>JALAZF010000012.1:15000000-20000000 GCA_022829125.1 Lathyrus tuberosus | reverse complement strand
AAGAAATATCTATTGATGGTTCGCCTGCACCTAAATTCAGGCTTGTCATGTGTTGAGGTGGATAATAAACATGACTGGCTGGTAATATGTCTTCCTCGTGGTCGGCAGTGGAATCGTTTACCATTTCATTAACAATTACCTCAGCTTCTTCTTCATCGTCCACGACTTCGACTTCAGCTTGTTCATTGTCAGATTCGCAAAAAACTTGAGAAGGATCAACAAGTTAAGACAGTTGTTGTTGTTGTAATATAATATAAAGCTCAATATCATTGAAACCAGAATACTCATGACTAAGAAACATATTATGAACATCTTCATCATCTCGAACCTTTAACTGAAAAAATTTGCATTGATCATCGGCAAAAAACACTGGATTCTTGTAGATGATCTGGCCAACTGGACCACACTGTAATTTATTTTCTAATCTCACCTTCAAATGGAAAAAATTTTGATCTTCTGTTAATTGAACACCTAGTAACATCGGTATCTCGAAAATTGAAACCGGTTATGGTACAGTCAAATATCTCACTATTGAGATGTGCACTGATCATGTATTGTGGAGTTTGAGCCATAACAAATATTTTACTGAACTGGTGTTTGGTAGAATTGTGGTACAATTTTTCAGTGTACTAGTGTATGATAAAGTGGTAGTGTAATAAAATGTTTGTTTCAAGTGTATTAATAGACGTCTAGTTTTAATATATTATTGTCTTGTCTCAATTATTTTTGTGTATTAATCTTATTTTTAAAATAAACTTATTGACTTGTGTTTTTTTTTAACTTTACAGGCATTAGTCTTGTATATCTTCTTCCATGCAATTGTTTTGTCTCGTTTGTATCTTCTTATCACCTTCCATGCATTAGTCTTGTCTTCCTTTATATCTTCTTATCTCCTTCCATGCATTAGTCTTGTCTCCTTTATGACTACCAAAACCCTTTTAATGTCTTCTTATGGCATGCATTACTCTTGTCTTCTCTATGCTTTACACTATTATTTTACTATTTTTTTACACTATTATCTTACATATTTTCATACATTATTCTCTTACATATAATATGCTTACAAGTTACTAATTTTTTACATTATTCTCATAATATTTTCTTACACTATAATAGTCTTACATACTAATATGTTGCTTTATCACATGTCTTGCATGCATTACACGAAATGTGATAGAGAAAATAATGTGGTAAAGACAAGAATAGTCTTGCATACCTACAAGAATCTCACATGCCTACAATAACGTCTTCTCATCATAATAGTCTTGCATGCTTACAAGAATCTCACATGCCTACATTAATGTAGTAAAGACAAGACTATTCTTGCATGCCTACAAAAATCTCACATGCATTACACGAAGACCCTTTCTTTGTCACACTTCTTACATGTCTTGCATGCCTACCATAATGTTACAAGACAAGTCTTGCATGATTTGAAGGCTTCACATGCATTTGTAAGAGATTCCTTGCATGACTTACACAAGCATCTTGTAAGAGAATACTTACATCGTGTAAGAGATTCCTTACACAATTGATTCTTCTTTTACTTTAACACCCATGCGCCATATGGGATGGCGTGTGTGTTCAATTTTCAGACCCATGCGTCATATGGGATGGCGTGTGTGTTTAATTTTCACACCCATGCGCCATATGGTATAGCAACAAAGTATATTATCCACGCAAAACCCTAGAATTCACGTGAAGAGAAGAATTCCAGTATAAATATGGTCTTCACAACTTTGCTCATCACACCTTTCAGCTTCCAGCAAGCAAAGTATCAACTTTCACCAAGCAACAAACTCTTCTCATCACAACCTACCTTTACTCCAAGACACAAAAATGTCTCTACTTACTATGGGAAACGAACACAGAGGAACAATTGAGAATATTGCATCATTTGTAAGTGTTTTGCTTTATTTGTTTTGTCTCCCATTAGTTAGTTGTTTTGTCTTTATAACTAAGGTTTTTCATATCTTTTGTCAGGATATAAGGAGATTTCGATGTCGTGTACATGATTATATACCACACGACCCATTCATACAAGGATACCTTGAATCATGTGGTTTCGGTGATTTGATAAAAATCACTTTGTACTTAATTGCCGACAAATTTATTCTGCTTTGCTAGAGTGATGGAGACCCGAGACCTACACATTTCACCCTCCATTCGGTGAATGCACCGTCACATTGGAAAATGTCTATATGTTGATGGGCTTATGCATCAATGGTAAGGCCGTTAACAGCAAAGTTGGGTTGATAACCAAATTTACAAAGATTTGTTGGGTGTCCCTCTTTGTATCGAGACAACTCAGCCACAACGTGCAGGTCAACTAAGGGGTCAAGGTATAAATTTAAAATACCTTAGATATCATTATAAAAGTATCATATTAAAAGACGAACCCACCGAGTATGATAAGATAATTAAAACTCGGTGTTATATTATGATTTTATTTGGACATTTTTTATTTTCCGAAAGTACTGGAAATACTATAAATATTATGTATTTGCCATTGTTACGCAACATTCATAAAGTATGCACTTATAGTTGGGGTTCAGCTGTTTTTTCCCATCTATATAGTGCCTTGTGTAAAAATGCAAAAAAAGATACTTGTACGTTTTATGGTTGCACATTTCTACTTCAAGCATGGGGTTGGTCAAGAATGCCGACACTCACTCCGATCAACCCGAATCCATACACATTCCCCTTCGCAAACAAGAAAGTTTATTTTAAAATATCAAACATGTATACTTTGATAAAACGTTTATTTGTAACTAATTTATTTATCTCACATTTTTTTAGGTGGTCAGTGTAGCGAGCGATTTTTGTCGGTGACGCGGCCACCTTATCGCTGAAGTTTTCCTCACCGCAATGAGGAGGAGGGGGTGTTACTTTCTGATTTCTTATTTATCCCATGAAGCTGAAGGGAAAGGAAAGCTATCTAAAACTAACCTTGCACGCAAATGTTTAACTGAACAAACGCTTTAAAGAGATTCGGGGAGTTGGGGTCAGGTTATACAATGGGGAGCTGTCAATTACCCATCCTATATATGGTTATCCACAGGATGTTAGCATTAGGTTTCGCTTTGTACTTGATGGTGTTTATCCGTTAATGGGTTGGGAAAGTTTCTTGGGAAAGTGAGTTTTGTTTTCTGTGAAAAATGATGATGATGATGGCTAAGGTATGAAACCTAAGATTTTTCATGAAGGTACTGGACCTAAAATTTTTGATTGGTATGCTCGCTAAGATTTCACAATCTTATGCCTACGTATTCCCGTTTAAACGAAACAGGGAAATCAGAGCAATCGTAGTTCCTCCTATTCTAAGGGATGGAAAAAAAAGATGTTTTGGTGTCTTGTTCAAAGCCCAAGACAGAGGCTAAAAGGTTGAGTATTTGTGTCTTGTTCAAAGCCCAAGATTGAAGCTAAAAGGTTTGACTTAGAAAGAACTTGTCATCTCTAAAGAGGGATTGTTGATTTTTGTGTGCCTTGATTAAAGCCCAAGGTTGAAGCTAAGAGGTTGATTGACTCCACTGGGGAAGTCTTTATACAAAGCTTAAGAAGAGGCTGAGAATGACTGACTCAACAAGAGAGTGTATATATGTATCTTGTACAAGGCCCAAGATGAAGGCTAAAAGAGACTGACTCTTTGGGGGATGTCATTATACAAAGCCTAAGAGGAGGCTAACAGTTCGTTTTGACTCTGTCGGGTAGGATCTGTATATATCTTGTACAAAAGCCCAGGATAGAGGTTGAAAGAAACTGACTCTGGTGAGGATATTTTTAGGTATCTCGTACAAAGCCCGAGACGGAGGCTAAAAGGTTTGACTCTGCGGGAGAGTATTATCTGTCTTGTACAAAGCCCAAGATTGAGGCTAAAATGAGTTTGACTTTGCTTGGGAATTTATTTCTCAAAGCCTAAATGAAGGCTCAGAGGAATTGACTCCGCTAGGGGAAGATGTTTATCCCAAGCTTAAGAGAAGGTTATGGAGATTTATATCTCGTACAAAGCCCGAGATGGAGCCTGAAAGGGTTTGACTCAACAAGAGAGTACTTTTATCTGTCACGTACAAAGCCCGGGATTGTGGCTGAACAAGCTGGAGAAAGCCTAAGAGTAGGCTAACTTTGCTAGGGGAAATCATTATACAAAGCCTAAGAGGAGGCTGAAAGAGATTGTCTCAACAAGAGAATGGTCTTTATTTGTCTCGTACAAAGCCCGAGATTGAGGCTAAAGGGGGGACTCAGCAAGAGAATGCTTTAATCTGTCTCATACAAAGCCTGAGATTGAGGCTAAAAGGGTCGACTCAACAAGAGAGTACTGAAAGGTGATTGACTCAACAAGAGAGTCTAAAAAAGGTGATTGACTCAACAAGAGAGTCTGACAAGGTGATTGACTCAACAAGAGAGTCTGAAAAGGTTAGCTCGGATGGGGAGAATCATTGTACAAAGCCCAAGAGGAGGCTAACTTTGCTGAGGAAAGGATCATTACACAAAGCCTAAGAGGAGGCTAATCTTATGCTGGGGATTCTTGAGACCCTGAGGCAGGTCCAAATGGGGAATCAACTCTTGCAGGGGAATACAGAAGAGTTGAGATATCAGAGACCTTGAGGTTCTGATAGAGTTATGATGACTTGATCCTGGTTGGGGAATTTTGGGAGAGAGACGGGGTTTTAGAACCCACAAGTTTTAACTCTGCTGGAGATTAATCCAGAATCCGGGGTTTCTCCTATACTTGTAAGGTACTTGAGAATGCCTTTGAGACTCAAGGGGATTTAGACTGTCCAAGTCTACTGGTGTGGAAGAGTTTTATCTTTGGTACGATGCCCAGAGGAGGCCGACTCTTTTAAGGGATGAGTATCAACCCTAAAATTGGTCTGAGGGTTTTAACTCCTTTTTAGAAAGATAGCTCTAATGAAGGATGACTAAGTTCTGTCCTATACCTTTAAGAGGTCTTCAGGGTCCTTGTATTAAGCCCAAGAGAAGGCATGGGAACTTCTAAGAAGCCGAAGGGTCCTTGTACAAAGCCCAAGAGGAGGCGGGGATGCTTTTAGGAAGCCCGGGGGTCTCAAACCAAAGAAAAGCTCGAGAGATGTCATTCACCGAGAATGAATCATTTATGAACAGTTCTGAGATTTGAAGAAACTCAAGAGATGCTATTCACCTAGAATAGATCAACTCTGGGGAGTAGAATTTCTTTGACAATTTCTAATGTGACAGTCTGAGAAAAGGTTCACCGAGAATACTGCCTTTCTCTTTGTTCCATATTGTTTAAGCCCAAGAGAAGGCAAGACTGTATCTGGAAGTCCTATGGGGATCTAGTTTTAACTGTTTTAAAGAGTGACCAACTGGCTTTACTTAGTTCTAGACCTAATTGCCGGGGAAAACTCTAAATAACTATACTAGTATATATACAGTTGATATATGACAAGTATTTAAAAGGATGCGAAAGAAGACTTACAGTGCGCAGCTTCCCACAATACAGTAATATATATATGACATGTATTTAAAAGGATGAAATAAGACTTACAGTGCGCAGCTTCCCACAATACAGTAATATATATATATATGACATGTATTTAAAAGGATGAAAGAAGACTTACAGTGCGCAGCTTCCCACAATACAGTTATATATATTAAAGCAAGTAAATGAAAGTGGATAAAAACTTACAGGTGAGCGAGCTTCCATGCTGTATTGTTAGTTGTTCAAAGAAATTAAAGAAAGTTTTGATAACAACAGTATATTTGAACCTAAATCAAAAGAGAAGTTGTTTTGAAAAGATTGTTGGGGCTTATACTCAAGGAGAGGCCCAAGGTTTAACAGTGATTACACCGTTGTTTGTAAACTGTAATGGGTCTTATACATTGATTGAGGCCCAAAGAGGTTTTTGTACAAAGGGATGGGTCTTACAACTCACGGAGAGGCTCAAAGTATATTTTTATACAAGAAATGGGGTTTACAACTCAAGGAGATGCCCAAATGAAAATGTTTTGAAATGGCGATCGCGCCGAGAATTCTGAAACTGTATCTGGACTTATACAATACATTGAGGCCCAAAATATTTTATTTACAAAGAGGTGGGACTTACACTCTATCAAGAGGCCCAAAATGTTTTAAAATGAATAAAGATGGGTCTTATAGCTCAAGGAGAAGCCCAATTGGTTTGATTTGAACTGACGATAGCGCCGAGGTGTTTGAAAATGTGTTGGGACTTATACAATGTCTGAGGCCCCCTAAAATGTTTTATTTACAAAGGTAGGGGACTTACACTCTATTGGAGGCCCATGAGTGTTTGAAAAAGATTTGTTAGGGTGAAAATCAAAGAAACCTTAATTTTGTTTAAAATGGAATTAATTTTGTTAAAAAATTAATACAAATTATTGAAAACATGTGAAAAATTAGTGGTGATCTTGGATCAATGTTTCTAAAATCATGTTTCTATCCACAAAATGATTG
The DNA here is from genome assembly GCA_022829125.1 of Lathyrus tuberosus. Lineage (NCBI taxonomy): Eukaryota > Viridiplantae > Streptophyta > Magnoliopsida > Fabales > Fabaceae > Lathyrus > Lathyrus tuberosus. The sequence goes on along the minus strand of JALAZF010000012.1, from coordinate 19,993,549 downwards.
AAAACCAATCAAGTTTGGAAAATCAAGAGAAAGAAAACTTTTAAAATGTTAAAAAACAAATAAAAATTAATTATTTTCAAAAATATAAAATATGTGAAATAAATAATATTTTTGGTAAATTTTTGTAAAATAAGATATTTTAACATTTTTGTGAATTATTAAAAAAAGAATCAACTCAAAATCATTAAAATTCAGAGAGAAATTAATTTTTGAATCAATTAAATAAAACAACAAAAATTCAAAAATTTGAATATTTGAAAAAGGGCGCCAAGAACATCTTGTTCTTGCCCGAGTGCCCTGTTTTGCCCAGATTTGCGTTTTCTCATCTATCTCACTGAATACTTGATGGAATCATACAATCCACACATCAATCTGCTCGTTTTCAACTCACGATCATGTCTACGGTCTTTAATTTCATTTATTTTAAGCATGGAATAAGAAATCAAAGAGAAACCTCAAGAACCCTAATTTTTGCATGAAGGCTAAGAAATTCCATACACGATTCATACAAAGCAATAAATTGAGGGGAAACACTCCATACATGATTATGAACATATGGCAAAATTATTGTGCGAGGAAATATGCATGAATCATGAGATGACCAAGTTTAGGCTTACTTAAAGGTCGTGGCAGCAAGAGCAATTTGATTTTTGAGTTGGAGGTGTTACAGATGAGTTGTGATGATCTGAACTACTTCCTGTCATACCCCAAATTTATCCTACCTGTGTATAATTTTCAACTGTACATCCACCCACTGACAATTATTCAAAAAAAAAAATTCAAAAAATACGTTGTCTTCAATTTCATCCCTCTTTTGTTTTTATCCATTCATTTTTCGGTTTCTAAATTTTTTTTTAGTCCATTCTCCTTTTTTTCAATTTATCCATTTCCTATTTTCATGTTAATAGCCATCAAAATCCATAACCATAATTCCTTCCCATTTTAATTCACTATTTTTTGTTTTTTTTTATCAAGGCCCATTATTATTTTAGAAGCCAATCGTCTATTTACATAAATGACTCATTACATTCAACCAAGCCCATTTTCATTAAAAAATGTTACAAAAAAAAAAAGAAAAGAAAATAAAAGCCAATGAAATTTGGTACCATTAAAGCCCATCATATTTCAAGAAAAATTTACAAAAACAAAGGAGAAATATCTTCAAAGTCATCTCCACGTACACACATGAGCCAAGGATCCAAGCCACCAATTTTTCCAACCAAACTCCAAGCTACCACAAGCCATGAACAACCATACGATACACAGACAGCTAGCCTTCATTGTGTCTAAGAAACACACAAGCATACCTTCACAATGGACCTGCACACCAAGCCAAGCAACACAAAACAGATTGAATGAACACATTTCTAAGCCAAACCATCGTTATCTTCAAGCCAAATTCACAAGTTCATAAGCTCCAAAATGTTAAGCCATTTCCAGCCATCAAATCCTACGCACAATTCCAACTTACCCGCACATGAAGCCACTTGAAACTTCAACTTACAAGCCACAACGACAAAACAATTCCAAGCATCTACTCATCACCATGCACACAAAATAGCCTCCAAGCACTTCACTGCCCACAATACCTCATGAAACAGACCCACGCAAAACAAATTTCTTTCACAAAACTTTCCCAAGCTAGCTACAGCCTTCACACATCACACAAACCCGCAACAATTCTGAATAAAAAAGAGTAATAATATACAGCACAATTGACACAAAACAAATCCATAAAAGACACGTCATAAATGATGATTCGTAGCCAGCATCCAAAGCACCGGAAAAATTTGCGAATGACGACAAATTACCAGCTCAAGATCGATCCGTACGACACCAATTTCCAGCTCACGTTCTTCAAACCACTTCCCCATAATACCCTCTTCAACTCCTATAAAACCAACCTTTTTTTTTACTCTCAGGAGGGGACCTAGCTGCCAAACCCTACCAAAATTCCTCCTTATTCTTACTCAACTCAATCTCGCCCTCCCTTTCAAACCGTAAACAACCGCACCCTTCCTTCAGCTCTACAAACCTCTACAACCTCTGTTCAAACCTTCATCACCTTTAATTTCTCCAAAAACCAACAACAAGTGAACCACCCTCAAACACACTCACCGCAGAACAAAAACTCATCACAAATACCATTCACCTTCATCGTCGAAAACAACCCGTCAACGACCTAAACTCCCTTCTTTCACCATCAACCATCTTCAAAAAAATCAAGCCCAATAATGCCAAACCAAACCGGAACCCATCAGAGAGAGAAGAAGAGTGATAACGAGAGAAAACCGAAACAAAAAAAAAACAACAAACCTGATTTAGGGCGAAGTGTAGTAGAAGCGAATCGAGTAGAGATTGAGAAATTGAGATCGACGAAGAAGAAGGTTGGATTGAAAATGATTACCATGTTGTTCTTCATCTTGATCCTTCGGATTATTTGTTTTTGGTTTTAAAAAAGTGAGAAATTGTGTTGCTTGATATTCTGATACTGTGAAAGCGGCGATGGAGTTCCCTTTTTAAGTATGGAATCAAGTTTTGTTGACCTTGCCTTACTTTGAATCAGTTCTTAGTTTTTTTTTTATTATTTTTTATCGTGAAATCTGATGTTAATCTTCTTTGGACCATACCCTGTTTTCTAACGTGTTGGAGCTTGTGTTTTTTTGCTGTTTTTTCATTAACCGGGCGGATTATGGGAGAATGATGGGCTTACTGTTAAGTCCACATGATTTCTCCTCTTTTATGCACACCCTTTTTGAATCCGGCACCCCCTCCTCTTTCTATTTTAATTTTTTTTTATTATTATTTTATTTATTCATTTATTTTACCTTGTTAAGATTTATTAGTTTAGATTTTGATACAAAATATCTTGAATGCATCTTTAATGTTTTGTTTAAATATTTCTCTTTTCGATTTTAATTTCATTTTATTTTTATTTTGGGGCCAATGATATAAAAATATTCATGATTTAATCAAGCCAATTAAATTTTGACATATTTGAGGCCTAACTATTCATTTATTTTTGCATTATAATTTATTTGCAAATTATTTATATTTTTGTTTATAATGTTATTTATTTTTATTTATTCACCATTTTTTACATTTATTTTAGGTCGATGAAAACCAAATATCGATCGATTTATCAATTTCTCGATTAAATCTCGATAAAGGTGAGACCTTTATCCTTTATATTCATTTTCTCGATTTCGTTTCATTTCCATTGTTGTTTACATTTATTTTAGGTCGATGAAAACCAAATATCGATCGATTTATCGAATTCTCGATTAAATCTCAATAAAGGTGAGACCTTTATGCCTTTATTCATATTTCCGATTTAATTTCTAATTTCTATTTTATATTCTTTTATTTTCATTTGGGTCAATGAAGGTCAAAAATCCGATTATCGATTCGTCGATTAAATCGAGATTAAGACGAGACAAATTTTATTTCTAGTTCGATTTTATACCTTATGTCTTTTATTTGGCCAATGAAAGTCGAAAGTCAACGATTTATTGATTTCTCGATCAAATCCGATTAAGACGAGACCATTTTTATTTTATGTCTAAAATTAACCTCTTGCCAATATTATCTTGTTCATTTTTCCGTTGAATATTACCTCGATTATATTATTGTTAATTCTTATTCATATCCATATCATATTCGCATTCACATTTACCTAATTATTTGATCAAACGCTTACTTCCCGATTAAAATACTCAATACATTTTCAAACCGTTTTTCTTAATTAAATCGCGAAAGAATTGAGCTCTAGTGGTCTAGCACCTCTTGGGTTCTTGAGTGACCGCTATTGAGGCGCACGCCTTAGGTGGCGATCACTCGACCTTTTCGCTCCTAAAATACTCGTCTTAATTATTTGGACAAAGGAATGCCATTGGAGTCTAGCATTCGACGTGGTACTTTCATTCTTCATCAAACGACATTTCATAAATCAATCGAATGAAAAAGGTGTCGTTGGGATCTAACATTCCAATAATGCCCCGATTAATTGGTTACGAGGCCGACGTCTTGTTTATCGAATAATCGTCATTCTCCTTAAAACATTTAACAAATCAAATCATCTTCAAACCAATCCTCGATTCGTCATCGAGCCACTCTTCAAAACATTCTCGTAAGTTGAGTGCCTTTTGACTCGTCGTCAAATGCACACTCGCACATCTCGTGGTCTCGTTACTAGGAGCACCCCTAGGGACTAGCATCGATCCTCACCTCTTTTCTCAACCAATTCGACTCAATCTTTTTCAAACCGCTTTCTTAATTAACTAACGAAAGGAGGAGATTCTTGAAATCTAGCATTCCTTGGATCTTCGAATGAATGGCTCTTGAGGCACGCCCTTGGGTTGTTATTCATTCACCCTTTCGTCTTAAAACACTTAATCGTTATCAAACATTTTTGCAATCAACTCACGAAAGAACTGAGTTCTTGGAGTCTAGCATTCCTTGACTTCTTGAGTGAAGGCTCTTAAGGCACGCCCTTGGGTTGTATGTCATTCAATCTTTTGTCTCCTAAAATTCAAACCCTAACCCTTGTTTTGTGGGCATACCACGAACTACGACTGCTCTGATTCTTTACTCTTCGTCCGAGTAAAGATACGTAGGCACAAGATTACGATGATCTTGGCGAGCACACTACCATCTTTTTCCGTCAAACCCCGTAGTCGAACTACGATTGCTCTGATTTCTCATTCTCGTCCGAATGAGCATACGTAGGCCTGAGGTCGCGATGATCTTGCCGAGCACCCTATCCTAAAACCACCCATTTCCCCTTAGTATCTTTTCCCTTTATCTTATCGTTTTGCGTTTACCATTGAGAAGAAAACAAACAAGCTTAGATAACACTCCTCACAATTCGAACTAAGAGGTTCCCGTTGAGTACAACGGACGTGAGGGGGTGCGCGTACCTTCCTCTCACGTAACCGACTCCCGAACCCAGAATGTGGTTGCGACGACCACGTTCTTATCCTTCTCCTTTAAAGGTTTTCTCGATATTTTCCTTTCCCTCTTTTGGGATAAATAAAGTTCGGTGGCGACTCTGTCGAACCGCGTTCCGCGCCATTTGCGCGAGGGTCGTATTTTTGATTAATTTTTGAGGTGCGACAGATGGCGACTCTGCTGGGGATAATTGCTCCATGCAAGAGAGAGTCGAGCCTAACTTAGAGCGATTTGTGAGGAGCGTTATCTTTGTTTTCTTTTTTTCTCGTTTACGTATTTGTTCTCTTATGGCTTTTATATGCTCATTATTATGCTCATCTGTTGGATCTTGGGTTGATATCATGAGTAAAGCTCTACACCCGAGCTTTGGTAAAAGCAGAGAGAACACATAGTTTAGAATTGGATGTCGAGTAGTGTTAGTCCCCAAGGACTCGCTCCTTGCGTGCCTAGCATGAAAGCTCCCCTAGAGTAGACCTTTTCGTAGATCCTGTTGTAACACAGCTAGCCTGTCACACGACTTGATTCATGAAGGGTCCGTGACTCTATGAACCACTCTTAGAACCAAGTTCTATATTGGTGGTTGTGTAGTGTTAGTCTCCAAGGACTCGCTCCTTGTGCGCCTAGCATGAAAACCCCGCTCAGGGGAGACCTTGTCGTCATTATCGTCGTAATGCAGCTAGCCTGTTGCGTGACACTGATGCGATTTGTGTCCGTAATCCTGGGAACCTTATCCATCAACGTAGAAACTATCCTGTGAGTGGGTTTGTGGGTAAAGAATCTAGAACCTTCATCTTAGAGCCTACCTATAAGGTTTCTTTGATCAGAGGCTTTGGTCATCTACCCGTGAACAGCTAACCTCAGAATTGTTTGAACCTGTGATCTGCGATCCTGGATCTTGCATCTTGCATTGCATCTCATGTCATTGCATTGCATTGCTTCTGTTACGCATCTTGCATTGTATTTTCAACCTCAGAATCTCACTTCAACTTCCTTCCTTCTCCAGTAAATCAAGTTGATTCCTCGACACCAGTACGCAACTCGAGCCAACACAAGAAGAACGATGCAGCAGATTTAGCAAGAGAAAGATGCCTTCAGAGAAGAAATAGACTCTATGAAGGGAAAGATTGATCAGATTCTTGAAGCCATCATGGCGGCCAGAAGAGAAGAAGAACTGCGTGAAGCCGCTGCTGCCAACAACAATGGACAGGTTCAAGGGTCACCCTCAAGGCTCTCAGCTCCTGTTCCCAACCCCATCACTTATGGGATACCAATGAACTTTACTCATGCCGCTGAAGGAGCCACCACTCAACCACTTCCAACCCCTGGAGTTACTGTTGGAGCTATTCCGCAAGCCCAACCTATTGTCACTCAGATTCCTATTCCTCATGCTGAAGAAAACCTGGTAGATCAGTATGATGAGGTACAGAATTACCATGCTGCTATCCCAATTGTCAATCCTACTGCTGCTCAGGATTCTGAAGCCATGAAAATGTGCCGTGATCTAGCTGAAAAACTCCGAGTCATGGAGGGGCGCAACTCAAAATCGCTGAATGCTTTGGATATGTGCTTGGTGCCAGATGTTGTCATTCCTCCCAAGTTCAAGATACAAGACTTCCCGAAGTACAAAAGCCTCAGTTATCCTCACATGCATCTAAGGATGTACTGTCGCAAGATGGCTGCTCATGCCAAAGATGAAAAGTTGATGATCCATTGCTTCCAAGACAGTCTGTCTGGGGCATCTCTTGAGTGGTACTTGCAGCTGGAGCATAGCAACGTGCACACTTGGGATGATCTAGCTGATGCATTTGTCAAGCAATATAAGTACAACACTGACCTTGCTCCGAATCATACTCAACTTCAGAGTATGACTCAAAAGGACAACGAATCCTTTAAGGAGTACGCGCAACGCTGGAGAGAGATAGCTGCAAGGGTGCATCCACCTCTGGTTGACCATGAACTGATTGACATCTTTATGGGTACTTTGCAAGGCCAATACTATGAGAAGTTGATTGGTAATGTTTCTGCCGGATTCTCTGATTTGGTAATTGTCGGTGAAAGAATTGAGGAAGGTTTGAAAAGTGGAAAGATCCAAGGAGGTTCTAGCAGCCAGTCTCAAGCCAAGAAGCCCTTCAATGGATTCAAAAAGAAAGAGGGCAAAATAAATGTTGTCTATGCTCAGAAGGGGAAAGCGCCATAAGCGCCAACTCCAATGCCTTATCAAATGCCATACTTCTAGTATCCATATGTTACTGCTGCGCAATATGCTCTAATGCCTTATCAGCTAACTGTTCAAGCTGTTCAAACTCCAACGCCTCAGCAACAGGCTCCTCAGCAACAGTCATACAACCAGCAAGGGTATCAGTATCCTCCTCAACATCAACAACAGAGAGCTGCTCAACAACGCCAGCCTAATCAACAGAGGACAAGGAGGTCAGATAAAGACTTTGATCGTCTACCGATGACATATGCTCAGATCTTTGCTCAATTGATGGAGAAGAGGGCCATTACTCCGAGGGACTTAGCTCCTCCAACTGTCATTCCCCCAGATTATGATGTTAATGCTCATTGCGAGTTTCATAAGGGTGCTCCAGGGCATACGATCGAGGACTGCAGAGCTTTCAAACACAAGGTTCAAGACATGATCGACTCAAAGTATCTCGTGTTCAATGGGAAGGCTCCAAACGTCATCAACAACCCTATGCCGCCGCCACGCTAGTGCCAGCATCAAGTCAAGTCAAGTCAAGTCAAGTTCATTCCCCGAAGAAGGCAGTCATGTTGCCATCTCATCACTTTGCATTCTTGTATTTTGTCTTTATTTGTTTAAGTACTGTATGCTTTGAACATTGTCTTTCATATATGGTTTTCTTAATGTATTGACTATGCATGTTTTGAATCAGTTATGTCGTATTCACTCATTTTTTTCCTTTTACTGCAAAACACTGACACATTTATATCCACTTCACTTTCTATATCAAACTGTTGTTAGCAATGATTGGAGGGAGGATGATGAAAACGAAATACCCATAATTGCAAATCATATGCTTTCGGATAAAATCTCGTCGATGATGTACAGACATTGTTTCAATCCCCCAAACACTGGAGAGACAAGGAGTTAATCCCTAGTAAAACCACTTCGAGCCTAGAAGTAGTAGTTTCCTTCGGATATTCAAATCCTTACACTCAACATGGGACAGGGTAGTGTTCTGTTAATCCAACTACACACCGAAATCGCAAGACAAAATCCAAAAGACATGACGGTTGTTCATCAAAGACCCATGACTTGGCAGTCCCAACCCTCCAAAAAAAAATCCTGCTAAGTCGAGCACCTCAAAGGAGACTTAGGCAAAAATCAAGGCAATCCTAATGGACTCGAAAAGCAAAATCAGTCCGTACAAAAGATAGGGATCAAAAATAAAAGAGGCTCTCAAATCCTCAACAAAAACAAAATAAGACTCAGTGACCACCAAATCAAAACCAAAGGGCCACTGACATCCATCAAAAACAAAATAAGGTGACTGCCAGTTCGAACAAACCTTGAGCCATCACTCTTACACCGTCAACCCTCTTGGAATACAAACATGTGCAGAATTAACTGAACGTAGGACTGGAGTTCATCACGACGAAGGGGTGGGTACAAATCATACTTTGAGCCTAATATCCTTTGTTTTATAACCGCGAACCAGGCCATGTTACAACCCTCCAAAGACCTAATTGAGGTGAGGTTTATTCTGAAAGCATACTATCGCAAGGTTGCGTAAACTGACTCCCCATATTTGCTAATCTTCAGCATTGGTGTCATTCTCCTTGCTATATCTTTCACACCATTAAAATCAGCACACGTTTAGGCTAACGGTCCATTCGTCTCACTATCACGACACTCCGATAAACGACTCTTTTTCAAAACTTGCATGAGCGTTGTATTAAGATTACCATTTGTGAATGTGCAATTTTAATTGCAAATCAGTGCCAGACATCCAAGACACTCCAACAAGGGGCAATCAAAGAGGAACTTGAATTTTCAGTGGTGCCGACCCGAAATAAGACTACCTCAACAGCTCAATCAGGGGCAAAGTCATCCCAAAGCACGTCAAAGCTTAAAGATCAAATCCTTTCAGTTCTGGTTAATCAGGGGCAGACCATTACCATGTTCAGACTGGGGCAAGATCCATTGCAGCAGGCAGATCCCTTTGTATCTTCGAGTTAGTCAAGCAGGCTACCCTGATCATCAAGCACGAATTGTGAAGAGCATCTTCGTCTATTTCAATCGTGGCGTCTTCAGCTAACTGAGTGTCGAGGAAATCGAATCCCTCCCACCGCCCAAAAGTCCAATCCTCATTGGTAACTACCAAAAGTCCACCATGCTGGCACCCTCTCTAAACATATCCAATCACCCGTCTGCAATAATATGCATCATACGCATCATATGCATCGTATTCGACATCATAAGAATCATTTGCATCATATGCATAACAAAAACAAAATCATACTTCCCCCAGCACTTGCATCTCCGCGCGTCAGCATTTGCATTGCACATCATTACAAAATCAAGCATTCATACAGGTGTGAGATCCAGGATCAATCTCAGGTTATTTCAAGATGATCATCAGCCCAGCCAGGGGCATTTTCATCAAAGTTCATGGGCGTTCCTCATGAAAATTTTCAATCTCAAAATTACAAGAAGATCTTCAGCCCAGCCAGGGGCATCTTCATCAAATCCGTGGGCATTCCCCACGAATTTGTTCAACCTTTTGACCAAGCTCAAGACAAGACTACAAGCAACCTTCTGCCCAGTCAGGGGCATCTTCTTCAAGTTCATGGGCGTTCCTCATGAAATCATCAACCTTTTGTTGATAAAGTTGTGATCTTCAAGCAAGTCAGTGTGCATTCCCCATTGAGTTGTGTTTCCTCAACCTTTTGTTGATGAGGTCGTCATCCTCATCCCAACCAATAAACATTCCTCCGAGTCAGTGGGCGTTCCTCATTGAATCTTTTCTTCAGGTCGAACTACGACTGCCCTGATTCTTTATTCTCGTCCGAGTAAAGATACGTAGGCACAATATTGCGTAGATCTTGGCGGGTTACCTTCTCCTTTTTTCGCTGTTTACCTTCTCCATTTTTCACTGTTTTCCTTTCCTTTTCGTGGGCTCTCCTCATTGATTTCTTTACTTCAACCTTTGTGTGTGTGCCCTATTATCTCGTCGATAATAGCAGGCTGTGTTGTGTGCCCTATTATCTCGTCGGTAATAGTAGGCTGTGTTGTGTGCCCAATAATCTCGTCGATAGTAGTAGGCTGTGTTGTGTGCCCTATTATCTCGTCCGTAATAGCAGGCTGTGTTGTGTGCCCTATTATCTCGTCGGTAATAGCAGGCTGTGTTGTGTGCCCTATTATCTCGTCGATAATAGCAGGCTGTGTTGTGTGCCCCATTATCTCGTCGATAATAGCACGCTGTGTTGTGTGCCTTATTATCTCGTCGATAATAGCAGGCTGTGTTGTGTGCCCTATTATCTCGTCGATAATAGCATGCTGTGTTGTGTGCCCTATTATCTCGTCGGTAATAGCAGGCTGGGTGTGTGTGCCCTATTATCTCGTCGGTAATAGCAGGCTGGGTGTCTGTGCCCTATTATCTCGTCGGTAATAGCAGGATGTGTGTGTGCGCCCTATTATCTCGTCGGTAATAGCAGGCTGTGTTGTGTGCCCTATTATCCAGTCGATAGTAGCAGGTTGTGTGTGTCTGCCCTATTATCTTGTCGGTAATAGCAGGCTGTGTGTGTGCCCTATTATCTCGCCGGTAATAGCAGGCAGTGTGTGTGTGCCCTATTATCTCGTCGGTAATAGCAGACTGTGTGTGTGTGCCCTATTATCTTGTCGGTAATAGCAGGTTGGGTGTGTGTGCCCTATTATCTCGTCGGTAATAGCAGGCTGGGTGTAGGTGCCCTATTATCTCGTCGGTAATAGCAGGCTGTGTGTGTGTGCCCTATTATCTCGTCGGTAATAGCAGGCTGTGTTGTGTGCCCTATTATCTTGTCGATAGTCGCAGGCTGTGTTGTGTGCCCTATTATCTCGTCGGTAATAGCAGGCTGTGTTGTGTGCCCTATTATCTCGTCGGTAATAGCAGGCTGTGTTGTGTGCCCTATTATCTCGTTGGTAATAGTAGGCTGTGTTGTGTGCCCAATAATCTCGTCGATAGTAGCAGGCTGTGTTGTGTGCCCTATTATCTCATCCGTAATAGCAGGCTGTGTTGTGTGCCCTATTATCTCGTCGGTAATAGCAGGCTGTGTTGTGTGCCCTATTATCTCGTCGATAATAGCAGTCTGTGTTGTGTGCCCCATTATCTCGTCGATAATAGCACGCTGTGTTGTGTGCCTTATTATCTCGTCGATAATAGCAGGCTGTGTTGTGTGCCCTATTATCTCGTCGATAATAGCATGCTGTGTTTTGTACCCTATTATCTCGTCGGTAATAGCAGGCTGGGTGTGTGTGCCCTATTATCTCGTCGGTAATAGCAGGCTGGGTGTCTGTGCCCTATTATCTCGTCGGTAATAGCAGGCTGTGTGTGTGTGCCCTATTATCTCCTCGGTAATAGCAGGCTGTGTTGTGTGCCCTATTATCTAGTCGATAGTAGCAGGCTGGGTGTGTGTGCCCTATTATCTCGTCGGTAATAGCAGGCTGTGTGTGTGTGCCCTATTATCTCGCCGGTAATAGCAGGCAGTGTGTGTGTGCCCTATTATCTCGTCGGTAATAACAGACTGTGTGTGTGTGCCCTATTATCTTGTCGGTAATAGCAGGCTGGGTGTGTGTGCCCTATTATCTCGTCGGTAATAGCAGGCTGGGTGTAGGTGCCCTATTATCTCGTCGGTAATAGCAGGCTGTGTGTGTGTGCCCTATTATCTCGTCGGTAATAGCAGGCTGTGTGTGTGTGCCCTATTATCTCGTCGGTAATAGCAGGCTGTGTTGTGTGCCCTATTATCTTGTCGATAGTAGCAGACTGTGTTGTGTGCCCTATTATCTCGTCGGTAATAGCAGGCTGTGTTGTGTGCCCTATTATCTCGTCGGTAATAGCAGGCTGTGTTGTGTGCCCTATTATCTCGTCGCTAATAGCAGGCTGTCTTGTGTGCCCTATTATCTCGTTGATAATAGCAGGCTGTGTTGTGTGCCCTATTATCTCGTCGATAATAGTAGGTTGTGTTGTGTGCCCTATTATCTCATCGATAATAGCAGGCTGTATTGTGTGCCCTATTATCTCGTCGGTAATAGCAGGCTGGGTGTGTGTGCCCTATTATATCGTCGGTAATAGCAGGCTGGGTGTGTGTGCCCTATTATCTCGTCAGTAATAGCAGGCTGTGTGTGTGTGCCCTATTATCTCGTCGGTAATAGCAGACTGTGTTGTGTCCCTTATTATCTCGTCGATAGTAGCAGGCTGTGTGTGTGCCCTATTATCTCGTCGGTAATAACAGGCTGTGTGTGTGTGCCCTATTATCTCGTCGGTAATAGCAGGCTGTGTGTGTGTGCCCTATTATCTCGTCGGTAATAACAGGCTGTGTGTGTGTGCCCTATTATCTCGTCGGTAATAGCAGGCTGGGTGTGTGTGCCCTATTATCTCGTCGGTAATAGCAGGCTGGGTGTAGGTGCCCTATTATCTCGTCGGTAATAGCAGGCTGTGTGTGTGCCCTATTATCTCGTCGGTAATAGTAGGTTGTGTGTGTATGCCCTATTATCTCATCGGTAATAGCAGGCTGTGTGTGTGTGCCATACTATCCTTTTGGTAGTAGCAGACTGTGTGTGTGCCCTATTATCTCATCGGTAATAGCAGTTTTTTGACCTCATTTCCATCCTTTTGGTGGAAGGGTCTGTGTGCGTGTATGCCCTATTATCTCGTCGGTAATAGCAGGCTGTGTTATGAGCCATACTATCCTTTTGGTAGTAGCAGGCTGCGTGTGTGCCCTGTTATCTCGTCGGTGATAGCAGGCTTTGACCTCATTTCCATCCTTTTGGTGGAAGGGTCTGTGTGTGTGTGTCCTATTATCCTTTTGGTAATAGCAGGCTTTGACCTCTTTTCCATCCTTTTGGTGGAGGGTCTGTGTGCGTGTGTGCCCTATTATCTCGTTGGTAATAACAGGCGTTGACCTCATTTCCATCCTTTTGGTGGAAGGGTCTATGTGCGTGTGTTACTATCATCCTTTTGGTGATAGTTCTGTCATCCTTTTGGTGTCAGATTTCCGGTTATCCATTATTTCACATCCCAAGCATTTTCTTTCTTCCCGGACAAATTTGTGGTTTTCTTCATATCTAATTGTCTTCTACCTCGAAAGACCGAACGTCGTAGCAGTTCATCTAACTCAGTCTAAGCCAATTAGATAGGGGCATCTGTCATACCCCAAATTTATCCTACCTGTGTATAATTTTCAACTGTACATCCACCCACTGACAATTATTAAAAAAAAAAATTCAAAAAATACGTTGTCTTCAATTTCATCCCTCTTTTGTTTTTATCCATTCGTTTTTCGGTTTCTAAATTTTTTTTTAGTCCATTCTCCTTTTTTTCAATTTATCCATTTCCTATTTTCATGTTAATAGCCATCAAAATCCATAACCATAATTCCTTGCCATTTTAATTCACTATTTTTTTGTTTTTTATCAAGGCCCATTATTATTTTAGAAGCCCATCGTCTATTTACACAAATTACTCATTACATTCAACCAAGCCCATTTTCATTAAAAAATGTTACAAAAAAAAAGAAAAGAAAATAAAAGCCAATGAAATTTGCTACCATTAAAGCCCATCATATTACAAGAAAAATTTACAAAAACAAAGGAGAAATATCTTCAAAGTCATCTCCACGTACACACATGAGCCAAGGATCCAAGCCACCAATTTTTCCAACCAAACTCCAAGCTACCACAAGCCATGAACAACCATACGATACACAGACAGCTAGCCTTCATTGTGTCTAAGAAACACACAAGCATACCTTCACAATGGACCTGCACACCAAGCCAAGCAACACAAAACAGATTGAATGAACACATTTCTAAGCCAAACCATCGTTATCTTCAAGCCAAATTCACAAGTTCATAAGCTCCAAAATGTTAAGCCATTTCCAGCCATCAAATCCTACGCACAATTCCAACTTACCCGCTCATGAAGCCACTTGAAACTTCAGCTTACAAGCCACAACGACAAAACAATTCCAAGCATCTACTCATCACCACGCACACAAAATAGCCTCCAAGCACTTCACTGCCCACAATACCTCATGAAACAGACCCACGCAAAACAAATTTCTTTCACAAAACATTCCCAAGCTAGCTACAACCTTCATACATCACACAAACCCGTAACAATTATGAATAAAAAAGAGTAATAATATACAAAACAATTGACACAAAACAAATCCATAAAAGACACATCATAAATGATGATTCGCAGCCAACATCCAAAGCACCGGAAAAATTTGCGAATGACGACAAATTACCAGCTCAAGATCGATCCGTACGACACCAATTTCCAGCTCACGTTCTTCAAACCACTTCCCCGTAATACCCTCTTCAACTCCTATAAAACCAACCTTTTTTTTTACTCTCAGGAGGGGACCTAGCCGCCAAACCCTACCAAAATTCCTCCTTATTCTTACTCAACTCAATCTCGCCCTCCCTTTCAAACCGTAAACAACCGCACCCTTCCTTCAGCTCTACAAACCTCTACAACCTCTGTTCAAACCTTCATCACCTTTAAATTCTCCAAAAACCAACAACAAGTGAACCACCCTCAAACACACTCACCGCAGAACAAAAACTCATCACAAATACCATTCACCTTCATCGTCGAAAACAACCCGTCAACGACCTAAACCCCCTTCTTTCACCATCAACCATCTTCAAACAAATCAAGCCCAATAATGCCAAACCAAACTGGAACCCATCAGAGAGAGAAGAAGAGTGATAACGAGAGAAAGCCGAAACAAAAAAAACAACAAACCTGATTTAGGGCGAAGTGTAGTAGAAGCGAATCGAGATGAGATTGAGAAATTGAGATCGACGAAGAAGAAGGTTGGATTGAAAATGATTACCATGTTGTTCTTCATCTTGATCCTTCGAATTATTTGTTTTTGGTTTTAAAAAAGTGAGAAATTGTGTTGCTTGATATTCTGATACTGTGAAAGAGGCGATGGAGTTCCCTTTTAAAGTATGGAATCAAGTTTTGTTGACCTTGCCTTACTTTGAATCAGTTCTTAGTTTTTTTTATTTATTATTTTTTATCGTGAAATCTGATGTTAATCTTCTTTGGACCATACCCTGTTTTCTAACGTGTTGGAGCTTGTGTTTTTTTGTTGTTTTTTCATTAACCGGGCGGATTATGGGAGAATGATGGGCTTACTGTTAAGCCCACATGATTTCTCCTCTTTTATGCACACCCTTTTTGAATCCGGCACCCCCTTCTCTTTCTATTTTAATTTATTATTATTATTATTTTATTTATTCATTTATTTTATCTTGTTAAGATTTATTAGTTTAGATTTTGATACAAAATATCTTGAATGCATCTTTAATGTTTTGTTTAAATATTTCTCTTTTCGATTTTAATTTCATTTTATTTTTATTTTGGGGCCAATGATATAAAAATATTCATGATTTAATCAAGCCAATTAAATTTTGACATATTTGAGGCCTAACTATTCATTTATTTTTGCATTACAATTTATTTGCAATTTATTTATATTTTTGTTTATAATGTTATTTATTTTTATTTATTCACCATTTTTTACATTTATTTTAGGTCGATGAAAACCAAATATCGATCGATTTATCAATTTCTAGATTAAATCTAGATAAAGGTGAGACCTTTATCCTTTATATTCATTTTCTCGATTTCGTTTCATTTCCATTGTTGTTTACATTTATTTTAGGTCGATGAAAACCAAATATCGATCGATTTATCGAATTCTCGATTAAATCTCGATAAAGGTGAGACCTTTATGCCTTTATTCATATTTCCGATTTAATTTCTAATTTCTATTTTATATTCTTTTATTTTCATTTGGGTCAATGAAGGTCAAAAATCCGATTATCGATTCGTCGATTAAATCGAGATTAAGACGAGACAAATTTTATTTCTAGTTCGATTTTATACCTTATGTCTTTTATTTGGCCAATGAAAGTCGAAAGTCAACGATTTATCGATTTTTCGATCAAATCCGATTAAGACGAGACCATTTTTATTTTATGTCTAATTTAACCTCTTGCCAATATTATCTTGTTCATTTTTCCGTTGAATATTACCTCGATTATATTATTGTTAATTCTTATTCATATCCATATCATATTCGCATTCACATTTATCTAATTATTTGATCAAACGCTTACTTCCCGATTAAAATACTCAATACATTTTCAAACCGTTTTTCTTAATTAAATCGCGAAAGAATTGAGCTCTAGTGGTCTAGCACCTCTTAGGTTCTTGAGTGACCGCTATTGAGGCGCACACCTTAGGTGGCGATCACTCGACCTTTTCGCTCCTAAAATACTCGTCTTAATTATTTGGACAAAGGGATGCCATTGGAGTCTAGCATTCCACGTGGTACTTTCATTGTTCATCAAACGACATTTCATAAATCAATCGAATGAAAAAGGTGTCGTTGGGATCTAGCATTCCAATAATGCCCCGATTAATTGGTTGTGAGACCGACGTCTTGTTAATCTAATAATCGTCATTCTCCTTAAAACATTTAACAAATCAAATCATCTTCAAACCAATCCTCGATTCGTCATCGAGCCACTCTTCAAAACATTCTCGTAAGTTGAGTGCCTTTTGACTCGTCGTCAAATGCACACTCGCACATCTCGTGGTCTCGTTACTAGGAGCACCCCTAGGGACTAGCATCGATCCTCACCTCTTTTCTCAACCAATTCGACTCAATCTTTTTCAAACCGCTTTCTTAATCAACTAACGAAAGGAGGAGATTCTTGAAATCTAGCATTCCTTGGATCTTCGAATGAATGGCTCTTGAGGCACGCCCTTGGGTTGTTATTCATTCACCCTTTCGTCTTAAAACACTTAATCGTTATCAAACATTTTTACAATCAACTCACGAAAGAGCTGAGTTCTTGGAGTCTAGCATTCCTTGAATTCTTGAGTGAAGGCTCTCAAGGCACGCCCTTGGGTTGTATGTCATTCAATCTTTCGTCTCCTAAAATTCAAACCCTAACCCTTGTTTTGTGGGTATACCACGAACTACGACTGCTCTGATTCTTTACTCTTCGTCCGAGTAAAGATACGTAGGCACAAGATTGCGATGGTCTTGGCGAGCACACTACCATCTTTTTCCGTCAAACCCCGTAGTCGAACTACGATTGCTCTGATTTCTCATTCTCGTCCGAATGAGCATACGTAGGCCCGAGGTCGCGATGATCTTGCCGAGCACCCTATCCTAAAACCACCCATTTCCCCTTAGTATCTTTTCCCTTTATCTTATTGTTTTGCGTTTACCATTGAGAAGAAAATAAACAAGCTTAGATAACACTCCTCACAATTCGAACTAAGAGGTTCCCGTTGAGTACAACAGACGTGAGGGGGTGCGCGTACCTTCCTCTCACGTAACCGACTCCCGAACCCAGATTGTGGTTGCGACGACCACGTTCTTATCCTTCTCCTTTAAAGGTTTTCTCGATATTTTCCTTTCCCTCTTTTGGGATAAATAAAGTTCGGTGGCGACTCTGTCGAACCGCGTTCCGCGCCATTTGCGCGAGGGTCGTATTTTCGATTAATTTTCGAGGTGCGACACTTCCCTACACCATATGGAGTGTGTTTGAAAGCTTGGATTAATTTGAAATGACCTGGAACTAGGCATGGAAACGGGGCGGGTCGGGGGCTGGTTTAGCTAGCCCCGCACCCGCACCCGTCTCCCTGTAATAGACCCGCCCCCGCCCCCAAATCCAGTCGGGGGTGAAAGTTTAACACCCAGACCCGCCCCCGATAGAAACGGGTTTGCCCGCACCGTCCCCGCCCCCACCCGCAAAAAAATATTTTTTTTTAAATAGTAATAAAAATTAACAATTTTATTAAAAACCTAACCATTTTAATAATAAACTTGTTTCTAAAGATGTGAGTTTGAGTGAATGGTGAAAAATGACTAATGAGGTTTTTTAATTACTTGTTCAAAAGTGAATAAGTGTGATATAAAATAATTTAAATATGGGTATTAAAGTAAATATTATAAGACCCGGGCGGGGGCGGGGGCGGGTGCGGGCGGGTAGTAGCATCCCCCCGTCCCCGCACCCGCACCCGCACCCGCAATTACAAACCGGGTTTTACCCGCACCCGCACCCGCACCCAATTAAATCGGGTCTCCCCCGTTAATTTCGAGCCGGGTCCGGGCGGGCCCCGGCGGGCCCGGGTTTTCTTGCCATGCCTACCTGGAACAGATTATGGCACCTCAACTGCAACTTTGTTGAAACCTTGAGCAAATGGATGATGATTTCATGAATTTGGTGTTCCAGTTGTTGGTTTAGTGTTTGATCAGCTCACATATGATGTTTATGAGGTGCGTGTATGATTGGTTTGGTTGGAAACACATTCTAATTCAAAACCCGATAGTAGCTTGCATTAGAAGGCATTTTTTGAAGTGAGTGTGTGATTTTGAGAAAGGCAAGTGTTATAGGCCTTTGGTGTACTCAAACTGATTAGAAATGAGGTCTATTTATAGTGTGTCAAGTTTGTTTTGGCATCAATAGTGAATGGATGCTTGGATCAGATTGTGTTGAATGCTTGAATTCTTTATTCAAGATTCTCCTCTAGCCATTGACTTGTGCCAAACTTTGCAGGCTTAGGTCCTCTGTTGTATGAGCTTATCTTGACTCATTTGGTTGATCATGGACTGATACATGCCAACTCTATGCATCCATTAAATGTATCAAAACAAAATTGGAGTCTTGAAGCATCTTTAGCTTTTTAGGTTTGGCATGGCTACTTGTGGAATCTTGGACTTGGGAGGCTGGTAGGTCAGTGTTTGTCCCTTGGTTGTTCCCCCTTGAGGTGTGCAGATGGATAACCATGCTTGTTGTTATACAATTTGATCAAATCGAGCCCTTATGCACAAATCTGCCTTACCAAGACAGTTTGCAGCAAGGCATGTTGCAGCTGTCGTAACTCATAGCTCAGGTGGAGTTTGATGGAGTTCTTGTACATTTTAGAAAGCTATCATATCCTATTTCAACATGATGTCCAACTTTGGTTTTGATTCAGCTTGAATTACAATGAAAAATGCCTCTTCATTTTGGAAAAAATAAGGCAGATTCTGACTTAGTGAAAATTTCACTAAGTGTTGGAAAAATGTCATTTTCATGTTTTCAGCCATTTTGATCACTCCATAACTAAAAATCCATCAAGAATTGGAATGAGATGTAGTTGACATTTTTAAAGTATGCCATGAGAGCTACAAATCCATCTTTGGACCATCCAAAATGGTTACTTGGATCTCAAGTTTTGGTCCTTGGAAGTTGGTACCCTAGCCACTTTGTTTCAAAACTTAGAAAAATTCTAAGTTTTTTTATGGTTACCCCTTTTACAAGTTAACTCATTTTCTTTAATTTTTCTTGATGAATGATGATTCAAATCACATATTAACATTGTTTTAGGGTTAAGGAACCTTGGTTGACCAAAAAATCAAAAAGTCAAACTTTGACTTTTTGTACAGTTGACTTTTTCAGCAGATGAAATCTAAACTGTACGATCCTCTATGAAATCAAGTCTTTGACTTAAATTAAACTTAATGGATGGATTCTATAGGTGTTATAGGGTGTATTGAATCATGTCCCACGGTTTGGGAGCATGTCCTTGTCAAAAGTCAAAGGCACAATTGACTTTTTCCTCAAAACCCTAACTGTGGTCCAGATGAAATTAAACCTTGGGGATCAAGCTTCTTAGGTCAATCCATTATTGGAAATGGATCAATGTAGTAGATTGGGGACCCTCAAACCATGTCTTGAGGTTTTGGCTCATGCTTGGTCCCAAAAGTCAACTTAGGGGTGAATTAGGTCAAGAAACCCTAATTCCTGATTTTTGATGTATGCATCCCCTGAGGCTATATTGACTTGATGATGGAATCCATGAGGTCTCTTGGAGTATCTTGAGTTATATTTTGAAGCATTGGCTCATGCCCAGAGGAAAATTTTCCATCTGGAGGCCTCAGTCGACCAAAACACTAATTTGGTGACACTGGTGATCTTGAGGCTTGATCCACTTGGAATGTTGCAACTTTGTGCTTGATTCTTGATGTGGGAGTCCTCTTGATCCTTTGTGGATGTTTGAGAGGCTAGACAAGTTGAAGATCATGTCATTTCTTGATTGATCCTTTGCCTAAGTGCTCTGAGAGGGCTCAAAACCCTAATCCTTGATTGTAATGAATGCTCACCCATCTTTGGGGAGACTGCTAAGTGTGAAAGTTCATCCATATTATGATAATAATTTGCACAATGATGGGAAACCTTAGTGGTCAAAATTTGGGGTATGACAGATGCCCCTATTTAATTTTCTTAGACCCGAAGGTGTGAATGGCGATGGTATTCGGGCATTCCGGGTGCAAGAGGATTAAATATCGGAATACCCAAAATTTTGATGGTGGTTATGAATGGCATCTTACTCATCCAACTTCTTTTGCTAAGCAATGATGCTTAGAAAAGGTAGAAGAACTTCCCCTCGATCCTGGTCTTCAGCCAAGGAACTGGTCTTAGTTTCTTTTGTCAATAAACTTCCCCTCGATCCTAGTTTCCCTACCAAGGAACTGGTCTCAGTTTCTGAAATAAACTTCCCCTCGATACTGGTTTCCTACCAAGGAACTGGTCTAAGTTTCTTTTGTCAATAAACTTTCTTGACAAGTGACGCTATTTGTAGCAGTTTTCCTCAAACTCCTTGCCGAATTTTTCTAGGGAGATGCCATTTGATGGGAAAAAGTTTTGATGTCAGACTTGCTGGGGAACCCATTCGTCTGAGTTGTAGGGATGTACAAACTTCTCTGTTGGAGACGCCATTTTTTGACTCTACTGGGGAAAACGAGTCTCTTGAGAGGTTGTTTCCTGTTTGGGGATATTACATCATACTTTTCCTCGAGATCTTCTCGGAGAAATGCTATATGGTGTAATCCAAATTGGAGGTGCTGATGACCTCATTTGATAGCAAATTTTTAGAGAGAAACTGTTGTATCGTCGAATATTTGATAAATGGGCTTTCTCTGGGAATTTTCCTTAACCCGGGAAAGCGAGGATATCATCTTCAATGGTGAAGAGTGACGTCTGTCGAAAGTTTTCTTGTCTTTTCAGAGGTTCAAGTTATCAAAGTGGTCGAGGACCAACTCTAATCCCGAAATAAACTGGAAGAGAGATTGTTCTGACATTGCACTTCTTGCCAAGGAAAGAACTGACAACTCAATTGATAAAAGGACTTTTATCACTAGGGGATAAGACCAACTAGCGTGATAGTGATGCAATATGATTATGAATGCAAATAAATAATGCATGATGTATGTATGTTTATGATGACAAAACTGACACGACATACAGACTAAGGGATGAACATGGCTGGATACTCGGCCACTGCGGGGGACGAAGAAGTACCATTTATTCACAATAGCAATTATGCCTTGCTTAGGAGAGATAGTCCCTGTGGGGAACAACCTAGGTCGGACTTAGGAGATAAGAACTCTGTTGGGGATGTCAGATGGAATATTCGCATCTGACACAGCTGATCCTTCATTCAGTCATATTGGTTTGAGAAGAAGTACTTTGATTCTGCACTTTGAAGCTTAATCACCTCTGGAGAAGCGATCGATGTTCTTTTGATGTTCAATAGTCAAAAGAAATTGCCATCTTAATTTTAAAAGCAGAAAAAAATTGACTACTAAATTCATTTTTGTTTTATTTCAAGAATCGTTGATCATATTAAAATGTCTTTCTGTAAAGCTAAAACAAATAAGAATTGCAAACAAAAGCACAAGGGCTCAAATTTTATTGATAGGATGGAAATCAGCCAAACGCGTGATTCCATGGAGTATTTACAAAGTTAGAAAAATGGTAATTTAAGGGAAAATGGCTACATTGAAACATAACGACCGTTATTCTTCTACCAACTTTGAATTCTGGACATCCTGAGCTTCCGTCAAAGATGACCTTGACTGGAGTTTTCTGATGGATGGAGGACTGCTGAGAAGTTGAACTGATCAGACGTAGTTACTTGCCATTAATCCCTAACTTTTGCCTGGATTGTACTTTGAGATTTCCAATCCATCGGGATGATTTTTTATTATGTCTCTAATTTTTTCTGGGACTGCCCTTTCGGGTTTTCAATCCACCGAGACGTTTTCTTTTTTCTTTTTTTTTTAATTTAGGCGAAGTATTTCTTGACTACATCAACATTCGTGGGATAGGTAAATTCTTCTTCATCCATGGTTGCGAGTTTCAAAGCACCGCCTGAGAAGGCTTTCTTGACCACATAGGGGCCGTTATAGTTCGGAGTCCATTTACCCCGAGAATCAGTGAGAAATGATTGTATCTTCTTGAGCACAAGGTCTCCTTTTCTGAAGACACGGGGTCAGACCTTTTTTTTAAACGCTTTTTTCATTCTTTGCTGATACAACTGACCGTGGCACAAAGCTGTTTTTCTCTTTTCTTTGATCAGATTCAGTTTGTCGTGTCTGCTTTGACGCCACTCAGCTTCTCTTAACTTAGCTTCCATTAGTACCCAGATTGATGGAATCTCTACTTCCATGGGAAGAACTGCTTCCATGCCATATACTAGAGAGAAAGAGATTGCCCCTGTTGAAGTACGGACAGATGTGCGATAATCGTGAAGAGAAAAAGGTAACATTTTGTGCCAGTCTTTATAGGTTATAACCATCTTTTGAACGATCTTCTTGATGTTCTTATTAGCCACTTTTACCGCTCCGTTCATCTTGGGTCGGTAGGGAGATGAGTTATGGTGTTCGATCTTGAACTCGGTGCACAACTCTTTCATCATCTTGTTGTTCAAGTTAGATCCATTATCGATAATGATCTGGCTTGGAACACCGTAACGGCAGATGAGATTGTTTTTGATAAAGCGGACCACAACTTGTGGGGTTACATTGGTGTATGATGCTGCTTCGACCCTCTTGGTGAAGTAATCAATGGCTACCAGGATGAACCGATGTCCGGTTGAAGCTTTGGGTTCGATCATGCCAATCATGTCGATTCCTCATATGGAAAAAGACCATAGGGAAGAGAGAACTTTGAGATGCGTTGGCGGTACATGGATTTTGTCTGAGTATATCTGACACTTGTGACACCTTCTCATGTACTTGTAGCAATCGGATTCCATGGTCAACCAATAGTACCCTGCTCTTAGAATTTTTCTCGCCATTGTGTGTCCGTTGGCGTGAGTGCCAAAGGATCCTTCATGAATTTCTTTTATCAGCATGTTTGCTTCTGGTCTGTCTACGCATCGGAGCAAGACCATGTAAAAGTTTCTCTTATAGAGTGTATCACCACTCAGGAAGAAGCTGCCTGCCAATCTTTTAAGGGTCTTTCTATCTTTTCTGGATACCCCAGGTGGGTATTCCTGTTTCTAAAGGAAGTACTTGATATCGTGATACCAAGGTTTTTCGTCTATGAAGGCTTGAATTGTGAAGATGTATGCGGGCCGTTCAAGGCGCATTATGTCAATCTTAGGTATGTCATTCCATTGACCTACACTAATCATGGAAGAGAGAGGGCTAGTGCATCAACCATGTGATTCTCTTCACGAGGGATATGATGAAACTCGATTCTGTTGAAGAATGTTAACAACCTTCTCGCGTAATCTTTGTAAGGAATCAATCCTGATTGGTATGTGTTCCAATCTCCTTTAATCCGATTGATAACCAGGTATGAGTCGCCATATACATCCAAGTTCTTAATCCTTAAGTCGATCGCTTCTTCGAGACCCATGATACAAGCTTCGTATTCGGCCTCGTTATTTGTGCACTTGAATGTCAATCTGGCAGTGAAAGGAATATGGGTACCCTGAGGTGTTACGATGATTGCCCCAATTCCGTTTCCATAATGATTAATAGCTCCGTCAAAGATTAGTCCCCATTGGGAACCTGGTTCTGGCCCTTCACTAGGTAGT
This sequence comes from Lathyrus tuberosus, assembly GCA_022829125.1. NCBI lineage: Eukaryota > Viridiplantae > Streptophyta > Magnoliopsida > Fabales > Fabaceae > Lathyrus > Lathyrus tuberosus. Next base: position 19,969,466 of record JALAZF010000012.1, on the reverse strand, counting down.
GGTTCATCGCAATCTTTCATTTTCAAATACATGACATCTTTGTCTGGGAAGTCAAATCTGACTGATTCCTGGTCGTCAATCGGTTGATGAGCTGAATGATCGGCTAAAATACTCCCCTTAACGGCTTTCTGAGCATGGTATTCGATGTCGTATTCTGATAACAACATCTGCCAACGGGAAATTCTTCCCGTGAGAGCAGGCTTTTCAAATACGAACTTGATTGGATCCATTTCTGAGATTAACCAAGTAGTGTGACAAATTATATACTGGAGAAGACGTTTGGATACCCAAGCCAGAGCGCAACAAGTTTTCTCAAACATAGTGTACCGAGTTTCACAGTCGGTGAATTTCTTGCTCAGATAGTAGATGGCAGACTCTTTCCTTTTTGTTTCGTCCTGTTGCCCCAATACACAACCCATGGAGTCTTCCAAGACTGTTAGGTAGATGATCAGCGGTCTCCCCTCCACTGGAGGTGATAGAATTAGTGTGTTCAATAGGTATTCCTTGATACCGTCGAAGGCGGTTTGGAAGTCTTATGTCCAAACGCAATCCTGATTTTTTTTTAGTAATTTGAAGATCGGCGCACATGTCGCGGTCATGAGGAATATAAATCTGGAAATGTAATTCAAACATCCCAGGAATCCCATGACTTGTTTTTCAGTATTTTTAGAAGGAATTTCTCGAATGGCCTTGACCTTGTCAGGATCAACCTCAATTCCTTTCTGGCTGACGATGAACCCTAGCAATTTCCCTGAACGGACACCGAACATGCACTTGTTGGGATTCAAGCGGAGTTTGTACTTCCTCAAACGCTCGAATAACTTTGACAGGTGGGTCACATGCTCCTCTTCTGTCTTAGATTTGGCAATCAAATCATCGGCAGACACTTCTATTTCTTTGTGTATCATGTCGTGAAACAGAGTAGTCATGGCCCTTTGATAGGTTGCCCCGACGTTCTTAAAATCGAACGACATTACCTAGTAACAAAAGGTGCCCCATGGGGTGATGAATGAAGTTTTATCCATGTCTTTCGGCGCCATTTTTATCTGATTATTGCCTGAGAATCCATCCATGAAGGAGAAAACTTTGAACTTTGCGGTATTGTCTACCAGCATGTCAATGTGCGGTAAGGGAAAGTCGTCCTTTGGACTGGCCTTGTTCAGATCCCTGTAGTCCACACACATTCTAACCTTTCCGTCCTTTTTCGGAACTGGTACTATGTTGGCTAGCCATTGAGGATATTCAGATGTGGTGAGTAAACCCGCGTCAATCTATTTTTGTACTTCCTTTTTGATTTTGATGGCCATGTCTGGATGAGTTCTTCTCAACCTCTGTTTTACTGGCGGACATTATGATCGTAACGGTAGATAATGTTCCACGATGCTGATATCCAACCCTGGCATGTCCTGATAGGACCAGTCGAACACATCGGGAAATTCTTTGAGAAGCTTTATCAAATCTTCTTTGACAGTTGGACTGAGCAGTGCCCCATTCTTGACTTCTTTTCTCTCTTTTTCTAAACCCAAGTTGACCGTTTCCAACGGCTCTTTGTGAGGTTCAATGGACCTTTCCTCCTGTCTGAGTAGTCGGGAGACCTCTTCTGGAATTTCTTCGTCATCTTCTTCTTTAGCCTCGAATACCGGAAATTCAAAGTTGGGAGAAGGCATTGGGTCGTATGTTTCAATGGGGTTTAAAACAAGAAATCTGCACGACGTGATGATTGATTTTAAAAGAGATAGGGAGAAATGCAAGAGTGTGTGCAGTGTATTTTTTTTTTGAAAAACTGCTTGTTTTTATTGTTTGTGTTGTTTTTAGGATTATTATTTTCTGAAAAAGCGAAAAGAGAAAACAACAATTACTGCGGAAATTACATAATGATGTTATTTTATTTATGATTTTGTCGATTCTTGAAACTACAACCCTATAAAACAAAACTCTGTCGCTTTGGGAAAAGCGAAGAGGGACATTTACAGAAAGTGAGCCCTATCAAAACATCCATTTCACATGGGCAGGGTGAAAGGTTAAAGACGACAATTACTTAGACTTATGGACGATCTTCGGGACATTGACAACAACCCATTGCCGGTGAACTCCTCGGTGAATCACAAAGTCTGGTACTTTTCTTCTTGACTTGTCTTCAGAAATAAGGCAGATTTCTGGTGGAGCAGGATCATTGGAATCTGTCTCCCAGGCAGAGTTGTCGTAGGAGGATTCTTCAGTCGTATTTTGCACAGTGTTTGTGTTCTCAGGTAAATCTCCCCATCCAGTTAGCTGGATGTCTCCGAGCCTGATACGAGAGCTTTCAGGAGCGGTGTACTTGACCAGGTAGTCGTATTTGCCACTTGGTTATCCTAAGGTGCCCCACACTTCTTTGGAACTGGAGGAGTCATCCCTTTCGATGACGTTGACCTCAGGAAAAGCGTAGTTAATGAACTCTAGTCCTGAAATCTTTACGAATTCATCGTCATGCTGGGTACTTTATGAATGCCCTGAGTGTTGATCCCATGATATAGTGGGGACACAGGTATTATTTTCAATGATGCTCAGCTGATAAGCGTCGTTTGGCTGATTCTCTTGCCCCGAGTCTCCTGGGTACGGCTGCCAGATAGGAAGGTCATCCATTGGGCATAATAGTCGTGGTCAAAGTTGTCTTTCATCAGAGTGTCTTTCTCTAATAAGTTTGGCGGAGCACGACATCCCTCTAGGATCACAATCTCCGTATATCATTTTGACATCTGACCTTGATATATATCTCGGACTCGGCGCGAGATAGAAAAGTGCTGAGACATATAATCGTCCTCGTTGAGATAAGACTTCCATTCTTCATCTGTATCAGAGGAATCACCCTCGTTGATAGTGTGTACTTCTTGAGACACTGGGTGGAGAAAGCTTCCACTATATAAGAAGTCCTGAACGGGATGAAAACTTTCATCGTTAGTAGCAGTCTGGGTACAGGTTAAAGAGAAACCAAGACCCTTCTTTGTTTTGTTATCAGTATGAATGACAAGTTATCCCCATCATTTCGCATTGTTACCTTTGATCACTTCGAGAGCATCTTTATACGAGGAAATTGATGTTCCTTTCTCTGATTGATTCTCATTGCTCACCGAAAGTGCTTGGAACTGAGTTCCAACAACCTCTTCGGGTTCTATACAAGTGGCCGATGATAGGTTATTCATGATCAAGGCTTGCTCTCCACAGACTGTGACTAGTTGGTCGCTCTTGACGAACTTCAGTTTCTGGTGAAGTGTCGAAGTGACTGGTTGATTGGGAACTTCTGTTTGAGGTTCCTTTTGTAACACCCTAATTCCCATCGCGGATAAACAATACATAAATAAATCAGAGTGAATAAAAATTTATTCTTAGACAGAGACAAGGATGCCACATTTAAAGAAAGAAAACACAATCCCTGCTCATAAATTTGATACATAACACAAAATGGAATAAACATAAAAGGGAAACTTTTTCCAACAAAAGGAAAGTTCAATTATGGAATAAAGCGGAAAGATCCATAATTGACTTGTTTTACAAAATGAATTGCTTTATAACATCAAAATATCCCTACAAAGGTAATACAAAATAGATCCAACAAATGTATACATAGATAACAAAAGCGTTCCCCGACTCCCGTGTTACGTATCAGAGCAGACATACCGACAAAAGGATGGAGAACTAATCTTCACAAAAGCCTCCAAGATACTAATCTGTAATTGTCTCATAGGGCATCAAACCACAACAGAAGGGTGAGAAATAACAACTAAATCAAGATTGCATAATAATATGCAAACACATATAAATTCACATGCATAATTATTCTCACTACAAGCATCACATACTAATACATATAGCATACCACAGATACATAACATATTTCTAATAATCCAACCACATAGCATATATCAATTATACTAACATAATCACATATTCACACATAAGGCATACCAAAGTTATGACATATGGAAACACGCCACCACATCACATATATTCATATATAGCATATCATAGATAATTAATACAATCATTGTAATGTACAACATCCCCACAAAACATAGCATATGTCTATACATAAAACATATCATCCATAACCAATGCATTTATTACAAATGCATATCAAATCACCAATGTTATCACGAGCTCAACACATAATCAATCAGTTCATAATTTCCCACACATAATCAATCCATTCACAATTTCCCACACATAATCAATCCATTCATGACTTATGAAAATGCTCAGAGACCGACACAACGACTCTATGAATGCGTTACCATTCCATCCATCATTCTCATCATCATTAATTCACTCAGGAATTATTGGAACCATCGCTTGTTACTTAGTGTAACTCCCCGTCGGGCAAACGATGTTCCCCGTCGCTTTAGGTCCTCTTTGTATAAGGCTCACGATGTTTATGGACTACTTTAGGTCCTCTTTGTATAAGGCTCACGATCCGATCGCTTTAGGTCCTCTTTTTATAAGGCTCACGATCGTCTATAACCTCGCTTTAGGTCCTCTTTGTATAAGGCTCACGATCGTTACAGCAGATTCCCTCTGGAATCGGTTCGTCGCTCACATCCCACAAGGGCACACGACATCACAAGGTGCATATCATGATGCATGGCATACTAATGACTCATGACAATCAAATGCATATACATATATAACCATGTGAACCATCTCAACATCAATAATCATGCATTGCAAATCAATTCAAACAATGCCTTTACTTGCCATAAGGCCACCAAATAACACACATTGAATTTCACATAAACATTGTATTTCATCATAATCCACAAACAACAACAATTATCATTTTAGCATATACACTCATATCAATTCACATCAAGAATTACTCACCATCAGCCACAACAATCCTGCAATTATACAATGATACTCACAACACTAGGATTCACGCCACGAAGGCTACCCACAACAACATACATTAATACCATACATTTGTATTCAATTCAACAAATTATTTTGCCATAAGGCCACAACAATTACAACAACTTATCACATGCTTCAACATCATATAAACCACATAAAAGCTCCACGTCATATAAAAATAGCACAACACACTGTAAAACACCGACCGCACGCATTTAACGCGATAAAAACCCGAAAATCCAACACTTTTACACAACCACGACTTAAATGAATCATCTACTGCCCTCCAAACCATTTTTAATAGAAAGGATATTTCATTAGCTTTCCAACGCTTCGAACGGCGGCCAAAACGGACTTACGGTTCAAAAGTTATGAAGAAAACAAAATCTGATATTTTGGAAAAATTCTGTGATCATGAGCCGACGCATGGCACTATGAGTCGACGCATAAACCTGGGGATTTCGCCCGGGTCAGCGTACGCAGATCACGAGTCGACGCATAATCCTTGGGGTCGGCGCATAATGCGCAGATTCTGCTAAAAACTCAGTTTTCGATCGTTAAATGCCTTCCGGACCTCCGATTTCGATTCCGTAAAAAGCCCCAGTCTCAGAATTCAACATACTACCATATTTTCACCATTAAAAATCCATCCAACACATTTTCCATTTTTGAAGTATTTTGAAACATAATTTTATCAATTTATCCCAACTCCAAACTCGATCAAAACCACTCGAAAACACACAAACAACCATTCCCGATTAATTCCTATCCTCACCCGACTATACTACACAACTTATTCCGCATTCCAACCGTGAAAACATCGATTTCTACTCATATTGCTCATTTTCAACCTAGAAATGAAAACTATCGAAAAACAAGTAAACATTCATCCACATACATACAAATACATATACAAGCAAGATATAATCGAAACTTCTCACCCTTACCCAATTAATCGAAGAGGAGTTTGAAGAAGATGATGAATCCATGTTTCTTCTTCTCTTCTCTTTTCCCACGTTTTCCTTTCTCTTTCTTTTCTCTCTTTTTCTCTCAAATCTCTATTTATAAAAATATCTAATTTTTCTAAAATATCTAACCCCTCAAAATGACCATTTTACCCCTCAGCTCAAATATCTCACAAACGCTCTCAAAACGCGATAAAACATAATAACGATGAAAAATAATATATTGTCAAATAAAAGTCAAGAATAAAATAATATAAAAACGAAAATAATTAAATCGACTCGATTAAATAAATCGGACAAAACAGGGCGTTACACCTTTTTTTTGTTAGGTTCCCTAACTCCTCGTTTGAAGATTCGACCGCATTTGTAAGGGATCGCCTTATCGGACTTGTACGGTACTTGTCCCGGCAGATAGATAACTACAGGAGCCTTTTGATTTTTCTGACCATCGTAGGCAGCCTCAATTGGTTCGAGGTTGAGAATCCTTCCGCTATCAAGAGGAATTCTTGATTCATGGAGCAAAGGGATTATGGCGAACACATCTTTGGCCACTTCTCGTCTAGGGATCAAGACAACTTCTTTGTCTCGATTGGGAGGATAGTCTGACATTGAACCGGAGCTTGACCATAGTTGAATCTCCTTATGGTCCAACTGACTTTGAAGGGCTGCTCGCACGAGATAGCATCCTTGGTTATCCTCCGAGCAAACTCTACAGCGCTCATAGTTATGTGGTGGCACCTGGCCACATTTGCTTTGCACGCAGTGTAACCTTACAAGGTCTGTTTCCATTGATCGAACATCCTGACTTTGATGTCTAGTAGGGTTCCCATTAATCATGCTGACTTATTGCGTGTCTTCATCTAGATAGATCGGAAGCCACTAGTGGTTCAACAAGTGTTGAAGCATTCTTTGAACGAGAGCACATCCTTGGTCACTCTCACGACATACATCACAGTTCCGATAATTATGTGAAGTCGGAAAACCGAGCTGGACTTGTGTAGCGTGTAACTCCACTAAGCTGGTATTCATCAAACAAATATCGAAGATTTGAATCATGTTAACTTGATAGTGATTTTTATCATGGTAGTCCTGGATCCATCCAAGATCCATCTGACGCCGGAGGGCCTCTTGTACAAAAGAGCATCCCTGGTTGTTTACCGAGCAAGTTAGACAAGAACTGTAATCGTGCCGCGGCAGATTATGATGCTGGCTTTGCCTTGAGTGCATTGCCACTAAGTTGACATTCATCGCATGGATGTCGTGGTTTTGAACGATGTTGGAATTTGTATAAGTCATATTGACCTCACGAATTCGGTGATCCTAGATCCATCCGAGATCCATCTGTTCCTGAAGAGCTGATTGCACCACAGAACACCCTTGATTGTTTTTAGAGCAGATATCACACAGGTGATAATTATGAGATGGCACATGCCCATATCTGCTCTGTCTGTAATGCATCTTGACCAGGTTGGTTCCCAATAAGAGTACATCATGAACTTGATAGCTATGACTAAACACTTCTTCTATCAAATTTACTGCAGCTTTCTCATGTTGAGGCAACGGGTTCGTCTGGACATTTAGATTTGTATCCTTGAAGGATAAGACCCCGCTCTTGACAAGCTTTTGCACATCGGATTTGAAACTGAGACAGTTTTCTATGTTATGTCCTGGTCCTCCTTGATGGTAAGGGCAAGTTTGATCCGCTTTGAACCAAAAAGGCGGATTCTCCGGTATTGTAAGAGGAGACCTGGTTTGGACGTGCCCTTTGACCAGTAATAGTGGAAACAGTTCTGCGTACAACATGGGTATAGAGTCGAACCCTGGTGGTCGCGTTGTACGATTGTTATTGTACGGAGGACGAGCCTGCTGAAGAGGCTGCTGTGTCCTTTGCTGATATTGTTCTTGATTCGGTTGGCTTTGAGCAACCTGAGGTTGATACGTTGGAATAGGCGCAGGGTTAATAGCAGGAGTTACAGCTGCTACTAGTTAATACCGTTGCCTTTGCTTTCCAAGAGAGATATTACCAATATCTTGCTTTTTTTCTTAGGGAAAGCACTACCGTATCTTTTGGTACTGCTTGATGGTCCAACGTCTTTAACTAAATGTCCCTCTCGGACTACTTCCTCGAGACGAACTCCCATGCCCACCATCTCAGTGAAGTCACTGGGCGCACTGGCAACCATTCTGTCGTAGTAAAATGAGCTCAAGGTTTTCAAGAAGATCTTTGTCATCTCTTTTTCCTCGAGAGGTGGACCAATCTGGGCGGCAATTTCACGCCATCTTTGAGCATATTCCTTAAAGGTTTCCTTGTCCTTCTGTGACATGGCTCTAAGTTGATCTCTGTCTGGTGCCATGTCCAGGTTATACTTATACTGTTGAAAAAAGGCAGTGCCAAGATCTCTGAAAGTGACGATCTTAGTACGGTTTAAACCCAAGTACCATTTAAGTACGACACTGGTTAAACTATCTTGAAAATAATGGATTAGTATCTGTTGGTTCTCAGTCTGAGTTGACATCCTTCGAGCGTACATCACCAAGTGACTTTGAGAGCAAGAGTTACCCTTGTATTTTTCAAATTCGGGCACCTTGAATTTGTGCAGAATTTTCACATTGGGGACCAAGCAAAGGTCTGCGGCGTCCTTACCAAATAAATACTGACTGCGAATGGCATGCAGTTCCTTCTGCATTTCCAGGAATTGCTCTTGGAACTCATTTAATCTGTCGTACATACTTTCGTTTCCACCAGGAGGTATCTGTGGAATCTGTCCTTCCGGGGCAGTGTGTACCACGGGTGGTGGTATAGTCATTATGGCAGTGACTCTTGGTGCTTCCCTCTCCCGAAGTTTGTAACCTTCAGGAGTTGCTGTCATACCCCTTGCATCTTTGTTTTCCCGAAGTTTGTAACCTTTAGGCCCAGCGGTTCCTGCTGCAGTTTCCGGATCTTCCATGATCGGTGAAATATATCCTTCTGGGATATAGTTGAGTGGCATGCCCCAGGAATGATCTTTAGGCATGTTATACCGAGGATCATACTTTTCCACTATGGGCGTGGATGTGATCTCTAAGATCACAGTCCTTTGTATCTGAGCTGCTGCCAGAGCTTGCATGTCATTGTGAAGTTTCCTCAGACTTTCTTTCAGAGTGTCGATTTCATATCTTAACTCTCTGTTCTCTTCCTCGAGATTATCTATCTTCCTTTGAATGTTGGCCCGAGTATTGTACGAATGAGACAGTTTGACTTTAGAATCGAGACACAAATGTGAGATTCGTAGGAAAGAAGAACGCGTTATGTGAGAATGATGAATGATATGCAATGATTATATAGATTAATTTTTTTGGTTTAATCAAAAGAAACTTCAATAATTGGATTACAAATATCATACAATGGGGAAACCCCGTTTTATTGAATTCAAAGATTGCGGAAATGGAAATACAGTAATTTTCAAAGTGATGTAAAAGGAAATGTCTAAACTTATGGATCCTGAGTCCTCTCTGAGGAGAGCTCAGGTGATGGTTCTGGTGCTTTCCTTTTCTTTGACCGGGGCTCTTGAGCCATTGTCGGGTTGTCATTCCTTTGCCAGGTGAAAGGAGCGAGCAAGTTCCTTCGGTCCTCTTGTTTTTCTACAGCATGTCGCTCTAAAATCTCAATCAGAGCATCTTTTTCTTTTAATAGTTGTTGTATTTTGGTACACTCCACATTGAGAATGCGGTACTTGTTCTTCCAAGACTTCCTTTCCCGTTGAATTTTGTTGAGAGTAACCTGGAGTTTTTCAGTATCAGACATAAAATAAAGGACAGATTCCTTCAACGGAAGAACTTCGTGACGAGGGTATGGCATCCTCAGCTTGAGTGCTCTAGCTTATACCCAGTGGGGATAAGGTTCCATAGAGACACAGTCTGGTTTTCCTAGAGACTCTCTTCCCTTTCTGTGAACATGTTTCCAGGCATGCACTATTTCTGTCTTTAGTGCCCTGTCATTTTCTCCTTCCTTGAAGAAAAGACTTTCCAGATGAACATTACGTGGGATATGTCTCATCGGGTATCCGAATTGACGACAAACTAAAACTGGATGATAATTGATTCCTCCTTTAGTTCCAATGAGGGGTACATTAGTGAAGTTCCCACAATGGTCAATGATTCTTATCCCGTCGTAGATCCGATTATACCAATCGATGTTAGAGTTGGTAAGAGACATGATTCTCTGTGACCAACGCAGAGTACTCTTATGATCCCAAAATGCGGCAGACTTTGGCGAATGGGAAGTGAACCATTTGTATAGCAAGGGGACACAACATGTGATCATTCCTCCGCCATACAAATATCTTAAGTGTACAGAATGATAAGCATCTGCGAGCAAGGTCGGTACAGGGTTTCCAATCATACATATCTTAATGGCAATGATATCAACGAAGTTATCAATGTTGGGAAACAGAAATAACCCGTAGGTGAGCAAAACAAAGATGCTCTTGAAATTAGTCACGTTCCCAATACTGGCAAAGTACAGGGCTTTCTTTATCAAAAACTGGGCTGGCAAACCTTGGATTCCACCCTTAATGGTCATGTGAGTCCTAACTTATGACTCGTCCAAATAGATTGCACTTGCAATGGTTTGATCTTTTGGAATTTCTTCCAGTCCAGAAAAGGGAGCTTGGTCAGTGATAGGTAAATCAGTCAGGCAAGAGTACTCCTCCAGTCTTGGTGCTAGTTGATAATCTGGAAATGTGAAATAGTGATAGACCGGATCGTAGAACTGGATTAGCGTGGACAGGATTCCTTCAATTACATGAACCCTTAACAGAGACAGCAGTCCTCCGTACTTAGCTCTGAAAGCCTCAGGGTTGGTGATCATCCTTGCCAACCCTCTTAAATCCTCTAATTTTGGAACCTTAAAGGTGTACTTATGAGTCCTCCTTCTACCGAAATCCATAACGCGGTCTTTTTCTCTGATATTTGCAATCATTGTCTTAGTCTAATTTGAAAGAGAGAGAGTAGAAGAGAAAATTTTTCTTTGTTTGAAGTTTTTTAGATGAAATGAATGCATGAATGCAGCACACAAAACATAGAAAAAATATGGGGTCAAAGGTTCGGTGTCATGAAGTCAAGGCTCTACCCATCCCCAAAGGTTGTACTGGTGATTTTTGTACTTGTCCTCAAAGTCATTGACCCCTCTTGGGATAACAACAGCAGACTGGTTCACCCGAGTGAGCTGCAGTATCTTAGAGTAATCTCAAATGAGGGTAGTATCGCGTGACAACTATTTCCAATAGCTTCCGCACTATAAAATAGTCACATGGTCTCAGTCTACTAAAATCCTCAGTTTCTCAGATACCACAATCGAATAATCTGCTTTCAATAACCAAAGTCGTATAGGCATTAAATCCGCAAAGGGTATCTCCGCTGATTCGATGGTCTACCGGGAACTCTTATTTGGGAGTCACTCCCTGTAAGATTACCCGTCTCATGCCATAACTTATCTTAGGTGGCACTCAAACTCTCCAGATGCGGCATCACCCGCAGTCCCATTAGCAGAAAAATAAACACGGATATCAAGTAGGAAAAGCAATATATATATATATATATATATATATATATATATATATATATATATATTCCTAAAACTAACATCCTAGACCTCTTAAGAGCTATAATAATCCTAGTCCTAAACAATAAAATGACTCTCCAGCAGAGTCGCCATTTTCCTGTAGCGAGCGATTTTTGTTGGTGACGTGACCACCTTATCGCTGAAGTTTTCCTCACCGCAATGAGGAGGAAGGGGTGCTACTTTCTGATTTCTTATTTATCCCATGAAGCTGAAAGGGAAAGGGAAGCTATCTAAAACTAACCTTGCACGCGAATGTTTAACTGAACAAATGCTTTAAAGAGATTAGGGGAGTCGGGGTCAGGTTATACAATGGGGAGTTGTCAATTACCCATCCTATATGTGGTTATCCACTGGATGTTAGCATGAGGTTTCGCTTTGTACTTGATGGTGTTTATCCGTTAATGGGTTGGTAAAGTTTCTTGGGAAAGTGAGTTTTGTTTTTTGTGGAAAATGATGATGATGATGGCTAAGGTATGAAACCTAAGGTTTTTGATGAAGGTACTGGACTTAAAGTTTTTGATTGGTATGCTCGCTAAGATTTCGCAATCTTATGCCTATGTATTCCCGTTTAAAAGAAACAGGGAAATCAGAGCAATCGTAGTTCCTCCTATTCTAAGGGAGGGAAAAAAAGATGTTTTGGTGTCTTGTTCAAAGCCCAAGACAGAGGCTAAAAGGTTGAGTATTTGTGTCTTGTTCAAAGCCCAAGATTGAAGCTAAAAGGTTTGACTTAGAGAGAACTTGTCATCTCTAAATAGGGATTGTTGATTTTTGTGTGCCTTAATCAAAGCCCAAGGTTGATTGACTCCACTGGGGAAGTCTTTATACAAAGCCTAAGAAGAGGCTGAGAATGACTGACTCAACAAGAGAGTGTGTATATGTATCTTGTACAAGGCCAAAGATGGAGGCTAAAAGAGACTGACTCTTTGGGGGATGTCATTATACAAAGCCTAAGAGGAGGCTAACAGTTCATTTTGACTCTGTCGGGTAGGATCTGTATATATCTTGTACAAAAGCCCAGGATAGAGGTTGAAAGAAACTGACTCTGGTGAGGATATTTTTAGGTATCTCGTACAAAGCCCGAGATGGAGGCTAAAAGGATTGACTCTGCGGGAGAGTATTATCTGTCTTGTACAAAGCCCAAGTTTGAGGCTAAAATGAGTTTGACTTTGCTTGGGAATTTATTTCTCAAAGCCTAAATGAAGGCTCAGAGGAATTGACTCCGGTAGGGGAAGATGTTTATCCCAAGCTTAAGAGAAGGTTATGGAGATTTATATCTCGTACAAAGCTCGAGATGGAGGCTGAAAGGGTTCGACTCAACAAGAGAGTACTTTTACCTGTCCCGTACAAAGCCCAGGATTGTACCTGAACAAGCTGGAGAAAGCCAAAGAGTAGGCTAACTTTGCTAGGGGAAATCATTATTCAAAGCCTAAGAGGAGGCTGAAAGAGATTCTCTCAACAAGAGAATGGTCTTTATATGTCTCGTACAAAGCCCGAGATTGAGGCTAAAGGGGTGACTCAATAAGACAGTGCTTTTATCTGTCTCGGACAAAGCCCGATATTGAGGCTAAAATGGTCGATTCAACAAGAGAGTACTGAAAGGTGATTGACTCAACAAGAGAGTCTGAAAAAGGTGATTGACTTAACAAGAGATTTTGACAAGGTGATTGACTCAACAAGAGAGTCAGAAAAGGTTAGCTCCGATGGGGAGAATCATTGTACAAAGCCCAAGAGGAGGCTAACTTTGTTGAGGAAAGGATCATTACACAAAGCCTAAGAGGAGGCTAATCTTATGCTGGGGATTCTTGAGATCCCGAGGTAGGTCCAAATGGGGAATCAACTCTTGCAGGGGAATGCAGAAGAGTTGAGATATCATAGACCTTGAGGTTCTGATAGTGTTATGATGACATGATCCTGGTTGGGGAATTTTGGGAAATAGACAGGGTTTTAGAACCCACAAGTTTTAACTCTGCTGGAGATTAATCCAAAATCCGGGATTTCTCCTATACTTGTAAGGTACTTGAGAATGTCTTTGAGACTCAAGGGGATTTAGACTGTCCAAGTCTAATGGCGTGGAAGAGTTTTATCTTTGGTACGATGCCCAAGAGGAGGCCAACTCTTTTAAGGGATGAGTATCAATCCTAAAATTGGTCCGAGGGTTTTGACTCCTTTTTAGAAAGACAGCTCTAACGAAGGATGACTAAGTTATGTCCTATACCTTTAAGACGTCTTCAGGGTCCTTGTATTAAGCCCAAGGGAAGGCATGAGAAATCTAAGAAGTCGAAGGGTCCTTGTACAAAGCCCAAGAGGAGGCGGGGATGCTTTTAGGAAGCCCGGGGGTCTCAAACCAAAGAAAAGCTCGAGAGATGTCATTCACCGAGAATGAATCATTTCTGAACAGTTCTGAGATTTGAAGAAATTCAAGAGATGTTATTCACCGAGAATAGATCAACTCTGGGGAGTAGAATTTCTTTGACAATTTCTAATGTGACAGTCTGAGAAAAGGTTCACCGAGAATATTGCCTTTCTCTTTATTCCATATTGTTTAAGCCCAAGAGAAGGCAAGACTGTATCTGGAAGTCCTATGGGGATCTAGTTTTGACTGTTTTAAAGAGTGACCAACTGGCTTTACTTAGTTCTAGACCTAATTGCCAGGGAAAACTCTAAATAACTATACTAGAATATATACAGTTGATATATGACAAGTATTTAAAAGGATACGAAAGAAGACTTACAGTGCGCAGCTTCCCACAATACAATAATATATATATATGAAATGTATTTAAAAGGATGAAAGAAGACTTACAGTGCGCAGCTTCCCACAATACAGTAATATATATATATATATATATATATATATATATATATATATATATATGACATGTATTTAAAAGGATGAAAGAAGAGTTACAGTGCGCAGCTTCCCACAATACAGTTATATATATTAAAGCAAGTAAATGAAAGCGGATAAAAACTTACAGGTGAGCGAGCTTCCATGCTGTATTGTTAGTTGTTCAAAGAAATTAAAGAAATTTTTGATAACAACGGTATATTTGAACCTAAATCAAAAGAGAAGTTGTTTTGAAAAGATTGTTGGGACATATACTCAAGGAGAGGCCCAAGGTTTAACAGTGATCGCACCGTTGTTTGTAAACTATAATGGGTCTTATATAATGACTGAGGCCCAAAGAGGTTTCTGTACAAAGGGATGAGTCTTACAACTCACGGAGAGGCCCAAAGTATATTTTTATACAAGAAATGGGGCTTACAACTCAAGGAGAGGCCCAAATGAAAATGTTTTGAAATGGAGATCGCGCCGAGATTTCTGAAACTGTATCGGGACTTATACAATACACTGATGCCCAAAATATTTTATTTACAAAGAGGTGGGACTTACACTCTATCAAGAGGCCCAAAATGTTTTAAAATGAATAAAGATGGGTCTTATAGCTCAAGGAGAAGCCCAATTGGTTTGATTTGAACTGGCGATCGCGTCAAGGTTTTTGAAAATGTGTTAGGACTTATACAATGTCTGAGGCCCCCTAAAAGGTTTTATTTAGAAAGGGATGGGACTTACACTCTATTAGAGGCCCATGAGTGTTTGAAAAAGATTTGTTAGGGTGAAAATCAAAGAAACCCTAATTTTGTTTAAAATGGAATTAATTTTGTTAAAAAATTAATAAAAATTATTGAAAACATGTGAAAAATGAGTGGTGATCTTGGATTAATGTTTCAAAAATCATGTTTTTGTCCACAAAATGATTGAAAACCAATCAAGTTTAGAAAATCAAGAGAAAGAAAATTTTTAAAATGTTAAAAAAAACAAATAAAAATTAATTCTTTTAAAAAATATCAAATATGTGAAAAAAATAATATTTTTGGGGAATTTTTGTAAAATAAAATATTTTAACATTTTTGTGAATTATTAAAAAAAGAATCAACTCAAAATCATTAAAATTCAGAGAGAAATTAATTTTTGAATCAATTAAATAAAACAACAAAAATTCAAAAATTTGAATATTTGAAAAAGGGCGCCAAGAACATCTTGTTCTTGCCCGCGTGCCCTGTTTTGCCCTGATTTACATTTTCTCATCAACCTCACTGAATACTTGATGGAATCATACAATCCACATATCAATCTGCTCGTTTTCAACTCACGATCATGTCTACGGTCTTTAATTTCATTTATTTTAAGCATGGAATAAGAAATCAAAGAGAAACCTCAAGAACCCTAATTTCTGCATGAAGGCTAAGAAATTTCATACAAGATTCTTACAAAGCAATAAATTGAGGGGAAACATTCCATACATGATTATGAACATATGGCAAAATTATTATGCGAGGAAATATGCATGAATCTTGAGATGACCAAGTTTAGGCTTACTTGAAGGTCGTGGCAGCAAGAGCAATTTGATTTTTGAGTTGGAGGTGTTACAGATAAGTTGTGATGATCTGAATAGCTTCCCTACACCATATGGAGTATGTTTGAAAGCTTGGATTGATTTGAAATGACCTGGAACAGATTATGGCACCTCAACTGCAACTTTGTTGAAACCTTGAGCAAATGGATGATGATTTCATGAATTTGGTGTTCCAGTTATTGGTTTAGTGTTTGATCAGCTCACGTATGATATTTATGAGGTGTGTGTGTGATTGGTTTGGTTGGAAACACATTCTAATTCAAAACCCGATAGTAGCTTGCATTAGAAGGCATTTTTGGAAGTGAGAGTGTGATTTTGAGAAAGACAAGTGTTATAGGCCTTTGGTGTACTCAAACTGATCAGAAGTGAGGTCTATTTATAGTGTGTCAAGTTTATTTTGGCATCAATAGTGAATGGAGGCTTGGATCAGATTGTGTTGAATGCTTGAATTCTTTAATCAAGAGTCTCCTCTAGCCATTGACTTGTGCCAAACTTTGTAGGCTTAGGTCCTCTGTTGTATGAGCTTATCTTGACTCATTTGGCTGATCATGGACTGATACATGTCAGCTCTATGCATCCATTAAATGTCTCAAAACAAAATTGGAGTCTTGAAGCTTCTTTAGCTTTTTAGGTTTGGCATGGCTACTTGTGGAATCTTGGACTTGGGAGGCTGGTATATCAGTGTTTGTCCCTTGGTTGTTCCCCCTTGAGGTGTGCAGATGGATAACCATGCTTGTTGTTGCACAATTTGATCAAATCGAGCCCTTATGCACAAATCTGACTTGCCAAGACAGTTTGCAGCAAGGCATGTTGCAGCTGTCATACCTCCTAGCTCAGATGGAGTTTGATGGAGTTCTTGTACATTTTGGAAAGCTGTCATATCCTATTTCAACATGATGTCCAACTTTGGTTTTGATCCAACTTGAATTACAATGAAAAATGCCTCTACATTTTGGAAAAAATAAGGCAGATTCTGACTTAGTGAAAATATCACTAAGTGTTGGAAAAATGTCATTTTCATGTTTTCAACCATTTTGATCACTCCATAACTAAAAATCCATGAAGAATTGGAAGAAGATGTAGTTGACATTTTTAAAGTATGCCATGAGAGCTCCAAATCCATCTTTGGACCATCCAAAATGGTTACTTGGATCTCAAGTTATGGTCCTTGGAAGTTGGTACCCTAGCCACTTTGTTTCATAACTTAGAAAAATTCTAAGTTTTTTTATGGTTACCCCTTTTACAAGTTAAATCATTTTCTTTGATTTTTCTTGATGAATGATGATTCAAATCACATATTAACATTGTTTTAGGGTTAAGGAACCTTGGTTGACCAAAAAATCAAAAAGTCAAACTTTGACTTTGAAATTCTGGTTTCAGACGTGTGATGTTAAGGTGCGATGTCACAACAACACACTCTGCAAATGGACAGCAATAAACCAACACAATAACACACAAGGAATTGTTCACCCAGTTCGGTCTAACTACCTACGTCTGGGGGCTACCAAGCCAGGGATGAAATTCACTACTTGTAGAATTAAATTACAGACTCAACAACCCAGTTGACAATCTCCTAATCTTAATTACTACTAGTGACTTTCTACCTAAGAAACCACTTAGATATGAGAACACTACTCAATCCCTAAAACCTCTCAAAGAACAACCTCTTTGAGCAACCTTGATCTTACTTCACAGCTTTGATCAAGTAATAACTCTCTATTGCTTCACAGCTTTTAAGAGAGGACAGAAAACGACTCACCAATTCAACCTAGAATGGTGTATACAAAACTCGTACAAAATACTTAAGACACTCAACCTATGCTCTTGATCTTCTTTCTGTATTTCTGTACCTTCTTCCTTTGATCTATGCGCTTTATATAGCCACCTGAATTTGGGCTTGGACTCCTGCAATATCTGACTTGATTTGTTATTTAAAACTGAATCTTCAAAACAGATTTTCTCCTAAAATCTTTTCAAATCTTCAACCTTTTAAATCTCCTACAAATCTGCACCAGATCTCCTATGCAGCAGAAAATATCTATCCCAAGATATTCTCATCCAATGAGACTAACAGCTCTCCACAATTCCAGCTAACACGCAAACCCTAACAACATCACAACCTGATGTTATTAATTCTGCAGATCTAATGTCACAACATCGCTTGTGACATCAGACATCCAAACTTAAGCAATTCAAACACTTAACACAACCCAGTGTTAAGACTCAATGTTGCGACATCACCACCTTGACATCAAACATTGAACAACCTTTGTTTTACCAAAATTCCAGCCAATCCAAGAAACTAACAATCTCCCCCTTTGGCTAATTTTGGCTAAAACAATCTCTGCACCTTCAGAGACTTCAGCAGCGGAATAAACTTCAATAATTTTTAACCTTCAAACAGCAGCATCTTCAATACATAAGGGCTTCACTCTGCTGCAACACCATCTTCATCAGCAACTGGTAACAACCAAACTGGTGCTCCCCCTCAAAACCAGAACCAGCATAATAGCTGTTCAGCAATTAAACTTCGACTTCATTCCTTAGCAACAGCCAACTAAGATCTTTTGACAGCACAACAACTCCTTTGACATCATTTGACAATTGTACTCTTGGATACTCTTGGCTTTCTTGGCTACTTCTCCCCCTTTTTAGCCACAATTTGAAAACCATCAACCAGAAGCCCTACAGTTAGTACTACCCTAGCTCTCACTGTTAGTCTCACAGACAGCAAAAAGACATAACAAATCATAGAACAAAACATAAAGAGTGCATATAACAACACAATATTCAACTTACAAACCGGGCACAATAGTGCAGAATCAAAAACAACAGAATCAAAACTAAAACTACTAACAAAGAAAAACATTAAAAGCTTTAATCATCTGAGCTGAGATCATCATTATCTTCTTCATCTTCTTTTGAGCTGTCATTATCAGACTCATCTTTCTTATCAGCAACTTCTTTTTCTGCCATCTTCAGAGTCATAAGTAATCTTTTGAACTTCTCCTTTCTTTCAGTGCTTACTCTGATGGCTTCGTCTAATTCTTTACAGGCTTCCTCTAGTTCAAAAATCATATCAGTATTGACATGAGTATGATGAGTAGATGTTGAGGCAGATGCCTTGACATGATCAGCAACATGTAAACAACTTCTGATGAAAAGACAAGTCAGGCTTTCATCTACACACAATATCATACTGGTGAAGAATCCCAGGATGCTGAGACAGAATTATCCCACAAATGAGGGATGGAAATGCAATTGGCAATTTTACAGCTCTTGTTGCAGCATGCTTGATAGTCTGATTATAAATGTAAGAGCCATAATCAATTAGTCTCTTTGTTCCAATGGCATAAACTAATTTGCCCAAACCACTAGAACCAGAGGTCTTGTGGTTAGTAGGAACCCAGTTAACAGCACCTATTCTATGAAGAAGAGTATATTTCACACTTAATAAACTTGCTGATAACTTCCCTTTTGAAGGCCAAACTTCTACCTGACCAGCTGTGATTTCTTTGCAGATAACATTATTAGAAACTTCTAATTCTCCATAATCTTCCTCACTTCTTCCTAAGTAGGCATTGATCACCTTAGGAGAGAACCAGATGCACTTACCCCTGACGGTAACTCTTCTGAAAGTTAAGCTTTTGCTGTCATTAATAGACTTAGGGATATTCAGTATAAATTCTCTGACCAGTCTATCATAGCAACTAGTCAATCCTGACACAGTCCTTATGAGACCAGCAAACTTAATTAGATCAACAATTCCAGTAGACTCTAAGTCATCTGTAACTAGCTCTCTTTCCAGAGCTATCCTTCTTTGGCTCACACAATTCCACATGGATGCACTTCTGGCACAGTGAAATGAGATGTTATCAGGCACTTGATCAGCAGCTCTGTTCCTCACAGGGTTGATGTCTTGAACATCACACTCTGAATCTGATTCTTCCCTGATTCTCCTCTTCTTTCCAGATATGGCAATTTTGCTCCATGACTTGGGAGAGTCTGCAACTGAAGTCCTCTTCTTATCCTTGATCATATTTTCATTAGGAAGTGACTTCACTCCTTTCCCTTTCCTATCCTCCCTTCTTCTTGCTATCGCATCACCACTGATATCGCTATCAGATGAGTCCTCAACATCTATAACCTCAACATGATACTTCCCTTTATAATTGTGACTATCATCCCTAGGGGACGATGTTCTGACATCAGGGATGACATCAGTATCTTCAAGATCTTCTTCTTTACTACCACCTTCAGTGTCTTGAATCACAGACAAGGCCAGTCTGTGAAGATTTGTGTCCTCACTTTGAGAGTCCACCTGTTCAGCAGGCATTTACCTTAAAGGGACAGAAATCCCTTTCACACATATTCCCTTCTCAAGAATTTTGGCGGCAATCTGCTCCAAATGCATGTCCACATCATACTTCTCCTCAACAGCTTGAGAGGATGATGACCTAGTTTCAGTTTTATTCAACTTGGTTGAAGGTTTAGAGATACCTGAATCTGGGAGTGCCATAGGAATGTGTTCTTTGTCAGCATGTTCTTTTTCAGAAGAAACCCTAGTTCATACATGCGCAGGTCTTTGAGAATCAAAGTTCTTGGATGGGGAAGACATCGTTCCTTTGTAACAAACTAGGTTTAGAGAAGATTTTTCTATTCTGTTGAGATTAAGGGAGATGAACCGTTGAGAAGAGAACGCTTTGATAAATCTTGATATAGAGTCAATATGGTAAGGCGCCTGATTTTGAGTACCTCTTAAAGACCAATTACTAATTTTCTCCCTCCATAAAGACTTTCCTTTTAAAAATTTGAAAGGATTCACACCAGAACTCATTAACTCTGAGTGACCTTTCAGCATCCTTTCACACCTGATGTCATGGTATGATGTTATAACATCAACTTGAACATCATCAGTTGAATTAACTTCAAGAGGAATCCACTAATAGCAGTTATCTTTGGATCTGGCACCCTTCATAACAACATGATTATGATCATTAGCTACCTCATACTCATGTTTGGTGTAGTTAACTTTGTAACCTTCATCACATAGCTGACTTATGCTAATCAGATTTGCATTCAACCCTTGGACAAGGATCACACTATCAAGAGTAAGACCATCATGATTCTTCACTCTTCCAATTCCTTCTACTACTCCTTTTTCTCCATTGCCAAACACAACCTTATTTGCATGGCAAGGATTGAACTCCATCAACTGCTCCTTGGATCCAGTCATGTGCTTTGACAATCCACTGTCAAAGTACCTTGCATCCATGGAAAAATGTCCATCTGAGGTATGAGCCAATAGACATGTGACCTGAGCTTTAGGGACCCATTGTTTCACCACCTTGGCCCTGACTTCCTTCTGTTTGGGTTGAGGAGCAGAATTTGGATAACCATGAAGTTTGAAGCAAGAGGACTGCATATGTCCAAACCTGCCACAATAGAAGCATCTGACTCTGTCATCTCTGAAGTGGTTAAACCTTCAGCCACTTTGATACTGTTGGTGCTGCCACCCATAATGATGTCTCCTTCTACCATAGTTGGCCTGTCTTCTATGGTGCGACTGTCTTCTCCTGTACTGAGGATGCTGTCTCCTAGGTTGTCTCCTATGATGATAAGGCTTCCTTCTTCCATAATAGTGAGGCACAACATTGTTGTAGTCATATCCATATCCATACCAGTTTCCCTGATGTTGAGACATCTGATGAGACATATTCTGTTTGAACTTGGCAGCTTGCATGCTCTTGTGATATTGGGGAGGCATATACTGACTAGCTCCTTGTGGCTGTGTCTTCCTCTTATGAGAACCATTCTTCTTCTCAACATTCTGAGACTGTGAATGAGCACCCTTCTCAGGTGTAGGATCCTGTCTCTTTGTTTGATATTGAGACAATGGTTGGGACACCTCCTTCTTTGTTCCTGAAGAGCTTGCTTCAGTAGAAACCTTTTTCTCAGCCACAAATCCTATACCTGACTTATCACCAGCAGCTTTCTCTGACTGTAGAATCTTATCAAGGGTGTATGTACCACTGTTCAGCATCCTAACAGATTTTGTCATATGATCAAGATGAGCTTTGACCAGTGAGACTTCATTTTCCAAATCAGCTTTAGCAGTCTCAAGCTGAGCAATCTGTTTCTTTTGACTCTTGTTTTCTTGACAGATTTCAGTACTCTTCAGACAAAGCTCTTGATAAGTAGAAGCTAACTCCTCAAAAGTTATTTCCCCATCACTAGAATCATCATCAGAAACAATTGTTCCTGTCAAAGCTCTAACATGCTTTGCTGACTCACCTTCACTTTCACTATCAGAGTCAGACCAGGAAACTGACATGCCCTTCTTCTACTTCTTCAAGAATGTGGGACATTCTTTCTTGACATGTCCATGACCTTCACACTCAAAGCACTGAATACCCTTGTCTTGAGCAGTCTTCTCCTCATCCTTCTCCTTAGACTTGCTGATGTCAGAAGCGATGTTCTTATCATTAGGCTTGAAGTTCTTGTTCATTCTTTTGAACACCTTGTTGAACTGCCTTCCCAACATAACAATGGCCTGAGATAGATCCTCCTGGGATTCAGAACTATTCCCTTTCTCTTCTTAATCATTTGAAACCAAAGTTGTACTCTTAGGCTTCTTTTCTGGTTCTTCCTCATTCAAACCAAGCTCAAAAGTTTAAAGAGATCCAATGAGCTCATCAACCCTCATCTTGCTGATGTCTTGAGCTTCTTCAATTGCAGTCACCTTCATCTTGTACCTCTTAGGAAGTGACCTAAGAATCTTCCTTACCAGCTTTTCTTCTGACATCTTTTCTCCAAGAGCACGGGATGCATTGGCCAGCTCAAGAATGCTCATGTGGAAGTAATGGATAGTTTCATCTTCTTTCATCTTTAGACTTTCAAACTTTGATGTTAGGAGCTGAAGTCTAGACATCTTAACCCTAGATGTACCTTCATGTGTAGCCTTTAAAATATCCCAAGCTTCCTTAGCAACTTCATAAGTATTGATCAACCTGAATATGTTCTTGTCCACTCCATTGAAGATTGCATTTAAAGCTTTGGAATTGCCAAGGGCAAGCTCACCTTCTTCCTTGGTCCATTCTTCTTCAGGCATCGGCTTTGAGGTGCCCTATTTATCTTTCCCAACGTCATCCTTTTCAAACACCACAGCTGCTTTCCATTCTTTAATGACAGCCTTCCAAGCTCTGTTGTCCAAGGATTTCAAAAAGGTGATCATCCTTGGCTTCCAATAATCATAATTCGAACCATCCAAAATAGGGGGTTTGTTGACGAATCCTCCAACTTCTTTGTCCATCTTTACACCAGAAAGTAACTTCCCTAGATCTCACCCAGAGACAGACAGGATGCCTGCTCTGATACCAATTGAAATTCTGGTTTCAGACGTGTGATGTTAAGGTGCGATGTCACAACAACACACTCTGCAAATGGACATCAATAAACCAACACAATAACACACAAGGAATTGTTCACCCAGTTTGGTCTAACTACCTACGTATGGGGGCTACCAAGCCAGGGATGAAATTCACTACTTGTAGAATTAAATTACAGACTCAACAACCCAGTTGACAATCTCCTAATCTTAATTCCTACTAGCGACTTTCTACCTAAGAAACCACTTAGATATGAGAACACTACTCAATCCCTAAAACCTCTCAAAGAACAACCTCTTTGAGCAACCTTGATCTTACTTCACAGCTTTGATCAAGTAATAACTCTCTATTGCTTCACAACTTTTAAGAGAGGACAGAAAACGACCCACCAATTCAACCTAGAATGGTGTATACAAAACTCATACAAAATACTTAAGACACTCAGCCTATGCTCTTGATCTTCTCTCTGTATTTTTGTACCTTCTTCCTTTGATCTATGCGCTTTATATAGCCACCTGAATTTGGGCTTGGACTCCTGCAATATCTGACTTGATTTGTTATTTAAAACTGAATCTTCAAAACAGATTTTCTCCTAAAATCTTTTCAAATCTTCAACCTTTTAAATCTCCTACAAATCTGCACCAGATCTCCTATGCAGCGGAAAATATCTATCCCAAGATATTCTCATCCAATGAGACTAACAGCTCTCCACATTTCCAGCTAACACGCAAACCCTAACAACATCATAACCTGATGTTATTAATTCTACAGATCTAATGTCACAACATCGCTTGTGACATCAGACATCCAAACTTAAGCAATTTAAACACTTAACACAGCCCAGTGTTAAGACTCAATGTTGCGACATCACCACCTTGACATCAAACATTGAACAACCTTTGTTTTACCAAAATTCCAGCCAATTCAAGAAACTAACAGACTTTTTATACAGTTGACTTTTTCAGCAGATGAAATCTAAACTGTACGATCCTCTATGAAATCAAGTTCTTGACCTAAATCAAACTTAATGGATGGATTCCATAGGTGTTATAGGGTGTATTGAATCATGTCCCAAGGTTTGGGAGCATGTTCTGGTCAAAAGTCAAAGGCACAATTGACTTTTTCCTCAAAACCCTAACTATGGTTCAGATGAAATTGAACCTTGGGGATCAAGCTTCTTGGGTCAATCCGTTGTTGCAAATGGATCAATGTAGTGGATTGGGGACCCTCAAACCTTGTCTTGAGGTTTTGGCTCATGCTTGGTCCCAAAAGTCAACTTAGGGGTGAATTAGGTCAAGAAACCCTAATTCCTGATTTTTGATGTATGCATCCCCTGAGGCTAAATTGACTTGATGATGGGATCCATGAGGTCCCTTAGAGTATCTTGAGTTATATTTTGAAGCATTGGCTCATGCCCAGAGGAAAAATTTCCATCTGGAGGCCTCAGTCGACCAAAACCCTAATTTGGTGACACAGGTGATCTTGAGGCTTGATCCACTTGGAATGTTGCAACTTTGTGCTTGATTCTTGATGTGGGAGTCCTCTTGATCCTTTGTGGATGTTTGAGAGGCTAGACAAGTTGAAGATCATGTCATTTCTTGATTGATCCTTTGCCTAAGTGCTCTGAGAGGGCTCAAAACCCTAATCCTTGATTGTAATGAATGCTTACCCATCTTTGGGGAGACTGCTAAGTGTGAAAGTTCATCCACATTGTGATAATGATTTGAACAATGATGGGAAATCTTAGTGGTCAAAATTTGGGGCATGACTGTCAGTTATGAGAATGACTTACCAACGATGTCCTAGAAGCGCAATAATCGTGTACCGCAATCTTTTAGACCACATTGGACTGAACGATGTAATTTCTTCATACACCTATATAAATTGGCTATTAAATCAACACAGTGCAATTTTTCTCATTCGGTTCACTACAGTGGAGATGCACCAAAATGATCGAGTGAAACTGTAGTTTGGCATGCACCAAGATATTTTTGTCTCTCTGACGTGTTTTGGAGACTGACATCAATTGAGAGTGGATGCAGAATGTGGTCTAGATGATTGGAGAGACTTTGCCAAAGAGATGTGTCGACATTTGAAGAATCAACATCACCACATCTTAAACGAGTCTGTCGTGGAAGGATCTAGACCAAGTCATCAATATATGATTTGATTTAGGTCGGTTACAACACAATAATTTGTGTCTGAATTGACATATTTGATAGATCCGCGCCAACGTGCTTCGTTCTCGTACACACAACAACAAACACCTGCCTAACAACCAACCCCGCACCACACCCAACACCAATATCTACCCACCCAGTCAAACTTATAAACCCGCAACTTATTCAAGCTTCCCACCCAATCACAACAACAAGAGCCTGGCCCTTACCGCCAACATCCATACACCGACACCACATCTGCCTATAGCCCCGATGACTCATTCGACACCACCCTAGCCCACCATAGCCCCCCACAAATGAGCACACGTTCATCCTACCACCAAAACATCTAACCACAATTTGACTACCTTACCCCACAACATCCATTGCATCGTTTCCAAAATGATTCAATGTACCAATTCGGCCAACCATACCGTCCGCACCTAACCCAACCACCGCGTCCCAAGTTCGAAAACATGGGCATGGAAGTGAATTACGAAAGCGTCGTTTGTAACACCCCATTTTAATTTATTCAATCGTCGTGTGTTATTTTATTTGTTTGGCCAAGAAAGAGATCAATTACTTTATTAAAGAGACGAATTAATAATTAGTAGTTCAAGAGAGTATTTAAGGTAACTCTAATAATTGATCAATTGGGTTGAGATGACAAAATATCAATTGGAGGTATTTTATCTTGTTGGATTATATTATATAATAAGTATTATATATATATATATATATATTTGGTTTGAAAAGAAAAAGAGGGAGGAGAAAGGAAGAAAAAAGAAAAGAAGGAAAAGAAGAGAAGGAAAGGGAGAAGAGGAGGAAGAGGAAAATTAAAGACATCTTCGTTTCAATCGCGATTAATCAGGTAAGGGTGAGAAGTTCCAATTATAATTTGATTGTATATGTATATACATGTGTTGGTTTGGGTTGATTTCAGTTGAAATGTTAAAGTTTTAACGTCTGTTAGAAATGGTAAATTGAGTAGAAATCATGATTTAAGGTGCCTAATGGTTGATTACATGATAGTTATAGGTTGTTGTGTATTTAATTGGTAGTATACTGATGTTTAGATGAGATTTGGAGAGGAATCGAGGGAAAACCCATAGCAAAAATTATGCAGGAAAATTCGGGGTTTCGCTGCCCATACGCGTAATGGGCAAGGCAATACGCTTATTGGGTAGGACAATACGCGTATGGCAAGGATGAAATGAGGGCATTACGTGTATGGAACCCATTTGACACGACCCTCTGGTGAAATGCGTAATGGTATGCATAGGGGGCAAGGCATTACGCATAAGGGAGGTGGTACTACGCGTAATGGGATTAAAACTGGAATTTTTTAGAGAAATCAGTCTCTGCTCATACGCGTATCACTTTGGGCAATACGCGTATGGAGGGCGGGCTAGTTGGGCAATACGCGTATGGGTGAGGGCAATACGCGTATGACCAGCATGAGTGCAGAATTTTGCCGTTTCACGATTTCTTTCCCGTTTTCGCGTCCGAAGTGGTTTCTTTTGGTTTAAGAGGTTGGGCATGGATGCCAGAATCTGAGGACTGGGTAATTGGTGATGAAAATAATTAATTTAGTAATTTTTGTGAATTAATTAGTAATTAGCTAATTAATGGACGAGTGCCCTGTGAGGTGTGCAGAATGTGTTGTGTGAGGTGCGAGCTGTCTTGGGATAGCAGAGGTAATTCTTGGTGAATTACGGTGATTGTATGACTCACGTAGGATCAATGAGGATCCTGTATTTTACTTGAGGATGTCTCTTGTGTATATTTTGATGTGTATTGATTTTGTGTTACAGGTGGGTAATTCCAGTGGGAATTACGGTGAGTGTAACTCACGTATGGTCAGAAGGATCGTGTAGATGGATAATTGTTATTATACATGTGTTGTGTGTGTTATTTATGCTGTGGTGAATGATTATTTTATGTGTGATCAGGAGGATCTTGAGAATGTATAATTTTATTATACGTGTGTGTTTGTGCATCATTTGTGTCGTGCATCTCATGATGTGTCTGGTTAGGATAAATCATTGCTCAGGAGGAGTGTATGTGATTTATCCGGACTCCAATGTGGAGTTGTTGTGGTGATGAATCATTGCTCAGGAGGAGTATATGTGATTCATCCGAACTCCATTGTGGAGTGTGGTGGGGATAAATCATTGCTCAGGAGGAGTGTATGTGATTTATTTCGGACTCCAATGTGGAGTTGTTTTGGAGATAGACCATTGCCAAGTTGAGGTGTATATGGTCAATCCGGATTCTATTATGAATCGGGTTCAATTGAATGAACCGTGTTATGTGGTACCACTTGTATTTCATTGTGTCATTGAGTTGCATTGCATTATTATGTTTGGTTGTACAGGATCATCGTGAGCCCAGTGGGGTGTATCTCGATGTATCCATGTTTCCTGCGGGAATTGGTGGGTTATTGAAGAACCACTTTGATGTGTTATTTATATGTCACATCTGTGAATATGAATTTATGCGATGTGTTGGTGTGTTTATATATATATATATATATATATATATATATATATATGTGTGTCATAACTTGTGTACATGAATATATGATACCGTTGTATGTTATATGTGTTAGCATGTGAGGTGTGGGTGAGGTTAAAATATATATGTGAATTATCTGATTACATATTATTATGCAATCTTGATTATGTTGTTATTTCTCACCCTTCTGCTGGAATATGCTTTTATGGCATAGTGCAGATTAGCCGCTGTAGAGGCGTGGAGGCTAGTGGAAGAGGTAGATCTTCTCTTTGCTTAGATTGTTGGTGTCTGCTCTGATATGTAACACGAGAGTCAGGGGGAAACGTTTTATTGTTGATGTTTATATATGTGAATAGATATATGTATATATTTTGGATAACTTGTACGCGGATTTGGATATTACGAAACAACTTATTTTGTAAAATGAGTCAATTATGGATCGTTCCGCTTTATTCCATAATTAAACTTTTCTTTTGTTGGAAAGAAGTTTCCCGGTATTATTTAGTCCATTTTGTGTTATGTATCAAAGTTATAAGCAGGTGAATTATGTTTTTCTCAAATGTGGCATCCTTATTTCTGTCGTAAGAAAATTTTTATTTACTCTGATTTAATTATGTATTATTTATCCGCGATGGGAATTAGGGTGTTATAGTTGGTATCAGAGCAGGTCGGTCCGTCCGGCCAAGTTGTTGAGTCGGTGTGGCATGACAGTTGAATACTGTCGATGTTGTTTGTTCCTTAGTACGTGATATGTGTGTGAAACACTGTCAGTGCTTTTTGGGTTTTTAATTCTTTGTTTGCAGGTTGGGGATGAGATAAGTTTGGGAGAAGCTGGTGCTTCTTCAAGTTGCTTCAGTTGTGGAGCTTTGGCTTAGTGTGTCGTTGGTTACAAGATTATACGTGTTGTTTGGACAGTGTTGTTTCCGATTCCAGAGGGGATACGGAGGTAAGGTTTATGTCGACTAAGGATTTGTGCCTTGGTAGTTTTGTGCACAAGATGCAAGAAATGCTTTTACGGTCTGGTAAAGATGGTCTATGCCCCATCATGATTGTCGGTGGTCTATTGAAAAATTGAGGAACTGATCATCCTTAATCTCTTGTTGATAGTAGACGGAATTATGTTGGATGGAATAGACGTGTCTTTCCGGCTAGGATGGTGTGTGTGACGAATTATTTGGAATTAAGAAAATGATTATAGATTGTTTTGATGAGTTGATGAAGATTCTTATATTGGAAGATGAGGTGGATTAGAGGCTTTGATATGTTGGTGATAATAGTGTTTTGGAATTGACAGGAAAGCCACAGTGAAGGGCTTCCAGTGGTGTGTGTTTTCCCGATGTGTTTCCGGATGGAATAACAAGAAAGATGTGTATATTGGTATTAAGGCTATGGGAAGCAAAACTTAGAGTTTTGATGAGTTTTGAGAGTTCCTTTTTGGTTGATTTTTGATACCTGTTGGCATTTGTGGAATTTGGATTGTCCATAGAATGAAACTGTGTATGGATTACTGGTAGTTGAATAAGGTAACGATTGAGAATAAGTGTCCACTTTCAAGAATAGGTGATTGGAATGGTTGGATTGAGTTTGATTGGAATTACAATTATTTGGAACGTTTGATAAGAGTGGTGAATTTGTGTGAGTTAAGGCTTAGATCGATTTCATGTGACGGGTTATGTTTGTTATCATCGGAATAAGTTGTTATTTACTCGATTAAGCTTGTATGTAAGTCTGGACCAGTTGGATGAGGTTTGGTTTGGGTGGGCATTACAATGTACAGCGATGTTGTTCGGTGTTAGTAATGCGTCTGGAATGTTTGTGGAGTATATGAATCGCATCTTCCGTGTTTGAGAATCGAGTCGCAAGTGTTGAAAAGAAAGGAATTTTATGCCAAAATATGCAAGTGAAATTTTTGGTTGAAAAAGGTTAGTTTTCTTGGTTTGCTGTTTCAGATGATGGTATTGTTATGGATCCATCGGAAGTAGATGCAGTTCTATAATGAGAGGCTCCGAAGTCGGTTAAGGTGATTAGAAGCTTGTTGGACTTTAGTTGGTTATTACCGGAGGTTATGGAAGGCTTTTCCAAGTTAGCATTGTTGTTACTTCAGTTGACTTGTAAAGGGTAAGTCGTTTGCTTTGGATATTCATTGTGAGGAAAGTTTGAGAGGACTAAGGTAGAATTGTCTAAGGCTCCAGTTTTGATTCTGCGTGATCCTAATAAACCGTTTGTGAGGTATTGGGATGCGTCTATGACGAGTTTGGTCAGTGGGTTAATGCAAGATGGTAAAGTCGTGATTAATGCTTTACGAAAAATAGAGGATTCATGATTTCAAGATGGTTGCGGTTACTTTGTGTTGATAACCTGGAGGTATTATTTTTATGGTTTTGGAGTTCGAAGTGTTTAGTAATCACAAGAATATTGAGTACCTATCGGGTCGGAAATAATAGAGTATAAGACAACGAGGATGGTTAGGATTCCTGAATGAGTTGTGACTTTAGCTGGAATTGTTCTTTTGGTGAAGTTAAGTCGAAGGTTTTTATACATATCTGTTTTGATGGTCAGAGGATTAGAATTATTTGAGCAGTTCAGAGACTTGGATCTGGTGTGTGAGATGATACAGTAGAGTGTGAGGTTGGGTATATTAGAAATGAACTATGATTTTTCTGGTGAATATTATAGAGAGTCAGAAGTTGGGTATGGAATTGGTAGATTTGATGGTTGCGAGTAATCAGAGTGCTCATCGAAAGCGTGATGTGGCATATTTTGTATATGCGGGTGTGATTTGTAAGAGTTCATGGGTTGAACATTGGAATCATGTAGGAATGATGAGATCATTGGATGTTTTGGTGTTATGTTCGATCGGTGAATCGTAGCAGTGTTGTAATAATGTTGTGTGACAAGGATGTTGGGATTATGGTTATGTAGAGGTTGTTGAAACGATGTGGTGTCGTGGAACTTTATGTTCTGGTTGTGGTGTTGCCTCGTTTCCATTGTGATGGTTCGAGTGCGAGTAGCTAATTCCTATGTGGGGAATTAGGGGAGGGTTACCTATGGTGAGGGTAACGATTTGGTTGTGTTCTGGTTCTAGAGTGAGCCTATGTGTTCGTGACCTGGGTATTCTTTGAGTTGTGAGCTAGTCGTCAAGGGCATTGTATGGGCATTGCATCTTGTCGTTGTTGAAATCGCTGTTAGCAAGGTGGGTTGTCAGTTTGTGTTATTCGTGGTATGCCTAGTGTTGGCATGATAGTTGGTTAGTCGGATGCGAGAGTCGTATCCGGAGTTGTTCGTCTCAACTGCATTTTCGAGGACGAAAATATTTTAAGTGGGGGAGAGTTGTAACACCCCATTTTAATTTATTCAATCGTCGTGTGTTATTTTATTTGTTTGGCCAAGAAAGAGATCAATTATTTTATTAAAGAGACTAATTAATAATTATTAGTTCAAGAGAGTATTTAAGGTAACTCTAATAATTGATCAATTGGGTTGAGATGACAAAATATCAATTGGAGGTATTTTACCCTGTTGGATTATATTATATAATAAGTATTATATATATATATATATATATGGTTTGAAAAGAAAAAGAGGGAAGAGAAAGGAAGAAAATAAGAAAAGAAGGAAAAGAAGAGAAGGAAAGGGAGAAGAGGAGGAAGAGGAAAATTAAAGACATCTCCACTTCAATCGCGATTAATCGGGTAAGGGTGAGAAGTTCCAATTATAATTTGATTGTATATGTATATGCATGTGTTGGTTTGGGTTGATTTCAGTTGAAATGTTAAAGTTTTAACGTCTGTTAGAAATGGTAAATTGAGTAGAAATCATTATTTAAGGTGCCTAATTGTTGATTACATGATAGTTATAGGTTGCTGTGTATTTAATTGGTAGTATACTGATGTTTAGATGAGATTTGGAGAGGAATTGAGGGAAAACCCATAGCAGAAATTATGCAGGAAAATTCTGGGTTTCGCTGCCCATACGCGTAATGGGTAAGGCAATACGCGTATTGGGTAGGGCAATACGCGTGTGGCAAGGGTGAAATGAGGGCATTACGTGTATGGAACTCATTTGACACGGCCCTCTGGTGAAATGCGTAATGGTACGCGTAGGGGGCAAGACATTACGCGTAAGGGAGGTGGTACTACGCGTAATGGGAATAAAACTGGAAGTTTTGAGAGAAATCAATCTCTGCTCATACGCGTATCACTTTGGGAAATACGCGTATGGAGGGCGAGCTAGCTGGGCAATACGCGTATGGGTGAGGGCAATACGCGTATGACCAGCATGAGTGCAAAATTTTGCTGTTTCGCGATTTCTTTCCCGTTTTCGCGTCCGAAGTGGTTTCTTTTGGTTTGAGAGGTTGGGCATGGATGCTAGAATCTGAGGACTGGGTAATTAGTGATGAAAATAATTAATTTAGTAATTTTTGTGAATCAATTAGTAATTAGCTAATTAATGGACGAGTGCCCTGTGAGGTGTGCAGAATGTGTTGTGTGGCACTGGTTGTGTGAGGTGCGAGCTGTCTTGGGATAGCAGAGGTAATTCTTGGTGAATTACGGTGATTGTATGACTCACGTAGGATCAATGAGGATCAGGCATTTTACTTGAGGATAGTCTCTTGTGTATATTTTGGTGTGTATTGATTTTGTGTTACAGGTGGGTAATTCCAGTGGGAATTATGGTGAGTGTAACTCACGTGTGATCAGAAGGATCATGTAGATGGATAATTGTTATTATACATGTGTTGTGTGTGTAATTTGTGCTGTGGTGAATGATTATTTTATGTGTGATCAGGAGGATCGTGAGAATGTATAATTTTATTATACATGTGTGTTTGTGCATCACTTGTGTCGTGCATCTCAAGATGTGTCTGGTTAGGATAAATCATTGCTCTGGAGGAGCGTATGTGATTTATCCGGACTCCAATGTGGAGTTGTTGTGGTGATGAATCATTGCTCAGGAGGAGTGTATGTGATTCATCCGAACTCCATTGTGGAGTGTGGTGGGGATAAATCATTGCTCAGGAGGAGTGTATGTGATTTATTCCGGACTCCAATGTGGAGTTGTTTTGGAGATAGACCATTGCCAAGTAAAGGTGTATGTGGTCTATCCGGATTCTATTATGAATCGGGTTGAATTGAATGAACAGTGTTGTGTGGTACCACTTGCATTTCATTGTGTCATTGAGTTGCATTGCATTATTATGTTTGGTTGTACAGGATCATTGTGAGCCCAGTGGGGAGTATCTCGAGGTATCCGTGTTTCCTGCGGGAACTGGTGGGTTATTGAAGAACCACTTTGATGTGTTATTTATATGTCACATCTGTGAATATGAATTTATGCGATGTGTTGGTGTGTTTATATATATATATATATGTCATAACTTGTGTACATGAATATATGATACCGTTGTATGCTATATGTGTTAGCATGTGAGGTGTGGGTGAGTTGAAAATATATATGTGAATTATCTGATTACATATTATTATGCAATCTTGATTATGTTGTTATTTCTCACCCTTCTGCTGGAATATGCTTTTATGGCATAGTGCAGATTAGCCGCTGTAGAGGCGTGGAGGCTAGTGGAAGAGGTAGATCTTCGCTTTGCTTAGATTGTTGGTGTCTGCTCTGATACGTAACACGAGAGTCGGGGGGAAACGTTTTGTTGTTGATGTTTATATATGTGAATAGATATATGTATATATTTTGGATAACTTGTACGTGGATTTGGATATTACGAAACAACTTATTTTGTAAAATAAGTCAATTATGGATTGTTCCGCTTTATTCCATAATTAAACTTTTCTTTTGTTGGAAAGAAGTTTCCCGGTATTATTTAGTCCATTTTGTGTTATGTATCAAAGTTATAAGCAGGTGAATTATGTTTTTCTCAAATGTGGCATCCTTATTTATGTCGTAAGAAAATTTTTATTTACTCTGATTTAATTATGTATTATTTATCTGCGAGGGGAATTGGGGTGTTATATCGTTGGCAGGAACCCCCCGGCTATTGGGGACAGATGATTGAAAATTTATCAAATACGTCGGGACCCTCGCAACAAATACCTTTTTCGCAGGCCAATACGCAAAGACCACAAACACCTCAACAAAATCGTGGTAGATCGCGGAGGAACGCTAATGCGCCGGGATGTGGAACCGAGAGACAATTTGATCGGGCTGGTCATTATTTTTTTTCATTTGTTGTAAACTTTAATGTATTTAAAGAATATTTTTATTTGTTTTTTGTTTTTTGTTTTTTATTTTTTCATCGATTTTTTTTTATCTATTTTCAATTATATTTCCTAATAAAACAAAAAAAATCACAAATAAAATATATTAGGGAGGATGCGTCATCCCATATGACGCATGCTCCAAATCAAATAGCGCATAAATTTTACTTTCCTGCATGCACTCTAAATGAAATGGCGAATGCATATTATTGTTTTTTGAAACTACGCCACTTTGATAATTATTTTAAAAAGCATGTTATTTTAGAAATTAAATTGAATAAATATATTATTTTAAAAAAAAATCTCATCTAGCTGATCACTTTTAAGTTAAATAAATAATTATTTTAATTTATTATCAAATTTATAGTTAATTACATGATTAGTCATATTTTTCTATATAATGTTAATTAATGAACTTTTTCAATTAATTTATCTACAATTTACACATGACTAATCAAATGTAAGAAAATTGAGTGCTACAAATAGAATCGTGTGTCATCTATATGGTGTCTTAGGCTTTTTTCCTATAGCTAGTTATAATATATTTTTAAGATTCCGTAGAATTATCAAAGATCACAACTCTAGAAAAACTAAGAAAGTGGTCACAAAAATAAAATAGTGGAAGCTAGCCGTAAACGGCGGTTTACTTTCAAAATAAGCTTCAACAAATAAGGCCTATCAAATTATTCTTATAAAATTGAAAAGAAATAATTATTTTTATAAAAAAGGACGGTCAAAACGGGAATTTTTTTTTAAAATAATACATTTTTTCAAAAAAAAATTCAAAAAAACTAAATTAATTACAGAAATGACGGGGTTTGCAAACCCAGTACAAGGGTGGCGCCTCAGTTGGAGGTCACAAGCCATTTTATATGGCGCCTCAGGCCATGTGAATTTCAGAAAAAGAGGCCTGAGGTCAAGCCATATGAAATGGCGCCTCAGGCCATTTTCTTTTTTTATTTTTTTATTTTTTTATTTTTTTATTTTTTAATGTTTGTTTTTAATTTTGTGCAGAGGTATGGGTAGGAACAGTAGAAGCAGAGTGTGATCTTGTCAATAGTATAGCCATGCAGAATTGTGTGGTCTTGTCAAGCTTAGTGTAGGCATGCAGTCTTGTGTGGTCATGTCAAGGATATTGTGTAAGCATGCAGAGCAGCACATGGCTCTTTGGCAATGCTTTTCTGAAGCAATTGACAATCAAATATTTTTCTGCCTATTAATACTTATGAATTATACATCCTATCATCACTTACATTCAAACCAGTTACAATCTGCAAACTATTTTTCTTCCAAATTTTCAAATATGGCTCAAAGATCACAATACTTGATAACTGCACATATCCTTGGTGAGATATTTGATTGTCTAATGAGTGGTTTCAATTTTAGGGATACATAAGTGACTAGGTTTTTAATTGATAGAAGAACAAATTTCTATCATTTGAAAGCCCGGTTAGAGAAGAAATTGCAGTGCGGTCCAGTTGGGCAAATTATATACAAAAACCCTATCTTTTTTGAGGGGCATGATGTGTGCAAATTTTTTCAGATGAAAATACGGGATGATGAAGATGTGCGTAATATGTTTCTCAGACATGAGCATTCCGGTTTCAATGAGGTTGAGTTATATGTTACGTTACAAAATCAACCATTGACTCAACAACTTGAGGTATCGCAGGTTTTCAACGATTCTGACAACGAACAAGCTGAGGTGGATGCAGTTGACGAGGAGGAAGAAGAAGCGGAGGGCGTTGTTGACGAAATGATAAATGGCGACGAGGCAGACCAATTGCCAGACAATCATGTTTATCGCCCACCCCAACACATGACAACACTAAGCCTAGGCGACGATCAACCATCAACAGATATTTTTTACGACCCATACAAACAGACGGATGGAGTACTAAAAGTTGGAGACAATTTTCGTACAAAAGAAGATTGTGTTCGAGCAATTAAACAATACCATATGACTTTGGCTGCAGATTATAGAGTCGATCGAACAAATCCGACTCTATACAAGATCTACTGTCGCAACGAGGCCTGCCCTTTTAGACTAATGGCATCTTTCAGGAAGCGAAGCGATTCCTAGAAGATAGGGTCAATGGGTCCGGAGCATACTTGCATACTAACCAATCCAAGTCAGGATCATCGCAAGCTCGGCTCTCAGCTGATCTGCAACGAAATTCTATCAATCGTGAGCGACAATCCTTCTGTGAAAGTCTGTACCATCATAACTCATATGGTGCAAAGATACAACTATACTCCCTCGTACAGGAAGGCGTGGATTGCTAGGACGAAGGCAGTTGAAAGGATTATTGGAAATTGGGAGGACTCTTACAAAGAACTCCCAAGATACCTTGTGGCCCTAAAATAATATGCTCCAGGTACTGTTGTCTTGTTAGAGACGTTGCCGGCATACACACCTGACGGGAATTGTGTAAGTGGAAATGGCATTTTCCACAGACTCTTCTGGGCTTTTGAACCATGCATCAAAGGATTTACGTTTTGTAAACCTATAATTCAAATTGATGGAACATGGTTGTACGGAAAATATAAGGGCACGCTACTAATGGCTGTGGCACAGGATGGCAACAACAACATTTTCCCTACTGCATTCGCTATAGTTGAAGGGGTGACTGCTGGAGGTTGGAGTTTTTTCTTAAAACATCTTCGACAATATGTTGCTCCCCAACCTGACGTATGTCTGATCTCCGATAGGCATCCCACAATCGATAGTGCTTACAACAATCCTGATAACGACTGGCAGGATCCTCCATCGACCCACGTGTATTGCATTAGACACATTGGGAAAAATGTCTTGCGGGCGTTCAAAGACAAGGGCCTAAAGTAGCTGGTTACTAACGCGGGATATGCATTAACAGAGCCTACGTTCAGATACTACCGGGACGAGATCAGACAAACAAACCCAGAAGCATTGAGTTGGATTGATAACATACCACGGGAGAAGTGGACAAGGGCGTATGACAATGGGCGGCGATGGGGCCATATGACAACAAACCTCATTGAGTCTATGAACTCAGTATTCAAAGGCATCCGGAACCTGCCGATAACCGCTCTTGTGAGGTCAACTTATTTTAGGCTCGCTGTGCTCTTTGATACCAGATGTACTAAGTGGGTTTCGGTGATACAATCTGGGCAGCTGTTTAGTGACTATTCCATGGCATTCATGGAGGACGAGGCTGCAAAGGCTAACACACACGTCGTCACGGTCTTCGACCATTTTGCAGGACACTTCAGTAATGGAGAGTCTATTGATCACAACGAAGGATTGCCTAGGGGATCTTACCGAGTAGAACTAGATAGGAGTTGGTGTGACTGTGGAAAGCTTCAGGCATTTCGTATGCCTTGCTCCCATGTCATAGCAGCCTGTTCCAAGGTCCGACTGGACCCAACCAACTATCTCCATGTTCTTCACCAAGTCAGTACCCTATGTAATGTGTACCGTAAAAGCTTTCAAGTAGTCGCAAAGGAGGACTACTAGCCTACATACGAAGGCGAAATTGTGTGGCATAACGACTTGATGCGAAGAAATAAAAAGGGTCGCCCTATTAGCAGCCGGATTCAAACGGAGATGGATACAGGTGAAAAAATGGTGAGGTTGTATAGTTTGTGCCGCCAGCCAGGCCACAATCACACTAAGTGTCCAAATGTATTAGGTTCTAGCACAACGGCATAATTACTTATGTAATCTTGTCTATTTATAATAAGAACAAATTTCATTTCATTGATGGCCTACATAACTCAATACAACAATATAACAAACCTAAACGAAGCATCACTTAACGAAACCTATTACCAAATCATAAAATAACAATAACAATAATAATAACAATAACAATAACAATAACAACACATAAAAGCAGCTTATCTAGGCAATTACAACCATCAACTTAATTTCATCTTGTAACATCATCATCATGAGGACACCAGCATCATTTTCCACTTTCCTCCAAGTCCGGGTGACTCCGTCTGGACCAGACTTCTCAACCTGCCTCTCTATCTTCCTGAACTTTTCACCTGCCTGAAATTCTTCTGGTAGCCAGCGGCGAAGTTCCCTGTGCAAATGCTCCAACGTCTAGGTGTTCCAGAGTAACATCTCCAACGGAGGCTTGACAGTTGAATATATAACTAGGGCATTTCGTTTCATCAGTGGAAACTCTGGCCACTTTTCCTCCGTTGCTGCTGACGACGAGGGCCGGCTATTTGAGGATGAAGACATCGTGTTGAGCAAGAGAGAGTTTGGGAGAGTTTAGGATATTGGTGAGGGAAGGGAGACAATTAGGGTTTGGATGACAATTGTTGTGCAAAAACAAGTGAGGGAGAGCCCTTATTTATAGGCACAACATAGCATATAAAATAATATAATTTTTATTATATTAAAAAAATATAAATTAAACATAAAAAAAATTAAAAAAAAAAAAGGAAATGTCCTGAGGCGCCATTTCATATGGCTTGATCTCAGGAACATTTCTAGGGCAAAGCAAAATGGCCTGAGGCGCCATTTGGAATGGCTGGTGGCCTCCAACTGAGGCGTCATTCCATATGGCGCCTCCCTCATACTTAGTTTTCAAACCCAGCCATTTCTGTAATTAATCTGGAAAATGGGTTTTTTTGGAATTTTTTTTGAAAATCTATGTTAGTTTAAAAAAAAATTCCCAAATCGACAATCATAAATAAATAAAATTTAATATTACAAAAAGTTTATTCATCCTCCTTCCTCTATTATTTTCATATAATAGTCGTTGCCTTAATGTATATAAATATAAATAAGCGTATCAAATTCAATGCAATGCAAAAAAACATATTCATTTACAATTCATAACAGTCTCTTTGATAATCTTAGTTGTGCAACAATGGAAAAGGTTAGAACAATCATCATATTATTATTGTTCATTTCATCAACCCATTTAGGTTCAACCACAAACCTATTCAGAGAATACATAGGTGTTGACTCCAACAAAGTTAAATTCTCAGATGTTCCCATCAACCCAAGTGTCCAATTCCATTTCATTCCCTCCTTCGGTATCGACTATGATACCTCATCTTCTCCTTCT
The DNA here is from genome assembly GCA_022829125.1 of Lathyrus tuberosus. Classification (NCBI taxonomy): domain Eukaryota; kingdom Viridiplantae; phylum Streptophyta; class Magnoliopsida; order Fabales; family Fabaceae; genus Lathyrus; species Lathyrus tuberosus. Next base: position 19,930,240 of record JALAZF010000012.1, on the reverse strand, counting down.
CCCACCAATGGAAGGTTCAACATCTTTTGGGACACTAATAACCTTAGCCCCTCCCGAGTTTCTTCCTTCAAAAACCAATATTCAAATGTCAAGGTAAGCTCTCAGTCTTGGAGGTGACAGTGTTGATGGTGGCTATGCTTATTTCGATCCATCTTCGGTTGATTCATGGCTATATGCAGTTTCTTCACTCACTAAAATAATCAAAGAGTACAATTTGGACGGAATTGACATCGACTACGAGCATTTCAAAGCAGACCCTGATACCTTTGCAGAGTGCATCGGAAGGTTAATCCAAACTCTTAAAACAAATGGAGTCATAAGTTTTGCTTCTATTGCTCCTTTTGATGATGATCAAGTTGAGAGTCATTACTTGGTCTTATGGAAGAGTTATGGACATGTTATAGATTATGCTAATTTCCAATTTTATGCATATGATAAAGGTACAACTGTGTCTCAATTTATTAATTACTTCAGTAAGCAGAGTTCAAATTATAATCGTGGGAAGGTGTTGGTGAGTTTCATTAGTGATGGAGTGGTGGATTGTCTCCAAGTGATGGTTTTTTAAGGCATGTCAAAGGCTAAAGAGTCAGCACAAACTTCATGGTATCTTTGTCTGGTCTGCTGATGACTCTATGGGAAATGGTTTTTGCTTTGAGAAGCAGTCGCAGGCTCTCTTGGCTTGATTACATGTCATATATGTGTCATATATATGCGTGTTAAATTATTTTAATGTGTAGTTACTCATGATGTTTGTTGAGGACGGCTTCTATCTTAAATTATAAGTCATTTTATAAAAAATATTTGTTCGTCATTTTAAAATTTCAATGCAACATTAATTACTTTTTTTGAAAATACCCTCTATTATTTATTAGTTTTTTTTTCTTTCTATTCTTTTAATTTCGCTTTTTAATATATAATTAATGGAGAACATTTTTGTAAAGTTATAGATTATTTCATATAACAATTATTACATTTTTTAATTCGTGTAAAATACTTAAAACATCTTATAATTTAAAACGGAGGGAATAATATATATATATATATATATATATATATATATGTGTGTGTGTGTGTGTGTGTGTGTGTGTGTGTGTGTGTGTCAATTGAACTCAATATGTATCATACACACTGTATCAATTACTAGTACTATGCCAACTCCATCAACACTGCCTATGCTTCCTTCTTCTATTTACACAAAACAAGAAAATCATCCTTCAAATTATAGCTCAATTTCAAGTGATCATATATCTTATTCTGAATAAATTTGCATACAAAATAACAATAGTAATTTTTTGTTGATGATTTGAGAAAAGGAGATTGTTATTTAGTCATGACATGTTTTGTATTTAGTGTTTTATTGATACCCAAAATTTTTCGCGTAGGTGAGATATCTCAACTAGTATGTGTTGGTTGAATTAATTTGGTGTATCCTGTCGGTACATGATTTAATTCTTGATGATGATATTTATTTATATCTATATATTAATATAAATAAGTTATTGATATTCATAAATCAATAATTAAAAAAAATCCAAAATTTTCTATAAAAAAATATGATTAGGAAGTTGTTAATTTTGTTAACTTGCTCATATTCTTGAGTTGATCTTTTGGAGAAGGGCACGGGCTCGGGTAATTACCCATAAAAATAAGCGGGTATGGGTGCGAGTATGGGCTTCTTGGTACCCACTCCGCCCCATACCCGCACAATATATATTTATGTATTTTAATTTATATTTATATATTTTAATTTATATTGTCATATAAAAATGTATGCTACCAATTTTAAAAAGTTTATCGATGTTAAATCATTACGTATTTAATATAAGTGTTCCTTTCAACAATAAATTTTTTGAACTTTTTAAAATGTTTTTAAAAACTTAAAATGTATGATATTTTATAATTGATCTAATTATTTTTAATTGGAATGCAGGTAACGGGTACGGGTATGGGTACTTACATACCAATAGGGCACGAGTACGGGTGTTAACTTTGGCGCCCAAATGGGTGTGGACACGGGTACAATAATTTTTTCAAATTGCGGGTATGGGGGTGGATACTATAGTACTCTGCCCATTGCCATCTCTACGGCTAACTAACCAATCCAAATGACACATCTTTGATCACTTCTACCATATCCTCCACTCTCCTACACGCCTGCTACTATTATAAATAATATATTTCATGAAAAAACTTCCACCTCATCTAATTAAAAATCGATGTCAAACGTCTTGGAGAGCGACCTTTTAATTTTTTTTTATAAAATAAATCTAATCTTTTGGTTTTTCTGAAAAACCGATAGGAAATAAAGCTCAGAGTTTGAGCTTCGATTCTTACCTCTTGCAATTTTGTGTTTTATTTAGAACCAAAATAGTGATCTTATTGTATTTTATTTCTTAATTACAATATAAACCATTTATCTCCTCTGTTATTGGTAAAACCTAAACGAAATGTAGCTTAGGGTTTGAGTTTCGATTCCCAACTTCTACAGTTTCATGTTTTATTTATAACCAAAATAATGCCCTTATTTTATTTAATTTTTATAATTAAAATATAAATCGTCTTTTCCCTAGATTTTTTCTACCAACCGAGATATAAACTTCAAACAATATATTCTAACATCAGAATGTTAAGTCTCGTTCACTTTTGCATTTCTCATCAATCTTTGCACCCTAACGAACGAACGAAATACCATTCTTCATTTTCTCCACCTAACGAAAGAAACACCATTCTTCATCTTCCCCAAATCCAACAAAGAAAAAAGTAGAAAAGAAGCTCGAATAAGGAAATTTGAACCTCAAACCAACACATTTCTTTGACTATCTCATCACATTTTCGGTATGTAAAATTTTCTCCATGATTGTACTAATAATGTTGTTGTTGTTGTTATTATTATTGTTGTTGAGACTTAGGGTATAATATTGTGTTGTTTTTTAGACTTAGGGTATAATGTTGTGTTGTTTTTTAGACTTAGGGTATAATGTTGTGTTGTTTTTGCAGTATTTGTGTTGCTGTGTTGAGATTGAACATTTAGTGTTATTATTGTTTTATTGAGATGGAATGTTCATTATTATTAGTTATGCATGATTTTTATTTTATTTTCAGTAGGTGTGTGATTATGGATCGTAGTTGGATGAAATCCAATAGATTGAGTAAAGAGTATGAGAATGGAGTGATTAAATTTTTTGAATTCGCAAAAAAAAAACCTTCATGACAATAATATATTTTTCTTGGAATCAACGCTAGGATTGAGGCTGTAATGGCTTTGGGTAGCTTAGCATTGTCATAAAATTCCTTCACAAACTCTACGATGTCACTCTTTATGACTTCCTAACATTTATTGAAAAAACTTAGGTTATACCCATTTGGCCTAGAATTTTTCTCATTATCACCTTGCCACACCACCTCCTTGATTCCTATAATGAGAATATAGCCTCTAGTTCCTCTATTTCCTCCTCTGATAGGTAGTTGAACATCACACTCTACTTTAGACTTTCTTAGATTAGCTTTTTTGGATATGTTTTTGAAAATGATCATTTTGACTTCTTCCACTTGAACAATCCCGCCTCTATCACTATTGAGCCCTAATATACTATTTCTTCTTAACCTCTTCTTCATGGCACTGTGGAAATATTTTGGAGTCTGGATCCCTTTCTCTAAGCCACATATGTCTAGATTTCTATTTGAGTATACTTTCTCCATTTTTTAATTTTTTCCAGACCTTACTAGAAGCTAAGTACACTTTTATGATACAAGCTCGCCGCCTACCTCTAAGTCAATTGAAACCAAGTGATCTAAATCATTCAAATCTTTGACACACCGCAAGTTTACGGGTGTGGCAAGTAGTAAAAAGAGTTATCGAACCACAAAGACCAAAGGTTTGATTATCGAATTTCATTCTATCGATGTATATCTAGAGCGATCGAAAATAGGTGTTTTGTGAAACAACTTAAATTAAAAAGCAATTTTAGAAAAATAGCTTAAATTAAAATCACTTAAAATATTATGAGAGAAATAGGACTTAGGGTTCATGATTCCTACTCTAACATATTCATATGATCCAATTGCTTCTATTACGAGAAATTCGACATGGTTGTAGAAAATAGATAAATGTGGACAACGCCTACTTTCGTCAACGCGTTGTCCTATCTATGGCAAATAATTTGTCTGCTTTCACACAACTGAATTATTCATCAAAGATTCTTTTTTACGCAACTATTAAATTTTAACATTTCTCAATCGCACCGTAGCACTTTTGTTGTATCAGACTTAACTATTTAAAAACCCGCTCTCGGGTACCGATGCATATCCTTTCAAATTACGATTGGTACCTGAAAACTTTTTACTTTTGTACAAGTGTTGGAATGAAAAACCCAGGTTTTAAAATAAATCATAAATAAAATTCTTAGCCTCCCATCCTTCTAACGCTATATAGTTTCACAATTCCCTCAAGATCAAAGATTTTTTTAAGAATTTTTTTGAACGATCCTAATTCGGGAAAAATTGAAAAAAATGGTATTTTTGAAAGAAAAACTTACGGAAAACAACTAAAAGAACAAAAAACAAAAACACATAAAATACAAAAGCGAAAGAAAAGTAAAGAAATCCTCTCACCCCCCCCCCCCCCCCCCACCAACACACAAAAAAACAACTTGAATCAAACATTGTCCTCAATGTTTTAGCGAAACAAGAGGGAGTGATCTCACAAAGGCCCTCACTTGGGAGGGGGGAAGCGCAATATTAGTTACTGCAACATCATCTGTACATCATCCAATACAGCTAATTGTCTTGTTTTCTCCTCTTTCATGCCCTAAATTTTAGATCGCACCCACCCTACTTATCTTAATTTTCATATGAAGTCCCTACTTCATGTTGGGTAGGATGAATAGGTGGTGGGACAATGTCTTCCTCCATAGAATTACCTACACCATGGCTAGACAAATTGGGGCCACCCTCCTCTTTAGATGAAATATCCTGAGTATGAACGTCCGCCATATAGAGTCAATTACTTACAACATCAATCCTTACCTTCCTAGGGTTAGGAAAATCTATAATAGCTTTGTTGTGGATCACCACCGTGTAGGTGTTTTCGTCAACTGAAATCATGCCTTGATGAACAAGGGAATCCAAATCAATCTTATATTTTCCCTATACAATACGGTCCTCTGCCAAATTAAACTCAAGCCCAAGGTGCTCAGAGATTTGGGTAATCAAACCCCCTCACCCACTAAAATTCTTCTGGTGGTCGCACGAGAAACCCTCCCCAAATAATTGGATGCGAAAGCGATGATATTAACTATGTCATTTTGAACCATATAATGCATAAATAAAAGTTCTCTTTGGGTGGTTACATTAGTATTATTCCCCCAACCAAACAAGATGCAGATAATAGCCTTTTGGGCGTACTAGAAACAAGGATTTTGGATAGTGGAGACTTTTTCCCAACAACAGTATTGAAATTCTGGCACAGCAGACAACAGATGTCCTAACACATGTCAAGACATTGTTCTGTATAACATTTACACGCATAGGCATAACAGCAGACTGACACCTTGAATATCAGAACTGCAACAACACAGATGTTATGACATCTGATCTAACATGTTAATCAAGACTGAACTGAAAATAGAAGAATGATAAAAAACACAGAATATGATGACCCAATTCAATGCAACTCACCTACATTTGGGGGATATCAATCCAGGAAGAAGAAATCACTATCAGTAGTATAGTTTTATGTAAACAACCCCAGGTTTACAGAAAGCACCCTCGTTAACCTATCACTACCCAATGAAGTCTTTATCATTAGAAGTCACATCTAATTGATAAGAGAAACTCGTCTCACTCCCTAAATCACAACCTGTGATTATCTAACAGTTAATACCTCATAATTGTATCTACCCTATTGAAAGATACCCCTTCTAATACAAAGTTCAATAAAAAATCCTTGACTAACAAGTTAACTTGGATTTGATTCAAAGCTTCATCCAAGAACAATACACGATTCATTACCTACGGGTTTCTGAATCTGTACAAGTACATATGTCTACCACACTGCATTAAATCGATACAAAGGGAGACTTATAAGAGAAACCTACGACTCTCAAAACCTAGACCCTACTTTACAAAATAGGATTCCTAAGTCTATGCCGTCCTCTCTCTCTCTGTCTTTTTGCCTAGGTCTTGGTCTTCTTTTATAGTCTTCTGCTGAGTTGGGCTTCATATCTTTGATCCTTGATCCACTGCCAATCGTGCCTTGAATCTTGGAACAGATTTAAAATAAGCCTGTTGTGATAGTCATGATGTCGAGTCTTCATGTTGGAATTTTCATTCGACATCTTCAGTCTGGGGCAGAAACCTTCATGTTGGAACATCTTTCATAAGATTATGTTTTACCAAAATTTAGTCAAACTCTTGGAGCTTTTAATCTCCCCCTTTTGATAAATTTTGGCTAAAACATTCTTCAGTCAGATGATGCATGCAGTGGAAAAATACTTGAAGCTAGTGCCAAGGAAAGAGGGAGAAGATAATTTGAATTACCCTCTTCATTCCCTTGTGATCATGAACACATAGAAAATGTAACTCAGATCACAAAACACAACTTGCTTCCTAACTCTGATCACAAAACACAACTTCTCCTCAAGATGTTAAAACCCAATGTTGGAACATCCTTTGAGACATTTTGTAGATCACTAATTTACATACACATCTCAGCAGTAAGCCATTCTTCTCCCCCTTTTTAGCCAAAACTTGGCAAAAATGACCCATGCAGACCCATACCCAGACTGTGCTTACCCAAAGACAGATAAAACCCATTTTCTCTCAGCTTACAGTTCAATCAACACAACTCTTGTTAAAAACAAAAGAAGTTATATAGATAGAGCCAATCCAAAGAACTAGTCAAAGAGTACAATAACTCCTGGTTAAGTTAGTTTCAAAAGATTCCACCTTTTCTGACAAGTCCTCAAAACTGCTTCTGAATAGTGTCCTTATACCTAACCTGATTTTGTCAGGTTCATGGTCCCCACAGATAGAATTATAATTAATCCAGAATTAGCAAGCTTGATTACAGTAGACTGCTTTCATATACCTTTCCCAACAGCAGAGAAAATCAATTTCTTACCAGATCGCAACAGAAATTCCCAAGATACTTGTACTACTTCCAATTCAATCCATTTACATCAATGACCGAATCTGACCAACCTGATAAGTTCACCCAGAACTTATATCAGTAAGGCAATGTCATGACATCTCGTCTGACATAACATCCTCACCTAAGACAATCTATCACAAACTGCTTGAAACCACAAACAATCTTGATGAACACTCTGCACCACTACAGTAATACATCTTAGATCAAGGAGCAACTCCCCCTATCTAAGATAACCAGTGCTCCTCCAATGAACACGTATGCTGATGAATGGAAAACATAAGACGCATCTTCATGTCTTCAAGAGCGCACCCTCTGTCCAACCTACCTGCTGAACACAATCATCAACTCCACTTATTGCTTCTTCTGACAAGAACCAATAATCACTCACACATGAACACCATCATGCTTCCCGTGAGGACTCATTAGGATCACCATCCTAAATTAACAAACTCTTGGATTAAGATCAAAGCTCCATTGATCCCCCTCTTCTTGAACCCATCTATACACCACACGAATTCCTCTTGAATTCTCTTGTATAGACCTATATGTTCCTTGAGATAAAATCCAATTGATCTGGAATGATCCATATTTCTCAAAGAGATACCATACCTCTTAGTTTGTTATCTTCTTAACGATGTCGAATATCATATACATACTCCAGAAATCTTCAGCCCATTTGCTCCACAAGCACCAAACTGATCCACTTCTAGCATGTCCCATTCACATCAGACTTCCAAGAAAATCCTTTACCCATCATTCTCCTGTATGATAAGATAAATACCTCTTAGATAAGATGTGAGTGTCAAGTTCTAACTTAGAACTTAGTATCCTACTCCAAGGATAACCAACCCAGAAAATGTTCTAACATCTGTTAAGACATTCTTCACATATCACAGACACCACACACCATGGTTCTTGATATGCTCCACCACTGGACTTACTATTTGCATAGTAATCCAACTGAAGATCTTCACACAACACTGTGCCACCAGCTTGAACAAAGAGAACTCCAAAAACCTAGAGAGAAATAAACTCTCATCCACCAAAAGAAGGCATACTTCCATCCTCAACCTAGAACTTCTACCACAAGCTCCAAGATGAACCAGATCCTCCTTACATTTTCAACCAACTACCCTTCTGTCCAAGAGCAATTAGTTCCAAGCACCCTGCTTAAATGCACACTATGAAACCAACCAAATTCCACCTTTTGATTGATCTCACTCTTCTTCAGAACTCCCACAAGATACACTGATCCACCAATGAAATATGATCTTCAAGTCACATGAACTACTTGCTCCATAGCAAGACATCTTGGATCTACTAAGCCTCTAGACATGTAACATCTTCTCAAACCACAGCTCCCGCAAACTGCATAAGATAGACCTTTTAGAAGCATCCATAACTTCCATTCTCCTGTAGATCACCTTATCTTAAGCTGATGTGTCACATCACCAGCTGGGACTCTGATGATAAGCTAGATGTCAGAACATTCTGATATGACATCCAGCTGCTGAATTTAGCTCCTCCTTCTGCCACTTAGAAGAACCTCCTCCCTTTAACAGAACAAGAGTTTCATGCTCTCATAGACTTGATTCAACAACCAAGTATAAGTAGACAACCTCCATCCTGCTTGATCATGTCACAGATACTCCATACAAGCTCACACCTTGATGAATAACTATCTGCTTTGAAACTCCAAAGACTTCACACCTGCCACGTCTGAATCTTCAGAAGATAAAGTAGTCCTAGACTACACCATAGCCATACCAAAGAATGCCACTTTCCTTAGTAGAGCAGTCTGTAGAAAGCCAGAGATAACTGCCACTTAACCTTGACCTTCAAACTAACCAAGATCATATGCTCCCAAGTACCTAGATCAAGAATAAACTGATCCAAGCTGTGCTACCACCAACACTTCATTCCTCCTAGATCAGAAATAAACTCATCCAAGAAATAACCATCAAGATTATGATGTCTTCATCTCCAACAACACCATTGTCTAGACCAGTTTCTTGTCAGGAAACTCTCCAGAGATCATATGCTTCTATCACACCAGACTGAAGTCGATTCTTAGGTCAACACCCAAGACTAAAATAGATGCTCAAGTGAATGCAGTACCCCTCCCATGTTTCTGCACAAACTCTGATGATGAGATGTTCCAACATCTTGTTGAACATCAGTAATCTTGACTTTCAAGGATAATCAATTAAATACTTATGAATTCCACAAATAGCAATTGATCTTAAATCCTTGTCCAATAACCCTTCTTCATTGTTGTAGCTAAGCTCCACTAGATCACTTCATGAACACTTATCAAACATTCAATCTTTTACAAGTATCTACATTGACAAACAGTGTTAAGATACCAAGGCTGCCACCCTTGACTCGAGTAACTAAGATTCTCTCTGAACGAATCCTATTTACCTCAACGATTCTGAGAACTCTAAACATATTGGATCCACCCTTAGGGTTAAGAGAGATGAATCCTTCCTTGCTGTTTTGGATAGTGAAAATAAATCACCTCCACTTTCTTCAGGTTGTGTTTCGTAGAAACACCTTCTAGTCAGAAGAATAACTAGAAGACTCCATATGCACGACTGAGACGCCTTTATGAGTGGACTTGAGAGAATTCTCAAGTATAATTGACAACCTTGTCGATCAATAATTTATCAAACTCCCAGAGGAAGAACTTGATAAACCTCAACTCAACTCCTCTCCTCTTCAACTGACTTCAAACTGCACCATGGAACCAAGCTTCCAAGTACCTAGTCATCATAACTGACATCTTCCAACAACTCTTTCCATTCCATCGCTCCCGGCTTTGGAATAAAAAGATGCAGATATCTTCACATATAGAGGCTGACGATTGAGACCTTCCACCATCTGTCTTTAGTAACAACTCCAGAATCCCATAATTCAAGAGCTCTTCCATCAGAAACATATGCAGCGGAACCACCAAGGAACAAATTCAACTTGCCCTAATAAGATGTCATAACATCTTATAAGACACCCCAACAAGAGAACTATCCACTTCTACTGCAGTTGTTGTAGAACCTCCTCAACAACATAAACAACCTCTGGGTTGTTACCTTCGATCCAGAACATCTATCCCATCAATTAATACCTTTGAGTATGTCTGAGTTGATTGATCTGATCTTCAAAACTCCTCCTTGTTTAAACGCCAAAAAGTATCTCCCAATGATCTCATCCAGAAACAGACAGGATGCCTGCTCTGATACCAATTGAAATTCTGGCACAACAGACAACAGATTTCCTAACACATGTCAAGACATTGTTCTGCATAACATTTACACGCATAGGCATAACAGCAGACTGATACCTTGAATATTAGAACTGTAACAACACAGATGTTATGACATCTGATCCAACATGTTAATCAAGACTGAACTGAAAATAGAAGAATGATAAACAACACAGAATATGATGACCCAGTTCGGTGCAACTCACCTACATCTGGAGGATACCAATCCAGGAAGAAGAAATCACTATCAGTAGTATAGTTTTATGTAAACAACCTCAAGTTTACAGAAAGCTTCCACGCTAACTTATCACTACCCAATGAAGTCTTTATCATTAGAAGTCACATCTAATTGATAAGAGAAACCCATCTCACTCCCTAAATCACAACATGTGATTATCTATCAGTTAATACCTCATAACTGTATCTACCCTATTGAAAGACACCCCTTCCAATACAAAGTTCAGTCAAACATCCTTGACTAACAAGTTAACTTGGATTTGCTTCAAAGCTTCATCCAAGAATAATACACGATTCATTACCTATGGGTTTCTGAATCTGTACAAGTACCTATGTCTACCACACTGCATCAAATCGATACAGAGGGAGACTTACAAGAGAAACATACGACTCTCAAACCCTAAACCCTACTTTACAAAATAGGATTCCTAAGTCTATGTCGTCCTCTCTCTGTCTTTCTGCCTAGGTCTTGGTCTTCTTTTATAGTCTTCTGTTGAGTTGGGCTTCATATCTTTGATCCTTGATCCACTGCCAATCGTGCCTTGAATCTTGGAACAGATTTAAAATAAGCCTGTTGTGATAGTCATGATGTCGAGTCTTCATGCTGGGACATTTCATTCGACATCTTCAGTCTGGGGCAGAAACCTTCATGTTGGAACATTTTTCACAACATTATGTTTTACCAAAATTTAGTCAAACTCTTGGAGCTTTCAAGTATAAAAGTGATCGCCTATAATTTTGGCCCAAAAGTTTTTAATAAGAAACTCGTTTGGGACATCTCTGGGCCCATCAATAGGCAATCTGTGAATGCATCCCAAATCTTCAATACTCAATTCGTAGTTTTGATTAAATAGTCGATATTTGAGAGTACCATAATAATACCTTTTGTCATCTATCCATTTTTTCAACAATTTAAAATCTAGGGTGCTAAGCTCATAAGTGGGTGTTTCCCTCTATATAAATCTTAACAAGCCAATGCTGTGAAACATCTGATCAATCTCAATTTTTAAACCTTGAGTACATAAAGTTTGTTCACAGATATACCTTATGGGGGTGAGTTTCCGCTTAATCAGGATGAAATGCCTCTTTGCTTGGACGTCAACCTAAAAGGCAATGTTGTGAATCCTCAAAGATCTGGTGCTACGTCTCATTTTAGGCCTTGATGGCTCGACTTTCTTTCCCTTTTCAATTCTTTTTTGTGCCATTGTGGAGAAAAGTTGAGAATTTTCGAAATTTGTTTTTGGAGATTTTGAACCCGAAAATGTATTTAGGGCGATGAGCGGTGAAGCTTTTTTTAAAGTGGTTTTAGATTTGGTGGTGGGAGTAGGGTAAAGGTTTAAGCTTTAGGTTGAGTTTTAATGGAGGTTTTGTGTGTTTTGTAGAGATAAAATGTGAGAACATGAAGATGGAAGGTTTAAGAGAGAGAGAGAGAGGGAGAGAGAGAGAGAGAGAGAGAGAGAGAGAGAGAGAGAGACAGAGACAGAGACAGAGAGACAGAGAGACAGAGACAGAGAGAGACAGAGAAAGAGAGAGAGAGAGACAGAGAGAGACAGAGAGATTTATGGTTAAAATGAGTTTAAAAATCTGTTTTCGGAGTTTTAAAAAGAGGTTAATATGATTGATTGGGTGAGAGAAAGGTGGGTGGGGCCAAGAGAAAGTTTTAAAATAAAAAAAAATGAATTTTGGAGTGTTGAACCTGCTATGACCCGTAGCAGCTGCTACGGTCCTGTTAGAGCAAGAGTGTCTCTACAAGTCGTCTCTATGTTTTGATGATAACAATGTGTATTTGTGAAAGAACTATTTTATGTTCTAACGTGTGTTGTGTGCAGATCATAATCAAAAGAAGATATCAGATCCAACAAGCACCAGCCAGATGAGCGTAATTGATTATATGCGAAGTTACTATGTGTGGCACAAGTCACAAGAAGCAAGTATGCTTTTGTATCTGATCATAATCAGTCAGATCTAAGGATGCCGATATTGTTTTGCAATGCTCTTGTGGATGCTCTCTGAGAGTGGTTATGATTCTGAAGATAGAGAAGCTTCTGAAGAGACAATCTTCTAGAGAACCGAAGTGCTGAAGATTCCAATGACTTGAAGTTCTGAAGGCTGGAGGCTCTGGAGACCAAGTGCAGAAAGACTCTGAAGACTTATGTGTTCTGAAGAATTATGGTTCTAAAGGTCAAGTGCTGAAGACTCTGAAGACAGATTCCTAATGGACAAGTTCTGAAGACTCTGAAGACTTGAAGAAGTGAAGATAACAGGTTTCAAGACAAGTGCTGAAGTTCTGAAGACAAATTCCTAATGGACAAGTTCTGAAGACGGGAGACTTGAAAGATCTGAAGACCCAATTATAAAGTCTCTACTCATGCTTCAATTAATTACCATCATAAGCCTCTGAAGATTTGAAGACAAATGTTACCATTAGCAATGACTGTACACTGTTCTAAAAGACCAATCTCATCACTTCTATAGTAAAAAAAAGATATGGCAGTACAACTTTAATCATTGCATAACGACTCTTTTCAAATGGCCAAAAGCTCTCCAACGGCTATATCTTATTTAGCTATTTAAAGGAAAGGAGTATGCGCTTCTGCAGGTGTCGAAGTCTGTGTGATGATAGCCATAACGATGAGTTCTCGTTGTAACACTTAATATCCAAAGCTATCACCATTTACACACGACCATTGTTGTTGAAGCTCAAGATCATAAATCAACAAAACAACAACAATTGAAACAGAAGTTGTTGATGAAGAAGACAACATTGTAAATCAGTCAAGTCATCAACTATCATCTTTGTCTGAGCTATATTGAAGAGCTGAAGCAAGGAGTTGTTTCTCAAAGCTTGCTCAACCAAGAAGACGAAGAAGAAGAAGATCTACAAGATGTCATCAACTGTCAAATCAACATACATCTTTGTAGAATCTGAAGATGGCAAGGAGCTGTTGCTCATATCTTACTTGAATACTTATGTGTTCTTATGTACTTAAACTTAGGAGTAATCTGCTTGTTAAGAAGCATTATTGTAATCTCCTGTTAACTATATTCTATGTGAATTAGGTTTCCTCGAGTGGTCAGTGTGACCGGAGACTTGAGAAGACAATGACTTGGTGTTATTATGGAAAAGCCTGAAATAGGGTTAGTAAATGTTATATTACTTGCAACGAATCCCTGAACGTTTAGCTGTGAAATCCAAGCAGTAGATCTTGCGAGATTGGAACCTGCAGGCCAATGTTCGTTATATTCATTAAGTTGAATCCCTAACGGTTCATTGTGCGTTAGTCACAGCTGCGGTTGTGCAGGTTGTTAGTCACCGGCTGTTGCCCGTGCATCTGTAATCGGATTTGGTTATAGAGGATTAAGTCCTTGTGTTCAAGGCAAAATCACCTGAGGAGGGTGGACTGGACTAGCTTGGGAATGGCTCAAGTGAACCAGGATATATAGTGTGTTCTTTACTCTTGCTTATGCTTTGATTTATTGTTTATGTCTTACTCTAAATTATCAGAACCTTACATAAACAAATCAAAACCTTGCATCTTAACTCTGATAAGCTTCCGCACTGCAAGTTCTGAATGATGAATATCATATTCAGACTCTCCCTGTCAGATATGCTTTACGCATTGACAAGTCTGAATGCTACTTCGCCAGTCAGAGTCTCTCAATGAACTCTGATGTTCTCTTAGTGCTTTAACGATAATAGGCGAAAAGTTTTTAAGAGTAAAAACACAATCCAAACCCCTCCTTTCTTGTGTCTTTCTCGCACCTTCAATTGGTATCAGAGCTCCGGTTCTGTTATTGATGGATATCAAACACTTAACAGTGTCAGAAAAAGATACAACTATGGTGTGTAGAAATACTCTGGGTGAGATTTTAATCCACTTACAACTCTGTAACAGTTCAGAAGATGACTGTGTACAAAATTGTAATCAATTGAATTACTTGAGCAAGTCACTGATTCTGGAAGTTTCGCAGTATCAACAACTGAATCTTCCTCCCCAAAACCTTGAAGAAAATTAAAGAATCAGCTGATAAGATAGACTCATCAGATAAGTAGCAGTATCTGTTGAATGCTTATCTTAGAAAATACGTGTGGATAAACCAAGTATTCGCTCAAGGTTGAATCATCAGAGAACAAGAAACCTTGTTTGCTGAAGATTATATCTTTATGAGTTTTTGAGATGTTTTCAAGAAATGGATTAGGTCCACCCTTGACTTTCTCGTTTAAATCTCATTAAGAATTTCTTCATGTAAAGAAGAAAGATTGTTGTTCTATGATTTTGAACTTCAAGAATGGAGTCTGCAGGAGAAGGCAGAAAACTGAAGAACCTTCAGAAAAAGGAAATCTAAAGATTCATCAGAATCTGATTAAGAATGATTTCTGAGTCTTGATTGAATTAAATCAGATGATTGAATTCTGTTAACTTGAGAATATATCTCAAGTGAATCAAATGTGATTGGTCAAATCACTATCTGATACTCCTATCGGAACTTCATAAATTCAAAATCAGAAGATGTTCAACTAAGACACAATCACTAAAGTCATCTACTTGAAGTCAAAAGAATTTAAGTCCCTGATGTCCTTCTAAATGAAGAAATCAAGTGACATTCTTTTCAGAAATAGTTGTGTTGATTAATAATTCGATGGACTAATTCTATAACAAGTTAGATCAGCATTGCTAGATCAAGGAGTGTCATGCAAACTATGTTTTGTGTTGCACACATGTTTGATGTTACCTGATCCTGAACATGCTATGCATCTGTTTGAGGAAACAAAGTCTGAAGATGTGGTGAAATGTCAATCAAATTCTCAAAAGTACATAACCTCTCAGTAGTTTATGTCAAGCTGTAGAAAGCTTGATGGAAGTTTATCATTCAGAAAATTAAGATCAGAGTCTCTGATCAATTACTCTCAGAAGTCAGATGAATACTTTTAAGAAAGAAAAGGGAAAGGATCATCAGAGGACAACGATATTCCTCAACAACTGATCACAATGCCAGATCACTCTGAAGGAAGTAGAAGCTGAAAGACAATGATCAGAAGCTCAGAATCAAAATGGAAAGCACTCAGATGAAGTATCACAAAAAAAATTTCAGATTCTCCAAGGTACGACTTTCCTTATCAGCGATTGATTAAAACTAAAATTTGTCTGGTAGGTAAAAACATTAATGAGATTCTCTTTTTCCAAGAAAAATCTTTTGATCAAATCTCTGGACAATGTGTTCACTCATTATAACATCTGTCATAATTGCATATCTTAAATAATCATGATATATCTCTGAGAAAATAATTCTTATTAAAATTAAGCTAAAAGATATTTCGTGTGACAAAAGTAACCCTATCCTTGGGACAGTTTCTAACACTTCCAAGATCTTATCTATAATCTAAAAAGTATGTCTTCCATTAAATCAAAACTCCTGTCACGTCATATGAACTTGATCTACGTCATTCCTAGATTAGGCATAACTCATCTTACCTGTTTAGACGTATATAAGATACCTTTCCCTACCAAAAGATATCACAGTCAAATTCTTTCATCACATAAAACATTTGTGTCAAAACTCTGTTTTCCATCCACCGTCATGCCTCCACTAACCTTCCTTGGGAACCAATACCTTCTTGAAATCATTCATGAAAAACAATTTGTAATCAATGTTCCTCTTCTTTCAAGTAACATTGCTAGCAGTCTAGCTGATGTGTTTTATACTCAACAATGGACTAGATACTCCACTATGTTAGAAAAACCCATTTACGTAAATCTAGTAAAAGACTTTTGGAAGCATGCTTACCTTGATCATGAATCTGGACATATCCCCTCTTACGTTTTTGAAGTCCCCGTCACCATCACTCCCTTCTCAATCATTCTAGCAACTGGATGTGAAAATGTTGGAATCACTGTTGATTTTAACAAAAATAAGTTCTTCGTTGCAAATAGATTTGCCTCTCTTCACAATCTATCATCAAGATATAAACCTTCCAATCCCGAAAATCTTCTACCCATTCCCAAAGTCTGGTATAAACTCGTGTTGTCAAATTTACTTCCCAGAGGAGAAAAGCATGACATATTGCAATATCATGATCATGAATTCATTTATTTTCTAATGAATGACATTCAGATTGACCTACCCCACACAATCTTCAACTGTCTCTAGAAATCTATATCTGAGTCCAGAAATCACACAAAGTCTTACATTCCTTATGCAAGAGTTTTGTATGAGATTTTCTTCAGATAAGGAATAGTAAGTTTAATCAAAGAATCATTGGCAGAATATGGTTCTGAAAACCTTCCAGAGAATTGCTTGTTGAAGACTGACTGTGAAGTCTTTAGTAACTAAGACCTATCTCTATCTAGCAGTGTCCGCTTTTACATTCTCTTCTTGTATTGATATAATTCATATCTGGTCTAGTTATTATATGTGTGTAGGTTGTCCTTCGTTTATTTAGGAGTAATCGATAATCAAATCTGTAACGCCCCAATATAATTTAATTATTATTTTTAATTAAATTATGAATTGTTGTGGCTATGTGTGGTTGTAGGTGTTTTGTGGCGTTGAGTGGCCTTGGAATTGTGGGACTTGAGGTGTTAGTGATGAGATGAAAGGGTATGTGGATTAATAATATTTAATTATATTATTTTGTGAGATATTATTATTATTATAAAGTTAGTTGAAATAATACTAATAATAATAATAATAATATTTGAATTAAAATATAATAATAATAATATTGTTATTTTATGGAAATATAAAAAGAAAGGATAAAGGGGTTTTTTGATCACTTAAGGGGTAAATGATATATGTATGAGGATAGAGAAGTCATTAGGTTTTATTCCCGTATTTTGTTGATTGTTGAACGTTTCCGGTGAGAAGTTGAAGTTACGTGTCGGTAATAACAAAAATGCTATAATTGTGTGAAATTATTGATTGAATTGGTGTTTTGTTGTGTTGTAAGAGTTCATATTATATGTATAATGTTGCATACTGATTTTGGAGGTCAAATTATGTGGTATATGTGGTTTGGGGTTATTGGATTGGGGTTGAAAAGTGATTTTCGTAACAGAAACAGCAGAGAATTGATCCTGCAGGTCAAGTAACTGGTTACCGTGTGGGACGTAACCGGTTACCTGGTACAAATTTGGGGTTTCTGGGCAAATTTACACAGAGTAACTAGTTACTCTGTACTAGTTACTCTGTGGGTGGTAACCGGTTACCACTGAACGTGACAGTTTTTCTAAATTTTCGAAAATTCACAACTTTTGATCCGTAAGTCCGTTCGGGCCGCCGTTTGAACCGTTGGAAAGCTAGTTTTATGTACTTTTTGTGAAAATTATTTTCAACGACAGAATTCCAACTATTTAACGTGCGGTGTGTGTTTGCGTTTTGTGTTGTGATATGTTGAATCGTAAAATGTGGAAATTAGTTGTGCAATGCTTGTTGTAGCTGTGGATTGCGATGTTTGCATGTTTGAACAGGTGCATACTGTATGTTGGATAGTGGAGAGGTAATGTATTGGTGATATGCTAGTATTATGTATGGTTTTGTCGTTGTATGTTGTTGTTTGAGGTGCATAGCATTTTGCATGAGTTGTGGGATAAGACGTGTGCCCATGTGGGGTGTGAGCGCCTTATCCGGATTCTTCGTAAAGGAATCGTGTTGCTGCTGTTGTTGAGGTGATTGTGTGCCCATGTGGGGTGTGAGCAGTCACAGATGTCGTGTGCCCGTGTGGGGTGTGAGCCACCTATATAGAATTTCGACGGGAATTATGATCATGAAAAAGGGATCGAAATTGGTACCACATGCATTGAGTCGAGTTGGTGTCTCATTGCATTTTATAAAAGTTTTGTTGCATTCTAAATTGCATGATTACCTATTTGTGCTAAAAACGATGATGTTAGTTGGAGTGGTAATGAAAGGGTGGATTACTTGATGATTTTATACTTTTATATTTATATCATCTGTTTCTTTTGTTGATTTGAGAATCTCACCCCTTCTGTTTGAATATTGCCTCCACGTGGGTAACATGCAGGTGGTCAGGATTAGTGTGGAGTCAAAGTGAGTGAAGATGAAGTCTTCTACTTTGTTTCGTTGTGTCGGCGTCTGCTCTGATGTGTAACACCGGGGTTTCGGAACGCTTAGTTGTTTTGTTTATTTGATTGATTTTTAATTGAAGGATTTGGACTAATGATTTGGTTTGATGTTAAATGACTATTTTTCTGCTGCAGATTAAAAGATTTTAATTTTTTTTTAAATGATTTATGTGTTACATGTCTATTTCATGAGCAGGTTTTTGTTGAAGTAGCATCCTGAATGCCCTTGTTGTTTTAAATTGACTCTGATGTTTTATTATTTTAATATTATTATGTCGCGGGGGTTTAGGGTGTTACATAGTGGTATCAGAGCAGGTCGATCTGTCCGGCCAAGTTGTTGTGTTGTTGAGTCGTTGTTGTTGTGGTAGTTGATTCCGTCGATGTCGTTCCTTAACCATTGTGTTCTGTTGTTGGTGTTAACAGAAATTTAGAATGGCTGGAAGGAATGATGCTACGATGGCTGCTGCTTTACAGGATGTCGCTCAAGCGGTACAGAACCTGCCGCATGCTAACGAGAATGACGAGTTTCGGAAGAACAGCCCACCTACCTTCAAGGGGAGATATGATCCAGATGGAGCACAGACTTGGCTCAAGGAGATTGAGAGAATCTTCCGGGTTATGGAATGTCCTAAAGCACAGAAGGTGCGGTTAGGTACTCATATGCTAGCTGAGGAGGCTGATGATTGGTGGGTAAGTACCCGTCAATTGTTGGGAGCTGCTGGAGAGGTGATTTCTTGGGCTGTGTTTAGCAGAGAATTCTTGAGGAAAAATTTTCCTGAAGATGTCCGAGGGAAGAAAGAGATAGAGTTCTTGGAGCTGAAGCAGGGTAGCAGGTCAGTGACTGAGTATGCTGCTAAGTTTTTAGATTTGGCAAAGTTTTATCCTCATTACAGTGAGGCAACGACTGAGTTCTCGAAGTGTGTCAAGTTTGAGAATGGTTTGAGGTCTGAGATCAAACAGGCGATTGTTTATCAGAGAATCAGATGGTTTCCAGACTTGGTAGATTGCTACAGGATCTTTGAGGAAGATAGCAAAGCTCGATCAGCTCACTTCAAGGGGTTGGCCGAGAGAAGAGGAAAGCAGCAAGTTAATCGTGGAAAACCTTATGCAACTCTGGCTGATAAAGGTAAACAGAAACATGCTGATGTAAAGAAGACAAGTGGGGGAGATGCCTCTGCTCCTCTCAAGTGTTACAGGTGTGGTGAATTAGGTCATCATGTTAGTGAGTGCACGAGTGATGTGAAGAAATGCTTCAAGTGTGGACAGGCGGGACATCTGATTACTGATTGCAAAGTTAATGTGGTTACTTGTTACAATTGTGGAGAACAGGGCCATATTACTACTCGTTGTCAGAAACCTAAGCAAGCTTCGACTGGAGGAAAAGTGTTCACTTTGACGGGAACCCAAACTTCCAGTGATGATAGATTGATCAGAGGTACATGTTATATTAATAATACGCCTTTGATTGCTATTATTGATACTGGTGCTACTCAGTCTTTTATTGCTGCTGATTGTGTAAGAAGGCTAGGCCTTGTTGTTTCTCCTATGAAGGGAGAGATGGTTATCGAAACTCCAGCAAAGGGATCGGTGACCACTTCCTTTGTCTGTTTGAAATGTTTGTTATCAATTTTTGGTAAGGACTTTGGTGTGGATCTGATTTGTTTACCGTTGGAAGGTTTCGATGTGATTTTGGGTATGAACTGGTTGGAGTTCAATCATGCTCATATTAACTGTTTTAAAAATTCGGTTCGATTTCTTACTCCCGAGGAAGAAGGAGAAGATGGTTTTCTGTCTGCTAGAGAATTGAAAGAGCTTTTGGAAGACGAAGCTCAGGTGCTTGCATTGTTTGCATCATTGTCAGTGGAGAGCAAGTAAGTGATTAATGAGTTGCAAGTGGTGCGTGAATTTCCTGAAGTGTTTCCAGATGACATTGCTGATGTGCCACCAGAGAGAGAAGTAGAGTTTACTATTGATCTTGTCCGTGGTACCAGACCTATTTCTATGGCACCATACAGGATGCCGGCATCAGAACTGTTAGAGCTGAAGAAGCAACTGGAAGACTTATTAGAGAAAAATTTTATGAGACCATGCGTATCGCCTTGGGGAGCTCCAGTGTTATTGGTAAATAAAAAGGATGGTAGTATGAGGTTGTGCATTGATTACAGATAGTTGAATAAAGTAATGATTAAGAACAAGTATCCACTTCGAAGAATAGATGACTTGATGGATCAGTTAGTGGGTGCACGTGTATTTAGCAAGATCGATCTGAGATCGGGATATCATCAGATAAGAGTTAAGGATGAGGATATTCAGAAGACAACTTTAAGGACTCGATACGGACATTATGAATATGTGGTGATGTTGTTCGGAGTTACTAATGCCCCTGGTGTGTTTATGGAGTACATGAATAGGATTTTTCATGCTTACTTGGATCAGTTTGTAGTTGTCTTTATTGACGACATCCTAATCTATTCTAAGTCAGAAGAAGAACATGCTGAGCATTTGCGAGTTGTGTTGCAAGTGTTGAAAGAGAAGAAGCTTTATGCCAAGTTGTCCAAGTGCGAGTTTTGGTTGAAGGAGGTGAGTTTCCTTGGTCACGTTATTTCAGGTGATGGTATTGCTATGGATCCATCTAAGGTAGATGTAGTTCTACAGTGGGAAGCTCTGAAGTCTGCAACTGAGATTAGAAGCTTTTTGGGTTTAGCTGGTTATTATCGTCGGTTTATAGAGGGTTTTTCAAAGTTGGCACTCCCGTTGACGCATTTGACCTGCAAGGGTAAAGCATTTGTGTGGGACATTCATTGTGAGAAGAGTTTCATTGAGCTGAAGAAGAGATTGACTACAACTCCGGTGTTGATTTTGCCATAACCAGATGAACCGTTTGTAGTGTACTGTGATGCTTCGCTGATAGGTTTGGGAGGTGTATTGTTGCAGAATGGTAAAGTTTTGGCTTATGCTTCACGACAGTTAAGAATTCATGAAAGGAATTATCCAACTCATGATTTGGAACTAGCGGAAGTGGTTTTTGTGTTGAAGATTTGGAGGCATTATCTTTATGGTTCCAGATTCGAAGTATATAGTGATCATAAGAGCTTGAAGTATCTGTTTGATCAGATGGAACTGAATATGAGGCAGAGGAGATGGCTTAAATTTTTGACGGATTATGATTTCGGCTTGAATTATCATCCCGGAAAAGCTAATGTTGTGGTTGATGCTTTGAGTCGGAAGACATTGCATATGTCTGCTATGATGGTGAAAGAATTAGAATTGATTGAACAGTTTAGAGATACGAGTTTGGTTTGCGAGCAGACACCTTGTAGTGTGATGTTGGGAATGTTGAAGATCAATAATGAGTTTTTGAACCGTATCAGAGAGGGCCAGAAATTGGACATAAAGTTGGTGGATTTGATAGTTGGAAATGATCGGACCGAGAATACGAATACAGAATGGATGAACAAGGTGTGTTGAGATTCCGTGATAGGATTTGTATTCCTGATGACGCCGAGATGAAAAGGATGATTTTAGAGGAGAGTCATAGGAGTAGCTTGAGTATTCATCCAGGAGCTACAAAGATGTATCAGGATTTGAAAAAGATATTTTGGTGGCCTGGACTGAAGCGTGATGTGGCTCAGTTTGTGTATGCGTGTTTGACTTGTCAGAAGTCAAAAGTGGAATATCAAAAGCCTGCTGGTTTGATGCAACCGTTAGACATTCCAGAGTGGAAATGGGATAGCATTTCTATGGATTTTGTGACTGGATTGCCTAATACACCAAGAGGACATGACTCCATTTGGGTAGTAGTGGATAGACTGACGAAGTTGGCACATTTCATTCCGATTAATATCAGTTTTCCTTTGCAGAAGTATGCAGAGATTTATATCCGAGTGATTCTGAAGTTACATGGTGGGCCGTTGAGTATTGTGTCGGATAGAGATTCGAGGTTCACTTCTAGATTTTGGAAGAGTTTACAAGGAGCGTTGGGATTGAAGCTGAAGTTGAGTTCAGCTTATCATCCGCAAATGGATGGGCAGACGAAGAGGACTATACAATCTTTAGAGGATTTGTTGAGGGCTTGTGTACTTGAACAAGGAGGTGCTTGGGATAGTCACTTATCGTTGATCGAGTTTACTTATAACAACAGTTATCATTCCAGTATCGGGATGGCGCCTTTTGAAGCGTTGTACGATCGGAGATGTCGGACGCCTTTGTGTTGGCATGAGTCAGGTGAGATCGCAGTGCTTGTACCTGAGATTGTTCAACAGACTACGGAGAAGGTGAGGTTGATTAGTGAGAAGATGGAAGTTTTGCAGAGTAGACAGAAAAGCTATCATGATAAACGAAGAAAGGATTTGGAGTTTCAAGAAGGAGACCATGTGTTTTTGAGAGTCACTTCGGTGCCCGATGTTGGACGGGCATTGAAGTCGAGGAAGCTTACTCCTCGGTTTATTGGTCCATATCAGATTTCTGCAAGAGTTGGACCTGTTGCCTACAGAGTGGCGTTGCCACCCAGTCTATCAAATTTGCATGATGTATTTCATGTGTCGCAGCTTCGGAAGTATGTTTCGGATCCGTCACATGTGATTCCGATGGATGATGTAGAAGTAAGGGATAACCTTACGGTTGAGGCTTTACCTATACGGATTGAGGACCGCGAAGTAAAGCAACTTAGAGGAAAAGAAATTACTCTTGTGAAGGTGGTGTGGGGAGGCTGTAGCGCAATTTTTGGGGTTTCGAATCACTATCGCTTTGGTACTACACTTCGATTCATTTTTTTATCCTGTGAAGCTGATTAAGGAAGGGAAATAGATGTCTTCAATTAACCCTGCTTGCATACTGAGTTTAAACAGCCGACTGTTGGTTTACAGATGCTATCAAAAGGGGGGTCTCTCTTAGGTTATTTTGTTGAGAATACAATGTTTGGACTATTGGTGAGGCTTTTGGTAAGGTATGGGATCTGATGCTTTTTTATTGATGTGCTCGCTAAGATTTTCAATCTTATGCCTACGTATTCCCTGTTATGGAGTATAGGGAAATCAGAGCGATCGTAGTTCCTCCTATTCTAAGGGAGGAAAGAAGGTGTTTTGGTGTCTTGTTCAAAGCCCAAGATTGAAGCTAAAGGGTTTTTAGAGAGAATTTGTCATCTCTAAAGAGGTATCAGGGATGTTTGTATGTCATGAGTAAAGCACAAATTTGATGCTAAAAGGTTGATTGACCCAACCGGGGATTTCTTTATATAAAGCCTAAGAGGAGGCTATAGTTTGACTTGACAAAAGAGTCGTTTATACTCAACAAGAGAGTGTTTTATATGTGTCTTGTACAAAGCCCAAGACGGAGGCTGAAAGTGGTTGACTCAACAAGAGAGTCCTTTATACTCAATAAGAGAATGCTTTATCTGTGTCTTGTACAAAGCCCAAGACGGAGGCTAAAGGGTGATTCAACAAGAGAATCTTTTATACTCAACAAGAGAGTGCTTTTATCTATCCTGTACGAAGCCCAGGATGGTGGCTGAACAAGCTGGAGAAAGCCTAAGAGTAGGCTAACTTTGTTAAAGTAAATCATTATACAAAGCCTAAGAGGAGGCTGTTGCTCCAATAAGAGGGTGTTTTTGTTTGTCTCGTACAACGCCCGATATAGAGGATAAAAGGGGTCGGCTCAACAAGAGAGTACTGAAAGGTGATTGACTCAACAAGAGTGTCTGAGACTGTGATTGACTCAACAAGAGAGTCTGAAAAGGTTAGCTCCGCTGGGGAGAATCATTGTACAAAGCCCAAGAGGAGGTAGGCCATGCTGAGGGAAGGCTCCTTATACGAAGCCTAAGAGGAGGCTATCTTCTGCTGGGAATTATTGAGATCCCGAGGCAGGTCCAAGTGGGGGAATCAACTCTTGTTGAGGGTTACAGAAGAGTTGATAGATCAAAAACCTTGAGGTTTTGATTTGAGATAGTGTTATACTGACGATAAACTGACCCTGGCTCAGGAGAAAGATGGGGTTATAGAACCCACAAGTTTAAACTCGGCTGGAGATTAATCCAGAATCTGGAGTTTCTCCTATGTTTTGGAGGAGACTTGAGAATGCCTTTGAGACTCAAGGATGTTTAGAATGTCCAAGTCTACTGGTAGAGTTTTATCTTTTGTATGATGCCCAAGAGGAGGCCGACGCGCTTAAGGGATGAGTATCAACCCTAGAACTGGTCTGAGAGAGTGTTGACTCTTTTTAGAAAGACAGCTCTGATCAAAGGATGACTAAGTTATGTCCTATACCTCTAGGAGGTCGTCAGGGTCCTTGTATGAAGCCCAAAAGAAGACGTGAGAACTTTTAAGAAGCCGAAGGGTCCTTGTACAATGCCCAAGAGGAGGCGGGGATGCTTTTAAGAAGTCGGTGGGTCCCCAAACCACGAGAAGTTCAAGACATGCTATTCACAGAGAATAGATCAAGCCAGGAAAGTTTGAGAATTTGGAAGAAACTCAAGAGATGCCATTCACAGAGAAAAGATCACCTCGGGGAGTAGAATTCCTTTTGACAATTTCTAAGGGTGACAGTCTGAGAAAAGGTTCACCGAGAATACTTCCTTTCTCTTTGTTCCATATTGTTTAACCCCAAGAGGAGGGAAGACTCTATCTGGTAATCCTATGGGGATCTAGTTTTGTTTGTATTTAAGAGTGACCAACAGGGCTTTACCTAGTTCTAGACCTAGTTGCCGGGGAAAACTCTAAATAACTATACGAGTATATATACAGTTGATATATGACAAGTATATAAAAGGATGTGAAAGAAGACTTACAGTGAAGCAGCCCCACAATACAGTTATATATATATGACATGTATTTAAAATAATGAAAGAAGACTAACCATGCGCAGCTTCCCACAATACAGTTATATATATGAAAGCAGTAAATGAAAGCGGATAAACACTTACCCGTTGTAGAGTTTTCATGCTGTTTGGTTAGTTGTTCAACAAAGAAAATTTTGATAATAACTGCATATTTGAATTCAAAATCAAAGGAGAAAGTGATTTGACAAGATTGTTAGGGCTTATAGCTCAAGGAGAGGCCCAAGGGTTTAACAGTGATCGCACCGTTGCTTTGAAAATTGTCGGGGGACTTATACAGTTGTCTGAGGCCCAAAATGTTTGGTTTTCAAAAGGGGTTGGGTCTTATACTCTATTAGAGGCCCAAAAGGTTTTATATTTGAAAAGGAATGAGACTTATAGCTCGAGGAGAGGCCCAGTTGGTTTTTGTTAAAAAGGCGAAGATCGCGCCGTTTATTTTTGACAGTATCGGGACCTATACAATACACTTAGGACCAAAATGCTTTGGTCAAAAAAGGATTGGGTCTTACACTCTATTAGAGGCCCAATGTTTATTTAAAAAAAAGAAAGATTGGACTTACAACGCGAGGGGAGGCCCAGATGATTTTGTTTGAAAACGGCGATCGCGCCGAGGTTTTTGAAAACACAGTGGGTCTTATACAATGAATGAGGCCCAAATTATTTTGGTTTTCAAAGGGGGTTGGGTCTTACACTCTATTAGAGGCCCAAAAGTGTATTTATACAAAAGATGGGGATTACAATTCAAGGATAGGCCCAAATGATTGACAGTGATCGCACCGTCGTTTTGGAAACTGTACTGGGACTTATACAATGACTGAGGCCCAAAAAGGTTTCTTATTTACAAGGGATGGGTCTTACACTCTATTTGAGGCCCAAAAGTGTTTGAAAAAGTTTAATGAGGGTTGAATTAATCAAAACCCTAATTTATTTTCAAAATATATTTTAATTGAATAAAAATTCAATTAAAATGATCAAAATTGTTAAACATGTGTGAAAACAAATTGTGATCTTGGATCAATGTTTCAAAAATCATGTTTGTATCCGCAAAATGATTAGAAATCAATTAAGTTTTGAAAATCAAGGGAGAAAAAATATTTTAAATGTTGAAAAACAAATAAAATATTAATTCTTTGCAAAAATATCAAGTATATGAAATAATTAATATTTTTGGAATTTTTTGGTAAAATAAAATATTTTAACATTTAGGGGTGTTCGCGGGCCGATTTGGTTTGGTTTTGAGTGAATCCAATACCCAAACCAATCAAAAATATATAGATTGGTTTGGATTGGATTTTCACTTTTTTTCTATAAAACCCAAATCGAACCAAACCGAGAAATAACGGGTTGGTTTGGGTTGGATTGATCGGATACATTAGAAACAAATATGTGAAAATATTTTTAAAATTTTCTAATTTACATTAACTAATTTTCTATAATAATATAGTTTTTTTTATGTATTTTTCGTATTTTCATATAGAATGTGAATGTCACAAATATGTTTCCTTTTTCTTCCTTCTTAAAGTTGAATATCTTATACTATTTTCCATTATAATGATATAAATTGTATGAATTAATATGGTTGGTTCGGGTAGACGGGCTTGCGGGTAGAATTTTGAAAATCTGTTGTCCGAACCAATGAACATCGAGTTTCATTGGTTTGGTTCGGTTAATGCCCGAACTAAAAAAATGCCCAACCCAAACAACATGGTTTGGTTTGGATTCCGGTTTGGTTCGGATTTGCCCGAACCAATGAACACCCCTATTAACATTTTTATGAATTATTGAAAAAAGAATCAACTCAAAATCATTAAAACTCAGAGAGAAATTAATTTTTGAATCAATTAAATAAAATTACAAAATTAAAATATTCAAATATTCAAAAAATGGCGCCAAGAACACGAGTCACCCCTCTGTTTCTGCAGATTTGCGTTTTCTCTCCAATCTCACTAAATACTTGATGAAATCACACAAACCACATATCAATCTGCTCGTTTTCACCTCACGATCATGTCTATGGTCTTTAATTTCATTTATTTTAAGCATGGAATGAGAAATCAAGACAAAACCTCATGAACCCTAAAATTTGCATGAAGGCTGAGAATTTTGATACACGATTTAAACAAAGCAAGTAATTGAGGGGAAACATTCTATACATGATTATGAACATATGGCAAAATTATTGTGCGACGAAATATGCATAGATTAAGAGATGACCAAGTTTAGGCTTACTTGGAGGTCGTGACAGCAAGAGCATATTGACTTTTAAGTTGGAGGTGTTACATATGAGTTGTGATGATCTGAACAGCTTCCCTACACCATATGGAGTGTGTTTGAATGCTTGGACTTGATTGGAAATGGCTGGATCACTTCATGGCATCTCAACTGCAACTTGGTTAAAACCTTGAGGAATTGGCTGGTGATTCTGAGAAATCAATGTTACAGATGTTGTTTAAGTGCTTGGATCACTTCTATAGGATGTTTAGGAGGTGTGTGTGTGATTGGTTTGGTTGGAATGGCTCTCAAACTCAAAACCCGATAGTGACTTGCTTTGGAAGGCAAGTTTGGAGTGAAAGAAGAGATTTTGAGGAAAGCATCTTTTTGATGGCTTTGGTGTACTTAAACTGAGCACAAATGAGCTCTATTTATAGTAGAGCAAGTTTGTTTTGTAAGCAATAGTGAATGGCAACTGCTGCAGAGGTTTGGCAAATGTTGATCAATAGGAATCCAAGTCTCCTCTAGCCATTGACTATAAGTTAGAGCACAGGCCTTTGGTTCCCTAGTTCAGAGATTATCCTTGACTCATTCAGTTGGAAATGGTTCAGTTCATGCCACCTTGGTGCATCCATTAAATGCTCCAAAACAAAATTGGAGTCTTGTCCCTCTTTTAGGGTTTTTTAGGTTTGGCATGCTACTTTTGGTTCTAAAGACTTGGGAGGCTTAAGGATCAGTGTTTGTTCCTCCTTGGTCCCCCCCTGAGGTGTTCAGATGGATAGACTTGTTTGTCATTTGCAAAAATTGCTCAAATCGAGCAAAATACACAAATCGGCCTTGTTATGACAGTTGCAGCAAGGCATGTTGCCACTGTCATAACTTCTTGCTCAGATGGAGTTTCATGGAGTTCTTGGCCATTTTGGAAAGCCCTCATGTGATACAACATATGTGTGGTCATAGTTTGTCTTGACACTTTTTGGATCTTAGTGAAAAATGCCCCTACATTTTGGGAAAAGTGAAACTGATTCTGACTTAGTGAAAATTTCACTAAGTGTTGGAAAAAAAGTGACATTTTCACTTTTTGTGATTTTGATCATTCCATAACTTAAAATCCATGAGGAATTGGAATGAGTGGTAGTTGAAGCTTTTGTAGAGTGCCATGAGAGCTATAAATCCAGCTTTGAATGGGGAAAATGGCCTTGTGGTTTAGGAGATATGATCCTCCAAAGTTGGTACCCTAGCCACTTTGTTCCATAACTTAGAAAATTTCTAAGTTTTTTATGGTTACCCCTTTTACAAGTTATCCCATTTTCTTTTATTTTTCTTGATGAATGATGATTCCAATCACATATTAACATCATTTTAGGGTTAAGGAACCATGATTGTGAAAAAACTCAAAAAGTCAAACTTTGACTTTTGGGCACAGTTGACTTTTTATCAGATGAATTCCAAACTGTGCGATCCTCTATGAAATTAAGTCCTTGACCTAAATAAAACTTCATGGATGGATTCCATAGGTGTTATAGGGTGTGTTGACTAATGTCCCAAGGTTTGGGAGCATGTCCTGATCAAAAAGTCAAAGGTGCAGTTGACTTTTTCCCCAAAAACCCTAACTGTGGTTCAGATGAAATTGAAATTTGTAGATCAAGCTTCTTGGATTAATCCATTGTTGCAAATGGATCAATGTGGTATATTGGAGACCCTCAAATCATATCTTGAGGTCTTGGCTCATGTTTTGTCCCAAAAGTCAACTTTGGGGTGAATTATGTCAAGAAACCCTAATTCCTGATTTTTTTTATGAATGCATCCCCTGGGGTCTCATGGAGTACTTTAGGGTATGTTTTGAAGCATTGGCTCCTGCCTAGAGGAAAATTTCCACCTGGAGGCCTTAGTCGACCAAAACTCTAATTTGGTGACTGTGGCGATCTTGAGACTTAATCCACTTGGAATGCTGCAGCCTTGTGCTTGATCCTTGATGTGGGAGTCCTATTGATCCATTGTGGGTGTTTGAGAGGTTAGACAAGTTGAAGATCATGTCCTTTCTTGATCGATCCTCTGTCTAAAGGCTCTGAGAGGGCTTGAAACCCTGATTCTTGATTGTAGTGAATGCTCACCTATCTTTGGGGAGACTAATGAGTGTGAAAGTTCATCCATATTGTGATGATGATTTGCACAATGATGGGAATCTTAGTGGTCAAAATTTGGGGTATGACAGATGCCCCTATTTAATTTTCTTGGACTCGAAGGCGTGAATGGCGAAGGTATTCGGACATTCGGGGTGCAAGAGGATTAAATATCGGAATACCTGAAATTTTGATGGTGGTTATGAATGGCAGTGTGTTCATCCATCTTTTTTTGCTAAGCATCGATACTTAGGAAGGGTAAAACTTCCCCTCGATCCTGGTCTGCAGCCAAGGAACTGGTCTAGGTTTCTGAAATAAACTTCCCCTCGATCCTGGTTTCCTACCAAGGAACTAGTCTCAGTTTCTGAAATAAACTTCCTCTCGATCCTGGTTTCCTACCAAGGAACTGGTCTCAGTTTCTGAAATAAACTTCCCCTCGATCCTGGTTTCCTACCAAGGAACTGGTCTCAGTTTCTGTAATAAACTTCCCCTCGATCCTGGTTTCCTACCAGGGAACTGGTCTCAGTTTCTTAAATAAACTTCCCCTCGATCCTAGTTTCCTACCGAGGAACTGGTCTTAGTTTCTTTTGTCAATAAAATTTCTTGACAAGGGATGTTATGTGTAGCGGTGTTCCTCAAACTTCTCGCCGAATTTCCCTGGGGAGATGCCATTTGATGTGATCCAATTTGGAGTTGCTAATGACCTCATTTGATAGCAAATTTCTGGAGAGAAACTGCTGTTTTTCCGAAGCTTTGATTAAAAGGCATTCTCTGGGGATTTTCCTTAATCCGGGAAAGCATGATATCATCTTCAATGGTGAAGAGTGACGTTTGTCGAAGGTCTTCTTGCCTTTCAGAGGTTCAAGTTATCAAAGTGGTCGAAGGTCCGCTATAATCCAGAAATAAACTGGAAGAGAGATTGTTCGGACGCAACATTTCCTGACAAGGATAGTACTGACAAATCGATTGACAAGAGGACTTTTATCACTAGGGGATAAGACCAACCAGAGTGATAGCAATGCAATATGATTATGAATGTAAATCAATAATGCATGAAGTATGTATGTATATACTGACAAAACTGACACGACATACAAACTGATGGATGAATATGGCTGGATACTCGGCCACTGTAGGGGACGAAGAAATACCATTTATTCACGATAGCAATTCTGCCTTGCTTAGGTGAGGGAGTCCTTGCGGGGAACAATGTTGGTCGAGCTTAGGAGGTAAGAACTCTGCCTGAGATGTCAGACGGGAGAACCACATCTGATATAGGTTATCCTTCATTCAGGCGTACCGGTTTTAGAAGGAGTACTTTGATTCTGCACTTTGAAGCTTAACCGTCTTTGGGAGAAGCGATCGATGTTCTTTCGATGTTCAACAGTCAAAAGAAATTGCCATCTTTATTTTAAAAGTAGAAAAATTTGATAAGTAAATTCATTTTTGTTTTATTTCAAGAATCGTTAATCATGTTAAAATGTCGTTCTGTAAAGCTAAAACAAATGAGAATTGCAAACAAAAGCACAAGGGCTCAAATTTTATTGATAGGATGGAAATCAACCAAGCGCGTGATACCATAGAGTATTTACAATGTTAGAAAATGGTAATTTAAGGGAAAAAGGGCTACATTGAAACATAACGATTGTTATCCTTCAACCAACTTTGAATTCTGGACATCCTGAGCTTCCGTCGAAGATGACCCTGACTGGATTTTTCTGATGAATGGCGTGACTGCCGCTAAGGATTTACCTGTGTCAGACGTAGTTACTCGCCAAGAATCCCTAACTTTTGCTTGGATTGTACTTTGAGATTTCCAATCCACCGGGATGATTTTTTATTATGTCTCTAATTTTTGCCTGGACCGCCCTTCCGGGTTTTCAATCCACCGAGACGTTTTTTTTTATTTAGGCGAAGTATTTCTTGACCACATCAACATTCGTGAGGTAGGAAAATTCTTCTCCATCCATGGTTGTAAGTCTCAAGGCACCTCCTGAGAAAGCTTTCTTGGCCACATATGGGCCGTCATAATTCGGAGTCCACTTGCCCCGAGGATCTGTGAGAAATGATTGTATCTTCTTAAGCATAAGGTCTCCTTTCCTGAAGACACGAGGTCGGACCTTTTTGTCAAACGCTCTCTTCATCCTTTGTTGATACAACTGACCATGACACAAAGCCGTCATTCGCCTTTCTTCGATCAGATTCAGTTTGTTGTGTCAACTTTGACACCATTCAGCCTCTGTTAGCTTAGCTTCCATCAATACCCGGATTGATGGGATCTCTACTTCGATGGGGAGCACTGCTTCCATGCCATATACTAGAGAGAAAGGGGTTGCCCCTGTTGAAGTGCGGACAGATGTGCGATAACCGTGAAGAGCAAAGGGCAGCATTTCATGCCAGTCTTTGTAGGTTACAACCATCTTCTGAATGATCTTTTTGATGTTCTTGTTAGTTGCTTCTACCGCTCCGTTCATCTTAGGTCGGTAGGGAGATAAGTTATGGTGTTCGATCTTGAACTCAGTGCACAACTCTTTCATCATCTTATTGTTCAAGTTAGATCCATTATCCGTAATGATCTGGCTTGGAACACCATAACGGCAGATGAGGTTGTTTTTGATAAATCGGACCACCACTTGTCGGGTTACGTTGGCGTATGACGCTGCTTCGACCCACTTGGTGAAGTTATCACTGGCTACTAGGATGAACCGATGTCCGTTCGAAGCCTTTGGTTCAATCATGCCAATCATGTCGATTCCCCATATGGAAAAAGGCCATGGGGAAGAAAGAACTTTGAGATGCGTTGGCAGTACATGGATTTTGTCTGAGTATATCTGACACTTGTGACATCTCCTCATGTACTTGTAGCAGTCGGATTCCATGGTCAACCAGTAGTACCCTGCTCTCAGAATTTTTCTCGCCAATGTGTGTCCATTGGTATGTGTGCCAAAGGATCCTTCATGAATTTCTTTTATCAGCATGTTTGCTTCTAGTCTGTCTACGCATCGGACCAAGACCATGTCAAAGTTTCTCTTATAGAGGGTATCACCGCTCAGGAAGAAGCTGCCAGCCGGTCTTCGGAGAGTCTTCCTATCTTTTCTTGATGGCCCAAGTGGGTACTCTTGTTTCTGAAGGAAGCATTTGATATCATGATACCAAGGTTTGTCGTCTATGTCTACTTCGATCGTGAAGATGTAAGCGGGCCTTTCATGGCGCATTATGTCAATCTTAGTTAAGTCGTTCCATTGACCTACACTAATCATGGAAGAGAAAGTGGCTAATGCATCAGCCATGTGATTCTCTTCACAAGGGATATGATGAAACTCAATTCTGTTGAAGAAGGGTAATAACCTTCTTGCGTAGTCTTTGTAAGGAATCAGTCCCGATTGGTAAGTGTTCCAATATCCTTTGATCTGATTGATAATCAGGGCTGAGTCGCCATATACATCTAAGTGTTTGATCCTTAATTCGATCGCTTCTTCGAGACCCATGATACAGGCTTCGTATTCGGCCTCGTTGTTTGTACACTTGAATGTCAGTCAGGCGGTGAAAGGAATGTGGGTACCCTGAGGTGTTATGATGATTGCCCCAATTCCATTTCCATAATGATTGACAGCTCCGTCAAAGGTAAGTCCCCATTGGGAATCTGGTTCTGGCACTTCACTGGGTAGCGGTTCATCGCAATCTTTCATTTTTAAATACATGACATCTTCGTCTGGGAAGTCAAAACCAACTGATTCTTGATTGTCAACCGGTTGATGAGCCAAATAATCGGCTAAAATACTTCCTTTAACGGCTTTCTGAGAGTGGTATTCGATGTCATATACTAATAACAACATCTGCCAACGGGAAATCCTTCCCGTGAGAGCAGGTTTCTCAAAGACGTACTTGATTGGATCTATTTCTGAGATTAACCAAGTAGTGTGACGAATCATGTACTGGAAGAGACGTTTGGCTGCCCAAGCCAGAGCACAACAAGTTTTCTCAAGCATAGTGTACCGAGTTTCACAGTCTATGAATTTCTTGCTCAGATAGTAAATGGCAGACTCTTTCCTTTTTGTTTCGTCTTGTTGGCCAAGCACGCAACCCATCGAGTCTTCCAAGACTGTTAGGTAGATGATCAGTGATCTTCCTTCCACTGGAGGTGATAGAATCGGTGGGTTTAACAGGTATTCCTTGATACTGTTGAAGGCAGTTTGGCAGTCTTCTGTCCAAATGCAGTCCTGATTCTTTTTGAGTAACTTGAAGATCGGCGCGCATGTCGCGGTCATAAGGAATATGAATCTGGAAATGTAATTCAAACGTCCCAGGAATCCCCTGACTTATTTTTCAGTTTTCGGAGAAGGCATTTCTTGAATGGCCTTGACTTTATCAGGATCAACCTCAATTCCTTTATGGCTAACGATGAACCCGTAATTTCCCTGAACGGACACCGAAGGTGCATTTGTTGGGATTTAAGCGGAGTTTGTACTTTCTCAACCGCTTGAATAGCTTTGACAGGTGGGTCACACGCTCCTCCTCTGTCCTAGATTTGGCAATCATATCATCGACATATACCTTGATTTCCTTGTGTATCATGTCATGAAAGAGGGTAGTCATGGCCCTTTGATAGTTTGCCCCGACGTTCTTCAAACCGAACGGCATTACCTTGTAACAAAAGGTTTCCTATGGGGTGATAAAGGAAGTTCTCTCCATGTTTTTCGGCGCCATTTTTATCTGATTATACCCCGAGAATCCATCCATGAAGGAGAAAACTTTGAACTTTGTTGTACTGTCTACCAGCATGTCAATGTGCGGTAAAGGAAAGTCGTCCTTTGGACTCGCCTTGTTTAGATCTCTGTAATCCACACACATTCTGACTTTTCCGTCTTTTTTTTGGAACTGGTACGATGTTGGCTAACCATTGAGGATATTCTGATGTGGCGAGGAAACCCGTGTCAATCTGTTTTTGTACTTCCTCTTTGATTTTGATGGCCATGTCTGGGTGAGTTCTTCTCAACCTCTGTTTTACTGGCGGACAATTTAATCGTAACGGTAGATGATGTTCCACGATGCTGGTATCCAACCTTGGCATATCCTGATAGGACCAAGCGAACACATCGGGAAATTCTTTGAGAAGCTTTATCAAATCTTGTTTGAAAGTTGGACTGAGCAGTGCCCTAATCTTGACTTCTTTTCTCTCTTCTTCTGAACCCAAGTCGACTGTTTCCAACGACTCTTTGTGAGGTTCAATGGACCTTTCCTCTTGTCTGAGTAATCGGGAGATCTCTTCTGGAATTTCTTCATCATTTTCTTCTTCAGCCTCGAATACCGAGAGTTCAAAGTTGGGAGAAGGCATTGGATCGTATGTTTCGATGGGGTTTAAAACAAGCAATCTGCATGACGTAATGATTTTATTTTTAGAAGAGATAGAGAGAAATGCAAGAGTGTGTGCAGTGTATTTTCTTTAGAAAACTACTTGTTTATTAATTGTTTTTTTTAGTGTAGCACCCCAAAATTTGCTCTCCTTACTTTAAGTACTAACTGGATTTTGTTTCATTTCATTTTTGCATTATCATGTGTGCATATCATTGGTTCTTAGCATGGGGTCAAGGTGCCTGAGGTAGTTCAAGAGGAGAAGGTGTCCTTCAAAGGGTCAAGTAAGAGCCCTTATGTTGTCCTAGAGATCAAGAGGAGAAATGGTTATTGATGCCCCCATTATTTGAGTCACTAAGGGGCCTTGGGGGCCAAGAGATCCTATTTGTTCTATCACATCATCAAGAGTTCACAATTGGCAGGAGATCTCAAATGAACCACTCTCTCTTAACCAGTGCAGAAACTAGGGTTTTGAGATTCTTGGGTTTATTGCTCCAATGGGCAAGCCCCTTGGTTTTTTATCATCACCAAATGGCACATATTATCTTTGTTGGAGAGGATACACATCATATTCAGAGGAATTTGGATTTGGAGACTGTGATATTTCCTCCTAGACTGAGGGTACCAAAATTAGGGTTTTGCTATAAAGTCAGTCTATTTCTGATTTTTTGGGCAAGACTTGATTCCATGGTATTCCTTGGGTCCCTAAGTATCTAGGAATGGAAGATGGTCTATCAGTTTGGTTCATGAGAGGTTCAATTGGCCAATGGATTGCAAATCAGGAGAATTGGGGAAAAGTCAACAGTGAGAGGGGAAGTCAACTATGAGATTTTGAGGTTATCTTTAGGGTTTTCAAGGTCTCACATCCTCATGTGGTCTTCAAGGGTCAAGTTTCATACCATTTATCAAAAATCAAGGGTTGGTACAAAAGTTACTAAATTTGGAAAATGACCTATAATGAGAAGTTTCCATTTTTGGCAAGTTTTTACACTACATTCAACTTGACTTTTCATCATCAAAGAAGCTTCAAGTAAATTTTTCTCAAACATGAAAGTCGAATATCTTTTTCTCCCCTTTCCAACAAGTACTAGATGGTCTCCATATCATTTGTGGAACTCAAGTTATGATCAAAAGAAGGCAAGGTGGTTTTTAGGGTTTTCTCATGGTTCCATTTTCACAACTTTTGCATTTTGGGACATAGTGACCTATATTTGGTTCCATTGCTTCAAGGCACATTCTAACATCAAAGTAAATTCCATAAGGACCATTTTTGGCCTTTGAATCAAGTGGATCCATGGCTTATTCATCACTTATTTCCCATTATGCAAAATTGCAAGATCATTGAAAATTCATAAACCAAGACATCTCAAGGCCCAAATTCCATACAGGTGTGATTAGAAATTGAAATGTGAATGATCCATCATCAAAGGCTTGGGTGTGATGCATGGAGGAGGATGTATTTCATATTATGCAAATTTCCAAAATCACCCCAAACTCATTAAGTGAGGAATTAACAAGGCCCACATGCTAATCAGTGGAATAACCTAATATATTTAAGCTTACTTATGCACTGGTTAGAGGAGGAGGCACGTTATTTTTGTGAGATTTCAAGTGTGAACCCTAAAACTTCTCTTCATCGAATCTCATCATCCACTAGGGTTTTTCAAAAACTTCTTTCGCAGCCTTCTTCCTGGGGATCCATAGAGCACGAAGCAACCACCGCTTGAAGCTAACAGCAAGGGTACGGATTGCTTGATCTCAGGTTAGTGATGATTTGCATGCTCTCTAAACTCAACTTTTTTATGCCTATAATAATCTATGACACTCACTGATGATCCTGGCATGTTTTATTTTGAGATTGGACGTGTATTGTGTGCATATTGCGTGTTTGAAAGTTTTGAACCCTAACTTGTTTCATTCGAATCTCTTTGTATGATGGTTGTTTGTGAAAAATAATATGATATTGTTGATCCTCATTGAATTCTGGTCAGAAAGGTATACCCTTTTGCATTTTCTGGGAAGTTTTTGGTTGCAGGTGGCCGGAAGGGACGGCCAGAGCTAGGGCTCCGGCGTCTGGCTTGATCTCCGGCGAGGCTAGGGTTCCAAGGTGGAAGATGAAATCCCACCGTCCATTAGCCAGATCCAATGGTCCACGCTACGCCACATTTTTAAAATTTTGTTTTTATTTTATTGGCTATGTGTGTGCTACCCCATAGTAATTATCATGTACATCCAATCTAACCCACTCATCACATTTTTGATTGATTAATCCTATGCGTTGATTGAATCTGAGGGTCATTGTTGTGCCAACACATTAAATCCACATGTGACTTATCACGTGCCTTTTTATTTTTCTGAATGATTTTGTGTGTGCGTGTGCATCATGGTTAAGGTGGGCGTATGGATCTATACCACTCATCATGATTACCTCTTATTTGTTTGACTGAATGCCACACATTAGATTGATCAGAGGGTTGACATTGAGTCTGACCGGTGACTGGGTTGCATGGTGTTTCTTTTTTTATTTTTTATTTTTCGCTGATGGACTTTATGTTTGGGCTTGCTTTTGGCACCCCCCCCCCCTTTGGGCCCATGTTTATGTTTCAACGTGCACTTGTTGCTGGTTGCACCCCCACCTGTTTTTATTTTTCATTTATTTTATTTTATTGCATTATTTCATTTTTAATTTTTAAAAATAGATAATTGCATCCAAAAATCACCAAAAAATTCATGAAGCATTTTTATAGTTTTATAAAATTTTATCAAATTTTATTTTATCATTTTATTTTATTTTTAGCATCTGAATTAATTATTTGGCTATTTTCTTTTGAATGTATTCCATATATGCATACCATAGCTTGTAGAATTTATTTCTCATTATCCATAAAACATTTTGAGTCCATTCTTTTTGAATTGTTTCACCAACACATTGAATTGCATAAAACCATTTTTCTCTTACTTTTAAAATCATTTCATGTTGCATTTTGGTTCTTCTCTTTTGCATATTGAACCATGTTTCCTACTTAATCTTTGCATGATTGTTTGAAGGACTTATCTTGTGAATTTTAGCATGAATTTTTAACATGATGTTTACCCCTGGTTGAGGTGTGTTGAGAGTTAATTTGGTATTTGTTAAATATGTTTTGATAATTGTTTGTTTGCTCTTTGTTTGAGGTCTTCTTTTGTGCACATCTATGATCATGTCTGATTACTTGTTTGAGAAGGCACTTGTGCCATCATTTGGGATTGCTTCTTTGACTTCATAAACCATGTTTGAATTATTATAGGTCACTTGATAGCCATTATAGGTCATTGGTGTGAGGTTGTTGCATACTTTGTGCACATGTTCAATGCTTAGTTTACATGCCTTTTCTTTGACCTATCTTCTCACTTCTTCTCACCTGTGTCTCTTCATGATTTATGTTTGGTTTATGTATGCCATGCCATATCATTCATTTGCATTTCATTTGATGTATGTTTCTGAATTTGGAGCTTTGCATTCATATCATATGTTATTCATGTTTCATCTTGCATACTTGAACATGTTCCACTTATATGCTTCCTTCTCCTTCTTCTATTGATTCTTAATGCTTGGATACTTGTTTGTGTGCCTCATGTGACACTTGTATGACATGTTTAGGCACATGTTTAGGTCATCCACATTCTAACTTGGATATTATTTGAAGCATTCTTGCATGATCACCTTGCCTATCCGCTCATTCTTCTTCTACTCCTTCTTTGATAACTCTCTTGTTTGTTTTGCCACTTGTTTGCATTCTATTTGCTTGGTTTTGTTTGGTAAACATTGTGGGTCACCTCTAAGGTGTATATTCTGACTTGGATGAGTTTCACATGGTTTGTAACCATTTCACTTTGGTTTACGACTTGCTTGGGGTTGCATTTGTCTTATTGTTACGTATGTTTGTTTCGTACTAACCTTTTATGCAGGGGTAGAGGTAAGTTATTTGAGGGTGTGGATAGTTATCCATGTCCACTCTCATTCTTTATTTCTCTCATCTTTTCTTTTCTTTAGGCTTAGGTTGTTGTCAAACCTCCCCTTAGGGCCACCTTTGCATGATAACATTAGGATAGATTCTCCCCGTAGTGTTTTTCTTTTCTCTTGAGTCCCTCTTCTCATCTCATAACATCTCTAAGATACTTAATAAGGTCA
Organism: Lathyrus tuberosus; assembly: GCA_022829125.1. Lineage (NCBI taxonomy): Eukaryota > Viridiplantae > Streptophyta > Magnoliopsida > Fabales > Fabaceae > Lathyrus > Lathyrus tuberosus. The sequence goes on along the minus strand of JALAZF010000012.1, from coordinate 19,890,821 downwards.
ACTTGCCTTGCACACGAGCCTTAAACATAGGAAATGAAGATTGAGGGGTCCCCCTTCTCACTTCTAGAGTGTTGAGCATACGTCCCATTGGGGACGACCATGCGACGCATTCGTTCCCGTGTCATAGACTTTGGTTCAAGGTGAGTTATGAACTAACTCAAGTCACTTCTGTCCTAAAAAATACAAACAAATCTCAAACCTTTTTATCCTACGGGATTGTCAAACTAAAGGCTATTTTCAAAAAGGGCACGTTACTTTCCGTCTGAGTCGCAAACAGGCATCGACCCTAGCTGCCGGACGCGAACCTAACGTCGCTCATAAAAAAACACAAAAAGAACTTGGTCCGAACTACGTTGACTCTGAATTCCCCATTGCACAAAGGGAGTACGTGGGCCTAGGACGACAATGTCCTATCGAGTCTGTCTTTGTTTTCCCCTCCCCCGTTTTAGTACAACCATAGATGTTAGGCCAACTCACCCTTAGATTAGACAACAAGCGTGGATCCCATTGAGTACGATGGACGCGTGGGGGTGCTAATACCTTCCCCTCGCGTAACCGACTCCCGAACCCAGGCTATGGTTGCGATGACCATTCCTTTCCCTCTTCCTCAGGTTTATGCGGTGTTCCCTTTCCCTCTCTTGGGATAAATATACATTGCTGGCGACTCTGTGTTCTGCGCCACTTTCGCGTTTGTACCTGGATGAAAATCCCGGGAGCGACATTTAGGATTACCATTTTCTGAAAAAGCGAAAAGAGAATATAGTAATTAATGCAGAAATTACAGAACGACGTTATTTTATTTATGATTTTGTCGATTCTTGAAACTACAGCCCTATAAAACAGAACTCTATCACTTTGGGCGAAGCGAAGAGGAACATTTACAGAAAGTGAGCCCTATCAAAACATCTGTTTCACCTGGGCAGGGTGAAAGGTTAAAGACGGCAATTACTTTGACTTATGAACGACTTTCGGGACATCGACCACAACCCATTGGCGGCGGACTCCTCGGTTAATCACAAAGTCTGGTACTTTCCTTCTTGACTTGTCTTCCGAAATAACGTTGATTTCTGGTGGAGCACGATCGTTGGAATCTATTTCCCAGGCAGAGTTGTCGTAGGAGGATTCTTTAGCTATATCTCACATAGTGTTTGTTCTCTCAGGTAAATCTCCCCATCCAGTTGGCTGGATGTCTTCAAGCCTGATACGAGAGCTTTCAGGAGCGGTGTACTTGACCAGATAGTCGTACTTTCCACTCAGTTGTCCTAAGGTGTCCCACACTTCTTCGAAACTGGAGGAGTCATCCCTTTCGATGACGTTGACCTTAGGAAAAGCGTAGTTAATGAATTCTAGTCCCGCAAACTTTGCGAATTCGTCGTCGTGCTGGGTATTTTCTGAATGCCCTGAGTGTTGATCCCATGACATGGTGGGGACGCAGGCATTCTTTTCAATGATGCTCAGCTGATTTTCATTATTTGGCTGATTCTCTTGCCCCAAGTCTCCTGGATACAGCTGCCAGATAGGCAAGCCATCCATCGGGCCGTAGTAGTCGTGCTCAAAGTTGTCTTTCATCAGAGTGTCCTCCTCTAATGAGTTTGGTGGAGCACGACATCCTTCCGGATCACAATCTCCGTATATCATTTTGACGTCTGACCTAGGTATATATCTTGGACTTTGTGTGGGAAAGCAAAATGGCGTAGGCGCCTCTTCTTGAGACATGTAACCATCTTTATTGAGATAGGATTTCCATTCTTCATCTGTATCGGAGGAATCTCCCTCGTTGATGGTATGTACTTCTTGAGGCACTGGGTGAAGGAAACCTCCACTGTGGAAGAAGTCTTGAATGGGATGAAAACTTTCATCGTTAGTAGCAGTCTGGGTACAGGTTGATGAAAAACCAAGACCCTTCTTTGTTTTGTTATCAGTAGGAATGACAAGCTGTCCCCATCCTTTTGTATTGTTACTCTTGATCACCTCGAGAGCATCTTTATACGAGGAAATCGAGGTTCCTTTCTCTGATTTATTCTCATTGCTCATCGAAAGTGCCTGGAGCTGAGTTCCAACAACTTCCTCGGGTTCTACACAAGTGGACAATGATAGGTTACTCACGATCAAGGCTTGTTCTCCACAGACTGTGACTAGTTGGTCGCTCTTGATGAACTTCAGTTTCTGGTGAAGTGTCGAAGTGACTGCCCCAGCCTGGTGTATCCAAGGTCTTCCCAACAAACAGTTGTATGTTGCTCGGATGTCCATGACCTGGAAAGTGACTTGGAAAGTGACTTGGAAAGTGACTTGGAAAGTGTGAAGACCGATAGTTATGGGAAGGTCGACTTCACCGATAACTGTTTTTCGGGATCCGGCAAATGCATTGATGGTGACATCACTGCCTCTCATCGGAGATCCTTTAAATGATAGTCGCATTAGAGTGGACTTCGGCATAACATTCAGAGCCTATCCGGTGTTGACCAGTATGCTAGCTAAAGCATCGTCTTGGCAGTTGACTGTAATATTGAGCGCCATGTTGTGACTTTTGCCTTCTTCCGGCAGTTCCTCATCACTAAACCCCAAGTTATTGCAGGAAGTGATGTTGGAGATGATGCTGTCGAATTATCTGATGGTTACATCTTGTTCCGCAAAGGATTGCTCTAAGACTTTCTGTAGAGCTTCCCTGTGAGCTTCGGAACTTAGTAAAAGAGACAGCACTGAGATTTTTGAAGGAGTTTGTAACAGTTGATCAATGATGTTGTATTCACTCCTTTAGATGAGCTTCAGCATCTCATCATCATTTTTTGAAAGGTCGGGATCACTTGATTGACCGGCTGGTGGATTGGGAACTTCTGTTTGAGGTTCCTTTTCTTTGTTGGGTTCTCCAACTCCTCTGTTGAAGATTCGACTGCTCCGTGTTACTCGACTGAGGTCTGCAATATTCACGACGGAGGGTAATGGAGTTTCCTTTCCATTTTCAATTATTGTAGCACCGTATTTGTAAGGGATTTCCTTATCGGATTTGTACGGTACTGGTCCCGGAAGATAGACAACTACAGGAGCCTTTTGATTTTTCTGACCATCGTAGACGGCCTCAATTGGTTCGAGGTTGAGAATCCTTCTACTGTCAAGATGAACTCTTGATTCATGGAGTAGAGGGATTATGGCACAAACATCCTTGGTCCTTTCATGATCAGATATTACGACAACATCCTTAATCTGACCAGTAAAATAGTCTGGCGTCCAGTTGATGGATCCAGAACTCGATCACGGTTGAATCTCTTTATGGTCTAACTGACTTTGAAGGGCTGCTCGCACGAGGTAGCATCCTTGGTTATTCTCTGAGCAAACTCTACAGCGCTCGTAGTTGTGTGGTGGCACCTGGCCATGTCTACTTTAAATGCAGTGTAACCTCACTAGGTCTATTTCCATAGATCGGACATCCTGACTTTGATGCCTAGTGGGGTTCCCATTTGTCACACTGAGTTGTTGCGTGTCTTCGTCTAGATAGATCGAAAGCCACCAATGGTTCAACAAGTGTTGCAAAGTTCTTTGAACGAGAGCGCACCCTTGGTTACTCTCAAAACATATTTTACAGCTTAGATAATCATGTGAAGTGAGATAACCGAGCTGGACTTGCTTGGCGTGTAACTCCACTAAGCTGGTATTCATCAAACGAATATCAAAGATTTGAATCATGTTGATCTGATAAGGATTTTTATCATGATAGTCCTGGATCCATCCAAGATCCATCTGACGCTGGAGGGCCTCTTGTATGAAAGAGCACCCCTGATTGTTTACCGAGCAAGTCAGATAGGAAATGTAATTGTGCCGCGGCAGATTATAATACTGGCTTTGCCTTGAATGCATTACCACCAAGTTGATATTCATCGCACGGATGTCGTGATTCTGAATAATGTTGGAATTCGTATAAGTCATGTTGACCCAACGAATTCGGTGCTCCTGGATCCATCCGAGATCCAATTGTTCCTGTAAAGCTGATTGCACCACAGAACATCCTTGATTGCCTTTAGAGCAGATACCACACTGGTGATAATTGTGAGCTGGTACGTGACCGTATCCCCTCTATCTGCAATACATCTTGACCATATTGGCCCTCAAAAAGAGTACATCGTGAATTTGATAGCTGTTGTTAGACTCTCCTTCTATCAAATTTACTGCAGCTTTCTCGTGTTGAGGCAGCGGGTTCGTGAGAACATTTGGATTCGTATCTTTGAAAGATAAGACCCCGCTCCTAACAAGCTTTTGTACGTCGGATTTGAAACTGAGACAGTTTTCTATGTTATGCCCTGGTCCTCCTTGATGCTAAGGACAAGTCTGATCCATTTTGAACCAAAAAGGCGGATTTTCCGAAATCGCAAGAGGATCCCTGGTTTGGACATGCCCCTTGACTAGTAGTAATGGAAACAGTTATGCGTACAACATGGGTATAGGGTCGAACCCTGGTGGTCGCGTTGTATGATTGTTGTTGTACTGAGGACGAGCCTGCTGAAGAGGCTGTTGTGTCCTTTGCTGAAATTATTTCTGACTCGGTTGGCTTTGAGCAACCTGAGGTTGATACGTAGGAACAGGCGTAGGGTTAATAGCAGGAGTTACAGCTGCTACTGATTGGTATCGTCGCCTTTGCTTTCCGAGAGAGATATTTCCAATATCTTGCTCTTTTTTCTTAGGGAGAGCACTACCGTATCTTTTGGTACTGCTTGATGGTTCAGCGTCCTTAACTAAACGTCCTTCCCAGACTGCTTCCTCAAGACGAACTCCCATGCCGACCATTTCGGTGAAGTCGCTGGGCGCACTGGCGACCATTCTGTCATAGTAAAATGAGCTCAAGGTTTTCAAGAAGATATTCGTCATCTCTTTTTCCTCAAGAGGTGGATTAATCTGGGCAACAATTTCACGCCATCTCTGAGCATATTCCTTAAAGGTTTCCTTATCCTTCTGCGACATGGCTCTGAGTTGATCTCTGTTCGGTGCCATATCCAGGTTATATTTGTACTGATGAACGAAGGCAGCGTCAAGATCCCTGAAAGTAGCGATCTTAGTGCGGTTTAAACCCATGTACCGTTTGAGTGTGGCACCGGTTAAACTATCTTAGAAATAATGGATCAGTAGCTGGTGGTTCTCTGTCTGAGTTGACATTCTCCGAGCGTACATCACCAAATGGCTTTGAGGGCAAGAGTTACCCTTGTATTTCTCAAATTTGGGTGGAACTTTCACATTGGGGACCAAATAAAGGTCTGCGGCGTCCTTTCCAAATAGATCCTGACCACGAATGGTTTGCAGTTCCTTCTGCATCTCTAGGAACTGTTCCTGGAACTCTTTCATTTTTTCATCCATATTTTCATTTCCACCAGAAGGTATCTGGGGAATCTGTCATTCCGGGACAATGTGTACCACGGATGGTGGTATAGTCATTACGGTCGTGACTCTTGGTGCCTCCCAAAGTTTGTAACCTTCAGGAGTTGTCATGCCCCTGGCATCTTCACTTTCCCGAAGTTTGTAACCTTCAGGCCCAGCGGCTCCTGCTACCATTTCCGGATCTTCACTGATCGGTGGAGTATATCCTTCCGGGATATAATTGAGGGGCATGCCCCAGGGACGATCTTTCGGCATGTCACCTAGGATCGATCTTTTCCACTATAGGCGTCGATGTGATCTCTGAGATCACAGTCCTTTGTATCTGAGCTACTTCCAGAGCTTGCATGTCACTGTGAAGCTTCCTCAGATCCTCTCTCAGAGCGTCTTCTCTCAGCTCTCTGTTCTCTTCCTCGAGATTATCGATTTTCTTTTGTTGACTGGCCTGAGTATTGTACGAATGAGACAGTTTGACTCTAGAATCGAGACACAAACATGAGATTTATAGGGAAGAAGAATGTGTGATGCGAGAATGATGAATGATATGCAATGATTTTATTAATTAATTTTTTTGTTATTTTCAAAAGAAACCTCAACAATTGGATTGCAAATATCAAACAGTGGGGAAACCCCATTTTATTGAATTCAACGATTGCAGAAATGGAAATACAGTAATTATAAAGTGCTGTAAAAGGAAATCTAACCTTATGGGGCCTGAGTCCTCCCTGAGGGAAGCTCAGGTGCTGGCTCTGGTGCTTTCCTTTTCTTTGACGGGTCTCTTCAGCCGTTGTCGGGTTGTCATTCCTTTTCCAAGCGAAAGGAGTGAGCAAGTTCCTTTGGTCTTCCTGATTCTCTACAGCATGTTGCTCTAAAATCTCGATCAGAGCATCTTTATCTTTCAATAGTTATTGTATTTTCTTACATTCCACTTTGAGAATGCGGTATTTGTTCTTCCAAGACCTCCTCTCCTGTTGAACTTGGTTAAGAGTAACCTGAAGTCTTTTCGTATCAGACATAAAATAAAGGGCAGGCTCTTTTAATGGAAGAACTTTGTGACGAGGGTAAGGCATCCTCAGCTTAAGAGCTCTAGCTTGTACCGAGTGGAGATAAGGTTCCAACGAGACACAATCTAGTTTTCCTAGAGACTCTCTTCCTTTTCTATGAACATGTTTCCATGCGTGCACTATTTCTGTCTTTAGAGCCCTGTCGTTTTCTCCTTCCTTGAAGAAAAGACCTTCCAGATGAGCATCACGTGGGATATGTCTCATTGGGTATCCGAATTGACGACGAAATAAAACTGGATGATAATTGATTCCTCCCTTAGTTCCTATAAGGGGCGCATTTGGGAAGTTTCCACAATGGTCAATGATCCTGATCCAGTCATAGATTCGATTGTACCAATCGATGTCAGAGTTGTTAAGAGACATGATTATATGCGACCAACGTAAAGTACTCTTTTGATCCCAAAACGCGACAGACTTTGGCAAATGGGAAGTGAACCATTTGTATAGCAGGGGTACACAGCATGTGATCATTCATTCGCTGTATAAATTCCTTAAGTGTACAGAATGATACGCATCTGCGAGCAAGGTTGGTACGGGGTTTCCAATCAAGAATATCTTAATGGCATTGATATCAACGAAGTGGTCAATGTTAGGAAACAAAAATAGCCCGTAGGTGAGCAAAACAAAGATGCTCTCGAAAACACGCACATTCCCTATACTAGCAAAGTACAGGGCTTTCTTTATTAAAAACTGGGCGGGCAAACCTTGGATTCCACCCTTGGCTCCCCAGCAGAGTTGCCATTTCCGTGGTATTTTCTCAAGGTTTCCATCCAAGAGATAGGAGCAGTTCTGTCACTCCCACTGTGGTCGCCATTTTTTCTGTAGCGCGATTTTTGTGTTTTCGAATCACTATCGCTTTGGCACTACAGTTTGATTCATTTTTTATCATGTGAAGCTAATTAAGGAAGGGAAATAGATGTCTCCAATTAACTCTGCTTGCATGCTGAGTTTAAACAGCCGACTGTTGGTTTACAGATGCTATTAAAAGAGGGGGTCTCTCTTAGGTTATTTTGTTAAGAATACAGTGTCTGGACTATTGGTGAGGCTTTTGGTAAGGTATGGTATCTGATGCTTTTTTATTGATGTGCTCGCTAAGATTTTCAATCTTATGCCTACGTATTCCCTGTTATGGAGTATAGGGAAATCAGAGCATTCGTAGTTCCTCCTATTCTAAGGGAGGAAAGAAGGTGTTTTGGTGTCTTGTTCAAAGCCCAAGATTGAAGCTAAAGGGTTTTTAGAGAGAATTTGTCATCTCTAAAGAGGTATCAGGGATGTTTGTATGTCATGAGTAAAGCACAAATTTGATGCTAAAAGGTTGATTGACCCAACCGGGGATTTCTTTATACAAAGCCTAAGAGGAGGCTACAGTTTGACTTTTCTGGGGAAAATGTTCTTTCAGTCTTGTACAAAGCCTAAGATTGAGGCAAAAAGGGATTTTTGACTTGACAAGAGAGTCGTTTATACTCAACAAGAGAGTGTTTTATATGTGTCTTGTACAAAGCCCGAGACGGAGGCTGAAAGTGGTTGACTCAACAAGAGAGTCTTTTATACTCAACAAGAGAGTGCTTTATCTGTGTCTTGTACAAAGCCCAAGACGGAGGCTAAAGGGTGATTCAACAAGAGAATCTTTTATACTCAACAAGAGAGTGCTTTTATCTATCCTGTACAAAGCCCAGGATGGTGGCTGAACAAGCTGGAGAAAGCCTAAGAGTAGGCTAACTTTGTTAAAGTAAATCATTATACAAAGCCTAAGAGGAGGTTGTTGGTCCAACAAGAGGGTGTTTTTGTTTGTCTCGTACAACGCCCGAGATAGAGGATAAAAGGGGTCGGCTCAACAAGAGAGTACTGAAAAGTGATTGACTCAACAAGAGAGTCTGAGACTGTGATTGACTCAACAAGAGAGTCTGAAAAGGTTAGCTCCACTGGGGAGAATCATTGTACAAAGCCCAAGAGGAGGTTGGCTATGCTGAGGGAAAGGTCTTTATACGAAGCCTAAGAGGAGGCTATCTTCTGCTAGGAATTATTGAGATCCCGAGGCAGGTCCAAGTGGGGGAATTAACTCTTGCTGAGGGTTACAAAAGAGTTGAAAGATCAAAAACCTTGAGGTTTTTATTTGAGATAGTGTTATACTGATGATAAACTGACCCTGGCTCGGGAGAAAGATGGGGTTATAGAACCCACAAGTTTAAACTCGGATGGAGATTAATCCAGAATCCGGGGTTTCTCCTATGTTTTGGAGGGGACTTGAGAATGTATTTGAGACTCAAGGATGTTTAGACTGTCCAAGTCTATTGGTAGAGTTTTATCTTTTGTATGATGCCCAAGAGGAGGCCGACGCGCTTAAGGGATGAGTATCAACCCTAAAATTGGTCTGAGAGAGTGTTGACTCTTTTTAGAAAGACAGCTCTAATCAAAGGATGACTAAGTTCTGTCCTATACCTCAAGGAGATCGTCAGGGTCCTTGTATGAAGCCCAAGAGAAGGCGTGAGAACTTTTAAGAAGCCGAATGGGTCCTTGTACAACGCCCAAGAGGAGGCGGGGATGCTTTTAAGAAGCCTGTGGGTCCCCAAACCACGAGAAGTTCAAGACATGCTATTCACAGAGAATAGATCAAGCCAGGAAAGTTTCAGAATTTGGAAGAAACTCAAGAGATACCATTCTTGGAGAAAAGATCACCTCGGGGAGTAGAATTCCTTTTGACAATTTCTAAGGGTGACAGTCTGAGAAAAGGTTCACCGAGAATACTGCCTTTCTCTTTGTTCCATATTGTTTAACCCCAAGAGGAGGGAAGACTCTATCTGGTAATCCTATGGGGATCTAGTTTTGTTTGTATTTAAGAGTGACCAACAGGGCTTTACCTAGTTCTAGACCTAGTTGCCGGGGAAAACTCTAAATAACTATACGAGTATATATACAGTTGATATATGACAAGTATATAAAAGGATGTGAAAGAAGACTTACAGTGAAGCAGCCCCACAATACAGTTATATATATATATATGACGTGTATTTAAAAGAATTGAAGAAGACTAACCATGCGCAGCTTCCCACAATACAGTTATATATATGAAAGCAGTAAATGAAAGCGGATAAACACTTACCCGTTGTAGAGCTTCCATGCTGTTTGGTTAGTTGTTCAACAAAGAAAATTTTGATAATAACTGCATATTTGAATTCAAAATTAAAGGAGAAAGTGTTTTGAAAAGATTGTTGGGGCTTATAGCTCAAGGAGAGGCCCAAGGGTTTAACAGTGATCGCACCGTTGCTTTGAAAATTGTCGGGGGACTTATACAATTGTCTGAGGCCCAAAATGTTTGGCTTTCAAAAGGGGTTGAGTCTTATACTCTATTAGAGGCCCAAAAGGTTTTATTTTTGAAAAGGAATGGGACTTATAGCTCGAGGAGAGGCCCAGTTGGTTTTTGTTAAAAAGGCGACGATCGCGCCGTTTATTTTTGACAGTATCGGGACATATACAATACACTGAGGCCCAAAATGTTTTGGTCAAAAAGGGATTGGGTCTTACACTCTATTAGAGGCCCAATGTATATTTTAAAAAAAGAAAGATGAGACTTACAACACAAGGGGATGCCTAGATGATTTTGTTTGAAAACGGCGATCGCGCCGAGGTTTTTGAACACACAGTGGGTCTTATACAATGAATGAGGCCCAAATTATTTTGGTTTTCAAAGGGGGTTGGGTCTTACACTCTATTAGAGGCCCAAAAGTGTATTTATACAAAAGATGGGGCTTACAATTCAAGGATAGGCCCAAATGATTGACTGTGATCGCACCGTCATTTTGGAAACTGTACTGGGACTTATACAATGACTGAGGCCCAAAAAGATTTCTTATTTACAAGGGATGGGTCTTACACTCTATTAGAGGCCCAAAAGTGTTTGAAAAAATTTGATGAGGGTTGAATTAATCAAAACCCTAATTTGTTTTCAAAATATATTTTAATTGAATAAAAATTCAATTAAAATGATCAAAATTGTTAAACATGTGTGAAAACAAATTGTGATCTTGGATCAATGTTTCAAAAATCATGTTTCTATCCACAAAATGATTGGAAATCAATTAAGTTTGGAAAATCAAGGGAGAAAAAATACTTTAAATGTTGAAAAACAAATAAAATATTAATTCTTTGCAAAAATATCAAGTATATGAAATAATTAATATTTTTGGAATATTTTGGTAAAATAAAATATTTTAACATTTTTATGAATTATTGAAAAAAGAATCAACTCAAAATCATTAAAACTCAGAGAGAAATTAATTTTTGAATCAATTAAATAAAATCACAAAATTCAAATATTCAAATATTCAAAAAATGGCACCAAGAACATGCCAAGAACACGTGCCACCCTTCTGTTTCTGCAGATTTGCATTTTCTTTCCAATCTCACTGAATACTTGATGAAATCACACAAACACATATTAATTTGCTCGTTTTCACCTCACGATCATGTCTATGGTCTTTAATTTCATTTATTTTAAGCATGGAATGAGAAATCAAGACAAAACCTCATGAACCCTAAAATTTGCATGAAGACTGAGAATTTTGATACACGATTTAAACAAAGCAAGTAATTGAGGGGAAACATTCTATACATGATTATGAACATATGGCAAAATTATTGTGCGACGAAATATGCATAGATTAAGAGATGACCAAGTTTAGGCTTACTTGGAGGTCGTGACAGCAAGAGCAGATTGATTTTTGAGTTAGAGGTGTTACAGATGAGTTGTGATGATCTGAACAGCTTCCCTACACCATATGGAGTGTGTTTGAATGCTTGGACTTGATTGGAAATAGCTGGATCACTTCATGGCATCTCAACTGCAACTTGGTTAAAACCTTGAGCAATTGGCTAGTGATTCTGAGAAATCAGTGTTACAGATGTTGTTTAAGTGCTTGGATCACTTCTATAAGATGTTTATGAGGTGTGTGTGTGATTGGTTTGGTTGGAATGGCTCTCAAACTCAAAACCCGATAGTGACTTGCTTTGGAAGGCAAGTTTGGAGTGAAAGGAGAGATTTTGAGGAAAGCATCTGTTTGATGGCTTTGGTGTGCTTAAACTGAGCACAAATGAGCTCTATTTATAGTAGAGCAAGTTTTTTTTGCAAGAAATAGTGAATGGCAACTGCTGCAGAGGTTTGGCAAATGTTGATCAATAGGAATCCAAGTCTCCTCTAGCCATTGACTAGAGGTTAGAGCACAGCCTTTGGTTCCCTAGTTTAGAGATTATCCTTGACTCATTCAGTTGGAAATGGTTTAGTTCATGCCACCTTGGTGCATCCATTGAATGCTCCTAAACAAAATTGGAGTCTTGTCCCTCTTTTAGGGTTTTTTAGGTTTGGCATGCTACTTTTGGTTCCAAAGACTTGGGAGGCTTATGGATCAGTGTTTGTTCCTCCTTGGTCCCCCCCTGAGGTGTTCAGATGGATAGACTTGTTTTTCATTTGCACAAATTGCTCAAATCGAGAAAAATGCACAAATCTGCCTTGTTATGACAGTTGCAGCAAGGCATGTTGCCACTGTCATAACTTCTTGCTCAGATGGAGTTTCATGGAGTTCTTGGCCATTTTGAAAAGCCCTCATGTGATACAACATATGTGTGATCATAGTTTGTCTTGACACTTTTTGGAAAAGCCCCTATATTTTGGAAAAAGTGAAACAGATTTTGACTTAGTGAAAATTTCACTAAGTGTTGGAAAAAAAGTGACATTTTCACTTTTTGTGATTTTGATCATTCCATAACTTAAAATCCATAAGGAATTGGAATGAGTGGTAGTTGAAGCTTTTGTAGAGTGCCATGAGGGCAACAAATCCAGCTTTGAATGGGGAAAAATAGCCTTGTGGTTTAGGAGATATGATCCTCCAAAGTTGGTACCCTAGCCACTTTGTTCCATAACTTAGAAAATTTCTAAGTTTTTTATGGTTACCCCTTTTACAAGTTATCCCATTTTCTTTTATTTTTCTTGAGGAATGATGATTCCAATCACATATTAACATCATTTTAGGGTTAAGGAACCATGATTGTGAAAAAACTCAAAAAGTCAAACTTTGACTTTTGGGCACAGTTGACTTTTTATCAGATGAATTCCAAACTATGCGATCCTCTATGAAATCAAGTCCTTGACCTAAATCAAACTTGATGGATGGATTCCATAGGTGTTATAGGGTGTGTTGACTTATATCCCAAGGTTTGGGAGCATGTCCTGATCAAAAAGTCAAAGGTGCAGTTGACTTTTTCCCCAAAAACCCTAACTGTGGTCCAGATGAAATTGAAACTTATAGATCAAGCTTCTTGGATTAATCCATTATTGCAAATGGATCAATGTGGTATATTGGAGACCCTCAAATCATGTCTTGAGGTCTTGGCTCATGTTTTGTCCCACTGTCATAACTTCCTGATTTTTTATTAATGCATCCCCTGGGGCTAAATTGACTTGATGCTTGGGTCCATGAGGTCCCATGGAGTACTTTAGGGTATGTTTTGAAGCATTGGCTCCTGCCAGAGGAAAATTTCCACCTGGAGGCCTTAGTCGACCAAAACTCTAATTTGGTGACTGTGGCGATCTTGAGGCTTAATCCACTTGGAATGTTGCAGCCTTGTGCTTGATCCTATATGTGGGAGTCCTCTTGATCCATTGTGGGTGTTTGAGAGGTTATACAAGTTGAAGATCATGTCCTTTCTTGATTGATCCTTTGTCTAAAGGCTCTGAGAGGGCTTGAAACCCTGATTCTTGATTGTAGTGAATGCTCACCCATCTTTGGGGAGACTAATGAGTGTGAAAGTTCATCCATATTGTGATGATGATTTGCACAATGATGGGAATCTTAGTGGTCAAAATTTGGGGTATGACAGAGGCACTGCTGGTGGGAACATGACGTGGGAGTTAGAAAGCAGGATGCGAGAATCGTATCCAGAGCTGTTTGAATAAGGTAAATTTTCGAGGACGAAAATATTCCAAGTGGGGGAGAGTTGTAACACCCCAATATAATTTAATTATTATTTTTAATTAAATTATGAATTGTTGTGGCTATGTGTGGTTGTAGGTGTTTTGTGGCGTTGAGTGACCTTGGAATTGTGGGACTTGAGGTGTTAGTGATGAGATGAAAGGGTGTGTGGATTAATAATATTTAATTATATTATTTTGTGGAATATTACTATTATAAAGTTATTTGAAATAATACTAATAATAATAATAATATTTGAATTAAAATATAATAATAATAATATTGTTATTTTATGGAAATATAAAAAGAAAGGATAAAGGGGTTTTTGTTCAGTACGTGAGAACAAAAACCTAAAAGGCAGAGCTACGAGGTAGACAATGGAAAGGAAGAGAAACAATTGTTGAAGGTTGAAGGCTAACCGAAAGAAAAACCTCAAGGTAAGGGTGGGGTTCTCCGATCACTTAAGGGGTAAATGATATATGTATGAGGGTAGAGAAGTTGTTAGGTTTTATTCCCATATTTTGTTAATCGTTGAACGTTTCCGGTGAGAAGTTGAAGTTACGTGTCGATAATAACGAAAATGCTCTAATTGTGTGAAATTCTTGATTGAATTGGTGTTTTGTTGTGTTATAAGAGTTCATATTATATGTATAATGTTGCATACTGATTTTGAGGGTCAAATTCTGTGGTATATGTGGTTTGGGGTTATTGGATTGGGGTTGAAAAGTGATTTTCGTAACAGAAACAGCAGAGAAATGATCCTGCAGGTCAAGTAACCGGTTACCGTGTAGGACATAACCGGTTACCTGGTACAAATTTGGGGTTTCTGGGCAAATTTACATAGAGTAACCGGTTACTCTGTGGGTGGTAACCGGTTACCACTGAACGTGACAGTTTTTCTAAATTTTCGAAAATTCATAACTTTTGATCCGTAAGTCCGTTCAGGCCGCCGTTCGAACCGTTGGAAAGCTGGTTTTATGTAATTTATGTTAAAATTATTTTCAACGACAGAATTCCAACTATTTCACGTGCGGTGTATGTTTGTGTTTTGTGTTGTGATATGTTGAATCGTAAAATGTGGAAATTAGTTATGCAATGCGTGTTGTTGTTGTGGATTGTGATGTTTGCATGTTTGAACGGGTGCATAATGTATGTTGGATAGTGGAGAGGTAATGTATTTGTGATATGCTAGTATTATGCATGGTTTCGTCATTGTATGTTGTTGTTTGAGGTGCATAGCATGTTGCATGAGTCATGGGATAAGACGTGTGCCCATGTGGGGTGTGAGCGCCTTATCTGGATTCTTCGTAAAGGAATCGTGTTGCTGCTGTTGTTGAGGCGATTGTGTGCCCATGTTGGGTGTGAGCAATCACGGATGTCATGTGTCCGTGTGGGGTATGAGCGACCTATATAGAATTTCGACGGGAATTGTGATCATGAAAAAGGGATTGAAATTGGTACCACATGCATTGAGTCGAGTTGGTGCCTCATTGCATTTTATAAAAGTTGTGTTGCATTCTGAATTGCATGATTATCTGTTTGTGCTAAAAATGATGATGTTAGTTGGAGTGGTAATGAAAGGGGTGGATTACTTGATGATTTTATACTTTTATATTTATATCATCTGTTTCTTTTGTTGATTTGAGAATCTCACCCCTTCTGTTTGAATGTTGCCTCCACGTGGGTAACGTGCAGGTGATCAGGATTAGTGTGGAGTCAGAGTGAGTGAAGATGAAGTCTTCTACTTTGTTTCGTTGTGTCGGCGTCTGCTCTGATGTGTAACATCGGGGTTTCGGAACGCTTAGTTGTTTTGTTTATTTGGTTGATGTTTAATTGAAGGATTTGGACTAATGTTTTGGTTTGATGTTAAATGACTATTTTTCTGTTGCAGATTAAAAGAGTTTTAATTTTTTTTAAAATGATTTATGTGTTACATGTCTATTTCATGAGCAGGTTTTTGTTGAAGTAGCATCCTGAATGCCCTTGTTGTTTTAAATTGACTCTGATGTTTTATTATTTTAATATTATTATGTCGCGGGGTTTAGGGTGTTACAGTGTAGTCTTTAGTAACTAAGACCTATCTCTATCTAGCAGTGTCCGCTTTTACATTCTGTTCTTGTTTTGATATAATTCGTATCTGGTCTAGTTATTATATGCGTGTAGGTTATCCTTAGTTTATTTAGGAGTAATCGATAGTCAAATCTATAAACCCTTCCTGATTAATGAAGTACTTATGCTTCTGTTAAAAAGATGATTCTTATTCTTAAGATTGCTTAGCTCTCAAATTAATTATATCATCTGCACTAAATTAAAATCTAATACGATATTAAAAGAAAAAGTGAATTTAATCTTCAAATATGTCTTGTGTGCATGTATATTCTGAAAGACATATGAAAGACCTTGAGTTGATCAAGAAACCGCCATCATTAAAATACATCAGCCATATTTGCCACTCACAGAAGAGTAGTTATTACCCCTAACTGATTAATAGTTCCCCATTAAATTAGGTAACTGCTCCGTTTTCCTTTCCCATACATCTACACCTTTTAGTATACCATAGGCAATCATGACTTACTTAGGAAACAGTAAACACAAATCTTTAGTACCGATTCAGTCATCACTCTTCACTCTTTCTCGTTTATAAATAGTAGAGATTTCTTTCACCTTATTCCATCCTAAACCTAAATTGTCATCTTCCTAAAGCCCTTAGTTGAATTGCAACTATGTCTGGTCCAACCTTTACGGGTAACAAAGAAAATTTAGAAATCATCTCTGAGAAACAACCAAATCTACCTCGTCTCAAAGATGATGGTCTAGAAATAATAAGGAATATGCAAATTCAGTCTTGGCATGGGTACTACTCCATGCTAAATGGTCCCATCTTTCCAGATCTCGTTAAGGAATTCTGGAAATATGTCAGGGTCAGCAATGACGGGAACACTATCTGGTCTGAAGTCTATTATCACCCAATCGCTATCTCTACTTCTTCAATAGAGAAAATCACTAGATGTGTCTCTTCCGGAGTCACGATTGATGACTATCAATCTGACTTAAGCATGGTAGAGAGGTGCAAGACTCTGTTGGATGATTCGGTTCCATATGAACCAAACAATCCTGATAAGCTTCTCCCTTCTCCCAAAACTTGGTTCAAATTCTCTCTAACCAATCTTCGTCCTCGTGCTACTGGTAGAAGCACCTTGACTCATGATGACAGAATCTTTGTCTTCCTCCTAATGCATCATTTTAGGATCGACCTCCCAAAGACTATTTTCAACCATCTGAAACATTCTATTAAAGTCTCAAGAAACCAGATGCATTCTTACATTCCTTATGGAAGAATACTATCTGAAATAATGATGAAAGAAAAGGCCTGGGGAGTGATAAGTAGACTTGGATCGGCACCCTCTGCTACTGAAACTAGATGTGAAAGAGTGGACAATGTTGAAGATTTTGATGATTAAGTTTTAAACCTTGTTGTCTTTCCAATCGTTGTCATGTTTTGTTGTGTAGATATAATTATCGTTTTGTGTTTATTCTCTGCTCCCTGTATAAATTTAAATCAATTAATCAATGAAAATGCTTAAGGTTGATTTCTGAATGATTGTTCACTTTCATATTCATAACACTTAAAATGCTTAATAATCAAACAGCTGCATGCCTCAGAACCAGTGAGTTTGAAAGCTCGTCCTCAACCTCCTCCTTATCGTTAGGCATCTCTTAGACTAACCTCCAAGAACCTATTTTCATTAGGTCTATGTTTTGATCGCTCTGAACTACTTAGGATTAATGATTAATCTATGTTATGCTATTAATGAAATATCTTTTGAATCTTTAGTTCATTATCATATTGGTCATGTTTTAAAATGCTTATATGCTCAAACTTTTTGATGATGTCAAAAAAGGGGGAAATAGAAATACGATTTTGATATTTGACATGATTAAAAGGAAGAATGCAAAACTCAAACAAGTAAATCAATGATAATACGTTTGCTACTAATGTTTCTTGTTTGATGTTTAACCGAGGAACTCTGAACAAGTTCATTAGGCATTCTCTGAACAGGTTAAGAAAGAAGAACTCTGATAGAAGTTCATGATAGAAGTTCTTGTGAAATGTTTGTTCATATGATTGAAGTTGTACACTTTGTGAACATGTGCTCAGAATCAGATTTACCCAGTAATGTTCAGAAGTTGAGAACTGTCTGAAAGTCAAAGTTATCGTGATTCTCGGTTCATTTTGTTCAGAAGCTGTAAGCTGTCTAAGAATATGATATTCAAAACATAAGAATCAAAAGAAGGAAAGCTCTGAAAGCAGTCAAGACAGAGTCTACATCTCAAGATACTCTTCTGAAGAACTAAGCAAATCAGAAGTCGAAGAATGTTTGAAGATCTGGATTGGAGATCCAAGAAGAAGAAGTTCTAATTTTCACCAAGAATCCAATTAAGAAGAAAATGATTTGGTATCAGACTAAATCTACAAATTGGTAATCAGACTCAGTATATAAAGATTGGTGTCAGACTCAGTCTGTAGTAATATCAATCAGAGCTAAGCTGTGAAATGTTTTCAAAAACCTTCATTGGTATTAATTTCAGCACACTAAGAGAATACCTTCAGCTGGTATTAAACTCAACTTACTTTGGTATCAGACTAAGAATCAAAATCACATTGGTATCAAATTCAGAATCAAGCATTGATTGATTACTAAATTATCCTTCTATTGGTATCAGATCAAGAATCAAGCTTTGATGAACCTGAGTTGTGACAGTAACAAGGTTCTGAGATGAAGGCTTATGTTCAAAGTCAAACTCTGAAAAGTCATGATCTTATTGATGATTTAAAATTAATATATCTGAATTACGATTATGAAGATCCCAATATCTGACTTATGGAAACTAATGGGGGACTACCCAGAAGATTCAATTGTTAAAATCTATAATCTTCATCAAGTCTGAAACTCAGGGGGAGTTTCTTAAAGATAGTGTATGTTTCTGATAAATAGTGTGGCTATGTTATTACATGAGAACTATTATGTTTCTGTGCTAAAATGAATCTGCTGAAAAGTAGAAACTGCTTCAGACGTCTTTGAAGATTATGAGCTCTGATACGACGTACAAAGGAACTAAGTTCTAAAGATCTGAAGACGGAAGTTCTGATGAACTAGTCCAGATGCTGAAGACTTTTGTTTTCTTAAGAAAAGATAGAGAAGTGTTCCTTTTCTATTCTTTGTTCTGACAACTCAAATTGTTATTTTGTGAGTCTTTGGATCATATGAGATTCTAGATGATCACAGATAAAATTTTGGGGATAACACATTCAGGGGGAGCTGTTGTTTCGGACTCTGAATATGTTTGCTTAGTGATTACCTTGTATAAAATGTTCAATCAAAATACTTTGTTTTGTCATCATAAAAAAAGTGGGAGATTGTTAGAGCAAGAGTGTCTCTACAAGTCGTCTCTATGTTTTGATGATAACAATGTGTATTTGTGAAAGAACTATTTTATGTTCTAACGTGTGTTGTGTGCAGTGTAGCGAGCGATTTTGGACGCGGTTCTTAAGCGCTGGTCGCTCTCTGCGGTTTAAGCTTTGACTACAGGTCGATTCATTTTTTATCCTATTGTGAGCTGAATAAGGAAGGGAAATAGATGTCTCCAATTAACCCTGCTTTGCATACTGAGTTTAAACAGCGGTCTGTTAGGTTACGGATGCTATCAATGTGGGGGGCCTTTGTACTGGTTATTTGTATTTTCGCCAATACTGTTTTCTTTCTTTTTTACCTGGGCAGAAGGTTTCTGGCGGGGAACAAGGATTAGGATGTTAGGACTGATGCTTTTGAAATACTGCTTTTGATTGATGGAGATATGGGATTTGGGTTTTTTGTTTATTGCGCTCGCTAAGATCTTTTCTTTCGATCTTATGCCTACGTATTCCCGTTTACCAAAACGGGGAAATCAGAGCGTTCGTAGTTCCTCCTATTCTATGGGAGGAAATTGGTTTTTGGTGTCTTGTTCAAAGCCCAAGACGTGAAGCGAAAGGTGGTTTGTATCTTGTTCAAAGCCCAAGATGTGAAGCTAAAAGGTCTATTTGTGTCTTGTTCAAAGCCCAAGACGTGAAGCTGAAAGACCTCGACTTTAGAGAGAATTTGTCATCTCTAAAGAGGGGAGAAGGAGAATTACTTTAACTGGGATACGCGGATCCGAGCAATGCCATAATTTCCGAAGAAATGGTTTTAACCTGAAGGAGAAGACTTTAACTCAGTGTAGAGCAATGCCATCTTTCCTTAGGAATTTCTCATGCTAAAAGAGGGACAGTGGCGTGGATATAGATGATCCAGAGGCTTGCCGCTTACAGCGATTAGATGAAGGGAAAGGAGTTGTTGATGTTTATATACTGTGAACGAGGCACAGCTTTGATGCTAAAAGGTTAATTGGATCAAGCAGTGGTTTTCTTATACAAAGCCTAAGAGGAGGCTAATTTCCGCTAGGAAAATCATTATACAAAGCCTAAGAGGAGGCTATTTTGTGTCTCGTACAAAGCCCGAGAGAGAGGCTAAAAGTTTTGACTCAACAGGAGAATCTTTTATATGTGTCTCGTACGAAGCCCGAGAGAGAGGCTAAAAGGTTTGACTCAACAAGAGAGTCTTTGTATCTCGTACGAAGCCCGAGATGGAGGCTATTGTAACTGTTTTAGTTGAGTGACAGATCCAATATACTGATTTTGAAAGGGAAAATCAGTTCTTATATGAGCATCACTGTACTCATGGATTAGATCTGAGGATCAAGGATATTTCCTTCTCTTTGAGGAATCCAAAGGGTATTGAGACTGTCAGAGTCTGCGGGTTTCCTTCCTATTTAACGAAGGGGGTCACTTGAGAATGTCTTTGAGACTCAAGGAAGTTAGATTGTCCGTGTCTAGAGTTTTATCTTTTGGTATTATGTTTTGAGAAACAGTAGTAGACTCTATGAAAGGACTGTTCTATGGGGATGACTAAGTTTTGTTCCTATACCTCTAGGAGGTTGTCGGGACAATTTGTACGAAGCCCAAGAGGAGGCTGGAAACTTTTAAGAAGCCGACGGGTCCTTGTACGAAGCCCAAGAGGAGGCTATCATTCCCGGAGGAAGAGATCATTATACGAAGCCTAAGAGGAGGCTGTGAATACTTCTAAGAAGCCGTAGGGTCCTTGAATAATGCCCAAGAGGAGGCTGATGCTTTTAAGAAGCCTGTGGGTCTATCATCTCCTTTCCATTAGGAGAGATAACTCTTTTAAAGATAAAAACCACTGGTAAACGTGCGAGGTTTACTATCCAGCGACTTTTAGCTTTTGAAGAGGGTTCCTTAGTTAAGGTCCAAGATTATTACCGTAGTGGGTACCCAAACCCCGAGACATTCAAGGCAAGCTATCCACAAGGAATAGATCAAGTCAGGAAAGTTCGAAAATTTGGAAGAAACTCAAAGATGCCATTCACGGAGAATACATTCATCTTGGGGAGTAGAGCTTCTTGACGATTCCTAAGGAGGACAGCCGAAGAGAAGACTGTATCTGGTGCTCCTATTGGGGATCTAGGCGTCTATTTCTACGAATAAGTGAAACGGCGTCACCTAGTTCTAGACGTAGTAGCCGTGGAAACTCGAAATATCTATACTATTATTACACAGTAGATATGAGTTTATGAAAGGAGAGTTACAGTGAGCAGCCCCACAATACAGTTTATAATATGAAAGCAGTAAATGAAAGCGATAACCACTTACTCGGTTGGAGTGCTTCCATGCTGTTTGGTTAGTTGTTCAACAAAGAAAGATTGAAAACAACAGTATATTCAAAATCAAAGGAGAAAGTGCTTTGAAAAAGAAAGATTTGGGGCTTACATCTCAAGGAGAGGCCCAGGGTTTTATCAGTGAGCGCACTGTTTGACTTTGTACATCGGAACTTATACAAGTGACTGGGGCCCAAAAAGGTTTTCTGTACAAAGGGATGGGTCTTGCACTCTCTCAAGAGGCCCAAAGTGTTTTGAATGGGTCTTATAGCTCAAGGAGAGGCCCAGATGATTTTTATTTTTAAACGGGCGACGATCGCGCCGTTTACTTGTACAGAGGGACTTATACAATGAGTGAGGCCCAAAAAGTTTTTGTACAAGGGGGGATGGGTCTTACACTCTCTCAAGAGGCCCAAAAAGGTTTAAAGAAAAAAGAGTGGGGCTTATAACACGAGGGTAGGCCCAAATGATTTTTCGTTTAAAAATGGCGATCACACCGAGGTTTCCTTTTAACGCAGAGGGACTTATACAATAAGTGAGGCCCAAAATGTTTTGGTTAAAAGGGGATTGGGTCTTACACTCTATTAGAGGCCCAAAGTGTTTTGAAAATGATTTATGAGGGTTGAATTAATCCAAAACCCTAATTTGTTTTCAAAATGTATTTAATTGAATAAAAATTCAATTAAAATGATCAAAAATTGTTTAACACATGGAAAACAAATTGTGATCTTGGATTAATGCTTCAAAAATTAAGTATTGACCTACAAAATAATTAGAAAGCATTAAAAGTTGCAAAATCAATGTAGAAAAAATATTTAAAATGCCAAAAACAATCAAAATATTAATTCTTTACAAAAATATCAATTATATGAAATAAATAATATTTTTGGGATTTTTTGTGAAAATATAATATTTTAACATTTTCGTGAATTATTAAAAAAAGAATCAACTCAAAATCATTAAAACTCAGAGTGAAATTAATTTTTGAATCGATTAAACAAAATCACAAAATACAAATATTTGAATTTCTAAAAATGGCGCCAAGAACAAGCTGAAGAACACGCGCGTGTTCTTGGTTTCTCAGATTTGCATTTTCTATGCAATCTCCATGAATACGTAATCATATCATGCAATCCACATATCATTATGCTCGTCTCAACCTCACGATCATGTCTATGTACTTTAATTTCATTTAAATTAAACATACAACAAGAAATCACGAAGAGACCTCAAGAACCCTAATTTCTGCATGAAGGCTAGGATTTTTTATACACGATTCAAACAATGCAATTAATTGAGGGAAAACATTCCATGCATGATTATGAACATATGGCCAAATTATTGTGCGAGGAAATATGCATAGATTGAGAGATGACCAAGTATGTGCTTACCTCTAGGCCGTGACAGCAAGTTCAAAGTGATTTTTGATCTGGAGGTGTTACAGATGAGTGGTGATGATCTGAACAGCTTCCCTACACCCTATGGATTGTGTTTGGATGGTTGGACTTGATTGAAATTGGCTGGATCATTTTGTGGTACCTCAGCTGCACTTTGGTTAAAACCTTGAGCAACCAGCTGGTGATTTTGTGAAATTGATGTTTCAGAAGTAATCTAAGTGTTTGATCAACTCATATGTGATGTATGTGAGGTGTGTGAGTGATTGGTTTGATTGGAATTGCTCTCAAACTCAAAACCCGATAGTGACTTGCCTTAGAAGGCAAAATTGGAGTGAAAGAAGAGATTTTGAGGAAAGCATCTGTTAGATGGCTTTGGTGTACTCAAACTGACCACAATTGAGCTCTATTTATAGTAGAGCAAGTTTGTTTTGCAAGGAATAGTGCATGGCAGCTGGTAAGTAGGTTTGCCCAATGTTGGCAAATGAAAATCCAAGTCTCATCTAGTCATTGACTAGAGGTTAGGGCACAGAGCTTTGGTCCCCTTGGTCTTGGATAAGTCTTGACTGATTTCAGATGAGAATGGCTCAGTCCATGCCACCTTGATGGTTCCATTGAATGCCTCATTCCAAATTTGAAGTCTTGTCCCTATTTTGGCCATTCTAGGTTCAACATGCTATTTCTTGTTCCATGGACTTTGGAGGCTTGGCTCAGTGATTGTCCCCTTTAGATTCAATCCTCTGAGGTGTCCAAGTGGATAGGAGCAATTGAATTTGGCTGATTTTGGCAAATCGACCAAAGTTGCAAATTCTGCCTTGCCTTGACAGATTTCAGCAAGGCAACTTGGCAATGTTGTATCTCATGGTGTAGGTTGAATTTGGCAATGTTCTTGGCCATTTTGGAAAGCTCTTACATGATACAACAACTGTTTGAACAAGTTTGGTTTTGATATCTTTTGATTCCAAGTGAAAAATCCCCCTACATTTGGCAAAAAGTGAGGCAGAATCTGACTTAGTGAAAATTTCACTAAGTGTTGGAAAAAGTGGCATTTTCACTTTTCAGCCACTTTGATCACTCCATAACTCAAAATCCTTAATGAATTGGAATGACTTGTAGTTGAAGTTTTTGTAGGTGATAATGAGGGCTACAAATCCATCTTTGGATGAGAAAAAATGGCCTTGTGGTTTAGGAGTTATGGTCCTTCAAAGTTGGTACCTTTGCCACTTTATTTTTAACTTAGAAAAATTTCTAAGTTTTATGGTTACCCCTTTTACAAGTTATCTCACTTTTCTTGATTTTTCTTGATGAATGATGATTCAAATCATACATTAACATCATTTTAGGGTTAAAAATTCATTTTGGTGAAAAATCTCAAAAAGTCAAAGTTGACTTTTGTGCACAGTTGACTTTTTATCAGATGAATTCCAAATTGTGCAATTCTTCAGGAAATCATGTCCTTGACCTAAATCAAACATGATGGACATGTTCCATGGATGTTATAGGGTATATTCAATCATGTATTAGGGTTTGGGAGCATGTCCTGGTCAAAAGTCAAAATTACAGTTGACTTTTCCCTTAAAACCCTAATTGTGGTGCAGATGAAATTGAGACTTGTTGCTCAAACTTCTTGGATCAATCCATTGTTCCAAATGGATCAATATGGTATATTAGAGACCCTCAAATTATCTCTTGAGGTCTTGGCTCATGGTTTGTCCCAAAAGTCAACTTAGGGGTGAATTAGGTCAAGAAACCCTAATTCCTGATTTTTGATGAATGCATCCCCTGAGGCAAAATTAACTTGATGCATGGGTTCATGAGGTTCCATGAAGTATATTAGGTTATGTTTGGGATCATTGCCTTGTGCCCAGATGAAAATTTCCATCTGGAGGCCCTGGTCGACCAAAACCCTAATTTGGTGACACTGTCGATCTTGAGACTTGATCCACCTAGAAGGGAGCAGCCTTGTGCCTAATCCTTGAAGTGGGAGTCCTTTTAGATCCATTGTGGATGTTTAAGAGATTAGACAAGTTGAAGATCATGTCATTTCTTGATTGATCATTTGTCTAAGAACTCAGAGAGGGCTTGAAACCCTAATTCTGATTGTAGTGGATGCTCGCCCATCTTTGGGGAGACTAATGAAGCATAAAGGTGCATCCATATTGTGATGATGATTTTCACAATGATGGGAAATCTAAGTGGTCAAAATTTGGGGTATTACAGATGCCCCTATTTAATCTTCTTGGACCCGAAGGTGTGAATGACGAAGGTATTCGGGCATTCGGGGTGCAAGAGGATTAAATATCGGAATACCCGAAATTTTGATGGTGGTTATGAATGGTAGCTTACGCATTCATCTTCTTTAGCTAAGCAATGATGCTTAGAAAAGGTAAACTTCCCCTCGATCTTGGTTTCCTACCAAGAACTGGTCACAGTCTCTTTTGAAATGAACTTCCCCTCGTTCCTGGTTTCCTACCAAGGAACTGGTCTTAGTTTCTTTTGTCAACTTCCCCTCGATCCTGGTTTCCTACCAAGGAACTGGTCTTAGTTTCTTTTGTCAATAAACTTTATTGACAAGGGACGCTATGTGTAGCGGTTTTCCTTCAAACTTCTCGCCGAATTTTCCTGGGGAGATGCCATTTGAGTAGAAAATGTTTTGTTGTCAGACTTGCTGGGGACCCCAGTCGTCTGAGTTGTAGAGTTGTACAAACTTCTCCGTTGGAGACACCATTTGTTTCTACTAGGGAAAGCGAGTCTCTTGAGAGACTGTTTTCATTTGGGATCTTTCATCATACTTTTCTCGGGATCTTCCCGGAGAAACGGCATATGATGGGGTCCAATTTTGAGGTGCCAATGACCTTCTCATCAGTGGTTTTTCGGAGCAAAACTGGCGTGCTGCCGAATCTCTGATCACGAGGCTTTCTCTGTGGATTTTCCTTAATCCGGGAAAGCAAGGATATCATCTTTAATGGCGAAGAGTGACATCTGTTGAAGGTTCTCTGATCTTTCAGAGGTTCAAATTATCAAAGTGGCCACGTGCCGACTCTGATCTAAAGATACACTGGTGGCGAGATTGTGCAGACGCAACATTTCCGGACGAGGAAAGAACTGACAAACTCAATTGAGAAAACTGTTTATCACTAGGGGACAAGACCGGCTAGAGTGATAACAATGCAATATGAAATGTAAATGCAAATAAAAAATGCATGAAGTACGTATGTATATGCTGACAAAACAGACGCGACATACAGACTAATGGATGAACACAATTGGATACTCGGCCATCGCGGGGTGAAGAAGTATCGTTGGTTCAAAATAGCAATTCCACCTTGCTTAGGAGAGATAGTCCCATTGGGAGTTATGTTGATCGGGCTTAGGAGATGAGAACTCGGCCGAGGCGTGTCAGACGAAACAAGGTCTCTGACACAGTTGATCCCTTCATTCAGGCATACTGGCTTAGAAGGAGTACTTTGATTCTGCACTTTGAAGTCCGCTTACTTCGGGAGAAGCAATTGATGTTCTTCTGATGTTCAACAGTCAAAAGAAATGCCATCTTTAATTTAAAAGCAGAAAAAGTTTAACAAGTAAATTTATTTTTGTTTTATTTCAAGAATCGCTGATTAAGTTTAAACAACGTCGTTCTGTAAAGATAAAACAAGTAAAGAATTACAAACAAAAGCACAAGGGCTCAAATTTTATTGATAAGATGGAGATCAGCCAAACGCGTGATTCCAAAGAGTATATACAAAGTTAGAAAATGGTAATTTACAGGGAAAAGGGCTACGTTGAAACATGACGACCACTATCCTTCTACCAACTTTGAATTCGGGACATCCTGAGCTTCTGTCGAAGATGACCTTGACTGGAGTTTTCCTCCGATGGATGCTGTAACTGCTGCTGAGGGACTTGCGTCTGTTGAACATAGTTACTTGCCATTATCCCTAATTTTTGCCTGGATTGTACTATGATGTTTCCAATCCATCGGGATGAATTTTTTTTCATGTCTCTAACTTTTTCCTGGACCGCCCTTTCGGGTTTTCAATCCACTGAGACGTTTTTTTTTTTTTTTTTTAGTTTAGGCGAAGTATTTCTTGACTACATCAACATTCGTGGGGTAGGAAAATTCCTCTCCGTCCATGGTTGCAAGTCTCAAGGCGCCGCCTGAGAAAGCTTTCGTGACCACATAGGGGCCATCATAATTTGGGGTCCATTTGCCTCGAGAATCAGTGAGAAATGATTGTATCTTCTTGAGCACGAGGTCTCCTTTCCTGAAGACACGAGGTCGGACCTTTTTGTCGAACGCCCTCTTCATTCTCTGTTGATACAACTGACCGTGGCATAGTGTCGTGATTCGCTTCTCTTCGATCAGGTTCAAGTCGTCGTGTCGACTTTGACACCATTCAGCTTCGGTGAGCTTCGCTTCCATCAATACCCGGATTGATGGGATCTCTACTTCTATGGGGAGCACTGCCTCCATGCCATATACTAGAGAGAAAGGGGTAGCCCCTATTGAAGTACGGACAGATGTGCGATAACCGTGAAGAGCAAAGGGTAGCATTTCGTGCCAATCTTTATAGGTTACAACCATCTTTTGAACAATCTTCTTGATGTTCTTGTTAGCCGCTTCTACCGCTCCGTTCATCTTGGGTCGGTAAGGAGATGAGTTATGGTGTTCGATCTTGAACTCAGCGCACAACTCCTTCATCATCTTGTTGTTCAAGTTAGATCCATTATCAGTAATGATCTCGCTTGGAACACCATAACGGCAGATGATATTGTTTTTGATAAATCGGACCACCACTTGTCGGGTTACATTGGCGAATGACGCTGCTTCGACCCACTTGGTGAAATAGTCAATGGCTACCAAGATGAACCGATGTCCGTTTGAAGCCTTGGGCTCAATCATACCAATCATGTCGATTCCCCATATGGAAAATGGCCACGGGGAAGAAAGAACTTTGAGATGTGATGGCGGTACATGAATTTTGTCGGAGTATATCTGACACTTGTGACACCTCCTCATGTACTTGTAGCAGCCGGATTCCATGGTCAACCAATAATACCCGGCCTTGAGAATTTTCTCGCCATTGTGTGTCCGTTGGCATGAGTTCCAAAGGATCCTTCATGAATTTCTTTCATGAGCATGTCTGCTTCTGGTCTGTCAACGCATCGGAGCAAGACCATGTCAAAATTTCTCTTATAAAGAGTGTCACCGCTCAGGAAGAAGTTTCCAGCCAATCTTCTGAGGGTTTTCCTGTCTTTTCTGAGTGCCCCAGGTGGGTACTCTTGTTTCTGAAGGAAGCATTTGATATCGTGATACCAAGGTCTGTCGTCTATGACTGCTTCAATCGCGAAGATGTAAACGGACTGTTCAAGGCGCATTATGTCAATCTTAGGTATGTCATTCCATCGACCTACACTAATCATGGAAGAGAGAGTGGCTAATGCATCAGCCATGTGATTCTCATCACGAGGGATGTGATGAAAGTCGACTCTGTTGAAGAAGGGTAACAACCTTCTTGCATAGTCTTTGTAAGGAATCAATCCTGATTGGTATGTGTTCCAATCTCCTTTTATCTAATTGATAACCAGGGCTGAGTCGCCGAATACGTCCAAGTTTTTGATCCTTAAATCAATCGCTTCTTCGAGACCCATGATACATGCTTCGTATTCAGCCTCGTTGTTCGTACATCTGAACGTAAGTCGAGCGGTGAAAGGAATGTGGGAACTCTGAGGGGTAACAATGATTGCCCCAATTCCGTTTCCATAATGATTGACTGCTCCGTCAAAGATAAGTCCCCACTGGGAACCTGGTTCTGGCCCTTCATTGGGTAGCGGTTCATCGCAATCTTTCATCTTTAGATACATGACATCTTCGTCTGGGAAGTCAAACCCGATTGATTCTCGATCGTCAATCGGTTGATGAGCCAAATGATCGGCTAAAATACTTCCTTTAACGGCTTTCTGAGCATGGTACTCTATGTCATATTCTGATAGTAACATCTGCCAACGGGCAATCCTTCCCGTGAGAGCAGGTTTTTCGAAAACATACTTGATTGGATCCATTTCGGAGACCAACCAAGTAGTATGACAAATCATGTACTGGCGAAGACGCTTGGCCGCCCAAGCCAAAGCGCAACAAGTTTTCTCAAGCATCGTGTACCGAGTTTCGCAGTCGGTGAACTTCTTGCTTAGATAGTAAATGGCAGACTCTTTCCTTTTAGTTTCGTCTTGTTGGCCAAGTACACATCCCATTGAGTCCTCTAGGACTGTGAGGTAAATGATCAGTGGTCTTCCTTCCACTGGAGGTGATAGAATCGGAGGATTCAACAGATATTCCTTGATACTGTCGAAGGCGGTTTGGCAATCTTCTGACCAAACGCAATCCTGGTTCTTTTTGAGTAATTTGAAAATCTGCGCACACGTCGCGGTCATAAGGAATATGAATCTGGAGATGTAGTTCAAACGTCCCAGGAATCCTCTGACTTGTTTTTCAGTTTTTGGAGAAGGCATTTCTTGAATGGCCTTGACCTTGTCAGGATCAACTTCAATTCCTTTCTGGCTGACGATGAACCCTAGTAATTTCCACGAACGGACACCGAAGGTGCACTTGTTGGGATTCAAGCGGAGCTTGAATTTTCTTAGACGTTCGAACAATTTTGACAGATGTTCAACGTGCTCATCCTCTGTTCTTGATTTTGCAATCAAATCATCGACATATACCTCGATTTCTTTGTGTATCATGTCATGAAACAGATTAGTCATGGCCCTTTGATAGGTTGCCCCGGCATTCTTCAAACCGAACGGCATTACCTTGTAACAAAAGGTACCCCATGGGGTAATGAACGAAGTTTTCTCCATGTCTTTCGGCGCCATTTTGATCTGGTTATAGCCCGAGAACCCATCCATGAAGGAGAATACTTTGAACTTTGTTGTGCTGTCAACCAGCATGTCAATGTGTGGTAAAGGAAAGTCGTCCTTTGGACTTGCCTTGTTCAGATCTCTGTAATCAACACACATTCTGACCCTTCCGTCCTTTTTGGGAACGGGTACGATGTTGGCTAACCATTGAGGATATTCAGATGTAGCGAGGAAACCCGCGTCGATCTGCTTCTGTACCTCCTCCTTGATTTTGATGGCCATGTCCGGGTGAGTGCGTCTTAACCTTTGCTTTACTGGCGGACATTCTGATCTCAACGGTAAGTGATGTTCCACGATGCTGGTATCCAACCCTGGCATATCCTGATAGGACCAAGCGAATATATTGGGAAATTCTTTGAGAAGCTTTATCAAACCCTCTCTGGCAGTTGGACTGAGCAGTGCTCCGATCCTGATTTCTTTTCTCTCTTTTTCTGAACCCAAGTTTACCGTTTCCAACGGCTCTTTGTGAGGTTTGATGGACCTTTCCTCTTGTCTGAGTAGTCGGGAGATCTCTTCTGGAATTTGGTCATCATTTTCTTCTTCAGCCTCGAATACCAGGAACTCAAAGTTGAAAGAAGGCATCGGATCGTATGTTTCAACGGGGTATAAAATAAGCAATCTGCATGACGTGATGATTCGTGTTTAGAAGAGATGGAGAAAATGCAAGTGTGTGCAGTGTTTTTATTTTACTGCTTGTTTTTATTATTGAATGTTTTTTAGGATTACCATTTTCTGAAAAAGCAAAAAGAGAAAACAACAATTAATACGGAAATTACAGAACGACGTTATTTTATTAATGAACAAGTCGACTCTTGAAACTACAGCCCTATAAAACAAAACTCTGTCGCTTTGGGCAAAGCGAAGAGGGAAATTTATAGAAAATGAGCCCTATCAAAATATCCGTTTCACCTGGGCAGTAACCCATTGGCGGCGAACTCCTCGGTGAATCACAAAGTCTGGCACCTTCCTTGATTTGTCTTCAGAAATAACGCTGATTTCTGGTGGAGTAGGATCATTGGAATCTGTCTCCCAAGCAGAATTTTAGTAGGAGGATTCCTCTGTTGTATTTTGCATAGTATTTGTGCTCTCAGCTGTATCTCCCCATCCAGTTAGCTGGATATCTTCGAGCCTGATACGAGAGCTTTCGGGAGCGGTGTACTTGACCATAAAGTTGAATTTTCCACTCGGTTGTCCCAAGGTGTCCCACACTTCTGTGGAACTGGAGGAGTCATTCCTCTCGATGACGTTGACCTCGGGAAAAGCATAGTTGATGAATTCTAGTCCTGCAAACGTTGCGAATTCATCTTCATGTTGAGTAGTTTCTGAATGACCTGAGTGTTGATCCCATGACATGGTGGGGACACATGTATTCTGTTCAATGATGGTCAGCTGAGTTTCATTACTCGGTTGACTTTCTTGCCCCATGTTTCCTGGGTAAGGCTGCCACATTGGCAGGCCATCCATCGGGCCATAGTAATTGTGATCAAAGTTGTCTTTCATCAGAGTGTCCTCCTCTAATGAATTTGGCGGAGCACGGCATCCTTCCGGATCACAATCTCCGTAGATCATTTCGACATCTGATCTTGGTATAAATCTCGGACTTTCTGTAGGAAAGCAAAAAGGCATAGGCACCTCTTCTTGAGACATATAACCGTCCTTGTTAAGGTAGGACTTCCACTCTTCATCTGCATCAGAGGGATCTTCCTCATTGATAGCATGAACTGTCTGAGACACTGGGTGAAGAAAACCTCCACTGTGGAAGAAGTTTTGAAGGGTATGAAGACTTTCATCGTTGGCGGCTGTCTGGGTACAGGTCACAGAAAAACCAAGACCCTTCTTTGTTTTATTGTCAATGGGAATGACAAGCTGTCCCCATCCTGTCGTATCGGTACTCTCGACCGCTTTGATAGCATCTTTGTATGAAGAAATTGAAGTTCCTTCTTTGAATTGATTGTCCTTGCTCACCGACAGTGCTTGGAACTGAGTTCCAATAACCTCCTCGGGTTCCACACAAGTAGATGATGATAAGTTGCTCACAAGCAAGGCTTGTTCCCCACAAACCGTGACAAGTTGATCGTTCTTGACGAACTTTAGCTTTTGGTGGAGGGTTGAAGTAACCGCTCCAGCCTAATGTATCCAAGGTCTTCTTAATAAACAACTGTATGTTGCCCGGATGTCCATGACCTAGAAAGTGATTTGGAAAGTGTGAGGACCAATAGTTATGGGAAGATCAACTTCGCCGATAACTGTTTTTCTAGATCCGTCGAATGCTTTGACGACGACCTCGCTGACTCTCATTGGAGGGCCCTTGAATGATAATTGCATCAAGGTGGACTTCGGCATAACATTCAGGGCTGACCCTGTGTCTACCAGTACATTGGCTAAAGCATCGCCCTGGCAGTTAATTGTGATATTGAGCGCCATGTTATGATGGCGACCCTTTTCAGGTAATTCCTCATCACTAAATCCCAAATTATTGCAGGAAGTGATGTTAGAGACAATGCTATCAAATTGTCTGATTGTTACATCCTGTTCCACAAAGGCCTGCTCCAAGACTTTCTGTAGAGCCTCTCTGTGTGCTTCTGAACTGAGTAACAGTGATAATACTGAGATCTTTGAAGGAGTCTGTAACAGCTGATCAACAATGTTATATTCACTCCTTTGGATGAGCTTCAGCATCTCATCTTTGTATTTTGAAAAGTCGGGATTACTAGATTGACCGACTGGTGGATCAGGAATTTCTGCCTGAAGTTCCTTTTCTTTGTTGGATTCTCCAACCCCTCGGTTGAAGATTCGACCGCTCCGTGTTACACGACTGATGTCTGCAATATTCACGACGGAGGGTAATGGAATTTCCTTTCCATTCTCGATTATTGTTGCACCGTATTTGTAAGGGATTGCCTTAGCTGATTCATACGGTAATGGCCCCGGTAGATAGATGACTATGGGAACCTTCTGATTTTTCTGACCATCATAAGTAACCTTGATCTGTTCTCGGTTGGGAACTCTAGATTCGTCAAGTAGAGGGATGATGGCAAAAACATCCCTGGTCCTGTGATGACCAGAGATCGTGACAACATCATCAACTTGCTCGGCAAGGTAATTCGGCGACCAAATGATGGGTCCTGAACCTGGATATGGATGAATTTCTCCATGATCGACTTGACCCTGAAGAGCTGCTCTCACAAGGTAACACCCTTGGTTACTTTCCGAACAGACGCTACAACTGTCATAGTTGTGTGGTGGCACCTGGCCACGCCCACTTTGAATGCAATGTAACCTCACTAGGTTATCTTCCATTGATCGGACATCCTGACTTTAACGACGAGTAGGATTCCTGTGATTGATACTAATCTACTGAGTATCTTCGTCCATCTAGATTGGCATCCACCAATGATTTAACAAGTGTTGAAGTGCCTCCTGGACAAGGGTACAACCTCGATCGTTTTCGCAACCTGCTTTACAGTTTTGATAATCATGTGATATTAAGAATCCAAGTCGGACCTGCTCAGCATGTAACTCTACCAGGTTGGTATTCATCATGCGAATGTCAAAGATCGGAACCATGTTGATTTGATAGGAGTTCCTATCATGGTAGTCTTGGATCCATCCAAGATTCATCTGACGCTGGAGGGTTTCTTGTACAAAAGAGCAACCCTGTTTGTTTACCGAGCAAGTCAGACAGGAACTGTAATCGTGCCGCGACAGATTATGATACTGGCTTTGCCTTGAATGCATCGCCACCAAGTTGGCATTCATTGTACGGATATCGTGGTTCTGAATGACGTTGGAATTCGTGTAAACCATGTTAACTCCACAAACTCGGTGCTCTTGGATCCATCCAAGATCCATTTGTTCCTGTAGAGCTGCTTGCACTACAGAACATCCCTGGTTGTCTTTAGAGCAGATATCACACTGGTGATAATTATGAGGTGGCACATGGCCATATCCACTCTGTCTACAATGCATCTTGACCAGATTGGTCTTTAACAAGAGTACATCATGAATTTGATAGACATTGTTAGTCTCTTTCTCAATCAGATTGACTGCAGCTTTCTCATGTTGAGGCAGCGGGTTCGTAAGAACATTAGGATTCGTATCTTTGAAAGATTAGAGCCCGCTCCTAACAAGCTTTTGCACGTCGGATTTGAAATTGAGACAAGTCTCAATGTTATGCCCTGAACCTCCTTGATGATAAGGGCATGTTTGATCCGCTTTAAACCAAAAAGGCGGATTTTCCGGAACTGAAAGGGGAGACTTAGTCTGGATGTGCCCCTTAGCCAGCAGTAACAGAAACAGCTCTGCGTACGTTACGGGTATAGGATCAAATCCTGTGGCCGTGTTGTACGGTTGTTGTTATATGGAGGACGAGCCTGCTGAAGAGGTTGTTGTGTCCTTTGTTGGTCAGGTTGGCTCTGCGCAACCTGAGGTTGATACGTAGGAACAGGCGCGGGGCCGATAGCAGGAGTAACAGCTGCTACTGGCTGATAACGTCGCCTTTGCTTTCCGAGAGAGATATTCCCAATATCTTGCTCTTTTTTATTAGGGAGAGCACTACCATATTTTTTAGTACCGCTCGTTGATCCAGTGTCTTTTATCAAACGTCCTTCTCGGACGGCTTCCTCAAGACGTACACCCATGCCGACCATTTCGGTGAAATCACTGGGGGCACTGGCGACCATTCGGCCGTAGTAAAATGAGCTCAAGGTCTTTAAGAAGATCTTTGTCATCTCTTTTTCCTCAATAGGTGGACAAATTTGAGCGGCAATTTCACGCCACCTTTGAGCATACTCCTTAAAGGTTTCCTTGTCCTTTTGTGACATTGATCTGAGTTGATCTCTGTCGGGTGCCATGTCCAAATTGTACTTGTATTGTTGGACGAAGGCAGTACCAAGATCTCTGAATGTACTGATCGTAGTACGGTTTAAACCCATGTACCATTTGAGTGCGACACCGGTTAAACTATCCTGGAAGTAGTGAATCAGCAGGTCCTGATTCTCCGTCTGACCTGACATCCGCCGAGCGTACATCACCAGATGGCTCTGAGGGCAAGAGTTACCCTTGTATTTTTCAAAGTCGGGCACTTGGAATTTGTGCGGGACTTTCACATTGGGGACCAAGCAGAGGTCTGCGGCGTCCTTTCCGAATAAATCCTGACCACGAATGGCTTGCAGCTCTTTCTGCATTTCCAAGAACTGCTCCTGGAATTCATCCATTCTGTCAAACATAGTTTCCTTCTTTCCAGAAGGTGTCTGTGGAATCTGTCCTTCCGGGACAGTGTGCACCACAGGGGGTGGTACCGTGACTACGGCAGTAAGTCTTGGCGTTTCCCGAAGTTTGTAACCTTCAGGAGTCTTGAGTATGCCCCTGGCATATTCGCTTTCCCGAAGTTTGTAACCTTCAGGCCCAGCGGCTTCTGTTGCGATTCCCTGATCTTCAGTGATCGGCAGAACATATCCTTCCGGGATATAGTTAACAGGCATGCCCCAAGGACGATCTTTCGACATCTGATACCTGGGATCATACTTTTCTATGATGGGCGTTGAGGTGATCTCTAAGATCACAGTTCTTTGTAGCTGAGCTTCTGCCATGGCTTGCATGTCGTTACGAAGCTTTCTCATATCCTCTCTCAGAGCGTCGATCTCTTCTTTCAACTCTCTGTTTTCTTCCTCAAGATCATCCATCTTTTTCTGACGATTGGCCCGAGTATTGTACGAATGAGACAGTTTGACTCTAGAATCGAGACACAAACGTGAGATTCGTAGGTAAGGAGAATACGCGATGTGAGAATGATGAATGCAATGATTATATTAATTGTTGTTTTTTATTTAATCAAAATAAACTTCGACAATTAGATTGCAAATATCAAACAGTGGGGAAACCCCTTTTTATTGAATTACAAAGGATTACAGAAATGGAAATACAGTAGATTACAAAGTGCAGAAACAGAAACCTAAACTAATGGGTCCCGAGTCCTCTTCTTTGACCGGGGCGCTTGGGCCGTTGTCGGGTTGTCATTCCTTTGCCAAGTGAAAGGAGTGGGCAAATTCCTTTGGTCATCTTGATTCTCTACAGCATGTTGCTCCAAAATTTCAATCAGAGCATCTTTCTCTTTTAGTAGTTGCTGTATTTGGATACACTCTACGTCGAGGGTGTGGTACTTGTTCTTCCAAGATCTTCTTTCCTTTTGAACTTTGTTGAGAGTAACCTGAAGCTTTTCAGTTTCCGTCATGAAGTACGTGACAGATTCCCTCGGCGGAAGAATTTTGTAACGAGGATAAGGCATCTTTAGCTTGAGAGCTCTAGTTTGTACCCAGTGGAGATAAGGCTCCACCGAGACACAGTCCGGTTTTCCCAGAGACTCTCGTCCTTTCTTATGAACATGTTTCCAAGCTTGCACTATTTCCATCTTTAGTGCTCTGTCACTTTCTCCTTCTTTGAAGAAAAGACCTTCCAGATGAACACCCAGTGGGATGTGTCTCATCGGGTATCCAAATTGACGAATAACCAATATCGGATGATAATTGATTCCTCCTTTAGTTCCTATGAGGGGTACGTTGGGGAAGTTTCCACAACGGTCAATGATTCTAATTCCCTCATAAATCCTATTACACCAATCTATATCAGAGTTGGTAAGAGACATGATCTTCTGCGACCAACGTAAGACACTCTTGCAATCCCAAAAAGCAGCAGACTTGGGCAAGTGAGAGATAAACCATTTGTAAAGCAAAGGTACACAGCATGTGATCTCCCCTCCGTTGTACAAATTTCCCAAGTGTACAGAATGATACGCATCTGCAAGCAAAGTCGGCACAGGGTTTCCAATGAGAAAAACCTTAATAGCATTGATATCGACGAAGTTATTGATGTTGGGAAACAAAAATAACCTGTAGGTGAGCAAGACAAAGATGCTTTCAAAAGCAGTCCCGTTCCCTATACTAGCGAAGTATAGAGCTTTCTTTGTCAAGAACTGGGCTGGCAAACCTTGGATGCCACCCTTAGTGGTCATGTGAGTCCTGACCTCAGACTCGTCCAAATGAATTGCTATTGCAATAGTATGATTCTTTGGAATTTCTTCCAGTCCAAAAAATGGAGCTCGATCAGTGATATGTAAATTAGTCAGATGAGAATACTCCTCCAGCGTTGGTGATAGCTGGTAATCCGGGAATGTAAAACAGTGATAAACCGGATCGTAGAATTGAATGAGCACGTCCATGATCCCCTTAATCACATGGACTCTTAACAGTGGTAGCAAACCACCGTGCTTGGCTCTGAAAGCCTCTGGGTTAACGATCATCCTTGCTAACCTTCTCAAATCCCCTAGTTTTGGAACCTTGAAGGTGTACTGGTGAGTTCTCCTTCTACCGAAATCCATTAGCGTAATCCTCTTCTCTGATATTTGCAATCACAGTCTTAGTTTAATTTGAAAAACAGAGAGACTAGAAGAGAAAGTTTTTTGAATGTTTTAATGTTTTATTAAACGAATGCATGAATGCAGCACACAAAAACATAGAAAAAACACGGGGTCAGAGGGTCGTTGTCATGAAGTCAAGGCTCTACCCATCCCCAAAGGTTTATACTAGGGTGATTTTTGTACCTGTACTCATTATCATCAGCTCCTCCCAGGAAAGCAAAACAACAAGCGGATCGCCAGCGAGTTGTGGAGCAATCTTAGAGTAAGTGCCATTCACCGAGAATAGATCACCAGCCTCAAATGAGGGTAGTATCGCGTAACAACTATTTCCGATAGTTTCCGCACTACAAAAAAGGTTTGGCTTTTCTTAAGTGTATACTCAATCTCACCACATGCGGCATCACACGCATTCCCAGTAGCAGAAAAATAAACACATATTCATTTAGGAAAAGCAGTATATATATTTATCTTAAAAATCCTAGACTTATAAAGCTAAGAATCCTAAGTTCCTGACAGAAATGGGTTCCCCGGCGGAAGCCCCAATCTGTGGTTTTCACATAAGTGAAGAGAAGGAAGACCGTGCCTAGATCTAACTTTGATCGAGCCTCACGGTGGGCGCCACTTTTTCTGTAGCGACCGATTTTGGACGCGGTTCTTAAGCGCTGGTCGCTCTCTGCGGTTTGAGCTTTGACTACAGGTCGATTCATTTTTTATCCTATTGTGAGCTGAATAAGGAAGGGAAATAGATGTCTCCAATTAACCCTGCTTTGCATACTGAGTTTAAACAGTGGTCTGTTAGGTTACGGATGCTATCAATGTGGGGGGCCTTTGTACTGGTTATTTGTATTTTCGCCAATACTGTTTTCTTTCTTTTTTACCTGGGCAGAAGGTTTCTGGCAGGGAACAAGGATTAGGATGTTATGACTGATGCTTTTGAAATACTGCTTTTGATTGATGGAGATATGGGATTTGGGTTTTTTGTTGATTGCGCTCGCTAAGATCTTTTCTTTCGATCTTATGCCTACGTATTCCCGTTTACCGAAACGGGGAAGTCAGAGCGTTCGTAGTTCCTCCTATTCTATGGGAGGAAATTGGTTTTTGGTGTCTTGTTCAAAGCCCAAGATGTGAAGCGAAAGGTGGTTTGTATCTTGTTCAAAGCCCAAGATGTGAAGCTGAAAGGTCTATTTGTGTCTTGTTCAAAGCCCAAGACGTGAAGCTGAAAGACCTCGACTTTAGAGAGAATTTGTCATCTCTAAAGAGGGGAGAAGGAGAATTACTTTAACTGGGATACGCGGATCCGAGCAATGCCATAATTTCCGAAGAAATGGTTTTAACCTGAAGTAGAAGACTTTAACTCAGTGTAGAGCAATGCCATCTTTCCTTAGGAATTTCTCATGCTAAAAGAGGGACAGTGGCGTGGATATAGATGATCCAGAGGCTTGCCGCTTACAGCGATTAGATAAAGAGAAAGGAGTTGTTGATGTTTATATACTGTGAACGAGGCACAGCTTTGATGCTAAAAGGTTAATTGGATCAACTAGTGGTTTTCTTATACAAAGCCTAAGAGGAGGCTAATTTCCGCTAGGAAAATCATTATACAAAGCCTAAGAGGAGGCTATTTTGTGTCTCGTACAAAGCCCGAGAGAGAGGCTAAAAGTTTTGACTCAACAGGAGAATCTTTTATATGTGTCTCGTACGAAGCCCGAGAGAGAGGCTAAAAGGTTTGACTCAACAAGAGAGTCTTTGTATCTCGTACGAAGCCCGAGATGGAGGCTATTGTAACTATTTCAGTTGAGTGACAGATCCAATATACTGATTTTGAAAGGGAAAATCAGTTCTTATATGAGCATCACTGTACTCATGGGTTAGATCTGAGGATCAAGGATATTTCCTTCTCTTTGAGGAATCCAATGGGTATTGAGACTGTCAGAGTCTGCAGGTTTCCTTCCTATTTAACGAAGGGGGTCACTTGAGAATGTATTTGAGACTCAAGGAAGTTAGACTGTCCGTGTCTAGAATTTTATCTTTTGGTACTATGTTTTGAGAAACAGTAGTAGACTCTATGAAAGGACTGTTCTATGGGGATGACTAAGTTCTGTTCCTATACCTCTAGGAGGTCGTCGGGACAATTTGTACGAAGCCCAAGAGGAGGCTGGAAACTTTTAAGAAGCCGACGGGTCCTTGTACGAAGCCCAAGAGGAGGCTGGAAACTTTTAAGAAGCCGACGGTTCCTTGTACGAAGCCCAAGAGGAGGCTATCATTCCCGGAGGAAGAGATCATTATACGAAGCCTAAGAGGAGGCTGTGAATACTTCTAAGAAGCCGTAGGGTCCTTGAATAATTCCCAAGAGGAGGCCGATGCTTTTAAGAAGCCCGTGGGTCTATCATCTCCTTTCCATTAGGAGAGATAACTCTTTAAAGATAAAAACCACTGGTAAACGTGCGAGGTTTACTATCCAGTGACTTTTAGCTTTTGAAGAGGGTTCCTTTGTTAAGGTCCAAGATTATGACCGTGGTGGGTACCCAAACCCCGAGACATTCAAGGCAAGCTATCCACAAGGAATAGATCAAGTCAGGAAAGTTCGAGAATTTGGAAGAAACTCAAAGATGCCATTCACGGAGAATACATTCATCTTGGGGAGTAGAGCTTCTTGACGATTCCTAAGGAGGACAGCCGAAGAGAAGACTGTATCTGGTGCTCCTATTGGGGATCTAGGCGTCTATTTCTACGATTAAGTGAAACGGCGTCACCTAGTTCTAGACGTAGTAGCCGGGGAAACTCAAAATATCTATACTATTATTACACAGTAGATATGAGTCTATGAAAGGAGACTTACAGTGAGCAGCCCCACAATACAGTTTATAATATGAAAGCAGTAAATGAAAGCGATAACCACTTACTCGGTTGGAGTGCTTCCATGCTGTTTGGTTAGTTGTTCAACAAAGAAAGATTGAAAACAACAATATATTCAAAATCAAAGGAGAAAGTGCTTTGAAAAAGAAAGATTTGGGGCTTACAGCTCAAGGAGAGGCCCAGGGTTTTATCAGTGAGCGCACTGTTTGACTTTGTACAGCGGGACTTATACAAGTGACTGGGGCCCAAAAAGGTTTTCTGTACAAAGGGATGGGTCTTACACTCTCTCAAGAGGCCCAAAGTGTTTTGAATGGGTCTTATAGCTCAAGGAGAGGCCCAGATGATTTTTATTTTTAAACGGGCGACGATCGCGCCGTTTACTTGTACAGAGGGACTTATACAATGAGTGAGGCCCAAAACGTTTTTGTACAAGGGGGGATGGTTCTTACACTCTCTCAAGAGGCCCAAAAAGGTTTAAAGAAAAAAGAGTGGGGCTTATAACACGAGGGTAGGCCCAAATGATTTTTCGTTTAAAAATGGCGATCGCGCCGAGGTTTCCTTTTAACGCAAAGGGACTTATACAATAAGTGAGGCCCAAAATGTTTTGGTTAAAAGGGGATTGGTTCTTACACTCTATTAGAGGCCCAAAGTGTTTTGAAAATGATTTATGAGGGTTGAATTAATCCAAAACCCTAATTTGTTTTCAAAATGTACTTAATTGAATAAAAATTCAATTAAAATGATCAAAAATTGTTTAACACATGGAAAACAAATTGTGATCTTGGATTAATGCTTCAAAAATTAAGTATTGACCTACAAAATAATTAGAAAGCATTAAAAGTTGCAAAATCAATGTAGAAAAAATATTTAAAATGCCAAAAACAATCAAAATATTAATTCTTTACAAAAATATCAATTATATGAAATAAATAATATTTTTGGGATTTTTTGTGAAAATAAAATATTTTAACATTTTTGTGAATTATTAAAAAAAGAATCAACTCAAAATCATTAAAACTCAGAGAGAAATTAATTTTTGAATCAATTAAACAAAATCACAAAATACAAATATTTGAATTTCTAAAAATGGCGCCAAGAACAAGCTGAAGAACACGCGCGTGTTCTTGGTTTCTCAGATTTGCATTTTCTATCCAATCTCCATGAATACGTAATCATATCATGCAATCCACATATCATTATGCTCGTCTCAACCTCACGATCATGTCTATGTACTTTAATTTCATTTAAATTAAACATACAACAAGAAATCACGAAGAGACCTCAAGAACCCTAATTTCTGCATGAAGGCTAGGATTTTTGATACACGATTCAAACAATGCAATTAATTGAGGGAAAACATTCCATGCATGATTATGAACATATGGCCAAATTATTGTGCGAGGAAATATGCATAGATTGAGAGATGACCAAGTATGTGCTTACCTCTAGGCTGTGACAGCAAGTTCAAAGTGATTTTTGATCTAGAGGTGTTACAGATGAGTGGTGATGATCTGAACAGCTTCCCTACACCCTATGGATTGTGTTTGGATGGTTGGACTTGATTGAAATTGGCTGGATCATTTTGTGGTACCTCAGCTGCACTTTGGTTAAAACCTTGAGCAACCAGCTGGTGATTTTGTGAAATTGATGTTTCAGAAGTAATCTAAGTGTTTGATCAGCTCATATGTGATGTATGTGAGGTGTGTGAGTGATTGGTTTGATTGGAATTGCTCTCAAACTCAAAACCCGATAGTGACTTGCCTTAGAAAGCAAAATTGGAGTGAAAGAAGAGATTTTGAGGAAAGCATCTATTAGATGGCTTTGGTGTACTCAAACTGACCACAATTGAGCTCTATTTATAGTAGAGCAAGTTTGTTTTGCAAGGAATAGTGCATGGCAGCTGGTAAGTAGGTTTGGCCAATGTTGGCAAATGAAAATCCAAGTCTCCTCTAGCCATTGACTAGAGGTTAGGGCACAGAGCTTTGGTCCCCTTGGTCTTGGATAAGTCTTGACTGATTTCAGATGAGAATGGCTCAGTCCATGCCACCTTGATGGTTCCATTGAATGCCTCATTCCAAATTTGAAGTCTTGTCCCTATTTTGGCCATTCTAGATTTAACATGTTATTTCTTGTTCCATGGACTTTGGATTCTTGGCTCAGTAATTGTCCCCTTTAGATTCAATCCTCTGAGGTGTCCAAGTGGATAGGAGCAATTGAATTTGGCTGATTTTGGCAAATCGACCAAAGTTGCAAATTCTGCCTTGCCTTGACAGATTTCAGCAAGGCAACTTGGCAATGTTGTATCTCATGGTGTAGGTTGAATTTGGCAATGTTCTTGGCCATTTTGGAAAGCTCTTACATGATACAACAACTGTTTGAACAAGTTTGGTTTTGATCTCTTTTGATTCCAAGTGAAAAATCCCCCTACATTTGGCAAAAAGTGAGGCAGAATCTGACTTAGTGAAAATTTCACTAAGTGTTGGAAAAAGTGACATTTTCACTTTTCCGCCACTTTGATCACTCCATAACTCAAAATCCTTAATGAATTGGAATGACTTGTAGTTGAAGTTTTTGTAGGTGATAATGAGGGCTACAAATCCATCTTTGGATGAGAAAAATGGCCTTGTGGTTTAGGAGTTATGGTCCTTCAAAGTTGGTACCTTTGCCACTTTATTTTTAACTTAGAAAAATTTCTAAGTTTTATGGTTACCCCTTTTTCAAGTTATCTCACTTTTCTTGATTTTTCTTGATGAATGATGATTCAAATCATACATTAACATCATTTTAGGGTTAAAAATCCATTTTGGGGAAAAATCTCAAAAACTCAAAGTTGACTTTTGTGCACAGTTGACTTTTTATCAGATGAATTCCAAATTGTGCAATTCTTCAGGAAATCATGTCCTTGACCTAAATCAAACTTGATGGACATGTTCCATGGATGTCATAGGGTATATTCAATCATGTATTAGGGTTTGGGAGCATGTCCTGGTCAAAAGTCAAAGTTACAGTTGACTTTTCCCTTAAAACCCTAATTGTGGTGCAGATGAAATTGAGACTTGTTGCTCAAACTTCTTGGATCAATCCATTGTTACAAATGGATCAATATGGTATATTAGATACCCTCAAATCATCTCTTGAGGTCTTGGCTCATGGTTTGTCCCAAAAGTCAACTTAGGGGTGAATTAGGTCAAGAAACCCTAATTCCTGATTTTTGATGAATGCATCCCCTGAGGCAAAATTGACTTGATGCATGGGTTCATGAGGTTCCATGAAGTATATTAGGTTATGTTTGGGATCATTGCCTTGTGCCCAGATGAAAATTTCCATCTGGAGGCCCTGGTCGACCAAAACCCTAATTTGGTGACACTGTCGATCTTGAGACTTGATCCACCTAGAAGGGAGCAGCCTTGTGCTTAATCCTTGAAGTGGGAGTCCTTTTTGATCCATTGTGGATGTTTAAGAGATTAGACAAGTTGAAGATCATGTCATTTCTTGATTGATCCTTTGTCTAAGCACTCAAAGAGGGCTTGAAACCCTAATTTTGATTGTAGTGGATGCTCACCCATCTTTGGGGAGACTAATGAAGCATAAAGGTACATCCATATTGTGATGATGATTTTCACAATGATGGGAAATCTAAATGGTCAAAATTTGGGGTATTACAGATGCCCCTATTTAATCTTCTTGGACCCGAAGGTGTGAATGACGAAGGTATTCGGGCATTCGGGGTGCAAGAGGATTAAATATCGGAATACCCGAAATTTTGATGGTGGTTATGAATGGTAGCTTACGCATTCATCTTCTTTAGCTAAGCAATGAAGCTTAGAAAAGGTAAACTTCCCCTCGATCTTGGTTTCCTACCAAGAACTGGTCTCAGTCTCTTTTGAAATGAACTTCCCCTCATTCCTGGTTTCCTACCAAGGAACTGGTCTTAGTTTCTTTTGTCAACTTCCCCTCGATCCTGGTTTCCTACCAAGGAACTGGTCTTAGTTTCTTTTGTCAATAAACTTTATTGACAAGGGACGCTATGTGTAGCGGTTTTCCTTCAAACTTCTCGTCGAATTTTCCTGGGGAGATGCCATTTGAGTAGAAAATGTTTTGTTGTCAGACTTGCTGGGGACCCCAGTCGTCTGAGTTGTAGAGTTGTACAAACTTCTCTGTTGGAGACACCATTTGTTTCTACTAGGGAAAGCGAGTCTCTTGAGATACTGTTTTCATTTGGGATCTTTCATCATACTTTTCTCGGGATCTTCCCGGAGAAACGCCATATGATGGGGTCCAATTTTGTGGTGCCAATGTCCTTCTCATCAGTGGTTTTTCGGAGCAAAACTGGCGTGCTGCCGAATCTCTGATCACGAGGCTTTCTATGTGGATTTTCCTTAATCCGGGAAAGCAAGGATATCATCTTTAATGGCGAAGAGTGACATCTGTTGAAGGTTCTCTGATCTTTCAGAGGTTCAAATTATCAAAGTGGCCACGTGCCGACTCTGATCTAAAGATACACTGGTGGCGAGATTGTGCAGACGCAACATTTCCGGACGAGGAAAGAACTGACAAACTCGATTGAGAAAACCGTTTATCACTAGGGGACAAGACCGACTAGAGTGATAACAATGCAATATGAAATGTAAATGCAAATAAAAAATGCATGAAGTACGTATGTATATGCTGACAAAACAGACGCGACATACAGACTAATGGATGAACACAATTGGATACTCGGCCATCGCGGGGTGAAGAAGTATCGTTGGTTCAAAATAGCAATTCCACCTTGCTTAAGAGAGATAGTCCCGTTGGGAGCTATGTTGATCGGGCTTAGGAGATGAGAACTCGGCCGAGGCGTGTCAGACGAAACAAGGTCTCTGACACAGTTGATCCCTTCATTCAGGCATACTGGCTTAGAAGGAGTACTTTGATTCTGCACTTTAAAGTCCGCTTACTTCGGGAGAAGCGATCGATGTTCTTCTGATGTTCAACAGTCAAAAGAAATGCCATCTTTAATTTAAAAGCAGAAAAAGTTTAACAAGTAAATTTATTTTTGTTTTATTTCAAGAATCGCTGATTAAGTTTAAACAACGTCGTTCTGTAAAGATAAAACAAGTAAAGAATTACAAACAAAAGCACAAGGGCTCAAATTTTATTGATAAGATGGA
This sequence comes from Lathyrus tuberosus, assembly GCA_022829125.1. Taxonomy (NCBI): domain Eukaryota; kingdom Viridiplantae; phylum Streptophyta; class Magnoliopsida; order Fabales; family Fabaceae; genus Lathyrus; species Lathyrus tuberosus. The sequence continues at coordinate 19,845,956 of JALAZF010000012.1, read as the reverse complement.
GATCAGCCAAACGCGTGATTCCAAAGAGTATATACAAAGTTAGAAAATGGTAATTTACAGGGAAAAGGGCTACGTTGAAACATGACGACCACTATCCTTCTACCAACTTTGAATTCGGGACATCCTGAGCTTCTGTCGAAGATGACCTTGACTGGAGTTTTCCTCCGATGGATGCTGTAACTGCTGCTGAGGGACTTGCGTCTGTTGAACATAGTTACTTGCCATTATCCCTAATTTTTGCCTGGATTGTACTATGATGTTTCCAATCCATCGGGATGATTTTTTTTTCATGTCTCTAACTTTTGCCTGGACCGCCCTTTCGGGTTTTCAATCCACCGAGACGTTTTTTTTTTTTTTTTTTTTTTTTAGTTTAGGCGAAGTATTTCTTGACTACATCAACATTCGTGGGGTAGGCAAATTCCTCTCCATCCATGGTTGCAAGTCTCAAGGCGCCGCCTGAGAAAGCTTTCGTGACCACATAGGGGCCATCATAATTTGGGGTCCATTTGCCCCGAGAATCAGTGAGAAATGATTGTATCTTCTTGAGCACGAGGTCTCCTTTCCTGAAGACACGAGGTCGGACCTTTTTGTCGAACGCCCTCTTCATTCTCTGTTGATACAACTGACCGTGGCATAGTGCCGTGATTCGCTTCTCTTCGATCAGGTTCAAGTCGTCGTGTCGACTTTGACACCATTCAGCTTCGGTGAGCTTCGCTTCCATCAATACCCGGATTGATGGGATCTCTACTTCTATGGGGAGCACTGCCTCCATGCCATATACTAGAGAGAAAGGGGTAGCCCCTGTTGAAGTACGGACAGATGTGCGATAACCGTGAAGAGCAAAGGGTAGCATTTCGTGCCAATCTTTATAGGTTACAACCATCTTTTGAACAATCTTCTTGATGTTCTTGTTAGCCGCTTCTACCGCTCCGTTCATCTTGGGTCGGTAGGGAGATGAGTTATGGTGTTCGATCTTGAACTCTGCACACAACTCTTTCATCATCTTTTTGTTCAAGTTAGATCCATTATCAGTAATGATCTCGCTTGGAACACCATAACGACAGATGATATTGTTTTTGATAAATCGGACCACCACTTGTCGGGTTACATTGGCAAATGACGCTGCTTCGACCCACTTGGTGAAATAGTCAATGGCTACCAAGATGAACCGATGTCCGTTTGAAGCCTTGGGCTCAATCATGCCAATCATGTCGATTCCCCATATGGAAAATGGCCACGGGGAAGAAAGAACTTTGAGATGTGATGGCGGTACATGAATTTTGTCGGAGTATATCTGACACTTGTGACACCTCCTCATGTACTTGTAGCAGCCGGATTCCATGGTCAACCAATAATACCCGGCCCTGAGAATTTTCTCGCCATTGTGTGTCCGTTGGCATGAGTTCCAAAGGATCCTTCATGAATTTCTTTCATGAGCATGTCTGCTTCTGGTCTGTCGACGCATCGGAGCAAGACCATGTCAAAATTTCTCTTATAAAGAGTGTCACCGCTCAGGAAGAAGTTTCCATCCAATCTTCTGAGGGTTTTCTTGTCTTTTCTGAGTGCCCCAGGTGGGTACTCTTGTTTCTGAAGGAAGCATTTGATATCGTGATACCAAGGTCTGTCGTCTATGACTGCTTCAATCGCGAAGATGTAAACGGGCCGTTCAAGGCGCATTATGTCGATCTTAGGTATGTCATTCCATCGACCTACACTAATCATGGAAGAGAGAGTGGCTAATGCATCAGCCATGTGATTCTCATCACGAGGGATGTGATGAAAGTCGACTCTGTTGAAGAAGGGTAACAACCTTCTTGCATAGTCTTTGTAAGGAATCAATCCTGATTGGTATGTGTTCCAATCTCCTTTTATCTTATTGATAACCAGGGCTGAGTCGCCGTATACGCCCAAGTTTTTGATCCTTAAATCAATGGCTTCTTCGAGACCCATGATACATGCTTCGTATTCGGCCTCGTTGTTCGTACATTTGAACGTAAGTCGAGCGGTGAAAGGAATGTGGGAACCCTGAGGGGTAACAATGATTGCCCCAATTCCGTTTCCATAATGATTGACTGCTCCGTCAAAGATAAGTCCCCACTGGGAACCTGGTTCTGGCCCTTCACTGGGTAGCGGTTCATCGCAATCTTTCATCTTTAGATACATGACATCTTCGTCTGGGAAGTCAAACCCGATTGATTCTCGATCGTCAATCGGTTGATGAGCCAAATGATCGGCTAAAATACTTCCTTTAACGGCTTTCTGAGCATGGTACTCTATGTCATATTCTTATAGTAACATCTGCCAACGGGCAATCCTTCCCGTGAGAGCAGGTTTTTCGAAAACATACTTGATTGGATCCATTTCGGAGACCAACCAAGTAGTATGACGAATCATGTACTGGCGAAGACGCTTGGCCGCCCAAGCCAAAGCGCAACAAGTTTTCTCAAGCATCGTGTACCGAGTTTCGCAGTCGGTGAACTTCTTGCTTAGATAGTAAATGGCAGACTCTTTCCTTTTAGTTTCGTCTTGTTGGCCAAGTACACATCCCATTGAGTCCTCTAGGACTGTGAGGTAAATGATCAGTGGTCTTCCTTCCACTGGAGGTGATAGAATCAGAGGATTCAACAGATATTCCTTGATACTGTCGAAGGCGGTTTGGCAATCTTCTGACCAAACGCAATCCTGGTTCTTTTTGAGTAATTTGAAAATCGGCGCACACGTCGCGGTCATAAGGAATATGAATCTGGAGATGTAGTTCAAACGTCCCAGGAATCCTCTGACTTGTTTTTCAGTTTTCGGAGAAGGCATTTCTTGAATGGCCCTGACCTTGTCAGGATCAACTTCAATTCCTTTCTGGCTGACGATGAACCCTAGTAATTTCCACGAACGGACACCGAAGGTGCACTTGTTGGGATTCAAGTGGAGCTTGAATTTTCTTAGACGTTCGAACAATTTTGACAGATGTTCAACGTGCTCATCCTCTGTTCTTGATTTTGCAATCAAATCATCGACATATACCTCGATTTCTTTGTGTATCATGTCATGAAACAGATTAGTCATGGCCCTTTGATAGGTTGCCCCGGCATTCTTCAAACCGAACGGCATTACCTTGTAACAAAAGGTACCCCATGGGGTAATGAACGAAGTTTTCTCCATGTCTTTCGGCGCCATTTTGATCTGGTTATAGCCTGAGAATCCATCCATGAAGGAGAATACTTTGAACTTTGCTGTGCTGTCAACCAGCATGTCAATGTGTGGTAAAGGAAAGTCGTCCTTTGGACTTGCCTTGTTCAGATCTCTGTAATCAACACACATTCTGACCCTTCCGTCCTTTTTGGGAACGGGTACGATGTTGGCTAACCATTGAGGATATTCAGATGTAGCGAGGAAACCCGCGTCGATCTGCTTCTGTACCTCCTCCTTGATTTTGATGGCCATGTCCGGGTGAGTGCGTCTTAACCTTTGCTTTACTGGCGGACATTCTGATCTCAACGGTAAGTGATGTTCCACGATGCTGGTATCCAACCCTGGCATATCCTGATAGGACCAAGCGAATATATCGGGAAATTCTTTGAGAAGCTTTATCAAACCCTCTCTGGCAGTTGGACTGAGCAGTGCTCCGATCCTGATTTCTTTTCTCTCTTTTTCTGAACCCAAGTTTACCGTTTCCAACGGCTCTTTGTGAGGTTCGATGGACCTTTCCTCTTGTCTGAGTAGTCGGGAGATCTCTTCTGGAATTTGGTCGTCATTTTCTTCTTCAGCCTCGAATACCGGGAACTCAAAGTTGAAAGAAGGCATCGGATCGTATGTTTCAACGGGGTATAAAACAAGCAATTTGCATGACGTGATGATTCGTGTTTAGAAGAGATAGAGAAAATGCAAGTGTGTGCAGTGTTTTTATTTTACTGCTTATTTTTATTATTGAATGTTTTTTAGGATTACCATTTTCTGAAAAAGCAAAAAGAGAAAACAGCAATTAATGCGGAAATTACAGAACAACGTTATTTTATTAGTGAACAAGTCGACTCTTGAAACTACAGCCCTATAAAACAAAACTCTGTCGCTTTGGGCAAAGCGAAGAGGGAAATTTACAGAAAACGAGCCCTATCAAAATATCCGTTTCACCTGGGCAGTAACCCATTGGCGGCGAACTCCTCGGTGAATCACAAAGTCTGGCACCTTCCTTGATTTGTCTTCAGAAATAACGCTGATTTCTGGTGGAGTAGGATCATTGGAATCTGTCTCCCAAGCAGAATTTTCGTAGGAGGATTCCTCTGTTGTATTTTGCATAGTATTTGTGCTCTCAGCTGTATCTCCCCATCCAGTTGGCTGGATATCTTCGAGCCTGATACGAGAGCTTTCGGGAGCGGTGTACTTGACCATAAAGTCGAATTTTCCACTCGGTTGTCCCAAGGTGTCCCACACTTCTGTGGAACTGGAGGAGTCATTCCTCTCGATGACGTTGACCTCGGGAAAAGCATAGTTGATGAATTCTAGTCCTGCAAACGTTGCGAATTCATCTTCATGTTGAGTAGTTTCTGAATGACCTGAGTGTTGATCCCATGACATGGTGGGGACACATGTATTCTGTTCAATGATGGTCAGCTGAGTTTCATTACTCGGCTGACTTTCTTGCCCCAAGTTTCCTGGATAAGGCTGCCACATTGGCGGGCCATCCATCGGGCCATAGTAATTGTGATCAAAGTTGTCTTTCATCAGAGTGTCCTCCTCTAATGAATTTGGCGGAGCACGACATCCTTCCGGATCACAATCTCCGTAGAACATTTCGACATCTGATCTTGGTATAAATCTCGGACTTTCTGTAGGAAAGCAAAAAGGCATAGGCACCTCTTCTTGAGACATATAACCGTCCTTGTTAAGGTAGGACTTCCACTCTTCATCTGCGTCAGAGGGATCTTCCTCATTGATAGCATGAACTGTCTGAGACACTGGGTGAAGAAAACCTCCATTGTGGAAGAAGTTTTGAAGGGGATGAAGACTTTCATCATTGGCGGCTGTCTGGGTACAGGTCGCAGAAAAACCAAGACCCTTCTTTGTTTTATTGTCAATAGGAATGACAAGCTGTCCCCATCCTGTCGTATCGGTACTCTCGACCGCTTTGATAGCATCTTTGTATGAAGAAATTGAAGTTCCTTCTTTGAACTGATTGTCCTTGCTCACCGACAGTGCTTGGAACTGAGTTCCAATAACCTCCTCGGGTTCCACACAAGTAGATGATGATAAGTTGCTCACAAGCAAGGCTTGTTCCCTACAAACCGTGACAAGTTGATCGTTCTTGACGAACTTTAGCTTTTGGTGGAGGGTTGAAGTAACCGCTCCAGCCTGATGTATCCAAGGTCTTCCTAATAAACAACTGTATGTTACCCGGATGTCCATGACCTGGAAAGTGATTTGGAAAGTGTGAGGACCAATAGTTATGGGAAGATCAACTTCGCCGATAACTATTTTTTTGGATCCGTCGAATGCTTTGACGACGACCTCGCTGACTCTCATCAGAGGGCCCTTGAATGATAATTGCATCAAGGTGGACTTCGGCATAACATTCAGGGCTGGCCCTGTGTCTACCAGTACGTTGGCTAAAGCATCGCCCTGGCAGTTAACTGTGATATTGAGCGCCATGTTATGATGGCGACCCTTTTCAGGTAATTCCTCATCACTAAATCCCAAATTATTGCAGGAAGTGATGTTAGAGACAATGCTATCGAATTGTCTGATTGTTACATCTTTTTCCACAAAGGCCTGCTCCAAGACTTTCTGTAGAGCCTCTCTGTGTGCTTCTGAACTGAGTAATAGTGATAATACTGAGATCTTTGAAGGAGTCTGTAACAGCTGATCAACAATTTTATATTCACTCCTTTGGATGAGCTTCAGCATCTCATCTTTGTCTTTTGAAAAGTCGGGATTACTAGATTGACCGACTGGTGGATCAGGAATTTCTGCCTGAAGTTCCTTTTCTTTGTTGGATTCTCCAACCCCTCGGTTGAAGATTCGACCGCTCCGTGTTACACGACTGATGTCTGCAATATTCACGACGGAGGGTAATGGAATTTCCTTTCCATTCTCGATTATTGTTGCACCGTATTTGTAAGGGATTGCCTTAGCTGATTCATACGGTAATGGCCCTGGTAGATAGATGACTATGGGAACCTTCTGATTTTTCTGACCATCATAAGTAACCTTGATCCGTTCCCGGTTGGGAACTCTAGATTCGTCAAGTAGAGGGATGATGGAAAAAACATCCCTGGTCCTGTGATGACCAGAGATCGTGACAACATCCTCAACTTGCTCGACAAGGTAATTCGGCGACCAAATGATGGGTCCTGAACCTGGATATGGATGAATTTCTCCATGATCGACTTGACCCTGAAGAGCTGCTCTCACAAGGTAACACCCTTGGTTACTTTCCGAACAGACGCTACAACTGTCATAGTTGTGTGGTGGCACCTGGCCACGCCCACTTTGAATGCAATGTAACCTCACTAGGTTATCTTCCATTGATCGGACATCCTGACTTTAACGACGAGTAGGATTCCTGTGATTGATACTAATCTACTGAGTATCTTCGTCCATCTAGATTGGCATCCACCAATGATTTAACAAGTGTTGAAGTGCCTCCTGGACAAGGGTACAACCTCGATCGTTTTCGCAACCTGCTTTACAGTTTTGATAATCATGTGATATTAAGAATCCAAGTCGGACCTGCTCAGCATGTAACTCTACCAGGTTGGTATTCATCACGCGAATGTCAAAGATCTGAACCATGCTGATTTGATATGAGTTCCTATCATGGTAGTCTTGGATCCATCCAAGATTCATCTGACGCTGGAGGGCTTCTTGTACAAAAGAGCAACCCTGTTTGTTTACCGAGCAAGTCAGACAGGAATTGTAATCGTGCCGCGGCAGATTATGATACTGGCTTTGCCTTGAATGCATCGCCACCAAGTTGGCATTCATTGTACGGATATCGTGGTTCTGAATGACGTTGGAATTCGTGTAAACCATGTTAACTCCACGAACTCGGTGCTCTTGGATCCATCCAAGATCCATTTGTTCCTGTAGAGCTGCCTGCACTACAGAACATCCCTGGTTGTCTTTAGAGCAGATATCACACTGGTGATAATTATGAGGTGGCACATGGCCATATCCACTCTGTCTACAATGCATCTTGACCAGATTGGTCTTTAACAAGAGTACATCATGAATTTGATAGACATTGTTAGTCTCTTTCTCAATCAGATTGACTGCAGCTTTCTCATGTTGAGGCAGCGGGTTCGTAAGAACATTAGGATTCGTATCTTTGAAAGATTAGAGCCCGCTCCTAACAAGGTTTTGCACGTCGGATTTGAAATTGAGACAAGTCTCAATGTTATGCCCTGAACCTCCTTGATGATAAGGGCATGTTTGATCCGCTTTAAACCAAAAAGGCGGATTTTCCGGAACTGAAAGGGGAGACTTAGTCTGGATGTGCCCCTTAGCCAGCAGTAACAGAAACAGCTCTGCGTACGTTACGGGTATAGGATCAAATCCTGTGGCCGTGTTGTACGGTTGTTGTTATATGGAGGACGAGCCTGCTGAAGAGGTTGTTGTGTCCTTTGTTGGTCAGGTTGGCTCTGCGCAACCTGAGGTTGATACGTAGGAACAGGCGCGGGGCCGATAGCAGGAGTAACAGCTGCTACTGGCTGATAACGTCGCCTTTGCTTTCTGAGAGAGATATTCCCAATATCTTGCTCTTTTTTATTAGGGAGAGCACTACCATATTTTTTAGTACCGCTCGTTGATCCAGTGTCTTTTACCAAACGTCCTTCTCGGACAGCTTCCTCAAGACGTACACCCATGCCGACCATTTCGGTGAAATCACTGGGCGCACTGGTGACCATTCGGCCGTAGTAAAATGAGCTCAAGGTCTTTAAGAAGATCTTTGTCATCTCTTTTTCCTCAAGAGGTGGACAAATTTGAGCGGCAATTTCACGCCACCTTTGAGCATACTCCTTAAAGGTTTCCTTGTCCTTTTGTGACATTGATCTGAGTTGATCTCTGTCGGGTGCCATGTCCAAATTGTACTTGTATTGTTGGACGAAGGTAGTACCAAGATCTCTGAATGTACTGATCGTAGTACGGTTTAAACCCATGTACCATTTGAGTGCGACACCGGTTAAACTATCCTGGAAGTAGTGAATCAGCAGGTCCTGATTCTCCGTCTGAGCTGACATCCGCCGAGCGTACATCACCAGATGGCTCTGAGGGCAAGAGTTACCCTTGTATTTTTCAAAGTCGGGCACTTGGAATTTGTGCGGGACTTTCACATTGGGGACCAAGCAGAGGTCTGCGGCGTCCTTTCCGAATAAATCCTGACCGCGAATGGCTTGCAGCTCTTTCTGCATTTCCAAGAACTGCTCCTGGAATTCATCCATTCTGTCAAACATAGTTTCCTTCTTACCAGAAGGTGTCTGTGGAATCTGTCCTTCCGGGACAGTGTGCACCACAGGGGGTGGTACCGTGACTACGGCAGTAAGTCTTGGCGTTTCCCGAAGTTTGTAACCTTCAGGAGTCTTGAGTATGCCCCTGGCATCTTCTCTTTCCCGAAGTTTGTAACCTTCAGGCCCAGCGGCTTCTGTTGCGATTCCTTGATCTTCAGTGATCGGCAGAACATATCCTTCCGGGATATAGTTAACAGGCATGCCCCAAGGACGATCTTTCGGCATCTGATACCTGGGATCATACTTTTCTATGATGGGCGTTGAGGTGATCTCTGAGATCACAGTTCTTTGTAGCTGAGCTTCTGCCATGGCTTGCATGTCGTTACGAAGCTTTATCATATCCTCTCTCAGAGCGTCGATCTCTTCTTTCAACTCTCTGTTTTCTTCCTCAAGATCATCCATCTTTTTCTGACGATTGGCCCGAGTATTGTACGAATGAGACAGTTTGACTCTAGAATCGAGACACAAACGTGAGATTCGTAGGTAAGGAGAATACGCGATGTGAGAATGATGAATGCAATGATTATATTAATTGTTGTTTTTTATTTAATCAAAATAAACTTCGACAATTAGATTGCAAATATCAAACAGTGGGGAAACCCCTTTTTATTGAATTACAAAGGATTACAGAAATGGAAATACAGTAGATTACAAAGTGCAGAAACAAAAACCTAAACTAATGGGTCCCGAGTCCTCTTCTTTGACCGGGGCGCTTGGGCCGTTGTCGGGTTGTCATTCCTTTGCCAAGTGAAATGAGTGAGCAAATTCCTTTGGTCATCTTGATTCTCTACAGCATGTTGCTCCAAAATTTCAATCAGAGCATCTTTCTCTTTTAGTAGTTGCTGTATTTGGATACACTCTACGACGAATGTGCGGTACTTGTTCTTCCAAGATCTTCTTTCCTTTTGAACTTTGTTGAGAGTAACCTGAAGCTTTTTAGTTTCCGTCATGAAGTACGTGACAGATTCCCTCGGCGGAAGAATTTCGTAACGAGGATAAGGCATCTTTAGCTTGAGAGCTCTAGTTTGTACCCAGTGGAGATAAGGCTCCACCGAGACACAGTCCGGTTTTCCCAGAGACTCTCGTCCTTTCTTATGAACATGTTTCCAAGCTTGCACTATTTCCATCTTTAGTGCTCTGTCACTTTCTCCTTCTTTGAAGAAAAGACCTTTCAGATGAACACCCAGTGGGATGTGTCTCATCGGGTATCCAAATTGACGAATAACCAATATCGGATGATAATTGATTCCTCCTTTAGTTCCTATGAGGGGTACGTTGGGGAAGTTTCCACAACGGTCAATGATTCTAATTCCCTCATAAATCCTATTACACCAATCTATATCAGAGTTGGTAAGAGACATGATCTTCTGCGACCAACGTAAGACACTCTTGCAATCCCAAAAAGCAGCAGACTTGGGCAAGTGAGAGATAAACCATTTGTAAAGCAAAGGTACACAGCATGTGATCTCCCCTCCGTTGTACAAATTTCCCAAGTGTACAGAATGATACGCATCTGCAAGCAAAGTCGGCACAGGGTTTCCAATGAGAAAAACCTTAATAGCGTTATATCGACGAAGTTATTGATGTTGGGAAACAAAAATAACCTGTAGGTGAGCAAGACAAAGATGCTTTCAAAAGCAGTCCCGTTCCCTATACTAGCGAAGTATAGAGCTTTCTTTGTCAAGAACTGGGCTGGCAAACCTTGGATGCCACCCTTAGTGGTCATGTGAGTCCTGACCTCAGACTCGTCCAAATGAATTGCTATTGCAATAGTATGATTCTTTGGAATTTCTTCCAGTCCAAAAAATGGAGCTCGATCAGTGATATGTAAATTAGTCAGATGAGAATACTCCTCCAGCGTTGGTGATAGCTGGTAATCCGGGAATGTAAAACAGTGATAAACCGGATCGTAGAATTGAATGAGCACGTCCATGATCCCCTTAATCACATGGACTCTTAACAGTGGTAGCAAACCACCGTGCTTGGCTCTGAAAGCCTCTGGGTTAACGATCATCCTTTCTAACCTTCTCAAATCCCCTAGTTTTGGAACCTTGAAGGTGTACTGGTGAGTTCTCCTTCTACCAAAATCCATTAGCGTAATCCTCTTCTCTGATATTTGCAATCACAGTCTTAGTTTAATTTGAAAAACAGAGAGACTAGAAGAGAAAGTTTTTTGAATGTTTTAATGTTTTATTAAACGAATGCATGAATGCAGCACACAAAAACATAGAAAAAACACGGGGTCAGAGGGTCGTTGTCATGAAGTCAAGGCTCTACCCATCCCCAAAGGTTTATACTAGGGTGATTTTTGTACCTGTACTCATTATCATCAGCTCCTCCCAGGAAAGCAAAACAACAAGCGGATCGCCAGCGAGTTGTGGAGCAATCTTAGAGTAAGTGCCATTCACCGAGAATAGATCACCAGCCTCAAATGAGGGTAGTATCGCGTAACAACTATTTCCGATAGTTTCCGCACTACAAAAAAGGTTTGGCTTTTCTTAAGTGTATACTCAATCTCACCACATGCGGCATCACACGCATTCCCAGTAGCAGAAAAATAAACACATATTCATTTAGGAAAAGCAGTATATATATTTATCTTAAAAATCCTAGACTTATAAAGCTAAGAATCCTAAGTTCCTGACAGAAATGGGTTCCCCGGCGGAAGCCCCAATCTGTGGTTTTCACATAAGTGAAGAGAAGGAAGACCGTGCCTAGATCTAACTTTGATCGAGCCCCACGGTGGGCGCCACTTTTTCTGTAGCGAGCGATTTTGGACGCGGTTCTTAAGCGCTGGTCGCTCTCTGCGGTTTGAGCTTTGACTACAGGTCGATTCATTTTTTATCCTATTGTGAGCTGAATAAGGAAGGGAAATAGATGTCTCCAATTAACCCTGCTTTGCATACTGAGTTTAAACAGCGGTCTGTTAGGTTACGGTTGCTATCAATGTGGGGGGCCTTTGTACTAGTTATTTGTATTTTCGCCAATACTGTTTTCTTTCTTTTTTACCTGGGCAGAAGGTTTCTGGCGGGGAACAAGGATTAGGATGTTAGGACTGATGCTTTTGAAATACTGCTTTTGATTGATGGAGATATGGGATTTGGGTTTTTTGTTGATTGCGCTCGCTAAGATCTTTTCTTTCGATCTTATGCCTACGTATTCCCGTTTACCGAAACGGGGAAGTCAGAGCGTTCGTAGTTCCTCCTATTCTATGGGAGGAAATTGGTTTTTGGTGTCTTGTTCAAAGCCCAAGACGTGAAGCGAAAGGTGGTTTGTATCTTGTTCAAAGCCCAAGATGTGAAGCTGAAAGGTCTATTTGTGTCTTGTTCAAAGCCCAAGACGTGAAGCTGAAAGACCTCGACTTTAGAGAGAATTTGTCATCTCTAAAGAGGGGAGAAGGAGAATTACTTTAACTGGGATACGCGGATCCGAGCAATGCCATAATTTATGAAGAAATGGTTTTAACCTGAAGGAGAAGACTTTAACTCAGTGTAGAGCAATGCCATCTTTCCTTAGGAATTTCTCATGCTAAAAGAGGGACAGTGGCGTGAATTTCTCATACTGTGAACGAGGCACAGCTTTGATGCTAAAAGGTTAATTGGATCAACTAGTGGTTTTCTTATACAAAGCCTAAGAGGAGGCTAATTTCCGCTAGGAAAATCATTATACAAAGCCTAAGAGGAGGCTATTTTGTGTCTCGTACAAAGCCCGAGAGAGAGGCTAAAAGTTTTGACTCAACAGGAGAATCTTTTATATGTGTCTCGTACGAAGCCTGAGAGAGAGGCTAAAAGGTTTGACTCAACAAGAGAGTCTTTGTATCTCGTACGAAGCCCGAGATGGAGGCTATTGTAACTGTTTCAGTTGAGTGACAGATCCAATATACTAATTTTGAAAGGGAAAATCAGTTCTTATATGAGCATCACTGTACTCATGGGTTAGATCTGAGGATCAAGGATATTTCCTTCTCTTTGAGGAATCCAATGGGTATTGAGACTGTCAGAGTCTGCAGGTTTCCTTCCTATTTAACGAAGGGGGTCACTTGAGAATGTATTTGAGACTCAAGGAAGTTAGACTGTCCGTGTCTAGAGTTTTATCTTTTGGTACTATGTTTTGAGAAACAGTAGTAGACTCTATGAAATGACTGTTCTATGGGGATGACTAAGTTCTGTTCATATACCTCTAGGAGGTCGTCGGGACAATTTGTACGAGGCCCAAGAGGAGGCTGGAAACTTTTAAGAAGCCGACGGGTCCTTGTACGAAGCCCAAGAGGAGGCTGGAAACTTTTAAGAAGCCGACGGGTCCTTGTACGAAGCCCAAGAGGAGGCTATCATTCCCGGAGGAAGAGATCATTATACGAAGCCTAAGAGGAGGCTGTGAATACTTCTAAGAAGCTGTAGGGTCCTTGAATAATGCCCAAGAGGAGGCCGATGCTTTTAAGAAGCCCGTGGGTCTATCATCTCCTTTCCATTAGGAGAGATAACTCTTTTAAAGATAAAAACCACTGGTAAACGTGCGAGGTTTACTATCCAGCGACTTTTAGCTTTTGAAGAGGGTTCCTTAGTTAAGGTCCAAGATTATGACCGTAGTGGGTACCCAAACCCCGAGACATTCAAGGCAAGCTATCCACAAGGAATAGATCAAGTCAGGAAAGTTCGAGAATTTGGAAGAAACTCAAAGATGCCATTCACGGAGAATACATTCATCTTAGGGAGTAGAGCTTCTTGACGATTCCTAAGGAGGACAGCCGAAGAGAAGACTGTATCTGGTGCTCCTATTAGGGATCTAGGCGTCTATTTCTACAATTAAGTGAAACGGCGTCACCTAGTTCTAGACGTAGTAGCCGGGGAAACTCGAAATATCTATATTATTATTACACAGTAGATATGAGTTTATGAAAGGAGACTTACAGTGAGCAGCCCCACAATACAGTTTATAATATGAAAGCAGTAAATGAAAGCGATAACCACTTACTCGGTTGGAGTGCTTCCATGCTGTTTGGTTAGTTGTTCAACAAAGAAAGATTGAAAACAACAGTATATTCAAAATCAAAGGAGAAAGTGCTTTGAAAAAGAAAGATTTGGGGCTTACAGCTCAAGGAGAGGCCCAGGGTTTTATCAGTGAGCGCACTGTTTGACTTTGTACAGCGGGACTTATACAAGTGACTGGGGCCCAAAAAGGTTTTCTGTACAAAGGGATGGGTCTTACACTCTCTCAAGAGGCCCAAAGTGTTTTGAATGGGTCTTATAGCTCAAGGAGAGACCCAGATGATTTTTATTTTTAAACGGGCGACGATCGCGCCGTTTACTTGTACAGAGGGACTTATACAATGATTGAGGCCCAAAAAGTTTTTGTACATGGGGGGATGGGTCTTACACTCTCTCAAGAGGCCCAAAAAGGTTTAAAGAAAAAAGAGTGGGGCTTATAACACGAGGGTAGGCCCAAATGATTTTTCGTTTAAAAATGGCGATCGCGCCGAGGTTTCCTTTTAACGCAGAGGGACTTATACAATAAGTGAGGCCCAAAATGTTTTGGTTAAAAGGGGATTGGGTCTTACACTCTATTAGAGGCCCAAAGTGTTTTGAAAATGATTTATGAGGGTTGAATTAATCCAAAACCCTAATTTGTTTTCAAAATGTATTTAATTGAATAAAAATTCAATTAAAATGATCAAAAATTGTTTAACACATGGAAAACAAATTGTGATCTTGGATTAATGCTTCAAAAATTAAGTATTAACCTACAAAATAATTAGAAAGAATTAAAAGTTGCAAAATCAATGTAGAAAAAATATTTAAAATGCCAAAAACAATCAAAATATTAATTCTTTACAAAAATATCAATTATATGAAATAAATAATATTTTTGGGATTTTTTGTGAAAATAAAATATTTTAACATTTTTGTGAATTATTAAAAAAAGAATCAACTCAAAATCATTAAAACTCAGAGAGAAATTAATTTTTGAATCAATTAAACAAAATCACAAAATACAAATATTTGAATTTCTAAAAATGGCGCCAAGAACAAGCTGAAGAACACGCGCGTGTTCTTGGTTTCTCAGATTTGCATTTTCTATCCAATCTCCATGAATACGTAATCATATCATGCAATCCACATATCATTATGCTCGTCTCAACCTCACGATCATGTATATGTACTTTAATTTCATTTAAATTAAACATACAACAAGAAATCACGAAGAGACCTCAAGAACCCTAATTTCTGCATGAAGGCTAGGATTTTTGATACACGATTCAAACAATGCAATTAATTGAGGGAAAACATTCCATGCATGATTATGAACATATGGCCAAATTATTGTGCGAGGAAATATGCATAGATTGAGAGATGACCAAGTATGTGCTTACCTCTAGGCCGTGACAGCAAGTTCAAAGTGATTTTTGATCTGGAGGTGTTACAGATGAGTGGTGATGATCTGAACAGCTTCCCTACACCCTATGGATTGTGTTTGGATGGTTGGACTTGATTGAAATTGGCTGGATCATTTTGTGGTACCTCAGCTGCACTTTGGTTAAAACCTTGAGCAACCAGCTGGTGATTTTGTGAAATTGATGTTTCAGAAGTAATCTAAGTGTTTGATCAACTCATATGTGATGTATGTGAGGTGTGTGAGTGATTGGTTTGATTGGAATTGCTCTCAAACTCAAAACCCGATAGTGACTTGCCTTAGAAGGCAAAATTGGAGTGAAAGAAGAGATTTTGAGGAAAGCATCTGTTAGATGGCTTTGGTGTACTCAAACTGACCACAATTGAGCTCTATTTATAGTAGAGCAAGTTTGTTTTGCAAGGAATAGTGCATGGCAGCTGGTAAGTAGGTTTGGCCAATGTTGGCAAATGAAAATCCAAGTCTCCTCTAGCCATTGACTAGAGGTTAGGGCACAGAGCTTTGGTCCCCTTGGTCTTGGATAAGTCTTGACTGATTTCAGATGAGAATGGCTCAGTCCATGCCACCTTGATGGTTCCATTGAATGCCTCATTCCAAATTTGAAGTCTTGTCCCTATTTTGGCCATTCTAGATTCAACATGTTATTTCTTGTTCCATGGACTTTGGAAGCTTGGCTCAGTGATTGTCCCCTTTAGATTCAATCCTCTGAGGTGTCCAAGTGGATAGGAGCAATTGAATTTGGCTGATTTTGGCAAATCGACCAAAGTTGCAAATTCTGCCTTGCCTTGACAGATTTCAGCAAGGCAACTTGGCAATGTTGTATCTCATGGTGTAGGTTGAATTTGGCAATGTTCTTGGCCATTTTGGAAAGCTCTTACATGATACAACAACTGTTTGAACAAGTTTGGTTTTGATCTCTTTTGATTCCAAGTGAAAAATCCCCCTACATTTGGCAAAAAGTGAGGCAGAATCTGACTTAGTGAAAATTTCACTAAGTGTTGGAAAAAGTGACATTTTCACTTTTCAGCCACTTTGATCACTCCATAACTCAAAATCCTTAATGAATTGGAATGACTTGTAGTTGAAGTTTTTGTAGGTGATAATGAGGGCTACAAATCCATCTTTGGATGAGAAAAATGGCCTTGTGGTTTAGGAGTTATGGTCCTTCAAAGTTGGTACCTTTGCCACTTTATTTTTAACTTAGAAAAATTTATAAGTTTTATGGTTACCCATTTTACAAGTTATCTCACTTTTCTTGATTTTTCTTGATGAATGATGATTCAAATCATACATTAACATCATTTTAGGGTTAAAAATCCATTTTGGTGAAAAATCTCAAAAATTCAAAGTTGACTTTTGTGCACAGTTGACTTTTTATCAGATGAATTCCAAATTATGCAATTCTTCAGGAAATCATGTCCTTGACCTAAATCAAACTTGATGGACATGTTCCATGGATGTCATAGGGTATATTCAATCATGTATTAGGGTTTGGGAGCATGTCCTGGTCAAAAGTCAAAGTTACAGTTGACTTTTCCCTTAAAACCCTAATTGTGGTGCAGATGAAATTGAGACTTGTTGCTCAAACTTCTTGGATCAATCCATTGTTCCAAATGGATCAATATGGTATATTAGAGACCCTCAAATCATCTCTTGAGGTCTTGGCTCATGGTTTGTCCCAAAAGTCAACTTAGGGGTGAATTAGGTCAAGAAACCCTAATTCCTGATTTTTGATGAATGCATCCCCTGAGGCAAAATTGACTTGATGCATGGGTTCATGAGGTTCCATGAAGTATATTAGGTTATGTTTGGGATCATTGCCTTGTGCCCAGATGAAAATTTCCATCTGGAGGCCCTGGTCGACCAAAACCCTAATTTGGTGACACTGTCGATCTTGAGACTTGATCCACCTAGAAGGGAGCAGCCTTGTGCTTAATCCTTGAAGTGGGAGTCCTTTTTGATCCATTGTGGATGTTTAAGAGATTAGACAAGTTGAAGATCATGTCATTTCTTGATTGATCCTTTGTCTAAGCACTCAGAGAGGGCTTGAAACCCTAATTTTGATTGTAGTGGATGCTCACCCATCTTTGGGGAGACTAATGAAGCATAAAGGTACATCCATATTGTGATGATGATTTTCACAATGATGGGAAATCTAAGTGGTCAAAATTTGGGGTACTACATGCAGATGATAATCAAAAGAAGATATCAGATCCAACAAGCACCAGCCAGACGAGCGTAATTGATTATATGCGAAGTTACTATGTGTGACACAAGTCACAAAAAGCAAGTATGCTTCTGTATCTGATCATAATCAGTCAGATCCAAGGATGCTGATATTGTTGTTGCAATGCTCTTGTGGATGCTCTCTAAGAGTGGTTATGATTCTGAAGATAGCGAAGCTTCTGAAGAGACAATCTTCTAGAGAACTGAAGTGCTGAAGATTCCAATGACTTGAAGTTCTGAAGGCTGAAGGCTCTGAAGACCAAGTGCAGAAAGACTCTGAAGACTTATGTGTTCTGAAGAATTATAGTTCTAAAGGTCAAGTACTGAAGACTCTGAAGACAGATTCCTAATGGACAAGTTCTGAAGACTCTGAAGAGTTGAAGCAGTGAAGATAATGGGTTTCAAGACAAGTGCTGAAGTTCTGAAGACAGATTCCTAATTGACAAGTTCTGAAGATGGAAGACTTGAAAGATCTCAAGACCCAGTTATAAAGTCTCTACTCATGCTTCAATTAATTACCATCAGAAGCCTCTGAAGATTTGAAGACAAATGTTACCATTAACAATGACTATACACCATTCTAAAAGACTAATCCCATCACTTCTACAGTAAAAAGAAGATATGGCAGTACAACTTTAATCATTGCATAACGACTCTTTTCAAACGGCCAAAAGCTCTCCAACGGCTATATCTTACTTGACTATTTAAAGGAAAGGAGTATGCGCTTCTGCAGGTGTCGAAGTCTGTGTGATGATAGCCACAACGATGAGTTCTCGTTGTAACACTTAATATCCAAAGCTATCACCATTTACACACGACCATTGTTGTTGAAGCTCAAGATCATAAATCGACAAAACAACAACAATTGAAACAAAAGTTGTTGATGAAGAAGACAACATTGCAAATCAGTCAAGTCATCAACTATCATCTTCGTCTGAGGTATATTGAAGATTTGAATTAAGGAGTTGTTGCTTGAAGCTTGCTCAACCAAGAAGACGAAGAAGAAGAAGATCTACAAGATGTCGTCAACTGTCAAATCAACATGCATATTTGTAGAATCTGAAGATGGCAAGGAGCTGTTGCTCATATCTTGCTTGAACACTTATGTGTTCTTATGTACTTAAACTTAGGAGTAATCTTCTTGTTAAGAAGCATTATTGTAATCTCTTGTTAACTAATTCTATGTGAATTAGGTTTCCTCGAGTGGTCAGTGTGACCGGAGACTTGAGAAGACAATGACTTGGTGTTATTGTGGAAAAGCCTGAAATAGGGTCAGTAAACATTATATTCGTTGCGACGAATCCCTGAACGTTTAGCTGTGAAATCCTAGCAGTAGATCTTGCGAGATTGGAACCTACAAGTCAATGTTCGTTATATTCATTAATTTGAATCCCTGAACGGTTCATTGTGGGTTAGTCACAGTTGCGGTTGTGCAGGTTGTTAGTCACCGGTTGTTGGTCGTGCATCTGTAATCGGATTTGGTTATAGTGGATTAAGTCCTTGTGTTCAAGACGAAATCACCTGAAGAGGGTGGACTGGACTAGCTTGGGAATGGCTCAAGTGAACCAGGATATATTGTGTGTTCTTTACTCTTGCTTATGCTTTGATTTATTGTTTATGTCTCACTCTAAATTATCAGAACCTTACATAAACAAATTAGAACCTTGCATCTTAACTCTGATAAGCTTCCGCACTGCAAGTTCTGAATGATGAATATCATATTCAGACTCTCCCTGTCATATATGCTTTATGCATTGACAAGTCTGAATGCTACTTCGCCAGTTAGAGACTCTCAATGAACTCTGATGTTCTCTTAATGCTTTAACGATAAGAGGCGAAAAGTTTTTAAGAGTGAAAACACAATTCAAACCTCCCATTTCTTGTGTCTTTCTCGCACCTTTAGGTCCCGTGTAGCAGGTCGCTGGATTTTGTATGGGAGGAAAATTTAGGGTTTAGGTGGAGGGTGCTGCTATGGCCGCCCAGAGTAGCTCCCTGGTTTTTGTATGGCATTTTGTTTTTGTTGTGGTTTCGTCGGGTTTTTTTGGCGCAGTTTCTGTATTGATTTTTCTCAACTTTTTCAACTTTGATCACTTGTTTCACTTCCTCTTCATAAGCCTTTTTATTAATTTAAACAAAATCAGACAACAAGAACAAAACAATTAGTACGAAAAGTGTGAGTTTCCTGCCACATACAGCTATGTTTAAAGTCATTGAGCTCGACCTCTTTGACCCTCAAACTCAGAAGGGTGCTTCTTTCAAACGTGAGTCCCTAGAATTTTCCTTTGCTACTTTTGGGGCCTAACCAATTTTATTCATCCAAGCCATACATCTTTTTTTCTTTTTCTTCCTCCTTTTATGCAGAGGCTCATATTTTAGGTACGATTTTTCATCGACCTCCTCTATCACTCATTTTTTTCTCAGGTTTACCTTGTTTCAACCCTAATAGTGGCATTTGTTGCTTAGTTCTATCGCTTTGTGTTACAAGCGATTCAAAGCTTGAGTAGGTGAAAATGAGACTTTTGTCCAATGTTTCCTCATAAACTTTAGCTTCAGTGTTTTCTTTATCAATTTTGGTGCTATCAAGAAAACATGCATCCAATTCATCGTTCAGAGGAGGTTCCAATGCGTTTTCTTGAAGAGAATCGTCGATTACATCAACTAAGCAATAAGAATGCCTCAATGAATGGTTTTACATGATTTTTTCCAATATAAACTCGATTCTCTCTTCTCCTACATCAAAAGTCAACATCTCTCAATTAACATCAATGATGGACTCCACCGTAGCTAGGAAGGGCCTACCTAGGAGTATCAGGATTTGGGAGGTTATGATTTCCAAAATCATCGTTTTGACAAGTTTGCATCATCACGAAGTTTTCCATCAAAAGTTCTAAGTTAGACTTCTTAGGGGAAGATGTCATAGCTTTTAGAAACTTGTTGATACCATAACTTGCTGAGGTTGTTTGTTCTTATAAGAAAAACTTGGGTGGTCTCGCCACCCAGAGTCATAGGTATTAGAATATGGATTGCTCTGTTGATTAATGTTCAAAAAATTGACATGGACTTGATTGGATCCTCCGGCGAGAACCTTCTGACAATCATTAGCAACATGCCCATTTATTCAGCATATCTCACAGTAGAGAGTAGCAAGGGCAACATAAGCAACATGGGTAAGCGGAATATGTGCAGGAGAAGTGATGCTTAAACTATAAATTTTCTGGTAGAGAGCATCTAACTTTACATTCATATGGTCATACGCACTCACTTCATAGGATTGAATATCTTGTAATTATCTTTTACATAAAATGAAACTGTGATATACAAGTTTATTAATGTCATTGTTATTTTGATTTTAGGCAATAGGTGCTTTTCTCATGTTTGGCTGTGTTACTGGAACTATAACATCGACGTACATAAGTTTATTCTAATTTCTTGTGTTTGTTTTTCTTGAATTCGTGGTAGAGAGATTTGTTAACTTGATTACTTAAAGAACATTCCTTAATTTCTTTTTGTTAATTTTTATGATTATGCTTACCTCTTATTTAAGGGAAAATGTTGGTTTACTTTATTTGGTACTATTTTACACCAAACAGGAATTCCACATTGTTACGTAGACATGATATTAATTATCTGATCATATTAATTATCTGATGATATATCTCATTGTTAAATCCTTTTAAACTAGGAAAATTTGGAACAAATTTTGCATTTGTTCCTTTTCCAATCATAGCATCATTATATTGTGCATTATTCATTTATGTGTGTAAATTCATTCATTCAAGCTAACGATAATAGTCTTAATGATGTTATGTTTTTTTCCTACATATATATTAGAATAAATTAACAATATTTAGTAATTTGGAATAATGTAGCTTCTGCTAGTCTTGGTTTTCCCCAATTTTGTAACCTCAACAGTTTCATAACTAAATTTGTACTAGGCTTTTCATTCTTCTTATGAGTCTCCATACCATAATATTTCTCACAATATTTTCATGTAAAACATGAACAAGCAAGTCCTAGATGGGTAAATCTCAACCAAAAAATAACTAATCATTGAAATTTCATTTAATTGATTATCAACTAATGATTCTTAACAAATTTGAATGCAGATATATGATATTGTAAGTGTGATGTTGCGTGTCACATATAATAGTTGATACGTTGGTTGCTCTAATTTTGCATCTCACGCTTTTTCGTGATGATGATGTTAGACGATGACAATAATCTAGAAATGGGTTGAACAGATCACTAATTTTTAAACAAAGTCGGCGCTTAAAAATTTGTTTTTAAAAAATTGTGCGGAAGCGGCCGAGGAACCAAATTATCTAAACGAACCGTTATCGAAAAGATCGGATATGCGACAAGCCAAATGGAACAACAAATCTAATGAGAAACCGAATCAATAGTTTGATGATTAATCAATACAAATAATACCACTTTAGTTTGTCCAATTTTCAATGACTTATAAAGTGTAAACGTAATTTGACAATATCACAAACAGTTTGTGTGCGATCAACTCGTTGAACACTTGGTGTGCAAAACGCCCCAAGTATTATTTCCTATGTAATTGTAGTGCAGAATTTTTTGCAATTACAATCAAAGTGATTGTAATAAGTTTTCAAAACAGATTTTCAGCACTACACGACAGCAAAAATTTATCAATCAATTGATTTTACACAAACGTAAACAATTCAAAATAAAGAGATAGAGAAAGAGAGAACACCACCGGATTTGTTTAGGAAGTTCCCTTTCGTCCTCGCTTCGGGTACGTCTGCCCTCAATTCTAAAAACTAGAATTGAGATATGTATTATCTTGTTACAAAATTTTATACAAGAGAAGCAATAGTCACCACACACTTAAGCCTAATTGTCGATGTTGATACTATGTCTTCTCTACCCTTGATTCAAGTCGAATCAAGTGCCTCGAACGTGTTGAACAAACCTCCGGTTCCCGCTACTTGTCTGAACAAACCCACCAGTCTTCAAACCTTTCGCTCGGCTGATTTCGATCACACGCCGTTCAAACCCAAATCTTTCTTACACAATCCTCCGGTTACAGTATGAATCGACCAAAGGGTCGACGCGAGTGTATCGGAGAACAAAAGAGTGCATATCAACATATATGCGTCGACTTAAGCAGGGCTTTTATACGACTCAAACACCCTAATCATCCAAAAACGTTTTCTTTGCTCATATTTTGGTCCACCTAAGCCATGTTTGTGCAGACGCGATGATACCGTCCAAATTACAACGTACGAGCTAATACAAGTTTTGACATCATTAAAATAAGGACTAAGGGACCTTGCCCTCACAGATGATGCAGCTAAAAATGACAGGAGCTTAAAATAGTGGGAGAAATTTAGCTTATATAGTTCAGATGTTAGAAATGATAAATTATATTATTTACCTTGCAGATTAAATGGGCTTTTTCCATCACTTTAAGAACCTTTTCTTATATCTTGAAATGAACTCATTTTCTTATTGGAAAAAAAGATTGTTTATATTTTGTAATTGTGGTAATCCATTGATTACTAATGAGTTCATCCCTATATAAATATATGAATATTGCATGCACGTCTCCTTGTTCTTGCAGGACCTTGATGAAGATACTCATTACAAAAAGTACTAGTTGGGTGTTATAAAATCCATTGGATCTTAGTTGGGTTCACAAATTTTGAGTTTTTTTCCAGCTTTATACCTAAGTTTATGTTTGGCATGTATACTGAAGGAATATATTTTTCAATCTATGTATTATCATAGTTTATTTGGTTTCAAAAGCAGTTAAAATATGTGTGAAAATATATCATGATGTATTGAGTATCTTTGTTGATTTTTTAAGAATTACATTCATATTTTAACTTATGTATGTTATAGTGCTGATATTTGCTCTATGTACTTATGTATGTTATTGCTTATGTGGTTTAATTACACTTCATTGTTATTTCATTTAGTTTTGGTACGTCCTGGAAAGAGAAATTAAAAGTACGTTTTATCCTAAACATGTTTTGGTAGGTTCTAAAATGATAAATTAAAAGTATGTTTCATCCCAAATAGATTTTGGTAGATAAAAAATAATAATTAAACTTAGCGTTAGCTTGAGTCGACGCTACACAAACACAAATCATTAGATAGTGTCGCCAAAAACTGACGTTTTGGAACATGTACAAGATAAATAATGTTGGCTTGGGCAGGCGCTACATGGTTATAGCTATAAAATAAGTGTCGTTCATAGTCGACGCTAAATAAATGAAAGCATAGTCGACACTAATCAAATACACAAAACACAATAGTGTTGATTCAAGTCGACGCTAACGCTAAACATGTTTGTACTCTAGTGTCGCCTTTTGTGGTCTGCTTTCAGATTTAAGGTATCCTCCCTGACCTCGATGCTAGGCCGACGCTAAGACTCTTTAGAGTCGATTTATTTGCCTTTTAGCAGGTACTTTCAACCGATGCTAAGACACAATTTTCTTGTAGTGTCAATTGTTTCAAGAGTTCTCTTTTCTTAATGAAGCAAGAAGAGTATATATTCATTATGAAATAGGAAGTACCAGACAAAGACACATTCATCCCCACATAACATTCTCCAACAAGACTAAAATTGAGTTCAAATAGAGATGTTTCCACAAAACCTAATTAACCATAACTTTTTATCTTTCGATGAGTATGATTTTTCATTATACTATCATTTAGATATTCTTAAGTTCTAGAAATTATATTAGTGAATGTGAGAGACTCTAGAAAGGACTAATTCAACATTGAAGACATTTGTAAAGTATGCAAAACGCAAACATGATATATAAAGTCCAATATAACATTGATTGTCTATATTTCTCTTCTTCTATTACTCCCTCTTTTTTTGTATACAATTTTTTTTATTTCTTTTTTCTCTATTTTTTTTTTTTGACATATAAACATACATTAACACTTTTTTTTAAGCAAATCAAATTTCATTAAAAAAAGTTTAAGAAATCTTTTAATTAACATATCACTACAAGAAAATTTGTTTTGCGACACGTAAGTTGTGATGGTTGTCAATTAACAACCCTTATTAGAAGTTTGTGGAGGTTCTTGTAAAGGTTTCAACAAAATGACTTCTTTATTGGAACAAACCACCTTATGAATAAATATTGCAGACCTGTGACGGTTTATAATCTCCCCCGTTCTCATTGAACGAGCATGCTCTTTCTTTTAGAATAACAAGTTTTCATCTTCCTTCTTCATTTTCATATGTCCCACATAAGAGCCCCCAATTTCTGAATCATCTCCTCCCAAAACCTTATTTCTCTAAAAAAAAGCCCCAAATTTCTCCCAAAAATGCATCGAAACATTTTCTCACAAAATCTTAATCCTCTTAAAACCCACAACAATTAAAAAAACTCTGAGTGCAATATTTTCTTAGATATGTTTTGAATGATGTCAAAACTAGGTCACTTAGTACTGCGTATATTGGATCTTATTGTCTATGTCTAGATGTGCATCATCATAGTAAGACATATAAAAACATATTAGATTAGCCATTACATGTAAAAATTATGATTCTTCATGAAAAACAAGTTTATGAGTAAATACATCAAGTCTTTGAGTCAATACATAATCAAGGATGGTTAAAAACATATCTCTGCCTTGTTTGAGTCAATACAAGTTACGAATGAGTCGACTCATTCTGGAAGTTTTTTAAAGCAACATGATTCTGCTCACCCCTGCCACATATGTATCGATACAAAGACATTTTGAGTTGATACATGTTGTGAATGAGTCGACTCATCCTGTATTGGAGTCGACTCCAACTGAAAGGGTTTTTCAAAATATTGTCCCCGCCTCTTATGTATCGATACAAAGCATCTATGAGTCAATACAAGTTTCGATTGAGTCGACTCATCTTGAATTGAAGTCGACTCCTACTGAAGCAATTTTTAATGTAGATTTTCTGCCCTTAATGTATCAACCCATTGGGGCTATGTATCGACTCCAAGCCTTATGTATTGACTTATAGGAATTTGGAGTCAATACATCCTGTTTGGAGCCAATACATGTAATGACTTAATCTTTTCAAAACTTGTATTTTTGGCTTAAAATTATCTGTATTGCTTGTTATTTTTCTACACACACATACATATAAATATGCATTCATGTATCATTTCTCAATTGAAACCAAGAACACACTTAGAATTTTCTCATCATCATAAACCTTTCTTTACATACATTCAACAACTACACATAATCATTTTTGTTGAGTGTCATCAATATTAGATTGATAAGGTCCAAATTAGGTTGTTGTAAATCAAATTGGGTTGAGTTTTTATTTGGGGGTTTTATTGATAAAACCTATAGGTTTTTCCACCAAGATTAAGGGTTGATTTGGGGATTTTTTCACAAGTCTTTGCAACATGGATTCAGCTGACTGAAAGCTTTGAAGAACTAGGATTCTATCAAAGGAGTAACGGTAACTGGAGGATCAATTAAAAGAATTGGGTCAAGATTTTGCAATTTGGATTCAGCCGAGTGAAAGCTTTGAAAAATGGAGGTTCGATCAAAGGAGTAGCGGTAATCGGAGGATCAATTGGAAGTCTTGTGTGACTTGATTTATCTAAGCTCAAGGGAAGATAAGAAGCTAGGATCAACATCAAACATAGGGTTTAGAAGTTTGAATTGCTACTACTTCTCTTGTAAAATACTCTTGCAAAGGTTAATTACATATCTTAATTCTATTTTGAATTGAGGAACTGGCTAAACAAAACTTGATGATCTCTCTCTCTCTCTCTCTCTCTCTATATATATATATATATATATATATATATATATACACACACACACATACACACCTCTCTCTCTCTCTCTCTCTCTTTCTTTCTCTCTCTCTCTCTCTCTCTCTCTCTCTCTCTCTCTCTCCCTCCCTTTACAATTTGTTGACACACTTAGTGAGTAATTTGATTTGCAAAAAATTCTAGTTGTGTTGAAGTATCTTAATTTGTTTTTGTAAATAATTGCAATTGATTTGTCATACCTTCAACGCAAAGAGAATTAAGCTCGGTATTTTGCACATCAAGTATTTGTTAAATTGACTGCACACTAAGTGTTCGATAAATTTCACGAGTCAAGTTTATTTTTACATTTTATTGGAAATTGTATAAAACCTATTTGTTTATTTTCTAATTTTTAGCATATGTTTACTACGGTTTACGCATGTCTGATTCTTTCAATAACGGTTTGGATAGATAAGTGTCGATTCGGATTTGCTTTTGCTTGCCATAGAAATTATTTTTCAAACCAAATTTTTTAATAAGAAAATTTTATTTGGCGATTATCATACCCCAAATTTTGACCACCCGATTGTCAAATCACGATTGTCTTTTCACTTCGTGTCATCTGCATATCATATCATCTCTTTCTGTCATGCATATTGTTTTAATTTTCAATCGAAATATATACGTTGAAATCTCTGTCTTTTTTGGTTAATTACGCGAAAAATCGATGAACGGACGTGTTTTTCAATTAAATTTACAAATGTTCATTATTCATCTATCTTTCGCACGATTTAATCGATTTCTCATTTTTATTTTATTTTTACATATATAAAATAAAAATGAAAATAAAAAAATATATATAATAATAATAATATATATAAATTTCCGTATTTATATATATATATATATATATATATATATATATATATATATATATATATATATATATATATATATATATATATATATATATATATACATATATATATATATATATATATATTTGTTTTTTTGTCTTTTTATTTTATATATATTTTTATATATTTTTCATATTTTATATATATATATATATATATATATATATATATATATATATATATATATATATATATATATATATATATATATATATATATATATATTTATTTATTTATTTATTTATTTATTTATATATGTATATCGAAAATATATATATATATATATATATATATATATATATATATATATATATATATATATATTAAAATTATTTTTAAAATTCATATATTTTGTTTTTTTAATATACAGATTTTGTTTTTTATGAATTTTTGTTTTTTATATATTTTGTTTTAAAAATACTTTTATTTTTAATACAATTTTGTTTTTATATTATTCTATTATATAGATATTTATGTTAGCTTAAAAATTAAGTTAGTTTAATTTCTAAGTTAGCTTAATTTTTAAGCTTCTTATCTTGTTCTCCAAGTTCCAATGTTTCTATAAATAGATGGAAACGTCACACTTAATTCTTATACCAAAAATAATTTGCATGCTTGTTTTTCTCTCAATTCTCTCCCACATATATTTCTCTCTTTCATTATTTATTTTTAATTTTCTTATTTCTAGTTTTAATTAGATTAATAAATATTTAAAATGTAAAAAAAAATATTGTTTAATTATTAATTAATTTATATATTTTTATTTAATTTTGATTAGTTAAATTATTAATTAATCTTATTAAATAATAATATTTAAATTAATTGATAATTCTTCTTGTGGCCCATTTTTTTCTTTTTAATACAACTTTATTTTTTAGTTTAGTTAATATTGATTAAATATTCTAAAATATGTTAATAATTTCTGAGTTATTAAATCTGCTTTAATTAATTTGTAATTAATCATTTAATTGTTTAAATTGATTTATTCAATTATTTGCTAATTTATTCTTAGGATTATTTTCAAGTAAAACTTTTGTAAATAATTAATTAAATGTTCAAATTCGATTCTAACCACTTGATAAGACTTAGGGAATTTCTCTATGATATCTGGTTTTCTCTACTTTGTCTTTTACCTGACGCAGGGGTTCTTATATGATACTTTGGGGATCATTATCTCGCTTCTGGAAGCTTGAGAAGAGGCATTGGACCTTGCTCCATTAGGTAAGTTTTCTTGAACTCATTATCCATATTTTTATTCACACGATGATTTTCCGTGTATATTTTCAATTGCCATTATATCACGATGTTCTTCCGTGTATATTTTATCACATGATGTTTTTCCATGTATGTATGTCTCTGATTCCACGATGCTTTGCCGTGAAGTTTCTGTTTATTTTACACGATGTTTTGCCGTGTATTCATTTATTCCACGATGTTTTGCCGTGTATTTTATCTCTGTTTTTATCATACGGTGTTTTGCCGTGTATATGCTTTTATCTCACGATGTTTTTCCGTGATCGTATTTTTTCTCTTTGTGTCTCACGATGTTTTGTCGTGACTCTCTATTTTTATATCACGATGTTTTGCCGGTATATTTTATCACATGATGTTTTTCCATGTATTCAGTTTCACACACGATGTTCTTCCGTGTATGTTTTCAAATGACATGATATTTTTCCATATATGATTTTATCTGTCACAATGCTTTGCTGTGTATTCATTTATTCCTTGATGTTTTGCCACGTATGCATGCTCCCTTAGGATCTCTTAGTTCAAGTTTAATTTTCAATTAGGTTTGAAATAAGATAGACATTAGGATATTTAACCAAGCATGATAACTTTAGGTGAAATTTTCCCTCTCGCCACCGTGCGATTTAAACTGTATTTTCTGTAGTTCGTGCCCCATAAGGGCGAACTACGACTGCTCTGATTTCTCAAGATCCCATTGAGAATACGTAGGCATAAGACTGTAAAGTCTTAGCGAGCAACCTTTACTTTTTTTCATTATCTCTTTACATCCGATGTTTTCACGGAAATTTGTATTTTCAACCCCTTATTTTTTATCTCTTTTTATCCGATGTTTTCCCGGATATTCATATCTGCAATCTTTTCTTGCAATCCGATGTTTTCCCGGATATTCATATCGTTTTTTTTCAAAACAACTTTCCTTGTGATTTAAATTCAAATTCATAATTTGTTATCAAAGCTTATTTCTTTGTTGAACAACTAACAAAACAGCATAAAAGCTCTACAACGGGTAAGTGTTTATCCGTTTTCTTTTACTGCTTTCATATATATAACTGTATTGTGGGGCTGCTTCACTGTAAGTCTTCTTTCATATCCTTTTACATACTTGTCAGATATCAACTGTATATATACTAGTATAGTTATTTAGAGTTTTCCCCAGCAACTACGTCTAGAACTAGGTAAAGCCCGTTGGTCATTCTTAAATACAAACAAAACTAGATCCCCCGTAGGATTCCAGATACAGTCTTTCCTCCTCTTGGGGTTAAACAATATGGAACAAAGAGAAAGGCAGTACTATTCTCGGTGAACCTTTTCTCAGACTTTCACCCTTAGAAATTGTCAAAGAAACTCTAACTCCCCAGAGATTATCTTTTCTCCGTGAATGGCATCTTTTGAGTTTCTTCCAAATTCTCAAACTTTCCTGGCTTGATCTATTCTTTGTGAATAGCATGTCTTGAACTTCTCGTGGTTTGGGGACCCACAGTCTTCCTATAAGCATCCCCGCCTCCTCTTGGGCGTTGTACAAGGACCCTTCGGCTTCTTAGAAGTTCTCATGCCTTCTCTAGGGCTTAATACAAGGACCCGACGACCTCTTAAAGGTATAGGAACAGAACCTAGTCATCCTTTGCTAGAGCAGTCTTTCTAGAGTCAAAACATCAAACCAATTTAGGGTTGATTCTCATCCTTTAAAACATCAGCCTCCTCTTGGGCATCACACAAAGATCAACCTTCTCATACCAGTAGACTTGGACAGTCTCACCTCCTTTTGGATCTCAAAAAACCCTCAAGTTTCCTAAAAAACACAAGAAAAATCGTTTCCTCTTTTTTAATATCCGACGCTTTCCCGGATATTCCTTTTCTTTTCATTCGACGCTTTTCCGGATATTCCTTCTATTTTCATCCGATGTTTTTCTCGGATATTCATATCTCAATCTTTAATATCTTCACTCTTTCAATCAATTCCCACAAATACTCAACCATTTAGCTTCAATCTTGGGCTTTGAACAAGACACCAAACATCTTTTTCCTCCCATAGAAATAGGAGGAACTACGATTGCTCTGATTTCCCTGTTTTCTTTAACGGGAATACGTAGACATAAGATTGCGAAATCTTAGCGAGCACACTAAACAAAAACCTTAGGTCCAGTACCTTACCAAAAACATCAAAAAACCCGAAAACAACAAAAATATCTTTTTAACATCTCTCAACCTTCCCAAAGGAGAAACTTTCCCATTTACAACAGATAAACACCAGTAAGTAGAAAGCAGTAGAACAGTGTAAAATTGCTAACAACCCATGGATAACCATGTATAGGATGGGTAATTGACAACTCCCCATTGTATAACCTGGCCCCGAACTCCCCAATCTCTTAGCATTTGTTAAAGAAATCATTTACGTGCAAGGTTAGTTTGAGATAGCTTCCCTTTCCTTTCCAGTTTCACAGGATAAATAAGAAATCAGAAAGTAGCACTCAAATCCCATCCGCAGACGGATGTGGGCGGTCACGAAAATCGCGCTACAGCGATCTATTCAACCCCCTTTCTATATCGCTGCCCTTGTCTAACAAAAACTGCCACAAAATGCCTTTTTTTAGTGTATATACAAAACTAAACTAAAGAAAAGTACAATAATTAGTGGATAAAATAGATTTTAAACAGGTTATAATGGACATTTTAAAAGTGTTCATCTTACATTGTGTTCTAAAATCTATAGTATTTTTTGGGTCATGACGGAACTCGGGAAGTCATCCATATTGTCAAAAACAATCACACAAGATTGAGTAGATATTCTCACTTCTTGGTGTTCAACCTCCACATTTTCTATTCAATGTGGAACTTATAACTCACATTCATAAACTAACATCTAAAACCACTCTTCCACTCCCATCAAGTCGAATTTGACTCTAGGTTTGTTGGAAATTCTCTGCAATGATGGAGTGGATTAACACAATGGACTAAGAGAGCAATTACACAAGTGAATTTCTACATCACATCTTCATGAAAAATTTAAGGCACTTGGTTTATGGGTCATCTCACTTATATGTTGCCCAATCTTCACTTTTTCAAGAAATGTAAGATTTCTAACTCATTTGGCAAACAACAATTTCCTTCCCCCGAGTATGAGTTCATCCAATTATTTAAATATGCTCCCCCTTAAACATAAGTTTTTTAATTTATGTACATTTGCACCATTATTGTCGTTGCATCAACGAGACACGTTGTGTGATCGCCATTGTGAGGAAAACTTTTGACACAAGGAGGTTGTACGCTTAGTTGAACCACACTCTGATATCAAAATTGGGATGTATAAAAAAAGGCTTGGAGAAACTACAAGTCACTACTCCAAAAACACAAGAGAGGGAAACATTGCATTTCTCCCCTAAGACCTTAAGGTGTCATGTACATAGGTCATCTATCTTATATACCCAAGATTTATTTCATTTATAATCCATTTGAACCCAATAATATCCTCCTTAAGTGTTAGTCTCCCACTTTCTTTAATACCACTGTTGAGACTTTAGGAGAAGCCTATAAGAGTAAATCAACACATTATACTAAGAGATACCACGTAAGTGAATTTGAACACAACATCTTCACTCAAAACATCAAGACATCAAGTTTAGGGGTCATTTTACTTCCATATTGTTCAACAATAACTTTTTCAAATAATGTAGAACTTATTATTTTTATGTGAATTTATTGGGTTTGTGGATTTGATTAGATATCTCTTTTGAATGAGAAAAATCAAGTTTCAATAACTATTAACTACATATGTGAAGATTCGTCGTGCGAAGACCTGTGCTTGTTAACCAAAAAAAGTGATGATGCTCTTCATGGTGTGACACATGCGATTGTAATACAAAGAATTGTATGAAGAAACACGTGAAATTGCATCGCATCACATTACGTACAAACATTCACCACGTAAAATTGCATCACATCACAACACAGACATTTACCACGTGAAATTGCATCACATCACATTACGACACAAACAGTCACCATGTGATGGTGTTTGAATTCGTGACTTTATTAAGGTTTTAAACATATTCTAATATATGCTTAATAAATTTTTTACATGAATCTGGAGAGGAGCCTTAACTTCTTAGACCACACCCATCAACCATATTTTATTTCTTTAAATGGGTTCCACACATTTTTTTATATTATATAACACTTTTACATTTTCGAAACAATTCAACTATATTTTTCAAATATTCATACAACTTATTAAAAACTCTAAAATGGGTCCCACTAAATCTCACAATATACCCAATATTTATATTTATAAAAAAAATTGAAACAATTTAATTCAAATATATCAAAATACATTAAAAAAAGTATACATTTAAAATAAAATAAATATATATTAAAAAACACAATACATCACACAAATAATTAATAAAAAATTACATTAAAAAACACAATCATTAAATTAAATTACTAGAACAAAATACAATTAAAAGATATATTTAAAATATTTTTCAATTGTTGTTATTCTCATGTCCACAACGTTGCCATATATGTTCTATCAAGTCTTGTTGAAGGTGTCGATGAATTTGTTTATCACGAACATCAAATCTTCTACGTAGGAACTCTTGAAAATCAACATTAGAATCATTCGACAATATTGTCGCATCATTACTCAAATGATCATAAGAAAAATCAAATTTTCCACCATATGTTGCACGTTAATCTTCAACAATCATGTTGTGTAATATGGTGCATGTATTCATTATGCGCTGGAGTGTGTCTAAGTACCAAGATCGTGATGGGTTACGTATGATAGTAAATTGGGATTGGATAACTCCAAATGCTCGTTCAATATCCTTTCTTGCCCCTTCTTGATGTTGGTCAAATAATTTTCTCTTATCCCCTTGTGGCATCGGG
Source organism: Lathyrus tuberosus (assembly GCA_022829125.1). NCBI lineage: Eukaryota > Viridiplantae > Streptophyta > Magnoliopsida > Fabales > Fabaceae > Lathyrus > Lathyrus tuberosus. Next base: position 19,813,028 of record JALAZF010000012.1, on the reverse strand, counting down.
ATACTTTTTACAAACGTGGACCATTCAGGATAAATACCATCTGATAGATAATAGCCCTTGTTGTATTCAGTATGATTGATTGTATAATGAACCTCGGGAGCTCGTCTTTGCAGAACATCTTTGAAGACATTGGATTGGTTCAACACATTAATATCATTGTTTGAACCTGCTACCCTAAAGAATGCATGCCAAATCCATAAGTCTTGTGAAACCACTGCTTCAAGCATAACAGTTGGTTTCCCATAATCGCCTCGAACGTACTGCCTTTTCAATGCAACTGGACAATTTTTCCATTCCCAATGCATGCAGTCAATGCTCCCTAACATACCAGGAAATCCTCGTGCCTCTCCCATTTGCATTAGGCGTTCAATGTCTTCGGCATTTGGCCTTCGCAAATATTGTGCACCAAAGATGCTGATCACTCCTCTTATAAACTTATCAACACATTTTAGTGTCGTGGTTTCACCAATTCTCAAATAGTCATCCATACTGTCAGCAGATGTTCCATATGCCAACATACGGATAACAGCAGTGTATTTTTGTAATGGTGAAAGACTTTCCCTACCTGTTACATTAACCATCATTCGAAAATACTCATCATGTTGACCTAGAGCTTCAACAATACGAAGGAACACATGTTTATGCATTCGGTACCTTCTACGAAACTGCTCATTTGTGTATACTAGGGTTTCTGAAAAATCATCTTTGAACAATCGATCGTGTCCTTCTTCACGATTCCTCTCTATATTCCTTCTTTGACGTCTAGGCCTTCTAGAGCTCGAGGTTTCTTCTTCCATAAACAACCTCACAAGTTCTTCATCCATGTCATCATTCATATAATCGATGAACATTTTTGCAACGTGGGAAGGATTGGAAGAATCCATGTGAAAAGAAGTTTGATATTTAGTAAAAGATGATAACAAATTGAAGAGAATGCAAGAGGTTAGTATGCATGTTAATACTATTTATATGACTACTTTGAATAACGGCTAGTTTGACTTTGAATAACGGCTAGTTTGAGTAACGGCTAGTTTGACTATGAATAACATCTAGTTTGAATAAAAGGTAGTTTGACTTTGAATAACGGCTAGTTTGAATAACAGCTAGTTTTACTTTGAATACATAATCGTGTTCGTTGCTCATTTGTGGATTTGAAGATGAAGAATATGCTCCTGAAGCTGAATTCTTTGTTCTTTTTGTAGAAGCTTCTGAGGAACCTGCGAGCCATTTAGGTTCATCTTTCAATAATCTCCATGCAGCCTCAAAAGTAAACTTTTCACCTTCATCTTGGAAATAAATTTTATATGCAGCTTGCATGATATTTGAAAGCTCAAATATTTTGGACAAAATTTTGGTAAAACTTAGTGCTGAAGGGAATGTGTCAACATGGAGACCAGAGCTGAAGAATTCTGCCAAAGAACAAAGATGTCGAAGGAGATGTCTCAACTTGAAGAATTATGTCAAAGAACAAAGATGTCGAAGGAGATGTCTTAACTTAAATACTTGACATTCTGGACTGTTATAACAGATTGATTTAAAATTGTCTTATATCTGTTGCAAGATTTAAGGTGAAATCAGAATGTGGATCAAGGAATCAGAAGACCAGAAGGTTGAAGCCCAAGACTGCTGAAGTCTATAAATATAAGACTTAGACCTAGGTTTTGATATGCCTTTGGTAACCTAGTTCTCTTGTGTAAGAAATAAGGGTTTAGGGTTTTAAGAGTCGTTGACTCTCTAGGTTGTAAGTCTCCCGTTGTATCAGTTGATGCATTGTGGCAGATATAGGCGTCACACAGATCCATAAGCCTTGAGGTATTGGATTGTGTATTGTTCTTGGATGAAGCTTTTAAGCAAATTCGAGTTTGTTTGTTTGTCAAGAAAGCTTGACAGATTTCTGTATTGACAGGGATGATGTAGAAATCACAGTTGGTGATTAAGGGAAGTGAGTGGGGTATCTCATATCAGAGTTGTAAACGTTTGAGTTTAACTGTGGTAAAGATCTTCATTGGGTAGATGTTAGGATAAACTTGTAAACGGGGGAGTTTAGCTTTGTAACAGGTCTACAGATAGTGAAGTCTTCTTCCTGGATTGGTATCCACCAGATGTAGGTGAATTGCACCGAACTGGGTTAACAATTGTTGTGTTCTTCATCATTCTACATATTTACATTTTCTGTAAGGGTTCATGATAAACATGTTGGATCAGATGTTGTGACATCTGTGATTCTGCAGTTCTAATATTCAAGGTATCAGTTTACTGTTGCGCCTCTGTGTTTAAATGATTATGTAGCACAATGTCTTGACATGTGTTAGGACACCTGCTGTCTGTATATGCCAGAATTTCAATTGGTATCAGAGCAGGCATCCTGTCTGGTTCTGGATGAGATCTTTGGGAGATACTTTCTGGCGTTTAAACAAGGAGGAGTTTTGAAGATCAGATCAATCAACTCAGACATACTCAAGGGTATTAATGGATGAGATGGATGATCTAGATAGAAGGTATCAACCCGTTGGTTTTTCTTGTTGCTGAGGAGATTCTACAACAACTGCAGGAGAAGTGGCTAGTTCTCTTGTTGGGGTGTCTTGTAAGATGTTCTGACATCTTATTAGGGCAAGCAGGACATGTTCCTTGATGGTTCGGCTGCATGTGTTTCTGATGGAAGAACTCTAGAATTATGGGATTCTAGAGTTGTTACTGAAGACAGTTAGTGGAAGATCTCAATCGTCGACCTCTATATGTGAAGATATATGCATTCTTTTATTCCAAAGTCAGGAGCGATGGAATGAAGGGAGTTGTTGGAAGATATCCGATATGGTGACTTGGTACTTGGAAGCTTGGTTTCTTGGTGCAGTTGAAGTCAATTGAAGAGGAGAGGATTTGAGTTTAAGTTTATCAAGTTCTTGCTCTGGGAGTTAGATAAATTGTTGATCGGCTATGTTGTCAAAGATACTTGAGAGTTATCTCAAGTCCACTCATAAAGGCGTCTCAGTCGTGCATCTGGAATCTTCTAGTTATTCTTCTGACTAGAAGGTGTTTCTATGAAACACAATCTGAAGAAAGTGGAGGTGATTTATTTTCACCATCCAAAACAGCAAGGAAAGATTCATCTCTCTTAACCCTAAGGGTGGATCTAATCTAATTGGGGCTTTCATAATTTTTGAGGTAAATAAGGTTTGTTCAGAGAGAATCTTAGTTACTTGAGTCAAGGGTGACAGCCTTGGTATCTCAACACTGTTTGTCAAAGAAGATACTTGCAAAATATTGAATACTTGATAAGTGTTCATGAAGTGATCTGGTGGAGCTTAGCTACAACAGTGAAGAAGGGTTGTTGGAAAAGGATTTAAGATCAATTGCTATTTGTGGAGTTCATAAGTATTTAATTGATTATCCTTGAAAGTCAAGATTGTTGATGTTCAACAACATGTTGGAACATCTCATCATCAGAGTTTGTGCAGAATCATGGGAGGGGTACTGCATACACTTTAGCATCTGTTGTGATCTTAGGTGGTGACCTAAGAAGTTGCTTCAGTCGGGTGTGACAGAAGCATATGTTCTCTGGAGAGTTTCCTGGCAAGAAACTGGTCTGGACTTTGATGCTGTTGAAGATGAAGATGAAGACATCATAATCTTGATGGTTATTGCTTGGATCAGTTTATTTCTGATCTAGGTACTTGGGAGCATGGTACTTTGCTCATTGTTAAGGTAAAGAGTAAGTGGCAGTTATCTCTAGCTTTCTACAGTCTGCTCTACTAAGGAAAGTGGCATTCTTTGGTATGGCTATGGTGTAGTCTAGGACGACTTATCTTCTGAAGATTCAGACGTGGCAGGTGTGAAGTCTTTGGAGTTTTAAAGCAGGATGGAGGTTGTCTACTCAAACTTGGTTGTTGAATCGAGTCTATGAGAGCATGGAACTCTTGTTCTATAAAGGGAGGAGGTTCTTCTAAGTGGCAGAGGGCGGAGCTGAATTTAGCAGCTGGATGTCATATCAGAATGTTCTGACATCTAGCTTAACATCAGAATCTCAGCTGGTGATGTGGCACATCAGCTTAAGATAAGGTGATCTACAGGAGAATAGAAGTTATGGATGCTTCAAAAAGTTCTATCTCATGCAGTTTGCGGGAGCTGTGGATGGGAAGATGTTACATGTCTAGAGGTTTGGTGGATCCAAGATGTCTTGCTATGGTGCAAGTAGTTCATGTGACTTAAAGATCTGATTTCATTGGTGGATCAGTGTATCTTGTGGGAGTTTTGAAGAGGAGTGAGATCAATCAAAAGGTGGCATTTGGTTGGTTTCATAGTGTGCATTCAAGCAGGATGCTTGAAACTTATTGCTCTTGTGCAGAAGGGTAGTTAGTTGAAAACGTAAGGAGGTTCTAGTTCTCTTGGAGCTTGTGCTAGAAGTTCTAGGTTGAGGATGGAAGATTACCTTCTTTTGGTGGATGAGAGTTTATTTCTCGCTGGGTTTCTGAAGTTCTCTTTGTTCAAGCTAGTGGCGCAGTGTTGTGTGAAGATCTTCAGTTTGGATTACTATACTGATAGTAAGTCCAGTGGTAGAGCGTATCAAGAACCATGGTGTGTGGTGTCTATGATGTGTGAAGGATGTCCTACCTGATGTTAGAACATTTTTGGGTTGGTTATCCTTGGAGGAGGATTTCAAGTTATGTGAGGAACTGGTTACCTGCATCGTGTCTAAGAAGTATCTACCTTGTCATATGGGAGAATGATGGATTAGAATAACTGTCTCAGAAATCTGATGTAAGGGTTTTGATAAGACTGCAGTGAATCATGTGTTGATTTCATGAAGGTCTGGATTCTAATGCGTTCAGAAGTGGATATTCACCAGGAAAAAGCAGAAGTATTCCAGGTCATCATACGGGAGAATGATGAAGGAATGACTGTCTTGGATTATGGGGTGTCTATCTCAGTTGCTGTCCTTGGTAAGGTCGGTGGAAAATCTTGTGAAGGGGATACTGCCCCTTGCTGCAAGTCATTCTAGTAGTGGATCAGTTTGGCAGTTGTGAAGTTCTGAAGCATGCATATGATATCTAACATCGTTATAACAAACTAAGGGCCCATGTGCATCTCTTTGAGGAATGTGAAGCATTCTGATTCAATTGGGTTGTGTCTCAGGGAACAAGGAGGTCTATACATGAGAATTCAGAAGGAATTCGTGTGGTGTATGGATAGTTTCTGAACGTGAGGGATCAATGGAGCTTTGATCTCAATCCAAGAGTTTGTTATGTTAGGATGGTGATCCTTATATTTCCTCACGGGTAGCATGATGGTGATCATGTGTGAGTGATTATTGGTTCTTGTCAGAAGAAGCAATAAGAGGGTTGATGATTGTGTTCAATAGGTAGTTTGGACTGAGGGTGCGCTCTTGAAGACGTGAAGATGCATCTTATGTTTTCCATTCATCATCTTAGTGTTCATTGGAGGAGCACTGGTTATCTTAGATAGGGGGAGTTTCTCCTTGATCTAAGATGTTTTACTACGAGGGTGCAGTTGATGTTCCAGTTGGTATTGTGCTTCAAGCAAGCTGTGATTACGTTTCCATCCTGAGAGGATGAGATGTCAATAAAGATGTCTTGACACTTGTATTGTTGCAAGTTGGGGGAGACTTGGCAGTGCAAATAACATGGTTCTTAATAGATGCTTAAGAATCATTGGTTGAGTCTGGGGGAATTTATTTTTCTCTGTAGACTGTGATCTTAAAACTGTGAAGATATCATGATTCTGTCAAATCAGAAGTAGAGCTTGGACAATGTCTGACATGATGTCAGGACATGTGTGAATGGTAACTGGTCTTTTGGTCGGTAGGCCTTGAATTGTGGAAAACATGCGCTTGCAAAACATGTTCTTTGGGTTTTACAATATTCTTGGCCGGTGCATTCTTGGTGCTGGTGAAATATCATTCGATATTAATGAACTTTTCTTGGCTCGATGATTCCTATGAAAACAGCTTGGGTACTTATAGGAAAGCCTTAGTAACGTTTGGATTAAGATGTGTGTTCTCATGGCATTATTTAGAATTGCTCCTTAGGTGTGGTGCATCTGGGCTGGGTTGGTACATTTGTTTGTCAATTTTTGGAAAAAAAGGGGGAGAAAGGGTTCATATCTCAGCTTCGTTTGTGTCTTGTATTCTGAGTTAAGAACTCAGTCATGAGTTTAGGGGGAGTTTTATCCTCCTCTACATGAATATCAACATAAGGAAAAATTAATTTAGGATTCCTGGAGTCTCAGTCTCAGGAGTCTTAGGATTTCTAGAGTCTTAGGATTTCTGGAGTCTTAAATTAATAATTAAGAAGTTGGTTTTTCAGGTTAACATGTATTCAATAGAATCCTGGATTTGTTGTGCAAAGAGTTTTAGCCAAATTTTCCAGAAAGGGGGAGATTGAAAGCTCAAATATTTTGGACAAAATTTTGGTAAAATTTAGTGCTGAAGGGGATGTGTCAACATGGAGACCAGAGCTAAAGAATTCTGCCAAAGAACAAAGATGTCGAAGGAGATGTCTCAACTTGAAGAATTCTGTCAAAGAACAAAGATGTCGAAGGAGATGTCTCAACTTGAATACTTGATATCCTGGACTGATATAATAGATTGATTTAAATCTGTCTTATATCTGTTGCAAGATTCAAGGTGAAATCAGAACGTGGATCAAGGAATCAGAAGACCAGAAGATTGAAGCCCAAGACTGCTGAAGTATATAAATATAAGACTTAGACCTAGGTTTTGATATGCCTTTGGTAACCTAGCTCTCTTGAGTAAGAAACAAGGGTTTAGGGATTTGAGAGTCGTTGGCTCTCTATGTTGTAAGTCTCCCTTTGTATCAGTTGATGCATTGTGGTAGATATAGGCGTCACACAGATCCATAAGCCTTGAGGTATTGGATTGTGTATTGTTCTTGGATGAAGCTTTTAAGCAAATCCGAGTTAGTTTGTTTGTCAAGAAAGCTTGACAGATTTCTGTATTGACAGGGATGATGTAGAAATCACAGTTGGTGATTAAGGGAAGTGAGTGGGGTATCTCATATCAGAGTTGTAAACGTTTGAGTTTAACTGTGGTAAAGATCTTCATTGGGTAGATGTTAGGATAAAGTTGTAAACGGGGGAGTTTAGCTTTGTAACAGGTCTACAGATAGTGAAATTTTCTTCCTGGATTGGTATCCCCCAGATGTAGGTGAATTGTACAGAACTGGGTTAACAATTGTTGTGTTCTTTATCATTCTGCAGATTTATGTTTTTTGTTAGGGTTCATGATAAACATGTTGGATCTGATGTCGTGACATCTGTGATTCTGCAGTTCTGATATTCAAGGTATCAGTCTGTTGTTGCACCTCTGTGTTTAAATGATTATATAGCACAATGTCTTGACATGTGTTAGGACATCTGTTGTCTGCATATGCCAGAATTTCAATATTGCTCTCGGAACTCCCACTTTGTTTTGTAGACACAGCTTGTTTGTAGCATCCAACAAACTTTTGAACAGATGGATAAATTTTGTGCCATCGACCTTTTAGTAGCGTCTGTTTCCTCTTATTGTAATTGAGGTCACGATGCTTGTTGTAAGCTTCGTCGATCCTCTTCCAAGAACTATCTCCTTTTTTATCAACCCCAACAATTGAATCCTTTGAAACGTTGAGCCATGATTGAATGAGAACTTCATCCTCTTTTTGTTGGAATCTTTGTTTATGTGTATTCACAACCGGCGCAGATGTAACTTCTTCACCAAGGTTAATAGTTTCTAAGCTACCTTGAGAGCAAAATTGTGGTGTTTCACGTTTTTGATCATTTGATTGCACACCACTACTACCTATTTGAGTCCCATGAGGCATAGTGGGGTTAGTTGATTGAGATATAAATGGCTGATGTTGATATGGATAAGGTGGTGTATAATATGAGTAATTTCCAAAGTGTGGATTATTTTGTGGATTTTGGATAAACTGAGAGTTTTGAAAATTTGGGTTATGGTGTGAATTTGAGATAAAAGGCGCATTTCCAAAGAATGGGTTACTTTGTGGATTTGGAATAGAAGGGGGACTACCAACATTTTGTATAGAATTAGACCAAGAGCTATGTTGATTGGGATCCATTGACAAATAATGTGTAGAAGAAAATAATTAAAATGAGATAAAATCAATAGTTTAAAATTAAACTAGTTGTGAATGAAATTATAATAAAATTTAGTAACTTATTTATAAGATTGGAAAATGTTACCGTAAATTTTTTTTACAAGTAACCAATATTACCGTTATTTTTTACATGTAAAAAATATTACCGTTGGAATTTTTCTTTCAATTAATATCCAACCGTTACTTTTTCATATGTTTTTTTTAATAATCAACTCATTTATATATTGCCATAGACTAAAAATTAGCCCCAAAAAACAAATTACAGAACCTTCCTAGATTCAGGAAGAGAATAAGAGGATAACATACATCAGACTGATTCTAACAGGTAACTTAAACAGCCTGCCCCAACCAATATAGACCTCTAAATCCACCATCAGAACCACCTTAACAGGATCAAGAGAATCTACCAGAACAAACCATAAAACCTGCTTCTTATCATTATGTTCACCAATAACCCAGCCAATCCAATGAATTTACTTACCGATAAAAATCGAGAGGCAATTTGTACCATTCATACAGTGTGCCATACACTTTCTTTTTGATGTTTAACTCCTTCCAGCTCCAAGATCTCAGAACAATTTCATGGAATATTTCATTATGATCCGCTACAGCCTCTTTAAAGATTATAAGATTCCTCTTTCTCCATATACTCTAACACGCTATCAACCAAACAGATGTCGACAGCGTTTCCATCCCTAGTCGTTTGGCCCAACAAAGAAAAGATTCAATACAATTCAATCCACTGGGATAGTACACACCTAACCATTGTTCAAGTTCCCTCCAAACTCTTTTCGATTTAGGACATGATAGAAAAATATGAGTTATATCTTCATTTACCTGAAAACAGAACACACAAACTGTTTAATGAGGGTCAACAATAATACCTCGATTAACAAGGTTATCTCGCGAAGGAAGTCTATTCAATATTAGCCTCCATCCAAATATCTTGATCTTTAAAGGGATTCCCAATTTCCATATACAATCCAACGCTTCTGCCGTTATGTTATCTAACCTTTCTTCCACTATCTTCTGACTCATTCCCAAATAACAAGAGTTGACACTGAATTTGTTATCCTTGTCTCTTGGCCATAACACCAGATCCTCTTCTTGACTGTTCATCTCTACTTCCAACAGTAATTGAAGCAATTCTGCAGCAGCTGCTTCCCCTATATTATTTAGCAGAACATTATTTCCAAATAGGTCCCACGTCCAGATGTTTTCAATCCACTGTCCACAATCTTTAACCAAAACATCCTGAGCTGGAGAAGATTCCTACAGTTTCGGATACAGACATTTGATTGGTATTCCTCCCAACCATCGGGCCTGCCAAAACCTGGTCCTTCCACCATTTCCCACTTTCCATGCTAATACTTTGAAAATACCTTGTTCATTTGTAGGTTTTGATAAATGGTTTAAATCCTTCCACCATCTTGACCAACTTCTAGGAATCCTGGAAAACTAACAAAAGAAGCTACTGAGGTAATCCTCACCATACTTTGCTTTGAGAACCTCGCACCAGATTGAATCATGCTCATTAAACATCCTCCAAGTCCACTTTTCTATTAATGAGCCGTTAAAAACAGAAACATCCTTTATTCCCAATCCACCACTATTCTTTGCACTGCAAACTTGGGACCATTTCACCCAAGGGATGTTGTTCTTCTCCAAATCTCCTCCCCACAAAAATTTTCTTTGAATTGCTTTAATTTTCCTCAGTATATATGTCGGAGCCAGATAAAAAGAGAGATAGTGAATATGCATATTAGTAATGACTGAGTTAATCAATGTAATTTGACCACCAATGGACAGTAATTTTCCCCTCCAAGATACCAGTCTAGCCTTGATGGATGAAATGACTGGGTTCCAAAACGCCAAGGATTTGTGACTTCCTCCTACTGATAAGCCCAGAAATTTGAAAGGGAAATTTGCAACTTTACATGACAGAAAATCAACTACAGCTTCAATCCTCTCCTTATCTAATCCCACACCAATTAAACTGCTCTTGCTAAAATTGACCTTCAACCCTGACAGTATTTCCATACCACGCAAGATGGATTTAATCGCCCATATGCTGTTCCACGAATCATCACATATAAATAAGGTGTCGTCTTCAAATTGGAGCAAACAAATTGTTTTTACTCCATTTACCGATAGGCCATGGAAATGATTGTTGTTGACTGCATTTTTCACCATCATGGCGAACGATTCTGTTACGAGAACAAAGAGAAACGGAGATAATGGATCTCCTTGTAATAAACCCCTATATATCTTGAAGTCCAAAGACGAACTGCCATTCACAAGGACAGATCCATAACTATTGCAAATGAGACCTTTTATCCATCTGCACCATATAAGGTCGAAATTCATCACTTCGAGGACCTTGAAAAGGAAACTCCAGTTGACACAATCATAGGCTTGAGAAAAATCAACCTTGAACATATATCCACTTTTCTTCTTCTTTAGTGCATAATCATGAATCTCATTCGCCACTATGACCCCATCAAGTAACAATCTACCAGGAATAAACGCAATTTGAGTAGCTGACACCAATCTCCCAATCACCAAACTCAGTCTAGCTGCAAGTAATTTGGATAAGATTTTGTGTATACAACCTATGAGTGCAATAGGTCTGAATTCTTTGAAGGACAGGGGATTTTCTATCTTTGGTATCAACACAAAAAAAGACGAGCAAAAAGCTTTTGGCAGAAAAACATTCTCATGGAATTTAGAGATGCAGTTTATGATGTCACCTCCAATGATCTCCCATATATGTTTGATGAAATTCAAATTGAACCCATCAGGACTGGGACTTTTGTTTCCATCACAAGAGTTGATTGCCTCAAGAATTTCCTCCTTAGAAAAGGGCTCTGTCAACATGATATAATCCTCCAAGGTAAGTTTCTTCATTCCACTTAAATCCATGTTGAAACCTTCATAGGCCTGATTCAAGTACTTGTCCGCAAAATGCTTATAGATCACTTGTTTCACTTTCTCCACCCTCTCTTCCATATTCAACCCTATGTTCAATGCTGAAATGAAATTTTCTCTCCTTCTTGAATTTATAATCTAGTGAAAATACCTGGTATTATTGTCTCCTTCAAACTTTCATCTTGTTCTTGCCTTTTGAAACATAATACTTTCTTTAAGGTGTATCTTGTTCCAAACTTCTTCAACTGCAACACTTCTCTTTTCCAATAAACCCTATGTGGACTCTGAATCAAATTCAGCCAATTCTCCCTCCAATTTATTCAGTTCCTCAATTCCCTCATTAATTCTTAAATTTAAGATTCCAAATACATTCATGTTCCACCACATTAGTCTAGTCTTCAAGTACTTTAATTTTTGTAACAGAATGTTACTCGCACTGCCAGTGGCCTTATAGTTAATCGAAACATCCTTCACAAACTTTAGGAACTCAGGGTGATCAAACCACGCGTTGATAGATTTAAAAGGTTTTGGCCCCCAGTTTCTATCATTCATCACTAGCGACACCAGCCTATGATCTGATACTTCCATATCTCCCACCTTCTGATTTACTATCTTCCAGATTCTACATATGTCTTCGGATATAAGAAAGTGATCCAGTCTACTCATGCAAGATCCGTTTGAGTTGAACCACAAAAATTTATTTCCCACCACAGGGAGATCCACAAGATTCATGTCATCAATGAATAAACCAAATTCCTCTAATTCTGAATGGTTAAACTTCCCCATTCCTTTCCTCTCATTTTGTGATTTGATGGCGTTGAAATCCCCCCCGAGAATCCATTTTCCTCTTGGAAATTTATCTTTCAACTTGACTAAATCCTCCTAGTGTTTCCTTTTCTCGCTCAGAACACATGAAGAATAGATGTTCACGATATAAATGGCTCTATTTACATAAGCCATATACCCCTATATATCCAGGACCAGAAAAGCTAAAGACAGAGTTGAAAATTTTCTTACTCCAAACTGAAACCATACTACCAGATTGACCGCAAGACCCTGAAGCATACCAATCATAATCTTCTCCTCTCCAAATACTACTGATAAATTGCTCGTCAATACTCTGTCTTTTCGTTTCTTGAATCATACAAAATTCCACCTTCTCCTTTAATAACAAATTTCTAACTCGCCTAATTTTTATGGCAGAGTTACTTCCACGGATGTTATAAGTTGTGATATTCATTTAATCACTGAATTTCCCTCCCTCATTCTGTCACATCTCTTCCTATCTCTCTTCTCCAGATCTCTTAGGATACCTTCCAACACCTCATCATCCTCTTCTCCTTCAAGACCTATATCCTTTAACATAGACCAAACTTTTCCTGGTACTTCATCAAGTCTTTTCTTCACCCTCTTGTTTCCAATTTCCACATCTTTATCAGAGAGAGAATCGCAACAAAGAATTGATCCCCCTGAATATCTCAAACCACTATCTTCCTCCTACACTGTTGATATATGACTGGCCTTATTTTGGACCGCTATAATGTTAGATGGGCTGATATTAATAGACGAGTGCAACAATACAGAGAAAAATGATGGAGCATAGGGAATTTGGATATTATCATATATCTCGGTCAATGGTTTCTTTTTCCTGACTCCAATGAGAGAAAGAGGCCCACTTGGTTTATGTTCTGCGTCAAATGTTGGTATGGGCCTTAAATCAACATTTCTACTATTATCATGGTTCTTATTACAGCCCAAAACCAAATAGTTATTATCAGTACTCCCCTGCACAACCTCAACCCCTTTTCTCTCTGTAGTCCGATTCAAACCGTCAACCAAAAGGTTCTCCAACTCTTGTCCCATCTGAGAACCTAGATATCCGCTTTCATTAAATGCCATTTTGCTATTAGACTTCTCCTCATTATGACAGGTCCCTCTGTATCTTCCAATTTTCACCTTTTTTGCCTCCTTTTTCTTCTGACACACGTCTGCAGTATAGGTATGGGCGGCTAACCGACATTTCCCATCTCCAACACGATTGATTTTCCCAATACCTTCCACGTGTCTGTCATTCCCTCCTTCTCCTGAATCACCTTCTTGCTCATTCTGGTCTCCTTCGTCTCCTTCCTTGTCTCCATTGATGGATCCTTCCTCGTCTTGATCATCACCGTCAGATTCATCCTCCGTGTTTTCCACATATGAATCATCCGATGTATCAGAAACGATCACATTTCCTTTCAGAATTATTCTTTTCGGCCCATGGTTGTCTTCCATCAACTTGATGCAAAACAGAACATCGCTGATCTCAATATTCAGAACCTCATTAAGATTACTCGTATACTTTGTCTTGATCAAGATTCTGGCCACATCAAACTTTAAATGGTTTTGTGTTTCTTCATCGCTGCTAATATACTCTCCAATTCTACTAGAAATATACTTGAAGAAATCATCTCTCCAGGCGTGACAAGGGACCCCAAAACATTTGACCCACGTTAATCGTTCCTTATCCACTTCTGAAGGTGACCATTGACGGATGTCAACAAACCATTGAGATAACCATTCTTCTTCTTCCTTGATTAATGATATAACAACATTGTCTTCTCTATCTTCGAGAAGACAAAGATTTGCTCCCATTGGTGTAACTTTAATCTGAAACATTCCTTCTCTATTGAATATTTCCTTAATGTTGTATGAATTTCCTGGTTCCTTTACTTCTCCTACAAATGCATCTTCAAAACGATTGTATTCCTCCTCTTTTACTTTAAACAACAGACGTGTCCATTCAGGCTTTGTTTCCTTATTTTGTCCCTTGCCAGATACCACCTCTACATATGATCTGTTATTTCTTACCTTCTTCCAGATAGGTCTAACAAGATTTTCTTTGATCCCAAGTGCCTCAGATTGTTTCTTGCTGACCCAGAATCCACCCTGTCTCTTTTAAACCTTCGAGTATTCACATGTAGTTTTCTACTAAGTATCTGAATGTTATCCAGCTTACAAGTTATTACCCTTTCGTCTCCTACTTTTCTAAACCTCACAAATCCGTATCTTTTTCCCCTTTTGTCTCTCTTTGCAGGCATAAAAACTTCTAAGAGAATGTTGAATTCCATGAAGATCTTTGCCATGTCTCTAGCATTGTAATGACCCGAAAATTCCGTAAAGAAGAAAGATGTAACTTCTTCATGGTTCCCAACATGTTTGCCGTTACGTTCTCTCTAGATTGAAACCCTCAAGGCGTTATCGCCATGTCTTCTATTCTTCACCACTTTCCCGTCCATGGGCTCACAGAGCTCCTTGAAATCGAATCTAAAACTAAACCTTAGTACAAACTTAACCTTAGCACAAATGGACCCTAGGAAAATCCAACTAAAGCCAAGGCCCCTTGCCCTAGGGCAAGGAATTTAAGCCGAAGACTATAGGTGAATCAAGCCTAGAACCAAATGATCTAAGAAGAGTCGAGTGAAGAAGATGATGTTAAATGTAAGAATGATAGCAAGAATGTTTCAGTCATTAAGAGCATGAATAATAAGAACCATCTTTGCACCACTTCAATAATACACCACTTTTTCATATGTTGATCATTTAATATAGTCTTTTTAATTTTTCATATCTTATAATATAGCATTTTTAATTTTTCTATTGATTAATGATCCAGCTGGCATGTAAAAATCGTTCACAAACTACACCACATTCACAAACAAAGGATGATACTTTTTCTCAATTATCCATCAATTCTGACAATCATAACTTTGGTTGTTGTGTGTGAACCGTAACAGTATGGCGACAATCATGCTCTTAGATCTTTCTCCCTCAAACATCTAAATTCATCTATGTTTTTTAAATTTTTTTACCAATCTTATCATTTCCAATCATATGGAAGTCAATCATAAGAATTATCTCCTTATGCAAGCTCTATAAGTTAGTAAGGCTTGTTCATCTCTAAATTCTTGATTCATTTCCTTAGGATGTGGTTTTTCTTTTGATTTTTTTATTATAATGAATTTACTAATTTAAAAGTGGGAAATTAAGTTAGAAAAACAAAACCTAGTTTGTTGAATTGATTATATCTGTAAACTATAGTAAGGGAGTGGAACTTTTGATTTGAATCATGCAAAGCTTAATTTGAGTCATAAATCTCATAATGGCTTAAAAAAATTTATGAAATTTATATCATCACCATCACCTATGAGTCAACTTTTGTTATCAAGAAGTATTTGAACTTTACTTCTGATTCAACTCCAAATAGAAGAAAAATATGATAACTAATAATACTATTTTTCTTAGTTATCTTATTCTTTAAGAACCTATATGCTTATGATTGGAAATATATAACTTTAGGCATATGCCTTTGAAATTTTGTACCCTAAGGTAAATGAGTAGTATAGAGCCAATGTTGAATCTCCATAATTGAGCAATGTGTGTTAATGTGTTTATGGTAATGAAACTTGGAAAATTTGTTTATTTTAAGGATTGACAATTTGTCCAGAAATCTCAACATATCTCTTAAAAAGTTAGGAGATAATTAAATTGTAAGAAACAATTGAATTGTTTCTAGCGTCTTTAATCAACTTCAATCTTATAACGTTAGCTAGGTTTGTTAAGCCTTTGTTGAGAACTTCCTTTGAAAGGTAGAAAAAATGGGATAAAGAGAGTCGTCGATACTTGACACCTTGGTACAAGTTAAATATCCCTTATGTTTTCCATTGATGGAAATATAAAGTTTTGTTGAATGTAAAATGATTTTAATCCACTTTTTAAAAAATTGTGTTGAATCCAGAAGCCTATAAAACTTTGAGCAAGAAATTTCATTCAATTGTATCAAATGCTTTAGAAGTATCTATTTTGATAGTCAGGTTTCCACGAAAATCAGATGCTCCTATGACCCGTTTCTATATTATTGAAGTGGATAAACAGACAAGATCAAACTCTAATTTGACATCTAACAAATATAGGGTCAGTTTGTTTTAGCTCTGTTGAACAAGGAACAACCTACTACCATTAAGGAAGTTAAGAAATCTACTGGACCGGCGGGGAAACTAGTATGGCTTGAGTAACTGTTGGTTTTGGCTTAAACTCCTAGTCTTAGGACTAGGGGCCTTGACATCCGGCGTTCATTGCTCATCTTCATTGGTTTTCTTTGCCTCATTTTAGATTTAGTTCTAGTCTGTTTAGTCTTGAAATGGAAACATCAGAGGAGTGGATACGAGTTAACGGTAGGAAGAGGAACCAAGCTAAAGGAACTTTCTCGGTTTGGAAAGCTAAAACTGGAAAGAGGGAGGCAGGTGAAGAACACATAACAAGCTATTTTTTCACAGAGTTCCCCGAAAAATATAAAGCTAGGGATATGTTCAACTTATTCAGAGATTACAGAGTGGTGGAAGAGGTTTTCATTCCTCGGAGAAGAGATAGGAGATGAAAGAGGTTCGGTTTCGTTCATTTTAGAAGGGTTGAAGATGAAAAGAGGCTGGGAATTAAATTAGATAATGTTTTCATTCAAGGGAAGAAATTGTTTGTAAATCTTCCCAAGGTTTCAGAGGAGAAATGTGTCGAATGAGGATCAAAGGAGAATAGATAAGATAGGGACGAGGTTAGAAAGCAGAGAAGAGAATGCTCAGAAAGAGAGACCCATTTGGACGAACGAAAAACCATGCAATCTTGGAGAGCCAAAATCATACGTTCAGGCAGTCGAAAAAAATCCCAAATCAAGGCGGGATGGAGAAGGATTTAAATCAAGGTTTGCACACCTACAGGTGAACATCGGGAGAGAGAAGCTGAGTAGATTCGAAAGAGACCATGTGGGTATTGTGGAGGAATCTGGATCAAGCTACAAGATTCAGGAGGCTTTAAACACGAGAGGCATTTTCACCATAAAGGTCACTCCTATGGGAGCTAGGAAATGTCTTATGGAGGAAATGGAAGAGGGTGTTCTTGCTGAGCTGATTGAAGAGGATAGGGAATGGACTTCAAAGTGGTTCGAAGAGATCAGACCATGGAATCCGGGTGAAGTTGATAATGAAAGATATACTTGATTGAGGTGTTTTGGTCTTCCATGCCATGCTTGGAGAACTGAAACTTTTAAGTTGATAGCTGGTTGCATTGGAGAGTTTGTTAGAAATGACAAAGAAACTGAGAGTATGGAATGCCTCGACGTCGTAAGAATTCTTGTCAAAACTAAGCACCCCTTGTGTCTGAACGAAGTGTTTAATATTGGGGTTAACGAAGACGTTTACAGTATCAAAATTATGGAAGATTTCCACGGGCCAAAAAGAATTTCGCTCAATGAGGATGATGAGGTTGTATCAGAGTCTGAAGAAGGGGACGACGAAGAGGATTTGGGAGACAGCGAGGGAGGAGATAGCGAGGATTACGGTGACAGAGGGGGAGGCACGTGGAACGATACAGAAGAGAGATAAGCTAGCCTTGGAAATAGAAAAAAGTCAGATGGTACAAAGGGGAGGTTTTTCGAGGAAAATAGGCAACAGGCCTCACACATAGGTAAGGATGGCGGCAAGGAGGGATTTTGGGGAAAAGATAAGCTGAGAATGTCAGGATTAGAAGCTCAAAAGGGTCTTTTGGAGTGGTTGGGGAAATTAAAGACAGAAAGACTCTTCATAATTCCAAGGATATGGCAGTCAAGAGAGTAGTATTGACAAGAGAGATTAATTAGAAGTAGCAGAAGACCTTGGGGAGCGTGTTTTAGAAGAAAGGACAACTCAATATCAGAGTAGTGAAAACAACTTAATTGTGGGCCAGAAGGTAAGTTTGGGCTTCAACAGACACGATAAGGTTGGGCCTGATGCTGAGGAGAAGACAATTAGGTCCAAGAAGACTAAATCCTTAGAAGAGATTTTGGGAAACATCAAGATCCCTTTCACCCCCTCCTATTTTGCATCTTTGGTTAATCAGGAGACAAGAAATAAAATGGGAAATACTCTATCTATGTCACAACAGTCGATTAGCTCTGAGGATGGTGGCTCTAATTACTTCGGTGGCTCTGTGCTTTGTTGTTAGTCAATCTCAGATGGTGATGTCATTAAGAGTAATTCAAGGATTAGGAAGAAAATTGAGGGCTTTCCCAAAAGGATTTGGGAGTCTATCAAACAGATGGGAATCGAGGGCGACGAAGACGATGAATACTTTGAGGGTATTATCAGAAAAATGGAAGACTTGGATAGGAAAGCTTATGAAGCTCAGAAGGAGGCAGCTAATGTGGTTAGATGAATTTTATCAGTTATAATGTAAGAGGGTGTGGAGGTCCTATCAAGAGAAAAAGGATAACGCGTATAGTGACTGAGGGAAGGACAGACATATGCTTCATTCAAGAGACAAAATGTAGAAGAACGAATGACTTGCTAGTACAGGGGTTATGGGGAAACGATGAAGTCTCTTGGTCTGCTATTGATTCTGCAGGAAATTCTGGTGGACTAATTACTATGTGGAAGAAGGATGCCTTGAAGCTAATTTACTCTATCAGAGGTGAAGGTTTTTTATGTCTCAGCGCAAATTGGAATAATTTTAATGTTTACTTTGTCAACGTGTATTCATCATGCAATATCCGAGAAAAGAGAAATTTGTGGTCAAGATTGATTCAATTAAAGGAGTTTTCCCCTGAAGGAGTGTGGGTACTTGGTGGAGACTTTAACGCTACAAGATTTATAGACGAAAGTAAAGGTGTTTGGGTGAGAAGTTTAGGGGAGATGGAGGAATATGATAAGTTCATTTTAGAAATGGATCTGGTGGATCTACCCGTGTCTGGTAATTTATTTACTTATTGCAGTTCAAATGGGTCGGCTATGAGTCGGCTGGATAGATTTCTGGTATCCTGGGATTTGGCTAAGGCTTGGAACACCACGAAGCAGGTTATAGGAGTAAGGGATGCTTCAGATCATCGGCATGTGTGGCTAATTGGTAGAGAGGTAAATTGGGGCCCAAAGCCCTTCAAGGTTTTTTAGTCTTGGTTTAAACATGTGGAATTCAGGAATTTTGTAGAACAATAATGGAATTCTTTTGTTGTTAAAGGGAATGCTGCTTTCATCTTCAGCAAAAAGTTATAAATGTTACTTGACAGGCTAAGGTGGTGGAATCTTAATGTCTTTGGTAGAATTGATTTGGAGATAGAGGGTAGTGTAGATCAGATGAATAAGATTGAAAAGTTGATGGCTGAGGAATCTTCTACTATTTCTGCGAGGGATCTTGATGACAGGTTAGAGGCGCAAAAACTCTTCTGGGAGGAGTCTCGATTTAAAGAATCGATGATTTGTCAGAAGTCAAGGATAAGGTGGATAAAGGAAGGAGACCAAAACTCAGCTTTCTTTCATAGGAGATTCAAACACAAAGTCAAGATAAATTATTTATCCTCTTTGAAGGTGGGAGACAGAATTATCGAAGATGTTGAGGAGTTGAAGCACGAAGTGAAAGATTTCTTTGTTGCACAATTCAGTAAAAGACAACGCCCCTATTTGAAGTTTGATTTCTAGGATTTGGCCAAGCTCTCAGCTGAAGATAGCATATCTTTAGAACGAGATTTTGAAGAGGAGGAGATTCGAGAGGCAGTTTTCGTATGTGCTGCTAAAAGAAGTCCGGGTCCAGATGGCTTTAGTTAAGGATTCTACCAAAAATTCTGGGACATAATTAAGACAGATTTTATCAAGTGTATACAGGAATTCGGTGTCTCGTGTAGATTGAATAAGGCTATATCTTCTTCTTTCCTTGTGTTAATCCCAAAGCGAGCTAACCCTCAAAGTCTGGACGAGTACCACCCTATTTGTTTGGTTGGGTGTGTTTACAAGGTTGTAGCCAAAATTTTAGCAAGCAGATTGAGAGAAGTTATTGGGAAAATCATTTCCATTAATCAATCTGCTTTCATCCCTAGTCATCAATTGCTGGATGGTGTGTTGATCTTGAATGAAATTATCGACTTGGCCAAGAAGAAGAAATTACAATGTGCCTTGCTCAAAGTTGATTTTTCCAAGGCCTACGACTGCGTAGATTGGAATTTCCTACGTTATATGTTATAATCCATGGGATTTGGGGAGAAATGGATGAAATGGATGGAGGGGACTGTTTTCTCAAGTTTTATGTCAATTTTAGTTAACGGGAGTGCTACTTCTGACTTCAAGGTTACACGTGGGTTACGCCAAGGAGATCCTTTGTCTCCTTTTCTGTTTGCAGTAGTGGTTGAAGGCCTTGCATACATGGTAAGGAAGGCTTCTGAATCTGGAGTATTGAAAGGATTTAAGGTAAATAACACTTGCAGCTATGAAATTTTGCAGTTTGCTGACATTACAGTTTTACTATCGGACATCAATTGGAGCAACTTCTGGAATTTCAAAGCCATACTAAAAGGTTTTTCTTTGATTTCTGGGTTGGAAATCAATTCTTCCAAGAGTAGTTTGATTGGCATAGTGTCGCTCCCGGGATTTTCATCCTAGTACAAACGCGAAAGTGGCACCGAACAGAGTCGTCAGCAATGTGTATTTATCCCAAGAGAGGGAAAGGAAACACCGCATAAACCTGAAGGAAAGGATAGAGCATGGTCTTACGACCAAAAGAAATGGGTTCGGGAGTCGGTTACGCGAGAGGAAGGTATTAGCACCCCCTCACGTCCATCGTACCCGATGGGATCCACGCTTGCTTGCTCGATCAAAGGGTGTAAGAAAAGAATACTGAGAAAGAAACTGAAAAAGGAATGGAAAAGGAAAGGAGAGAGAAAGAGAAACAAATGTAGGGAAAATAAAAGAAGTGCTCGCATGGGCCCTACCCCACTGCCTACGTATCTCATCGGGAACATGAGAATCAGAGCGACGTAGTTCCCCTCACTAGGGATGAATTGTTTGTGTTTTTTAGAGAATGGCTTACGTTCTAGCTCAGGTGTTGCAGGCTCGCTGGTCCGAGTGCGTTACCGTCTTGCAAGAGAACGAGTAGAAGCGCGTTCGTGCGTTGAGAATGAATGAGATGAGAAAAGAATTCCCGAAGGAAAGACGTTATTGTTTGTTTTTGCCTTTTAGAAGTTTTTCCATTTATTTGCATATGACAGTGTATCTGAATCTTAGTCATTGGAATGTGTACATTCTCACATTCCAAGATGGAATGGGTAAGAAAGCATACTAAGAGTGAAGAAGACCCCCACACTTAGCTCCAATTGTCAAGGTTCAAACACACTAGCATACTTGTGTTTATTAAGTGTTTTTGTTAATTAAGAAATGAAGAAGTGTTTTTTATTATTTGCACCTTCAACAAGTATTGCATTTAAGTCCCTCATACAAGATCAAATG
Source organism: Lathyrus tuberosus (assembly GCA_022829125.1). Lineage (NCBI taxonomy): Eukaryota > Viridiplantae > Streptophyta > Magnoliopsida > Fabales > Fabaceae > Lathyrus > Lathyrus tuberosus. The sequence continues at coordinate 19,791,694 of JALAZF010000012.1, read as the reverse complement.
TTTAACACATTGACCCAAGATGGGCTATATGCTACACATTCTAAGATTACAAGAGAAGACCCCTTATAATCTTTTCTTTATATGAAAGGCCTAAATGCAATAAATGCCTACCTTTATTATATGTTTTGAATTTTCTTTGAGATGAGAAGATGAAAGACTCAAGAGAGGGTAAAGGTAAAAATCTATATGGACTAAGACTCAATCCTAATTGATTAGTTAAGGGAGTGATCCTAAAGTTTGTGAGGTTTCAACCTAAAGTCTAAAGAAAGAATGAATTAAACAATTCACTTCTAAAGTAGAAGATGAATTGTAATTCACAAGGGGAAAGTGATGAGTTATTAAAAGAAAGCACATAAGTGCTTAACAAAACACAAAATGGAATTGTAAAAAAGAAAGGATAGAAGTTAAATGTGGATTCCTTATCCACACTCAATTGAAACTTACCAAAGCCCCTACATGGTTAGTAAACATGTATAAGAAGTATAAGAAGTAAAAGAACATGTAATGCATCATAAAACTCAAAAGAATTAAATGAAAAACCAAATCTTAGAGCCACAATCAGAATGTACATCATATGGACAACAAGTGAATATCATCATACAAGTGCAAGTGAATAAGCAATAATCATCACCCATTAGCATTTAAACATGTTACAAGAAGAAGGGGTAGATGAAAGATGGAAAGAAATGAAGAGGACATGCATAAATGGCACATGTAAATCAACAACCAGAATTGAAACTAAATGGAAAATAGTTTATAAACATCTCAAAAGTATTTATGAATCAACTTCAAGACATTCAAGAAGTAATATAAGAAGAATTGAAATGAAAGTTCAAAAAGAAAGTGCAAACAATACATGTTAATGATGCACAAAGTTCAAATTGAAAGTCAACATGCAAGGATGACATATAATGTGTATCAAAGACCTATAATATCATATGAATGGCTCATAACATATGCAAATGCTCATACAAATATGCACAAAAGAATTCATGTAAACATGCACTAAAATTGTCATGACATGCCATGGATTATGCTTCCAATGTAATGCATCAAACAAAGACCAAATGGATTCATGAAAATTATGCCAGCATATTATTGGAATGCCTAGGTCAGAAATGCATCATACATCAAGATAGCATGTAAAAATTCAGAGCAAAATGACTTCAAACAAAGCAATTAGGTCAAATTGAAACATCATGCAAAGTGGTGCAAATATAGGCATCAAGACATGTGATAAAATGACCTAAAAATCAAACAAAAATCATCTAACATGCTTCAATGTATTAGTGAATCAATGCAAAAAGAATCATGTCAAAACAGTTGGTAATGAGCAAGAAAAAAATTAAACAAATTCATGTATCATGCTTAGAATGCATCTAAATGGAAATTCAAAGAAAATTATGGACCAGGGGTAAAAAGGTCATAAAATCAAGAAATAAAATCACGGAAAATTTCCTAAATGTTTTAAGAATACACATGAATTTTTGTAGAATTTTCCAATCTGTTTTGGTATTTTTTAAAAATTAAAAAGCAAACGTGTAGAAAAGTGAAAAAAATAAAATGGAATGCAAATGTGAATGGGGGTGCATGCCTAGTAAAAATGAGTTCAAAAATGGTTTGGGCTTAAGGCATGGGGGTGTGGATATCAATCTGGCTTAGGTCCAATAAGCGCGCAAAACACCATAACTAGCATGTTCTTCAGTCAACAAAATTGACTCATTAATAGCCACTAGATTGAGTCAAGGTCAAGCCAAAGTCAAAGTAAACATGATCAATGCACACACGCGAGGGAACACATTTACTAACATGCACTGCGCCACATTTTGTTTAAGTGAAATCAGAAATGGAGCACGTGAGGTGCACACCTTTTTTAATGTGTTGGCCAATCCTACACCACACGATGCAAGTAAATCCACGGTCACGATTAAAACTGCAAACCAAACCCTAACACATGATCACCGGCCGGAGAGGGACCTCCGGTCACCTTCTCCGGCCACGCACCACCGTCTGCAACTCTCACATGTCCCAGAAATGCACAAATATTATACCAAAATGAAGCTGAGCTCACGTAGATTAAGAATTCACAATTGTTTTTCACATACCAAGCACACACATAGAGAACAGAGGAGATTAAATCATGCCCTAAGTTTTGGATCTAGGCTTCTAAGAAGCTCTATCAACTAGCCGGAGTAAGCAGAGCTTCTATCAAGCTTAAATTAACAAAAACAAGCTAAAATTAATGAAAATCAACTGAAGCAAAGTTGAATGATGAAACCTGAAAATGTGGAGCAATTGGAGATGTTGAGAAAAACCAGAGGAAAGCTTGATATGCTGAGCTTCTAGATCTTCAAACTTAGCAAAATAAATGCTATGGATTCGTAAATAGATGAAGGATGTTGAAGCTTGCAATGATGCTGAACTTGCAGAAATGGAGTTGTTCTTGTTGCTCTTGATTCAACCACACCAAGCAATGATTAATGGAAGCACAATGGAGTTGAAATCGTGGAGAGGAAGATGAGAAAAATCAGAAAGAGTGAGAGGAGAATTCTGAAGTGTTTTTGAGAGAATGTGGTTGAAAATGAAGTTGTGAGGTGAGATTTGGCTTTATAGTGTGAGTTAACCAAGGTTAAACTGAGTGAGGTTAACTGAGTCACAATGGTTTGAGTGAGTCATCCCTAACTAACTGAGTCAAGTTAGTTAGGGAGAGCAATGATATGGTGCAGCTGGTTTATGAAGAACTATGGTGGAGATGAAAATGAAATTCCAATGGCACGGCTATGTAGCATAAACTTATTCAGCAAGTTTCATTCTTTCCCTTCTCATGCATAATGAAGCACGTGACATGGTGAATGTAAAAAGTGTTTGGTTTAAAAGGGTAATGGATGGAGAGTGTGATCAAGCATGTGTGGGAATGTGACAATCAACAACATTCATTTCTGATTTTTTAGCAGCTTGGAATCAGTTGGAACATGGTAGTTTAAAGATGATTTTCCCTCTGCATTGTGAATGGTTTGAGAAGGTTTTGGGATCAAATGAAAGAGGGAATATCATGCTACATATTTGGTGTGAAAAATGAATTGAAATAAGACATGGAAGAGGTTGAAAAATGACTTAGAACATTAAGGTTTGGGACTGGTATAAGGGTGAGGCAGTGAGGTTGGCTGGCAAGGCATGTTGGCATGGGATTTTCAGCATAATCACCATGACTTTGGCCCCATATATCGCCTCTATAACTTGATCAAATGGAATTTTGTCCAACATGAGTATTGAAGATGACACTACAAGGAACAACTTTGATGTTGAAAAGTTTTTCATTTGAGGTCTTTAACCATGAGAAAAATGAGTGGACATTTGGCCCACCACATGTTTGTTAAAATGACTGCGCGCATGACCTGAAAATCTTGGTCATGACCTAGTTTTGAACCTACTTTGCTCAAACTTTGATCAATCATATCTCACTCAATTTTTATCCAATGGAGATGTTCCACACATGGATTTGAAGCTTAAAACAAGATCTTTTGTTGTGGCCGAGTGGAATTTTCATTTGGTGCTTCAATTTTAAATGGCCTTGGTTCAAACTCTGATGCAAAATGGCCAAAACTTACTATTTTTAGTAACCCTACTTCACCCAAAAATGGCAACTTTCCACATCTTGATTTTTTCATGATTCCTTTGGAGTTTCTTGACCAAATTTTGCACATTGGACACATATAACATGAATTTTATGAATTTGGCCTCAAAAAGTCAAGAGTTGACTTTTTCCTCTGATTATTTGACTTTGCCCCAAATTTCCTGATTTTTGATCTTTCTTCCAATTGAACCACCTCCAAAACCAATTGAGGGGCAATTCTCCACATACATACACTTAAGGACATATGGAATACCATGAAATCAAGTTTTGTTCAAAAAATCAGAGATACCCTGATTTAATTGTAAACCCTAATTTTGACCCCCTCTGGTTAGGAGGAAATTGCACATCTTCCAAATCCAAATTCCTCAGAGTATGTTGTGTATCCTCTTAAAGGAGGATGAGAAATGCCACTTGAGGATGATTTTGGATCAATGAGCTATCTCTTTTGAGGGTTTTCCTTCAGTTTTTTGAACCTCTTGCATAGTGAAAGATGTAATGCTTCAATCTCCCATTGTATCTCTTATCCTTGAGGTTGTGGAAGATCAATTGAGATGGGATGAGACATGAAAGACCTCTTGGCTTGCCTTGAGGGCACTTGATTGACCTTTTGTGCTTTGAATGATCTCTTGATTGCCCACCTTCCACCTGATCACATGCCCTGATGGTAAGAAGGATGCCATGCTTCATTTTTCTATATTAAATGCAATGCAATGCTAATGAGATGGATATGATATGATAAATGATAATGCCATGCTATGATGCCAAAAGGGGAGAGCAAATTTTGGGGTATTACAGCTGCCCCTATTCAAGCGCTGTAGACCTGGATGCCTGAAAGCAATTGCTTTCGGACTTTCGAGGTATATAGTGATTGAATACCAAATATAACCAAAAATTTGCTCTGGATGATGAAGAATAAAAGGGATATAAACCCAACGAGACTGCTGGATTGAATCTTCGATGAAACGTCTGAGAGATCTGTCTTTTAAACGACGCCAGACGACTACTGGCTTGCCACGCTACTGGTGGACTTTAATAATGTCTTTTATGCAATTCCAGACGACTACTGGCCTGCCACACTACTGGTGGACTTTGATAACGTCTTTTGAACGACGCCAGACGACTACTGGCTTGCCACGCTACTGGTGGACTTTGCAGCTTCGTGCCACCCGAAGACGGACTTTTGCCAATCCACTGTTGGACTTTTGCCACCCTAAGACGGACTTTTGCCAATCCACTGTTGGACTTTTAGCTGCTTTGCCACCCGAAGATGGACTTTTGCCAATCCACTGTTGGACTTTTGGAATATGCCACCCTTAGATGGACCTTTCGCCAATCCACTGTTGGACTTTTGCCACCCGAAGACGGACTTTTGCCAATCCACTGTTGGACTTTTAGCTGCTTTGCCACCCGAAGATGGACTTTTGCCAATCCACTGTTGGACTTTTGGAATATGCCACCCTTAGATGGACTTTTCGCCAATCCACTGTTGGACTTTTGCCACCCGAAGACGGACTTTTGCCAATCCACTGTTGGACTTTTAGCTGCTTTGCCACCCGAAGATGGACTTTTGCCAATCCACTGTTGGACTTTTGGAATATGCCACCCTTAGATGGACTTTTCGCCAATCCACTGTTGGACTTTTGCCACCCGAAGACGGACTTTTGCCAATCCACTGTTGGACTTTTAGCTGCTTTGCCACCCGAAGATGGACTTTTGCCAATCCACTGTTGGACTTTTGGAATATGCCACCCTTAGATGGACTTTTCGCCAATCCACTGTTGGACTTTTGCCACCCGAAGACGGACTTTTGCCAATCCACTGTTGGACTTTTAGAATTTGTAAAATTGTATTATTCTCTGCATCTGTGTCAGACACCTCTGCTGACTCTGCTGAGGAGCGAAGACCAATGATTTGACTTTGGAGACTCCTGAAAGGATAACCTCTCCACTGGAGAATGAATGAACAATCCGTCTGCTTCGAATTGTCAAGCTTGCCAAAAATAAATTGGACTTGAAGAATAATAAATCTGCCAGGAATCACTTCATCTGTTAGGGGAATGAATTCTGGTCACAGCGATTCCGATGGGGATGAGAATTTCTTTGTATGGTGTCTTTCTAGGGGAGAGAAATCATAAAAACTCTGCTTGGGGATCTGTCCAAACCGAGACCCTTTGTAGGGGTTATCCACCTTCTGACCCGGCTGGGGAAAGGCTGTACCATCCTCGTTGAGGAATAGATTTTGTCGATCTGATAAACCTCTGCGGGAAGAACAACAACTCAGCTGGGGAGTATTGCTGACAAGATTCGATGCTGACCTCTGTGGGGAATACAATGACCAGAGGTACGATCTTGCCGGGGAATCAGGGTTACTCTGCCGGGGACATACAAAACCTGGTTATACCATTCCACCGCAACTTGTTGGGAAAAAGTCCTTAGAGATCTGTTGGGGAAACCCAAAGCAAATCCACAGTATTCTGCTGAAGAATATGACTGTCAAGCTTAGGATAAGTACCACAATGCCCCATGTTAGGCGAGCTTCCCTTTAGACAATTCCATTAGGGATGACGAGTTTATAACAAACTCTGCTGGCGGAAACTGCTTTAAAACGTCTCGTGCTGGGGAATGCCTTTTGAGAGGATTTTATAGAAGACCAACTGTCCTCAAACTCTACTGGGGATGATCAACACTTCATGCTGGGGAAACGAACATGTCCCATGCTTGGACAAAACAATAATTCGTCCCCGAAGAGGATGTCATAAGAGGATTTTACAGAAGATCTAGCCTCTTCAAACTCTTGTGACTTCGCTGGGGACAATGACCATCAGTTTCGGTGTCGACGAGACCCTTCTTTTGGGGAACCTGTGACCGTTACCGACATAGAAAAGCTTGTAGCCGTTGGAAGGACTGAATAAGAGAATCGACTTAATAAGATGCAACGGTACCCAGTTGAACTTAATTCACTGATATCGACCCGTTATGCACAATCGTCGACCGAACGATGAACGCCGATCTCCTTACCCATAATTGCCCCAGTCTTTTGCGTGGGGTGATTTATTGCTGGTCTTGTGCTTAAAATCATCTGCACCTGCTACCTGCAACAAAAGAATATGCCCACATGCCCCGAATATTGCATGGCTAGAATCCACCATCCGGGAGTATTCAACATTCGAAGTAATTTCAAATATTTTTTCTGCGCATGTTATTGCAAGGCTGCCATGTTTTCAAATGCAATGTTTTATCAAAAATTAGGACGTTTTTGCAAACAAAGCAATAAAACAAAAATAGAAAACTTTTTATTGACATTCAATTTATTGACTGAGAGCCCAGAATAGGCAATTACATCAGGAAGCAATCCCTGGAAAGAGGTGATCGCTAAAAATTGAGAAAAGAAACTATCCTAATGGCAATGTGAAAACGGAATTCCACTGAGTTTCCATTCTGTTATGACCAGTATGTCTTCAAAACTCCCCGACCTTGCCTTCTGAGGAATGATCAGACCGATTCCTATCCTTCAGAACGTCAGTTGTTCAAACGGTAATGGGGTACAGATAACTCAAACCGTAGTCATTCGCTTAAATCCCTCTTTTGTGTGGACCGCCCTTTCAGGTTTTCGATCCACCAGGATACCCTTTTTTGCCTAAGTTGCCCTTTCGGGTTTTCAACTTACCGGGTGTACAAATCTTTTTTCAATTATATCCCTAATTTTTGCCCGAACCTTATTCTGTTTTTGGTTCGCCGGGATGCCCTTTTTTGCCTGGATTTTTTTTATTCTTATTATCCAGCGGGTCTATTCATGCGAAGTATTTTTTGACTACGTCTGAGTTGACAGGGGATGAAAAGTCTTCGCCATCCATGGTTGTAAGCAATAAAGCTCCGCCCGAAAAGACCTTTTTAACCACGAATGGACCTTCATAATTAGGAGTCCATTTTCCCCTGTGATCTGTATTGGGAGGAAGGATCCTTTTGAGTACCACATTTCCGACTTTATAAACCCGAGGACGCACCTTCTGGTCAAATGCCCGTTTCATTCTGCGCTGATATAGTTGCCCATGACATACAGCCGCCAATCGCTTTTCCTCAATAAGGCTCAGCTGATCAAATCTGGCTCGTACCCATTCAGCTTCATCTAGCTTAACATCCATCATAACTCTGAGGGACGGAATCTCTACTTCAACCGGTAGCACTGCCTCCATACCATATACAAGTGAGAATGGGGTTGCCCCAGTGGACGTGCGTACCGACGTTCGATACCCATGCAAAGCAAATGGTAACATCTCATGCCAATCTTTGTACGTGACAACCATCTTCTGCACAATCTTCTTGATATTTTTGTTGGCCGCTTCGACCGCGCCATTCATCTTTGGGCGGTACGGAGAAGAATTGTGATGTTCGATTTTGAAGTCCCGGCATAACTCAGCCATCATCTTATTGTTCAAATTAGAACCATTATCAGTAATGATTCTTTCGGGAACTCCATATCGGCAAATGATATCCCGTTTTAAGAAACGAGCGACCACTTGTTTTGTAACATTGGCATAGGATGCGGCTTCAACCCATTTGGTGAAGTAATCAATTGCCACCAAGATGAAACGATGACCATTGGAAGCTGTAGGCTCAATCTTTCCGATCATATCAATGCCCCACATGGCAAACGGCCATGGCGACGACATGATACTCAACGGATTTGGAGGCACATGCACCTTGTCTGCATAGATCTGGCATTTATGGCATTTGCGGGCATATTTGCAACAATCTGACTCCATAGTCAACCAATAATATCCCGATCTTAACAACTTTTTAGCCATTGCATGTCCTCCGGCATGGGTACCGAAAGAGCCTTCGTGCACTTCAATCATCAACAAGTCTGCTTCATGTCTATCCACACATCTAAGCAGGACCGTGTCAAAATTTCTTTTATACAGCACGCCATCTTTGTTCAAGAAGAAACTACCGGCTAACCTTCTCAACGTCTTCCTGTCTTTGGACGATGCCCCGGGCGGGTACTCTTGACTTTTCAAGAAACACTTAATGTCATAAAACCATGGCTTGTCATCAGACGCTGCATCGACCGCAAACACAAATGCTGGTCTGTCAAGGCGGGATACCTCAATCTTAGGTACATGGTTCCATCCTTGCACTTTGATCATGGAAGACAAAGTGGCCAAGGCATCAGCGAACCTATTCTCATCTCGAGGAATATGGTACAGTTTCACTGTTGTGAAAAATGTCAGCAATCTCCTTGTATAATCTCTATACGGCACTAGATTTGCTTGGTGCGTGTACCAACTCCCTTTCACTTGATTGATTACCAAAGCTGAATCACCAAATATATCAAGGGTCTTAATCCGTAGATTAATCGCCTCCTCGATTCCCATTATACAAGCTTCGTACTCTGCTTCATTATTGGTGCATCCGAAAGTTATTCGGGAAGTGAAAGGCATATGAACACCTTCCGGCGTGATAAGAACTGCTCCAACTCCGCACCCATTCATATTGACAGCCCCATCAAACATCAGACTCCATTTGGATTCAGGGTCTGGCCCCTCCTCCGGAAGTGGTTCCTCGCAGTCTTTAGCTTTGAGAAACATGATGTCCTCATCAGGGAAGTCAAACTTCATGGGTTGGTAATCATCAATCGGCTGTTGCGCGAGATAGTCGGACAAGATACTTCCTTTGATGGCCTTTTGTGAAGTGTACTGAATGTCATACTCTGTCAAGACCATTTGCCACCGTGCAACTCTGCCTGTCAATGCTGGCTTCTCGAAAATGTACTTGATAGGATCCATTTTTGAAATCAACAAGGTTGTGTGCCTAACCATATATTGCCTCAATCGCTTAGCGGCCCATGCAAGCGCACAGCATGTCTTTTCAAGCATTGAATATCGGGACTCACAATCATTGAACTTTTTGCTCAGGTAGTAAATAGCATGCTCCTTCCTACCTGTCTCGTCATGTTGACCGAGAACACAACCCATGGAACCTTCAAGCACTGTCAGATACATTATCAGCGGTCTCCCTTCAACTGGAGGCATTAGAATCGGAGGTTCCTGCAAGTATTCTTTTATCTTATCGAATGCCAATTGGCAATCGTCATTCCACCTGACCGTTTGATCCTTCCTCAACAATTTAAATATTGGTTCACACGTGGCTGTTAGGTGAGATATGAACCTCGCAATGTAGTTCAATCTACCCAAGAAACCACGAACCTCTTTTTCTGTTCTCGGTTCAGGCATTTCTCGTATTGCTTTCACCTTGGCAGGATCAACCTCGATTCCTCTTTCGCTCACAATGAAACCCAGTAACTTTCCAGAACGTACCCCAAACGTGCACTTGTTTGGATTTAATCTCAGACGGAACTTTCTCAACCTTTCAAACAGCTTTTTCAGGTTAATCCTCCTCTTCGGTTCTCGACTTGGCAATCATATCATCTACATAACATTCGATCTCCTTATGAATCAAGTCATGAAACAATGTCACCATCGCCCGCTGGTACGTTGCCCCTGCGTTTTTCAAACCAAAAGGCATTACTTTATAACAATAAGTACCCCACGGAGTAATGAACGTGGTCTTTTCCATATCTTCAGGTGCCATCTTGATCTGGTTGTACCCGGAGAAACCGTCCATAAATGAGAACACTGAAAACTGAGCTGTATTATCGACCAGCACATCAATATGAGGTAGTGGAAAATCATCTTTCGGGCTAGCTTTATTAAGATCTCGATAATCCACACACATTCTCACTTTTCCATCTTTCTTCGGTACTGGCACGATGTTGGCTACCCATGGAGGATACTTTGTCACAGCAAGAAAACCAGCGTCCCACTGCTTCTGGACTTCCTCCTTAATCTTTAAAGCCATGTCGGGGTGAGTCCGACGAAGTTTCTGCTTGACTGGCGGACATTCTTCTCTCAATGGTAGCCTGTGCACGACAATATCCGTATCCAACCCCGGCATGTCTTGATACGACCAGGCGAAGACGTCAACATACTCGCGCAACATTTCCGTCAAAGTTTGCTTCACATCTGCTTGCAAGCTGGCACCAATCCTGATCTCTTTTTTGGCGTCCTTGGTACCAATATTGATGATGTCTACAGTCTCCTGATGAGGCTGGATGACCCTTTCCTCCTGTTTCAACAATCTGGCCAGTTCTTCAGGGAGTTCACAATCTTTCTCATCCCCTTCTTCGGCTTGATAAATCGGATTGTCAAAGTCATACATAGCCATATCAAAATCGTTATCAGTGGTATCCGGAGGATCAAGTCTGCATGAACGGGTTCATGCCTTATTTTAGAATTTATTTTTAAGCAAAACAAAAGAAAAATAAAAACTGAAAGACAGAGAACAAAATTTGATTGCAAAACGTCCTTTATTAATGATTAAACATTGCGAATGCAACCATGGTGGCCCTACAAATGAATCTATACGCCTTGGGCAGAGCGCAAGATTTTGACATGCATTATGGTTAGAAAAAACAAAGAAAAATTACTCTGTCTGAAGAGTAACCCGGATGACTTCTTCAACGAACCAGTTCTGCACTTGTTGTCCCGGAACATGAGGGCGTACCCAATTGTCCAGGTCACAATCACTGTCAACACTATCCTCTGTGGCTGCACAAGACTGGTCCGTGTAGATAATTCCCCCACTATTGAAAGTAATGGGTCCCCTGCTCCCCGCATCTGAAGTTGTAGAGGGATGATAACCAATACCAAATTTGTCTTCCTTCATTGGGGTCTCTATCAACCTGCCCCAACCTTGGGCGTTGCCTGCCCTGACGACTTCGACAGCTTGTTTGTAAGATGAAATGGAGGTACCAGCCCCAACTGGTACAGAAGAAGACTCAGGTGCATCGTCAATATTGACTGCTTCAAATGATTGGCACAGCATCTCATGAATTTCCCCATCCATTTCAATGTACTTGAACGTAGACAAGTGACTCACAAAGATGTCTTCTTCCCCACACACTGTCACAACCTGCCCTTCAAACTCATACTTCAGCTTTTGATGTAGAGTAGAAGTAACATCCCCGGCTCCGTGAATCCAAGGGCGTCCCAATAGGCAGCTATATGCAGGTTGTATGTCCATTACATGGAACGTGGATTTGAATACCTGTGGTCCAATTTGTACGGGCAATTCCACCTCACCAAACACAGATCGTCTAGTTCCATCGAATGCTCTGACCACCAATTCACTAGGCCTTAAGATCAAACCGTCAACTTCCAGCTTCATTAATGCCTTCTTGGGCAAGACATTGAGTGATGAACCAGTGTCTACCAGTACATGAGATAACACTGCGCCCTTACACTCCATCGTGATATGCAAAGCCTTATTATGGTTTCTTCCTTCAACAGTCAAATCTCTACTTGTAAAGCCCAAGCCATGGCTAACATTAACATTGGAGATTACGCCCTCGAGCTGATTAACAGTAATTTCTTGTGGCACGTACGCACTCTTCAACACTTTCAACAACGTCTGTCGGTGCGCATCAGAGCACATCAATAGTGACAAGATTGAAATCTTTGAAGGGGTCTGATTCAGTTGGTCCACAATCTTATAATCGCTTTTCTTGATTATCTTCATAAATTCTTCCATTTCCTTATCAAAAGTAATCTTTGTCTCTGCTTCAGGTGTAGGCGCACTTTCAACCACCTGTTTACCCTTAGCCTTTGCTGCAGCTTCTACCTCCTTATCACTTCTCAAGGTTTGGGGAGCGAACAACCTTCCACTCCTTGTAAAGCCCCCTACACCCCCTACGTTATCAACATTTGGGCTGACTGATGACTCAACTTCCTGTTTTTTACCTTCGTAATATACATCTGCCCCATAGTGCCATGGGATAGCTTTCGTAGATGTGAACGGAATTGGCCCTGGCACCGTGATAGTGACAGGACTGGGCCCTTCTGGCGCAACACTCGCCACGGGAACTGCATTGACCGGCATTTGAATCTCAGCGGGAGTGTAATAGATGGTCACGGTTGATATCTCATCAGTGTCTTTCACGACTCTGTCAAACTGTAGACATCCTTCATCGATCAGATTCTGTAAACCCATCTTCAACTTATCACAGCCGTTCTCCTGATTCATACACTCAGAGCAATCCTGACTACAGCCCGGGAACACCTGTCCCTTCAATAAACGATCTTTTACAACCAACAAAGAAGTTTTCACTTGATGAACGTCTAACACCAAATTCAATCTCCTCCCATCTTCAATAGCGTACACATTTGCTGCACTATGATCAGGCATGGGATGTTGAGTAATATTAGGAGCGGGAGAGAAATTGATGGCTTTAGCATCAATCAAATCTTGTACTTTATGATGGAAAGCCCAGCATTTTTCAATGGAGTACCCCTGAGCACCTGAGTGGAACTCACAACGAGCATTAGCATCGAAGTTAGGTGGCAGGTTTCCAGCAACCGGAGCTTTCATAGTACGGAGTTCTACCAACTTTAACTCGAGTAGCCGGGGCAACAGCGCGGCATAAGTCATAGGGAGAGGATCCATCTTACGATCCCTCTGTCTAGACCTTTGCTGGAAAAAAGGTTGTTGCTGTTGAACTTGTTGTTGGGGTTGTTGTTTCTGAACAGACGGTGTGGGGATTGTTACAGCATCTACCTGATAATAAGCTCGAGAACGCCCTCTACCTCGTCCTCTAAACACAGCATTCGTATCACCTTCTCTTCTTTTCTGGTTACTAGCAAACGGTTTCTTCGTCCCCGAAGAGCCAGCCCCACTCACATCCTGGATCTTTCCAAGCTTTAACAGACTTTCTATTCTTTCTCCCGCAATCACAATATCAGCAAATCCAGTTGACGGACAAGCAGCTAATCTATCAAGATAAGCCCCTTGCAAGGTGCCCATAAACATATCCGCCATTTCTCTGTCTGACAAGGGAGGTTGAACCTGGGCAGCCATTTCCCTCCACCTCTGTGCATATTCTTTGAAACTCTCCTTGGCATTTTGTGACAACCCCTGCAATTGAGTGCGGTTGGGCGCCATGTCAATATTATACTGGTATTGCTTCAGGAACGCTTCTGCCAGATCTTTCCAACTCTTCACAGCAGCTCTATTCAACTTCATATACCAGGTCAAGGACGCCCCAGCCAGACTGTCCTGAAAATAGTGCATCCATAGCTTCTCGTCATCCGTATGGGCTGAAATCTTCCCAAAGTAAGCTTGAAGATGCGTTTGGGGACACGCATTGCCGTGATACTTATCAAAAGTAGGAGGTTTGAATTTAGGGGGAATTCTGACTCCTGAGACCAGCCCCAAGCTGGTAACATCAATACCCATAGAGTTCTTGCATTCTATGGCCCTGATCTTTTCTGCTAACTCCTCATACCTTCGATCACCTTGATTACCGACATCAGCATCTAGTAGAGTAAATTGGTCTTCCAGAGTATCTTCAAGAGTAACACCAGCATGCCTACCATTTCCATTACCCCGATTGTTACCACCAGGAGGAGGGTTGCCACCGGGAGGAGGGATGCCGTGTCCCTGTGAATTGTCATGTTGGTCACCTTCGGGCCCATTGTCTGGACGCTCGACCAGAAGCCTCAACCTCTCCTGATTTTGCGCCATGCCAGTCATGAGGGTCATGAACTGGTCCATACGCGCCCTCATTTCGGCCAAATCACTTTGCACTTGATCCATGATTCTTACTTGATTTCTTCGCGTCGAATATCGGTGAATATGATTCTCCGCTATACTGCCTGAAACCAAATAAAGGTTAGAGACCCTGCAACGAGTACCTGAAAAGCAAGTAACAAAAATGCAAAATGATATGCAATGCCATGCAATGCTATGTTTGTCATTTCCTAGGTGCTTTTATACCCTGATTCCAATCCAATCCACAGAAATCTGAAGACCAGAAATCGTGATATAAAGAGACGTGTCGTGGTCATGTGCTTGTGTGCAGCTATCTGATAAGGAATAATTCTGAATAAAACTGCTCATACTCATTCAACGAAATATTCAAGTACATTCAAGAAAGGTTCAACCGCAAATGCAATATAAGGAAAAAAATGGATCCATCAACAAGCCTGATGGTAGCCATTAACAACAAAATACAGGGAAAAGAACATCAATCTGACAATTCCACATCCTTCAGCCTATCACTTGAATACTTGATTTCCTCAAAAAGTATACGGGTACGCTGGTGATTCGGCTTTTCAATCATTTCTTTGATCAAGACATCCCTTTTTTCAAGAGCTTCAGTTAAAGAACCCATATGCAGCATAAGAGCTTCGTCATCATGCACTCCTTTGTGTCTCTTTATGCCAGCTTGCGTCTTGAGTATCTCTCTTTCTATCATGGCTTCTTCAAGCTCTTTCTTGGTATTCTTCAACTGGCTTCTAACTTCTTCTAACTGCTCTTGACTTTTATCGAGACTTTCCCGATACTTTCTCCTCTGCTCATGTGCCTTTTTAAGCTCCTCGTCTTTAGTCTTCAACTGATCCTTTAACTCGGCATTTTCAATTCTGACTTCATCCCAAGCTTGACGAAGTTGAGCTAATGAATCCTTGCTTCGGGCTAAAGCCTGTTTTGTAATCTTGTGAGCCTGACTAGTGTCATCTGCTCCCAAAGTAAGTTTCCGAAAGTACCGAGCTCGGTCATCAAAATCTTCCTCTTTGTCAGCCAAGGTTTTTTCCGCTTTCAAGGCTCTCTTTTCCAACTCTTTGTTGTCAGCTAGAGCTTTCTGAAGGCATCTGCTCATTCCAGAATTCTCTATCTGCAACTCTCTGACCATTTTCTTCCACTTCTCACATTCTTCAATAGCCACCATAGTGGGTTGTTCTGGCTGTACTGAACATAAAAGAGGTCCCCTTGAAAAGGGTAAAAGCAATTCCTTTACTTTCGTCTCAATCCACCTGTCATATTCAGGATAAGATCTACAATCTCCTTTTCCAAAAACTGCTTTTCCAATTTTGTGCTTATCTTTCCAAGCATTCACTACTTCTACCACCTTCGCATCTTTAGTTCCTGTAAAGAATAAAGATTCTTCCACATCTTGCTCTGTAGGAGGATCCCTGGAAGCATACCCAAACTGTCGGATGGCCAAAACTGGATTATAATTGATCCCTCCTTTTCTGCCAATCAAAGGCACATTTGGAAAATTTCCGCATCTTGTGACAAGCTCTATTCTCAATAACCGGTGGTCAAACCATACAATGTTATCAGCAGTTAAACTCATCAATCGTTTAGACCATTTCGCCACATCTTTGGTTTCCACAAAGGCACCTGTCTGAGGCAGATGTTTGAAAAACCAATGACTCAGCAGTGGAGTACAACAACTAACAGATCCTCCCCTCCTTTTCTCATTCTTATAGTGCACGGAATGATAAAAATCTCCTAACAAAGTAGGGACTGGATTTTTAAGAACGAAAACTCTTGTCGCTTGCATATCCACAAAGTCTTGCTGATTGGGAAAGAAAACTAGGCCATATATGCAGAGAGCCAGAATGGAATTGTAAACCGTCCAATTTTTAGCACTTGCAGCCTCCTGGGCCTGTCCAGACAGAAATTCTAAATGAAATCCGCTAACTCCATTTTTACTGCTCACACCACTCTTTATCACTGCCTGATCCATTTGTAAAGCAGCAGCAATTTCTTTTACGCTGGGAGAACTATCAGAGAAGAATGGTATTGCCGACGTGATCGGAATTCCCAAAATAAATGAGAATTCTTCCAGTGTTGGCATCAAAATGTAATCTGAAAAAAGAAAGCACCTCAACGAAGGCTCGTAGAACTGTAGCAGAGTGTGCAAAGCATCATGCTCATACTTGGTGATTGTACGGACCATCCCAACCAAGTTCCCGTAGCTCTTCTGAAACCTATCAAGAATACCCGGACCAGCCATATCTATAACTTTGAGCAATGAATCCAAGACAGGATCTGGAAACTTGTAAGACACATTGTTCTTTCTCTCGGCAACGATCTCTGTTGAACCCATGGATTGGAATCAGAAATGTATTATGCACCTGAAAATGACAAACATAACTGTTATGATATGATAATGCAATGCAAAAGGGCATGTGATCAGGTAATCAAGTGTCGGTGTCTGTATTGAACTGTGTGCACTGTGTCTCTGTACTGAATCTGGCAATATCTGAGATGAACACTTAAATCACTGTCATAGGATACAATGTCTGAAATCATCATAGAATCACGAGTAGGAGGCTGGGTTTCCTGCAAACCTGTAAACATCCCGCCCATGCTCACATGTGGTTCTTAGAAAATAAGGCTTGTCAGCTTCGGAGGTTTGAGAAGCAATAGCACATTCAGCCCGTAGGATACAATGCTATGCCAATCAAAGAGGTCGTCCACTGACTCCCCTTAGAAAATAAAGGTCATCCTATGCAAGTTCCAAAGTGGGCCCTCGGGTGCGAATGGGTTTGCCACAGAATGTGGTCTGCCATTGTCACCACTAAAGAGGGATATTTCCACTAAGGTCCTCATGATCGGTCACTAGAGTCGACAGCTCTCTAGATCTACATCCTGGAATACGCAAGATGCGTATGCCACGACGTGTCCCAAGATAGCCTCGTCTAGCTGTGAATTTCGTGAACACCCAACGCACTCCAAACGGCACGTAGGTCCCACTACTCTCCACTCTAATTCTAAGTGTATACTCAAGCCTGTGTAATGGGCTTATCTCTCAGAAATCCCGCCCGCCAAACAGAAAACAACACAGTCCAGTATAGCATAATATATCATATGAAATGAAAATGCTAAAATACGGTAAATACAGTAATGTACAGTAAAGCAGTAAATAACCATACAATAAAACAGTAAATACAACACAACAGTAAACACCCAATGAAAGAAAAGCAGACAAGCGCTAGGATTGACTCGCTTAGGGATGGACCAGCAATAGGTCAACCTCATTGTCCCCAGCAGAGTCGCCAGCTGTCGCTCCCGGGATTTTCATCCTAGTACAAACGCGAAAGTGGCACCGAACAGAGTCGCCAGCAATGTGTATTTATCCCAAGAGAGGGAAAGGAAACACCGCATAAACCTGAAGGAAAGGATAGAGCATGGTCTTACGACCAAAAGAAATGGGTTCGGGAGTCGGTTACGCGAGAGGAAGGTATTAGCACCCCCTCACGTCCATCGTACCCGATGGGATCCACGCTTGCTTGCTCGATCAAAGGGTGTAAGAAAAGAATACTGAGAAAGAAACTGAAAAAGGAATGGAAAAGGAAAGGAGAGAGAAAGAGAAACAAATGTAGGGAAAATAAAAGAAGTGCTCGCATGGGCCCTACCCCACTGCCTACGTATCTCATCGGGAACATGAGAATCAGAGCGACGTAGTTCCCCTCACTAGGGATGAATTGTTTGTGTTTTTTAGAGAACGGCTTACGTTCTAGCTCAGGTGTTGCAGGCTCGCTGGTCCGAGTGCGTTACCGTCTTGCAAGAGAACGAGTAGAAGCGCGTTCGTGCGTTGAGAATGAATGAGATGAGAAAAGAATTCCCGAAGGAAAGACGTTATTATTTGTTTTTGCCTTTTAGAAGTTTTTCCATTTATTTGCATATGACAGTGTATCTGAATCTTAGTCATTAGAATGTGTACATTCTCACATTCCAAGATGGAATGGGTAAGAAAGCATACTAAGAGTGAAGAAGACCCCCACACTTAGCTCCAATTGTCAAGGTTCAAACACACTAGCATACTTGTGTTTATTAAGTGTTTTTGTTAATTAAGAAATGAAGAAGTGTTTTTTATTATTTGCACCTTCAACAAGTATTGCATTTAAGTCCCTCATACAAGATCAAATGTTTAACACATTGACCCAAGATGGGCTATATGCTACACATTCTAAGATTACAAGAGAAGACCCCTTATAATCTTTTCTTTATATGAAAGGCCTAAATGCAATAAATGCCTACCTTTATTATATGTTTTGAATTTTCTTTGAGATGAGAAGATGAAAGACTCAAGAGAGGGTAAAGGTAAAAATCTATATGGACTAAGACTCAATCCTAATTGATTAGTTAAGGGAGTGATCCTAAAGTTTGTGAGGTTTCAACCTAAAGTCTAAAGAAAGAATGAATTAAACAATTCACTTCTAAAGTAGAAGATGAATTGTAATTCACAAGGGGAAAGTGATGAGTTATTAAAAGAAAGCACATAAGTGCTTAACAAAACACAAAATGGAATTGTAAAAAAGAAAGGATAGAAGTTGAATGTGGATTCCTTATCCACACTCAATTGAAACTTACCAAAGCCCCTACATGGTTAGTAAACATGTATAAGAAGTATAAGAAGTAAAAGAACATGTAATGCATCATAAAACTCAAAAGAATTAAATGAAAAACCAAATCTTAGAGCCACAATCAGAATGTACATCATATGGACAACAAGTGAATATCATCATACAAGTGCAAGTGAATAAGCAATAATCATCACCCATTAGCATTTAAACATGTTACAAGAAGAAGGGGTAGATGAAAGATGGAAAGAAATGAAGAGGACATGCATAAATGGCACATGTAAATCAACAACCAGAATTGAAACTAGATGGAAAATAGTTTATAAACATCTCAAAAGTATTTATGAATCAACTTCAAGACATTCAAGAAGTAATATAAGAAGAATTGAAATGAAAGTTCAAAAAGAAAGTGCAAACAATACATGTTAATGATGCACAAAGTTCAAATTGAAAGTCAACATGCAAGGATGACATATAATGTGTATCAAAGACCTATAATATCATATGAATGGCTCATAACATATGCAAATGCTCATACAAATATGCACAAAAGAATTCATGTAAACATGCACTAAAATTGTCATGACATGCCATGGATTATGCTTCCAATGTAATGCATCAAACAAAGACCAAATGGATTCATGAAAATTATGCCAGCATATTATTGGAATGCCTAGGTCAGAAATGCATCATACATCAAGATAGCATGTAAAAATTCAGAGCAAAATGACTTCAAACAAAGCAATTAGGTCAAATTGAAACATCATGCAAAGTGGTGCAAATATAGGCATCAAGACATGTGATAAAATGACCTAAAAATCAAACAAAAATCATCTAACATGCTTCAATGTATTAGTGAATCAATGCAAAAAGAATCATGTCAAAACAGTTGGTAATGAGCAAGAACAAAATTAAACAAATTTATGTATCATGCTTAGAATGCATCTAAATGGAAATTCAAAGAAAATTATGGACCAGGGGTAAAAAGGTCATAAAATCAAGAAATAAAATCACAGAAAATTTCCTAAATGTTTTAAGACTACACATGAATTTTTGTAGAATTTTCCAATCTGTTTTGGTATTTTTTAAAAATTAAAAAGCAAACGTGTAGAAAAGTGAAAAAAATAAAATGGAATGCAAATGTGAATGGGGGTGCATGCCTAGTAAAAATGAGTTCAAAAATGGTTTGGGCTTAAGGCATGGGGGTGTGGATATCAATCTGGCTTAGGTCCAATAAGCGCGCAAAACACCATAACTAGCATGTTCTTCAGTCAACAAAATTGACTCATTAATAGCCACTAGATTGAGTCAAGGTCAAGCCAAAGTCAAAGTAAACATGATCAATGCACACACGCGAGGGAACACATTTACTAACATGCACTGCGCCACATTTTGTTTAAGTGAAATCAGAAATGGAGCACGTGAGGTGCACACCTTTTTTAATGTGTTGGCCAATCCTACACCACACGATGCAAGTAAATCCACGGTCACGATTAAAACTGCAAACCAAACCCTAACACATGATCACCGGCCGGAGAGGGACCTCCGGTCACCTTCTCCGGCCACGCACCACCGTCTGCAACTCTCACATGTCCCAGAAATGCACAAATATTATACCAAAATGAAGCTGAGCTCACGTAGATTAAGAATTCACAATTGTTTTTCACATACCAAGCACACACATAGAGAACAGAGGAGATTAAATCATGCCCTAAGTTTTGGATCTAGGCTTCTAAGAAGCTCTATCAACTAGCCGGAGTAAGCAGAGCTTCTATCAAGCTTAAATTAACAAAAACAAGCTAAAATTAATGAAAATCAACTGAAGCAAAGTTGAATGATGAAACCTGAAAATGTGGAGCAATTGGAGATGTTGAGAAAAACCAGAGGAAAGCTTGATATGCTGAGCTTCTAGATCTTCAAACTTAGCAAAATAAATGCTATGGATTCGTAAATAGATGAAGGATGTTGAAGCTTGCAATGATGCTGAACTTGCAGAAATGGAGTTGTTCTTGTTGCTCTTGATTCAACCACACCAAGCAATGATTAATGGAAGCACAATGGAGTTGAAATCGTGGAGAGGAAGATGAGAAAAATCAGAAAGAGTGAGAGGAGAATTCTGAAGTGTTTTTGAGAGAATGTGGTTGAAAATGAAGTTGTGAGGTGAGATTTGGCTTTATAGTGTGAGTTAACCAAGGTTAAACTGAGTGAGGTTAACTGAGTCACAATGGTTTGAGTGAGTCATCCCTAACTAACTGAGTCAAGTTAGTTAGGGAGAGCAATGATATGGTGCAGCTGGTTTATGAAGAACTATGGTGGAGATGAAAATGAAATTCCAATGGCACGGCTATGTAGCATAAACTTATTCAGCAAGTTTCATTCTTTCCCTTCTCATGCATAATGAAGCACGTGACATGGTGAATGTAAAAAGTGTTTGGTTTAAAAGGGTAATGGATGGAGAGTGTGATCAAGCATGCGTGGGAATGTGACAATCAACAACATTCATTTCTGATTTTTTAGCAGCTTGGAATCAGTTGGAACATGGTAGTTTAAAGATGATTTTCCCTCTGCATTGTGAATGGTTTGAGAAGGTTTTGGGATCAAATGAAAGAGGGAATATCATGCTACATATTTGGTGTGAAAAATGAATTTAAATAAGACATGGAAGAGGTTGAAAAATGACTTAGCACATTAAGGTTTGGGACTGGTATAAGGGTGAGGCAGTGAGGTTGGCTGGCAAGGCATGTTGGCATGGGATTTTCAGCATAATCACCATGACTTTGGCCCCATATATCGCCTCTATAACTTGATCAAATGGAATTTTGTCCAACATGAGTATTGAAGATGACACTACAAGGAACAACTTTGATGTTGAAAAGTTTTTCATTTGAGGTCTTTAACCATGAGAAAAATGAGTGGACATTTGGCCCACCACATGTTTGTTAAAATGACTGCGCGCATGACCTGAAAATCTTGGTCATGACCTAGTTTTGAACCTACTTTGCTCAAACTTTGATCAATCATATCTCACTCAATTTTTATCCAATGGAGATGTTCCACACATGGATTTGAAGCTTAAAACAAGATCTTTTGTT
The DNA here is from genome assembly GCA_022829125.1 of Lathyrus tuberosus. Classification (NCBI taxonomy): domain Eukaryota; kingdom Viridiplantae; phylum Streptophyta; class Magnoliopsida; order Fabales; family Fabaceae; genus Lathyrus; species Lathyrus tuberosus. The sequence goes on along the minus strand of JALAZF010000012.1, from coordinate 19,769,760 downwards.
GTGGCCGAGTGGAATTTTCATTTGGTGCTTCAATTTTAAATGGCCTTGGTTCAAACTCTGATGCAAAATGGCCAAAACTTACTATTTTTAGTAACCCTACTTCACCCAAAAATGGCAACTTTCCACATCTTGATTTTTTCATGATTCCTTTGGAGTTTCTTGACCAAATTTTGCACATTGGACACATATAACATGAATTTTATGAATTTGGCCTCAAAAAGTCAAGAGTTGACTTTTTCCTCTGATTATTTGACTTTGCCCCAAATTTCCTGATTTTTTATCTTTCTTCCAATTGAACCACCTCCAAAACCAATTGAGGGGCAATTCTCCACATACATACACTTAAGGACATATGGAATACCATGACATCAAGTTTTGTTCAAAAAATCAGAGATACCCTGATTTAATTGTAAACCCTAATTTTGACCCCCTCTGGTTAGGAGGAAATTGCACATCTTCCAAATCCAAATTCCTCAGAGTATGTTGTGTATCCTCTTAAAGGAGGATGAGAAATGCCACTTGAGGATGATTTTGGATCAATGAGCTATCTCTTTTGAGGGTTTTCCTTCAGTTTTTTGAACCTCTTGCATAGTGAAAGATGTAATGCTTCAATCTCCCATTGTATCTCTTATCCTTGAGGTTGTGGAAGATCAATTGAGATGGGATGAGACATGAAAGACCTCTTGGCTTGCCTTGAGGGCACTTGATTGACCTTTTGTGCTTTGAATGATCTCTTGATTGCCCACCTTCCACCTGATCACATGCCCTGATGGTAAGAAGGATGCCATGCTTCATTTTTCTATATTAAATGCAATGCAATGCTAATGAGATGGATATGATATGATAAATGATAATGCCATGCTATGATGCCAAAAGGGGAGAGCAAATTTTGGGGTATTACACATAGGAGTGGAGGACTTCATTTTGAGAGCAGCTGCATAGTTCCCCATGTGTCGAATTGGTACTCGTTCATTCAAATTTATAGGTATCTGCGTTGGTTCTAATCAAAGACGTAAGTCCTTCTGGAGGCCAGTTATTAAAATGTTTAGGGATAGATTGTCTGCTTGGAATGGTAGTGGGCTCTCAATGGGGGAGAGTTACTTTGATAAACTCTATCTTGACGAATATGCCTATACACCACTTATCTTTTTTCAGAGCCCCTAGTTGTGTTTTGAAAGAAATTGTTGTAATTCAGAGAAGTTTCCTGTGGTCAGGATCGGATTCGAGTAGGGGAGTCGCTTGGGTCAGTTGGGAAAACATCTGCAAACCAAAAGAGAAAGGAGGGATGGGAGTGAAAAACCTGAGAATTTTCAACATTGCATTGTTGGCCAAATGGCTATGGAGGTTCCTCACAGAACCAAGTGCTAACTGGTGCGGAATTTTGAGAGAAAAATACGGTGATTTCAGCAAATCTATACATTCTTGTGACGAGTTTAAGCCAAGTAAATTCCATTCTCAATGATGGAAAGATATCAGGAGAATTTGCGTTTCGTCGAATTTCACTTCGTTTGGAGATTTCATTTCTGTTAGGCTGGGAGATGGCAGAAATATTCCTTTTTGGAAGACTCAGTGGGTAGGATCTCAACCTCTGAAACAAGTTTTCCCTAATCTTTTTCAAGAGGTGTTTTCTCCGGAGTTTTGCGTGGCTGACATGGGGTCGATGGTCAGATCAAGGTGGGAATGGAACTTGCAGATAACATGTTGTCATACCCCAAATTTTGACCACTAAGATTTCCCATCATTGTGCAAATCATCATCACAATATGGATGTACCTTTATGCCTCATCAATCTCCTCAAGAAATTGTTGAGCATTCACCACAATCAAAATTAGGGTTTCATGCCCTCTCTGAGCTCTTAGACAAAGGATCAATCAAGGAATGACATGATATTCAACTTGTCTAACCTCTCAAACATCCACAAAGGATTAAGAGGACTCCCACTTAAAGGATTAAGCACAAGGTTGCTCCCTTCTAGGTGGATCAAGCTTCAAGATCGACAGTGTCACCAAATTAGGGTTTTGGTCGACTAGGGCCTCCAGATGGAAAATTTCCTCTGGGCACATGCCAATGATCCAAAACATAACCTAATATACTCCATGGAACCTCATGGGCCCAAACATCAAGTCAATTTGACCTCAAGGGATACATACATCAAAAATCAGGAATTAGGGTTTCTTGACCTAATTCACCCCTAAGTTGGCTTTTGGGACAAATCATGAACCAAGACCTCAAGACATGATTTGAGGGTCTCTAATATACCATATTGATCTATTTAGAACAATGGATTTATCCAAGAAGCTTGAGCAACAAGTTTCAATTTCATTTGGACCACAGTTAGGGTTTTGCAAGAAAAGTCAACTGTAGCTTTGACTTTTGACCAAGACATGCTCCCAAACCCTAGGACATGATTCAATATACCCTATAAAACCCATGGAAGATGTCCATCAAGTTTGATTTAGGTCAAGGACATGATTTCCTGAAGAATTGCACAGTTTGGAATTCATCTGCTAAAAAGTCAACCGTGCACAAAAGTCAACTTTGACTTTTTGAGATTTTTCACAAAATTGGATTTTTAACCCTAAAATGATGTTAATGTATGATTGGAATCATCATTCATCAAGAAAAATCAAGAAAAGTGGGATAACTTGTAAAAGGGGTAACCATAAAAAACTTAGAAATTTTTCTAAGTTATGAAATAAAGTGACTAAGATACCAACTTTGGAGGATCATAACTCCTAAACCACAAAGCCATTTTTTCCCATCCAAAGCTTGATTTGTAGATCTCATTGACCTCTACAAAAGCTAAAAACTGACCTATTTCCAAATTCCTCATGGATTTTGAGTTATGGAGTGATCAAAATCAAGAAAAGTCACTTTGTTCCAACACTTAGTGAAAATTTCACTAAGTCAGAATCTGCCTTTACTTTTCTCCAAATGTAGGGACATTTTTCACTTGGATCCAAAAAGTATCAAAACTAAATATGATCAAACAGTTGTTGTATCATATAAGGGCTTTCCAAAATGGCCAAGAACATCACCAAATTCAACTTGGGCCATGAGATATGACATTGGCAAGATGCCTTGCTGAAATCTGCCAAGGCAAGGCAGATTTTTGCACTTTTGGTCGATTTACCAAAATCAGCAAATTCCAAGCCTTGTCATCACTTTGGACACATCTGAGGATTGAATCTAAAGGGGACAATCACTGAGCCAAGCCTCCAAAGTCCTTGGAACAAGAAATAGCATGCCAAACCTAGAATTGCCTAAAATAGGGACAAGACTCCCATTTTGGATTGGAGCATTCAATGGAAGCACCAAGGTGGCATAGACTGAGCTATTGGAAACTGAATTCAGTCAAGACTTATCCAAGACCAAGGGAACCAAAGCTCTGTGCTCTAACCTCTAGTCAATGGCTAGAGGAGACTTGGATTTTCATTTGCCAACATTGGCCAACCCTACTCAACAGTTGCCATTCACTATTCCTTGTAAAACAAACTTGCTCTACTATAAATAGAGCTCAATTGTGATCAGTTTGAGTACACCAAAGCCATCAAACAGATGCTTTCCTTAAAATTTGTTTTTTCACTCCAATTTTGCCTTCCAAAGCAAGTCACTATCGGGTTTTGAGTTTGAGAGCAAGTCCAATCAAACCAATCATACACACACACACACACCTCATAAACATCATATGTGAGCTGATCAAACACTTAAACAACACCTGGAACACTGATTTCTCAGAATCACCAGTCGATTGTTCAAGGTTTTAACCAAGTTGCAGTTGAGATGCCATGAAGTGATCCAACCAATTTCCATCAAGTCCAAGCATTCAAACATACTCCATAGGGTGTAGGGAAGCTGTTCAGATCATCACAACTCATCTGTAACACCTCCTACTCAGAAATCATTTTGAACTTACTGTCACGACCTAGAGGTAAGCCTAAACTTGGCCATCTCTCAATCTATGCATATTTCCTCGCACAATACTTTTGCCAAATGTTCATAATCATGCATGGAATGTTTCCCCTCAATTAATTGCTTTGTTTGAATCGTGTATCAAAAATCCGAGCCTTCATGCAGAAATTAGGGTTCTTGAGGATTTATCGTGATTTCTTGTTTTATGCTTAATTTAAATGAAATTAATTGTCATAGACATGATCGTAAGGTTGAGACGAGCATAATGATATGTGGATTGCATGATATAATCAAGTATTCAGTGAGATTGGAGAGAAAATGCAAATCTGGGAAAACCCAGAACACGCGCGTGTTCTTGGGTGTTCTTGGCACCCTTTTTTGAAAATTCAAATATTTGAATTTTGTGATTTTATTTAATTGATTCAAAAATTAATTTCTCTCTGAGTTTTAATGATTTTGAGTTGATTCTTTTTTAAATAATTCACAAAAATGTTAAAATATTTTATTTTTCCAAAAAAATCCCAAAAATATTATTTATTGCATATAATTGATATTTTTGCAAAGAATTAGTATTTTAATTGTTTTTGACATTTAAAATATTTTTCCCTCTTGATTTTGTAAATTTTAATGACTTCTAATCATTTTGTAGGGCAAAACATGATTTTTGAAGCATTAATCCAAGATCATAATTTGTTTCCCACATGTTAAACAATTTTTGATCATTTTAATTGAATTTTTATTCAATTAAAATACATTTTGGAAATAAATTAGGGTTTTTGATTAATTCAACCCTCACAAATCATTTTCAAACACTTTTGGGCCTCTTGAGAGAGTGTAAGACCCAAACCCTTTGTACAAACAATTTTTGTGCCTCACTTATTGTATAAGTCCCTCTGTACAAGTAAACGGCGCGATCGTCGCCCGTTTAAAACAAACCATCTGGGCCTCTCCTCGAGCTATAAGACCCATTCAAAACTCTTTGGGCCTCTATTAGAGTGTAAGACCCAATCTCTCTTTTAACCAAAACAACTTTGGGCCTCGGATATTGTATAAGTCCCTTTGCGTTAAAAGAAAACCTCGGCGCGATCGTCATTTTAAACGAAAAAATCATCTGGGTCTACCCTCGTGTTATAAGCCCCACTCTTTTTCTTTAAAACTTTTTGGGCCTCTTGAGAGAGTGTAAGACCCAAACCCCCTTGTACAAACAATTTTGGGCCTCACTTATTGGATAAGTCCCTCTGTACAAGTAAAAGGCGCGATCGTTGCCCATTTAAAACAAACCATCTAGGCCTCTCCTCGAGCTATAAGACTCATTCAAAACTCTTTGGGCCTCTATTAGAGTGTAAGACCCAATCCCTCTTTTAACCAAAACAACTTTGGGCCTCGGATATTGTATAAGTCCCTTTGCGTTAAAAGAAAACCTCGGCACGATCGCCATTTTAAACGAAAAAATCATCTGGGTCTACCCTCGTGTTATAAGCCCCACTCTTTTTCTTTAAAACTTTTTGGGCCTCTTGAGAGAGTGTAAGACCCAAACCCCCTTGTACAAACAATTTTGGGCCTCACTTATTGTATAAGTCCCTCTGTACAAGTAAACGGCGCGATCGTCACCCGTTTAAAACAAACCATCTGGGCCACTCCTTGAGCTATAAGACCCATTCAAAACTCTTTGGGCCTCTATTAGAGTGTAAGACTCAATCCCCCTTTTAACCAAAACAACTTTTGGCCTCGGATATTGTATAAGTCCCTTTGCGTTAAAAGAAAACCTCGGCACGATCGCCATTTTAAACGAAAAAATCATCTGGGCCTACCCTCGTGTTATAAGCCCCACTCTTTTTCTTTAAAACTTTTTGGGCCTCTTGAGAGAGTCTAAGACCCATCCCTTTGTACAGAAAATCTTTCTTGGGCCTTAGTCACTTGTATAAGTCCCTCTGTACAAATTTAATAGTGCAATCACTGGTAAAACCCTGGGCCTCTCCTTGAGCTGTAAGCCCCAAATCTTTCCTTTCAAAGCACTTTCTCATTCGATTTTGAAATATACTGTTGTTTTCAATCTTTCTTTGTTGAACAACTAACCAAACAACATGGAAGCTCTACAACCGAGTAAGTGTTTATACATTTTCCTTTACCGCTTTCATATACATATAACTGTATTGTGGGGCTATTTTGCTGTAAGTCTTCTTTCATAAACTCATATCGACTGTGTAATAATAGTATAGATATTTAGAGTTTCCCCGACAACTACGTCTAGCACTAAGTAAATCCGTTTCGATTATTCGTAGAAATAGACAATACTAGATCCCCCATAGGAGCACCAGATACAGTCTTCTCTTCGGCCGTCCTCCTTAGGAATTGTCAATAAACTCTACCTCCCCAGAGATGAATGTCTTCTCCGTGAATGGCATCTCTTGAGTTTCTTCCAAATTCTCGAACTTTCCTGGCTTGATCTATTCCTTGTGAATAGCCTGTCTTGAATTTCTCGGGGTTTGGGGACCCACGGGCTTCTTAAAAGCATCGGCCTCCTCTTGGGCATTGTACAAGGACCCGCATGCTTCTTAAAAGCATCCCCGCCTCCTCTTGGGCTTAGTACAAGGACCCGTCGGCTTCTTAGAAGTATTCACAGCCTCCTCTTAGGCTTCGTATAATGATTCTTCCTCCGGGAATGATGGCCTCCTCTTGGGCTCCATATAAGGACCTCTCGGCTTCTTAAAAGTTTCCAGCCTCCTCTTGGGTTTCGTACAAATTGTCCCGACGACCTCCTAGAGGTATAATAATAGAAATTAGACATCTTAATAGAACAGTCTTTCAAAGAGTCTAGACCCTACTACTGTTTCTCAAAACATAGTACAAAAGATGAAACTCTAGACTTGGACAGTCTAATTTCCTTGAGTCTCAAAGACATTCTCAAGCACCCTTCAAAAATAGGAAGATACCCGTAGACTCAGACAGTCTCAATACCCTTTGGATTTCCCATTTCCTTAAAGAACAGGAAACAATCCCGATTCTCAGATCAAATCCATGAGTACAGTGTTACTCATATAAGAACTGATTTTCTCTTAACCAACATACTGGACCTGTCACTCAACTGAAACAGTAACCTTTTAGCCTCCATCTCGGGCTTCGTACGAGATACAAAGACTCTCTTGTTGAGTCAAACCTTTTAGCCTCCATCTCGGGCTTTGTACGAGATACCAAAACACTCTCTTGTTGAGTATAAAAGATTCTCTTGTTGAGTCAAACCTTTTAGCCTCCATCTCGGGCTTCGTACGAGATACAAAAACACTCTCTTATTGAGTATAAAATATTCTCCTGTTGAGTCAACCCTTTTAGCCTCTCTCTCATGCTTCGTACGAGACACATAAAAACTCCCTCTTGTTGGGCCAATAGCCTCCTCTTAGGCTTTATATAAGAAAACCACTGGTTGAGCCAATCAACCTTTTAGCATCAAAATTGTGCCTCGTTCACAGTACACAAACATCAACAACTCATTTCCTTTCGTCTAATCGTTGTAAGCGGCAAGCCTCTGGATTATTTACATCCATGCCACTGTCCCTCTTTTAGCATGAGAAATTCCTAAGGGAAGATAGCATTGCTCTACACTGAGTTAAAGTCTTCTCCTTCAGGTTAGAACCCCCCTATAAATGAAATTATGGCATTGCTGGATTCACATATCCCAGTTAAAGTAATTCTCCTTTATAATCAGTCACCCAACAGTTGTGACAAACAGACCCTCTTTAGAGATGACAAGTTCTCTCTAAAGACAACACCTTTTAGCTTCACATCTTGGGCTTTGAACAAGATATAAACCACCTTCAGCTTCACATCTTGGGCTTTGAACAAGATATAGATCACCTTTCGCTTCACGTCTTGGGCTTTGAACAAGACACCAAAACACCCATTTCCTCATATTCTATAGAATAGGAGCTCCTATTCTATAGAATAGGAGCTCCTATTCTATAGAATAGGAGGAACTACGAACGCTCTGATTTCCCTGTTTCTGTAAACGGGAATACGTAGGCATAAGATTGAAAGAAAAATCTTAGCGAGCACACTAAACAAAAATCCTAAATCCCATATCAATTGAAAAACATCAGTCCTAAACTTCCTGACCATAGAATAAACCTGTCATTCTGTCAAAATAAACACAAGAGAGGTCTCACTACCACATAGCATCCGTAACCTAACAGACCGTTGTTTAAACTCAGTATGCAAGCAGGGTTAATTGGAGACATCTATTTCCCTTCCTTCATCAGCTTTAATAGGATAAAAAATGAATCGACCTGTAGTAACCCCAAAAGAGAGCAAGAGTGCTTAAGAACCACGTCCAAAATCGCTCGCTACAGAAAAATGGCGCCCACCATGGGGCTGATCTTTCTTCTTTCTTTTCATTTCTTGTGTAGAAACCACAGAATGGTGTCTCCGCCGGGGAGCCATTTTCTGTCAGGAACATAGGATTCATAGCTCTTAAAAGTCTAGGACAATTAGGACAAATATATATATATTGCTTTTCCTAATTGATATATGTGTTTATTTTTCTGCTAATGGGAATGCGTGTGATGCCGCATGTGGAAAGATTGAGTATACACCTAGGAAAAACCCCTTTAGTGGCGCAGAGCCTATCGGAAATAGTTATCATGCGATGCCACCCTCTTCTGAGGACTCTTCAAAAAACACCACCTAGCATGGATCCCAGCCCGCTGGTGTTTTCTTGACAAGAGTTGATGATGATGAGAGACAGGTACAAAAATCACTAGTAAACCTTTGAGATGGGTAGAGCCTTGACTCCATGACAACGACCCTTTGACCCCATGTTTATTCTATGTTTTTGTGTGCTGCATTCATACACTCATCTAAAAAAACATTAAAACAAAGAAAAATTTTCTCTTCTAATCTCTCTTTTTCAAATTAAACTGAGACAATGATTGCAAATGTCAGAGAAAATGATTACGCTAATGGATTTCGGTAGACGGAGAACTCATAATTACACCTTCAAGGCTCCAAAACTAGAGGATCTGAGAGGTTTGGCGAGAATAATCACAAACCAAGAGGCCTTCAGAGCCAAGTACGGAGGTTTGTTTCCTCTGTTAAGAATCTATGTGATTGAGGAATCATGGATGCACTCGTTCAGTTTTACGATCCGGTTTATCACTGTTTTACATTCCCGGATTACCAGCTAGCACCAACGCTGGAGGAGTATTCTCATCTGATTGATCTACACATTACTGATCAAGCTCCATTTTCTGGACTGGAAGAAATTCCAAAGGATCAGACCATTGCAAGGGCAATTCATTTGGACGAGTCGGAAGTCAAGACTCACATGACTACCCAGGGTGGCATCCAAGGTTTGCCAGCCCAGTTCTTAACAAAGAAAGCTATGTACTTTGCTAGTATAGGGAATGGGACTTCTTTTGAAAGCATCTTTGTTTTACTCACCTACGGATTATTTCTGTTGCCCAACATTAATAACTTCGTCGATATCAATGCCATTAAGGTTTTTCTCATTGGAAACCCTGTGCCGACTTTGCTCGCGGATGCGTATCATTCTGTACACTTAGGAAATTTGTACAGCGGAGGGGAGATCACATGTTGTGTACCTCTGCTTTACAAAAGGTTTATCTCCCATTTGCCTAAGTCTGCTGCTTTTTGGGATCATAAGAGTGCCTTACGTTGGTCGCAGAAAATCATGTCACTCACCAACTCTGACATTGATTGGTGCAATAGGATTTATGATGGAATAAGGATCATTGATCGTTGTGGAAACTTCCCCAACGTACCCCTTATAGGAACTAAGGGAGGAATCAACTATCATCCGATATTGGTTCGTCGTCAATTTGGATACCCGATGAGGCATGTTACGCGCAACGCTCATCTGGAAGGTCTTTTCTTCAAGGAAGGAGAAAATGACAGAGCACTAAAGATGGAAATAATGCACGCTTGGAAACGTGTTCATAAGAAAGGACGGGAGTCTCTAGGAAAACCGGACTGTGTCTCGGTGGAGCCTTATCTCCACTGGGTACAAACTAGAGCTCTCAAGCTAAAGATGTCGTATCCTCGTCACGGAGTTCTTCTGCCAATGGAATATGTCATGTACTTCATGACTGAAATGGAAAAGCTCTAGGTTACTCTCAACAAAGTTCAACGGGAGAGGAGGTCTTGGAAGAACAAGTACTGCACCCTCAATATGGAGTGTACCCAAATACAGCAACTACTAAAAGAAAAGGATGCTCTGATCGAGATTTTAGAGCAACATGCTGTGGATAATCAGGATGACCAAAGGAATTTGCTCGCTCCTTTCATCTGGCAAAGGAATGACAACCCGACAACGGCCCAAGAACCCCGGTTAAAGAAAAGGAAAGTACCAGAATCATCACCCGAGTTCTCTTGGGACCCATTAGCTTAGGTTTCTGTTTTCGCACCTTGTAATCTACTGTATTTCCGTTTCCGCAATCCTTTGAATTTCAATAAAAAGGGGTTTCCCCACTGTTTGATATTTGCAATCTAATTGTCGAAGTTTATTTTGATTAAACCAAAAAAACAATTAATATAATCATTGCATTCATCATTCTCACGTCACGTATTCTCCTTACCTACGAATCTCACATTTGTGTCTCGGTTCTAGAGTCAAACTGTCTCATTCGTACAATACTCGGGCCAATCGTCAGAAAAAGATGGATGATCTTGAGGAAGAGAACAGAGAGTTGAAAGAAGAGATCGACGCTCTGAGAGAGGATATGAGAAAGCTTCGTAACGACATGCAAGCCATGGCAGAAGCTTAGCAACAAAGAACTATGATCTCAGAGATCACCTCAGTGCCCATAGTGGAGAAGTACGATCCTAGGTATCAAATGCCGAAAGATCGTCCCTGGGGCATGCCTGTTAACTATATCCCAGAAGGATATGTTCCGCCGATCGCTGAAGATCAGGGAATCACAACAGATGCCGTTGGTTCTAAAGGTTACAAACTTCGGGAAAGCGAAGATGCCAAAGGCGTATTTAAGACTCCTGAAGGTTACAAACTTCGGGAAACGCCAAGATTCATTGTCGTAGTCACGGTACTGCCCCCTGTGGTGCACACTGTCCCGGAAGGACAGATTCCATAAATACCTTCTGGTAAGAAGGAAAATATGTTCGATAGAATGGATGAATTCCAGGAACAGTTCTTGGAAATGCAGAAGGAACTGCAAGCCATTCGCGGTCAGGATCTATTTGGAAAGGACGCCGCAGACCTTTGTCTGGTCCCCAATGTGAAAGTTCCGCACAAGTTCCAAGTGCCCGAATTTGAAAAATACAAGAGTAACTCTTGCCCTCAAAGTCATCTGGTGATGTACGCTCGGCGAATGTCAGCTCAGACGGAAAATCAGGACCTACTGATTCACTACTTTCAGGATAGTTTAACCGGTGCAACATTAAAATGGTACATGGGTTTAAACCGTGCTACGATCAGCACTTTCAGAGATCTTGGCACTGCCTTCGTCCAACAATACAAATACAATTTGGACATGGCACTGGACTGAGATCAACTCAGATCAATGTCACAAAAGGACAAGGAAACCTTTAAGGAGTACGCTAAGAGATGGCATGAAATTTCCGCCCAGATTTGTCCACCTCTTGAGGAAAAAGAGATAACAAAGATCTTCTTAAAAACCTTGAGTTCATTTTACTACGACAGAATGGTTGCCAGTGCGCCCAGTGACTTCACTGAGATGGTCGGTATGGGAGTTCGTCTTGAGGAAGCCGTCCGAGAAGGACGTTTGGCAAGACGCTGGATCATCGAGTAGTACAAAACGATACGGTAATGCTCTCCCTAAGAAAAAAGAGCAAGATATTGGAAATATCTCTCTCGGAAAGCAAAGGTGACGTTATCAACCGGTAGCAGCTGTAACTCCTGCTACCAACTCCGCGCCTATTCCTACGTATCAGCCTCAGGTTGCGCAGAACCAACCTAATCAGCAAAGGACACAACAGCCTCTTCAGTAGGCTCGTCCTCAATACAACAACAACCGCAGAACGCGGCCACCAGGATTTGATCATATACCTGATCGTACATAGAACTATTTCCGTTACTATTGGCCAAGGGGCACATCCAGACTAAGTCTCCTATTGTAGTACCGGAAAATCCGCCTTTTTGGTTTAAGGTGGACCAGACATGCCCTTATCATCAAGGAAGACTAGGGCATAACATCGAAAAATGTCTCAATTTCAAATCTGACGTGCAAAAGCTTGTTAGGAGCGGGCTCTTATCTTTCAAAGATACGAATCCTAATGTTCTCACGAACGCGCTGCCTCAACACGAGAAAGCTGCAGTCAACCTGATTGAGAAAGAATCTAACAATGTCTATCAAATTCACGATGTACTCTTGTTGAGGACCAATCTGGTCAAGATGCATTGTAGACTGAGTGGATATGACCATGTGCCACCTCATAATTATCACCAGTGTGATATCTGCTCTAAAAGCAATCAAGGATGTTCTGTGGTGCAATCATCTCTACAGGAACAGATGGATCTCGGATGGATCCAAGAGCACCGAGTTCGTGGAGTTAACATGGTCTATACAAATTCCAACGTCATTCAAAACCACAACATCCGTGCGATGAATGTCAATTTGGTGGCAATGCACTCAAGGCAAAGCCAGTATCATAATCTACCGCGACACGATTACAGTTCTTGTCTGACTTGCTCGGTAAACAAACAGGGATGCTCTTTCATACAAGAGGCCCTCCAGTGTCAGATGGATCTTGGATGGATCCAAGACTACCATGATAGGAATCCCTATCAGACCAACATGGTTCGGATTTTTGATATTTGTGTGATGAATACCAACCTGGTAGAGTTACATGCTGAGCAGGTCCGACTCGGATTCCTAATATCACATGATTACCAAAGCTGTAAAGCGGGTTGCGAAAATGATTGAGGTTGTACCCTTGTCCAGGAGGCACTTCAGCACTTGTTAAATCACTGGTGGATGCCAATCTATATGGATGAAGTTACTCAGCAAATTAGTATCGATAACAGGAATCCTACTCGGCGTCAGAGTCAGGATGTCCGATCTATGGAAACTAACCTAGTGAGGTTACATTGTATTCAAAGCGGGCGTGGCCAGGTGCCACCACACAATTATGAATGTTGTGGAGTCCGTTCGGAAAGTAACCAAGGATGCTACCTTGTGAGGGCAGTTCTTCAGGGTCAGGTGGATCGTGGAGAGATTCGTCCATATTCGAGTCCCGGACCCATCAACTGGACGCCGAATTACCTTGCCGATCAAATTGAGGACGTTGTCATCATCTCTAATCATCAGAGGACCAGGAATGTTTGTGCCATCATCCCTCTGCTTAACGAGTCAAGAATTCCCAACCGGTAACGGATCGAGATTACTTATGATTGTCAGAAAAACCAGAAGGTTCCCATAGTCATTTATCTGCCGGGACCACTACCGTATGAATCAGCTAAGGCAATCCCTTACAAATACGGTGCAACAACAGTCGAGAATGGGAAGGAAATTTCATTACCCTCCGTCGTGAATATTGCAGACATTAGTCGAGTAACACGGAGCGGTCGAATCTTCAATCGAGGAGTTAGAGAGTCCAACAAAGAAAAGGAACCTCAGGCAGAAGTTCCTAATCCACAAGTCGGTCAATCCAATGATACCGACCTTCCGGAAAACAATGATGAGATGCTGAAGCTCATACAAAGGAGTGAATACAAAATTGTTGATCAACTGTTACAAACTCCTTCAAAGATCTCGGTATTATCACTGTTACTCAGTTCAGAAGCGCACAGGGAGGCTCTACAGAAAGTCTTGGAGCAAGCCTTTGTGGAACAGGATGTAACAATCAGACAGTTCAATAGCATTGTCTCTAACATCACTTCTTGCAATAATTTGGGATTTAGTGATGAGGAATTACCTGAGGAGGGTCGCCGTGATAACATGGCGCTCAATATTACAGTCAACTGCCAGGGCGATGCTTTAGCCAGCGTACTGGTAGACACAGGGTCAGCCCTGAATGTTATGCCGAAGTCCACTTTGATGCAGTTATCCTTCAAAGGACCCCCGATGAGAACCAGCGAAGTCGTCGTCAAAGCATTTGACGGATCCAAAAAAACGGTTATCGACGAAGTTGATCTTCCCATAACTATCGGTCCTCACACTTTCCAAGTCACTTTCCAGGTCATGGACATCCGGGCAACGTACAGTTATTTATTAGGAAGACCTTGGATACATCAGGCTAGAGCGGTCACCTCGACCCTCCATCAAAAGCTAAAGTTCGTCCAGAACGGTCAACTCATCACAGTCTGTGGGGAGCAGACTTTGCTCGTGAGTAACTTATCATCATCTACTTGTGTAGAACCCGAGGAGGTTATTGGGACGCAGTTCCAAGCACTGTCGGTGAGTGTAACACGGTGGTTTGAACTGACTTTTAAAATGTTGCGGTAAGCAAGAGTCGCCACCGACTTTTATTTTATCCAATAAAGAAAGGAATAAAAGAACAGGAAAGACCTTTTTAAAAAGATTTTGAGTTCGGGGGGTAAGTTATACAAAAGGAAGGTACGAGCACCTTTTGTATCCATGGTTATCCATGGGCTCTTAATTGCTTAGCTCACTTTACTTTTGTTTAAAAAAAATGGTGTAGTGTGTGATTAGAAAATATTTTCATAAAGACTTTAACTTTGCAATGATCCTCGTATGGATTTATGCAAAGTGTTTAACTTTGAAAAATGTTTGAAAAGTGGTGTGTAAAGAGTGTTTTTTTGAAAAGGGTGAGCAAGCATTTAAGAGTTACTACCCTAAGTTTGTAAAGTCTTTCTTGTTATTTCTTTTCTTTAGGGGTAAGACTGTCCTTACTATTAGTGAGTAAGTAGTCTTTACCTTGGATGTTAAAGGGACGAGTGTAGGGTCATCGTATGGTCATAGAAGGTAACTTGTAGGGGTATCTTAGTAATTTGAAGGGACAATCATCATTTTTCTGTAGGGTCATCGAGGGACAAGATCATTTATTCGTAAGCAACTCGAAGGGGCTATGATCTTTTATTCGAAGGGACTTGATGATTTTATTCGTAGGCAACCTTACTAAGATACCTCTACGCTCGAGGGACTTGACCATTTTAATCGAAAGGCAGCGAAGAGAGGTTACCCTAGAGGTGTAAGTGTGAAGAGTGTGTTGATTCAGTTATTTATCTTGAATTAGGATTATTCTATGTCAGGTTTTAAGTCTTGCCATGCAAACCTTAGTTACTAGCAGTTGAATATGTACAAAAAAAAATTAAAGTGCGGGAATTTAAACCTAAGCTATTACATCCCATGAGCAGTTACAATATTTAAAAAAATGCGAGGAAATGTAAATCTACGCTATTACATCCTGTGAACAGTTACAATATATAGGAAAATGCGAGGAATTAAAGTTCTAAATTATTACAACCAAGAAATAATGTTAATGCTTTTTTTTTTTTTTTAAAGAAAAGGATTATAGGATTAGTAAATAAAAGATTTTTAAGGTTAATGGTAATAAAAAATTAAATAATTAAGTACAAATTAATCCTAAAGTCTAATTAATTTTAATTAAAACTAATTCTAAATTAATGTCCTTTTGTACCCTTTTTTGCAATGATTTTGAATAATAAAAATAATTAAAAGTCAAAACTATAATTATTTACAAATTAATTAAGTTAATTAATAAAAATAAAAAAAAGAATCAAAAAGTTGATTAACTAATTAAAAAAAACTAAATTCTAATTTTTTGTTAATTATATACAAATTAAGCTAATTAATTAAAAAAACTTAAATGTCGAATTGATTTTAATTAAAAAAAAACTAAAGTCTAAATTAATTATTGTTAAGGAAAAAAAAAATTTCAAATTCGCCTGGAACTGTTCATCGTCTTCAACCTTTTTCCTGCGAATTCTGCTGCGAATTTTCCTGCGAATTCTGCTGCGAATTTTGCTGCGAATTTCCTGCATTTTTTGAAACACCATGAAAACACCAAATAAATTAATCAAAAGGCCATGGTTCGATTGGAAACAAGCCCCTGAATCCAATGGTGGCCTTAGTTTTGTCTAAAAACGCATGTATAGTGGGATTCGAAGAACACCCTCTTTGTGCCCTAACAATGGCAAGTCTTGATTCCTGCACCAAAGCTTGTTAGTAGTTGATCAAAACCAATCTAAACATCATAATCAGTAAGAATATAAACATGAACAACATTTATAATGCATGAAAGACGAGATTTAAAAAGTGGAAAATTCAAGAAATGGTCATGGCTTGATGTGCGCGTTTCACTTGCTTCTAACCTTCAAGAATGATGGGGATTGACTCCTGGGATTGTTTTGAGACGATTTGGACGTGAAAAAGTCGTGAAAACTTACTATGAAATGTTTTTATGATTTTTCTAGTTTTGCCTTTTTTTGAAAATATTTTTGGATTGCTTGATGTGATTTTTTTCGTGTCCTTCAGGTTTGGATATGGCCATGTATTTATAGGAGAGGAATTAGGTTGAAAAATTCCATGGGCTTGGATCAAAACTTGAATGATAATGAATGGTGTTCAAAACTTACCATTTTCTCCCATTTGGCCATCCAATCTTCCCTTAACAATCTTGCACGAATTTAAATCAGATAATATGCTCATAAACCTCAATATTTGATTCCCTAATCAACCACAAATCAAATCTCTTGATTTGATATATTTATTTTGATTTAAAATGAATTTAAAGGATTTAAATCCAATAAAATATGGAATAAATAATAAAAAATCAAAAAATGTGATCAAATGGTCGTGGACCATCTTAAAATGAAGTTTGGGTTGTCACAAAATGGGCCCTTTTGGCAAAAAGTGGAGTTTGGCCATTATTTGCTTTGTGCACCTCCTCAAAATTGTCCAACTTTGACAATGCATAATTTCCTCAATTTTTATCATTTGGATGTGTTCTTGGACTTTTTAGAAACCTCAATATGTCCTCTAATCACTCCTTTTGGTCCCATGTCAATTTGATCTCCCATGTTCAAGTTATGAGCTTTTGAAAAATGTTGACTTTTGTTGACTTTCAAAATGACCTATAATGTCTTGGCTCATATCTCCCGAATGAAGCATTTCTGGACTTGGCTTGTGATACACAAAGTTGTAGGGAATTAAATTTCCTTCAAGATGGGCTTTGGTTGAGGAATTTTTGATGAATTATGTGGAAGTTATGCCTGGTCAAAGTACAGTTGACTTTTCCTACAAAAACCCTAATTTAGTAACTCCCGATTCTTGATGATTCTGAGGTTTCCTTGATGAATCATGATCAACCCTTGATCAAAAGATGAATTTCACCTCATAATCTTGATGTTGACCAAAAATCTTGAGGTTTGACTTTGTGTTAACCACAGTTGACTTTTTGACCAAGTTAACTGATTTTGACTATCTGAGCATCTGACTGACCAAACTTGTAAGGAAAGTCTTGAAACTTGTTATGAGGATTCTTTGAAGTGTATGGGACACCATGAAGTCCTTTTGAAGCTTTAGAAGTCCAATCTACTTTGAGAAGTACACAACCCTAGTTGGATTTATTGCTTAGGAGGAGGCTTTGTCTGATGAAACTTTTGAGTACTCTTGAGCCACTGAAGATCTTATGAATCACTATGAGACCTCTTGAGGCATATTGTCTTGAATATGTGAGGGCAAATTTTGGGGTACAACAGCTGCCCCTTTTCAATCTTCTTAAACCTGAGGAGTAAGATTGGTATTCGTGCCGATCGGGATCTGAAGGTGGAAGAGGATTGAACAATAAGAACCCAAAAATTTGCACTCGCCGGTGCACTCTGTTGGTTGATCGTATTGCTTGAATGGGCTTAAAAGATGCCATTCGAAGTGTATGACAGGATGGAGATGGGCTTATAGATGCCATCCAAAGTAACTGTTGATAGGAGTATCAGAATGAGTTTAGGTTTGACTGTATCTGAGGAATATACTAGAATGAGTCTGTGTCCAACTGTATCTAGCAGACGTGCTGGGAAATGCCAGAATGATTCTTATGCCTCGAATGTATCTGTATGATGTTCTGGAATGAGTCTACGTCTTGACTGTATCTATAAGGAGATCAGAGTGAGTCTTTGCCTGACTGTATCAGGGAGTCGTATTAGAATGAGTCTACGCCTGACGGTATCCAAAAAATTAGTATTAGAATGAGTTTTCGACCGACTGTATCTAAAAGATTAGTATTAGAATGAGTCTTCGACCGACTGTATCTAAAAGATGAGCTAGAATAAGTATCAGAATGAATCTGTGTCTTGATTATATCTGAATTGTGTCTAGAAGATGTACTGGGGAATGTCAGAATGAATCTACGCCTTGATTGTATCTAAAGATGTATTGGAATTAGTATCAGAATGAAATCTATCTCTAGATCGTATCTGAACCGTATCTGGAAAATATACTGGAATAAGTATCAGAATTAGATCTTCGTCTCGATCATCTTTGAACCATTTTTTTTGAAAATCCTCTGTGATAAGTGTCAGAATTAAATCTCTGTTGATTATCTCTGAGCTGTTGAAGTATCAGAATTAAATCTCTGGGTTGATCATTTCTGAATTGTTGAAGTATCAGAATTAAAGTTGTCCTTGAATTAGTATCAGAATTAAATCGTTGTCTCGATTATCTCTGCACCGTATCTAGAAGATGATAATGTTTGTCTAATTGTGAACTCACCTGAAAAAGGCGAAGTTAGTTTTATGCAATGTCATGATATATGTAATGCATTGCGTTATGATGCTCTTAGACTAAATGAGAATGTTACATGCGTTTTGTATGCGTATGCTATGATGTATGGGTATGAAATTTCGCTGAAGGTAGCGGTGGCTTTGAATAGTAACGTCTGATCGGGGAAAATAAATCCCTGACCGTTGCTGGGGATGGAGAAAGTAAATCTTCAGATCCTGTCTAGAATGACTCTACTGGGGATTCAAACTTCCCGTCTGGGAGTATTCCGCTGAGGATGTTTGATTTCCGCTTGGGGATAGAAGTATTCTGTCAGGAGAGTCGGTCGTTCGTCGTGTTTTTTTATTGAAGGATTTGATTCTTATGTACCCTGACTGGGGATAAAAGAGATGGATAATCCTCGGATGCACTATCTGACCAAGTTTTGGACATGGGTGTCAACTTTTCTGGGGATAACATCCTTGAATAAATCCTGCTGGGGAATTGAATTCTGTATACTACATAGAGGGAATAACCTCCGATGGGGATTAGAATTTCATAGGTTGTGTTGAGGAAATTTCTGCTGTATGCTGGGGAAATGATCAACTTCTTTATCTGCTAGGGGATATGTGATCATGCCAAGCTGTCTATCAAAGATATGGACGTGAATCGCTGGAAGATGCCCCGATTTCTGTCTGAGGGCATATTAATTCTGTAGGGGAATATATCTCTGTTGGGGATGAGCTTGTGAAGATAGCTCAATAGAGATAATTCCACGGAGATTGCTCTGTGGGGACATTTCCATGAACTGGCTCTGTGGGGGTTCGTGGATATCTTGAACATTATCCCAACTCCTAGAATCCTTAGTAAATGTTATTCCTGTTTTCATGTATATATATTTTTTGGTAAACATCAATCATATTCAAGTGCATATGTTCATTCAAAGCAACAATTGGACGTTTACGCAAACCAAATAGGGAAAATAAAAGCAATTTTTGTATTTGAAAATAGACTTGTATTGATTTGGAAATTGGCCTATAAACAGGCAGTTTTGTACAAGGAGACAGAAATCCTAGTAAGAGAAAACTGTCGTAAAAATTGAAAAGGTACAGAGTGATAAACAAATAAAAATAGCTATGTGGAAATGATCTCGTTGAGTTTCAACTCTGCTATTGCCACTATATCTTCAAGCATCTCATCCCTTGTTGTCGGAAGGAAAATGACTGGATTGATCTGCACTGTTCGAACTTGATAAAACTAGGCTGGAAGCAGATAAGTGATCCAACGGGACATAGTCGTACGCTTTAATCCCTAACTTTTACCTGGACCGCCTTTTCAGGTTTTCAGTCCACCGGGATACCCTTTTTTGCCCAAGCCGCCTTTTCAGGTTTTCGACTTGCCGGGTGTACAGTTCTTTTGTATATAGATCCCTAATTTTTGCCCAAACCCTTTTGGTTCGTCGGGATGCCCTTATTTTTTCCTAGGCCAGTCAACCTAGCGGGTCTCTTTTTATGCGTAGTATCTTTTGACTATGTCCGCGTTCACGGGGTGCGGGAAATCTTCACCGTCCATAGTAGTAAGCATCATAGCACCGCCAGAAAATATTTTCTTGATTACGAATGGACCTTCAAATGTGGGGGTCCATTTGCCCCTGGGATCACCCTGTGGTAGTATGATACGCTTTATTACCAAATCACCGGCCTGGTACAATTGGTGCTTGACTTTCTTGTTAAAGGCCTTGATCATACGCTTCTGATACATTTGGCCATGACAGACGGCCGTAAGCCTCTTCTCATCAATCAAATTTATTTGATCAAGTCGAGTCTGAACCCATTCATCTTCGTCTAAGCCTGCATCTTGCATAATCCTTAGGGAAGGGATCTGAACTTCAACAGGTAAAACTGCCTCCATACCATAGACTAAAGAGAAAGGGGTTGCCCCTGTTGAGGTACGTACTGAGGTGCGATAACCATGAAGAGCAAATGGTAACATCTCATGCCAATCTTTGTATGTCACCGTCATCTTTTGCAAGATCTTCTTAATATTCTTGTTGGCAGCTTCCACTGCGCCATTCATCTTTGGTCGATATGGAGAAGAATTGTGATGCTTAATCTTGAACTGCGTGCAGAGTTCAGTGATCATAGTGTTGTTCAGATTAGTACCATTGTCTGTGATAATCCTTTCAGGGATGCCATATCGACAGATAAGGTTATGCTTGATGAACCGAGCTACAACATTCTTGGTAACAGAAGCGAACGAGGCTGCTTCCACCCACTTCGTAAAGTAATCGATAGCGACAAGGATGAAACGATGTCCATTGGAAGTGGTAGGTTTAATCTCTCCAATCATATCAATGCCCCACATTGCAAAAGGCCAAGGAGCAGTCAGAACATTCAACGGGACCGGTGGTACATGTACTTTGTCAGCATAGATCTGGCACTTGTGACAAGTTTTGGAGTGATGATGGCAATCAGTTTCCATGGTAGACCAGTAGTAACCTGCTCTCAAGATCTTCTTAGCCATTGTATGCCCACTAGAGTGAGTGCCAAAAATTCCGTCATGCATCTCTTCCATAATCTTTTCTGCTTCCTTCTTGTCTACACAGCGAAGCAAGGTTGAATCGTGGTTGCGTTTGTACAAAATTCCGCTACTCAGAAAGAACTTAGCAGAGAACCTCCTTAGAAACTTCCTGTCACTGGTAGATGCCCCTTCAGGATATTCCTGAGTTTCAAGATATCTTTTCACTTCGTGGAACCAAGGTTTCTCTTTTACCCCATCAGTATCAACTTCATAACAGTATGTCGGCTCATCTAGTCTATCAATAGTAATCGTAGGAGCCTCGTTGTCCCATCTGACTTTGAACATAGATGACATGGTAGCTAACGCGTCTGCCAACTGATTCTCTTCTCGTGGAATGTACTCAAAAGTGATTTCTTCAAAATATGGAATCAAAGTCAACACATGTTCTCGGTAAGGAATGAGATTTGGATGCTTCGTGTCCCATTCTCCTTTAATCTGACTGATCACTAGGGCTGAGTCCCCATATACATTCAAGAATTTGATCCTCATATCAATGGCAACTTTGATACCCATGATGCATGCTTCATATTCAGCCATATTGTTGGTACAGTGAAAACAAAGTCTAGCAGTAAACGGCGTATAGCAACCCTTAGGAGAGATAATTACAGCACCAATACCATTGCCGAGCGCGTTAGAAGCTCCATCAAAAACCATAGTCCATCGGGATCCTAGTTCAGGTCTTTCATATGGTCCAGGTTCTTCATAATCAGTAACAAGCAAAATATTCTCATCTGGGAACTCAAAATTCATAGACTGATAGTCGTCCACCGCTTGATAAGCCAAATGATCAGCAAGTACACTTCCTTTGATTGCTTTCTGCGTGGTGTACTGGATGTCGTATTCTGTCAAGACCATCTGCCATCTTGTTATTCGTCCGGAGAGAGCAGGTTTCTCAAATATGTATTTGATAGGATCCATCTTAGAGATCAATAAAGTGGTATGGGTCAACATATACTGTCTTAGTCGGCGAGCAGCCCATGCCAAAGCGCAGCAAGTTTTCTCAAGCAGTGAATATCTTGCTTCACAGTCGGTAAACTTTTTGCTAAGGTAGTATATTGCATGCTCTTTTCGACCAGACTCGTCATGTTTCCCCAACACACACCCCATTGAATTCTCTAGCACTGTTAAGTACATGATTAAAGGTCTTCCTTTAACTGGTGGCATCAGAACCGGAGGCTCTTGGAGATACTCCTTGATCTTATCAAAAGCTATCTGACATTCGTCATTCCACTTCACTACTTGATCTTTTCTTAGTAATTTGAATATTGGCTCACAAGTAGCGGTCAAATGGGAGATAAATCTAGAAATATAGTTCAAACGTCCCAAGAAACCTCTGACTTCTTTCTCAGTACGGGGAGCGGGTATATCTTGTATAGCTTTTACTTTTGCAGGGTCGACTTCAATACCTTTACCACTGACGACGAAACCCAAAAGTTTACCAGATCTAACCCCAAAGGTGCATTTGTTTGGATTCAATCTCAACTTGTACTTCTTCAACCTCTCAAACAGCTTGTGTAGGTGGTCAAGGTGCTCTTCTTCATTATGAGATTTGGCTATCATATCATCAACGTATACCTCTATCTCGTGATGGATCATATCATGGAATAAAGCAACCATAGCGCGCTGGTATGTTGCCCCTGCGTTCTTCAAACCAAATGGCATTACCTTGTAACAAAAGGTGCCCCACTGTGTAACGAATGCAGTCTTCTCCATGTCTTCAGGTGCCATCTTGATTGAATTATAACCTGAGAAACCATCCATGAATGAGAATACCTTGTGCTGAGCAGTGTTGTCTACCAGAACATCAATATGTGGGAGAGGAAAGTCATCTTTGGGGCTTGCCCTATTCAGATCCCTGTAATCCACACACATACGAACCTTACCATCTTTCTTAGGCACTGGTACCACATTTGCAACCCACTGAGGATATGATGTGACAGCTAGGAAACCTGCATTGAACTGTTTCATAACCTCGACTTTGATCTTTTCAGACATCTCAGGGCGCATACGACGAACCTTCTGCTTTATCGGAGGACAACCTTCCTTCATCGGTAAATGGTGAACCACGATATCAGTATCAAGTCCTGGCATGTCTTCGTAAGACCAAGCAAAAATCTCAGCATAATCACGTAGCATCTGAATCAGTCTTTTCTTGACACGGTCTTCTAATCTGGCACCTATCTTGATTTCTTTCTTATCCTTCTCAGTACCTAGATTCACGACCTCGACTGGCTCTTCGTGCGGTTGTATGATCTTTTCCTCTTGCTCTAATAGTCTAGCAAGCTCTATAGGCACTTCATAATCTTACTCACCTTCGTCCTCGGCTTGGTAGATCGGATTTTCGAAGTCATAATTGACAATAGCAGAATCGTTATCAATGGAATCCAGAGTGGATGTGGATCTGCAATTTATCGCGTGGGTGTGTGTAAGAAAACATAGCTATTTTGATGAATATAAAGTAAAAGAAAAGACAAAGAGCGCAAAATTTGAATGCAAAACGTCCATTGATTTATTGAATGAAAATATGCAATGAAATGACAACCCTAACAAATTGGCCATTGTGCCCTGGGCAAGGCACAAGGCTTAAAAGTTTTATTGTTCAAATTAACAAAACCAAACTTCAAAAATAAGAAAAACAGAAAATATCATTTACTCCTGACTAAAGGATATAGGAATAATGTCTTCAGTCTTCCAATTGTTGAGCCCACTGCCAATGGTAGGAAAGATCCAACTGTCTAGATCACAGTCACTATCAGTACCCTCCACAACATTGACCTGATCTTTATGAACTCCTTTGCTGGTAATGCGAATAGCACGAGCACGACGTACAGCCCTCTGAGCCTTTGAAGTGAAGCCCAAACCAAATTTGTCAGACTTGTAAGGAATGTCAGGAAGCTGACCCCAAATGGTACAACCACCTTCTTCAACCACAGCTCTAGCATCCTTTAGGGAAACCATTGTAGGAGGAACTCTAGTAACCTTGGGAACCGTAGGAACTGGTTTAGCAATAGGAGCAGTCTGAGGAGCCAATTCAAAGGCTTGACAAGGAGTCTCGAGGAATTCGCCATCCATCTCAACATACTTGAAAGTATTCAAATGACTAACCATATACTCTTCTTCACCATAGACGGTGACAATCTTGCCTTTCACAGGATACTTCAGCTTCTGATGTAAGGTAGAAGTCACAGCGCCGGCCCCATGTATCCAAGGGCACCCAAGAAGACAGGAATAGGCAGGACGAATGTCCATTACATAGAAAGTAGAAACAAAGACTTGAGAACCCACTCTGATTGGAAGATCAACCTCTCCATGCAATAATCTCTTTGAACCATCAAAAGCTCTCACCACAACATCACTGGGTCTCAGCACAACCCCTTCGCAGTCAAGCTTGTCTAGAGCAATCTTCGGCAATACATTCAATGAGGAACCCGTGTCCACCAGTACATGAGATAGAGTAGTGCCCCTACACTCAATGGAGACATGCAGGGCCTTATTGTGGTTCCTTCCGGCAGGAGTTAGATCAGCGTCAGAAAATCCTAGACCATTATCAGTTGTCAGGCTAGTGACACAATTTTCAAACTGGTCAACAGAGGTTTCCTGCGGCACATGCGCAGATTTCAAAAACTTCACCAAAGCCTTAGCATGGGCCTCGGAGCACAACAACAGAGATAGCATGGAGATCTTGGAAGGGGTGTGCCCCAACTGTTCAACAACATTGTAATCACTCTTGCGGATAATTTTTAGCACTTCCTCCATTTTTTTGGAGGGATCTTTGATAGTAGTTTCTCCCGGGGTCTTCATTTGGGCAGGCTCAACCACCGGTGCTTTGCCTCGAGTCTCAGTAATTGATTTGGAGGCGGAGATACGAACTGGAGTAGTAACAATCTTCGGAGAGATTTCTGGGGAGAAAACTCTTCCGCTTCTGGTAACCTTACTAGTCCCAACGATATTATCAACATCGGGATTAGTAACTTCAGTAGTCTCATCAGTCAAAGGCTCTTGCTTGACACCATGAATGTAAACATCCGCACCATACTTCCAAGGGATAGCCTTGCTAGAGGAATATGGAAACAGACCAGGCGTAGTAATAATCAGGGGAGCCACTCTAGGCTCGGCAGTAATCTTCACAGGAACCTTAGAGGTGATCCTCACATGATTTTTGGAATTAGTAACCACAGATACGTCCTCAAACTTTATACCTCGGGACAAATTTTCACATAAGCTCTCCATAGAAGGAATCTTCTCAAACAGTATAGTACGGTCGTCCATCAATCGCTGAATGCCCTCTTTCAGCTTCACACAACCATTGGATTGAGATGCACAATAATGACAGTTTTCAACGCAGCCCAGAAATAAACCGGCTTGCAGCAACTTCTTCTTAACAATTGATAGAGGAGTAGTTAAGTCAACCACAGTAGCAGCATAAGAACCATCATCAATAGCACTAACGGTGTCGTCATGATTTGGCATAGGAGCGGTAATCACATTAGGAGTCTCAGGGGGATCAAACTCAATCTCCTTAGCATCAATCATGTCTTGAATCTTATTCTTCAGCGTCCAACAACTGTTCGTATCATGTCCAGGACTATTAGAATGGTATGCATACCTTGCATCGGGATTATAGCTAGGAGCGGAAGTATTAGGATTCCTAGGAGGATCCCTCAAAGTAACCAACTCTGCCTTCAACATAAGCTGCAGCGCCTGAGCCAATGACATGTTGATCTTTGTAAACTGTCTCCTGGGTGTATCCTGCTTACGCTAACTAACTTTTTGTTGTTGTGGCACCGGTGCAGAGATCAGAACTGCCCCAACAGACTGGTTGCGACTTTTCTGGCCGTGTACAACATTAGATTCCTTCTTCCCATTATGTGGCTTCTTTGTAGTGTTTGCAGATGTGGCCACTTGTATTTTACCACTTCGAATTCCATTTTCCGCACGTTCTCCTGTCAATATTAGCTCGGTGAAACCGGATGACGAGCTTCCAAGTAGATGACTATAGAAAGGACCGGTTAATGTGCTCATGAACATGTCAATCAACTCTCTGTCAGCCAAAGGGGGTTGAACTCTGCCTGCGAGATCTCTCCACTTCTGTGCATACTCTTTAAATCTTTCCTCAGAACCCATTGACATACTCTGTAGTTGCATCCGGGTTGGCGCCAGATCAGAATTGTACTGGTATTGTTTGTAGAAAGCTGCAGCCAAATCTTCCCATGTACGAATGTTGGTACTTTCGAGTTTATAGTACCATTCCAACTGTGCTCCAGACAAACTCTCTTGAAAGAAATGTACCCACAATTTCTTGTCAGCAGTGTGTGGTTGAATCTTTCGGACATATGATCTCAAATGCAGCTTCGAACAAGAAACACCATCATACTTAGCAAAAGTGGGAATTGTGAACTTATGGGGAATGACAACCTCTGAGACTAGACCCAGATCCTCAAAATTCAAGCCAGGCACTTTATTGATTTCCATAGCTTTCAGACGTTCTTCTAATAGCTTATACTTCTCATCAGCAGAAGGGTATTGTTCAGCCAAATAATCTTCTTCCTCTTCATCAGAATATTTGTCAGAACCATAGTTGCTTTCTTCCTTAGTTTTAACACTTTTACCATCTTCATCCTGTTCATCGTCTTGATCTACTGGAATCCCAATTTCCTTGACCTGTTTAGCCGGACCTCTGAATCTCCTCCCCAGGTTGATGATGCCAGTTGATTTTCTTGCTTTCTTCTTCTTGGTCAGAAGTGCTTTCAGTTCTTCTTGCCCCTTGGACAAGTTCAGGATCAGCTCTTGGAACTGGGCGTTCTGGGCCTGGAGATCTTTGATGGTTTGCTCGAGAGCCATTTCTTCTGAAATAAACAACGAAAAGATGAGAGACCTGTCTTAGAAACCTGCTATGCAATGATTATGAGATGTAGATGCATATGCAATGATTTCAAGGACTTTAGAGTTTATCTTTGCAAACAGAAACAAAAGGGAAACTTTTATTAGTAAACTCGAAATTCAAACTTTTTTTTATATGCCTCTTGGGCTACAATGAAAGGAAATTTCAAAAAGCAAATTTAAAAACGCCTAAGGCCTCAAGTCTCCCACGGGCGCTTCCTCTTTGTGCCGATGTAAGCATTGATGCTCTGCTCCTCATGAAGTAATTTCGTCAACTCCAACACCTTCTTCTCACTAGCATAGAACTGAGTCTCAAAGGTGTCTCTTTCTTCTTTCATCTGAACCCAGGATTTCTGCAGCTCTTCAAGGTTGGTAGGCATGTCTGGATGGAGAATGACTTGAGGAACATCTCCCTCAAACTCAGGGTCAACAATCACTGGTCTGACAGCTGGATATGGCATAATGAGATCTCGAGCACGAGTGCGTACCCATCTGAGGTAAGGCTCCAAAGGAATAGAGTTCTTCTGTCCCAAGGTTCTGCTTTTAATCTTATACACATTATTCCATGCGCGTATAAACCTTTGACGGTAACCTTGAGGATCATCTTCATAATCGAACACAATACCCTGAATAAGCATGTCATGAGGACCATTCCTTCGAGCATAACTAAACTGGCGCAAGGCTAGTGAAGGATTATAGGTGATGCCTCCCCTAATGCCAAGGAGTGGCACATTAGGGAATTCCCCACAATGATCAATAAGAGTGAAGTCTTCAAGAGACCGGGCACACCAATAGATATCTGAATGGGAGAGTGACATTATCCTTTGAGACCACTGCAACCTTTGTTCATTCTTCAATACTGACCGGGGAAGGTGTGAAATAAACCACCTGGATAGTAAGGGTATGCAGCACATGAGAGTCCCTCGCTCCTTGATAGTACGAGTGTGAAGCGAATACAGAATATCTCCGAGCAAGGTAGGTACCGGATTATGAGTCAGAAATATTTTGATAGCGTGCACGTCTATGAATTGGTCTGGATTAGGGAACAACACCAACCCATAGATCAACAAAGCCAATACCTCTTCAAAAGCGTGGTAACTCATAGCTCTTAGGAACAATTGAGCCTTCTCAATCAGGAACTTAGCAAGAAACCCCTTGACTCCACTCTTTGTTTCCCAATTAGATACAATGTCTGACCTCTTCAGATGTAAAGCAGCTGCAATGACTTCAGGCTTTGGAACATTTTCTAGACCAGTAAATGGCATCTGATCGAGGATAGGTATTCCAAGTAACTTAGAGAACTCCTCTATCGTGGGCACCAATTGGTAATCCGGGAAGGTGAAACAGTGGTGCTTAGGATTGAAGAATTGGAATAGGACTCTCATCATGTCTTCTTCAAAACCTAAGGTAACTAAGTCGAGTAGAAAACCATGCCTTTTGGTGAATCGAGAACCCTCGGGAACTTTTGAGACCAATTCTTTAAGCTGGGAAGGAACCCTTACAAAGTTGATTCGGATGAAATTTCTAGGAACGGAAGTCATGACCTGCAATCATGAATAAAGATATATTCCTTGGTCCTTGAAATGGTTAGTGAAAATGATATGTTATGATGTTATGATGTCATGATGTCATGTACATGTTAATAATAAACAAGTAGCACCCACAAACAAGTTATACAAGAGCCTTAGGTTTAAAGGCTTGTATGAAGTCCAAAGGTAAGTACCCTTCCCCACTGAGGTTTAGTTGTCTCAACCTGTCCTAGAATAGCAACCGGGTTCTAAAGGACTCATATCACGGATCTTTCTCAAAGGCTTTATTTTAGTGCGACACTCGAGTGGCCGGCCAAAACATCCCGAAAGTCTGATCTCAATGAGTGTAGTCTCGAGTATCAACCAACTTTGGAACATGCCAAACCGGCTATCTCACTACCTTCTAATGGCCAAGGATGAGTTAACTAGGGTTCTAAAGACTGTGACCATCATATCAACCATATCGGTACATGCCGTACAGTCTCCATGATCTATTGTCACTTACCTAAGGAATCACTAGGTCCGGGTGTAGGACCTTTCACACAAGTAACCCCAAAACAAAACCCATTGAAAATAAAGCACATAAGTCAAACAATCTTAAGCAAGTGGTAAAGTGATCTAGCTCTAAGGTAACCCCTCTTTAGTTTGGTCCCCAGCAAAGTCGCCAGTTCTGTAACACGGTGGTTTGAACTGACTTTTAAAATGTTGCGGTAAGCAAGAGTCGCCACCGACTTTTATTTTATCCAATAAAGAAAGGAATAAAAGAACAGGAAAGACCTTTTTAAAAAGATTTTGAGTTCGGGGGGTAAGTTATACAAAAGGAAGGTACGAGCACCTTTTGTATCCATGGTTATCCATGAGCTCTTAATTGCTTAGCTCATTTTACTTTTGTTTAAAAAAAATGGTGTAGTGTGTGATTAGAAAATATTTTCATAAAGACTTTAACTTTGCAATGATCCTCGTATGGATTTATGCAAAGTGTTTAGCTTTGAAAAATGTTTGAAAAGTGGTGTGTAAAGAGTGTTTTTTTGAAAAGGGTGAGCAAGCATTTAAGAGTTACTACCCTAAGTTTGTAAAGTCTTTCTTGTTATTTCTTTTCTTTAGGGGTAAGACTGTCCTTACTATTAGTGAGTAAGTAGTCTTTACCTTGGATGTTAAAGGGACGAGTGTAGGGTCATCGTATGGTCATAGAAGGCAACTTGTAGGGGTATCTTAGTAATTTGAAGGGACAATCATCATTTTTCCGTAGGGTCATCGAGGGACAAGATCATTTATTCGTAGGCAACTCGAAGGGGCTATGATCTTTTATTCGAAGGGACTTGATGATTTTATTCGTAGGCAACCTTACTAAGATACCTCTACGCTCGAGGGACTTGACCATTTTAATCGAAAGGCAGCGAAGAGAGGTTACCCTAGAGGTGTAAGTGTGAAGAGTGTGTTGATTCAGTTATTTATCTTGAATTAGGATTATTCTATGTCAGGTTTTAAGTCTTGCCATGCAAACCTTAGTTACTAGCAGTTGAATATGTACAAAAAAAAAATTAAAGTGCGGGAATTTAAACCTAAGCTATTACATCCCATGAGCAGTTACAATATTTAAAAAAAATGCGAGGAAATGTAAATCTACGCTATTACATCCTGTGAACAGTTACAATATATAGGAAAATGCGAGGAATTAAAGTTCTAAATTATTACAACCAAGAAATAATGTTAATGCTTTTTTTTTTTTAAAGAAAAGGATTTTAGGATTAGTAAATAAAAGATTTTTAAGGTTAATGGTAATAAAAAATTAAATAATTAAGTACAAATTAATCCTAAAGTCTAATTAATTTTAATTAAAACTAATTCTAAATTAATGTCCTTTTGTACCCTTTTTTGCAATGATTTTGAATAATAAAAATAATTAAAAGTCAAAACTTTAATTATTTACAAATTAATTAAGTTAATTAATAAAAATAAAAAAAAGAATCAAAAAGTTGATTAACTAATTAAAAAAAACTAAATTCTAATTTTTTGTTAATTATATACAAATTAAGCTAATTAATTAAAAAAACTTAAATGTCTAATTGATTTTAATTAAAAAAAACTAAAGTCTAAATTAATTATTGTTAAGGTAAAAAAAAAAATTTCAAATTCGCCAGGTACTGTTCATCGTCTTCAACCTTTTTCCTGCGAATTCTGCTGCGAATTTTGCTGCGAATTTCCTGCATTTTTTGAAACACCATGAAAACACCAAATAAATTAATCAAAAGGCCATGGTTCGATTGGAAACAAGCCCCTGAATCCAATGGTGGCCTTAGTTTTGTCTAAAAATGCATGTATAGTGGGATTCGAAGAACACCCTCTTTGTGCCCTAACAATGGCAAGTCTTGATTCCTGCACTAAAGCTTGTTAGTAGTTGATCAAAACCAATCTAAACATCATAATCAGTAAGAATATAAACATGAACAACATTTATAATGCATGAAAGACGAGATTTAAAAAGTGGAAAATTCAAGAAATGGCCATGGCTTGATGTGCGCGTTTCACTTGCTTCTAACCTTCAAGAATGATGGGGATTGACTCCTGGGATTGTTTTGAGACGATTTGGACGTGAAAAAGTCGTGAAAACTTGCTATGAAATGTTTTTATGATTTTTCTAGTTTTGCCTTTTTTTGAAAATATTTTTGGATTGCTTGATGTGATTTTTTTCGTGTCCTTCAGGTTTGGATATGGCCATGTATTTATAGGAGAGGAATTAGGTTGAAAAATTCCATGGGCTTGGATCAAAACTTGAATGATAATGAATGGTGTTCAAAACTTACCATTTTCTCCCATTTGGCCATCCAATCTTCCCTTAACAATCTTGCACGAATTTAAATCAGATAATATGCTCATAAACCTCAATATTTGATTCCCTAATCAACCACAAATCAAATCTCTTGATTTGATATATTTATTTTGATTTAAAATGAATTTAAAGGATTTAAATCCAATAAAATATGGAATAAATAATAAAAAATCAGAAAATGTGATCAAATGGTCGTGGACCATCTTAAAATGAAGTTTGGGTTGTCACAAAATGGGCCCTTTTGGCAAAAAGTGGAGTTTGGCCATTATTTGCTTTGTGCACCTCCTCAAAATTGTCCAACTTTGACAATGCATAATTTCCTCAATTTTTATCATTTGGATGTGTTCTTGGACTTTTTAGAAACCTCAAGATGTCCTCTAATCACTCCTTTTGGTCCCATGTCAATTTGATCTCCCATGTTCAAGTTATGAGCTTTTGAAAAATGTTGACTTTTGTTGACTTTCAAAATGACCTATAATGTCTTGGCTCATATCTCCCGAATGAAGCATTTCTGGACTTGGCTTGTGAGACACAAAGTTGTAGGGAATTAAATTTCCTTCAAGATGGACTTTTATTGAGGAATTTTTGATGAAGTATGTGGAAGTTATGCCTGGTCAAAGTACAGTTGACTTTTCCTACAAAAACCCTAATTTAGTAACTCCCGATTCTTGATGATTCTGAGGTTTCCTTGATGAATCATGATCAACCCTTGATCAAAAGATGAATTTCACCCCATAATCTTGATGTTGACCAAAAATCTTGAGGTTTGACTTTGTGTTGACCACAGTTGACTTTTTGACCATGTTAATTGATTTTGACTGTCTAAGCATCTGACTGACCAAACTTGTAAGGAAAGTCTTGAAACTTGTTATGAGGATTCTTTGAAGTGTATGGGACACCATGAAGTCCTTTTGAAGCTTTAGAAGTCCAATCTACTTTCAGAAGTACACAACCCTAGTTGGATTTATTGCTTAGGAGGAGGCTTTGTCTGATGAAACTTTTGAGTACTCTTGAGCCACTGAAGATCTTATGAATCACTATGAGACCTCTTGAGGCATATTGTCTTGAATATGTGAGGGCAAATTTTGGGGTACAACAGTGAGCAAGGACAATCAATCAAAAGAAGGAACTTCGATTTCCTCATACAAAGATGCTATCAAAGCGGTCAAGAGTACTGATACCACAGGATGGGGGCAGCTTGTCATTCCTACTGACAATAAAACAAAGAAGGGTCTTAGTTTTTCTGCAACCTACACCCAGATAACTGTCAACGATGAAAGTCTTCATCCCATTCAGAACTTCTTCCACAGTGGAAGTTTCCTTCACCCAGTGCCTCAAGAAGTGCATACCATCAATAAAGATGATTCCTCTGATATGGAGGAAGAATGGGAGTCCTATCTTAACAAGGACGGTTATACGTCTCAGGAAGAGGTGCCTACGCCATTTTGCTATCCCGCACAGAGTCTGAGATTTATACCACGGTCAGATGTCGAAATGATATATGGAGATTGTGATCCGGAAGGATGTCGTGCTCCACCAAATTCATTAGAGGAAGACACTCTGATGAAGGACAATTTTGACTCTACCTACTATGGCTTGATGGATGGCCTGCCAATGTGGCAGCCTTACCCAGGAGACTTGGGGCCAGAAAGTCAGCTGAGTAATGAAACTCAGATGAGCATCATTGAACAGAATACCTGTGTCCCCACCATGTCATGGGATCAACACTCAGGTCATTCAGAAACTACTCAACATGATGATGAATTGGCAAAGCTTGCCGGACTGGAATTCATCAACTATGCTTTTCCCAAGGTCAACGTCATCGAGAGGGATGACTCCTCTAGTTCCAAAGAAGTGTGGGACACCTTGGGACAACCGAGTGGAAAATTCAACTATATGGTCAAGTACACCGCTCCTGAAAGCTCTCGTATCAGGCTCGAAGACATCCAGCCAACTGGATGGGGAGATACAGCTGAGAGCACAAATGCTATGCAAAATACAACTGAGGAATCCTCCTACGACAATTCTGCCTGGGAAACTGATTCCAATGATCCTGCTCCACCAGAAATCAGCGTTATTTCTGAAGACAAATCGAGGAAGGTGCCAGACTTTGTGATTCACCGAGGAGTTCGACGCCAATGGGTTGCTGTCGATGTTCAGAAGATCGTTCATCAGTCAAAGTAATTGCCATCTTTAACCTTTCACCCTGCCCAGGTGAAACGGATGTTTTGATAGGGCTTGCTTTCTGTAAATTTCCCTCTTCGCTTCGCCCAAAGCGACAGAGTTTTGTTTTATAGGGCTGTAGTTTCAAGATTCAACTTGTTCATTAATAAAATAACGTCGTTCTGTAATTTCCGCATTAATTGTTGTTTTCGCTTTTTTCTTTTTTCAGAAAATGGTAATCCTAAAAAACAAATCAAAATAAACAAGCAGTAAAAGAAAAATACACTGCACACACTCGCATTTTCTCTATCTCTTCTAAACACAAATCATCACGTCATGCAGATTACTTGTTTTACACCCCGTTGAAACATACGATCTGATGCCTTCTCCCGACTTTGAGTTCCCGGTATTTGGGGCTGAAGAAGAAGTTAACGAGGAAATTCCAGAAGAGATCTCCCGATTACTCAGACAAGAGGAAAGGTCCATTGAACCTCACAAAGAGCCGTTGGAAACGGTAAACTTGGGTTCCGAAAAAGAGAGAAAAGAAATCAGGATTGGGGCACTACTCAGTCCAACTGCCAAAGAGGGTTTGGTAAAGCTTCTCAAAGAATTCCCCGATGTGTTCGCTTGGTCCTATCAGGACATGCCAGGGTTGGATACCAGCATCGTGGAACATCATTTACCGTTGAGATCGGAATGTCCACTAGTAAAACAAAGGTTGAGACGGACTCACCCGGACATGGCCATCAAAATCAAAGAGGAGGTACAGAAACAGATTAATGCAGGTTTCCTCGCTACATTTGAATACCCTCAATGGTTAGACAACATCGTACATGTTCCCAAAAAGGATGGAAAGGTCAGAATGTGTATCGACTACAGGGATCTGAATAGGGCAAGTCCAAAGGACGACTTTCCTTTACCGCACATTGACATGCTGGTTGACAGTAAAACAAAGTTCAAAGTTTTCTCCTTCATGGATGGATTCTCGGGCTATAATCAAATCAAAATGGCGCCGGAGGACATGGAGAAAACTTCGTTCATTACCCCATGGGGTACCTTTTGTTACAAGGTGATGTCGTTCAGCTTGAAGAACGTCGGGGCAACCTATCAAAGGGCCATGACTACTCTGTTTCATGACATGATACACAAAGAAATCGAGGTTTATAGAGATGATATGATTGCAAAATCTAAGACAGAAGAGGAGCATGTGACCCACCTTTCAAAACTATTCGAGCGTTTGAGGAAGTATAAACTCCGCTTGAATCCCAACAAGTGCACCTTCGGTGTCCGTTCAGGGAAACTCTTAGGGTTCATCGTCAGCCAGAAAGGAATTGAGGTTGATCCTGACAAGGTCAAGGCCATTCAAGAAATGCCTTCTCCGAAAACTGAAAAAACAAGTCAGAGGATTTCTGGGACGTTTGAACTACATCTCTAGATTCATATTCCTCATGACAGCCACGTATGCGCCGATTTTTAGGTTACTGAAGAAGAACCGGGACTGCGTTTGGACAGAAGACTGCCAAACTGCCTTCGACAGTATAAAGGAATATCTGTTGAATCCGCCGATTCTATCACCTCCAGTGGAAGGAAGACCACTAATCATTTACCTCACGGTTCTAGAGGACTCAATGGGATGTGTACTTGGCCAACAAGACAAAACCAAAAGGAAAGAGTCTGCCATTTACTATTTGAGCAAGAAGTTCACCGACTGTGAAACTCGGTACACGATGCTCGAGAAAACTTGTTGCGCTTTGGCTTGGGCAGCCAAACGTCTGCGTCAGTACATGATTCGCCACACTACTTGGTTGGTCTCCGAGATGGATCCAATCAAGTATGTCTTTGAAAAGCCTGCTCTCACGGGAAGGATTGCCCGTTGGCAGATGCTACTATCAGAATATGACATAGAGTACCACGCTCAGAAAGCCGTTAAGGGAAGTATTTTAGCCGATCATTTGGCTCATCAACCGATTGACGATCGAGAATCAATCGGGTTCGACTTCCCAGACGAAGATGTCATGTATCTAAAAATGAAAGATTGCGATGAACCGTTACCCAGTGAAGGGCCAGAACCAGGTTCCCAGTGGGGACTTATCTTTGACGGAGCAGTTAATCATTACGAAAACGGAATTGGGGAAATCATCATAACCCCTCAGGGTACCCACATTCCTTTCACTGCCAGACTTGCGTTCAAATGTACGAACAACGAGGCCGAATACGAAGCTTGTATTATGGGTCTCGAAGAAGCGATTGCTTTAAGGATCAAGAACTTGGACGTATACGGCGATTCAGCCTTGGTTATCAATCAGATCACAGGAGATTGGAACACATACCAATCAGGAGTGATTCCTTACAAAGACTATGCAAGAAGGTTGTTGCCTTTCTTCAACAGAATTAAGTTTCATCACGTCCCTCGTAAGGAGAATCACATGGATGATGCATTAGCCACTCTCTCTTCCATGATTAGCGTAGGTCGATGGAATGACCTACCTAAGATTGACATTATGCGCCTTGAACGGCCCACCTACATCTTCGCGATTGAAGCAGTCATAGACGACAAACCTTGGTATCACGATATCAAATGCTTCCTTCAAAAACAAGAGTACCCTCCTGGGGCATTCAGAAAGGATAGAAAGACCCTCAGAAGACTAGTAGGCAGCTTCTTCCTGAGCGGCGATACTCTCTATAAGAGGAACTTTGACATGGTCTTCCTCCGATGTGTGGACAGACCAGAAGCAGACATGCTGATAAAAGAAATTCATGAAGGATCCTTTGGCACTCATGCCAACGGACATACAATGGCGAGAAAAATTCTAAGAGTAGGGTACTACTGGTTAACCATGGAATCCGACTGCTACAAGTACACGAGAAGGTGTCACAAGTGTCAGATATACTCCGACAAAATCCATGTACCGCCAACGCATCTCAAAGTTCTTTCTTCCCCGTGGCCTTTTTCCATATGGGGAATCGACATGATTGGGTTGATTGAACCTAAAACTTCTAACGAACATCGGTTCATTCTAGTAGCCATTGATTACTTCACCAAGTGGGTCAAAGCAGCTTCATACGCCAATGTAACCCCACAAGTGGTGGTCCGATTTATCAAAAACAATCTCATCTGCCGTTATGGTGTTCCAAGCCAGATCATTACTGATAATGGATCTAACTTAAACAACAAGATGATGAAGGAGTTGTGCGCTGAGTTCAAAATCAAACACCATAACTCATCTCCCTACCGACTCAAGATGAACGGAGCGGTAGAAGCGGCTAACAAGTACATCAAGAAGATCGTTCAAAAGATGGTTATAACCTACAAAGATTGGCCCGAGATGCTATCTTTTGCTCTTCACGGTTATCGAACATCTGTCCGCACTTCAATAGGGGCAACCCCTTTCTCTCTAGTATATGGCATAGAAGCAGTGCTCCCCATAGAAGTAGAGATCCCATCAATCAAGGTATTGATGGAAGCGAAGCTTACGGAAGCCGAAAGGTGTCAAAGTCGACACGACGAACTCAACCTGATCGAAGAGAAGCAAATCACGGCACTATGCCACGGTCAGTTGTATCAACAAAGAATGAAGAAGGCGTTTGACAAAAAGGTCAGACCTCGCATCTTCAGGAAAGGAGACCTTGTGCTCAAGAAGATACAATCTTTTCTCACTGATTCTCGGGGCAAGTGGACCCCGAATTATGACGGCCCCTACGTGGTCAAGAAAGCTTTCTCAGGCGGTGCCTTGAGACTTGCAACCATGGACGGAGAGGAATTTGCCTACCCCACGAATGTTGATGTAGTCAAGAAATCCTTCGCCTAAAAAAAACGTCTCGGTGGATTGAAAACCCGAAAAGGCTGTCCAGGCAAAAGTTAGAGACATGAAAAAAAATCATCCCGGTGGATTGGAAACATCACAGTACAATCCAGGCAAAAGTTAGGGATAATGGCAAGTAACTATGTTCAACAGAGGCAAGTCCCTTAGCAATAGTTACATCATCCATCGGAGGAAAACTCCAGTCAAGGTCATCTTCGACGGAAGCTCAGGATGTCCGGGAATCACAGTTGGTAGAAGGATAGTGGTCGTTATGTTTCAACGCATCACTTTTTCCCTGTAAATTACCATTTTCTAACTTTGTAAATACTCTTTGGAATCACGCGTTTGGCTGATCTCCATCTTATCAATAAAATTTAAGCCCTTGTGCTTTTGTTTGTAATTCTTACTTGTTTTAGCTTTACAGAATGATGTTTTTTAACATGATTAACGATTCTTGAAATAAAACAAAAATGAATTTACTTGTAAAACTTTTTCTGCTTTAAAATAAAGATGGCAATTTCTTTTGACTGTTGAACATCAGAAGAACATCAATCGCTTCTCCAGAAGTAAGCGAACTTCAAAGTGCAGAATCAAAGGACTCCTTCTAACCCAGTACGCCTGAGTGAAGGGGTCAGCTGTGTCAGAGACCTTGTTTCGTCTGACACGCTTCGGCCGAGTTTTTATCTCCTAAGCCCGACCAACATAGTTCCCCGCGAGGACTACTTCTCCTAAGCAAGGTAGAATTGCTATTTTTGAACCAATGGTATTTCTTCGCCCCGCGATGGTCGAGTATCCAGTCATGTTCATCATTTAGTTTGTATGTCGCGTCAGTTTTGTCAGCATAAACATACATACATCATGCATTATTGATTTGCATTCACATTTAATATTGCATCACTATCACTCTAATCGGTCTTATCCCCTGGTGATAAAAAGTTCTCTTAATCGAGTTGTCAAGTTTTTGTTTCCTCGTCAGGAAGTGTTGCGTCTGAACAAGCTCGCCTCCAGTTTATTTCTGGAATGAAGTTGGCTCCTCAACCTCTTTGATAACTTGAACCTCTAAAGGACCAGAGAAACTTTCAACAGATATCACTCTTCGCCATTGAATATGACATCCTTGCTTTCATGGATTAAGGAAAATCCACAGAGAAAGCTTCCTAATCAGAGATTCGGCAGCACATCAGTTTTTCTCCGAAAAACCCACTGATGAAAAGGTCATCGGCACCTCAAAATTGGATCGCATCATATGGCATTTCTCCGGGAAGATCCCGAGAAAAGTATGATATAAGACTCCCAAGCGGAAGCGGTCTCCCAAAAGACTCGTCTTCCCCGGTAGAAACAAATGGCGTCTCCAACAGAGAAGTTTGTGCACCTCTACAACTCAGACGATTGGGTTCCCCAGCAAGTCTGACATCAAAACTTTTTCCACTCAAATGGTATCTCCCCAGGAAAATTCGGCGAGAAGTTTGAGGAAAACCGCTACGAGTAGCGTCCCTTGTCAATAAAGTTTATTGACAAAAGAAACTGAGACCAGTTCCTTGGTAGGAAACCGGGATCGAGGGGAAGTTTACAAAAGAAACTGAGACCAGTTCCTTGGTAGGAAACCAGGATCGAGGGGAAGTTTACAAAAGAAACTAAGACCAGTTCCTTGGCAGGAAACCAGGATCGAGGGGAAGTTTATTTCAGAAATTGAGACCATTTCCTTGGTAGGAAACCAGGATCGAGGGGAAGTTTACCTTTTCTAAGCATCATTGTTTAGCGAAAGAAGATGAATGCGTGAATTGCCATTCATAAACGCCGTCAAAATTTCGGATATTTCGATATTTAATCCTCTTGCACCCTGAATGCCCAAACACCTTCGCCATTCACACCTTCGTGTCCAAGAAGATTAAATAGAGGCATCTGTCATACCCCAAATTTTGACCACTAAGATTTCCCATCATTGTGCAAATCATCATCACAATATGGATGTACCTTTATGCCTCATCAATCTCCTCAAGGAATTGTTAAGCATTCACCACAATCAAAATTAGGGTTTCAAGCCCTCTCTGAGCTCTTAGACAAAGGATCAATCAAGGAATTGTCATACCCCAAATTTTGACCACTAAGATTTTCCATCATTGTGCAAATCATCATCAAAATATGGATGAACCATCATGCCTCATCAAATGCCTCAAGGGTTGTTGAGCATTCACTACAATCAAAATTAGGGTTTTAAGCCCTCTCAGAGCCTTAGACAAAGGATCAACCAAAGATTGACTTGATCTTCAACTTGTCTAGCCTCTAACATATCCACAATGGATCAAAAGGACTCCCACTTCAAGGATTAAGCACAAGGCTGCTCCCTTTTAGGTGGATCGAGCCTCAAGATCGCCAGTGTCACCAAATTAAGGTTTTGGTCGACCAAGCATCAAGTCAATTTTGCCTCAGGGGATGCATTCTTCAAAAATCAGGAATTAGGGTTTCTTGACCTAATTCACCCCTAAGTTGACTTTTGGGACAAATCATGAGCCAAGACCTCAAGACATGATTTGAGGGTCTTTAATATACCATATTGATCCATTTGCAACAATGGATTAATCCAAGAAGCTTGAGCAACAAGTTTCAATTTCATCTGCACCACAATTAGGGTTTCGCGAGGAAAGTCAACTGTAACTTTGACTTTTGACCAGGACATGCTCCCAAACCCTAAGACATGATTCAATATACCCTATGACACCCATGGAACATGTCTATCAAGTTTGATTTAGGTCAAGGACATGATTTCCTGAAGAATTGCACAGTTTGGAATTCATCTGATAAAAAGTCAACTGTGCACAAAAGTCAACTTTGACTTTTTGAGATTTTTCACCAAAATGGATTTTTAACCCTAAAATGATTTTAATGTGTGATTTGAATCATCATTCATCAAGAAAAATCAAAGAAAGTGGGATAACTTGTAAAAGGGGTAACCATAAAAACTTAGAAAAATTTCTAAGTTATGGAAAAAGTGACACTAATGTGCCAACTTTGGAGGAACATAACTCCTAAACCACAAGGCCATTGCTCCCCATTCAAAGCTTGATTTGTAGATCACATTGCCCTCTACAAAAGCTTCATACTGATCTATGTCCAAATTCCTCATGGATTTTGAGTTATGGAGTGATCAAAATCAAGAAAAGTCACTTTGTTCCAACACTTAGTGAAAATTTCACTAAGTCAGAATCTGCCTTTACTTTTTTCCAAATGTAGGGGGATTTTTCACTTGGATTCAAAAGAGATCAAAACCAAACATGTTCAAATAGTTGTTGTATCATGTAAGGGCTTTCCAAAATGACCAAGAACATTACCAAATTCAACTTGAGCCATGAGATATGACATTGGCAAGTTGCCTTGCTGAAATCTGCCAAGGCAAGGCAGATTTTTACACTTTTGGTCGATTTGCCAAAATCAGCCAAATCCAAATGCTCTTATCCACTTGGACACCTCTGAGGATTGAATCTAAAGGGGACAATCACTGAGCCAAGCCTCCAAAGTCTTTGGAACAAGAGATAGCATGTTGAACCTAGAATTGCCAAAATAGGGACAAGACTCCAATTTTGGATTAGAGCATTCAATGGAAGCATCAAGGTGGCATGAACTGAGCTCTTAGCAACTGAATTCAGTCAAGACTTATCCAAGACCAAGGGGACCAGCAGCCTGTGCCCTAACCTCTAGTCAATGGCTAGAGGAGACTTGGATTTTCATTTGCCAACATTGGCCAAACCTACTCAGCAGTTGCCATTCACTATTCCTTGTAAAACAAACTTGCTCTACTATAAATAGAGCTCAATTGTGATCAGTTTGAGTACACCAAAGCCATCAAACAGATGCTTTCCTCAAAATCTCTTCTTTCACTCCAATTTTGCCTTCCAAGGCAAGTCACTATCGGGTTTTGAGTTTGAGAGCTTTTCCAATCAAACCAATCACTCACACACCTCACATACATCATATAGAAGTGATCCAAACACTCCCATAACATCTGGAACACTGATTTCACAAAATTACTAGCCAATTGCTCAAGTTCTTGACAGTTTGGCAGTTGAGGTACCATCTTCAGCTCCAAACCATTTCAATCCATTCCAAGCATCCATATACACTCCATAGCACCTAGGGAAGCTATCCAGATCATTGGAACCTAGCTGTAACACCTCCAACACAAAACACGATCACCAGCTGCAAGAGGTAAGCATGAGCTCTTCTAACTCTATGATCCATGCAATTTTTGCTGCACAATAATTTGGCCATATGTTCATAATCATGCATGGAATGTTTCCCCTCAATTAATTGCATTGTTTGAATCGTGTATCAAAAATCCCAACCTTCATGCAGAATCTAGGGTTCTTGAGGATTTTTCGTGATTTCTTATTTTATGCTTAATTTAAATGAAATTAATTGCCATAGACATGATCGTGAGGTTAAAACGAGTTGATTGGTATGTGGATTACATGATATGATCAAGTATTCAGTGAGATTGAAGAGAAAATGCAAATCTGGGCAAACCCAGAACACGCGCGTGTTCTTGGTGTGTTCTTGGCGCCATTTTTTGAAAATTCAAATATTTGAATTTTGTGATTTTATTTAATTGATTCAAAAATTAATTTCTCTCCGAGTTTTAATGATTTTGAGTTGATTCTTTTTTTAATAATTCACAAAAATGTTAAAATATTTTATTTTCCCAAAAAATCCCAAAAATATTGCTTATTTTATATAATTGATATTTTTGAAAAGAATTAATGTTTTAATTGTTTTTTACATTTAAAATACTTTTTCCACCTTGATTTTGCAACTTTTAATGCCTTCTAATTATTTTGTAGGTCAATACTTAATTTTTGAAGCATTAATCCAAGATCACAATTTGTTTTTCATATGTTAAACAATTTTGATCATTTTAATTGAATTTTTATTCAATTAAAACACATTTTGAAAACAAATTAGGGTTTTTGGATTAATTCAACCCTCATAAATCATTTTCAAAACACTTTGGGCCTCTAATAGAGTGTAAGACCCAATCCTTTTTTGGCCAAATCATTTTTGGGCCTCAGTGTATTGTATAAGTCCCGATACCGTCAAAAACAAAACGGTGCGATCGTCGCCCTTTTTAAAAAAATAACCTTCTGGGCCTCTCCTCGAGCTATAAGACCCATTCAAAACTTTTGGGCCTCTAATAGAGTGTAAGACCCAATCCCCTTTTAACCAAAACATTTTGGGCCTCACTTATTGTATAAGTCCCTTTGCGTTAAAAGAAAATCTCGGCGCGATCGCCATTTCAAACGAAAAATCATCTGGGTCTACCCTCGTGTTATAAGCCTCACTCTTTTTCTTTAAAACTTTTTGGGCCTCTTGAGCGAGTGTAAGACCCATCCCTTTGTACAGAAAACCTTTTTGGGCCTCAGTCACTTGTATAAGTCCCTCTGTACAAATACAACAGTGTGATCACTGATAAAACCCTGGGCCTCTCCTTGAGCTGTAAGCCCCAAATCTTTCTTTTTCAAAGCACTTTCTCCTTTGATTTTGAAATATACTGTTGTTTTCAATCTTTCTTTGTTGAACAACTAACCAAACAGCATGGAAGCTCTACAACCGAGTAAGTGTTTACACGCTTTCGTTTACTGCTTTCATATACATATAACTGTATTGTGGGGCTGTTTCGCAGTAAGTCTTCTTTCATAAACTCATATCAACTGTGTAATAATAGTATAGATATTTAGAGTTTCCCCGACAACTACGTTTAGCATTAAGCCCGTTGATCACTCTTAAATAGTCAAAACTAGATCCCCATAGGATTACCAGACACAGTCTTCCCTCCTCTTGGGGTTAAACAATATGGAGACATGAAAGGCAGCATTCTCGGTGAACCCTTTCATAGACTGTCACTCGTAGAAGTTGTCAAAGAAACTCTATTCCCCAGAGATGATCTTTTCTCCGTGAATTGCATCTCTTGAGTTTCTTCCAAATTCTCGGACTTTCCTGGCTTGATCTATTCTCGGTGAATGGCATGTCTTGAACTTCTCGGGGTTTGGGGACCCACAGGCTTCTTAAAAGCACTTGTCAAGAAACTCTACTCCCCAGAGATGATCTTTTCTCCGTGAATGGCATCTCTTGAGTTTCTTCCAAATTCTCGGACTTTCCTGGCTTGATCTATTCTCGGTGAATGGCATGTCTTGAACTTCCCGGGGTTTGGGGACTCACGGGCTTCTTAAAAGCATCGGCCTCCTCTTGGGCATCGTACAAGGACCCACAGGCTTCCTAAAAGCAACCCCGCCTCCTCTTGGGCTTAGTACAAGGACCTCTCGGCTTCTTAGAAGTATTCACATCCTCCTCTTAGGCTTCGTATAATGATCTCTTCCTCCGGGAATGATAGCCTCCTCTTGGGCTTCGTACAAGGACCCGTCGGCTTCTTAAAAGCTTCCAGCCTCCTCTTGGGCTTCGTACAAATTGTCCCGACGACCTCCTAGAGGTATAGGAACAGAACTTAGTCATCTGCATAGAACAGTCCTTTCAAAGAGTCTACTACTGTTTCTCAAAGCATAGTACAAAAGATAAAACTCTAGACACAGACAGTCTAATATCCTTGAGTCTCAAAGACATTCTCAAGTGACCCCTTCATTAAATAGGAAGAAAACCCGTAGACTCGGACAGTCTCAATACCCTTCGGATTTCCCACTTCCTTAAAGAACAGGAATAACCCGGATCCTCGAATCAAATCCTTGAGTACATTGTTGCTCATATAAGAACTTTCAAAATAGTATACTGGACCTGTCACTCAACTGAAACAGTTACAATAGCTTCCTCTTGGGCTTTGTACAATGATTCTCCCCAGCGGAGTCAAACAATGTTTAGCCTCTCTCTCGGGCTTTGTACGAGACACATAAGAGACTCCCTCGTTGAGTCAATCACCCCTTTCGCCTCCATCTCGGGCTTTGTACGAGATACAAAAACTCTCTTGTTGAGTCAAATATCCTCCATCTCGGGCTTTATACGAGATACCAAAAGACTCTATCGTCGAGTCAAAAACCTTTTATCCTCTCTCTCGGACTTTGTACGAGACAGATAATAGCCT
The DNA here is from genome assembly GCA_022829125.1 of Lathyrus tuberosus. NCBI lineage: Eukaryota > Viridiplantae > Streptophyta > Magnoliopsida > Fabales > Fabaceae > Lathyrus > Lathyrus tuberosus. Next base: position 19,725,316 of record JALAZF010000012.1, on the reverse strand, counting down.
CCTCTTAGGCTTTGTATAAGAAAACCACTGATTGATCCAATCAACCTTTTAGCCTCAAAGTTGTGCCTCGTTCACAGTACACAAACGTCAACAACTCCTTCCCCTTCATCTAATTGCTGTAAGCGGCAAGCCTCTGGATCATCTACATCCATGCCACTGTCCCTCTTTTAGCATGAGAAATTCCTAAGGAAAGATAGCATTGCTCTACACTGAGTTAAAGTCTTCTCCTTCAGGTTAAAAGAAACCCTTATAAAGGAAATTATGGCATTGCCGGATTCACACATCCCGGTTAAAGTAATCCTCCTTTATAACCAGTCACCTAACAGTTGTGACAAACAGACCCTCTTTAGAGATGACAAATTCTCTCTAAAGACAAACCCTTTTAGCTTCATATCTTGGGATTTGAACAAGATACAAACTACCTTTTGCTTCACGTCTTGGGCTTTGAACAAGACACCAAAGACCATTTCCTCCCATAGAATAGGAGGAACTACGAACGCTCTGATTTCCCTGTTTCAGTAAACGGGAATACGTAGGCATAAGATCGAAAGAAAAGATCTTAGCGAGCACACAAAACAAAAGCCCAAAATCTCATACTCTCATCAAAAAGCATCAGTCCTAACATCTTAATCCTTGTTCCCTGCCAGAATCCTGTCATTCTGTCAAAATAGCACAAGAAAGGCCCCACCACATTGATCGCATCCGTAACCTAACAGACTGTTGTTTAAACTCAGTATGCAAGTAGGGTTAATTGGAGAGATCTATTTCCCTTCCTTCACCAGCTTTAATAGGATAAAAAATGAATCGACTTGTAGTAAACTAACCCCAGAGAGCGACAGCGCTTAAGAACCGCGTCCAAAATCACTCGCTACAGAAAAGTGGCGCCCACCGTGGGGCCCCTCTAACCTTTTTTCTCTTCACTTGTGTGAATACCACAAATTGGGGCTTCCGCCGGGGAACCCATTTTCTGTCAGGAACTTAGGATTCATAGCTTTAAAGGTCTAGGATGTTTAGGACAAATATATATACTGCTTTTCCTAATTGCTATACCTGTTTATTTTTCTGCTAATGGGAATGCGTGTGATGCCGCATGTGGAAAGATTGAGTATACACTTACGATAAGTGATGGCGACGAGGTCGGCCATCAACCTCAGTGGAGGCTGACCAATGCAACCCATTCCCTCTCATAGGCAATGGGCCGATTGTGATGTCTGAGAAGCTGAGGAGCCAACCCTTTTGTAGTGCGGAAACTATCGGAAATAGTAGTCACGCGATACTACCCTCATTTGAGGTTGGTGATCTATTCTCGGTGAATGGCACTTACTCTAAGATTGCTCTACAACTCGCTGGCGATCCGCTTGTTGTTTTGCTTTCTTGGGAGGAGCTGATGATGATGAGTACAGGTACAAAAATCACCCTAGTATAAACCTTTGGGGATGGGTAGAGCCTTGACTTCATGACAACGACCCTTTGACCCCATGTTTTTTCTATGTTTTTGTGTGCTGCATTCATGCATTCATTTAAAACATTAAAACATTCAAAAAATTTCTCTTCTAGTCTCTCTGTTTTTCAAATTAAACTAAGACTGTCATTGCAAATATCAGAGAAAAGGATTGCGCTGACGGATTTCGGTAGAAGGAGAACTCATAAGTACACCTTCAGGATTCCAAAACTAGAGGATTTAAGAGGTTTGGCGAGAATGATCATAAACCAAGAGGCCTTCAGAGCCAAATATGGAGGTCTGCTACCTCTGTTAAGGGTCCATGTGATTGAGGGAATCATGGATGCGCTCGTTCAATTCTACGATCCGGTTTATCACTGCTTTACATTCCCGGATTACCAGCTAGCACCAACGCGGTAGGAATATTCTCACCTGATCGATTTACACATCACTGATCAAGCTCTATTTTCTGGACTGGAAGAAATTCCAAAGAATCAGACCATTTCAAGAGCAATTCATTTGGATGAGTCTGAGGTCAGGACTCACATGACTACCAAGGGTGGCATACAAGGTTTGCCAGCCCAGTTCTTGACAAAGAAAGCTCTGTACTTCGCTAGTATAGGGAACGAGACTGCTTTTGAAAGCATCTTTGTTTTACTCACCTACGGATTATTTTTGTTACCCAACATTAATAACTTCGTCGATATCAACGCCATTAAGGTTTTTCTCATTGGAAACCCTGTACCGAATTTGCTCGCAGATGCGTATCATTCTGTACACTTAGGGAATTTGTACAGCGGAGGGGAGATCACGTGATGTGTACCTATGCTTTACAAATGGTTTATCTCTCATTTGCCTAAGTCTGTTGCTTTCTGGGATCATAAGAGTGCCTTGCGCTGGTCGCAGAAGATCATGTCTCTCACCAACTCTGATATAGATTGGTGTAATAGGATTTATGACGGAATCAGGATCATTGACCGTTGTGGAAACTTCCCCAACGTACCCCTTATAGGAACTAAGGGAGGAATCAATTACCATCCAGTTCTCGTTCGTCGTCAATTTGGATACCCGATGAGACACATCCCACGGGGTGTTCATCTGGAAGGTCTTTTCTTCAAGGAAGGAGAAAGTGACAGAACACTAAAGACGGAAATAGTGCACAATTGGAAACACGTTCATAAGAAAGGACGGGAGTCTCTAGGAAAACCGGATTGTGTCTCGGTGGAGCCTTATCTCCACTGGGTACAAACTAGAGCTCTCAAGCTAAAGATGCCTTATCCGCGTCACGGAATTCTTCCGCCGAGAGAATCTGTCATGTACTTCATGACGGAAACTGAAAAGCTTCAGGTTACTCTCAACAAAGTTCAAAGGGAGAGGAGGTCTTGGAAGAATAAGTACCACACCCTCGACATAGAGTGTATCAAAATACAACAATTATTGAAAGATAAAGACGCTCTGATTGAAATTTTGGAGCAACATGCTGTGGATAATCAAGATGGCCAAAGGAATTTGCTCGCTCCTTTCACCTGGCAAAGGAATGACAACCCGACAACGGCCCAAGAGCCCCGGTCAAAGAATAGGAAAGTACCAGATTCAGCACCCGATTTCTCTTCAGAGAGGACTCGGGACCCATTAGCTTAGGTTTCTGTTTCCGCACCTTGTAATCTACTGTATTTCCATTTCTGTAATCCTTTGAATTCAATAAAAAGGGGTTTCCCCACTGTTTGATATTTGCAATCTAATTGTCGAAGTTTATTTAAAAACAATTAATATAATCATTGCATTCATCATTCTCACATCGTGTATTCTTCTTACCTACGAATCTCACGTTTGTGTCTCGGTTCTAGAGTCAAACTATCTCATTCGTACAATACTCGGGCCAATCGTCAGAAAAAGATGGATGATCTTGAGGAAGAGAACAGAGAGTTGAAAGAAGAGATCGACGCTCTGAGAGAGGATATGAGAAAGCTTCGTAACGACATGCAAGCCATGGCAGAAGCTCAGCTACAAAGGACTGTGATCTCAGAGATCACCTCAACGCCCATAGTGGAGAAGTATGATCCTAGGTATCAAATGCCGAAAGATCGCCCTTGGGGCATGCCTGCAAACTATATCCCGGAAGGATATGTTCCGCCGATCACAGAAGATCAGGGAATCATAACAGAAGCCGCTGGACCTGAAGGTTACAAACTTCGGGAAAGCGAAGATGCCAGGGGCATACTGAAGACTCCTGAAGGTTACAAACTTCGGGAAACCCCAAGACTCACTGCCGTAGTCACGGTACCACCCCCTGTGGTGCACACTGTCCCGGAAGGACAGATTCCACAGATACCTTCTGGTAAAAAGGAAACTATGTTTGACCGAATGGATGAGTTCCAGGAACAATTCATGGAAATGCAGAAGGAACTGCAAGCCATTCGTGGTCAGGATCTATTTGGAAAGGACGCCGCAGACCTTTGTCTGGTCCCCAATGTGAAAGTTCCGCACAAGTTCCAAGTGCCCGACTTTGAAAAGTACAAGGGTAACTCTTGCCCTCAAAGCCATCTGGTGATGTACGCTCGGCGAATGTCAGCTCAGACGGAGAATCAGGACCTATTGATTCACTACTTTCAGGATAGTTTAACTGGTGCCGCACTCAAATGGTACATGGGTTTAAACCGTGCTACGATTAGCACATTCAGAGATCTTGGTACTGCCTTCGTCCAACAATACAAATACAATTTGGACATGGCACTGGACAGAGATCAACTCAGATCAATGTCACAAAAGGACAAGGAAACCTTTAAGGAGTATGCTCAGAGATGGCGTGAAATCGCCGCTCAAATTTGTCCACCTCTTGAGGAAAAAGAGATGACAAAGATCTTCTTAAAGACCTTAAGCTCATTTTACTACGACAGAATGGTTGCCAGTGCACCCAGTGATTTCACCGAGATGGTGGGTATGGGAGTTCGTCTTGAGGAAGCCGTCCGAGAAGGACATTTGGCAAAAGACGCTGGATCATCGAGTAGTACAAAACGATACGGTAGTGCTCTCCCTAAGAAAAAAGAGCAAGATATTGGGAATATCTCTCTCGGAAAGCAAAGGCGATGGTACCAACCGGTAGCAGCTGTAACTCCTGCTATCAGCCCTGCGCCTATTCCTACGTATCAACCTCAGGTTGCGTAGAGCCAACCTAATCAGCAAAGGACACAACAGCCTCTTCAGCAGGCTCGTCCTCAATACAACAACAACCGTACAACACGACCATCAGGGTTTGATCCTATACCCATGTTGTACGCAGAACTATTTCCGTTACTACTGGCTAAGGGGCATATTCAGACTAAGTCTCCTCTTACAGTACCGGAAAATCCGCCTTTTTGGTTTAAGGTGGATCAGACATGCCCTTATCATCAAGGAGGACCAGGGCATAACATAGAGAACTGTCTCAATTTCAAATCTGACGTGCAAAAGCTTGTTAGGAGCGGGCTCTTATCTTTCAAAGATACGAATCCCAATGTTCTCACAAACCCGCTGCCTCAACATGAGAAAGCTGCAGTCAACCTGATTGAGAAAGAATTTAACAACGTCTATCAAATTCATGATGTACTCTTGTTAAGGACAAATATGGTCAAGATGCATTGTAGACATAGTGGATATGGCCATGTGCCTCCTCATAATTATCATCAATGTGATGTCTGCTCTAAAAACAATCAAGGATGTTCTGTAGTGCAAACAGCTCTACAGGAACAAATGGATCTCGGATGGATCCAAGAGCACCGAGTTCGTGGAGTTAATATGGTCTATACGAATTCCAACGTCATTCAAAACCACGATATCCGTGCGATGAATGTCAACCTGGTGGCAATGCACTCAAGGCAAAGCCAGTATCATAATCTGCCGCGGCACGATTACAGTTCCTGTCTGACTTGCTCGGTAAACAAACAGGGATGCTCTTTCATACAAGAGGCCCTCCAGCGTCAGATGGATCTTGGATGGATCCAAGACTACCATGATAGGAACTCTTATCAGATCAACATTGTTTAGATCTTTGATATTCGCGTGATGAATACTAACCTGGTAGAGTTACATACTGAACAGGTCCGACTCGGATTCCTGGTGTCACATAATTATCACAACTGTAAAGCGGGTTGCGAAAACGATCGAGGTTGTGCCCTTGTCCAGGAGGCACTTCAGCACTTGTTAAATCATTGGTGGATGCCAATCTACATGGATGAAGATACTCAGCAGATTAGTATCAATAACAGGAATCCCACTCGGCGTCAAAGTCAGGATGTCCGATCAGTGGAAGCTAACCTAGTGAGGTTACATTGTATTCAAAGTGGGCGTGGCCAGGTGCCACCACACAATTATGACCGTTGTAGTGTCTGTTCGGAAAGTAACCAAGGGTGTTACCTTGTGAGAGCATCTCTTCAAGGTCAAGTGGATCGTGGAGAGATTCGCCCATATCCGGGTTCTAGACCCATCAACTGGACGCCGAACTACCTTACCGATCAAGTCGAGGACGTTGTCACAATCTCTGGTCATCATAGGACCAGGGATGTTTTCGCCATCATCCCTCTACTTGACGAATCTAGAGCTCCCAACCGAGAACGAATCGAGATTACTTACGATGGTCAGAAAAATTAGAAGGTTCCCATAGTCATCTATCTACCGGGACCACTACCGTATGAATCAACTAAGGCTATCCCTTACAAATACGGTGCAACGACAGTTGAAAATGGAAAGGAAATTCCATTACCCTCCGTCGTGAATATTGCAGACATCAGTCGTGTAACACGGAGCGGTAGAATCTTCAACAGAGGAGTTGGAGAACCCAGCAAGGAAAAGGAACTTCAGACAGAAGCTCCCGATCCATCAATCGGTCAATCCAGTAATCCCGACCTTTCGAAAAATAATGATGAGATGCTAAATCTCATCCAAAGGAGTGAATACAACATTGTTGATCAGCTGTTACAGACTCCTTCAAAGATCTCGGTATTATCACTGTTACTCAGTTCAGAAGCCCACCGGGAGGCTCTACAGAAAGTCTTGGAGCAAGCCTTTGTGGAACAGGATATAACAATTAGACAGTTCGATAACATTGTCTCTAACATCACTTCCTGCAATAATTTGGGATTTAGTGATGAGGAATTACCCAAAGAGGGTCGCCGTCATAACATGGCGCTCAATATCATAGTTAACTGCCAAGACGATGCTTTAGCCAGTGTACTGGTAGACACAGGGTCAGCCCTGAATGTTATGCCAAAGTCCACTTTGATGAAATTATCATTCAAAGGCCCTCCGATGAGAATCAGCGAGTTCGTCGTCAAAGCGTTCGACGGATCCAGAAAAACAATTATCGGCGAAGTTGATCTTCCCATAACTATCGGTCCTCACACTTTCCAAGTCACTTTCCAGGTCATGGACATCCGGGCAACATACAGTTATTTATTAGGAAGACCTTGGATACATCAGGCTAGAGTGGTCACCTCGACCCTCCACAAAAAGCTAAAGTTCGTTCAGAACGATCAACTTGTCACGGTCTGCGGAGAACAGGCTTTGCTCGTGAGTAACTTATCATCATCTACTGGTATAGAACCCGAGGAGGTTATTGGAACTCAGTTCCAAGCACTTTCGCTACACGAGGACGAATAATCCCAAGGAGGAACCTCAATTTCCTCATACAGAGATGATATCAAAGCGGTTGAGAGTACCGATACAACCGGATGGGGACAGGTTGTCATTCCTATTAACAATAAAACAAAGAAGGGTCTTGGTTTTTTTGAAACCTGTACCCGGACAGCTACTAACGATGGAAGTCTTCATCCCATTCAGAACTTCTTCCATAGTGGAGGTTTTCTTCACCTAGTGTCTCAAATAGTCCATGCTATCAATGAGGAGGATCCCTCCGACACAGATGAAGAATGGAAGTCCTATCTTAAAAAGGACGGTTATATGTCTCAGGAAAGGCCCCACCACATTAATCGCATCCGTAACCTAACAGACCGCTGTTTAAACTCAGTATGCAAGCAGGTTTAATTCGATACATCTATTTCCCTTCCTTCACCAGCTTTAATAGGATAAAAAATGAATCGGCCTGTAGTAAACTAACCCCAGAGAGCGACAGCGCTTAAGAACCGCGTCCAAAATCGCTCGCTACAGGAATGACATGATCTTCAACTTGTATAACCTCTCAAACATCCACAAAGGATCAAGAGGACTCCCACTTCAAGGATTAAGCACAAGGTTGCTCCCTTCTAGGTGGATCAAGCTTCAAGATCGACAGTGTTACCAAATTAGGGTTTTGGTCGACTAGGGCCTCCAGATGGAAATTTTCCTCTGGGCACAAGCCAATGATCCAAAACATAACCTAATATACTCCATGGAACCTCATGAGCCTAAGCATCAAGTCAATTTGACCTCAGGGGATGCATACATCAAAAATCAGGAATTAGGGTTTCTTGACCTAATTCACCCCTAAGTTGGCTTTTGGGGCAAATCATGAACCAAGACCTCAAGACATGATTTGAGGGTATCTAATATACCATATTGATCCATTTGGAACAATGGATTGATCCAAGAAGCTTGAGCAACAAGTTTCAATTTCATCTGGACCACAGTTAGGGTTTTGCGAGAAAAGTCAACTGTAGCTTTGACTTCTGACCAAGACATGCTCCCAAACCCTAGGACATGATTCAATATACCCTATAACACCCATGGAATATGTCCATCAAGTTTGATTTAGGTCAAGGACATGATTTCCTGAAGAATTGCACAGTTTGGAATTCATTTGCTAAAAAGTCAACTGTGCACAAAAGTCAACTTTGACTTTTTGAGATTTTTCACAAAATTGGATTTTTAACCCTAAAATGATGTTAATGTATGATTGGAATCATCATTCATCAAGAAAAATCAAGAAAAGTGGGATAACTTGTAAAAGGGGTAACCATAAAAAACTTAGAAATTTTTCTAAGTTATGAAATAAAGTGACTAAGGTACCTACTTTGGAGGATCATAACTCCTAAACCACAAACCCATTTTTTCCCATCCAAAGCTTGATTTGTATATCTCATTGCCCTCTACAAAAGCTAAAAAGTGACCTATTTCCAAATTCCTCATGGATTTTGAGTTATGGAGTGATCAAAATCAAGAAAAGTCACTTTGTTCCAACACTTAGTGAAAATTTCACTAAGTCAGAATCTGCCTTTACTTTTCTCCAAATGTAGGGACATTTTTCACTTGGATCCAAAAAGTATCAAAACCAAATATGATCAAACAGTTGTTGTATCATATAAGGGCTTTCCAAAATGGCCAAGAACATCACCAAATTCAACTTGGGCCATGAGATATGACATTGGAAAAATGCCTTGCTGAAATCTGCCAAGGCAAGGCAGATTTTCGTACTTTTGGTCGATTTGCCAAAATCAGCCAATTCCAAGCCTTGTCATCACTTTGGACACATCTGAGGATTGAATCTAAAGGGGACAATCACTGAGCCAAGCCTCCAAAGTCCTTGGAACAAGAAATAGCATGCCAAACCTAGAATTGCCTAAAATAGGGACAAGACTCCCATTTTGGATTCGAGCATTCAATGGAAGCACCAAGGTGGCATGGACTGAGCTATTGGCAACTGAATTCAGTCAAGACTTATCCAAGACCAAGGGAACCAAAGCTCTGTGCTCTAACCTCTAGTTAATGGCTAGAGGAGACTTGGATTTTCATTTGCCAACATTGGCCAACCCTACTCAGCAGTTACCATTCACTATTCCTTGCAAAACAAACTTGCTCTACTATAAATAGAGCTCAATTTTGATCAGTTTGAGTACACCAAAGCCATAAAATAGATGCTTTCCTCAAAATCTCTTCTTTCACTCCAATTTTGCCTTCCAAAGCAAGTCACTATCGGGTTTTGAGTTTGAGAGCAATTCCAATCAAACCAATCACACACACACACCTCATAAACATCATATGTGAGCTAATCAAACACTTAAACAACACCTGGAACACTGATTTCTCATAATCGCCAGTCGATTGCTCAAGGTTTTAACCAAGTTGCAGTTGAGATGCCATGAAGTGATCCAGCCAATTTCCATCAAGTCCAAGCATTCAAACACACTCCATAGGGTGTAGGGAAGCTGTTCAGATCATCACAACTCATCTGTAACACCTCCTACTCAGAAATCATTTTGAACTTACTGTCACGACCTAGAGGTAAGCCTAAACTTGTTCATCTCTCAATCTATGCATATTTCCTCGCACAATACTTTTGCCAAATGTTCATAATCATGCATGGAATGTTTCCCCTCAATTAATTGCTTTATTTGAATCGTGTATCAAAAATCCCAGCCTTCATGCAGAAATTAGGGTTCCTGAGGATTTATCGTGATTTCTTGTTTTATGCTTAATTTAAATGAAATTAATTGTCATAGACATGATCGTGAGGTTGAGACGAGCATAATGATATGTGGATTGCATGATATAATCAAGTATTCAGTGAGATTGGCGAGAAAATGCAAATCTGGGCAAACCCAGAACACGCGCGTGTTCTTGGGTGTTCTTGGCGCCCTTTTTTGAAAATTCAAATATTTGAATTTTGTGATTTTATTTAATTGATTCAAAAATTAATTTCTCTCTGAGTTTTAATGATTTTGAGTTGATTCTTTTTTTAATAATTCACAAAAATGTTAAAATATTTTATTTTTCCAAAAAAATCCCAAAAATATTATTTATTGCATATAATTGATATTTTTGAAAAGAATTAGTATTTTAATTATTTTTTACATTTAAAATATCTTTTCCCTCTTGATTTTGTAAATTTTAATGACTTCTAATCATTTTGTGGGGCAAAACATGATTTTTGAAGCATTAATCCAAGATCATAATTTGTTTCCCACATGTTAAACAATTTTTGATCATTTTAATTGAATTTTTATTCAATTAAAATACATTTTGGAAATAAATTAGGGTTTTTTATTAATTCAACCCTCACAAATCATTTTCAAACACTTTTGGGCCTCTTGAGAGAGTGTAAGACCCAAACCCCCTTGTACAAACAATTTTCGGGCCTCACTTATTGTATAAGTCCCTCTGTACAAGTAAACGGCGCGATCGTCGCCCGTTTAAAACAAACCATCTGGGCCTCTCCTCGAGCTATAAGACTCATTCAAAACTCTTTGGGCCTCTATTAGAGTGTAAGACCCAATCCCCCTTTTAACCAAAACAATTTTGGGCCTCGGATATTGTATAAGTCCCTTTGCATTAAAAGAAAACCTCGGCGCGATCGCCATTTTAAACGAAAAAATCATCTGGGCCTACCCTCGTGTTATAAGCCCCACACTTTTTCTTTAAAACTTTTTGGGCCTCTTGAGAGAGTTTAAGACCCAAACCCCCTTGTACAAACAATTTTGGGCCTCACTTATTGTATAAGTCCCTCAGTACAAGTAAACGGCGCGATGGTCGCCCGTTTAAAACAAACCATCTGGGCCTCTTCTCGAGCTATAAGACCTATTCAAAACTCTTTGGGCCTCTATTAGAGTGTAAGACCCAATCCCCCTTTTAACCAAAACAACTTTGGGCCTCGGATATTGTATAAGTCCCTTTGCGTTAAAAGAAAACCTCGGCACGATCGCCATTTTAAACGAAAAAATCATCTGGGCCTACCCTCGTGTTATAAGCCCCACTCTTTTTCTTTAAAACTTTTTGGGCCTCTTGAGAGAGTGTAAGACCCATCCCTTTGTACAGAAAACCTTTCTTGGGCCTCAGTCACTTGTATAAGTCCCTCGGTACAAATTTAACAGTGCAATCACTGGTAAAACCCTGGGCCTCTCCTTGAACTGTAAGCCCCAAATCTTTCCTTTCAAAGCACTTTCTCATTCGATTTTGAAATATACTGTTGTTTTCAATCTTTCTTTGTTGAACAACTAACCAAACAGCATGGAAGCTCTACAACCGAGTAAGTGTTTATACGCTTTCATTTACCGCTTTCATATACATATAACTGTATTGTGGGGCTGTTTCGTTGTAAGTCTTCTTTCATAAACTCATATCGATTGTGTAATAATAGTATAGATATTTAGAGTTTCCCCGGAAACTACGTCTAGCACTAAGTAAAGTCGTTTCGATTATTCGTAGAAATAGACAATACTAGATCCCCCATAGGAGCACCAGATACAGTCTTCTCTTCGGCCGTCCTCCTTAGGAATTGTCAATAAACTCTACCTCCCCAGAGATGAATGTTTTCTCCGTGAATGGCATCTCTTGAGTTTCTTCCAAATTCTCAAACTTTCCTGGCTTGATCTATTCCTTGTGAATAGCCTGTCTTGAATTTCTCGGGGTTTGGGGACCCACATGCTTCTTAAAAGCATCGGTCTCCTCTTGGGCATTGTACAAGGACCCGCAGGCTTCTTAAAAGCATCCCCGCCTCCTCTTGGGCTTAGTACAAGGACCCGTCGGCTTCTTAGAAGTATTCACAGCCTCCTCTTAGGCTTCATATAATGATTCTTCCTCCGGGAATGATAGCCTCCTCTTGGGCTTCATATAAGGACCTCTCGGCTTCTTAAAAGTTTCCAGCCTCCTCTTGGGCTTCGTACAAATTGTCCCGACGACCTCCTAGAGGTATAAGAACAAAAATTAGTCATCTTAATAGAACAGTCTTTCAAAGAGTCTAGACCCTACTACTGTTTCTCAAAACATAGTACAAAAGATGAAACTCTAGACTTGGACAGTCTAATTTCCTTGAGTCTCAAAGACATTCTCAAGCACCCTTCAAAAATAGGAAGATACCCGTAGACTCGGACAGTCTCAATACCCTTTGGATTTCCCATTTCCTTAAAGAACAGGAAACAATCCCGATTCTTAGATCAAATCCATGAGTACAGTGTTACTCATATAAGAACTGATTTGCTCTTAACCAACATACTGGACTTGTCACTCAACTAAAACAGTAACCTTTTAGCCTCCATCTCGGGCTTCGTACGAGATACAAAGACTCTCTTGTTGAGTCAAACCTTTTAGCCTCCATCTCGAGCTTTGTACGAGATACCAAAACACTCTCTTGTTGAGTATAAAAGATTCTCTTGTTGAGTCAAACCTTTTAGCCTCCATCTCGGGCTTCGTACGAGATACAAAAACACTCTCTTGTTGAGTATAAAAGATTCTCCTATTAAGTCAACCCTTTTAGCCTCTCTCTCGGGCTTCGTACGAGACACATAAAAACTCCCTCTTGTTGGGCCAATAGCCTCCTCTTAGGCTTTATATAAGAAAACCACTGGTTGAGCCAATCAACCTTTTAGCATCAAAATTGTGCCTCGTTCACAGTACACAAACATCAACAACTCATTTCCTTTCATCTAATCGTTGTAAGCGGCAAGCCTCTAGATTATTTACATCCATGCCACTGTCCCTCTTTTAGCATGAGAAATTCCTAAGGAAAGATAACATTGCTCTACACTGAGTTAAAGTCTTCTCTTTCAGGTTGGAACCCCCTATAAAGGAAATTATGGCATTGTTGGATTCACATATCCCAGTTAAAGTAATTCTCCTTTATAATCAGTCACCCAACAGTTGTGACAAACAGACCCTCTTTAGAGATGACAAGTTCTCTCTAAAGACAACACCTTTTAGCTTCACATCTTGGGCTTTGAACAAGATACAAACCACCTTCAGCTTCACATCTTGGGCTTTGAACAAGATATAGATCACCTTTCGCTTCACGTCTTGGGCTTTGAACAAGACACCAAAACACCAATTTCCTCCCATAGAATAGGAGGAACTACGAACACTCTGATTTCCCTGTTTCGGAAAACGGGAATACGTAGGCATAAGATCGAAAGAAAAATCTTAGCGAGCACACTAAACAAAAATCCTAAATCCCATATCAATTGAAAAACATCAGTCATAAACTTCCTGACCATAGAATAAACCCGTCATTCTGTCAAAATAAACACAAGAGAGGCCCCACTACCACATAGCATCCGTAACCTAACAGACTGCTGTTTAAACTCAGTATGCAAGCAGGGTTAATTGGAGACGTCTATTTCCCTTCCTTCATCAGCTTTAATAGGATAAAAAATGAATCGACCTGTAGTAACCCCAAAAGAGAGCGATAGTGCTTAAGAACCACGTCCAAAATCGCTCACTACACATGTGAACAGTTGCCTTTGGAAGCAGCAGACGAGTTGAGACAACTGCAGATTATTTTGGCTGACATTAGTCAGTTTCAACTAAAACCAGATGTGGTGTTGTGGAACTGTGGGTCTTCAAGTTCTTTTACTGTCAAATCTTATTATACAGGTATACTTGAAGGTCTGGAGCAGAGTTTGGTTGAAGATACTTCACTTGCAGCTTTGAAGCTATGCTGGAACTCTTCTATCATAACCAAAATCAAGTTGTTCTGTTGGCGGCTGATCCTCAATAGGTTATCTACTAGAAACAATTTAGTAAGGAGGGGGATCATTACCAACATCCACGAAACTTGTTGCGTTTTCTGTTTTCGGTTTGACGAAGAAGTCGACCATTTGTTTTTGACCTGCCATAGGAGTATCATCATTTGGAACAAGGTATGTTGTTGGATGGGGAGGAAACCAATTCAAGGTAACTTTATCTCTTCTCATTTCCTTGAATGGACTTTAGGTTTTCAAGGAAGAATCAAAAGCAACTTGGCTTCTAGTTTTTGGATGGTGGTTAGTTGGGTCATTTGGACTTCGAGAAATAACATCATTTTCAGGGGCGGATTTTGTGATCCGGAGTTGTGCCTAACCTGCATTAAATTTTACACTTGGTGGTGGATTCTTACTTTAGATAGAGGATTTATGAATTGTTCCTTTTATGAGTGGCACAAGTATCCTCTTCAATTTTTGTAACTGATTTGTATTAGGGGCTGTATTTTTTGACTGGTGGTACACATTGTACCTTCTGATATATATTTATACCTGGCTTATAAAAAAAAAAGTTTGTTTTAGCTTTAAATATTACAAGTTTTTCAAAAATGTTTGTTTTAGCTTTTCTACAAAAACGTTTTTCAAAATATTACAAGTTTTTTTAAATTTGTTTTTTATAAATTAAAAAACTAATTTTGACATTTTATAACATTAATATACATTATTGAAGATCAAAACATAGTCAAAATCTCAATTTTTTTCAAAAAGTTGTATTTTAAAAATAATTTTCATGAAAAGCTATTTGAAATAGCTTCAAAATTAAGTGATTTTTTGAAATTTTGATATCCAAATTTTTTTTTGATAGAATGATGAAATACTTAAAATAACATTTTAAGAATAACTATTTAACCCAAATTTTTATTTGAAGCTTTTATAGAAAGATTCTTTGTAAAAAAATTTTTCACAAAATTATGTTACACTATAAAAATTATTTTTAAAAAAAGTCAAAACAAACGGATCCTTAATAAAACAGTCAAAATGATTTCGAGATTAACATAACATGACTATTGCCGATTTATTGAAGTGTGATTTTATCGACTTCAACAAAATAGCAAAGGTGAACTTGAACAATCTTATGTTAATTGACCCAATAATGTCTTATGAAATTAAGCAATAATGTCTTATGAAATTAAGCCGACTCAATAGCATATGACTTGTTTTAACTCCATTCCACTTGCGTTTGTGAATAAACATCTAAAAGACCACCTTGAACACACGTTTTCTTTAAACAACCTAGTCCTTACTTCTCTCAACAACTTACACTATTCCCCCTCAAATAAACACAAACATACTATCCACCCAACAACATACATTTTATCATCCAATTTTGACTGCAACAAAACTTACACCAACACCCCCTTAACAATAACATTACATGCAACACACATATTTTAGTCTCGATTTTAACAACAACCAACTGTTTGTCTTGAAAATTTACAAACAACCGCTGATCTCCTAATTTATAAAAATTAGTTTACTTACAGGATCGACCATACAAATCCTAGGACAATGTGTTTTAAGAGTTTCGACAACATGTATGGAAATCAAACCTTTTATTCATTATGTTCATTATCATTCTCATGAATTAATATGACTTAGGATAAAAATGATAAAATTTTGTTCTTAAAAGAAATAACGAAAACGTAATCAAAGTGGAGGAATGAAATTGCAGAAATATATAATAAATTGCAAATAAATAACTTAAAATTTCATTGAAATGTAAAGAATGAAACTGGTGCTTTTTCAAACGTACATTTTCTCAATGCTAACTCTTTTCTCTCACACGGTACTTTGAGTATTTTTGAGTAACTTGTACAAATTTTGAATACACACACGGAAATCTAACACTATGACTCCTTATTTATATACAGTCGAAATAATCGTCAACAACGATCATTTCACCTAATGAAGACAAATGACACCCTGCATGCTTTCGCTTCTTAGATGCATTCCACGCGTCTCCCGTTCAAAAACACAATTCCCTCCTTTATTTGAATTTCAAAAACCAGGCGAAAAGAGACCTCTATATAATCGTGTCGAAATGTTTCCAACACTTAGAAAAATCTTCAACTCCTCTGTTCCAAATAATCCTTGTTTTCGACTGATCCTCTTTACAAGAAACAGATTTTTGTCGAAATACTTCTAGAAAGTCTCAACCTTTTATTTCCTTTAAAAATCCAGACGTCAAAATTAGGAGCCTACACCAACACACATATTTTATTCTCAATTTTAACAACAACCAACTTACATCGTAACTCTTCACTCCGAATGAAACATTCAAACACCTTAACAATAATTCCTATTTTATTCACTACAACCCATTGATCTAACTTCAACTTTCAAAATCTCTAACAACCCTACTCTAAATCATCGCTATCTCAACATCCAACACCAATCACATCTCCATAAGCCAACGACTTCTATCCTACAATGTAAACACAAACTCAAATACCAACCCACCACTAACACAATCATAAAACCAATTAACGTTGAAGAATAATTTCAATTCCGATATAGATTACATGTCATTTGATAGTGTAGACTTTTAAAATATCTTAAGAGTGTGTTTGGATGAAGAATTCGAGAATTTTTAGGGAATTTAAAATCCTAAATAATTCAAATGATTCAATTGAAATTCATTCATTTTTAAATTCTTTTTTTTGGATGGAGTATTAAAATGATTCAATGTAAAAAATTTGGGGTCATTTTCATAATTTTTAAAACTTTTGGGTCAAATTTAAAATATGTAAAATAGGGACCAATTTGTAATTTTTGAAAATTTGAAGGGACTAATTTGTAAAATTTGAAAATTAGTAGGGACTAATTTGCAATTTTTGAAAATTTTGGAGGTGAATTTGAAATTTTCATAAAATATGAGGACCATCTTGCAAAATTTGAAAAATTAATAATAAACAATTTATCATTCATATTATATAGAATTAAGAAGCAATTTGAAATTCTTTACTTTTTAGTGTCATTTTAAATTCCTTAAATTTAACATAAATAAAATACTCCATAAATTTACATCATTTTAACAATTCTCCATACTTTTTATCCAAACAATGAATTTTGATCAAACCATTTCAAATTCCCTCAAAAGATTATGTTCCCTCATTAAAATTCTTCATTCAAACACACTTTAAGTGTATTTTCCATTGCTCTTTAGTCAAATTTTTTTAGGAATAATTGGTCCGGAGGAGGTATTTCTTTCCGACCACAAAAAATTGCACGAGATAAAGGTCTAGACACTCTATTATCTCATATTATTGTAGTCGAAAATAAAGATCTTATCGATGCTACAGTCGAATAATAACTCACCAATTTAGAACCGATGGTCTCATTGAAATAACAACATTAACATCTTTTTTGAAAAATTAATGTAATATTGTGATTATATTAATATATAAGCTTTTATTTTAAATTTTAACATGTATTAAATATTAACTAACATATTTATATTTATTTTAATTATTTACCAAAGTAAACTATATTATATTATTTAAGTAAAATTAAAATAATTTTTTTAATGAAAATTTAACTACAAAATAAAAATTTTAGATGTGCCTGAAAGCGAGTCATTTACTGCGGAGGGGGATGAATTGCAAGTGCAAATAAACCCGAGAATTGGTACATCTAAAAAGAATGATACTTGCATTGGTATTTATTTTTTACCCAGAACAACTCCAGGAGCTCAACGTACTTTAAAAAGTGTGATGCAAAGTAAAGAAGTGGTAGAAAAGTGTGATCTTGCTATTGCAAAGTGGTTTATTGATGCATCTATTCCTTTCAATGCTGCAAATTCGCCTTATTTTCAACCTGCAGTTGATGCTCTTTGTTGCATGGGTGCTGGATATAAAGTTCCTACTATGCATGCCCTTCGTGGTAATTTGTTAAATAAATGGGTTGATGATGTGAAGATACAGATAGAAGGATACATGTTGTACTCTTATGGCAGATGGGTGAACTGATCGTTGTAGGAGAACTCTTATTAACATTTTAGTTTATTGCTCCAAAGGAATTATTTTCATAAAGTCTGTTGATGCCTCCGGTGCTTCTAAAACTGCAGACACATTGTTTAAGCTTTTCAAGGAAGTAGTGTTGTATGTTGGCCCGAAAAATGTTGTTTAGATCGTTACAGATAATGTTGCGAATTATGTTGCTGCTGGAAAGTTGTTGGAAAAGGAATTTTCTAAGTTGTATTGGTCTCCTTGTGCAGTACACTGTATTAATTTGATGTTGCAAGACGTGGGGAAATTAGAGAAAGTAAGTGGGACAGTGTTACATGCTTCAAAAATTACCAAATTCATATATAATCATTGTTTTGCATTGTATTTGATGAGACAAAATACAGGTGGAAGAGAAATACTTTGTTCTGCTCCAACCCGCTTTGCTACTAATTTCATTGCATTGCAAAGTATTTTGTCTCATAAAGATGCACTAAGAGCCATGGTAGCATCCAAAGAGTGGACAACCACAACTTATTCCAAAGATGTCAAGGCAAAGAAATTTGTGGAACAAGTCTTAGACTCAAGCTTTTGGTCTACATGTGCTGATATAGTGAAAATTACAGAACCTCTTGTACATGTGTTGCGTATTATTGATAGTGAAGGTAAACCGGGTATGAGATATCTTTATTGAGCTATGTATAAAGCAAGAGAGGAGATTGATAAGAGGTTTAGAAGAAATAAGCTGAAAGTAAAGCCTTATTTGAAGATTTGGATAACCGTTGGGATGCACAACTTCGCAAAAATCTTCATGCTGCTGGTTATTGGTTAAATCCATCTTGTAGATTCAATCCAGAATATGAAAAAAAAAGTCCACCACCCAATGCCTTTTGGATGTCATTGAAAAGTATGCTTATGATAATAAGGACTTGCGAACTAAATTAACTGCTGAGATGAGTATATTCAAAAATTGTGAATGTAGTTTTGGAAGGACAACAGCCGTAGAAAACCGAGATGAAGTTTTTCCAGGTAAAATTAGATGATAAACTTTATGCATTTGATTTTAGTACAGTGTCAATAAGTATTTAAAAATGTTTTCTAATTTTTTCACATGCATTGTTCTAGATAAATGGTGGGAAACTTATGGAACTGAAGCGCCCAATTTGCAAAAGCTTGCTATTCGGATTTTGAGCCAAACTTGTAGTGCATCTGGTTATGAACGAAATTGAAGTGTGTTTGAGCACATTCATTTAAAAAAAAGAAATAAGTTGGAGCATCAAAAGCTTAATGATCTCGTCTTTGTTCGTTATAACTTACGACTACAAAATAGGTAATGACACTTATTATGCTTTATATGCTATTGTTTCTATACTTGATAATTATTTTCATTCATAGCCTTCAAATGAGAATTTTCTTTGCTTTTTCTAATTTTCCACTGATATATGGATTTTGCTTTTGTTTGGATAAGATTTGGGATAGGGGGATGGGTATTGAATTGCATCAGTAGGTTGATGTGTTATTTCTATGAATTAAATTAGAAAATTGAGTTAAGTTGTAGTTGTATTTGGCCATTGCAAAGAGTGAAACATAGTTGAGGCAATTACTAGTACCAAAGAAAATGACTACTATTGCTTAAAAACTTGCATGGCTCTTACTCCCAAGTTTCTCTCATTATACTATGAAATATATTAGATTGGTTAGAGAAAAGATGTGTCATATAATGTAATAATCATACGTTGTATTCAAATATAGGAGACTCAATTAGGCCAATTCAATGTAAAGTGCATGTTTAGAGCTTTACTTTAACAAACCATCACCGACAATTCAAAGTGTTAGGTCTTTGATTGGCTACATTTTGGCTAAAACAAGTTTACAGCAAGACGTTGGGTAAGATGTCCTGACAGGGTTGGTTATAATACTTGGCAAGATGTCATGACATCTTAGTCTGGTACAACAGGTGTTGCTGTCATGTGACTTTTAATCAAGTTGTCGAAGGAGATGTCACAACATCTTTGTCTGGTATAACAGGTACTGCTGTTGTATATCTCTTGACAAATTTATTTTGTTTTGATGAGAATATTTTGGATATGTCTCATCATTATACGCAGGTCAAGGAGATTTATTAGGAACAAAGTGCAAATTTAATTGGATTTCATAAAAATGATGTTGGAGACTTTTTAGGAAACTATTTGGAGATTTGTTCCTATTTTTGTGGAGAAGATCTTGCAGTTGATTTAAAACATGAAGATTAGATCTGATTGAAGAGTCCAAGCCCATGCTGCAAGAGTCTATAAATAAGGACTTGTTAGACCTAAAATAGTAAGCACACACAACAACAAGTCGTCGGTGCAACATAAGGGCTTAGGGTTTTGAGAGTCTCTTGTGTAGTTTGTAAGTCACCCATGTATCTTTTGATACTATGTGGTCGACATAGGTTGTTGTAAATTGTTCTCACTCAAAGCTTTAAAGCAAGAGTTGAGTATTATTCTTGGATGAAGCTTTGAAGCAAATCCAAGTTAACTTGTTAGTCAAGGATGCTTGACTGAACTTTGTATTGGAAGGGGTGTCTTTCAATAGGGTAGATACAGTTATGAGGTATTAAATGTTAGATAATCACCGGTTGTGGTTTAGGGAGTGAGATGGGTTTCTCTTGTCAATTAGATGTGACTTCTAATGATAAAGACTTCATTGGGCAGTGATAGGTTAGCGTGGGTGTTTTTTGTAAACCTGAGGTTGTTTACATAAAACTATACTACTGATAATGATTTCTTCTTCCTGGATTGGTATCCCCCAGATGTAGATGTCGTAACATCTGTGATTCTGCAGTTCTGATATTCAAGGTATCAGTCTACTGTTGCGCCTCTGTGTTTAAATGATTATGTAGCACAATGTCTTGACATGTGTTAGGACATCTGCTGTCTGCATAGGCCAGAATTTCAATTGGTATCAGAGCGGGCATCCTGTCTGGTTCTGGATGAGATCTTTGGGAGATACTTTCTGGCGTTTAAAAAAGGAGGAGTTTTGAAGATCAGATCAATCAACTCAGACATACTCAAGGGTATTAATGGATGAGATGGATGTTCTGGATCGAAGGTAACAACCTGGAGGTTGTTCATGTTGCTGAGGAGATTCTACAACAACTACAGGAGAAGTGGCTAGTTTTCTTGTTGGGGTGTCTTATAAGATGTTCTAACATCTTATTAGGGCAAGCAGGATTTATTCCTTGGTGGTTCCGCTGCATGTGTTTCTGATGGAAGAGCTCTAGAATTATGGGATTCTGGAGTTGTTACTGAAGACAGTTGGTGGAAGATCTCAATCGTCGACCTCTATATGTGAAGATATATATTTTCTCTTATTCCAAATTCGAGAGCAATGGAATGAAGGGAGTTGTTGGTAGATATCTGGTATGGTGACTTGGTACTTGGAAGCTTGGTTTCTTGGTGCAGTTGATGTCAGTTGAAGAGGAGAGGAGTTGAGTTTAAGTTTATCAAGTTCTTGCTCTGGGAGTTTGATAAATTATTGATCGGCTAGGTTGTCAAAGATACTTGAGAATTCTCTCAAGTCCACTTATAAAGGGATCTATGTCGTGCATCTGGAGTCTTCTAGTTACTCTTCTGACTAGAAGGTGTTTCTTTGAAACACAATCTGAAGAAAGTAGAGGTGATTTATTTTCACCATCCAAAAACAGCAAGGAAGGATTCATCTCTCTTGACCCTAAAAGTGGGTCTAATCTAATTGGAGCTTTTAGAATTGTTGAGGTAAATAAGGTTCGTTCAGAGAGAATCTTAGTTACTTGAGTCAAGGGTGGCAGCCTTGGTATCTCAACACTGTTTGTCAAAGAAGATACTTGCAAAAGATTGAATACTTGATAAGTGTTCATGAAGTGATCTGGCGGAGCTTAGCTACAACAGTGAAGAAGGGTTATTGTACAAGGATTTAAAATCAATTGCTATTTGTGGAGTTCACAAGTATTTAATTGATTATCCTTGAAAGTCAAGATTGATGATGTTCAACAAGATGTTGGAACATCTCATCATCAGAGTTTGTGCAGAATCATGGGAGGGGTACAACATACGCTTTAGCATCTGTTTAGTCTTAGGTGTTGACCTAAGAATGGGCTTCAGTCGGGTGTGACAGAAGCATGTGTTTCCTGTAGAGTTTCCTGGCAAGAAACTGGTCTGGACTTTGATGCTATTGAAGATGAAGATGAAGACATCATAATCTTGATGGTTACTGCTTGGATCAGTTTATTTCTGATCTAAGTACTTGGGAACATGGGATCTTGCTCAGTTTGAAGGTCAAAGTTAAGTGGCAGTTATCTCTGACTTTCTAACAGTCAGCTCTACTAAGAAAAGTGGCATTCTTTGGTATGGCTATGGTGTAGTCTAAGACTACTTATCTTCTGAAGATTCAGACGTGGCAGGTGTGAACTCTTTGAATTTTAAAGCAGGATGGGGGTTGTCTACTCAAACTTGGTTGTTGAATCAAGTCTATGAGAGCATGGAACTCTTGTTCTGTAATAGGGATGAGGTTCTTCTTAAGTGGCAGAATGAGGAGCTGAATTTAGCAGTTGGATGTCTTATCAGAATGTTCTGACATCTAGCTTAACATCAGAGTCTCTGCTGGTGATGTGGCACATCAGCTTAAGATAAGGTGATCTACAGGAGAATGGAAGTTATCGATGCTTCAAAAAGGTCTATCTCATGCAGTTTGCGGGAGCTGTGGATGGGAAGATGTTACATGTCTAGAGGCTTGGTGGATCCAAGATGTCTTGCTATGGAGCAAGTAGTTCATGTGACTTGAAGATCTGATTTCATTGGTGGATCAGTGTATCTTGTGGGAGTTCTGAAGAAGAATGAGATCATTCAAACAATGGCATTTGGTTGATCTTTACTGTGCATTCAAGTTGGATGCTTGAAACTAATTGCTCTTGTGCAGAAGGTTAGTTGGTAGAAAACGTAAGGAGGATCTGGTTCATATTGGAGCTTGTGGCAGAAGTTCTCAGGTTATGGAAGATTACCTTCTTTTGGTGGATGAGAGTTTATTTCTCTCTGGGTTTCTGAAGTTCTCTTTGTTCAAGCTGGTGGTGCAGTATTGTGTGAAGATCTTCTGTTTGGATTACTATGCTGATAGTAAGTCCAGTGGTGGAGCATATCAAGAACCATGGTGTGTGGTGTCTATGATGTGTGAAGGATGTCCTTATTGATGTTAGAACATTTTCTAGGTTGGTTATCCTTGGTGGAGGATTCTGAAGTTCTGGTCTAGGAACTTGACACTCACATCTTGTCTAAGAATTACTTATCTTATCATACGGGAGAATGACGGGTAAAGGATTGTCTTAGACGTCTAATGTGAATGGGACATGCTAGAAGTAAATCAGTTGGTGCTTGTGAAGCAAAGAGGCTGAAGATTTCTGGAGCATGTGTTTGACGTTCTTCAAGTGCGAAGAATATCTGGGTGAGTTAGCAAACTAAAGGGCCCTGTGCGTCTCTTTGAGGAATGTGGATCATTCCAGATCAATTGGGTTGTATCTCAGGAAACAAGGAGATTCATACATGGGAATTCAGAAGGAGTTCGTGTGGTGTATGAATGGTTTCTAGACGAGAGGGATCAATGGAGCTTTGATCTCAATCTAAGAGTTTGTTGGTTGTGGTACACGGATGCGTTCTGGGTATCCACACACTATATGATCATGAAGCTATCATGGGATATCATGTAGTGGTTTTGGGGTGTTTCTTGCTGAATAAGCATCTGTTGAGAAAGATAGAGGGAGAACTTCTATCTGATTTATGTACTGGTGTGGTACATGGTTTGCTTGTGGGTCAAGCATTAGGTGAATGCGTTCAGCATGTGTGTTGTACAGAGGGTGCGCTCTTGAAGACATGAAGATGCGTCTTATATTTTCCATTCATTTTAGGTGTTCTACTTACAAAGGAGCACTGGTTCTAAATGCAGGGAGAGTAATATCTGTGGTTGCTTGCTGTATGCAACTACTTAGGGGGAGCATGATAGTTTGTCATGCTTGTGCTGCTTGAGTTGCTGCTTCTGTTGTTCTGCTGCATGTATTTTGATGTGTGGGGGTTTTCCCTTGAGGGGGAGGACTAATTGTGTATGACAAGGGGAGTACTGCTACTGACTTGCTTGCTTTTGGTTGATTGCCCTTAAATGCATAGGTGTTTGGTTTGGCATATTAAGGCTAAAAAGGGGGAGAAGTAAGTAGTAGTAGTGTTCTTTGGTTGTTTCCATAAGGGGGAGCTGTATGTGTTATCCAAAGATTGTTTTAGCCAAAATTTGCCAAAGGGGGAGATTGTTAGGTCTTTGATTGGCTACATTTTGGCTAAAACAAGTTTACAACAAGACGTTGGGTAAGATGTCCTGACATGGTTGGTTATAATACTTGGCAAGATGTCATGACATCTTAGTTTGGTAACACATGTGTTGTTGTCATGTGACTTTTAATCAAGATGTCGAAGAAGATGTCACGACATCTTTGTCTGGTACAACAGGTACTACTGTTATATATCTTTTGACAGATTTATTTTGTTTTGATGAGAATATTTTAGATATGTCTCATCATTATACGAAGGTCAAGGAGATTTATTAGGAACAAAATGCAGATTTAATTGGATTTCATAAAAAGGATGTTGGAGACTTTTTAGGAAACTATTTGGAGATTTGTTCATACTTTTGTGGAGAAGATCTTGCAGTTGATTTAAAACATGAAGATTGGATCTGATTGAAGAGTCCAAGCCCATACTGCAAGAGTTTATAAATAAGGACTTGTTAGGCCTAAAATAGTAAGCACACACAACAACAAGCGGTCGGTGCAACATAAGGGCTTAGGATTTTGAGAGTCTCTTGTGTAGTTTGTAAGTCACCCATGTATCTTTTGATACTATGTGGTCGACATAGGTTGTTGTAAATTGTTCTCACTCGAAGTTTTGAAGCAAAAGTTGAGTATTGTTCTTGGATGAAGCTTTGAAGCAAATCCAAGTTAACTTGTTAGTCAAGGATGCTTGACTGAACTTTGTATTGGAATGGGTGTCTTTCAATAGGGCAGATACAGTTATGAGGTATTAATTGTTAGATAATCACCGGTTGTGATTTAGGGAGTGAGATGAGTTTCTCTTATCAATTAGATGTGACTTCTAATGATAAAGACTTCATTGGGTAGTGATAGGTTAGCGTGGGTGCTTTCTGTAAACCTGAGGTTGTTTACATAAAACTATACTACTGATAGTGATTTCTTCTTCCTGGATTGGTATCCCCAGATGTAGATGTCGTAACATCTGTTATTCTACAGTTCTGATACTCAAGGTATCAGTCTGCTGTTGCGCCTTTGTGTTTAAATGATTATGTAGCACAATGTCTTGACATGTGTTAGGACATCTACTGTCTGCATATGCCAGAATTTCACAAAGTACATGCACATATATTTGTTTCAATAACACTATGTTTTTACCATATTAAGAGAATGAATGGGTAATAGGCAGCACATGTGTTTTCCAATCCAATCGTCAATATTTAATATAGTAGTACTTGTATGCATTTCTTGGTGTTATATATCGAATTAATATATTATCAACATGTTAATCCAATTTTTCTTCATTGTTTTTTTGTTAGTAAACTTCTCTATTTGATCATATGCATGGTAATAGTACTACATGATTAGAATAGATGAATATGCTTTGACAAACTTTGTCATTTTTAATTGGCTACTGTATCTTTCTATTTGCTTCAATAATTGGTCGTTATAATCTGTTTGGTTCTATGTTTAATATTATGGTTAATGATTTATAGAAACAAGAAGAAACAAAATTATAATCCTATCAATTTTGAAACACTTGGTGATCAATCTAATTGGGTGTTGGATGATTCACCACCATTCTTAACTATTGAGGAAGTGGAAGCACTACACAAAGATCTTACTAGTATGACAATCCAATCTGTTTCAAACGATATTGGTATGGTATTAGTTATTGTGAATTACAATTTTGTTATGTTAATTTATTACTATATGTCAATTGCTAAACTCTCTAAATTGATTTTGTTATAGATAAATTAAATTTGGATGAGGTTGATGTTGAGGATGATGCACAACTTAATTCTGGAGAAAACAGTCAACATAATGATATCATTGATGGGGAAGTGTTCGCTGTTGATTTTGGCGAACAACCTCTGGTTTACCAATTTCTTATAAAACTAGGTTACTTGCAGGACCAACCACACAAATCCTGGGATACATGTGCAAATTTATCTAACTCTTAGGATAATGGTGTTTTGATGGTTTGTTTTGTTATATCTTTTATGTATGAATGGTTTGGTTAAAGAACTAAATAACAACTTCTGGCGAAAAGATAAATTGAATGAAATTAAAACTTGCATAAAGTAAATGACAAAGGATAAATGACTGGAAAAAGTAAAGGCAATTATAAAAGACTTTGAATTTCTATAAACTTAAAAGGATGGTGTTTCACACGTACATTTCCAGATAATAAACTCTTTTCTCTCGCATGGGTACTTTGAGTATTTACAGGAATTTAGTACAAGTTTTCACACACTAAAAATCCACAACAACTATCCTATTTATATACAAATACAATAACTGCCTAATAACGGAAAAATTCTAAATCTTTGAGACTTGGCCTTCTGCATGTCTTCTTTTCTTCTAAAGCTTCCACGCGTCTTCTGCCAAACGTTATAACTCTTGAATTTGAATTTTCCCTTTGTGTCGAAACGTTGCGCCTCTTCACCTTGTCGAATTGTCGAAAAGTAACAAATGTCCCTCTTAAACTTTTAAATTTCAAAACCTCCGTCGAAAGAAAACATTCTTTCCTTTTGAACATATTTTTGTACTTAGAAGAATCTGGCCAACTTTCCTTGAGTGCCATTGATCCTCGACCAGCTTCCTATATCATGAAATCTTCCTGTCGAATCATCCTGTCGAATCCCCTATTGAAAAATCCAATTTCCTTTGAACCATTTCCTTGGCGTCAAAATTAGCCATCTACAAATTGCCCCTCAAAAATGCGTTTTCGACTGAAGGAAAAAACCATTTTTTGCCAGTGCCTTTCGACGCCATGGACTATTCGACTAGTGACTGTTCATATGATTTAGACATTAGAAGTGTCAGAATCATCATTGCACTTTTCCCAAAATGTCATTTCAGCCCACGTTTTTGAGATCTCATCATTCCTACCCTACTCCTATCACATCGTGGGTCAAATCCTAACTGCCAAAGTGGTGGGGAATCACGAGTACATTCCAGAACCTCCTTATGAAGAAGAAAAGTGCTCCATTTACCAATCTCAGGTACTTATTCCCATTTTAATTTCTGGAAAATCTCATGCAATTTTAGGACCACTACCAGATTTAACGCTAGACCCAGTTAAGGTGCGAGAATTTTTTCCCACCTACCATCGCTACAAACCCATAGCGAATGGTGTTAGGCCTAGGACGGAGAAGGAGAAGATTATAGATGAAAAATCCAAAATAGATGGCCAAGGGACTCCTTCTGACGAAATAATAAATCTAGAATACATGAACAATTTTAGGATTTTTAGGTCCTGCCCTCTGTCGAAGGATCCCTCTGATTATTTGGCTTGGTTGGAAAAGATAGAAAGGGTTAAGAGCAATGATTGGAAAACCATGGGCATTTACGATCTTATTCAATTGTCGAAAGTAGGGCCAGGATATTGCCCTTCCATGCTTTTGGCCTCTCTCTATTTCTGGGATAACACTTACAACAATTTCCATATTCCCTGTGGGATGATTACTCATACGCTTTTCAACATAGCTGCCATCACTGGCTTAAGTCCCTTAGGAGTCGACTATGATCCCAACTTGCTTGCTGACGATTCAATAGGTTTCGATACCAACAAGGCCACCTTTACAGCCTATATCGCCAATTATCACGACAAGGAAACCAAGGAAGTTTCTGACCAAGAACATGTAGCTTTCCTGGCCTTTTGGCTGTCGAGGTGCGTTTTCTGCTCCAGATCTCTCCAGGTGGCGAAGCGCTATATCACCATAGCGAATCAGCTTCATGCTGGGCACAAACTATGTCTTAGCGAGATGATCCTGGCGAATCTATATGAATCCCTTGGCGAAGGAGTCACCATTTTAAAGAACATCAAGGAAAAGAAGACTTTGCTGCTATCAGGGCCTTTTTGGCTTTTACAATTGTGGCTCAATGCTACTTTCGAAGCTTCCCTTCCCAACAAATCTACTGTGGACCCAGCCGTTCTAGGGGACAGACGCGTCGAGGTCTTCGTTTGGCGCAACTGACACCCCATGACGAAGGCCTGAGTCTTCAACAAACCTTTACTAGCTACGTCATGATGTTTGCGAAATGTTATAGTTTTACACCCAACATGGCTCCCTTTGCTGAAAGGAAGGTTGGCCCCTCATGGTTTACTAGAAAACTCCCCTTGGAGTCGAAATCTCTGGAAGACGAATTCCTCAACGTCTAGAAATCTTTCCTCACTCCAAGACTTCTAGTTTCCAGACTTGGCCCTTCAAAACTCAAAGTTTCCCTTGTCAACTATCAGCCCAACCTGGTTTCTCGACAGTTTGGGTTGATACAGATCATACCAAAACCTCTTTTCTCCAGGAAAGGTTCTCTGATCCATTACAACATGACCCACACTGAAGATGAATGCGCTGAACAGCTGGCGAAGTATTCTAACCTGGTCGAAATCCAACCAGTGGTTTTTCGACCTATCTTCCTCTGCACTCAGGAATTCGATGAATGGTGGAGAGCTTACTATGAGTCTCAGATGTTTAACGTGGATGCTTTTACCACTCAACTGACTAAAGCCTTCGCTCTTGTGCAGGACAGGACCAAGAAAGGTACTTCTCGACATATCAAAGAAATCCAAGCTTTCCAGAAATACTTTGAAACTGCCTACAGGCCTGATGATCTTAGTCAAACCATACGCGAAGCAGCAGTTACTTTGAAACAAAAGTTTACAGAAAAACTTGATGAGTTAAAACTACCCTCGTATGTTCGACCAGAACAACGTTATGAGGTAGCTTTTAAACTTTATCGCCCAAAATTTCCCCCTCTACCATCTGCTGCATTTGGCGTGGCTTTTAGCCCTCCATTCCCAGATTGGTTCATTTGTGGGGAGCATCTAAAAGTTCTTTGCCAGGACAACCAAAAACGTGCCAAGCGAGTGGTTCCGACTAAGTACACCCTAGACAATTTCAAAGGTCACCTTCATATTGGCCTAGAACACGTTCGCGTGGAAACCCCTATATATGAAGGTGTGGAAAACAGGAAGCAGTTCAGTCTCACTTTTTATTTATTCGAATATATGTTTTTATGCTTGACTCTTTCCCTTTTCTTCTTTTCTAGCTATTAAGATTCCAATCAAGAAACCTGCCACCATCGAAGCAACAACCGCAGGAGAAGCAGAGCCTCAGAAAGATGCTGCCAAGACACCTTTGGCAAAGGTATCAATTTACTTTCTTTTTCTCTATAGTCCAAGTGTTTCATTTTCTTGAACTAACTAATTAAATTTTCTTTGATCCACAGGGCAGTCGAAGACCCCCACCAACGCCAAAGAAAAGAAAAGCAAAAGAAGTCAAAGCTGATGAAATTGATGATGGTGATGAGTCACCGGATCAGGTAAAACCCACCAAAAAGAAGAAGAAGGCAACCAAACCTCTCCCACAGAAACCTCCTACTCCCAAAGTTTTAGAGAAAATTCTATCAAAGGAACCAGGTGAGGAAATCACTCCTGCTCCAGCGGAAAGTGAAAGTTCTAGCCTGAAGACCAAAATTCCAAAGGTATGATTTTGCTTTTCCTTTCGATGCTAACAAGCTGTTTTACTTGTATTCGCTTCTTTGACCTATTTATCCTTCAGGTACCTGTCGATATTCATAGACAACCTATGATCCAAGTTCTTCCCAAGACTAGCAGCGATCCTACTTATAACCCAGCCAGCGCCTCCAAATCTTCTCCTAAGAATTCAGCGAAGGAATCAGCCACCGAAGTAGATCAACCCGTTGCTATTTCTATACGAATTCCAAAAGTAGTGGAAGAAGAGACTGGTCCTGATACTAAAGACTTCGTCAAAACTGATGGGGATACCGTGATGCCTACTGCAGCGGCTGCCACTAGAAATGAAGCTGAAGATCAATCTCCCCCCCATTCAGAATTTTTTGACGAAGAGAAAGATGAGGAGGCTGCAAGTGATGCCGAAGAAGAAGAGGAAAAAGAACATGAAAGGCCACCAACTCCTGCTGCTGATACTGACGAAGAGACAGAAACGTCGAATAAAATCTTGGTAAAACAACTAAAGCTGCTTCGACCGGGACGACTTCGACCCAGTTCTCTCATGAGGAGCTAGAAAGTATGAAGGTGCAAAGGCCTTTCGAGTACCTAAAGACCATGCTCAGTTCCCGCTACAATTTTGCTGACACTACCATCAGTAGTTCAACCACCTCAGGAACTACTTCTGATGCCAAATCAATGGATGAATCGCTGGCAAACATTCGACAGAAGGTCCTTGATATTGACTTATTTCAACTTCTGGAGAATGACTCCTCTGCTCAATTCGACTTGAAGAAAATCCTAAAGAAAGTCAACGTCCTGGAGGCTCCTCCTAAAGTCACTGATGTGGTACTGGACCTTACTACCTTGATAGATCTTGTGGCAACTGACCTTAATCGACTTCGAGAGTACTCCAAGAAACTTGAAAACAAAACAGAGACCCAACTTGGTGAGTGGGAAGCTGCGTCGAATTCGTCCAACAAGGTAACTGAAATGGAACAAGTGTCTGAGCAAAATAAGCAGGAAGCAACTTTGTGTGGCGAAAACATTCTAAAATGGAAAAAACAAATTGCTGTCCTCCAAGGCAAAATTTCACAGGCGGAAAAACGTCAAGCAGAACTGTAGAAGAACGACCAGGAAGAAATCCGCAGAGAGGTAGAAGTTGGTGTGCACCATGTCGATAGGGCCCGTAAGCTTGGCGAGGAGATTGAGGAGATTTCTAAAAACAAGACACTTTGTGAGCGACACCTTCAAATCCAGAAGTCGAAATTTGAGAAGCTAAAAGCATCTTTTCCCGTTTGAATACTTGTAATTTTTGTTTGGCTTTTAAAGCCCTTTTTTGTAATGACAATGGATCTGTATTATTTGGCGAGAAGATTTTTATCCGCCATATTGCTTTTCTTTCTACAATTATTTAACTGCTATTTTAATTTCTTGCAATGTTGGCTTATATTTTTTCAAATACTTGCCATTGATCTTCAGTATTCTTTTATCTTTATCTATCTCTTCGACCTCATATGCGCCATTTGAAAAAACTTTTAAAATTTGGAAAGGTCCTTCCCACTTAGGAGACCATTTCCCCATTAATCTATCTTTTCGATCCATAGGAAGAATTACTTTCCAAACTAACTCACCAATTAAGAACGTCTTACATTTTACTTTCTTATTGTAAAACTTTTCGATTCTTTCTTTTTGCCTTCTCAATAAATCCAACGCATTTAATCTTTCTTCGTCCAAATCGACTAACTCGTCCATCATCATATTCCAATATATGTCTGATGGAATTTCATGATGCCTCTGAATTCGAATCGACTGTAAATAAATCTCAACTGGTAAAACTGCATCATGTCCATAAGTCAATTTGAATGGAGTAGAATTTGTCGCTTCTTTAGGAGACGTTCGACAAGCCCATAAAATTTGATCCAAAGTCTTATGCCAGTTTCTAGGTTTTCTACCCACGTGCTTTTTGATCAAATTTATCACAACCTTATTTGCTGCTTCGACTTGTCCATTTGCCTGGGCATAATAAGGTGTCGAAGTTAAGAGTTTAAAACCCGTGTCTTTTGCAAACATTTACATGTTTTTCCCAGTAAACACAGATCCCTGATCAGTAGTTATTGTTTCTGGTATCCCAAATCTGTAAATTATATGTTTCTGGATAAACCCTATAATTGTCTCTTGATCCACATTTACCAGTGGTATAGCTTCAATCCACTTAGTAAAATAATATATTCCAACTAAAATGTACTTCTGCCCTTTTGAAGAAACTGGTCGAATTTCACCAATTAAATCCAAAGCCCAACCTCTGAATGGCCAAGGTTTTATAATTGAATGCAACTCACTTGCAGGGACACGTGGTATACCTGCATGCACTTGGCATTCCTGACAACCTTTTGCAAATTCGACACAATCTTTCAACATTGTTGGCCAGTACATTCCTTATCGAAATAATAACCATTTCATTTTGTGGTCTGCTTGGTGTGCGCCACATGCACCACTGTGCTCGTTCGACAAAGCTATGTAAGCTTCATCTTCGCCCAAACATTTCAGCAAGACTCCTTCTGCAGTCTTTTTAAATAATTCATTTCCAAAAAGTACATAACTTAAAGCTCTGTACTTTACTTTTCTTTCGACTTTCTGATTTGGGTCTTGTAGATAATCCTTGATAGGTTTTCTCCAATCTTCAATTTCTGAATCATCTACATTGAAAATTTCAAAATTTTCCTCATCCCCATAACCTAATTTTATTGTCTCCAAATCTGAAGGAGCTAATTTGGTGGATATGACTCTTCCCCTTACTTCAATAGCTTTCTCCAAGTTTTCTTTCGACACTTTGTAGCTTGACGCAAGTTGAGCCAGATCATTTGCTTCTTGATTCTCCAATCTAGGAATGTGTCTAATGGCCACATTGTCGAATTTTTTGAGAAGTCTGTTAGCTATTACGAAGTACATAATCAGATTCTCTTTGACACATTTATATTCTCTTGTCAATTGTTTTATCACCAACTCTGAGTCACCCATTATTTCGACTCTTGTTGCCCCCAATTCCAACAATATTTCAAGTCCGACAATCAAAGCTTCATATTCTGCTTCATTATTTGAACATAAGCCGTCGACTTTGTACTTGAATTTTGTTGGAATTTTGTTAGGAGAAATAATTAGTATTCCAACACCAGTTCCATTCTTATGACTGGAACTGTCGAAATATAACTTCCATGGCTCTAATTCGACATATTCTACCTCATTTTCATTTATTGAGTGGTCAGCTATGAAATCAGCAACCACTTGTCCCTTAACAGCCTTTAAAGGCAAATATTTTAAGGAATATTCTGTTAATGCCAAAGCCCATTTCCCAATTCGACTATGTAAAATGGATTTAGATAACATATACTTTATTACGTCGAAATGAGAAGAAACATATACATCAACAAGTTTTATATAGTGCTTTAACTTTGTACAAGAGAAATATACACACAAACATAATTTTTCTATCACACTATATCTAGTTTCAGCATCATTCAGGACTCTGCTGAGATAATAGATGGCCCTTTCGACGCCATTTTCATCTTCTTGACACAGCATGCTTCCCAAAGTTTTGTCTGATGCTGAAATGTATAACCTCATACTTCTTTTTCTACAAGGAGACATCAAAACTGGAGGACTAGCCAGATACTCTTTGATCTTGTCGAAGGCATCTTGTTGTTCTTGTCCCCATCTGAAATCTTCCTTCTTTAGTCGAAGTAGAGGTGAAAAGGCTTGTGTCTTCCCACTAAGGTTGGAAATGAACCTTCTGAGAAAGTTGATTTTCCCTAGTAGGGACTGCAATCCCTTCTTTGTCGATGGCGCTTTCGCTTCCATTATGGCTTTGGCTTTGTTTACATTTATTTCGATCCCTTTCTTGTGGACCACAAAACCTAAGAAATCACCCGCCTGCACACCAAAAGCACATTTAAGGGGATTCATTTTTAAACCAAACTTTCTCATCCTTTCAAAGGACTGTCGAAGATGATCTATATGACTTGTTCCTGAAACGGACTTAACCACAATATCATCAATGTATATTTGCATAAAAGTGTCAATAAAGTCGTGAAAAATTGAATTCATGGCTCTTTGATAAGTTGCTCCAGCATTTTTTAAAACCAAAGGGCATCACTACCCATTCATAGGTTCCTATTGCTCCAGGGCAACGAAAAGCTGTTTTAGGAACGTCTTCTTCAGCAATAAAAATTTGATTATAGCCAGAGTATCCATCAAGCATACTCAAATACTCATGGCCTGCTGCAGAATCTATGAGCATTTCTGCCACTGGAATAGGATATTCATCCTTAGGGGTAGCTGAATTTAGATCTCTAAAATCAATGCATACCCGCAGCTTTCCATTTTTCTTAATTACAGGAACTATGTTTGCAATCCATTCGACATACCTGGTGGTGCGGATGAATCTGCATTTTAGAAGTCTTTCGACCTCTTCTTTTATTTTCGACAAGATTTCTGGTGCGAATCGTCTGGGAGTCTGCTTGACTGGCTTCTTTCCCTCCATTATTGGCAGCTTCAATTCGACCAAACTCCTGTCTAATCCTGGCATATCGTCGTAATCCCATGCAAAACAGTCTTTGTACTTATTTAGCAATTGGACTATTTCGACTTTGAACTGAGGATCCATCTTTGCGCTGATGTAAGTTGGCCTTCTTTCTGCCCCCAGTCCTAAATTGATTTCTTCTAATGGATCCTGTGCCACCATCTTCATGTTAGTCGATGCTGGATCCTTTTCGAACCCCAAGGGTTCGTCATCATACATGGCGTCAAGCTTCTGATTCTGCCATTCGCCAGTCTGATTGTTGTCATAACCTTTTTCAATATCCCTTTGGGGGCATTGCTCTTCAAAATCTTCTTTGTTGGCTTCGACAGCCATGTATTTTACTTCGGCCTCTAGGGCCGCTTTGAGTTTATTTTCGGCTATATAAGCCACAATTCTTTCGATCGCTGAGGCTTCACTCATCATAATCATCAAATTCACTTCCCCAACCGGTTGGTTCAGTATGAGAAGTTCCCCATATGTGACTTGGTTCGCCAATTACTTCTTTGTCCCATTGAAAACCATGTGTTGGGTGAAGGTACATGGAACAATAGGCGTTGTCAGTTGCCTTCAAGTCGAATTCTGCTGGGTTGCAGGGGGGTATGTGAGCCAAATTCTTGTCGAAACTTCGACTATTCACATTGTTTACTTCAGTCATAAAATAGCTTTGATCTGCTTCAATATTCTCGACAATCTCATCTGGCCTCCAAATGGCTATTCGTTGGTGCATGGATGATGGTACAACTCCTATCCCATGAATCCACTCTCTTCCAAGCAGCAAGTTATAATTTGCCCTTGAAGCTATCACTATAAACATTGTCGGTCTTGTTATGGTTCCAACAGTTAGGTTCACCTGGATCACTCCCATGGAATTTCCTACTTTTCCCTCATAATTTGACAACACCATGTTGTGGGGCTTTGTGTCTGAGTCATCTTTTCCAATCTTTTTTATCATGAAATGGGGCATTAAATTCACAGCAGCTCCACCATCTACTAATATCTTGTTGACACCAACATTCTCCACTTTTCCTTTTATGAACAAAGGCTTCAAGTGCGCCTTCATTGCATCATCTGGTATCTCAAAGAAAGCGTTCTGCTCTTCGACACAGCCATTGTTCATTATATAATAACACACAGGTCTGAGCCCCATGCTGTCGTCTTCAACATCACCTTCTTCGTCTTCGATCTCCATCACTCTATCATAGTCTCTAGGCAGCACTGAAACCACATTGCATGTGACATCGAAAGATGCTTCTGAGTCTGGCCTAAAATCATCAGTCACTTCATTGTCTTCTGGCACCTTGTTGTTAGGCTTCGACATCTCCACCATGTTGCTTGGTTTGTCCTTTTGAGAGGGCTTGTTTTTGGGAACAGACTCTTCTTTGTTCATTATCTACATGTTCTTGCTTGACTCAGATTTATTTTCATCAACAGTGTTTTCTTTGATTTTGTTCTTTTCTGCAGCCTCCTTTTCTGCTCTTTTCTGTCTTTGGAACCTTCTCCACTGAGACCTTGACATGGGATTCTTTCCTTTATAGTTCTCTGATGGGTATGGTCTTGGTTTCTGTTTTTCGACCTCCCTTTTTCCTTCCATGGAGGAACCTCTCTGTATTTCAAAATTCTTCCATCTTTTCTGCCCTTGAGCATTTCTGATTGGTTGGACCCACTTATCATCCTCAGCATTGACAGATGGCTTGTAAGTTCTATGACGTCCTTCGCCAAACCTTTGGTTGTGATGCTCACTCCTCCTTGGATCGAACCTTCCATTTCTGGCTGCTGGGATTGACCCCCAGTTTCCTCTTCTTTTGGCTTTCTCCACTCCCTCCAGATTGCTTGCTGTTTTCTTGTCGAACACTGCACTACAACGTGGACACAACATGACTTCAGCCTTCTTACTCTGGCACCTTTGGATGAATTCGACTAAGTTCTCCTCCTCCTTAGGGTAAGCCAACTTCTGATACTCTTCTCGACGGCGTTCTTCGTCAGTTTCTGTTTGTTTCTTCTGAGAAATTTCCACCATGTTGATATCCACATTCTGGTCATCAGTGATACTTAGTTTATTCATTCTTTCAATAAGTCTTGCCTCCTCTTCAGCATTCCCTTTCGCCTGGTCGAAACTTCCCCCTGAGGGTAGGTCCTTGGAGATGAGTTTGCAGCATTGCTTAACTGAGTTTCCTTTAGGGTCTTCCATTGTTCTACGCAAAATCCCATAAGGAGCAGGCTTCACAAGGCCTTCAGCAGCCTCTGCCTTGATTCTGGTAACGTTCTTATTGACTGGTTCCATAGTGTTGATCTTATCAGCAACTCTCATTGTCTCCATTTTGTCATGATCAAGGCCTTTAGTAGCCTCCTCTTTGATGATAGGGGCATTATCATTTGCTCCTTCGTCAGTATCTTCAAAGAAATCTCCCCATCCAGTTGGCTGGATCTTGTTGATGTCAATACGAGAACTTGGGGGTGCAGAATATTTCATGAGATAGTCAAATTTTCCACTGGGCTCTCCTAAAGTATCGCAAATTACTCCATCTTCAGCAATTTTGTTGTTATTCTCTTCGTCGAAACCTTCAGTAATTCCAACTGTGTTCTGGTTGTTGAAACCTTCAGTAGTTTCCTCCTTCTTCTGACTGTCGAAGACTTCAGTATCTCCAACTTTGTTCTTACTGTCGAAACCTTCAGTAGTCTCAACTTTGCTGATATAGTCATTCAAATTTCCTACATCAAGATTTTCAGTAATCTTGATCAACACTGGCTGGTCTACAAAGTCCTTGGATACTTTTTCCACCTCAGGCTTGTCTAGGAGATCATCAGCAACCTCCACCATGTTGATATTATTGTCGAAGCCCTCAGCAGCTTCCACCATTTCAAAACTACAATCAGAGGCTACTTCGACTTCCACCATATTCACAGTGGAAGGTTCAGCATAATTGGCTTCGACCACCTGCATGGGGTTTGAGTCAATCCTCATCTGTTGTTTTGATTTGTCTCCAAACTTCAGTCTTCCATCACGGATTGCATTCTAAACAAGATCCCTGAAAAGGAAACATTTAGAAGTTTTATGACCCAAAAAGTTATGGTATTTGCAAAAACCTCTCTTTTTCTGTTGGTCCACAGGAGGCTCTTTAGTGCCTGCTGGTTTTATTAATTGACCATCTTTGACTAATAAGTCGAAAATTTCGTCACACTTGGTGACGTCGAACGTATAAGTTCTTTTAGGAAACCTATCATTCTTTTCAGGTTCGACTGGATTTTTCCCATTCGACGGAGCTAGTACTTTACAGACGTATGGTGGGCCTGACTTTAGTTCTGCCAGATCAATTTCTTGTTCGTCGAACAAAATTAGTTCATTTTCGTCACTATCATCATCCTGGCATACTCCTACATAGGCCATTCTTTCCTTTTTATTTTTATTTGATCTAAATTTCTCAGCTTTTAGCCTTTCGATTTGTCTTACCCTATCT
This sequence comes from Lathyrus tuberosus, assembly GCA_022829125.1. Lineage (NCBI taxonomy): Eukaryota > Viridiplantae > Streptophyta > Magnoliopsida > Fabales > Fabaceae > Lathyrus > Lathyrus tuberosus. The sequence goes on along the minus strand of JALAZF010000012.1, from coordinate 19,687,701 downwards.
GCTAGTTGTGCCATATCTCTCAAATATTTAGTGTCTAATTTCTTCCTTATAGAATAATCTAGACCCCCTGCAGCCATTTCGACTAACTCTTGTTCTGGCACTTGTGTGAAACATCTTGCCTTAAGCAACCTGAACCTATTTAGGTAATCATCTATAGGCTCTGAAAATTTCCTCTTAACACTGGCTAATTCCTTCAAACTTATCTTAGTCTGACCCATATAAAATTGTTCATGGAACAATCTTTCTAATTGGGTCCATGTGAATATAGAGTTCGCAGGCAAGGATGTAAACCAGGTAAACACATTTTTTGTCAAAGAACTTGGGAAGTATTTCATTTTCAAATTTTCATTATGGGCTATTTCTCCTGCTTCGATCAAATAACGCGCTATATGTTCTATGGTGGATTCGCTAGTGTCCCCTGAAAATTTGGTAAATTTGGGGACTTTCCATCTTGGGGGTAATTCCTGTTGTAGAACATATTCAGATAATGAGGAAGCATAACTAAGCCTTTGTAATCCTATATTTACCCCATTTTGCGCCATTATCCTTTCGATCATGGCTGCTAAATTGTTTTCGGCAGGCAGGTTATTATATCGTATTCGCTGTCGTAACACATCATCAGCATCTTCGACCACTGCCTCTTGGTTTCTAGGGTTTGCCTGAGGATTCTCTAAAGGCCTTTGATTTATTGTGGGTTCCTCTTCGACATTCACTACTGGGTTTTGAATTACTTGTTCTCTTTGTCGCGTTTGAGGAACACCAAAAAAGTCAGCAATACGTGTCATTTGCGCAGCCAACAATTGGTTGGTTTGGGTAGTGTTTTGTATTAAAGGATTAAACACTGCTCCCATTTGTTGTGTCAACATTTGGACCATATCATGATTACTTTCGTCCATTTGTTGTCGAATTACTTGCGCAGAATTATTTGTAATTGCTGGCATTTGGAAATTTGGCAGGGGTTGGTTCAATCTACTCATATTTCCACCATATCCCGACCCTTGTAGTGGTGAAGACACGTGGACCATGGCATCAGAATACAAGGATGGTGCATTTTGCAAGTTTGCCATCACTGAAGTTGGCATTCCATATGGTTGTTCTCTACCAAACATAGGCATGGAAAAATTTGTCTGAAATGGCCTATAATTATGTCCTCCAGGAGGAGGCGTTCCCATGGGCATTGAATGTCCCATTGTGGAAGAACTAGGCATATTTTGGGAGAGCGAAACCGCTGGTATAGATCCTGTTGATGAAGGCATAGCCTCCTCCAGAACAGGGTTTGAATCCACATTTCCCCCTGTTGAAGGGATAGGGTTGGAAACTGGAATGGTTTCATTTGGATTTGGATTATTTGGCCGATTCTCCATTCTTCTTACTCTTGTTCTTTTAGGTCTTTCTACGTCGGTTACGGCTAATTTACCGCTTCTCAAAATCATACAACGAAGTAGAAACTATTTGGCTAAGAGTTATTCTGTAAAAAAAATTCTAAAATTTTGCACTGGTCCCACTGGGCGTGTGTAGACATATATTTTCGACACCATGTCTTGGAAGGCAAAATGATGTTCCTTGACTAGAGATGATAACTACAGGAAAAGGAGGAAGAAAATGAAGGTATCCAGAAGACACTTCGACAAGATAAGAATTTCGACACTTCGACAGAAATATGAGGAAGTCTTCGTCAGACAGGTTGGAGGGACATTTATCATTTTTTGACAATTCGACAAGTCTGAAAGGACGCGTTTGTTCGACATAACTTGAAGATTCAAATTTAAGAGAATTATAACGTTTGGCAGAAGACGCGTGGAAGTATCTGGCGAAAGGAAGACATGCAGAAGGCCAGATGTCGAAATTTTAGGATTTAGTCGTTAATAGCGGTTATTTTGTTTATCTATAAATAGGATAGTTGTTATTAGAATTCAGTGTGTGAAAAACTTGTACAAAACTTCCTGCAATTACTCAAAGTACCCGTGTGAGAGAAAAGAGTTATTTGGAAAAATGTACGTGTAAACACCATCTTTTAATTTCTTTATCAATCAAAGTCTTTTTACCAATTCCTTTACATTTACCAGCATCTTTATGTTTTCTTCGTCATTTTATTTTAAAGTTCTTTCTTCGTCATTTTACTTTAAAAGTTCTTTTCAAAGTCATTATCTTTTATCTCAGACTTTCATCTAGAGTTAGTTGAAATCCTTTATTCCAAAAGACTTAAACACATAAAACCAAGAACCAAGATATCACCCTTAATTTAAAATTTATCACGTTGATCTAAGTTTTCGCCCGACGTCCTAGGATTTGTTTGGTTAATCCTGCAAGTAACCCAGATTTCACCATTCTGGTAAACCAGAGGTTGTTCGCCAAGATCAACAGCGAACAAATTGGCACGCCCAGTGGGACCAGTGCAATATAAAACTTAAATAAATTTTAAAAATTAAGGCTTTTTCTTCGTTGTATGATACTAAGAAGCGGTAAATTAGCCGTATCTGACGTAGAGAGACCCAAAAGAACTAGAGTAAGGAAAATGGTGAATCAGTCAAATAATCCTAACCCCAATTCAAATTCAAATGAAAATATTCCAGTTTCCAACCCTATACCTTCGGCAGGGGGAAATGTGGATTCAAACCCTGTTCTGGAGGAGATTATGCCTTCGTCAACAGGATTTACACCAGCGGTTTCGCTCTCCCAAAGTATGCCTAGTTCCTCCACAATGGGACATTCAAGGCCTTTGGGGACGCCTCCTCCGGGAGGACAAAATTTTAGGCCATTCCAGACAAATTTTTCCATACCTATGTTCGGAAGAGAACAACCATATGGAATGCCAACGTCAGTGATGGCAAATTTGCAAAGTGCACCACCCTTGTATTCTGACGCCATGGTCCACATGTCTTCGCCATTGCAAGGATCAGGATACGGTGGAAATATGAGTAGATTGAACCAATCCCTACCAAATTTCCAAATGCCAGCAATTACCAATAATTCTGCGCAAGTAATTCGACAACAAATGGACGAAAGTAATCATGATATGGTCCAAATGTTGACTCAACAAATGGGGGCAGTGTTTAACCCTTTAATACAAAACACTACCCAAACCAACCAATTGTTGGCTGCGCAAATGACGCGCATTGCTGACTTTTTTGGTGTTCCTCAAACACGACAAAGAGAACAAGTGATTCAAAACCAAGTAGTAAATGTCGAAGAGGAACCCACGATAAATCAAAGGCCTTTAGAGAATCCTCAGGCAAACCCTAGAAACCAAGAGGCAGTGGTCGAGCAGCCTCGTGTCGAAATCCCCGTTCAACAAGAACCTAGGAGGGTAATAGTCCAGAGAGGCCAAGATGCTGATGATGTGTTGCAACAGCGAATACGATATAATAACTTTCCTGTCGAAAATAACATAACAGCCATGGTCGAAAGGATAATGGCCCAAAACGGTGTAAATATAGGTTTGCAAAGGCCTACTTATACTTCCCCATTGTCAGAACACATTCTGCAAGAGGAACTACCCCCAAGATGGAAAGTTCCTAAGTTTACTAAGTTTTCAGGAGATACTAGTGAATCTACTATAGAGCACGTAGCGCGTTATCTAATAGAAGCGGGAGAAATAGTCAATAACGAAAATTTGAAAATGAAGTACTTTCCAAGTTCCTTGACAAAAAATGCATTCACCTGGTTTACATCCTTGCCCGCGAACTCTATATTCACATGGACCCAATTAGAAAGATTGTTCCATGAACAATTCTATATGGGTCAGACTAAGATAAGTTTGAAGGAATTAGCCAGTGTTAAGAGGAAATTTTCAGAACCTATAGATGATTACCTAAACAGGTTCAGGTTGCTTAAGGCAAGATGTTTCACACAAGTGCCAGAACGGGAGTTAGTCGAAATGGCTGCAGGGGGTCTAGATTATTCTATAAGGAAAAAATTAGACACTCAATATTTAAGAGATATGGCACAATTAGCAGATAGGGTAAGACAGATTGAGAGGCTAAAAGCTGAGAAATTCAGATCAAATAAAAATAAAAAGGAAAGAGTGGCCTATGTAGGAGTATGCCAGGATGATGATGGTGACGAAAATGAACTAATTTTGTTCGACGAGCAAGAAATTGATCTGGCAGAACTAAAGTCAGGCCCTCCATACGCCTGTAAAGTGCTAGCTCCGTCGAATGGAAAAAACCCAGTCGAACCTGAAAAGAATGATAAGTTTCCCAAACGAACTTATACGTTCGACGTCACCAAGTGTGACGAAATTTTTGATTTATTGGTCAAAGATGGTCAGTTAATAAAGCCGCCAGGCGCCAAAGAACCGCCTGTCGAACAGCAGAAAAAGAGGGGTTTTTGTAAGTACCATAACTTTTTGGGTCATAAAACATCTCAATGTTTTCTTTTCAGGGATCTAGTTCAAAATGCTATCCGTGATGGAAGGCTGAAGTTTGGCGAGAAGCCAAAACAACAAATGGGGATTGATTCGAATCCCATGCAGGTTGTCGAAGCACACTATGCTGAACCATCCACTGTGAATATGGTGGAGATTGAAGTTGCTTCTGATGGCAGTTTCGAGATGGTGGAGGCTATGGAAGGTTTCGACACCAGTATCAACGTGGTCGAGATCACTGAAGATCTTGCAGGATAGAACGAAGTCGAGGGTACTGAAGCGTTCGACAACGATAATGAAGTCAAAGTCACTGAAGATCTTGACAACAAAAACACAGTTGAAGTCACTGAGGACTTCGGCGATGAAGGTAAGGTCGAAGCTACTAAAAGCTTTGAAAATCAGAAAACTACAGAGGGGTCCAACGAGAAGAACGATGACAGTGTTGCTGAAGACGTAGTGGTTCGACCGGGAGAAATCTGGGATCGCTTGGGACAGCCAAGCGGAAAATTCGACTACCTGGTGAAGTACACTATTCCTGCAACTTATCACACCGACATCAGTGAAATCCGACCAACTGGTTGGGGAAGCGATTTTGATGACGATGGTGATTCCCCTATCGCCAAGGAAGAAGTTACTGAGGACTTCGTTGCTGAAAACAAGGCTACTGAAGGCCTTGATCTTGACAACATAAAGGAGGCCGATGTTGCAAATTACTGCATCAACATCATGGGACCTTTCGACAAGGAAGTCACAGAAATGAAAGAAAAAGCTTTACATGGCCGTGGGAAATCTGGGACTTATGGGATCCTACGAAGAATAAAAGAGGATCCTAAAGAAAAGTCAAACAAGTGTTGCTGCAAGCATGCTCCTAGGAACATATCCTGGTGTTGCTGCCCAGAAGGGAAGTTCGACTTGACGAAAAAGAAGGACAGAGTCGAAGAGGAAAAGCTCATTGAAAAGATGAACAGACTAACCATTGCTGACAAGCAAAACGTGGGAATCAATATGGTAGAAGTTTCGCAGAAAACTCAGGCAGCAGTAGATGAAGATCAACGTCGAGAGGAGTGCCAAAAGCTGGCGTACCCCAAAGAAGATGAGAGTTTGGTCGAATTCATCAAAAGGTGCCAGAGAAGGAAGAGTGACGTGATGCTATGCCCTCGTTGCAGTTCCATTTTCGACAGAAAGGCTGCCACCCACTTGGAGGCAATAGATCAAGCAAGAAGGAAGGCGAATGAGGGAGCGACAAGATACGATCCAAGAAGGAGTGAGCACCACCAATGGAGGCGCGGAGACAGACGCTATGGCACTTACAAGCCATTAAACAAAGTGATAGATGACAAATGGGTTCAACCCATCAGAGATGCCCAAGGCCAGAAGAAGTGGAAGAATTTCGATGTGCAGAGAGGCACTTCAATGGAAAACAAGAAGGAGTTGGAGAAATATAAACCTAGGCCATATCCTTCAGAGAATTATAAAGGGAAGAACCCCATGTCGAGATCCCAGTGGAGGAGGTTCCAAAGGCAAAAGAGGTTTGAGAAGGAAACTGCTGAAAAAGGTATGATGAGAAAAGTGGCTGGAAACAAGGATGAAGCAGAATGTAGCAGCAACGCTCAAATGGCGAACAAGAAGGAGCCTCTCCAGCAAATCAAACCAAACAGCGTGGCAGCGTAAAGTGTGCCCAAAGAGAAGAAGATGGAGGATGACGAGATGACAGATGATTTCAAGTCAGATTCGGAGGCATCCTTCGACGTTGGCTGTAATGTGGTCTCGGTCCTTCCCAGAGACTATGATAGGATCATGGAAGTCGAAGACGAAGAGGATGGGATGGAAGAGGAAACGATGGTGCACAAGCCCGTGTGTTACTACGTAATGAATAATGGTTGTGTCGAAGAGCAAAATGCTTTCTTCGAAAGACCAGACGATTCCATGAAGGCGCACTTGAAGCCTTTGTTTATCAAAGGAAAGATTGAGGGTGTCGGTGTGAACAAGATCCTAGTGGATGGGGGTGCCGCTGTGAATTTAATGCCCCATTTCATGCTGAAAAAGATTGGCAAAGATGACTCGGATGCAAAGCCCCACAACATGGTTCTGTCAAATTACGAAGGAAAGGTAGGAACAACCATGGGAGTTATTCAAGTGGATCTGACAGTTGGTACTATAACAAGGCCAACAATGTTTATAGTTATTGCTTCTAGGGCAAACTACAACTTGCTGTTGGGAAGGGAATGGATCCATGGTATAGGTGCTGTTCCCTCGTCGATGCACCAGAGAATAGTTATTTGGAGGCCAGATGGAATCGTCGAGAACATAGAAGCAGACCAAAGTTACTTCATGTCCGAAGTTAACAATATAAGCGATCGAAGTTTCGACAAAAACTTAGCCCACATACCCCCTTGCAGTCCGGCGAAATTCGACTTGAAGGCAACGGACAACGCGTACTGTTCCATGTATCTCCATCCTACACATGGTTTTCAGTGGGATAAGGAAGTCATTGGTGACTCCAACTACATGTGGGGGACTACCAACGTAGCACCGACAGGATGGGGGGATGAGTTCGACAATGATGACGAGTGAACAAGCAGTGCTCGACAAAATTACGGCTTACATAGCCGAAAACAAATTCAAAGCGGCTCTGGAGGCCGAAGTAAAATACATGGCTGTCGAAGCCAATCATGAAGATTCAAATGAACAGTGTCTCCAAAAAGACGTTGAGGAAAATAATAACAACAACCAAATAGACGAATGGCAAAACCAGAAACTTGACGCCATTTATGACGATGAACCTTTGGGGTTCGAAAAAGATCCAGTGTCGAACAACTTGAAGATGGTGGCGCAGGATCCTTTAGAAGAAATCAACTTGGGGCTGGGGGCAGAAAAAAGACCAACCTACATAAGTGCAAGGATGGATCCTCAGTTCAGAGTCGAAATAATCCAGTTGTTGAAGGAGTTCAAAGATTGCTTTGCATGGGATTATGACGAAATGCCGGGTTTGGACAGAAGTTTGGTCGAATTGAAGCTGCCAATCATAGAAGGGAAGAAGCCAGTCAAGCAAACTCCAAGGCGCTTTGCACCAGAAGTTCTGTCGAAAATAAAAGAAGAGGTCGAAAGACTTCTAAAATGCAACTTCATCCGCACTACCAGGTATGTTGATTGGATTGCAAATATAGTTCCGGTTATTAAGAAAAATGGCAAACTTAGGGTATGCATTGATTTTAGAGATTTAAATTCTGCTACCCCAAAGGACGAATATCCTATGCCAGTCGCAGAAATGCTTATAGATTCTGCAGCAGGTCACGAGTATCTAAGCATGTTGGATGGATACTCTGGCTATAACCAAATTTTTATTGCTGAAGAAGATGTTTCTAAGACAGCTTTTCGTTGTCCTGGAGCAATTGGAACTTATGAATGGGTAGTGATGCCTTTTGGGTTAAAGAATGCTGGGGCCACTTACCAAAGGGCTATGAATTCAATTTTCCATGATTTTATTGAGACGTTTATGCAGATTTACATTGATGATATTGTAATCAAGTCTGTTTCAGGAAAAGATCATATAGACCATCTTCGACAATCCTTTGAGAGGATGAGAAGGTTTGGTCTAAAGATGAATCCCCTTAAATGTGCTTTTGGTGTGCAGGCGGGTGATTTTTTAGGTTTTGTGGTCCACAAGAAAGGGATCGAAATAAATGAAAACAAAGCCAAAGCTATAATGGAAGCGAAAGCGCCATCAACGAAAAAGGGATTGCAATCTCTACTAGGGAAGATCAATTTTCTAAGAAGATTCATCTCCAACCTCAGTGGAAAAACACAACCCTTTTCTCCTCTACTTCGACTAAAGAAAGAAGAATTCACCTGGGGGCAAGAGCAACAAGTGGCTTTCGACAAAATCAAAGAGTACTTGGCTAGTCCTCCAATCTTGATGTCCCCTTGTAGGAAAAGAAGCATGAGACTGTATATCTCTGCATCAGACAAGACATTAGGAAGTATGTTGTGTCAAGAGGATGAGAATGGCGTCGAAAGGGCCATCTATTATCTCAGCAGAGTCTTAAATGATGCTGAAACTAGATATAGTGCTATAGAAAAACTATGTTTATGTGTATATTTCTCTTGTATGAAATTGAAGCATTATATAAAGCCTGTTGATGTATATGTATCTTCTCATTTCGACGTAATAAAACATATGTTGTCCAAGTCTATTTTACATAGTCGAATTGGAAAGTGGGCTTTGGCTCTAACAGAATACTCCTTAAAATATTTGCCTTTAAAGGCTATGAAAGGACAGGTGGTGGCTGATTTTATAGCTGACCACTCTATAGTCGAAACTATAGAGTACGTCGAACAAGCACCTTGGAAACTATATTTCGACGGTTCCAGGCATAAGAATGGACTTGGTATTGGGATGGTGATTATTTCTCCTGACAAAATTCCAACAAAGTTCAAGTACAAAGTCGAAGGGATGTGTTCGAACAATGAAGTCGAATATGAAGCTTTGATTGCTGGACTTGAAATCTTGTTGGAATTGGGGGCGACAAGAGTCGAAATAATGGGTGACTCTGAGTTGGTAATAAAGCAGTTGACTAAGGAGTACAAATGTGTGAAAGAGAATCTAATAATGTACTTCGTGTTAGCAAGTAGACTTCTCAAGAGGTTCGACAATGTGGTTTTTAGGCACATTCCCAGGATGGAGAATCAAGAGGCGAATGATCTGGCTCAACTGGCATCATGATACAAAGTGTCGGAGGAGAAGTTAGAAAAAGCCATTGAAGTCAGAGGAAGAGTCATGTCTGTAGGTTTCTCCCCATCAGATTTAGAGACAATAAAATTGGGATATGGTGACGAAGAGAATTATGAGATTTGCAACGTAGATGATGCAGGAGTCGAAGACTGGAGAAAACCCATCAAAGAATATTTGCAAGATCCAAGTCAAAAAGTCGAACGAAAGGTAAAATATAGAGCTTTGAGTTATGTACTTTTTGGCAATGAATTGTTCAAGAAGACTGCGGAAGGAGTCTTGTTGAAATGCTTAGGCGAAAATGAAGCATACATAACATTGTCAAATGTGCATAGTGGAGCGTGTGGCGCACACCAAGCAGGCCACAAAATGAAGTGGTTATTGTTTCGACAAGGAATGTATTGGCCAGCAATGCTAAAGGATTGTGTCGAATTTGCAAAAGGGTGTCAAGAGTGCCAAGTACATGCAGGCATACCACATATTCCTGCAAGTGAGTTACATTCGATTGTAAAGCCTTGGCCGTTCAGAGGTTGGGCGTTAGATTTAATCGGTGAAATTCGACCAGCTTCTTCAAAAGGGCAAAGGTACATTTTAGTTGGAGTAGATTATTTTACTAAGTGGATTGAAGCCATACCATTGGTGAATGTAGACCAAGAAGCGGTTATGGATTTTATCCAAAAGCATATAATCTACAGATTTGGGATACCGGAAACAATAACAACAGATCAAGGATCTGTGTTTACCGGTCGAAAAATGCAGAAGTTTGCACAAGATACAGGTTTTAAGCTCCTTACTTCGACACCTTATTATGCTCAGGCTAATGGACAAGTCGAAGCAGCTAACAAGGTAGTGATAAATTTGATCAAGAAACATGTAGGTGGAAAGCCAAAAAATTGGCACAATACCTTAGATCAAATTTTATGGGCTTGTCGAACATCTCCTAAAGAAGCAACCAATTCGACTCCATTTAAATTAACTTATGGGCATGATGCAGTTTTGCCAGCCGAGTTGTATTTGCAATCAGTTAGGGTTCAAAGGCATCATCAGATCCCATCAGAGACATACTGGAGTATGATGATGGATGAATTGGTTGATTTAGACGAAGAAAGGCTACGTGCCTTAGATCTCATAAAGAGACAAAAAGAGAGAGTCGAAAAGTTCTACAATAGAAAAGTAAAATTTAAGACTTTTTCAATTGGTGATTATGTGTGGAAGGTAATTCTTCCTATGGATCGAAAAGACAGAGTTATGGGAAAATGGTCTCCCAAATGGGAAGGACCTTTCAAAGTTTTGAAAATATTTTCTAATGGCGCATACGAGGTCGAAGAAATAGGGAAAGACGAAAGGATATTAAAAATAAATGGCAAATATTTGAAAAAGTATAAACCAATATTGCAGGAAATAAAGATAGCAGTCGAATAAAATTGAAATTGAAAGTAAATAGTGTGCTGCCAAACAGATGGCGTTAAATCATTACAAATAAAGCCTCAAAGGGCTAGAAATTGACAGGAAAATTCGACTAAAGCTGAAGGTTTGCAAACTGTGCCTTCAAAGCGGTAAATTTGTCTTTCTGAAATTGAAGTCGACGATCATAGAGGTTCCTGTGAATATGGGCAACTTCAATCTCTTGGTTGATCTTTTGAGCGGTCTCTGCGTGTTGAATGCCAACCTTCAACTCTTCATCAATCTCGCTTTGCCTAGGCTGCTGAATAGAAGCTATGAGTTCCTCCTCTTTGGAAATTTTCTCTTGGAGAACTGCTATTTGTTTCTTCCATGTTTGAATGTGGTTATGGCAAGTAGCAATCTTCTTGACAGAGGCTTCAGAAAGCTCTTGTAGTTTCGAAACCTTATTTGTCGAAACAGAAACAGAGTTCCATTCAGCAGCTTGTTGGTCCATTTTTTTCTTGATTTGTTGACATAAGTCCCTTCGACGGTGAAGATCTGCGCTGGATAAGTCAATCACAGTTGTCAGCTCTATCACAAAATTGCAGACTTCGACAGAAACATCCAAGACGTTAACTTGCTTCAACAGTTTCTTCAACTCCATTGGAGCAATGGCATTTTCCTCTAGAACTTGGAACAAGTCAACATCAAGGATCTTTGCCTTGATCTGAGTCATGATATTGGGTAGAGACTGCACTTCAGAAGTGGCTCCAGAAGTAGTCGAACTGCTGTAGGAAGAGTCTTTAAAATTAAATCTGGTGCTAAGTATGGCTTTCAGGTAATCCAGGGGTTTCTGCACTTTGAGACTTTCAAGTTCTTCATGAGAAAGACTAGTCGAACCAATTGTTTGGGAACTCCTTTGAGTTTGGTCAGGAGTAGGCTGGTTGCTATGCTCTGAAGTTCGCCTAGCTTCCTGTTGCTTCGGCAGATCTTCTTCGTCAGCAGTCTTCTCTTCAGGATCTCCTTTGACAGCAGTGTCTGCTTCAGCATCATCATCTTTTTGTTGCTCAGCGTGTAATCCAGGATGAGAGGGAGAGTTGTTATCAGAATCAGCTCCCACAGTAGTGTCGAATGCTTCGACCGTTTGTCTCTCAAGTTCTTTGTTGGGAGTGTCCTCCTCTCGAACGACCTCCTCCTGGATTGTCTCAGGCTGTTTGTCGACGACCTTTGGCTTCTATCAAAAGAAAAAATTTCAAAGTTAGAAATGAAATAAAATAAATGAGAAGGGTCGAGATTGAAATTTACCTTAGAAGTCTCAGTTTTGGAGCTAGACTTTCCACTCCCCGTATCCTTCGGCTGATGTTTTGTAGCAGGACTGCTAGAAGATTCCCTTTTAGAAGATTTGACAATGGATTTTTGTGAAGCGATTTTTTGCAGTCTTTTCTTCTTTGGAGGAGGGGGATTTGGAGATGGAGACTCATCACTGGACTCTTCGACAGGGATTATCTCTGGTTTTTTCTTTCTTTTTTGGAATGTAGAGGTTTTTTGACTTACCTGATCATATAAATCAAAATAGTGAGTGTTTTAAAGAGATAAAAGAATAGATCAAAAGAGGAAGAGATTTATACCTTAGTCGAAGGTGTCTGGGCGGTACTTTGTGGAGTTTCGACGGAAGCTTTCTTGGCAGGCACTTTCACAGCTAAAGAAAAAAATATAGAAAAAGGGGAAAGTTAGGCAATGAGAAATACGTGATAATAAAATGATAAAATTCGTGTTGTTGTTAACACCTTCAAGAATGGGATCTTCCACGCGAACGTGTTCTATTCCAATATGAAGGTGCCCTGGGTAGTTATCCAGATGATACTTAGTCGCAACCACGCGTTTAGCAGGTTTTTTATAACTTTCACGAAGAATTTTCATATGATTCCCACATGTGAACCAATCTGGGAATGGAGGACTTAAAGCCACACCAAATTCAGCAGATGGTAAAGGTGGAAATTTAGGAGGGTAATAGCTGAAAGCCAAGTTGTAACGCACTTCTGGTCGAATGTTTGGAGGCAGTGCCAACTTCTCCAACTTCTCCGTGAATTTTTCTTTTAAAGTAACCGCTGCTTCGCGTATGGTTCGACTAAGGTCATCAGGTCTGTAAACGGTTTCAAAGTATTTTTGAAATTTTTGTATTTCTCGGATATGTCTTTGTGTACCTTTTTTAGTCCGTTCCTGCACAAGAGCAAAAGCATTCGTCAGATGAGTGGTGAAAGCTTTTACGTCGAAAAATTTGGTAGCATAGTATTCCCTCCACCATGCGTCGAACTCAGGAGTGCAAAGGAACGATGGTTGAAAAACCACCGGTCGAATATCCAAAGATTCGTCAGTCAGCTTTTTCAACAATTCCCTGCTGGTGGCTTCGTCGTGGAAGGAGTTGTAGAAAATGATGGCCCCTTTTTTAGGGAAAAGAGGTCGAGGCATGATTTGAATTAGGCCAAATTGCCTGGCGACCAAGTTAGGTTGATAAACTATTAAGGCAATCTGGGGTTTCGTAGTACTGCGGTGGGAGAACAGGAGTCTAGGGGTCAAAAAGGATTCCCAGACATTTAGGAAGATATTTTCATCTTTTTTGGTTTGCAAGGGGAATTGTCGTGAAAACCATTCAGGTCCAATTGTTCTGTCAGCAAATGGAGCCATAGTCGAAGTAAAATGATGTCTCTCAGCAAACATCATTACGTAGCTAGTAAAGGCCCGCCGAAGGCTAATTGCTTCATCAGTTGGTGTCAATTGCACCAATCTAGGCCATTCGACGCTCCTGTTTTTGAATTCCCCTTCATTTATGTCATGCTTCACAGGAATAAAGGCTTCGAAAGTGGCATTCAGCCATAGTTGCAATAGCCAAAAAGGGCCTGCCAAATTAAGCTTCCCTTTGTCCTTCAATGTCTTCAAAGAACGCACGCTTTCACTCAAGGACTCATACAGGTTCGCCAAGATTACCTCACTCAAGCATAATTTGATCCCAGCGTGGAGTTGGTTCGCCATAGTGATGAACCTCTTAGCCACTTGAAGTGAGCGGGAGCAAAAGACGAATTTGGTCAGCCACAAGGTTAGAAAAGCTATGTGCTCTTTGTCAGAAACTTCTTGGTCATTTTCGCCATGGTAGTGAGACATAAAAAGGGAGTATGGGGCGAAACTAGTGTCGAAATCTATGGAGTCCTCGTTCAGGTGAGTGGGGTCGAAGTCAATGCCAACTGGACTAAGGCCAACTATGGCGGCTATGTCGAACAGCGTAGGGGTAACCATCCCGCAGGGGAGGTGGAAGGTGTTATACGTACTATCCCAAAAGTAAAGGGAGGCTAGCAGCATGTTAGGGCAAACATTGGGTCCTGCTCTTGATAATTGTATCAAGTCAAAAATTCCTATTTCTTTCCAAAATTTTTCTTTAACGTTTTCAACTCTGTTCAACCAAGACAAGTAGTCTGAAAGATCTTTCGACCAAGGGCAAGTTCTAAAAATCCTAGTATAATTCAGATAAATTAAATTTATTGCTTCCTCATCTTTTTCGCTTGAACCTTGAGGTTCAGTTTGTTCTACTGGTTTCACCCCAGCACCTATGGGTTTTGTGTGAGAATAAGTAGGAAAGAACTCTTGTAAACGCTCAGGTTTAACGTCTGGGTTAGGGAGTGGTCCTAACATAGCATAGTGATTACCAGAAATAATAACAGGGATGAGTACCTGGGATTTAAAAATGCAGTCTTTTTCCCTCGCATTTGGAGGCTCAGGAATGTATTGTTGATCCCCAATCAGTGTTGGTTCATCCAACCTATGCGCAGGAGGGATGATGGAAGGTTGCTCACTTTTGTAAGGTTTGCTGCTTGATAATTTTTGAAAAGCCATTGTTGAATCAGAAAGTTTTAGAAAGAAGATGAAGATTTGAAGCAGTTGTGAAGAAGAAGAGTTCAAACGCGTAAAAAAGAAAGAGAAATAATGGTTCAGGTATTTATAAGAGATTATCAAAAGCCCTTTAGGTTTAGTGGTGATCATGGAGGGCACGTGGCATCATCTTAACGGTGATGATAAAAAGTGGAAGTTGAAAAAATCATGGCTAGCTAGGTTTTAGGGGTATGGACATCATGTCTGAATGTGGGATTTGATGGAACGTTTTCAGAGAAATGCAATGATGAATTTTCTTGGGACTGAACAAAGGTCACGTCTTGAAAACCAGCATCATTAATGCAGGTAACATGGCGTCGAAATAGCTTCGACAGCAAATGATGGTTTCTCCAGAAATAAGTCGAAACATCTTTGCTGGGGGGCAATTTGTAGACATATATTTTCGACACCATGTCTTGGAAGGCAAAATGATGTTCCTTGACTAGAGATGATAACTACAGGAAAAGGAGGAAGAAAATGAAGGTATCCAGAAGACACTTCGACAAGATAAGAATTTCGACACTTCGACAGAAATATGAGGAAGTCTTCGTCAGACAGGTTGGAGGGACATTTATCATTTTTTGACAATTCGACAAGTCTGAAAGGACGCGTTTGTTCGACATAACTTGAAGATTCAAATTTAAGAGAATTATAACGTTTGGCAGAAGACGCGTGGAAGTATCTGGCGAAAGGAAGACATGCAGAAGGCCAGATGTCGAAATTTTAGGATTTAGTTGTTAATAGCGGTTATTTTGTTTATCTATAAATAGGATAGTTGTTATTAGAATTCAGTGTGTGAAAAACTTGTACAAAACTTCCTGCAATTACTCAAAGTACCCGT
This sequence comes from Lathyrus tuberosus, assembly GCA_022829125.1. Lineage (NCBI taxonomy): Eukaryota > Viridiplantae > Streptophyta > Magnoliopsida > Fabales > Fabaceae > Lathyrus > Lathyrus tuberosus. The sequence goes on along the minus strand of JALAZF010000012.1, from coordinate 19,672,461 downwards.
GTGAGAGAAAAGAGTTATTTGGAAAAATGTACGTGTAAACACCATCTTTTAATTTCTTTATCAATCAAAGTCTTTTTACCAATTCCTTTACATTTACCAGCATCTTTATGTTTTCTTCGTCATTTTATTTTAAAGTTCTTTCTTCGTCATTTTACTTTAAAAGTTCTTTTCAAAGTCATTATCTTTTATCTCAGACTTTCATCTAGAGTTAGTTGAAATCCTTTATTCCAAAAGACTTAAACACATAAAACCAAGAACCAAGATATCACCCTTAATTTAAAATTTATCACGTTGATCTAAGTTTTCGCCCGACGTCCTAGGATTTGTTTGGTTAATCCTGCAAGTAACCCAGATTTCACCATTCTGGTAAACCAGAGGTTGTTCGCCAAGATCAACAGCGAACAGCGTGCCAATTTTTTCGCTGTTGATTTTGGCGAACAACCTCTGGTTTACCAATTTCTTATAAAACTGGGTTACTTGCAGGACCAACCACACAAATCCTGGGATACATGTGCAAATTTATCTAACTCTTAGGATAATGGTGTTTTGATGGTTTGTTTTGTTATATCTTTTATGTATGAATGATTTGGTTAAAGAACTAAATAACAACTTCTGGCGAAAAGATAAATTGAATGAAATTAAAACTTGCATAAAGTAAATGACAAAGGATAAATGATTGGGAAAAGTAAAGGCAATTATAAAAGACTTTGAATTTCTATAAACTTAAAAGGATAGTGTTTCACACGTACATTTCCAGATAATAAACTCTTTTCTCTCGCATGGGTACTTTGAGTATTTACAGGAATTCAGTACAAGTTTTCACACACTAAAAATCCACAACAACTATCCTATTTATATACAAATACAATAACTGCCTAATAACGGAAAAATTCTAAATCTTTGACACTTGGCCTTCTGCATGTCTTCTTTTCTTCTAAAGCTTCCACGCGTCTTCTGCCAAACGTTATAACTCTTGAATTTGAATTTTCCCTTTGTGTCGAAACGTTGCGCCTCTTCACCTTGTCGAATTGTCGAAAAGTAACAAATGTCCCTCTTAAACTTTTAAATTTCAAAACCTCCGTCGAAAGAAAACATTCTTTCCTATTGAACATATTTTTGTACTTAGAAGAATCTGGCCAACTTTCCTTGAGTGCCATTGATCCTCGACCAGCTTCCTATATCATGAAATCTTCCCGTCGAATCATCCTGTCGAATCCCCTATTGAAAAATCCAATTTCCTCTGAACCATTTCCTTGGCGTCGAAATTAGCCATCTACAGAAAGATGTTGCGGATGCGGTTGATTTTGCTGCAGATGGTTTTGATATTGAAGAAGGAGATCCCAACATTGAAATAATTTTACCTCCTTAGAACTAAATTTAGTAGACATTGATTGGTGTTATTTTGTTATAAACTATTCAATTAGATTTGATGCAATTAGACTTTGTTTGCAAGTACATTTTGTTATTTTGTACTATATTGTTATGTGTAATACTTTACAATTAGACTATATTTAAAATTTGAATTTAAATTATGAACTTGTGAATTTATGATATGATATTTTCAAAAAATTTAAGTGTCAATTATATTTTTTAGAGACTGAAGCATCCGGTTCGACCGGTTTTATACATATATAGTTTTGTTATAATGACATGTCTATTCAACCGAGTTGTCCGGTTTAGCCATGCGGTTCAACCAATTACTCAATGGTTCGACCGATGATCCTGTAACTCAATATCCTCACCGGTTTGATGACACGTCCGATTTTTAAAAGATTGATTCATTGTCTAAGATAAAATGATAATTTATTTTTAAAAAATGGTTATAAAAGAATAAAACTCTTCTTAAAACTGGTTTTCCCTCTTCCCGCGGTGTTCATTTGTGAATACCTCTTCCTTCATTTTCAGAAAAAAATAAAAACAGAGAAGAAAAGTAAAATGTCCATCTCGTCACTCCTACGAACCACTCTCTCTCCATCGCGAATCCCTTTTGTAGTACCGATTATGAAAGAAGATTTTCAGTTTAATCAAACTGAGAAAGAAGAGGCTGAGCCTTGAGGTACGGTATATTTAGTTCCTCGTTTCGGGAGGTTTTAAAATCTGAGTGAAAGTAGCGATTATTCGGGACTTTACTCTACAATCCAGAAAACCCTAGAAATTTGGGGATTTATTATAAATTGAATAATTGAATATTACCCTTAGCTTATGATTCTTTGGTTGTTATTATCTGTTTTAACGAGTTTAATTATGTATAGCATGAAGGAATTAAGTTTTCTATGTGGTTTAAGATACTGATTTTTAAGTACTTAATGCTTTTGTAATGGTTAAGATGACTGTGTTTCTTTTGTGCTTGTAAAGTTCTGCATATTTAGAAAAATGAGATAATTATCATGAGATTATGTGTTTTTAAATTCATGTGAATAATGTTCAATTGTTCATCTAACTATCTATGTAGCCAATAGTGTGAATTTGTTGGTTGGTTGATGTCTAAGATATTTTATGGTTTGGTATCTTGTTTTTCACGAGAATAAAAGTAAATGTAGTAGAGATGAAGATGATGCATTGGATGTGTGGTAAGACTAGACAAAATAGGATTAGAAATAAAAATATTAGAGAGTGTTAGGGTAGCACCTAAAGTAGAGAAGATGGTGGAAAATAGACTTAGGTGGTTTGGGTATGTATAAAGAAGACCGGTAGATTATGTGGTAAAGAGCGTAGATTAGATGGAGAGAAGTCAAACAATTAGAGAAAAAGGAAGACCTAGAAAGACTATAAGAGAAGTTATTAAGAAAGATCTAGAGATTAACAATTTGGATAAAAACATGGTCCTGCATAGAACATTACAGCGAAATTTGATCCACGTAACCGACCCCACTTGGTGGAATAAAGCGTTGTTGTTGGTACCTTGTTTTTCTTGTCTATGACACATGAATGTTTAGTTTTGAAATTAGCAAAACAACATAAGCTTTCTTTTCCTTCTTGTGGTGTGTTGTTTTGTTCATCTTTTCCTTTCTAGTAGTTTAAAATGAGAACGATAAACTTTGTTGTGTTTGACAAAGCTTTCTAGGTGCTCGAGGATGACAATGCAAAGACCACAATTGCAATTTCAGTCTTCGAAGTTACTCAGGTGACTCTTGAGTGTTTATTAGATTGTTGTTGTTGGAGTTGATGATCTCTTGCAAGTTGTAATAATTGTTTTGTTCAATGCGCAGACACATTAAGCACTTGAGTTATTCAAAGAAATCAAAGATGAGTTGAAAGAAGATGATAAATGCGGTATGGTTATTAGTTTCAATTTAATAATATTGAAACTTTTGTTTCTAAATTTAAGCTTTTAGTTTATTATTGCAAAGATGAGAGAATAATAAAGGGGGTGATGATATATGTCTTAGAGCTATTGATGGTGTTTGCTTTTATTGTTGTGAACCCATAAATTTTCTTGTCTCTACTAGTGTAGCTTTAGCATTAAGATAAATGGGCATGTTACTGTGGTATCACTACACATGAATGGATAATTTTAAAAAAAAATTACACTTGGTTGCAATTATGTGCTTTACATGAAAGCCCACATTTGTTGATAGGCATGATCTGTTTTTAAGAACTGAATAGATTCTGGTAGAGTTGACATCCCTTGACAAACTTCTATATTTCAAGTTCAATTATTAGATTGCAAAATCCATCTAATATTAAATGGCATGTTATGTTTCAACTCAATTAGCTTTGAAACTATTTGACAATACATTTGATTCTTTTAAACTTTTGCATCGTCAATTAATAGAATCGATTTGATTCTTTAAAATTTTTGACTTGTTTTATCAAACTTAGAAGTCATATAAACGACGATTAAGAATTCTACACTAACAAAGCATCAAAGTTATTTTGTTGTTTGATAGATTTATACATTTTTCTATTGCTATTGAACATGAACTAGACAAATGCATTTGCAGTGCTCCCACACCAAAATTATCGGAAAGGATATTTTCTTTGGAAATGTGGCAAACAACTTCTATATGTTTAATCCTCTCATGAAAAAACAGATTTGTAGCAAGATATAATGCTGACTGATTATTACACATAAGTTCTATTGGACCCAGTTCACAAAATTTCAACAATTTTAACAACCATAGGAGTTCACAAGTAGTGTTGGCCATAACACGAAACTTTGCTTTTGTACCTCACCTTGCAACAATTTTCTTTTTACTTTTTCATGAAATTAAGTTTCCTCCAAACGAAAAAACAAAACCCTAAAATAGGCCTTCTATTATTCACATTACCTGCCCAATCTATACATTTGAATATCCAACAATATTGGTATTATTTAAAAGTGAGAAAAGATGGAGAATTCATCATTTAGAATTCTCAAGAGTAGAGATAGTAAGAGAGAAATTCTGTTATGATTGAATATAAATGATAATTCTATTTCAAAATAATATTTGAGCTATTACAGATCAAACTTTGAGAGGATTCATAATTCTACACCAACAATGGATCTGTAGTAGGTTGGATCATTGAGATAATCAAACCCTAGTTTAGATAGATTTAGATTAGCTACCATAGGTGTAGATAACCCCTTCGCTTCATGTATATTGGTCTTGCAAAGAAAAATGTCTTATATATTTGGTTTGTGACAAGAATAAATTGCCATTGGAGATGTGAGAAACTTCAATACCCAAAAAATAATAAACATTCTCCAACAGTTTGAGAGAAATTTTATCATTATGGTTAGTGACAAGTTGTTGAACGTGAAATGGAGAGATATTAGTGACAATAATTTCATCTACGTAAACCAACATAAAAATGGAATAAGATGGTGTTGTGAGTGTCAATAGTGAGGGATCACACTTGCTTTGAAGTCAAAGTTGAGTAATGGTGAGGTAAGTCTCTCAAACCAACCCAAGGTGCTTGGAAATAACACAAATATCATTTTGAACTCTGAAATACCCTAAACACACAATCATGAACAAAACAAGTGGAGTCAAACACTCGAAAAAACAAAATATAGGGAGTCCTTAGGAAATAAGAGAAAATGTAAAATCTCATTATTCCAATACTAAGGCGCGTGGCTGATCAAATAACAGGTAGTGGATATTGTTCAATATGGTCTAAGCCGTGTCAACTAGATGATGATGTTTCTGCTTAGCAACACTATTGTGTTGTAGAGTGTATGGACAACTAGACTCATTTATGATACCATGAGAAGCTAAAAAGGATTTGAACGATGTGGATACGTATAGAATTTCCGTATGCAAAATTCAAATTGTTTTCCTAAATTGATTTTTTATTCTCGAACAAAATGTTCGAATCCTTCAATACACACAAATCGCGATATATATAGATGGAAGGTTAGATTTTTGTTCTTAATAGACACTTGACCTATAAGTAGTGGGTGACTCGAAGTATCCATACGTGAAACTCTTTTCAATACATCCCTTATGCCTTACACTAATGAGCTTGATACACATATAAATATAAATGATCATTGACTCTCATCGATAGGCTTATGATACGGTCATAGAATTAAGTTTAACCTAATTGATTTTTATAAAACTAGTAATTTGTAAGATAATGAGTGCCACTCTATATTATCTTTTTCTAAGTGAGTATCTATTTTATGTGATTTTGTCCTTCCTATATTTATCCTCTCATGAAGAGTTTGTTCTAGATAAGAGTAATGTTGAGACAACTTGGTTATGAAAATAGATGAGAACAGTATTGTTGAAATATTTCTTATTTAATACTAATATTTCTTATTTAATACTAATTATTTTCTTGTTTAAGTGTCATTATATTACTCCTAAAATAAAAGAGTTAATTTGTATTTTCTCTCCTATAAAAGGAGCCCTTTTTCTTCATAATAATATAACAGAATTATCACCGATATGCTTTTCTACATGGTATCATGAGCTCTGTTAGGGTTAGGGTGATACTGTAAAGCTTTCCCTAATTAGTGGGGTTCGGGGCATCGACCCGATTTTTTTTTTCTGACGACCCATTCTTTTATCCGACCCGACTGATCCCAACTATGGTGGACCCTATCCAAACACCACCTTCTCCTAGAGGAGGTCGTGGAGGAGGCGGCGGTGCCAACAACAATTCCGGCGGCGGCGCCAACGTTAATTCCGGCGGCACCAATAACAAGAAATATGGTAAGAAAGATGGTAAATCCTGGTGTGATCACTGCGAACGTTATTATCACACATGTGAGACTTATTGGAAAATTCATGGAAGACCTTCTAATTGGAAAAAGAAGGGTGAGGGTCGTGCACTTCAAGCAACTTCTGATCAAGAGCCACAGTCCTCCCAAAATGCATTTCCATTCACTAAGGAACAGCTAGACCAAATGCACAAACTCCTCGAGTCTCAAACACCTTCGTGCTCCATAGCCCATAAAGGTAACTGCCCAAAATCAGCTCATCTTAGTGTCATTCCTAATCGTACATGGATCGTTGATTATGGAGCCACCGATCATATGACCGGTGAATCCAGTTTATTTTCTTCATATAAACCATATGCAAGAAATTCCAAAATTAAAATAGCTGATGACTCTCTTTCAGTCGTGGCAGGAAAATGTTTCATTGTTTTGTCTCCCTTACTAACCATCCAAGATGTGTTACATGTCCCAAATTTGTCTTGCAACTTATTATCTGTCAGTAAACTAACAACAAATAAAAATTGTCAAGCTCATTTCTTTGATACTCATTGTGTATTTCAGGATTTGATCTCGGGGAGGGTGATTGGCACTGCTGAGGAAAATGGTGGACTCTACTACTTAGAAGATGAACCAAAAACCAGACATTAATTTGGATCAATAAGTTTTTCTTCTGTTAAATCTTTTTTTGTTTCAAATAATAAGGATAACATTATGTTGTGCCACTTAAGGTTAGGCCACCCTAGTTTTAAGTATTTAAGTGCATTATTTCCTAAACTTTTTATTGAACAAGACATTTCTTCACTTCAATGTGAGGTTTGTGAGTTTGCTAAACATCATCGAAGTTCTTTTCCAATTCAATCTTATAAACCTTCAAAACCTTTTTCAATGATTCATAGTGATGTTTGGGGGCCTAATCGAACAAGTACTTTATCCAACAAAAAATGGTTTATCACTTTCACAGATGATCATACTAGACTTTGTTAGGTATACTTGTTGAAAGAAAAATCTGAGGTAAGTCAAATAATTCAAAACTTTTGTAAATTAGTGCAGACACAGTTTAACACCCAAATACAAGTGTTTAGAACTGACAATGGTACTGAATTTTTTAATAAAATTTTTGGAAATTTTTTCCTTGAAAATGGAATTGTGCATCAAAGTTCATGTGTTAACTCGCCCCAACAAAATGGGGTTGCAGAGAGGAAAAACCGGCACCTTCTTGAAGTTGCACGAGCACTACTCTTCTCTACCAATGTCCCTAAATATTTATGGGGTGAAGCTGTCTTGACAGCTGCACATTTAATAAACCGTATGCCATCCCGTGTTTTGAAATTTCAAACTCCTTTGCAAAGTTTCTTGAAATATTTTTCAATTGCTTCCGTTCTATCTGATTTACCACTTAAAATATTTGGATACACAACTTTGGTTCACGAACACAAGCATCTTGGTAAACTTGAACCCCGTGCAATCAAATGTGTTTTTATTGGGTATTCATCTTCTCAAAAAGGTTATATATTTGTAACAATGAATGTTACTTTTTTTGAAAACAAACATTTTTTTGGTAATGATCATTTTCCGGGGGGAAAACAAATGAAGATTCTCCTGAATTGTTTGAAAACTTAATTATCTCAGAAGATGTGTATATATCACATAATTTTGTTCCATGTACATCTGCACCTAAAGAAAATGCCTTGAAAAAATAGATGAACCTACTCCTTCCATGAGTAAGGATCAATCAGAATCCGAGGCAACAAATCAAAACAAAGATCAAACAAATGTTTTTTCTGAAATTAATCAAAATGCACCAGATAAAGATCCTTATAATGAAACAAAAATAAGATTTGAGGAAGGAAATCCAATTTGGAAAGGCAAAATTTATGCCAGAAGAAAAAATGATCAAGTAGTAGAAGACCCTGAAATTCTGGTACCAGATATGTGATGTTACGTGTGATGTCACAACAACACACTCTGCAATGGACAATAACAAACAGCAACAGAAACACACACAAAATTGTTTACCCAGTTCAGTTCAATAACTTAATCTGGGGGCTGCCAAGCCAGGGATGAAATTCATTACTTGTAGAATTAATTTACAGACTCAACAACCTAGTTGACAATCTCCTAAACTTAATTCCTACTAATGAACTTTCTACCTAAGAGCCCACTTAGGTATGAGAACACTACTCAATCCTTAAAACCTCTCAAAGATCAAACACTTTGAGACACACCTTGATCCTACTTCACAGCTTTGATCAAGTTACAAAACTCTCTTGCTTCACAGCTCTAGAGAGGACAGATTACACTCACCAATTCACACTAGAATGGTTAACACAATACTCGTACAAAGACAATGATTGACACTCAGTCTATGCTCTCTCTCTTTTGTCTACTTTCTTTTTCTTCTTCCTTTGGTTGATGCGCTTTATATAGCTATACGATCTGGTCTTGGACCTGCTACAATATCTGATCTGATTTGTTATTTAAAACTGAATCTTCAAAACAGATTTTATCTCCAAAATCTTTTTAAATCTCAGTCTTTAAACCTCCCTACCAATCTGCATCAAATCTCTATGCAACAGAGAATATCTATCCCAAGATATTCGCATCCAATTACTCTGCCAGCTGTCTCAAATTCCAGCTAAAAGGTAAACCCTAACAACATCACTAAACCTGATGTTATTAATCTTCTGCAGACCTGATGTCACAACGTCGCATGTGACATCAGACTTCACAACTTCAACAAAATAAATACTTAACATAAACCAATGTTAAGACTCAATGTTAAGACATCACCCATGTGACATTAACATTGAACAACTTTGTTTTACCAAAATTTTAGCCAATCCTAGAGCCAACAATCTCCCCCTTTGGCTAATTTTGGCTAAAACAATCTCTGCAACATCAGAGACTTCAGCAGCGGATAAACATGAATATTTTACCATTCTTTGCAGCAGTATTTCTTCATAACAGCTTCACACTCCCCCTCAAAACCAGAACCAGCATAACAACAACTGTTCAACAACTCTCCCCCTCAATATCTGCATTTCAGCATCACACTAGCTGCACTCCTTAGCATTGCACAAAGACTAATTCTTCATCTTGGCATTGCAACACCTTGACTAACTCTTGGCTAACTCTCCCCCTTTTTAGCCACAATTGGACAAACCTCAACATGAAGTCCTTCTAACAACCAGTTAGTCCTAATCTAGTTCTCATTGTCAGTCTAAAGTCAACATGCAAGACAAGACAAATCATAAAACATAAAAACATAAATAGTGCATAAACAGGCACAATATTCAAATTACATATTACAGTGCAGAACAAAAATAAAACTAAATTACTAGCTAGAAAAAACAGCAAGGAAACTAGTCTTCATCAGAGTTGGCACCATCTCCACCATCTTCAGTTTCTGCACCATCACCTTGTTCCAAGGATTTTATCAGCAGTTCTATCTTCATCTTTCTTGTTGTGCTGGTACTAATGACCTCATCAAGATCCTTGCATGTTGCCTTCAATTCTTCAATCAACTCAGCTTTAGTACTGGCCTTTTTAACACCAGAACTTGATGTTGCAACAATGTCTGGAACATGATGTCCAGCAAACAACTTAGGATGCAAGGACAAGGCTGACTCCCTCTTGCAAGCTATATCTGAACTTGTTAAAGTTTCAGGATGTTGCTCCAAGATGATTCCACAAACAAGAGATGGGAATGCTATAGGTAACTTGATAGCATTTGTTTCAGCATGTTTCACCACTTGCTCAAAGATGTAGCTTCCATAGTCAAACTTGATCTTCTTCCCAACAGCATAGATAAACCTACCCAATCCAACAGCTATTGTTGTCTTGTGGTTTGTTGGCACCCAGTTGGCTGCTCCAATTCTGTGAAGAATGGCATACTTGATGCTAAGTTTACTAGCCTTCAACTTCCCTTTCAATGGCCAAACCTTTACCTGACCAGCTGCAATCTCTTTACATATTTCATTATCAGTCATCTCAAGTTCGCTATATTCTTCATCATCTCTTCCCAGATACTTGTTAATAGTACTAGGAGAGAAATTAATGCACTTTCCTCTCACATAGACTTTCATGAAATCAATGCTCTTTTTATCAGCAATTCTTCCAGAAATGTTGACAACAAATTCTTTGACAAGACCCTCATAGCACTTAGGAAATTTGGTCACAATCTTCACCAACCCAGCTTCATCAATCAACTCCATAATATCCTTCATCTCTAAAGGTTCTTTCCCAAGCTCCCTCTCTATGGCTAGTCTTCTCTGACATACAAATTTCCACATTGATGCACTGCTGGCATAATGAAAGGAAATGTTGTCAATTGGTACTTCAGGGACTTTGTCAGATATTCTCTTCAAAATTGTTTTTCTGACAGGTGTGATGTCTCGAACATCATCCTCAACATCAAAGTCAGAATCAGAATCTTCCCTTATCTTCCTCTTTTTGGAGGATGTAGCAACCTTGCTCCAAGGTTTTGTAGGACCAACAACAACAGTTTTCTTCTTGCCTTCAGAAGACTTCTTTGGAGAGGATTCAACAGTCTTTTCTTTCCTTGTCTTCAGTCTCTTAGCAATACTTGGAACAACATTTCCAATGACTTCATCATCAGATAAATCAACCACATTGATCGCATCCTCATTCTTTTCTTCACTAGGAGTAGTTTCAACAGGTGATGTTCTAACATCCCCCTTAACATTAGCTTCCTCATGCACATCATCTTCTTTCACTCCCACTTCAGAATCTTCAATAACAAACATAGCAAGTCTATGAAAATTTGTAGCAGCACTTTGTATGTCCTCCTTTTCCCTTTCAGAATGTTCAGCAGGCATTTGCCTTAGTGGTCTAGATATACCCTTTATAGGAAGCCCTTTCTCAAAGATCTTATCGACAATCTGACCTAAGCTTTTGTCAACATCTACCCTTTCTTTAACAGTTTTAGAAGTGGATGACCTAGCTGCAGATTTATCGCTAAAAAGTACACTAGTGACAAGCCTCTTAGTCTCATCATCATTAAATTTAGTTCCAGCCCTTTTGGGTTGAAGTTTGGAAGGTCTTGACATACCAGATTCAGGAACCATCATGGAGATGGGTTCTACATTCAAGGCTTCTTCTGCAGAGCAATCTTCAGTAGAAACCCTAGCTTTATCTCGCGAAGAGCTTTGAGAAACGAATTTCTTTGATGGAGAAGATATATGTTTCGACATTGTTCCTGTGAGGCAGTATAGGTTCAGAGACAGATGATTCTTCTTGTTGAAGGAGATGAACAGTCGGGAGATATGAGCTTTGATGAAACGTGATATTGCTACAATAGGAAATGATGGTCTAAGGTATGGCGCCTGATTTTGTGTATTCCTTAAAGACCAATTACTGAGTTTCTCCCTCCAAATAAACTTTCCTTTTAAAAATTTAAAAGGATTCACATTAAGAGTAATTAACCCTAATTGACCTTTCAGCAGACTTTCACACTTGTTGTCACAATTTGATGTTACAACATCAACCTTAACATCACCAGATAAGCTGTCCACTTGAGGTACCCATTGATAGCAATTATCTCTGGATCTTATTCCCTTCATCACTACCTCATTCTGCTCATTTGTCACCACACACTCATCTTTGGTGTAGCTGACCTTATATCCATCATCACAGAGCTGACTTATGCTAATCAGGTTAGCACTCAAACCTTTGACAAGTAGCACATTGTCAAGATCACGACCATCATGACACTTCACTCTTCCAACACCTTTTACCACCCCTTTCTCTCAATTTCCAAAAGTAACATCAATTGAGGAGTAAGAATTGACATCCACCAATTGGTTTTTGAATCCAATCATGTGCTTTGAACAACCACTGTCAAAGTACCATCCATCCTTAGCAAAATGTTCATCTGAGGTGTGAGCCAATAGACATTTGACCTCTTCTTTAGGAACCCACTGCTTAACAACCTTGTGTCTGTTCACCTTCTGTCTGGGTTGAGGGTTAGACTTGGGATAACCATGTAGCTTGAAACAAGAAAACTGCATGTGTCCAAATCTGCCACAGTAAAAGCACCTAACTCTGTTTTCTCTGAAGTGGTTAAACCTTCTGCCACCTTGATGATGATACTGCTGTGGCTGCCACCCATAATGTTGTCTTTTTCTCCCATAGTTTGACTGTCTTCTATGGTAATGATGTTGTCCTTTTGGCTGTCTTCTATGGTGATGAGGCTTCCTTCTTCCATAATAATAAGGCACAACATTATTATATCCATAGTCATACATGTTTCCCTGATGTTGAGCCTGCATGCTCTTATGATATTGTGGAGGCATATACTGCCTAGCTCCAGAAACATGTGCCTTCCTTTGATGAGGACCATGAGCATGCCTCTTCCCAATATTTTGAGGTTGTGGATGAGCAACCTGCTAGGTTTAGGATCCTATCTCTTAGTGTAAAGTTGAGACATTGGTTGAGACATTTCCTTCTTGGTTCCTGAAGTGCTTGCTTCAGCAGAAACCTTTTCCTCAACCACAAATCCTATACCTGACCTATCTCCAGCAACCTTTTCTGTCTGAAGAATCTTATCAAGTGTGTCTGTACCACTGTTCAGCATCCTAACCGATTTGGTCATATGATCAAGATGAACTTTGACCAATAAGACTTCATTTTTCAAATCAGCTTTAGCAGTCTCAAGCTGAACAATTTGTTTCTTCTGTTTTTCACTTTCTTGACAGATTTCTGCACTCTTCAGACAAAGCTCTTGATAAGTGGAAGCTAACTCCTCAAAAGTCAGTTCCTCATCACTTGAATCACCATCAGAAACCACTGTTCCAGTTAAAGCTTTGACATGTTTGGCTGACTCTCCTTCACTTTCACCGTCAGAGTCTGACCAAGAAACTGTCATGCCTTTCTTCTGCTTCTTCAGGAATGTGGGACATTCTTTCTTAACATGTCCATAACCTTCACACTCAAAGCACTGAACACCCTTGTCTTAAGCAGTCTTCTCTTCATCCTTCTCCTTAGACTTGCTGATGTCAGATGCGATGTTCTTGACATTAGGCTTGAAATTCTTGTTCATTCTTTTGAACACCTTGTTGAACTGCCTTCCCAACATAACAATGGCCTGAGATAGATCCTCATGGGATTCAACATTATTCCCTTTCTCTTCTTGAGCATCTGAAACCAAGGCTATACTCTTTGGCTTCTTTTCAGGTTCTTCCTCATTCAACCCAAGCTCAAAAGTTTGAAGAGATCCAATGAGCTCATCAACCCTCATCTGGCTGATCTCTTGTGCTTCTTCAATGGCAGTCACCTTTATCTTGTACCTCTTAGGAAGGGACCTAAGGATTTTCCTTACAAGTTTTTCTTCTGACATCTTTTCTCCAAGAGCACTGGATGCATTGGACAGCTCAATGATACTCATGTGGAAGTCATGGATAGTCTCATCTTCCTTCATCTTCAGACTTTCAAACTTTGATGTTAGAATCTGAAGTCTTGACATCTTAACTCTAAATGATCCTTCATGTGTAGTCTTCAAGATGTCCCAAGCTTCCTTAGCAACTTCACAGGTATTGATCAACCTGAATATATTCTTATCTACTCCATTGAAAATATCATTTAAAGCTTTCGAATTACGAAGGGCAAGCTCATCTTCTTCCTTGGTCCATTCTTCTTCAGGTTTTAGCTTTGAGGTGCCCTCTTTATCTTTCCCAGCATCATCTTTCTCAAACACAACAGATGCTTTCCATTCTTTTATGATAGCCTTCCAAGCCCTGTTGTCCAAGGATTTCAAAAAGGTAATCATCCTTGGCTTCCAATAATCATAATTAGAGCCATCCAAAATAGGGGGTCTGTTGACAAATCCTCCAACCTCTTTGTCCATCTTTACACCAGAAAGTACCTTCCCTAGATCTCACCCAGAGACAGACAGGATGCCTGCTCTGATACCAATTGAAATTCTGGTACCAGATATGTGATGTTACGTGTGATGTCACAACAACACACTCTGCAATGGACAATAACAAACAGCAACAGAAACACACACATAATTGTTTACTCAGTTCAGTTCAACAACTTAATCTGGGGGCTGCCAAGCCAGGGATGAAATTCACTACTTGTAGAATTAATTTACAGACTCAACAACCTAGTTGACAATCTCCTAAACTTAATTCCTACTAATGAACTTTCTACCTAAGAGCCCACTTAGGTATGAGAACACTACTCAATCCCTAAAACCTCTCAAAGATCAAACACTTTGAGACACACCTTGATCCTGCTTCACAGCTTTGATCAAGTTACAAAACTCTTTTGCTTCACAGCTCTAGAGAGGACAGATTACACTCACCAATTCACACTAGAATGGTTAACACAATACTCGTACAAAGACAATGATTGACACTCAGTCTATGCTCTCTCTCTTCTGTCTACTTTATGTGTCTTCTTCCTTTGGTTGATGCGCTTTATATAGCTATACGATCTGGTCTTGGACCTGCTACAATATCTGACCTGATTTGTTATTTAAGATTGAATCTTCAAAACAGATTTTATCTCCAAAATCTTTTTAAATCTCAGTCTTTAAACCTCCCTACAAATTTGCATCAAATCTCTATGCAACAGAGAATATCTATCCCAAGATATCCGCATCCAATTACTCTGCTAGCTGTCTCAAATTCCAGCTAAAACGCAAACCCTAACAACATCACTAAACCTGATGTTATTAATCTTCTGCAGACCTGATGTCACAACGTCGCATGTGACATCAGACTTCACAACTTCAACAAAATAAATACTTAACATAAACCAATGTTAAGACTCAATGTTAAGACATCACCCACGTGACATCAACATTGAACAACTTTGTTTTACCAAAATTCTAGCCAATCCAAGAGCCAACAGACCCATTCCTCAGCTCAGCCAAGAATCTGAATCGAGTGAAAGTCAACCGACTCAGACAGGTAAATCTCTCCTTGATCCTAATTCTCTATATACCGACCTTGATGTCCCCATAGAACTTAAGAAACAATATATTGATCTTAATGTTCCCATAGCCTTTAGGAAGTCAGGTAGGCCATATGTACTAGGCACCCCTTGTCTAACTTTGTATCATATTCAAACTTGTCTCCCTCTTTTGCTGCATTTACTTCTAATCTATCTAGTGTCAAAATTCCTAAGAATGTACAAGAGGCTCTAGAAATTCCAAAGTGGAAGGAAACTGTTTTTGAGGAAATTAAAGCTCTTGAAAAGAATAAAACTTGGAGTGCCACAACTCTGCCGGCAAGTAAAAGAACTGTGGGATGTAAGTGGGTGTTCACAATAAAGTACAATTCTGATGGATTAATTGGAAGGTACAAAGCTCAATTGGTTGCAAAAGGATTCACGCAGACCTATGACATAGATTACTCAGAGACCTTTGCTCCTGTTGCAAAGCTTAACACAATCAGAATACTCTTATCCCTTGCTGCTAACTTAGACTGGCCTCTCCATCAGCTAGATGTCAAAAATGCCTTTCTCAATGGTGATTTAGAAGAAGAAGTATATATGGATTGTCCTCCAGGTCTTGAAGAAACCTTTGGGTCACAGGTGTGTAAACTAAAGAAGTTCTTGTACGGGTTGAAACAATCTCCGAGAGCTTGGTTTGAAAAGTTTACTCAGTCTGTGAAGAAACAAGAATATACTCAAGGACAAGCAGATCATACTTTATTCACAAAGTCAGGTCAAAATGGAATGATAATTGTCTTGATAGTTTATGTTGATGATATTATTCTTACAGGTAATGATGAGATAGAAATGGAGAGATTAAAAAGAAACTTAGCAGCAGATTTTGAAATCAAAGACTTGGGTCCCCTCAAGTATTTCCTTGGCATGGAAGTAGCAAGGTCAAAGAAAGGAATTGTTGTTTCTCAGAGAAAATATGTTCTTGATCTCCTACAAGAGACAGGTATGAGTGGTTGTAAGCCTGCTGACACACCGATGAATCAAAGTGCCAAACTTTGGGAGAAGGGGGACACACCAGTTGACACTGGAAGATATCAGAGGTTGGTTGGAAAATTAATATATTTGGCTCATACTCGTCCTGACATTGCTTTCTCTGTTAGTGTCGTGAGTCAATTCATGCATGCACCATATGAAGAACACCTTGAAGCTGTGAACAGAATCTTAAGATACTTAAAAGCAACTCCTGAAAAAGGGTTATTCTTCAAGAAAACCAATGATAAAAATGTGGCAATATTCACTGATGCAGATTGGGCAGGGTCCATTATTGATAGAAAATCAACTTTAGGTTATTGCACATATGTGTGGGGGAACCTAGTGACTTGGAGAAGCAAAAAACAAGGAGTAGTTGCAAGAAGTAGTGTTGAAGTTGAGTTTAGAGCAATGACGCAAGGAATTTGTGAAGGTATGTGGATTCTCATAGTCCTAAAAGAACTGAAGATAGAGGTAGAACTCCCATTGAAATTGTACTGTGACAACAAGGCAGTTATAAGCATAGCTCATAATCCGGTTCAACATGATCGTACTAAACATATCGAGATCGATTGTCATTTCATCAAAGAAAAGATAGACTCTGATACTCTTTGCTTGCCATTTATCCCTTCCAATCAACAGACCGCTGATATATTGACCAAAAACTTGAAAAGATCAACATTTGAATACTTGATCAGAAAGTTGGGCATGATTGACATCTATGCACCAACTTGAGAGGGGGGGGGGGGGGGGGGGGTGTTGAAATATTTCTTATTTAATACTATTTATTTTTTTGTTTAAATGTCATTATATTACTCCTAAAATAAAAGAGTTAATTTTGTATTTTCTCTCTTATAAAAAGAGTTCATTTTTTTTCATAATAGTAATATAAAAGAATTATCACCTATATGTTTTTTTACAAATATTGACATCCAATAATTGCAAATCATGTAGCAAAGAAAGTAATCATTGTACTTGGTACATGGACGTAACATGAGCCAGAGCCCGTGGCTTTGCCTCTCGGAAAAAATCTTGAAAACCGTGGCTTTTTTATTTTCCAGGATATTATTGATGAAACAAGAAAACAAATCTAACGATGGATCTTCCATATCCACACAAACACCCGTACGGTAGGTCCTTATTTAGCAGTGAAGTCAAGTAATGGCCATGTGACACCACAGTAATTTCATCATCATCAAATTCATCTTTCTCTCATCACAATATTTTCCATTTCCATTCATAAAATAAAGATAAAATCCATGCTTTTTATTGCATAAACTGTAGGAGCAAACCTTTCTTTCACTTCCAATACCTACCTTTCTATTTATATGGACTGAAGACTTTTACACTGCGTTTGGTTTGAGTGAAATAAAGAAGAGAGAAGTTGAAGCGAGAGAGTTTGGAGAGAGAGATTACACTTCTTACGTTTGGTACAAAGAGAAACACGAAAGAGAGAAGAAAAAAACATGGGACCCACGTCTTTTTTATTTCTTTCTAGATCAGCGAAAAAAGAGCAGATAAAGTGAATATTTCTTGGATTTTACTTTTTTGCCCATGTCTTTTTCATTAATCTGTGTTGCCTATCTTCAAAAACTACATATAAATTAAAAATTTGATGCTCTTCAATTATGATCACCCAACCACCCTTTACTCAAAATAATTTGAGACAATGCTTCATATTAATAGTTTTAATGGTACTGTAAATTAAGTTATCCCAAAATCTAAATTGAATTTATATAGGATAAATGCATACAAGTGTGAGTGAGGGATTAAGCAATCCATTTTGGAATAATGGAACTCAAAGACATTTTATTTTTTTATGAAAAACTAAAGATTGATATTTATGCTAAAATAATATAAGTTATTTTATGCTAATCAATATTCCAATTGTTTTTTTTTTTAAAATAAAATATTCACTTCTTGATAATTGTTTTTTAAATAAAAAACTGTGATATCTTTTAGTCTAACATAAATTAAATTTAACAAATGTTTTTTAAAGTTTATTTATGATATTTTCAATTAGATATTACATTTTTAGACAAGGGCATATTAGTTAATTTAAAGTATTATTTATATTCTCTCTTCTCTATTTCTCTTTTTTTTCTCTTATACCAAACAATACTTTAAATCTATCATATTTCTTACATCTTTTTATCTTCTCACACTCTCTCTTATCAATTTCTCTCTTTATAACTTCTCTTGACAACCAAACACACCCTTAAGATGCTCTTATTAGGCTGCTCCTTGGCTTTATGTATATTATATTACTAGTTTTCATTAAGAACCGGGTGCTATACTGCCATTGCCTATTGGTTTGGTATAGTCATAAAGTTAATATATTTTATTCATTTATATATTAGTAGAATATTATACAACTAGGTGTCATTAATAAGAACCGTGTGGCAGGTAGAGTTATAGTCACAACTGTCATCACCAACTAGTTCTATTGTACTGTATACACTGTGTACACATTCTACATACACATACATATCAGTATGAAATGGTCTTGGTCCTTGTTTTCAATATATTTCCAATTCATCATTATTTGTCTTTTTCTCAACTAACTACATTAAAAAGTGATCTCTATCCAAGTATTACTATATTATGAGATTCCAAGTATAAAATTACACAATTGGGCAACATGTCAAGAGTTGACTGTCTTAATCAAATACAGAAGCACATTATGTTTATTAATCAAAGTTTTTGATAGGTAGTAGATAATACTATTCTATAAAGCTGACCTCTATTCGGATTTGAAGTTTCTCTTCTTTCTCATAACCAAAAACAAGTTGTTTACAATTTCACTCCTTTCATATTCCTATATGATATATCTCTAACTGTTGCTTTCTGCTACTGAATTTGAAGCTTTGTATTTTGTCATCATATCAACAAGCATGAACAAAAGTTTCCTTAGTTTCTTCTTTCTTTTGCTCTTTACCACCTTAGTTTTTGGAGCCACTCTTCCAAAAGATGAAGGTATATATAAAATTGTTTATATTATATATAGTTTATGTAGATATTTAAAATTGTTTTTGGTATTGTAGTGGAAGCTCTTGAAGATATTGCTAAGACACTTGGAAAGAAGAATTGGGATTTCAGTGTAGATCCATGTAGTGGACAAAAAAATTGGACATCTTCTGTTCAAGTAAAAGGGAGTGAAAATGCTGTCACATGCAATTGTTCCTATGTCAATGCCACTGTTTGTCATGTCACTAACATGTAAATCTCTTTACCCTTCTCTGTTTTAATATATGTATACTAAAACAATATATTCAATTACCCTTAGAAGTTAAGATAAATAAAATGAAATTAGTTAATTCTTTTTGGTGGATATTTAATTTTGATAGTGTATTAATGCTTAGTGACGAGATTAAAAACAGACTGTTATTATTATTTTCTTTTGCTAAGTTAGGAAAGCTTATAATTATGATAAAAGTAGTAATTTAAGGGTATTATCTTTTTTTTTTTAATGAAAAAAAAAAACTCTTAAGTTTTCAATTTTTGATAAACTCATGTATTGAAGAATAAATACTCTATAATCTTGAAAAAATTAGCAATGAAACATATATACAATAGCTCTTGAAAATAAAAAAACTGAAACATATAAGAGAAAACCGTAGTCCTCATTTTCATTCATATACCATTAAAGGTGGTAAAATGGACTTGTCAAATGAGCATATGCCCGTTTTGTCCGAAATATTTGCTTCAACAAACAATGTTTTAACTTTTAAGTTTGCATTTTCTACTATGTCCATTATGCTTCGTTTTTTCGCAGATTTTATCGGGCGTGAAAATTAACCAGGTGAGCATAGATTTTTGTAACGTTTAGATTTAAAGATTGTAGGGCCCACCCCATTCCATTTTTTTTTTTAAAGGAAAGAGCCATTATTTTCTTTCCGCCGTCTAATACGTCTGCCCCATTCGTTTTTTTTTTTCCGGGTATTCTAGTTGGCACCCCTAATAAGTTACTAAAATAGAGTATTCGATGAAGTATTCTTATGTTTTATTAAAAGAATTGTGAATGCAATGAATGTTCACATGTTGGTTTGGTCAACTTTGTAGTGCTGCTTTCTGTTCTTTATTTTCGACTTTTTATTGTACCCACTTTTTTGCCTGTTTGTATATTGTATTTTTCGCAACTTGTATATTCCCACTTTGCCAAGCAGGTATGATAATAGACTAAAATTGAATAATCATGAAGGATAATTATTGTACTTAAATTGTTATTATTAATTTAATTGACTTATTAAAAATATGTATGAATGTACGTGTAGACTTTTGAAAAGTCAAAATCTCCCTGGCACTCTTCCACCAGAATTGGTCAGGTTGCCTTATCTTCAAGAATTGTAAGTTTCATTTATTCAATTATTATATCTTATATCTATGTATTTTTATTTTATTTTTTTACTACAGTTCCATGTATATTAATTGAATAAAAATATAATATTCTGATATTTTTTGTATATTATTACTCTCAACCTATTACAGTGATGTTTCCCGCAATTATTTAAATGGTACAATTCCTAAAGAATGGGGCTCCATGAATCTCATTAACATGTATGATTTTTGTTATTTCATCTTATTTGTTTCTAGTTTTTATAATTGTTTTCTTATATGTAATAAAGAAGCTAATGATGAATAATGATAACATGTTTCTTAACCATTCACAGCACTCTCCTTGGAAATCGATTAACCGGTTCAATACCAACCGCTATAACAAACATATCCACTCTACAAAGTTTGTGAGTTTCTACTTAATCAAAAATTTTCAATTTATGTTTTTATTTAAATTTTGTAGCCATTTTAACATGTGAATTCGACAGGGTATTGGAATCCAATCAATTTTCTGGAAATCTTCCACCTGGGCTTGACAAACTTACCCAAATTCAAAGATTGTAAGCACTTTATTTTATTTAATTCCGTCACTAAATTTGTTACTAAATCTCCAATAAAGAGATTAACGACGATTTTTATTTTTTCGGTCTCTAATTTTTGTTGCGGTTAATTAAATTTAGGTTACTCTCTTCCAACAATTTCAATGGAGAATTACCTGCTACAATGGCCAAACTCACCGCATTACAAGATATGTAAGATTCATTTTTTTTATCGAACTGTAAAGTGTAATAACTAAATTATAGAATATTTGTTTTGAACATATAGTAACTTTTCTTTGTTTCATACATAATTGAACTATGTATAGTCGACTTGGAGACAATCAATTCACTGGGAAGATACCCGATTTTATTCAAAGCTGGACAAGTCTCAAAAAACTGTAACGATTTTTATTTTATCTACTCTAACTGTTTTTCATCAATTTCTTGAATTTAACTTTTGTGTTTTTCATCAGAGTGATTGAAGGGAGTGGATTAAGTGGGCCAATTCCTTCTGGAATTTCAGTTTTGGAAAAATTAAATGACTTGTATGTATGATATTTTGTATTTTATATTATTATTATAATGTAAACAATGTTTCAAAATTAAGTTTCTTATTTTACTAATCAGTTGTGAATTTGATGTGAAATTAATGCAGGAGAATCAGTGATTTGAATGGATTGGAACATTCCACTTTTCCTCAACTCAGTAATATGACATTGAAAACATTGTGAGTTGATTGCACTCACTCTTAAGGAAATAGATAGCATAAAAAAAGGTACTCATAAATTCATAATACATTGTTTTATCTATCTTTGTTTCATAGGATTCTAAGGAATTGCAACATCAATGGAACACTACCTCAGTATCTTGGATCAATGACTAGTCTAAAAAACTTGTAATTCCATAATTTTTCAATTTTGTTTGATTTCAATTAATGTTAAATTCTCTTTTATTATGTTTTTTAATTTTTTTGTCGTTCTCGTATGCGGTTTTTAAACTCGTCGTTGGTATGTTTCGCTTTCAGAGATCTCAGCTTTAACAAATTGAGTGGACCAATTCCAAATAACTATGACCCCTTAAGAAAAGTTGATTACATGTAAGAATAGCTCTTATCCCACAAGTGCTTCTAGTATTAAGTTCTATATATTGAATTATTTCCGTTGATTTTTATGCAGATATTTAACTGGAAACCTTCTCACTGGACCAGTTCCTTCATGGACACAGAAAGCTGATAACCTGTGAGTTTTCTTTGAAATGCTAATTGTATGATTCTTTGGACTTCCTAGATGCTTCATTATGTTTTAACTTTACTTGACTTATAAGTTTCTGAATCAAATTTTATAACTTTTATATAGAGATATTTCATACAATAACTTCAGCCAAAGCCAAGGGAGTCAAACATGTCAAGATGGAAATGTGTAAGAATTCTCAGCTTTATATGGATTTTTTTTTACCGAAATTACGAACCTATTTGATTCACAACCATTTCTTATGTATCACAGGAACTTGTTTTCTAGTTCTTCGACCCACAATGACTCGTAAGTTTTCTGTTATACATGCTGCATTTTTTTCTTTAATGTATATGACTTTTTCATTTCTGCATAAGAATCTTCAATTGATTATTTGAGATTATGCTAACTTATTTTGTCCTCTTTCATTATCCTAGAGGAAAGGTTTCTTGTTTGACAAGCTTTGTCTGTCCTAAAAGTAAGTTTCTTTGTGGCGAAATTCCTACTGATTACTAAGATTTCATTTTGCTTCAACATTTTCAAGTAATGTTTCTTATCAAAAGCATGCAAGGAATTCATAAATGAAATTTCTCACTTTATTTTGCTTGTGCCAGCATCGTATGCTCTACGTATAAACTGTGGTGGAAAGCCGGTAACAGTCAATGGAAGCTCATATGATGATGATGGAGATGCAGCAGGACCAGCTAGATTCCACCAGAGTGGAGAAAAGAATTGGGCATTTAGCACCACTGGTAACTTCATGGATAATGACGGTGGAGACTATTATACATGGTCGAATAAATCGGCGCTTTCTATGGCCAATGCTGAACTATTCATGACTGCGCGAGTTTCTCCCACGTCTTTGACGTATTACGGATTTTGCCTGGGAAATGGAAACTACACAGTTAATCTACATTTTGCCGAAATCATGTTTACCGATGATCAAACTTATAACAGCCTAGGAAGGCGGGTTTTCGATATCTATATTCAGGTACATGGCTAATAGTACTTTGGAGATTCGCGTATATTTAGGCTTGTTATCGGTGTGAAGTATTAACATTTGAGTTGAAATGTGATAGGGAAATCTAGTACAAAAGGACTTCAATATTGCGAAAAGAGCAGGAGGAATCGGTAAGGCAGTAACAATACCATTCACTGCCGTTGTGGCGAATAGTACTTTGGAGATTCGCTTATATTGGGCTGGAAAAGGGACGACTAGTATACCATTTAGATCAGTATATGGTCCTCTTATATCTGCTATATCTGTTGAATCCGGTAAGCTATACTTCCTAAGTTCATAGTTTTAAATTGCAGTTGCGGCCGCAGTTGCAGTTATACTGCAAACCTCTATATTTCGGCCGCAACGACTATTGCGGACTACAGTTTAAAACCATCTCAATATTGTGATCTGATCAAACTATTGTATAATATTCTTGCAGATTTTGCACCTCCTCCTGAAAATGGAAGCAGCAGCATGTCTACAGGAGCTGTGATCGGAATTGTGGCTGCAGTAGCAATTGTCCTCATTCTCTTAGTTTGTATACTCCGGTGGAAAGGCTGTTTTGGAAAGAAAAGCTCTTTAGAGAAAGGTAATCAAAAGGATAAATCATTTACTTTTCATGTACCAAGAATAAAGTATTTTAATAATGTGTCATGTTATAAGACCTTTGAGACTAGTTAACTTAATTCTGATTTTTATTTTGCATCAATTAACAGAGGTAAAGGGTTTAGACCTACAAATGAGTTTATTTAACCTAAGACAAATCAAAGGAGCAACAAATAACTTTGATATTTCCAATAAGATTGGAGAAGGAGGATTTGGTCCAGTATACAAGGTATTAACAAATTATCTTGCTTGTCACATAAGAAAAAATTTACTTTTTAGAATCATTGAATATGCAATGTATCTGGTTTATATATTTTCTGGGGATAGGGGTATAATTTTAACTAACAGTATATAACATTCTTCAAAATACAGGGATGTCTATCAGACGGAACATTGATAGCAGTCAAGCAACTTTCTTCTAAATCAAAGCAAGGGAATCGCGAGTTTTTAAACGAAATTGGCATGATTTCGGCTTTGCAGCACCCTAATCTTGTTAAACTCTATGGATGTTGTGTGGAGGGAGATCAATTAATGCTAATATATGAATATTTGGAAAACAATAGTCTTGCTCGTGCTTTATTCGGTAATTTTTCTAAATGGCCAACGATGATCGTAATTTTATTCCGCATATTTTAAATTATGACTAAATGGTACCATTTTTTTAATATCTATACATTTCACAAATGAAGGAACTCAAGAGCAGCAAATTAGATTGGATTGGCCAACAAGATACAAGATTTGTGTCGGTATTGCTAGAGGTTTAGCATATCTACATGAAGAATCAAGATTGAAAGTTGTTCACAGAGACATTAAAGCGACTAATGTGTTGCTTGATAAAGATTTGAGTCCGAAGATATCTGATTTTGGTTTGGCGAAGCTTGATGAAGAGGAGAACACTCACATTAGCACTCGAATAGCAGGGACATAGTAAGTACTACATTTAAATTTATTTTATCAAGAAATAGTTTGAATTAATTCATACTTTCACAAGCACGACTCAATCTTTGAAACAAACATAAAAGTATCGTAAGAATCAAACAAGTAGAATCCTATTAATGGCTCTGTCCATAGTGCAAGCTATTGAAAAAAATGGATTTGTGTTGATTTCTAAAGTTCATGTTGCTATTTTTAATTATGCAGTGGATATATGGCTCCTGAATATGCTATGCATGGCTATTTGACCGACAAAGCAGATGTCTATAGTTTTGGAATTGTTGCCTTGGAAATCTTACACGGTAGTAACAATACCACTCTTCGACAAAAAGAAGAAGCATTCCATCTTCTTGATTGGGTAAGTATTTTGTTGCTGTGTTAGTGTCATGCCAATTGTTTTTAGGAATCATTACCAATGTAGTCAAGCACGAGATCTTAAGTAGAATCGTTAGCACGCCACATTTTTTTCTTCATGATCTTGCTTTAAAAAAGCTCGATCATGACCACACCAGTGACAAAAACGATATTTCTTTGATCGTAGCATTGTTTGGCAAGATCTTACTATCTTACAATCGAGCACTTGATCTTGACTATACTAATCATTACTATTACTATAGAAAGTTTAAATAACCACAAATAGAGACTAAAAAATGCAAAAGTAGTATCTAATTATTTCATTATTCTTAACTTCAAATTTAGGAATCAAAATTTTCATATTATATTATTTTATTTACCAGGCACATGTCTTGAAAGAAGAAGGTAATCTACTAGAGCTAGTTGATAAAAGATTGGGATCAAATTTCAAGAAAGAAGAAGCAATGGTGATGATAAATGTGGCCCTTTTATGCACAAATGTGACTTCATCACTTAGGCCTGCAATGTCTTCAGTGGTAAGCATGCTAGAAGGTAGAATTGAAATTGAAGAACTGGTTTTCGAGTCGAGTGAGGTATTGGACGAGAAGAAAATGGAAGCAATGCGAAAATATTATCAAGATCATAGTATATCAATGGAAGGGCCATCGACTGCTACTTCTTCTTCAGTAGCCACTGATCTTTATCCTGTACAACTAGATTCTTCTTACTTGGAGAAAAGAGTTTGAAGACTATGGAGATGAATTGTCTCTAGTTTTGTCAATTATCTTGCCATGAGTTGGTTTGTACATTTTTTTTTCCATCTTATTTATTCCTTTTAAACTTGATTGTAATAATACCACTATGATTTGTTTTTGCTCTTGGAATGTAATAATTTTTCTTTTGAAAATTGAGAGTAACTTGTGACAAGGAAATTTGAAAATGAGATTTTATAAAAGCTTATGTAAAAGTTGGAAATAATTTAAGGAAAAATCAATTTTTTTTCTTTTAAGTCTAAAGGGTTCAAAGACAATCAAATACAATTTAGTTTTTTAATTTTAAAAATCAACTTCAATATAAAACCTTAAAGAGAAAAAAAAAAGGATATGCACTGGCAACCAAATATGATCATCATAATGTATTTTGCCAAATTACCTTAATATTTTAAAATTAATTATGTGAAATAACTAAATGATGAATTTCTATTAAATGATAATATAAAACTATTTTATATTGGCAGTGCACTATCTTTAATCTTAATCTTAAATTAAATATTTCACTTGATTTTATTCTGACTAAAAATGACATTGATATGTTTGATTATATATCTACTTTATAAACACAATTTTATATTAAAATATTTTGATTATATATCTACTTTATATATTCTAAGTTAAAAACACGTTTATGACAAATCATTGTTTCTCTATAACAATAGATTGTTGTAAGAAGAAAATATGAAAATTTTCGAGACAAAAACAAGTTTTTGAATGATTAAAATGCATAATTGTTTTTTGAGCACCTAAGGTATATAAATAATGAATTGCATATCACCTTGGATGAAAATCATGAACTAGATGTTTGAGATACCATATCTTAATCAAAATCAAACTTGTGAAAATTGAGTTCTTCAATCTTGACTTAAACATGAAATAACATTTCACTTCATTAAAACACATTTGTCTTCATCAAAACATCTTCAAAAGAGACTTGTTTTCACAATCTCCTCCTTTTCGATGATGACAAATACTTGAATGTTATTGATGAAAGTTAATGATTATTACTTTTCGAATATGCTTCCGGTACGTTGATTATCTCCCCCTTAGTTCATGAACGTTTGAAATTCTTTGGGTTGATCAACTTTTATACCCAGAGTAAAACAGAAACAAGAAAATAACAAGCATATACATCTTCCCCCCTTTTTACATTATCAAAAAGAAGTGAAATATGAAAGTAGAAACACATGCAAGATTCAATTATACATATGGAAAATTAAACATAAGAGGACATATCTTCTCCACAATACTACCATATGAAGTCAAAATTGATATCAATATTGATGCTTCTTCAAAACATCTTTCATTCAATGAAACTTTTAGAACTACCATATCATATGGTCTTGTATCTTGAAATATCAATCTTGATTTGACAATACTAACATATGATCTTCAAGTACCTACAAAGCAATTATTAATACTTAGGTATCCAGTATTCTTTCGGTCCACTTGGGTTAGATCCCTTCCTCATCCATACATACTCACCATAAAGAATACCATAATTTTTTATGCAGCAAATATTAGAAGTATGACCTTTTGCATTACAATAGATACGAGTAGGTCTAAAATCATCATTCCTTTTATTAACATAAAAGTTATTTCTATCATAAGACCTTTTATGATGACATACATCATGTTATTTATTTGATTCATTATTGTTGAATTTGCTAATAGCCTTTAAAAAGATGATTTGACTTGTACTAGGTTTATCAAAATTAGAAAAGTCAATTTATTATTTGAAAATCTTTGACTACTCAACACATTATCCGAGTTAATTTTCCCTTTTCATATATTGCAATGACTTGTTTAATTCCACAATTTTTACTCAAAAGAAGAATTATTATTGCATGCTGAATTTTTTATTAAGCCTAACTCCACTTTTGTGAAATTAGGCCCACTTTCTAGATTTAAAACAGTTTTCTTTTGTTTTGAAAATTTTGTAGAAAGTGTAAAAAATACATCATATAATTCATTAAAAACACTTTTTAATTCATCATATGAAGGTCTATCATCAATTTCAGAATCACTAACCTCATGTTCTTCATCACTTAAATAATGTGATACCATCGATGCCTTATTTGCATGATCTTCATCTGAATATGAACTTATTGCATTGTCATCCTATGCTACATATGCTTTCTTTGGCATTTTGTCCTTCTTGTTCTTGAATTTATTCTTCTTTTGAAGTGTAGGACATTCACCTTTAACATGTCCTTTTTCTCCACATTCAAAGCAAGCAACCTTCCTTTTTTGTGCTTCAAGATGTTCTTGCATACAGATCTTTCAAAAATCATAATATTCACAACAGAAGAAATGAGACTTATTGTTTCTACCAGCCACCATCTCTAAAAATCAGATTTGCAGAAGCCATCTTCAAGATCTAAGTAGCAAGTTACCTATAACCTGCTCTGATTACAATGTAAGTATGAAAAGTAATCTAAAGGGGGAGGTTGAATTAGATTTAACAGTATTTTTTAATTTTTAGACAACGGTTCATGTGTTCTTATTTTTCATAGAACTTTTGAAGAACTTTAAAAGTTAGAATGCATAAAAATAAATACTGAAAATAAAGAATACAATGATATATCTTGGTTCCTCTTTTCAAACAAGAGTAATTCAGTCCCCTCACACGCCACAAGGGATTTTCAGTATTGTTAGATCTTTGTACAAGCCTACCACTAAGACTTCTCTTACAATCTTCTAACAACAACAAAGAAGCATACCACTTTCTTGATTTCACAAATACACTAACAACTATGGTGGACTTTGAATCAAACCAATTCAAAGGACCTTTCTCTAATAATCACCAACACTATAATGATTATCACATAAACAAGAAAGCACACCACTTTCTATTACAAACAAATATCACCACACACTTGGTGATCAATATAAATTATGAATACAATTTTGAATAATCTTTTCAACTTGACTTGAATTTCAAGATGTACCAATTTTGATCTTCTTTTCCACTTGAATACAATTCAAGAATATATATATATATATATATATATATATATATATATATATATATATATATATATATATATATATATATATATATATATATATATATATATATATATATATATATATATATATATATATATATGATGGGAAGAGGTAATTTTGAATATGAAACTTACTACTATTTATATGACATATGATACCTTTTGAAAAATAATGGCAATGCTTTAGAGAAACTTCAGACAATTGATGCAATGATTAGGGAAAGGATGTCATGAAAAGAGGTAATGAAAAGGTGTGTCAAAGTTCATAAAAGTTCATGATGAACAATGGATTGTTCAAAGCAGAAAATACATTGTTGTTATCGTTGCAATGTTAAAATTTCAAAAAAACTGAACTGTGACAATCTATTGTTATAGAATGACAATCTGTTATTGTTGACATGGTTTTATAAAATCGTTTACGCAAAGGCAACAACACAATGAATTGTTTAATATGACAATTTATTTTAGTATAGGAAAACTTAAAAACAACTAAGTTTTTAGCCATTTCATTAAGATGTTTGCATCACATTGCATTATTAGGTAGTCAACTTTGCTTTGTTATGCTCAAAATAGCAATATAGTTTTAAAGACATACCGGTTGAATCATTTTTTAATCGCGCGTAAAACCAAAGAACAATGTTTTCAGGTCTAAGCCTGTGACTATATGTTTTTCTGAACTACATTACGCGTAGGTTAGTTTGGTATGCTGATTAAAAATTATTTTGCATTCCCGTGTGTTCGTATTTTATCCAGTTTGAGTCTTTTCATACGAGTATTTCTAACTGCAATATTTGATTCACGAATGTATGTTTTTCTGAACGCTATAATGCATAGGTTAACTTGGTGTGCTCGTTTAATTTTTTCTCATTCATGCGCGTTCGCGTTTTAGTCTGATTAAATTATTTTCGTCTGGGTCTTTTAGTCGCAATAGTGATTTGTGGCTATTTTTTATTTTTTATATTAATTTTATTTTTTATTTTATTTTTAATTTTTACCAATTTTATTTATAATTAAAAAATAAATAAAAATTTAGTATTCTATTTTATGCATAAAATCCAAAAAATCATTTTTTTCATTGAAACTATCTCTATAATATTTATGGCAAGAATAAAATTAGATCAAGATCAAATATAAAAAATAAGTACAATTTGATTCAATCTTTGATTAGTTGAATGCAATTGTTGATTAAGTTCCCATTTGGTCTTTAGAATTCAACTATAAATGGAGATCAAAATTCCACACAAAAGGGAACAAAAATTTTCCTTCACCATACAAACCGAAACCATCCTGTAATTACCATCACTTTTTCCAAAAAACACCCCACCTTCCACTGAACCCCTTTAACCTTCATCAACAACCTCTTGCAACCTCCTTCATCAACAACCTCTTGCAATCTCCTATAATCTTTCGATAGGAGATACGGTAATGTCGCCAAGAAATTTTAGATTGAAGATCCTACTACTACATTTGGCCAAGAGTTCAGTTGGATGAGTGACTTGATGAAGGTGATAAAGCCTAAGGATAAGTTATGGTTTTCTGAAGACCTATCTTGCAGCATTGGGCCTGGCAGTGATGTAAGTTTTTGGTGCGTGCAGTGGCTTGGGAATTCCATTTTGCGGGACCTGCTACCGAACCTGTTTGCTGCAACTGATTCTAAGGATTTTACGGTCAGTGAAATGGGAGTTTGGGAGGCGGATTCCTGGGTGTGGAAGTTCAGAAATTTTCACTTCGATTATTACTCCAACCTTGATTCTGACCTTGTCCTCTTGGAGAATATTCTAGCAGTCTCTTCTGTGTCGCGCGAGATTGACGATACTTGGATCTGGAAGGCCGACACTGCCATCGGATATTCCGTCACTTCTTACTACAACATTTTAGTCGGGATGAAGTTTGTTCAGACCATAGAGGAAACAACTGCTGTAGCTCTTGATTTGTTATGGAAGACGCCAATTTTGTTGAAGATCAAGATATTCGAGTGGAGATTAATCATTGACAGGCTGCCAACTCGTTTGAACCGGTCGTCTCGGGGAATCATTTCTAACTCGCACGAGAAGGTTTGTGTTATTTGCTTTAATAATCTAGAAGATTTAGCCCATCTATTCTTCATGTGCAACAAATCTATTACTGTCTGGAACTTGGTTTGCGATTGGGTCGACATTGGAAGGATTTCGGAAACGGATTGTTTAAACCATGTTTTTGTATGGGTCCTGAGGCTTCTTGGAAGGTGCAAAAAAGAGGCGATCTCATCTATTTGGTTTATAACTTGCTGGAATTTATGGAGATGTAGGAACAACATTTTGTTTAACGATGAAGTGGCTAATGTCGAAGCCATTTTCCACAGAATTGTTGTCTCTTCTTGGAATTGCTTGGCTTTCGGGAAGTCTGGTAGGATTATATGTAGTTTATACGAGTGGACTAAATTCCCGCTCGATTTTCTTTGATTTTGGTGGTTAGCCGGTCTTGCTTATGTCTAGTAGGATTTGCTTGTTATCAATTGTGTTTCTTGTATTTCTTTGGGCTTGAGATCCCCTTTTTCTCATCTTAATGAAATATTTGCTTATAAAAAAAACTATATACTTAATCTCCATAATCAAAACATCATAAAATATAAACCATAAACCAAACATACAACACCATAACAAACTAACATCACAAACCTGTAAAATCCAAAGCAACAACAAAATCGTAGCACAAAAAACGTAAAAAAGAAAATGCAATCCAAATTCGTCGTTCTCTACACAGACAACTGCACGAGGTCCACCACTGTGATGAAAATGGTACCACATACTCGTCGACAATGTCCAGCAGCACCGCAACAACCATGAATGTCGCCCTTTCAATCGTGTGCCACCCTTCTCCTCAACTTTCTATGGCCTGAAATGCTCCGACCACTGCAAACCTCGTATTCACGCCAACCGCATTGTGGCATTGTCTCCACCATACCTGTACGCAGAACCACTGCACGCAAAATCAGCTAGCAATTTTGCAGCTTCATCGCCGACGATTCACCCTCAAGGACAACCGTGAGCATTTTTTTCTTTTTCCATGTCCTTTGATCTTGTGTTTGATTGTTGTTGGGATCTATTTTTTTGAAAAATTAGTCGAGAGATGAGAGTGGATATGTGGAAAGGTTTGAGTTAGAGTCTCTATTGAGATTTGAGAGATAGAGTTAGAAACAATTTGTTTTTGGGTCCAACCTAAGTGAAACACCAAAACCCTAACTACTAATTTGGTCACTCTCTCAAAGTTTTAACCAAACTTGGAAACATATTATATAAAAAATAGATGAAAAAATGGGAATTGAGTGTAGGCCTTTTTCTTCCTCGATTATTCAGATACAAGTTAATGAGCTTGCCTTTCGAATGCTTGTCTTCCATTAAGAAACTGTGGTTCAATTGTTGTAAAGAGCAAAATTTTATATGCATGAAGTAATGACTACAAGATTTTATACTAGTCCTCCGTATCAACCAAATATACATCTAGTCCATATGCTCCTTAGAGGATGATCCACTATGTTTTAGATCCTTGTACAAGTCTCACACCAAGACTTATTTATAATCTTCTAATACCTACACAAATACAAAACCCTATGGTGGACTCTAAATCTCCCAAACTCAAAGAAATTTTTCAACAATCACAAAACAATATGATGATCCTCACAAAAACCAAAAAGTACACCACTTTCTATTTAAAAACACCTTTCACCAACACGATATGATGAAAGATACAAATACTTAAACTTTGTTGATAAATGAAGAATGTAGTAGGCTATTTAATTTCAAATCCAATCTCCGAATTATAGAATTTAATTTCTCAATATCACAATTCAAAGTATATCACATAATTGCTCAAATTCTGTTCAGGTTTTAAAACTATTATGATTTATCAAAGTTTAAAAGTTTCATACCATTTTAACTATCTAGGTACCAAGAGTGGTGTTTTAACTTGGATGCTACATAAATTTGAAATATGAACAACTTTTTTCGGCACCCATATCTTATTTGGTCCTCTTTTCTTTGTTTTAGGAGATTTCTTGCCTTTTCATATTTTCAACATAGACAAAAAAAATTTGTCGTGACCTTGATGACTTTCTTAGCAAGTGGACTAATACAATCAAAGTAATAAAATAAGGATTGTGTCCACATGGATTGGAAATTTTAACAAGAATGTAATTGTGCTTTTGAAAGTACTTACATGGGGTTTTTAGAATGGTTTGGAAAAATAAATTACGCGAATAAAGTTGGTAAAAGTTCAGATAACGAAAAAACGATTAGATCTTATTTGAAACCCTTAATTTTCCTTGTTGATGTTTCTGCATTACTTGAATTGAATTGACTTATAATTTTAAAGCGAATTAACAATGCCATTATACCTAATTCCTTATTGAATAACTCACTAATTCCTTAGGAGAATTCGATGTAAAACTAGACGATCTATGTGCGTTAATTCTCTAACCACTACTTATAATTACCTAATCCTAGTTGATTACTAAGTTGAATAATTTCTCTATGTTCGATTGATAGACTTACGGTCAATAATCCCTACTCATCTAATTTTAGTTTGCACGCCCGTCAACACACAAATAACATTACAAATAAAAGCAATTGGATAACAATAAAAAAAATCAAAACTTTCAAATTACATCAAACAATCATATAATCTAACATAGTAAAACCAAGTTCATCTTCTAAGACCTAACCAAAAGAAATTTAGCTACTAGTAGTTAAATAATGAAATACCATGAGTTTAAATAAAGAAAGCATCAAAATCAAGAAAGAATAATATCTTCAATGGCTCCAAAACTCTCTAAAATTGCACTTGATAACTACTAGCCATTACTTTCTATCATGAAAATTAGAACCCTTCCAAAAGTCTATTTTTTCGACTTTTAAAGAGCTAAAAAGGTGTCCAAAACGCAACCTATCATGCACGCGATACTCTAGATCGTGCACACGATGTTCTATCATCTCACTATTGTGCATGTGTTGCATTATATCGTGCACACGATGCCTTTTTCTTTTCTAATCGTGTACACAATGGCCACATGATCCTCACATGATTTTTTCAGTAGCTCTTTTACTTTTTGCTTGAAAATTTTGTAACTTTCCATATATGTTCCTTTATTCTTCACTTGATCAAATATAGACCATTTCTTCTCCAATTTCCTATTGATTAACTTAAAAAATATCAAATCGATAACAAATACTTATAAGAATTACGTAATGAGAAAGTATCATCAAACCATATTTGAAATAATAAGAACAAATAACTTTAGGATCATGAGTGTTAACAAGAGGCTCATTTAAAATATCCTAGTCATTTTTTCCTACCCATGCTTACACCGTAGATCAAAGAAGACATCTTGCTTCTGTCTATATTATTAGCAATTAACTCATGAAAAACTTCTCGTATTTTTTAGAATTGCATACACTCATTCTGTGATATTGAGATGTTTGATTTTTATAACAATTTTTTTTATTTTTTTAAAACATCAATACCTTATTCTAGAGTTTCATGGTGTCTAATGACATGTCATATATTTTTTGATACATTTATACTTGAGACTAATTCTCCAAGTATTACTAGTTAGTTCACTCTGTGTAGAAACAATTTCATCACAGGATAAGTTAAAAAATATTTTATCATCATCATCATCATTATCATAAGCAACAACAACATAATAATAATAATCATCATCATCATCATCACCATTGTTAGGTGCAGATTTTACCTTAAAATGAACCATTTTTCTTGGCACTTTTTCTACTCAATTCTCATGTTTTCATTAGTTTTACTCATGATTGTTGTTGTTCTTCAAACATTGAGAATATACCTTTGGTGCTAGTAATATGTGTGCTATTGTGCAGGAAAAGGCACTAAATGATCAAAGTTGTAAGACACAAGATTGGATCCAAGCTGCCAAAGAACAGAGGAAAACATCAGCAAGTTCGCTTTGCGAACTGCCAGCGAAGGTTCACTTTGCAAACTCTGGCGAGGTCCCAACGAATGGTCCCAGACTTGGACAGTAGAAAAAGGCAGTAAAGTTCTCTTTGCGAACTTGAAGGCGAGTGTTCGCTTTGCGAATAATCCTTCGCATTGCGAACTCATGAAGAAATTCTGTGGCGGTTTAACTATCAGAGGCACCTCAGGTGCCCATTTTCACCATTCGCTGTGCGAGTAAAACATTCGCTTTGCGAACATGGAAAATTCTGAATGTATTATAAATAGTTTTTTCACATTTTTTAGACGGAGTTAGATATATTTTCAGCATAGAACTTTATCTCTCTCCATTTCAAGCATAGTTTAGGGAGAGAAACTCAAACCATAAGAGGGAGAAGGTAAGATCTTCAATCTCTTGTTGGGAAAGGATGTAATCTTTTGATACCTTATGTATTTCATCTAATGTATGTTTGTGAATTAGTTTTGATTCTCTATTGTTGATTGTCTTTGATTGCTTATTTGTGGGTATTGACAAAACCTATTTCAAATCCTTGATCTTAGATTTTTTATCTATCAATGAATAAACTTTTGACATGGTTTTGTGAGTTGATATTCATTGTATCTTTTGTTGTATTGTGTTGGTTAAGTAGCATGAGTAGGATCGATACGGTATTGCGATGATGCGTGATAATAGTGATGAAGAATGATATTCACATTCATTTGGCCAATTAGTTGAATGCATGCAAAAAAGGATTAATCATGTGTATGTATTCTGATCATGGCTTTGTATATGAATTACTCATTAGTTTGATATTGATGTTATAGTAATATATGTTGAGTCTTGATGTCAGAAATGGATGAAAGCTTAACATTCATGTAAGTTTTAAAGGCTTTGTATTGATTGGTAATGTGCGAGAGCAATTGTTGATCGGTACAAAATCACCCACAACATGCGGGGACCTAGAGGATATGTATGTCTTAAGTGATACATGATGATATTTGACGAACACGTGATTTAAGTATAAAATGATTAAAAGAATGCATGTGTTATCAATTGATGCGATCCAATTCTAACAAGGCTCCGTTTATAATTCAGTATTTATTTTATATTTTCAGTCTTTACATTTTCTGCATTTAATTTTGGTTCCTCTTTTAAACCAAAACTTTTGAACCATAAGCTTAGAAACATAGAGACCGTCGAACGACATTCTTTCCCTCGGACTGATCCCTGTGGATATGACAAAACTGGGTTACTTAAATTAGTTTTTGCTTGCTGTTGTATTACAGTTTCAACAAAATGGCGCCGTTGCCGAGGATCGGTGTTTAGATATTGAATTGCATTGTGATAGTTTCTATATTTTTGAGCTTTGTACATTTGTTTATCTTTGTTTTCTTTTATGTTTTCTCTAGTGTGTTCAAGAATGATGAGAACTCCTTCTAGATTGGTTGCTATTTGTATAAAAGTATTCAATGAGTCTTCGACCTAGTCTGGATGGTGAGATTTGAATGTATGCGAGGTAAATTGCACCGCTTCATAGAATGTTAGAATGATTTAAGAATTTTGTGCTTTGTGAAAATGTGTATTTTTGTTTCATTTTGTAACTTGTTTGAATGCTTGTTTCACTTAGGTCCAAAAGCCAGAAATTGTGAGAAACCTCCATTGTTTACTATATGCTAGGATGACTGATAACTTTGTTTAATTCGTTTGATTCATGCTTTATCTATTGATTATTGTGATTTTGTTGAAGCATTAGAAATGATCAAGGCATTTGTTTATATTGAGCACAACCGTATCCGAGAGTACCTTACCCGTGAGTAGTGAGTATTTGTTAACCTCTTTGAGCCTAAATAGTTTAGATCTCATTTTACTGATGAACTTGGTTTATGTACATAATTTGAAAGTGTGGTTCATCATTGAATTTTGTGAGGTTCTAAAAATTTCTTCTTGAACCTTTGAACATTGTTTTAATTTGATTTCCTTGCCGTAAAAAGCAAGGAGCATTCACTTGAGGTTTGGTTGAATTAAAGTTGGGGAGAATGAAAAAGAAAAATGGTAGGATGCTATAAACTTTTGAAAGATTTCAAACAAGCATGAAAAGAAAAAATGTGAATATGAATGTGAAAAACAAAAGAAAAAGAATGCTTGTTTGAATAAGAAAAATAGAGAATGAAATAATTGTGCATAAGGAAGTTTGAGAAGGTTTGTGATAAAGGTGTAAAATTGGTGAATGAAGTTGAGATGTGTGTAAATACCATGTATAGTGAATGTTTCTTTTTGCATCGGCAATTTCGATTCAACGGCCTTTAGAAATGTCCCTTTGTTGTGAACCCGACTAAGTTACAACCTTTGAAGCCCTTAGTGATCTTTTTGCTTCCATGTTTTCATTTTTGATTGTTAGATGTTGTATAAATTGAGTTGCTATTAGCATTGTTTGTCAGGTGAGTGAAATTTCCTCGCGGTTGCAAACGGGTTAATTTCTTCATTCTTATTCT
Source organism: Lathyrus tuberosus (assembly GCA_022829125.1). NCBI lineage: Eukaryota > Viridiplantae > Streptophyta > Magnoliopsida > Fabales > Fabaceae > Lathyrus > Lathyrus tuberosus. Next base: position 19,635,155 of record JALAZF010000012.1, on the reverse strand, counting down.
GAAGAGGAGTGTTAGAGTGATTCAAGTAAGAAAATTTAGTTGTTCTTTGAAGCATTCCATGATATTTGTTTAAGAACTTAATTCTTTGTCATTGTTCGATTCTATTGAGTGGTGAACATTGCTTGTGCGTATTTTCATCTTTTCTTGGTTGAATCATAAGCTTGAGCAAATCCTCTTGTTTTCATGAGGGGCATACTTTTCTTGAGAAGAAGCAAAAATCTAGTTGGGGAGAGTTGTTAAGTGCATATTTTACCTTAAAATGAACCATTTTTCTTGGCACTTTTTCTACTCTATTCTCATGTTTTCATTAGTTTTACTCATGATTATTGTTGTTCTTCAAGCATTGAGAATATACCTTTGGTGCTTGTAATATGTGTGCTATTGTGCATGAAAAGGCACTAAATGATCAAAGCTGTAAAACACAAGATTGGATCCAAGATGCCAAACAACAGAGGAAAACATCAGCAAGTTCGCTTTGCGAACTGCCAGCGAAGGTTCGCTTTGCGAACTCTGGCGAGGTCCAAGCGAATAGTCCCAGACTTGGACAGTAGAAAAAGGCAGTAAAGTTCGCTTTGCGAACTTGAAGGCGAGTGTTCGCTTTGCGAATAATCCTTCGCATTGCGAACTCATGAAGAAATTTTGTGGCGGTTTAACTATCAGAGACACCTCAGGTGCCCATTTTCACCATTCGCTGTGCGAGTAAAACGTTCGCTTTGCGAACATGGAAACTTCTGAATGTATTATAAATAGATTTTTCACACTTTTTAGCCAGAGTTAGATATTTTTTCAGCATAGAACTTTATCTCTCTCCATTTCAAGCATAGTTTAGGGAGAGAAACTCAAACCATAAGAGGGAGAAGGTAAGATCTTCAATCTCTTGTTGGGAAAGGATGTAATCTTTTGATACCTTATGTATTTCATCTAATGTATGTTTGTGAATTAGTTTTGATTCTCTATTGTTGATTGTCTTTGATTGCTTATTTGTGGGTCTTGACAAAACCTATTTCAAATCCTTGATCTTAGATTTTTCATCTATCAATGAACAAACTTTTGACATGGTTTTGTGAGTTGATATTCATTGTATCTTTTGTTGTATTGTGTTGGTTAAGTAGCATGAGTAGGATCGATACGGTATTGCGATGATGCGTGATAATAGTGATGAAGAATGATATTCACATTCATTTGGCCAATTAGTTGAATGCATGCAAAAAAGGATTAATCATGTGTACGTATTCTGATCATGGCTTTGTATATGAATTACTCATTAGTTTGATATTGATGTTATAGTAATATATATTGAGTCTTGATGTCAGAAATGAATGTAGGCTTAACATTCATGTAGGTTTTAAATGCTTTGTATTGATTGGTAATGTGCGAGAGCAATTGTTGATCGGTACAAAATCACTTATAATATGCGGGGACCGAGAAGATATGTATGTCGTGAGTGATACATGATGATATTTGATGAACAAGTGATCTATGTATAAAATGATTAGAAGAATGCATGTGTTATCAATTGATGAGATCCAATTCCAACAAGGCTCCATTTATAATTCAGCCTTTATTTTATATTTTCAGTCTTTACATTTTCTGCATTTAATTTTGGTTCCTCTTTTAAACCAAAACTTTTGAACCATAAGCTTAGAAACATAGAGACCGTCAAACGGCATTCTTTCCCTCGCATTGATCCCTGTGGATACGACAAAACTAGGTTACTTAAATTAGTTTTTGCTTGCTGTTGTATTACAGTTTCAACATCCATCATTACCATCATCATCACCGTCATCATTCATTGTGTTTTCAAGTTGCACACTATAGGATGTTAAGGCCATTAGAGCAACATTTGTATATTTTCATCTTCACCATATGACTCATCATATTGATCCCATATGGACACGAGTCTTTTCCTTTTTTCTCCAAATCTACTCTAATTGGATCTCTCTTTCTCTAGCTTATGACGATCATTTATAAAATGTTGAGGTTCTTTGCATTCATAGAAAATAACCTTCTTTTTCAACTTCCTTCTTGTCTTTAGGATCTTTGGTGTACATGAACCCCTTGTTGGGGAATTGATTCTTCCTCACGCTCAATAGACGTTGCACTTGTCTAGAGATGAAAAGAAGTTAATCATCTTTTGTTGCTTCCTCAAAATTTTCATCATCAGACTCTTTGGCTTACAAAGCCTTAACCTTTGTCTTCTTGCTTTTAGAATTCAAAGCAATAACTTTTCGATTCCTATGAGTTTCATCTTTATTCATATCTATTTCATGACTATGGAGAACTAATGAGATCTTCAAGAGATATTAATTGATAATTAATATTCTTTATATATATATATATATATATATATATATATATATATATATATATATATATATATATATATATATATATTTTAAATACATATACTTTTTTAACAAATAAATACCTTAGCTCATCTTCTTTCTAAGATTATTTATCAGTAAATAAATTAATTTTATAAAGTAGTAATAATTGGATGCCTATTTTTCAATTTCATTTATAGCTGATTTGGGAGGAGGTTGTTGAGGATATTATTGGAAGAGGAAGTAGGATGGATGTCAGAGTACTCCACATTTTCTGCTTGAGCATATGCTCTTGGTGGTGCTTTAGAGATAGTTGAATTAGCACCCCATTCTCGACTGTTATCCTCATTAGGCTTAAAGTACTTTTTCATATTCTTGAGTATCTAATCTCTGATTCCTCCTTCTCTAAATCCAATCCAGTTTGCTCCAAGATTTTTATCCTCACCGTATGATGGACCACTGCATTAACCAACATTTTCTCAACTTTATTAGCCAAAAACCAAATCAGAGCTATGTTAATTTTTTTTGTGTGGCTAGAGTTTATTTTCCTTGAGAAAAGAACACGATTTACCACATATAGAATTATAAAAATATTCGGGCATATTATGCCAACAGTGAAGAGAGTAGGAATGATAGAGGTTGGATCAACCAGAATAAAAAATAACTTCTACAACGTTAACCTCATTATATGAAAGATTGCAGATGTGTGTGAATTCTTCAGGACTTAATTGGATTTTGTATTTCTTCACTTCAAAGCTGAGAATCCCATCTACGTAGTTGAGTTTGGCATAAAACATTCTCACCAAGGTGGGAAATCATTCTTTGGGTACTTCAAAGATGAAGTTCTTCAAGCCCGCTTCCTCAAAATCTTGAACAAAACCACAATCTTGGAAGATATTTTATTCCAAATAGCGAGATTTAAGTAGTTTTATTTCAACATAGGAACGATTGAAGTTGATTTTGTAAAGCCCACATATACGTACATGCATCAAATCATATATTATACATGAAAAGTACGTTTGGTACTGAAATATACAATAAGTTCTTAGTAAACACATTATACATATACATGCCCCAAAAGCCTAATACAAAAAACTATGGCATAGTATATCTACAGATGTTTCAAAAGACAAAACACTAAGAACTAGATCACTAAGGATCTCAAACTCCACAACGGAAGCAAAGCCATCAGACAAGTAAAGATAATCACACGGCCTTATCCTTACCCTTCGCGGAACCTGCAGTACCTGTGATGTAAACAACAACAGTGGGGTGAGATACATCAAATCTCAGTGAGTTCCCTATCTTAAAGTCCTCTCGGCTCTACAAGGTTCTAATAAACCTAACTCAAGTCAAGAGGAAAAGGGGAGTGACTTTGAGTACACACACACTATATGGAAACATGTTATGAGTCCAGCAACTCACAATATCACTAATCGGTAACCACACCAAGGCATCCCCTTTTCCCGTCCGCTTCTACATCTAGAAGACGACCCGAGTCATGGATCCTTGAACCTACTTGACATACGAATGGATTCGAGTTCTACGGTCCATAAACCGTTATGAACCGTCACTTCACACGGGCCATAAACCGTCACAAGCATACGCTCCCAGAGCGCCATTCGTACTGCACACAGGAATCAAACCTGTCAAGTAGTTGTGCACATGTTTCAGAGGAGCTCGAGACCCATGAAACGCACTCGCAAAGATAACCGGTTACGATTACGTGATCACACACAGTCGTGATTGTATTCGACAATCACAAGGCCATCAAGCCTCAAGGCCTCACTTGCCTTCCAACCCACAAAGGTTAACCAACATGTTCCATACTAGTGTCTCTAAACCTTCTAAATTCTCTTATAATTCATACGGGGTTTTCCTCACTCTTTCTATTTCTTTTTCCATATTATCATGCATTTTCAATTACAATCATGCTAAACAATAATAGGATAGGCAACCACATCATGTTATAATAATACAATAGTTTAACACAATTTAAAACACAATTTTCATCATTTCGAACTTTCCCGATTATTTAATCGGTCGGTAAAATCCACATATTTTACTCCCATTGCGTAGAATATTTCCTCGGCTTTACATCGATATAAAGAACAATCAAAACCGATAAGCGAAACCAAAGTTATGAATTTTTCCGTCAAAAGTATAATTTTTCAACTCCCAGGTCGCGCTCAGCGCGTAACTCCCTGCCTCGAGAGGTTCCAAGGATTTGACACCGCGCTCAGCGGGCAACCTGCGCGCTCAGCGCGCAGCGCAATTCTCAGAAAAAATACTCCTGCGATAACAGAACTTTATCCACCCTCCAAAACCATTTTAGGGCACACTTAGAAGTCAACAGAGGTTCAACATCACATTTATAACAAGGTTTGATCACCACTAATATCAAAACATATCATTTCATAAAAACCCAATTATTCTACAACCCTAACATTTCAAAATCATCAAACATCATATAGAAACATGAAAACCATCACCCCCACATGATTCTATGAGCATACTAAACATTCATTTCAATTTCTAACCGATTCTATCCGTTAAAACATCGATTTCTACGATTTCGACCTAAAACTCATAATACCAAAACACAAAGAAAATGGTTTCTAGCTAAACCCACCTCTAGAGATGATCAAGATGATGAAACTCAAGAAGTTTGGTGAAGCTTGGATGAAGATTGGTGATGATCTTGAAGCTTCTCTTCCAAAACCTTGTTTTTCTCTTCTTTTCCCTTCTTCCTCTTTTCTCTCCTCTTTCTATCTTTTTCTTTTTAATCCAAATGAGAGAAATTAAATATATATATAGTAAGTATTATTAAAACAATACTACTAATTGTCCAAAAAAAAAGTCTCTAGAGTCCAATTAAATAAAATGTCTCCGAACAAATAATATTAATTGGATTAATTCTAAGTACCGAAGTTACTCTAATTATTTTATCAAATAATTTCTCAGAGCAACCGGACTCAGTTGATCACAATGTAATATTATTCGGTGTAATAATTTACGGGGTATTACAGATTTATTGCTCTTAGGTTGAGAAAATTTTAAAGTGGTATGAAGAGGAAGCTTTAGAGGTGTGTGCTCTCTTGGGTGCCATTGATGATGATGAAGAAGAAAATTTGCTCTAGAATAATCAAATATCCACACAAGAGAGAAGGTAGAATGAGATGAAAATAAAGGAGAAAATATACCTATTTTCAATTTTGTCCTCACCCAGAACAATATTCCTCACTAGACTCAAGAACACTCTCAAAGCACTATGGCTAAAATATGTTCGAAAATATGAGAGATTTAGAGAGGTCATGAGAGAAATGAAAATTGAGGTGTATTCACATTTTCTTTATGTGTAAAAGTGTTAGAGAAGTTATCTATTTATAGGTCAAGACGTGGTGTAAATTTGGAAATAATCCATGGGCCAATTAACTCTCCTAATCGATTAGGAACCTTAAATAATCGATTGTTGTGGCTCAAAATGGAATATTTTGATAGAGATCTGTTACAAATCATTAAAGGAACGTCATAGTCGATTATAGACTTGATTACAGATTATCTAATCGATTAGGCTATAAATCTAATCTTTTAGACAGTTTTCTAATCATTTGGCTAGGCCTCAAACATATTTTGTAGTGATTTAATTTAAAATGTGAGAGATTTCTCAATATTTTTAGTGTGTGGGGGTAAATGTGTGTGTGTGTGTGTGTGGGGGGGGGGGGGGGGAGATTTAGCCATAATATTTGTAGAAATGCCCTTGTGTCTTTACAAGACATAGATAACTTCGTCAAACATGACCAAATGAGCTTTCACACTTTCTCTCTTTCATAATCTGAAGTTTTAAGTTTTGGCATCATTATCTTTGAATTTAGCACCACACAAGAACTTTTAACCCTCTTGATGGTACTTGAGATATCTTCAACTTAATTGCCATCATTTGAGAGTTTGAAAGGGTAAAATAACCGGTGATCTTTGAAACCTAAGTCTTCACTTTGAGTTCGTTAGACTATAATGCTGACTTTAAACATATGTTTAGCATGATTCAGGAGGATAGCTTGATCAGCCATCTTTTTCATCTTTGACCGCTGGAGTTATTTTTAGCTGTTGCTTGACTTCAAGTGTTGTCATCATCAAAACTAAGTAGCTACTAGTTGACTTGAATCTTTGCTATCCATAAGCTTTACCATTACCATCTTGGATAACTTCTTAATTATACTTGCAAGCACATAGATCCACAAAGACAACTTTAGGATCATGAGCATTAATTAGAGGCTTATCAACATATGCTAATCATTCCTTACTACTCATGCTTACACCATAGATCAAAGAAATCATCTTGCTTTTATCGATATTATTGCCCAATAACTCTTAAAAATCTTGTTCATATTTTTAATAATTGCATACACTTATTCTATAAGATTGAGATATTTGATTTTTACAAAATCTTTATTTTTTAAAACATTAATATCTTATTATAAATTTTTGTTATGTTCTAATCATAGTTTTAAAAACCGAACCGGACCGGCCGGTCGGACCGGTTGGACTGGGAACCGGCCGGGTTCACTTACTCGATCGGCCATGTCTTCGAACCGGTGTGAACCGGGAAAACCGGCGGTTCAACTGCTTATTTAAAAAAAAAAAAAAAATTTTTAATTTTTTTTAAAAATTTTTTTTTTACTCAAATACATAGGAACTTTTCTCTAAGAATAATAGTGATCACTCATTTGATTTAAGTGATACACAAATTAAGTTTCGTAATATCCACAAAACTATTTTTACTATTTTGTATTTATATTTATTGAAAAACCATCATACAAATATTTGTATATAAATTTAAGAACACAAATTTAAAAACTAAATATAATATAATTTTAGACTTAACTGATTTCCATTATATATATATAGACTTTGAAAATTTATTATTTAGAATAATGTTAATATTTGTATTGTTTTAATTATTAACATTAAAACTGATTTTCTATTAACATTAAAACTATGAATTTAAATTAAATTATGTTTAATTTAGACTCTGTTTAAAATTTACAATTAGACTCTGTTTAAAATTTGAATTTAAATTATGAACCTATGAATTTATGATATGATATTTTCAAAAAATTTAAGTGTTAGTTATATTTTTTAGAGACTGAATCATCCGGTTCGACCGGTTTTACCGGTTTTATACCTATTATAATGACAGGTTTATTCAACCGAGTTATCCGGTTTAATCCGGTTTGGTCATGCGATTCGATCAATGACCCAGTGATTCGACCGATAAATCAGTGACCCAGTACCCTCACCGGTTTGATGACCGGTTCGGTTTTTAAAACACTGGTTCTAATGACATGTCATAGATCTTTTTGATACATTTATATTTGAGACTCATTCTCTGAGTTTTACCAATTAGTTCACTATATATAGAAACAATTTTTTCACAAGATAAGTTAGAAAATATGTTTTGGTCGTCATCATCACCACCACAACCATAATCCTTACCATTATCATCACAATTATCATTTGTTGTGTTGTCAAGTTTCACACCGGAGGATGTTGAGACCATTATTCTTCATCTTCACCATAGGACACATCATATTGATTTCATATTCATATGAATCCTTTCGTCTTTTCTCTAGATCCATTCTTCTTGGATCTCTCTAACTTTTTTGTCTCTAGGATCTTTAGTGTACTTGAACTATTTGTAGAGGAATTGATTCTTCTACCTTTCAGCTCCATAAACGTTGCACTTGTTTGGAGATAAGAGACAATTTATCAGCCAATGATGTTTCTTCAGAATCCTCATCATCAAATTCTTTAGGTTGCAAAGCCTTGGCATTTGTCATCATGTTTTAAGACTTCAAAGCAATAAACTTTGAATTCCTGTGAATTTTATCTTCACTCATATCTATTTCAGGACTATGATGGAAGCTTAAAAAAATATTACTTCCGTTCTTTTTATAAGAGACAATTCACTTTTTAGGTTCATTGAATAATTAATATATTTGGTCAATTTTTTAGACCAGATACATTGATTATTCAATTAACCTAAAAAGTAAATTGTCTCTTATAAAAAAGAACGGAGAAGGTATTAATTAATAATAAATATTCTTTTTAAGAATATTAATCTATTTTAACTACAACAATGTTTTTAACCAACAAATACCTTAATCCATTTTTTTTAGGAATATCTATCCATAAATAAATTGATTATAAAGTGGTAATAGTTGGAAGCCTATTTTCCAAATTCATCTCATTCTTTTTTTTATTTCTTTTTTATTGAAGTTTCTAGTGCTTAATGCTAGTTCATTTTTCATTTGTGGCACATAGGGTAGAAATAGATCAACTAATAGGGGTTTACGATTTAGCTTACACATATCCAAATCAGATCAGCATTTTTTTTTAAGTAGAAAATGCCTAAACTTTTTGATAAGCCTATTTAGTTAAATAAGTCATACCACATGTCATAAAAAAAGCCTTTTAAACCTATTAGACCGACCTATTTTAATAAATATAAATAAATATATTATTTTATATATTTTATTTTATTTTTTTTATATTAAAATACAAAATTAAATTTTAATTATCTTGAAGAACTTGTGAAAATAAGTTAAAAAAACTTTATGAATAATGTTATAAGTTGTTTTCACAAGTTCTCATAAACAAATAATTTCACAAAACTTATGCTTCTATGTAAATTTAAATAAATCTATGTAAACAAACATTTAATCTCATTGTACTTTTGATTCTCTAGAATATTTAAACATTAGTTGAACTACTTAATTACATATGTTCAAATGATATAGACTTTTTACGTAGGCTAATAGGCTAATGAGTCTTTCGAAAAGGTCAGACTCGGGCCGAAAAATGAGCCTCTGATATGCCATAGGTCAGACTTAGACTTTTTTTTTTTAGCAGGTCAGCCTCAGGTTTGGCAAAATCTAACTCGGTCCAGCCTATTTCCACCCCTAGTGGTAGAGAGACCCTTCATAAAAAAATTGCAACTTTGCTTGCATTAAAGAAAAGATAAAAATGTGTCAAACACATAAATAAAGGGCTTAATTAGTGTCAGAGTCCTTTAACTTAATTACAGATTTCGCTTTAGTCTCTTATCTAATAAATGTTACATATTAATCCCTTAAAAACTATTTTGTTATTCAAATTATTCCTTGCCGTTAATTTTTTTTTAAAAGTGTTAACTTTGCCTATGTGGCATGACAACAAGACATTTATTAATAAGCTGAGTAAACATATGTATTAAAAAACTAATATTTTTGTGTTAGGATGTTAAAAATCTCCTCAAATTGTTAATAATGTGTAAAAAAAAATATATAACACGTTATCAAAATAATCAACAAATTTTTCCAAAAAAGAGTAATGAGTGACACAACAACAGAACATAAAAATCAAAACCCAGAAAAATGAAAAATCAACAATGAACTAGCACAAATTTATACAATATTATGATTTACACTATACAAAAATAGGAATTAAGAAAACAACTTAGATCTATTGATGATGGTGAATTTGCAATACAAATGACCATGCATATCTTGAGCAATTTTAGAACTCTACTGCTTAAGAAAACATTCCTGAAACTTGAAGCTCCCATTCTCACCTCTGGAAATTCCTAAATTAGTAAAAAAAACAACAAAAGTAACAGAACATAAACCAAATAACATGTTCGCATAATTTAGCAAAACTTAGAAATATAAATGCATGTCTAACAGCCAGCCTCATAAAACTGACAAAAATACTCCAAACTCTCTGCAACAACTGTCTACGCAGGTGAACTAAAAAAAATTCAATTAACACATCAAAATTTTTTTAGGTGGTTGCTTTGGCATGCTCTATCAACAAACAAAACACCTCCAATTTCTGCATTAAGCCTATAAGGAAAAAAATGAAAGAAGAAATAACACAATGAGGGAGAAGAAAAAGATGGAAGAAAAATAAGGAAACCCACCATGGGTACTAGTATCAGAAGCTGTCAAAGTTTTACAAAATGAAAGAACATGAAACCGCAGAGGAGGTGAAGGAGCTTCTTTCGCAATCACATTCTCATCTTGCTACAATATAATTAAGATCCACAATCCAAAACAACACATAATAAAACATAAGAATATGTAATGTTTGTTAGTTCAAGCTAAAAAAACATCTTAAGAGAATTAACAAGTGATCTGAAAGGAATGGAATTAATGGTTGAAAAAGGATTAGAAATAGAGAGGAAGAAGAGAGCAAGAGAGGTGACGGCTAGGGTTAGAAGAAGTGATGAAGATATGGTGGATTAAATAATATTTAATAAGTTATAAATAATAAAGTGTTAATAAAATAATTCTAGATCAGCTAAATTGATAACAAATGAATTGTCACATATGTATAATTTAACGGATTTTAATAAAATTTAACATAAAGAACCAATGTGGCTAACGGAACTTGATTCAAGGGACTTAAAACGAAAGTTTATTAAATAAGGGACGAAAATGAAATCTGAAATTAAGATAAAGGACCAAAAGATGCACTAGGCCTATGGGTGTTCATGGGTACAGGTCAACCCGCGAACCCACTCACCTAAACCAACCCAACCTTTATTTTAACCCAACTCAATCATGTACGGGTCCAACGCGAACAACTCCATTCAAATCCATTGGTATTTGGTTCAGGTAATGGGTTTATGATTTTGAATCCGTGAACTCGCGAACCTAACACATTAATATGTCATGTTACTTTTATTTTATTTCTTTTATAAATGATCTAGAAAAATCAAGTTTGAGAAATTTAATTTCTTTATTGAAAGATTGATATCTTACCATTTTAATTATATTCTATATTTCTTTTTGGACTTGATTTAGATTGTGAAAGAGTTTTAGGTATTAAATTATACTTTTTTTTAAAAATTAAATACTAAAATTTTATTATATTTTAATGTTTATGTAAAATAAATGTGTTAATTGAATTTATTTTTTATTTATAATAATTTAAAAAAAACTTAGTGGACGACCCGCGAACCCAACCTAATCTAACCCATTGATGAAAGAGTTTGTTCAGTTCGGGTTTAGTTTTAAAAATACGGGTTGAATACTCAACCCAACCCAACGACTATTGATTGAGTCGGGGAAAATTTTACCCCATACCCCTACATTTATCCCTATACCCCTACAAATTTTTTAAAATTCCAATTTTATCCTTTTATTTTTTATTTATTTATTTTTTTTACTTTTTACCGTCAAGTCAGATAAGTCCAAAAGTAATTTTTGTCAGTATTCGACGAGAACTGGAGAACCCAGGGTAAAGATTTTCGGAATATCTTTTTTCCAAACCGGAAAACTTTGTATTATAAAAATCCGGTTAAGTATTTTTCTAAACCGGAAAACTCAGCATAGAGATTTCCGGTTTGCGTTGTGAATGCCAGGCATATAACCGGATAATTTGTCTCCAAGATATCCAGTTGGTATACCTTTCAACACTGGAATACTTGTTGTTAAGTTATCCGATTTGGGCTTTTTTGTCAACTGGATAACTTGGTGCATAGTTATCCGGAGCATTTTTTTTTAATTTCTTTTAAAAAAATTTTAAAATTTTTTTTGAATTTATGTTTGTTTAGGAGACATGGACATCCCTTTGATGATATGCGACAAAGACCAGACAAGTGTAAATACAACAGAGATATTCTCGACTGTAAAAAAATTTCCTACAAGAGAAGAGGCGACTAGGTGGATTAAGGAGGTTGGACTCAGGAATAGAGTCACTGTTATAATAACCCGGCCGGACACCAATACTGGCAAGAGAGGAAGAAGTGACAAAGTTATATTTGGCTGTGATAGAGGTGGAAAATACAAAGAAGGGGATAGCGAAACACAAAGTGCTACCAAAAAATGTAACTGTCCTTTCAAAGTAAGATCAACACCTTCAAAAGATGGTTCTGGTTAGAAAATTAATGTAAAATATAGGGTTCACAACCATGGTTTACCTGATAGATTTGAAGGTCATGCGTTTATAAGTCGACTCAATGATGATGACCAACAACATATTGTTGATTTGTCATAACGTCATGTTCCTCCAAGACACATATTATTGTCATTGAAAGAACGAGATCCGGAGAATGTGACTCGAATCACCCAAATATATAAACATAAGAGTAAGATTCAAAAAAACATCAGGGGACCTAGAACGGAAATGCAACAGTTATTTAAGTTGATAGAGGAATCTGATTATGTTTATTGGAGTAGGAAAAAAGATGAGTCAAAAGTTGTGAGAGATATCTTTTGGGCCTATCCAGACTCTGTGAAGTTGTTGAATATGTTTCATATTGTGTTGATTATGGATAATACTTACAAAACCAATAAGTATAGGCAACCTTTGTTTGAAATAGTTGGTGTGACATCAACTGAGTTAACATTTGTTGTTGCATTTGCCTATATGGAATCTGAACAAACAAAGACTTTATGCTGGGTACTAGATAAATTGAAATAGTTATTCACTAAACAAGGGTTATGGCCACAAGTAATTTTAACTGATAGAGATCTTGCTTTGATGAAAGCAATTGAAACAGTATTTCCTACGGCAGTTAATTTTCTTTGCCGATTTCACATAAACAAGAATGTGAAAGCGAAGTGGAAGGAGTATGTTGTGAATGATATGTGAAAACTGATAGAGGAGCTTTGGTACGAACTTGTAAAAGCTAGTGATGAGGTGGAATACCATCAAAAGTTGAAATTGCTTGAGCATGCCTGTTTGGAATATGGACATTTTCTGGATTATGTGAAAGACACATGGTTGACACTTCATAGGCATAGATTTGTTGAAGCTTGGATCAATAAAGTGTTGCATTTAGGCAACATCACGACTAATAGGTAATGTGTCTGTTTTATAGCCATAGTTTGTTTATGGTAATATTAATTATACTTATACTGAACTTCTAATTTTTTTTGTTAGGGTCGAATCTGCGCATTGGAAGATGAAGATGATGTTAGAGAACAGTTTAGGTGATATGTGCAAATGCTGGGAGGCTATGAATGGCAACATCAAGGTTCAAGTGGGAAATATTAGAGCTTCATTTCAGAAGAGTGGTAAATACTTTGCCTCTACAAGAGTAAAGGTCTTATCTGTAAGAATAGTGCAGCCTAGTAGCAACAACATATATGCCCTAGCTGCACAATCAAATATGCTCTCAGCTCGCAGAGGGACAAATAGCTTCTTCAATCAATCTAGCCTGTAGTAAGGACCTCTGTTTATACGAATCTCCTCAGCTGCATCCTCCAGTGAAACACCCATAAGACCAATAGCCTGGGTAATAGCATCCGAGTCAGTAAACCCTTGTGCAGGGTTACATAACTCCCCTCTAATCGGTATATGAAGGAGGCAAGAAATATCGTTCAGTGTAATCCTCATCCCGCCAAACGGCATATGGAAGGACGATGTCTCGGGATGCCACCTCTCCACAAATGCAGATAACAAGTTCTGATCTATCCTCGATAAATTGGTATTCTGCAGAGAGGATAAACCAGAACCAGATACCCACCGCTCAATCATAGGTGAGAGACTATGAGGAACCCATCCAATCAGTTTGCTGCCTGTTAACCCTCAATTTCGACGCTAGACAAAATCAAAGCTATTTTATGTTAAAAAATTATTTTTAATATAAAGAAGGCTTCGACCTAGTTTTTGGAGAGGCCTGAGTCGAATAGAGGTGTAGGAACCTCAAAAATGGCTAAGTGCTAAAAGGGTTTCGACCATGAGAATGTAGTAACAAGTGCTGCAGTGGTTATGTTAATGTTGGAGGGAATTTCCAATATTTGAAATTTAAATAAGAGCAGTTGTGAACGTGGGAACAGTTGAGATCAAGGGAAAGGCGCCAAAATCCACACGTTCGCAGCAGTAACCACCACTTAGTAGTTATTTCCTAGCACTATAAATAGGAGTTAGTTCTATGTAAATGGTGTGTTCATATTTTTGTACAAGTTACTCTAAGAAAATCAAAGTACCCGCGTGTAGAGAAACGAGTTCGTGAGAATGTGCGTAATGTAACACCATTTTCTTCATCAATATAATTTATCTTCAGCATAAGATTCAGCCATTTACTTTCCATGCCTTTACAGTTTCTTGAACTTTATCTTCCATGCCAAATTTACTTTCAAATCCATTTAAACTTCCTGCGTTTTACCTTCGACTGCACCTTTACGTTCAAACATTTAATCTTCAAGCCTTTATTTTTCAAGAACGTGGAGTTCTCCTTTAAATCCATTGCATTTATTTTCAAAGTCTTTTACTTTCTGGCACTTTACTTTCGACAGCACTTTTTATTATCCCATCCTTTACTTTCCAAGAACGTAGAGTTTGTCGCATTTTACTTTCAAAGCTTTTTACTTATTGTTATTTGTTTCGACGCCTTTAATTTCTGCACCATTTACTTGCATCCCTTTAAATTTCAAGTCTTTACTTTATTTTATTGCACATAGTCGAATGTGGAGTTCAGCTAGATTTTATTTTCCAGCATTGTCGACCGTGGAGTTCAGTTTACATTTTCTTTAATTTACACTTGTCTCTCAAATTTAGAACATGTCCTAGGATTTGTGTGGTCGATCCTGCAAGTTAATCAATTTACGTTTAGATTGATAGACCAGAGGTTGTTTACCAAAATCCATAGTAAACAAATTGGCACACCCGGTGGGACCCAGTGCTAAGTTAAACCTTTTTGTCAACCTCATCTCTCTTGGTGAAGAAGTACTCTCGTTGTATGTTATTGAGAAGTGGGAAGTTAGCCACAGCAAACGAAGGAATACCAAAGAGAAGATACACTAAGAAAATGGCAACCAATGCCAACCAACAAGTTGAGCCTCAAGGGAGTATTTCAAACACTCAGTCAAGTAGCAGTGTGGGGTCTCAAAGCACACCATCACCAGTGTCTTCGACAGGAGGACAGACGTCACTTCCATTAGTAGTGTCTGAGCCAGGATCAACATATACAAAATCATATACTCAACCTGTGTTGGAATACATAGGACCACAAAGTTCTAATTCACCAACACCCCCAGGAGGAAATTCAATGTACAGGCACGTTCCTCCTCCAGGTTTTCCACATCCAGGGTCAAGGAGTCAACCCTATGGTATGCCTACATCAATGATGCAAAATCTGCAGAATGCTCCACCGGTATTTTCAGAAACAGTTGTGTCTTCGCCATTACAAGGGTCAGGATCAGGAGGGCGAAACAACCAGAATATAGGTGTTAGTTACTCTGTTCAAACACCTAGCCTTACAAATACACCCATAAATTGTTTAAGACAGCAGATGGATGAAAGTAACATGCAAATGGTACATACGTTGTCTCAGACCATGGGAGAAGTTTTTCAACCTTTGATTCAAAATACAACCCAAACTAACCAACAATTGGCTGCACAAGTGGCACGCATGGCTGATTTCATGGGAGTATCAGTGGTAGATCGAAGAGCAACGGTTGTCGAAGATATCCCAAGAGGTCATCCACGTCAGATACCTGATGCTAACTTGGAGGATCAAGAGATGATTGATCATTTTAGAGTCGAACCACCAAGAAATCAGATGCCATACCAGATGGAGGAAGAACCAGTAGTGATGGTGAACAGGAACCAAAATGCAGATCAACTACTTAGACAGGTTCGACACCAAAATCAAGCAGAAGAAAATAATCTTGCAGCCATGGTCGAAAGGATAATGAATAGAAATGGTATGAATTTTGGCTACACCAGGCCAAATTATACTTCACCTATAGTGGATTACATTCTCCAAGCAGAACTGCCCCCTAGGATGAAGGTTCCAAAATTCAGCAAGTTTTCAGGAGATACTACTGAGTCTACTGTCGAACATGTGGCTAGATATTTGATCGAAGCAGGCGAGATTGCAGCTGACGAAAGCCTTAGGATCAAATACTTCCCAAGTTCCCTTACCAAGAATGCCTTCACATGGTTTACTACATTGCCTCCAAATTCCATATACAATTGGACCCAACTAGAACGTCTGTTTCATGAACAGTTCTACATGGGGCAAACTAAGATTAGTTTAAAAGAATTGGCTAGCATCAAGCACAAAGTTACTGAGCCAATTGATGATTACCTGAACAGGTTTCGACTTCTTAAAGCCAGGTGCTTTACACAAGTGCCAGAACATGAGTTGGTCGAAATGGCTGCTGGGGGTCTTGATTATTCCATTAGGAAGAAATTAGATACCCAATATCTTAGAGATATGGCCCAGTTGGCTGATAGGGTTCGACAGCTAGAAAGGCTAAAAGAAGAGAAGGCCAAATTCAGCAGGGGTAAAAAAGTAGCCTTTGTCGAATGCAAGGAAGATGTGGAGAATCTGTATGGTGAACCATCTTATTTCGACGGAAATGAGGTTGACGTTGCTGAGTTAAAGCAAGGTCCCCTTATGCTTGCAAATTATTAGCTCCTTCAGAAGGGAAAAATCCCGTCGAATCTAACGACAAATTTCCTAAGAAAACATATACTTTCGACGTCACTAAATGTGACGAAATTTTTGATTTGTTAGTTAAAGATGGGCAAATGATAGTGCCTGCTGGTGCTAAAACGCCACCTTTAGAACAAAGAAAGAAAAGAGGTTTTTGTAAGTACCATAATTTTTTGGGTCATAAAACTTCTCAATGTTTTCTTTTCAGGGATTTGGTGCAAAATGCTATCCAAGAAGGAAGGCTGAAGTTTGGTGACAAAGGCAAAGCCCAGATGAAGATTGACTTTGACCCATTGCAAGTTGCAGAGGCTAACTATACAGAGCCTCACAAGGTTTAGATGGTGGAAGCCACAGAGGGATTCGACGAGTCAGTCAACATGGTAGAGGTTACTGAAGACTTCGCCACTAGTTCTGTGATAATTAAAGGTTCTAGTAAGGCTGCAAGTGGCCTAAATGTTGATGGTACCAGTCTAATGTTGGTAACCAAAGAAACTGCTGATATGTTTGTTGAAATGGATAATGCTGCTAAGGTTTTGGATGTGACCGTGAGTGGGTGGAAGATAAATGCCAATGAAGGAATTAACATGGTCGAGTTGGCTGAAGAATCTGATTCTAGCTCAGATAGTATCAACACCAATGAGGCTATGGGCAGAAATACCCCTAAAGTCCAAGTTGTTAAGGAATTGGAAGATGACATGCTCTTGGTAGGAGAGATGCTAGACATGGATGGTTGTCTAGTGGAAAATTGGATATGTATGGCTGCTGAAAAATTTTTCAAGACATCTCCTGATGTCGAGAGAGTCAATGCTGAGGAGATGGTTGAGGCTGAGAAAGCTGCTTGGCAAAAAGCTTCCCAAAGAGCTGCAAAGGCAGCAGTAGGTGGTAGCTGCTTGGCGAAGACCACTAAAAGTCTGGAAGCCCGTTTATCCAAGATGCACCTAAAGGATAGAATGGATGTCAACATGGTCGAAATCACGGATCGAAGAGATGAACAAGTGAGTCAGGTAGATGAGCAAGAGAAGCACAACAAAATGGCTTATCCTAAGCCAGAAGAGACAATCGTGGACTTCTTGCATCGTTGCCAAAAAAAAGGCTCTGGAGTAATGCTGTGCCCCAGGTGCATCGCCATTTTTGATGAAAAAGCTGCCCACAAGCTAGAAGGTGTCAAGAAGGCTGGTGAAAGCTGGGGGCAGAAGGTGAACAAAGGGCACAGAGGTTTTGACCATAGGCGACTTTCGACAGGGCTAAAAAACCAAGCACCAGGAATTAGGCCAGGTACGTTCAAACCAGCTGCGAATGTGCCAACAAGTAGTTGGATCAAGCCTGTCGAAGGGAGAGGACAGAAGAAAAAGTGGGAGAAGTTTGATGTGGAAAGAGGTTCGTCATTTGAGTACAGAAAAGAGAATCACACCACAAACAAATCAGCGTACATTTCTCAGAATTACAAGGGTAAAAATCCCATGTCTAGATCGCAATGGCGAAGAGAGCAGCGCAGACGAAAGGCTGTCAGGGAGGCCCAAGTGCAAGGAGAATCAAGCACCAATGTGGATAATCAAGCCGGGGCAATGGAGAAGATGCCCACACGACGAAAGTTGTTCACTATTCAGCCAGAAAAGAAGGTCGAAAAGGATGAGGATATGACTGATAACTTCGACAATGAGTCAGCGGCTTCCCTAGACATTCTGGTAAATGTGGTGTCAGTGATGCCAAGAGAATTCGGTCAAGTCTCAGAGGTCGAAGACTTAGACCAAACTGCTGAATTGGAAATGATGGCACACAAGCCTGTGTGCTATTACATCATGAACAATGAGTGCGTCGAAGAACATAATGCCTTCTTTGAACGTCCCACAGAGGCAATGAAGGGTCATTTGAAGCCTCTTTACATTACTGGAAAAGTAGAGAACGTCCCTGTCAACAAAATTTTGGTAGACTGTGGTGCAACGGTTAATTTGATGCCAAGATTTTTGCTAAGTAGGATTGGAAAATTTGAGACCGATACTAAGCCCTACAACATGGTTCTGTCGAACTATGAAGGAAAAGTTGGGTCCACTCTGGGAGTAATTCAGGTGGATCTCACTGTGGGAACTATTACCAGACCAACAGTGTTTATGGTCATCGAAACAAAGGCTAACTACAATCTACTCTTGGGTAGGGAGTGGATTCATGGGATAGGAGAGGTACCCTCATCTATGCATCAGAGAATCACAATTTGGAGACCAGATGGGATAGTGGAAAACATTGAAGCTGATCAAGGGTACTTCAAGGTGCCTGTTAATCACGTGGATAGTAGGCAATTTGAGAAACATCTGGCGAACATTGCTCCATGTCCTCCAGCTGATTTTGAGTTTACACCTGACGAGGAAATGTTTTATTCGTTGTACTTACACCCTGTTGAAGGTTTCAGATGGGACAGGGAAGTACCAGGAGGAAGATTGCCATGCTTAGGCATACCTCCAATAGAGCCCACGGGGTGGGGAGATGAATTCAGTGATCATGACTGAGTTCGACACTTTGAAAAGAATTTCGGCCTATATGGCCGAAACAAAACTACAAGCGGCTTTGGAAGCTGCCAATGATTATATGGCTGGTGAAGCCATTTCTGAAGTATATCAAGAAGGTCCTGGTAAGGACTTTGATCCAAAACCTCCAGATAAGATTGAAACTGGAGAGCAAAGCCAGAGGCTCGACGCCATCTATGAAGATGAGCCTTTGGGATTTGAGAAGGATCCGTTGGCAAATAATATAAAAATGCTAGCACAAGATCCTTTAGAAGAAGTGGACCTCAGTGAGGGGACAACCAAAAGGCCTACCTACATCAGTGCCAATCTTGATCCCCAGTTGAAGGTCGAAGTAGTTCAGCTGTTGAAAGAGTTCAAAGACTGCTTCTCCTGGGATTATGATGAGATGCCTGGTTTGAGCAGGGAGTTGGTCGAACACAGGTTGCCTATGACGCCTGGGAAAAAACTAGTCAAGCAAAATCCAAGACGGTTTGCACCAGAGATATTGTCAAAGATCAAAGAGGAGGTCGAAAGACTGCTTTGTTGCAAATTCATTCGCACTGCATGGTATGTCGAATGGTTGGCTAATATAGTGCCTGTTATTAAAAAGAATGGGTCTTTGAGAGTTTGCATTGATTTTAGAGATTTAAACTCTGCAACTCCCAAAGATGAATATTCAATGCCAGTAGCAGAAATTTTAATAGATTCTGCAGCAGGACATGAATATCTTTGTATGCTGGATGGATATTCTGGCTACAACCAAATATTCATTGCTGAGGAAGATGTTCATAAAACTGCTTTTAGATGCCCTGGAGCCTTAGGCACCTATGAATGGGTAGTGATGCCCTTTGGTCTCAAGAATGATGGTGCCACTTATCAAAGGGCAATGAATTCAATTTTCCACGATTTTATAGACACATTCATGCAAATTTATATTGATGATATTGTTATAAAATCTATTTCTGGGAAAAATCACATGGACCATCTTCGACAGTCCTTTGAAAGGATGAGAAAATATGGTCTTAAAATGAATCCTCTTAAATGTGCTTTTTGTGTGCAGGCATGAGATTTCTTAGGCTTTGTGGTCCACAAGAAAGGGATTGAAATAAATCAGAATAAAACCAAAGCCATAATGGAGGCGAAAGCGCCATCAACCAAAAAGGAGTTGCAGTCATTGTTGGGCAAAATCAACTTCTTAAGAAGGTTTATATCCAACCTGAGTGGCAAAACACAAGCTTTTTCGCCGTTGCTTCGTTTTAACAAAGATGGTTTTGAGTGGGGGCAATTACAGCAGGAAGCCTTCGACAAGATCAAGGAGTACCTAAGCCACCCTCCAATTCTTTCACCACCTTGTAGAAACAAGAGTATGAGATTGTATATAGCTGCATCAGATAAAACTCTAGGGAGCATGTTAGCTCAGGAGGATGAAAATGGAGTCGAAAGAGCCATTTATTACCTTAGTCGAGTTTTAAATGATGCAGAAACTAGGTATAGCATGATTGAAAAGTTATGTTTATGCTTGTATTTCTCTTGTACTAAACTGAAGCAATATATAAAACCTGTTGATGTGTATGTTTCGTCTCACTTTAATGTTGTAAAACATATGTTATCTAAACCTATTTTGCATAGTCGAATTGGCAAATGGGCATTAGCATTAACAGAATTTTCCTTAACATATCAACCTTTAAAAGCTGTGAAAGGGCAAATAGTTGCAGACTTTATAGTCGATCACTCCATAAATGAAAATGATTTGAATTACGTCGAATTAAAATCTTGGAAGTTATACTTTGATGGATCAAGTCATAAAAATGGAACAGGAGTAGGAATACACATTATTTCTCCTGAAAAAATTCCAACAAAATTCAAGTACAAGGTCGAAGGACCTTGCTCTAACAATGAGGCTGAATATGAAGCATTAATTGCTGGCCTTGAAATTTTGTTAGAATTAGGGGCAACTAGAGTCGAAATAATGGGAGATTCAGAATTGGTTATAAAACAAATCACAAAGGAGTATAAATGTGTTAAAGAAAATCTCATTATGTACTTTGTGATAGCCAATAGATTATTAAAGAAATTTAAGGTAGTAGCCATTCAACACATACCTAGAATAGAGAACCAAGTTGCTAACGACTTGGCCCAAATTGCCTCTGGATACAAGGTGTCGAAAGGAAACCTTCAAGAAGTAATTGAAGCAAGAGGTAAGGTGGTGGCTGTTGGATTATGCCCATCAGACTTAGAAACAACTAAACTTGGGTAATTAGATGGCGAAAATTTTTAAATTTTTGCCATAGATAATTTAACAGATGAAGATTGGAGGAAGCCCATAGTTGAATATTTGCAAAACCCAACGGCTTCGACAGAGCGAAAAATCAGATATCAAGCTTTGAGCTATGTACTGGTGGGTAATGAATTGTTTAAAAAGACCCCTGAGGGAGTCTTATTGAAATGCCTTAGCGAAGCTGAGGCTTATTTGGCCCTTTCGACAGTACATAGTGGGGCGTGTGGAGCACACCAAGTTGGCCAGAAGATGAAATGACTGTTGTTTCGACAAGGCATGTATTGGCCCACTATGCTGAAGGATTGCATAGAATTTGCTAAAGGGTGCCAAGAATGTCAAATTCATGCTGGCATACAGCATATCCCTGCAAGTGAGTTACATTCCATAGTGAAACCATGGCCTTTCAGAGGATGGGCTTTGGATATAGTGGGAGAGATTCAACCAGCATGTTCAAAGAACCAGAGATATATTTTGGTGGGAATTGATTATTTCACCAAGTGGATTGAAGCAATACCACTGGTGAATATAGGTCAAGAAGATGTTATTGAATTCATTCAAAATCACATTATTTATAGATTTGGTATTCCTGAAACAATTACTACAGATCAGGGATCAGTGTTCACTGGTCGAAAGATGCAGGAATTTGCCAAAGAAGTAGATTTTAAGTTATTAACTTCTACACCTTATTATGCTCAGGCCAATGGGCAAGTCGAAGCTGCCAATAAAGTAGTAATTGGACTAATTAAGAAGCATGTGGGAAAAAGGCCTAGAAGTTGGCACAAGACGTTAGACCAAGTTCTTTGGGCGTGTCGAACATCCCCTAAAGAGGCTACCAACACTACCCCATTTCGACTCACTTTTGGTCATGATGCAGTATTACCTGTTGAGATTTATCTACAGTCTGTAAGAGTTCAAAGACATCATGAAATTCCCTCTGAGAATTATTGGGAAATGATGATGAATGAATTAGTGGATTTGGATGAAGAAAGGCTCAGAGCCTTGGAGTTGCTAAGAAGACAAAAGAAGAGGGTCGAAGAATCCTACAACAAAAAGGTTAAATCTAAATCTTTTGCATGTGGGGAATTGGTTTGGAAAGTGATTTTACCCATGGATCGAAAGGATAAAACATTGGGCAAGTGGTCCCCTAAGTGGGAAGGTCTATTCCAAGTCATACAGGTTTTCTCTAATGGAGCTTATGAAGTGGAAGAATTAGACAAAGATAAAAGAGTCTTGAAAGTAAATGGCAAGTATTTGAAAAAATATAAGCCTATGCTGCAAGAGATTCATATTAAAACATAAGCTTTATTTAATAAAAGAAAGCCAAAATAGGCCAAGTCAGGCTAATATGGCATACAAAGCAAAGATAAACTAGTACAACAATTTTTAATCAAGGAAAGGTTATTCATAATCTCTCCAGTTTATGGATTTGAGGAAGTCCATATAATCTGCGTCTGGCTCATCATCAGAGTCTTGGGTGTTGGAGCGCCCTTTCTTAGAGATCTTCATTTTGGTTTCTCTCTTCTTGGCTAGAGAGGTTGCTCCAATGGAGGCTTTAGGTTGCTGGGGCGCCTTCATCTCTTTTGTTGTCTCAACTGCCTTGGCCTTTCCAGCCATCTTCTTGGTTGAGGATTTCTCTGAATTATTCATGTTTGCTTCTACGCAAAACGTGGTCAAGTAGAAGAAATTTATAGAGGTTAATTACTGATAGGATTGGCCAGCCAAACGGTGGAGACACGTGAGTTATTCTTGGAAGTAGGCCTGAGGGCTATGCCATAAATGTTACTTTAAAAGCTAGAGGCTTATGCCTTGGAATTTAAAGCTGGAGAGGTGACTTTCCAAAAAAAAAGATAGAATGCCTTAATTGCAAATTTGATTGATAAAAGACAACAATAAAGTACATCATCATGCAGTATGGGTCGAAAGCAGTTAAAGGCAAAATAATAATGATTAATTAAATCAATGCCAACAGGCATAAAAATTGTCATTACATAAAAAGCCTGAAAAGGCCAAGAAACAAGTAATAATTAAACAAACGAAGGTGTCGAAAGTATTAGAAGGGAAGCCTCGACGCCAACTGAGAAAAAGATTCTATGTGATGTTTGAGGCGCGCGTTGCACAAAGATTCGTCAAGTTTTGCTTCTGCGAGCTCTTTCTCATATCTTTGGGCCGCCTCAATGCGATCAATAGCAGTCTCTGTTTCTTCAGCTATCTCAGTGTCGTCGAAATGGTGCAAATCACGGTTGCGTTTTTCAGCATTTTCAATTTTGGCTTGTAGCTCCGTGATTTGTTGCTTCCAGGTTTCAATGTCCTTCTGGTGTGAGGCTATCTCATCTTTCTTTTTCCTTTGATCAGCCTCCAAACGTTGGATCTCTTCGTACGCCTCTTTTGCACCACACCAGGCTGCACTCTCACAACCAGATGTTCTCTCTATGGTGTCCCTGATCGAGGGAAGCAGCTTTATTTCTGCAGCTATTTGGTTTACCACAGCAGTTAGCTCTATTAGAAAACCAGAAACATCTGGATTGAGAGTGGTGACCTCAATCTTTGCAAGGGTGTCCTTCAAGTAAGCAGTTGCAGTTGGATCTGAAGCCAAAACTTTGTAAATATCCCCCCTGAAGAATTTTTTCTTGATGGCCTGGAGAATTGATTGGGCGAAGTCATCTGATGCTGGGGTCGAAGAGACAGAAGAAGAACCATACCTTTGCTCAAGAATCAATTTGGTAAACTCACGTGGGTTCGACCACTTGAGTGCCGTCAGCGAGTCCCCAGGTAGCGGAGTGACCATAGGCGAAGGAGTATGGTGGGGGCGAGGCTCAGCTTGTTCTTCTTTCTCCTCTACTGATTCTTCTCCTTCTTCATCTTGGTCTTCTCCCATTTCTTCATCAGACTCTTAGCAGCTGGTTGCATATTCTCCTGGTCATCAGCTGGTGTAGGAGGTAGTTCATTTGTTTCCTCGGGCGCAGCTGGATCAGGATTGGTGTTATGTGTTTGGACTTCAGGTTCATGAATTTCTTCTTCGACCAACTGACCTTTATCCATGGAGGTACCTAGATTGAAAGGTGGTGGGCTTGAGGCGTCATCCTCATCAGAGTTGGCTCCATCAGCCTGTGCGTTTTGAGTTGGGGTTAGAGCTGGTGCTGCAGTGGGTGCTGTAATATATGGAGTAGGTTGATTAATCTCACTCAAACCAGAGCCAATATCAGAAGATGGGTGATAAGTTGGCTCACCTTGGCTGTTGAGGAGCGTGGTGGTGAGGCTTTCTGAAGTTGGGTGAGGAACAAAATCGTCAATTACAGTGGCGGCGAAGTTGCTTGGAGTTGGTCGGGAATCTGGATTGTTGATTATGGGTGCCTAAAGAACACAAGTGGAGAAAGTGAGAATGAAATAATAGGCGAAAGATGTCAAGCATAATAGAAAAGGGCAATGGTGCACATACCTGAGTTTGTTCAACAACAGGACTTGATTTATCACTCCCATGGTCACCAAGAGGGGTTCTCAAGGCCACCTGGGAGGTTTCTTTCTCGACACCACTTGTGGTGGATGCCTTTTCGAGTATTTTGGCCACCTTCGAAGGAGGTGGGCCAGTGGGTCCAGAGGCCTTTGTGGGTTTTTTCCTTTTCCTTGTAAGAACCTCCTCAGGAGATTCATCTGAGGCCTCTGAAGCTATAACCACAGCCGGGGTATCCTTCTTACCTTTCTTGGAAGGTGTTGGAGGTTTTCGACCAGTCTGAAGAGGCAGCGCAAATATAAGAAAGAAATTATATAGTACAAGCAGAAATAGGGGAGATGAAATTTACCTGTGTACTCCCTTGTTCCTTGCCACTTTGCAAGGTGGCAGCTCTAGTCGAAGCAGCTTTCCTAGGCACAGCTGAAAGATAGCATACAATTGTTACAAGTTAATGATTACATGGTTAGTCATAAAGCCATGGATTAAGGATTTCAAACCTTCATATATTTCAGATTCGACACGAACGTCCTGAATTCCTATATGAAGGTGCCCTTTAAAATTGTCTAACGTATGCTTAGTCGAAACCACTCGTTGAGCCTTTGACTGAGACTGCTGTCGAAGAAGTTTTAAATGCTCCCCACAGACAAACCAATCTGGAAATGGAGGGGCAAACGCCACTCCAAAATCAGCATTAGGCAGTCGAGGGAACTTTGGAGGAAAAAGTTTAAAAGCTACCTCATAACGTTTCTCACGAGGGACGTTGGGAGGAATTTTTAGTTGGTCCAGCTTTTCTAGAAATTTTCTCTTTAGAGTAACAGCAGCCTCATGAATGGTTCGACTAAGATCATCTGGTCGATAGATAGTTTCAAAGTATTTTTGAAAAGCCTGTATTTCTTCGATGTGAGTGAACTTACTTTTTTTCGTCTTGTCCTGCACATGGAGAAAAGCTCGGTCAAGTAGCAAAGAAAATGTAGCCACATCAAGAAAGTGCTCACTATAATGCTTCAACCACCATTGGTGGAAGGATGAAGTGCATAAAAAGGAAGGTTCAAAAAACACAGGAGAAAGGATTCTTCTTTTTTCACTCCAGCTGTCAAGTGTTTGGGAGACGTTTTCCTCGTCGAGGCAAGCAGTGTGAAGAATTACTTGGCCCTTTCTCTCATACAGGCACTGAGGGAAGCTCTGGGCCAGCCCAAATTGTCGAGAGACCAAGTTTGGTTGGTAGGCAATCAATGCTGATAGACCTCTCCCTAAGTTTAGCCTGTGGATGATGAATCTAGGAATTAAAAAGGCTTCTCAGATAGCAACAGATTCTGGATCAAGAGGTTTAAGAGGATTTGGAAATGGTCTTTGAAACCACCCAGGGCCATAGCTTCGTCGAGCAAAGGGTGCCATGCTAGGAGTGAACTCATAGCGCTTGGCGAACATCATAATATAATTGGTGAAAGCCCTTTGAAGGTTTTCACCATCATCATTTGGAGTAAGTTTGGCCAGACGTGTCCCTTTGACACTCATTTCCTTGATTTCAGCAGAGGCTTCATCAACTATGCCTTTTCTGGGGAGGCTAGCCTCAATTATAGCATTGAGCCACAATTGAAGTAGCCAAAGAGGGCCGCTCAAGTGCATAGGACCTTGGGCTTCCACATTCTTAAGTCGAGAAGCCCCCTCACTGATAGATTCGTAAAGGTTCGCCAGAATGAGTTCACTCAGGCAGGTCCCTCTGTTGTGGTGGAGTTGGTTCGCCAGGGGCAGGTACTTCTTAGCCACCTGCAAAGACTTTGTACAAAAAACATACCTCGACAGCCAGACTGTGAGGAAAGCAATGTGTTCTTCATCAGACACCTCATCATCTTCTTGTTTGAAGTGGTGCTTGATAAAGAGGGTGTAGGTCAGTTTGGAGCCTGAAATGTTGATGGTATCCTCAGCATCAACCTCAGGATTATAGACAAGGCCATCTGGACGAAGCCCCGTGATGGCAGCTGCGTCGAAAAGGGTTGGAGTAACCATTCCACATGGCAGATGGAATGTATAATGGGTGCTGTCCCAAAAGTATAAAGATGCTGCCAACATGTTCAGACAATAGGGTATGCTGGTCTTCGACAGCATAAGGAGGTCATAAATCCCTATCTCCTTCCAATGGTCAGCTTTAACCTTCTCCATCTTTGCCATCCATTGGTCGAATTCCTTTAAAGGATTGACAGCTCTCACCAGCCTGGCGCCATCAGTGAGATAGCCAATGTTAATTTTGGGTAAAGGGATCTCTTCAGGGGAAGTTCCAGCAGCGGGATTAATTTTAGGGAAACTCTTTTGCCCTAATGGTTTGGTTCTCCGGTACGAGGGGAAAAACTCACCTAGCCTCTCGTTAGAAATGTCCACATCAGCCAAAGGACCAGATAACTCATAAGTTTTATCAGACATAACTATGGGAATCATTACCTGAGATTGATAGATGGCTCTTGATGTTTCAGAGGTGGGTTCTGGCATGCAGTGGCGATTATCTACCAGTTGGGGGCCTGGGATGTTAGCGAACGGAGGGAAGGTTTGCTTAAATGGAGTGGCTTTTCCCCTTTGAGTCTTCTTTGCTTGAGGATTAGTTTGGGAAGATGCCATTGTGGAAGAAGATGAAAAGATGGTGTCTTTGCTGGGTTTGCGTGAGAAAACTGAAGATAAGAAGAGTTTGCTTGAGAGTACGAAAAGTGTGGAAAGATCACAAAGTGGCGGAAATGGGTATATATAGATATTTGAAAATCTCAAGGGACTTGGATCCACCGTTGAAGCTGAGGGGTTAGTGGGACGCGTGTCTTTCTCCTGAAGGCGTGATGAAAAGTAGCAGTTATGAGCAGACTGTTAACGTCTGTTTTCAAGAAAGGTGTTATGATGAATACGACTGAAAGGACGTTTTAAGGATTTGTCATGATGGTGTGACGTCAGAGGCGTGGGTTAAAGAAACTGAACAGTTCAGCCATTGAGTAATTAGTGGGATGTTCAGTTAAGGCCATGAGAATGTAGTAACAAGCGCTGCAGTGGTTATGTTAAGGTTGGAGGGAATTTCCAATATTTGAAATTTAAATAAGAGCAGTTGTGAACGTGGGAACAGTTGAGATCAAGGGGAAGGCGCCAAAATCCACACGTTCGCAGCAGTAACCACCACTTAGTAGTTATTTCCTAGCACTATAAATAGGAGTTAGTTCTATGTAAATGGTGTGTTCATATTTTTGTACAAGTTACTCTAAGAAACTCAAAGTACCCGCGTGTAGAGAAACGAGTTCGTGAGAATGTATGTAATGTAACACCATTTTCTTCATCAATATAATTTATCTTCAGCATGTTTAAGATTCAGCCATTTACTTTCCATGCCTTTACAGTTTCTTGAACTTTATCTTCCATGCCAAATTTACTTTCAAAGCCATTTAAACTTCCTGCGTTTTACCTTCGACTGCACCTTTACGTTCAAACATTTAATCTTCAAGCCTTTATTTTTCAAAGTCTTTTATTTTCAAGAACGTGGAGTTCTCCTTTAAATCCATAGCATTTATTTTCAAAGTCTTTTACTTTCCGGTACTTTACTTTCGACAACACTTTTTATTATCCCAGCCTTTACTTTCCAAGAACGTGGAGTTCGTCGCATTTTACTTTCAAAGCTTTTTACTTATTGTTATTTGTTTCGACGCCTTTAATTTCTGCACCCTTTACTTGCATCCCTTTAAATTTCAAGTCTTTACTTTATTTTATTGCACATAGTCGAACGTGGAGTTCATCTAGATTTTATTTTCCAGCATTGTCGACCGTGGAGTTCAGTTTACATTTTCTTTAATTTACACTTGTCTCTCAAATTTAGCACATGTCCTAGGATTTGTGTGGTCGATCCTGCAAGTTAATCAATTTACGTTTAGATTTATAGACCAGAGGTTGTTTACCAAAATCCACAGTAAACACTGCCATGTGCAGCAACCTTCAGCTCCTTCTTCGGACCTCTCTCCTAAAAAATAATTCGTAGAATATGTCAGGATACATAAATAATTAAAATTGCATTTTATTCACCATAGAAAGGTCATAGATTTACTTACTTGGCCATCCCACAGATAACGAGCCACGTGGTTCTGATACCTCACCAAAAGTGATGTATCTGTCGGTCCTCCAGGAAATGGTGGACGCGGTGGAATGTGAGTCGCTGCTGGTACAGGTGCAGGATCAGCTATCCGATCTTCATCTCGAATATACTGTGCTCGAACTACCGATCCATCAGCGTATCGTCGATAAATAAATCTGTCGCGTCCTCTAAAGCGAGCCACTAAAAAAAATAACGAAACAAACCGGAAAACCCAACAGTATGTTCTCCGGTGAAGAACTTTTACGAACCGGATAACTTGACATCAGGTTATCCGGTGTAGGAATTACACAAACCGGATAACACGATGCCAAGTTATTCGGGGTGTACCAAAAAAAAAGCAAACCAGATGTAGCTTACTTGAGTTCTCCGGTTTGTAAAACTTGTCCTCCGGAAGTAGATTGTGCTGGTTTTCTGGTTTGCAAAACTTGTGAACCGGAAGTAGCTTGTGTTGGTTCTCCGGTTTGAAAAACTTGTGATCCGGAAGTAGCTTGTGTGGGTTCTCCGGAAGTGAATTTCTGTGAGATTTTTACCGTTCGTACAAAGAAAAAATGAGGAAAAAAATAAAAAATTTGAAATATAGACTATTTATATAAGGGTATTTTCATCCAAAAATTTGATGAGTAGGGGTATGGAGATAAATGTAGAGGTATAGGGTAAAAATTTTTTTAGTCGGGTATTAGATTTCATCAAATTTGACTCAACCCAACCCATAAACACTCTTAATTAGGCCTAAATAAATAAATAAATAAAAACAAGTAAAAAAAATAATAAAAAGTTAATTAATTTTTTTATTATCATTTTACATAATTATTATATCATTTTTGTTAAACGTTGACTTAGCTATATATCTATTAAAAAACTCAAGACCTTCCCGAGGTGTTTATGAAACATAAAATAAAATTCACAATAAACCAATATTAAAATAACTACAACACAAGACAAAATGTAGCTAGGTATTACTTAATAGTCACAAATGAACTTCATATGAAATAAACTTTGATTAATTAAATAAAAAGTCAAACAAGACTTAATTAAAATACAATATGAAATTATATATTACTAGACAACACATAATCAACAAAATAAAAAAACAAACAAAACTCAAATAAAATACAATATGCTGCATCCAGCAATAAATATAAATAAAAAGATACATATATTCAATACAACATTATTTAACTTAATTAATTCACACTCCTGCAATTCTTCCTTATCTCACCATTTGATCCTGTTAAGGGACTAATGTCTCCCATCTTGATCATGGCGTCGACGAAATCATCGAAAAAAGAGTTTCGATTCATGCTATATTCACGCACTATGGAATCAGTGGATCCACCATTGAAGAGTTCTTGGTCAGAGTGGAGTAGCCCCTTAATATCAACAAGATTCTTGAAGTAATGATTGTCGAAGGAAGTTGGCGTCGCGAGATCGAGGGGCGCCAAGTTATTGTCTCCCGACCCAGATGTCTTAGGGCAGCCGGATTGCCTTGTGCGAGCAAAGGAAGTGTCTATGTTGGTGTCGTTGTAAATGTGGCCTCTAAATGTTGTGCATCTTGCTTGTCCAATCGTGTGACCACCTAGTCCAAATATCATCATTTAAAATAGTTTAGAATATATACTCGTAACAAATTTTGGACTCAGGACAGAAATGTGTTTTCAAAGACGGTCCTAATGGGATTATAGTCAATGTAATGTAACATACCAGACAATGCGACCAAATCCTTTGCGGAAAGACCAAGAGCATTATATCTTGAGATGAGTTGCTTGAGGCTTGAAGTTGGTGCTGGGATGCCATTGTTTGCAGCCGATTGACTAGCTGTTCTAGCGTCTCTTCTTCCAAGTTTCACATCCCAACTTGGACCTCCAAGCTAGAGAAATTTAAATACAATCAATCACTATAATCACTATATGTTTGTTTATACGTTCATGCATGTGATTGTATTAATAAGATTTTTATGATGCAATTTTGGTGAATACTTACAATCTCAACGGAGTCTCTAGCCGTGACGGCGAGGATATCAGCGCAAGATACTATACCCGGACATACTTTTTCCACAGCTAACTTAATTTGGTCGATCACTTCGAATCCACGCGCAGAATTTTTGTTCGGATTTGCATTTTTCTCCCCCGTAATGCTCGATGTGTCATCGAGCAAAATCGAACCATCACATCCCTAAAATTATAACAAATAGTACTTTTTCAATCTCATATTAAATGTCACATTAATAAAAATAAAAATATTTCAAATATATATATATATATATCTCTTTGTATTCATATAATATATTTATATATTGAGAGAAAAGGGATTGATAAAATGATTACATTAACAAAACAATCGTGGAAGAACAAACGCAGAAGAGAAGCACCCATGCGAGTCTCTTTCGATATGGCGGATTCAACCGCACACTTCACAGTTTCAAAGAGTTTTGGACATGAACTATAGTAATAATCTTTCGAAAGTGAAGCATTAGCACTCCCCATTAACACAAGAACCAAAAGAGAAAAACCAATAATGAAATTACTACTCATGCTAGAACAAAACGAAGCCATAATTAACTTGCTAATTATACTTAAAAGACAATTAGAAAGTTTTGTGTTTGGAAACTAAGGAAGTGTCTCATATTTATATATAACTCTTACGACCAATTCATATGTCAAATTTGTCAAAATATGTATAAGATAAATATCAAGGTACATAATGTCAAAAAAGTTAAATATTATATTGAGTAATATCAAGGTGCTTTTGTTCTCCCTTTAATTTGCTAACCTAATACCGTAGACTTAGCTCAAGTTATAATCATTCAAATGAATTACTCGGTTTGATTTGATTAAATAGAATTTAAAATGATAAAAAGTAAACCTGCTACGTAATGATTTGAATGAGAGACTATTGTGGTATTGGCATGGGGAGATTTGTCAAAAAAGTCGGTGGCAAGTAAACTTTTTTTCTTCTTTTTGAGGTTGTATTTTATATTATAATGATTAGGTGAATGAAGTTTCTATGAGATCAATTCAAATAGTTGATCGGATCTCATTGATGTGTGCAAGCAAATGTTTGACTCAACTTATTTTAGGATAAATGTTTACAGCCTCATATTACGTTCATTTTAGTATTATTTTATTATTTACCTTTTTTTTTTTACATATTACCATTGATAT
This sequence comes from Lathyrus tuberosus, assembly GCA_022829125.1. Taxonomy (NCBI): domain Eukaryota; kingdom Viridiplantae; phylum Streptophyta; class Magnoliopsida; order Fabales; family Fabaceae; genus Lathyrus; species Lathyrus tuberosus. The sequence continues at coordinate 19,602,901 of JALAZF010000012.1, read as the reverse complement.
TTGAATTGAACTCTTTATTCGACAAGATTAATTCTATGATTTGACAGTAGTAAAATATGTGCATGCCGTAGTCGAAATTTGTTATTGCATGTAGATGTCTCAATTAATTTGTCGAAATATGTTAGTTTGTTGTTTAAGTTAGTATATAGAATTGAGTCAGTCTGTTAGGCCAATTGTTTAGTATGTTAGTAGAAAGTTAGAGTTTAGTTTTCCTATAACTAGCATACTCGTCACCACTTCTCCTTCAATTCCTGATAATCATAATAAGAGGGAGAAAATGGTGTGGTTGAGATTCAATTGTAAACATTGTTCCCTAATGTGTAATTGAATCAATAATCTAGAGTTTTAAACCACCTTGATTTGTCTTTGTCTTCTTCTTTTCTTTTTTCTTTTACCTTGTGGTTTTCCTTGTTAATAAAGAAACATATCATACTCTATTTTCTTAGGCATCGTTTCACAGCAAATTGGTGCGGTGAGCGTGGAGGAGAAGACGTCGTCAAAAAAGTATGAGATTGAGAAATTCACCGGTGTGAATGATTTCGGTTTGTGGTGCTTGAAGATATAAGCCTTGCTGGTTCAGTAGAGTTTACTAGAAGTGTTGAAAGGATTAGAGAAGATGGATGTTGTCCTAACGGAGAAAGAGAAGATGGCGATGATCGAGAAAGCCCACAATGCCATCATATTGAGCCTTGGCGATAAGGTTCTCCGGCAGGTCTTGAAGGACAAGACGACAACGGGTGTGTGGAGCAAACTCGAGGGTTTGTATATGACCAAACCCCTTGGTCAATCGTCTCTACCTGAAGCAAGCTTTGTATTCATTCAAGATGAGGGAAGACAAAGTCTTGGCTGAGCAACTGGATATGTTCAACAAGTTGATTCTTGATCTTGAAAATATCGAGGTCAAGATTGATGATGAAGATCAAGCGTTGATGTTGTGCGCTTTACCAAGATATTATGCTCATTTTAAAGAAACCCTCTTGTATTGAAGAGATTCATTGACCTTTGAAGAAGTTCAATCAACCTTGTGCTCTAAGGATTTGAACGAACGAAATGAGCACATGCCACCTTCTGTTGGTGAAGATTTGTTTGTTAAGTGGAAATTCTTGAAGAAGATAAGATGTTTGAGAAGAAGAAATGTAAAGTTCTATAGAATTCTTATGGTGGTAATTCTCCTGCTATTAGGTGTTATCACTGTAAGAAGGAGGTTCATTCAAAAAAGGTGTGCCCTAATCGATTGAATAATCATGGTGGTAAGGATAATGATAATGCCTCTATTGTGCAAGATGATTATGAATCATCTGATGTCCTGGTGGTTTCAAGCAGCAACTCTAGCAAGGAGTGAATTATGAATTCAGGTTGTACTTGGCATATGACTCCAAACAAAGACGTGTTTGAGAAATTATGTGATCAAGATGATGGATCATTGTTCCTGGAAAACAATAGAGCCTGCAAATTTGCAGGAATTGGATATGTTAGATTCAAGCTCAATGATGAGTCAATAAGGCTATTGATTGATGTCAGGTATGTACCTGAACTTAAGAGGAATTTAATTTATCTTGGTGAATTTAACAAGAAATGATATGTTCAAAGGAGAGCAAAGTATCCTAAGGGTAATGAATGGGCCGAAGGAAGTCTTGAGAGGCATCAATATGCAAGACTTGTATACTCTTGAGGCTTAGGTTATAAGTGGTTCAACAAATGCGACTTCCATAAAACCTGTGTCGAAGAATGAGCTATGACACAAGCAACTTGGCCATGCCAGTGAAAAAGGCATGTTCGAATTGTCGAAACAAAATCCGCTATACGGTGACAAGGTCGAAAATCTGGAGTTTTGTGAACCTTGTAGATTTGGTAAATTCTGCAGGGTGAAGTTTAACAAAGGTAAATAAAGAACACATGGATCCCTTGATTATATTCATGCTGATCTTTGGGGGCCGACAAGAAATCCTTCACATTCAAGTGCAAGATATTTTCTATTCATAGTTGATGATTATTCTAGAAAGTTATGGGTATTCATCCAGAAAACTAAGGATGAAACTTTTGAAAATTTTAAAAGTTGAAAGACTCTGGTCGAAAACAAAATAGGCATAAAGGTAAAGAGGTTGAGAACCGACAATGGTCTTGAATTTTTCAATGAGGGGTTAGACAACTATTGTGTTGCGTGTGGTATTTCAAGGCACAAAAATATTGTAGGTACTCCCCAACAAAATGGTTTGGCTGAAAGGTTTAATCGATCCTTTATGGAAAGGGTTAGATGCATGTTGGTTAGTGCAAGATTGAAGAATGTGTTTTAGGTTGAGGCTGCAGTGATTGTGGCATACCTGATAAATAGGTGTCTCTCGACTGCCTTGGAGATAAAAACACCTGAAGAAGTTTGGTCGATACATCCACCTAATCTTGTCAGACATAGAGTGTTTGGCTGTGTAGTATATGCTCACATTTAGCAAGACAAGGTCGAACCTAGAGCTCTGAGATGTATGTTCCTTGGATACCATGAAGGAGTCAAAGCTTATAGGTTGTGGTTCCTATAGTCAGGTCACAAAAGATGTATCATAAGTTAAGATGTAGTTTTGAATGAAACTGAAATGGATTTTGAGAAAAATGATGACGTTTGTTAAAGTACGAAAATCTCTAGAGAAGAGCTGGAACAAGAAGAGATTCCTGGTGAGGTGGAGCATAGTGATGATGAATTGCATAACCCATATGAAGTCGAAAAAGATGCACAAGTTGCTTTTCAAGATGAGGAAGTTGAAAATGACTACTTACGGGCAAGAGACTGGTCGAGAAGAGTGATCAAGCCACCTCAGAGATTTGGTTATGCAGATCTCATAACTTTTGCCTTAATTTCTGCAAGTGAAGTCCTTGATGAAAAACCTAGAGATTACCAGGAAGTTGTGAGGAGTCGAAATAAGACTGAATGGATGAAAGCCATGGATGATAAAATGAAATCTCTCCATGATAATAACACTTGGGAGCTGATGAGAAACTTGTTGGAGCCAGATTAATTAGTTGTAAGTGGATTTTTAAGGTCACAGAAGGAATCGAATGAGTGATGTCGAAGCGAATTAAGGCAAGGTGGGTTTCTAGGGGGTTCACTAAAAAAGAAGGTATCGAACATCAATGATATGTTCTCGCCTGTTGTAAGCATAGATCCATTTGAATGTTATCTGTTATGGCGACGAAGTTTGACCTATGACTTGAACAGATGGATGTGAAGACAACCTTCTGTTAGAAAAGTAATAGTGTGGGTTGTTTTTATCGTATCCACAGGGACTGTTTGATATTTTTATGCTTGCCGTTCAATAGTTGCGATATTCTAAGTTAACGGTTTCAAAAGTCTTAATTGTTTTTATCATTCACTTGTAGCAAAGATTAATTTGTCACAAAGGTTTTGTAAAAGGTTTTAAAAAGGCATGTTAAGGTTAGGTTTCGCTAATCCTTTCCATGTATAAACGATTAATCAAGCATATGAACTCGGTTTCCGACCAATATAACCGCGTATCCTCCCGACGACGTTTATGTCTAAAGCGAAATCGTGAGTACCGTTGTTTAAACCGTTAGATGATGTCTCACGCTAACAATCTAAACAATGATCATTAAGATCAATACAATGCGAATAGAAAATCCCAAATCTATGTCTAGAGTTTGGTTTTTAAGAGATGAAATTGTTAGGTCAAGATTTGTGGAATCTATGTCTAGAGTAAAACAAATCAAACTTAAAGCATTAAGAGAAAACAACTTCATCTATATTGATCAAAGACTTTGTTCATATACAATAGATCAAAAGCAATACATAAAAACAGAATCAACTACTTCTAACCTCAACATAGAGTGTTTAGCTACACATACTCATGTAGCTTGGATAACAAGTAAAGAGAGGAGATGAATAAACATCCACGACGAATAATCGAGAATGGATGCAAAATCAGCTTCTCCAAGTGAAAATACAAGCTTCAATGGTTCCAAGACTGAAAACTATGATTTTGGATCAAAATGAACAAAAGATCCTCTTTACAAAAAGTGAAATTCTATTTATACATAGCAGAATTCTGCATGATTCGCACTGCGAGCAATCCATTCGCACTGCGAATGAGGAAAAATGGCACTTTAAGTGCCTCTGAGACTTAAACCGCCCCAAGCAGAAATCGTGGGTTCGCACTGCGAATCATTCACTAGCTTCATTCGCACTGCGAATAAACTAGCGAGCCAGAATTCTCAAAACTGGAACTTACTGCCTCTCTTCGCCAGCACCTTCGCACTGCGAACCAGCCAGCGAACATTCGCTGGACCCTCGCTAGGAGTTCGCAGTGCGAACACAAGGTAATTGAAAACCTGGAGCTCACTGCCTCCATTCGCTGGCGCCTTCGCTGGTACTTCGCAGTGCGAACCTTCGCTGGGTCTTCGCCAGATTGTTCGCACTGCGAACACCCTGTTGCAGCAAGAAAAACTCACTGGAACTTGCATTGGTTCCATGTGTTCACCATTTTGCTCCTTTCATGCCTATACCTGCACATTAACACACAAATTACAAGCTCCACACATATATTCCGATGTAAGCATAACAACTCCATTTACCGCTTAAATTCACACTATACCATTAGAAAGAAATGAAAAATGCCAAATATTCCATACAAATATATAACATGTTTGACATCTAACAAACTCTCCCCAACTAACTCTTTGTTTGTCCTCAAGCAAAGTATGCCTCTCACGAGGATTTGCTCGAGCACCCAATTCAACCAAGACGCGAAAAAAATGGCTCAACTAAACAATGATCACAACAATGCACAATTACACAATTCAATAATTTGATATGAAAAAGAACTTGCGACTTAAACAATTTCAAACAATGTTTCAAGAAACAACTAACTCATCCTGCATATGTCATTCTACACTCCTCTTCGAAAAAGGATTGAAGGCAAACGTGCATACAAACACGGGACAATTACACTCAAATGACAAATGATGCAATACTAAGCAATTCATGCCGTATCTCAATGATCATAACAGAAATCATGGAAGTAAAAGATCACTAAGGACTTCAAGGGTGTAGTTTGGTCGGGTGAACAAAAAAGGGACATTTCTAATGGCCATTGAAACGAAATTGCCGAAGCAACAGAACATTCACTATATACATATTCACACAACACACTTCATTTCACCAATTTTTCATTCCACCTTCACAAACTACCGTGCACACTTATTGATTCTATTATTTTTTTGTTCAAGCAAGCATTTTCTCTTTTGTACAACATATTCACACTCTTTTCTTTACATGCTTGCTTGAAAATTTTTCAAAATTTGGAGTAATGCACCCATCTTCTTTTTATTCTCCCCAACTCATTTTCAACTCAACCTAAAGTGAATGTTCCTTGCTTTTTAAGGCAAGGAAGTCAAAGTATACAATTTTCAAAGGTCTCAAGAAGAAAATGTTAGAACTCACCAAATTCAATGATGAACCAAACTTGCAAATAATGTACATAAAACAAGTTCATCATTCAATTGAGTTCTAAACAGTTTAGGCTCAAAGGGGCTACCAAATGCTCACTACTCACGGGTGAATTAATATATGGACATGGTTGTGCTCAAATTCAAACAAGTGCCTTGATCACTTCTCATACTTCCACAAAATCACATGGTCACAAGATAAGGCATGAATTAAAAGTAGAGACAATATTCATCACAATCCTTAGCATATAGTAACCTTGGAGGCTTCTCACTTTAATGGTTTTGATCCTAAAATGACATATGCATTCAAAGGAAGTTGTAACATGAAACAACATTTTCAATCACACCAAGACACAAAGTTCAAAAACATAAAAAATTCTCGAACTAGGTAACGATATACCTTGTCACAACACAATGCTTACGGTACTATTATAGCCCTCACGTCTTGGAGGAATCTCCTTTTAAAACACAAGAGTCTCCAACCTACTTCCCCAAATTCATCCTAAAAGAAGGAACATCAAAATAACACATATGCACAGTTTAAGAGTTAAACATTCGTCAACTGAAGAATTCAACTCTTAATAACACTTTACAACAAAAAAAAAACATACTGAAGTGTTGAGCATTCGTAAACTGAAGAACTCAACACTTAATACTATAATTAAAAACCAACAATTTATTAGTAAAGTGAAACAACAAATTTTACTGCAAACCATAATCATTACTAATAATAATCATAAAGTGCCTGGTGTATAAAACACCTACATAATCCAAAAAGTACCATACTAGTAAGAGTACATCAATATTAGACTAGTAAAAGCTGGAAAAAAAAACAAAATACAAGAAACTTCACTTTGATGACCAAAGGAAGTGTACAACTCTAAGATCCAAAAATCAGTCCTCCTCGGACTCCGTCTCGACAATATCAGTACCCGGATCATCCTCAGGCTCAGTCCCTATAACATCTGTCCTCTTCCCCTCATCATCATCATCAGAAATCATAATATCATCGCCATCTCCCCTCTCCTCAGCACCATGCTCAGCAGTGTCCTCTCCCCAACTAAAAACAGGCCTAGCCTCAGGCCATCCAGCATGCGCGAGGAACTGCTCCCTCGACATCATCGTGTGCTGCGTAGAAGGGTCGCGGATCTGTAATTGGAGAACCTGCAAAGAATCATGAATATCAGTCATGGCACGCTGCTGAGCAGCTATCCAATCCCAATTATATTGGCAGGTCTCCTGCTGATATGGATAGAAGCTGTGAGATCCAGAAGCAGCACCATCGCTTGTACCGGTCTCAGCACCAGCACCAGCCCCAGAAGATTCAGCTCTAGCACCCTTCGGTTTGCAGAATTTGTCGACATATTGATCATCAATAGTCGACGGCACAGTAACTTGACGACGCGAAGGCAAAGTCACTCCAGCATCAGCACATAAGGTCATAATCAAACAAGGGAAAGCAAGAGGGGCATTCTTCCTCGAAGCAGTCCCACCAAAACCACTCTCAACGATGACCCTTATTTCATTAGCAATGATCCTTGCGACGTCAATTTCCACGTTAGTAAGGATACTGTGGACAAGGCGAGCCAAACGAATCGGAGCTGTGGAAGAGTGTGACTTTGGCGTAATGTTGGTCACAACCAAAAGTAAAACAAGTTGAGCCAAAGGCACCATATCCTCACGGTGATATCGAACAGCCACGCCTGAATGATTAAACTTTACATTTTTACCTGGGCGTAGGAGATCACGAGTCATTGCGGCAATATCAGGATAATTACACAGCGTCTCATGATACCTATCCTCTTCGCTAGCCCTTAGTGGAAGGGGGTCTCCAAGAACTCTGTTAATAGTTCTTCTGTCGAACCTTACCATTTTCCCGCCAACAAAAGTAGTCCAAGTAAACAGATCGCCCTCATCAGGAAGAGCGTTGGCGTAAAACTGACGAACCATTTCCACATCGTATGAATCAACAGGAGTTATCAGTGTATCCCATTTTTTTGCAGTTAACAGGGCAGCAATGGCACGATAACTTCCCTGTTCATTCAGAACAAACCTCCTTTCCGCAAGGATGGTCCTTCCTTCTAACACTTCATACCTCTGAGCTTGTCTAATACCTCGGAACCGGGTCTCATCAAAACGGACCGGCGCTTGTCTTGATGTGGATGTCTTTCTTTTTCTCATCATAGTTTTAGGACCCATATGCACAAATGACAAATGAATCCACACAAAAACACCAAGACAAAACATTAGAATTAAGGATAGACATGCATCAGAATGGACTATCAAAAAATCAAAAATTTGGGCTGCTCGCTAGACCATTCGCACTGCGAAGCCTGGCGAACGCTCGCCCCAGGTTCGCAGTGCGAACAAACCAGCGAATGCACGAAAATGTTGAAAAATTTATGCAGCCCCCAGATTTCACACTCAACAATATTCTACAGGTATTCTCAACTTAAAATCCAGCAAAAATTTAGACATGTAATGAATATCCAAACCCAGAATTCAAACCCCAAACTTCTTACACATTTTTCATGTAAATACCCAAACAACATCAAAATAACAGAAAAAACATAAAAACTAAATTCAAACCTTGTTTAGAGTTGGCAATTGAGGAAAAAAAACTTGAGAGAAATGGCAGACACTTGCACGTGAGAGGGGAGAGGATAATGTCTTTTTCTCTTTTTGGTTAATGGTTGAAAGTGAGAGTGAGAGACTAGGGTTTGGTCCCCCCAAGTCAATCAGACTTTCAACATGGGTCTTGGGCCTACGTACAGGCCCACCCATCATAAAACCCTCCAATTTAATGATGTGGCAGCAAAACAACCCAGGCAGGTACGCTGACGTTCGCAGTGCGAATGGACAGCGAATTCTCGCCCCAGCTTCGCAGTGCGAACAGCTGGCGAATGCTCGCCCCAGCTTCGCACTGCGAATGAGCCAGCGAACAAGACAGTTTTTTCAAAATTACAGGTCTGTCTTGCTGCCACACTTCCAAATGTCCAAAATGTCAAAATGACTAAAAACAGCAAAATAAAGCAAAAATACTTACAATGTTGGGGTGCCTCCCAACAAGCGCTTGTTTAACGTCGGTTAAGCTCGACGGGCCATCGCGACCTCACGGATCGCGGAAAGGCACAACTGCGGAATTCCGCTCGAAACCTCCTCCGAGATACACTTTCAGCCTCTGGCCATTAACTGTCCAATTTTCCTTTGACGTTGTGTCCTCAATTACGATTGCTTCATAGGGTTTGATTTCCACAATCCGAAATGGACCGGACCATTTAGATCTTAATTTTCCGGGAAACAATTTTAATCGAGAATTAAACAATAAGACCAGCTGTCCGACCTCGAACTGTTTGATGACAATTTTTCTGTCATGGTAAGACTTTACACGTTCCTTATACAATTTGTTGGAATCGTACGCCTGAAGGCGCAATTCATCCAACTCGTGTAATTGCACTTTTCTTCTTTCGCCGCTTAGAGTTGGATCAAAATTAAAAAATTTTAAGGCCCAAAATGCCTTGTGCTCCAACTCTACCGGCAAGTGACAATTCTTACCATAAACCATTTTGAACGGTGTGAGACCGATCGGAGCCTTAAAAGCGGTCTGATACGCCCACAACGCGTCATCTAGTTTGTTCGCCCAATCCTTTCTCGAGGCCGAAACAGTTTTCTCTAAGATACGCTTAATCTCACGATTGGATACCTCTGCTTGACCGTTAGCTTGAGGATGATATGGTGTAGCAACTTTGTGCTTCACACCATATTGCTCAAGAGCTTTGTCAAGCTGAGTGTTACAGAAGTGAGATCCTCCATCACTTATTAACACTCGAGGTGTACCAAAACGCGCAAAAATATTTCTTTTCAAAAACTTCACCACCGTTTTTCCGTCGGCTTTAGCACATGCTATCGCCTCTACCCACTTGGAAACGTAATCCACAGCGACCAAAATATATTCATTAGAAAAAGAATATGGGAATGGACCGACAAAGTCGATCCCCCAACAGTCAAAATCTTCGATTTCTAACATATTTTGCAATGGCATTTCTTGCCGCTGTGAAATACCGCCGCTTCTCTGGCACTTGTCACAACTAAGGGCATGCGCATGCGCATCCTTGAATAAGGACAACCAATAAAAGCCCGATTGTAGGACTTTAGTGGCCGTTCTCAACCCATTAAAGTGTCCTCCGTAAGGAGAGTTATGACAATGCCATAGAATACCCGTGGCTTCCTCCACTGACACACACCTTCTGAGGAGGTTGTCGACACCAAGTTTAAATAAATGGGGTTCATCCCATACAAATGACTTGGCATCAGACAAAAATTTCCGTTTTTGGTGGTGCGTTAGACCGTCCGGTATCAATCCGGTGGCTTTGTGGTTAGCCATGTCGGCGAACCACGGTCTAACCTGCACTCTAAAAAGTTTTTCATCAGGGAACTCCTCTTTTACCTCAAATTCCTTCTTGGTCACGTCAATGTTGACCAGACGGGATAAGTGATCCGCCACCAAATTCTCGGAACCCCTTTTGTCACGAATTTCAAGATCAAATTCTTGTAACAAAAGGATCCACCGAATCAGCCTCTGTTTTGAATCAGGCTTGGTGAGCAGATACCTTATAGCCGAATGGTCCGTGTAAATGATGACATGTGAACCAATCAAATAGGCACGAAATTTCTCCAACGCATACACTATGGCAAGCAACTCTTTTTCAGTTGTTGCATAGTTAATCTGAGCCTCGTTTAAAACTTTGCTCGCATAATGTATAGCGTGGAAACGTTTTCCTCTGACCCAAAACAGCCCCAACCGCATAATCGCTCGCATCGCACATTAGTTCAAAATCTATTTTCCAGTTTGGTGCAACGATTATCGGTGAGGTGGTTAAACTTTGTTTTAAAAAATTAAATGCGAAAAGATAAGACTCGTCAAAGTCAAAAACCTTACCTTGGACAAGCAAGTTGCTCAACGGCTTTGCGACCTTAGCGAAGTCCTTGATAAATCTCCGGTAAAACCCGGCGTGCCCAAGAAAGCTCCTTATACCTTTGACATTCATCGGCGGTGGTAATTTCTCGATAACATCCACTTTGGCTTTATCAACTTCAAGGCCTTTTGCCGAAACCTTGTGACCGAGCACAATTCCCTCGTTCACCATGAAGTTGCATTTCTCCCAATTAAGCACCAAGTTAGTTTCCATGCACCGTTCTAACACCGTATCCAAAATTTTCAAGCACAAATCAAACGATTGTCCAAAAACGGAGAAGTCATCCATAAAAACCTCGATAGTCTTTTCGATCAAATCCGAGAAGATAGCTTGCATACACCGCTGAAAAGTCGCCGGTGCATTACATAATCCAAAAGGCATCCTCCTATAAGCGAAGATTCCAAACGGACATGTAAAAGCTGTTTTTTCATGATCATCCGGGTTCACAATTATTTGGTTGTAACCCGAATAACCATCCAAAAAACAGTAAAATTGTTGACCGGAAAGCCTCTCGAGCATTTGATCCATAAAAGGTAGAGGGAAGTGATCTTTTCTCGTAGCCTTGTTCAACCTACGGTAGTCGATACACATTCTCCACCCGGTTACGGTCTTTGTTGGTATAAGCTCATTGTTCTCGTTTCGAACCACCGTTAGTCCTCCTTTTTTCGGTACCACATGCACCGGACTAAGCCACGGGCTGTCAGAAATAGGATAAATCATTCCGGCATCCAACATTTTCACCACTTCCTTCCGGACCACTTCCTTCATGATAGGATTTAAGCGGCGTTGAGGTTGAGCAACCGGTTTAAAGTCCTCCTCCATGAATATCCTATGCATGCAATACGAAGGGCTTATGCCTTTGAGATCGGACAAAGTCCATCCCATTGCACCCTGATTTTTCTTCAACACATGAATTAAGCGGCTTTCCTCTTTTTCAGACAAAATACTACTTATGATAACCGGTTTATTACCACCGTCATCGAGAAAAGCATATTTCAATGTGGAAGGTAACACTTTCAGCTCAAGTTTGGATGGTTCATCATTCACCTCTTTTTTCAGAATTTCCTCTTCATACTCCCACGGTTGCAATTCTTCCAAAGCTTCAAGCTCCAACAAACACTCTTCAAGAGCTTGCTCTTCTTCAACCGAGAATACTTCCAAGGATTCATCCAAAGCTCTTTGAAAAGGATCAATGATATTAATTTGCCTTGTAACTTCCAAACTTGCTTCCTCCGTTACATCGATTCGGAAACAATCACCCTTATCCTTCTTGTGCTTCATGGCATCGTAAAGATTGAAACACACCTCTTCATCTTGGACTCTCACTTTCATGAGACCATCGTCCATGTCAATTGCCATACGGGCAGTTTTCATGAAAGACCTTCCAAGAATCAAAGGTGCATCTTCGTCCTCCTCCATTTCAATGACAACAAAATCAATTGGAAACAAAATTTTGTCCACTTTGACCAACACGTCTTCAACTACACCGTGAGGACGGGTAGTGGATTTATCGGCGAGTTGCAACGTCATTTGCGTGGACATCAATTCCATGTGGCCTAGCCATTTCACAATCGACAATGGTATCAAGTTGATGCTAGAACCTAAATCAATCAACCCATTGCCCACATACATGTTTCCTATCGTAACCGGCAATGTAACTCGTCCCGGATCACACTCTTTTCGCGGGAGCGTCTGTTGAATGATTGCACTACAACTTGCATCCACCATAATCGTCTCCGGATCAGTATACCTCTTCTTTTTAGTGAGGATATCCTTAATAAATTTTGCATATTTAGGAATTTGCTCCAAAGCCTCGGAAAATGGAATATTTATTTGTAATTGCTTGAAGATATCCATAAACCGAGAATAGTGCCGCGCACTATCTTTCTTTGTAGGAGCATGCGGATATGGTAGATGTTGAATTGGAATATTGTTCATCGGCTCCTTTCCCTTCTTAGCTCTCCTCACTCTTTCTTCATTCTCTTTTTTTTTCTCATTCTCATTTTTTTCTTTCTCATTTTTTTCTATCTCATTTTCAACTAACACACCCTCAACATTTTTTTCTACTTCAATCTCTTCCCTATCTTTTTCTGTTTCAATTTCAACTACAACCTCCTCCTCCTCTACTACACTCTTACCTACACCCATGTCAATCTCTCTTCCACTTCTTGTGAGAATTGCTTTACAATCCTTAGGATTCGGAAGCGTATTTTCCGTAAAGGGCCCTTGGTGTTGGTCGGCCAATTGTTTTGATAATTGCCCGACTTGTGTTTCAAGATTCCTTATGGCGGCATCGGTGTTCTTTTGGTTTGAGATTGCCATTTGCATAAATTGTGTAACAGTGTCTTCCATCTTTGTATTTCCAACGGGGGCTTGCGGAGGTTGAGTGTAATTCTGATATTGTTGGCGGTTTGATGGTCCGGCTTCTTGCGGTCTCCATTGTTGTTGATAACCTTGGTTAGGCCTTTGTTGGTAACCTTGGTTGGCTTGTTGATACGGAGGTCGAGGTTGGTAACCTTGATTTCCCGCGTAATTTTCTTCCTCCACAACAGGAGGACAATAACCGGTCGGATGGTCACCTCGACATAATTCACACACTAACACTTGCACATTTTTACTGGTAGATTCATGCATCTCTTTGAATTGTCGCGGCAGCTTAGACATTTGCTTTGTTAACAACTCAACCTGTTGTGATAATAATTTGTTCTGTGCAAGGATAGCATCACTTGTTCCTAATTCCAACACTCCCGGAGTTCGTTGAGCAGGTCCACGGTTGTGACTACCTTGATGATCGTTCAAGGCCATTTTATCGATGATAGATGTGGCTTTCGCTGCAGTTTTGCTTAACAAGGATCCACCGGCGGTGGCATCCAACAAGGTTTTGTGTACTAGCTGCAGCCCATTTATGAATATATGAATTTGTGACAATTCATCAAAACCATGGCCTTTGCACTTTCGTAACATTGATTTGAACCTCTCCCAAGCTTCGTTGAGAGATTCATTTGCTCCTTGTGTGAATACCGCAATGGCGATCTTTGCTTCCATAAACCGAGTGTGCGGAAAAAATCTTTCCAAAATTTTTTCTTCCAAAGCATTCCAATCAGTTATTATGGCAGTTGACTGATCAAGGTACCATTCATTGGCCTTCCCAATGAGGGAATGCGGGAATAGTCTCTTGAACAAAGACTCCTCTTCTGCTTCCGGTTCACCAGTCGCTCCCGCTATTTCATAAAATTTTGTCAAATGGGTGAAAGGATCTTCATGATCCATACCCGTAAATGGACTCTGATATAACAGTTGGAGAATCCCGGTCTTCATTTCAGCATGACGACCGTTGTGTGCGTGGCGAGCGAACTGAGCATTGTGTCGCGGACTATTTGTACATGGCCTAGAAGCAGGTGGTGGTGGTGGTGGTGGATCTCCCTCCATAACTGGAAGTATTTGTGGAAATAGTGGTGGTGTAGAAGTACTTTCCTCTTGTTCTCGCCTCTGTTTCGCTAGCTGCCTCCTTCTTCTAGTTCGACTATTGATTCTACGAGCGGTTCTTTCAATCTCAGGATCGAAAAGAAGTTGGTCCGCCGGTAGTTTCCCTCGCATAAACTAAGTCTGCACACTAAACAAACAGATTAACAAGTTCAAGATAAAGTAGTAACAGCTTACAATAACTCGACTATCGCAATGCTTGCAATATCAAATAACAGTCCCCGGCAACGGCGCCAGTTTGTTAGAAGAGTAATAGTGTGGGTTGTTTTTATCGTATCCACAAGGACTGTTTGATATTTTGATGCTTGTCGTTCAATAGTTACGATATTCTAAGTTAACGGTTTCAAAAGTCTCAATTGTTTTTATCATTCACTTGTAGCAAAGATTAATTTGTCACAAAGGTTTTGTAAAAGGTTTTAAAAAGGCATGTTAAGGTTAGGTTTCGCTAATCCTTTCCATGTATAAACGATTAATCAAGCATATGAACTCGGTTTCCGACCAATATAACCGCGTATCCTCCCGACGACGTTTATGTCTAAAGCAAAATCGTGAGTACCGTTGTTTAAACCGTTAGATGATGTCTCACGCTAACAATCTAAACAACGATCATTAAGATCAATACAATGCGAATAGAAAATCCCAAATCTATGTCTAGAGTTTGGTTTTTAAGAGATGAAATTGTTCGGTCAAGATTTGTGGAATCTATGTCTAGAATAAAACAAATCAAACTTAAAGCATTAAGAGAAAACAACTTCATCTATATTGATCAAAGACTTTGTTCATATATAATAGATCAAAAGCAATACATAAAAACAGAATCAACTACTTCTAACCTCAACATAGAGTGTTTAGCTACACATACTCATGTAGCTTGGATAACAAGTAAAGAGAGGAGATGAATAAGCATCCACGACGAATAATCGAGAATGGATGCAAAATCAGCTTCTCCAAGTGAAAATACAAGCTTCAATGGTTCCAAGACTGAAAACTATGATTTTGGATCAAAATGAACAAAAGATCCTCTTTACAAAAAGTGAAATTCTATTTATACATAGTAGAATTCTGCATGATTCGCACTGCGAGCAATCCATTCGCACTGCGAATGAGGAAAAATGGCACTTTAAGTGCCTCTGAGACTTAAACCGCCCCAAGCAGAAATCGTGGGTTCGCACTGCGAATCATTCGCTAGCTTCATTCGCACTGCGAATAAACTAGCGAGCCAGAATTCTCAAAACTGGAACTTACTGTCTCTCTTCGCCAGCACCTTCGCACTGCGAACCAGCCAGCGAACATTCGCTGGACCCTCGCTAGGAGTTCGCAGTGCGAACACAAGGTAATTGAAAACCTGGAGCTCACTGCCTCCATTCGCTGGCGCCTTCGCTGGTACTTCGCAGTGCGAACCTTCGCTGGGCCTTCGCCAGATTGTTCGCACTGCGAACACCCTGTTGCAGCAAGAAAAACTCAATGGAACTTGCATTGGTTCCATGTGTTCACCATTTTGCTCTTTTCATGCCTATACCTGCACATTAACACACAAATTACAAGCTCCACACATATATTCCGATGTAAGCATAACAACTCCATTTACCGCTTAAATTCACACTATACCATTAGAAAGAAATGAAAAATGCCAAATATTCCATACAAATATATAACATGTTTGACATCTAACACCTTCCTGTATGGTGATCTAGAAGAAACAATCTTGATGAGGCAACCTGAAGGTTATGTAGAAAAGAGAAAGGGGGATTATGCGTGCAAGATTAATATGTCATTGTATGGCCTGAAACAATCTCCTCAACAATGGAATAGGATATTCGACAAGTTCATGGCACACATATGTTTCACTAGGAGGCGCCATTGGTAATGGTGCATGCACTAAAAATAGAACATAGGTTCCATACACACTGGTAACTGAACCACGAATGCGTCAATGGGCATGACGCATGTGTTATTGCACACATAGGAGGCGTAAGTAGGTTTCGCGCCTATGTGTATTGGATTTTTTTAATAACTAAATTATCAATTAATTAACAATAAAAAATTGTAAAATAAAAAATTAAATACTAATATTATTTAATTAAAATATAATTACACGTGGCAAAATTTTGTACATATATTTTAATGTCTCGCTTGATCATAATGGCCCTCAGTTTTATAACTCGGCACTGCCCTTTGCCATTGAGGCCTCCCACGATTCCTTTGAGGTGTTTTCTGCCTCCTAGGATTCACATGAGGTGTTTAGTGTGAGGTTTCTAGGATATTATTTTTATCCATGAAATCTAACATCTCTTGCCAACTAAATTAGGACGTGTTGCCGTAATCATGTTCGATGCCCACGTCGCCATAGTTTGGTCGCGTTGGATGGGTTACGGGTGGTCAAGCTAGTGGGTTGAATTGGGATATTGATTCATTTTGGAAACAAAGTAATGGTTGTTGTGTTGTTTGGTAGGCATGTGTTGTTTGGGTACTTTGTTGGTGTGATGTTTGGGTGCTTTGGTTGTGTGATGTTTGTGTGTATGTTGGTTGGGTGCTATGGTAGGATGTGGTGATATCATATGCCTCATCGGTGTTATGGTAAGATGTGGTGGAGGCATTTTTTTGTTGGGGGTATGGTTCATGTTCTTATTTTTGTGTTTGGGAGTGTGACATGAATTGGTCGCGAGTTTGGGTGTATGTGGTTTGGTAATCATGTTTGGTTGGTTCTTGGATGTATGTGGTTTGGTAATGTTGTTGGGTTGGTTGTTAGTTGTAGGTGGTTTGGTTATCATGTTGGGTTGTTGTTATGTGTAGGTGGGTTGACAATTTTGTTTGGTTGGTTGTTGGATGTAGGTGTGTTGGTAATCATATTGGGCGTTTGATGAAAATGCTTGTAGGCATAGGTCGATCAAATACCTTAGGTAAGACACAAATTGAGTTGTTGTAACCGATCTATACCAATTATCTCCCATGTCGTTACACGATACAATTATACTCCCTCATACAGGAAGGCATGGATAACGAGGGCTAAGGCTGTTGAACAAGTATATGGAAATTGGGAGGATCCATACAAAGAACTTACACAATATTTGGTGGCACTTAAGACATATACTCTAAGAACTATGGTAATTTTGAAGACATTGCTGACATATACGCCAGACATTACTTGTGTAAGTGGAAATTGAATATTTCATCGACTCTTCTTTGCGTAGCAACCATGCATTAAAGGTTCTGCATTCTGCAAAGCTATTATTCAAATTGATGGAACATGGTTGTACAGGAAATATAAAGGAACACTACTTATGGAATTGGCACAAGATGGAAAAAATAATATCTTTCCAATTGCCTTCGCTCTGGTTGAAGGTTAGACAGTTGATGGCTAAAGTTTCTTTCTTAAGAATCTCCGAATAAATGTGGCTCTGCAAACCAACCTCTGTTAAATTTCATACAAACATGCATCTATTGAGAGTCCATACAATAACCCTGGTAACGGTTGGCAAGATCATCCTTCTACGTATGTCTACTGCATTAGACATATTGCACAAAACTTCATGCGGGAGATCAGAGACAAGGTGCTTCGGAAAAAATTTGTGAACGCATCGTATGCGTTAACTCAACCATCGTTCAAACACTACCGCAAAGAGATAAAATTTTCAAATTTATATGCGTTAAGGTGGATCAATAATATTCTAGTTAAAAAGTGAACTAGATCATTTGACAATGGTCAACGATAGGGCCACATGACAATAAATCTTGTGGAATCAATAAACTTTGTCTTCAAAGGAATCAAAAACCTACCCATAATCGTGTTGGTGAGAGCAACCTATTTTAGTTTAGGGTCATTTTTTGCCACCAGAGGTTCAAAGTGGAGTTCAATGTTAGAATCGAGGCAGTTGTTCAGTGAAAGCTATATGAAATTTATTAAGGAAGAAGCTAAAGCTAACACACATGAGGTTACAATCTTTGACCATCATAGACGTACTATTAGTGTATAGGAGGCAATGGACCATAATTAGGGGAGGCCAAGGGGATACTATCGGATTGAACTAAATAGAGGTTGGAGCGACTTCGGAAAGTTTCAAGCCTTCAGTATGCCTTGGTCCTATGTCATTGTGACTAGGACCCTTTCAAGCATTTATCTAACGTTTACAAAGTCATAAACATATTCAATATGTACAAGAATAACTTCCTGGTGGTAGCGAAGGAGCAATATTGCTATACATATCAAGGGGCCATAGTTTGGCACAATGAAAATATGCGAAGGGAAAAAAATGGTCACCCTAACAACACGCATATTAGAACCGAAATGGATTTGGCTGACAAAATGGTAAGATTATATGGTATATGTCGTCAGCCCGGACACACATGAACACGTTGTTCCAATCTTGGAACAAGCTCCACAGCATAATTATTGTATGCACTCTTGATATGTATTTTATTTTTTGTACCCAGGTGTCGCGGTGGGAATCGAATACCAAGTTATTAATTAACTAGGTTCACAAATCTTAATTCACCACTGATCTTTAATTTATCCAAGGGAAGGGAAAAAGAACGAATAACCCGTAAACATGCAATGCAATGCAAAGAAAAAGAGAATCTAAGGTTCGGGGGTTGGTTATACCTAGGGAAGGTGCTAGCATCCTAAGTATATGTAGTACTTTACAGGAACCTCTTGTTTTATTGTGTTATTTATTATTTTGTCTTCTAAAGGGTGAAAAGGTAAAGGAAGACCTATGATGTTATTCCTAAGTATGCTCGCCAAGACATCGCATCCCGTGCCTACGTATCCTGACGGGAATAGAATCAGAGCATTCGTAGTTCCACTCAATAAGGGTGAGGAACTCTTGACTGTGTTCAAGGTTCCAAATGGAAGAGGTAAGTGTCTATGGCAGAACACCTATATAGAGTTAAAAAACTCTAAACCTAAGGCTAGGTTAAACAGGAGGTAAGTGTCCATGGCAGGACACTTACATAGAGTGCGACGACTCTAATCCTAAGGCTAGGATGAAAAGGTAAGACTCTAACAAAGTTTCAAGATAACGGGGGACAAGGTTATCCTAAACATGACGTGGCAGTCAACGGGAGTGATCATTTTCTTGGGAACATATTGAGAAATCGTCGAACGATATAGGCATAAAAAACAAGACTTAATCACAGCCCAGACATCAAGAATTAAATTAAAAAATGAACATAAAGAATGAACTAAAAAGAAATCGAGGATTGTTAAGATTAATTTAAGAATTAACTAAAAATAAAATCTAATTAAACCAAATTTTAATTAAACTAAAATCTAATTAAAGAACTAATTAACTAATTAAACTAAAATCTAAAAAAAACTAATTAACTAATTAAATTCTAGTTAAAAACTAATTAATTATATTCTATAAACTAATACTAAAAAATCAAGTAGCTAATAGTTTAAATAACTAATTTAACTATAACTAATTATTAAATTACTAATCTAGATTTAAACAAAAATAAAATAATAAAATAATAATAATAATAACCAAATACAAGTGAAGGGTGCATGATAAAATGAGGGGTGTTAACATAGAAAAGAGAATTGGGCCTAATCCAATCTAAACACAAATAATTCTAAATAAAATAAAATGTAAACAAAAATAAAATAAATAAACATATCTGTCAGATTTATCAATCCAAATTTCAATCAAGTGAAATAAATACAAAAGATAAGGCATTAACTAGAAAAACAATACTCATCACCATTCTCTACTTGAAACAACAAAATGTCTCCCTTCTACCATTTTAAAAAAGAAAAAGAAAAAAGAAAGTATTATTTTGAACCACACACAAACAAGAATAATGATTTATTAATGATTTTTATGTTCAAACTCAATAACAGTAAGATGACAAAGAAAACAAACAAGAACAAAAAGAATGCAAAGATAAAGAGTAGAGAGGAAGTGGACCGAATAGGGGCGGCTAAGACGTCGGAGTGCGGTAGTATTGTCGTCGAAGCTGAGCTTGGAGGTGAACGTAGGTGGAGATTGAACAGTTGGTGCTATGGTTGTTTTTTTTTGTCTTCTTTGTTTTTTCTAATGCATATAGAACTAGAAATAGACAAGAAGGATAATAACAATTAACACAATGTTTTTTGTTTTTTATAATGAGACAAAAATAAAAAGAATTAAATATTATGTTTTTGTGTTTTTAGAGGGAGAAACATAATTAAGTATAGATTAAATAGGATGTTTTTGTGTTTTTTTATAAAAAAATGAAAATATTAATAAACAAATTAAATATAAAATTAATTAATAAAAAATAAAAATTTAAATTAAATATCTTATTAAATCTAAATAAATTAAATGGTTATTTAACTAAAAATAAATAAAAATGATTAAAAAATGAAATAAAAAGTCGGGCAGAAAAGTGCTCGAAATAAAATTGAACACACCAAAATAATCAGCGCAAAATAAACATATTGGAAAAATACAGCGTTTGGTCAGATTTTGAAATAAATTTAGACCGATTTGTCTGTAAATCCAACAAATTTATTCTGACTGACATTTCAGACATTATGCAAAATGAAGTGCATGATATACTATGCAGACGATGCGAAACGAAAAACAGAATCTTAGGGTAAAAAATTAGGGTATGACACCAAGAAATTAATATTTAATACAACTTTCGGTTACAACAAAACAAGTACAAACATGCTTAAAACAACAACACGAAGAACAAATAAAATGAATTAACACTTAAAACATAGCTAAAAGATTATAACCATCAAAATAATATCATTTGGTTAACGCATCATAACACGGACATCACTGTCACTTTAAACTTACTCTCACACACGATGTGCTTTGTTATTCTCATTCACAATGTTGAACACCAAAACAAACCTATCAATCTTTCTAATTTTTTCACTGTCTTTAATCTCTTCGTCTAACCAGCGTATCAAGCTCCTTTGAAGATGCTCGAATGTCTGGGTGTTCTAAAGTTGGATCTTTAACGGAGGTTTGAGAATAGAATAACAAAAATACATATCTCTTTTAATAATCATGTTAGAAAAATTGAAGAAAAAGTTAAGAATAAAATGAGAAGAAGTGTAGAAAATGGCGGGGAATGAAGGAACTAGTTATAAAAAATGCAAATACACTTAGGTGCCAGACATATTGGCGCCTCTTCTTTGGTCTCACTACAAAAAAAAAACAGTCATTCACCACGTGATATTCACACCACAAACCCAAATATCACGTCACAAAATGAAATTAGCGACATGATTGAAACACGTCGCAGGAGCACTCGTGGCAACTAGTTGCCATGTGAAAAACACAACACTAAGTTGTGGCATGATATTCAAGTCACTAATTAAAAAATAGACTGCACCACATTTACATAGACTATAACGTCAAAATACGAGGAGCAAAGGTGGGTTAAGGTTGACTAGGTAGCCACGTGAAATTCATGCCACAAAGTTGTCAATGCATGGAAAACACACCACTAATGGTTTTTTGTCAGAATTTTTCCACATTATTTCTATTTCGTAAGATATTTAAAAAATAATTTAATATAATTAATAAAATACAAAATTTAATAATTAATAAAAATATTTTCAAATAATAATTATCACAAAAATAACTAATGATTAATAAAATAAAATAAATAAAATTATATTCACTAAAAAAACACTTATTAGCCATGTGATATTCACGCCACAAACATAAATAACAATAAAAAAAAATCAATAATTGCTAAATAACTCGTTTTCTTCACCTGCATCCTCCTCATTTACTACTTCTTGGCTATCAACTCCTCCATTTCCACCAAACTCTTGATTTCCACCCATTGAACCATCGTTCGTTTGTGAGAACAAAAATAGTCGTATTTGCATCTTCATCTCAGGTTGTCTCTTATTCATTTCCTCAATTTCGGCCTTTAGTGTTGCCTCGCGTGTCGTCGTCTCGCATCTCGCCTCAGTTAGAGCCAGTTGTCTCAATGTTTCTATCATTTTGGATGTCAATTCTCGTGGACGTGACGTTCCTTCCCCATTTACAACTCTTTGAAATAAATTTTAATCCCCTTAACTATAGTCGCCAGAAAAAGGTCCAACATCAAAAAAATACCCATTAGCTCCCTTCCTGCCAGTTGCTCAACTCCAAATAAAAGATCCACACTTGGATCAATCAAATTTGTACCTATCAGAGCATACTGAGGATATTCAACTAGAAATTGTGTGAGCAATCTCTGATACGCCTCCTATGTTGGAATTAAACCCAAGACTTTGAGTAATTCTAAATAAATCTTAATGAACAAAATTCAATCACGCCGATAGAATTCCCTCTCGTTCTTCACTCTTCACTCAAGTGAATCAACCAACCTTGGATGCAAGATTGTATTGCTACAAAATGGTGATGAAAACAAGAAAAGAAAATTGAATTTAGGAAGAAAGGAAATTAGGGATTCAAAACAAAATAGAGAAGAAGAAGAATTTCTGCAGAGTAACTCTCTTCTCTCAAAACTGAAAAATCTATTCAAGTAAATCACTTTACAATAATAGGGGTTACTCCCTAGCAATGCAAAAGAACTTTCCATGACTCAATTTCTTCAAGAAAAATGAATAATTGATTAATATGACTGTCCTTACATACCTGAACAAATTTCAGTGGTGGAGAAGAAACATCGTCATTTGTTAAATGTGGCAAGATCCTTAATGTTTCATGCTAAATTGCCTATTATATTATGGGGGAGATAGCATAGCCACGGTTTCTTTCATCATAAATAATACACCTTAAATAGTTCTAAAGGGTAAGTCACCTTTTGAACTTTTGTATGACAAACTGCCAAATTACTCTGAGTTCAAAGTTTTTGGTTGCCTATGCTATATTTACACCATACCACAACATAGAAACAAGTTCACACCAAGGTCCATTCCATGTGTTTTCTTAGGCTATCCTGCTGATTACAAAGGTTTCAAAGTATATGATCTGGTATCCAAAACTTTCCATGTGTCTAGGGACATCGTTTTCCATAAGGATACTTTTCCCTTTCATTTTGAACATGAAAATAGTGAACATGTTGACCCTTTTCACCAATTAGTCTTGCCAATTCCAATATACAATTATGATTCAAATGAATATGAGCCAAACATCATGCCTATGGAAAATATTCCTGAACATGATTCTCCTGTACCAGTTTCATCCCAAAATGTGCCTATTGTGTCAAATTTTAGAAGGTTAAGTAGAACACATAGACCTCCTACTAGCTTGCAAGATTATGTATGTCATACTCAGTATCCTCTCACTCACACCCTCACATATGACAGACTTTCAAATCCTTACAAAGATTATGTCTTGAATGTCTCATCCATCTATGATCCACAATTTTATCATCAAGCAGCTACTATACCTGAATGATGTTAGGCAATGTCTGAAGAAATAGCAGCTCTTGAGGTTAATCACACATGGACAGTTCAAGTACTCCCACCTGGAAAAAAACCATTGGGTGTAGATGGATCTACAAAACCAAATTCAATGTCGATGGCTCTTTGGACAAATACAATGCTAAATTGGTTTCCAACAGGTATACTAAAAAACAATAAACTTATTTCATTATCTTATATCCAAGTTGGAAATTGGCAATATATATCTCCCACCATGAGGATGGGTGTGTGTGCCTCAAGATCGAACAGCTAACATTGTGGTTTGTGTTGCGTTTCTTACCATTGGGATATACAGTTCTAGTTGAATATTCTATGATATACTTTTAGGCTTAAATGCACTTTTGGCCTTTGTAAGTTAACGAATTTTTGAGTTTAGTCCCTGTAATTTTTTTTTGTTTAAGTCCATATATCTCACTTTTTGAGTGCGTTTTAGCCATTAAAGAGAATTCGAAAATAAAATAAAAAATTACTAGTGATCAAAATTTTGGTCTCTAAATTTTTAAAATAATTAAATTTTATATATAAATGTTTTTTAGAGGTCGAAAATTCAGTCACAAATTTGTAGTCTTTAATTTAGTGGCTAATTTTATTTTGTGACTGATTTAGCCACATCTAAAACTTTATAATAATATGTCAAATTTTGGTGACTAATTCCGTGCTTGTAGTGATCAAAAAATTTCAATTGCTAATTCGGTTATTAAAAGCAATTTTTCTCGTAGTTTGATCTTTATTTTTTTATTATTTTAAAAGTGTTGCGACATGATTTGCATGTGACAATGTCTATTTATAGCAACATGATATTCTGGTGACTATATCATGTGGTTGGAGCATTATTTTCTTGTAGTGTCTACAACACATTCGACAAATCTATTGACATATTAGTTGTGCATGCACCAGTGTAAATGGCGCTTATGTTCTTATTTGAGAGCATGCGCCAATGGTTGTGACGCTTCCATTTTACTGCGAAATTTCTTTTTAGAAAACAAGAGTAGTTTGATATATTTTGAGGGAAGTGGTTATTATGGTAAAAAAATTGAAATTTTGATTATTCTAAAAAAATTGAATTTTCACCCTCATAAATTTTTGGAAAAATGGAGCTTTATCTAATAAGATATTTATACTTTATCAAGAGGTTTTAGCCGTGACAAATTAATCTTTTTATTTGTGATTTCACATGCAAATTTCTACGGGTTCGACTATACTTTGGAAAAATGGTTATATAATATTTATAAAAAATATTAAGATGAAATTCATTTAAAAATGATTTATATATGAAACTATTATCTTAATTTAAAATAAATCTTAATCACTTTCTCATATTGATACAAAAGAAAATTACAGTATTTTTCACTCTCAAGTCTGCTTTCTTTTGCATGCCTCTTTTGACCATTAGAAAGTGAAAGCCATCCTTGTATGTAAGGAATCATCCATAGCCCCACTTTGTCATTATTTAGGAAATCAATCATACCATTGGTACTTTATCACGTAAGTAGTTAAGCCTAACTAATACTACTGTTGACTTTGAGTGTAATGGTCTCAAAATCAATTATAATTTACAATTGTGTCGTCTATAAACAAAATGTACACATAATTTCATACCACGTTTTACTTTTTGGATCAAATGTGAATGTTTATATTCTATTTTAGTAACAGCCATAGAAATATAATGTGATAAAACTAGTGCAGATCAATGACACTTGTTAAAAAATTATATAAAAGTTTTCTATTCAAACATAATTTTCAAAAGTGTAACTACTTAAAGTCTGAATTGATGAAACGATGGATTTATAAAACGGATAACACATTTAATTAACATTTTAAGATTTTAAATTAAGATGTGACGTCTCTTTCTTGTGGTTCTGAAGTATTAATCTTATTGATGCTTCTGACTCTCCCGAATTCCTCAATAGTAGTATCAGCGTCGTAATTCGGCTTTTGGGGAGAGCGAGAGCTTGATATGGTGTTGAATCATGTTATATGATGTGTAGGACTCACACTTGAGGATAAGGCGTTTCCTGATGAGATGGGGAATGATAGCATATGGGCCAAATAAGTGATGACAGAAAAAGCTCACAATGATGTCAAAGGAAATCCCAAAAGAAAAATCATTAAGCCAAAATATCTAAAAGAT
This sequence comes from Lathyrus tuberosus, assembly GCA_022829125.1. NCBI lineage: Eukaryota > Viridiplantae > Streptophyta > Magnoliopsida > Fabales > Fabaceae > Lathyrus > Lathyrus tuberosus. The sequence goes on along the minus strand of JALAZF010000012.1, from coordinate 19,577,478 downwards.
TATGCCACCCATGATGCAACAAATTCAGCAATGAGAAAATGAGATGGCAGTTTATCATTGGCTTCATTAAATCTTGCAAAAGATCTTTCTCTAGATTCTTCCTTTTCAATACATTCAGTCACAATTAGTTTGTTATGTAATGCTTATAAATAGAATGTTTAAGGAATAAATAAAATTATCAAGTTTATCCCAATCTCTCTCTCTCTCTCTCTCTCTCTCTCTCTCTCTCTCTTTAAGGAGGTTCCTAGTCCTCGAACTCTAGGCACAATCCCCCCTTCCTAACAATTCTGGTGCTTCCATTGTCTTACTTCCATGGTTGACGACACTCATTTGAAAGCTATTGACGATGCCATTTCACGGATAACTACAAATCAAACCACTCTCACCAATTCACAAACACGTATGGCCTCCAAAATTGATGACATCCTAGCCAAACTTTCGTCCCTCGAACCGCCGTCGCATTCATCCAGATCTTCGTCCTACACCTCACCACATAACTTCAACAAACCTCACAGTATGAAACTCGATGCAATTCGCTTCAACGACACAGATGCTCTGGATTAGATCTTCGAAATCAATCAATTTTTTTAGTATCATGATACATCAGAATTAGAAAGTTTGACATCCGCATCCTTCTACATGGAAGGACCAACCTTGGGATGGTTCCAGTGGATGTCTAAAAATGGTATGATCTCATCGTGGACATCATTTCTACATGCACTTGAAGCTCATTTTGCACCATTCGAGTATGATGACCCAAAAGGGGCGTTGTACAAGCTCACGTAGAAAGGGTCGGTGCATGATTACTTGATGAAATTCGAAACCCTAACCAATCGTATAATGGGATTAGCTCCTTATTTTCTCTTGAGTTGTTTCATTGTTGGACTTGCAGTGGAAGTTTACTGTGAAGTTCAGGAGTTGCAACCGATGTCTCTGATTCAAGCGTCTGCTCTGGCTCATTTGCAAGGAAAGAAAATCAATGAAAGTCGTCGATTTTCACGATCCAATGGTATTCTTCCTACTCCTTCTACCACTCATCAATTTTTTAAAACATCATCCACAAACCCGACCAAAACCTCTTTACCCCATTTAAAACGCCTCACGCCGTCCGATGTCACTCTGGCGTGAGAGGGGATTGTGTTTTAACTGTGATGAGAAGTTCAGTCTGAGTCACAAGTGTGCATCGATGTTCTTTGTGTTGACAATGGAGGATGATGAACACCTTGATTCCACCATGAATCTTACAAACACCAAACTTGAAATTTCCCTCACCCTAGATCCTGACCCGAATCTAGACCAAGCCCAAATCAGCTTTGATGCCCTTTCGGGTCACCTTGCCCCAGAAACTCTCTGCATGGTGGGCCGGATCTCCGACCTGAATATGGTGATTATGATCGATGGTGGTAGTACTCATAACTTTATCCAAGAGAGGTTAGTCAAGCCACTTAGGCTTAAGGCCCAACCCACTTCATCCCTTAGGGTTATGGTTGGTAATGGTAATATGATAGAATGCCATCATATTTTCCCCCAAGTCTGGATACATATCTAATCCCACACTTTCATCATTGATTTACATGTGATTCCTAGTAGTGGTACGGATATTGTGTTAGGAGTACAGTGGATGAAATTGTTGGGACCTATTTTGACGGATTACAATGACCTTACCATGAAGTTTCTGCAAAAGGGTAAGATGATTGAATTGAAAGGAGAAAGAGATGGTGGTCTTCATCTCATATCTGCTCAATAAATTCGCCAACTCCTTCACACTGATGGCAATAACACATTCTTCCATATCCAGGTTTGAACCCTGAGCTCCCTTCAACCCAAATTACCAACTCTCAAATCCAAACACTACTTCACAAATATACTTCCTAGTTTTAGACACCCACCACTCTTTCACCTACTTGTGATACGAATCATTTTATCCAACTTCTTCCACGAACCAAACAAGTAAATTTCCACCCATATAGATACCCTTATTACCCGAAATAAGAGATTGAGAAAAAAGTCGATGCAATGTTAACCAATGGTGTTATAAAGCCCAACATCAGTCCCTTCTCCTCACTCGTTCTCCTTATTAAGAAGAAAGACAGCTCTCGGAGGTTTTGCATCAATTATCGTGCATTGAATGCCATTACTATCAAAGACTGATTTCCAATTCCGACAATGGATGAGCTATTGGAAGAATTATGGGGTGCAGCGTGGTTTACTAAGCTTGATTTGGTACAGTGATATCATCAGATTCGAATGCGAGAAGATGACATAAAAAAAACTACATTTCAGACACACCAAGGGTACTATGAGTTTAAAGTAAAGCCATTTGATCTCTATAACGCTCCTTCCTCTTTTCAAGCTACTATGAACACCATTTTTAAACCGTTCCTACGCCTGTTTATCATTGTGTTCTTTGATGACATATTAATCTACAATACCAATTTTGAGGATCATTTGATTCATGTAGAACAAACTTTTCAGGTACTAGAAGCTGACCAATTCTTTCTCAAGCAATCCAAATGCTTATTTGCTCAACGTCAAATTGAATATTTGGAGCATATTGTGTCACAATAGGGGATTAAACCAATCAAAGAAAAGGTTTCAGTAATTCAACTATGGCCCAAACCCACTACTATCAAGGCTCTTAGAGGTTTTCTAGGATTTACAGGTTTTTATCGTCTTCTCGTCAAGGGTTATGCCACCATTACTGCTCCTTTGACTCAATTTCTAAAAAAGGATCAATTTGGATGGTCCTCTAAAGTGCAATTGGCATTCAATGGTCTCAAACATGATGTTAGTCATGCACCAGTATTGGTTTTTCCTAATTTTACCTTTCCATTTACTGTCGAAACAGATGCTTTTAAAATTGGAATGGGTATTTTGTTGTCCCAACAAAACCAACTGATTTCCTTCTTTAACATAAGTGTGTGAACTCTTTGCCATTACTGCCGTTGTTAAGAAATGGCGTCAATACTTATTGGGCCATTCCTTTGTCATTCTCACTGACCATCGAAGTTTGAAGGAACTCATGTCTTATATTATTCAAATCCCAGAGCAACAAATGTACCTTTCACGCTTGATTGGGTATGATTACACAATTCAATACCGTTATGGTAAGGTTAACATTGTGGCTGATGCTCTTTCTCGCATACCAGAGGTAACTACTGTCGAATTCCTCTTTTTTTCCTTGCCTAGTTTCTCCTTTCTAAAATCCCTGAAGAAGGAACTTTTACAGCAACCAGATTTTAACACCAAACTACAACAAATTCACATCAACCCCACTAGCAGTCCAAATTTCAAGGTGGCTCGTGATCTTACTTACTACAAGAATAGAATATGGTTACCCTGTACCACTAATTTCATCTAACTTTTACTTGACGAGTTCCACAAAACCCCCACAAGCGGTCACATGGGCGCTACCAACACTTTGGCATGCAGCAACCCCAATTTTATATGGACCGGGATCAAGGAGGATGTACAATATTATGTTCTTGCTTGTTTGGATTGTCAAAATTTCAAATACGAAACAAGAAAGGCAGCAAGTTTGTTGTGTCATTTACCTCTTCCATATGCTCATTGGGAGGATTTTTCCTTAGACTTCATTGTCGGGTTGACTGCGTATCAAGGTCACACAACAACTCTTGTAGTATTTGATCGATTTTCCTAGAGTTTGCATTTGGGAATGTTACAACTCCATTACACTGGTTACAAATTAGCATTGTTGTTTTTTTGAAATTGTGGGGAAAATTCGTGGCATGCCGCGAAGCTTGGTTTCCAATCGTAATCCTTTTTTTGTGAGCCGCCTTTGGCGCAAGGTTTTTAAATTAAGTGGTACCAAAATATTGATGAACTCATCATACCATCCGCAAACAGATGGGAAAACTGAGGTTTTGAATAGAGTCATCGAACAATACTTGCGTACTTTTGTCAATACCAAACCGACAACTTGGGGAAAGTACTTGATGTGGGTATAATGGTCTTACAATACATCCCAACATTGGGAAAAACTATTCCGACAAGATTAGTTCACGATCGATCCAAGTATATGAACTTCCTAAATTTTGATGCTTATGTGCAACAATTCCTTGATGTGAGAAATAATTGCTTTACAATGGTGGATTTTCTGCTTAAAATTAAGTCTCTAAAACTTGGATAATTAAAAACCAAGACCTAAACCTATTTATAGAGCTATAAATATGTAAAAATGTCTAAAAATTGTGAGAAGTGGGAGAATTATCAGTTGAAGTGGGAGAAAACTGAATCTTGATGCTATTATTTTTCGGGCCTCAAAGTCTATGGGAAACACCATGAATCCAATTTTTGCAGAACATGGGTACAAGGTTTATGGCGAACCCCATGAGTTAAGAAACTTGGCCCTTTGACTTTTCTTTGATGCTAGGTGGCGCCCATGACTGCCACGTCATTGAAATCACTATGACAAACTCCATGGTGAACGCCATGAGTATAAATCTTTGGTTTTTTCTTCGTTTTTTAGCCCTTTTCATTTCGATTTCTCGCACAAATACTCCTACCTGGAAAATACCTGAAACAAACACAATATACCAGCATAACACAATAAAAACATATAAAATTGACACTAAAATGTATGTGAATCGAGTCAAAATACATTATGTATTTTCGTGTTATCGCCACACCATTGCATTTGGTTTACTTCTTTTTGAAATTTTGATAAGCCTTTTTTTTTCTTTTTCACGCAATTTAGAAGACCAATCTTTGAGAACAAACATGAAACGACGAACATTTGAGAAATCACAATATTTAAAACATATAAACATACTAAATACACCCACATACTATATAGCATAATCATCATTCAAGAGGTATGGTGTAAACACCAATGAAAAGCTATTCAAAAGTTTACTAAAATCAAGAAATAAAATAGAAAGCTTAAAATAAAAGTAATGTAAATGACTGAAACTGCTAGATTCGCTTAGCGAGACAGAGTTCACTTAGAGAAATTGTTAACAAAAATCTCGCTTAGCGAGAATGAGTTCGCGTAGAAAACATGACAGAATCCAGTTTCCTGCTTCATTAACGTCATTTAGATCTTTTAAAGTGATACCTATAATGTAGAATGCAATAAAATACTTACAAAGTTGGGTTACCTCCCAACAAGTGTTTATTTAACGTCATTAGCTCGAATCCTCTTTTTTCAAGTGAATTCAAGGTGGTCTTTGTGATATGATCCAATCATTTGCATACCAGAATGTGGCTTTGTTTTATCATGCATCTTTTTTATTGGTCTGGCCCTTTTGATAGCACCGTGAATGACTTTCTTGCAAGTTTTGGCTTTCTCACGAATTCTTCTTATTCCTTTGTTTCTTGGAATGCCCCCTAAGTTTATCTCCATTTTCTCTTTGAGTATGAAAGCTTTCAGTGGTATTTCAAGATCTGTTATATAGTTACCAATATCCTTGTCTTCTCTTGCTTTGTCAAGAACATCTATTTGACAACATATTCCTTTGTTGGTTGGATGCTTGATTACTTCAAACAAACTGAAGTTAACTTCTTCATTTCGCACTCTTACTTTCATCACTCCCTCATCCACATCTATCATCGTTCTTGCCGTTTTCATGAATGGTTGGCCCAAAATTAGAGGAACATTATCATATGTCTCAATATCTATCACCATAAAATCTATAGGAAATAGAAATTTATCAACTTTAACCAATACATCCTCAACTATCCCTAACATTGGGGTAATGGATTTGTCTGCTAGTTGGAGTGTCATCTTTGTGTTTTTCATATCAAGATTGTCAATCCGCTTTACCACTGATAATGGTATCAGATATATGTTGGAACCGAGATTAATCAATGTCTTACCTACATTTACATTTCCTATAGTAATAGGTAATGTAACTCGTCTTGGATCTGTTTCTTTTTGCGGAAGGTTTTTCTGTATGATGGCACTCCAGCTAACATCCACTTGGATTGTTTCTTCATCTGCGTACCTCTGTTTTTTCATAAGATCCTCCTTTATGAATTTGGCATAAGTCAACATTTGTTCTAAGGCTTCAAAACATGACATGTTTATCTGTAATCTTTTGAAAATATCTAGAAACCCGCTAAACTGCCTCTCCTTGTCTCTCTTGGTGGGAGCATGAGGATACAGTAAGTGTTGCACTAGCAGAATCGTCATCTTTACTTTCATTTTCCGATTCTTTGTATCCCGCCCCTCATTCACTTTTCTCTCATTTTTCATTTTTTTTTCATTTTTGACTAAAACTCCCTCATTAATTTTCTTTTTCTACTTCTTGCTCACTTTCTTTTCTTCCTTCCCCATGTTCTTCTTTTGATTCAATATCTCTTTCTTTTTTAGAATTCCCATCAACTCCTGTTTCAATCACTTTCCCACTCCTGATTTTGATTGAGTTGCAGTGTTCCTTTGGATTAGTCTAAGTGTTGGCGGTGAATGCTCCCCCTTGTTGGTCAGCCAGTTGTTTTTCATTCTACCCTATTTTCTTTTCAAGATTTTTTATCGAAGCATCAATATTTTTCTGTTTCGGAATAGAAAATTCCATGAATTGATTCAATGTATCTTCCAACTTTGAAGTCCAGTCTGGCTGAGGAGGATTCTGATTGAAGCATTGGTATGAATTTTTCCTATTTGTCGGTCTCGCATCTTGTCTCCAACCTTGTCCATAATTTTCATTGTTTCCTCGCGGATAGCCTTGGTTATCTTGATATGGTGCTTGCCTTTACTGCTGATTTCCCATATAGTTTACTTCCTTATTAGCTGGAGGACAAAAACTAGTTGGATGGTCACCCATGCATAGGTCACAAAGAGCGACATGTTTGGGTTTATTTTGTTCCTCTTGCATTTCTTTGAGTTGTTGTGGAAGTTTTGATAACTGCTTAGGGAGTTCATCCACGATCTAAGTAAGTAACCTGTTTTCAGCCAAAATTGCATCATTTGTTCCTAATTCAAGTATCCCGACTTTTTCTGTGAAGGCCCTTTGTTGTACGTCACCTGATGGTCGTTGAGTGTCATTCAATCTATGATGGCTATTGCGTATTCTGCACTATTTGAGATAATAGAACCACCTACAGTTGCATCAAATAAAAGCTTTGGTTGTGGTTGAAGATCGTTGCAGAAAATATGAATCTTAGTGAGATCGTCGAACCCATGTGTCGCACCCTAATTTTTGACCCTAAGATCCCCGCTTTGCCCTTTTGCATAACATCTTAGACCGATCATTCGTGCGTAACTAACCGCTTTATCTAGATTTGTCTGTTTGTTTCTCTTTTAAGGACATGTGCTGCTGTAGAATATTTAAGTTACTGAAGGTTGTGTTGTGTGTGTGTTTGTGGAGGTTCTCTGGTCTTTGCACGATGTGTGTTGGACTCCTGTGTGATCGTGTCCTCATCCCTTTGGTCGCTAAGCCACTACCAAGCCTTTCTTCCCTCAAGACTGCTCAGAAGCCTTCTCCCCATAGAAGATTAGGTCCTTTTACCCTTGATATGGAATTGGGTCCCTTAAAGGATGGTCACTGTTTGTGTGGTAAGGTTATTTTGCAAGATGACATCTTCTCCCTTCCATAGGCTTCTCAAATTCAAGAAATGTGTTTGATTTATGATGCCACATTCTTAAACAATGAAAGTTCAATCTAGGAGGAAGTAGAAGGTTGATTTCCAAATGCAAAATTCAAGTCCCATTCGGTTTATAACTTTGGTCTCAAGTTTGCTTCAAAGAGGTTCAAGTTATTTCAAGGCCACTTTTAAAGGTTTATATCCAAAGCATACAAAATTTCAAATTTATTTCAATTTCTATATTGAATTACCAAAGCCATTCAAATCCTATCATAAGGGCCTAAGTTTTACACTATATTTCAAGTCCAACCCGTATCTCAAGTGCAATACCATCCACCCAAGATACCATGCTACGGTTATGATGCATTCAAGTTTCTAAGTGGTAAATAACTTCCATCATGAGTAACACAAGATCCAAGATCCAAAGGGACTTTAATTTTACGAATTCAAAAGTCAAACATCACAAAGCCCATGTCTCAGGGTTCTGACTCAAGTTGTTTGGACGTTCAGAATTAATTAAGGTCTATTCAAAAGGACTCCACAAGGCCGCCTACGAAAATTCGTATGATTGTAAGCTTTATGTTTTGGCTTACTTATATCCCAAGATTTGCAAGTTATGCTCATTCATTTATAAGCCATGTCACATGATGCAAAGGCCACGTTACATACACAGTATCACAAAAAATAAATAATCTACCAAATAAATTCGTATTGCCTCAAACCAAAGATGCAAAGTTGTTGCAAAACTCAACTTGATTACATTACCAAACAACTAAAACTATGTAGACTAAGCCTTGAAAAGTAATGTCACAGCAGCCATGTCCTTGCTATACCATCACTGCAAGTCTTCACCCTAGCCTTCATCCAAGCCATCTTCAGCCAATACTGAGCCATGAGAAATGCAATTCCGTAACCACCTTGTGAGAACTTCAAACCATTACTACCATAAAGCAGGTCTTGCAACCCGACGTAGCGTCCAGACTAAACAAATGCTCCAAGCTCATGCTTCAGCATTCCAACCTCACCAAAGCCGCTCCAACGAACCCATATGTGAGCCACAAAATAACTTCGAACTATTATAACACGCGAGTTACAAAAGAAGGAACATCCGAATGGTACAATTTCTTCATTTACAAAGACACAGAGTAGAAAGAGAATGAACAAACCATGACGGCCCTTGTTTCGTCCAAAACGAGTTCGTACTTTATAACCGAGACCCTTAAGTCAGTACCTCCTTCTAACGATGGTTGCATCTTCTTCACTTGGTGTTACCTGGGATGAAAAGGAAGAAACATTGGAATCCAATAGTCAAGTCAGCGAGATGAAGAGGCTAATGTTCTATGCAAATAACCTGCATGTTATTGAGAATATGGAGAAGAGGATTCAAATGCAAACCTACTAGTAGGTGCAGGCTTGGGACAGTGTTTTTAGACGGTCTTGAACATTGCAACTTACGATTGCTTACGTGCACGCAAGAATGCTCACCTGGAAAATAGACAAAAAGATGAAATTTACAAGATGTCCCATAATTGTCCTAATTGAATGCGTCAGGTATACCCTAAAAATGAGCATGGATTTGAATTTCCACTCATGGATGTTTTACAAAAAAATATTAGCTCATTGCAAGTTGTCAGAATTACCTCCTGTTAAGGTCATTCACGACATTGTTCTTGACTTGGTTATGTAAAGAGATTTCTCAAAGCCTCAATTGATATCCCACTGATTTTCCAACGTCCTCACCATCCAAGTTTCGATTGCTGCAAGACAAATAAAAATGGTCTTAGTGAAAACCGAATATGATCAAACATAGTCAAGCATGTCAAAGAAAGAATCCATCACAATTAATGATTTGGGAATTCAAAGATGTCCAAAGTTGAGCGGGCAAAATAGACCAGTTCAAAGTGTTTCCAAAACAATCCTCCAAGCGTGTTCAAGCAGATTTTCCAACAGCATATCAGACCACATTACAACTTCCCTAATTCAGACCAACATGTTTGGACAATACGTTAAAAGCTTCCTAAATTGAAACAACATATATCAGACACATTTCAAAAACCTTCTAAAACTAAAATAGCATGTCACATACAAACTTCAAAAACTTTCCTTTCAAAGTGAAACATGTCTCAATACACAATGAAGGGCATTCAAGTTGGAATCCAAGATATTCAAGCTATAAATTGGAGAGACAAAGTGAGTCAGAGGGGGGGGGGGGGACAGAGGCCAAAAACTCACCAGCCAAACATCACGATTCCCAAACCCACTCATCAAGAATCATTCTCCAGATATCATATCTAATTACGCCAAAAAATACTCACAAACCATCCATCAGAATTTATCAAACAAAACACCAAACCCTTGTACAACCAAATACAACCAGAAATACACAAGCTCAGCCGTCCATCCTAAACCAGAAACTCACAAACCAATTCAACATATCTTGCACAAACCAAATTCATATACACACCAGTACTCAAAGAATTTACACGCATACACAAACATCCATTCCCATATTAGAAGAAGACAACCATCGCAAACAATTTCCCATTAGAAGCTCATGTTCATACCAAATTCTTATCAGAGACTCTGATACAGAATTCAGAACCTACACAATACCAAAAAAATTCAGAAATAACCCACCATAAACATCATTCACGTTCACGTATTGACAGAACAAAATTCGTCAAAAATCACTAAGAACACGTACACACATACGAAGAGGATCAGAGACGTTACCGTTGAAGCAAACACAACACACACAACTCGAGATATTAGAAAGAGTGAGTACCCGGTTGAAGAATGGATCAAGGATTGGCGGACACTTTCCCTTTTACTTTTTTTCTTGCTTTGATCTCAAAATGTATTTTGTAATCATCTCTGAATATAGTGGATTAGGGCTGGGATTTTTTGGGGTTTAGGGTTAGCTTAGGTTTTTTTTGTCGTAATCGAGAGAGATAGAGAGAACAAAAGATGATTGTGAGATGCGAGAGAAGCCGTCGTGAGCGGCGGCGATTCGCTAGGGTTTCAAAACCCTACTTTTGAGAGGGAGAGACGAGAGAGTCTGAGAGATAAGAGAGTGTCCGTCTCTTTCTTTTTTCTTTGTTGTTGTTTTTTAAACAAATTAATCATGTACACAACGCACACACAACACGCTGTGCACCCTCACCTTTTATCAACTTGATCACAATGCACACACATCCAATGGCCATGATCTGAGGGTCCGCGATGGACCCTCTCCCTCGCCTGGCACAGGATCCTTCTGTTTAATAAATCTGTTTTATTTAATTTAACCTTTTCTTAATAATTCATAATACTCAGAAAATTCTTTTTTAAAAATAATTAAGATTTGTTGTTAACATAAATAATTCTTAGAAATAATAATAAGCATTTAGAACCTTTTTTTAATACCCCCCCTTTTTTTTTAATATAACTTCTTTTTCAAAATGTCACTTTTAATAAGATATAACTAACTAAATTAAAAAAAAACTTTTGTTAAACCTTTTTTTAATTAGTAAAGGATTTTATAATCAAAAATTTTATTTATTAAATTATTAAAATTAAAATCTCTTCTAGTTAATAAGAAAAAACTCTTTTAATAACTTTTTCTTTTTTAATATAACTTTAAAACTAAAAATAAGTAATAATAAATACCTTTTTTCTTTATTAAGATATTAAAATTAATCCTTTTAATAAGATACAAATCTTTAAACTTTGTTAAATTAATAATAACCTTTAACATAATAATTCTTAAAAATAATATAAACATTTCATATATTAATACCCCTTTAAAATTATCAAACCCTTTGTCTTAATGAATTGTTCCATTAGAATCCCTCGCGCTTAATCATACGCTTGAGTGACTTAGATTAAGACATTTAGTTGTTATGCCTTACTTATGCGTTTGTGTGTTTACTATTGTATGTGATGTATGCATGCTTTGGTTGCTCTAAACCCTTTTAAAATAGTAAAACTCTTGATCCAACGTCGAGCCATTTTCCACCCTTGTAAGTCGATCGCCTTTGGGCATCACTACCAACCTTTGGTCACTAGACACAAGACTAGCACCACTTTGCTAGCACTCTCGTTTAATTCATTAATAATTAATCGCATTAATATCCAAGGGAAAATCCCTTGCATGATAATCAAATTATTGTGCATGGTGCATTTCATTTGCATCATACCTCCCCATAGGTTTTACACCCTTAAGATAAGTTTATTAGGCAATTTAGGATAGACTTCCTAAGTTAGTCCCCCCTCAATTTTGATTTTTATAATCAAACTTTAGCTCACCTAATTCTCCACACAAGAGAATTAGATGTGAATCATCTCAAAGAAGGGACATACAATCCCATACCCCACAAATACAAACAATTTTAAAAAAAAACTGTGGTGGTTTCTTAAGATGATGACTCATCTTCTCTCCTAAACTTTAAACAACTTTAGTATCCTTCAAGAGGAACTACATGTGCTCTGATTCCTTTCCGACAGGATATGTAGGCACAAGATGCGATATCTTGTCAAGCACGCTTAGGAATATAATTCTAGGTCACCTACCCTTAAACCCTTAGCAAATAAAAAAACAAATAGCATAATAAAACAAGAGGTTCTGGTAGAGTACTACAGATATCTAGGATGCTAACACCTTCCCTAGGTATAACCAACCCCCGAACCTTAGCTCTTAGCTGCATTTGCATTGCATACTGTGGGTATTCGATCTTTCTCCTTTCCCTTGGATAAATCAAAGACAGTGGTGAAATAAAAGAAATGCGATTCAAGTTAATATAATAGCTTGGTATCCAATTCTCACCGCGACACCATGGTTGGGACATTTCCACAGCATGGACTTATACCGCCCCCATGCATCACACAGTGTTTCATTAGAACCTTGAGAAAATATAACAATTGTTGTGTTGGCCTCCTTGAACTTGTTGTGTGGAAAATACCTATTTAAAAAATTTTCCTCTAGTACATTCCAGTCAGTCATAACTTGAACCAGTTGGTCGAGATACCAATCTTTGGCTTTTCCAGTTAGAGAATAAGGAAATAATCTCATAAACACAACCTCCTCCTCAACTTCATATGCACCAAGTGTATCGAAAAGTTCATAAAACATGGTAATATGAGTATATGGATCTTTGTGATCAAGTCCCGTAAACGGATTCGTATAGATGATTTTAATCAATCCAGTTTTCATCTCGGTTTGCCTGTTATTGCTAACAGGCCTGACAGTATGAGCTAATCGTCTTGGGCTATTGTGACATGGCATCCCAAGACCTCGATTTCCATTGTTGTTGTTGTTTATGACTTCACCCATACCGTTCTTTAGTAAGGAAGACGTCAAAGAAACCGAAGTAGAAGTTCCCTCTTGTTGTTTTCTTTGTTTGGCTAGTAACTTTCTGGTTTTCTGGTTTTATGTCTTGTTGTTCTTTCAATCTCGGGATCAAAAAGAAATTGTTCTTTTAGTGTTCTACCTAGCATAAACAAATTTCAAAAACCTAGCCAACACAAATGAGCAACAAGACGGGTAAAGAATATATGTATATACAATATTAACATGTGAAAATTTTCTTAAAACAATAAAAAAACTGCTGCAATGCTTATAATCAAAAGTAAGTATTTGTTTAATAGTATCCACATGGACTAATGCGATATCAAAACTGATAAATAGTTAATAGGTTTTAAGTATAGAACTAAAAGTTGTTTTAATTGTAAAAGTAATGAAATATAAGACAATATTTGATAAAAAGAGGTTCACAGAAAAGAGAACTTGTTAGGATTTGGTTCATCCACCGAATGTGTATGTGTTTATTGATCATTATTATTTATAACATATATATTCATTATTATCTTCACGTATCACTCACAATGGTGTTTATGTCTAAACTTCTGTCGAGATTTCTACCAGATTGTTTAATCGATGACCTCTCAATCTATTAAACAATCAAGTAGCCTTAAGACTTGATACTTTGAGTGAATATTGAACTATAAATCTATATCTAGTGATTAAAGTTTAAAAAATGTTATCCTAGATCAAGATTTGAAATTATTTTTCAATAACAATTCTAATTCGTGAATTTAATCGTTAAAACAAAGATAACATTGATAATTATAGATAACTGGATTATATAATATGATGATCAATAAGTATACATACGGTTCGATGGATTACATATTATCCCAACAAGAGAGGAGAGTTAGCTATCCATCATCATGGTAGCATGATACAAAATGGAGGATTGAGATTAATGAGCATCAACGCCGATTTCCTGATAATTGATATGTATCCAACTCGTATCTTTTAATCTCCTTCTCTTACTTTCTATTATATTCTATTACAATGCTTAAAAAAACAAGACGATCCCCAAATGTTATGTTTCTGGCCTTATTTATAGATTTGGTTTTTGCTGTCTTTGCTTAGCGAACTGATCCGCCTTTCTTCACTTAGCGAAATATGGCTTGCTAAGCGAGTCATCTCACTTCCTCCTAGCTAAGCGAAAGTGGTGAATTCTGATTTTGAAAACATTCTATTTCTCTTCGATGGTTGCTCGCTACTCCCACTAAGCTAAAATGATGATTTTTTATTTCCCAAACTTTATGTTTCTCTTTGCTTGAACTTCACTAAGGCTCGCTTAGTGAAAGTGTTAATTTTTAAAATGTTGAAACTTCCTGCCAACTCTCTCTTGAAGCTCGCTGACTCTCGCTTAACGAGAGAGCTAAATTCTAAACTTTGAATTTCTCTGCCCTATTTCGCTTTAAGTTTGTTGAGCGAGCCTGCTTTGGCCTCGCTTCTTGTTCGCCTAACGAACATGCATAACGTATCTTCTTGCTTTATGTGTCCATTTTGGTGGATTGCAGGAGTTTCAACATAATAACAAAGAGATCAATAGATATCACACAAATATGTATCACAATTCAATTCTAAGTGATAATTGGACGGTTCAATGATAGAACATGTTAGTTTAAGCCTATACGTGTCAAGTTTTCATGTAAAATTGTAGTATCTTTTGACACTTATCAGTTATGCAGGAAACCACAAGTGTTGAGGGAGATTTACAATGTCAACTAAGGATTTTGAATGATCCTATAGTGAAAAATGGCACTGGACCGTGAATATAGCATGGAATGTTAGAGGGCTTAATAATGATGGGAAATGCCGAGAGATTGAAGTCCGTCTCAATAAAATGAAAATCAATTTTGTTATTCTTCTGGAAACTAGGGTGAAGAGCATAAAAGCTGACACCATAAAAAATAAATTAGGTAAAAAGTGGATGGTTGCTGATAACTATTCCATACATGATAATGACAGAATTTGGATTCTTTGGGATGACACTAAAATAAAGGTGACATGCCTGGCCAGCTCAGTCCAATTCTTTGTACAATTGTTTTTGACCGACCACAACGACCCTGACCAATCACTATGAGGTAATTACAATCGATCCATAACCTTCCCAATACACGAGGATTCTCTTCCCGATAATCACAAATAATCTTAATTACAAATGCATCCAACAATCATCCGCAATTCACTCCTAACAAATAATGAGTTTGTTATTTCATTTCTATCTATAATATAGGAACTTAGATGGTTCTGGTAAACATAATTCTAACCCTTCCTATTATGTTGCCACGTCACAATATTAAGGGAAATTTATGTCTAAAACCAACTATTTCCAACCAAGTTAAGGGATAATTGAAACGGAACTACAATTTTAACACTGCAAACATCACTATTTTTCCAACAAGTTCCTGTACAATACCAAATAGTTGCAATTTTTAACTTTATGTAATTGAACTTGGGTATTGGAACCTGCACCGGAAATCACATGGGTTCAAATTGTATTTTTCAATGCAAGACAACCTTGATGACAGCGTCCGATGGTTTACCTGCATCTCACTACCTTTTATACATCTTCATCTCAAATGGTTTGAAAATTGTCTATAAAACTCTATCTTCCACCATCGAAACCTTTGCTGGAAATTTGCATTTCACCGGACATTGATCGCCGCTGCACTTCATGGCAAAACATTGATCGCTGCGATTGAGGTCTTATCTTGCTCTATTATCTTTTTCTCTTTCTCCCCCTCTTCTTGTTTTCCCAATCTGATTTTTTATTTTTCTCTTCCGTCTTCATGTTTTTTATGTCTTTATTCTTCAACCTAAAAAAAGCTTAACTCTCAAGATCTCATTGTTGATGACGGTGGGAATGTCACAAAACTTAGGTTGCAGCGACATCTTTAACTGAAGTATACTTGGTATAAGATTTTTTTCTTCTGGTTTTCTTAAAGATTCTTATTGTTGAAATATTCTTATGAAAAACTTATTTCATTGGTTGCAATTTATAGATTAGAGAAGAGTGAAAGTGAAGTCGTTTGTGAGTAACTACAGAGCGTTTAAGTTGCAGCAATCGATAGATTTTTTTGGTACAAATGCCTTTGAATGTGTTTCAAAATAAAGATGGTTTGCCAAGGATTGTGTTAACTGATCCAAATGGTTCTTCAGCTGAGGTTGGTTGGTTTGTTTCTCTTTTGATAATGAGATTAATCAAGTGATTATAGTTTAATCACTTATCATATAAGTGATTATATTGGTTATATATGCTAGTTATTACAATATTGTTTTTTAATAAACATTTCTTAAAATACATTTAGAATAAATTACTGCATCTCAAAAAATAAATTAATGAAGTTATGGCGATTTGTTTATTCTTACTAAACTCCATTTCAATTATTTGCCATAAGTTTGTTCTTAGTGTATTTTTTGTGTGATGCTTATATACATGGTAGTTGAAATAGTGAGTTTAATAGTAAAATCCCATGATTTTGCAATTATACTTGCCGTCAACGATTATGAGTTTATGCATAATTCTATTTTGGTAGGATAGGATACAATTGTCCCTGTTAATTGTTGAATCACAGTAGCTGGCACATCCAACAACTGTGGTAGTTAATCGATCTTACTGTCTTTGGTTGCAGCAAAACATATGGCTTCTGATATCGAGGGTGCAAGAAGTGATGATGGTGAATGAAGTAGAGTTGGATTGATTGAGCACTGTAGGTATGATCTATTATGCCCGTTATGATCTATTTTTAATTTTTTTTTCATTTGTTTTGTTTCTGATTTATTTGCAGGGGAGCTTGGTGCAAATGCAGCAAATACTATATTAGCTGTGTCCATTGCTGTATGTAAATCTTGGGCCGCTGAAAAGACCGCTGAAGAGGAAGTATGACTTTCCATTTGATATTTTTTATTAAGTTCTTTTAAAGTTTAATTTGGATATAAGAGTATTAATTTCTTCTGCCAAGTTATCATGAATGTAAAAATAAAAAATATCAGGTTCCACTTTAAAAGCACATCGCTAACCTGTCTGGAAAATCTAGCACAATGCGTCCTGTTTCTGCTTTTACGGTTATAAGTGAGGAAAATATGTTGGAAATAATTTGGCCATTGAGGTATAGTTTTTATTGCAGAGTAATTTTTTCAGAAATTCTCAATAGTGTTTGAGTTATATTATGTCTATTATGTCTATTGACGTATAGTTTTTATTGCAGAGTAATTTTTCAGAAATTCTGAATAGTAATTTCTCAGAAATAATTTGGCTATTTTAAGAAATTCTGAGTAATTTGTGTTAAGGATTTTTTTCATGCGCAAATGCAGAAACATAGTTGCTTAAAAAGTTCAAAATGTTGCAGGTATTACAATTGACATTGTGTATGTTACAGTGTTACAATTGCGGTTGCGACAGTACAAGCTTTGTGGTAGCGACACTACAATTGTGATTGCTTCTGTTGTGTTTCATGTGATACAAGCTTTGTGATTGTGGCAGTACAATTGTGAATGTTTCCGTTGCGGTTGCATTAGACTTTTCAATAAATTGGGACTCAAAGTCTTTTGAATCAAGAACTTATATTGGCTGAATGAGGAATTACTCTGTTATTATTTTTTTCTAAGTTATATATATATATATATATATATATATATATATATATATATATATATATATATATAGTTGGAACTACGTTCAAGAAAGATGAATGTTTGAGAGAAGAAGAAGAAGGCGGAGAGAAAGAGAGAATAGAGAGATTAGGGTTTACAAAACTTTGTAAAATTTTATTATGAGGCTGTTGTACAAAATACAAAGTAAAAGACCCTTTATATAGGCTATCAAAGCCCAGGCCCACAAACTAACATTTCGACTGAACTCTTTATGTATAAGTCCTTAGACTTCGACAAAACCTGAATTACATCTAACACACCACCTAATTCATGTTTTTGAGACTTCTCATCCCAAAGCTCTTCTTTAACTCGTCGAATCTGATTTTCTTCAAAGGTTTGGTAAGTATGTCAGCTAGTTGAACTTCAGTCTTGCAATATTCAAGATCCAGCTTCCCTCTGTTCACTTGATCCCTGAGAAAATTATACCCTCTATCTATGTGCTTACTTCGACCATGACACATAGGATGATTGGCAAGATCAATAGCTGACTTGTTTTCTACAAACAATTTCATCTTCCCAGATTCCTTGATCTTGAGTTCTCCGAGCAACATATCTATCCATGCTGCCTGACATGCTGCATACGATGCAGCTACATACTCAGCTTCACATGATGACAAAGCCACAATGCTTTGGTTTCTCGAACTCCAAGAGATTGGAACTCCTTCGATCATGAAAATATAGCCTGCAGTACTTTTCTTCTCATCTTGGTCTCCACTGAAATCTGAATTAGTATAACCATATACCTCAACTTTTTTGACTCAGACCTATTTCGACATGGTATCAGCACACCATGATCAATAGTACCCTTAATGTATCTCAGTACTCTCTTTACTGCAATGAGATGACATTCTTGGGGTTTCTCCATGAATCGACTTAACAATCTGACACTCTGACAAATGTCCGTCCTTGTATTGCAAAGATACCTCAAGGATCCAATAATTTGTTTGTATAGTGTCGAACTTACAAACTCATCATCAGTTACCTTCTTCAACTTTGCTCCTGTTTCCAATGGAGTTGTTGCAGCTTTACAGTCAGTCATCTTGAACCTCTTCAAGATGTCTTGAGCATACTTCTTCTGGTGCAGGAACACACCTTCAGCTGTGTCTTTGAATTCCATCCCTAAGAAATATGACAAATTCCCTAGGTCGGACATTTCGAACTCGTGCATTAGCTTCGACTTAACTTTTCTTATCTCAGCTTCATTTGCACCTGTAATTAGCAAATCATCAACGTACAGGCATAAAATGATTCGACTATCATTGTCAACATCATTTATGTAAACTCCATGCTCGGACACACACTTTGTGAAACCTACTTCGATTAGGAAACTATCTATTCTTTTGTTCCAAGCCCTTGGGGCTTGCTTCAATCCATAGAGAACCTTCCTTAATCTGTACACCTTCGACTCATGCCCTTTGTCCTCAAATCCTGGTGGTTGACTGACATAAACTTCTTCCTCCAAAGGTCCATTCAAAAATGCTGATTTTACATCCAACTGATGTATCTTCCATTCTATATATGCTGCAGTCGAAACGACAATCCTGATTGTTTCCAACCTAGCCACTGGCGCATAGACTTCGTTGAAATCAACACCAGGTTTCTGCAGAAATCCTCTTGCCACTAGTCTTGCCTTATGCTTGGCAATTTTGCCATTTGGCCTTCGTTTCAGCTTGTAAACCCATTTCACATCAATAGGCTTCTTGCTGGCTTTTTCGACAAGTTCCCAGGTATTGTTCTTTTCAATTGCCCTGAGTTCCTCCTTCATGGCTTCACACCAATTCGAATCATTCATGGCTTCATCCAAGTTAATTGGTTATACTTCAGCCATCATCATTGCTTCTTCTATTAAGTCACCATCTGCATCGATTGCATTATCTGGAAATCTCTCATATCCAGCTAACCTTGTCGACTCAGCTCTTGTTCTAGTTGATCTTCTGACATTCTGCTCAGAAGGTTCTTCATTTCGACTTGTCGTGGCCAGTTTGTTGGTCTTCTTTAAACACCGTCGGAACTGTCTCTTCCATCTGTCGACCAGTATCCTGTCGAACTGACCCATGACTCCACTCCTATTTTTTATTTTCATCTACCAAAACATCTCGACTGATCACAAATTTATCATCTTCTGGTGAATATAGTCTATATGCACCAATCGAATGATAACCTATGAGCACCATGGTTTGACTTCGATCATCTAGTTTTGTTCTCAGTTGCTCAGGAACATGCCTGAAACATATTGATCCAAAAACTCTAAGATGACTTACATTTGGCTTCTCACCTGTCCAAGCTTCATAAGGAGTCTTCTCGACTAGCTTCTTTGTTGGACATCTATTCAGAATGTATACTGCTGTCGAAGCTGCTTCAGCCCAAAATCTCTTTGGCACCTCTTTAGCCTTCAACATACTTCTCGTCATATTCAGTATACTTCTATTCTTTCTCTCAGCTATCCCATTATGTTGAGGTGTATAGGGTGCAATAACCTCATGCTCTATACCTTCCTCTTCACAAAATCTAGCAAACTCTCGAGAGATATATTCACCACCACCGTCAGTTCTCACTTTCTTTAGCTTGCAACCACTTTGCTTTTCGACAAGCAACTTAAACTTCTTGAACTTTGTGAATACTTCACTCTTACTTTTGATCACATAAATCCACATATGTCTGGTGAATTCATCAATGAAAGTTAAGAAGTAATGCTTTCCACCATTCGACCTAACTTCAAAAGGTCCACATACGTCAGAATGAACAAGTTCCAACTTTCCTTTCGACTTAATTGGCAGATCATGTTTGAATGCTTTTCTAGTCTGCTTTGCTTTGCAGCATTCTTCACACACATGATTTGGTTCCTTCACCTGAGGTAAACCATAAACCATCTTCTTCTGATTCAGCATACCCAAACTCTTGAAGTTTAGATGCCCATATCTATGATGCCATAGCCAATTCTTTTCCTCTTCTGTAGTTGACGCAAGACATTCATGATTAATCATGTTAATCTGAACTTTAAAAGTCTTGTTATCAGCCAATGGTGCTTTCAGTATCAACCTACCATCAGCATGATACACCTTTATTTGATTATTCTCCAGCTTCATATTATGTCCTTTGGCAAGTAATTGACCTATACTTATCAAGTTACTTGTCATAGAAGGCACATACAACACATCAGTAATGCTGGCTTTTCTACCATCTCTCTTCATTACAGATATGTTTCCTCTTCCACCTGATGTGACACGTCTACCATCTGCAAACTTTATCACCTTCTTAACTGATTCATCAAGCTTCGTGAACCAGTTCTTATTACCAGTCATGTGGTTGCTGCAACCTGAATCAAGGTACCACAAATTTGTTTCATTATCATTCGATTGAGTGTCTGCCATTAGTAGCACACCTTCAGAATCACTATCTTCTGCCTGTGCATACTGCGCTTTGTCACTTTCTTTTGCTCGTGCTTCCTTCTTCTTTCGACAGTCTCGAGCATAATGACCAAAACTTTGACAATTGTAACACTGCACGTCTTTCATGTCAACTTTCTTCCCATAATACTTGTTGCCCACGACTTTCTTTGAATCATCATGATTCTTTGAACTCTTGCTTGACTTCTCATCACTAGCAAGATTCCTTCCCTGCTTCGCCTTCCCAGATTTCTTGGTGAGTTTCGCTTGTAGTGCTTGGTCCGATACCTTTTCTCTTTCTGAACTTCTTTGCTTCAATCTCATCTCATGAGCTTCCAAAGAAGCCTGTAGCTCTTCAACCTTCATCTCAGCAAGATTCTTGGACTCTTCAATGGACACTACAATGTAATCAAAATTTGCAGTCAGAGATCTTAGTACCTTCTCAATTTTCTGCAAATCTGTGATTGTTTCTCCACAAGACTTCATCTGGTTCGACAGCATCACCAACCTTGAAAAGAACTTCGAAACTGATTCATCTTCCTTCATCTGAATCATTTCGTATTGCTTTCTCAAGGTTTGCAGCTTCACCCTCTTCAGTTTCTCATCACCTCCATGCAAGTTCTTTAACTTGTCCCACGCTCCTTTTGTTGATTCCTCTTCAATAATTTTCTCAAACACATTCGGATCCACACACTGGTGAATCAAGAACAACGCTTTACCATCTTTCTCCCTTTGATCCTTGTACGCAGCTTTCTGTTCATCAGTAGCGTTTGCCCCCAATTCCGTTACACCATCATTCACGATTTCAACCACATCTTGAAATCTGAAGATAACCCTCATCTGCGCCACCCACCGTTGGTAGTTTTCCCCTTTGAAAACCGGTAAATTCGCTGGGAATTATGTGGACGTTGTTGTTCCATTTGCCATTAGATTCTCTCTGAATCGCAACCGGGCTCGTTGATACCAATTTGTTGGAACTACGTTCAAGAAAGATGAATGTTTGAGAGAAGAAGAAGAAGACGGAGAGAAAGAGAGAAAAGAGAGATTAGGGTTTGCAAAACTTTGTAAAATTTTATTATGAGGCTGCTGTACAAAATACAAAGTAAAAGACCCTTTATATAGGCTATCAAAGCCCAGGCCCACAAACTAACTATTCGACTGAACTCTTTATCTATAAGTCCTTCGACTTCGACAAAACCTGAATTACATCTAACATATATATATATATATAATTGTTTTTGTTGTTTCTCCAACAAAAGGGTTGTCAAATTCACTGCCAAGTCAGTACCTTGGTCTGTTTAAGAAATCCAATAATGGAAACAGTGGCAACCATGTTTTTGGGTGAAACTTGATATTATTCAAATCTTCACTTACTCAGAAGATTACAATTGATTGACTATTTAGTAAGTTACAGAGCATTCAGAATCCCAGTTGAATAGTTTAACACAATTCAAGATGGTTAGTTTTTAATTTTGAATTTCAATTAGTTGGATTTGCCATTTTTGTGTGACAGCAATTGGTTCATACATATGCTCCTGCTGTGCCAACTTTTCACCATGCAGGTTCATTAAGTTCTCAATGATAAGTCTGCTGACAACTGCAACAAGGACAATTATACAGAGGTTGAAGGCGTGACTCAGCAACTGACGAAAAATGTTATCGGAGTTGAGAGGACTTTCCTTGATTCTGCGATGACCGGGAACAAAATGACGGTATGTGAATTGGATTGCAGAATTTGCAATGTGAGAGCAGTAAGTCTAAGAACAACGTCTTTTTGTCTTGCTTGCTGACACACTGATCATCTCTTTATACATTACTAATAATTTGATTTTGCATAACGAGTTTACCGCGTTCATTTAGTTTAACGCTTATTTTTCATCTGAGATTTTACTGCATTCATTTTAACTTAGCTTTTTGTTTGTAGAATCTCCCTGATTGGCAGTAAATTTTGACCTATTTTCGAGTATCTGAATTACATAATTTTGACCTATGTTATAATAATTCCTTCATGTTCATGTGCTAGCGTGATTTATTTTAATGATGTATTGTGTCTTGTGAGGTTCTGCTTTTTGATCCTGCAGCAGTATGCTTGGATAGACAATGTTTTAGAGTTTTGTCCATTAAGTACATTATGTAAAACTTTTTCTACCTTAATCATATTTTGTAACTTATGATAAATATGTAACGTTTTTTATGTCTCTTAATATGTATTTATTTAATGATCTTTACACTAATGAAGGAAAATGTTACCGTTCCACAAAATAAAAGGAGAAAAGATACTTTAATGGGATTTGGTTGTAATGTTGATATGTTGATAGAAATGAAAATAAGAAAGAGAGTTGAGCATTTGAGTTTGTCGTATGGAGAAAAATCATAAAACCAAAACCATTATTTAGATAAGTGTGAGGGTACAGTATGATTTTTGTTCCGTGAAAAAAGAAATTTGAAAAAGTTAAGTGATTAAGACTAAACACGTGCATACTGAAGATTTGATATAAATTGTGTGTCTCAAAAAATTATAAAATAATATTTAGAGTCTGACATTTTTAAGACTAAGGAGATAGGTTGATAGACATGTTTTAAATTATTTAACAAATCATATTGAAATATTGATTTAAAAAATATCCTCATGTCAAGACATATCCAAGATTGTAATATTCAACAATAGTAAAAATTGTCACATTTATCATGAAAAATTGTGTGTGGTTTCATAAGTGTATTTTTTTAAACTGTGATTAAAAAAATTTAATATTATATTAATTATAATTTATCAATAATCCTCTTAATTAAATATATTATATTGTTGTCTAAAAAAAACAAAAAAAAAATAATTACAAAGAAAGAAATAAAATAAAATATTTGTAATTTTAGAATTTAATTATATTTTCCATTTATATATCTCAATTTACTTAACTACTTTATTAATTATTATTTAATATTAACCAAAATACTCTACTCTTATTTTATTATTGAAATTAATATATTAAATGTTTATCTTTAATATAACAATGATAAATATGATTTTTTTTTTAAATAATAATAAATCAATATTAACCTCTCTTCTATTTTTTTAAGGTTAAATTAAGAATTTAATTGAAATGCACCGACAGTGTAAAAAGATTTAAAAGAAGTTTGACTTTTATTTTAATAATCTATAAAGTAATGCAAACAGATGATGATGATGAATTGAATTAATCTCTTGAATTAATATCAATGCTAAAAGAATTGACATATTTATATTGAATTTACATAAAATTTGATGTAATATAATTTGTGTATTTACTTACGGGCAAAAATATATTGTTGATTCAAATATTTTTATACAGGAAAAAATACATTGTTGATTAATTTATTATATATACGGGAAAAATATTATTGTTATTAACAATAACAACTTTAATTGTTACAAATATTGAATAATATTAATTTATCAATCATATTATTGTTCAAAATATTGAATAATATTAATATAGATAAAATTTTATGTAATATAATTTGTGTATTTACTTACGGACAAAAATACATTGTTGATTCAAATTTTTTTATATGGGAAATAATACATTGTTGATTGATTTATTTAAAACACTAAAACAATTATAAAAGAAACATGAAATTATTGATCAAAATATTGAATAATAACAACAATAAGTTTCCTATTGATTCTAATATTTTTGTAAATAATGTCAAAACCACTCATTTATTATGTCTTTTACAAATAATAACTCTTTTGAATGAACAATTTAATTTTTTAAATATCATTTCTGTTATATTTTGAAAAAAATACACCAGTATCCATGAGAAACACACGGATATCCACACTATAATTCGTACAAACGCAGGAATTATTATATTTTTTGTATAATTAAAGAAAATAAAAGTGAATATATTTAAAACAATGTTTGAATTCAAGCACTGGAAAAATGTATTTATTTATATTACTAATATTTATTTATACAATTAAAGCAATATTTAAAAATAATATGTTATTAGTTGATTTTTATAAAACTAAATGATTTTATAAATAATAGAAAAACAAAATTAATATTTACATAAAACTATATAGTTGATTCAAATATCTGTATTTATGGAACAATTATCTTAATGCTTTAATTATAAATAAATAAAAAATTTAATAATAAAAAATTTTGGTTAAATACATGCGTCTAACACCCCGGTACCCGTGCGAATGCACGGGTATCCCACTAGTTATATATAGAAAAGGTGTCAAATTGAGGAGACAAGTTTCAAATTAAATTTTAATTCACTCTTCTCCTCACATACTGACTAGAGAGTTGGAGTATTAACCTTATAGACCAACACGCTCTCCATTGCGTCTGAAGTTTTGATATGTCGTTGTCATCGCTCCACAATCCATTTCTAATATATATATATATATATATATATATATATATATATATATATATATATATATATATATATATATATTCTTAACCACTACATCCTTTAAAAGCCAAATAAGTGACCTTGTTATTTGGTTGTTAGCGAACTATTGTTATTTAATTCTAGAGATGAAATTAAATGGACTCATATAAGTCACTTGTCATATTCTAAAAAAAATAAAAAAATCTTGCATAGTTGACAAATATGTCATAATATAACCCTTCAATGGTGCAACGGTTGCTGATGATCCATCATCATTACAATCAACCAGCCAAAACATTATATTTTATTCTCTTTTCTGCTGTACAATATGTATAATATCTTTTTTTATTATACAATAAAATTTATCTAATTAAGCTCTTTTTATTCTTCTTACATTTATCTTGTCCCTTGAGGATTATAAATAGAGCTAATTGCATTTTTATTTCACAAAAGACTCTCAGTTGTAGCAAAGATGAACATCAAGTCTTTTATCTTTGTGTTCTCCTATGCAATGCTTCTTATCTCTATTATGGCAATTGAGCCATATGAAGATGAGAAAAAATGTACCTATATAAATAGTAGCCATGCATGTATACACTTTTTTAGTTTTATATTTAACAACAAGTTTTGGTTTATTTGCAGATGGTGAAATAGAGAACTCAGAGAGAAACATTGAACATGGTGACAGTCGATACAAAACCAATGCTGCTTGCAGTGATGAAATTGTCATAGACAATAGTGGAAACAGGCCACTATTTCCCGACTGCCAGAAAGAGGGCGGAATGGGACACGAGGGCGGATATGGAAAGGGGGGGTGTGCCGGAGGAGAGGGTGATGGTGGAAAAGAGGGTGGCAAAGGAAGAGGGGGGTGTGGTGGAGGACCACCGGACATAACCTATCCTGGTAGTGGAAATGCGCGCGGGAGTGAACGCGTCATTTCTATTCACAACAGCAGAAAGATGGGTAATTTGGGACACAAGTCATACGTGGAGAAAATATTCGTGAAAAACTAAATGCATATACATGTACTATGTGATCTACACACAATGATACAATATATAATGTAATAAATGTAAAATAAGTCTTGATCATGAAGTTTTTGAATGAATTAACAATAAAATATTTATGGAATAAATTATCAAATTAGTTTCCGACTTTGTAGTAAGCTCTCAAATAAATGTATGGATTTTAAATATTATTTATAATGGATCATGTGGTTATTTGATGAATCGCTAATCATACTAATCATTTTATACACACCACCCATAGTTTCTTTAATACCTTGGCCACAACTATAAGAATTTTATTTAATAAATTGAATAATTGATGTATTTAATTTATATACATCTGATTCTTCAATAAATAAATAAATAATTGTTTGTATTAGTGAAAAGAAGAGGGTATAAATCTCTTCTCAAATGATCATTAGTCATTAAATTCACAACATATTTTTGAAAATAAATTATAAATATATATTAAATTTATATACATTAAATTTATATTGAATAACTTCATATATATTAAATTCAAACTGCTTTCATCTCGGGGAGGCAAATATTGGATGGTGTGTTGTAACTATTAGATTTTACTAAAAGGAGGAATAGAAGATGTCTGTTATTCAAAGTCGACTTTGCTCAAACCTACAACTGTGTGGACTGAGAGTTTATAGTATAGGTGATGATTGTGAAGGATTTAAGTGACAAATGGTTACAATGGATAAGAGGAGGGGCATTGAATAGCTATCTATAAGTAATTGTGAATGGAAGCAAAACAAAGGATTTCAAGGCTTCAAGGGGCCTTAGACAAGGTGACCCCTCGTCCCCATTCTTGTTTTCTCTAGTAGTTGAAGGTTTGGCTCCATTGGTGAGGAGGGCGAATAAATAGGGACATTTGAAGGGCTTTAAACTTAATGAGGAAGAGTTTATTAGTCTCATACAGTTCGCAGATGACACGATATTAGTAAGTGATAGCTCGTGGACTGATCTCTGGGGTATTAAGTCAATACTAAGAGGATATGAAATGATATCAGGGTTGAAAATAAATTTCTGGAAGAGCAGCTTATATGGGGTGGGGATTGAGGAATCATACTTGACAGCTGCTGCTCTATTTTGACATGTAAATCCGGTCTGCTTCCTTTTAAATTCCTAGGTTTAGCAGTGGGAGGAAATCATAGACGAGTGGAATTCTAGAAACCAGTGCTTGACAGCTTCAGGTCAAGGCTAACAACTTGGAAGGGGAGGTTGCTCTCAATAGGGGAAGGGTTACCCTTATAAATGCAGTGTTAACAAATCTATCGGTTCATCACCTGTCTTTTTTCAAAGTCCTAGATAAAATAGTAAAGGAATTGGTGGTTATTCAAAGGAGATTCTTATGGTCTGGTTCGACTGAAAAGACAAGCAAGGTATGGGTCAGCTAGGCCTCAGTGTGTAGGCTAAAGGGTTGTGGTGCTATTGGAATCAAGGATATTGGTGTATTTAACAGTGCTTTATTGACAAAGTGGTTGTGGAGATTTATCAAAGAACCATAGGAAATTTAGAAGGGGTCCTAGAAGCTAGGTATAAGAGTTTAGTGACTGGAATTGTGTTAAAGAAAGAGTCAAGGGAATCAAGGTTGAATCACTGTGGTGGAGGGACGTAATGAGGATATGAGACTCAACGGAGGAAGTGGGCTTTATAAGACAGATATCCTGTAAACTAGGCTAAGGAACTCTTGTATCTTTTTGGAACTCCTGCTGGTTTGGCCCATCCCCACTGAAGTGTTTGTACCAGGACCTTTATGAAGCCTCTAATATGAAATGGACCGTAGTCAGGGACATGGGAGAGTGGGTGGGTGAAGAGTAGAAGTGGAATTTATGCTTCAATGAGAATTTTCTAATGGGGTGTCTGGTGGAAGATTTAAGGAATTAATGGTCTTGTTACTGAATAGCTGATTCGTTTGTCTGACAAGGTGGTCCTCAACAATCATTTTCAGTAAAATCATGTTATGATGCTCTGTTGTAAGCTGGTGGTTTGGCAGAATTGAAGATTGCACCCAAGACTGCTTTAGAAATACTGTAGCAGACAAAGATTCCATTGAAAGATAAGGTATTTAGCTGGAGATTAATTTTGGTCAGGCTCCTAACTAGGTCTAATCTTGCGGCCAGGGGAGTAATCTCTAACACTCATGACATGGTTTGTGTGTTTTTCTTTAATGTTGTTGAAGACTTAGATCACATTTTCTGCTTTTGTTCACGCATACGATTAGTGTGGAGGCAGATATCGGATTGGGTTAGGGTTGCTTAGAATGGAGAAGAGAATGTTTGTGATCACACGATGGACTGGTTCTTGAAGATGGAGAGGAGATGCTCAAAGGCGTTCACGTGTTTTATTTGGATCACTACATGTTGGACTATTTGGTGGACTAGGGATCAGGTCATTTTCAATGATGGGATTGGGAATCTAGGTGACATTGCTCTTAGGACAATTCATACTTCTTGGTGTGGTTAGATTTTTGTTCTCCTAAAAGAGTAAAGTGTAGTTATTATGAATGATTCAAAACTCCTTCTGATTTTTTGTAGGAGGTGTGATTTGCAGATAGTTGTTGATTTTGAGTAAGATTGTTTTGGCTGTGTATCTTGTAGATGGGTTGGAGTACTCCTAGTAGTCCTGTTGAATATAATGTTGCTTATAAAAAAATATAATAAGCCAAATAAAAATAAACAAATAAATTATTCATATGCAATAGCCAATGGATAAGCTTATCGATATAAAATATAATAAAGTGCCACTAAAGTGTAAATAAAATTATAAAATATGTAAAATAATTTATTTAAATACATAAATTTGAGTTTTTATGTGAAAAAATTGTAGAAATTTAAAAAGATATGAGAGTTTCACTTACAAACTACAACATCAATTTAAATATGAGGATGTTTTTATAACATAGCAAGTAAGAGAGTAGAAATATAATGGAGTGGGAGATGAGAGTTGTTACATGTGGTTCTCTTATATTGATAATTGATCAAGAAAAAGTAGACGTCTAAAAAAGAAAATTATTGATTGTAATGAAAAAATTTAAAAAGAAAAATAGAAACATAATTGTATTTGCGAGCTTTCACACTTTCTCTCTTTTAAACTTTTAAGCTTCAAGACATGTTAAATAATCAGGCCATACAAACACTTGCTTGAGTTCTTCTTGAAACATGAGATTTATACTCGTTTAGTGCCATCATTAGAGGACCTTGTTGTGATCATTAAACCCTACCTTGGTCTGATTGCATCTTTAATCGTATGTTGTGTTTGCACTTTAGTTATCATCATATAAAGCTAGTTATCATAATCAAAAGCATGTTCATTCTTAAGAGCATGTTGTCTAGATCTTCTTTGATTCCTAAACCTATAAAACATGGTTCAACATTAACCTCGTTCAAACGGCCTGGTTGAAAGCCTTCCAAAATCGCTAAGTAAACTTCAAATCTCTATCGAACACAATGCTCACAAGAACCCCATTCAGACTCTGCAATGAATAACCTTGCTAACTAAAGTTTTGTATAAGTGGTCTTAACTGGGAAAAATGTGCAAACTTAGTCAGACGGTCCACTATTACCCAAATTAAATCTTGACAAGTCTACATATATGGTAAGCCCAAAATGAAGTCCATTGAGACGTATTCCCATTTCCACTTAAGTATCTCCAAGGGTTGTAGTAAGCCATCAGGCATCCGAGGTTCAATCGTGACTTGTTGGCAAACCAATGTGATACAAAACTAGCTATATCAACCTTCATATTTAACCACCAAAAAATCCTTCTTCAATTCATGAAATATATTAGTCGCATTAGGATGAATAGTAAAACTACTCTTTTGGAATTCTTCAAAAATTACCCTCTTCAACTCCAGATTATCCATAACACAAACTCTCCCTTGGAAAAGTATGATTATATCCTCAACTAGGGTGAAATTCGAGTCATTGAGTTTGGCTCAAAATTCTGGATCTGAATATTGGGCTTGGTAAATATTCTCTCTGATATCACTCAAGAAACTCAGTTGACTCGGTAATACACCACATGGTGTCCAAGTGAAATCCAAATTAAGTTCTCAGACCTTTTCCAATAATCTATGTTTGAGGATAATTAGCTTGGACTTATGCAGTTTTTTCCTACTCAAGGCGGCAGCCACCACATTAGCTTTCTCAACGTGATATTTCAATTCAACGTCATAATCTTTGATGAAGTTCATCCATCTTCTCCATCGGATGTTAAGTTCTTTATGGTCAAACAGGTACTTTAGACTCTTATGGTCACTAAACATCTTAAACTGCACCCCATAGAGATAACACCTCCATACTTTTCGTAGAAAAATAATGACGGCTAACTCCAATTAGTGAGTTATATAGTTTTCCTCATGTGGCTTCAGTTTCCTTGATGTGTATGCTAGAACATGTCCATTTCATAACGACACATCCTAGGTCTCTTTTCAAAGCATTAGAATAGACTTCATACTTCTAAGTCATATCTAGAATAACACATATTGATGTGGATGTAAATTTATTCTTTAAATTCTGGAAACTCTATTCAGATTCTGCATTCAATTTGAACTGAACCTCTTTGTGTTCCATCTAGGTCATGGTAAATATATATGTGCAAATTTCATAATGAACCTTTGGTAGTAACTAGTGAATCTTAAGAAGCTCTTGACTTTCGAAACGTTCTTGGGTCTTTCCCAATTAAAACTTTCCTTTACCTTTGAAGGGATAACATCTAAATCCCTCTCTGATATCACATTCCCTAGAAATTTCACTTTTGGCATAAAAAATTCAGACTTACTGAATTTCACAAACAACCTCTTTTCTCAGAGAATGGATAGTAAAATTTTGAGGTGTTCTTCCTGTTCCTAGGGTGTTTGGGAATATATCAAAATATTATTAATGAATATCACTACAAAGTGATCAAGGTAAGGCTTGAATACTAAATTCATGTAGTCCATGAAGAAAGCTAAGGTATTCGTCACGCCAAATGAAGTTGTCACTGTTAGAACAAGATTTGTTCGTGACATATATCCTTTAGGTTTTGAAGATAAAAAAGTATTGAAAGAACAATGGTGTTATCTAATGTTTTTTCTAAGTATGTAGGTTCCAAAGCTTAAAGAGAAACTATTCAGAACCTGTTAAGAGAACACATTTGAGAGAAGCTGAGTTCTTGGCTTCTGATGGTTCAGAACAGAAGGACGTTCTTAAGTGAACTCTGATGATATAGGATTACGTAGACTCTGAAGCTGAACATATTAGCATCAGAAGAGAAATATATTATCTCTACACTTATTTAATTTATCAGCTTCTGGTGATCATTCAGAACCATAGATAAAACTAAGTGATCCGTACTTCATAAAGTAAGCTACAATGTCAAATCAGTTTGTCAACTAGAGTCTGTGTTCACATGGCTCAAGGATATTTAATACACTCTATGGATATCCACTCTCAACGGGTTTTAAGTACAACTAATGTTGAGTACAGTCAAATGTAAGTATTTAGTTTTATCGTATCCACGGGAATTAGAGCGATATCAAAATCGTTCAATATGTTCTATGATTCTAAGCAAAAGTTTCAAGATGTTTGATAGATAAGTTGCGAAAAGTAAACACGTATAATAAATGAATATAGTTTTCAGAGGAATAGACTTGTTGGGAATTGGTGTTCATCCACCGATTCAATATGCATACCACGAATCAGTTATACACAATTTAAGCATGTTTCGATATTATCATGTATCGCTTACAAACAAAGTTTATGTCTAAACTTTGATGAGATTTCTACCTTATGGTTTAATCGACGATTTCTCAGCCTATTAAACAATACGGTAGCATTAAGATTCAATAATTTTTATGAGTATTAAACCTAAATCTATGTCTAGCATTTAGGGTTTAATAAATGTTATCTTAGATCGAGATTATAATCGTATTTGTCAATATCAATTCAATCCATGAAATAAACGATAAACCAAAGATAACATCAATAATGATTCATACATAAATTGCATATAACGCCATGATCAAAGAAAATACATACGGTTTTGGTGAACTGCGACCAATCCCAACAAGAGAGGAAATTAGCTACTCAT
Organism: Lathyrus tuberosus; assembly: GCA_022829125.1. Taxonomy (NCBI): domain Eukaryota; kingdom Viridiplantae; phylum Streptophyta; class Magnoliopsida; order Fabales; family Fabaceae; genus Lathyrus; species Lathyrus tuberosus. The sequence continues at coordinate 19,545,082 of JALAZF010000012.1, read as the reverse complement.
GGTAGCTTGATACACAATGGAAGAATGGAGTTGAGCCAACATCAATGACGATTTCCCGACTCTTGATGCATATCCAACTCCTTCTCCTTACAACCTCTTCTATTCCTACTCTCCTAATCTATTACAAAGTATTCTAAAAGATATATTACAAGATGATCCTTTCTGAACTGGTTTCTGTCGTATTTATAGCTGTTCTGGCCGCCTGAGTTCGCTATGCGAAGTTCTGGTCGCTATGTGAAACCTGGATTTCTTCACCTTGAAGAATTTCAAACCGCCTTAGGAACACCATACTTCGCTATGTGAAGTAAAGTTCATTTTGCGAACTATTCTCGCTTCTTCTCACTGCGCGACCTTCGCTATACGACACATAGCGATCTCCAAGCGAATTTATGTTGTTTTGATTCTGTTTCATTCTGTTGTTGCTCGCTTCAACTTCGCATCACGTCGCATCGCGAACTTTCGCTATCTGAAGGAAAGTTCGCATCGCAAAAGTTTCAGGGCAAAAATTCATCTTTCTTGTAACTGATGTTTTCCTTTGTCATTTCCTGCAAAAATATAACCATTCAAGAGTAACATCCTTTTGGATCTTTTGTTAGTCAAATTTCACCTTAAAAGTTGATGGAAGCAAGCATTTCGTTCAATTTTTAACCAAAGATATATCAACTATTGGACTTCTATCAAATTCTCCCCAACTTAGTTTCTTGGTTGTCCTCAATCAAGAGCATGATCTTTTCAAGAATTGTTTTCAGGAATTTTCAATCAAGTATTTGAAATAACACTTTTTAAAAATGAATGGTTCAAATGATTACTTGTCAAGCAAGAATAGTGTTCAACTGATTATAGAATCAGAGCATGATTATGGAATTAAGTTCTCTCCATAAAATCACTTCATGTACTCAAAAATATAATGGCACAACTCACTTGAATCTTTCCTAACACTCTTCTTCATAAAAAAGGGATGAAGACTTTGAAGTTTGTTTTAATCATGTGGTGCGATGACTCTCATTTGATCACTTGGTCAACATCCAGGTCGATTCATGTTTTCATCCAAAACAATTCAGAAATTTGAGCAAATGAAGGCATAAATCACATAGGACTTGTGAAGGTTGTAATGTGGCCAGGTTTTATAAATACGTGGTTTTTCTCCTAAAGCTAATTTTCTTAAAAATTTGTCCTCTTTTGTAACTTGCTTCACTTATTGCTTTATCACCATGATCTTGACTTTTCTTTTGTTTTTCTTTTCAATCTTTATTCTTCTTCATGATACCATGTTTTTACTTTTTGTATTTCTTTCTCTCATCTCTTATTTCTTTCTTTTTATTTTCTATTTTGTATTATTGTCAATTTTCTCCCCAACTTATTTCTTTTCATGAGTGAAGCTCTTGATGATTCAAATCATTATGGTCTAGGTTGTACAACAAGAAATTGGAGTGGATCATAACATCACTAAGTGGTTTACTTAGTGGCTTTGTATTTCAAAATTTGATCCATCCTTTGATTTTTCTGGTTCAAAGAGGGTGTACAAATGCTCAATCACTTAATGGTTTTGATGAGATTCCTTTTGGCTATGGTGGTTTTTCTCAAAATCAAACAATTGCCTTGATCATCTTTATACCTTTACAAAGCTCAAATGGAATTTTCAGATTGAACATGAATCAACCGAGTTAAACACAAGGATTTCGCAGTTTTGTAAACAATGGAAGTTCACCTCACTTTTCTGGTTTTTGCTAAATGATTCAAGCAAGTGTGTTCAATGTAAAATGAGACATGATATGAGTTTATAAGAGAAAACAAAATCCAAAATCATGCTAACATTCTACAAAGCAAGTAAACATGTGCCTTGCTTGATTTTCGTCTGATTCTTGTCATTACCACTTACTCTCCTTCCTTGTTGAATGTTCAAGATACTTGACTTGGCCTTTGTTAAAAATATTAGAAGAAGAACTTTACCCCAATGGAGTTTTTCTTTTTTGATATTTAGGGAAGTAAGTGTTTTTATGAGAGTTGTTGAGTCTTGGATTGGCTAGAATTTTGGTAAAACAAAGTTGTTCAATGTTGAAGTCACATGGGTGATGTCTTAACATTGGTTTTTGTTAAGTATTTAACTTGTTGAAGTTTTGAAGTCTGATGTCACATGCGATGTCATGACATCAGGTCTGCAGAAGATTAATAACATCAGGTTTAGTGATGTTGTTAGGGTTTTCATTTTAGCTAAATATTGGGAGAGCTGTTAGTCTCATTGGATGCGGATATCTTGGGATAAATATTCTCTGTTGCATAGAGATTTGATGCAGATTTGTAGGGAGGTTTAAAGGCTGAAGATTTAAGAAGATTTTGAGAGAGAAAATCTATTTTGAAGATTCAGTTTTAAATAATAAATCAGGTTAGATATTGTAGCAGGTCCAAGCCCAATTCAAATAGTTTTATAATGCACATCATTCCTGAAGGAAAAGTAACGAAGAAAAAGAGCTAAAGACTGAGTGTCGTTGTGTCTTCATGTTTGTAAACCATTCTAGTGTGAATTGGTGTTGCTTTGAGTTGTTCTTGATCAAAGCTGTGAAGCAGAATCAAGTAGTGTTATTCAAAGTGTGTGATCTTTGAATTATATCACTGAAGTGATTTAGGGATTGAGTAGTGTTCTCATACCTAAGTGGTCTCTTAGGTAGAAGGTTCATTAAGTAGAGTTTAAGTTTAGGAGATGTCAATTGGGTTATTGAGTCTGTAAATTAAATCTACTGATAGTGAAATTCATCCCTGGCTTGGTAACCCCTAGACATAGGTAGTTAAACCGAACTGGGTGAACAACTCATTGTGTTGATTTATTGTTGTTTTATATTGTCCATAGCAGAGTGTGGTGTTGTGACATTAAGTGTGACATCACATATCTGGTACCAGAATTTCAATTGGTATCAGAGTAGGCATCCTGTCTGTCTCTGGGTGAGATCTAGGGAAGTTACTTTCTGGTGTAAAGATGGACAAAGAAGTTGGAGGATTTGTCAACATACCCCCTATTTTGGATGGCTCTAATTATGATTATTGGAAACCAAGGATGATTAACTTTTTGAAATCCTTGGACAGCAGGGCTTGGAAGGCTATCATAAAAGAATGGAAAGCACTTGTTGTGTTTGAGAAAGATGATGCTGGGAAAGATAAAGAGGGTACCTCAAAGTTGAAACCTGAAGAAGAATGGGCCAAGGAAGAAGATGAGCTTGCCCTTGGTAATTCCAAAGCTTTAAATGCTATTTTCAATGGAGTAGATAAGAATATATTCAGGTTGATTAATACCTGTGAAGTTTCTAAGGAAGCTTGGGACATCTTAAAGACTACACATGAAGGATCATCTAGAGTTAAGATGTCAAGACTTCAGATTCTAACATCAAAGTTTGAAATTCTGAAGATGAAGGAAGATGAGACTATCCATGACTTCCACATGAGTATCCTTGAGTTGTCCAATGCATCCAGTGCTCTTGGAGAAAAGATGTCAGAAGAAAAGCTTGTAAGGAAAATCCTTAGGTCCCTTCCTAAGAGGTACAAGATGAAGGTGACTGCAATTGAAGAAGCTCAAGACTTCAGCAAAATGAGTGTTGATGAGATTATTGGATCTCTTCAAAAATTTGAGCTAGGTTTAAGTGAAGAAGAACCTGAGAAGAAGTCCAAGAGTATAACTTTGGTTTCCAGTTCTGAAGAAGCCAAGAAAGGGAAAGAGGATAATTCTCAGGAGGAGCTTTCTCAGGCTATTGCTTTGCTGAGAAAACAGTTCAACAAAGTTATGAAGAGGATAAATAGGAGTTATAATCGTAATGTCAAGAACATTACCTCTGACATCAACAGATTAGGAGAACAAGGGAAGAAGTCTAAAGATGAAGAAAAATCCAGTAATGACAAAGGGATACAATGCTTTGAGTGTGAAGGGTATGGACATGTCAAGAAGGAATGTCCTACTTTTCTAAAGAAGCAGAAAGGGTTATCAGCTTCTTGGTCTGACAGTGAGAGTGAATCTGAAGAGAATTCAGCTGAACTTGTGAGAGCTATGATTAGGGCTTATGAGTCAGATGATGAGTCTTGTGATGATGAGGTTTCTTACGATGAACTTGCTGTCACTTATAAAGATCTTTTCGTGAGAAGTGAACAAGGGTATCTTGAAGGAGAAGAGCTAAAGAAAACCATAGTACAGTTAAAAGCTGAAAAGACTGAACTTGAAGCTGAAGTCAGTATGCTTAACTATAAACTGGACTCTATGACCAAAACTATCAGAATGTTGAACAATGGTACTAATGCTTTAGACAACATTCTTAGTATTGAGAAGATGGCTGCAGACAAATGTGGTTTGGGATTCACCAGTGGTGCAGGTTCTATCACCTCAAAACCAGTGATGTTAAAATAGATGTTAAAACATCATGACAGAACTCCATCTAAGAAGAAATACAGACACTGGAGGTGTCACCATTGTTGATGTTTTGGACACATTAAGGCTTATTGTTATAAGCTACATGGGTATCCACAGAAGGCTCATCAGGTTGTTCCAAAACAGAACTGTTATAAAGGAAGGCAGGTTTCCAAGCCTAAGAAGCAATGGGTCCCTAAAGTTAAGGTTACCAGCTTGATAGCTCACACTTCTTTAAGGGTTTCTACCAAAGAAGATTGGTACTTTGACAGTGGGTGTTCAAGGCACATGACTGGAGTAAAGAATCTGTTGGTAGATGTGAAGCTTCATTCTTCAGGCTATGTTACATTTGATGATGGGGTCAAAGGAGAGATCAAGGGGATTGGTAAACTAAATTGTGCTGGTGCTCCTAGACTGGAGGATGTTCTTCTTGTTAAAGGACTGACAGCAAATTTGATTAGCATTAGTCAACTCTGTGATCAAGGATTCAAAGTAGACTTTACAAAGTCTGAATGTATTGTCAAAGATGATAAAGGAGAAGTCATTATGAAGGGAGCCAGGTCTAAGGACAATTGTTATCTTTGGGTGCCACAAAACTCAAATTCTTCCACGTGTGTTTTTGCTAAAGAAGATGATGTCAAAATCTGGCATCAGAAGTTGGGACATCTTCACTTGAAGGGAATGAAGAGAATTATCTCCTCAGAAGCAGTCAGAGGAATTACCAAACTTAATATTGAGGAAGGAAAAGTGTGTGGGGACTGTCAAAAAGGGAAGCAGACAAAGATGTCTCATCCGAAGCTTCAACATGACACTACCTCCAAGGTCTTGGAACTACTTCAGATGGACTTGATGGGACCTATGCAGGTGGAAAGTCTGGGTGGAAAGAAATATGCATATGTAGTTGTGGATGACTATTCGAGGTACACCTGGGTGAGCTTCATCAAAGATAAATCAGAAGTGTTTGATGTTTTTAAAGATCTTTGTCAAAGACTCCAAAGAGAAAAGGAGAGTAACGTTATCAGGATAAGAAGTGACTATGGAAGAGAGTTTGAGAATAACAAGTTTGAAGAATTTTGCTCTGCTGAAGGTATAAGTCATGAGTTTCATCTCCTATTACTCCTCAGCAAAATGGAGTAGTTGAGAGGAAGAACTGAACTATCTAAGAGTCTGCTAGAGCTATGATCCATGCCAAGAAACTTCCCTATCATTTCTGGACTGAAGCCATGAATACTGCCTGCTACATTCACAACAGGGTTACCCTGAGAAGAGGCACTTCTTCCACTCTGTATGAACTGTGGAAGGGAAGAAAACCTAATGTTAAATACTTTCATGTTTTTGGAAGTAGATGTTATATTCTGACTGATAGAGAACAGAGAAGAAAATTGGATTCCAAAAGTGATGAAGGGATATTTTTGGGATATTCTACTAACAGCAGAGCATATAGGGTTTTCAACTCTAGAACCAAGGTGATGATGGAGTCAATCAATGTGGTGATTGATGACAATGACAAGCAGGAAGATGATGATGCCCTAGATGATGTTGGAACATCAGTTGGTGAAGTTGCACCAGAAGCTGAAGATAGAAGTCCAACTCCTAGTGTTGCTGCTGCTGAGCCTGAAACTGAGCAACCTCATAAAGATCCCTCTATCAGAGTACAGAAGGACCACCCAAAGGAGCTTATTATAGGTGATCCAAATTCTGAAGTGAGGACTAGGTCAAGAGATGTTATAGCTGTCATACCCCAAATTTTGACCACTAAGATGTCCCATCATTGTACAAATCATCATCACAATATGGAGGAACCATCATACTTCATCAGTCTCCCCAAAGATGGGTGAGCATCCACTACAATCAAAATTAGGGTTTCAAGCCCTCTCAGAGCCTTAGACAAAGGACCAATCAAGGAATGACATGATCTTCAACTTGTCTTACCTCTCAAACATCCACAATGGATCCAAAGGACTCCCACTCCAAGGATTAAGCACAAAACTGCTCCTTTCTAGGTGGATCAAGTCTCAAGATCGACAGTGTCACCAAATTAGGGTTTTGGTCGACCAGGGCCTCCAAATGGAAATTTTTCATCTGGGCACAAGCCAATGCTTCAAAAGATAACCTAATATACTCCATGGAACCTCATGGACCCAACCATCAAGTCAATTTTGCCTCAGGGGATGCACTCATCAAAAATCAGGAATTAGGGTTTCTTGACCTAATTCACCCCTAAGTTGACTTTTGGGACAAATCATGAGCCAAGACCTCAAGAGAGGATTTGAGGGTCTCCAATATGCCATATTTATCCATTTTTAACAATGGATTAATCCAAGAAGCTTGAGCAACAAGTCTCAATTTCATCTGCACCACAATTAGGGTTCCGCGAGGAAAGTCAACTGTAACTTTGACTTTTGACCAGGACATGCTCCCAAGCCCTAAGACATGATTCAATATACCCTATGACATCCATGGAACATGTCCATCAAGTTTGATTTAGGTCAAGGACATGATTTCATGAAGAATTGCACAGTTTGGAATTCATCTAATAAAAAGTCAACTGTGCACAAAAGTCAACTTTGACTTTTTGAGATTTTTCACCAAAATGGATTTTTAACCCTAAAATGATGTTAAAGTATGATTTGAATCATCATTCATCAAGAAAAATCAAAGAAAGTGGGATAACTTGTAAAAGGGGTAACCATAAAAACTTAGAAAAATTTCAAAGTTATGGAAAAAGTGACACTAATGTGCCAACTTTGGAGGACCATAACTCCTAAACCACAAGGTCATTGTTCCCCATTCAAAGCTTGATTTGTAGATCTCATTGCCCTCTACAAAAGCTTCATACTGACCTATGTCCAAATTCCTCATGGATTTTGAGTTATGGAGTGATCAAAATCAAGAAAAGTCACTTTGTTCCAACACTTAGTGAAAATTTCACTAAGTCAGATTTTACCTTACTTTTTGCCAAATGTAGGGGGATTTTTCACTTGGATTCAAAAAAGATCAAAACCAAACATGTTCAAACAGTTGTTGTATCATGTAAGGGTTTCCAAAATGGCCAAGAACATTACCAAATTCAATTTGAGTCATGAGATATGACATTGGCAAGTTGCCTTGCTGAAATCTGCCAAGGCAAGGCAGATTTTTGCACTTTTGGTCGATTTGCCAAAATTAGCCAAATCCAAATGCTCCTATCCACTTGGACACCTCTGAGGATTGAATCTAAAGGGGACAATCACTGAGCCAAGCCTCCAAAGTCTTTAGAACAAGAAATAGCATGTTGAACCTAGAATTGCCAAAATAGGGACAAGACTCTAATTTTGGATTGGAGCATTCAATGGAAGCATCAAGGTGGCATGAACTGAGCTCCTAGCAACTGAATTCAGTCAAGACTTATCCAAGACCAAGGGGACCAGCAGCCTGTGCCCTAACCTCTAGTCAATGGCTAGATGAGACTTGGATTTTCATTTGCCAACATTGGCCAAACCTACTCAGCAGTTGCCATTCACTATTCCTTGCAAAACAAACTTGATCTACTATAAATAGAGCTCAATTGTGATCAGTTTGAGTACACCAAAGCCATCAAACAGATGCTTTCCTCAAAATCTCTTCTTTCACTCCAATTTTGCCTTCTAAGGCAAGTCACTATCGGGTTTTGAGTTTGAGAGCTTTTCCAATCAAACCAATCACTCACACACCTCACATACATCATATAGAAGTGATCCAAACACTCACATAACATCTGGAACACTGATTTCACAAAATCACCAGCCAATTACTCAAGTTCTTGACAGTTTTGCAGTTGAGGTACCATCTTCAGCTCCAAACCATTTCAATCCATTCCAAGCATCCAGATACACTCCATGGCACCTAGGGAAGCTATCCATATCATTGGAACCTAGCTGTAACACCTCCAACACAAATCACGATCACCAGCTGCAAGTGGTAAGCATGAGCTCTTCTAACTCTATGATTCATGCAATTTTTGCTGCACAATAATTTGGCCATATGTTCATAATCATGCATGGAATGTTTCCCCTCAATTAATTGCATTGTTTGAATCATGTATAAAAAATCCTAGCCTTCATGCAGAAATTAGGGTTCTTGAGGATTTTTCGTGATTTCTTGTTATATGTTTAATTTAAATGAAATTAAAGACCATAAACATGATCGTGAGATTGAAACGAGTTGATTAGTATGTGGATTACATGATATGATTAAGTATTTAGTGAGATTGGAGAGAAAATGAAAATCAGGGCAAAACTAAAAAAACGCGCGTGTTCTTGCCTTTGTTCTTGGCGCCATTTTCCAATATTTGAATATTTGAATTTTGTGATTTTATTTAATTGATTCAAAAATTAATTTCTCTCTGAGTTTTAATGATTTTGAGTTGATTCTTTTTTTAATAATTCACAAAAATGTTAAAATATTTTATTTTCCCAAAAAATCCCAAAAATATTATTTATTTTGTATAATTGATATTTTTGCAAAGAATTAATGTTTTAATTGTTTTTGACATTTTAAATATTTTTTCCACCTTGATTTTGCAACTTTTAATGTCTTCTAATTATTTTGTAGGTCAATACTTAATTTTTGAAACATTAATCCAAGATCATAATTTGTTTTTCCTATGTTAAACAATTTTGATCATTTTAATTGAATTTTTATTCAATTAAAACACATTTTGAAAACAAATTAGGGTTTTTGGATTAATTCAACCCTCATAAATCATTTTCAAAACACTTTGGGCCTCTAATAGAGTGTAAGACCCAATCCTTTTTTTGACCAAATCATTTTTGGGCCTCAGTGTATTGTATAAGTCCCGATACCGTAAAAAACAAACGGCGTTTTGAAAAATAACCATCTGGGCCTCTCCTTTAGCTATAAGACCCATTCAAATCTTTTGGGCCTCTAATAGAGTGTAAGACCCAATCCCCTTTTAACCAAAACATTTTGGGCCTCACTTATTGTATAAGTCCCTCTGCGTTAAAAGAAAACCTCGGCGCGATCGCCATTTTAAGCGGAAAAATCATCTGGGCCTACCCTCGTGTTATAAGCCCCATTCTTTTTCTTTAAAACTTTTTGGGCCTCTTGAGAGAGTGTAAGACCCATCCCTTTGTACAGAAAACCTTTTTGGGCCTCAGTCACTTGTATAAGTCCCTCTGTACAAATTCAAACAGTGCGCTCACTGATAAAACCCTGGGTCTCTCCTTGAGCTGTAAGCCCCAAATCTTTCTTTTTCAAAGCACTTTCTCCTTTGATTTTGAATATACTGTTGTTTTCAATCTTTCTTTATTGAACAACTAACCAAACAACATGGAAGCTCTACAACCGAGTAAGTGTTTATACGCTTTCATTTACCGCTTTCATATACATATAACTGTATTGTGGGGCTGTTTCACTGTAAGTCTTCTTTCGTAAACTCATATCAACTGTGTAATAATAGTATAGATATTTAGAGTTTCCGCGGCAACTACGTCTAGAACTAGGAAAATCCGTTTCGTTTATTCGTAGAAATAGTCAATACTAGATCCCCATAGGATTACCAGACACAATCTTCCCTCCTCTTGGGGTTAAATAATATGGAGATATGAAAGGCAGCATTCTCTGTGAACCCTTTCATAGACTGTCACTCGTAGAAGTTGTCAAAGAAACTCTACTCCCCAGAGATGATCTCTTCTCCGTGAATTGAATCTCCTGAGTTTCTTCCAAATTCTCGGACTTTCCTGGCTTGATCTATTCTCGGTGAATGGCATGTCTTGAACTTCTCGGGGTTTGGGGACCCACAGGCTTCTTAAAATCACTTGTCAAGAAACTCTATTCCCAGAGATGATCTTTTCTCCGTGAATAGCATCTCTTGAGTTTCTTCCAAATTCTCGAACTTTCCTGGCTTGATCTATTCCTCGTGAATAGCCTGTCTTGAACTTCTCTGGGTTTGGGGACCCATCGGCTTCTTAAAAGCATCGACCTCCTCTTAGGCATCGTACAAGGACCCACAGGCTTCCTAAAAGCATCTCGGCCTCCTCTTGGGCTTAGTACAAGGACCTCTCGACTTCTTAGAAGTATTCACAGCCTCCTCTTAGGCTTCGTATAATGATCTCTTCCTCCGGGAATGATAGCCTCCTCTTAGGCTTTGTATAATGATCCTTCTCCAGTGAAGTTAGCCTCCTCTTGGGCTTTGTACAATGATCCTCCCCAGCGGAGTCAAACAACGTTTAGCCTCTCTCTCGGGCTTTGTACGAGACACATAAAGAGACTCCCACGTCGAGTCAATCACCCCTTTTCGCCTCCATCTCGGGCTTTATACGAGATACAAAAAGGTTCTTATTGAGCCAAACAAACAATAGCCTCTATCTCGGGCTTCGTACGAGATACAAAACTAAAAACTCTCTTGTTGAGTCAAATAGCCTTCATCTCAGGCTTTATACGAGATACCAAAAGACTCCATCGTTGAGTCAAAACCTTTTAGCCTCTCTCTCGAGCTTTGTACGAGACACATATTAGCCTCCTCTTAGGCTTTGTAGAAGAAAACCACTGGTTGATCCAATTAACCTTTTAGCATCAAGGTTGTGCCTCGTTCACAGTACACAAACATCAACAACTCATTCCCCTTCATCCAATCGCTGTACGCAGCAAGCCTCTGGATCATCTATATCCATGCCACTGTCCCTCTTTTAGCATGAGAAATTCCTAAGAAAAGATAGCATTGCTCTACACTGAGTTAAAGTCTTCTCCTTTAGGTTAAAATCCCCTATAAAGGAAATTATGGCATTGCCGGATTCACACATCCTGGTTAAAGTAATTCTCCTTTATAAACAGTTGTAACATACAACCCCCTCTTTAGAGACGAAAAATTCTCTCTAAAGATGAAACTTTTAGCTTCACATCTTGGGCTTCGAACAAGATACAAATAGACCCTTCAGCTTCACATCTTGGGCTTTGAACAAGATACAAATCACCTTTCGCTTCACGTCTTGGGCTTTGAACAAGACACCAAAAACACCCATTTCCTCCCATAGAATAGGAGGAACTACGAACGCTTTGATTTCCCTGTTTCGGTAAACGGGAATACGTAGGCATAAGATTGAAAGAAAAATCTTAGCGAGCACACTAAACAAAAACCCAAAATCCCATACTTTTATATACATCCGTCCTAACATCCTAACCGATAGCCTAAAGCACCCCTCGTCAACAAAATAACCTAGGAGAGACCCCGAATCTTAGTAGCATCTGTAAACCAACAGTTTTGACTGTTTAACCTCAGTATACAAGCAGGGTTAGTTGGAGACATCTATTTCCCCTCCTTCATCAGCTTTAATAGGATAAAAAATGAATCGAACTGTAGTACTAGAGCGATCGTGCTTCGCAACCACATCCAAAAATCACTCGCTACAGAAAAATGGCGACTCTGCTGGGGACCACGCAAGTCTCTTTAGGGATCTTGTTCTCTTTTTGTCCCCTAGGTAGAAACTGTGACGTCACTAGGATCTTAGGTCAAAACGCCGTTAATTTGGAATGAAACCACAGATTGGGGCTTCCGCCGGGGAACCCATTTTCTGTCAGGAACTTAGGATTCATAGCTTTAAAGGTCTAGGATGTTTAGGACAAATATATATACTGCTTTTCGTAATTGCTATACGTGTTTATTTTTCTGCTAATGGGAATGTGTGTGATGCCGCATGTGGAAAGATTGAGTATACACTTAAGATAAGTGATGGCGACGAGGTCGACCATCAACCTCAGTGGAGGCTGACTAATGCAACCCATTCTCTCACCTAGACAATGGGCCGATTGTGATGTCTGAGAAGCTGAGGAGCCAAACCCTTTTGTAGTGCAGAAACTATCGAAAATAGTTGTTACGCGATACTACCCTCATTTGAGGCTGGTGATCTATTCTCGGTGAATGGCACTTACTCTAAGATCGCTCTACAACTCGCTGACGATCCACTTGTTGTTTTGTTTTCCTGGGAGGAGCTGATGATAATGAGTACAGGTACAAAAATTACCTTAGTATAAACCTTTGGGGATGGTTAGAGCCTTGACTTCATGACAACGACCCTTTGACCCCATGTTTTTTCTATGTTTTTGTGTGCTGCATTCATGCATTCATTTAAAAAAAACATTAAAAGAAAAAATTTCTCTTCTAGTCTCTCTGTTTTTCAAATTAAACTAAGACTGTGATTTCAAATATCAGAGAAAAAGATTGCGCTAATGGATTTCGGTAGAAGGAGAACTCATAAGTACACCTTCAAGGTTCAAAAACTAGAGGATTTGAGAGGTTTGGCGAGAATGATCACAAACCAAGAGGCCTTCAGAGCCAAGCACGGAGGTTTGCTACCACTGTTAAGATTCCATGTGATTGAGGGAATCATGGACGCGCTAGTTCAGTTCTATGATCCGGTTTATCATTTCTTTACATTCCTGGATTACCAGCTAGCACCAACGCTGGAGGAGTATTCTCATCTGATCAATTTACATATCACTGATCGAGCTCTATTTTCTGGACTGGAAGAAATTCTAAAGAATCAGACCATTGCAAGAGCAATTCATTTGGACGAGTCAGAAGTCGGGACTCACATGACTACTAAGGGTGGCATACAAGGTTTGCCAGATCAGTTTCTGACAAAGAAAGCTTTGTACTTCGCTAGCATAGGGAACGAGACTGCTTTTGAAAGCATCTTTGTTTTACTCACTTACGGATTATTTTTGTTTCCCAACATCAATAACTTCGTCGACATCAACTTGTAGCGAGCGATTTTGGACGCGGTTCTTAAGCGCTGGTCGCTTTCTGCGGTTTGAGCTTAAAACTACAGGTCGATTCATTTTTTATCCTATTGAAGCTGATGAAGTAAGGGAAATAGATGTCTCCAATTAACCCTGCTTTGCATACTGAGTTTAAACAGTGGTCTGTTAGGTTACGAATGCTATCAATGTCGGGGGCCTTTTACTGGTTATTTGTATTTTCGCCAATACTGATTTCTTTCTTTTTTAGGATTTTCTGGCGGGGAACACGGATTAGGATGTTAGGACTGATGTTTTTGAATTACTGCTTTTGATTGATGGAGATATGGGATTTGGGTTTTTGTTTATTGTGCTCGCTAAGATTTTTCTTTCAATCTTATGCCTACGTATTCCCGTTTACCGAAACAGGGAAATCAGAGCGTTCGTAGTTCCTCCTATTCTATGGGAGGAAATGGGTGTTTTTGGTGTCTTGTTCAAAGCCCAAGACGTGAAGCGAAAAGGTGGTTTGTATCTTGTTCAAAGCCCAAGATGTGAAGCTGAAAGGTCTCAACTTTAGAGAAAATTTGTCATCTCTAAAGAGGGGGTTGTATGTCACAACTGTTTATAAAGGAGAATTACTTTAACCGGGATATGTGAATCCGACAATGCCATAATTTCCTTTATAGGGGATTTTAACCTGAAGGAGAAGACTTTAACTCAGTGTAGAGCAATGCTATCTTTAGGAATTTCTCATGCTAAAAGAGGGACAGTGGCATGGATGTAGATGATCCAGAGGCTTGCCGCTTACAGCGATTAGATGGAAGGGGAAGGAGTTGTTGATGTTTGTGTACTGTGAACGAGGCATAACTTTTATGCTAAAACGTTAATTGGATTAACCAGTGATTTTCTTATACAAAGCCTAAGAGGAGGCTGATATGTGTCTCGTACAAAGCCCGAGAGAGAGGCTAAAAGGTTTTGACTTGACGATGGAATCTTTTGGTATCTCGTATAAAGCCCGAGATGGAGGCTATTTGACTCAACAAGAGAGTTTTTATATCTCGTACGAAGCCCGAGATGGAGGTTGTTGTTTGTTTGGCTCAATAAGAACCTTTTTGTATCTCGTATAAAGCCCGAGAGAGAGGCAAAAGGGGTAATTGACTCAACGAGGGAGTCTCTTATATGTCTCGTACAAAGCCCGAGAGAGAGGCTAAACGTTGTTTTGCTGGGAAGAATCATTGTACAAAGCCCAAGAGGAGGCTATTTCACTGGAGAAGGATCATTATACAAAGCCTAAGAGGAGGCTATGGCGACTGTTCAGTTAAGTGACAGGTCCAATATACTGATTTTAAAGAGAAAATCAGTTCTTATATGAGCAACATTGTACTCATGGATTTGATTCAAGGATCCGAGATATTTCCTTTTCTTTTGAAGAAACGGGAAATCCGAAGGGTATTGAGACTGTCCGAGTCTGCGGGTTTCCTTCCTATTTAACGAAGGGGTCACTTGAGAATGTCTTTGAGACTCAAGGAAGTTAGACAGTCCAATTCCAGAGTTTCATCTTTTGTACTATGCTTTGAGAAACAGTAGTAGACTCTTGAAAAGACTGTTCTATGCAGATGACTAAGTTCTGCTCCTATACCTTTAGGAGGTCGTCGGGATAATTTGTATGAAACCCAAGAGGAGGCTGGAAACTTTTAAGAAGCCGACGGGTCCTTGTACTAAGCCCAAGAGAAGGCTATCATTCTCTGAGGAAGAGATCATTATACGAAGCCTAAGAGGAGGCTGTGAATACTTCTAAGAAGTCGTAGGGTCCTTGTACTATGCCCAAGAGGAGGCGGGGTTGCTTTTAGGAAGCCTGTGGGTCCTTGTATTATGCCCAAGAGGAGGCCGGTGCTTTTAAGAAGCCGATGGGTCCCCAAACCCCGAGAAATTCAAGGCAATGCTATTCACCGAGAATAGATCAAAGTCAGGAAAGTTCGAGAATTTGGAAGAAACTCAAAGATGCCATTCACGGAGAATACATTCATCTATGGGAGTAGAGTTTCTTGACAATTCCTAATGAGGACAGCCGAAGAGAAGACTGTATCTGGTGATCCTATTGGGGATCTAGTTGTCTATTTCTATGAATAAACGAAACGACGTCACCTAGTTCTAGACGTAGTTGCCGGGGAAACTCGAAATATCTATACTATTATTACACAGTTGATATGAGTTTATGAAAGAAGACTTGCAGTGAAACAGCCCCACAATACATTTATATGTATATGAAAGCGGTAAATGAAAGCAATAACCACTTACTCGGTTGTAGAGCTTCCATGCTGTTTGGTTAGTTGATCAACAAAGAAAGATTGAAAACAACAGTATATTCAAAATCAAAGGAGAAAGTGCTTTGAAAAAGAAAGATTTGAGGCTTACAGCTCAAGGAGAGGCCCAGGGTTTTATCAGTGAGCGCACTGTTTAAATTTGTACAGAGGGACTTATACAAGTGACTGCGGCCCAAAATGTTTTCTGTACGAAGGGATGGGTCTTACACTCTCTCAAGAGGCCCAAAAGTTTAGAGGAAAAGAGTGGGGCTTATAACATGAGGGTAGGCCCAGTTGATTTTTCCGTTCAAAATGGCGATCGCGCCGAGGTTTTCTTTTAACGTGAAGGGACTTATACAATATCTGAGGCCCAAATGATTTGGTTAAAAGGGGGTTGGGTCTTACACTCTATTAGAGGCCCAAAGTGTTTTTGAATGGGTCTTATAGCTCAAGGAGAGGCCCAAGGGTTATTTTGAAAGGCGACGATCGCGCCGTTTGTTCTTGACGGTATCGGGACTTATACAATACACTGAGGCCCAAAAGGTTTAGTCAAAAAAAGGATTGGGTCTTACACTCTATTAGAGGCCCAAAGTGTTTTGAAAATGATTTATGAGGGTTGAATTAATCCAAAAACCCTAATTTGTTTTCAAAAATGTATTTAATTGAATAAAAATTCAATTAAAATGATCAAAATTGTTTAACATGTGAAAAACAAATTGTGATTTTGGATTCATGCTTCAAAAATTAAGTATTGACCTACAAAATAATTAGAAAGCATTAAAAGTTGCAAAATCAATGTAGAAAAAATATTTAAAATGTCAAAAAATAATTAAAACATTAATTCTTTGCAAAAATATCAATTATATGAAATAAATAATATTTTTGGGATTTTTTGATAAAATAAAATATTTTAACATTTTTGTGAATTATTAAAAAAAGAATCAACTCAAAATCATTAAAACTCAGAGAGAAATTAATTTTTGAATCAATTAAATAAAATCACAAAATTCAAATATTTGAATTTATGAAAATGGCGCCAAGAACATGGACCAAGAACACGCGCATTTTCTGCCTTGCCCAGATTTGCATTTTCTATCCAATCTCACTTAATACTTGATTATAACATGCAATCCACATATCATTATGCTCGTCTCAACCTCACGGTCATGTCTATGTCCATTAATTTTATTTAAATTAAACATACACCAAGAAATCATGAAAAATCCTCAAGAACCCTAATTTCTGCATGAAGGCTAGGATTTTTGATACACGATTCAAACAATGCAATTAATTGAGGGAAAATATTCCATGCATGATTATGAACATATGGCCAAATTATTGTGCGAGGAAATATGCATAGATTGAGAGATGACCAAGTATATGCTTACCTCTAAGCCGTGACAGCAAGTGCAATGTGATTTTTGATTTGGAGGTGTTACAGATGAGTGGTGATGATCTGAACAGCTTCCCTACACCCTATGGAGTGTGTTTGGATGGTTGGACTTGATTGAAATTGGCTGGATCAATTCATGGCACCTCAGCTGCAACTTGATTGAAAATTTGAGCAACCAGCTGGTGATTTTGTGAAATTGGTGTTTCAGAAGTGATCTAAGTGTTTGATCAGCTCATATGTGATGTATGTGAGGTGTGTGAGTGACTGGTTTGATTGGAATTGCTCTCAAACTCAAAACCCGATAGTGACTTGCCTTAGAAGGCAAAATTGGAGTGAAAGAAGAGATTTTGAGGAAAGCATCTATTTGATGGCTTTGGTGTACTCAAACTGATCACAATTGAGCTCTATTTATAGTAGAGCAAGTTTGTTTTGCAAGGAATAGTGAATGGCAGCTGGTAAGTAGGTTTGGCCAATGTTGGCACATGAAAATCCAAGTCTCCTCTAGCCATTGACTAGAGGTTAGGGTACAGAGCTTTGGTTCCCTTGATCTTGGATAAGTCTTGACTGATTTCAGATGAGAATGGCTCAGTCCATGCCACCTTGATGCTTCCATTGAATGCTTCAATCCAAATTTGGAGTCTTGTCCCTATTTTGGCCATTCTAGGTTCAACATGCTTTTTCTTATTCCATGGACTTTGGAGGCTTGGCTCAGTGATTGTCCCTTTTAAATTCAATCCTCTGAGGTGTCCAAGTGGATAGGAGCATTTGAATTTGGCTGATTTTGGAAAATCGAGCAAAGTTGCAAAATCTGCCTTGCCTTTGACAGATTTCAGCAAGGCAACTTGACAATGTCATATCTCATGGTGTAAGTTGAATTTGGCAATGTTCTTGGCCATTTTGGAAAGCCCTTACATGATACAGCAACTGTTTGAACAAGTTTGGTTTTGATCTCTTTTGATTCCAAGTGAAAAATCCCTCTACATTTGGCAAAAAGGGAAGCAAAATCTGACTTAGTGAAATTTTCACTAAGTGTTGGAACAAAGTGTGATTTCTTGATTTTGATCACTCCATAACTCAAAATCCTAAATGAATTGGACTTAGGTCTAGTTTAAGTTTTTGTAGAGGGTAATGAGGGCTACAAATCCATCTTTGGATGAGAAAAATTGGCCTTGTGGTTTAGGAGTTATGGTCCTCCAAAGTTGGTGCATTAGTGGTACTTTTTCCATAACTTAGAAAAATTTCTAAGTTTTATGGTTACCCCTTTTACAAGTTATCCCACTTTCTTTGATTTTTCTTGATGAATGATGATTCAAATCATACATTAACATCATTTTAGGGTTAAAAATCAATTTTGATGAAAAATCTCAAAAAGTCAAAGTTGACTTTTGTGCACAGTTGACTTTTTATCAGATGAATTCCAAACTGTGCAATTCTTCAGGAAATCATGTCCTTGACCTAAATCAAACTTGATGGACATGTTCCATGGGTGTCATAGGGTATATTGAGGCATGTCCTAGGGTTTGGGAGCATGTCCTGGTCAAAAGTCAAAGTTATAGTTGACTTTCCTCGCGAAACCCTAATTGTGGTGCAGATGAAATTGAGACTTGTTGCTCAAGCTTCTTGGATTAATCCATTGTTCCAAATGGATCAATATGGTATATTAGAGACCCTCAAACCCTCTCTTGAGGTCTTGGCTCTTGATTTACCCTAAAAGTCAACTTAGGGG
Source organism: Lathyrus tuberosus (assembly GCA_022829125.1). Taxonomy (NCBI): domain Eukaryota; kingdom Viridiplantae; phylum Streptophyta; class Magnoliopsida; order Fabales; family Fabaceae; genus Lathyrus; species Lathyrus tuberosus. The sequence continues at coordinate 19,526,561 of JALAZF010000012.1, read as the reverse complement.
TGAATTAGGTCAAGAAACCCTAATTCCTGATTTTTGATGTATGCCTCCCCTGAGGCAAAATTGACTTGATAGATGGGTCCATGAGGTTCCATGGAGTACATTAGGTTGTGTTTTGGATCTTTGGCTTGTTCCCAGATGAAAATTTTCATCTGGAGGCCCTGGTCGACCAAAACCCTAATTTGGTGACACTGGCGATCTTGAGACTTGATCCACCTAGAAGGGAGCAGCCTTGTGCTTAATCCTTGAAGTGGGAGTCCTTTTGATCCATTTGTGGATGTGTGAGAGGTTTAGACAGGTTGAAGATCATGTCATTCCTTGATTGATCCTTTGTCTAAGGCTTTGAGAGGGCTTTAAAACCCTAATTTTGATTGTAGTGAATGCTCAACAACCCTTGAGGCATTTGGTGAGGCATGATGGTTCATCCATATTGTGATGATGATTTGAACAATGATGGGAAATCTTAGTGGTCAAAATTTGGGGTATGACAGATGCCCCTATTTAATCTTCTTGGACCCGAAGGTGTGAATGACGAAGGTATTCGGGCATTCCGGGTGCAAGAGGATTAAATATCGGAATACCCGAAATTTTGATGGCTATGAATGGCAGCTTGCGCATTCATCTTCTTTTGCTAAGTAATGATGCTTAGAAAAGGTAAACTTCCCCTCGATCCTGGTCTTCAGCCAAGGAGCTGGTCTCAGTTTTCTTTTGAAATAAACCTCCCCTCGATCCTGGTTTCCTACCACGGAACTGGTCTTAGTTTCTTTTGTCAACTTCCCCTCGATCCGGGTTTCCTACCAAGGAGCTGGTCTCAGTTTCTGAAGTAAACTTCCCCTCGATCCTGGTTTCCTACCAAGGAACTGGTCTAAGTTATTGTTGTAAACTTCCCCTCGATCCTGGTTTCCTACCAAGGAACTGGTCTTAGTTTCTGATTTAAACTTCCCCTCGACCCTTGTTTCCCACCAAGGAACTGGTCTCAGTTTCTTTTGTCAATAAACTTTATTGACAAGAAACGTTATGTAGCGGATTTCCTTCAAACTTCTCGCCGAATTTTCCTGGGGAGATGCCATTTGAGTGGAAAAAGTTTTGATGTCAGACTTGCTGGGGAACCCAGTCGTCTGAGTTGTAGAGGTGCTCAAACTTCTCTGTTGGAGACGCCATTTGTCGATTCTACTGGGGGAAAGTGAGTCTCTTGAGAGACTGTTTCCACTTGGGGATCTTACAACATACTTTTCTCGGGATCTTCCCGGACAAACGACATATGATGGGGTCCAATTTTGAGGTGCTGATGACCTTTTTATCAGCGATCTTTTCGGAGCGAAACTGGCGTGCTGCCGAATCTCTGATTACGAGGCTTTCTCTGTGGATTTTTCTTAATCCGGGAAAGCAAGGATATCATCTTCAATGGCGAAGAGTGACATCTGTTGAAGGTTCTCTGGCTCTTCAGAGGTTCAAGTTATCAAAGTGGTCTAGTGCCGACTCTGATCTAAAGATACACTGGTGGCGAGATTGTTCAGACACAACGTTTCCTGACGAGGAAAGAACTGACAACTCGATTGAGAGGACTCTTATCACTAAGGGACAAGACCGGCTAGAGTGATAGCGATGCAATATGAAATGTGAATGCAAATCAATAATGCATGATATACGTATGTATATGCTGACAAAACTGACGCGACATACAGACTAATGGATGAACATGATTGGATACTCGGCCATCGTGGGGCGTATAGAGATATCACTGGTTCAAGATAGCAATTCCACCTTGCTTAGGAGAGATAATCGCTGCGGGGAATACCGTTGATCGGGCTTAGGAGATGAGAACTCGGCCGAAGCGTGTCAGATGAAACAAGGTCTCTGACACAGTTGATCCCTTCATTCAGGCGTATTGGTCTAGAAGGAGTACTTTGATTCTGCACTTTGAGGTTCGAACACCTTTGGAGACGCGATTGATGTTCTTTCAATGTTTAACAGTCAAAAGAAATTGCCATCACTTATTTTTAAAAAAGCAAAAAAAGTTTTAACAAGTAAATTCATTTTTGTTTTATTTCAAGAAGCGTTAATCATGTTAACAACGTCGTTCTGTAAAGCTAAAACAAATAAGAATTACAAACAAAAGCACAAGGGCTCAAATTTTATTGATAAGATGGAGATCAGTCAAACGCGTGATTCCAAAGAGTATATACAAAGTTTGAAAATGGTAATTTACAAGGAAAAGGGCTACGTTGAAACATTACGACCACTATCCTTCTACCAACTTTGAATTCAGGGCATCCTGAGCTTCTGTCGAAGATGACCTCAACTGGAGTTTTCTTCTGATGATGTAACTGTTGCTGCTGAGGGACTTGCCACTGTTGAACATAGTTACTTGCCATTATCCCTAATTTTTGCCTGGATTGTACTATGATGTTTCCAATCCATCGGGATGATGTTTTTTCATGTCTCTAACTTTTGCCTGGACCGCCCTTTCGGGTTTTCAATCCACCGAGACGTTTTTTTTTTAGTTTAGGCGAAGTATTTCTTGACTACATCAACATTCGTGGGGTAGGCAAATTCCTCTCCGTCCATGGTTGCAAGTCTCAAGGCGCCACCTGAGAAAGCTTTCGTGACCACATAAGGGCCATCATAATTTGGAGTCCACTTGCCCCGAGAGTCAGTGAGAAATGATTGTATCTTCTTGAGCACGAGGTCTCCTTTCCTGAAGATGCGAGGTCGGACCTTTTTGTCGAACGCCCTCTTCATTCTCTGTTGATATAACTGACCATGGCATAATGTCGTTATTCTCTTTTCTTCGATCAGATTCAGTTCGTCGTGTCGACTTTGACACCATTCAGCTTTGGTGAGCTTAGCTTCCATCAATACTCGGATTGACGGGATCTCTACTTCTATGGGGAGAACTGCCTCCATGCCATATACTAGAGAGAAAGGGGTAGCCCCTATTGAAGTGCAAACAGATGTGCGATAACCATGAAGAGGAAAGGGTAGCATCTCGTGCCAGTCTTTGTAGGTCACAACCATCTTTTGAACAATCTTCTTGATGTTCTTGTTAGCCACTTCTACCGCTCCGTTCATCTTTGGTCGGTAGGGAGATGAGTTATGGTGTTCAATCTTGAACTCTGCACATAACTCCTTCATCATCTTGTTGTTCAAGTTAGATCCATTATCAGTAATGATCTCGCTTGGAACACCATAACGGTAGATGATATTGTTTTTGATAAATCGGACCACCACTTGTCGGTTTACATTAGCGTATGATGCTGCTTCAACCCACTTGGTGAAGTAATCAATGGCTACCAGAATGAACCGATGTCCGTTTGAAGCCTTCGGCTCAATCAAGCCGATCATGTCGATTCCCCATATGGAAAAAGGCCACGGGGAAGAAAGAACTTTGATATGTGATGGCGGTACATGAATTTTGTCGGAGTATATCTGACATTTGTGACACCTCCTCATGTACTTATAGCAGTCGGATTCCATGGTCAACCAATAGTACCCTGCTCTTAGAATTTTTCTCGCCATTGTGTGTCCGTTGGCATGAGTGCCAAAGGATCCTTCATGGATTTCTTTCATAAGCATGTCTGCTTCGGGTCTGCCTACACATCGGAGCAAGACCATGTCGAAATTTCTCTTATAGAGAGTGTTACCGCTCAGGAAGAAGTTTCCAACCAATCTTCTGAGGGTTTCCTGTCTTTTCTGAGTGCCCCAGATGGGTACTCCTGTTTCTGAAGGAAGCATTTGATATCGTGATACCAAGGTTTGTCGTCTATGACTGCTTCAATCGTGAAGATGTAAGCGGGCCGTTCAAGGCACATTATGTCGATCTTAGGTATGTCATTCCATTGACCTACACTAATCATGGAAGAGATAGTGGCTAATGCATCAGCCATGTGATTCTCATCACGAGGGATGTGATGAAACTCAACTCTGTTGAAGAAAGGTAGAAACCTTCTTGCGTAGTCTTTGTAAGGGATCAATCCTGATTGGTATGTGTTCCAATCTCCTTTTATCTGATTGATGACCAAAGCTGAGTCACCATATATGTCCAAGTTTTTGATCCTTAAATCAATCGCTTCCTCGAGACCCATGATACAAGCTTCGTATTCGGCCTCGTTGTTCGTACACTTGAACGTAAGTCTGGCAGTGAAAGGAATGTGGGTACCCTGAGGGGTAACAATGATTGCCCCAATTCCATTCCCATAATGATTAACTGCCCCGTCAAAGATAAGTCCCCATTGGGAACCTAGTTCTGGCCCTTCACTGGGTAACGGTTCATCGCAATCTTTCATTTTTAGATACATGACATCTTCGTCTGGGAAGTCAAACCCGATTGATTCTTGATCGTCAATCGGTTGATGAGCCAAATGGTCGGCTAAAATACTTCCTTTAACGGCTTTCTGAGCGTGGTACTCTATGTCATATTCTGATAACAGCATCTGCCAACGGGCAATTCTTCCCGTAAGAGCAGGTTTTTCGAAGACATACTTGATTGGATCCATTTCGGAGACCAACCAAGTAGTGTGACGAATCATGTATTGGCGAAGACGTTTGGCTGCCCAAGCCAAAGTACAGCAAGTTTTCTCAAGCATCGTGTACCGAGTTTCGCAGTCGGTGAATTTCTTGCTTAGATAGTAGATGGCAGACTCTTTTCTTTTAGTTTCGTCTTGTTGGCCAAGTATACATCCCATTGAGTCCTCTAGGACTGTGAGGTAAATAATCAGTGGTCTTCCTTCCACTGGAGGTGATAGAATCGGAGGATTCAACAGATATTCCTTGATACGGTCGAAGGCGGTTTGGCAATCTTTTGACCAAACGCAATCCTGGTTCTTTTTCAGTAATTTGAAAATCGGCACACATGTGGCGGTCATAAGGAATATGAACCTGGAGATGTAGTTCAAACGTCCCAAGAATCCTCTGACTTGTTTTTCAGTTTTCGGAGAAGGCATTTCTTGAATGGCCTTGACCTTGTCAGGATCAACCTCAATTCCTTTCTGGCTAACGATGAACCCTAGTAGTTTCCCTGAACGGACACCGAAGGTGCACTTGTTGGGATTTAAGCGAAGCTTGAATTTTCTCAAACGTTCGAACAATTTTGACAGATGTTCAACATGCTCACTCTCTGTTTTTGATTTTGCAATCATATCATCGACATATACCTCGATTTCCTTATGTATCATGTCATGAAACAGAGTAGTCATGGCCCTTTGATAGGTTGCCCCAGCATTCTTCAAACTGAACGGCATTACCTTGTAACAAAAGGTACCCCATGGGGTAATGAACGAAGTTTTCTCCATGTCTTTCGGCGCCATTTTGATCTGGTTATAGCCCGAGAATCCATCCATGAAGGAGAATACTTTGAACTTTGTTGTGCTGTTAACCAGCATGTCAATGTGTGGTAAAGGAAAGTCGTCCTTTGGACTAGCCTTGTTCAGATCCCTGTAGTCAACACACATTCTGACCTTTCCATCCTTTTTGGGAACGGGTACGATGTTGGCTAACCATTGAGGATATTCAGCTGTAGCGAGGAAACCCGCGTCAATCTATTTCTGTACCTCCTCTTTGATTTTGATGGCCATGTCCGGATGAGTACGTCTCAACCTTTGCTTTACTGGCAGACATTCTGATCTTAATGGTAAGTGATGTTCCACGATGCTGGTATCCAACCCTGGCATATCCTGATAGGACCAAGCGAATACATCGGGGAATTCTTTGAGAAGCCTTATCAAACTCTCTCTGGCAGTTGGACTGAGCAGTGCCCCAATCCTGATTTCTTTTCTCTCTTTTTCTGAACCTAAGTTTACCGTTTCCAACGGCTCTTTGTGAGGTTCAATGGACCTTTCCTCTTGTCTGAGTAGTCGATAGATCTCTTCTGGAATTTCGTTGTCATTTTCTTCTTTAGCCTCGAATACCGGGAACTCAAAGTTGGGAGAAGGCATTGGATCGTATGTTTCAACTGGGTTTAAAACAAGCAATCTGCATGACGTGATGATTCGTGTTTAGAAGAGATAGAGAAAATGCAAAAGTGTGTACAGTGTATTTCTTTTACTGCTTGTTTTTATTTTAATTGTTTTTTAGGATTACCGTTTTCTAAAAAAGCAAAAAGAGAAAACAACAATTAATGCGGAAATTACAGAATGACGTTTTTTATTTATGAACAAGTCGAACCTTGAAACTAAAGCCCTATAAAACAAAACTCTGTCGCTTTGGGCAAAGCGAAGAGGGAAATTTACAGAAAGCGAGCCCTATCAAAACATCCGTTTCACCTGGGCAGGGTGAAAGGTTAAAGATGGCAATTACTTTGACTGATGAACGACCTTCGAAACCTCGACAGCAACCCATTGGCGGCGAACTCCTCGGTGAATCACAAATTCTGGCACCTTCCTTGATTTGTCTTCAGAAATGACGCTGATTTCTGGTGGAGCGGGATCATTGGAATCTGTCTCCCAGGCAGAATTGTCGTAGGAGAATTCCTCTGTTGCATTTTGCATAGCATTTGTGCTCTCAGGTAGATCTCCCCATCTAGTCGGCTGGACATCTTCGAGCCTGATACGAGAGCTTTCGGGAGCGGTGTACTTGACCATATAGTCGTATTTTCCACTGGTTATCCCAAGGTGTCCCAAACTTCTTTGGAACTGGAGGAGTCATCTCTCTCGATGACGTTGACCTCGGGAAAAGCATAGTTGATGAATTCAAGTCCTGCAAACGTTGCGAATTCATCTTCATGTTGAATAGTTTCTGAATGACCTGAGTGTTGATCCCATGACATGGTGGGGACACAGGTATTCTGTTTAGTGATGCTCAGCTGAGTTTCATTACTCGGCTGACTTTCTTGCCCCAAGTTTCCTGGATAAGGTTGCCACATTGGCAGACCATCCATTGGGCCATAGTAGGTGTAGTCAAAATTATCTTTCATCGGAGTGTCTTCCTCTAATGAATTTGGCGGAGCGTGGCATCCTTCCGGATCACAATCCCCGTAGATCATTTCGACATCTGATCTTGGTATAAATCTCGGACTTTTTGTAGGAAAGTAAAAAGGCGTAGGCACCTCTTCCTGAGACATATAACCGTCCTTGTTAAGGTAGGACTTCCATTCTTCATCTGTGTCAGAGGATCTTCCTCATTGATAGCATGAACTGTCTTAGACACTGGGTGAAGAAAACCTCCACTGTGGAATAAGTTTTGAAGGGGATGAAGACTTTCATCGCTAGCAGCCGTCTGGGTACAGGTTGCAGAAAAACCAAGACCCTCCTTTGTTTTATTGTTAATAGGAATGACAAGCCGTCCCCATCCGGTCGTATCGGTACTCTCGACCGCTTTAATAGCATCTTTGTATGAGGAAATCCAGGTTCCTCCTCTGAACTGATTGTTCTCACTTACCGACAGTGCTTGGAACTGAGTCCCAATAACCTCCTCGGGTTCTATACCAGTAGACGATGACAAGTTGCTTACAAGCAAGGCTTGTTCCCCACAAACTGTGACAAGTTGATCGTTCTTGACGAACTTTAGCTTTTGGTGGAGGGTCGAAGTAACCGCTCCAGCCTGATGTATCCAAGGTCTTCCTAATAAGCAACTATATGTTGCCCGGATGTCCATGACCTGGAAAGTAACTTGGAAAGTGTGAGGACCAATAGTTATGGGAAGATCAACTTCGCCGATAACTGTTTTTCTGGATCCGTCTAATGCTTTGACGACAACCTTGCTAACTCTCATCGGAGGTCCCTTGAATGATAATTGCATCAAAGTGGACTTCGGCATAACATTCAGGGATGACCCTGTGTCTACCAGTACGCTGGCTAAAGCATCGTCCTGGTAGTTAACTGTAATGTTGAGCGCCATGTTATGACGGCGACCCTCTTCAGGTAATTCCTCATCACTAAATCCCAAGTTGTTGCAGGAAGTGATGTTAGAGATAATACTATCGAACTGTCTGATTGTTACATCTTGTTCCACAAAGGCTTGCTCCAAGACTTTCTGTAGAGCCTTCCTGTGGGCTTCTGAACTGAGTAACAGTGATAACACTGAGATCTTTGAAGGAGTTCGTAATAGCTGATCAACAATGTTATATTCACTCCTTTGGATGAGCTTTAGCATCTCATCATTATTTTTTGAAAGGTCAGGATTACTGGATTGACCGACTGGTGGATCGGGAGCTTCTGTCTGAAGTTCCTTTTCCCTGTTAACTTCCCCAACCCCTCGGTTGAAGATACTATCACTCCGTGTTACTCGACTGATGTCTGCAATGTTCACAACGGAGGGTAATGGAATTTCCTTTCCATTTTTAACTGTCGTTGCACTGTATTTGTAAGGGATCGCCTTAGTTGATTCATACGGTAGCGGTCCTGGTAGATAGATGACTACATGAGCCTTCTGATTTTTCTGACCATCATAAGTAATCTCGATCCGTTCCCAGTTGGGAACCTTAGATTCGTCAAGTAGAGGAATAATGGCAAAAACATCCCTGGTCCTGTGATGACCAGAGATGGTGACAACATCCTCAACCTGCTCGGCAAGGTAGTTCGGCGTCCAGTTGATGGGTCTAGAACCCGGATATGGACGAATTTCTCCATGATCCACTTGACCCTGAAGAGCTGCTCTCACAAGGTAACACCCTTGGTTACTTTCCGAACAGACGCTACAACTGTCATAGTTGTGTGGTGGCACCTGGCCACGCCCACTTTGAATACAATGTAACCTCACTAGGTTAGCTTCCACTGATCGGACATCCTGACTTTGACGCCGAGTGGGGTTTCTATTACTGATACTAATCTATTGAGTATCTTCATCCATGTAGATTGGCATCCACCAATGATTTAACAAGTGCTGAAGTGCCTCCTGGACAAGGGTACAACCCCGATCGTTTTCGCAACCCGCTTTACAGCTTTGATAGTCATGCGATATTAAGAATCCGAGTCAGACCTGCTCAGCATGTAACTCTACCAGGTTGGTATTCATTACGTGAATATCAAAGATCTGAACCATGTTGATTTGATAGGAGTTCCTATCATGCTAGTCTTGGATCCATCCAAGATCCATCTGACGCTGGAGGGCCTCCTGTATGAAAGAGCATCCCTGTTTGTTTACCGAGCAAATCAGACAAGAACTGTAATTGTGTCGCGGCAGATTATGATACTGGCTTTGCCTTGAGTGCATCGCCACCAAGTTGACATTCATTGCACAGATGTCGTGGTTTTGAATGATGTTAGAATTCGTGTAAACCATGTTAACTCCACGAACTCGGTGCTCTTGGATCCATCCGAGATCCATTTGTTCCTGTAGAGCTGATTGCACTACAGAACATCCTTGATTGTCTTTATAGCAGATATCACACTGATGATAGTTATGAGGTGGCACATGGCTATATCTACTCTGTCTACAATGCATCTTGACCAGATTGGTTTTCAACAAGAGTACATCTTGAATTTGATAGACATTGTTAGTCTCTTTCTCAATCAAGTTGACTGTAGCCTTCTCATGTTGAGGCAGCGGGTTTGTGAGAACATTAGGATTCGTATCCTTGAAGGATAAGACCCCGCTCCTAACAAGTTTTTGCACGTCAGACTTGAAATTGAGACAAGTCTCTATGTTATGCCCTGATCCTCCTTGATGATAAGGGCAAGTTTGATCCACCTTAAACCAGAAAGGCAGATTTTCTGGTACTGTAAGAGGAGATTTAGTCTGAATATGCCCCTTAGCCAGTAGTAACGGAAACAACTCTGCGTATGTTACGGGTATAGGATCAAATCCTAGTAGTCGCGTTGTACGGTTGTTGTTATATGGAGGACGAGCCTGCTGAAGAGGCTGTTGTGTCCTTTGCTAGTCAGATTGGCTCTGCGCAACCTGAGGTTGATACGTAGGAATAGACGCAGGGTTGATAGCAGGAGTCACAGCTGCTACCGGTTGATAACGTCGTCTTTGCTTTCCGCGAGAGATATTCCCAATATCTTGCTCTTTTTTCTTAGGGAGAGCACTACCGTATTTTTTAGTACCGCTCGTCGATCCAGTGTCTTTTACCAAACGTCCTTCTCGGACGGCTTCCTCAAGACGTACGCCCATGCCCACCATCTCGGTGAAATCACTGGGTGCACTGCAACCATTCGGTCATAATAAAATGAGCTTAAGGTCTTTAAGAAGATCTTTGTCATCTCTTTTTCCTCAAGAGGTGGACAAATTTGAGTGGAAATTTCACACCACCTTTGAGCATACTCCTTAAAGGTCTCCTTGTCCTTTTGCGACATCGATCTGAGTTGATCTCTGTCGGGTGCCATGTCCAAATTGTATTTGTATTGTTGGACGAAAGCAGTACCAAGATCTCTGAATGTACTGATCGTAGTACGGTTTAAACCCATGTACCATTTGAGTGTGGCACCGGTTACACTATCCTGGAAGTAGTGAATCAGTAAGTCCTGATTCTCCGTCTGTGCTGATATCCGCCGAGCATACATCACCATATGGATTTGAGGGCAAGAGTTACCCTTGTACTTTTCAAAGTCGGGCACTTGGAACTTGTGCGGGACTTTCACATTTGGGACCAAGCAGAGATCTGCGGCGTCCTTTCCAAATAAATCCTGACCGCGAATGGCCTGCAGTTCCTTCTGCATTTCTAAGAACTGCTCCTGGAATTCATCCATTTTGTCAAACATAGTTTCCTTCTTACCAGAAGGTGTTGGTGGAATATGTCCTTCCGGGACAGTGTGCACCACAAGGGGTGGGATCGTGACTACGGCAGTGAGTCTTGGCATTTCCCAAAGTTTGTAATCTTCAGGAGTCTTCAGTATGCCCCTGGCATCTTCGCTTTCCCGAAGTTTGTAACCTTCAGGCCCAGCGGCTTCTGTTGTGATTCCCTGATCTTCAGTGATCGGCGGAACATATCCTTCCGGGATATAGTTAACAGGCATGCCTGATTAGTGCATTTTGATGCACATTCCTCTATGCTTAGAATTAGGCATTTCTTTGGTTTGGTTTGTTTATTTTTATATTTTATGATATTTTTATAATTTAATTTATTTTCAGCCTTATTTGATTTTCGTTTGTTATTTTCAGCATTAGCAGCTTTTAATAAAAAAATCATAACTAGAGCTACAGGAATGGGATTGAGGCGTTCTACCAGTCGTTGGAAAGCTAAGAGAAAGAGATACAACTTTCATTTGGAAGCCAGAAGCTGATTCGAACTACAGATGCCTCAGAAAATTCGTTGAAGTTTCAGTCATGAGAAACAATTAGTTTTGGACCGTTTTTGGGCCGGTTTTTATCTTATTTTAGACCTAGTTGGGTTATGACCCGATTTCCCTTCTCTTGTATAAGGAGAGAACCATGTTACTATTGATTCTCTCTTCTTTTCATGAATTTTTCTTTAGCTCGTACAATTTGAATGGATAACTAAACCTTAAGGTTGATCTACTGTAATCGCGCCTCCATCATACTTTGAGGTTCTTATGTTTCTCAATTAAATTTATTTTCATTTCAATTAATCTCTTTGATTTGTTGTTTGCTTAATTCGAATTTTCTTAGAGTTGATTGATTAATTTCGATGATTGTATGTTCCTCTAACTTTTAATCGCCGTTTACGTCGCTTTGTCGTTAAATCGCGTTTCTATATCGTGTTTGCTTAATTCGAGATTGTGTTTATCCGTTTGCTTAATTCAGAAATTAGGAATATATATCTTTTAGTATCAATTGCGCTTGTTGATTGATATTGTAATTGAAAAGGGAATAAAGTCCGCTTAGGATTGAGAATTATTCGGATAAATGATAAGTAGGAGACCGATACGGTAGATCAGCTTATTTCATAATCACTTTTTATAATCACTTATTTTCTCATTATTTTTCTAAATCAAAACCAAAACCCCCCACTAAACCTTTTCTTTAGTTGGTTGAATCATACAAGAATCCTTGTGAGAACGATACTCGAGTTGTCGATACCGTTACTACTATTTTAAAAAAATACTCGTTTTTGATTCGTGCGCGACAGCGAATCAAATTGGCGCCGTTGCCGGGGATTCTTGTTGATTTTAGCCAATTTTAGGATTTTAGTTTAGAGTTTTGTTAGAGTTTTTTGTTTTTTTGTTTTTACTTGTTGATTTTCAGGGTTGCAGTACAATATTAAAAATTCCAGCCTGTCAGGTAAGTTTGGAAGCTACTGTTTCGATTTGCCTTGAATTTTTTCCAGAAAATTAGAAAAAAATCGACGAACATTACTCATTTAGATTAAAATTCTAAAAGATTTTGAACCTGAAAATCGCAAATTTGTTAATTTTCTATTTTATTTAATTTATTTTCTATTTTCATATTTTCAAAAAAATCCGAAATTTTTTGTACAGACTCATTATGATTTGATTTGATTTTTAGTTATATTTTCATAATTTTTAGATTTTATTTTATTCGCTTTTCTATTTTTCCATTATTTTTCTTAATGAGGACATTGTAGGTATTTTCTTAATTGTTACTGCATTGCTGAGTTAGTTATGTGTTTTCTTTTTCTTTGTTGATTTTTTTTTCTTATTAAATTTAACATGGATAATCAAAGAACTCTTTGAGAATTTGCAGCTCCTGATGTTCATTACAATGGTTTATGTATTGAATATACTGATTTTGCTGTACCTTTTGAATGGAATTATGGTTTAATACACTTGTTGCCAAGCTTTAATGGTCTTGTAGGTGAGGATTCGAATAAGCATCTGAAGGAATTCCAAATTGTGTGCTCTACACCTTCCGAACCTTCACTAGAGGACCTTATCAAGCAAATGACTATCAATGATCTCCAATTTCAGCAACGAACAGATTCAAGTATTCAGGCCTTGCAGACTCAGATTGGACAACTTGCTACCTCTATAAATGCCATGTTGCAAGCTCAAGGATCAAACCAATAGCCATTGGAAGAGCATTCTGTTTTTCAAATAGATTTGTCTTCTGAAACTGTTAATGATACTTGTACTGATTTGTTTGCAGCTGATTTTCCATCATTGTTTGATTTTGATGATGTTTACTCTTGTGATGTTTGTACTAACATTAAAATTTGCTCTGTTTGTGCTGAAATTGAGGTTGCCTTGCAAGTTGATATTGTTACTGCAGATGAGGTTACAAATGAAGTTGTTCATGTAGATGAAGCTCTCGACACCCCGGATGCCTGGAACAAACCATCCATCGAGAAACCACCCTCCTTAGAGCTGAAACCACTTCCTAATAATTTATTTGAATTTGTGCAGGAAGAGAAATCATTGCAGAAACATAAGAAGGGAATTGGATGGACATTGGTTGACACTTGTGATATTAGCCCATCCATGAGTATTCATAGGATCTCAATTGAAGATGGAAGAAAAGCAGTGAGGCAGCTCTTTAATTCTTTAATTTTTTATGTTGTGAAAAAACAGATCATATTCACGTGCCCATTCGACACTTTTATTCATCGAAGATTCTTCTTTGATCCTGGAATAAAAGGTGAAGGCACTAATAAATATTCCAAGGTCAATGGATGTTATGCAAAGTTACTTTATGACATCCCCACTTTGGAAGAGGAGCCTACAGAAGATCTCTCTTTGGGAAAGGATGCTTATGTGATCACCTATCCACCATGACTCCTCGGGTGTGTTCTTTCCTTTCTCTCACTCTTATTTTATATTTATGTTCATTCATTGAGGACAATGTATGTTTTAAGTGTGGGGGAGGGAACCATTTGTTTTCGTTTTGTTTTCTTTGTTTTTGTTTGTTTCTTTTTCTTAAAAAAAATATTAAAATTGCATGCTTTTTCGTTGGTTATTTTGTTACAACTGTGAGTTTCCTCTATGTTCTTAGACGAAAGACTTGTGGTGTGATGTGATTGATTCTTTTTGTGCATTCTTAGTATGTATGTATGACTAAACTCTAAATTGTACATCACTAGTGGTAGATCACTAACCTTGTGAGATTTTGAGCCTAATAATGGATAACATCAAAAATCCATCTCTTTCTTTCTTGTGTGATTTCACTCATGTTTGTTAGTCTCTAGAACTTGAATTGACTCTTGTTGAAGCTTTTTATTTACTTGTGCACACTGAAATGATAAAGGCATGTTGTTTTGTTTTATTTTTAGCCAGTTAGCCAAAAAACAAACCTTGATAATATTACCCCTTGTTTTCAAGCCCCTTTGAGGTTATTGTCCCTTTTTTGTTTAAAACTCATTACAAGCTGAAAAGTGAAAAACAATGAAATAACTCTATTCAAAGGGTTGAGAGAGTCTTGTATGAAGTTGTGTGGGGTTGAACATTATTTTTGAATTATTGTTGTAATGTTGTTATGATGTTGGCAGAAAAGAAAAAAAAGTATAGAAAAAGAAAAGAAAAAAAAATGAAAAAAATGAAAAATAAAGAAGGATGTCAATACATATTCCTTCCGAAAAAATAAAGAGAAATAAAAAAAGAAAAAGGAAGAAAAAGCAATTGTTATAGAGTTGTTGTTGAAGTGAATAAATCTTTTGTAATTCAACTCCAGCAATTTCTTTCAAGTCTCTTTTGACTCTTTGATTTTAGCCTAGTACCCCTTAGGATCTATCTACCCTTACCTTGGCCACGTTACAACCTTAATAAAAGTCTTTTTGATCTTTGTGTGCATGTAAGTCAATTGTGAATGTTAGAGTCTTTTCAAGCTTATGGTAGTACTAACTCTCATGTTGTGCTTTGAGTGTAAACAGTAACCTAAACACTTGAGAGTTGAGTGGAAACAGTTTATCTTGTGAGGATCTTGATGCTTGTGATGTACTTTTTGGTCATCTGTTTTTCATATATACTTTGAATGTCACAAAAGAGTTAATCACTAATGTCATATTCTTGAAGCTTATAGTTAGAAGTTGCTTGCACCTTTTATCCATAGAACCTTTGAGATTGCATGCTTTGTTTGGTTTTGTTTTGAAGTTTTCTGTTTTAAATTCTTGATTTTGCTCGGAGTGCAAAAGTTCAAGTGTGGGGGAATTTGATCAGTGCATTTTGATGCACATTCCTCTATGCTTAGAATTACGCATTTCTTTGGTTTGGTTTGTTTATTTTTATATTTTATGATATTTTTATAATTTAATTTATTTTCAGCCTTATTTGATTTTCGTTTGTTATTTTCAGCATTAGCAGCTTTTAATAAAAAAATCATAACAAGAGCTACAGGAATGGGATTGAGGCGTTCTACCAGTCGTTGGAAAGCTAAGAGAAAGAGCTACAACTTTCATTTGGAAGCCAGAAGCTGATTCGGACTACAGATGCCTCAGAAAATTCGTTGAAGTTTCAGTCATGAGAAAGAATTAGTTTTGGACCGTTTTTGGGCCGGTTTTTATCTTATTTTAGACCTAGTTGGGTTATGATCCGATTTCCCTTCTCTTGTATAAGGAGAGAACCATGTTACTATTGATTCTCTCTTCTTTTCATGAATTTTTCTTTGGCTCGTACAATTTGAATGGATAACTAATCCTTAAGGTTGATCTACTGTAATCGCGCCTCCATCATACTTTGAGGTTCTTATGTTTCTCAATTAAATTTATTTTCATTTCAATTAATCACTTTGATTTGTTGTTTGCTTAATTCGAATTTTCTTAGAGTTGATTGATTAATTTCGATGATTGTATGTTCCTCTAACTTTTAATCGCCGTTTACGTCGCTTTGTCGTTAAATCGCGTTTCTATATCGTGTTTGCTTAATTCGAGATTGTGTTTATCCGTTTGCTTAATTCGGAAATTAGGAATATATATCTTTTAGTATCAATTGCGCTTGTTGATTGATATTGTAATTGAAAAGGGAATAAAGTCCGCTTAGGATTGAGAATTATTCGGATAAATGATAAGTAGGAGACCGATACGGTAGATCAGCTTATTTCATAATCACTTTTTATAATCACTTATTTTCTCATTATTTTTCTAAATCAAAACCAAAACCCCCCACTAAACCTTTTCTTTAGTTGGTTGAATCATACAAGAATCCTTGTGAGAACGATACTCGAGTTGTCGATACCGTTACTACTATTTTAAAAAAATACTCGTTTTTGATCCGTGCGCGACAGCGAATCAAATTGGCGCCGTTGCCGGGGATTCTTGTTGATTTTAGCCAATTTTAGGATTTTAGTTTAGAGTTTTTTGTTTTTTTGTTTTTACTTGTTGATTTTCAGGGTTGCAGTACAATGTTAAAAATTCCAGCCTGTCATGTAAGTTTGGAAGCTACTGTTTCGATTTGCCTTGAATTTTTTCCAGAAAATTAGAAAAAAATCGACGAACATTACTCATTTAGAATAAAATTATAAAAGATTTTGAACCTGAAAATCGCAAATTTGTTAATTTTCTATTTTATTTAATTTATTTTCTATTTTCATATTTTCAAAAAAATCCGAAATTTTTTGTACAGACTCATTATGATTTGATTTGATTTTTAGTTATATTTTCATAATTTTTAGATTTTATTTTATTCGCTTTTCTATTTTTCCATTATTTTTCTTAATGAGGACATTGTAGGTATTTTCTTAATTGTTACTGCATTGCTGAGTTAGTTATGTGTTTTCTTTTTCTTTGTTGATTTTTTTTTCTTATTAAATTTAACATGGATAATCAAAGAACTCTTAGAGAATTTGCAGCTCCTGATGTTCATTACAATGGTTTATGTATTGAATATACTGATTTTGCTGTACCTTTTGAATGGAATTATGGTTTAATACACTTGTTGCCAAGCTTTAATGGTCTTGTAGGTGAGGATTCGAATAAGCATCTGAAGGAATTCCAAATTGTGTGCTCTACACCTTCCGAACCTTCACTAGAGGACCTTATCAAGCAAATGACTATCAATGATCTCCAATTTCAGCAACGAACAGATTCAAGTATTCAGGCCTTGCAGACTCAGATTGGACAACTTGCTACCTCTATAAATGCCATGTTGCAAGCTCAAGGATCAAACCAACAGCCATTGGAAGAGCATTCTGTTTTTCAAATAGATTTGTCTTCTGAAACTGTTAATGATACTTGTACTGATTTGTTTGCAGCTGATTTTCCATCATTGTTTGATTTTGATGATGTTTACTCTTGTGATGTTTGTACTAACATTAAAATTTGCTATGTTTGTGCTGAAATTGAGGTTGCCTTGCAAGTTGATATTGTTACTGCAGATGAGGTTACAAATGAAGTTGTTCATGTAGATGAAGCTCTCGACACCCCGGATGCCTGGAACAAACCATCCATCGAGAAACCACCCTCCTTAGAGCTGAAACCACTTCCTAATAATTTATTTGAATTTGTGCAGGAAGAGAAATCATTGCAGGAACATAAGAAGGGAATTGGATGGACATTGGTTGACACTTGTGATATTAGCCCATCCATGAGTATTCATAGGATCTCAATTGAAGATGGAAGAAAAGCAGTGAGGCAGCTCTTTAATTCTTTAATTTTTTATGTTGTGAAAAAATAGATCATATTCACGTGCCCATTCGACACTTTTATTCATCGAAGATTCTTCTTTGATCCTGGAATAAAAGGTGAAGGCACTAATAAATATTCCAAGGTCAATGGATGTTATGCAAAGTTACTTTATGACATCCCCACTTTGGAAGAGGAGCCTACAGAAGATCTCTCTTTGGGAAAGGATGCTTATGTGATCACCTATCCACCATGACTCCTCGGGTGTGTTCTTTCCTTTCTCTCACTCTTATTTTATATTTATGTTCATTCATTGAGGACAATGTATGTTTTAAGTGTGGGGGAGGGAACCATTTGTTTTCGTTTTGTTTTCTTTGTTTTTGTTTGTTTCTTTTTCTTAAAAAAAAATATTAAAAT
This sequence comes from Lathyrus tuberosus, assembly GCA_022829125.1. Classification (NCBI taxonomy): domain Eukaryota; kingdom Viridiplantae; phylum Streptophyta; class Magnoliopsida; order Fabales; family Fabaceae; genus Lathyrus; species Lathyrus tuberosus. Next base: position 19,508,803 of record JALAZF010000012.1, on the reverse strand, counting down.
TGCGTGCTTTTTCGTTGGTTATTTTGTTACAACTGTGAGTTTCCTCTATGTTCTTTGACGAAAGACTTGTGGTGTGATGTGATTGATTCTTTTTGTGCATTCTTAGTATGTATGTATGACTAAACTCTAAATTGTACATCACTAGTGGTAGATCACTAACCTTGTGAGATTTTGAGCCTAATAATGGATAACATCAAAAATCCATCTCTTTCTTTCTTGTGTGATTTCACTCATGTTTGTTAGTCTCTAGAACTTGAATTGACTCTTGTTGAAACTTTTTATTTACTTGTGCACACTGAAATGATAAAGGCATGTTGTTTTGTTTTATTTTTAGCCAGTTAGCCAAAAAAACAAACCTTGATAATATTACCCCTTGTTTTCAAGCCCCTTTGAGGTTATTGTCCCTTTTTTGTTTAAAACTCATTACAAGCTGAAAAGTGAAAAACAATGAAATAACTCTATTCAAAGGGTTGAGAGAGTCTTGTATGAAGTTGTGTGGGGTTGAACATTATTTTTGAATTATTGTTGTAATGTTGTTATGATGTTGGCAGAAAAGAAAAAAAAAGTATAGAAAAAGAAAAGAAAAAAAATGAAAAAAATGAAAAATAAAGAAGGATGTCAATACATATTCCTTCCGAAAAAATAAAGAGAAATAAAAAAAGAAAAAGGAAGAAAAAGCAATTGTTATAGAGTTGTTGTTGAAGTGAATAAATCTTTTGTAATTCAACTCCAGCAATTTCTTTCAAGTCTCTTTTGACTCTTTGATTTTAGCCTAGTACCCCTTAGGATCTATCTACCCTTACCTTGGCCACGTTACAACCTTAATAAAAGTCTTTTTGATCTTTGTGTGCATGTAAGTCAATTGTGAATGTTAGAGTCTTTTTAAGCTTATGGTAGTACTAACTCTCATGTTGTGCTTTGAGTGTAAACAGTAACCTAAACACTTGAGAGTTGAGTGGAAACAGTTTATCTTGTGAGGATCTTGATGCTTGTGATGTACTTTTTGGTCATCTGTTTTTCATATATACTTTGAATGTCACAAAAGAGTTAATCACTAATGTCATATTCTTGAAGCTTATAGTTAGAAGTTGCTTGCACCTTTTATCCATAGAACCTTTGAGATTGCATGCTTTGTTTGGTTTTGTTTTGAAGTTTTCTGTTTTAAATTCTTGATTTTGCTCGGAGTGCAAAAGTTCAAGTGTGGGGGAATTTGATCAGTGCATTTTGATGCACATTCCTCTATGCTTAGAATTACGCATTTCTTTGGTTTGGTTTGTTTATTTTTATATTTTATGATATTTTTATAATTTAATTTATTTTCAGCCTTATTTGATTTTCGTTTGTTATTTTCAGCATTAGCAGCTTTTAATAAAAAAATCATAACAAGAGCTACAGGAATGGGATTGAGGCGTTCTACCAGTCGTTGGAAAGCTAAGAGAAAGAGCTACAACTTTCATTTGGAAGCCAGAAGCTGATTCGGACTACAGATGCCTCAGAAAATTCGTTGAAGTTTCAGTCATGAGAAAGAATTAGTTTTGGACCGTTTTTGGGCCGGTTTTTATCTTATTTTAGACCTAGTTGGGTTATGACCCGATTTCCCTTCTCTTGTATAAGGAGAGAACCATGTTACTATTGATTCTCTCTTCTTTTCATGAATTTTTCTTTGGCTCGTACAATTTGAATGGATAACTAATCCTTAAGGTTGATCTACTGTAATCGCGCCTCCATCATACTTTGAGGTTCTTATGTTTCTCAATTAAATTTATTTTCATTTCAATTAATCACTTTGATTTGTTGTTTGCTTAATTCGAATTTTCTTAGAGTTGATTGATTAATTTCGATGATTGTATGTTCCTCTAACTTTTAATCGCCGTTTACGTCGCTTTGTCGTTAAATCGCGTTTCTATATCGTGTTTGCTTAATTCGAGATTGTGTTTATCCGTTTGCTTAATTCGGAAATTAGGAATATATATCTTTTAGTATCAATTGCGCTTGTTGATTGATATTGTAATTGAAAAGGGAATAAAGTCCGCTTAGGATTGAGAATTATTCGGATAAATGATAAGTAGGAGACCGATACGGTAGATCAGCTTATTTCATAATCACTTATTTTCTCATTATTTTTCTAAATCAAAACCAAAACCCCCCACTAAACCTTTTCTTTAGTTGGTTGAATCATACAAGAATCCTTGTGAGAACGATACTCGAGTTGTCGATACCGTTACTACTATTTTAAAAAAATACTCGTTTTTGATCCGTGCGCGACAGCGAATCAAATTGGCGCCGTTGCCGGGGATTCTTGTTGATTTTAGCCAATTTTAGGATTTTAGTTTAGAGTTTTGTTAGAGTTTTTTGTTTTTTTGTTTTTACTTGTTGATTTTCAGGGTTGCAGTACAATGTTAAAAATTCCAGCCTGTCATGTAAGTTTGGAAGCTACTGTTTCGATTTGCCTTGAATTTTTTCCAGAAAATTAGAAAAAAATCGACGAACATTACTCATTTAGAATAAAATTATAAAAGATTTTGAACCTGAAAATCGCAAATTTGTTAATTTTCTATTTTATTTAATTTATTTTCTATTTTCATATTTTCAAAAAAATCCGAAATTTTTTGTACAGACTCATTATGATTTGATTTGATTTTTAGTTATATTTTCATAATTTTTAGATTTTATTTTATTCGCTTTTCTATTTTTCCATTATTTTTCTTAATGAGGACATTGTAGGTATTTTCTTAATTGTTACTGCATTGCTGAGTTGGTTATGTGTTTTCTTTTTCTTTGTTGATTTTTTTTTCTTATTAAATTTAACATGGATAATCAAAGAACTCTTAGAGAATTTGCAGCTCCTGATGTTCATTACAATGGTTTATGTATTGAATATACTGATTTTGCTGTACCTTTTGAATGGAATTATGGTTTAATACACTTGTTGCCAAGCTTTAATGGTCTTGTAGGTGTGGATTCGAATAAGCATCTGAAGGAATTCCAAATTGTGTGCTCTACACCTTCCGAACCTTCACTAGAGGACCTTATCAAGCAAATGACTATCAATGATCTCCAATTTCAGCAACGAACAGATTCAAGTATTCAGGCCTTGCAGACTCAGATTGGACAACTTGCTACCTCTATAAATGCCATGTTGCAAGCTCAAGGATCAAACCAACAGCCATTGGAAGAGCATTCTGTTTTTCAAATAGATTTGTCTTCTGAAACTGTTAATGATACTTGTACTGATTTGTTTGCAGCTAATTTTCCATCATTGTTTGATTTTGATGATGTTTTACTCTTGTGATGTTTGTACTAACATTAAAATTTGCTCTGTTTGTGCTGAAATTGAGGTTGCCTTGCAAGTTGATATTGTTACTGCAGACGAGGTTACAAATGAAGTTGTTCATGTAGATGAAGCTCTCGACACCCCGGATGCCTGGAACAAACCATCCATCGAGATACCACCCTCCTTAGAGCTGAAACCACTTCCTAATAATTTATTTGAATTTGTGCAGGAAGAGAAATCATTGCAGGAACATAAGAAGGGAATTGGATGGACATTGGTTGACACTTGTGATATTAGCCCATCCATGAGTATTCATAGGATCTCAATTGAAGATGGAAGAAAAGCAGTGAGGCAGCTCTTTAATTCCTTAATTTTTTATGTTGTGAAAAAACAGATCATATTCACGTGCCCATTCGACACTTTTATTCATCGAAGATTCTTCTTTGATCCTGGAATAAAAGGTGAAGGCACTAATAAATATTCCAAGGTCAATGGATGTTATGCAAAGTTACTTTATGACATCCCCACTTTGGAAGAGGAGCCTACAGAAGATCTCTCTTTGGGAAAGGATGCTTATGTGATCACCTATCCACCATGACTCCTCGAGTGTGTTCTTTCCTTTCTCTCACTCTTATTTTATATTTATGTTCATTCATTGAGGACAATGTATGTTTTAAGTGTGGGGGAGGGAACCATTTGTTTTCGTTTTGTTTTCTTTGTTTTTGTTTGTTTCTTTTTCTTAAAAAAAAAAATATTAAAATTGCATGCTTTTTCGTTGGTTATTTTGTTACAACTGTGAGTTTCCTCTATGTTCTTTGACGAAAGACTTGTGGTGTGATGTGATTGATTCTTTTTGTGCATTCTTAGTATGTATGTATGACTAAACTCTAAATTGTACATCACTAGTGGTAGATCACTAACCTTGTGAGATTTTGAGCCTAATAATGGATAACATCAAAAATCCATCTCTTTCTTTCTTGTGTGATTTCACTCATGTTTGTTAGTCTCTAGAACTTGAATTGACTCTTGTTGAAGCTTTTTATTTACTTGTGCACACTGAAATGATAAAGGCATGTTGTTTTGTTTTATTTTTAGCCAGTTAGCCAAAAAACAAACCTTGATAATATTACCCCTTGTTTTCAAGCCCCTTTGAGGTTATTGTCCCTTTTTTGTTTAAAACTCATTACAAGCTAAAAAGTGAAAAACAATGAAATAACTCTATTCAAAGGGTTGAGAGAGTCTTGTATGAAGTTGTGTGGGGTTGAACATTATTTTTGAATTATTGTTGTAATGTTGTTATGATGTTGGCAGAAAAGAAAAAAAAAGTATAGAAAAAGAAAAGAAAAAAAAATGAAAAAAATGAAAAATAAAGAAGGATGTCAATACATATTCCTTCCGAAAAAATAAAGAGAAATAAAAAAAGAAAAAGGAAGAAAAAGCAATTGTTATAGAGTTGTTGTTGAAGTGAATAAATCTTTTGTAATTCAACTCCAGCAATTTCTTTCAAGTCTCTTTTGACTCTTTGATTTTAGCCTAGTACCCCTTAGGATCTATCTACCCTTACCTTGGCCACGTTACAACCTTAATAAAAGTCTTTTTGATCTTTGTGTGCATGTAAGTCAATTGTGAATGTTAGAGTCTTTTCAAGCTTATGGTAGTACTAACTCTCATGTTGTGCTTTGAGTGTAAACAGTAACCTAAACACTTGAGAGTTGAGTGGAAACAGTTTATCTTGTGAGGATCTTGATGCTTGTGATGTACTTTTTGGTCATCTGTTTTTCATATATACTTTGAATGTCACAAAAGAGTTAATCACTAATGTCATATTCTTGAAGCTTATAGTTAGAAGTTGCTTGCACCTTTTATCCATAGAACCTTTGAGATTGCATGCTTTGTTTGGTTTTGTTTTGAAGTTTTCTGTTTTAAATTCTTGATTTTGCTCGGAGTGCAAAAGTTCAAGTGTGGGGGAATTTGATCAGTGCATTTTGATGCACATTCCTCTATGCTTAGAATTAGGCATTTCTTTGGTTTGGTTTGTTTATTTTTATATTTTATGATATTTTTATAATTTAATTTATTTTCAGCCTTATTTGATTTTCGTTTGTTATTTTCAGCATTAGCAGCTTTTAATAAAAAAATCATAACAAGAGCTACAGGAATGGGATTGAGGCGTTCTACCAGTCGTTGGAAAGCTAAGAGAAAGAGCTACAACTTTCATTTGGAAGCCAGAAGCTGATTCGGACTACAGATGCCTCAGAAAATTCGTTGAAGTTTCAGTCATGAGAAACAATTAGTTTTGGACCGTTTTTGGGCCGGTTTTTATCTTATTTTAGACCTAGTTGGGTTATGACCCGATTTCCCTTCTCTTGTATAAGGAGAGAACCATGTTACTATTGATTCTCTCTTCTTTTCATGAATTTTTCTTTGGCTCGTACAATTTGAATGGATAACTAATCCTTAAGGTTGATCTACTGTAATCGTGCCTCCATCATACTTTGAGGTTCTTATGTTTCTCAATTAAATTTATTTTCATTTCAATTAATCACTTTGATTTGTTCTTTGCTTAATTCGAATTTTCTTAGAGTTGATTGATTAATTTCGATGATTGTATGTTCCTCTAACTTTTAATCGCCGTTTACGTCGCTTTGTCGTTAAATCGCGTTTCTATATCGTGTTTGCTTAATTCGAGATTGTGTTTATCCGTTTGCTTAATTCGGAAATTAGGAATATATATCTTTTAGTATCAATTGCGCTTGTTGATTGATATTGTAATTGAAAAGGGAATAAAGTCCGCTTAGGATTGAGAATTATTCGGATAAATGATAAGTAGGAGACCGATACGGTAGATCAGCTTATTTCATAATCACTTATTTTCTCATTATTTTTCTAAATCAAAACCAAAACCCCCCACTAAACCTTTTCTTTAGTTGGTTGAATCATACAAGAATCCTTGTGAGAACGATACTCGAGTTGTCGATACCGTTACTACTATTTTAAAAAAATACTCGTTTTTGATCCGTGCGCGACAGCGAATCAAATTGGCGCCGTTGCCGGGGATTCTTGTTGATTTTAGCCAATTTTAGGATTTTAGTTTAGAGTTTTGTTAGAGTTTTTTGTTTTTTTGTTTTTACTTGTTGATTTTCAGGGTTGCAGTACAATGTTAAAAATTCCAGCCTGCCAGGTAAGTTTGGAAGCTACTGTTTCGATTTGCCTTGAATTTTTTCCAGAAAATTAGAAAAAAATCGACGAACATTACTCATTTAGAATAAAATTCTAAAAGATTTTGAACCTGAAAATCGCAAATTTGTTAATTTTCTATTTTATTTAATTTATTTTCTATTTTCATATTTTCAAAAAAATCCGAAATTTTTTGTACAGACTCATTATGATTTGATTTGATTTATAGTTATATTTTCATAATTTTTAGATTTTATTTTATTCGCTTTTCTATTTCTCCATTATTTTTCTTAATGAGGACATTGTAGGTATTTTCTTAATTGTTACTGCATTGCTGAGTTAGTTATGTGTTTTCTTTTTCTTTGTTGATTTTTTTTTCTTATTAAATTTAACATGGATAATCAAAGAACTCTTAGAGAATTTGCAGCTCCTGATGTTCATTACAATGGTTTATGTATTGAATATACTGATTTTGCTGTACCTTTTGAATGGAATTATGGTTTAATACACTTGTTGCCAAGCTTTAATGGTCTTGTAGGTGAGGATTCGAATAAGCATCTGAAGGAATTCCAAATTGTGTGCTCTACACCTTCCGAACCTTCACTAGAGGACCTTATCAAGCAAATGACTATCAATGATCTCCAATTTCAGCAACGAACAGATTCAAGTATTCAGGCCTTGCAGACTCAGATTGGACAACTTGCTAACTCTATAAATGCCATGTTGCAAGCTCAAGGATCAAACCAACAGCCATTGGAAGAGCATTCTGTTTTTCAAATAGATTTGTCTTCTGAAACTGTTAATGATACTTGTACTGATTTGTTTGCAGCTAATTTTCCATCATTGTTTGATTTTGATGATGTTTACTCTTGTGATGTTTGTACTAACATTAAAATTTGCTCTGTTTGTGCTAAAATTGAGGTTGCCTTGCAAGTTGATATTGTTACTGCAGACGAGGTTACAAATGAAGTTGTTCATGTAGATGAAGCTCTCGACACCCCGGATGCCTGGAACAAACCATCCATCGAGAAACCACCCTCCTTAGAGCTGAAACCACTTCCTAATAATTTATTTGAATTTGTGCAGGAAGAGAAATCATTGCAGGAACATAAGAAGGGAATTGGATGGACATTGGTTGACACTTGTGATATTAGCCCATCCATGAGTATTCATAGGATCTCAATTGAAGATGGAAGAAAAGCAGTGAGGCAGCTCTTTAATTCCTTAATTTTTTATGTTGTGAAAAAACAGATCATATTCACGTGCCCATTCGACACTTTTATTCATCGAAGATTCTTCTTTGATCCTGGAATAAAAGATGAAGGCACTAATAAATATTCCAAGGTCAATGGATGTTATGCAAAGTTACTTTATGACATCCCCACTTTGGAAGAGGAGCCTACAGAAGATCTCTCTTTGGGAAAGGATGCTTATGTGATCACCTATCCACCATGACTCCTCGAGTGTGTTCTTTCCTTTCTCTCACTCTTATTTTATATTTATGTTCATTCATTGAGGACAATGTATGTTTTAAGTGTGGGGGAGGGAACCATTTGTTTTCGTTTTGTTTTCTTTGTTTTTGTTTGTTTCTTTTTCTTAAAAAAAAAAATATTAAAATTGCATGCTTTTTCGTTGGTTATTTTGTTACAACTGTGAGTTTCCTCTATGTTCTTTGACGAAAGACTTGTGGTGTGATGTGATTGATTCTTTTTGTGCATTCTTAGTATGTATGTATGACTAAACTCTAAATTGTACATCACTAGTGGTAGATCACTAACCTTGTGAGATTTTGAGCCTAATAATGGATAACATCAAAAATCCATCTCTTTCTTTCTTGTGTGATTTCACTCATGTTTGTTAGTCTCTAGAACTTGAATTGACTCTTGTTGAAGCTTTTTATTTACTTGTGCACACTGAAATGATAAAGGCATGTTGTTTTGTTTTATTTTTAGCCAGTTAGCCAAAAAACAAACCTTGATAATATTACCCCTTGTTTTCAAGCCCCTTTGAGGTTATTGTCCCTTTTTTGTTTAAAACTCATTACAAGCTAAAAAGTGAAAAACAATGAAATAACTCTATTCAAAGGGTTGAGAGAGTCTTGTATGAAGTTGTGTGGGGTTGAACATTATTTTTGAATTATTGTTGTAATGTTGTTATGATGTTGGCAGAAAAGAAAAAAAAAGTATAGAAAAAGAAAAGAAAAAAAAATGAAAAAAATGAAAAATAAAGAAGGATGTCAATACATATTCCTTCCGAAAAAATAAAGAGAAATAAAAAAAGAAAAAGGAAGAAAAAGCAATTGTTATAGAGTTGTTGTTGAAGTGAATAAATCTTTTGTAATTCAACTCCAGCAATTTCTTTCAAGTCTCTTTTGACTCTTTGATTTTAGCCTAGTACCCCTTAGGATCTATCTACCCTTACCTTGGCCACGTTACAACCTTAATAAAAGTCTTTTTGATCTTTGTGTGCATGTAAGTCAATTGTGAATGTTAGAGTCTTTTCAAGCTTATGGTAGTACTAACTCTCATGTTGTGCTTTGAGTGTAAACAGTAACCTAAACACTTGAGAGTTGAGTGGAAACAGTTTATCTTGTGAGGATCTTGATGCTTGTGATGTACTTTTTGGTCATCTGTTTTTCATATATACTTTGAATGTCACAAAAGAGTTAATCACTAATGTCATATTCTTGAAGCTTATAGTTAGAAGTTGCTTGCACCTTTTATCCATAGAACCTTTGAGATTGCATGCTTTGTTTGGTTTTGTTTTGAAGTTTTCTGTTTTAAATTCTTGATTTTGCTCGGAGTGCAAAAGTTCAAGTGTGGGGGAATTTGATCAGTGCATTTTGATGCACATTCCTCTATGCTTAGAATTACGCATTTCTTTGGTTTGGTTTGTTTATTTTTATATTTTATGATATTTTTATAATTTAATTTATTTTCAGCCTTATTTGATTTTCGTTTGTTATTTTCAGCATTAGCAACTTTTAATAAAAAAATCATAACAAGAGCTACAGGAATGGGATTGAGGCGTTCTACCAGTCGTTGGAAAGCTAAGAGAAAGAGCTACAACTTTCATTTGGAAGCCAGAAGCTGATTCGGACTGATGCCTCAGAAAATTCGTTGAAGTTTCAGTCATGAGAAACAATTAGTTTTGGACCGTTTTTGGGCCGATTTTTATCTTATTTTAGACCTAGTTGGGTTATGACCCGATTTCCCTTCTCTTGTATAAGGAGAGAACCATGTTACTATTGATTCTCTCTTCTTTTCATGAATTTTTCTTTGGCTCGTACAATTTGAATGGATAACTAATCCTTAAGGTTGATCTACTGTAATCGCGCCTCCATCATACTTTGAGGTTCTTATGTTTCTCAATTAAATTTATTTTCATTTCAATTAATCTCTTTGATTTGTTGTTCGCTTAATTCGAATTTTCTTAGAGTTGATTGATTAATTTCGATGATTGTATGTTCCTATAACTTTTAATCGCCGTTTACGTCGCTTTGTCGTTAAATCGCGTTTCTATATCGTGTTTGCTTAATTCGAGATTGTGTTTATCCGTTTTCTTAATTCGGAAATTAGGAATATATATCTTTTAGTATCAATTGCGCTTGTTGATTGATATTGTAATTGAAAAGGGAATAAAGTCCGCTTAGGGATTGAGAATTATTCAGATAAATGATAAGTAGGAGACCGATACGGTAGATCAGCTTATTTCATAATCACTTTTTATAATCACTTATTTTCTCATTATTTTTCTAAATCAAAACCAAAACCCCCCACTAAACCTTTTCTTTAGTTGGTTGAATCATACAAGAATCCTTGTGAGAACGATACTCGAGTTGTCGATACCGTTACTACTATTTTAAAAAAATACTCGTTTTTGATCCGTGCGCGACAGCGAATCAATGCCCCAAGGACGATCTTTCGGTATCTGATACCTAGGATCATACCTTTCCACTATGGGCGTTGAGGTGATCTCTGAGATCACAGTCCTTTGTAGCTGAGCTTCTGCCATGGCTTGCATGTCGTTACGAAGCTTTCTCATATCCTCTCTCAGAGCGTCGATCTCTTCTTTCAACTCTCTGTTTTCTTCCTCAAGATCATCCATCCTTTTCTGACGATTGGCCCGAGTATTATACGAATGAGACAGTTTAACTCTAGAACTGAGACACAAACGTGAGATTCGTAGGTAAGAAGAATACGCGATGTGAGAATGATGAATGCAATGATTATATTAATTGTTTAAGGTTTAATCAAAATAAACTTCGACAATTAGATTGCAAATATCAAACGGCGGGAAAACCCCTTTTTATTGAAATTCAAAAGATTACAGAAATGGAAATATAGTAGATTACAAAGTGCAGAAACAGTTACCTAAACTAATGGGTCCTGAGTCCTCTCTGAAGAGAAATCAGGTGCTGATTCTGGTATCTTCCTTTTCTTTGACCGGGGCTCTTGAGCCGTTGTCGGGTTGTCATTCCTTTGCCAAGTGAAAGGAGCGAGCAAATTCCTTTGGTCATCTTGATTATCTACAGCATGTTGCTCCAAAATTTCAATCCGAGCATCTTTTTCTTTTAGTAATTGCTGTATTTTAATGCACTCTATGTTGAGGGTGCGGTACTTGTTCTTCCAAGACCTTCTCTCCCGTTGAACTTTGTTGAGATTAACCTGAAGCCTTTCAGTTTCCGTCATGTAGTACATGACAGATTCCCTCGGCGGAAGAATTCCGTAACGAGGATAAGGCATTTTTAGTTTGAGAGCTCTAGTTTGTACCCAATGGAGATAAGGCTCCACCGAGACACAGTCCGGTTTTCCTGGAGACTCTCGTCCTTTCTTATGAACATGCTTCCCAGCGTGTGTTATTTCCATCTTTAGTGCTCTGTCGTTTTCTCCTTCTTTGAAGAAAAGACCTTCCAGATGAACACCCAGTGGGATGTGTCTCATCGGGTATCCAAATTGACGGTGAACCAATACCGGATGGTAGTTGATTCCTCCTTTAGTTCCTATAAGGGGTACATTGGGGAAGTTTCCACAACGGTCAATGATCCTGATTCCCTCATAAATCCTATTACACCAATCTATATCAGAGTTGGTAAGAGACATGATCTTCTGCGACCAACGTAAGGCACTCTTGCAATCCCAAAAGGCAGCAGACTTGGGCAAGTGAGAGATAAACCATTTGTAAAGCAAAGGTACACAGCATGTGATCTCCCCTCCGCTGTATAAATTTCCCAAGTGTACAGAATGATACGCATCTGCGAGCAAAGTCGGCACAGGATTTCCAATGAGAAAAACCTTAATAGCGTTAATATCGACGAAGTTATTGATGTTGGGAAACAAAAATAACCCGTAGGTGAGCAAGACAAAGATTCTTTCAAAAGCAGGTATGTTTCCTATACTGGCAAAATATAGGGCCTTCTTCGTCAAGAACTGGGCTGGCAAACCTTGGATGCCACCCTTAGTGGCTAGGTGAGTCCTAACTTCAGACTCGTCCAAATGAATTGCTCTTGCAATAGTCTGATTCTTTGGAATTTCTTCCAGTCCAGAAAATGGAGCTCGATCCGTAATGTGTAGATTGATCAGGTGAGAATACTCCTCCAGCGTTGGTGCAAGCTGGTAATCCGGGAATGTGAAACAGTGATAAACCGGATCATAAAACTGAATGAGCGCATCCATGATTCCCTCAATCACATGGACTCTTAATAGTGGTAGCAAACCTCCGTGCTTGGCTCTGAAAGCCTCTGGGTTTGTGATCATCCTCGCTAACCTTCTCAAATCCTCTAGTTTTGGAACCTTGAAGGTATACTGGTGAGTTCTCCTTCTACCGAAATCCATTAGTGCAATCCTTTTCCCTGATATTTGCAATCACAGTCTTAGTTTATTTTGAAAGAACGGAGAGACTAGAAGAGAAGATTTTTTGAATGTTTTAATGTTTTTTAGATGAATGAATGAATGTAGCACACAAAAACATAGAAAAAACATGGGGTCAAAGGGTCGTTGTCATGACGTCAAGGCTCTACCCATCCCCAAAGGTTTATACTAGGGTGATTTTTGTACCTGTACTCATTATCATCAGCTCCTCCCAGGAAAGCAAAATAACAAGCGGATCGCCAGCGAGTTGTCGAGCAATCTTAGAGTAAGTGCCATTCACCGAGAATAGATCACCAACCTTAAATGAGGGTAGTATCGCGTAACAACTATTTCCGATAGTTTCTGCACTACGAAAGGGTTTGGCTCCTCAGCTTCTCAGACTTAACAACCGGCCTATTGTCTAGGTGAGAGAATGGGTTGCGTTGGTCAGCCTCCACTGAGGTTGATGGTCGACCCCGTCGCCATCACTTATCTTAGGTGTATACTCATTCTTTCCACATACGGCATCACCCGCATTCCCATTAGCAGAAAAATAAACATGTATAGCAATTAGGAAAAGCAGTATATATATTTGTCCTAATCATCCTAGACCTTTAAAGCTATGAATCCTAAGTTCCTGACAGAAAATGGGTTCCCCGGCGGAAGCCCCAATCTGTGGTAGTCACACAAGAGGTGAAAAAGGAAATCAGAATTTGGCCCCACGGTGGGCGCCATTTTTTCTGTAGCGAGCGATTTTGGACGCGGTTCTTAAGCACTGGTCGCTCTCTGCGGTTTGAGCTTAAAACTACAGGTCGATTCATTTTTTATCCTATTGAAGCTGATGAAGGAAGGGAAATAGATGTCTCCAATTAACCCTGCTTTGCATACTGAGTTTAAACAGCGGTCTGTTAGGTTACGAATGCTATCAATGTGGGGGGCCTTTGTACTGGTTATTTGTATTTTCGCCAATACTGATTTCTTTCTTTTTTAGGATTTTCTGGCGGGGAACAAGGATTAGGATGTTAGGACTGATGTTTTTGAATTACTGCTTTTGATTGATAGAGATATGGGATTTGGGTTTTTGTTTATTGTGCTCGCTAGGATTTTTCTTTCAATCTTATGCCTACGTATTCCCGTTTACCGAAACAGGGAAATCAGAGCGTTCGTAGATCCTCCTATTCTATGGGAGGAAATGGGTGTTTTTGGTGTCTTGTTCAAAGCCCAAGACGTGAAGCGAAAAGGTGGTTTGTATCTTGTTCAAAGCCTAAGATGTGAAGCTGAAAGGTCTCAACTTTAGAGAGAATTTGTCATCTCTAAAGAGGGGGTTGTATGTCACAACTGTTTATAAAGGAGAATTACTTTAACCGGGATATGTGAATCCGGCAATGTCATAATTTCCTTTATAAGGGATTTTAACCTGAAGGAGAAGACTTTAACTCAGTGTAGAGCAATGCTATCTTTAGGAATTTCTCATGCTAAAAGAGGGACAGTGGCATGGATGTAGATGATCCAGAGGCTTGCCGCTTATAGCGATTAGATGGAAGGGGAAGGAGTTGTTGATGTTTGTGTACTGGGAACGAGGCACAGCTTTTATGCTAAAAGGTTAATTGGATTAACCAGTGATTTTCTTATACAAAGCCGAAGAGGAGGCTGATATGTGTCTCGTACAAAGCCCGAGAGAGAGGCTAAAAGGTTTTGACTTGTGTAATACCCCAAAATTTGCTCTCCCCTTTTGGCATCATAGCATGGCATTATCATTTATCATATCATATCCACCTCATTAACATTGCATTGCATTTAACATAGAAAAATGAAGCATGGCATCCTTCTTACCATCAGGGCATGTGATCAGGTGGAAGATGGACAATCAAGGAATCATTCAAAGCACAAAAAGGTCAATCAAGTTGGCTCTGTGCAAGCCAAGAGGTCTCTCATGTCTCATACTATCTCAATTGATCTTCCAAAACCTCAAGGAGGTGAGATTCAATAGGAGATTGAAGCATTACATCCTACACTATGCAAGAGGTTCAAAAATTGAAGGAAAACCCTCAAGTGAGATAGCTCATTGATCCAAAATCATCCTCAAATGGTATATCTCATCATCCTTTAAGAAGGTACACAACATACTCTGAGGAATTTGAAATTGAAGACTGCACATTTTTCTCCTAGGAGATGGGCACCAAAATTAGGGTTTCCAGTTAAATCAGGGAATCTTTGCTTTTTTGGACAAAACTTGATGTCATGGTATTCCATATGTCCTTAAGTGTATGTATGTGGAAAATTGCATTTCAATTGGTTTTAGAAGTGGTTCAATTGGAAGAAAGATCAAAAATCAGGGAATTTGGGGCCAAGTCAAATAATCAGAGGAAAAAGTCAACTCTTGACTTTTTGAGGCCAAATTCATGAAATTCATGTTACATATGTCCAATGTACAAAATTTGGTCAAGAAACTCCAAAGGAATCATGAAAAAATCAAGATGTGAAAAGTTGCCATTTTTGGATGAAGTAGGGTTGCTAAAAAAGGCAAGTTTTGGCCATTTTTGCATCAGAGTTTGAACCAAGGCCATTTAAATTTGGAGCACCAAATGAAAAATCCACTCTGCCTCAATGAAAGATCTTGTTTTAAGCTTCAAATCCATGTGTAGAACATCTCCATTGGATAAAAATTGAGAGAGATATGATTGATCAAAGTTGGAGGAAAGTAGGTCCAAAACTAGGTCATGACCAAGATTTTCAGGGCACGCGCGCAGTCATTTTTACAAACACTTGGTGGGCCAAATGTATTGATCAATTACTCATGATTAGAGGCTTCAAATGGAAAATCTTTCAACATCAAAATTGTTCCTCTATGTGAGATATTCAAAGTTGGTGTTTATCAATTTTTCATCTGATCAAAGGTCAAGAAGTTATGTTGAGTCCAATGTGCTTTGATCACGCTGAAAACCTAGGGGCCATGTTACCTTGTCAACCAACCTTGGCCACGCCCTCATACCAGTTCCAAACCTATGTGTTATAGGTCATTTTTCAACCTCTTCCAAGCATCATTTCATTTCATTTTTCGTACCAAACATGTAGCATTACATCTCCTCTTTCCAATGACTCCTAAAACACACCAATTCATTCATTGAGTAGAGAGAAAAACTTCCTCAAACCACCTCATGTTGATACTGATGCATTGACAGACTGGTGCACAATTTTGGTTCACACACACCCCAAACACTTCATCACATCAGCTTTCCACATTAAACCAAACACACATGACTTACACATTGCACACTTGCCTTGGCATACATGAGAATGGAAAGAAACAAACTTGCTGAGCAAGTTTCTGCTACAACCAGCCGTGCCTTCATTTTCTTTTCACCTCCACCATAGCATATCATGAGTTGCCATCACCATATCATTGCTCTCCCTAACTAACTTGACTCAGTTAGTTAGGGATGACTCACTCAAACCACCATGACTCAGTTAATTCACTCAGTTAACTATGGTTAGCTCACACTATAAATAAAAACTTCACTCTCAAATTTCATTCCTAACTTCATTTTCTCACATTCAACTCAGAAATTCTCTCGATTCTCTCTCAATTCCTCCACATTGCAACTGATTTTCAAACTCCATTTCATTCATCTTCCTCATCTTCATCTCAGAATATCTCTGATTCTATCTCCATTTTCATCACATTGCAACTGTTTTGAAGCTTGGATATCAACTCTCCTCCACTGAAGCATCATTCATTCTCTGCATCTAAGCCTTTATTTGGCCAAAGGAAACTCAAAGAAGAAGCAACATCTCTGGTTTTTCTGAAGAACACATCAAGATCATAAATCTTCAGGTACGAATTTCTTCCCTTATAGACCTAATGTGAAGATGTTATCAGGTTCTTGATGCTTCATATAAGCTCAAGAACTTGTCTGGCTAGTTGATAGGCCTTTAGAGGCATAGTTGAAATGTTAGGGCAAATATTCATATGCTCGATTCTCCCATTTTATGAACTTTTTGTATGTTTTGTCACTGGATTCATGCTCTACATTACTTCCTCTTCATTTTGGTATACTGTTTGTAAGATTCTGGGAGAATTGAAGTTGCAGACGGTGGCGTGTGACCGGAGAAGGTGACCGGAGGTCCCTCTCCGGCCGGTGTTTTTTGGTTAGGGTTTTGTTTGCAGTTTAAATCATGGCCGTTGATGTGTTCTAATCGTGTGGTGAGGAGCGTGCCAACACATTAAAATGCACATGCACCTCACGTGCCTTATTTCTGAATTCAATTAATCAACGTGTGGTGCAGTGCATGGTAGTGTGAGTGGACATTCGTGTGAGTGCGTTGGATCCAAATACTTTGACTTGTTGGTTGACTTGACCTGATCCAATGGTGATCTTTTGTTTGACTCTGGTTGACTGAGGGTACATGTTAATTAGTGTGGATTGCGCAGACTTGGACCTAGACCAATTTGATATTCGCACCTCCCCTGTTTTAAGGCCCAATTGATTTTGAACTGAATAGTTACTAGGCATGCACCCCCATTCACATTTACATTCCATTTTATTTTTTCCATTTTTGCTACACGTTTCATAATTAATTTTTAAAAATATCAAATGGTATCATAAAATTCCACAAAAATTCATGTGTATTCTTAAAACATTTAGGAAATTTTCTATGATTTTATTTTCTGATTTTATGACCATTTTGCCCCTGTTCCATTATTTCTTTTGAATTTCCATTTGTATGCATACTTAATGTGACATATGATTTTGTGCATTTTTGTTCTTGATCATAAAAAATGATTTTGATGCCTTTCTTTTTGCATTGTGGTCACAATATGTTGGGGTATGTTTGAGATTTATGATATGATTTTTAAGTCTTTTTTGGATGACTTTTGATGTGTTGCTTTGAGCATGAATGCATGAAACTTCCATGAGACTTTGACCTAATTGTTGAGTGACTTTGGTTCTGATTCATTGCTTGTGGACTTGATATGTTAATGGCATGTGTTTAAGGTGTTTGATTGGTGAAAGTCATAATTTTTGAAGCATGTTTGCTATTTGTTTGAAGCATGAAGTTTAACTTGTTCATTTTGTGAATGCATGCCTCATGTTTGGTTTGCTTGATCATGAAGGCACTTGTGCCATGAGTTGTGGTTTTGTTTGAGGATGTATAGCATGTTAATTGACTTCTGATTGTGACATTTGGGTTTCATCTTTGCATGTTTGATGTTTATCTTGCACCTTAAGTCACTTGTTTCACAAGTATGAACCACATTCACATCACTTCACCTTTTCTTCTTTGCTTCTTGTTGGATTGAGATTTTGTTTGCATGATTTGGTATGCTCATTTAGGATAACATTAGGTTGTGTAAATATGAGTTACATTCTGACTTGGAAGCATGTATAGCATTTAATCTCATTTTACTTTGTTTGTCAACTTGTTTGAATTTGATTTGTTCATTATACCTTCTTACTTTACTTATAAGTGATTGTGCTAACCATGTAGGGGCTTTGGTAAGTTTCAATTGAGTGTGGATAAGGAATCCACATTCAACTTCTATCCTTTCTCTTTTACAATTCCATTTTGTGTTTTGTTAAGCATTTATGTGCTTTCTTTAATAACTCATTACTTTCCCTTTTTGAATTACAATTCATCTTCTACTTTGGAAGTGAATTGTTTAATTCTTTCTTTCTTTAGACTTTAGGTTGAAACCTCACAAACCTTTAGGATCACTCTCTTTAATCTTCAATTAGGATTGAGTCTTAGTCCATATAGGTTTTACCTTTTCTCCTCCCTTGAGTCTCTTTTCTCATCTCAAAGAAAATTCAAAATATCTAATAAAGGTAGGCATTTATTGCATTTAGGCCTTTCATATAAAGAAAAGATTATAAGGGGTCTTCTCTTGTAATCTTAGAATGTGTAGCATATAGCCCATCTTGGGTCAATGTGTTAAACATTTGATCTTGTATGAGGGACTTAAATGCAATACTTGTTGAAGGTGCAAATAATAAAAAACACTTCTTCATTTCTTAATCAACAAAACACTTAATAAACACAAGTATGCTAGTGTGTTTGAACCTTGACAATTGGAACTAAGTGTGGGGGTCTTCTTCACTCTTAGTGTGCTTTCTTACCCATTCCATCTTGGAATGTGAGGATGTACACATTCCAATGACTAAGATTCAGATACACTATCATATGCAAACAAATGAAAAAACTCTTAAAAGACAAAAACAAACAATAATGTCTTTCCTTCGGGAATTCTTTTCTCACCTCATTCACTCTCAACGCACGAACGCGCTTCTACTCGTTCTATTGCAAGATGGTAACGCACTCGGACCAGCGAGCCTGCAACACCTGAGCTAGAACGTCAGCCGTTCTCTAAAAAACACAAACAATTCATCCCTAGTGAGGGGAACTACGTCGCTCTGATTCTCATGCTCCCGATGAGATACGTAGGCAGTGGGGTAGGGCCCATGCGAGCACTTCTTTTATTTTCCCTACATTTGTTTCTCTTTCTCCTTTCCTTTTTCAGTTCTTTCTCAGTATTCCTTTCTTTACACCCTTTGATCGAGACAAGCAAGCGTGGATCCCATCGGGTACGATGGACGTGAGGGGGTGCTAATACCTTCCTCTCGCGTAACCGACTCCCTTACCCACTTCTCTTGGTCGTAAGACCATGCTTTTCCTTTCCCTCAGGTTTACGCGGTGTTTCCTTTCCCTCTCTTGGGATAAATACACATTGCTGGCGACTCTGTTCGGTGCCACTTTCGCGTTTGTACTAGGATGAAAATCCCGGGAGCGACAGCTGGCGACTCTGCTGGGGAAAGACTGACCTATTGCTGGTCCATCCCTAAGCGAGTCAATCCTAGCGCTTGTCTGCTTTTCTTTCATTGGGTGTTTACTGTTGTGTTGTATTTACTGTTTTATCGTATGGTTATTTACTGCTTTACTGTACATTACTGTATTTACCGTATTTTAGCATTTTCATTTCATATGATATATTATGCTATACTGGACTGTGTTGTTTTCTGTTTGGCGGATGGGATTTCTGAGAGATAAGCCCATTACACAGGCTTGAGTATACACTTAGAATTAGAGTGGAGAGTAGTGGGACCTACGTGCCGTTTGGAGTGCGTTGGGTGTTCACGAAATTCACAGCTAGACGAGGCTATCTTGGGACACGTCGTGGCATACGCATCTTGCGTATTCCAGGATGTAGATCTAGAGGGCTGTCGACTCTAGTGACCGATCATGAGGACCTTAGTGGAAATATCCCTCTTTAGTGGTGACAATGGCAGACCACATTCTGTGGCAAACCCATTCGCACCCGAGGGCCCACTTTGGAACTTGCATAGGATGACCTTTATTTTCTAAGGGGAGTCAGTGGACGACCTCTTTGATTGGCATAGCATTGTATCCTACGGGCTGAATGTGCTATTGCTTCTCAAACCTCCGAAGCTGACAAGCCTTATTTTCTAAGAACCACATGTGAGCATGGGCGGGATGTTTACAGGTTTGCAGGAAACCCAGCCTCCTACCTACCTTACTCGTGATTCTATGACGATTTCAGACATTGTATCCTATGACAGTAATTTAAGTGTTCATCTCAGATATTGCCAGACTCAGTACAGAGACACAGTGCACACAGTTCAATACAGACACCGACACTTGATTACCTGATCACATGCCCTTTTGCATTGCATTATCATATCATAACAGTTATGTTTGTCATTTTCAGGTGCATAATACATTTCTGATTCCAATCCATGGGTTCAACAGAGATCGTCGCCGAGAGAAAGAACAATGTGTCTTACAAGTTTCCAGATCCTGTCTTGGATTCATTGCTCAAAGTTATAGATATGGCTGGTCCGGGTATTCTTGATAGGTTTCAGAAGAGCTACGGGAATTTGGTTGGGATGGTCCGTACAATCACCAAGTATGAACATGATGCTTTGCACACTCTGCTGCAGTTCTACGAGCCTTCGTTGAGGTGCTTTCTTTTTTCAGATTACATTTTGATGCCAACACTGGAAGAATTCTCATTTATTTTGGGAATTCCGATCACGTCGGCAATACCATTCTTCTCTGGTAGTTCTCCCAGCGTAAAAGAAATTGCTGCTGCTTTACAAATGGATCAGGCATTGATAAAGAGTGGTGTGAGCAGTAAAAATGGAGTTAGCGGATTTCATTTAGAATTTCTGTCTGGACGGGCCCAGGAGGCTGCAAGTGCTAAAAATTGGACGGTTTACAATTCCATTCTGGCTCTCTGCATATATGGCCTAGTTTTCTTTCCCAATCAGCAAGACTTTGTGGATATGCAAGCAACGAGAGTTTTCGTTCTTAAAAATCCAGTCCCTACTTTGTTAGGAGATTTTTATCATTCTGTGCACTATAAGAATGAGAAAAGGAGGGGAGGATCTGTTAGTTGTTGTACTCCACTGCTGAGTCATTGGTTTTTCAAACATTTGCCTCAGACAGGTGCCTTTGTGGAAACCAAAGATGTGGCGAAATGGTCTAAACGATTGATGAGTTTAACTGCTGATAACATTGTATGGTTTGATCACCGGTTGTTGAGAATAGAGCTTGTCACAAGATGCGGAAATTTTCCAAATGTGCCTTTGATTGGCAGAAAAGGAGGGATTAATTATAATCCAGTTTTGGCCATCCGACAGTTTGGGTATGCTTCCAGATATCCTCCTACAGAGCAAGATGTGGAAGAATCTTTATTCTTTACAGGAACTAAAGAGGCGAAGGTGGTAGAAGTAGTGAATGCTTGGAAAGATAAGCACAAAATTGGAAAAGCAGTTTTTGGAAAAGGAGATTGTAGATCTTATCCTGAATATGACAGGTGGATTGAAACGAAAGTAAAGGAATTGCTTTTACCCTTTTCAAGGGGACCTCTTTTATGTTCAGCACAGCCAGAACAACCCACTATGGTGGCTATTGAAGAATGTGAGAAGTGGAAGAAAATGGTCAGAGAGTTGCAGATAGAGAATTCTGGAATGAGCAGATGTCTTCAGAAAGCTCTAGCTGACAACAAAGAGTTGGAAAAGAGAGCCTTGAAAGCGGAAAAAACCTTGGCTGACAAAGAGGAAGATTTTGATGACCGAGCTCGGTACTTTCGGAAACTTACTTTGGGAGCAGATGACACTAGTCAGGCTCACAAGATTACAAAACAGGCTTTAGCCCGAAGCAAGGATTCATTAGCTCAACTTCGTCAAGCTTGGGATGAAGTCAGAATTGAAAATGCCGAGTTAAAGGATCAGTCGAAGACTAAAGACGAGGAGCTTAAAAAGGCACATGAGCAGAGGAGAAAGTATTGGGAAAGTCTCGATAAAAGTCAAGAACAGTTAGAAGAAGCTAGAAGCCAGTTGAGGAATACCAAGAAAGAGCTTGAAGAAGTCATGATAGAAAGGGAGATACTCAAGACGCAAGCCGGCATAAAGAGACACAAAGGAGTGTGTGATGACGAAGCTCTGATGCTGCATATGGGTTCTTTAAATGAAGCTCTTGAGAAAAGGGATGTCTTGATCAAAGAAATGATTGAAAAGCCGAATCACCAGCGTACCCGTATACTTTTTGAGGAAATCAAGTATTCAAGTGATAAGCTGAAGGGTGTGGAATTGTCAGATTGATGTGCTTTTCCCTGTATTTTGTTGTTAATGGATACCATCAGGCTTGTTGATGGATCCATTTCTTCCTTGTATTGCATTTGCGGTTGAACCTTTCTTAAATGTACTTGAATATTTTATTGAATGAGTATGAGCAGTTTTATTCAGAATTGTTCTTTATCAGATAGCTGCGCACAAGCCCATGACCACGACACGTCTCTTTATATCACAATTTCTGGTCTTCAGATTTCTGTGGTTGGATTGGAATCAGGGTATAAAGCACCTAGGAAATGACAAACATAGCATTGCATGGCATTGCATATCATTTTGCATTTTGTTACTTGCTTTTCAGGTACTCGTTGCGGGGTCTCTAACCTTTATTTGGTTTCAGGCAGTATAGCGGAGAGTCATATTCACCGATATTCGACGCGAAGGAATCAAGTAAGAATCATGGATCAAGTGCAAAGTGATTTGGCTGAAATGAGGGCGCGTATGGACCAGTTCATGACCCTCATGACTGGCATGGCGCAAAATCAGGAGAGACTGAGGCTTCTGGTAGAGCGTCCCGACAATGGGCCCGAAGGTGATCATCATGACAATTCACAGGGACATGGCATTCTTCCCCCCGGTGGTAACCCTCCTCCTGGTGGTAACAATCGGGGTAATGGAAATGGTAGGCATGCTGGTGTTACTCTTGAGGATACTCTGGAAGACCAATTTACTCTGCTGGATGCTGATGTGGGTAATCAAGGTGATCGAAGGTATGATGAGTTAGCAGAGAAGATCAGGGCCATAGAATGCAAGAACTCTATGGGTATTGATGTTACTAGCTTGGGGCTGGTCTCAGGAGTCAGAATTCCCCCTAAATTCAAACCTCCTACTTTTGATAAGTATCACGGCAATGCGTGTCCCCAAACGCATCTTCAAGCCTACTTTGGGAAGATTTCAGCCCATACGGATGACGAGAAGCTATGGATGCACTATTTTCAGGACAGTCTGGCTGGGGCATCCTTGACCTGGTACATGAAGTTGAATAGAGCTGCTGTGAAGAATTGGAAAGATCTGGCAGAAGCGTTCCTGAAGCAATACCAGTATAATATTGACATGGCGCCCAACCGCACTCAATTGCAGGGGTTGTCACAAAATGCCAAGGAGAGTTTCAAAGAATATGCACAGAGGTGGAGGGAAATGGCTGCCCAGGTTCAACCTCCCTTGTCAGACAGAGAAATGGCAGATATGTTCATGGGCACATTGCAAGGGGCCTATCTGGATAGATTAGCTGCTTGTCCGTCGACTGGATTTGCTGATATTGTGATTGCGGGAGAAAGAATTGAAAGTCTGTTAAAGCTTGGAAAGATCCAGGATGTGAGTGGGGCTGGCTCTTCGGGGACGAAGAAACCGTTTGCTAGTAACCAGAAAAGAAGAGAAGGTGATACGAATGCTGTGTTTAGAGGACGAGGCAGAGGGCGTTCTCGAGCTTATTATCAGGTAGATGCTGTGACAATCCCTACACCGTCTGTTCAGAAACAACAACCCCAACAACAAGTTCAACAGCCACAACCCTTTTTCCAGCAAAGGTCTAGACAGAGGGATCGTAAGATGGATCCTCTCCCTATGACTTATGCCGCGCTGTTGCCCCGGCTACTCGAGTTAAAGTTGGTAGAACTCCGTACTATGAAAGCTCCGGTTGCTGGAAACCTGCCACCTAACTTCGATGCTAATGCTCGTTGTGAGTTCCACTCAGGTGCTCAGGGGCACTCCATTGAAAAATGCTGGGCTTTCCATCATAAAGTACAAGATTTGATTGATGCTAAAGCCATCAATTTCTCTCCCGCTCCTAATATTACTCAGCATCCCATGCCTGATCATAGCGCAGCAAATGTGTACGCTATTGAAGATGGGAGGAGATTGAATCTGGTGACAGATATCCGTCAAGTGAAAACTTCTTTGTTGGTTGTAAAAGATCGTTTATTGAAGGGACAGGTGTTCCCGGGCTGTAATCAAGATTGCTTTGAGTGTATGAATCAGGAGAACGGCTGTGATAAGTTGAAGATGGGTTTACAGAATCTGATCGATGAAGGATGTCTACAGTTCGATAGAGTCGTGAAAGACACTGATGAGATATCAACCGTGACCATCTATTACACTCCCGCTGAGATTCAAATGCCGGTCAATGCAGTTCCCGTGGCGAGTGTTGCGCCAGAAGGGCCCAGTCCTGTCACTATCACGGTGCCAGGACCAATTCCGTTCACGTCCACGAAAGCTATCCCATGGCACTATGGGGCAGATGTATATTACGAAGGTAAAAAACAGGAAGTTGAGTCATCAGTCAGCCCAAATGTTGATAACGTAGGGGGTGTAGGGGGTTTTACAAGGAGTGGAAGGTTGTTCGCTCCCCAAACCTTGAGAAGTGATAAGGAGGTAGAAGCTGCAGCAAAGGCTAAGGGTAAACAGGTGGTTGAAAGTGCGCCTACACCTGAAGCAGAGACAAAGATTATTTTTGAAAAGGAAATGGAAGAATTTATGAAGATAATCAAGAAAAGCGATTATAAGATTGTGGACCAACTGAATCAGACCCCTTCAAAGATTTCAATCCTGTCACTATTGATGTGCTCTGATGCGCACCGACAGGCGTTGTTGAAAGTGTTGAAGAGTGCGTACGTGCCACAAGAAATTACTGTTAATCAGCTCGAGGGCGTAATCTCCAATGTTAATGTTAGCCATGGCTTGGGCTTTACAAGTAGAGATTTGACTGTTGAAGGAAGAAACCATAATAAGGCTTTGCATATCACGATGGAGTGTAAGGGCGCAGTGTTATCTCATGTACTGGTAGACACTGGTTCGTCACTCAATGTCTTGCCCAAGAAGGCATTAATGAAGCTGGAAGTTGACGGTTTGATCTTAAGGCCTAGTGAATTGGTGGTCAGAGCATTCGATGGGACCAGACGATCTGTGTTTGGTGAGGTGGAATTGCCCGTACAAATTGGACCACAGGTATTCAAATCCACGTTCCATGTAATGGACATACAACCTGCATATAGCTGCCTATTGGGACGCCCTTGGATTCACGGAGCCGGGGCTGTTACTTCTACTCTACATCAAAAGCTGAAGTATGAGTTTGAAGGGCAGGTTGTGACAGTGTGTGGGGAAGAAGACATCTTTGTGAGTCACTTGTCCACGTTCAAGTACATTGAAATGGATGGGGAAATTCATGAGATGCTGTGCCAATCATTCGAAGCAGTCAATATTGACGATGCACCTGAGTCTTCTTCTGTACCAGTTGGGGCTGGTACCTCCATTTCATCTTACAAACAAGCTGTCGAGGTCGTCAGGGCAGGCAACGCCCAAGGTTGGGGCAGGTTGATAGAGACCCCAATAAAGGAAGACAAATTTGGTATTGGTTATCATCCCTCTACAACTTCAGATGCGGGGAGCAGGGGACCCATTACTTTCAATAGTGGGGGAATCATCTACACGGACCAGTCTTGTGCAGCCACGGAGGATAGTGTTGACAGTGATTATGACCTGGACAACTGGGTACGCCCTCATGCTTCGGGACAACAAGTGCAGAACTGGTCCGTTGAAGAAGTCATCCGGGTTACTCTTCAGACAGAGTAATTTTTCTTCGTTTTTTCTAACCATAATGCATGACAAAATCTTGCGCTCTGCCCAAGGCGTATAGATTCATTTGTAGGGCCACCATGGTTGCATTTGCAATGTTTAATCATTAATAAAGGACGTTTTGCAATCAAATTTTGTTCTCTGTCTTTCAGTTTTTATTTTTGCACAAAAAAATAAAATGGCAATGTTTCATTTTCTTTTGTTTTGCTTAAAAATAAATTCTAAAATAAGGCATGAACCCGTTCATGCAGACTTGATCCTCCGGATACCACTGATAACGATTTTGATATGGCCATGTATGACTTTGACAATCCGATTTATCAAGCCGAAGAAGGGGATGAGAAAGATTGTGAACTTTCTGAAGAACTGGCCAGATTGTTGAAACAAGAGGAAAGGGTCATCCAGCCTCATCAGGAGACTGTAGAAATCATCAATATTGGTACCAAGGACGCCAAGAAAGAGATCAGGATTGGTGCCAGCTTGCAAGTAGATGTGAAGCAAACTTTGACGGAAATGTTGCGCGAGTATGTTGACGTCTTCGCCTGGTCGTATCAAGACATGCCGGGGTTGGATACAGATATTGTCGTGCACAGGCTACCATTGAGAGAAGAATGTCCGCCAGTCAAGCAGAAACTTCGTCGGACTCACCCCGACATGGCCTTAAAGATTAAGGAGGAAGTCCAGAAGCAGTGGGACGCTGGTTTTCTTGCTGTGACAAAGTATCCTCCATGGGTAGCCAACATCGTGCCAGTACCGAAGAAAGATGGAAAAGTGAGAATGTGTGTGGATTATCGAGATCTTAATAAAGCTAGCCCGAAAGATGATTTTCCACTACCTCATATTGATGTGCTGGTCGATAATACAGCTCAGTTTTCAGTGTTCTCATTTATGGACGGTTTCTCCGGGTACAACCAGATCAAGATGGCACCTGAAGATATGGAGAAGACCACGTTCATTACTCCGTGGGGTACATATTGTTATAAAGTAATGCCTTTTGGGTTGAAAAACGCAGGGGCAACGTACCAGCGGGCGATGGTGACATTGTTTCATGACTTGATTCATAAGGAGATCGAATGTTATGTAGATGATATGATTGCCAAGTCGAGAACAGAAGAGGAACATCTGGTTAACCTGAAAAAGCTGTTTGAAAGGTTGAGAAAGTTCCGTCTGAGATTAAATCCAAACAAGTGCACGTTTGGGGTGCGTTCTGGAAAGTTACTGGGTTTCATTGTGAGCGAAAGAGGAATTGAGGTTGATCCTGCTAAGGTGAAAGCAATACAAGAAATGCCTGAACCGAGAACAGAAAAAGAGGTTCGTGGTTTCTTGGGTAGATTGAACTACATTGCAAGGTTCATATCTCACCTAACAGCCACGTGCGAACCAATATTTAAATTGTTAAGGAAAGATCAGACGGTCAGGTGGAATGACGATTGCCAATTGGCATTCGATAAGATAAAAGAATACTTGCAGGAACCTCCGATTCTAATGCCTCCAGTTGAAGGGAGACCGCTGATAATGTATCTGACAGTGCTTGAAGGTTCCATGGGTTGTGTTCTCGGTCAACATGACGAGACAGGTAGGAAGGAGCATGCTATTTACTACCTGAGCAAAAAGTTCAATGATTGTGAGTCCCGATACTCAATGCTTGAAAAGACATGCTGTGCGCTTGCATGGGCCGCTAAGCGATTGAGGCAATATATGGTTAGGCACACGACCTTGTTGATTTCAAAAATGGATCCTATCAAGTATATTTTCGAGAAACCAGCATTGACAGGCAGAGTCGCACGGTGGCAAATGGTCTTGACAGAGTATGACATTCAGTACACTTCACAAAAGGCCATCATAGGAAGTATCTTGTCTGATTATCTTGCGCAACAGCCAATGGATGATTACCAACCCATGAAGTTTGACTTCCCTGATGAGGACATCATGTTTCTCAAAGCTAAAGACTGTGAGGAACCACTCCCGGAGGAGGGGCCAGACCCTGAATCCAAATGGAGTCTGATGTTTGATGGGGCTGTCAATATGAATGGGTGCGGAGTTGGAGCAGTTCTTATCACGCCGGAAGGTGTTCATATGCCGTTCACTGCCCGAATAACTTTCGGATGCACCAACAATGAAGCAGAGTACGAAGCTTGTATAATGGGGATCGAGGAGGCGATTAATCTACGGATTAAAACCCTTGATATATTCGGTGATTCAGCTTTGGTAATCAATCAAGTGAAAGGGAGTTGGTACACGCACCAAGCAAATCTAGTGCCGTATAGAGATTATACGAGGAGATTGCTGACATTTTTCACAACAGTGAAACTGTACCATATTCCTCGAGATGAGAATAGGTTCGCTGATGCCTTGGCCACTCTGTCTTCCATGATCAAAGTGCAAGGATGGAACCATGTACCTAAGATTGAGGTATCCCGCCTTGACAGACCAGCATTTGTGTTTGCGGTCGATGCGACGTCTGATGACAAGCCATGGTTTCATGATATTAAGTGTTTCTTGAAAAGTCAAGAGTACCCGTCAGGGGCATCGTCCAAAGACAGGAAGACGTTGAGAAGGTTAGCTGGTAGTTTCTTCTTGAACAAAGACGGCGTGCTGTATAAAAGAAATTTTGATACGGTCCTGCTTAGATGTGTGGATAGACATGAAGCAGACTTGTTGATGATTGAAGTGCACGAAGGCTCTTTCGGTACTCACGCCGGAGGGCATGCAATGGCTAAAAAGTTGTTAAGATCGGGATATTATTGGTTGACTATGGAGTCAGATTGTTGTAAATATGCCCGCAAATGCCATAAATGCCAGATCTATGCAGACAAGGTGCATGTGCCTCCAAATCCGTTGAGCATCATGTCGTCGCCTTGGCCGTTTGCCATGTGGGGCATTGATATGATCGGAAAGATTGAGCCTACAGCTTCCAATGGTCATCGTTTCATCTTGGTGGCAATTGATTACTTCACCAAATGGGTTGAAGCTGCATCCTATGCCAATGTTACAAAACAAGTGGTCGCTCGTTTCTTAAAACGGGATATCATTTGCCGATATGGAGTTCCCGAAAGAATCATTACTGATAATGGTTCTAATTTGAACAATAAGATGATGGCTGAGTTATGCCGGGACTTCAAAATCGAGCATCACAATTCTTCTCCGTACCGCCCAAAGATGAATGGCGCGGTCGAAGCGGCCAACAAAAATATCAAGAAGATTGTACAGAAGATGGTTGTCACGTACAAAGATTGGCATGAGATGTTACCATTTGCTTTGCATGGGTATCGAACGTCGGTACGCACGTCCACTGGGGCAACCCCATTCTCACTTGTATATGGTATGGAGGCAGTGCTACCGGTTGAAGTAGAGATTCCGTCCCTCAGAGTTATGATGGATGTTAAGCTAGATGAAGCTGAATGGGTACGAGCCAGATTTGATCAGTTGAGCCTTATTGAGGAAAAGCGATTGGCGGCTGTATGTCATGGGCAACTATATCAGCGCAGAATGAAACAGGCATTTGACCAAAAGGTGCGTCCTCGGGTTTACAAAGTCGGAGATGTGGTACTCAAAAGGATCCTTCCTCCCAATACAGATCACAGGGGCAAATGGACTCCTAATTATGAAGGTCCATTCGTGGTTAAAAAGGTCTTTTCGGGCGGAGCTTTATTGCTTACAACCATGGATGGCGAAGACTTTTCATCCCCTGTCAACTCGGACGTAGTCAAAAAATACTTCGCATGAATAGACCCGCTGGATAACAAAAATAAAAAAAAAATAAAAAAATCCAGGCAAAAAAGGGCGTCCCGGCGAACCAAAAACAGAATAAGGTTCGGGCAAAAATTAGGGATATAATTAAAAAAAATTTTGTACACCCGGTAAGTTGAAAACCCGAAAGGGCAACTTAGGCAAAAAAGGGTATCCTGGTGGATCGAAAACCTGAAAGGGCGGTCTACACAAAAGAGGGATTTAAGCGAATGACTACGGTCTGAGTTATCTGTACCCATTACCGTTTGAACAACTGACGTTCTGAAAGATAGGGATCGGTCTGATCATTCCTCAGAAGGCAAGGTCGGGAGTTTTGAAGACATACTGGTCATAACAGAATGGAAACTCAGTGGAATTCCGTTTTCACATTGCCGTTAGGATAGTTTCTTTTCTCAATTTTCAGCGATCACCTCTTTCCAGGGATTGCTTCCGGATGTAATTGCCTATTCTGGGCTCTCAGTCAATAAATTGAATTTCAATAAAAAGCTCTCTATTTTTGTTTTATTGCTTTGTTTGCAAAAACGTCCTAATTTTTGATAAAACATTGCATTTGAAAACATGGCAGCCTTACAATAACATGCGCAGAAAAAACATTTGAAATTACTTCGAATGTTGAATACTCCCGGATGGTGGATTCTAGCCACGCAATATTCGGGGCATGTGGGCATATTCTTTTGTTGCAGGTAGCAGGTGCAGATGATTTTAAGCACAAGACTAGCAATAAATCACTCCACGCAAAAGACTGGGGCAATTATGGGTAAGGAGATCGGCGTTCATCGGGTCGATCTCAGCGAATTAAGTTCAACTGGGTACCGTTGTATCTTATTAAGTCGATTCTCTCATTCAGTACTTCCAACAGCTACAAGCTTTTCTGTGTCGATAACGGTCACAGGTTCCCCAAAAGGGTGGTTTCATCGACACTGAAACTGATGGTCATTATCCCCAGCGAAGTCACAAGAGTTTGAAGAGGCTAGATCTTCTGTAAAATCCTCTTATGACATCCTCTTCGGGGACGAATTGTTGTTTTGTCCAAGCACGGGGCATGTTTGGTTCCCCAGCATGAAGTGTTGATCATCCCCAGTAGAGTTTGAGGACAGTTGGTCTTCTGTAAAATCCTCTCAAAAGGCATTCCCCAGCACGAGACGTTTTAAAGCAGTTTCCTCCAACGGAGTTTGTTATAAACTCGCCATCCCCAACGGAATTGTCTAAGGGAAGGCTCGCCTAACATGGGGCATTGTAGTACTTATCCTAAGCTCGATAGTCACATTCTTCAGCAGACTACTGTGGATTTGCTTCGGGTTTCCCCAACAGATCTCTAATGACTCTTCGTAGCAAGTTGCAGGGGAATGTTCTAACCAGGATTTGCATATCCCTGGCAGAGTAGCCCTGATATCCAGCAAGATCGTATCTCTGGTCATGGTATCCCCACAAATGTCAGCATCGAATCTTGTCAGCAATACTCCCCAGCTGAGTTGTCGTTCTCCCCGCAGAGGTTTATAAGATCGGCAGAATCTATTCCTCAACAAGGATGGCACAGTCTTTCCCCAGCCGGGTCAGAAGGTTGATAATCCCTATAAAGGATTTTGGGTTGAATAAATCCCCAAGCAGAGTTTTAATGGCTCATTTCCCCAGCAGGACGTCATTCAAAAATTCTCATCCCCAGCGGAGTTGCTGTGACTAGAATCCAGCCCCAAACAGATGGAATAATTCCTGGCAGAGTCATCATTCCCTCATATCTTAAAGTCCAATTTATTGTTGGCAAGCTTGACAATTCGAAGCAGACGGATTGTTCATCCATTCGCCAGCAGAGATATTATCCTCTCAGGAACCTCTAAAGTCAAGTCATTGATCATTGTTCCTCAGCAGAATCAGCAGAGATGTCTGACACGGATGCAGAGAGTAATACAATTTTGCAAATTCTTAAAGTCCAACAGTGGATTGGCAAAAGTCCGTCTTCGGGTGGCAAAAGTCCAACAGTGGATTGGCAAAAGTCCATCTAAGGGTGGCATATTCTAAAAGTCCAACAGTGGATTGGCAAAAGTCCATCTTCGGGTGGCAAAGCAGCTAAAAGTCCAACAGTGGATTGGCAAAAGTCCGTCTTCGGGTGGCAAAAGTCCAACAGTGGATTGGCAAAAGTCCGTCTTCGGGTGGCAAAAGTCCAACAGTGGATTGGCAAAAGTCCGTCTTCGGGTGGCAAAAGTCCAACAGTGGATTGGCAGAAGTCCATCTTCGGGTGGCACGAAGCTGCAAAGTCCACCAGTAGCGTGGCAAGCCAGTAGTCGTCTGGAATTGCATAAAAGACATTATCAAAGTCCACCAGTAGTGTGGCAGGCCAGTAGTCGTCTGGAATTGTATAAAAGACATTATCAAAGTCCACCAGTAGTGTGGCAGGCCAGTAGTCGTCTGGAATTGCATAAAAGACAGTATTAAAGTCCACCAGTAGCGTGGCAAGCCAGTAGTCGTCTGGCATCGTTCAAAAGACAGATCTCTCCGACGTTTCATCGAAGATTCAATCCAGCAGTCTCGTTGGGTTTATATCCCTTTTATTCTTCACCCAGAGCAAATGTTTTGGTTATTTTTGGTATTCAATCACTATATACCTTGAAAGTCCGAAAGCAATTGCTTTCAGGCATTCAGGTCTACAGCGCTTGAATAGGGGCAGCTGTAATACCCCAAAATTTGCTCTCCCCTTTTGGCATCATAGCATGGCATTATCATTTATCATATCATATCCACCTCATTAACATTGCATTGCATTTAACATAGAAAAATGAAGCATGGCATCCTTCTTACCATCAGGGCATGTGATCAGGTGGAAGATGGACAATCAAGGAATCATTCAAAGCACAAAAAGGTCAATCAAGTTGGCTCTGTGCAAGCCAAGAGGTCTCTCATGTCTCATACTATCTCAATTGATCTTCCAAAACCTCAAGGAGGTGAGATTCAATAGGAGATTGAAGCATTACATCCTACACTATGCAAGAGGTTCAAAAATTGAAGGAAAACCCTCAAGTGAGATAGC
Organism: Lathyrus tuberosus; assembly: GCA_022829125.1. Lineage (NCBI taxonomy): Eukaryota > Viridiplantae > Streptophyta > Magnoliopsida > Fabales > Fabaceae > Lathyrus > Lathyrus tuberosus. Next base: position 19,476,511 of record JALAZF010000012.1, on the reverse strand, counting down.
TCATTGATCCAAAATCATCCTCAAATGGTATATCTCATCATCCTTTAAGAAGGTACACAACATACTCTGAGGAATTTGAAATTGAAGACTGCACATTTTTCTCCTAGGAGATGGGCACCAAAATTAGGGTTTCCAGTTAAATCAGGGAATCTTTGCTTTTTTGGACAAAACTTGATGTCATGGTATTCCATATGTCCTTAAGTGTATGTATGTGGAAAATTGCATTTCAATTGGTTTTAGAAGTGGTTCAATTGGAAGAAAGATCAAAAATCAGGGAATTTGGGGCCAAGTCAAATAATCAGAGGAAAAAGTCAACTCTTGACTTTTTGAGGCCAAATTCATGAAATTCATGTTACATATGTCCAATGTACAAAATTTGGTCAAGAAACTCCAAAGGAATCATGAAAAAATCAAGATGTGAAAAGTTGCCATTTTTGGATGAAGTAGGGTTGCTAAAAAAGGCAAGTTTTGGCCATTTTTGCATCAGAGTTTGAACCAAGGCCATTTAAATTTGGAGCACCAAATGAAAAATCCACTCTGCCTCAATGAAAGATCTTGTTTTAAGCTTCAAATCCATGTGTAGAACATCTCCATTGGATAAAAATTGAGAGAGATATGATTGATCAAAGTTGGAGGAAAGTAGGTCCAAAACTAGGTCATGACCAAGATTTTCAGGGCACGCGCGCAGTCATTTTTACAAACACTTGGTGGGCCAAATGTATTGATCAATTACTCATGATTAGAGGCTTCAAATGGAAAATCTTTCAACATCAAAATTGTTCCTCTATGTGAGATATTCAAAGTTGGTGTTTATCAATTTTTCATCTGATCAAAGGTCAAGAAGTTATGTTGAGTCCAATGTGCTTTGATCACGCTGAAAACCTAGGGGCCATGTTACCTTGTCAACCAACCTTGGCCACGCCCTCATACCAGTTCCAAACCTATGTGTTATAGGTCATTTTTCAACCTCTTCCAAGCATCATTTCATTTCATTTTTCGTACCAAACATGTAGCATTACATCTCCTCTTTCCAATGACTCCTAAAACACACCAATTCATTCATTGAGTAGAGAGAAAAACTTCCTCAAACCACCTCATGTTGATACTGATGCATTGACAGACTGGTGCACGATTTTGGTTCACACACACCCCAAACACTTCATCACATCAGCTTTCCACATTAAACCAAACACACATGACTTACACATTGCACACTTGCCTTGGCATACATGAGAATGGAAAGAAACAAACTTGCTGAGCAAGTTTCTGCTACAACCAGCCGTGCCTTCATTTTCTTTTCACCTCCACCATAGCATATCATGAGTTGCCATCACCATATCATTGCTCTCCCTAACTAACTTGACTCAGTTAGTTAGGGATGACTCACTCAAACCACCATGACTCAGTTAATTCACTCAGTTAACTATGGTTAGCTCACACTATAAATAAAAACTTCACTCTCAAATTTCATTCCTAACTTCATTTTCTCACATTCAACTCAGAAATTCTCTCGATTCTCTCTCAATTCCTCCACATTGCAACTGATTTTCAAACTCCATTTCATTCATCTTCCTCATCTTCATCTCAGAATATCTCTGATTCTATCTCCATTTTCATCACATTGCAACTGTTTTGAAGCTTGGATATCAACTCTCCTCCACTGAAGCATCATTCATTCTCTGCATCTAAGCCTTTATTTGGCCAAAGGAAACTCAAAGAAGAAGCAACATCTCTGGTTTTTCTGAAGAACACATCAAGATCATAAATCTTCAGGTACGAATTTCTTCCCTTATAGACCTAATGTGAAGATGTTATCAGGTTCTTGATGCTTCATATAAGCTCAAGAACTTGTCTGGCTAGTTGATAGGCCTTTAGAGGCATAGTTGAAATGTTAGGGCAAATATTCATATGCTCGATTCTCCCATTTTATGAACTTTTTGTATGTTTTGTCACTGGATTCATGCTCTACATTACTTCCTCTTCATTTTGGTATACTGTTTGTAAGATTCTGGGAGAATTGAAGTTGCAGACGGTGGCGTGTGACCGGAGAAGGTGACCGGAGGTCCCTCTCCGGCCGGTGTTTTTTGGTTAGGGTTTTGTTTGCAGTTTAAATCATGGCCGTTGATGTGTTCTAATCGTGTGGTGAGGAGCGTGCCAACACATTAAAATGCACATGCACCTCACGTGCCTTATTTCTGAATTCAATTAATCAACGTGTGGTGCAGTGCATGGTAGTGTGAGTGGACATTCGTGTGAGTGCGTTGGATCCAAATACTTTGACTTGTTGGTTGACTTGACCTGATCCAATGGTGATCTTTTGTTTGACTCTGGTTGACTGAGGGTACATGTTAATTAGTGTGGATTGCGCAGACTTGGACCTAGACCAATTTGATATTCGCACCTCCCCTGTTTTAAGGCCCAATTGATTTTGAACTGAATAGTTACTAGGCATGCACCCCCATTCACATTTACATTCCATTTTATTTTTTCCATTTTTGCTACACGTTTCATAATTAATTTTTAAAAATATCAAATGGTATCATAAAATTCCACAAAAATTCATGTGTATTCTTAAAACATTTAGGAAATTTTCTATGATTTTATTTTCTGATTTTATGACCATTTTGCCCCTGTTCCATTATTTCTTTTGAATTTCCATTTGTATGCATACTTAATGTGACATATGATTTTGTGCATTTTTGTTCTTGATCATAAAAAATGATTTTGATGCCTTTCTTTTTGCATTGTGGTCACAATATGTTGGGGTATGTTTGAGATTTATGATATGATTTTTAAGTCTTTTTTGGATGACTTTTGATGTGTTGCTTTGAGCATGAATGCATGAAACTTCCATGAGACTTTGACCTAATTGTTGAGTGACTTTGGTTCTGATTCATTGCTTGTGGACTTGATATGTTAATGGCATGTGTTTAAGGTGTTTGATTGGTGAAAGTCATAATTTTTGAAGCATGTTTGCTATTTGTTTGAAGCATGAAGTTTAACTTGTTCATTTTGTGAATGCATGCCTCATGTTTGGTTTGCTTGATCATGAAGGCACTTGTGCCATGAGTTGTGGTTTTGTTTGAGGATGTATAGCATGTTAATTGACTTCTGATTGTGACATTTGGGTTTCATCTTTGCATGTTTGATGTTTATCTTGCACCTTAAGTCACTTGTTTCACAAGTATGAACCACATTCACATCACTTCACCTTTTCTTCTTTGCTTCTTGTTGGATTGAGATTTTGTTTGCATGATTTGGTATGCTCATTTAGGATAACATTAGGTTGTGTAAATATGAGTTACATTCTGACTTGGAAGCATGTATAGCATTTAATCTCATTTTACTTTGTTTGTCAACTTGTTTGAATTTGATTTGTTCATTATACCTTCTTACTTTACTTATAAGTGATTGTGCTAACCATGTAGGGGCTTTGGTAAGTTTCAATTGAGTGTGGATAAGGAATCCACATTCAACTTCTATCCTTTCTCTTTTACAATTCCATTTTGTGATTTGTTAAGCATTTATGTGCTTTCTTTAATAACTCATTACTTTCCCTTTTTGAATTACAATTCATCTTCTACTTTGGAAGTGAATTGTTTAATTCTTTCTTTCTTTAGACTTTAGGTTGAAACCTCACAAACCTTTAGGATCACTCTCTTTAATCTTCAATTAGGATTGAGTCTTAGTCCATATAGGTTTTACCTTTTCTCCTCCCTTGAGTCTCTTTTCTCATCTCAAAGAAAATTCAAAATATCTAATAAAGGTAGGCATTTATTGCATTTAGGCCTTTCATATAAAGAAAAGATTATAAGGGGTCTTCTCTTGTAATCTTAGAATGTGTAGCATATAGCCCATCTTGGGTCAATGTGTTAAACATTTGATCTTGTATGAGGGACTTAAATGCAATACTTGTTGAAGGTGCAAATAATAAAAAACACTTCTTCATTTCTTAATCAACAAAACACTTAATAAACACAAGTATGCTAGTGTGTTTGAACCTTGACAATTGGAACTAAGTGTGGGGGTCTTCTTCACTCTTAGTGTGCTTTCTTACCCATTCCATCTTGGAATGTGAGGATGTACACATTCCAATGACTAAGATTCAGATACACTATCATATGCAAACAAATGAAAAAACTCTTAAAAGACAAAAACAAACAATAATGTCTTTCCTTCGGGAATTCTTTTCTCACCTCATTCACTCTCAACGCACGAACGCGCTTCTACTCGTTCTATTGCAAGATGGTAACGCACTCGGACCAGCGAGCCTGCAACACCTGAGCTAGAACGTCAGCCGTTCTCTAAAAAACACAAACAATTCATCCCTAGTGAGGGGAACTACGTCGCTCTGATTCTCATGCTCCCGATGAGATACGTAGGCAGTGGGGTAGGGCCCATGCGAGCACTTCTTTTATTTTCCCTACATTTGTTTCTCTTTCTCCTTTCCTTTTTCAGTTCTTTCTCAGTATTCCTTTCTTTACACCCTTTGATCGAGACAAGCAAGCGTGGATCCCATCGGGTACGATGGACGTGAGGGGGTGCTAATACCTTCCTCTCGCGTAACCGACTCCCTTACCCACTTCTCTTGGTCGTAAGACCATGCTTTTCCTTTCCCTCAGGTTTACGCGGTGTTTCCTTTCCCTCTCTTGGGATAAATACACATTGCTGGCGACTCTGTTCGGTGCCACTTTCGCGTTTGTACTAGGATGAAAATCCCGGGAGCGACAACTTGACGATGGAATCTTTTGGTATCTCGTATAAAGCCCGAGATGGAGGCTATTTCACTCAACAAGAGAGTTTTTATATCTCGTATGAAGCCCGAGATGGAGGCTGTTGTTTGTTTGGCTCAATAAGAACCTTTTTGTATCTCGTATAAAGCCCGAGAGAGAGGCAAAAGGGGTAATTGACTCAACGAGGGAGTCTCTTATGTGTCTCGTACAAAGCCCGAGAGAGAGGTTAAACGTTGTTTCGCTGGGAAGAATCATTGTACAAAGCCCAAGAGGAGGCTATTTCACTGGAGAATGATCATTATACAAAGCCTAAGAGGAGGCTATGGCGACTGTTCAGTTAAGTGACAGGTCCAGTATACTGATTTTAAAGAGAAAATCAGTTCTTATATGAGCAACACTGTACTCATGGATTTGATTCAAGGATCCGGGATATTTCCTTTTCTTTTGAGGAAACGGGAAATCCGAAGGGTATTGAGACTGTCCGAGTCTGCGGGTTTCCTTCCTATTTAACGAAGGGGTCACTTGAGAATGTCTTTGAGACTCAAGGAAGTTAGACTGTCCAATTCCAGAGTTTCATCTTTTGTACTATCCTTTGAGAAACAGTAGTAGACTCTTGAAAAGACTGTTCTATGCAGATGACTAAGTTCTGTTCCTATACCTTTAGGAGGTCGTCGGGACAATTTGTACGAAGCCCAAGATGAGGCTGGAAACTTTTAAGAAGTCGACGGGTCCTTGTACTAAGCCCAAGAGAAGGCTATCATTCCCGGAGGAAGAGATCATTATAAGAAGCCTAAGAGGAGGCTGTGAATACTTCTAAGAAGCCGTAGGGTCCTTGTACTATGCCCAAGAGGAGGCGGGGTTGCTTTTAGGAAGCCTGTGGGTCCTTGTATTATGCCCAAGAGGAGGTCGAAGGTTTTATGAAGCCGATGGGTCCCCAAACCCCGAGAAATTCAAGGCAATGCTATTCACCGAGAATAGATCAAAGTCAGGAAAGTTCGAGAATTTGGAAGAAACTCAAAGATGCCATTCACGGAGAATACATTCATCTCTGGGAGTAGAGTTTCTTGACAATTCCTAATGAGGACAGCCGAAGAGAAGACTGTATCTGGTGATCCTATTGGGGATCTAGTTGTCTATTTCTATGAATAAATGAAACGGCGTCACCTAGTTCTAGACGTAGTTGCCGGGGAAACTCAAAATATCTATACTATTATTACACAGTTGATATGAGTTTATGAAAGAAGACTTACAGTGAAACAGCCCCACAATACAGTTATATGTATATGAAAGCGGTAAATGAAAGCAATAACCACTTACTCGGTTGTAGAGCTTCCATGCTGTTTGGTTAGTTGTTCAACAAAGAAAGATTGAAAACAATAGTATATTCAAAATCAAAGGAGAAAGTGCTTTGAAAAAGAAAGATTTGGGGCTTACAGCTCAAGGAGAGGCCCGGGGTTTTATCAGTGAGCGCACTGTTTGAATTTGTACAGAGGGACTTATACAAGTGACTGCGGCCCAAAATGATTTTTGTACGAAGGGATGGGTCTTACACTCTCTCAATAGGCCCAAAAGTTTAGAGGAAAAGAGTGGGGCTTATAACACGAGGGTAGGCCCAGTTGATTTTTCCGTTCAAAATGGCGATCGCGCCGAGGTTTTCTTTTAACGTGAAGGGACTTATACAATATCTGAGGCCCAAATGATTTGGTTAAAAGGGGGTTGGGTCTTACACTCTATTAGAGGCCCAAAGTGTTTTTGAATGGGTCTTATAGCTCAAGGAGAGGCCCAAGGATTATTTTGAAAGGCGACGATCGCGCCGTTTGTTCTTGACGGTATCGGGACTTATACAATACACTGAGGCCCAAAAGGTTTGGTCAAAAAAAAGGATTGGGTCTTACACTCTATTAGAGGCCCAAAGTGTTTTGAAAATGATTTATGAGGGTTGAATTAATCCAAAAACCCTAATTTGTTTTCAAAAATGTATTTAATTGAATAAAAATTCAATTAAAATGATCAAAATTGCTTAACATGTGAAAAACAAATTGTGATTTTGGATTAATGCTTCAAAAATTAAGTATTGACCTACAAAATAATTAGAAAGCATTAAAAGTTGCAAAATCAATGTAGAAAAAATATTTAAAATGTCAAAAAACAATTAAAACATTAATTCTTTGTAAAAATATCAATTATATGAAATAAATAATATTTTTGGGATTTTTTGATAAAATAAAATATTTTAATATTTTTGTGAATTATTAAAAAAAGAATCAACTCAAAATCATTAAAACTCAGAGAGAAATTAATTTTTGAATAAATTAAATAAAATCACAAAATTCAAATATTTGAATTTATGAAAATGGCGCCAAGAACATGGACCAAGAACACGCGCGTTTTCTGCCTTGCCCAAATTTGTATTTTCTATCTAATCTCACTGAATACTTGATTATAACATGCAATCCACATATCATTATGCTCGTCTCAACCTCACGGTCATGTTTATGTCCATTAATTTCATTTAAATTAAACATAGAACAAGAAATCATGAAAAATCCTCAAGAACCCTAATTTCTGCATGAAGGCTAGGATTTTTGATACACGATTCAAACAATGCAATTAATTGAGGGAAAATATTCCATGCATGATTATGAACATATGGCCAAATTATTGTGCGAGGAAATATGCATAGATTGAGAGATGACCAAGTATATGCTTACCTCTAAGCCGTGACAGCAAGTGCAATGTGATTTTTGATTTGGAGGTGATACAGATGAGTGGTGATGATCTGAACAACTTGCCTACACCCTATGGAGTGTGTTTGGATGGTTGGACTTGATTGAAATTGGCTGGATCAATTCATGGCGCCTCAGCTGCAACTTGATTGAAAATTTGAGCAACCAGCTGGTGATTTTGTGAAATTGGTGTTTCAGAAGTGATCTAAGTGTTTGATCAGCTCATATGTGATGTATGTGAGGTGTGTGAGTGACTAGTTTGATTGGAATTGCTCTCAAACTCAAAACCCGATAGTGACTTGCCTTAGAAGGCAAAATTGGAGTGAAAGAAGAGATTTTGAGGAAAGCATCTGTTTGATGGCTTTGGTGTACTCAAACTGATCACAATTGAGCTCTATTTATAGTAGAGCAAGTTTGTTTTGCAAGGAATAGTGAATGGCAGCTGGTAAGTAGGTTTGGCCAATGTTGGCAAATGAAATCCAAGTCTCCTCTAGCCATTGACTAGAGGTTAGGGTATAGAGCTTTGGTTCCCTTGGTCTTGGATAAGTCTTGACTGATTTCAAATGAGAATGGCTCAGTCCATGCCACCTTGATGCTTCCATTGAATGCTTCAATCCAAATTTGGAGTCTTGTCCCTATTTTGGCCATTCTAGGTTCAACATGCTTTTTCTTGTTCCATGGACTTTGGAGGCTTGGCTCAGTGATTGTCCCCTTTAGATTCAATCCTCTGAGGTGTCCAAGTGGGTAGGAGCATTTGAATTTGGCTGATTTTGGCAAATCGAGCAAAGTTGCAAAATCTGCCTTGCCTTTGACAGATTTCAGCAAGGCAACTTGACAATGTCATATCTCATGGTGTAAGTTGAATTTGGCAATGTTCTTGGCCATTTTGGAAAGCCCTTACATGATACAACAACTATTTGAACAAGTTTGGTTTTGATCTCTTTTAATTCCAAGTGAAAAATCCCTCTACATTTGGCAAAAAGTGAAGCAAAATCTGACTTAGTGAAATTTTCACTAAGTGTTGGAACAAAGTGTGATTTCTTGATTTTGATCACTCCATAACTCAAAATCCTCAATGAATTGGACTTAGGTCTAGTTGAAGTGTTTGTAGAGGGTAATGAGGTCTACAAATCCATCTTTGGATGATAAAAATTGGCCTTGTGGTTTAGGAGTTATGGTCCTCCAAAGTTGGTGCATTAGTGGTACTTTTTCCATAACTTGGAAAAATTTCTAAGTTTTATGGTTACCCCTTTTACAAGTTATCCCACTTTCTTTGATTTTTCTTGATGAATGATGATTCAAATCATACATTAACATCATTTTAGGGTTAAAAATCCATTTTGGTGAAAAATCTCAAAAAGTCAAAGTTCACTTTTGTGCACAGTTGACTTTTTATCAGATGAATTCCAAACTGTGCAATTCTTCAGGAAATCATGTCCTTGACCTAAATCAAACTTGATGGACATGTTCCATGGGTGTCATAGGGTATATTGAGGCATGTCCTAGGGTTTGGGAGCATGTCCTGGTCAAAAGTCAAAGTTACAGTTGACTTTCCTCGCGAAACCCTAATTGTGGTGCAGATGAAATTGAGACTTGTTACTCAAGCTTCTTGGATTAATCCATTATTCCAAATGGATCAATATGGTATATTAGAGACCCTCAAACCCTCTCTTGAGGTCTTGGCTCTTGATTTGCCCTAAAAGTCAACTTAGGGGTGAATTAGGTCAAGAAACCCTAATTCCTGATTTTTTATGTATGCCTCCCATGAGGCAAAATTGACTTGATAGATGGGTCCATGAGGTTCCATGGAGTACATTAGGTTGTGTTTTGGATCTTTGGCTTGTGCCCAGATGAAAATTTTCATCTGGAGGCCCTGGTCGACCAAAACCCTAATTTGGTGACACTGGCGATCTTGAGACTTGATCCACCTAGAAGGGAGCAGCCTTGTGCTTAATCCTTGAAGTGGGAGTCCTTTTGATCCATTTGTGGATGTTTGAGAGGTTTAGACAGGTTGAAGATCATGTCATTCCTTGATTGATCCTTTGTCTAAGGCTCTGAGAGGGCTTTAAAACCCTAATTTTGATTGTAGTGAATGCTCAACAACCCTTGAGGCATGATGGTTCATCCATATTGTGATGATGATTTGCACAATGATGGGAAATCTTAGTGGTCAAAATTTGGGGTATGACATAACTCCATTAAGGTTTTTCTTATTGGAAACCCTGTGCCGACTTTGCTCACAGATGTGTATCATTCTGTACACTTGGGAAATTTGTACAGCGGAGGGGAGATCACATGCTGTGTACCTCTGCTTTATAAATGGTTTATCTCCCATTTACCTAAGTCTGCTGCTTTCTGGGATCATAAGAGTGCCTTGCGCTAGTCGCAGAAGATCATGTCTCTCACCAACTCTGATATAGATTGGTGCAACAGGATTTATGACAGAATCGGGATCATTGACCGTTGTGGAAACTTCCCCAACGTACCCCTTATAGGAACTAAGGGAGGAATTAATTACCATCCAATTCTCGTTCGTCGTCAATTTGGATACCCGATGAGACACGTCCCACGGAGTGTTCATCTGGAAGGTCTTTTCTTCAACGAAGGAGAAAATGACAGAGCACTAAAGACAGAAATAGTGCAAGCCTGGAAGCATATTCATAAGAAAGGACGAGAGTCTCTGGGAAAACCAGACTGTGTCTCGGTAGAGCCTTATCTCTATTGGGTACAAACTAGGGCTCTCAAGTTAAAAATGCCTTGTCCGCGTCACGGAATTCTTCCGCCAAGGGAATCTGTCATGTACTTCATGACGGAGACTGAAAAGCTTCAAGTTACGCTCAACAAAGTTCAAACGGAGAGAAGGTCTTGGAAGAACAAGTACCGCACCCTCGACATAGAGTGCATCAAAATACAGCAACTACTGAAAGAGAAAGATGCTCTGATTGAAATTTTGGAGCAACATGCTGTAGAGAATCAAGTTGACCAAAGGAATTTGCTCACTTCTTTCACCTGGAAAAGGAATGACAACCCGGCAACGGCTCAAGAGCCCCGGTCAAAGAAAAGGAAGATACCAGAATCAGCACCCGATTTCTCTTCAGAGAGGACTCGGGACCCCTTAGCTTAGGTTTCTGTTTCTGCACTTTGTAATGTACTGTATTTTCGTTTCCGCAGTCCTTTGAATTTCAATAAAAAGGGGTTTCTCCACAGTTTGATATTTGCAATCTAATTGTCGAAGTTTATTTTGATTAAACCAAAAAACAATTAATATAATCATTGCATTCATTATTCTCACATTGCGAATTCTTCTTACCTACGAATCTCACTATTGTGTCTCGATTCTAGAGTCAAACTGTCTCATTCGTATAATACTCGGGCCAATCGTCAGAAAAAGATGGATGATCTTGAGGAAGAAAATAGAGAGTTGAAAGAAAAAATCGACGCTCTGAGAGAGGATATGATAAAGCTTCGTAACCACATACAAGCCATGGCAGAAGCTCAGCTACAAAGGACTGTGATCTCAGTGATCACCTCAACGTCCATAATGGAGAAGTTTGATCCTAGGTATCAAATGACGAAAGATCATCCTTGGGGCATGCCTGTTAACTATATCCCGGAAGGATATATTCCGCCGATCACTGAAGATCAGGGAATCACAACAGGAGCCGTTGGGCCTGAAGGTTACAAACTTCGGGAAAACGAAGATGCCAGGGGCATACTGAAGGCTCCTGAAGGTTACAAACTTCGGGAAACGCCAAGACTCACTGCCGTAGTCAGGGTACCACCCCCTGTGGTGCACACTGTCCTAGAAGGACAGGTTCCGCCAATACCTTCTGGTAAGAAGGAAACTATGTTCGATAGAATGGATGAATTCCAGGAACAGTTCCTGGAAATGCAGAAAGAACTGCAAGCCATTCGTGGTCAGGATCTATTTGGAAAGGACGCCGCAGACCTCTGCTTGGTCCCCAATGTGAAAGTTCCGCACAAGTTTCAAGTGCCCGACTTTGAAAAATACAAGGGTAACTCTTGCCCTCAAAGCCATCTGGTGATGTACGCTCGGCGGATGTTAGCTCAGACGGAGAATCAGGACCTACTGATTCACTACTTCCAGGATAGTTTAACCGGTGCCGCACTCATATGGTACATGGGTTTAAACCGTGCCATGATCAGCACATTCAGATATCTTGGTACTGCCTTCGTCCAACAATAAAAATACAATTTGGACATGGCACCCGACAGAGATCAACTCAGATCGATGTCGAAAAAGGACAAGGAAACCTTTAAGGAGTATGCTCAAAGGTGGCGTGAAATTGCCGCTCAAATTTGTCCACCTCTTGAGGAAAAAGAGATGACAAAGATCTTCTTAAAGACCTTAAGCTCATTTTATTATGACTGAATGGTTGCCAGTGCACCCAGTGATTTCACCGAGATGGTGGGCATGGGCGTACGTCTTGAGGAAGCCGTCCGAGAAGGACGTTTGGTAAAAGACACTGGATCGACGAGCGGTACTAAAAAATACGTTAATGCTCTCCCTAAGAAAAAAGAGCAAGATATTGGGAATATCTCTCTCGAAAAGCAAAGGCGACGTTATCAACCGGTAGCAGCTGTGATGCCTGCTATCAACCCTGCGCCTATTCCTATGTATCAACCTCAGGTTGCGCAGAGCCAACCTGATCAGCAAAGGACACAACAGCCTCTTCAGCAGGCTCGTCCTCCATACAATAACAACCATACAACACGGCCACCAGGATTTGATCCTATACCCGTATCGTACGCAGAGATGTTTCCATTACTACTGGCTAAGGGGCACATTTAGACTAAATCTCCTCTTACGGTACCGAAAAATTTGCCTTTTTGGTTTAAGGTGGATCAAACTTGCCCTTACCACCAAGGAGGACCAGGGCATAACATTGAGAATTGTCTCAATTTCAAATCCAACGTGCAAAAACTTGTTAGGAGTAGGGTCTTATCCTTCAAGGATACAAATCCTAATGTTCTTACGAACCCGCTACCTCAACACGAGAAAGCTGCAGTCAATCTGATTGAGAGAAAGACTAACAATGTCTATCAAATTCATGATGTACTCTTATTGAGGACCAATCTGGTCAAGATGCATTGTAGACAGAGTGGATATGGCTATGTTCCACCTCATAACTATCATCAATGTGATGTCTGCTCTAAAAACAATCAAGGATGTTCGGTAGTGCAAGCAGCTCTACAGGAACAAATGGATCTCGGATGGATCCAAGAGCACCGAGTTCGTGGAGTTAACATGGTTTACATGAATTCCGACGTCATTCAGAACCACGATATCCGTGCAATGAATGTCAATCTGGTGGCAATGCACTCAAGGCAAGGCCAGTACCATAATCTACCGCGGCACGATTACAGTTCCTGTCTGACTTGCTCAGTAAACAAACAGGGATGCTCTTTCTTATAGGAGGCTCTCCAGCGTCAGATGGATCTTGGATGGATCCAAGACTACCATGATAGGAACCCTTATCAGATCAACATGGTTTAGATCTTCGATATTCGCGTGATGAATACCAACTTAGTAGAGTTACATGCTGAACAGGTCCGACTCGGATTCTTAATATCACACGACTATCAAAGTTGTAAAGCAGGTTGCGAAAACGATCAAGGTTGTACCCTTGTGCAGGAAGCATTCCAGCACTTGTTAAATCATTGGTGGATGCCAATTTATATGGATGAAGATACTCAGTAAATTAGTATCAATAACAGGAATCCTACTCGGTGTCAGAGTCAGGATGTCCGATCTGTGGAAGCTAACCTAGTGAGGTTACATTGTATTCAAAGTGGGCGTGGCCAGGTGCCCCCACACAACTATGACCATTGTAGTGTCTGTTCGGAAAGTAACCAAGGGTGTTCCCTTGTGAGATCAGCTCTTCAGGGTCAGGTGGATCATGGAGAGATTCGTCCATATCCGGGTTTTGGACCCATCAATTGGTCGTCGGACTACCTTGCCAATCAAGTTGAGGATGTTGTCACAATCTCTGGTTGTCACCAGACCAGGGATGTTTTTGCCATTATCCCTCTACTTGACGAATCTAAAATTCCCAACCGAGAACGGATCGAGATTTCTTATGATGGTCAGAAGAATCAGAAGGTTCCCATAGTCATCTAACTGCCGGGACCACTACCGTATGAATCAACTAAGTCTATCCCTTACAAATATGGTGCAACAACCATTAAAAATGGAAAGGAAATTCCATTACCCTCCGTCGTGAATATTGCAGACATCAGTCGTGTAACGAGGAGTGGTAGAATCTTCAACAGGGGAGTTGGAGAGTTTAACAAAGAAAAGGAACTTCAGACAGAAGCTCCCGATCCATCAGTCGGTCAATCCAGTAATCCCGACCTTTCGAAAAATAATGATGAGATGCTGAAGCTCATCCAAAGGAGTGAATATAACATTGTGGATCAGCTGTTACAGACTCCTTCAAAGATCTCGGTATTATCACAGTTACTCAGTTCAGAAGCCCACAGGGAGGCTCTACAGAAAGTCTTGGAGCAAGCCTTTGTGGAACAGGATGTAACAATCAGACAGTTCGATAGCATTGTCTCTAACATCACTTCCTACAATAATTTGGGATTTAGTGATGAGGAATTACCCGAAGGGGGTCGCCGTCATAACATGGCGCTCAATATCACAGTTAACTGCCAGGGCGATGCTTTAGCCAGCGTACTGGTAGACACAGGGTCAGCCCTGAATGTTATGCCGAAGTCCACTTTGATGCAATTATCATTCAAAGGCCCTCCGATGAGAATCAGCGATGTCGTCGTCAAAGCGTTTGACGGATCCAGAAAAACAGTTATCAGCGAAGTTGATCTTTCCATAACTATCGGTCCTCACACTTTCCAAGTCACTTTCCAGGTCATGGACATCCGGGCAATATACAGTTGTTTATTAGGAAGACCTTGGATACATCAGGCTGGAGCGGTTACTTCAACCCTCCACCAAAAGCTAAAGTTCGTCAAGAACGATCAACTTGTCACAGTTTGTGGAGAACAAGCCTTGCTCGTGAGTAACTTGTCATCATCTGCTTGTGTAGAACCCGAGGAGGTTATTGGAACTCAGTTCCAAGCACTGTCATTGAGCAAGGACAATCAGTTCCAAGGAGGAACCTCGATTTCCTCATACAAAGATGTTATTAAAGCAGTCGAGAGTACCGATACAACCGGATGGGGACAGCTTGTCATTCCTACTAGCAATAAAACAAAGAAGGGTCTTGGTTTTTCTGCAACCTGTACCTGGATAGCTGCCAGCAATGAAAGTCTTCATCCCATTCGGGATTTCTTCCACAGTGGGGGTTTTCTTCACCCAGTGTCTCAAATAGTCCATGCTATCAATGACGAAGATCCCTCTGACACAAATGAAGAATGAAAGTCCTATCTTAATAAGGACGATTATATGTCTCAGGAAGAGGTGCCTACACCATTTTGCTTTCCTATAGAAAGTCCGAGATTTATACCACGGTCAGATGTCAAAATGATATATGGAGATTGTGATCCGGAAGGATGTCGTGCTCCGCCAAATTCATTAGAGGAGGACACTCCGATGAAAGACAATTTTGACTACACCTACTATGACCCAATGGATGGTCTGCCAATGTGGCAACCTTATCCAGGAGACTTGGGGCAAGAGAGTCAGCCGAATAATGAAAATCAGCTGACCGTCATTGAACAGAATACCTGTGTCCCCACCATGTTATAGGATCAACACTCAGGTCATTCAGAAACTACTCAACATGAAGATGAATTCGCAACGTTTGCAGGACTTAAATTCATCAACTATGCGTTTCCCGAGGTCAACGTCATCGAGAGAGATGACTCCTCCAGTTCCAAAGAAGTTTGGGACACCCTGGGACAACCGAGTGGAAAATTTGACTATATGGTCAAGTACACCGCTCCCGAAAGCTCTCATATTAGGTTCAAAGATATCCAGCCAACTGGATGGGGAGATACAACTGAGAGCACAAATGCTATGCAAAATGCAACTGAGGAATTCTCCTACGACAACTCTGCCTGGGAGACAGATTTCAATGATCCTGCTCCACCAGAAATCAGCGTTATTTCTGAAGACAAATCAAGGAAGGTGCCAGACTTTGTGATTCACCGAGGAGTTCGCCGCCAATGGGTTGCCGTCGAGGTTCCGAAGGTCGTTCATCAGTCAAAGTAATTGCCATCTTTAACCTTTCACCCTGCCCAGGTGAAACGGATGTTTTGATAGGGCTCGCTCTCTATAAATTTCCCTCTTCACTTTGCCCAAAGCGACATAGTTTTGTTTTATAGGGCTGTAGTTTCAAGAATCGACTTGTTCATTAATAAAATAATGTCGTTCTGTAATTTCCGCATTAATTGTTGTTTTCTCTTTTCATTTTTCAGAAAATGGTAATCCTAAAAAAACAATTCAAAAATAAAAACAAGCAGTAAAATAAATACACTGCACACACTCGCATTTTCTCTATCTCTTCTAAACACGAATCATCACATCATGCAGATTGCTTATTTTAAAACCAGTTGAAACATACGATCCGATGCCTTCTCCTGACTTTGGGTTCCTGGTATTTGGGGCTGAAGAAGAAGTTGACAACGAAATTCTAGAAGAGATCTCTCGATTACTCAGACAGGAGGAAAGGTCCATTGAACCTCACAAAGAGCCGTTGGAAATGGTAAACTTGGGTTCAGAAAAAGAGAGAAAAGAAATCAGGATTGGGGCACTGCTCAGTCCAACTGCCAAAGAGAGTTTGGTAAAGCTTCTCAAAGAATTCCCCGATGTATTCGCTTGGTCCTATCAGGATATGCCAGGGTTGGATACCAGCATCGTGGAACATCACTTACCGTTAAGATCGGAGTGCCCGCCAATAAAGCAAAGG
The DNA here is from genome assembly GCA_022829125.1 of Lathyrus tuberosus. Lineage (NCBI taxonomy): Eukaryota > Viridiplantae > Streptophyta > Magnoliopsida > Fabales > Fabaceae > Lathyrus > Lathyrus tuberosus. Next base: position 19,460,158 of record JALAZF010000012.1, on the reverse strand, counting down.
TTGAGACGCATTCACCCGGACATGGCCATCAAAATCAAAGAGGAGGTACAAAAACAGATCGACGCAGGTTTCCTTGCTACATCTGAATATCCTCAATGGTTAGCCAACATCGTACCCGTTCCCAAAAAGGACGGAAAGGTCAGAATGTGTGTTGATTACAGGGATCTGAACAAGGCAAGTCCAAAGGACAACTTTCCTTTACCACACATTGACATGTTGGTAGACAGCACAACAAAGTTCAAAATTTTCTCCTTCATGGATGGATTCTCGGGCTACAACCAGATCAAAATGGCGCCGAAAGACATGGAGAAAACTTCATTCATTACCCCATGGGGTACCTTTTGTTACAAGGTGATGCCGTTTGGCTTGAAGAACGTCGGGGCAACCTATCAAAGGGCCATGACTACTCTGTTTCATGACATGATACACAAAGAGATAGAGGTATATGTCGATGACATGATTGCAAAATCTAAGACAAAAGAGGAGCATGTGACCACCTGTCGAAACTATTCGAGCATTTGAGGAAGTATAAACTTCGCTTGAATCCCAACAAGTGCACCTTCGGTGTCCGTTCAGGGAAACTCTTAGGGTTCATCGTCAGCCAGAAAGGAATTGAGGTTGATCCTGACAAGGTCAAGGCCATTCAAGAAATGCATTCTCCGAAAACTGAAAAACAAGTCAGAGGATTCCTGGGACGTTTGAACTACATCTCCAGATTCATATTCCTTATGACCGCGACCTGTGCGCCAATTTTCAAATTACACAAAAAGAACCAGGATTGTGTTTGGTCAAAAGATTGCCAAACCGCCTTCGACAGTATCAAGGAATATCTGTTGAATCCTCCGATTCTATCACCTCCAGTGGAAGGAAAACCACTGATCATTTACCTCACAGTCCTAGAGGAATCAATGGGATATGTACTTGGCCAACAAGACGAAACCAAACGGAAAGAGTCTGCCATCTACTATTTGAGCAAGAAATTCACCGACTGTGAAACTCGGTACACGATGCTTGAGAAAACTTGTTGCGCTTTGGCTTAGGCAGCCAAACGTCTTCGTCAATACATGATTCGTCATACTACTTGGTTAATCTCCAAAATGGATCCAATCAAGTACGTCTTCGAAAAGCCTGCTCTCACGGGAAGAATTGCCCGTTGGCAGATGTTATTATCAAAATATGACATAGAGTACCACGCTCAGAAAGCCGTTAAAGGAAGTATTTTAGCCGATCATTTGCCTCATCAACCGATTGACAATCAAGAATCAACCGGGTTTGACTTCCCAGACGAAGATGTCATGTATCTAAAAATGAAAGACTGTGATGAACCGTTACCCAGTGAAGGGCCAGAACCAGGTTCCCAATGGGGACTTATCTTTGACGGAGCAATTAATCATTATGGAAACGGAATTGGGGCAATCATTATTACCCCTCAAGGTACCCACATTCCTTTCACCGCTCGACTTACGTTCAAATGTACGAACAGCGAGGCCAAATACGAAGCTTGTATTATGGGTCTCGAAGAAGCAATTGATTTAAGGATCAAAAACTTGGACGTATATGGCGACTCAGCCTTGGTTATCAATCAGATAAAAGGAGATTGGAACACATACCAATCAGGACTGATTCCTTACAAAGACTATGCAAGAAGGTTGTTACCTTTCTTCAACATAGTTGAGTTTCATCACGTCCCTCGTAATGAGAATCACATGGCTGATGCCTTAGCCATTCTCTCTTCTATGATTAGTATAGGTCAATGGAACGACCTACCTAAGATCGACATAATACGCCTTGAAAGGCCCGCTTACATCTTCACGATTGAAGCAGTCATAGACGACAAACCTTGGTATCACGATATCAAATACTTCCTTCAAAAACAAGAGTACCCATCTGGGGCACTCAGCAAAGATAGGAAAACCCTCAGAAGATTGGCTGGAAACTTCTTCCTGAGCGGTGACACTCTCTATAAGAGAAATTTTGACTTGGTCTTGCTCCGATGTGTAGACAGACCAGAAGCAGACGTGCTTATGAAAGAAATTCATGAAGGATCCTTTGGCACTCATGCCAACGGACACACAATGGCGAGGAAAATCCTAAGAGCAGGGTACTATTGGTTGACCATGGAATTCGACAGCTACAAGTACATGAGGAGGTGTCACAAGTGTCAGATATACTCCGACAAAATTCATGTACCGCCATCACATCTCAAAGTTCTTTCTTCCCCGTGGCCTTTTTCCATATGGGGAATCGACATGATTGGCTTGATCGAACCTAAGGCTTCAAACGGACATCAGTTCATTCTAGTAGCCATTGACTATTTCACCAAGTGGGTCGAAGCAGCGTCGTATGCTAATGTAACCCGACAAGTGGTGGTCCGATTTATCAAAAATAATATCATCTGCCGTTATGGTGTTCCGAGCCAGATCATTACTGATAATGGATCTAACTTGAACAATAGGATGATAAAAGAGTTGTGCGTTGAGTTCAAGATCGAACACCATAACTCATCTCCCTACCGACCAAAGATGAACGGAGTGGTAGAAGCGGCTAACAAGAACATCAAAAGGATCGTTCAAAAGATGGTTGTAACCTATAAAGATTGGCACGAGATGCTACCCTTTGCTCTTCACGGTTATCGAACATCTGTCCGCACTTCAACAAGGGCAACCCCTTTCTCTCTAGTATATGGCATGGAGGTAGTTTTCCCCATAGAAGTATAGATCCCATCAATCAGGGTATTAATGGAAGCTAAGCTTACAGAAGCTGAATGGTGTCAAAGTCGACACGACAAATTAAACCTGATCGAAGAGAAGCGAATCGCAGCACTATGCCACGGTCAGTTGTATCAACAGAGAATGAAGAAGGCGTTCGACAAAAAGGTCCAACCTCGTGTCTTCAGAAAAGGAGACCTCGTGCTCAAGAAGATACAATCATTTCTCACTGATTCTCGGGGCAAATGGACCCCAAATTATGATGGCCCCTATGTGGTCACGAAAGCTTTCTCAGGCGGCGCCTTGAGACTTGCAACCATGGACGGAGAGGAATTTGCCTACCCCACGAATGTTGATGTAGTCAAGAAATACTTCGCCTAAAAAAAAACGTCTCGGTGGATTGAAAACCCGAAAGGGCGGTCCAGGCAAAAGTTAGAGACATGAAAAAAAAATCATCCCGATGGATTGGAAATATCATAGTACAATCCAGGCAAAAATTAGGGATAATGGCAAGTAACTATGTTTAACAGAGGCAAGTCCCTCAGCAGCAGTTACATCATCCATCGGAGGAAAACTCCAGTCAAGGTCATCTTTGACAGAAGCTCAGGATGTCCCGAATTCAAAGTTGGTAGAAGGATAGTGGTCGTTATGTTTCAATGTAGCCCTTTTCCCTGTAAATTACCATTTTCAAACTTTGTATATAGTCTTTGGAATCACGCGTTTGGCTGATCTCCATCCTATGAATAAAATTTGAGCCCTTGTGCTTTTGTTTGTAATTCTTATTTGTTTTAGCTTTACAGAATGGCGTTTTAACATGATTAAGCGATTCTTGAAATGAAACAAAAATGAATTTACTTGTTAAAACTTTTTCTGCTTTTAAAGTAAAGATGGCAATTTCTTTTGACTGTTAAACATCAGAATAACATCAACCGCTTCTCCAGAAGTAGGCGGACTTCAAAGTGCAGAATCAAAGTACTCCTTCTACGCCAGTACGCCTGAATGAGGGATCAACAGTGTCGGATGCGACTATTCCATCTGACCTCTTCGGCCGAGTTCTTATCTCCTAAGCCCGACCAACGTAGCTCCCAACAGGGACTATCTCTCCTAAGCAAGGTGGAATTGCTATTCTGAACCAACGGTACTTCTTCGCCCCGCGATGGCCTAGTATCCAGTCGTGTTCACCTGTCAGTTTGTATGTCGCGTTAGTTTTGTCAGCATAAACATACATACATCATGCATTTGATTTGCATTCACATTCATATTGCATCACTATCACTCTAGTCGGTCTTGTCCCCTAGTGATGACAGTTCTATCAATCGAGTTGTTAGTTCTTGCCTCGTCAGGAAATGTTGCGTTTGAACAATCTCGCTTCCAGTGTATCTCTGGATTAGAGTCGGTCCTCGACCACTTTGATAACTTGAACCTCTGAAGAACCAGAGAACTCTCGACAAATGTCACTCTTCGCCATTGAAGATGATATCCTTGCTTTCCCGGATTAAGGAAAATCCCTAGAGAAAGCCCCTTAATCGAAACTTTGGTAATACGGCAGTTTTACTCCGAAAGAACCGCTGATGAAAAGGTCATCGACACCTCAAAATTGGAGCCCATCATATGGCATTTATCCAGGAAGATCCCGAGAAAAGTATGATGTAAGACCTCAAGCGGAAGCAGTCTCTCAAGAGACTCATTTTCCCCAGATAGAGTCGACAAATGGCGTCTCTAACAGAGAAGTTTGTGTGCCTCTACAATTCAGACGATTGGGCTCCCCAGCGAGTCTAACGTCAAACTTTTTCCCATCAAATGGAATCTCCCCCCCAGGAAAATTTGGTGAGAAGTTTGAGGAAAATCGCTACGCATAGCGTCCCTTGTCAATTAAGTTTATTGACAAAAGAAACTAAGACCAGTTCCTTGGTAGGAAACCAGGATCGAGGGGAAGTTTATTTAAGAAACTGAGACCAGTTCCTTAGTAGGAAACCAGGATCGAGGGGAAGTTGACAAAAGAAAACTGAGACTAGTTCCTTGGTAGAAAACCAGGATCGAGGGGAAGTTGACAAAAGAAAATTGAGACCAGTTCCTTGGTAGGAAACCAGGATCGAGGGGAAGTTGACAAAAGAAAACTGAGACCAGCTTCTTGGCTGAAGACCAGGATCGAGGGGAAGTTCACCTTTTCTAAGCATCATCGCTTAGCTAAAGAAGATGAATACGTAAGCTACCATTCATAACCACCATCAAAATTTCGGGTATTCCGATATTTAATCCTCTTGCACCCCGAATGCCCGAATACCTTCGTCATTCACACCTTCGTGTCCAAGAAGATTAAATAGGGGCATCTGTCATACCCCAAATTTTGACCACTAAGATGTCCCATCATTGTGCAAATCATCATCACAATATGGAGGAACCATCATACTTCATCAGTCTCCCCAAAGATGGGTGAGCATCCACTACAATCAAAATTAGGGTTTCAAGCCCTCTCAGAGCCTTAGACAAAGGATCAATCAAGGAATGACATGATCTTCAACTTGTCTAACCTCTCAAACATCCACAATGGATCAAAAGGACTCCCACTCCAAGGATTAAGCACAAAACTGCTCCCTTCTAGGTGGATCAAGTCTCAAGATCGACAGTGTCACCAAATTAGGGTTTTGGTCGACCAGGGCCTCCAAATGGAAAATTTTCATCTGGGCACAAGCCAATGCTTAAAAATATAGCCTAATATACTCCATGGAACCTCATAGACCCAACCATCAAGTCAATTTTGCCTCAGGGGATGCACTCATCAAAAATCAGGAATTAGGGTTTCTTGACCTAATTCACCCCTAAGTTGACTTTTGGGACAAATCATGAGCCAAGACCTCAAGAGAGGATTTGAGGGTCTCCAATATGCCATATTGATCCATATGTAACAATGGATTAATCCAAAAAGCTTGAGCAACAAGTCTCAATTTTATCTGCACCACAATTAGGGTTTCGCGAGGAAAGTCAACTGTAACTTTGACTTTTGACCAGGACATGCTCCCAAGCCCTAAGACATGATTCAATATACCCTATGACACCCATGGAACATGTCCATCAAGTTTGATTTAGGTCAAGGACATGATTTCATGAAGAATTGCACAGTTTGGAATTCATCTGATAAAAAGTCAACTGTGCACAAAAGTCAACTTTGACTTTTTGAGATTTTTAACCAAAATGAATTTTTAACCCTAAAATGATGTTAATGTATGATTTGAATCATCATTCATCAAGAAAAATCAAAGAAAGTGGGATAACTTGTAAAAGGGGTAACCATAAAAACTTAGAAAAAGTGACATTAATGTGCCAACTTTGGAGGACCATAACTCCTAAACCACAAGGCCATTTTTCCCCATTCAAAGCTTGATTTGTAGATCTCATTGCCCTCTACAAAAGCTTCATACCGACCTATGTCCAAATTCCTCATGGATTTTGAGTTATGGAGTGATCAAAATCAAGAAAAGTCACTTTGTTCCAACACTTAGTGAAAATTTCACTAAGTCAGATTTTACCTTACTTTTTGCCAAATGTAGGGGGATTTTTCACTTGGATTCAAAAGAGATCAAAATCAAACATGCTCAAACAGTTGTTGTATCATGTAAGGGCTTTCCAAAATGGCCAAGAACATTACCAAATTCAATTTGAGTCATGAGATATGACATTGGCAAGTTGCCTTGCTGAAATCTGCCAAGGCAAGGCAGATTTTTGCACTTTTGGTCGATTTGCCAAAATCAGCCAAATCCAAATGCTCCTATCCACTTGGACACCTCTGAGGATTGAATCTAAAGGGGACAATCAATGAGCCAAGCCTCCAAAGTCTTTGGAACAAGAAATAGCATGTTGAACCTAGAATTGCCAAAATAGGGACAAGACTCCAATTTTGGATTGGAGAATTCAATGGAAGCATCAAGGTGGCATGAACTGAGCTCCTAGCAACTGAATTCAGTCAAGACTTATCCAAGACCAAGGGGACCAGCAGCCTGTGCCCTAACCTCTAGTCAATGGCTAGAGGAGACTTGGATTTTCATTTGCCAACATTGGCCAAACCTACTCAGCAGTTGCCATTCACTATTCCTTGCAAAACAAACTTGCTCTACTATAAATAGAGCTCAATTGTGATCAGTTTGAGTACACCAAAGCCATCAAACAGATGCTTTCCTCAAAATCTCTTCTTTCACTCCAATTTTGCCCTCTAAGGCAAGTCACTATCGGGTTTTGAGTTTGAGAGCTTTTCCAATCAAACCAATCACTCACATACATCATATAGAAGTGATCCAAACACTCACATAACATCTGGAACACTGATTTCACAAAATCACCAGCCAATTTCTCAAGTTCTTGACAGTTTTGCAGTTGAGGTACCATCTTCAGCTCCAAACCATTTCAATCCATTCCAAGCATCCAGATACACTCCATGGCACCTAGGGAAGCTATCCAGATCATTGGAACCTAGCTGTAACACCTCCAACACAAATCACGATCACCAGCTACAAGTGGTAAGCATGAGCTCTTCTAACTCTATGATCATGCATGGAATGTTTCCCCTCAATTAATTGCATTGTTTGAATCATGTATCAAAAATCCTAACCTTCATGCAGAAATTAGGGTTCTTGAGGATTTTTCATGATTTCTTATTATATGTTTAATTTAAATGAAATTAAAGACCATAGACATGATCGTAAGATTGAAACGAGTTGATTGGTATGTGGATTACATGATATGATTAAGTATTCAGTGAGATTGGAGAGAAAATGCAAATCTGGGCAAAACTGAAAAACGCGCGTGTTCTTGCCTTTGTTCTTGGCGCCATTTTCCAATATTTGAATATTTGAATTTTGTGATTTTATTTAATTGATTCAAAAATTAATTTCTCTCTGAGTTTTAATGATTTTGAGTTGATTCTTTTTTTAATAATTCACAAAAATGTTAAAATATTTTATTTTCCCAAAAAATACCAAAAATATTATTTATTTTGTATAATTGATATTTTTGCAAAGAATTAATATTTTAATTGTTTTTGACATTTTAAATATTTTTTTCACCTTGATTTTGCAACTTTTAATGCCTTCTAATTATTTTGTAGGTCAATACTTAATTTTTGAAGCATTAATCCAAGATCACAATTTGTTTTTCGTATGTTAAACAATTTTAATCATTTTAATTGAATTTTTATTCAATTAAAACACATTTTGAAAACAAATTAGGGTTTTTGGATTAATTCAACCCTCATAAATCATTTTCAAAATACTTTGGGCCTCTAATACAGTGTAAGACCCAATCCTTTTTTTGACCAAATCATTTTTGGGCCTCAGTGTATTGTATAAGTCCCGATACCGTCAAAAACAAACGGCGCGATCGTCGCCTTTTGAAAAATAACCATCTGAGCCTCTCCTTGAGCTATAAGACTCATTCAAATCTTTTGGGCCTCTAATAGAGTGTAAGACCCAATCACCTTTTAACCAAAACATTTTGGGCCTCACTTATTGTATAAGTCCCTCTGCGTTAAAAGAAAACCTCGGCCCGATCGCCATTTTAAACGGAAAAATCATCTGGGTATACCCTCGTGTTATAAGCCCCATTATTTTTCTTTAAAACTTTTTGGGCCTCTTGAGAGAGTGTAAGACCCATCCCTTTGTACAGAAAACCTTTTTGGGCCTCAATCACTTGTATAAGTCCCTCTGTACAAATTCAAATAGTGCGCTCACTGATAAAATCCTGGGCCTCTCCTTGAGCTGTAAGCCCCAAATCTTTCTTTTTCAAAGCACTTTCTCCTTTAATTTTGAATATGCTGTTGTTTTCAATCTTTCTTTGTTGAACAACTAACCAAACAGCATGGAAGCTCTACAACCGAGTAAGTGTTTATACGCTTTCATTTACCGCTTTCATATACATATAACTGTATTGTGGGGCTGTTTCACTGTAAGTCTTCTTTCGTAAACTCATATCAACTGTGTAATAATAGTATAGATATTTAGAGTTTCCCCGGCAACTACGTCTAGAACTAGGAAAAGTCGTTTCGTTTATTCGTAGGAATAGTCAATACTAGATCCCCATAGGATTACCAGACACAATCTTCCCTCCTCTTGGGGTTAAACAATATGGAGATATGAAAGGCAGCATTCTTGGTGAACCCTTTCATAGACTGTCACTCGTAGAAGTTGTCAAAGAAACTCTACTCCCCAGAGATGATCTCTTCTCCGTGAATTGCATCTCCTGAGTTTCTTCCAAATTCTCGGACTTTCCTGGCTTGATCTATTCTCGGTGAATGGCATGTATTGAACTTCTCGGGGTTTGAGGACCCACAGGCTTCTTAAAAGCACTTGTCAAGAAACTCTATTCCCCAGAGATGATCTTTTCTCCGTGAATGGCATCTCTTGAGTTTCTTCCAAATTCTCGAACTTTCCTGGCTTAATCTATTCCTCGTGAATAGCCTGTCTTGAACTTCTCGGGGTTTGGGGACCCATCGGCTTCTTAAAACCATCGGCCTCCTCTTGAGCATCGTACAAGAACCCACAGGCTTCCTAAAAGCATCCCGGCCTCCTCTTGGGCTTAGTACAAGTACCTCTCAGCTTCTTAGAAGAATTCACAGCCTCCTCTTAGGCTTCGTATAATGATCTCTTCCTCCGGGAATGATAGCCTCCTCTTAGGCTTTGTATAATGATCCTTCTCCGGTGAAGTTAGCCTCCTCTTGGACTTTGTACAATGATCCTCCCCAACGGAGTCAAACAACGTTTAGCCTCTCTCTCGGGCTTTGTACGAGACACATAAAGAGACTCCCTCGTCGAGTCAATCACCCCTTTCGCCTCCATCTCGGGCTTTATACGAGATACAAAAAGGTACTTATTGAGCCAAACAAACAACAGCCTCCATCTCGGGCTTCGTACGAGATACAAAACAAAAAACTCTCTTGTTGAGTCAAATAGCCTTCATCTCGGGCTTTATACGAGATACCAAAAGACTCCATCGTCGAGTCAAAACCTTTTAGCCTCTCTCTCGAGCTTTGTACGAGACACATATTAGCCTCCTCTTAGGCTTTGTATAAGAAAACCACTCGTTGATCCAATTAACCTTTTAGCATCAAGGTTGTGCCTCGTTCACAGTACACAAACATCAACAACTCATTCCCCTTCATCTAATCGCTGTAAGCAGCAAGCCTCTGGATCATCTATATCCATGCCACTGTCCCTCTTTTAGCATGAGAAATTCCTAAGGAAAGATAGCATTGCTCTACACTGAGTTAAAGTCTTCTCCTTCAGGTTAAAATCCCCTATAAAGGAAATTATGGCATTGCCGGATTCACACATCCTGGTTAAAGTAATTCTCCTTTATAAACAGTTGTAACATACAACCCCCTCTTTAGAGACGACAAATTCTCTCTAAAGACGAAACTTTTAGCTTCACATCTTGGGCTTCGAACAAGATACAAATAGACCCTTCAGCTTCACATCTTGGGCTTTGAACAAGATACAAACCACCTTTCGCTTCACGTCTTGGGCTTTGAACAAGACACCAAAAACACCCATTTCCTCCCATAGAATAGGAGGAACTACGAACGCTCTGATTTCCCTGTTTCGGTAAACGGGAATACGTAGGCATAAGATTTAAAGAAAAATCTTAGCGAGCACACTAAACAAAAACCCAAAATCCCATAATCCGTCCTAACATCCTAACCGATAGCCTAAAGCACCCCTCATCAACAAAATAACTTAGGAGAGACCCTGAATCTTTGTAGCATCTGTAAACCAACAGTTTTGACTGTTTAACCTCAGTATGCAAGTAGGGTTAGTTGGAGACATCTATTTCCCTTCCTTCATCAGCTTTAATAGGATAAAAAATGAATCGAACTGTAGTACTAGAGTGATCGTGCTTCGCAACCACATCCAAAAATCACTCGCTACAATAGTAAGTTCATGATTTGTCTCCAAAATTGAGCCAAAGAATGTCAAGGAAGCATTGACTGATGAGTTTTGGATAAATGCAATGCATGAAGAGCTGGAGCAATTCAAGAGGAATGAAGTATGGGAGCTTGTACCTAGGCCAGATGGAGTTAATGTGATTGGCACCAAGTGGATCTACAAGAATAAGTCTGATGAACAAGGAGTGGTCACCGGAAATAAGGCCAGATTAGTTGCTCAGGGATACACTCAGGTTGAAGGAATTGATTATGATGAAACCTTTGCTCCTGTGGAAAGACTGGAATCTATCAGATTACTCTTAGGTGTGGCTTGTAATTTCAAATTCAAGCTTTTTCATATGGGTGTTAAAAGTGCCTTCTTGAATGGTTACTTAAATGAAGAGGTGTATGTTGATCAACCAAAAGGATTTATTGATCCAACATTTCCTGACCATGTGTACAAACTAAGGAAAGCTCTGTATGGTTTGAAGTAAGCACCAAGAGCTTGGTATGAAATACTTACTGAATTCCTGGTTGTGAATGGCTACAGAAAAGGAGGGATTGACAAGACTTTGTTTGTTAAAGAGGAAGGAGGAAAACTGATGATAGCTTAAATCTATGTTGATGACATAGTATTTGGTGGGATGTCAGATGCAATGGTGAAACATTTTGTGGAACAGATGCAGTCTGAATTTGAAATGAGTCTTGTTGGTGAGCTAAACTATTTTCTTGGTCTACAAGTTAGACAAATGGAGGACTCCATATTCATATCTCAGAGCAAGTATGCAAAGAACATAGTGAAGAAGTTTGGTCTAGAGAATGCTAATCACAAGAGGACTCCTGCTCCTACTCATCTAAAATTATCCAAGGATGAACATGGTGTCAGTGTGGATCAAAGTTTATATAGAAGCATGATTAGGAGTCTATTGTATCTCACAGCTAGCAGACCTGACATTGCTTTTGCTGTTGGAGTTTGTGCCAGATACCAATCTGAGCCTAAGGTTAGTCACTTGAATCAAGTAAAGAGGATTTTGAAATATGTAAATGGCACTAGTGACTATGGGATGCTGTATAGTCATGGATCTGGAACTGAGTTAAGGGGGTATTGTGATGCTGACTGGGCTGGGAGTGCTGATGATAGGAAAAGCACTTCAGGAGGTTGTTTCTTCTTAGGGAATAATCTGATATCATGGTTTAGTAAGAAGCAGAACTGTGTGTCTCTCTCTACTGTTGAGGCTGAGTATATAGCAGCAGGGAGTAGTTGCTCTCAACTTGTTTGGATAAAGCAAATGCTGACTAAATACAATGTCAAGCAAGATGTCATGACATTGTACTATAATAATTTAAGTGCAATCAACATCTCTAAGAACCCTATTCAGCATAGCAGGACTAAGCATATTGATATAAGGCATCATTTTATAAGAGAGTTAGTTGAAGACAAAGTTGTTGTCTTAGAACATGTAGCTACAGATAAGCAATTAGCTGATAATTTCACTAAAGCCTTAGATGCAAACCAATTTGAAAGTTTAAGAAGTAAATTGGGAATTTACATTTATGAAGATTAAGTGTGCTGGAGAGTGTATTGTGCAGTTGTGTACTTTATTGAAAATTGATTCAACTACTGAAGGCATACAAGATTGGAGTACATCAAAAGTTACAAACAAAGAGTCTACAGATTGTCCCAACCCCCTGAATCTAGAAAAGTTTTCCAGTCTTTATCCCATTCATCATCAGAAGCATGTCGTTGCACTGGAGGTTTCCTGCTGGTCTTCATTCTTGTCCTTGAGGTCCTGCCTGCTCTTGTTGCTCCTGAAGAAGTTCCAGCTGGTGTCTGTGTTTTGCTCTTCTTCTTCAGTGGATCTGGGTTCTTGTCCTTCTGCTTGAGGTTCTTTGCTGCATCTTTGCTGTTTGACTGGCTTATTCTTGGTTGCTGAGTGGTGCTGCTAGAAGAAAGGCTTGTGTTTATAATGAAAAACAAGGAGCATCATTTGTATCGACTGGACAGTCAATGTGTTGGAACTTGTGTTTTTGGGAAGCATGATGTTTGACCATGACTTTATGTCAAGACATTGTGTTTGGTAATTGTCCAATTGTGGCTAAAAAGGGGGAGAGTTAGCCTAGGTGTGTAGAGTGTACCCTATATCTGGTGTGGTGCAGATGTTGAGGGGGAGTGTGCATGTTGAACAGTTGGTTATGTTGGTTCTGGTTTTGAGGGGGAGTTTGCTCTTTCTTGATGGGAGCTGTTTGTTGGTTGTTGTTAAAAAAAATGTATCTCCGCTGCTGAAGTCTCTGATGTTGTAGAGATTGTTTTAGCCAAAATTAGCCAAAGGGGGAGATTGTTGGTTCTTGGATTGGCTAGAATTTTGGTAAAACAAAGTTGTTCATTGTTGAAGTCACATGGGTGATGTCTTAACATTGAGTCTTAACATTGGTTTTTGTTAAGTATTTAACTTGTTGAAGTTTTGAAGTCTGATGTCACATGCGATGTCATGACATCAGGTCTACAGAAGATTAATAACATCAGGTTTAGTGATGTTGTTAGGGTTTGCGTTTTAGCTGAATATTGGGAAAGCTGTTAGTCTCATTGGATGCGGATATCTTGGGATAGATATTCTCTGTTGCATAGAGGTTTGATGCAGATTTGTTGGGAGGTTTAAAGGCTGAAGATTTAAGAAGATTTTGAGAGAGAAAATCTGTTTTGAAGATTCAGTTTTAAATAACAAATCAGGTCAGATATTGTAGCAGGTCCAAACCCAATTCAAATAGATTTATAATGCGCATCATTCCTGAAGGAAAAGTAACGAAGAAAAAGAGCTAAAGACTGAGTGTCGTTGTGTCTTCGTGTTTGTAAACCATTCTAGTGTGAATTGGTGTTGTTTTGAGTTGTTCTTGATCAAAGCTGTGAAGCAGAATCAAGTAGTGTTATTCAAAGTGTGTGATCTTTGAATTATATCACTGAAGTGGTTTAGGGATTGAGTAGTGTTCTCATACCTAAGTGGTCTCTTAGGTAGAAGGTTCATTAAGTAGAGTTTAAGTTTAGGAGATGTCAACTGGGTTGTTGAGTCTATAAATTAAATCTACTGATAGTGAAATTCATCCCTGGCTTGGTAGCCCCCAGACATAGGTAGTTAAACCGAATTGGGTGAACAACTCATTGTGTTGATTTATTGTTGTTTTATATTGTCCATAGCAGAGTGTGTTGTTGTGACATTAAGTGTGACATCACATATCTGGTACCAGAATTTCAAGAGTCATCTGCAGGTGAGTTGATATGTGCTGAAAGCTCTGCTAATTTGAGCAAATTTTTTGTTCTAAACAGAATGTCAAAAGATATGTTTAAACATAAAGAAGTCTGATGAAAGAAGACTGGTCAAAGATGATGTCCTAACAGATGTCTCGACATCTTTATCTGATATTGCAGGATGTTTTTAATTTTATTGCAATATTTAAGGAGCAATCAAGACGTGGATCAAGGAATCAACAAACAGAAGATTGAAGCCCAAGACTGCAGAAGCCTATAAATAGAAGACTTAGACCTAGGTTGTTATATGCCTTTAGTACGCCTTTTGTAACCTTGTGTTCTTGCGTAAGAAACAAGGGTTTAGGGTCTTGAGAGTCGTTGGCTCTCTAGGTTGTAAGTCTCCCTTTATATCAGTTGATGCATTGTGGCAGATATAGGTGTCGCACAGATCCATAAGCCTTGAGGTATTGGATTGTGTATTGTTCTTGGATGAATCTTTTAAGCAAATCCGAGTTAGCTTATTTGTCAAGAAAGCTTGACAGATTTCTGTATTGGCAGGGATGATGTAGGAATCACAGTTGGTGATTAAGGGAAGTGAGTGGGGTGTCTTATATTAGGGTTGTAAACGTTTGAGTTTAACTTTGGTAAAGATGTTCATTGGGTAGATGTTAGGATAAAGTTGTAAACGGGGGAGTTTAGCTTTGTAACAGGTCTACAGATAATGAAGTCTTCTTCCTGGATTGGTATCCCCCAGATGTAGGTGAGTTGCACCGAACTGGGTTAACAATTACTGTGTTCTTTATCATTCTGTAGATTTATGTTTTCTGTTAGGGTTCATAATAAACATGTCGGATCAGATGTCGTGACATTTGTGATTGTGCAGTTCCGATATTCAAGGTATCAGCCTGTTATGGTGTGCCTCTGAGTTTAAATGATTATGTAGCACAATGTCTTGACATGTGTTAGGACATCTGCTGTCTGCATAGGCCAGAGTTTCAATTGGTATCAGAGCAGGCATCCTGTCTGGTTCTGGATGAGATCCTTGGGAGATACTTTATAGAATTTAAACAAGAAGGAGTTTTGAAGATCAGATCAATCAAATTAGACATGCTCAAGGGTATTAATGGATGAGATGGATGTTCTGGATCGAAGGGAGCAACCCTGAGGTTGTTCATGTTGCTGAGGAGATTCTACAATAACTACAGGAGAAGTGGCTAGTTCTCTTGTTGGTGTGCCTTATAAGATGTTGTGACATCTTATTAGGGCAAGCAGGATCTGTTCCTTGGTGGTTCCGCTGCATGTGTTTCTGATGGAAGTGCTCTACAATTATGGGATTCTGGAGTTGTTACTGAAGACAGTTGGTGGAAGGTCTCAATCGTCGGCCTCTATATTTGAAGATATTTTCATTATTTTATTCCAAAGTCGGGAGAGATGGAGTGAAAGGAGTTGTGGTTAGATATCTGGTATGGTGACTTGGTACTTGGAAGCTTGGTTTCTTGGTGTAGTTGAAGTCAGTTGAAGAGGAGAGGAGTTGAGTTTAAGTTTATCAGGTTCTTACTCTAGGAGTTTGATAAATTATTGATCGTCTAGGTTGTCAAAGATATTTGAGAATTCTCTCAAGTCCACTCATAAAGGCATCTATGTCGTGTATCTGGAGTCTTGTAGTTACTCTTCTGACTAGAAGGTGTTTCTTTGAAACACAATCTGAAGAAAGTGGAGGTGATTTATTTTCACCATCCAAAAACAGCAAGGAAGGATTCATCTCTCTTGATCCTAAGAGTGGATCCAATCTGATTGAAGAATTGTTGAGGTAAATAATATTTGTTCAGAGAAATTCTTAGTTACTTAAGTCAAGGGTGACAGCCTTGGTATCTCAACATTGTCCTTTATAGAAGATACTTGCAAAAAGATTGAATACTTTACAAGTTTTCATGACGTGATCTGGTGGAGCTCAGCTACAACAGTGGAGAAGGGTTATTGGACAAGGATTTAAGATCAATTTCTATTTGTAGAATCCACAAGTATTTAATTAATTATCCTTGAAAGTCAAGATTGCTGATGTTCAACAAGATGTTGGAACATCTCATTATCAGAGTTTGTGCAGAATCATGGGAAGGGTACTTGTAGCGGTAAAAATCGTGAGTATAAGCTATTGATTAACTTAACTCAAGGAAAACAGAGTCGCCACCGCACTTTTATTTATTCCACAAAGGAAAAGGAAAAAAGAGCGAACAAAACCTAAAGAGACAAGGGTAAGGGGGGTTGGTTATGTAAAGGGAAGGTTTTACGCACCTAATACATCTATAGTACTCTATAGGAGCCCTTTGATGTATTCACTGCTTTTTGGTCTGAAAAAAGGGTATGCTTGAAAAAGAGATTGAAGAGATGAGAGGAGAATTATTTTTTAATATTTTTGTGTTTGGAGAGACATATCGCCTCATGCCTACGAACCCACGATGTGCAATGTAGGATCAAAACCTCGTAGTTCGTGGTACAAAGAATGAAAATTATTGGTTATGGTTCATTTTATCTTGAAAAAGACAACCTGTCATTCTCAAGAGAGAATACTCAACTAATTACCCAAAGGTATGGGAAAGAGGCATTTGCTTCACATTAAGATGGAGGATTTGCTTAGATTAACATCAACAAGACTAATCACTTCAACATCTAAGTGGAAAATGACCATACTTTCAACAAAATACCATGGTTAGGAGTTTTAAATCTCATCAAAAAAAATGACTCATGTCTAATTCTTTTTGAAAAGTTTAAAAGAAAAAGGTGCATAAAAGCACAAAAAAAAAATTGGATGAGTTTTGTATTTTTTATGTTTTTATGAAATGGTCAAAATATGGTTAAGATAGATTGACATTTATTAAAGAAAACAAAGTTTGAAAGAGCACTTGACCAAAGTCAAGGTTTTATTATGAAAGCGGTTTTAAGTTCGAAAACAAGAAGGTTTTGAAAAAGAGAGAGAGATTTTGAAAATTTAAGAATGGGGAGGAGAAGAAGTGACTATCCTAGTGCATAAAATAAAAGCTAGGGAAAAGAAGGATCTAACCAAACAAGTAAGCTCCATAGTCTTCAAACCATAATTCCAAAGCAAAGGGAGGAGATCCTAACTCTAAGTCCAAGGATCCAATAATAGCATTGAAATCCAAAGTCTTCAAACCAAGATTCCAAAGCAAAGGTACAAGGTCCTACTTCTAAGTCCATAAGTCCATAATCAAGTCAAGAAGGTCCTCCAAAGCAAGGGATAGTGGCCATAGTCCAACATTAAGAGCACAAATCTTTTAGTGGTTTAATCCTTTATTAATGTTTTAAGTCCAAATGGACAAAAGGAAAAAAAAGGCATAAACATGTGTCCAACGGACAAAGGAAAAATTGCGGAAGCATAAACATGTGTCCAACGGACAAAGGAAAAATTGCATAAAAGTAAAAGAGAGATAATGAGCGAGAAGGAAATGTAAATGATTAGTACAATAGTAATGTTAGTAAGTTAGTGTCAAAGAAAATGGAAAGGCAACCGATTCCGCTTCATATCTTGCACTACGGTGATTAATTGATGCAATTATGCCAACTTTAATGAAGACTTGAAAGAAGATTGGGATACCCAAAGCAACTACGCATCAAGCTTCAAAGTTTATGGAAATAATGCAATCAAATAATCAACCTTGGGATGATGCGACCAATCAAGGTCCGGTCCACGAAAGTACAAGTGTCGAATTGGATTTATTCCGAATAGGGACAAATTTTGGTCTATGTTAAGCGCACGCCGAGTAATTTGTTCGAGCAATTACCCTACGAATGAGGTCGGCCATGAGATGTATGTGTTAATGCACCCGAGATAAACGATATATTGATCGTTATCCTAAAGCGATGCCACACGAAAAGAAAAAATGGTAGCGATCTCGTCTTGCTCGAAATTCACCAACGGAATTCCAAGATCTTTGACTTTCATCGATCAAAAAGAAAAAAAGAATTAAGATGAAGAGAAGAGGAAACCAAATTGAATTACAAATTCAAGACAACTCCATCTTTAAGTTCATTCACTCATTTTGGTGGATTAAAGTGCTAAACATATCATTAACTCAAAGCACCTAAAGTGAATTAAACAATTCACTTTAAAGATAGATTTGAATTAGTGAACATTTATCCAACTTCATCTACACCCTAAGTCCAATGAATTTAAAGAGAAATAATGCCTTTACAGTGTAATCCAAAGCCAAAATCAAAAGGAAAATAAAATCAAGAACAAAATATTAAATCATTTTCAAGAATTTTTCTTATAAACATAAGAAACAAAATATTTTTCTAACTAAAAAAAGGTTCTAAAAAAAGAAAAGAAGGAGGTGTAGGAAAAACACAATGGTGGTGGTGATATAGTAAACGGGCCTACACGACCCAAACTTCTTTAAAAAGAGAAAAGAGAAAAAAAACAAATAAAACAAGTATAAAAAAAAATCAGATGAAAATGAAAGAAAAATCAGAAAATCAATTCCATCGTCTTCTTCCTTGGTCACGCGATACTATTCACGGCGGACGAGAGAGAAATCGAAACTCATCAACGGCGGAGCGACGGGAAGCGAATCGTACACGGTTGTGATCGAAATCATGTGTAGATCTCGAATACGCTTTCAATTTCTTGCAACGGTGCTCGAATGATTCAAATTGAAACCACAAATGCTCGACGGAAAACTCCTTTTTACTTCTAAATCACGGTGAGCACACTTTCAAATCTTCTTCTCTTATTCTTCTCCGAACACAAATCGCTTTTGTTCCTCTTCTGAAATTATTGTTGATTCTCGTTGAAATTTGTTGTTGTTGGTGGATTTGAAATTTGGTGTTGAAGCTTTGATGAAGGTGAAAGAAGATTGAGTTAGAAGGTTGTTTAGTATGAAGCTTGGAAGGTGAATTTGGAAGATTCGGAAGATTGTTGAATATGTGTTTCGGTGATGAAGGTTGAAGAGAAATTGAAGGTGAATATTGGAGGATTTTCAGGAGAGGTTTGATAGGCTCTTCAAGCTTCAAGAATGAAAATGAAAATGAAAGTGAATTGAAGCTTTGGGTTTTGGTTTTGGCAGGGAGAGTTTGGCTGTCAAAGCTTGAGAAAATGGAAGAAAGGAGAGCTCTATTTATAGGAGAATTAGAAGTGTGCGCTGCAAGTTTTGATTGAAGAAAATTCAATGATGTTTTGCTTTCAATTTGTTGCCGTTTGGTGATTTTTCCTTGCGTTTTGCATTGGTATGAAATGTGTGACTTCTTTGCTGAATTGTGATGTCGTTTGGCCTTAAGTATTCTCGCGTTTTGCTTTTCGCTCGTGTGCAGCTCTCACGGCTTTGCTGGCTTGAAATCATGTGATATAGCAGATGTGTTTTATTCATTGCAGCTCATGGCTTGTTTTCACGTCTTTGGCTTGCGTATTGGCTTCATCATTTTGCAGCTTGTGACTTGTTTTGTTGTGGCTACAAATTGACTTATAATGCTTCATGTTCTCTTGAGTTTTGTTTTTATGTGCAAGGTGGTGTGTAGTTGGAACTTGTACGTGATAGCTGGCTTGGATTAAGTCAAGTTAAATCATCACCATTTTTTTAATACTTGGCTAATGGGCTTGTGATAGCATTTAGTCCTGAAGATAAAAGTGGGCCGTGTGGAATTGTATCATAGCATGAGTTGTTTTTTTTCAATTTTCTTTCTTGGCAAATATTTTTCTTGACAATTGAATGGGCTTTGAAATGTCATAATGGGCTATCTCTTGTAATTTCATAAGCCATGTATTTTTTGTAGAGTTTTGTATGAATGTATTAATGAGAGTGGGTTTTAAAATGGACATAATGGATATAACAAATGGATATAAATGATGCAGAGTGGATAATTGGATATGGAAATTTAGAGAAATGGTTTCACATGAGAATTTGGACAAGAAAGGATAAGAAAATGATTTAGTAAATGGATAATGGAGAATTGGTTTAGAAATGGATAATGGAAAATTTGGTTTAGAAATTGGTTTGAAAAAAAAAATGGATATTTGGTTACTAAAATGTGGATATGAAAATTGGTTTAAAAATGGATAAAAGAATTGGTTTAGAAAAAAATGGTTTAAGGAATGGAAATGGAAATGAAAATGGATCATGAATAGCAAAATATTTATTTTTTAGCCCAGAACCAACTTAAAACTTTTTCCACAAGCCCTGATAAAATGCACACAACTACCACTGAACAAACCACAATTGAACAACGACCATTTGAATAAGTTCTGAATCACTTCAAAATTCATCTGAATCAATTATCATGGAAAATAAATCCACAGATGAACACAGTCTTGATTGATGAACTCAGATGAATCTGATGAATATCACCACACAACAACTTGACGGTCACTGCTTTGAGGAATAGCTCACTGAAACAAATATCTTGCACTTGAAGCAACCTTGATGGTTTGACCAAGGTGAGGTCAAACTTCCATCTGATATTGGCTTTAATGATTTACCACACTTGACTTGAAGCCAAACAATCGCCATCAATCTCCCTGCCAAACCCTGAGCACACAGAGAAAGGAAACAAGCAAACTACATGATATTTTTGGTATTTTGGTTAGAGGTTAGTAAATATAATAAACATAGAGCAAGTAATAAAAACACATAGATACTGGTGATCTTGTTTGTGATATGAGATGAAAAATGAAATGTGGGATCTTAGGGGCAAAAATTAGGGTATTACAGTGCTGCATACGCTTTAGCATCTGTTTTAGTCTTAGGTGGTAACCTAAGAAGTGGCTTCAGTCGGGTGGGACAGAAGCAAGTGTTCTTTGGAGAGTTACCTGGCAGGAAACTAGTCTGAACCTTGATGATGTTGAAGATGAAGATGAAGACATCATAATCTTGATGGTTATTGCTTGGATCATTTTATTTTTGATCTTGGTACTTGGGAGCATGGGATTTTGCTCAGGTTGAAGGTCAAAGTTAAGTGGCAGTTATCTCTGACTTTCTACAGTCTGCTCTACTAAGGAACGTGGTATTCTTTGGTATGGCTATGGTGTAGTGTTAGTTTCTTAGATTGGCTAGAATTTTGGTAAAACAAAGTATGTTCAATGTTGATGTCAAGGTGGTGATGTTGCAACATTGAGTCTTAACACTGGGTTGTGTTAAGTAGTGAAGCTGTTCAATGTTTGATGTCATATGGGTGATGTCACAACATTGAGTCTTAACACTGGGCTGTGTTGAGAGTTAAGTTGGATGTCTGATGTCACAAGCGATGTTGTGACATTAGATCTGCAGAATTAATAACATAAGGTTTGTGGTGTTGTTAGGGTTTGTGTGTTAGCTGGAATTATGGAGAGCAGGTAGTCTCATTGGATGCGGTCTTGGGATAGATATTCTCTGTTGCATAGAGATTTGATGCAGATTTGTAGGAGATTTAAAGGCTGAAGATTTAAGAAGATTTTGGAGAGAAAATCTGTTTTAAAAAGATTCAGTTTTAAATAACAAATCGGGTCTGATATTATAGCAAGTCCAAGTCCAATTCAAAGAGCTATATAAAGCGCAACAATCCTAAAGGAAAAGGAACGAAGAAAGCGAGCTAAAGACTGAGTGTCGTTTGTGTCTTCGTGTATGTTTTGTAAACCATTCAAGTGTGAATTGGTATTATTGTTTTGAGTTGTTCTTGATCAAAGCTATGAAGCAGAATCAAGTAGTGTTATTCAAAGTGTGTGATCTTTGAATTATATCACTGAAGTGTTTTTAGGGATTGAGTAGTGTTCTCATATCTAAGTGGTTTCTTAGGTAGAAAGTCACTAGTAGGAATTAAGATTAGGAGATTGTCAACTGGGTTGTTGAGTCTGTAATTTAATTCTACAAGTAGTGAAATTTATCCCTGGCTTGGTAGCCCTCAGACGTAGGTAGTTAGACCGAACTGGGTGAACAATTCATTGTGTTAATTTATTGTTGTTATTGTATTGTCCATTGCAGAGTGTGTTGTTGTGACATCGCACTTAACATCACACACCTGATACCAGAATTTCAATTGGTATCAGAGCAGGCATCCTTTCTGTCTCTGGGTGAGATCTAGGGAAGTTACTTTCTGGTGTAAAGATGGACAAAGAAGTTGGAGGATTTGTCAACAGACCCCCTATTTTGCATGGCTCGAATTATGATTATTGGAAGCCAAGGATGATTACTTTTTTGAAATCCTTGGACAGCAGGGATTGGAAGGCTATAATTAAAGAATGGAAAGCACCTGTTGTGTTTGAAAAAGATGATGCTGGGAAAGATAAAGAGGACACTTCAAAGCCAAAGCCTGAAGAAGAATGGACCAAGGAAGAAGATGAGCTTGCCCTTGGTAATTCCAAAGCTCTAAATGCAATTTTCAATGGAGTGGATAAGAATATTTTCAGGTTGATCAATACCTGTGAAGTTGCTAAGGAAGCTTGGGATATTTTAAAGGCTACACATGAAGGAACATCTAGAGTTAAGATGTCAAGACTTCAGCTTCTAACATCAAAGTTTGAAAGTCTGAAGATGAAGGAAGATGAGACTATCCATGACTTCCACATGAGTGTTCTTGAGCTGGCTAATGCATCCAGTGCTCTTGGTGAAAAGATGTCAGATGAAAAGCTTGTAAGGAAGATCCTTAGGTCCCTTCCTAAGAGGTACAAGATGAAGGTAACTGCAATTGAAGAAGCTCAAGACATCAGCAAGATGAGGGTTGATGAGCTCATTGGATCTCTTCAAACATTTGAGCTTGGTTTGAATGAGGAAGAACCAGAACAAAAGCCCAAGAGTATAGCTTTGGTCTCCACTCCTGCAGAAGCTAAGAAAGTTACAGATGATGATTCTCAGGAAGATCTGTCTCAAGCCATTGCTATGTTGGGAAGGTAGTTTAACAAAGTGTTCAAGAGGTGGAACAATAACTACAAGCCTAATGTCAAGAACATCTCTTCTGACATCAGCAAGTCAAAAGAGAAAGATGAAGATTGGACTGCCCAGGATAAAGGTGTTCAGTGCTTTGAATTTGAAGGGTATGGACATGTCAAGAAAGAATGTCCCACATTCTTGAAGAAGCAGAAGAAGGGCATGTCAGTTTCCTGGTCTGACTCTGATAGTGAAAGTGAAGGTGAGTCAGCAAAGCATGTTAGAGCTTTGACAGGAACTGTTGTTTCTGATGATGATAGTGATGGAGAAATAACTTATGAGGAGTTAGCATCCACCTATCAAGAGCTTTGTCTAAAGAGTGTGGAAATTTTCCAAGAAAGGGAAAAACAGAAGAAACAGATTGTCCAGCTTGAGACTGCTAAAGCTGAACTGGAAAATGAGGTTTTGTTGATTAAATCTCAACTTGATCAGATGACAAAATCTGTTAGGATGATGAACAGTGGTACAGCTACTCTTGATAAGATTATTTAGTCAGAGAAAGCTGCTGGAGATAAATCAGGTATAGGATATGTGGGTGAGGAAAAAGGTTCTACAGAAGCTAGCACTTCAGGAACAAAGAAGGAGATGTCTCAACCATTGTCTCATCATCAAACTAAGAGACATGATCCTACACCTAAGAAGGTTTTTCAGCCACAGAATGCTGAGAAGAAAAATAGTACTCATCAAAGGAAGGTGCTGCCTCAAGGAGCTAGTCAGTATATGCCTCCTCAATATCACAAGAGCATGGAGGCTGTTAGGTCCGATCAAAATAGGTTTCATCAGATGTCTCAACATCAGGGTAACTGGTATGGATATGGATATGGATACAACAATGTTGTGCCTCATTACCATGGAAGAAGGAAGCCTCATCACCATAGGAGACAGCCTAAAAGACAACAGCACCATAGAAGACAGGCCAACTATGGAAGAAGGAGACAATATTATGGGTGGGAGCCACAGTAATATCATCATCATAATGGTAGGAGATATAACCAATTCAGAGATGACTGAGTTAGATGCTTCTATTGTGGAAGGTTTGGACATATGCAGTACTCTTGTTTTAAACTGCATGGTTATCCATAAGCTGCTCCTTAAAGAAAACTAAAAGAGGTCAGGCCCAAAGTTGTTAAGCAGTGGGTTCCTAAAGAAGAGGTTAAGTGTCTATTGGCTCACGTTTCAGATAGACACTCTGCTAAGGATGGTTGGTATTTTGACAGTGGCAGTTCAAAGCACATGACTGGTTTCAAAAACCAATTGGTGGATGTCTGTCCTTGCTCCTCAATTGATGTTACGTTTGGAAATGGAGAAAAAGGAGTGGTGAAAGGTGTTGAAAGAGTAAAGTGTGATGGTGGACCTGAACTTGACAATGTTTTGTTTGTCAATGGTTTAAATGCAAATTTGATCAGCATAAGCCAATTGTGTGATGAAGGTTACAAAGTTAACTACACCAAAGATGAGTGTGTGGTATCTGATGAGCATAATCAAGTTGTGATGAAGGGTATAAGATCCAAAGATAATTGCTATCAATGGACACCAAAAGAGGTCAGCTTATATGGTAATGTTATGATTGATGTTGTAACATCAGATGGTAACATCAAGCATGAAAGAATACTGAAAGGGCAATCAGAATTAATGAATTCTGATATAAATCCGTTTAAAATTTTAAAAGGAAAGTTTGTATGGAGGGAGAAAGTCATTGATACTCAAAATCAAGCTCCTTGTCGTAGACCGTCATTTCCTAGTGTTGCAACATCACGCTTCTTCAAAGCCCTGTTCTCACAACTGTTCATCTTCTTCGCCTTCAAGAATCAATCCTCACTAAATCTTACCTATCTCAAAGGATTCATGCCTTCTCCATCCAAGAAATCTGCGTTTCAAAGTTCTACAAAAGGAATAGCTAGGGTTTCCACTGACGAAGGTTCAGCATCCGATCCTATGAACATTGAGCCCATCTCAACAATTCTTCCTGAATTTCTAAGAGACCTGTTACTGTCTTTATGAATCCTGAAACAAAGAAAGTTGTTACTAGTGTGTTATTTGGCGACAAAACTGTGCCAAAATCATCTACTTCTCAGTCTATTGAGGAGAAGTTTGATGTAGACAAAAGGATGGGTAATCTTGCCTCAAACATTCTGGACAAAGGCATCCCTGTTAAAGGAATTTCAATTCCTCTGAATCAGATGCCAGCTGAGAAAGATAACATGCAAGGAGGCAAGTCAAGTCTTCAACAACTTGCAATAACTGCTATTGAAGATGCTGATCAGAGTGAAGACATGCATGAAGAAACCAATGTTGAGGAGAATGTTAGGAGATCTGCTGAACCTACTTCTGTTGGTAAAGATAATGCTAATGTGATCAATGTAGATGATCTATCAGATGATGAGGTGATAGCAAGAGTTGTCCCAAGTATTGCAAAGAGATTAAAATCTAGGAAGGGAAAGAAGGTTGAACCCTCTCCTAAGAAGTCATCTGATGATAAGAAGAAGAACATTGATGTTGGACCAGCAAAAGCCTGGAGTAAAGTGGAAATAAATCCTAGAAAGAGGAAGGCTGTGGAGCATTTGGAGTCTGACTATGATGTCGAAGATGATGTTCAGGACATCACGCTTGTCAGGAAAACCATTCTAAAGAGAATATCTGACAAGGTTCCTGAAGTTCCAATTGATAACATTTCTTTCCATTATGCCAGTAGTGCATCTATGTGGAAGTTTGTTTGTCAGAGAAGACTAGCCCTAGAAAGGGAACTAGGTAAAGAAGCTTTGGAAATGGGGGAAATTATGGAATTAATTAATACTCCTGGACTGGAGAAGACTGTGACAAAACTTCCAAAATGTTATGATGGGCTTGTCAAAGAGTTTATTGTAAACATCCTTGTCAACATTACTGATAAGAGAAGCACAGACTTCATGAAAGTCTTTGTTAGAGGGAAGTGTATTAATTTTTCTCCTAGTATCATCAACAAATATCTAGGTAGAGATGATGGAGAGTGTAGTGATCTTGAGTCTACTAATAATGATATCTGCAAGGAGATTACTGCTGGACAAGTGAAGGTTTGGCCATTGAAAGGGAAGCTGAAGACTAGCAAACTCAGCATCAAGTATGCCGTTCTTCACAGGATTAGTGCAGCTAACTGGGTGCCAACCAACCATAAAACAACAATTGCTGTTGGTCTTGGAAAGTTTATCTATGCTGTTGGAAAGAAGATGAAATTTGACTTTGGGAGCTACATTTTTAACCAGGTGGTAAAACATGCTGAAACCAATGCTGTCAAGTTACCTATAGCATTCCCTTCTTTGGTTTGTGGAATCATTTTAGATCAGCAACCTGAGACTTTAACAAGCTCAGATATAGCTTTCCAGAGGATGACAGCCTTGTCCCTACACCCTAAGCTGTTTACTGGACATCATGTTCCAGACATTGTTGTAACATCAACTTCTGAAGACAAGAAGAAGACTAAAAGGCTGAACTAATTGAAGAATTGAAGACCATGTGCAAAGACCTTGATGAAGTCATCAGTACCAGTCTGGTTAGAAAAGAGAGACTTGAAAAGCTGATCCAGCAGTTAGACCAAGACAATGGTGATGATGTTCCTGAAGAAAATAATGAGAACAATGTTGATGGCTCAGAAGAAGATGATGTTCCTGTTAGTGTGGATAAGAATGATGAGTGTGATAATGCCAGTGGTGATAGCTCAGAGGAGGATGAAGAGGATACTAGAGTTGGATCAAGTTCAAATGAAGACTAGCTTATTTGCTTTTGCTTTTAGTAGTTTTAGTTTTATGTTTCTGCAATGCTGCTTTTATTTCTGCACTTAATGTGCTTGGTTTGTAACATGAATATTGTGTTGTATATGCACCCTTTATGTTTTTGTTTAATGATTTGTTATGTCCGATTGCTAATTGTGAGGCTAACAATGAGAGCTAGGGTAGTACTAACTGTAGTTAGTAGGGCTTCTGGTTGAAGGTTGTCAAATTGTGGCTAAAAAGGGGGGGAAGTAGCCGAGGAGTTGGAGTTATCAAATATTCTGATATGTCAAATGTTGTCAAAGGAGTTGATGGTTGTTGCTGCTAAGGAATGAAGTCAAGGAATATGCTGCTGAGGATGTATCTGATTGCTGATGTTATAATGTAGAAGTGCAGAAATTGAGGAGGAGTAATTGTTGATCCGCTGAACAGTTGTTATGCTGGTACTTGTTTTGAGGGGGAGCACCATTGTTGTTTATTGAAAATTATAGCTGTTGAAGATGGTGTTGCATCAGAGTTTTGTGTGAAGTGAAGTCTTTATGTATTGAAGATGCTGATGTTTGGAGTTTCAAAAATATTGAAGTTTATTCTGCTGCTGAAGTCTCTAAAGGTGCAGAGATTGTTTTAGCCAAAATTAGCCAAAGGGGGAGATTGTCAGTTTCTTGGATTGGCTAGAATTTTGGTAAAATAAAGTATGTTCAATGTTGATGTCAAGGTGGTGATGTTGCAACATTGAGTCTTAACACTGGGTTGTGTTAAGTAGTGAAGTTGTTCAATGTTTGATGTCATATGGGTGATGTCACAACATTGAGTCTTAACACTGGGCTGTGTTGAGAGTTAAGTTGGATGTCTGATGTCACAAGCGATGTTGTGACATTATATCTGCAGAATTAATAACATCAGTTTTGTGATGTTGTTAGGGTTTGTGTGTTAGCTGGAATTGTGGAGGGCAGGTAGTCTCATTAGATGCGGATATCTTGGGATAGATATTCTCTGTTGCATAGAGATTTGATGCAGATTTGTAGGAGATTTAAAGGCTGAAGATTTAAGAAGATTTTGGAGAGAAAATCTGTTTTAAAAAGATTCAGTTTTAAATAACAAATCAGGTCAGATATTGTAGCAGGTCCAAGTCCAATTCAAAGAGCTATATAAAGCGCAATAATCCTAAAGGAAAAGGAATGAAGAAAGTGAGCTAAAGACTGAGTGTCGGTTGTGTCTTCGTGTATGTTTTGTAAACCATTCGAGTGTGAATTGGTATTATTGTTTTGAGTTGTTCTTGATTAAAGTTGTGAAGCAGAATCAAGTAGTGTTATTCAAAGTGTGTGATCTTTGAATTATATCACTGAAGTGTTTTTAGGGATTGAGTAGTGTTCTCATATCTAAGTTGTTTCTTAGGAGAAAGTCACTAGTAGGAATTAAGATTAGGAGATTGTCAACTGGGTTGTTGAGTCTGTAATTTAATTCTACAAGTAGTGAAATTCATCCCTGGCTTGGTAGCCCCCAGACGTAGGTAGTTAGACCGAACTGGGTGACCAATTCATTGTGTTGATTTATTGTTGTTATTGTATTGTCCATTACAGAGTGTGTTGTTGTGACATCGCACTTAACATCACACATCTGATACCAGAATTTTATGTAGTCTTGGACTACTTATTTTCTGAAGATTCAGACGTGGCAGGTTTGAAGTCTTTAGAGTTCTAAAGCATGATGGAGGTTGTCTACTCAAACTTGGTTGTTGGATTAAGTCTATGAGAGTATGGAACTCTTGTTCTGCGAAGGGAGGAGGTTCTTCTAAGTGGCAGAAGGAGGAGCTGAATTCAACAGTTAGATGTCATATCAGAATGTTCTGACATCTAGCTCAACATCAGAAGTGTCGGCTGGTGATGTGCCATATCAGCTTAAGATAAGGTGATCTACAGGAGAATGGAAGTTGTGGATGCTTCAAAAAGGTCTATCTCATGCAGTTTGCGGGAGCTGCAGATGGGAAGATGTTACATGACTAAGAGGCTTGGTGGATCCAAGATGACTTGCTATGGGGCAAGTAATTCATGTGACTTGAAGATCTAATTTCATTGGTGGATCAGTGTATCTTGTGGGAATTCTGAAGAAGATTGAGATCAATCAAAAGGTGTCATTTGGTTGGTTTCATAGTGTGCATTCAAGCAGGATGCTTGAAACTGATTGCTCTTGTGCAGAAGAGTAGTTAGTTAAAAATGTAAGGAGGTTCTGGTTCTCTGGGAGCTTGTGGCAGAAGTTCTGGGTTGAGGATGGAAGTATACCTTCTTTTGGTGGATTAGAGCTTATTTCTCTATGGGTTTCTGAAGTTCTCTTTGTTCAAACTAGTGGCACAGTGTTGTGTGAAGATCTTCAGTTTGGATTACTATGCTGATAGTAAGTCCAGTGGTGGAGCATATCAAGAACCATGGTGTGTGGTTTCTGTGATGTGTGAAAGATGTCCTAACTGATGTTAGAACATCTTTGGGTTGGTTATCCTTGGTGGAGGATTCTTAATTTCTGGTCTAGGAACTTATTGGCTACATCATGTCTAAGGAGTATCTATCTTGTCATACGAGAGAATGATGAAGTAGAAGAACTGCCTTAGGAGAATGGTGTGGAGAAGACTGGAGTTGATCATGAAGAGGATATTCACTAGAAAATCAGAAGTATTCCAGGCTATCATACAGGAGAATGATAAGGAATGACTGTCTTGGATTGTGGGGTGCCTATCTCTATTGCTGGCTGTGTAAGGTCAGTGGAAAATCTTGCAAATGGGATGTTGCCCCTGGCTGCAAGTCATGCTTGTAGTGGATTAGTTTGGCGGCTATGAAGTTCTGGAGCATGCATACGATATCTGGCATCGTTATTACAAACTAAGGGGCCCTATGCGTCTCTTTGTGGAATGTGAAGCATTCTGATTCAATTGGTTTGTGCCTCAAGCAGCTCAAGGTCTATACATGAGAATTCAAGAGGAGTTCGTGTGGTGTGTAGATGGTTGCAGGATAAGGGGGATCAATGGGACTTTGATCTTAAGCCAAGAGTTTATTATGGTAGGATTGTTATCCTTTTATTATTTCCTCACGGGTAACATGACGGTGATCATGTGTGAGTGATTATTGGTTCTTGTCAGAAGTGGTAATAAGAGAGTTGATGATTGTGTTCAGCAGGTGGCTTGAGCTGAGGGTACGCTCTTGAAGACATGAAGATGCGTCTTATGTTTTCCATTCATTAGCTAGGTGTTCTGTGGAGGAGCACCGGTTACCTTAGATAGGGGGAGTTGCTCCTTGATCTAAGATGTTTTACTCTGAGGGTGCAGTTGAAGTTCCAGTTTGCATTTGTACGTCAAGCAAGCTGTGAGTATGTGTCCATCCTGGGAGGATGAGATGTCAAGAAGGATATCTTGACATTTTGTATTGTTGCAAGTTGGGGGAGACTTGGCAATACAAGTTAAGTGATTCTTATTGGATGCTTAAGAATCATTGGTTGAGTCTGGGGGAATTTATTTTTCTCTGTGAAGATTTTGATCAATACAGAAATCTCTGGATGCTAATTGGGAGATGTTTGAAGATATGTCTTCACATCTTGGCCAACTCTATTCGTCTTTTAGTTTAAAGGATTCTTCTTGGGACTTATCAAAAGGATAAATACTGTGATTCAGATGGACTAAACAAGACTGACAAAATGTCAGGATATTATTTAAGACCTGAATGTGAGTCATATCTGACTATGTTGGACCGTGGGGAGTGCTTCCTAAGAGAAGGCATAAGTAACATGTGTTTTGTTACAAGTGATCCTTTTTGGACGGTTACTCTTAAAAGTTTGAACAGTCTTATTCTAGTTGGACGGTGCACAGTTATTAATGTTGAATTCACCTACCTAAATTTATTTCTCTTTGAATTGTTCAGCGGTAACTTCTTTGGACCGTGATTATCTAGAGAAAGTGTTTAGGTATTTAAAGAGTGCATCCGTTTGAGGTAGTCCAGAGTGTGGGTTGTTTCATCATGTCTTTCATTCGTGTTTGGATTAGTAACTTATGGATATGGAACTGCATTGGCTTCTTTTGTCAATTTTTGGCTAAAAAGGGGGAGAATGGTTGTGTGATTGGGTCTCTCAACATACATCTCTAGTGGTGCTAGTTTTGCAAGGATGTTCTAACAGTCTATCAGAATCTTTCCTTTTGTACCTTATGATCTGAGTTGTGAAGCAGGTTTGTCTTGTGACCTGAGTTACATGTTCTATGGACTCAGTGTTACGCATGACATAACTGAACCTTCTTACGGGTTCTCTTATGCCTCTTAAGAGGAAGATTTATCCCTCTGTGGCAAGTACAAGTTTGAGGGGGAGTGTGCTATGTATTCTTCCTCATGTACAACAATATTCAGCTGGGAATTTCAGGGATAAGAAGCAGTCTCAGAAGTGTTCCGATCATATCTACCAAACGCTAGACTTTCTTTTTCTACCTAAGGAGTTTTAACCAAAAATTTGTCAAAAGGGGGAGATTGAAAGCTCTGCAGATTTGAGCAAATTTTTGGTTCTAAATAGAATGTCAAAAGATATGTTTAAACATAAAGAAGTCCGATGAAAGAAGACTGGTCAGAGATGATGTCCTAATAGATGTCTCGACATCTTTATCTGATATTGCAGGATGTTTCTAAATCTGTTGCAAGATTTCAGGAGCAATCAAGACGTGGATCAAGGAATCAACAAACAGAAGATTGAAGCCCAAGACTGCAGAAGCCTATAAATAGAATACTTAGACCTAGGTTGTTATATGCCTTTAGTACGCCTTTTGTAACCTTGTGTTCCTACGTAAGAAACAAGGGTTTAGGGTTTTGAGATTCGTTGGCTCTCTAGGTTGTAAGTCTCCCTTTGTATCAATTGATGCATTGTGGCAGATATAGGTGTCGCACAGATCCATAAGCCTTGAGGTATTGGATTGTGTATTTTTCTTGGATGAAGCTTTTAAGCAAATCTGAGTTAGCTTGTTTGTCAAGAAAGCTTGACAGATTTCTGTATTGACAGGGATGATGTAGGAATCACATTTGGTGATTAAGGGAACTGAGTGGGGTATCTCATATCAGGGTTGTAAACGTTGAGTTTAACTTTGGTAAAGATGTTCATTAGGTAGATGTTAGGATAAAGTAATAAACGGGGAAGTTTAGCTTTGTAACAGGTCTACAGATAGTGAAGTCTTCTTCGTGGATTGGTACCCCCCAGATGTAGGTGAGTTGCACCGAACTGGGTTAACAATTACTGTGTTCTTTATCATTCTGCATATTTATGTTTTATATTAAGCTTCATGATAAACATGTCAGATCAGATGTCGTGACATCTGTAATTGTGCAGTTATAATATTCAAGGTATCAGTCTGTTGGTGCGCCTCTGAGTTTAAATGATAATGTAGCACAATGTCTTGACATGTGTTAGGACATCTGTTGTCTGCATAGGCCAAAATTTCATGTGCTCTTGCATAATGATCTTATCTGCAATATCTCTCTTGAAACCAGCTTTAGTATTCTCTTGTTTCTGAATTTATGCTTGATTTTCCTCTTGTTTTTCAGCTTCACTCTTAACAACATCATTTTTTGTTTCCAAGTGATCATTACTACTATCATCAATAGCGTTAATGCTTTGAGCTGTACTTTCATTACATCGCTCCTTTGAAATGATTTGTGTGATAGTAGTGGATGTCTCTTGGTGTTGATCCTCAAGCTTCCTTGCTATTTTACCAACTTGCATTTCAAGATTCTTGAGTGATGCTTCAGTCCTTTTTTAGTTCTCCATAGACATTTGCATAAATTGTATCAAGGTGTCTTCCAATTTTGATATTATGTCTGGTTGTGGAAGATCCGGGACTGTTGATAGAAATTCTGGTATGTTTCCGCATCCTGTCTCCAATCTTGGACATAATCTATGTTATTTTCCTAAGGATACCCTTGGTAATATTGGTATGATTCTTGTCTATGTTGCCACAATTCCATGAAATTTACTTCAGACTTTGATCTTTTAATTGCAGCCTTGGACTATTGTTTGAAGAGGGTTAATGCAGAATTTTTACCTTCTGGTGTTGCTTAGCTTGATTGTGCTTCACTTGTTCTTATGATACTTGATTTTGCATACAAGAAAGCATAATTCTAACACAACAAAAGTGGTTAGCAGCAAATGTAAAAGAATATAAACAATATATAACAACTTAGAAGTATATAAACTATTGCGATGTTTTAATGTCTTAAACGCCAATCCCCGGCAACGGCGCCAATTTGATGTTGAGTACAATCAAATGTAAGTATTTAGTTTTATCGTATCCACGGGGATTGGAGCGATATCAAAACCGTTCAATATGTTTTATGATTCTAAGCAAAGGTTTCAAGATGTTTGATAGATAAGTTGCGAAAAGTAAACACGTATAATAAATGAAGATAGTTTTTAGAGGAATAAACTTGTTGGGAATTGGTGTTCATCCACCGATTCAATATGCATATCACGAATCAGTTATACTCAATTTAAGCATGTATTGATATTATCACGTATCGCTTACAAACAAAGTTTATGTCTAAACTTTGATAAGATTTCTACCTTATGGTTTAATCGACGATTTCTCAACCTATTAAACAATACGGTAGCATTAAGAATCGATACTTTTTGTGAAAATTAAACCTAAATATATGTCTAGCATTTAGGGTTTAATAGATGTTATCTTAGATCGAGATTAGAATCGTATTTGTCAATATCAATTCAATCCCTTAAATAAATGATAAAACAAAGATAACATCAATAATGATTCATACATAAATTTCATATAACGCCATGATCAAAGAAAATACATACGGTTTCGGTGAACTACAACCAATCCTAACAAGAGAGGAATTTAGCTACTCATGGTAGCTTGATACACAATGGAAGTATGGAGTTGAACCAACATCAAAGACGATTTCCCAAATCTTAATGCGTATCCAACTCCTTCTCCTTAGAACCTCTTCTATTCCTACTCTCCTAATCTATTACAAAGTATTCTAAAAGATATATTACAAGATGATCATTTCTCAACTGGTTTCTGTCCTATTTATAGCTGTTCTGGCCGCCTGAGTTCGCTATGCGAAGTTTTGGTCGCTATGCGAAACCTGGATTTCTTCACCTTGAAGAATTTCAAACCGCCTCAGGAACCGCCATACTTCGCTATGCGAAGTAAAGTTTGCTATGCGAACTATTCTCGCTTCTTCTCGCTGCGCGACCTTCGCTATGTGACACATAGCGATCTCCAAGCGAAGTTTTGTTGCTTTGATTCTGTTTTATTCTGTTGTTGCTCGCTTTAACTTCGCATCGCATCGCGAACTTTTGCTTTACGAAGGAAAGTTCGCATTGCGAAAGTTTCAGGGAAAAAATTCTTCTTGCTTGTAACTGATGTTTTCCTTTGTCATTTCCTGCAAAAACATAACCATTCAAGAGTAACATCCTTTTGGATCTTTTGTTAGTCAAATTTCAGCTTAAAAGTTGATGGAAGCAAGCTTTTCGTTCAAGTTTTAACCAAAGATATATCAACTATTGGACTTCTATCAAATTCTCCCCAACTTAGTTTCTTGGTTGTCCTCAATCAAGAGCATGATCTTTTCCATACTTTTTTTCAGGAATTTTCAATCAAGTATTTGAAATAACACTTTTGAAAAATGAATGGTTCAAATCAGTACTTGTCAAACAAGAAATATGTTCAACTGATTATAGAATCAGAGCATGATTATGGAATTAAGTTCTCGCCATAAAATCACATCATGTACTCAAAAATATAATGGCACAACTCACTTGAATCTTTCCTAACACTCTTCTTCATAAAAAGGGATGAAGACTTTGAAGTTTGTTTTAATCATGTGGTGCGATGACTCTCATTTGATCACTTGGTCAACATCCGGGTCGATTCATGTTTTCATCCAAAACAATTTAGAAAATTGAGCAAATGAAGGCATACATCACATAGGACTTGTGAAGGTTGTAATGTGGCCAGGTTTCATAAAAACAAGGTTTTTCTCCTAAAGCTAATTTTCTTACAAATCTGCCCTCTTTTGTAACTTGCTTCACTTATTGCTTTATCACCATGATCTTGACTTTTCTTTTGTTTTTCTTTTCAATCTTTATTTTTCTTCATGATACCAGGTTTTTACTTTTTGTATTTATTTCTCTCATCTCCTATTTCTTTCTTTTTCTTTTCTATTTCGTATTGTTATCAATTTTCTCCCCAACTTATTTCTTTTCACGAGGGAAGCTCTTGTTGATTCAAATTATTATGGTTCAAGTTGTACAACAAGAAATTGGAGTGGATCATAACATCATTAAGTGGTTTTCTTAGTGGCTTTATATTTTCAAAATTTGATCCATCCTTTGATTTTTCTGGTTCAAAGAGGGTGTACAAATGCTCACTCACTTACTTGTTTTGATAAGATTCTTTTTGGCTATGGTGTTTTTTCTCAAAATCAAACAATTGCCTTGATCATCTTTATACCTTTACAAAGCTCAAATGGAATTTTTAGATTGAACATGAATCAACCGAGTTAAACACAAGGATTTCGCAGTTTTTGTAAACAATGGAAGTTCACCTCACTTTTTTGGTTTTTGCTAAATGATTCAAGCAAGTGTGTTCAATGTAAAATGAGACATGATATGAGTTTATAAGAGAAA
The DNA here is from genome assembly GCA_022829125.1 of Lathyrus tuberosus. Lineage (NCBI taxonomy): Eukaryota > Viridiplantae > Streptophyta > Magnoliopsida > Fabales > Fabaceae > Lathyrus > Lathyrus tuberosus. Next base: position 19,424,987 of record JALAZF010000012.1, on the reverse strand, counting down.
ACAAAATCCAAAATCATGCTAACATTCTACAAAGCAAGTAAACATGTACCTTGCTTGATTTTCGTCTGATTCTTGACATTACCACTCACTCTCCTTCCTTGTTGAATGTTCAAGATACTTGACTTGGCCTTTGTTAAAAATATTAGAAGAAGCACTTTATGCTTATGATGAGGATAACAGGAACATAGCAAGCATAACAACAAATTTTCAAAACGAACTTGCAGCACACCAAAACCAACCGTTTAAAGGAGTACCAAGTGAGTTTACGGTATGAACTACTGTCAAAAAGTTTTAAACGATTACAACATAAAACTAATAAACTGGCATTTCAAAAGAAAGTACTAAAATTGAAACTGAAAGAAAAAATAAAACGACTTACAACGTTGGGTTGCCTCCCATCAAGCGTTTGTTTAACGTCATTAGCTCGACGCCTATGTTAGGGATATTTTGGAGGTCTTATTATAGTGATTCTTGCAATGTCACAATGTTTCAGCATTTTTCCCTTGACTGTCTTAGTTACTTTCAAACAGCCCAAATGGAGTTTTTCCTTTTTGATATTGAGGGAAGTAAGTGTTTTTATAAGAGCAATCTGTAGGTTAGTTGATATGTACTCTGGCATAATGATCTTATTTGCAACAACTCTCTTGAAACCAGCTTCATTATCCTCTTGTTTCTGAATTTCTGCTTGATTTTCCTCTTGTTTTTCAGCTTCACTCTTGACAACATCATTTTTTGTTTCCAAGTGATCATTACTTCTATCATCAATAGCATTAACGCTTTGAGCTGTACTTTCATTGCATTGCTCCTTTGAAATGATTTGTGTGATAGTAGTGGATGTCTCTTGGTGTTGATCCTCAAGCTTCCTTGCTATTTTACCAACTTGCATTTCAAGATTCTTGAGTGATGCTTCAGTCCTTTTTTGGTTCTCCATAGACATTTGCATAAATTGTATCAAGGTGTCTTCAAATTTTGATATTCTGTCCGGTTGTGGAAGATCCGGCGACTGTTGATAGATATTCTGGTATGTTTCCGCATCCTGTCTCCAATCTGGGACATAATCTAAGTTATTTGCATAAGGATACCCTTGGTAATATTGGTATGATTCTTGTCTATGTTGCCACAATTCCATGAAATTTACTTCAGACTTTGATCTTTTAATTGCAGCCTTGGACTGTTGTTTGAAGAGGGTTAATGCAGAATTTTTACCTTTTGGTGTTGCTTAGCTTGCTTGTGCTTCACTTGTTCTTATGATACCTGATTTTGCATACAAGAAAGCACAATTCTAACACAACAAAAGTGGTTAGCAGCAAATGTAAAAGAATATATATAATATATATCAAACTTAGAAGTATAGAAACTATTGCGATGTTTTAATATCTTAAACGCCGATCCCTGGCAACGGTGCCAATTTGATGTTGAGTACAATCAAATGTAAGTATTTAGTTTTATCGTATCCACAGGGATTGGAGCAATATCAAAACCGTTCAATATGTTCTATGATTCTAAGCAAAAGTTTCAAGATGTTTGATCGGTAAGTTGCGAAAAGTAAACACGTATAATAAATGAAGATAGTTTTCAGAGGAATAGACTTGTTAGGAATTGGTGTTCATCCACCGATTCAATATGCATATCATGAATCAGTTATACACAATTCAAGCATGTTTCGATATTATCACGTATCGCTTACAAACAAAGTTTATGTCTAAAATTTGATGAGATTTCTACCTTATGGTTTAATCGACGATTTCTCAGCTTATTAAACAATACAGTAGCATTAAGATTCGATACTTTTTGTGAATATTAAACCTAAATCTATGTCTAGCATTTAGGGTTTAATAGATGTTATCTTAGATCGAGATTAGAATCGTATTTGTCAATATCAATTCAATCCATGAAATAAACGATAAAACAAAGATAACATCAATAATGATTCATACATAAATTGCATATAACGTCATGATCAAAGAAAATACACACAGTTTCGATGAACTACGACCAATCCCAACAAGAGAGGAATTTAGCTACTCATGGTAGGTTGATACACAATGGAAGAATGGAGTTGAACCAACATCAGTGACGATTTCCCGACTCTTGATGTGTATCCAACTCCTTCTCCTTACAACCTCTTATATTCCTACTCTCCTAATCTATTACAAAGTATTCTAAATGATGTATTACAAGATGATCCTTTCTAAACTGGTTTCTGTCTTATTTATAGTTGTCCTGGCCGCCTGAGTTCGCTATGAGAAGTTCTGGTCGCTATGCGAAATTTGGCTTTCTTCACCTTGAAGAATTTCAAACCGCCTCGGGAACCGCCATACTTCGTTATGCAAAGTAAAGTTCCCTATGCGAACTATTCTCGCTGCGCGACCTTCGCTATGCGACACATAGCGATCTCCAAGCGAAGTTCTGTTGTTTTGATTCTGTTTCATTTTTTTGTTGCTCGCTTCAACTTCGCATCGCGAACTTTTGCTTTGCAAAGGAAAGTTTCAGGGAAAAAATTCTTCTTGCTTGTAACTGATGTTTTCCTTTGTCATTTCCTGTAAAAACATAACCATTCAAGAGTAACATCCTTTTGGATCTTTTGTTTGTCAAATTTCACCTTTAAAGTTGATGGAAGCAAGCATTTCGTTCAAGTTTTAACCAAAGATATATCAACTATTGGACTTCTATCAAATTCTCCCCAACTTAGTTTCTTAGTTGTCCTCAATCAAGAGCATGATCTTTTCAAGAATTGTTTTCAGGAATTTTCAATCAAGTATTTGAAATAACACTTTTTAAAAATGAATGGTTCAAATGATTACTTGTCAAGCAAGAAATATGTTCAACTGATTATAGAATCAGAGCATCATTATGGAATTAAGTTCTCGCCATAAAATCACCTCATGTACTCAAAAATATAATGGTACAACTCACTTGAATCTTTCCTAACACTCTTCTTCATAAAAAGGGATGAAGACTTTGAAGTTTGTTTTAATCATGTGGTGCGATGACTCTCATTTGATCACTTGGTCAACATCCGGGTCGATTCATGTTTTCATCCAAAACAATTCAGAAAATTTAGCAAATGAAGGCATAAATCACATAGGACTTGTGAAGGTTGTAATGTGGCCAGGTTTCATAAAAAATGGTTTTTCTCCTCAAGCAAATTTTCTTACAAATCTGTCATTTTTTTGTAACTTGCTTCACTTATTGCTTTATCACCATGATCTTGACTTTTCTTTTGTTTCTCTTTTCAATCTTTATTTTTCTTCATGATACCATGTTTTTACTTTTTGTATTTCTTTCTCTCATCTCCTATTTCTTTCTTTTTCTTTTCTATTTTGTATTATTATCAATTTTCTCCCCAACTTATTTCTTTTCATGAGTGAAGCTCTTGATGATTCAAATCGTTATGGTCCAGGTTGTACAACAAGAAATTGGAGTGGATCATAACATCACTAAGTGGTTTTTTAGTGGCTTTGTGTTTTCAAAATTTTATCCATCCTTTGATTTTTCTGGTTCAAAGAGGGTGTATAAATGCTCACTCACTTACTGGTTTTGATGAGATTCTTTTTGGCTATGGTGGTTTTTCTCAAAATCAAACAATTGCCTTGATCATCTTTATACCTTTACAAAGCTGAAATGGAATTTTCAGATTGAACATGAATCAACCGAGTTAAACACAAGGATTTCGCAGTTTTTGTAAACAATGGAAGTTCACCTCACTTTTCTGGTTTTTGCTAAATGATTCAAGCAAGTGTGTTCAATGTAAAATGAGACATGATATGAGTTTATAAGAGAAAACAAAATCCAAAATCATGGAAACATTCTAGAAAGCAAGTAAACATGTACCTTGCTTGATTTTCGTCTGATTCTTGTCATTACCACTCACTCTCCTTCCTTGTTGAATGTTCAAGATACTTGACTTGGCCTTTGTTAAAAATATTAGAAGAAACACTCTATGCTTATGATGAGGATAACAGGAACATAGCAAGCATAACAACAAATTTTCAAAACGAACGTGCAGCACACCAAAACCAACCGTTTAAAGGAGTACCAAGTGAGTTTACGGTATGAACTACTGTCAAAAAGTTTTAAACGATTACAACATAAAACTAATAAACTAGCATTTCAAAAGAAAGTACTAAAATTGAAACTGAAAGAAAAAATAAAATGACTTACAACGTTGGGTTGCCTCCCAACAAGCGCTTGTTTAACGTCATTAGCTCGACGCCTATGTTAGGGATATTTTGGAGGTCTTATTATAGTGATTCTTGCAATGTCACAATAATGTTTTAGCATTTTTCCCTTGACTATCTTAGTTACTTTCAAACAGCCCAAATGGGGTTTTTCCTTTTTGATATTGAGGGAAGTAAGTATTTTTATAAGAGCAATCTACATGTGAGTTGATATGTGCTCTTGCATAATGATCTTACCTGCAACAACTCTCTTGAAACCAGCTTCATTATCCTCTTGTTTCTGAATTTCTGCTTGATTTTCCTCTTGTTTTTCAGCTTCGCTCTTGAAAACATCATTTTTTGTTTCCAAGTGATCATTACTACTATCATCAATAGCGTTAACGCTTTGAGCTGTACTTTCATTGCATCGCTCCTTTGAAATGATTTGTGTGATAGTAGTGGATGTTTCTTGGTGTTGATCCTCAAGCTTCCTTGCTATTTTACCAACTTGCATTTCAAGATTCTTGAGTGATGCTTCAGTCCTTTTATGGTTCTCCATAGACATTTGCATAAATTGTATCAAGGTGTCTTCAAATTTTGATATTATGTCCGGTTGTGGAAGATTCGGCAGCTGTTGATAGAAATTCTAGTATGTTTCCGAATCTCGTCTCCAATCTTGGACATAATCTAAGTTATTTGCATAAGGATACCCTTGGTAATATTGGTATGATTCTTGTCTATGTTGCCACAATTCCATGAAATTTACTTCAGACTTTGATCTTTTAATTGCAGCCTTGGACTGTTGTTTGAAGAGGGTTAATGCAGAATTTTTACCTTTTGGTGTTGCTTAGCTTGCTTGTGCTTCACTTGTTCTTATGATACCTGATTTTGCATACAAGAAAGCACAATTCTAACACAACAAAATTGGTTAGCAGCAAATGTAAAAGAATATATACAATATATAACAACTTAGAAGTATAGAAACTATTGCGATGTTTTAATATCTTAAACGCCGATCTCCAGCAACGGTGCCAATTTGATGTTGAGTACAATCAAATGTAAGTATTTAGTTTTATCGTATCCACGGGGATTGGAGCAATATCAAAACCGTTCAATATGTTCTATGATTCTAAGCAAAAGTTTCAAGATGTTTGATCGATAAGTTGCGAAAAGTAAACACGTATAATAAATGAAGATATTTTTCAAAGGAATGGACTTGTTGGGAATTGGTGTTCATCCACCGATTCAATATGCATATCACGAATCAGTTATACACAATTCAAGCATGTTTCGATATTATCACGTATCGCTTACAAACAAAGTTTATGTCTAAAATTTGATGAGATTTCTACCTTATGGTTTAATCGACGATTTCTCAGCTTATTAAACAATACGGTAGCATTAAGATTATATACTTTTTGTGAATATTAAACCTAAATCTATGTCTAGCATTTAGGGTTTAATAGATGTTATCTTAGATTGAGATTAGAATCGTATTTGTCAATATCAATTAAATCCATGAAATAAACGATAAAACAAAGATAACATCAATAATGATTCATACATAAATTGCATATAACGTCATGATCAAAGAAAATACACACGGTTTCGGTGAACTACGACCAATCCCAACAAGAGAGGAATTTAGCTACTCATGGTAGCTTGATACACAATGGAAGAATGGAGTTGAACCAACATCAGTGACGATTTCCCGACTCTTGATGCGTATCCAACTCCTTCTCCTTACAACCTCTTATATTCCTACTCTCCTAATCTATTACAAAGTATTCTAAAAGATGTATTACAAGATGATCCTTTCTAAACTGGTTTCTATCCTATTTATAGCTGTCCTGGCCGCCTGAGTTCGCTATGCAAAGTTCTGGTCGCTATGCGAAATTTGGCTTTCTTCACCTTGAAGAATTTCAAACCGCCTCGGGAACCGCCATACTTCGTTATGCGAAGTAAAGTTCGCTATGCGAACTATTCTCGCTGCGCGACCTTCGCTATGCGACACATAGCGATCTCCAAGCGAAGTTCTGTTGTTTTGATTCTGTTTCATTCTGTTGTTGCTCACTTCAACTTCGCATCGCAAACTTTTGCTTTGCGAAGGAAAGTTTGCATCGCGAAAGTTTCAGGGAAAAAATTCTTCTTGCTTGTAACTGATGTTTTCCTTTGTCATTTCCTGTAAAAACATAGCCATTCAAGAGTAACATCCTTTTGGATCTTTTGTTTGTCAAATTTCACCTTAAAAGTTGATGGAAGCAAGCATTTCGTTCAAGTTTTAACCAAAGATATAACAACTATTGGACTTCTATCAAATTCTCCCCAACTTAGTTTCTTAGTTGTCCTCAATCAAAAGCATGATCTTTTCAAGAATTGTTTTCAGGAATTTTCAATCAAGTATTTGAAATAACACTTTTTAAAAATGAATGGTTCAAATGATTACTTGTCAAGCAAGAAATATGTTCAACTGATTATAGAATCAGAGCATCATTATGGAATTAAGTTCTCGCCATAAAATCACCTCATGTACTCAAAAATATAATGGTACAACTCACTTGAATCTTTCCTAACACTCTTCTTCATAAAAAGGGATGAAGACTTTGAAGTTTGTTTGAATCATGTGGTGCGATGACTCTCATTTGATCACTTGGTCAACATCCGGGTCGATTCATGTTTTCATCCAAAACAATTCAGAAAATTTAGCAAATGAAGGCATAAATCACATAGGACTTGTGAAGGTTGTAATGTGGCCAGGTTTCATAAAAACATGGTTTTTCTCCTAAAGCTAATTTTCTTACAAATCTGTCATTTTTTTGTAACTTGCTTCACTTATTGCTTTATCACCATGATCTTGACTTTTCTTTTGTTTCTCTTTTCAATCTTTATTTTTCTTCATGATACCATGTTTTTACTTTTTGTATTTCTTTCTCTCATCTCCTATTTCTTTCTTTTTCTTTTCTATTTTGTATTATTATCAATTTTTTCCCCAACTTATTTCTTTTCATGAGTGAAGCTCTTGATGATTCAAATCATTATGGTCCAGGTTGTACAACAAGAAATTGGAGTGGATCATAACATCACTAAGTGGTTTTTTTAGTGGCTTTGTGTTTTCAAAATTTTATCCATCCTTTGATTTTTCTGGTTCAAAGAGGGTGTGTAAATGATCACTAACTTACTGGTTTTGATGAGATTCTTTTTGGCTATGGTGGTTTTTCTCAAAATCAAACAATTGCCTTGATCATCTTTATACCTTTACAAAGCTGAAATGGAATTTTCAGATTGAACATGAATCAACCAAGTTAAACACAAGGATTTCACAGTTTTTGTAAACAATGGATGTTCACCTCACTTTTCTGATTTTTGCTAAATGATTCAAGAAAGTGTGTTCAATGTAAAATGAGACATGATATGAGTTTATAAGAGAAAACAAAATCCAAAATCATGGTAACATTCTACAAAGCAAGTAAACATGTACCTTGCTTGATTTTCGTCTGATTCTTGTCATTATCACTCACTCTCCTTCCTTGTTGAATGTTCAAGATACTTGACTTGGCCTTTGTTAAAAATATTAGAAGAAGCACTCTATGCTTATGATGGGGATAACAGGAACATAGCAAGCATAACAACAAATTTTCAAAATGAACTTCCAGCACACCAAAACCAACCGTTTAAAGGAGTACTAAGTGAGTTTACGGTATGAACTACCGTCAAAAAGTTTTAAACGATTACAACATAAAACTAATAAACTGACATTTCAAAAGAAAGTACTAAAATTGAAACTGAAAGAAAAAATAAAATGACTTACAACGTTGGGTTGCCTGTTTAACGCCATTAGCTCGACGTCTATGTTAGGGATATATTGGAGGTCTTATTATAGTGATTCTTGCAATGTCACCATAATGTTTCAGCATTTTTCCCTCGACTGTCTTAGTTACTTTCAAACAGCCCCAATGGAGTTTTTCCTTTTTTATATTGAGGGAAGTAAGTGTTTTTGTGAGAGCCATCTGCAGGTGAGTTGGTATGTGCTCTTGCATAATAATCTTATCTGCAACATCTCTCTTGAAACCAGCTTCATTATGCTCTTGTTTCTGAATTTCTGCTTGATTTTCCTCTTGTTTTTCAGTTTCACTCTTGACAACATCATATTTTGTTTCCAAGTGATCATTACTACTATCATCAATAGTGTTAATTCTTAGAGTTGTACTATCATTGCATCGCTCCTTTGAAATGATTTGTGTGATAGTAATGGATGTATCTTGGTGTTGATCCCCAAGCTTCCTTGCTATTTTACCAACTTGCACTTCAAGTTTCTTGAGTGATGCTTCAGTCCTTTTTTGGTTCTCCATAGACATTTGCATAAATTGTATCAAGGTGTCTTCCAATTTTGATATTATGTCCGGTTGTGGAAAATTTGGCGGCTGTTGATAGAAATTCTGGTATGTTTCCGCATCCTGTCTCCAATCTTGGATATAATCTATGTTATTTGCGTAAGGATACCCTTGGTAATATTGGTATGATTCTTGTTTATCTTGCCACAATTCTATGAAATTTACTTCAGACGTTGATCTTTTAATTGCAGCCTTGGACTGTTATTTGAAGAGAGTTAATGCATAATTTTTACCTTTTGGTGTTGCTTAGCTTGCTTGTGCTTCACTTGTTCTTATGATACCTAATTTTGCATCCAAGAATGCACAATCCTAACACAACAAAAGTGGTTAGCAGCAAATGAAAAAGAATATATACAATATATAACAACTTAGAAGTATAGAAACTATTGCAATGTTTTAATATCTTAAAAGCCAATCTCCGGCAACGGCGCCAATTTGATGTTGAGTACAATCAAATATAAGTATTTAGTTTTATCGTATCCATAGGGATTGGAGCGATATCAAAATTGTTCAATATGTTCTATGATTCTAAGCAAAAGTTTCAAGATGTTTGATTGATAAGTTACGAAAAGTAAACACGTATAATAAATGAATATAGTTTTCAGAGGAATAGACTTGTTGGGTGTTCATCCACCGATTCAATATGCATATCACAAATTAGTTATACACAATTTAAGCATGTTTCGATATTATCACGTATCGCTTACAAACAAAGTTTATGTCTAAACTTTGATGAGATTTCTACCTTATGGTTTAATCGACGATTTCTCAGCCTATTAAACAATACGGTAGCATTAAGATTCGATACTTTTTGTGAATATTAAACCTAAATCTATGTCTAGCATTTAGGGTATAATAGATGTTATCTTTGATCGAGATTAGAATCGTATTTGTCAATATTAATTCAATCCATGAAATAAACGTTAAAACAAATATAACATCAATAATGATTCATACATAAATTACAAATAAAGCCATGATCAAATAAAATACATTCGGTTTCGGTGAACTACGACCAATCCCAACAAGAGAGGAATTTAGCTACTCATTGTAGCTTGATACACAATGGAAGAATGGAGTTGAACCAACATCAACGACGATTTCCCAACTCTTGATGCGTATCCAACTCCTTCTCCTTACAACCTCTTATATTCCTACTCTCCTAATCTATTACAAAGTATTCTAATAGATATATTACAAGATGATCCTTTCTGAACTGGTTTCTATCCTATTTATAGTTGTTTTGGCCGTCTGAGTTTGCTATGCGAAGGTCTGGTCGCTATGTAAAACCTGGATTTCTTCACCTTGAAGAATTTCAAACTGCCTCAGGAACCGCCATACTTCGCTATGTGAAGTAAAGTTCGCTATGCAAACTATTCTCGCTTCTTCTCGCTGCGCGACCTTCGCTATGCGACACATAGCGATCTCCAAGCGAAGTTCTGTTGTTTTGATTCTGTTTCATTCTGTTGTTGCTCGCTTCAACTTTGTATCGCATCGCATCGTGAACTTTCGCTATTCGAAGGAAAGTTCGCATCGTGAAAAGTTTCAGGGCAAAAATTCTTCTTGCTTGTAACTGATGTTTTCCTTTGTCATTTCCTGCAAAAACATAACCATTCAAGAGTAACATCCTTTTGGATCTTTTGTTAGTCAAATTTCACCTTAAAAGTTGATGGAAGCAAGCATTTTGTTCAAGTTTTAACCAAAGATATATCAACTATTGGACTTCTATCAACAACTCACAAGAAATACGCTCCGGTTAAATGAGTTATGCAATGGATAAAGATCTTTTTGTGTATCGATCTTCAACATCTCTTAGTACTATGGATTTACAAAGACACTTGTGCAAGTTATCTCTTCCAACGGCTATTCTTTTGTATCTGCTATTTAAGTAGATAAAGATTCAATCTAAGGAATTAACAGATTAATGAAATAGGGCCAAGCAGAAAAAACAGTGTCTCACGCTTCTATCAAAATTGAAGAATGACAAGATCAACAACAACATCGAGTATGTAGAGTTTCTGTTGTCTGTTGTAAATTGTACAAAACCTTAAGATTTCTTAAACAATGAATATCTTAGAAATCTTAAGTGCAATGATCTTTGTTATAGTTATTGCCTTGTACCTCTAGTTGTATATCAAGTACACCTTGTTGTCTATTCTACTAAACAGGTTGTTAAGTAGTTTAGAAAGAAAGTCTCTTACTATATGCTTGAGAATTAAAGTCTCTTGTTGTGAGCTTTTGCCATATAAGTCTCTTGCTATGTGATTGAGCATTGAAGCCTTGATCAAATTGTTGATTAAGGAAGTCTTGTACTCTAGCGTATAAGCAGAAGTCTTGAATTTGTGGGATTTAAGGAGGAAAGTCTTGGATTCGTGGAATCTGAGCAAGGAAGTCTTGTACTCAAGGGTTTAAGCAGAAGTCTTGAATCTGTGGCATTTAAGCTGGAAAGTCTTGGATTCGTGGAATCTGAGCAAGGGAGTCTTGTACTCAAGGGTATAAGCAGAAGTCTTGAATCTCTGGGATTTAAGAAGGAAAGTCTTGGACTGTGAATCTAAGCAGGAAGTCTTGTACTTCAAGGTATAAGCAGGATGTCTTGAATCCGAGGGGTTTATGCAAGGAAGTCTTAGATTCTTGGAATCTAAGCAGGCAAGTCTTAGGCTTGGAGTCTGAGCTAGGAAAGTCTTAGGATCTGATCTAAGCAGGAAGTCTTGTCTGGTGCTGATTAAGCAGGCAAGTCTTAGGTTGTAGGTCTGAGCAAAGAAAAGTCTTATGCTCGAGGGTATAAGTTATTGTAATCATTATTTGATTATAGTGGAAAATCTCTTGTGCTGCAAGGGGACTGGACTACTCTCGGCTTGTGTGGAACCAGGATAAATTCTGTGTGTTCATTTGCCATTTACTTGCTTCTGATTATTATTCTGCTACATTCATATTATCAAAATCTAAACAAATTATTTAGCATCTAAATTCTGTTCAGAAGGAAAGTAATTTGGAGAACACAATTCAGCCCCCCTTCTTGTGTATTTTTCTCACGTTTAGTTGGCATCAGAGCATGGTTTATGCATAACACTTAACAGTGATGCAGATAAAGATCCAAAGAGAAAAATATGTCTGCTGAAGATTTTTCAAGAAGGAATAAAGTACCATATGAAAAAAATATTGGCCTGCTAATCCTCCCATCTTCAGTGGTGACTCCGCTGAATTTGAATGGTGGAAAAGCAAAGCTTACTCATATATCATTAGTCTTGATGAAGGGTTTCGATGAAGAACTATGAGATATCCTTTAAGAAGTTATCGTTATAGAAGTTGATGGTGTTGGGATGAACAAAGATAGAAAATCTCTCACACCAGCTCAGAAGAAGCTTTACTGAAATCATCTTGTAGTTAGAAGCATTATGGTAGATGCTCTACCTCATTCTGAGTATATCAAAATCATTGATAAGTATACTACTAAGACTATCTTTGAATCCTTGTGTTCTAAATATGAAGGGAATCAGCAAGTGCTTAACAAGTCACACTTCATTTAATCTTTCCAAGAATATTTTGAGAAGTCTGCATGCTAGATTAAGACCAAAAGTCACAATTATTCAAGAAGCCAAAAATTTGAATATGATGAGTCTTATAAGTTTGATTAGCAATCTTCAAAGTAATAAAATGGAATTAGATGGAGATGAGATGTCAAAGAAATCAACTTTCCTCAAGTCTATTAAATAAAATTCTTATGGAATGTTTGATGATGAGGAAATGGCCTTCCTTATCAAAAGATTCTATCAACTGGCTAGAAGGAATGAGAAATTTGTTGATGGAAAGAGTAACTTCAAAAGCTTCAGAAATAATCACACTTCAACTGATTATCCCAATATTTAGAGCAAGGAGAAAAACTACCAGACAAAAAAATGTCAAAGAGCTTCAAAGCATATCCTGATGAAGCTGATAAAGTTGAGGATTTATAAAGAGATGAAAAGAGTAATCTGGCACTGGTTGCCATTACATCTTCTAAAGAAGCATCTGAATCCAAAAGTGAATCAAATATTGAAGAGAAAGAGGTAATTTCTAAATCTACATTGCTTCAATATTTTTTATGAGCTCATGATCTCTCAACCTATTTTAACTAACAAGATGGAATCATGAAGCTAGAGATTGATCATCTAAAAAAAGAGCTAAAGATATCTCAAGAGAAAATCAAGTCTCTTGAAAAAAAAATTTTGATAATAAGGAGTCTGCGTCTCAAGATCAAATCTTAAGTGACTCAAACGCTCCTAAGGAAGTTGAAGGCTATCATAGAATTTGTGTTAAAGAACAATTCCTTGAGAAACCTTTCAATTCTTATTATTCTGACAATACTCAGACAGTACCGAAAACTTATTTATGTTAACCTCTGATAGCAAACACTATCTGAATCTATGCTAGTCATAGATTTCAAAATCAAGGATTATAAAGTCAAAAGATTTGATAATATATTAATCCAAGATAATGAAATCAAAGACTCTGCTAAGAACAAGTTTTGTTAGATCCAAAATTCATCCTAGACTCAAATTCGAGAATGAATCAAGGCACTACTATCAGACTAAGGCACGAAGTTAAAAAAGACTGTCGGGACAAACATTATAGGACCCAAAAAGATATGGGTACCAAAATCCAAAATTTTATTTGCCGCAGATATCACAAAAAAAAAGAGCAAGGCATCTTCCATGATACCTGATCAATGGTTACTTACAACATATGATGGAAGAAAAGCCTACATACCAAACTCAAAAGCGGAAAGATGCAAAAAGTGTGGAATTTGGAGAAGAAAGTGGAGTCACTGGTATAAGTACCATTGACTCAAGATCCACTTAAGTCACAATTCAGATTCCATGGTAAAATTTGAATACTCTCCTGAAGCTTGACCAAGAAAAACTAAAAAAAAGTATGTTAACTTCTTTACTTTGCAAACTCCTTGGCTCAATGAACTATTTAAGTATGAATGATTACAAAGTCTCTATTAGATCTCTAGAGAAATTCTTTTGCTGAGAACAAAATAATCTTCATAAATCTTTAAAAAAAAACTATGTTGTACTTGACTGTACTGAATAAGTCATTAACTAGAAGATGATCATGTTTATGGAAACATTATTCTCACCTTTTGTGATAATATTGTTGCTAGTTAGTAGTCAGAGAAATCAATTCAGCATTCATGAATCAAGCACGTCTATCTGAAAAACTAAACTCTAGTTTCAAGAGAAAATACTTAACCTAAATGGAATATCAAAGATTGATGACTAACAAAAGATGTCTCACTTGAAGTCTAATCTTACTAAATTCTGATGAGAGATTGCTTTTGAAAAATTGTCAGTCCCTGTGATTCAGAAAAGGAATCTTTGCTTCTGATAAGCAGTTTAAGTAAAAAAAAAATTCTTTTAAAATCCTTGTCTTACTTAAATTCCATAAAGTTGAGGATCATCTAATGTGTTCAAGAAATTTGTTGGGTAAGAATTTTTGGGTAATGATGTTTTCTTTTTATTACATTTATGGTCTCTATCCATTGTCTTTGTGTAACATCATTTCTTGTCACCTTTTTTGTCCTTCTGACAAGATTCTTATTCCTCTGTGTTTAGAATCTTGTTCAGTTCTTTCTTTATATTCTTTTCATTTGTGTTGATCAAACCAAACCTGAGATGAATTCTCTAGTCAATTCTTCACCGAATAAACTAGTTGTCATCAATGAAAAGTTTGTGGATTTTGAAGAACTGTTTAAGCTAGGTTTTAACTTTTGGAAGACTGTTTCTGAACAAGGTTGGGATGGATACTTTGAAATGCTCCATGGTTTTACTTATCCGAATCTTGTCAAAGAATTTTGGTTTAATGCATCCATTGTTGAGCTAAATCTTTAGTATGCTATCATTTCCAATGTTTTTGATGTTTCTATAACAATAACCTCTAAGACGATTGCTAATATAATCAACTGCAAAGAGATTGGAGAAATCCCATATACTCTTGTTTCAGAATACTATCTTCCTACTTGGCATACTTTTGTAGATCCATCAAACCTTTCTCAGGTCTCAAATATTCATCCTGATTCAATTGTTTAGAATTAGATTCTAAACTCGAACTTGCTAATTAAGGACAAGGATCTAGACCTTATGGATTATATTGAAAAAGATTTGCTACTTCTTCTCAATTTAGACATACATATTGATCTACCTCAAATTATGTTTGAGCATCTGAAAAAGAACCTTTCATCCTTTCACAAGGGAAAGACATTCTTCATTCCTTATGGACAAGTTCTTTCTCAACTATTAATCCAAAAAAGGAGTTGTCATAACATTAGAGGACGATTCCTCTAAAATCTGGAGAGATAAGTTTGAAGCTATCTATGAGAGGTTCTATTGTTGGTTATCCGCAATATATGCCATGTAACTATTATTATTTTGTATTAAGCAATCTTTTGTTTTAATAAAAAAAATTGTTTTTGTTCATGTGTTATTTATCATGTTGTCTTCTTGTGTTGTTTTAACTGTTATATGTGCATATCTTATGTTGTTCAGAGAATAAAAAATTAGGATCAAACACTAGAAACAAGCAACATTCTCATTAAAAAACTGATAGTTTTTACATCTCTGTCAAGAACTTTCGAGACATTTAAATATGTTCAAAGGTATTCCCTATGATCATCTGACATATCTAGATTGTTCAAGTAGCTCTTGATTCTTGGGAAGCGATGTCTAGTATCTAGCCCTAATAAAGATTCTCTTAAACAACTGTAAATGTCATTTAACAGCTATATGTTTTTAAAAAATTGTTTTCTTTTTACTTCATTTATACAAATGTCAGAAAATCTAAAAAGCAAAGTAAAAGAATGTACTGTAAATTAATAGTGCTTAAAAATAACTTTCATTCATCAGAGAAGGATTACAAAAAGGATGAAGATATTAATATTACATTAATCTAATTCTTCTAATTCCTTAAGAACCGTGAAATTTTCCCAAGTATAGTCTGGCTCGTCTTCATTTTCAGAATCTGAAATAAGAATCTGAACCAATCTTCTCTAGTTGGGTCTCTTCCTCTTCTTCTTCATTGCCATCTTCTTAGGTTTCAATGCAGTTGATGAAGAACCTGCTTCAGAAGCTTCAAAACCATCTGGACTCTGTTGACTTTGAGTCTTCAGACTTGTGATGTCTTCTGAAATCTCTGTTATTGTGGAGACGTTGGTACTCTCACTTGTGGATTGCATAGTGTTCTAAAAGATGTTGATGAAAAAACTTAGGATTTGGTTGCTTTTATAATGGATTATGGGTAGACCAAACGGTTGGATTAAATCCTTTTCTTGATCTTTGGACTACGACCAATAACTATTAAGAACGCACTGTACACGCTTTTAATGCTCCCTATTACTTGAATTGTTTCTCTTCTTTGGGAACTGCTCAAGTAATGAAGATTTGTTTTGCATTTATGAAATATTTTTTATTTCGTTTTGTTTTCTTATCTCTGTTTTAAAATTTTATTTTAATCTTTTTGATGTGAAAAAGGGGAAGAAAGATATAGAAGTATTTAAAGAGAATTTGAACCCTTCTGATTTTATATGTTATTTATTTTAAATATTTTAAAATTCTGTTATTATGGTTATTTGTTTACCCGAGAGATATACTTTATTTTTATTGAATATAGAACTTAGGGTGAGCTTACAAACCTCAACCTTTGAACTATTACACTCAGGGGGAGCTTACAAACCTCGGACTCTGGCGTTGTCAAGTAAATTAAAATAGCCCAACATTGTTCTTAAATACTTATGTTTGTCATCATAAAAAAGGGGGAGATTGTTAGAACAAGATTTGTTCATGACATATATTCTTTAGGTTTTGATGATTAAAATGTATTGACAGAACAATGGTGTTATCTAATGTGTGTTCTAAGTATACAGGTTCCAAAGCTTAAAGAGAAACTATTCAGAATTTGTTAAGAGACCACATTTGAGAGAAGCTGAGTTCTTGGCTTCTAATGGTTCAGAACTGAAAGACATTCTTAAGTGAAGTCAGATGATATAGGATTGCATAGACTCTGAAGCTAAATGTATCAGCATCATAAAAGCAATATAGTATCTCTATACTTATTGAATTTATCAGCTTCTGGTGATCATTCAGAACCATAGACAAAGCTAAGTGATCAGTACTGTATAAAGCCAGTTACAATGTCAAATCAGTTTGTTAGCTAGAGTCTATATTCACATGGCTCAAGGAGAGTTGACATGCTTTATGGATATCCACTCTCAACGAATCTATAGTACAACTCACAAGGAAGACGATACGCTTAAACGAGTTACACAATGGATAAAGATCTTTTTGTGTATCTATCTTCAACTTCTCTTAGTACTATGGATTGACAAAGACACTTGTGCAAGTTATCTTTTCCAACGACTATTCTTTTGTATCTTCTATTTAAGTACCTGAAGATTC
Source organism: Lathyrus tuberosus (assembly GCA_022829125.1). NCBI lineage: Eukaryota > Viridiplantae > Streptophyta > Magnoliopsida > Fabales > Fabaceae > Lathyrus > Lathyrus tuberosus. The sequence continues at coordinate 19,408,004 of JALAZF010000012.1, read as the reverse complement.
AATCTGAAGAATTAACAAGGAATAAGGAAAGAGGGCCAAGCAGCAAAATAAGGGTCTCACGCTTCTATCAAAATCGAAGAATAACAAGATCAACAACAACATCGAGTATGCAGAGTTTCTATAATCTGTTGTAAATTGTACAAAGCCTTAAGATTTCTTGAATAATGAATATCTTATAAATCTTAAGTGCTACGATCTTTGTTATAGTTATTGCTTTGTACCTCTTATTGTATATCAAGTACACCTTGTTGTCTATTTTACTAAACTAGTTGTTTAGTAGTTTAGAAAGAAAGTCTTTTGCTATGTACTTGAGCATCAAAGTCCCTTGTTGTGAGCTTGAGCCAAGTAAGTATCTTGCTATGTACTTGAGCATTGAAGCCTTAATTCAATTGTGTATTAAATAGGAAGTCCTGTACTCGAGGGTATAAGCAGAAGTCTTGAATCCGTGGAATTTAAGCAGGAAAGTCTTGGATTCATGGAATCTGAGAAAGGAAGTCTTGTACTCTAGGGTATAAGAAGAAGTCTTGAATTCGTGGGATTTAAGCAGTAAATTCTTGGATTCTTGGAATTTGAGCAAGGAAGTCTTGTACACGAGGGTATAAGCAGAAGTCTTGAATCCGTGGGATTTAAGCAGGAATGTCTTGGACTGTGAGTCTAAGCAGGAAGTCTTGTACTTTATGGTATAAGCAGGAAGTCTTGAATCTGAGGGGTTTAAGCAAGGAAGTCTTGGATTCGTGGAATCTAAGCAGGCAAGTCTTAGGCTGTGAGTCTGAGCAAGGAGAGTCTTAGGATTTGAGAATCTAAGCAGGAAGTCTTGATCAGGTGCTGATTAAGCAGGCAAGTCTTAGGTTGTAGGTCTGAGCAAAGAAAATTCTTATGCTCGAGGGGACTGGACTACTATCGGTTTAAGAGGAACTAGGATAAATTATGTGTGTTCATTTTTCACTTACTTGCTTCTGATTATTATTCCGCTTCATTCATATTATCATAATCTGAACTTTGTTCAGAAGCAAAGCAAATTGGAGAACACAATTCAACCACCCTTCTTGTGTATTTTTCTCACTTTCAGTCACAAACTTATAATTCCCGTATCGAGTCTGACATGCAGCCTTCAGTGAATCTGAACTCTTCACTCGGATCTAGTATTATCTCGAGCGAAGGTTAATATTTGAAAATAAATTTTCTTTGTTGAGTTGGTTGAGTAGATCATAAATATTTGGAAATGGATATTTGTTCTTAGTCGTAACCTTGTTCAACTGACAACAATCTATGTATAATCGCATACCCCTATCCTTCTTTTTCACTAATAGTATAAGTGTGTCTCAAGGGGACACACTAGATCTGATAAAGTGATTTTCTAATAACTTTTCTGGTTGGGTATTAAGTTCCTTCAACTCTATCGGAGACATTTGGTAAGGAGTAACCGACGATGGTCCTGCTCCTGGAACCAAGTATATAGAAAAAACTACTTCTCTCTCTGGAGGTAAGGATATAATGTCTTCCTGAAATATATCCTCCAGTTCTTGCACCACTAGAATAGATTCAACTTTCATCCTAGTGTTAGAATCATTTGTGAGCATAAGGATAAATGTACCACTTTCATCAAACAAATAGTGTATCATCTGTTTCGTATTCTCTAATAGTGTAGGGCGTATTTCACTTTGCGCCATAGAGACTGACAATATGAAGATAATCTTCTCTTTGCATCCAATGTATATTGAGTTGGCAAAAATCCAATCCATTCTGTCATACCCCAAATTTTTCCCTTAGATTCATTGATCGTATGCATAACATCTTATGTCAAACATCTATGCATAACTAACCATTTGTTTAGGCTTTGTTTGTTTGTTTTGTGAATTTAGGTACTGCTGCAGAAGATTTAAAGATCGTGGAGGCTGTCTGTGTATGGGTGTGTTTTGCTTGTGGAGATCCTAGTCCTGGCAATCTGTGCTGAATTCCTGTGGAGATATACCCTCATTCTTAGGATCCCTTAACCACTACAAGGTCACCTTCTCTCAAGATTCCAAAAGAATTAAGGTTTATGTTCAGTGGGTGTGACTATGTGAGAATTGGTTGGAACTTCGTGATGTGTTACTTGACAAGCGGTATCCTCACTTTCAACCTCACTTTCAAAGGATTTCCTCGTGACATGGCTTGGACTTATTCGCGAAATTGGATCATCATTTGATAAATGGGGAAGTTTGGATTATGGTAGTCTGTGAATCGTACGCTTTGCAATTGTATATTAAACTAGACTTCGAATCAAATTTAGGCCAACAACTTTCAAATTGAGGTTCATTTTCTTTACAAGCTCTAGTTGATTCAAGACCTCAAGATTTAAAGTCCTTCACAAAATTCAAGCCCTCATAGGATTCAAATTTTCAAGTTACCATAGAAACTTCAAATTAAGAGAATATCAAGTTCAAAAATAGCAGAAAAGATTCGAATTTAGACCAAAGGTCCTTCTACAAAGTATAAAATTTGAGAATTCACATTTAACTCCAAAAATTCAAAATGTTTAAAGGTACAACGATTTCAAAGTATATAAAAAACTTCATCACAAGTCAAGCTCAATACAAATTCACTCAACGTTTACAAGTTGTTTGCAAGATTCACAAGCTTTCATGCCAATGCATAAGTCCCCAAGATCTCAATTCATCCATACAAGTTTCAAGAGCAATGGAAGTCATTCCATCACCAATTTCTAGGGGTGTCGGTGTGGAAGCTTGAATGTAGTTGTTGCAGAGGAAACAGACCCCGAAAAACCTCCTGAAAATTAAAACACACAGGAAGTATCAGATGATAATTGGCGTTATTGGAAATATATAAAAACGATGGGCATAATGATTACTGAACTCACCAAAGTTCATCCACCTTACAAACCCTATGCCTCAATGTAAGCAAAAACAGTACAAATTACAAATAGATATGAATTATATCACAAAGCAGTGCACCTAAATTCAACTGAGTTTCAAACAGCACCAGATTCTATCGCTGGGATTCAAAACTTTACTACATGGCTATTCCTTTAACCTTCACCAAGTCCATGACATCCTCACAACCTACCGCCAACCTGTCATTACAGTCCTGAAGTCAGCACAACGCATAAGTAGAACTAAAACCAAGACATATTACACATAATGATACCGTGTAAATTAATTCGTAAAGCTCATTTACCTCTGCTGATACGGAAATGCTAAGGAATGTGACGCTGTTACGCGGGTGTTACCTCATCCATCAAGCTAGTCGTGCCAAGCTACATGATTCAAAACGACATCACAAAATTTATCTGCAAGGAAATTGAAACAGAAACATCATTGGGAATCAAGCAAAACACAACGTAACAACTTCATAAATCTTTGTTCTCTGCCGCAATTGGTCGGCCGTTGAGGGACTGTTCTTGAAGGATGTGAATCCTATCCTTAATGATGTCATGAACCTCACAAACCTTTCTCGTCAACACCTGCAAAATACATCAAGAATCATCATTATAGGAAAAGAAAATAGAAGAGGAAAAACGAAACCTTTCCAATAGTAGCAGTGGCGTTTTTCGTAGCGGCAAGAGCAGGGTTCTATCACTAAGCTCACCATCAATATTGAACAGCCTGAAAACGATACATCCAGCTGCAGGCCTCGTTTGGAATTCATCAAACCATAAATAAAAGTCAAAAACATCATCACCAATATCATACTGTCGTTAATTTCCAATATGATGAAGGTCCTTCAAGATAGTTCTTGGACTCACACTGAAAAGAACCAAAAGCATACGTGTCAATTATCAGAACCAAATCAAGACAAGTTTTCCTTTCCAAAATAGCCAGTAAACATTCCAGAGACATGTTCAAGACATCAAAACCCAAGGAGTTAAATGTATTCAATATTTGATGCAATGTTTCCAATTTGACTTCAGACACAATAATTCAAAAACAGGAACTTCGTCATTAGTCATAACAGGGTGTTTTCTTTCCAAAGCATTTAGGAAACACAATCCAATACACGTTCAAGGAGATTTCAAATCGTGTCCCATGCCAAAACATTTAGGAAACACAAGCCAGACTTAATTCAAAAGTTTCCAAAACAAAGTTACAACATGTTCAGACAATATTTTAATTCATGCCAAAACAATCCTCAGACAAAACCAAAACACAAAGACAAGAATCAAACACACTTCCAAATAAGAATAACACGTTTCAGACAATCTTTAATGCTTTCCAAAACAACATATCCCTCTCACTCAATTCAATCAACCTATATAAAGGGAGGAACATCAGAATTCGAGGAACATCACAAATCCATAAAAAAAAAAAACAGACTAAAAAAACACGACCATCATATCAGAAGAGAAAAAGCCTAAGAGTCTATCACAATCCCTCACACCACGCACATACCGTTGAGCTTCCAGAAAAATGATGAACACTCCACCCCTTTCATGATCTCCTCATCACAAACCCCTACTTCACCATTTTAACCTGCAAAACCAAACAAACAACAGCAGACCACATTACACCTTCAAATCAAACATGACATCCTTCTATAAATTTCATGGAATTTTCAACAACAACTAAGTGCACAAATTGAAACATCATACGCGTAGAGGTTGAGAAATTATGATACGAGGTTTTGAAATTGCTAACCTTCACAGCACCGCGAGGATCATTGTGGGGTTGCCGGTATTCCACTGTTGTCAATGTTACGACACTCCCTAATCCATCATCAGAGACTTCTAGCACTGAGAAGCATCACCAACACAGCAAAGGTTAGAAATCTGGATTAGAAGGAGAACACCAGCAAAAGAGAAGAGGCTCGATTTTGTACCTGAAGATCTCTCCGTCATCAGTTTCAAGTCCAACAAATCCCAGAACAAGCCTCCGTTCCGCAGGTAAGAATCTAACACCCTTTTGCCATGATTTTGCTGCGCCTTGTAGTTTCCGACGAGGTTTCGAATGCCTAACCTGAGGAATCTTCCTCTCCCTCATTGTTTGATTCGCGTTTTTTATTTAGGTTTTTTTTTAGTATTGGTTTCGGTCTGGATTGTTAGGTTAGAATTTGGGAAATGAGGAGATGCACGTAGCGAGGGAGAGAGAAGATAGATTGAAGTCTTTGTGTTTTGTTTAGATTGCTGTGTTGATCGCATGTGCCCGCACCCTTTGAACCCTATCATACGCCCTCGCTCTGGATCTTTTAAATAGAGCCATACTGCGTTGTGGTCAGGGGTCCACGGTGGACTCCCCCCTTGCCGCATTTCTATTTAAAACCTCTTTCTTCGTTTTTTTTATTAAAACCAGTCATTTAATTAAACCCCTTTTTTCCTTTTAATTTAACTAGCGTCTAAAAGGGCACTCGTTTATCCATTTTTTTTATGCGCGCATAAGTCAAAATATAAACGTGTAAATCATAAATTTTTCTTTTTTTTTATCAAAGTAATTCCGAGTTGTTCACTCAAAAAAATTAAAGTTGTACTAAAATTATGATAGACAAAAAACATCAACGTAAAAAAAATGATTTCCAAGATTATAGGTTGATCTTGCTTCGATTTTACTGACAAATTGTTCCGATTTCATACCCTTTCTAATGGCTTGATTCTTCAAATAGCCGAAAGTTGTAAATATGTATAATAAACAAAATTTATAATGTGATATGTATTTAAAGAGATTCAATGACTTATAGAGATTAAAGTAGTGAAGATAGATAGTTTTGAAGATTCGGTGGAAAGTAATAAATAATTGAATTGATAATTATCATAATTGCCCGACAATTTTGTCAAACACAGAGAAATTTAAAAAGAAAATAAGTTAATTAAAATAAAACAGTCAGAATAAATACAATTATTCATAATAAAAATAAGTTGATACAATTATTTATTTTTGAAAATGGTGTGCATTAACACTCCATCATTCATATCAATAAGTAAAGAGTAGCATTTATGATGAGAAATTATCTTGTGCAAATGATATGAGTGCAAAAGTAAGAGTAACCTTTATGTCTCTGCTTCTAAAATAGAATTATACGAACTCTTTTTCCATACACATTTCACTTTCTTGTCTCTTAATTCACTCTATGTCACTCTCACTTCCATTTTAAAAGAGAAAGAAAACAAACTACTGACTAAGGAGTTATATATATTTTTACAATGGAATTGGAAGTTGCATAGAAGTTATTTATTTCAAAAAAAAAACTCTAGAAGTTATTGAAGGAGGTTTTTAGTAGTTATGTTTAATATATGATGTGTTTAAGCCTTTTTAGTTTTTGCATATGCTTGACATGATGTATATTGTGATTTCTTGCTCTAAATTAATTGAACGTTAACTGCATGCTTTGTATTCATTCATTCATGACTTATGCGTAATACTCTTATAATTACATTGAGCTTTTATGCCTTAATTGAGTTGTTGCTTAGATAACTAACATTAGGTTAGTACTCCCTTTAAGTCAATTTCAAAGGAAAGGTACACCTATATTGACTGCCATGTCATGGGACTAACCTTTAGAATCTTCCCTTTAAACCCTGGCCTTAGGTTTCGGAGACGCCGTGCTCCACATCTCGCCGCAGACATTTTAGTCCCCTTAATCCTAGCCTTAGCATCGGAGTCGCCGCACTCCACGTAAATGTTTTGTCGTGAACATTTACATCCCTTTTCAACTCAACTTCAACTTTAGAGTCGTCGTACTCTATGTAGTGTCTTGCCACAGACATTACCTCCCCTGGAACCTTGACCAGTCAAGAAGTTCCTCATCCTCTTTGAGGAGAATTACGGATACTCTGATTCCACTCCCGTCAGGATACGTAGGCACAAGATGCGACATCTTGACGAGTATACTTAGATACTAACCCCTAGGGTTCTTCCTTAGCATAACACCCTTAGCAAGCGAGCAATATATAATATAAGTATTAACAAGAGGTTCTTGTAGAGTACTATAGATGCATAGGATGATAATACCTTCCCTAGGCGTAACCAACCCCCGAACTTTAGATCTCTTAGGTTTTTTTTCGATCTTTAACCTTTCCATTGGATAAATCAAAGACCGATGGTGAATATTTAAAGATTTACAATTCAAATTAATATAATAGCTTGACATCCGGTTCTCGCCGCAACACATTCCTAACACCACATATATTCTCTTAAGAGATAAGCAAGTGAGATCTGTCAAGAATGTCTTATCGGTAACAATAATGGGGAAACATTCACATATTTTAGTTGTCTCCACATTACTATTCTTTGCCTTAGATACTACCATTTGTGATGACAAATGATTCATTTTTAACCTAAGCCTCCTTATTCAATTTTATGAAATGAAGGAGTATGAAGCTCGATAGTAAAACAACACAAAAAGAGATTCCATATTAAGATAACGCATACTAGCAATGAGGTCACCGCTCTCTCCAGACTTCCTAGCATCCATAGTATACACTCTTTCGGCCTTGGTGATTCCTTCTTTGATTGCTTTCTTAGATGTCATCTTTGGGAAATCCTTCCGCATATGACTCACTTGACTCATAAGAAGTATATTGGTGGTACCCTCGATTAATTCCCACAAGCTGTCTTGTATTTTCAATAGTGAGCCAATTGAACGGGTGTTAGGTTGAAGAATTTCTTACCCTTGGTCGGTGAATTCTTGGTTTTTAGCTGCTTTTAGAATTTTCCATCTTCTCTTCTTTACGACTACCCTTTCCCTTTTTCCATTTGAATCTTTTTATAGTTATTTTCTGCTACCACACTCTATTGTAACAATTTCGTGTAGCTCAAGAACTTTTGTTGAGATACGTTATATTTAATATCTCATCCTAGACCAAATTTGGGTTGGTTGTTCTTTCACCTCTCATCTGGTGCATACATTGGTTGGTAGGAGAAACGAGTCATCTCTTTAAATTATTCTACAAGAATAGTGCTTAAAAATTAATTCCTTACCTCAATTATTTAAATTCAAGTTCTTTCCAGACTCTCTCACTGTCTGGGTAATATTTCTCCAAGAATAGTGCTTAAAAATTCTCCCAGTCTAATGGTATTTGTATCATTATCATGTAGGCTGAGGCGCCTTCTCTCCAAACTTCATCGGCTCCTTTTATCATGTGTGTAGTAAGTACCACTTTCTCCTCTTCGAATTATGGCGTCACCTTAAACAGTACTTTCATACATTTTAGCCATGCTTTCTCTACTAGGGGGTTTCTGGTTCTAGAAAACTCTGGTGGATTCATTTTGTAGTGTTGTGAAAAACTATACCGGAATAACAAAGTATATTTGGTTTCTTGAACACCAAGAAATCCACAAGGGTAGAAAAGAAGGAAAAACTTGAACAAACACACGAAATCCTATTAGGGTTCACAAAGGAAGAGAAAAGAGGAAGAAGAATAGAGAATTGGTTAAATCTGTTTTACTATTCACTTTCTCAATAGGGTTCAAAGATTACAAGTGAATACCAACAATTAACCTCTCTCAACCTAATAAGGTTTTGTCACACCTTAGAAAGAAAGACTAGTATGCTATTTATAATAAACCTAACATATTAAACTAATGGGTTGTTTAACAATTACCCATTACAAGCTAACTTAGGGTACAAGCTAACTTAAACAATTGGATCTATAATACAAGGCCCAATTCGATCTCCTACATACTAGAATACAATTCGACTACAGCATGTAGGTCTTCGACAACAGCACGTGAGCGGACTCCAACGGCATGCTAAAACTAGAGTTTGATCTAATATCTCACAAATCTCCACCTTGGATCTAACTCTATATCCTCAAGAAGTAAATTAGCTTTCTTCATGCAGCTTTAGCAACTGCATACAGTGGAAAAACTTGCAACTAGGCAACGTCTTGGTGATCATATCAGCAACATTATGACCTGTCAAAACCTTCAGCACTTGGACTTCTCCACGCTCGATTACCCCTCTGACAAAATGCAGCCTCACATCAATGTGCTTGGTTCGCTCATGATAGACTGAATTCTTCGACAGGTGTATTGCACTTTGACTATCACATTTAACAGTGATAACTGGACCTTGAAGTTTCAGCTCCTTTGCAAAACCTTCAAGCCATAATGCTTCCTTAACAGCTTCAGTTAGGGTGATATATTCCGCTTCAGTGGTTGATAAGGCAGCAACCTTCTGAAGTGTTATTTTCCAACTAATTATTGTCCCAAACATAGTGAACACATATCCATAAATAGATGTTATGGAATCCATACAACCTGCATAATCAGAGTTGACATATCCTCCGATTGTTGCTTTACTATCTTTACCCAAGGCTCCACCATAAATTAGGACTCTATTCAGAGACCCATTTATGTACCTTAAAATCCACTTCAATGCTTGCCAATGAGCCTTTCCAGGATTCGCCATGTACCTGCTTACAAAACTTACCGCATATGCTATGTCAGGTCTAGTACAGACCATAGCATACATCAAAGAATCCACTATATTAGCATATGGAATGTTATTCATATAAGCTCTTTCGACATCAGTACTAGGACACTGATCTATACTCAGCTTGAATTGAGGGTTTGTCGGAGCCACAACAGGCTTTAAATTCGACATACCATACTTTCTGAGAATCTTCCGTAGGTATGCCTCTTGAGATAAGCATAATTTTGACTGTTTTCTATCTCTTCGGATGACAATCCTAAGAATCCTGGACGTAGCTCCCGGATCCTTCATGTCGAACTCCTTATTGAGTTCAGCCTTCACCCTCATTACATCTTCGACATTGTTGCTTGGTATTAGAATATCATCCACATAAAGCAACAAAATAACAAATGAATTACCAGGTCGAAATCTAAAGTAAACACAGTGGTCGGATTGACTTCTAATGAAACTTATGCGTGCCATGAACTTGTCGAATCTCCTATTCCATTGTCGAGAAGATTGTTTCAGTCCATATAAAGATCTCTTCAATTTGCACACATAATCGTCCTTCCCCTTTTCGACATACCCTTCAGGTTACCTCATAAGGATTGTTTCATCTAGATCACCATACAAGAACGCAGTCTTCACATCCATCTGTTCTAATTTAAGGTCGAATTGTGCCACTGTGGCAAGCAACATTCTAATGGACCTGTGCTTCACAATAGGAGAGTACACATCATTGAAGTCGACACCTTCTTTCTGGGTGAACCCCCTAGCGACCAATCTTGCCTTGTATCTCTTCGACGCCACTCCTTCGATTCCTTCCTTAACTTTGAAAATCCATTTACAGCTAACTAACCTGGCTTGAGCAGGTTTCTTAATCAGTTCCCATGTGTTGTTATCATGAAGAGATTTCATCTCATCATCCATGGCCTTCAGCCATTCAGTCTTCTTTCGACTCCTCATAATTTCCTTATAGTCTCTAGGTTCTTCGTCGAGAGCCTCACTTGCAGATATTAAGGCATAAGCTATAAGATCTGCATACCCAAGTCTCTGAGGTAGCTTGATGACTCTCCTCGACCTGTCTCTTGCTAGCAGGTAGTCATTATCAGTCTCATCATCTTCGACAACATCTTCTGCTTCTTTTTCGACTTCATCTGGGGTACGCAATTCAGCATCAACATGCTTCACCTCAATAGGAATCTCTCCCTGTTCCAGCTCTTCGTCAGCATCATCAGTTTTCTTGAAAGCCATCTCAACTTCATTAAAAACTAATGATGAATCCAAGCCCTTGAGGTTGGCATTAATTTTGGTAAAACTAACTTAGCAGAAAGATGTTGGACAAGATGTCTTGACATGATGAACTAACTGCAGGTTAAGTTGTTAGACAAGATGTCCTATCAGGTGGATTCGATTTCTTTGTCTGTTATAGTTTTAGGATAACTGTATTTTGGTGACATGTGTGATTGGAATATGACTTGATTCCATGTGGCATATGAGATTGTGGAATCAGAGATTCTGATAATAAATGGAATATGCGGTTTCCTTGTAAGGAGACATTTTTGGTAACTTGGGATTGAAGAAAAGAATAGGTTGCAGATTCTGAGGAGCAGAATTGCTGCGCTTTTGAAGCCCAAATCCAGTTCTGTTTTGCAATATAAATAGGATGGTTTTAAACTAGTTTATGTGTTGAATATTGCAGTTGTTTTAGAAGTACTAAGGTTTGTACTTTTGTGAGCCTCTCATGTATTGTGTGAATACAAGAGAAGGATAATTTATTGAGTTGTAATATTTTCAGTCACTGCTGTGATTGGAAGGGAATTGAGAAGGGTCTCATACCTAGGAGTGTCTTAGGTATAAATCTAGGAAGGGTAGTTTCTAGGTACTAAGTTGTAAACGTTTGAGTTTATCCTAGAACCAATTCTACGTAGTTGATTTCATTCCTGGCTTGGTAGCCCCCAGACGTAGGTGTTGTTGATCATCGAACTGGGTTAACAATTTCTGTGTGTTATTTTCTTTCTGCAGTTTGTTTCTGTTCTTCTTTAATCCTTGTGAGAAGTGGAGATCAAGTGTCACGTCATCCTGTCTGAAATCTTAGTGATCTGCTTAACCAGAATTCCAATTAGTATCAGAGTAGGCATCCTACTCTGTATCTGGGTGAGATTCAGGGACGATACTTTTTGGTTCGATGGATAAAGAAGGAGGAATTCTGAATAGACCACATATAATTGATAGGTCCAATTATGAATATTGGAAAGTATGCATGGTGGCGTTTATCAAGTCCATGGATGGTAAAGCTTGGAAGTCTGTGGTTAAAGGGTGGAATCCACCAAAGATCAAAGACAAAGACGGGGAGCTCACTGATGAGCTGAAACTTGAAGAAGACTGGGATGATGAAGATGATAAGCTTGCTCAAGGAAATTCCAAAGCCTTGAATGCCTTGTTCAATGGTGTGGACAAGAATATCTTCAGACTCATCAAGAACTGCACTGTTGCAAAGAATGCTTGGGAAATTCTGAAGACTGTCCATGAGGGTACCTCACGTGTTAAATCGTCAAGACTTCAGCTTCTCACCACTAAGTTTGAGAACCTGAGGATGAGAGAGGATGAAAGTATACGTGACTTTCATATGAACATTGTTGATATTTCCAACACCTCTAGTGACCTTGGAGAGAAGATTCCTAAAGGCAAGTTGGTTTAATATGAAAGTGACAGCTATTGAAGAAGCTCATGACATAAATACTATGAAAGTAGATGAGCTTATGGGATCACTCCAAACCTTTGAGATGGATATCAGTGAAAAGGATGAAAAGAAGAAAAGTATTGCCCTGGTGACCAACCAAGAATAGGGTAACACCAATGAGGATTTGTCCAAAGTTGTAGGGTTCCTTGAAAAATAGGTTCCTTGAAAATCAATTTCATCAACTGGCAAAGCAACTGGATGAGAAGTCTAAGACCAATGTCAAGGCTCAGACTTCTGACATCTATAGATCAAGAAACTTTGGAAGAAGACCTAGCTATGATAAGAAACCCAACCGAGGGAAGGGAATTCAGTGCTTTGAGTGTGGAGGTTTTGGACACACAAGAGGTGAGTGTCCCACGTTCCACAAAAAGGAGGAAAAAGGTCTATCCACCTCGTGGTCTGAGGACGACTCCTCGAGCGATGGAGAGACTACTAAAAAGGTGTCTGCAATGACTGGAGTGTATGATTCTGACAAGGAGCCAGATATCGGATCGCTCAACCCTAATGACTTTGCTGAACTTTGTCAATTAGGAAAAGATCAGTAGAATCTCATTTCCTAACTTTGTGATGAGAGACTAAATCATTTGGAAATGATCTCTGATCTGGAGGATGAAGTGGTGTTGTTAAACACCAAACTTAATAACATGACCAAGTACATAAGAATGATGAACAATAACTCTGATATGCTAGATGAAATCCTTATGTCAGGGAGAAATACCGGAAGTAGAAATGGTCCTGGCCATAATGATCATGTTGAGACCAAAAGATATATGAATGGAGGAAACTTAGCCCACGTGATGTCAGGAAAGATGTCCCAACATCATCAAAGGCCTCAGAACATCTCCCCTGGAAAACAAAAACAGGACAAACAGTGTTATTACTGCGGGAAGTTTGGTCATATAAAGGCTCACTAATATAAGTTAAATGGATATCCTAAATCATTAACACAATCCAGAAGAAGAAAGAAAGCTCCTAAAGGGAAGAAGAAGCGGATCCCTAAGGATCAAACTGTAGCGTTTATAACTCATACCTCTCTGGGAGCCTCCGCCAAAAAAGACTGGTACTTTGACAGTGGCTGCTCCAGACACATGACTGGTGTGAAGAAGTTATTAGCTGACATCAAACCCCATCCTACTAGCCATGTCACCTTTGGAGATGGTTCAAAAGAGAGATAAAAGGTGTTGGCAAGTTGAAGTAAGATGGACAGCCCAGCCTCGATAGGGTTTTATATGTCAAAGGATTAATTGCAAATCTAATAAGCATCAGCCAACTGTGTGACCAAGGTCTTAAGGTGAACTTCTCTGAATCTGACTGCCTGGTAACAAACAATAAAGAATAACTTATCATGAAAGGTACCAGGTCCAAGGATAACTGTTACTTGTGGGGTCCTCATGAAACTCATTGTCCCTTCACCTGCCTGGTGTCAAGGGAGGATGAAGTAAAGTTATGTGTTGAAAAGTATTTGTGGGGGGTGTTTTATCGTATCCATAGAGATTGTGTATATTGCTGTCGTTCGATAGTTAAAGGAGTTTCAAACTTTAATTGTAACAAAGGTTTTGGTAATTTTCAATCGGATCGTTTGCATTCGAATTTTAGAAATCAAAGGTAAAAATATTTATTTTAGGGTTTTGATAAAACATGTCAAGATTAGGCTTCGGTGATCCGTTTCATACGTATTTTCTCGATTACGAGTGTGAACTTGTTAACAACAATTATAACCACATATCCTCTCAACAAGTTTCTCTCGAACACTTGTTGTGGTATTTACCATTTTGATCCTTTGTTGATCTCTCACACAAACTATCAAAATGATAACATTCAAGAACAATATTTATGAACATCAACATTCAAAACTATCTCTAACCTCATGAATATTGATGGAATGAAACTTAGATCAAGTTTTATAACATTTCTCTCGAACATGAAATTGAACAAAATATACAATGTAACCAAAGTTTTTCTTCTATAAATATCATCAACAAGGTTCACAAGCTTACAACCAAGAAGAATACATATAAAATACTGGATCACCTACCTCTAATCTTGACACAAAAGTGCTTTAGCTAGCCATAGACATTGTAGCTTGCTTGACAAGTAAGTTGCAAAGCTTTTGGAGCATCAATCTTCAAAGATTCAAGGATTGAAGCATAAAAGCTTTGGATTCTAAGAAAAAATAATAAAAGATGAAGTTTTTTTATCTCTCAAGAGTTTTCTAGGTTACAAAGATTGTTTCTAAAAGTTTTATCCCAAAAAATATCTAACAAACACCCTAAATAGCATTTTCTGCCCAGACAAATTCGCCAGGCGAGCTACAAAATTCGCCTGATGAAACCTTTAAGTACAGCCCACGTGCCATAACAGTGCAAAGAAACCTGAGAAAATATCTTGAAATCGCCAGGCAAATTCCAGACTCGCCAAGCGAATTCCTTTCGCCACCTCTTCGCCTGGCGAATCTTGCAGCGAAACACTTCCAGTAGCTACTGGAATTTGAAGATCCACTCGCCAGCTGACTCGCTAGGCATTCGCCTGGCGAATTTCTCCTTCCGCCACGCATTCACCTGGAGGGTTCACTGTTTGTTGCAGACACGCGACGTTGCTCATTTCATCATGTTTTCTTCCGATTTTTGCCGCGTCCCTTTTACAAAAAATGCTGCAAAACAAACAAAAACATCAAATAGACCAAAATAAAACATTGATTCAAAAATCACTTAAAAATAAGTTGTTTCGCATTCAGGAATTAGGAAAAGAGCTTAAAACTGTAGAAAATTGGTATCAAATTCATTTACAACCAGACACTTATCATTATGGCATCAGAAACTGGGTCATTTGCACTTAACAGGAATGAAAGAAGTCATGTCCAAGGAAGCTGCCAGAGGGATTCCAAATCTGAAGATAGATGAGGGCAAGATATGTGGGGAATGCCAGATTGGTAAACAAACTAGAATGTCACATAAAAGGCTTCAACATCAGGCCACCTCAAAAAACTTAGAGCTTCTCCATATGGATTTAATGGGACCTATGCAGGTTGAAAGTCTTGGAGGAAAAAGGTATGATTACGTAGTTGTAGATTATTTCTCTAGGTACACTTGGGTGCACTTTATCAAAGAGAAATCAGAGGTATTTGAAGTTTTCAAAGGATTGTGTCAAAAACTTCAAAGAGAAAAGGATTGTGGAATTGTTAGAATCAGAAGTGACCATGGGAAAGAGTTTAAGAACAATAAGTCTAATGAGTTCTGCTCCTCAGAAGGGATTAGTCATGAGTTCTCTTCACCCATCACTTCCCAACAGAATGGTGTGGTTGAGAGAAAAAATAGAACTATTCAAGAGTGTGCAAAATTCATGCTTCATGCAAAGAAACTCCCGTCTCACTTTTGGGCTGAAGCAATGAATACAACTTGCTACATTTTAAACAGGGTAACCATCAAGTCTGGAACATCTGCCACAGTGTATAAATTATGGAAAGGTAGAAAGCCAACTGTGAAATACTTCCATGTCTTCGGAAGCAAATGCTACATCCTGGCAGAGCGTGAGCAGAGAAGAAAGATGGATCCTAAGAGTGAAGAAGGAATCTTTCTAGGTTACTCCATAAACAGCAGATCATATCGAGTCTACAATTTAAGAACTCAAGTGGTACTGAAGTCCATAAATGTTGTAGTTGATGACTTTCCTATGGAAGTCGAAGCTACAAATGATGTTGGTGCATTCTTTCCTATTGAGGAGGAAGATGTCACAGAGGATGTTGAAACACCTCAAGATAACTTTGAAGGTGCTTCAATATCAAATGATGACAATCATGAACCTACTGTGACCGAATGAGTTGACAAGGGACCCTCCATCAGAATTCAGAAATATCACCCCAAGGAACTCATAATAGGGGACCCAAATGGAGGAAGGATGACCAGATCACGAGATGTGGTGGCAAGTGCTTATTTTGTGTCAAATATGGAACCCAAGAACGTCAAGGAGGCCTTGACAGATGAATTCTGGATTAATACGATGCAAGAAGAGCTATGGAAGTTCAAGAGACATGATGTCTGGGATCTTGTACCCAGGCCAGAAGGATCAAATGTGATTGGAATGAAATGGGTGTTTGAAAATAAATCTCATAAACACAGAGTAGTCTTGCGCAGGGGTACACTCAGATAGAGGGAGTGGACTTTGATGAAACTTTTGTTCCTGTAGCTAGACTGGAGTTTGTAAGACTGTTGCTTGGAATCGCTTGTCTGCTGAAATTCAAGCTCTTTCAAATGGATCTCAAGAGTGCTTTTCTAAACGGATATCTCAATGAAGAAGTTTATGTGGAACAACCCAAAGGCTTTGTTGATCCGGCATTTTCAAATCATGTATACAAGCTGAAGAAAGCCTTATATGGGTTGAAACAAGCTCCAAGGGCTTGGTATGAAAGGCTAAATGACTTTCTTGTTACAAATGGCTATAGAAAGGGAGGAATTGATAAAACTCTCTTCGTCAGAGAAAGGGAAGGTAATCTCATGATAGCACAAATATATGTTGATGATATTGTTTTTGGAGGAATGTCAGAAGAAATGGTTCAACATTTTGTTAAGCAAATGCACTCTGAGTTTGAGATGAGTTTAGTTGGAGAATTAACCTACTTCCTTGCTCTCCAAATCAAACAAATGGAAGATTCTATTTTTCTCTATCAAGGAAAATATGCCAAGAATATTGTTAAGAAGTTTGGCTTGGAAAATGCAAAACACAAGAGAACTCCTGTTCCTACTCACCTAAAATTGTCAAGAGATGAGAATGGGGTGAGTGTTGATCAGAGTCTTTATAGAGGCATGATTGGAAGCCTCTTATATCTTACAGCCAGCAAGCCTGATATAACATTTGCAGTAGGAGTCTGTGCAAGGTATCAGGCTGAACCTAAAGTTAGCCATATTAATTAGGTCAATAGAATTCTGAAGTATGTGAATGGTACATGTAACTATAGACTACTCTACACACACAACTCTGACTCTGTACTAATAGGATACTGTGATGCTGACTGGGCTGGAAATGCAGATGATAGAAAAAGTACCTCTGGTGGATTTTTTTCTAGGGAACAATTTAATCTCATGGTTCAGCAAAAAGTAAAACTGTGTATCCTTATCTACTGCTGAAGCTGAATACATTGTAGCAAGGAGTAGCTGTTCTCAAATGATGTGGATGAAGCAAATGTTGATTGAATACAATGTTCTACAAGATGTTATGACACTCTTCTGTGATAACTTGAGTGCAATAAATATCTCAAAGAACCCCATTCAGCACAACCGAACTAAACATATTGACATTAGCATCACTTCATTCGAGACCTGGTGGAGGACAAAGTCATAACTCTGGAGCATGTGGCCACAGAAAATCAACTAGCTGACATTTTTACTAAAGTTTTGGATGCAAATCAATTTGAGGCATTGAGAGGAAAGCTTAGAGTTTGCCTATCTGACGAGGCATAACTTTCCACTGGATGTGGGAATGATATTCAATTCTATGAATATGTATTCCCATCAGGTCGAGAGGGTTCCTCAAAATTCTCTCATGCTCTAGTGTGTTTTTTATTTATTTATGTTTCTGTTTTATGCGTCTCTTTATGCTTTTGGTTGTGTAAGGGCTGAATGCCCATGACAATCTTTACTTTTGTTGGGTGTGTATATACTATGAACTGTTTAAATTGGTTTTTGAGTTAGCCCTTCTGCCTTTGTCATATTGTGGCTAAAAAGGGAGAGAAATACTAACATCACTAACCACTGCTGATATTCTACTAACCACTAGGGGGAGTAGATCTGTACTTATTGAGGGGGAGACATTGTTAGGTTTCCGCTGATGTTCTGATGGTGGTCTCCCTGATATGATTCTGCAGGTCAATGAAAGTTAGTTTTAGCCAAAATCTGCCAAAGGGGGAGATTGATGAGTCCAAGCCCTTGAGGTTGGCATTAATTTTAGTAAAACTAACTTAGCAGAAAGATGTTGGATAAGATGTCCTGACATGATGAACTAACTGCAGGTTAAGTTGTTAGGCAAGATGTCATATCAGGTGGATTCGACATCTTTGTCTGTTATAGTTTTGGGATAACTGTATTTTGGTGACAGGTGTGATTGGAATATGACTTGATTCTAGGTGGCATCTCAAATTATAGAATCAGAGATTCTGATTCTAAATGGAATATGCGGTTTCCTTGTAAGGAGACATTTTTGGTAACTTCGGATTGAAGAAAAGAATAGGTCGCAGATTCTGAAGGGCGGAATTATTACGCTTTTGAAGCCCAAATCCAGTTCTATTTTGCAATATAAATAGGATGGTTTTAACCTAGTTTATGTGTTGAATATTGCAGCTGTTTTAGAAGTACTAGGGTTTGTACTTTTATGAGCCTCTCGTGTATTGTGTGAATACCAGAGAAGGACAGTTTATTGAGTTGTAATATTTTCAGTCACTGCTGTGATTGGAAGGGAATTGAGAAGGGTATCATACCTAGGAGTGTCTTAGGTAGAAATCTAGGAAGGGTAGTTTATAGGTACTAAGTTGTAAACGTTTGAGTTTAGCTTAGAACCAATTCTACTTAGTTGATTTCATTCCTGGCTTGGTAGCCCCCAGACGTAGGTGTTGTTGATCACCGAACTGGGTTAACAATTTCAGTGTGTTATTTTCTTTCTGCAGTTTGTTTCTGTTTTTCTTTTTTTCTGTTTTTCTTTAATCATTGTGAGAAGTGGAGATCAAGTGTCACGGCATCCTGTCTGACATCTTAGTGATCTGCTTAACCAGAATTTCAACTACATCTCGACTGGTGATACACCTCCTGTGACCTGGCTCTAAGAACCATAGCCTATAAGCTTTGACTCCTTCAGGATATCCCGTGAACATGCATTTCAGAGCTCTAGGTTCGACCTTGTCTTGCCTAATATGAGAGTTGGCCACACGGCCAAATACTCTCAGTCTGTCGAGACTAGGTTGATGTCCCGACCAAACTGCTTCAGGTGTCTTCATTCCCAAGGGAGCCGAGGGACATCTATTTATCAGATAAGTTGCTATCAAAATAGCCTCCGCCCAAAACACCTTCTTTAATCCAGCACTAACCAACATGCATCTAACCCTTTCAAGGATTGCTTAATTGAATCTCTTAGCTAAGCCATTTTGTTAAGGAGTATATGCTACAGTCTTATGCCTTGCAATCCGAGACTTAACACAATAACTGTCGAACGCTTTGTTGCAGAACTCAAGGTCATTGTCGGTTCTCAACCTCTTAACCTTTCTTCCAGTTTGAGTTTCGACCAGAACCTTCCAACTTTTGAAATTCTCAAAAGTTTCATCCTTCATCTTCTGAATGAATACCCATAACTTTCTGGAATGGTCATCAATGATGGATAGAAAATACCTTGCACCTGAGTGTGAAGGATTCCTTGCAGGCCCCCAAAGATCATCATGAATGTAATCTAGGGATCCATGTATTCTTTGCTTGCTTTTGTTAAACTTCGCCCTACATGATTTACCAAATACACAATATTCACAAAACTCCAACTTTTCGACTTTGTCACCACCTAGCAGGTTCTGCATCCCCAATTCGACCAGGCCTTGTTCACTGACATGGCCCAATCTCATGTGCCATAATTCTGTCGTCAACACAGGTTTCGTGGATGCAATATTTGTCGAACCACTTACAACCTCAGCCTCAAGGGTATACAAGCCTTGTTTCTTCACGCCTCTCAAGACTTCCTTCTACCCCTTCATGACTCTTAGGATACTTTTCTCTCCTTGAAAAACATATCACTTCCTATCAAATTCACCAAGAGAAATCAAATTTCTCTTCAAATCATGTACATACCTGACTTCAGTCAATAACCTTATTGACTCATTATGGAGCTTGAATCTCACAGATCCAATACCTGCAATTTTGCAGGATTTGCTATTTCCCAACAGCACCAATCCACCATCTTGATCACATAACTCCTCGAACAATTCTCTGTTTAGAGTCATGTGCCAAGTGCAACCTGAATCCATAATCCACTCTTTTCTTGAGTCGCTGGTTGAAACTACAAGGACATCAGATGAGTCGAAGTCATCTTGAACAATGGTTGCGTTGCCATTATCCTTACCTCCATGATCTTTTAGGCGTTCAGGACACACCTTTCTTATGTGACCCTCCTTCTTACAGTGATAACATTGAATACCGGATGTTTCGCCACTATAAGACTTCTGTAGACTTTTACCTTTCTTCTTGTCAAACTTACAATCCTTTCGCAAGAATTTTCCCTTAACGGGCCAAACCTTCACCAACCGTCGAAGGTTTATGCTCCTTTCGTTCGTTCAGGTCCTTAGAATACAAGGCTGATTGCACTTCTTCAAAGCTCAGGGACTCCCTTCCATACAAGAGAGTTTCTTTGAAGTGAGCATGTGTTATGGGCAAAGCACACAACAACAACAATGTTTGATATTCGTCACGATCTTCACATTAATATTTTCAAGATCAAGAATCAGCTTGTAGAACATATCCAACTACTCAGCCAAAACTTTGTCTTCACTCATCTTGAATGAATACAAATCTTGCTTCAGGCAGAGTCGATTCACCAGAGATTTGGTCATGTACAAACTTTCAAGTTTCAACCATAACCCCGATGCCATAGTCTCCTTTGATACCTGTCGAAGAACCTTATCACCAAGGCTCAACAAAATTACGTTGTGGGCTTTCTCTATCATGGCCGTCTTTTCTTTTACCGTTAACGCAACATCCATGGCTGCCTCTCCCTTCAACGCTTCCAAACAACCCTGCTGAACCAGTAGGGATTTCATCTTAAAGCGCCATAGACCTAAATCATACACTCCAGTGAACTTTTCAATCTCATACTTTATTGAAGGCATCTTCTCCATGCTCACCGTACCAATTTGTTGTGAAAAATGATACCGGAATAACAAAGTATATTTGGTTTCTTGAACACCAAGAAATCCACAAGTGTAGAAAAGAAGGAAAAACTTTAACAAACACACGAAACCCTATTAGGGTTCACAAACGAAGAGAAAAAAGGAAGAACAATAGAGAATTGGTTAAATCTATTTTACTATTCACTTTCTCAATAGGGTTCAAAGATTACAAGTGAATACCAACAATTAACCTCTCTCAACCTAATAAGGTTTTGTCACACCTTAGGAAGAGAGACTAATATGCTATTTATAATAAACCTAACTTACTAAACTAATGGGCTTTTTAATAATTACCCATTACAAGCTAACTTAGGGTACAAACTAACTTAAATAATTTGATCCATAACACAAGGCCCATTTCGATCTCCTACATACTAGAACACAATTCAACTACAACATGTAGGTCTTCGACAACAGCATGTGAGCGGACTTCGACGACATGCTAAAACTAGAGTTCGATCCAATATCTCACATGTAGAATTATCGAAAGTTCTTATTTTCAACTTGTGGTGGAGGAGGAGCATGTTGTACTCCTTGCATCTACTGCATCATGAATTCTTATTGTTATTTTTGATGCATCAGCATTTGGTGTTGTTGTTGCTGATGCATCCTTTCAACCCAAGGGTCTCCCTCGTGCCCCCACCTTGATTCTTCTCATGCTCTATCCTCTCATAAGAAGAAGATCACGAAAAGTGGTAATATTTCAACCATTATGAACATCGATAGAAAAAATTACAACTATTAGAATGATCTTCCCATCAACATTACCTGTAGTGAAGAACCCCACTGAAGACAAAGGCAATAAAGGTTCATATATGTGGCATGTAGATAATTCTGGAGCACAAACAATGATATTTCAATTTAATCAAAAGCTAAAGTAAATGATGTCATCAACAAAAAAAAACAAGAATTGGGTTCCTAAAATAAGAAGAAATCCATGCTATCATTTTATAACAAAGAAGTGACCAACGAGAAATCCAACCACTACACCCTCTACTAATAAGGGCCACTACCTAAATATGAAGTATCATACAAAAAAGGATGCATTATTCATCCCTGAGATTGCTTAGAAGCAGGTTGGTCGTGTTTTCTTGCTTCACCGAAACCATACAAAGGTAAGCCAAAAGACGGCAATGGAAGTCCTAAACAAATATATGGATCGCTATTGTAATATCGGTCCATATTTAATCTTTTAATTCACTATAAACTTCGTGCCAATTATCTATCAAAATGCTAACTTTTCTTCTACCTTGTACTACCATGTAACTCTTAAAATTATCAGCATTTTCACCATAAGTCTTACCAGTTATCGGACAAAAATTAACCGGGTAGCTAACACCGATTTTGTGGGATTTTGACAACTTGGTCATCATCGTGGCACCTCTAGAATTTCTTTTACTTTTAGCCTTAATACAGGTTGTATGAGAGGTGTTGGTCAAATTGTCCATCTTTAATTAAACAAGAACTATATTACTCAACCACAACACTCATCAACCAATCTCTACTAAGGCCCCTAATGCATATGAACTATACTACTCATGGTATATACGATACATTTTATGTAACACAACATCAACACTTCCTAAGAATATTTAACTTGAAACAAAACCAACAACACGACATATTACTATACTACTCATGGTAAAATGAACTTGTGTCAACAACAACACTAAAGAGTAAACCCATTTTTATCAACATAATCATAATAACTTCTCTTAACATAATCATGAATAACTTCACAACAACAAAAACTAACATTTTTAAGTTATGTGCATGGATAAAGTGAGTTACGTACCGAAAATATGATGACGAAGTTTCGTTCGATTTTGGTTGGAAGAGTTTATGTTCGAACACATACGTGTGTTGAAGGAGATGATATAATCTGAGTTTAGGGAGTTTTGTTGAAGAGGAAAATCGCCTAGGTTTTTTTTAAGAGAATGATGATGAAACGAGTGTTGAAAGGTAAATGAAAAGTTAGAGTCTGGTCCTGGGAAATATACATGCAAAAGAAGTTTCACGTTGGGTAACAAGGCCAACCGAGTGAATAGATAAATTTAAATTATAAAAAATAGAAAAGCTTCATATTCTAGGAATTTCATGCTAGTGATATTTCCCGTCGATTGGGAAAAACAACTAAGGGATAAGACAAATTTAAAAATAAATAAAAAAAATAGAAGTATAAGGGTCATTTAAAACAATGGGACATTAAAGTAAATAATTTAACGAAATCAATTTTTTATTATAAATAATTAATTTAATTTTTTTAATCAAGTATTACAAATATTAATTTATTAATTCAAAATAAATAAATAAAAAGGGAAAGACACTAACTAAAATAATGTGACGCTTGGTCCCTAAGGAAAATTGACAAATAAACAAAAAATAGAAAATGCATGATCTCTCAGTTTTTAATAAAATCTAGGGAATACGTTGTATTTAAAAAAAAACAATTAAACATGGTGCACAGAAACTATACCGCGATTATTTGTTGGGTGAGGCGAAAATTTTGTCATAAAATGTATTATTTGTAATAGTGAAGTGAATTAATTAAATGTGTTCATTGGGGTCATGTTCCCATTGCCAATAGTTTTTGGAGTTCTGGCCTGATGGGATACTCATTGATCTTACTAGTGAAGGATTTCTAAAATGAGATCTTGTACTTCCCATATATTCTGAAAATTTATGAGGATAGAGAATTTTGTCGGTGGTGATGTTCTTGATTCCTTGGTTGGCCGCTCACTTGTTCGAATTTCGAAGGGGAATAACTGTTTGGTAACGACGACAGGGATCTGCCTCTTTGATTTCCTCAAGCCCTCGGACGCCTCAAATAATAGTAGTTGTGATTTCGGTTCAGTTCGTCACGAAGTCTTGGAGGCGAAACCATATTGCCGTCTTGAACCTCAATTTCTCATAGTTGTTCATTTCGTAATTCTAGGGCTACTGCAGAGTGTGTGTTCACCATTACGAGAAAGTTTATCAATAAGGTGTTTCTTTTTTTATTTGGTGGTGGACCTCATGGGCTGGGGTTGAGAGGTGCTTCTTGGTCTTTACTCTGGGGTAGATCTTCGTTTTTGTTCTTTGGTGTTTGAAGTCCGTCATTCAGCAGGGGAATGGGGATTGTCTCAATTGTAAAAGGGTGTTAGACCTTGTTTCTTGGGTCAAACGAGGAGGCGGTAAGACCCTCCTACTTGCAAGGAATTCCCCATGCGACTTAGCTAGCTACAAGGGGATTTGTAGTTCCAGGTAGTTACTCTTCCTCGATTTTCCATTTTTTATGCTCGTGTGAATGGTTGAATGTTATTTTAAGTTCCCACAAATGAGCTAATGTAACTTCCGAACAGGAAGAGTTTTATTTATTATGAAAGTGACTAGATTTCAGACTGATTTGGGGTTGTGAACCTTCCTGGCTTAGTCATTCTGAATAATTTGGAGGTGGGACATAAAAATATTGGAAATTTTGGATGTGCCTTGACTTCCTTTATATATGGGATCCCGCTAGGGTTTTGGAAAACCTTTGATTGCTCTTTCATTCAATGGTCTGAATAAAATACTTCCTTAAAGCATGTTCATGCTTATTTCCAATGAGTTAGAATATTCCTAGAACATTCCTTTGAATATTAGTTGGAAGATTGAAGTTTTTTCTTATGTCGTCATTATCCATACATCCTTTGTTAGAAGTCTTTGTGGGTAACTTTACCTCATTGAACTTCATACTCTTGAGACCCCAATGTTAGGTCCACACACTAGGTTTGAACCGAGAAGGAAAAATTAGTAATAATAACAATTGAATGTGCACAAATAACGGATCTAAAACATATTCATTCTTTGTCACTTCATTATTCTAAAAGCTAAACTAGTTACCTTGTTAGTCGTTGTTTGTGATCTATTGTTATTTAAATTCATGAGAAGAAATTAAATGGATACATATGAGTTTATTTACCAATATTGATTAATATTATGGCATGTTATTGATCATTTTAGAATAAATAACAATTTACTCTTGACTATGAATATTAGTTTTCCAAAAAAAAAAATGAATTTAGTTAAAGAAATTATCAAACATATTAGTCACTTTCTAGCTGTACTAGTCTGAAAAAATTCTTACCTCAGTTGACGATATTTCCCAATGTAACCCTTCAATAGTTCAATAGGTGTGGATGATCCATCATCCTTACAATCAACCAACAAAACTTTATATTTTATTTTATTTTTGTTGTACAAGTATATAATGTCAATTTTTGTTATAAAATATATTTAATCTAATTAATCTCTTTTTATTCTTCTTACATTTATCTTGTCCTTTGAGAATTATAAATATAAGTTAATTGTATTCTTATGTCACAAGAAACTCTTACTTGTAGCAAAGATGAACATCAAGTCTTTTATCTTCTTGTTCTCCTATGCAATGCTTCTTATCTCTATTGTGGCAATTGAGTCTTATGAAGATGAGCAAAAATGTATGTATATAAATAGTATCCATAATTACATTTTTTATTTTTATATTTAATAACATGTTTTGGTTTAGTTGTAGATGGTGAAATAGAGAAATCAGAGAGAAACCTTGAACAAGGTGATGGTGGATATAAAAATAATGGTGCTAGCCTTGATTGTGGGGGTTACCATGGCATTTCATTCAATAGTGATTGGGAAAATTGGATCGGCATGGGACACGAGGGCGGAAGTGGAAAGGGGGGAAGTGTTGGAGAGGAGGGTGATGGTGGAAAAGGTGACAAAGGAAAAGGGAGATTAGGTAGCGAACCTGCTCTCATACCTTTTCCTAGGAGTGGAAATGAGGGGCAGTAGTTGGGGACACAAGTTGTGGAGAAAATCTTTATGAAAAACTAAATGCATAATACATGTGTGGTGTATACTATATACATAATAGTACAATATAAAATGTAAGAAATATAAATAAGTGATGGACCGAGTATTTATTGAATAAATTAACAATAATAATATGTATGATAAAAATTATCAAATTAGTTTTCGACTTTATAGTAAGCTCTCAAATAGATACATGGGATTATAGTATTCTTTATAATGGAGCATGTAGTTATTGTTTTATTTTGATTTATTTTGATTTGGTTCTCCTCTCAAAAATACATTTATTTGTATGTTCATCGAAAAAATAAAATAAATCGAGATTTATTCATAATAATACAAAAAGTTTTATATCCAATATATGTATCATTAAATAAGTATATGTAAAATATTAGTTCAAAATTCAATTATATGAAAAATTTTGTATTTTTTCTGTTTTTTGAAAAATCGAGGTTTAAAAAATTTCTATTTAATTCATCTCACGTTAAAAAAAAAATCAAATTTAGTGTAAAAAATAATGAAAATATTAAAGTATGTCAGCACTTTTACAATCAAAATTCTTAAATATTTTGTTTCGTCACTTAAAAAAATACATTTATATGTGTTTCGATAGAAAATTTAAAATAAATTAAAACTTATTCGAAATTCCATGAAATTTTGAAGATAGTTTTATTGTGTTATGAGATAAGTCCCTGTAAAAGATTAGCTCAAACTTCAATCATATGCCAACGTTTACGTTTTCGTTTCATAAAAAATCGGCGCTTAAAAAATTCCGATTTAATTCATATCAAGTTAAGATAATTCAATTTTTTTGGGAGAGATCCTTATAATGTGATAAACTTTCATGTAAATAATCATGAAAAAAAACAAAGTCTAGGTAATAAGAATGATGTGTTTGAATTAGGTAGAAATTAGTTACGGATTAACTACAGATTAGCTACCGTTTTTTTGGGTTTATGCATCTTAGCAACGGATTTAGAGACATACTTTCCGTCACTAAAAGTTTAAATCTAAATAATAAAAATAAAGTGAAATTGCCCTATGGCATTCATGTCACTATCTTTGTCACACTAACTTTGCCACATCTACGCTGAGTCATCACAAATTTTCATGTGGTACGCCACATCAATTTCTGTTAATATACGTTAATAAGAGGGACCAAAAGTGTGGATGAAAAATATTAGAAGAACCTTTCTTTAAAGAAAAATTTTGTAGAGACTAAAAACGAACATTGAAATATTTAAGGGGATTAAAAACATATTTAATCATATTCTTTATAATAGACCACATAGTTATCGATGAATCATTAATTGAATTATTCACATTATAGACAAGACTCATAGTTTATGTAATACTCTGGTAACTATTTTAAGAACTTTTAATTTTTGTAATGACTTAATTAAGTAATGTATCTAATTTACATATAATTCAAATATATCGACTACTTAATATATATTTTTTTTTAAAAAAATTATTTATTAGTGATCAGATGCATCATACCTCAATTTTGACCCTGCATCATAAATTAGTACATGCATCATGACATTAAAATTATATGCATGTCTAAATATGCATTTCATCTCGCATAATGCCTAAATTGTCACTCAGAATAATTTTTTGGATTTACAAGCAGACTACTTGAACTGATTCTCAATGTGCATATAATTAGCGGGCGAAAAATTTCAAAATCGAGCTTGCATATGTCACTATTCTTAATCTACGGTTCGCGTAGGTTAACATGGCGTACTCGTTTTAATTTTTTGACCATTTTTTTTACTCGTATTTTGATCAGTCTGAGCTTTTTAACCGATGAAATTTTATTTCAAAATTAGATCAAACGATGTATATTTCCGAGAGATTTATTGCATCCTTTTTGCCTTGTTTCCACACACACATATATATACTTATACATGCATCTTCTTCAAGGCAAGGTTCCTAGTGAATAAAATCTAAATGAAACCAGATTACAAATTTGCCCATCATCTTCATCCCTTCTTCTATGCATACACCACTACGCTAAACAAGGGAAAAGAGGGCGCTTTTTTTGGCCTATGACAGCGCTTAAAAGCGCTGTCTAAGGCTGCGCTGTCGTAGGTAAAGACAGCGTTTTTTTATTTATGAAAAAGCGCTCTCTAAAAGGGGGACTTTAGACAGTGCTTTCAAAAGCGCTGTCTAATGTATACGTTTAAAATTTTAAAGAATTTTTTTATATACTTTAGAGAGCGCTTTTTTCTTCAAAAGCGCTCTATAAAGGGGGACTTTAGACAGTGCTTTTGAAAGCGCTGTCTAATGTATACGTATAATGATTTTTTTATATACCTTTAGAGAGAGCTTTTTCCTTAAAAGCGCTCTCTAAAGGGGGACTTTAGACAACGCTTTTCAAAGCGCTGTCTAATGTATACGTATAAAATTTTAGATTTTTTTATATATCTTTAGAGAGCGCTTTTTCCTTAAAAACGTTTTTTCCTATACCTTTAGACAGCGTTTTTTTTTCTCAAAAGCGCTGTCTTTTGTCTACGTATAATTTTGAAGATTTTTTTAAAAAATCCCATTTTAACCATTTTTTTTATGCAGAAACCTGTATAATTCACATTTCCATAAACCTGTATAATTCACATTTCAATAAACCAGTATGGATACGCATTTCCATTAACAAATTCTATTTCAAAACTAGAATTTACATTAATGCAGAATTCGCACAATTCCTTATATTGTATGGTTTCAAACCTGTATAGAATTTGTACATTTCAATAAACTAGAATTTACATGCAGAATTCGCACAAATTCTATTGTATGGTTTCAAACCTGTATAGAATTTACATTTCAATAAACTAGAATTTACATTCATAAAACTATACATTCAAGAAAGAATTCTTCTTGCAATAAAGAATTCGCACAATTCCTCCTTAGTATCTTGCAATTGTTTCCTCGTGTAATAAGGACACGCCATATCATTGAAATACTACATAACAAAACAAAATACGCATTATTTAGTTAAAAATAATAAATTATAGGCTAAAATACAGTTTTGGTCCCCCTGTTTGTCAAAATTCACGGTTTTGGTCCCCCCATTTTATTTTTTAACAGTTTTGGTCCCCCACCCCAATTTTGGCCCAAAAAAATGATGAACGGTAACTGGTCCGTACATGAACAGTACATGTCCGTAAATGAACAGTACACGTCCGTACATGAACAGTGAGGGGTGGGGGACCAAAACTGTTAAAAAATAAAATGGGGGGACCAAAACCGTGAATTTTGACAAACAGGGGGACCAAAACTGTATTTTAGCCTAAATTATATGACATATTCGATAAATATTAAAATAAATCCTAAGTTATAAAACCATGCATACCGTAATAGGAATCTCCAATTGTCCCATTTGAAGGATTTCTCTCATGAACCTCAAAACGAAGTACCCGCAGTCTATGCCATTACGCTGACGAGGGCACTACACATAGACAAACAAATAAGAAATAATATATAGATGTTTTGTGTTATCAAGTAGCATCACTAATAAGCAATATTGTGAAAATTAATATACCTCCACTTTGACCCATGTAATATTGGTTGCTCTAGGCCGTGCTACTCGAGTCTCTCTTTGTGCACGGTATAGTAGTATAGCTCTATAAATAAAAAAATGTAAACTTAGAACAATGTTACAGAAATAATTAAATATACAAATACACATAAATATTTCGAACAATCTCACTTACGTGTCAATCAGTATCCAATGAATTAAGATAATAGACCACTTATGTTATAGGATTAATGGCAACCAACAACCAGTGTCCACTGTAAAATATAACAAAAGTTTAGATGAATAATTTCTACTCAAAAGATACAAATTAAAGATTAGAATGAAATTAGAATGAAAATCTTACCCGTTTCCAGTATTATACGGTAAAAGAAACAGACTTTCTGTGTTGCTGGCCATAAATCGCTCAAGTAAGTGGTCTCTTACTTCAATTGAATTCATACCAATTCTCGGTGCATTAACAAGGCTGCAAGAGAAGAAACGGAATCTGTTTGATAATTCCGTCCCCCGCATGAATTTTTCTTATAGGCACCTTAAATAAAAACATAATAAACATTAGACTATTTTCATTGAAATGTGTAAATAAATTATTCAACTAAATAAATAATAGATTGATTGGAGTACTAGATGTATGAATGCATAACACCGATGCCTAATTCAGTATGCTTGAATATCTGCTCCATGTCCTCTTTTCCGATTATCTCGGAATGTGGAAATCCAAAAACACCTTCGACCATTTCTATTTGACGAATAACACCATCCATCAAATCTGACATTGTCATAAGTGTTTCTAGACACGACTGAAAGCGAGCTCTTTTTTCCTGCACGGTCCTTGTAGGAGCTTTTTTCTTGCCGGTCTGTTGTGAAGCATGAGCAGGAACCTAACAATCATATAAGTTAGGTAAAGTAGAAAATCATGAAACTTTTGAATTCGGATAATAGAATAACACTTAAAAGCTACCTCTCTATGTGATTCAACAGACTCGTTTTGCCGCAAAACTCCTTTATTCTTAGCTGCGGGTTTTGTAGGAGTCTAACATTACCATGTAAAAAAATGTAAGTAATGGTTCGGAATGATTTTCATAATCGTTCAGAATTGACATTTGAATACTAAGAGATTCGTAATGGTTTTCAACATACCTCATCACCTATGGAAATGAGGTCTAACGGTCATGCAACAAACGAACCTATTGCATCCCGCAGCAATGTAACCTCTGAAACCGAGTCAGGTATGGGTAGTACCGCATTCGTATCTAAATCGATATCAACCGACACTTTCAGATATCCATTAGGGAGCGGTTGATGGTGAAGTAACGCTCCCACAAGGTTATGCACTTTTCCCTTGCCAACCATGCGATAAGTCGGTAACGACAAATACAGCTGGCAAGATGAAATGCCCTGAAGCAATAATAAATATGTAACTGTTAATATGTATAAAGGTCAATTAAAATAAATGTGTTAATTTAATTAAAATAAATATGTGCTAATTACCTCGGGAATTTTATTTGGAGAATTGATACTAGCTTTATCACTAGTATCTTTCAAACCGGAACCGCGCTTTTCCGCCTCATATCTCTCTTTATCCTGTTGCAATTCACGGACTTGCGCTTGCAGTGCCATCAAAGTTTGCATGACTTCTTGGTTGCTGGGATTTTTTCTCTTTGGTTGCTTATACAGGGAAGATGGAGTCACACCAAATCCTTTACCTCTCACCCGACCGGGATACTCAGGAACATTTAGTACTCGACTAAGAATGCTCCTGCAATCATCCTCATCTGTGGGTAAGGATTTAGATAGATTCTCCTAAAATTCATTGACAAATTGAAAATTATTAGTGGGGATTAAAAATTAATTATATTTTAATAAAATTTCGATTAACTTTGAGACATAATGTTATACTTACACATTCATCAAAAACATGCTGAACATCTTCTCTAACAGCTCCATCCTTACCCACACGAGTTTCCTTCCACAATTGTGTTGGGAACTTTGTGTGTTTCAAATAAGAAAACCAAGGCGGGGTTTTCCTTCAAGATCGGTTTGATTTGAAGGTTTTGGACAAGATCATGTCAACACAGATTCAATCGAGTGAAGGCTTTCAGAAAAGGTGGTTTCCTTGCAATGGAGTAGCACGAGACGGTGAATTATGTTCGAAAATCTTGGATTTCAACAAGTTGCGTGCTCGAGATAATCGGAGGATTGTAGCCGCATTGTTGGTCACTTGATCAAGCTTTTGATCAAGGGTTAGAGGTGGAGGAATTAACACAAAACAATAGGATTTTTGGGGTTTGCATTTGTCATCTCTTGTATAAACGATTTTACAAGGAAAATATTAATAGCAATATCTCAATTCGATTTTGAATTGAGGGAAGACGTGCCCATAGCGAAGCCGATTGGGGAACTTCCTAAACAAATCTTGGTCTCTCCCTATTTATCTCTTTATCTCTTTTATTGTTGATTTCTCAATTTATCGAGTTCATCGTTGTTTGATCAATTTGATTGGAAATTATTTTCTATTATCTTTTAAAAGTGTTGTTGTTGATATAATCATAATCACTTTGACTGTGATTGGCTTTTAACATTAACAAAACAAATTAAATTTCCAATTGTTATCGATTGCACACTAAGTGTTTGATAAATTGTTTGTGCGTATTTTAATTGTGTTTTGGTTCATTGGATATACGAGTTACGATTAGCATTGCATTTAATTGATTCGTAGCTTGATCGTTGTTAAACGTTTACGTTCATTATCATTTCGCTTGGTTTGCGATACGTATATTGCTTTTCGATAGTAGGTTCGGTTACACGATTCGATCCGGGTCGTTTTTCCGATGTGCCATATTTTTTTAAACAGATTTTTGCCAAAAAGTTTTGGTTATAAAATTTGTGATCTATTCACCCCCTAGATCGAAGCCTATCTTCTAACAAGTGGCATCAAGAGCTCTAGTTTATTCTGTGCTTGAGATACATTTCTTAGAAGAATGGCTACCAAACCTAAGGGTACGAACAATAGAGCACTAATTTTCACCAGAAAAAATTATGGCTATTGGAAAACACATATGCGCATACATGTCAACTCCGTTAACAAAGGTATTTGGGATGATATCCAAAACAATCCAAATGAAATAACTATGACCAATGAGGAAGGTGTCACAATACCTAAATCGAAAGCACGATGGGATGATAATGATTGGAAATTGTGGTCACATGATTGGAAAGGAAAAAACATTCTCACTTCCTCTTTGGGAGTTGATGAATTTTATCGCGTTTCTCATTGTGGGACTGCCAAATCTACGTGGGACGTATTAGAGATTTCCCATAAGGGTACTAATGATGTCAAATAATCTAGGATCAACACATTAAATCAAGAGTTTGAGTTGTTCCGTATTGAGCATGTTAAAACCATTGCGGATATGCAGAAAAGGTTCTCGCATCTTATAAATCGATTAAATGCACTAGGTAATCCCGTTTCCAATGAACTTGCTACTAACAAAGTTTTGAGGTGTTTAAGTAGGGAATGGTAACCAAAGGTCACCGCTATTAAAGAAGCAAATGATCTTAAGTCGCTTGATCTTACGACTTTGTTTGGTAAGTTGGAAGAGCATGAGCAAGAGCTTACTTGATTGACAAAATACGAGAAGGAATACGAAAAGCGGTCGAAGAGTGAGAAAGGGAAAGACAAAGAAGAAAGGAAGAATTTCATTGCTCTAAAGACTTCTAGCTCAAGGCTAAGATGACAACG
Organism: Lathyrus tuberosus; assembly: GCA_022829125.1. Lineage (NCBI taxonomy): Eukaryota > Viridiplantae > Streptophyta > Magnoliopsida > Fabales > Fabaceae > Lathyrus > Lathyrus tuberosus. The sequence continues at coordinate 19,374,913 of JALAZF010000012.1, read as the reverse complement.
AATCCGACGAAGAAGATATGAGATTATTCATTAAGCCAGTTAATAAATACATGTCAAAACATGGCAACAAATATCCCAATAAGTACCGTGATAAATCAAGAAGGTTATCAAGTTCCTCAAAAGAATAAGATGAGAGCAAAAAGGGAAAGTTACAAAGTACGTGTTACAACTGTGGTAAACCCAGTCACTTTAAGCCGGAGATTCCAAAAATCAACAATGAAAGAGGCAGTTACAAAACATCTAGAAAATCTAGAAGAGATTATGCCGCTTTGGAAACTGAAAGTGATTCATCAAGTGATGATAACTTTACTTCAAGTGATGAATCGGTCAAGTTTTTCTATATGGAAAACAAAGGAAAGAAAAAGGTTGTAAGTCACTCTAAACTTCAAGCTTCTCAAGACTTATCTTTTTCTCAACTTCAAGAATCCTTTGAGAATCTACAAAGACAAGCCATAGATACTTTTAAGAGATTAGCTTCAAACAAGAGAATCATCTCTCATTTGGAAGCTAAGATTGCTGAAAATGAAAAACATGTGGAAGCACTAAGGAAATCTATGTCAAATATTCTAGAAGGACAAGATGAGGATCCTAGATCTTTGTGAAATTTTGGTTGTAAAACATGTCACATTTGGCAAAAGTAGTCAAGGACTCATAAATCAAAACTTGATAAGGCTTTGTAATCCATGGTTACCTTTGCTATAGATACTTCCAAGTATGACTTACTATCTCACAATCTGTATCGAAGTTATAGTAATATTAAAAAGGAACCAAATAGCAAAAGGTTATCTTCTCTTAACTTGTATTGTCACTACTGTTGCAAAAAGGGACACACTATTACAAAGTGAAGAGTTAAGAAACTCCATGTTCCTAATGGTGCCTTTCAATGGTTTCCTAAATGCAATCAATGTTTTACTAATCCCCAAGGACATAATGAAGATTGGGGTTGAACCCTAATTTTTAACCCTAAGATTTCTCACATCTCATTTGCATCTTATACCACAAACAAGATCATGCTTTGGTTCCTCTACCCCTCTCATCTTTGGGTTTATGCCTTGCAGGGATCACTGAGCATCTGTGTGTTTCTTATTTGCCTTTATTTTCTTATGTTTACTAACCTTTAATCAAAATCCAAAAATATGTTTGTTTTCCTTTTACTAACTCTTTCAGGAAGGATTTATATCAAGGATATCAAATGTAAGTTCCTTAGCTCGAGAGAATTCATCTGAACAAAGTCAAAGTTGATCTGCGAATAATTCAAAATTATCTGGTCAAGAGTTTCCAAAATTTGATTGTTTATTACTCAAGAAACTCTAAGGTTCATGTGTTTATTTCCATGCCTTCTTTGACAAGTCAAGAATCGAGCCAGAGCCCAGCACAATCCAGCCAACGGGGCATTTTTCAAGTTTTTCAACTGTGCAATCAATTGCACTATTGGTCCAATCGATTGCATCATGCATTTTTTTCCTAGATTTTGAAGTTTTTAGCAGTGCAGTCTATTCGCGCTACAGTGCAATCGATTGCACAAGGACAGAATTGGCCAAAATCAGTATTTTTCAAATTTTGAAGCATTTGGCACCAATTTCATCATTTGAGAATATTCTAGATCACCCAAAAATAATTCCCCTACATAATCACAATTAATTCCCACCATACACCCTCATTAATCACCACTTGATCTTGATTTTGCCTCCAAATTCAAATTTCAAGCCTAATTTTGGGTCCAAACCAAACTCCAAGCCACCAAATTTCCCAAGCCTAAACTCTATAAATAGAGGCTTCATTTCATTCATTCTTCAAGCTTTTGATAGATAAATTCACCTTGTCAAAATTCTTCTTGACTCTCTTAATTTTCTCTAACTACCAAATTTACCAAAGCTCTTTCTTCCATTGAAAGTTAGTGAGTTCATCATTAGAACTTACTAATCTTTGAGCTAAACCTTCATCCATTCACTTTTTCATCATCAATTCCTGTAGATCAAGGCTTTGGAGTGTGGTTCTTGGAGTTGATTTGAAGAATTTTCAGATTAGTGGTGAACTCTTGATCCACCATTGTTGTGCTTGATCCATCTTCCACAATGTAATCCTTTAATAATTCTTATTGCTTGATCTTTGGATCTTGCAAATTGTGTTTTATTGGTGTCATTTGTTGTTGTTTTACTTGAATTTTTGTGCTCTTTTGCATCCATGATCATGGTTTTGCCTTGTAAATGCTGATTTTATTGCTGCCTGGCAGTGTGCGCAATCGATTTGCATTTCAGTGCAATTGATTGCACAGTGTGTTTTTTTGCCTAGAATTGTTGATTTTCTGCTGTGCAATTGATTTGCACACTAGTGCAATCAATTTGCACAGTGCATAATGGTGTTTTTCACCTATTTTTGGGACTGTTTTGGTTGTTTCTTCATTCCTAACCCCTTCCCTTTGTTCTTAGCCTTAGATCACATAATTTTGTGGTTTAATTTGGCTTTCTCTTCATCTATTTCTCTTTTCTTTTGATCGATGAAAATCTTACATATCATAGATTATTGATTTTTCAAGGATGTTTAATCTTCATTATTTCAAATCTATGGTTGAATGTTCATTTGGATCATTCTCCATACTTTGGAATTGTGATAGGTTACCTTTGATAAATTTATGAGAGATCTTGATCAAGATGAGATCACTACCTATTTTCTTTTCGTGTGGTATTGCTTTCGGAGAGTGATCTACATATCACTTCTCTAGCATGCATTATCACTAACATCATTATTGATCGGCCTCGAGTAGGGTGACTTCTATATAAGTCACTTGGTGATTGCTTAACATAGCGGTACATGTGTCTCGTATCGGAAAATGATCATTCGTGGCCAAAACATATGTTTGCAAGCCCAAGGATGGTTGATTATTTGTCTTTTGGCTCAATACCTATGAGACTTGTTGTTATGAGGCTTTGGTCTTATCAATCCTCTAATAAGTTCTCATTAACCTTGACCTAAGTGCATTATTCAATCATTATTGATCATTTGCTCTAACAACTAATCACTAACTTCTAACCTTACTTTTATGATTCCTTCTTGCTCCCTATCTCTCTTTATTTTTATTGCTCATTGCTCATTATATCATATCATGTTTATGCTACGGGCATTTTCACTTTGTCCACTTGGACCATATGTTTATGCTTATGCTTTTTTTTTTCTCTTTGTCCACTTGGACCAAAAACATTAATAAAGGCCAAAACCTCTAAAAAACTTGTGCTTCTAATCTTAGACTATGGTTATTATCCTTTGCATTGGACATTGAATTTTGAACCTAGACCTTGGACTTCAATGCTATTCTTGGATCCTTGGACTTAGAACTAGGACCTTTTCCTTTTGCTTTGGAATTATGGTTTGAAGACTTTGGAGTTTTGTGCTTTTGCTTGGTTTATGGTGAAGATAGCTACATTTGTGACTAGATATTTCTTATCCTTAGCTTTTACTGTATGCTTTAGGATAGTCACTTCTTCTCTACCCCCTTCTTAAATTTTCAAAACCTTCTCCCTTTTTCAAAACCTTCTTGTTTTCAAAACCATAACCTCTTTCATAATAAATCTTGACATTTGTCAAGTGCTTTTTCAAACTTCCTTTTCTTTAATAAATGTCAATCAATGTTAATCATACTTTGACTCTTTTCAAAAAGACATAAAAAAAACATTCAAACTCATTCAAAAATTTTGTGCCTTATGCACTTTCTCTTTCCAAACTTTTTCACAAGTTTAGACATGAGTCATCTCTTTAAGCGGAATTATTCGCTTGGGAATGACGACTTGTCTTTACATTTAAAATCAACCATAACAAATCTATTTTATTATTTGTACCACGAACTACGAGGTTTTGATCCTATATTACACTTTGTAGGTACGTAGGCATGAGACGACAAGTCTCTCCAAACACAAAAATCTTAAAAATTACTTCTCTTCTCATCTCGCCAATCTCATTTCAAACAAACCTTTTCAAACCAAAAAGCGTAGATATTTCAAAGGGTTCCTATAGAGTACTATAGACGTTTTGGGTGCTAACACCTTCCCTTAGCGTAACCAACCCCCTTACCCAGTCTCTGTTTACTTGTTCTTGTTCAGAACTTGTTTAGGTTTTGTTCGCTTTTTTTACTTTCCTTTTTGGATAAAATAAAAGTGCGGTGGTGACTCTTGCTTTATGAGTTAAGTTAATCAATAGTTTACCCTCACGATTTTTTGTCGCTACAATTGGGTACCTAGCACAAGTTGTTAATCATGCAGGAAAAAAGTCTTGACTCTATGGAGAGAGTGTGGGATCTCGTTCGTGGAGCATCAAGGCACAATACGATAACATGTCCTTATCATTTTGATCTATGTGACTAACAAGGCAGATTATGTTACCAACCAGGTTAACTCTTTGTCTTTTTTAAGTGGTAAAAGTGTGTGAATAATTGCTAATAAGCTATCCCAAAAGTGTCGGAAGGATGTTATATTCAGTTATGCAGGTTATCTTTGACTAGACTTGCTCAAGTACATCAAACTATGAGTGATCAACCTAAAATGATGAAACATGAGGAGAAGCCAATTTATCATCATAATTGAGAAAATAATCATCAAATGATGTTCTTGGATACATTACTAGTCTCACTTTCAAATACTTGTACAAGAGGGAAAGTGGTAAGAACGTTTTTGGTCTTGTTTGTGTTTTGTGGCACGTGCTGCATTCATTTCCACTTTCGTTTGAAAGTTCTTCATGGAATGTTTCTGCATCCTCCATCTTGTATACGGTGAGGTAATATCGTTTCAACCCTATTTCTTGTTATGTACGTAAGTATTTCTTTTACTTTTTTATTTCCTAAGGATTTACTTCATAAGGATATATGATGAATTATGTGTGATGCTTGTGATATGTGCTTACTTCCAAAAATATCAAAAGTGACTGTTGTATGTTTCATTTTACATGTTTATATTAACCATACATAAATGTCATCATGATTCATTTTTATCTTGGACCAAGTCATGCTTGCATGATTATATTTTAAATGATTAAGGCAAACAAATCATTAAACCTCATCATATGCATGTGTCTCCAATCAAGTTACTAAGTGTGAGTCTAACTCGAGTCATTGGTGGTGTCTAGAAGTTCATTTGATTCTAATTCTTCAAATGAGAAGTCTATAGGTTGACACATAATTGAACAGGTCGACTTGTGTCATTTGAATTAAAATTTCTCTACTAACTGGTTCAGTATAGGTCGACCTGACCTCGTATAGGCCGGCCTATGCAAATTAAAATTGCATATTTTCATAAAAACTAATAGTATAGGTCGGCACATACTATCATATAGGTCGGCCTATGACAGTAAGTGGACGAATTATGACTCATTTGACCAAAATTTTCATATTCCTGCATTCATGGTTGGTTCATGAATTTGAGTCCTTTGCTATTCAAATCCCAGTTAACCAATGTAACTCCTCTTTATTTCCTTAACTCATCACTAATTCCATTCATTTAATGTAATTAAACCATCAACTCTCCGCATTCTGGTAACAATGAACCTTCTGAATTTTTTTCTTTCACTTCCTATAAATTGGCATCAGTTTCTGTCATGTTTCAAACATCATAATTCTGTCAAAAGTTCATATAAATCCAAATGGCTCCCAAGATTACGAGAAACAAAAGTGATAAGGCTAACACATCATCATCATCAACCATTCCGGACACCGTGCTATCTCTGGTTTCTGACAACTCCGTAGAAGAATTCAAAGAGAAATTTCTGCACCGCCTTGTCATGAAACAACATGTGTGGAAGGCATCTGTCATTGAAAGTTTGGAAATCCCGGTTGTGGCTTAACTCGTAGAACACCAGCAAATCAACCATTTTCTGCAGTTGTCATAAGATTACAACGAGGATCTAGTTCGTGTATTCTATTCTGGACTGCATGAACAGAATGGATCTTCTTTCAAATTCACTTTTGGGAAAAAGATTTATGAAGTCACTAATGATGTTTGGAAGCAGTTGTTTGACATTACCATAAGTGATTCTGATGTAGAGGATGAAGTTGGTCCTTTAGTAACAGATGCTCACGTTCATAAGGATTTTGAGTGGAATGCTCATCTCAAAGAAATGCTCAAGGCTCCGAGGGCAGAAAACTGTAATGAGGTTGTAGCAGTCAGCTAATTTAAAATGACTCTGAGAATCCTATTGTGGTTCGTTTCTCATATTCCGCATCCTAAGAAAGGCGGATACTCTCGAGTGCAGCGCAGAGATTCATCTCGTGTACATCCTGATGCACAAAATTCGCATCAATTGGCCACACTACTTCGTCTCTAGAATGTTCACCATCAAGGATGGAAACAAGTGGGCATCCTTCTGCTATTCATCTATGTTCTCAAAAGTTATGGGTTTCTTTGACATCGGCGTGCCAAATTTACCACTCATCTCGCCTGGTCCAATTCAAGAATTCTCCCAACGGACTCTAACTAACATGGGATACTTAGTCTGTGGAGCAAGACCTAGAGGTCATGGAAGGGAGTGATGAGCAAAGTTTTGAGTGTCTCCTTAGGCTGTCTTAAGATTTTCTTTGCATTTAGTGTATTTTGTTTGGTTGTTTCCATGTTTTTGCATTTGGTTTGATGTTTATCGCTTTGATTTATGTAATGTTGCAATGCTTGTACCTTAATTAATCAAAATTAATATGAGTATTATGGTTTGTTTATTAAGCATGTGTTCTTTACTTTGTGTGAGTGTGCAACCTTTTCATTGCAATTGCCTATGTATAGTATTTGTTATTTGTGTAATGTGCATCTGTGTGGTGCTTTTAACGAATAATTTTCTCTTTTTGATGTTGTCAAAGGGAGAAAATATAATGAAGAGGATAATATATGCATACACTTAGGGGGAGCTATCAAGGACAATACATAAATTCAGGTGGAGTTGTTATGTGTACCAAGATAAGCGCAACGGGCTATAGATACATCATATACGTTTGCCATCATAAAAAAGGGGGAGTATGTGAGTGCTAACTAGAAACTCAACCGGGTTTTGAATGATGTCAAACAGGGAACAAGGTAGTATATCATAGCGCTTTTGTATATTGGACGGTATCAACCTACATTTCGATGCTCATTTGTCCCTTTAGCCTTAGGATGCATAAATAGAGTCTTTGAACAAGTTTGATAGGTTTTTGGCATGTCATACACATCAAAAATCATGTTTGGGTGTCAACATAACTGCATAGGCCGACCTATACGTGATCCGGTCTACCTATGGAAGCCTTTGCTTCTGTACAGGTCGGTACATCCATATTTTAGGTTGCCTCCCACACTCCAAGAATGAAGCCTGTAGGCTCGTCCCACGGGTCACCTCTTAGGCCACCGTACAGGCCAGCCTGAACACCTTCATAGGCTGACCTATGCAACTTAAAACTTGAAAAATTCTTTTTGCATCTTATTTTTCTTGCATCCTTTTTGCCTTTTTTCCATACACACACACACACACACACACACACACACACACACACATATATATATATATATATATATATATATACTCATACATGCATCTTATTAAAGGTAAGTTTCCTAGTGAATAAAACCTAAACGAAACCAGATTACAAAGTTTCCCATTATCTCCATCCCTTCTCCTATGCATACACATTATTGAACTACACATAATTATTTTTCGATTGGGTGACCATCTAGATTAGGGTTGATAACACCCAATTATGTTTGATGTAACCGAGAATATTGGGTTGGGAACTTTGTGTGTTTCAAATAAGTAAACCAAGGTGGGTTTTTCCTTCAAGATCGAGTTGATTTGAAGGTTTTGGACAAGATCACTTCAACACAGATTCGACTGAGTGAAGGCCTGGGGACAATGTGGTTTCCTTGCAAAGGAGTAGTGCGAGACAGTGAATTGTGTTCGGGAATCTTGGGTTTCAACAAGTTGCATGTTCGGGATAATCGGAGGATTGTAGCCGCATTATTGGTCACTTGATCAAGGGTTGGAGGTGGAAGAATCAACACAAAACAATAGGGTTTTTGGGGTTTACATTCTTCATCTCTTGTATAAATGATTTTGCAAAGAAAAAGTTAATAGCAATATCTCAATTCGATTTTGAATTGAGGACATGCGTACCCATAGCGAGGCCGATTGAGGAACTGCCTAAACAAATATTGGTCTCTCTCCCTCTCTATCTATCTATCTCTCTCTCTCAATCTATATATCTATCTATCTATCTATCTATCTATCTATCTATCTATCTATCTATCTGTTCCGGACCGGGCAGGGCTTCTTGCCCTTAAGGATCAGACCCAATCCACTATAGTTGGCGAACAGGCCCAATAGGCACAATATAGTCGTTGGGCACAATATAGCCGTTGGGCACAATATAGCCGTTGAGTATGTCCCCTTCATGCGCAGAGTAGTTCACACGACCAACTGCCTCCCCGGATATCACAGAAACAGTTAGTCCAAGTCAAAAGGCCACGCGCCTTGCCCTCTATTTGGCAATCCCTCATTGGTAGACCAGGCGCTTTGCTCACCAGAAATCCACCTATAAATATCCCCTCGCTTGAGAGGGGCGGGTATCAAATATCCAATACTTGACATCTCTTACTTGCTTTTTCCCTTTTTGACCAAACACTTACTTTGGCATCGGAGTACCTTGCAGGTACCTCCACCCCTTTTTCCTCTCCTACGAGCATCAACTCCTGCCCTACACGAAGGCCGCGACGATCTCCTTCTGGTCCTCTCCGATCAGTGGCGCCGTCTGTGGGAAATCCCATCTTCCCCGTCTTTAACCAAGATTCTCTCTTGCACAACAAAGACCAAAGCTTCATCCTTTCAAATCTTAGATCGACATGGCTTTCATCAAGAACGGTGTTCACCAAGACTTTGTGGCCCCTGCGGCCAACAACAACGACCATGCTTTCGTCGGGCATATCCCGCAAGAAAGTGACCGAAGAGACGGAAGACCTGTTTCCCCGAAACCCGACGAACCAAAGCCACGGGCACCAGCTGTGGAGCTCACCTTCGAGCCTATCCCGGTTCCCCAGGATGCTGATCCGAGCACCGCCGCGCTCATCGCATCTCTTAATAACTCGAACCTCTTAATCCTCCAGCAATGGGAGAAGATCAATGCTCTCGAGCATACCATTCAGGAACGCCTTGCTTCAGAAAAACTGATAAGTCTTTCCCGCGTCCACGAACTCCCTCGAAGGGAAGACGTGACAACCTCTCCCCAGAGAGGAAATGTTCAAGATAGAGGAACCCTACACCCGATCTAGCACGACGACATCATCAGTCTCCCCCACGGAGATCCAGGCACTCCCCGGTATCCAAGAGGTCTCGACACTCGGATAAGTACGACCACCGACACACCCGCGGACGTTCTCCTCACTGCAGTTGAAGCCGCAGTTACAGCGGTTCCCTTTCACTCTCTCCTAGTTCCAGCAGTGACGATGACGTTCACGGCCCGTTCACAAGAGACATCCTGGACACTCGAATCCCCCGTGGATTGGAGAAACCACCCACGTTGACAACCTATGATGGGACGTCTGATCCCCGCGAGCATATCGAAAATATAGAAGCTATGCTCCAATATCACGGTGTCTCCGGGGCTATCAGATGCAAAATGTTCCCCATCACCTTGAGAAAGGGAGCGATGACATGGTTTAAACGACTTCCTCGCGGAACCATCTCTTCATGGAGGGAGTTAAAGAGCCAGTTTGCCTACCATTTCACAGCTTCCCAACGACATCCTAAGTCGGAGGCTACACTGGAGGCCATTATACAAGGCAGGGATGAATCCCTGCGGGCATACATTGAAAGATTTAACAAAGAAGCGGTGGAAGTCCGAACAACGGATCACATGAAAAAGTACCTCCTTGAAAAGGGACTCCGGCCCAAAAGCGATTTCCGTAAGGCAGTGGGGATCGAAGCTCCCCAGACACTAACGAAACTCCTTCGTAAAGCCGAGGACTACATCCGTTACGAGGAAAAAGAAGTTGCATTCCATGCCCGGGACTTAAGAGATCGCGAAGCACCCTGGGCATCAAAAAAAGACGAGCCGAAATCATCCCGGCAAGGGAAAGAGAAAAGGCGCGACGACCGTCCTCATGAAAGAAAAGGGCCAGCTGGCCTGTTTACAGAGTACACCATGCTCACGACCTCGCGCGAGCGCATTCTCTCCGAATGCATCAACACAGAATTTAAACAAGGGGGTGTCAGGTTCCCTAAACCGACCATATCCAAAGGGAAAGTCGACAAAATCAAATACTGTCATTTCCACCGTAGTCACGGCCACGTGGCAGAAGATTGCGTTCATCTTAAGGACGCGATAGAGATCCTTATCAAAAAGGGTCACCTAAAGCAGTACGTGAAGAAGGGAGAGTCCTCTCGACGAGACACATCTGATTCAAAGAAAGAGGCAGAATCAGCCCAATCCAGTCCTCCCCTGCAGGTCGCAATGGCCATTAGCCGACCAGAGGACTTCTTCGTTCTTGACCACCTCGACACGACTTCCCAGGTATTCATACATAGCACCTGGGAAGCCTTTCCTACGGCCATGGTCATCTCATGTGGGGGGTACCATGAGCTTATAATAGGGTCCATCAAACGAAAGTTTGAGCAGCTGATGGACAGTAGCCCCGATCAGTTGTCCGCGATCGGAAAAAGTAAAGGGAGTTCGCAGCCGATCACGTTTTACCGAGAAGAACTGCCCAGGGGATCCCCGAATTCCCATATCCCTCTGCTGGTCAGGGCCAAATTGTCCTCTACCGATGTTCGGAGAATCCTGGTCGACCAGGGCAGTTCCGTGGACATCATGTATACCAACATGTTCCGCGCATTGAAACTGAATAAGTCCAACCTCTCACCATATGTGGGGTCGGACCTCCAAGGATTCAACGGGGCAACAACCCGACCTTGAGGTTACGTGGAGATACCAGTCACTTTTGGCTAGGAAGAGGCATCTCGGACAATCAAAATGCAGTTCTTAGTCATTAATTTCCCGTCACTTTATCAGTGCATCCTCGGCAGGCCAGCTCTTGCGGAACTCATTGCTGTCCCCTCTACGGTCTACCTCAAACTCAAGTACTATACTAAGAAAGGGCACGTTGCAACTCTGCATGGCGACATCGAGGCTGCTCGCAGATGCTTCGAGGCCGCAACAAAAGGGCAGAACCAGATCGCGACGACGGCAAAATCAGGAAAGCGCCCAAGAGAGGATTAGGTTCCAGCTGAGGGTGGCCAGCCAGACAAAAAGCCCATGCTTCCCGTGCATATCATCGACCTCGACAGCAGGCTTCCTGAAGAGGGTAAAGATGATCATGATGAAGACAAACAGTCAGGAGCAACAAGCTCCCCGACTTCTGCACTTTTGCGACCAGTCCCGGATGGGGAATTCGAGATCATCACCTTCAGCAATAACCCCAACAGGGGAGTGAAGATAGGCGCTGGTCTCCTCGAAGAGATAAAGAAGGAGCTGAAGAAATGTCTTGACGACAACGTCGATCTGTTCACTTGGAGTGCGGCGGATATGCCCGACCTTGATCCAGAAACTGCATTCACCACTTGACAATCAATCCAGCTGCTCGCGCCATTGCCCAACGAAGAAGAAAGCAATCCGAGGAAAAGGCACAAGCTGTCGAGAAACTAGTACAAGACCTCTTAGAGGCAAAATTTATTTCCGAGGCCAGGTATACGACCTGGCTCTTAAACATTATACTTGTAAAGAAAAGTAATGGAAAATGGCGCATGTGCATTGATTACACTGATCTCAATCGGGCTTGTCCGAAAGACGCTTATCCGCTATCGAGCATAGATAAACTCGTAGATAATTCCGCAGGTTTCAAGCTCTTGTCTTTCATGGACGCTTATTCGGGATATAACCAAATCCCAATGGCAGACGAGGACAAGAGTTATACGGCGTTTATGACCTCCTCGGGGAACTATTACTACAACGTAATGCCCTTTGGACTAAAGAATGTCGGGGCCACGTACCAGCGCATGATGAATAAAGTCTTCCGATAAAAAATCGGGGACATGCTCGAAGTATATATGGATGATATGATCGTGAAATCCCAAGAGGAATCCGACTATACCACCCACTTACAAAAGGTGTTCGACCAAGCTCGAAAGTGTAAAATGCGTTTCAACCCAGAAAAATGCACCTTTGGTGTACGAGCAGGGAGATTCCTCGGGTTCTACCTCACTGAAAGAGGAATAGAAGCAAACCCAGATAAATGTCGAGCACTCGTGGAGTTCCCCACTCCACGGTCGAAGAAGGCGGTACAATCCCTCAACGGGATGCTCACGTCCCTTGCTCGCTTCGTGAGCAAATCCGCCCAGCATGCTCTGCCCTTCTTTAAATTACTCAGGAAGGAAACCAATTTCGAGTGGACGGGCGAATACGAGCGGGCCCTTGCCCATTTCAAACAAGCTTTGTCCGAGCCACCAGTATTGTCCCGACCAGACCGCGGGGAAACCATATACATGTACCTCTCCGTGGCCAACGAAGCAGTAAGTGCAGCACTTATTCGCGAGACGATTGACGGGCAGAAACCTATCTATTTCACCAGCAAAGCCCTGCAGGGACCCGAAGTCAGGTACACACAAATAGAACGAGTGGACCTTGCTCTCATAGTTGCGGCGAGGAGACTCAAATATTACTTCCTGGCGCACACTATTGTCGTCAGAACCGACCATCCTATTAGGCAGCTGTTAAGTCGACCAGATATGGCGGGCAGGATGCTAAAATGGTCCCTTGAATTATCCGAGTTCGACATTCACTACGAGGGGAGGAAAGCCCTCAAGGCACAGGTCCTGGCCGACTTCGTCGCAGAAATGACTCCGGAACTATCCCCTCCAGGAGGGACGCAGAAGTGGATCATTTACCTGGATGGCGCATCAAGCCCCTCAGGCAGCGGAGCAGGAATTATCCTCGAGAACGAGGAAGGGACCCTGGTCGAAGTATCCCTGGTCCTGTCCTTCAAAACATCCAACAATCAAGCCAAGTATGAAGCCTTCCTCGCAGGATTACGATTGGCCAAAGACGTTGGCGCAAAAGAAATAAAAATTTGCACTGATTCCCAGCTCGTCGCGTCCCAAGTACGGGGAGAATTCCAAGCAAAGAACGACCAGCTAGCCAAATATTTGGCAATGGTGAAAGAAAAAATAGCGGAGTTTGAAGCATGAGAAGTTCAGCATGTCCCGCGCGAGCAAAACACCCGAGCAGACATCCTCTCTAAACTAGCCAGCACTAGGAAAAAAGGTGGGAACAAATCCATCATACAAGAAATGTTGGCCCGCCCGAGCATTGTAAAACCCGACCTGCTAGATATTAACGTCATCGGAGATCCCCTTTGTTGGATGACCCCTGTGTACAATTATCTCACCAAGGGAAAACTCCCCGAGGACAGTAAGGAGGCCATCGTAGCTAAACGACGAGCCTGTTCGTACGTATTGGTCGAGGACAAATTATATCGACGAGGATTTTCCATCCCCCTGTTGAAATGTGTCGACGAGGCCTAGGTCCCCGAAATCTTACAAGAGATTCACGAGGGCATCAATGCACAACACTTAGGGGGAAGATCCTTGGCCCGGAAAGCTTTGCGAGCAGGATATTACTCGCCAACCATGCAAAACGACGCCAAGGAGAACGTACAAAAGTGCGACCGTTGCCAGCGCCACGGGGACATGCACTTAGCACCCCCCAACGAGTTAAAGACTCTCTCCTCGCCATGGCCCTTCGCCTGGTGGAGGATGGACATTCTAGGCCCCTTTACAATGGGATCTTATCAAAACAAGTTCCTAATCGTGGTCGTCGATTATTTTACAAAATGGATTAAAGCCGGAGCGCTCCCCAAGATCACAGCCTTCAACATACTGCGTTTCTACAAAAGGAACGTCCTCGCAAGATTTGGGGTACCTCAGGCCCTTGTGACCGACAACGGAACCCAATTCACAAACAAAAACTTCCAAGATTTCGTCGCCAAACTAGGGACAAAACAACATTTCACCTCTGTCGATCACCCCCAGACTAACGGGCAAGTGGAGGCCGCGAACAGGGTAATCCTCCGCGGGCTAAAACGAAGGCTAGGCGAGGCCAAGAAAAGATGGGTCGAGGAGCTCCACAGCGTCCTTTAGGCGTATAAAACAACACCACACTCCACCATCGGGGAAACTCCCTTCTGACTAGCGTATGGAACCGAGGCGGTAATACCGGTGGAGATAAGGGAGCCCTCCAGAAGTACAGAAGCTCCCCTCGACGAAGAAATGAATGACGAGGCTCTACGCGAGGAGCTCGACCTGGTCGAAGAAATAAGATCAGGAGCTGCACTCCGCGAGGCCACATTAAAACAACAGATAACGTTGCGACCTGACGCCAGGGTCATAAAACTTGACTTCCCCGTGGGCAGTCTGGTCCTGCGTAGAAACCAGAAGGATTCGCGCGAAGGAAAACTGGCAGCAAACTGGGAAGGACCTTATAGGGTCAAGTCCAAAATGGGCACAAGAGCATATTACTTGGAAACATTGGACGAAAAACCACTTGCTCGACCATGGAATGCTGAAAAACTCAAGCAGTACTACAGCTAAGTCCTTAACCACAAGGCTATACAAATTACCGACGTAATCACCCAAAAGGGGGGGATTCGCGCGGCCATCGTATCATGCCCTGGTGAAGCATGACACGCATTACAACGCCAGGCAGCTTTTGCTCATTGTACGAGCAGATCCTGTACACAACGGGGATACCTCGACCGAGCTCCGCCGTTGCCGCACCATTCAGGCAGGACACCCAGCTCGCGATGGGAATAATCCAAGCCTATGAGATTAGTACCTCAAACGAAGTCCTAGCCTCATAATGGGCAAAACCACTTTTCCCTCCTCGGTAGGTTTCACAACTCGCCGAGCACACACATATGAATAAACAGAGCAAACGTCCAAGATAAAACACTTACACAAAATCCAAGTATATTAAACACCGGTCATAACCGGGTAATGTTATAAGTACAAAAGAGGCAACACCCACGCAAAATGGTAAGGGCACGCAGGCCCACAAAACATGTAAAAAAAACAACTAAGTCCTAAAATTCGATTCCATCCTCGGGAGGAACAACCTGACCATTAATAACCCTGTTGAACAGACCCATTCCGTCGGTCAGAAGCTGCACGTCTGAGTTAAGCGCTTTCATCTGCTCTGAAGCAGCATTGAAACCGAACTCAGCCGCCTTCAAGTTATCCTCGCCAAGGATCTGAATCCTTCCGATCAGCTCAGCTCTGGTCCTCAGGGATTTCTCATCATCATTCTCACCCTCGACGGTCGCTGACAAACCCTCTAGTTCAGCTATTCTGGCCTGCAAACGTGCCTTCTCCTCGTCGGCCGCGGTCATCTGCAACTTCAGCTGGGTAACTTCCTGCTGAAGCAACACTTTGGCCTCCTCGTGACCTTTGAATTGCTTCAGATCATTGTACAGCTTATTGTTATCAACTTCCAACTCGGCAATTCTCGCCTTGGCCGTGCGAAGGTTAACACGGGAAGCCGCCTCATCGTCCCCTAGGGCAAGAGCCGCTTCGAGCACCCTGAACATGCCCGCAGCGTCCTGGCAGAGTTGTTTCCTCCTCGCCTAAGGATTGGCGCTCACAATGGCTTCGAATTCAATATCCTGAACGGCAATTGAGTTCCCTTCATTAAACATATTTCCACGCGAATAACACGGGGTAAAAACATACTGGTCGGCGCCAGAACCTCCCGGGCCAGCGGCCACAGAAGTCCCTGCGACATCTTTCTTCCTCTTATGGGTGGTATCTGGGGTCAGCGGCGTCGAGGTGCTCTCCGGGACAGGGGTAGGACCAGCTGCAAAATTTTCCAGAACAGTCTGCTTAGGCACCCCGACCTTGGCACCTGCGGTCGACTTCTTGTGAACTTTCACCGCTTGAGATCTCATCAGGCGTTCCCTCATGTCTGCCATCATACCTGCGAACACACAAAACAAGTCAGAACTTAGAAATTCGAACAAATAAAAACAAATAGCGGACCATACCAAGTAATTGGACCGCATCATCAACATTATCACATTCGAGGAGAGCTTTGATGTTAATATATCTAGCTGCTTGGACGGCCTCCCCATCATCCCCGATCAGCTTATTCCCGTCCTGATCAACTACGAAGGCTGGGGAAAAACTCTCCACATAAGCGTGGAGGATCCTGTACGACTCCTTTTCGGCCTCACAGAGTTGTTCGTGTTTCACCAAGAATTGGTCGGTCCTACGCTTAAAATTGGAGTAAACCCATTCCAGAGGAAACACAGATACAACTTCATCCACCTCCCGACCATCAACTGTCACCTTTTCGATAGTCGAGATAGATCTTTTCGCCTCCTCAGAAATAAGCTTCACGATCAGAAACCTATCTTTGAAGTTACGAATCGAGTCAGAGTACGGCCAGAATAGCCTGCTCTGCTATTTGAACGTGACATAACTTTGTTTCGTTCCCGTGGTACTCCTTTGAAGTTGAAAGAGACAAAAGAAGAGATCTACGGTCGCCCCGACATTGAGATGCCAGCAAACTAATTCAAATGCCCGAATGAAGGCCAGAGCATTAGGGTGAAACTGCGACGGGCACAACGCCAAATGGGTGAAGAGAGCCACTTGAAAATCAGTGAACGGGAGACGCATCTTGGCCTCCGTAAAAGCAAACTCGTACATTGGGAAACACAATCCCGAATACCCAGAGAAAATTCTATCATTCTCCCCAGGACGAAATGATTTCCATTGCCGGGGAGCTTCCCCTACCCGGTTCTCCAACAGAGAGAACTCTCGAATCTCCTCTTCGGTGAAAGTTGATCGGAACGACAGAGGTTCGTGCGCTATCCAGTCCAGGTCCCCCTCTGTGACCTTGATGTTGGAATAATCGGTGGGCGCATCCGGCTCCTCTTGTGTCTCTTGAAGGTCGGACGCAACTTCATCCCGAGGATCAGCCATTTTCACCTGAAAAGCAGAGGAAGATAAGTGAATTCGACGTCTAAGATCAAATCCACCCTTCCACCACTAATAAAGTGAAAGGGCGAGGATGAAGCCGAGGACAACCTCGAGCCCGTTCTAACTCATCTGTTTAACGACCAGCAGGGCAAGTCCCCGCGACTTAATATAGCAAGGATCAAAACGAGAACACAGGCTCGTCGCGTCCCAAAATCACGACAAGGAACCGAACAGGCCTAGTGCCCGACTACAAACCTAAACTATACGCCTAACCAGAATCTACAAAGATCTACATCAAAACATTCTCTACAATTATCCTAGAAATCTTCAACATTCTCTACAATTATCCTAGAAATCTTCATGTTCTTCATGTTCTTCATGGATTTTCCAGAAACTCATATGTTCATCAAAGAACACATGAAGCTCAACCAGAAAATTCATGAACCTACCGGAGAATCCATGAACAACACCCAAAAAACTCAAAGGTTCATAAAAAATGCGAAAAAGAAAGAACAAACTTACAGGAAGAAGAAGAAGTTGACGGAGAAGAGGAGGATCAACGGTGGCAAAGAGGAACTCCGGCGGGAGGAGTAGTTGTAGAGCAAATAAGAGCAAGGAGCGAGAACTTATGAGAATGTGAAAATAAAACCTTCCTCCACCCTTTTATAACCATTTGATCGTGGGGGATCGTGAAGGTCATCATAGCCTACGCGGCCCTAGGACTGACAAAAGCCATGCATACTCACCACGTGTCACAAAAACTCTTCGCCTGGCTTATTACAGAAAATACACAAGTCCTTGGCTCCCACACGAGAAAATATCCTCGTCAAAAATCTCCTCGACGAAAAACGCCAATTTCCGCGAGCACGTAACGAATCTTGGCTGACACTCAGCGTAATCATCCAACGACCACATCTGGTCGGGACACGAATGGGACGCTCCACGCGAGCAAACACGTCCTCGACGGTACGATCGTATTCACAGCTGTCTTAAGTCATTACTGTCCAGCAGACCAACGACTTGGGGGGGGCTCCTGTTCCGGACCGGGCAGGGCTTCCTGCCCTTAAGGATCAGGCCCAATCCACTATAGTTGGCAAACAGGCCCAATAGGCACAATATAGTCGTTGGGCACAATATAGCCATTGGGCACAATATAGCCGTTGGGCATGTCCCCTTCACGCGCAGAGTAGTTCACGCGACCAACTGCCTCCCCGAATATTACAGAAACAGTTAGTCTAAGTCAAAAGGCCACGTGCCTTGCCCTCCATTTGGCAATCCCTCATTGGTAGACCAGGCGCTTTGCTCGCTAGAAATCCACCTATAAATATCCCCTCGCTTGAGAGGGGCAAGTATCAAATATCCAATACTTGACATCTCTTACTTGCTTTTTCCCTTTTTGACCAAACACTTACTTTGGCATCGGAGTACCTTGCAGGTACCTCCACCCCTTTTTCCTCTCCTACGAGCATCAACTCCTGCCCTACACGAAGGCCGCGACGATCTCCTTCTGGTCCTCTCCGATCACTATCTATCTATCTATCTATCTATCTCTTTATTGTTGATTTCGCAATTTATCGAGTTCATCGTTGTTTGATCAATTTAATTGGAAACTGTTTTCTATTATCTTTTAAAAGTGTTGTTGTTGATATAATCATAATCACTTTGATTGTGGTTGGCTTTTAACATCTAAAAAAGCAAATTAAATTTCCAATTGCTATTGATTGTACACCAAGTGTTCGATAAATTATTCGTGTGTATTTTAATTGTGTTTTGGCTCATTGGATATACGAGTTACAATTAGCATTGCATTTAATTGATTCCTAGTTTGACAGTTGTTGAACATTTACGTTCATTATCATTTTGTTTGGTTTGCGATACGTATATCTCTTTTCGATAGTAGGTTCGATTAGACGATTCGATCCGGGTTGTTTTTCTGCTGTGCCATATTTTTGAAAACAAATTTTTGCCAAAAGTTTTGCTTGCAAAATTTGTGATCTATTCACCCCCTCTAGATCAAAGCCTATTGTATAACATTCTCTGTCTCATATTTAACTCCTTCTTATTGAAAAGATACTTCAAACTCTTGTGATCCCTAAACACCTCAAATATGGAGCCAAAAAGATAATGTCTCCAAATCTTCAACATGAATACCATTGCCTCCAGTTCCAGATCATGCGTAGGATATTTCCTTTCATGAAATTTCAACTGCCTAGAAGCATAAGCCACAACTTGAAAATTCCGCATCACCACACCACTTACACCCATATTCAAAGCAACACAATACACCACAAAGGACTCACTTGGATTCGGAAAAATCAAAAATAGAGTTGATGTCAATTTCTTCTTGAGTTCTTGTAAACTCTCTTCGTACTTAACACTCCACACATAAGCCTGGCCCTTTCGAGCCAACTGAGTCAAAGGCAATTCCAACTTTGAAAATCCTTCAATGAACATTCAGTAATAATCAGCCAAACTGAGAAAACTTCTTATCTGAGTAACAGACTTTGGACCAGAACTCACACTTAGACAACTTCACATAAAACTTCTTATCCTTTAGGGTATGTAGCACAAATCTCAGATGCTCCACATGTTCTTCATCTGACTTCGAATAAGTCAGAATATTGTCGATGAACTCAACCACAAACTGATCTAAGTACAGATGGAATATTCTATTCATGTACTCCATGAACACTGTAGGCTCATTAGACACACCAAACAAAATCACTGAATACTCATAGTGACCATACTTTTTTTTTAAAGTAGTCTTCAAAATATCGTTGAACTTTACACGAATTTGATGATAACTCGAGTACAAATCGATCTTGCTAAACACACAAGCACCTACCAACTAATCCATCAAATCATTAATCCTCAGAAGTGGATTCTTGTTCTTGATTGTTACTTTATTTAGCTATCGATAGTCTATACACATTCTCTTACTACCATTTTTCTTCTTGACTAACAACATCGGCACTCCCCACGACGAAACATTTGGTCGGACAAACTTATTCTCAAGAAGAACCTCCAACTGTTTCTTCAACTTACTCAGCTCTGAAGCAGACATCCTATAAAGAGTGTAACACCCCAATTTTTATACAGCAAGAGTGTATTTTTAAAAGGTACTATTTTCCATAAATTAATTAATTAAAGGTTTTCTTTGTATGAAAATAGCGTCCCTTTTTTATTAAACACAGATACTGCGATAATTTTGTAGTTAAAAATGTTTTAAGAACTCAACATATGTTTTATAAAAGAAATTAGTTGAACCATTTTTAGGACGTAAAACATATTGTACATATAGAAGAAAAGGCCCCATAGGATATGAAGTGTAGATAGTGGTTATAATACAATCCATAAAATGACAGAATAAAAGTCCTCGGTAGGCACTCACACAGGAGAGTTGCCCCGAGGAGAAAATTTCAAACCATGCATAGTGAAAGACATATGGCACATGCCATCTAGTACTAAAATACTCCTACCAACCACGTACTTCACTCCCTAACTAGGCCTAACGACAACCACAATAACCATTCCCCCCAACTCCATATAATCCACTACAAGCACTCGATATGGTGTGATCAGAGCCATCCTCATCATATCCGCTCTCATAATCATGCTCTGAGGGATTCTCAGTGTCGTCATCCTCTGCCTCACCTACGAATGGCTCCAATGACGGCACACGTGCTGGATCAATATGAGGGAGCTTGTCTATGGGAAAGACGTCATGAGTGAACGTCGAGGGTAGTCCTAACAACATATCTAAGTCTAAGGGAGGCATGGATATATCACGAAAGAACGGTCCACTCCCCACAACTGGGGCATATGAGGGTCCAGGTGGGGCTGAAGAAGAGGTCAACAAACCAAAATGGCCAATCACCCCTGAGAAAAAGCTAGAGATTATCAAAGAGGCTAAAATCTGGAAGGTCATAGCTCGGCGAGGGTAAGTGGTCTTCGGATCCCTACCAACAATAGTGGTGGTCTCCAGTACGTTCCTAGTGTATGAGTCTTGTCCTAGGGTCGGGTCGAACCCCTAGGACGTCTTGGTCCAATCATCCGGAAAGGTGAAGTATGTCATCTTCGACGACGGTGGCTCCTCGCGCCTCGGGTGTGTCATGATCTAATGGCGCAATCACCCACACACTAGTACAAAGTGATGAATATAATTTTAAAATTTACACCCATTATACTGAAAAGGGGTGTAAATAATAAACACGGTGGCAAATTTGTAAATAAAATGTCATTTAAAGTAGCAGTACGTGACAATAGACACCCTATTTTAAAAAAAATGTGTAAATTAAAAACATTATTATAATAAATTAAAATCATTACTATAATAATATCTTTATTACTCCCGTTAAAAGAAAAACGATTGTAAATTAAAATTGGCTGAAAAATAATTATTTAGTTTAATAACTCTAAATATTAATCTTAAACATATTAATAAACCACATTATATTTTATTAAGTGTTATTTGGGTAAGTAAATAAATTAATGGGTGTAAATTTATTAAATTAATATTTTATCTATACTAATCTATAAAGGCAAAACATCCTTTTGGTGTAGCCTATTTTTTTTCCTCTTTTACCCTTAAAAACTGTTTAGAAATTACCTAAATAAAAATTAACTTATTTTCTCATTTTATATTTGAATTATTATACAAAAGGTAGTTATATTGCAAAAGAAAAACTAATGGTAACTTCCAATTGAAATAGTAACTTCCAATTGAAACCGTCTAATAACTGTTTCCATCTATCTCTTTTATTTATTTATTCAAATTGCTATCTCACAAAAACTATTCACATTATCACAACACCAAATTCTCTCACAAAATTGCTGCACAAAAAGAAAAACAACTACCTTGATTTGAATAATTTATTTCATATTTACCATTCAATATGTTCAAGATATTCACACATCAAAAAGTGATTCACAAGCTATCTAGAATTTCTATGCTCTTTCTCAACAAATTGTGAGAAAAGAGGTTATGATATGAGTTAATAAACTCCCCACATTGAAGATCAAAGGAAAAAAGAAACAAGATAAGAGATTGAGTTTTTATCATATATCTATGAGAGTTCAACATCAACACTGCCATTTTTGAAGAAGAAGAGAAATTATTTCTGAAACATTGATATTGTTTGTATTATTTATTTTTTTAATTTCTTTTCAACTTAAGCGTGTCTAATAATAATTTATTGTGTAATGTTGATTGCATTGTATGAATATTTTTGTTCTTTAATTGTTTTATTAGACTATGTTTGGATATTATAAAACGAACCTAATGGAATACAGTGAAAGCGAGAAGAACTCCACTCCATATGATTTTAAATGATATTTCGGCGGAAGGAATTTTCCTACTGTTTATAAATAATATCATTAATATACAACTAAATAATATTTTTAATTTTTATCATTGATGTTAATCTTTATTTTTGTTTGTTTTTCGGTCTCCAAATGAAAAAATATTGCATATAAAGTTGTTGCAATGGTTGAAGAGGGTAAAGAATGATTTCCATTGCATATGATATGTTAGGTTTATTGTTTATGGGTAAAGAATTGTTTGCTTCATGTTTTTTCTTTTAAAACAAAATAATGGATGTTCTGGACTGGGCCGCGGTCTGCCCCTCAATCGAGCAGGCCTAACCCACACGTCCTGGGATGGCCCAACAAAGGCCTCTTAGCAAGACCAACGTCGAGCACATGCCCCACCTCAACAGTGTCGGGCACGCGCCGTACCTCAGCGGTGTCGGGCACGCACGGCATAGAGCGTCGGGCAAAGGCACTAAGCCTCTACGGGCTCGCTCCTCCTCGGCACTCAGGTGCTCCTCCCCGCGGGGAGCCATCTCCTTCTACACACAAGAGTCCTCCCCACGTGGACACGTCTCTCCCTGACACGCAAGACTCCTCCCCGCGAGGAGCACGTTCTCTTGTAACTTCCCACTCCCGAAGGAATTGGTCTGCCCTACTTCCGGAGATTTAGGGACCGTTACACCAGGGCGAAGACCACGTGCTGGTCTTCACTACGCCACGTAAGCCCTGGCAGTTACTTGGATTGGGCCTTGCAGACTATCCCAGTGCAAGTAACCGTTGACCCCGCGCTGGGGGATCTCTATAAATACCCTCTCACTTGAGAGGGTCAGGTTACACAACATATTATAACTCTCACCTATTTTTCTGTACTTGCTTACTCCCTTTCTTACTTGAGCGTCGGAGTACCTTGCAGGTACACCCCCCCCCCTCCGCCGTCTTTCAACATCATCGGAGCTGAAGTTCATACGACGTTGCTGGCCACTGAATAACTGTCTAATCCAGGTACGATCAGTGGCGCCGTCTCTGGGAAACTCTTGCTTCCCCATTTTTCCTTCAATGATAAACCAAAGCAATCCTCTCACTCATCACCAGCATGGCCAACAACCCGTCTGCGAACAAAGCTCTGGACATCGTCCTCGCGCAACTCGAGAACGGAAACCACCGCGAGGACGCGGCTGCCCTCAACGTCGAGCAAGCCAACATGAGAGACGGGCAAACTGCCTCCCCAGACTCCCAAGACACAGCTTACGACGCCGCCCTCCAGGACGACCAGCAAGCCGTCTTTCAGCCAGTTGCTCCTCTGCTCAATGCAGATTCAAGCACCGTGGCCCTATTTACCTTGGTCAATCAGACCAACCAGCTGATCGCACACCAGAATCTCAAAATTAAAGCACTAGAGCGAGGGCGGGCACAACGATCTTCCCCGCGAAGACATCTTAGTCCACCTTCGCCTCACCGTTCTCCTTCCCCATGAAGGACTCCATCAGACAAATCTCGAACCCCCTCAACGGTGCGCCACTGGGGATCTATGATGGACTGGTCGACCCAGACGATCACGTCGAAAGTTTTGAAGCCATGCTCGACTTCAGAAACGTCAGGGGGGCCATTAAGTGCAGGCTTTTCCCCACGACCTTATGGAAGGGGGCCATGACTTGGTACAAGGGTCTGGCACCCGGGTCGATCACATCCTGGAAGAAACTAAGGCAACGCTTCACCAAGCACTTCACATCGTCTCGTCGACACCCGAAGACAGAGGCCGCCCTAGAGAGCATCTTCCAGGGGAAGAACGAATCTCTCAGGAACTACATTGAGAGATTCAACAGGGAAGCTGTCGAGGTTCATACGACCAACGACATGAAAAATTATTTAATCATCCATGGACTATGTTTTGGATCTGATTTTGCCAAGTCTGTGGGTCTCTGCAGACCTCACCGTCTGGAGGACCTCCTCCAACGAGCTCAGTCGTACCTCGAGCTCGAGGAGTCAGAGGCGATACATATCGCCCTCGAGTCAAGGCACAAGGAAGGCCCCCGCAGCCACAAAGAAGACTCTCCTCCCCGACGTGGGGGAGAAAGAAAGAAAGAAGGCCACCCCAGGGACTCCCGCGAACAGAAAGGACTAGCTGGTCTGTTCACGAAGTACACACCGTTTAACGCGCCCCGCGCGCGAATCTTCTCCGAGTGTTCCAACTCAGAATTTCTAAAAGGAGATGTCTGCTTTCTGAAGCCGACTCCTCCAAAACCAAACACGGACAATTCCAAGTACTGAAGGTTCCACCGGAGCCACGGACATGTCACAGAAGACTGCATCCATCTCAAGGATGCAATTGAGATCCTGATTAAGGAAGGGAACTTGAAGAAGTACGCCCAAAAGAATGATGATCCTCGTCCTAGTTCCCAGGAAGCCCAAAACGTCGAGGAGACAACACCTCCTCCTGACGAGAGTCGGTTTCAGGTCGCCCTCAACGTCACTCGACCCGAAGACTTTTTCGTCCCCGGAGACATTGAGGGACAGGAAGTAGTTCGCAACATGTGGGCGAACTTCCACCACGAGGACCCCATCACTGCCCATAGCACCTGGGAAGGCTTCCCCAAGACAATGGTCATCTCCGGGGGTGGTTACAAGAAGTTGTCCGTCGGGTCGATCAAGTAGAAATTTGACGAACTGGAGTCTGCAACATCAGTGAAGACCACTACTCTCGAGAAGGTGCAAGGGAAATCAAACCCTATCACCTTCTACCTCGAAGAGCTCCCCGGCGAAGCACCCAATGCCACTATCCCCCTCCTGGTCAGGGTACAGATGGCAAATTTTGACGTTCGAAGGATCCTTGTCGACCAGAGCAGTTCGATCGACATCATGTACGCTCATCTGTTTGGGACTCTCCAGCTCGACGAGAGACATCTGACCCCGTACGTCGGTTCAGATCTGCAGGGGTTCAACGACACCACCACCAGACCATGGGGCTACGTTGAGCTGATGGTCACATTCGGGGCCGAAGACACTTCCCGACAAGTGAAGACCCGCTTCCTGGTGGTCAAATGTCCATCCCTCTACAACTGTATCCTCGGAAGGACCACCCTGGCCGAACTTACAGTGGTGCCATCAACGGCCACCTCAAGATGAAGTACTACACGACCAGCGGACGGGTAGTTACGATGCACGGGGACATAGACGCGGCCAGGAGGTGCTTTGACGCTTCCATCGGCACCAAGCCCAAGACCGAAGCAAAGTCATCCCCAGACACCGAACAGAGACCTCTCCCGCGCGTCAACGTGGTCGACCTCGATAGCAGGTTCCTGGGCGAACCGGATGAAGACGGGGCAGGAGACCTCGACCTCCAGGCAGAAAACAACGGGCAGCCTCGCCACCCAACGCGTCCCATCCCTGACGGAGACTTCGAGCTCATCGCACTCAGGGACGATCCAGACCGTAACATGAAGATTGGCACCGGGCTCCCCGACGGCGAAGAAGCAGCTGAAGGCATGCCTCCGGGAGAATGCTGATCTGTTCGCGTGGAGTGCCTCCGAGATGCCTGGCCTAGACTCCGAGGTGGCCTGCCATCAGCTCGCAGTAGATCCAGCCGCTAGGGCTATAGTTCAACGTAGGCGTAGGCAGTCTCCCGAAAAAGCGGAGGCTGCTGAAAAAGCTATAAAAGACCTCCTAGAGGCGAATTTTATTTTGGAGGCCAGGTACACGACCTGGCTGTCCAACGTTGTACTTGTCAAAAAGAATAATGGAAAGTGGAGGATGTGTGTTGATTATACCGACCTTAACTGGGCTTGCCCGACAGACTGTTATCCGTTGCCTAACATCGACCAGCTAGTCGACAATTTTGCAGGTTACAAGCTATTGTCCTTCATAGATGCCTACTCAGGGTACAACCAAATCCCCATGGATAAGACCGACAAATAACACACGACCTTCATGACCGAGTCGGGCAATTACTACTACAATATAATGCCCTTCGGACTCAAGAACGTCGGCGCGACCTACCAACGGATGATGAACAAGGTTTTCCAGGGAGAAATCGGCGACATGCTCGAGGTCTACATGGATGACATGATCGTCAAGTCCGAAGAAGAAGTCGACCACACCGCGTACCTCAAGAAGGTGTTAGACACGGCGAGGAGATGCCGCATGAGGTTCAATCCCGATAAATGCACCTTCGGCGTCCGAGCAGGTAAGTTCCTCGGATTCTACCTCACGGAGCGAGGAATCGAGGCCAACCCCGACAAGTGTAGAGCTTTCTCCGAGATCCCGACTCCAAACTCGAAGAAGTCAATACAGTCACTGAACGGGATGCTCACTGCCCTCTCTCGCTTCGTCGCCAAGTCCGCGCAATACGCGCTCCCGTTTTTCAAACTTCTTCGACAAAAAGCGACGTTTGAATGGAGCGAGGAGTGCAAGCAAGCGCTCCTCCACCTAAAACAAGTTCTATCTCAACCCCCGGTCCTCTCGCGGTCGGAGAACGGGGAAACACTGTTCTTGTATCTTGCTATCACGAGTGAAGCGGTCAGCGTCGTCCTCATCTGAGAAACCTCAGACAGGCAGAAACTGATTTACTTCATGAGCAAAGTCCTCCAAGGCCCCGAGCTCAAGTATCAGCAGATAGAGAAAGTTGCCCTAGCCCTCGTCACCGCGGCCAAGAGACTGCGCCAATACTTCCTAGCCCACACTGTCGTCGTGAGGACCGAACAACCTATAAGGCAACTCCTTGGACGACCAGATATGGCGGGGAGGATGCTCAGGTGGTCGCTCGAACTCGCTGAATTCGACATCCAATACGAAGGAAGGAAAGCCCTGAAGGCTCAGGTATTGACCGACTTTGTGGCGGAGATGACTGTCCCGGAACCTTTGACCAACGGATCCCAAAAATGGACGATCTATGTCGACGGAGCATCCAGCTCGAAGGGAAGCGGGGCGGGCATTATCCTCAAAAACGAGGAAGGCATTCTGATCGAAGTATCCCTCAAACTATCCTTCCTGACGTCGAACAACCAAGCAGAATACGAGGCTTTCCTCGCCGGGCTTCGGTTGGCCGAGGACCTCGACGCCAAGGAGGTCAAAATCTTCACCGACTCCCAGCTCGTGGCCTCGCAAGTCCGAGGAGAGTACCAGGCCAAGAACGACAGCCTCATCGAATACTTGACCTTGGTGAAAGAAAAGATGAAAAAATTCACCTCCGCGGAAGTAACCCACATCCCTCGCGAGCACAATATCCGGGCAGATGTCTTGTCCAAATTGGCAAGCACAAAGAAGAAGGGCAGAAACAAATTCGTCATACAAGAAGTGCTTTCCCGCCCGAGCTTCGGCAAACCCGTTCCAGCAACGGACGTGAACGCCATTGGGGACAGCAATTACTGGATGACCCTGGTATACGAGTACCTCACGACGGGCAGACTGCCCGAAGATCCTAAGGAAGCAGGGATGGTCAAGCGGCGGGCATGTTCATACACGATAGTCGAGGACAAGCTATACCGGTAGGAGTTTTCTATCCCCCTCCTCAGGTGCGTCGAGGAGACCAAGGTTCCCGGCATACTCCAGGAAATCCACGAGGGAATCAATGCACAACACCTCGGCGGGCGATCGTTAGCCCGTAAGGCACTTCGAGCAGGGTATTACTGGCCCACCATGCAACAGGACTCCAAGGAACACGTCAAGAAATGCGACAGATGCCAGTGACACGGAGACATGCACCTCGCTCCTCCTAACGAGCTCAAAACACTGTCCTCTCCGTGGTCATTTGCATGGTGGGGAATGGATATCCTCGGACCTTTCGTTGTGGGATCGTATCAAAATAAATACCTCATTGTCGGGGTAGATTATTTTACAAAGTGGATCGAGGCGGAAGCGTTAGCTAAAATCACGGCCTTCAACATACTACATTTCTACAAGAGGAACATCCTCGCCCGATTCGGTGTGCCCCAAGCTATTGTCACCGACAATGGAACACAGTTCAGCGACAGGAACTTCCAAGACTTCGTCACCAAACTAGGCATGAAGTAGCACTTCACGTCGGTTGAGCACCCGCAAACGAACAGGCAGGCCGAAGCCGCGAACAGAGTAATCCTCTGATGATTAAAATGTCGATTAGGCGACGCCAAACAACTGTGGGTCGAGGAGCTACACAGCGTCCTCTGGGCCTACCGAACAACCCCACATTCCACAACCAGGGAGACCCCCTTTCGTCTGACCTACGGAACAAAAACGGTGATCCCCGTGGAAATCAGGGAGCCCTCGAGGAGGACGGAAGCCCCCCTCGACGGAGACGCGAACAACGAAGCCCTGAGGGAAGAACTCGATTTCGTCGAGGAGACACGTTCAGGCGCTTCTCTCTGAGAAGCTTCACTTAAACAGAAAATAACTTTACGTTATAACGACAAGGCTATCAAATGTGATTTTCAGGTAGGCACCCTTGTCCTACGAAGGAACCAGAAAGATTCGCGAGAAGGTAATGATAAAACTGAATCACACTGCGTATTTGACTCGGATTGCACATGTTTCTTAGGATTTTATTGTCGTTTTCTTGTGTTATGCTTGTGTTTTGTTTTATTTTCAGGTTCTTTGTATTTCCAGAGCTCCTTGTGAAGAAATGAAGAAAAACGAGCAAGAATACCAGTTTTTGAGGAAATTGTACACATGGTATCCACCATGGCGGGCGCCATAGGGTAGGCCATGACTTGGATAAGAGTCAACTGCTGTCAACTGCCACGATCTCCACATCTTTCTCCCTTGGTTTACATGGCGGGCGCCATGAGGGGGTGGCGGGCGCCACCTTTGTCATCTGATTTCCCTCCCAAAAGAAGTTGGGGGCACTTTTTTCCTTCCATGTTAATTTCCTAGGCTATAAATATACGAGTTCTGAATCATTTTTCATCATCCAAGCTTAGTTTCAGAACTCAAGCCATATATCTCAGTATTGTAAAGTGATAAACTCTTCACATCGGGGAGTTATCACACTGTTTGATCGAGTCTGTAATCGAGTTTGGAGCACTCTGGTAGAAGTTAATCCTGCTGCCATTTTCATTTCCAGTCATTTATTTCCAGTTGTACCAGATTTAAAGCCTCCGATTTAGAGCAGGTTTCATTTACAAGTTCAGCATTTACTTTCTTTATTTCTCGCACTCGTTTTACTTTCTTTATTTCTCGCACTCGCTTTACTTTCTTTATTTCTCGCACACGCTCTACTTTCTTTATTTCTCACACTCGCTTTACTTTATTTATTTCTCGCACTCGTTTTACTTTCTTTATTTCTCGCACTCGCTTTACTTTCTTTATTTCTCGCACTCGCTTTACTTTCTTTATTTCTCGCACTCGCTTTACTTTCAAAACCTTTTTAAGAATTTACTTTAACATGATCTATTTCAACATGTCTATTTACATTTCCATGGTCGGATAAATCTTAAAGGTTAGAATGTAAGGATCCTAGTTAAAGTAATATTCCATACAATGTGTCGATAGAAATGCTTAGGGGTTATTCTGATTTTTAACACAAGTTTTCTGTACTTTATTTCTGTTGGGTAAGATCGAAAGCCGTCCAACCTTTGGTTAAACTTGGTTATTCTTAACTGTTCAAAGGAAGCAAAAGCGCTTTGTCCCGTTAAGTAGGAGTTTTTAATACTTTAGAAAAACGATTTTAAAACTATTTTCGGACACGTTTATGGGTTTAAAGTCCGGTTCGCATGAACCTCTTTTTGTTAAATGTTCCAAGTCAAAATACTTTTCAACTGAGTCAAGAAACTATATTTCTTAAAAATAGGTTTATTACTTTAACGCAATGCACGCCTTTTTATACGTGACAATAAGAGGGTTCGATTAAGGGATAAACTCGGTTCTGAATACGCGAAAGCGAGAGTTCCCGTTAAATTAGTTCTTTTCATAAGTAGAAAACATTACCCCATAAGTAGTTCTATTTACAAGCATTTGGAATATTATCTGACTGTGTGAATTACATTCGAGCCTGTTGTTTATTGAATTTTATATCTTCGTACATTACTCTGCTTTTATTGTGCACTCACAAACTCCCGATTGATTTGCCTTAGATAAACATCATAACGATAGAAATCGATAGATTGACGTTTGGTCTCTGTGGGATCGATAATCTTTTATATTACTCTGACGCGATTCGTATACTTCTGAATACACCGCATCAAGTTTTTGGCATCGTTACTGGGGATCAATTGTGTCAAATTTCGTACCCTGTTGTTACACCATCTAGACTAAGGCTTTACCTACTGGTCAATGCGAAGAACTCGCAGCACCGGTAGTCTTATAGATCCTTTAGCGGGACCTTAACGTTACGCTCGCACACGTCTCTCACTTCGTAGAATTAAGGAAACTATGGCCGAAGACTATAACCAAAGACCCCTTAAGGATTTCGTTCAACCATCCGATGACGAACCCAGTTCTAGTATAGTAAACCCTAATATTCCTGCTAACAATTTCGAACTGAAACCCTCCCTATTACAATTAGTACAGCAAAACCAATTCGCGAGTATCCCATCTGAGAACCCAAATCAACATCTAAAAGTCTTTATCCAATTAGCTGACAATTTTAAAACCAATGGTGCTAGTCCTGAGGCGATTCGTCTAAGACTATTTCCTTTCTCCCTCAGAGACAAAGCCCTTACATGGTTAGATTCCCTTCCAGCCAATTCTATAACAACTTGGGAAGACCTTAGGAGAGTTTTCCTTGCTAGATATTTTCCCCCAAGTAAATCTACTATTTTTCGAAACCAAATAACCAGATTTACTCAAAACCAAGGTGAATCACTCTTTGAAGCTTGGGAGAGATATAAAGACCTATTGAGAATATGTCCATATCATGGCCTGGAATCATGGATAATCATTCATACCTTCTATAATGGACTTCATTATAACACTAAGATGACCATCGACACTGCCGCTGGTGGCGCTCTGATGAATAAACCTTACCCTGAAGCTTGCGCTCTCATCGAAGACATGGCTCAAAACCATTGTCAACGGGGAACAGAACTGGCAACAGTGGAGAAGAAAGAAACCCAAGGAGGAATACATGAGATAAGTTCTATAGACATGATGCAAGCCAAAATGGACGCTTTGGCCCTTAAGGTCGAACATATGTACGCAAATCCAGCTACTGCAGCAGCAGTCTCATCGAAATGCGAATTATGTGGAACAAAAGGACACCAAACAGCGGAATGCAATCTCTTGAATGAAACTAAATCAGACCAGGTCAACTATGCCCAAGGGAACCCATTTTCAAACACTTATAACCCTGGATGGAAGAATCACCCAAACTTTTCCTACAAAAATAATAACCCTATCCAAAACCCTGCGCCTCCGAGAGCACCCGGTTTTCAAGCCCAGAGACAAAACCAACCTATGCAAGCTGTGCCGCCCAAGCCGAACCTTGAGAAAATCATGGAAAATTTAATTTCGGCTCAAACCCAGCAAAACAAAGAATTCCTAAACCAAAACATTCATGTAAACAAAATGATTACCCAGTTAGGAACCAAGGTGGACCAAATAGTCACCCACAATAAGATGCTTGAAACCCAGATCTCTCAGGTAGCCCTCAAACAAGCTCCCGAAACCACACCTGGAGGACAATTTTCTGGACAACCTCAACAAAACCCCTGAGGACAAGCCAATGCAATTACCTTATGAAGTGGGACTGCTTACGATGAAGCGTTTAACCCGGCATTAGGCAAACCCAAAACTTCTAAGAAAAGCATTGTACCTACGGACGAAGTAGAGGAACCAGTGGAATCCGAAAAACAAAAAGATCAAGATAAGGGAGAAACTATAGATAAAACTTATGAACCACCGCCGCCATATAAACCTCCAATACCCTATCCACAAAGACTCAAACCAACCAAGATCAATAACCAATACCAGAAATTCATTAAAGTCATAGAAAAACTTCATGTGGAGATCCCTTTCACAGAAGCCATCACCCAAATACCATCTTATGCAAAGTTCCTCAAGGACATCCTTACCAATAAACGTAGGCTTGACGATCCAAAACCTTTGGAATGCAATTCCATTTTCGAGAATAAACTTGCCAAAAAGGAGAAAGATCCTGGAAATTTCTCCATACCTTGTATTTTGGGGAGTCATGTCATCGATAAAGCTTTCCTGGACTTAGGATCTAGCGTGAGCTTAATGCCTCTAGCAGTTTGTGAAAGGTTAGAACTAGGAGAACTGCAACCTACTAAGATGTCTCTTTAATTAGCTGATAGATCCGTCAAATATCCAGTAGGCATATTAGAAGATGTCCCAGTTAGGATCGGTCAGTTGTTTATCCCTACTGATTTCGTTATCATGGACATTAAAGAAGATGATGACATTCCAATCCTCCTAGATAGGCCATTCTTATCAACCGCAGGAGCCACAATAGATGTCAAGAGAGGAAAGTTGACTTTTGAGGTAGGTGATGAAAATATAGAATTCATTTTGTCAAAATTTCTTATGGAACCAGTATTTGGAGACGCATGTTATGCCATAGACATCATTGATGAATGTATTAGGGAACTAGATTAAGAAGAACCCATAGAAACAATCAAACTACCTTCAATCCTAATAAGGGAAGATGATGGATTTATGGAACCCTACATTGATGATAACCTTCACGAATGTTTATCCCTTACCCCCGATCCAATACCATGCCCCAAGAAACCAACTTTAGAACTTAAAGAACTACCCAAGAATCTAAGATACGAGTTTTTGGACGAGGAAATGAAACATCCAGTCATATTCAGTGCTACCTTAAACCGAGAAGAAACAGACCAGCTCTTATATGCTTTGCGGAAATATCCCTCAGCCTTAGGATATAATATCTTTGATCTGAAAGGTATAAGTCCATCCATGTGTATGCACCGGATTTTACTTGAGGAAGATTTGAAACCCTCCAGAGAACATCAGAGAAGGATAAACCCTATAATGAGTGATGTTGTTAAGAAGGAAGTTCTTAAGTTACTGGAAGCAGGTATAATTTATCAAATCTCATATAGTAAGTGGGTGAGCCCTGTGCATGTAGTACCTAAAAAGGGAGGCATCACAGTCGTACAAAACAAGAAAGGCGAACATGTAGCAAAGCGGATAGAAGGAGGATGGCGTATGTGCATAGATTACAGAAAATTAAACAAAGCAACTAGGAAGGATCATTTCACTTTACCATTTATAGACCAAATGATGGAGCGTTTAGCCAGACACTCATACTTCTGTTATCTTGATGGATATTTGGGATTCTTCCAAATTCCTATTCACCCAGAAGATCAAGAAAAAACAACCTTCACATGCCCTTTTGGAACCTTTGCCTATAGACGAATGCCTTTCGGCCTCTGTAATGCTCCAGCTACTTTCCAGCGTTGCATGATGTCAATCTTCGCTGATTACCTTGATGGAATTATGGAAGTATTCATGGATGATTTCTCGGTATGCGGATTTGATTTCAAAAACTGTCTCGTTAACCTTGAGAAAATCCTAAAAAGATGTGTGGATGTAACCTAGTTTTAAACTGAGAGAAATGTCACTTTATGGTTACCGAAGGTATAGTTTTAGGACACATAGTCTCTGAAAGGGGTATTGAAGTAGATAGAGCCAAGATAGAGGTAATAGAAAACCTAAAACCCCCTAAAACCATTAGAGAAGTCCGAAGTTTTCTTGGACATGCTGGTTTCTACCGGTGTTTTATCAAGGATTTCTCCAAAATAACTAAACCTTTAACTGGCCTCCTGATGAAAGATGTTGAATTTAATTTTGATGAAAAACGCATTGAAGTGTTTAACCTTTTGAAACAAGTGCTAATTTCAGCACCCATTATGCAACCCCCAGATTGGACCGAACCTTTCGAAATCATGTGCGATGCTAGCGATTACGCTGTAGGAGCTGTTCTAGGTCAAAGAAAGGATAAGAAATTACATGTAATCTATTGTGCTAGTAGAACCCTAGATGCTGCCCAGCTTAACTACGCAACCACTGAAAAAGAACTCCTTGCTGTAGTTTTTGCTATAGACAAATTTCGATCTTATCTGGTAGGAGTCAAAATTATAGTTTACACAGACCACGCTGCTATTCATTACCTATTAAGCAAGAAAGATGCTAAACCTAGGTTACTTTGATGGATCATTTTATTGCAGGAGTTTGATCTAGATATTCGAGACAAGAAAGGCACACAAAATGTAGTTGCTGATCACCTTTCTAGACTTGAATACCTGAAACCAGATTTAGTGCCTATAAATGATGATTTTGCCTATGACAGGTTAATAGCTAAGATAGAAGCCATTGAAGAAAATAACCTAGATCCTTATAAGAACCCTGAAAAATCTTTGGCAGTAAGTGGCATACCTTGGTACGCTGATTTTGTTAATTACCTAGCCGCTGATATCGTACCTCCTGACCTTAACTATCAACAGAAAAAGAAGTTCTTTAATGATGTAAGACAATTTTATTGGGACGAGCCACTTCTTTTCAAAAGAGGTACAGACGGTATTTTTCATCGTTGCGTTCCAGAAGAAGAGGTAAGAAATATCTTAGAACACTGTCACTCTGCACCCTACGGAGGACATGCTAGTACCTCCAAGACACACGCTAAAATTCTTCAAGCTGACCTTTTCTGGCCAACAATGTGGCGTGATGTTCATGCCTATATAGTCAAATGTGACCGGTGCAAGCGCACTGGGAACATCTCCAGACGTGACGAAATGCCTTTAAGGAACATTCAGGAAGTAGAACTTTTTGATGTTTGAGGTATCGATTTTATGGGACCATTTCCATCCCCATTAGGAAATAAATATATCTTAGTAGCTATTGACTACGTGTCTAAATGGATTGAAGCCATAGCCTCACCCATAAACGGCACACGTGTAGTGATTAAGCTGTTTAGGAACTATATATTCCCTAGATTCGGGGTACCCCGTCTTGTTTTAAGCGATGGTGGATCGCACTTCATATCGAGGATTTTTTATAAACTTTTAAGAAAATATGGAGTTGAGCATATAGTAGCTACACCTTACCATCCACAGACTAGCGGCCAAGTAGAGGTATCTAATAGGGAGATTAAACAAATCTTAGAGAAAACTGTTTCAATAACTAGAAAAGATTGGTCTCAGAAGCTACAAGAAGCACTATGGGCCTACAAAACTGCCTTTAAAACCCCTATTGGAACAACTCCTTACCAATTGGTCTATGGAAAGTCCTGTCACCTACCCTTTGAGTTAGAACACAAGGCCTATTGGGCCATTAAAACCTTAAACTTAGATTATTTGACTGCTTGTGAAAATGCATCCTTGACATTCGTAAACTAGAAGAACTCCGCCAATCTGCCTATGAAAATGCCATAATATATAAAGAAAGAACCAAAGCTTGGCATGATAAAAGAATTATAAAGAAAGATTTCAATATAGGAGATCCTGTTCTCCTCTTTAATTCCAGGTTGCGATTTTTTCCTGGCAAGCTTCGTTCAAGACGGACAGGTCCTTTCGAAGTTTCTAAAGTCCTAAAATCCGGAGCAGTTGAGATCAAGAACCACTCTTGTAGTCCATTCATTGTAAATGGGCAGAGGTTAAAACACTACGAAGGAGGTGACATTCCCATTGACTACTCCAGCCACACTCTGATCGATCCACCACTACCTACCTCAGCTACATGAGTTTTACTCGTCAAGCTAACGACGTTAAACAAGCGCTGCATATGAGGCAACCCACGATTTTCTTTATTAATTTTTTCTTCTATTTTTTACTTTTCATATCTTACGTTTTGTCTTTATTTTAATTAGTTTGTTTATATAGACTGACCTTTTATGATGTTTGTGTTTTCAGGTCCCATTCTCTAACCCTTCTTTTCAGGATGCAGACCTCCGACAACATGCGATTCATGCAAGAGTCACAGCAGTAGACTAACAGCTCTATTCAAAGTATCATGCAATCTCAGGCTGCTTTGACCACCAGATTCGACGAGTTTGCAGCTTCTCAGAGCGATCGTCGCCGCAACAGATCTCGTCGCCCTAGGCGCTCTCCGCATGGTGGCGACAGTTCCAGCAGCATGTCGTAAATCTTCCAGGTTACTCTTTCCCTATCTTATTTCGAAACATTGGGGACAATGTTCGATTTAAGTGTGGGAGGAGACTTTATCTGTTTTACTTGCATTTTCTTTCCCTTTTACCTTTTTTTTGCTTTCTAGTTTATTTATCTTGTTTTTAGTTTGTTTTTAGAATATGCATGTGCTTGACGAGTCATCTGTGTAGTGTATCCCTATTTCCCCATTTCCTTAGCCTTACCAAAAAAAAAATTTTTTTTGACAAAAGAAAGTGTATTGTTCTGAAAAATTGGGCTTTGAGACAAGTTTGAGTTAGGATGCAGATGACTTGGGAGAACTTTTTGAAACATCGGTATCGTTTTAACACCATAGGCTTCGTGAATATAGGAATCGACCCCGATACCCCATATACCATGGCCTTAATTATTTTTTTGAGTAGGGTCCTTAGTAGTTTATCCTAGCCGTCGGCTCCGGCCTAAGCATGCTCTACGTAGGGGACCGATGAATATAAGTGAATGATCTATATGTGTGCTTCATAAAAATGTAACTCGGGTATAAGTAACCCTCACAAGGTCATTTAACCCAAAAAGTTGTAAAAATTTGCAAAAATAATAAAATAAAATAAAATTTGCCCATTGTTGGTTGGTTCAGAGGTATCTGGTGCTGGACTTGGTAGGGCGGGTTACGATCTGATCCCCCACAACTACAATTGGGTCAACAAAAGGGGTTACACCAGTTTGTGTGCCAGAGCCTATGCTTGAGATCAGAATCACAAACCGGTCACTTTACTATGAGTATGTACGGATAACGGGCTTAATGTGATTGCACTAGAATGAAGAGGACCCAAAAGAGATGCAAAAGGTATGCCTAAGTACAGCGGGGTAGTATGGATTAGTTTGTATAGGAACGAAGTTTATGTCCGTGTCTGCGGAAAAGTGTCATTACGATATCCTTGGTTCACTTAGTTAGTACCTATCACTTCATCCTAGTTTGAACTTAGAAGCCCTTTTAGCCCAAATCATTCGTTGATACCTCTTTTTTCTGTCATGAGCTATAAAGTGTTTTGCTTTAGGACAAGCAAAGGTCTAAGTGTGGGAGAATTTGATAACACTGAATCACACTGCGTATTTGACTCAGATTGCACATGTTTCTTAGGGTTTTATTGCCGTTTTCTTGTGTTATGCTTGTGTTTTGTTTTGTTTTTAGGTTCTTTGTATTTCCAGAGCTCCTTGTGAAGAAATGAAGAAAAACGAGCAAGGAAACCAGTTTTTGAGGAAATTGTACACACGGCATCTGTCATACCCCAAATTTGTCCTACCTGTATATAATCTCCATTTATACATCCATCCACTAACCATATTCAGAAAATCCAAAAAATATGTTGTTTTCTTTTCAAGGCCAAGGTGTGTTTGGTTCAGGTGGTCGTGTCCGAAGTCTCAATGCAGGTTATCTGTGTGTGGATCCAGTTATCAAACTGTGTTCAAATGGTGCATGTTGGAGAATCATATTCTTTTCAATCTGTAATGCAAGTGGTAAGTTTTAGAGGATCGATGCAGAGGTTGACTCGTGGCCGATTATATCCAGTTTTTATCCAATTCAAGTTTCATTTCTATTTCTATTCAATCCCACTTCAATTTTGTTTTCCTAATTTTAATTATTTCAATAATCAATCCATTTATTCCACTTCATTTTATTATCCATTTATTATCCATTTACTATCCATTTCCTATCCATTTCCAAATACCCATTTTTCAATCCCATTTTTCATTTCATATCCATTTTGTCAATTCCATTTTAAATCCAATTTTATCCATTTAACCAATTCTTCTTAATCCATTTTCTTTTATTCACATTTCAAAACCAAGTCAATTCTAAAGCCGATTCATTTTCATAAATCCATTATCCATTATCCATTATCCATTATCCATAATTCTCCATTTTTCTAACCCAAATCCTATTAACCATTTTTTCGTATCCACTTTTCCAAACCAATTTCAATATCCATTCATTAACCAAATCCTCTTTTTTCTAACCCAATTTCAAATTATTCAAATCCATTTTTCTAATCCCTTTCCATCATTTGTGTCCAATTTATTTTCCATATTTATTTCCATT
Organism: Lathyrus tuberosus; assembly: GCA_022829125.1. Taxonomy (NCBI): domain Eukaryota; kingdom Viridiplantae; phylum Streptophyta; class Magnoliopsida; order Fabales; family Fabaceae; genus Lathyrus; species Lathyrus tuberosus. Next base: position 19,336,510 of record JALAZF010000012.1, on the reverse strand, counting down.
TATCCATTCAAATAACTATAATCTATTTTTTCATTCACAAAGGTCCTACAAAATATATGTGGTTCATAAGGTTCAAAATGATTCAAAGCCCAAGATATATATTCTACAAAAATGATAGTCAAGTCTATTTACAATCCAACTGCAAAGAAGTGTTACAAGAAAATAGGCCCATGGGAGCATAGTTTGCGGCCCAACCTGTACAATTCACAAGAACCATTTGCATCAAACATCCTGCTACAATATTTGCCACCAAGCCATGATATAAGCCGAGAATCACTCTAAACCATGTGCACAACTGCCGGATCCTGCATACCCGTACCTCTGCTATCCGCTACAAACCAAAGCCTGCCACTTCCGTCCAAACTCCCTGTTGTGACCTGCTACAACAATAGCAACAACACAATGACCTGTAGCATAAAGCAAGACAAAAACCAACAGCCTGCAGTTCTGCACCAAACAACCAACAACAACATAACCTGCCATATTACAAGGCAATTTCTCAGCCAAAGAAAATTGTTGAAGAAGAGGAGAGAACCGAATTGAAAAAAAAAGAAAAGGGAGAGAAATGAAGGGGCGACAACAATATGAAGAGAAAAGCTATCTGTAAAAAAAGATTCTGACCTTTCTCTCCTACCTTCGCTCAACACCACAACCACTGTCATATCACTTCAACCACCTCCACCGTGAAGCCTCTTATTCTGTCACCCACATCTCAAACAACTCCATCATCATTTTCGCATTTGTTTACACTTCGAACCACATCAACTGCAGAATAATCTATCTCACCTCATCATCATCTTCAATAACCCACCCTTCATTACCGAATCAAACCCTTAAACCCAGAACATTTCATCACAACAATCTTCTTCAATCATTCTCCGAACCTCACACCTTTACCCTTCTTTCTCAAACCCTTAAACCCAGTGTAGCGAGCGATTTTGGACGCGGTTCTTAAGCGTTGGTCGCTCTCTGCAGTTGAGCTTAAAACTACAGGTCGATTCATTTTTTATCCTATAAAAGCTGATGAAGGAAGGGAAATAGATGTCTCCAATTAACCCTGCTTTGCATACTGAGTTTAAACAGCGGTCTTTTAGGTTACGAATGCTATCAATGTGGGGGGGCCTTTGTACTGGTTATTTGTATTTTCGCCAATACGGTTTCTTCGTCTTTTTTATCTAGAGAGAGGGTTTCTGGCGGGGAACAAGGATATTAGGACTAGTGCTTTTTGAATTACTGCTTTTGATTGATGGAGATATGGGATTTGGGTTTTTTTGTTGATTGTGCTCGCTAAGATTTTTCTTTCAATCTTATGCCTACATATTTCCGTTTACCGAAACAGGAAAATCAGAGCGTTCGTAGTTCCTCTTATTCTATGGGAGGAAATGGGTGTTTTTGGTGTCTTGTTCAAAGCCCAAGACGTGAAGCGAAAGGTGTTTGTATCTTGTTCAAAGCCCAAGATGTGAAGCTAAAAGGGTGTTGACTTTAGAGAGAATTTGTCATCTCTAAAGAGGGGGTTGTATGTCACAACTGTTTATAAAGGAGAATTACTTTAACCAGGATTTGTGAACCCGGCAATGCTATAATTTCCTTTAAAGGGGATTTTTAACCTGAAGGAGAAGACTTTAACTCAGTGTAGAGCAATGCTATCTTTCCTTAGGAATTTCTCATGCTAAAAGAGGGACAGTGGCATGGATGTAGATGATCCAGAGGCTTGCCGCTTACAGCGATTAGATGAAGGGGAAGGAGTTGTTGATGTTTGTGTACTGTGAACGAGGCACAACATTGATGCTAAAAGGTTGATTGGATCAACCAGTGGTTTTCTTATACAAAGCCTAAGAGGAGGCTAATATGTGTCTCGTACAAAGCCCGAGAGAGAGGCTAAACGGGTTGACTCAACAGGAGAATCTTTTATACTCAACAAGAGAGTGTTTTTGTATCTCGTACGAAGCCCGAGATGGAGGCTAAAAGTTTGACTCAACAAGAGAGTGTTTTTGTATCTCGTACGAAGCCCGAGATGAAGGCTAAAAGTTTGACTCAACAAGAGAGTCTTTGTATCTCGTATGAAGCCCGAGATGGAGGCTAAAGGGGTGATTGACTCAACGAGGGAGTCTCTTAAGTGTCTCGTACAAAGCCCGAGAGAGAGGCTAAATGTTGTTTGACTCCACTGGGGGAGAATCATTTGTACAAAGCCCAAGAGGAGGCTAGGGTAACTGTTTCAGTTTAAGTGACAGGTCCAGTATACTGATTTTGAAAGAGAAAATCAATTCTTATATGAGCAACACTGTACTCAAGGATTTGATTCGAGGATCTGGGTTATTCCTGTTCTTTAAGGAAGCGGGAAATCCGAAGGGTATTGAGACTGTCCGAGTCTGCGGGTTTCCTTCCTATTTAACGAAGGGGTCACTTGAGAATGTCTTTGAGACTCAAGGAAGTTAGACTGTCCAAGTCTAGAGTTTCATATTTTGTACTGTGCTTTGAGAAACAGTAGTAGACTCTTTGAAAGGACCGTTCTAGGCAGATAACTAAGTTCTGTTCCTATACCTCTAGGAGGTCGTCGGGACAATTTGTATGAAGCCCAAGAGGAGGCTGGAAACTTTTAAGAAGCCTACGGGTCCTTGTACTAAGCCCAAGAGAAGGCTATCATTCCCGGAGGAAGATATCATTATACGAAGCCTAAGAGGAGGCTGTGAATACTTCTAAGAAGCCGTAGGGTCCTTGTACTAAGCCCAAGAGGAGGCGAGGGTTGCTTTTAGGAAGCCTGTGGGTCCTTGTACGATGCCCAAGAGGAGGCCGATGCTTTTAAGAAGCCCGTGGGTCTCCAAACCCCGAGAAATTCAAGGCAATGCTATTCACCGAGAATAGATCAAAGTCAGGAAAGTTCGAGAATTTGGAAGAAACTCAAGAGATGCATTTCACAGAGAAGAGATCATCTATGGGTAGTAGAGTTTCTTTGACAACTTCTATGAGTGACAGTCTATGAAAGGGTTCACAGAGAATGCTGCCTTTCATGTCTCCATATTGTTTAACCCTAAGAGGAGGGAAGACTGTGTCTGGTAATCCTTTGGGGATCTAGTTTAGCCTATTTCTAAGAGTGATCAACGGGCTTAATGCTAGACGTAGTTGTCGGGGAAACTCTAAATATCTATACTATTATTACACAGTTGATATGAGTTTATTAAAGAAGACTTACAGTGAAACAGCCCCCACAATACAGTTTATATGTATATGAAAGCGGTAAATGAAAGCGATAACCACTTACTCGGTTGTAGAGCTTCCATGCTGCTGCGTTAGTTGTTCAACAAAGAAAGTTGAAACAACAGTATATTCAAAATCAAAGGAGAAAGTGCTTTGAAAAAGATTTGGGGCTTACAGCTCAAGGAGAGGCCCAGGGTTTTATCAGTGAGCGCACTGTTTGAATTTGTACAAAGGGACTTATACAAGTTACTGAGGCCCAAAAAGGTTTTCTGTACAAAGGGATGAGTCTTACACTCTTTCAAGAGGCCCAAAAAGTTTTAAAGAAAAAGAGATGGATCTTATAACATGAGGGTAAGCCCAGATGATTTTTCGTTTAAAATGGCGATCGCGCCGAGGTTTTCTTTTAACGCAAAGGGGCTTATACAATATCTGAGGCCCAAAATGTTTTGGTTAAAAAGGGATTGGGTCTTACACTCTATTAGAGGCCCAAAGTGTTTTGAATGGGTCTTGTAGCTCAAGGAGAGGCCCAAGGTTATTTTTCAAAAGGCGATGATCGTGCCGTTTATTTGAAAATGTACAGAGGGACTTATACAACGAATGAGGCCCAAAATATTTATGTATAAGTGGGTTGGGTCTTACACTCTCTCAAGAGGCCCAAAGTACTTTTGAAAATGATTTATGAGGGTTGAATTAATCCAAAAACCCTAATTTGTTTTCAAAAATGTATTTAATTGAATAAAAATTCAATTAAAAATGATCAAAATTGTTTAACATATGAAAAACAAATTGTGATTTTGGATTAATGCTTCAAAAATTAAGTATTGACCTACAAAATAATTAGAAAGCATTAAAAGTTGCAAAATCAATGTAGAAAAAATATCTAAAATGTCAAAAACAATTAAAATATTAATTCTTTGCAAAAATATCAATTATATGAAATAAATAATATTTTTGGGATTTTTTGATAAAATAAAATATTTTAACATTTTTGTAAATTATTAAAAAAAGAATCAACTCAAAATCATTAAAACTCAGAGAGAAATTAATTTTTGAATCAATTAAACAAAATCACAAAATTCAAATATTTGAATTTATGAAAAAGGCGCCAAGAACACAAGCAAGAACACGCGTGTTTTTCTGGGTTTGGCTGATTTGCGTTTTCCATCCAATCTCACTGAATACGTAATCATATCATGCAATCCACATATCATTATGCTCGTCTCAACCTCACGATCATGTCTATAACACTTAATTTCATTTAAATTAAACATAAAACATGAAATCACGAAGAAACCTCAAGAACCCTAATTTCTGCATGAAGGCTAGGATTTTTGATACACGATTCAAACAATGCAATTAATTGAGGGAAAACATTCCATGCATGATTATGAACATATGGCCAAATTATTGTGCGAGAAAATATGCATAGATTGAGAGATGACCAAGTATGTGCTTACCTCTAAGCCGTGACAGCAAGTGCAATGTGATTTTTGATTTGGTGGTGTTACAGAAGAGTGGTGATGATCTGAACAGCTTCCCTACACCCTATGGAGTGTGTTTGAATGCTTGGACTTGATTGAAATTGGCTGGATCAATTCATGGCATCTCAGCTGCAACTTGATTGAAAATTTGAGCAACCAGCTGGTGATTTTGTGAAATTGGTGTTTCAGAAGTGATCTAAGTGTTTGATCAGCTCATATGTGATGTATGTGAGGTGTGTGAGTGATTGGTTTGATTGGAAAAGCTCTCAAACTCAAAACCCGATAGCTACCTTGCTAAGAAAGGCATTTTTGCCAAGAGAAAGAGATTTTGAGGAAAGCATCTGTTAGATGGCTTTGGTGTACTCAAACTGATCACAATTGAGCTCTATTTATAGTAGAGCAAGTTTGTTTTGCAAGGAATAGTGAATGGCAACTGGTAAGTAGGTTTGGCCAATGTTATCCAATGGAAATGCAAGTCTCCTCTAGCCATTGACTAGAGGTTAGGGCACAGAGCTTTGGTTCCCTTGGTCTTGGATAAGTCTTGACTGATTTCAGATGAGAATGGCTCAGTCTATGCCACCTTGATCCTTCCATTGAATGCTTCAATCCAAATTTGGAGTCTTGTCCCTATTTTGGCCATTCTAGGTTCAACATGCTATTTCTTGTTCCATGGACTTTGGAGGCTTGGCTCAGTGATTGTCCCCTTTAGATTCAATCTTCAGATGTGTCCAAGTAGATAGGAGCATTTGAATTTGGCTGATTTTGGCAAATCGAGCCAAAATGCAAAATCTGCCTTGCCTTTGACAGATTTCAGCAAGGCAACTTGACAATGTCATATCTCATGGTGTAAGTTGAATTTGGCAATGTTCTTGGCCATTTTGGAAAGCCCTTACATGATACAACAACTGTTTGAACATGTTTGATTTTGATCTCTTCTGATTCCAACTGAAAAATCCCTCTACATTTGGCAAAAAGTGAAGCAAAATCTGACTTAGTGAAATTTTCTGTAAGTGTTGGAACAAAGTGTGATTTCTTGATTTTGATCACTCCATAACTCAAAATCCTTAATGAATTGGACTTAGTTCTAGTTGAAGTTTTTGTAGAGGGTAATGAGGGCTACAAATCCATCTTTGGATGAAAAAAATTGGCCTTGTGGTTTAGGAGTTATGGTCCTCCAAAGTTGGTGCATTAGTGGTACTTTTTCCATAACTTAGAAAAATTTCTAAGTTTTATGGTTACCCCTTTTACAAGTTATCCCACTTTCTTTGATTTTTCTTGATGAATGATGATTCAAATCATACATTAACATCATTTTAGGGTTAAAAATCCATTTTGGTGAAAAATCTCAAAAAGTCAAAGTTGACTTTTGTGCACAGTTGACTTTTTGTCAGATGAATTCCAAACTGTGCAATTCTTCATGAAATCATGTCCTTGACCTAAATCAAACTTGATGGACATGTTCCAAGGGTGTCATAGGGTATATTGGGGCATGTCCTAGGGCTTGGGAGCATGTCTTGGTCAAAAGTCAAAGTTGTAGTTGACTTTTTTCCTTAAAACCCTAATTGTGGTGTAGATGAAATTGAGACTTTTTTCTCAAGCTTCTTGGATTAATCCATTGTTACAAATGGATCAATATAGCTCATTAGAGACCCTCAAACCCTCTCATGAGGTCTTGGCGCTTAATTTGCCCTAAAAGTCAACTTAGGGGTGAATTAGGTCAAGAAACCCTAATTTCTGATTTTTGATGAATGCATCCCCTGAGGCAAAATTGACTTGATGAATGGGTCCATGAGGTTCCATGGAGTACATTAGGTTGTGTTTTGGATCTTTGGCTTGTGCCCAGATGAAACTTTCCATCTAGAGGCCCTGGTCGACCAAAACCCTAATTTGGTGATACTGGCGATCTTGAGACTTGATCCACCTAGAAGGGAGCAGCCTTGTACTTAATCCTTAAAGTGGGAGTCCTTTGGATCCATTATGGATGTTTGAGAGGTTAGACAAGTTGAAGATCATGTCATTCCTTGATTGATCCTTTGTCTAAGACTCTGAGAGGGCTTAAAACCCTAATTTTGATTGTAGTGAATGCTCAATACTCCTTGAGGCATTTGATGAGGCATGATGGTTCAACCACATTGTGATGATGATTTGCACAATGATGGGAAATATTAGTGGTCAAAATTTAGGGTATGACAGATGCCCCTATTTAATCTTCTTGGACCCGAAGGTGTGAATGACGAAGGTATTCAGGCATTCGGGGTGCAAGAGGATTAAATATCGGAATACCCAAAATTTTGATGGTGGTTATGAATGGTAGCTTGCGCATTCATCTTCTTTTGCTAAGAAATGATGCTTAGAAAAGGTAAACTTCCTCTCGATCCTGGTCTTCAGCCAAGGAACTGGTCTTAGTTGCGGAAACAAACTTCCCTTCGATCCTGGTTTCTTACCAAGGAACTGGTCTCAGTTTCTGTTGTAAACTTCCCCTCGATCCCGGTTTCCTACCAAGGACCTGGTCTTAGTTTCTGAAATAAACTTCCCCTCGATCCTGGTTTCTACCAAGGAACTGGTCTTAGTTTCTTTTGAAATAAACTTCCCCTCGATCCTGGTTTCCTACCAAGGACCTGGTCTTAGTTGCTGAAATAAACTTCCCCTCGATCCTGGTTTCTTACCAAGGAACTGGTCTTAGTTTCTTTTGAAATAAACTTCCCCTCGATCCTGGTTTCCTACCAAGGATCTGGTCTCAGTTTCTGAAATAAACTTCCCCTCGATCCTGGTTTCCTACCAAGGAACTGGTCTTAGTTTCTTTTTAAATAAACTTCCCCTCGATCTTGGTTTCCTACCAAGGATCTGGTCTCAGTTTCTGAAATAAACTTCCCCTCGATCCTGGTTTCCTACCAAGGAACTGGTCTTAGTTTCTTTTGTCAATAAACTTTATTGACAAGGAACGCTATTTGTAGCGGATTTCCTTCAAACTTCTTGCCGAATTTTCCTGGGGAGATGCCATTTGAGTGGAAAAAGTTTTGATGTCAGACTTGCTGGGGAACCCAATCGTCTGAATTGTAGAGGTACACAAACTTCTATGTTTGGAGACGCCATTTGTCGATTCTAATGGGGGAAAGTGAGTCTCTTGAGAGACTGCTTCCGCTTGGGGTCTTTACATCATACTTTTCTCGGAGATCTTCTCGGAGAAATGCCATATGATGTGATCTAATTTTGAGGTGCCGGTGACCTTTTCATCGGTGGGTTTTTCGGAGAAATACTGATGTAATGCCGAACCTTTGCTTAAGAGGCTTTCTCTGGGGATTTTCCTTAATTCGGGAAAGCAAGGATATCATCTTCAATGGCGAAGAGTGACATTTGTTGAAGGTTCTCTGGCTTTTCAGAGGTTCAAGTTATCAAAGTGGTCGAGTGCCGACTCTGATCTAAAGATATACTGGTGGCGAGATTGTTCAGACACCACGTTTCCTAACTACGAAAGAACTGACAACTAGATTGGCGAACTCCTATCACTAAGGGACAAGACCGGCTAGAGTGATAGCGATGCAATATGAAATGTGAATGCAAATCAATAATGCATGATGTATGTATGTATATGCGGACAAAACTGACGCGACACACAAACTAGAAGATGAACATGACAGGATACTCGGTCCTCGCGGGGCATGTAGAGATATTGCTGGTTCAAGATAGCAATTCCACCTTGCTTAGGAGAGATAGTCCCTGCTGGGAGCTACCGTTGATCGGGCTTAGGAGGTAAGAACTCTGTCGTGGCGTGTCAGACGAGACAAGGTCTCTGACACAATTGATCCCTTCATTCAGGCGTACTGGCGTAGAAGGAGTACTTTGATTCTGCACTTTGAAGTTTGCTTACCTCTGGAGAAGCGGTTGATGTTCTTTTGATGTTCAACAGTCAAAAGAAATTGCCGACTTTATTTTAAAAGCAGAAAAAGTTTTAACAAGTAAATTCATTTTTTTTGTTTTATTTCAAGAATCGTTAATCATATCAACAACGTCGTTCTGTAAAGCTAAAACAAATAAGAATTACAAACAAAAGCACAAGGGCTCAAATTTTATTGATAAGATGGAGATCATCCAAACGAGTGATTCCAAAGAGTATATACAAAGTTTGAAAATGGTAATTTACAGGGAAAAGGGCTACGTTGAAACATAACGACCACTATCCTTCTACCAACTTTGAATTCGGGACATCCTGAGCTTCTGTCGAAGATGACCTGGACTGGAGTTTTCCTCTGATGGATGATGTAACTGCTGCTGCTGAGGGACTTGCCTCTATTGAACATAGTTACTTGCCATTATCCCTAATTTTTTCCTGGATTGTACTTTGATGTTTCCAATCCACCGGGATGATTTTTTTCATGTCTCTAACTTTTGCCTGGACCGCCCTTTCGGGTTTTCAATCCACCGAGACGTTTTTTTTTAGTTTAGGCGAAGTATTTCTTGACTACATCAACATTCGTGGGGTAGGCAAATTCCTCTCCGTCCATGGTTGCGAGTCTCAAGGCGCCGCCTGAGAAAGCTTTTGTGACCACATAGGGGCCATCATAATTCGGAGTCCACTTGCCCCGAGAATCAGTGAGAAATGATTATATCTTTTTAAGCACGAGGTCTCCTTTTCTGAAGACACGAGGTCAGACCTTTTTGTCGAACGCCCTCTTCATTCTCTGCTGATACAACTGACCGTGGCATAGTGTCGTGATTCGTTTCTCTTCGATCAGGTTTAATTCGTCATGTCGGCTTTGACACCATTCAGCTTCGGTGAGCTTAGCTTCCATCAGTACTCGGATTGATGGGATCTCTACTTCTATAGGGAGAACTGCCTCCATGCCATTTACTAGAGAGAAAGGGGTTGCCCCTGTTGAAGTGCGAACAGATGTGCGATAACCGTGAAGAGCAAAGGGTAGCATCTCGTGCCAGTCTTTGTAAGTTACAACCATCTTTTGAACAATCTTCTTGATGTTCTTATTGGCCGCTTCTACCGCTCCGTTCATCTTGGGTCGGTAGGGAGATGAGTTATGATGTTCAATCTTGAACTCTGCGCACAACTCCTTCATCGTCTTGTTGTTCAAGTTAGATCCATTATCAGTAATGATCTCGCTTGGAACACCATAACGGCAGATGATATTGTTTTTGATAAATCGGACCACCACTTATCGGGTTACATTGGTGAATGACGCTGGTTCGACCCACTTGGTGAAATAGTCAATGGCTACAAGGATGAACCGATGTCCGTTTGAAGCCTTAGGTTCAATCATGCCGATGTCGATTCCCCATATGGAAAAAGGCCACGGGGAAGAAAGAACTTTGAGATGTGATGGCGGTACATGAATTTTGTAGGAGTATATCTGACACTTGTGACACCTCCTCATGTACTTGTAGCAGTCGGATTCCATGGTCAACCAATAGTACCCTGCTCTCAGAATTTTTCTCGCCATTGCGTGTCCATTGGCATGAGTGCCAAAGGATTCTTCGTGAGTTTCTTTTATCAGCATGTTTACTTCTGGTCTGTCTACGCATCGGAGCAAGACCATGTCAAAATTTCTCTTATAGAGAGTGTCACCGCTCAGGAAGAAGTTTCCAGCCAATCTTCTGAGGGTTTTCCTGTCTTTTCGGAGTGCCCCAGATGGGTACTCTTGTTTCTGAAGGAAGCATTTGATTATCGTGATACCAAGGTTTGTCGTCTATGATTGCTTCGATCGTGAAGACGTAAGCGGGCCATTCAAGGCGCATTATGTCGATCTTAGGTATGTCATTCCATTGACCTATGCTAATCATGGAAGAGATGGTGGCTAAAGCGTCAGCCATGTGATTCTTATCACGAGGGATGTGATGAAACTCGATTCTGTTGAAGAAGGGTAACAACCTTCTTGCATAGTCTTTGTAAGGAATCAATCCTGATTGGTATGTGTTCTAATCTCCTTTTATCTGGTTAATAACCAAGGCTGAGTCACCGTATACGTCCAAGTTTTTGATCCTTAAATCAATCGCTTCTTCGAGACCCATAATACAAGCTTCGTATTCGGCATCGTTGTTCGTACATTTGAACGTAAGTCTGGCAGTGAAAGGAATGTGGGTACCCTGAGGGGTAACAATGATTGCCCCAATTCCGTTTCCATAATGATTAACTGCTCCGTCAAAGATAAGTCCCCATTGGGAACCTGGTTCTGGCCCTTCACTGGGTAACAGTTCATCGCAATCTTTCATTTTTAGATACATGACATCTTCGTCTGGGAAGTCAAACCCGATTGATTCTTGATCGTCAATTGGTTGATGAGCCAAATGATCGGCTAAAATACTTCCCTTAACGGCTTTTTGAGCGTGGTACTCTATGTCATATTCTGATAACAACATCTGCCAACGGGAAATTCTTCCCGTAAGAGTAGGTTTTTCGAAGACGTACTTGATTGGATCCATTTCTGAGATCAACCAATTAGTATGACGAATCATGTACTGGCGAAGACGTTTGGCTGCCCAACCCAAAGCGCAGCAAGTTTTCTCGAGCATTGTGTACCGAGTTTCATAGTCAGTGAACTTCTTGCTTAAATAGTAGATGGCAGACTCCTTCCTTTTAGTTTCGTCTTGTTGGCCAAGTACACAACCCATCGAGTCCTCTAGGACTGTGAGGTAAATGATCAATGGTCTTCCTTCCACTGGAGGTGATAGAATCGGAGGATTCAACAGGTATTCCTTAATACCGTCGAAGGCAGTCTGGCAGTCTTCTGTCCAAACGCAATCCTGGTTCTTTTTCAGTAATTTGAAGATCGGCGCACAAGTGGCAGTCATAAGGAATATGAATCTGGAGATGTAGTTCAAACGTCCCAGGAATCCTCTGACTTGTTTTTTAGTTTTCGGAGAAGGCATTTCTTGAATGACCTTGACCTTGTCAGGATCAACCTCAATCCCTTTTTGGCTGACGATGAACCCTAGTAGTTTCCCTGAACGGACACCGAAGGTGCACTTGTTGGGATTCAAGCGGAGCTTGAACTTTCTTAAACGTTCGAACAATTTTGACAGATGTTCAACGTGCTCACTCTCTGTTTTTTATTTTGCAATCATATCATCGACATACACTTCAATTTCTTTGTGTATCATATCATGAAATAGAGTAGTCATGGCCCTTTGATAGGTTGCCCCGGCGTTCTTCAAACCGAACGGCATTACCTTGTAACAAAAGGTACCCCATGGGGTAATAAATGAAGTTTTCTCCATGTCTTTCAGCGCCATTTTGATTTGATTATAGCCCGAGAACCCATCCATGAAGGAGAAAACTTTGAACTTTGCTGTACTGTCAACCAGCATGTCAATGTGTGGTAAAGGAAAATCGTCCTTTGGACTTGCCTTGTTCAGATCTCTGTAATCAACACACATTCTGACCTTTCTGTCCTTTTTGGGAACAGGTACGATGTTGGCTAACCATTGAGGATATTCAGATTTAGCGAGGAAACCCGCGTCAATCTGTTTCTGTACCTCCTCTTTGATTTTGATGGCCATGTCCGGGTGAGTGCGTCTCAACCTTTGCTTTACTGGAGGACATTCCGATCTTAACGGTAAGTGATGTTCCACGATGCTGGTATCCAACCCTGGCATATCCTGATAGGACTAAGCGAACACATCGGGGAATTCTTTGAGAAGCTTTATCAAACCCTCTCTGGCAGTTGGATTGAGCAGTGCCCCAATCCTGATTTCTTTTCTCTCTTTTTCCGAACCCAAGTTTACCGTTTCCAACGGTTCTTTATGAGGTTCAATGGACCTTTCCTCTTGCCAGAGTAGTCGGGAGATCTCTTCTAGAATTTTGTCGTCATTTTCTTCTTCAGCCTCGAATACCGGGAACTCAAAGTTGGGAGAAGGCATCAGATCGTATGTTTCAACTGGGTTTAAAACAAGCAATCTGCATGACGTGATGATTCGTGTTTAGAAGAGATAGAGAAAAATGCAAGTGTGTGCAGTGTTTTATTTTACTGCTTGTTTTTATTGTTTGTTTTGTTTTTTAGGATTACCATTTTCTGAGAAAGCAAAAAGAGAAAACATCAATTAATGCGGAAATTACAGAACGACGTTATTTTATTAATGAACAAGTCGATCCTTGAAACTACAACCCTATAAAACAAAACTCTGTCGCTTTGGGCAAAGCGAAGGGGGAAATTTACAGAAAGCGGGCCCTATCAAAACATCCGTTTCACCTGGGCAGGGTGAAAGGTTAAAGATGGCAATTACTTTGACTGGCGGACGACCTTCGGAACCTCGACGACAACCCATTGATGGTGAACTCCTCGGTGAATCACAAAGTCTAGCACCTTCCTTGATTTGTCTTCAGAAATGACGCTGATTTCTGGTGGAGCAGGATCATTGGAATCTGTTTCCCAGGCAGAGTTGTCGTAGGAGAATTCCTCTGTTGCATTTTGCATAGCATTTGTGATCTCAGCTGTATCTCCCCATCCAGTTGGCTGGATATCTTCGAGCCTGATACGAGAGCTTTCGGGAGCGGTGTACTTGACCATGAAGTCGAATTTTCCACTCGGTTGTCCCAAGGTGTCCCACACTTCTTTCGAACTGGAGGAGTCATCCCTCTCGATGACGTTGACCTCGAGAAAAGCATAGTTGATAAATTCAAGTCCTGCAAACGTTGCGAATTCATCTTTGTGTTGAGTAGCTTCAGGATGACCTGAGTGTTGATCCCATAACATGGTGGGGACACAGGTATTCTGTTCAAAGACGGTCAGCTGAGCTTCATTACTCGGCTGACTTTTTTGCCCCAAGTTTCCCGGGTAAGGTTGCCACATTGGCAGACCATCCATTGGGCCATAATAGTTGTGGTCAAAGTTGTCTTTCATCAGAGTGTCTTCCTCTAATGAATTTGGCGGAGCACGACATCCTTCCAGATCACAATCCCCGTACATCATTTCGACATCTGACCTCGGTATAAACCTCGGACTCTGTGCAGGATAGAAAAATGGCGTAGGCACCTCTTCCTGAGACATATAACCGTCCTCATTCAAATAGGACTTCCATTCTTCATCCGTGTCAGAGGGATATTCCTCATTGATAGCATGGACTGCTTGAGACACGTGGTGAAGGAAACCTCCACTATGGAAGAAGTTTTGAAGGGGATGAAAACTTTCATCGTTGGCAGCTGTCTGGGTACAGGTTGCAGAAAAACCAAGACCCTCCTTTGTTTTATTGTCAACAGGAATGACAAGTTATCCCCATCCAGTTGTATCGGTACTCTTGACCGCTTTGATAGCATCATTGTATGAGGAAATCAAGGTTCCTCCTTTGAAATGATTGTCCTTGCTCACTGACAATGCTTGGAACTGAGTTCCAATAACCTCCTCGGGTTTTATACCAGTAGATGATGACAAGTTGCTTACAAGCAAGGCTTGTTCCCCACAAACCGTGACAAGTTGATCGTTCTTGACGAACTTTAGCTTTTGGTGGAGGGTCAAAGTGACCGCTCCAGCCTGATGTATCCAAGGTCTTCCTAATAAACAACTGTACGTTGCCCGGATGTCCATGACCTGGAAAGTAACTTCGAAAGTGTGAGGACCGATAGTTATGGGAAGATCAACTTCACCGATAACTGTTTTTCTGGATCTGTCGAATGCTTTAACCACGACCTCGCTGATTTTCATCGGAGGGCCCTTGAATAATAATTGCATCAAAGTGGACTTCGGCATAACATTCAGGGCTGACCCTGTGTCTACCAGTACGCTGGCTAAAGCATCGTCCTGACAGTTAACTGTGATATTGAGCGCCATGTTATGACGACGACCCTCTTTGGATAATTCTTCATCACTAAATCCCAAATTGTTGCAGGAAAAGATGTTAGAGACAATACTATCGAACTGTCTGATTGTTACATCTTGTTCTACAAAGGCCTGCTCCAAGACTTTCTGTAGAGCCTCCCTATGTGCTTCTGAACTGAGTAACAGTGATAACACCGAGATCTTTGAAGGAGTCTGTAACAGTTGATCGACAATGTTGTATTCACTCCTTTGGATGAGCTTCAGCATCTCATCATCATTTTTTGAAAGGTCGGGATTACTGGATTGACCGACTGGTGGATCGGGAGCTTCTGTCTGAAGTTCCTTTTCTTTGTTAACTTCCCCAACCCCTCGGTTGAAGATTCTACCACTTCGTGTTACTCGACTGATGTCTGCAATGTTCACGACGGAGGGTAATGGAATTTCCTTTCCATTTTCAACTATCGTTGCACCGTATTTGTAAGGGATAGCCTTAGTTGATTCATACGGTAGTGGTCCTGGTAGATAGATGACTATGGGAACTTTCTGATTTTTCTGACCATCATAAGTAATCTCGATTCGTTCCCGGTTGGGAACCTTAGACTCGTCAAGTAGAGGGATGATGGCAAAAACATCCCTGGTCCTGTGATGACCAGAGATTGTGACAACATCCTCAACTTTCTCGGCAAGGTAGTTCGGCGTCCAGTTAATGGGTCCAGAACCTGGATATGGACGAATTTCTCCACAATCGACCTGACCCTGAAGAGCTATTCTCACAAGGTAACATCCTTGGTTACTTTCCGAACAGACGCTACAACTGTCATAGTTGTGTGGTGGCACCTGGCCACGCCCACTTTGAATACAATGTAACCTACTAGGTTTGCTTCCACTGATCGGACATCCTGACTCTGACGTCGAGTAGGATTCCTGTTACTGATACTAATTTGCTGAGTATCTTCATCCATATAGATTGGCATCGACCAGTGATTTAACAAGTGCTGTAGTGCCTCCTGGACAAGGGTACAACCCTGATCGTTTTCACAACCCGCTTCACAGCTTTGATAGTCATGTGATATTAAGAATCCGAGTCAGACCTGCTCAGCATGTAACTCTACCAGGTTGGTATTCATCACACGAATATCGAAGATCTGAACCATGTTGATTTGATAAGAATTCCTATCATGGTAGTCTTGGATCCATCCAAGATCCATCTGACGCTGGAGGGCCTCCTGTATGAAAGAGCATCCCTGTTTGTTTACCGAGCAAATCAGACAAGAACTGTAATCGTGCCGCGGCAGATTATGATACTGGCTTTACCTTGAGTGCATCGCCACTAAGTTGGCATTCATTGCATGGATATCGTGGTTTTGAATGACGTTAGAATTCATGTAAACCATGTTAACTCCTCGAACTCGATGCTCTTGGATCCATCCGAGATCTATCTGTTCCTGTAGAGCTGCTTGCACTACAGAACATCCTTGGTTGTCTTTAGAGCAGATATCACATTGGTGATAATTATGAAGTGGCACATGGCCATATCCACTCTGTCTACAATGCATCTTTACCAGATTGGTTTTCAACAAGAGTACATCGTGAATTTGATAGACATTGTTAGTCTCTTTCTCAATCAGATTGACTGCAGCCTTCTCATGTTGAGGCAACGGGTTTGTGAGAACATTAGGGTTCGTATCCTTGAAGGATAAGACCCCGTTCCTAACAAGTTTTTGTACGTCGGACCTGAAATTGAGACAAGTCTCAATGTTATGCCCTGAACCTCCTTGATGATAAGGGCATGTTTAATCCACCTTAAACCAAAAAGGCGGATTTTCCGGGACTATAAGAGGAGATTTAGTCTGAATGTGCCCCTTAGCCAGTAGTAATGGAAACAGTTCTGCATACGTTACGGGTATAAGATCAAATCCTGGTGGCCGTGTTGTACGGTTGTTGTTATATGGAGGACGAGCCTGTTGAAGAGGCTGTTGTGTCCTTTGCTGGTCAGGTTGGCTCTGCGCAACTTGAGGTTGATACGTAGGAATAGACGCAGGGTTGATAGCAGGAGTCACAACTGCTACCGGTTGATAACGTCGTCTTTGCTTTTCGAGAGAGATATTCCCAATATCTTGCTCTTTTTTCTTAGGGAGAGCACTAACGTATTTTTTAGTACCGCTCGTCGATCCAGTGTCTTTTACCAAACGTCCTTCTCGGACGACTTCCTCAAGACATACACCCATGCCCACCATCTCGGTGAAATCACTGGGTGCACTGGCAACCATTCGGTCATAGTAAAATGAGCTTAAGGTCTTTAAGAAGATCTTTGTCATCTCTTTTTCCTCAATAGGTGGACAAATTTGAGCGGCAATTTCATGCCACCTTTGAGCATACTCCTTAAAGGTTTCCTTGTCCTTTTGCGACATCGACCTGAGTTGATCTCTGTCGGGTGCCATGTCCAAATTGTATTTGTATTGTTGGACGAAGGCAGTACCAAGATCTCTAAATGTGCTAATCGTAGCATGGTTTAAACCCATGTACCATTTGAGTGCGGCACCGGTTAAACTATCCTGAAAGTAGTGAATCAGTAGGTCCTGATTCTCCGTCTGAGCTGACATCCGCCGAGCATACATCACCAGATGGCTCTGAGGGCAAGAGTTACCCTTGTATTTTTCAAAGTCGGGCACTTGAAACTTGTGCGGAACTTTTGCATTTGGGACCAAGCAGAGATCTGCGGCGTCTTTTCCAAATAGATCCTGACCGCGAATGGCTTGCAGCTCCTTCTGCATTTCCAAGAATTGCTCCTGGAATTCATCCATTCTATCGAACATAGTTTCCTTCTTACCAGAAGGTGTTGGTGGAATCTATCCTTCCGGGACAGTGTGCACCACAGGGGGTGGTACCGTGACTACAGCAGTGAGTCTTGGCGTTTCCCGAAGTTTGTAACCTTCAGGAGTCTTCAACATGCCCCTGGCATCTTCGCTTTCCCAAAGTTTGTAACCTTCAGGCCCAGCGGCTTCTGTTGTGATTCCCTGATCTTCAGTGATCGGTGGAACATATCCTTCCAGGATATAATTAACAGGCATGCCCCAAGGACGATCCTTCGGTATCTGATACCTAGGATCATACCTCTCTACTATGGGCGTTGAGGTGATCTCTGAGATCACAGTTCGTTGTAGCTGAGCTTCTGCCATGGCTTGCATGTCGTTACGAAGCTTTCTCATATCCTCTCTCAGAGCGTCGATCTCTTCTTTCAACTCTCTGTTTTCTTCCTCAAGATCATCCATCCTTTTCTGATGATTGGCCCGAGTATTATACGAATGAGACAGTTTTACTCTAGAACTAAGACACAAACGTGAGATTCGTAGGTAAGAAGAATACGCGATGTGAGAATGATGAATGCAAGGATTATATTAATTGTTTAATGGTTTAAGCAAAATAAACTTCGACAATTAGATTGCAAATATCAAACGGTGGGGAAACCCCTTTTTATTGAAATTCAAAGGATTACAGAAATGGAAATACAGTAGATTACAAAGTGCAGAAACAGAAACCTAAGCTAATGGGTCATGAGTTCTCTCTGAAGAGAAATCAGGTGCTGATTCTGGTATCTTCCTTTTCTTTAACCGGGGCTCTTGGGCCATTGTCGGGTTGTCATTCCTTTACCAGGTGAAAGGAGTGAGCAAATTCCTTTGGTCATCCTGATTATCTACAGTATGTTGCTCCAAAATTTCAATCAGAGCATCTTTTTCTTTCAGTAATTATTGTATTTTGATGCACTCTATGTCGAGGGTGCGGTACTTGTTCTTCCAAGACCTTCTCTCCTTTTGAATTTTGTTGAGAGTAACCTGAAGCTTTTCAGTTTCCGTCATGAAGTACATGACAGATTCCCTCGGCGGAAGAATTTCGTAATGAGGATAAGGCATCTTTAGCTTGAGAGCTCTAGTTTGTACCCAATGGAGATAAGGCTCCACTGAGACACAGTCTAGTTTTCCTAGAGACTCCCGTCCTTTCTTATGAACGTGTTTCCAAGCGTACACTATTTCCATCTTCATTGCTCTGTCATTTTCTCCTTCCTTGAAGAAAAGACCTTCCAGATGAACACCCAGTGGGATGTGTCTCATCGGGTATCCAAATTAACGAAGAACCAATATCGGATGGTAGTTGATTCCTCCCTTAGTTCCTATAAGGGGTACGTTGGGGAAGTTTCCACAATCATCAATGATCCTGATTCCATCATAAATCCTATTACACTAATCTATATCAGAGTTGGTAAGAGACATGATCTTCTGCGACCAACGTAAGGCACTCTTGCAATCCCAAAAAACAGCAGACTTGGGCAAGTGAAAGATAAACCATTTGTAAAGTAAAGGTACACAGCATGTGATCTCCCCTCCGCTGTACAAATTCCCCAAGTGTACAGAATGATACGCATCTGCGAGCAAAGTCGGCACAGGGTTTCCAATGAGAAAAACCTTAATGGAGTTAATATCGACGAAGTTATTGATGTTAGGAAACAAAAAAAACCCGTAGGTGAGCAAGACAAAGATGTTTTCAAAAGCAGTCACGTTTCCTATACTGGCGAAATACAGGGCCTTCTTTGTCAAGAATTGGGCTGGCAAACCTTGGATGCCACCCTTAGTAGTCATGTGAGTCCTGACCTCAGACTCGTCCAAATGAATTGCTCTTGCAATGGTCTGATTCTTTGGAATTTCTTCCAGTCCAGAAAATGGAGCTCGATCCGTAATGTGTAGATCGATCAGATGAGAATACTCCTCAAGCGTTGGTGCGAGCTGGTAATCCGGGAATGTGAAACAGTGATAAACCAGATCATAAAACTGAATGAGCGCATCCATGATTCCCTCAATCACATGGACTCTTAACAGTGGTAGTAAACCTCCGTGCTTGGCTATGAAAGCCTCTGGGTTAGTGATCATCCTCGCTAACCTTCTCAAATCCTCTAGCTTTGGAACCTTGAAGGTGTAACTATGAGTTCTCCTTCTACCGAAATCCATTAGCGTAATCCTCTTCTCTGATATTTGCAATCACAGTCTTAGTTTAATTTGAAAAACAGAGAGACTAGAAGAGAAATTTTTTGAATGTTTTAATGTTTTTTAGATGAATGCATGAATGCAGCACACAAAAAACATAGAAAAAACATGGGGTCAAAGGGTCGTTGTCATGAAGTCAAGGCTCTACCCATCCCCAAAGGTTTATACTAGGGTGATTTTTGTACCTGTACTCATTATCATCAGCTCCTCCCAGGAAAGCAAAACAACAAGCAGATCGCCAGCGAGTTGTAAAGCAATCTTAAAGTAAGTTCCATTCATCGAGAATAGATCACCAGCCTCAAATGAGGGTAGTATCGCGTAACAACTATTTCCGATAGTTTCCGCACTACGAAAGGGTTTGGCTCCTCAGCTTCTCAGACTTAACAACCGACCCATTGTCTAGGTGAGAGAATGGGTTGCGTTGGTCAGCCTCCACTGAGGTTGATGGTCGACCCCGTCGCCATCACTTATCTTAAGTGTATACTCAATATTTCCAAGTACGGCATCACCCGCATTCCCATTAACAGAAAAATAAACATGGATATCAATTAGGAAAAGCAGTATATATATTTGTCCTAAACATCCTAGACCTTTAAAGCTATGAATCCTATGTTCCTGACAGAAATGGGTTCCCCGGCGGAAGCCCCAATCTGTGGTTTTCACACAAGAGGTGAAAACGTTTGAAAGAAGTCAATTTGGCCCCACGGTGGGCGCCATTTTTCTGTAGCGAGCGATTTTGGACGCGGTTCTTAAGCGCTGGTCGCTCTCTGCGGTTTAGCTTAAAACTACAGGTCGATTCATTTTTTATCCTATTAAAGCTGATGAAGGAAGGGAAATAGATGTCTCCAATTAACCCTGCTTTGCATACTGAGTTTAAACAGCGGTATGTTAGGTTACGAATGTTATCAATGTGGGGGGGCCTTTGTACTGGTTATTTGTATTTTCGCCAATACGGTTTCTTCTTCTTTTTTATCTAGACAGAGGGTTTCTGGCGGGGAACAGGGATATTAGGACTGGTGCTTTTTGAATTACTGCTTTTGATTGATGGAGATATGGGATTTGGGTTATTTTGTTGATTGTGCTCGCTAAGATTTTTCTTTTAATCTTATGCCTACGTATTCCCGTTTACCGAAACAGGGAAATCAGAGCGTTCGTAGTTCCTCCTATTCTATGGGAGGAAATGGGTGTTTTTGGTGTCTTGTTCAAAGCCCAAGACGTGAAGCGAAAGGTGTTTGTATCTTGTTCAAAGCCCAAGATGTGAAGCTAAAAGGGTGTTGACTTTAGAGAGAATTTGTCATCTCTAAAGAGGGGGTTGTATGTCACAACTGTTTATAAAGGAGAATTACTTTAAACAGGATTTGTGAACCTGACAATGCCATAATTTCCTTTAAAGGGGATTTTTAACCTGAAGGAGAAGACTTTAACTCAGTGTAGAGCAATGCTATCTTTCCTTAGGAATTTCTCATGCTAAAAGAGGGACAGTGGCATGGATGTAGATGATCCATAGGCTTGCCGCTTACAGCGATTAGATGAAGGGGAAGGAGTTGTTGATGTTTGTGTATTGTGAACGAGGCACAGCTTTAATGCTAAAAGGTTGATTGGATCAACTAGTGGTTTTCTTATACAAAGCCTAAGAGGAGGCTAATATGTGTCTCGTACAAAGCCCGAGGGAGAGGCTAAACGGGTTGACTCAACAGGAGAATCTTTTATACTCAACAAGAGAGTGTTTTTGTATCTCGTACGAAGCCCGAGATGGAGGCTAAAAGTTTGACTCAACAAGAGAGTCTTTGTATACTCAACAAGAGAGTGTTTTTGTATCTCGTACGAAGCCCGAGATGGAGGCTAAAAGTTTGACTCAACAAGAGAGTCTTTGTATCTCGTACGAAGCCCGAGATGGAGGCTAAAAGGGTGATTGACTCAACGAGGGAGTCTCTTAAGTGTCTCGTACAAAGCCCGAGAGAGAGGCTAAATGTTGTTTGACTCCACTGGGGGAGAATCATTTGTACAAAGCCCAAGAGGAGGCTAGGGAAACTGTTTCAGTTTAAGTGACAGGTCCAGTATACTGATTTTGAAAGAGAAAATCAGTTCTTATATGAGCAACACTGTACTCAAGGATTTGATTCGAGGATCCGGGTTATTCCTGTTCTTTAAGGAAGCGGGAAATCCGAAGGGTATTGAGACTGTCCGAGTCTGTGGGTTTCCTTCCTATTTAATGAAGGGGTCACTTGAGAATGTCTTTGAGACTCAAGGAAGTTAGACTGTCCAAGTCTAGAGTTTCATCTTTTGTACTGTGCTTTGAGAAACAGTAGTAGACTCTTTGAAAGGACTGTTCTAGGCAGATGACTAAGTTTTGTTCCTATACCTCTAGGAGGTCGTCAGGACAATTTGTATGAAGCCCAAGAGGAGGCTGGAAACTTTTAAGAAGCCTACGGGTCCTTGTACTAAGCCCAAGAGAAGGCTATCATTCCCGGAGGAAGATATCATTATACGAAGCCTAAGAGGAGGCTGTGAATACTTCTAAGAAGCCGTAGGGTCCTTGTACTAAGCCCAAGAGGAGGCCAGTGTTGCTTTTAGGAAGCCTATGGGTCCTTGTACGATGCCCAAGAGGAGGCCGGTGCTTTTAAGAAGCCCGTGGGTCCCCAAACCCCGAGAAATTCAAGGCAATGCTATTCACCGAGAATAGATCAAAGTCAGGAAAGTTTGAGAATTTGGAAGAAACTCAAGAGATGCAATTCACGGAGAAGAGATCATCTCTGGGTAGTAGAGTTTCTTTGACAACTTCTATGAGTGACACTCTATGAAAGGGTTCACAGAGAATGTTGCCTTTCATGTCTCCATATTGTTTAACCCCAAGAGGAGAGAAGACTGTGTCTAATAATCCTATGGGGATCTAGTTTAGACTATTTCTAAGAGTGATCAACGGGCTTAATGCTAGACGTAGTTGCCGGGGAAACTCTAAATATCTATACTATTATTACACAGCTGATATGAGTTTATGAAAGAAGACTTACAGTGAAACAGCCCCACAATACAGTTTATATGTATATGAAAGCGGTAAATGAAAGTGATAACCACTTACTCGGTTGTAGAGCTTCCATGTTGTTGGGTTAGTTGCTCAACAAAGAAAGATTGAAACGACAGTATATTCAAAATCAAAGGAGAAAGTGCTTTGAAAAAGATTTGGGGCTTACAGCTCAAGGAGAGGCCCAGGGTTTTATCAGTGAGCGTACTGTTTGAATTTGTACAGAGGGACTTATACAAGTGACTGAAGCCCAAAAAGGTTTTCTGTACAAAGGGATGGGTCTTACACTCTTTCAAGAGGCCCAAAAAGTTTTAAAGAAAAAGAGATGGGTCTTATAACACGAGGGTAAGCCCAGATGATTTTTCGTTTAAAATGGCGATCGCGCCGAGGTTTTCTTTTAACGCAAAGGGGCTTATACAATATCTGAGGCCCAAAATGTTTTGGTTAAAAGGGGATTGGGTCTTACACTCTATTAGAGGCCCAAAGTGTTTTGAATGGGTCTTATAGCTCAAGGAGAGGCCCAAGGTTATTTTTCAAAAGGCGATGATCGTGCCGTTTATTTGAAAATGTACAGAGGGACTTATACAACGAATGAGGCCCAAAATATTTCTGTACAAGTGGGTTGGGTCTTACACTCTCTCAAGAGGCCCAAAGTGCTTTTGAAAATGATTTATGAGGGTTGAATTAATCCAAAAACCCTAATTTGTTTTCAAAAATGTATTTAATTGAATAAAAATTCAATTAAAAATGATCAAAAATTAAGTATTGACCTACAAAATTATTAGAAAGCATTAAAAGTTGCAAAATCAATGTAGAAAAAATATCTAAAATGTCAAAAACAATTAAAATATTAATTCTTTGAAAAAATATAAATTATATGAAATAAATAATATTTTTGGGATTTTTTGATAAAATAAAATATTTTAACATTTTTGTGAATTATTAAAAAAAGAATCAACTCAAAATCATTTAAACTCAGAGAGAAATTAAGTTTTGAATCAATTAAACAAAATCACAAAATTCAAATATTTGAATTTATGAAAAAGGCGCCAAGAACACAAGCAAGAACACGCGCGTTTTTCTGGGTTTGGCTGATTTGCGTTTTCCATCCAATCTCACTGAATACGTAATCATATCATGCAATCCACATATCATTATGCTCGTCTCAACCTCACGATCATGTCTATAACACTTAATTTCATTTAAATTAAACATAAAACATGAAATCACGAAGAAACCTCAAGAACCCTAATTTCTGCATGAAGGCTAGGATTTTTGATACACGATTCAAACAATGCAATTAATTGAGGGAAAACATTCCATGCATGATTATGAACATATGGCCAAATTATTGTGCGAGGAAATATGCATAGATTGAGAGATGACCAAGTATGTGTTTACCTCTAAGTCGTGACAGCAAGTGCAATGTGATTTTTGATTTGGAGGTGTTACAGATGAGTGGTGATGATCTGAACAGCTTCCCTACACCCTATGGAGTCTGTTTGAATGCTTGGACTTGATTGAAATTGGCTGGATCAATTCATGGCATCTCAGCTGCAACTTGATTGAAAATTTGAGCAACCAGCTGGTGATTTTGTGAAATTGGTGTTTCAGAAGTGATCTAAGTGTTTGATCAGCTCATATGTGATGTATGTGAGGTGTGTGAGTGATTGGTTTGATTGGAAAAGCTCTCAAACTCAAAACCCGATAGCTACCTTGCTAAGAAAAGCATTTTTGCCAAGAGAAAGAGATTTTGAGGAAAGCATCTGTTAGATGGCTTTGGTGTACTCAAACTGATCACAATTGAGCTCTATTTATAGTAGATCAAGTTTGTTTTGCAAGGAATAGTGAATGGCAACTGGTAAGTAGGTTTGGCCAATGTTGTCCAATGGAAATGCAAGTCTCCTCTAGCCATTGACTAGAGGTTAGGGCACAGAGCTTTGGTTCCCTTGGTCTTGGATAAGTCTTGACTGATTTCAGATGAGAATGGCTCAGTCCATGCCACCTTGATGCTTCCATTGAATGCTTCAATCCAAATTTGGAGTCTTGTCCCTATTTTGGCCATTCTAGGTTCAACATGCTATTTCTTGTTCCATGGACTTTGGAGGCTTGGCTCAGTGATTGTCCCCTTTAGATTCGATCTTTAGATGTGTCCAAGTGGATAGGAGCATTTGAATTTGGCTGATTTTGGTAAATCGAGCCAAAATGCAAAATCTGCTTTGCCTTTGACAGATTTCAGCAAGGCAACTTGACAATGTCATATCTCATGGTGTAAGTTGAATTTGGCAATGTTCTTGGCCATTTTGGAAAGCCCTTACATGATACAACAACTGTTTGAACATGTTTGATTTTGACTCTTCTGATTCCAAGTGAAAAATCCCTCTACATTTGGCAAAAAGTGAAGCAAAATCTGACTTAGTGAAATTTTCAGTAAGTGTTGGAACAAAATGTGATTTCTTGATTTTGATCACTCCATAACTCAAAATCCTTAATGAATTGGACTTAGGTCTATTTGAAGTTTTTGTAGAGGGTAATGAGGGCTACAAATCCATCTTTGGATGAAAAAAATTGGCCTTGTGGTTTAGGAGTTATGGTCCTCCAAAGTTGGTGCATTAGTGGTACTTTTTCCATAACTTAGAAAAATTTCTAAGTTTTATGGTTACCCCTTTTACAAGTTATCCCACTTTCTTTGATTTTTCTTGATGAATGATGATTCAAATCATACATTAACATCATTTTAGGGTTAAAAATCCATTTTGGTGAAAAATCTCAAAAAGTCAAAGTTGACTGTTGTGCACAGTTGACTTTTTGTCAGATGAATTCCAAACTGTGCAATTCTTCATGAAATCATGTCCTTGACCTAAATCAAACTTGATGGACATGTTCCAAGGGTGTCAAAGGGTATATTGGGGCATGTCCTAGGGCTTGGGAGCATGTCCTGGTCAAAAGTCAAAGTTGTAGTTGACTTTTTTCCTTAAAACCCTAATTGTGGTGTAGATGAAATTGAGACTTGTTGCTCAAGCTTCTTGGATTAATCCATTGTTACAAATGGATCAATATAGCTCATTATAGACCCTCAAACCCTCTCATGAGGTCTTGGCTCTTAATTTGCCCTAAAAGTCAACTTAGGGGTGAATTAGGTCAAGAAACCCTAATTCCTGATTTTTTATGAATGCATCCCCTGAGGCAAAATTGACTTGATGAATGGGTCCATGAGGTTCCATGGAGTACATTAGGTTGTGTTTTGGATCTTTGGCTTGTGCCCAGATGAAACTTTCCATCTGGAGGCCCTGGTCGACCAAAACCCTAATTTGGTGATACTGGCGATCTTGAGACTTGATCCACCTAGAAGGGAGTAGCCTTGTGCTTAATCCTTAAAGTGGGAGTCCTTTGGATCCATTGTGGATGTTTGAGAGGTTAGACAAGTTGAAGATCATGTCATTCCTTGATTGATCATTTGTCTAAGACTCTGAGAGGGCTTAAAACCCTAATTTTGATTGTAGTGAATGCTCAATACTCCTTGAGGCATTTGATGAGGCATGATGGTTCATCCACATTGTGATGATGATTTGCACAATGATGGGAAATCTTAGTGGTCAAAATTTGGGGTATGACACCCAGAACATTTCATCACAACAATCTTCTTCAATCATTCTCACGAACCTAAAACTCACTTCGCCCATTACTCCTCATCATTCTCTTTCACTCATCAAAAGTTTCACCAAAACCACAACAATCACAACCTAATCGAAACCCAAAACCAAATCGTGTTCAGAAATGAAGAGAAGAAGAGATGAATCTGAAGCGAAACGAATAGATCTAGACCGAAACAAAATCGCACAAACCTGATTCGACAAGCTTACACATGAAGCGATTGTGGAGGCGAAATAAGGATCGAAACAGAGTGAAAGAGGAATCGAGCAAAAAATCGTGAGCACGATCGAGGAAAGGTTGGACGGAGTTTCTTCTTTTTTTTTCCTTTCCCCTAATATTGTGTGGTTCGTTTGTTTTTTAAGAGATCGTGATTTTTTTTTTTTTTTGTGTTATTAAAAAAATGGTGGTTTTAAATGAAGCACTTCTTTGCCTTGACTAAATTTTAAACTGCTAATATTTCAACGTGTTTTGTCATTGGGCTTCATATTTTATGTCCACGATGGTTCCTTGTTCATATTTCTTTAAAATGCTCTGACCTTTTCTTCTATTACTTTATATTTTACTATTTGATTTAGGAAGAAAAATCTGACCTTTTAATTGAACCCTTGTTATCGTTGTGGATTGGGCTCCATAGCCCGTCTTTTGTTTCACCCCCACACAACTCTTGCGCCTCCTTTGCTTCTTTTAATTTTCTTATTTCATTTTTAGTTCTCCCTATTTTATTTCTATTAAATGTTTGTTTTGTTTTTAGGTGGTTGTTGATTTTTTTATTTTCATTACCTTTCTATTTCAATTTGATTTTCTTTTCGAATTTTCTTGGTCGATGAGAATCTAAAACCAAAGATTATCGATTTATCGATTTAAGATCTTGGTGAAGATGAGACCTTTCTTATTTTCGATCTCTTTTCGATTTCCATTTCATTTCTTATTATATTTTTCATTATTTTTCTTTTTATCGGTCAATGAAAGTCAAATACCAAAGATCATCGATTTATCGATTTAAGATCTTGGTAAAGATGAGACCTTTCTTTCTTTTCCATCTTATTTTCGATTATGTCTTTTCATTTTTGATTTCTATCTTTTTTTCTTTTCATTTTCGATCAATGAAGTCTTTCTATTCACGAATGTTGATGGTTGAAGCGATTAACCTTCATTATTTCAAATCTGTAGTGAGTGATCATTGAGATCTCTTTCTATACTTTGAGATCGTGATAGTTACCTTCGATTAATCGGCGAAAGTTTGTGATTAAGGCGAGATCTTCACCTTTTCTTTTCGTGTGGCGCGATTCAATTGGAGAATGATCCTCAATATCATTTCTCTATCGTGTTTTAGCACAAAAATCAAAGTGCGCATCTTCCTATAGTATGATCTTCGTCATAGATTGTGCTACGATGGATTAGCGCTACATTTGACCCGATTCATTCGATTAACCACTAACTTTACATTTTCGTCAATATTATCTTGATTTACTTTTATGTCAATATTATATCTTGTTCATATTATCTTGATTATATTATTGTTCATATTATCTTATTATCATTGTTCATATCATATTCATACTTGTTCATCTAACCAATTTTCTTTGTTCATACACTTAATCTAAATACACTAAATTGGAGACCTTTTATTGCGTGTCCCCCTTTTTTTTCAATCAAACTTTCGAAAGGAGGTGATTCTTGGAATCTAGCATTCCTTGGGTCTTCGAATGAATGGCTCTCGAGGCACGCCCCTTGGGTTGTCATTCATTCAATCTTTCGACCTTTTCAACTAAACCATTTCCAAACCGGTCCTCGATTCACCATCAAGCCCAATCGTAAGTCGAGCGCCTTTTGCCTCACCATCAAACGCACACTTGCATGTCTCGAGGTTTCGTTACTAGGAGCACCCCTAGGGACTAGTATCGATCCTCACTTCTTTTCGTAACCGATCTGATTCAACCTATTTCAAATGATTTCTTAATCAACTAAGGAAAGGAGGAGATTTTTGGAGTCTAGCATTCCTTGGATCTTCGAATGAATGGCTCTTGAGGCACGCCCTTGGGTTGTTGT
Source organism: Lathyrus tuberosus (assembly GCA_022829125.1). Classification (NCBI taxonomy): domain Eukaryota; kingdom Viridiplantae; phylum Streptophyta; class Magnoliopsida; order Fabales; family Fabaceae; genus Lathyrus; species Lathyrus tuberosus. Next base: position 19,308,315 of record JALAZF010000012.1, on the reverse strand, counting down.
TCATACAACCTTTCGTCTTAAAACATTTAATCATTATCAAACAATTTCATAATCAATAGAATGAAAAGGTGTCGTTGAGATCTAGCATCTCAGTAATGCCCCGATTAATTGGTTGCGAGGCCGACGTCTCGTTTATCGAATAGTCGTCGTTCTTCCTCTAAAATACTTAACAAACCAAACACTTCCCACGCAACCAAAACCCTAATACACTTAATGTACAACTTAAAGAACATTGTTTAAGTCATTCTTTCGCGCATATGAACTCGTGCTTCAGCCTCCCCTAGCGAGCAGACAAGCCAATGTTTAGCAGTTAGAATGCAACCTAAACTCTCGTTCGCCTAAAACACGTCCAAATCAAACCTTTTTTCTCAATCAAATCTCTAACATACTTAATCCAAATCAAACAACTTTTCACAAAAAGAACATTGTTTAGTCCATTCTTCCGCGCATATGAACTAGTGCTTCAGCCTCCCTTGACGAGCAGACAAGCCGACGTTTAGCAGTTAGAATGCGAATTAAACTCTCGTTCGCCTAAAAAATACGAACCAACCAACCGTAGTCCCACGAACTACGAATGCTCTGACTTTCCCATTGCACGAGGGAATACGTAGGCACGAGGATCTTCATCCTTGCCGAGCACACTAATAAAAAACCACCCATTTTCCCTTTAAGAAAACAATATCTACCTTAGAAGAAAACAAACAAACCAAGCTAACCTTTCTCTCCAATCGAATCAAGAGGTTCCCGTTGAGTACAACGGACGCAAAGGGTGCTAACACATTCCCTCTGGCGTAATCGACTCCCGAACACGAATTTGGTTGCGATGACCATTTTCTTATCCTTTAAAGGTTTTATCGATATTTTCCTATTCCTTCCTTGGAATGAATAAAGTTCGGTGGTGACTCTGTTTCGAACAGTTTTTTCCGCGTCCATCGCGAGGATCGTATTTTTCGAGGTACGACAGCATCCACCATGGCGGGCGCCATAGGGTAGGCCATGACTTGGATAAGAGTCAACCGCTATCAACTGCCACGATCTCCACATCTTTCTCCCTTGGTTTGCATGGCGGGCGCCATGAGGGGGTGGCAGGCGCCACCTTTGTCATCTGATTTCCCTCCCAAAAGAAGTTGGGGGCACTTTTGTCCTTCCATGTTAATTTCCTAGGCTATAAATAGACGAGTTCTGAATCATTTTTATCATCCAAGCTTAGTTTCAGAACTCAAGCCATATATCTCAGTATTGTAAAGTGATAAACTCTTCACATCGAGGAGTTATCACACTGTTTGATCGAGTCTGTAATCGAGTTTGGAGCACTCTGGTAGAAGTTAATCCTGCCGCCATTTTCATTTCCAGTCATTTATTTCCAGTTGTACCAGATTTAAAGCCTCCGATTTGGAGCAGGTTTCATTTAAAAGTTCAGCATTTACTTTCTTTATTTCTTGCACTCGTTTTACTTTCTTTATTTCTCGCACTCGCTTTACTTTCTTTATTTCTCGCACTCACTCTACTTTCTTTATTTCTCGCACTCGCTTTACTCTCTTTATTTCTCGCACTCGTTTTATTTTCTTTATTTCTCGCACTCGCTTTACTTTCTTTATTTCTCGCACTCGCTTTACTTTCTTTATTTCTCGCACTCGCTTTACTTTCAAAACCTTTTTAAGAATTTACTTTAACGTGATCTATTTCAACATGTCTCTTTACATTTCCATGTCCGGCTAAATCTTAAAGGTTAGAATGTAAGGATCCTAGTTAAAGTAATATTCCATACAATGTGTCGATAGAAATGCTTAGGGGTTATTCTGATTTTTAACACAAGTTTTCTGTACTTTATTTCTGTTGGGTAAGATCGAAAACCGTCCAACCTTTGGTTAAACTTGGTTATTCTTAACTGTTCAAAGGAAGCGAAAGCGCTTTGTCCCGTTAAGTAGGAGTTTTTAATACTTTAGAAAAACGATTTTAAAACTATTTTCGGACGCGTTTATGGGTTTAAAGTCCGGTTCGTATGAACCTCTTTTTGTTAAAAGTTCCAAGTCAAAATACTTTTCAACTGAGTCAAGAAACTATATTTCTTAAAAATAGGTTTATTACTTTAACGCAATGCGCGCCTTTTTATATGTGACAATAAGAGGGTTCGATTAAGGGATAAACTCGGTTCTGAATACGCAAAAGCGTCAGTTCCCATTAAATTAGTTCTTTTCATAAGTAGAAAACATTACCCCATAAGTAGTTCTATTTACAAGCATTTGGAATATTATCTGACTGTGTGAATTACATTCGAGCCTGTTGTTTATTGAATTTTATATCTTCGTACTTTACTCTGCTTTTACTGTGCACTCACGAACTCCCGATTGATTTGCCTTAGATAAACATCGTAACGATAGAAATCGACAAATTGACATTTTGTCTCTGTGGGATCGATAATCTTTTATATTACTCTGATGCGATTTGTATACTTGCGAATACACCGCATCAGCTAAACTCGCCACAAAGTGGGAGGGCCCGTACCGCGTCCGCGCGAAAATGGGAACAGGAGCCTACTTCCTCGAAAATCTGCACGGGGAAGAACTTGCTCGACCATGGAACGCTGAGAAGTTTAAATAGTACTACAGTCAAGCATTGCCCGCGACACACTAACGTCGTGGTTACGGGGACGCAGTAGGGTACAAGCGCGACACCCCTATACAAAGCACGACGATCAAAGGGCGGCGTTATGTGTGCGCGAGCACCTTGATCCGACGAGGACACCTCGATCGAGCTCTTTTTTCGTCATACCAATTAGGCAGAACACCCAGCTCGCGATGGGAAGTTCACGCTACGAAGCTAAGACCCCGAACGACCTCTTAGCCTAGTTAAAGGTCGGAATACGCTCCTGGCCACTCGACCAGCTCTCCACGCGGTCGAGGAGTATCGAAGTCGAGCAAGTCCCAAAATATCTGCTAAGCCAAAAGTAAATAAAGTATAGCAAATACAACATCATCACACACAAACGAAAACATACAAACATCACACGCGCAGATAAACAAAAATGCATTAATCGGGCAGAAGCCCAGCGTACAAATATTACAAAGTATCAAAAAGCCCTTGGCACACAAGCCGGGCACAAGTCATTACAAAAAAACAAATGGCGCGCAGGCCAGACAAACCGAGATCAAAAGAGAGTGGCACGTAGGCCGAACAAGCAAACTAAACAGCGATCTCGTCCTCGACCAGGCATCTATCCTCCTCGTCCTCTTCCTCTGGCAGGTCCAACTTGCCATTGACCACACGAAGGAACGGGCTAATTTTGTCGAGCGCAAGCTGAACATTCGGATTCTCGGCACCGACCTGCTCCACTGCATTCTTAAAGCCTATCTCGAGGGCCTCCAGACTATCTTACTGAAGTTCCCGAATCTTAGCAATCAGGGTCGCGCGGTCGGTGAAACTTTTCTCCATAGTGGATTCGTTCTCTGCGGGACGGACATCGGCTTCCAATTCTCCAATCCTGGTCCGAAAGCGATCACGCTCCTCTTGAGTCACCTTCAGTGCAGCTTTGGCCTCATTCAGCTCGCGGAGAACGTTGGCATATTCCTCGTATTTGGCCTGGGCTTTTCGCAGATCAGCCGCGACCTTGTCCTTCTCCTTCTCGAGGGCAGTGTATTCATCCTTCAGCTTCTGTAACTCGGAGGCAGAGGGGGTCTCCTCGTTCAATATCAAGGCAGTCTCAAAGACTCGTATCATGGCCGCAAGGTCCTCGACAAATGCCTCTCTCCTGGCCGCACCGTCCATTCCCAGAACTGCCTTCACCTCGGCCTCAGCAACAACAGGGGGACTTCCCCCGAAGAAATTCCGCTAAAGATAATAGGCGGGCATCAGAAACTTCTCCGGTGAGGCAGGGTCCACGAGATCCACGAGGACAGGTCCCTCGGTCCTCGTTTTCTTAGAAGGGTTGCCCTCCGGAGGAGGAGACTGGCTACACTGTGGAGAGGCGGAGCCACTCGTCGTCCCAACCGACGCCGCAGCCTGAATAACATCTCAAACGCGGCTCTTGGTTCGCTTAGGTGCTCGTTCATCGGCCAACTTCAGGATGCACTCGGTGGCGTTCGAAATTTGAGCTGCAAGGAAAAACATGAAAAAATTTAGCACAAAGAAACAAAACTAAGTGGACGCCCGAACAAGACAAGGAGCTCCTACCTAAGAGTCTCTTGGCCTCATCAGGAGACTTGCACTTAAGAAGACCCCTGGTGTTTATGTAACGGGCCATGGTCATAACCCTTCCTTGAGAGTCGAGGATGTATTTTCCATCCCTACCTACACACTCTGCCCAGTTAAAACTGGTAACATATGCGACCAGCGTGGCGTACACTCCTTTGTCCTCATCGCATATCATCGGGATATTCATCGGGTCCTCGGGATGTTCATCCCAATCCTCCGCCAAATCTGACGGAACCTTAGAAAAGTCCTGCTGTTTCTCATCGGAGGCCCCACAACCGTGCCGGAACATTACCGGTTGGCCAAAAAACTACTAAAGGAAACAAAAATGGAACAAGAAAGGATTAAGAACTTACTTGAACGATAGTGGAGAGCATACTGGAACGGCAGAAACGGCGGCGCACGGTCGTGTACGGCGGTGGAGCAGTGACGGTGAATAGAAGAGAAATCCAGAGCGAAAAAGGTGGGAACGTGCAAATGGCACGAACTCAACCTTTTTATAGGCTCCTCACGAGACTCGAGGATTTCCTAGGCAATCGATTACGCTACCCTAGCGTAGCCGCACTAGGCAATGATGAGGTGTGACACATGGCACACGCTTCCCTACGACCATCCTTTCATTCCCCAACACGCGTCGTTTCATTCACCTCGTTTCAAACTTCTCGTATCCCCGTGACGTCGCCCATCCGCGGCCAGTCTAGCGCGAGCAGATCGATTTGTTTCTGCCTGGTTGGCCAACTGTTCCTCGTTTAGAGTCCCTTCCCCGACTGGACACGTCCTCGCCATAGTACTGATCCTAAAGTCATTACCCTGACACCTCAGGGCAACGACTTGGGGGGCTCCTGTTCTGGACTGGGCCGGGGTCTGCCCCTCAATCGAGCAGGCCCAACCCACACGTCCTGGGATGGCCCAACAAAGGCCTCTTAGCAAGACCAACGTCGAGCACATGCCCCACCTCAACGGTGTTGGAAACGCGCAGCACCTCAGCGGTGTCGGGCACGCAGGGCATAGAGCGTCGGGCAGAGGCGCTAAGCCTCTCCGGGCTCGTTCCTCCTTGGCACTCAGGTGCTCCTCCCCGCGGGGAGCCGTCTTCTTCTACACATAAGAGTCCTCCCCGCGTGGACACGTCTCTCCCCAACACCCAAGACTCCTCCCCGCGAGGAGCACGTTCTCTTGTAACTTCCCAGTCCCGAAGGAATCGGTCTGCCCTACTTCCAGAGATTTAGGGACCGTTACACCTGGACGAAGACCATGTGCTGGTCTTCACTATGCCACGTAAGCCCTGACAGTTACTTGGATTGGGCCTTGTAGTCCAGCCCAGTGCAAGTAACCGTTCGCCCCGCGCTGGGGGGCTCTGGGGCTCTCTATAAATACCCTCTCACTTGAGAGGGTCAGGTTACACAACATATTCTAACCCTCACCTGTTTTCTGTACTTGCTTACTCCCTTTCTTACTTGAGCGTCGGAGTACCTTGCAGGTACACCCCCCCCCCCCCCCCCCCCCCGCGCTGTCTTTCAACATCATCGGAGCTGAAGTCCATACGACGTTGCTGACCACTGAATAACTGTCTGATCCAGGTACGATCAGTGAATTATATTGTATTTTGATTTTCAATATTGATGTGTTTGTTATATTTTTTCTTTTAAAACAAAATAGTGGATTATATTGTATTTTGATTTTCAATGTTGATGTGTTTGTTATAATGATTTAGGAGTAATGGAGATTTTGCAGGTAGTCGACGTAATCATTAATAGAACAATGTCATAAGTTTTTTATATTTTCAATGTTTATGTTTTTTTAATATAAACTTTAAAAAAATTTTAACGTGAATAAGTCTTGCTTAAAGGTAAAAAAAATTATCTATTTATCAATATTTTTCTACTTTTTTATATAAAAGCCTTTATATAACATGGATCACCTATATAGAAGTGTAAAAAAAGTCTATATGAAATCAATCTTTTATCTATTTGTATCTTTTATATTTATCAAATTTCATTTGAGTTTATAATACAAACATTATGTTTTATTTTCAAAAACTGATGGAGATACTTAGAGAGTGTACATAAATTTGGAAAAACATGATTGTCGTAAAATCGTAATGGAATCCGTTTGTATGGATACCGTATGAAGGTAAAATCATCACATGTATTGACTAATAGAATTTACTTCATTTATTTTGTAGTGATTCGAGATATATTTTAGATTTTGATTTCATGGTTTACCTTCCTATTAAGCAACAATGCCACTTAATGTCTATGTTAATGCTTATGTTTATTTGCTTAATAAACTTTGACAAATATTATTTTTTTATTATTTTATCTATATCTTCTTATGGTTTTGAGTATTCTATAACAATATATAAAGACAAAATTTATTTTTTGTGTAACATATTTTCTTTTTCCGTAATACCCCTTTCTAACCTCTTAATTATTTCACTCACATTATAGATTTTCTTGAAAAAAGTCAGTCGAATATAGTTGGGTCACAATGCGCTTTTCGGTATTCACAAGAAAATTTAATTTGCAAATATTATATAGTACAATTTTTTTTGTAAGTATCTAAATAAATATTCTAGACCTCATCATACAAATTGTTTATTATAAAATCAAACTTATAAAAATTGACACTGTTAATATTTTCACGCGGTGCACCTTAAAAAAACACAAAACACATATAAATATCAAATTTAATTACTCATATCAATCAAACCTAATTCTCTCTAAACTCCACTGCTCTCTAAACCCTATTTCTCTTCTATTAATTTCATCGCTAGTTCATTGTTTTCATTCATCGATAGTTTCATCCTCTTCATTCATCGCGAGTTTCATCTCCTTCTTCTCATTGTTGAGCTCCATCTCCTTCATCTCATTGGACATCCGAAAAACAGACCTCCATCATCGTACGACCATTGTCGCACATACGAAAAACATTTCTCATCTCATCATCGCATGACCATTCTCAGAGCTCGATGATGACATGCACGGCGGAAAAAACCTAAGTAATTAGTTTGTCTTTCTTTTTTCAATTAAGGGTTTAAATTTTTATTCGTAATTCTTATTAGGGTTTAAATTGTATCTCTCAACAAACTCGAATCTTGTGGCATTGTGTAGAAAAAAAGCTATTTACTTTACTTTCTCTCTCTAGAATTTGTTCACCCCGGCGACGGTGCCACCGGTCGCCTCAGCAGTGTTACTGACGTTTACAACATCTTTGCCTCTTATGTTAAATTCGTTGAGTCTGCTGGTGCTAGAGTTATTCCGCTTATCTCTACTGAGCCACATGAAACACTTCTCAAGGTATCAATTATTTCTCTTTTATTCTTAGAAATGTTTGTGGTGAACTGATGATGATACTGACTGTGTTTTTATTATCACTGCAGAAGCTTGAATTGGTTAATGGATTTCTCTCCACTGGTGGATGGGCTAAGGAAGGTTTATATTTTGAAAATGTTAAAACAATATTTAAGGTATTATTCTTTTTGCGTGTTCTGAGGCTTAGAATTTGAATAGAAAGTGGAAGAGTTGTTATTGGCGACTTGTAATTTTGTTAGACGAGTTTATTTCCGAGATGTCGAGGAATGATTTGGTGATGTATTGATTTAAAGGTTTTTGTAATTTCACATGAGTTGTGTTTGTTGGTGCAAAAAGCTATTGAGAAATATGACGCCGGAGACTATTTCCCATTATATGGTATCTGCTTAGGCTTCGAACTTATAGCGATGATAGTAAGCGAGGTGAGTTAGTTTTCTTATGGTTCTATCATATGTTGAACACCTTGAATAATATTCATGATTTGAAATGTTGCGAAAAGTTGAAGACTTTTGACAAGTTAGATCACATTCTGGTCCTTTTTGTGTGTGTATGTTTACATGTTTGGCTGTTCTTTTTTTTTTATGATAGGACAATAATATTCTGGAAGAATTTGCAGCAGCAAATGAGGCAAGTAGCCTTCAGTTTGTGGAGAATGCAAATATAGAAGGATCTATATTTCAAAGGTAAACAATCTATGTCAATTGTATCTTTTTGTAGTTGCACATTGATCTCTCAATTGTATCTGGATTTGGTTAGTATGATTAGCTATCACTGACTTGAGATATGAATTCTAGTTTTCTCCATGTATAATTCTGTTTTTTAAGTTTTATGAATTCGGTTTTTTGGTTTTTTTGGTACTGTTACTGTATATACACACACACACACACATATATATATATATATATATATATATATATATATATATATATATATATATATATATATATATATATATATATATATATGTATGTATATATATAATGCTTCCGCTATTTTCTGTTCTGCCATCCGCCATATTTTTATGGCGGATTTTTGGTTCGCCGCAATTTTCCGCAATCCGCCATAGACAACACTGGCACAGACTATTTATGCCATGTTCCATTTCAGGAGTACGATATTGGAAGCGATAATATAAAGAACCCAAGGGAGCGTTTGGTTTGCCAAAAGCAAAATCTCCGACGTCGTTTGGGTTAGTAAATTGTTTCATGTTATAATATCTTAATCTCTGGGGTTGCTGAACATTTATAACTTCCTTAGTATCTGCTCTAGTTGATATAACTAGACACTTGTTCAGCCCCTGACTATGTGTTATGGTGCAAGAAAGCAAGACTGTGTTATATGAAAGTCAAATGGCCCAGTATTATGGGAACTCAAAAGAGTAGCCGTTGTGGCATCATAATTCTTGGGTGCTCTTTCTACTGTTTGAAGGAGTCAATTGATTTGTTTTCAGTTCATATAGATACTTGATGCAGACCGAAGGGCCGAAATCACCAAGGTTTTTTTTATAAATGCCCAAGAGAGTGACACCCAATTACAACCCCACGAGGTGTGATTCAAATGATCCTAACTAAGAATCCTAACAAACTGTCCTAGGGGAGTGTGTGATTTGTAGGGTTGTGAAAGGGAATATGCTGAGAATGAATGTTGGGTATATTAGGTTGGGAATTCAGTTGGACATTTGGGAGATACCTGGCCTCTTGAATTGCATAGGCTTTACTTCGCTTCCGGGTTTTCCTTTTGTCTGTAGGACTTGCTATCATTTTGATAACATGCCTTCATACAGTGAATTTAGTCTCTATTCTTTATTCAATTTCTAGTATTCATCATTAGTATCAAACATCTCCATCTCGGAAGCTCGAATGGTAAACATGAGAGCAATAATGATATCTAGCATAGCAGAACACAACTTTCTGAAATCAATGGAGGACAATTGTGAATGGGTTGAATAGATGTTGTAGGATGAGATGCCTTTTCACTTGCTATAACAATATAAGAAGAGCCAACTCATACGATCGAGGTTTGTTGACAACAAAAGTAGAGGTATCCAAGACATGTCCCTTTTGCACTAAGATTGAGGGACACGACTTGAGGACTAATGCATGACATAAGGACAAAAAGGGATTTTCATGTGTTCATCATAGAGGAGGCATGAGCCTTGATTAGCTTATGAAAGAACATTCCAAAAGAAATCTATATTCGAGAAGCGCTCTTTTTTTTCTCTCTTGCGAACACTTATCTTAACTCAATGAAGTTTATATGTTACTGATTTCACAAATCCTTTTCTGTCAATGTAGGTTTAGATGTCTGCGAACAATTTATGGATATCAATGATGTCATTAGAGATGAAGATCTTTTGGCACACAAATCATACACATATCTCAATGGCATAGATCATAAAGTTTTTACATCTTGTTCTGTACATAACATTCAGAAAATGGTTGAAAATATGGTTCCTAGAGTCAAATTAAAGTGGCTGAGTGCTAGAGAACTGAATCTTTTAAAGCGCAAAGCAAAAAATATTTCAAAGGACCAAACAAATAGCTGGTGCGAAGATGGAACATAGGCTTCAGGCACTCAAAATTTGACTTTAAAAGTCACGTGTCCTGATTCAGTACATTATAGTAATGTATTATTCTGTTTTACTGGCTAATTTTATGGTAATTTTGGGCCCTCTATGGCCATGTCTTTACCGTTACACACTTATTTGGTTGCACTATTATAGCAGTGTTATCAAATATCCTCCATGGCAGTGCCATGGCAGATATACATGGCCTTTTTTTGGTCCCCGCAATGATAAATATTGGCCGATATTGCGGGTTTTTCTGCCATAATCCGCTATAATGGTGCCGCAAATCGGCCTGTATGGTGGGGTTTTGATTCTCCGCCATGGACCGCACCACCCGCCATTGACAACACTGTGTTATAGCTAGTATTAGTCATTGTTGGTAGCAGTTATCTGTTATTGTTAATTTTTAATATTATTATCAATTTGATTGGAACATCCTTGTAAGCAATAAAACAAGTTTCATTCTGTTTATATTTAGAAATGCTATCTCGACCTTAAAATTATTGCAATGTAAATTTATTCAATTTCCATCTGCTATCAAAAAGCCATAATTTAGATCCATTTTGTTGCACTTTATTACAGGCCTTCACACAAGTTAATCACGACAAATACGGATTTGAGCATGACGAAGATGGACAATGGCCTTTCAGTATTTTTGTCGAGCAACTTATTATTGATATGTTTGATCCTGGTAAACATTTTATCCCAATTGTCATATTTTAAAAAATTTGAAGAAGAATGTGGGATATATAGTTAGATGTGAGTTTCACATTCATTTTGTAATGTTCTCTGAATGATTATTTTAAATGCTGTTGTTAGTTTGGGAGGTACGGCATGGTAGCGTGATGACATTGAGAGAGATTTTGACACATCAAGGTGCTTCTGCTGGAGTGTTGAAACATGACCCACACTTGGGTGGGGCTTCATTTGTGGAATTAGAAAACAAAAATACATCAAATATGTTGAAGAGAGAAAGGGATATTGATTTAAATATGCAAGTTTCTGCAGATGATTGTGTCTTGAACTTGAAGAAGCCAAAACTTGAAGATGTATCATTATTAACGTCTATGGATAGCGTGATGGCTTGCTGTAACGAAGGTGATACTGAAAACATCAGTAGGTCTGAAACACAGGGATGCACTATACCTCTGGACTATGGAAATGGGAAATTTGACGGTAGTTCTGTTGACATGAATATGGAAACTCACTATGATGATTTGCATGATGCATGCAAGGAACCTGCTAATATAGCAAGCCAGAAAGGTTATTCTGATGACCAAAAGATTATCTCTGGAAACCATAATATGCTGAGAAGTCTTCCTCAGAATTGCGAGCTGATGAACTCCGTCAAAGTGGCTAGAAGTTCCTGGCTTCGAAACTGTTACTTTCTTCATGACTGTGTCATACGCTTTTTGTGTGTATTGTCACTTGACCGGTATGATATTTTGTTTGGTATATCTTCTAATAAATGAACTAGATCCTTTTGATCCTTGGTGCAACCTATTCACAAATTTCTTTTGTCTGTTCTTACCATTGGCTATTATTGTCAATGTGATACCGTGACACTATCTCTCTGCAGCAACTATTATTTTTTTGATAATGTCTGGTTATTTTATTTCAGCTTTGGAGATTATGTATCTGATAATGTCTGTTCTTACTAAATTGCTTTATAGATTAGAATCTTAGTTACTTGAATTTATAATATTCTTTGCACAAGATATATCCTTTAATATTGTGGTTGTTTATGCAATTACTGACTAGAAATTTTTCTAATGTACTACATTGCAAATGAGAAATGAGTCAAGAAATGTATCCAGAGAAATACAGAGGATGTTTAGATATCATAACATAAGGTATGATTTACCCAGTAATAGGGGGGAATGTATCAATGTTATCAACTAAAGGATCAAAGAATTCATTTATAAGACAGGGGTAAAGGTGTAATACCCAAAAAATACCCTCATGTTCCAATGTTTTTCTAAAGGTATTTTTGGTATGCACCCGGTGTGCATATCAATGAATACCCAATGCACATATGTGTATAGATACGTATGTTGGGTTTCTACGATTGTAATTTTCGAGTAACCTTGCGTTTATTGGCGCGTGGCATAAGTGATCTCACCTAAAAAATGTGCAGCATAACCCGAGTCTATGTACATACATACATACATAAGTATATGCATTATAAATTGTAAAATCAGTAGTTAGACTGTTCAACATACTAAATTTCAGCAATAATAAAGACTCAATATTTTTGTGGAGATTAGTATTGAGTGGCTACTCCTTTCTTTGTTATCTTTATTGATCATAATAAAATTTCCCTCTATCTTGCTTGTGGATATTGGCTTATAGTTATCTATATGTCGAATCACCCGAGTTTCTTTGTCTGTTTTTCTTCACACAGACTCTTGAAGTTAACTAAGATCCTTAAGTATATTTTACCACAAGTAGGTGAATGGATGAAAATTAAGGACTATTTTATTTTATTAGGATTAGGATTATATTATCTTTTTAATTTTTGAATAATTAGGATCAGTGTTATGAAATGTCCGCAAAGGCGGCGCTATGGCAGATATTCGTGGCGCTAATGATAAATATTAGTCGATATTGCAAGTTATTCTACCATAATTTGCTATAACGGCACAACAAATCAGCTGGTATGGTGGGATTTTGGCTCTCCGCCATGGACCGCCATCGACAACAATAATTAGGATCGCTGATTAAGAAGATTAAAAGTATTTTATATCTTTTAGATTTGAATTTGAAGTTTCTTTACTAGATATGATTTTGCAAGTTGTAATGGTCCCCGACCTGGGATCGAGTCACAAGTCTAGGCGTGTCGGAATTTTTCTTTAGACTTATGGTGAAAGTAAGCAGCAAACGCCCTTTGGTGAAAGTAAGAAGCAGACTCGTCATTGACAGCGCAGTGCCCCTCCAAGTCAAACATTTTTTTCTAAATTGATTCTGACTTCATAATGGAGGGAATCCTAATTAAACTCTACTACCGATAAAGATTATTATATGCAGAATCTTAATCTATATAAATAAACATTAACTTCAAGTTTAAGAGATAAAATAAGCCTAGTCCTAATCAGCATTTCTAATTAATTGAAATTTAAAAAGAATACAAAATGCTGATTTGTATCGTGCGATTGCATGATTTTCTGATTGTGCTTCCCTCAGCGATTAAGAGTATATACAGAATTGGATTTTGATGAAATCGCGTGGAATCATCACGGTTAATCGCTGAGCCATATGATCTGTGATCTTTGTTGAGTTTTTTCAATTCTGATTTGGGGTGGTGCAAAAGTGGTGGTCGCATGGCGCGCAGGCTAGGGTTACTGAATTGATATTTTCCTTCAGGCGGGTCAGAAGAAGACTCATTTACTGCTCATAGGTTAGAAGAAGTGTTTATGCATGTTGGTCATATAAATTCTTGTTTTGGAAATTGGGTTTAAGTGCCTATTAATTATTATTAAAAACAGGGTTACCTCATGCTGCTGAGTTTAAATCCTTTCTGAGATGGTTGTACAATGGCCATTAGTGCCACTTGAATTAATAAAAATTTATCATTTCCTCAATTTTTGAAAAAAAAGACGACCTATAATTTTTAGTTAATTAGTTAAGTTCAAACAGACTGTAGGATCTTTGTCCCCTGTGACCTCTGTTTCTGTTTAGCCCTACTTTTCCTTTACACTCTTTCTCCTTTTCCGTCTTTGTGCAGTTCTCCCTCACCCGTTTCATCCTTATTCTCCCTTACTATCCATGTTTATCTGTTCTTCTTTGTTTTTGTTTTTAACCAAGTGGCTTCAAATTCCCATGCTGCTACTGGCGAGGAGTCTGCTGCTGTTTACTCTCCTGTCCTTAGCTCTAGAAACAAGCGTAACAGTGTCCTTTGAAAGATGAGGGTTGTCATGATATGCCACATCTAGAAGAGATTGACAATTATGTGTTCTGGTTTTTTAATACTAATTTTAGTTGTTGTTTGACTTATGAAGCTATGACTTTAAAAAAAATTATTTACTGAATTCTGTGTCTTATGCAATTTTATATGCATATACGAATTTCCATGCATATGCATGAGTTGTATGAATTTTGGTATAATCTTATAATTAGTGTTACGATTGCATGGTTTACAATTTTATTCCCCCTTTCTGATTTTGCGTAAAATTTCGATTTTAACTACTACCTTGATCCTAATCTTAATAAATTAAAATAATCCTAATTTTATCCATATCTGAGAGTTACTGCCTTACAATGCGGAAGAGAAATGAGCAGCAGTTATCCACAATAAGATACTCATGAGAAGAAAGAGTTGTGCAGAGTTTTGAATCATGCTTCTTTCCATCATGTCATTTGTTGTTTCTATTTTGTTATTTCTATTAAGTATCACTTTCAAGTTGGCGTTGTTTTTTTCAATTAGGGGAGTAGCAAATAAATGATTGGCTTTTCCAGAGCATATTGTATAAAGCATGTCTAATCCTAGGTGTCATAGCAGTGTGTCTGGCTTGATGTTATTGAAGTAGTTTTTATGTCTCTGATAACATTTATCTTATTAAAAGATGACTTTTATGTAGATGCAGATTATTTAAAGGCATAGAGGTCTATTGATGCACTGTATTGTTTGTCAAAATGTATTTCTGTTGCAAACCGTGCGTTTTATGTTCGATAATTTTCAGTCATTCAAAAGTCATTAATTTATAGGTTACATTTTATCACTAAGTTTAATAATACTATTAACCACTTCTTGTTTCAGGCAGATTTCCTCCAGACTTGATAAAGAAATTGAGTACAGATTGTCTTATCATGCAAAATCATCGTGTGAGTATATATAGACATAAACAATTTTCATAAATTGGAGTATTCGTCTAATTGAACCACATAGTTGATAATCAAGTTGTCATTATTGACGCTATTTTAGTTCTTGAAAAACAAAGTTTAATGAAGTATATCATATAATACAAGTTTGAAATTTTACTACTTTCAATGGTTAACTTGACATTGTATTACTTTCACGCATCGTGCTTCAGTAAAGCGAGGAAATACTTAAACAGGCCCGTTGCTCGGGAAGTCTTAGACAATCTCATTTACAATTACAAGCCCACTTATGGTGAAAAGGCAGGGTACGCCTGAGATTTCTTTACGAAATTTCCATTTTTATGTTTTACTCGTAAGGTTGCTTATGTATATGTTTATGCTTTTTGTAGGAAAGGATATGATGAATTTTATCTATTTGAATAAATCTAAATGCTGGAGATATCACTACGCGTGAAAATTTGGTGTATTTTTGCATAGTTGTATTGGTGGTAGAGGGTGCAGACCTGCTACTCTGGCAAAAAGGCATGTTGGCCTCCCCAAAGTCGTTTATGTTATTAGAAAGTGATTATTATTATATTCAATACATATGTGAAGTTTCATCTTTACTTTTGACATTGTTATAATAGCCTAATGATCTCTTTTGAATTGCTATAAAGTTTTTTGCCAGTTATAAACTCTAGCATGGATGGAGTTGCTGCCTTAAATTCCTTTGAGAAATGTTCTTATGTTCCCCAACCAGGAAAATTAGAAGTCTGGAATGCTAGAAAATCAAAGGTCAAAAGTTAAAGAATGCTCTAAGATATTTTTTTATTGAATGTTTAGGGGTATACAAAATTTTGATTAAATAAAAATATAGGTTCTAAATCTAATTAAATATAATATAGTTATGAAACTAAAACAAACATTCTATTTAAAGAAAATAGGGTGTAAAAATGCCAACCTCAATGGTAAAATCGGGTGTAAAATGCCAACATCAATGGTAAAATGGGTGTAAAATGCCAACATCAATGGTAAAATCGGGTGTAAATATGCTAACATCAATAGCAAAAACGGGTGTAATACACCGTGTTTTTACACCCTATTTAAAGAAAATAGGCTGTAAATTTGTAGACCTCTAATGTATTCACTGTTCATTTTACCTCTGATTTTTATGAAATTGGGTGTAAATTTGTTTGATTGAAATGCTATTATTTATACATTTACACCCGTTTTTTATAAAATAGAGTGTAAAGTAGAATGTATATAAATCCGTTTTAAACAAAAAAAAAAGTGTAATATACCATCTATAAATGTATATATTCAAAAAGTTACACCCGATTTCTATAAAAAAGAGTGTAATATAACATCAAATTTACACCCGTTTTCTATAAAATTGGGTGTAAATTGGAAAGTATATACATCTGTTTTAAACAAAAAAAAAAGGTGTAATATACCATCAATAAATGTATATATCTAAAAATTTACACCCGATTTCTATAAAAAAAAGAGTATAAAACATCAAATTTACACCCGTTTTAAAACGGGTGTAAATTTGTCAGACATTTCTCACTCGTTGAATTCACACACTCCAATAACGGGTGTTAAATGTATAAAAACGGGTGTAATTTCATATTTCTGCACTAGTGACACATCCATTGAAATGGTCATCAATCCAAAAATAACAAATATACAATAGCGGAGCATCAAGCATAAATGGAGAATACATTATACATGGCCAGAGATCTCATTCTAACACATGTATATAATCATTTACAAATATAGTACACATAGCATAGTTAAGACTCATTCCTAATGCAATGCCTATATGTCGATGCACATGATTCTGGAATATCAATCCCTCCGCAAAGGGTCGTGGTATCGCTTCAAGATTTAGTGACACTAAGGTGATAGGTATCTACACCATCAATCAGACTCAAAGATCCACATCGGGATAAGGTGGTTCCATCTTGGACACGCACCTCGTGCCACCTCTCTGTGTAGCGAGCGATTTTGGACGCGGTTCTTAAGCGATGGTCGCTCTCTGCGGTTGAGTTTACTACAGGTCGATTCATTTTTTATCCTATTGTGAGCTGATGAAGGAAGGGAAATAGATGTCTCCAATTAACCCTGCTTTGCATATTGAGTTTAAACAGCGGTCTGTTAGGTTACAAATGCTATCAATATGGGGGGGCCTTTGTACTGGTTATTTGTATTTTCGCCAATATTGTTTTCTTTCTTTTTATTTTGACAGAATGTTTCTGGCGGGGAACAAGGATTTAGATGTTAGGAATGATGCTTTTGATAGATACATGAGAGTATGGGATTTTGGGTTTTTGTTTACTGTGCTCGCTAAGATTTTTCTTTCAATCTTATGCCTACGTATTCCCGTTTACCGAAACAGGGAAATCAGAGCGTTCGTAGTTCCTCCTATTCTATGGGAGGAAACGGTGTTTTGGTGTCTTGTTCAAAGCCCAAGACGTGAAGCGAAAGGTAGTTTATATCTTGTTCAAAGCCCAAGATGTGAAGCTGAAAAGTCTATTTGTGTCTTGTTCAAAGCCCAGGACGTGAAGCTAAAAAGTCTCAACTTTAGAGAGAATTTTTCATCTCTAAAGAGGGGGTTGTATGTCACAACTGTTTTATAAAGGAGAATTACTTTAACCAGGATATATGAATCCGACAATGCCATAAATTCCTTTATAGAGGATTTCCAACCTGAAGGAGAAGACTTTAACTCAGTGTAGAGCAATGCCATCTTTCCTTAGGAATTTCTCATGCTAAAAGAGGGACAGTGGCATGGATGTAGATGATCCAGAGGCTTGCCGCTTACAGCGATTAGATGAAGGGGAAAGAGTTATTGATGTTTATGTACTGTGAACGAGGCACAACTTTGATGCTAAAAGGTTAATTGGATTAACCAGTGGTTTTCTTATATAAAGCCTAAGAGGAGGCGAGTATGTGTCTCGTACAAAGCCCGAGAGAGAGGCTAAAAGGTTTTCCTTATACAAAGCCTAAGAGGAGGCTAATATGTGTCTCGTACAAATCCCGAGAGAGAGGCTAAAAGGTTTTGACTCAACGAGGGAATCTTTTGGTATCTCGTATAAAGCCCGAGATGGAGGCTATTTGACTCAACAAGAGAGTTTTGTTGTATCTCGTACGAAGCCCGAGGTGGAGGCTGTTGTTTATTTGGCTCAATAAGAACCTTTTTGTATCTCGTATAAAGCCCGAGATGAAGGCGAAAGAGGTGATTGACTCAACGAGGGAGTCTCTTATGTGTCTCGTACAAAGCCCGAGAGAGAGGCTAAACATTGTTTGACTCCACTGGGGAGAATCATTGTACAAAGCCCAAGAGGAGGCTAGGGTTACTATTTCAGTTAAGTGACAGGTCCAGTATACTAATTTAAAGAGAAAATCCGTTCTTATATGAGCAACACTGTACTCGAGGATTTGGTTCGAAGATCCGGGTTATTCCTGTTCTTTAAGGAAGCGAGAAATCCGAATGGCATTGAGACTGTCCGAGTCTACGGGGTTTTCTTCCTATTTTAACGAAGAGGTCACTTGAGAATGTCTTTGAGACTCAAGGAAATTAGACTGTCCAAGTCTAGAGTGTCATCTTTTATACTGTGCTCTAAGAAACAGTAGTAGACTCTTTGAAAGGACTGTTCTACGAAGATGACTAGGTTCTGTTCCTATACCTCTAGGAGGTCGTTGGGACAATTTGTACGAAGCCCAAGAGGAGGCTGGAAACTTTTAAGAAGCCGACGGGTCCTTGTAAGAAGACCAAGAGGAGGCTATCATTCCCGGAGGAAGAGATCATTATACGAAGCCTAAGAGGAGGCTGTGAATACTTCTAAGAAGCCGAGAGGGTCCTTGTACTAAGCCCAAGAGGAGGCGAGGTTGCTTTTAGGAAGCCCGTGGGTCCTTGTATAATGCTCAAGAGGAGGCCGATTGCTTTTAAGAAGCCCGTGGGTCCCCAAACCCCGAGAAATTCAAGGCAAGCTATTCACAAGGAATAGATCAAGTCAGGAAAGTTCAATAATTTAGAAGAAACTCAAAGATGCCATTCACGGAGAATACATTCATCTCTGGGAGTAGAGTTTCTTGACAATTCCTAATGAGGACAGCCGAAGAGAAGACAGTATCTGGTGATCCTATTGGGGATCTAGTTGTCTATTTCTATGAATAAACGAAATGGCGTCACCTAGTTCTAGACGTAGTTGCCGGGGAAACTCTAAATATCTATACTATTATTACACAGTTGATATGAGTTTATGAAAGAAGACTTACAGTGAAACAGCCCCACAATACAGTTATATGTATATGAAAGCAGTAAATGAAAGCGATAACCACTTACTCGGTTGTAGAGCTTCCATGCTGTTTGGTTAGTTGTTCAACAAAGAAAGATTGAAAACAACAGTATACTTCAAAATCAAAGGAGAAAGTGCTTTGAAAAAGAAAGATTTGGGGCTTACAGCTCAAGGAGAGGCCCAGGGTTTTATCAGTGAGCGCACTGTTGAATTTGTACAGAGGGACTTATACAAGTGACTGAGGCCCAAAATGTTTTCTGTACAAAGGGATGGGTCTTATACTCTCTCAAGAGGCCCAAAAAGTTTAAAGAAAAAGAGTGAGGCTTATAACACGAGGGTAGGCCCAATTGATTTTTCCGTTTAAAATGGCGATCGCGCCGAGATTTTCTTTTAACGCAGAGGGACTTATACAATAAGTGAGGCCCAAAATGGTTTTGGTTAAAAGGAGGTTGGGTATTACACTCTATTAGAGGCCCAAAAGTTTTGAATGGGTCTTATAGCTCGAGGAGAGGCCCAAGGTTATTTTTCAAAAGGCGACGATCGCGCCGTTTGTTTTTGACGGTATCAGGACTTATACAATGCACTGAGGCCCAAAAATGATTTAGTCAAAAAAGGATTGGGTCTTACACTCTATTAGAGGCCCAAAAAGTTTTGAAAATGATTTATGAGGGTTGAATTAATCCAAAAACCCTAATTTGTTTTCAAAAATGTATTTACTTGAATAAAAATTCAATTAAAATGATCAAAATTGTTTAACATATAAAAAACAAATTGTGATCTTGGATTAATGCTTCAAAAATTAAGTATTGACCTACAAAATAATTAGAAAGCATTAAAAGTTACAAAATCAAGGTGGAAAAAATATTTAAAATGTCAAAAACAATTAAAAAATTAATTCTTTGCAAAAATATCAATTATATGAAATAAATAATATTTTTGGGATTTTTTGATAAAATAAAATATTTTAACATTTTTGTGAATTATTAAAAAAAGAATCAACTCAAAATCATTAAAACTCAGAGAGAAATTAATTTTTGAATCAATTAAATAAAATCACAAAATTCAAATATTTGAATTTGAAAGAAATGGCGCCAAGAACACACCAAGAACACGCGCGTGTTCTGGGTTTGGCCAGATTTGCATTTTCTATCCAATCTCACTGAATACTTGATTATATCATGCAATCCACATATCATTATGCTCGTCTCAACCTCACGATCATGTCCATGGTATTTAATTTAATTTAAATTAAACATATAATAAGAAATCATGAAAAATCCTCAAGAACCCTAATTTCTGCATGAAGGCTAGGATTTTTGATACACGATTCAAACAATGCAATTAATTGAGGGAAAACATTCCATGCATGATTATGAACATATGGCCAAATTATTGTGCAGCAAAAATTGCATAGATCATAGAGTTAGAAGAGCTCATGCTTACCACTTGCAGCTGGTGATCGTGATTTGTGTTGGAGGTTTTACAGCTAGGTTCCAATGATCTGGATAGCTTCCCTAGGTGTCGTGGAGTGTGTATGAATGCTTGGAATGGATTGAAATGGTTTGGAGCTGAAGATGGTACCTCAACTGCAAAACTATCAAGAACTTGAGCAATTGGCTGGTGATTTTGTGAAATCTGTGTTTCGAATGTTATGTGAGTGTTTGGATCACTTCTATATGATGTATGTGAGGTGTGTGTGTGATTGGTTTGATTGGAAAAGCTCTCAAACTCAAAACCCGATAGTGACTTGCCTTAGAAGGCAAAATTGGAGTGAAAGAAGAGATTTTGAGGAAAGCATCTGTTAGATGGCTTTGGTGTACTCAAACTGATCACAATTGAGCTCTATTTATAGTAGACAAAGTTTGTTTTGGGATCCACAGTGAATGGCAACTGCGGCAGGTGTTTGTTCAATGTTGGCCAATGGAAATCCAAGTCTTCTCTAACCATTAACTAGAGGTTAGGGCACAGAGCTTTGGTTCCCTTGGTCTTGGATAAGTCTTGACTGATTTCAGATGAGAATGGCTCAGTCCATGCCACCTTGATGCTTCCATTGAATGCTCCAATCCAAAATTGGAGTCTTGTCCCTATTTTGGCCATTCTAGGTTCAACATGCTATTTCTTGTTCCATGGCCTTTGGAGGCTTGGCTCAGTGATTGTCCCCTTTAGATTCAATCCTCAGATGTGTCCAAGTGGATAGGAGCATTTGAATTGGCTGATTTTGGAAAATCGAGCAAAGTTACAAATTCTGCCTAGCCCTTGACAGATTTCAGCAAGGCAACTTGCCAATGTCATATCTCATGGTGTAAGTTGAATTTGGTAATGTTCTTGGCCATTTTGGAAAGCCCTTACATGATACAACAACTGTTTGAACATATTTGGTTTTGATCTCTTTTGAATCCAAGTTAAAAATCCCCTTACATTTGGCAAAAAGTAAGGCAAAATCTGACTTAGTGAAATTTTCACTAAGTGTTGGAACAAAGTGTTTTCTCTTGATTTTGATCACTCCATAACTCAAAATCCATGAGGAATTTGGACATAGGTCAGTATGAAGCTTTTGTAGAGGGAAATGAGATCTACAAATCAAGCTTTGAATGGGGCACAATGGCCTTGTGGTTTAGGAGTTATGCTCCTCCAAAGTTGGTGCATTAGTGGCACTTTTTCATGACTTAGAAAAATTTCTAAGTTTTATGGTTACCCCTTTTACAAGTTATCCAACTTTTCTTGATTTTTCTTGATGAATGATGATTCAAATCATACATTAACATCATTTTAGGGTTAAAAATCCATTTTGGTGAAAAATCTCAAAAAGTCAAAGTTGACTTTTGTGCACAGTTGACTTTTTATCAGATGAATTCCAAACTGTGCAATTCTTCGGGAAATCATGTCCTTGACCTAAATCAAACTTGATGGACATGTTCCATGGGTGTTATAGGGTATATTAGTGCATGTCATAGGTTTTGGGAGCATGTCCTGGTCAAAAGTCAAAGTTACAGTTGACTTTTCTCATAAAACCCTAATTGTGGTCCAGATGAAATTGAGACTTGTTGCTCAAGCTTCTTAGATCAATCCATTGTCCCAAATGGATTAATGTGACATATTAGAGATCCTCAAATCCTCTCTTGAGGTCTTGGCTCATGGTTTGCCCTAAAAATCAACTTAGGGGTGAATTAGGTCAAGAAACCCTAATTCCTGATTTTTGATGAATGCATCCCCTGAGGCAAGATTGACTTGATGATTGGGTCCATGAGGTTCCATGGAGTATATTAGGTTAGGTTTTGGATCATTGGCTTGTGCCCAGATGAAAAATTTCCATCTGGAGACCCTGGTCGACCAAAACCCTAATTTGGTGACACTGTCAATCTTGAGACTTGATCCACCTAGAAGGAAGCAGCCTTGTGCTTAATTCTTAAAGTGGGAGTCCTTTTGATCCGTTGTGGATGTTTGAGAGGTTAGACAAGTTGAAAATCATGTCATTC
The DNA here is from genome assembly GCA_022829125.1 of Lathyrus tuberosus. Lineage (NCBI taxonomy): Eukaryota > Viridiplantae > Streptophyta > Magnoliopsida > Fabales > Fabaceae > Lathyrus > Lathyrus tuberosus. The sequence goes on along the minus strand of JALAZF010000012.1, from coordinate 19,285,673 downwards.
CTTGATTGACCCTTTGTCTAAGCACTCAGAGAGGGCTTGAAACCCTAATTTTGATTGTAGTGGATGTTCACCCATCTTTGGGGAGACTGATGAAGTATGATGGTTCCTCCATATTGTGATGATGATTTGCACAATGATTGGAAATCTTAGTGGTCAAAATTTGGGGTATGACAGATGCCCCTATTTAATCTTCTTGGACACGAAGGTGTGAATGACGAAGGTATTCGGGCATTCGGGTTGCAAGAGGATTAAATATCAGAATACCCGAAATTTTGATGGTGGTTATGAATGATAGCTTACGCATTCATATTCTTTTGCTAAGTAATGATGCTTAGAAAAGGTAAACTTCCCCTCGATCCTAGTCTTCAGCCAAGGAGCTGGTCTCAGTTTTCTTTTGAAAGAAACCTCCCCTCGATCCTGGTTTCCTACCAAGGAACTGGTCTTAGTTTCTGAAATAAACTTCCCCTCGATCCTGGTTTCCTACTGAGGAACTGGTCTTAGTTTCCTGATGTAAACTTCCCCTTGATCCTGGTTTCCTACCGAGGAACTGGTCTTAGTTTCTTTTGCCAATAAACTTAATTGACAAGGGACGCTATGCGTAGCGCTTTTCCTCAAACTTCTCGCCGAATTTTCCTGGGGAGATGCCATTTGATAGAAAAACTTTGATGTCAGACTCGCTGGGGAACCCAGTCATCTTAATTGTAGAGGTGTACAAACTTCTCTGTTTGGAGACGCCATTTGTTGACTCTACCCGAGGAATGCGAGTCCCTTGAGAGACTGCATTCGTTTGGGGTCTTTACATCATACTTTTCTCGGAGATCTTCTAGGAGAAATGCAATATGATGTGATCCAATTTTGAGGTGCCGATGACCTTTTCATCAGTGGGTTTTTCAGAGAAAAACTGTCGTACTGTCGAATCTCCGATTAGGAGGCTTTCTCTGTGGATTTTCCTTAATCCGGGAAAGCAAGGATATCATCTTCAATGGCGAAGAGTGATGTTAACTGAGGGCTTCTCTGGTTTTTCAGAGGTTCAAGTTATCAAAGTGGTCGAGGACCCAACTTCAATCTAGAAATAAAACTGGAGGAGAGAGAATGTTCGGACGCAGCGTTTCCTGACGAGGCAAGAACTGATGACTCGATTGAGAGAACTTCTATCACTAGGGGACAAGACCGACTAGAGTGACAGTGATGCAATATGAAATGTGAATGCAAATCAATAATGCATGATGTGTGTATGTTTATGCTGACAAAACTGACGCGACATACAAACTGACAGGTGAACACGACTGGATACTCGGCCATCGCGGGGCGAAGAAGTACCGTTGGTTCAGTATAGCAATTCCACCTTGCTTAGGAGAGATAGTCCCTGCGGGGAATACCGTTGATCGGGCTTAGGAGACAAGAACTCGACCGAAGCGTGTCAGACGAAACACGGTCTCTGACACAGTTGATCCCTTCATTCAGGCGTACTGAGTTAGAAGGAGCACTTTGATTCTGCACTTTGAAGTTCGCTTACTTCTGAAGAAGCGGTTGATGTTCCTTTGATGTTCAACAGTCAAAAGAAATTGCCGACTTTATTTTAAAAGCAAAAAAAGTTTTAACAAGTAAATTCATTTTGTTTTATTTCAAGAATCGTTAATCATGTTAACAACGTCGTTCTGTAAAGCTAAAACAAATAAGAATTACAAACAAAAGCACAAGGGCTCAAATTTTATTGATAAGATGGAGATCAGCTAAACGCGTGATTCCAAAGAGTATATACAAAGTTTGAAAATGGAAATTTACAGGGAAAAGGGCTACGTTGAAACATAACGACCACTATCCCTCTACCAACTTTGAATTCAGGGCATCCTGAGCTTCTGTCGAAGATGACCTTGACTGGAGTTTTCCTCCGATGATGTAACTGCTGCTGAGGGACCTGCCTCTGTTGAACATAGTTACTTGCCATTATCCCTAATTCTTGCCTGGATTGTACTATGATGTTTCCAATCCATCAGGATGATTTTTTTTCATGTCTCTAACTTTTGCCTGGACCGCCCTTTCGGGTTTTCAATCCACCGAGACGTTTTTTCTTCTTTTTTTTTAGGCGAAGTATTTCTTGACTACATCAACATTCGTGGGGTAGGCAAATTCCTCTTTGTCCATGGTTGCAAGTCTCAAGGCGCCGCCTGAGAAAGCTTTCGTGACCACATAGGGGCCATCATAATTCGGAGTCCATTTACCTCGCGAATCAGTGAGAAATGATTGTATCTTCTTGAGCACGAGGTCTCCTTTTCTGAAGACACGAGGTCGGACCTTTTTGTCGAACGCCCTCTTCATTCTCTGTTGATACAACTGACCGTGGCATAGTGCCGTGATTCTCTTTTCTTCGATCAGATTCAGTTCATCGTGTCGGCTTTGACACCATTCAGCTTCGGTGAGCTTAGCTTCCATCAGTACTCGGATTGATGGGATCTCTACTTCTATGGGGAGCACTGCTTCCATGCCATACACTAGAGAGAAAGGGGTTGCCCCTGTTGAAGTGCGGACAGATGTGCGATAACCGTGAAGAGCAAAGGGTAGCATCTCGTTCCAATCTTTGTAGGTTACAACCATCTTTTGAACGATCTTCTTGATGTTCTTGTTAGCCGCTTCTACCGCTCCGTTCATCTTAGGTCGGTAGGGAGATGAGTTATGGTGTTCGATCTTGAACTCAGCGCACAACTCCTTCATCATCTTATTGTTCAAGTTAGATCCATTATCAGTAATGATCTCGCTTGGAACACCATAACGGCAGATGATATTGTTTTTGATAAATCGGACCACCACTTGTCGGGTTACATTGGAGAATGACACAGCTTCGACCCACTTGGTGAAGTAATCAATGGCTACTAGGATGAACCGATGTCCGTTTGAAGCCTTGGGCTCAATCATGCCAATCATGTCGATTCCCCATATGGAAAAAGGCCACGGGGAAGAAAGAACTTTGAGATGTGATGGCGGTACATGAATTTTGTCGGAGTATATCTGACACTTGTGACACCTCCTCATGTACTTGTAGCAGTCGGATTCCATTGTCAACCAATAGTACCCTGCTCTGAGAATTTTTCTCGCCATTGTGTGTCCGTTGGCATGAGTGCCAAAGGATCCTTCATGAATTTCTTTCATAAGCATGTCTGCTTCTGGTCTGTCTACGCATCGGAGCAAGACCATGTCAAAATTTCTCTTATAGAGAGTGTCACTGCTCAGGAAGAAGTTCCCAGCCAATCTTCTGAGGGTCTTTCTGTCTTTTCTGAGTGCCCCAGGTGGGTACTCTTGTTTCTGAAGGAAGCATTTGATATCGTGATACCAAGGTTTGTCATCTATGACTGCTTCGATCGTGAAGACGTAGGCAGGCCGTTCAAGGAGCATTATGTCGATCTTAGGTAGGTTATTCCATTGACCTACACTAATCATAGAAGATAGGGTGGCTAATGCATCATCCATGTGATTCTCCTCACGAGGGATATGATGAAACTCAACTCTATTAAAGAAAGGTAGCAACCTTCTTGCGTAGTCTTTGTAAGGAACCAATCCTGATTGGTATATGTTCCAATCTCCTTTTATCTGATTGATAACCAAGGCTGAGTCGCCATATACGTCCAAGTTTTTGATCCTTAAATCAATCGCTTCCTCGAGACCCATAATACAAGCTTCGTATTCGGCCTAGTTGTTTGTACATTTGAACGTAAGTCGAGCGGCGAAAGGAATGTGGGTACCCTGAGGGGTAACAATTATTACCCCAATTCCGTTTCCATAATGATTAACTGCTCCGTCAAAGATAAGTCCCCATTAGGAACCTGGTTCTGGCCCTTCACTGGGTAGCGGTTCCTCGCAATCTTTCATCTTTAGATACATGACATCTTTGTCTGGGAAGTCAAACCCGATTGATTCTTGATTGTCAATCGGTTGATGAGCCAAATGATCGGCTAAAATACTTCCTTTAACGGCTTTATGAGCGTGGTACTCTGTGTCATATTCTGATAACAGCATCTGCCAACGGGCAATTCTTCCCGTGAGAGCAGGTTTTTCGAAGACATACTTGATTGGATCCATTTCGGAGATTAACCAAGTAGTGTGACGAATCATGTATTGACGAAGACGTTTGGCTGCCCAAGCGCAACAAGTTTTCTCAAGCATCGTGTACCGAGTTTCGCAGTCAGTGAATTTCTTGCTCAAATAGTAAATGGCAGACTCTTTCCGTTTAGTTTCGTCTTGTTGGCCAAGTACACATCCCATTGAGTCCTCTAGAACTGTGAGGTAAATGATCAGTGGTATTCCTTCCACTGGAGGTGATAGAATTGAAGGATTCAACAAATATTCCTTGATACTGTTGAAGGCGGTTTGGCAATCTTCTGACCAAACGCAATCCTGGTTTTTTTTTAGTAATTTGAAAATAGGCGCACATGTGGCGGTCATAAGGAATATGAACCTGGAGATGTAGTTCAAACGTCCCAAGAATCCTCTGACTTGTTTTTCAGTTTTCGGAGAAGGCATTTCTTGAATGGCCTTGACCTTGTCAGGATCAACCTCAATTCCTTTATGGCTGGCGATGAACCCTAGTAGTTTCCCTAAACGGACACCGAAGGTGCACTTGTTGGGATTCAAGCGGAGCTTGAATTTTCTTAGACGTTCGAACAATTTTGACAGATGTTCAACGTGCTCACTCTCTGTTTTTGATTTTGCAATCATATCATCGACATATACCTCAACTTCCTTGTGTATCATGTCATGAAACAGAGTAGTCATGGCCCTTTGATAGGTTGCCCCGGCGTTCTTCAAACCGAACGGCATTACCTGGTACCCCATGGGGTAATGAATGAAGTTTTCTCCATGTCTTTCGGTGCCATTTTGATCTGGTTATAGCCCGAGAATCCATCCATGAAGGAGAAAATTTTGAACTTTGCTGTGTTGTCTACCAGCATGTCAATGTGTGGTAAAGGAAAGTCGTCCTTTGGACTAGCCTTATTCAGATCCCTGTAATCAACACACATTCTGACCTTTCCGTCCTTTTTGGGAACGGGTACGATGTTGGCCAACCATTGAGGATATTCAGATGTAGCGAGTAAACCCGCGTCGATCTGTTTTTGTACCTCCTCTTTGATTTTGATGGCCATGTATGGGTGAGTGCATCTCAACCTTTGTTTTACTGGCGGACATTCCGATCTCAACGGTAAGTGATGTTCCACGATGCTGGTATCCAACCCTGGCATATCCTGATAGGACCAAGCGAATACATCGGGGAATTCTTTGAGAAGCTTTATCAAACCCTCTCTGGCAGTTGGACTGAGAAGTGCCCCAATCCTGATTTCTTTTCTCTCTTGTTCTGAACCCAAGTTTACCATTTCCAACGGTTCTTTGTGAAGTTCAATAGACCTTTCCTCTTGTCTGAGTAGTCGAGATATCTCTTCTGGAATTTGGTCGTCATTTTCTTCTTCAGCCTCGAATACCGGGAACTCAAAGTTGGGAGAAGGCATCGGATCGTATGTTTCAACGGGGTTTAAAACAAGCAATCTGCATGACGTGATGATTCGTGTTTAGAAGAGATAGAGAAAATGCAAGTGTGTGCAGTGTTTTATTTTACTGCTTGTTATTATTTGAATTGTTTTTTAGGATTACCATTTTCTGAAAAAGCAAAACGAGAAAACAGCAATTAATGCGGAAATTACATAACGACGTTTTTTATTTATGAACAAGTCAAATCTGGAAACTACAGCCCTATAAAACAAAACTCTATCGCTTCGGGCAAAGCGAAGAGGGAAAATTTATAGAAAGCGAGCCCTATCAAAACATCTGTTTCACCTGGGCAGGGTGAAAGGTTAAAGATGGCAATTACTTTGACTGATGAACGATCTTCGGAACCTCGACGGCAACCCATTGGCGACGAACTCCTCGGTGAATCACAAAGTCTCGCACCTTCCTTGATTTGTCTTCAGAAATGACGCTGATTTCTGGTGGAGTAGGATCGTTGGAATCTGTCTCCCAGGCAAAATTGTTGTAGGAGAATTCCTCAGTTGCATTTTGCATAGTATTTATGCTCTCAGTTGTATCTTCTCATCCAGTAGGCTGGATATCTTCGAGCCTGATACGAGAGCTTTCGGGAGCGGTGTACTTGACCATATAGTCGTATTTTCCACTCGGTTGTCCCAAGGTGTCCCACACTTCTTTCGAACTGGAGGAGTCATCTCTCTCGATGACGTTGACCTCGGGAAAAGCATAGTTGATGAATTCAAGTCTGGCAAACGTTGAAAATTCATCTTCATGTTGAGTAGTTTCTGAATGACCTGAGTGTTGATCCCATGACATGGTGGGGACACAGGTATTCTGTTTAATGACGGTCAGCTGATTTTCATTATTCGGCTGACTCACTTGCCCCAAGTCTCCTGGATAAGGTTGCCACATTGGCAGACCATCCATTGGGCCATAGTAATTGTGGTCGAAGTTGTCTTTCATCAGAGTGTCCTCCTCTAATGAATTTGGCGGAGCACGGTACCCTTCCGGATCACAATCTCTGTATATCATTTCGACGTCTGACCGTGGTATAAATCTCGGACTCTGTGCGGGATAGAAAAATGGTATAGGCACCTCCTCCTGAGACATATAACAGTCCTCATTAAGATAGGACTTCCATTCTTCATCTGTGTCAGAGGGATCTTCCTCATTGATAGCATGTACTGCTTGAGACACCGGGTGAAGAAAACCTCCACTGTGGAAGAAGTTTAGAATGGGATGAAGACTTTCATCGTTAGCAGCTGTCTGGGTACAGGTTGCAGAAAAACCAAGACCCTTCTTTGTTTTATTGTCAGTAGGAATGACAAGCTGTCCCCATCCGATTGTATCGGTAATCTCGACCGCATTGATAGCATATTTGTATGAGGAAATCGAGGTTCCTCCTCTGAACTGATTATCCTTGCCCACCGACAGTGCTTGGAACTGAGTTCCAATAACCTCCTCGGGTTCTATACCAGCAGATGATGACAAGTTGCTTATAAGCAAGGCTTGTTCTCCACAGACCGTGACAAGTTGATCGTTCTTGACAAACTTTAGCTTTTGGTGGAGGGTCGAAGTAACCGCTCTAGCCTGATGTATCCAAGGTCTTCCTAATAAACAACTGTATGTTGCCCGGATGTCCATGACCTGGAAAGTGACTTGGAAAGTGTGAGGACCGATAGTTATGGGAAGATCAACTTCGCGATAACTGTTTTTCTGGATCCGTCGAACGCTTTGACGACGACCTCGCTGGTTCTCATCGGAGGGCCTTTGAATGATAATTGCATCAAAGTGGACTTCGACATAACATTTAGGGCTGACCCCGTGTCTACCAGTACACGGGCTAAAGCATCGTCCTGGCAGTTAACTATAATGTTGAGCGCCATGTTATGACGGCGACCCTCTTCGGGTAATTCCTCATCACTAAATCCCAAATTATTGCAGGAAGTGATGTTCGAGACAATACTATCGAACTATCTGATTGTTACATCCTATTCCACAAAGGCTTGCTCCAAGACTTTCTGTAGAGCCTCCCTGTGGGCTTCTGAACTGAGTAACAGTGATAATACCGAGATCTTTGAAGGAGTCTGTAACAGTTGATCAATAATGTTGTATTTACTCCTTTGGATGAGCTTCAGCATCTCATCATTATTTTTAGAATGGTCGGGATTACTGGATTGACCGACTGGTGGATAAGGAGCTTCCGTCTGATGTTCCTTTTCTTTGTTAGGTTCTCCAACTCCTCGGTTGAAGATTCTACCACTCCGTGTCACACGACTGATGTCTGCAATGTTCACGACGGAGGGTAATGGAATTTCCTTTCCATTTTCAATTGTCGTTGCACCGTATTTGTAAGGGATCGCCTTATCAGATTTGTACGTCACTGGTCCCGACAAATAGATAACTACAGGAGCCTTCTGATTTCTCTGACTGTCGTAAGTAACTTTAATCAGTTCTTGGTTAAGAATCTTCGATTCGTCAAGCAGAGGGATGATGGCACAAACATCTTTGGTCCTCTCAGGATCAGAGATTACAACAACATATTTGATCTGGTCAGCGAAATAGTCTGGCGTCCAGTTGATGGACCCCAAAACTGAATATTGTTGAATTTCTTTGTGGTCCAACTAACTCTGAAGGGCTGCTCGCACAAGGTAGCACCCTTGGTTACTTTCCGAACAGACGCTACAACTGTCATAGTTGTGTGGTGGCACCTGGCCCCGCCCACTTTGAATACAATGTAATCTCACTAGGTTAGCTTCCACAGATCGGACATCCTGACTTTGACGTCGAGTAGGATTCCTGTTAATGATATTAATCTACTGAGTATCTTCATCCATATAGATTAACATCCACCAGTGATTTAACAAGTGCTGAAGTGCCTCCTGGACAAGGGTACAGCCTCGATCTTTCTCGCAACCCGCTTTACAACCTTGATAGTCATGTGATATTAAGAATCCGAGTCGGACCTGCTCAACATATAACTCTACCTGGTTGGTATTCATCACGCGAATATCGAAGATCTGAACCATGTTGATCTGATAAGAATTCCTATCATGGTAGTCTTGGATCCATCCAAGATCCATCTGACGCTGGAGGGCCTTTTGTATGAAAGAGCATCCCTGTTTGTTTACCGAGCAGATTATGATACTGGCCTTGCCTTGAGTGCATCGCCACCAAGTTGACATTCATCGCACGGATATCGTGGTTCTGAATGATGTTAGAATTCATGTAGACCATGTTAACTCCATGAACTCGGTGCTCTTGGATCCATCCGAGATCCATCTGTTCCTGTAGAGCTGCTTGCACCACGGAACATCCTTGGTTGTCTTTAGAGCAGATATCACACTGGTGATAATTATGAGGTGGCACATGGCCATATCCACTCTGTCTACAATGTATCTTAACCAGATTGGTTTTCAACAAGAGTACATCGTGAATTTGATAGACATCGTTAGTCTCTCCTTCTATCAAATTGACTGCAGCCTTCTCGTGTTGAGGCAGCAGATTCGTGAGAACATTAGGATTCGTATCCTTGAAGGATAAGACCCGCTCCTAACAAGTTTTTGCACGTCGGACTTGAAATTGAGACAAGTCTCTATGTTATGCCCTGGACCTCCTTGATGATAAGGGCATGTCTGATCCACCTTGAACCAAAATGGCGGATTTTCCGGAACTGTAAGAGGAGATTTAGTCTGAATGTGCCCCTTAGCCAGTAGTAATGGAAACAGCTCTGCGTACGACACGGGTATAGGATCAAATCCTGGTGGCCGTGTTGTGCGGTTGTTGTTATATGGAGGACGAGCCTGCTGTAGAGGCTGTTGTGTCCTTTGTTGATCAGGTTGGCTCTGCGTAACCTGAGGTTGATACGTAGGAATAGACGCAGGGTTTATATCAGGAGTCACAGCTGCTACCGGTTGATAACGTTGCCTTTGCTTTCCGAGATAGATATTCCCAATATCTTGCTCTTTTTACTTAGGGAGAGCACTACCGTATTTTTTAGTACCGCTCGTCGATCCAGTGTCTTTTACCAAACGTCCTTCTCAGACGGCTTCCTCAAGACGTACGCCCATGCCGACCATTTCGGTGAAATCACTGGGCGCACTGGCAACCATTCGGTCATAGTAAAATGAGCTTAAGGTCTTTAAGAAGATCTTTGTCATCTCTTTTTCCTCAAGAGGTGGACAAATTTGAGCGGCGATTTCACGCCACCTTTGAGCATACTCCTTAAAGGTTTCCTTGTCCTTTTGCGACATCGATCTGAGTTGATCTCTGTCGGGTGCCATGTCCAAATTGTATTTGTATTGTTGGACGAAGGCAGTACCAAGATCTCTGAATATACTGATCGTAGTACGGTTTAAACCCATGTACCATTTGAGTGCGGCACCGGTTAAACTATCCTGAAAGTAATGAATCAGTAGGTCCTGATTCTCCGTCTGAGCTGACATCCGCCGAGCGTACATCACCAGATGGCTTTGAGGGCAAGAGTTACCCTTGTATTTTTCAAAGTCAGACACTTGAAATTTGTGAGGAACTTTCACATTGGGGATCAAGCAGAGGTCTGTGGCATCCTTTCCAAATAGATCCTGACCGCGAATGGCTTGCAGTTCCTTCTGCATTTCCAAGAACTGCTCCTGGAATTCCTCCATTCTGTCAAACATAGTTTCCTTCTTACCAGAAGGTGTCTGTGGAATCTGTCCTTCCAGGACAGTGTGCACCACAGGGGGTGGTACCGTGACTACGGTAGTGAGTCTTGGCATTTCCCGAAGTTTGTAACCTTCAGGAGTCTTTAGTATGCCCCTGGCATCTTCGCTTTCCCGAAGTTTGTAACCTTCAGGCCCAGCGGCTTATGTTGTGATTCCCTGATCTTCAGTGATCGGCGGAACATATCCTTCTGGGATATAGTTAATAGGCATGCCCCAAGGGCGATCTTTCGGCATTTGATACCTAGGATCATACTTCTCCACGATGGGCGTTGAGGTGATCTCTGAGATCACAGTCCTTTGTAGCTGAGCTTCTGCCATGGCTTGCATATCGTTACGAAGCTTTCTCATATCCTCTCTCAGAGCGTCGATCTCTTCTTTCAACTCTCTATTTTCTTCCACAAGATCATCCATCCTTTTCTGACAATTGGCCCGAGTATTATACGACTGAGACAGATTGACTCTAGAACCGAGACACAAACGTGAGATTCGTAGGTAAGAAGAATATGCGATGTGAGAATGATGAATGCAATGATTATATTAATTGGTTTTGGTTTAATCAAAATAAACTTCGACAATTAGATTGCAAATATCAAACGGTGGGGAAACCTCTTTTTATTGAATTCAAAGGATTACAGAAATGGAAATACAGTAGATTACAAGGTGTAGAAACATAAACCTAAACTAATGGGTCCAGAGTCCTCTCTGAGGAGAACTCGGGTGCTGATTCTGGTATCTTCCTTTTCTTTGACCGGGGCTCTTGGGCCGTTGTCGGGTTGTCATTCCTTTGCCAAGTGAAAGGAGCGAGCAAATTCCTTTGGTCATCCTGATTCTCTACAGCATGTTGCTCTAAAATTTCAATTAGAGCATCTTTCTCTTTAGTAATTGCTGTATTTTGATGCACTCTATGTCGAGGGTGCGGTACTTGTTCTTCCAAGACCTTCTCTCCCGTTGAACTTTGTTGAGAGTAACCTGAAGCTTTTCAGTCTCAGTCATGAAGTACATGACAGATTCCCTCGGTGGAAGAATTCCATAACGAGGATAAGGCATCTTTAGCTTGAGAGCTCTAGTTTGTACCCAATGGAGATAAGGCTCCACCGAGACACAGTCCGGTTTTCCTAGAGACTCTCGTCCTTTCTTATGAACGTGTTTCCAAGCGTGCACTATTTCCTACTTTAGTGCTCTGTCGTTTTCTCCTTCCTTGAAGAAAATACCTTCTAAATGAGCATTCCGCAGGACATGCCTCACCGGGTATCTAAATTGACGATAAACGAGAACTGGATGGTAGTTGATTCCTCCCTTAGTTCCTATAAGGGGTACGTTGGGGAAGTTTCCACAACGATCAATGATCCTGATTCCATCATAGATCCTATTACAGCAATCTATATCAGAGTTGGTAAGAGACATGATCTTCTACGACCAATGTAAGGCACTCTTGCAATCCCAAAAAGCAGCAGACTTGGGCAAGTGAGAGATAAACCATTTGTAAAGCAGAGGTACACAGCATGTGATCTCCCCTCCGCTGTACAAATTTCCTAAGTGTACAGAATGATATGCATCTGCGAGCAAAGTCGGCACAGGGTTTCCAATGAGAAAAACCTTAATGGAGTTGATATCGACGAAGTTATTGATGTTGGGAAACAAAAATAACCCATAGGTGAGCAAGACAAAGACGCTTTCAAAAGCAGTCACGTTCCCTATACTGGCAAAATACAGGGCCTTTTTTGTCAAGAACTGGGCTGGCAAACCTTGGATGCCACCCTTGGTAGTTAGGTGAGTCTTGACCTCAGACTCGTCCAAATGAATTGCTCTCCCAATGGTCTGATTCTTTGGAATTTCTTCCAGTCCAGAAATTGGAGCTCGAACAATAATGTGTAGATCAATCAGATGAGAATACTCCTCCAGCGTTGGTGCTAACTGGTAATCCGGGAATGTGAAACAGTGATAAACTGGATCATAAAACTGAATGAGCGCATCCATGATTCCCTCAATCACATGGACTCTTAACAGTGGTAGCAAACCTCCGTGCTTGGCTCTGAAAGCCTCTGGGTTTGTGATCATCCTTGCTAACCTTCTCAAATCCTCTAGCTTTGGAACCTTGAAGGTATACCTATGAGTTCTCCTTCTACCGAAATCCATTAGTGCAATCCTTTTCTCTGATATTTGCAATCACAATCTTAGTTTAATTTGAAAAACAGAGAGACTAGAAGAGAAATTTTTTGAATGTTTTAATGTTTTATTAAATGAATGCATGAATGCAGCACACAAAAACATAGAAAAAACATGGGGTCAAAGGGTCATTGTCATGAAGTCAAGGCTCTACCCATCCCAAAGGTTTATACTAAGGTGATTTTTGTACCTGTACTCATTATCATCAGCTCCTCCCAAGAAAGCAAAACAACAAGCGGATCGCCAGCGAGTTGTAGAGCAATCTTAGAGTAAGTGCCATTCACCGAGAATAGATCACCAGCCTCAAATGAGGGTAGTATCGCGTAACAACTATTCCCGATAGTTTCCGCACTACAAAAGGGTTTGGCTCCTCAGCTTCTCAGGCATCACAACCGACCCATTGTCTAGGTTAGAGAATGGTTACGTTAGTCAGCCTCCACTGAGGTTGATGGTCGACCTCGTCGCCATCACTTATCTTAAGTGTATACTCAATCTTTCCACACGCGACATCACACGCATTCCCATTAGCAGAAAAATAAACACGTATAGCAATTAGGAAAAGCAGTATATATATTTGTCCTAAACATCCTAGCCCTTCAAACCTATGAATCCTAACTTCCTGACAGAAATTGGGTTCCCCGGCGGAAGCCCCAATCTGTGGTATTCACATAAGAGATGAAAAGGAAAAATAAAAACAGTACAGGGCCCCACGGTGGGCGCCATTTTTCTGTAGCGAGTGATTTTGGACGCGGTTCTTAAGCGATGGTCGCTCTCTGCGGTTGAGTTTACTACAGGTCGATTCATTTTTTATCCTATTGTGAGCTGATGAAGGAAGGGAAATAGATGTCTCCAATTAACCCTGCTTTGCATACTGAGTTTAAACAGTGGTCTGTTAGGTTACGAATGCTATCAATGTGGGGGGGCCTTTGTACTGGTTATTTGTATTTTCGCCAATACTGTTTTCTTTCTTTTTATTTTGACAGAATGTTTCTGGCGGGGAACAAGGATTTAGATGTTAGGAATGATGCTTTTGATAGATACATGAGAGTATGGGATTTTGGGTTTTTGTTTAGTGTGCTCGCTAAGATTTTTCTTTCAATCTTATGCCTACGTATTCCCGTTTACCGAAACAGGGAAATCAGAGCGTTCGTAGTTCCTCCTATTCTATGGAAGGAAACATTGTTTTGGTGTCTTGTTCAAAGCCCAAGACGTGAAGCGAAAGGTAGTTTATATCTTGTTCAAAGCCCAAGATGTGAAGCTGAAAAGTCTATTTGTGCCTTGTTCAAAGCCCAAGACGTGAAGCTAAAAAGTCTCAACTTTAGAGAGAATTTGTCATCTCTAAAGAGGGGGTTGTATGTCATAACTGTTTTATAAAGGAGAATTACTTTAACCAGGATATGTGAATCTGGCAATGCCATAAATTCCTTTATAGGGGATTTCCAACCTGAAGGAGAAGACTTTAACTCAGTGTAGAGCAATGTCATCTTTCCTTAGGAATTTCTCATGCTAAAAGAGGGACAGTGGCATGGATGTAGATGATCCAGAGGCTTGCCGCTTACAGCGATTAGATGAAGGGGAAAGAGTTGTTGATGTTTATGTACTGTGAACGAGGCACAACTTTGATGCTAAAAGGTTAATTGGATTAACCAGTGGTTTTCTTATATAAAGCCTAAGATGAGGCGAGTATGTGTCTCGTACAAAGCCCGAGAGAGAGGCTAAAAGGTTTTCCTTATACAAAGCTTAAGAGGAGGCTAATATGTGTCTCGTACAAAGCCCGAGAGAGAGAGGCTAAAAGGTTTTGACTCAACGAGGGAATCTTTTGGTATCTCGTATAAAGCCCGAGATGGAGGCTATTTGACTCAACAAGAGAGTTTTGTTGTATCTCGTATGAAGCCCGAGGTGGAGGCTGTTATTTATTTGGCTCAATAAGAACCTTTTTGTATCCCGTATAAAGCCCAAGATGGAGGCGAAAGAGGTGATTGACTCAACGAGGGAGTCTCTTATGTGTCTCGTACAAAGCCAGAGAGAGAGGCTAAACGTTGTTTGACTCCACTGGGGAGAACCATTGTACAAAGCCCAAGAGGAGGCTAGGGTTACTATTTCAGTTAAGTGACAGGTCCAGTATACTGATTTAAAGAGAAAATCAGTTCTTATATGAGCAACACTGTACTCGAGGATTTGGTTCGAGGATCCGGGTTATTCCTGTTCTTTAAGGAAGCGGGAAATCCGAATGGCATTGAGACTGTCCGAGTCTACGGGGTTTTCTTCCTATTTTAATGAAGAGGTCACTTGAGAATGTCTTTAAGACTCAAGGAAATTAGACTGTCCAAGTCTAGAGTGTCATCTTTTATACTGTGCTCTGAGAAACAGTAGTAGACTCTTTGAAAGGACTGTTCTACGAAGATGACTAGGTTCTGTTCCTAAACCTCTAGGAGGTCGTCGGGATAATTTGTACGAAGCCCAAGAGGAGGCTGGAAACTTTTAAGAAGCCGACGGGTCCTTGTACGAAGCCCAAGAGGAGGCTATCATTCCCGGAGGAAGAGATCATTATACGAAGCCTAAGAGGAGGCTGTGAATACTTCTAAGAAGCCGAGAGGGTCCTTGTACTAAGCCCAAGAGGAGGCGAGGTTGCTTTTAGGAAGCCCGTGGGTCCTTGTATAATGCCCAAGAGGAGGCCGATTGCTTTTAAGAAGCTCGTGGGTCCCCAAACCCCGAGAAATTCAAGGCAAGCTATTCACAAGGAATAGATCAAGTCAGGAAAGTTCGAGAATTTGGAAGAAACTCAAAGATGCCATTCACGGAGAATACATTCATCTCTGGGAGTAGAGTTTCTTGACAATTCCTAATGAGGACAGCCGAAGAGAAGACTGTATATGGTGATCCTATTGGGGTTCTAGTTGTCTATTTCTATGAATAAACGAAACGGCGTCACCTAGTTCTAGACGTAGTTGCCGGGGAAACTCGAAATATCTATATTATTATTACACAATTGATATGAGTTTATGAAAGTAGACTTACAGTGAAACAGCCCCACAATACAGTTATATGTATATGAAAGCAGTAAATGAAAGCGATAACCACTTACTCGGTTGTAGAGCTTCCATGTTGTTTGGTTAGTTGTTCAACAAAGAAAGATTGAAAACAACAGTATACTTCAAAATCAAAGGAGAAAGTGCTTTGAAAAAGAAAGATTTGGGGCTTACAGCTCAAGGAGAGGCCCAGGGTTTTATCTGTGAGCGCACTGTTGAATTTGTACAGAAGGACTTATACAAGTGACTGAGGCCCAAAATGTTTTCTGTACAAAGGGATGGGTCTTATACTCTCTCAAGAAGCCCAAAAAGTTTAAAGAAAAAGAGTGGGGCTTATAACACGAGGGTAGGCCCAATTGATTTTTCCGTTTAAAATGGTGATCGCGCCGAGATTTTCTTTTAACGCAGAGGGACTTATACAATAAGTGAGGCCCAAAATGGTTTTGGTTAAAAGGGGGTTGGGTCTTACACTCTATTAGAGGCCCAAAAGTTTTGAATGATTCTTATAGCTCGAGGAGAGGCCCAGGGTTATTTTTCAAAAGGCGACAATCGCGCCGTTTGTTTTTTACGGTATCGGGACTTATAAAATGCACTGAGGCCCAAAAATGATTTGGTCAAAAAAGGATTGGGTCTTACACTCTATTAGAGGCCCAAAAATGATTTGGTCAAAAAAGGATTGGGTCTTACACTCTATTAGAGGCCCAAAAAGTTTTGAAAATGATTTATGAGGGTTGAATTAATCCAAAAACCCTAATTTGTTTTCAAAAATGTATTTAATTGAATAAAAATTCAATTAAAATGATCAAAATTGTTTAACATATAAAAAACAAATTGTGATCTTGGATTAATGCTTCAAAAATTAAGTATTGACCTACAAAATAATTAGAAAGCATTAAAAGTTGCAAAATCAAGGTGGAAAAAATATTTAAAATGTAAAAAACAATTAAAATATTAATTCTTTGCAAAAATATCAATTATATGAAATAAATAATATTTTTGGGATTTTTTGATAAAATAAAATATTTTAACATTTTTGTGAATTATTAAAAAAAGAATCAACTCAAAATCATTAAAACTCAGAGAGAAATTAATTTTTGAATCAATTAAATAAAATCACAAAATTCAAATATTTGAATTTGAAAGAAATGGCGCCAAGAACACACCAAGAACACGCGCGTGTTCTGGGTTTGGCCAGATTTTCATTTTCTATCGAATCTCACTGAATACTTGATTATATCATGCAATCCACATATCATTATGCTCGTCTCAACCTCACGATCGTGTCCATGGTATTTAATTTCATTTAAATTAAACATATAACAAGAAATCATGAAAAATCCTCAAGAACCCTAATTTCTGCATGAAGGCTAGGATTTTTGATACACGATTCAAACAATGCAATTAATTGAGGGAAAACATTCCATGCATGATTATGAACATATGGCCAAATTATTGTGCAGCAAAAATTGCATGGATCATAGAGTTAGAAGAGCTCATGCTTACCACTTGCAGCTGGTGATCGTGATTTGTGTTGGAGGTGTTACAACTAGGTTCCAATGATCTGGATAGCTTCCCTAGGTGCCATGGAGTGTGTATGAATGCTTGGAATGGATTGAAATGGTTTGGAGCTGAAGATGGTACCTCAACTGCAAAATTGTCAAGAACTTGAGCAATTGGCTGGTGATTTTGTGAAATATGTGTTCCATATGTTATGTGAGTGTTTGGATCACTTCTATATGATGTATGTGAGGTGTGTGTGTGTGATTGGTTTGATTGGAAAAGCTCTCAAACTCAAAACCCGATAGTGACTTGCCTTAGAAGGCAAAATTGGAGTGAATGAATAGATTTTGAGGAAAGCATCTGTTAGATGGCTTTGGTGTACTCAAACTGGTCACAATTGAGCTCTATTTATAGTAGACCAAGTTTGTTTTGGGATCCACAGTGAATGGCAACTGCAGCAGGTGTTTGTTCAATGTTGGCCAATGGAAATCCAAGTCTTCTCTAGCCATTGACTAGAGGTTAGGGCACAGAGCTTTGGTTCCCTTGGTCTTGGATAAGTCTTGACTGATTTCAGATGAGAATGGCTCAGTCCATGCCACCTTGATGCTTCCATTGAATGCTCCAATCCAAAATTGGAGTCTTGTCCCTATTTTGGCCATTCTAGGTTCAACATGCTATTTCTTGTTCCATGGCCTTTGGAGGCTTGGCTCAGTGATTGTCCCCTTTAGATTCAATCCTCGGATGTGTCCAAGTGGATAGGAGCATTTGAATTTGGCTGATTTTGGAAAATCGAGCAAAGTTACAAATTCTGCCTAGCCCTTGACAGATTTCAGCAAGGCAACTTGCCAATGTCATATCTCATGGTGTAAGTTGAATTTGGTAATGTTCTTGACCATTTTGGAAAGCCCTTACATGATACAAAAACTGTTTGAACATATTTGGTTTTGATCTCTTTTGAATACAAGTGAAAAATCCCCCTACATTTGGCAAAAAGTAAGGCAAAATCTGACTTAGTGAAATTTTCACTAAGTGTTGGAACAAAGTGTTTTCTCTTGATTTTGATCACTCCATAACTCAAAATCCATGAGGATTTTGGACATAGGTCAGTATGAAGCTTTTGTAGAGGGCAATGAGATCTACAAATCAAGCTTTGAATGGGGCACAATGGCCTTGTGGTTTAGGAGTTATGGTCCTCCAAAGTTGGTGCATTAGTGGCACTTTTTCATGACTTAGAAAAATTTCTAAGTTTTATGGTTACCCCTTTTACAAGTTATCCAACTTTTCTTGATTTTTCTTGATGAATGATGATTCAAATCATACATTAACATCATTTTAGGGTTAAAAATCCATTTTGGTGAAAAATCTCAAAAAGTCAAAGTTGACTTTTGTGCACAGTTGACTTTTTATCAGATGAATTCCAAACTGTGCAATTCTTCGGGAAATCATGTCCTTGACCTAAATCAAACTTGATGGACATGTTCCATGGGTATTATAGGGTATATTAGTGCATGTCATAGGGTTTGGGAGCATGTCCTGGTCAAAAGTCAAAGTTACAGTTGACTTTTCTCATAAAACCCTAATTGTGGTCCAGATAAAATTGAGACTTGTTGCTCAAGCTTCTTAGATCAATCCATTGTCCCAAATGGATCAATGTGACATATTAGAGATCCTCAAATCCTCTCTTGAGGTCTTGGCTCATGGTTTGCCCTAAAAGTCAACTTAGGGGTGAATTAGGTCAAGAAACCCTAATTCCTGATTTTTGATGAATGCATCCCCTGAGGCAAGATTGACTTGATGATTGGGTCCATGAGGTTCCATGGAGTATATTAGGTTAGGTTTTGGATCATTGGCTTGTGCCCAGATGAAAACTTTCCATATGGAGGCCCTGGTCGACCAAAACCCTAATTTGGTGACACTGTCAATCTTGAGACTTGATCCACCTAGAAGGAAGCAGCCTTGTGCTTAATCCTTGAAGTGGGAGTCCTTTTGATCCATTGTGGATGTTTGAGAGGTTAGACAAGTTGAAGATCATGTCATTCCTTGATTGACCCTTTGTCTAAGCACTCAGAGAGGGCTTGAAACCCTAATTTTGATTGTAGTGGATGCTCACCCATCTTTGGGGAGACTGATGAAGTATGATGGTTCCTCCATATTGTGATGATGATTTGCACAATGATGGGAAATCTTAGTGGTCAAAATTTGGGGTATGACACTCTGGTGTGCACCTTGTGACTCCTCTTCGGTAGCCACGTAACCATGAAGTGCATAATGCATATAATTCCCATATATGCATTTCAACACATGTGTAACATCACATCATATCATACGAAATAATTTATCTCATGCATAAAATTATTTCAAAACATATATATAAACATTTACTCATTTATACAACTAGTCATCTCCAGAATAAAACACGTAGGAAGATACGGAGCAGGTATAAATATAGAATATATTTTCATTGTTGGAAGAAGTATATAAAAATAGAGAGATGCCCTTACGGTCATGACAGTCGTGGGAAATGAAATTTTGTTGAAGTTGTTCGGCCGGTCGTGCACCTTTATCCGAAATGAACTAAATTTGAACGAGCTAATATAGAATAAACTCATACGTTGTAAACCCCGTAGTCACCCGATTTATTATTAATTATTTACTTGAGTTAACATATTTATTACTAAATTTTTCCTAAAAGTAAGATATTATATTTTCTTTACTGTGACTTAAATAAAGAGAATTTTTATCATTTATCAAAATTACAATAACTAATTTAACTCATAATGATTACTTTAATTTTATACCAAAAATTTATCACATAGTATTTACATCTTAAGTCATCTAGCACACTAATAATAAATTATGATTTATAATAACAATATTAGTTCCTATTTAGAATAAATCATATTTTTTTATAAAAAAACTACTACTTTAATTTAAATTTATTCCGCTAAGTTAATCAGGCAAGCAATAACACACTAAGCACATAAGCAAATACAAGATTGTCTAATAAGTATTTCGCTTGCATGCAACAAGACTTAATGAAAGACAGACTTTTCTAAATAGAGCTAGAACCAGAGAGTTGTTCTAAATTCATGACTACATTTTCTGACTATGGAATACATAACTATTAGCTCTTCGACATAACCATATACCTATATAGTGTCCTTAATGCATCATACTTGTAGAAAATTTATTTATAAAATAACCTCACACTATTTTCAACCAAATTTAATAAAAATATTTCAACATCACACTAGTAAATAAGTTAGGCCATGAGCTTTTTTTTTTCAAAAAAACAATTAATCCATCAATAATCAATAATATAAAAGTTATCCTCAAAGTCATTTTATAACTCTAAATTTGGCTAGCTAAGATGATATAAAAGAGAGATATTTGATTACTATATATAAAAGAAAAAAGAAAGCATCCCCAAGTTAAGATGTGACTTCCAATGGAAGAAATGGTGTATAGGGGATTTTGTGTGTGTGCAGAATTTTTTTCTTTTGTTTTCTCTAATTGGAGTATCTTGTTTCTTCTTATGTGAATAGCATGTGTATATATAAACAGCCTTAGCAGCCTTACGTGTCCTCTTTTTTTTCTAGTTAATTCACTTAAGTTTATCTTCAATTACTAGTTACACTAGTAATAATCACACATCACATCTTCTGAACATTTCATGATGAAGATGCTTATCTATTACCGTCCATATCTTCTTCATATCAGATTTGTATCGCATTAGTGCAATTTTCGGTGTTATGTGACACTGATAAAAATGCTCGAAATAATTTATGCTGATAATAAAAAAATTTTTCCGGTTATTCTATACTGCAATATATAAAAAAATCGATCGAGAAAAGAAATTTAATATTAATATTATTATTATTATTATTATTACTATTATTATTATTATTATTATTATTATTATTATTATTATTATTATTATTATTATTATTATTATTATCTTTTTATTACCCTATCGGAATAATTTTGTGATTCCAACGATAAAATTTCGTTATGAACAAAAACTATTTTAAAATTTTAAGCGGGTAAAACTATCGTTTATTGGAGTGACCGGAAATTAGTTCATACATGGAAAATATTTTTATTTTATAATTCTATCATAAATAATTTTGTTATTCTATCATTAAATTTTCGTTACAAAAATGGGTTGTTTCAAAAATTAAGGTGGCTAAATTGCCGAACACTAAAGAGACTGAAATCAAGATTTTCAGAAAATTTCTATCGTAAACCACTAATGAAATAAAAATCCTAAAATATTTTTAGCATAACTCGAATTCACTTATATAAAAATTATTTAAATTTAAATCCGATCAAAATATATTATAGATGTGAGAATATACTATAATCTTAAAATATTTATTTATTTTAAAATTACGGGTCTTACAAAGAGTCATTGACACAAGACTAGTACCAGGTACTAAGTCTGTAGCAAACTCCACCTCACGCTCTGGCGACAAATCATTGATGTCATCTGGAAATACCTTAGAAAAATCAAACACCACATGTAGATCCTTAATCATCCTCTCGCTTCCCCAACTCAAAGACGCGAGTATCATGAACACTTTAGCACTCTCACTCAAGGACATATGTATATGAGTATCAAACTTTGCTATTTTTGATAATTATCTAAAACGGTGATTAATTTATTTGTTTTTAACAATTTATGAAATAAGGTTTAGGACTGTGATTTTAATCCTAAAAACCACTCATCTAAGTTCTCATTTTCTAACAATTATGATAATTTTTGCTTTGTAGAATTGAATAGATAAAATTAATCATACTTCTTTTCGACAGCGAATGTACGCGTTAATGCAAAAAACGAAATCAAACCCAATATTTCTCGATAATATTTTTAACAGAAAACTTACATGAGGTTTTTCATTTGGACAATCCTCGTGATCCTAAACCGAAAGGAAACTAATCAGATATGATTAAAGTAAACGCATAAATCATTGATATTAAATACATAAATATGATTATAAGGTAATAACAAAGTTATTATAAAGAAAAAATGATTAAACCTGAATTGAAGTATCATACAAATACAAAGGAGTACGTGCCCCGGAGAGACTTTTACAAAACTTCAAAAGGAACAAGAAAGAAAAACTAAACTTATGCAGAAACTCTAGAGTAATGTAAGGTATAAATTCAGAAATTACAGTGGTCTTTTATAGGCTTAGGGTCATAAGTCTAAACATAATTTTGCATTAAAAGTCCTTAAACATGAAGAAAAACATATGGGAAATGCATGAGTTTGAAAAGAAAACGTTAAAATTTCAAAATTCTCGTCTGTGTCGAGGCCATTACGATTGTAACATCCATTACGGTCTGGCTATAATGTCCTCAGGAAATTACTATGGGAGGAGTGTTTGGGGAGATTTTGGTCGTAGAAGCCATTACAGGTTGGACGTAATGCCCTATGGTTTTTACTATGGAGAAAGCCCCTTTGTTTAGTCTTCTCGTAGTCTCTTCCTTATTTCGCTCAAATTTGTTATGTATTAACCTAGTGTTTCTGAAAAACACTTGAAACACAGAAAAATAGAAATGGGGAAGTAAATAAAAAAAATATGGAAGGAAATGCTAGAAATAATAATCATATCAAACACTTTAAAGCGATAAAAATATTGTTTATCAACAACTTTCCCACTAGACAAATTTCATAACCATTCTTAGGTGAGGTTATTAAACAACAACTCAACAAAAAAAACAATCTATCAACAAAAATACATTAACATCAACAATAAACCTATATCTTCAATCTCATTAAACTTATAATGTATTTATCTCAAGAAAAAAAAACAACATATAACATCAATCTCAATTTAAACAACAACGATGATGACAATATTGAACCTCTAAGGTTTTGGGTCTCAACAACAACAACAACAACAACAAACAACGATAACAAAAAACAACAACAACAACAACAACAAAAAATAACAATAATGTTAATATAACATGAATAGTGATGTTAGACATACCAGATTTGTGAAGAAGAAGTGAAGAAGAAGAAGAAGAGCCATAAATGCATATAATTGTATTTTCTTGCTTTTTCAAGAGTTGGAGGATGGTATGTGTTTAGGGCTCTCTGATGGGGTTGGCTAAAAATATAAATGTTGAAGAAATCTCATTTCACTTAGTTTTGTGAATGAAGAGAGAGTCCAAGGCTATATATAGGATATAAGTTCTTTGAAGTCCCACATCGCTTAGTTTTATGAAGGAACAGGGAGTCCAAGGCTATATTATGTTTTGTAACAATTTTTACATAGTGTTATTCTCTGGTTGTCTATTGACAACGACCGTGGTTTTTCTCCGGTTTACGTTATGTTCTTGTGTTGTGATTGTGTTCCTTTTTTTTCTCTATATTTTGTTTGTTTTTTCCCATCAACTGGTATCGGATATTTTAGTTTGATCCGGGGATAGGTGTTCTTGGTATGCTCTGTGGTTGTAGTTTTGTTTGATCTTCCACATCAGAAAACAAGGGTAGTATTGTGAAACAGTTGTTGAGTTGTATTCAAAATTTGCGCTGTGTAGTTTGGGCTAGAGAAAATAGACGGAATAATTTTTTTTTTTTACTTGTGGAAAGTTCAAGTCAAAAATATGTTGATACAATCAAGATTAGACAATGTGCAAGATTATGTCGGTGTTTGAAGAGCTTCCTGCAAACAAGGAAATTGCACCATAATGTTTCAACTTGGATTTCGACATGTGAAAATTCTTGAAGTGGTTTAGCTTCAAGTGAAGTATACTCTTCTTTAGGTGGAGTATGATCGTTTTTAAAACTATGATTGTCAGTGAAGACAATGTGAAATTCTTGGAGTGGTTTAGCTTCAAGTGAAGTTTATTCTTCATGATAAAGTATATGATTGTCGGGGATGACAATGTGAAATTCTTGAAGTGGTTTATATTCAATAGAAATATATTCTTCATGAGAGAGTGTGATAGTTTTTAAAACTATGATTGTCAGTGAAAACAATGTGCAAATTCTTGGAGTGGTGTACCTTCAAGTGACTATAAGACAATAAAATTTTATGTATTATTTTCAATCAAAGTGGAGATTGTTGGGGTTGGATGAAAATATACATGTTGAAGAAATCCCACATCCCATAGTTTTATGAATGAAGAGAGAGTCCACGGCTATCTATAGGATACAAGTTCTTTGAGGTCCCACGTTGCTTAGTTTTGTGAAGGAATAAGGAGTCCAAAGCTATATATAGGATTCAAGTTTTTCATTCCAAGATGCATAAGTCAAAAGCACTTTAAGCTTGCATTTGACTTTCTTTGTTTTCTTAGAGTCTTGTATTAGAGTTTTGTGAGATGTAGTTAAATATTTGTTTTGGAGGGTGCGGGTGTACTAGGGGTCTGGGTTAGTTAAGAGTATATTATAGTGTTATTCTCTAGTTGCCTATTGACAATGATCCTGGTTTTTTCTCCGATTTTAGAGTTTTCACGTTATATTCTTGTATTGTGATTGTGTTTCACTTTTTTTTCTCTATATTTTTTTCCAACACTCTTGTTATCTAGAGCTCTTCATTAGGGTTCTGTAGGTATTTTCTTAATATATGTTTTTCTAGGTAAGTGAAACTCATTATATATATAAATTAAAGTTGCTGAGATTCGAAGCATGTTTCTTGAATTAGTTTACCCTTCGATTTTTTGAAAAAAATTAATGGATAAATTAATTCGAAGCATAAACTGATGTTGCTGAGATAACCTGAATTAGTTTATCTCTCGATTTTTCTAGAAAACTGAGAGAATAGTTTGTTCATTTTAAATAGACAAAAAACATGACGTGTTAAGGTATTATACCTCAGTGCTTTGTTATATGAGATGAAAACGTTGTCATAAAATGTACTATTTATAGCAATGCGTTATTGGTTATTGTGTATGGCTGGATACATCCATCATTTCTTGGAAGTCCAAGAAAGAAAAAACATAGTCTTCAGGTCCTCAACAAAGGCTGAATACAAGGCCTTAGCATATCTCACTTATAAAGTACATGGGCTCAATTAATTCTCTCAACCTATTTCTCTTTAGTGTGACACCAAATCAGCTATATATCTTACTCATGATCCAACTTTCCATGAAAGAAGCAAGTATGTTGAGTTGGATTATTATGTCATTAGAGAAAAACTCCACTCAAAGTTAATTCATTTATTCTCGGTTCCTTCAAGCGCTTAACTTGCATGTCTTTACGAAACCTCTCCATTCTCCTCTTTTTTGTGCTTTATTCACTAGTGCAGAAATATGAAATTACACCCGTTTTTTATACAGTTAACACCCGTTATTAGAGGGTGTGAATTCAACGGGTGAGAAATGTCTGACAAATTTACACCCGTTTTAAAACGGGTGTAAATTTGATGTTATATTACACTCTTTTTTTATAGATATGGGGTGTAAATGTTTACATATATACATTTATAGATGGTATATTACATCATTTTTTGTTTAAAATGGATGTATATACATTCCAGTTTACACCCTATTTTATAGAAAATGGGTGTAAATTTGATGTTATATTACACTCTTTTTTATAGAAATCGGATGTAAATTTTTGAATATATACATTTATAGATAGTATAGTACACCCTTTTTTGTTTAAAATGGATGTATATATATTCCACTTTACACCCTATTTTATAGAAAACAGGTGTAAATGTGTAAATAATAGCATTTCATAAACATCAGATGTAAAATGAACAGTGAATACCTTAGAGGTTTGCAAATTTGCACCCTATTTTCTTTAAATAGGGTGTAAAAACGCGGTGTATTACACCCATTTTTGCTATTGATGTTGGCATGTTTACACCCAATTTTACCATTGATGTTAGCATTTTACACCCGATTTTACCATTGATGTTGACATTTTTACACCCGATTTTACCATTAATGTTAGTATTTTTACGCCCTATTTTTTTTAAATAGAATGTTTATCTTAGTTTCATAATTATATTATATTTAATTAGATTTATAACCTATATATTTATTTAATCAAATATTTTATATACCACTAAACATTCAATAAACAAAAAATACAAAATAGCATAAAAATAAACATAGCAACGCTGAATGCATAGCTAATCAATCGTATCATGAAACTCCATAGCTTTATGTAGCCATCTAGTATTGGATTAAGGAAAGGTGTTACAAATATATTGTAAATTTTCAACATCCATATTAGTATTGAATGAGGTCGTCTTAGAAACCCTGCAGGAACATGTACATATGTTAATGAATTTTTTCGGTTGAATTGAAGTAAATGTAAAATTTATGAACTCTGACTCACATTCTGTTGCTTTGGGAAAGTCATCAAACAATGAGGTCACAGTCTTCAACATAGTCTGAAATTCTCAAACGGCAACATAAATTGAATCAATCCATAGAAATACAATAGGATATTAGGTATAAAATTTAGAATACTTGAAAGAGTCGGTTTCTATTTCGTAGTTACCAAAACCATGCTTCCAGGTTTGACTAGTGATTCGATAAATATCTCGGCTCTCCTGAATTCAATTATATAGTGAGTATATATATGTTTTACAGAACAGAAAAATGCTGATTCAATTATTTGTTTTGCTACTTACCTAATTGTCACGCTTTCTTCTACTTTTTCTAACTAGAAGAAACTGCAGCCTCGGGTAAATAGGATTTGTTCCTTTTTCCATTCTACCATACCAAAAAGATTATCATCAAGCTTATGTCATATATACATTGGAAAAAAATAACGATTCGAAAAGTAGTAATTTAATCTAGGATAGGAGTATGACCCAAGTGCCATTTTGCGGCAACAGTTAAATCATCTACCTCGCAGATGTTTCTCACTCTAAATTTCACATTCTGGCCCATACCAGCGGTAAGTTGCTGTAAGAAATGCATCACTTCCTGCAATGTTATATGTCTAGATTATTTTGTGTAGCTATTTACTCAGTTCAACTAGGAGTGTTTTAGGAGGCATTCCTTCAGTAAACCGCACATACCGTAGAAGTACAACAAGTTCATCAAAACCTACATAAAAGTAAAAAACCTGTAAACACTATGCTACAAGTTTCATATTGTTTTGTTGTATACTAAGTGTGTTTAGAATCACCGCAAGAGCGCTTTTGAAGGGCGGTCAACTAAATAGTTGCTGCTTTGAGCTCAACTCACACAATGTTACCGTGGAAACAATGATTTTCAAACACACGATAAATAGTTTGGCACATTACTAGTTTCCTTGATTTAGTTAATGGAATTTCAATTTCAATAGATAACTTATGAAAAAAGCATGGAGACGGAGAGGAAACCTTGTTGTAAATCCATTCAGTCCATGAAGGTCCTTTACAAATTGGTGAAACAAGAATCAATCCAAGCACTCGTTCTTTGTATTTCATCTGCCAAGTGATGGAAAAAATTAACATGATGTTTAACTATATTAGAATGTTGAAATTGATAAAATTATAACTCAACTCAGAGTTGCTAACTTACAGGAAATAGTGCGAGGATGTAAGCACCAGCTGTTACACCCAAGTACATAACCTCTCTTAGCCTGATTTATGACAGTTTTGTATGGAAGTTAAAATCATAATCCAAATAAGTATATCAAAGACGCGTTTACACGCGCGCATATACTAAGAGGTACTATTTACTCAGTTCCCTTAGTTCAATTTATCGAGAAAAAGCACAAACAATATAGCATCAATGAATAGCGAATGATATGTGTACCCGAAAAAATCAAGCACTTCTGCAACCTGATAAGCTAAGTCATCCACACAAAGCAACGGTTCATCTGAAGAAATCACATCAGCTCCCAACTGCAATATCTCTTAAACAAATGAGAAAAGAGTGGATTATACTTTAGGATTGGAGAATGCTCATGAACTTTAATATGTGAGTCATATGTTATCAATTTATGTATGAATATGCTAGCTAACATTTCTTAACTCACTTTAGAAAGAAAAAGAGACATAGAATAGACATATGTTGTAGAAATTAGACACATGTCACTTCAATTTAGAAACCAATTGGATTGATTTACTTGAGCTCATTTACTCTAAATAATAGTACATGTATAATATGTCAGAATTGGTATGTGTCTGTCCGTGTTTCATAGATAATAACACCGGGACGAATCCGGATACTAACCTCATGCCCTGGAGCATCAATATGATAAATGCAGAAGTTATGAAACATCAAAGAAGCTGCTTCTGGACAAAACAACAGACCCTGGAAACAAGTATTAAAACTTGCATCTAAGTTTCACACGATTAAAAAAACAAAATTATGAAGTCACATATAACAAACAGTAGCACAGTCGATAAGGATCTGTCTCAAACAAAAACAAAATCATGGACAAAAACTGTCAAGTTTAACTTCCAACAAACTTCCTACAATACTAAGAAGCTAATTATCGAAATGCACTCTCCGGTAATCCATGACATCAAATAAATTCCTCCAGCAATCAGAACAGTCTACTTGATCTTCTTCTTGGGCCTCAACTGCAATACAAAAATATAATCCATGAAGACTAAATAACAATAACATGTGAATTACATTCAATAATTCATACAAGTAATAACCCAGAAAGATTATTCTACCTGGTTGCTGTGGCCACACATCTTTTTCCTGCAGTTGACAGCACGAGGGTGCAGACGTGCATAGCACCTGCACAGTACAATGATCAGTAAGCATGTAAGTTGTGACTTGATATTGTACATATCAATGTAGACCTCACTAACTTCCGATAATACATGGCAAGACGACAATTGTATTTCAAATTGTCTTTCGTCATAATACAGAATACTACTCCCTCCGTCCCAAATTATAAGTCACTTTGCTAAAAAAATTTGTCTCAAATTATAAGTCACCTTACATTCCCAATGCAATATAAATGACATCTTCCCCAATATACCCTCAAATATTTATTATTATTTATTCTTTCAACTCTTTTAATTTCTCTCTCCTATATAATTATGAGGGGGCATTACTGTAAAATTATACATAATTTGTCTTTCCCATAAAGTAATAATTAAGTTTCTTAATTTGTGTGAAAAACCCAAAACGTCTTATAATTTGGGACGGAGGAAGTACAAAGTAACTATGTAGACCTATAGTATCAAATAAGATGTAGGATTTCTAATATTTATTTTCCAATATGCACCACCATGGCAATTACTACTATTCATTACTTTACAAAGAGTATATATTGTTTCAACATCATTGGTTTCTGAAGTTCACACATAAGAAATTGTTAAAGGCAATATCAAACACATATGGTGAGGTTTAACATACTTCCAAACACAATCTCAATTGGACTATTTAACACCTAAACATAACACTAAATTGGATCCACATGAGCAATAATTTTAAAGAATCCGATTGTTGTTTTTTAATGTTGTATAGTCTTCTACTTGTCCACAATTAAGTGTTTCACCAACACAATTGACTAAACTACATGCATCACCTTTAATAATTAATACATCAATCATCAAACTAGCAATTCTAAACATGGCAATTACTTTTGCAACTACTTATTCTAAAATTAACAAAATACAACTACTTACACTCCAATTTTGTTTTTTGTTTTAAAATATGATAAATGGACAGATGAACAGTTGGATGAGTTGTTGGCATTTGACTGAGATGATAATCTCTATTTGTCATAGCAAAGTATTAGATGATGCTGATATACTTAGTTTACATATATTTTGATTG
Source organism: Lathyrus tuberosus (assembly GCA_022829125.1). Taxonomy (NCBI): domain Eukaryota; kingdom Viridiplantae; phylum Streptophyta; class Magnoliopsida; order Fabales; family Fabaceae; genus Lathyrus; species Lathyrus tuberosus. The sequence continues at coordinate 19,256,059 of JALAZF010000012.1, read as the reverse complement.
TGAACTTTCCACAGTTAACTCAACATCTAGCTTCGCCAGATTCTTCATTGCTTCCACCATTTCTATCACATCAAAACAGTAAAAGTTTAATTATTTTTCGAAAAATCAATAACCCAATTCCAATTTCAATCTCAAATCGGAGAAAAAAACCTGATAAAATTCAAAAGGGGCATCTTTCATATAAAATCAAACGGTGTAACCGAGAAACTAAATTGAAATAAAAACGTTGTAATTGATATCAGTTGTGACTGTGATATCATATGAATAAGTGACTCACCAAATAGATTAGACTCAATTCACAAATGATAAAGTAACTCACCAATAGCATTGGACTCTTTCCAGCCAGCACATTAGTGTTCAGTCCAAGAGCCTGGTATCTCTGACATAAGAGAACAATTCCATGGCAATTAGAAATTTAATAGAACTAAGAAAATTTAGTGATTATGCTTCACATTATCTGGATCAATACATTTATTCATTATTTTGATTTCTAGAACAAAGAAGGAAGGAAAATAAACTATATTCCATGCAAGATGATACTAGGCAGTGAGGGATCTTTTTATGGACATAGGAAGGCCATGGCCTTCCCAAAGCACAATATTCTTAATATGTATATATACATATTATAACATCTTTTAGATGATATATATTATGTGTGAGCCAACTTTCTACACTGGTTCACCCATTAAACACTACAGAATATATAACAGGCTAAAGTCAAACAAAAGAAAACAGTCATATTGAAAACACCGACATGAACATGATATTGCATTTTCAAGTTCAGCTACAAAAAAGAATTATGACTGAGAAAGAAAACCTAGAAGGAAAAAGAATGATGGTGATCACATAAAGTTGGAATCACTAAAGATTGATAAGGGAAGAAAAATACAAAGTACACGCAGCTGCACGCAGCATGTCGTCCATGATATTCATAGCCCAACGCCATTGTCCAGCTCGACCATGCGCATTAATAAGAGCGTTGTAAGTCTCAGCATCAGGTTTACATCTAGAATTTGCTTTTGGATGTCTGGCTCAATATCATGAATTGATCTTTGGTCTTTCTGCTTTCTATTGCCTTTTTAATGTTGGTTACTTAAATTTTTATTGTTCCGTGCAACATTGTAGTACAGCTCATGTAACTATATGACATGAGTAATTATTTAGTATGCATGATTACAAGAAACATATTTGTTGATTACTTACCAAAGGTATTGGGATATTCTCTGTAAAGTATGAACAAAATGTCCAAAGGCAACCAAAGTCTGCAAATGGATTTAGTGGGGTTTATGAAAAGCTTGAAAGTTAGAACTAAATTTTCATAGAAATCCATAAATTTCTCTCGTGTATTTTTTAATAATATTACATATAATCGAGTACCATTACTAAGAGAGAGTTCGGGTGAACATATGTTAAATAACAACCAAGAATGATTCAATGAAAAGGGGAACTTTTGCTAACAATACCACAAACAAGAATCCATAATGTTTCTTTTTCTCTTCAAAATAAATGGGAAAATTCAAGTATAGAGAAAAACTTACAAAATCCAAATGCATAGATCTTCAGTGACTTAATTTTAACAATTTTCATGGTTCTAGATCACGTTCCAACAAGGACCTGATGCAAATTTAAAAGATTAATTATGTGAAAATGAAGGTAAATATTAAAATTTCAAACATATGATGTAGAGATAGGCAGATGAATAAACTCAAATAAGATATGAATACTAATAGTATAAATTACCAAAAAACCACATTTTATGCCAGAAACTGAGAAGTAAAGTTACATTTTTCATCCCACCTATTAAGTATTAACTGTATTGTAAGTCATTTTCAGTAACTATTTAATACTAATGGTTGAGTTTGGTTAAACTGGTAATTGGTAATTAGTTAGCAAGTGACAAACAAGTTACATGATTATGATTTATTACCTCTTGGCTAATATACAAGTCATTTTGAGACTCACTAAATTTCAATTCCTTCTCAAATCATTGTTCATTCAATTTCTGTCAACAACAATACCATTTTTTCTAGAACTTAGAAAGTTCTAGAGTTATGTATAAAGGATTGTAGAAAGTGAAAGCGTAGAAAATTGATGGTGAATGGTTCTAGTAGGAATAAGTCTGGATCTAAATTCATCCGTCGTAACCAATCGTTCTTCATTTGTGAATTGTTCTATTGAAAACTAAGTTATAGTGTTCAATTGAACATCTCTGAGTGAACTCCTACCAAATTTGAAAATAAATTGCATATTGAATTACATGTTTGATTACATGAAAAACATTCAAAATAATTTCAACACATTATCGTTATTTTAAGCTTTTGATTTTGATTAATTGTGTTGTTTAAGCGAATATTGAATTAAAAGGTTCTAAAGTTGTAATCTTGGAAGAGTGAAGAGAAAAGAAAAGGGCAATACCCTAATGAGGAAAGGGCAATTCTTGCGAGCAAAGCGGCCTATCCAGTGGTTGAGTAGACCTTCAACGTCGTCGTCGCGGAGGCTGAGGGAGAGGACTGAGTCGGCAACCTCCGACACAGTCCAATCCTTTTGGAAGCGGTCTCCAAAAGGACTGAGGGAGAGGACTGACTCGGCAACCTCGGAGGCGGTAGTGTGCGGGGAACTCGTCGTTGCGGAGGCCGTCGATTTTGGTGGATACCTCGTGCTGTCCTCTTTTGTAGTCTACGAAACCATCCTTTGTCTCCATGAATGCCAATTTGTTGGATTTCTTCTTGCGTGTGATTGTGGATTTTGGAGGGCGAGTTGAGTCGGTGGCGCCACCGAGTTGGATGCGGTAAGGTCCTGTGCTGGCCATTGAAATGGGAGTTGCACTGTAGAGCATCGTAGAAGATGAAGATGGAGTTATAGGGTTTTGGAGAGAATGTGTTTAGAGAAATGGGGTTTTAAAAAAGGTTTTGATCAATGGATTATTTGTTTTGTTTTGTTTTTTTTTAATTTTATTTATACAATATTAATTTAATAAATTTACACTTATTAATTCACTTATTATCTAATTAACACTTAATATAATATATTGTGTTTTATTAATGTGTTTAAGATTAATAATTCGAGTTGTTAAAATAAATAATATTTTAGTCAATTAAAATTTATATTTGTTTTATCTTTAACGGGAATAATAGAAATTTAACTATAATAATTATTTTAATTTATTATAATAATATTTTTAATTTACACCCTTTTTAAAAAAATAGGATGTCTATTGTCACATATTTATAATTAAAATGACATTTTATTTATAAATTTGTCATCGGGTTACTATTTACACCCGTTTTTTGTATAATACGTGTAAATTTTAAAATTATATTCGTCACTTTGCACTAGTGATTGTCTAAGTTAGGCTTATGCGTGATCCATAGCCTAACTTGAGGGGGAGCTATCAACTATATAATTCAGTTAAATTTTTTTGTTAATTCGGTTAAAATTATAATTTAAGTGTGTATACATAACTGTATATAGTTCCATCTCTCTTTTGTAATGATACACACTTCATATATACTTCAAATTATTTTTCGTCTGTTTTTATTGTGAAATTATTTCTCTCTCAATTGAGTGATTTTGGCATTGTCAACCATACCACCTAAATATATCATACTATAATTGAAATATCTTAAGGATTAAACCACTGCAACCTTCCAATATTTTGGAAAATCTTTCACAATTACATCATTTTCTTTTTCTTTTCTTAAAGTTACATCATCTTAGGTGCATGTAGAATTATTTACTTAAAGTTAACAATTAATTAATAGGTACTACTAACTTGTGTCTCAAATCCACAGATAGAAAATTTGTATTGAAAAAAACAATAAAATCATTAATTATAAAATTGTATTAAAATTATTACACAATTTTTGAAATATTTTTACTATATTTATCTCTTAACTTGTACCCTTGGAGCACAAGTTAATATTACCCTTAATTAATTTCAAAACTTAACTATTACAAACATGAACATTGACGCCTCATGCACGTACCAACCTTGGGTGGATCACAATTAAAACTTGGACAATCACCATGAAAACAACAGAATTCACCCAATACTGTAATACAAAATACGATTAAAACAACAACGTCATTAAAATGAAATTAAATATTATGCATAAGATAAAGAAGATGATTAAAAAATAAATAAATAAATAAAATCTTACCGCTGACTTCGTTTATAATAAGAAATAGAAAAAGAAAACAGATCATAACATTCATAAACTTGAGAATTTTAGTCATATTTTTTCACCAATTATGTTTAAAAGCAAGAAAATATTTTGTATACTTATAATGAAAATGTTCATTCTTTGTCAAACTAATTAAATAATTTTAAATAATTACAATGTTTCAAGAAGCCTTTTTACATATTCGAAACATTATTAAATGTATTTTAAGTATTTTAATGTATGGTATTTGTCTTTTTATTCATTAGATTAATCTTTTATCCTAATTCTCACATAAAATATTGTTGACGACTTGATATCATTCTTGTTTTTACAAATATTTTATTATTGTTGTTTATTATTTTTTTAACCTTTCGTGACAAACATGGACAAAAACAAAAAAGACATCAAAATACCCTACACTTAACTAAGTATCATACTATAATTTCCCAATTAAGAAAATCATGTATCTTCAAAGCACCTTTAACCAACCACGTGACCATTTAGGTACCATGCTAAATGATACAATGATCTTTAACATAACCTTTTTCTAAATATTTCTACATATAAAAAATATGTGTTTTGGTTTGGGTTGATGTCCACCTAATAAAGGCCCCACATGATAAACGATCTAAATAGAAAAAAGTCTAAATGTTCCACGAAGCGATGAGGGTCTTCAAATCAGAGCAAAAAAAGATAAAAAAACACTTGGTGTCTTCAAAGAGAAGGTTCTAAGAACATAGACCCTAGTATATAAAGGTTTAATGAAGGCATTAAATAGAAATACACACTATTATAATTCAAACTAACATCACTTTCAACTCTTTTTGACTTAGACATCAGTATTTGCAATTATCCCCTGTCTATCCCAGAGTAGGAAAGGATAAAAAAACACTTGACCCTCGAGATAAGTGTCATCAAAGAGAAGGTTCTAAGAACATAGACTCTAGTATATAAAGGTTTAATGAAGGCACTAAATAGAAGTACAAACTATTATAATCCAAAATAACTATCCCTTTCACTCTTTTTGACTTAGACATCATAGTATTTGCAATTATCCCCTGCCTATCCCAGATCGAAACACCGACACAAACTATATATATTATATTTCACCATCAGATTCAAGTTTATCACCTTTTTGTTGGGTTTGGGCTCCCTTTCTATGTAGAGAAAGACCCAAATATGATTAGCCCGTTTGTCTCACTTATTTAAGTGGAGAGGATCAATTTAGGGTTGAGAGAGATACAGGAAAAATAAGGATTCAAAAAAGAGAAAAGAGGAGAGAAACTCATTCTCGTTTTTCTGCAACCAGTCTCACTAAATCGAAGATCCCTGATTCGTTAACTGTTGGATCGAGCTCAAATTTGGAGGGCAGGTTCGTAAGACATATATCTAAGTTTTGACAGTTCAGAATTTCAAAACAACGTCTGAGGTGAAAGTTATTTTCTTCGCACTAAAGTTGTAGATTTGAGAAAAAAAATTCAGCATTTTGATTCTTATTTGTAAGCTAGTTTTTTTGTGATTTGCGGTTGTTAGCACTAGTTTGTGAATCACTTTAAGACTCTCTTGTACCCTTAATTAGTTATAGTGAAATTATTTTTTTGGTCTGGACGACTCGTGGTTTTTACTCTCATATTGAGGGGTTTTCCACGTTGAAAATATCGGTGTTCTTTTGTGCCTTTATTTGTTCGATTTATCGTCTTATATTTGTTGTTGATCCTCAAGATTTCTACAAGTTTGGGGGAGTTTTATATCAGGTGCGTATTGGTCTGTCATTATGTCTTAATTTCCCACCAGAGCTCTTGGTTAAGGGTTATTTTACTTGTTTGAATGATGGAGTCAAATACAAATATGAAGATGGTATTGTTGAATGGTTCTAATTACCATTTATGGAATGGCAAGATGAAAGACTTATTATTTGTGAAGAAATTGCATTTACCAGTTTTTAGTTTTGCAAAGTCGGATTCTGTGACTGATGAAGAATGAGAGTTTGAACATCAACATGTATGTGGTTTTATCCGACAATATGTAGAAGATAATGTTTATACTCATATTGCTAATGAGACACATGCAAAAACTTTGTGGGAGCAGATAGAGTCCTTGTATGCCTATAAATCAGGGAATAATAAATTGTTCTTATTGAATAGTTTCATAAGTTTGAAGTATAAGGAGGGGACTTCTATTTCAGATCACTTAAGTGAATTTCAAGGCCTCCTTGATCAGATTTCAGGAATGAGTATCAAATTTGATGATGAACTTTTGGGACTATTTTTATTGCTATCTTTACCAGAATCTTGGGAGACATTTTGGGTTTCTATCACAAGTTATGCACCTAGAGGTGTTGTTTCTTTGGAAACGGTTAAGGGTGGTATTCTTAATGAAGAGATGAGAAGGAAGGCACAGGGTTCTTCATCTCAACCCGAGGTACTTGTCCCTGAAAATATGGGAGGAGTCATAAAAAGGAACCAAAGGGTGGTAGAGTGAATAGAAGAAGCAAGTCTAAGCCGCGATACAAGAATCTGGAGTGTCATTATTGTCACAAAATGGGACTCGTACCAAAGTATTGTTATCTGTGGAAAAGAGATAACAAAGACAAGAAGGGTAAGTCTAAACAAAGAGACCATGAAGATCATGATGATGATCATGTTACTACTACTACTAATGATGATCTTGTTATTCTCCATGATCATGAGTCTGTTAATCTTGTATCAGACGAGAGCATGTGGATAGTTGACAGTAGTGCTACATTGCATGTTACACCAAGGAAGGATTTCTTCACATCTTATACTTCTGGTGATTTCGGAGTGTTGTAGATGCTTAATGATGGTGTATCTAAGATAATTGGTGTTAGTGATGTTTGCTTGCAAACCAACATGGGAATGCAATTGTTGCTCAGAGGTGTCAAACATGCTCCCGATATCCGCTTTAATTTGATCTCTGTGCATATGCTAGATGATTGTGGTTATGATAATCACTTTGGTTCTGAAAAGTGGAAACTCAACAAAAGTAACTTGGTGGCTAGAAGGGAAAAACTTTCTAAATTTTAACTGACAAAAGCTTTGGTTTCTATGGACAGTGTGAATGCGGAAGCATCTTTGTGGCACCAAAGACTTAGTCATATTAATGAAAATGGGCTGAATGTTTTAGCCAAAAAAGATGTTCTTTCTAGATTAAAGAATGTAGATTTGGAGAAGTGTTCTCATTGCATGGCTGGTAAACATACTAGAGTATTTTTCAAGAGACATTCTCCCTCAAGGAAGTCAAAGTTGATTCAATTGGTACATTCTGATGTTTGTGGTCCATTAAAGGTAAACTCCTTTGATAATGAACTTTATTTTGTTACCTTTATTGATGATTGCTCCAGGAAACTATGGGTTTATGCCTTGAAGACAAAAGACCAAGTTTTGGAAAAGTTCAAAGAATTCCATGCTTTGGTTAAGATGCAGACAGGCAAGAAGCTGAAATGTGTTCGTTCACACAATGGTGGAGATTATTGTGGACCATTTGATTCCTATTACAAGCAGCATGGTATTGCACATGAAAAGACTCCTCTTAAAACTCCTCAATTGAATGGTTTAGCAAAGAGGATGATTCGAACACTAATTGAGAGAGTAAGGTGTATGCTATCTGAAGCTAAGTTGCCCAATCATTATTGGGGCGAGGCACTTTACACGGTAGTGCATGTTCTTAATTTCACTCCTACTATTCTTAATCTCAATTGGTTTGGAAAGAATGTCAAGTATGATCATTTGAGAGTCTTTGGTTGTAAGGCTTTTGTGCATATTCCAAAGGATGAAAGATCAAAGTTGGATGCAAAGTCAAAACAATATATCTTCATCGGCTATGGGCAAGATGAGTTTGGCTACACGTTGTATGATCCCGTAGGGAAGAAGCTTATTCGAAGCCGCGATGTGGTGTTTATGGAAGAACAAACTATTGAAGATATTGATAAGGTAGAGAAGGCTACACTCAAGAAAGATATCAGTTTGTCTAATGTTAATCCAGTTCGGTAACCTAGTCATAATCTGGATGCTATTGGTGGTGATGATCACAATGGTGAGCCATGTGATTATGTTGATGATCAACAACTTAGAGATGAGGTAAATATTCCAACTAATGATGGTGAAGGGGAGAGCAATTTGTCACAGGATGAGAATCTTGGTGAAACTCCAGAATCATCTCAAGTTCAACCTAGGAGGTCTAACAGGCAGAGATAACCTTCTACAAGGTATAATTCTCATGAGTATGCGGCCTTGACTGATGAGGGTGAACCCGAGTGTTTTCAAGATGCAATGGAAAGTGATGAAAATCAAAAGTGGATGGATACAATACATGATGAGATGAAATCATTGCATGATAATCACACTTATGATTTAGTGAAGTTGCCTAAAGGCAAAAGGGCTTTGGAAAACAGATGGATTTATAGATTTAAACATAAGAGCAGCTCTAAGTCTCCAAGATATAAAGCCAGATTAGTGGTGAAAGGTTTCCGTCAAAGAAAGGGTGTTGATTTTAATGATATTTTCTCACTTGTTGTTAAAATGTCATCAATTAGAACCATGTTGAGTTTGGTTGCTACTCTTGATTTAGAGGTTGAGCAAATGGATGTGAAAATGGCTTTCCTTCATGGTGATTTGGAGGAAGAGATCTACATGAAACAACCCGGTGATTTTTAAGTTAAAGGTAAATAAAATCACTTGTGTAGATTGAGAAAGAGTTTATATGGGTTGAAGCAAGCTCTAAGGTAGTGATATAAGAAGTTTGAGTCTGTTATGTGTGATCAAGGATACCATAAGACTACTTCAGATCATTACGTCTTTGTTAGAAAATTTTCTAACGATGACTTCATTAACCTGTTGTTATATGTTGATGATATGCTTATTGTAGAAAAAAGTATTTCTAACATTAATGTGTTAAAGAAGCAATTGGGAGAGTTATTTACCATGAAAGACATGAGAGCAGCTAAACATGTGAATGATGAGTATTTGTAACTACAAATTCAACTGGGTTTTGAATGATGTCAAACAAGGAATAAGGTAGTTTATCGTAGTGCTCTTGTATATTGGACGGTGTCAACCTACATTTAGATGTTCATTTGTCCCCTTAGCTTTAGGATGCATAAAAAGAGTCTTTGGATAAGTTTGGTAGGTCTTAGGCATGTCATACACATCAAAAATCAAGTTTGTGTCTCAATACAACAGCATAGGCCGACCTATACGTGATTAGGCTGACCTATAGAAGCCCCATCTTCAGTATAAGCTAGCACATCCATGTTTCAGGCTGGCTCATACGCTCTAAGAATGAGCCTATAGATTCTCCCTACAGGCTGCATTTCAGGTCGCCTCACAAGCCAGCCTGAACACCTTCATAGGCCGACCTATGACCTTCATAGGCCATCCTATACAAGTTAAAACTTGAAAAATTATTTTTGCATCTTATTTTTCTTGCATCCTTTTGCCCATTTTCTTCATATACCTATATATACTCATACATGCATCTTATTCTAGTCAAGGTTTCCTAGTGAATAAAACCTAAACGAAACCAGATTACAAAGTTGCCCATCATCTTCATCCCTTCTTCTATGCATACACACAATTGAACTACACATAATCATTTTTTGATTGGGTGACCATCTAGATTAGGGTTGATAACGTCCAATTAGGTTTGGTGTAACCGAGAATATTGGGTTGGGAGATTTGTGTGTTTCAAATAAGAAAACCAAGGTGGGGTTTTCCTTCAAGATCGGGTTGATTTGAAGGTTTTGGACGAGATAACGTCAATACAGATTCGACCGAGTGAAAGCCTTGGGACAAGGTGGTTTCCTTGCAAGGGAGTAACGCGAGACAATGAATTGTGTTCGGGAATATCGGGTTTCAACAAGTTGCGTGGTCGGGATAATTGGAGGATTGTAGCCGTGGGACAAGGTGGGAGAATCAACACAAAATAATAGGGTTTTTAGAGTTTGCATTATTTATCTCTTGTATAATCATTTTTGCAAAGAAAAGGTTAATAGCATTATCTTAATTCGATTTTGAATTGAGGGTAGACATACCCATAATGAGGCCAATTAGGGAACTGCCTAAACAAATCTTGGTCTCTCTCTCTCTCTCTCTCTCTCTCTCTCTCTTCATCTCTTTATTTATTTTATTGTTGATTACGTAATTTATCGAGTTCTTCGTTGTTTGATCAATTCAATTGGAAATTGTTTTCTATTATCTTTTAAAGGTGTTGTTGTTGATATAATCACAATCACTTTGATTGTGATAGGTTCACTACAACATTTTTGACTTTAGGCCGCGGAAATCTTGACAACAGTTGAAAAACCGTGGCTATAAACGGCATTAGGCAATGGTTTTAAATTTGTTGCCAGATTTTGGTAAATCATTAAAAATCCGTCACCTATTTATTTAAGACTGCGGTTGACCAACTGTGCTCAGTCTATTTTGTTTACGCCGCGGTTTCCAAAGTGTCTATATAAATAACCGTTGCCTATTTGTTTTAGGCTACAGTTAGAAACCGTGGTCGAATGTGACAGTGGTTAAAAAATTAACTTTTTAAATGACGTTGTAGTATCATTTTTTTTCCAAAAAAGTAAAATATAGTTTATTATCGAAACGTAATTATAATATTGGGTTAAAAAATTTTTTTTTTAAATGTTTTAAATATTAAAACGTTAAATTGTTTTGAATATCATTACCTAATATAACATTTTAATAAATATATTTAAAAGAAATATATGATATCAAAATTACTTCTTTTAATTTAAAAATATTGATTTAAAATAATTTCTACTTTTAAAAAAAAGTTGTTCTTAAAAACATTTTTAAAATTTGTGAATATTAAATCTTTTTTTATTAATTTATAAAAAAATGGACCAAAATTTTTAATTTAATATTAAATTTAATTTATTTTCCTTAAACAAATTCTTACAATTAATCTAAAGATTTTTAATTGGTTTTTAAATTAGGAAATCTTTTTCAGCCATAATGAAAGGTTATGGGTAAAAAAAGGTTACACAAATAAATAATGGTAGTATAACACGTTTAATTAAATACTGATTAAGAAAAGGTGAAAATATTTCGTATATTAGAAGTCATTTTTTGTACTGAATTTGAAAAGTATTTAAAATAATCATACTTGAAAATCATTTGTAAGAGGAATATTTAAAAGCTTATGTATTACTAATGAATGTCAATAATTACTCTTTAATAAAAGTTACAACTTACAGTTTTAATACTATATTATTGGAACGTCATTATCATTTATTATTTTTATTTTAATGTTTTTATGAAAATTTATGTGTTTGGAACAAATTTAAAAAGTTACCATATTTATATTAATATATATTAAATAATATAAAAAGGATTGTTTTATAATATTAAATGATATAAAAATTATTGTAAATAAAAAACAATTGTTAGTGTATATTATTGAAAGGCCTTTTTATTAGAAAACCTCAACCCTAAATAGTTCTTATCTGCATTTTTCCACTGCCGCGCAGTCACCCATTTGAAGTTGCAAACATGGGGCAAGTGCTTACAAAACCGTGAACAAATCATCCCCTCAAGTTATTGAGAGGTACTACTCATGAATGACACTCCATTTTTACACCAATGGAAAGAATCTAGAGGAGTTTCTTCAATTCCAACAAAAAGGTTTTGAAACAAGATTGTAGAATTCTCCAATCATCTTATTAAGTTTATGAACCAGTTCATAGAATCTCCCTAAAGTTGAAGAAGGACGAAAATAATTGAAGTTGACAAGGAAACCCTTAAAATTCTTGCCGCTCCCGATATGTCTTAGATTTCATGTTTCCCTTTGATTGCAAAGCTGGTGGGTTCCTGAAGGAGGTTTTAAGTTTAAAGCTTATGTAATTATGTTTGTCATGATAGAATTATTTAGATTTGTTTTATTCTTAAAAAACTTTTGGTTAGTATTGAACTGTTGAACTTGATTTAATTATTGTAATGGAATTTTATTATATTATTTTTCTTAAAAATATTCTTTTTATTATGTATTATTTATTTATAGTTAAAACTCTTTATATAAAAAGATGGTGTTTGAAAAAAAATTGAAAGGTCATACTTGTAAATATCAAATTAAATTACGTGATGAACATTTATTTCTTTATTTATATTATTATTATTACATTTTAATATCTTGATAATATTAGTTATAAAAAATATTTAAAAAAATAATAATAATAAAGAATAGGCAGCGGTTTCACACTGTAGCTGAAACAAAACCGTAGCCTTAAACCAAGTTATAAAACCGTAGCTTTTCTTATATTTTAGGCGACGCTTATATATATCTGTGGGCTAAAGTGAAAAAACCGTGCCCTATTGGAATAAGCAACGGCCGTTAATTCCACGTCTGTAAAACCGCACCCTAAACTTTTTGGCAACGGTTTTTATAGTTTAGGCCACGGTTTATGATTGTTGCCTAAACTAATTTTTGTTGTAGTGGTTTTAACATCAACAAAACAAACTATATTTCCAATTGTTATCGATCGCTCATCAAGTGTTCGATAAATTGTTTGTGTGTATTTTGTTTGCTTTTTGGTTCATTCGACATATGAGTTACGATTGGCATTGCATTTAATTGATTCGTAGCTTGATTTTTGTTGGAAATTTATGTTCGTTATCACTCTGTTTGGTTTGCGATACATATATTGCATTTCAATAGTAGGTTCGGTTAGACGATTTGATCCGGGTTAATTTTCCGCTGCACAATATTTTAAAAACAGATTTTTGCCAAAAGTTTTTTGATGTAAAATTTATGATCTATTCACCCCCCCTAGATTGAAGCCTATCGTCTAACAAAATAGATTCTTGGCATTAGAATCATGCGTGATAGGAAAGAGAAGAAACTTTGGATGTCACAAGAAAATCATATCAAAAGAGTGCTGCAAAGATTTAAAATGGAAAGTTCTAAGGCGGTAAGCAGTTCTCTCGCTACTCATTTCAAGTTGAGTTCTAATCAAAGTCCTTCAAGTGAAGATGAAACTTTTGACATGAAATGTGTTCCTTATGCATCTGTTGTGGGTAGTTTGATGTATGCAATGGTGTGTACAAGAACAGATTTAGCACATGTTGTTCGTACAGTTAGTAGATTTTTGTCAAATCCAGGTAGAGAGCATTGGGATGTTGTAAAATGGATTTTAAGGTATCTTCGGGGTACTACTTCTACGAGGCTTTGTTTTGGAGGAGATAAGCCTACTCTATTGGGGTACTCTGACTATGATATGGCTAGAGACATTGATTCTAGAAAGTCCACTTCGGGGCTACATGATTAAATTTGCAGGGGGCTATTGCTTGGCAGTCCAGATTGCAAAATTGTGTAGCCCTATCTACTATAGAGGTTGAGTTTATTGCAATTATTGAAGCATGCAAAGAGTTACTATGGTTGAAGAAATTTTTGCAGGATCTTGGTTTTGTTCAAGATAAATATGTGTTATTTGTTGATAGGCAAAGCGATACTCATCTTGGTAAGAATCTGACTTTTCATAATAGGTCCAAACACATTGATGTGAGATATCATTGGATACGTGATGTTTTGGATGCTAAGGTGTTAGAGTTGGCTAAGGTTCATACAAATGATAATGGTTGTGATATGATGACTAAAGCATTACCAAGAGGGAAATTTGAAGCTTGTTGTGATATTGTCGGTTTGGCGATTTCCTCTACATAGTTGTGTGGGGGAGATTTGTTGGGTTTGGCCTCCCTTCCTATGTGGAGAAAGGCCCAAATATGATTAGCCCATTAGTCTCACTTATTTAAGTGGAGAGAATGAATTTAGGGTTGAGAGAGATAGATGAAAAATAAGGATTCAAAAGAGAGAAAAGAGGAGAGAAACTCATTTTCGTTTTTCTACAACCAGTCTCACTAAATCGACGATTCCCGATTCGTTAACCGTTGGATCGAGCTCAAATTTGGAGGGCTGATTCGTAACACATATATATAACTTTTGACTATTCAAAATTTCAAAACAACGTATGAGGTGAAAGTTATTTGCTTCGCACTGAAGCTGTAGATTTGGGAAAATTTTCAACTTTTTTATTCTTATTTGTAAGCTAGTTTGTTTTGTGACTTGCGGTTGTTAGCACTAGTTTGTGAATCACTTTAAGACTCTCTTGTACCCTTAATTGATTATAGTGGAATTATTTCTTTGATCTGGACGACTCGTGGTTTTTAGTCTCGTATTTAGGGGTTTTCCACGTTAAAAATATCGGTGTTCTTTTGTGCATTTATTTGTTCAATTTGTCATCTTATATTTGTTGTTGATCCTCAATATTTTTACAAGTTTGGGGGAGTTTTATATCTGCTGCGTATTGGTCTGTTATTGTGTCTTAATTTTCCATCACTTTTTTGTGAACCAAGGGGATCTTGGAGAGATCATTTTCGTTGATGGGAAAAGTTCGTCAATTTTTCTACTTTTTTTTTGCACCTTGGTTGCAAATTCTGAAGAAAAAAAAAGGATCCCCGAAGAAACCCTTCAATAATACTTTAGGTTGAACTCAGTAAAATTACATGATAGTCCAAATGGTACTAAACGTATGATTGAATGCATCTTGAGAATGATTTAGATTTAACATGTATGTTTAATACCAGTAGAGGAGAAGAATATTTGATTATTTTGTGTTGTGTAATTAAAGAAATTAAGAAAGAGATTTGATTTTATCTTCGTGTAAGTTTTATTTTACGTTTATGTGATATTACATTGTAAATTGATATTTTAATTTAATTATGCTTTACAGTTGATGTAGTTAGAAAATTACATTTGATTAGTAATTAATTTTATTACCATTTGAAAACTCCTAAAAATACACATACTTAACTAGAATTGTATGTAATATTTGAACCTTTTTTTAGTATGATTGGTAAGACCACATATTCCACATTTTATTTAAGCTTCTCAACATTTTCCATTTTTGTTGTAATGTGAATATTGTTTGGGTGAACTTTATTTTTGTTACACATGGTTGCATTGATGTAAATTGTATCCCTTCATAAATAGCTCAATTACTTTTGTTAAGAACAATTAGACAAGTCTAGACTTTGAAAATGCTAAAAAGAACTTTGTACAATTCTGGCATAGGCACTAAGTAGTCTTTGAGAACATTAGAATATGTTGCAATACATGAAAGCAAGACACATGGAAATCTTGAAATCTCCCACAGTCACAAAGTTTGGCGCGTAAGTCATCCTTCAAATTTCTTATTGGTCGTTCCTCATTATGGTTGATAGTTTTGTACACGATGAAATATAATTTTTCTCAATCAAATAACATGACATGGTGAATGTTGAGTTTACGCACTTCTTCTGCAATCCTCTTAATGAATTTTTTGTGTACACTTGGTCAAACCTAACATTATATGTCATATATGCCTTCTCTTCCCAAATAGTTCTCCAGACCTAAAGTTGGTTGACTTTACCAAAATTGTGATAGCGAGGTTAAGAGTGCCTTTAAAAGACAAGTTCATTGAATCATCAAGGTAGATTGTCATGTCACTCATTCGTCGACCTTCATGATACACTCGATTTCATAATTCTTTTGGAATATTGTTGACCCTCCTCCTTAAAGCATGTATGTTTGCCGAACAAATTTCTTCATGGTAGTAATAGAATGTAGGTTCACTTAATGCATATCATGTATTGTCAACATAAACAATATAAGCGGAAATTATGTGTGAAAGAATAAATAAAGAAGATTGCTCATTTTTACAAATTTTATAGGAAATTCTTTATTTTTTATCTCTCGTATGAACTCTTGTGCAATGTGTATATGTGAAGATGAAGGATATCTTGTCAACGCTTTTCAGAAACATTCTATGCACTCTTTATTGTCAACTTATTTTTGGTAGTGTTACTTTCATCTATTTATCTTTTGAGGATCTATTAAAATTTAGATCTCGTTTTTGTGATTACGTTATACCAGACTACCTTATAATTCTATATTTGAAATATACGAGATTTGAATTTGTAATAAAAATTACTTCATACAACATAAATTCAAAATATTTATTTCCTTTATAGAAATATAAAGATTAGAAACCCATTCATTTTATATTCTAACAGAAGAATATTCATTTTATATTCTAACAGAAGAATATACGATAGCATTAGAGAATATAAGCATGTTAGGTTTACCTATAGATGGAAAAGTGTGAAATATGAAATTATTATCCTTACTAAAGAACTATTGGGAATAACTAACAAAATATGATAGGAAAGGTCAATGTATAAAGCTTATATGTCTATGGATATTATACAAAGTGTATCAATTAAGTTCTTAATACCAAATAGTTCTGTAGTATTTGGATCGAACTTTAGTGTCAACAAGGCTAGCTTCATGGTTCGACAAGAGTTATGTATGTTGTAGTCAAAGTCTGTTCGAGCATAATGTCGAAATATATTAACTTGTAATTTAAGTTAGTATGTCGAATTGAGCCTTGCTTATAAGCCCAATTTTTAAGTTAGCTTGTATCCTAAGTTAGCTTAGTAGTCTATAAATAGATTAGCTCTCTCAGGTTGTTGAGAGAGGTTAATTGTTGGTATTCACTTATAATCTTTGAACCCTTATTGAGAAAGTGAATAGAAAAACAGATTTAACCAATTCTTATTTTTCTTCTTCCTTTTTCTCCCCCTTTTGTAAAACCTAATAGAGTTTCTTGTGTTTGTTCAAGAAACTCAATCTTTTTCTCATATTTTGGTTTATTTTTTACAACATCGATTCACAACAAAATGATGCGGTGAGCGTGGAGGAGAAGATGCTATCAACAAAGTATGAGATTGAGAAATCCACCGATGCGAATGGTTTCGGTTTGTGGTGCTTGAAGATGCAAGCCCTTCTTGTTCAACAGGGTTTGTTAGAAGCGTTGAAAGGATCATAGAAGATGGATGTTGCCTTATCGAAGAAGGAGAAGATATAGATGGTCAAAAAAAGCCCACAATGTCATTGTGTTGAGCCTTGGTGATAAGGTTCTCTGGTAGCTTTCAAAGGAGAAAATCGCAGCTAGTGTGTGGACAAAAATTGAAGGTTTGTATATGACGAAATTGTTGGTTAATTATCTCTACCTGAAGCAAGCTTTGTATTCCTTCAAGATGAGTGAAGACAAAGCCTTGGCTGAGCAGCTGGATATGTTCAACAAGTTGATTCTTGATCTTGAGAATACCGAGGTCAAGATTGATGATGAAGATCAATCGTTGTTGTTGTTGTTGTTGTTGTATTCTTTACCTAAGTCTCATGCTTAATTCAAAGAAACTCTCTAGTATGGAAGAGAGTCATTGACCTTTGAAGATATTCAATCTGCCTTATATTCTAAGGATTTGAACGAACGAAAGGAGCACAAGCCATCTTCTTTTGGTGAAGGTTTATCCGTTAAGGGGAAATTTTTGAAGAGGGATGATAGGTTTGAGAAGAAGAAGGGTAAAGTTATACAGAATTCTTATGATGGTAATGCTCATACTATTAAGTGTTATCATTATAAGAAGGAGGGTTATACAAGAAAAGTATGCCCTGGTTGACTGAACAATCCTGGTGAAAAGGATAATGGTAATACAACTATTGTACAATATGGTTATGAATTATCTGATGTCCTGGTGGTTTCAAGAAGTAACTCTAGCAAGGAGTGGATTATGGATTCAGAGTGTACTTGGCACATGACTCCAAACAAAGACGTGTTTGAGGAGTTGTGTGATCAAGATGGTGGATCAGTGCTGCTGGGAAATAACAAAGCTTACAAAATTGCAAGTATTGGATTTGTGAGATTCAACCTTGTGTATTTGGTAAATCCTGTAGAATGAAGTTTAACAAAGGTAAGCAAAGAACACATGGATCCCTTGATTACATTCATGTTGATCTTTAGGGGCCTACAAGGAATCCTTCACACTTAGGTGCAAATAATTTTCTATCCATAGTTAATGATTACTCCAGAAAGTTATGGGTATTCATCCAGAAGAATAAGGATGAAACTTTTTAAAAGTTCAAAAGTTGGAAGACTCTAGTTAAAAACCAAACTGGCAGAAAGGTTAAGAGGTTAAGGACCGACAATGGTCTTGAAATTCGCAATGAGACTTTCTACATCTATTTTACTACGTATGGTATTGCAAATCACAAAGCTACTGTAGGGACTCTCCTGGAAAATAGTTTGGGCAAAAGGTTTAATTGAACCATTTTAGAAAGCGTGAGGTGCATGTTGGTAAGTGCAACATTGAAGAATGTATTTTGGGCAGAAGTTGTTGCGACTGTGGCATACTTGATAAATAGGTGTCCCTCAACAGCCTTTGGAAAGAAGACACCTGAAGAAGTTTGGTTGGGACATCCACCTAGTCTCGATAGACTTAGAGTATTTGGTTGTTTAGCCTATGCTCATATTAGGCAAGACAAGGTCGAACCTAGAGCTCTAAGATGTATGTTCCTTAGATACCCTGAAAGAGTCAAAGCTTATAGGTTGTAGTTCCTAGAGCCAGGTCACATGAGATGTATCACAAGTCGAGATGTAGTTTTTAATGAAGCTGAGATGGCTTTCAAGAAAATAGATGACGTTGGCTAAAGTTTGAAGATCTCTGAAGAAGAGCTAGAACAAAAATAGATTCATGTTTAGGTGAATCATAGTGATGTTGAATTGCATGACCCAGATGAAGTCGAAGAATAAGCAAAAGCTGATGTCAAAGATGAGGAGACTAATAATGACTACCTGCTGGCAAGAGACAGGTCGAGAAGAGTTATCAAGCCACCTCAGAGACTTGGTTATGCAGATCTCATAGCTTATGCCTTAATATCTGTAAGTGAGGTTCTTGACGAAGAACCTAGAGACTATAAAGAATTTATGAGGAGTCGAGATAATATTGAATGGATGATATTCGTGGACAATGAGATGAAATCTCTTCGTGATAATAACACTTGGGAGCTGATCGAGAAACCTGCAGGGGCCAGGTTAGTCAGTTGTAAGTAGATCTTTAAGGTTCAAGAAGGAATAGAATAAGTGATGTCGAAGCGTTTTAAGGCAAGGTTGGTTGCTAGGGGTTCACTCAGAAAGAAGGTGTTGAATTCAATGATGTGTTATCATCTATTGTAAAGCATAGATCCATCAGAATTTTATTAGCCATCGTGGCAAAGTTCGACCTAGAACTTGAACAGATGGATATGAAGACAACCTTCCTATATGGTTATCTAGATGAAACAATCCTGATGAGGAAACCTGAAGGGTATACAGAAAAGGGAAAGGAAGATTATGTGTGCAAGCTGAATAGGTCCTTGTATGGCCTGAAACAATCTCCTCAACAATGGAATGGGAGATTCAACAAGTTCATGGCACACATTGATTTCACCAGGAACCAGTTCGACCAATGTGTTTACTTTAGATTTCGACCTGGCAATTCACTTGTTATTTTTTTCTTTATGTGGATGACATCCTCAGTGTTGAATATGTCATGAAGGTGAAGGTTGAAATCAATAAGAAGTTCGACATGAAGGATCTGGGAGTTGCCTCCAGAATTCTTGGGATTGATATCCAGAGAGATAGAAAGCAATCAAGATTATGCTTATCTCAAGAGACATGCCTAAAGAAGATTCTCGACAAGTTTGGTATGTCGAATTCAAAGCCTGTTCTAACACCGACTAATCCTCAGTACAAGCTGAGTATGACTCAAAGTCCTAGTACTGAAGTCAAAATAGCCTATATGAATAGCATTTCATATGCTAGTATAGTAGGTTCTTTGATGTATTTTATGGTATGTACGAGGCCAGGCATAACATATGGAGTGAGCCTTGTAAGCAGGTATATGGACAATCATGGGAAAGCGTGTAGACAAGCATTAAAGTGGATTCTTAGGTATATAAATGGGTCTTTGAGTCGAGTCCTAATTTATGGTGGAGCTTGTCGTGATGATAGCAAATTCAAAATCGAAGGATTTGTCGACTCTGATTATGCAGGTTGTATGGATTCCAGAAAATCTATTTCTGGATATGTGTTTAGTATGTTTGGCACAATAATTAGTTGGAAGGCAACACTTTAGAAGGTTGTTGCCTTATCAACCACTGAAGCAGAGTATATCGCCCTCACTGAAATTGTGAAAGAAGCATTGTGGCTTGAAGGTTTTGATAAGGAGATAAAACTTTAAGGTCTAGTTATCGCTGTTAAATGTGATAGTCAAAGCGCAATACATCTGTCAAAGAATTCATCCTATCATGAGCGAACCAACGACATCCATGTGACGCTGCACTTCTTCAGAGAGATAATCGAGCGTGGAGAAGTCCAAGTGCTGAAGGTTTCGACTGATAACAATGTTGCTGATATGATCACCAAGACATTGTCAAGTAGCAAGTTTTTCCACTGTATGCAGTTGATAAAGATGCATGATGAAAGCTAGTTTGTTCCCTTGTTATAGAGTTTGTTCCAAGGTTGAGATTTGTGGTATTTAGATTGAACTCTAATGTCGACAAGGGTAGCTTCATGGTTCGACAAGAGTTGTGTATGTTGTAGTCGAAGTCTATTTGAGCATAATGTCAAAGTATATTAACTTGTAATTTAAGTTAGTATGTCGAATTGGATCTTACTTCTACGCTCAATTGTTAAGTTAACTTGTATCCTAAGTTAGCTTAGTAGTCTATAAATATACTAGTTCTCTCAAGTTGTTAAGAGAGGTTAATTGTTGGTATTCATTTGTAATCTTGAACCCTTGTTGAGAAAGTGAATAGAAAAATAGATTTAACCAATTCTTATTCTTCTTCTTTCTTCTTCTCCCCCTTTTATAAAACCTAATATGGTTTCTTGTGTTTGTTCAATAAGCTCAATCTTTTTCTCATATTTTGGTTTGTTCTTGACGACATCAATTCATAAAAAACAAATAATGTTATTCATTTAAGTTGGTTGTTATTTTTAGGAGATTTCGATAAGGAATGGCGATATAGTTTGGGTTTTGCTTGTTTGGGGTTGCTATATGGAGTCATGTGTAAAGTCTTGCACAAAGAGGTGGAAGCAGAAAATGGATGTGTGGTCTTTATCCAAACATATGGATGATCACATATGAAAGATTACGCGTGTTCAAAACCGAATCAACCCAATAGAAAGATGCAAATTGAATCAAACCAAACTAAAGCTGCAAAAAAACCGCATTTGGTTCGGATGTGTTTGGGCTATTTTTTAACAAAACTGTGTGGTTCTGTTTGGTTTGCGGTTTTTATTTTGCAAATCGATCTAAACTAAAACAAACCGCATTATATTATAATTCAAATTTCACTTATCCCACATCCAACCCAAAACTCAAACCTATTATTGTAACACCCTAATTCCCATCGCGGATAAATAATACATAAATAAATCAGAGTGAATAAAAATTTATTCTTAGACAGAAACAAGGATGCCACATTTAAAGAAAGAAAACACAATCCCTGCTCATAAATTTTATACATAACACAAAATGGAATAAACATAAAAGGGAAACTTTTTCCAACAAAAGGAAAGTTCAATTATGGAATAAAGCAGAAAGATCCATAACTGACTTGTTTTACAAAATAAGTTGTTTCATAACATCAAAATATACATACGAGTTATCAAAATATATACGTTCACATATATAAACATAAATAACAAAAGCCACCCCCCCCCCCGACTCCTGTGTTACGTATCAGAGCAGACACCAAAGATCAAAGCAAAATAAAGATCTAACTCTTCCACTTGCCTCCACAGCGGCTAATCTGCATTATGCCATAAAAAGCATATTCCAGCAGAAGGGTGAGAAATAAAAACTAAATCAAGATTGCATAATAATATGCCAAAACATATTTAATCACATGTATAAATCAACTCACCCATACAATCGTATACTAACACTTATAGCATGTCACCGATACATAACATATTCCTAATAATCTAATAACATAGCATATATCAATTATACCAACATAATAACATATTCGCACATGATGTATACCAAAGTTATAACATATGGACACACCACCACATCACCTATATTTATACACCGCATACCAACGATAATCCAAACAATCTTTGTAATGTATAACATCTCCACAAAACATAGCATATGTCCATTTATAAAACATATCATCCATAATTCATACATTTATCACGAATGCATATCAAATCACCAATGCTATCACGAGCTCAACACATAATCGATCAATTCACAATTTCCCACACATAATCAATCCATTCACAATTTCCCACACATAATCAATCCATTCATGATTTCCCACACATAATCAATCCATTCATGATTTATACAAATGCACAGAGACTGACACAACGACTCTATGCAATGCGGTACCATTCCATCCATCATTCTCATCATCAGTAATTCCCTCAGGAATTATTGGAATCATCGCTTGTTACTCAGTGTAACTCCCCGTCGGGCAAACGATGTTCCCCGTCGTTTTAGATCCTCTTTGTATAAGGCTCATGATGTTTATGGATCGCTTTAGGTCCTCTTTGTATAAGGCACACGATCCAATTACTTTAGGTCCTCTTTGTATAAGGCACACGATCGTCTATAATGTCGCTTTAGGTCCTTTTTGTATAAGGCACACGACCGTTATAGCAGATTCCCTCTAGAATCGTTTCGTCGCTCACACCCCACAAGGGCACACGACATCACATGGTGCATATCATGCTGCATGACATACTAATGACTCATGACAATCAAATGCATATACATATATAACCATGTGAAACATCTCAACATCAATAATCATGCATTGGAAATCAATTCAAACAATGTCTTTACTTTCCATAAGGCCACCAAATAACACATTGAATTTCACATAAACAATGCATTTCATCATAATCCACAAACCCCAACAATTAGCATTTTAGCATATACACTCATATCAATTCACATCAAGAATTACTCACCATCAACCACAACAATCCTACAACCATACAATGATATTCACAACACTAGGATTCATACCACAAAGGCTACCCACAACAACATACATTAATACCATACATTTGTATTCAATTCAACAAAGTATTTTGCCATAAGGCCACAACAATTACAACAACTTATCACACGCTTCACCATCATATAAACCACATAAAAGCTCCACGTTTATATGGCAATAGCATAACACACGACAAAATACCGACCGCATGCATTTTACGCGATAAGAAAATCCGACGGCACGACTATTTCTCAAAAACACGAATTAATTAAATCATATTTTACCCTCTAAACCATTCTTAATATAAAGAATATTTCATTAGCTTTCCAACGCTTCGAACGACGGCCAAAACGGACTTAGGGTTCAAAAGTTATGATCGAAACCGTATTTGGACCCAAAGTTGCCTGGTTGCGACGAGGCATCATGGCGTTCGCCGTAAGCCTAAAGGCGCTCGCCATTGCCCTGCAGAATGCAAAATTATGCATTTTTCAGCGTTGGGGGCCTTCCAGATCTCCGATTTCGATTCCGTAAAAAGCCCCGGTCTCAGAATTCAACATACTACAATATTTTCACCATTAAAAAGCCATCCAACACATTTTCCATTTTTGAAATATTTTGAAACATAATTTTATCAATTTATCCCAACTCCAAACTCGATCAAAACCACTCGAAAACACACAAACAACCATTCCCGATTAATTTCTATCCTCACTCGACTATACTACCCAACTTATTCCGCATTCCAACCGCGAAAACATCGATTTCTATCTAATTGATCACAAATTATCAATAAGAAAAAGTTGTGAAACAACCAAAACAAATACAACAAACAACACATATACATACACAAGCAAGATATAATTGAAACTTCTCGCCCTTACCCGATTAATGGATGAGTAGTTTGAAGAAGATGATGAATAGTGAAGAGGATGAATCCATGTTTCTTCTTCTCTTCTCTTTTCCCACATTTTTCCTTTCTCTTTCTTTTCTCTCCTTTTTCTCTCAAATCTCTATTTATAAAAATATCTAATTTTTTTCTAAAATATCTAACCCCTCAAAATGACCATTTTACCCCCCAGCTCAAATATCTCGCAAACGCTCTCAAAACGCAATAAAACATAATAACGATGAAAAATAATATATTGTCAAATAAAAGTCAAGAATAAAATAATATAAAAATGAAAATAATTAAATCGACTCGATTAAATAAATTGGACAAAATAGGGCGTTAAAATTCTCCCCCACTTAGACATTTTCGTCCTCGAAAATATACTTGGTGCAAACAACTCCGGATACGACTCTCGTATCCGACTAACCCACTCTCATGCCATTAAAGGCAACCCCACGAATAACACAAACCGACAAAACACCTCGCTCACAGCAACTACTACAATGACACGACAACGGTAATAACAACAACGACAAGATGCAATGCCCATACAATGCACTTGACGACCAACTCACGACTCAAAGAATACCCAAGTTACGAACACATAGGTTCACTCTTGAACCGAATCACAACAAGATCGTTACCATCACCGTAGGTAACACTCCCCTAATTCCCCATCATAGGAATTAACTACACGCACTCGAACCATCACCATGGAAACGAGGCAACAACAAAGATAAGAGCATAAAGTTCCATGACATAAACAACGTCTTAACAACATCCATAAAACTAGAATGCCAACAACCTTGTCACACAACAATGCTACGATTCACCAATCGAACATATAACCAAAACATCCATCTACATAGTAGCCCATGAATAATTAAACCTTTCACCTAACACTTCCATTCTGAAACGCCCAGTGGTCTCATCATTCCTACATGTTTCCAATGTTCAACCTATGAACTCTTACAAGTCATACACTCATATACGAAATGTGCCACATCACGCTTTCGATGCGCACTCTGATTACTCGCAACAATCAAATCTACCAATTCCATATCCAACTTCTGACCCTCTCTAATATTCACCAGAAGAAACATAGTTCATTTCTAATAGACCCAAACTTACACTCCACTGAGTTATCTCACACACCAGACACACGTCTCTGAACTGCTCAAATAATTCTAATCCTCTGACCATCAAAACAGACATGTATAAAAACTTTCGACTTAACTTCACCAATAGGATAATTCCAGCTAAAGTCATAACTCATCAGGAATTCTAACCATCCTCGTTGTCTCATACACTATTAATTCTGACCAAACACGTACTCAATACTCTTGTGATTACTAAACACTTCGAATTCAAAACCATAAAAATAATACCTCCAGATTCCCAACACAAAAGTGACTGCAACCATCTTGAAATCATGAATCCTCAATTGTCGTAAAGCATAAGCCACGACTTTACCATCTCGCATTAACACACTGACTAAACTCATCAAGGACGCATCCCAATATTCCATAAATAGTTTATTATGATCACACAGACTCAAAATTGGAGCCGTAGACAAATTCTACTTTAGCCCTCTCAAACTTTCCTCACAATGAACATCCAAAGCAAACGACTTACCCTTTGCAAGTCAACTGATGTAACGAAATTGCTAACTTGGAAAAACCTTCCATAACCTTCGGTAATACCCAACTAAAGTCCAAAAATATTTCTAATCACCTTAACCGACTTCGGAGCCTCTCATTATAGAACTGCATCTATTTCTGATGGATCCATAACAATACCATCATCAGAACTCACATATCCAAGAAAACTAACCTTTTTCAACCAAAATTCTCACTGAATAGCTTAGCATAAAAATTCCTTTCTTTTCAACACTTGCAACTCGATTCTTAAACACCCTACATACTATCCCTTTGATTTTATAATAGATCAGAATATCCCCAATGAACCCCACTCCGAACTCATCTAATTAAATATGGAAGATACGATTCATATGCTCCACAAACATTCCAGACGCATTACTAACACCGAATAACATCACTGTACATTGTAATGCCCAACCAAATTCCAAAAGATATAAATTCTTAAAGTTTTCGTAAATTTTTTTTTTCACTAGGTAACCGGTTACTCTGCTACAGAATTGAATAAAACCTATTTTTATGACATAAAACCTAACCAAACTTCACCCAAACTTGTCCAGAATCACAAATCTCTTTTCCAGTAAATCTTCCAACTGCTCTTTCAGTCCGGGTAATTCTAACGCTAACATCCAATATTCCATCCGGAAACACATCTGGAAATCACGCACAACTGGCAGCCCTTCACTGTGGCTTTCCTGCTTATTCCAGAACACTATTATCGCAAACATAACAAACATCTTAGTCTCATCTCCTAAGAGTTTTCTACTTACTTAGAAGATCCAAACCTTAAATCTTCACCTTCGTCAAATTTGAGTTCACACTCTACTCTCTAAGAGCAACCATTAACGATACCCAATCGTTCTCTCTCAATGACTTCACAACTGGACCAACATACCAAAACCTCTAATCCGTCTCATCTTCCGATATTAGAATCTTCATCGACTCAACAAAACAATCTGTACTCACTCGCTTAGCTCCAAACGATTCACAAAACATACTATCAAAGCTGGAAAGACACGTCTATTCCATACAACATAATTTCGTCTACTATCAACAAGAGATTAAGGGTGATCAGTTCCTCAATTTGTTGATAGACAGCCGACAATCATGATGGGGCATAAACCGTCTTTACCAAACTATAATAGCATTTCTTGCATCTTGTGCACAAAACTACCTAAGGCACAAATTCTTAGTTGACATAAACCTTACCTCCGCATTCCCTCCGGAATCGGGAACAACACTGTCCAAACAACACTTACACTCTTGCAACCAACGACACACTGAGCCAATGCTCCACACCCGAAGCAACTTGGAGAAGCACCAGCTTCTCCCCAACTTATCTCAATCTCAATCCTGAAGACGAAGGATTAGAAAACTAGAAAGCACTGACAGTGTTTCACACATATATCACGTACTAAGGAACAAACAACATCGACAGTATTCAACTGTCATGCCACACAGACTCAACAACTTGGCCGGACAGACCGACATGCTCTGATACCACTAATGTAACACCCCAATTCCCATCGCAGATAAATAATACATAAATAAATCAGAGTGAATAAAAATTTATTCTTAGACAGAAACAAGGACGCCACATTTAAAGAAAGAAAACACAATCCCTGCTCATAAATTTGATACATAATACAAAATGGAATAAACATAAAAGGGAAACTTTTTCCAACAAAAGGAAAGTTCAATTATGGAATAAAGCGGAAAGATCCATAACTGACTTGTTTTACAAAATAAGTTGTTTCGTAACATCAAAATATACATACGAGTTATCAAAATATATACGTTCACATATATAAACATAAATAACAAAAGCGCCCCTGACTCCCGTGTTACGTATCAGAGCAGATACCAAAGATCTAAGCAAAATGAAGATCTAACTCTTCCACTTGCCTCCACAGCGACTAATCTGCATTATGCCATAAAAAGCATATTCAAGCAGAAGGGTGAGAAATAAAAACTAAATCAATATTGCATATTAATATGCCAAAACATATTTAATCACATGTATAAATCAACTCACCCATACAATCGTATACTAACACTTATAGCATGTCACCAATACATAACATATTCCTAATAATCCAATAACATTGCATATATCAACTATACCAACATAATAACATATTCACACATGACGTATACCAAAGTTATAACATATGGACACACCACCACATCACCTATATTCATACACCGCATACCAACGATAATCCAAACAATCTTTGTAATGTATAACATCTCCACAAAACATAGCATATGTCCATTCATAAAACATATCATCCATAATTCATACATTTATCACGAATGCATATCAAATCACCAATGCTATCACGAGCTCAACACATAATTAATCAATTCACAATTTCCCACACATAATCAATCCATTCACAATTTCCTACACATAATCAATTCATTCATGATTTCCCACACATAATCAATCCATTCATGATTTATGCAAATGCACAGAGACCGACACAAAGACTCTATGCAATGCGGTACCATTCCATCCATCATTCTCATCATCATTAATTCACTAAGGAATTAATGGAATCATCGCTTATTACTTAGTGTAACTCCCCGTCGGGCAAACGATGTTCCCCGTCGCTTTAGGTCCTCTTTGTATAAGGCTCACAACGTTTATGGATCGGTTTAGGTCCTCTTTGTATAAGGCACACGATTCGATCACTTTAGGTCCTCTTTTTATAAGGCACATGATCGTCTATAACGTCGCTTTACGTCCTCTTTGTATAAGGCACACGACCGTTACAGCAGATTCTGTGACGCCCCCAATCTAATACCCCCAATTAGCATGCATTTAAAGCAGTTAAAAGAAAAATTCAAAAATTGATCAGAGTACATTTGAAATCACGACATAGAAAGGAGACATCCCATCAACGTAACCAAAATATACACATAACATGCAACACCTGCCCATAATGATATGCAACTGTGGGGTAGCAATCAAACAGAGGAAACTTTGTTCCTTACACCCACTTTTCAGAAATTAGAATTAAAGCGGAAGATCTAAAATCTGATTAACATAAATACATATACACATATAAACAGTTTGTCATACATCAGGTAGCATATGTACAACCAAAATATAATATATCATCAGATATACAAAACAATAGCACGCGGCCACCCTAACTACCCGGAGTCACATATCAGAGCCGACCGACCAAAATAATGAAGATGCAAAGCTTCACAAAAAGAATACCTCCAGCAAACCTACTCTGCAACGCCTCATAGAGCGTTATAAAACGGCAGAAGGGTGAGAAAAACAACCATAATATAATTGCATAAAATTATATATATTAACACAAAAATACACAAGCAACACATTCTCACCACAAATGCTCAACAGTCGCATATAATATCACACGGTACAATTCTCACTTATCGTATACCACATCACATCAATCATTCACAATACAATCAAACACGTTCCAAGCACAATTACTCATGATTTATGCAATGCACATAGACCGACACAACGACTCTATGCACATGCCATGCGGTACCGACTTCAAATCTTGTAATTCATTAGTCCCCCAGGAACTCTTGGAATCATCGCTCGTTACATAGAGTAACTCCCCGTCGGGCCTACGATGTTCCCCGTCGCTATAAACCAATATTTCAGGGCGAACGACGTTTATGGATTGCTTTCTACCAGTATTTCAGGGCGCACAATCCGATTGCTTTCTACCAGTATTTCAGGGCGCACAATCAATTGGGATTAATCGCTTCTACCAATATTTCATGGCGTAAGACTATAAAACTGATTCATCTATGAATCTTCCCATGCAAGAATACATATCATGATACTTGACACATTAATGACTCATGCCAACATCAAATACTCATGCATAAACAATATTCATGTATTTCAAGTGCACACAAAGTAATGTACACAATTGCCCAAAATGGCCACAAACACCAATATACCACACTTAGCATTTTCTTGCCTCTCGGCCACAAATCGTCATCACAACAGCACATAAGGCATACACATCCAAAGCACAAACATATAACACAATACAAGTCAAATACGCACTATTAAAAACGACAAAAGTCGAGATTCGACACTATTCACATTTTCCGACCAAAATTTAATCGGCTAACGATTCTCAAAACCTCATATTCACAAAGTACAACTCGATACCTTTCTAACGACACCAAGAATTCAAAAATCGGATAATCGGAACCAAAGTTACGGACAAAACCGAAAACACATTTTGAAAAATCACATTTTTGACATTCTCCTGTCCATACGCGTATCACTCATGTCCATACGCGTACGGACAGAACCCATTTCCTTCACAAATTCCTCGTTCCAAAACCCATACGCGTATTGGCCCATGGCTCGCCCATGTTACGCGTAATGCCAAGATTCATACGCGTATTGGCCCAAAAACAAGCCAATGATACGCGTATCGCCTTGGCTCATACGCGTATGGACATGCCCCTTACGCGTATGGCCAGAGCATACCCAGAAAAATTCTGCAGAACAATTTCTGCGTTTTCCTACCCAACATCAACCAATTTCTTCACCTAAAACTCAGAAAAACAGCAATTTGAAGTGTAGTAGCATACCACAAACATGTATGAACAATCAACAATGCATTCAACAAGATTTTTACCACAATCAAATTCATTTCTAATCAATTCTTACACAATCTAAGTTTTACTAATATTCTCCAAATCAATCCAAAAACAACAACAAAACACATACATAATCATATACAATCATAGAATAATCGAGTTTCGCACCCTTACCCGATTAATCGATTCTTAAAACTTGTTCTTGATGATTTTTCCACTCTTTCTCCAATTTTCTCTCTTCTCCTCTTTTCTTCTCTTTTTCCTTCTTTCTTCTTTCTTTCTCTCTATTTTTCTTTGCCTTTTCTTTTCTATTTTCTTTTCTTTCTTACTAACTTAGTAAAAATATCTATGAAATGTCCAAAATACCCCCACACTCAAATATCCCGCAAATGTTCCCAAAACGCGATAAAATATAATCACGACGAAAAATAACATATTTTCGCATAAAAGTCGAGAATAAAATAAAATAATAATAAAATAATCCAAAAAGACTCAATAATATAAAATTGGCAAAACGGGGCGTTACAATTCTCCCCCACTTAGAAATTTTCGTCCTCGAAAATCTTACCTGATTCAAACAACTCTGGATACGACTCCCGCATCCTACTTTCCAACTCCCACGTCAGATTACCATCAGCAGCGCCTCCCCACGCCACTTTCACAAGTGCAATCTCTTTACCCCTCAACCGCTTCACCTCGCGATCCAAAATACTAACTGGTAAAGTCTCGGCCGTAAGGTTATCCCTTACCTCAACCTCGTCCATTGGAATAACATGTGAAGGGTCTGGGACATACTTCCGAAGCTGTGAAACATGAAAAACGTCATGCAAATTCGACAGATTCGGCGGTAACGCCACACGATACGCCACAGCACCAACTCTCGCAGATATCTGGTAAGGACCAATAAATCGAGGAGTAAGTTTCTTAGATTTCAAAGCACGACCAACACCCGTAACCGGCGTAACCCTCAGAAATACGTGATCACCCTCTTGAAACTCAAGATCCTTCCGTCTCTTATCATGATAACTCTTCTGCCTACTCTGAGAAGCCTTCATTTTCTCACGAATAAACTTTACCTTTTCCGTCGTCTGTTGCACCAATTCCGGTCCAACCACAGAACTCTCACCTGTTTCGTGCCAACACAACGGCGTTCGACATCTTCGCCCATATAAAGCCTCAAAAGGTGCCATTCCAATACTAGAATGGGAACTGTTATTGTACGTGAACTCAACCAAAGCAAGATAACTGTCCCACGTACCACCTTGTTCCAAAACACACGATCTCAACAAATCCTCCAAAGACTGAATAGTTCTTTCGGTCTGACCATCCGTCTGCGGATGATAAGCCGAACTCAACTTCAATCTAGAACCCAAAGCCTTCTGTAGACTCTCCCAAAATCTCGATGTAAACCTCGGATCTCTATCAGAAACAATGCTCAACGGGACACCATGCAATTTCACAACCACACCGACATAAATCTCAGCTAACCTCTCCAAAGAAAAACTGATGTCAATCGGAATGAAATGCGCCGATTTAGTCAGCCTATCCACAATCACCCAAATAGCATTATGCCCTCGCTGAGTATTCGGTAACCCCGTTACAAAATCCATCGAAATGCTATCCCATTTCCACTCAGGAATGTCTAATGGTTGCAACAAACCACTAGGCCTCAAATGTTCCACTTTCGATTTCTGACAAGTTAAACAAGCATAAACAAATTGAGCCACATCTCTTTTCAAACCAGACCACCAGAAAATCTTCCTCAAATCTTGGTACATTTTATTCGCTCCGGGATGAATACTTAAAATACTCCGGTGTCCTTCCTCCAAAATCACTCTTTTCAACTCCGCATCGTCAGGAATACAAATACGATCACGAAATCTCAAAACGCCAAACTTATCAACCTTGAAATCCTCATTCTCGTTCATCATCAAATCAACAAATTTCAAATCCAGCTTTTGTTTCTCACAAATCGACAACAAAAACTCATTCGTAACTTTCAACATACCAAGTCTCACACTCACCGATGTCACTTCGCAAACTAAACTCAAGTCTCTAAATGATTCCAAAAGTTCCCACTCTTTCGCCATCAATGCGGACATATGCAAAGACTTACGGCTCAATGCATCGGCTACCACATTAGCTTTACCAGGATGGTAATTCAAGCCAAAGTCGTAGTCTTTCAAGAATTCCAACCATCTCCGTTGCCTCATGTTCAACTCTTTCTGATCAAATAGATATTTCAAGCTTTTATGATCACTAAAGACTTCGAACCTCGCACCATAGAGATAGTGTCTCCAAATCTTTAACACAAAAACCACAGCAGCTAATTCAAGATCATGAGTAGGATAGTTTTTCTCATGAACTCTTAATTGCCTTGAAGCATAAGCTACAACTTTACCTTCCTGCATCAAAACACCACCCAAACCAATTAAAGAAGCATCACAATACACAACGAATGGTTCATTAGGATTAGGTAAAATAAGAATCGGAGCTATCGTCAATCTTCTCTTCAGCTCACAAAAACTCTCTTCACACTGAATATCCCAAATGAACGCTTTGCCCTTACAAGTCAACTGCGTCAAAGGTAATGCTAGCTTGGAAAAACCTTCAATGAACCTCCGATAATAACCAGCCAAACCCAAAAAGCTTCGAATTTCAGTAACGGATCTAGGAGCCTCCCATTGTAGAACTGCTTCTACTTTAGATGGATCCACAGCAATACCATTACCTGAAATCACGTGCCCGAGAAAACTCACCTCCGACAACCAAAATTCACACTTGGACAATTTGGCAAAAAGCTTCCTTTCTCTCAAAACCTGCAAAACAATACGTAAATGCTCTGCATGTTCCTCACGAGACTTAGAATAGATTAAAATATCATCAATAAACACCACCACAAAACGATCCAAATGCTCGTGGAAAATCCGATTCATGTATTCCATGAACACACCAGGCGCATTAGAAACCCCGAACGGCATCACAGCAAACTCGTAATGCCCGTAGCGTGTCCTAAAGGCCGTCTTCTGAATATCTTCTTCTTTCACCCTTATCTGATGGTACCCCGATCTCAAGTCAATCTTACTAAATACACAAGCACCAACCAACTGATCCATCAGATCATCAATCCTTGGAAGCAGATATTTGTTCTTAATCGTCACTTTATTCAACTGGCGATAATCAATACATAATCGCATACTCCCATCTTTCTTTTTCACCAACAAAACTGGAGCACCCCAAGGAGAAACACTTGGTCTTACGAACCTCTTTTCCAGTAAGTCATTCAACTGCTTTTTCAACTCCACCAATTCAGATGCCGACATTCGATAAGGTGCCATAGAAACAGGTCTAGTACCAGGGACTAGATCTATCGAGAATTCCACCTCTCTCTCCGGCGGTACATCGGAAATATCTTCAGGAAATACCTCAGGAAAATCACACACAACAGGAAACACCTCAAGAGAAACTTTACTCTCCACCGACAACGATGCAAACACACCGAACAACTGAGCCTCATCCGCCAAAAGTCTCTTCAACTCTTTGGTAGATAAGAAACTCGAGTCTTCGTCTTCCTCCAGAGAAGGAAACCTTACTAGCTTATGATAACAATCAATGTGAACCCGATTAAATTGTAGCCAGTTCATTCCCAACACCACATCTAACCCTTCCAATGGTAAACACACCAAATCCATCACAAAATCTTTACCATAAATGGCTAAAGGACAATTTAGACAAACCATAGAAGTAGTTACTGATCCCATCGCTGGAGTATCAATAACCATCTCAACACCCATCACAGACAACACAAGATTCAAACTCTTCGCGCACTCAGACGAAATAAACGAATGAGTCGCTCCAGTATCAATAATAGCAATTAAAGGCGTATTATTAATAAAGCAAGTACCTTTAATCAAACGATCTGCATTCGAGGTCTGAGTTCCTGCTAGTGCAAACACTTTTCCTCCAGGTTGAGCCTGTCTTGGTTTCGTACACCTTGTACTAACATGACCAACTTCCCCACAATTATAACATGTAACTCCATTCTTCCTCCTACAATCAGCAGCCACATGACCTTTCAAACCACAACTAGCACACATATCCACATTATTCATTTTCCTCTTACATTCCGATATACGATGTCCTAAACCACCACAATTGTAACATTTCACAGCAGAATTCATTCCTCCACCACTAGGCTTCCTATCAAAAGCAAACTTCTGTTTCCCTTTGTCAACAGGGGTAACATAAGGCCTACCTCTGAACTGCCCCTTTCCTTTCTTATCATTCAGATTCTTGTAATGAGTAGCACGTGCTTTGCTATCCTCATCAAAGATCCGACTCTTGTTCACCAACACTGAAAACTGTCTTATCTCCTGATAACCGATACCCTGCTTGATTTCTGGCCTCAAGCCATTCACAAACTTCAAACACTTCGACCTCTCTGAACCCGCTGTATTATAATTAGGACAGAACTTCACAAGTTCCTCAAACTTAGCAGCATAATCCGCAACAGAGGAATTATCCTGTTTCAGTTCAAGAAATTCAATTTCCTTCTTACCTCTCTCATCTTCCGGAAAATACTTTTCGAGAAAAGCATCTTTGAACACAGCCCACGTAACCACTATTTCATCCTCCTCAAACCTCTGAGAAGCATTTATCCACCAATCTTCAGCTTCCTTTTCCAGCACATGAGTACCAAACTGCACTTTCTGATCCTCGGAACACTTAATGAAACGGAAGATCTTCTCAATCTTCTTCAGCCAAATCTGTGCTCCCTCAGGATCATGAGTACCATTGAAGCTCGGTGGGTTATTCTTCTGAAACTTATCCATACTACGCGACTCCTCGTCCGCCGCAGCATTCGGTAAATTCTGCATCGCCTGCGCCATAGCTTGCATGGCCGCAGTCATAGCAGCATCACGTCTTCCAGCCATAATCTGAACGTTTCCAATGATAACAAATTATGGTTAAACAACAACTCGTCCAACGTAACTCGCCCAATATGCCAGACACAACAACCACAACTGACACAAACTGACACAAACTGCTCTGATACCACTTAATGTGACGCCCCCAATCTAATACCCCCAATTAGCATGCATTTAAAGCAGTTAAAAGAAAAATTCAAAAATTGATCAGAGTACATTTGAAATCACGGCATAGAAAGGAGACATCCCATCAACGTAACCAAAATATACACATAACATGCAACATCTGCCCATAATGATATGCAACTGTGGGGTAGCAATCAAACAGAGGAAACTTTGTTCCTTACACCCACTTTTCAGAAATTAGAATTAAAGCGGAAGATCTAAAATCTGATTAACATAAATACATATACACATATAAACAGTTTGTCATACATCAGGTAGCATATGTACAACCAAAATATAATATATCATCAGATATACAAAACAATAGCACGCGGCCACCCTAACTACCCGGAGTCACATATCAGAGCCGACCGACCAAAATAATGAAGATGCAAAGCTTCACAAAAAGAATACCTCCAGCAAACCTACTCTGCAACGCCTCATAGAGCGTTATAAAACGGCAGAAGGGTGAGAAAAACAACCATAATATAATTGCATAAAATTATATATATTAACACAAAAATACACAAGCAACACATTCTCACCACAAATGCTCAACAGTCGCATATAATATCACACGGTACAATTCTCACTTATCGTATACCACATCACATCAATCATTCACAATACAATCAAACACGTTCCAAGCACAATTACTCATGATTTATGCAATGCACATAGACCGACACAACGACTCTATGCACATGCCATGCGGTACCGACTTCAAATCTTGTAATTCATTAGTCCCCCAGGAACTCTTGGAATCATCGCTCGTTACATAGAGTAACTCCCCGTCGGGCCTACGATGTTCCCCGTCGCTATAAACCAATATTTCAGGGCGAACGACGTTTATGGATTGCTTTCTACCAGTATTTCAGGGCGCACAATCCGATTGCTTTCTACCAGTATTTCAGGGCGCACAATCAATTGGGATTAATCGCTTCTACCAATATTTCATGGCGTAAGACTATAAAACTGATTCATCTATGAATCTTCCCATGCAAGAATACATATCATGATACTTGACACATTAATGACTCATGCCAACATCAAATACTCATGCATAAACAATATTCATGTATTTCAAGTGCACACAAAGTAATGTACACAATTGCCCAAAATGGCCACAAACACCAATATACCACACTTAGCATTTTCTTGCCTCTCGGCCACAAATCGTCATCACAACAGCACATAAGGCATACACATCCAAAGCACAAACATATAACACAATACAAGTCAAATACGCACTATTAAAAACGACAAAAGTCGAGATTCGACACTATTCACATTTTCCGACCAAAATTTAATCGGCTAACGATTCTCAAAACCTCATATTCACAAAGTACAACTCGATACCTTTCTAACGACACCAAGAATTCAAAAATCGGATAATCGGAACCAAAGTTACGGACAAAACCGAAAACACATTTTGAAAAATCACATTTTTGACATTCTCCTGTCCATACGCGTATCACTCATGTCCATACGCGTACGGACAGAACCCATTTCCTTCACAAATTCCTCGTTCCAAAACCCATACGCGTATTGGCCCATGGCTCGCCCATGTTACGCGTAATGCCAAGATTCATACGCGTATTGGCCCAAAAACAAGCCAATGATACGCGTATCGCCTTGGCTCATACGCGTATGGACATGCCCCTTACGCGTATGGCCAGAGCATACCCAGAAAAATTCTGCAGAACAATTTCTGCGTTTTCCTACCCAACATCAACCAATTTCTTCACCTAAAACTCAGAAAAACAGCAATTTGAAGTGTAGTAGCATACCACAAACATGTATGAACAATCAACAATGCATTCAACAAGATTTTTACCACAATCAAATTCATTTCTAATCAATTCTTACACAATCTAAGTTTTACTAATATTCTCCAAATCAATCCAAAAACAACAACAAAACACATACATAATCATATACAATCATAGAATAATCGAGTTTCGCACCCTTACCCGATTAATCGATTCTTAAAACTTGTTCTTGATGATTTTTCCACTCTTTCTCCAATTTTCTCTCTTCTCCTCTTTTCTTCTCTTTTTCCTTCTTTCTTCTTTCTTTCTCTCTATTTTTCTTTCCCTTTTCTTTTCTATTTTCTTTTCTTTCTTACTAACTTAGTAAAAATATCTATGAAATGTCCAAAATACCCCCACACTCAAATATCCCGCAAATGTTCCCAAAACGCGATAAAATATAATCACGACGAAAAATAACATATTTTCGCATAAAAGTCGAGAATAAAATAAAATAATAATAAAATAATCCAAAAAGACTCAATAATATAAAATTGGCAAAACGGGGCGTTACAGATTCCCTCTGGAATCGTTTCGTCGCTCACACCCCACAAGGGCACACGACATCACATGGTGCATATCATGCTACATGGCATATTAGTGACTCATGACAATCAAATGTATATACATATATAACCATGTGAACCATCTCAACATCAATAATCATGCATTGGAAATCAATTCAAACAATGCCTTTACTTGCCATAAGGCCACCAAATAACACACATTGACTTTCACATAAACAATGCATTTCATCATAATCCACAAACCACAACAATTAGCATTTTAGCATATACACTTATATCAATTCACATCAAGAATTACTCACCATCAACCACAACAATCCTACAATCATACAATGATATTCACAACACTAGGATTCACGCCACAAAGGCTACCCACAACAACATACATTAATATTATACATTTGTATTCAATTCAACAAAGTATTTTGCCATAAGGCCACAACAATTACAACAACTTATCACATGCTTCAACATCATATAAACCACATAAAAGCTCCACGTTTATTTGGCAATAGCATAACACACGATAAAATACCGACCGCACGCATTTTACGCGATACGAAAATCCGACGGCACGACTATTTATCAAAAACATGAATTAATTAAATCATCTTTTACCCTCCAACCCATTTTTAATAGAAAGAATATTTCATTAGCTTTCCAACATTTCGAACGGCGGCCAAAACGGACGTACGGTTCAAAAGTTATGATCGAAATCGTATTTGGACCCAAAGCTGCCTGGCTGCGACGAGGCATCACGGCACTCGCCGTAAGCCTAAAGGCGCTCGCCATTGCCCTGCATAATGCAGAATTATGCACTTTTCAGCGTTGGAGGCCTTCCGGACCTCCGATTTCGATTTCGTAAAAAGCCCCGGTCTTAGAATTCAACATACTACAATATTTTCACCATTAAAAAGCCATCCAACACATTTTCCAGTTTCAAAATATTTTCAAACATAATTTTATCAATTTATCCCTACTCCAAACTCGATCAAAACCACTCGAAAATACACAAACAACCATTCCCGATTAATTCCTTTCCTCACCCGACTATACTACCCAACTTATTCCGCATTCCAACCGCAAAAACATCGATTTCTATCTAATTGATCACAAATTATCAATAAGAAAAAGTTGTGAAACAACCAAAACAATTACAACAAACAACACATATACATACACAAGCAAGATATAATCGAAACTTCTCGCCCTTACCCGATTAATCGAAGAGGAGTTTGAAGAAGATGATGAATAGTGAAGATGATGAATCCATGTTTCTTCTTCTCTTCTCTTTTCCCACGTTTTTCCTTTCTCTTTCTTTTCTCTCCTTTTTCTCTCAAATCTCTATTTATAAAAATATGTAATTTTTTCCTAAAATATCTAACCCCTCAAATTGACCATTTTACCCCTCAGCTCAAATATCTCGCAAACGCTCTCAAAACGCGATAAAACATAATAACGATGAAAAATAATATATTGTCAAATAAAAGTCAAGAATAAAATAATATAAAAACGAAAATAATTAAATCGACTCGATTAAATAAATCGGACAAAATGGGGCGTTACACTTCTCCCCCACTTAGACATTTTCGTCCTCGAAAATATACTTGGTGCAAACAACTCCGGATGCGCTCTCGTATTCGACTAACCCACTCTCATGCCATTAAAGGCAACCCCACGAATAACACAAACCGACAAAACACCTCGCTCACAGCAACTACTACAACGACACGACAACGGTAATAACAACAACGACAAGATGCAATGCCCATAAAATGCACTTGACGACCAACTTACGACTCAAAGAATACCCAAGTTACGAACACACAGGTTCACTCTTGAACCGAAACACAACAAGATCGTTACCATCACCATAGGTAACACTCCCATAATTCCCCATCATAGGAATTAGCCACACGCACTCGAACCATCACCCTGGAAACAAGGCAACAACAAAGATAAGAACATAAAGTTCCACGACATAAACAACGTCTTAACAACATCCATAAAACTAGAATGCCAACAACCTTGTCACACAACAATGCTACGATTCACCAATCGAACATATAACCAAAACATCCATCTACATAGTAGCCCATGAATAATTAAACCTTTCACCTAACACTTCCATTCTGAAACGCCCAATGGTCTCATCATTCCTACATGTTTCCAATGTTCAACCTATGAACTCTTACAAGTCACACACTCATATACGAAATGTGTCACATCACGCTTTCGATGCGCACTCTGATTACTCGCAACAATCAAATATCACAATTCCACATCCAACTTCTGACTCTCTCTAATATTCACCAGAAGAAACATAGTTCATTTCTAATAGACCCAAACTTACACTCCACTGAGTTATCTCACACACCAGACACACGTCTCTGAACTTCTCAAATAATTCTAATCCTCTGACCATCAAAATAGACATGTATAAAAACTTTCAACTTAACTTCACCAATAGGATAATTCCAGCTAAAGTCATAACTCATCAGGAATTCTAACCATCCTCGTTGTCTCATACACTATTAATTCTGACCAAACACGTACTCAATACTCTTGTGATTACTAAACACTTCGAACTCAAAACCATAAAAATAATACCTCCAGATTCCCAACACAAAAGTGACCGCAACCATCTTGAAATCATGAATCCTCAATTGTCGTAAAGCATAAGCCACGACTTTACCATCTCGCATTAACACACTGACTAAACTCATCAAGGACGCATCCCAATATTCCATAAATAGTTTATTAGGATCACACAGACTCAAAACTGGAGCCGTAGACAAATTCTACTTTAGCCCTCTCAAACTTTCCTCACAATGAACATCCAAAGCAAACGACTTACCCTTTACAAGTCAACTGAAGTAACGAAATTGCTAATTTGGAAAAACCTTCCATAACCTTCGGTAATACCCAACTAAAGTGCAAAAAAATTTCTAATCACCTTAACCGACTTCGGAGCCTCTCATTATAGAACTGCATCTATTTCCGATGGATCCATAACAATACCATCATCAGAACTCACATATCCAAGAAAACTAACCTTTTTCAACCAAAATTCTCACTGAATAACTTAGCATAAAAATTCCTTTCTTTTCAACACTTGCAACTCGATTCTTAAACACCCTACATACTCTCCTTTTGATTTTATAATAGATCAGAATATCCCCAATGAACCCCACTCCGAACTCATCTAATTAAATATGGAAGATACGATTCATATGCTCCACAAACATTCCAGACGCATTACTAACACCGAATAACATCACTGTACATTGTAATGCCCAACCAAATTCCAAAAGATATAAATTCTTAAAGTTTTTGTAAATTTTTTTTTCACTAGGTAACCAGTTACTCTGCTACAGAATTGAATAAAACCTGTTTTTATGACATAAAACCTAACCAAACCTCACCCAAACTTGTCCAGACTCAAATCTCTTTTCTAGTAAATCTTCCAACTGCTCTTTCAGTCCGGGTAATTCTAACGCTAACATCCAATATTCCATCCGAAAACACATATGGAAATCACGCACAACTGGCAGCCCTTCACTGTGGCTTTCCTGTCGATTCCAAAACACTATTATCACAAACATAACAAACATCTTAGTCTCATCTCCTAAGGGTTTTCTACTTACTTAGCAGATCCAAACCTCAAATCTTCACCTTCGTCAAATTTGAGTTCACACTTTACTCTCTGAGAACAACCATTAACGATACCCAATCGTTCTCTCTCAATGACTTCCCAACTGGACCAACATACAAAAATCACTAATCCGTCTCATCTTCCGATATTAGAATCTTCATCGACTCAACAAAACAATCTGTACTCACTGGCTTAGCTCCAAACGATTCACAAAACATACTATCAAAGCTGGAAAGACACGTCTATTCCATCCAACATAATTCCGTCTACTATCAACAAGAGATTAAGGGTGATCAGTTCCTCAATTTGTCGATAGACAGCCGACAATCATGATGGGGCATAAACCGTCTTTACCAAACTATAATAGCATTTCTTGCATCTTGTGCACAAAATTACCTAAGGCACAAATCCTTAGTTGACATAAACCTTACCTCCGCATTCCCTCCAGAATCGGGAACAATACTCTCCAAACAACACTTACACTCTTGCAACCAACGGCACACTGAGCCAATGCTCCACACCTGAAGCAACTTGGAGAAGCACCAGCTTCTCCCCCACTTATCTCAATCTCAATCCTGAAGACGAAGGATTAGAAAACCAGAAAGCACTGACAGTGTTTCACACATATATCACGTACTAAGGAACAAACAACATCAACAGTATTCAACTGTCATGCCACACAGACTCAACAACTTGGCCGGACAGACCGACCTGCTCTGATACCACTAATGTAGCACCCCAATTCCCATCGCAGATAAATAATACATAAATAAATCAGAGTTAATAAAAATTAATTCTTAGACAGAAACAAGGATGCCACATTTAAATAAAGAAAACACAATCCCTGCTCATAAATTTGATACATAACAGAAAATGGAATAAACATAAAAGGGAAACTTTTTCCAACAAAAGGAAAGTTCAATTATGGAATAAAGCGGAAAGATCCATAACTGACTTGTTTTACAAAATAAGTTGTTTCATAACATCAAAATATACATACGAGTTATCAAAATATATACGTTCACATATATAAACATAAATAACAAAAACGCCCCCCAACTCCCGTGTTACGTATCAGACCAGACACCAAAGATCTAAGCAAAATGAAGATCTAACTCTTCCACTTGCCTCCACAGCGGCTAATCTGCATTATGCCATAAAAAGCATATTCCAGCAGAAGGGTGAGAAATAACAACTAAATCAAGATTGCATAATAATATGCCAAAACATATTTAATCACATGTATAAATCAACTCACCCATACAATCGTATACTAACACTTATAGCATGTCACCGATACATAACATATTCTTAATAATCCAATAACATAGAATATATCAATTATACCGACATAATAACATATTCGCACATGATGTATACCAAAGTTATAACATATGGACACACCACCACATCACCTATATTCATACACCGCATACCAACGATAATCCAAACAATCTTTGTAATGTATAACATCTCCACAAAACATAGCATATGTCCATTCATAAAACATATCATCCATAATTCATACATTTATCACGAATGCATATCAAATCACCAATGTTATCACGAGCTCAACACATAATCGATCAATTCACAATTTCCCACACATAATCAATCCATTCACAATTTCCCACACATAATCAATCCATTCATGATTTCCCACACATAATCAATCCATTCATGATTTATGCAAATGTACAGAGACCGACACAACGACTCTATACAATGCGGTACCATTTCATCCATCATTCTCATCATCATTAATTCCCTCAGGAATTATTGGAATCATCGCTTGTTACTCAGTGTAACTCCCCGTCGGGCAAACGATGTCCCCGTCGCTTTAGATCCTCTTTGTATAAGGCTCACGACGTTTATGGATCGCTTTAGGTCCTCTTTGTATAAGGCACACGATCCGATTGCTTTAGGTCTTCTTTGTATAAGGCACACGATCGTCTATAATGTCGCTTTAGGTCCTCTTTGTATAAGGCACATGACCGTTATAGCAGATTCCCTCTAGAATCGTTTCGTTGCTCACACCCCACAAGGGCACACGACATCACATGATGCATATCATGCTGCATGACATACTAATGACTCATGACAATCAAATGTATATACATATATAACCATGTGAAACATCTCTACATCAATAATCATGCATTGGAAATCAATTCAAACAATGTCTTTACTTGCCATAAGGCCACCAAATAACACACATTGAATTTCACATAAACAATGCATTTCATCATAATCCACAAACCCCGACAATTAGCATTTTAGCATATACACTCATATCAATTCACATCAAGAATTACTCACCATCAACCACAACAATCCTACAATCATACAATGATATTCACAACACTAGGATTCATGCCACAAAGGCTACCCACAACAACATACATTAATACCATACATTTGTATTCAATTCAACAAAGTATTTTGCCATAAGGCCACAACAATTACAACAACTTATCACACGCTTCAACATCATATAAACCACATAAAAGCTCCACGTTTATATGGCAATAGCATAACACACGACAAAATACCGACCGCATGCATTTTACGCGATAAGAAAATCCGACGGCACGACTATTTCTCAAAAACACGAATTAATTAAATCATATTTTACCCTCCAAACCATTCTTAATAGAAAGAATATTTCATTAGCTTTCCAACGCTTCGAACGGCGGCCAAAACGGACTTAGGGTTCAAAAGTTATAATCGAAACCGTATTTGGACCCAAAGCTGCCTGGTTGCGACGAGGCATCACGACGCTCGCCGTAAGCCTAAAGGCGCTC
The DNA here is from genome assembly GCA_022829125.1 of Lathyrus tuberosus. NCBI lineage: Eukaryota > Viridiplantae > Streptophyta > Magnoliopsida > Fabales > Fabaceae > Lathyrus > Lathyrus tuberosus. Next base: position 19,211,939 of record JALAZF010000012.1, on the reverse strand, counting down.
GCCATTGCCCTGCAGAATGCAGAATTATGCATTTTTCAGCGTTGGGGGCCTTCCAGACCTCCGATTTCGATTCCGTAAAAAGCCTCGGTCTCAGAATTCAACATACTACAATATTTTCACCATTAAAAAGCCATCCAACACATTTTCCATTTTTGAAATATTTTGAAACATAATTTTATCAATTTATCTCAACTCCAAACTCGATCAAAACCACTCGAAAACACACAAACAACCATTCCCGATTAATTCCTATCCTCACTCGACTATACTACCCAACTTATTCCGCATTCCAACTGCGAAAACATCGATTTATATCTAATTGATCACAAATTATCAATAAGAAAAAGTTGTGAAACAACCAAAACAATTACAACAAACAACACATATACATACACAAGCAAAATATAATCGAAACTTCTCGCCCTTACCCGATTAATCGAAGAGGAGTTTGAAGAAGATGATGAATAGTGAAGATGATGAATCCATGTTTCTTCTTCTCTTCTCTTTTCCCACGTTTTTCCTTTCTCTTTTTTTTCTCTTCTTTTTCTCTCAAATCTCTATTTATAAAAATATCTAATTTTTTTCTAAAATATCTAACCCCTCAAAATGACCATTTTACCCCTCAGCTCAAATATCTCGCAAACACTCTCAAAACGCGATAAAACATAATAACGATGAAAAATAATATATTGTCAAATAAAAGTCAAGAATAAAATAATATAAAAATGGAAATAATTAAATCGACTCGATTAAATAAATCGGACAAAATGGGGCGTTACAATTATGTTGTAACCTAACAATTACAAACAATTTTCTTTTACTCGTACTTAGGATTTCAGTTGTAACCTTCTCAAACCTCTCCTAGTAGTATCGCACATTCTTCTCATCTTTTTGTCATGTATGTCTCGTCTCTTCTACTCTAATATCTCCTCTCTTATGTTCTTTATTTTTCATCTTCTCATTTTTATGTTATTATTTTTCTCATTTAATTACATTTTTATCGCACCTTTCTTCTTTAATCTCACATCTCTCCCGTCCTTTCTTTTTTATTTCCTCCAATCTCTCCTCTCCTCTATTTTCGGTTTTATTATAATATTTTTGATATTGTTTTATGCTTCTATTTTTTACTTTTGCCTTAAGTAATTTTTGTATATTGAATGAGAAGTTTTCGTCTAAATATGACGAGTTTTGTTGTTATTTGATAATGTATAAGTGACTAAACACAAAGTTATGTTGCTCTCTATAGGTGTATGTATGACTCAATAAAAATTTTGTAAAAACCGAACCAACCGAAACTGTATTGATTTGGTTTAATTTGGTTCGGTTTAGTTCAGTTTTATTTCTAAAGGTCAATTGAACCAAACCGAACCACATGATTTTTTTTCTTGCGACTCAGATAATTTTTAGCTTCAAAACCGTCCAAACCGCACCGCAAACCCATATGTAAGATATAGTTCTAATAAATTCAACCACATGATTATTCATTCACATTAAAGTACCTAAAAAACTTAGGATTATGACTCAAATATAGGATTAGAGCTCTTATCATTAGTCTTAGATCCAATAAATTTATCTTTCTTATTATTATAAGAAGAAACTTCTCTAATAGGAGTAAAATAAGAGAAAATATTTATATTTTTAGTCATATGATTTGAACACTCATCATTAATATGACATTTTGAATTCAACTTATCAAGTATGTCTGCATTACAATTTAACTTTTTGACATTTGATACTATATTTTTTTGGGTTCTCTTGAATTAGTAGAATGAATCTTTAATTATGATCATTGAAGTAGGATGAATCTGATATATTTCTCATTTTATTTTATGGTATTCTTTATATAAATGAGGAGGAGGATAAATATTTTTACTTGCTTGTTCCTAATAAAACAAAATAAAACAATGTAATCACTTTTATTGCAATAATTGTAATTGAACATATTGCATTTAAAGGTCCTATTTGCATAGCATACATTATTAAAAAAAATAGCATTATTTTTAAATTCATAATCTAAATCTAAAAATTCTGTTAAAACAATTAAGTTGATAATTGTACATAGACTTCAAATAGAGGTAAAAGATGCAGATTTGAATATGTGATATTACACTTATTCATTTTTTTTAAAAAAAATGAATTTGAAACACTAGATTACTTGGAAAATAAAAATCTAAATCTCAAAAAATATGAAGGGTGGATACTAATCCCCCATATGGTTCATAAGCGGAAAAAGGAAGTCAGTTTCACTTTTTGAAAGAAAACAAAATTAAAATGATTACGTATAAAGAGATAACATATTTTGGATAACATATTTTCGAAAAATTGTTTAAATTTTTAAAGTAAAATAATTTATATTTAAATATATTATGCATGCAAAAGTAGTTAAACCGTATATTTAAGTTAAAAATTATATTTCAAAAAATCAAACATTAAAATTAATTCACCAATTCTAAAATCACGTTTGCCTCTATCGAAAATAGAACCAAATATATACTTACACACCATTGAGCATATTCTGTAGGTAGGCATGGCCTGTGCATAAATGTTTAAATTAAATCTTTGGCTTGTTCAAAAAAAGTCTATTAGACTATAATACGTGCACTTTATTTCACTTTGAATTGGCCTAACAAGTTTTCTAAAGAATCATGTATGAGTAAAACAAACCAAGGCATTCAAAATCACGAATTTCCAATGTGTTAGAATATATTACTAGTACTACACTCTAAATAGTAATTTACAAGTGAAACAACAAGAGATAAGTTCATAAGGACTCTTGACCTGTAAGTGTTAACCAAATTTCACTTCACTTTGTAATTACCAAAACTATTAACTACTAAGAACTTACATTTACTTATTTGGTCAGAGATGTGACACTAAGGTAATAAGTAATTCATTGTGAAAAATACAATACAACCATATCACAACTATACAACCTCCCACTAAAAAAAATCTCCAAGCTGCTACTTATACTAACATCTCTGCCACTTTCCTGGCTATCAAATATATAAGCTCTTCCTTTGACAATTCATATTCATCAATCACCTTACCACTTTTCTAGCTATCACTAAGGGATTCAACCTCCTCTTCTAACAGTTCAAATTCATCTATCATTTTAAAGTAAGCGTTTTGTTTCTTTAGATAATCTTGCAGGATGGGATCCGTGTACACAACATCCTGTTTAGATGACCTGGCATGGTGCTTCTGAAAATTCAGCAAAAATGCATCAAATAATTGCAAAATATCTAGTGTGACATGATTGAACTTATAAATGGGAAACATGTATGCAAATGGGGGAAAAGGTGTGAGCGAAGATAAGAAGTATTAGGAAATGACACACTCTGCTTCCACCTCATTATCATTCAGAGACTATACTATGCTAATGAATAACGACGCAAAATTAGCATGCTCACAAGTCACAACTTCCCAATACATGCAGAACTTAACTGTAAAGTTATGTACCTTTTTACAAGGGACTGAGAATGCCTTGGCCTTGAGTGGATTCACACCTTCAACCCCATCACTTTTCTTTCTGTAATTTGATGAAAAAGGAACATACAATATAGCCCATGGTTAAAATTAACATTAAGACCAGACCTGAAACAATTTTGCATCTGTGGAGTTGAGTGCTACTAGTACATCTCTACGATTAATAATTAGTGCACCACAAAGGCTAATCATTATGCCGTCGCATTTTAGGTTTTTTAAAAGACAATAAATGTTGATACCTAGAGTACTTGAACAATTCTATAAGTTATCTCAAGAGTTTAACAACCATACTTAATGATGAAATACTAGTACATGTCTAATAAAATAAAGGATTCATGAGTTCAATCAAGATCCACAAACCATGCCAAATACAATATAAATTCCTTTAACAGTATAAATTTTATAGCATCAGGTTCAGAATCGTAAGTTTAGCCATTTAATTTTATACCCCCATTTCCTGAATTTTTAACAGCCCGTTCCTACTTTCCCCTAACTATTGGTCCTTAAAATTAATACCATCTGCATATCAACACTGTACAACTATAATGGAGAGAAAGAAAGAGGTATTATTACCTAGTACTAGAGACCCTTGAAACGGACATGCTACTTGAAGGAATGTCCACTTCCCTCCGTTTATACTTCCTTGTAATGGACGTGCTACTTGCAGGAATTATCACTTCCTTCCGTTTATCCACGGGCGTGCTACTTGCAGGAATGACCACTTTCTTCCGTTTACCCACGGACGTGCTACATGCAAGAATGACCACTTCCTTCTGTTTATCAACGGGCGTGCTACTTGAAGGAATGTCCACTTCATTCCCTTTATCCTTTCTTTTAACGGGTGCGCTACTTGCATGAATAACTTCCTTCCATTTATTCATGGACGCGGTACTAGAAGGAGCTTCCACTTCCATCCCTTTATCCTTCCTTTTAACAGACATGCTACTTGCAGGGATGGATGAGCTACTTGCAGGAATGACCACTTCCTTCCATTTATCCATGGACGAGCTACTTGAAGGAATGTCCACTTCCTTCCCTTTATACCACCTTTTAATGTCCACTTCCTTCCCTTTATCCTTCCTTATAATGGACGTGCTACTTGAAGGAATGATCGATTCCTTCCATTTATCCATGGACGTGCTACTTGAAGGAATGATCGATTCCTTCCATTTATCCATGGACGTGCTACTTGAAGGAATGTCCACGTCCTTCCCTGTATACCACCTTTTAATGGACGCGCTACTTGAAGGAATGACAGCTTCCTTCCATTTGTCCATGGGCGTGCTCTTTGCGGAAATGTCTACTTCCTTCCCTTTATCCCTCCTTTTAATGGATGTGCTACTTGAAGGAATGACCGCTTCCTTTAATTTATCAATGGGTGTGCTACTTGTAGAAATGTCCACTTCCTTCCCTCTATCCTTCCTTTTGATGGGCACGCTTCTAGCAGGAACAACCACTTCCTTCTCTTTATCATTTTTTTTATTTGAAGAATGTCTTCGGCCATAGACTACTGAAAGAGGCGCAAAAGCCTCACGACCAACAATCCCTGAAGTAAAATAATTTAAACATTGAGCCAATTTAAATGAAAAGCATAATTAAGTACTTATGTATTGTATAAGTATATGCTAACAAAATGGTCAAGCTGTTTTCATATAAACTATAAGATTTCCGTAAACTATCCTAAAAGCATATCGAAACTAGCTTGAAAAACAGCTTAAAATCCAAACAAAGCTCTTAAGTAACTATAACCAGACTATAGAAAAAATTATGCAAAAGCAACATCTAAGTTTTCAATGCCTCCCTAACTGCAACAACATTGTTGTTGCGATAGAAGACATTATATTAAACAGTGAATCTCCACAATTTCAAAAACAAATACTTCAAACAATATACCAATTTAAATAATCAACTTAATTAAGTACTTAAGCACTGTATAAGCTACTTCCATACTCAAAAATACAAATGGTCAAACTGTTTTCACATAAACTATGAAGTTTTCGTAAACTATCCTAAAAGCTTAAACACAGCCCTTAAGTAACTCTAACCAGACTATAGAAGAAATTATGCAAAAGCAACATCTAAGTTTTCAATGCCTCCCTAACTGCAACAACAATGTTGTTGCGATAGAAGAAACATTACATTAAACAGTGAATCTCCACAATTTCAAGAACAGATACTTCAAAAATTATACCAATTTAAATAATCAACTTAATTAAGTACTTAAGCACTGTATAAGCTACTTCCATACTCAAAAAAAAAAAAAAATGGTCTAACTGTTTTCACATAAACTATGAGGTTTTTGTAAACTATCCTAAAAGCTTATCGAAATTAGCTTCAAAAACAGCTCAAAATCCAAACACATCCCTTGTCTATACCATTTTCAACACACAAAATCATAATCTATTTTAGAGAGAAACTGAAATTGACCCTAATTTTGCAAAAAAGAGGACCACAAACAAACCGTTCACATGAAAATTGGAAAACGCTATAAACTAATCGAGTACTTAACAACTCATCATACCACGAATTGACGATGATTTGGTCAAAGGCGTTGAAACAAACGCCGGTCCAAACGAGCTAGGGTTTGAAGCGACATCGAGATTCGCAGCAAGTTTGGTAGTAGAGGTGGATTTGGTGGAAGATTTCTTGAACTGCAAAGAAGAAGGTTTGAGTTTGGATGATTTGAGGGGAACGGAGAAAGAAGGAGGAGTAGTGTTGGTGCAATCGGAGAGTGGATTTCTGCGACTGAACCTTCGTTTTCGTTCAGATTCCATAGTTAGGTTTTGGTGTGATTAGGGTTAGTTTCCATTGGAGTTGAAATTGAATAGAGTGTGAGGTTTGCGAAGAAGAATTAGAAAAGTTGTGCAAAGATTGCTGAAGAAGCTTTTTGATTTTTTGGGTGTGGTTTGGTGTTTTTTTGTTTTGTTCGAAAAGGAGCGGGAACTTTCGGTTGAAGGCGAAAGAGGAAAGATTTGTGTGGGTTCATGTAATGAAGGATTGAAGGCTATAATAAAACAGCAATTTACTATACACGTTCACATCTAGACCCACACCCCCCACCAACTAGAAAACACTTTTTCTTTTCCACATTATAAATTACTTTAAAATAAAATAATAAATTATGAATTGCTTTTTATAATTATAATACCACCTTTAATAATTTTTTCTTGATATATCATCAACTATTCCTTGTTCTTCCTTTTTTTTCCATTCGTTTAATTAATGATGATAGTGTTTAAGATTAGTACCCAATAAAATTAAGTTAAATTGAAGGTTCAATTTAGAGATTCTTCCACTCAAAATAGATAAATAGACAAACTTTCACTAAGTGAATGCGCTTTGGAATTAGGCATTGTGCTCATCTCAATCGCTAGAGTTAATTCAGTAGACTTTTGATTCCACATTGCACTCATCGAGGTGGTTCTATCAATTTCCCGTGTTTAAGTGTTATTTTGTACCACACCAATGTATGATTCACTATTTTCTTGCAATTTGGACCTCTACGATCTCACTAATATGAGTATTGAGTATCAATATTATATTTATCATTTTAATATGAATATAATGGTATTGTAATATGAATAATTTAATAAATAGTATTTAAATTATAAGAGAATAAATTAAATAAGTTGGAGTTAGTAAACAAAAGTATGTGTGTTAAAAGAAGATAAACATATTCTCAAACTAATGCGCTACATTAATGAGAGAGAGAGAGAGTGTGTTCTGATCTGGTGTCAAATCAGCACTAAACAAAAAAAATTAATTTCGTCCCAAATTTTAGTATGTCATTTCTATCAATTAATTTATTAAGTTTTCATGTTCATTTCATCTTTTTTTAGCCTGCATGTTCATTTTAAAATATAGTTTTCTCAATCCGAGGAGTGTTGTTGTTTTGTTCGTATCTTCATTACAGTAACTCTGATTTGTGCGAAATTAACGCCAAAATGACCGGGTGAATATAAGAGATATTTTCATAAAGATTGGATTTTGGTTTGGGGTAAATTTTTTTACCTAATTTCGAAAGATATTTTTTATGTATTTTAATATTCTTCGTTTAATTTATTCATAAATTATCAAAAACAAAACGATTGGAGGACGATGAGTCGAGGGAGCGAAAGTTCTACATGTGAACTTAAATTAATATGTGAAAGAATGATAAAGAGAAGATCATGCTCGTGGTGACAATTAAATGTGGTTTTGAAGCAAAACGCATAAGGTAAGGGTGTTTTTTATACTTATTATAACGAGACTAATAGTTAGGTATTATAGAATAAAAAAATTAGTGCATAATAGTTCTAAGGAGAAAATAGAATTAAATTATAGGGTTATTCGATAAATTTTAATCCTTGTTAACTTTTGAATATGGGTTTAGATATTTTATTTTTTGATTGTGTTGATGTGATGTCGTTGAAACTTTATATTGTTGATTTGTTATTATTATGTGTGGTCGCGATGTGAATCAGATGAATTATGTTGATGTGATGTGGATGAAATTTGTGTTGTTTGTGATTTGTTATTATTATATGTAGTCACGATGTGAACCGGATGAATTGTGCTGGTTAAAAGTCTATTAAAAAGATTGAAATCAATTACGTTTAAAGATGGATGATTTTGTAAAATGAATTTTAAAATGGTGTGTTTTAATGAGAGTTTGTGGAAAGTATATGCATTTTATGGCATATGCATAGTTTGCATGTGTGGCGAGTTGCATGTGTGATGGGTTGCCTATGTGGTGGATTGTCTGTGGGACAAATTGCCTATGTGGCGAATTGCGTATGTGGCAGGTTGCTTGTGTGGTGGTATATAACCAGATCATTTAGATTTAAGAGCATGCATATTCACACATAAAGATATTTGTAAAATAATTAATTTTGTGGATTTGATTTCTCTTAAGCTATTATGTTTTGTATGATTTGTTTTATAATATTATATTGTATGTCTTGTTTGATTTGATACGGATGATGGATGATTGACCCTTTACAAATAACATATTAGGTACTAATGAGTTCAACATGTGAAGCTACAAGGATAACGATTGTGCGCAATTAGGGGATTAAATAAAGAATATTGAACTTTACAATTTTATTATTTTATCATTAAAACTTTATAGATGAGGATTTTTAACGTGTTAAATAGTTTAGTTTAATAATTTTTATTTGATTATGATTTTTTTTTAATTTATCATGAATTATTATTTTGTTTAAATATACAAAAAAATGGTCACAAATTATTAAGGTGATAATTTTAAGTAATGTCTTGGATGAAAAACGAGGGCGTTACAACATGATATCAGAGCAATAATCCTCAGAAAAATGTTTTTGGGTTGGACGAATGTGTGTGACGTTTGCTTTGAATTAGGTGTGAATAATATTTTGATTTCCTTGTTGTTGGATGTGCTAATTTTTATTCTTATTACTAGAGTGATAAAAAATTATGTGTAGTAATGATATGCATTAGTTTTCTATTTATGTGATTTATGTGCTCGTTCTTAATTCTATATTTTATAGTTGTATATATATATATAAGCGTTTGTTATTGCCTATTTTATTTTTAATATTTATAGATTTTGTAATTTTTATGGGTGATAGTATTTTTTATTGTTGTCATTGTCGAGAAAGAAATTTTTTATCTACGTTCATCTGAATCACTTGTTTTTCACAACGGTATTCGATATCTATGTTATTAGTAGAAAAAAGAGAAATTTTATAGTACATAATAAGTTATGAAATTATTTACTTGACTTTGGTATTTTTTTTAAAGCCCTTGATTTTAGTGTTGAATAAATCTTATGGATAAACATTGTGAAAAATATATGTTTGATAATTGTAATATAAAAATCGTGAATGTTGATACGAGTCATATGTGTAAAATTTATCACATAAATGTCATCCTTATGAATTTGTGTTCATTTGTAGTTCACAAGTTAAAAAGTGTTTTCATTGTAAATTAAAAGTGATTTGAACTAACAAACAAACAAACACTTTTTAAAAAATAGAATAATGTATTATTTTTCTTGATTAACAAAATAGTAGTTATAATGTATGATAACCATTATTTTTTAAATTAAATATAATTTTCATGATAAAACATTTTGTGTAGGATTTGTTAGAACTTGGAACCACCAGATCGGTGAAAATAGAGCGATTTATTGTGGAGAGGGAGATAGTGAGAAAGAGAATTAGAGAGAATATAATTGAGCTACTTTACACAACTTTTTAATTTATTATTAAAATTAACCTATATTTAAAAGTTGTTAAATTATTAAAGGAAATCTTGGCGCAAAAATCGTGTTAATTTAATATTTCTCATATTTATTAAAAAAATATCTTTTTTTTCACACGAACTAACCATAAAATCTTAAAATTTTTTACCAGCTAATGAAAGCCACATTTTTTTATTTTTTAAATTGATTCTCTTTAAGTAGAAGTTATATAAAAGTTGTTCTGGACTGACCAAAATGACCACTGACCAACCACCCAGAAAGAACTCGCGTTGGGTCGATGATACCAATCTCGACCTAATTGTCATGTGGTTAGAATCTTCCTCTTACTCCAGAGCTATTCTACACCTGACCATGGGGGGTCTACTCCTCAAAAGCATCCAGCAACTATCTGCAATCCACGTATAAAGGATAATGAGATCGTTATTTCTCCTTTCTATATAAATGAAATGACGTCAACTTAGGTAACAAATTTCAAACACAATTTGAATTCACTTTTCTCTTTCACATACTAACTTGAGCGTCAGAGTGCCATGCAGGTACACCATCGCCCATCTCCTCCGTGTTGAAAGTTCTTTTCAACCTTCGTCTCAGTTATCACTTCCAAGCTCATCACCATCTCTAATTCCCAAATAGAATAATTATGTTAAATCTATTTCACTAGATCTACTAATCCTCATCTTCTCCATACTCGGAGCAATGGCTGGATCAAAAGCAACATGTTCTACCGCTGTGCATAAAGCCATTTTAACCACCGTACCTGTGGAACAAGCGATATTTAATCTATCTACTTTGTCTCCTCCTCAAGGCGTGGTACATCTAGGAACAGGGGTTCATCCTCTATATCTAGTTCAAGCTCCTCAGGCGCCGAGAACTAGCTATGCACCACCGCTTGGAGCTCAGATCCACCTCTAGACTACACTACCTAAGGCATTGCCTAACTTCCAGCTACTTCAAGTGAATCTTGGCGCTCAAGGAGCTAATAAGTTGTTGACAAACATCTACAACATTGTTTGACAATAGACTTCTTAAGCGATGGAAGAATGCTAGCTTAGGCTTGAAGAAATCCTCCATAACGCTCCCTCGCACAAGAACATTATACAAGAAGTGAATTCTAGAATAGCTCACAATGTCGTCACTGAGCCGATTGCGAGAAAGATAAAATAGGATCTTAATTAAAAAAAACAACTAAAAAGAAGAAAACATCACTCTTCTCAATAGAGCCCCAGGGGAGACTGGAGTAGTCATCCTGCCTCCCCAGATCAGGGATAAAAATTATTGGCCAGGGTGCAACCTAAGCACCCCCTATGCGCCCGAATATTGGACAACAGGATCTCAAAGTCGATGCAGAAGCCTCACAAACTGGGAGAGTATGAAAGAAAGGGAGATCCTGACGAGCACGTCCAACTCGTCAACTACTGGCTTAACTACTTTAGCAGCTATGAAGCCTCTAAGTGCAAGCTGTTTGCACTAACCTTAGTCAGACCTACCAAATTATGGTTCAATGGACTTCCTGATGGGTGCATCGAATGTTAGACCGACCTCTGCAGCCGATTCTCTACTCACTTCATTTCCTAGAAGAGGCAACTACTGAATGTAGTTGCCCTGAGTGGGACCGTCCATGGAAAGAAAGAAAGGTTGTGGTCATATATCGAGTGTGCTAGATCTTTGAGAATAGACTTTTTCATGACTAGCCCTTCACCTAAATCACAGTGGATGTGGAAGGGGCAGAAGAAGATCCAGACAACCCATGAGATGTTGAACCTAACTCATCCTTACATGATTTGGGAAGAAAAGATGAACACCCGCTTTGACAACCCAACCTTTTCCAGTACTAGCTCCAACCACTTGTTTAGGAAGGAGTATCATCAGCAGAGGGACGATGTTGACTGGGGATCAAAGAGTAGGTACGAAAAGTACATTCCATTGAACACCTCCAGGGAGTGGATTTGCCAAAAGTGTGCAAATACTAAGTTCAACCAAATTGCATACGTCTGCGACTATTTTAGTATTTATAGTTCCTTTTATTTATGTCTTGTGAATTGCATACAAATTACAGTTTATAAGCCATATATATAATACGAGTTTTTAGTTTATCTAAAACCCTAATCCCTAGTTTCCCTCGACAAACAATTATCTCTACCCATAATTATCTCAAAAAAATGTGTTATTCTCTTAACAACCTATAATCATCTCAACAATCCATAATGATCCACTTGACTGCTTCCCAATAATGATTCCCTGGTTTGGACATGAACTTGCACACTTGACTAACTGCTTATACCAAATCCGGTCTAGTGCAAACCATATCATACATCAAATAACCAACTGCACTGGCATAAGGAATTTTAGACATATCTTCAATCTCTAAGTCAGTCTTTGGACATTGTTCCAAAGAGAGCTTAAAATGATTCACCAATGGAGTACTCACAGGCTTTACTTTGCTCGTGTTAAATCTGCTCAAAATTCCTTTAACATAGCATTTATAAGACAACTATATTTATTAGCTCCTCAGTCCATGTGAATTTCCATCCAAAAAATCTTCTTTGTAGCACCCAGATCCTTCATATCAAACTCCTTGCCCAACTTAGTCTTCAACTCATTTACATCATGCAAATGGTTGGCAGCAATCAACATAACATCACCATAAAGTACCAGGAAAATATAGGATCCATCATCGAGGCTCCTCACATAAACACAACAATCATAATCACACCTTCTATAGCTAATCCAGAGCATGTATGAATCAAAGCGCTTGTACTATTACCTTGGAGACTGCTTCAAGCCATACAAAGACCTCTTCAATTTGCAAACAAGTCTTCCCTGTCCAGTATCACTGAATCCTTTTGGATTCTCCATGTAGATTTTCTCCTCAAGATTACCATATAAGAAAACTGTTTTCACTGAAATTTGCTCTAAATGCATATTCCTGCTGGCTACTAGGGCCAATATTGCTCTGATAGAAATGTGTCTAACGATCGGACTGAAAATTTCATCATAATCAATCCCCTTCTTTTGTGAATACCCCTTTGCAACTAGGAGAACCTTGAATTTCTCCCCTTATTTTTCTGTTAATGTTGGATTTTTCTTGTACACCCACTTACAACCAATATCTCTCTTTCTCTGTGGTGGTTGAACAAGATCCCATGTCTCATTCTTTTTCAAGGATTCCATCTCCTCCACCATAACACCCATCCGCTTATCTTTCTCCCGACTAGCAATAGCCTCTCAAAAGGTAGAAGGGTCTCCTAAACTGGTAAGAAGAGTATATGCTACTAAGTCTTAAAACCCATATCTGACGGGAGGTGAAATACGATAATCCAACGTGATTGTTTTCTTCCCGTATGTGAGAGTGGTCACCAAGTGATCATAAGAGCTTTGTAAAGAGCACAACAAATAATGACTTTATCCTCAACGTCAACCTTCACACCAAGCCATGTCAAGTTAGCGAGGATTTTTTTGAAAGTGTTAACATGAGCTTGCAAAATTCCTCTTTTTTTTTTTTGCATTTTTAGGCTATAGAGACGTTGCTTCGCGAATAATTTGTTCATCTGGGTCTTGGACATGTACTGATTTTCCAATATTTTCTAGACATCCTTCGGAGATGTGAGGTATAGGATATGATTCATCACGTCACCAGAAACGCAAAGTCTTATCAAACCTGCAACCTTCTCCTTCATCTCATTTCAATCAATGGCTATCATGTATGTCGATTTCTCATCACGAAGCGCCTTCTGTAAACCTTGTTGGGCCAACAAATCCTTAAACCTTCTTTGCCATTTACTGAAATTGCTCGTTCCGTTGAACCGAGTCACTTTGAATTTCGCACCTCTATGATTAAGCATCATCTGATACTAATCGTTAGAACAGAAACACAAATACAGATCAGAGTAAAGAGAAACATACAAAAGCTTTGTTCACGTTGTTCGGCCAAATTGCCTATGTCTGTGACTATAGAGTAGGTATAGTTCCTTTTATTTATGACTTGTGATTTGCATATAGGTTACACTGTTACAAGCCATATGTATAACACGAGGTTTTAGTTTATCTAAAATCCTAATCCCTAGTTTCCCTCAATAAACAATTATCTCTACCATAATTATCTCAAAAAATATGAGCCTATTCAACATAAACTAATAGATTACTTACTTCATTGCATAAAAAATGTCTCTCATAAAAATATCATTGTTGTCTATGTTTACTCTTTGCAGGATATCTGCATAGGTAATACAGTTTATAAGGCTTGATATTGTCAACTGATGCAACTACATTGTGTGTACACATATAGGTATGAGCTAGAAAATTGAATCAAATATCCAAATAATTAATAAAATTCAATAGATTTTTATTTACGTCATCAAAGTAAAGGTTGATATATAGAACTGTCGTGTAAAAAATAGTCACATTTCCATTTTGAAATTGAGATACTAATGCATTAATTAGATTTAGGGACAAAACAAAAACTCGTAATTGTAATTAACTTACACCAATAAGATCTATCTAGGATGTTGAAAAAATTATCCAAGCATTAATTAATAAAATAGTAGAAAAATTAACAGAGCTTTCATTATGTCATCAATGCTAAGGTGTTTTATTGCCTACTACAAAAACACATATAATCTTAGGCGCGAAGGGGATTTAATCATGGTTACACAGGCAGGGTAACGAAGTGCGTCATAAAATGTGCATCATTTTACCTTTCGATTTTTGTCCCACCGATAGGTAATGTGTAAAGAGGCCATGGGTTCGATCCCCAGAGAGTTTCTTTTTGAAATTTTTAAATGGCGAAATCACTTTTCCCTTTGGTTTTGGCATTTAACCGACGGGTTAAACAAGCTTAAGTTTATTATATCTAATGTGGATTGGTTATTCCACCAAACCCTAACTGAACATATAACTTTTTAAATTGCTTTAGAAAATATATATATGAAAAATTATGTTATATTTAAAGAACAACTTACAATAATTAATGATTTTCGAGCATTTTGCAACTCATTATTCATTTCTCGTTCTTTAATGTTTAAAATTTCTATCAATGTTTCAAGTTTTTCATTCAACACTTCATTCTCTACTAGTTCATTCTTCAAAGCATAAAATTTGATGTTTTGCAAAATGAACATGTATAGAAGAAATAGTTAAACAAAAATTAGATACACTGAGAGAAATGTTAACCACTAAAGAATGAGAGACGAATACTGAGTTGCAGAAAGCTCGAAAAACATTCATTAGTGTAAGTTGTTTTTTTAAATAAAACATAATTTTTCATATGATTATTTCCCAAATCAATTTAATAGGTTATATGTTTAAAAAGGGGTTAGTGAAACAAACAATCGACATTAGATATAATAAACTCAACTGTATTTTTTTGTCATTACATTGTTTTCTTGGTAAGAGTTGCATAAAGAATCACAAAAATATTATCTCAATATCAATCTCAAACTCAAACTTAATAACAACCATTAAACTACAACATATAGTTTTTCATAAATTTGGGAAGTTGAACAACGAAAACGATCTCTCAACAAAATGACAACAACATCAACAATAAACATATAACATCAATCTCAGTTTAACAACAATAATCAATATCAGTTTAAACAACAACATCAATCTCAGTTTAAACAACAAGATTAAACCTCTAAAGTTTCTGGTCTAAACAACAAAAGCAACAAAAACAACAACAATAAACAACAACAACAACAACAACAACAAAATTAATGTAACATGAGTAGTGATGTTTGACGTACCAGATATGTGAAGAAGATGCGAAATAAATGATTTATGTCTTTCATTTTGGCATGTATCGAACGAGAGCCTTAAGCACATATCATCTTTGTATCGAACGAGAGCCTTAAGCACATATCATTTTGGCATGTATCTATGTGCTTCGAACAAGATAGTTATATATATATATATATATATATATATATATATATATATATATATATATATATATATATATATATATATATATATATATATATATATATTCACCTCGGCTGGGAAACATAACCGAGGTGAAAATTTGATTATTTTTGAATAAAAAATAAAATATATAGGAAGACGACATTTTTAATGAAATAAAAACACAAATTAAAGTTGTTGGGATTCTAAGCATGTATCATAAATTAGTTTATCCGATGGAATAGATTGTAAATTAAAAAAAAAATGACGCGTCCAACAATTTTACCTTAGTTTTTCATTTCATGAGGTGAAATCGTTGTCATATTATGTATTATATATAGTAATGATTTAATTTATTAATTAAAATTAATAACAATACAAGTATAAAGACGAGGTGTCAAATGTGGGTTTAATGGATGTTTATGTATAAAAATTCAAGTACAAATTAAAAACTCTTTTTTTTTTTTCTTTTCGCACTCTGGTTTTTAGGAAAAATTGACCCTAGTAATTTAGAGTTCGTGCCGAGACGTATTGACTAAAACTATTAATTTTGATGTTGAGGTTGAGACATATAAACCAATTTATTGGAAAACGAAGAGAAAGAAGAAGCAGCTAAATTTGTTGGAAAACAAAGAGAAAGAAGAAGCAGTGGAGGTTGAAGCAACTTAATGGAAAATATAGTTTTGTTGTGTGATTGACAAATAGTGATTCTACTTTTTCTTTTCAAAAGAAAAAAAAGAATAACGCTCGTGAATTCATAATTGGATTCTCTTGCTACATATAGCATCACTCTAATATTTAATAGAGTTTTATTTACATCATCAAAGTGAAGGTTGATATAATTAATTGTTAATTGGTCAAGTGTTGATTGATGATAGACTTAGTAGGGAGAACTACGATTCGACCTCTGCAACTATAATTAAAAGGGGATTGAAACCACTTAATGTCAGAACTGACTCTCAAACCAAATTAGACAGTTCAGTGAGTCAAATACAGGTGATGAAAAAATATGAAGGTTGATATATAGAACTGCCGTGTAAAAAATAACCACATATCCATTTTGAGAATGAGAGATTAATGCATGAATTAAATTTTGAGACAAAATCAAAACTGATACTAATTGTAATTAAATTACACCTATAGATCTAGTTAGGGTATTGAAAAAATTATCCAAGCATTAATAAAACAAAAGAAAATTCAATAGAACTTTCATTATGTCATTAATGCTAGGTTGTTAGTAAATTGATAATGTATTTTATTTAATTTATTAGAGGTGTCAAATGTAAGTTTAATGAATATTTTTTTAAACTTTGATATATGTCTCTTAAAAACAAATAACTACATTTGTTTTAATTTAACATTCTAATATTATTACTACAAAAAATTTATAAAATAACTCGTATATAATACTTTGTCTTTAAAAATTAATTTATATATATATTTTGGACTATAAATAATTATTCTTTTAACAAATATAAAAGTGATAAAAACATAAAATTATATATAATTAAAATGTTAGAATATTAGAACAACTCAAACTTAAATTGTGAGAAAAAGGAAAGAACTAGAGATAAAAGTCATATTTCATAAATAACTATAGTTTTTAAGGTCTTGTTTTGTTATCTATATAAACAAAGCTTCATTTCCCACTCTCTCCTCACAAACAACATTATTGTGAACTAATAGTTTACTTCATTGCATGAAAAATGTCTCTCATAAAAATATCATTGTTGTCTATGTTTATTACTCTTTGCATGATATCTGCACAGGAAATACCGACGATAGTACGGTTTAATATTCTCAACCGATGCAACTACACCGTGTGGCCAGCTGCCTATTATGTCGGAGCCTCTTCGCACGGAGGCGGTTTCCAGTTGAATTCGGGCGAAACAGGGAACCTAGACATCCCTTACTCAGCAACCGGCCTTATCTGGGGCCGAACCGGTTGCAATGGTTATTGTGAAACCGGTGACTGCCAACGTGAGTTGAAATGCACTACGAGTGGTCGACCTCCAATCACAGAGATTGATTTCCGGCTTATCGATGAAAATGGTGATGCTATCTTTGGTGTATATGTGCATAATGGTTTCAACATTCCAATGCAATTATCTACAGCCAATAATGCATGCAACAATGTGAGAACTTGCACAGAGTTTCCTTGCCCTGATGCTGCCAAATTGTTTTCATGCTCGTATAAAGTAAAATATGAAGTCGTCTTCTGCCCTTAATGTTGGTGATGTTATAGCTGGTTTTCTATTACAAATAAAATAAAACATGTGTAATAATATAAAACAATAAATATTGCTTAGTTTACTCGTGAAATAATATACTAATTTCTCGAGACTGCAATATATGGAATAAATTGTCTTATGATGAAAAAATTGTCACCATAGCTATTACTATTTTACATCTTTTAGTGTTGTATGTTTATATCAAATACTTGGTATATATTCTCATTTGTTCTCAAATCAATTTTAAAAATAAAAATAATGGAGAGATGGACCATGATATATATTAACAATTGCATTTGATCCCTTTTTATTAACTCGACAACATGTTTCTACTATCTCAGCCACTCTCTCATTCAACATTTTTGAAACCACTTACTACTATCTCGGCCACTCTCTCATTTACATTTTTGAAACCATTCAGGACTAGCCTAACACAATGTGAACCCCAAGACAATGTTCTCGGACCGAATTTGGGGAGGGTTACTCTAGGTCATCGCCCTTCGAGGGACCTTGGTGTGGCACCCAGAGGTCGAATATGTCTAACTATCCGGTCTTTTAGAGAAGGATTCTAAGAAATAGTTAGTTGTTGTTAGTGCGTGAGATATTTTTAGTGAAGAGAGAAAGAGTGATACAGAGTGAAAATAAGAATTGATATTATTGAATTATGATTGTAGTACAAACTGAATTACAAAATATGCATATATTTAAATACAAAGTTATTGGACTACTAAGTAAGAAATTCTAACCCTTACTAACTTGGGCTTGGACAACACATAACTTGGATTATATTACTTATATCTCAACGTACCCCCTATAATCCAAGTTGTCGAACAAACACTAATTATAGTCGATCTGAATTATTCCTATTTTTTTTTTCAAATTCAGGAACCTATCAATCTTCAATCATTTGGTGAAAATGTTGGCCAACTGTGATTCACTTGAGCAATGTCTTACTTCAAGTTCACCTTGATTTACCTTCTCCCTTAAGAAGTGAAATCTAGCTTCGTGCGTGCATGCTTGCGTGCTTGCATGCGTGCATGTGTGTGTGTGTGTGTGTGTGTGTTTGTGTGTTTGTGTGTGTGTGATGAAAATAAGTTTCTGTCATTTCAGTTGTGGTAACCGGTTACATGCTAAGACAAAAGCGTGGGTTGATTTCTAGAATGGGGTGTAACCGGTTTCTTCAAATATGGTAACCGGTTACACTGGGAGTTTTTCAATTTTTAGCTTATTTTTTAAGTTGTTTTGTATTTTTTCCAATTTTATACATGTTGTATAAATAGCCTTCAGCGCTCCCATTTGGGGGTAATGCCAATTTTAATTCCCACTCTCAATTACTCTCTCTCTCTCTCTCTCTCTCTCTCTCTCTCTTTCTCTCTCACTCTCTCTCTCTCTCTTTCTATTATTTCCTCACTTCATCTTCTCCAATTAACCTAATTTCTCAATTGATTCATCATTTGAGCTTGTGATTGTTCCAACATTTGGCATCAAGAGCACTGATTCTAATCCATTAATCCGTTGCAACAATGAGTATCGTTCCCAACGATAGAATCCCCACCAACCTTATTGTCAATCTGCAGAGGTTTCTTAACTTCGACCTCAATCTCTTCCACCACAAATCTGATCCAGATTGCTTGACATGCATCATAAGATCTTGCTATATATTCAGCCTCACACGATGACAATGCTACCATAGGTTGCTTTCTCGAGCACCATGAGATTGGAGCACTAAATACTTGAAAGAAATAACCAGTTGTTCCTTTTCGATCTTTCTTATCTCCACACCAATCAACATCTGAATAGCAAGTAACCATAGCTTCTTTGCTTTCAGAGTCTCGTCAAAATAAAATTCCATAGTTTATCGATCCTTTTAAGTATCTCAGGACTCTTCTTGCAGCCTTCATTTGTGACACCCATGGTTCACTCAAGTATCTGCTCACTAATCTGTCTGAAAAACCTATATCAGGTCGAGTGTTGCACAAATATCTCAAAGACCCGACAATTTGTTTCAACAAAGTTTCATCGACTTTGTCTTCCTCTCCATGCTTTTTCAACTTCAAATTTGGTCCGACAGAAGAAGATGCACGAGTCGAATCATTCATCCCGAATATCTTGTGTATCTCTTTGACATAATTTTTTGATGTAGCACTATACCTTGCTTCAACATTTGAAATTCCATGCCTAGGAAATAAGATAAGTTTCCTAGATCCAACATTTCAAATCCCTCATCATCAGCTCTTTGAACTTCGACAAGTTTTTCAAGCTATTTTTAGTTACCAACAAGTCATCGACATAAAAGCAGATGATTGTTATATCTTGTGCCATAACATGTGCATATACACCATACTCAGACTTGCATTTGACGAATCCCAATTCGACTAAGTATGAGTCGATCTTCTCGTTCCCTGCCCTTCGTGTTTGCTTGAGGCCATAAAGCGTTCTGTGCAACTTATACACTTTCATTGCTTCCTCTTGTATCATAAACCTAGGAGGTTGTGTGACATAGACTTCTTCGTCTAAGGGACCATGCAAAAATGTTGATTTCACATGTAAGTGAAATGTCGACCATCCTTGCTTGCATGCCAAGGCTACAACAAATTTAAAAGTCTCCAATCTTGCAATAGGTACATATATGTTTGAATCGTAGTTAAATGGGGGGGGGTTTGTTATCGTCTCCACAGGGATTGTTCTGATATAGGATGCTTGTTGTTCAATAGTTTACCGTTATAAGAAAAAGGGTTTTCAAAGTTTGTTTCATTAATTGTCACGATTTTAGTAGCAAGGCTTATAAATTCTAAAGTGTTTGATTAACAAAGTATATCAAAAGTCGTTTTCATCTACCCTAACTTATTGTCATACCCTAAATTTTGACCATAAGATTTCACATCATTGTGCAAATCATCACCACAATATGGATTTACCTTCATGCCTCATCAATCCTCTCAAAGATTGTTGAACATTCACCTCAACCAAGGATTAATGTTTTTGAGCCCTCTCAGAGCATCCAAGCAAAGAATCAATCAAGAATTAACATGATCTTCAACTTTTCAAACTTCTTAAACATCCATAAAGGATCAAGAGGCCTCCCACATCAAGAATCTAACACAAAAATGCAACATCTCAAGTTGATTAAGCCTCAAGATCATCAGTGTCACAAAATTAGGGTTTTGGCTGACCAAGGCCTCCAGAGGGAAATTTTCATCTGGGCATGAACCAATACTTCAAAACATGATTCAATAAGCTCAAAAGGTCTTCATAAGTCCATTCATAAGTTCAAAATAGCCTCAGGGGATGCATTCATAAAAAATCAGGAATTAGGGTTTTGACCTAATTCAATCCCCAAGTTGACTTTTGGATCAAGGCATGAGCCAAGACCTCAAGATATGCTTTAAGGACCTCAAATACATCATGTTGATCCCTTCACGAGAACATGATCTCAAACCTTGGGGCATGATTCAAGACACTCTAAAACACCTATGGAATCCATCCATTAGGTTCAATTTAGCCCAAGGACTTGATTTCATAAAGGAACACAAAATTCAAAATTCATCTGATATAAAAAGTCAACTGTGACCAAAATCAAGTTTGACTTTTGAGATTTTTTTGACAAACATGGCCTCTTCAAGTCAAAAATAATGTTAACTTATGATTTGGACCATGATAAATCAAGAAAAAACAAGAAAAGTGAGGTTACTTGCAAAAAGGGCAACATTGAGAAACTTGAAATTTCACTAAGTTATGGAAAAAAGTGATTTTTACCCAACTTTGCAAGGCCATAACTTGTGATCCAAGCAACCATTTTCTTCCATCCAAAGCTCAAATGAAAGCTCTCATTACATACTACAAAATTGTCCTACTGATCCATGGTAAAAAAATGCCTAGATTTTGAGTTATAAGACCATAAAGTTAGTATTTCATAAGAATTGAACTTTGACACTTAGAAAAATTTTAGGCAGAATTTGTTTCATGTTTTTCCCAACTTTGGAGGGGTTTTTCATTACGATCCAAAAGGAATCAAGACCAAATGCAAACATCAAAGTTGAAGTATGATATACAAGCTTTCCAAAGAGTACAAGAACATCCATTGATTCCAGTTAAGCAAGGAGTTATGGACCTCCCAATATGCCTTGATGAAAACTATTTTCTAGACAGCATTGGCACATGACTTGTATCCCATGATTTCTTGAGCCAATTTTGGACACTTGCATCATTGTATTTCTGTCCAATATCAACATGAATGACGAGGAATCTGAACCATAAGACCAACAAGTCAAAAATCCCACTCTTTAGGCACATGGAAGTTAATGTTGCAAATCCAAATTCAAGTTTTGTCATGTGACATTAATAGGATGCATTGAGGTGGCATGAACATACACATATCAGTCCAAATGAGTCAAGACTTAGCCAAAAATCAGAAGACCTAAACCTGCAAAGTTTGGCTTAAGTCAATGGCTAGAGGAGACTTTGAACACCTAGCCATATCCATTGGACAATAGGGTGATCCAGCCCCCATTCACTATTCCTTGCAAAACAAACTTCATCTACTATAAATAGAGGTTATTTCTGGTTTATCAAACCACACTAAAACATCAAAATACATGTTTTCCACCATTTCCCTCTTAAACCTCAAAAATCCATTTTTCAAAGAAGTGAGAATCGTGTTTTGAAATAGAGAGCAATTCAGCTCAAACCAATGGTCCTAACACCTCACATACATCATATATGAATGATTTAAACACTTGAACAATATCTGTAACACCAGATTCATCAAGTTCATACCTCACCCCAAAGCCATATGCAGTTGGAGTCGTTCCCATCAATCCAGAGGTTTTCAATCCATTCTAAGCATCTCAACACACTACTCGAGGTCCAAGGAAGCTGTCCAGATCGTCAGAACACTTCTTTAACACCTACAACCGAGGATTCAAATTCCTCTTGCACAGGTAAGCCTGAACCCTTCAAACTCCATGATCCATGCATCATAAATGTGTTTTCAAGTTACCAACATGTTTCTGCACTTATGTAGAGTGTTTTCCCTCAATCAATTGCTATGTATCTATCGTGTATAGGATTTCATAGTGTTCTTGCAAGAATTAGGGTTCATCTGTTTTTCACATGATTTCTCACTCTACACTTAAAAGAAATGCAATTAATTGGTATCATTGAAATCCTTGTTCAAAAACACACAACTTTCATGTTTACATCGTGAAAAATCATTATGTATTGAGAGAGATGAGAGGTTTTACCAAACGGCCATGGAGGACACGCGCGAGGAAGAAGATGATTGTTGGCGCCATAATTCAAATTTTCAAAATTTTAATTATTTTCTTAATTATTTTCAAAAATTAATTTCTCTCTCATTTTTAATCCTTTTCAAATGATTTTTTAAACATAAATTCTTTACATGTTTAAATATTTTATTCCACGAAAAAAAATAAAAATAAAATATTTTTATTTGATATATTTTGAATATTTTAAAGAATCTTATTTTAATTTGTTTTTAAACATTTTAAATAATTTCTTTTTCTTGATTTTTCAAAACCAACTTGATTTTAAATCATCATGTGAATAAAACTTTATTTTCGAAACCTTAAACATAAATCATAACATGTTTATTGGATTTATTTGATAATTTTTTATCATTTTTAATTGATTTTCCCTTTTTAAAAAAAAAAAAAGGAATTAGGGTTTCCTTTGATTTGATATTCCAAAACTTTATTTCAACACTCATGGACCTCTATTAGAGTATAAGACACAACCTCCCTATGTACATAAATAAGTTTTGGGCCTCTGCTATAGTATAAGTCCCTCAAACTCTTTCAGTATCGCGGTGCGATCACTGTTTTCAAAATAAATCATCTGGGCATCTCCTTGAGTATAAGCCCTAATCTTTTGTACATAAACTTTGTTTTAAAAAATTAAAAACCTCCATGGGCCTCTCCTTGAGTTGTAAGCACCATACCTCTGTTTTCAAAATCATCTGTCTATTTTTAAACTTTTTGAAAACACCGCCTCTCCCCGAGTATAAGACCCAATACTTTTCTTCCATTCAAAATACATTAACTTGGGCCTCTTAATGGAGTGTAAGTCCCATCCTTTTCCCTTTTTTTTGCAATAAAAAGAAGATTCAAATCACACTGGTACTAAGAAGAGCATTATTCTCGGTGAAACTGCTCTTAGACCACTTGGGCCTCTCTTTGAGTTATAAGCCCCCAAACTTTCTTTTCAATTCATTAAAATAACAACAACATTCTTTTTAATTCAAATTCAAATTCAAAGTTTTCTCAACACTTTCTTCAATTTCTCAAAACCCTAATCATACATTGATAATCAATACAACCAATCACAATACACTTGGGCCTCTATCTAGAGACTAAGATCCATCACCTTTTCAATACATACTTGTTTATATACTTGTTAAACAACTTATCTGTATTCACTTGGGCATATCTATTTAGAGTTCCCTCAGCAGTTAGGTCATCCTCAGTTCACACTTAGGTTAAACAGTAGAATACTTATAACTTAGTTAAATCAACTAGTTTATACTTATACAAATAAATTCATTTCCCCAGAGAGGATTAATTCCCGGTGAAACCTCTTTTGAATTTCTTCAAACCTTAGAACTGTTCAACAAAGAAAGGATTATTTCCCGGTGAAACCTTTCTTGAACTTTTCTTAGGCTTGGACCCACAGGCTTCTTAAAAGATCCCCACAACCTCCTCTTGGGCTTAGTACAAGGACCCACAAGCCTCATAGAAGCATCACAACCTCCTCTTGGGCTTAGTACAAGGACCCAAAGGCTTCCTAAAAGCATAGGATATAATTCAGTATTCTCTACTAGTTTAATCCTCAAGAAAGTAAAAACTCTAGAACATCCAATCAGTCAAGAATTGATCTTCATCTCTAATACCCTCAACCTCCTCTAGGGCATCATACAAAGATCTCTCTCTCCAACTAGAGTCTACCTCTTCTTAAGAGACTTGGATAGTCTCAACCTCCTCTTGGACTTCTTACAAGTAGACTTGAAAAGTCTCAACCCCATAGCCTCCTTTTGGGCTTAATACAAGGACCCTCAGGCTTCTTAAAAACATAGGATAGATCCTAATCATCTTTACCAATACATCAATTCCCAGAAGAGTTAAAGCCTCTAAGGTATTCAAACTCATCTTTAAATCCCTCCTGACCCCTAACAAGGCTTGACTTTCACCTTAAAATCCCTAGCCAGGGTCAAGTTACCATCAATAAATCCTCAAAAGAATCAGAGCCTCATGGCATCTGATAATTTAACTCTCTCCAATCACCAGCAAGAGTTAGTTTCCTTTTGGATTCCCCAACACAGCTTAGACCTTCTCCTGGATTTCAATAATCCTCAGCAAGAGTCAGCCTCCTCTTAGGCTTCATATAATGATTTTCCCAGTCACCTTCAATCTTGGGCTTTGTACAAGACAGACATCAAACTCTTTAGCTTCATCATCATGGGCTTCAAACAAGATACTCAAATAAAACATCTCCAGTGGAGTCAGTTTTCAACTTTTTTTTAGCTTCAACCTTGGGCTTTGATCAAGGCACAAAACCCATCATCCCCACAAATGAGACCATGAGTCCTCTCTGTAGGAGGATATCCCCTCTATATATCACATATCAAAACAAACAATCAAAACTTTTTTTTTCAGATAATTGATGTAAGTGGCACACTTGTGGATTCAAAATCGAAGCTAGAGTCCCTCTTTTATCATGGCTAAAATTTCTCTTTCATCTAACTAATGTAAGTGGAAAGCCTCTAGATTCTACACATCCAAGCCAATGTCCCTCTCTTAGCATGAAAGATTCATAAAGGAAAAAAATGGCATTGTTCTACACTGAGTTAAAGCTTCTTCCTTCATGACATTTCTCTTATAAAGGAAATTATGGCATTGCTGGATTCAACACATCCTACTTAAAGTAATTTCCCTTATAACCAATTACCTGATATTTGTGATGAATAGGTGAGATATCTCCCTTTAGAGATGACAAATTCTCTCTCAGTCAACTTTTAGCTTCAATCTTGGGCTTTGAACAAGACACATATACTCTGCTAGCTTCAATCTTGGGTTTTGAGCAAGACACCAAACAAATTTTCCTCCCATAGAATAGGAGGAACTACGATTGCTCTGATTTCCAAAATCTCTTATCGAGAATACATAGGCATAAGATTGCGAAATCTTAGCGAGCACACAAAAAATCCAAAATCTTAGGTCAAGCACCTTCCTAAAAACAATAGAAAAACCTAAAAACAACAAAAGCATTTCCTCAGTCCTCCCAAAGGAGAAACTTTCCCCAATCAACAGCAGATAGACTTAAGAAAGCATTTCAAGCAGTAGAAAATATATGCAAACGAAGGTTCCTATAGATTACTAAAGATACTCTTGGTGTTAATAGCTTTCCTTTGTACAACCAAACCCCGATCCCCGATCTCTTTGCATTTGTTAAAGAAAACACTTGCACAACAGGGTTAGTTTAAGATATCTTCCCCTTCCTTTTAAGCTTCATAGGATAAATATAGAAATCAGAAAGTAGCACCAAAAGCGGTTGTGGTCGCGTCACAAAAAAACTGACGCTACACTTATACGTATTCTTTCAATCTTGTATGTGTAGTCGGATCCGATTAATATCATCGCGTATTCTCTCAATACCGTCTATCTCTAGAGCGGCATCTTAAGAAATAACGTATCCATCGCTACACAATCTCTCCATATAATAACCAATATAGTAAGCTTTAAGTTCAATACAAAGCAAATATCAACCATAGACCGATCTCTCCAATCTATAAATCAATATATGAATAGTTTAGGTCAAGTTCCATAAAATTTATGTGTAGAGTTTTACAAAACAAGAATGGATCATTAAGAACAAAAATTCATCATATATCAATCATCACTTATTCACATATAAGGCCAATCAAAAGAAATACATAAAGCTAAGATAGACTACCTCTACCTTTGATACAAAGGAAATTAGCTACCCATAGCCATGGTAGCTTACTGTACAAGTAATGAGAGAAGATGGATGAACATCCACGTCGAAGAATCGAACTCGGATGCGAATCCAGCTTCTATTTGCAAAATATCATTCTTTTGTGAAGAAATGTAGAAAAATGATGTTTCTATGTGAAAATGGGGGCTATGATCCCCAAAAAGTGTGAAAAGTAATTATATAGTACAACTAAAGTCAGCCAAGTTCGCCCAGCGAGGACTACTTTATGGCACCTGAAGTGCCTCTGAACAGTTAAACCGCCCCTGGGAAAATATCTAAGCTCGCCTAGCGAGCACTTCTTCACCCAGCTAGCCTCTTCGCAACAAGTGTGCACAACAAACTTATGGTCCTTTACTTACTACCATCCAAGGTTTCCTCCTCGCTGGGATCTCGCTGAAACTTCGCACAGTGAACACTCGCTACTAGTTCACCCAACGAACTTAGAGTGCTTTTCTTACTGCCTCTAATATGAGATGGTTCACTGGGGCTTCACTGCTCTTCGCCCAGCGAATATTCTCTGGCTGCTCGCTGTTGTTTGCGCAACAAACATGCTGAATCTTCACATTTTCTTTGGCTTCTTTATCAATTCACTTGTGTCTTACTCTATGATAGTTTTATGCCTAATTCCTGCAAAATAACACAAAAATCAAAGCAACCAAAGTTATTTGCAGCGTAATTGAAGAATAGCATGGAAACATGGAATAAATCCATTGAAACATAACAAATGAGATGAAAAATGCCAAGAAATATGGATCAAAATAATCCCAAAAATTCAATGATGAATTATCTTTTAAGTTATGTACATAAACCAAGTTCATCACTAAAATGAGATCTAAACTATTAAGCTCAAAGGAGTTAGCAAATTCTCACTACTCACGGGTAAGTTACTTTTGGGATATGGTTATGCTCAATATCAACAAATGCCTTGATCATATCTAATGCTACCACAATTTCAAGATAATTAAAAGATTAAGCACAAATCAAATGTATTAAACAATATTTATCTCTCATTCTATGCATATAGTAAACAATGGAGGTTTCTCACAAATGTGGCTATTGGACCTAAGTGAAATAAGCATTCAAACCAAGTTGCAAAATGAAATAAAATTACATTTGCACAAAGAAAAAATTTCTTAAACATTCTAGCATTCTAGAAAGAGGTAACCATGTACCTTGCTTGCATTCATGGTATTCAAATACTATCATCAGCATCCAAACATGAGAGAATCATTATTGGATACTTTTAGCAAATAGCAACCAATCTAGAAGTTTCCACATTAAATCAACAAAGCATTAAAGTAAAAACAAGATACCAACAACCATAAAAAAACTAGAGTTGAACATTCCTAAACTGAAGAATTCAACTCTAAATAACATAAAAGGAAACTAAAGTTGAACATTCGTGAACTGAAGAATTCAAGTGATATAACAATGAAATGTTATGGTGTAGAACACCAACAAAAGTGCAAGTACCCAAAAGTGGTACAAAATTACAACATCCAAAATGATCCATAAAGGTGGATAATGTACAACACAAAATAAAATACAATAATAATGAAATATAGCAATGATCTAAGCTAAACAGAAAACTTCACTTTGTAGCAACCAAAGGAAGTAGCTTAAGATCATGCTCAAAACATAAAAATAACTAGTCCTCTTCGGACGCGGTCTCCTCTTCATCCATCTCAACCTCCTCTCCAGACTCTAAACCAGAACCAAAAATAACCTCATCATCATACCCTACCTCCTCAGCGTCATCGGCCTCATTAGTGCCAGCTACTCCCGCCCCTTCTCTAGAGAATGGTCTGCCCTCAGGCCAACCAGCATGAGCTAGAAACTGCTCCCTAGTCATGATCGAGTGCTACACCGTAGGTTCACGGTACTGTAGCTGCAAAACCTGTATAGAATCATGAATATCAATCATGGCACACTGAGTAGCCGCCATGCAATCCCAGTTGTAGTTGCAGATTTCTCTCTGAAATGGGTAAAAGCCTTGGGAATCCGCAACTCCAAAACCAGAAGCCTCTCCTGCTCCTGTACCAGTACTTGTACCTGCACATGCAGTCTACCCTCCTCTCATGCTCTTAGGCCTACAAAACTTGTCCACATAATTATCATCAATTGCAGCCGAAATGGTAACCTGACGATGGGAGGGTAGCTTCACCCTGGAATGTACACACAAAGCCATGATTAAGCATGGGAAAACCAATAGGAAATTAGCTCGCCCTCTGGTTTGATACCGCTTTCAACCACTAAATGCATCTCATCAGCAATAATCTGAGCCACATCAATCTGTATATCAAGCATGTTGCTATGGATCAAGTGAGCAACTAGTATAGGTACAATCGAGGTATGCGTCCTTGGCTTAATGCTAGTTAAGACCAAGAGTAGCATCAGCTGTGCTAGAGGATGCATGTAACGCCCCAGTTTTAGTATTTTTATTTAATCGAGTCGTTTTGATTATTTTATTATTATATTATTTTATTTTTGACTTTTATTTGGAAATATGTTATTTTTCAATGTTGTGATATTTTATCGCGTTTTGGGAACGTTTGCGAGATATTTGAGTGTAGGGGTATTTTGGGCATTTCACTTTATTTTTCTTAAGTTAAGAAAATAGAAATAGAAAGAGAGAAAATTAGAGAGAAAGAAAAAGAGAAGAAGGAAAAGGGGAAGAAAAGAGAAAGGAAGGAGAAAGAGAGAAAAACTTGGAAAAATCTAGAAATCGAAACAATCGACTTTCCAAACACGATTAAATCGGGTAAGGGTGCGAAATTTGATTATTATATACTTGTGTATGATTATGTATGTATGTTTTTGGTTGTTATTGGATTGAAATGGAAATATAGAGTAAAGCCCATAAATGTTGAAAGTGTTAGAAATTGATCCAAATGTGTCTGAAATCATGTTTTAGTGTTCCTTATTGTTGATACATGATAGATACATGTTGTTAGGCATTGTATTGGTAATTCTTCTAGGGTATAGGTGAAAATTAGGTTGAATTTGGTTTAAAAACGCAGAACAAAATTCTGCAAAAAATTATGGTTTTTCCACTGCCCATATGCGTATCACTCAAGGCAATACGCGTATTGGTCAAGGCAATACGCGTATGGCATTGAAGAAATGTGGGCAATACGTGTATGGAGCTTCATTTTCTCGGCCATCTGCCCATTTGCGTAATGGTACGCGTAAGACTTTAGGGCAATACGCGTATGAAGTAGGACACTACGCGTATTGGATTTTTAATGAGAATTTTGGGAAAAATGGGTTTCTGCCCATACGCGTACGACCTTGGGCAATACGCATATGGAATGGGTGAGGGAGCAGGGCAATACGCGTATGGCTCAGGGCAATACGCGTATGGTCAGGAGAATTGCAAAATGTGGTTTTTCGCGATGTCTTTTCTTGGTTAGTCCGTAACTTGTGTTTTGATTATCTGTTTTTAACATTCTTGGTATCGTTGAGTAGCTATTGAACTGTACTTTCTTATTACAATAATTTTGAGATTGTTAGCCGATTTAATTATGTTGGGAATTTGGAATAGTTTCGTTTTGTCGACTTTTGTCGTTATAATTGTGTATAATTGGTGTGTATCATGCAATGTGCTGTTGATATGGATATGGTATGACTTGTGTGCTGTTGTGTGGTATAAATGCATTGTTTTAGGCTTGAATTGCAAAGCATGATTAATGTTGAGTGAGATGATTGCATATATGTGCGCATTTGAATGTCATGAGTCATTGTATGCCAAGCATCATGATATGCATTCTTGTGATGTCGTGTGCCCTAGTGGGTGTGAGCGACGAATCAATTTCAGAGGGAATCCGCTATAACGTCGTGTGCCCGTGTGGGGTATGAGCGATGATTATAGAAGATCGTGTGCTCGTGTGGGGTGTGAGCGATCGGATCGTGAGCCTTATACAAAGAGGACCGAAAGTGATCCATAAACGTCATGAGCCTTATACAAAGAGGACCGAAAGCGACGGGGAACATCGTATGCCCGACGGGGAGTTTCATTAAGTAACGAGCGTGGTTCCAATAGTTCCTGAGTGAACTAGTGTTGAGATGATGGATGGATGGTACCGCATATGCATTGCATAGAGTCGTTGTGTCGGTCTCTGTGCATTTGCGTAAATCATGAATATGATTGACTATGTGTGAGAATTGTGAATGAATTGATATATGTTGGTGATAATTGTATTGTGTATGATTGATATGCAGTAGTGATGGATAAATGAGATATGTATTGTGTTGTGTTGTATTTGGATTCTGTTGTGCGTTGTGGTGAGAATATTTGACGTGTGTAATGTTGTGTTATTATATTATTATATGCAATTATATTATGATTGTGTTTCTCACCCTTCTGCTATTTTATAATGCTCTATGAGGCATTGCAGATTAGATTGCTGGAGGTCTTTTTGTGAAGCTTAGGTCTTCATTCTTTTGTCGGTCGGCTCTGATATGTGGCACTGGGTAGTTAGGGAGACCGTTGGTGATTTGTGTGTTTATGTATATGTTCTTTTGAGATTGTACATGTATGATTGTATTTGACAGACAAAATTTTCATGATATATATATATATATATATATGAGATTTCAGTACAGATTTTCCGCTTTTATTCTGTATCTGAATTGTGGGTAGTAGGAACCAAGTTCCTCTGTTAATTGCTACCTGATTGTTGCATATCTTTATGGGCAGGTTTATGTGTATTTTGTTTCAAATTGATGTGACCCCTCGGTCTATGCCGTGAATGTTTTAAATATACTCTGATGAAATTTTGAATTTTATTTATCGCTTTAATAGCTGGGGGTATAGATTGGGGGTGTTACATTAAGTGGTATCAGAGCCAGTCCGTGTCAGTTTATGTCAGTCCTTGTTAGTCTTTGTGGTTCGATGAGCTGTTTGTTTAACCATAGTTACTGTTATTGGAAATGAACAGAATATGGCTGGTAGGAATGACGCTGCTTTGGCTGCTGCTATGCAAGCTATGGCTTGGGCTGTGCAGGGTGCACCTAATGCTGCAGGTAATGATGAGTTCAGGAAGAACAAACCGCCTGTCTTCAAAGGAAGATATGATCCTGATGGTGCTCAGATATGGCTGAAAGAGATTAAAAGAATCTTTCGAGTGATGGATTGTGCTGAGGATCAGAAGGTGAGACTGGGTACTCACATGTTACTGGAAGAAGCTGATGATTGGTGGGTTAGTACACGTCATGTGTTGGAAGCTGCAGAGGAAGAGATCACTTGGGCTGTGTTTAACATTGAGTTTCTGAGGAAGTATTTTCCTGAAGATGTAAGAGGAAAGAAGGAAATTGAGTTCTTGGAATTAAAACAAGGTAATATGTCTGTTGTTGATTATACTACTAAGTTTGTGGATCTTGTGCAATTTTATCCACATTATGCTGAAGCGACTGCGGAATTTTCTAAGTGTGTAAAGTTTGAGAACGGATTGCGTCCTGAGATAAAGCAGGCAATTGGTTATCAAAGGATTCAGAGGTTTTCTGATTTGGTGGATTGTTGTAGGATTTATGAGGAGGATAGTAAGACTCGGTCTACTCACTATAAGAGTGTGAGCGAGAGGAAAGGGAAGCAACAGTTCCGTGGTGGTCCGTATGTAACACCAGCTGATAAGGGTAAACAAAGGGGAAATTTTGAGAGAAGGTCAAGTGGAGGAGGAATGTCTAGTCCTCTGAGATGTTATAGATGTGGTGATGTGGGACATCGTCAGTCCGAATGTAGGAAGGATTTGAGGAAGTGTTCTAATTGTGGAGGTTTAGGACATGTCGCAGCTGATTGTGCAAGGAAGAATGTGGTGAAGTGTTTCAACTGTGGTGAACCTGGTTATATTAGTACGAAGTGTCCGAAACCAAAGCAAGCTCCAGCTGGTGGGAAAGTTTTTGCCTTGGCGGGAACTCAGACTTCAAGTGCAGACCGTCTGATCAGAGGCACTTGTTTTATTAATAGTACGCCTTTAGTTACTATTATTGATACTGGAGTGACTCATTCGTTTATTTCGTATGAGTGCGCGAAGCGTTTGAATCTTGTGTTGTCTTCGATGGGTGGTGAAATGGTTATTGATACTCCAGCAATGGGGTCAGCAACTACTTATTTGGTTTGTTTAAGTTGTCCTTTGACCATTTATGGTAAAGACTTTGAGATGGATTTTGTGTGTTTGCCGTTGAAGGGTTTAGATGTGGTTCTGGGAATGAATTGGTTGTAGTTCAATAGGGTTCATATTGATTGTTATCATAAGCTGGTAAGGTTTCCTTCTCTTGAGGAAGACGAAGACTCGAGTTTCTTATCTACCAAAGAGTTGAAGAAACTTTTGGCGGATGAAACTCAGTTGTTCGGGTTGTTTGTTTCGTTATCTGTGGATAGTCAAGTTTCACTTGATGTGTTTCCTGTTGTGTGTGAATTTCCGGAAGTGTTTCCTGAGGATATTTCAGACTTGCCGCCAGAGAGAGAGGTGGAGTTTTCTATAGATCTAGTTCCTGGTACTAGACCTGTTTCTATGGCACCTTATCGTATGTCAGCATCTGAGTTGGTTGAGTTAAAGAAACAGTTGAATGAATTATTGGAGAAGAGGTTTGTGAGACCAAGCGTTTCTCCTTGGGGTGCTCCAGTTTTATTGGTGAAAAAGGAAGATGGAAGTATGCGGTTGTGTATTGATTATCGCCAGTTGAATAAGGTGACGATTAAGAATAAGTATCCTCTTCCGAGAATTGATGATCTGATGGATCAGTTGGTAGGTGCTTGTGTGTTTAGTAAGATTGACTTGAGGTCAGGGTATCATCAGATTAGGGTGAAAGAGGAAGATATTCAGAAGACGACTTTTAGGACACGTTACGGTCATTATGAATATTCTGTGATGCCGTTCGGGGTTTCTAATGCGCCAGGTGTGTTTATGGAGTACATGAATCGTATTTTCCACGAGCATTTGGATCGTTTTGTGGTTGTGTTTATTGATGACATTTTAATTTATTCTAAGTCTCGGGAGGAGCACGCGGAACATTTGCATATTGTTTTGTAGGTTTTGAAAGAAAGAAAGCTTTTTGCCAAATTGTCCAAGTGTGAGTTCTGGTTGTCGGAGGTGAGTTTTCTTGGGCACGTGATTTCAGGTAATGGTATTTCTGTGGATCCATCTAAAGTAGAAGCGTTCTACAATGGGAGGCTGCGAGATCCCTTACTGAAATTCGAAGCTTTTTGGGTTTGGCCGGATATTATCGAAGGTTTATTGAGGGTTTTTTTAAGCTAGCACTTCCTTTGACCCAGTTGACTTGTAAAGGGCAAGAGTTCATTTGGGATATTCGGTGCGAGGAAAGTTTTAATGAGCTGAAGAGAAGATTGATGATAGCTCCGATTTTGATTTTACCAGATCCTAATGAACCGTTTGTAGTGTATTGTGATGCGTCTTTGATTGGTCTAGGTGGGGTGCTAATGCAAGACGGTAAGGTCGTGGCTTATGCTTCAAGGCAGTTGAGAGTACATGAGAAAAATTATCCTACTCATGATCTTGAATTAGCGGCTGTGGTTTTTGGTTTGAAGATTTGGAGGCATTATCTCTACGGTGCAAGGTTCGAAGTCTTTAGTGACCATAAAAGTTTGAAATATTTGTTTGATCAGAAAGAGTTAAATATGAGGCAGCGGAGATGGTTGGAATTTTTGAAGGACTACGACTTTGGCTTGAATTACCATCCTGGTAAAGCGAATGTGGTAGCCGATGCGTTGAGTCAGAAATCATTGCATATGCCCGCTTTAATGGTTAAGGAGTGGGAGCTTTTGGAAGCTTTTAGGAACTTGAGTTTGGTGTGTGAGGTGACGTCCGATAGCGTGAGACTTGGAATGTTGAAGGTTACTAATGATTTTCTGGTGACTGTTAGTGAGAAACAGAAGATGGATGTGAAATTTATGGATTTGATGACGGTTGGAGAGAAAGTGAAAATGAGGACTTTAAAGTGGATATTAATGGTGTTTTGAGATTCCGAGGTCGAATTTGTATTCCTGATGATGCGGGGTTGAAAAGGATGATTTTGGAGGAAGGACACCGGAGTAATTTGAGTATACATCCGGGAGCTAATAAAATGTACCAAGATTTAAAGAAGATTTTTTGGTGGTCTGGATTGAAAAGAGATGTGGCTCAGTTTGTTTATGCATGTTTGACTTGTCAGAAATCAAAGGTAGAACATCTGAGGCCTAGTGGTTTGTTGCAACCGCTGGATATTCCTGAGTGGAAGTGGGACAACATTTCTATGGATTTTGTAACAGGGTTTCCGAATACTCAGCGGGGGCATAATGCTATTTCGGTGGTTGTTGATAGGCTGACTAAATCGGCTCATTTCATTCCGATTGACATTAGTTTTACTTTGGAGAGGTTGGCTGAGATTTACATCAGTGTGATTGTGAAGTTGCATGGGGTTCCGTTGAGCATTGTTTTGGATCGAGATCCGAGGTTTACCTCGAGATTTTGGGAAAGTTTACAGAAGGAGTTGGGTTCTAAATTGAGATTGAGTTCGGCTTATCATCCCCAGACGGATGGACAGACGAAGAGAACGATTCAGTCGTTGGAAGATTTGTTGCGGGCTTGTGTTATTGAACAAGGTGGTGCGTGGGATAGTTATCTTGCATTGATTGAATTCACGTATAATAACAGTTTCCATTCTAGTATTGGAATGACACCTTTTGAAGCACTGTATGGACGAAGATGTCGAACACCGTTGTGTTGGCACAAATCTGGTAAGAGTTCAGTGGTTGGACCAGAGTTGGTGCAACAGACTACAGACAAGGTGAAGCTTATTCGTGAGAAAATGAAGACTTCTCAGAGTAGGCAAAAGAGTTATCATGATCGTAGAAGGAAGGATCTAGAGTTTCAAGTGGGCGATCATGTATTTTTGAGAGTTACACCGGTAACGGGTGTGGGTCGTGCATTGAAATCGAAGAAAATTACTTCTCGGTTTATTGGTCCTTACTAGATATCTGCGAGAGTGGGTGCTGTGGCTTATAGGGTGGCGTTGCCGCCGAGTCTGTCGAATTTGCACGATGTGTTCCATGTTTCACAGCTTCGGAAGTATGTTCTGGATCCGTCGCATGTGATTCCGATGGATGAGGTTGAGGTAAGGGAGAACCTTACGGTTGAGGCATTACCCGTTAGGATTTTGGATCGCGAGGTGAAGCGGTTGAGGGGCAAGGATATTGCACTTGTGAAAGTGGCGTGGGGAGGCACTGCTGAGGGTAATTTGACTTGGGAGTTAGAGAGTCGGATGCGGGAGTCGTATCCAGAGTTGTTCGTCTCAGGTATATTTTCGAGGACGAAAATTTCTAAGTGGGGGAGAGTTATAACGCCCCAGTTTTAGTATTTTTATTTAATCGAGTCGTTTTGATTATTTGATTATTATATTATTTTATTTTCGACTTTTATTTGGAAATATGTTATTTTTCAATATTGTGATATTTTATCGCGTTTTGGGAACGTTTGCGAGATATTTGAGTGTAGGGGTATTTTGGGCATTTCACTTTATTTTTCTTAAGTTAAGAAAATAGAAATAGAAAGAGAGAAAATTAGAGAGAAAGAAAAAGAGAAGAAGGAAAAGGGGAAGAAAAGAGAAAGGAAGGAGAAAGAGAGAAAAACTTGGAAAAATCTAGAAATCGAAACAATCGACTTTCCAAACACGATTAAATCGGGTAAGGTTGCGAAACTTGATTATTATATACTTGTGTATGATTATGTATGTATGTTTTTGGTTGTTATTGGATTTAAATGGAGATATAGAGTAAAGCCCATAAATGTTGAAAGTGTTAGAAATTGATCCAAATGTGTCTGAAATCATGTTTTAGTGTTCCTTATAGTTGATACATGATAGATACATGTTGTTAGGCATTGTATTGGTAATTTTTCTAGGGTATAGGTGAAAATTAGGTTGAATTTGGTTTAAAAACGCAGAACAAAATTCTGCAAAAAATTATGGTTTTTCCACTGCCCATATGCGTATCACTCAAGGCAATACGCGTATTGGTCAAGGCAATACGCGTATGGCATTGAAGAAATGTGGGCAATACGTGTATGGAGCTTCATTTTCTCGGCCATCTGCCCATTTGCGTAATGGTACGCGTAAGACTTTAGGGCAATACGCGTATGAAGTAGGACACTACGCGTATTGGATTTTTAATGAGAATTTTGGGAAAAATGGGTCTCTGCCCATACGCGTACGACCTTAGGCAATACACATATGGAATGGGCGAGGGAGCAGGGCAATACGCGTATGGCTCAGGGCAATACGCGTATGGCCAGGAGAATTGCAAAATTTGGTTTTTCGTGATGTCTTTTCTTGGTTAGTCTGTAACTTGTGTTCCGATTATCCGTTTTTAACATTCTTGGTATCGTTGAGTAGCTATTGAAGTGTACTTTCTTATTATAATAATTTTGAGATTGTTAGCCGATTTAATTATGTCGGGAATTTGGAATAGTGTCGTTTTGTCAACTTTTGTCGTTATAATTGTGTGTAATTGGTGTGTATCATGCAATGTGTTGTTGATATGGATATGGTATGACTTGTGTGCTGTTGTGTGGTATAAATGCATTATTTTGGGCTTGAATTGCAAAGCATGATTAATGTTGAGTGAGATGATTGCATATATGTGCGCATTTGAATGTCATGAGTCATTGTATGCCAAGCATCATGATATGCATTCTTGTGATGTCGTGTGCCCTAGTGGGTGTGAGCGACGAATCGATTCCAGAGGGAATCCGCTATAACGTCGTGTGCCCGTGTGGGGTGTGAGCGATGATTATAGACGATCGTGTGCCCGTGTGGGGTGTGAGCGATCGGATCGTGAGCCTTATACAAAGAAGACCAAAAGCGATCCATAAACGTCGTGAGCCTTATACAAAGAGACCGAAAGCGACGGGGAACATCGTATGCCCGACGGGGAGTTACATTAAGTAACGAGCGATTGTTCCAATAGTTCCTGAGTGAACTAGTGTTGAGATGATGGATGGATGGTACCGCATATGCATTGCATAGAGTCGTTGTGTCGGTCTCTGTGCATTTGCATAAATCATGAATATGATTGACTATGTGTGAGAATTGTGAATGAATTGATATATGTTGGTGATAATTGTATTGTGTATGATTGATATGCAGTAGTGATGGATAAATGAGATATGTATTGTGTTGTGTTGTATTTGGATTCTGTTGTGCGTTGTGGTGAGAATATTTGACGTGTGTAATGTTGTGTTATTATATAATTATATGCAATTATATTATGATTGTGTTTCTCACCCTTCTACTGTTTTATAATGCTCTATGAGGCATTGTAGATTAGATTGCTGGAGGTCTTTTGTGAAGCTTAGGTCTTCATTCTTTTGTCGGTCGGCTCTGATTTGTGGCACCGGGTAGTTAGGGAGACCGTTGGTGATTTGTGTGTTTATGTATATGTTCTTTTGAGATTGTACATGTATGATTGTATTTGACAGACAAAATTTTCATGATATATATATATATATATATATATATATATATATATATATGAGATTTCAGTACAGATTTTCCGCTTTTATTCTGTATCTGAATTGTGGGTAGTAGGAACCAAGTTCCTTTGTTAATTGCTACCTGATTGTTGCATATCTTTATGGGCAGGTTTATGTGTATTTTGTTTCAAATTGATGTGACCCCTTGGTCTATGCCGTGAATGTTTTAAATATACTCTGATGAAATTTTGAATTTTATTTATCACTTTAATAGCTGGGGGTATAGATTGGGGGTGTTACAATGTATATCCTCCCTGTGATATCTCTTCGGAACCCCAGATGGGTCAACTCCACCGGTTTGCCTTCCATCAATAAGGCACTAAAAATTGCTTCAATATCTCTATTCAACCTTAAGGTCCCTCATCCAACTCATTTTCCCCCAAGGTAAGAGGTTTACCCAACACATGATTAATCGTGTCTCAGTCAAACTTCACCTCTCTCCCCATTACTTGTGTAGTCCAAGAAAAAACCTCATTATCATAAGGTAGAGCATTAGCATAGAACTCTCTCAAGAGTTCCACGTTGTAACCGTCACATGGGGTAATTAGCTTGTCTCACTTTTTCTCATGAAGAATCGCAGCTACTGCTTTGTAGGATCCTTGGGGGTTAATGTTAAACCTTTTCTCAGGAAAGATGAACCTTCTCTCCAGAGCAACATATCTAGCAGTGCCCTTTTGAACCACTCGGTGTCAAAAGAAATTGGCCACTGACGAGAGGAATTTCCGACCTTTCTTTTCTCTGAAGGTGTTGTTCTTGGAGGTGCCATCTGCACAACACCAAATATAACCAACAAAAATATATGACACATTAATAACAAAGCAATGTGCAAAAGATTAGAATAAGAAATCAAAGCACAATTAAAAATTAAAATCGCTGTCATGTTCGCCTTGGTTTTGCCCAGTGAAAATCCAGCGAGCCTTCGCCCCAGGTTCGCCCAACGAACTCAAGGCAAACCCTGCAAATTTGAAAAACTCCAAGTTCTACCTATGCAATCATAACACAACAACAATGTAATTTCTACCATTCAATCAATTCTATCTAGTTTTAAAATGAGTATCAAGTATACAACAACAACCAAGTCAACATTGTTCATGCAAGGATTCAAATTTCTTAAAAATAAATCAAACCAATTTCAACTTAACCTAAGCAAGAACATCTCACTCTCTAAAAAATTCTTTTAGTTCAATACCCAAACAAGTATAGCAATGCAAATCGATAAAAATTACACATGCATAACATGTTTACAAAGCTAGAAGAAATTTTCCAAATTTTTTTCACAAAACCCTAACCACATGCTTCTTACAAGGACAATGAATGACTAAAAGAAATCAAACCTGCAATGAAGTGACTAGAAAGAATGGAAATTGAAATTGAAACTTGGGAAAAATGTATTCTTCTTACTTGATACGGGTGAGAGAGACAAGAGAATATGTGTTGTGTATTTTTGTGATAGAGACAAACATAATGGAAAGGCAAAAGGGGAAGTGGGGAAAGGTTTTGCCCCACAAAATCTGATTACAAGCTATTGGGCCCATGATACTGGCCCACAAAAATAAAATAACTTTAGTGATGTGGCAGAAAAAGTGTTATTTTGTTCTGTCTCGCTCAGTTCACACAACGAACTTCCCGCGAGCATTCGTCCTAGGTTCGCCCAGCGAACTCAAGGCGAATGAGACAGATTTTTCAATTTTTTTTCTTTTCTTCTAACTCTACCACAAAACTTCCTATACTAACTTAACACTAAAAATGCAATAAATATGAAATGGTACTTATAATGTTGGGGTGCCTCCCAACTAGCACTTTGTTTAAAATCATTTGAGCTCGACAGTCCGATGGTTGAAACGTCAGAACTAAAAGCAATTGAATTAGCTTCCGCATGAAACATCCTACCACAAAAGGTCCTTAATCACTATCATACCCAGTTTTTGTTCCACTTTTCCTTAGGAAAGAAAAATCCCAACAAGACTTCATCATATCCTCCTTGGCCTCTTCTTCTTCTTTCTAAACACCGCTTCAATCTTTGCATTTCCTCTTTCTTTTTTTTTGATGCAACTCTTGCGTCTTCATTTTTATTTTTCTTTACCGCAACTCTTGTATCTTCCTTTCTCACTTGAAAATCATCTCCTACAAGATTTGAATACACCACACCTTTGAAAAGTGTAAAACACATTTCTTCATCATTAGTCCTCACCTTCATTATACCTTCATCAACATCAATTAACATTCTTGCGGTTTTCATGAAGGGTATTCCAAGGATTATTGGTGTATCCTCATCTTCTTCCATGTCCATGACTACGAAATGAACCGGGAATAAGAATTTGTAGACTTTCAATAACACGTCTTAAACAAAACCATGAGGACAAGTCCTTGACTTGTCCGCTAGTTACAAAGTTATGTTGGTTGATTTCATCTCCATGTTCTCAAACCTTTTCACCACGGACAAAGGGATCAAATTAATACTAGCACCCATATCGACTAAAGCCTTACACTTGAAATCACTACCTATAGTTATAGGTAGAGCTGCTCTCCGCGGATCTCCTTCCTTCCGTGGAAGAATGCTTTGGACGATAGCACTACAATTTTCATTGAGCTCAATGGTTTCCTTATCTGTATACCTCTTCTTCTTTGTAAGTATGTCCTTCATAAATTTTGCATACTTGGGCATTTTCTCTAGAGCCTCGGAGAATGGAATGGTTATTTGCAACCGGCTACATATGTCCAAGAATATAGCATAATGCTTCTCATTGTCTTTTTTCGTAGGAGCATTAGGATATGGCAACTTTTTCATTGTAACTTAACTCTCATGCTCATTTCCTTTCTTACTTTTTTTCTTCTTTTCCTCTCTTTGTAAGAACAAGATTTGGTTCTACATCTGGCCATTAAGTTTTGATGATAATTGTGTACATATTATCTAAGAGAACAATTCTGTATGATATGGTTTTTGTCTAGTGTGTGGCTATTGCCATTATGATTCTGACTGTGATAAGAAGGTGTGTAACGTCATCAGACTCTATTATCAACACTCT
The DNA here is from genome assembly GCA_022829125.1 of Lathyrus tuberosus. Taxonomy (NCBI): domain Eukaryota; kingdom Viridiplantae; phylum Streptophyta; class Magnoliopsida; order Fabales; family Fabaceae; genus Lathyrus; species Lathyrus tuberosus. Next base: position 19,170,538 of record JALAZF010000012.1, on the reverse strand, counting down.
AGAAGAAAACATATGTGTGTACAAGTTAAGTCAAAATTCATGAATGTTTCTAATATAACGCTTCTAATGAACGTTAGTTCTGGACATTCTAATTAAGACTCTATGATAAAGGTCTACAAGACTTTCTAATGTGATGCGTTTCTAATGTTACAAGTTCTGAAGATTTTGAAGACGTGGTTCAAGTGAACAAAGCTCTAAAGGTTCTGAAGACACAATTTATGAAGATCAAGTTCTGAAGAGTTTTTAAAGACAAGGTTCTGATTGGACGAAGTGTTGAAGACTCTGAAGACAAAGAACGTGCTTAATGAAATCTGAAGACTCTGAAGACAAGGTTCTGAAGGAACAGGTTCTAAAGACTCTGAAGATAATGCTTCTAAAAGAACGAGTGCTGAAGATTCTCAAGATAGATTCTACTGAACAAAGATCTTGGAATTCTGAAGACTGGGTTTCTGAAGACTACACAAAGAATGACTCTTCTACAACACGCTTCATCAAGTTAATATCTGAAGCCTCTAAAGATGCTAGAAGACTGAATATCAGAATGTTTTTAAGCTGAATATAATAGTACTAAAACTCTGTATCCTCTACCTTGAAAAGTTGGCGCAGGAGCAGCTTTTTGTACAATGATGTTGACCATTCCTTCATATGAACGTTGGGATATTGCTGTTGGAATATGTTTCCAAGAATACCCCTCAACGGATCTATTCTCTCATGCTCTATAAATTGAAGACTTGGAAGCTTGAAGAAATGTTGCTCATGGCTAGAAGCTAGTTGCATGTCACTCATAGCTTATTGCTGAAGCAGTCGCTGATCACAAAGAGAGAAAGATAAAAAAATTGTTGGTTGTTGTTCATATAAAGGATTATTATTCAACACAGCTAACAAATCAACATGTAGCAAGCAAAGATGAAGCTGCTACTACAAGTGTGCACAAAGATGATTATGCTAATACCATATGAAACTACTCAAGTGAGACATTGTAAGTGAAGCATAGTAGCTTAGTTGAACTTGATGGTTGAACTGGAAAGAACATTATATGCTCAAGAAAGGAGTACAAGATGCTGAAAGCTGAAGCTTAAACGAAGAATGCTCAATGGAGAAGAAGCTGAAGCAGAATGATGAAGAACCCACAACGATGCAACATACTAAAGTCATCTGAAACTCATCAAGTGAAACATCAATAAGTGAAGCATAGTAACTTAGTTGATCTTGATAGTTAAGCTGGAAGAAGCACTACCTACTCAGAAAGGAGTGCATCAGAAAGAAGCTTAAAGCTTATGATAAGAAGTTGAAGTGCTCATAAGAAAGCTTTTAAGCTATACAAAACTAGGGTGCTTATAATCTCTTAGAGATTTATTTTTAGATAGTTTTTGTATTAGAAAGTAAGGAGTTGTTGCTCACATCTTGCTAGAAACACTTAGGTGTTCATGTACTTTATTTGTGTAATCAGCTTGTAAGAAGCATATATAGTGCACACAAAAATCCATGAAAAAGGCAATTTTCCTTGAGCGGTTGAATGATGACTAGAATGCTTGAGAGGGCCAAGTCATGGTTGAGCGGCTTGGAGGTTGATTCCTTGAGCGGTCGATTAAAGACCAGAAAGCTTGAGAAGACTAAGCGTGTTTCTAACAGCTTAGTGGATGATTCCTTGAGAGGTGAATGAATGCCAGAATTCTCAAGAAGGCAATGGAGGGTATCCATTGTGGTTGTGATCGTTGATGATTATTGGATTAAGTCCTTGTGATAAGGCAAAATCACCTTGAGGGGTGGACTGGAGTAACTTCATTAACAGTGAACCATGATAAAATAATTGTGTTCATTTAGTTTATTTACATGTTGACGCAATTGATTTAATTTTCGGAAATGGGGACGAAATGTGAAACCCAATTCAAACCCCCCTTCTTGTGTTTCTCAACCTTCACTCTTAACTTCTTTTCTACTTCCTCTTTATCATTATTTTTTTCAACTTCTTCCAGAATTTCATCCTCCTTTTCAACTTCAACATTTTTCTCCTCAACATTTTTATCAACTCCCACACTAATTGTTTTCCTACTCCTAGTAAAGATGACTTTGTAAGATTCCTTCGGATTCACTTGAGTATTAGCCGAAAAATTTTCTTTATGTTGGTCGGCTAATTTCTTGGATAATTGTCCAACTTGAGTTTCAAGGTTCCGAATTGCCGCATTCGTACTCTTTTGAGTGGAGATAGACATTTGCATGAATTGGTTAAAAGTTTCCTTAATATTTGAGCTTCCACCTTGGTGTTGTTGAGGTTGGTTGTAACTTTGGCAAGGTTGACAGTTAGAATTCCCCAGTTCTTGCCTCCAACCTTGTTGGTAACCTTGGTTATTACCTCTCGGTTGGTAGCCTTGGTTATTGATTTGGTACGGTGGTCTAGGTTAATAGCCTTGATTTTGGCTTCCCACATAGTTGGCTTTTTCAACGACTGGTGGACAATAGCCGGTAGGATGATCACCTTTACAAAGTTCACAACTTGCAATTTGTTGAGCTTTATTGGGAACTTCTTGCATCTCTTTGATTTGTTGTGGAAGTTTTGAGATTTGCTTTGTCAACAACTCCACTTGTTGTGAGAGTAATTTATTTTGAGAAAGATTAGCATCATTCATTCCCAACTCAATAATTCCCGATTTTCTTTGCAAAATACCATGGCTGTGTTGACCTTGATGATCATTTAGTGCCATCGTATCAATGATAGCAATTGCATCTGCCGCACTCTTTGACATTAGAGAACCAATCGCCGTAGCATCCAAAAGAGTTTTATGAACGGGTTGAAGTCTGTAACGGAAAATATGCACTTGAGTCAAGTCATCAAACCCATGACCCTTGCACTTTCTCAACATAGATTTGAATCTTTCCCACGCTTCATTGAGAGATTTGCTTTCTCCTTGCGCAAATGCCGAAATCGAAGTCTTGGCCTCCATAAATCTAGATTGAGGGAAGAATCGTTCAAGAAACTTCTTCTCCAAAACGTTCCAATCAATCATCACAAGAGTAGATTGGTCAAGATACCACTCCTTCGCCTTCCCAATTAAAGAATGCGGGAATAGTGTCTTGAACAAAGATTCCTCTTCGACTTCTAGAGCTCCAGTTACTCCCCCTATTTCATAAAATTTCGTGAGATGAGTAAACGAATCCTCTTGATCCATCCCCACAAAGGGATTTGCATATAAAAGAGCTAGGATTCCTGTCTGCATCTCATAATGCCTTCCATTGTTGGTATTCCGTGTGATTTGAGCATTGTGTCATGGATGTTAACACATGGGGTTGCAGTAGGAGGTAGTGGTGGTGGTGGTGGATCTGCCAAGTTTTGCGTAACAATGGGTGTAGATGAAGAACTTTCTCAGTGTTCTTGTCTTTCTTTGGCAAGTTGCCTTCTCCTCCTAGTTCTGCTACTGAGCTTCCACCCGGTTCTTTCAATCCCAGGATCGAAAATAAGTTGGTACGCAGGTACACTCCCTCGTATAAACAGAATCTGCACACTTAACCAAACAAATCGAATAGTACAAGAAAAATAACAGAGGTAAGAGATCACAATACAAAGATCTTAAAATCAATAAACTATTGCAATGCTTGCAATATCAACAACAGTCCCTCGCAACGGCGCCATTTTATTCAAATCGTAGTTAAAGGGAGGGTTTTTGTTATCGTCTCCACAGGGATTGTTCTATTATGGGATGCTTGTCGTTAAATAGTTTACCGTTCTAAGAAAAAGGGTTTTCAAAGCTTGTTTCATAAATTGTCACGATTTTAGTAGCAAAGCTTATAAATTCTAAAGTGTTTGATTAACAAAGTATATCAAAAGTAGTTTTCATCTACCCTAACTTATACGTATTCTTTCAATCTTGTATGTGAAGTCGGATCCGATTAATATCATCGTGTATTCTCTCAATACTGTCTATCTCTAGAGCGACATCGTGAGAAATATTGTATTCATCGCTACACGATCTCTCCATATAATAACCAATATAGTAAGCTTTAAGTTCAATACAAAGCAACTATCAACCATAGATCGATCTCTCCAATCTATAAATTGATAGATGAATATTTTAGGTCGAGTTCCATAAAATCTATGTCTAGAGTTTTACAAACCAAGAATGGATCATTAAGAACAAAAATATTCATCATATATTAATCATCACTTGTTCACATACAAGGCCAATCAAAAGAAATACATAAAGTTAAGGTAGACTACCTCTACCTTTGATGCAAAGGAAATTGGCTACCCATAACCATGGTAGCTTGCTTTACAAGTAATGAGAGAAGATGAATTAGAATCCACGTCGAAGAATCAAACTCGGATGCGAATCCAGCTTCTATTTTCAAAATATCACTCTTTTATGAAGAAATGCAGAAAAATGAGTCTTCTATGTGAAAATGGGGGTTATGATCCTTAAAAAGTGTGAAAAGTACTTATATAGTACAACTAAAGTCTGCCAAGTTCTCCCAGCGAATGCTTTCTTCGCCAAGCAAGGAATACTTTATGGCATCTGGAGTGCCTCTAAACAGTTAAACCGCCTATGGGAAAATATCTAAGCTCGCCTAGCAAACACTTCTTTGCCCAACGAGCTTCCTCGCAACAAGTTTGCACAACGAACTTATGGTCCTTTACTTACTGTTGTAGCGTGCAATTTTTATCGGTGACGCGACCACCTTACCGTAATGGTTGGAATTGAGTGCTACTTTCTGATTTCTTATTTATCCTATGAAGCTGGAAAGAAAAGGGAAGATATCTAAAACTAACCTTGCACACAAATGTTTTCTTTTTTTGAATGCTAAGAGATTGGGGATTCGGGGCCAGGTTATACAAAAGGAAGTTGTCAATCGCCCAGTGTATATATGGTTATCCATAGACTTTTTATTGCATGTTTCTCTGTTAATTTAACTATTTTCTGGTGTTTGTCTGTCATGTATTGGGAAAGTTTCTCTTTCGGGAGTGTTGGGAGAGTGTTTTTGTTGTTTTTGGGTTTTCTGTTGTTTTGGTAAGATACTGGACCTAAAGTTTTTGATTTGTGTGCTCGCTAAGATTTCGCAATCTTATGTCTACGTATTCCCGTAAAGAGAATTGGGAAATCAGAGCTACCGTAGTTCCTCCAATTTGTATGGGAGGAAAAATATTTGGTGTCTTGTTCAAAGCCCAAGATTGAAGCTGAAAGAGTATTTATGTCATGTTCAAAGCCCAAGATTGAAGCTAAAGGTTTGACTGAGAGAGAATTTGTCATCTCTAAAGAAAGATATCTCACCTATTCATCACAAAATGTTGGGTAACTGATTATAAAGGGGAACTACTTTAACTAGAATGTATGGAATCCAGCAATGCCATAATTTCCTTTATAAGGGAGGTGTCCTGAAGGAATAAACTTTAACTCAGTGTGGAGCAATGCCATTTTTCCTTGGGAGTCTTTCCATGCTAAGAGAGGGACATTGACTTGGATGTAAATAATCCAGAGGCTTGCCACTTATAGAAATTAGATGAAAGAAGAAGTTTACTGTGATAAAAGAGGGACCACAGCTTTGATTTTGAATCAAGAAGCGTGCCACTTACAACTGTTATCTGGAATTGGGTTTTTTTTATTGTCTGTTTTGATAGGTGATGTACAGAGAAATGTCTTTCTACAGAGAGAACTCTTGATTTCCTCTGAGGGGATGTTGGTTTTTGTGTGCCTTGATCAAAGCCCAAGGTTGAAGCTAAAAGATTGACTCTGTTAAGGGAGTTTTATATATGTCTTGTACGAAGCCCAAGATTGAGTCTAAAAAGAGTTTGACTCCACTGGGGAGGTTTTTATCTGTCTTGTACAAAGCCCAAGATTAAGGCTGACTCTACTGAGGAAAATCATTATACAAAGCCTAAGAGGTTGATGGTAGGGGAAAATCTTATATGAAGCCTAAGAGGAGGCACGCTTTTGCTGAGGATTGTTGAAATCCGGAGGTAGGTCCAATATGTATTGGGGAAACCAAATGTTTTACTCTTTCTGGGGATCAAAGGGAGAGTTGCAGTGTCAGATACCTTAAGGCTCTGATTCTGTTAGGGTTTTAATTGATAGTAAATTGACCCTAGTTGGGGATTTTTTTAAGGTGAAAATTAAGCCTTGTGGTGTCTAAAGGTTTTAAAGGTGAGTGTGAAAACCTTAGGAGGTTTTAAACTCCGCTGGAGACTGGTGAAATAATCAGGGTTTTTTCCTGTGCTTTTAGGAAACTTGAGGGTTTCTGTGAAATCTAAGAGGAGATGAGACTTTCCAAGTCTACTGGTATGAAGAGGTTGGCTATTAGCTGGAGAATGATCTTTGTATGATGCCCAAGAGGAGGCTGAGACTGTCCATGTCTCTTAAGAAGTGGTGGACTCTAGTTCTAAAAAGAGATCTTTGTATGAGGCCCAAGAGGAGGCTGAGGTTTTAAGGGATGAAGATCAACCCTAAAATGGTCTGATGTTTTGGAATTCTTGACTCTCCTGTGGATTGAACTAGCAAAAGATGACTAATTTCTATCCTATACCTGTAGGAAGCCTTTAGGTCCTTGTACTAAGCCCAAGAGGAGGCTGAGAACTTCTAAGAAGCCTGAGGGCCCTTGTACTAAGCCCAAGAAGAGGCTGGGTATGCTTTTAAGAAGTCTGTGGGTCCAAGCCTAAGAAAAGTTTAAGAAAGGTTTCACCGGTAATAAGTCCTTTCTCTGCAAAACAGTTCTAAGGTTTGAAGAAATTCAAAAGAGGTTTCACCGGGAATTAATCCTCTCTGGGGGAATGAATTTCTTGTACACATATATTTCTAAGTTAGGACAGTCTTGAGAAAAGTTTCACAGAGAATAATGCCTTTCTTTGTTCCATATTATATAAGCCCAAGAGGAGGCAAAAATGTATCTGGAATTTCCTATGGGGAACTAGTTTTGACTGTGTTGAAAGAGTAACCATTGGTTTGATCTAGACCTAGACCTAACTGATGGGGAAAACTCTAAGCAAGTATGTACAAGCATATATTTATATATATATATATATATATATATATATATATATATATATATATATACAGATGAAATATATAAACAAGTATGTATTGAAGAGATAGTGGAACTTATAGTTGTGCAAGCCCAAGCATTTTAACCACAACTGTATGGTTAGATTTTCAAGAAATTGAAGAAAGTTTTGATAACATTTTGAATTTGAATTTGAATAAAAAATAAAGTTGTTTTAAAAGGAAGTTTGGGGCTTATACTCAAGGAGAGGCCCAGATGCTCTCTTTTGAAAAGGCGACGATCACGTCGTAGTTTTGAAAATCATAGAGGGACTTATACAATGACGGAGGCCCAAATTATTGTATTTTTACAAAAGAGGTGGGTCTTACACTCTATTAGAGGCCCAAAAGTTTATTTTTATACAAGAGATGGGACTTACAACTCAAGGAGATGCCCAGATGATGATTGTTTAAAAGACGACGATCGTGCCGCGGTTTCGAAAACACAGTGGGACTTATACAATGACTGAGGCCCAGATTATTTATGTGTGACAAGGGATGGGTCTTACACTCTATTAGAGGCCCATAAGTGTTTGAGAAATTAAAATTAAGAAAAACCCTAATTTTAAATCAAAAATACAATTTTTCAAGGAAAATTAAATAATAAATGATATAAAATATCAAATATATTTAAAAATAAGTTGTAACCTTTGAAAAATATTTTGAAAGATCATGTTTAATCACATGAAAGCTTGAAATTCAATTGTTTTTGAAAAATCAAGATGGAAATCTCATTTTAAAAATGTTTGAAAATAAATAAAATGAAATTAATTACAAAATTCAAACTATATTAAATAAATAATATAAATTCAATTTTTTGTGGAATAAAATATTTCAACATTTTTGTGAATTTTCAAAAAAAGAACCAATAAAAAATAATTAAAGATGAGGGAGAAATTAATTTTGAGATTAATTAAGAAAATCATGAAAAATATGAAAAAAAAATAGCAAAAATGAGAGGGAAATAAAAATGGTCTGGGTGGGTGGTGAACCACGCCCTCCAACCAAACACACATGCACTGCTACCACTGGGGTGGTGATACATCCGTGTATCAAAACCACCCCATATGTACATAAGGGTGACCCAAATTCTAGGTCAGGCCAAGGCAAAAACCAAGTTTTGGTAGATTTGCATGAAGGCCATAACTTCTTCATTTCTCCATGAAAATGGATCAAATTTAGATGGATCTTGCCTAGAATTTCATGAGGAATCCAATGGTGGTATTAGATTTTTCTAAAGATGCCTATATTTTAAAATCTAATAGTGGTTTCAAAATAGGCCAAAATTTGCAAGTTCTATGCCACCTCTTCATACAAGCAACAATAGCATGATAAATTGGTTCAAACACAACAAATATGACATGCATGACATGTTCATGAATAATGGACATCAAAGCAATGCATATTTTAAAGAGTTCAAGTTGTTAAGCACTTACCTCTTGAAGCTCCTTGTGCTATCTTGCAAAATGCTTACGCCAGAAGTAATCTAATGCCTTAGACACTCTTGATAGATCCCTTAGAAGCTTTTAGGATGATCAAAACTAGCTGGAATCCTCAGGAACAAGAATTGGCTCATTCTTGCAAAAGTGGCAAAAGTGACCAAAATAGTAACTCACTCAAATGGTGTTATAGTTGAGGGAAACATGTTGGGATAGTTTGAGGATGATATTTGGAGTGTATTTGAAGTGTTTTTTGGTTTTGAAAGTGACTGAATCAAGACATGGCTTGAAAAATGTAGAAAAGTAAAATTTTGAGGTTTTGGAGGTTGACTTTTTTATTTTGGTGTTCCATATGTGTTTTGAAGTTAAGGATCACTTGTATATGACATATGTGAGGTGTTAGGATGACTGGTTTGAATGAAATTACTCTCTATTTGAAAATTCACTTGTTACTTGCAAAAGAAGCAAATTTTGGTTTTTTATAGAGGTTGGAAATAAAGCATAAGATGTTATGCTTTGGTGTACTAGAATTGATCAGAAAGAAGCTCTATTTATAGTAGAGCAAGTTTGTTATGGGGGCAATAGTGAATGGGGGTTGACCACCCTATTATCCAATGGTTATGCAAAAGAATCTCACGTCTCCTCTAGCCATTGACTTGAGTCAATCTTGCAGGCTATGAGTCTTTTGTTGCAGGGATAAGGTTTGACTCATTTGGTTGATCATAGACTGATACATGCCAGACCTATGCATCCATTCAATGCCTCATGACAAATTTGAAGTTTTTGAATTTGAAACTTGAATGCTACATGCCAAAAGAGGTGGATTTTTGACTTGGTGGCTTTGTGTTCAGATCATCCATCATTCAAGTTGATTTTGGACAAAAATGAAATGATGCAAGTGTCCAAAATTGGATCAAGAAATCGTGGGAACCAAGTTACATGTTCATGCTGTCTTGAAAAATCGGGGTTTTAGGCCATGTTTCAAGGCTTGTAACTCCCTACTCAAGTGGAGTTAGAGTGAGTTCTTGTACGTTTTGGAAAGCCCTAATGGCATACTTCAACTTTGATGTCCAACATTGGTCTTGGTTCTGCTTGTATCATAATGAAAAATGGCCCTAAAGTTAGTGAAAAACCAAGACAGATTCTATCCAAAATTTTCACTAAGTGTTGGAAAAAGTGGCAATTTTCATGTTTTTGTGATTTTGATCAATCTATAACTCAAACTCCATGAGGATTTGGAATCTGATGTAGTTGACAATTTTGAAGTATGTAATGAGAGATTTCATCTGAGCTTTGGGTGGAAGAAAAAGGCCTTGTGGTTTAGGAGTTATGACCTTGCAAAGTTGGTACCAAATCACTTTTGTTCCATAACTTTGAAAATTCTAAGTTTCTTAAGGTTGCCCCTTTTGCAAGTAACCCTATTTTTATTGATTTTTCTTGATGGATGATGATCAAAACCATGAATTAACATTGTTTTTGACTTAGGGAGGGCTTGTTTGTCAAGAAATTCAAAAAGTCAAACTTGGTTTTTTGGCACAGTTGACTTTTTGTCAGATGAATTTGAAACTTTGTGATCCTCTATGAAATCAAGTCCTTGACCTAATTTAAACCTAATGGATGGATTCCATAGGTGTTTTAGAGTGTCCTGAATCATGCCCCAAGGTTTGGGAGCATGTCTTGGTCAAAAGTCAAAGATACAGTTGACTTTTCATCAGGAAACCCTAATTGGCCCAGATCAATTTGAATCTTTGTATTACTCATGAGCCAAGTTCTTTGAATCAATCCAATCTTGTAAATGGATCAATATGATGTATTGGAGGTCTTCAAAACATTTCTTGAGGTCTTGGCTCATGTCTTGCTCCAAAAGTCAACTTAGGGGTGAATTAGGTCAAGAAACCCTAATTCCTGATTTTTGATGAATGCATCATCTGAGGCTATTTTGACTTGATTATTGGACTCATAAGGTCCCTTTGAACTTTTAGACCCATGTTTTGAAGTATTTGCTCATGCCCAGATGAAAATTTTCATCTAAAGGCCTTGGTCGACCAAAACCCTAATTTGGTGACACTGGCGATTTTGAGGCTTGATCCCCTTGGAATGTTGCAACCTTGTGCTTGATTCTTGATGTGGGAGTCCTCTTGATCCTTTATGGGTGTTTGAGAGGCTAGACAAGTTGAGGATCATGTCAATTCTTGGTTGATCCTTTGTCTAAGTGCTCTAAGAGGGCTCAAACCCCTAATGCTTGGTTGTAATAACAATCCCTGAGAAGATTTATGAGGTATGATGATACATCCATATTATGGTGATGATTTGCACAATGATGGAAAATCTTGGTGGTCAAAATTTGGGGTATGACAAATGCCTCTATTTAATCTTCTTGGACCCGAAGGTGTGAATGGTGAAGATATTCGGACATTCAAGGTACAAGAGGATTAAATATCGGAATACCCGAAATTTTGACTGTGGTTATGAATGGTAGCTGATTCGCTTGTCCATCTTCTTTTGCTAAGTAACAACACTTAGAAAAGGGTAAACTTCCCCTCGATCCTGGTCTTCAGCCAGTGAACTGGTCTCAGTTTCTTTTGAAATAAACTTCCCCTCGATCCTGGTCTTCAGCCACAGAACTGGTCTAAGTTTCTTTTAAAATAAACTTCCCCTCGATCCTGGTCTTCATCCATGGAACTGGTCTCAGTTTCTTTTGAAATAAACTTCCCCTCGATCCTGGTCTTCAGCCATGGAACTGGTCTCGGTTTCTTTTTAAATAAACTTCCCATCGATCCCGGTCTTCAGCCACGGAACTGGTCTCAGTTTCTTTTTTATAAACTTCCCCTCGATCATGGTCTTCAGCCACGGAACTGGTCTTAGTTTCTTCTTGTCGAGTTCCTTCCTCGATAAGGAATGCTATTTGTAGCGGTATTCATCAAACTTCTCACCGAGTTTTAATTGGGGAGACGCCATTTGATGGAAAAAGACATGATGTCAGACTTGTTGGGGGAAACCCATGTGTCTGAATCGTAGAGGTGTGCAAACTTCTTTGTGGGAGATGCCATCTGTCAACCTACTGGGGAAAACGAGTCTCTTGAGAGACTGCTTTTTGTTTGGTAAGGTTACATCATACTTTCCTTTGAGACCTTTTCGGAGAAATATCATGTGATGTAATCCAATTTTGAGGTGCTGATGACCTCATTAACATTGAATTTCTTGGGAGAAAAACTGAGGTACTGCAGAGAGTCTCAGTGGAGAGGCTTTTTCTGGGGATTTTCTTTAATCTGGGAAAGCAAGATATCATCTTCAACGGTGAAGAGTGATGTTTCAAAGGTGTCTATCCGAATGTATTCTTGCTTTTGAGAGGTTCAAGTTATCAAAGTGGTCGAGGACATGCTCCAATCCAGAAATAAAATGGGGAGAGATTGCTCAGACGATACATTTTCGGGCAAGGAAAGAACTTAGACCGAAATTTTGTCCTAGAAAAGAGAACTGATAACTCTATTGGAGAGGAGACATTTATCACTTGGGGATGAAAATGACCAAAGTGATATTGATGCAATATGTGTATGAAGATGAATCAATTATGCAGGATGTATGTATGTATGTTTATGCTGACAAAACAGATGCGACATACAGACTGGTGAGGAATACAACTGGATACTCGTCCACTCTAGGAGATGGAAAGTATCATTGGTTCAAGATAATAATCCCTTCCTGCTTAGGAGGGGTAGACCCTACTGGGAAGAAAAACCATCAATTGGTCTTCTGAGGCGAGAACTCTGTCGGGGATGTCAGATGAGACATTACATCTGAAACAGTTGATCTTTTATATAGGTGTACTAGTTAAAAGAAGTACTTTGATTCTGCATTTTGAAGTTTAATCACTTCCGGAGAAGTCATCGATGTTCCTTTTTGTGTTCAGTTGTAAAAAAGAATTGCCATCTTTATTTTAAAAGCAGAAGAAAATTTGAAAATTAAATTTATATTTTTTGTTTCAAGAATCATTGATCATATTAAAAATTGCATTATGTAAAGCAAAATAAATGAGAATTGCAAACAAAAGCACTAGGGCTCAAATTTTATTGACAGAATGGTAATCAACCAAGCGCGTGATTCCATAGAGTATTACAAAGTTTATAAAATGGTAATTAAACAGAAAAGGGGCTACATTGAAACATAACGACCGCTATTCTTCCGTCAACTTTGAATTCTGGACATTCTGAGCTTCTGTTGAAGGTGACCTTGACTGAAGTTTCCTAATAGATGGCATTACTGTTGGGGATCTGAACTTTGTCAGACGTAGTTACTTGCCATGAATCCCTAACTTTTCCCTGGATTGCCTTTTAAGGTTTTCAATCCATCGGGGTGACTTTTGCTTATGTCTCTAATTTTTGCCTGGACCGCCCTTTCGGTTTTTCAATCCACCGAGATGTTTTTTTATATTTTATTTAGGCGAAGTATTTCTTGACTACGTCAACATTTGTGGGGTAGGTAAACTCCTCTCCATCCATGGTTGCGAGTCTCAAGGCACCACCCGAGAAAGCTTTCTTAACCACATAGGGGCCATCGTAATTCGGAATCCATTTGCCCCGGGAATCAGTGAGGAATGATTGTATCTTCTTGATCACGAGGTCTCCTTTTCTGAAGATACAGGGTCAGACCTTTTTGTCAAACGCTTTCTTCATTCTTTACTAATATAGCTGACCGTGGCATAAAGCTGTCATTCTCTTTTCTTCGATTAGGTTTAGTTCATCGTGCCTGCTTTGACACCATTTAGCTTCTATTACCTTGGCTTCCATCAATACTCTCATTGATGAGATCTCTACTTATATGGGGAGCACTGCTTCCATGCCATATACTAGAGAGAAAGGGGTTGCCCCAGTTGAAGTGCAAACAGATGTGCGATAACTGTGAAGAGCAAAGGGTAGCATCTCGTGCCAGTCTTTGTAGGTTACAACCATCTTCTGAACGATTTTCTTGATATTCTTGTTGGCTGCCTCTACCGCTCCATTCATTTTAGGTCGGTAGGAAGATGAGTTATAGTGTTCGATCTTGAACTCAGCACACAACTCTTTCATCATCTTGTTGTTCAAGTTGGATCCATTATCTGTAATAATCTGGCTTGGAACACCATAACGGCAGATGAGATTGTTCTTGATAAATCGGACCACCACTTGTCGGGTTACATTGGTGTATGACACTGCTTCGACCCATTTGGTAAAGTAGTCAATAGCTACAAGGATGAACTGATGTCTATTTGAAGCTTTAGGTTCAATCATGCCAATCATGTCGATCCCCCATATAGAAAAAGGCCATGTTGAAGAAAGAACCTTGAGGTGTGTTGGCGGTATATGGATTTTTTCAGCATATATCTAACACTTATGACACTTTCTCATATACTGATAACAATCAGATTCCATTGTCAGCCAATAATATCCTGCTCTCATAATTTTTCTCGCCATTGTGTATCCATTGGCATTAGTGCCAAAGGATCCTTCTTGAATTTCTTTCATCAACATGTTTGCTTCTTGTCTGTCTATGCATCTGAACAAAACCATGTCGAAGTTTCTCTTATAGAGTGTATCACCATTTAGGAAGAAGTTGCCAGCCAGCCTTCTGAGGGTCTTCCTGTCTTTTCTTGATGTCATGGGCAGGTACTCTTGTCTTTGAAGGAAGCACTTGATATCATGATACCATGGTTTGTCATCTATGACTGCTTCAATTGTGAAGATGTAAACAGGCCTTTCAAGGCGCATTATGTCAATCTTAGGTATGCAATTCAAATGATTTACAACAATCATGGAATAGAGAATGGCTAGTGCATCAACATGTGATTTTCTTCACGAGGGATGTGATGAAACTCGATTCTGTTGAAGAATGGTAACAACCTTCTCGCGTAGTCTTTGTAAGGAATCAATCTTGATTGGTATATGTAGCGAGCGATTTTTGTCGGTGACGCGACAACCTTATCGCTGAATTGGATTTTCTCCTCACAATGAGGAGGGGGTGCTACTTTATGATTTCTTATTTATCCCATGAAGCTGGAAGGGAAAGGGAAGCTATCTAAAACTAACCTTGCACGCGAATGTTTAACTGAACAAATGCTTAAAGAGATTGGGGGTCTGGGGTCAGGTTATACAATGGGGAGTTGTCAATTACCCATCCTATATGTGGTTATCCACAGGTTTTTAGCTTTAGGTTCCGCTTTATACTTGATGGTGTTTATCCATTAATGGATTGGGAAAGTTTCTTGGGAAAGATGAGTGGGAGAGTGAGTTGATGTTCGGGTTTTTCTGATGTTTTTTTGGTAAGGTACTGGATCTAAGTTTTGGTTGATGTATGAAGGTACTGGACCTAGAGTTTTTTATTAGTATGTTCGCTAAGATTTCGCAATCTCATGCCTACGTATTCCCGTTTAAACGAAACAGGGAAATTAGAGCAATCGTAGTTCCTCCTATTCTATGGGAGGAAAAAGATATTTTGGTGTCTTGTTCAAAGCCCAAGATTGAAGCTAAAAGGTTGAGTATTTGTGTCTTGTTCAAAGCCCAAGATTGAAGCTAAAAGGTTTGACTGAGAGAGAACTTGTCATCTCTAAAGGGAGATATTTTGTCTGTTTATCACAACTGTTGGGTGACTGTTTATAAAAGAGAATTACTTTAACTGGGATATATGAATCCAGCAATGCCATAATTTCCTTTATAGGGTTTTATCCTGAAGGGGAAAACTTTAACTCAGTGTAGAGCAATGCCATTTTTCCTTAGGACTTTCTCATGCTAAGAGATGGACAGTGGCGTGGATGTAAATAATCCAGAGGCTTGTCACTTACAGCAATTAGATGAAAGAAGGGAGTTTTAATTTATCTGTTTTGATAAGTGATAAACAGAGAAATGACTTCTTATAGAGGAATTTTGATTTCCTCAGAGGGTATGTTGATTTTTGTGTGCCTTGATCAAAGCCCAAGGTTGAAGCTAAGAGGTTGATTGACTCCACTGGGGAAGTCCTTATACAAAGCCTAAGAGGAGGCTAGGAAAGATTGACTCAACAAGAGAGTGTTTATATGTCTTATACAAAACCCAATATTGAGGCTAAAAAGAGACTGACTCTTTTGGGGATATCATTATACAAATCCTAAGAGGAGGCTAAAAAGGATTTTGACTAAGTCGGGGAGGGTCTGTATGTGTCTTGTACAAAGCCCAAGATAGAGGCTAAAAAGAAGACTGACAATGTGGGAAAGAACTATTTCTCTATCTTGTACAAAGCCCAAGATTTGAGGCTAAACGGAGACTTTCTGACTCGGATGAGGATATTTTAGGTATCTCGTACAAAGCCCAAGATAGAGGCTAAACTGAGCTTTGACACTATGGGAGAGTATTATCTGTCTTGTACAAAGCCCAAGATTGAGGTTGAAATAAGTTTGACTCTGCTTAGGAGATTATTTCTCAAAGCCTAAAAGAAGGCTGGGAGGAATTGACTCTGCTGGGGAAGATGTTTGTCCTAAGCTTAAGAGAAGGTTATGAAGATTTATGTCTTGTACAAAGCCCAAGATTGAGGCTAAAAGGGTTTGACTCAACAAGAGAGTGCTTTTATAAAGCCCAGGATTGTGGCTGAACAAGCTGGAGAAATCATTATACAAAGCCTAAGAGGAGGCTAACTCCTGATAGGGGAAATCATTATACAAAGCCTAAGAGGAGGCTAAAAAAGACAGACTCAACAAGAGAGTGTTCTTATCTGTCTCGTACAAAGCCCGAGATTGAGGCTAAAAAGGTTGACTCAACAAGAGAGTGATTGACTCAACAAGAGAGTCTGAGAAGTGATTGACTCAACAAGAGAGTCTGAAAGTTGATTGACCCAACAAGAGAGTCTGAAAAGGTTAGCTCCATTGGGGAGAATCATTTGTACAAGGCCCAAGAGGAGGCTGACTGCGCTAAGGAAAGGTCATTATACAAAGCCTAAGCGGAGGCTATCTTCTGTCGGGGATTATTGAGATCCCGAGGCAGGTCCAAATGGGGAATTAACTGTTGCTGAGGGTTACAGAAGAGTTGAGGTATCAGATGCCTTGAGGTTCTGATTTGGTTTATTGGTAGTGATTTGACCCTGGCTTGGGGATTTTAGGAAAGAGACTAGGTTTTAGAACCCATGGGTTTTAACTCTACTGGAGATTAATCCCGAATTATCAGGGTTTCTCCTATGTTTGTAAGGTGCTTGGGAATGTCTTTGAGACTCAAGGGGATTTAGACTGTCCAAGTCTACTGGTATGGAAGAGTTTATCTTTGTATGATGCCCAAGAGGAGGCAGGTGTTTTAAGGGATGAGAATCAACCCTAAATTGGTCTAAGATTTGACACTGGAAAGACTGTTCTAGTAAAGGATGACTAAGTTTTGTCTTATACCTTTAAGAGGTCTTCAGGGTCCTTGTATTAAGCCCAAGAGAAGGGATGAGAACTACTAAGAAGCTGGAGGGTCCTTGTACAAAGCCCAAGAGGAGACGGGGATGCTTTTAGGAAGCCTGTGGGTCCCAAACCTAGAAAAGTTCAAGAAATGATATTCACCGAGAATAAATCATTTAGCGAAAGTTCTGAGGTTTGAAGAAATTCAAGAGATGCTATTCACCGAGAATATATCAACTCTGGGGAGTAGAATTTCTTTGACAATTTCAAATAGTGACAATATGAGAAAAGGTTCACCGAGAATACTGCCTTTCTCTTTGTTCCATATTGTTTAAGCCCAAAAGAAGGCAAGACTGTATCTGGAAATCCTATGGGGGATCTAGTTTTGACTGTATTTAAGAGCGACCAACTGGCTTTACCTAGTTCTAGACCTAGTTGCCGGGGAAAACTCTAAATAACTATACTAGTATATATACAGTTAATATATGACAAGTATTTAAAAGGATACGAAAGAAGGACTTATAGTGCGCAGCTTCCCACAATACAGTTATATATATATGAAAGGGAGTAAATGAAAGCTGTTAAAACTTACAGGTGAGCAAGCTTCCATGCTGTTTTGTTAGTTATTCAAAGAAATTAAAGAAAGTTTTGATAACAACATGTATATTTGAATCTAAATCAAAAGCGAAGTTGTTTTTGAAAAGATTGTTGGGGCTTATACTCAAAGAGAGGCCCAAGGTTTAACAGTGATCGCACCATTGCTTTGAAGATCATATCGGGACTTATACAATGACTGAGGCCCAAAGAGGTTTTCTGTACAAAGGGATGGGTCTTACAACTCAAGGAGAGGCCCAAAGATGTTTTGAAAAAGAAAGATGGGACTTACAACACGAGGGGGTGCCCAATGAAAGACAGTGATCGCACCGTCGTTTTGAGAATCGAATAGGGACTTATACAATGACTGAGGCCCAAAGATTATTTTTGTACAACAAGGGATTGAGTCTTACACTCTATTAGAGGCCCAAAGTGTTTGAAAAAGATTTGTTAGGGTGAAAATCAAAGAAACCCTAATTTCATCATTTTTTAAAGTAATTATTCAAAGAAAATTAATTAAAATGATAAAGAATACCAAATAAGTTTGAATAAACAACTTGTGATTTTTGGTTGAGGTTGGAAAAATGATGTTTTAATCACAAGATGAATTAAAACTCATTTGGTTTTGATTTCCAAGGGGATAATTCCTATTTGAAATGTTTAAAAACAATTAAAAATGAATTTATTTACAAAAATATCAACTATATTAAATAAATAATATAAATTTGATTTTTTGGTGGAATAAAATATTTTAATATTTTTGTGATTTTTTATAAAAAGAACCAATAAAAAATAATTAAAATTGAGAGAGAAATTGATTTTTCAAATCATTTAAGAAAATAATATGAAAAATATAAAAATGGAAAAAGTGGTAAAAAAGGGTCTGGGGCGAGGGGGATTCGAACCCCAGACCTCTAAGCCAAACACATGAGCGCGCAACCACTGGGGTGGTGATACATCCGTGTATCAAAACCACCCCATAAATATATAAGGGGTGCCTTGTTTTAGGTCTGGGCAAGGCAAGGCAAGGTCAGCTTTTGAGCCATTTACGTGAAGCCTCTAACTTTCTTATTTCTCCATGGATTGGGACAAAATTTAATCCAATGGTGGTCATGGTTTTTTCAGATGAGGTCCCTATTTTAAAACCCGATAATGGTTTTGAAATAGGCCTATATTTGAATTTTCTATGCTACCTCATGTTACAGGCAAGAATTACATGATGAATTGGTTCAAACACAACATATACAACATGTATGAGATGTTTATGATCAGTGGACTTCAAAGCAATGCATAATTCAAAGAGTTCAAGTTGTGATGCTTACCTCTTTGGGAGCTTTTTGTGCTATTTGCCAAGTTCCTTGTGCCAGAAGTAATTTGATGCTTTGGACACTCTCAATTGATCCCTTAGAAGCTTTTAGAATGGTTAGAACCAGTTGGCATCCTCAGGAACAAGTTGAGCTTTTTCTTGCAAAAGGGGCAAAAGTGACCAATATGGCAACTCTCTCAAATGGTGTTCCGGATGGAGGAAACCAATTGAGACAGTTCAAGGATGATATTTAAAGTGTGTTTGAGGTCTTATCTAGTTTTGAAAGTGATTGAATCAAGGCATGGCTTGAAAAATGCAAAAAAGTCCAATTTTTGAGGTTTTGGAGGTAGACTTTGTGATTTTGGTGTTACAGGTCACATGTTAGTGTTTGGACAGCTTAGATACAATATATTAGAGGTGTTTGGATCATGAGCTGTGATGGAATTTCTCTCTAACTCAAAAACTCAGAGATACCTTGCAAACGAAGGAATTTTGGCCTAGAAAAATGGATTTTGAGGAAAGCATCAGTTGTAGTGCTTTGGTGTACTCAAACTGATCACAATTGATGTCTATTTATAGCATACCAATTTTGTTTTGGCATCAATAGTGAATGGAGGCTCCAGCAGGCCTTTGGCCAATGTTATGCAAAAGGAATCTCATGTCTCCTCTAGCCATTGACTTGAGATTAGAGCACATGCTTTGTAGCTTTGGTTCAGAGATAAGTTTGTACTGAATTCAGTTGGAATAGGCTCAGTTCATGCCACCTTGATGCATTCATTAAAGGCTTGGAAACAAAATTGAAGTCTTGGCATCTTTTAGCCTTTTTAGGTTTGTTAAGGCTACTTGTAGATTCTTGGACTTTGGAGGCTTGGGGATCAGATCATTCCCTTCTTGTTTTATCCTCAGATATGTCCAAATGGATGACAAGGCTTGGACTTATCAGATTTGGACAAATCGAGCAAAATGCACAAATTTTTCCTTGTAAAAACCAGTTCATGATGCCATGTTCCAAGGTTTGTATCTCCTTGCTCAAATGGAATTTGGAGATGATCTGGTACTTGTTGGAAAGCCCTCATGGCATACTTCAACTTTGATGTCCACCCCTAGACCTGGTATGACTTGGATCAAGGTGAAAAATGTCCCTACATTTTGGAAAAAGTAAGGCAGATTCTGACTTAGTGAAAATTTCACTAAGTGTTGGAAAAATGTCATTTTCATGTTTTTAGCTATTTTGATCACCCCATAACTTAAAATCCATGAGGAGTTGAAGTTTGAAGTAGTTGAAGCTTTTGTAGAGTGTAGCAAGACCTACAAATCCAGCTTTGGATCACCCAAAATGGTTGCTTGGATCTCAAGTTATGGTTCTTGGAAGTTGGTACCCTAGCCATTTTGTTCCATAACTTAGAAATTTTCTAAGTTTTTTATGGTTACCCTTTTTATAAGTTAACCCACTTTCTTGGGTTTTTCTTGATTAATGATGATTCAAATCATATATTAACATTGTTTTAGGGTTAATGAACCATAATTGTGAAAAATTCCAAAAAGTCAAACTTGATTTTGTGCATAGTTGACTTTTTATCGGATAAAATCCAAACTGTGCGATCCTTTGTGAAATTAAGTCCTTGACCTAAATCAAACCTAATGGATATATTCCATAGGTGTTATAGGGTGTATTGAATCATGTCCTAATGTTTGGGAGCATGTCTTGGTCAAAAGTCAAAGGTACAGTTGACTTTTTTCCTCAAAACCCTAATTGTGGTCTTGATGAAATTGAAACTTGTGAATCAAGCTTCTTGGATCAATCCATTATTGTAAATGGATCAATGTAGTGTATTGGAGGCCCTCAAATCAGTCTTGAGGTCCTGGCTCATGTTTTGTCCCAAAAGTCAACTTAGGGGTGAATTAGGTCAAGAAACCCTAATTCCTGATTTTTGGGTAAATGCATCCCCCGAGGTTAAATTGGCTTAATGATTGGGTCCATGAGGTCCCTTGGAGTATCTTGGGTTGTGCCTTGAAGCATTGGCTCATGCCCAGATAAAAATTTTCATCTGGAGGCCTCAGTCGACCAAAAGCCCTAATTTGGTGACACTGGCGATCTTGAGGCTTGATCCACTTGGAATGTTGCAACTTTGTGCTTGATTCTTGATGTGGGAGTCCTCTTGATCCTTTATGTGTATTTGAAAGGTTTGACAAGTTGAAGATCATGTCATTTCTTGATTGATCCTTTGTCTAAGTGCTCTGAGAGGGCTTGAAACCCTAGTTCTTGATTGTGGTGAATGCTCAAACATCTCTGAGGATATTGATGAGGCATGATGGTTCATCCATATTATGGTAATGATTTGCACAATGATGGGAAATCTTGGTGGTCAAAATTTGGGGTATGACAGATGCCCCTATTTAATCTTCTTGGACCCGAAAGTGTGAATGGCGAAGGTATTCGGGCATTCGGGGTGCAAGAGGATTAAATATCGGAATACCCGAAATTTTGATGGTGGTTATGAACGACAGTTTGTTCACCCATCTTCTTTTGTTAAGCAATGATACTTAGAAAAGGTAGAAACTTCCCCTCGATCCTGGTATTCAGCCAAGGAACTGGTCTTAGCTTCTGAAATAAATAAACTTCCCCTCGATCCTGGTATTCAGCCAAGGAACTGGTCTCAGTTTCTCTTGTCAATAAACTTCCCCTCAATCCTGGTCTTTAGCCACAGAACTGGTCTCAGTTTCTGAAATAAACTTCCCCTCGATCCTGGTCTTCAGCCAAGGAACTGGTCTCAGTTTCTTTTGTCAATAAACTTTCTTGACAAGAGACGCTATTTGTAGCGGTTTTCCTCAAACTTCTCGCCGAATTTTCCTGGGGAGATTCCATTTGATGGGAAAAAGTTTTGATGCCAGACTTGCTGTGGAACCCATTCGTCTGAGTTGTAAAGTTGTACAAACTTCTCTGTTGGAGATGCCATTTGTTGACTCTACTGGTGGAAACGAGCCTCTTGAGAGACTGCTTTCTGCTTGGGGGTATTACATCATACTTTTCCTCGAGATCTTTTTGGAGAAATTCCATGTGATGTAATTCAACTTTGAGGTGCTGATGACCTTTTCGGCAGCGAATTTTCTGGTGAAAAACTGTTGTATTGCCGAATCTTTGATTAAGAGGCTTTCTCTGGGGATTTTCCTTAATCTGGGAAAGCGAAGATATCATCTTCAATGGAGAAGAGTGATGTTTGTCGAAGGTCTTTTTGTCTTTTCATAAGTTCAAGTTATCAAAGTGGTCAAGAGACCAACTCCAATCCAGAAATAAGCTGGAGGAGAGATTGTTCAGACGCAACATTTCCTGACGAGGAAAGAACTGACAACTCGATTGAGAGTACTTTTATCACTAGGGGATAAGACCGACTAGAGTGATAGTGATTCAATATGAATATGAATGTAAATCAATAATGAATGATGTATGTATGTTTATACTGACAAAACTAACACGACATACAAACTAGTGAACACGACTGGATACTCGGCCACTACTGAGAACGAGGAAGTACCATTTAGTCCCAAAATAGTAATTCTTCCTTGCTTAGGAGATATAATCCCTGTGGGGAAAAATGCAACGTCGGTCGGACTTAGGAGGTAAGGACTCTGCCGGGGATGTCAGATGAAACATGGTCTCTGACAGAGTTGATCCTTTATTCAGGCGTACTGGTTTAGAAGGAGTACTTTGATTCTGCACTTTGAAGCTTAATCACCTTTGGAGAAGTGATCGATGTTCTTTTGATGTTCAACAGTCAAAAGGAATTGCCATCTTTATTTTAAAAGTAGAAAATTTTTTGACAATTAAATTCATTTTTGTTTTATTTCAAGAATCGTTAATCATGTTAAAATGTTATTCTGTAAAGTTAAAACAAATAAGAATTGCAAACAAAAGCACTAGGGCTCAAATTTTATTGATAGGATGGAGATCAGCCAAGCACGTGATTCCATAGAGTATTTACAAAGTTAGAAAATGGTAATTTAAGGGAAAAGGGCTACATTGAAACATAACGACCGCTATCCTTCTACCAATTTTGAATTCTGGGCATCCTGAGCTTCCTTCGAAGATGACCTTGACTGGAGTTTTCCTGATGGATGACATTACTGCTGCTGGGGGATTTGCCCCTTTGTTGGACGTAGTTACTTGCCATGAATCCCTAACTTTTGCCTGGATTGTACTTTGAGGTTTCCAATCCATCGGAATGATTTTTGATTATGTCTCTAATTTTTGATTGAACCGCCCTTTCGGGTTTTCAATCCACCGAGACTTTTTTTTTAATTTAGGTGAAGTATTTCTTGACTACGTCAACATTTGTAGGGGTAGGCAAATTCCTCTCCATCCATGGTTGTGAGTCTCAAGGCGCCGCCTGAGAAAGCTTTCTTGACCACATAGGGGCCATCATAATTCGGAGTCCACTTGCCCCTGGAATCAGGGAGAAAGGATTGTATCTTCTTGAGCACAAGGTCTCCTTTCCTGAAGACACGGGGTTGGACCTTTTTGTCAAACACTTTCTTCATTCTTTGCTGATATAGCTGACCGTGGCATAGTGCCGTTATTCCTTTTTCTTCGATCAGATTCAGTTTATCATGTCGAATTTGACACCATTCAGCCTCTATTAACTTAACTTCCATCAATACCTGGATTAATGGGATCTCTACTTCTATATTCCATGCCATATACTAGAGAGAAAGGGGTTGCCCCTATTGAAGTGCGGACGGATGTGCGATAACCGTGAAGAGCAAAGGGTAGCATCTCGTGCCAGTCTTTGTAGGTTAAAACCATCTTCTGAACAATCTTCTTGATGTTCTTGTTAGCTGCTTCTACTGCTCCGTTCATCTTGGGTCGGTAGGGAGATGAGTTATGGTGTTCGATCTTGAACTCAGCGCATAACTCTTTCATCATCTTATTGTTTAAATTAGATCTATTATCAGTAATGATCTGGCTTGGAACACCATAATGGCAGCTGAGATTGTTCTTGATAAATCAGACCACGACTTGTCAGGTCACATTGGCGTATGACACTGCTTCGACCCACTTGGTGAAGTAATCAATGGCTACCAGGATGAACCGATCTTCGTTCAAAGCTTTGGGTTCAATCATGCCAATCATGTTGATTCCCCATATGGAAAAAGGCCATGGGGAAGAAAGAACTTTGAGATGCGTTGGCGGTACATGGATTTTGTAAGCGTATATCTGACACTTGTGACATCTCCCCATGTACTTGTAGCACTCGGAATCCATGGTCAACCAGTAGTACCCTACTCTCAGAATTTTTCTCGCCATTGCGTGTCCGTTGGAATGAGTGCCAAAGGATCCTTCGTGAATCTCTTTTATCAGCATGTTTTCTTCTGATCTGTCTACGCATCGGAGCAAGACCATATCTAAGTTTCTCTTATAGAGTGTGTCACCGCTCATGAAGAAGCTTCCTGCTAGTCTTCTGAGGGTCTTTCTGTCTTTTCTTGATATCCCAGGCGAGTATTCTTGTTTCTGAAGGAAGCATTTGATATCGTGATACCAGGGTTTGTCGTCTATGACTGCTTTAATCGCGAAGATGTAAGCGGGCCTTTCCAAGCGCATTATGTCGATCTTAGGTATGTCTTTCCGTTGACCTACACTAATCATGGAAGAGAGAGTGGCTAATGTATTAGCCATGTGGTTCTCTTCACGAGGGATATGATGAAACTCAATTCTGTTAAAGAATGGTAACAACCTTCTCGCGTAATCTTTGTAAGGAATCAGTCCTGATTGATATATGTTCCAATCTCCTTTAATTTTATTAATAACCAGGGCTGAGTCTCCATATACATCTAAGTTCCTGATTCTTAAAGTCAATTATTTCTTCGAGACCCATGATACAAGCTTCGTATTCGACCTCGTTGTTTGTGCATTTGAATGTTAGTCGGGCGGTGAAAGGAATGTGGGTACCCTGAGGTGTTACGATGATTGCCCCAATTCCGTTTCCATAATGATTGACAGCTCCGTCAAAGATTAGTCTCCATTGGGAACCTGGTTCTGACGCTTCACTGGGTAGCGGTTCATCGCAATCTTTCATTTTCAGATACATGACATCTTCATCTGGGAAGTCAAACCCGACTAATTCCTCATCGTCAATCGGTTGATGAGCCAAATGATTGGCTAAAACATTTCCTTTAACGGCTTTCTGAGCATGGTACTCGATGTCATATTCTGATAACAACATCTGCCAACGGGCGATCCTTCCCGTGAGAGCAGGCTTTTCAAAGACATACTTGATTGGATCCATTTCAGAGATTAACCAAGTAGTGTGACAAATCATATACTGGCAAAGACGTTCGGCTGTCCAAGCCAGAGCACAGCAAGTTTTCTCAAGCGTAGTGTATCGAGTCTCACAGTCGGTGAACTTCTTGCTCAAATAGTAAATGGCAGATTTTTTTCTTTTTGTTTCGTCTTGTTGGCCAAGTACACAACCCATTGAGTCTTCCAATACTGTTAGGTAGATGATTAGTGGTCTTTCCTCCACTAGAGGAGATAAAATCGGTGGGTTCAACAGGTATTCCTTGATACTGTCGAAGGCAGTTTGGCAGTCTTCTGTCCAAACACAGTCCTGATTCTTTTTGAGTAATTTGAAGATCGGCGTACATGTCGCGGTCATGAGGAATATAAATCTGGAAATGTAATTCAAACGTCCCAGGAATCCCCTGACTTGTTTTTTAGTCTTTGGAGAAGGCAGTTCTTGAATGGCCTTGACCTTGTCAGGATCAACCTCAATCCCTTTCTGGCTGACGATGAACCCTAAAAGTTTTCCCTAGCGGACACCAAATGTGCACTTGTTGGGATTCAAGTGGAGTTTGTACTTCCTCAAACGCTCGAATAGCTTTGAAAGGTGGGTCACATGCTCCTCTTCTGTCTTAGATTTGGCAATAATATCATCGACATACACTTCTATTTCTTTGTGTATCATGTCGTGAAACAGAGTAGTCATGGCCCTTTGATAGGTTGCCCCGACGTTCGTCAAACCGAACGACATTACTTTGTAACAAAAATTGCCCCATGGGGTGATGAATGAAGTTTTCTCCATGTCTTTCGGCGCCATTTTTATCTGATTATAGCCCAAGAATCCATCCATGAAGAAGAATACTTTAAACTTTGTTGTATTGTCTACCAGCATGTCAATGTGTGGTAGGGGGAAGTCATCCTTTGGATTCGCCTTGTTAAGATCCATGTAGTCTACGCACATTCTAACTTTTCCATCCTTTTTGGGAACTGGTACTATGTTGGCTAACCATTGAGGATACTCTGATGTGGCGAGGAAACCCGCGTCAATCTGTTTTTGCACTTCCTCTTTGATTTTGATAGCCATGTCTGGATGAGTCCGTCTTAGTCTTTGTTTCACCGGCGGACATTCTGATCTCAACGGTAGATGATGTTCCACGATGCTGGTATCCAACCCTGGCATATCCTGATAAGACTAAGCGAATACATCGGGAAATTCTTTGAGAAGCTTTATCAAACTTTCTTTGACAGTCAGACTGAGCAGTGCCCCAATCTTGACTTCTTTTCTCTCTTCCTCTGAACCCAAGTTGACCGTTTCCAACGGCTCTTTGTGAGGTTCAATGGGCGTTTCCTCTTGTCTGAGTAATCGGGAGATCTCTTCTGGAATTTCTTCGTCATTTTCTTCATCAGCCTCAAATACCAGGAATTCAAAGTTGGGAGAAGGCATTGGATCGTATGTTTCAACGGGGTTTAAAACAAGCAATCTGCACGACGTGATGATTGTTTTTTAGAAGAGATAGAGAGAATGCAAGAGTGTGTGCAGTGTATTTTCTGAAAAATTCTTGTTTTTATTATTTGAGTTGTTTTTAGGATTACCATTTTCTGAAAAAGCGAAAAGGAGAAAACAACAATAAATGCGGAAATTATAGAACGACGATATTTTATTTATGATCTTGTCGATTCTTGAAACTACAACCCTATAAAACAAAACTCTGTCGCTTTGGGAAAAGCGAAGAGATACATTTATAGAAAGTGAGCCCTATCAAACCATCCTTTTCAATGATGCTCAGTTGATAGGCGTCGTTGGGCTGACTCTTCTGCCCCAAGTCCCCTGAGTACGGCTGCCAGATAGGCAGGCCATCCATTGGGCCATAATAGTCGTAGTCAAAGTTGTCTTTCATCGGAATGTCTTCTCTAATGAGTTTGGTGGAGCACGGCATCCTTCCGGATCATAATCTCCGTATATCATTTTGAAGCCTGATCTTGGTATATATCTCAGACTCTGGGTCGGATAGAAAAATGGCGTAGGCACCTCTTCTTGAGACATATAACCATCCTCGTTAAGATAGGACTTCCATTTTTCATCTGTATCGGAGGAGTCACCCTCGTTGATGGTATGTACTTCTTGAGACACTGGGTGAAGGAAACCTCCACTGAGGAAGAAGTCCTGAATGGGATAAAGACTTTCATCGTTAGTAGCAGTCTGGGTATAGGTCGGAGAGAAACCAAGACCTTTCTTTGTCTTGTTATCAGTAGGCATGACAAGCTGTCCCCATCCTTTTGTGTTGTTACTCTTGATCACTTCAAGAGCATCTTTGTACGAGGAAATCGATGTTCCTCTTTCTGATTAGTTGTCATTGCTCACCGAAAGTGCTTGGAACTGGGTTCCTACAACCTCCTCTGGTTCTAAACAAGTGGACGATGATAAGTTTCTCACGATCAAGGCTTGCTCTATAACACCCCGATTTAATTTAATTATTTTCGTGATTAAATTGAATTTTGTTGTATGTAGTGTGTGTGGGTATACTTTGGTTAAGTTGGGGTTACCCTTAGCGTGGAGTAGTGCCTTTAGAATTGAGAAGGTTAAGGTGTCGGGGAGAGAGTTAGTTGGTTAATATTATTATTGGAATTATTGAGGATATTATGTTATTATGTGGTTTGGTGGAATAATAATAATAATATCTAAAAGATAATAATAATAATATTAGATAATAATAATATTATTGGAATAATAAGGAATTAGGGAGGAAAAACTTCAGTACGTGCTTTTGGGAAAAGATAAAGGAAGGACAGAGGAAGCTAGGTCAGAGAAGGAGAAGAGTGTGAAGAAGAAATCAAGAAACCTAAGGTAAGGGTGGGATTTATTTCATCTCTCAAGGGTTAGATGATGTAAGTATTGAAGTAAAAATCCTTAAGTTAGAATCCATGGGGTCTAATGTAGGTTTTAGGAATTTTTGTGATAAACTGATTGAAATTGATGAATCATTCCTGGTTGATTTGTTTGATTCAATTGCAAATGTTAGATGTAGGTTATGTGTACCAAATCTATGAATATTTGTTGTTAAAAATTGAGTTTAGGACAGAAAAACACAGGTGAATTGCTGCTGTCATCGTAAGGTTCAGACTGCAGAAATCGCAGTGCGCGCTTAGCGTGGTCGGAAGGATTTTCGCCCCTTCGGGGTAGTGAGTAGCACGCTTAGCGCGGGAGGGGCACGCTTAGCACGACCTGGAACAAAAAACATTATTTTTATTCACTTAAAATTCATAGAAATTATCTATGTTATATTCTATGAATGCTGTGTTGTTATTGTTGTGTGGTGAGCAAGTATGGATGTGTTATGTGCATGTTGGGTGATGTTGATGTGAAATGCACGATTGAATAATGCAAAGGTGTGTAGTTGTGTATTGATGCAATGATATATGATTATATGAATGCATGTTGACTGTTAAATGATGTTAGTATAAAGATGAGTATGCTCTACATATGTATGAGTCGTTGTTGCATGTTGTCATTGTTGGTGCATGGCATGTGCATAGTCGTGGGATGGCGTGCCCGAGTGGGGTGTTATCGTCTATCCAGATTTCTTTATGGAATCGTTGTTGTTGGCGTGATTTCGTGCCCTGGTGGGGTGTGGGCAATCACAGTTGTTGGTTCGATCATGAAATAGGGGTCGTACGTGACCATGAAATAGGGGTCGTGGTGTGATCATGAAATAGGGATCATACTTGACCATGAAACAGGGGTCGAGAGTTCCGACGGGAACTGTGATCATGAAACAGGGATCGATTTGGTACCACATGCATTGAGTCTAGTTGAGTCTCTCTTGCATTCTCTTGTTGGTTGTGTTGCATGATCGTTGGTGTGGTTGTATATGTTTGTCTGTGCATAAGTTGATGTGTGTGATTCTTATTTGGATATATGCTATGGTGAGCAACTTGATGATGTATGCTTTTCTATTTATATCATCTCTATCTTTTGTTGATTTAAGAATCTCACCCCTTCTGTTTGAATGTTGCTTCTACGTGGGTAACATTCAGATAAGCAGGAGTAGTTAGCAGTTGGAGTGGAGAAGACGAGATCTTCTGGTGTGAGTTATTGAGTCGCGTCTGCTCTGAGTTTGTAACATCGGGGGTGTAGGAACGCTAGAATCTTTTAATTCTTGTTATATATTACTACTGTTTTCTTTAAGGATTTTATGTATGACCAGACATGTCTTCTTATGTTGGATTTCCGTTGTGCATACTAAGTTGAAATACTATGCTTAATTTTGATATCTCAGTAATAGTAGAGTGTGCATGTTAACTTGAATAGTAGAAGTAGCATCCTAAATCCATAAATTCTATTTTTACTATGATAAATTACTATAAATTAAGCGTGGGGATTTAGGGTGTTACATGCTCTCCACAGACTGTGACTAGTTGGTCATTCTTGACAAACTTCAGCTTTTGGTGAAGTGTTGAAGTGACTGCTCCAGCCTCGTGTATCCAAGGTCTTCCTAACAAACAACTGTATGCTGCCCGGATGTCCATGACCTGGAAAGTGACTTGGAAAGTGTGAGGGCCGATAGTTATGGGAAGGTCGACTTCGCCAATAACTATTTTTCGGGATCCGTCAAATGCTTTGACGACGACCTCAATGCCTCTCATCGGAGATCCTTTAAATGATAGTCACATTAAAGTAGATTTTGGCATAACATGCAGAGCTGATCTGGTATCTACCAGTATGCTGCTAAAGCATCGTCTTGGCAGTTGACTGTAATATTTAGTGCCATGTTGTGACTTTTGCCTTCCTCCGGCAATTCCTCATCACTAAACCCCAAGTTGTTGCAGGAGGTGATGTTGGAGATGATGCTGTCGAATTGTCTTATTGTTACATCTTGTTCCACAAAGGCCTGCTCTAAGACTTTCTGTAGAGCTTTCTTGTGAGCTTCGGAACAGAATAAAAGAGACAGCGCGGAGATTTTTGAAGGAGTCTGCAACAATTGATCAACAATGTTGTACTCACTCTTTCAGATGAGCTTCAGCATCTCATCACTATTCTTTGAAAGGCCGGGATCACTGGATTTCCCGATTGGTTGAATGGTAACTTCTGTTTGAGGTTCCTTTTCTTTGATGGGTTCTCCAACTCCTCTGTTGAAGATCCGACCGCTCCGTGTTACCCAACTGATGTCTGCAATATTCATGATAGATGGTAATGGAATTTCCTTTCCATTCTCAATTGTTGTTGCACCGTATTTGTAAGGGATAACCTTATCAGATTTGTACGGTACAGGTCCTGACAGATAGATAACTACAAGAGCCTTTTGATTTTCCTGACCATCATAGTTGGCCTCAATTGGTTCAAGGTTGAGAACCTTTCCACTATCAAGAGGAACTATTGATTCATGGAGTAAAGGGATTATGGCGCATACAACTTTGGCCACTTCTCGTTTAGGGATAAAGACAACTTCTTTGCCTCGATTGGGATGATAGTTTGACACCAGAGCCTGAACATGGTTGAATCTCTTTGCGGTCCAGCTGGCCTTGCAGGGCTGCTTGCATGAGGTAGCATCCTTGGTTATCCTCTGAGCAAACTCTACAGTGTTCATAGTTGTGTGGTGGCACCCGGCCACGTCCGCTTTGTATGCAGTGTAACCTCACTAGATCGGTTTCCATTGATCGAACATCCTGACTTTGATGCCTAGTAGGGTTCCCATCTGTCATATTGATTTGTTGTGTGTCTTCATCTACATAGATCGGAAGCCACCAGTGCTTCAACAAGTGTTGAAGTGTTCTTTGAACGAGAGCACATCCTTGGTCACTCTCACGACATACTCTACAGTTCTGATACTCATGTGAAGTCAGAAAATCGAGCTGGACTTGCTTAGTGTGTAATTCCACCAAGCTAGTATTCATCAAGCGAATATCAAAGATTTGAATCTGTAGTACCCTAAATTTTGACCAAGTTTTTTTAGATATTTTTTATAAGGGGGTGTCATTTTGGTTTTGGGGTGTGTTAGTGCTTTTAAGCCCATTTTGTTTCTGTTTTAGTATAAGGTTTTACTGTTTTTATTTTATTTTATTTATTTATACATTCCTAGGATTTTAATTTATTTATAATAAATTTGGTTTTTTCAAATGGTCTTTTATTTTAGAATTCAATTTAGAGGTCATCATTATAGGAAATTTGAGAGGTTTTTTTACTATGGAATTTAAGTGTTAAGCTAATTAAGTAATTAGGTTTATTTATTAAATTTTATTAGGAATATTGTTTTCATATTTTATTTAGAAATTAGATTTTTTTTAAGTAGGAATAGTGGTTTTTAGAAATTAGATTTTTAGGATATTTAGATTGTTATTTTGGAATTTAAGTTTTAAATTAATTAGAAACAATTAGAGGATAATTTTAGATAATAGAATCTTAAGGTTTTTATTAACTTTAAATAAGTTTTATTTTAGTTTAATTAGGAAATAATGGTTTTTAATTTAGCCTAGGTTTTATTTTTTTTTTCTAATCATTGGTTTTTTTTATTAATACACATTAATTAGATTTTTCAGTTTTTATTTAATTATTAATGATTAATTAAATTATTAATTAAAGGAGAGGTTATTTGGTCACGTTTTTTGTATGGTTTTATTTATATTATTTTACTCTTTATTTAGGATTGTGTATGGGTGTTATTTTGATATTTTATTTTTATTTAGATTTATTTTATTATTATTATTTTATGGGTCAAAATTGTTGACCGTGGGCCCTGTTCATCTTCTCCCCTAAGAAACCCTAATCTTGCGCAAAATTTGGGGAAAGTGAATCAAATCAAAGACATAATAAAAATTAAATCTTTTCATTTAACTTTGAATCAGATTACAATTACATAATCAATCAATCAAATACAAAAACAAATCTGATTACAATCAATTTACATCAGAAAATTCTAATTTGAATCTAATCTAATTAAAACCTAAAACCTAATTTCTAACTATAAAAGAAAAAAGGAATCAGAAATTGAGGACGGATTTTTGGAAACCCTAAGAGCTTGCTGCGCGAATCCTTGTTTAACCTGCAAAGCAAAAAGAAAGAGGAGATTAGAGACGGAATCAAAAGGAAAAGGAATTAACACGAAAAAATTCACAGAAAGAGAGGTAGGTTTGGAATCTTAATTTTCATTTCGCTGATTGTTTGTTGTGTGTTTCCAAATCTGCGAATTTCTGGAAAGATTTTATGGTTTAGGATTTTTTGGGTTAGGTTAGGGTTAGGGTTAGGGTTCATGTGAACCCTAGGGTTCTTCACGGGTAGGGTTAGGGTTCTTCATGGTGTAGGGTTTCTGGGTGGTTTTGGGAAGGAATAGGGTTAGGGTTCTTCGTCAGAACCCTAGGGTTCATCTGAAGAACCCAGATTGGGATGAACACTTGAAGATTTTCTGGAAATGGGATGAAGGTTGAAGGTTCTGGTTGAAGTTCAACCGGAAACCTAAGTCTCAAGGTGGGTCAACGGTGGTGGCAAGGGTGGCGCGCAGTGGTTGGGAACCCACCGGCGACGATGAGAGAAGAGAGAAGAGAGAGAATTGATGAGTTTAGTGAGAGAGAAAGAAAGGATAGAGAGAGAAAGAAATAAGAAAATTGAATTTTTCTGAAGGGTTTGACTTTAAATACCCTATCGCGTGAGGTTTAGATCTCCCACACGTGGCTCTATACGGGCCATGGGATTGGGTGACCTTTGTGATTCTGTAGAGGTAAGAGCACCGTGCTCCCTCGTTAACTGAAGCCTTGGAATCGTTGGATTAAGGTGCCTGAACAGGTATTCAAAATCAACGGTCTATGAATACGAAACTCTAGAACCGTCTAATCTCCATCAGACGTCTCAGACGAGTCAACCGATTGACTCAACGTTAGGAATTTTTTTTGGTTCTTTTGGACTCAGAGCAACTGGGCCTAGCGCCCAGTTCACTATTTACACCCCCTTTCACGACCTTTTACTAGTCTTTAAAAGAGGGATGCACCCCCCCTAATTAATTCTTTTTTATTAATTGTAATAATTTCTTTTTTTAATTAATTAATATAATTATCTTATCGATTATTTTTGGTCAAATTGGAATTTTTTTTTTAATATGGATGAAATTGAGAATTAGGGATTTTATTTTTGGATTTTTGTTTTTTTGTGAATTTTATATTGTTAAACTTATTTTATTAAAAATTTACAATTGAATCAATTCCTTGATTCAAATTATGTAAAAAAAAATGTTTCTTATTTAATTTGCCAATTTAGGTCTAAACTTGGTTGTAATTAAATTATTTTTATAACTCATGTAAATATATATATATATATATATATATATATATATATAAAGGTTTGCTTTATTTTTTTGAAGGAAATTTATTTTAACAAAGAAGGATAAATAAGGGTGGGGATTAAAAAGATAATTTTAACATTATTTGTGGGATAAAAATATTCTCTTAAGAATTACTTGGAATTTGAACTTTATCTTGGATTAATTCTGGTTTTTGCTATATTAAGTTATTGGATTTTTGTTGTTTAAATTCTTCTTTGTAAAAATTAGAATTTGGTTTTAAAAGTATAATGGTTTTAAGGGATTTACAAAAGGGATAAAGGTCTTGGTCCGAGAGTCTAAATAAAGGATGGGTTAAGGGATTTGGATTTTGGGATAAAACTCTTCCTCCGAGAGTATAAATAATGGATAAGGGTTTAAGGGATTTAAAGGATAGAACTCCTCAT
The DNA here is from genome assembly GCA_022829125.1 of Lathyrus tuberosus. Taxonomy (NCBI): domain Eukaryota; kingdom Viridiplantae; phylum Streptophyta; class Magnoliopsida; order Fabales; family Fabaceae; genus Lathyrus; species Lathyrus tuberosus. The sequence goes on along the minus strand of JALAZF010000012.1, from coordinate 19,136,819 downwards.
CTAGGAGTATAAACACTAGATTTAAGGGATAGAACTCTTTATCCAAGAGTATAAATAGTGGATTGGGATTTAGGGTTAGGTTATGGGATTTAGGAATAGGATTAGGGCATAGGAATAGGGGAGGTGAACTACAGTTACTTTGATCCTTCATTTTGAGGGTACGTAGGCATAGGGTTGCAAACCAACCCTAACGAGTATAATTAGTAAAAAACTTAGGTTTTCTTTTCATTTAGACAAACAAACATACCCTAAACTCAAAGGTGGATCCCATTGAGTACAATGGAAGTGAGGGGTGCCTAACACCTTCCCTTCACTTAACCGACTCCCGAACCGTAGGAATCTCTACCTTAGGATAAGGATATTTAGGTTTATCATTATTTTCCTTTAAAAAATATGGTGGCGACTCGATAATTTTGCCGGCCGCGACAGCTGGCGACTCCTTCCTTGCGAGAATCAATCCTAGCCTTAGGATTTAGGGATTTATTTGTCTTGGATGTTATTTTGGTTTTTTTATTTTTTTATTGTTATTTATTTATTTATTTATTTTTATTTCATATATTTATTTATTTAACATTTTATTTTTTGTATTATCATGCAAGGGATTGGGAAATAAAAAAAAGGAGTGAAGCTAAAACCCAAAGCTTGGAAGATAACCCTAGAACCTAAAGTGGAACGGAAATGTTTTTGCGGGGGACGCAACGTCCCCTAAAATGCATTGATGCCACACTCAGAGTAGATCCTTCCAAAGTCGTCCTCACGAAAGGGCTAGCCCCTCTCGTAGTGGAATGATTTGGATGTGGTCCGTGACTCTGAGAACCTTAACCTACCCCACACCAATCATGGACCTTATGTATTCAACCCTCAAGGGTTATTACTAGGGTCCTATCCCAAATGAGACTTATCCCGAAGGATTACCGTAGGAAGGCTTGCTCCTTCTCATGGTAAAACAAGGGTATAGTCTAAACATTTTGGGGTCGTTATGCTGGCCAAATTTAGGTAACCTACCTGTGAGGGGATTGGGAAGTCTTAACTTAGACCCAGCCTGTTCTAGGGAAGCCCACCTTACTAGGGGCATGCTTACACTTTACCTTTACCCTAATCAAGACATCATGTGCATTCATCATCCTCATAAATTTTTCTTTTTTTGCATTCACAGGAATCTTAAAATTTTACAAAAATAAAGGGATTAAATCAAAGGACAATGGAAGTTGGAAAAAAGAGAACTCTCCCCATTAGAGTTAGGATATCAGATATAAAAAGCCTAAAGACTTATGCTGCTGAATTACCCAAGAAAAGAAGGAAACCTATACTTCGTAGGTATGGAGATATATTGGACTTGGTTCTATTTCCTATGCAAGAGGAGGGTCTAACTGCCTTGGCCCAATTTTATGATCCCGAGTTAAGGTGCTTCCAATTCAAGGACTTCCAAATAGCACCTACTTTAGAAGAAGTTCGAAGGATACTGGATTTCCCCAAAAACAATAAAGGTCCATTCAAAACATTGGGGTATAGATCTTCATTTGAAGAAATGGCAAGCTGTTTGTATATTCGTGAAGAGGACCTACATGCTCATTGGAAAACTAAAGATGACTTCGAAGGGTTCCCTAAATGGTTCTTAGAGAGTAAAGCTAGTCACTTCGCGGCTTGCAAAAATTGGGTAGCCCTAGACACTGTCATGATATTACTTATCTTTGGGTTGGTCATATTCCCAAGTATTCCGAACTTCATAGACATCACCGCTGTCAACCTATTTCTGGTTGTTACCCTTGGAGAGGAGGACCCTTCAACAACTCTCTTGGCAGATATATACTTCACTCTCCATTGTAGGTTTGAGAAGAAGGGAGGGACTATGCTATGTTGTCCTCATCTATTATACAAGTGGTTGTGTTCCCATCTAGTGAAGGACATAAGGGACATGAGACAAATGAAGGCCTACGAGTGGTCCCAATATCTGGTATCCCGTGTTGGTAAAGACATCCTATGGTTTCCCTAAATAATCCAAAGGGATGATGTGATCTTGAGTTATGGGAACTTTCCTAATGTACCTTTAATTGGCTCAAGAGGGTGCATAAGCTATAACCCTATTTTGGCAATGAGGCAGCTAGGACATCCTCTGTCCTACAAGCCAGAAGACAAGTTGCTAAAAGGCTTCGTCCTACAAGGTGTGAAAGGAGATCATCCTGATGTCCTAAAGATTTCTGAAGCATGGAAGCAAAGTATAAAAGGGAAGAGCAGCCTGAAAAGACCGAGAGAGGATTCTAGAGTCCCCTATTCTCAGTGGATGGAAGAAAGGACAAGGAAGGTAAAGCTTCCCTTTACTTTAGATCGTCCCGTTGATCCCATGGTGCCTCCACCTACCGCAATCTCCATGGAAGAAAGTGAAAAGCTTAAGGAGACCATTGCAAAGTTAACAAAAGAAAAAGGGGAATGGGAAGACAAATTCAACCAAGCTACTGGAGAAAGTAGCCGATTAAGGATAAGTCTTAATGAAGCCATGGATCAAGCTAGGGTCAGTGAGGGGTTGGCTAGAATGGAAGAGGAAAAGAAGGAGCGTGCCCATGCCGACCTTCAAGCCATGAGCTCGCGCTTACAAACTCAACAGATGGACTTTGATAGGGCTTGGAGGCAAAGGGACGAATGGAGAAACTTATGGATGTCCTCAACACAAAGGGAGGTCAGAGAAGGGTATGATAGGAGAATCTTTGACTTAGAATCTGAGGTTCAAAGTTTGGCAGATGCTCTCCTTAGGAGTAAAAGGCAAGCGTTGGATACGATCGTGCGGATGAGAACAGCTGAAGAACTTCTTGCCCAACGACCTGAAGGGTGGCTAAAAGCTCAAGAGGAAAACCAGGCACTTAAGAGAGCTTATGAGGAATTGGAAGGATCCTACGAAGAGCTTAGAGAGTGGGGCCACTATGCTGAAGTCCACAATAGCCAATTGGAGCACACCGTTGCAGAAGACTTGGAGATCATGGAAAATCTACAAAGGGAAAAGGCATACTTTGAAGACAGATATGATAAGTTGGTCTTTTTAACCAACGACTTGATACATGAGATCCCTCAGAAATTAAGGGAAGCTGAGGAAATAGCCATTATTTTCAAGCCAGCGAAGGAGATTTCCGATTTCCTTACACTTTGTCGTGAGATGGTGGAAGACTTCAGAGCCAGAATTAGGAGAAGGATTTAGGCTTTTTATGTTTGGTTTCTTACTTTTAGGATGTTGTTATGAATATTTTAAGGGTTATCCCCAATTTGGTTTTGCTTATGTAATAAATAGGGCTTCGACCCTAAGTACTCTCTTTCATTAATAAAAATGTTTGAATTTCCATTATGTTTGGTTTAACTCTTAATTGGTTGAAAATTTAAGATTCCTGAAAAAAAAATATTTTGCATACTTATACATACATTCATGCATAACATATATAAAAACATTAAACGGAAATCATTTTTTCTCTTAGAGTCATCTCAACAACCTGACTACTCGACCCAACACCCGTGCTCACTAAAGGAAAGCTATGGAACAAATGGAATAGAATCACGCTGCTCTAAAGGGAGATATGAATATTGTCAAGGGAAATGTGGAGGAGATGAAGGACAAAATCGACCAGCTGACTCGAGCTATCCAGAATATGATAGCAAGAGACACCGAGGCTAGTAACCGTACGAGTGTCCCTACCCCTCCGCCCCAGTATGAAGACAATAATCCTCTTTTGGGATTTGTGGCTGACTTGGAACGTGAAGCGCTAGAGGCTAGTAAAGGGAAGATTAACACTCAACCTCCTGTAGGGTCTATTCCTCCACCCGAGCACAATGGAGAATCACGACCTATACAGATACCTGTCATTCGTGAGGTCTCTGATGACTGGCACCTCCAATATGGAGAGGAAGACTCAAGGCAAGTAGTTCGTGAAACCAAACTAGCTGCCATGGAAGGAAGAAAGGAGGATGAAAAGTATAAGATAATTGAGGAATGATTAAGGGCTGTGGAAGGATCCAAGGTCTTTGGGATTGATGCCATGGAAATGTGTTTGGTACCCGACATGGTCGTGCCTCCTAAGTTTAAGGCACCTAACTTCGAGATGTATAAAGAGGTTAGTTGTCCCAAAAATCACATTCGGATGTTCTCCCGAAAGATGGGGGCACACGCTAAGAATGAAAGCTGATGATGCATATTTTCAAAGACAGCCTTAGTGGGGCATCCTTGGACTGGTACATGCAACTGGAAAGGACTTACATCAAGAACTGGGAGGATTTGGCAGGTGCCTTTATAAGGCAATACCAATACAATGTAGACATGGCCCCTAATTGCATGCAGTTGCAAAACATGTCTCATAAAGGGAATGAATCATTTAAGGAGTATGCCCAGAGATGGAGGGAGCTAGCCTCTCGTGTGCAACCTCCATTAAGGGAAAGCGAACTAGTAGACACATTTATGGGAACGCTGCAAGGGATATATTACAAGAAGATGATTGGATCTGTCTCAACTGGATTCGCAGATTTAATCATCATTGAAGAAAGGATCGAGAATGGTTTGAAGAGCGGGAAGATTGGAAAGCCATCTTCCAGTCAATCAAATAACAGAAGGTATTCTGGTAATAACTCAAAGAGGGAGGCCAACACCATTTCTGCTGATGGGTATTCTCAAGTACCTTATGTGGCTGCTGTGGCTTCAAATCAAGCAACTCCTACGCTACAAGTGCAACAACCAAGGGCACCATCTCCGCAAAATCAACAACAACAAAGGTATCCCTGAAGGGAACAGAGGAGACCATGGAAGGACTTTGACCCTATACCTTCCACATATACTCAAGTTTTACCTATGTTAATTCAAAGGGGATTGGTGGAGATCAAACCGTTAGGACCTCCTCCTACGCCTCTTCCCCGAGGATATGATTCCAACGCCAGATGTGATTATCATGCTGGGTCACCAGGACATACAACTGAAAAATGCTTGGCTCTCAAGTTTAGGGTGCAGGATTTGTTGGATCAAAAGGTCATCAGCTTCACTTACGATACTCCAAACGTAGGTGATAATCCTTTCCCCGGACATGCTGGGGCAAATGTCAATTCTATTGAAGGGTTGGAGGAAAATGTTTTGATCAAGAGCGTGGGACAAGTGAAGACCTCATTGACTAAGGTAAGGGAGATGTTGATTGGGTATGAAGAGTTTGAGGAACTACATGGCAATTGCAAGGTCTGCTCATCTGACCCTGACAGTTATGAAAAGATGAAGAGGACTCTCCAACAGTTGATGGATCAAGGGATGGTGCAAATTGGGTATTCAAGGGGAGTAAATGAAGTGGATGCCTTAGAATCTAAGGGGCATGTACCTTCTGAGACTCACTATTAAGGAAGGGAGAACATGACTCCTATTCAGATACCAGTTCCAAGACAGGCGACCATTTAAATTCAGGTCCCAAGACCTACACATGCACCTGTCCAGATACTAGTTCCAGGATCTGCACGAACTCCAATTCAGATACCTATTCCTGCACCTGTCAAGATCCCAGTACCTGCAAGATCTGAAGGCCCAATTGTCTTTCACGTTCCAGCACCATTCCCTTTCGAAAGTACTAAGATTGTACCCTGGAAATATGACCTCACTGCATCTGTGGGAGGAAAGATTATAGCACCAACACCAGCCGTCACTAATATAGCTGGTATTGGAGGGATGACTCGCAGTGGACGGGTATACTCATCTGAACCACCTAAGAAGGATATCCCTGAAAGCTCAAAAGGGAAGGAGACTACCAACACAGAGGAAGGGTCTTCCAAAAAGAACATATCTCCAGAAGACGCTGAGGAATTTTTAAAGATCATAAAGAAGAGTGATTATAGGGTGGTGGACCAATTAAATCAAGCACCATCCAAAATCTCTATTCTGTCCTTGTTGTTAAACTCAGAAGCACACAGGGGGTCTTAAACGAAGCGCATGTCACTAAGGACATATCAGTGGTACAGTTTGACGAAGTGGTCTCCAATATCTCCGCTGGTACTTGTTTGGGTTTCAGTAGTGATGAATTACCTCCTGAGGGGAAAAAGCATAATAAGGCCTTACACGTATCAATTAAATGCCACGACACTGTCCTTTCAAGAGTGTTGGTGGATACAGGGTCTGCTCTAAATATCATGCCTAAGGATACCCTAATGAAGTTAACATCGGTGAGAACTTTTATGAAGACCAGTTCTTTGGTTGTCAGGGCTTTCAACAGTTCAAAGAGAATGGTAATTGGAGAGGTGGATATACCTTCAGTGATAGGATCTCATACCTTCATGATCACTTTCCAAGTCATGGACATCAATCCTTCTTATACTTGTCTTTTAGGACGACCTTGGATTCATGCTACAGGCGCAGTTACTTCAACACTCCATCAGAAGTTGAAGTTCATATCTGGGAATAGCTTGATAATTGTGGATGGGGAAGAGGATATATTCGTCAGTCATCTCTCATCTTTCAGATATATAGAGGTGGATGGGGAGACGCTTGAAGTACCTTTTCAAGCATAGGAGGTTGCAACGGTTAGCCGTAAACAAGTTGTTTGACAGGAAAGAAAGCCAGGAGGAATCACGGATTTAATCCAGAATGGGGATACTAGGGGCTGGGGCAAAGTGATAGGGGTACCTGAGAAGAGGGATTGGTTCGGGCTGGGTTACAAACCGGCTAAAAATGAAGAACGCAAGATCGGTCCTATGATATTTCCTCCACTTGAAGAGAGTTTCCATAGTGTTGGATTCGAAGATAAAGACCAAGTGACCGCAATTGAAGAGGAAGACAAAGGAATACCAGGTTGGATATGCCAGTGCTCTCCAGATACGGTTCTCAACAATTGGAGAGCCATTGAGATTCCTGAGATGATTTCTGTTTCAAAGTAATTTACGTTTTCTTAAAAAAATAATAATAATAAGTCCTTTGCTATGCCCAAGGCAAATGGACAAGCTTTGTAGGGCCACCTTTTGTTTCTTTGAGTTATTTAATAATAAAGTTGCATTTTGTTTTCAATTGAGATCTTTTTTGTTTCTTTCTTAGTTATTCCTTTTTTCAAATGGCAATACACCTTTTTCTTTTCAGTACTTTCATTTTTCTCAAATTCAAAAACAATAAGCATAAAAATATTCCTCATACAGATTTAAAAATGAACCTATTGAAAATGACACTGCTATAATCTCTTACAACTTCGAGTTCCCGATTTACCAAGCGGAAGAGGGTGATGAGAATGATTGTGAACTTCCTGAAGAGCTAGCCAGAATGTTAAAGCAAGAGGATAAGGTGATACAACCTCATCAGGAACCAGTGGATGTGATCAATCTGGGGACTGATGAGGATAAAAAGGAAGTCAAAGTGGGTGCTTCTTTGGACGAGGATGTAAAGGAGAGGTTGATCAAGTTGCTACGTGAATATGTGGATGTGTTTGCTTGGTCCTACCAAGATATGCCCGGTTTGGACACAGATATTGTTGAACATAAGCTACTGCTTAAACCCGAATGTCCTCCGGTCAAACAAAAATTAAGGCGCACTAGACCAGATATGACTCTCAAGATCAAGGAAGAGGTTAAAAATCAGTTCGACGCAGGGTTCTTAGCCACAGTAAAGAATCTAGAGTGGGTAGCCAATATAGTGCCTGTACCAAAGAAGGATGGGAAAGTCAGAATGTGCGTAGATTACCGAGATCTCAATAGAGCAAGTCCTAAAGACGATTTCCCATTACCTCACATTGATGTATTGGTGGATAACACGGCTCAATTTTCGTTATTCTCATTTATGGATGGGTTTTTCGGATATAACCAGATCAAGATGGCTCCCTCCGACATGGAAAAGACTACCTTTATTACCCCTTGGGGCACCTTCTGTTACAAGGTGATGCCCTTTGGATTGAAAAACGCAGGGGCAACTTATCAAAGGGCAATGGTTACTCTCTTTCATGACATGATGAACAAGGAAATTGAGGTTTATGTGGATGATATGATCGCTAAGTCACAAACTGAGGAAGAGAACATAGTCAATCTGCAAAAGCTGTTTGAACGGTTGAGAAAGTTTAAGCTACGATTAAATCCTGCGAAGTGTACCTTCAGAGTCAGATCTGGGAAATTGTTGGGGTTCATCGTCAGTCAAAGAGGTATAGAGGTTGATCCTAATAAAGTAAAATCCATTCAAGAAATGCCAGCTCCGAGGACTGAAAAGGAAGTACGAGGGTTCTTAGGGAGGCTGAATTACATTGCTAGGTTCATCTCACATCTTACTGCTACTTGTGGGCCGATCTTCAAGTTATTGAGGAAAGGTCAAAGCCTTGAATGGGATGAACATTGTCAAAAGGCCTTCGATCGAATCAAAGGGTATTTACAAGAGCCGCCCATATTGGTACCACCTGTACCTGGAAGGCCACTCATAATGTATCTGACGGTGCTTAATAATTCGATGGGTTGTGTACTCGGACAACAAGACGAAACAGGGAGAAAGGAGCATGCAATTTATTACTTGAGTAAGAAATTTACGGATTGCGAATCCATATACTCACTCTTGGAGAAGACCTGTTGTGCTCTTGTATGGGCTGCCCGGCGATTAAGACAATATATGGTGTGCCATACTACTTTGCTAATATCAAGGATGGACCCTATCAAGTATATATTTGAGAAGCCTGGAGTGACTGGGAGAGTGGCTCGGTGGCAGATGTTACTTACTGAATATGACATCCAGTATGTTACCCAGAAAGCCATAAAAGAAAGTGTGTTAGCTGATCACCTTGCTCATCAACCGTTGGACGATTATCAGCCTATGCAATTTGATTTTCCAGATGAGGACGTAATGGTTGTAAGAGATGCTGATATCCCAAGTTCTTACGAAGGACCTGAGCCCAGATCTCGGTGGAAGCTTATATTTGATGGAGCCTCAAATGCAGAAGGACATGGGGTGGGGGTTGTCATAACTTCTCCCACAGGATTTCACATACCTTTTACCGCCAGGATATGCTTCTCATGTACGAAAAATATGGCGGAATATGAGGCGTGTATCTTGGGAATTAATGAAGCCATCAAGCTGGGAATCAAGATCTTAGAGGTATATGGAGATTCAGCTCTCGTCATCAATCAAGTCAAAGGGGAATGTAGGACACTTAATACCAAATTAACTTGGTATTGAGATTGTGTCTGGAGAAGGATAGTGTACTTTAATGAGATCACCTTCCATCATATTCCTAGAGATCAGAATCAACTGGCAGACGCCTTGGCAACTTTGGCGTCCATGTTCAAGGTCAAATGGTATAATGAAGCACCAGCCATCAGAATTGACCGCCTTGATGAACCGTCTTATTGTGGAGCAGTAGAGGCAGAAGTGGATGATAAACCATGGTTTTATGATATCAAACAGTTCCTCCAGAAATAAGAATATCCTGCAAATGCTTCCAGTGTGGATAAGAAAACACTCAGAAGACTGTCTGCTCAGTTTTTCCTAGATGAAGAGGTACTTTACAAAAGAAATCATGACATGGTGTTGCTCCGGTGTTTGGATGGACATGAACAGGACATGCTTATCAAGGAAATACATGAAGGATCCTTTGGGACCCACGGAAATGGGCATGCAATGGCTAAAAAGATTCTCCGAGCAGGGTATTACTGGTTGACTATGGAATCAGACTGTTTCAAATATGTCAAGAAGTGCCATAAATGTTAGGTTTATACGGATAAAATCCATGTGCCACCAACTCCTTTGAATGTCTTAACGGCTCCTTGGCCTTTCTCTATGTGGGGAATAGACATAATCAGGATGATCGAGCCTAAGGCATCAAACGGACACCAATTCATTCTAGTTGCTATTGACTACTTCACCAAATGGGTCGAAGCTGCTTCCTACACCAATGTGACAAGGCAAGTAATTGCGCGGTTCATCAAGAAAGAGATAATCTGTCGCTATGGGGTTCCTAACAAAATCATCACAGACAACGGGCTCAACCTGAATAATAAAGTGATGGATGAGTTATGTGAAAGTTTCAAAATCGATCACCATAATTCATCACCTTATCACCCTAAGATGAATGGCGCAGTTGAAGCGGCTAATAAGAACATCAAGAAGATCATCCAGAAAATGGTGAAGACTTACAAAGATTGGCATGAAATGCTCCCTTTCGCACTACATGGCTACAGAACCTCAGTTCGAACTTCGACAGGAGCTACTCCTTTTTCCTTGGTATATGGCACAGAAGCAGTCCTCCCGGTTGAAGTAGAAATTCCTTCACTAAGGGTCATAATGGAGGCTAAGCTGGATGAAGCAGAATGGGTATAGAATAGACTTGATCAACTGAATCTCATAGAGGAAAAGCGTATGGCTACTGTATGTCATGGTCAACTGTATCAGCGGAGACTCAAGAAAGCATTCGATAAGAAAGTTCGTCCTCGCCTATTTGAAGAAGGAGACCTGGTATTAAGGAAAGTACTACCTATCCATAAAGATCCTCGTGGCAAATGGACTCCAAATTATGAAGGACCATATGTCGTAAAGAGCGCATTTTCAGGAGGAGCTTTAATATTGACTACTATGGATGGAGTGGATTTACCACGACCGGTAAATTCCGATTCGGTAAAAAAATACTATGCCTAGAAAAAGAGGATAAAAGCCCGCTAAGTCGAAAACCCGAGAAGGCGACTTAGGTAAAAGTTAGGGCGTCCCGGTGGATTGAAAACTCGAAAGAGCAATTCAGGCAATAATTAGGGACTTAGAAAAAAATGATACCCGACAAGTCAAAAACCCTAAAGGGTGGCTTACTTAAAAAAAATGGTATAGCATCCTGGTGGACTAAGATTCTAAAAGAATGGTCCAGGCAAAATTAAGGATATCCAAAAGGCATAAGACTGATAGCACTAATGGAATTCAGAAAGGAATGATCAATCCAGTCATCATCTTCAGAAGCGAAGTGTCAAGACCTCAGAGATTTAGGGATATTAGCCAGTTTTAAATTTAATAGGGACATAGATAAATTTGTTTTTCGTATTGCCATTTCTTTTCTGTTTTGTAGTACTTCCTCCTTATGAGGATTTGCTTTCCTTATGTACTACTGCCCACTTATGGGCCTTTCTTCAATAAATAAAATTCTCTTTGCTTTTCAATTTTTTCCGCTTGATGCCGATTTTATTTATAATAATGCATTGAAACATTGGGTATAATAAAAAAAAAAAGGAAAAAGGAAAAGGTACTTTACTTCGATTCAAAAACAACAAAAGGATCATTGTTTCTCTCAAAGATAAAAATAAAGGATCCACAAATTGACGGTCAGAATTCAATCACTATGGGAGTCTCTCTACGCATTTCCAGATGTCAAGAGCAAATAACTTGTCACATTCATCAAAAGGAGCTAAGGGTTCAAGGGTCGGGAAGTTGGAATGTTATAGGAGGATATGGTTTCCGTAAAAACATGCACTGCATATCATAAAAGAGGCGTTAGCCCAAACAAATGCATCATACATAAGAGCATACATGCTTTCACACATGCATACAGGGCATACAATCATTTTTCTTCTAGGGTAAAACGGTTTTAACCGGATATACCGTCATGGGTTTGTTATCAGGGATCTTAGGATAGTCAGCATGTTACTTGTCTGGTTTGGTGGTCAAAATTAGGGTCCTTCTTATATTTAATCATCTCCTCTTCGAAAGAGAAAGAAACATTGACTTCCTCTTTCGGATTCGAAGACGATTAAATAGGGGCAGCTGTAGTACCCTAAATTTTGACCAAGTTTTTTTAGATTTTTTTTATAAGGGGATGTCATTTGGGTTTTGGGGTGTGTTAGTGCTTTTAAGCCCATTTTGTTTCTGTTTTAGTATAAGGTTTTACTGTTTTTTTTAATTTTATTTATTTATACATTCCTAGGATTTTAATTTATTTATAATAAATTTGGTTTTTTCAAATGGTCTTTTAATTTAGAATTCAATTTAGAGGTCATCATTATAGGAAATTTGAGAGGTTTTTTTATTATGGAATTTAAGTGTTAAGTTGATTAAGTAATTAGGTTTATTTATTAAATTTTATTAGGAATATTGTTTTCATATTTTATTTAGAAATTAGATTTTTTTTAAGTAGGAATAGTGGTTTTTAGAAATTAGATTTTTACGATATTTAGATTGTTATTTTGGAATTTAAGTTTTAAATTAATTAGAAACAATTAGAGGATAATTTTAGATAATAGAATCTTAAGGTTTTTATTAACTTTAAATAAGTTTTATTTTAGTTTAATTAGGAAATAATGGTTTTTAATTTAGCCTAGTTTTTTTTTTCTAATCATTGGTTTTTTTTATTAATACACATTAATTAGATTTTTCAGTTTTTATTTAATTATTAATGATTAATTAAATTATTAATTATAGAAGAGGTTATTTAGTCACGTTTTTTGTATGGTTTTATTTATTTTATTTTACTCTTTATTTAGGATTGTGTATGGGTGTTATTTTGATATTTTATTTTTATTTAGATTTATTTTATTATTATTATTTTATGGGTCAAAATTGTTGACCGTGGGCCCTGTTCATCTTCTCCCCTAAGAAACCCTAATCTTGCGCAAAATTTGGGGAAAGTGAATGAAATCAAAGGCATAATAAAAATTAAATCTTTTCATTTAACTTTGAATCAGATTACAATTACATAATCAATAAATCAAATACAAAAACAAACCTGATTACAATCAATTTACATCAGAAAATTCTAATTTGAATCTAATCTAATTAAAACCTAAAACCTAATTTCTAACTATAAAAGAAAAAAGGAATCAGAAATTGAGGACGGATTTTTGGAAACCCTAAGAGCTTGCTGCGTGAATCCTTGTTTAACCTGCAAAGCAAAAAGAAAGAGGAGATTAGAGACAGAATCAAAAGGAAAAGGAATTAACACGAAAAAATTCACTGCAAGAGAGGTAGGTTCGGAATCTTAATTTTCTTTTCACTGATTGTTTGTTGTGTGTTTGCAAATCTGCGAATTTCTGGAAAGATTTTATGGTTTAGGATTTTTTGGGTTAGGTTAGGGTTGGGGTTAGGGTTAGGGTTCATGTGAACCCTAGGGTTCTTCACGGGTAGGGTTAGGGTTCTTCATGGTGTAGGGTTTCTGGGTGGTTTTGGGAAGGAATAGGGTTAGGGTTCTTCGTCAGAACCCTAGGGTTCATCTGAAGAACCCAGATTGGGATGAACACTTGAAGATTTTCTGGAAATGGGATGAAGGTTGAAGGTTCCGGTTGAAGTTCAACCGAAAACCTAAGTCTTAAGGCGGGTCAACGGTGGTGGCAAGGGCGGCGCGCGGTGGTTGGGAACCCACCGGCGACGATGAGAGAAGAGAGAAGCGAGAGAATTGATGAGTTTAGTGAGAGAGAAAGAAAGGAAAGAGAGAGAAAGAAATGAGAAAAATGAATTTTTCTGAAGGGTTTGACTTTAAATACCCCCTCGCGTGTGGTTTAGATCTCCCACACGTGGCTCTATACGGGCCATGGGATTGGGTGACCTTTGTGATTCTGTAGAGGTAAGAGCACTGTGCTCCCTCGTTGATTGAAGCCTTGGAACCGTTGGATTAAGGTGCCTGAACAGGTATTCAAAATCAACGGTCTATGAATACGAAACTCTGGAACCATCCGATCTCCATCAGACGTCTCAGGCGAGTCAACCGATTGACTCAACGTTAGGAATTTTTTTTGGTTCTTTTGGACTCAGAGCAACTGGGCCTAGCGCCCAGTTTACTATTTACACCCCATCTCACGGCCTTTTACTAGTCTTTAAAAGAGGGATGCACCCCCCTAATTAATTCTTTTTTTTATTAATTGTAATAAGGGTTAATACCCATTTTGCCCCTTGCCATATAGGCGCTTTTTGAAAAACCCCCCTGCGAAAAAAAAAGTTGCAAAAATTTCCCTAACATTTGAAGATTCTCTCAATTTTGACCTTCATCACATTCAGTCACCAAAAACCTACCATTTTGACCCCTGCCATTTTGGAAGCATTTTTATTTTGACCCCTGCCATTTTGGCAGCGTTTTCATTTTGACCCCTGCCATTTTGGCAGCATTTTTATTTTGACCCCTGCCATTTTGGCATTTTTAGTGACTGAATGTGATGAAGGTTAAAATTGAGAGAATCTTCAAATGTTAGGGAAATTTTTGCAACTTTTTTTTTCGCAGGGGGGTTTTTCAAAAACCGCCTATATGGCAGGGGGGAAAATAGGTATTAACCCTTGTAATAATTTATTTTTTTAATTAATTGATATAATTATCTTATCGATTATTTTTGGTCAAATTGGAATTTTTTTTTTAATATGGATGAAATTGAGAATTAGGGATTTTATTTTTGGATTTTTGTTTTTTCGTGAATTTTATATTGTTAAACTTATTTTATTAAAAATTTACAATTGAATCAATTCCTTGATTCAAATTGTGTAAAAAAAATGTTTCTTATTTAATTTGCCAATTTAGGTCTAAACTTGGTTGTAATTAAATTATTTTTATAACTCATGTAAATAAATTTTATTTTAGGTTTTTATATATATATATAAAGGTTTGCTTTTTTTTTTTAAGGAAATTTATTTTAAAAAAGAAGGATAAATAGGGGTGGGGATTAAAAAGATAATTTTAACATTATTTGTGGGATAAAAATATTCTCTTAAGAATTACTTGGAATTTGAACTTTATCTTGGATTAATTCTGGTTTTTGCTATATTAAGTTATTGGATTTTTGTTGTTTAAATTCTTCTTTGTAAAAATTAGAATTTGGTTTTAAAAGTATAATGATTTTAAGGGATTTACAAAAGGGATAAAGCTCTTGGTCCGAGAGCCTAAATAAAGGATGGGTTAAGGGATTTGGATTTTGGGATAAAACACTTCCTCCGAGAGTATAAATAATGGATAAGGGTTTAAGGGATTTAAGGGATAGAACTCCTCATCTAGGAGTATAAACACTAGATTTAAGGGATAGAACTCTTTATCCAAGAGTATAAATAGTGGATTGGGATTTAGGGTTAGGTTATGGGATTTTGGAATAGGATTAGGGGGTAGGAATAGGGGAGGTGAACTACGGTTACTCTGATCCTTCATTTTGAGGGTACGTAGGCATAGGGTTGCAAACCAACCCTAGCGAGTATAATTAGTAAAAAACTTAGGTTTTCTTTTCATTTAGACAAACAAACATACCCTAAACTCAAAGGTGGATCCCATTGAGTACAATGGAAGTGAGGGGTGCCTAACACCTTCCCTTCACTTAACCGACTCCCGAACCATAAGAATCTCTACCTTAGGATAAGGATATTTAGGTTTATCATTATTTTCCTTTAAAAAATATGGTGGCGACTCGATAATTTTTGCCGGCCGCGATAGAATCATATTCACTTGATAATGACTTCTATCGCGGTAATCCTGAATCCATCCAGATCCATCTGACGCTGAAGGGCCTCTTGTACAAAAGACCATCCCTGATTGTTTACCGAGCAGACCAGATAGAAATCATAATCGTGACATGGAAGATCATGATGTTGGCTTTGCCTTGAGTGCATTGCCACCAAATTGACATTCATCGCATGGATGTCGTGGTTTTGAATTATGTTGAAATTCGTATAAGTCATGCTGACCTCATGGATTCGGTGATCTTGGATTCATCTGAGATCCATCTGTTCCTGTAGAGCTGATTGCACCACAGAACATCCTTGATTGTTTTTAGAGAAGATATCACACTGGTGATAATTATGAGACGGTATATGACCGTATCCGCTCTGTTTGCAATGCATCTTGACCAGGTTGGTTCCCAATAAGAGTACATCATGTATTTGATAGCTGTGTTAGACTCTTCCACTATAAAATTTACCGCATCTTTCTCGTGTTGAGGAAACATGTTCGTCTGAACATTTGGATTTGTATCCTTGAAGGATAAAACCCCGTTCCTGACAAGCTTCTGCACATCGGATTTGAAGATGAGACAATTTTCTATGTTATGCCCTGGTCCTCCTTGATGGTAAGGGCAAGTCTGATCCTCTTTGAACCAAAAAGGCGGATTTTCCGGTATTGTGAGAGGATACCTAGTTTGGACGTGCCCCTTTACCAGTAGTAGTGGAAACAGTTCTGCGTACAACAATGGTATAGGGTCTAACCCTGGTGGTCGCATTGTACGGAGGACGAGCCTGCTGAAGAGGCTGTTGTGTCCTTTGCTGATATTGTTGTTGATTCGGCTAGCTCTGAGCAACCTGAGGTTGATACGTTGGAACAGGCGCAGGGTTGATAGTAGGAGTTACAGCTGCTACTGGTTGGTACCTTCTCCTTTGCTTTCCGAGAGAGATATTACCAATATCTTGCTCTTTTTTCTTAGGGAGAGCACTACCGTATCTTTTGGTACTGCTTGATGGTCCAGCATCTTTGACTAGACGTCCTTCTCGGACTGCTTCTTCAAGACGAACTCCCATGCCCACAATTTTAGTGAAGTCGCTGGACGCACTGGCGACCATTCGGTCTTAGTAGAATGAGCTCAAGGTTTTCAAGAAGATCTGTCATCTCTTTTTCCTCAAGAGGTGGACAAATCTGGGCGACAATTTCGCGCCATCTCTGAGCATATTCCTTAAAGGTTTCTTTGTCCTTCTGTGACATGGCTCTAAGTTGATCTCTGTCTGGTGCCATGTCCAGGTTATACTTATATTGTTGAACGAAGGCAGCGCCAAGATCTCTGAAAGTGACGATATTAGTGCGGTTTAAACCCAGGTACCATTTGAGTGCAACACTGGTTAAACTATCCTGGAATTAATGGATCAGTAGCTATTGGTTCTCTGTCTGAGTTGACATCCTTCAGGCGTACATCACCAAATGACTTTGAGGGCAAGAGTTATCCTTGTACTTTTCAAATTCGGGCACCTTGAATTTGTGCGAAATTTTCACATTGGGGACCAAACAAAGGTCTGCGGCGTCTTTTCTGAATAGATCCTGACCGCGAATGGCATGCAGTTCCTTCTACATCTCCAGGAATTGCTCTTGAAACTCATTCATTTTGTCGTACATACTTTCGTTTCACTAGAAGGTATATGTGAAATCTGTCCTTCCGGGACAGTGTGTACCACTGGTGGTGGTAAAGTCATTACAGTAGTGACTCTTGGTGTTTTCCTCTCCTGAAGTTTGTAACCTTCAGGAGTTGCTATCATCACTCTTGCGTCTTCGCTTTCTCGAAGTTTGTAACCTTCATGCCTAGCGGTTCCTGCTACAGTTTCTGGATCTTCCGTAATCGGCGGAATATATCCTTCCGGGATATAGTTGAGTGGCATGCCCCAGGGACGATCTTTAGGCATGTTATACCGAGGATCATATTTTTCCACTATGGGCATAGATGTGATCTCTGAGATCACAGTCCTTTGTTGTTGCATATGGGTTGATGCCAGAGATTGCATGTCATTGTGAAGTTTTCTCATATCTTCTTTCAGAGTGTCGATTTCTTCTCTTAACTCTCTATTCTCTTCCTCGAGATCATCCATTTTCTTTTGTCGATTGACTCGAGTATTGTACGAATGAGACAGTTTGACTAGAATCGAGACACAAACGTGAGATTCGTAGGTAAGAAGAATGTGTTATGTGAGAATGATGAATGATATACAATAATTATATTTTAATTTATTTTATTTAATCAAAAGAAACTTCAACAATTGGATTGAAAATATCATACAGTGGGGAAACCTCGTTTTATTGAATTCAAAGATTGGGGAAATGGAAATACAGTAATTTACAAAGTGTTGTAAAAGGAAATGTCTAGACTTATGGATCCTGAGTCCTCTCCGAGGAGGGCTCAGGTGCTGGTTCTGGTATTTTCCTTTTCTTTGACCGGGGCTCTTTAGCCATTGTCGGGTTGTCATTCCTTTGCCAAGTGAAAGGAGCGAGCATATTCCTTTGGCCTTCTTGATTTTCTACAGAATGTTGCCCTAAAATTTCGATCAGAGCATCTTTTTCTTTTAACAGTTGTTGTATTTTGGTATACTCCACATTAAGAATACGGTACTTGTTCTTCCAAGACTTCTTCTCCTGCTAAACTTTGTTGAGAGTGACCTGGAGTTTTTCCGTATCAGACATAAAATAAAGGACAGATTCCTTTAACGGAAGAACTTCTTGACGAGGGTAAGGCATCTTCAGCTTGAGAGCTCTAGTTTGTACCCAGTGGAGATAAGGTTCCACAGAGACACAATCTGGTTTTCCTAGAGACTCTCTTCCTTTCTCGTGAACATGTTTCCAGGCATGCACTATTTCTGTCTTTAGTGCCCTGTCGTTTTCTCCTTCCTTGAAGAAAAGACCTTCCAGATGAACATCACGCGGGACATGTCTCATCGGGTATCCGAATTGATGACGAACTAAAACTGGATGATAGTTGATTCCTCATTTAGTTCCTATGAGGGGTACATTAGGGAAATTTCCATAATGGTCAATGATTCTTATCCCATCATAGATCCGATTATACCAATCTATGTCAGAGTTGGTAAGAGACATGATTCTCTATGACCAACGTAGAGTACTCTTATGATCCCAGAAAGCAGCAGACTTTGGTAAGTGGGAAGTGAACCATTTGTATAGAAGGGGTACACAGCATGTGATCATTCCTCCACTATACAAATTCCTTAAGTGTACAGAATGATAAGCATCTGCGAGCAAGGTCGTTACAGGGTTTCCAATTAGAAAAATTTTAATGGCATTGATATCAATGAAGTTATCAATGTTGGGAAACAGAAATAACCCGTAGGTGAGAAAAACAAAGTCGCTCTCGAAAGTAGTCACGTTCCCTATACAAGCAAAGTACAGAGCTTTCTTTACCAAAAACTGGGCTGGTAAACCTTGGATTCCACCCTTAATGGTCATGTGAGTCCTGACTTCTGACTTGTCCAAATAGATAGCTCTTACAATGGTTTGATCCTTTGGAATTTCTTCCAGTCCAGAAAAGGGATCTTGGTTAGTGATGCGTAAATCAGTCAGATGAGAGTAATCCTCCAGTGTTGGTGCTAGTTAATAATCCAAATATGTGAAACAGTGATAAACCGGATCGTAGAACTGAATGAGTGTAAACATGATTCCTTCAATTACATGGACCCTTAACAGAGACAGCAGTCCTCCGTACTTAGCTCTGAAAGCATCAAGGTTGGTGACCATCCTTGCCAACCCTCTTAAATCCTCTAGTTTTGGAACCCTGAAGGTGTACTTGTGAGTCTTCCTTCTACCGAAATCCAAAACGCAATCTTTTTCTCTCTGACATTTGCAATCATTGTCTTAGTTCAATTTAAAAACGAGAAACTAGAAGAGAAAATTTTCTTTGTTTAAAGTTTTTTAATGAAATGAATGCATGGATGCAGCACACAAAAACATAGAAAAAACATGGGGTCAAAGGTTCGGCGTCATGAAGTCATGGCTCTACCCATCCCCAAAGGTTATACTGGTGAATTTTTGTACCTGTCCTCAAAATCATTGACCCCTCTTGGGATAACAACAACATGCTGGTTCACCCGAGCGAGTTGTAGTATCTTAGAGTAACTTTAAATAAGGGTAGTATCGCGTGACAACTATTTTTGATAGCTTCTGCACTACAAAATAGTCACATGGTCTCAGTCTACTAAATCCTCAGTTTCATGGATACCACAATCGAACAATCTGTTTTCAATAACCTAAGTCGTTTAGGCATTGAATCCGTAAAGGGTATCTCCACTGATTCGATGGTCTACAGGGGTCGCTTATTTAGGAGTCACTCCCTGTAAGATTACCCGTCTAATGTCATCACTTATCTTAGGTGTCACTCAACCTTTCCAGATGCGGCATCACCCGCAGTCCCATTAACAGAAAGATAAACACGGATATCAAGTAGGAAAAGCGATATATATATATATATATATATATATATATATATATATATATATATATATATATATATATATATTCCTAAAACTAACATCCTAGACCTCTTAAGAGCTAGTCCATAATCCTAACAGATCAACGATGTCCCCAGCAGAATCGCCATTTTACTGTAGCGAACGATTTTTGTCGGTGATGCGACCACCTTATCGCTGAAATTGGGTTTTCTCCTCACAATGAGGAGGGGGTGCTACTTTTTGATTTCTTATTTATCCCATGAAGCTGGAAGGGAAAGGGAAGCAATCTAAAACTAACCTTGCACGTGAATGTTTAACTGAACAAACGCTTAAAGAGATTGGGGGCCCGGGGTCAGGTTATATAATGGGGAGTTGTCAATTACCCATCCTATATGTGGTTATCCACAGGTTGTTAGCTTTAGGCTTCGCTTTGTACTTGATGGTGTTTATCTGTTAATGGGTTGGGAAAGTTTCTTGGGAAAGATGAGTGGGAGAGTGAGTTAATGTTCGGGGTTTTCCAATGGTTTATTTGGTAAGGTACTGGACCTAAGTTTTGGTTGATGTATGAAGGTACTGGACCTATAGTTTTTTATTAGTATGCTCACTAAGATTTCACAATCCTATGCCTATGTATTCCCATTTAAACGAAACAGGGAAATCAAAGCAATCGTAGTTCCTCCTATTCTATGGGAGGAAAAAGATATTTTGGTGCCTTGTTCAAAGCCCAAGATTGAAGCTAAAAGGTTGAGTATTTGTGTCTTGCTCAAAGCCCAAGATTGAAGCTAAAAGGTTTGACTGAGAGAGAACTTGTCATCTCTAAAGGGAGACATTTTGTCTGTTTATCACAACTGTTGGGTGACTGTTTATAAAAGAGAATTACTTTAACTGGGATATATGAATCCAACAATGCCATAATTTCCTTTATAGGGTTTTATCCTGAAGGGGAAAACTTTAACTCAGTGTAGAGCAATGCCATTTTTCCTTAGGACTTTCTCATGCTAAAAGAGGGACAGTGGCGTGGATGTAAATAATCCAGAGGCTTACCGCTTACAGCAATTAGATAAAAGAAGGGACTTTTAGTTTATCTATTTTGATAAGTGATAAACAGAGAAATGACTTCTTATAGAGGAATTTTGATTTCCTCGGAGGGTATGTTGATTTTTGTGTGCCTTGATCAAAGCCCAAGGTTGAAGCTAAGAGGTTGATTGACTCCACTGGGGAAGTCCTTATATAAAGCCTAAGAGGAGGCTAGGAAAGACTGACTCAATAAGAGATTGTTTATATGTCTGGTACAAAGCCCAAGATTGAGGCTAAAAAGAGACAGACTCTTTTGGGGATATCATTATACAAAGCCTAAGAGGAGGCTAAAAAGGATTTTGACTCCGTTGGGGAGGGTGTGTATGTGTCATGTACAAAGCCCAAGATAGAGGCTAAAAAAAAGACTGACTCTGTGGGAAAGAACTCTTTCTCTGTCTTGAACAAAGCCCAAGATTTGAGGCTAAACGGAGACTTTCTGACTCGGCTGAGGATATTTTAGGTATCTCGTATAAAGCCCAAGATAGAGGCTGAACTGAGTTTTGACACTACGGGAGAGTATTATCTGTCTTGTACAAAGCCCAAGATTGTGGCTGAAATAAGTTTGACTCTACTTAGGAGATTATTTCTCAAAGCCTTAAAGAAGGCTGGGAGGAATTGACTCTGCTGGGGAAGATGTTTGTCCCAAGCTTAAGAGAAGGTTATGGAGATTTATGTCTTGTACAAAGCCCAAGATTGAGGCTAAAAGGGTTTGACTCAACAAGAGAGTGCTTTTATAAAGCCCAGGATTGTGGCTGAACAAGCTGGAGAAATCATTATACAAAGCCTAAGAGGAGGCTAACTCCTGCTAGGGGAAATCATTATACAAAGCCTAAGAGGAGGCTAAAAAAGATGGACTCAACAAGAGAGTGTTCTTATCTGTCTCATACAAAGCCCGAGATTAAGGATAAAAAGGTTGACTCAACAAGAGAGTGATTGACTCAACAAGAGAGTCTGAGAAGTGATTGACTCAACAAGAGAGTCTGAAAGTTGATTAACTCAACAAGAGAGTCTGAAAAAGTTAGCTCCGCTGGGTAGAATCATTTGTACAAGGCCCAAGAGGAGGTTGACTGCGCTGAGGAAATGTCATTATACAAAGCCTAAGAGGAGGCTATCTTCTGCTGGGGATTATTGAGATCCCGAGGCAGGTCCAAATGGGGAATCAACTCTTGCTGAGGGTTACAGAAGAGATGAGGTATCAGATGCCTCGGGTTCTGATTTGGTTTATTGGTAGTGATTTGACCCTGGCTTGGGGATTTTAGGAGAGAGACTGGGTTTTAGAACCCATGGGTTTTAACTCTACTGGAGATTAATCCCGAGTGATCAGGGTTTCTCCTATGTTTGTAAGGTGCTTGAGAATGTCTTTGAGACTCAAGGGGATTTAGACTATCCAAGTCTACTGGTATGGAAGAGTTTATCTTTGTATGATGCCCAAGAGGAGGTAGGTGTTTTAAGGGATGAGAATCAACCCTAAATTGGTCTGAGATTTGACACTGGAAAGACTGCTCTAGCAAAGGATGACTAAGTTATGTCTTATACCTTTAAGAGGTCTTCAGGGTCCTTGTATTAAGCCCAAGAGAAGGCATGAGAACTTCTAAGAAGCCGGAGGGTCCTTGTATAAAGCCCAAGAGGAGGCGGGGATGCTTTTAGGAAGCCTGTGGGTCCCAAACCAAGAAAAGTTCAAGAAATGCTATTCACCGAGAATAGATCATTTAGTGAAAGTTCTGAGGTTTGAAGAAATTCAAGAGATGCTATTCACCGAGAATAGATCAACTCTGGGGAGTAGAATTTCTTTGACAATTTCAAATAGTGATAGTTTGAGAAAAGGTTCACCGAGAATAGTGCCTTTCTCTTTGTTCCATATTGTTTAAGCCCAAGAGAAGGCAAGACTGTATCTGGAAATTAAATGGGGGATCTAGTTTTGACTGTATTTAAGAGCGACCAACTGGCTTTACCTAGTTCTAGACCTAGTTGCCGGGGAAAACTCTAAATAACTATACTAGTATATATACAGTTGATATATGACAAGTATTTAAAAGGATACGAAAGAAGGACTTACAGTGCGCAGCTTCCCATAATACAGTTATATATATATATGAAAGCGAGTAAATGAAAGCTGTTAAAACTTACAGGTGAGCAAGCTTCTATGCTGTTTTGTTAGTTGTTCAAAGAAATTAAAGAAAGTTTTGATAACAACATGTATATTTGAATCTAAATCAAAAGCGAAGTTGTTTTTGAAAAGATTGTTGGGGCTTATACTTAAAGAGAGGCCCAAGGTTTAACAGTGATCACACCGTTGTTTTGAAGATCATATCGGGACTTATACAATGACTGGGGCCCAAAGAGGTTTTCTGTACAAAGGGATGGGTCTTACAACTCAAGGAGAGGCCCAAAGATGTTTTGAAAAAGAAAGATGGGACTTACAACACGAGGGGAGGCCCAATGAAAGACAGTGATTGCACCGTTGTTTTGAGAATCGCAGAGGGACTTATACAATGACTGAGGCCCAAAGATTATTTTTGTACAACAAGGGATTGGGTCTTACACTCTATTAGAGGCCCAAAGTGTTTGAAAAAGATTTGTTAGGGTGAAAATCAAAGAAACCCTAATTTCATCATTTTTTAAAGTAATTATTCAAAGAAAATTAATTAAAATGATAAAAAATCACCGAATAAGTTTGAATAAACAACTTGTGATTTTTGTTTGAGGTTGGAAAAATGATGTTTTAATCATAAGATGAATTAAAACACATTTGGTTTTGATTTCCAAGGTGATAATTCCTTTTTGAAATGTTTAAAAACAATTAAAAATGAATTTATTTACAAAAATATCAACTATATTAAATAAATAATATAAATTTGATTTTTTGGTGGAATAAAGTATTTAAATATTTTTGTGATTTTTTGCAAAAAGAACCAATAAAAAATCATTAAAATTGAGAGAGAAATTAATTTTTCAAATCATTTAAGAAAATAATATGAAAAATATAAAAATGGAAAAAGTGGTAAAAAAGGGTCGGGGGCTAGGGGGATTCGAACCCCAGACCTCCAAGACAAACATATGAGCGTGCAACCACTAGGGTGGTGATACATCCGTGTATCAAAACCACCCCATAAATATATAAGGGGTGCCTTGTTTTAGGCCTGGGCAAGGCAAGGCAAGGCCAGCTTTTGGGCCATTTACGTGAAGCCTCTAACTTTCTCATTTCTCCATGGATTGGGACAAAATTTATATGCATCTGGCCTAGAATTTCCTAAGGAATCCAATGGTGGTCATGGTATTTTCAGATGAGGTCCCTATTTTAAAACCCGATAGCGGTTTTGAAATAGCCCTATATTTGCATTTTCTATGCTACCTCATGTTACAGGCAAGAATTACATGATGAATTGGTTCAAACACAACATACACAACATGTATGAGATGTTTATGATCAGTGGACTTCAAAGAAATGCATAATTCAAAGAGTTCAAGTTGTGATTCTTACCTCTTTGGGAGCTTTTTGTGCTATTTGCTAAGTTCCTTATGCCAGAAGTAATTTGATGCTTTGGACACTCTCAATTGATTCCTTAGAAGCTTTTAGAATGGTTAGAACCAGCTGGAATCCTCGGGAACAAGTTTGAGCTCTTTCTTGCAAAAGGGGCAAAAGTGACCAATATGGCAACTCTCTCAAAAGGTGTTCCAGACGGGGGGAACTAGTTGAGACAGTTCAAGTATGATATTTGAAGTGTGTTTGAGGTCTTATCTGGTTTTGAAAGTGACTGAATCAAGGCATGGCTTTAAAAATGCAAAAAATCCAATTTCTGAGGTTTTGGACGTGGACTTTTAGATTTTGGTGTTACAGGTCACATGTTAGTGTTTGGACTGCTTAGATACAACATATTAGAGGTGTTTGGATCATGAGCTGTGATGGAATTGCTCTCTAACTCAAAAACTCAGAGATACCTTGCAAAAGAAGGTATTTTGGCCTAGAAAAAGGGATTTTGAGGAAAGCATCAGTTGTAGTGCTTTGGTGTACTCAAACTGATCACAATTAATGTCTATTTATAGTGTACCAAATTTTTTTTGGCATCAATAGTGAATGAAGGCTGCAGTAGGCCTTTGGCCAATGTTATGCAAAAGTCTCAAGTCTCCTCTAGCCATTGACTTGAGATTAGAGCACATGCTTTATAGCTTTGGTTCAGAGATAAGTTTGGACTAAATTCAGTTGGAATAGGCTCAGTTCATTCCACCTTGATGCATTCATTAAAGGCTTGGAAACAAAATTGAAGTCTTGGCATCTTTTAGCCTTTTTAGGTTTGTTAAGGCTACTTGTAAATTCTTGGACTTTGGAGGCTTGGGGATCAGATAATTCCCTTCTTGTTTTATCCTCAGATGTGTCCAAATGGATGACAAGGCTTGGATTTATTAGATTTGGACAAATCGAGCAAAATGCACAAATTCTGCCTTGTAAAAACCAGTTCATGATGCCATATTCCAAGGTTTGTATCTCCTTGCTTAAATGGAATTTGGAGATGATCTGGTACTTGTTGGAAAGCCCTCATGGCATACTTCAACTTTGATGTCCACCCCTAAACCTGGTTTGACTTGGATCAAGGTGAAAAATATCCCTACATTTTGGAAAAAGTAAGGCAGATTCTGACTTAGTGAAAATTTCACTAAGTGTTGGAAAAATGTCATTTTCATGTTTTTAGCTATTTTGATCACTTCATAACTTAAAATCCATGAGGAATTGGAGTTTGATGTAGTTGAAGCTTTTGTAGAGTGTAGCAAGACCTACAAATCCAGCTTTGGATCACCCAAAATGGTTGCTTGGATCTCAAGTTATGGTCCTTGGAAGTTGGTACCCTAGCCATTTTGTTCCATAACTTAGAAAAATTCTAAGTTTTTTATGGTTACCCCTTTTACAAGTTAACCCACTTTCTTGGATTTTTCATGATGAATGATGATTCAAATAATATATTAACATTGTTTTAGGGTTAAGGAACCACAATTGTGAAAAATTCCAAAAAGTCAAACTTTATTTTGTGCACAGTTGACATTTTATCGGATGAAATCCAAACTGTGCGATCCTTTATGAAATCAAGTCCTTGACCTAAATCAAACCTAATGGATATATTACATAGGTGTTATAGGGTGTATTGAATCATGTCCCAAGGTTTGGGAGCATGTCTTGGTCAAAAGCCAAAGGTACAGTTGACTTATTTCCTAAAACCCCTAATTGTGGTCCTGATGAAATTGAAACTTGTGGATCAAGCTTCTTGGATCAATCCATTGTTGCAAATGGATCAATGTAGTGTATTGGAGACTCTTAAATCATGTCTTGAGGTCATGGCTCATGTTTTGTCCCAAAAGTCAACTTAGGGGTGAATTAGGTCAAGAAACCCTAATTCTTGATTTTTGGGTAAATGCATCCCCCGAGGTTAAATTGGATTAATGATTGGGTCCATGAGGTCCCTTGGAGTATCTTGGGTTGTGCCTTGAAGCATTGGCTCATGCCCAGATAGAAATTTCCATCTGGAGGCCTTAGTCGACCAAAGCCCTAATTTGGTGACACTGGCGATCTTGAGGCTTGATCCACTTGGAATGTTGTAACTTTATGCTTGATTCTTGATGTGGGAGTCCTCTTGATCCTTTATGTGTGTTTGAAAGGTTATACAAGTTGAAGATCATGTCATTTCTTGATTGATCTTTGTCTAAGTGCTCTAAGAGGGCTTGAAACCCTAATTCTTGATTGTGGTGAATGCTCAAACATCTCTGAGGATATTGATGGGGCATGATGGTTCAGCCATATTATGGTAATGATTTGCACAATGATGGGTAATCTTGGTGGTCAAAATTTGGGGTATGACAGTATGTGTTCCACTCTCATTTGATCTAATTTACAACTAGGGTTGAGTCTCCATACACATCAAAGTTCTTTATCCTTAGGTCGATAGCCTCTTCGAGACCCATGATACAAGCTTCGTAAACTGCCTCATTGTTTGTGCATTTGAATGTCAGTCTGGAAGTGAAAGGAATATGGGTACCCTGAGATGTTATGATGATTACCCCGACCCCGTTTTGATAAGCATTGACGGCTCCGTCTAATATTAGTCCCCATTGGGAACCTGGTTCTAGCCCTTCACTGGGTAGTGGTTCATTGCAATATTTCATTTTCAAGTACATGACATCTTTGTCTGGGAAGTAGAATTTGACTGGTTCCTGATCGTCAATCGGTTGATGAGCCAAATGATCGGCTAAAATACTTCCTTTGACGGCTTTCTGAGCATGGTACTCGATGTCGTATTCCGATGACAACATCTGCAAACGGGTAATCCTTCCTGTGAGAGCAGGATTTTCAAAGACGTACTTGATCGGGTCCATTTTGGAGATTAACAAAGTAGTGTGACAAATCATGTACTGGCGAAGATGTTTGGCTGCCCAAGCCAAAGCGCAACAAGTTTTCTTGAGCATAGTGTACCGAGTTTCACAGACCATGAATTTCTTGCTTAAATAGTAAATGGCAGACTTTTTTCTTTTGGTTTCATCTTGTTGGCCAAGCACATAACCAATGGAGTCCTCCAAGACTGTTAAGTAGATGATCAGTGGTCTTTCTTCCACTGGAGGAGACAGAATTGGTGGATTCAATAGGTATTCTTTGATATTGTCGAAAGCTTTTTGGCAATCTTCAGTCCATACACAGATTTGATTCTTTCTGAGTAGTTTGAAGATTGGCGTGCATGTCGCGGTCATGAGGGATATGAATCTTAAGATGTAATTCAGACGTCCCAAAAATCCTCTGACCTGTTTTTCAGTCTTTGGAGAAGGCATTTCTTGAATGGCCTTGACCTTGTCAGGATCAACCTCAATTCCTTTCTGGCTGACGATGAATCCCAAGAGTTTTCCTGAGCGAACACCGAACGTGCACTTATTGGGATTCAAGCGGAGTTTGTATTTTCTCAGACGCTCGAATAACTTTGATAGGTGCTCCACATGCTTTTCTTCTGTTTTAGATTTGGCAATCATGTCATCGACATACACTTCAATCTCTTTGTGCATCATGTCGTGAAACAAAGTTGTCACGGCCCTTTGATAGGTTGCCCCCACGTTCTTTAGACCGAACGACATTACCTTGTAACAAAAGGTTCCCCATGGGGTGATGAATGAAGTTTTCTCCATATCCTCTGGCGCCATTTTAATTTGATTATAGCCCGAGAATCCATTCATGAAGGAGAAGACTTTGAATTTTGATGTACTATCTACCAGCAAGTCAATGTGTGGCAGGGGGAAGTCATCCTTTAGACTTGCTTTGTTCAGATCTCTGTAGTCTACACACATTTTGACTTTTCCGTCCTTTTTCAGAACTGGCACTATGTTAGCTAGCCATTGAGGATATTCTGAGGTGGCAAGGAAACCTGCGTCGATTTGCTTTTGCATTTCCTCCTTAATTTTGATGGCCATGTCTGGATGAGTCCTTCTCAGTCTTTGTTTTACTGGAGGAAATTCTGTTTTTAGTGGTAAGTGATGTTCCACGATGCTAGTATCCAACCCTAGCATGTCCTGATAGGACCAAGCAAACACATCGAGAAACTCTTTTAGAAGTTTTATTAAGCCTTCTCTAACAGTTGAACTGAGCAGTGCTCTAATCTTAACTTCTTTCTTTTCTTCTTCTGAACCTAAATTAACCATTTCCAATGGCTCTTTGTGAGTCTCAATAGACCTTTCCTCTTGTCTGAGTAGTCGGGAGATGTCTTCTAGGATTTATTCGTCCTCTTCTTCTTCAGCTTCAAATACCGGGGATTTAAAGTTGGGAGAAGGCATTGGATCGTATGTTTCAATGGGGTTTAAAACAAGCAATCTGCATTACGTGATGATTCGTTTTTTAGAAAAGACAGAGAGAATGCAAGAGTGTGTGCAGTGTATTTTCTGAAAAATGCTTGTTTTTATTTTGGGTTGTTTTTAGGATTACCATTTTCTGAAAAAACGAAAAGTGAAAACAGCAATAAATGCGGGAATTTAGAATGACATTATTTATTCATGATTTATCGATTCTTGAAACATAACCCTATAAAACAAAACTCTGTCGCTTTGGGCGAAGCGAAGAGGGACATTTACAGAAAAGTGAGCTCTATAAAAACATCCATTTCACCCGTGAAAAGTGAAAGGTTAAAACAAAGATGGTAATTACTTTGACTTATGGACAACTTTTGGGACATCGACTGCAACCCAATGGCGATGAACTCCTATGTGAATCACAAAGTCTGGTACTTTCCTTCTTGGTTTGTCTTTATAAATGACACTGATTTCTGGGGGTGTAGGATCATTTGAGTCTTCTTCCCATGCAGAGTTATCATAAATGAACTCTTCTGATATATTTTCCATAGCGCTTTCACTCTCATGGGGATCTCCCCATCTAGTTGGCTGGATGTCCTCAAGCCTAATACAAGAGCTTTCGGGAGTAGTGTATTTGACTAGGAAGTAGTATTTGCCGCTTGGCTGTCCCAAGGTGTCCCATGTTTATGTGGGAATGAATGAGTCATCTTCCTCAATGACATTGATTTCAGGAATCGCGTAGTTAATGAACTCTCGTCCTGCGATCCTTGCGAATTCATTAGCATGGTTTGGGACACTCTTGGAGTGTGCTGGGTAATGATTCCATGACTCTGGAGGAGCAGGTGTGTTCCTTTCAAGACCATTCAGCTGATAGACATTGTCCGACTGACTCTTTTGCCCCAAGTATTCCGTGTATGGCTTCCAGATAAGTAAGTCATCCAGTGGATCATAAAAATCATAGTCAAAGTTGTCTTTCATTAGAGTGTCTTCCTCTAATGAATTGGGCGGAGCACGGCAACCTTCGGGATGAGAATCTCCATAAATTATTCTGACATCTAATCTCGGTATATATCTGGGACTCTGCTTTGGAAAACAGAATGGCATGTGCTTTTCTCCCTGGGACATATAACCGTCATCGTTGAGATAAGACTTCCACTCTTCATCCATATCGGAGGATTCGTTCCCATTGATGGTGTGTACTTCTTGAGAAACTGGGTGAAGGAAGCCTCCGCTGTGAAAGAAATCCTGAATGGGGCGAAAACTTTCATCTTTCTTTGTAGTCTGGGTACAGGTCGGAGAGAAACCAAGACCTTTTCTTGTTTTGTTATCCGTAGGAGTTATAATTTGTCCCCATCCTTTTATGTCATTACTCCCGATCACTTTGAGAGCATCTTTGTATGAGGAAATCAACGTCCCTCTTTCTTGGTGATTCTCATTGCTCATCGAGAATGCTTGAAACTGAGTTCCAACAACCTCTTCTGGTTCTACACAGGAGAATGATGATAAGTTGCTTACAATTAAGGTTTGTTCTCCATATACTGCGACTAATTTGTCATTCTTGACGAACTTCAGCTTCTGGTGAAGTGTCAAAGTGACTGCCCCAGCTTCGTGTATCCAAGGTCTTCCTAATAAACAACTGTATGCTGCCCGGATGTCCATGACCTGGAAAATGACTTGGAAGGTGTGAGGACCGAGGGTTATGGGAAGATCAACTTCGTCGATAACTGTTTTTCTGGATACGTCGAAGGCTTTGACGATGATCTCACTGCCTCTCATCGGAGCTCCTTGAAACGATAGTCATACCAAAGTTGATTTTGGCATAACATTCAAAGATGATCCTGTGTCTACCAGTACGCTGGCTAAAGCATCGTCTTGGCAATTGACTGTAATGTTGAGTGCCATATTATGGTTCTTGCTTCCTCCGGCACTTCTTCATCACTAAATCCTAAATTGTTATAGGAAGTGATGTTGGAGATGATGCTGTCAAATTGTCCTGCTGTCACATCTTATTCCACAAAGGCTTGTTCTACGACCCTCTGTAGAGCTTCCCTGTGAGCTTCTGAACTAAGCAAGAGAGATAACACAAAGATTCGAGACGGAGTTTGCAATAATTGATCCATAATATTGTACTCGCTTTTCTGGATTAGCTTTAGCATCTCATCGTTGTTCTTTACAAGTTATGGATTACTGGATTGACTGACTTGTTGGTTAGGAACTTCCTTTTGAGGTTCCTTTTCTTTGGCAGGTTCTCCAACTTCTCTGTTGAAGATGCGACCGCTCTGGGTGACTCGACTGATGTCGGCAATGTTCACAACAGAGAGTAATGGAGTTTTCTTTCCATTTTCTATGGTCCTTGCACCGTACTTGTATGGGATAGCCTTTTCTGACTTGTACGGTATTAGACCTGGCAGGTAGATAACCACAAGGGCTTTTGGGCCTTTTGACTATCGTAGGCCACCTCAATAAGTTCCTGGTTGGGAACTTTTCTACTATCAAGAGGGATCTTTGATTCACAGAGTAGAGGGATGATGGTGCAAACGTCCTTGGATGATGGCGCAAATGTCCTTGGTTATTCCATGATCGGAGATTATGATAGTGCTTTTGTTCTGACCAGGGAGGTAATCTTGTATCATGTTGATCGACTCGAAATTCAAACATGGTCGAATGTCCTTCCGATCAAACTGTTGCTTGAGGGCTGCTCGTACGAGATAACATCCTTGGGTATTTTTCGAGCATACTCTACAACACTCATAATTATGAGGTGGTACCCGACCATATCCGCTTTGTATGCAGTGCATCTTCACTAGATCTATTTCTACTAAGCGGATATCACGTCATTGATGTCTACCAGGATTCCCATCAGTCATGCTAATCTATTGTGTGTCTTCATCTAGGTAGATTGGAAGCCACCAGTGGTCCAATAGATGTTGAAGAGTCCTTTGCATAAGCGCACACCCTTGGTTGTTTTCGTAGCATTCTTTACAGTCTTGATAATCATGTGAAGCCAGAAAACCAAGTCTGACTTGCTTAGCATGTAATTTCACTAGACTGGTATTCATCAAGCGGATGTCAAAGGTCTGAACCATATTGACTTGATGGTCATTCCTTTCACGGTAGTCTTGGATCCATCCAAGATCCATTTGACGTTGGTGGGCATCTTTTACAAAAGAGCATCCGTGATTGTCTATTGAGCAGATCAGACAAGTGCTGTAATCGTGCCGCGGAAGATTGTAGTATGACTTTGTCTTGAATGCATTGCCACTAAATTGACGTTCATTGCGCGAATGTCTTAGTTTTGAACAATGTTGGGATGTGCATGAGCCATGTTTACTTCACGAATCCTGTGATCCTGAATCCAGCCCAGATTCATTTGTTCTTGCAGAGTTGTTTGTATTATGGCACACCATTAATTGTCCTTGGAGCAGATATCACACTGATGATAATTGTTAAATGGCACATGACCGTATCCGCTATGTTTGAAATGCATCTTTACCAGGTCAGTTCCTAGTAAGAGTACATTGTGAATTTGATAACTGCTACTAGATTCCTCTTCTATTAAATTCACTGCAGTTTTTTCATGTTGCGGTAATGGGTTCGTCTAGACATTTGGATTAGTATCTTTGAAAGATAAGACCCCGTTCCTGACAAGATTTTACACATCAGTCTTGAAGCTGAGACAATTCTCAATGTTATGTCCTGATCCTCCTTGATGGTAATGGCAAGTTTGATCTGCTTTGAACCAAAATGGTGGATTTTATGGTATTGTAAGAGGATTCCTGGTTTGGACATGCCCCTTGGCCAATAGAAGTGGAAATAGTTCTGCGTACAACATCGGTATAGGGTCGAACCCTGATGGTCGTGTAGTACGATTGTTGTTATTCTAGTGCGGGCAAGCCTGCTGAAGAGGTTGTTGCGACCTTTGCTGATATTGTTGTTAATTTGGTTGGCTTTGAGCAACCCGAGGTTGATAAGCCGGAGCTGCCGCTAGGTTGATAGCGGGAGTTATTGCTACTATCGGTTGATACCTTCACCTTTTCTTTCCTAGAGAGATATTACTGATATCTCGCTCTTTCTTCTTTTGGAAGGCATTACCGTATCTCTTAGTACTGCTAGATGGCTTTGTATCTTTGACCAATCGTCTGTCCCAGACTGCTTCTTCAAGGCATACTCCCATGTTCACCATTTTAGTGAAGTCACTGGGCGCACTGGCGACCATTCGGTCGTAATAAAACAGGCTTAAGGTTTTCAAGAAGATGTTGGTCATCTCCTTTTCCTTAAGATGGGGACAGATATGAGCACCAATTTCACGCCATCTCTGAGCATATTCTTTGAAAGCTTCCTTATCCTTTTATGACATTTCTCTGAGTTGGTCCCTATCTGGTGCCATGTCTAAATTATACTTATAGTGCTAAACGAAGGCTACCCCGAGATCCCTGAAAGTACTAATCTTGGTGTGGTTTAAACCCATGTACCATTTAAGCGCGACACCGGTTAAACTATCTTGGAAGTAATGGATCAGTAGCTGTTGATTTTTTGTCTGGATAGACATTTTTTTGAGCGTACATCACCAAATGAATTTGAAGGAAAGAGTTACCTTTGTATTTTTCAAAGTCAGGCACCTTGAATTTGTGCGGTATTTTTACATTAGGGACCAAATAGAGGTCGGAAGAGTCTTTTCCGAATAAGTCTTGACCGCGAATGGCATGCAGTTCCTTCTGCATTTCCAAGAATTGTTCCTGGAACTCATTCATTCTTTCGTAGAAGTCTTCGTTTCCACCAGAAGTTGCTTGCATAATCTGTCCTTTCGGGACAGTGTGTACCACTGGTTGTGGTATAGACATTACAACGGTGATTCTTGGCGCTTCAGTGCCCTGAAGTTTGTAACCTTCAGGATTTGGTGTCGTAACCCCTGTATCTTCATTTTCCCGAAATTGGTAACCTTCAGGTCTAGTGGTTCCTGTTACGGTTTCTGGGTCTTCAGTGACCGGTGGGATATATCCTTCAGGTATAAAGTTAAAAGGCATGCCCCAGGGGTGCGCTTTAGGCATGTTGTACTGAGGATGATTATCATGTGTCTCAAATGTGGGTGTAGATGTAATCTCTGAGATTACAATCCTTTGATGTTGTTGCTCCTGAGCTGCGGCTAGGGATTGCATGTTGCTGTGAAGTTTTTCCAAACTTTCTTTTAGAGCATCGATTTCTTCTCTCAGCTCTCTGTTCTCTTCCTCGAGATCGTCCATTTTCTTTAGTCGATTGGCCCGAATATTGTACGAATGAGATAGTTTGACTCTAGTGTGTGACACATTTGTGAGACTCAAGGATACAAAATGCATTATGAGAGAATGATGAATGATATGCAATGACATATTGTTTAGTTTTTGTTTTCGAAAGAAACCTTAACAAATAGATTGCAAATATCACATAGTGGAGGGGGGGGGGGGGTGGAGACCCCTTTTATTGAATTCGAAAGATTGCAGTATTTTACAAAGAAAAGTACAGTATTTTGCAAAGTGCTGTAAAGAAAATGTCTAAGCTCATGGATCTTGAGTTCATTCTGAGGAGAGCTCAGATGCTAGTTCCTGTATTTTCCTTTTCTTTGATCGGGCTTCTTCAGCCGTTGTCGGGTCGACGATATTTTGCCGAGTGAAAGGAGTGAGTAAATTTCTTCGGTCTTCCTGACTTTCTATTGCATGTTGCTCTAATATCTCATTCAGAGCATCCTTTTCCTTTAGCATTTCTTGAATCTTGGTACATTCTAAATTAAGGATCTGGTATTTGTTCTTCTAGGAGTTTCTTTCACGTTGGACTTTGTTAAGAGCGACCTGAAGTTTTTCCGCATCAGACATGAAATAAAGGACATATTCCTTTAATGGAAAAACCTCCTGGTGAGGGTAAGGCATCCTCAACTTGAGGGCTTTAGTTTGCACCCAGTGGAGATAAGGTTCCATGGAGGTACACTTTGGTCTTCCCAGAGACTCTCTCTCTTTCCTATGAATATGTTGCCAGACATGCACTATTTCTTTCTTTAGTGCCCTGTCATTTTCTCCTTCCTTGAAGAAAAGACCTTCCAGATGAACATTATGTGGGATATTCTTCATCAGGTATCCGAGTTGACGGCGAGATAAAATTGGATGATAGTTGATTCCTCCTTTAGTTCCAATGAGGGGTACATTGGGGAAATTTCCACATCTGTCAATGATCTCTATCCCTTTGTAAATCTGATTGTACCAGTCTATGTCAGAATTGGTAAGGGACATAATCCTCTGTGACCAACGTAGAGTACTTTTGTGATCCCAAAAAGCAGCAAACTTGGGCAAATGGGAAATGAACCATTTGTAAAGTAATGGTACACAGCACGTGATCATTCCTCTGTTGTACAAATTCCTTAAATGTATAGAATGATAAGCATATGCGAGCAAGGTTGGTACGAGGTTTCCTATTAAGAAAATCTTAACAGCATTGGTATCGACAAAGTTGTTAATGTTGGGAAAAAGGAATAACCCACATATGAACAGAACAAAGACGTCTTCGAAAGCAGTTATATTTCCTACACTAGTAAAGTATAGAGACTTCTCCATCAGGAATTTAGCCGGTAAACCCTGGATTCCTCCTATAGTGGTCATGTGAGTCCTAACTTCTGACTCATCCAAAGAGATTGCTCTTACAATGGCTTGATCTTTTGGAATTTCTTTCAGTCCAGAGAATGGAGCTCGATCAGTGATAGGTAAATTAATCAGGTGGGAGTACTCTTCCAATGTTGGTGAAAGTTGGTAATCTGGGAAAGTCAAGCAGTGGTAAACCGGATCGTAGAACTGTACCAGCGTAGACAGGATCCCTTCAACCACGTTGACCTTTAATAGAGACAACAGTCCTCCGTGCTTAGCTCTGAAAGCCTCGGGATTGGTAATCATCCTTCCCAATTTCCTTAAGTCTTCTAGTTTCGGTGCCTTGAAGGTGTAGTTGTGCATTTTTCTTCTACCAAAATCAATAATGCAACCTCTGATATTTGCAATTATTGTTTTAGTTCTTTTGAGAAAAGATTTTTTTTCTTGTTTGAAAAGAGTTTTTTAATGAATGCATGAATGCAGTAAAAAAAAGCATTTGAAAACATGGGTTTAGGGGTTCAACGTCACGAGCATGGAGTCATGGATCTACCCATCCCTAAAGGGTATACTATTTTGGTCAATTTTTTTACCTGTAGAACGGGTTCTAAAAGGTTCCCAAAGTCATTGATCCCTCCTAGGGATATCAACAGCAAGCTGATTCACTCGAACGAGCTGTAATATCCTAGGATGAATCTCTTTTGAGTGTAGTATCATGTGTCAACTATTCCCGATAATCACCGCACTACCAAATGGCCATATGGTTAAATGTCTATTAAATCCTCAGGGTCATGGGTACCGTACTGGGATAAATGATGCTTTTACGACAA
This sequence comes from Lathyrus tuberosus, assembly GCA_022829125.1. Lineage (NCBI taxonomy): Eukaryota > Viridiplantae > Streptophyta > Magnoliopsida > Fabales > Fabaceae > Lathyrus > Lathyrus tuberosus. Next base: position 19,100,682 of record JALAZF010000012.1, on the reverse strand, counting down.
TCGGTCGTTCAACATCAATATTTCCACATGGGTACCTCACCTCATTCGGTGGACTGCCAAGTTAGCTTAGTCGGGATCCACTCCCTATAAGCATTTCCCGGATATGCAACCACTTATCTTAATGTTTTCTCAAATTTTCAACACGCGTATCAATCACATTCTCAATTAACAGAAATTTAAACACAGGTATCAAGTAATATGACAGTAAATGATATATATAGCAAAAAGTACGTAAATAGAGAAATAAATGCCAAGCAAAGCCTAGACCTCTTAGAACTCTAATCCTAGAATCCCCAACAGAGTCTCCATTTTTCTGTAGCGTGCGATTTTTGTCGGTGACGCGACCACCTTACCGCAATGGTTGGAATTGGGTGCTACTTTCTTATTTCTTATATATCCTATGAAGCTGGAAAGGAAAGGGAAGATATCTAAAACTAACCTTGCACGCAAATGTTTTCTTTAACAAATGCTAAGAGATTGGGGATTTAGGGTCAGGTTATACAAAGGGAAGTTGTCAATCACCCAGTGTATATATGGTTATCCATAGACTTTTTATTGCATGTTTCTCTGTTAATTTAACTGCTTTTTGGTGTTTGTCTGTCATGTATTGGGAAAGTTTCTCCTTCGGGAGTGTTGAGAGAGTGTTTTTATTGTTTTTGGGTTTTTCGTTGTTTTTGGCAAGATACTAGACCTAAAGTTTTTGATTTGTGTGCTCTCTAAGATTTCACAATCTTATGCCTACGTATTCCCGTAAAGAGAACCGGGAAATCAGAGCAATCGTAGTTCCTCCTATTTCTATGGGAGGAAATATATTTGGTGTCTTGTTCAAAGCCCAAGATTGAAGCTGAAAGAGTATTTGTGTCTTGTTTAAAGCCCAAGATTGAAGCTAAAGGTTTGAATGAGAGAGAATTTGTCATCTCTAAAGGGAGATATCTCACCTATTCATCACAAAATGTTGGGTAACTGATTATAAAGGGGAATTACTTTAACTGAAATGTATGGAATCCAGTAATGCCATAATTTCCTTTATAAGGGAGGTGTCCTGAAGGAATAAACTTTAAATCAGTGTAGAGCAATGCCATTTTTCCTTAGGAGTCTTTCCATGCTAAGAGAGGGACATTGGCTTGGAGGTACATAATCCAGAGGCTTGCCACTTACAGCAATTAGATGAAAGAAGAAGTTTACTGTGATAAAAGAGGGACCACAACTTGGATTTTGAATCAACAAGTGTGCCACTTACAACAGTTATCTGGAATTAGTTTTTTTTTATTGTCTGTTTTGATAGGTGATGTACAGAGAAATGTCTTCCTACAGAGAGAACTCTTGATTTCCTCTGAGGGATGTTGGTTTTTGTGTGTCTCGATCAAAGCCCAAGGTTGAAGCTAAAAGATTGACTCTGCTAAGGGAGTTTTATATATGTCTTACACGAAGCCCAAGATTTAGGCTAAAAAGAGATTGACTCCACTGGGGATGTTTTTATCTGTCTTGTATAAAGCCCAAGATTGAGGCTGACTGTACTGAGGAAAATCATTATACAAAGCCTACGAGGAGGATAGTTGGGGAAATGCTTATATAAAGCCTAAGATAAGGCTGGCTTCTGCTGAGGATTGTTGAAATCCAGAGGCAGGTCCAATATGTATTGGGGAAACCCAAGGTTTTACTCTTTCCGGGGATCAAAGGGAGAGTTGCAGTGTCAGATACCATGAGGCTCTGATTCTGTTAGGGTTTTAGTTGATAGTAAATTGACCCTAGCTGGGGATTTTTTTAAGGTGAAAATTAAGCCTTGTGGTGTCTGAGAGTTTTAAAGGTGAGTGTGAAAACCTTAGGAGGTTTTAAACTCTGCTGGAGACTGATGAAATTATCAGGGTTTTTTCCAGTGCTTTTAGGAAACCTGAGGGTTTTTGTGAAATCTAAGAGGAGATGAGACTTTCCAAGTCTACTGGTATGAAGAGGTTGAATCTTAGCTAGAGAATGATCTTTGTATGATGCCTAAGAGGAGGCTGAGACTGTTCGTATCTCTTAAGAAGTGGTGGACTCTAGTTGTAAAGAGAGATCTTTGTATGAGGCCCAAGAAGAGGCTGAGGTTTTAAGGGATGAAGATTAACCCTAAAATGGTCAGATGTTTTGGAAATCTTGACTCTCCTGAGGATTGAACTAGAAAAAGATGATTGATTTCTATCTTATACCTGTAGGAGGCCTTTGGGTCCTTATACTAAGCCCAAGAGGAGGCTGAGAACTTCTAAGAAGCCTGAGGGTCCTTGTACTAAGCCCAAGAGGAGGCTGGGGATGCTTTTAGGAAGCATGTGGGTCCAAGCCTAAGAAAATTTCAAGAAATATTTCATCTGGAATAAGTCCTTTCTCTGCAGAACAGTTCTAAGGTTTGAAGAAATTCAAAAGAGGTTTCACCAAGAATTAATCCTCTCTGGGGGAATGAATTTCTTGTACACATATATTTCTAAGTTAGGACAGTCTTGAGAAAAATTTCACTGGGAATAATGCTTTTCTATGTTCCATATTGTATAAGTGCATGAGGAGGCAAGACAGTATCTGAAATTTCCTATGGGGAACTAGTTTTGACTGTGTTGAAAGAGTAACCACTGGTTTGATCTAGACCTAGACCTAACTGCTGGGGAAAACTCTAGCAAGTATGTACAAGCATATATATATATATATATATATATATATATATATATATATATATATATATATATATATATATATATATATATATATACAGATGAAATATATAAACAAGTATGTATTGAAGAGAAAGTGAAACTTACATTTGTGCAAGCCCAAGCATTTTAACCACAGCTGTATGGTTAGATTTTCAAGAAATTGAAGAAATTTTTTATAACATTTTGAATTTGAATTTGAATAAAAAATAAAGTTGTTTTAAAAGGAAGTTTGGGCATATGATCTCTTTTGAAAAGGCGACGATCGCGTCATAGTTTTGAAAATCACAGAGGGACTTATACAATGACTGAGACCTAAATTATTATATTTTTACAAAAGAGGTGGGTCTTACACTCTATTAGAGGCCCAAGAGTTTATTTTTATACAAGAGATGGGGCTTATAACTCAAGAAGATGCCCAGATGATGATTGTTTAAAAGACGACGATCGCGCCGCGGTTTCGAAAACATAGTGGGACTTATACAATGACTGAGGCCCAAATTATTTATGTGTGACAAGGGATGAGTCTTAAACTCTATTAGAGTCCCATAAGTGTTTGAGAAATTAAAATTAAGAAAAACCTTAATTTTAAATCAAAAATACAATTTTTCAAGGAAAATTAAATAATAAATGATATAAAATATCAAATATATTTAAAAATAAGTTGTAAGCTTTGAAAAATATTTTGAAAGATCATGTTTAATCACATGAAAGCTTTAAATTCAATTGGTTTTGAAAAATCAAGATGGAAATATCATTTTAAAAATGTTTGAAAATAAATAAAATTAAATTAATTACAAAATTTAAACTATATTAAATAAATAATATAAATTCAATTTTTTGAGGAATAAAATATTTCAACATTTTTGTGAATTTTCAAAAAAAGAACCAATAAAAAATGATTAAAGATGAGGGAGAAATTAATTTTGATATTAATTAAAGAAATCATGAAAAATATGAAAAAATAGCAAAAATGAGAGGGAACTAAAAATGGTCTGGGTCGGTGTTGAACCCACGCCCTCCAACCAAACACACATGCATTACTACCACTAGGATGGTGATACATCCATGTATCAAAACCACCCCATATGTACATAAGGGTGACCCAAATTCTAGGCCAGGCCAAGGCAAAAACCAAGTTTTGGTGGATTTGCATGACGGCTATAACTTCTTCATTTCTCAATGGAAATGGATGAAATTTAGATGGATCCTGCCTAGAATTTCATGAGGAATCCAATGGTGGTCTTAGAATTTTCTAAAGATGCCTATATTTTAAAATCCGATAGTGGTTACAAAATAGGCCAAAATTTGCAAGTTCTATGCTACCTCTTCATACAAGTAACAATAACATGATAAATTGGTTCAAACACAACACATATGATATGTATGACATGTTCATGATCAATGGGCATTAAAGCAATGCAAATTTTAAAGAGTTCAAGTTGTTATGCACTTACCTCTTGAAGCTCCTTGTGTTATCTTGCAAAATGCTTGTGCCAGAAGTAATCTAATGCCTTAGACACTCTTGATAGATCCCTTAGAAGCTTTTAGGATGATCAAAACAAGATGGAATCCTCAGGAACAAGAATTGGCTCTTTCTTGCAAAAATGACCAAAATAGTAACTCACTCAAATGGTGTTACAGTTGAGGGAAACTTGTTGGGTCAGTTTGAGGATGATATTTGGAGTGTATTTGAAGTCTTGTTTGGTTTTGAAAGTGAATGAATCAAGACATGGCTTGAAAAATGCAGAAAAGTCAAAATTTTAGGTTTTGGAGGTTGAATTTCTGATTTTGGTGTTCCATATGTGTTTTGAAGTTATCGATCACTTGTATATGACATATGTGAGGTGTTAGGATGGCTGGTTTAAAATGGCTGGTTAGAAAGAAGCTCTATTAACAGTAGAGCAAGTTTGTTTTGGGAGCAATAGTGAATGGAGGCTGATCACCCTATTATCCAATGTTTATGCAAAAGAATCTCAAGTCTCTTCTAGCCATTGACTTGAGTCAATATTGTAGGCTATGAGTCTTCTGTTACAAGGATAAGGCTTGACTCATTTGGTTGATCATGACTGATACATGCCAGCTCTATGCATCCATTCAATGCCTCATGACAAATTTGAAGTTTTTGAATTTGAAACTTGAATGCTACATGCCAAAAGAGGTGGATTTTTGACTTGGTGGCTTTGTGATCAGATCATTCATCATTCAAGTTAATTTTGGACAGAAATGAAATGATGCAAGTGTCCAAAATTGGATCAAGAAATCGTGGGAACCAAGTTACATGTTCATGCTGTCTTGAAAAATCAGGTATTTAGGCCATGTTTCAAGGCTTGTAACTCCCTACTCAAGTGGAGTTAGAGTGAGTTCTTGTACTTTTTGGTAAGCCCTAATGACATACTTCAACTTTTATGCCCAACATTGGTCTTGGTTATGCTTGTATCATAATGAAAAATGGCCCTAAAGTTGGTGAAAAACCAAGACAGATTATGTCCAAAATTTTCACTAAGTGTTGGAAAAAGTGGCCATTTTCATGTTTTTGTGATTTTGATCAATCTATAACTCAAAATCCATGAGGATTTGGAATCTGATGTAGTTTACAATTTTGAAGTATGTAATGAGAGCTTTCATTTGACCTTTGGATGGAAGAAAAAGGCCTTGTGGTTTAGGAGTTATGACCTTACCAAGTTGGTACCAAATCACTTTTGTTCCATAACTTAGAAAATTCTAAGTTTCTTAAGGTTGTCCCTTTTGCAAGTAACCATATTTTTCTTGATGGATGATGATCAAAACCATGAATTAACATTGTTTTTGACTTAGGGAGGCCTTGTTTGTCAAGAAATTCAAAAAGTCAAACTTGGTTTTTTGGCACAGTTGACTTTTTGTCAGATGAATTTGAAACTGTGTGATCCTCTATGAAATCAAGTCCTTGACCTAATTTAAACCTAATTGATGGATTCCATAGGTGTTTTAGAGTGTCTCGAATCATGCCCCAAGGTTTGGGAGCATGTCTTGGTCAAAAGTCAAAGATACAATTGACTTTTCATCAGGAAACCCTAATTGGCCCAAATGAATTTGAATCTTTGTATTACTCATGAGCCAAGTTCTTTGAATCAATCTAATCTTGTAAATGGATCAATATGATGTATTGGATGTCTTCAAAACACTTCTTGAGGTCTTGGCTCATGTCTTGCTCCAAAAGGCAACTTAGGGGTAAATTAGGTCAAGAAACCCTAATTTCTAATTTTTTATGAATGCATCCCCTGAGGCTATTTTGACTTGATGATTGGACTCATAAGGTCCCTTGGAAATTTTTGACCCATGTTTTTAAGTATTGGCTCATGCCCATATGAAAATTTTCATCTGGAGGCCTTGGTCGACCAAAACCCTAATATGGTGACAGTAGCGATTTTGAAGCTTGATCCCCTTGAACTGTTGCAACCTTGTGCTTGATTCTTGACGTGGGAGTCCTCTTGATCCTTTATGGGTGTTTGAGAGGCAAGAAAAGTTGAGGATCATGTCAATTCTTGATTGATCATTTGTCTAAGTGCTCTGAGAGGGCTCAAAACCCTAATTCTTGGTTGTAGTGAATGTTCAACAATCCCTTAGAAGATTGATGAGGTATGATGGTACATCCATATTGTGGTGATGATTTGCACAATGATGGGAAATCTTGGTGGTCAAAATTTGGGGTATAACAACTGCCATCCAAGGTTTCCTTCTCGTTGGGACCTCGATGAAACTTCTCACCACAAGCACTCGCTACAAGTTTGCCCAATGAATTTAGAGTCCTTTTCTTGTTGCCTCTAATCTGAGATGGTTCACTGGGGCTTCGCTGCTACTTCGCCCAACGAATATTCGCTGACTGCTCGCTGTTGTTCGCCCAGCAAACATGCTGAATCTTCACAGTTTCTTTGGCTTCTTTGTCAATTCACTTGTGTCTTACTCTTTGATAGTTTTATGCCTAATTCCTGCACAATAACACACAAATCAAAGCAACCAAAGGTATTTACAACATAATTGGAGAATAACATGGAAACATGGAATAAATCCATTGAAACATAATAAATGAGATGAAAAATTGCCAATAAATAAGGATAAAAATAAGACATATTTGGCATTCAACATTATACTTCAAAGTAGTCGTGTCCTGCTCTCTGAAGAAATCATCGAGGTACCAATATCGCCTTATATGTTGCTATCGACCCATCAGCATTGTGCTTCAGCTTGAACATCCACTTCACTTTGATAGTTTTTGTATGTGCCAAGAATTCGAATAACTCCCATGTGTTGTTTCTTTTAATTGCTTATAACTTTTTGACCATAGCACACTTCCACTTGATATTCACTAAAGTCTCACTACGGTTGATTGGTTCAGCACCTGCAAGTAAAGCAAAATGAACTAATTCTCCATTTGGTGTGACTTCATCATCACCAGTCACTTCGTAGTCTTGAAGTCTTGCTGGATGAACTCTAACTCTTTGAGGTCTCTGGCTTGTGCTAGCCATACCCTATTTGACTTCGACTGTGTCAGGAATGTTAGCAACTACTTCAAATGGAATATCGACAATTGCTTTGACTTCAACTTTATCAGTTTCTTTGTCGATGCCATAACTCACCAATGGTTTGTTAATTGGATTACAAGAATTCCAATCCCATGCAGAATTTTCATCAATAACAATATTTTGACCCATCACGATATTTTCATTGATTGGATTTAATAGCATGTATTCTCCAGTTTTGTGATATCCTACCATAATCATAGGTTCACTCTTATCATTAAGCTTCCTTCTTCTCGCATCAGGAGCATGCTTGTAACAAATAGAGTCAAACACCTTTAGATGACTCCCTAATGGTCGTTTTCCACTCCACACTTCTTCAGGAACCTTATTTTTCAGCTTCTTGGTAGGGCACCTATTCAGAATATAAAAAATAGGGAAACAACTTCACCCCATAAGGATTTTGGCAAATTCTTCTGCTTCAGCATGCATCTCTCAATGTCCAATATGGTCTTATTTCTTCTTTCGTCTATTCCATTATGTTGAGGCGTGTAAGGATAATTTACGTCATGATTAATACCATGTTCTACACAAAATTTTTCAAACATTTTTTATGTATATTCTCTACCTCCATCTGCTCGCAGAACCTTGATTTTCTTTTCACTGTGATTTTCGACAAGTATTTTGAATCTCTTAAAGATTGCAAATACTTTATCCTTTTTCTTGATCACATAGATCCAAAGCTTTTGACTATACTCATCAACAAATGAGACAAAATACCTTTTTCCACCAATGATATGATCCTCAAAAGGGCCACATACATATGAATGTACTACTTCTAGTATGCAAGAGGATCTCATTGTCATAGTTGAAACGAAATACTTTCTGGATTGCTTTTCGACTAAGCAACCTTTATAGATTTTGTTGGGAATATCAAGACTTGGTATACCAATTACCATATCTCGAGTAATTAGTTGATTGAGTGATCGAAAGTTCAAATATCCAAACCTCAAATGCCACAACCAACTATGCTTGTGGTCGACAATATTTTTTAGACATTGTACTACATTCGAACTGATCATGGTCTTGAATGTCCTATTCTTCGACAAAAGATATTTCAAGACCAAATTATTCTGAGTGTCGAACAGTTCTAAGGCTCCATCTTTAATAATCATCGAGAACCTTTTTTCGGCCAGTAGTCCAACACTCAACAGATTGCACTTCATTTCAGGTACATAGAGTACATCTTTGATCATGTATTTTCCTCCATTTATCCTTTGAATAAGTATGTCACCAGTACCTTTTGCTTGCAAAGAGCTATTATCAGCAAGTTTGACCTTGCTATTCTTCGACGAGTTGAAATATGCTAACCATACTTTTTGGCCAATCTTGTGATTTAAGCAACCCGAGTCAAGGAACCAGATCATGCAGTCGACATGGTCATCTACTATTGTAGCCATAACCATCATATCTTTAGAATCATTTGAATCTTAGCGTGTAAGGTTTTCTCCTTCCTCCTTGCCTTTTTTCGCTCCCTTGTCTTTATTGTACCAATAATTCTTGGCCAAGTGACCCCACTTTTCACAATTATAGCAGTGCACACCTTTTTTCCGTTTGTCTTTCTGATAGGAGTTTCCTTCTCCTCTTTTCGAGAATTTAGAAGCCCTGTCATCAACCTTATGCTTTTGAGAGTTCGACCAAGACTTCTTGCTTTGAGTATTGTCTTCTTTGCCTTTGAACATGTCGAAACCACCATGCTTCTTCCAAGCCCGAGCCTGTAGTGCTCATATTGAATTTTAAATCCATTTCCTTTCGACAATCCTAATCTCATTCGCCTCCAACGAACTAACCAAATTTTCTAGTTTCATAGTTTCAAGATTGTTGGATTCTTGAATAGCTACGATAACATGATCAAAGTGAGAGGTTAACATACACATTACCTTCTCAACTATCATCTTACCAGTTAGAGTTTTACCGCAACCCTTCAAGAGATGGACAAGATTATGCACCTTCTACACATAGCCTGCAATCTTTTCATCTTCTCCCATCTGCAGCAATTCATACTGTCGTAGCAAATTCTGAAATTTCATGAGTTTGACTTTCTCACTGTTCTTGCTAAAAACACTAAAAAGTTGACCTCCCTGTTCTAACTCGAGGAGAGTCTTAGATGGTTAGTTACGGTGTCTGCGATGTCTCTCTATGGTAGATTGTTAGTTGTCCCTTTATCTTTCAAACATATCCTATTTATAGGCCCTTCTTCACTAATACCTCTTCCTATAACGTCCATTGCTTCCATATTTATCCCCATAATGCCTGCCTCTTCAATGGTTGTTACTCTTCAGTCATAATACATTATTTCATAACCGTCTCCTGTGACCCTTCGCATAACGTTCGAGCCTTGTCATCAGTCCCGACTTATATGACTGAGATAGTTCTCTGTTCATAGGAGGTCGGATCCGCCTTATTTTATTTGGCTACCCTTAACCAGAATCTGAATTATAAGTAGGAAGATGACCTTTTGATTTGTCAGTCTGATCATTCTCGGTGGTCCTTCCAACTTAGCCTCAGAGAACTTTTTGGACGTATAATTGGCGTTGCCATGCTTGTACCTTGAATGATCAACATATTTTCTGGGATTTACATAAGCCCCGTGAGCGCGAGATTCATCTGAAACATAGTGTTCGGGACAAATAATCCCAGAATTTTACTCTCAGAGGTCGGGTTTATATTTAGTTATTGTCAGCTACTTGTAATGATGATAAAATTTTCTCTCTTCTTTTCATGATGGCCTTTTTGGGAACTCCCACTTTCATCATTACCCCTAAATATAAATTTTCTTGACCGTTACAACTTCACTACCTTAAAAAGGCTCAGTTTTTTATTCAAAACATTTTTCCAGGAAATCTTCTTCTCAAGCTTTTCAGTGGATCCCTATTTCTCCTCTCGGATTCAAGGTACTACTTCTTTTTTGCTTTACTATTGATATGTTTTCATGTTCATTTACCCTTACCGCTAGTGATAGGAATATGATTTGGAATGTCTGTATGCGAGATTTTGAGGGTTATTTAAATAGAGCGGACTTTGAACGGATTATTTGGGAATTTTATGGTGAAATCCCTTCACCTAATAGTAACGCATGTTCTTGCTAAAACACTAAAAGATTGACTTTCTCGTTATAACTCGAGGAGAGTCTTAGATGAATTATTTAGGTGTCTTTTTTGTGTATGAGTATTGCGTATTGGCATCTTCTTTATTTTCAAGCACCCGTATTTATAGTTCTCCTTTTGCTGATATATCTTCCTAAAACGTCGGCCGCCTCCATAATTGTCCCATATGTTCGTTTCTTCATTAATTGTAACTCTTCAGCTATAATGAGCTTTTTCATAACTGTCCCTCGTGTCCTTTGGTGTGGCATCCAAGACCTATTTTCACCTCGTCTTGTATAACCGAGACACTTCTCGATTCATGTGAGGTTGGCTCATCTTTTGTCTTGTCTTGATTAATCTTGACTAGGGTACGACTTTTAAATAAACATAGGCTCTTCCGACTAGTTACTATGCTCAGTATTATCGGGTTCAAATCTCGGTTGGTCAACACAATTTCCAGGGATCTACATAAGCCCCCCGAGCATGAAGTTCGGAGAACTGTATTGTTCGGACAAGCAAAAAACCTAGAAATTCCTTTATTGCACATCTTCTGAACTGGAAATTTCCTCTGGCCTCCTCTTGTTCAGTACCTTCTTTAATGACGTGTCACAGTGTATCTTTTGCCAAATTCTCTTTTTATCTTAGCAATGATAACAATGATGGCTTTTATGGGAACTTGATCCTTTCATGAATATCTAACGTCTTGAATCGCTTGGGTCTTTAAAGAGATTTCTTCCTTTTTTTGAAGTTACCCACTTGTCTTCCTACTCACATAATCTCTTCCGAAGCAAGCTTCAAGATTTTCAATCCATCATTAGGATCAAGTATACTTATTTTTTTTATGTCTTTATGTAGTGTGATTTTTGTGGTCTTGAATCACTATCGCTTGGGCACTACAGTTCGATTCATTTTTTATCCTGTTAAGCTAATTAAGGAAGGGAAATAGATGTCTCCAATTAACCCTGCTTGCATACTGAGGTTAAACAGTCAAAACTGTTGGTTTACAGATGCTATTAAGACGTGGGCCCCTCTTTGGTTATTTTGTTAAGAATAGAATGTCTGGACTATTTGTGAGGTTTTTGGAAATGTGTTTAGATTTGATGCTTTTGGGTTGATATACGAAGGTACTGGATTTTTGGGTTTTTGATTAGTGTGCTCGCTAAGATTTTTCAATCTTATGCCTACGTATTCCCGCTTAACGAAACAGGGAAATCAGAGCGATCGTAGTTCCTCCTATTCTAAGGGAGGAAAAATGTTGTTTTGGTGTCTTGTTCAAAACCCAAAACATGAAGCTAAAGGTGATTTGTATCTTGTTCAAAGCCCAAGATATGAAGCTAAAGGGTTCTGGATGAGAGAGAATTTGTCATCTTTAAAGAGGAGTTGTTGATGTTTGTATACTGTGAGCAAGGCCCAAATTTGATGCTAAAAGGTTGATTGAATCAACCGGGGATTTCTCTATACAAAGCCTAAGAGGAGGATATTGACCCAACAAGAGGGTGTTTTTTATTTGTCTCTTAAGAAGCCCGAGATAGAGGCTAAAAGGGTTGACTCAACAAGAGAGTACTAACAAGTGACTGACTCAACAAGAGAGTGCTTTTACGTGTCTTGTATGAAGCCCAAGACGGAGGCTAAAAAAGGTTTGACTCAATAAGAGAATCTGTAATACTCAACAATAGAGTGATTTGTTGTCTCGTACAAAGCCCGAGATAGAGGCTAAAAGGGTTTGACTCAACAAGAGAGTCCTTTATACTCAACAAGAGAGTGATTTGTTGTCTCGTACAAAGCCCGAGATAGAGGCTAAAAGGGATTGACTCAACAAGAGAGTCCTTTATACTCAACAAGAGAGTGATTTGGTGTCTCGTACGAAGCCCGAGATAGAGGCTAAAAGGAGATTAACTCAACAAGAGAGTCTTTTATGCTCAACAATAGAGTGATTTAGTATCTCGTACGAAGCCCGAGATGGAGGCTAAAGGGTTATTGACTCAACAAGAGAGTCTTTTGTACTCAACAAGAGAGTGATTGGAGTGTCTCGTACGAAGCCCGAGAGGGAGGCTAAAAGCGTTTGACTCAACAAGAGAGTCAGAAAAGGTGATTGACTCAATAAGAGAGTCTGAAAAGGTTAACTCCATTGGGGAGGATTATTGTACAAACCCCAAGAGAAGGCGAGGTTACTGCTGAGGATTAAATCCATAGGCAGGCAAAAGGGTAGGGAACTCTCACGAGAGAGACCGGGTTTCAGAGTGATCAGTGTTTTTCCTATACTTAAGAATGTCTTTGAGACTCAAAGGGGTTTAGACTGTCTAAGTCTAGAGTTTTATCTTTTGTGCAATGCCCAAGAGGAGGCACGAGCATTAAGGGATGAGTATCAACCCTAAAGTGGCCAGAGGTTTGACACTGGAAAGACTACTCTAGCAAAGGATGACTAAGTTTTGTCTTATACCTATAAGAGGTCGTCAGGGTCCTTGTATTAAGCCCAAGAGAAAGCATGAGAACTTCTAGGAAGCCGAAAGGGTCCTTGTACAACGCCCAAGAGGAGGCGGGGATGCTTTTAGGAAGCCTGTGGGTCCCAAACCAAGAGAAGTTCAAGAAATGCAATTCACAGAGAAGAGATCATTCCAGGAAAGTTCTAGAATTTGGAAGAAACTCAAGAGATGCTATTCACAGAGAATAGATCAACTCTGGGGAGTAGAGTTTCTTTGACAATTTCTAAGGGTGACAGTTTGAGAAAGGGTTCACCGAGAATGCTGCCTTTCTCTTTGTTCCATATTGTTTAACCCCAAGAGAAGGGAAGACTGTGTCTGGTAATCCTATGGGGGGTCTAGTTTTGTTTGTATTTAAGAGTGATCAAAAGGGCTTTACCTAGTTCTAGACGTAGTTGCCAGGGAAAACTCTAAATAACTATACTAGTATTACACAGTTGATATTTGACAAGTATATAAAAGGTTGTGAAAGAAGACTTACAGTGAAACAACCCCACAATATAGTTATATACATATGAAAGCGATAAATGAAAGCGGATAAACACTTACCCGTTGTAGAGCTTCCATGTTGTTTTTTTAGTTTGTTCAACAAAGATAACTTTGATAATAATATTATATTCAAAATCAAAGGAGAAAGTGCTTTGAAAAGATTGTTGGGAATTACAACTCAAGGAGAGGCCCAAGTTTTAACGATGATTGCACCGTTGTTTTAAAAATCGCACAGAGGGGCTTATACAATATGTGAGGCCCAAAAAGTGGCTTTACTTACAAAGGGGTTGGGTCTTACACTCTATTAGAGGCCCAAAGTGTTTTTGTACAAACGATGGGGCTTACAAGTCAAGGAGAGGCCCAGATGATTTTGTTTTAAAAAGGCGACGATCGCGCGTGATTTTGAAAATACAACAGGACTTATACAACATCTGAGGCCCAAAAATTGTTTGTATTTACAAAGGATTGGGTCTTACACTCTACCAAGAGGCCCCAAGAGTTTTTAAGAAAAGAAATGTGTCTTATAGCTCAAGGAGAGGCCCATATGATTTTAACCTAGCGATCGCGCCGAGATTTTTTACCGTGTCGGGACTTATACAATATCTGAGGCCCAAAATGGTTTTGGTTAAAAAGGGATTGGGTCTTACACTCTATTAGAGGCTCAAAGTGTTTGAAAATGATTGATGAGGGTTGAAATCAAATAAACCCTAATTTTGTTTTCCTTTAAAAGTAAATATTTAAAGAAAAACAATAAAAATGATAAAAATACCAAATAAGTTTGAATAAACCACTTGTGATTTTTGTTTAAGGTTTGAAAAATGAGGTTTTAATCACAAGATGAATTAAAACTCATTTGGTTTTGATTTTCAAGATGAATATTCACTTTTAAAATGTTTAAAAACAATTAAAAATGAATTTATTCACAAAAATACCAATTATATTAAATAAATAATATAAATTTGATTTTTTTTTGTGGAATAAAATATTTCAACATTTTTGTGATTTTTTGCAAAAAGAAACAATAAAAAATAATTAAAATTGAGGGGGTTATTGATTTTTCAAATCATTAAAAATAATATGAAAAATAATAAAAAAGTGAAAAAACATTAAAAAGGGGTCTGGGGCGAGGGGGATTTGAACCCCGGACCTCTTGTGTGCAGGGTGCGCGCTTTACCACTGGGGTGGTGATACATCCGTGTATCAAACCCCAGCCACAAATATACAAGGCTTGCCTTGTTCTTGGCCTGGCCAAGGCAAGGCAAGGCAAGGTTTTTGGTCAGAAACGTGAAGGTCATAACTTCCTCATTTCTCCATGGATGGAGACAAAATTTATATGTATCTGGCCTAGAATTTCCCAAGGAATCCAATGGTGGTGGTGGTTTTTCCAGAAAATCAACCCTCCTCAAAACCCGATAGTGGTTTTGAAATAGCTCTTGATTTGCATTTTCTGTGCTATCTCTTGGTGCAGTCATGAATTACATGATGAATTGGCTCAAACACAACACATATAACATGTATGAGATGTGCATGATCAGCGGACCTCAAAGCAAGGCATATTTTAAAGAGTTCAAGTTGAGATGCTTACCTCTTTAGGAGCTTTTTGGGCAATCTGTCAAGTGTCTTGTTCCAGAAATGTTTTGATGCTTTAAACAATCTCAAATGATCCCTTAGAAGCTTTTAGGATGATTGGAATCAGCTGGAAACCTCAGGAATGGAAACTGGCCCTTTCTTGCAAAAGGGGCAAAAGTGGCCAAAATAGAAACTCTCTCAAATGGTGTTCCAGATATGTGAAACCATTTGGGACAGTTCAAGGATGATATTTGGAGTGTGTTTGAGGTTTTATCTGGTTTGGAAATTGATTGAATTAAGACATGGCTTGAAAAATGCAAAAGGCCCTATTTTGAGGTTTTGAGATGAGACTTTGTGATTTTGGTGTTACAGGTCACTTGTGAGAGTTTGGACAGCTTAGATATGACATACTGGATGTGTTTGGATCATGAGTTGTGATGGAATGGCTCTCTAACTCAAAAACTCAGAGTTACCTTGCTAAAGAAGGTATTTTTGCCTAGAGAAAGAGATTTTGAGGAAAGCAAGTGTTGTAGTGCTTTGGTGTACTTAAACTGAGCATAAATGAGCTCTATTTATAGTGGAGCAAGTTTGTTTTACAAGCAATAGTGAATGGCAACTGTTGCAGAGGTTTGGCCAATGGTTGTATTTTAGAATCTCAAGTCTCCTCTAGCCATTGAGTAGAGGTTAGGGCACAGGCTGCCGGAACCCTAGTTCAGAGATCATCCTTGACTCATTCAGTTGGAAATGGTTCAGTTCATGCCACCTTGGTGCATCCATTGAATGCTCTAAAACAAAATTGGAGTCTTGTCCCCTTTTTAGGCATTTTTATGTTTGGCATGCTATTTTTAGTTCCAAAGACTTGGGAGGCTTATGGATCAGTGTTTGTCCCTCCTTGGTCCCCCCCTGAGGTGTTTAGATGGATAAACTTATTTGTCATTTGCACAAATTGCTCAAATCGAGCAAAATGCACAAATCTGCCTTGCCATGACAGTTTGCAGCAAGGCACATTGCCATTGTCATATCTCATGGCTTAAGTAGAATTTCATGGGGTTCTTGGCCATTTTGGAAAGCCCTCATATGATAAAACATATGTGTGATCATAGTTTGTTTTGATACTTTTTGGATCCAAGTGAAAAATGCCCCTACATTTGGAAAAAAAGCAAGGCAGATTTGGACTTAGTGAAAATTTCACTAAGTGTTGGAAAAAAGTGACATTTTCACTTTTTGTGATTTTGGCCATTTCATAACTTGAAATCCATGAGGAATTGGAATGAGGTGTAGTTGACACTTTTAAAGTAAGCCATGAGAGCTACAAATCCATCTTTGGATCAACCCAAATGGTTGCTTGGATCTCAAGTTATGATCCTTGGAAGTTGGTACCCTAGCCACTTTGTTCCATAACTTAGAAATTTCTAAGTTTTTATGGTTACCCCTTTTACAAGTTATCCCATTTTTCTTGATTTTTCTTGATGAAAGTTGATTTAGATCACACATTAACATCATTTTAGGGTTAAGGAACCATAATTGTGAAAAATCTCAAAAAGTCAAAGTTGACTTTTGTGAACAGTTGACTTTTTACCAGATGAATTCCAAACTGTGCGATCCTCTATGAAATCAAGTCCTTGACCTAAATCAAACTTGATGGATTGATTTCATAGGTGTTATAGGGTGTATTGAATCATGTCCTAGGGTTTGGGAGCATGTCCTGGTTAAAATTCAATGGTACAATTGACTTTTTCTTCCAAAACCCTAATTGTGGTTCAGATGAAATTGAAACTTGTGAAACAAGCTTCTTGGATCAATCCATTGTTGCAAATGGATCAATGTAGTGTGTTGGAGACCCTCAAATCATGTCTTGAGGTCTTGGCTCATGTTTTGTCCCAAAAGTCAACTTAGGGGTGAATTAGGTCAAGAAACCCTAATTCTTGATTTTTTGTGAATGCATCCCCTGAGGCTAAATTGACTTGATGATTGGGTTCATGAGGTCCCATGGAGTATCTTAGATTATGCATTGAAGCATTGGCTCATGCCCATAGGAAAATTTCCACCTGGAGGCCCTGGTCGACCAAAACCCTAATTTGGTGACACTGTCGATCTTGAGGCTTAATCCACCGGAAAGGTTGCAGCCTTATGCTTAAATCCTTGATGTGGGAGTCCTCTTGATCTTTTATGGGTGTTTAAGAGGTTAGACAAGTTGAATATCATGTCATTCCTTGATTGATCCTTTGTCTAAAGCTCAGAGAGGGCTTGAAACCCTAATTCCTGTTTGTAGTGAATACTCACCCATCTTTGGGGGAGACTAATGAGGCATGATGGATCATCCATATTGTGATGATGATTTTCACAATGATGGGAAATATTAGTGGTCAAAATTTGGGGTATGACACTTTATTCTGTGCTATTTTATTGAAATGGCTATTATTGACACGTGAAATGATGGTACCAAAATACCGAGAACCCTGAGTGCTCGAGAAATAAAAGATATTTGGGATATTTATGTGAGAGGCCGTAGGGATACTTTGACTCAAACGGAGTTTGACCATATTGTAAGGGAGGCTTACGAAAACATTTCTATATCTTTTCATGATTTAGACTCTGAATCTTCTTCATAAGGTTTCTCTATAGAGGTGTTGATGGAGATTACATACTCGTTTGATGCAGAAGTAATGAGTTACGACCACAGTTCAATTGAGGATTTTGAAATCGCTAAACTTTGTTCTCTAAGAAATATTTCCTCAACTGGGAATGAAGATGACGTTATTTTGGAGCCATGTATTCCCGGAGACCGCGTCTATATAGTTTGTCCCCGGGGAGTTAAAAAAGAATACTTTCATTTTTATGTCGGGGTATTGGAAGATTTTAAGATCCAGCTTCCTTTTACTGACTTCGAATCGAACTTGTTAAAGGTTTTGAATACCGCCTCTTCCCAACTTCATCCAAATAGTTGGGGGTTTATAAAATCCTTTGAGATAGTTTGGAAGGCCATGGGTATATAACCTACTATAGGCTTATTTTTCTCCTTTGAAATCAAGGGCATTTAAAAAGGGGGATGGGTGACAATTAGTTGTCTTCCTGATAAAAGCTTTATCCAAGATTATACCTCCAACTATAAGGGTTTTAAAGATTGGTTTCTTCAGATTAAATGCGGCCCAAGGTGTCCTCAGGTACTGTATGCCTTAGATGGATCTCACCGCTTTCCTATCTATTGGATCGGAAGTCCGCTCTCAGTTTTCGGTTTTAACTTTGATAAATCGAACGACCAGGAAATCAAATCCTTAGCCATTTTAGATTCTTTTCGTGTGATGAAAGTCCAAGATTTATTATCATTACCCGAAGAACAAATCATTTCTTTTCTAGGTAATTTTTTTTGCCTTTCTTTTGGTTACATTTTCGTGGTAGCCCCCCATTTATTATTCTAACATTTCTCCTCTACACAAGGAAAATGACCAATCTGTCGGTGACAGAACCGAAAAATTTGACGCTGAAAGCTCGCGCAGCAAAGTGTGCAATCAGCCAAACTGTTACCAAGTCGGATATGTCTGGCTTGGAGACTCGGACATTGAAGAAAAGGAAGGTGGTTTCTAGTAAGACAGTCTCAAGTGTCTTAGACTCTCAAGCTACCCACCTTTCATCACAGAAAGATGTTTGTCCGGGATCTCCAAAGGCTATGAGAACTTTGATGAGCGAAAAGGTTGTAGTGCTCATGGGAAAATCTCCTCTTTGATGCATGAAGTCGGTGGGGGCGACCATTCCAGGTCGTCCAGTTAATTCAAGTTCTGGAGAAATATTTTTTATGAGTTAAAATTCCTTTATGACCACCTAAACACCACAGAGGACGTGAACAAGGTGAAGTCATTGGGCATCAGAAGTTGACCAAAAATATTAGCTCTTATCTAAAGAGATGCACTGTCCTCACCCGAGGATTGTTTGAGGCCGGAGACGACTGTGAGAAGAGTGAGGTCAATCTTATAGGTGAGGTTAATCATCTATGAGACAAAGATAAATCATGGGAATATAAGGTGTATGAGCTGGAGAAGCGTTTATCAGAAGAGAAGACTAAGAGAGAGATTAGATGCTTCAGTCTAAGAACTGCAGACAAATGTCAGTAGGCAGATCGGGGAGATAAAACTGGCCCAAGACTGGATCGACCATTTGCAAATTTCTTTGAAAAAGGCTCAGATTGATACTCTCGATACAGGTGATGCCACCTTCGACTGGGCGAAGGCTCAGGTCCTATGCCTCTATCCCAACCTTAATTTGTCTGACATGGATTTCTTCAAGGTTGTGGTCGATGGTCGATGTTCGTCTCATGGATATGTAAGAGACTAACCACTCCCCTACTGATGATACATCCCAGGAAATCCTTACCATCAATGCTAGTTCTGAAGTCGTCGATGAAGAAGAAAAAACTGAGGAATAGTTTTGGGGTTCTTTTTTGTGATGCTTTCAAGTGTGCTTGTACTTTCCTCTTTTAGTTTTGTATCTGGGCCTTCTTATGACCCATAATATAACTATATTTTGTTTTATGAATTCCATCTTCGTAGTTTATTTTTCGCAGTTGGGTTTTGGGTTGTGTGGTAATCTGAGCTCCATTATCAGATTCTTACACAGTATTTTGATTAAATAAGATTTGATTGATTTTAAACAACAGGGTAAAAAACAACCATCATGGTCGGAATGTATGTAAGGTAATGGCGTATCAATGATCCGCACTCTAAAAGGGGGTCAAACTTCTATGAGATAGTCCTATTCAATCCCTTGGAATATGTAACTCTAATGCGTTTTTATCTTTCTGTCAATAATTTATCTCATCAAACAGGCGTCAGATGATCAACCATCTTTTCTTTTTAGCCGAAGTTTGTTACATATAGCTTTGAAGCCCCAACAGTGAGCTCGAATAACTCTGAGGGGTCTCCAAAATCTTGGACACAAAAATTGATTAATTCTGAGTATACTTTATTGGACGGAAAATCATTTAAAGTTAAGACTATGTCAACTTCACATGACCAATGTTTAAAACCCCATGGATTAGGTGTCAAACTAGGCTTTTGAATGTTCAACTTTGCATGATCCAATCTAAATTGGTTACGTCATAGGCTGACAGGTTATTTGGACCCTGGTCTAGATGTGTATCAACGTAGCCCGACCAAAGCTAATTTCGCCAGAGGCATCAAGTGCGCATGGACTTCGGCCAGAGGAATATCAACATATCCTGAACAAAGCCGATTTTGCTAGAGGCATCAAGTGCGTTTTCACTTCGGCCAGAGGTATATTAACATAGACCGGAAAAATTCGATTTTTCCAGAGGCATCAAGTGCACTTGGACTTCAGCCAGAGGCATATTAATGTAGCCTGAACAAAGCCGATTTTTCCAGAGGTATCAAGTGCGCCTAGATTTTGGCCAGAGGTTTATTAACGTAGCCCGAACAAAGCCGATTTTTCCAGGGGCATTAAGTGTGCTTGGACTTCGTCTAGAGGTACATTAATGTAGCCCAAACAAACTTGATTTCGCCAGAGGCATCAAGTGCGCTTGGAATTTGGCCAGAGGTATGTTAACGTAGCTCAAACAAAGATGATTTCTCCAGAGGCATCAAGTGCACTTAGACTTCGGCCATAGGTATATTAATGTGGCTCGGACTAATCCAATTTTTCCAGAGGCATCAAGTGCGCTGGGACTTCGGTCAGAGGTATATTAACGTAGCCCAGACAAAGCCAATTTCTCCTGAGGCATCAAGTGCGCTTGGATTTTGGCCAGAGGTATATTAACGTATCCCAGACAAAGCCTTTCTCCAGAGACATCAAATGTGCTTGGAATTTAACCAGAGGTATATTAACGTATCTCAGACAAAGCCGATTTCTCCAAAGGCATCAAGTGCGCTTGGACTTTGTCCAGAGGTATATTAACGTAGCTCAGATTACGTCCTAAGACCGACTTATTTGCTTTATATGATACAATTGTTTTAACTATGGGTGCCTCATTAAAAACCCTCTCAGAGGAAAATGAGTGCATCCCCATAACTTTATTTATAATACTTATTACAAAGCTTATTCAAGATAAAAGTAAAAATTCATTACATTCCAACCCCGAGGTACCGTATTATAGCTCAATCTTCTAACTTACGAGCCTCATTACCTGTTCCTTCGTTCCTTGGAGCGGATTGGCTTTTCTTGATGTCTTCTATCTTTTATGCCATCAGAACTCTTATGTAAAATATATTTTCTTCAACTAGAGCATCAAGCCCCGTGGTAATTCTATATCATGCTGCAAATTTTCCGCCATATGGTACTTTTTTTATTTTGTCTAACAACTCAGATGCAATGTAATAGGATCTCAACAACTCTTGGGCTTACTTGGTTCCAACCGTTTTTCCACTCGTTCCCAACATAACATCTTTGTTTGTTATTCTTGATCTTATTAAGCACTTTGTTCCTCCGGTTACTATGTACAGTGCATCCAAAATCTCTGACATTCTCTCGCCTTCACCTTTCAAATACAGACTGATGTTCGTTCGAGGCATATGCAGTGACGGAATGTCACTTGGCATCGTAACTCCTTTGATTATCAGCTGACCCTCGAGAATCTGCTCTTTCAAGTTAACATTTATTGAATTAAATTTTAGCTATTATCTTTGATGGGACCTTTGGCTTGATCATTTCTTTTGAGTCTCAGGTTATCCTTGTAACACTTCCTAGTTATCCCTTGGTCGCCCTTTGTTATTCCTACTCGACCGTCTTCTAGAGGGTATTTCAACGTGAGATATAGCGTGGACAACACCGTCTCTAGAACATTCACTACGCCAAAATTTCTTTTTGGCAGCACCACATAGACAACATTTTTATTAAAAGCGCTGCTATATGTGTTAAAAAAACACGCTGAAAAAAGTGCTGCCTAAAGGCCTACTTTAGAAAGCGCTTCCTAAAAGCGCTACTAAAAGCCATACAAATGTGACACCTTAGAAAGCACTTTTAGGAAAGCGCTGCTAAAGGAACGCTTTAGAAAGCGCTGCTAAAGGCCTTACGTAGGTCACACATTAGAAAGCGCTTTCTGAAAGCGCTGCTATAGGCAATTAAAAAGAAAGCGCTTTTAGAGAAAAAGCGTTGCTAAAGCTAATACATAAGAAAGCGCTTTCCAAAAGCACTGTCTTATGTTATTATTTCATAAATATTAAAAACCTTTTCATTATTTCAGAACGCCCTAATCATTTGTTTTCTTTCTCCCTCTTTTTCGCGACTTCTCCCTCCGCCGTGTCTCCCCCTCTCTCGCGACTTCTCCATTCGTATTGTTCCTCTGTTCGTCTTCTCCGACCGGCATTCCTCTGTCCATCTTCTCCGACCGGCATTGTTTCTCTATTCGTATCTCCATCTTCTCCGACCGACATTCCTCCGTGAGTGTCACTGTTTATTTTGTTTGTTCTTGAGTTTCAGTGATTATTTAATGTTCTTGGGCTTGCTATATAGTTTCTTTTGTTTGTTCTTGAGAGTTTGTTCTTGAGCATCTTGTTTTGTTTTTTTTTTGTTTGTAGTTTGAATGTGTTAGTTTGAATGTAGTTTGAATGAGTGTTGTTATATTATAGGAAATTATATCCATTACAAAAATGAGGGTTGTTAGAAAAATGAGTGTTATAGAAAAATGAGTGTTGTTAGAGTATCAAAGTGTTGATGAGGTTGTTGTCGATTTGGTGAATTAGTGTTGATGTGGTTGTTGTTTGAATTTGATTTTGAAATTATTGTTGTAGTATAGTTGAAGTTGATAAATAGTGATATTTGTGGTGGATTTATGTTGGGAATTGGTGTTAATTTTGTAAGTTGATGTTGAATGTTAGTGATGATTTGTTAAAATTAATTGATGATAATGACATTGTTGATGGATACTTTTTAGTGATTACTTTATTTTAATCTAATTGTTGATTGAAAATGATAATGAAATTAATTGTTATATTTGCTATGTTAGTGATGAAAATGAAAATGAAATTGTTGAAATTAATTGATTCTTGAGACTTTGACTTGTTTCTCCGATATATCTTGTTTGTCCTATTATATACTAAATTTGTCCTGTTATATTTGGCATACACCATCATCACTAACTTTGTGAATTTGCTATAGGGGTTACTTGTGAAGAGAGAAAGTCTGATTGTTTCCAAGAATCTTACACTGTGTGGGTCCAGAAGCTGTTGACTTCCCTACAAGTAAATAGTTTTTATTTTGTTTTTGCTTAGCTTAATTAGTAAAACCATGGATAAGAAATGGATGTCTTCAAGTCGATTGTCGAAAGAGTACGAGAATGGGGTATCAGAATTCGTTAAGTTTGCTGTTGCGCATGCGAAAGACCCCAGTCGAATGACATGTCCTTGCTTGGATTGCTGTTATGGGAGTCAGTTTGACGTGGTTTAGTTGGCATCGCATTTAATGAGGTATTGACTTGATCGAAGTTATACATGTTGGAATTTGCATGGTGACACTACAAGAAAACCCTGTTTTAGCGTCAGCTATAAACCCTAGCTAAACCTCAAAAAACCGACGCTACAAGGGTTTAGCGTCAGTGTTGAGGCCGAGTTTCCTAACCTGGAAGTTAGTTACATTTAGCGTCGGCCGAGATGAGACGCTGTTTTAGCGTCGGCCTTTACTTATGCTACTGTAACGCTAATTGGTGACCCTAAACACGGCACAAATTACTGAGTTAGCGTCGGTGTTAGCCGACGCTATATAATGCCAGGTGTCATTTTTTGATTGAGTTGACCTATATCCATGTCAGTATATAGCGTCGACCTTTGACCGCCACTACAAAGCTTAGTCAGCAATTTATTTTGATATAGCGTCGATGTCGTGACTAACACTACTAGATTTAGTCAGCAAATCATTTTGCTTTAACGTCGGTGTCGTGGCCGACACTACTGGATTTAGATAGTAAATCATTTCGCGTTAGCGTCGGTGTCGTGGCCGACACTACTGGATTTAGACACCAAATCATTTCGCGTTAGCGTCGGTGTCGTGGCCGACACTACTAGATTTAGACAGCAATTTATTGATTTGGTTGATTGTAACATGTTTTTATCAAAACCTGTTTATTATCAATTTAATCAATACGATTATCTATGTTAATCAAAACCTGATTATTAATCAATACAATTATCTATGTTAATCAAAACCTGATTATTAATCAAAACCTGATTGTTAATCAAAACCTGATTGGTAATACTTCAAAATACATAATCCCAGTACATCAACATCAAAATTCTAATGAGTTTCAAAATACACCAACATCAAAATACAACGAGTTCCAAAATACTAATAATCTCCTAAACAATCTACGTACTTATCATGATAACCAACATCAACTTCCTCGTTATCATCCTCATAATCCTCCTCGTCCTGCAACATCCAAAATAAATAATCACGAGTCAGAGACATAAAGATTCAAAATAAATAGTCACTTGATTTTGATCAAATCTTAAGCACACATCAATAGCAACAAATAAGATGAAAAACGAAAAATAACGAGTAAACAAATAAGATGAAAAAATCAACCGACACAAAAAGTATTGTCATTGTTGCACTACTTGGAGCTGTTGAATCATTGATGCAAAAACAACAAAAGGAGATTTTTCAAATAATTATTCATAAACAAAATCAGCTACAAAGAGCATATGAGAGCCTTGTAAATGTCATCGTAAGCAGCTATCAATCGAAAAAAATGAAGATTATGCAGTCCAACTGAATTTGATGAAAATCCAGATATTCTAAAAGAACCATTTGGACCACCATATTCCAAGATAATGTCAAATTTGTTGAGTGAAAGTTGCATGCACTTCTAGTATCTTTTTGAAAATAGAACATACTGAATCGTTATAATCAGGATGACCACTTGCAGGAGCACTAGAAGGACCCGCCTGAAGAGAATGCAACATATCAAATTTCTTTGACAATTATTCTAATTTCTTTGCCAATTCATCTATCCGCGCATTAGCCCGTGCAGCCTCTTCACGTGCAGTAGCAGCTTCAGCTCTGGCAGCCTCAATGGTCTGGTTATCTGCTTCTCTATGTGGGTTTGTAATTGATACCTGTGTCAAGAAGTTCACTCCATATCTTATGTTACGCGCCAATTAACCAGTTCCATAACACCGCCCCCGTGTTTTACCCCCTGCAGCTTCTTTCCAAATTTGTATTCTTGTTGATCCTTCCACTTCATCACCAGCTTGTGTCAAACTACTGCAAAATTTTTCATGTACACATTGATAACACAAACCAATCAATTAGTAGAACCGAAACAAGAAAAAGAAGAACATTAGAGACAGAACATGCTTCAGACATTTTTAGCAAGATTCATAAACACAGTATCACACAAAAAAATTGACAAAAAAGAGTGATGCTAATGTTTTGCTGCAAATAAGCATCTGCACCAACTTTATATGTTTCCCAAGAAACTTGGTCCCTTCCTCAGCTCGTTGACCCAAAAGAGAATGCACTATGTCAAAATCAAATGCAACCAATTGATAACAAAATCAGTTCATTAATCCTAAGAGAATCCGAAAAAAGTGGCTTGTGTCAGATAAATGCTATCAATGAGATTCAAAGTACAACAGACTTATCTAGACAAAATCAAACACTATTAAATTATTTCCAAAATAATCCACAGGCAGGTTCCGATTGAAAGCAGAAATTAATTCATTCCAATCTTCATAGAATCAAACATGTTAAACCAAAAACAGAAACATTTTGAATCGGTATCAAATATTTACAAAACAAGAACCAGACATATTTATCATGATTCCAAAATTAGTTTCAGACACGTTTGATTCGAAAGCTGAAATGTATCAAGGACCTTAATAGTCTTGTAATCACAACTTTGTTTCTTTCCTAATTCAAAACCCAACAACATATCACACCATTTACAATTTTAAATCACAACATTAATCCACCCAAGAATATAAAATGTGATTCACAGGGCAGAGTTTGGGGAAGAAGAGAGAGTGTTCAGCATATCAGAAAAATTCACGTACACCCACAAGCAGGATATCAGAAAGAAAAAATCTGATAAAGAGAGTTTTTTTTCTTCCTGTTGGCCTTAATGATAAGGTCTTGACAAATCTAGACAATGGTGCAAAGGATCATTCAAGCAGAAAATTACAAGCAGAAAATTATGAAGATCCCCTGATATTTTCATAATAGGATGCTCCAATTGGTGTTGAGGTTCGGGAAAAGAAAATTACAAGCAGAAAAAAGATTATAACGGCGATGAAATTAAATAAAAAGAAAAGAACTCATAGCAGCATGAAAACAATACAATAGCAGGCTGATAACGGAAAAAACGGTTGCACACAACAGTTTATTTTCACACCAGAAAAATGTACACCAGATAATATTCAGTTTCAAAGTTCATAACAGAAATTCCATGAAAAAAACTCATAACAGTGGCAGAAATGAAAAACTCATAACAGTGGTAGAACCCTTTTCATTATAATGGCCATCATATAAAGCTCCAACAGAATTTTCCTTCCTCTAACCATTATTTTTACACCAGAAAAAAACTCATAACCAATTCCTAACTGATATAACCAAATTAACTAACCATAACCGATTCTCCTAACCAATACTAACAGAAAATCATTCTAACCAACTAACAGGGTGAAAACTCGACAGAAAACATCATACAGCAAGATTCATAAACACAGCCTCTGATATCCAATTGTGGTGCCATACAATGTACACTAATTTCAAACTAATTTCAAACTAATTTCTTTAACTAACTCAACGTAAAATTCAAAACCTAATCTGCGTTCACATGTCTCATGATTAGATTAGAATAATAAAAAGCGAAAATCAATAGGGCCAGATCATGGAGACATCGTACTATAATTCCAAGAATATAACTCATCAAATTTAAGAATAGAAATCAATAGTTCATTCAAACACAATCATTCCATTACCAAAACAACTTTGTTTATAATAATGACAAATATTTATATATGATTGGGATATTCATCGAAACATCGTACTATAATGTTAATCAAACCATTAAATTTTGGATAATATATCAAATATATATCAAAACAAAACAAAAGTTGATCCATTAAATTTTGGATAATATATCAAATTTTGGATAACATATCCCATGCAAAAACAAAACAAAACAAAAAAGAACATAACATATTTTGAATCATACCCAATGAAGATCCGTAAAAGCAGGCCGATCCACAAAGGTTCTAAGCTTATTAGCTTCCTGTTCTATAAGACGAAGAATAAATCAAGTCACACTCATCATCATCATCATCATTACACTAAATAGTAAAGTGCAGAAACCATAAAATCTAGGTACAAAACAGAGAAGGATAAAACAATAAAACATTTTTGAGGCAGTAAAACAATTATTTAAGTATGAAAAAAACTGTAAAAAAATTCAATCTCATCACTTCAAAATACATGCCTAAGACACAAATGAAATCAGACACCTTATTTTTTATGATTTAATAAGACAAACCACTCAGTAACATAGCAGCATGAAAAGACTCTTTTATTGTAGCATAAACTATGACTATGAGTGGCAACTGCAAAAAAGAAAATGCTGTAATTGTACTACAATTTTAGCTCCACGCAGTAGTTAGTTCTGATTTAGATTCCAAGAATAGCACGATAAAACTGATACACTAACAACAAACAACCTGGTTGGTTGTGTTATAGGTCAGAGAAGTTCGCAAGCTAAAGAAGGTGGCAGAAGAAGAGTACAAATCATATACGATATATGCACATTCTCATCAAAAAAGAATAAAGTGATACATACGGGAATTATGGTCGTTTAAGTGTGCGTGACTGAAAGTGACAGTTCAAGCCTCAAGGCATTGCTGTGTTATCACTATCAAATATTGATAGTGATAGTATGATTAAGCTGGATGTGATACCATATCTATCACCGTCTCCAAGTCCATTTTCAAGCCCCAAAACCTTTGGATTTTAATTTCAGTATCAACATTAGAGTTTGTCCAGATTTTAAAAATTCAGATCCATGGCATTGTTATAAAATAAACACTTAAGCAAGAGTGAAATTGTACAGGTGTTTCTCTAGATTTCAAACTCCATATACACCCCATTGTGATGAGAATGATATAGGCACTAGTTCATTATCAATGTCAGCTTGTTATCCTGGAAATATCTGGTGGGTTTCTTGCTCGGGTTCAACAAATAGTTGATGTTCTTGATTCAATCGATGGTCTGATTTTGCATCGCGATCAAATTAAGGCAGTTCTTGATGGATTTACCAGAAGAATACAATGCCATATCATCAATCATCCAGTATCGTTCTACTCTGTGTCCCATCATTGAAACAAAATTTATGCTTCTATCACATGAAGCGAAACTGGAGAAAGCGAAGAGGGATGTACTTGCTGAACCTATCTCTGTTAATGTTGCTCAAGCTACTTCCACAACACCTTCTACTTCTATGTAAGTCACGATCCTTCCACCTTGGTTCAATTCGTATGCTATCATAGACATACCTCAATGATGCATACCATGTGGCAAACTGCTCAATGAGGTCCAATGCAACGACCACCTTACATGAACTGAAATCAATGGACTAATAGTTCTACCTCTTCTATGCCACCCTCCAATATTAATTAATGGCTTTCTCCTCACCCTAATCAGTGGCTAGCTCCATCTTTACGAGGTCCAGCACCAGGATTTCCTCAGAAACCAACTCTTCAACCACAATCTTATCTCACTGGTGTTGGTATAAATGTCAATAATGGTACCAATCACCTTTCTCAGGCTTGGTTCCCAAACTCAGAAGCTACATATCATGTTACCAATAATGCAGATTTTCTTTCTAAAAGTATGATCCTCCTGGCACTGATCAAGTGTTACTCGACAATGGCCAAGGTGTGCCAATTACTTCTGTTGGTTTATCTTTTATTACTTCACCTTATCTTACACACACACACCACACTTACACTGAATAATTTATTGTTGGTGCCTACAATCACTAAAAATCTTATGTCTGTGAGCAAGTTTTCTAGAGACAACAGGGTGTATTTTGAATTTCATGTTGATAGGTGTTTTGTCAAAACACGTGACAAATCTGAGGTGTTGATAGATGTTTTGTCAAAACACATGACAATAGGATGTATTTCTAATATTTTCATTCAATTTATTGATTATTGAACAATCTAGCATGAATTTTCAGAGCTCCGTAATGTTTCCATTTATTCAGCGCAACAGTCAACATTACTAAGAGTCCCTAACAATTCTAACATAGTTCAAACTAACCTTCCTAACATTTTAAACTACTAACAGCCTATACAATTTCTTAACTAACAGAATAGTTCAACTAGCTCCTAACCAAGCTAATCTCTTAACTTCAACTAACTGACATAACAGAATCCTAACCAAACCAACTATTTTCTATTCTAATTTACCCCAACTGAATTCTGAAACATGTGTATGGTTCATCATCAGAAATATTCATGGCAATTAACAGTTTATAAAAACAACTTGTATGAAAATAGTTTAAGCACATTTAAGTTCCTGAAATTCAAACCGCAATGAAGAATCAAACCGAATATACAACAAGAAACGCAGATTCTAACCTTAAAATCAAATTCTTTGAAGAAGAGTATGTCAATCGAACCCTTAAAACTATTTCCTGATTAAATCAAACCCTTAAAGTGATCCCTTGAAATTTTGTGAAATGAAAGAAATGAGAAGATACAATATGGTGATTAACGAATCAAAATGGAGATTACACCAAAACCCTAAATCAAATGCGAAGAAACTTACACCAAATCAAACGAAGATTAAGAAGCTTCGTGAGACTGAGAGCGTTTCTGCCAAAAACCCTAAATGAGTTAGAACGAAAATGAGATGATAAACGCAATGAGATGAGAAACACTTACACTCAAAGATGAAGCTGAAGTGATTTTGAGATGAGAAGCTTTGAGACGAAGATGAAATGAAGCGATTTTCAGATGAGCAGAGATTTTCAGATGAAATGCAGTGATTTTGAGATGAGAAGCGATTTTGAGACGAAGATGAAATTCTATTGGTTTTATTTTATTCTTTTATTTTCTTCTATTGGTTTTTTTTATAAAATAATAAAATAAATAAATAAACTGGGAAAAGAAAAATGTGGTGGGAAATGAAATATATTTCGCTTTAATATAGCGTCGGCCATTATGCGACGCTAATGTTTCTATAAAATAATAAAAATAAATAAAAAATATAAATAAATAGGAAGGGAAACGAAAAAAGTGGTGGGAAATGAAATTTATTTCGCATCAATATTTAGCGTCGGCCTCCATGCGACGCTAGTATTTTTATAAAATAATAAATAAATAAATAATACTTTTGATTTGGAAATTCATTAGCGTCGGTTTTGGCCGACACCAATATGTAAGACATATTTAAAAATAAATATCAAATAAAAAACATGTTAGCGTCCGCTTTCGGCGATGCAAAAGAGCCACTAATAGCGTCGGAATCGTGGCCGACGCTAAAATATTGATGCTAAAATGCATTTTTCTTGTAGCGTGAGAAAAGTAACGGGAATGTTGAATCGAGGGATAATACGACCTATGCTTTAAACGATAATTGCACAGATACATACGATTGTGATCGAGTCGAAGAGATTGCAGAAGCACTTGAAGAAGATCTTAAGGATTCTCCCAAAATGTTTGAGAGGTTGGTAAGCGATGCAGAGAAACCGTTGTATAATGGTTGTACTAAATTCACAAGATTGTCTGCGGTATTAAAGTTGTACAATGTAAAGGCGGGCAATGGATGGTCAGATAAAAATTTCACAGAGTTAGTAGCCCTTATGAAAGATATGCTTCCAGAGGATAATGTTCTTCCCAATCGAACATATGAGGCCAAAAAGATGTTGTGCTCTATTGACATGAGCTATGATAAGATACATGTCTGTCCAAACGATTGTGTTTTGTTTCGAAATGAGTATGCATCGTTAAATGAGTGTCCTAAATGCGGTGTATCTCGATATAAGAAAAAGTTGTCTCCAACAAAAGTCTTATGGTATGTAAGACATTTTCTCGATGTTATGCATATTGAAAAAAATGTATTTGATAGTGTTATTGGTACGTTACTCAATATACAAGGAAAGTCTAAGGATGGCCTTAAAGCAAGAAAGGACTTGATAGCGATGGGGATAAGAACTGAATTAGGACCCTTGAAGAAAGGAAGTCGAACATATCTACCACCTGCTGCCTATACTCTACCTAGAAAGGAGAAGAAAGTATTGTGTAAGTTTCTAAGTGAAGTTAAAGTTCCAGAAGGATACTCTTCAGATTTTAGAAGACTTGTGTCTATGAAAGACCTCAAGTTAAAGAGTTTAAAGACGCATGATTGCCATGTTATAATGGAACATTTTCTACCAATAGGTATACGTTCTATTCTGCCAGAAAAAGTAAGAAGCGCAATAACTAAATTGTGTTCTTTCTTCAAGTCAATTTGCAGTGAGGTGATCGATCCTGCGATCTTACCAACATTGCAAAAAGAAATAGTTATTACTTTGTGTGAGCTTGAAATGTATTTTCCTCCGTCATTTTTTGACATAATGGTACATCTAGTTGTACATCTTCCGCCCGTATAATACTGGCAACGGGTTAGATTTTCATTCTAATCTTTGTATCTTTTGCGTAGAAAATTTCCATCTAAACTTTTGTTTTTTTTACAGTGGTCACTCGTTTGTTGGTTGCTATTAATCTGATCACAAAGAGAAGCTCGAGTATCACAGTCTAAAGCAAACAACATTACATGGATCAGAGTGGAGGTATATTAATTTTCATAATTTTGCTTATAATAGTGATGATACTTGATAAAACAAGACAACTATATATTCTTATTTGTTTTTATTTTGTTAGAGTAATACAAGTATAGATTGCGGTTATTATGTTTTGAGGTTTATGAGAGAAAACCTTCATTTGGATCAAATAGAGATTCCAATCATGGTATGGATTTATAACTTAGGATTTATTTTAATATTTATCGAATATTTCATATAATTTATTACTTTTAACTAAATCATGCATATTATGTTTTATTATGTAGTACTTTGATGAATACAATTGTGTTCATTACTCGAAAGATAAATTGGAAGAAATCAAGGAGGAATTGTGTGAATACTTTATTGAGAAAAGAATCATATAAGGTATGAAAGTTGTTGTGTTGATTTATATCAAATGGTTTATGTGTTGAATTATAATGGTGTATATATTTTGGATTATAATGGTATATAATGCCTATGTTTGAATAAAAGCTTGTTTGTTGAAATAAAGGCTCAATGGTTGAAATATAAGGCCTATGTGTTGAAATAAAGGCTTATTGAATGTCATATAATGCATATGTGTTTGAAATAAAGGCTTGAATTATATAGGTTTATGGTATTATTTCCAAAAATATGCTTTCTAAAAAAGAAAGAATAGGCAGCGCATTTAAATAAAAAACGCTTCCTAAATTATGATTTTTAAAAAAATGCTTTTAAAAAGCACAATTTATGTGAAGAAAAGACATCGCTTTTCAGAAAAAGCGTTCCCTATAGTTCACAATAGAAAGCGCTTTCCATTAAAAGCGCTGCCTTAAAGTAAAATAAAAAATAAATTAGACAACGCCTTAAAAAGCGCTGTCTAAAGGGGGACAATAGAAAACGTTTTTTTCCTGAAAAAGCGCTGCCTAAAGATGCCAATAGAAAGCATAAAAGGCCAGAGAAAACGCTGCTAAAGGCCCACTTTAGACAACGCTTTTCCAGAAAAAGAGCTGCTAAAGGCCTACTTTAGAAAGCGCTTTTCCAGAAAAAGCGTTGCTAACGGCCTATATAAGGCAGCGCTTTTGCATAAAACAAAAGCGTTGTCTTTACCTATAGCAGTGCCACCTTAGGCAGCGCTTTTAAGCGCTGTTAAAAGCCAAGAAAAGCACTGTCTTTTCCCTTCTGTGGCATAGTGATTGAACAATGGCCTACCAATAATAATGTTATAGGGAGAAACAACATTAACAATTAAATACCTTACCTTGATACTTTTCGCATTATCCCCGCTGCCAAAAGTCGTCATTATGGAAAAATACCAGAGCACCTGTACGTGTTCTCCAGAGAGCCCCACCAGGGTACCTTTAAGCGACAACAACTCCGAGGTGTCAAAATTCATTCCTTTGAATGCATCCCAAAACAAGACGTCTGTTAAACTCCCGGGATCTATCAAGACTCGTAACCTGATGTTGTTAATGTGATACACGCCTTACCAGAGCCCCAACTAACCACTTCCCCTACTCTGAAACGCTCAAAGCCCCCTTCTCCCAAGAAAATGAAGACTCTAATGAGCGATGACGTCAATCAAGGTTTAAATAGTAGTCACCAATCCAAACCTTCCTCTAAGTTTAAATTCTGGTTTAACAACTTCTACGGGATGAGGTATCTTTATGACCACCTGAATGAAAATGAGGATCTTGAGAAGGTAAAATCTATTAGCGCTCAACAATTGACTCAGAATCTTGGGGCCTATTTGATGAGATGTTCAGTTATGACTAGAGGTTTGTTCAAAGTGAACGAGGCTCATGAGAAGAATGACACTCGTCGTTCTATAGAAATGATTCAGCTGAATGCCAAATTAAAGGTTCAAAACAATAAGGTGGAGGAGTTGAACAAGAGATTGTCAAAGATGAACAAGCAAAAGGAAACTTGGGTGTTTCAGTTACTGGAACTGACTAAATAGAAAAAGGTTGTCGAATCCCGATGCTTGGAGCTTGAAACATCTAATGCCGATTTGATCCTTGAATCTAGGCAAACTCAGGCTATGAATGAAACCCTGAAGAAATCTCTCCAGGATGAAACCCTGAAGAAATCTCTCCAGGATGCTCAGATGGACATACTTTCTGTTGTTGATGAGGCTTTCGAAAGAGTTAAAGCCCGAGCACTATGAATCATACCTGACCTTGATGTATCGAAGATGGATTTCTTCAAGACCGTGGTGGATGACCAACTGGTGGACCTAGAAGAAGCTTCTCCCGAAGCAAAGGTTTTAGAGGACGTGACGACTACTAACCCAACTCCCGAGGTTCAAGATGATGGACAAAATGATGTTTAAGTTTTGTTAATGATCGGCCATCCATGGTGATGTGCCTCTTGTAATAATTTTTGAACAATGTTTATTTATCTTTGTTATATGTTTGAGCCTCTTAGGAGGGCCCCTTTTAAAGTATGCTTGTACCGCTTTGCTACAAGTTATGTGTCTTTCCGATCAACAAAGTTTTATTTAACATTGTCTGGTTACAATTGATTTATTTTAGGGAGATAATATCTTAAGTTTTAGTTAGGCTAGAGGTATAGTAACATGACTCGGCCGAAGCCGATTATGCCAGAGTCTTTTAAGTTGTTTGGACTTTGGCCAGAGGTATATTAACGTAGCCCGGTTGCAGACGATTATGCCAGAGGCTTTTAAGTTGCTCGGACTTTGGCCAGAGGTATATTATTGTAGCCCAGCCACAGCCGATTATGCCAAAGGCTTTTAAGTTGCTTGGACTTTGGCCAGAGGTATATTAACGTATCCCAACCGCAGCCAATTATGCCAGAGGCTTTTAAGTTGCTTGGACTTTGGCTAGATGTATATTAACATAGCCCGACTGCAGCCGATTATTCCAGGGGCTTTTAAGTTTCTTAGACTTTGGCCAGAGGTATACTAACGTAGCCCGTCCACAACCAATTATTCCAGGGGATTTTAAGTTGTTTGGACTTTAGCCAGGGGTATATTAACGTAGCCTGACCGCATCCGATTATGCCAGAGGCATTTAAGTTACTTGGACTTTCCCAGAGGTATATTAACATAGCCCGACCGCAACCGATTATGCTAGAGGCTTTTAAGTTGCTTGGAATTTTTTCCAAATCACATTCTAGGATTTGCTTTATTAAGATTTTTTTTAACTATGGGTTCCTCATTAAAAACCTTGCCCTTGCAAGGGAAAAGAATACATCCCTGCCAATTTTATTCAATACATTCATTACACTTTTTTTTTTTAGATAAACTTAAGACTAGTTACATTCCAAGTCTTGGGTATCTCAACACCTTTCAAGATTTCTAACTTGTGAGCCCCATTACTTAACCTCTAACGAACATGCTAGGGTCCTTCCCAATTCGGAGCTAGCTTGCCCTTTTTCATAGGATCATTTACCTTTCTTACCACCGAGTCTCCCTTGTGAAATTCCTTCTGCCTTACTTTGATATTGTACCTTTGTGCAATTCTCTGTTTAGCTGCAAATTCTCTAATGTGAGCAATTACCCTGATTTCATCCATTAAATCTATTGAATTATTTAAGCCTTTCGAGTTGGTGCTTTCATAAAAAAACTAAACGCCTCCATGTCGGGGTATGGATCTCGACCGGTATCATTGCATCCGCGTCGTAAACCATCCTTAAGGGAGTCTCTCGAGTAGTTGAATGTGGTGCAGTATGATAAGACCATAGAATTTCATGCAAGTATTCATTCCATAATCCATTGGCTTCATCCAACTTCTTTTTCATCTCGAAAAAAAAATTTGTTTGCTGCTTCTGCTTGTCCATTTACTTGAGGATGTTCTACTGAAATGAACCTATTATGCATTCCCAGATCCTTGCAAAATTCAATAACCGAGGCGATAGAGAATTGCACGGCATTGTCAGATACAATAACCCCGGGCAAACCAAAACGACATATTATATTCCTCTAGTAGAATCGACGTACTCTCTCTGCTTTGATTCTCGCTACTACTTACGCCTCCACCCATTTAGTGAAGTAATTGACAACCACGATAAAAAATATTAGCTGCCCGTCCACCATAGAAAAAGGAACTTGGATATCTGTTCCCCATTGATAGAATGACCACAGTGAAAACACTGAGTGCAGCGCTTCCGCAGGCGAATGGATAAAAGGGGCAAACACCTAACATTTCTTGCACCGACTTACAAATCACGCACAATCTTACAATATGTTCGGCCATTAATATTCCTGCTCACAGTATTTTTCCTGATAATGCCCGTCCTCAAATGTAACTTCCAGAGATTCCTTCATGTACCTCTTTCATGACGAAAATCGTGTCTTCTTCCGATACATCTTAACATAGGAGCCGATCTATCCATTTTGTATAAGCGGCCAGCCACGATGAGGTATCTTGTAGATATCCTTTTCACATGTTTTGCTTATATTTCTTCTTCGGGTAGCTTGTTCCGAGTTAGACATCGAATGATAGGTGTCATCCAGCCTTTAGCCTCACTCAGTGTCATAACCTCCTCGACCTCCTGCATCAGAGCATGCATCTCATCTTGTGCATCTTGACAACACATGTATGTCAAAATTCCAACCTTGTTTGGAAAATCATTTATGGTTCCCGTCTGGAAGTCAGTTCCTGTCTGGAGGTTAAATCAATTGTAGTTCTCGTCTGGTAATTTTGGTTTCAAAACCAGTTCATGTATGAAGGCTTAATTTTCAAGCCAGATCTCGTCTGGTAGTCAGTTCCTGTCTGGCAGATAAGTCAATTCTAGTTATGGTCTGGAAGTCAAGTGTCAAATCCAGTTCCCGTCTAGAGGTCACATTTCAAAGTCAAAAATTCATTTGGCAAACATATCCATTAACCCATTACAAGTATTGACCATGTATATCATCGCATAATCGTCATGTATTGATCACGTCATTTCACTCAAGCATATCATGCAACTCATAAACACATTGCACATCATGCATAGAGCATACATGCATAAGCCTCTGTCAGGATTCAACGATCTCTCACAGAAGTTCAGTGTAATTTTTAGCAGAACCAAGATTCAAGAGATGTCCTCAAGAGTAGAATAGTTCAATCTTAAAACGAGTTTCTTCCCCAGCAAAGCGATTGAGGTTCCCCTATTGGGAAAAACCTAAGTCTCACATTGGTTAAAAATAGAATTAACAAAGGGTTTATATAGAGTGGCACACCTCATCTTACAAACCAGTTTTGCAGGGATGATTTAGACCAAACTCTAATTCTATCATGGTATCAAGAGCCTATCTATTCGGGCCACCCACCATTTATATATGCGCAACAAGCCCAAAAAGTGTTGGGCGCAATGGGGTGAATTAGAAAAACCAAGTCCCATATATCGATAATTTGGGAACCCATTGTTTATATCCACGCACCACTGTTGTGCGTGAGGAGGTGTATCGGGAAAAACCCAAGTCCCACACTGGTTAAAGATAAAACCAACAAAGGGTTTATATAGAGTGGAACCCCTTACCTTATAAGCCGGTTTTGTAGGGTTGAGTTAGGTCAATCTCTAATTCTATCATCCCTAAGTGAGCTCTAGTGTCAACGGAATTTCTGCTTGGTTTCACCAGTAGATGTCTCCCCACAGAGTTTCCTCTAGAATTTTTCTCCAGCAAAGCCTCATGAGCTCTCAGGTGAGTTTCATTTCAGCATGATTCCTTAAAAAGGTATCCCAAGCAACATTATCCTTAGTAAAGTATCTTTGAAGTATTTGTCTATGGTAGACGTCTCTTCACAAGTTTATTTCAGGATTAATAGTTCCCCTAGTGAGTCCTAATGGGCAAGAGTTCCCCAATAAGCAAGATTCACAAACATTCTTAGTATATCTCGAGCAACTCTCCTGTGTGTCTTTGGCATACCCCAACAAGTTTGATTTTAGCTAAGAGTAGCTAAATATGATGTTTTCAGCCAAGAGCAGCTAGATACATCATTTGCATATATTTATCTTTAGCCAAGAGTAGCTGGATACTCTATTTGCACATATTTTCTTTAAGCTAAGACTAGTTGAATGCAATAGCTTCAACCAAGCGTAGTTGGATACGATAGTTTCAGCCAAGAGCAGCTGAATATGACCATTTCTTCCCCAGGAGAGTCTCCCTTCAACGAAGAACATTTGAAGAATAGTAACACATGATATTTTGTAACAAATTCATCCCCTACAGAGTTGTATAACTTGTTTTCATGTTTGTTGATATTTACCGTCAGCAAGAAGCAGTGGAACGTGATCAGTCAATGCTAGAAAAATCTACTATCAGTCAAGAGAAATTGAACATGATTTTCTAATCCCCAGAGATATCTATTGTCAATCAAGAGCAGCTGAACGTGATTTTCTAATCCCTAGAGAAATCTATTGTCATCCAAGAGCAATTGAACATGATTTACTAATCCCATAGGAGTCTACTGTCAGTCAAGAGAAGCTGAATATGACATTCTAATCCCCAAATAGATCTACCAATTATTGAAGAAATATTAACTTTTGAGTTGATATTAGCCTATCATATCCCCATAACATTTTCACAACATCTGATGATTAGGAAATCAAGAGTATTTATTAATCTCATTACATATCATTCATATCATCTGATGATTAAGAAATCAAGAGTATTTATTAATCCATTTGCATCCACTCATCTGATGATTAGGAAATCAAGAGTATTCCTTAATCTCATTGCAATCATTCGCATATATGGTGATTAAGAAGTCACGAGTATTTCTTAATCTCGGTACATATCACTTTATTTCCTAAGAGGGCTAAATTTGGGTCTGTTTGGTATTTAAACTATCTTTCACCATGATGATTTGAAGACAAGAATTCTTCATATCCTCCAATTAAATATGTTTAAATAGGGGTAGCTGTCATACCCTAATTTCCCCCTCAATCAATAGATAAATACATTCCCTAGACATTCAGATCATCTACATATCACAACATACATTTCTTTCCGTATAATGCTTAAAATGCCGACCTTAATAAATATTCGGATCTATAGACAGACCAGTTGAATCATTTCTCAAAGTTTTCGGATCTATAGACATACCGATATAATCACTTCTCCCTTTACAAGCCCACAGAGTTGAGGAACAATGTAATAGTATATTTGCAAAAGGCCCACAAGAGACGATAGGGAAGCAATGAACGTGGGGGGTTTGTCGTTCTAGTTCCTAACCATGCTTTTGTCTTGGGGATGTGTCGCCTGTATCTTCAATATGCCACCCGTCCTATGAACATTTGTCATCAGTAGGAGAAAAATAGTGAATGTCGTGTCCCAATTCCAATACTCTATGGAGAACGAGTAGGGGGCGAATATGAAGTTCTTGAATAGTAGGAGATTGACTGTCTCATCCCCATTTCTAGTGGGAGTAGATATCCTTTTGGGAGAACCTAGAATCCAGACCTAAGATCCTCTATAAATATCTCATCCATAGAGTTGAAAAGGAATTCAGTATCTAGCACATAGAAACCACCTAAAGCCTCTGATAGCACTTTCTCACTAGGGGTTATCATGAATTTGTACTTTTAAATAAGTGCATTTTTCTTTTAAATTACATTTTTAAAAAATAAAATAAAATATATAATTTATCAAAAAAAAAATTATATTTATGAGTGGAGTTATATTATTTAAAATAGTATAATTAATTTACACATATCATTTACAGAGACATTCAATTGTAGAGGCACAAATTCAAAGTCCCAATATTCTACTTACTCATCTTTAAGATGAAATTCTTTTTATTAGAATGCTAGGCAAAAATATAATTTACACATAAAACTATAAGCAAGAATTTTGAATAAAATTTTCAAAGAATTACTAAAATTCAATAGACTTTTATTTACGTCATCAAAGTGAAAGTTGATATATAGAAATGCCGTGTAAAAAATAGTCACATTTCCATTTTGCGGTTGAGATATTAATGCATAAATTAAATTTTGAGACAAAACCAAAACTTCTAATTGTCATTAACTTACACCTATAAGATCTAGCTAGCATGTTGAAAAAATAATCCAAGCATTAATAAAATTGAAGAAAACTTTATAGAGTTTTCATTATGTCATCAATCCTAAGGTATTTTATTGACTACTACAAACACACATTTAATCTCAGGTGCGAATGAGACTTAATATCGGTTACATAAGCGAGGTAACGAAGAGCGTTATGAAATGTGCGTGATTTTCCCTTCGGTTTTGGCATTTAATCGACAGGATAAACAAAATTGAGTTTATTATATCTAATGTGGATTGCTTATTCCACCAAACCCTAAATGAATATATAACTTTTTAAATTGCTTTATAAAATAATTATATGAAAAATTATGTTAAATTTGAAGAACAACCTACAATAATCAATGATTTGAGTATTTTGCAACTCATTATTCTTTTTTTTTCTTTAATGTTTAAAATTTCATTCAATGTTTCAAGTTTTTCATTCAACAATTCATTCTCTACTAATTCATTCTTCAAAGCATAAAATTTGTAATTTTGGAAAATGAACATGTATAGAAGAAATAGTTGAACAAAAATTAGATGCATTGAAGAAAATTTTAACCATTAAAGAATGAGAGATGAATAATGAGTTGTAGAAAGCTTGAAAAACACTCATTAGTGTAAGTTGTTTTTCAAATAAAACATAATTTTTCATATGATTATTTCCCAAATCAATTTAATAGGTTATATGTTCAAAGAGCGGTTAGTAAAACAAACAATTCACATTAGATATAACTAATGCGTGTCCGTCTTTTCGCTTTTTTTATACACGTACACATAAAAATATATATGTATTTTTTTATTTTGATTTTAATTAAAATATGGGTATTTGAATTTGTGGTATGTGTATTTAAATATAGTTTTTAATGAGAAATTAAAGTCAATTTTCTTTTCAAATAACTAATTACTTTCACTTATGTACAATATTCAAATATAAAATGGGGGGAGTAGTTAATTTTTATTTGTGTAACTTCTACAACTTCTAAGTAGTTTTGAAGGGCAAAACAAGAAAGAAAATAAGCTACAGCAAAAAGATGTTTTGACTTTATATATTATTATAGGTGGTATGTGTATTTAAACATAATTTTTAATGAGAAATTAAAGTCTGTTTTCTTTTCAAATAATAATTACTTTCACTTGTGTACAATATTTAAACATAAAATGGGGGAGTAGTTAATTTTTATTTGTGTAATTTCTACAACTTCTAAATAGTTTTGAAGGGCAAAACAGGAAAGAAAATAGGCTACACCAAAAAGATGT
The DNA here is from genome assembly GCA_022829125.1 of Lathyrus tuberosus. Lineage (NCBI taxonomy): Eukaryota > Viridiplantae > Streptophyta > Magnoliopsida > Fabales > Fabaceae > Lathyrus > Lathyrus tuberosus. Next base: position 19,059,828 of record JALAZF010000012.1, on the reverse strand, counting down.
TTTGCCTTTATATATTGTTATAGATAAACTCAACGGTATTTTTCTGTCATTACAATGTTTTCTTGGTAAGAGCTGCATATCGAATCACAAAAACATAATTTCAATATCAATCTCAAACTCAAACTTAATAACAACCACTAAACTACAACATATAGCTTTTCATAAATTTGTAAAGTAGAACAACTGAAATCGATCTCTCAACAAAATGACAACAACATCAACAATAAGCATATAACATCAATACCAATTTAACAACATCAATCTCGATTTTAACAACAACATCAATCTCAGTTTAAACAACAAGAATAAACCTCTAAGATTTCTTGTCTAAACAACAAACACAAACAAAGAAAACAACAACAACAAACAATGACAACAACAAAACAACAACAAAATTAATGTAACATGAGTAGTGATGCTTGACGTATAATATATGTGAAGAAAATGTGAAATAAATGATTTGTGTCTTTCATTTTGGTATGTATCAAACGAGAGCCCTAAGTACATATCATCTTCGTATTGAAGATGGTATGTGTTTAGAACTCTCGTTGATTAGGACACTTTGTCAATGTTCAGCGTGTGTTATTTTAATTTTAGGCAAGTGAAACTAAAAGTTACAAGCTAAGTTATATATATCAGAATAAAAAAATTCACATCGGTTAGGAAACATAACCGAGGTGAAAAGTGGTTTATTTTTGGATTAAAAATTATATATATATATATATATATATATGAAGACGCCACTTATAATGAAATAAAAACACAAATTGAAGTTTCTAGGATTCAAAGCATCTATCTTGAATTAATTTACCCCTTAATTTTTAGACAAACCGGTAGAATAGATTGTAAATTAAAAATAGAACATGGTGCATCCAACAGGTTTACATTCAATTTTTCGTTTCATGAGATGAAATCATTATCATATTATGTATTATTTATAATAATAATTTAATTTATTAATTAAAATTAATATCAGTACATGTATAAAAATGAGGTGTCAAATGTAGGTTTAACGGATGTCAATGTATAAAAATTCAAGTACAAATTAAAAACTCGTCTTCAAAATCGCAAACTACAATTATTAATTTTGATGTTTAGGTCGAGACATTTAAACTAATTTGTTGGAAAACGAAGAGAAAGAAAAAGTAGTGGAGGTTGGAGCAACTGGATGGAAAATATAATTTTGTTGTGTGATTGACAATCAGTGGTTCTATTTTTTATTTCAAAAAGAAAAAAAATAGCACTTGTGAATTCGTGATTGGATTCTCTAGCAACATATAGCAGCACGCTAATATTTAATAGAGTTTTATTTACGTCATCAAAGTAAAAGGTGATATATAGAACTGTCGTATAAAAGATAATCACATTTCCATTTTGAGATTGAGAGATTAATGCATGGATTAAATTTCGAGACAAAACCAAAGCTCATACTAATTGTAATTAATTTACACTTATAGAGCTAGCTAGGGGGTTGAAAATATTATCCAAGCATTAATAAAACAAAAGAAAATTCAATAAAGCTTTCATTATGTCATCAATGCTAAGGTTGTTAGTAAATTGAAAATAAAAATTATATGTCAAATGTAAGTTTAATTAATATTTTTGTATAAACATTCAAGTAAAAATTATATAAATTTATTTATTTTTAAAACTTTGATATATGTCTCTTGAAATCAACTAACTACATTTGTTTTAACATTTTTTTTTTATAATCAACTTGTTTTAAATAGGAGAAAAAGGTTTCTCAAACCAATACAAGAAACAAAAATAAAGAAGCTGAAAAAACGCCTGAACATTATAGAAAATCAAGAGGGAATTTCATCCAGTTATAAAAAGAACATTGACACCTCCAATTTCCAGCCATCTCCAAGATAGAATCAAGATACGATTAAAAATGTGTTCAACGTTTCCAATTTCATCTCCGAAAGTGATGTTATTCCTAGTACTCCAAATGCACCAGTTCACAATCTGCCATATGTAAGTCGACATACCAATCTTGGAGGAATCTCTCAAAGAATTAGACCAAGCCAACGCATGGTTAGGAACCGAATTAGCTTGAACCGGTTGGATTCCCATCCAAGAGTAAATCTTACTCCAAAGGGCTTGTTTTAACATAAATGATATTTTTACACTCACATCGTACACCTATATCGTATTTCACTTGTTCATCAATACGGTGAACAGTAAAATATTATAATAATTTTTTTAATTTTTTAAACTATTTTTTTAATTTTTTTAATTTTTTATTTTTAATTAAAGGGTATCAATATAAAATTATATGATTAACCAACTTCATAAACTCATTACCCAACATTTTACATTTCATTAACCAACTTTATTTTATTACAAAAAAATTATTTTTAATATCCAAACCGACCGAACGTTTATTAACTAACTTCATCACTTCATTAATCAACTTTTTACTTTTTATTAACCAATTTTATTTTACTACTAAAAATTATTTTTAATATTTGGGCGTTTATTAACCAACTTTATCACTTCATTAATAAATTTTTTATATTTTATTAGCCAATTTTATTTTACTATAAAAATTCACTATTCATGCACTGTGCACGGACACTATTTACATGTATAGTTTACGCACATGTGTATTGTTCACCTGACACTGTTCATGCACTGTTCTCGCATTATTTATGTACTGTTCACTGTTCAAAGTACTATTTACCGTATTTATGAATAATACATACGATGTAGTGTATGTTATTAGTCTAAACAACATTTTTATATCATTAATGCAAAAATTTTATAAAATAAGTCCTTAAAAATTTATTATATATTTTTTGAATTATAAATAATTACATTTTTTTATTAACTATGAAAGCGATAAAATTATATATAACTAAAACGATAGAATATTAGAAAAACTTAAACCGTAAATAAAAGTCATGTTTCATAAATAACTAGACTTTTTAATTTAAGGTCTTGTTTTGTGACCTATAAATACAAAGCCTGATTTTCCACTTTCTACTCACAAAACAACATTTGTAAGCAAATAGATTACATACATCATTGCATAAAAAATGTCTCTCATAAAAATATCATTGTTGTCTATTTTTACTCTCTGCATGACATCTGCACAGGTAATAAAGTTTATAAGTGTTGATATTGTCAACCGATGCAACTACACTGTGTGGCCAGCTGCCTATTATATCGGTTCCAATTCGAGTGGCGACGTTTACAGTTGAATTCGGGCCAAACAGGGTACCTAGACATTCCCGATGCATCAGCCGGCAGAATCTGGGGCCGAACCAATTGTAGCTTCCCGGGTCGTTGTGAAACCGGTGACTGCAACGGTGAGTTGAAATGCAGAACATTTGGTGAACATCCAATCACAGAGGTTCTATTCGACATTAGCAATCAAAATGATGAATATATATTTAGTATCTTTTTGCGTGATGGTTTGAACATTCCAATGCAATTATCTTCGGCCTATATGATGGATGCAATAATGTGAGAACTTGCACAGAGCCTTCTTGCCCTGATGCTAGTAAATCGTTTACATGCTATGATATAAAATATGAAATCGCCTTCTGCCCTTGATGTTGGTGATGTTATAGTTGGTTTTCTATCACAAATAAAACTAAACATGTGTACTAATATAAAACAATAAATATTGCTTAGTTTACTCGTGAAATAATATACTAATTTCTCGAGAGTGCAATATATGAAATAAAGTATCTTTTGATAAAAAGAACTGTCACTATATATAGTTATTATTATTTTACACCTTTCAATGTTGTATGTTTGTTTTCAATACTTGCATATATTTCCATTTGTTCTCAAGTCAACTTTTAAAGTTACTAACAAGTATAAGAATTAAATAGGATACAAATATATGATATGTTTGCTTACCTCAACATGTTTTTGGTTCTCATCTTTGTCTAAATTGCATGAAGTAGCCATTGGAGTGTCAATGGGTTTGGCATTCTCCATATTGAACCTTTTAAAAGTTTTTTGCAATATTTGTTTTGTTGATGAAGGTTCCTTTCTTAGTTTGATGGATATGTAGTCTTAAGTAGTATTTTAGCTCCCTCATCATAGACATTTTGAATTATTTTTGCATCATCTCTAAAAACTCCTTACATAAAGATTCGTTAGTAGTACCGAAAATGATATCATCAAACTTAATTGGAACAAGTAAAATTTTATGCTCAGTTTTCTTGGTTAAAAGAGTTTTATCAACTTGTCATCTTTGAAATTTGTTTTCAAGTAAGAATTTGTTTAGACGATCATACCACGTTCAGGGAGCTTGTTTTAGACTGTATAACGCTTTCTTAAGCTTGAAAACGTGATCCTGAATGGTTGAGTTTATAAAACCATGAGGTTCGTCCTCAAAGATTTCCTCTTGGATGTATCCATTTAAAAAGGCGCTTTTTACACCCATTTGAAATAGTTTAAAATCCATAATACAAGTGAATGCTAATAACAACCTTAAGGCTTCTAATCCATCTACAAGGGAATATGTATCATTGAAGCCTATGTCTTCTTGTTGATTGTTTCCTTTCGCGACAAGTCTTACTTTATTTTTAAAAGCATTTCCCTCTATGTCAAACTTGTTGTGAAAGACACATCGGGTACCAATCACTTGATTAGTTAAAGCTTTGGGACTTGTCGCACCTCAAATTTTGCCCACCCTTCATATGTTTTTTAGTGCCACTTTATTTTAAATAAATAAAATGGCACAATTGGCAGAAGAGCATGTGTAAGGATGTACATGGGTGAGGAATTGAGTTTGAATTTCACTTTTCCCACTTTTTAGAGTTTTTTTTCTTTTCTCTTTTTGATGTTTTTTTTTTGCCTTCATTTACATTATTTTAAGATAAAAAATAGTATTTTTTATTTTATTTATTTTATTTTCGAATTTATCATTAAACTATTTTTTAATAATTAATATTTTATTTATTTTAATGTATTTTAGTCTAAAAATAAAATAAAATAAATATAAAATAAAAAACAAATCAAAATCTTTTTATTCCTATCATTATGCAATTTAATTATTATCATCTATTATTTTTATTATTATTTACTAAAATTATTAAAATCAATTTCATTAAATCATTTTGCTTTTATATTTTACATAAGCCATGAATCCATCCAGATTCATTGACTTGGTCACTTAGAAACAAATAAGATCAAATCACATAAAACCTTCCTAATCCGACAAATATCATTCAATTTTTGACAAAATTCTACCCTATAAATAGACTTACAATTACAACAGAAAATGTAGAAAAATTCGATTCCTAATGCTTGTTGTCTTTCACTTTGAACAACAATAACTAAATCATAAACCTTCACCGAAGAAGGAAGGAGAACACTACAAAGGAAAAGAAAAGAAAGGAAGGAGAAAGTAGCTTAAATTGATCATGACACTCCAAGTTGACAACTCCGACTACTTTTATAACTCCAAACAGTGTTTTTGTATTGTTTGAATTTTGGATTCGTATGCATATTCTTTTTTTTTGTGTGAATTTCTATTTTATATGATTCATGATTGTGATATTCGTTGTCTTTATGTATTTGTCTATTTTATTGATTTTTTTGCTAATATAATTCATTTAGTGTTGTTTTACCATATAGGTTTTCTTTTTTTCCTTTTTATTTTATACTCAACTTTTAATGATTATCATTATTAAAAAATTAAATAAAATAATAATAACCTAATTTTTTTCTTAATTCACATAACCAATTTCAAATCAAATTCAACTAAATCAAAATTTTAAACTAATCATAAATCATTTTTTTAAAAAATAACATGAATCGATTTTCTTTTAGTGAAATATCTAATTTTTAAAGATTAAATCCTAACACAAAACCATTCAACACAACATCTTAGTAAAAGTTTTTTTAAAACACAAAAATCATATCAAAACCAATAATTTGTTTCAAACTAAAATTATATATCAACCTTTTTCTTAATATCATGAAACAATTTGTAAAAAATCAATTTTATTGATTTCCTAACAATTCATTTAATATCAGGAAATCTAATTTCTAAATAAATCCTAATCAACAAATTCCATACAATACATTTTTTTAGAATAAAAATAATACCCCTATTCTTGATTTAATTAATTTACCTTAATTAATTTAATTTAGGTTAATTTTAGAATTTATTTCATTTAATTATTTTGAATTAAGAAAGAAGATAAAATTTCAAATGCATCTTCCTCTTCATATAAAAAATACAAAAACACTCTCTCTTGTTTTTATCACTATTATTAGTACTATCATTATTACTTTTATTTTTGTCTTACTTAATCAATTAAGTTAATTAATTAATTAGTTAATTATCTTAATATATTGTTTAGTATCTTAACAAAAATTATAAAAATACTAAAAGTAAAAATTAAAAATACAAAGATGCGGATTCATTTTCATTTAATAATTTAATAAATCATAAAAAAATATTTTCTTTTATACTTAGTGTAGCGTCGATCTTTTTTGTGACGCGGCCACAACTGCTTTTGGGGCTACTTTCTAATTTTTGTATTTATCCTATGAAGCTTAAAAGGAAGAGGAAGATATCTTAAACTAACCCTGCTGTGCAAGTGTTTTCTTTAACAAATGCGAAGAGATCGCGGATTTAATACCCAGAGTATCTATAGTAATCTATAGGAACCTTCGTTTGCATATATTTTCTACTGTTTGAATGCTTTCTTAAGTCCATCTGCTGTTGATTGGAGAAAGTTTCTCCTTTGGGAGGACTGAGGAAATGTTTTTGTTATTTTTGGGTTTTTTTATTATTTTTGGGAAGGTACCTGACCTAAGATTTTTTATTTGTGTGCTCGCTAAGATTTCACAATCTTATGCCTACGTATTTCCGTAAAGAGATTTGGGAAATCAGAGCAATCGTAGTTCCTCCTATTCTATGGAAGGAAAATTTGTTTGGTGTTCAAAGCCCAAAATTGAAGCTAGCAGAGTATTTGTGTCTTGTTCAAAGCCCAAGATTGAAGCTAAAAGAGTGACTGAGGGAGAATTTGTCATCTCTAAAGGGAGATATCTCACCTATTCATCACAAGTGTCGGGTAATTGATTATAAGGGAAATTACTTTAACCGGGATGTGTGGAATCCAGTACTGCCATAGTTTCCTTTATAAGAGAGATGTCATGAAAGAAGAAGCTTTAACTTAGTGTAGAGCAATGTCACTTTTTCCTTTATGAATCTTTCATGCTAAGAGAGGCACTACTAGAAAATTCATTTTTAGTGACCGAAATATTTTGGTCACTGTGGCCACCGAATTTGCCACCAAAATTTGATATCTATGAGTACATTTTTAGAGGTCACTAAATCGGTCACTAAATAAAAATTAGCCACCGATTTAGCGACCAAAATTTTGTGACCAACTATTCGGTCTCGAAAAAATATTTTTATATAATATTTAGTTTATATAAAAAATTTAGAGACCAAAATTTCGGTCACTGATATTTTTGTTGTTTTTTTTCTTTATTTTTTAATCCTTTTTAATATGTTACTATTTCTCTCCCAATTTTTTTAAAGATTTTAATTCTTTTTTTAATAAAAGATTCTTCTTTTTATTATTTTAACAAATAAAACATATAATTATATAAATAATTCTACTTTTTTATTTTTATATATGCATAAAAAGTGAATTTTATTTTCATTATGCAATTTTTATATGTGCATAATGAAATGAAATTAATAAAATCAAATTATATTTTTATTATATTCAATTAAATTAAATAATAATTATTAATTTTTTAAATATTATTTAATTTTTTTATTTTTTATATGTATATATATTTAAATATAGAGAATATAACAAATGATGTTTAGTGGTCTAGTGGTAAGACATAATTGAAATAGGTAGAGGTAATGGGTTCAATTCCCAAGTGTGGCACCTTTTTATTTTATTTTTTGAAAAAAGAACACAAAAATCGGTCACTAAATTTGGTCACAAAATCGGTCTCTAAATTTCGGTCACTAAATTCGTCGCAAAAGCTTAGCGACTAGCACTTTTACAACCGAAAAATGATGGTCTCTAAATTGGTCACAAAACGCTATAATGACCGACTTTTAAGCTTTTTCGGTCTCTAATTCGGTCACTAAAAGCAAGTTTTCTAGTAGTGAGGGACATTGGCTTGGATGTGTAGAATCCAGAGGCTTGCCACTTACATTAGTTAGATGAAAGAGAAATTTTAGCCATGATAAAGGAGGTACTCCAGCTTGAATTTTGAATCAACAAGTGTGTCACTTACATCAATTATCTGGAAAAAGTTTGATTTTTTGTTTTGATATGTGATGTATATAAGGGATATCCTCCTACAGAGAGGAATCATGGTCTCATCTGTGGGAATGATAGATTTTGTGCCTTGACCAAAGCCCAAGGTTGAAGCTAAAAAAAAGTTGAAAACTGACTCCACTGGAGATGTTTTATTTTATTATCTTGTTTGAAGCCCAAGATGATAAAGCTGAAGAGTTTTAGTATAGCTTTAAAGAAAGCTGACTCAATTGGGGAGTATGGTGTTTGTCTTGTACAAAGCCCAAGATTGAGGCTAACTGAGAAAATCATTATATGAAGCCTAAGAGGAGGCTGACTCTTGCTGAGGATTATTGAAATCCAGGAGAAGGCCTAAACTGTGTTGGGGAATCCAAAAGGAAGCTAACTCTTGCTGGTGATTCGAGAAGAGTTGAATTATCAGATGCCATGAGGCTCTAATTCTTTTAAGGATTTGTTGATGTCAATCTGACCCTGGTTGGGGGCTTTTAAGGTGAAAGTCAAGCCTTGTTAAGGGTCAGAAGGGATTTAAAGATGAGTTTGAAAACCTTAGAGGTTTTAACTCTTCTGGGAATTGATGTATTGGGAAAAATGATTAGGATATATCTATCCTATGCTTTTAGGAAGCCTGAGGGTCCTTGTGTTAAGCCCAAGAGGAGACTACGAGGGTGAGACTTTCCAAGTCTACTTGTATGAAGCCCAAGAGGAGGTTGAGACTACCCAAGTCTCTTAAGAAGAGGTAGACTCTGGTTGGAGATAGATCTTTGTATGATGCGCAAGAGGAGGCTGAGGGTTCTAGAGATCAATTCTTGACTGATTGGATGTTCTAGAGTTTTGACTTTCCTGAGGATTGAACTAGTAGAGATGACTGAATTTAATCCTATGCTTTTATGAAGCCTTTGGGTCCTTGTACTAAGCCCAAGAGGAGGCTGTGATGCTTCTAGGAAGCCTGTGGTTCCTTGTACTAATCCCAAGAGGAGGTTGTGGGGAACTTTTAAGAAGTCTGTGGGTCCAAGCCTAAGAAAAGTTCTAGAAAGTTTCACCGGGAAATAATCCTTTCATTGTTAAATAGTTCTAAGGTTTTAAGAAATTCAAAAGAGGTTTCATCGAGAATTAATCCTCTATGGGAAAATGAATTTCTTTGTATAAGTATAAACTAGTTGGTTAAACTAAGTTATAATTATCCTATTGTTTAACCTAAGTATGAACTGAGGATGACCTAACTGCTGAGGGAACTCTAAACAAGTATGCCCAAATATATACAGATAAAATGGTTTAACAAGTTTATAAACAAGTATGTATTGAAAAGGTAATGGATCTTATTCTCTAGATAGCGGCCCAAGTGTATTGTGATTGGTTGTATTGATTACAACTGTATGATTAGGGTTTTGAGAAATTGAAGAAAGTTTTGAGAAAAATTTGAATTTGAATTTGAATTAAAATAAATTTTATTGTTATTTGAATGAATTGAAAGGAAATTTTGGGGCTTATAAATCAAAGAGAGGCCCAAGTGGTCTAAGAGGAGTTTCACCGGGAATAATGCTCATCTTAGTACTAGTGTAAATTGAATCTTATTTTTATTGTAAAAAAAAGGAAAAGGATGGGACTTACACTTCATTAAGAGGCCCAAGTTAAGGTATTTTGAATGGAAGAATAGTGTTGGGTCTTATACTCGGGGAGAGGCCCAGGTGTTTTTCAACAGTTTTAAAATAGACAGATGATTCTGAAAACAAAGATATGGGGCTTACTGTAACGCCCTGTGAGGGATATCCTTCTAGCCATCTTGTTTTAATGATGTCAACAAATGCATTAGATTGTAATTTGAGCGGTATCACTTCACGTGTCGGGCATACAGAGTCTTATCGTTGTTGGTCATGTGTCTAGATGCATAGGATCCTATTCTCCTCAAAAATAAATGTCCACAAGTGATTTAATAGTGTCTAGCATGTGTGTTTGACCTTGGTCTGGTGAAAACAATTCAAAAAATGAAATTTCTCAAAAAATTGACCTTCATGCGCTGACCTCAGAACTTATGCGCCGACCTCAAGAATCATGCGCTGACCCCCCAGAACTCACGGGTAAGCGCATAAACCTGAGTACTCAAAATTGCCCTTCTATGCGTCGACGCATAGACTCCAGAGGTCGACGCATGACACTGTTTTTTGTACTTTTTCACTTAAATTCGTTTATGTTATTTCCTGTTATTTCCTTTGGTCATATTTTGTCATATAAATAGTTTTGGGTCTTCATTTTTCACATAGAACAAGAAACGTGAAAAATATATGTCAGTTCTCTCTTCATCTTCATCTTCTTCATTGTGTAAACAAACAATCACACATAATCATTTTTGTTTGTGTCGCCCATTGATCGAAGTGATAACGTTCAGAAGTTAGGAAGTGTGATCTTCATCTTCTGGGTTGAGAGATTGGCAGGTGTTTCTTGAATCAAACCAGTTGGGTTTGTCCTCCAAGAATCGAGGAGATTTTGGGGGTTTTGTACAAACTGTTCTTTCTACAGGGATTCAGCTGGGCGAAGGTAACCAGAAATTGGCGCAACTGTTTCAGTTTAGTAGCTGTAATCAGAGGATCGTAGAAGAAGGTTTGGGTTCGAATTCTTGGAAGATTTCAATTGACCGAGTGAAGGTAACTGAAGAACGGAGTTTTCTTTCGGTTTAGTAGCGTGGGACGGTAATTGAATCATCCATATTCGGAGCACTTGATTCATCTTGAATCAAGGGAAGAGAAAATTCTGCATCAAAGATCGAAGACGTTCGGGGTTTGAATGTTCATAGTTTTCTCTTGTAATAAACATTGCAACAACTACACACACACACACACACACACATACACACACACACACATATATATATATATATATATATATATATATATATATATATATATATATATATATATATATATATATCTCAATTCCTTTTGCGGAATTGGGGGCAGACGTACCCAAAGCAAGGACGATTGGGGAACTGCCTAATCAAATCTCGGGTGTTCTCTCTCTTTCCCTAAACTCTTTTACATTTCAGTATTGTTCGATTTTGTGACGTTGCAAACTATCGTAATTTTTGTCATAGAATAACTGTACGCTGTTAAGCTGTTTTTGTCAAATCGATACAATTCATTGAATTGTGTTTTGGAGCAGCTGCACATTATTCTCAACAGAAATTTTGCACATAGTGTGTTTACGCACACTACGTGTTTGATAATTTGTTTCTGAGCAAAATTCAAACACAGTGCTTTAAATTGTTTATCAATTAACCTCATTGGATCGGTATAAACATCAAGCAAGTGATAATTTGTTGTCTGCGTTTATAAGTGTAATATTCAGAACTGAATTTTTCTCTTTCGTTCTCATCCACAATATATTCGCGCATATCCGATCCTTTCGGTAGTAGGTTCGTTGTAGACGTTCTATCCAGTGGTAGCTTACGTTAAACAAATTTTTTAAAAACAGAATTTTGTAGTCCATTTGCGTGTAAAACTCAAGGGATCTATTCAACCCCATCTTCTAGATCCATAGCCATCGTCTAACAAGTGGTATCACGAGCTCCGGTTTATTCTGGTGCTTCGGTAAAACTTCTTGGATCATGGCGAATGAACCTAAGGGGGCTTATAATAGAGCTCCAGTTTTTACAGGTGAAAACTACAGCTACTGGAAGGATTGTATGCGCGTTCATATTAACTCCTTAGATCGGAAGGTTTGGAACGTTATTTTAAACGGTCCCATGGCAATCACTATGACTAACGCGGAAGGCGTTGTCGTTCCTAAACCCGAAGACCAATGGACTGAGGAGGACGAGAAAAAGTACAGTTATGATTGGAAGGCTCGTAATATGATCATTTCCTCTTTGGGAGTTGATGAATATTATCGAGTCTTCCATTGCGAAACAGCCAAAGCTATGTGGGATGCCTTACAAGTAGCCCACGAAGGCACTAATGATGTTAAATTGGCTCGTATTAATACACTAACGCAAGAGTTTGATTTGTTTTACATGAAGCAAGGGGAAACCATTGCGGATATGCAAAAACGATTCACTCACATCATCAACAAATTGCATGTTCTTGGTAAACCAATTCCTAATGAGGTTTCTACTAATAAAATTCTGAGGTGTCTTAGCAGGGAATGGCAACCGAAGGTTACCGCTATCAAGGAGGCCAATGATCTTGCTACTCTAGACCTCACAACACTCTTTGGTAAACTCGATGAGCATGAGCAAATGCTCATTAGCTTGGATAAACATGAGAAGAGCATAAAGAAAGAGAAGGTAAAAGATACGGAGAAGAAGTCGATAGCTCTTAAGGCTTCTTGCTCAAAGTCCACACATCAAGAGCTAAGTGATGATGAAGCCAAAAATGACAAAGATGAAGAATCCGGTGATGATATGAGCTTATTTGTGAAAATATACAATAGATATATTTGTAAGAATGATATTCAGCACTCGGACAGAAATCTTGTCAAGTTTCGTAAGCAATCGAGAAGTGAAGGAAATAAAAATGGCAAGGTAAAAGGGACGTGCTACAACTGTGGAAAATCCGGGCACTACAAGCCAGATTGTCCATTCTTAAAGAAAGACAAAGACAAGGATAATGACAAGAGTCGCTCAAACAAACAGTCCAACAAGTCTCGACGAGCATACATCGCTTGGGAAAGTGATAGCGAATTGGGGAAAGATGACTCCTCAAGTGACGAAAGTGAATCCGCCAACCTTTGTCTCATGGCACGTCACAACAAAGGAAAAGAGGTAAAACACTCTAAATATGAAAACTATCAAAATATGTCTCATGCTGAATTAAAAAGAGCTTTTGATACATTACACCACGAAGCTAAGGAAGCATTTCAACGCTTAGCTTCGAATAAAAATATTTTTTCCTATTTGGAGAAAAAGGTCTTCGATTCCCAAAAGGAATTGGAAGATCTTAAAAACTCCATGGTGAATGCATCAAAAACTAAAATCGATGAGAATGAATATACATGGTTTGACCTTGGGGGCTGTGGTACTTGTCACATTTGGCAAAGAGAGGTGAGAACCCTCAAAGCCAAGTTAGACAAGGCTCTCAAGCCTAAGATTACGTTTGCTGTTGATCGATCACATTATCGTGAAACAATGAATAATCCTTATCAACAATACACGTATGTGATTCGAGATAGTGATAGCAAAAGTAAACTCCAAACTAATCGTGATTGCTTATATTGTTGTAAGCCCGGTCATACTATTGCTAAGTGCCGCTTTCGGAGATTTCTTGTTCCAAAGGGCATTTATCAATGGTTGCCCAAAGGCAATTTTGGTTTCACTCACCATAAAGGACCCAATGAGAATTGGGTACCTACTCTCCCTTGATTATTTTTGTAGCTACAAAGTCTTGAGACCACCGAAGGAAGATGGGTTCTAGATAGTGGCTGCTCAAGACATATGACCGGAGACATATCTCTTTTCATCGACTTTGTGGCGAAGAAAAAGGGGTTTGTCACCTACGGAGATAATAACAAGGGACAAATTCTCGGTAAAGGTAGTATAGGTAACGCATCATCTACTACTATCTCTGATGTACTTCTTGTGGAGGGCCTTAGACACAACCTTTTAAGCATTAGTCAACTATGCGACAAAAATTATAAAGTCTCTTTTTCAAAGGATTGTTGCGTAGTTGAAGATTGCGACAAAAAGAATGTGTTTAAGGGCTTAAGGGTGAATAACGTCTATATGCTAGACTTAAACGAGGTATCATTGGATGGAGACAAGTGTTTAGTCACTATGAATGAAGATTCATGGTTGTGGCATAGACGCTTGGCTCATATCAACTTTGATTTGCTTAACAAAATTGTCTCTAAAGACCTAGTCATCGGTTTGCCCAAAATTAAATTTACAAAGGATCATCTTTGCGATGCGTGCCAAATGGGGAAGCAAACAAGGATCTCTTTTAATCTAAAAACATTGTTTCAACTATGAGACCTCTTGAGCTCCTCCATATGGATCTCTTTGGACCATCTAGGGTTAAAAGCCTAGGTGGTAACTACTATGGATTTGTTATAGTCGATGATTTTTCTAGGTTTTGCTGGACAATTTTCTTAGCAAATAAGAGTGATACCTTTTCAGCCTTTGAACGATTTGCTAAGTTATCTCAAAACAAGTTAAACACAAACATTGGGTCAATCCGAAGTGACCATGGGGGTGAGTTTGAAAATCATTTATTTGAAGCATTTTGTGATTCCAATGGAATTTATCATAATTTTTCCGCACCACGTACCCCTCAACAAAATGGGGTAGTGGAACGTAAAAATAGAGTTTTGGAAGAACTTGGAAGGACTATGATCAATGATAGTGGATTACCAAAATACTTTTGGGTCGACGCCATAAGTACGGCTTGTTACGTTTTGAATAGGGTGCTCATCCGGCCTATTCTAAACAAGACACCGTATGAGCTTTTAAAAGGGCGTAAGCCAAACATCTCTCACCTTCATGTATTTGGTTGCAAATGCTTTGTGTTAAATAATGGAAAAGAGACTCTCGGCAAATTTGATGCCAAGGCTGACGAGGGTATTTTTCTTGGATACTCTCAGTCAAGTAAAGCTTATAGAATCTATAATAAAAGGTTACGTATAGTTGAAGAGTCAGTTCATGTTTCTTTTGACGAGCCTTATCCGAGAAATGTCGGAGAAGGTAGTTCTTTTCATGGTGCAGGTGTACCTACTGAAGACATACTCAAGGACACTGATAAGGGAATTGATCAGCCTGAAGCAGTGCGTATTGAGGAAGAAAAGGATCACCAACCAGTGAAAAGTGAGGATGATCATCATGCTAAGAAAGATGAACTTCCTCCAGCTTGGAAGTCTTCCAAAGATCATCCAATTGACAACATTCTCGGTGATATCTCTAAGGGAGTAACTACTCGCTCTAAACTTAGTAACTTTTGTTATTACTCTGCTTTTGTTTCCCAAGTTGAACCTAAAAACTCTAAGGAAGCGTTACTTGATGAGCATTGGTATCTATCAATGCAAGATGAACTAAATCAATTCAGGAGAAATGAGGTTTGGGACCTTGTCCCCCCTCCGCGAGATAATCGAGTAATAGGCACCCGATGGGTGTTTAGGAATAAACTTGATGAAAATGGAGTAATAACGCGTAACAAAGCTAGGCTTGTAGCGCAAGGCTATAACCAAGAGGAAGGAATTGACTATGAGGAAACTTATGCGCCGGTTGCCCGACTCGAGGCCATACGCCTTCTACTTGCCTACACTTGCACAAATAACTTTAAGCTATTCCAAATGGATGTCAAAAGTGCATTCCTTAACGGATATGTAAATGAAGAGGTTTATGTAGCCTAACCTTCAGGTTTTGAATCACACGAATATCCTGATCATGTTTATAAACTTAAGCGAACTTTGTAAGGACTCAAACAGACCCCTAGGGCTTGGTATGAACGTCTAAGCAAATTTCTACTTGATCAAGGGTATTCAAGAGGAAAGGTTGACACAACCCTCTTTATTAAACGTCAAGGAAAACACTTAATTTTGGTACAGATTTATGTTGACGATATTATATTTGGTCTACTAACATGACCTTGGTCAAGGAGTTTTCTAGTTTGATGCAGGGGGAGTTTGAAATAAGCATGATGGGGGAGCTCAACTATTTCCTCGGATTGCAAATCAAAAAACTTGAAGAGGGCACATTCGTGAGTCAAATGAAATATTGTCTTGAGTTACTAAAACGTTTTGATATGCTGAACTGCAAAGCAATAGATACTCCTATGCCTACAAGTGCTAATCTTGATCGTGACGAAAAGGGTAAGGATGTTGAGGTAAAGAAGTACCGAGGTATGATAGGGTTTCTCCTTTATCTTACCGCATCACGTCCCGATATAATGTTTAGTGTATGCATGTGTGTGAGGTATCAGGCACATCCCAAGGAATCCCACCTGAAGGCAGTTAAGTGCATACTTTGATACCTCTCTGGTACTCCAAAGTATAGGCTGTGGTATTCCAAAGGAAGTGTCTGTTCCTTAGTTGGTTACTCTGACTCCGACTTTGTCGGGTGCAAGTTGGATAGGAAAAGTACTAGTGGCACATGTCACTTTTTCGTAAATTCCTTGGTGAGTTGGCACAGCAAGAAACAGGTTTCCGTTGCTCTGTCAACAGCCGAGGCGGAATACGTTGCCGCCGGTAGTTGTTGTGCTCAAGTCCTATGGCTTAAACAACAATTACTGGATTTCAATTTAAAACTTGAACGTATTCCAATTTTGTACGATAACACTAGTGCGATTAATCTAACTAAGAACCCTGTACTACATTCACGCACCAAGCATATCGAAATACGCCATCATTTTCTTAGGGATCATGTAGAGAAAGGTGATGTTATTTTTGAGCATGTTGACACTAAGAATCAACTTGCTGACATTTTCACAAAACCATTAGCTACAGAGCCTTTCTTTCACATCCGTAGGGAACTTGGCATTCTCGATATCTCGGATCGTGCATAACATCCTTTAGAATTATGATCTTCACATATATATATATGCTTGTTCATATTTTTAACTAACAATGCAAAGAGAAATTCATCCATATGTGAGGGATCTCACCGTCATGACGTTCAAGGTAATATCATTCCAACTTATAGAGGTTTATCAACATTTTGTGCCATGTTACTTACTCTAATCTTGATGTTTATTTCATTTTGAGCACTTATCATTCATGTGAATGTTTGGTTCTGTGTGTATATGTGTATTTATCTGATTGGAACAAGAATTTTGCAAAAAAAATTCATTTTTACACTTCCATGCGTCGACGCATGATTTCACGCGCTGACCCATTAAACTCTCGGGTTAGCGCATAACCACATGGTCAAGCAATTTTTCAAAATTTCAGGAAACATGCGTCGACACACAAGTTCAGAGGTCGACGCATGAAGGATTCATTCAGACTTCTGGGTTGCATGCGCCGACCTATAAATGCTTTACCTTCCCTATGTTTTCTTAGTGCACATTAAACTATGATTATTGCATGTCATCTAATTAGCTTTTGTGGTCAATCTCTCCCTATTCTACTCCTTTAAACCTCATCAATCTCAATAAATCCCCACTAAACTCTCATCAAAACCCTAATAAATTAGAAAAAGGGAAGGGAATACCAAGAGAGAAATTTCTCTATATATCTACAGCAAGGTACTCAAAGGAGTTCACACATCTTCTCTTCTATCTCTGCAACAATCAAGTTTGATAATCTTCCTTCAACTCTTCTTCAACAATGGCTTCCAGAAGAAATGCTGGTACAAGAGGAGGAAGAGGATCCACTTCACAGCAAGCTCAAACAAGAGGATCATCCGCTCAACGGGTAACTTTTGAATCTTTAATTTCTGAAAGATTAGCCACTCCGTTTGCTGAATTATTTTCTGACCGGGCTGTTATCAGACAACATGGCTTTTATCCGTTGATGGGTCAAGATTTTCACATTCCTGAAATTTCTGAACTCATCAATTTTCAAAATCTGAATGAATTTGTTGAATGTGATGACGAGTACAGTGAAGACTTGACTAGATTGTTCTACTGTGGGATAAAGGGAAAATTTCGTGGGGCTGAATTTAAGTTCTCTATCAATAATGCAGAATATCAGGTGACAAATGATATATGGTCTACATTGTTTGTTTTGAATACTGATGACAGTCTCCCAAAGGTTACTGATAAAACCTTTGTTAGAGACTATGTATTCAAAACTGCTTTGAATTCTATGTTGATGGAACCATATCCAGATGATTATGTGGCAAGTGAAGCATTTCCTAAGAGTGTCACCACCGGTCATCTAAAATTTAAAGAACGTATCCTTCAGTGGATTGTTTCTCGCATCTTGAGCCCTAAGAAAGGAGGCTACTCAAGAGTTGAACAAGCGGAGGTGCATCTTATCTATATCCTGAGGGAAAAGATCAAAATCAACTGGCCTTACTACTTTGCTTCTAGGATGTTCACAACTCGCAGCTCGAACAAATTTCTAGCACTTGGATATGCATCTGCTATGGCAAATTTTCTGAATCACTTTGACATTCCTATTCCACAGATTTGTCATGTTCAAATTACTGCTGAACAACAGTTTTTGGCCAGAACTTTGTCCATGATGGGTTACCATTGGAACTCTAGTGAGCGAAGGTTCTTCCATAGACAAAGAGCTACCCATCCTGAACCTGTCCATCTTGAAGCAAGTGAGGATGAAGGAAGTCAAGGTAATGCAGATCATGTTGGTAATGATGAAAATGTAGTGATACAAGAAGACGTTGTCATGCAAGACAATCAAGCGGAAGAAGAAGAAGACAATCAAGAAGACAATGAGGCATGGATGGGATATCAACCAGAAGAATCCTATGGCAATCAAGGCTGGGGTCAGTGGCAACAAAACTGCTGGACCAACCTTGGTGCTGCGTATGTTCCTCCATCCTATGATGGTGACTCTGAATGGCAGCTTCCACCAACTCCACCGTCTCAGCATTATCAACAATCCAATGATGAAATTTTGGCAAGGCTGACTGAGTTGTCTCTTCAACATCAAGAATTTCAAGCGTAGAAGGAAACTCGATACCTGACTCAACAGGAACATCTTACCAACCTGTCTAACCAATTATCGTCTCATGCTACCAACTTCAACAATTTTGCAAATGCTGCTATGACAAGGTTCAATCAAATGGATGCCAATCTGACTCAGCAAAATCAAAACTTGGCCAACAGCCTCGGTAACCTCAATAGCACCTTGATTGACCTCAACCTTCAACTCGAGGAATTTACACCACCAAGTCAATACCATAGGGGACGAGGTTATTCGTTTAGGGGGAGGAGACCATAAACCTTAGGGAATCATGTTTAGTTGTGCATGAATTTGTGTTTTGTTGTTTGCTTTCTGTTATTTTGATATGTGCTGCACTTTTCTGTTATGTTTCAAACTTTATAAAGTGAATGTTTTGCTTTAATATCGTTGTTCCATATTTAATCAATACTAGTTTACATTAGCGGTATCATATGTGGATGCTGATAACTGTTTTGTTGTTGCAAATATTTGATGATCCAATACATATTTTCGTATGCTATTTTGACCACTGTCTTCTCGTCTTTTTGATGTTGTCAAAGGGGGAGAAGAATACAAGCTACAGAAAACATTTAAACCGGATGTTAAAGACAGGGGGAGCATTGATCATCTCAAATTACATCTCTCATGACAATCAAGGAAGTGTTGCCATCATAAAAAAGGGGGAGTATGTGAGGGATATCCTTCTAGCCATCTTGTTTTAATGATGTCAACAAATGCATTAGATTGTAATTTGAGCGGTATCACTTCACGTGTCGGGCATACAGAGTCTTATCGTTGTTGCTCATGTGTCTAGATGCATAGGATCCTATTCTCCTCAAAAATAAATGTCCACAAGTGATTTAATAGTGTCTAGCATGTGTGTTTGACCTTGGTCTGGTGAAAATAATTCAAAAAATGAAATTTCTCAAAAAATTGGCCTTCATGCGCTGACCTCAGAACTTATGCGCCGACCTCAAGAATCATGCGCTGGCCCCCCAGAACTCACGGGTAAGCGCATAAACCTGAGTACTCAAAATTGCCCTTCTATGCGTCGACGCATAGACTCCAGAGGTCGACGCATGACACTGTTTTTTGTACTTTTTCACTTAAATTCGTTTCTGTTATTTCCTGTTATTTCCTTTGGTCATGTTTTGTCATATAAATAGTTTTGGGTCTTCATTTTTCACATAGAACAAGAAACGTGAAAAATATATGTCAGTTTTCTCTTCATCTTCATCTTCTTCATTGTGTAAACAAACAATCACACATAATCATTTTTGTTTGTGTCGCCCATTGATCGAAGTGATAACGTTCAGAAGTTAGGAAGTGTGATCTTCATCTTCTGGGTTGAGAGATTGGCAGGTGTTTCTTGAATCAAACCAGTTGGGTTTGTCCTCCAAGAATCGAGGAGATTTTGGGAGTTTTGTACAAACTGTTCTTTCTACAGGGATTCAGCTGGCCGAAGGTAACCGAAAATTGGCGCAACTGTTTCAGTTAGTAGCTGTAATCAGAGGATCGTAGAAGAAGGTTTGGGTTCGAATTCTTGGAAGATTTCAATTGACCGAGTGAAGATAACTGAAAAACGGAGTTTTCTTTCGGTTTAGTAGCGTGGGACGGTAATTGAATCATCCATATTCGGAGCACTTGATTCATCTTGAATCAAGGGAAGAGAAAATTTTGCATCAAAGATCGAAGACGTTCGGGGTTTGAATGGTCATAGTTTTCTCTTGTAATAAACATTGCAACAACTGCACACACACACATATATATATATATATATATATATATATATATATATATATATATATATATATATATATATATATATATATATATATATCTCAATTCCTTTTGCGGAATTGGGGGCAGACATACCCAAAGCGAGGACGATTGGGGAACTGCCTAATCAAATCTCGGGTGTTCTCTCTCTTTCCCTAAACTCTTTTACATTTCATTATTGTTCGATTTTGTGACGTTGCAAACTATCGTAATTTCTGTCATAGAATAACTGTACGCTGTTAAACTATTTTTGTTAAATCGATACAATTCATTGAATTGTGTTTTGGAGCAGCTGCACGTTATTCTCAACAGAAATTCTGCACATAGTGTGTTTACGCACACTACGTGTTTGATAATTTGTTTCTGAGCAAAATTCAAACACAGTGCTTTAAATTGTTTATCAATTAACCTCATTGGATCGGTATAAACATCAAGCAAGTGATAATTTGTTGTATGTGTTTATAAGTGTAATATTCAGAACTGAATTTTTCTCTTTCGTTCTCATCCACAATATATTCGCGCATATCCGATCCTTTCGGTAGTAGGTTCGTTGTAGACGTTCTATCCAGTGGTAGCTTCCGTTAAACAAATTTTTTAAAAACAGAATTTTGTAGTCCATTTGCGTGTAAAACTCAAGGGATCTATTCAACCCCCCTTCTAGATCCATAGCCATCGTCTAACACGCCCCAGTTTTGGTTAGTTTTATTTAATCGAGCCGTTTTGATTATTTTATTATTATTATATTATTTTATTTTTGACTTTTATTTGATAATATATTATTTTTCATTGTTGTGATAATTTATCGCGTTTTGGGAACGTTTGCGAGATATTTGAGTGTAGGGGTATTTTGGTCATTTCACTTTGATTTTTCTTAAGTTAATAGAAATAGAAATAGAAAGAGAGAAAATAGAAAGGAAAGAAAAAGAGAAGAAGAAAAAGAGGAAGAAAGAAAAGAAGAGAAGAAAAAGAGAGAAAACTTGGAAAATCTAGGAATCGATCAACCGACTTTTCTAAACACGATTAAATCGGGTAAGGGTGCGAAACTCGATTATATTATACTTGTGTATGATTATGTATGTATGTTTTTGGTTGTTATTGGATTGAAATGGAAATATAGAGTAAAACCCATAAATGTTGAAAGTGTTAGAAATTGATCCAAATGTGTCTGAAATCATGTTTTAGTGTTCCTTATTGTTGATACATGATAGATACATGTTGTTAGGCATTAATTTGGTAATTTTATGGTGTTTTGGTGAGATTTGGGGTTGATTTTGAGTGATCCCGTAACAGAAAATTATGCAGGAAATTCTGGATTTTTCGCTGCCCATACGCGTAACACGCAGGGCAATACGCGTATTAGTTTGGGCAATACGCGTATGGCAAGGGGAATTTTGGGGCATTACGCGTATGGAAGTTCATTTTCTCGGCCATCTTCCCATTTGCGTAATGGTACGCATAAGGTTAAGGGCAATACACGTATGAAGTGAGGCAATATGCGTATTAGAGTTTTTAGTGGGATTTTTAGGAGGAATTGGTCTCTGCCCATACACGTATCAAGTTGGACAGTACGCGTATGGAATGGGCGAGGGAGCAAGGCAATACGCGTATGGCTCAGGGCAATACGCGTATGGCCAGAAAGATTGCAAAATGTGGTTTTTTCGCGATGTCTTTTCTGTTTAAGTTCGTAACTCGTGTTCCGTTTATCCGTTTTTAACATTGTTGGTATCGTTGAATAGCTATTGAACTATACTTTCTTATGATGATGGTTTTGAGATTGTTGCCCGATTTAATTATGTCGGGAATTTGGAATAGTGTCGTTTTGTCAACTCTTGTTGTTGTAATTGTGTGTAATTGATGTGGATCATGCAATGTGCTGTTGATATGGATATGGTATGACTTATGTGTTTTTGTATGGTGTAAATGCATGTGTTTAGATGGTGTGATGTTGGTTTGTGGCCGTATGGCAAATAAATGCATTGTTTTGGGCTTGAATTGCAAAGCATGATTAATGTTGAGTGAGATGATTGCATATATGTGTGCATTTGAATGTCATGAGTCATTGTATACCAAGCATCATGATATGCATTCTTGTGATGTCGTGTGCCCTAGTGGGTGTGAGCGACGAAACGATTCCAGAGGGAATCCGCTATAACATCGTGCGCCTTATACAAAGAGGACCAAAAGCGATCGGATCGTGCACCTTATGCAAAGAGGACCGAAAGCGATCCATAAACGTCGTGCGCCTTATACCAAGAGGACCGAAAGCGACGGGGAACATTGTTTGCCCGACGGGGAGTTACTCTAAGTAACAAGCGATGGTTCCAATAGTTCCTGAGTGAACTAGTGTTGAGATGATGGATGGATGGTACCGCATATGCATTGCATAGAGTCGTTGTGTCGGTCTCTATGCATTTGCATCAATCATAAATGGATTGATTGCGTGTGGAATTGTGGATGAAATTGATGAGTTGATATATGTATATATGTTGGTGATAATTATATTGTGCATGGTTGATATGCCCTGGGGATGGATATAGGAAATATACGTTGTGTTGTTTGGTGTCTGAATTCTGGTATAAGTTGTGGTGAGAATATTTTATATGTGTATTTTTGTGTTATATATAATTGTATGCAATTATATTATGATTGTGTTTCTCACCCTTCTGCTGTTTTAAATGCTCTACGAGGCATTGTAGATTAGATGCTGAAGGTCTTTTTGTGAAGCTTAGGTCTTCATTCTTTTGTCGGTCGACTCTGATATGTAGCACCGGGTAGTCGGGGAGATCGTTGTGATAATATGTATATGTATATGTATATGTATCTTTTGGATTGTACATGTATGGATCTGTGTATGACGGACAAACTTTTTATATGATATATATACGAGATTTAGTTCAGATTTTCCGCTTTTATTCTGTAACTGAATTGTGGGTAGTAGGAACTAAGTTCCTCTGTTATTTGCTACCTGATTGTTGCATATCTTTATGAGCAGGTTTATTGTCTTTTGTTTCAATTGATGTGACTCCTCAGTCTATGCCATGAATGTTTTAATTATACTCTGATGAAATTTTTATCGCTTTTATTATTTGGGGGTATAGATTGGGGGTGTTACATTAAGTGGTATCAGAGCCAGTCTGTGTCAGTTTGTGTCAGTCCTTGTCGGTGTTTGTGTTTGGGTGAGCTATTTGTTTAACCATAGTTGCTGTTATTGGAAATGAACAGAATATGGCTGGTAGGAATGACGCTGCTTTGGCTGCTGCTATGCAAGCTATGGCTCGGGCTGTGCAGGGTGCACCTAATGCTGCTGGTAATGATGAGTTCAGGAAGAACAAACCGCCTGTCTTCAAAGGGAGACATGATCCTGATGGTACACAGATTTGGCTTAAAGAGATTGAAAGAATCTTTTGAGTAATGGATTGTGTTGAGGATCAGAAGGTGAGACTGGGTACTCACATGTTGCAGGAAGAGGCAGATGATTGGTGGGTTAGTACTCGTCAGGTGTTGGAAGCTGCAGAGGAAGAAGTCACTTGGGCTTTGTTTAGTGTTGAGTTTTTGAGGAAGTATTTTCCTGAAGATGTTAGAGGAAAGAAGGAAATAGAGTTCTTGGAACTAAAACAAGGTAATATGTCTGTTGTTGATTATACTGCTTAGTTTGTGGAGCTTGTGCAGTTTTATCCACATTATGCTAAAGCGACTGCGGAGTTTTCTAAGTGTGTGAAGTTTGAGAGCGGGTTGCGTCCTGAGATAAAGCATGCAATTGGTTATCAGAGAATTCGAAGGTTTTGGGACTTGGTGGATTGTTGTAGGATTTATGAAGAAGATAGCAAAGCTCGTTCTACTCACTATAAGAGTGTGAACGAGAGGAAAGGGAAGCAACCGTTTCGTAGTGGTCCTTATGTAACCCCAGCTGATAAGGGTAAACAAAGGGGTAATTTTGAGAGAAGGCCCAGTGGTGGAGGTATGTCTAATTCTTTGAGATGTTACAGATGTGGTGAAGTGGGACATCGTCAGTTCGAATGTAGGAAGAATTTGGGGAAGTGTTCCAATTGTGGAGGTTTAGGACATGTAGCGGCTGAGTGTAAGAGGAAGAATGTGGTGAAGTGTTTCAATTGTGGTGAACCTGGTCATATTAGTACAAAGTGCCCGAAACCAAAGCAAGCTCCAGCTGGTGGGAAAGTCTTTGCATTGGCAGGAACTCAGACTACAAGTGCAGACCGTCTGATCAGAGGTACTTGTTTTATTAATAGTACGCCTTTAGTTGCTATTATTGATACTGGAGCGACTCATTCGTTTATTTCGTCTGAGTGCATGAAGCGTTTGAATCTTGTGTTGTCTTCGATGGGTGGAGAGATGGTTATTGATACTCCAGCAATGGGGTCAGTAACTACTTCTTTGGTTTGTTTAAGTTGTCCATTGACCATTTATGGTAAAGACTTTGAGATGGATTTGGTGTGTTTGCCGTTGGAGGGTTTAGATGTGGTTCTGGGTATGAATTGGTTGCAATTCAATCGGGTGCATAATGATTGTTATCATAAGCTAGTAAGATTTCCTTCTCTTTAAGAAGACGAAGAGTCGAGTTTCTTATCTACCAAAGAGTTGAAGAAACTTTTGGCGGATGAAGCTCAGTTGTTTGGGTTGTTTGCATCGTTGACAGTGGATAGTCAAGTTTCACTTGATGTGTTTCCTGTTGTGTGTGATTTTTCGGAAGTGTTTCTTGAGGATATTTCGGACTTGCCACCAGAGAGAGAGGTGGAGTTTTCTATAGATCTAGTTCCTGGTACTAGACCTGTATCTATGGCACCTTATCGTATGTCGGCATATGAGCTGGTTGAGTTAAAGAAGCGGTTGAATGAATTGTTAGAAAAGAGGTTTGTGAGGCCAAGTGTATCGCCTTGGGGTGCTCCAGTTTTATTGGTGAAAAAGAAAGATGGGAGTATGCGGTTGTGTATTGATTATCGCCAGTTGAACAAGGTGACGATTAAGAATAAGTATCATCTTCCAAGAATTGATGATTTGATGGACCAGTTGGTAGGTGCGTGTGTGTTTAGTAAGATTGATCTGAGATCGGGTTATCATCAGATTAGGGTCAAAGAGGAAGATATTCAGAAGACGGCTTTTAGGACACGTTACGGTCATTATGAATATTTGGTGATGCCGTTCGGGGTTTCTAATGCGCCAGGTGTGTTTATGGAGTACATGAATCATATTTTACATGAGCATCTGGATCGTTTTGTTGTTGTGTTTATTGATGACATATTAATTTATTCTAAGTCCCGGGAGGAGCACGAGGAGCATTTGCGTGTTGTGTTGCAAATTTTGAAGGAAAAGAGACTTTTTGCTAAGTTTTCCAAGTGTGAGTTCTGGTTGTCGGAAGTGAGTTTTCTTAGTCACGTGATTTCAGGTAATGGTATTGTTGTGGATCCATCTAAAGTAGAAGCAGTTCTACAATGGGAGGCTCCTATATCTGTTACTGAAATTAGAAGATTTTTGGGTTTAGCTGGTTATTATCGAAGGTTCATTGAAGGTTTTTCTAAGCTAGCACTTCCTTTGACCCAGTTGACTTGCAAAGGTCAAGCGTTCATTTGGGATATTCAGTGTGAGGAAAGTTTTAATGAGCTGAAGAGAAGATTGACGACAGCTCCGATTTTGATTTTACCGAATCCTACGGAACCATTTGTGGTGTATTGTGATGCGTCATTGATTGGTTTAGGTGGAGTGTTGATGCAAGAAGGTAAGGTTGTGGTTTATGCTTCGAGGCAATTGAGGGTGCATGAGAAAAATTATCCTACTCATGATCTTGAATTAGCGGCCGTGGTTTTTGTGTTGAAAATTTGGAGGCATTATCTCTACGGTGCAAGATTTGAAGTCTTTAGTGATCACAAAATTTTGAAATACTTGTTTGATCAGAAAGAGTTGAATATGAGGCAACGTAGATGGTTGGAGTTTTTGAAGGACTACGACTTTAGCTTGAATTACCATCCTGGTAAAGCTAATGTGGTAGCCGATGCGTTGAGTCGGAAATCGTTGCATATGTCTGCTTTGATGGTTAAGGAGTGGGAACTTTTGGAAGCGTTTAGGGATTTGAGTTTGGTGTGCGAATTGACGTCTGACAGTGTGAGGCTTGGTATGTTGAAGGTTACTAATGATTTTCTATTGACCGTTAGCGAGAAACAGAAATTGGATGTGAAATTTGTGGATTTGATGTTGGTTGGAGAAAAGGATGCGAGTAGTGATTTTAGAGTGGGTGATAATGGTGTTTTGAGATTCAGTGGTAGAATTTGTATTCCTGATGATGCGGAGTTGAAAACGATGATTTTGGAGGAAGGACACCAGAGTAATTTGAGTATACAGCCGGGAGCTAATAAGATGTACCAAGATTTGAAGAAGATTTTCTGGTGGTCTGGATTGAAGCGAGATGTGGCTCAGTTTGTGTATGCGTGTTTGACATGCCAAAAGTCGAAGGTAGAACATCTGAAGCCTAGTGGTTTGTTGGTACCGTTGGATATTCCTGAGTGGAAATGGGATAGCATTTCTATGGACTTTGTGACAGGGTTACCGAACACTCAGCGGGGACATAATGCTATTTGGGTGGTTGTGGACAGACTGACTAAATCGGCGCATTTCATTCCGATTGACATCAGTTTTTCTTTGGAGAGGTTAGCTGAGATTTATATCAGTGTGATTGTGAAATTACATGGTGTTCCGTTGAGTATTGTTTTGGATCGAGATCCGAGGTTTACCTCGAGATTTTGGGAAAGTTTACAGAAGGCGTTGGGTTCTAAATTGAGATTGAGTTCGGCTTATCATCCTCAAACGGATGGACAAATGGAGAGAACGATTCAGTCGTTGGAAGATTTGTTGCGAGCTTGTGTTCTTGAACAAGGTGGTGCATGGGATAGTTATCTTGCGTTGATTGAATTCACATATAATAATAGTTTCCATTCTAGTATTGGAATGGCACCTTTTGAAGCGTTATATGGACGAAGATGTTGAACACCTTTGTGTTGGCACGAATCTGGTGAGAGTTCGGTGGTTGGACCGGAATTGATTCAACAGACTACAGAAAAGGTGAAACTTATTCGTGAGAAAATGAAGCCTTCTCAGAGTAGGCAAAAGAGTTATCATGATCGAAGGAGGAAAGATCTTGAGTTTCAAGAGGGCGATCATGTATTTTTGAGAGTTACGCCGGTGACGGGTGTTGGTCGTGCATTGAAGTCGAAGAAGCTTACTTCTCGGTTTATTGGTCCTTACCAGATATCCGCGAGAGTGGGGGTTGTGACTTATTGGGTGGCGTTGCCGCCGAATCTATCAAATTTGCATGATGTGTTCCATGTTTCACAGCTTCGGAAGTATGTTCCAGATCCGTCGCATGTGATTCCGATGGACGAGGTTGAGGTAAGGGAGAACCTTACGGTTGAGGCATTACCAGTGAGGATTTTGGATCGCGAGTTGAAGCGATTAAGAGGCAAGGATATTGCACTTATGAAAGTAGCGTGGGGAGGCGCTGCTGAGGGCAATTTGACTTGGAAGTTAGAGAGTCGGATGCGGGAGTCTTATCCGGAGTTGTTCGTCTCAGGTAATATTTTCGAGGACGAAAATTTCTAAGTGGGGGAGAGTTGTAACGCCCCAGTTTTGGTTAGTTTTATTTAATCGAGTCGTTTTGATTATTTTATTATTATTATTTTATTTTATTTTTGACTTTTATTTGATAATATATTATTTTTCATTGTTGTGATATTTTATCGCGTTTTGGGAACGTTTGCGAGATATTTGAGTGTAGGGGTATTTTGGTCATTTCACTTTAATTTTTCTTAAGTTAATAGAAATAGAAATAGAAAGAGAGAAAATAGAAAGGAAAGAAAAAGAGAAGAAGAAAAAGAGGAAGAAAGAAAAGAAGAGAAGAAAAAGAGAGAAAACTTGGAAAATCTAGGAATCGATCAACCGACTTTTCTAAACACGATTAAATCGGGTAAGGGTGCGAAACTCGATTATATTATACTTGTGTATGATTATGTATGTATGTTTTTGGTTGTTATTGGATTGAAATGGAAATATAGAGTAAAACCCATAAATGTTGAAAATGTTAGAAATTGATCCAAATGTGTCTGAAATCATGTTTTAGTGTTCCTTATTGTTGATACATGATAGATATGTTGTTAAGCATTAATTTGGTAATTTTATGGTGTTTTGGTGAGATTTGGGGTTGATTTTGAGTGATCCCGTAACAGAAAATTATGCAGGAAATTCTGGATTTTTCGATGCCCATACGCGTAACACGCAGGGCAATACGCGTATTGGTTTGGGCAATACGCGTATGGCAAGGGGAATTTTGGGGCATTACGTGTATGGAAGTTCATTTTCTCGGCCATCTGCCCATTTGCGTAATGGTACGCGTAAGGTTGGGGGCAATACGCGTATGAAGTGAGGCAATACGCGTATTGGAGTTTTTAGTGGGATTTTTAGGAGGAATTGGTCTCTGCCCATACGCGTATCAAGTTGGGCAGTACGCGTATGGAATGGGCGAGGGAGCAAGGCAATACGCGTATGGCTCAGGGCAATACGCGTATGGTCAGGAAGATTGCAAAATGTGGTTTTTCCGTGATGTCTTTTCTGTTTAAGTCTGTAACTCGTGTTCCGTTTATCCGTTTTTAACATTCTTGGTATCGTTGAATAGCTATTGAACTGTACTTTCTTATGATGATGGTTTTGAGATTGTTGCCTGATTTAATTATGTCGGGAATTTGGAATAGTGTCATTTTGTCGACTCTTGTCGTTGTAATTGTGTGTAATTGATGTGTATCATGCAATGTGCTGTTGATATGGATATGGTATGACTTGTGTACTGTAGTATGGTGTAAATGCATGTGTTTAGATGGTGTGATGATGGTTTGTGGCCGTATGGCAAATAAATGCATTGTTTTGGGCTTGAATTGCAAAGCATAATTAATGTTGAGTGACATGATTGCATATATGTGTGCATTTGAATGTCATGAGTCATTGTATGCCAAGCATCATGATATGCATTCTTGTGATGTCATGTGCCCTAGTGGGTGTGAGCAACGAAACGATTCCAGAGGGAATCCGCTTTAACATCGTGCGCCTTATACAAAGAGGACTGGAAGCGATGATTATAGACGATCGTGCGCCTTATACATAGAGGACCGAAAGCGATCGGATCGTGTGCCTTATACAAAGAGGACCGAAAGCGATCTATAAACGTCGTGCGCCTTATACCAAGAGGACCGAAAGCGACGGGGAACATCATTTTCCCCACAGGGAGTTACTCTAAGTAATAAGCGATGGTTCCAATAGTTCCTGAGTGAACCACTGTTGAGCTGATGGATGGATGGTACCGCATATGCATTACATAGAGTCGTTGTGTCGGTCTCTGTGCATTTGCATCAATCATGAATGGATTGATTGTGTGTGGAATTGTGGATGAAATTGATGAGTTGATATATGTATATATGTTGGTGATAATTATATTGTGCATGGTTGATATGCCCTGGGGATGGATATAGGAAATATACGTTGTGTTGTTTGGTGTCTGAATTCTGGTATAAGTTGTGGTGAGAATATTTTATATGTGTATTTTTGTGTTATATATAATTGTATGCAATTATATTATGATTGTGTTTCTCACCCTTCTGCTGTTTTAAATGCTCTACGAGGCATTGCAGATTAGATGCTGGAGGTCTTTTTGTGAAGCTTAGGTCTTCATTCTTTTGTCGGTCGGCTCTGATATGTAGCACCGGGTAGTCGGGGAGATCGTTGTGATAATATGTATATGTATATGTATATGTATCTTTTGGATTGTACATGTATGGATCTGTGTATGACAGACAAACTTTTTATATGATATATATATGAGATTCAGTTCAGATTTACCGCTTTTATTCTGTAACTGAATTGTGGGTAGTAGGAACTAAGTTCCTCTGTTATTTGCTACCTGATTGTTG
The DNA here is from genome assembly GCA_022829125.1 of Lathyrus tuberosus. Taxonomy (NCBI): domain Eukaryota; kingdom Viridiplantae; phylum Streptophyta; class Magnoliopsida; order Fabales; family Fabaceae; genus Lathyrus; species Lathyrus tuberosus. Next base: position 19,029,278 of record JALAZF010000012.1, on the reverse strand, counting down.
CATATCTTTATGAGCAGGTTTATTGTCTTTTGTTTCAATTGATGTGACTCCTCAGTCTATGCCATGAATGTTTTAATTATACTCTGATGAAATTTTTATTGCTTTTATTATTTGGGGGTATAGATTGGGGGTGTTACACTTACAACTCAAGGAGAGGCCCATGGAGGTTGTTTATTGTTTAAAACAAAGTTTATGTACAAAAGATTGAGGCTTATACTCAAGGAGAGGCCCAGGTGATTTATTTTGAAAACAGTGATCGCACTGCGATACCTAAAGACGTTGTGGGACTTATACTCTGGTAGAGGCCCAAAATTTATTTATGTGCATAGGGTGGTTGGGTTTTACACTCTAATAGAGGCCCATGAGTGTTGAAATGAAGTTTTGAAAAGTCAAATCAAAGGAAACCCTAATTCCTATTTTTTTTTTGTATTTTTAAAAAGGAAAATTAATTAAAAATATCAAATAAATCCAATAAACATGTTATGATTTATGTTTAAGGTTTGAAAAATAAGGTTTTATTCACATGATGATTTAAAATCAAATTGGTTTTGAAAAATCAAGGAAAAGAAATTATTTAAAATTTTTAAAAACAAATTAAAATAAAAATCTTTAAAATAATTAAAAATATATCAAATAAAAATATTTTTTGTGATTTTTTGGTGAATAAAATTTTTTAATGTGTGAGTTATTTTTGTGCAAAAAATCATTTCAAAATAATTAAAATTCATTAACATAAATAATTATTTAAAATAAAATATGAAAAATATCAAAAAAAGATGAAAAAAATGCGAAATTGGACAAAATGGCATGGGTGGGTGTTGAACCCACGTCCTCCAACACAAACACACCTAAAAACACACGCTACTACCACTGGAGTGGTGATACATCCGTGTATCATAACCACCCCATAAATACATATGGGTAACTTGTTTCTAGGCCAGGCCAAGTGTTGGTTGAGGAATAGCAGCAAGCAAACAAAAATATTTATTTTCGGAAGAATTCCCACTGGGATTTATGTCGTGTCCACAGAGATCGGTTAGAGGGAAAGAATGTCGTTCGACAATCTCTCGCATTAATGAGTTTGGGTTTAAAATAGTTTCAAACTAGAAAACAGAAAAGTAAACATTAAAACATAAAACAAATTCATTCTTCAGCAAGACAAACTTTTCCGGCATGCACATAACCGACTCCTCACAAACTTAAAATTACCGACCAGTTATACTCAACCTACAATACTCCTCAATATCACCCAGCATTGCTCACAACAAAGGTTATGTCTAACGCAAAGTGGAGAGAACAACTGTGTTACCCTCGCCGACACTCTCGCACGCGACTCAAGGCATGGAGGCATTATGCTTCGACACCTATTGAAGATTGTTAGCTCTTAAATCTATCTCTAGAATCCAGAAACTAACAGATAATCATCCCTAATCGAAGTTTGCGAGGATTATCTCTAACGCAACTCAAACCCGGCGCATAAAGCAAAAATCAGAGACAATCACCAATAATGATTTGTAAAGCAAGTTTTATACAACGCCATGGGCGACAAATATACATGAAATCATAGTTAATACATATACAAAACCCAACAAAGAAGAAAAACACAAAGAAGAAGAGAAATGAACCAAACATCTCGCGGTTTGTCAGAGCCGATCGACGATCAATCTACCCCGATTCATCCGTATGCAAGCTTCCATGTTGTTTTGAAAGCTAATCTACTGAAAAATGAAGTTTGATGGAGTTGGAGCAAGAATCCCCAAAACCATAACCTAAAAAATGCTGAAAAATGACTAAAATAGGCAAAATTGTGTTCCAGGGTTCGCCTAGCGAGCCCCCGTTCGCCTAGCAAACATAAACCGCCTTAGCTACTTCCAGAATTGTTTTTTTCACGCTTCCTGGCACTTTTCATTTGCCCCCGAGTTCGCCTAGCGAACTCCCCAGCGAATGCGCTCGCCTCCAGTTCGCCTAGCGAACATGACAGCAAACTAAAACTTGTTTTCTTCATAACTTTTGAACCGTAACTCGGATTGACGCACAGTTTGAAGCGCTGGAAAGCTTATTCAATGCTCTTTATGAATATGGAAAAATATCTTTACTTGAATACCTAAAAAATGAGAAAAAAATCAATTAAACTCAATGATATTTACACGATACACAATATATACACTAAAACATAAAGTAAACGTATTTACACATAAAGTGGGGTTTATTCAACCAATTTTAACACAAAGTAACGATAAGTGCAACAAAACTTATATACAAAAATAGGTACATTTTGCACTTATCAAACTCTCCCCAATTTACATAATTGTTTATCGTCAAACAAAGATCAAACAACTCAACGAAACCGAGTGATAACCAAAGAATCACGAATCAACAAGTTTTGAAAGACGGAAAACAAATGTATGGTTCAAATGAAAAACGGTACACACAAAGTAAATACTTACCACTAAACTACGACGATAACATAGTCACGAAACAAATGCAAAATACAAAAATCATGCCAAACATCCTAAAACAGCACAAGTTCAAATGTGAATCACACCTAGCAAAAACAATCATCGGTAGATGAAAAATACAAAATAAGATTCTTATCACTCACACAACAATCATGCAAACAATAGACTAAATTATGCAACCATCCAAAAATCATATTGAACATATAAAGGCAAGAATCACAAGGACTTTCAAGGTTGTAACGTGGTCGGGTAAACAAACAAGGGGTAATTTCTAAAGGTAATTGAAACAAAAACTTGCCTAAATATAAGGGAGTGATCAACTCACAAAGACCCAAACACAAAAATTTCAATCAACTTCTTCCAAAATACCAAGTGTTACACAAAACACAATACTTATTTAGCACAATTATTTGAACTCTTTTTGTTTCCTTTTTCAAGGAATTTTTTTTTCTTTTTTTTTTCTTTTCTTTTCTTTTTCACATTTTTCTCTTTTTTCTTTTCTTTTTCATCCTCATAGAAACCAACCAATGAGTAAACAATCATTCTCTCCCCAACTTGAATTCAACCACATCATCATGTGAATACTCCCTACTTTCTAAGGCAAGGTAAAAATTCATACAACAACACAAAGTTGAGGTCCAAGAAAAAACAAAATCCATTCAAAAATAAGTGAACTAAATACTCATAGACAAGCATTAAGTTCAAATAAAACATGGATCAAAAAGCTCAAAGGGTTACGAAGGATCACACACTCACAAGGTGAATTGACTATTTGGCTAGGTAGTTGTGCTCAAAATGAAACAAAATGCCTTGATCCTTTTCATGCTTTCATATAATCAACACAAACAAAAGATTAAACATAATAAAATTCAGTTAGAACAAGAAAGTCGGTACTCCGTGCATATATGAACAATAGAAGGCTTCCTCACAAAAAGGGTGGGAACTAAAGTGATTCACACATGAACAAGTATACAAAAGAATGAATGGCATGGAAGTTTGTAAAATTCCTAAGTATCATGAATATGCTAAAGTCTAGAAAGCGATAAACACATACCTTGGACGTGTACAAAACTTAACAATATTATTACCATACATCCGCAAGTTGAAATTGTCAAACTTGGAACATCGCCAAATTTCCTCAAGCTACTCAAAACAAGCTCATTGACAAACGCGAAAACTATTAATATACACAAACTGAAAAACCGGCAAAAGTTCATTAAAAAAGTTGTAAAGTGAAGATTTGAGAATTTTACGAAAAATCCGAGTACAACTTGTTTAATGAATGTTCACCACACTACCTAAGCTAAACAACAACAAAAGAAAAGAATACACCATGCTTGTTTTACGTCGTAAGCTCGACGCCTTTACAATGCTTAGCTATTAACTTCCTTCCTTCATGCCATAGTGATGCCTCACTGCGCAAACCAAAAGCAAGTGCCCTAACCAAACATTTAAACAAACGTTACGGGAACAAAATGTATACAACACTTGAACAAACATAATGGAAATAGACAATATATACGATATATACAAAACTCAAAAACAAAGAAACTATCGCAATACGATTCAATATCAAAACTAATCTCCGGCAACGCTGCCATTTTGTTGGTTGCAGAATAGCGGCAAGCAAGCAAAAAAAATTATTTTCGGAAGAATTCCCTCCGAGATTTATGTCGTGTCCATAGAGATCGGTTCGAGGGAAAGAATGTCGTTCGACAATCTCTCGCGTTAATGAGTTTGGGTTTAAAATAGTTTCAAACAAGAAAACAGAAAAGTAAACATTAAAACATAAAACAAATTCATTCTTTAGCAAGACAAACTTTTCCGGCATGCACATAACCGACTCCTCACAAACTTAAACTTATCGACCAGTTATACTCAACCTACAATACTCCTCAATATCACCCAGCATCGCTCACAACAAAGGTTATGTCTAACGCAAAGTGGAGAGAACAACCATGTTACCCTCGTCGACACTCTCGCACGCGACTCATGGCATGGAGGCATTAAGCTTCGACGCCTATTAAAGATTGTTAGCTCTTAAATCTATCTCTAGAATCCAGAAACTAACAGATAATCATCCCTAATCGAAGTTTGCGAGGATTATCTCTAACGCAACTCAAACCCCGCGCATAAAGCAAAAATCAGAGACAATCACCAATAATGATTTGTAAAGCAAGTTTTATACAACGCCATGGGCGACAAATATACATGAGATCATAGTCAATACATATACAAAACCCAACAAAGAAGAAAAACAGAAAGAAGAAGAGAAATGAACCAAACATCTCGCGGTTTGTCAGAGCCGATCGACGATCAATCCACCCCGGTTCATCCGTATGCAAGCTTCTATATTGTTTTCTAAGCTAATCTACTGAAAAATGAAGTTTGATGGAGTTGGAGCAAGAATCCCCAAAACCATAACCTAAAAAATGCTGAAAAATGACTAAAATAGGCAAAATTGTGTTCCAGGGTTCGCCTAGCGAGCCCCCGTTCGCCTAGCAAACATAAACCGCCTTAGCTACTTCCAGAATTGTTTTTTTCACGCTTCCTGGCACTTTTCATTTGCCCCCGAGTTCGCCTAGCGAACTCCCCAGCGAATGCGCTCGCCTCCAGTTCGCCTAGCGAACATGACAGCAAACTAAAACTTGTTTTCTTCATAACTTTTGAACCGTAACTCGGATTGACGCACAGTTTGAAGCGCTGGAAAGCTTATTCAATGCTCTTTATGAATATGGAAAAATATCTTTACTTGAATACCTAAAAAATGAGAAAAAAATCAATTAAACTCAATGATATTTACACGATACACAATATATACACTAAAACATAAAGTAAACGTATTTACACATAAAGTGGGGTTTATTCAACCAATTTTAACACAAAGTAACGATAAGTGCAACAAAACTTATATACAAAAATAGGTACATTTTGCACTTATCACCAAGGCGCCATGGCCTTGCCCTTGCCCAAGGGAGGCCAGATATTTTGCCTTTGCAAGAAGGCCATAACTTTCTTATTTCTCCATGAAAATGGATGAAATAAAGATGGATCATATCTAGAATTTCATGAGGAATCCAATGGTGGTCTTGGAATTTTCTAAAAATGCCTACATTTTAAAACCCGATAGTGGTTTCAAAATAGGTCAAGATTTGCAAGTTCTATGCTACAACTCTATACAAGCAATAATAGCATGGGAAAACAGTTCAAACACAACAAATATGATATGTATGACATGTTCATGATCAAATGTACATCAAAGCAATTCATATTTCACAAAATTCAGGTTGTTATGCATTTACCTCTTGAAGCTCCACTTGCTAACTTTAAAGATGTTTGTGACAGAAGTAATCCAATACCTTAGACACTCTTAATAGACCCCTTAGAAGCTTTTAGGATGATAAAAATCAATTGGAAACCTTTGGAACAAAAACTGGCTCCTTCTTGCAAAATTGGCAAAAGTGACCAAGTTGGAAACTCCCTCAATTGGTGTTACAGTTGGGGTACACTTGTTGGAACAGTTTAGGGATAATATTTGGAGAGTGTTTGAAGGTTTTTTTGGCTTTGAAAGTGATTAGATAAAGACATGGCTTGAAAAATGCAGAAAACTCAAAATTTGAGGTTTTGATGGTTGACTTTCTGATTTTGGTGTTGTGAGATGAAGGTAAAGGTTTGAACACCTCCAATGAATGGTTTGTAATGTGTTTGGATGGTGGTTTGAATGGTTCAAGATCTGGTTTTGAGAATTTTAAGTTTGATCCTTGAAACCTTGAAATTTGAAGTAAGAGAGGGAGAATGAGAAAACAAGGCTTTGGTATTGTTTTGGTGTAATTTTTCTGATGCAAAATGACCTCTATTATCTAATGGATTTTGTCATGTATCACTTTCTTAAATGCCAAGATACCAAGTCTCCTCTTATCTTGACTTTCAACCAACTTTGCAGGTTTGAACACTCATGTTTCTTGACTCCTCTTGACTGGTTTGTAACTGATTCATGCCACCTCTATGCATCACATAAATGCTTGATGCCAAATTTGAAAATCAAGTTTCATGTTATGATGATTTTGTACATGCCATGTTGAAATCTTGACTCATTGGTCCAAAGTTTTAAATCATCAAGTGATTCATCAAGATTTTTTCTGATCTTAGAAGGGGACAGAGCTTGTAAGATGACAAAATTGGAAATGGAAATCGTGTGGCACAAGAAATGCACACAATCTGCCCAATGCTGTCATGAAAATCAGTTTGAGCAAGGCATGTTTTGAGGTTCATAACTCCTTACTCAAGTTGAATCAATGGATGTTCTTGTACTCTTTGGAAATCTTGTATATCATACTTCAACTTTGATATTTACATTTGGTCTGGATTCCTTTTGGATCATAATGAAAAATGCTTCCAAAGTTGGACAAAACATGAGACAGATTCTGCCTAAAATTTATCTAAGTGTCAAAGTTCAAATCTTATGAAACCCTAACTTTATGGTCTTATAACTCAAAATCTAGGAATTGTTTGACCATGGATTAGTAGGACAATTTTGTAGTACGTAATGAGAGCTTTCATTTGAGCTTTGGATGGAAGAAAATGGTTGCTTGGATCACAAGTTATGGCCTTGCAAAGTTGGGTAAAAATCATTTTTTTTCCATAACTTAGTGAAATTTCAAGTTTCTCAAGGTTGTCCTTTTTGCAAGTAACCTCACTTTTCTTGATTTTTCTTGATTGATCACGGTCCAAATCATAAGTTAACATTGTTTTTTACTTGAAGAGACCATATTTGTTAAAAAAAACCCAAAAGTCAAACTTGATTTTGGTCACAGTTGACATTTTTATATCAGATGAATTTTGAACTTTGTGATCCTTTATGAAACCAAGTCATTAGGCTAAATTGAACCTAATGGATGGACTCCATAGGTGTTTTAGAGTGTCTTGAATAATGTCCCAAGGTTTGAGATCGTGTCTTGGTCAAAAGTCAAAGGCATGGTTGACTTTTTCTCAAAAACCCTAGTTTGTGGTCCAAATGAATTTGAATCCTTGCATTGCTTGTGAACCAAGTTCTTTGAATCAATTTAGTTTTATGAAGGGATCAATATGATGTATTTGAGGTCCTTAAAGCATCTCTTGAGGTCTTGGCTCATTCCTTGCTTCAAAAGTCAACTTGGGGATTTAATTAGGTCAAAACCCTAATTCCTGATTTTTGATGAATGCATCCCCTGAGGCTATTTTGAACTTATAAATGGACTCATGAGGACCTTTTGAGGTTCTTGGATCATGTTTTGAAGTATTGGCTCATGCCTGGATGAAATTTTTTCTCTAGAGGCCTTGGTAGACCAAAACCCTAATTTGGTGACACTGATGATCTTGAGGCTTGACCAACTCGAGATGTTGCATTTTTTGTGTAAGATTCTTGACGTGGAAGATCTCTTGATCCTCCATGGATGTTTGAGAGGTTTGAAAAGTTGAAGATCATGTCAATTCTTGATTGATCCTTTGCCTGGATGCTCTGAGAGGGCTCAAAAACCCTAATTCTTGGTTGAAGTGAATGCTCAACAATCTTTGAGAAGATTGATGAGGCATGAAGGTACATCCATATTGTGATGATGATTTGCAAAATGATTTAAAATATTGTGGTCAAAATTTAGGGTATGACACTTAGCTTTAAAATTATAAAGAAATGACAAAAAAATCTCTTTTATCTTTTATACCTTGTGTTTTTAGGTTAAAATCAATTCATTTAATTAGGTTTTAATTAGCCCAATTTAGCCTAACTTTAGCTAACCAACCACATGAAGGTCGGGATATTTTCCTTAGCCAACTGATATTAGGATCATTTTATGAATCCTTAGGTTTAGCCACTGAAACTCTAAAAAACATCAAAGCCAAAGAGAATCTTCTATTAGCAGGGCCTTATTTGCTACTTCAACTTTGGATGAACGCAATGTTTGAACCCTCCTTGGATGTTGAAAAACCCAATGATGCTAACAAAAACATTAAGAACATGTGCGATCAAAGGTATTCGACTTGACTGGATGACACTAATTGATGTCGATCGAAAAGACAAATAAGCCTTTTCAGAATACTTCATGATGTTTTCTAAACGAAACAACTTCACCCCAATAATGGATCCTTTTTTTAATAAAAGCCATGGGCCTCAGTGATTCACTGGAAAATTTCCTACTACTGGAGAACAGGGGGTCAATCAAAGGAATTATGGACAACTTTCCTGAATCCAAAACTTCTGCCAACCAGACTTGGAATCTCTATAGTAAACGTGAAAATACTTTGCTATCAGCCTAATTTGGTATCAATCCAATTTTGGATTAGCCAAATTGTGCCCAAACCATTCTTTAATCGCAAAAGTGAACTTTACCTCTGCACTGCCGACTACTCATAGAATGAGTGCCTTCAACGTCTTGTTCGACAAGCTACTGACCGTGTTGCACTTACACCATTTTCTTTTCAACCAACATTCTATTGCACCAAAGAATTCAATACTTGGTGGAGAGCCTATCATGCAAAAGAATTTCTTGTGGTCGCAACATTATCTCAATACTTAACAAATGCTTTCTCTTATTTGCAGCAAAAGTTCAAAAAAAGTAGAGACAAACACATAAAAGAGATCCATGCTTTCTAATGTTATTTTGAAAATGTGTATGACCCCAATGATCTTAGTCAGACGATTCGTGAAGTAGAAATTACTCTTAACGAAAAGATGATGGCGGAACTCCCTAATTTAAAGATCCCTCATTATGTGGAGGATAAGTATAAATTTCTTCTTACTCATCTTTAAGATGAAATTATTTTTATTAGAATGCTATGCAAAGATATAATTTACACGTATAACTATGAGCTAGAATTTTAAATAAAATATCCGAAGAATTAATAAAATTCAATAAAGTTCTGTTATGTCATTAAAGTGAAGATTGATATATAGAACTGTCGTGTAAAAAATAGTCACATTTCTATTTTGAGATTGAGATTTCAATGCATAAATTAAATTTAAAGACAAAAACAAAACGCTTAATTGTAATTAACTTAAACCAATAGGATCTAGCTACGATGTTGAAAAAATTATCCAAGTATTAATAAAACAGAAGGAAATATAATAGAGCTTTCATTATGTCAACAATGCTAAGGTGTTTTATTGACTACTACAAAAACACATTTAATCTTGGGCGCAGAGGGGATTTAATCTCAGTTACAGAAGCGAGGTAACAAAGAGCATTATGTAATTTGCGTCATTTTACCTCTCAGTTTTTGTCCCACCGATAGGTAATATGTAAATAAGCCATGAGTTCGATCCCTTGGGAATTTCTTTTTGGAAGTTTTTAAATGGAGAAATCACTTTTCCCTTCGGTTTTGGCATTTAACTGACAGGTTAAACAAGATTGAGTTTATTATATCTAATGTAGATTGGTTATTCCACCAAACCCTAACTGAACATATAACTTTTTAAATTGCTTTAGAAAATAATTATATGAAAATTTATGTTATATTTGAAGAACAAATTACAATAATCAATGATTTTCGAGCATTTTACAACTCATTATTCATTTCTCTTTCTTTAATATGTAAAATTTCGTTCAACGTTTCAAGTTTTTTATTCAACACTTCATTCTTTATTAATTCATTTTTCAAAGCATAAAATTTTATGTTTTGCAAAATGAACATGTATAGGAGAAATAGTTGAACGAAAATTAGATGCATTGACAGAAATTTTAACCACTAAAGAATGAGAGATGAATAATGAGTTGCAGAAAGCTCGAAAAACATTCATTAGTATAAGTTATTTTTCAAATAAAATATAAATTTTCATATGATTATTTCCAAAATCAATTTAATAGGTTATATGTTCAAAGAGAGATTGGTGAAACAAATAATTGACGTTAGATATAATAAACTCAACTTTATTTTTCTGTCATTACAATGTTTTCTTGGTAAGAGCTGCAAAAAAAGAATCACAAAAACATAATCTCAATATCAATCTCAAACTCAAACTTTATAACAACCACTAAACTACAACATATAGCTTTTTATAAATTCAGGAAGTAGAACAACTAAAAACGATCTCTCACCAAAATGACAACAACATCAACAATAAACATATAACATCAATCTCAGTTTAACAACAATAATCAATATCAGTTTAAACAATACATCAATTTCAGTTTAAAGAACAAGATTAAACCTCTAAGGTTTCTGGTCTAAACAATAAAAACAACAAAAATAATAACAACAAACAACGACAACAACAATAACAACAACAACAACAAAATAACAACAACAACAACACCAACAAAATCAATGTAACATGAGTAGTGATGTTTGACGTACCAGATATCTGAAGAAGATATGAAATAATTGATTTGTGTCTTTCATTTTGGTATGTATCGAACGAGAGCCATAAGCACATATCATTTTCGTATTGAAGATGATATGTGTTTAGAGCTCTCGTTGATTAGTACTCTTTGTCAAGGTTCAGCGTGTGTTATTTTTGTTTTAGGAAAGTGAAACTGAAAGCTACAAGCTAAGCTATATATATTAGAATAAAAAAATTCACCTCAGTTGAGAAACATAACTGAGGTGAAAAGTGAATTATTTTTGGATTAAAAATAAAAATATACAGGAATACGCTACTTTTAATGAAATAAAAACACAAACTGAAGTTGTTGGGATTCGAAACATGTATCTTGAATTAGTTTACCTCTCGGTTTTCAGATAAACCGACAGAATAGATTGGTAATTAAAAAAAAATATGGCACGTCCACCAATTTTACCTCGGTTTTTCGTTTCATGAGGTGAAATCATTGTCATATTATGTATTATTTATAGTAATGATTTAATTTATTAATAAAATTAATTAAAGAACAAGTATAAAAATGAGGGGGTCAAACATAGGTCTAATGAATGTTCATTTATAAAAATTCAAGTACAAATTAAAAACGCATTTTCAAAATCGCAAACTAAAACTGTTAATTTCGATGTTGAGGTCGACACATTTTGTGAGATATTGGATCGAACTTTAGTTAGCATGCCGTCGAAGTCTGCTCACATGCTGTTGTCGAAGACCTACATGCTGTAGTCGGAGTGTGTTCTAGTGTGTAGCTGTTGGATTGGGCCTTGTCTTAAGGATCCAAGTTAGCTTCTACCCTAAGTTAGCTTGTAATGGATAATTGTTAAAAAGCCCATTAATTTAGTATGTTAGGTTTTATTATAAATAGCATACTAGTCTCTCATTCGGTGGTGTGGTGTGACAAAACCTAATTAGAGTGAGAGGGTTATTTGTTATTCTTTAGTATTTGTAATCTGTTTTATAGAGAAAGTAAAGAATATCAGTTATAACCAATCCTTGTTGTTTTTCCTTTATTTTTCCTTTGTTAACCCTAACCCTTACGTGTTTCTTGCCTATAAATAAACCGAGTATATTTTGTTCAAACACATCCTAATTCACAACAAATTGGTGTAGTGAGCGTGGAGAAGATGCCTTCAACAAAGTATGAGATTGAAAAGTTCACCAGAGTGAACGCATAGGTCTGTGGCGCTTGAAGATGAAATCCCTACTGGTTCAGCAGGGTTGTTTGGAAGTGTTGAAGGGAGAGGCAACCATGGACGTTGCGTTAACGAAAAAATAAAAGACGGACATGATAGAGAAAGCCCACATCGCAATATTGTTAAGCCTTGGTGATAAGGTTCTTCGACAGGTATCAAAGGAAACTACGACATCGGGGTTATGGTTGAAACTTGAAAGTTTGTACATGACTAAATCTCTGGTGAATCGACTCTACCTAAAGCAAGATTTGTATTCATTCAAGATGAGTGAAGACAAAGTGTTGGCTGAGCAGTTGGATATTGGTGTGAAGATCGATGATGAAGATCAAACACTGTTGTTGTTGTGTGTTTTACCCAGAACACATGCCCACTTCAAAGAAACACTCTTGTATGGAAGGGAGTCCCTGAGCTTTGAATAAGTTCAATGAGCCTTGTATTCTAAGGATCTAAACGAACGAAAGGAGCACAATCCTTCTACGGTGGGCGAAGGTTTGGCTGTTAAGGGAAAATTCTTACGAAAGGATGGTAAGTTCGACAAGAAGAAATGTAAAAGTCAGCAGAAGTCTTATAGTGGCAAAGCATCTGGTATTCGATGCTATCAATGTAAGAAGGAGGGTCACACAAGAAAGGTGTGCCCTAAACGCTTGAAATATCATGGAGGTAAAGATAATGGAAACACAGCCATTGTTCAAGATGACTTTGAATCATCTAATGTTCTTGTTGTTTCAAGCGGAGACTCAAGAAAAGAGTGGATTATGGATTCAGGTTGCACTTGGCACATGACTCCAAATAGAGAATTGTTCGAGGAGCTATGTGATCAAGATGGTGGATAAGTGCTGCTTGGAAACAACAAAGCTTGCAAAATTGCAGGAATTGGATCTGTGAGATTCAAGCTCTATGATGAGTCAATAAGGTTATTAACTGAAGTCAGGTATGTACCTAATTTGAAGAGAAATTTGATTTCTCTTGGTGAATTCAACAAGAAGAGATATGTTTTCCAGGGAGAGAAAAACATCCTGAGAGTCATGAAAGGGTCGAAGGAAGTCTTGAGAGGCGTGAAGAAACAAGGCTTGTATACCCTTGAGGCTGAAGTTATAAGTGGTTCGACAAATGTTGCATCCACGAAACCTTTGTCGAAGACAAATATTTGGCACATGAGATTGGGCCATGTCAGTGAAGGGGTCTGGTCGAATTGGGGAAACAAAATCTGCTTGGAGGAGACAAAATCGAAAAGCTGAAAATTTGTGAACCCTATGTATTTGGAAAATCTTGCAGAGTGAATTTCAACAAAGGAATATAAAGAACTCATGGATCCCTTGATTACATCCATGTTGATCTTTGGGGACTTGCAAGGTGTCCATCACATTCAGGAGCAAGATATTTTCTATCCATAGTAGATGATTATTCCAGAAAGTTATGGGTATTCATCCAGAAGACTAAGGATGAAACTTTTGAGAATTTCAAAGGTTGGAAGACTCTGGTAAAAAATCAGAGTGGCAGAAAGGTCAAGAGGTTGAGAACCGACAATGGCCTTAAATTTTACAATGAGGCGTTCGACATCTTTTATTGCAAGGCACAAAACTATTGCAGGTACTCCATAACAAAATGGTTTGGCGGAAAGGTTTAATAGAACTATTTTGGAAAGAGTTAGATGCATGTTGACTAGTGCTGGATTAAAGAAGGTGTTTTGGGCTAAGGCTGTTTCGACAGCAATATATTTGATAAACATATGTCCTTCGACTGCGTTAGATATGAAGACACCTGAAAAAGTTTGTTCGGGACATCCACCTAGTCTCGACAAACTGAGAGTATTTGGCTTCGTGGCCCATGCTCACATTAGGCAAGACAAGGTCGAACCTAGAGCTCTGAAATGCATGTTTATGGGATACCCTGAAGGAGTCAAAGCTTATAGGCTATGGTGCCTAGAGCCAGGTCACAGGAGGTGTATCACCAGTCGAGATGCAGTTTTCAATGAAGCTGAGATGGCTTTCAAGAAAACTGATGATGTTGACGAAGAGCTGGAACAGGGAGAGATTCCTGTTGAGGTGGAGCATGTTGATGCTGAATTGTGTAGCCCATATGAAGTCGAAGAAGAAGAAGAAGCTGTTGTCGAAGATGAGGAGACTGATAATGACTACCTGCTAGTAAGAGACAGGTCGAGGAGAGTCATGAAGCCACCTCAGAGACTTGGGTATGCAGATCTTATAACTTATGCCTTAATCTCTGCAAGTGAGGTTCTCGACGAAGAACCTAGAGACTATAAGGAAGTTATAAGGACTCGAAAGAAGACTGAATGGCTGAAGGCCATGGATGATGAGATGAAATCTCTTCATGATAACAGCATATGGGAACTGATCAAGAAACCTGCTGGAGCCAGGTTAGTCAGCTGTAAATGAATTTTCAAAGTTAAGGAAGAAATCGAAGGAGTGGCATCGAAGAGATACAAGGCAAGATTGGTCGCTAGGGGTTCACTCAGAAAGAAGGTGTCGACTTCAATGATGTGTTCTCTCCTGTTGTGAAGCACGTGTCCATTCGAATGTTGCTTGCCATGGTGGAACAGTTTGACCTTGAACTGGAACAGATGGATGTGAAGACTGCGTTCTTGTATGATGATCTAGATGAAACAATCCTGATGAGGCAACTTGAAGTGTATGTCGAAAAGGGGAAGGAAGATTATGCATGCAAGCTGAAAAGATTTTTATATTGTCTGAAACAATCTCCTCGACAGTGGAATAGGAGATTTGACAAGTTCATGGCACACATAAGTTTCATTAGAAGTTAGTTCGACCACTGTGTTTTCTTCAGATTTCGACCTGGTAATTCATTTTTTATTTTGCTGCTTTATGTGGATGATATTTTAATAGCAAGCAACAATGTCGAAAATGTAATGAGGGTGAAGGTTGAACTCAATAAGGAGTTCGACATGAAGGATCTAGGAGTTGCGTCCAGGATTCTTGGGATTGACATTCGAAGAGATAGAAAGTAGTCAAAATTATGCTTATCTCAAGAGGCATACCTACGGAAGATTCTCGAAAAGTATGGTATGTCAAATTCAAAGCCTGTTGTGACTCCGACAAACCCTCAATTCAAGCTGAGTATAGATCAGTGTCCCAGTACTGATGTCGAAAGAGCTTATATGAATAGCATTCCATATACTAATATAGTGGGTTCTTTGATGTATGTTATGGTATGTACTAGACCTGACATAGCATATGCAGTAAGTCTTGTAAGCAGGTACATGGCGAATCCTGAAAAGGCTCCTAGCAAGCATTGAAGTGGATTATAAGGTACATAAATGGGTCTCTGAATATAGTCCTAATTTATGGTGGAGCCTTGGGTGAAGATAGTAAAGCAGCAATCAAAGGATATGTCGACTCTGATTATGCAGGTTGTATGGATTCTAGAAAATCTATTTCTGGATATGTGTTCACTATGTTTGGGACAATAATCAGTTGGGAAGCAACACTTCAGAAGGTTGTTGCCTTATCAACCACTGAAGCGGAATATATTGCCCTAATTGAAGTTGTGAAGGAAGCATTATGGCTTGAAGGTTTTGCAAATGAGCTAAAACTTCAAGGTCAAAGTATCACTGTTAAATGTGATAGTCAAAGTGCAATACACATGTCGAAGAATTCAATCTATCATGAGCGAACCAAACACATTGATGTGAGCTGCATTTCGTCAGAGGGGTAATCGAGCGTGGAGAAGTTCAAGTGCTGAAGGTTTCGACAGATCATAATGTTGCTGATATGATCACCAAGACATTGCCCAGTTGAAAGTTTTTCCACTGTATGCAGTTGATAAAGCTGCATGAAGAAAGCTGGTTTGTTTCTTGATTTTATAAAGTTAGATCCAAGGTGGAGATTTGTGAGATATTGGATCGAACTCTAGTTAGCATGTCGCCGAAGTCTGCTCACATGCTGTTGTCGAAGACCTACATGTTGTAGTCGAAGTGTGTTCTAGTGTGTAGCTGTCGGATTGAGCCTTGTGTTAAGGATCCAATTGTTTAAGTTAGCTTGTACCCTAAGTTAGTTTGTAATGGGTAATTGTTAAAAAGCCCATTAGTTTAGTATGTTAGGTTTTATTATAAATAATATACTAGTCACTCATTCTGTTGTGTGGTGTGACAAAACTTAAGGGTTATTTGTTATTCTTGAGTACTTATAATCTGTTTTATAGAGAAAGTAAAGAATATCAATTATAACCAATCATTGTTGTTTGTCCTTTGTTTTTCTTTTGTTAATCTTAACTCTTACGTGTTTCTTGCCTATAAAAAAACCGAGTATATTTTGTTCAAATGCATCCTAATTCACAACACATTTAAACCAATTTTTTGGAAAAGAAACAGTAGTGGTTGGAGCAACTGAATAGAAAATATAGTTTTGTTGTGTGATTGCCAGCTAATGGTTCTACTTTTTATTTTCAAAGATAAAAATAATGGCGCTCGTGAAATCGTGATTGGATTCTCTTGCTACATATATCATCACTCTAATATTTAATAGAATTTTATTTACGTCATCAAAATAAAAGTTAATATATAGAACTTCCGTGTAAAAAATAAATAATTAAATTTCCATATTTAGATTGAGAGATTAATGCATGAATTAAATTTATAGACAAAACCAAAACTCTTACTAATTGTAATTAATTTACACCTATAGATCTGCCTAAGGTGTTGAAAAAATTATCAAGCATTAATAAACCAAATGAAAATTCAATAGATCTTTCATTATGTCATCAATGCTAAGGTTGTTAGTAAATTGAAAATGTGTTTTATTTAATTTATTAATTAAAATTAATAATAATACGAGTATAAAAATAAGGTGTCAAATATAGGTTTAATGAATATATTTATGTATAAAAATTCAAGTAGAAATTATATAAATTTATTTATTTTTTAAAACTTTGATATATGTCTCTTGAAAACAACTAACTACGTTTGCTTTAATTTAACATTCTAATATCATTACTACCAAAAAAATTTTAAAATAACTCGTATATAATACTTTTGTCTTTAAAAATTAATTATATATATTTTCTGACTATTAATAATTAAATTTTTTAACAAATATGAAAGTGATAAAATAATATATAATTAAAATCATAGAATATTAGAAAAACTTAAACTGTAAATAAAAGTCATGTTTATAAATAACTTGTTTTGTGATCTATAAATACAATGCCTCATTTCCCACTTTCTACTCATAAAACAACATTGCATAAAAAATGTCTCTAAAAAAATATCATTGTTATCTGTGTATATTAGGCATGGCAACAGGGTGGGTCGGGGACGGTTTTTACCTCCCCCAAACCCAAACCCGAATCCCCAAACAATCCCCGTTCCCCACCCCAAACTCAATCGGGGATGGAGAATTAAAACCCAAACCCGTCCCAAATGGGTTCGGGTTGGGTTCGGGTATCCCCGCCCCGCCACAATCTATTTAGTAAAATCAAAATTTTTAATAGAAATATTTATCTTTTCCAAAATCAAATTACATTACAAATAATAACATAAAAAAAAATCACAAAAAAAATCTTACATACATTTGAAATATGTTAAATAAATAAAGCAAATCAAAATATCAAAACATTGGCCACATATTTAATATTCTAAATTAACAAAATTAAATAATAATGTACATAATATAATAAACGGGGCGGGTTCGGGGACGGGTTCGGGGTGGGTACTAGTGTCCCCATTACCCGACCCGTCCCCATATTTTTTAATCAGGGAAAACCCAAACCCAGTCAAAGTGGGTTTTCCCCGTCAACTTCGGGGCGGGTTCGGGTGGGTACCCACGGGTATGGGTTTTGTTGCCATGTCTAGTGTATATTCTTTGCATGACATCTACATAGGTAATGCAGTTTATAAGGCTTGATATTGTCAACGGATGCATAATTATACACACATATTTAATACTTGTGGAATTAATTTAATAATAAAAATATTAAAAAGAACAATACCTATGTGTATAATCATGACATATTCTCTTTTAGTTTGGATGATAACAAAAATATTAAAAGAACAATGATTTATTTGATGTGTGTATAATTTATGCAGGTTCATGTTCTTGTACATAAATAATCAGAATCTGTTTTACTTAGACACACTTGGGAGTTGCTTTATTACTAGCCTCTGGTGGTAGAGTTTGAAGAATAATTACTAGTGTGACTTGGCGCAGACTCTGAGCTGAAGGCCTCAGCATTCAGACGAGTTACTAGATTTGGTAATTGTATATCAACATATGGTACCATTCAGAGTTGGTGATAAAGATGTGGTTGTCCGTACTGCAGAAAGCAGACTGTATTGTCTTATCAGTTTGTCAGCTAGAGTCTACAAGATTGCAAGGCTCAAGAAAAGTTGGCATGCTTTACGGATACCTGCTCTCAACGGCTCTATCAATACAGAACCTCTTGAAGATTCAAAGGTTAAACGTGTTACACACTGGATTCAGAATCTGTTGTGAATCCATCTTCAACGTCTCTTCTACTATGGAGTAAAGACAAAGACACTTGATCAAGTTACTTCCTCAACGGCTAGTTTCTACAAAGGCTATAAATATAACTGAAGATTCAAGTTTGAATCTTAACAAGGATTCTCCAAACGAAGGAGTAGCAAGATCAAACAATTATCAACTCTATTGTAATATGCAGATTTTCTGTTATAGGTTGTAATTGAAAAAGTCTTAAGATTTCTTACCATTGAATATCTTAGAAATCTTAAGAGCTTTAGGTCTTTGTTATGGTGATTTCCCGTACCTCTGATGCTTGTATCATGTACACCTTGTTCTCTATTCCGCTGAGCCTTCAGTAGTTTAGATCAAAGTCTCTTGCTATGTGCTTGAGCAGAAGTTCTGTCTCATTGGAATTCAAGCAACAAGTCTTAGGCCAAGATGCTTAAGCCACGTAAGTATCCGTGCTTAAGTGCTTGAGTTGTGAAAGTTTTATTCAGCTAGTCTGATTGAGCAAGGGAAAGTCTTTGTCTGAGGGGCGTGAGCAGGAAGTCTCAAGTGCTGCTTGAGCAAGGAAGTCTTAGTCTGAATGGCCAGAAGAGCAGGTGGCTCGGTCAGAGGGAGTGAGCAAAAAGTCTTAAACATGTGCTCTAAGCAAGGGGAAGTCTCAACCAGAAGACCTTTGGAGCACGTGGCTCAGTCAGAAGGTGTAAGCAAGGAAAGTCTTAGACATGTGCTCTATGCAAGAAAGTCTCAGACAGTTGGTCTGAGCAAGTGTAAAAGACTTATGCATAAGCATAAGCGATTGTAATCATGAAGTGGTTATAATGAAAATATCTTGTGAGGCGAGGGGACTGAAGTACTCCCAGTTAGGGGAGAAACCAGAATAAATCTTTTGTGTCTTCTACTGTTATTTGTTTACTTCTGTTATATCTGATGCCAATGAATTAGAACAGAATCTGAACACCAGTTTTGATTCTGAAACTCCGATCAGAAGTTAAATTAAATAAAATGCGAAACACAATTCAACCCCCCTTTCTTGTGTACTTTTCACACCTTCAATTGGTATCAGAGTCTGGTATGTGCTTAACACTTCACAGTGGCACATATATTTATCCAATAAGAAAAGTATAATTCTTCTTCAATAAGGAATCAAGTGCCACATGAAAAATATCATACGGATTTTCCTACCATATTCAAAGGATGATTCCACTGGATTTAAATGATGGAAAAGCTAAACATATTTTTAACTCATTGATCTTGATAAAGGGTTGCTAAAGGTCTATAGAATATCCTTGAAAATGTATTATTATAGAAGTTTATGGTGTAAATATGATCATCTAGAAAATCTCTTTCACCAGCTCATAAGATGCATATTGAATATCTTCAGAGGTAGTTGCATTCTGGTAGATGCTCTATCTCACTTCTGAGTATATAAACATCATTGATGTGTCTGTTGCTTGGACAATCTTTGAATTCTTGGGCTTGGATTTGTGGGGATCAATTTTTGAAGCTTGAACAGTTACACTTCATCTAATCTTTTCAAGCAAATTCTGGGAAGATTCCTCTGAGACTTAAATCTTATATCACAGTTATTCAGGATGTTTACATCTTGAATCTGTTGTGTTCTAAAGGTTTGTCTTGCAGTCTTCAAAGGAAAGAAATGAAGTTAGATGATGAAAAACTATTCAACAGATCACCTTCTCAATTTAGCTCAGTTCCTTGGAATGAACAATGATGAGAGACTTAGGTTTCTTGTCAGAAGAACTTCCATACTGGATGAATGCATTGTGATATCTATTGATAGAAGAGTAACTTCAAAAACTTCTGAAATAATTTTATTTCAACTGACTTCCCAGATCCGAAAGTAAGAAGAAACACTACTAGAACCTAATGTTAGATGCTCTTTAATGTATAAACTTTTTAAGTTGATATTAGTGCAGGATACAGATGAAAATAGGCATTTGTATTCTGAAATAAAAATCAAGTCTACGTGTATGTTTGATTGTGAAGATGGCTGGTTTACATCCTGAGTGAATCACACACTCAAAGATAACACAGAGTCGCCACCGAACTTTATTTAGTCCAAAGGACAGGGAAAATATCGATAAAACCCAAGGGGAAAAGAAACGGGAACGGGGGTCAGTTATGCGAAAGGAAGGTACTAGCACCTAACGCATCCGTCGTACTCGACGGAAACCATTTTGCTTGCTCTAGGCTTGGATGGGTTGTCTATCTAACGAATTCTAGCTAAAAGAAAGAGGAGAGAGAGAGAGAGAGAGAGAGAGAGAGAGAGAGAGAGAGAGAAGGTAGGGGAATAAGAAAGAAAAGAAAGAAAGTGCTCGCGGAGGATTGGGGCCCTCGTGCCTACGTACCCTCATAGTGCAATGAGGAAATCAGAGCGTCAGAGTTCATGGAACCAGGGAACAGAAAGGAAGGAAGAAAGGGAGAAGGAAAGAAAGGTGGAATTGTGCTCGCCAAGACATCGCATCTCGTGCCTACGTATCTGACATTCGAAAGAATACAGAATTAGAGCTTCCATAGTTTGGGGAACCGAACGGAAAACAAAACAAGAAAGAAACAGGAAAACAAAAGAAGTGGTGTCAAAACCAAGAGCAAGAGTGAAAGAAAAACTCTACTGGGGAAGACCACACAGTAAGAGCGATGGCACAAGAGACTAGAAAAAGAATGGTGTCAAAACCAAGAATGAAAGAAATTCCGCTGGGGAAGGAAAAAAGAACTGCTAGGGATAGAATATAAGCGACCCGACTGGGGATCCAAATAAAGGGATGGTGTCAAAACCAAGAAAAAAGGGAGATTCGGTATATTAACTGGCTGGCAGTGATTAACCAAAGAAAGAGGGTAAGATTCTGACGGGGAAAAGAGGCTGGTGTCAACAGACAGATTATGATGAACCAAGAGTGCTGAACTAAGAGAAGGTGTTTGACTCTGAGGGGGCATCAGTATATTAACTGATAAACAGTGGTTAACCGAAGAAAGAAAGGACTGCAACTCTGTGGGGGATAGAGAAGCATTGGTTTTAACAGAGAAAACTGTGATTAACCAGAAGAACGAGGGTAGGACCGATCGAAGGTCGTAACCCAAAAGGGGTGTTGGTATTGACTGAACAAACAACACTTGACCAACGAAGAAGGGTATTGAACCAAAAGAGGTTACTAACCGCAGGGGTTCGGTTTTTAACAGGACACTGTGATTAACCGAGAAGAATGAGTGATTAACCAGGAGAAGGTGATTAACTCTAAAAGGGCTTCAGTATTTTAACAGACGGACTGTGGTTAACTGAAGAAACGGGTGATTAACCAAGAATAGGTGATTAACCCAATAGGAAACCCAGTACTTTAACAGACGGACTGTGGTTAACTGAGAAGGAGTGCAAACATTGGTGTTTTAACTGACAGGCAGTGATTAACCACGGGAGAAGAACCAAAAGAAGGTTGCGAACTCCGCAGGGGATTCGGTTGTAACAGGAGAACTGTGTTTAACTGAAGAAAGGGGAAAAAGACTCTTCAGGGGGATTAAAAGAACAATGATTGACCGCAAGAAAAGAATAGGGTATTGAAACGAAGGTAGTTTGCTAACCCAATGAACAAAGGATCGTAACCACGAAGGTGATTGATCAAGAGAGAGATTGAAAGAGATAGAAGTGATCAAGAATCGAAAGAGATTGCAAAGGGAAAAGAGTGATCAAGGATCGACTCGACTGGGGAAAGAAAGCACACTACCACCTGGAGATAGAGGTGACTAAGCCAAGCACAAGGTCATTCGTCCCCTACCTGAAATAGCCAGAATTAGAGTAGGAATTCTCCCTTCTCATTCCTTCTCTAACACACAGGGTGTAATGCAGAAGTTGAACCGGACGGCACAACAGCTCCAAGTTGTACAGTGCTCCCGCGTGGAGAAACGGACATCATAACGACTCCAATTTGTATAGTGCTCCGATGCAAGGCGTAGCACGAAACTCCAATTCCACGGGGGAAAATAGAGTAAAAGCTCTAAAGGAAGCCTAAAGAGAGGGAAGGGAAAGATCAACTAATCGAAACATGGCTTCGATCAATTAATCAAAGGGAAAAGCCATGCCAACAATTTTCCAAAGAGAGTGAAAAATCATTAAGGCAAAAGGTGCGAAATATTGATTATACAAGATTAAGCTCATCCATGAAGAATGACCTTAATGCAAAACCAAGAAAGGGAGTACAAAACAGTACCAAATGATCAACAAAATGTAACACAAAATCATGTTATTGTGATCAAAGAAAAATGCAAGAATGATTATATTCACATGATGCCAAAAATATGAACAATTTGAATAATCGAAAATGTGCATCGAAAGTTCATGATTAAGCTTCAAACAGAAGTTAAACGACACTTAAAACATCCATAAAAATCAATCATATCAATCCATGGAAGTTTAAGGAGGAAAGGATGTCAAACAAGCTTGAAAAACACCAAAAATGGCACTCTGTTACAGTGGTAATCGATTACCCTAATCAGGTAATCGGTTACTTGCTTGAAAATAGTAGAATCTGGCAAAATTTGTGCAGAGTAATCGGTTACTCTATTTGAGTAATCGATTACTCAGTTAAAAAAATAGCACTGATGCAAATTTGTGAAGAGTAATCGGTTACTCTCTTTGAGTAATCGATTACCACTGTAACAGTGGCAAAAAAAAGCAAAAACAGCTTTTCAAAAGCAGCTTTCAACACATAATCACTTATCCAAACTATCACATGCTAGGACACGAATTTGTGCACGAAAAATCAAGTTTAGAAGTAGCAAATGATCAACAATAGAATCAATTAAACAATCAAGATCATGGATCAAGCAATGGTATAATC
The DNA here is from genome assembly GCA_022829125.1 of Lathyrus tuberosus. Classification (NCBI taxonomy): domain Eukaryota; kingdom Viridiplantae; phylum Streptophyta; class Magnoliopsida; order Fabales; family Fabaceae; genus Lathyrus; species Lathyrus tuberosus. The sequence continues at coordinate 19,005,968 of JALAZF010000012.1, read as the reverse complement.
AATTCACATGCTAAAACGTCAAAACTACAATGCAAATGATACGAAAACGATCGAAACAGAAAAATGAAAGAGATCCACCAACCTACAAGGCTGAGATGTGCCTTGGTAAATGTTACAATGTGATCTTGATGAAGATAATCAAAGAAAACCAGAGGAATCTTCAATTATAGTTGAAACGTATCGAAACCGATCAAATCGCGATGAAAACTCCAAAATGAGAATTATCACCGAAGAAACTTGAATCGATCACTTGAGATGAATCCAAAAGTTATTGAACTCCAGAAAAACCAGTATAATGGAATGTCAATGAAGGTTAAGCTCAAGAAATAATCACTTTCAATGTGAAAAGTGATTATTCTTCCAAAATTAAGAGCTTTTAGTGAGGTTTTGGAAGGGAATTGAGATGAAGATGAAGATGTACTAGAAAAATCAAAGATGAATGTGAGAGAATTGAGAGTGGAATTAGGAAGGATTTGTGTGAGAAATGTGGGAAAATGATGGAGAGAAGTGAAGAGTGAGTGAAGGTGTGCTTATATAGACTTTAGGTTTGGAGTATGAGAGGTTTGGAATTTGGTTTGGAATTAGCTTTGGGTTTGGAACTACGTTAGGAGTTAGTTGGACTTGACTCACCGAGTCAAGGCAGTTAACTCAGTTAGTTAGAACCAACTCGGTAACAATCCCAAGGTGAATTCCAACATCCAAAGATCCACATTACTTGGAAAACAAGGAACATGGTGCACTTAATTGGAAGTGAAGCATTGGAGTGAATTTGAGTGAATTCTTGAAGACTCCAGAATGTTCCACATGCTACTAGACCAATGTAGAATCCTAGACCAAAGTGTGTGCAAAGAGGCTGTCATGAAAAAGCAGTAGAATTTGCAAACTGACACAGGGTAATCGATTACCCTATTTGAGTAATCGATTACTCTAGCCAATTTTGCCCAATTTTGCTTAAAAAAGGTGATGTGGTCCCGGTTTCGATTTTCCACCTCTTGTTTTGATGAATAGGCATAGAAACCTTTATTTTGTGCTTGTCTTGATGATGTGATGACCTTGTGAGGATATGATTAATCGGGCTTGGAAAACCTGAATATCCTGCAACAGGAAACACACAAAGAAAAGTGCGAATGCGTATGCTAGCGATGCGAATGCTTATGCTCATGCAAAAGGCCAAAAGAGGGAGGTCAAATTTCGCGTTATGACAGCTGCCCCTATTCAATCCTCTTGGACCTAAATGTATGAATTGCGACAACTTTTCGATGATTCGAAGTAAAAGGGGATTAAATAAAAGAGTAGCTCGAGAATTTAGCCGACGGCGACAGAAGAAGAGGTGCAAAGGTAGAATAGATAAATGCAAAGGTTTGGGCTGAAAATCTGCTGGGAGATAAGTCAGGAAAAAAGAGAGGGAGTATGATCGATGCATATGCTATGTATGCATTTCTACATGATGCTTGATATCATGCGATGCAGAGGCGCAAGATAGGACACAGTGTGAAGTGGTTAGGCAGAAATCGTAGCAAAACGACTTCGATACCCTCGGTCGGGGAGAGGACCCGCAGATAAAGAGAAACTCTGCTAGAGAAGAGAGTTCACACAGGATGATGATTCCACTGGGAAAAGAAATCGAGAACATCTCAGGTTTCTAAGTCACCATGGCTGTCTCTGTTGGGGATGAAAGAATCAGATCGATCCTTCCTACCAAGACTGGCTCTGTGTGGGGAAAAACATCCTTCCAAACCATGTTGACTTTGGTGAGGAGAAACCACTGCTGCTGGGGACATATAGTTTCAAATTATTGGAGATGATGTATAACCCTTGCTGGGGGAAAGCGATCAAAGTGTCTTTGCTGGGAACACTTCGGCAGCCTGCCTAGAGACATTACAAATCTTTCTATGAAAAGATATGTAAACAAACAAGCTTTTTGACAAATCGTAATGGCGCTTGCTGGGGGAAAATGATGAATTTGCTGAGGAACTGCTGAGGAAACAACAACTTCTTCACATAACCATCACATTGCCGGCCAGATGTTAGGCTTACCAATGGATATTACTAATTATCCTGCAGGAGTTACCAGTAACACATGCAATGCATAATGCTTTCTCGATTGATTTAGCTTTTTATTGTTCTCAACATTTTATAGTATTATGTGATCACAAATAATTGTTTATTTTGCAAACAAAATACTGGAATGAAAATAATTTGAGATAACAAAGAATGCATTTTATTGAATGTAAATTTTTTTTTTGTACATAAAGTGTGTACAAGGATGCAAAATCCTTGATGAGGAAATTTGTAATAAAATTGAAAAACAAATGTAAATGGCAAAGGGAAATCATGCTTTACATTGATTACACCATTGGCCACTATCCACAGTAAGTCTAGATTCCAACGCCTTGCACCTATTGATGATGATTGGAATGTTCTGTTACCGTCTGAGGTCTAGCTGTGACGAAAAGAAGCTCAATTGTTCACAGTCAATGCCTTTATCCCTAATTTTTGCCTCGACATGTTTTTCCTATTTTTCGTCCACCGGGATACCCATTTTTGCCTAAGTTCCCCTTTCGGGTTTTCAACTTAGCGGGCTACTATTGTTTTTTTCATTGTCCCTAACTTTTGCATGGACATCTCTTTTTTTGGTCCATCGAGACGTCCATTTTTTCCTAGATTGTCCTTGCGGATGTCAATCTAGTAGACTTTTATCCATTTCTTTTCAGGCATAATATTTTTTGACTGTATCGGAGTTCACGGGCGATGGCAATCAGGGCTCCACCTGAGAAGGCTTTCTTGACAACAAAGGGTCCTTCATAGTTGGGAGTCCATTTGCCTCGTGGATCTGAGTGAATAGGTGAATATCTCTTGAGCAAGAGCTCGCCTTCACAGAATGTCCGAGGAAGAATTTTCTTGTCAAATGCTCGCTTAAGGCGTCTCTGATACAATTGACCATGACAAACGGCTGTAAGGCGCTTCTCTTCGATGAGATTCAGCTGGTCGTATCTGGATTGAACCCATTCGGCTTCATCAAGACCTGCTTCCATGATGACTCTGAGCGAAGGAATTTCGACTTCAATGGGTAGAACTGCCTCCATACCATACACTAGCGAATACGGAGTTGCCCCAGTAGAAGTGCGAACTGAAGTTCTATAGCCATGCAATACAAATGGAAGTATTTCATGCCAATCCTTGTAAGTCTTGACCATTCTCTAGACAATCCTCTTGATGTTTTTATTTGCTGCTTCAACGGCGCCATTCATCTTGGCCCGATATGGTGAAGAGTTGTGGTGCTCGATCTTAAATTCTTGACACAACTCCTTCATCATACTGTTGTTCAAGTTGCTTGCATTGTCTGTGATAATGCTGTTAGGAATGCCATAACGACAAATTATCTCTTTCTTAATAAATCTGGAAACCACTTGTCGTGTAACATTTGCATAAGAAGCAGCTTCAACCCACTTGGTGAAGTAGTCGATAGCAACCAGAATGAATCGATGACCGTTGGAAGCCTTCGGCTCAATCATTCCAATCATATATGTACCCCACATGGAGAATGGCCAAGGCGAAGTCAAAACATTCAATGGAGTTGGAGGCACATGGATCTTGTCTCCGTAGATTTGGCACTTGTGACATCTTTTGGCAAAGTTGTAACAATCTACTTCCATTATTGTCCAGTAATACCTAGCCCGAAGGATCTTCTTGGCCATAGCAGGACCTTTAGCATGTACACCCTTGCAACCCTCACGCATGGACCTTATGATCATGTTTGCTTCGTGTCTATCCATACATCTGAGCAACACGGAATCATAATTCCTCTTGTACAGTATACCACCACTTAAGAAGAGTTTGGCGCAAAGCAGCCTAAGAGCTTTCTTGTTAGTGATAGTGATACCCTCGGGATATTCCTGATTTTCCAGATATCTTTTAATGTCGTAGAACCAAGGCTTGTCATCAGACTCATCCTCGATTGCTAAACAGTGCGCTGGTTCGTTCAAGTGATCAATGCGGATATGAGGGGCTTCATTCTTCCACTTGACCTTGAACATGGATGCTAATGTGGCAAGAGCATCAGCTAGTTGATTTTCCTCTCTGGGGATATGATGAAAAGAAATCTCATCAAAGTAAGGAATCAACTTCGCAATGTGTTGTTGGTACGAAACCAGCTTGGAATCCCGAGTCACAAAATTCCCTCTGACTTTACCGATGACCAAGGAAGAATCTCCATAGACCTCAAGAATCTTGATTCTCATGTCAATAGCCGCTTCAATACCGTAGATACATGCTTCGTATTCATCCATATTGTTGGTGCATGCGAAGCATAATCTAGCAGTGAAGGGAAGGTGAAAACCTGTTAGAGAGATGAGGATAGCACCGATTCCACGACCCTTAGAATTGGAGGCACCATCGAACATGAGCGTCCATCGCGCCCCTGGTTCGGGTCCTATGTCAGGGTCTGGAGCCTCATAATCTCTGATAAACAGAACATCCTCATTGGTAAAGTCAAACTTCATTTGTTGATAACCCTCTACAGGTTGATGAGCAAGGTAGTCAGACAAGACACTCCCTTTTATTGCTTTCTGGGTAACATGTTGGATATCATACTCAGTTAGCAGCATCTGCCACCGAGCAATCCTTCCAGAGACAGCAGGCTTTTCAAATATGTAATTTATCAGATTCATTTTGGATATCAACAAAGTAGTATGGCAAATCATGTATTGTCGTAGGCGTCGAGCAACCCAGACCAGAGCACAACAAGGTTTCTCTAAAAGTGTGTATTTGGTCTCATAATTAGTGAACTTCTTGCTCAGATAGTATATTGCATGTTCTTTTCTGCCAGTGTCGTCATGTTGACCCAATACATATCCTATTGATTCATCGAGAACGGTGAGATACATGATTAAAGGCCTACCAGGAACCGACGGTACTAAGATCGGTGGTTCTTGTAGGTATTGTTTTATTTTGTCAAATGCTTCCTGACAATCATTATTCCATTCAACCAATTCATTTTTTCTTAGTAATTTGAATATTGGTTCACAGGTAGCCGTCAAATGGGAAATGAACCTTGAAATGTAATTGAGTCTGCCCATAAAGCCACAGACTTCTTTTTCTGTTTTGGGAGGCGGCATGTTCTGAATTGCCCGAACCTTATCAGGATCAACTTCAATGCCTTTCTGACTCACAATAAAACCCAACAGTTTACCAGATCGAACTCCGAAGGTGCACTTCGCAGGATTCAACCGCAATCTAACCTCTCAGAGTCTATCAAATAGTCTCTTCAGATGAACCAGGTGATCATCTTCCGTTTTGGACTTAGTAATCATATCGTCCATGTAAACCTCAATCTCTTTATGGATCATATCGTGAAAGAGGGTCGTCATGGCACGTTGGTATGTTGCCCCTGCATTCTTTAGACCGAATGGCATGACTTTGTAACAATATGTACCCCATGGCGTGATAAAAGTAGTCTTCTCCATATCGGTTTGGGACATCTTGATCTGATTATATCCTAAGATACCGTCCATGAAGGAAAAGACAGAGAAATGCGTTGTGTTGTCTACCAAAACATCAATATGAGACAATATCTCGATAATCCACACACATTCTAACTTTCCCATCTTTCTTAGGAACTGGGACGATTTTGGCAATCCATTCAGGATATTCGGAAGCGGCTAGGAACCCAGCATCAAGCTGCTTCTTTACCTCTTCTCTAATTTTGAGTGCCACGTCGGGTCTAGTCCTTCTGAGTTTCTGCTTGACAGGAGGACATCCGGGCTTGAGTGGAAAGTGATTTTCAATGATGTTAGTATCCAACCCAGGCATATCTTGATAGGACCAGGCGAAGATATCAACATACTCTTTCAATAACTTGACCAACTCGGAGTGTACATGCTCTGCGAGGGATGCGACAACCTTGACTTCTCTTCTGACCTCATCAGTACCAAGATTGACAACTTCCACTGGCTCTTTGTGTGGCTGAATCTCTCTATGCTCGTGCCCAAGGAGCCTTGCTAGTTCAGCCGGTAATTCACAATCTTCCTCACCATCTTCTTCGGCTTGGTTAATTGGAATTCCAGAATTACAATGGATGTTTGCCATGTTGTTATCAATGCTTCTATTAGTTCTGCATGTTTATGAATAGAATGAGATATTTTGAAAAGTGAAAAATAAAAGAAACTTTTGCCATTCGTTTATGAAAAAGTAAAATAAAGGAAGAAAATAGAGCATGATTTTGAATGCAAAAACTTTTATTTATTATTCACATAATATTGCAAAAGCGTGAGGCCCTTTACAAGCTATCCACTCGTCTCAGGCGAGGACGAGGGAATGAGAAAGAAAAATGCATTACATGTTATATGGAAAAACCACAGGAATCACGGTAGATGTCCAATTGTTAAGCTTGAAACCCGGAGGGCACTTGAGCACAAAGCTTGAAATCCGATTGCTAGGACCAGCATCATCAATAGCTGCCACAATGTCACCCTGCTGGAAACCCGCGCTACTAAACTTGATTAAGTTGCACTGCTTCTGACCATAGGAACCAGATTGACGGCCAGGATGCTAACCCAATCCAAAACGATTATGCTTCTCAACCACATCAATCACATGCCCCCAACCTGACAAAGCACCTTTCTGGATAGTTTCCTTAGCACTCTTAGCAGACGCCAAAGCCAATTGTGGTGATCTACTTTGACTAGTTGAAGCAGAGTTGACATCTTCGAACTCGAGACACTACAACGGCACCTCAGCTATGCCTTCCTCGGTCTCGACGTATCGAAAAGATGATAACTCGCTTACAATCAAATCCTCTTCACCACAGACGATGACAAGCTGATCATCAAACATGAACTTCAACTTCTGATGCAAAGTGGAGGTAACTGCCCTTGCATCGTGGATCCATGGACGACCCGGTAGGCAACTGTACGCAGGATTAATGTCCATCACCTGGAAGGTAATGGTGAACAAATGCGGCCCAATATTGATGGGTAAGTCCACTTCTCCAATGACCTGTCTTCGAGAACAGTCAAAGGCTCTGACAACTAAGGCACTTGGTCTCATCTCATTTCCTTCCACTGGTAATTGACTCAATGTGCCCTTAGGCATCACATTGAGAGAAGAACCGGTATCCACTAGAACACGAGATAATAGGATGTCCGTGCAGGTTAGAGATATGTGCAGCGCTTTATTATGGGCAGTTCCTTCAGGAGGTAATTTTGATTCATTAAAACCCAAATACCGACTTGCAGTTATGTTGGCCACTACATCATCAAACTCGACGACGGATATATCATGCATAACGTGAGCACTGTTTAAGACTTTCAACAAAGCTGATCAGTGCGCAGGAGAACTCATAAGTAAGGACAAAATTGAGATCCTCGAGGGAGTCTGACCCAGCTGATCCACAATTTTAAAGTCACTTTTCTTGATCAACTTAAGGAACTCTTGATCATCAAGGGTCTCTTTGTTCTTTGGAATATCCTCAGACGGGATAGTCGTTACTGGAATGGCAGTAGATGCCCCTTGTTGAACAACAGGGGTTGCGGTTACAGGTGTCTCCTTGGGAGAAATAATAGTTGGAATTTGAACAGGCTTCGTAATGACCTTCGGAGCGAACACTCGTCCACTACGAGTCATACCTCCACCGGCTGTAACATTCACGATCTCAGATTCGTCGAACCTTATCTCTTTACCTCCAGAAAACACAGTTGACCCGTATCTCCAAGGTACCTCCTTAGAATTCTGATACGGGAATGGCTTCGGCGGGCAAACCACGATCGGTTGCACCTTTTTCTGCTTAGGGGATTCCACAGGAACCTTCCTATAGACGATGGTGAACGGCTCGATAGATGCAACTTCCTCAACAGGTTTAGATCTGGAAAATTGCACTTTGCCACGGTTCATCAGAATCTGAACACAACCCTTCAGCTTTCGACACTTGTTGGATTATCGTCACAAATCTGACACTTACCATGCAACCCTTTCAACAGCCCGTGTTCCTTCAACTTCTTGAAAACCACATCCATCGGGGTCTTTACTTCGTCAACATCCATGATCAATTCAGCCCTTGAACTATCCTCAATCATGTTAACCGCAGGTCCATTGTGATTCGGCAATGGATTATTCTGAATGTTAGGCCCTTCCTCAACGAAAGTCAAAACTTTCTTATCAATGAGTTCCTGAACCTTGGTTTTGAAAACAAAGCAATCCTCTGTTGCATGTCCTATGTATCCAGCATGATAAGCACATGACGCATTTGGATTGTGTTTCGGGCCAAATGGAGGAATTGCAGGTGCAATCTGCTTGGGGACAATTACCCCTTGGTGGACCAAGTAAGGAAACAATTCGGTGTATGACACCGGAATTCTGTCGAAATGCGGACGCTTACAGTTTCCTTGATTATTGTTGTTTTGACGGTTCTGATTCTGCTGATTTTTGTTGTTCTGTTGATTCTGTTGCTGATTTTGAGCATTCTGAACTGGTTGTTGCGGATAGTACTGATATGAAGGTTGTTGATACTATGCAGCAGCAATGTACGAATATGGATAATATGGCATAGGAGCCATGAGATCTTGATATTGAGGAGAACCTTGAGCTGTCACAACGTTGGCTTCACCATCCTTTTTCTTGGACTGACTGTTCTGAGATTTTCTAGTGGCTGGGTGCTGGGAAGAAGCTCCAGGAATCTTTCCAGTCTTCAAACCATTCTCAATCCGTTCACCAATTGTTACAACATCAGCGAAGTTCGATGAAGAACTAACCACCATTTTCTCATAGTAGGATCCTTGCAATGTACCCATAAAGATGTCAACCAACTCATTGTCAGAGAGAGCTGGTCGTACACGAGATGCCATCTCACGCCATCTTTGTGCATACTCCTTGAATGTTTCAGTTGAGCGCTGAGACTGATTCTGTAATTGCAATCTAGTTAGCGCCAGATCAAGGTTATATTTGTATTGTTTCACGAAAGCTTCAGATTGATCCCTCCAAGTACGGATTTTACTGCGCTCCAAGCTCATGTACCAATCCAATGAAGCACCAGACAAACTATCTTGAAAACAATGAGCAAGCAATTCATCATTATCAATATGGGATGCCATCTTCCTGCAGTACATAGTGATGTGACTACGCAGGCAGCTTAAACCTTTATATTTTGGCAAATCAGGTATCTTGAATTTCTGCGGCAGCACAACATTTGGAACCAAACACAAATCTTTGGCCTCCATGCCAAAAGCAGAAAACCCTTCAATGGCCCTGATACGGTCTTCCAATAACTTGTAGTCAGCAGGTCTACTCTGATTAGCAGGCCTGACAAGAATCTGAGGATTTGGCAGCTGGGATGCGACAGGAGCCTTCACTTGCAGAGTAGCAAACTGAGAAGGATACACCAAACCCGGATTAATCATCTGACCGGCATTCTGACCCATCGGAACACCATACGAATAATTCGGAGGAGGTACCACAGTAGCTGAGGAAGATGCCCCGGGATAGAACATCCCAGGATGAACAGCAGTTTGACCAACTTGAGATGAAACCGTAACATGAATAGGAGGACCTCTATACACATGCTCTTCTTCATCAGGCGTTTCAGTGTCAGCCAATCCGGCAGTTTGATGAGTTTGAACCTGAAGATTCTCAGGATCATCATTCACCACTGGAGTCGGGATTGGAGTAGGCATAACCCATGGATATGCGGCAGCATCCCCATTAGGCATGGGCGCAACAAAAGGCTGATATGGCACGAAGGCACTACCATTATTCGCAATCTGAGGAGTGTAATTCGGAGGCATGCATCAAGGAAAACCCGCGGGCATTTGGTTCAAACCAGGTTGAACAACAGGCTGATTCACAGGCTCAATTGGTACTTCAACAATAGCAGGAGACGGAACAACAACGGCAGGAGTGGTCGTAACAATAGGAGGAACAATCACAACAGGAGTGACAACAGTTATATCAATAGGGGTTGCAGCAATAGTGGCAGCAGCAGCATCGTCCCTTTGGGCATGAAGGAGTTCCATAATGACATCCATGTTCATCTGGAATTGATCCATCCGACCTTGGAATTGAGCCAGAGTTACCTTGTAAGCTGCGTTCTCAGCTTCGAAGTCAGCCATGATCTGGATTTGTTTGAGCGAGTGAAATACCGATGTCGAGTTGTCGTCTTGCTACAAGGAAGGCGAACAATGATGAGCAACGGTTTCAGATGAAGGAACGTGCATATGTGTGCAAATCAATGTATGATGTGCATGCAAAAATAAAGTTTTAAATTCCAAGAATTCTTAAACTTATCTTTGTTGACAATAATCATAAAGCATATAAGTAAAGGCATAAAAGATAGAGTGAGCAAGAATCTTCATTAACTCAGCAATAAAGGACAGAAGTACAAGTCGAATACAAGTCAAATATCTGCCTTTTGGGCTACAACAAAATCCGCATGGATTCTATCAAATACCACCCTACACACAGACAAGAAATGGAAAACAACCCAAGGAAATTGGTGTGGCAATGCATCAGCATATGCATCCCTCAACAACCTAGGTAGGTCCTCCAATGCATGCTCAGCAAATCTGGCTAGACGGTTGTGCCTCTCACTCTAGTACTTCACATCCTTCATGAGGTTACGCAACAACGAATGATTAGGTCCCTGAAGCACATCCTGAAGAAAGGCCTCTTTCTGATCCAGGAGGTTCTGTAGATGACGGATTTGATGCTCCCAGTGAGTGCTCTTTGTGCTGAGCTGACTAATCTGCTCTTGACTCTGATGTACTTGATCTTGCAGCTTCTAAATCTCACCAAAGACCTGGTCGAGCTTAGCTTGACACTGAGAAAAGTCGTTGGCTAACTGATTAGCACGGTCTTGCTCACTTTGCCACTTTGCCTTGAACTCGGATAACTTCCCTCGAAGCTCTTCAAGTTGCTTGTTGTAGCTCAGCTCCTCTTTGTAGGCTTGATAATGAGCATCGGTGAGTTGTCTCTTCTTTGAAGCAAGTCCCTCATAGGTGCTCTTCAAAGCATCACCCACCTTTATACGCTTGTTCTGTTCAACCTCCACCTCTTTGAGCATGCGCTCACGCTTCTGATGGAGCTCAATCTGTAGGCTATCCTTCTCGGAAGTGACTCTATCAAGGTTGAGACGAAGATCAACATTCTCCTTCTTCAACTTCTCAACAATCAGCTTGAGTTGATCGACTTCCGATGGAGGAACAATGGCAAGTTCAGGAAGCTTGGCATTCATGGAAGGCTCAGGAGAGAAGGGCAACAAGATCTTTTTGACGCGCTCTTTGACCCAAAGTGTGTAAGCTTCCTTGGCTACGCAATTCTTCTTACCCAAATCGGCTCTTCCTTCGAGATGAATCTGAGTCCAAGCGGCACTGAATCTCTTCAACAAACCCATGTCATCAACCCCCTCATGAAAGATGAACTCCTTCACTACCTTAGGATTAGGTTTGGCTACCATAGGATATCCCAACTGTCGGAAGGACATTCTTGGATTGTAGTTAATTCCACCCTTTGTACCCAAGAGAGGCAAATTAGAGAATTTCCCACAATGAAGAATGATTGGAAGGTCGTCGAAGACTCGAGAATACCAAGAAATAACATCAGCAGTAAGGGACATGATTCGTTGAGACCACTTCAGATTACCCTTATTCTCAACAAAGGGACCCTTCTGTGGAAGGTGAGACATGAACCATCGGTATAACAAAGGAGCACAATAGACAATGGTTCCCTTCTTCTTTCCATTCCTGGCATGAATATAATGGTAGGTATCAGCAAGAAGTGTCGGAACAGGATTCTTGGACAAGAAGATAGTGATGGCAACCTGATATATGAAATCCTCCATGTTCGAAAACAAGACAATCCCATATATCAGCAAAGCAAGAACGACATTGAAAGCCTTCCAGTTTTCATCCTTAGCAAAAGAAGTGGCCTTGTCAACCAAGAACTTCGAAGCAAACCCTCGAATACCCTTCCCTTTGGTCTTGAGATTATCCTCCACATCCTTCTTACTAATGCAAAGCGCATCGGCAATAAGATGAAACTTTGGACAACCGCTAGTGTAGACATAAGGAACCTGCTTCTTGATCTCAACCCCTAGAATATAAGCATACTCCTTAAGTGTGGGTGCTAGCTGATAATCCTGAAATGTGAAGCACCTATATGGCGAGTCGTAGAACTGAACCAGAGTGTGAATAGCGGTGATATTGACTTCAGTGTTGAGGATGGTCAATAGGTTACCATAAGTACCTATGAAACCCCCTCTGTGATCTCCAACTAACAAAGATGCCAAATCTCTCAAAGTACCCAGCTTAGGCTCCACAAACTTGTAACTGAAGATGCCACGACAACCAGTACTCATCTCTATGATAATGTCAATAAAAGATAAGTCCTCGAAAACCTGGAAATGCACATGCAAAAATTAATTTACATGATGGAATGACATGCAACACAACAACAAGAAGCCAACACTGTCTGAATAATCCGAATATCTGCTTATAATTTTGTGTCGGTACAACATAGTCAGATGTGTCGGTGAAGAAATCTGATGTGTGTGAGAGAACAAAGATATGAAGTGGCTTGTTTTCCTGCAAAAACCCATCCCCCTCACATGTGTGATCTAGACACAACAAGGTGATCCCTAGAAAGGTCGCCCAAACCATAGGACTCAGAATGAAAACCCCCCGCCGCAGTGAATTCTTACAGGACGGAAGTATTCTCAAACGAATCACGATCTAGGATGTGGGTCTCGTGATATCCCAACGCGCAAAATGCAGGCCTCACGACTATCCACGTTCTATCCTATGTGTATACTAGGCCCGATGTTAGGACCTTTCTCTCCAATAATATGTACCCATCCCAACAACAGCAGCAAATAGCATATATCCAGAATATGCAGCATATGAATATTCAAATCAGTAAAGAAATGCGATAAATAAACATAAAGCTAAAGCAAGTAAAATAAAGCGAATAAAGCACAAAAGATAAACACCCAAACAAGCAAGAGAGCAAACAAAACTAGGCGAGACCCCAACTTGCAAGCAAGGACTCCCCAGTGGAGTCGCCAGCTGAACATGGCTGGTTTACATCCTGAGTGAATCGCACACTCAAAGATAACACAGAGTCGCCACCGAACTTTATTTAGTCCAAAGGACAGGGAAAATATCGATAAAACCCAAGGGGAAGAGAAACGGGAACGGGGGTCGGTTATGCGAAAGGAAGGTAATAGCACCTAACGCATCCATCGTACTCGACGGGAACCATTTCACTTGCTTCTAGGCTTGGATGGGTTGTCTATCTAAAGGCTTCTAGCTAAAAGAAAGAGGAGAGAGAGAAGGAAGGGGAAAAAGAAAGAAAAGAAAGAAAGTGCTCGCGGAGGATTGGGGCCCTCGTGCCTACGTACCCTCATAGTACAATGAGGAAATCAGAGCGTCGTAGTTCATGGAACCAGGGGACAGAAAGGAAGGAAGAAAGGGAGAAGGAAAGAAAGGTGGAAGTTTACTCGCCAAGACATCGCGTCTCATGCCTACGTATCTGACATTCGAAAGAATGCAGAATCAGAGCTTCCATAGTTCGGGGAACCGAACGGAAAATAAAACAAGAAAGAAACAGGAAAACAAAAGAAGTGGTGTCAAAACCAAGAGCAAGAGTGAAAGAAAACTCTACTGGGGAAGACCACACAGTAAGAGCGATGGCACAAGAGACTAGAAAAATAATGGTGTCAAAACCAAGAATGAAAGAAACTCCGCTGGGGAAGGAAAAAAGAACTGCTAGGGATAGAATATAAGCGACCCGGCTGGGGATCCAAATAAAGGGATGGTGTCAAAACCAAGAGAAAAGGGAGATTCGGTATACTAACTGGCTGGCAGTGGTTAACCGAAGAAAGAGGTAAGATTCTGACGGGGAAAAGAGGCTGGTGTCAATAGACGAACTGTGATAAACCAAGAGTGTTGAACCAAGAGAAGGTGTTTGACTTTGAGGGGGCATCAGTATATTAACTGATAAACAGTGGTTAACCAAAGAAAGAAAGGACTGCAACTCTGTGGGGGATATAGAAGCATTGGTTTTAATAGAGAAAACTGTGATTAACCAGAAGAACGAGTGTAGGACCGATCGAAGGTCGTAACCCAAAAAGGGTGTTGGTATTGACTGAACAAACAGGACTTGACCAACGAAGAAGGGTATTAAACCAAAAGAGGTTACTAACCGCAGGGGTTCGGTTTTTAACAAGACATTGTGATTAACCGAGAAGAATGAGTGATTAACCAGGAGAAGGTGATTAACTCTAAAAGGGCTTCAGTATTTTAACAGACGGACTGTGGTTAACTGAAGAAATGGGTGGTTAACTAAGAATAGGTGATTAACCCAAAAGGAAACCCAGTGATTTAACAGACGGACTGTGGTTAACTGAGAAGGAGTGCAAACATTGGTGTTTTAACTGACAGGCAGTGATTAACCATGAGAGAAGAACCAAAAGAAGGTTGCGAACTCTGCAGGGGATTTGGTTGTAACAGGAGAACTGTGTTTAATCGAAGAAAGAGGAAAGAGACTCTTCAGGGGGATCAAAAGAACAATGATTGACCGCAAGAAAAGAATAGGGTATTGAAACGAAGGTAATTTGCTAACCCAATGAACAAAGGATCATAACCATGAAGGTGATTAATCAAGAGAGAGATCGAAAGATATAGGAGTAATCAAGAATCGAATGAGATTGCAAAGGGAAAAAAGTGATCAAGGATCGACTCGACTGGGGAAAGAAAGCACACTACCGCCTGGAGATAGAGGTGACTAAGCCAAGCACAGGGTCATTCGTCCCCTACCTGAAATAGCCAGAATGAGAGTAGGAATTCTCCTTTCTCATTCCTTCTCTAACACACATGGTGTAATGCAGAAGTTGAATCGGACGGCACAACAACTCCAAGTTGTACAGTGCTCCCGCGTGGAGAGACGGACAACATAACGGCTCCAATTTGTACAGTGTTCTGATGCAAGGTGTAGCGCGAAACTCCAACTATACGGGGGGGAAATAGAGAAAAAGCTCTAAAGGAAGCCCTAAAGAGAGGGAAGGGAAAAATCAACTAATCGAAACATGGCTTAGATCAATTAATCAAAGGGAAAAGCCATGCCAACAATTTTCCAAAGAGAGTGAAAAATCATTAAGGCAAAAGGTGCGAAATATTGATTATTCAAGATTAAGCTTATCCATGAAGAATGACCTTAATGCAAAACCAAGAAAGGGAGTACAAAACAGTACCAAATGATCAACAAAATGCAACACAAAATCATGTTATTGTGATCAAAGAAAAATGCAAGAATGATTATATTCACATGATTCCAAAAATATGAATAATTTGAATAATAAAAAATGTGCATCGAAAGTTCATGAATAAGCTTCAAAAAGAAGTTAAACGACACTTAAAACATTCATAAAAATCAATCATATCAATCCATGGAAGTTAGAGGAGGAAAGGATGTCAAACAAGCTTGAAAAACACCAAAAATGGCACTATGTTACAGTGGTAATCGATTACCCTAATCAGGTAATCGATTACTTGCTTGAAAATAGCAGAATCTGGAAAAATTTGTGCAGAGTAATTGGTTACTCTATTTGAGTAATCAATTACTCAGTTAAAAAAACAGCGCTGATGCAAATTTGTGAAGAGTAATCGGTTACTCTCTTTGAGTAATCGATTACCACGGTAATAGTGGCAAAAAAACAGCAAAAACAGCTTTTCAAAAGCAGCTTTCAACACATAATCACTTATCCAAACTATCACATGCTAGGACACGGATTTGTGCATGAAAAATCAAGTTTAGAAGTAGCAAATGATCAACAATAGAATCAATTAAACAATCAAGCAATGGTATAATCAATTCACATGCCAAAACGTCGAAACTACAACACGAATGATATGAAAACGATCGAAACAGAAAAATGAAAGAGATCCACCAACCTACAAGGCTGAGATGTGCCTTGGTAAATCTTGCAATGTGATCTTGATGAAGATAATCAAAGAAAACCAGAGGAATTTTCAATTATAGCCGAAACGTATCGAAACCAATCAAATCGCGAAGAAAACTCCAAAATGAGAATTATCACCGTCGAAACTTGAATCGATCACTTGAGATGAATCCAAAAGCTATTGAACTTCAGAAAAACCAGTATAATGGAATGGCAATGAAGGTTAAGCTCAAGAAATAATCACTTTCAATGTGAAAAGTGATTATTCTTCAAGAATTAAGAGCTTTTAGTGAGGTTTTGGAAGGGAATTGAGATGAAGATGAAGATGTAGTAGAAAAATCAGAGATGAATGAGAGAGAATTGAGAGTGGAATTATGAAGGATTTGTGTGAGAAATGTGGGAAAATGATGGAGAGGAGTGAAGAGTGAGTGAAGGTGTGCTTATATAGACTTTAGGTTTGGAGTATGAGAGATTTGGAATTTGGTTTGGAATTAGTTTTGGGTTTGGAACTAGGTTAGGAGTTAGTTGGACTTGACTCACTGAGTTAAGGCGGTTAACTCGGTTAGTTAGAACCAACTCGGTAACAAACCCAAGGTGAATTCCAACATCCAAAGATCCATATTACTTGGAAAACAAGGAACATGGTGCACTTAATTGGAAGTGAAGCATTGGAGTAAATTTGAGTGAATTCTTGAAGACTCCAGAATGTTCCACATGCTATTAGACCAATGTAGAATCCAAGACCAAAGTGTGTGCAAAGGGGCTGTCATGAAAAAGCAGCATAATTTGCAAACTGACACAGGGTAATCGATTACCCTATTTGAGTAATCGATTACTCTAGCCAATTTTGCCCAATTTTGCTTAAAAAAGGTGTTGTGGTCCCGGTTTCGATTTTCCACCTCTTGTTTTAATGAATAGGCATAGTAACCTTTATTTTGTGCCTGTCTTGATGATGTGATGACCTTGTGAGAATATGATTAATCGGGCTTGGAAAACCTGAATATCCTGCAACAGGAAACACACAAAGAAAAGTGCGAATGCGTATGCTAGCGATGCGAATGCTTATGCTCATGCAAAAGGCCAAAAGAGGGAGGTCAAATTTCGGGTTACACATATTGCATCAAGTAATAAAGTAAGGATATCGTACCCACGGGGAGTGGAAGAGATTTAGATTGAATTTTTGTAAATAATCTTTGTTTAAAAGAAGTATGATCAAGGTAACAAATAACAATTGATAACAGGTCAAAGGAGTCCACACTACTGAGGTAAAACTACTTAATAAGAGGAAGAAAATATCAAGAGAGTGATTGATGAGCTAAGATCCATTAATATATTAGTAGTCTAAATGTGTCGTGCCTCAAAAGGTCAGAACGTGATCTCATTCTGTATCTCTACAACATCAAAGCATGCATTACTAGGGCAAGGGAACAAATCTCTAAGCCTCACTTATAACCCTAAAATACATCTGGTTTTAATTTTGAAAATTCTTTATGGCCTTAGCTTCTTATCTATAAGAAATCTAATTTAAGTGAATATCTCTATCCTACTTGTTTAGCCACTTTTGTTATGAAATCCACTTGTTGTTGGATCTCTCACAACAACAAGCTTTTACCTTTTTCTAAGTTGATCATTCTAGGAAGCAGGTTTATAGCATACAAACACATACCAAAATAAGACACTCAACAACACATAATTTTAACATAAAGACAACATTATGTTAACTTCACTTTGCTCATCAAACAAGTGTTTAGCTCATAGTGAGCTTAGTACAAACTACTGAACTGAAACTAGTAGAAAACACACTTAAACTAAAGATGTAAAAGAGATGACAACCTAATAGTAACTTGGAGTTCCTTTGCGTTGAATAAACACCAAATGATATATCCAGTCATGCTAGCTCTCAGCAGTGAGTACCAGATTGGATAAGAAGAATAACACACTCTATTTCTCAATAACCCTTAAAAGAAAATAAACAACTGCTTAAGAATATCCTGCTTGTGTGAATTCTCCATCTCTCTTCTTTCGAAGCTTAAGGTCAGCTTTTATAGACTTGAGTGTGGATGTGAAAGTTGGTAGGCTTTGGATCTTGGGCCTTTGATTCAAATGAGGTTTCAGCCCAAATCAAATCAACAAATTCTCCAGCTGTCTTTCATGCTTAGCGAACAAATTTTTAGTATAGATAGCAATGGAAGACAAGGCGTCTGCTGCAGGCTGCTGTAGTAGATAGTGGTGCAGAGGTGTAGGCGGCGGATGACTGGTGCAGGGCGCGCTTTTACAGACGTGGTCCCCACCGTACTATGCTTTTTGTCCCTATGCACAATTGATCTTATCTTTTTGCTTCTTCAATTATTCTAAGCATATTCCTGCCACATAGGCCCTAGCAATGATCTCCCTCCAAGCTTTTGGTGAATTGCTGATTGTGATCCTTAGCAACTTTAAATTCTTCAAATCGTTCACACTCTAGATTGTGAATTGCTTGCCTTAAAACTATCTTTCAAAACAAAAACACACATAAAAACTACAAAGGGAAGCACCTAGCATGCTTAAAACAAAATAAGCTAAAACTAGTAAAATTAATTAAACAAACATTAAACTTAAACTAAAAACCTATTTGAAAATGGATCATAATGACACACTAAAAGTGTGTTATCAGTAGGTAATATTTCTCTTCCTACCCAGTAACAGGTAGTTGATTTTGTTTCCTCATGAGTTTATTACCTTCTTTTAAGCTATCACTTATTTGGTAGTAGGTAATATACCTCTTTGCTTACCCTACCCAGTAACCGGTAGTTGGTAATCTTTTTCTTCCTGGAATAGTTACCTTTGTTTAAGCTACCATATGTCTGGTAATAGGTAATATATTTCCCAGTTGAGTTAAACTCCTTTCCCTTAGTGGACCTTTGCTTCCTTTGCCCCAGCAAAGTCTTGCTTTGTTTAACAATAGTAGGTCTTCCCCCGTTGGTATCCTTTGTTGCTTGTGTTGGTAAGTTTCCCTCAGTGGAGTCTTACTCTTTTGTTTTTCCCCTGTGGAGTCTCTTTTCTTTTCTTTTTCTCTCCAGCAGTTTGTTTGTCTTTTGTGGCATCCTTTTTCCCACAGAATCCTTTGCATTCATTTTCATATCATGTGCATTTTACGGTATCTTAGGGCCAAAAATTGGGTTCGTTGTTGTATTTAAGAATCTCCAATCCCGTCGAGACGAAAATTTCAATCTTCATATCTCCGAATTGAAGAAACTTAAACAGGGGCAGTTGTTATACCCTAAATTTTAACCCTAAGATCCCATCCTCTTTTTGCATTTTTGCATACAAACAAGATCACAAGCTTGGCTGCTTTCTTACCCTCTCATCTTTGTGTGTGCTTTTGCAGAGATCATCAAACACCTCTTTATGTATCTTTTTCCTTTATGTTTATATGCTTTATGTTTCACTAACTACTAATCAAAATACCAAAAATATGTCTTGTATCCTTTTGCTACTTTGCAAGGTATGATACTATATCAAGAACACCAAGCATGATTCATCAGCTAGGGTTTTGCTCCCTCAAGGTTAAAATGTGATCAACTATTGATCCTCAAGGGCTATCTTATCATACCATGGCTTCTAATATGAAAGTACAAGGTTTCAAGCATCATTCAATTTCATTTTTGATAAAATATATCTCAAGGTTTAGTAGCTTGTCTCTCAAGAAAAGTCAAAGGTTCATGTGTTTATTTCCATGCCTTCATCAACAAGTTACCTCAAGATTTGGTCAATTTAATCAAAAGAAATTCAAGGATACATTATTTTGAGTTCATATGATTATCCATGTGCTTTGAAATGTAAGGAAAGTCCATGTTTACAAGTTGATTCAAGGAAGTTTGAACTAAAAAGTCAACATTTCAAGTCAAAGTTCAAAAGATCACAAATCCTTCAATTCTCAATATTTTTGAATGCTTATTTTTTCGTATGACTCTTCTAAACACACTCTTCAACTTCTCATTTACATGACAAGAGACAATTATGCTTGGATGATCATCAAAAGTTTGAAGACATTATAGGTCATTTGTGGACTTAGTGAAATTTTGCCCATTTTCAAGTGACTTTTTCTCAACTTTCAAGAATCACAACATCCTCAATTTTCAACATTTGGAGGTCATTATTTTTGCACAATATTATTTATGATGCCCTCTACAAGATTGCTTCAAAGGTCAAAGTCAAATTGTGCTTGAAAGGCCATGGAATTCATTGATACATTATAGGTCATTTTTAGCCATTTGGACTTAGAATATTTTAAGTTTGGTTTGCCAAATTTTTGTGCCAAATTCAACATGAAATAAATTTTTGCTCAAGCATCCAAATGTAACCTTTCTTGGCACATTGTGATCTTTTCCATGATGTTAACAAGTTGCGAAAATAATGGAATCAAAAAGCCTCTTATACAAGGTGCCCCATTGATGCAAACATGGTTACTTGGAACTGAAGATTTGCACCATGATCAAATTTTTACCTCAACCAAAATTCAATTTCAAGCCAAATTACCACAGGATTTTCACTATAATCATATTAAGGCATGTTTATCAAGTGAAAACGACTCATAATGGCCAAGATTAGCTGCGTTTTGAGTGACTTCATGTGCAAGTTTGATCACACTTTTGGTGTTGATGGCTTCACACTAACTATGATCAAAACTCCACATATGTGAGCTCATCATCATCTCCTACAAATAGAGAGCCTTTCTACCTTCATTTTCAAGCTTTTAATAGCCAGAAAACCCATGTCCCACTCTCAAATTTTCTTCAAAAAGTGAGCTATCGTGTTTTAATTTCCAGCCAGTTTCAATACAATTTCTTGATTCAGTTAGCTCCATCGTGTTCCTCTGAAGCTTCTGCAAAAATTCCCAAGCTCTAAGAGTCCCTGAATCACTACAACCAAATCCAGTTTCAGAGCTCCTCCGATCATTTTTGGACAAGGTAGTTTGAGGCTCCGTTTTCAGTCAAACAAGTTACCACAATGTAGTCCTTTACATTCTGATTGTCTCCCCTAACCTAGCTGGTGTTAATAACTTGTATTCATCATTTAATTTTTGTTTTCGTGATCTCCATTTCACTGATTTTTCTCTACAATTCTCCTTGCTCACTTTCAATAAATGAAAATGGAGTAGGATGTTGAGTTTACCTTGATGAGACAGTTGCAATGATGGTAGTTTCGTGCCCTAATGTTACCACTTAGCAATCTTCAGTGAGCATCTCACTGGAGAAGATGACCAGAGAGGTGAGGAAGATGACCTGAGGTGTTAGACACGTTGGTTGTTTGAAATGTTTTGATTGGATAATTTCAAATGTGTTTCTGTGTGTTTTTTCCACTAATTTCCATCGTGCACCATCATCTGAGGAGCGTGGGATCTGCCACATCAATTAATAAATCCAGATCTTACGCTCCTCCTTTTTTCCTTTTATTTTCTTTTTCTGGTTTTATTTTTAAATTGAATTTTCATTCAAAAATTCATAGAAAATTCATTTTAACTCCAAAAATCCCAAAATAATTTCTAAAATTCTCTTTTATTTTTCTGTTTCTGAATTTATATTTTTCATATTTTATTTTCATCATTTTCTATTTTTCATGTTTTTTCTCTTTTTTGAAGCATTTTAATTAGTTAAAAAATAGTTTTATGCATTAAAAAATTCTCAAAAATTTTATATATCATTGTTGACGTGTTTCTGACTTGCATGAATTTTGTTGACCATTTGTGATTTGATTTGATACATAATTTTCATTTTCATCTTTATTTTCATTTTAAAATTAATTTTAATTCATATTATTGCATTTTATATTTGTTTGACTTGTGTTGACTTCTGTTGGCCTTTGATCTTAGTTGATTTGGTCATACGTTTCATCAAACTCATTGGATCTTGGGTGTTGATGGGGTGAAAGCCCTAATCCACCCAAATGGATGATTGATTTTGATGATAACTTGATCATCACTTGGATCCAATTTGGTTTTGTTATCTTGTTTGATCCTCTCTTCTTCATCCCTTTCTTTTTTCTTTTTTACCTTTCTTTTGATCAATTGGAGGATGTGTAGGTCATCTTGTTCATGAGATCTTGAGTGGTGCTTGATGAACTTTCATCATTTCAAATCTACCATTTGATTGATCATTTGATCAATTGAGGTACTTTGGATTGATGCATAAGTTTTTCTAAAGTATCATGAAGGGTTGCTTGATATAATGGATCCATCTTTCCTTGACTTAGGTCTTGATCCACTTTGTTTTGACTTGTGCTACATGTTTTATGAGTATGATCTTTAGATCATATCTCTAACATGTATGGTACATAAATTATTATTGACCGGCCTCCCATAGTATGATCTTCCTTATAGATTGTGATACTATTACTTATCATATCGCTAAATTTGTCCCTAATCGGAAAGTGATCATTTAGTCCAATTTTAGATATGAGTCATTTTTAGTTTAGATATAATTCTCCTATCTCCATAGTGTGTTGATTCTTTTCCACCTAAGAGAGCTAGTGGCATACTTGTTAATTTTATCCAAGTTAGAGCCATTCTTAAAGGATGATGCAAAGTTCTAACACTTGTTGGGTTGATCAGTTGAGTAATTTACTTTAAATGACAAAATGTCTTCTTCATTAACTTTAACACTAACACTAACTTTAATTGTGTTAACTTTTACTTTATGTCATTTATTTTTATGCACTTTTATCTTTATGCTCTTTATTTCTTGCTCTTTATTTTATGCTTATCATTTCATATCATATTTTTATCTTGTTTATGTTTATACCTTTTTCTCTTTGTCCATTTGGACTTTCTTTTTCTTTTTAAGACATTAATAAAGGCTAAACACCCTAAAAGACTCTTAATGCTTTCTTGGACTATTTGGTTACTATCCCTTGCATGGATTTGGAGTTTTGGACTTAGAATTAGGTTCTTTGCCCTATGCTTTGGAGTTATGACTTGAGACCTTGGATCTTATCTGGTAATTTGACCTTGAGTTGACCTCTTGTGAAGACTTGGCTTGGATACTTTATTTTCATATGATGCTTGGTTCTTATTGCTTATCTTGTTGCTTAAGTCCAAGGGATGGGAGTTTTGGCTTGTTTATGTCAAAGGCTTGTATCTGGGTTAGACCATTCCCTCCTTAGCTTTTATTTTATACTTTAGGGTAGCCTCTTCATCTCCTCCCCCTTCTTTAATTTTCAAAATCTTCTCCCTTTTTCAAAACCTTCTACTTTTTAAACTTGAACCACTTTCTCAATAAACCTTGACTTTGTCAAGTGATTTTCAAAATCATTTTCTTAATAAATGCTAATCAATCTTAAGCATATCAATAACATTTTCAAAAGACTTAAAAAATACTAAACTCATTCAAACCATTTTTGTGCCCTTTGTGCATTTTTTTTTGCTTTTAAAACTTTTTATAAAGTTTAGACATGAGTCATTTCCATAGTTGATATGTGATCCTCCTGTCCCCATATTATTTTTTGAAATAAGTTGATTATTTTCCACCTTAGAGAGTTAGTGGCATACTTGTTGATTTTATCCAAGTTGTAGCCCTTTGCATGGTGATGCAAAGGTCCATTTTCACATACTTATGGGTGATTAGTTGAAGTTTTATCCTTAAAATGACAAGTTGTCTTTTCATTTAAAATGAATCATAACAAACCATTTTATTATTTGTACCACGAACTATGAGGTTTTGATCCTCCATTGCACTTTGTGGGTACGTAGGCACGAGGCTCAAGAAGTCTTGTCAAACAAAAAATTATTAAAAAAATACTTCTCTTCTCACCTTACCAATTATTTGCAAACAACACCTTTTTAAGACAAATGCTATATTTTCAAGAGGTTCCTATAGAGTACTATAGACGTTTTGGGTACTAACACCTTCCCTTTGCGTAACCAACCCCTTACCGTTGCCTCTGTTTTTATTAGTTTTGTTTTATAACTTCTTTAGGTTTTGTTCGCTCTTTTCCGTTTCCTTTGGAAAAATAAAAGTGTGGTGGCGGCACTTGTTTTTGCGAGTTAAGTTAATCAATGGCTTAATATCGGATTTTCCCGCTACACCAAATTGCAAAGTCCATTGAAATACTATCCCATTTCCATACTTGAATATCTACCGGTTGCAAAAAGTCACCCGGCCTTTGGTGTTCAATTTTCACTTGTTGGCACACTACACATTCGGACACATAATCTGCAATATCTCTTTTCATCTCGGACCACCAATAGTCCTTCTTCAAGTCTTCATACATCTTTGAGGAACCAGGATGTATAGTAAAACCGACCTTATGTGCTTCCTCCCAAATCTTCCTTTTTAACTCTAAATCATCCGAAACACAAATCCTTTGGTTAAAAAGAACAAATCCATCTACGGTTCATGTGAAACCCGGTTGAACCAACACCTCTTAAAATTTTGTATCTAACATTTGCCCTTGTTGAATTTCATCTCTTAGAGTGGAATTAACATTCAAGTTTCCCATTATCACACCATTCAGAGTCCAAACAATATGAAGATTAACATCTCAAAACTTTTCCAATAAAGCATACTCCAACATCATCAACTTGGCCTTGTGTATCTTTTTCCGACTTAATGCATCTGCCACTTTGTTTGCTTTACCTGGATGGTACTTCAGTTCAAAATCAAAATCCTTCAAGTACTTCATCAATCTCCTTTGACGCATGTTCACCTCCTTTTGATTAAACAAATACTTCAAACTCTTATGGTCACTGAACATCTCAAAACGCATTCCATACAAGTAATAACGCCACACCTTCAATATAAAAACCACAACCTCTAACTCCAATTCATGAGTTGGATAATTCTCTTTGTGAACTTTCAACTGGCGAGAAGCATAAGATACAACTTGACCACCCTGCATTAACACACCTTCTAATCCCTTCTTGGAAGCTTTGCAAAATACTTCATATGGTTTACTAGGATAAGGAATAATCAAAACAGGAGCAGTGGTCAACCTTTATTTCAAACTCATAAATTTTTGCTCACAACCCGAATCCCAACTATAAGGAAACATCTTCCGAGTAAGTCTACTCATTGGAAAATGCAATTGAGAAAAACCTTTGATGAACCTTCTATAGTAACCTGCCAATCCTAAGTAACTTCTGACTTCCGAAGTATTCTTCAGTCTCTCCCAATTAATCACCGCCTCGACTTTTGATGGATCTACCGCCACTCCTCCGTGAGATATAACATGACCAAGAAATATAACTTCCGTCATCCAAAACTCACACTTGCTTAACTTGGCAAAAAGTTATCTCTCTTGCAATATCGATATGACAATTTTTAAATGTTCTCCATGCTTTTGCGGAGTACCAGATAAATGATAATGTCATCAATAAAGATCACCACAAATTGGTCCAAGTAAGGTTGAAATATCTGATTCTTATAATCCATGAAAACAACTGGAGCATTTGTCACACCGAAAGGCATTACGAGAAACTCATAATGGCCAAGGTTCTAAATGTAGTCTTCAATGCATCTGAACTCTTCACACGGATCTGATGATAATCCGACCAAAAATTAATCTTCAAGAACACGCGGGCTCTTTTCAATTGATCTAACAGGTCATTAATTCTAGGTAATTGGCACTTGTTCTTGATGGTGACTTTATTCAACTGGCCATAATCAATACACAGATGCATCCCACCATCATTCTTCTTTACTAACAGCACTAGAGATCCCCAGTGTGAAACACTAGGTCGAACAAAATGTTTACCTAACAACTCTTCAAATTGTTCCTTCAATTCCCTTAACTCGAGTGGTGCCATCCAATATAGAGAAACATATATAGGAGCCACTCCCGGGTACCAGGTCAATAGAGAATTCCACCTCTCTTTCTGGAGGAAAAGAAGTGTCATCCTCGAAGAAAACTTCTGGAAACTCACAGACAACATGGATTTGTGAAGCCTTCAAGCAATCACTTTCTTCCTTGGTGAGAACCAAGAGAACACACTTTTCTTCTTCAAACAAGAAATTAACCATGCCAACCGTACCTTCTAAAATAGTAGTCAACACATCCTTTAGAGTAGCTTCCTTAGACAGAATGATGATTAATTTCTTCTCGCAACCAATGAACACCGAATTAGCATAAAGCCAGTCCATCCCCAATACCACATCAACTTTCTTAAGCGGCAAACAAATAAGGTCAATCTGGAAAACTCTACCATCCACCGATAACACAGTTTTCACAAATCAACGTTGTCTCAACCATCTCATCCATGGAGGTAGTAACCACCATGGGAGGATACAAAGGAATAGCATGTAACCCAAGTCGCTTCATATGTTGTATCGACACAAAAGAATGTGTTGCTCCACAATCAAACAATACGAAACAAGGATGTCCATTCATGAAACACGTATCACCAATCAAAGAGTTGTCACCCTTGGCCTTCTTTGCATCCAATGTGTAAACCCGACCGATACTCTTCCCTTGCACTTGGGTTCTATTATGAGGGCAATCCTTTGCTATATGACCTAATCCTTGACATTGATAACACTTCACACCTTCGAGGTTACACTTTCCAAAATGGTTCCTACCACACATACGGCACGAGGGAGGAGTGTTAGGTCTAACGCTCTGTACTTGTTTCCCTTTGAAGGGTTGTGGTCTAGGCCTAAATAGTTGACTTGGTCTTCCTTGCTCCTTCTAACCCACCCTACTCAAATCTCTCTCTTCTTGAACTCTCCTCAAACTATTCTCAGCCACATAACACTGCCTTAACAATTCAGCATAGGTGGTAAACTCTCTTTGAGACACACTATGAGATATTTCAGCCTTTAATCCAAACAGAAATTGGTCAATCTTCCACTTTTCATCAAGAGCCTACACGACCTGCCTAGAATAAGCAGCCATGTCCTCGAACTTCTCAGCATAAGCAGCCACCGTCATATTACATTGTCTCAAATGTTGGAATTCAAACTCCTTTTGAGTCCTCAAAGAACTAGGAAAATACTTGTCCAGAAAGGTAGTTTTAAAATGTTCCCATGCCTTAGGCACTCCTAGGTTAGTCATCAAAGTTGAAGCACTTTCCCACCACCTCATAGTAGGACCTCTCATCATATATGAAGCAAACACCACCTTGTTCTCCTCACTATAAGGCACTATCAGAAATATTCTCTCCATACCAGACACTCATTCATGAGCTTTCACAGGATCTAGCCCGCCATTAAATTCAAGATGATTCATGCGAAGAAATATCGGAAACTCCCACCTGTAGCTTCTGGTGTAACCACAGGAGGATGAAGACTTTAATTCAACTATTGCATCACCTGTTACATGAATTGGTTATGTTGTTGCTGCATCTATTACACAAATTGAGGCCATTGAACATTCTCACTACCACCTGGAGGATTCGAGTCAGATGTCTCAGTTACAGGCCTACCACGTCTTCTGTGTCCATCAACCATGTCCCTAAACGTTATACAAATAGAATCAAGTTGATCAGACTCAATACTATGAATATAACATCAGAAACGATGATGTCCGCACACATATGAAGCAGAAATAAATAATTATAATATTTCATGGCTAGGTCGAGGATACGACCTGCTCTGATAGCAACTATAATACCATATATAATATTTGTCTAGAATAATTCATATTATACATGATTGTTAGTTTGGTACTGAAATATACATAAGTTTCTAGTGACATATTATACATATTACATGCCCAAAACAGAAATAACTAAAAGTGGCATAAAATATATACAAGATGTTCAAAATACTAAGAACTAGATCATATAAAATGATCTCAAAATAGAGCCTTCACAATGGAAAATCCATCCAAAATGCTAATACAGGTAAGGACATCAATCAACTTTTCCCTTACCCTTCACTGAACCGAAACCACCTAAAAAACATTCAACAACATGGGGTGAGATAATAATCCAAGTGGGTTCCCTATCTTATGGGTTCTCTCGGCTTTACAAGGTTCTAACTGAACCCTACCTCAAGTCAAAAGGGAAGGGATAAGACTTGAGTTCACAAAGCACACATTATATGGAAACATGTTGCCTGAGTCCAACAACTCAAACTATCACTAATTGGAAACTATAGCAAGGCATCCCCTTTTCCCGTCCTCTCCTACGTCTAGGACTTTCGACATGGGTCATGGATCCTTGTAATGTAATTTAACATACATAATGGATTCAGATTCAAGGTGCTTTCCACATGAATCGTCGCTTCCCATGTGACCCTTCCCATCTCAAGCATTTTACCCATAGGCTCCATTCGTACTACACACGAGAATCAAACCTGCCAAAGTAATAGTGTGTACATTCCAGATAAGAGCTCTACATAAGCCTCAACTCTTGTAAACGACACATCTCAAGGGATTGTTTTCGACTACGTGATCACAAACACAAACATGATTGTATTCGACAATCACAAGGCAACACATTCACCTTATTCTCAATGTAACACAAACCAATACATGTTCCATATAATGTCTCACATCTCCACTAGACAACTACTTGACAAGGATGCACACCTAGGCATCAAATGCACAAGCATTATTATCTAAGTCATCTATGATATACTAGTCACCCTACTAGCTCACATTATTAACCTTCATTAAGGGTTTTCCCCACATTCCTTTATAATTTTATAATATATTAATATCGTTCACGATTCACCGATCATTCATGGTAAAAAATATATAATAATCATAATAATCAAGGTAGAACAAGTCATGATACCAATGAACATCCATAGGAAATAACCAAGCAA
Source organism: Lathyrus tuberosus (assembly GCA_022829125.1). NCBI lineage: Eukaryota > Viridiplantae > Streptophyta > Magnoliopsida > Fabales > Fabaceae > Lathyrus > Lathyrus tuberosus. The sequence continues at coordinate 18,977,282 of JALAZF010000012.1, read as the reverse complement.
TCAATAAAACAAATTGACTAAAACTGCCAGGCTCGCTGTGCAAGATCTAGGCGAGGTCGCCTCGCTTTGATTTTGTTGTGCGAGCTCTGGGCGAGACAAGGAAAATTTGAGGCAGTAGTGAAATGCCTCAATGGTCGCTGCTGGTTCGCTATTGGCTCGCTGTGTGAGCTCTTCGTTGCAGAAATTCTGACTTGCAGAATCTGTTGACACCAAAAAGGGTTTTTAACCCCACTTCACACAAGACTTACTTCCACCATAGAAACAACTTGTATAGCCACAAAACAACATTCAAAACATGTTTAACAACATATTCACATGGATTTCATGAGATTAGAAAGTAAGAACACATCAAAATTAACATTTGCGAAACTATTTCATAAACCCTAACTTAAATATTCTACCTAGAACCCACCTCTAGATGATGATGAAGAAGTTGTTGATGATGAAGATGAGATGATTTGATGATGAATGACGAGTTCTACTTCTTCTTCTTCTTCCATTTCTAGGGTTTTCTTCTCTTTCTCCCTTTTCTCTTCTTTCTCTCTACTTCCTCTTTCTCTTAACTCTTTTCTCCCACCAAGTTGGAAAGAATAAGGAAAGAAAGAAAAATGATATTTAGAAACATATCATAAAAGTTAGTAAGACTAACTTGGTAAAAGTCCAATTTAAATAGTATCCAAAATTTCTTTATTCTACCAATTAATAAAACCTCAGAGTCAGATAATATTAATTAAATCAATCTGAGCTCATCAGTTACTCTAATTATCTCAACAGATAACTCTCAGAGACCACATGAACCCAGTTGATCTCAACTAATATTATTTAGAGTATTTTAGGAAATACGGGGTATTACTTGTATGCACAAAAGTAAGTTAATAACTTCATATTGGTTAATTCACTTTACTGATTATTGTCTCTAACTAATTTATTTGAAAATTTTTTGTTTAGATGGTCGGCTCGTGGCATGACTTACAACAAATGTCCTAGACATTGTATCATTCAATACCGCAATCTCTTGGATCACCTTACATCTGGAGATGTAATGCCACTAAATGAATCAATTTATTTTTAATATCACCCATTTTATGATCTAATCTTTTTCTCTTCTACAGTTCATTTGGCGTCCATATCTAAACTTGGAACATCAACATGAAGTCAGTGAAGAAGATACAGCCGTTTGGACTGCATGCACACCGATCATCAGATTCACCACTGTGGAGATGCACCACAGTGACCGTGCCAAACTACATATTTGAATGCTTTAAAACATCCCAGATCCCCGGACTGGCCTCGGTAAATGGCACCAACTTAAAATTAATGAACAATGAAACTTTACCAATTGGAAGGACTTTGCTAAACTGAGTGTCGTAAATGGAGGAACCGTTGTGACCATGTCTTACGTGACTTTGTGATGGCAACCCCGTCTAGACCAACTAGTACTTATGTGGCTTGGTACAGATTAATTACAATTGGGTTTGTCTTCGAAGTGAGATATCTATACGATCCATGACAAACCACTTACACACAAGAAGCTTCAACATCTAACCCCCCAGAAAATTATCAGACTTGTTACTCACTGTAACACCCCGTTTTATTTTAAATTATTCTTCGTAATTTAATTACGTGAAGTTGTGTGTATAATTGTGATTATGTGTGTTTTGTTGTGTTTGGGGATGTCCTTGGTGTGGGGTAGTAACCTTAAGAGTAGACCTTGAGGGTGGAGGAGTGTGTGAACATTTGAATAGAGATTGATGGTGTGAGAAGTAAAACTAAATATAATATATTAGTGATAATTAGTTAACTATTTAATATTAGGTGAATATTAATTTAATTAAATAATTGTTGAGAATTATTATTATTATTATTATTATTACTATTATTATTATTCTTTTAATTAAATGGGATCAATAATAATAATAATAATAATAATAATAATAATAATATAACGAAATCAAATAAAATGAGATATTAAGTGTGTAGAGAATTGAAGGGCAGGATTGTAATTGCATGAGGATGAGTAAGGGTAAAAGAGGAAACCATAGTTGAGGGATTTTATAAAGGAATTAGAAAAGATTGGAATCAGTTTCTAATCGTACGTGAATTTGGAACTGAAGGTGAAAGAGGCTAGGGCAAGGAAGTGAAAGAACTCCATTAGAGAAGGGAAAAGCTCAACAAATCTAAGGTAAGGGTGGGGTTCTGATATTGTAAGGGTTAGTATGTTGAATGATGGGTAAAAGTTAGGTTTTGTCTTATGGGTGGAATGTTGTTCTCTGTTATGATTTCTATGAATAATTGATAAATGATGAAATTATTAGTTGATTTGTGATAAACGATGTTTTGTTAACTAATATGTGATGGGTTCTTACGTATAGGTGTGTGTGGTGTTTCTATTTTATAAATGGTTGAAAGTTCCTCCATTATTGAGTTTTGGGGTTTCGAGTCGGAAGTATGAAATTGATGATGATTTGTTGTTAATCCATGAGTAAAACATAGTATACTTGAGTTTTAGTATGTTATTTTGGTATAAATTTGGGTCTATGATGATGGGGTTTAGTGGCATAGGCTCTGGTATGAAAAGCTGGTGTGAAATAGCTTTTAAAAGAAGTGATTTTTGGGGCTCGGAGCAGCGTGCGTCGACCTCCAGGATCTTCTGGGTCGACCTGATGCTACCCAAATGTAATATTGTGGAAATTTGAATAGTATGCGTTGTTAGATCTTGTCTTGGGGTCTGCTGCAAAATATGAACCAGAAGAAGATGATGAAGACGGTACGATGAAGTTGCACAAAATAATTCCAAAGCGTGTGTTTACACTAAGCTTTAGGTTCGATTCTCCCCCACCAATTTATGCAAATTGGATGGAAAAGGGTTAACCGGCGAATCCCCATCAGGATACTTTGGAAACCTTAACATGAATTGCACATTCACATTAAACATATCGATTAATGATATTTTACAGAATAAAGTTTCCTCGTTTATTCTTGTGCACTAGAAAAATAAAGAAATGACTTCGATATAATATTTTACTCTGAAAATATTCATTTTTGTATATCTTTTATGGCTGACAAGTATCTTTATTTATAAGAAAACTTGTACCGATTGGTGTGGAGAAACAATGTTTCATTTGATTCCAACATGACCATTCACGAACCATTGGATATCAATATTAACAAACATTTTCATGAAAAGTTGTGTTGATCTGCTGGTTGCACCTTTTGACCACACGCCCAATCGTTATAGGGTCTCTGGTTATATTCTAGACAATTGCAACTTTTGGCCATTTATTTTGTTAATTTAACCATTATTATTTATCAATTTAGTATTTTGTCAATATAACCTTCATACAAATTAATTTGGTAAAATAAATAATAGATACAAAATTTTAAAATCAAAGTTTCTTTAAATAATAATAACAAATAAACAAATAATTTTTCTACCATACAGTGTCATTCGTTCTTGCAAAATCTGCTACCATTTCATTACAAAAATATATATTTTAAATGGTCATTAAGAAATTGCATAGTATCGTTATTCCTTGAAACAGTGCGACTGAACTCATCATAATCATTCAACATCAAACGTCATTTTTATGCATTATGTAGCAATGCACTGTTTCAATAATACAAACACATATTGCATACTCAATATGTATTTTTCCCCAATCTAAAATGATACCACTGTAATATCATCACACAATTTCATACATTGTGCCAATTTGATACCAATTTTACCACATTAAAATATATCAATTTCATATTCAGTTATACTAAACTGCAACATGTAGCATATTCGTAACAATTGAATTGACATATGGGTGCAACGTTTTGTTTCAAAATTAAGAAACCGACACATTTCATGATTTCATCACATAATGATGTAATATTGGCAGAACATGTTTATGTCATTAAATTTTGCAAAATTGAATATATATATATATATATATATATATATATATATATATATATATATATTAATGTAATCGAATTATTATGTACCTTTCACCATGGTTATGAATAGGAGAGTATGAATCCATTTCTCCATCAAAGTTGCAACCATAAATTAATCACAAAAAATCATAATCGAACCTAAAGATTGTTAGATCTTGTCTTGGGGTCTGCCGCAAAATATGAACTAGAAGAAGATGATGAAGACAGTACGATGAAGTTGCACAAAATAATTCAAAAGCGTGTGTTTACACTAAGTTTTAGGTTCGATTCGCCCCCACCAATTTATGCAAATTGGATGCAAAAGGGTTAACCGGCGAATCCCCGTCAGGATACTTTGGAAACCTTAACATGAATCACACATTCACATTAAGCATATCGATTAATGATATTTACTGAATAAAGTTTCCTCATTTATTCTCGTGCACTAGAAAGATAAAGAAATGACTTCGATATAATTTTTTGCTCTGAAAATATTCATTTTCATATATCTTTTATGGCTGACAAATATCTTTATTTATAAGAAAACTTGTACCAATTGGTGTAGAGAAACAATGTTTCATTTGATTCCAACATGACCATTCACGAACCATTGTATATCAATAACAACAAACATTTTCATGAAAAGTTGTGTTGATCTGGAGGTTGCACCTTTTGACCACGCGCCCAATCATTATAGGGTCTCTGGTTCTATTCTAGACAGTTGCAACTTTTGGCCATTTATTTTGTTAATTTAACCATTTTTTATTTATCAATTTAATATTTTGGAAATTTATCCAACATGCGTTGACACACAGGCCTTGCGTCAACCTATGTACCATGCGCATCGACCTTGGGTTGACTCATAGGCAGAAAAATGCCAGAAACGGTTTCGATCATAACTTTTTAACCGTTAATACAAATGGCAAAAAGTTCGAAGCATTAGAAAGCTAATGAGTAGAAATTTAACATGGTATAATTAGATGAGCCGTTTTTCTAATATTTTTATGTTTAATATGTTGAAGAGTACAACTATTACTTATTGTGCATGTAAAGAAATCCTGTTGTAAGTGGCGAAACTTGAATGTTGTTATAAAGAGGTTGTTGTGGTGTTATTGGTGTAAAATAAGCATGTTTGATGATGTTATTCTTAAAGAGGTTGTTGTGATTTAATAATTTTTTACACGATGATGATGTTGTTGTTGTATGCATTAATAATTAAATTGCATACATTTGTGGACAAATGGTCCGTTGTTGGTGAACCTAAAATCCCATTGTGTGGATTGGGCTGCTAGCTAATTCGGAGGTGATGGATCATTGAGTGGTTCTGATCCTAGGAGGTAGGGATCAGAATGGTGAACCTGAGTGTTCACAAAAAATTGGTACCACATGCATAAACATTGAGTCAGGTGTGAGTCTCATTGCATTAGATATTATATATTGCTATGTTGCCAAGTATATGGTGTTGTGTGATTAATTGATTTGTTATCATGTGATTTCCTGTTGGTTGGTGAATAAGTGGTGATGATATTGATGGTTGATTAATGTCAGATATGTAGTTTGATTGTGGTTGTGTTAATCTGGTGTTTACCGTTTAACATGCTTTTCTTTATATTATCATGATATCTCACCCTTTCTGTTTGAATATTGCCTCCACGCGGGCAATGTGCAGATACTCCGTAGTAGGACTTAGGTGTAAGTTGAAGATGGAGTCTCCTTATCTTTTCTCTATAGTTGGTGTCTGCTCTAATTGTAACACTGAGGAGTCGTGGGAACGCTTTTATGATTTTTATTTGCTTTGAGATTGTAGACATATCATTTATCATGTTTAATTATTGTTTGATGGGTTATGTGATTCCACGTTAACTTTGACATACCATGAAACGATAGACGAGTTTATAATTCCGCTGCGAATAACATAATGTTCAGACTTTGTATGTTGGCCATAACATCCTAAGTTTTGTGTGTTTCTTTAATTACTCTGATGTTTTATTTAAGAATATTACGGGGGTTTATTTAGGGTGTTACACTCACAACCCCCTATCCAACAAAATTATCGACCCACAAAAAACATTTCCACTATCCAAACATGCCAGACACCCAACCACAATACCAAGAGCGTCCCTCATACCATCGCCAACAAAATGAACATTATCAAGACACCCAAAATGCATATGCCCCCAACACAACATCAAGATATAGCCAAAACACCTAAGGAACATATAACACCAACCTTTCCTCATACCATAGTCAAAACGCAAACATCATACCATAGCCAAAACGCCCAAACATCACACCATAGCCAAAACACGCAAACATCACAACAACCATATGACTTTCAAACACCCAACCATTTCAAACTTTCTCCAACAAATCGTTCACATCAATGTCCCCTTTCAATCGTCCAGGCCGCACACCAACGAATCCTTCAACACATCCCAACTACTCTAGCATGGGTCGCGAACTCAGTCACGGTAATGTGTCACTTCATACACAAGACTTCTTACAAAGGTGATAACTTCTTAGGGATCCTGCTTATGTTCCTGAGACCTCAAATCCTAAAACACCTAGAGTGAATAAAAAACGAGGACAAGTAAAGGTAGCTAGGGGATGTAGAACCGGTGGCCAATATGACCAACCCGATGGTCATCATTAGTTTATGTAATATTGTTTATAATTAAACATTAATGTTAATTACTTATGCTAAAAAATTTATGATTATAAGTGTCTCTAAACTAATTGGCGCCACCTTTAGCAATTTACACACTGGCGCCAATTAAATTGGCAACACCATATGGTGTCTTCAATCCAATTGGCATTCCACTTAAAGTTACAAAGTTGTTGCCAATTAGATTGACAACAACATTTAATCATTTTCTCAAACTGGAGTATTTCGGGAAAATTTTTGAAACATGAATTATTTGAGGAATTAATTTGAAAAAGTGAATTATTTGAGTAAAAATCTTCTCATTCCTCTGACGATCGGGGGCACATATGGTTTATTGTTAATAATACTATTCTTAATATTTATATAATGGTGACCTATAGTAATTTGGATCCCCCACAACACACACTATTAATTAATAAATTAAATAAACATGATTTACTAATTGGGAGAGTGGAAAATAAAATAGATGAGTAGACAGGATAATAGAGCGGGTCGGAGACGGTTTTTACATTCTTTAAATCTAAACCCGAATCTCAAAACAATCTTCGTTTTCTACCCCAATCTCCATAAAAAATGGAGAATTAAAAATTAAGTTCGTTTTAAACAGATTTAGATTGGGTTCAGATATTTCCGTCTCACCACCATCTATTTAATGAAATCAATTTTTAATAAAAAAAAATATTTTTCAAAATCAAATTGCAATACAAATAATAAAATAAAAAAATCGCAAAATATTTCATGCATATATTTCGAATATTTTAAATAATAAATACAAATCAAAATATCAAAACATTAATCACATATTTAATATTTTAAATTATTAAAATTAAAATAATAAAATATATAATAAAATATTAAGAATAATTAATAATACTATTCTTAATATTTAATATTTTATAATTTCAAAAAAATTTAAATTCGAACTCAAACTTAATCAAAATAGATTTTTCGCAAATAGATATCTACAAATATGAGTTATGTCAACATGCTACAACATGTGTGTAAAGAAAAGCACCTTTCTTTTGTTTGGCAAACAAAAGCAGAAAGTGGCACACCCCACACAATTCTCCGCGGCAAAACCATTGTAAGGCTCCTCTTGTTTATTCTTTTTCCCCACGTTCCAACAAAACAGGTGCAAAATCCACCTTAATGAACAAACCCATGGGCCAAACGAAAAGGCCCACTCTCTCGTATAAATATTCCCAAAACCAATTTCCATTTCTATAACCAAACAAAGAAACACAAAAAATAAACATGGAGTCAATTCAATCATGGGTTTCAAAACACAAACTCGCCACAGTTGGTAAGTTGTAGGTTAACATATCTTCGTCTCTAACTACATGTCACATATTTTAATACTTAGAAATTTTTCATATGGATTTAATTACAGGTGGACTTTGGGCATCTGGAATTGGAGCAACACTTGTAACATATTCACGTACAAAATCTCCATTGAAGCCAAGTCTTAGGCTTATCCATGCTAGGTACATACCCTTTCTCTTTAAATTATTATTATTATTATGATTACTATGTTGACTAGTTTCCGTTTGGTTTACAGAATGCATGCTCAGGCACTAACATTGGCAGTACTGTCGGGTGTGGCGGTTTATCGCTAGTATGAGAATCGCGTTGTCGAGACAAAACAAGAGGTGGAGAATATTCATGCTCCAAGTTTGGTTCAAATGGATGACTGGGAAATTCTTTGCCCTTATTAAATTCAAAAGCTTGTAATTTTTTTATGGTGTTCAATTTAGTAGAGCCAAGATAAACAGAAAGGAGAAAAGAGAATATTTTGGTTTGATATAAGTTTCTAGAGGGAAAGATGATCTGAGTTATATAATTATCAAGTTTGAACAATCAATTCTTGATTGTAAAATGCTCTTATCTATTTTTTATTTAAAAAAAGTTATAATGTTAGAGTTTGTTGGGACAAAGTTAATATGATTGCTTATTGTTGTTTTCATTTATTATAATATGATATTTTGTCAAGTTTATAAATATTGAAAAATATAATAATTTTATAAAAAAATAATAATTTTTTTATATAAAATTATTATTTATTAAGGTTCTGGACTTGCCAGAGGCTCAGAACAACAAACCCAATCACAAAGACCTAATTCATAACCTCTTCAAGTTGTAGGGATGGGTAGGGAGAGCTTCATTGAGACACAAGATACCTGATCACAATCCTCTAAAATATCTCCTATTGTTACATGTGGTCAGGTGGCCACCCTCACAACTAGAGCTGTCAAAATGGGTTAGCCGATATGGGTCGGTCCGTTAGGCTCAAAAAATCATAGAGTTTGAGTTTTAAAATTAAAGGCCATATTTTGTAGAGTTTTTTTATCCCAGCCCTAAAAAGTCTGCTACCCATTAGGGCTAACCCATATGGGTCGTGGGGCTAAATTTTTAAAAATTATGTTAATACTTAAATTGTCTTACTCCAAAATAATACATTGATTTTTTTCACCTTACTAAATTTTATCTCTATTATATTCAATCTTTCTCTTTTAAATATTATGCATTAATATAATTAACATTTTTTTCTCGTATTCTATTAGTTTCTCTTATGTTAAATATTCAAGTATTATTTTATATAATTTAGATATGTATTGTATTTAAAAACACATTATAGTATTTATAAAAAATAATATAGTACTTAAAAATGTATTATATTTAAAATAATATAATTTTTAATTTTATTTATAATAGATATTATGGAATTTTTATTTTAATTTTTTAGTAAAAAAAGTCTGTTTAGAGCCGGGTAACCCGACACCCATCTAGGGTCGGGCTCGGGTAGTAATTTTTGAGCCCATATTAGAAATAATTTTTTTTCTCCCAGCCCTAAAAAGCTCGAGCCCACCAGGGTTGGCCCGTTTAGGGTCGGGTAGCCCATTTTAACAGCTATACTCACAACCACTGCCATGATTCAGGATGCTAAAACGTAGGTAAAAAAATGTGAGCAATGCCAGGAGCACATAGACATCCATACTGCCTCTCTAATAGACTTCAATCTATCTACATCGCCTTAGTCTTTCTCACAATGGGGTATAAACATCTTAAACCCTTTTCCCCTGGACCATGAGCATTTGAAGTTCTTAATTGTCGCAATATATCATTTCCTCAAATGGAGAGAAGCATAAGCCTTAGCACAAATAACTTCAGCTAACATATATACATTCTTCAAAAAGAGCATACCGGCAAGGTATGTGATCCTTGTTAAGATGCTACTGATTAAACCCTAATAAAACTAGAGAAAACTAAGAAATAAAACAAATAAAGCCATCTGAAAATATAAAGATATTTTTCATTCATTTGATGATTCTCAAATAACCCATTGCACCTCAATATATAAAAATTTAAATATATCATAGTCATCCATGTGGCACAATCTTAATGACTAAGAAACTTCTAGAATATTAAAATGCTAATTAAAATATCTAAATAATAATTAATAAATACTCTCTATCAATCCCATAATTCATTGTTACTGATAATGGGACATAGTTCACTGACAAAAAATTGAAAAAAATTTGAAAAATTGAAAATTAAACACCACTTTACGTTAATAGAACACCCTTTGACGAATAGGCAAATAGAAGTCGCCAATTGAGTTCTACTGAGAAGGCTAAAAAGAAGACTTATGGGTTCTAAGGGAAATTGGGTAGAAGAGATCTCACATGTCCAATGGGATTATTAAACTACACCTCATTAAACAATTGGAAAAGCTCTATTCAGACTCACTTACGGAGCCGAGGCCATCATCTCGGTAGAAATAAGGGAACTCAACTAGAGGACAACCTACCCCTTGTCAAATAAATACAAAATAATAACCATAAGAGAAGAGCTAGATATCTTATGAGAAAAAATATTTTGCCATCCTCACAAGCGTCGCCATGAAGCACGTTGCGTCACTCAAGTACAATAAGAAGGTTAAACCCCAGAGTTTCCAAAATGAGAAGGGTGGACGTCAGAGGAAAAAATGATAGACACGCTAAGTTTGCTCTCAACTTTAAAGGTCCATATCAAGTCCGGTCCAACACAGGAAGTGAGGTGTACACCCTTGAGACTCTACCCGGGGAACTTGTCCCTCATACATGGAACGTCATCAAGTTAAAAGTGATAATTCATCTAAACTTGTATCTAGTTTATAAAACTCCAAAAATATAATGTCATTTAAATGAATAATAAAATGAAATTTTACTATTATGTTTAAGTTTCTTTTTCAAGGAAAGTATAGTACATCAGTACGCTATGACAACCTAGCCCAGAATTCCCAAGGAAACAAAGAAAACTCCAAACTAGAATTACCCCATATTGATAGCTAGCCACTGTAGAGCATAGGTAGTGGATCCCCGAATCATCGGCCTCAAACCATGTTTTCACCTAGAGGCACAGAATGGATCAGGCCATAGGCCAGACGTAATCCCCATAGACGCCATGTAATGGTTAAGCAAAATCATTAAGGATGCCCAATGATAAAATAATACTATTAAGATGGAACAATGATGAAATAAAATCATTAAAGACACACAATAGTGAAATGAAATCATTCAAGGAAGCAAACGATATATCAAAGTTATACATACAAGTATAAAAATGAATACATTCATAAAGACGAAAAAAAATAGTTAATACTCACAGAGGTTCACAATAAGTTAGGGCCAATGGCACAACCGCCAACATGAAGACAAATTTTTTTATAAAAATGTAAATTCAATATTAGGGGGCCATCAACTTCCCCTTCACGGCCTCCTTTTATGCATTAAGATGCTTCTGAAGAATCTTCACTTTTGGACAAAATAACTCGACTTGACTTTGAGCATTATTGAAGGAAGCCTATATAACTTGAGAGGTTAGTTTAACATTGTCTTTAAGCTCCTTTTGTAAGTATTTCAGGAAGCATTCATAGGTCTCCAGACGGTCTTCATAGGCATTTACCTCCTTAGAACGATCATCCTTATTTTTTTAGGGAGGCCTCCAAATTCATCTCTGCCGCCGTTCAAGTTTTGAGGGAGTCCCAAACACTATCTAGATATTTATCAACCTTATCCACGAAAGCCTTATTCTCCTTCAACATCCCTTCTTGAAGTTTGACCTTGGAAGCAAGGGAGGAAGGGGTTTTGTGCTCCTCCACTTCCTTTTTAAAAGAAGCTTTTTCTCCTACACATTAGCTAGATCCTTTTGAAGAATCACTAGTTCAAATAAACCAACATCTTATTGCTTCTTCAAGGCCTCTTTCTCCCTCCTCGTAGTGTCTGGATCCAAGATGTCCCCTCATACGAAATAACCGATAGAAAGTACGATAGCGGTGTAAGAACAAGATTTGGTTCTGCATATTATCTCTATGTTTTGATGATAACAATGGAGTATTTGTGTGAGAACAATTTTGGTACTCTAACGTTTGTTATTCTGATGGTTTTGACAAACAGGTTCTGACTCTGATAAAGATCATGTGTTATGTCACTCTGAAATTCTCAATGGTCGCTTCTGCGTAAAAAAGCAAGATTACTTTTGATCTATTGTACGTCAGAAAGACTCTAAGAAGACACTATGTTACTGCTGTAACGTCTCTTGGATTCTAACCTCTGAGTGTGACTCTGATGTTCTACTTCTAAAGCCTGTTTAGCTTCTGAAGTCGTTAACTTCTGAAGACTAAGTGCCGAAGATTCTGAAGACAAGGTTCTGCTGAACGAAGTTCTGAAAATTCTGAAGACTTAAGGATTCTGAAGACTAAGGGTTCTGAAGAAGGAGTGCTGTAGATTCTGAAGACAAGGTTCTGCTGAACAAGTTCTGAAGACTCTGAAGACTCAAGACTCTGAAGACCCAATGATTCATTCTTCTGATCATGCTTCAATCATATCAACTCAGAAGCCTCTGATGAATAGAAGAAGATGAAACATTTGTGTGGGAAAATAGTTCATGGTACAGATCAAAAACGTTCTTTTCCACTACCATTCCACTACCCTGATTTGGTGGTACAACGGACAATTTCAGTGTACGATTTTTAGCCCAGCATAACGACATTATTTCAAGTTGCCAGTTCTCTTCTGATATTACTGATCTTCCCTTCAACGGATCTTTTTCTGGCTATATATAGACTTGATCATTCAACGAATCAGTAGTGAAATAAAAAATGTAACACACAGTGTGAAAAAGAAAAATATTAAAAACACTGATTCATATGAAGAAGGAACTCAAGAAATTGAGAAATTTATGAGTGAACAGTAAAGCACCACAATAAAAAGAAGAAGAATGTTTTTACTGTGTAGATTCGCTCTAAGATAGATTGAGCCAAAAATGTGTTTACTCTGCTTGTGTAGAAGCATCATTATTGTAAACAAATCTTTGTAACAAACAGTTGTTTGTGTTTCCTAAAGGACCAGGTAGGTCAGAAGCTATAGGAAGACTAAGACAGTGAGTTTTAGTGTTGTTAGTCACTTGTAGTTGGCTTGTGCATTGTATTTTCAAACAGTGATTTGATTTCCTTGAGAGACCGGTTAGGTCAGAATTATTGAGAAGTCTAGGACTAGTGTGTCTTAGAGATTAATTCCTTAAGGGACCACTTTGGTCAGAAGCCTTAAGAAGAGACGGTTAGTCTGTGTATTGTTAGTCACCAGCGGTTGCTAGTGCAGTTGTAATCAGTTTGGTTATAGTGGATTAAGACCTCACTTGAGAGAGGCAAAATCACCTTGGCGGGTGGACTGGATTAACTTGATAATTTTCAAGTGAACCAAGATATATCGTGTGTCTTTCTCTATTGTTAGTCTATTTGTGATCTTTGTTTGAGTGTCACGAAAAGCTTTCATTTTGGAAAACCTAATTTAGACCCCCCTTTCTTGTGTTTTTCTCACACCTTCAATTGGTATCAGAGCTCTGGTTTTGATTGTGATAAACGCTTTATCAGCACTTAACACTGTTCAGTACCGATCCAGTATTTGTGTGAGATATCATGGCAGCTCCTGCTAATACCACCACTGAAGAGAAAGATCATTACATTGCCAAATCACCAGTCTTTGATGGTGAAAAGTTTGACTACTAGAAAGATAGAATTGAAAGTTTCTTTCTTGGTTATGAAGTAGATCTTTGGGATTTTGCAGTCGATGGCTACACTCATCTAGTTGATGCTACAGGTGTTAAAGTGTCTAGAAGCGCTATGACCAACCAACAAAAGAAAGAATAACCACAAGGCAAGAACCATATTGCTAAATGCTATTTCTTATACTGAGTATGAGAAGATAACAAATAGAGAAACTGCCAAATCCATTCTTGACTCTTTAAGAATGACTCATGAAGGAAATGCTCAAGTTAAAGAGACAAAGGTACTTGCCTTAATTGAGAAATATGAGGCATTCAGAATAGAGGATGATGAAACAGTTGAGACTAAGTTTTCAAGGTTTCAAATGCTAGTCGCAGGACTCAAAGTCCTGGACAAAAGTTACCCAATTGCTGATCATGTTAAAAATATCATCAGAAGCCTTCCCAAGAAATGGAGACCTATGGTAATAGCTCTAAAGCTATCCAAGGATCTGAATAGTATAAGTCTTGAAGAACTTGTTAGTTCCTTAAGAAGTCATGAAATAGAGCTGGAAAAAGATGATCCTCAGAAGAAGAGTAAATCTATTGCTCCTAAGTCTAAACCTGAAAAGGAAAAGGCTTATCAAGCTGAGGAAGAATCAGAAGATTCTAATGAAGAATCAGAAGATTCTAATCTCCAGAAGAATCAAGAAGCTCTGGAAGCACAGGCAAGGAAACTTCAGAGGATCTAGAAGAATCAAAGGCCGCTCTGAGTCATCATCTGGACAGAAAAAGTAGAACTTTGGAAAAGAAGTCATCTGCTATGAGTGTAATGAGTCAGGTCATTACATGAACGAGTGTCCAAAGCTCAAGAAAGACAAGAAGCCTAAGAAGAATTTCTCCAAAGCGAAGAAAGGTCTAATGGCAACTTGGGACGACTCTGATTCTGGAGATGAAGAAGAATCTGATGAAGAACAAGCAAATGCTGCACTTGTAGCAACAATTGACGATGAAGTTTTTGGAGAGCCAGAAGATAAAATGTCATTAGAACCAGAATCAGACTCAGACTCAGACTCAGAGACATCCTTGATGGCGCCACTGAAACACCAGTCATGGTACCTGGACAGTGGATGCTCGTGACACATGACAGGAGAAAGGTATATGTTTCAAGATTTGGAACTTAAGTCTGGAGGTGTCGTTGATTTCGGAGGAAACCAGAAGGGAAAGATCATTGGCTCTGGAACTGTTATTTGCAGATTTGGAAACACTACACCAAACAAGACATTAGACAGCTCTTTTTTAGGCCTTAGACAGCGCTTAAAAGCGCTGCCTAAGGTAGCGCTGGCGTAGGTAAAGACAGCGCTTTTTATTTACGAAAAAGCGCTCTCTAAAGTATACATTAGAGGGTGTTTTTTCAATAAAAAGCGCTGTAGCGCTGTCTAAAGTATGCCTATAATTTTAATTATCAATTTTTCTATACCTTTAGAGGGCGCTTTTTCAAGAAAAAGCGCTGTCTAAAGGCCCCCTTTAGACAGCACTTTAAAAAGCGCTGTCTAATGTAATTTTTTTATACCTTTAGAGGGCGCTTTTTAGGAAAAACGCTTTCTAAAGGTCCCCTTTAGACAGCCCTTTTAAAAGCGCTGTCTAATGTATGCCTATAATTTTAGTTATGAATTTTTCTATACCTTTAGAGGGCGCTTTTTAGGAAAAGCGCTTTCTGTTGTGAACTATAGACAGCGCTTTTTCTAGAAAGCGCTGTCTTTTCTCTACGTATAATTTTAATGATTTGTTTAAAAAATCCCATTTTTACCATTTTTTTATGCAGAAACCTGTATAATTCAAGCCATTTCAATAAACCTGTATATTTCACATTTCCATTAACAATTTCTAGTATGGTTCATTAACCATTTCCACTAATCCCATAAATCACATAAACCACATAAACCATTTCCATTATAATTCAAGTCATTTACATTAACCATTCACAAAACTATACAATTACATTCCAAAATCACATAAATAACATAAACCATTCACAAAACTATACAATCCCATAAAATAAACCATTCACAAAACTATACATTCACATTATCCCATTATCCTATACCTTATATGACTTTTTTTTTCCAATAATGTATTCGCACAATTCCTCCTTAATTTCTTGCAATTTATCCTTCGTGTAATGAGAACACGCGTATTCATCAAAGTACTACATAACAAAACAAAATATGCATGATTTAGTTAAAAATAATAAATTATATGACATATCCGATAAATATTAAAATAAATTCTAAGTTATAAATCCATGCATACCGTAATAGGAATCTCTAATCAATCCATTTGAAGGATTTCTCTCATAAACCTCAAAACGAAATACCCGTAGTCTATGCCATTACGCTGACGAGGGCACTACACATAGACAAACAAATAAGAATTAATATATAGTTGTTTTGTGTTATCAAGTAGCATCACTAATAAGCAACATTGTGAAAATTAATATACCTTCTGAGCTTCATTTTCATCATGTGTCTCGTGTGTGTCGTCATGGTCACTAGCCATTTCACCTGTAAGAAAGAAAAAAATAAAAATTAAATGACAAATATAAAAATCCATAATCCATAATCCATTGAATGATATAAGCTATATATAACATGACAACTAATTAATATTATTGAATGATATAAGCTATAATTTTATAACTCTGTGAAACTTTTATCCGACCATCCATTGCCCGCCTTTAAGTTGTACAACTTTAATACCGCAGACAATCTTGTGAATTTGGTGCAACCATTATATAACGGTTTCTCTGCATCGCTTACCAACCTCTCAAACATTTTGGGACAATCCTTAAGATCTTCTTCAAGTGCTTCTGCAATCTCTTCGACTTGATCAGAATCGTATGTATCTGTGCCATTGTCGTTTGAAGCATAGGTCGTATTATCCCCCGGTTCAACATTCCCGTTAATTTTCTCACCATGAAAATTCCAACATGTATAACTTCTATCAATTCCACTCCTCATTAAATGGGATGCCAACTGAACTGCGTTAACCCGACTCCCAAAACAACAACCCAAGCAAGGACATCTCATTCGACTGGGGTCTTTGGCATGCGCAACAGCAAACTTAACGAATTCCGATACCCCATTCTCGTACTCTTTCGACAATCAACTTGAAGACATCCATTTCTTATCCATAGTTATACTAATTAAACTAAACAAAAACAAAAATAAAAAATATTTACCTGTAGGGAAACGATCCAACTTTCACACTTTGATCACAAGTAACCCCTATATATAGCAAATTCAATAAGTTAGTAACTCCATCATATCAGTTCATTCAAAGCACTACTAATTATAGTGGCGAGAGAGAACAACTAATTACCTTTAGAGATGTAAACAACTTCTAGACCCACACAGTGTCCAGATAGGTTAGAATTACCAAGATCCCCCTGTACACGTATCATAAAATGAAATACCATTAATTGACCAATTATGAGTCATAACTTGACAAGTGGCAACATGTAATCACAAACAAGCAACATACTTAAGAGCAAGCATACTTAAACAAGTAACCAAGCATACTTAAACAAGTAACCAAGCATTAGAGCAATTCATCCTAAACCTAACAAGATTCAAATCTAAGCAATACCTAAACAAGTAAACATGCATCAACTTAAACAAGTAACATTCATACGATAACCTAAATCTATCAAGAATCAAGTTTAAATCATACTTAAACAAGTAATCATCATATCACAAATATAACCATCAAAGCAATTATTGAGCAAGATAAATATCTCATGCAAAGACAAATATCATACTTTCTTTGACCATGCAATACAATAACTATCATAACTCCACTTTCATGGCTCTATATATAATAACTCCATCAATACAATAACTATCAATATTACAATAACTATCATACTTTCTTTAATCTAGAATATACAAACAACAACTAATGAAAATAGAAACAACATGTTCAATATTAGTCATTCTAAACATGTTCAAAAATAAGTCAGAAATAAGTCATTCTATGTATGGATCATTCTTCTAAAAAATAAGTCAGAAGTATGTAAACATGTTCAAAACTTTATAACTATGGTCATTACCCATATCAACACTACACACAAATTTTTAAGGGCATATATTGGCAGCACAAAAATAATGGCAGTGACGGAATAATACGACGGCAAAATGGTAGCTAGTGAAAAGAATGAAAACAGAATAAAAATCGTACCTCTTCTTAAATGAAAACAAGAATGAAAACAAGAATGAAAACAAGAATGAAAACAGAATGAAAACAAGAATGAAAATCGTACCTCTTCTTCGTTTCGTCTTCTTCTTCACGAAAGCAATGGCGAATGAACAAGCAAAATGACGGAAAAAAGTGAACGACGACAATGACGAATGAACGACGGTAATGGCGAATGAACGACGGCAATGGCGAATGAACGACAACAATGGCAATGGTTTTCAGCAGAGAAGAACGATAGCAAGGGTTTCAGTAGAGAAAAATGGTCGAGAGAAGAAAATGAAAAGAAGTGTCTGAAAATGATTAGAAATTGTTTTATATTTTAATTCATAAATGAACTTAGAGGGCGCTTTTAAAAAGCGCTTTCTTAAGTGCTACCTATAAGAGGGCTTTCCTCAGAAAGCGCTTTCTAAGGTGGGGAGAATTTAAAACCTATAGCAGCGCTTTCTGAAAGCGCTATCTAAGGTTAACCTTTAGACACCGCTTTTTTAAAGCGCTTTCTAAAGTAATACCTATAGCAGCGCTTTTCAAAAAGCGCTTTCTAAGGTGGCTTCCATTTTGGGCATTTAACAGCGCTTTTAAAAAGCGCTTTCTAAAGGCTGTCTTTTACAGCGCTTTTTTTAAGCGAAATTTTTTAAAGACTTATAGCAGCGCTTTGTCCAAAAAGCACTGTCTTTTTTGCACTGTCTTTGTCCAATTTTTACCTAGTGAAATCAGTTTTTCAGAACCTAAGAAAAAGACAGAAGAAATCAAAGATTCAGAAGCTCCTACTTCTGATATTATTGTTGCTCCCTCTAATCCTCCACAACAAAAGAAAAGCAGAATTGCAACTTCACACCCTGAAGAATTGATTTTGGAAATAAGGACGCTTCTATCATAACCAGGTCAGCCTTCAAACCTTCTGAAGAAACAGTTATGGGTTTGGTGTCTTTGATCGAGCCAACATCTGTTGATGAAGCTCTACTGGACAAAGACTAGATTCTAGCGATGGAAGAAGAACTTAACCAGTTTTCAAAGAACGGTGTTCGGGATCTTGTTCAGAAGCCTAAAGGTGTCCACGTTATTGGAACTAAATGGGTATTCATAAACAAGCTCAATGAGAAGGGTGAGGTTATCAGAAACAAGGAACGACAGGTTGCACAAGGTTATAGTCAACAAGAAGGAATAGACTATACATAAACCTTTGCTCCAGTCGCCAGAGTTTTCTAAGCTAATGCAAGCAGAATTCGAGATGAGTCTGATGGGTGAATTGAAGTTCTTTCTGGGAATTTAAATTGACCAAAAATCAGAGGCTACTTACATTCATCAAAGTAAGTACACCAAAGAACTTCTGAAGAAATTCAACATAATGGATTGTAAACCAGCTAAGACTCCAATGCATCCAACATGTATTATGGAAAAGGAAGAGGTAAGTGGAAAGGTTTGTCAGAAGCTCTATCGTGGTATGATAAGCTCTCTTCTGTACTTAACTGCTTCTAGACCTAATATTCTTTTTAGTGTTCATTTGTGTGCTAGATTTCAATCAGATCCTAGAGAATCTCATTTAACTGCTATTAAAAGAATTCTAAGGTATCTGAAAGGAACTACTAACCTTGGCCTGATGTATGGGAAAACATCAGAGTACTCTCTTTCTGGCTATTGTGATGAAGATTACGCGGGAGACAGATTGGAAAGAAAAAGCACCTCTGGAAACTGTCAGTTTCTTGGGAAGAATCTGATCTCTTGGTCAAGCAAGAGGCAATCAACAATTGCTCTCTCAACAGCAGAAGAAGAGAACATATCCACGTCTCTATGCAGTACGCAGATGCTGTGGATGAAGAACCAGCTAGAAGATTATCAGATACATGAGAGTAACATTCCTATCTTTTGTGATAATACTGCTGCTATCTGTTTAAGTAAGAATCCAATCTTACATTTTAGGGCTATGCACATAGAAATTAAACATCATTTTATTAGAGACTATGTTCAGAAGGGAATTTCATGTTTAAAATTTATTGATACAGACCATCAATGGGCTGATGTTTTTACAAAACCCTTGACTGAAGATAGATTTCTATTTATTCTGAAGCATCTGAAAATGGACTACTGTCCAAAGTAAGATTTCATCATAATCATATGTTTTTAGTCAGAGTCTGAAGAAATCAGATTTTCATTTAAACTAAATAGCATTTGTTTTTAACCTTAGTCATCAGAAGATGCTTTGTCAGAAGTGTCTCTGATCAGATGGAAACCTTTTGGTCTTCCAGACTCTGAGGATATCAAAATGTGTCCAAAATCAAATCATATTTTTTGTTGAAAAGACACCTTGAGCGTTGTGATTTTGTGAGACTATGTTTCAAGTAATTATTACCGATTACTCCTTAATATCATGTTTAACACATTGGATTTAAAAATTTACTTAATAAGTGTTTAAATCTTTACGTCTTCCCTCCTCAATAAACATTCATAAAGATGCATGTAAGACAAAAATTTCTTGGAACTTAACAATTATCTTCCTTTATTCATTGTCAGAATCCGCCTTCTCATTTTCGAGTATACATTTATTCACATTTATTGACTGATGTCATAATATCAATAACGTATACTATTCCATAATCTTTTGGAGACTGATACACTCCTTCATCATTCTTTGTTCTTGTTTGTATCCCGTGTATTGGAAATGATGAATTTCTTGTCTTAAGTCATCCTGTCTTTATTGTTATTTATGGCTATCACTCATCGTTCTCTTTATATACCACACTTTTTCTCATAACTATTCATCCGTTTCCAAACTTGCTTTTCATTCTTATTCCTCTTATTTCACTATGTCTATCAAAACTTTCGCTGGCAATGATGAAGTAATGGAGGTCATTAATGAGAAAAGGCCAAATCTTCCAAGATTAAGAGACTCATGTGTTTACCTATCCACCAACATGCAAATTCAAGGGTGGTCAGGATACTATGCAATCTTGCATGGACCCATTTATCTTGTCCTGGTGAAAGAATTCTGGGAATATGCACGAATTAGGGAAGATAACAATTCTGTTTGGTCTTCTGTTTTAGGTGTTCCGGTCATCATAACACCTACCTCTATTGCTCAAGCCATCAATTGTGTTCAATTCGGAGTCACTGTTGAAGATCTCCATCTAAACTACTCCTTTATTGAGGATCTCATTAAAATTCATGATGTGTCTCGAAATAACTATGAACCATATAATCCTGAAGGACTTCTCCCTGATGGAAATTTATGGTTTCAACTCCTGCTCACCAACTTTCGCCCTAAAGGATTGGCCAAAAGCACCTTGACTCATGATGATAAATAGTTTATCTATTTCATGATGTACAACGTCCATGAAATTCTGGCCTATGCAGACAACAGATGTCCTAACACATGTCAAGACATTGTGCTACATAATCATTTAAACTCAGAGGCGCAACAACAGACTGCTACCTTGAATATCAGAACTGCACAATCATAGATGTCACGACATCTGATCCAACATGTCTATCATGAACCCTAACATAAACTGTAAATCTGCAGAATGATAAAGAACACATCAATTATTAACCCAGTTCGGTGCAATTCACCTACATCTAGGGGATACCAATCCAGGAAGAAGACTCCACTATCCGTAGAACTGTTACAAAGTTAAACTCCCCCGTTTAACACTTTATACCTAACATCTACCCAATGAACATCTTTATCAAGGCTAAACTCAAACGTTTACAACCCTGATATGAGAGACCTAGTCATATCCTAATCACAACCTGTGATATCTCTGTCTTCTGCCAATACAGAACCTGTCGCGATTTCTTGACCTCCAAGTTATCTTAGACTTGCTTCAAAGATTCGTCTAAGAATAATACAACAACCATTACCTACTGTAGCGAGCGATTTTTATCGGTGACGCGACCACCTTATCATTGGGTTTTCCTCACCACAATGGTAGAAGGGGGTGCTACTTTCTGATTTCTTATTTATCCCATGAAGCTGGAAAGGAAAGGGAAGCTATCTAAAACTAACCTTGCACGCGAATGTCTAACTTGAACAAACGCTTAAAAGAGATTCGAGGAGTCGGGGTCAGGTTATACAATGGGTAGTTGTCAATTACCCATCCTATATGTGGTTATCCATAGGATATTAGCTTTAGGTTTCGCTTTGTACTTGATAGTGTTTATCTGTTAATGAGTTGGGAAAGTTTCTTGGGAAATATGAGTGAGTGAGTGAGTTGATGTTTTTTGTGGAAAATGGGGATGAAGGATGACTAAGGTATGAAACCCAAAGTCTTTGACTGATGTATGAAGGTACTGGACCTAAAGTTTTTGATTAGTATGCTCGCTAATATTTCACAATCTTATGCCTACGTATTCCCGTTTAAACAAAACAGGGAAATCAGAGCAATCGTAGTTCCCCCTATTCTAAGGGAGGAAAAAGATGTTTTGATGTCTTGTTCAAAGACCAAGATTGAAGCTAAAAGGTTATTCATTTGTGTCTTGTTCAAAGTCCAAGATTGAATCTAAAAAAGTTTGACTGAGAGAGAACTTGTCATCTCTAAAAAGGGATTGTTGATTTTTGTGTGCCTCAATCAAAGCCCAAGGTTAAAGCTAAGAGGTTGATTGACTCCACTAGGAAAAATATTTATACAAAGCCTAAGAGGAGGCTGGAAATGACTGACTCAACAAGAGAGTGTTTATCTATCTTGTACAACGCCCAAGATTGAGGCAAAAAGAGCATGACCCTTTAGGGATATCTTTATACAAAGCCTAAGAGGAGGCTAAAAGCTTGACTTTCCCCGAAAAATGTTTTATCTGTCTTGTACAAAGCCCAAGATTGAGGCTAAAAGGATTTTTTACTCCGCTGGGGAGATTTGTATGTGTCTTGTACAAAGCCCAAGATTGAGGCTGGAACGAGTTTGTCTATTGTTGGAGAGTATTATCTGTCTTGTACAGAGCCCAAGATTGAGGCTGAAATGAGTTTGACTCTGCTTGGGAAAGATGTTGGTCCCAAGCTTAAGAGAAGGTTATGAAGATTTATGTCTTGTACAAAGCCCAAGATTGAGGCTAAAAGGGTTTGACTCAACAAGAGAGTGCTTTTATCTGTCTTGTACAAAGCCCAGGATTGTGGCTGAAAAGGTTAACTCAACAAGAGAGTCTGAAAAGGTGATTGACTCAACGAGAGAGTCTGAAAGGGTGAGTGACTCAACAAGAGAGTCTGAAAGGTAATGGACTTAACAAAAGAGTCTAAAAAGTAATTGACTCAACAAGAGAGTCTGAAAAGGTTAGCTCTGCTGGGGAGAATCATTGTACAAAGCCCAAGAGGAGGCTAACTTTGCTGAGGAAAAGTCATTATACAAAGCCTAAGAGGAGGCTAGCTTTTGCCGGGGATAATTGAGATCCCGGGGCTGGTCCAAGTGGGGAATCAACTCTTGCTGAGGGTTCCAGAAGAGTTGAAGTATCAGATGACTTGAGGTTCTGATTTGGAATTTTTGGGAGAGAGACTGGGATTTAGCTCTGCTGGAGATTGGTCCAGAGTAACTGGGGTTTCTCCTTGTATTTGTAGGGAACTTGAGAATGTCTTTGAGACTCAAGGGGATTAGACCGTCCAAGTCTACTGGCATGGAAGAGTTTTATCTTTTGTATGATGCCTTTAAGAGGAGGCACGGGTATTAAGGGATGAGAATCAACCCTAAAATCCGATATATGATACTGGAAAGACTGCTCTAGCAAAGGATGACTAAGTTCTATCTTATACCTTTAAGAGGTCGACAGGGTCCTTGTATTAAGCCCAAGAGAAGGCATGAGAACTTCTAAGAAGCCGAAGGGTCCTTGTACAAAGCCCAAGAGGAGGCGGGGATGCTTTTAGGAAGCCTGTGGGTCCCAAACCAAGAAAAGTTCAAGAAATGCTATTCACCGAGAATAGATCATTTAGTGAAAGTTCTGAGGCTTGAAGAAACTCAAAAGATGCTATTCACCGAGAATAGATCAACTCTAGGGGAGTAGAATTTCTTTGACAATTTCTAAAGTGACAGCCTGAGAAAAGGTTCACGAAGAATACTGCCTTTCTCTTTGTTCCATATTGTTTAAGCCCAAGAGAAGGCAAGACTGTATTTAGAAATCCTACGGGGATCTAGTTTTGACTGTATTTTAAAGAGTGACCAAACTGGCTTTACCTAGTTCTAGACCTAGTTACCGGGGAAAAATCTAAATAACTATACTAGTATATATACAGTTGATATATGACAAGTATTTAAAAGAATATGAAAGAAGACTAACCATGCGCAACTTCCCACAATACAGTTATATATATATATATATATATATATATATATATATATATGAAAGAGAGTAAATGAAAGCTGTTAAAACTTACAGGTGAGCAAGCTTCCATGCTGTATTGTTAGTTGTTCAGGGAAATTAAAGAAAGTTTTGATAATATCATGTATATTGAATCTAAATCAAAAGGGAAATCGTTTTGAAAAGATTGTTGGGGCTTATACTCAAAGAGAGGCCAAAGTTTTAACAGTGATCGTACCGTTGTTCTGAATATCGAATCGGGACTTATACAATGACTGAGGCCCAAAAATTATTTATTTACAAAGGGGTTGGGTCTTACACTCTCTCAAGAGGCCCAAAGAGGTTTTGAAAAAGAAAAGTGAGACTTACAACACGAGGGTGGGCCCAAAATTGTTTTTGCTCGGAAATGGCGATCGCGCCGAGATTCTTTTAACGCCGAGGGACTTATACAATATCTGAGGCCCAAAGATTTTGGTTAAAAGGGGATTGGGTCTTACACTCTATTAGAGGCCCAAAAGATTTATTTTTGTACAAGTGGTGGGGCTTACAACTCAAGGAGAGGCCCAAGGATTTTCTGTTTGAAAATGACGATCGCGCCGAGATTTTTCATCGTGTCGAGACTTATACAATATCTGAGGCCCAAAAAAGGTTTATGTACAACAAGGGTTGGATCTTACACTCTATTAGAGGCCCATGAGTGTTTGAAAAAGATTTGTTAGGGTGAACATCAAAGAAACCCTAATTTTTGAATAAAATGGCATATTTCAAAGGTAATTTAAATAATAAATGATAAAATATCAATTATATTCAAAAACAAGTTGTACACTTTGGAAAATATTTTGGAAAATCAAGTTTAATCATATGAAAGCTTAAAATCCAATTAATTTTGAAAGACCAAAGTTTGAATTCCATTTAAAAAATGTTTAAAAACAACTAAAAATGAAATTAATTACAAAAATTCTAATTATATTAAATAAATAATATAAATTGGATTTTTTTGTGGAATAAAATATTTTAACATTTTTTTTTCAAAAAGAACCAATAAAAAATAATTAAAATTGAGAGAGAAATTAATTTTTCAATTCTTTTAAAATAATATGGAAAATATTAAAAAAAAAGTGGAAAAAGTGTTAAAAAAGGGTCTGGGGCGAGGGGGATTCGAACCCCAGACCCCAAGGTTGCAGTGCGCGTCTTCTACCACCGGGGTGGTGATACATCCGTGTATCAAAGCCACCCTAGAAATACATAAGGCATGCCTTGTTTTAGGCCTGGCCAAGGCAAGGCAAGGCAAGGTTTTGGATCAAAAACGTAAAGGCCATAACTTTCTCATTTCTCCATGGATTGGGACAAAATTTATATGCATCTGGCCTAGAATTTCCTAAGGAATCCAATGGTGGTGGTGGTTTTTTCAGATGAGGTCCCTATTTAAAAACCTAATAGTGTTTTTGAAATAGGCCTATAACTGCATTTTGTATACTAACACATGGTACAGGCAAGAATTACATGGCAAATTGGTTCAAACACAACATATATAACATGTATGAGATGTTTATAATCAGTGGCCTTCAAAGCAATGCATAAATTAGAAAGTTCAAGTGATGATGCATTTACCTCTTGGAGCTTGTTGTGCAATCTGCCAAGTTTCTTGTGCCAGAAGTAATTTAATGCTTTAGACACTCTCAATTGATCCCTTAGAAGCTTTTAGAATGGTTAGAACCAGCTGGAATCCTCAGGAACAAGTTTGAGCTCTTTCTTGCAAAAGGAGCAAAAGTGACCAATATGGCAACTCTCTTAAATGGTGTTCCAGATGTGGGGAACCATTTGGGACAGTTCAAGGATGATATTTGGAGTGTGTTTGAGGCTTTATCTAGTTTTGAAAGTGACTGAATCAAGACATGGCTTGAAAAGTGCAAAAAAGTCTAATTTTGAGGTTTTGAGAGGGGACTTTGTGATTTTGGTGTTACAAGTCACATATGATGTGAGGGATATTCTTCTATCTACTTTGTTTTAATGATGCCAACAAATATGTGAGAAATTAGATTGTAATTTGAGCGGTATCACTTCACGTGTCGGGCATATTGCGTCTAATCATTATCGTTCATGTGTCTAGATGCATAGGACCTTGTCTTTCCCATAAATAAATGTCCATTATCATTTTAGTAGTGTCTAGTATGTGTTTCTGAACTTGGTCAGGTGAAAGTGCACAAAAAATTGAATTTCCTGAAAAAATGCAGTTCATGCGCTAACCCTCCCAGTTCATGCGCTAACCTCCCAGTTCATGCGCTAACCTAGAAAAACCTGCGGGAAAGCGCATAACTTAAATGACACAAAAATTTGCATCTATGCGTCGACGCATAGGGGTTGTAGGTCGACGCATGATTTCTTGAATCAGTGTTTTTCACTTAATTTTTTCTTCTGTTATTTCTGTTATTATTTTGTGTGGGTCATTTTATTTTCCTATAAATAGTTTTGGTCATCTCATTATTCAATAACAAGAAACGTGAAAAATATATGCCATTTCTCTCTTCATCTTCATCTCCTTCATTGAGTAAACAAACAATCACACATAATCATCTTTGTTTGTGTCGCCCATTGATCGAAGTGATAACGTTCAGAATTTAGGAAGTGTGATCTTCATCTTCTGGGTTGAGAGTTTGGCAGGTGTTTCTTGAATCAAACCAGTTGGTTTTGTCCTCCAAGAATCAGATAGATTTTGGGGGTTTTTGTACAAACCGTCTCGTTCTACAAGGATTCGGCTGGGCGAAGGTAACCGGATATTGGCGCAATTGTTCAGTTTAGTAACTGTAATCAGAGGATCGTAGAAGAGAGGTTTGGGTTCGAATCTTTGGTAGATCGCAATTGATCGAGTGAAGGTAACCGAAGAACGGAGGCTTCTTTCGGTTTAGTAGCGTGGGACGGTAATTGGATCAACCATATTTGAAGGACTTGATTCATCTTGAATCAAGGGGAGAGAAACTTCTGCATCAACGATCGAAGACGTTCGAGGGTTTGGATATTCATAGTTTTCTCTTGTAATAAACAATTTGCAACAGCTATATATATATATATATATATATATATATATATATATATATATATATATATATATATATATATATATATATATATATATATCAATTCTAAATGTGGAATTGGGGGCAGAGGTACCCAAAGCGAGGACGATTGGGGAACTACTTAATCAAATCTCGTTTGTTCTCTCTTTCCCTTAACTCTTTTACATTTCAGTTTGTTCGAATTCGTGAAGTCGCAATTTATCGAAATTTCTGCCGTAGTGTAATTTCGAGCTGAGAACCTATTTGTTAAATCGATACAATTCCTTGAATTGTATCTTGGAGCAGCTTTATATTACATTCCATAGAAATTCTGCACTTAGTGTGTTTTACGCACACTAGGTGTTTGATAATTTGTTTCAAAGTAAAAATCGAACACATAGCTTTTAGTTGATTATCATTTTACCTCATTGGTTCGGATTAAACATCAAGCAAGCGATATTTTGTTGACTGCATTTTTCAGTGTAGTAATCAAACTGAATTTTTCTCTTCCATACTCATTCTCGATATATTCGTGCATATCCGATCCTTTTATTAGAAGGTTCGTTGTAAACGTTCTATCCAGTGGTAGCTTCCGTTAAACAATTTTTTAAACAAAATTTTCGTAATCATTTGCGTGTAAAACTCAAGGGATCTATTCAACCCCCTTCTAGATCCATAGCCGTCGTCTAATAAGTGGTATCACGAGCTCCGGTTATTTCTGGTGCTTCGGTAAAACTTCTTGGATCATGGCGAACGAACCTAATGGGGCTTATAATAGAGCTCCAGATTTTACAGGTGAAAATTACAGCTACTGGAAGGATTTTATGCGCGTCCATATTAATTCCATAGATCGGAAGGTTTGGAACGTTATTTAAATGGTCCCATGGAAATTACTATGACTAACGCGGAAGGCGTTGTCGTTCCTAAACCCGAAGCTCAATGGAATGAGGAGGACAAGAAAAAGTACATCTATGATTAGAAGGCTCGTAATATGATCATCTCCTCCTTGGTGGTTGATGAGTATTATCGAGTCTCCCATTGTGAAATGGCCAAAGCCGTGTGGGATGCTTTACAAGTAGCCCACGAAGGCACTAATGATGTTAAGATGGCTCGTATTAATACACTAACGCAAGAGTTTGATTTGTTTTACATGAAGCAAGGGGAAACCATTGCGGATATGCAAAAATGATTTACTCACATTATCAACAAATTGCATGTTCTTGGTAAACCAATTCCAAATGAGGTTGCTACTAACAAAATTCTGAGGTGTCTTAACAGGGAATGGAAACCGAAGGTCACCGCTATCTAGGAGGCCAACGATCTCGCTACACTAGACCTCACAACACTCTTTGGTAAACTCAATGAGCATGAGCAAGTGCTCATTAGCTTGGATAAACATGAAAAAAATATCAAGAAAGAGAAGGAAAAAGATACGGAGAAGAAGTCGATAGCTCTTAAGGCTTCTTGTTCAAAGTCCACACATCAAGAGCTAAGTGATGATGAAACCAATAATGACAAAGACGAAGAATCCGGTGATGATATGGGCTTATTTGTGAAGAGGTACAATAGATATGTTCGTAAGAACGATATTCAACACTCGGATAGAAATCTAGTCAAGTTTAGGAAGCAATCTAGAAGCGAAGGAAATAAAAATGGCAAGGTAAAAGGGACGTGCTACAACTGTGGAAAATCTGGGCACTACAAGCCGGATTGTCCATCTCTAAAGAAAGACAAAGATAACTATAATGACAAGAGTCGCTCAAACAAAAAGTCCAACAAGTCTCGACGAGCATACATCGCTTGGGAAAGCGATAGTGAGTCGGAGAAAGATGATTCCTCAAGTGACAAAAGTGAATCCGTTAACTTTTGTCTTATGGCACGCCACAACAAAGCAAAAGAGGTACAAAGTCTTGAAACCACTGAAAGAAGATGGGTTCTGGATAGTGGCTGCTCGAAACATATGACCGGAGACATATCTCTTTTTATCGACTTTGTGGTGAAGAAAAAGGGGTTTGTCACCTTTGGAGATAACAACAAGGGACAAATACTTGGTAAAGGTAGTATAGGTAACCCCTCATCTACTACTATCTCTGATGTACTTCTTGTGGAAGACCTTAGACACAACCTTTTAAGCATTAGTCAACTATGTGACAAGAATTATAAAGTATCTTTTTCAAAGGATTGTTGCATAGTTGAAGATAGCGACAAAAAGAATGTGTTTAAGGGCTTGAGGGTGAACAATGTCTATATGCTAGACTTAAATGAGGTATCGTTGAATGGAGACAAGTGTCTAGTCGCTATGAATGAAGATTCATGGTCGTAGCATAGACGGTTGGCTCACATCAACTTTGATTTGCTTAACAAAATAGTCTTTAAAGACCTAGTCATCGGTTTTCCCAAAATTAAATTCACAAAGGATCACCTTTGTGATGCGTGTCAAATGGGGAAGCAAACAAGGATCTCATTCAAATCTAAAAACATCGTTTCAACTATGAGACCCTTTGAGCTCCTCCATATGGACCTCTTTGGACCATCTAGGGTTAAAAGTCTAGGTGGTAACTATTATGGATTTGTTATAGTCGATGATTTTTCTAGGTTTTGCTGGACCATTTTCTTAGCAAATAAGAGTGATACCTTTTCGGCCTTTAAACGATTTGCTAAGTTATCTCAGAACAAGTTAAACACAAACATTGGGTTAATTAGAAGTGACCATGGGGGTGAGTTTGAAAATCATTTATTTGAAGCATTTTGTGATTCCAACGGAATTGATCATAATTTTTCCGCACCACGTACCCCTCAATAAAATGGGGTAGTGGAACGTAAAAATAGAGTTTTGGAGGAACTTGGAAGGACTATGATCAATGATGGTGGATTGCCAAAATACTTTTAGGTCGATGCCATAAGTACGGCTTGTTATGTTTTAAATAGGGTGCTCATCCGACCTATTCTAAACAAGACACCGTATGAGCTTTTAAAAGGGTGTAAGCCAAATATCTCTCACCTTCATGTATTTGGTTGCAAATGCTTTGTGTTAAACAATGGGAAAGAGACTCTTGGTAAATTTGATGCCAAGGCCGACGAGGGTATTTTTCTTGGATACTCTCAGTTGAGTAAAGCGTATAGAATTTATAATAAAAGGTTACGTGTAGTTGAAGAGTCAGTTCATGTTACCTTTGACGAGTCTTATCCAAGAAATGTCGGAGAAGGTAGTTCTTTTCATGGTGCAGGTGTACCTACTGAAGACATACTCAAGGACACTAATAAGGGAACTGATCAGCCTGTAGCAGTGCGTATTGAGGAGGAAAAGGATCATCAACCCGTGAAAAGTGAGGATGATCATCATTCTGATAAAGATGCTTCAAAATACCATCCAATTGACAACATTCTCGGTGATATCTCTAAGGGAGTAACCACTCGCCCTAAACTTAGTAACTTTTGTTATTACTCTGCTTTTGTCTCCCAAGTTGAACCTAAAAACGCTAAGGAGACGTTACTCGATGAGCATTGGTTTCTATCAATGCAAGATGAACTAAATCAATTCAGGAGAAATGAGGTTTGGGACATTGTCCCCCCTCCGTGAGATCATCGAGTAATCGGCTCCCGATGGGTGTTTAGGAATAAACTTGATGAAAATTGAGTAATAACGCATAACAAAGCTAGGCTTGTAGCGCAAGGCTATAACCAAGAGGAAGGAATCGACTATGAGGAAACTTATGCGCCGATTGCCCGACTCGAGGCCATACACCTTCTACTTGCCTATGCTTGCACAAAGAACTTTAAATTATTCCAAATGGATGTTAAAAGTGCGTTCCTTAATGGATACATAAATGAAGAGGTTTATGTAGCCCAACCTCCGGGTTTTGAATCCCACGAATATCCTGATCATGTCTATAAACTTAAACGAGCTTTGTACGGACTTAAACAAGCCCTTAGGGCTTGGTATGAATGTCTAAGAAAATTTTTACTTGATCAAGGGTATTCAAGAGGAAAGGTTGACATAACCCTCTTTATTAAACGTCAAGGAAAACACTTAATTTTGGTACAAATTTATGTTGACGATATTATATTTGGGTCTACTAACATGACCTTGGTCATGGAGTTTTCTAGTTTGATGCAGGGGGAGTTTGAAATGAGCATGATGGGGGAGCTCAACTATTTCCTCGGATTGCAAATCAAACAACTTGAAGAGGGCACATTCGTGAGTCAAACGAAATATTGTCTTAAGTTACTAAAACGTTTTGATATGCTAAACTGCAAAGCAATAGACACTCCTATGCCTACAAGTGCTAATCTTGATCGTGATGAAAAGGGTAAGGATGTTGAGGTAAAGAAGTATCGAGAGATATTTAGCTATATGTGAGGGCTCTTATCGTCATGGTGATCAAGGTAATATCATTCCGATTTATAGATGTTTATCATATTTTATGCCATATTAAGTACCCTAATCCTGATGTTTATTGTATTTTGAGCACATATCGTTTATGTGGATGTTTTGTTCTATATGTGTACATGTCTATTTATTTGTTTGGAATTTAAATTGCAAAAAATTTCATTTCTGGCTCAAGTTTGCATGTGCATGCATTGACGCATGATTTATGCGCTGACCTAGTAAAAACTTTCGAGATAACGCATAACCAAATGTTCAATTTTTTAAGAAAATTCGTGAATCATGCGCCGACGCACGCGATTCGCATGTCGACGCATAAACGCAGAATTCAGAATCTCTGCTCTCTTGGAAAGCGTGCGCCGACCTAGTACTGCCTATTTTCACTACATATTTTCATTGCACATTGATGTATGTTCATTGCATGTCATCTCATCAGATTTTGTGGTCAATATCTCCTTATCTTCCTCTATTAAACCTCATCAATACCTATTACTCTCCACTAAATCCTCATTAAAAACCCTAAAAATCAAAAACCCACCAAGAGTGAATTCTCTATATTACTTATACAAGGGTTTCTAAGGGCTGCACATATCTCCTCTTCACTTTTTGCGAAAATCAAGTGTCATCATCTTCCTTCAACTCTTCATCAACCATGGCTTCAAGAAGAAATCCTAGTAGAAGGGGAACAAGAGGTTCATCTTCACAACCAGCAACAACCAGCACATCATCTTCACAATGGGTAACCTTTAAGTCTTTAATTTCAGAAAGGCTAGCTAATCCTTTTGAGCAACTGTTCTGTAACCATGCGGTTATAAGACAACATGGTTTTTACCCTCTGATGGGTCCAAATTTTCACATTCCCGAGATTTCTGAACTTTTGAATTTTCAAAATCTTAGTGAATTTCTAGAATGTGATGATAGGTATAGTGAAGATTTGACTCGGTTGTTCTACTATGGTATCAAGGGTAAATTTCAAGGGGCTGAATTTAGATTTTCTATGAATAATGCACATTATGAAGTGACCAATAATGTATGGTCTACATTGTTTGCATTGGACACTAATGACACTCTCCCAAAAGTCACTGATAAAACTTTTGTTCAGAACTATAAGTTCAAAACTGCTCTGAATTCGATGTTACGGGAACCATATCCAGCTGATGTTGTGGAAAGTGGCTTATTTTCGAAAAGTGTCACTACCGACCATCTGAAATTTGAAGAACGAATTCTTCAATGGATTGTTGGTCGCATCTTGAGGCCTAAGAAAGGAGGGTACTCAAGAGTTGAGCAAGCAGAGGTTCATCTCATCTATAGGATGTTCGATTCTCGCAGCTCCAGCAAACTTCCGGCACTTGGTTATGCATCCGTTGTTGCAAACATTTTGCATCACTTTGATATTCCTGTTCCAAAGATTTGTCACATTCATATTATAGCTGAACAACAATTCTTTTCCAAAACCCTTACCATGATGGGTTACTTTTGGGATTCACGTGAGAACAAGTTTACTTATCGACATCGATCCACCCATCCTGAACCTAATGAACCTGTTCACCTTGAAGGAAATGATAATGAGGATGTTCCAGAAAATGCTAATCAAAATGTTAACGATGAAGATGTGGTTATGCAAGAAGAGGACAATGAGGCATGGATGGGTTATCAACCTGAAGAACCTTCTGAAAATCAGGGTTGGGGTCAGTGGCAACAAAATTGTTGGACTATTTCTAGAAACGCCTATGTTCCTCCAACCTATGGTGAGGACTATGAATGGCAGCAACCTGACAATTCTGCTCCTCCAACTCCACCGTCTCAGCATGATCCGCAGGCTTCTGAAGAAATTCTGGCTAGGTTGAACGAATTGACTCTTCAACATCAAGAATTTCAAGCTCTACAAGATACTCGCTACACTGCTCAGGAAGAACGGTTCACCAATCTGTCTAATTAAGTTTCATCTCACATTACCAACTTCAACAATTTTTCTAACGCCGCTATGAATCGTTTCAATCAGATGGACGCCAACTTGACTCAACAAAACCAGAACCTGGAAAATAGTCTTGGAACCCTAAACAACACGTTGCTTGAACTCAACCTACATCTAAAGGACTTCCCACCACCAAGCCAACACTATAGGGGAAGAGGTCATCCATTTATGGGGAGATGGCCATAGAGTTTAGGGCATCATATTTCATTTGTGCTTGCATTTATGTTTTGTGGTTTGTTTTTTTTACTGTTGCTTAACTTTGACTTTTGCTTACATTTGTTTGCACTCTTCTGGATTAAATGTATTGCTTTTATGTTTTTGTTCCTTATTTATCCATTCCTAATTTTACATTAGCTGTATCATATGTGGATGCGTGTTGATGTTTGTATGTTTCAAATCTGTGATGATTCCTTACGTATTATAGTGTTTTATTTTGACCACCCTCTTTCTTCTTTTTGATGTTGTCAAAGGGGGAGAAGAACAACAACAAGCAGAAATTTTAACAGGGATTAACCAAGTGTTAAAGACAGGGGGATCTTTGTTCACTCTGCTCACTCTCAAATTACAAATCTCATGACAGCTAAGAAAGTGTTGCCATCATCAAAAAGGGGGAGTATGTGAGGGATATTCTTCTATCTACTTTGTTTTAATGATGTCAACAAATATGTGAGAAATTAGATTGTAATTTAAGCGGTATCACTTCACGTGTCGGGCATATTGCATCTAATCATTATCGTTCATGTGTCTAGATGCATAGGACCTTGTCTTTCCCATAAATAAATGTCCATTATCATTTTAGTAGTGGCTAGTATGTGTTTCTAAACTTGGTCAGGTGAAAATGCACAGAAAATTTAATTTCCTGAAAAAATGCAGTTCATGTGCTGACCCTTCTAGTTCATGCGCTAACCTCCCAGTTCATGCGCTAACCTACAAAAACCTTCGGGAAAGCGCATAACTTAAATGACACAAAAATTTGCATCTATGCGTCGACGCATGGGGGTTGTAGGTCGACGCATGATTTCCTGAATCAGTGTTTTTCACTTAATTTTTTCTTCTGTTATTTCTGTTATTATTTTGTGTGGGTCATTTTATTTTCCTATAAATAGTTTTGGTCATCTCATTATTCAATAACAAGAAACGTGAAAAATATATGCCATTTCTCTCTTCATCTTCATCTCCTTCATTGAGTAAACAAACAATCACACATAATCATCTTTGTTTGTGTCGCCCATTGATCGAAGTGATAACGTTCAGAATTTAGGAAGTGTGATCTTCATCTTCTAGGTTGAGAGTTTGGCAGGTGTTTCTTGAATCAAACCAGTTGGTTTTGTCCTCCAAGAATCGGATAGATTTTGGGGGTTTTTGTACAAATCGTCTCGTTCTACAGGGATTTGGCTGGGTGAAGGTAACCGGAAATTGGCGCAATTGTTCGGTTTAGTAGCTGTAATCAGAGATCGTAGAAGAGAGGTTTGGGTTCGAATCTTTGGTAGATCGTAATTGATCGAGTGAAGGTAACCGAAGAACGGAGGCTTCTTTCGATTTAGTAGCGTGGGACGGTAATTGGATCAACCATATTCGAAGGACTTGATTCATCTTGAATCAAGGGGAGAGAGAATTCGACATCAACGATCGAAGACGTTCGAGGGTTTGGATGCTCATAGTTTTCTCTTGTAATAAACAATTTGCAACAGCTACATATATATATATATATCTCAATTCCAATTGTGGAATTGGGGGCAGAGGTACCCAAAGCGAGGATGATTGGGGAACTACCTAATCAAATCTCGTTTGTTCTCTCTTTCCCTTAACTCTTTTACATTTCAGTTTGTTCGAATTCGTGAAGTCGCAATTTATCGAAATTTCTGTCATAGTGTAATTTCGAGCTGAGAATCTATTTGTTAAATCGATATAATTCCTTGAATTGTATCTTGGAGCAGCTCTATATTACATTCCATAGAAATTCTGCACTTAGTGTGTTTTACGCACACTAGGTGTTTGATAATTTGTTTCAAAGTAAAAATCGAACACATTGCTTTTAGTTGATTATCATTTTACCTCATTGGTTTGGATTAAACATCAAGCAAGCGATATTTTGTTGACTACGTTTTTCAGTGTAGTAATCAAACTGAATTTTTCTCTTCCATACTCATTCTCGATATATTCGTGCATATCCGATCCTTTTAGTAGAAGGTTCATTGTAGACGTTCTATCCAGTGGTAGCTTCCGCTAACCAATTTTTTAAACTAAATTTTCGTAATCATTTGCGTGTAAAACTCAAGGGATCTATTCAACCCCCCTTCTAGATCCATAGCCATCGTCTAACATATGAGATATTGGACAGCTTAGATATGACATATTGGATGTGTTTGGATCATGATCTGGGATGGGATTGCTCTTTAACTCCAAAACTCAGAGATACCTTGCTAAAGAAGGCATTTTGGCCTAAAGAGAGGGATTTTGAGGAAAGCATCAGTTTGGTTGCTTTGGTGTACTCAAACTGAGCACAAATGAGCTCTATTTATAGTAGAGCAAGTTTATTTTGCAAGCAATAGTGAATGGCAACTGCAGCAGGCCTTTAGCCAATGTTATGCAAAAGGAATCTCAAGTCTCCTCTAGCCATTGACTAGAGGTTAGGGTACAGGCCCATGGTTCTTTTATTCAGAGCTTATCCTTGACTCATTCAGTTAGGAATGTATCAGTCCATGCCACCTTGGTGTATCCATTAAATGCATTGCAACACAATTGGATTCTTGGCACCTTTTTATCTCTTTTAGGTTTGGCATGCTACTTGTAGATTCTTGTACTTTGGAGGCTTGGAGTTCAGATCATCCCCCTTGGATTTGATCCTCAGATGTGTCCAAATTGATGACAAGGCTTAGATTTATCAGATTTGGACAAATCGAGCAAAATGCACAAAATCTGCCAAATCTGTCTTGAAAAAGTCAGTTCATGATACCATGTTTCAAGGGTTGTATCTCCTTGCTCAAATGGAATTTGGAGATGATCTGGTACTTGTTGGAAAGCCCTCATGGCATTTTTTAACTTTGATGTCCACCCCTAGACCTGGTTTGACTTGGATCAAGGTGAAAAATGTCCCTACATTTTGGAAAAAGTAAGGCAGATTCTGACTTAGTGAAAATTTCACTGTGTTGGAAAAATGTCATTTTCATGTTTTCAGCCATTTTGATCACTCTATAATTTAAAATCCATGAGGAATTGGAATGAGCTGTAGTTGAAGCTTTTAAAGTATGCCATGAGAGCTACAAATACAGCTTTGGACCATCCAAAATGGTTGCTTGGATCTCAAGTTATGGTCCTTGGAAGTTGGTACCCTAGCCACTTTGTTCCATAACTTAGAAAAATTCTAAGTTTTTTATGGTTACCCATTTTACAAGTTAACTCACTTTCTTTGATTTTTCTTGATCAATGATGATTCCAATAACATATTAACATTGTTTTAGGGTCAAATAACCATAAATTGTGAAAAATTCCAAAAAGTCAAACTTGATTTTGTGCACAGTTGACTTTTTATCGGATGAAATTCAAACTGTGCGATCCTTTGTGAAATCAAGTCCTTGACCTACATCAAACCTAATGGGTATATTCCATAGGTGTTATAGGGTGTATTGAATCACGTCCCAAGGTTTGGGAGCATGTCTGGGCCAAAAGTCAAAGGTACAGTTGACTTTTCCCTCGAAACCCTAATTGTGGTCCTGATGAAATTGAAACTTGTAGATCAAGCTTCTTGGATCAATCCATTGTTGAAAATGGATCAATGTAGTGTATTTAAGTCCCTCAAATCATGTCTTGAGGTCTTGGCTCATGTTTTGTCCCAAAAGTCAACTTAGGGGTGAATTAGTTCAAGAAACCTTAATTCCTGATTTTTGGATAAATGCATCCCCTGAGGTTAAATTGACTTGATGATTGGGTCCATGAGGTCCCTTGGAGTATCTTGGGTTGTGCTTTGAAGCATTGGCTCATGCCCAGAGAAAAAATTTCATCTGGAGGCCTCAGTCGACCAAAACCCTAATTTGGTGACACTAGCGATCCTGAGGCTTAATCCACTTGGAATGTTACAACCTTGTGCTTGATTCTTGATGTGGGAGTCCTCTTGATCCTTTGTGGATGTTTGAGATGTTAGACAAGTTGTAAATCATGTCATTTCTTGATTGACCCTTTGTCTAAGTACTCTGAGAGGGCCTGCAACCCTAATTTCTGATTATGGTGAATGCTCAACCATCTTTGAGGAGATTGATGAGGCATGTAAGTACATCCATATTGTGATGATGATTTGCACATTGATGGGAAACCTTAGTGGTAAAAATTTGGGGTATGACAGATGCCCCTATTTAATTTTCTTGGACCCAAAGGTGTGAATGGCGAAGGTATTCGGGCATTCAAGGTGCAAGAGGATTAAATATCGGAATACCCGAAATTTTAATGGTAGTTATGAACGGCAGTTTGCTCATCCAAGTTCTTTTGCTAAGCAGTGATACTTAGAAAAGGTCAAACTTCCCCTCGATCCTGGTCTTCAGCCAAGGAAATGGTCTAAGTTTCCTTTGTCAATAAACTTACCCTCGATCCTGGTTTCCTACCAAGGAACTGGTCTTAGTTTCTGAAATAAACTTCCCCTCGATCCTGGTTTCCTACCAAGTAACTGGTCTTAGTTTCTGAAATAAACTTCCCCTCGATCCTGGTTTCCTACCAAGGAATTGGTCTCAGTTTCTGAAATAAACTTCCCCTCGATCCTGGTTTCCTACCAAGGAACTGGTCTTAGTTTCTTTTGTCAATAAACTTTCTTGACAAGGGACACTATTTGTAGCAATTTTCCTCAAACTTCTCGCTGAATTTTCCTGGGGAGATACCATTTGATGGGAAAAAAAATTTACAGGTTAGACTTGCTGGGGGACCCCATTGGTCTGAGCTGTAGAGGTGTACAAACTTCTCTGTTGGAGACGCCATTTGTTAACTCTACTGGGGAAAACGAGCCTCTTGAGAGACTGCTTTCTACTTGGGGATATTACATCATACTTTTCCTCGAGATCCTTTCGAAGAAATGCCATGTGATGTAATCCATTTTTTGAGGTGCTGATGACTTCATTATCATTGACTTTCTTGGGGAGAAAAATTAATGTGTTGCTGAGAGTCTTTGGTTGCGAGGCTTTCTCTGGGGATTTTCCTTAATCCGGGAAAGTGAAGATATCATCTTCAATGGCGAAGAGTGATATTTGCCGAAGGTCTTCTTGTCTTTCAGAGGTTCAAGTTATCAAAAGTGGTCGAGGACCGTCCCCAATCTAGAAATATACTGGAGGAGAGAGATGGTTGTTTAGGTGCAACATTTCCTGACGAGGAAAGAACTAATAACTCGACTGAGAGGACTTTTATCACTTGGGAACAAGATCGACTAGAGTGATAGTGATGCAATATGAATATGAATGTAAATCAATAATGTGTGATGTATGTATGTTTATGCTGACAAAATTGACACGACATACAGACTAGTGGATATACACGACTGGATACTCGGCCACTGCTGGAGACGAAGAAGTACCATTTGGTCCAAAATAGCAATTCTGCCTTGCTTAGGAGAGATAGTCCCTGTGGGGAAAAATGTTGGTCGGGCTTAGGAGATAAGAACTCTGTCGGGGGGTGTCGGACGGAATACTCGCATCCGACACAACTGATCCTTTATTCAGGCGCACTGGCTTAGAAGGAGTACTTTGATTCTGCACTTTGAAGCTCGATTACCTTTGGAGAAGCGATCGATGTTCTTTTGATGTTCAACAGTTAAAAGAATTGCCATCTTTATTTTAAAAGCAGAAAATTTTTGACAAGGAAAATTCATTTTTTTTTTATTTCAAGAATCGTTAATCATATTAAAATATCGTTCTGTAAAGCTAAAACAAATAATAATTACAAACAAAAGCATCAAGGCTCAAATTTTATTGATAGGATGGAAATCAGCCAAATGCGTGATTCCATAGAGTATTTACAAAGTTAGAAAATGGTAATTAAAGGGAAAAGGCTACATTGAAACATAACGACCACTATTCTTCTACCAACTTTGAATTCTGGACATCCTGAGCTTCCGTCGAAGATGACCTTGACTGGAGTTTTCCTGACGGATGGCATGACTGCCGCTGAGGGATTTGCCCCTTTGTTGGACATAGCTACTTGCCATGAATCCCTAACTTTTGCCTGGATTGTACTTTGAGATTTCCAATCCATCGGGATGATTTTGATTATGTCTCTAATTTTTTCCTGGACCACCCTTTCGGGTTTTTAATTCACCGAGACATTTTTTTATTTAGGCGAAGTATTTCATGACTACGTCAATATTTGTGGGGTAGGAAAATTCCTCTCCATCCATGGTTGCGAGTCTCAAGGCGCCGCCTGAGAAGGCTTTCTTGACCATATATGGGCCATCATAATTCGGAGTCCATTTGCCCCGAGAATCAGTGAGGAGTGATTGTATCTTCTTGAGCACGAGGTTTCCTTTCCTAAAGACGCGAGGTCGGACCTTTTTGTCAAATGCCTTCTTCATCCTTTGCTGATACAACTGACCATGGCATAAAGCCTTTATTCACTTTTATTCGATTAGATTCAGTTCGTCGTGTCGACTTTGGCACCATTCAGCCTCTGTTAGCTTAGCTTCCTTCAATACCCGGATTGATGGGATATCTACTTCTACGGGAATGACTGCTTCCATGCCATATACTAGAGAGAAAGGGGTTGCCCCTATTGAAGTACGGACAGATGTGCGATAACCGTGAAGAGCAAAGGGTAGCATCTCGTGCAAATCTTTGTAGGTTACAACCATCTTTTAAACAATCTTCTTGATGTTCTTGTTAGCTGCTTCTACTGCTCCGTTCATCTTAGGTCGGTAGGGAGATGAGTTATGGTGTTCGATCTTGAGCTCAGCGTACAACTCTTTCATCATCTTATTATTCAAGTTGGATCCATTATCCGTAATGATCTGGCTCGGAACACCATAACGGAAGATGAGACTGTTTTTAAT
The DNA here is from genome assembly GCA_022829125.1 of Lathyrus tuberosus. NCBI lineage: Eukaryota > Viridiplantae > Streptophyta > Magnoliopsida > Fabales > Fabaceae > Lathyrus > Lathyrus tuberosus. The sequence goes on along the minus strand of JALAZF010000012.1, from coordinate 18,936,713 downwards.
AAAGCAGACCATGACTTGTCGGATTACATTGGTGTATGACGCTGCTTTGACCCACTTGGTGAAGTAGTCAATGACTACCAGGATGAACCGATGTCTGTTTGAAGCTTTGGGTTCGATCATGCCAATCATGTCGATTCCCCATATGGAAAAAGGCCATGGGGAAGAGAGAATTTTGAGATGCGTTAGCGGCATATGGATTTTGTCAGAGTATATCTGACACTTGTGACATCTCCTCATGTACTTGTAGCAATCAGATTCCATTGTCAACCAATAGTACCCTGCTCTTAGAATTTTTCTCGCCATTGTGTGTCCGTTGGCATGAGTGCCAAAGGATCCTTCATGAATTTCTTTTATCATCATGTTTGCTTCTGGTCTGTCTATGCAGTGGAGCAAGACCATGTCGAAGTATCTCTTATAGAGTGTATCACCGCTCAGGAAGAAGCTGCCTGCCAATCTCCTAAGGGTCTTTCTGTCTTTTCTTAATGCCCTAGGTGGGTATTCTTGTTTTTGAAGGAAGCATTTGATATTGTGATACCAAGGTTTGTCGTCTATGACTGCTTCGATCGTGAAGATGTAAGCGGGCCGTTCAAGGTGTATTACGCCAATCTTAGGTATGTCATTCCATTGACCTACACTAATCATGTAAGAGAGAGTGGCTAATGCATCTGCCATGTGATTCTCTTCACGAGGGATATGGTGAAACTCGATTCTGTTGAAGAATGGTAACAACCTTCTCGCGTAATCTTTGTAAGGAATTAATCCTGATTGGTATGTGTTCCAATCTCCTTTGATTTGATTGATAACTAGAGCTGAGTCGCCATATACATCCAAGTTCTTGATCCTTAAGTCGATCGCTTCTTCGAGACCCATGATACAAGCTTCGTATTCGGCCTCATTGCTTGTACACTTGAATGTCAGTCAGGCGGTGAAAGGAATGTGGGTACCCTGAGGTGTTATAATGATTGCCCTAATTCTGTTTCCATAATGATTGACAGCTCCGTAAAAAATAAGTCCCCACTGGGAACCTGGTTTCGGCCCTTCACTGGGTAGTGGTTCATCACAGTTCTTCATTTTTAAATACATAACATCTTCGTCTGGGAAGTCAAATCCGAATGATTCTTGATCGTCAATCGGCTGATGAGCCAAATGATCGGCTAAAACACTTCCTTTGACGGTTTTCTGAGCATGGTACTCGATGTCGTATTCTGATAACAACATCTGCCAACGGGTTATCCTTCCCGTGAGAGCAGGTTTTTCAAAGACATACTTGATTGGATCCATTTCGAAGATTAACCAGGTAGTGTGATGAATCATATACTGGCGAAGACGTTTGGCTGGCCAAGCTAGAGCACAACAAGTTTTCTCAAACATAGTGTACCGAGTTTCACAGTCAGTGAACTTCTTGCTCAAATAGTAGATGGCAGACTCTTTCCTTTTGGTTTCGTCTTGTTGGCCAAGTACATAACCCATGGAGTCTTCCAAGACTGTTAGGTAGATGATCAGTGGTCTTCCTTCCACTAGAGGTGATAGAATCGGTGGATTCAACAGGTATTCCTTGATACTGTCGAAGGTGGTTTGACAGTCTTCTGTCCAAACGCAGTCCTGATTCTTTTTTATTAACTTGAAGACCGGCGCACATGTCGCGGTCATGTGGAATATAAATCTAGAAATATAGTTCAAACGTCCTAGGAATCCCCTGACTTGTTTTTCAGTCTTTGGAGAAGGCATTTCTTGAATGGCCTTGACTTTGTCAGGATCAACCTCAATTCCTTTCTAGCTGACGATGAATCCTAGCAGTTTCCCCGAGCGGACACTGAATGTGCACTTATTGGGATTCAAGCGGAGTTTATACTTCCTCAGACGCTCGAATAACTTTGACAGATGGGTCACATGCTCCTCTTTTGTTTTAGATTTGGCAATTATATCATCAACATATACCTCGATTTCTTTGTGTATCATGTCATGAAACAGAGTAGTCATGGCCATTTGATAGGTTGCCCCGACGTTCTTCAAACCGAACGACATTACCTTGTAACAAAAGGTACCCCATGGGATGATGAACGAAGTTTTCTCCATGTCTTTCGGCGCCATTTTGATCTGATTATAGCCCGAGAATCCATCCATGAAGGAGAAAACTTTGAACTTTGTTGTATTGTCTACCAGCATGTCAATGTGCGGTAAGGGAAAGTAATCCTTTGGACTTGCTTTGTTCAGATCCCTGTAGTCTACACACATTCTGACATTTCCGTCCCTTTTCGAAACTGGTACTATGTTTGCCAACCATTGAGGATATTCTGATGTGGCGAGGAAACTTGCGTCAATCTGTTTTTGTACTTCCTCTTTGATTTTGATGGCCATGTCTGGATGAGTCCGTCTCAACCTTTGTTTTACTGGCGGACATTCTGATCTTAACGGTAGATGATGTTCCACGATGCTGGTATCCAACCTTGGCATGTCCTGGTAGGACCAAGCGAATACAGCGGGAAACTCTTTGAGAAGCTTTATCAAACCTTCTTTGATAGTCAGACCGAGTAGTGCCCCAATCTTGACGTCTTTTCTATCTTCTTCTAAACCCAAGTTGACCGTTTCTAACGGCTCTTTATGAGGTTTAATGGACCTTTCCTCTTGTCTGAGTAGTCGGGAGATCTCTTCCAAAATTTCTTCGTCATCTTCTTCTTCAGCCTCAAATACCGGGAATTCAAAGTTGGGAGACGACACTGGATTGTATGTTTCAATGGGGTTTAAAACAAGCAATCTGCATGACGCGATGATTGTTTTTTAGAAGAGATAGAGAGAAATGCAAGAGTGTGTGCAGTGTATTTTTTTTACTGCTTGTTTTTATTATTTAAGTCAATTTTAGGATTACCATTTTCCGAAAAAGCGAAAAGAGAAAACAACAATAAATGCGGAAATTACAGAACGACGTTATTTTATTCATGACCTTGTCGATTCTTGAAACTACAATCCTATAAAACAAAACTTTGTGGCTTTGGGCAAAGCGAAGAGGTACATTTACATAAAGTGAGCCCTATAAAAACATCCGTTTCACCTGGGCAGGGTGAAAGGTTAAAGTAAAGACGGTAATTATTTCGACTTATAAACGACTTTTGGAACGTTGGCAGCAACCCATTGGCGGCGAACTCCTCGGTGAATCACAAAGTCTGGTACTTTCCTTCTTGATTTCTCTTCAGAAATAACGCTGATTTCTGGTGGAGCAGGGTCGTTGGAATCTGTCTCCCAGGCAAAGTTGTCGTAGGAGGATTCCTCAGTTGTATCTTGCATAGTGTTTGCACTCTCAGGTTTATCTCCCCATCCAGTGGGCTGGATGTCTTCGAGCCTGATACGAGAGCTTTCGAGAGCGGTGTACTTGACCATGAAGTCGTATTTGCCACTTTGTTGTCCCAGGGTGTCCCACACTTCTTTGGAACTGGAGGAGTCATCCCTTCCGATGACGTTGACCTCAGGAAAGGCATAGTTAAGGAACTTTTGTCCCGCAATATCGGAGGCCCAAAGATTTTGGTTAAAAGGGGATTGGGTCTTACACTCTATTAGAGGCCCAAAAGATTTATTTTTGTACAAGTGGTGGAGCTTACAACTCAAGGAGAGGCCAAAGGATTTTCTGTTTGAAAATGGCGATCGCGCCGAGATTTTTCATCGTGTCGGAACTTATACAATATATGAGGCCCAAAAAAGGTTTATGTACAACAAGGGTTGGGTCTTACACTCTATTAGAGGCACATTAGTGTTTGAAAAAGATTTGTTAAGGTGAACATCAAAGAAACCCTAATTTTTGAACTAAAATGGCATTTTTCAAAGGTAATTTAAATAATAAATGATAAAATATCAATTATATTCAAAAACAAGTTGTAAACTTTGGAAAATATTTTGGAAAATCAAGTTTAATCATATGAAAGCTTAAAATCCAATTAATTTTGAAAGACCAAAGTGTGAATTCCATTTAAAAAATGTTTAAAAACAACTAAAAATGAAATTAATTACAAAAATTCTAATTATATTGAATAAATAATATAAATTATATTTTTTTGTGGAATAAAATATTTTAACATTTTTTTGATTTTTTGCAAAAAGAACCAATAAAAAATAATTAAAATTGAGAGAGAAATTAATTTTTCAAATCATTTAAAATAATATGAAAAATATTTAAAAAAGTGGAAAAAGTGTTAAAAAAAGGGTCTGGGGCGAGGGGGATTCGAACCTCAGACCTCAAGGTTGCAGTGCGCGCCTTCTACCACTAGGCTGGTGATACATCCGTGTATCAAAGCCACCCTAGAAATACATAAGGCATGCCTTGTTTTAGGCCTAGCCAAGGCAAGGCAAGGCAAGGTTTTGGCAAAAAACGTAAAGTCCATAACTTTCTCATTTCTCCATGGATTGGGACAAAATTTATATGCAGCTGGCCTAGAATTTCCCAAGGAATCCAATGGTGGTGGTGGTTTTTTCAGATGAGGTCCCTATTTAAAAACCCGATAGTGTTTTTGAAATAGGCATATAATTGCATTTTCTATACTAACACATGGTACAGGCAAGAATTACATGGTAAATTGGTTCAAACACAACATATATAACATGTATGAGATGTTTATGATCAGTGGCCTTCAAAGCAATGCATAATTTAGAAAGTTCAAGTGATGATGCATTTACCTCTTGGAGCTTATTGTGTAATCTGCCAAGATTCTCTTGCCAGAAGTAATTTGATGCTTTGGACACTCTCAATTGATCCCTTAGAAGCTTTTAGAATGGTTAGAACTAGCTGGAATCCTCAGGAACAAGTTTGAGCTCTTTCTTGTAAAAGGGGCAAAAGTGACCAATATGGTAACTCTCTCAAATCGTGTTCCAGATGTGGGGAACCATTTGGGACAGTTCAAGGATGATATTCGGAGTGTGTCTGAGGCTTTATCTGGTTTTGAAAGCGACTGAATCAAGACATGGCTTAAAAAGTGCAAAAAAAGTCCAATTTTGAGGTTTTGAGAGGGGACTTCGTGATTTTGGTGTTACAGGTCACATATGAGAGTTTGGACAGCTTAGATATGACATATTGGATGTGTTTGGATCATGAGCTAGGATGGGATTGCTCTATAACTCAAAAACTCATAGATACCTTGCTAAAGAAGGCATTTTGGCCTAAAGAGAGGGATTTTGAGGAAAGCATCAGTTTGGCTGCTTTGGTGTACTCAAACTGAGCACAAATGAGCTCTATTTATAGTAGAGCAAGTTTGTTTTGCAAGCAATAGTGAATGGCAACTGCAGCAGGCCTTTGGCCAATGTTATGCAAAAGTAATCTCAAGTCTCCTCTAGCCATTGACTAGAGGTTAGGGCACACGCCTATAGATCTTTGATTCAGAGCTTATCCTTGGTGTATCCATTAAATGCATTGCAACAAAATTGGAGTCTTGGCACCTTTTTAGCTCGTTTAGGTTTGGCATGCTACTTGTAGATTCTTGGACTTTGGAGGCTTGGAGATCAGATCACCCCCTTGGATTTGATCCTCAGATGTGTCCAAATTAATGACAAGGCTTAGATTTATCAGATTTAGAAAAATTGAGCAAAATGCACAAAATCTGCCAAATCTGTCTTGAAAAAATCAGTTCATGATGCCATGTTTCAAGGGTTGTATCTCCTTGCTCAAATGGAATTTGGAGATGATCTGGTACTTGTTGGAAAGCCCTCATGGCATTCTTTAACTTTGTTGTCCACCCCTAGACCTGGTTTGACTTGGATCAAGGTGAAAAATGTCCCTACATTTTGGAAAAAGTAAGGCAGATTCTGACTTAGTGAAAATTTCACTAAGTGTTGGAAAAATGTCATTTTCATGTTTTCAGCCATTTTGATCACTCCATAACTTAAAATCCATGAGGAATTGGAATGATATGTAGTTGAAGCTTTTAAAGTATGCCATGAGAGCTACAAATCCAGCTTTGGACCATTCAAAATGGTTGCTTGGATCTCAAGTTATGGTCCTTGGAAGTTGGTACCCTAGCCACTTTGTTCCATCACTTAGAAAAATTCTAAGTTTTTTTATGGTTACCCCTTTTACAAGTTAACTCACTTTCTTTGATTTTTCTTGATGAATGATGATTCCAATCACATAGTAACATTGTTTTAGGGTCAAAGAACCATAAATTGTGAAAAATTCCAAAAAGTCAAACTTGATTTTGTGCACAGTTGACTTTTTATTGGATGAAATTCAAATTGTGCGATCCTTTGTGAAATCAAGTCCTTGTCCTCAATCAAACCTAATGGGTATATTCCATAAGTGTTATAGGGTGTATTGAATCATGTCCCAAGGTTTGGGAGCATGTCTGGGCCAAAAGTCAAAGGTACAGTTGACTTTTCCCTCGAAACCCTAATTGTGGTCCTGATGAAATTGAAACTTTTAGATCAAGCTTCTTGGATCAATCCATTGTTGTAAATGGATCAATGTAGTGTATTTAAGGCCCTCAAATCATGTCTTGAGGTCTTGGCTCATGTTTTGTCCCAAAAGTCAACTTAGGGGTGAATTAGGTCAAGAAACCCTAATTCCTAATTTTTGGATAAATGCATCCCCTGAGGTTAAATTGACTTGATGATTGGGTCCATGAGGTCCCTTGGAGTATCTTGGGTTGTGCTTTGAAGCATTGGCTCATGCCCAGAGAAAAATTTTCATCTGGAGGCCTCAGTCGACCAAAACCCTAATTTGGTGACACTAGCGATCCTGAGGCTTGATCCACTTGGAATGTTGCAACCTTGTGCTTGATTATTGATGTGGGAGTCCTCTTGATCATTTGTGGATGTTTGAGATGTTAGACAAGTTGGAAATCATGTCATTTCTTGATTGACCCTTTGAGGAGATTGAAGAGGCATGTAAGTACATCCATATTGTGATGATGATTTACACAAATGATGGGAAACCTTAGTGGTAAAAATTTAGGGTATGACACCTACAGGCTTCTGGTTGTGTCTCTGTACCTATGCCTTCCACTCTGCATCCCATATTACAGAGTGGAGACTTACAATTCCTAAGAGAGCCAACGACTCTCAAACCCTTAACCCTTATTTAACACAAGAGAACTAGGTTACAAAGTTATAAGTGATACAAAAAGTACAAAGGCATCGTTTAACCCTAGGTCTAAGTCTCCTTATATAGTCTTCTGTAGTCTTGGGCTTTCTATCTTTTCTCCTTTATCCACTCTGCAAATTCGCACCAACTCTTTGACAGATTTGTCATATAATTAAACCTGCTATATTAGTGAGATGTACACTCTTGCTGTTGGGACATCTTCTTCGACATCTTTAATCTTGAGCAGATTTCTTCATCTTTATCATATACATGTTTTACCAAAATTTTGTCAAACCACTGGAGCTTTCAATCTCCCCCTTTTGACAAATTTTGGCTAAAACATTCCCTTCTGTGTTGGATGAGCGAAATTGATAAAGGTATTTGATACTCTTCATCTTGAGAGTTTCCCTTCTGATATCTTCTTCCTGAATTCCAGAAAGAGCTTAAACAGTGATGACATGAAGTTCATAAAATATGTAACTCAGATCGCAAGTCACAACCTGTTTTTCAACTCAGATCACAAGACACAAAGAAAATAGAAATGTTAAGATGTCAGAGCCTCTTATCCAGCATTCTTGCAAAACAACTGCAGGAATGTACCCAGAAAGTAACAGAAAACATTCTCCCCCTTTTTAGCTAAAACTTGGCAAAAGTGACCAAGACAACTCCAAACCCAGAAGCAACTCACCCAGAATATGAAAAATGACATCGAATACTCACTTAAAAAGAAAGTAATGAGACTAAGAAGGACCAATACAATCTTATTTATAGCCAAGTAATCTCCTTAGGAAGTAACGAGCCACAGAAAATGTGGTTGGTCAATTCAAAGGACCATTAACCGAAGGAAATAACTCCACCAAATGCGCATCGGCCCCAAGACTTTTGACTGTTTCTTCTTTTAAGAACGCCGACCAAAGAACCCATTACATGCACACATGTTTTATAACAATGTCCTGGCATCATGTCAGACATTGTCTATTCTTCCCAGATTCTTCTTCTGATTTGACATTACAGAGATTTCTTCACATAATTATGATCACAGTATGTAGAGAAAAATAAATTCTCCCAGACTCAACCAATGATTCTTAAGCATCCAATAAGAACCATGTAACTTGCACTGCCAAGTCTCCCCTAACTTGCAACAATACAAATGTCAAGACATCCTTCTTGACATCTCATCCTCCCTGGATGGACATATAATCACAACTTTCTTGACGCACAATACAAACTGGAACTCCAATTGCACCCTCGCAGTAAAACATCTTAGATCAAGGAGCAACTCCCGTATCTAAGGTAACCAGTGCTCCTCCACAGAACACCTAGCTAATGAATGGAAAACATAAGATGCATCTTCGTGTCTTCAAGAGTGCACCCTCAGTTCAAGCCACCTGCTGAACACAATCATCAACTCTCTTATTGCTTCTTCTAACAAGAACCAATAACCACTCACACATGATCACCATTATGCTACCCGCGAGGAAATATATAAGGATCATAATCCTACCATAACAAACTCTTGGCTTAAGATCAAAGTCCCATTGATCCCCCTCTTCCTGCAACCATCTACACACCACACGAACTCCTCTTGAATTCTCATGTATAGACCTCCAGCTGCTTGAGGCACAGACCAATTGAATCAGAATGCTTCACATTCCCCAAAGAGACGCACAGGGGCCCCTTAGTTTGTTATAACGATGTTAGATGTCGTATGCATGCTCCAGAACTTCACAGCTGCCAAACTGATCCACTACTAGCATAACTTGCAGCCAGGGGAAGTATCCCCTTCGCAAGATTTTCCACTGACCTTACCAAGTCAGCAATTGAGATAGACACCCCATAATCCAAGACAAATATTCCTTATCATTCTCCCGTATGATAACCTGGAATACTTTTGATATTCTGGTGAATATCCACTTCTGAACGCATCAGAAACCAGACCTTCATGCAATCAACCCGTGATTCACTCCAGTCTTCTCCACACCATCCTCCCAATGCAGTTCTTCTACTTCATCATTCTCCCGTATGACAAGATAGATACTCCTTAGACATGATGTAGCCAACAAGTTCCTAGACCATAACTTAAGAATCCTCCACCAAGGATAACCAACCCAAAGATGTTCTAACATCAGTTAGGACATCTTCCACACATCATAGACACCACACACCATGGTTCTTGATATGCTCCAACAATGGACTTACTATCAGCATAGTAATCCACACTGAAGATCTTCACGCAACACCGCGCCACCAGCTTGAACAAAGAAAGCTTCACAAACCCAGAGAGAAATAAACTCTCATCCACCAAAAGAAGGTATAATTCCATCCTCAACCCAGAACTTTTGCCACAAGCTCCAAGAGAACAAGAACCTCCTTACGTTTTCAACTAACGACTCTTTTGCACAAGAGCAATCAGTTTCAAGCATCCTGCTTGAATGCACACTATGAAACCAACCAAACGCCACCTTTTGATTAATCTCAATCTTCTTCAGAACTCCCACAAGATACACTGATCCACCAATGAAATCAGATATTCAAGTCACATGAACTAGTTGCCCCATAGCAAGACATCTTGGATTCACCAAGCCTCTTAGTCATGTAACATCTTCCCATCCACAGCTCCCGCAAACTGCATGAGATAGACCTTTTTGAAGCATCCATAACTTCCATTCTCTTGTAGATCACCTTATCTTAAGCTGATGTGCCACATCACCAGCTGAGACTTCTGATGTTAAGCTAGATGTCAGAATATTCTGATACGAAATCCAACTGTTGAATTCAGCTCCTCCTTCTGCCACTTAGAAGAACCTACTCCCTTTGCAGAACCAGAGTTCCATGCTCTCATAGACTTGATTCAACACCAAGTTTGAGTAGACAACCTCCATCCTACTTTAAAACTCCAAAGACTTCACACCTTCCACATCTGAATCTTCAAAATATAAGTAGTCCAAGACTACACCATAGCTATACCAAAGAATGCCACTTTCCTTAGTAGAGCAGACTGTAGAAAGTCAGAGATAACTGCCACTTAACTTTGACTTCCAAGAAGAGCAAAATCCATGCTCCAAAGTACCTAGATCAGAAATAAACTGATCTAATCTGTAACCATCAAGATTATGATGTCTTCATCTTCATCTTCAACAGCATCAACGTCCAGACCAGTTTCTTGCCAGGAAACTCTCCAAAGAACACATGCTTCTGTCACACCCGACTGAAGCCACTTCTTAGGTCACCACCTAATACTAAAACAGATTCTAAAGCGTATACAGTACCCCTCCCATGATTCTGCACAAACTCTGATGATGAGATGTTCCAACATCTTGTTGAACGTCAGCAATCTTGACTTTCAAGGATAATCAATTAAATATTTATGGACTCCACAAATAGCAATTGATCTTAAATCCTTGTGCAATAACCCTTCTTCACTGTTGTAGCTAAGCTCCACCAGATCACTTCATGAACACTTATCAAGTATTCAATCTTTTGCATGTATCTTCTTTGAAGAACAATGTTGAGATACTCAAGTAACTAAGATTCTCTCTGAACAAATCTTATTTACCTCAACAATTCTGAATGCTCCAATCAGATTAGATCCACTCTTAGGGTCAAGAGAGATGAATCCTTCTTTGCTGTGTTTGGATGGTGAAAATAAATCACCTCCACTTTCTTCATATTATGTTTCAAAGAAACACCTTCTAGTCAGAAGAATAACTAGAAGACTTCAGATACACGACTTAGATGCCTTTATGAGTGGACTTGAGAGAATTCGCAAGTATCTTTGACAACTTACGCGATCAATAATTTATCAAACTCCTCGAGCTAGAACTTGATAAACTTAACTCAACTCCTCTCCTCTTCAACTGACTCCAAACTGCACCAGGAAACCAAGCTTCCAAGTACCAAGTCACTATAACAGATATCTACCAACAACTCCCTTCACTCCATCGTTCCTGACTTTGGAATAAAAGAATGCAGATATCTTCACATATATAGGCCGACGATTGAGACCTTCCACCAACTGTCTTCAGTAATCAGTATCCCATAATTCTAGAGCTCTTCCATCAGAAACACATGCAGCGGAACCACCAAAGAATAGATCCTGCTTGCCCTAATAAGATGTCAGAACATCTTATAATACACACCAACAAGAGAACTAGCCATTTCTCTTGTAGTTGTTGTAGAACATTCTCAGCAACATGAACAACCTCCGGGTTGCTCCCTTCGATCCAGAATATCCATCTCATCCATTAATACCTTTGAGTATGTCTGAGTTGATTGATCTGATCTTCAAAAATCATCTTTGTTTAAACGACAGAAAGTATCTCCCAAAGATCTCATCCAGAACCAGACAGGATGCCAGCTCTGATACCAATTAAAATTCTGGACTATGCAGACAGCAGATGTCCTAACACTTGTTAAGACATTGTGCTACATAATCATTTAAACTCAGAGGCGCAATAGCAGACTGATACCATGAATATCAGAACTACACAATCACAGATGTCACGACATCTGATCCAACATGTCTATCATGAACCCTAACAGAAACTGTAAATCTGCAGAATGATAAGGAACACAACAATTGTTAACCCAGTTCGGTGCAATTCACCTACATCTGGGGGATACCAATCCAGGAAGAAGACTCCACTATCTGTAGAACTGTTACAAAGTTAAACTCCCTCGTTTACAACTTTATACCTAACATCTACCCAATGAACATCTTTATCAGGGCTAAACTCAAACGTTTACAACCCTGATATAAGAGACCTACTCACATCTTAATCACAACCTGTGATATCTCGGTCTTCTGCCAATACAGAACCTGTCACGATTTCTTGACCTCCAAGTTATCTTGGACTTGCTTCAAAGCTTCGTTCAAGAACAATACAACAACCATTACCTACAGGCTTCTGGTTGTGTCCCTGTACCTATTCCTTCCACTCTGTATCCCATATTACAGAGTGGAGACTTACAATTCCTAAGAGAGCCAACGACTCTCAAATCCTAAAGAGAACTAGGTTACAAAGTTATAAATGATACAAAAAGTACAAAGGAATCGTTTAACCCTAGGTCTAAGTCTCCTTATATAGTCTTCTGTAGTCTTGGGCTTTCTATCTTTTCTCCTTTATCCACTCTGCAAATTCGCACCAACTCTTTGATAGATTTGTCATATAATTAAACCTGCTATATTAATGAGATGTCCACTTTTGCTGTTGGGACATCTTCATCGACATCTTTAATCTTGAGCAGATTTCTTCATCTTTATCATATACATGTTTTACCAAAATTTCGTCAAACCACTGGAGCTTTCAGTCCGGGTGAATCTTCCGCAAACCATCTTCAATCATCTGAAGAACTGTGTTGAAATCTCCAGAAATCAACATAAGTCCTTCATACCTTATGGAAGAATTCTATCTGAGTTATTCTATAGGGCTGAAATCATCACTTTAGCCAGAATACTTGGACCAGAAGATGCTACAGCTGAAGAGAGGTGTGAAAGGGTTGATGAGGTGAAAGATTTCTGATAGCTGGTTGGTGGGTGTTTCTCTTGGACTTTTGGTTGCTTGTTGCTTGATCTTTCTTCCGTTATCATTGCTTTTCCTATCCATTGTCCTTGTTGTTGTTTGTTTTTCTGTCTTATGATTCTATTCCTGTAATGCGCTCCGGCATTTTGTTGTTCTATCAATGAAGTACTTTCCTTATTCTCTTTATCTTGTCTTACTGCATTCCATAATAATTATCATAAAAAGGAAGAAAATGACTAACTTTAACTTATCTAAATTCTTTCAAATCAAAATGATTTAGTTAAAATTTTGATAACGTGTGAACGATAATAATAACAACTATTTGACTCATTGGGTTTCGTAAACTTCTTGAGAATAGGCTAAAATCTTTACACATTCCCCTATGATTGTGCATTCATAAATGATAAGACGTATGTGAGTTAAGTTTTTTACTCTCTTCTATCTTTACTATGTGTCAATTTTCAATTGCCACTTATAAGTATACATTTATTCATAGTTATTGACTCCTGTCAAAACTTAAATAATGTATCCTTATTTGTGACCTTTTGGATATTCTGTTTTAAGATACTGCTACACTCCTTTCCTATTCCTTGATATTCTTTGTCTCTCACTCTGCCACTGTGTCCTTGGCATATCTTATGCGTGATACGCATCTTGACCTATGTCATTTTCTCAGTTAGTCACGTCTCTCATTTCCTACATATATATTTCATTTCTCCTCCCATGTTCTGTAGTGTTTGATATTACTAGTTCAAAATTACCTTTATTGTCTAAATCTTCTCATCATGTCTCTAATCACTTTCCAAGGAGATGAGAACCTTCTTGAGGTCATATCAGAAGAACAAATCAACCTTCTTCATCTTGGAAACAGAGAAATTGCTAACAGTATCACCTCAATCATGCACTATCAAGAATGGACAAAATACTTCATCATTCTGGATAAACCAATCTACTTAAATCTTGTAAAATATTTTTGGAAACATGCCAACATTGATTATGAAGATCGTTCAATTTCCTCTCGTGTTTTTGATGTCCCCATTAACATCACTCCCTTCACCACTGCTCTAGCAATTGGTTGTGAGAACATTGGCTTTACTGTTGAACATGTTAAGTCTAGGTATCTTATTTCTGAGGAACTCACCTCTCTTCACAACACATCGTCCAAATATGAACCTATCAATCCTGAAAACCTTCTTCCCATTCCCAAAGCTTGGTTTAAGCTTTTGCTGACAAATTTTCGTCCTAGGGAAGAAAACAAAAATATCTTATTTCATGATGATCGGGTCTTCATCTTTCTCCTGATGGCTCAAATGCGGATAAATCTACCTCAGACTATATTCAATTTTCTGCAAAAATCCATAACTGACTCCAGAAATGGTGATTTCATCATGCCCTACATACATTTTGGAAGAGTTCTATCTGAAATCTTCTTTAAAGAAGAAATTGTGGAATTTGTCAAGACAGATGGTCTTTTGAAGAAAAATTGTGAAGTCTTTGATGGTTAATCTTTAGCATGTCATATCTTGTGTTTTTTGTCTCGTCTCTAGGATGCTCTATATTTGATTTGTGTTCAAGTCATGCCAATGTATTTCGATCCATTATTAATGAAACTGTTTTTATGAGTACTATGGCCTATTTTAGAAATCTCTTTCTCACATATTTATCATAATATTTCACTGTTTATTGCATTATCTTTTTTATTATGACAAAAAGGGGGAGAAAGTAAAATGATTTTGATAGTACCTATTCTCAGAATCTCGAACTCAAACATTACATAATGTTTTTGCAACTAACCGTTTGTTTGATGTTTCAATTAAGGAACCTAGTGTTCTAGTCAGACTCTGATGAGTTGTTGTAGGGAAGTATTCTTTCTCTATTGTTATGTTCTCAAGTACTCAAATTTTATTTTGTGAGTCTTGGGATCAGGGGGAGACGCTGAACAAGCATGAATGAAATTTTGAGATTAACAGATTCAGGGGGAGCTGAGAGCTTAAACTCTGAATTTGTCGGCTATGGTGATTACCCTGTATAAATTGTTCTATCAAAATACATGGTTTTGTCATCATCAAAAAGGGGGAGATTGTAAGAACAAGATTTTGTTCTGCATCTTATCTATATGTTTTGATGATAACAATGGAGTATTTGTGTGAGAATAATTTTGGTACTCTAACATTTGTTATTCTGATGGTTTTGACAAACAGGTTCTGACTCTGATAAAGATCATGTGCTATGTCACTCTGAAATTCTCAATGGTCGCTTCTGTGAAAGAAGCAAGATTGCTTCTGATCTACTGTGCATCAGAAAGACTCTAAGAAGACACTATGTTACTTTTGTAATGTCTCTTGGATTCTAACCTCTGAGCGTGACTCTGATATTCTACTTCTGAAGCCTGTTTAGCTTCTGAAGTCGTTAACTTCTGAAGACTAAGTGCTGAAGATTCTGAAGACAAGGTTCTGCTAAACGAAGTTCTGAAGACTCTGAAGACTTAAGGATTCTAAAGACTAAGGGTTCTGAAGAAGGAGTGGTGAAGATTCTAAAGACAAGGTTCTGTTGAACAAGTTCTGAAGACTCTGAAGACCCAATGATTCATTCTTCTGATCATGCTTCAATCATATCAACTCAGAAGCTTCTGATGAATAGAAGAAGATGAAATGTTTGTGTGGGAAAATAGTACATGGTACAGATCAAAAACATTCTTTTCCACTACCATTCCACTACCCTGATTTGGTGGTACAAAGGACAATTTCAGTGTACGATTTTTACCCCAGCATAACAACATTATTTCAAGTCGCTAGTACTCTTCTGATATTACTGATCTACCATTCAATGGAACTTTTTCTGGCTATATATAGACTTGATCATTCAACAAATCAGTAGTGAAAGAAAAAATGTAACACTCAGTGTGAAAAAGAGAAATATTAAAAACACTGATTCATATGAAGAAGGAACTCAAGAAATTGAGAAATTTATGAGTGAACAGTAAAGCACCATAATAAAAAGAAGAAGATTGTTTTTACTGTGTAGATTCGCTCTAAGATAGATTGAGCTAAAAATGTGTTTACTCTGCTTATGTAGAAGCATCATTATTGTAAATAAATCTTTGTAACAAACAGTTGTTTGTGTTCCCTAAAGGACCGGGTATGTCAGAAGCTTTAGGAAGACTAAGACAGTGATTTTTAGTGTTGTTAGTCACTTGCAGTTGGCTTGTACATTGTATTTTCAAACAGTGGTTTGATTTCCTTGAGATAACGGTTAGGTCAGAATTCTTGAGAAGTCTAGGACTAGTGTGTCTTAGAGATTAATTCCTTAAGGGACCACTTTGGTCAGAAGCCTTAAGAAGATACGGTTAGTTTGTGTATTCTTAGTAACCAGCAGTTGCTAGTGCAGTTGTAATCAGTTTGGTTATAGTGGATTAAGACCTCGCTTGAGAGAGGCAAAATCACCTTGGCGGGTGGACTGGATTAACTTGATAATTTTCAAGTGAGCCAGGATATATCGTGTGTCTTTCTCTATTGTTAGTCTATTTGTGATCTTTGTTTGAGTGTCACGAAAAGCTTTCATTTTAGAAAACCCAATTCAAACCCCCCTTTCTTGTGTTTTTCTCACACCTTCAAGCGGCTCAATGAAGCTAGAAATACATATCGACCATCACATCTTGCTTAGCCATATTAGCCATATGCTAAAAATAAGTGATACCCCCTCATAAGATATGGCATGAACATATTTTCCTATTTGGGTCCCCATGGTAAGAAAGAAGGACAATACATAGCATGTGGGAGACGCACATTTATTATTCCCTATGACCATCCAATTAGCCTCGAGAATCATTGGATAAGGTCTCTTTTATGGTGGTTCTTAATATCGAGATTTGTTATCGACCCTCTTTGAGGAATAATTGACAACACCTTTCAAGCGTTCCATGACACAAGCTCTCGGCTTGTCATGAGATTTATTGCTACGAACCTCCAAAGATAGTTAAGGCTAACCCTTAGCGCATTCCTGTTTTGGACGCCGATGTACTCACTCTGGGTGTGGAATACTTCTCCCCCCCCAATATCTCTATCCTTTGTTGGTGTAGAGATGCATGTAATAAAGCTAGGTGAGGGTAGGTATATTCTTTGCCAATGCTTTCTTCCTCATGATTATATCTTGGATGACACCTAAAGTATTTTCAAATTAAATGAACACAAAGATTAAGGCGCATTATTGTAGTGCAAATAGCAAGTGTAATATTATCGTACCCATAGAGACTCATTGTATTTAAAGATGGATTCAACAACTTTTATGATTCTAAGTAGGGTTTTTTAAAGTTTTCCAGCCACAAGAGTGTACTTGGCTCCTTACTTTCATGCCATCTTTGCTTCCCCTTCACTTGCGGGAGTTCATCCTCCTGCAAGTATCATAGTATGTGCGACATCCTACTTGACTCAAGGATGATCTCTAGGGAGTAAGTCTCACTCGCCTCGATGCTAGTGTGGAACCTAGTTTTGCATGTTATTGATTTAGGAAGGTCCATTAGAGATAAATATGGCTTTAATGATGACAACTACTTTTGATTATGACAACTAGCTTTTAATGACGATGACTAGTTCTGATGATAACAAACAAAGTCAAGTAAAAAGCGGTTAAAGATGCAATCAAATCATTAGGGTTTAATGACCTTGACTATCTGATAATCACACCTAAGTGGAATATAACTCAAGCCTCATCTCAAATTAAAGCTCAAGAAAGTGCCTACAAGAATGAAGTATTTGACATAACTTAAAGCGTGCTAAAGCCCTCCCTCGATACGTCTGAGTGAATATACATTGTGAAAGCATAAAGGCTTTTTCGTATGTTATACAGCTAATCACACACACACACAAACAAGTTTCAAACTTATTTTTCTCAAGAAAACAATTCTAAAAATGCCTTGAAGTCGTGCCAGATAAGTTATCAATTGTTAGAAAAGCCATGGGAAAGTTTTTGTTCTTTCCAATTGATTGGCGCTTTTGTCTAATCATTTGGACCCGTTAAAAATGTGCCTTAAGCAATTAGGATAGTGCCTTAATGAATTGTAATGACTATTTATATTTTCTTACCATTTTGAACTTATTATTCGATTAATTTTAGGCCTACCAATCTATTGGAGCATTGTGCCAATCGATTGGCTTATCATTATTGGCCACAAAACTTTTCCTTTTTTGTGTCAACCTCTAGCTTATAAATAGAGGTCCTTTCCCACATATTTTCATACCTAGAAACCTGAGATTTCATTCCTCACTTCTCACACTCTCTCTCTAAAAAAATTGTTTACTTTCTCTCACTAAAGTTTAGCCATAACATTTTCAAGAAAGTCATTTTGCGAGGGACGAAGTTGTAATTCTAAAATGGTATATTTGTAAGTTCACCAAGGAAGTTTTATTTTTACCTTGGTTGAAAAATTCATCCATTTAGGGATCGTTTATTTGGATTCAAAGTTAAACCTTTGAAAAGCTTTAGTTTAGGGATTGTATGGTCAAGTCTCCGTTTAGGTTCGAAAGTCCAACCCGCTTAAAAGCTTTCAAAGGTTTGAGATTAACCTATTGTTA
Source organism: Lathyrus tuberosus (assembly GCA_022829125.1). Classification (NCBI taxonomy): domain Eukaryota; kingdom Viridiplantae; phylum Streptophyta; class Magnoliopsida; order Fabales; family Fabaceae; genus Lathyrus; species Lathyrus tuberosus. The sequence goes on along the minus strand of JALAZF010000012.1, from coordinate 18,918,564 downwards.
AAATCTCACAAGTTATTGGTTAGCCCAATATAAAACCAAGTTTTCGTTAAAGCTCGTCCCAGTGTTAAAAGCTTGTTTTGGTTAGAGATTATCCCGGTGGTAAAATCCCATAGGTTCTTAGCTAACCCGATACAAAACCAAGTTTTAGTTCGCAAGTTTTAACTTATATTAAAATCTCTCCCAAGTTCAAGATCAGCTAGTGTAAAAATTTTGTTTGAAGCTTGAAGACTAATTGCTTCAAGTTTCTTATGGAAAGGAGACTACACACTTTGATTCATTATTTGGAAGGAATACTCACTGCTTCTTTCCGTGTTTACTGTTTGGTTGAAAGTTAGCCACAAACTTCACTTTCCTAGTATAAGGAGGTTCGAGAGTTCAACCTACTAAAATCTCTTAAGTTTATTGGATACTCTCAAGATTAAATCTCGGGGGCAAGACTACGTCGTTTTTCAACCATTGTTTCGTTTATCCCTACTTACTAAAGAAGTAAATGGGAAAGTAGTGGATATACCCGATTCCCTTTAGGCAAAAGAAGAAAAGATAAATTTTGAAATAGATTTCAAAACCAATTGTTTTATAGTAATGTCTATAGATGATAGTAAATTCTTTTATGTTCACATTTAAAAAACCTCCAAGGAAATGTGGGATACTCTTGAAATGATATATCGAGTTTCTCCAAGGCAAGAGGAGATGAACCCACGAGGCAAAGAAGATGAAGATACCACCTTTGGTTGTTTTTCAAAACTTAGAAATATTAGAAATTATATTAGAATGTTTGTCGCTAACCAATCTATAAAAGTTAAGAATCAGAAGTTTAGTCCAATCCTAAAATCAAAAGATGGGAGTCTTCATGAATTTCCAGGAAAATCAAGAAAGAAGGAAATTGTAGAAAAAATGAACGAACTAGTTCAATTACTTAAAATGAAGGAGAAAACTTAAAAACTGAAGAATCATCAACCTCATCATACTCCTATCAAACAACTTCAAAAGTTTCCTTTGAAAGAACATACTCAATAGTTGAAAGATCTTCATCAAGCAAAGGAAACTCATGTGTATGAAACTGTGAAGAAGAAGTGTCTTCAAGTGGAATCTTCAAAAGAAGAAAATGAGGAGAGACATCAACCTTGGGGAGAAACATATAAGAACCTTTTTTCAATGAAGAAGATGAATTTTGATTAAAGGCATCCTACGAGAAAGATAATGTTGAGGTATCTAAATCATTTTACATGCAATTGTTTAGAATTAGTACTTATTTTGTTAAAGAGAATTATAAACTTATAAAACGTAACTAAAATCTTAAGAATAATTTAAAATCTCTCAAATGAAGAAATAAATCTTTTAAGGTAGAAATAAATAAAATTAGAAACTCAAGAGAAACCTGTGAGAGTTGTGTCTCCCTGAAAAAAGATGTAAATGATTTACATGAAACCCTAGGCAAGTTTACCCAAGGGAAAGAAAAACTTAACTTGATCCTATCAAGTCAAAGACCTTCCTTAAATAAAAATGGACCATGATTCAAAAAGGATTCAAAACCTAGTAAAGATATAGCTCACAAGAAGAAGAATCGTCCAATGTACAAATGAACATACTACAAAAGAGTTATCCATTTAAAGCCTTATTATTTTGACAAATTGAAAAGATCTAAAGGTAACAACCTTAGGTCTTCTGGAAGAACTAATGCACTTGGACCCAAGAAGATTTGGGTACCAAAGGTAAAATCTTAGTATTTTGCAGGAATTCTTTGGAGCTCGAAGCTTTAACAATTATGTATGGAGTTGTACAAAGTAAAGAGTACACTTCCAAGTATACAATACTTATGAAGTCTCTGATCCAACAGTATACGATGATGGTGAATATCAACGACAATGATCAAAGCAAGATTTTTGCAGATATCTCAACGTTTGTAATCCTTAGTGATCATCTAACCTCAAAGTAGGTTGATTGGATATGTCTGTGATTGACTTATCTTTCTCGCTGTATATACCAACTCTCACATTCAATAATGCAAAGAGAAGGACACCCCATAATGTGTTTGTTGTTCCTTTTAAAGGAAGCTTTTATCAAAGCCTTTTGATATGAAAGGTAGTACACTATTTTGAAGTTGAAATGATCAGAAAACTGCAATTAATCTTTTAAAATAAGCTGGATAGGCGTGTAGAAAAGAAATAAAATCCAACACAAGGTCCAAAATGCACCAAGGAGGCTTGCCAACATAAGCCCAGTCGATTAGAACCTTATGGAAATTGATTAGAGAATCTTGATTCACATATTTTCAAATCAAATCAAAGCCAATTGCGTGCTCCAAAGTAATCAAATCCTAGCATTGATTTTCAAATTAGCCAATCGATTGGGGCCATTAGCCAATCGATTGACACACCTATCTTATAATAATTTCGCTTTGATTGTCAATCAACATAATCTCTATTGATTGCTTTCCAAAAACACACAATCAAATCATTAGATGGCATGCTATAAATAGGTATTAATCTTCCACTCTTCTTGCATTGCATATTTTCTCTCAAATTAAGTGAGTGTGAGATTATTCTTTCAAAATCATCATGGCTCCCAAAAGGTTAAGCTTTTCCACCGTCCCTTTCTCTGACTTCCTCACCATCACACAACAAGAATTGATATTTTTCCAAGAGTTTTCCGACTGATCCCTTGTAAGGATTCACACCCTATATTTAGAATATTTGAAAGAATATGGATTCTTTAAAACTTTTGAAGAACTTAACATAACCAACTTCCTCTACATCCCCTAAAAAAAAGTGTATCCATCAGTAGTCAAAATGTTCTTCTTAAATTTCTGCCTCACTGATGAAATACTTTAATCTAAAGTAAAAAAACATAGGATAACTTTATCACTAGAAGAGTCCACAGAGATTCTAAATCTCCCCCACGAAGATATTATCCTCGAGTATGAAGATAAAGTAAATAAGTTCAACCTCAAGCTCGTTGCATCCTCTCTTATGAAAGAACCTTCACCCTCCACACCAAATCCTTTCACTGCTGAATATATACGTCTTGAGAGTTGTATGATTCATCATGTGATCAATCACATACTCTTTCCAAGAAAGAACAACTTTAGCCTCATAACCCAACTTGATGTAGAAGTTGTATGGTTAATAGGAAACAAAATCAAGGAAAATTGAGGGAAAAAGTAATCGAGTACATGATGGAAAGAAAGAAAGAATGGGTATGTATGTCCTATGGAAATATGATCATAAAAAGTCGGGAAGATACTGGATACAATTTCAGAGAAGAAGAGTATAAACAAGAAACAATTAAAATAGGGAAATCAGTTTTACCATCAATGAAATTTGAGATCATCAATGGAAAAATGACAGAAAAAGCATCCTCAAGTGAGAAGAAAAGAAAAGCAAATAATCAAAAAATACCAATAGAGATAGATGATTTTGACTATCCTATTCCTCAACCTCCTCAACTACCCACAACCGAAGACCCACTAAAAATCATAACTGGGAAGATAAAAGTTATTAATGTCAAGTTCGACTTGATAACTCGACACTTCATTCCAGACCAAACACGACTACCACGAGACTTGTTATTTGATGATGATTTTTATATAGAATAGTCTCACACATGTGTCTAAATGTGTTTAATTCCATGTTATTTCATGCTTTCAGTAATATCTCAATTTCGTAATTTCCCTTTTGTACTTTGAATTCCTAGCAATTTCACTTAATAAAAAGAGTGATGTTTTTCTTTTCCCAAATGTTTGTTTGCCAACATGTTTGTTTATTTAAATTATTATAATGCGTTTTTACTCGCCTTTTTTATTTCGACAAAGGGGGAGAAGTATACTCTCAAGGGGAGTAGAGTACACTCTCTACTTAATTGAGGAGGAATTACTCCAAAAAAACATGTGTTATTTATTTTTATTGAGGGGGAGTTTAGCTACTCAAAACAAACATGAGTTATTTCCTTTACCAACTCCCTGATAGATGCGCTGGCATCATAAAAAAGGAGGAGAATGTGGAACCTTGTTTTTCTGGTTATTGATCTAGAAAGATCCATTTGAGATTAAGGTGAAAAAAATACGCAAAAAGGGAGGGTTAAATTATGTATATCAAAAACTCATTTCACTTATGAAACTGAAGCTTCAGAATCTGAACCACGTTTAGAGTCTGATAGCAGAATAAATAATAGCAGCAGAAATGAAATGTTCAGATGTAAATGCTAGCAACACACAAAGATTATCATAGTTCCTCCCCTCAACTGAGAATATTCCAGTCTCATTGCCTCAACAAGAGCTTTTCACTATAACCAAATAGATTACAATTTCTCAAGCACACTTACAAGATACTTCAATGCTCAATTAACCTAGAAAGAGACTTTTGCTCAAGCAACCTTGCTAGAGAGTTCCTGCCCAATCAACCTAGAATGAGTCTTCCTTTGCTCAAGTACACAGACAAGAGACTTCAATGCTCAAGCACGCAGGCAAGATACTTCCCCTACTTTAAACAAATAGTTTAGTAGAAAGGGTAACTACTATAATTTGATACACAATCAAAAGTATAACAGTTATGCAACAATCACAAAGGTTTTCAAACTTTCTAAGATTTATAAGATAGTCTAAGATATGAAATATTAAGATCTTATGCTATAACAGTTACAATAATAACTTAGAGTTATGTCAGGATCTTTCAATGCATTATGATGTTGTAACCTTCCTTTGAATCTTCAGCTTCCTTTTATAGAGTTAGAGAAAGGGTCGTTGGAGGTTTGAACAACAACAAACTTAGTGAACCAGAATACAAATAGTGTTGTTAGAGAGTTGTATCCTGTCAGAAGCATTATCCACCGAAAAAAGGTATTGTCCACATCACCTTTTGAATAACTAGGTATCTACCAAAAGGTATAATAGACTGAAGAGGTCACATCACCATCTTTGAGCCTTGAAAAACCAAACCCTGGTTGACTATGTCCAGAAAGCTGTCACTTTGACAAGACTGATCAGCTTTGGTGCATAATACGGATCATAAGCTCCTTAAGCATTCAGGGTCTGAGCTATCACCAGAGGCTGGAACAGTATACCGGAGTTTGAACCTTCAGATGCTGATGAACATGTTCAGAGTTTTCAGATTCAGATCATTCAGAATCTGAGTAACAGTGCTTCTTTATATGCTCTCAACATGATTAATTCATGATGAATTTATAGCTTGTGATCATGCACACTTGAACATATGTTTGTATACCCATTTATTCTCTAAATTCATTATTATCATCAAAACTTAAGGAGTATGAACAATCTTGTTCCAACAGGAGATATATATATGCTTTTAATGATGACAACTATTTTGATGATGACAACTAGCTTTTAATAACGACAACTAGTTTTTGATGACAATAAATAAAGTCAAGTATAAAGCGATTAAAGATGCAACCAGGTCATTAGGGTTTAATGAACTTGACTATCTAACTATGGAACCTAAATAGAATATAATTCAATCTTCATATCAAAGTAAAGCACAAGCAAGTCTATACAAGAATGAAGTATCCGACAAGACTTGAAGTGTGTGAAAGTCCGCCCTCGATACATCTAAGTGAATATACATTGTAAAAATATAAGGGCTTTTTCATAAACAAGTTTTCAAACTTATTTTTCTCAAGAAAACACTTCTAAAAATTCCTTAAATCGTGAGCTTTCATTCCTCACTTCGCACTCTCTCTAAAAAGAATTTTTGCTTACTTTCTCTCACTAAAGTTTAGTCTTAGCACTTTCTAGAAATTTGTTTTGCGAGTGTGGGAGTTATAATTTTATATGGGTAGATTTGTAAGTTCACTAAGCAATTTTTATTTTTACCGTGGTTGAAAGATTCATCCATTTATGGATTATTTATTTGGGTTCAAAGCTAAACCTGTGAAAAGCTGTGGTTTGGGGATTATATGATCAAGTCTCTGCTTAGGTTTGAAAGTTCATCCCACTTAAAAGCTTTTAAAGGTTCGAGATCAGCCTAGTGTTAAAATCTCAAAGTTTCTTGGTTAGCCCCATATAAAACCATGTTTCGGTTCAAGCTCAGCCCATTGTTAAAAGCTTTTTTTGTCCGAGTTCAGTCCGTTGGTAAAACCTCATAGGTTTTTGGTCAACCCAGTATAAAACCAAGTTTCAGTTCGTGATCTCAGCCCAATGTTAAAATCTCTCCCAAGTTCAAGATCATTCCGTGTAAAATGTTAGTTTGAAGCTTGAAGACTAACCACTCCAAGTTTCTTGTAGAAATGAAACTAATGCTTTGATCCATAGTTTGGAAGGAAGACTTACCGCTTCTCTTTGTGCTTACTATTTGGCTGGAAGTTAGCCACAAACTTCATTTTCTTTGTGTAAGAGGATTTGAGAGTTCAACCTACTAAAAGCTCTTAAGTTTATTGGACACTCTCAAGATCAAATCTTGGGGACAAGACTAAGTCATTTTTTACTAAATCTGTATAATTCCTGGTATTCTTCTCCCTTCCTTTAAACTCTTTATATTTTCATAATTTACTTTCGCAATTTAAATTTACGCTGTGTAATTCTTAAAATTTTATAAAATATTTTCAAACTCTAATTTTGATCCAAAAAGTTTTTCGAACTAATGTTTTTCTGAAACACATAATTCACACCCCCTCCTATGTGTGGAGTCACATGTCCAACATCTCAGAGCGACGAGAGTCTCTTGTATTATTGTCCACTTAAACCCCACTATTTTTTAGCAATCAAGCTTGGACAGTAGGTCGGCTATAAAGTTTTATTCCTGGGGAACATGTTAAACTTCAAAAGAGGTAAAACGTGTCGAAAGACTTCGTACCTTATGTAGATATTTTATCAATTGAGGTTCTTTTTCTAGGTACTATTCGACGACTTGGTTGGTGACTAATTGGGAGCCACTTTTGGATTTCAATGAGGAGGCTCCAATTTCTAAGGAGAGAATTATGTCGACAATGAGAGCTTAATACTACTCCTAATTGTTGTTGGCCTTAAATTCAAAATTTAGTGCTTGCTCAATTATTCTTTCTCCAGGGCCTTTTAAGATTATTCTCGCACTGTTCCTTTTCATGTTCGAGGCACCATTGTCTGACAGTGTCCATTATGGGAGTGTATCTTTGTCTATAGGTGAGCTAAATTATGCCACAAAATCTGCTAGCGTCGGGGATTTAAAGCTTCCTCTCGGAACATACTTAATGTCGTATTTCTAAAGTTCTACTGCCCAGGATATCATTTTTCCCGCCATATCTGATTTTTTCTGAACTTTATGAATATGATATTTGGTTTTCACAAGGACTCTGCGACCTTGAAAATAAGGCCGCAACTTTCTCGCTGCGACAATGACGGCCAGCGCTAGCTTCTCGATATTTTGATAACGTGTCTCGACACCTTTGAATACTTTTCTCACAAAATACATGGGACTTTTTACCTTTTCTATCTCTGGGACTAGTATTGATCTCATCGTCTGATCTATAACCGAGAGATATAAGAGCCACGAAAATTCCTTCTATAGGGCGTGTGAGAATGGCCGGAGATGTGAGGAAGGTTTTTATTTTCTAAAAAGCCTCGTCACATTTTGTGGTCCATTCAAACCTCTATTTCTTCTTTAGGGCGATGAAGAAGAGAAAATTCTAGTCATCTGTACAAGAGAGAAAGTGAGATACGACGACAAGGCAACCTGTAAGCTATTTCACTTCCTTAACATTGGTGGGGCTTCTCATATCGATGATTGTATGAAACTTATCAGTATTGGCTTCAATTCTTGTATTTTTATTAGCATAAAACTAAGGAACTTCCCAGTTTGAACATCAAAAGAGAACTTGGCAGGATTCAAGCACATGTTGTACTTCTTGACAAACTGCAGAATATCCTCCAAATCGGCAGTGTGGATACACCCTTTAGAATTCTACATTATCATATCGTATACATAGATATCCAGGTTCTACCATATATGATGGGAGAACATGACTTCCATTAGTCGCTGGTAGGTGGGGCCAACGTTCTTGAGGCCGAAGGGCATGGCATTATAGTAGTAGTTGCCATGATTTGGTCTTAGGAGCTTTTAGGGGTCCCATTTGAATCTTGATGTACTCGGAGTAGGTGTCCATGAAGCTTAGTATGTGGTAACCTAAGGACCCATCAATTAGACGATCAATATCTTCTAGGAGATAAAGGTCCTTAGGACATGATACATTAAGGTCATTTAAGTCCTTACACACGTTCCACTTATTAATTTCCTTCCGCACCAGCACCATATTAGCTAGCCAGGTTGGGTATTTTTTTCGGTGATGAACTTGACAGTGGTTAACTTGCCTACTTCTTGTCAATGGAGGATCTCTTCCCCTCGCCAACTTTCTGCTTCCTCTGTGCAACTAGCTTGGAGGATTGGTTAATGGTGAGGCGATGGCATGCCACTCTGGTGTCTATCCTTGACATGTTCAAGGAGGCCCAAGAGAACAAATTAACGTTTCTAATGAGTTATTCAATTAGCTCACACTCTTCTTCCTCGACAAACAAGGTTCATATCTTTGTTACATGATAGGCGTATGGGCATATCCGAACTTCCTTCAAGTCCTTTATATACGTGAGTCTCTCTTAGTCTACACCCTGTCTGTGATCGAAACCATCTATGTCAATATCTGGCGCCTCGGGGAGGGGGCTCCCACATGTGTAAGCTATTCCCTTTCCATCACCAGGATGTTCTGATAACACTCTTTGGCCATGTGTTGGTCCCCTAAAACTGTCTCCACTCGTCTAGAAGGAACTGGGTATTTTAAGATCAGGGACATGGTGGAAATAACCACTCTTAGCGCATTGATGACAGGCCGACCAATGATGATATTGTAGGGCAACATGACATCTACTATGATGTAGCTGACTTTCACCGTCCTGGCGTCTCCCCCTTCTCCAAAGGTTGTCCCGAGGGATACATAGATCATCACTTATACATGCCCTTTAACAATCTTATTAACGAACCTTGGAATGTTTTGATGTCGTTAGGTTCGAGTTGAAATTTCTGGAAAACATCTCGGAACAAGACATCAAGACAGTTCCCAGGATCTATCAGGACCCATTTGATATCCCAGTTTTCATATTGCATAGTGATGACCATAGAGTCATTATCACGAGGGAGGATTCTGACGACATCTCTGCTAGAATGTGGTGTGTGTTCCTGATTCTCCCTGTTTCTCTTAGGAGAACCCAGGAAAACCCAAGATATATTAAGGTCATGGTCAACACTTATCTGGTGTATTTCCTCCAAAAGGTGTTAGAGTTTCCTCCGTCAGTGAAACCTCCAACTATGGTTCTAACTCTGCATTGTAGAGTTCTGGTAGCCACCTTTAATGAAAGATGGAAATGATGATGATGAAGGAGGTTTGGCACATGTTAATTTAATTAGGGCCCCATGGTGGCCACAAGTGAACTTGTTAAAAAGTGTAGGAGTGTGTGGTATCCCTACGCGGGTAAGGGATACTCATAGGCCTTTGTAGTTAAGGGTGGTTAGGGTTTGCTCATGGTGGCGAGAAACTTTGTTCAATGGTGGTTTTTATGGTGATGAGAGATGGCTAGCTCACGTGAGGTGATAGGCTCTATGTGTTTCAGAGTTATGTTATAGGTATGATGATTTGTCCCATCTCTCCTAGTAGGGAGGATGTATTTATATGGTCCCTTTGGCCTAAGGTTTACAAGGGGCTGATAATCATCTGCTCGGTAAATAAGGGACTATTGAATCCTTATTTCCTAGGGATATGTGGATCAGTCTGTTGACTTTGACATCCCTTTAACTGAGAAATGTCTTTTCCCACATTTCCCATGATTGAGCAAGTAGGGGGCACTTAGGGCGAGATGCTTCCTAATGGCGGGCGATGTATAGGTGTCAACCCTCATGAAGATCAACATTTTTTCGCTCTTATTAGGTCGTTCACAAATATATCACTACAGGACTAAAACACTTCGACCTCTACCAACCTTTGTTTGAGGGACAGTGTACTAGTGTAATTGGAAGGGGTTGTAGGGGTATAGCGAAGACACGCGTTTCACCTATCGTTATTCCCAGGTCATCCATTTGCTGGTTCGAGCGCCCGTCTTTTGGATAAGGCGTCCTTTCTTCGAATATGTTGCTCAGATCCTTCGTGTCTTTGTCCATAACATGTGATCGTGTGAGTAATATGTATTGGGTTAGAAAACGATACATATGGAGTCGTGGGAATTAAGTGCGTGCTCCATGACTATTAGGGAATCAACTACCTATCCCTGAGTGGTTGCTATACCCCAGGAAGTCTTGGGTCCAGGTTCAATGTGACTATAAATACCTCAATACTATGGTAGAGATGACCTAACTACAACACATAAATATACACTTACAGAGCTTCTCATCCGATGTGAGTTATCTCTCATCCTCACAACAACTTTAAAACCTCTGACAACCCTTAATCACTGGGGGTTGTCAACCATTTGTACTTTTAGCAAGTACAAAATTCAATTAAATCTTTTCAAATATATTTCATTTAATAATTATTTGCCAAATGAAATATTTGCAAAACAACTCAAAGATAAATCTGAACCAAATCAAATCATTCTAAATTAAATTTGAAATAAAAGGAAACAAAAATAAATCTTTCTAAAAAGTTCAACAAAAAAAATTGAGTTAGAATTTCTCAACAACATTTAAGACATTTACTTGCATTGATAATAAAAAGGGTTAAATATGTATAAAGTCCCTTAAAATATCCCAACATTCAAGTTTGTTGAATGTTGGGTTATTTTAAGGGACCTTATACATATTTAACTCTAATAAAAAAATATGTCAACTATTACAAATCTTTACTAAAGTGCTACTAAAATTTTCACACTAAGATCTATAATAACGTTTTTATGAAAAGTTTAATTGATATGCACTGATAGTTTAAAATAATTTTACATTGTCATTCAATAGGAACTCATTAATCTATCATGTCATATAATTAATTTAAAATATGGCGGAATATATGATGGTGATTGGGTGACTGTGTAAAATTATTTTACACTTTCAATGTATATCCTATAAAATGTGATTATACGGAATTACCTATGATAACATTTCTCCCTAAAAACACTATTATAGGCACACTTTGTTAAATAGGATCTCGACAAAAGGACAATTTGAATCATATAAGGGTTATCTCATATAATTCACTTCTAGAATACTCCTTGTGACATAGTTTTTTCAATGATATTTTATATACATCTTGGAGGTGGTAATTGGGAAGAAATTTGAAAACACCATATATTTTTTATGAGTGGTGCATTAATCCTTTCGATTATATGGCTAGGATGTAGAAATCTTGTTTGATTTATTTGTAGTGTAATTCACTACTCCATGTACCCCTTTATAACATATATCTAATTTTGTTGTTAACAAAAAAAAAATCATCAAATTGTCTCTTAGATCTTGGTCTTTAACCTTCATATATTGTCATTAAAATTTGCAGAAGTGAAAGATTTGGAAGCTAGCTATCTTACACAAAAGCTTGATTTGATACCTTAAACCAACAAAATGCCTCTTAGCAACAAAAAAAATGATAGAAAAATAATAATAAATATGGAAGACGCAATATATATTGCAATTTACACTTGATCAGAACTTTCACTTTCACTCCAATTTTTTATTGCTTGTCCTACAGCTTGTTTCACAGCTTGTGCATCAATGGTTTCACCTTCTTCTTCATTCTACATAAGTCACAACATCTTTCCATCATTCTCATGCAAGAAAAATATTCTTTATTGATAAATTTAGCAGCTTCTATATATAGTAGACAATTAATGAAAACTATATAGTATTATTAGGGTTAAGATTATACGTTTTACATGACTAACATCAATGATTCAATGTACAAAAACTTGGTCCCTTTTCTCGAGAAAACCAATGAGGAACGTTTTTATATAAAGGGACAAAACATGTGACATATAAAAATATTGACAAGTGAAGAAAAAACATAGAGAGGTTAATGATATACTCATGTTTGAGGTTACTAACAAAAATATGATTAGTCTCGTTAATTCAGTTCAGTTGGTAGATGTGTCTGCGTGTATCTTACCTCTCCTCCAACAGCTTGGAATCGAAAATTGTCTGTACAAGAAACCCTAGCTTCCAGAACTGTAAGTCTCATCTCTTCAATGGCTTCAAGTATTGAAACAAGCATACCTTGGCTGCTTTTTGCTGAAAAAACATTTATAAGAAATCCTTTTTCTAGGGTTTCCACCGTAATCTGCAAAAACAATCCATCCATAAAATGTAACTCCATTAATCAAATTTTCATATTCACAAGATCTTAAAAAATTAACTTCATGATCAACATATATACATAGAGAAGTTATTAGGGCTAAGATTTTTCTAAAGATAGATTGAATTTATCTTTTGAAATAAATACTCGTAAGATTGTTTGTTGCGCATATACTTGTTCATAATCTATTTACAATATATTAAGTATTTATGACAATAGCGATTAATTAAGTTGTTTATCGGATTGTATGTCAGATTCTGATTGAGTTTCAAAAAATTACTTATATTGTGAATCTAAGTACTTTCTGAATTACCATAGGCAAGGGATTATGAACACTTGAACTTTCTGCAGAAGCTATTTCTTCATTTAGTCTTTCTACCTTTTCCTTTAGATTTTCGATATACTTTGATGCGTCGATTACAATCGAGGTATCACTTAGCTGCCATCAACCATGCATAAAAACCATAACAACTATATTAGAAAACCATAATTCCATTAATAAAAACGAAACCAAATTAGGAACAAGAGTACATAGCATAGGTTTGAATATTGTTTAATGGAATTGGTTGATTTCAATGAGAATATTGATGGAAAGAAAAGATAGAAAATGCTGCAGGGAATATTTACAGCATGAGAGTTAGTAACAGAACGAAGAAGTTGCAGCTTCTCATGCAGTGCTGCTCTCTTTTGCTCCCTAGAAACCATTCTTTTGTGTTCTCTATCTCTCTCTTTGGTGCAAAGTTTTTCTTTGCTATCAATTTTGATGAGTTCTGAGGTCATTTAAAGGAAGAGAAATGAGCTCTCAAATCCATATGATCTCATGTGTTTTCTTCTCTCAAAGACAAAATTCTATATAGATTTTTTTGTTCAACTTACTAAAACACCCTTTTGAGTTGCACTGTGAATGGCTAGAAGAGAAGGTTATATTGGGAAGAATGAAATATAAATTGTGTTAGGAGATATTGGAAGAACTTGACTCGTGAATAATTTAAGCATCGAAAGAAGTGAAAGAGAAGGTGTGAGTTTGGAATGGTTCCAAACACACCTCACGGGGGATTTTTGAGCCACTCTTGATCCTTTCTCAAACATTTTTGTCACTTTTTTCCATTCTCTCTCCACACGTGCCATCATATACTCTCCTTCTCATCGTATCAGACACTCAACCCTCATTTTCCTTTTCTTTTGAAAGCGATATTAAATGCTATTATTGTTTATTATATCATACTTGTTTTTTATATACTCCATTATTTTCATGTTAATTGTGAGTTACTAGTATTCTTGTGTTGTTTATAAGAAAAACTTACCAATTCAATATTACATTAAGTTGCTTTTCTAGATGGTTTTCAAGTAATTCAAGTGTTGTAGCTAGTTAACACGGGCGGTATTCGGTTATAGCAAAACAATCAACAGTTTTAGGTACTAGAAAATAGTGTTTTTAGAAGGTGTAATCGGTTAATATATGGCTTTAGCTGGTTACCATCGAAGGAAATTTAATTTCATGTCAGCTGTAACTAGTTAACCAAATGGTGTAACCGGTTACGAATCCGTATTTTGTAATTTTCTGTTATTTTAGTTGGTTGTTTTGACTCTCAATCACATTGTAACATTTGTATAAATGTATACGATGCATTCTCATCCTAAACTAATGCAATCATAATTTTTCACCCTCAATTCTCTCTCTCTCTCTCTCTCTCTCTCTCCCTCTCTCTCTCTCTCTCTCTCTCTCTCTCTCTCTCTCTCTCAATTCTCCTCTTTCACTTTCCACATTTAAAGTTTCTCCACCATTGTTCACTAACTTTATGGTTCACTGTTCCAACATTTGACATCAAGTGCCTGGTTCTGATCCACATACACCTAGCGTGCGACATGAATTATGTTTTCAATGAAAGAATTCCTGCAAACCTACTCATCTTTGATGCAAAGAATTACGACAAATGGTGCAAGAAAATGAAGGTGTTGTTTGGCTACCAAGATGTTCTTGAAGTGATCAAGAATCGTGTTACTCCTCTTGTCCAATGTGCAACAAAAGCACAGCAAGCAACGCATAAGGAAGAGAAGAAGACTGATTTCAAAGCGTTGTTTTTTATCCATCAATGTGTTGATGGCAACAATTTTGAAAAAGTTGGTGATTGTGAATCATCGAAGCAAGTGTGGGAGATCTTAGAGAGGCTTATGAAGGGGATGACAAGGCAAAGGTGGTGAGGTTACAAACTCACAAGCGTCAACTCGAAATGATTCAAATGGAAGAAAATGAGACAATCAACGATTTCACAACAAAAATCACTCGATTGGTGAATCAAGTGAAGGAGTGCGGAGAAGTTGTTACGGAGCAGTATGTTGTTGCGAAAATCTTGTGTTCTTTAACACCAAGATTTGACAATGTAGTTGTGGCGATTCATGAATCAAAGAATCTTGTGACGGTGAGTAATGAGGAGCTACAAATCTCTCTTAAGGTTCATGAGCAAAGGATGGAGGAGGGAAATAACGACAAGGAAAAAGCGGATATCTCTTTGCAAGCTCACTTCAATGAGAAAGAGAAGAGATCGAAAAGAAAATGGCCCATTAAGAGCAAAGGGAATTTTTAGAATTTTGGTGAAAAAGAGTCCCAAAATTCCAAGAATTCGACTTGTCAAAGGGGTGAGAGCAGCTGCAACAAAATTGGCGGTCAAGGAAATTTTAGAGGTGAGAAGAAGAGGTTTGACAAGAGCAAGGAGCGGTGCTATAAGTGTCAAAGGTTTGGTCATTTTGCAAAAGAGTGCAATGTGAACAAGAAGGAATCTCAAGGGGATGAAGCCAAAGTTACAAGACAAGAGTTTGATGAAGAGAATACACTCTTGGTCATGTCACAGAAGGAGAATGCAGCAGCAACAAGTTGCAGGACAACATCAGCTCAAAGATTTCTGAAAAATTAAGTTGTGACCAGTTGAATGATACGGTTAACCGGTTGCATGAAGAGGAAGACGCCATGATGAGTATGAAAGGGGTTCAATGCAACGAGGAGTGGTATTTAGACTCAGGTTGTTCAACTCATATGACGGGGAGGAAGGATTGGTTTTTGAAAATCAATTGTGCCATGAAGAACAAAGTAAAGTTCGTGGATGACGCCACTCTAGTGGCCGATGGGATCAGTGATATTTTGATCATGAAGAGGGATGATGGACATTCCTTGATCAAAGATGTCTTGTACATTCCATGAATCAAATGGAACCTTCTAAGTATTGGTTAATTACTTGAGAAGGGGTACAAGATTCACATGGAAAATAAGGGGTTGCGCGTTATGGATGCAAAGGGAGTTTTGGTTCTTAAAGAGCCTATGGATTCCAATAGAACCTTCAAGGTTAAGTTAAAGGTTATGGAGTATAAATGTCTTGCTACTACATCAAGTATAGAAGAGTGGGTGTGGCATTATCATTTTGGGAATCTCAACTTTAGAGATCTCAAAGACTTGCACAAGAACGAAATAGTAACAAGACTGCCATCGATCAACAGACCAGCTGAAATTTGTGAAGAATGTGTGAAAACGAAGCAACATAAGGGTAAATTCAGCAAGGATGCAGGCCGAAGAACCAAGAATCACCTTGAGGTGGTGTATTCATATATGTGTGGGCCGATGCAAGTAGATTTTATTGATGGCAATAAGTACTTTGTCACATTTATCGATGATCATAGTAGAAAGCTATGAACTGATGCGTCCGCAAGTGCACGAATTTATCGAAGTAATATAAAAGATTGTCGAACCCACAGAGACCAATGTCAACCTACTGTAATCTATCGTTGCTTTGTAAAGCTAAGGCTAATGATATTCGATAAAAGGGAAACTAGAACTAAAACTAAAAATGAACTTAGAAAATATGATAATAAAGAGAGGTCGGAATATGGATTTCGCGTTCCTAAAGGACTTTGTAGAATTCGGGTACTAATTACAATTAAAATTTAGTTCCGTAGAATATACCAACTTAAAGACTTCGTCTCACGCTCTCGCGGTATTAACTAAAGTCATGTTCCCTAATCCCAAGATTTTGCTCTCGCTCGCCCGGTAACTAGGAAATATATTTTGAAAGCCAATAATATCTTAAACGTATCTAAAGTTCTCTCGCTGTATTTAGATATGTTGCCTAATTTCCACTATCCGGTTCGATCCCCACGCTCTCGCAGTGCCGGCTCTAACCTTTATTAATTTCTCACTCTCGTAACAAAATCGTGTTAAATAACCTCTCACTCTCGTGACAAAGCTATTTAAATTAGACTTGGAAATTAAAACCAAAAGCAGAATTTTAATCATAAGTTCGTACATATTATTTTCTACCGAGTCCCGTCAGTAACGACGGTCCTCATACACCGGACTCTAAACTATTTAGCCGAACATAGTGACAGAAACAAATAAACAATTTTGGGTTTTTGAATTAGGCGAAAACATAGCAAACGGTTTAAAATGATTTAAAGTGATGCTTGAAGAAAAATGGTAAAAGCTTGAAATGATAACAATGGCAGAAAGATAAAGCATAAATGTAAATGGCAGAAAATAAAAGCGTAAAAGTAAATGAACCTGAAGATAAAACTGGAAATAAAACTGAATTAAATAGCTTGAAATAATGACGGCAAGATTGATCCAAGCATTACATAGATGGAACGCCTAACACTAATGGTGTGGTAGTTTCTCGATGTGAGAAACTACCACTTTTTACACCAGTAATTTCTACCTAAAACTACGAAATAGATTCAACAGTGCTTTCGCATACAAAAACTTGGATCCCCTTAAAAGTCAAGAAGCAATCCTATATATAGAGGTAATTTTCGTTTTGTAACTTCCATGGAGCATAAATGAGTGGTGGAGACAGTGGGAGTAGTGGGAAGTTGGAGAAGTAGTTGAGAGATAATGGGAAGTTGGAGAAGTTCAAGGAGAAAGTGCTCAACGTGCGTGTGCATTGGGCTTCTTTTTCCACGTCTGCGTTCTGAACATAATAACCATCTTTGAGCGTGTGACGGTCGTGATGAGTGCATGACGGTCGTGGCAAGCTTTGGGAGCGTGACGGTCGTGGTAGGTGTGTGACGGTCGTCACACATACCACTTTCCATTTTCTGCTATTTTTCTTATTAATTCTTCCTGTTTTCTTCTCATTTCTTCATGTTTTTCTACTTTGCTCCTTTTTAGCTTGGACAATGAAATACCTGCGAAAACACTAAAATACTCGTGGAATAATCGGAACTTGGGCTGAAATAACGTAATTATTAGTCGTAAATCAAGGCAAATATATGATACATTTTCGTGTTATCAACACCCCCACACTTAAACCTTTGCTTGTCCTCAAGCAAAACATGACTCGTAAGACAAATAGTGCATACTGATACTCATCCTCGTAACAACACAATTCCGCTTTTGCGGTCATCAACCTCCATCCTATATAAACCAATCTGAATCATGTCATTATACCTAAGCCTAACTCACTCATCCTTCTTTTATCCCTTTTCATTCTGGCACAATCACATTAAGCCCGTTATCCTTTTACACTCATGGTAGGATAACCTGTTAGTGACTATGATCTCATCAAATTTTCTCTTTTGCACATACCAATCAAGTAAAGAAGTTTACTCCATTGGGCTAAATGATCGGGTGAGGATCACCTAGCTTAGAAGGAGCATTTCTTTTCATTTATTCATATTTTTCTCTTCTTAATTTACCTTTTAAGCCTGAGATCATACACTTATTTGCATCGGCTTCCTACTTAGTGTGTGCTTAGGATGGTGCTGACTGCTAAATAAACTAATTAGGGACTACTGAAGGGGTGAGAACTTAAGGCTATGGCATAACAAGTACTCAAATCGATTTCCATAATTTAGAGGCTCACGGTGTTATGACGATACCGATCTTGCGGAATTTTCCCAAGTCTCACAATCTAACCTCAATTTTGTCTGTAACCTAAGATTTTCAAAAGAAACACTATTTTCAACTAAAAAATTTTCAAAATATTTGCTATGGCTCAAGAGAATGAGAAAATCGATAAACAACATAAAATCAGCATAAAGACTCGACAGCACATGCACAGAAGGACGAAACATTTAAAACAGAAAAAATTTTAAAATCATGCTGGAATATGCTGGAAAACACTAAATCTAACTAGAAAGCGGTAAATGTTCCTCCCCCACACTTAAACCAAACATTGTCCTCAATGTTTTGATAAAAGGTGGTAGAGGAAAGATAGAACCTGTATGAATGCCGTTGCGTGCTACCACAGCCAAATTCGCGTTGATTCTTCCCTTGTCGTCCCTGTCTTCGCTGGCCACTTCTACTCCGGTGTCTTGTACTACGAGTTATCTGAATTTGCTGAAACTTCATTTTCTTGAAGCCGCTCATTATATTGCCTATTTCCGAAGGAAGTACCTGTAAAAATTGTTAGAAAAATTCGGTACGGTGTGTGCAGATGGAACCTGACCATGCAAAGAACAAGGAGGATGTAAGTTACGAACGGGAGAGACATGCTTTCTCCCATCATACTCGTCATTGGTGTCACCACCAGCAGCGACATTCGTAGGAATGTGTGTGGGCACCAACTCATCTTATGGGATTGTCACCTAGAGATTTTTCGTCTAAATATGGCTGAGACGTGACAAGCGATAGAATTCTTTATTTTCTGCAAACACAAACAATAAAAGTAAAACATTAAATTAAAAACTCGTGGGTTTCCTCCCACGCAGGGCTTTGTTTAATGTCGATAGCTCGACGGCTAATAATTTTCGGTTTTCATGGCCACTTATCAAGCCATCTCACATATCCCTCCCCTTTTCTTCTCTTCCTTTTGTGGGGTGGTTCATTCTTTTGAACTTGTGGTGGCGGTTCTGGATCTATCCTAAGTAATAGCTTTTCGAGTTTGGGCTTAGTTATTTCATCCATCACCTCAAAGTTTAACCTTACCCTCTTAACAGTAATGATATCCCTAGTTTCATGGTCCTCGAATTTTCTCTTTTTATGTGTGACCTCAAACAAAGATGCATCGGTGTAGATATTTTCCAAAACCTCCGCATACGTTTTGGATTAGGATTCTACCTTTGGTGGGGTATATGGAGGAGGAACGACATTAGGTGTTTCCTTCGCTGCCTCTTTGACGACCTCCCTTTCAGGTGATCCCAGTGAATTTTTCTCAATCTCTACTTCTTCCTCACCAGAACTCTCCTCAACCTCAATATCACTCTCCTCGGGATTCTCGATTTGTTTTTTATTAATGGTTGTTACAACATCCACATGCTCCTCAGGGGTGGGTCCTATAGGTGTCTGTGCAAGCAGGGAGATTTGAGTCTCCAATGCCTCAGTGTGAGTCGCGAGGGACTCGACTATTGTGTTTATCTGCCTAAGGTTTTCATAAGTATCGAGATGTTGTCTTTTAAGCTCTTCATTCTAGAGAGTTTGTGTCTCCGCAAAGTGCTCCATCATGTATTCTAGCCTCGAATTAGTTGTTGTTTCAATGAAATCCTCCATTAATGTTTCGAGGTTGGAATTAACGGATTCTTGTGGTTCCTCAAAATATTGGGAGTGGTAATTTGGGTGGAAATGAGTTAGTGTCGCGTTGAAATCCTCCATTAGTATTTCGAGATTGGAATTATGTGATTCTTGCGGTTCCTCGAAATTTTGGGAATGATAATCATAGAAAAAATTTGGTTGCGGTTCCTCAAAATATTGGGAGTATTGCGGTTGGTAATTGTAGAGAAAATTTGGGTGCGGCTCCTCAAGATATTGTGAGTGGTTATCATAGAGAAAATTTGGGTGATACATGGTTTTTGAATTTTTAATTTTTTTTATTATTTTTTCTTTTTATGGGAGTGCCTTAGTCTATACGGTGCAACAACGGAATAACAATATTGACTGTTGGTCCCCGGCAACGGCGCCAAAAACTTGATGTGTCCACAAGTGCACGGATTTATCGAAGTAATATAAAAGATTGTCGAACCCATAGAGACCAATGTCAACCTACTGTAATCTATCGTTGCTTTGTAAAGCTAAGGCTAATGATATTCGATAAAAGGGAAACTAGAACTAAAACTAAAAATGAACTTAGAAAATATGATAATAAAGAGAGGCCGGAATATGGATTCCGCGTTCCTAAAGGACTTTGTAGAATTCGGGTACTAATTACAACTATAATTTAGTTCTGTAGAATATACCAACTTAAAGACTTCGCCTCACGCTCTCGCGGTATTAACTAAAGTCATGTTCCCTAATCCCAAGATTTTGCTGTCGCTCGCCCGGTAACTAGGAAATATATTTTGAAAGCCAATAATATCCTAAACGTATCTAAAGCTCTCTCGCTGTATTTAGATATGTTGCCTAATTTCCACTATCCGGTTCGATCCCCATGCTCTCGCAGTGCCGGCTCTAACCTTTAATAATTTCTCACTCTCGTGACAAAATCGTGTTAAATAACCTCTCACTCTCGTGACAAATCTATTTAAATTAGACTTGGATATTAAAACCAAAAGCTGAATTTTAATCATAAGTTCGTTCCTATTATTTTCTACCGAGTCCCGTCGGTAACGACGGTCCTCATACACCAGACTCTAAACTATTTAGCCAAACATAGTGACAGAAACAAATAAACAATTTTGGGTTTTTGAATTAGGAGAAAACATAGCAAACGGTTTAAAATGATTTAAAGTGATGCTTGAAAAAATATGGTAAAAGCTTGAAATGATAACAATGGCAGAAAGATAAAGCATAAATGTAAATGGCAGAAAATAAAAGCGTAAAAGTAAATGAACCTGAAGATAAAACTGGATATAAAACTGAATTAAATATCTTGAAATAATGACGACAAGATTGATCCAAGCATTACATAGATGGAAGGCCTAACACTAATGGTGTGGTAGTTCCTCGATGTGAGAAACTACCACTTTTTACACCAGTAATTTCTGCCTAAAACTACGAAATTGATTCAACAGTGCTTTCGCATACAAAAACTTGGATCCCCTTAAAAGTCAAGAAGAAATCCTATATATAGAGGGAATTTTCATTTTGTAACTTCCATGGAGCATAAATGAGTGGTGGAGACAGTGGGAGTAGTGGGAAGTTGGAGAAGTAGTTGAGAGATAATGGGAAGTTGGAGAAGTTCAAGGAGAAAGTGCTCAACGTGCGTGTGCATTGGGCTTCTTTTTCCACGTCTGCGTTCTGAACATAATAACCATCTTTAAGCGTGTGACGGTCGTGATGAGTGCATGACGGTCGTGGCAAGCTTTGGGAGCGTGACGGTCGTGGTAGGTGTGTGACGGTCGTCACACATACCACTTTCCATTTTCTGCTATTTTTCTTATTAATTCTTCCTGTTTTCTTCTCATTTCTTCATGTTTTTCTACTTTGCTCCTTTTTAGCTTGGACAATGAAATACCTGCGAAAACACTAAAATACTCGTGGAATAATCGGAACTTGGGCTGAAATAACGTAATTATTAGTCGTAAATCAAGGCAAATATATGATACATTTTCGTGTTATCAACACCCCCACACTTAAACCTTTGCTTGTCCTCAAGCAAAACATGACTCGTAAGACAAATAGTGCATACGGATACTCATCCTTGTAACAACACAATTCCGCTTTTGCGGTCATCAACCTCCATCCTATATAAACCAATCTGAATCATGTCATTATACCTAAGCCTAACTCACTCATCCTTCTTTTATCCCTTTTCATTCTGGCACAATCACATTAAGCCCGTTATCCTTTTACACTCATGGTAGGATAGCCTATTAGTGACTATGATCTCATCAAATTTTCTCTTTTGCACATACCAATCAAGTAAAGAAGTTTACTCCATTGGGCTAAATGATCGGGTGAGGATCACCTAGCTTAGAAGGAGCATTTCTTTTCATTTATTCATATTTTTCTCTTCTTAATTTACCTTTTAAGTCTGAGATCATACACTTATTTGCATCGGCTTCCTACTTAGTGTGTGCTTAGGATGGTGCTGACTGCTAAATAAACTAATTAGGGACTACTGAAGGGGTGAGAACTTAAGGCTATGGCATAACAAGTACTCAAATCGATTTCCATAATTTAGAGGCTCACGGTGTTATGACGATACCGATCTTGCGGAATTTTCCCAAGTCTCACAATCTAACCTCAATTTTGTCTGTAACCTAAGATTTTCAAAAGAAACACTATTTTCAACTAAAAAATTTTCAAAATATTTGCTATGGCTCAAGAGAATGGGAAAATCGATAAACAACATAAAATCAGCATAAAGACTCGACAGCACATGCACAGAAGGACGAAACATTTAAAACAGAAAAAATTTTAAAATCATGCTGGAATATGCTGGAAAATAATAAATCTAACTAGAAAGCGGTAAATGTTCCTCCCCCACACTTAAACCAAACATTGTCCTCAATGTTTTGATAAAAGGTGGTAGAGGAAAGATAGAACCTGTATGAATGTCGTTGCGTGCTACCACAGCCAAATTCGCGCTGATTCTTCCCTTGTCGTCCCTGTCTTCGCTGGCCACTTCTACTCCGGTGTCTTGTACTACGAGTTATCTGAATTTGCTGAAACTTCATTTTCTTGTAGCCGCTCATTCTATTTCCTATTTCCGAAGGAAGTACCTGCAAAAATTGTTAGAAAAATACGGTGCGGTGTGTGCAGGTGGAACCTGACCATGCAAAGAACAATGAGGATGTAAGTTACGAACGGGAGAGACATGCTTTCTCCCATCATACTCGTCATTGGTGTCACCACCAGCAGCGACATTCGTAGGAATGTGTGTGGGCACCAACTCATCTTAAGGGATTGTCACCTAGAGATTTTTCGTCTAAATATGGCTGAGACGTGACAAGCGATAGAATTCTTTATTTTCTGCAAACACAAACAATAAAAGTAAAACATTAAATTAAAAACTCGTGGGTTTCCTCCCACGCAGGGCTTTGTTTAATGTCGATAGCTCGACGGCTAATAATTTTCGGTTTCCATGGCCACTTATCAAGCCATCTCACATATCCCTCCCCTTTTCTTCTCTTCCTTTTGTGGGGTGGTTCATTCTTTTGAACTTGTGGTGGCGGTTCTGGATCTATCCTAAGTAATAGCTTTTCGAGTTTGGGCTTAGTTATTTCATCCATCACCTCAAAGTTTAACCTTACCCTCTTAACAGTAATGATATCCCTAGTTTCATGGTCCTCGAATTTTCTCTTTTTATGCGTGACCTCAAACAAAGATGCATCGGTGTAGATATTTTCCAAAACCTCCGCATACGTTTTGGATTGGGATTCTACCTTTGGTGGGGTATATGGAGGAGGAACGACATTAGGTGTTTCCTTCGCTTCCTCTTTGACGACCTCCCTTTCAGGTGATCCTAGTGAATTTTTCTCAATCTCTACTTCTTCCTCACCAGAACTCTCCTCAACCTCAATATCACTCTCCTCGGGATTCTCGATTTGTTTTTCATTAATGGTTGTTACAACATCCATATGCTCCTCAGGGGAGGGTCCTATAGGTGTCTGTGCAAGCAGGGAGATTTGAGTCTCCAATGCCTCAGTGTGAGTCGCGAGGGACTCGACTATTATGTTTATCTGCCTAAGGTTTTCATAAGTATCGAGATGTTGTCTTTTAAGCTCTTCATTCTAGAGCGTTTGTGTCTCCGCAAAGTGCTCCATCATGGATTCTAGCCTCGAATTAGTTGTTGTTTCAATGAAATCCTCCATTAATGTTTCGAGGTTGGAATTAACGGATTCTTGTGGTTCCTCAAAATATTGGGAGTGGTAATTTGGGTGGAAATGAGTTAGTGTCGCGTTGAAATCCTCCATTAGTATTTCGAGATTGGAATTATGTGATTCTTGTGGTTCCTCGAAATTTTGGGAATGATAATCATAGAAAAAATTTGGTTGCGGTTCCTCAAAATATTGGGAGTATTGCGGTTGGTAATTGTAGAGAAAATTTGGGTGCGGCTCCTCAAGATATCGTGAGTGGTTATCATAAAGAAAATTTGGGTGATACATGGTTTTTGAATTTTTAATTTTTTTTATTATTTTTTCTTTTTATGGGAGTGTCTTAGTCTATACGGTGCAACAACGGAATAACAATATTGACTGTTGGTCCCCGGCAACGGCGCCAAAAACTTGATGCGTCCACAAGTGCACGGATTTATCGAAGTAATATAAAAGATTGTCGAACCCATAGAGACCAATGTCAACCTACTGTAATCTATCGTTGCTTTGTAAAGCTAAGGCTAATGATATTCGATAAAAGGGAAACTAGAACTAAAACTAAAAATGAACTTAGAAAATATGATAATAAAGAGAGGTCGGAATATGGATTCCGCGTTCCTAAAGGACTTTGTAGAATTCGGGTACTAATTACAACTATAATTTAGTTCTGTAGAATATACCAACTTAAAGACTTCGCCTCACGCTCTCGCGGTATTAACTAAAGTCATGTTCCCTAATCCCAAGATTTTGCTCTCGCTCGCCCGGTAACTAGGAAATATATTTTGAAAGCCAATAATATCCTAAACGTATCTAAAGCTCTCTTGCTGTATTTAGATATGTTGCCTAATTTCCACTATCCGGTTCGATCCCCATGCTCTCGCAGTGCCGACTCTAACCTTTAATAATTTCTCACTCTCGTGACAAAATCGTGTTAAATAACCTCTCACTCTCGTGACAAATCTATTTAAATTAGACTTGGAAATTAAAACCAAAAGCAGAATTTTAATCATAAGTTCGTACCTATTATTTTCTACCGAGTCCCGTCGGTAACGACGGTCCTCATACACCAGACTCTAAACTATTTAGCCGAACATAGTGACAGAAACAAATAAACAATTTTGGGTTTTTGAATTAGGAGAAAACATAGCAAACGGTTTAAAATGATTTAAAGTGATGCTTGAAAAAAAATGGTAAAAGCTTGAAATGATAACAATGGCAGAAAGATAAAGCATAAATGTAAATGGCAGAAAATAAAAGCGTAAAAGTAAATGAACCTGAAGATAAAACTGGATATAAAACTGAATTAAATATCTTGAAATAATGACGACAAGATTGATCCAAGCATTACATAGATGGAAGGCCTAACACTAATGGTGTGGTAGTTCCTCGATGTGAGAAACTACCACTTTTTACACCAGTAATTTCTGCCTAAAACTACGAAATAGATTCAACAGTGCTTTCGCATACAAAAACTTGGATCCCCTTAAAAGTTAAGAAGAAATCCTATATATAGAGGGAATTTTCATTTTGTAACTTCCATGGAGCATAAATGAGTGGTGGAGACAGTGGGAGTAGTGGGAAGTTGGAGAAGTAGTTGAGAGATAATGGGAAGTTGGAGAAGTTCAAGGAGAAAGTGCTCAACGTGCGTGTGCATTGGGCTTCTTTTTCCACGTCTGCGTTCTGAACATAATAACCATCTTTGAGCGTGTGACGGTCGTGATGAGTGCATGACGGTCGTGGCAAGCTTTGGGAGCGTGACGGTCGTGGTAGGTGTGTGACGGTCGTCACACATACCACTTTCCATTTTCTGCTATTTTTCTTATTAATTCTTCCTGTTTTCTTCTCATTTCTTCATGTTTTTCTACTTTGCTCCTTTTTAGCTTGGACAATGAAATACCTGCGAAAACACTAAAATACTCGTGGAATAATCGGAACTTGGGCTGAAATAACGTAATTATTAGTCGTAAATCAAGGCAAATATATGATACATTTTTGTGTTATCAAGACCCCCGCACTTAAACCTTTGCTTGTCCTCAAGCAAAACATGACTCGTAAGACAAATAGTGCATACGGATACTCATCCTCGTAACAACACAATTCCGCTTTTGCGGTCATCAACCTCCATCCTATATAAACCAATCTGAATCATGTCATTATACCTAAGCCTAACTCACTCATCCTTCTTTTATCCCTTTTCATTCTGGCACAATCACATTAAGCCCGTTATCCTTTTACACTCATGGTAGGATAGCCTGTTAGTGACTATGATCTCATCAAATTTTCTCTTTTGCACATACCAATCAAGTAAAGAAGTTTACTCCATTGGGCTAAATGATCGGGTGAGGATCACCTAGCTTAGAAGGAGCATTTCTTTTCATTTATTCATATTTTTCTCTTCTTAATTTACCTTTTAAGCCTGAGATCATACACTTATTTGGATCGGCTTCCTACTTAGTGTGTGCTTAGGATGGTGCTGACTGCTAAATAAACTAATTAGGGACTACTGAAGGGGTGAGAACTTAAGGCTATGGCATAACAAGTACTCAAATCGATTTCCATAATTTAGAGGCTCACGGTGTTATGACGATACCGATCTTGTGGAATTTTCCCAAGTCTCACAATCTAACCTCAATTTTGTCTGTAACCTAAGATTTTCAAAAGAAACACTATTTTCAACAAAAAGATTTTCAAAATATTTGCTATGGCTCAAGAGAATGGGAAAATCGATAAACAACATAAAATCAGCATAAAGACTCGACAGCACATGCACAGAAGGACGAAACATTTAAAACAGAAAAAATTTTAAAATCATGCTGGAATATGCTGGAAAACAGTAAATCTAACTAGAAAGCGGTAAATGTTCCTCCCCCACACTTAAACCAAACATTGTCCTCAATGTTTTGATAAAAGGTGGTAGAGGAAAGATAGAACCTGTATGAATGCCGTTGCGTGCTACCACAGCCAAATTCGCGATGATTCTTCCCTTGTCGTCCCTGTCTTCGCTGGCCACTTCTACTCCGGTGTCTTGTACTACAAGTTATCTGAATTTGCTGAAACTTCATTTTCTTGAAGCCGCTCATTATATTGCCTATTTCCGAAGGAAGTACCTGCAAAAATTGTTAGAAAAATACGGTGCGGTGTGTGCAGGTGGAACCTGACCATGCAAAGAACAAGAAGGATGTAAGTTACGAACGGGAGAGACATGCTTTCTCCCATCATACTCGTCATTGGTGTCACCACCAGCAGCGACATTCGTAGGAATGTGTGTGGGCACCAACTCATCTTAAGGGATTGTCACCTTGAGATTTTTCGTCTAAATATGGCTGAGACGTGACAAGCGATAGAATTCTTTATTTTCTGCAAACACAAACAATAAAAGTAAAACATTAAATTAAAAACTCGTGGGTTTCCTCCCACGCAGGGCTTTGTTTAATGTCGATAGCTCGACGGCTAATAATTTTCGGTTTCCATGGCCACATATCAAGCTATCTCACATATCCCTCCCATTTTCTTCTCTTCCTTTTGTGGGGTGGTTCATTCTTTTGAACTTGTGGTGGCGGTTCTGGATCTATCCTAAGTAATAGCTTTTCGAGTTTGGGCTTAGTTATTTCATCCATCACCTCAAAGTTTAACCTTACCCTCTTAACAGTAATGATATCCCTAGTTTCATGGTCCTCGAATTTTCTCTTTTTATGCGTGACCTCAAACAAAGATGCATCGGTGTAGATATTTTCCAAAACCTCCGCATACGTTTTGGATTAGGATTCTACCTTTGGTGGGGTATATGGAGGAGGAACGACATTAGGTGCTTCCTTCGCTGCCTCTTTGACGACCTCCCTTTCAGGTGATCCCAGTGAATTTTTCTCAATCTCTACTTCTTCCTCACCAGAACTCTCCTCAACCTCAATATCACTCTCCTCGGGATTCTCGATTTGTTTTTCATTAATGGTTGTTACAACATCCACATGCTCCTCAGGGGAGGGTCCTATAGGTGTCTGTGCAAGCAGGGAGATTTGAGTCTCCAATGCCTCAGTGTGAGTCGCGAGGGACTCGACTATTGTGTTTATCTGCCTAAGGTTTTCATAAGTATCGAGATGTTGTCTTTTAAGCTCTTCATTCTAGAGAGTTTGTGTCTCCGCAAAGTGCTCCATCATGGATTCTAGCCTCGAATTAGTTGTTGTTTCAATGAAATCCTCCATTAATGTTTTGAGGTTGGAATTAACGGATTCTTGTGGTTCCTCAAAATATTGGGAGTGGTAATTTGGGTGGAAATGAGTTAGTGTCGCGTTGAAATCCTCCATTAGTATTTAGAGATTGGAATTATGTGATTCTTGCGGTTCCTCGAAATTTTGGGAATGATAATCATAGAAAAAATTTGGTTGCGGTTCCTCAAAATATTGGGAGTATTGCGGTTGGTAATTGTAGAGAAAATTTGGGTGCGGCTCCTCAAGATATTGTGAGTGGTTATCATAGAGAAAATTTGGGTGATACATGGTTTTTAAATTTTTAATTTTTTTTATTATTTTTTCTTTTTATGGGAGTGCCTTAGTCTATACGGTGCAACAACGGAATAACAATATTGACTGTTGGTCCCCGGCAACGGCGCCAAAAACTTGATGAGTCCACAAGTGCACGGATTATTGAAGTAATATAAAAGATTGTCGAACCCATAGAGACCAATGTCAACCTACTGTAATCTATCATTGCTTTGTAAAGCTAAGGCTAATGATATTCGATAAAAGGGAAACTAGAACTAAAACTAAAAATGAACTTAGAAAATATGATAATAAAGAGAGGCCGGAATATGGATTCCGCGTTCCTAAAGGACTTTGTAGAATTCGGGTACTAATTACAACTATAATTTAGTTCTGTAGAATATACCAACTTAAAGACTTCGCCTCACGCTCTCGCGGTATTAACTAAAGTCATGTTCCCTAATCCCAAGATTTTGCTGTCGCTCGCCCGGTAACTAGGAAATATATTTTGAAAGCCAATAATATCCTAAACGTATCTAAAGCTCTCTCGCTGTATTTAGATATGTTGCCTAATTTCCACTATCCGGTTCGATCCCCATGCTCTCGCAGTGCCGACTCTAACCTTTAATAATTTCTCACTCTCGTGACAAAATCGTGTTAAATAACCTCTCACTCTCGTGACAAATCTATTTAAATTAGACTTGGAAATTAAAACCAAAAGCAGAATTTTAATCATAAGTTCGTACCTATTATTTTCTACCGAGTCCCGTCGGTAACGACGGTCCTCATACACCAGACTCTAAACTATTTAGCCGAACATAGTGACAGAAACAAATAAACAATTTTGGGTTTTTGAATTAGGAGAAAACATAGCAAACAGTTTAAAATGATTTAAAGTGATGCTTGAAAAAAAATGGTAAAAGCTTGAAATGATAACAATGGCAGAAAGATAAAGCATAAATGTAAATGGCAGAAAATAAAAGCGTAAAAGTAAATGAACCTGAAGATAAAACTGGATATAAAACTGAATCAAATATCTTGAAATAATGACGACAAGATTGATCCAAGCATTACATAGATGGAAGGCCTAACACTAATGGTGTGGTAGTTCCTCGATGTGAGAAACTACCACTTTTTACACCAGTCATTTCTGCCTAAAACTACGAAATAGATTCAACAGTGCTTTCGCATACAAAAACTTGGATCCCCTTAAAAGTTAAGAAGAAATCCTATATATAGAGGGAATTTTCATTTTGTAACTTCCATGGAGCATAAATGAGTGGTGGAGATAGTGGGAGTAGTGGGAAGTTGGAGAAGTAGTTGAGAGATAATGGGAAGTTGGAGAAGTTCAAGGAGAAAGTGCTCAACGTGCGTGTGCATTGGGCTTCTTTTTCCACGTCTGCGTTCTGAACATAATAACCATCTTTGAGCGTGTGACAGTCGTGATGAGTGCATGACGGTCGTGGAAAGCTTTGGGAGCGTGACGGTCGTGGTAGGTGTGTGACGGTCGTCACACATACCACTTTCCATTTTCTGCTATTTTTCTTATTAATTCTTCCTGTTTTCTTCTCATTTCTTCATGTTTTTCTACTTTGCTCCTTTTTAGCTTGGACAATGAAATACCTGCGAAAACACTAAAATACTCGTGGAATAATCGGAACTTGGGCTGAAATAACGTAATTATTAGTCGTAAATCAAGGCAAATATATGATACATTTTCGTGTTATCAACACCCCCGCACTTAAACCTTTGCTTGTCCTCAAGCAAAACATGACTCGTAAGACAAATAGTGCATACGGATACTCATCCTCGTAACAACACAATTCCGCTTTTGCGGTCATCAACCTCCATCCTATATAAACCAATCTGAATCATGTCATTATACCTAAGCCTAACTCACTCATCCTTCTTTTATCCCTTTTCATTCTGGCACAATCACATTAAGCCCGTTATCCTTTTACACTCATGGTAGGATAGCCTGTTAGTGACTATGATCTCATCAAATTTTCTCTTTTGCACATACCAATCAAGTAAAGAAGTTTACTCCATTGGGCTAAATGATCGGGTGAGGATCACCTAGCTTAGAAGGAGCATTTCTTTTCATTTATTCATATTTTTTTCTTCTTAATTTACCTTTTAAGCCTGAGATCATACACTTTTTTGCATCGGCTTCCTACTTAGTGTGTGCTTAGGATGGTGCTGACTGCTAAATAAACTAATTAGGGACTACTGAAGGGGTGAGAACTTAAGGCTATGGCATAACAAGTACTCAAATCGAATTCCATAATTTAGAGGCTCACGGTGTTATGACGATACCGATCTTGCGGAATTTTCCCAAGTCTCACAATCTAACCTCAATTTTGTCTGTAACCTAAGATTTTCAAAAGAAACACTATTTTCAACTAAAAAATTTTCAAAATATTTGCTATGGCTCAAGAGAATGGGAAAATCGATAAACAACATAAAATCAGCATAAAGACTCGACAGCACATGCACAGAAGGACGAAACATTTAAAACAGAAAAAATTTTAAAATCATGCTGGAATATGCTGGAAAACAGTAAATCTAACTAGAAAGCGGTAAATGTTCCTCCCCCACACTTAAACCAAACATTGTCCTCAATGTTTTGATAAAAGGTGGTAGAGGAAAGATAGAACCTGTATGAATGCCGTTACGTGCTACCACAGCCAAATTCGCGATGATTCTTCCCTTGTCGTCCCTGTCTTCGCTGGCCACTTCTACTCCGGTGTCTTGTACTACAAGTTATCTGAATTTGCTGAAACTTCATTTTCTTGAAGCCGCTCATTATATTGCCTATTTCCGAAGGAAGTACCTGCAAAAATTGTTAGAAAAATACGGTGCGGTGTGTGCAGGTGGAACCTGACCATGCAAAGAACAAGGAGGATGTAAGTTACGAACGGGAGAGACATGCTTTCTCCCATCATACTCGTCATTGGTGTCACCACCAGCAGCGACATTCGTAGGAATGTGTGTGGGCACCAACTCATCTTAAGGGATTGTCACCTAGAGATTTTTCGTCTAAATATGGCTGAGACGTGACAAGCGATAGAATTCTTTATTTTCTGCAAACACAAACAATAAAAGTAAAACATTAAATTAAAAACTCGTGGGTTTCCTCCCACGCAGGGCTTTGTTTAATGTCGATAGCTCGACGGCTAATAATTTTCGGTTTCCATGGCCACATATCAAGCTATCTCACATATCCCTCCCATTTTCTTCTCTTCCTTTTGTGGGGTGGTTCATTCTTTTGAACTTGTGGTGGCGGTTCTGGATCTATCCTAAGTAATAGCTTTTCGAGTTTGGGCTTAGTTATTTCATCCATCACCTCAAAGTTTAACCTTACCCTCTTAACAGTAATGATATCCCTAGTTTCATGGTCCTCGAATTTTCTCTTTTTATGCGTGACCTCAAACAAAGATGCATCGGTGTAGATATTTTCCAAAACCTCCGCATACGTTTTGGATTGGGATTCTACCTTTGGTGGGGTATATGGAGGAGGAACGACATTAGGTGCTTCCTTCGCTGCCTCTTTGACGACCTCCCTTTCAGGTGATCCCAGTGAATTTTTCTCAATCTCTACTTCTTCCTCACCAGAACTCTCCTCAACCTCAATATCACTCTCCTCGCGATTCTCGATTTGTTTTTCATTAATGGTTGTTACAACATCCACATGCTCCTCAGGGGAGGGTCCTATAGGTGTCTGTGCAAGCAGGGAGATTTGAGTCTCCAATGCCTCAGTGTGAGTCGCGAGGGACTCGACTATTGTGTTTATCTGCCTAAGGTTTTCATAAGTATCGAGATGTTGTCTTTTAAGCTCTTCATTCTAGAGAGTTTGTGTCTCCGCAAAGTGCTCCATCATGGATTCTAGCCTCGAATTAGTTGTTGTTTCAATGAAATCCTCCATTAATGTTTTGAGGTTGGAATTAACGGATTCTTGTGGTTCCTCAAAATATTGGGAGTGGTAATTTGGGTGGAAATGAGTTAGTGTCGCGTTGAAATCCTCCATTAGTATTTAGAGATTGGAATTATGTGATTCTTGCGGTTCCTCGAAATTTTGGGAATGATAATCATAGAAAAAATTTGGTTGCGGTTCCTCAAAATATTGGGAGTATTGCGGTTGGTAATTGTAGAGAAAATTTGGGTGCGGCTCCTCAAGATATTGTGAGTGGTTATCATAGAGAAAATTTGGGTGATACATGGTTTTTAAATTTTTAATTTTTTTTATTATTTTTTCTTTTTATGGGAGTGCCTTAGTCTATACGGTGCAACAACGGAATAACAATATTGACTGTTGGTCCCCGGCAACGGCGCCAAAAACTTGATGAGTCCACAAGTGCACGGATTATTGAAGTAATATAAAAGATTGTCGAACCCATAGAGACCAATGTCAACCTACTGTAATCTATCGTTGCTTTGTAAAGCTAAGGCTAATGATATTCGATAAAAGGGAAACTAGAACTAAAACTAAAAATGAACTTAGAAAATATGATAATAAAGAGAGGCCGGAATATGGATTCCGCGTTCCTAAAGGACTTTGTAGAATTCGGGTACTAATTACAACTATAATTTAGTTCTGTAGAATATACCAACTTAAAGACTTCGCCTCACGCTCTCGCGGTATTAACTAAAGTCATGTTCCCTAATCCCAAGATTTTGCTGTCGCTCGCCCGGTAACTAGGAAATATATTTTGAAAGCCAATAATATCCTAAACGTATCTAAAGCTCTCTCGCTGTATTTAGATATGTTGCCTAATTTCCACTATCCGGTTCGATCCCCATGCTCTCGCAGTGCCGACTCTAACCTTTAATAATTTCTCACTCTCGTGACAAAATCGTGTTAAATAACCTCTCACTCTCGTGACAAATCTATTTAAATTAGACTTGGAAATTAAAACCAAAAGCAGAATTTTAATCATAAGTTCGTACCTATTATTTTCTACCGAGTCCCGTCGGTAACGACGGTCCTCATACACCAGACTCTAAACTATTTAGCCGAACATAGTGACAGAAACAAATAAACAATTTTGGGTTTTTGAATTAGGAGAAAACATAGCAAACAGTTTAAAATGATTTAAAGTGATGCTTGAAAAAAAATGGTAAAAGCTTGAAATGATAACAATGGCAGAAAGATAAAGCATAAATGTAAATGGCAGAAAATAAAAGCGTAAAAGTAAATGAACCTGAAGATAAAACTGGATATAAAACTGAATTAAATATCTTGAAATAATGACGACAAGATTGATCCAAGCATTACATAGATGGAAGGCCTAACACTAATGGTGTGGTAGTTCCTCGATGTGAGAAACTACCACTTTTTACACCAGTCATTTCTGCCTAAAACTACGAAATAGATTCAACAGTGCTTTCGCATACAAAAACTTGGATCCCCTTAAAAGTTAAGAAGAAATCCTATATATAGAGGGAATTTTCATTTTGTAACTTCCATGGAGCATAAATGAGTGGTGGAGACAGTGGGAGTAGTGGGAAGTTGGAGAAGTAGTTGAGAGATAATGGGAAGTTGGAGAAGTTCAAGGAGAAAGTGCTCAACGTGCGTGTGCATTGGGCTTCTTTTTCCACGTCTGCGTTCTGAACATAATAACCATCTTTGAGCGTGTGACAGTCGTGATGAGTGCATGACGGTCGTGGCAAGCTTTGGGAGCGTGACGGTCGTGGTAGGTGTGTGACGGTCGTCACACATACCACTTTCCATTTTCTGCTATTTTTCTTATTAATTCTTCCTGTTTTCTTCTCATTTCTTCATGTTTTTCTACTTTGCTCCTTTTTAGCTTGGACAATGAAATACCTGCGAAAACATTAAAATACTCGTGGAATAATCGGAACTTGGGCTGAAATAACGTAATTATTAGTCGTAAATCAAGGCAAATATATGATACATTTTCGTGTTATCAACACCCCCGCACTTAAACCTTTGCTTGTCCTCAAGCAAAACATGACTCGTAAGACAAATAGTGCATACGGATACTCATCCTCGTAACAACACAATTCCGCTTTTGCGGTCATCAACCTCCATCCTATATAAACCAATCTGAATCATGTCATTATACCTAAGCCTAACTCACTCATCCTTCTTTTATCCCTTTTCATTCTGGCACAATCACATTAAGCCCGTTATCCTTTTACACTCATGGTAGGATAGCCTGTTAGTGACTATGATCTCATCAAATTTTCTCTTTTGCACATACCAATCAAGTAAAGAAGTTTACTCCATTGGGCTAAATGATCGGGTGAGGATCACCTAGCTTAGAAGGAGCATTTCTTTTCATTTATTCATATTTTTCTCTTCTTAATTTACCTTTTAAGCCTGAGATCATACACTTATTTGCATCGGCTTCCTACTTAGTGTGTGCTTAGGATGGTGCTGACTGCTAAATAAACTAATTAGGGACTACTGAAGGGGTGAGAACTTAAGGCTATGGCATAACAAGTACTCAAATCGAATTCCATAATTTAGAGGCTCACGGTGTTATGACGATACCGATCTTGCGGAATTTTCCCAAGTCTCACAATCTAACCTCAATTTTGTCTGTAACCTAAGATTTTCAAAAGAAACACTATTTTCAACTAAAAAATTTTCAAAATATTTGCTATGGCTCAAGAGAATGGGAAAATCGATAAACAACATAAAATCAGCATAAAGACTCGACAGCACATGCACAGAAGGACGAAACATTTAAAACAGAAAAAATTTTAAAATCATGCTGGAATATGCTGGAAAACAGTAAATCTAACTAGAAAGCGGTAAATGTTCCTCCCCCACACTTAAACCAAACATTGTCCTCAATGTTTTGATAAAAGGTGGTAGAGGAAAGATAGAACCTGTATGAATGCCGTTGCGTGCTACCACAGCCAAATTCGCGATGATTCTTCCCTTGTCGTCCCTGTCTTCGCTGGCCACTTCTACTCCGGTGTCTTGTACTATAAGTTATCTGAATTTGCTGAAACTTCATTTTCTTGAAGCCGCTCATTATATTGCCTATTTCCGAAGGAAGTACCTGCAAAAATTGTTAGAAAAATACGGTGCGGTGTGTGCAGGTGGAACCTGACCATGCAAAGAACAAGGAGGATGTAAGTTACGAACGGGAGAGACATGCTTTCTCCCATCATACTCGTCATTGGTGTCACCACCAGCAGCGACATTCGTAGGAATGTGTGTGGGCACCAACTCATCTTAAGGGATTGTCACCTAGAGATTTTTCGTCTAAATATGGCTGAGACGTGACAAGCGATAGAATTCTTTATTTTCTGCAAACACAAACAATAAAAGTAAAACATTAAATTAAAAACTCGTGGGTTTCCTCCCACGCAGGGCTTTGTTTAATGTCGATAGCTCGACGGCTAATAATTTTCGGTTTCCATGGCCACATATCAAGCTATCTCACATATCCCTCCCATTTTCTTCTCTTCCTTTTGTGGGGTGGTTCATTCTTTTGAACTTGTGGTGGCGGTTCTGGATCTATCCTAAGTAATAGCTTTTCGAGTTTGGGCTTAGTTATTTCATCCATCACCTCAAAGTTTAACCTTACCCTCTTAACAGTAATGATATCCCTAGTTTCATGGTCCTCGAATTTTCTCTTTTTATGCGTGACCTCAAACAAAGATGCATCGGTGTAGATATTTTCCAAAACCTCCGCATACGTTTTGGATTGGGATTCTACCTTTTTCTTATTACTTTCCATTTTCTACTATTTTTCTTATTAATTCTTCCTGTTTTCTTCTCATTTCTTCATGTTTTTCTACTTTGCTCCTTTTTAGCTTGGACAATGAAATACCTGCGAAAACACTAGAATACTCGTGGAATAATCGGAACTTGGGCTGAAATAACGTAATTATTAGTCGTAAATCAAGGCAAATATATGATACATTTTCATGTTATCATGGACATACCTAATCAATAGAAAGGATGGGGTTCTTGAAGTGTTCAAGAAGTTCAAGTCCATGGTTGAGAGGCAAAATGGTCACAAGCTCAAAGTGCTCAAAACGGATGGTGGATGCGAATTTGTCTGAAATGACTTAGGGAGGTTTTGTGATCATGCATGCATTAACCAGTTACTAGAAAGGTGTAACTTGTTACAACTTCAAAATTTCCAGTTCTGAAGAAAGGGGAAGTGCAGAATAGCCCGTCGTTAAAGCCCGAAATTAAGAAAATATTAGAAGGCCGACAAGGTAAATGGGTTTGCTTCAAAGACTCCAAGATTGTGAGCTTTTCCAAGACAACGAAGTCAAGGATGATGGTGATTTCGTCAATTTTACACTTACGGGAGAATTTGAACTCATTAATATGGAAGAAGCTTTAAGTGATCCAAAGTGGATTTGTGTGATGAAGGATGAGCTAGAATCAATTGAGAAGAACAGTACTTGAGAGTTGGTTGATCTACCGGATGGAAAGAAGCCAAGTGGTGTGAAGTGGGTGTTCAAAGTGAAAGCAAATCCCAAGGGTGAGATAATCAAGCATAAGGCTCAATCGGTGGCTAAGGAATATTTTTAAAGAGAAGGTATAAACTTTGAAGAGGTATTTGCATCAGTTGCTAGGATTGAAACCATTAGGCTTATTGTTGGTATTGCAAATAACCACAATTGGCCTATCTACCAAATAGACGTCAAATTCACGTTTTTGAACGGACCGATTGAAGAGGAGGTATATGTAGGACAACCCCCTAGTTTCGTTGTGAGAAACCAATAGTTGAAGTTATACAATTTGAAGAAAGTGTTATATGGTTTGAAGAAAACTCCAAGACCTTGGAATAAAAGAATAGATGGTTTCCTAAAGGATGTTGGCTTCAAGATATGTGTATCCGAGCATGAAGTGTATGTGAAGATGTATATGAGTGAATGAGTAATTATCCTTTGTCTATATGTAGACGACTTGTTGATCACGGGCAGCAACGGAAAGTGTATTTCAAAGTTCAAGAGTGAACTTATGAAAGAGTTTGAGATGACTAACCTTGGTCTCATAACATACTTCCTTGGTATTGAGTTCCACAAATCTAAAAGGGGATTGCTCATGCACCAAAGAATATATGCTCTTGAGATATTTAAGAAGTTTGAAATGGAGCATTATAATGCTGCCATTACTCCAGCTGAACCAAGGTTGCAGTTGTCTAAGAATGAGAATAAGCAAGATGTTGATTCAACTTATTATAGGAGGTTCATTGGATCCTTGCGTTATTTGTGCAATACGTGACCGAGCTTGGCATTTAGTGTCAATATTGTGAGTAGATTCATAGGGAGACCAAATGTGTCTCACTTGGCAGCAGTCAAGAGGATCCTAAGATACGTCAAAGGTTCTGTTAGCTGCAGAATTCTCTTTCCCACAGGGATACGGGCAGAAAATGCAATTTTTGCAATTTTTACCAATTTCAATTGGTGCGGAGATAAAGATTATCGAAAGTCTACAGCTGGATACATCTTTATGTTTGATGCAACACCAATATCATGATGTTCGAAGAAGGAACCGGTAGTTGGACGCCCATCTTGTAAGACATAGTACATTGTCACTTCGTTATATGTGTGTCAAGTCGTGTGGCTTATGAATTTATTGGAGGAGCTGGGCAGCAGTAAGGGTGAGGTTGTCACACTCCTGGTTGATAACGTTTCTGTGATTAATCTTTATAAGAACCCAATTGTACATTGGAGGAGCTAGCATATTGAGATGAGGTTTCACTACTTGAGGGAACTTGTTAGTGAAGGAAGGTTACGATTTGTAGCGGCAAAATCGTGAGTGTAAGCTATTGGTTAACTTAACTCGAAAAGCAAGAGTCGCCACCGCACTTTTATTTTATCCAAAAAAGAAAGGAAAAAGAGCAAACAAAACCTACACAAGCTCTACAATAAGAACAAGTGAAGAGAGACTGGATAAGGGGGGTTGGTTACGCAATGGGAAGGTGCTAGCACCCAAAATGTCTATAGTACTCTATAGGAACCCTTTGAAATATCTACCGCTTTTGGTCTGAAAATATTTGTTTGAAAAGAGATTGAGGAGATGAGAAGAGAAATTATTTTTAAGATTTTTGTGTTTGGAGAGACTGTCGTCTCATGCCTACGTACCCACGATGTGCAATGTAGGATCAAAACCCCGTAGTTCGTGGTACAAAGAATGAAATTTGTTTGTTTTGGTTGATTTTAAAATGTAAAGACAAGTCATCATTTCCAAGTGAATAATTCCGCTTAAAGAAATGAATCATGTCTAAACTTATGAAAAAGTTAAAGGAAAAAAGTGCACGAGGGCACAAAAAGAGAGTTTGATGAGTTTGATGTTTTTTAAAGTCTTTTGAAAAAAAGTGTCAATATGCTTATGTAGTTTAGCATTTGTTAAGAAATGAAAGGAAAAGAGTAAAATCACTTGACAAAGTCAAGGTTTGATTATGAAAGAAGTGAAAGTTTGAAAACAAGAATGTTTTGAAAAAGGGAGAAAGTTTTGAAAATTGAAGAATGTGGAGTTGAAGAAGTGACTATCCTACAGTATAAAGTAAAAGTTAAGGATAAGAATATCCTAACCACACAAGCAAGCTCCATAGTCTTCGAACCATAATTCCAAAGCAAAGGGAAAAGGTCCTAGTTCTAAGTCCAAGGTTCCAAGAATTACATTGGATGTCCAAGGTCTAGGTCCAAGGATTCAATAATAGCATTGAAGTCCAAGGTCTAAGTGCAAAAATCCATGTCCATTGCAAAGGATAGTAACCATAGTCCAAGATTAGAAGCACAAGTTTTTTAGAGGTTTTGGCCTTTATTAATGTTTTTGGTCCAAGTGGACAAAGAGAAAAAGGCATAAGCATAAACATGTGTCCAACGGACAAAGGAAAAATTGCGGAAGCATAAACATGTGTCCAACGGACAAAGGAAAAATTGCAGAAGCATAAACATGTGTCCAACAGACAAAGGAAAAATTGCGGAAGCATAAACATGATATGAAATGATAATAATGGAGCATAAAAGTAAAAGAGATAGGGAGCGAGAATGAATTGTAAAGGATTAGTATAATAGTATTGTTAGTAAGTTAGTGATTAGTTGTTAGAGTTAGTGATCAATAATAATTGAATAATTGTACTTAGGCCAAGGTTGATGAAAACTCATTAGAGGATTGATAAGACCAAAGCCTCCTAACAACAAGTTTCATAAATTTTGAACCAAGAGACAAATAATCAACCATTCTTGATAGTTTTCCGATACGGGACAAATATTGCGCTATGTTAAGCAATCGCCGAGTAATTTACGGAGTAATTACCCTACAATGAGGTCGGTCAATAGCTCTTTGTGCTAATGCATGCTAGATGAACGATATGTAGATCGTCATCCGAAAGCAATACCGCACGAAAAGAAAAGAAGGTAGCGATCTAGTCTTGATCAAAATTCAACAAAGGAATTCTATGATCCATAAGACTTTCATCGATCAAAATAAAAGAAGAAATAGATGAAGAGAAAGCCATATTAAATCACATAATTATGCGATCTAAGGCTAAGAACAAAAGGAAAGGGAAGAAAATGGAAAAGGAACCAAAACAGTCCCAAAAACAAGCCAAAAACACAATTCTGCCTCTGTGCAGTCGATTGCACAAAAGGTCCAGTCGATTGTACACTGACAGATTTGCAAAAACAAGGCAAAAAATAGCACTGTGCAGTCTATTGCACGAAAATGCAACTCGATTGCACCCTGTTGTGACAGCAAAAATTCAGTAAAATTCAACATGGTCATGATCTAAAACTTTCTTCAAACACCTCATGATCATGGAATCAAAAGTGCATGAAAATGCAAAGCAAATAGCAACCAATACAATAATTAAACACAAATTTCAAGATCCAAAGATCAAGCAAACAAGATCAACAAAGATCTACATTGTGGATGATGAAATTGAAGCTTCAACAATGGTGAGAGATGAATTACCACTTCAAATCTGAAAATTCCTTCAAATTACTCCAAGATCCAAACTCCAAAGCCTTGATCTACAAGAATTGATGAAGAAAACAAGTTTGGATGAAGGTTTAGCTCAAAGTTGAACAAGATTCAATGTGAATTCTTGTTAACATTCAAGAGAAGAAAAGTGAGCTTTAGTTTTGTGGTTGGGAAGAGAATTTGCAAGAGGTTTGTTGGCTGTCAAAAGCTTCAAGGGAAATTTTAGTAATGTGAATTTGGCTATCAAAAGCTTCAAGAATGAATGAAATGAGGGTTCTATTTATAGAGTTTATGCTTGGAAAATTTGGTGGATTGGAATTTGGTTTGGAAATGAAAATTAGTCTTGGAATTTGAATATGGAGGGAAAATCAAGATCAAGTGGTGATTAGTGAAGGTGTATGGTGGGAATTAATTGTGATCATGTAGGAGAATTATTTTTTGGTGATCTAGAATATTTTCAAATGATAATATTGGTGCCAAATGCTTCAAAATTTGAAAAATGCTGATTTTGGCCAATTCTGTCTTTGTTCAGTCGATTGCACTGTAGCGCGAATAGACTGCACTGCTGAAAACTTCAAAATCTAGGCAAAAATGACTGGTGCAATCGATTGGACCAATAGTGCAATCGATTACACAGTTGAAAAACTTGAAAAATGGCCTGTTGGCTGGATTGTGATGGTTCTGGCTCGATTCTTTTGATTTGTCAAAGAAGGCATGAAAATAAACACATGAACCTTGAAGTCTCTTGAATAGTAATCAATTAAATCTTGAAAACTCTTGATCAGATGAATTTGAATTGTTCGCAGATCAACTTTGACTTTGTTCAGATAAAATTCATTTGAGCTGAGGGACTGGTATTTGATATCCTTGATTCCTCTCCTGAAAAAGTTAGTGAAGACAAAAACAAACATATTTTTTGGATTTTGATTAAAGGTTAGTAAACATAAGCAAATAAAGCAATAAAGAGAAAAAGAAACACACAGATGCTCGGTAAACCCTGCAAGACATAAGCCCAAAGATGAGAGGGATAGGGGAACCAATGTGTGATCTTATTTGTGGTAAAGATGCAAAATGATATGTGGAATCTTAGGGGTCAAAAATTAGGGTCTTACAGCTGCCCTTTGTAACACCCCCTTTCTATACCCCCAAATAATCACATAATCATTTAGGCACATATTTAAAATTTCGTCAGAGTATAATTATAAACATAGTATAAAAGAGGTATGTCACATTATACATGAAATTAAAACATTCAACACCTGCTCAACCATTGATATGCAACAGTGGGGTAACTTTGCAACAGAGGAACTTAGTCCTTGCACCCACATCTCAATATTTAGAATAAAAGCGGAAAATCTAAACATCGAATAACATCAAACATATATATATATATATATATATATATATATATATATATATATATATATATATCATCAAGTATTATCCACCAACATAATTCATGTTTACATAAACATTCATCAACAAGATACATGTACAAATGTATCACAAAAGAATCATATACATCCTAGCTACCCGGTGCTACATATCAGAGCCGACCGACCAAAAGAATGAAGACACGCTTCACAAAAAGACCACCAGCATACCTACTCTGCAATGCCTCATAGAGCATCATAAAACAGCAGAAGGGTGAGAAACATTATCATAATAACAATGCATACAATTATATATATTAGCATAAAAATACACATATTCCACATTCTCACCACAAGTCGTCACAATTCACTCATATACATTACAATGTATATATATACAAAGCCAAGCATATTTATCATGCATACTTTCACAATCCTTATCAATCCACATAAACATACATATTTATGTTTATTCATCAATTCATAATTATAAAGATGATTAATGCAAATCATAGAGACCGACTCAGGACTCTATGCAAATGCAATACGGTACCGACTCAATCATCACTAGTTCACTCAGGAACTCTGCTGGAACCATCGCTCGTTACCAATGTAACTCCTCGTCGGGCCTACGATGTTCACCCATTGCTCACACCCCACATGGGCACACAATGTTTATGGATTGCTCACACCTTACATAGGCACACAATCCGATTGCTCACACCCCACATGGGCACACAATCGTTTGCAATCATCGCTCACACCTCACATAGGCACACGACGTTACAACGGATTCTCATTAGAATCACACAACACAAGAATGCACATCATTATGCTTCACATGCAAAATAAATCAAGACATTCTTGAAATGCATACATATTTATAATATATTCATGCATTCATTTCATACAATCACATACAATCTATATACATTCACATCAATGCACTATTGTATGATTCACATCCAAACACACAGTCAAAACGGTAAAAGTCGTTAAATAACACTATTCCTGACTTTCCGACATAATTAAATCGGCTAACAATTTCCAAATCATCATAATAGGAAAATACAGCTCAACAACTTCACAACGATACCAAGAATGTAAAAATCGGATAAATGGAACAAAAGTTACGAAAGAAAACGAAAAACGATATTTTGAAAAGTCTCATTTTTACAATTGGCCTGACCATACGCGTATCACCATTCTCATACGCGTACAACCCTGATTCCTCGCCATTCCCATACGCGTATTGCCATGACCCCTACGCGTATGGGCAGAAGTCATTTTCCCCCCAAAATTCACGTTTAAAGGTCCATACGCGTATGCCCAACACCATACGCGTATCACCAGATGGTCGAGAAAAGTCATATTCCATACGCGTAATGGCCCAAAACAAGCCAATGATACGTGTAACGCCTAGGCTCATACGCGTATGAACATGCCCCATACGCGTACGGCCAGGGCAAATGCAGAAAAATTCTGCAGAACTTGGTT
Source organism: Lathyrus tuberosus (assembly GCA_022829125.1). Taxonomy (NCBI): domain Eukaryota; kingdom Viridiplantae; phylum Streptophyta; class Magnoliopsida; order Fabales; family Fabaceae; genus Lathyrus; species Lathyrus tuberosus. The sequence continues at coordinate 18,875,368 of JALAZF010000012.1, read as the reverse complement.
CTGCGTTTTTCACCCCAACCACACCCAAATTCATCATCTAAACTCAGAAAAATACCAATTTGATGTACAATAACATATATCTATCATGTACCAATAACAAGGGACACGAAAACATCATTTTTAACACGATTAAATCGATTTCTACCATTTTCTACACAATGGGTTTATACCAAAACTCATAAAAATCAACAACAACAACAACACAATCATACATAATGATATACATTGATAAGATAATAAGATTTCACACCCTTACCCGGATTAATCGATTCCTAGAAGTTGTTTTCTTGATTTCTTAGCTTTTCCTCTCTTTTTCTCCTCTTTTCTCCACTTCCTCTTTCTTTCTCTCCTTTTTCTCTCTATTTTTCTTTTCTTTCTCTTTCTCTCCTATTTCCTCTTCTTATCTCTTTTTCTTTTCTATTTCTTATTTTCTACACAAATTAAATTAATTCATTTTCTCACACAATTATATTTCCACTAAATTTCTAACTTACCATTAATTGAGAAATGTCTAAAATACCCTCCATTCTAATTTTCCCGAAAACTCTCAAAAACGGTAAAAATATCATAACATGTCAACATAGCATATTAACACACCAATTTCACAAATAAAATAATTTATCACTCAATTTAAATAAAAGACTCAACAAAATGGGAAAAATCGGAATCGGGGCGTTACAACTCTCTCCCACTTTAGAAATTTTCGTCCTCGAAAATATTACCTGATTCAAACAACTCCGGATACGACTCTCGCATCCTACTCTCTAGCTCCCAAGTCGTATTGCCTTCCGCAGCGCCTCCCCACGCTACTTTCACAAGCGCGATATCCTTGCCTCTTAGCTTCTTAACTTCACGGTCCAAAATCCTAATCGGTAAAGCTTCAATTGTAAGGTTATCTCTCACTTCAACCTCGTCCATAGGAATAACATGTGACGGATCCGGAACATACTTCCGAAGTTGCGAAACATGGAATACATCATGCAAATTCGAAAGATTCGGAGGCAACGCCACATGGTAAGCCACAACACCAACTCGCGCAGAAATCTGATACGGACCAATAAAACAAGAAGTCAACTTCTTCGACTTCAAAGCACGACCCACACCCGTAACCGGCGTAACTCTAAAAAACACATGGTCGCCTTCTTGAAACTTAAGATCTTTCCTTCTCTTGTCATGATAGCTCTTTTGTCTACTTTGAGAAGCTTTCATATTCTCACGAATAAACTTCACTTTCTCCGTCGTTTGTTGTACCATCTCCGGTCCAACTATCGTCCTCTCACCGGTTTCATGCCAACACAAAGGTGTTCGACATCTCCGACCATACAAAGCCTCAAATGGTTCCATACTTATACTTGAATGAAAACTGTTATTGTAGGTGAACTCAATCATCGCCAAATAACTATCCCAAGCACCACCTTGCTCGAGCACACAAGCATGCAATAAATCCTCCAACGATTGAATTGTCCTCTCGGTTTGACCATCCGTTTGCGGATGATAAGCCGAACTCAATCTTAGCTTAGAACCCAAAGCCTTTTGTAAACTCTCCCAAAACCTCGATGTGAATCTAGGATCTCTATCAGATACAATACTCTTAGGAACTCCATGTAACTTCACCACCACAAGAACATAAATCTCGGCTAACTTCTCCAAAGGATAACTAATATCAATTGGAATGAAGTGAGTAGATTTAGTAAGCCTATCAACGATTACCCAAATAGCATTCTGACCTCTTTGCGTATTCGGCAATCCCGTAACAAAATCCATCGATATACTATCCCATTTCCACTCTGGAATGTCCAACGGTTGCATCAATCCACTAGGTTTTTGATGTTACACCTTAGACTTTTGACAAGTTAAGCACGCATACACAAATTGAGCCACATCCCTCTTTAATCCGGACCACCAAAAGATTTTCTTCAAATCTTGATACATTTTATTCGCTCCCGGATGAATACTTAAGTTACTTCGGTGTCCTTCTTCCAGTATCATCTTTTTCAACTCCGCATCATCGGGAATACAAATACGACCACGGAATCTCAAAACTCCAAAATTATCAACCTTGAAATCCTCATTCTCACTCATCATCAAATCAACGAACTTCAAATCCAACTTTTGCTTTTCACATACGGTTACAAGAAAATCATTCGTAACATGTAGCATACCAAGTCTCACACTTCTCGGCGTCATTTCACAAACCAAACTCAAGTCTCTAAAATTCTCCAAAAGTTCCCATTCTCTCATCATCAATGCGGACATATGTAACGACTTCTGACTCAAAGCATCGGCCACCACGTTTGCCTTACCCGGATGGTAATTCAAACCAAAATCATAATCCTTCAAAAGCTCTAACCACCTTCTTTGTCTCATGTTTAATTCTTTTTGATCAAATAAATATTTCAAGCTCTTGTGATCACTAAAAACTTCAAATCTTGCACCATAAAGATAGTGCCTCCAAATTTTCAAAACAAACACCACGACCGCTAACTCCAAGTCATGTGTAGGATAATTCTTTTCATGCACTCTCAATTGTCTTGAAGCATAAGCCACAACTTTTCCATCTTGCATCAAAACACCACCTAAACCAACCAATGAAGCATCACAATAAACCACAAATGGTTTCGTCGGATTTTGCAAAATCAAGATCGGAGCCGTTGTCAACCTTCTCTTTAGCTCGTTGAAACTCTCTTCACAATGAATATCCCAAATGAAAGCCTTTCCTTTACAAGTCAATTGCGTTAACGGAAGTGCCAACTTCGAAAATCCCTCAATAAACCTCCGATAATAACCCGCCAAGCCTAAAAAGCTTCGAATCTCCGTAACCGATCTAGGAGCCTCCCATTGCATCACCGCATCAATCTTGGATGGATCAACACTAATTCCACTACCGAAAATAACATGTCCAAGAAAACTTACTTCCGACAACCAAAATTCACATTTCGACAACTTAGCATACAATTGTTTCTCTTTCAAAATCTGCAACACAATCCTCAAATGCTCTTCATGCTCCTCTTGAGACTTAGAGTAAATCAAAATATCGTCGATGAACACAACCACAAAACGATCTAGCTGTTCATGAAAAATACGATTCATGTATTCCATAAACACACCCGGCGCATTAGAAACCCCGAATGGCATCACGGAATATTCATAATGGCCATACTGTGTCCTAAAGGCTGTCTTTTGAATATCCTCTTCTTTCACACGAATCTGGTGATATCCCGATCTCAAATCAATCTTGCTAAAAACACGCGCATCAACCAATTGGTCCATCAAATCATCGATCCTTGGAAGCGGATACTTGTTCTTAATTGTCACCTTGTTCAATTGTCGATAATTAATGCATAACCGCATACTCCCATCCTTCTTCTTTACCAACAATACCGGAGCACCCCAAGGAGAAACACTTGGTCTTACAAATCTCTTGTCCAACAAGTCATTCAATTGCTTCTTCAATTCTACCAACTCCGATGCCGACATACGATACGGTGCCATCGAAACCGGTCTAGTACCCGGAACTAGATCAATAGAAAACTCAACTTCTCTTTCCGGCGGTACATCCGTAATATCCTCCGGAAACACTTCTGGAAAATCACACACCACTGGGAACACATCGAGCTCAACTTTACTCTCTACCGACAATGATGCAAACAAACCGAACAATTGAGCTTCGTCCGCTAAAAGTTTCTTCAACTCTTTAGTGGATAGGAAACTCTCATCTTCATCATCTTCCAAAGAAGGAAACCTCACTAACTTGTGATAGTAATCTATATGAACTCGATTAAATTGCAACCAGTTCATACCCAAGATTACGTCCAATCCCTCCAACGGCAAACACACTAAATTCATAATGAAGTCTTTACCATACATGGTCAAAGGACAACTTACACACACCAAAGACGTAGTTACCGACCCTGAAGCAGGAGTCTCAATAACCATCTCACCACCCCAAGAAGTCATAAACAAATTCAAACGCTTAGTGCACTCATGAGAAATGAATGAATGAGTCGCTCCCGTATCAATAATAGCAACTAAAGGCGTACTATTAATAAAGCATGTACCTTTAATCAAACGGTCTGCACTAGTAGTGTCCGTCCCCACTAATGCAAACACCTTTTCGCCCGCTTAAGCTTATTTCGGCTTAGTACACTTAGTACTAATATGACCCACTTCTCCATAATTATAGCACTTCACCATCTTCCTTCTACAATCGGTAGTAGCATGCCCAAGGCCTCCACAGTTAGAACATTTCACCACGCTCTTCCCACACTCAAATGATTTATGACCCATTTCATCACACTTGTAACACTTAACGAAACCAGAACCTCCTCCTCCAGATCTCTTATCAAAGTTTCCCCTATGCTTGCCCTTATCAACGGGTGTCACATAAGGTCCACCTCTAGCTTGTTGCTTTCCCTTCCTCTCATTCAAACTTTTGTAATGTGTAGAACGAGCCTTGCTATCTTCCTCGAAGATTCTACAACATTCCGTCAAATCCGTAAACCTTCTTATCCTTTGATATCCCACAGCTTGTTTAATCTCGGGACGCAAACCATTATCATATTTAATACACTTTGAGAACTCAGCAGTAATTGCAGCATAGTGAGGATGGAATTGAACCAACTCCACAAACTTAGCAGTATAGTCCACCACGGACATACCACCATGTTTCAGTTCAAGGAACTCCATCTCCTTCTTCCCTTTCACACTTTCAGGGTAATACTTCCTCAAGAACTCGGTACGAAATAAATCCCAGGTTATCTCTTCATCATCCACCTCAAGAACTTGACGCATACCGACCCACTAATCGTCGGCTTCTTCCTTCAGCATGTGAGACCCAAGCCTCACCTTATTCTCCTCCACACAGCCCATGACTCCGAAGATCCTTTCAATCTCTTTCAACCAAATTTGAGCACCATCGGGATCAAATCTTCCTTTGAAGACCGGTGGTTGATTCTTCCTGAACACGTCATTAGCATTCACGTTCGGCGCACCTTGCACTGCCCTAGCCATTTCTTCCAAAGCAGCAGCCATCGCATTGTCGTTCCTACCAGCTATATTCTGATTATTCCCAAAAATGACAACAAGGTTAAACAACAGTTCAACCAACACAACAACAAGACAGACACAACTGACTCAACACTGGCTCTGATACCACTTAATGTAACACCCCCTTTCTATACCCCCAAATAATCACATAATCATTTAGGCACATATTTAAAATTTCGTCAGAGTATAATTATAAACATAGTATAAAAGAGGTATGTCACATTATACATGAAATTAAAACATTCAACACCTGCTCAACCATTGATATGCAACAGTGGGGTAACTTTGCAACAGAGGAACTTAGTCCTTGCACCCACATCTCAATATTTAGAATAAAAGCGGAAAATCTAAACATCGAATAACATCAAACATATATACACACACACACACACACATATATATATATATATATATATATATATATATATATATATATATATATATATATATATATATATCATCAAGTATTATCCACCAACATAATTCATGTTTACATAAACATTCATCAACAAGATACATGTACAAATGTATCACAAAAGAATCATATACATCCTAGCTACCCGGTGCTACATATCAGAGCCGACCGACCAAAAGAATGAAGACACACTTCACAAAAAGACCACCAGCATACCTACTCTGCAATGCCTCATAGAGCATCATAAAACAGCAGAAGGGTGAGAAACATTATCATAATATCAATGCATACAATTATATATATTAGCATAAAAATACACATATTCCACATTCTCACCACAAGTCGTCACAATTCACTCATATACATTACAATGTATATATATACAAAGCCAAGCATATTTATCATGCATACTTTCACAATCCTTATCAATCCACATAAACATACATATTTATGTTTATTCATCAATTCATAATTATAAAGATGATAAATGCAAATCATAGAGACCGACTCATGACTCTATGCAAATGCAATGCGGTACCGACTCAATCATCACTAGTTCACTCAGGAACTCTGCTGGAACCATCGCTCGTTACCAATGTAACTCCCCGTCGGGCCTACGATGTTCACCCATTGCTCACACCCCACATGGGCACACAATGTTTATGGATTGCTCACACCTCACATAGGCACACAATCCGATTGCTTACACCCCACATGGGCACACAATCGTTTGCAATCATCGCTCACACCTCACATAGGCACACGACGTTACAACGGATTCTCATTAGAATCACACAACACAAGAATGCACATCATTATGCTTCACATGCAAAATGAATCAAGACATTCTTGAAATGCATACATATTTATAATATATTCATGCATTCATTTCATACAATCACATACAATCTATATACATTCACATCAATGCACTATTGTATGATTCACATCCAAACACACAGTCAAAACGGTAAAAGTCGCTAAATAACACTATTCCCAACTTTCCAACATAATTAAATCGGCTAACAATTTCCAAATCATCATAATAGGAAAATACAGCTCAACAGCTTCATAACGATACCAAGAATGTAAAAATCAGATAAACGGAACAAAAGTTACGAAAGAAAACAAAAAACGATATTTTGAAATGTCTCATTTTTACAATTGGCCTGACCATACGCGTATCACCATTCTCATACGCGTACAGCCCTAATTCCTTGCCATTCCTATACGCGTATTGCCATAACCCCTACGCGTATGGGCAGAAGTCATTTTCCCCCCAAAATTCACGTTTAAAGGTCCATACGCGTATGCCCAACACCATATGCGTATCACCAGATGGCTGGGAAAAGTCATATTCCATACGCGTAATGGCCCAAAACAAGCCAATGATACGCGTAACGCCTAGGCTCATATGCGTATGAACATGCCCCATACGCGTACGGCCAGGGCAAATGCAGAAAAATTCTGCAGAACTTGGTTCTGCGTTTTTCACTCCAACCACACCCAAATTCATCATCTAAACTCAGAAAAATACCAATTTGATGTACAATAACATATATCTATCATGTACCAACAACAAGGGACACGAAAACATCATTTTTAACACGATTAAATCGATTTCTACCATTTTCTACACAATGGGTTTATACCAAAACTCATAAAAATCAACAACAACAACAACACAATCATACATAATGATATACATTGATAAGATAATAAGATTTCACACCCTTACCCGGATTAATCGATTCCTAGAAGTTGTTTTCTTGATTTCTTAGCTTTTCCTCTCTTTTTCTCCTCTTTTCTCCTCTTCCTCTTTCTTTCTCTCCTTTTTCTCTCTATTTTTATTTCTTTCTCTTTCTCTCCTATTTCCTCTTCTTATCTCTTTTTCTTTTCTATTTCTTATTTTCTACACAAATTAAATTAATTTATTTTCTCACATAATTCTATTTCCACTAAATTTCTAACTTACCATTAATTGAGAAATGTCTAAAATACCCTCCATTCTAATTTTCCCGAAAACTCTCAAAAACGGTAAAAATATCATAACATGTCAACATAGCATATTAACACACCAATTTCACAAATAAAATAATTTATCACTCAATTTAAATAAAAGAATCAACAAAATGGGAAAAATCAGAATCGGGGCGTTACACCCATATTTAAGTCTCTTCTATCGGGAGATATGAAGATACTTAAATACAAAAAGCTATATTTTTAAGCCCTAAGATGCCACAAGATGATATGAATGCAAAGGATAAAACACTCTGCGAGGAAACTTAAAACAAGGGATTTACGGTACATTGAGAGAGATGACGCGAAAAGACACGCCGGGGAACACAAGTTATTTATGGAGATCTGTCAAGGTGACAAGAAGTTTCCATTAATAGTTGGAAAGAGAGGGACAAGACCCTGGAAAGACAAGTAGTGACATCCAAGAATGGCATTGGATGGAGACTACGAACGAGACAAAAGGTACGTCAAAAGATGTACAAGAATGGCATTGGACAATAACAGGAAAGTTTCTGGTAAAAGCATCAGCGTCATCCAAGACTAGCATTGGATGGAGGTGAAGAACACTCTATTGAGGATAAGGTATCCAAGAATAGCATTGGATGAAAGGAACTATATCATTCAAGAATGGCATTGAATGGGGCAACAACAAACATCAGAGTCATCCAAGAATAGCATTGGATATAAACAAAATTCCATTTGAACAACTTCACTGGGGACATCCAAGAATGGCATTGGATGGCAAGGTTAAACATCAGAGATATCCAAGAATAGCATTGGACTTGGCTGGGGAAAAGGTGTCCAAGAATGGCATTGGACAAAAGGAATCTCAACATCCAAGATGGCATTGAATGAAATGAGAAAAGTTCTGGAAAATATATTAGAAGTATCCAAGAATGGCATTGGATAAAAAGAGCAGGGACTTTCAGGAATGGCACTGAAAGGTAAAGGTAAATCACTACATTCAAGAATGGCATTGAATGATAGTGAGAAAGACATCCAGGAATGGCACTGAATGAATAGATAAAGCTTTCAGGAATGGCACTGAAATATATCCAAGAAAAATATGATGGGGATTACAGAAGAGAGAAAAGACTTCCAGGAATAGCACTGGGAGAAACAAGAGGAACAAGGTATCCAGGAATGGCACTAGAGATCAAAAGAGACAAACATCCAGGAATGACACTGGAGTGAAAGAAATATAAAGATCTAGGAATAACACTGGAATGGAAGAAACAAACATCTAACAACAGGACAAGATGCACATGGAAACGACAACATCCAAGAATGGCACTGGAAAGAAAGAAAATAAACAAGACATCCAGGAATAGCACTGGGTGAAAAGACAGACAAAAGTTTTGGTAGGTGTCAAGTAAGTTGGACTTTGATCACAAGGTAAGATTTTGACAACAACAGGACCTCGGAAAAATGCATATGAGCGCGAAGCACACTTCGAGCTATGAAAATCTTTCTATGTATGGTATATGAATGATTTATGTATGCAATGCAAATGATGGAGACAACCGAGATAGACTCTTTTGTGAGGGTAGAAGGGGACTCTGATTCCTCAACACAGGGAATACTGCCCACTCTGCTTGGAGAGAAGATGTTGAACACATCTCTGTCACACTTATGAATTGTATCAGGCTGACGGTCTTTTGAGGAAAGACATCTTGAGGATTCTTAAAGAAGACTGCCCAGATTGATTGACTGATGAAAATAAACTGATCATAGCTTCAGTTTGACTGCTGTAGGGGAAAAATGAACTGATCATGGCTTCAATTCTTGAAATGAATATTGAGAATAAACTGATCATGGCTTCAGTTGCTGGGGATGAACTGATCATGGCTTCAGTTCTTGAAATGACTGTTGAGAAGGCTAAACTCAGTATGGGTCTTGAAAGAGATCTTCTGGTTAACCAATTTTGAGAATATCTTGCACTGAGCAACAAATCTTGAACTGATTCACAACAGGATCTGGAAGTAATGCCCCTGATAGGATCACTGACCAAGTTTCTCAACTGTTTGAAGTTTCTTGATGAGGAAAGTTTATCTGCAAATAAAATCATTCAAACAAACATGATAATTTTAATGCAAAGCTCATGCAATTTTGAAATCAAAAATAGTTTTTGGAATGATATTATTGATGTAAAGCAAATGAATCACTTGTCAAAACACGGCGGTTTAGACATTCAAAATGAAAGAGAAAGCAAAGGTATGACATCAAAGCAAATGATTGGCAACAATCTTAGGAGTCAATTTACGCAACCTTACTGTAGTATGCTTTCAAAAGAAACCTGGCTTCAATTAGGTCTTTTGAAGGTTGTAACGTGGTATGGTTCACGGTTTTTGAATCAAAGGATATAGGCTCAAAATTTATTTGTACCTGACCCATTCTTCGTGATGATCTGCAGTCCTATGCTCAGTTAATTTTAACTATGCATTCAGGTTCCAATGGATTTTGGAATTGCAACACTGTTATGATGATGGCTCAGGGGATTTTTGAGACGGCAATCACTCTTTCTTACAACATTTTGTTGTTTTTGATTAGGACCTCGGTCAACTCGTTTTGTCTTTGAGGATTTTGGTAACCCCTTGATTTATCTTTTGTTATCCCTAACTTTTGCCTGAACTGTGTCATTTGAGCTTACAGTCAGCGGGATGCCCCAATTTTTGCCTAAGTCTCCTTTATAGGTTTTGACTTAGCGGGCTTTTCATTTGATTTTTTCATTCTTTTTTTTTAAAGATAGTGACTGCCTGGCTTAATGATTACGGTGAACCATCATTGGCTTTTAATTTGAAAGTCATCTTCGACACTTCTTTGATGTGTGCGAAGGAAAGCTTGTGATTGCAATGATTCTCTTGTGTTTAAATACACAGTCAAATTAACTGAGAACTACCCTACCCCAGGTTAAGATTGCGGGTTTTTTCGTATAGAAAGAAACTCCACCTTCTAGGCTCGAAGGGGTTGACAAAGGATTAACTTCCTCATTTCTCCAGTGTTTGGGAGTTGAAACAATGCATGTACATCATCAGCCAAGTTTTAGTTGAAAGCATACAATCTAGTAATTTCGGGTATTTCGTTTTCATCATCCTCCCTCCAATCTTTGCATAAACAAAAGCTTAAATAAAGAAAGTGAACATGAGATATATTTTTTTGTTTTGTGAAAAAGAACGCATAAAGATGCACATAGTGGAAATAAATAGATTGAATCAAAATATTGCCATGCTCATTTCATTGAAATTACCATGAAAATACAAATAAAGTTCGAAACCAAACAGTCAATACAATCAAAGAAAAAGTGCAAACAGAAAGAAACAAGGCCTAGTGACTAATCAGCAACAAGGATGAGCTGTCCTGTCTGAAACACTGGCTTTAGGAGATAATTCATCTGAACTGACTCAAACTTCACTTGGCATGCTCTGGCAAGGGATTGTTGACAACATTTGGATTGTCATCAAGAAAAGACAGAATCTTTGAGTTCACCAATTCTTGTACTCTAGCTTTCAATGCATAGCAACCTTCCAAGTTATGGCCTGCCCCACCTCGATGGAACTCATAGTGAAGATCAGTCCTATAGCCAGCTGCAGAGAATTTGGAGGAGGAGGTAGATCCCTTGCTGTAATCAAACCTTTCTTTACAAGACATAGATATAGCTCAGTGTAGGACATCGAGATAGGATCATAGTTAACCCTATTGCGATTCTGATTCTGTCTAACAGCCTGACGAGGAGCTTGAACTGGTTGAGCATTGACAACAGGAGCGACTGCAGCTACATATTGTTGTTGTCTGTGACTGGGTTTCCCTTCAAATAAAACAGCATGGGTATCGCCATCCTTTTTCTTTTGAAAATTCCCAGCATACTTTTTAGCACCACTAAAGGCTTCAGCATTGGTAATCTTTCCTTTCTTGATACCTTCTTCTAGTATTTCTCCAATAGTGACTAGGTCAGCAAAACCAGATGATACACTGCCTATCATCTTTTCCCAAAAGAGTGGCTGAAGAGTGTCCATGAACAATCCAGTCAATTCTTTTTCAGCCAATGGTGGCTCCACTTGAGCAGCTAGCTCTCTCCAGCGCTGAGCGTACTCCTTAAAGGATTCTTTTTCTTTCTGAGACATGTTCTGCAATTGACGGCGGTTAGGTGCCATGTCCAGATTGTACTTGTATTGCTTTAAGAAAGCATTAGTCAAGTCCTTCCAGCTTTGGATACGGTTCTTCTCAAGTCCCATATACCATTTCATTAAAGCCCTACTCAAGCTGTCTTAGAAACAGTGAATGAGCAGTTTGTCATTTTTGGCATGGGCAGCCATCTTGCGGCAGTACATCACCAAGTGGGTTCTGGGACAGGTGTGCCCCTTGTATTTTTCAAAATCAGGAGTTTGGAATTTTGCAGGCATAACCAAGTGGGAAGAGAATTTGCAAGAGGTTTGTTGGCTCACAAAAGCTTCAAGGGAAATTTTAGCAAGGTGAATTTGGCTATCAAAAGCTTCAAGAATGAATGAAATGAGGGTTCTATTTATAGAGTTTAGGCTTGGAAAATTTGGTGGATTGGAATTTGGTTTGGAAATGAAAATTAGGCTTGGAATTTGAATTTGGAGGGAAAATCAAGATCAAGTGGTGATTAGTGAAGGTGTATGGTGGGAATTAATTGTGATCATGTAGGAGAATTATTTTTGGGTGATCTAAAATATTTTCAAATGATAAAATTGGTGCCAAATGCTTCAAAATTTGAAAAATACTGATTTTGGCCAATTATGTCTTTGTTCAGTCGATTGCACTGTAGCGCGAATAGACTGCACTGCTGAAAACTTCAAAATCTAGGCAAAAAATGACTAGTTCAATCGATTGTACCAATAGTACAATCGATTGCACAGTTGAAAAACTTGAAAAATGGCCTGTTGGCTGGATTGTGATGGTTCTGGCTTGATTCTTTTGATTTGTCAAAGAAGGCATGGAAATAAACACATGAACCTTGAAGTCTCTTGAATAGTAATCAATTAAATCTTGGAAACTCTTGATTAGATAAATTTGAATTGTTTGCAGATCAACTTTGACTTTGTTCAGATGAAATTCATTCGAGCTGAGGGACTGGTATTTGATATCCTTGATTCCTCTCCTGAAAAAGTTAGTGAAGACAAAACAAACATATTTTTTGGATTTTGATTAAAGGTTAGTAAACATAAGCAAATAAAGAAATAAAGTGAAAAAGAAACACACGGATGCTCGGTAAACCCTGCAAGACATAAACCCAAAGATGAGAGGGATAAGGGAACCAATGTGTGATCTTGTTTGTGGTAAAGATGAAAAATGAGATGTGAATGATATGTGGAATCTTAGGGGTCAAAAATTAGGGTCTTACCGTTACGATTGGGATATTGTAGAAGGAATGACCAAGTTGCTGATTTGTTGACTAGGGGAGTCACAAATGATGTGTTCAAGAGGTTGAAGATGAACATGGGCATGGAAGACTTGCAACACTTGAATTAAGGTGGTGTGTTGAAGGTTATCAAGTAATTCAAATATTGTTTCCGGTTAACACAAGGTGGTAAACAGTTACAACAAGGCAATCAACATTTCCATGTAGCAGAAAATGGTGTTTTTCGAAGGCGTAACCGGTTAACCTGTGGTGTTAATGTTGAATGCCAAAATTGCTTTAAATTGATCCTTATTTATTGATATTTTTCAACTCTTTTGTTATGTTTTGTTGGATTTACTCTATGATATCATGATATTCTTCAATATTGTTGAAAATACCTTTGGTTGCTTTGATTTGTGTGTTATTGTGCAGAAATTAGGTATAAAAACATCAAAGTGTAAGACACAAGTAATTGGACAAGGAAGCCAAAGGAAAAGAAGAGATTCGACATGTTCGCTGGGCGAACAGCCAGCGAGGAGTAGTAGCGAATGTTCGCTGGGCGAACTCATTCGAAGCCCACGCGAACCCTCTTAATTTAGAGGCAGTAAGAAAAGGGCAATAAGTTCGCTGGGCGAACTGGTAGCGAATGTTCGTTGTGGCAAGGTCTCAGCGAAGGACCACCGAACCGTCCCAGATTTGAGGTAGTAGCTAAAGAACCATAAGTTCGCTGTGCGAACATGTAGAGAGGTAGTTTGCAGGGTGAAGAATTGCTCGTACAGCGAACTTCAGATATTTCTTAGGGCAGTTTAACTGTTCAGAGGCACTTCAGGTGTCTAAAAGTCTATTCGCTGGGCAAAGAAGTAGTCCGCAGGGCGAACGTGACAGATTCCAAAAGTACTATATAAGTACTTTTCACATTTTTTGGGGATCATAACCCCATTTTTCACACCAAAACTTCACTTCTCAGTATATCTTCACCAAAAGGTATTATTTTGCAAATAGAAGTTGGATTCGCATTCGAGTTCGATTCTTCGACGTGGATGCTCATTCATCTTTTTCCATTACTTGTAAAGCAAGCTACCATGGTTATGGGTAGCTAATTTCCTTTGTATCAAAGGTAGAGGTAGTCTACCATTAGCTTGTATGTATTTCTTTTGATTGGTCTTGTATGTGAACAAGTGATGATTAATATATGATGAATATTTTGGTTCTTAATGATTCATTCTTGTTTTGTAAAACTCTAGACATAGATTTTGTGAAACTTAGCCTAAAATATTCACCTATCGATTTATAGATTAGAGAAATCAGTCTATGGTCGATAGTTGCTTTGTGTTGAACTTAAAGCTTACTATATTGGTTGTTATATGGAGAAATCCTATAGCGACGAATACGGTATTTCTCACGACGCCGCTTGAGAGATAGACGGTGTTGAGAGAATGCGCGATGATATTAATCGGATCCGACTTCACATGCAAGATTGAAAGAGTACGTATAAGTTAGGGTAGATGAAAACTACTTTTCATATACTTTGTTAATCAAAATCTTTAGAATTTATAAGCTTTGCTACTAAAAACGTGACAATTTTATGAACAAAACTTTGAAAAACCTTTTTCTTGAAACGATAAATTGTTGAACGCCAAGCATCAAAATATCTGTAATACATGTGGAGACGATAACAACCCCCCCCCCTTAATTACGATTCAAACAAAATGGCGTCGTTGTCGGGGATTGTTTGATATTGCAAGCATTACAATAGCTTATTGATTTTAAGATCTTTGTATTGTTATTCTTACCCCTGTTAATTTTTCTTGTTCTGTTTAATTTGTTTGGTTAAGTATGCAGATTATGTTTATGCGAGGGAGTGTACTTGTGGACCAACTTCTATTCAATCCTAAGATTGAAAGAACCGCTCGTAGACTCAATAGCAGAAATAGGCGGAGGAAGCAACTTGCCAAAGAAAGATAAGAGCGCAGAGAAAATTATTCATCTACACTCATTGTAACGCCAAACATGGAAAATCCACCACCACCACCTGCTTCAACCCCGTGTGTTAACAGTCCAAGACACAATGCTCAGTATGCGCGCAACGCCCACAATGAGAGGCATTCTGAGACGAAAATGGGAATCCTTGCTCTTTTAAATGTAAATCCATTTGTGGGGATGGATCATGAGGATCCGTTTACTCATCTCACGGAGTTCTATGAGATAACAGGTGCAATTGGAGCATTGGAAATTGATGAGAAATTCATGTTTAAGAGACTATTTTCGCATTCCTTAATTTGGAAGGCGAAGGAATGATATCTTGACCAATCTACTCTGGTGATGACGGATTGTAATGTTTTGAAAGAGAAGTTTCTTGAAACATTCTTCCCTCAATCAAGGTTTTTGGAGGCCATGACCTCAATTTCGGTGTTTGCGCAAGAAGGAAGCGAATCTCTCAACGAAGCTTGGGAGAGATTCAAATCTATGCTGAAGAAGTGCAAGGGCCATGGTTTTGATGATTTGACTCAAGTTCACATTTTTTGCAATGAACTTCAACCCGTTCATAAAACTCTTCTGGATGCTACGGCGGGTGGTTCTCTAATGTCAAAGAGTGCGGAAGACGCGATGTCCATCATTGATAGGATGTCGTTGAATGATCATCAAGGTCAACATAACCGTGGTACCCCACAAAGAAAACTGTGAATTATCGAGTTGGGAACAAATGATGTTATTCTTGCTCAAAACAAATTACTCTCGCAACAAATGGAGTTGTTGACAAAGCAAATGTCAAAACTTCCACAACAAATTAAAGAGATGCAAGAAGTTCCCAACAAAGCTCAACAAATTGCAAGTTGTGAATTGTGTAAAGGTGATCATCCTACCGGCTATTGTCCACCGGTCGTTGAAGAAGCCAACTATGCGGGAAACCAAAATCAAGGCTATCAACCAAGACCACTATACTAAAGCAATAGCCAAGGCTACCAACTTAGTGGTAATAGCCAAGGTTACCAACAAGGGTGGAGGCAAGAGCCGAGTTCTTCAAACCCTCAACCTTACCAAAGTTATAACCAACCACAACAAAACCAATGAGGATGATCTAAGATTGAAGAAACTCTCAATAAATTCATGCAACTCTCAATGTCTAACCAAAAGAGCACAGATTCCTCTATTAGAAATCTTGAGGCACAAATTAGGCAATTGTCTAAGAAGCTTGCCGACAAGCAAAAAGAAGCCTTTCTGGTAAAGCCGCAAGTGGATCCTAATGAGGTATGCAAATCTATCCTTACTAGGAGTGGTAGGAAGATTGATTTGGGCATTGGTGAGAAAGTAGTGGAGAATGAGGTTGTAGTTGAAAAGGAGGATGAAATTGTTGAGGAGGAAGTTGAAAAAAATGTAAAGGATGATATAGTTGAAAATAAATGGAGAGAAGAGAAAAATAATAATGATAGGAAGGGGAAGGAGCAAGTGAACATCCCCATTCAAAATTTTCCTTATCCTCATAGTCATAACAAAAAGGAACAACGCTAGGCAATATGCTCGATTTATAGATATTTTTAATCAATTGCAAATCAATATTCCATTTGCCGAGGCATTGGAGCAAATGCCTACTTATGCGAAATTCATGAAGAATATCATCACCAAGAATAAATGGTATACAGACCAAGAAACCGTAGTTGTTGATGCTAGTTGTAGTGCAGTTATTCAAAGGACTCTTCCTAGGAAACAAAGTGACCCAGGAAAAGTTACATTACCGGTTACCATCGGAAATACCTATGCTGGTAATGGGTTGATTGATTTGGGATTAGCATAAATTTGATACTATTGTCAATTGTTAAAAGACTGGGACACATGGAGTTGGGGCTACTACGATGACTTTACAATTAGCTGATAAATCCACTACATGTCCTCATAGTGTAGCTGAAGATGTATTGGTGAAAGTTGATGAGTTTTTGTTTCCCATTGACTTTGTGGTGATAGACATGGACGAAGATGATGATGCTCCTTTAATTCTTGGAAGGCCTTTCATGAAAACAACAAGAATGGTGATTAATATGGATGATAGTCTAATGAAAGTGTGAGTACAAGATGAAGAAGTTTGCTTTAATCTCTTTGAGTCCATGAAGCATTCAAAAGAAAAAAATGATTGTTTCTGTCTTGATACAATGGAGGAAGTGATTGAAGAGGTGAAAAGAGAAGTTCATGTTGCTACCCCCTTGGAAAAAGTTCTTACTCATGCTTTGCTTAGTCTTAATGAGAGTGAAGAAAATGAGATTGAAAAGTGTTTGCGAGAACTTGAAGCTTTAGAAAAAGTTTCTCCCTTGGAAGAGCTTGATGAAGAGTTGAAAAAAGAAAAGGTGGAGGACATAAAAATTGAGTTGAAGATTTTGCCTCCTAATTTAAAGTATGTATTTCTTGACGATAGGGGGAACAAATCGGTGATCATAAGTAACAAACTAACCATGGAGGAGGAAGAAAAATTAATTGTGGTGTTGAAGATGAATCAAAATACTATGGGTTAGACTCTTTTTTATTTAAAAGGAATAAGCCCATCCTATTGCATGCATAGGATTTTAATGGAGGGTGATTTTAAACTGGTAGCTCAACCTCAATGTCAGTTAAATCCTACCATTAAAGAAGTGGTTAGGAAAGAGGTGATGAAGATGCTTGAGGCCGGAATGATTTATCCTATTTGTGATAGTTCATGGGTTAGTCAGATGCAAGTGGTACCGAAGAAAGGTGGGATGACGGTGATTCAGAATGAAAAGAATGAATTAATTCCAACAAGAACCGTGACCGGTTGGAGAATGTGTATCGATTACCGCAGTCTAAACAAAGCTACGAGGAAAGATCACTTTCCCTTACCTTTCATGGACCAAATGCTTGAGAGGCTTTTCGGTCAAAAATTCTATTATTTTCTTGATGATTATTCGGGTTATAATCAAATTATTGTTAACCCGGAGGATCATGAGAACTGCTTTTACATGTCCATTTGGGGTCTTTTCTTATAGGAGGATGCCTTTTGGGTTGTGTAATGCGCTGGCTACTTTTCAGCGGTGTATGCAAGCCATATTTTTTGACTTGATTGAAAAATCCATTGAAGTTTTCATGGATGACTTTTCAGTTTTTGGGTCGTCATTCGATATTTGTTTGAAAAATATGAACATTGTGTTGGAAAGGTGTGCTAAAAATAATCTTGTGCTTAATTGGGAGAATTTCAACTTCATGGTTACAAAAGGAATTGTGCTCGGCCACAAAGTTTCTTCAAAAGGGCTCGAAGTTGACCAAACCAAAGTGGAGGTTATAGAGAAGTTGCCACCACCAATGAATGCCAAAGGAATTAAAAGCTTTATGAAGGCTCTGCAGATTTGAGTAAATTTTTGTTAAAACAGGATGTTGTGCAAAATGTTCTAACATGAAGAAGTCTGGTGAAAGAAGACTTGTCAGACATGATGTCCTAACGTATGTCTCGACATCTTGACCTGATATAGCAGGTTGTTGCTAATTTGGTCCAAGATTTAAGGAGCAATCAGAACATGGATCAAGGAAGAAATTAACAGAAGATTCGAAGCCCAAGGAAGAAGAAGATTATAAAAGAAGACCAAGACCTAGGACTGAATAATCAAGCCTATTGTAACACTTTTGTAAATTAGAAAATAGGGTTTAGGGTTTTGAGAGTCGCAGGCTTTCTTGTGTTGTAAGTCTCCCTCTGTATCGATTTGATACATTGTGGAAGACATAGATACTTGTACAGATTCAGAAACTCGTAGGTAATGAATCGTGTATTGTTCTTGGATGAAGCTTTTAAGCAAATTCGAGTTAGCTTGTTAGTCAAGAATGCTTGACTGAACTTTGTATTGACATGGGTGTCTTTCAATTAGGATGATACAATTATTGGGACTATAACTGTTAGATAATCACAACTTGTGAATTAGGGAGTGAGATGAGTTTCTCTTATCAATTAGATGTGACTTCTAATGATAAAGTCTCCATTGGGTAGTGATAGGTAAACCAGAGGTTGTTTACTGTAAACCAGCGGTTGTTTACATAAAACTATACTACTGATAATGGATTCTTCTTCCTGGCTTGGTATGCCCCCAAATGTAGGTGATTTTCACCGAACTGGGTTATCATATTCTGTGTTATTTATCATTCTACATTGTACGATTCAGTTTTGATTAACATGTTGTAACAGATGTCGAAAAATCTGTCTTGCTGTTATTGATGATATTCTAAATATCAGCTTGTTTGTTCTTATCTTGTTTTAAAGTTGTGCAGAGAATAATGTCTTGACATGTGTTGGGACATCTGTTATCTGCTATGCCAGAATTTCAATTGATATCAGAGCAGGCATCCTGTCTGTTTCTGGATGAGATCTTGGGAGATACTTTCTGGCGCTTTAAACAAGGAGGAGTTTGGGAGATCAGATCATTCACTCATACATACTAAAGGGTATTAATGGATGGGATGGATGTTCTAGATCGAAGGTAACAACTATTGGGGGTTGTTCATGTTTTCTGAGGAGTTTATATAGCAACTGAAGGAGGAGTGGCTAGTTCTCCTGTATGGTGTCTTATAAGATGTTCTGACATCTTATTAGGTCATGTTGAAGATGTTCCTTGGTGATTCCGCTGCATATATTTCTGATGGAAGAACTCTAGTATTTATGGGATTCTGGAGTTGTGACTGAAGAAAGATGTTGGAAAATCTTGATTGTTGGCTTCTCTTCTTGAAGATATCACCATCTTTGAAAGCTCTAGTCGTTCCAAAGTCGGGAGCAATGTAATGGAGAGAGTTGCTGCTTGATTTCTATAATGTAGACTTGATACTTGGAGGTTTGGTTCCAACTTGTATCTTAAAGTCAGTTTGAAGAGAATGTGAGTTGTTCAAATTCATGATCTATAAATTTAGTAAATGTTCTTTTCGACAAAGTTGCCAAAGATACTTGAGTTTTCACTCAAGTCCACTCATAAAGGCATCTCTGGTCGTGGTTGAGAGCTCTTTCAGAAGGATACTTTGTTCTCATGTTGAAGATGGATTTCTGAAGATCTCTGGTGCTGATAGATGTTATTCAACTTGAAGATAATGAGAGGTGATTTATTTTCACCATTCATGATTTACAAGGATTCTATTAGCAAAGGAAAATCATAGGCAGGTTGAGTCAAGAGTGACAGACTTGATGTCTCAACATGTTGTTTGACTGGAAAGGTGTTGACACGGTTATGTTGATATCTGGCAGATCGTATGTCCTACAGGATGTATGGTTTTGAAGACAAGGATTTAAGATCAATTTCTATTTGTGGAATTTACATATATTTAATTGATTATCCTTGTATGTTGGAGTACAAGATCACTGGTGACAAGTTGGTACATCAGAAAGTACAACATCTCTTGTTGCATCTGCTCAAGGATCTGTTCTTTGGAGAATGGGTACAATCAAGATAAGGAACTGGTGTTCTATCAGATGTTGAAACATCTTGATAGTGGAGTATGTGCAGAAGCCTGTTGATTCAAGGGGGGAATCTCTGGAGCAAAGGAGTTGTAGCTGATGATCTTGGTACCATACACATGTGTGTGGTAGGATTAATCTTTATTACAAGGCATGCATTCAGACTAGGAAGTTTTGTTACAGGAAGCTTGACTAGAATGTAGTGTTGTTGGAAGTGAAGATGAAGACAATTCTCTTGGTTCAGTTTATTTCTGACCTAGGAGTATTAGAGTGCAGAAGGTGTGTTCCAGTCTTTACTAGAAGCATCTGATCTTTATCTAGAAAGTCTCCTGGCAAGAGACTTGTCTAGAATATGGTGCTGGTGATAGCTCTGTTTGGGTCTATTTATTTCTGATCTAGGTGCATAGGAGCATGTGATCTTGCTCATATTGGAGGTCAAGGATAAGTCGCAGTTATCTCTGACTTTCTGAAGAAGGCTCTACTTAAGGAAAGTGGGATTTTTTTTTTAAAGACCTTATGTTACTGATCTATTCTAAAGAATAAAGCTTTGGCATGCTTGGTTTCTCTAAAGATGAAGTGATTATTGTAGTACAATAAAGCAGGATGGAGGTTGTCTACTCTAACTTGATATCATTGATCAAGTCTATGAGAACATGGAACTCTTGTTCTGTTATAGGGGGGTTCTTCTAAGTGGCAGAAGGAAGAACTGAATTCTTTAGCTGGATGTCTGATCAGATGTTGTGACATCAAGCAGAAACTCCAGGGTCTTAGTTGACGTCATGGTGCATCATCGTAAGATAAGTTGATCTTCTCAGAAATAAATGGAATTAATGCTTCAAAAAGGTCTATCTCATGCAGTTTGCGGGAGCTGCAAGAAGGAGTGAATGTTACTACCTCCGTCCCTAAATATAAGACCCCGTTGAGAAAATCACGGGAATTAAGAAAGTTGGTTAGACTATTAAATTTATTGAATATGTTGTATAATTTTACAAGTTTATCCTTAGGAGAGAGAAATAGTTAATGTGTATGTAACTGTATTTATTACAGAGTACAAAAAAAGATGTAATATAATTAGGGGTATGTGTGGAAAAAAATAGTTAATGCATTTTGAAAGTTGAAGAGGGTCTTATAAAAAGGGACAAGAAAAAAACTCAACAGGGTCTTATAATTAAGGACAGAGGTAGTACATGTCTGAGTCTTGGTGTGTCTAAGATGGTTTCCTATGGAGTAAGTGGATTATGTAACTTGAAGATTAGGTTTCATTGGTGGATCAGAAGATTTTCTGGAACTCTGAAGAAAGCTGAGA
Source organism: Lathyrus tuberosus (assembly GCA_022829125.1). Taxonomy (NCBI): domain Eukaryota; kingdom Viridiplantae; phylum Streptophyta; class Magnoliopsida; order Fabales; family Fabaceae; genus Lathyrus; species Lathyrus tuberosus. The sequence goes on along the minus strand of JALAZF010000012.1, from coordinate 18,853,794 downwards.
CTAACCAAATAGTGACATTTGGTTGATCTCTATCATTCATTCAAGCAGGGTGCTTGGAACTAATTGCTCTTGTGCAGAAGGGTAGTTGGATGAAATTCAAAGGAGGTTCTGGTTCTGTTCATATCTTAAAGCTTGTGGTAGAAACTCTAAGTTGCTTTTGGAAGATTACCTTCTTTTGGGAGTTGAATGAGAGTTTATTTCTCTCTCTGGTTGTCTGGAGTTCTTATTGATCAAGCTGGATGAGTTGTGTTCTCTGAAGATCTTCATTTGGATTACTATGCAGATAGTAAGTCCAGTTATAATTGTATCAAGAACCATAATGTATGGTGTCTGTGATATGATCAGGATGTCCTAACTGATGTTAGAACATCATCATGGTTTCTGAACTTGGAGTTCAGATTGTGGAAGATGATATTCACCAGTTGTATCAGAAGTGTTCTATCTTATCATATGGGAGAATGATAAATTGAAGTCTGTCTTGGATCATGGGGTGTTTATCTGGAAGACTGGCTCTTGCTGAGGTCAGAATGCTTGTGGAGAGGTGGTTTCTTCTGCTACAAGTCATGCTAGAGATAAGTGGATCAGTTTGGTGCTTGTGAAGCAAGTAAGCTGAGGAGTTTTGGGGCATGTGTTTGATGTCCTTCAAGTGTGAAAAACATCTGGGTGAGCTAGCAAACTAAAGGGCTCTGTATGTCTCATTGAGGAATGTGAAGCATTCCAGATTCAATTGGGTTGTATCTCAAGGAACAAGGATATCTATGGCTGTAAAATTCAAGGTGGATTTGTACAGGGTATGGATGGTTTCTGGATGAGAGGGATCAATGGTGATCTTGGTCTCAATCCAAGAGTTTTTTGGTTGTGGTACAAGGATGTGGTCCTGGTATCTTCTCACTATATGATCATGAAGTTTGTCATGGGATATCATGTGGTGATTTTGGGGTGTTTCTTGCTGAAGGAGCATCATTTGTGAAAGATAGGGGGAGAACTTTTGTCTGTTAAATGTACTAGTGTGGTGCATGGATTGCTTGAGGATCAAGCATTAGGTGAATGTGTTCAGCAGGTGTATTGAACAGAGGGTGCGCTCTTGAAGACATGAAGATGAGTCTTATGTTTTCCATTAATTTAAGGTGTTCTTCTTGCAAAGGAGCACTGGTTATCTTAGACTGGGGGAGTTGAACTTCTGTTTTGGATATATTGCTGCAATAGTGCAGTTGCTTATCAAGATTATTTGTGGTTTCAAGCAGTTTGTGATAGAATGGTTTTGGTGAGGATGTAATGTCAAATGAGATGTCGTGACATTGTGTTATTGGTATAGTTATGAGTGAACTTGACTGGTTAATGTTGATTCAGTCATTGGGTGTCAATGAATTGAATCAGAGTGATACAAGTATCTTGGGAGTCTTTGCTGCTATCTGGGAGATGTTTGAAGAAATGACTTAACATCTTGGTCAGTTTTATTTTCTTCTAATTGAAAGGATTATTCTTGGGGCTCGTTAAAAGGGACGGTGACCATGCTTCAGATGGACTAAACAAGCATGACAAGGCGTCGGGACATTATTTAGGACATGTGGGTGCGTCCTAATTGGTGTTTTGGATGGTGGACAGTGTATCTTAGAGAAGATGTGTTAAGCATGTGTCTTGATGCAAGTGCATTCTTTGGACGGTTTCTTATAAAGTTGAAACAATCAAATTTTAGCTGGGCGGTGCATATTCATTTATGTTGAATTTACCTACCTAAATTTATTTCTCCATTGAATTGTTCAGCGGTAACTTCTATGGACCGTGATTTTCTAGAAAAAGTATTTGGGTATTTAAAGGAGGCGTCTGTTTCTGGTTTTCCAAGTTCTTGTTATGGGTGGCTTCATCATGTCTTTTGTCCGAGTTTGGGTAAGTACCATGTGGGTATGGAAATGTGTTGGCTACTTTTGCTAATTTTTGGCTAAAAAGGGGGAGAAGAGGTGTGTATTCATCTCGGTTGTGTGTTGGTTCTTACAACACATAACTGATATTCTTTTTGGTGAGGAGTTCATTCTTGCAGGTTGCATTTCGCAAGGATGTTGGATGGGATGTTCTAACATCCTTGAGTCTTTCCCTTGTGCCTTGTGATCTGAGTTATGAAGCAGGTTGTGTCTTGTGACCTGAGTTACATACTCTATAGATTCTGTGTTACGTATGATACATCTGTTTCTTCTTAAGCTCTTTCTGGGTCTTCTTATGGGTTCTCTTATGCCCCTTAAGAGGAAGATTTATCCCTCTGTGGTAAGTATAGGTTTGACGGGGAGTGTGTTGTATACTCTTCCTCATGTACACCAACAGACAACTAGGAATTTAAGGGGTAAGGAGGAGTCTCAGAGGTGTTCCAATCATATCCACCAAACGCCAGACTTTCTTTTTCTACCGAATGAGTTTTAACCAAAAATTTGTCAAAGGGGGGAAATTAAAGGCTCTGCAGATTTGAGTAAATTTTTGTTAAAACAGAATGTTGTGCAAAATGTTCCAACATGAAGAAGTCTTGTGAGAGAAGACTTGTCAGACATGATGTCCTAACGTATGTCTCGACATCTTGACCTGATATAGCAGGTTGTTGCTAATCCGGTCCAAGATTTAAGGAGCAATCAGAACATGGATCAAGGAAGAAATTAACAGAAGATTCGAAGCCCAAGCAAGCAGAAGATTATAAAAGAAGACCAAGACCTAGGACTGAATAATCAAGCCTATTGTAACACTTTTGTAAAGTAGAAAATAGGGTTTAGGGTTTTGAGAGTCATAGGCTTTCTTGTGTTGTAAGTCTCCCTCTATATCGATTTGATACATTGTGGAAGAGATAGATGCTTGTACAGATTCAGAAGCCCGTAGGTAATGAATCGTGTATTATTCTTGGATGAAGCTTTTAAGCAAATTCGAGTTAGCTTGTTAGTCAAGAATGCTTGACTGAACTTTGTATTAAAAGGGGTGTCTTTCAAGTAGGATGATACAGTTATTGTGACTATAACTGTTAGATAATCACAGGTTGTGATTTAGGGAGTGAGATGGGTTTTTCTTATCAATTATATGTGACTTCTAATGATAAAGTGTCCATTGGGTTGGGATAGATAAACTATAGGTTGTTTATTGTAAACCAGCAGTTGTTTACATAAAACTATACTAGTGATAGTGGATTCTTCTTCCTGGCTTGGTATGCCCCCAGATGTAGGTGATTTGCACCGAACTGGATTATCATATTTTGTGTTGATTATCATTCTGCATTTTACAGTTCAGTTTTGATTAACATGTTGTAACAGATGTCGAAACATCTTTCTTGCTGCTGTTGCTGATATTCTGAATATCAGTTTGTTTGTTCTGCTCTAGTTTTGAAGTTGTGCAGAGAACAATGTCTTGGCATGTGTTAAGACATCTACTATCTGCTATGCCAGAATTTCACTTTCTCGGACATGCTGGATTTTATAGGAAGTTCATCAAAGACTTCTCAAAGATTGCAAAGCCCTTGAGCAATTTGCCCAACAAAGATAAGTCTGTTGAATTTGATGACTCTTGCATGCTTCATTTTAATTCTTTAAAAGAGAGTTTGACTATCGCACCCATAATCACGGCTCCCGATTGGAAACTTGATTTTAAACTCATGTGTGATGCTAGTGATTATATCGTTGGTGCAGTACTTGGTCAAAGAAGAACGAAAATTTTTTATGTTATACATTGCGCAAGCAAAGTGTTGAATGAAGCTCAAATCAATTATGCCACTACGGAAAAAGAGCTTCTTGCGATAGTGTATGAATTGGAAAAATTTTGGTCTTACCTCATTGGGTCTAAAGTAGTTGTTTACACAGACCATATGGCTATTAAGTATCTGCTAACCAAATCGGATTCTAAGCAAAGGCTTATAAGATGGGTCCTTTTGGTGCAAGAATTTGATCTTGAAATCCGCGACAAGAAGGGATCCAAGAATTTGGTTGCGGATCACTTATCCCATCTGGTTAATGTGGAAGTAACTAAAAATAAATTGGAGTTTAAAGAGGAATTTCCGGATGAAAATTTGTTTATGGTACAAGTTAGGCCTTGGTTTGCCGATATTGTGAATCACAAAGTCGTTGGAGTGATTCCTGAAGGCCTAACTTGGAACCAAAGAAAAAAATTTGCACGATGCCAAGTCTTTTGTTTGGGATGAGCCATAGTTATTCAAACTTGGTGTTGATAACCTTTTGAGAAGGTGTGTTACAATTGAGGCGTCAAAGAGTATTCTTTGGCATTGTCATAACTCACCTTATGATGGTCATTTTAACTGGATAAGAACGGCAACGAAAGTCCTTCAATCGGGCTTGTATTGGCCTTCTTTCTTTAAAGATGCTTATGTGCATGCCCAAAGTTGTGACAATTGCCAGCAGAGTGGAGGAATTACAAAGCGAAATGAGATGCCATTACAAAGTATGTTGGAGGTGGAAGTTTTTTACTGTTGGGGAATTGATTTTGTCGGTCCATTCCCATCTTGATTTTCTTGTGAGTAAATTCTAGTTGTTGTGGACTATGTGTCCAAGTGGGTGGAAGCAATAGCTTGTGTTAAGGCAGATGGTAAAACCATGATAAAATTCCTGAAGAAAAACATTTTTCGCGTTTTGGTACGCCTAGATTATTGATAAGTGACTGAGGATCCCACTTTTGCAACGCTCCTTTAGAAAAAGCCTTTGAGCATTATGGTATGAAGCACAAAGTGACATCCTCATATCATCCTCGGGCTAATGGTCAGGCTAAAGTATCAAATCCTGAGATCAAGAGAATCCATGAGAAAACTGTGTCTTCTTCTAGGAAGAATTGGGCACACAAGCTTGATGAGGCTTTGTGGGCTTATCGGACCGCATTTAAATATCTGATAGGTCTTACATCGTTTAAGATGATCTACGGAAAAACTTCTCATTTGTCGGTAGAGTTGGATCATAAGGCTTTTTGGACCTTAAAATTTCTGAACTTTGATCCCACTTTGAGTGGTGAAAAGAGGAAAGTGCAACTTCATGAATTCGATGAATTGTGAATCCAAACTTATGACTCCAACAAGATTTACAAGGAGAATGTAAAAATTATCATGACAAGAAGATTGTAAGGAAAGACTTTCATGAAGGACAAATGGCCTTATTGTTTAATTCGTGATTAAAAATGTTTTTGGGCAAGTTAAAGTCAAAATGGTCTGGTCCGTTTCGGATTAGGGAAATCAAGCATCACAGAGCAATTATAATTGAAGAACCTTCATCGAAAGAAATTTGGACAGTTAATGGGCAAAGGTTGAAGGTGTACCTTGGTGGTGAAGTTGTTACTGATGCGGGAACAATCTTTTTTGGCGATCCTTGAGTCACTTTCAACCGTCGAGCTCAAACGACGTTAAACAAAATGCTTGTTGGGCGGCACTCCAACATTGTGGGTATTTCTTTTTTTCTTACTACATTTTGTTAGCGTGTTATTGTGAAAGAGTGTTGTAATAAACCACAAGTAGAAAAACCAAAATTTTTAAATCACTGTCATGTTCGCCCTGAGTTTGCTGTGCGAACCTGGGGCGAATGAGTTCGCTAGGCGAATAATTGTTCGCACTGCGAACATGACAAATTCTAGAATGGTTAAAATTTTATGCTACAACACTTGTGTAATGTTTTGTGTAGTACTGTTGCATTGCCTTTTCTGTAGTGGACCTGAGGGCATGCCTTTTTGAAAATGAGGGGGCAATATCTAGTTTTTTTTATCTAGTTTTTTTTATTATTGGTAGTTTGTTTTACAATTTAATGTTTCCCTTTTGTGGTGATTAAATGTGAGAACTTCTAGATTGGTTTCTATTTGCTAGAAGTATCCAATGAAGATTCTCCCAAGTTTGGATGGTGATGATAGTATTTGATCTTGTAAATGCTGGCAAGGTACATGATTACCTCTTTCTAGGATGCTAGAATGTTTAAGAATTTTTTCTTTGTGCAAATATAATTTTGTTTCATATTGCAACTTTGTTTGAATGCTTGTATCACTTAGGTTCTAATAGCCACAAATTTGTGAGAAACCTCCATTGTTTACTAAATGCATAGGATGAATGATAAATCTTGTTGAATACATTTGATTCATGCTTAATCTTGTGATTATTTTGATTTTGTGGAAGCATTAGATATGATCAAGGCATTTGTTGATAATGAGCACAACCATATCCCTAAAAAGTAACTTACCCGTGAGTAGCGAGAATTTTCTAACCCCTTTGTGCTTAATAGTTTAGATCCTAGTTTAGTGATAAACTTGGTATATGTACATAATTTGAAAGTTAGTTCATTATTGAATTGTGTAGGATTCTAATTTTTTTTCTTGAAACTTAGAAATTGTTCTAAATTGTCTTCCTTGCCATAAAAATCAAGGAACATTCACTTAAGATTTGGTTGAATTCAAGTTCGGGAGAGTTAAAAAAAAGTGGTAGGTTACTAAAAAATTTTGAAAAATTTCAAACAAGCATTGAAAAGAAAATTGTGAATATGAATTGTGAAAAACAAAAACAAAAAGCATGCTTGTTTAAATGAGAAAAAAATATATAGAAAATGAATAATGTGCATAAAGGGTGTTGGAAGGGTGACCAATTGAGAAAAGAAAGTGTTGGATGAAGTTGTAATGTGTACATAACCTTTTATAGTGAATGTTTATTTTGCATTGGCAACTTTGAATCCATGGCCTTATAAATGTCCATTTGTTGCGAACCTAACCAAGCTACAACCTTTAAAGACCTTATTGATCTTGTTGCATCCATGAATTCTTTAATAATTGATTAGATGAATGTATGAATTGGATTGCATTTGCATAGTTTGTCAAGTGAGTGAAATTTCCCCGCGGTTGCAAACACGCTATTTTCTTCATTTATTATTCGAAAAGGAGTGTTAGAGTGATTCAAGCATGAGAATTTATTTGTTAATTGAAGCATTTCATGATATTTGTTTAAGAACTAAATTCTTTTGCATTGTTCGATTCTAGGAAGTGGTGAACATTGCTTGTGTGCATTTGTTTGTTTATTTGAGCCATAAACCCCTTCTTGGTTGAATTAAATGCTCGAGCAAATCCTCTTGTTTTCCATGAGAGGCATACTTTGCTTGAGGACAATCAAAGATCTAGTTGGGGAGAGTTTGTTGAATACCAAACTTACTTTAAATTGATCCTTATTTATTGGCATTTTTCAACTCTTTTGTTATGTTTTGTTGGATTTACTCCATGATATCATGTTATTCTTCAATATTGTTAAAAATACCTTTGGTTGCTTTGATTTGTGTGTTATTGTGCAGAAATTAGGCATAAAAATATCAAAGTGTAAGACACAAGTAATTGGATAAGGAAGCCAAAGCAAAATAAGAGATTCAACATGTTCGCTGGGCGAACAACCAGTGAGGAGTAGCAGCAAATGTTCGCTGGGTGAACTCATGAAGAAGCCCCAGCGAACCCTCTCAATTTAGAGGTAGTAAGAAAAGGGCACTAAGTTCACTAGGCGAACTGGTAGCGAATGTTCGATGTGGCGAGGTATCAGTGAAGGACCACCGAACCATCCCAGATTTGGGGCAGTAGCTAAAGCACCATAAGTTCGTTGTGCGAACCTGTAGCGAGGTAATTTGCAGGGTGAAGAATTGCTCGCACAATGAACATCTGATATTTCTCAAGGGCGGTTTAATTGTTTAGAGGCACTTCAGGTGCCTAAAAGTGTGTTCGCTGGGGCGAAGAAGTAGTTCGCAGGGCGAACGTGACAGATTCAAAAAGTACTATATAAGTACTTTTCACATTGTTTGGGGATCAACACCCAATTTTTCACACCAAAACTTCATTTCTCAGCATTTCTTCACCAAAAGATGATATTTTGCAAATAGAAGCTGGATTCGCATCCGATTTCGATTCTTCGACGTGGATGCTCATTCATCTTCTTCCATTACATGTAAAACAAGCTACCATAGTTATGGGTAGCTAATTTCCTTTGTATCAAAGGTAAAGGTAATCTACCATTAGCTTGTATGTATTTCTTTTGATTGGCCTTGTATGTGAACAAGTGATGATTAATATATGATGGATATTTTTATTCTTAATGATCCATTCATGTTTTGTAAGACTCTAGACATAGATTTTGTGAAACTTGACCTAAAATATTCATATATCGATTTATAGATTGAAGAAATCGGTCTATGGTTGATAGTTGCTTTGTGTTGAACTTAAAGCTAACTATATTGGTTGTTATATGGAGAAATCGTGTAGCGATGAATACGGTATTTCTCACGACGCTGCTCTAGAGATAGACGGTGCTGAGAGAATGTGCGACGATATTAATTAGATCCGACATCACATGCAAGATTGAAAGAATACGTATAAGTTAGGGTAGATGAAAACTACTTTTGATATATTTTGTTAATCAAATTAACTCTTTAGAATTTATAAGCTTTGCTACTAAAAACATGACAATTTTATGAACAAAACTTTGAAAACCCTTTTTCTTGAAACGATAAACTGTTTAACGGAAATCATCAAAATTAAATATCTGTCATCCCTGTGGAGACGATAACAATAACCCCCCTTTAACTACGATTCGAACAGTTAACCGGTTACCACTTAAGGGAATTTAATTTCATGTCAGATGTAACCCGTTAACCAAATGGTGTAACCGGTTAGGAGCCTGTATTTTGTAAATTTCTGTTATTTTAGTTGGTTGTTTTGACTCCCAATCTTATTGTAACCTCTTTATAAATGTATAGGATGCATTCTCATCCTAAGCTAATGCAGTTATAATTTCTCACCCTCAATTATCTCTCTCTCTCTCTCTCTCTCTCTCTCTCTCTCTCTCTCTCTCTCTCTCTCTATCTCTCTATCACACACACACACACAATTCTCCTCTTTCACTCTCCACATTCAAAGTTCCTCCACCATTGTTCATCAACTTTGTGGTTCATTAATTCAACAGCTTTGAGCAAACATATTGGTTATATATTACGATATTATAAGGTAATGGTGGTTTTCTGGCAGTTTTGCGAGATATATTTCCGTCTAAAAAAATTTATTCAAGTAGAAGGTTATTATTGATCCAAAAGGGATCTTGTATATCATTTGTGGAGATCGGATTGAGTCAGCCTTTCATCTATTTGTGAAGTGTAGTTTAACATCTAATGTCTGATACAAGATTATGGTTAAAAGTGTATTTGACTCTTCATAAGAATTTTAGGTTTATTTTTTAGTTATTCCTTTCTTTAGGCTCTAAGGCTAAGTTTTTGAGTTTATTTATTCTATTTCTTTGGTTCTTCAATTGTGGAATTTTTCTTGTGCATAAATTAGCTTTTGCTTGAAATTCGGCAAGATGGTTGGTTTAGAAGTTGCAAAATGATACTATTTTTTTAACAAGTTATTAATTTAGTAGCAATTTTTTTTATTTATATTATGCCTTCCTCTTAAAAAGATTTTTTAGATAATTCTTTGAAATTCTCTATACTTATTTTAATGGGAAGGTGAACCCTCTATTTTTGGTTGTTGAGTTTCTAGTTGATTTAATTATTTTGTTGAGTGCTTTGATTTTATTTTTGTCCATGAATTTTGGGTTACTTTATAAACTTTGAGAGTTTTGTGCTCCTCTTGTTATACTATTGTATTTTTAAATTTTATACGAGAAATATTTCTTGTAATCAGTTATCTTCACTACTACAAAAAGTATTTATCATTATGGATGGAAGAAGGATTATATCAAGGATGGTGGTCCATGGTAACGAAGGGTGTGGTAGTAAGTGTACTAGTTTCCACCCTGGATTAAGGTACGTTGTGAAAAAATGGGAAAAATGATGTTTTTGCGTTTGTTATGGTGGAGAAATAAAGTTTTGTAAATGGAAGATGAAGCTGGGAGGCAAAAATGAAGTTCGTCTAAGGCAAATGTAAATGAACGTAAAGCGTTATATATCTTATAAAAACAAATCTGTTACTTTTTGTAGGAGAGAAAAACACAAGAAGGGGGTTGAATTGTGTTAACATTTTCTTTCTGTTTTAAACGCTTTGGTTTGATTATAAACACAAGGTGTAGAATCTGATTCAACCAGAGGAAGACAACAGATATGAAATGTGTGAAAGAAAAGTGACATACACAAAGTTATTTTGGTTTTTCTCACAACTTGAGAATAATCCAGTCCTCTTGTACTTACATGAGATTTTCACTATAATCACATAAGATTACAATTTGATCAAGCCCACGAGCAAGAGATTTTCAATGCTCAAACACTAAAGTAAGAGACTTTTATGCTTAAGCACACATGCAAGAGACTTCCAATGTTCAAACACACAAGCAAGAGACTTCTATGCTCAAGCAAGAGACTTCAAATGCTCAAACACTTAGTAAGAGACTTCTAACAATCTACCTAAAAGATAAATAATTATTTGGGGGTAATACACTTGATATACAATCAGAGGTGTAGAAAGAATACAATGCAAATAGACTCTTTGAGACTTAGGGATTTTTAGAATATACAAGGATAAGAAATCATAAGTTTTGCTTGTGCTTTTATTTTGACAGAGTAACTTCACTTTTTAATGTCAATAGATTCAGTTATTTTTCTTTAAGTCTTCAGCTCCTTAAATAGAGAAGGAAAAGATTCGTTGGAGAACTTGCACAAAAGAGTCTTTAAGAAGCTTCAAAAGAGACGTTGAGATGTTTCTTCAAATAGGCAAGGTTGTTGAAAGCTAGTTTGAAATCCCTATGCTACAAAGGAGTTAGCAGTTGCATCCCAACTGACTCTATGAGAAAATAGAGCTTTAAGTCTTCACATGACAAAGTAGACTCAGAGGTAAACAGTGACATATCAGATTCATATTGGTCCTTGCGTTTTGATTGGCTCAGGTTCTGATCATAAGAAGCAGACTTCTTCAAAGTCTGGTCTTTAGAGGTTGACTCCTTCAACTTTGACCTTCATATGTTGACCTATTTAGAAGTTAACTTCTTCAGAGTCTGCTCTTTAGCTTTTGATCTATCAAATTCTGGTCTTTAAGCTTCTCTTAAGATGTTCTTAGTCAGAACCAATACTTGAATTCTTTATAAAAAATTTAGTCTATGGTTCTACACACTTGAACAAATATTAACATACTTAATTGTTCTTTAAATATTTTGTTATCATTAAAACCTAAGGGATATGAGACAAATCAATTTTGTTCCAATACTTTTCACCGCAATTGTGATTTCCTACCGTGGAGAAATGTAATTTATTTTTACTTTTAAAATTAAAAAAATGGAAGGCGTCACTTTTCACCACGATGGAGATTCCAACTGTGATGAAAAATGACTTAAAATTAAATAAAAAACAAAAGTGTTGGTGTTGGAATTCGAACGAATAACTAGTGCAGTTTCTCCACGGTTGGAATTTCAAAGCGTGGAAAAAGGCGCAACTTTTTACCACAGTTGGAATTCCAACCATAGTGAAAAGTGATTTAAAAATAAATAAAATACAAAATTGTTGGTGCTGCGATTCGAAGTGTATCCTTGAATGACTTTTTTCTATGATTGAAAACTTTGATCGTGGCAAAAATTTACTTACAAAATAAATTAAAAAATATATATTTAATAGAATAAATTTTACCTCGGGGAATTAATGAACCGGAGTTTATTACATAATAATATTTATTTTAATATATATTATTTTTCATTAAATCACAATCAAAATCGAATTTATGTTTCATGTATGATAAAAAAAATCGTGTATTAGATTTTTATTTTATTATTTAAATTCATATACTACTTATACACCAAATTTTGTCTTATTTTACTATTTAATTTTTTTGAATTATAAAAAAATAAAGAAAAAATTCGTGAAGTCTCTCTAAATTTACCAATACATTTATCACACAAAAATTTAGAGAAATATTTCATTTTTTGACAAAAAAAAAACTAAAGAAACATTTAATTTTTCCATCAATAATTTCATTTTTTTCCTTCCAATACTTAAACTACTATTTATAATAGATTATGTTTATAATGTAGTACTTGGACACAAATTAATTATCCACTCACGTGTACCAAAATTTGAATCTCAACAATATTCTTGAGAGTGAGATCACATGTATCTCTTTGGTCTAAATTTCTTCTCACATAACTCAAGTTATTGTCATATACCATTTGGGTTTTCATATTAATTATATATAATCATTTAATTAAAAAACTTACATATAAACTCAAGAATTTTTTTAAAAGCAAAAATATATTATATATAATAAAGATAAAGAGACATAAAGACCAAAATACATAAGAGGAGGTTGGAAGAGGCACAAGAGATATCAAAGCAACTCAATCAAAAGAAAATAAGAACGAACACAATTACACATCACAACCACCAAGCCCTATCAGAAAAGAAATACCTAAAAAAATTAAAAATTAAACAAAAAATTCAAAAAGAAGGCACCATATAAAAAATGCGATAGAGCTCTCCAGCTTAGGATCAACAAAAACAACAACCAAACTCCACCGAATTAATAAAAACACACTAAGAGATGGCAAAAGACACTCAAAACCGTTATTAATTTAAATGTCATAATACTCTCGACCCATACCAAATAAGTATATGAGTTTTCCACAAACCAACCAATATACCATTTTCAAACCAAAAATATAATCAGGTCTAAGCCTACAAACCTTGTCTCAATTGTTTCTTATAAGGAGGAAATGCCATTGCAAAACCAACATGATTGCATAGGTTTCTGTTTAGAGTGATAGTAAATTTAAAGTTCCATGAAACTAGGGGAAATAGAATTGACCCTACAATGTGATAATTAATCTTGATATAGCAGTTAAGCACTTCTGAAGTGTCACGGGTTATGTTAACAAAAACAACAATGTATAACTTGTTTCTTGCTTCCAAGTTAAATGATTTTGCTATGTTAAAAAACAAAAGACATTGGTCAGTAACTCTCTATTCCTCTATGGTGTTATTGGCTGAAATTTTGATGAAAGGGATAGAAGGAAAACACATATAAGTTTCCAAATGTCACAATGCATATAATGCTTAATATAAGTCAAATATTTTATGCGATTCTTTATGTTTTTTCTTTAAAATAATTTGATTATTTTTCTTAAGTTACAAATATATATATATATATATATATATATATATATATATATATATATATATATATATATATATATAGTTTTAAATTTGATTATTTTATGCCATTATCTTTTCCAACAAAGATATTCATACAGACAAAAATAATAAAAAAGACAGACAACTACAAGAATTAAAATTGTTACAAATTTCAAACCTAAAGGACCGTAAAAAAATATTTAATCTACCACATATTAAGTTAATTTTATTAAATTATCTAAATCAAACCATTTAAGCAGCTATTTAGATTCTAGTCCTAAAATAAAGGTGTATAAAAAATCTTACATTAAATTAAATTAGACATGAACATAATTTTATAAATGTTTTTATATTATTATATATTTTTATTTAAAAAATTATGAAATATTTTTTTAAAAAACTTTAAATAAAAATGGATTTAAATAAATTTTATGAAAATATAATTTTAAGTATATCATCCATTTATTATAACTTTTTTTATATTAAAATTTTAAAAAATTACTTAAATTTGAAGTTATCATTAACTATTTTTCATAAAAATTATTTTTAAAATACATATTTTAAAAAAAAATTATGATTTTAATTATGTTTTAATCTTTAAAAATATATATTTATATCACTTAATAATACAATTATTATTTTCAGTTTATTAACAACGAGTTTGAAAAAAAATTAATATTCTAAAAATACAAAAAAAAATTTAAAATTAAAACAAACATGTTCTTAATTCTCAACCATCCATTTTAATTTATCAACAACATTAATTAATAGATGAACATCAACGCATAATAAAATGTGAAAGATAGAGAAGGAGACGATCATATATTTTGGCTTATAAGTACAACGGTTTTTACTTTTAACACAAATTCAAACTTAAATTCTCTAATTACTTGTTCTTACATAGAGTTTATTAATCACTCGAATTTAATTATTTTATTAATATATAATCACTGAGGATCTTTATAACTTATAGTAAGCATTATATATATATATATATATATATATATATATATATATATATATATATATATATATATATATATATATATATATTGAGATTGAGATGTATATGGAGAAATACAAAAACAAGGATAATATTGATCATATATCATATCATATGAATTGTGAAGAGCTGTTGATTCTTGTTGCTTCTCCCTTCAAGTATTGTCACCATTCCACAAGGACAAATAACGTACCCACCTATATTCACATGTGTGCACATTAATCATCACAACAAAACAATATCCTCCATACACATATGCTGCTCCTACCTTTGTCTCTTGCCTTCCCTAAAAGTATTTTTGTTCCTCTGAACTCTCCAAGAGACTTTTAGATTCCATTTACTTAATTATATTCTCATCAACTTTTATTTTCAACCTTAATTTTTCATCCATAACCTCGAAACTATGTAATGCTTTCTTGGACCTTTCTATATGTTGCCTTACTACGTATAATTCACATGTCCTTCTGGATTCCTGTATGTCTTTCATTGAATAATATTCCAAGCTATGATTAGTTGTATGTAATTCATTTTACCTAAAGTATAAAAAAAATTGCATTTATACATGTAGTGTAGTCATAGATATGATCTCTAAATAGGGGTATAATGGGCATTGTCTACTCTAGATTGTCGACATAGGGTTTAAGATTGGTGTAATTCCTGTTTATTTAATAATGGACTTGAGTACTCTATATCTATTTAATAATGGACTTGAGTACTCTTTATATCTATTTAATAATTTAGAAAGAAATTTCTCCTTTTAATAATTAAGAAGTAAAAAAAATAGTAAAAAAAGTATCGGAGTGTCATTATAACAATTAATAATGAAAATTTCTTATTCCACCTTGTGAGTTTTTTTTCCATCTTCTAGTTTTCCACAAATGCTCTTAAATTTTAGAGATATATCTCCGGGCACGCTTTATAGCTTAATAATATTTCGGAGATATATCTCCGAAACAATTTAAACCTTAAACGGTCATAATATATTTTCATAACTCATTATTATTTAAATTTGTCCAGAGAAGCATTTACGAAAAAATTTCTGGAGATACATCTCCAAAGTGTTTCAGAAAAGGTTTTTTTAAACGCATTGTATATTTGTTCGCAGATGAATTATAAAATAACAGACACACCAAAATAACATAACAATATAGTAATAGGATGTCATATGTCACGTAAATCCAAAATGTAATAATAATGTCAGGAAAAAACGAACAAACTATAGTACTGAAACAAAATAAATACAGACAACTACTGGGTGCGCCTGACAACCTCTCATATACCTCTTGTGCCTCCTCTGCCTGGTCTGCCTCCTCCGCCATCGACCCCCTGTCCTCGCGCGATGTCTGCGGTACAAAAGTGTCTCATCTGCCTCCGCAATAATGTCATCCAGTACTCGCCTAATAGCAGACCCCTCAGGAAAGACACCCTCGTCAATGCATGCCCGCAACTTCTCCACTATGCGACAACAACGAGGCAAGACATCCTCAGTATGATCCAGCTGAGCCTGCTGCTCCTCAAGAATCTCCTAATGAGCTGGTCTCGACGGATTTCCTAGAGCAATCAGCACCATGTACGGATGTGAGATAGTGAAGAACCGCCTGATGTATCTGTTGGCATAGCTCCAATCATTCGGCGTTATAGTAGCCCAAGCCTCATCTAGTACCAGATGACTCTGATAATCAGCAAACATCTCCTCTATCTGTATACGAGTCAAGGCCGGAGGTGCAGAGACAACAAGGTGTCTGGGGATTGTCTGGGTGTACCCGGACTGCTGCATGACGCCCTCGGGCAGATGAGAAATAGTGATCGTCGACGAGCAGGCCAGCCATCTAGAGTATAGCGATATGTCGTCAAATGGTCGTGTCTGACGATGATCCACGTAGCAGTTGAAGTGGATGTCCTCAGCAACCAAGCGGTCAAGATAGACTCTGAAAGGCTCGATCGCCTGGTTCCCTCTCAGCGGGATAAAAGCACAGGCACAGAGCATCTCCTTAGGGTACTCATCCCAACACGACCAGCCAGCGATGCATGGGAAGTGCTGGAGGATCCAAGCCTGAAATGAAAATAAAAAAGCATTCAGGGATTAAGAATTATCGCAAATATGAAATGAAAAAGATAAAAATACATTCAAGGTCAAACATTATTACCACTAGTAGGGTCGTGTTGCCTGTGGTCTGCCTCGTCGTCCATCGACATCCATCTCTCAGCTTCGAATACAGATATGCAAGGAAAGCCACCCCCAGTTGTACTCATGGATCCGTGTGAGATCCAAGAAGTACCGGAGGTATGAAACGTCAGTGTAGGTGGCACTCGTGTCCACAAAATGCACAGTGCTAACTAAAAATAGAAAATAACACCTCAATGCTAAAATCACTCCGCATTAGGCTGATGTAAGGCTAAAATCTTCTGCCCATGGTTCAAAAACTTCTAGGGATCACACACTTGCGAATTTCCATAAATATTCAATGTTCGTAAGAATCTATGTTAGAAATAATCAATGTCAGCAATTTAAATTAATGTAAAGAAAATATAGTAATAATGTGACTAATGTTACCTCTTCGTCCCAGATATGTATGGCAGTGTGGTCTGAGTACAAAGGAAGTAGGGACATATCAGATGGATCCCCTCTGAAAGCCTTTGGCTCGGCATCAGCAACATCACCCTCTAGAGGTGGCATCGGTGCATCCCGATCAACAGGTGCGACTGGGTCAACAGGAGGTAGCACCAGATCAACAAGAGGTGGCACAGGTGCATCCCACCGCCTGCAGGAGGATGGGGGAAGTGACACGTTAGCTGGTGCATCCCGTGGTCTGCGGGAAGAAGATGAAGAAGGTGGAGTGGGCTGAGAAGTAGATGAAGTGGCCTGAGATGTAGCTGGAGTGGCTTGAGGTAAAGGCTGAACCACAGGAGTGGACTGTGCCTCAGAAGTAGATTGTACACCAGTAGTCAACGCCTCTCCCTAACCAGAGGTACATGCTGCATCTGGACCTGGCTGTCTCCGCTCTCGTCTAACGGATGCACACTGAGCAACCCGTCCATGCCTCAACTGTTCGGCTCTGTCAGCCATTATGCATGTAAGGTATAATATAATTAACCGTACAATGAGTTTATGTAATAAGACAAAAAAATAAAACAAAAAGAAAAAAATAGACTGAGACATTCTGGAGATACATCTCCGGAAATATTCAACGTCTCAGGTACTCTGGGTGATTTCGGAGATACAACTACGGAAACATTCTGCAGATGTATCTCCAGAATTACCCAAAGTACATGAAACTTTGAATGTTTTCGGAGATGTATCTCCGGAACATTCTACAACTCAGAGGTCGCGCCAATGGCGTCCTCTGCCCCTCATAATGAAAATTTTGAAGCCTTGATCATCCATTTGAGCCAATAAACAAAACATACAGTTACTCTAAACTATATTTCATTTGATTTCTAAACATTAAGACACCTAACAATGGATTTTAACTCGTTTACAACAAAACTCAAATATTTATCGGAAACTTGAAAAAACTTACCCGGATTATATGATTAGGAAGATGTTGAATGATGCACTGGATGCAGCTTGATGAGTACCAGAGCCTCGAACGGAAGAAATCAAATTTGGTGAAGTTTGAGAAATTTGGAAATGAGAGAGATGAAGAAGTTTGTGAAGAGAAATGAAAAAGTGTGGGAGGAGAAGAGTTTGGCGGGTTAATATTCTCCAGAAGGTTCCAGAGATATATCTCCTGGATATTTCAACGTTCAATTGATCTTAGGTGCGTCCGGAGATATATCTCCAAAATATCTTAACGTTTAGTTAAAATATGGTGTGTCTGGAGATATATCTCCGGGAACTAAGGGCATTATAGGAAATCTGCATGGTGTCTAAGAAACACATAGGGTGCTTTAAGAAATCCTCTTAAACAAATGAAAAATGGTTTAATATCATTTTTATATGTTAACTCTCGGTTTATTATGGTTTCTTTAAAAAATCCATGGTCATTTTTGTCTAATTAGCGACGAATTTAGCGATTGATTTTTATTTTTCGGTCGCTAATTAGACGAAAATGAATTACATAGTATGTTTTAAAGAGTTGAGGAATCAACATGGATATTTTTTAAGTTAAAATATCAATAAATCTCAAGTTTAACATACAGATGCAAAAAATATATTAACCAAACACCACAAACACACAGGGGATACAATACCACAAACACAAACAACAACAATGCCAAACACAAACACTAAAAGCACACACCTCAAAACACTGACACAATGACTCTAACATCAAAGAAACACCTCAAAACATCAATTTGAAGAGAGGATTAATGAGACGGCCCCTTAATTCAAATAGGCCAGAAACCAGCCTAGTGTACCACCCAATGTACCATTATCTAGAAGGGAGCATCCTACTTCCAATCTCTAAAAGAGATAGAGTGATCCTTAAGATGTGGTTGTATCCACTTCTAAGAGAGGCGAATAATCATGCTTACCAGATGATCAATAAATGAGTTATTCGTACAAAAATAGTGTTATTACGGATTTTCTAGATAATTTAGATCATCCACCAAGGAGAGAATCAGACTACCCTAGAGTTCCTCTTTCTAAGAAAACATAGAGCGTGTCCACATGAAATATATTTCGCGCAGGAAACCGAATTGATCAATGATCTATCGACGTGGATCGTAACAGTGGACTTGAACTTCATGTACGATGGAAGAGGGGCTGACCTACAGGGTTATCATTCCATCACTCAAGCCAGTATGAGAGTAAGATGAGTGAATGAGATTTGAATTCAAAAATTATTTGAGAAATGACACGTCTCCCTCTTATATATTAAGGTTGTTATAACCACTTGTTAATCTATTAGCGTGGAATGAGGAGATTCATTCTATTGATCTTGGATCGATATCACCTGCATTTTTGCCTAGCATAACACACATGCTTTGTATGTGACGTGTTTAATCGTTCTACTCTCTGGGCCAAAACTGTTGGGCACTCTGGCTAGCTCATAGTAGTTGCCATCTAAGCCCTTACCTCTGTATTGTAAGGGGTGGGGCTTTGCTAGATTTTTCTTCTTCCACCGGCTGTTGCCCGAATTGGGTGAAAAGTCATTATGTGACATCATTGTCATGAGGAATTCGCGCTTTAAATGTGCCTTGTTATCTAAATGTCTTTTCTTCTGCTTTATCATGATGACCTTTGAAACTGGAATACTCGAGTGTCTTTCTAAGGAAATCTGGATTGTCGGTAGTGCTTATTTACTTTATTACAGTGAGACATCACATGATTTTCAGAATAGTTTTATGATTTCTTTGATCATCTATCTTGTTCCTCTGTCATTTACATTATTTTCAATATATTATCCTGTTAATTAATGGAAGCGGTTCCCACCACACGTCAAAAAGAGAAGAAGATACTTTTATTGCTTGTGTAGACTCTGAAATTTCCACAACTAATTCTATTTTTTCTCGCGAAGGTAATCTCAAAAGGTCTTTTCTTGAAGTTAGTCCTTCTTCTACCTAAGGCATATTGATCCTGAGATAGATGTCATTTTAAGTGCTTTCAAATAGTCTCGTCGGATAGTTAATTTGTATATGTAAATGTAACAACCTGCATTGAAGAACCTACAAGTACAATTAGATTAGATTATTGAAGATGGGAAAATTGTCTGGCTCAAAGAATAGCCATGCTATTCTCCGATTTTTTCTTGATGTTCCTATTTAATTTGTATATGTAAATGTAATATCCTGCATTGAAGAACTTGTATATATGAATTTGATATTTTGTTATCGTTGTTATTTGATTAAGGTGTGTGTGTGTTATATCCCGATTACATTATTTCAGGTTTAACTTTTACTTTATGATCGGGAATGATCAGACTGGATCACTGTGGCCTTCCGTGCAGGGCAGAGATGATGGATATAGGAGAGGAGATGGGTGTACCTGCAAGATACTCTGATGCCAAAGTAAGTTTGGGCTAGAGAGAAAGTAAGTACAAAGCTTTTAGGTATGATTTAGAGTATTAAATAGTGATCAAACCTGACTCTCTCAAGTGAGAGAGTATTTATAGAAGTAACCCCCAGCGCGGGGCCAAGGTCTCCCATGTGGCCGAATTATCTGGCCGACCAATTGGAGACTTCCAGGTGAACGGTCGCGTGACCCTTTGACCTGGTCCAACTGCTTATGTGTGATCCGGGGAGGCAGTTTATCGCGTGAACTTACAAGCGAGTGAGGGGGACGCTCCCAACGGTCATATTGTTCCCAACAGCTAGATTCTGCCCAACGACTAGATTGGCAGAATCCAATTATTGGGCTTGCCCTACTGTGGGCCAAGTGCCTGCCCAGTCCAGAACAGGAGCCCCCCAAGTCTTTGCTCTAAGGAAGAGTGATGACTTAAGATAGCCTCGTGGATGGTTGCCTTCAAATGACAATGTTCGGGGACATGCCCTTCGCCTGCTCTATGGTTAATATGGTCGACACATGTCGCTTACCAGCCCGACAAGTCTTTCGTATGCGAGGACATGCTCGCAGAAATGGCATTTTTATGTCAAACAGGTTTAGGGAATGTGCCCGCGAAAACAGAGTTTTTATGTCGATGAGCCCTGACGAGGACACGACTTATGTGTATTATCGAGGAGATATGCTCGCGGGGGTCACGAAAGACATGGGGAACGCAATGTCTAGCTTTTGGAATACCAAACGAAGATTCTCTTCTGACACGTGGTGGTGCATTTAATTCCTGTCAGGCCTAGGGGTCTAGGCTATGATGGCCTTTGCGTTTCCCCAAGCGAGCAACTACTTATAAAAGGGGTGCGAGAGTTCATTTGCATAATTCATGCAAATTCTTCTCCCCAAATCATTTTTCTCTACAAATCGTACCTTCGTCGGAGCTTCTTCGTCGCCGTCGATCTTCACAGTCCACGCCGAGATCTTCATCTTCAACCTCTAGCACCAAGTAAGTTTTATGGTGTTCTTCATTTCTAGAAAATTTACACGAGTTTTACAGTGATTCATGAACTTTTCGGTCGAATGTTCATGTGTTCTTCGATGAACACATGAATTTTCTGGAAAATTCATGAAGAAAATGAAGAACATAGGATGAATGTCTTTGAATATAGCGTAGGACTAGTTAGATCTTCTTAGGTTTCTGGTTTGGACTAGTTTTAAGTTTGTAGTCGGACATTAGGCCTTCTCGACACGAGAGTTGACTTTCGCGTGAGAAGTTTCATTTCATCAAGGAAGCTTGTCCTTGTGGAATACTCGCGCAGAGTCACAGAGAATCTTCCCTGTTTTTTGGGGAATGGATACCATCGTATCCCAGTACTGTCGATTAGGGCTCGAGGGCGTCCTCGACTTATTCCTCGCTCTTTAACTTGATTAGTCGTGGAAGGTTGGATTTGATTTTTGTCGTCGAATTTACTTTTTCTTCCTCTGTTTTTCAGGTGAAATGGCCGACAGACACGAGGGAGTCACCCCCGAGGCCGGAGCTGCACACGAGGAGGCAGAGCAGCCCGTTGAGAATGCAAACGTCTGAATAGCTGAGGGGGATAACGAGTGGATCTCCTAGGAGCCTATGTCAAGGAGATCGACCTTTATCGAAGAGGAAGCTCATGAGTTTCCATATCTTGAAGACCGGGCAGAGGGTGCCCCCGTGCAATGGAGGGTTATCTGCCCCACGGAGAGCGATCGGATCTGTTTGGTGTATCTGGGGATGCGATTCCCCATGTATGAGTTTGACTTCGTGGGGGATAGGTATCGTCTGCCTTTTACCGATTTCCAAGAGGCCATCTTTTTCCATTTAGAACTGTGCCCAGCTTAACTTCATCCGAACGCACTGGCATTTATCAGGGCCTTTGAGCTGGTTTGTCGTTACTTAAGGATCGAGGCCACCGTGGATCTCTTATTCTGCATTTTTAAAATTCAAAGGAGCATAACATACCGAATCAGAGCTGGGTATCCTTCAAATAGCGGAGAAGGCTCTTCTGGCCATAGTCAGAATCTGTCTGAAACTTCAAGGACAAGTTCTTGGTTGTGAAGCCCGTCTCGAAGCCAGCTAAGAGGTCCATATCCACCCTGGAAACCGTGGAGGTTGAAAGTCGAGAAGTAGTGAAGGCGGTGTCAAAGTTCCCATTGGAATGAGTGTATGCCCATTTTAGATATAGGATCGACCAGTTCCTTGTCATGCACGAGCAGCTTAGTGACGGGGATAAGGAGTCTTTTTGGGCATTGCACGCCTATGTAGAGAGTTTTAGCCTTGCCTTCATAGTGGACATGGATGGCAAAGAGTTGTACGGGGAGGATAGAGAGCCTGCTCGAGTGGCTCGTTATATTAATACCAGGGCCCTCCTCGAATGCGAGCAGAAGGATATTGCTTTTGAGCTCCTCGGTATAGTTTACTTCTTCACGCGCACTTTTGATTTCTTGTACAATGTGCTAACCTCCCCCTTTATTTTTTCAGGGAAGATGATGAATATGAAGGAGCGTTTAGTCAGGTCCACAACGGCAAAAAATCTGAAGAAAGTGCCCCCAGTGCCTAAGGCTGACGCTGGCAAGCAGCAGGCAACGCTGGAGAAATTTGTGGGCAGCACCCCCTCAGTTCCGAGGATCACTTCGAACCCTCCTACTCCGGACATCACAAACAAAAGGAAAAGAGACGATGTTGGATCTTCCCCAGCTGGTGGCTCGAGCGGTTTTGTCGGGGGTAAATTTGTACTGCCCTCGTGCCATCTCCAAGGAAGGATGTTTGACGGGGAAAACTCTGTCGTGGTCCCCAACCTTGAGGCGTTGGCCATCCTGTACGCCAACCCTAAGGCGAGGAGGAAGCGCCTCTTCCAGGATACGGACGCCGTGATGAGAGTTCTGGAGGCGGCGCTGGCCCTAGGGTATGTGGAGACCGTTCCGCTTGCGCTCCTTAAGAGGGGTTAATCCAAGATCACCAACCTGGAGCTGGAGAACATGGAGATCCATAACTAGTTGACAAAGCTTCAAGGCAATCTGGAGGCCAAGATCGCACTCCAGAATGAGGTGACCCAGATGAAGGTGGAGGTGACCAAGGTGAACAAAGAGAATGCCCGTCTGAAGGCGAAGGTAGCCGAACTAGAGGGCTCGTCAATGGTTGGTCAGGATGAGACCAACGATGAGAAGGCCTTGAAGACCCGGAGGGACCTGATCGAGAGGATTCTTATCCTCGAGCAGGATAACTTAGGGGCAGCTGAGTTCGGTCTCAACACTGCGGTGGAGTAAATGAAAGCTCTTAACTCCGATGTTCAGCTCCTGATCGAAGGGATGGGTGTTCTCAACATGGTCGTCAATGGCAAGGTGGTTCCTCCAGAGGTTCCCGGTGATGTTGTTTAGTTGTTTATATTTGTACTTGGTTGGCATGCGTGCCCTTTGGTTTGTAACCTGTTTTTCGGGCATAACCCTCCTTTTGTAATATTAACTACTCTGGCCTTGTGGCCCTATTTATATAAATATCTTGTGTTTAACATTGTGTATGTTGCATTTATTTGTGTATGCTTTTAACATTCAATGCTAAGTATGGACGTTTTGCTCGACTTGTTATTGTTACGCTCGATAGTTTAGGGAACTCGTCGAGGAGGAAAAGTGGCTTCGCCGGTGGCAGGACTAGGATCTCAGTCGAGGTACTAATGCCACCGGGCTTGGACTATTCCCATCGCGAGTTGGGTGTTCTGCCCTGTTGGTGCGGCAACGACGGAGCTCGATTGAGGTATCCCCGTTGGGCACAGAGTCTGCTTGTCCCATAAGCGGAAACTATTTTGCAGTGTAGAGTTAAGCATCGTGCTTGCACCGGGGCACGGTCCTATGGTCGAGCCGTCCACCCATAGTGGGGGGTGATCTCGACGGTAGTTAGTCCGAACTAGCGGCTGGTCCTAATTGTAATATTGTTAAAGCTTTTCAGTGTTCCATGGTCGAGCAAATGGTTCTCCGTCCAGGGTTTCTAGGTAGTAGGCTCCAGTGCCTGTCTTTGACTTGAATCTATGTAGTCCTTCCCAATTTGTGGCCAGTTTTCCCTCGCGCGAATCCTTTTGATTTTTTCGTATGACCAGCCTACCAACTGGGAAGTCACGCTTTACGACTTTGGCATCGTGGCGCAATGTTATTTTTTGCTTTAGCGAAGCTTCTCAGAGAGTTTCCCCTGATCGGATCTCTTCGACCAGGTCGAGTTCTTCTCTCAGAGCCTCGTCGTTCATCTCCTCGTCGAGAGGAGCTTCTGTTCATCTAGAAGGTTCCCTGATCTCCACCGGTATCACTGCCTCGGTTTCGTAGGCAAGTAAAAAAGGAATTTCCCGGGTGGTGGAGTGTGGGGTTGTTCTATAGGCCCAGAGTACGTTGTGTAGCTCCTTGACCCATCTCTTCTTGGCTTCGCCTAGCCTTTGTTTTAGACCTCGAAATATTACCCTGTTTGTGGCCTCTGCTTGCCCATTAGTCTGGGGGTGCTCGACGGACGTGAAGTGTTGCTTTGTGCCTAGTTTGGCGACGAAGTCTTAGAACTTCCTGTTTGTGAATTGGGTTCCATTGTCGGTCACAAGGGCCTGGGGTACCCTGAATCGTGTGAGGACGTTTATTTTGTAGAAACGAAGAATGTTGAAGGTTGTGTTCTTGGCGAGAGCTTCGGCTTCGATCCACTTTGTAAAGTAATCGACGGCCACAATAAGAAATTTGTTTTGGTAAGAATCCATTGTGAAAGGTCCAAGGATATCCATCTACCACCAGGCGAAAGGCAAAGGCGAGGAAAGAATCTTCAACAGTATCCTGCTCGCAGGGCCTTTCGTGCCAATGATCTATCAATAGTATCCTGCTCGCAGTCCCACGAGGGGTGCCAAGTGCATGTCCTCGTGGGACTGGCATCGGTCACATTTCCGGAAATGCTCCTTAGCGTCCTGCTGCATGGTCGATCAATAGTATCCTGCTCGCAGGGCCTTTCGTGCCAATGATCTCCCTCCCAAGTGTTGCGCGTTGATACCCTCGTAAATTTCCTAGAGAATTTCGGGGACCTTGTCCTCCTCAACGTATTTCAGGAGGGGAATGGAAAATCCTCGTTGGTAGAGTTTGTCATCGACTAGGACGTATGACCAGGCCCTTCGTTTGGTCACGCTGGCATCCTTGCTGTCCTCGAGCAGCTCCCCCGTAGTGAGGTATTTATACATTGGAGTCATCCAACAGCTGTTTTCGCCAATGGCGTTGATGTCGAGCAGCCCCGATGGCTTTTCGATACTTGGGCGGGAGAGTACCTCATGTATGATAGATTTATTGCCACCCTTCTTTCTGGTGCTAGCCAATTTTAATAGGACATTTGCTCAAGTGTTTCGTTCGTGAGGGATGTGCTGGACTTCTTACGCGTCCAACTTAGCTATCCTTTCTTTCACCAGTGTCAGGTACTCGACTAGATGATCATTTTTGGCTTGGTACTCTCCTCGTACTTAGGATGCTACGAGTTGGGAATCTGTGAAGATCTTTACTTCCTTGGCACCCAAGTCTCGAACAGCCGTAAGCCTGCGAGGAATGCCTCGTACTCGGCTTGGTTGTTCGACATGGGGAAGGACAGGACTAGAGATACCTCAATTAGGATTCGTTCCTCGTTCTCGAGGATGATACCGGCGCCACTGCCCGTGGAGATGGATGCCCCATCGACGAAGATGGTCCATTTGTGTGCCCCGCTAGGCGGAGACGCTGGAGGCGTCATTTCAGCCACAAAATCGGCCAGGACTTGTGCCTTGAGGGCCTTCCTGCCCTCGTAGTGGATGTCAAATGCTGACAGTTCCAAAGACCATTTCAGTATCCTGCCGGCCATGTCTGGGCGGCTAAGCAGATATCTTATAGGCTGGTCTGTTCGTACCACTATCGTGTGAGCCAGGAAATAATGCCTTAATCTCCTCGCTACTATGATGAGGGTGAGGGAGACCTTCTCGATTTGCTGGTATCTAAGTTTTGGTCCTTGAAAGGTCTTGCTCGTGAAATATATGGGTTTTTGCCCGTCAGTTGTTTCACGAATGAGGGTGGCACTAATGGCTTCATCGGTGATGGAGAGGTACAGGTACAACGTCTCCCCACTATCTGGTTGTGACAGAACGGGGGGTTTAGAAATGGCTCACTTGAGGTGGATCAGAGCCTGCTCGCATTCCTCTATCCACTCGAATGTGGCTTCCTTTTTTAGGAGTTTAAAGAAGGGCAGAGCGTGTTGGGCAGACTTGGCCACGAAGCGAGAAAGTGAAGCAAGCATCCCGTTGAGGGATTGTATGGATTTCTTTAACCATGGCGTGGGGAATTCAGCGAATGCCCGACATTTGTCAGGGTTGGGCTCTATCCCCCTCTCGGTGAGGTAGAAGCCAAGGAACTTCCCCGCCTGCATGCCGAAGGTGCATTTTTCTGGGTTAAAACGCATCTTGCATTTTCTCGCTTGGTCAAAGACCTTTTGCAAGTGGACCGCATGATCGGAGTCCTCTTGGGACTTCACGATCATGTCGTTCATGAATACTTCGAGCATGTCCCCAATTTCTGATCGGAAGACCTTGTTCATCATACGCTGGTACGTGGCCCTAGCGTTTTTTAGACCGAAGGGCATTACGTTGTAGTAATAGTTCCCCAACAAGGTTATGAACGTGGTATATTTCTTGTCCTTTTCGGTCATGGGAATTTGGTTGTATCCCGAATAGGCGTCCATGAAGGAAAAAAGTTTGAAACCTGCAGAATTGTCTACGAGCTTATCTATGCTAGGCAGAGGATAAGCATCCTTCGGGCAAGCCCAGTTGAGATCAGTATAATCAATGCACATGCGCCATAAATCAGTTGATGGCATGCAGTCTCAGGGTCAAGGCTGGGCATGTCTGCGGCGCTCCAAGCAAATAAATCTGCATTATCCTCAAGGCATGTCTTTAACCGCTGCTTTACCTCATCGGGCATCCATGCGCCTATCTTTACTCCTCTGCTAGGGTTATCTCTGAAGGTGATGACCTCGAATTCCCCGTTAGGTATCGGACGCATGATGGTTGACACAGGGGAGCTACCAGATGCTGCTGAAGTGCCTTCATTCCCGTCTTCCTCGCCTTCTTCAGAAATTTGGCTATCAAGGTCGATTGTGTGCACTGGGAGAGCTAGCCTCTTGTCAGGCTGACCTTCCTCGCCGGGGTGGTCTTCCTCCCTTGCCCGCTTGGCGGCTTTGGGTTCCGCACTGATTAAGCTTTGACCTTGGGTAGCTGCTTCAAAGCATCTCCTCGCAGCTTCTATATCCCCGTGCAAAGTCGCGACGTGGCTCATCTCTGTATAATACTTCATCATGAGATGAACGGTTAAAGGAATAGCGATTAGCTCCGTCAGGGTTCGTTTGCCCAAGATACATTGGTACATTAATGAACAGTAGATTACCAGAAATTGAGTTTTAATCGACTTTGATGCCTCCTCCTCCCCGAACGTGACTGGGAGCTCCACGTACCCCCAAGGTCTGGCGGTGGCTCCGTTGAATCCTTACAGGTCAGATTCTACGTATGGCAACAAATTCTTCTGGTCCAGCTTCAAGGCGCAGAACAAACCAGTGTACATGATGTCCACCGAACTGCCCTGGTCGACCAGGATTCGTCGGACATCAGTTCGCGCCAGTCTTGCCCTGATGAGCAGAGGAATGTGTGAGTTCGGGGAACCCCCAGGCAGCTCCTCACGGTAAAATGTGATGGGTTGATAACGCCCTCGAACTTTCTCGAGTGTGGATAACTGTTCAGGGCTGCAGTCGATGAGCTGGTCGAATTTTCTTTTGACCGATCCCACTATGAGCCTGTTGTATCTGCCACACGAAATAACCATTGCAGTGTGGAAAATCTCCTAGGTGTTGTGCATGGATATATGGGGAGGATCTTCAAGGTAATCGAGAGTGATGAAGTCTTATGGCCACGTGATTGACATGGCGACCTGCAGGGGAGAACTTGGCGGTGAAAACTCTGTTTCCCTCTTGGTCTCCGAAGTCTCTCGTCGGGAAGATTCACCCTTCTTCGTATACTGCTTAAGGTGACCCTCCTAAATGAGGATTTCAATAACGTCCTTCAGGTGCACACAGTCTTCAGTCACGTGGTCGTGGCTGCGATGGATGCGGCAGTATTTACTCTTGTCCGTGCTGCCTTTTAACGATGTTGGCTTGGGGAACCGGGCACCCCTGCTTGAATTCCGCATTGATGCATTCGGAGAGAATGTGCTCATGGGGAGCTGTCAGTAGGGTGTACTCCGTGAAACGACCAGCAGGTCCCATGCCCTCGCGAGGACGATCGTCTCGTCGTCTCTCCTTATCGCGCCGAGGAGCCACTGATTCATCTTTTTTTGTTCTCCGGGAACTCTCTTGATCCCTTGAGTCCCGGGCCTTGTAAATGGCCTCTTTCTCCTCATATTGTATATACGCTTGAGCTTTACGGAGTAGTTCGGCCAAGGTGCGAGGGGTCTCTATGCCTACTGCCTTGCGGAACTCGCTCTTCGGTCTCAACCCCTTCTCGAGGAGATATTTCTTCATATGGTCCGTAGTGCGGACCTCCACAACCTCCTTGTTGAAACGTTCAATGTATGCGTGCAGGGGCTCATCCTTGCCCTGTCTAATGGCTTCGAGAGTGGCCTCCGACTTGGGATGGCGTCGGGAGGCAGTGAAATTTCAGGTGAATTGGTTTTTCAGATCCCTCCAAGATGTGACTGAACCCCGGGGAAGCCGCATATACCAGGCCATGGCCCTTTTCCTGAGAGTGATGGGGAATAACCTGCATTTAATGGCTTCGCTCACGTTGTGGTAGTGGAGCATGGCTTTTAGATTTTCTATATGCTCGCCTGGGTCGGTGGTCCCGTCATAAGTTGCCAGGGGAGGAGGCTTCTCCAACCCGCGAGGAATACGGGTGTCCATGATCTCCTGAGATAGGGGTTCATGGACATCGTCGTCGCTGCTCGGACTTAAAGAATGACAAGGGGAGTGGCTGCACCTGCGGCTTCTGCTGCGTCGAGGAGAATGTCTGCGCGACCGACGGTGTTCGTGATGTTTTTCTGAAGGCCTGGACCTCCTCGGGGTAGGGAACGTCTAGATCTCTGCGGAGGAGAACGGCGTCGTCTTATGGCGACTTCTGACTCAGGCTCTTCCGATCTTGACCATCCCCTGACGGGAGAAATGCTCCTGGATCTTGCAGCGTGTGATTTTTGTCGGTGACACGACCACCTTACCGCAATTGATTGGAATTGGGTGCTACTTTCTGATTTCTTATTTATCCTATGAAGCTGGAAAGGAAAGGGAAGATATCTAAAACTAACCTTGTACGCAAATGTTTTCTTTAACAAATGCTAAGAGATTGGGGAACAGGGTTTGGTTATACAAAGAGAAGTTATTAACACCCATTGTATCTATGGTAATCCATAGGAACTTTTTATTGCATGTTTCTCTAATTGAATTGCTTTCTTGTGTTTATCTGATGTGGCATGGGAAGGTTTCTCCTTTGGGAGAATTGAGAGAAGGTTTTTGTTATTTTAGAGTTTTCCATTGTTTTTAGGAAGGTACAGGGCCTAAGACTTTTTATTTGTGTGCTCGCTAAGATTTCGCAGTCTTATGCCTACGTATTCCCGTAAAGAGATTTGGGAAATCAGAGCAATTGTAGTTCCTCCTATTTCTATGGGAGGAAAGATATTTGATGTCTGGTTCAAAGCCCAAGATTGAAGCTAAAAGGTTGACTGAGAGAGAATTTGTCATCTCTAAAGGGAGATATCTCACATATTCATCACAGATGTTGAGTAATTGGCTATAAGGGAAATTACTTTAACTGGGATATGTGAATCCAGCAATGCCATAATTTCCTTTATAAGAGAGATGTCATGATGGAAGAAAGCTTTACCTCAGTGTAGAGCAATGCCACTTTTTCCTTATAAATCTTTCATGCTAAGAGAGGGACATTGGCTTGGATGCTAGGGATCCAGAGGCTTGCCACTCACAGCTGTTAGATGAAAGATGGATTTTAGCCAGGATAAGAGAAGGACTTCTGCTTGGGTTTTGAATCAACAAGTGTGCCACTTATAGCAATTATCTGGAAAAGGTTTTGATTGTCTGTTTTGATATGTGATATATAGAAGAAATATCCTCTTGCAGAATGGACTCATGGTCTCATATGAGGGGAAATTGATTTTTTTGTGTGCCTTGATTAAAGCCCAAGGTTGAAGCTAAAAGAAACTGACTCCACTGGGGAGGGTTTTATCTGTCTTGTACAAAGCCCAAGATTGAGGCTGATTGACTCTACTAGGGGAAATTCTTATATGAAGCCTAAGAGGAGGCTAACTTTGGTTGAGGATTATGGAAATCCAAGAGCAGGTCCAAATTATATTGGGGAATCCAAAAAGATTACTCTTGCTAGAAATCAAGGAAGAGTTGAAATATCAGATGCCATGAGGCTCTGATTTTGTTGGGGATTTGTTGATGGTAAATTGACCCTGGTTGGGATATTCAAGGTGAAAGTTTAAACCTTATTGGGGGGTTAGGGAAGTTAAAGTTGAGTTTGAAAACCTATTGAGGTTTCACCGGGAATAACACCTTTCTCTGTTCCATATTGTATAAGCCCAAGAGGAGGCAGACTGTATAGGGAATATCCTATGAGGGAACTAGGTTTTTGACTATGTTAAAAGTAACCTCTAGTTTAACCTAAGCATAGACCTAACTGTTGGGGAAAACTCTAAACAAATAT
The DNA here is from genome assembly GCA_022829125.1 of Lathyrus tuberosus. Lineage (NCBI taxonomy): Eukaryota > Viridiplantae > Streptophyta > Magnoliopsida > Fabales > Fabaceae > Lathyrus > Lathyrus tuberosus. Next base: position 18,823,032 of record JALAZF010000012.1, on the reverse strand, counting down.
GCACAAGTATATACAGACAATTATATTGACATATATATATATATATATATATATATATATATATATATATATAAAGATATGCATTGAAGAGATATGGGGACTTACCTTCTGAGAAGAAGCCCAAGTGTATTGTGATCTGTTGTATTGACTACAACTGTATTGCCTCTTTTAGGGTTTCAAGAAATTGAAGAAAGTTTTGAGGAAACTATGATTTTGAATTTGAATTAAAAAACAAGTTGTTTTTTAAAGGGAAAGCGTGTTTGGAGCTTATACAATGACTGAGGCCCAGATGACTTATTTGAAAACATTGATCGCACTGCGATACCGACAGACGTTGTGGGACTTATACTATAGCAGAGGCCCAAAAATTGTTTTTGTATAAAGAAAAGTTGGGTCTTACACTCTATTAGAGGCGTAAAATTGTTTGTAAAAAAATTAAAATGGGGCTTACACTCAACGAGAGGCCCATATGATTTATTTGAAAAGGCGACGATCGCCCCGTGATTTTGAAAACCACAGAGGGACTTATACAATGACTGAGGCCCAAATTAATTATGTACAAAGAAGGAATGGGTCTTACACTCTATTAGAGGCCCAAAAGTTTATTTTTATACAAGAGATGGAGCTTACAACTCAAGGAGATGCCCAGATGAAAAACAGAGATCGCACTGTTTATTTTGAAAATCGTATCGGAACTTATACAATGACTGGGACCCAAAATTTGGTATTTACAAAAGGGATGGGTCTTACACTCTATTAGAGGCCCAAAAGTGTTTCAAAATGAAGTTTGAAAAATTAAAATTAAGAGAAACCCTAATTTTAATTAAAAAATATAATTTTCAAAGGAAATAAAATAAAAAATGATATAAAATATCAAATATATTCAAAAACAAGTTGTCAACTTTGAAAAGTGTTTTGAAAAATCATGGTAAATCACATGAAAGCTTGAAATTCATTTGAATTTGAAAATTCAAGGTGGAAATTTCATTTTAAAATGTTAAAAAACAATAAAAATGAAATTATTTACAAAAATTCAAACTATATTAAATAAATTATACAAATTTGAATTTTCCATAGAATAAAATATTTTAACATTTTTGTGACTTTTTAAAAAAAGAAGCAATAAAAAAATATTAAAAATGAAAGTGAAATTAATTTTTGAAATCAATTAATAAAAATATCAAATATTCAAAAATTCAAAAATTCGAATTATGGCGCGAAGAACTTCATCTTCTTCCTCGCGCGTGCACTAACTCTTAGATTTGCAAAACCTCATCTATCTCACTGAATACGTAATGAAATTGACTTTTGTAAACATGAAAGTTGTTCGTTTTTTATCAAGGATTTCAATAATATAAATTAATTGCATTTATATTAAGTGTGGAGTGAGAAATCAAAAGATGAACTCAAGAACCCTAATTTCTGCAAGAACACTATGAAATTCTATACACGATAGCTACAAAGCAATTGATTGAGGGGAAACACTCTACATAAGTGCAGAAACATGTTTGTAACTTGAAAACACATTTATGATGCATGTATCATAGAGTTTGAGAGTGTCAGGCTTACCTTTGCAAGAGGAAATCGAATCCTCAATTGTAGGTGTTACAGATGTTGTGTGATGATCTGGACAGCTTCCTTCGACCTCAAGTAGTGTGTTTGCAAGCTTGGAATGGATTGAAATATCTTGGAACTTGTTGTGGTACCCCAACTGCAAATAGGCCAAAAAGCTTGAGCAACTGGATGGTGACTTTGTGATTCTGGTGTTCCAGGTGTGTTTTGAGGTTATGGATCACTTGTATATGACATATGTGAGGTGTTAGGATGGTTGGTTTGGATGGAATTTCTCTCTATTTGAAAATTCGAATGTGATTTTTAAGAGAAGCAAATTCTGGTTTTTTTAGAGTGATTTGGAGGAAAGCATGTATTCTTATGCTTTGGTGTACTTGAATTGATCAGAAAGAACCTTTATTTATAGTATAGTAACTGTGTTTCGAGAGCAATAGTGATTGGAGGCTGGATCACTCCATTATCCATTGAACTTTGTCATGTAGCCAAAGTCTCCTCTAGCCATTGACTTGGATCAATCTTGCAGGCCTATGGTCTTCTGATGCTTGAGTTCATCTTGACTCATTTTCAGTGTTGTGGACTGATACATGCCAGCTCTATGCATCCATTCAATGCCTCATGACAAATTTGAAAGTTTTGGATTTGCAACATTGAATTTCACATGCCAAGGAATAAGATTTTTTACTTGGTGGCTTGGTGATCAGATCCCTCATCATTCAAGTTAATTTTGGACAGAAATGAAATGATGCAAGTGTCTAAAATTGGCTCAAGAAATCTTGGGAACCAAGCCATGTTTTCATGCCTTTGTGTGGGCAGGGTGAAAAACGCCATTTTTGGAGGCTTATAACTCCTTGCTCAAGTTGAACCATGGGAGGCTCTTGTACTTTTTGAAAAGCCCCAATAACATACTTTAACCTTGATGTCGAACATTGGTTTTGAATCATCTTGGATCATAATGAAAAATGGCCTCAAAGTTGGTGAAAATGCAAAACAGATTATGTCCAAAATTTCACTAAGTGTTAGAAAAATGGCCATTTTCACATGTTTGTGATTTTGATCAATCCATAACTTAAAATCCATGAAGATTTGGAATGAGGTGTAGTTTAAATTCTTTTAGTATGTAATGTGAGCTTCATTTGAGCTCTGGATGAGTGAAAAAGGCTTTGTGGTTTGGAAGTTATGACCTTGCAAAGTTGGGTAGAAATCACTTTTTTCCATGACTTAGTGAAATTTCAAGTTTCTTAAGATTGCCCCTTTTGCAAGTAACCCCACTTTTCTTGATTTTTCTCGATGGATGATGATCCAAACCATAAGTTAACATTGTTTTTGACTTAGGGAAGCCTTGTTTGTCAAGAAATTCAAAAAGTTAAACTTGGTTTTTTGCACAATTGACTTTTTGTCAGATGAACTTCAAACTTTGTGATCCTCTATGAACTCAAGTTCTTGACCTAATTCAAACCTAATGGATGGATTCCATAGGTATTTTAGAGGGTCTTGAATCATGTCCCAAGGTTTAGGATCATGTCTTGGTCAAAAGTCAAAGGTACAATTGACTTTTCATTAGGAAACCCTAATTGGTCCAGATGAATTTGAATCCTTGTACTGCTTATGAACCAAGTTCTTTGAATCAATCCAATTTTGTAAATGGATTAATATAATGTATTGGAGGTCTTCAAAACACTTCTTGTGGTCTTGGATCATGCCTTGCTCCAAAAGTCAACTTAGGGGTGAATTAGGTCAAGAAACCATAATTCCTGATTTTTTATTAATGCATCCCCTGAGGCTATTTTGAAATTATGATTGGATCCATGAGGTCCCTTTTAGCTTCTTGGATCATGTTCTGAAGTATTTAGCCATGCCCAAATGAAAATTTTCCTCTGGAGGTCCTGGTCGACCAAAACCCTAATTTGGTGATACTGGTGATCTTGAGGCTTGATCAACTTGAAATGTTGCACTCTTGTGCTTGATTCTTGATATGGGTGACCTCTTGATCCTTCATGGATGTTTGAGATGCTTGAAAAGTTGAGTATCATGTTCATTCTTGATTGATCCTTTGTCTGAGTACTCTGAGAGGGCTCAAAACCCTAATTCTTGAATAAAGTGAAGGCTCAACAATCTTTGAGAGGATTAATGAGGTATGAAGGTACATCCATATTATGGTGATGATTTGCACAATGATAGGAAATCTTGTGGCCAAAATTTGGGGTATGACAGATGCCCCTATTTAATCTTCTTGGACCTGAAGGTATGATTGGCAAAGACATTCAGACATTCAAGGTAAAAGAGGATTAAATATCGAAATACCCGAAATATTGATGGTGGTTATGAATGGTAGCTGATTGCTCATCCATCTTCTTTTGCTTAGAAAGGATACTTAGAAAAGGGTAAAACTTCCCCTCGATCCTAGTCTTTAGCCACGGAACTGGTCTTAGTTTTCTTTTGAAAATAAACTTCCCCTCGATCCTGGTCTTCTGCCATGGAACTGGTCTCAATTTTTTTTAAATAAACTTCCCCTCGATCCTGGTCTTCTGCCATTGAACTGTCTCACTTTCTTCTTGTCATGTTCTTCCCTTGACAAGGGACGTTATCCATTGTAGTGGTCTTCATCAAACTTCTCGCCGAGTTTTACTGGGGAGACGCCATTTGATGGAAAAAGATTTAATGTCAGTATTGCTGGGGAAACCCATTTGTATGATCTTGTAGAGGTGTGTAAACTTCTCTGTAGAGATGCCATCTGCCGACCTTACTGGGGAAAGCAAGTCTCTTGAGAGATTGCTTGTTTCTTGGTGATATTACATTATACTTCCCTTCGATACCTTTTCGGAGAGACGCTATGTGATGTAATCCAATTTTGGGGTGCTGATGACTCCATTGAAAGCAAAAATTTTGGAGAGAAACTGTCGTATTGCCTAGAGTCTTCTGTTGAGAGGCTTTCTCTGGGGATTTTCTTTAATCCGGGAAAGCAAAATATCGTCTTCAATGGTGAAGAGTGATGTTCCAAAATGTGCATGTCCAAATGACTTCTTGCCTTTCAGAGGTTCAAGTTATCAAAGTGGTTGAGGACCGATATCCATACTGGAGAGAGATTGTTTAGACGATACATTTTCCCGATGAGGAAAGAACTTAGACCGCAACTTTGTCCTATCTGACGCAGAAAGGAAAACTGACAACTTTATCAGAGAGAAGACATTTATCAATTAGGGATAAAAATGACCCGAGTGATATTAATGCAACATATGTATGAACATGAATCAATTATGCATGATGTATGTATGTTTATGCTAACAAAATAGACACGACATACAGACTGGTGAGGAATACAACTGGATACTCAGCCACTCTGGGAGATAGGGGTATCACTGGAGATTCTGAAAGTCATACTTTTGCTCGGGAACATGGATTCCTGCATTCATTCTGGTTTCCGGAAGTACAAACCTGCTAGGGATGTAAATTCGTTCTTGTTTTACAGAGGTGGACCCTACTGACGAGAAAAGCCAACAATTGGTTTTCAAGGGTAAGAACTTTGTTGGGGATGATAGATGGATCATTCTGTCTGAAGTAGTTGATCCTTTATTCAGTAAGTATTTTTGATTCTGCATTTTGAAGTTAGCATCACTTCCGGAGACACAGTCGATATTCCTTTTGATGCTCATTAATCAAAAAGAAATTACCATCTTTATTTTGAAAGCAAAAGTAAATTTGAAAACAAAAGTAAATTCATTTTTTGTTTCAAGAATCGTTGATCATATAAAAATGTCATTCTGCAAGGTAAAATAAATGAGAATTGCAAATAAAAGGCACAAAGGCTCAAATTTTATTAATAGAATGGTAATCAGCCGAACGCGTGATCCCATGGAGCATTACAAAGTTTAGATAATGGTAATTTAAAGGAAAAGGGGCTACATTGAAACATAACGACCGATATCCTTCCACCAACTTTGAATTCTGGACATTATGAGCTTCTGTTGAAGGTGATCTTGACTGAAGTTTTTTTGACGGATGGCGTTAACGTTGGGGATCTAATCTTGTCAAACGTAGTTACTTGCCATGAATCCCTAACTTTTTCCTAGATTTCCCTTTCGGGTTTTCAATCCATCAGGATGATCATTGTCTATGTCTCTGATTTTTGTCTGGTCCGCCCGTTCGGGTTTTCCATCCACCGAGGCGTTTTTTTATTTATTTTTTTTCTAATTTATTTAGGCGAAGTATTTCTTGACTTCATCAACATTTGTGGGGTAGGTAAACTCCTCTCCATCCATGGTTGTGAGTCTTAAGGCACCACCTGAAAAGGCTTTCTTAACAACATAGGGGCCATCGTAATTCGGAGTTCATTTCCCCCTGGAATTAGTGAGAAATGATTGTATCTTCTTGAGCACATGGTCTCCTTTCCTAAAAAAACGGGGTCGGACCTTTTTGTCAAACGCTTTCTTCATTCTTTGTTGATACAACTGACCATGGCATAAAGCCGTCATTCTTTTTTCTTCGATTAGGTTCAGTTCATCGTATCAGCTTTGACACCATTCAGCTTCTATTAGCTTGGCTTCCATTAATACCCTGATTGATGGTATCTCTACTTCTATGGGGAGCACTGCTTCCATGCCATATACTAGAGAGAAAGGGGTTGCCCCTACTGAGGTGCAGACAGATGTGCGATAACCATGAAGAGCAAAAGGTAGCATCTTGTGCCAGTCTTTATAGGTTACGACCATCTTCTGAATGATCCTCTTAATGTTCTTATTAGCTGCTTCTACCGCTACATTCATTTTAGGTCGGTAGGGAGATGAGTTATGGTGTTCGATCTTGAACTCAACACACAACTCTTTCATCATCTTGTTGTTCAAGTTAGATCCATTATCCGTAATGATCTAGATTGGAACACCATAATGGCAGATGAGATTGTTCTAGATAAATCGAACCACCACTTGTCGGGTTACACTGGTGTATGACACTGCTTCGACCCACTTGGTAAAGTAGTCAATGGCTACCAGGATGAACCGATGTCCGTTTGAAGCTTTGGGTTCAATTATGCCAATCATGTTGATTCCCCACGTAGAAAAAGGCCATGAAGAAGAAAGAACTTTGAGATGCGTTGGCGGTACATGGATTTTGTCAGAGTATATCTGACACTTGTGACACCTCCTCATGTACTTGTAGCAATTGGATTCCATTGTCAGCCAATAATATCCTGCTCTCAAAATTTTTCTTGCCATTGTATGTACATTAGCATGAGTGCCAAAGGATCCTTCGTGGATTTCTTTCATTAACATGTTTACTTCTTGTCTGTCTACGCACCTGAGCAAGACCATGTCAAAGTTTCTCTTATAAAGTGTATCGCTGTTCAGGAAGAAGTTGCCAGCCAGTCTTTTTAGAGTCTTCCTATCTTTTCTGGATGCCCCATGCGGGAATTCATGTCTTTGAAGGAAGCACTTGATATCATGATACCATGGTTTATCATCTATGACTGCTTCAATTGTGAAGATGTAAGCGGGCCTTTCAAGGCGCATTATGTCAATCTTAGGTACGTCATTCCATTGACTTACACTAATCATGGAGGATAGAGTGGCTAATGCATCAGCCATGTGATTTTCTTCACGAGGGATATGATGAAACTCGATTATGTTGAAGAATGTTAACAACCTTCTCTCGTAGTCTTTTTAAGGAATCAATCCTGATTGATATGTGTTCCACTCTCCTTTGATCTGATTAATAACCAGGGCTGAGTCGCCATATACATCCAAGTTCTTTATCCTTAGGTCAATGGCTTCTTCGAGACCCATGATGCAAGCTTCGTATTCGGCCTCATTGTTTGTGCATTTGAATGTCAATCTGGCGGTTAAAGGAATATGGGTACCCTGAGGTGTTACGATGATTGCCCCAATTCCATTTCCATAAGTATTAACAGCTCAGTCGAATATTAGCCCCCATTGGGAACCTGGTTCTGGCCCTTCGCTGGGTATCGGTTCATCGCAATTTTTCATTTTCAAGTACACGACATCTTCATCTAGGAAGTCAAATTTGACTGATTCCTGATCGTCAATCGGTTGATGAGCCAAATGATTGGCTAAAATACTTTCTTTGACGGCTTTCTGAGCATGGTACTCGATATCGTATTCCGATAGCAACATCTGCCAACGGGCAATCCTTCCTGTGAGAGCAGGCTTTTCAAAGACGTACTTGATCGGATCCATTTCAGAGATTAACTAAGTAGTGTGGCAAATCATGTACTGGCGAAGAAGTTTAGCTGCCTAGGCTAGAGCGCAACAAGTTTTCTCGAGCATAGTGTATCGAGTTTCACAGTCTATAAACTTCTTGCTTAAGTAGTAAATGGCTGACTCTTTTCTTTTTGTCTCGTCTGGTTGGCCAAGTACACAACCCATGGAGTCTTCCAAGACTGTTAAGTAGATAATCAATGGTCTTCCTTCCACTGGAGGAGACAAAATAGGTGGATTCAACAGATATTTCTTGATGATGTCAAACGCTCTTTGGCAATCTTCTGTCCATACATAGCTTTGCTTCTTTCTGAGTAGTTTGAAGATCGGCGCGCATGTCGCGGTCATGAGGGATATGAATCTTGAGATGTAATTCAGAAGTCCTAAGAATCCTCTGACCTATTTTTCAGTCTTCAGGGAAGGCATTTCTTGAATGGCCTTGACTTTGTCGGGATCAACCTTAATTCCCTTTTGGCTGACGATAAATCCCAAGAGTTTTCCTGAGCGAACACCGAATGTGCACTTATTAGGATTCAAGCGGAGCTTGTATTTTCTCAGACGCTCGAATAACTTGGATAGTTGTTCCACATGTTCTTCTTTTGTTTTAGATTTGGCAATCATATCATCGACGCACACTACAATTTCTTTGTGCATCATGTCGTGAAACAGAGTTATCATGGCCCTTCAATAGGTTGCCCCCGCGTTCTTTAGACCGAACGACATTACCTTATAACAAAAGGCGCCCCATGGGGTGATGAATGAAGTTTTCTCCATATCTTCCGGCGCCATTTCGATTTAATTATAGCCTGATAATCCATCCATGAAGGAAAAGACTTTGAATTTTGTTGTGCTGTCTACCAGCATGTCAATGTGTGGTAGGGGAAGTCATCCTTAGCCATATCTGGATGAGTCCTTCTCAGTCTTTGTTTTACTTGAGGACATTTTCTTTTCAGTGGTAAGTGATGTTCCACGATGCTGGTATCCAACCCTGGCATGTCCTGATAGGACCAAGCAAATACATCTAGAAACTCTTTGAGAAGTTTTATCAAGTCTTCTCTGATAGTTGGACTGAGCAGTGCTCCAATCTTAACTTCCTTCTTTTCTTCTTCTGAACCCAAATTGACTATTTCCAACGGCTCTTTATGAGGCTCAATGGACCTTTCCCCTTGTCTGAGTAGTCGAGAGATATCTTCTGGAATTTCTTCGTTCTCTTCTTCTTCGGCGTCAAATACCGGGAATTCAAAGTTGGGAGAAGGCATTGGATCGTATGTTTCAATGGGGTTTAAAACAAGCAATCTGCATGACTCGATGATTCCTTTTTTTTAGAAAAGACAGAGAAAATGCAAGAGTGTGTGCAGTGTATTTTTTGAAAACGCTTATTTTTATTTTGGGTTGTTTTTTAGGATTACCAATTTCTGAAAAAACGAAAAGTGAGAACATCAATAAATGCGGGAATTTAGAATGACATTATTTATTCATGATTTGTCAATTCTTGAAACACACCCTATAAAACAAAACTATGTCGCTTTGGGCGAAGCGAAGAGGGACATTTACAGAAAAGTGAGCCCTATAAAACATCTATTTCACTCGGGCAAAGTGAAAGGTCAAAACAAAGATGGTAATTAATTTGACTTATGGACGACTTTCAGGATATCGACTGCAACCCAATGGAGATGAACTCCTCTGTGAATCACAAAGTCTGGTGCTTCCCTTCTTGGTTTGTCTTCATAAATGGCACTGATTTCTGGTGGAGTAGGATCATTGGAGTCTTCTTCCCATGCAGAGTTTCATAAGAGGACTCTTTTGTCGCATCTTCCATAGTATTTTCACTCTCAAGAGGATCTCTCCATCCAGTTGGTTGGATGTCCTCGTATTCGATGCGAAAGCTTTCGGGAGTAGTGTATTTGACTAGAAAGTCGTACTTGTTGCTTGGCTGCCCCAAGGTATCTCAGGTTTCTATGGGAATAGATGAGTCATCTTCCTCAATGATGTTGACCTCAGGAAAAGCATAGTTAATGAACTCTTGTCCTGCAATCTTTGAAAATTCATCAATGTGGTGTTGGACATTTTTGGAATGTCCTGAGTAAGGATTTCATGTCTCTGTGGGAACATGGGTATTCTTTTCAAGATTACTCAGCTGATAGGCATTGTCCGACTTACTCTTTTGCCCCGAGTCTTCCGTGTATGGCTTCCAGATTGGCAAGTCATCCAGGGGGTCATAATAATCATAGTCAAAGTTGTCTTTCATCAGATTGTCTTCCTCTAATGAGTTGGGCAGAGCATGGCATCCTTCGGGATCATAATCTCCATAGATCATCCTGACATCTGATCTCGGTATATATCTTGGGCTCTGCTTTGGAGAGCAGAATGGTATATATGCTTCTCCCTGAGACATATAACCATCATCGTTGAGATAAGACTTCCACTCCTCATCTGTGTCGGAGGAATCGTTCCCATCGATGGTGTGGACTTCTTAAGATACTGGGTAGAGGAAGCCTCCGCTGTGAAAGAAATCTTGAATGGTGTAGCGAGCGATTTTGGACGCGGTTCTTAAGCGCTGGTCGCTCTCTGCGGTTTGAGCTTAAACTACAGGTCGATTCATTTTTTATCCTATTGTGAGCTGAATAAGGAAGGGAAATAGATGTCTCCAATTAACCCTGCTTTGCATACTGAGTTTAAACAGCGGTCTGTTAGGTTACGAATGCTATCAATGTGGGGGGGCCTTTGTACTGGTTATTTGTATTTTCGCCAATACTGTTTTCTTTCTTTTTACCTGGGCAGAAGGTTTCTGGCGGGGAACAAGGGTTAGGATGTTAGGACTGATGCTTTTGAATTACTGCTTTTGATTGATGGAGATACGGGATTTGGGTTTTTTGTTGATTGTGCTCGCTAAGATTTTTCTTTCAATCTTATGCCTACGTATTCCCGTTTATCCAAAACAGGGAAATCAGAGCGTTCGTAGTTCCTCCTATTCTATGGGAGGAAATGGGTGTTTTTGGTGTCTTGTTCAAAGCCCAAGGCGTGAAGCGAAAGGTGGTTTGTATCTTGTTCAAAGCCCAAGATGTGAAGCTGAAAAGTATATTTGTGTCTTGTTCAAAGCCCAAGACGTGAAGCTGAAGGATTTAGAGAGGATTTGTCATCTCTAAAGAGGGGAGAAGGAGAATTACTTTAACTGGGATACGCGGATCCGAGCAATGCCATAATTTCCGAAGAAAGGGTTTTAACCTGAAGGAGAAGACTTTAACTCAGTATAGAGCAACGCCATCTTTCCTTAGGAATTCCTCATGCTAAAAGAAGGACAGTGGCATGGATGTAAATAATCCAGAGGCTTGCCGCTTACAGCGATTAGATGAAAGGGAAGGAGTTGTTGATGTTTGTATACTGTGAACGAGGCACAACTTTGATGCTAAAAGGTTGATTGGATCAACCAGTGGTTTTCTTATACAAATCCTAAGAGGAGGCTAATTTCCGCTAGGAAAATCATTATACAAAGCCTAAGAGGAGGCTATTTTGTGTCCCGTACAAAGCCCGAGAGAGAGGCTAAAAGATTTTGACCCGACGATGGAGTCTTTGTGTCTCGTACGAAGCCCGAGATGGAGGCTATTGTTTGTTTGACTCAACGACGGAGTCTTTATGTGTCTCGTACGAAGCCCGAGAGAGAGGCTAAAACGTTGTTTGACTCCGCTGGGGAGAATCATTGTACAAAGCCCAAGAGGAGGCTAGAGTAACTGTTTCAGTTAAGTGACAGGTCTAATATACTGATTTTAAAAGACAAAATCAGTTTTTATATGAGCATCCCTGTACTCATGGGTTAGATCTGAGGATCGGGGTTGTTTCCTTTTCTTTGAGGAAACCCAAAGGGTATTGAGACTGTCCGAGTCTGCGGGTTTCCTTCCTATTTAACGAAGGGGTCACTTGAGAATGTCTTTGAGACTCAAGGAAGTTAGACTGTCCGTGTCTAGAGTTTCATCTTTTGTACTATGTTTTGAGAAACAGTAGTAGACTCTTTGAAAGGACTGTTCTATGAAGATGACTAGGTTCTGTTCCTATACCTCTAGGAGGTCGTCGGGACAATTTGCACGAAGCCCAAGAGGAGGCTGGAAACTTTTAAGAAGCCGACGGGTCCTTGTACGAAGCCCAAGAGGAGGCTATCATTCCTGGAGGAAGAGATCATTATACGAAGCCTAAGAGGAGGCTGTGAATACTTCTAAGAAGCCATAGGGTCCTTGTACGAAGCCCAAGAGGAGGCGGGGTTGCTTTTAAGAAGCCCGTGGGTCCTTGTACGATGCCCAAGAGGAGGCCGATGCTTTTAAGAAGCCCGTGGGTCTATCATCTCCTTTCCATTAGGAGAGATAACTCTTTTAAAGATAAAAACCACTGGTAAACGTGCGAGGTTTACTATCCAGCAACCTTTAGCTTTTAAAGAGGGTTCCTTAGTTAAGGTCCAAGATTATGACCGTAGTGGGTATCCAAACCCCGAGACATTCAAGGTAAGCTATCCATAAGGAATAGATCAAGTCAGGAAAGTTCGAGAATTTGGAAGAAACTCAAAGATGCCATTCACGGAGAATACATTCATCTTGGGGAGTAGAGCTTCTTGACGATTCCTAAGGAGGACAGCCGAAGAGAAGACTGTATCTGGTGCTCCTATTGGGGATCAAGGCGTCTATTTCTACGAATAAACGAAATGGTTTTACCTAGTGCTAGACGTAGTTGCCGGGGAAACTCGAAATATCTATACTATTATTACACAGTAGATATGAGTTTATGAAAGGAGACTTACAGTGAGCAGCCCCACAATACAGTTTATAATATGAAAGCAGTAAACGAAAGCGATAACCACTTACTCGGTTGTAGTGCTTCCATGCTGTTTGGTTAGTTGTTCAACAAAGAAAGATTGAAAACAACAGTATATTCAAAATCAAAGGAGAAAGTGTTTTGAAAAAGAAAGATTTGGGGCTTACAGCTCAACGAGAGGCCCAGACTTTTATCAGTGAGCGCACTGTTTGACTTTGTACAGCAGGACTTATACAAGTGACTGGGGCCCAAAAATGGTTTTCTGTACAAAGGGATGGGTCTTACACTCTCTCAAGAGGCCCAAAAAGTTTAGAGAAAAAAGAGTGGGGCTTATAACACGAGGTAGGCCCAAATGATTTTTCGTTTTAAAAAAATGGCGATCGCGCCGTGGTTTTCTTTTAGCACAGAGGGACTTATACAATAAGTGAGGCCCAAGATGTTTGGTTAAAAGGGGGATTGGGTCTTACACTCTAATAGAGGCCCAAAGTGTTTTGAATGGGTCTTATAGCTCAAGGAGAGGCCCAGATGATTTTTTATTTTTAAACGGGCGACAATCGCGCCGTTTACTTGTACAGAGGGACTTATACAATGAGTGAGGCCCAAAAAGTTTTTGTACAAGGGGGGATGGGTCTTACACTCTCTCAAGAGGCCCAAAAAGTTTTTGAAAATGATTTATGAGGGTTGAATTAATCCAAAACCCTAATTTATTTTCAAAATGTATTTAATTGAATAAAAATTCAATTAAAATGATCAAAAATTGTTTAACACATGGAAAACAAATTGTGATCTTGGATTAATCCTTCAAAAATTAAGTATTGACCTACAAAATAATTAGAAAGCATTAAAAGTTGCAAAATCAATGTAGAAAAAATATTTAAAATGTCAAAAAACAATCAAAATATTAATTCTTTACAAAAATATCAATTATATGAAATAAATAATATTTTTGGGATTTTTTGGGAAAATAAAATATCTTAACATTTTTGTGAATTATTAAAAAAAGAATCAACTCAAAATCATTAAAACTCAGAGAGAAATTAATTTTTGAATCAATTAAACAAAATCACAAAATTCAAATATTCAAATATATGAAAATGGCGCCAAGAACAGCTGAAGAACACGCGCGTGTTCTGGGATTCTCAGATTTGCATTTTCTATCCAATCTCCATGAATACTTGATTATATCATGCAATCCACATATCATTATGCTCGTCTCAACCTCACGATCATGTCTATGTACTTTAATTTCATTTAAATTAAACATATAACAATAAATCACGAAGAAACCTCAAGAACCCTAATTTCTGCATGAAGGCTAGGATTTTTGATACACGATTCAAACAATGCAATTAATTGAGGGAAAACATTCCATGCATGATTATGAACATATGGCCAAATTATTGTGCAAGGAAATATGCATAGATTGAGAGATGACCAAGTATGTGCTTACCTCCAAGTCGTGACAGCAAGTTCAAAGTGATTTTTGATCTGGAGGTGTTACAGATGAATTGTGATGATCTGAACAGCTTCCCTACACCCTATGGATTATGTTTGGATGATTGGACTTGATTGAAATTGGCTGGATCATTTTGTGGTACCTCAGCTGCACTTTGGTTAAAACCTTGAGCAACCAGCTGGTGATTTTGTGAAATTGGTGTTTCAGAAGTAATCTAAGTGTTTGATCAGCTCATATGTGATGTATGTGAGGTGTGTGAGTGATTGGTTTGATTGGAATTGCTCTCAAACTCAAAACCCGATAGTGACTTGCCTTAGAAGGCAAAATTGGAGTGAAAGAAGAGATTTTGAGGAAAACATCTGTTTGATGGCTTTGGTGTACTCAAACTGATCACAATTGAGCTCTATTTATAGTAGAGCAAGTTTGTTTTAGGATCCACAGTGAATGGCAACTGCAGCAGGTGTTTCCTCAATGTTGGCCAATGGAAATGCAAGTCTCCTCTAGCCATTGATTAGAGGTTAGGGCACAGAGCTATGGTCCCCTTGGTCTTGGATAAGTCTTGACTAATTTCATATGAGAATGGCTCAGTCCATGCCACCTTGATGGTTCCATTGAATGCCTCATTCCAAATTTGAAATCTTGTCCCTATTTTGGCCATTCTAGGTTCAACATGCTATTTCTTGTTCCATGGACTTTGGAGGCTTGGCTCAGTGATTGTCCCCTTTAGATTCAATCCTCTGAGGTGTCCAAGTGGATAGGAGCAATTGAATTTGTCTGATTTTGGCAAATCGACCAAAGTTGCAAATTCTGCCTTGCCTTGACAGATTTCAGCAAGGTAACTTGCCAATGTCATATCTCATGGTGTAAGTTGAATTTGGCAATGTTCTTGGCCATTTTGGAAAGCTCTTACATGATACAACAACTGTTTGAACAAGTTTTGTTTTGATCTCTTTTGATTCCAAGTGAAAAATCCCCCTACATTTGGCAAAAAGTGAGGCAAAATCTGACTTAGTGAAAATTTCACTAAGTGTTGGAAAAAGTGACATTTTCACTTGTCAGCCACTTTGATCACTCCATAACTCAAAGTCCTTAATGAATTGGAATGACTTGTAGTTGAAGTTTTTGTAGGTGATAATGAGGGCTACAAAACCATATTTGGATGATGAAAAATGGCCTTGTGGTTTAGGAGTTATGGTCCTCCAAAGTTGGTACCCTTGCCACTTTATTTTTAACTTAGAAAAATTTCTAAGTTTTTATGATTACCCCTTTTACAAGTTATCTCACTTTTCTTGATTTTTCTTGATGAATGATGATTCAAATCATACATTAACATCATTTTAGGGTTAAAAATCCATTTTGGTGAAAAATCTCAAAAAGTCAAAGTTGACTTTTGTGCACAGTTGACTTTTTATCAGATGAATTCCAAACTGTGCAATTCTTCAGGAAATCATGTCCTTGACCTAAATCAAACTTGATGGACATGTCCCATGGGTGTCATAGGGTATATTCAATCATGTATTAGGGTTTGGGAGCATGTCCAGGTCAAAAGTCAAAGTTACAGTTGACTTTTCTCGCGAAACCCTAATTGTGGTGCAGATGAAATTGAGACTTGTGGCTCAAGCTTCTTGGATCAATCCATTGTTCCAAATGGATCAATATGGTATATTAGAGACCCTCAAATCATGTCTTGAGTTCTCAACTCATGGTTTGTCCCAAAAGTCAATTTAGGGGTGAATTAGGTCAAGAAACCCTAATTCCTAATTTTTGATGTATGCATCCCCTTGAGGCAAAATTGACTTGATGCATGGGTTCACGAGGTTCCATGAAGTATATTAGGTTATGTTTTGGATCAATGGCTTGTGCCCAGATGAAATTTTTCATCTGGAGGCCCTGGGTGATCAAAACCCTAATTTGGTGACACTGTCGATCTGGAGACTTGATCCACCTAGAAGGGAGCAGCTTTGTGCTTAATCCTTGAAGTAGGAGTCCTTTTGATCCTTTGAGGATGTTTGAGAGATTAGACAAGTTTAAAATCAAGTCATTTCTTGATTGAGCCTTTGTCTAAAGCTCAGAGAGGGCTTGAAACCCTAATTTTGATTGTAGTGGATGCTCACCCATCTTTGGGGAGACTGATGAAACATAAAGGTACATCCATATTGTGGTGATGATTTGCACAATGATGGGAAACTTTAGTGGTCAAAATTTGGGGTATTACAGATGCCCCTATTTAATCTTCTTGGACCCGAAGGTGTGAATGACGAAGGGATTCGGGCATTCGGGGTGCAAGAGGATTAAATATCGGAATACCCGAAATTTTGATGGTGGTTATGAATGGTAGCTTACGCATTCATCTTCTTTAGCTAAGCAATGATGCTTAGAAAAGGTAAACTTCCCCTCGATCCTGGTCTTCAGCCAAGGAGCTGGTCTCAGTTTTCTTTTGAAATAAACTTCCCCTCGATCCTGGTTTCCCACCAAGGAACTGGTCTTAGTTTCTTTTGTAAACTTCCCCTCGATCCTGGTTTCCTACCAAGGAACTGGTCTCAGTTTCTTTTGTCAATAAACTTTCTTGACAAGGAACGCTGTTAGTAGCGGTTTTCCTTCAAACTTCTCGCCGAATTTTCCTGGGGAGATGCCATTTGAGTAGAAAATGTTTTGCTGTCAGACTTGCTGGGGAACCCAGTCGTCTGAGTTGTAGAGTTGTACAAACTTCTCTGTTGGAGACACCATTTGTTTCTACTGGGGAAAGCGAGTCTCTTGAGAGACTGTTTTCATTTGGGGGTTTACATCATACTTTTCTCGGGATCTTCCCGGAGAAACGCCATATGATGGGGTCCAATTTTGTGGTGCCGATGACCTTTTCATCAGCGGTCTTTTCGGAGCAAAACTGGCGTGCTGCCGAATCTCTGATCACGAGGCTTCCTCTGTGGATTTTCCTTAATCCGGGAAAGCAAGGATATCATCTTTGATGGTGAAGAGTGATATTTGTTGAAGGTTCTCTGATCTTTCAGAGGTTCAAATTATCAAAGTGGCCAAGTGCCGACTCTGATCTGAAGATACACTGGTGGCGAGATTGTGCAGACGCAACACTTCCCGACGAGGAAAGAACTGACAAACTCGATTGAGAAAACTGTTTATCACTAGGGGACAAGACCGACTCAAGTGATAGTGATGCAATACGAAATGCGAACGCAAATAAAATGCATGAAGTACGTATGTGTATGCTGACAAAAAAGACGCGACATACAGACTAATGGATGAACACAATCGGATACTCGGCCATCGCGGGGCGAAGAAATACCGTTGGTTCCAAAATAGCAATTCCACCTTGCTTAGGAGAGATAGTCCCGTTGGGAGCTATGTTGATCGGGCTTAGGAGATGAGAACTCGGCCGAAGTGTGTCAGACGAAACAAGGTCTCTGGCACAGTTGATCCCTTCATTCAGGCATACTGGCTTAGAAGGAGTACTTTGATTCTGCACTTTGAAGTTCGCTTACTTCGGGAGAAGCGATCGATGTTCTTCTGATGTTCAACAGTCAAAAGAAATGCCATCTTTAATTTAAAAGCAGAAAAAGTTTAACAAGTAAATTTATTTTTGTTTTATTTCAAGAATCGCTGATTAAGTTTAAACAACGTCGTTTTGTAAAGCTAAAACAAATAAATAATTACAAACAAAAGCACAAGGGCTCAAATTTTATTGATAAGATGGAGATCAGCCAAACGCGTGATTCCAAATAGTATATACAAAGTTAGAAAATGGTAATTTACAGGGAAAAGGGCTACGTTGAAACATAACGACCACTATCCTTCTACCAACTTTGAATTCGGGACATCCTGAGCTTCCTGTCGAAGATGACCTTTGACTAGAGATTTCCTCCGATAGATGATGCAACTGCTGCTGAGGGACTTGCCTCTGTTGAACATAGTTACTTGCCATTATCCCTAACTTTTGCCTGGATTGTACTATGAGATTTCCAATCCATCAGGATGATTTTTTTCCATGTCTCTAACTTTTGCCTGGACCGCCCTTTCGGGTTTTCAATCCACCGAGACGTTTTTTTTTAGTTTAGGCGAAGTATTTCTTGACTACATCAACATTCGTGGGGTAGGAAAATTCCTCTCCGTCCATGGTTGCAAGTCTCAAGGCGCCGCCTGAGAAAGCTTTCGTGACCACATAGGGGCCATCATAATTTGGGGTCCATTTGCCCCGAGAATCAGTGAGAAATGATTGTATCTTCTTGAGCACAAGGTCTCCTTTCCTGAAGACACGAGGTCGGACCTTTTTGTCAAACGCCCTCTTCAGTCTTTGCTGATACAACTGACCGTGGCATAGTGCCGTGATTCGTTTTTCCTCGATCAGGTTCAGTTCGTCGTGTCGACTTTGACACCATTCGGCTTCGGTGAGCTTAGCTTCCATCAATACCCGGATTGATGGGATCTCTACTTCTATGGGGAGAACCGCCTCCATACCATATACTAGAGAGAAAGGGGTTGCCCCTGTTGAAGTGCGGACAGATGTTCGATAACCGTGAAGAGCAAAGGGTAGCATTTCGTGCCAATCTTTATAGGTTACAACCATCTTTTGAACGATCTTCTTGATGTTCTTGTTAGCCGCTTCTACCGCTCCATTCATCTTGGGTCGGTAGGGAGATGAGTTATGGTGTTCGATCTTGAACTCTGTGCACAACTCTTTCATCATCTTATTGCTCAAGTTAGATCCATTATCAGTAATGATCTCGCTTGGAACACCATAACGGCAGATGATATTATTTTTGATAAATCGGACCACTACTTGTCGGGTTACATTGGCGAATGACGCTGCTTCGACCCACTTGGTGAAATAGTCAATGGCTACCAGGATGAACCGATGTCCGTTTGAAGCCTTGGGCTCAATCATGCCAATCATGTCGATTCCCCATATGGAAAAAGGCCATGGGGAAGAAAGAACTTTGAGATGTGATGGCGGTACATGAATTTTGTCGGAGTATATCTGACACTTGTAACACCTCTTCATGTACTTGTAGCAGTCGGATTCCATTGTCAACCAATAGTACCCGGTCCTGAGAATTTTTCTCGCCATTGTGTGTCCATTGGCATGAGTGCCAAAGGACCCTTCATGAATTTCTTTCATAAGCATGTCTGATTCTGGTCTGTCGACGCATCGGAGCAAGACCATGTCAAAATTTCTCTTATAGAGAGTGTCACCGCTCAGGAAGAAGTTTCCAGCCAATCTTCTGAGGGTTTTCCTGTCTTTTCTGAGTGCCCCAGATGGCTACTCTTGTTTCTGAAGGAAGCATTTGATATCGTGATACCAAGGTCCGTCGTCTATGACTGCTTCAATCGTGAAGATGTAAGCGGGCCGTTCAAGGCGCATGATGTCGATCTTAGGTATGTCATTCCATCGACCTACACTAATCATGGAAGAGAGAGTGGCTAATGTATCAGCCATGTGATTCTCATCACGAGGGATATGATGAAAGTCGACTCTGTTGAAGAAGGGTAACAACCTTCTTGCATAGTCTTTGTAAGGAATCAATCCTGATTGGTACGTGTTCCAATCTCTTTTTATCTGATTGATAACCAAGGCTGAATCGCTGTATACGTCCAAGTCTTTGATCCTTAAATCAATCGCTTCTTCGAGACCTATAATACAAGCTTCGTATTCGGCCTCGTTGTTCGTACATTTGAACGTAAGTCGAGTGGTGAAAGGAATGTGGGTACCCTGAGGGGTAACAATGATTGCCCCAATTCCGTTTCTGTAATGATTAACTGCTCCGTCAAAGATAAGTCCCCACTGGGAACCTGGTTCTGGCCCTTCATTGGGTAGCGGTTCATCGCAATCTTTCATTTTTAGATACATGACATCTTCGTCTGGGAAGTCAAACCCGATTGATTCCTGATCGTCAATCGGTTGATGAGCCAAATGATCGGCTAAAATACTTCCCTTAACGGCTTTCTGAGCGTGGTACTCTATGTCATATTCTGATAGTAACATCTGCCAACGGGCAATCCTTCCCGTGGGAGCAGGTTTCTCGAAGACGTACTTGATTGGATCCATCTCGGATACCAACCAAGTAGTATGACGAATCATGTATTGGCGAAGACGTTTGGCTGCCCAAGCCAAAGCGCAACAAGTTTTCTCAAGCATCGTATATCGAGTTTCACAGTCGGTGAACTTCTTGCTCAAATAGTAAATGGCAAACTCTTTCCGTTTAGTTTCGTCTTGTTGGCCAAGTACACATCCCATTGAGTCCTCTAGGACTGTGAGGTAAATGATCAGTGGTCTTCCTTCCACTGGAGGTGATAGAATCGGAGGATTCAACAGATATTCCTTGATACTGTCGAAGGCGGTTTGGCAATCTTCTGACCAAACGCAATCCTGATTCTTTTTGAGTAATTTGAAAATCGGCGCACAAGTGGCGGTCATAAGGAATATGAATTTGGAGATGTAGTTCAAACGTCCCAAGAATCCTCTGACTTGTTTTTCAGTTTTCGGAGAAGGCATTTCTTGAATAGCCTTGACCTTGTCAGGATCAACTTCAATTCCTTTCTGGCTGACGATGAACCCTAGTAATTTCCCCGAACGGACACCGAAGGTGGACTTGTTGGGATTCAAGCGGAGCTTGAATTTTCTTAGACATTCGAACAATTTTTACAGATGTTCAACGTGCTCATCCTCTGTTCTTGATTTTGCAATCAAATCATCGACATATACCTCGATTTCTTTGTGTATCATGTCATGAAACAGAGTAGTCATGGCCCTTTGATAGGTTGCCCCGGCGTTCTTCAAACCGAACAGCATTACCTTGTAACAAAAGGTACCCCATGGGGTAATGAACGAAGTTTTCTCCATGTCTTTCGGCGCCATTTTGATTTGGTTATAGCCCGAGAATCCATCCATGAAGGAGAAAACTTTGAACTTTGCTGTACTGTCTACCAGCATGTCAATGTGAGGTAAAGGAAAGTCGTCCTTTGGACTTGCCTTGTTCAGATCTCTGTAATCGACGCACATTCTGACCTTTCCATCCTTTTTGGGAACGGGTACGATGTTGGCTAACCATTGAGGATATTCAGATGTAGCGAGGAAACCTGCGTCGATCTGTTTCTGTACCTCCTCCTTGATTTTGATGGCCATGTCTGGGTGAGTGCGTCTCAACCTTTACTTTACTGGCGGTCATTCCGATCTTAACGGTAAGTGATGTTCCACGATGCTGGTATCCAACCCTGGCATATCCTGATAAGACCAAGCGAATACATCGGGGAATTCTTTGAGAAGCTTTATCAGATCTTCTCTGGCAGTTGGACTGAGCAGTGCTCCGATCCTGATTTCTTTTCCCTCTTTTTCTGAACCCAAGTTTACCGTTTCCAACGGCTCTTTGTGAGGTTCAATGGACCTTTCCTCTTGTCTGAGTATTCGGGAGATCTCTTCTGGAATTTGGTCGTCATTTTCTTCTTCAGCCTCGAATAACGGGAACTCAAAGTTGGGAGAAGGCATCGGATCATATGTTTCAACTGGGTTTAAAACAAGCAATCTGCATGACGTGATGATTCGTGTTTAGAAGAGATAGAGAAAATGTAAGTGTGTGCAGTGTTTTGATTTTACTGCTTGTTTTTATTATTGAATGTTTTTTAGGATTACCATTTTCTGAGAAAAAGCAAAAAGAGAAAATAGCAATAATGCAGAAATTACAGAACAACGTTATTTTATTAATGCACAAGTCGGTTCTTGAAACTACAGCCCTATAAAACAAAACTCACTCGCTTTGGGCAAAGCGAAGAGGGAAATTTACAGAAAGCGAGCCCTATCAAAACATTTGTTTCACCTGGGCAGGGTGAAAGGCTTAAAGATGGCAATTACTTTGACTGGCGAACGACCTTCGGAACATCGACAGCAACCCATTGGCGGCGAACTCCTCGGTGAATCACAAAGTCTGGCACCTTCCTTGATTTGTCTTCAGAAATAACGCTGATTTCTGGTGGAGTAGGATCATTGGAATCTGTTTCCCAGGCAGAATTGTCGTAGGAGGATTCCTCTGTTGCATTTTGCATAGCATTTGTGCTCTCAACTGTATCTCCCCATCCAGTTGGCTAGATGTCTTCGAACCTGATACGAGAGCTTTCGGGAGTAGTGTACTTGACCATAAAGTCGTATTTTCCACTTGGTTGTCCCAGGGTGTCCCACACTTCTGTGGAACTGGAGGAATCATCCCTCTCGATGACGTTGACCTCGGGAAAAGCATAGTTGATGAATTCAAGTCCCGCGAACGTTGAGAATTCATCTTCATGTTGAGTAGTTTTCGAATGACCTGAGTGTTGACCCCATGACATGGTGGGGATACAGGTATTCTGTTCAATGATGGTCAGCTGATTTTCATTGTTCGGCTGACTTTCTTGCCCCAAGTTTCCTGGGTAAGGTTGCCACATCGGCAGACCATCCATTGGGCCATAGTAATTGTAATCAAAGTTGTCTTTCATCAGAGTGTCTTCCTCTAATGAATTTGGCGGAGCACGGCATTCTTCCGGATCACAATCTCCGTAGATCATTTCGACATCTGATCTTGGTATAAATCTCGGACTTTCTGTAGGAAAGCAAAAAGGCATAGGCACCTCTTCCTGAGACATATAGCCGTCTTTGTTAAGGTAGGACTTCCATTCTTCATCTGTGTCAGAGGGATCTTCCTCATTGATAGCATGAACTGTCTGAGATACTGGGTGAAGAAAACCTCCACTATGGAAGAAGTTTTGAAGGGGATGAATACTTTCATCGTTGGCAGCTGTCTGGGTACAGGTCGCAGAAAAACCAAGACCCTTCTTTGTTTTATTGTCAATAGGAATGACAAGCCGTCCCCATCCTGTCGTATCGGTACTCTCGACCGCTTTGATAGCATCTTTGTATGAAGAAATTGAAGTTTCTTCTTTGAACTGACCGCCCTTGCTCACCGATAGCGCTTGGAACTAAGTTCCAATAACCTCCCGGGTTCCACACAAGTAGATGATGATAGGTTACTCACAAGCAAGGCTTGTTCCCCACAAACCGTGACAAGTTGGCCGTTCTTGACGAACTTTAGCTTTTGGTGGAGGGTTGAAGTGACCACTCCAGCCTGATGTATCCAATGTCTTCCTAATAAACAACTGTATGTTGCCCGGATGTCCATGACCTGGAAAGTGATTTGGAAAGTGCGAGGACCAATAGTTATGGGAAGATCAACTTCGCCGACAACCATTTTTCTGGATCCGTCGAATGCTTTGACGACGACCTCGCTGACTCTCATCGGAGGGCCCTTGAATGATAATTGCGTCAAAGTGGACTTTGGCATAACATTCAGGGATGACCTTGTGTCTACCAGTACGTTGGCTAAAGCATCGCCCTGGCAGTTAACTGTAATGTTGAGTGCCATGTTATGACGGCGACCCCCTTCGGGTAATTCATCATCACTAAATCCCAAATTATTGCAGGAAGTGATGTTAGAGACAATGCTATCAAATTGTCTGATTGTTACATCCTGTTCCACAAAGGCTTGCTCCAAGACTCTCTGTAGAGCCTCCATGTGGGCTTCTGAACTGAGTAACAGTGATAATACCGAGATCTTTGAAGGAGTCTGTAATAGTTGATCAACAATGTTGTATTCACTCCTTTGGATGAGCTTTAGCATCTCATCTTTGTCTTTTGAAAAGTCGGGATTACTAGATTGACCGACTGGTGGATCAGGAATTCCTGCCTGAAGTTCCTTTTCTTTGTTGGGTTCTTCAACCCCTCGGTTGAAGATTCTACCACTCCGTGTTACACGACTGATGTCTGCAATATTCACGACGGAGGGTAATGGAATTTCCTTTCCATTCTCGATTATTGTTGCACCGTATTTGTAAGGGATTGCCTTAGCTGATTCATACGGTAGTGGTCCCGGTGGATAGATGATTACGGGAGCCTTCTGATTTTTCTGACCATCGTAAGTAATCTCGATCTGTTCCTGGTTGGGAACTTTAGATTCATCAAATAGAGGGATGATGGCAAAAACATCCCTGGTCCTGTGATGACCAGAGATCGTGACAACATCCTCAACTTGATCGGCAAGGTAATTTGGTGTCCAGTTGATGGGTCCAGAACCCGGATATGGACGAATTTCTCCATGATCGACCTGACCCTGAAGAGCTGCTCTCACAAGGTAACACCCTTGGTTACTTTCTAAATAGACGCTACAACTGTCATAGTTGTGTGGTGGTACCTGGCCACGCCCACTTTGAATACAATGTAACCTCACTAGGTTACCTTCCACTGATCGGACATCCTGACTTTGATGACGAGTAGGATTCCTGTTACTGATCCTAATTTGCTGAGTATCTTCATCCATGTAGATTGGCATCCACCAATGATTTAACAAGTGTTGAAGTGCCTCCTGGACAAGGGTACAACCCCGATCGTTTTCACAACCCGCTTTACAGCTTTGATAGTCATGTGATATTAAGAATCCAAGTCGGACCTGCTCAGCATGTAACTCTACCAGGTTGGTATTCATCACACGAATATCGAAGATCTGAACCATATTGATTTGATAGGGATTCCTATCATGGTAGTCTTGGATCCATCCAAGATCCATCTGACGCTGGAGGGCCTCTTGTATGAAAGAGCATCCCTGTTTGTTTACCGAGCAAGTCAGACAGGAACTGTAATTGTGCCGCGGCAGATTATGATAATGGCTTTGCCTTGAGTGCATCGCCACCAAGTTGACATTCATCGCACGGATGTCGTGGTTTTGAATGACGTTGGAATTCGTGTAAACCATGTTAACTCCACGAACTCGGTGCTCTTGGATCCATCCGAGATCCATCTGTTCCTGCAGAGCTGCTTGCACTACAGAACATCCCTGGTTGTCTTTAGAGCAGATATTACACTGGTGATAATTATGAGGTGGCACATGGCCATATCCACCCTGTCTACAATGCATCTTGACCAGATTGGTCCCCAATAAGAGTACATCGTGAACTTGATAGACATTGTCAGTCTCTTTCTCAATCAGATTGACTGCAGTTTTCTCATGTTGAGGCAGCGGGTTCATAAGAACATTAGGATTCGTATCTTTGAAAGATAAGAGCCCGCTCCTAACAAGCTTTTGCACGTCGGATTTGAAATTGAGGCAAGTCTCTATGTTATGCCCTGAACCTCCTTGATGATAAGGGCATGTTTGATCCGTTTTAAACCAAAAAGGCAGATTTTCCGGAACTGTAAGAGGAGACTTAGTCTGAATGTGCCCCTTAGCCAGCAGTAACGGAAACAGCTCTGCGTACGTTACGGGTATAGGATCAAATCCTGGTGGCCGTGTTGTACGGTTGTTGTTATATGGAGGATGAGCCTGCTGAAGAGGCTGTTGTGTCCTTTGTTGGTCAGGTTGGCTCTGCGCAACCTGAGGTTGACACATAGGAATAGGTGCGGGGCCGATAGCAGGAGTAATAGCTGCTACTGGATGATAACGTCGCCGTTGCTTTCCGAGAGAGATATTCCCAATATCTTGCTCTTTTTTCTTAGGGAGAGCACTACCATATTTTTTAGTACCGCTCGTTGATCCAGTGTCTTTTACCAAACGCCCTTCTCGGACGGCTTCCTCAAGACGTACACCCATGCCGACCATTTCGGTGAAATCATTGGGCGCACTGGCGACCATTCGGTCATAGTAAAATGAGCTTAAGGTCTTTAAGAAGATCTTTGTCATCTCTTTTTCCTCAAGAGGTGGACAAATTTGAGCGGCAATTTCACGCCACCTTTGAGCATACTCCTTAAAAGTTTCCTTGTCCTTTTATGACATTGATCTGAGTTGATCTCTGTCGGGTGCCATGTCCAAATTGTACTTGTATTGTTGGACGAAGGCAGTACCAAGATCTCTGAATGTGCTAATCGTAGCACGGTTTAAACCCATGTACCATTTTAATGCGGCACCGGTTAAACTATCCTGGAAGTAGTGAATCAGTAGGTCCTGATTTTCCGTCTGAGTGACATCCGCCGAGCGTACATCACCAGATGGCTCTGAGGGCAAGAGTTACCCTTGTATTTTTCATAGTCGGGCACTTGGAACTTGTGCGGGACTTTCACATTTGGGACCAAGCAGAGGTCTGCGGCGTCCTTTCCAAATAGATCCTGACCGCGAATGGCTTGCAGTTCCTTCTGCATTTCCAAGAACTGTTCCTGGAATTCCTCCATTCTGTCAAACATAGTTTCCTTCTTACCAGAAGGTGTCTGTGGAATCTGTCCTTCCGGGACAGTGTGCCCTACAGGGGGTGGTATCGTGACTACGGCAGTAAGTCTTGGCGCCTCCCGAAGTTTGTAACCTTCAGGAGTCTTGAGTATGCCCCTGGCATCTTCGCTTTCCCGAAGTTTGTAACCTTCAGGCCCAGCGGCTTCTGTTGCGATTCCCTGATCTTCAGTGATCGGCGGAACATATCCTTCCGGGATATAATTAACAGGCATGCCCCAAGGACGATCTTTCGGTATCTGATACCTAGGATCATACTTCTCCACTATGGGCGTTGAGGTGATCTATGAGATCACAACTCTTTGTAGCTGAGCTTCTGCCATGGCTTGCATGTCGTTACGAAGCTTTCTTATATCCTCTCTCAGAGCGTCGAGCTCTTCTCTCAACTCTCTGTTCTCTTCCTCAAGATCATCCATCTTTTTCTGACAAATGGCCCGAGTATTATACGAATGAGACAGTTTGACTCTAGAATCGAGACACAAACGTGAGATTCGTAGGGAAGAAGAATACGCGATGTGAGAATGATGAATGCAATGATTATATTAATTGTTTTTTTTTGTTTAATCAAAATAAACTTCGACAATTAGATTGCAAATATCAAACACTGGGAAAACCCCTTTTTATTGAATTCCAAAGGATTACAGAAATGGAAATACAGTAGATTACAAAGTGCAGAAACAGAAACCTAAGCTAATGGGTACTGGGTCCTCTTTGAGGAGAAACCGGGTGTTGATTCTGGTATCTTCCTTTTCTTTGACCGGGGCGCTTGGGCCGTCATCGGGTTGTCATTCCTTTGCCAAGTGAAAGGAGTGAGCAAATTCCTTTGGTCATCTTGATTCTCTACAGCATGTTGCTCCAAAATTTCAATCAGAGCATCTTTCTCTTTCAGTAATTGTTGTATTTTGATGCACTCTATGTCGAGGGTGCGATACTTGTTCTTCCAAAATCTTCTTTCCTTTTGAACTTTGTTGAGAGTAACCTGAAGCTTTTCAGTTTCCGTCATGAAGTACATGACAGATTCCCTCGGCGGAAGAATTCCGTAACGAGGATAAGGCATCTTTAGCTTGAGAGCTCTAGTTTGTACCCAGTGGAGATAAGGCTCCACCGAGACACAGTCCAGTTTTCCTAGAGACTCTCGTCCTTTCTTATGAACATGTTTCCAATCATGCACTATTTTCGTCTTTAGTGCTCTGTCGTTTTCTCCTTCTTTAAAGAAAAGACCTTCCAGCTGAACACCCAGTGGGATGTGTCTCATCGGGTATCCAAATTGACGAAGAACCAATACCGGATGGTAGTTGATTCCTCCCTTAGTTCCTATGAGGGGTACGTTGGGGAAGTTTCCACAACGGTCAATGATCCTGATTCCCTCATAAATCCTATTACACCAATCTATATCAGAGTTGGTAAGGGACATGATCTTCTGCGACCAGCGCAAGACCCTCTTGCAATCCCAAAAGGCAGCAGACTTAGGAAAATGGGATATAAACCATTTGTAGAGCAAAGGTACACAGCATGTGATCTCCCCTCCGCTGTACAAATTTCCCAAGTGTACAGAATGATACGCATCTGCAAGCAAAGTCGGCACAGGGTTTCCAATGAGAAAAACCTTAATAGCGTTGATATCGACGAAGTTATTGATGTTGGGAAACAAAAATAACCCGTAGGTGAGCAAGACAAAGGTGCTTTCAAAAGCAGACTCGTTCCCTATACTAGCGAAGTATAGAGCCTTTTTTGTCAAGAATTGGGCTGGCAAACCTTGGATGTCGCCCTTAGTAGTCATGTGAGTCTTGACCTCAGACTCGTCCAAATGAATTGCTCTTGTAATAGTCTGATTCTTTGGAATTTCTTCCAGTCCAGAAAATGGAGCTCGATCCGTGATATGTAAATCAATCAGATGAGAATACTCCTCCAGCGTTGGTGCAAGCTGGTAATCCGGGAATGTGAAACAGTGATAAACCAGATCGTATAATTGAATGAGCGTGTCCATGATCCCCTTAATCACATGGACTCTTAACAGTGGTAGCACACCACCGTGCTTGGCTCTAAAAGCCTCTGGGTTAACGATCATCCTCGCTAACTTTCTCAAATCCTCTAGCTTTGGAACCTTGAAGGTATACTGGTGAGTTCTCCTTCTACCAAAATCCATTAATGCAATCTTTTTCTCTGATATTTGCAATCACAGCCTTAGTTTAATTTGAAAAACAGAGACTAGAAGAGAAGTTTTTTGAATGTTTTAATGTTTTATTAAATGAATGCATGAATGCAGCACACAAAAACATAGAAAAAACATGGGGTCAGAGGGTCGTTGTCATGAAGTCAAGGCTCTACCCATCCCCAAAGGTTTATACTAGGGTGATTTTTGTACCTGTACTCATTATCATCAGCTCCTCCCAGGAAAGCAAAACAACAAGCGGATCGCCAGCGAGTTGTAGAGCAATCTTAGAGTAAGTTCCATTCACCGAGAATAGATCACCAGCCTCAAATGAGGGTAGTATCGCGTAACAACTATTTCCGATAGTTTCCGCACTACGAAAGGGTTTGGCTCCTCAGCTTCTCAGACTTAACAACC
This sequence comes from Lathyrus tuberosus, assembly GCA_022829125.1. NCBI lineage: Eukaryota > Viridiplantae > Streptophyta > Magnoliopsida > Fabales > Fabaceae > Lathyrus > Lathyrus tuberosus. Next base: position 18,794,193 of record JALAZF010000012.1, on the reverse strand, counting down.
GGCCCATTGGCTAGAAGAGTGAATGGGTTGCGTTGGTCAGCCTCCACTGAGGTTGATGGTCGACCCCGTCGCCATCACTTATCTTAAGTGTATACTCATTCTTTCCACATACGGCATCACCCGCATTCCCATTAGCAGAAAAATAAACATGTATAGCAATTAGGAAAAGCAGTATATATATTTGTCCTAAACATCCTAGACATTTAAAGCTAAGAATCCTAAGTTCCTGACAGAAAATGGGTTCCCCGACGGAAGCCCCAATCTATGGTTTTCACACAAGTGAAGAGAAAAAAGGTTTGTCCAAGGTTTTCACCTTAAACGTTTAAGAAAGAACAAAGGGCCCCACGGTGGGCGCCATTTTTTCTGTAGCGAGCGATTTTGGACGCGGTTCTTAAGCGCTGGTTGCTCTCTGCGGTTTGAGCTTAAACTACAGGTCGATTCATTTTTTATCCTATTGTGAGCTGAATAAGGAAGGGAAATAGATGTCTCCAATTAACACTGCTTTGCATACTGAGTTTAAACAGCGGTCTGTTAGGTTACGAATGCTATCAATGTGGGGGGGCCTTTGTACTGGTTATTTGTATTTTCGCCAATACTGTTTTCTTTCTTTTTACCTGGGTAGAAGGTTTCTGGCGGGGAACAAGGGTTAGGATGTTAGGACTGATGCTTTTGAATTACTGCTTTTGATTGATGGAGATACGGGATTTGGGTTTTTTGTTGATTGTGCTCGCTAAGATTTTTCTTTCAATCTTATGCCTACGTATTCCCGTTTATCCAAAACAGGGAAATCAGAGCGTTCGTAGTTCCTCCTATTCTATGGGAGGAAATGGGTGTTTTGGGTGTCTTGTTCAAAGCCCAAGACGTGAAGCGAAAGGTGGTTTGTATCTTGTTCAAAGCCCAAGATGTGAAGCTGAAAAGTATATTTGTGTCTTGTTCAAAGCCCAAGACGTGAAGCTGAAGGATTTAGAGAGGATTTGTCATCTCTAAAGAGGGGAGAAGGAGAATTACTTTAACTGGGATACGCGGATCCGAGCAATGCCATAATTTCCGAAGAAAGGGTTTTAACCTGAAGGAGAAGACTTTAACTCAGTATAGAGCAACGCCATCTTTCCTTAGGAATTCCTCATGCTAAAAGAAGGATAGTGGCATGGATGTAAATAATCCAGAGGCTTGCCGCTTACAGCGATTAGATGAAAGGGAAGGAGTTGTTGATGTTTGTATACTGTGAACGAGGCACGGCTTTGATGCTAAAAGGTTGATTGGATCAACCAGTGGTTTTCTTATACAAAGCCTAAGAGGAGGCTAATTTCCGCTAGGAAAATCATTATACAAAGCCTAAGAGGAGGCTATTTTGAGTCCCGTACAAAGCCCGAGAGAGAGGCTAAAAGATTTTGACCCGACGATGGAGTCTTTGTGTCTCGTACGAAGCCCGAGATGGAGGCTATTGTTTGTTTGACTCAACGAGGGAGTCTTTATGTGTCTCGTACGAAGCCCGAGAGAGAGGCTAAAACGTTGTTTGACTCCGCTGGGGAGAATCATTGTACAAAGCCCAAGAGGAGGTTAGAGTAACTGTTTCAGTTAAGTGACAGGTCCAATATACTGATTTTAAAAGAGAAAATCAGTTTTTATATGAGCATCCCTGTACTCATGGGTTAGATCTGAGGATCGGGGTTGTTTCCTTTTCTTTGAGGAAACCCAAAGGGTATTGAGACTGTCCGAGTCTGCGGGTTTCCTTCCTATTTAACGAAGGGGTCACTTGAGAATGTCTTTGAGACTCAAGGAAGTTAGACTGTCCGTGTCTAGAGTTTCATCTTTTGTATTATGTTTTGAGAAACAGTAGTAGACTCTTTGAAAGGACTGTTCTATGAAGATGACTAGGTTCTGTTCCTATACCTCTAGGAGGTCGTCGGGACAATTTGCACGAAGCCCAAGAGGAGGCTGGAAACTTTTAAGAAGCCGACGGGTCCTTGTACGAAGCCCAAGAGGAGGCTATCATTCCCGGAGGAAGAGATCATTATACGAAGCCTAAGAGGAGGCTGTGAATACTTCTAAGAAGCCGTAGGGTCCTTGTACGAAGCCCGAGAGGAGGCGGGGTTGCTTTTAAGAAGCCCGTGGGTCCTTGTACGATGCCCAAGAAGAGGCCGATGCTTTTAAGAAGCCCGTGGGTCTATCATCTCCTTTCCATTAGGAGAGATAACTCTTTTAAAGATAAAAACCACTGGTAAATGTGCGAGGTTTACTATCCAGAGACCTTTAGCTTTAAAAGAGGGTTCCTTAGTTAAGGTCCAAGATTATGACCGTAGTGGGTATCCAAACCCCGAGACATTCAAGGCAAGCTATCCACAAGGAATAGATCAAGTCAGGAAAGTTCGAGAATTTGGAAGAAACTCAAAGATGCCATTCACGGAGAATACATTCATCTTGGGGAGTAGAGCTTCTTGACGATTCCTAAGGAGGACAGCCGAAGAGAAGACTGTATCTGGTGCTCCTATTGGGGATCTAGGCGTCTATTTATACGAATAAACGAAATGGCTTTACCTAGTGCTAGACGTAGTTGCCGGGGAAACTCGAAATATCTATACTATTATTACATAGTAGATATGAGTTTATGAAAGGAGACTTACAGTGAGCAGCCCCACAATACAGTTTATAATATGAAAGCAGTAAACGAAAGCGATAACCACTTACTCGGTTGTAGTGCTTCCATGCTGTTTGGTTAGTTGTTCAACAAAGAAAGATTGAAAACAACAGTATATTCAAAATCAAAGGAGAAAGTGTTTTGAAAAAGAAATATTTGGGGCTTACAGCTAAAGGAGAGGCCCAGGGTTTTATCAGTGAGCGCACTGTTTGACTTTGTACAGCAGGACTTATACAAGTGACTGGGGCCCAAAAATGGTTTTTTGTACAAAGGGATGGGTCTTACACTCTCTCAAGAGGCCCAAAAAGTTTAGAGAAAAAAGAGTGGGGCTTATAACACGGGGTAGGCCCAAATGATTTTTCGTTTTAAAAAAATGGCGATCGCGCCGAGGTTTTCTTTTAACGCAGAGGGACTTATACAATAAGTGAGGCCCAAGATGTTTGGTTAAAAGCGGGATTGGGTCTTACACTCTAATAGAGGCCCAAAGTGTTTTGAATGGGTCTTATAGCTCAAGGAGAGGCCCAGATGATTTTTTATTTTTAAACGGGCGACGATCGCGCCGTTTACTTATACAGAGGGACTTATACAATGAGTGAGGCCCAAAAAGTTTTTGTACAAGGGGGGATGGGTCTTACACTCTCTCAAGAGGCCCAAAAAGTTTTTGAAAATGATTTATGAGGGTTGAATTAATCCAAAACCCTAATTTGTTTTCAAAATGTATTTAATTGAATAAAAATTCAATTAAAATGATCAAAAATTGTTTAACACATGGAAAACAAATTGTGATCTTGGATTAATGCTTCAAAAATTAAGTATTGACCTACAAAATAATTAGAAAGCATTAAAAGTTGCAAAATCAATGTAGAAAAAATATTTAAAATGTCAAAAAACAATCAAAATATTAATTCTTTACAAAAATATCAATTATATGAAATAAATAATATTTTTGGGATTTTTTGGGAAAATAAAATATCTTAACATTTTTGTGAATCATTAAAAAAAGAATCAACTCAAAATCATTAAAACTCAGAGAGAAATTAATTTTTGAATCAATTAAACAAAATCACAAAATTCAAATATTCAAATATATGAAAAATGGCGCCAAGAACAGCTGAAGAACACGCGCGTGTTCTGGGATTCTCAGATTTGCATTTTCTATCCAATCTCCATGAATACTTGATTATATCATGCAATCCACATATCATTATGCTCGTCTCAACCACACGATCATGTCTATGTACTTTAATTTCATTTAAATTAAACATATAACAATAAATCACGAAGAAACCTCAAGAACCCTAATTTCTGCATGAAGGCTAGGATTTTTGATACACGATTCAAACAATGCAATTAATTGAGGGAAAACATTCCATGCATGATTATGAACATATGGCCAAATTATTGTGCGAGGAAATATGCATAGATTGAGAGATGACCAAGTATGTGCTTACCTCCAAGTCGTGACAGCAAGTTCAAAGTGATTTTTGATCTGGAGGTGTTACAGATGAATTGTGATGATTTGAACAGCTTCCCTACACCCTATGGATTGTGTTTGGATGGTTGGACTTGATTAAAATTGGCTGGATCATTTTGTGGTACCTCAGCTGCACTTTGGTTAAAACCTTGAGCAACCAGCTGGTGATTTTGTGAAATTGGTGTTTCAGAAGTAATCTAAGTGTTTGATCAGCTCATATGTGATGTATGTGAGGTGTGTGAGTGATTGGTTTGATTGGAATTGCTCTCAAACTCAAAACCCGATAGTGACTTGCCTTAGAAGGCAAAATTGGAGTGAAAGAAGAGATTTTGAGGAAAGCATCTGTTTGATGGCTTTGCTGTACTCAAACTGATCACAATTAAGCTCTATTTATAGTAGAGCAAGTTTGTTTTGGGATCCACAGTGAATGGCAACTGCAGCAGGTGTTTCCTCAATGTTGGCCAATGGAAATGCAAGTCTCCTCTAGCCATTGACTAGAGGTTAGGGCACAGAGCTATGGTCCCCTTGGTCTTGGATAAGTCTTGACTAATTTCAGATGATAATGGCTCAGTCCATGCCACCTTGATGGTTCCATTGAATGCCTCATTCCAAATTTGAAGTCTTGTCCCTATTTTGGCCATTCTAGGTTTAACATGTTATTTCTTGTTCCATGGACTTTGGAGGCTTGGCTCAGTGATTGTCCCCTTTAGATTCAATCCTCTGAGGTGTCCAAGTGGATAGGAGCAATTGAATTTGGATGATTTTGGCAAATCGACCAAAGTTGCAAATTCTGCCTTGCCTTGACAGATTTCAGCAAGGTAACTTGCCAATGTCATATCTCATGGTGTAAGTTGAATTTGGCAATGTTCTTGGCCATTTTGGAAAGCTCTTACATGATACAACAACTGTTTGAACAAGTTTTGTTTTGATCTCTTTTGATTCCAAGTGAAAAATCCCCCTACATTTGGCAAAAAGTGAGGCAAAATCTGACTTAGTGAAAATTTCACTAAGTGTTGGAAAAAGTGACATTTTCACTTTTCAGCCACTTTGATCACTCCTTAACTCAAAATCCTTAATGAATTGGAATGACTTGTAGTTGAAGTTTTTGTAGGTGATAATGAGGGCTACAAATCCATCTTTGGATGAGAAAAAATGGCCTTGTGGTTTAGGAGTTATGATCCTCCAAAGTTGGTACCCTTGCCACTTTATTTTTAACTTAGAAAAATTTCTAAGTTTTTATGGTTACCCCTTTTACAAGTTATCTCACTTTTCTTGATTTTTCTTGATGAATGATGATTCAAATCATACATTAACATCATTTTAGGGTTAAAAATCCATTTTGGTGAAAAATCTCAAAAAGTCAAAGTTGACTTTTGTGCACAGTTGACTTTTTATCAGATGAATTTCAAACTGTGCAATTCTTCAGGAAATCATGTCCTTGACCTAAATCAAACTTGATGGACATGTTCCGTGGGTGTCATAGGGTATATTCAATCATGTATTAGGGTTTGGGAGCATGTCCAGGTCAAAAGTCAAAGTTACAGTTGACTTTTCTCGCGAAACCCTAATTGTGGTGCAGATGAAATTGAGACTTGTGGCTCAAGCTTCTTGGATCAATCCATTGTTCCAAATGGATTAATATGGTATATTAGAGACCCTCAAATCATGTCTTAAGGTCTCAGCTCATGGTTTGTCCCAAAAGTCAATTTAGGGGTGAATTAGGTCAAGAAACCCTAATTCCTGATTTTTGATGTATGCATCCCCTTGAGGCAAAATTGACTTGATGCATGGGTTCATGAGGTTCCATGAAGTATATTAGGTTATGTTTTGGATCAATGGCTTGTGCCCAGATGAAATTTTTCATCTGGAGGCCCTGGGTGATCAAAACCCTAATTTGGTGACACTGTCGATCTGGAGACTTGATCCACCTAGAAGGGAGCAGCTTTGTGCTTAATCCTTGAAGTAGGAGTCCTTTTGATCCTTTGAAGATGTTTGAGAGATTAGACAAGTTGAAAATCAAGTCATTTCTTGATTGAGCCTTTGTCTAAAGCTCAGAGAGGGCTTGAAACCCTAATTTTGATTGTAGTGGATGCTCACCCATCTTTGGGGAGACTGATGAAACATAAAGGTACATCCATATTGTGGTGATGATTTGCACAATGATGGGAAACTTTAGTGGTCAAAATTTGGGGTAATAAAAATGGGACGAAAACTTTCATCCTTCTTAGTATTCTGGGTACAAGTTGGAGAGAAACCAAGACCTTTCCTTGTTTTGTTATCAGTAAAAATTACTATCTGTCCCCATCCTTTTATGTCGTTACTCCCCATTACTTTGAGAGCATCTTTGTATGAGTAAAACGACGTCCCTCTTTCTTGGTGGTTCTCATTGCTCACCGAGAGTGCTTGAAATTTGGTTCCAACAACCTCCTCTAGTTCCACACAGGAGAATGATGATAAGTTGCTCACGATTAAGGCTTGCTTTCTGCATACCGTGACTAATTTGTCGTTCTTGACGAACTTCAGCTTCTGGTGAAGTGTCGAAGTGACTGCCCCAACTTTGTGTATCCAAGGTCTTCCTAATAAACAGATGTATGCTGCTCGGATGTCCATGACCTGGAAAGTGACTTGGAAAGTGTGAGGACCAATGGTAACGGGAAGATCTACTTCGCCGATAACTATTTTTCTAGATCCGTCAAAGGCTTTGACGATGATCTCACTGCCTCTCATCGGAGTTCCTTGAAAAGAAAGTTGAACCATAGTTGACCTTGGCATGACATTTAAGGATGGACCTGTGTCTACCAGCACGCTTGCTAGAGCATCGTCCTAGCAACTGACTGTGATATTAAGTGCCATATTATGGTTCTTGCCTTCCTATGGAAGTTCTTCATCACTGAATTCCAAGTTGTTGCAGGAAGTGATGTTGGAGATGATGCGGTCAAATTGTCCTACTGTCACATCTTGTTCCACAAAGGTTTGTTCTAAGAATTTTTGTAGAGCTTCTCCGTGAGCTTCTGAACTAAGCATGAGAGACAGTACAGAAATTCAAGACGGAGTTTGTAACAATTGATCCACAATGTTGTACTCGCTTTTCTGGATGAGCTTTAGCATCTCATCGTTGTTCTTTACAGGTTCTGTATTACAGGATTGACCAACTTGTTGGTCAGGAACTTCCATTTGAGGTTCCTTTTCTTTGTAGGTTCTCCAACTCCTATGTTGAAGATCCGACCGCTCCGGGTAACTCGATTGATATCGACAATGTTCACAATGAAGGGTAATGGAGTTTCTTTTCCATTTTCTATGGTCATTGCATCGTACTTATACGGGATAGCCTTTTCTAATTTGTACGGTATTGGACCTGGCAAGTAGACGATCACATGGGATTTTTGGGCCTTTTGACTGTCGTAGGCCACCTTAATCAACTCTAAGTTTGGAATCCTTCTATTGTTAAGGGAGAATTTTGACTCATCGAGTAGAGGAATTACAACAAAAACATCCTTGGTTATTCCATGATTAGAGATTACGACAGTGTTTTTGTTTTAAAAAGGGAGGTAATCTTGTATCATGTTGATTGATTCAGATTTCAACCATAGTTGAATCGCCTTTCGGTCTAACTAATGCTGGAGGGTTGCTCGTACGAGATAGCATCCTTGGTTATTTTGCGAGCATACTCTGCAGCGTTCATTATTGTAAGGTGGTACCCGACCATATCCGCTTTGCATGTAGTACATCCTTACTAGATCCGTTTCTATTGAGCGGACATCACATATTTGATGTCTACCAGGGTTCCCATCAGTCATGCTAACTTGTTGTGTGTCTTCATCTAGGTAGATCGGAAGCCACCAGTGGTCCAACAGATGCTGAAGAGTCCTTTGCACAAGTGCACAACCTTAGTTGTTTTCGTAGCGTTCTTTACAATCTTGATAATCATGTGAGGCCAGAAAACCAAGTCTGACCTGCTTAGCATTTAATTCCACTAGACTGGTATTCATCAGGCATATGTCAAATATTTTGACCATATTGACTTGATGATCACTTCTTTCATGGTAGTCTTGGATCCATCCAAGATCCATTTGACGTTGGAAGGCCTCTTGCACAAAAGAGCATCCATGATTGTCTTTTGAGCAGATTGGACAGGTGTTGTAATCGTGCCACGGCAGATTGTAATACCGACTTTTCCTTGAATGCATTGCCACTAAATTGACGTTCATTCCATGGATGTCGTGGTTCTGAACGATGTTGGGATGTGCATGAGCCATGTTTATTACAAGAATCCTATGATCCTGAATCCAGCCCAAATCCATTTATTTTTGCAGAGCTGTTTGTACTATGCCACACCCTTGATTGTCCTTGGAGCAGATATCACAATGATGATAGTTATGAGATGGCACATGGTCGTACCCGCTCTATTTGCAATGGATATTTACTAGGTTGGTTCCTAGTAAGCGTACATTGTGAATTTGATAACTGTTGACAGACTCCTCTTCTATCAAATTCACTATAGTCTTTTTCGTGTTGCGGTAAAAACTTCGTCTGAACATTTGGATTAGTATCCTTGAAAGATAAAATCTCGTTCCTGACAAGCTTCTGTACATCAGACTTGAAGCTAAGACTGTTCTCAATGTTATGACCTGATCCCCCTTGATGGTAAGGGCGAGTTTGATATGCTTTGAACCAAAAGGGTGGATTTTCTGGTACTGTAAGAGGAGTCCTGGTTTGAACGTACCCCTTGGCCAGTAGAAGTGGAAATAGTTCTGCGTACAACATCGGTATAAGGTCAAACCCTGATAGTCGTGTAGTACGATTATTGTTATTGTATTGCGGGCGAGCCAGCTGAAAAGGCTGTTGCGGCCTTTGCTTATACTGTTGTTGATTTGGTTGGCTCTGAGCAACCTGAGGTTGATATGTTAGAGTTGGCGCCAGGTTGATAGCGGGAGTTACCGCTGCTACCGGTTGATACCTTCGCCTTTGCTTTCCCAGCGAGTTATTACTGATATCTTGCTCTTTCTTCTTTTGGAAAGCACTACCCTATCTTTTGGTACTGCTAGATGGCTCTGCATTTTTTACCAATCGTCCTTCTCGGACTGCTTCCTCAAGGCGTACTCCCATGTTCACCATTTCAGTGAAGTCACTGGGTACACTGGTAACCATTCAATTGTAATAAAACGAGCTCAATGTTTTCAGGAAGATCTTTGTCATTTCCTTTTCCTCGAGAGGGGGACGGATCTGGGCGGCAATTTCACGCCATCTCTGAGCATATTCTTTGAAGGTTTCTGTATCCTTTTGTGACATTGCTCTGAGTTAGTCCCTATCCGGTGCCATGTCTAAATTGTATTTATACTGCTGAATGAAGGCCGCCCTGAGATCTCTGAAAGTACTGATCTTGGTGTGGTTTAAACCCATGTACCATTTGAGTGCGGCACCGATTAAATTGTCTTGGAAGTAATAGATTAGTAGATGTTGATTGACTGTCTGGGTAGACATTTTCCGAGTGTACATCACCAAATGACTTTGAGGGCAAGAGTTACCTTTGTATTTTTCAAAGTCAGGCACCTTGAATTTGTGCGGTATCTTTACATTAGGGACCAAACAGAGGTCGGTGTAGCGTGCGATTTTTGTCGGTGACGCGACCACCTTATCGCCATGGGTTTCTCCTCACCGCAATGGTAGGGATTTGGGTGCTTCTTTCTGATTTCTTATTTATCCTATGAAGCTGGAAAGAAAAGGGAAGCTATCTAAAACTAACCTTGCACGCAAATGTTTAACTGAACAAATACTTAAGAGATTGGGAAGCTCGGGGTCAGGTTATACAATGGGGAGTTGTCAATTACCCATCCTATATGTGATTATCCACAGGTTGTTAACAATTTCTACTGCTTTCTACTTACTGGTGTTTGTCTGTCATGGGTTGGGAAAGTTTCTCCTTTGGGAGTGTTGTGAGCGAGAGAGAGAGAGAGAGAGAGAGAGAGTTTTTGTTGATTTCGGTTTTTCCTGATGTTTTTGGTGAGGTACTGGACCTAAGGTTTTTGATTGGTGTGTGAAGGTACAAGACCTAAAGTTTTTGATTGGTGTGCTCGCTAAGATTTCGTAATCTTATGCCTACGTATTCCCTTTAAAGAAAACAGGGAAATCAGAGCAATCGTAGTTCCTCCTATTCTATGGGAGGAAAATATGTTTAGTGTCTTGTTCAAAGCCCAAGATTGAAGCTAAAGAGTATTTGTGTCTTGTTCAAAGCCCAAGATTGAAGCAAAAAGGTTTGACGGAGAGAGAATTTGTCATCTCTAAGGGAGATATCTTGTCTGTTTATCACAGTTGTTGGATGCTGATTATAAAGGAGAATTACTTTAACTGGGATATGTGAATCCAGCAATGCCATAATTTCCTTTATAGGAGTTTTGTCCTGAAGGAGAAAACTTTAACTCAGTGTAGAGTAATGCCATTTTTCCTTAGGAGTTTTTCATGCTAAGAGAGGGACATTGGCTTGGATGTAAATAATCCAGAGGCTTGCCACTTACAGCAATTAGGTGAAAGAAAGGGGATTTACCAGGATAAGAGATGGACTACAACTTGGATTTTTGAATCAAAAAGTGTGCCACTTACAGCCGTTATCTGGAATTAAGGTTTATTTGATTTTCTGTGGGATATACCGAGAAATGTCTTCCTACAAAGAGATTTTGATTTCCTCTGAGGGGATGTTGATTTTTGTGTGCCTTGATCAAAGGCCAAGGTTGAAGCTAAGAGATTGATTGACTCCACTAGGGAGATTATTATCTGTCTTGTACAAAGTCCAAGATTGAGGCTAAAAAAAGAGTCTGACTCTTTGGGGGATATCATTATACAAAGCCTAAGAGGAGGCTGAAAGTTAACGTTTCCGGGGAAATATTTTGTCTCTCTTGTACAAAGCCCAAGATTGAGGCTAAAAAAGGATTTTTGACTCCACTGGGGAATATGTGTATGTGTCTTGTACAAAGCCCAAGTTTGAGGCTAAAATGGGAACCTGAATCTACGGGTGAGAGGTTTTATCTGTCTAGTATAAAGCCCAAGATTGAGGCTAGAAGAAGTTGACTGACTCAGCTGGAGAGTATGATTTGTCTTGTACAAAGCTCAAGATTGAGGCTGAAAAGAGTATCGACTCTTCTTAGGGAGATTTATATGGTGTCTTGTACAAAGCCCAAGATTGAGGCTGAAAAAAGACTGACTCAACAAGAGAGTGTTTTTATTTGTATTGTACAAAGCCCAAGATTGAGGCTAAAAATGTATTTAACTGACTCAACAAGAGAGTGTTTATGTGGGTGTCTTGTACAAAGCCGACGATTGAGGCTGACTTTTGGCTAGGAACAGAAGGATCATTATACAAAGCCTAAGAGGAGGCTGAAAATGATTGACTCAACAAGAGAGTGTTTTTATCTGTCTTGTACAAAGCCCATGATTGAGGCTAAAAAAGATGATTGACTCAACAAGAGAGTGTTGAAAGATCCTTATACAAAGCCTAAGAGGAGGCTAGTTGTGATTGACTCAACAAGAGAGTGAGGAAAGATCTTTATACAAAGCCTAAGAGGAGGCTAGTTAGGGGAATTTCTTATATAAAGCCTAAGAGGAGTCTAACTTCTGTTGAGGATTATTGAGATCCAGAGACAAGTCCAAAGTGGGGAATCAACTCTTGCCGAGGATTACAGAAGAGTTGAGGTATCAGATGCCTTGAGGTTCTGATAAAGGTTTATTGATAGTGATTTGACCCTATCTGGGGAAAAATAAAGTGAGAAGTTTAAACTCTGTTGGTGATTGATGAGATGACCAGGGTTTATCCTGTGCTTTTGGGAAACTTGAGGGTTTCTTTGAAATCCAAGAGGAGATGAGACTGTCCAAGTCTACTGGTATGAAAAGGTTTATCTTTGTATGATGCCCAAGAAGAGGCTGATGTTTAAGGGATGAGAATCAACCCTAAATTGGTTTAATGTTTTGACTCTTTGGAAAGACTGCTCTAACAAAGGATGACTAGGTTCTGTCATACACCTGTAAGAGGTCTTTAGGTCCTTGTACTAAGCCCAAGAGGAGGCATGAGAACTTCTAAGAAACCTAAGGGTCCTTGTACAAAGCTTGAGAAGGCTGGGAATGCTTTTAGGAAGCCTGTGGGTCCAAACTTAAGAAAAGTTCAAGAAAAGTTTCACCGGGAATAATCTTTTCTTTAATGAACAGTTCTAGGGTTTGAAGAAATTCAAGAAAGGTTTCACCGGGAATTAATCCTCTCTAGGGGAAGTGAATTTCTTTGACAATTTTCTAATAGTGGCAATCTGAGAAAAGTTTCACCGGGAATAATGCCTTTCTCTTTGTTTCATATTGTATAAGCCCAAGAGGAGGCAAGACTGTATCTGGAAATTCCTATGGGGAACTAGTTTTTATTGTGTTGAAAGAGTGACCACTGGTTTTATCTAATCCTAGACCTAATTACTGGGGAAAACTCTAAGTGAATACATACAAGCATATATATACAGATGAAATATATACTGTATGTAAAAGAGGGTATGAGGACTTACAAGTGAGCAAGCTTCCAGCACAAACAAATATATGTATATGTGCAAGTATGTAAAAGAAAGCTGATAAAACTTACAGGTGAGCAAGCTTCCATTGTAACAGTTGTATGGTTAGTTGTTCAAGAAATTAAATAAAGTTTTGATAACAACTATGAATTTGAACCTAAATCAAAAGGAAAAGTTGTTTTAAAAGAAGATTGGGGCGTATACTCAAGGAGAGCCCTAGATGAAAAACAATGGTCGTACCGTTGATCTGAAAATTGTATCAGGACTTGTACAATGACTGAGGCCCAAAAAAGGTTTTCTGTAAAAAGGGATTGGGTCTTACACTCTATTAGAGACCCAAAGTGTTTGAAAAAAGAAAAGAAATGGGACTTACAACACAAGGGTAGGCCCAGATGATTTTGTTTTGAAAACGGCTATCGCGCCGAGATTTTTGAAATCGTATCGGGACTTATACAATGACTGAGGCCCAAAAAGGTTTATTTACAAAGGGATGGGACTTACACTATATCACGAGGCTCAAAAGTTTATTTTTGTACAAGAGATGAGGCTTACAACTCAAGGAGAGGCCCAGATGAAAAATAACGATCGCACCATTATTTTCAAAATCGTATCAGGACTTATACAATGACTGAGGCCCAAAGTTATTTATGTACAAAAGAGGGTTGGGTCTTACACATTATTAGAGGCCCAAAAAGGTTTTCTGTGAAGTTTGAAAAATCAAGAATTAGAGAAAACCCTAATTTTGAATTTAAAAGATAATTTTCAAAGGAAATTAAATAATAAATGATATAAAATACCAAATATATTCAAAAACAAGTTGTATACTTTGAAAAATATTTTGAAAAATCATGTTTAATCACATGAAAGCTTGAAATTCATTTGAAGTTGAAAAATCAAGATAAAGAAATATTTTTAAATGTCTAAAAACAAATAAAAACACAATTCTTTACAAAAATACCAAATATATGAAATACATAATATTTTTGTGAAATTTTTGTAGAATAAAATATTTTAACATTTTTGTGAATTTTCAAAAAAAACCAATAAAAAATAATTAAAATTGAAAGAGAAATTAATTTTGGAATTAATTAATACAAACCATAAAATATGTGAAAAATAGCTAAATATGCAAAAATGGCAAAATGGTCTGGGTGGGTCTTGAACCCACGACCTTCCAACCAAACACACGTGCGCGCTACCGCTGGGGTGGTGATACATCCGTGTATCAAAACCACCCCATAAACATATATGGGTGACTTGGTTTTTAGGCCTGACCAAGGCAAAAAACCAAGTTTTGGTGGATTTGCATGAAGGCTCTAACTTCCTCAATTCTCCATGGATTTGGACAAAATTAGGTGCATCCTGCCTAGAATTTCATGAGAAATCCAATGGTGCTTTTAGATTTTTCTAAAGAGGTCCCTATTTTAAAATCCGATAGTGATTTCAAAATAGGCCTAGATTTGCATGTTCTATGCTATCTCATTATACAAGCAATAACAACATGGCAAATTGGTTCAAACACAACATATATGACATGTATGAGATGTCCATAATCAATGGACATCAAAGCAATGCATGATTTAAAGAGTTCAAGTTGTGATGCACTTACCACTTAAAGCTCCTTGTATTAACTGTCAAGATCCTTGTGTCAGAAGTAATCCAATGCTTTAGACACTCTAGATTGACCCCTTAGAAGCTTTTAAGATGATCAAAACCAGTTGGAAACCTCAAGAACAAGAATTGGCTCTTTCTTGCAAAAGTGGCAAAAGTGACCAAAATTGCAACTCACTCAAATGATGTTCCAGATGAGGGGAACCAATTGGGACAGTTTGAGGATGATATTTGGAGTGTGTTTGATGCCTTGTTTGGTTTTGTAAGTGACTGAATCAAGACATGGCTTGAAAAATGCAGAAAAGTCAAAATTTGAGGTTTTGGAGGTTGACTTTCTGATTTTGCTGTTTCAAATCAAGGGTGAGTGTTTGAACAGCTCATATATGATACATTGGATGTGTTTAGATCATGAGCTATGGTGGAATTGCTCTCTAACTCAAAAACTCATAGATGACTTGCAAAAGAAGGCATTTTGGCCTAATGAGAGAGATTTTCAGGAAAGCAAGTGTTGTAGTGCTTTGGTGTACTCAAACTGATCACAAATGAGCTCTATTTATAGTAGAGCAAGTTTGTTTTACAAGCAATAGTGAATGGCAACTTGGACAATCCCTTGGCCAATTGTAGCAAAAGGTATCTTTAGTCTCCTCTAGCCATTGACTTAAGGTTAGGGCACAGACCTATGGTCCTTTGATTCATAGTGGAATCTTGACTCATTTAGTTAGATTTGCTTCAGTCCATGCCACCTTGATGTATCCATTGAATGCTTTGAAATAAAATTGGAGTCTTTGAACTTTTTAGCCTTTTTAGGGCACTTATGGCTATATGTAGTTCCTTGAACTTGGGAGGCTTGTGGATCAGATCATTCCTCTTTAATTTTATCTCTTGAGGTGTCCAAATGGATGACAAGGCTTGGAATTATCTGATTTGGCCAAATTGAGCAAATGACCTATAATCTGCCTTGAACAAAATCAGTCCATGATGCCATGTTCCAAGGGTTGGATCTCCCTGCTCAAATTGAATTTGGAGATGATCTGGTGCTTGTTGGAAATCCCTCATGGCATACTTCAACTTTGATGTCCAACATTGGTCCTGGTTCAGCTTGGATCAAAGTGAAAAATGCCTCTACATTTTGGAAAAAATAAGACAGATTCTAACTTATTGAAAATTTCACTAAGTGTTGGAAAAAGTGGAATTTTCATGTTTTTGTGATTTTGATCCATCCATAACTCAGAATCCATGAGGATTTGGAATTTCTTGTAGTTGACATATTTGAAGTATGTCAGATGAACTTTCATTTGAGCTTTGAATGGGAGAAAAATACCTTGTGGTTTAGGAGTTATGACCTTGCAAAGTTGGGTAAAAATCACTTTTGTTCCATAACTTAGAAAAATTTTGGTTTCTCAAGGTTGCCCCTTTTGCAAGAAACCTCACTTTTCTTGATTTTTCTTGATGGATGATGATCAATATCAAACATTAACATTGTTTTTTACTTAGGGGAACCATATTTGTGAAAATTTCCAAAAAGTCAAACTTGATTTTGTGCACAGTTGACTTTTTGTCAGATGAAATCCAAAATGTGAGATTCTTTGTGAAATCAAGTTCTTAACCTAATTCAAACCTAATGGATGGATTCCATAGGTGTTTTAGGGTGTCTTGAATCATGTCCCAAGGTTTGGGAGCATTGGTCAAAGGTCAAAGGTACAATTGACTTTTCCTTCAAAACCCTAATTGTGGTCCAGATGAAATTGAAACTTGTGAATCAAGCTTCTTCGATCAATCCATTGTTGTAAATGGATCAATGTAGTGTATTTGAGGCCCTCAAATCATGTCTTGAGGTCTTGGCTCATGCTTTGCCTCAAAAGTCAACTTAGGGGTGAATTAGGTCAAGAAACTCTAATTCCTGATTTTTGATGAATGCTTCCCCTGAGGTTAAATTGACTTGATGATTGGGTTCATGAGGTCCCTTGGAGTATCTTGGGTTGTGCTTTGAAGCATTGACTCATGCCTAGTTCAAAATTTTCATCTGGAGGCCTTGGTCGACAAAAAACCCTAATTTGGTGACACTAGCGATCTTAGGGTTTGATCGACTTGGAATATTGCAACCTTGTGCTTGATTCTTGATGTGGGAGTCCTCTTGATCCTTTTTGGGTGTTTGAGAGGTTAGAAAAGTTGAAGATCATGTCATTTCTTGATTGATCCTTTGTCTAAGTGCTCTGAGAGGGCTTAAAACCCTAATTCTTGATTGTAGTGAATGCTCAACAATCCTTAAGGAGATTGATGAGACATGAAGGTACATCCATATTGTGGTAATGATTCTCACAATGATGGGAAATCTTGGTGGTCAAAATTTGGGGTATGACAGTTGACGACGTCTTTACCAAATAAGGCTTGATCGTGAATGGCATGCAGTTCCTTTTGTAATTCTAGGAATTGTTCATGGAACTCATTCATTCTTTCGTATACGTCTTTGTTTCCACCAGAAATCGCTTGTGGAAATCTATCCTTCCGAGACAGTGTGTACCACTAGTTGTGGTATAGACATTACGACAGTGACTCTTGGTGCTTCAGTGACCTGAAGTTTGTAACCTTCAGGAGTTTCTGTTGTAACCTTTGCATCTTCATTTACCTGAAGCTTGTAACCTTCAGGTCTGGCGATTCTTGCTATGACTTGCGGCCCTTCAGTGACCGGTGGGATGTATCCTTCAGGTATAAAGTTTTGAGGCATGCCCCAGGGAAAACTTTTAGGCATGTTGTACTGAGGATGACTTCCAGGTGTCTCAAATGCTCGTGTGGATGTAACCTCCAAGATTACAGTCCTTTGATGCTGTTGTTCCTAGGCTGCTGCCAGGGATTGCATGTCATGGTGGAGTTTCTCCAAACTCTCCTTTAGAGCATTGATTTCTTCTCTCAGCTCTCTGTTCTCTTCCTGGAGATCGTCCATTTTCTTTTGTCGATTGGCCTGAGTATTGTACGAATGAGATAGTTTAACTCTATAGTGCGACACATATGTGAGACTCGAAGACAAAGATGTGTTATGTGAGAATGATGAATGATATGCAAAGAATATTTTAGTTTTTTTTTTCAAAAGAACTTTCAACAATTATATTGCAAATATCACACAGCGGGGATGCCCCTTTTTATTGAACTTGAAAGGTTGCAGTATTTTACAAGGAAAAGTACAGTATTTTACAAAGTGCGGTAAGGAAAATTAGGCCTACGGATCCTGAGTTCTCTCCGAGGAGAGCTCAAATACTGGTTCCTGAACTTTTCTTTTTCTTTGATTGGGCTCCTTCAGCCGTTGTCAGGTCGACGATTCTCTGTCAAGTGAAAGGAGTGAGTAAACTTCTTTGTTCCTCCTGACTTTCTATGGCATGCTGCTCAAATATCTCAATCAGAGCATCCTTTTCCTTTAGCAGTTCCTGAATCTTGGTACATTTCTAAGAGTTTCTCTCACGTTGGACTTTGTTGAGAGCGACCTGGAGTTTTTCCGCATCGGACATGAAATAAAGGACAGATTCCTTTAAGGGAAAAACCTCTTGACGAGGGTAAGGCATCCTTAGTTTGATAGCTCTAGTTTGTACCCAGTGGAGGTAAGGTTCTGCTGAGGTACAACTCGGTCTTCCTAAGGACTCTCTTCCCTTTCTGTGGATATGTTGCCAGGCATGCACTATTTCTTTCTTCTGTGCCCTGTCATTTTCTCCTTCCTTGAAGAAAAGATCTTCCAGATGAGCATTATGTGGGATATTCTTCATCGGGTATCCAAGTTGACGGCGACCCAAAATTGGATGATAATAGATTCCTCCTTTAGTGCCAATGAAGGGTACATTAAGGAAACTTCCACATCGGTCGATGATCTCTATTCCTTTGTAAATCTAATTGTACCAATCTATGTCTGAATTGGTAAGAGACATAATCTTCTGTGACCATCACAGATTACTCTTGTGATCCCAAAAAGCAGCAGACTTGGGCAAGTGGGAAATAAACCATTTGTAGAGTAAGGGTACACAGCATGTGATCATCCCTCCACTGTATAAATTCCTTAAGTGTACAAAATGATAAGCGTCCGCGAGTAAGGTTGGTACAGGGTTCCCAATCAAGAATATCTTAACAACATTGGTGTCGACGAAGTTGTCAATGTTGGGAAACAGGAATAACCCATATGTGAGCAGAAGAAAGATATCCTCGAAAGCAGTTACAATTCCTATACTAGAAAAGTATAAAGCTTTCTCCATCAGGAATTTAGCTGGTAAACCCTGGATTCCTCCCTTGGTGGTCATGTGAGTCCTAACTTCTGACTCATCCAAAGAGATTGCTCTTGCAATGGTTTGATCTTTTGGAATTTCTTCCAGTCTAGAAAATGGATCTTGATCAGTGATAGGTAAGTTAATCAGGTGGGAGTATTCTTCCAGGGTTGGTGTGAGCTGATAATCCGGGAAAGTGAAGCAGTGGTAAACCGGATCGTAGAACTAAACTAGTGTAGACAGGATCCCTTCAACCATGTTGACCTTTGGAAGATATAACTGTCCTCCGTGCTTAGCTCTGAAAGCCTCGGGATTAGTAATCATCCTTCCCAATTTCCTTAGGTCTTCAATTTTTGGAACCTTGAAGTTGTACTTGCGCGTTTTTCTTCTTCCGAAATCCATAACGCAACCTCTCTGATATTTGCAATTATTGTTTTAGTTCTTTTAGAAAAAGATTTTTTCTTGTTTTGAAAAAGGTTTTTTAATGAATGCATGGATGCATGAATGCAGCAAAAAAACACTTGAAAACATGGGTTTAGGGGTTCGTCGTCACGAGCATGGAGCCATGGATCTACCCATCCCCAAAAGGTGTGTACTAATTGGTCAATTTTTGTACCTGTAGAACGGGTTCTAACAAAGGTTCCCAAAATCATTGACCCCTCTTAGGGATATTAACAGCAATCCGAATGACTCAAGCGAGCTGTAATATCCTAATATGAATCTCTTTTGAGTGTAGTATCGCGTATCAACTATTCCCAATAGCCACCGCACTACCTAATGGCCAAATGGTTAAGTGTCTACTAAATCCTCAGTGTCATGGGTACCGAACTGGGAAAAACAATGCTTTCGCGACATGCTCGCTCAACATTAGAAATTCCACACGGGTACCTCAACTGATTCGGTGGACTGCCAAGTTAACTTGGCCGGGATTCACTCCCTATAATCTTTCCCCGGAGACGCCATCACTTATCTTAATTTTCTCTCAGACTCAGCACATGCGTGTCAATCGCATTCCCAGTTAACAGTAATTTAAACACGGGTATCAAGTAAGGTGACAGAATATGATATATATATATATATATATATATATATATATATATATATATATATATATATATATATATATCTGTGTGTGTGTGTGTGTGTGTATGTGTGTGTGTGTGTGTATGTGTGTGTAGCAGAAAACTGAAAAAGCAAGTAAATAAACAAAGAAATAAATGCAAAGCAAAGCCTAGACCTCTTAGGAACTCTAATCCTAAAACCCTCCCCAGCAGAGTCGCTATTTTTCTGTAGCGTGCGATTTTTGTCAGTGATGCGACCACCATACCGCAATGGATTGAAATTGGGTGCTACTTTCTGATTTCTTATTTATCCTATGAAGCTGGAAAGGAAAGGGAAGATTTCTAAAACTAACCTTGTACGCAAATGTTTTTTTTTAACAAATGCTAAAAGATCGGGGAACGGGTTCTGGTTATACAAAGGGAAGCTATTAACACCTAGTGTATCTATGGTAATCCATAGGAACTTTTTATTGCATGTTTCTCTATTAATTGAATTGCTTTCTTGTGTTTATCTGCTGTGGCTTCGGAAGGTTTCTCCTTTGGGAGAATTGAGAGAAGGTTTTTGTTATTTTCGGGTTTTCTGTTGTTTTTGGGAAGGTACTAGACCTAAGATTTTTTATTTGTGTGCTCGCTAAGATTTCGCAATCTTATGCCTATGTATTCCTATAAAGAGATTTGGGAAATCTGAGCAATCGTAGTTCCTCCTATTTCTATGGGAGGAAATATATTTGGTGTCTTATTCAAAGCCCAAGATTGAAGCTAAAAGGTTGACTGAGAGATAATTTGTCATCTCTAAAGGGAGATATCTCACCTATTCATCTCAGGTGTTGAGTAATTGGCTATAAGGGAAATTACTTTAATCGGGATATGTGAATCCAGCAATGCCATAATTTCCTTTATAAGAGAGATGTCATGAAGGAAGAAAGCTTTAACTGAGTGTAGAGCAATGCCACTTTTTCCTTATAAATATTTCATGCTAAAAGAGGGACATTGGCTTGGATGTTAGGCATCTGTCATACCCCAAATTCTGACCACAGGATTTCCCATCATTGTGCAAATTTTCACCACAATATGGATGTGCCATCATACCTCATCAATCTTCTCAAGGATTGTTGAGCATTCACTACAACCAAGAATTAGGATTTTAAGCCCTCTCAGAGCACTTAGACAAAGGATCAATCAAGAAATGACATGATCTTAAACTTTTCTAGCCTCTCAAACACCCATAAAGGATCAATAGGACTCCCACATCAAGAATCAAGCACAGGGTTGAAACATTCCAAGTGGATCAAGCCTCAAGATCTCCAGTGTAACCAAATTAAGGTTTTGGTCGACCAAGGCCTCCAGATGAAAATTTTCATCTGAGCATGAGCCAATGCTTCAAAACATGATCCAAAATTCTCCAAGGGACCTCATGGATCCAATTATCAAGTCAAAACAACCTCAGGGGAAGCATTCATCAAAAATCAAGAATTAGGGTTTCTTGACCTAATTCACCCCTAAATTGACTTTTGAGACAAGACATGAACCAAGACCTCAAGACATGATATGAGGGCCTCAAATACACCACATTGATCCATTTACATCAATGGATTGACCCAAGAAGCTTGATTCACAAGTTTCAATTTCATCAGGACCACAATTAGGGTTTTGAAGAAACATTCAACTGAACCTTTGAATTTTGACCAATACATGTTCTCAAACCTTGGGACAAGATTCAAGACACCCTAAAACACCTATGGAATTCATCCATTAGGTTTGAATTAGGTCAAGAACTTGATTACATAGAGGATCACACAGTTTGGAATTCATCTGACAAAAAGCCAACTGTGTCAAAAAGTCAAGTTTGACTTTTTAAATTTCTTGACAAACAAGGCTTCCTTTCGTCAAGAACAATGTTAATTCATGGTTTGGATCATCATCCATCAAGAAAAATCAAGAAAAGTGAGGTAACTTGCAAAAGGGGCAACCATAGAAAACTTAAAAAATTTCTAAGTTATGGAACAAAAGTGATTTGGTACCAACTTTGCAAGGTCATAACTCCTAAACCACAAAGTCATTTGCTTCCATCCAAAGCTCAAATGGAAGTTCACATGACATACTTCAAATATGTCAACTACATCTCATTCCAAATCATCATGGATTCTGAGTTATGATTGAATCAAAATCACAAAAAGTGAAAATGACCACTTTTTCCAACACTTAGAGAAAATTCTGTCCAAGACAGATTTTAGGTAAAACACCAAAACTTGGGAGATGTTTACACCTAGTTACAAGAAGAATCAATCTCAAATGTAAACATCAAAGTTGTTATACATTTTGCCAACAATCCAAAGAGATCATTGGCATAAAACAACTTAACTGGAGCCAAGAGTTATGGCTGCCACAAGAGGCACTGTTGCAACTGTTTTCATGACAGTTTGGATGTTTTCTTGCAAGCCACGATTTTTGAGTCAAATGCAATGATCACTATGCCAAACCAATTCAATGTGATCAGAATGACTCCTCACAAACCTGCAGGATAGTGCCAAAGAGCCAAGGAAAAATCTCATGAGAATGATGAAGTTTTGTCATGGAAGCCTTGAATTCAAAGAGCAATTATGTGAAATAGTGCATATTCAAGATTCTTATCCCTTGTAATTAAGTTGCTCCAATAAACAACATTTAAAAGGACTACAGAATGTGGATTGAGTTAATACATAGTTGAGCTATTTGGGACTACTATTGTACCTTGTGTAAGAAGCAATTATGCCAAGCCAAGACCATTGAATTCAGTTCTTATCCTTCAAGTTCCAACTGGTCATGCTTGACAAATCTATTCACCTATAAATAGAGCTCTCTTCTGATGTTTACAAACACACCAAAGCAACTTACAACATAGCTTTCTCTCATTTCCTTCTTAAACAAAAAACTCAATTTTCTTGAGAAAGCACTATCGGGTTTTGAGTTGGAGACCAATGCAACTCAAACTAATGGTTCACACACCTCATATACAACATATAGGAGTGATCTAAACACTTACATTCAATCTGCAACATCAAAATCTTCAAGTCGCCATCCTTTTGCTTAACTTTGCCTCAAAGTTGCAGATTGAGTCGTGTCAAGTGATTCAGAAGGTTTCAATCCAGTCTCAACATTGGAACACCATCCTTGAGGGTCAGGGAAGCTATCCAGATCATCAGAACACATCTGTAACACCTCTACAAGAGAATGATTCTCACTTGCAAGGTTAGTTTCCTCAAAACTGAACTCATTAATTCATGCATCATAAACATCCTTTCAAGTTACCAATGCATTTCTGATAGTTTATAGATCATTTTCCCTCAATCAATTGCTTCATATCTTGTACATATGGAATTTCATTTTAAATTCTATTTTTAGAGTTCATACAATTTCAAATCATTTTCTTTCAAATCTTTGAATTTAAATAAAATTGAGTAATGCCATTCAATTCCTCGTTCAAAAATGGACAAGTTTCATTTTTTAGTCATCCAAAATGGTTGAGTATTAATGGAGATACGATTTCAAAAATTTAAGGAAGATGATAAAGATGAAGGTGGTGGCCATGGTGCCATTCTTCAGAATCAAACTTAGTTTTGCTATATATTTTTTCCTTTCCAATATATGTTTGAATTGTCATTGCGCCCTAACAGAAACACTAGTATTTGTGTGTGCGTAACAAGCAAGAGGTCTGGGGTTCGAATCCCCCTCGCTGCAGACCTTTTGGTATTTTTCTTGAACCATTTTCAAAAGGTTTCATATATTATTCACTTTTTCCATTCCCTATTAGCCAACGCACCTGGGTCAGTTGGTAAAGTTTTAAACCCTCCACCCCAAGGGCATGGGTTCAAATCTTGGGAGGGTCATCCTATTTTTTTACCACTTATTTCTTTTCACTTTTTTTCACAATTTCTTAAATAACTTCAAAATTCTTTCAATTTCAATCATTTTTTAATGATTCTTTTTTTCAAAATTCACAAATATCTTGAAATATTTTATTCCATAAAAAACTCAAAAAGGATATTATTTTGGGTTAATAGCCATTTTTCCCCCGGCCATATAAGCGTTTTTCGAAAAATCCCCCTGTAATAAAAAACTTGCAAAAAAACCCTAACATTTGAAGATTCTCTCAATTTTGACCTTCATCACATTTAGTCACCAAAAACCTGCCATTTTGACCCCTGCAATTTTGGCAGCGTTTTTATTTTGACCCCTGCCATTTTGGCAGCGTTTTCATTTTGACCCCTGCCATTTTGGCAACGTTTTTATTTTGACCCCTGCCATTTTGGCATTTTTGGTGACTGGATGTGATGAAGGTCAAAACAGAGAGAATCTTCAAATGTCAGGGATTTTTTTGCAAGTTTTTTTTATAGGGGGATTTTTCGAAAAGCGCCTATATGGCAGGGGGCAAAATGACTATTAACCCTATTATTTTTTAATATATTTTAATTTTTTTAAAAGAATTCCTTTTGATTATTTTTAAACATTTTAAAAATTCTTTCTCTTGATCTTTCAAATTCAATTGATTTTTTAAAACACTTTTGGGCCTCTTATTAGAGTGTAAGTCCCATCCCTTTGTAAATAAACCATTTTTGGGCCTCAGTCATTGCATAAGTCCAGATATGTTTAAAGAAATCTCGGCGCGATCGCCGTTTTCAAACAATTTTCATCTGGGCCTCCCCTTGTGTTGTAAGTCCCACTTTTCTTCTTTTTCAAACACTTTTGGTCCTCTAATAGTGTGTAAGACCCAACCCCCCTTTTGATGCTCCGCAAGTGCACAGATTTATCGAAGTAATATAAAAGATTGTCGAACCCACAGAGACCAATGTCAACTTACTGTACTCTATCGTTGCTTTGTAAAGCTAAGGCTATGATTAAAAAGGTACGAATGGAGATGTAAACGCTACTTACTAAAGGTTTGAAAATAATACTAAATCAAGACCGAAATATGATTTCAGCGCACCTAAGGGACTTGTTGAAAACAAGTACTGATTGTGACTATACTACCTGTCATACCCCAAATTTTGACCACTAAGATTTCCCATCATCGTGCAAATCATCATCACAATATGGATGAACCATCATGCCTCATCAAATGCGTCAAGGGTTGTTGAGCATGCACTACAATCAAAATTAGGGTTTTAAGCCTTCTCAGAGCCTTAGACAAAGGATCAATCAAGGATTGACTTGATCTTCAACTTGTCTAGCCTCTAACATATCCACAATGGATCAAAAGGACTCCCACTTCAAGGATTAAGCACAAGGCTGCTCCCTTCCAGGTGGGTCAAGTCTCAAGATCGACAGTGTCACCAAATTAGGGTTTTGGTCGACCAGGGCCTCCAGATGGAAATTTTTCATCTGGGCACAAGCCAATGATCCAAAACATAACCCAATATACTCCATGGAACCTCATGGACCCAATCATCAAGTCAATTTGACCTCAGGGGATGCATACATCAAAAATCAGGAATTAGAGTTTCTTGACCTAATTCACCCCTAAGTTGACTTTTGGGACAAATCATGAACCAAGACCTCAAGACATGATTTGAGGGTCTCTAATATACCATATTGATCCATTTGGAACAATGGATTGATCCAAGAAGCTTGAGCAACAAGTCTCAATTTCATCTGCACCACAATTAGGGTTTCACGAGGAAAGTCAACTGTAACTTTGACTTTTGACTAGGACATGCTCCCAAACCCTAATACATGATTCAATATACCCTATAACACCCATGGAACATGTCCATCAAGTTTTATTTAGGTCAAGGACATGATTTCCTGAAGAATTGCACAGTTTGGAATTCATCTAATAAAAAGTCAACTGTGCACAAAAGTTAACTTTGACTTTTTGAGATTTTTCACCAAAATGGATTTTTAACCCTAAAATGATGTTAATGTATGATTTGAATCATCATTCATCAAAAAAAATCAAAGAAAGTGGGATAACTTGTAAAAGGGGAAACCATAAAAACTTAGAAAAATTTCTAAGTTATGGAAAAAGTGACACTAATGTGCCAACTTTGGAGGACCATAACTCCTAAACCACAAGGCCATTGTTCCCCATTCAAATCTTGATTTGTAAATCACATTGCCCTCTACAAAAGCTTCATACTGACCTATGTCCAAATTCCTCATGGATTTTGAGTTATGGAGTGATCAAAATCAAGAAAAGTCACTTTGTTCCAACACTTAGTGAAAATTTCACTAAGTCAGAATCTGCCTTTACTTTTTTTCAAATATAGGGGGATTTTTCAGTTGGATTCAAAAGAGATCAAAACCAAACATGTTCAAACAGTTGTTGTATCATGTAAGGGTTTTCCAAAATGGCCAAGAACATTACCAAATTCAATTTGAGCTATGAGATATGACATTGGCAAGTTGCCTTGCTGAAATCTGCCAAGGCAAGGCAGATTTTTGCACTTTTGGTCAATTTGCCAAAATAAGCCAATTCCAAGCCTTGTCATCACTTTGGGCACATCTGAGGATTGAACCTAAATGGGACAATCACTGAGCCAAGCCTCCAAAGTCTTTGGAACAAGAAATAGCAAGTTGATCCTAGAATTGCCAAAATAGGGACAAGACTCCAATTTTGGATTGGAGCATTCAATGGAAGCATCAAGGTGGCATGGACTGAGCTTTTAGCAACTAAATTCAGTCAAGACTTATCCAAGACCAAGGGAACCAGCAGCCTGTGCCCTAACCTCTAGTCAATGGCTAGAGGAGACTTGGATTTTCATTTGCCAACATTGGCCAAACCTACTCAGCAGTTGCCATTCACTATTCCTTGCAAAACAAACTTGCTCTACTATAAATAGAGCTCAATTGTGATCAGTTTGAGTACACCAAAGCCATCAAACAGATGCTTTCCTCAAAATCTCTTCTTTCACTCCAATTTTGCCTTCTAAGGCAAGTCACTATCGGGTTTTGAGTTTGAGAGCTTTTCCAATCAAACCAATCACACACACACCTCATATACATCACATATGAGCTAATCAAACACTTAAACAACAACTGGAACACTGATTTCTCAAAATCACCAGTCAATTGCTCAAGGTTTTAACCAAGTTGCAGTTGAGATGCCATGAAGTGATCCAGCCAACTTCAATCAAGTCCAAGCATTCAAACACACTCCATAGGGTGTAGGGAAACTGTTCAGATCATCACAACTCATTTGTAACACCTCTAACACAAATCACAATCACCAGCTGCAAGTGGTAAGCATGAGCTCTTCTAACTCTATGATCCATGCAATTTTTGTTGCACAATAATTTGGCCATATGTTCATAATCATGCATGGAATGTTTCCCCTCAATTAATTGCATTGTTTGAATCATGTATCAAAAATCCCAGCCTTCATACAGAATCTAGGGTTCTTGAGGATTGTTCATGATTTCTTGTTTTATGTTTAATTTAAATGAAATTAATTCTCATTGACATGATCGTGAGGTTGAAACGAGTTGATTGGTATGTGGATTGCATGATATGATTAAGTATTCAGTGAGATTGGATAGAAAATGCAAATCTGGGAAACTCAGAACACGCGCGTGTTCTTGCCCTTGTTCTTGGCGCCATTTTCCAACGTTTGAATATTTGAATTTTGTGATTTTTATTTAATTGATTCAAAAATTAATTTCTCTCTGAGTTTTAATGATTTTGAGTTGATTCTTTTTTTAATAATTCACAAAAATGTTAAAATATTTTATTTTCCCAAAAAATCCCAAAAATATTATATATTTCATATAATTGATATTTTTGCAAAGAATTAATATTTTAATTGTTTTTGACATTTAAAATATTTTTTCCCTCTTGATTTTGTAAAGATTAATGACTTCTAATTATTTTGTAGGTCAATACTTGATTTTTGAAGCCTTAATCCAAGATTATAATTTGTTTCCCACATGTTAATCAATTTTTGATCATTTTAATTGAATTTTTATTCAATTAAAATACATTTTGGAAATAAATTAGGGTTTTTGATTAATTCAACCCACACAAATCATTTTCAAACACTTTTGGGCCTCTATTAGAGTGTAAGACCCAACCCACTTGTACAGAAATATTTTGGGCCTCACTTATTGTATAAGTCCCTCTGTACATTTTTAAATTCGGCACGATCGTCGCCAGTTTAAAAATAAACCATCTGGGCCTCTTCTTGAGCTATAAGACCCATTCACAACTTTTTGGGCCTCTAATAGAGTGTAAGACCCAATCCCCTTTTAACCAAAACAAATTTGGGCCTCACTTATTGTATAAGTCCCTCTGCGTTAAAAGAAAACCTCGGTGCGATCGCCATTTCAAACGAAAAATCAATTGGGCCTACCCTCATGTTATAGCCCCCACTCTTTCTCTTTAAACCTTTTGGGCCTCTTGAGAGAGTGTAAGACCCATCCCTTTGTACAACAAATAATTTTTGGGCCTCAGTCACTTGTATAAGTCCCTCTGTACAAATTCAACAGTGCGCTCACTGATAAAACCCTGGGCCTCTCCTTGAGCTGTAAGCCCCAAATATTTCTTTTTCAAAGCACTTTCTCCTTTGATTTTGAGTATACTGTTGTTTTCAATCTGTCTTTGTTGAACAACTAACCAAACAGCATGGAAGCTCTACAACCGAGTAAGTGTTTATACGCTTTCATTTACCGCTTTCATATACATATATCTGTATTGTGGGGCTGTTTCACTATAAGTCTTCTTTCATAAACTCATATCAACTGTGTAATAATAGTATAGATATTTAGAGTTTCCCCGGCAACTACGTCTAGAACTAGGTAAAGTCGTTTCATTTATTCGTAGAAATAGATAGCTAGATCCCCAATAGGATCACCAGATACAGTCTTCTCTTCGGATGTCCTCATTAGGAATTGTCAAGAAACTCTACACCCAGAGATGAATGTATTCTCCGTGAATGGCATCTTTGAGTTTCTTCCAAATTTTCGAACTTTCCTGGCTTGATCTATTCCTTGTGAATAGCCTGTCTTGAATTTCTTGGGGTTTGGGGACCCACGGGCTTCTTAAAAGCATCGGCCTCCTCTTGGGCATCGTACAAGGACCCACAGGCTTCCTAAAAGCAACCCCGCCTCCTCTTGGGCTTAGTACAAGGACCCGCCGGCTTCTTAGAAGTATTCACAGCCTCCTCTTAGGCTTTGTATAATGATCTCTTCCTCGCGGCTTCTTAAAAGTCTCTAGCCTCTTATTGGGCTTTGTACAAATTGTCCCGGCGACCTCCAAGAGGTATAGGAATAGAACTTAGTCATCTTCATAGAACAGTCCTTTCACAGAGTCTACTACTGTTTCTCAAAGCATAGTACTAAAGATGAAACTCTAGACGCAGACAGTCTAATCTCCTTGAGTCTCAAAGACATTCTCAAGTGCCCCTTCATTAAATAGGAAGAAAACCCGTAGACTCGAATAGTCTCAATACCCTTTGGATTTCCCATTTCCTTAAAGAATAGGGAATAACCCTGATCCTCGAATCAAATCCCTGAGGGCCAACATTACTCATATAAGAACTGATTTTCTCTTTAAATCAGCATACTGGACATGTCACTCAACTGAAACAGCGCCATAGCCTCCTCTTGGGCTTTATACAATGATTCTCCCCAGCGGAGTCAAACAACGTTTAGCCTCTCTCTCGGGCTTTGTACGAGACACATAAGAGACTCCCTCGTTGAGTCAATCACCCTTCCGCCTTCATCTCGGGCTTTATACGAGATACAAAAAGGTTCTTATTGAGCCAAACTCCTTTAGCCTCTCTCTCGGGCTTCGTACGAGACATATAACAGACTCTCTTGTCGAGTCAACCCTTTTAGCCTCTCTCTCCCGGGCTTTGTACGAGACAGATCAAAAATACCCTCTTGTTGGGCCATTAGCCTCCTCTTAGGCTTTGTATAAAGAAAACCTTTTAGCCTCCTCTTAGGCTTTGTATAAGAAAACCATTGGTTGATCCAATCAACCTTTTAGCATAGAAGTTGTGCCTCGTCCACAGTACATAAACATCAACAATTCCTTCCCCTTCATCTAATTGCTGTAAGCGGCAAGCCTCTGGATCATCTACATCCATGCCACTTTCCCTCTTTTAGCATGAGAAATTCCTAAGGAAAGATAGCATTGCTCTACACTGAGTTAAAGTCTTCTCCTTTAGGTTGGAAATCCCCTATAAAGGAAATTATGGCATTGCCGGATTCACACACCCTAGTTAAAGTTATTCTCTTTTATAAACAGTTGTGACAAACAACCCCCTCTTTAGAGATGACAAATTCTCTCTAAAGTCGAGACCTTTTAGCTTCACATCTTGGGCTTTGAACAAGATACAAATAGACTCTTCAGCTTCACATCTTGGGCTTTGAACAAGATACAAACCACCTTTAGCTTCACGTCTTGGGCTTTGAACAAGACACTAAAACACCATTTCCTCCCATAGAATAGGAGGAACTACAAACGCTCTGATTTCCCTGTTTCGGTAAACAGGAATACGTAGGCATAAGATTGAAAGAAAAGATCTTAGCGAGCACACTAAACAAAAACCCAAAATCCCATACTTCCATACATCCGTCCTAACATCCCAACCTCCCACCAATCGACCAGACACCACTTTAAAAAAAATACACCTAATAGAGACCCCGAATCTTTGTAGCATCTGTAAACCAACAGTTTTGACTATTTAACCTCAGTTTGCAAGCAGGGTTAATTTGAGACATCTATTTCCCTTCCTTCATCATCTTTAATAGGATAAAAAATGAATCGAGCTGTAGATACCAAAGAGCGGTAGTGCTTCGCAACCACGTCCAAAACCGCTCGCTACAGAAAAATGGCGACTCTGTTGGGGATGTCAGATGGAATAGTTGCATCCAACACTGTCATTAGGATCTATCTCACCTTTGTAGCGAGATCTTGTTCTCTTCCCATCTATTAGGTGGAAACTTTAAAAGTGGCGCCCACCGTGGGGCTCTTCTAACCTTTTTTTCTCTTCTCTTGTGTGAGAACCACAGATTGGGGCT
The DNA here is from genome assembly GCA_022829125.1 of Lathyrus tuberosus. Taxonomy (NCBI): domain Eukaryota; kingdom Viridiplantae; phylum Streptophyta; class Magnoliopsida; order Fabales; family Fabaceae; genus Lathyrus; species Lathyrus tuberosus. Next base: position 18,763,637 of record JALAZF010000012.1, on the reverse strand, counting down.
TCCACCGGGGAACCCATTTTCTGTCAGGAACATAGGATTCATAGCTTTAAAGGTCTAGGATGATTAGGACAAATATATATACTGCTTTTCCTAATTGATATATGTGTTTATTTTTCTGCTAATGGGAATGCGTGTGATGCCGCATATGGAAAGATTGAGTATACACTTAAGATAGGTGATGGCGACGAGGTCGACCATCAACCTCAGTGGAGGCTTCCCAATGCAACCCATTCCCTCTCACAGGCAATGGGTCGATTGTGGTGTCTGAGAAGCTGAGGAGCAAATTAGTGGCGCAGAGGTTATCGAAAATAGTTGTCATGCGATGCCACCCTCTTTTGAGGACTCTTCAAAAAACATCACCTAGCACGGTTCCCGGCCCGCTGGTGTTTTCTTGACAAGAGTTGATGATGATGAGAGACAGGTACAAAAGTCACTAGTAAACCTTTGGGATGGGTAGAGCCTTGACTCCATGACAACGACCCTTTGACCCCATGTTTTTTCTATGTTTTTGTGTGTTGCATTCATGCATTCATTTAAAAAAAACATTAAAACATTCAAAAAATTTCTCTTCTAGTCTCTCTATTTTTTCAAAATAAACTAAGACTGTGATTGCAAATATCAGAGAAAAGGATTGTGCTAATGGATTTTGGTAGAAGGAGAACTCATAAGTACACCTTCAGGATTCCAAAACTTGAGGATTTGAGAGGTTTGGCGAGAATGATCACAAACCAAGAGGCCTGCAGAGCCAAGTACGGAGGTCTGCTACCTCTGTTAAGGGTCCATGTGATTGAGGGAATCATGGACGCGCTCGTTCAATTCTAAGATCCAGTTTATCACTGCTTTACATTCCCGGATTACCAACTAGCACCAACGCTGGAGGAATATTCTCATCTGATCGATTTACATATCACTGATCGAGCTCCATTTTTTGGACTGGAAGAAATTCCAAAGGATCAGACCATTACGAGAGCAATTCATTTGGATGAGTCAGAAGTCAGGATTCACATGACTACCAAGGGTGGCATACAAGGTTTGCCAGCCCAGTTTCTGAGAAAGAAAGCTATGTACTTCGCTAGTATAGGGAACGGGACTGCTTTTGAAAGCATCTTTGTTTTACTCACCTACGGATTATTTTTGTTGCCCAACATTAATAATTTCGTCGATATCAACGCTATTAAGGTTTTTCTCATTGGAAACCCTGTGCCAACTTTGCTCGCAGATGCGTATCATTCTGTACACTTGGGAAATTTGTACAGCGGAGGGGAGATCACATGTTGTGTACCTCTGCTTTATAAATGGTTTATCTCCCATTTGCCCAAGTCTACTGCTTTTTGGGATCATAAGAGTGCCTTGCGTTGGTCGCAGAAGATCATGTCTCTCACCAACTCTGATATAGATTGGTGTAATAGGATTTATGATGGAATAAGGATCATTGACCATTGTGGAAACTTCCCCAACGTACCCCTTAGAGGAACTAAGGGAGGAATCAACTATCATCTGATATTGGTTTGCCGTCAGTTTGGATACCCAATGAGGCATGTCCCACGGAATGCTCATCTGGAATGTCTTTTCTTCAAGGAAGGAGAAAATGACAGAGCACTAAAGACGGAAATAGTGCACGCTTGGAAACACGTTCATAAGAAAGGACGGGAGTCTCTAGGAAAACCGGATTGTGTCTTGGTGGAGCCTTATCTCCACTGGGTACAAACTACAGCTCTCAAGCTAAAGATGCCTTATCCTCATTACGGAATTCTTCCGCCGAGGGAATCTGTCATGTACTTCATGACGGAAACTGAGAAGCTTCAGGTTACTCTCAATAAAGTGCAACGGGAGAGGAGGTCTTGGAAGAACAAGTACCGCACCCTCAACGTAGAGTGCATCAAAATACAATAACTGCTGAAAGATAAGGATGCTCTGATCGAGATTTTGGAGCAACATGCTGTAGAAAATTAGGATGACCAAAGGAATTTGTTCGCTCCTTTCACTTGGCAAAGGAATGATAACCCGACAACGGCTCTAGAGCCCCGGTCAAAGAAAAGGAAGATACCAGAATCAGTACCCGAGTTCTCTCGGGACCCCTTAGCTTAGGTTTCTGTTTCTGCACTTTGTAATCTACTGTATTTTCGTTTCCGCAATCCTTTGAATTTCAATAAAAAGGGGTTTCCCCACCGTTTGATATTTGCAATCTAATTGTCGAAGTTTATTTTGATTAAACCAAAAAATAATTAATATAATCATTACATTCATCATTCTCACATCGCGTATTCTTCTTACCTACGAATCTCACATTTGTGTCTCGGTTCTAGAGTCAAACGGTCTCATTCGTATAATACTCGGGCTAATCTTCAGAAAAAGATGGATGATCTTGAGGAAGAGAACAGAGAGTTGAAAGAAGAGATCAACGCTCTAAGAGAGGATATGAGAAAGCTTCATAACGACATGCAAGCCATGGCAGAAGCTCAGCTATAAAGGACTGTGATCTCAGAGATCACCTCAATGCCCATGGTGGAGAAGTATGATCCTAGGTATCAAATGCCGAAAGATTGCCCTTGGGGCATGCATGTTAACTATATCCCGGAAGGATATGTTCCGCCGATCACTGAAGATCAGGGAATCATAACAGAAGCCGCTGGGCCTGAAGGTTACAAACTTCGGGAAAGAGAAGATGCCAGGGGCATACTGAAGACTCCTGAAGGTTACAAACTTCGGGAAACGCCAAGACACACTGCTGTAGTCACGGTACCACCCCTTGTGGTGCACACTGTCCCGGAAGGACAGATTCCACAGATACCTTCCGGTAAAAAGGAAACTATGTTTGACCGAATGGATGAATTCCAGGAGCAGTTCTTGGAAATGCAGAAGGAACTACAAGCCATTCGCGGTCAGGATCTATTTGGAAAGGACGCCGCAGACCTTTGTATGGTCCCCAATGTGAAAGTCCCGCACAAGTTCCATGTGCCCGACTTTGAAAAATACAAGGGTAACTCTTGCCCTCAGAGCCATCTGGTGATGTACGCTCGGTGAATGTCAGCTCAGACGGAGAATCAGGACCTACTGATTCACTACTTTCAGGATAGTTTAACCGGTGCCGCATTAAAATGGTACATGGGTTTAAACCTTGCTACGATTAGCATATTCAGAGATCTTGGTACTTCCTTCGTCCAACAATACAAATACAATCTGGACATGGCACCGGACAGAGATCAACTCAGATCAATGTCACAAAAGGACAAGGAAACCTTTAAGGAGTACGTTCAGAGATGGCGTAAAATTGCCGCTCAGATTTGTCCACCTCTTGAGGAAAAAGAGATGACAAAGATCTTCTTAAAGACCTTAAGTTTATTTTACTACGATAGAATGGTTGCCAGTGTACCCAGTGACTTCACCGAGATAGTGGGTATGGGAGTTCGTCTTGAGGAAGCCGTCTGAGAAGGATGTTTGGCAAAAGACGCTGGACCATCAAGCAGTACAAAGCGATACGGTAGTGCTCTCCCTAAGAAAAAAGAGCAAGATATTGGGAATATCTCTCTCGAAAAGCAAAGGCGACGTTATCAACCAGTAGCAGCTGTAATTCCTGCTATCAGCCCTTCGCCTATTCCTACGTATCAACCTCAGGTTGCGCAGAGCCAACCTAATCAGCAAAGGACACAACAGCCTCTTCAGCAGGCTCGTCCTCCATATAACAACAACCGTACAACACGACCATCAGGGTTTGATCATATACCCATGTTGTACGCAGAACTATTTTCATTACTACTGGCTAAGGGGCACATTCAGACTAAGTCTCCTCTTACAGTACCGGAAAATCCACCTTTTTGGTTTAAGGTGGATCAAACATGCCCTTATCATCAAGGAGGATCAGGGCATAACATAGAGAATTGTCTCAATTTCAAATCCGACGTGCAAAAGCTTGTTAGGAGCGGGCTCTTATCTTTCAAATATACGAATCCCAATGTTCTCACAAACCCGCTGCCTCAACATGAGAAAGCTGCAGTCAACCTAATTGAGAAAGAATTTAACAACGTGTATCAAATTCACGATGTACTCTTGTTAAGGACTAATCTGGTCAAGATACATTGTAGACAGAGTGGGTACGGCCATGTGCCACCTCATAATTATCACTAGTGTGATGTCTGCTCTAAAAACAATCAAGGATGTTCTATGGTGCAAACAGCTCTACAGGAACAGATGGATCTCGGATGGATCCAAGAGCACAGAGTTCGTGGAGTTAATATGGTCTATACGAACTCCAACGTCATTCAGAACCACGATATCTGTGCAATGAATGTCAACTTGGTGGCGATACACTCAAGGCAAAGCCAGTATCATAATCTGCCACGACACGATTACAGTTCCTGTCTGACTTGCTCGGTAAACAAACAGGGATGCTCTTTCATACAATAGGCCCTTCAGCGTCAGATGGATCTTGGATGGATCCAAGACTACCACGATAGGAACCCTTATCAGATCAACATGGTTTAGATCTTCGATATTCTCGTGATGAATACCAACCTGGTAGAGTTACAAGTTGAGCAGGTCTGACTCGGATTCTTAATATCACACGACTATCAAAGCTGTAAAGCAGGTTGCGAAAATGATCAAGGTTGTACCCTTGTCCAGGAGGCCCTTCAGCACTTGTTAAATCACTGGTGGAGCCCAATCTACATGGATGAAGATACTCAACAGATTAATATCAATAACAGGAATCCCACTCGGCGTCAAAGTCAGGATGTCCGATTTGTGGAAGCTAACCTAGTAAGGTTACATTGTATTCAAAGTGGGCGTGGTCAGGTGCCACCACACAACTATGACCGTTGTAGTGTCTGTTCGGAAAGTAACCAAGGGTGTTACCTTGTGAGAGCAGCTCTTCAAGGTCAGGTGGATCGTGGAGAGATTCGCCCATATCCGGGTTCTGGACCCATCAACTGGACGCCAAACTACCTTGCCAGTCAAGTCGAGGATGCTGTCACAATCTCTGGTCGTCGCCAGACCAGGGATGTTTTTGCCATCATCCCTCTACTTGACGAATCTAGAATTCCCAACCGGGAACGGATCGAGATTACTTATGATGGTCAGAAAAATCAGAAGGTTCCCATAGTCATCTATCTACCGGGACCACTACCGTATGAATCAACTAAGGCTATCCCTTACAAATACGGTGCAACGACAATTGAAAATGGAAAGGAAATTCCATTACCCTCCGTCGTGAATATTGCAGACATCAGTCGTGTAACACGGAGCGGTCGAATCTTCAACTGAGGAGTTGGAGAACCTAACAAGGAAAAGGAACTTCAGACAGAAGCTCCCGATCCATCAGTCGGTCAATCCAGTAATCCCGACCTTTCGAAAAATAATGATGAGATGCTGAAGCTCATCCAAAGGATTGAATATAACATTATGGATCAGCTGTTACAGACTCCTTCAAAGATCTCGGTATTATCACTGTTACTCAGTTCAGAAGCCCACAGGGAGGCTCTACAGAAAGTCTTGGAGCAAGCCTTTATGGAACAGGATGTAACAATCAGACAGTTCGATAGCATTGTCTCTAACATCACTTCCTGCAATAATTTGGGATATAGTGATGAGGAATTACCCGAAGAGGGTCGCCGTCATAACATGGCGCTCAACATTACAGTTAACTGCCAGGACGATGCTTTAGCTAGCATACTGGTAGACACAGGGTCAGCCCTGAATGTTATGCCAAAGTCCACTTTGATGCAATTATCATTCAAAGGCCCTCCGATGAGAACCAGCGAGGTCGTCGTCAAAGCGTTCGACGGATCCAGAAAACAGTTATCGGCAAAGTTGATCTTCCCATAACTATCGGTCCTCACACTTTCCAAGTCACTTTCCAGGTCATGGAATTCCGGGCAACATACAGTTGTTTATTAGGAAGACCTTGGATACATCAGGCTGGAGCGGTCACTTCGAACCTCCACCAAAAGCTAAAGTTCGTTCAGAATGATCAACTTGTCACAGTCTGTGGAGAACAGGCCTTGCTCGTGAGTAACTTATCATCATCTACTTGTGTAGAACCCGAGGAGGTTATTGGGACGCAGTTCCAAGCATTGTCGGTGGGCAAGGACAATCAATCCCAAGGAGGAACCTCTATTTCCTCATACAAAGATGCTATCAAAGCGGTCGAGAGTACCGATACAACCGGATGGGGACAGCTTGTCATTCCTATTGACAATAAAACAAAGAAGGGTCTTGGTTTTTCTGCAACCTGTACCCGGACAGCTGTTAACGATGAAAGTCTTCATCCCATTCAGGATTTCTTCCACAGTGGAGGTTTTCTTCACCCAGTCCCTCAAGCAGTCCATGCTATCAATGAGGAAGATCCCTCTAACGCAGAGGAAGAGTGGAAGTCCTATCTTAACAAGGACGATTATATGTCTCAGACGAAATGCAAACTCCCTTTTGCTTTCCTACAGAGAGTTCGAGATTTATACCCAGGTCAGACATCGAAATGATATACGGGGATTGTGATTTGGAAGGATGTCGTGCTCCGCCAAATTCATTAAAGGAAGACACTCCGATGAAAGACAATTTTAACTACAATTACTATGGCCCGATGGATGGTCTGCCAATGTGGCAACCTTATCCAGGAGACTTGGGGCAAGAGAGTCAGCCAAACAATGAAAATCAGTTGACCGTCATTGAACAGAATACCTGTGCCCCACCATGTCATGGGATCAACACTCAGGTCATTCAGAAACTACTCAACATGACGATGAATTTGCAACGTTTGCAGGACTTGAATTCATCAACTATGCTTTTCCCGAGGTCAACGTCATCGAGAGGGATGACCCCTCCAGTTCTAGAGAAATATGAGACACCCTGGGACAACCAAGTGGAAAATTCGACTTTGTGGTCAAGTACACCGCTCTCGAAAGCTCTCGTATCAGGCTCGAAGATATCCAACCAACTGGATGGGGAGATACAGCTGAGAGCACAAATACTCTGCAAAATGCAACAGAGGAATTCTCCTACGACAATTCTGCCTGGGAGACAGATTCCAATGATCCCTCTCCACCGGAAGTCAGCGTCATTTCTGAAGACAAATCAAGGAAGGTGCCAGACTTTGTGATTCACCGAGGAGTTCGCCGCCAATGGATTGCCGTCGAGGTTCCGAAGATCATTCATCAGTCAAAGTAATTGCCATCTTTAACCTTTCACCTTGCCCAGGTGAAACGGATGTTTTGATAGGGCTCGCTTTCTGTAAATTTCCCTCTTCGCTTTGCCCAAAGCGACAGAGTTTTGTTTTATAGGGTTGTAGTTTCAAGAATCGACTTGTTCATTAATAAAATAACGTCGTTCTGTAATTTCCGCATTAATTACTGTTTTCTCTTTTTGCTTTTTCAGAAAATGGTAATCCTAAAAAACAAATAAAAATAAAAACAAGCAGTAATAAAATAAATACACTGCACACACTTTTGCATTCTCTCTATCTCTTCTAAACATGAATCCTTACGTCATGTAGATTGCTTGTTTTAAACCCAGTTGAAACATACGATCCGATGCCTTCTCCCGACTTTGGGTTCCCGATATTTGGGGCTGAAGAAGAAGTTGACAACGAAATTCCAGAAGAGATCTCTCGACTACTCAGACAGGAGGAAAGGTCCATTGAACCTCACAAAGAGCCATTGGAAACGATCAATGTGGGTTCGAAAAAAGAGAGAAAAGAAATCCGGATTGGGGCACTGCTCAGTCTGACTGCCAGAGAGGGTTTGATAAAGCTTCTTAGAGAATTTCCCGATGTATTCGCTTGGTCCTATCAGGATATGCCAGGGTTGGATACCAGCATCGTGGAACATCATTTACCGTTAAGATCAGAATGTCCGCCAGTAAAGCAAAGGTTGAGACGGACTCACCCGGACATGGCCATCAAAATCAAAGAGGAGGTACAGAAACAGATCGACGCGGGTTTCCTCGCTACATCTGAATATCCTCAATGGTTAGCCAACATTGTACCCGTTCCCAAAAAGGACGGAAAGGTCAGAATGTGTGTAGATTACATAGATCTAAACAAGGCTAGTCCAAAGGACGATTTTCCTTTACCACACATTGACATGCTGGTAGACAGTACAGCAAAGTTCAAAATTTTCTCCTTCATGGATGGATTCTCGGGCTATAATCAAATCAAAATGGCGCCGAAAGACATGGAGAAAACTTCATTTATCACCCCACGGGGTACCTTTTGCTACAAGGTAATGTCGTTCGGTTTGAAGAATGTCGGGGCAACCTATCAAAGGGCCATGACTACTCTGTTTCATGACATGATACACAAAGAAATTGAGGTATATGTCGATGATATGATTGCTAAATCTAGAACAGAAGAGGAGCATGTGACCCACCTGTCAAAACTGTTCGAGCGGTTGAGAAAGTACAAACTCTGCTTGAACCCTAACAAATGCACGTTCGGTGTTTGTTCAGGGAAACTGCTAGGGTTCATCGTCAGCCAGAAAGGAATTGAGGTTGATCCTGACAAGGTCAAGGCCATTCAATAAATGCTTTCTCCAAAGACCGAAAACAAGTCAGAGGATTCTTGGGACGTTTGAACTACATCTCCAGATTTATATTCCTCATAATCGCGACATGCGCGCCGATCTTCAAACTTCTCAAGAAGATACAATCGTTTCTCACTGACTCTCGGGGCAAATGGACCCCAAATTATAATGGCCCCTATGTGGTCACGAAAGCTTTCTCGGGCGGTGCCTTGAGACTTGCAACCATGGACGGAGAGGAATTTGCCTACCCCACAAATGTTGATGTAGTCAAGAAATACTTCGCCTAAACTAAAAAAAAAACAAAAAAACGTCTCGGTGGATTGAAAACCCGAAAGGGCGGTCCAGGCAAAAGTTAGAGACATGAAAAAAAATCATCCCGATAGATTGGAAACATCAAAGTACAATCCAGGCAAAAATTAGGGATAATGGCAAGTAACTATGTCCAACAGAGGCGAATCCCTCAGCAGCAGTTACATCATCAATCGGAGGAAGACTCCAGTCAGGGCCATCTTCGACAGAAGCTCAGGATGTCCCGAATTCAAAGTTGGTAGAAGGATAGTGGTCGTTATGTTTCAACGTAGCCCTTTTCCCTGTAAATTACCATTTTCAAACTTTGTATATACTCTTTGGAATCACGCGTTTGGCTGATCTCCATCTTATCAATAAAATTTGAGCCCTTGTGCTTTTGTTTGTAATTCTTATTTGTTTTAGCTTTACAGAATGGCGTTTTAATATGATTAGCGATTCTTGAAATGGAGCAAAAATGAATTTACTTGTTAAAAATTTTTCTGCTTTTAAATTAAAGATGGCAATTGCTTTTGACTGTTGAACATCGAAAGAACGTCGATTGCGTCTCCAAAGGCGTTTGAATTTCAAAGTGCAGAATCAAAGTACTCCTTCTAGGCCAGTACGCCTGAACGAAGGATCAACTGTATGAGATGCGGCTTTCCCATCTGATACCCTCGGACGAGTTCTTATCTCCTAAGCCCGATCAACGGTATTCCCCGCAGGGACTATCTCTCCTAAGCAAGGTAGAATTGCTACTTTTGGACCAACGGTACTTCTTCGCCCCGCGATGGCCGAGTATCTAGTCGTGTTCATCTACTAGTCTGTATGTCGCGTCAGTGTTGTCAGCATATAGATACATACATGCATTATGCATTTGATTTGCATTCATATTCATATTGCATCACTATCACTCTAGTCGGTCTTGTCCCCTGGTGATAACAGTCCTCTCAATCGAGTTGTCAATTCTTTCCTCGTCTGGAAATGCTGCGTTTGAACAATCTCGCCTCTAGTGTATCTCTAGATTAGAGTCAGCACTCGACCACTTTGATAACTTGAACCTCTGAAAAGCCAGAGAAGCTTTCTACAAATGTCACTCTTCGCCATTGAAGATGATATCCTTGCTTTCCCGGATTAAAGAAAAATCCTCAGAGAAAGCCTCCTAAGCAAATATTTGGCAGTACAGCTCCCTTTCTCCGAAAGACCGCTGATGAAAAGGTCATCGGCACCTCAAAATTGGAGCCCATCATATGGCATTTCTCCGGGAAGATCCCGAGAAAAGTATGATGTAAGACCCCAAGCGGAAGCAGTCTCTCAAGAGACTCATTTTCCCCAGATAGAGTCGACAAATGGCGTCTCCAACAGAGAAGTTTGTGCACCTCTACAACTCAGACGATTGGGCTCCCTAGCAAGTCTGACGTCACTTTTTCCACTCAAATGGCATCTCCCCAGGAAAATCTGGCGAGAAGTTTGAGGAAAGGCGCTACAAATAGCGTCCCTTGTCAATAAAGTTTATTGACAAAAGAAACTAAGACCAGTTCCTTGGTAGGAAACCAGGATCGAGGGGAAGTTTACAAAAGAAACTAAGACCAGTTCCTTGGTAGGAAACCAGGATCGAAGGGAGGTTTATTTCAAAAGAAAACTGAGACCAGTTCCTTGGCTGAAGACCAGGATCGAGGTGAAGTTTACCTTTTTTAAGCATCATTGCTTAGCAAAAGAAGATGAATGTGATCTACCATTCATAGCCATCAAAATTTCGGGTATTCTGATATTTAATCCTCTTGCACCCCGAATGCCCGAATACCGTCGTCATTCACACCTTCGGGTCCAAGAAGATTAAATAGGGGCATCTGTCATACCCCAAATTTTGACCACTAAGATTTCCCATCATTGTGCAAATCATCATCACAATATGGATGAACCATCATGCTTCATCAAATGCCTCAAGGGTTGTTGAGCATGCACTACAATCAAAATTAGGGTTTTAAGCCATCTCAGAGCCTTAGACAAAGGATAAATCAAGGATTAACTTAATATTCAACTTGCCTAGCCTCTAACATATCCACAATGGTTCAAAAGGACTCCCACTTCAAGGATTAAGCACAAGGCTGCTCCCTTCCAGGTAGGTCAAGTCTCAAGATCGACAGTGTCACCAAATTAGGGTTTTGGTCGACCAGGGCCTCCAAATGGAAATTTTTCATCTGGGCACAAGCCAATGATTCAAAACATAACCCAATATACTCCATGGAACCTCATGGACCCAATCATCAAGTCAATTTGACCTCAGGGGATGCATACATCAAAAATCAGGAATTAGGGTTTCTTGACCTAATTCACCCCTAAGTTGACTTTTGGGACAAATCATGAACCAAGACCTCAAGACATGATTTGAGGGTCTCTAATATACCATATTGATCCATTTGGAACAATGGATTGATCCAAGAAGCTTGAGCAACAAGTCTCAATTTCATCTGCACCACAATTAGGGTTTCGCGAGGAAAGTCAACTGTAACTTTGACTTTTGACCAGGACATGCTCCCAAACCCTAAGACATGATTCAATATACCCTATGACACCCATGGAACATGTTCATAAAGTTTGATTTAGGTCAACGACATGATTTCCTGAAGAATTGCACAATTTGGAATTCATCTGATAAAAAGTCAATTGTGCACAAAAGTCAACTTTGACTTTTTGAGATTTTTCACCAAAATGGATTTTTAACCCTAAAATGATGTTAATGTATGATTTGAATCATCATTCATCAAGAAAAATCAAAGAAAGTGGGATAACTTGTAAAAGGGGTAACCATAAAAACTTAGAAAAATTTCTAAGTTATGGAAAAAGTGACACTAATGTGCCAACTTGGAGGACCATAACTCCTAAACCACAAGGCCATTGTTCCCCATTCAAAGCTTGATTTGTAGATCACATTTCCCTCTACAAAAGCTTCATACTGACCTATGTCCAAATTCCTCATGGATTTTGAGTTATGGAGTGATCAAAATCAAGAAAAGTCACTTTGTTCCAACACTTAGTGAAAATTTCACTAAGTCAGAATCTGCCTTTACTTTTTTCCAAATATAGGGGGATTTTTCACTTGGATTCAAAAGAGATCAAAACCAAACATGTTCAAACAGTTGTTGTATCATGTAAGGGCTTTCCAAAATGGCCAAGAACATTACCAAATTCAATTTGAGCTATGAGATATGACATTGGCAAGTTGCCTTGCTGAAATCTGCCAAGGCAAGGCAGATTTTTGTACTTTTAGTCGATTTGCCAAAATCAGCCAATTCCAAGCCTTGTCATCACTTTGGACACATCTGAGGATTGAATCTAAAGGGGACAATCACTGAGCCAAGCCTCCAAAGTCTTTGGAACAAGAAATAGCATGTTGAACATAGAATTGCCAAAATAGGGACAAGACTCCAATTTTGGATTGGAGCATTCAATGGAAGCATCAAGGTGGCATGGACTGAGCTTTTAGCAACTAAATTCAGTCAAGACTTATCCAAGACCAAGGGAACCAGCAGCCTGTGCCCTAACCTCTAGTCAATGGCTAGAGGAGACTTGGATTTTTATTTGCCAACATTGGCCAAACCTACTCAGCAGTTGCCATTCACTATTCCTTGCAAAACAAACTTGCTCTACTATAAATAGAGCTCAATTGTGATCAGTTTGAGTACACCAAAGGCATCAAACAGATGCTTTCCTCAAAATCTCTTCTTTCACTCCAATTTTGCCTTCTAAGGCAAGTCACTATCGGGTTTTGAGTTTGAGAGCTTTTCTAATCAAACCAATCACACACACACCTCATATACATCACATATGAGCTGATCAAATACTTAAACACCAACTGGAACACTGATTTCTCAGAATCACCAGTCAATTGCTCAAGGTTTTAACCAAGTTGCAGTTGAGATGCCATGAAGTGATCCAGCCAACTTCAATCAAGTCCAAGCATTCAAACACACTCCATAGGGTGTAGGGAAGCTGTTCAGATCATCATAACTCATCTGTAACACCTCCAACATAAATCACGATCACCAGCTGCAAGTGGTAAGCATGAGCTCTTCTAACTCTATGATCCATGCAATTTTTGCTGCACAATAATTTGGCCATATGTTCATAATCATGCATGGAATGTTTCCCCTCTATTAATTGCATTGTTTGAACCGTGTATCAAAAATCCCAGCCTTCATGCAAAATCTAGGGTTCTTGAGGATTGTTCATGATTTCTTGTTTTATGTTTAATTTAAATGAAATTAATTGTCATAGACATGATCGTGAGGTTGAAACGAGTTGATTGGTATGTGGATTGCATGATATGATTAAGTATTCAGTGAGATTGGATAGAAAATGCAAATCTAGGAAACTCAGAACACGCGCGTGTACTTGCCCTTGTTCTTGGCGCCATTTTCCAACATTTGAATATTTGAATTTTGTGATTTTTATTTAATTGATTCAAAAATTAATTTCTCTCTGAGTTTTAATGATTTTGAGTTGATTCTTTTTTTAATAATTCACAAAAATGTTAAAATATTTTATTTTCCCAAAAATATTATTTATTTCATATAATTGATATTTTTGCAAAGAATTAATATTTTAATTGTTTTTGACATTTAAAATATTTTTTCCCTCTTGATTTTGTAAAGATTAATGACTTCTAATTATTTTGTAGGTCAATACTTGATTTTTGAAGCCTTAATCCAAGATCATAATTTGTTTCCCACATGTTAATCAATTTTTGATCATTTTAATTGAATTTTTATTCAATTAAAATACATTTTGGAAATAAATTAGGGTTTTTGATTAATTCAACCCTCACAAATCATTTTCAAACACTTTTGGGCCTCTAATAGAGTGTAAGACCCAACCCACTTGTACAGAAATATTTTGGGCCTCACTTATTGTATAAGTCCCTCTGTACATTTTTAAATTCGGCACGATCGTCGCCAGTTTAAAAATAAACCATCTGGGCCTCTCCATGAGCTATAAGACCCATTCACAACTTTTTGGGCCTCTAATAGAGTGTAAGACCCAATCCTCTTTTAACCAAAACAAATTTGGGTCTCACTTATTGTATAAGTCCCTCTGTGTTAAAAGAAAACCTCGGCGCGATCGCCATTTCAAACGAAAAATCAATTGGGCCTACCCTCGTGTTATAAGCCCCACTCTTTTTCTTTAAACCTTTGGGCCTCTTGAGAGAGTGTAAGACCCATCCCTTTGTACAACAAATAATTTTTTGGCCTCAGTCACTTGTATAAGTCCCTCTGTACAAATTCAACAGTGCGCTCACTGATAAAACCCTGGGCCTCTCCTTGAGCTGTAAGCCCCAAATCTTTGTTTTTCAAAGCACTTTCTCCTTTGATTTTGAATATACTGTTGTTTTCAATCTGTCTTTGTTGAACAACTAACCAAATAGCATGGAAGCTCTACAACCGAGTAAGTGTTTATACGCTTTCATTTACCGCTTTCATATACATATAACTATATTGTGGGGTTGTTTCACTGTAAGTCTTCTTTCATAAACTCATATCAACTGTGTAATAATAGTATAGATATTTAGAGTTTCCCCGGCAACTACGTCTAGAACTAGGTAAAGCCGTTTCGTTTATTCGTAGAAATAGACAGCTAGATCCCCAATAGGATCACCAGATACAGTCTAATCTCAAAGCATAGTACTAAAGATGAAACTCTAGACTCGGACAGTCTAATCTCCTTGAGTCTCAAAGACATTCTCAAGTGACCCCTTCGTTAAATAGGAAGAAAACCCGTAGACTCGGACAGTCTCAATACCCTTTGGATTTCCCATTTCCTTAAAGAATGGGGAATAACCCTGATCCTCGAATCAAATCCCTAAGGGCCAACATTACTCATATAAGAACTGATTTTCTCTTTAAATCAGCATATTGGACCTGTCACTCAACTGAAACAGCACCATAGCCTCCTCTTGGGCTTGATACAATGATTCTCCCCAGCGGAGTCAAACAACGTTTAGCCTCTCTCTCGGGCTTTGTACGAGACACATAAGAGACTCCCTCGTTGAGTCAATCACCCTTCCGCCTTCATCTCGGGCTTTATACGAGATACAAAAAGGTACTTATTGAGCCAAACTCCTTTAGCCTCTCTCTCGGGCTTCGTACGAGACATATAAGAGACTCTCTTGTCGAGTCAACCCTTCTAGCCTCTGTCTCGGGGTTTGTACGAGACAGATCAAAAATACCCTCTTGTTGGGCCATTAGCCTCCTCTTAGACTTTGTATAAAGAAAACCTTTTAGCCTCCTCTTAGGCTTTGTATAAGAAAACCACTGGTTGATCCAATCAACCTTTTAGCATCGAAGTTGTGCCTCGTCCACAGTACACAAACATCAACAACTCCTTCCCCTTCATCTAATTGCTGTAAGCGGCAAGCCTCTGGATCATCTACATCCATGCCACTGTCCCTCTTTTAGCATGAGAAATTCCTAAGGAAAGATAACATTGCTCTACACTGAGTTAAAGTCTTCTCCTTTAGGTTGGAAATTCCCTATAAAGGAAATTATGGCATTGCCGGATTCACACATCCCGGTTAAAGTAATTCTCTTTTATAAACAGTTGTGACAAACAACCCTCTCTTTAGAGATGACAATTTCTCTTTAAAGTCGAGACCTTTTAGCTTCACATCTTGGGCTTTGAACAAGATACAAATAGACTCTTCAGCTTCACATCTTGGGCTTTGAACAAGATACAAACCACCTTTAGCTTCACGTCTTGGGCTTTGAACAAGACACCAAAACACAATTTCCTCCCATAGAATAGGAGGAACTACGAACGCTCTGATTTCCCTGTTTCGGTAAACGGGAATACGTAGGCATAAGATTGAAAGAAAAGATCTTAGCGAGCACACTAAACAAAAACCCAAAATCCCATACTTCCATACATCCGTCCTAACATCCCAACCTCCCACCAATCGACCGGACACCACTTTTAAAAAAATACACCTAATAGACACCCCGAATCTTTGTAGCATCTGTAAACCAACAGTTTTGACTGTTTAACCTCAGTTTGCAAGCAAGGTTAATTTAAGACATCTA
Source organism: Lathyrus tuberosus (assembly GCA_022829125.1). Taxonomy (NCBI): domain Eukaryota; kingdom Viridiplantae; phylum Streptophyta; class Magnoliopsida; order Fabales; family Fabaceae; genus Lathyrus; species Lathyrus tuberosus. The sequence goes on along the minus strand of JALAZF010000012.1, from coordinate 18,747,766 downwards.
TTTCCCTTCCTTCATCAGCTTTAATAGGATAAAAAATGAATCGAGCAGTAGATACCAAAGAGCGGTAGTGCTTCGCAACCACGTCCAAAACCGCTCGCTACACTACCATTCCGTAGGAAATGCCAACGTAAAGACTCTGTCTCACACTCTCGCGCTATTGACAAAAGTCACGCCTAATGACCCCAAGATTTTGCTCTCGCCCGCTCGGTAATTAAAAGACGCATTTTGAAAACTAACAAAGCCTAAACGAAGCCTAAAGCGCTCTTGCTGCGTTTAGGATCGATGCTCAGTGTCTACTATCCAGTGCGTACCTCAAACTCTCGCTCTATCGGACACACCTTAACGCATTTCTCACTCTTGTAACAAAACACTGTTAAGCAACCCCTCGCTCTCACGACAAAGTTACCTAAATTAAATTTAGGCACTAAAACCAGAATATCGAACAATCATATTTTCGTACTTAAAACATCTACGGAGTCCCGTCGGTAACAACGATTCTCATATGACGGACTCAAGACAATTCAACTAAACATGGAATTAAACATAAACAAACTAAACAAGATAAACATAATTAAGGACAACATGCTTGAACAGTTATAGAATGCGATAAAAAAATAATAAAACGATAAAATGAAGAACCTGTAATGACTCGAAATAAAATGCGGGAAATAAACAGAGACTTGAATAAACTGAACTGGAAATGAATAAAATGGCGGGATTGTATTGATTCTTCAGTAATACAGCAGTACAAGGAAAATAGAAATACAAAGTTGCAGCAATTCCTCAGTGTGAGTAATTGCTACTTTGAAACTGAAAATATATGCCTAAGTTATAAAACGCGATTCGGCAGCGCTTCCGTGCAAATTCCCGGCTCTCCCCACTGGCCTCCAATAGGGCCTATATATAGAGAAAAATGGCTCCAAACATTTGGGAAAGAATTTGAATTCAAACTGTGAAAAACTGCCAAACTGCTGCAGGAAATCTGCTCCCGCGCATAATGGCGATCACCGTTTGCAAATGGCGAACGCCATTTGTTTGAAATGGGATTTCCCTCTTTTTTGGGACATGGAGAACGCCATATGGTTCCCCTTAGGGAATGGCGAACGCCATTCATCTAGAGGAAGGCAGAAAGCTCCAGTTCTTCTCTTTTTCAACTCTTTTGCCAATGGTTCTTGTCCTTTTCTTCGATCAAGCTGATATTGGTCCTGAAAACACAATGCAAAGGAAAACATAATAAATCAAAGCAAATAGTATGAAAGACTCGATAAAATGGTACTAAAAGTGCGCGTAACGAGTCAGAAAATACGATACGAATTTGAGTTATCAAACTCCCCCACACTAAGACTTTTGCTTGTCCTCAAGCAATCTCCCAATGATATAAAAACAGTAAGTTCAACGCTCGACTAATAGGCACGATAAAAACAATCAAAGTACAAGGTTGCTAGGCTAATGATACACGGATAGGTACTAAATAATGAAAACAAGGATACCATAATGACACGATTCTACAAAAGCGGACAAAGAGTTCCTTCCTATGCAATACCAGTTCAAATCATGACATTATAACTTGACCTACAAACTTCGTTCTTTTTCACCTCTGTTTCATTCGAGCACAATCACATTAAGCCCATTATCCCTCGTGTTTACATGGTAAGTGAACTTGTTAGTGTTTTATGATCTCTTATTCAACACAATTTTTTTTTCTTTTCCTTTTTCTCCCTTTTTTTGTTTGCAACGAATTTCAAGAGTCTGAGCCTTTGGGCTAAATGTCTGGGTGAGGACCACCTAGCTTAGTTAGAACAGGTCTTTGATTCGCAATATCTAAATAAAATCACATAATAAAAAACTCTGAGATCAACACATATTTGCATCAGTTCATTACTTAGTTCACATGCAAGGATGGTGCTGACTGCTGATATAAACTAATAAAGAGGCTACTTCTAAAGAACTAGGAACAAGGTCTCGACATAATGTGTATTTAAACCGATATCGCATACTTATGAACTCTAGGGTGTAGGAACGGTACCAATATTAGCAAAACTTTCCCAAGTCAATCCACATAGCCTAAAACAAAGATAAAACAACATATACTTAATATGTCATGCCATTGAGTCAAACGGGAAATTTTTTGAAATTGGGGTCAAAATAAGGGAGTTTTCAAACAATGCGAAAATGTAAAGTAAAAATTGACTCAACTAGCGCATATGACTCAATAAAACAATAGACTAGAAAGCGATAAATTGAAAGCGGTAAAGTTCCTCCCCCACGCTTGAATCAAACATTGTCCTCAATGTTTCGATAAAAGGTGGAAAAGGAAAGATACAACCTGTGTGAATGCTACTGCATGCCAAATCCTCTCTGATTCTCTCTTGTTGTCCATGTCTTCGCTGGCCACTTCTACTTCGGCGGTGGGCGCTTTGAGATACCTTCATTTGTTGAATTTTCTCTTTTTTGAAACAACTCATAGTGTTGCCCGTTTCCGGAGGAAGTACCTGCAAAAAAGTGTTAGAAAAATACAGTGCGGTATCGGTGTCACCACCAGCAGAGACATTCGCAGGAATGTCCGTGGGCACCTAGAAGAAGTTGAGACGAGACAAGCAATACATTTCTTTATTTCCTGCAAACACAGACAATAAAAGTAAAACATTAAATTAAAATCTCGTGGGTTGCCTCCCACGCAGCGCTTTGTTTAACGTCGATAGCTCGACGGCTAATAATCTTCGGTTTCCATGGCCACTTATCAAGCCATCTCACATATCCCTCACCTTTTCTTTTCTTTCTCCTGTGGGGCGGTTCATTCTTTTGAACTTGTGGTGGCGGTTCTAGATCTATCCTAAGTATCAACTTTTCAAGTTTGGGCTTAGTTATTTCATCCACTACCTCAAAGGTTAACCTTACCCTCTTCACTCTAATGGTTTCCCTAGTTTCAAGGTCTTCTAAATTTCTCGTTTTAAGCAGGACCTCAGACAAAGGTGCATTGGAATGGATATTTTCCAATACCTCCACATATGTTTTGGATTTGGAGTCTACCTTAACTTCTACAAACCTTTGCGTGAAAGGAATTGGTGGGTTATAGGGAAAAGGACCAATGATAGGTGCTTCCTTCTCTACCTTTTCGACAACCTCCCTTTCGGATGGTATCGGTGGATTTTTCTCAATTTCTACGCTTTTCTCACCATAACTCTCCTCAAATTCATTATCACTCTCCCTAGGATTTTCTATTTGTTCTTCACTACTGATAGTACAACATCCACTTGTCTCTCAAGGAAGGTTCCTATAGGTGTCTGTGCTAACAGAGAGATTTGAGTCTCCAATGCCTCAGTGTGAGTCACGAGGGACTCAATCACAGTGTTCATCTGCCTAAAGGTTTCATAAGTTTCGAGATGTTGTATTCTAAACTCTTCATTCTGGAGAGTTTACGTCTCCACAAATCGTTCCATCATGTATTCAAGCCTAGAGTTAGTTGTTGTTTCAATGAAATCCTCAATTAATGTTTCGAGGTTGGAATTATGGGATTCTTGTGGTTCCTCAAAATATTGGCAAGGGTAATCATAGAGGGAATTTGGGTGAGAGTAAGTTATTGTTGCATTGAAATCCTCCATCAATAATTCAAGGTCAGGATTATAGGATTCTTGTGGTTCCTCAAAGTATTGGGAGTGGTAATTGTAAAGGAAATTTGGGTGATACATAGTTTTTTTTTTCAAATAAGAATGCCTTAGTCTATACGGTGCAACAAAGGAATAACAATATTGACCGTTGGTCCCCGGCAACGGCGCCGAAAACTTGATGCTCCGCAAGTGCACAGATTTATCGAAGTAATATAAAAGATTGTCGAACCCACAGAGACCAATGTCAACTTACTGTACTCTATCGTTGCTTTGTAAAGCTAAGGCTATGATTAAAAAGGTACAAATGGAGATGTAAACGCTACTTACTAAAGGTTTGAAAATAATACTAAAGCAAGACCGAAATATGATTTCTGCGCACCTAAGGGACTTGTTGAAAACAGGTACTGATTATGACTATACTACCATTCCGTAGGAAATGCCAACTTAAAGACTCCGTCTCACACTCTCGTGCTATTGACAAAAGTCACGCCTAATGACCCCAAGATTTTGCTCTCGCTCGCTCGGTAATTAAAAGACGCATTTTGAAAACTAACAAAGCCTAAACGAAGCCTAAAGCGCTCTCGCTGTGTTTAGGATCGATGCTCAGTGTCTACTATCCGGTGCATACCTCAAACTCTCGCTCTATCGGACACACCTTAATGCATTTCTCACTCTCGTGACAAAACACTGTTAAGCAACCCCTCGCTCTCACGACAAAGTTACCTAAATTAAATTTAGGCACTAAAACCATAATATCGAACAATCATATTTTCGTACTTAAAGCATCTACGGAGTCCCGTCGGTAACAACGGTTCTCATATGAAGGACTCAAGACAATTCAACTAAACATGGAATTAAACATAAACAAACTAAACAAGATAAACATAATTAAGGACAACATGCTTGAACAGTTATAGAATGCGATAACAATAATAATAAAACGATAAAATGAAGAACCTGTAATGACTCGAAATAAAATGCGGGAAATAAACAGAGACTTGAATAAACTGAACTGGAAATGAATAAAATGGTGGGATTGTATTGATTCTTCAGTAATACAGCAGTACAAGGTAAATAGAAATACAAAGTTGCAGCAATTCCTCAGTGTGAGTAATTGCTGCTTTGAAACTGAAAATATATGCCTAAGTTCTAAAACGCGATTCGGCAGCGCTTCCGCGCAAATTCCCGGCTCTCCCCACTGGCCTCCAATAGGGCCTATATATAGAGAAAAATGGGTCCAAACATTTGGGAAAGAATTTGAATTCAAACTGCGAAAAACTGCCAAACTGCAGCAGGAAATCGGCTCCCGCGCATAATGGCGATCACCGTTTGCAAATGGCAAACGCCATTTGTTTGAAATGGGATTTCCCTCTTTTTTGGGACATGGCGAATGCCATATGGTTCCCCTTAGGGAATGGCGAATGTCATTCATCTAGAGGAAGGCAGAAAGCTCCAGTTCTTCTCTTTTTCAACTCTTTTGCCAATGGTTCTTGTCCTTTTCTTCGATCAAGCTGATATTGGTCCTGAAAACACAAAGCAAAGGAAAACATAATAAATTAAAGCAAATAGTATGAAAGACTCGATAAAATGGTACTAAAAGTGCGCGTAATAAGTCAGAAAATAAGATACGAATTCGAGTTATCACCTTTGTACAAAAATAATTTGGGCCTTAGTCATTTGTATAAGTCCCGATACAATTTCAAAATAACGGTGGGATCGTTGTTTTTCATCTGGGCCTCTCCTTAAGCTATAAGCCCAATCTCTTGAATAAAAATAAAGTTTTGGGCCTCTAATAGAGTGTAAGACCCATCCTCTTTGTAAATGCAACAATTTGGGCCTCATACATTGTATAAGTCCCTATGTGGTTTTCAAAATAACGACGCGATCGTCGCCTTTTCAAGAGAATTCATCTGGGCCTCTCCTTAAGTACGCCCCAAACATCCGTTTAAAATAAATTTCTTTTTTTATTTAGATTCAAATTCAAAGTGTTATCAGAACTTTCTTCAATTTCTTGAATAACTAACCATACAGTTGTGGTTACAATGCTGGAGCTTGCACACCTGTAAGTTCTACTATTTTTTTATATACATACTGGTTTATATAATTCATCTGTATATGTATGCCTGTATATACTTGCTTAGAGTTTTCCCCAACAATTAGGTCTAGGTCTAGATCAAACCAGTGGTTACTCTTTTAACAAAGTCAAAACTAGTTCCCCCATAGGAATTTCCAGATACAATCTTGCCTCCTCTTGGGCTTATACAATATGGAATAGAGAAAGACATTATTCCCGGTGAAACTTTTATCAAGACCGTCACTACTTAGAAATTTGTACAAGAAATTCATTTCCCAGAGAGGATAATTCCCGGTGAAACCTTTTCTGAATTTCTTCAAACCCTAGAACTGTTCACTAAAGAAAGGATTATTCCCGGTGAAACCTTTCTTGAACTTTTCTTAGGCTTGGACCCACATGATTCCTAAAAGCATCCCCAGCCTCCTCTTGGGCTTTGTACATGGACCCCCAGGCTTCTTAGAAGTTCTCAGCCTCCTCTTGGGCTTAGTACAAGGACTCTGAAGACCTCCTACAGGTATAGGACAAAACTTAGTCATCTTTTGCTAGTTCAATCCTCTAGAAAGTCATAACATCAGACCAGTTTAGGGTTGATTCTCATCCCTTAAAACATCAGCCTCCTCTTGGGCTTCATACAGAGATCATTCTCTAGTTAAGAGAAAACCTTTTTACACCAGTAGACTTGGAAAGTCTCATCCCTCTTAGATCTCAAAGAAAGCCTCAAGTTTCCTAAAAGCACAGGAAAAACCCTGATGATTTCATCAATTCACCAGCAGAGTTTAAAACTTTCATTTTAAGTTCCCCAGCTAGGGTCAACTTACCATCAATACAACACTAACTGAATCAGAACCTCAAGGCATCTGATATTTCAACTCTTCTGTAATCCTCAGCAAGAGCTGATTCCCCATTTTAGATCTGTCTCTGGATTTCAATAATCCTCAGCAGAAGCTAGCCTCCTCTAAGGCTTTATATAAGAAATTTCCCCAAATCAGCCTCCTCATAGGCTTTGTATAATGATTTTTCCTCAACTGAGTTAGCCTCAACCTTGGGCTTTACAGATCATATTCTCCAACTGAGTCGATCAATTCTTTTAGCCTCAATCTTGGGCTTTGTACAAGACAAATAAAACCTCTCCCCAGTAGAGTCAATCCCTTTTTGCCTCAATCTTGGGCTTTGTACAAGACAGGCAAAAACTTTCCCCGAAAGAGTCAATTCCTTCCAACCTCCTCTTAGGCTTTGTATAATGATATCCCTAAACAGAATCACCCTTTTTGCCTCAATCTTGGGCTTTGTACAAGACAGATATAAAAACTCCTCTAATAGAGTCAACCTTTTAGCTTCAACCTTGGGCTTTGATCAAGGCACACAAAAACCAAAATGCACTCAGAGAAAATCAAGAGGTCTCTCTATAGGAAGACATTTCTCTGTACATCACACATAAAAAAAACAGACAATCAAACAAACCCTAATTCTAGATAATTGTTGTAAGTGACACACTTCTTAATTCAAAAACCCAAGTTGTGATCCCTCTTTTATCCTGGTAAACTTCCTCTTTCATCTAACTGCTGTAAGTGGCAAGCCTCTGGATTATCTACATCCAAGCCAATGTCTCTCTCTTAGCATGGAAGATTCCTAAGGAAAAATGGCATTGCTCAATACTGAGTTAAAGTTTCCTCCTTCGGGACCTCTTATAAAGGAAATTATGGCATTAATTGATTCTCATATCCCAGTTAAAGTAATTCCCCTTTATAACCAAATACCCCAACAAATGTGATGAACGGGTGAGATACCTTCCTTTAGAGATGACAATTCTCTCTCAAAAAACCCCTCTAGCTTCAATCTTGGGCTTTGAACAAGACACTAAACATCTTTTTCCTCCCATAGAATAGGAGGAACTATGATTGCTCTGATTTCCCTGTTGTCTTTATGGGAATACGTAGGCATAAGATTGCAAAATCTTAGCGAGCACACATAACAAAAACTTTAGGTCCAGTACCTTACCAAAAACATCGAAAAACCCGAAAAACAACAAGAACACTCTCTCAACACTCCCAAAGGAGAAACTTTCCCAATTTATAACAGATAAACACCACTAAGTAAATAATAGTAGAATATGCCAAAGAATCTATGGATAACCATATATACACTGGGTAATTAACAACTTCCCTTTGTATAACCTGACCCCGGACCCCCCAATCTCTTAGAATTTGTTAAAGAACACATTTGTGTGCAAGGTTAGTTTTAGATATCTTTCCTTTCCTTTCCAGCTTCATAGGATAAATAAGAAATCAGAAAGTAGCACCCAATTCCAACCATTGCGGTAAGGTCGTCGCGTCACCGATAAAAATCGAACGCTACAGGATCCAGAGGCTTGCCAATTATAGCTGTTAGATGAAAGATGAATTTTAGCCAGGATAAGAGAAGGACTCCATCATGGATTTTGAATCAACAAGTGTGCCACTTATAGCAATTATCTGGAAAAGGTTTTGATTGTATGTTTTAATATGTGTTGTATAGAAGAAATATCTTTCTGCAAAATGGACTCATGGTCTCATCTGAGGGGAAATTGATTTTTTTTTTGTGCCTTGATTAAAGCCCAAGGTTGAAGCTAAAAGAAACTGACTCCACTAGGGAGGCTTTTATCTGTCTTGTACAAAGCCCAAGATTGAGGCTAACTGACTCCACTGGGGGGAATTCTTATATGAATCCTAAGAGGAGACTAACTTTTGCTGAGGATTATGGAAATCCAGGAGCAGGTCCAAATTGTATTGGGTAATCCAAAAGGATTACTCTTGCTAAAATCAAGGAAGAGTTGAAATATCAGATGCCATGAGGCTCTGATTTTGTTGGGGATTTGTTGATGGTAAATTGACCCTGGCTGGGATATTCAAAGTGAAAGTTTAAACCTTATTGGGGGTTAGGGAAGTTAAAGTTGAGTTTGAAAACCTATGGAGGTTTTAATTCTGCTAGAGATTAGTATATTAGTAAACTGATAAGGGTTCTTCCTGTGCTTTTAAGAAACTTGAGGGTTTCTTTGTGAGGTCCAAGAGGAGATGAGACTTTCCAAGTCTACTTGAATGAAGCCCAAGAGGAGGCTGAGACTGTCCAAGTCTCTCAAGAAGAGGTAGGCTATGGTGTAGAGAAGGGTCTTTGTATGGTTCCCAAGAGGAAGCAGAGAGTTTAAGGAATGAAGATCAACCCTAGAATGGTATTATGTTTTTGGAATTCTTGACTCTCCTAAGGATTGAACTAGTAGAGAGGACTAATTTCTATTCTATGCCTTTAGGAGGCCTATGGGTCCTTGTACTAAGCCCAAGAGAAGGTTGGGGAACTTTTAAGAAGCCTGGTGGTCCTTGTACTAAGCCTAAGAGGAGGCTAGGGAACTTCTAAGAAGCCTGTGGGTCCAAACCAAAGAAAAGTTCAAGATAGGTTTCACCGGGACTTAATCCTTTCTTTGTTGAACAGTTTTAGGGTTTGAAGAAATTCAAAAGAGGTTTCACCGGGAATTAATCCTCTCTGGGGAAATGAATTTCTTGTATAAATATATTTCTAAATTTGACAGTCTTGAGAAAAGTTTCACCAGGAATAATGCCTATCTCTGTTCCATATTGTATAAGCCCAAGAGGAGGCAGACTGTATAGGGAATGTCCTATAAGGGAACTAGTTTTTTGACTATGTTAAAAGTAACCTCTGGTTTGACCTAAGCATTGACCTAACTGCTGGGGAAAAATCTAAACAAATATGCACAAGTATATACAAGCAATTATATTGACATATATATGTATATATATAAAGATATGCATTGAAGAGATATGGGGACTTACCTTCTGAGAAGAAGCCCAAGTGTATTGTGATCTGTTGTATTGACTACAACTGTATTGCCTCTTTCAGGGTTTCCAAAAATTGAAGAAAGTTTTGAGGAAACTATGATTTTGAATTTGAATTAAAAAACAAGTTGTTTTTTTTAAAAGGGAAAGAGTGTTTGGGGATTATACAATGACTGAGGCCTAGATGACTTATTTGAAAACATTGATCGCACTGCGATACCGACAGACGTTGTGGGACTTATACTATAGCAGAGGTCCAAAAATTGTTTTTGTACAAAGAGAGGTTGGGTCTTACACTCTATTAGAGGCTCAAAAGTGTTTGTAAAAAATGTAAAAATGGGGCTTACACTCAAGGAGAGGCCCAGATGATTTATTTGAAAAGGCGAAGATAGCGCCGTGATTTTGAAAACCACATAGGGACTTATACAATGACTGAGGCTAAAATTATTTATGTACAAAGAAGGAATGGGTCTTACACTCTATTAGAGGCCCAAAAGTTTATTTTTATACAAGAGATGGGGCTTACAACTCAAGGAGATGCCCAGATGAAAAACAGCGATCGCACCGTTTATTTTGAAAATCGTATCGGGACTTATACAATGACTGAGATCCAAAATTTGGTATTTACAAAAGGGATGGGTCTTACACTCTATTAGAGGCCCAAAAGTGTTTCAAAATGAAGTTTGAAAAATCACAATTAAGAGAAACCCTAATTTTAATTAAAAAAATATAATTTTCAAAAGAAATTAAATAAAAAATGATATCAAATATCAAATATATTCAAAAACAAGTTGTCATCTATGAAAAATGTTTTGAAAAATCATGTTAAATCACATGAAAGCTTGAAATTCATTTGAATTTGAAAATTCAAGGTGGAAATTTCATTTTAAAATGTTAAAAAACAATAAAAATGAAATTATTTACAAAAATTCAAACTATATTAAATAAATAATACAAATTTTATTTTTTTGTATAATAAAATATTTTAAAAGTTTTGTGACTTTTTAAAAAAAGAACCAATAAAAATGATTAAAAATGAAAGAGAAATTAATTTTTGAAATCAATTAATAAAAATATCAAATATTCAAATATTAAAAAATTCAAAAATTTGAATTATGGCGCGAAGAACTTCATCTTCTTCCTCGCGCGTGCCCTAACTCTCAGATTTGCAAAACCTCATCTATCTCACTGAATACGTAATGAAATTGACTTTTGTAAACATGAAAGTTGTTCTTTTTTATCAAGGATTTCAATGATATAAATTAATTGCATTTATATTAAGTGTGGAGTGAGAAATCAAAAGATGAACTCAAGAGCCCTAATTTTTGCAAGAACACTATGAAATCCTATACACGATAGCTACAAAGCAATTGATTAAGGGGAAACACTCTACATAAGTGTAGAAACATGTTTGTAACTTGAAAACACATTTATGATGCATGGATCATAGAGTTTGAGAGTGTCAGGCTTACCTCTGCAAGAGGAAATTGAATCCTCAGTTGTAGGTGTTACAGATGTTGTGTGATGATCTGGACAACTTCCATGGACCTCAAGTAGTATGTTTGCAAGCTTGGAATGGATTGAAACACCTTGGAACTTGTTGTGGTACCCCAACTGCAAATAGGAAAAAAAGCTTGAACAAATGGATGGTGACTTTGTGATTCTGGTGTTCCAGATGTGTTTTGAAGTTATGGATCACTTGTATATGACATATGTAAGGTCTTAGGATGGTTGGTTTGGATGGAATTGCTCTCTATTTGAAAATTCGAATGTGACTTGTAAGAGAAGCAAATTCTGGTTTTTTAGAGTGATTTGGAGGAAAGCATGTGTTGTTATGCTTTGGTGTACTTGAATTAGTCAGAAAGAACCTCTATTTATAGTAGAGCAACTTTGTTTTGGGAGCAATAGCGATTGGAGGCTGGATCACTCCATTATCCATTGAACTTTGTCATTTAGCCAAAGTCTCCTCTAGCCATTGACTTGGGTCAATCTTGCAGGCCTATGGTCTTCTGATGCTTGATTTCATCTTAACTCATTTTCAGTGTTGTGGACTGATACATGCCAGCTCCATGCATCCATTCAATGCCTCATGACAAATTTGAAAGTTTTGGATTTGCAACATTGAATTTCACATGCCAAGGAATAGGATTTTTGACTTGGTGGCTTGGTGATCAGATCCCTCTTCATTCAAGTTGATTTTGTACATAAATTAAATGATGCAAGTGTCTAAAATTGGCTCAAGAAATCGTGGGAACCAAGTCATGTTTTCATGCCTTTGTGTGGGGAAGGTGAAAAATGTCATTTTTGGAGGCTTATAACTCCTTGCTCAAGTTGAACCATGCAAGGCTCTTGTACTTTTTGGAAAGCCCCAATAACATACTTCAACCTTGATGTCCAACTTTGGTCTTGAATCATCTTGGACCATTATGAAAAATGGCCTCAAGTGTTGGAAAAATGGCCATTTTCATATTTTTGTTATTTTGATCAATCCATAACTCAAAATCCATGAGGATTTGAAATGAGGTGTAGTTGACATTCTTGTAGTATGTAATGAGAGCTTTCATTTGAGCTTTGGATGGGAGAAAAAGGCTTTGTGGTTTGGAAGTTATGACCTTGTAAAGTTGGGTAGAAATCACTTTTTTCCATGACTTAGTGAAATTTCAAGTTTCTTAAGATTGCCCCTTTTGCAAGTAACCCCACTTTTCTTGATTTTTCTTGATGGATGATGATCCAAACCATAAGTTAACTTTTTTTTTTACTTAGGGAAGCCTTGTTTGTTAAGAAATTCAAAAAGTCAAACTTGGTTTTTTTGCACAGTTGACTTTTTGTCAAATGAACATCAAACTTTGTGATCCTCTTTGAAATCAAGTTCTTGACCTAATTCAAACCTAATGGATGGATTACATAGGTGTTTTTTAGGGTCTTGAATTATGTCCCAAGTTTGGGATCATGTCTTTGTCAAAAGTCAAAGGTACAGTTGACTTTTCATCAGGAAACCCTAATTGGTCCAGATGAATTTGAATCCTTGTACTGCTTATGAACCAAGTTCTTTGAATCAATCCAATCTTGTAAATGGATCAATATTATGTATTGTAGGTCTTCAAAACACTTCTTGAGGTCTTGGCTCATGCCTTTCTCCAAAAGTCAACTTAGGGGTGAATTAGGTCAAGAAACCATAATTCCTGATTTTTTATGAATGCATCCCCTGAGGCTATTTTGAACTTTTGATTGGATCCATGAGGTCCCTTTTAGCTTCTTGGATCATGTTTTGAAGTATTGGCCCATGCCCAGATGAAAAGTTTCCTCTGGAGGCCCTGGTCGGCCAAAACCCTAATTTGGTGACACTGGTGATCTTGAGGCTTGATCAACTTGAAATGTTGCACTCTTGTGCTTCATTCTTGATATGGGAGACCTCTTGATCCTTCATGGATGTTTGAGAGGCTTGACAAGTTAAGGATCATGTCCATTCTTGATTGATCCTTAGTATTAGTACTCTAAGAGGGCTCAAAACCCTAATTCTTGATTGAAGTGAATGCTCAATAATCTTTGAGAGGATTGATGAGGTATGAAGGTACATCTATATTGTGGTGACGATTTGCACAATGATGTATCTGAGGAGGAGACTGCGAGCGTGGAGATGGACTGCTAGGCTTCTGCGAAGGAAGTCGCTCATGGAGGACGTGCTCGAGCATGTTGATCTTCTCCCCCTGTTGGAAGATAAGGAGGTTGTACCTGTGGAGAGAGGCGATGAGGGCAGCAGTGTCGGGGTCAGCATTTTGAGGGACAGGTATAGGCTCAAAGGCGTGACCGACAGCTTGTGTGTGTGGCTTCACATCATCAGAATGGGGAGACGCAGTCCTTTCGTCTCTGTGGTCGGTTTCATGGACCACAGCTACAAGGTTATGGTGGTCGACATTATCCGTAGTGACGGCGACAGCAGGTTCTCGAAGGGCATCATCATTTCTGTTGGAGGCAATGATGACCAAGTGAAATTTGGAGAGTAAGCTTTGGTCTTTTGGGTGAAAAGATGAGGTGTCTTGATTTGAAAAGACGGGGAAGCAAAGGTTCCCACAGACGGCGCCACTGATCTGGAATGAACAGACTGCATCGTCGTGGCCTTCCGTGCAGAGCAGAGATGATGGATATAGGAGAGGAGGGGATATAGCTGTAAGGTACTCCGGTGCCAAAGTAAGTTTGGGCTAGAGAGAAAGCAAGTACAAAGCTTTTAGGTATGATTTATATTATTAAATAGTGATCAAACCTGACCCTCTCAAGTGAGAGAGTATTTATAGAAGTAACCCCCAACGCAGGGCAAAGGTCTCCCATATGGCCGAATTATCTGACCGACCAATGGGAGACTGCTAGGTGGAGGGTCAGACGTGTGACCATTTGACCTGGTCCAACTGCTTCCGTGAGATCCAGGGAGGCAGTTGGTTGCAGTGAACTAATAAGCGAGTGAGGGGGACGCTCCCAATGGTCATAATGTGCCCAACGGCTATGTTGTGCCCAACGGCTAGATTCTGCCCAACGGCTAGATTGGCAGAATCCAGTTATTGGGTCTGCCAAGAGCTGGACTAGATTGAGCCTTTCCCTACTGTGGGCCAAGTGCCTGCCCAGTCCAGAACACTTTATAATTTCTTTGCTCAAAATTTATTGGATGTCGCTGGGGTTGTGCCCACCCAAGGGTCAGTACCCCTTTCCCTCTCCGTGGGTGAAGACTTGGTTTGAGGTTTACGTGTGACGAACCCACCACGTCCTTTAGAGTGGCTAGCTACCAAGAGGGGTTGGGCCGTTTATTCCAATTTTTTTTGGTTTTTCCACTTTCTTTGTATGTGTGACCTATATTGTGAGGTTTTGGTTTTGTTATTCATACGCCTATGGCGTTTATGACATCAAGCATTAGTCTTTGTCGTGGGGATTTTATTTCCTCAGTCATACCCCAGACTCATCTTTACCTTTCATAGTCACAAAGAAAAGAGATATTTCAGAAGGATATAGTTATTTCTGTAAATGAAAATATTGTGATTGATTGCAATGATGTAATTTAGTTTTACATAAAACCATTAACATAACCAGGTGGACATGCCATTGATTGTTCTCATCACCGCTTGTAGTTTGCTAGAATCAACCACTTTTGCTTATGTGGATGATTTATCATTTTTTACCTATGAGATGACAAATGTTCGTGTCCCTTAACTGGGTGATGAGGGAGATTACATTGATCTCCATGACTATGCATTCCTCTTCTGGTCTTGCTACAAGACTTGGTTGATTCTCTTAACTCCAGCAAGGTCAGCATTCACTATGATTGGTTCACCATGGAGGTTGTAGAACTTGAACTTGTGGTGAATTGGGGATGCTACAACATTTAAGGCAGCGATGAAGGAACTGTCAAAGATACAGTTGTAGACCCTTTTGTAGGGAATCACCAGGAACAGGGAGTCGTCAATTCTAACATCTCTCATTTTCACCAAGGTAATCTTTAAGTCGATGTAACCCTAAGGACGAGTCGCCGTGCCATTGAAGGCCTGCAAATCAGACCCCTCATACGATCATAAGTTTTATTTTGAGTGCATGATGTCACAATATCTCCCACAGTCAATCAGTATTCAAGAAAGGTCATAGTGGCCCATCATGGTTGTTATGACAAAAGGAAACATATCAGTTGTGATTCCCTCGCCTTTTTGCTATCCAAAAAATTGAGCATCTACCTTTCTGTGCCCTTGATTGACGACTTCTGCTTTTCTTGTTGACGTCCATTAACTTTATGATCTTCCTCTTCATCGTCACCTTATACGGGGAATTTTCCCATTTGCACCTCCTATGATGGTTGTTATGTGCTGACGATTCCATTTATGTGCCTCTTCTTCTTTGTTGAATACCTCCTTACCCCCGGTCACGATATAAACTATCTTGGTAGAGGATTTTCCCTTCGAAGAATCATCATGGTCCCTCTTGTCATCTTTGGTGTACTCAAACAAACGACCTTTCTTGATTAATCCTTCGATTGTGTCCTTTAGTTAAATGTATTCGTTGGTATTATGGTCGTGACTTTTATGGAAACCAGGGTATTTAGACTTATGAGTCCGAGAGGATTCGCTAAATGAGAAGGTATTCTTTATCCATAATTTCTTAAAGTCAATGTTTGCACACTCTTTCAATATTATTTCCCATGAGGTGTTGAGGGGAGATTACTTGTGGAACCTACCACGGGTCCCACAATCGTCTTCATCTTTGTGTCAGTTAGACTCCTTCCCTGATGACTAGTTGTAGCTAGCATCCTTCAATGTCTGTTTGTCTCCGATAGAGATATACTTCTCCTCATAATTTATAAAGGGTTAATCCATATTCAAAAAATCTTTCATGTGGTGGGCTTCCTTACGCCCTAGCTTTTCCCTAAATGTGATGTCTTGCCTCAAACCATTTTTAAAAATCCAGCATTACAAGCTCTCACTGGAGGCTCCCACCTCTACAGATACTTCCATAAAGCGGTCAATATACACCCACAAAATTTTTATCTTGCCTAGGGTGATCCTGCTAAGTGCGGCTATTATTGTAGGTTGCCTCTTCCAGACGGTGAAGCGAGCAGTGAAATTCTCACACAAGTCAATTCATGAGTCTACGCTTCTGTCGGGAAGAAATTTGAACTAGACCATAGCCAATCTGGTTAGAGTTAGTGCAAAGAGCTTGAACTTTGCATCATAATCAACGTGATATTAATCCAAACAATTGTCAACATGTTGCACATGTTCATCTAGATCACCCTTTTCATCGTTGCTATTAAGCTTTGAGGTTTTTTTTAGAGATTTCGTTATCTGGGTGTTTCTGATATGAATTGAAAAAGTATATACTTATTTCGGTATTTAACCAGAGTTTTCCTCGCTTGTTCCTTCTCCTTCTAAGGGTGGAGGACCTCGGGGGAGTGTGACTACATCTTCCTCCTTCAAGACCTGGAGAGGGAGTAT
Source organism: Lathyrus tuberosus (assembly GCA_022829125.1). Lineage (NCBI taxonomy): Eukaryota > Viridiplantae > Streptophyta > Magnoliopsida > Fabales > Fabaceae > Lathyrus > Lathyrus tuberosus. The sequence continues at coordinate 18,731,295 of JALAZF010000012.1, read as the reverse complement.
GGTGTCTTTGGCTTTTCTGGTAGCTTTGAGACCTTAGAGATGTATCCTGACAAGATGCAACCGGTTCGGGGATGAGGGCATGACTTCATCAAGAAACAACTGTTTGCACCGTGTTGCCCTTCAGATTGGTGTGATGTAAGCTTTATTTGAGTCAAAGTAATATGTCCTTGACCGCTTATGAATTCAGCTTCTGAACCATGTTGTAGATATTTTTTAGTAGTTCATTAACACTTTACACGCTGAGGTTGGCTTGCAATAATTGAAAACCAAATAATGCTTCTAGTATAAGTATTGACGGCAGTGGTGGAGGCCTGAGAGATGGTTTGCCTTATTGAATTTGCGTAGCAGAACCTAATAATTAGAGAGGTTGAATGGGATTTGGATGCGATGCCACATTTAGAGTTTTCACGAGGACTTGATCGCTACTATTTTGAGGAGGAAGTGGTGGATTTTTGGAAGCTCAAGCGGTTGTGGTTGTGGCTATCTCGCGTTGTGCAGAAGAGTGAGTAGATCTGGAACCTACCATTGCTAATAGATCGGAACACAAATAAGAGAAGCAATATTAATCTTTGATTGGAGAGGATCAAGAAAAGATACATGCAGCTTATATTCAAGAGCTATGAATCTCTAGGTCTAGGAAGCTTTATTTTAGTGAATCGAGGGATGAATGTTCAAATGTAAAAAATGCGTGAATTAGATGTCGATTCCCACAGACGATGCAACTTTTCCTTGCAAGAACTAGAACTGATTGTTGATTGATAGATGTGGATCGCGACAGTGGACTTGAACTTATGGTACATTGGAAAAGGACTTGACCTGCAAAGTTAGCATTCTAACACTAAAGTTAGTATTAGATTAAGATGAGTGAATGAGAGTTGAATTAAAAAAGTAACTGAGAAATGGTGTGTCTCCCTCTTATATAGTTGGGTTGTTATAACCGCTTGTTGATCTATTAACGTGGAATGTGAAGATTTGTCTGATTGAAAATGGATCATTATCACTTGAATTATTGCCTAGGATAACACATTTGCTTTATATTTGATGCGGTGGATTGTTCTACTCTCTGACCCATAATTGTTGGGCCCTCTGACCGGCCCTTAACAAAATCCTACACTCATTACCCTTTTACCCACTCTCACATCTGACCCACGAGATTAAGTTGTTGCTTTGATATTAGAAATAACCTCATAAACAAAGACATAAAGGAACAAAAGCCACCCATATGTTCCCTAAAACCTGGTTCTCTTACCATTCCTAACAACCTTTATAACCCCCTCCGCAAAACAATTAGAATCACTGCCTACATTGGCACCTAATAAGTGATTATATAATATTTAAACTTCACTCATTAAATATAAATGTGTATTGACATTTCCTCTAAGAGAAAGTTTAATATGATGAAAAATATACAATTGGCTTCTCGAAAATGACTTTATTTAGTGAAACATATATAAAGTATTGAATTTGAGTTCAACACATACAATTATATATTACCTAAATTCAATATTTTGGAGTCGTTGCACCTATGTAGTGCTTCATAAGATTGTCAAGAAGTAGAATAAGAAGGTGTATAGAGAAACAAATTTGAAAATTTTAGAAGTTAGTGGGGGAAATAAAAGAGTTGGATTTGAGATTTAAATGCCAAAGTGTTTTTACTTGTGAGATTGAGAAACAAAGGTTGTTCTTTGGAGACTCTTGGTTATTATTAAGAAGTAAAGATGTTCTTATTTTCCAACATTCATGATCGAGATGTGAGGTGAAAATTTAGGATACTTTCATATTTATGTTAAATATAAATGAAAATTTAATGTAATAAAGCATTGTGGACTTATGAAAAAGTGGAAGGAGCGCACTTCTTCATGTCTTTTTTTATAAATACCAGTGAAGGTGTATAAGAAGTTAGTCAAATTTAAAAGGATATTTCTTTGAGAATGTGTGAAAGGTGAATCTAAGATCTCTTGGGTGAAATAGTTTGATGTATACAAACCGAGGAACAAAGGGAGTTTGGGTGTTAGAGATCTTCGGCTAGTTAATTTGGCCTTTTGGCTAAATGAAGTTGGACACTAATCCCTGGTGTCTCCAGTCTTCAGTTTAATATTCTTGTAACTTGTTATAATGTCTCAATTGTCACTTCTTTGTTTGAGGGTAGATCTTATGGTTTTACGCTATGTTTCCTCTTGGTGGAAATGGGTGTCTCTCCTTTATCGAGAAAATGCGATCCTACTAATTGGTTTGAGGATGGGCTAATAAGAAGGTGGGGTCAAGTCTTCAGAACTTTTTTTGGGTGGACCCTTGTATATGGAATATTCCTCTTAAGATAAGGTTTTGAAGGCTCTTCATCATCTATCAATTTCAATATGGGAGTATATATGGGATGCATAGGTGGGAAGATGATGGGATTTCTTGGGATCTAAGATGAAGAAGATTGTTCTTCGTCGATGAAGAACCTTTGATCTCTTATTTCGTTACAATCTTTAAAATGGTTTAATTTAATGATGAAAGTGATAGGTGGGTTTGGAGGCACTTGAAATGGTCTTTTCTATGTTGCTTTTGCTTATCAAATTCAAACAGATATCACTTCATTTTCTGTTGCTCACTCTTTGAGGGAGAATCTGACTTTCCCTCTTATTTGGGATACTTGGTCTCCTTTTACGATAGTGGTATTTTCTTGACAATTTATGCAAGATAGATTCTCTTCTAGAGAGAATCTTTTCAAGTGGAAGATGGCTTTTCTTAGGGATCCTATGATTCATATTGAGTTTTTTTCTATCTTTATGAGATAGGGCTAAGATAAGGAGGGGTTTTGCTATGAATTGCCACGTTATAGTGTGGACTTTTCAGTTTGTGTGTAATGATAAACTTTTTTCTAGTTCTTTAACAATCGTGAAAGAGATGGATGTAAATTTTTTTTGGCTTGGTATTGGTTCTTAAAAGGTGAGTAGTGAACTCATCATCATTTTATGACCGCCTTCAGAACTTTATCTCGTGTCTTAATCGATAGGAGATCAAGAGTTTTGATCTGCTCTAGAGATTCTAGAGATTGTTAAGTGGTTTTGGTATTGCTTAAGGGATCTCCGTTCTATTGATAGTAGCATTGGCAGTCCGAGATCTAGCCTGATTTTTCTTTAGGTGGAGCTCTTTAGCATGGGTGTTTCATCTGGAGTTGTTTTTTCTTTAGTATATTTCTCTACTTTTATCTTTTTGTTTGGTTGTTTTTAGTGTCGGATTGTTTTTCTTTTGTTTGTTTGGCACTACTTTATAACTTTGATCTCTTGTTTATTGTTGGATTTTTAACTCCATTATTTTCTTATATTTAATATTTTGCCATTAAAAAAAAAAAGAAATAGTGAAGTACTTTAAGAAACATTTTTCTTCATCTGATTAGGGCCATCCTACTTTAAATAGTGATGAGTTTCCCATGATGTATGAGGTAAATAAGAAAGTGCTAATAGTTTTGTGTACCATGATGGAAATTGAATAAATTATCAAAGATTATGATGATCTATCTCTAAAAAAAATGATCGAAGAGTCCTTGGCCAAATGGATTAATTTATCTTCCATAAAAAAGTACTAGGATCTAATGAATAGAGAGATACGAGAACTTGGTTCGATCAATTTCATGGAAATGCATCTACTTCCCAAGAGTTTATGTTCTTGTTGTTTTTACATTTGATCTCTAAGGTGAAATCACTTATGGCTTTAAGACTTCTGGTCCATCTATCTTCTTGGATGTATGTATAGGTTGGTGTCAAAAGTATTATCAACTAGATTGGAAAACGTTAGGTTTGTGTGTTTCTTATTCTCATCCGATTGTTATAAAACAATGTTTCATGGACTACTAATAATAAATGAGATTGTGAATTTACTAAGAAGTCCATAAAAAAAATCCGATTTTAAGAATGTGTTTGGAAGAGTTGATTTGAAATTTTTAAAAATTTTAAAATTTTAAGTAATTAAAATAACTTAATTGAAATTTATTTATTTTTAAATTATTTTGTTTGGATGAAATATTAAAATGATTCATCGTTAAAATTTTGAGATTATTTTCATAAATTTTAAAATTTTTGGACCAAATATAAAAATGAAAAAAAGGGATCAATTTTTAATTTTGGAAAATTTGAAGGGGTCAATTTGCAAAATTTAAAAATTATTAGGGATTTATATGCAATTTTTTGAAAATTTTGGAGTGAATTTGGAATTTTTATAAAATATGAAGATCATCTTGTAAAATTTGAAAAATTAATGATAAATACTTTAACATTCACGTTATATAGAGTGAAGTAATAATCTCAAATTCTTTATTTTTCTATGCCATTTGAAAATTTTTAACTTTAACTTAAATTAAATATTTTATAAATATATGTCATTTTAACAATTATTCGTATTTTTATCCAAACAATAGATTCGTTCAAGTCATTTTATATTCTCTCAAAAAATAGTTTTTCCTCATTAAAATGTTTCATCCAAGTTTGGATGAGGTATTTGTAAATTTTTAAAGAATTTAAAATTTTAAGCAATTCAAATGATTCAATTGAAATTCATTCATTTTTAAATTTTGTTGTTTTGATGTAGTATTAAAATGATTCATTTTAAAAAAATTGGGTCATTTTTATTATAAAATTTTTGGGAAAAATTTAAAATACAAAAAATCGAGACTAATTTGCAATTTTTGATAATTTGAAGGGACCAATTTGTAAGTTTAAAAATTATTAGGGACTTAGTTGTAATTTTTAAAAAATTTGGTGATAAATTTGAAATTTTCATAAAATATGAGAACCATCTTATAAAATTTAAAAAATTATTAATAATAAAATATTTACCATTTCCATTATATAGAGTGAATGGAAAATTTTCAAACTCTTTATTTTTTTATGTCATTTGAAATTCATTAAATTTAACTTGAATAAAATACTTAATAAATTTACATCATTTTAACGATTTTCCATAATTTTTATCCAAACAATAGATTTTGGTCAAGTAATTTTAAATTTTCTCAAAAAATTATTTTTCCTCATTAAAATTTTTTATCCAAACACACTCTAAAAGTTAATTTTAGGAAAAAATACCTTTTTTTATCCTTTAACTTTATCTCGTGGTACATTTTGGTCCCTCAATTTCAAAAAGTTTCAAGTTGGTCCTTTAATTATTCAAACAGTGTCATTTAAGTCCTTTCCGTCTAATTCTCACAAACGATGTCAATTTTTCTCGCGTGGCATCTGACATGACGTGTACTCATCACAAAGATCATTAAAATTCCAAAAAAAATCTTAAATTTTACCTTCCTATAGAAATTAAATCAGAAAACTCGCATTTCCAAATGGACAACTCTACCAACAAAGCTACTATCAATTTGTGAAATTTTAATGACATGTTACGTTGTTATATTTTAATTCATAGAACAGTTCACAATGTAGAATTCCATCTGATGCAATTCTCAATCTTTCATCAATGAATAATTTGCTTGATGAACCAAATGCTTTGTGACCGTCATTATAGTTCAACTGCATGGGAAAAGTGTTAGGGTTGGTTGAAAATATACATGTTAAAGAAGTCCCACATTGCTTGGTTTTGAGAATGAAGAGAGAATCCAAGGCTATATATATGATACAAGTTTTTTCAAGTCCCACATCGCTTAATTTTGTGAAGGAAGTGGGATTCCAATGCTATATATAGGATTCAAGTTCTTCATTCCAAGATGCACCATTCAAAAGCACTTTAAGTTTGTATTTGACTTTCTTTGTTCTCATATACTCTTGTTTTAGAGTGTTGTGAGATGTAGTTAAATATTAGTTTTGAAGGATGTGGGTATACTGGGGGGCCTGGGTTTGTGAGGGTATATTATGTGTTTAACAATTTTCACATTGTGTTATTCTGTAGTTGTCTATTGACAACGGTCGTAATTTTTTCTCTGGTTTTGGAGTTTCCACTTTATGTTCTTGTGTTGTGATTGTGTTCCTCTTTTTTCTCTATACTTTGTTTTTTCTAACAACTGGTATCAGAGCCTGGTTCGATCCAGGGATAAGTGTTCTTAGTATGCTCTGTGTTTGCAATTTTGTTTGATCTTCAAAATCAGAAAAGAAGGGTAGTGTTGTGAAAGAGTTGTTGAGATGCAGCCACAAATTTCGTTGTGCAGTTTGGGATAGAGAAAATTGATGGAAGAATTTTTTTGACTTGTGGAAAGTTCAAGTCAAAGATGTGTTGATACAATCAAGATTACACAAGGTGCAAGATTATGTCGGTGGTTGAAGAGCTTCCTGCCAACAAGGAAGTTGCACCATAAAGTTTTAACCTGGTTTTCGACATGTGAAATTCTTGAAGTGGTTTAGCTTCAAGTGAAATTTATTCTTCATGATAAAATATATGATTGCCGGTGGTGACAATGTGAAATTCTTGAAGTGGTTTATCTTCAAGTGAAATATATTTTTCATGAGTGAGTATGATAGTTTTTAAAACTATGATTGTCGGTGAAGACAATGTGAAAATTCTTGGAGTGGTGTAGCTTCAAGTGACTATACTCTTTATGGTGGAGTATGATTGGTGAAGACAATGAAAATTTATGTATTATTTTCAATCAAGGTGGAGATTGTTGGGGTTGGTTGAAAATATACATGTTGATACTCTTTACGCTGGAGTATGATTATTGGTGAAGACAATGAAAGCTTATGTATTATTTTCAATCATGGTGGAGATTGTTGGGGTTGGTTGAAAATATACATGTTAAAGAAGTCCTACATTGCTTAGTTTTGTGAATGAAGAGAGAATCCAAGGCTATATATATGATACAAGTTTTTTGAAGTCCCGCATCGCTTAGTTTTATGAAGGAAGTGGGATTCCAATGCTATATATAGGAATCAAGTTCTTCATTCCAAGATGCACCAGTCAAAAGCACTTTAAGCTTGTATTTGACTTTCTTTGTTCTCATATACTCTTGTTTTAGAGTGTTGTGAGATGTAGTTAAATATTAGTTTTGGAGGGTATGGGTGTACTGGGGGGCCTGGGTTTGTGAGGGTATATTATGTGTTTAACAATTTTCACATTGTGTTATTCTGTGGTTGTCTATTGACAACGGTCGTGATTTTTTCTCTGGTTTTGGAGTTTCCACTTTATGTTCTTGTGTTGTGATTGTGTTCCTCTTTTTTCTCTATGCTTTGTTTTTTCTAACAACTGGTATCAGGGCCTGGTTCGATCCAGGGATAAGTGTTCTTAGTATGCTCTGTGATTGCAATTTTGTTTGATCTTCCACATCAGAAAAGAAGGGTAGTGTTGTGAAAGAGTTGTTGACATGCAGCCACAAATTTTGCTGTGCAGTTTGGGCTAGAGAAAAATGATGGAAGAATTTTTTTGACTTGTGGAAAGTTCAAGTCAAAGATGTGTTGATACAATCAAGATTACACAAGGTGCAAGATTATGTCGGTGGTTGAAGAGCTTCCTGCCAACAAGGAAGTTGCACCATAAAGTTTTAACCTGGTTTTCGACATGTGAAATTCTTTGAGTGGTTTAGCTTCAAGTGAAATTTATTCTTCATGAAAAATATATGATTGCCGGTGGTGACAATGTGAAATTCTTGAAGTGGTTTATCTTCAAATGAAATATATTTTTCATGAGTGAGTATGATAGTTTTTAAAACTATGATTGTCGGTGAAGACAATGTGAAAATTCTTGGAGTGGTGTAGCTTCAAGTGACTATACTCTTTATGGTGGAGTATGATTGGTGAAGGCAATGAAAATTTATGTATTATTTTGAATCAAGGTGGAGATTGTTGGGGTTGGTTGAAAATATAGATGTTGATACTCTTTATGGTGGAGTATGATTGTTGGTGAAGACAATGAAAGCTTATGTATTATTTTCAATCATGGTGGAGATTGTTGGGGTTGTTTAAAAATATACATGTTAAAGAAGTCCTACATTGCTTAGTTTTGTGAATGAAGAGAGAATCCAAGGCTATATATATTATACAAGTTTTTTGAAGTCCCACATCGCTTAGTTTTATGAAGGAAGTGGGATTCCAATGCTATATATAGGATTCAAGTTCTTCATTCTAAGATGCACTAGTCAAAAGCACTTTAAGCTTGTATTTGACTTTCTTTGTTCTCATATACTCTTGTTTTAGAGTGTTGTGAGATGTAGTTAAATATTAGTTTTGGAGGGTGTGTGTGTACTGGGGGCCTGGGTTTGTGAGGGTATATTATGTGTTTAACAATTTTCACATAGTGTTATTCTGTGGTTGTCTATTGACAACGGTCGTAATTTTTTCTCTTGTTTTGGAGTTTCCACTTTATGTTCTTGTGTTGTGATTGTGTTCCTCTTTTTTCTCTATGCTTTGTTTTTTCTAACAACTGGTATCAGAGTCTGGTTCGATCCAGGGATAAGTGTTCTTAGTATGCTCTGTGATTGTAATTTTGTTTGATCTTCTACATCAGAAAAGAAGGGTAGTGTTGTGAAAGAGTTGTTGAGATGCAGCCACAAATTTCGCTGTCCAGTTTGGGCTAGGGAAAATTGATGGAAGAATTTTTTTGACTTGTGGAAAGTTCAAGTTAAAGATGTGTTGATACAATCAAGATTACACAAGGTGCAAGATTATGTCGGTGGTTGAAGAGCTTCCTGCCAACAAGGAAATTGCAGCATAAAGTTTTAACCTGGTTTTCGACATGTGAAATTCTTTGAGTGGTTTAGCTTCAAGTGAAATTTATTCTTCATGATAAAATATATGATTGCCGGTGGTGACAATGTGAAATTCTTGAAGTGGTTTATCTTCAAGTGAAATATATTTTTCATGAGTGAGTATGATAGTTTTTAAAACTATGATTGTCGGTGAAGACAATGTGAAAATTCTTGGAGTGGTGTAGCTTCAAGTGACTATACTCTTTATGGTGGAGTATGATTGGTGAAGACAATGAAAATTTATGTATTATTTTCAATCAAGGTGGAGATTGTTGGGGTTGGTTGAAAATATACATGTTGATACTCTTTATGGTGCAGTATGATTGTTGATGAAGACAATGAAAGCTTATGTATTATTTTCAATCATGGTGGAGATTGTTGGGGTTGGTTGAAAATATACATGTTAAAGAAGTCCTACATTGCTTAGTTTTGTGAATGAAGAGAGAATCCAAGGCTATATATATGATACAAGTTTTTTGAAGTCCCACATCACGTAGATTTAGGAAGGAAGTGGGATTCCAATGCTATATATATGATTTAAGTTCTTCATTCCAAGATGCACCAGTCAAAAGAACTTTAAGCTTGTATTTGACTTTCTTTGTTCTCATATACTCTTGTTTTAGAGTGTTGAAAGATGTAGTTAAATATTAGTTTTGGAGGGTGTGGGTGTACTGGGGGGCCTGGGTTTGTGAGGGTATATTATGTGTTTAACAATTTTCACATAGTGTTATTCTGTGGTTGTCTATTGACAACGGTCGTGATTTTTTCTCTGGTTTTGGAGTTTCCACTTTATGTTCTTGTGTTGTGATTGTGTTCCTCTTTTTTCTCTATGCTTTGTTTTTTCTAACAACTGGTATCAGAGCCTGGTTCGATCCAGGGATAAGTGTTCTTAGTATGCGCTGTGATTGCAATTTTGTTTGATCTTCCACATCAGAAATGAAGGGTAGTGTTGTGAAAGGGTTGTTGAGATGCAGCCACAAATTTCGCTGTGCAGATTGGGCTAGAGAAAATTGATGGAAGAACTTTTTTGACTTGTGGAAAGTTCAAGTCAAAGATGTGTTGATACAATCAAGATTACACAAGGTGCAAGATTATGTTGGTGGTTGAAGAGCTTCATGTCAACAAGGAAGTTGCACCATAAAGTTTTAACCTGGTTTTCGACATGTGAAATTCTTGGAGTGGTTTAGCTTCAAGTGAAATTTATTCTTCATGATAAAATATATGATTGTCGGTGGTGACAATGTGAAATTCTTGAAGTGTTTTATCTTCAAGTGAAATATATTTTTTATGAGTGAGTATGATAGTTTTTAAAACTATGATTGTCGGTGAAGACAATGTGAAAATTCTTGGAGTGGTGTAGCTTCAAGTGACTATACTCTTTATGGTGGAGTATGATTGGTGAAGACAATGAAAATTTATGTATTATTTTCAATCAAAGTGGAGATTGTTGGGGTTGGTTGAAAATATACATTTTGATACTCTTTATGGTGGAGTATGATTGTTGGTGAAGACAATGAAAGCTTATGTATTATTTTCAATCATGGTGGAGATTGTTGGAGTTGGTTGAAAATATACATGTTAAAGAAGTCCTACATTGCTTAGTTTTGTGAATGAAGAGAGAATCCAAGGCTATATATATGATACAAGTTTTTTGAAGTCCCACATCGCTTAGTTTTATGAAGGAAGTGGGATTCCAATGCTATATATATGATTCAAGTTCTTCATTCCAAGATGCACTAGTCAAAAGCACTTTAAGCATGTATTTGACTTTCTTTGTTCTCTTATACTCTTATTTTAGAGTTGACTTTCTTTGTTCTCTTATACTCTTATTTTAAAGTGTTGGGAGATGTAGTTAAATATTAGTTTTGGAGGGTGTGAGTGTACTTGGGGCATGGGTTTGTGAGGGTATATTATGTGTTGTAACAGTTTTCACATAGTGTTTTTCTTTAGTTGTCTATTGACAACGGTCGTGGTTTTTTCTCTGATTTTGGAGTTTCCACGTTATGTTCTTGTCTTGTGATTGTGTTCCTTTTTTTCTCTATGATATGCTTTGCTTTTTCCTAACAATAGTTGATGGGTTCTCATGAGGGGGAAGCATTCACATTGGGTCAAACACTTACCTAAAGGTCAAAGACTCGCTCAAACAAGTGAGAGAGATACTAGATATTCACCCAAAACCTTAAGGTGATAGGTGTATGGATTCTCTCACTTATAAAGTGCTTAACCTTCACATTTCTATGCAATGTGGGACTTAGAACTCACACTTGTTTCCCAACACAAGGAGACGGTCCCTTACTCGAACCAGGCTCTGATACCATGTTCTCATGAGGGGAAGCATTTACATTGGGTCAAACACTTACCTAAGTGTCAAAGACTCACCCAAACAAGTGAGAGAGACGCCACATATTCACTCAAAATCTTAAGGTGATAGGTGTATGAGTTCTCTCACTTATAAAGTGCTCAACCTTCACTTTTCTAAGTAATGTGGGACTTAGAACTCACACTTGTTTCTCAACACAACTCACACTTGTTTCCCAACAAAAAGGGAGGTAGTATCACAGAATTATAAATTATAAATTTCTAAAAAAAAGACCACCAGAAAGGATTTTTAAACCTACAAATTCTCTTTTCCAAGGGAAATAAATCCATTAGAAAGGATTTTTATGTTTCTCAAATGTGAAACACCTGGCATCTCTCCATTCTTAATAACCTGGTGCATAAATCTTATCAGTTGCTTCAACAATTTATCCTATAATTCATGTAACATTTATTAAAATCCTATACTTTTTCATGTTTAAAGCCATATAGTTTTTTTTAGTCTGCTACTGTTAATTGCATTTCTAATTTTTGTTTTAACTAATTGTATTCCTGTAACATTATTTCCTTTAACTAATTGCATTCCTGTAACATTATTTTCTAATTTCATTAATGAATAGTTATTTCAAAACTTTAGAAACTATCAGTACTACTAATTTACTAACATTTGTTTATAAAAAAATAGTGAATTTTTTTAATGAATAGACATATGTAGCGAGCGATTTTGGACGCGGTTCTTAAGCGTTGGTCGCTCTCTGCGGTTTGAGCTTTAACTACAGGTCGATTCATTTTTTATCCTATTGTGAGCTGAATAAGGAAGGGAAATAGATGTCTCCAATTAACCCTGCTTTGCATACTGAGTTTAAACAGCGGTCTGTTAGGTTACGGATGCTATCAATGTGGGGGGGCCTTTGTACTGGTTATTTGTATTTTCGCCAATATTGTTCTCTTTCTTTTTTACCTGGGCAGAAGGTTTCTGGCGAGGAACAAGGATTAGGATGTTAGGACTGATGCTTTTGAAATACTGCTATTGATTGATGGAGATATGGGATTTGGGTTTTTTGTTGATTGCGCTCGCTAAGATGTTTTCTTTCGATCTTATGCCTACGTATTCCCGTTTACCGAAACAGGGAAATCAGAGCATTCGTAGTTCCTCCTATTCTATGGGAGGAAATTGGTTTTTAGTGTCTTGTTCAAAGCCCAAGACGTGAAGCGAAAGGTGGTTTGTATCTTGTTCAAAGCCCAAGATGTGAAGCTGAAAGGTCTATTTGTGTCTTGTTCAAAGCCCAAGACGTGAAGCTGAAAGACCTCGACTTTAGAGAGAATTTGTCATCTCTAAAGAGGGGAGAAGGAGAATTACTTTAACTGGGATACGCGGATCCGAGCAATGCCATAATTTCCGAAGAAAGGGTTTTAACCTGAAGGAGAAGACTTTAACTCAGTGTAGAGCAATGCCATCTTTCCTTAGGAATTTCTCATGCTAAAAGAGGGACAGTGGCATGGATATAGATGATCCAGAGGCTTGCCGCTTACAGCGATTAGATGAAGGGAAAGGAGTTGTTGATGTTTGTGTACTGTGAACGAGGCACAACTTTGATGCTAAAAGGTTAATTGGATTAACCAGTGGTTTTCTTATACAAAGCCTAAGAGGAGGCTAATTTCCGCTAGGAAAATCATTATACAAAGCCTAAGAGGAGGCTATTTTGTGTCTCGTACAAAGCCCGAGAGAGAGGCTAAAAGTTTTTGACCCGACGATAGAGTCTTTGTATCTCGTACGAAGCCCGAGAGAGAGGCTAAAAGTTTTTTGACCCGACGATGGAGTCTTTTATACTCAACAAGAGAGTGTTTTTGTATCTCGTACGAAGCCCGAGATGGAGGCTATGTCAGTTAAGTGACAGGTCCAGTATACTGATTTTGAAAGAGAAAATCAGTTCTTATATGAGCATCACTGTACTCATGGGTTAGATCTGAGGATCGGGGTGGTCTCCTTTTCTTTGAGGAAATTGGAAATCCAAAGGGTGTTGAGACTGTCCGAGTCTACGGGTTTCCTTCCTATTTTAACGAAGGGGTCACTTGAGAATGTCTTTTGAGACTCAAGGAAGTTAGACTGTCCGTGTCTAGAGTTTTATCTTTTGGTACTATGTTTTGAGAAACAGTAGTAGACTCTATGAAAGGACTGTTTTATGGAGATGACTAAGTTCTGTTCCTAAACCTCTAGGAGGTCGTCGGGACAATGTGTACGAAGCCCAAGAGGAGGCTGGAAACTTTTAAGAAGCCGACGGGTCCTTGTACGAAGCCCAAGAGGAGGCTATCATTCCCGGAGGAAGAGATCATTATACGAATCCTAAGAGGAGGCTGTGAATACTTCTAAGAAGTCGTAGGGTCCTTGAATAATGCCCAAGAGGAGGCCGATGCTTTTAAGAAGCCCGTGGGTCTATCATCTCCTTTCCATTAGGAGAGACAACTCTTTTAAAGATAAAAACCACTGGTAAACGTGCGAGGTTTACTATCCAGCGACTTTTAACTTTTGAAGAGGGTTCCTTAGTTAAGGTCCAAGATTATGACCGTAGTGGGTACCCAAACCCCGAGACATTCAAGGCAAGCTATCCACAAGGAATAGATCAAGTCAGGAAAGTTCGAGAATTTGGAAGAAACTCAAAGATGCCATTCACGGAGAATACATTCATCTTGGGGAGTAGAGCTTCTTGACGATTCCTAAGGAGGACAGCCGAAGAGAAGACTGTATCGGGTGCTCCTATTGGGGATCTAGGCGTCTATTTCTACGAATAAATGAAACGGCGTCACCTAGTTCTAGACGTAGTAGCCGGGGAAACTCGAAATATCTATACTATTATTACACAGTAGATATGAGTTTATGAAAGGAGACTTACAGTGAGCAGCCCCACAATACAGTTTATAATATGAAAGCAGTAAATGAAAGCGATAACCACTTACTCGGTTGGAGTGCTTCCATCCTGTTTGGTTAGTTGTTCAACAAAGAAAGATTGAAAACAACAGTATATTCAAAATCAAAGGAGAAAGTGCTTTGAAAAAGAAAGATTTGGGGCTTACAGCTCAAGGAGAGGCCCAGGGTTTTATCAGTGAGTGCACTGTTTGACTTTGTACAGCTGGACTTATACAAGTGACTGGGCCCAAAAAGGTTTTCTGTACAAAGGGATGGGTCTTACACTCTCTCAAGAGGCCCAAAAAGGTTTAAAGAAAAAAGAGTGGGGCTTATAACACGAGGGTAGGCCCAAATGATTTTTCGTTTAAAAATGGCGATCGCGCCGAGGTTTTCTTTTAACGCAGAGGGACTTATACAATAAGTGAGGCCCAAAATGTTTTGGTTAAAAGGGGGAATGGGTCTTACACTCTAATAGAGGCCCAAAGTGTTTTGAATGGGTCTTATAGCTCAAGGAGAGGCCCAGATGATTTTTTATTTTTAAACGGGCGACGATCGCGCCGTTTACTTGTACAGAGGGACTTATACAATGAGTGAGGCCCAAAATATTTCTGTACAAGTGGGTTGGGTCTTACACTCTCTCAAGAAGCCCAAAAAGGTTTGAAAATGATTTATGAGGGTTGAATTAATCCAAAACCCTAATTTGTTTTCAAAATGTATTTAATTGAATAAAAATTCAATTAAAATGATCAAAAATTGTTTAACACATGGAAAACAAATTGTGACCTTGGATTAATGCTTCAAAAATTAAGTATTGACCTACCAAATAATTAGAAAGCATTAAAAGTTGCAAAATCAACGTAGAAAAAATATTTAAAATTACAAAAACAATCAAAATATTAATTCTTTACAAAAATATCAATTATATGAAATAAATAATATTTTTGGGATTTTTTGTGAAAATAAAATATTTTAACATTTTTGTGAATTATTAAAAAAAGAATCAACTCAAAATCATTAAAACTCAGAGAGAAATTAATTTTTGAATAAATTAAACAAAATCACAAAATTCAAATATTTGAATTTATGAAAAATGGCGCCAAGAACAGCTGAAGAACACGCGCGTGTTCTTGGTTTCTCAGATTTTCATTTTCTATCCAATCTCCATGAATACGTAATCATATCATGCAATCCACATATCATTATGCTCGTCTCAACCTCACGATCATGTCTATGTACTTTAATTTCATTTAAATTAAACATACAACAAGAAATCACGAAGAGACCTCAAGAACCCTAATTTCTGCATGAAGGCTAGGATTTTTTATACACGATTCAAACAATGCAATTAATTGAGGGAAAACATTCCATGCATGATTATGAACATATGGCCAAATTATTGTGCGAGGAAATATGCATAGATTGAGAGATGACCAAGTATGTGCTTACCTCTAGGCCGTGACAGCAAGTTCAAAGTGATTTTTGATTTGGAGGTGTTACAGATGAGTGGTGATGATCTGAACAGCTTCCCTACACCCTATGGATCGTGTTTGGATGGTTGGACTTGATTGAAATTGGCTGGATCACTTTGTGGTACCTCAGCTGCAACTTGATTGAAAATTTGAGCAACCAGCTGGTGATTTTGTGAAATTGATGTTTCAGAAGTAATCTAAGTGTTTGATCAGCTCATATGTGATGTATGTGAGGTGTGTGAGTGATTGGTTTGATTGGAATTGCTCTCAAACTCAAAACCCGATAGCTACCTTGCTAAGAAAGGCATTTTTGCCAAGAGAAAGAGATTTTGAGGAAAGCATCTGTTAGATGGCTTTGGTGTACTCAAACTGACCACAATTGAGCTCTATTTATAGTAGAGCAAGTTTGTTTTGTAAGGAATAGTGCATGGCAGCTGGTAAGTAGGTTTGGCCAATGTTGGCAAATGAAAATCCAAGTCTCCTCTAGCCATTGACTAGAGGTTAGGGCACAGAGCTTTGGTCCCCTTGGTATTGGATAAGTCTTGACTGATTTCAGATGAGAATGGCTCAGTCCATGCCACCTTGATGGTTCCATTGAATGCCTCATTCCAAATTTGAAGTCTTGTCCCTATTTTGGCCATTCTAGGTTCAACATGCTATTTCTTGTTCCATGGACTTTGGAGGCTTGGCTCAGTGATTGTCCCCTTTAGATTCAATCCTCTGAGGTGTCCAAGTGGATAGGAGTAATTGAATTTGGCTTATTTTGGCAAATCGACCAAAGTTGCAAATTCTGCCTTGCCTTGACAGATTTCAGCAAGGCAACTTGGCAATGTTGTATCTCATGGTGTAAGTTGAATTTGGCAATGTTCTTGGCCATTTTGGAAAGCTCTTACATGATACAACAACTGTTTGAACAAGTTTGGTTTTGATCTCTTTTGATTCCAAGTGAAAAATCCCCCTACATTTGGCAAAAAGTGAGGCAGAATCTGAGTTAGTGAAAATTTCACTAAGTGTTGGAAAAAGTGACATTTTCACTTTTCAGCCACTTTGATCACTCCATAACTCAAAATCCTTAATGAATTGGAATGACTTGTAGTTGAAGTTTTTGTAGGTGATAATGAGGGCTACAAATCCATCTTTGTATGAGAAAAAATGGCCTTGTGGTTTAGGAGTTATGGTCCTTCAAAGTTGGTACCTTTGCCACTTTATTTTTAACTTAGAAAAATTTCTAAGTTTTATGGTTACCCCTTTTACAAGTTATCTCACTTTTCTTGATTTTTCTTGATGAATGATGATTCAAATCATACATTAACATCATTTTAGGGTTAAAAATCCATTTTGGTGAAAAATCTCAAAAAGTCAAAGTTGACTTTTGTGCATAGTTGACTTTTTATCAGATGAATTCCAAACTGTGCAATTCTTCAGGAAATCATGTCCTTGACCTAAATCAAATTTGATGGACATGTTCCATGGGTGTCATAGGGTATATTCAATCATGTATTAGGGTTTGGGAGCATGTCCTGCTCAAAAATCAAAGTTACAGTTGACTTTTCCCCTAAAACCCTAATTGTGGTGCAGATGAAATTGAGACTTGTTGCTCAAACTTCTTGGATCAATCCATTGTTCCAACTGGATCAATATGGTATATTAGAGACCCTCAAATCATCTCTTGAGGTCTTGGCTCATGGTTTGTCCCAAAAGTCAACTTAGGGGTGAATTAGGTCAAGAAACCCTAATTCCTGATTTTTTGATGAATGCATCCCCTGAGGTAAAATTGACTTGATGCATGGGTTCATGGGGTTCCATGAAGTATATTAGGTTATGTTTTGGATCATTGCCTTGTGCCCAGATGAAAATTTCCATCTGGAGGCCCTGGTCGACCAAAACCCTAATTTGGTGACACTGTCGTTCTTGAGACTTGATCCACCTAAAAGGGAGCAGCCTTGTGCTTAATCCTTGAAGTGGGAGTCCTTTTTTATCCATTGTGGATGTTTAAGAGATTAGACAAGTTGAAGATCATGTCATTTCTTGATTGATCCTTTGTCTAAGCACCCAGAGAGGGCTTGAAACCCTAATTTTGATTGTAGTGGATGCTCACCCATCTTTGGGGAGACTAATGAAGCATAAAGGTACATCCATATTGTGATGATGATTTTCACAATGATGGGAAATCTAAGTGGTCAAAATTTGGGGTATTACAACATAATGTATAGTTAGCATATTAAATCAATACATAAGTTATTATCTAAGGAGAAGATGTAGTGCGTTCTTTACAGATTTTCTTGGAGGATGTGTTTAATGGCACAACAAAGAAACTATTTCTTTTTAGGAACGTGTTGTGCTTAAAATAAATACAATTCTATATATTTTCAATTTGTAATTTTAAGACAACAAATGTAAAGTGGTTTAGTGGTATTTAGTTTTTGTTTCCAATAACCATGACATGAGTTCAACTTTTGGCTAAATGTAAAATTTTGGATATTTTTTTTTTTTGGATTTTTGATAACTTTGGTGATATACATGTACCGCGTCATATGTCACGCGTGATTCCACATGGGCGAGAGATTCCACGTCACCTACACGTGTGCGCCACTTGTACACTACCATTGATTTTGACTAACGGTGCTGACGGAAAGGATGAACATGACACAATTTAAAAAATTAAATGATCAATTTAGAATTTTTTAAAATTAAAGGACCAAAATGGACCCCGAGATAAACTTAAGGGACCAAAAAAGATATTTTGCCTTAATTTTAACATGACTTATATTTCGGTGGTCAGGATTTTTTTTATACCATATGCTAGACAAATTCAACTTCAAGTGAAAATTGGAAGATGTGGACGTGTGTTTGTGTGGTAGTCTGACTAAGGAGGTAAATATTAGAGGTTTTAAAGAAAATGATTCATTAACCCCTTTCATATTCTTATTAGTCATAGAGTGCATGAGTTTTCTCATAAGGGGTGGCTTTGAATAAGTTCAGAGATTTTTCATTGAGTCGAATAAGTGTATTATTTATTTTTTAGTATGCAGGCAATATGGTATTAGATAAGTTATTATGGATAATTTTGTTGATAAAGTAACTTCAAACACAAGAGATGGATGAATCGTTCTACTTGATTTTTGAAAAACTTTTGCAAAATTTTAATTTTAGGTTGGTTGATTTCAATAAATAAGAAGATGAAGATATTTAAGCAGCAAAACAATAAAATACTAAAGTAAAGAGATAGAGATAGAAATACCACACCATGATTTATAATGGTTCGTCCTTAAATCATGTGGCTTATCTAATCTCTAAGAGTTTCTCCTTTATATTTTCACTATTAACAACATGAGCCTTTGCTTAGAGATCAGCCCAACAATCTTTCTTACACTAAAGCTTTTTACTTGGTTTAAATTGAAACCTTAAATTCAATTACACATTAAGATAACTATGATCTTAAATTAAAATTTCAGTATAACAATAGAATTACACAACTATCAATATAAAATTTTCACTCTCTCGGCATTAAAGCAATGTATAGTGAATAAAAGATTACTTCAAAAAAGGAATGAGTCGGACTAGAGAGTAGTAAATTCAAAAACTGTGTGCTTTATAAGATAGCATGAGCCTTCTTTATATAGGAAAAAAATTGACTTAGAAAAAACAATTCATGGGTCTGGCCTCTTTCTAATCGATTAGATTGTGGTACTAATTGATTAGGCCTAGCCAAAAAGGAAAATGTAATCCAAGTTTTCTCCTTAATCAATTAATCGAGATCCTAATCGATTAGAAGACTAACTCACTCCTTAATTGATTAGAAGAAATATCTAATTCATTAAACAACGAGTTTTTTTTTTCTAATTGATTAGAATCGCTCTTAATGGATTAGTTAAATGACAAGCTTAATTTTTTGAATAATTTTGAAAAGGATGAAGAGTTTTAAAAATATTTTAGTGGTGTGTGTGTTTCTTTAATACCTCAATACTTTCTTTTGCTTATTTTACACACTAGTGATCAAAAAGACTAAAACACTTAAACGTGTTCATCTGTTTCTTGGTGGTCTTGACAACGACCAATTTGCTCACATCAAAGGCATCATCCTCAACTCAGATCCTTTCCCACCACTACGATGTATTTTCAATCTCATACAATAAGAGGAATCGTGATTGAAAACTGAAACAGAGTGACACATTGACACTACTACAACTTCAGACTTTCACTCATCCAAACATGAAAAATCAAAGTGGCGCAAATATACGAAACTCAAGTGTGATCACTGTGGCAAGAATGGTCATGTCAAAGACAAGTTTTTCGAAATTTTTGGATATCCTACACATTAGGAACCCAGAAGACCTCCAAGAAGAGACCACAACAAGAATGGAAGATCACAACTTTCTGCATCAGTTAACAAACTTGATACTGTAGAAGGTTCGACATTAGAGCACGCTCTTCAAGGTACGCGCACTAGAACTCCAGTCTTTTCCCTCGATAACGTGAGCGGCAATGTACATACAAATAATACATGGATACTTCATAGTGGTGTCATACCCCAAATTTTGACCACTAATATTTCCCATCATTGTGCAAATCATCACCACAATATGGATGAACCAGCATGCCTCAGTCAATCTCCTCAAAGGTTATTGAGCCTGCACTACAAACAAATATTAGGGTTTCAAGCCCTCTCAGAGCCTTAGACAAAGGATCAATCAAGAAATGACATGATCTTCACCTTGCCAAACCACTCAAACAACTATAAAGGATCAATAGGACTGCCACATCAAGAATCAAGCACAATGTTGCAGCATTATGAGTGGATCAAGCCTCAAGATCGCTAGTGTCACCAAATTAGGGTTTTGGTCGACCAAGGCCTCCAGATGAAAAATTTCATCTAGGCATGAGCCATTGCTTCAAAGCACGACCTAATATACTCCAAGGGACCTCATGGACCCAATCATCAAGTCAATTTAGCCTCAGGGGATGCATTTATCAAAAATCAGGAATTATTCACCCCTAAGTTGACTTTTGGGACAAAACATGAGCCAAGACCTCAGGACATGATTTGAGGGTCTCAAATACACCATATTGATCCATTTGCAACAATAGATTGATTCAAGAAGCTTGATCCACAAGCTTCAATTTCATCAGGACCACAATTAGGGTTTTGAGGAAAAAGTCAACTGTACTCTTGACTTTTGACCAAGACATGCTCCCAAACCTTGGGACATGATTCAATACACCCTAAAACACCTATGGAACATATCCATCAAGTTTGATTTAGGTCAAGGACTTGATTTCATAAAGGATCGCACAGTTTGGAATTCATCTGGTAAAAAGTCAACTATGCACAAAAGTCAACTTTAACTTTTTGAGATTTTTCATAATTATGGTTCCTTGACCCTAAAATGATGTTAATGTGTGATTGGAATCATCATTCATCAAGAAAAATCAAATAAAGTGGGATAACTTGTAAAAGGGGTAACCATAAAAACTTAGAATTTTTCTAAGTTATGGAACAAAGTGGCTAGGGTACCAACTTCCAAGGATCATAACTTGAGATCCAAGCAACCATTTTGGCTAATCCAAAGATAGATTTGTAGCTCTCATGGCATACTTTAAAAGTGTCAACTACACCTCATTCCAATTCCTCATGGATTTTAAGTTATGGAGTGATCAAAATGGCTGAAAACGTGAAATGTCATTTTTTCCAACACTTAGTGAAATTTTCACTAAGTCAGAATCTGTCTTGCTTTTTTTCCAAAAGTAGGGGGATTTTTCACTTGGATTCAAAAAGTCTCAAGACCAACCATGATCACACATGTGTTGTATCATATGAGGGCTTTCCAAAATGGCCAAGAACTCCATCAAATTCCATCTGAGCTAAGAGTTGTGATAATGGCAATATGCCTTGCTGCAACTGTCATAACAAGGCAGATTTGAGCATTTTGCTCGATTTGTTCAAATTTTGCAAATGACAAACAAGTTCATCCATCTGAACACCTCAGGGGGAGACCCAGGAGGGACAAACACTGATCTATAAGCCTCCCAAGTCTTTGGAACTATAGGTAGCATGCTAAACCTAAAAAAGCCTAAAAGGGGGACAAGACTCCAATTTTGTTTTGGAGCATTCAATGGGTGCACCAAGGTGGCATGAACTGAGCCATTTCTAACTGAATGAGTCAAGGATAAGCTCTGAACCAAAGACACATAGGCCTGTGCTCTAACCTCTAGTCAATGGCTAGAGGAGACTTAAGATTCCAAAGTGATGCAATTGGACAATGAGCTGCTGCAGTTGCCATTCACTATTGCTTGCAAAAAAAATTTTCTCTACTATAAATAGAGCTCATTTGTGCTAAGTTTGAGTACACCAAAGCACTATAACACTTGCTTTCCTCGAAATCTCTTTCTCTAGGCAAAAATGCCTTCTTTAGCAAGGTAACTCTGAGTTTTTGAGTTAGAGAGCATTTCCATCACAGCTCATGATCCAAACACATCCAATACGTCATATCTAAGCTGTCCAAACTCTCACAAGTGACCTGTAACACCAAAATCACAAAGTCCCCTCTCAAAACCTCAAAATTGGATTTTTTTGCATTTTTCAAGCCATGTCTTGATTCGGTCACTTTCAAAACCAGATAAAACCTCAAACACACTCCAAATATTATCCTTGAACTGTCCCAAATGGTTCCACACATCTGGAACACCATTTGAGAGAGTTTCTATATTGGTCACTTTTGCCCCTTTTGCAAGAAAGAGCTCAAACTTGTTCCTGAGGATTCCAGTTGGTTCCAACCATCCTAAAAGCTTCTAAGTGATCATTTGAGGGTGTCCAAAGCATCTAATTGTTTCTGGAACAAAGCACTTGACAGATTGCCCAAAAAGCTCCTAAAGAGGTAAGCATCACAACTTGAACTCTTTGAAATATGCATTACTTTGAAGTCCACTGATCATGCACATCTTATACATGTTATATATGTTGTGTTTGAATCAATTCATCATGTAATTCATGCCTGTAACAAAAGGTAGCATAGAAAATGCAAATCATGGCCAATTTCAAAACCACTATCGGGTTTTTCAATAGGAGCCTCATCTGAAAAGACCACTACCACCATTGGATTCCTTGTGAAATTCTAGGCAGGATACACCTAAATTTTGTCCCAATCCATGGAGAAATGAGAAAGTTACAAGTTTCACGTTTTTTGCCAAAATCTTGCCTTGCCTTGCCTTGGCCAGGCCAAAAACAAGGCAACCCTCATATATCCATGGGGTGGTTTTGATACACAGACGTATCACCACCCCAGTGGTAGAGGGCGTGCGCTGCACACAAGAGGTATGGGGTTCGAATCCCCCTCGCCCCAGATCCTCTTTTTATCATTTTTCCCACTTTTTGTTATTTTTCATATTATTTTTAAATGATTTGGAAAATTAATAACTCTCTCAATTTTAATGATTTTTTATTGGTTCTTTTTGCAAAAAATCACAAAAATGTTAAAATATTTTATTCCACAAAAAAATCAGATTTATATTAATTATTTAATATAGTTGATATTTTTGTAAATAAATTCATTTTTATTGTTTTTAAACCTTTTAAAAAATGAATATCCACCTTGAAAAATCAAGACCAAATGAGTTTTAATTCATCTTGTGATTAAAACATCATTTTTCAAACCTTAACCAAAAATCTCAAGTCGTTCATTCAAACTTATTTGGTATTTTTATCATTTTAATTAATTTTCTTTGAAAATTACTTTTAAAAAATGATAAAATTAGGGTTTCTTTTATTTTCACCCTAAACAAATCTTTTTCACACTTTTGGACCTCTAATAGAGTGTAAGACCCAACCCCTCTTTGAAACCAAA
Organism: Lathyrus tuberosus; assembly: GCA_022829125.1. Lineage (NCBI taxonomy): Eukaryota > Viridiplantae > Streptophyta > Magnoliopsida > Fabales > Fabaceae > Lathyrus > Lathyrus tuberosus. The sequence continues at coordinate 18,708,102 of JALAZF010000012.1, read as the reverse complement.
ACTTTTTGGGGCTCATTCATTGTATAAGACCCACTATGTTTTCAAAAACCTTGGCGCAATCGCCGTTTCAAACAAAATCTTGGGTCTCTTCTTGAGTTGTAAACCCCATCACTTGTACAAAATACACTTTTGGGCCTTTAATAGAGTGTAAGACCCAATCCCCGTGTAAATAAACTATTGTGGGCCTCACACATTGTATAAGTCCCTCTGTACGTTTTCAATATACGGCGCAATCGTCGCCTTTTTAACAAAAATCATCTGGGCTTCTCCTTGAGCTATAAGACCCGTCTTTATTCATTTTCAAACTCTTTGGGCCTCTGATAGAGTGTAAGACTCAATCCTCTTTTGACCAAACCTTTTTGGGCCTCAGTCGTTGTATAAGTCTCAGTACAAACAACAGTGCCATCACTGTTAAATTTTGGGCCTTTCCCTAAACTGTAAGCCCCGGTCTCTATTCAAAATACTTTCTCCTTTGATTTTGAATTCAAATGTATAGTTGCTATCAAAACTTTCTTTAATTTCTTTGTTGAACAACTAACAAAACAACATGGAAGCTCTACAACGGGTAAATGTTTATCCGCTTTCTTTTATACGCTTTCATATACATAACTGTATTGTGAGAAGCTGCGCATGGTTAGTCTTCTTTCATTCTTTTAAATGCTTTCATATACATAACTGTATTGTGGGAAGCTGCGCATGGTTAGTCTTCTTTCATACCCTCTTTTAAATACTCATCATATATCAACTGTATATATACTAGTATAGTTATTTAGAGTTTTCCTCGACAACTACTCTAGAACTAGGTAAAGCCCTATTGGTCACTCTTAAATACAAACAAAATTAGATCCCCCGTAGGATTCTAGATACAGTCTTCCCTTCTCTTGGGGTTAAACAATATGGAACAAAGAGAAAGGTAGTATTCTCGGTGAACCTTTTCTCAGAGTGTCACCCTTAGAAATTGTCAAAGAAATTCTACTCCCCGGAGTTGTTCTATTCTCCGTGAATAGCATCTCTTGAGTTTCTTCCAAACCCTCGAACTTTCCTAGAATGATATCTTCTCTGTGAATTGCATTTCTTGAACTTCTCTTGGTTTGGGGACCCACAGGCTTCCGAAAAGCATCCCCGCCTCCTCTTGGGCGTTGTACAAGGACCCTTCGGCTTCTTAGAAGTTCGCATGCCGTCTCTTAGACTTAATACAAGGATCCTAACGACCTCTTAAAGGTATAAGACATAACTTAGTCATCCTTTGCTAGAGTAGTCTTTCTAGTGTCAAACCTCTGGCCACTTTAGGGTTGATTCTCATCCCTTAAAGGCCCTTGTCCTCTTTTGGGCATCCTACAAAAGATTAAACTCTTCACCAGTAGACTTGAACAGTATAAACCCCTTTGAGTCTCAAAGACATTCTCAAGTTCCTTTCAAACATAGGAAAAAACCCCGATCACTCTGGATCAATCTCCAACACAATCCCGGACTCCCTCATGAGAGTTCCTCACCCTTGGGCCTGCCTATGTATCTAATCCTCAGCAGTAAGATAGCCTCCTCTTAGGCTTTGTATAATGATCCTTTCCTGGGAAAGTTAGCCTCCTCTTGGGCTTTGTACAAATGATTCTCCCCAGCGGAGCTAACCTTTTCAAGACTCTCTTGTTGAGTCAATCTCCTTTTTAGCCTCAATCTCGGGCTTCATATGAGACAGCAAAACACTCTCTTGTTGAGTATACAACACTCTTTTGTTGAGTATAAAAGACTCTCTTGTTGAGTCAATAAACTTTCAGACTCTTTTGTTGAGTCTATCTCCTTTTAGCCTCCCTCTCGGGCTTTGTACGAGACACTAAATCACTCTCTTGTTGAGTATAAAAGACTCTCTTGTTGAGTCAAACCCTTTTAGCCTCAATCTTGGGCTTTGTACAAGACAGATAGAACACTTTCCCCTGAAAAGTCAAACTTATAGCCTCCTCTTAGGCTTCATATAAGGATATCCCCCAAAGAGTCAGTCTCTTTTAGCCTTCGTCTTGGGCACCAATATATCCACTCTCTTGTTGAGTTGGTCTCATACAGCCTCCTCTTAGGCTTTGTATAAGGACTTCCCCGGTGGAGTCGATCATCCTTTTAGCGTCAACCTTGCGCTTTGATCGAGGCACCCAAAAATCAACAATCCCTCTTTAGAGATGACAAGTTCTCTCTTAGTCAAACCTTTTAGCTTCAATCTTGGGCTTTGAACAAGACACCTTTTAGCTTTAATCTTGGGCTTTGAACAAGACACAAATAAACCTTTTAGCCTCTGTCTTGGGCTTTGAACAAGACACCAAAACACCTTTTTCCTCCCATAGAATAGGAGGAACTACGATTGCTCTGATTTCCCTGTTTTCTTTAATGGGAATACGTAGGCATAAGATTGCGAAATCTTAGTGAGCATACTAATCAAAAGACCTAGGTCTAGTACTTTCATACATCAGTCAGAAAAACCAAATCCAGCATCTTATCAAAAGCCTCAAGACACCCTATTCTCAAGCGAAATAAACCTAAGACGGAACCCCCTATTTTGATAGCATCTGTAAACCAACAGTCATCTGTTTAAACTCAATATGCAAGCAGGGTTAATTAGAGACATCTATTTCCCTTCCTTAATCAGCTTCCCTGGATAAAAAATGAATCGAACTGTAGTACCAAAGCGATAGTGATTCGAAACCACAAAAATCGCGCTACAAGTGGTGCATCCCATCATATGACTTATTTACCATCTCTTTTGCATAATATCAAGCAACTGTCAACATCTTTTCACATTATTACTCCTACTGGAACATCCACCATTGTTGATTGCATAGGAGATGTATCTCTATCCAATAATTGCATACTACATAATGTGTGCTCCTAGCACCTTCATTCAATTCCAACTTGGATTTCATTCATCGATTGACTCGTGATCTATCTAGTACGGTGACTTATGATCAAAATTGTTGCATAATCCAGGACCTTCTAACGAAGAAGAAGATTGGATTCGGTAGCATGTGTGAAGGTGGTTATCTGTTCATAAATCCATTTCAACATGGATTCTTAGGGGAAGCTAAGAAAGACTTAACAACTTTATGGCACACTAGAATGGTACACCCTTCTCCTCAAGCTTTACAACAAATTTCACATCACCTCCATTGTACTTTTGATTCATATAAGTCAGCCTGCTGTGACATATGTCATAAAGCAAAACAATGTAGAAACTCATTTCCTTCTAGTAATACTAATGCCACTGCAGCTTTTGATTTGATTCACTATGATCTTTGGGGCAAATACAACACGGGTGCCCATAATTGAGCACAATATTTCCTCACCATTATTGATGATTACACTAGAGGCACTTGGGTGCATCTAATGAAATCGAAAACAGAAATGACGCACCACTTAATCAATTTCTGTAATTTGATCAGGCGACAATTTAACAAAAATGTCAAGCGAATACGCAGCGCCAATGGTACAAAATTTGTTAACTCCAAATTCTTATCTTTCATTAAACAAGAGGGCATAATTCATGAAACCTCTTATGCTTATACACATCAAAATGGACGAGTTGAATGTAAACATAGACATATATTGAATATAGCCTGAGCGTTACGCTTCCAAGCAAACCTTCCACTACACTTTTGGGGTGACTGTGTTTTAACTGCAGCATACCTAATCAATAGAACACCTACTGTTTCTAATCAATGACTCACCCCATATGAGCTTTTTTTTTAAGGCTCCACAATATGACCATCTACGCAACTTTGGATGTTTATGCTACATGAAAAATGTCTCCAAACCACTAGACAAATTTTATCCAAGAGCCGACAAATGCTTATTCATTGGATATCATCAAGGCCAAAAAGGATGGAAAGTTTATAACCTTCCATACATCGAGAGACCTCTTCTTCTATGAGGATACTTATCCCTTCCTTCAAACATCAAACCTACCTCTCATCCACACTAACAAAAATACTGCAAAATACTACAATGACGATGAACAACTACAAACTGAAATCGTTATTTCACTTGCAATCACTTCTCATATCAATGCACAAGAAACTATCACTACATCGAACAACCTTGACACTCATGATGTTGACATATTGCACCACGACCGTGCATACAATACACCTGATCCCCTACCAACACATCTAAAACAGTTGAGCATAATACACCCAATCTAGTTTCAGCTCCAAACACTTCATCCAACAATGAAGATGATACAATATAGGGGGAGCACAATAAGGAACATGACAATGCTGGAATATAGTTACCACCAAGAATACGAGAACCCCCACCACACCTCAAAGATTTTTATAGTTACAACATGCACTCAAATATTAAATACCCTGTTTCAAACTTTGTCCACTATGATACTTTCTTCCAGACTCACAGAGCTTACCTTGCAGCAATTAGTAACACTGCAGAACCAACGTCATACACTCAAGCAAGTAAACTGCAAGTATGGAAAGATGCCATGGCTCAAGAACTTCAAGAATTAATCAAACGTGGGAAATAACCACTCTACCACTTGGGAAAAAGTTAATTGGCTGCCGATGGGTGTACAAAATTAAACACAAAGCCACGGGAGAAATTGAGAAACTCAAAGCTCGATTATTTACAAAAGGATTCACTAAAATAGAGGGAATGGACTTCAATGAAACTTTTGCACCCGTTGCCAAGATGATAATCTTTCGATGTTTACTGACTGTTGCTGCAACCAAATGATGGATCCTACATCAAATGGATGTTAGCAATGTCTTCCTTCATGGCAATTTAAATGAAGATGTCTATATGAAACTTCCACAAGGCTACAAAACTACACATCCTAACATGGTTTTTCGGTTGAATAATTCCTTGTATGAGTTACGCCAAGTCTCTCAAAATTAGTATTCCAAACTATCCAAAGCATTGATTGACTATGGTTTCAAGGAGAGTCATGTTGATCACAGTCACTTCACGTGTACCAAACCACCTATCTTCATAGTTGTCCTAGTTTACGCCGATGACTTAATCATCACTAGAAACCATGAAGCAGCATGTGCCAAATTCAAACAATACCTGAACCAATGCTTCCATATGAAAGATCTTGGCAAACTCAAATATTTCCTCGGTATCGAACTAGCACACGACCAAGAAGGGTTATTTTTTTGTCAACAAAAATATACATTTGACATCCTCACTGAATGTGGCATGCTTGGTTCCAAGCCTTCTTCGTTCCCAATGGAGGCTAATCACAAACTCACTTTAGCTAATGGACCACCATACTCCGATCCGTTAAAATATAGAAGACTAGTTGGCCGCCTCATTTAGCTCACTATCACAAGGCCGGAATTAACATACTTTGTCCATGTGTTGAGCTAGTTTATGCAAACACCCCTTCAAGAACACTGGGATACAATCATGAGAGTCCTTCGATACCTTAAATCCTCTCTGAGTCAAGGCATCGTCTTACCTAAACACAATAATCTGTAACTAGTTGCCTTTTGTGATTTATATTGGGCATCATGTCCCATAATACGAAAATCTACCTCGGGTTATTTGATGAAACTTGGAAACGCTCCAGTGTCATGGAAAACAAAGAAACAAGTCACCATTTCTCGCTCTTATAGTGAAGCTGAATATAGAGCAATGACACATGCTATAAGTGAAATTATTTGACTACACAACCTACTCAATACTCTTTAAGTTCCATGCACACGTCCTACTCATTTATACTGCGATAATCAAGCAGCCATTCATTTAGCCGCCAACTCGGTTTTTCACGAAAGAACTGAACACATTGAAGTAGATTGCCATTTCATAAGAGATCATATCCAATCAAACGCCATCACTACAACCCATGTTTCAACTCATCAGCAACAGGCTGGCATCTTCACCAAATCTTTAAGAGTTAAGACATTCTAAGACTTCTTGTCCATGTTAGGAGTTCATAAACTCCACTCTCCAACTTGAGCGGGAGTATTAGAGCTAGGGTTTAGTGTAACCACCTTTATAGGCTGTTATCTTTCTTCCAACTGTATCTCCTATGTTAGTTAGTTTGTTGATATTTCTTAGACCCACAATATCATAAATAAAACATCTCAATTATACCATTTTGTTTCGATGAAAAATACAAATGAATTAAAGTCTATAGTTAACTTTCAATAGAATCCTTGTCAAAACTCCTCCATAAAAGATTAAGGCCGACTAATAAAGAAAACATTCATATCAACTTTATCAATTCAAACCTACCCTTAAACATACAACCCTAACAAAACCTAAATAATGCAAGCTTTAATTTCTACAAACTAAACAAGTAGTAAAGTATCATAATACTTAATATTTAAAAATTATATGCAATAATATTATTTTGAATATGGATCCAAGTATCTCTTATAACCTATTAACTTAAATAATTATTTTCTTATAAAATAAAATAAAAAAGTATAGAACAAAATGCTAGCCCCCTCTCGTTATTAGTGGAGCCTAAGTCCTACGAGCTGAGTAAAAAATAGTGACCTTGGAGAGAATAGTTAGTTGCTATAAAGTTGGAGATTTTGAATATTCTATTTTGGATTTGATTGTTTTTATTACTTGCGCAAGTTCCACGATCGATGAATATGATATGTACGGTGAAATGCTCTTTATGATAGGATTGGAATTATACACCACATCATACTTCTTAATTAATTACCTATATTAAAATAATTAAGTGAAGCTGTTAATCACTAAATAATATATAAAATTAGTATAAGTGATGTGATGAAATTGAATTAAATCAATACTATATACGTTGCTGATCTGTACGCGTTTTTGTGTCCATTTGTATATAATATCATGTGACCAAATGAGGCCATAATAAAACCAAAAACAGAAACAATTTTAGGGTTCAATTATTCATAAAATTATATAGCTGAATTCAGAAAAAATTCTCGTGAGTTGAAATTATTAAAAATTTTAGAAAATGAATCTGAAATGTTTGTCTCTATACATGAAAATGAAATTACATATTTTTACAGAGGCTGTTTGTATTATATACCGAAGGATAAAATGAAAATATTGGCCATTATGCCTGCCAGTATTTATCCATTTTTATTAATCACATGTGTGTGTTTTTTGGTATGATTTTATGTGTTACCTATTTACTTTCTTTTCTTGTCGTTAAATACATGCTGTGTTTCCGATATCTTATGTTAATATATTTAGGACTTTGTCAGTTGCGAGAGAGCAAAACTCACGTGAGTTTGCACTTAGGAAAAGTACATTCACATGATAATATGTGCAAATGGAAACAAAAAATATTTAAACTATAAAGTTGGGTGACAAGGGTTTCTTGTTCTCGTGGACAGGCAGAAAGAGAAATGTGTTTGCATTTGCCAGTACAACACAAGAATTTATATCAACATGTAAATCCAGTAAAAAAGATTAAAAAAAAAATGTGAGGAAAAAAATTGTATTGCATTATTCCCTTTTTTTAATGAGTATTTCTAATGTAATATGAGTATTATTTATATAACACATAAGTTTTTTTTTTGGGTAAGCAAGATAACTATTAACATTAAAGGAGGTATTAGGGGTACCCCAAACCTAATTACAAAAGGATCATAAGGTTTAATTCAAACCTTACAAAAAATCAAATGGATATAATTGTCATTGATAAAAATTACAAGTTTATTAATGTATATTCATAATCATGTTATTTATATTATTCTTTCTTAATGTTTGCCTAAGAATATGTTTACTTAAATTTTTATTATAAAATATTTAGTTAACGTTTGTCTAAGAATATGTTAGTTAAATTTTTATTATAAAATATTTAGTGAAATAAAATTTGAGTGAAGGAAAAAAGAGTATAATATCTGTTTTTCAAAGGACAGTCTTGTTAAAAACGTTACTATGAAAATTCAATGATATGAACAAAACCACGTCAACGGAAAAGAAGTATAGACTTTATTTATGTTTCCCCTCATGCATACAAATATATTTGTATTAGTTACTTGAAAATTAGAATTGACGGATCGATTTTGCAACATATTTCTTTTATCTCCTTTATCATAATATTTTCAAAATAGATGTGGATGTGATTGTATCTCTGTTGAATTGTCGCGATAACTTTTTTTGTTGAAGAGAATTCAAATGTCTTTTGGACGGGTTGTCTTTCTTCATATTTTAAACAAAAAAAAAAAAAATTAGTGTCTTTATACTTCTTTTTAAGGGAGGCAAACTCTTCTCTGTCTGTTAAGAGTTTTATTCTCTTCATCATACACTTTGTGTGGATAGTGATGCTGCAATGGAAGTTTCACTTTATGAAACTGATGATGCTAAGCAAAACGAAAGATGGCAGCAGTGTAGTGTAAAGTTTATCTTATCTTCTCATTAACAATAGTGAAAGTGCATTACAAATATATACAAGATGACTCAGCAATAGATATTGAGCTGGCAGCAAAAAACCAAAACAGAATTAGTTAGGTGTACCATAGTGATACTACACCATATTCTTAACACCCCCCCCTTCCCTTCTCAAACTGAAGTGTGGGAAGGCTGTAGCACCACCTTAAGTTTGGTTTTGATATCCTGAAAAGTTATTGTACAAAGCGGCTTAGTATGTGAATGTCTAACTTAATATGCTTCGTTCGGGCATGCAGAACAGGATTGTGGGACACCAGAACGATGCTTAAAGTGTCACAAAGTAATGTTGGTGGATGAATAGGAATGTGCTGTTTTGGCAGAAGAGACTCTAGCCAAAGAAGCTCAGATGTAGTGTGAGCCAACGCACGATACTCTGCTTCTGTACTAGATCGAGCAACAAGGGACTGTTTCTTTGAGCTTCAAGAGACCAAGTTTGGTCCAAAAATTTTGCAGAAACCAGACGTAAACCTTCTGTCATCTAGATCACTAGCCCAATCAGAATCACTATAGGCTCTAAGTGAGAATTGTGAGGTAGAAAGAGAGGGAGCCAACATGAGACCATACTTGATAGTACCACTTAAATACCACATAAGTCTTCTTACAGCAATCCAATGTGTATCAAGAGGGCATGACATGAATTGACATGCTTTGTTCACAGCAAAGGCTATGTCAGGCCTTGTGAGAGTAACATATTGAAGAGCACCTACCATTGACCTGTACAAGTGTGGATCAAAAAATTAATTGGTACCAGGCTTGCTCAACTTGAAACTGCTTAACATTGGAGTAGGAACACCATTGGCATTATCCATCTTTGCTCTGGTGAGAAGGTCTTTGACATACTTGGACTGACTTAGAAAGGGAGAGCCATTGTGACAGAATTCCACTTCAATACCTGGAAAATAGCTAGGTCTCCCCAACCTTTTTAAAGCAAACTCATGATGCAACTTGTTAATAAGTATGTGTATAAGAACAGTGTTGGAACTAGTGATGAGTATGTCATCCACATAAACCAGAGCATACAAAGTGACACCAAGCTTGGAATATACAAAAAGAGAACTATCATATTTGGAAGTATTAAAGCTAAAGCGTAGCAGAGCTTTGGTCAGTTTCTCATACCAGACCCTTGGGGCATGTTTGAGACCATAGATAGCTTTATGAAGCTTGCACACCAAATTTTTATCAGAGCTCACAAAGCCAGGTGGTTGAGTCGTGTATATTTCACCATGAAGAATACCATTGAGAAAAGCATTATTCACATCTATCTGTTGAATATCCCATTTGTGTGTGATAGCAAGAGTCAGGATTACTCTAATGGTAGTAGGTATTACCACTAGAGAAAATGTTTTAGTGTAGTCAAAGCCATGCTCTTGATGGAAATCCTTTGCCATAAGCCTGGCTTTATATTTATGAGTAGTTCCATCAGCATTTTCTTTAACCTTGAATACCCACCTACACCCTACAACTTTTCTGTCAGAAGGAAGTGTGGTTAGTGTCCATGTTTTATTAGTTTGGAGAGCATTGTACTCATCTGTCATGGCCTTAACCCACTCAGGCTTGGTCAAGGCTTATTTGACACTGGTTGGTTCTGACTCAGAATGCACTAGAAAAACTTTAGGTTTGGATCTACCCGTTTCGGCTCTAGTCAACATGGGATGAGTGTTTTAGGTGGAGGAACTTTAGGCAAACTTGTACCAATTGAGAGAGATTAAGAAGAATGAGAAATGTGAATACATGATGATAAAGTAAGTTCATTTGAAGAGAAAGTGATGTTTGGCTTTGGAGAAGAGGAAGATTCTCGAGGAGGACTTAGTTGGAATGGAGTGGGAAGAGTTTCAATAGCAAGGGAGTTATTAGAGGAGGACACTTCTTGGTAGGTACGCTCAGGGCAACTATAAGTCTCAGATCTAGGGTTAAGTGTCTCAGTTACTATTAAATCTTGGTGTGTACCCTCACCAGCTATGTTTTATGTAGGAGAGCTGATATTATGGCTAGTAGGACTGAACACATGACTGGTGAACAGAACAGGGAGACTTTGTCCTATAGCAGACTGGGTGAAGTTTTGGCTTTGGTCAGGCTGTTGTGTAGCAGAATAAGCAGACCTGTGACTTTGGACTGGCTGGACAGGGCTAGACTGTGTATTAGCAGACTAATGTAGAGTTGTAGACTTTTGTCCTTGGTGAGAGGAGTTAACAGCAGGACCTATGCTGCTTGAGTGATGAGGATTTATAGAGTGAGCTGACTGATGGTCACTAGAGTCACTTATTAAAGATGGATTCAAGGGTGTAGCTGGACCAGTATTGGGATGACTTGAGGAAATCCTGACAAGACCAAGAGAACCTGATGTAGGACAGGTCATATTGGTTGGATGTTGAGATTTTATAGAGAAACTCTTGGAAGTGGGATGGAATAGTTGAAGAAAAGGAAAGAGGTGTTCATTGAAGGTGACATCCTTGGAAACATACACTTTACCATCTTTATTTAGACACCTAAAGCCTTTATGTTGAGGAGAGGGACCTAGATACATACATTCTTGACTTCTAAATTGCAGTTTATGTTTATTGTAAGGTCTGAGTAGGGGAAAAGATGAACACCCAAACACTCTCATTGTAGAATAGTCTATTTATAATGTGAACTGAGGTGGAAAAGCTATAATCCCAATATTTAATAGGTAAAGATGCACGAACAAGTAGGGTAAGGCCCATTTCAACAATTTGCCTATGTTTTCTCTCTACTGTCCCATTTTGATGGGAAGTGTGAGGGAAAGTCAGCATATATGTGATCCCTAATTCTATCAGAAACTTAGTGAAACTCCTAAACTCTCCTTCAAAATCAGACTGAACATACTTTATTGAAACATTGAATTGTGTTTGCACAAATGCTGAAAAGACTTTGAAGGCATGTAAAGCCTCAGACTATTGTTTAAGAATGTACAGTCATGTGTACCTGGTGTCACCATCAATAAATGCTATGTAATACCTATAGCCAGAGCTAGAGGGATATAGGGAAGGGCCCCATAGGTAAGTATATATCATGTCAAATGGTTTATGGTAAATTGTTGTAGTTAAGGGAGCATGCAATTTATGTGTTTTACCAATGTTACAAGAAGTACAAAAGGATTGCCTAGTTTTATTAGTTGAAGCAATGTTAGACAATTTGAGTATGGAAGCAACAAAATTAAAATTGGCATGGCCAAGCCTATGATGCCACGGGATGCTAGTATTACAGTTTTCTATACTAGAAGAATTAGAATTAGAGACACCATAACTATGTACACCAGTAAAGGGAATAGATTTGCTGACATGACTGAGAGATCTTTTGAGATTTATAGCCAGCCGAGGAAAGAAATATAAGCCACTGACATCTAGGACTCCTTCAACAATCACTTGTCTAGAAGCCTGTGATTTTATATAGCACTTGTCAGGTAGAAATTCAAATATAACATTATTGTCACTAGAGAACATGGAAACAGATAGTAAGTTTCTAGTTATGGAGGGTACAAGCAAGACATTAGCAAGGGTTAGCACACACGATGGATTAAGTCTAGATTGAAAATGAGAGGATCCTATAGCTTGTATAGTAAGAGTTTGCCCATTCCCTAAGGAGACGATATAAATCCCGGAGGGAATCCTTCCAAAACTAAATTTTTGCTTCTTGTCGCTATGTTGCAGCTCGAACAAAATGGCGTCGTTGCTAGGGATTGGTGTTTAGATATTGAATCGCATTGCAATAGTTTATATATTTTTTTATCTTTGTACAATTGTTTATATTGTGTGTGTGTGTGTGTGTGTGTGTCTATATATATGTGTGTGTGTGTGTGTGTGTGTGTGTGTGTGTGTGTGTGTGTGTGTGTGTGTGTGTGTGTTCCTTTCACGTTTTCTCAAGTGTTGATTAGGGATGAATGATGAGAACTTCTTCTAGATTGGTTGCTATTTGTATAAAAGTATTCAATGAAGATTCTCCCAAGTTTGGATGGTGATGGTAGGATGTTGAGCATTTAAATGCAAGCAAGGTAAATTGTACCGCTTTATAGAATGCTAGAATAATTTATGAATTTTGTGCTTTGTGCAAATGTGTAATTTTGTTTCATTTTGCAACTTTGTTTGAATGTTTGTTTCACTTAGGTCCAATAGCAACAATTTGTGAGAAACCTCCATTATTTACTATATCCTAGGATGACTGATAACTTTGTTTAATTTATTTGATTCATGTTTAATCTTTTGATTATTATGATTTTATGGAAGCATTATAAATGATCAAGGCATTTATTTATATTGAGCACAACCGTATCCAAAAAGTAACTTACCCATGAGTAGTGAGAATTCGTTAACCCTTTTGAGCCTTGGCAAATTAGATCCTAATTGGATGATGAACTTGGTGTGTGTACATAATTTGAAGGTTTAGTTCATCATTGAATTTTGTGAGATTCTAAAAATATTTCTTGAACCTTTGAACATTGTTTTAAATTGATTTCCTAGCCATAAAAAGTAAGGAGCATTCACTTGAGGTTTGATTGAATTCAAGTTGGGGAGAACGATAAGGAAAATGATAGGTTACTAAAAAAATTTCAAGAAAGCATGGAAAAAGTGTGAATATGAATGTTAAAAACAAAAGAAAAAGAATGCTTGTTTGAAAAAGAAAAATAGAGAATGAAATAATTGTACAAAAGGAAGTTTGAGAAGGTTTACAAGTGAGAAAAGGAAATGGTGAAAAGAAGTTGTGATATGTAAATACCATATATAGTGAATGTTTCTTTTGCATTGGCAATTTCGATTCAATGGCCTTTATAAATGACCCTTTGTTGTGAACCTGACCAAGCTACAACCTTTCAAGCCCTTAGTGATCTTTTTGCTTCCATGATTTCATTTTTTATTAATTAGATGAATGTATGAATTGGGTTGTTATTTGTATTGTTTGTTAGGCGAGTGAAATTGCCCTGCAGTTGCAAACGCGTTAATTTCTTCATTCTTATTTCGAAGAGGAATGTTAGAGTGATTCAAGCATAAGAATTTAGTTGTTATTTGAAACATTGCATGATATTTGTTTAAGAACTAAATTCTTTATCATTTTTTGATTATATTAAGTGAACATTGCTTGTGCGCTCTCATGCTTAAGCAAATCCTCTTGTTTGAGAAAATCTCTCTTGTTTGAATTTGAACCATTAATCCTTTCTTGGTTGAATCTTATGCTTGAGCAAATCCTCTTGTTTTCATGAGGGGCATACTTTGCTTGAGGACAAGCAAAAATCTAGTTGGGGAGAGTTTGTTAAGTGCAAATTTTAACTTAAATTGAACCATATTTCTTGCTATTTTTCAACTCATTTCTCATGTTTTAATACATTTATTCCATGTTCTTGTGTGATTCTTCAATAATATTGCAAATACCTTTGGATTCTTTGATATGCGTGTTATTGTTCAGGATATAGGCATAAAACATCAATGATTAAGACACAAAGGATTGGACAAGGAAGCCAAAGAAATGAAGAAGAATCAGCATGTTCGTTGTGCGAACACTGACGAGCAGCCAGTGAATGTTTGTTGTGTGAAGTTGCAGCGAGGTCCCAGCGAAGAGGAAACCTTGGATGGAAGTAAGAAAAGGACCTTAAGTTCGCTGTGCGAACTAGTAGCGAAAAAGTTCGATGTGCGAAGAAGTGTTCGCACTACGAACTCAGATATTTCCCAACGGCGGTGTAACTATTCAGAGGCACTTCATGTGCCTAAAAAGGGTCTTCGTTGTACGAAGAAGGTGTTCGCTAGGCGAACAATACAGATTTTTGTTTTACTATATATGTATTTTTCTCACTTTTTAGAAACATAACATATATTTTGGAGATCAGAACTTTATCTCTCTTCATTCTAAACATATTCTAAAGAGAGAAACACAAACCCTAAGAGGGAGAATCACAAATCAAAGCAACTCGGAGCTTGATCTACAAGTAAGTGCTTTGATCTCTTGTTAGGTTTGTATGTAATCTATTGATACCTTATGAATTTCATCTAATCTATGTATTGAGAACTAGTTTTGATTCAATATTGATGTTGTCTTTGATTTCTTATTTGTGGGTCTTGACAAAACCTTTTCAAATCTTAGATCTAAGATATTCATCTATCAATGAGAAAACTTTTAACATAGTCTTGTAAGTTGATATTCACTAATATCTTTTATTCTATTGTGTTGATTATTAGCATGAGTAGCATGAGTAACGATCAATACAATATTGCGAGGATGTGTGATAATAGAGATGAAGAACTATGTTAACATACATTTGGCAAATTAGTTGAATGCATGTAAAAAGGGTTAATCGTATGTAGGTATTCTGTTCATGGCATTTTATATGAATTAATCATGGATCTGATAGGGATGTTATCTTTGTTTACCTATTCTTCTAATCGATTGGCTTGAAAGAGTTTTTAAGAGATTTAATGGTTATAAAGGATGTTCAAAATAACTTTTATGTGCATGTGTATGTATGTGTGTGTGTGTGTGTGTGTGTATGTGTATGTGTATGTATGGGTGTGGGTGTGTGTGTGTGTGTGTTGCCTTAGTAACTTAGGAGTTACTCCCCTACTTTTACAAAACTTTGGTCACTCAGATAGACACGACCTTGAGAGCTTTCACATTTCCTCTCTTTCAAAACTTTGAGGCTTCCAAGATCGTTTTCCAAATACAATATCCATATAAGCACTTCAATAAAATCTTATGTCTCCTACTTGATGATGCTTGAGATGTCTTTAAGTATGGTCACCGTCATCATAGAGTTGGAAAGCTTATTACCACCGACTTTAACAATCATTGGTGTTGTCGTCATCAAAATGCCAGAAAGGTTCTCAGCAGGATCATTAGCTTCATACTTGCAAGAACATAGATCCATATGTACAACTTTAAACTTTTTTCTGAAGCAACCTTTACTCAGTCCCACCGAAGACTTCCATGGAGTATAGATAAACTTGTCTCTTACTAGATGTTCACAACTAGATACCATAGACAAAAAGCAATTCTTTTTTCTGATACACACATCTAAACTTCACAAAAAAAAAGCATTAACTTCCCTAATGTACCTTAGATCTACCATGCAAACTCAATCTTTAGTGTTGAGCACCACAACAATGGTTTCTAGGTTCAAGGTTGAAGATGATGTATGTTATATAAAGAATATCACACAACATAACTTAGATCTCACAATATCGACATTCTAGAAAGTTTTTCACAAGGTTCAATGAAGGAGAAAGAGTGTTTGTGAAAGGAAAAACTCTCACTGGTTTTTCTAAAGCTTCAAGAAATTATGGTTTTGATCTCACTAAATCTCTCTCTAGAAAAATCTCATTATGAGACTTCTTTTTGTTTGAATATCCTATTATGTTAATAAACAGAATAAACAAATTTTTTGATATTAACACTAAAAACATTTATATATGTGCTAGAGGTTAGGCACAATAAGGTGAAGAAAAGAACAAATGATTTGAGTCAAATCATGAGATTATAATTTGAATCAAAAGAAACAATGACTTGAATCAAGTCAGTAAAATTAGGAGGTTTACATTTTGACATAAATCATGATTGGTACTCATTATTCAAGTCAAGAAAAAGCATGACTAGGACACTTCCTCAACATAGACTTGTAACAATATAAACAAAATTTTGGGTCACGTCTAAAGTCCGTTGCGGAAAATGTGAATTTATGTGATATCATTGAAACCATGACTATGACACTTCCTCGACATAGACTTGTAACACTCCCATTCTTCACAAAGTGTTTCTGTGGAGCCTTGAGAAACACAATAATTACGGTCTTTGCATCAAGGAACTTGTTGTGCAGAAAGAACCGATTAAGAAACTTTTCTTTAAGAATATTCAAGTTAGTTATGATTTATGTTGGTTGGTCTAGATACCAATCCTTAGACTTACCAATCAAAGAATAAGGAAATAGTCTCATAAGATAACTTCCTCTTCTGCTTTTGAGGCTCCAAACGTACCGGCTAATTCATAGAATTTGGTGAGGTGAGTGTAGGGATCTTCATGATCAAGACTGATGAAAGGATTCGCATAAATAATGTGAAGTAATCATGTCTTCATCTCTACATGTCTGGAATTGCTAGGAGTTCTGGCCATGTGATCCAGTCGCCTAGGGCTGTTGTGACATGGCATACTTCCAACTATGGATGGGTTGTTGTTGATGAAATTTCCAGTGTTGTCTTCGACCTCATCGATATGTTTCTCTTGTTGTGAAGAATAATTTGAGGTTAAAGCTTGTTGGTTTCGTTTCTTGGCTAGTTGTTTGTGTCTTTTGGTTTTGTATTGTTCCTCCAGGTTGTCCTTTCGATCTCATGATCAAAAGGAAGTTGATCTTCCAGAGTTTTACCTCGCATACACGGAATTCACAACCTAACAACACAAGTGAGTAGCTAGATAGGTAAAAATATATGTACAAAATGAAGATTGCAAAATTGCTTTAACAAATATGAATTATCGCAATGCTTTTTAATATCTAAACGTTAGTCCCCGACAACAACGCCATTTTGATGGTTGCAGTATTCAACATAAAAAGTAAGTTTTTTTATCATATCCACCGGGACTGATGCCATATTAATGTCGTTCAATAATTGATATAGTTTAAGTGAAAATTTGTTAAGTTGTTTGTTTGCATAAAGTACGTAATGTAAAAACGGTAAATGATAAGTGAAGTTTCAAAGATGAGACAACTTGTTGGGATTGGGTTCATCCACCGATTACACACGCATTCTTCTGATCAGTTATACAAAGATTAGTTGTTTGATCAATATTATCATATATCGCTCCCCGACAGTTTTTATGTCTAAACCATGATGAGATTTAAATCATATTGTTTAGTCGACGATCTCTCAGCCTATTAAACAATACAGTAACATTAAGATTCAACACTCTTGTGAATGTTAAACCTAAATTTATGTATAGAGTTTAATATCTAACAAATGATTATCCTAGATCAATATTCGAAGAGTATTTCTCAATAACGGTTCGAATTTATAAGTTAAACAAGTAAACAAGGATAATATCAATATCAATAAACAAATAATTCATATATAACGCCATTATCATAATAAATACATATGGTATCGATGGATAACATCCAATCCCAACAAGAAAGCGATTTAGTTACTCTGCTATCTTTTATTACAAATGAGAAGAAATGAATATGGATGAGCATAAATGGTGATTTCCCGACAATTGATGCTTATCCAGCTCGTATTCTTAAAGTCTACTATTCTCTCTGTCCCTTTTCTCTCGACTGATCTTTTTCTCTCAAAAATATCTAAGAGTCCCAAATGAAATGTTTTTGAAACTATATATAGTGGTCTTGTCCTGCTCCTCTTTCCTGGTGAGTTATTGCCTCGCCTGGCGAGCAACCTTTCTTCACTCTAAAGTATTTGCCAACTTAGCATCTCAAACTGCCTTGTCTCGCTAGGCGAGCAAAAGGCTCTCCTGGGGAGCTTTCTCGTTGCAGTCTCGCCTGGCGATAATGAGACATTTTGATTTTGGAAAGTCTCTGACTTGTCTCGCCTAGCTCTCGATGTAGTTTTGTTGGGCGAGATGGATCGGTTGAGGCTCGCATGGAGAGAAAGATGATTTTTGCTTATATTTTTCCACGTCTGAGCCCCGTTGTTGGCTTACTAGGCGAGCAATCGCCTTGGCCCGCTAGATGCTCGCCTAGCGAACATGCATGATCTCTTCTTTCTTGCTTTGTGTTTCAATCTTGGTTAATTGTATAAATTCCTGCATAATAGCAAAGAAATCACAAAGCACCACACTTATATGTTTCAAACTCAATCCTATGAAATATTTGGGGATATCAATGGCAGAAAACATTAGTTTGAGCCAATAAGTGCCAATTTTTAATGTGATCAAATACCATATTTTGGAACTTATCAGATATCCATCAAGATCCAAGACCCATTTATCCAAAAATTTGAGAGAACTTTGTGTGTGTGTGTGTGTGTGTGTGTGTGTTTCATTCACCTACATCTAATTCCTTTAATAACACCTTGTGAATTAGACTGTTTGCGAGATTCCTTTGGAATTTTTCATCATCTTCATCCTTAGTCTATTTCAATTGTTGCAGACCTTCGTCTCTAAAGATTGAGTGTTAAGGGAGACTAGTGGAACATTAGGGTATCTAATGTTTTTGTGTGAAGTTTGTTGTTTGTAATAGGTGCAGTTATCATTTTTTTAATGTAGTTTGAATCTTATTGGTATCTATCAAGAAGAGAGTTTCATTATACTCCATGGAAGACTTTGGTGAAGTATAGTATAAATTGTTGGTAAGGCGGAGTTAGAAGTTGTCCAACTTTGGTGAGATTTTGAAAAGACTGGTCACAGGAAAGGTCGGCAGTTGTCCAATCAATGCTTATTTATGGCAATCACTCGAACAAAAAATCGGTGGGATTAAGGTGGATTGCCACATACGAAGACTTGGAGTAGAATTATTGTGGATAGAAAGGTTATTGGATCAAGATTTTTAGGGATCTGTTTTTGTTAGCAATTTGAGCGTCTGCGTCAACAGGGGGAATTTTCGTGTGATATTTCGTGGTAATCAAAATGCATGTATCTAACTTATCAAAATAATGGAAGATCGTGATTATTTTCCGATGGTTCTTTAACACTATTGAAGAGTGGAATATGCAAAGTGAGGACGAACACCGAACCACTATATATCTTTGTGTATAATTTCCTTCTTCCTTGACCTCTTTTAATTTTCAAGAATTCATTAATATATCTACTGCATTATTACATTAATTGTATGTCATTTAGGTTAAATCGTGCTTATAGAGATTTAATGTGTAAGTTTACGTTATGCGATGCATCAATCATTTTGGATCATCTAAGTTCAATTATGTCTTAAAGGAACATCTATGTAATATGTTTTTAAACCACTTTGTTTTAAAGCGACGTTGGTTATCTTGTAACTGACTTGCATTAGAAGTAATCAAGTCCTTAGTGATATCTTGTAATATTTAAATTGGTTTAATTAATTGAGATGCTACCAAGCTCTCTTAGTGTTGTGTTTTGCTTCTGCGTTTTTTAAAATCTTTAATTTTGTTTATGGGAGCTAAATTTTTTTTCAAAATTATCTTTTAAGGGATAGGTCTATTCAACCCCCCTTCTAAACCTCTTTGTCACTGAAGAAGTGTGTGTTTCTCTTGTTGTTGATAACTTAGGAGTGCCATATAATGAAACAACACCATATTTCGTATTTACATGGGTGCTGATTATAAGCTATAGTGGATGTATGGGTTATTCACACGTCATCAATCTGCTAGTAGATGGGATTGTGTGGCCATAGTGTATACGATGGTACTAGTGGGTTCCATAATTTTTACCAACAAGACTTTTATGTTTGTCGAGGCACAATATCTGTTACTATTTACGGGCTTGGATGGATGTAAGGTATACAGTTGGGGAGCAGTTGCGTTGGTCACCCTCTACAGATGTCTCGAAGATGCTTCCATGTTCGCTTGCAAGCAGCTTGGTGGATATTTTACTCTTCTATAAATATTTATTTTAATTTAGTTTATTTATTTTTATTTACTAAGTTTTTTATTAATAGTATTAATTTTGTAACATTGCTGGATTCATAAGTATTTTCCAATTATTGGAAAATAGAAGAGAATTAGAAACCAACTGATAATTATGGACTTCTTCAAGCTATGGGATGGTCATATAAGCAAGAAATCCTGAAGGTGGATGAGTTGAGATCTGTTTTGGACGATCTGGCACTTACTAACGTTATATGGCGCCCATTCAAGGATCATTGAGTATGTCGACAATTTGTCAATATATGTCTGTACAAAGGGTGTGTGAAGTGGGGTGACACAGTTGTTCCATCCTTTTCTGATAAATGCATATGTGAGTTTGGATACAGGTAGTATGTTCCATCCCACCTCCTGATTATATGATGGATGATATTGATCTTTAGAGGAATGGTTACCATCACAACATTCTTGTTGTGATCTGTCTGATAGTCATGGTTACCACTCCATATGATACATATATTGGATACTTGGAGTGGTATTATTGTGTTTCACATCTTCGGTTGGTACCTCCCCGCCAGGATGCGCCAAGAGAGGTACCAATCCCCATTTACAAAGCAGCACCTTCTGATCTGAATTAGGCTCGTGTTTCTATCTTGCTTCATTGTTACCTCCAACGAGTTGGCAGTGAGGAGGATAACCCACAATTTGTTGATTTATTTGAAGCATTGCACATTTCTCGTAGTAGTTGATTTATGTTTCTATTTTAGACTTATGTATTAACTCCAAACTTATGTTTTAATTTGGCATAACTTGTGTTAACTTCAAAGATATTAATTAAGGAGTTTCATGTTCTGATTACATATAATTATGCTAAGCCAACACAATATGGTACTACAGGTGTAAGTAGTTGCCAATGTTGTAGACCTTCTGCAAATCCAAAGATCCAAGATGTTGCTTCTGGGGAACGATACGTCTTCCAATCTAATGTGACTGGTGGCAACGAAAACTCTTCTTTCATGATCATCTTAATAGAAAAATAATTCAAACATTATTAACACTAATAAAGTAAGTTATATATTTAAAATTATATTTAAAAAAGTAAAGTAACTACCTGAGCCCAATGATTTTGGTTTACAAAATCAATGCAATAAAAGCAGACATTTGATGAATGTGAACTTATCATAGGAAATAAAGTCGTGGATTGGTTGCCTAAATAAACAATAACGACATTATAGAGATTCATTATCAAATAACCCATATCTAGAAGAGTCAACCATTTCTCTGGTGGTCGAGGACCTAAGGACTTTATCATCAAAGATTCTCTCACTTATGATAACCGATTTTCAAATAACTTCTTATATAAACTTGATATTTCTCCATTTCTTATTTTGTTGTCCAAGTCTCGATGAACCATTGGCCAACCATCTTCACTATATCAATGCAGTAATGCAATGACTATAAATCCACAATTATAATATGATGCAATATTAACTACATCTTCAATATATGACCTATTGTGATTAGGAAATTGAAAAGTGAACTAATTCTTTGAAGTTGGTTGCTTCTTTGATTGTGACTACTTATTGAAAGTCTGAGATGGTTGAGATCTCCTCTTTGAATATTGAGATGCTTGATCAACGTACTTATGATATGAATGTTCCTTACAAACATCATATCCCACTAGTTTCTTCCATTTCTTCTTCACTCCTCCTTTGGTTTTTAATTTCTCATATGGTGGACACATCGAATCGTTATGAGGTAAGCAAGTTCACAAACCCTACTTTTTATTGATCATCTCCCAGTAACATCTAGTGGCCTAAGCCATTTTCACAATTCATCTATTGAATTACTCATATCCACATTAGATCCACCATCAATATCTACCTCCAACTCAACTTCCATGCTTAGTTTCCTCTAATGAACATGAACAATGTCTACTAGTATCGGTATACCACAAAATGTGTATCTTCCTAACTCATAAGCACAAGGTAACCCATAATATTTTCGAAGAGTACAACCATAAACTTTCCTGTTGGTTCCCACATAATCAACCATTAATAACTCTTTAGCAATGCGCCTTAAAGCGGTTCGAGATACTGATCTTCGCATATTACCTTAAAATGGGCCCGTGTGCGTGTGCTTAATGTCATAAAAACTTTTTTTGTTTGAAAAGAAGCTCTAATGTTGCCTAATTGTAACTTTAAGTTGTTAATCATAGCCTTCTAACATTTGACCATGTCGCTTATATTGTTCCCCAACATATGCTTTAACTGTTAGAACGCGATTTGGTTTTGCAGCTGGCCTCATGTTTTGATGATAACAATACATAATGTTTTAGATAAATATTTTGTACCCTAATTAATTTGTTTAGTGTGCACATACTAGACTCAAGTTTTGACTTTGAATGTATGACATGTGATGTCATCAGATTCTGAACCTAGTGCACTCTGACTCTGAGATAAGTGATTTACAAGATAGTCAAGCTCTGGATTCTGTTCTTCAACACTTCTGACTCTGCGCTCATCCAAAGCTTTGCAAATCTGATGCTTCAGATGCTAATATGTGTCGCTCCCAGGTTTTTCATTCAGGTACAAACGCGAGAGTGGCGCGGAAAAATAGAGTCGTCAGCCGTGTAAATTTATCCCAAGAGAGGGAAAGGGAACACCGCATAAACCTGAGGAAGAGGGAAAGGAATGGTCATCGCAACCATAGCCTGGGTTCGGGAGTCGGTTACGCGAGGGGAAGGTGCTAGCACCCCACGCGTCCTTCGTACTCGATGGGATCCACGCTTGTTGTCTATTCTAAGGGTGAGTTATCCTATCATCTAGGGTTGTACTAAAACGGAGAGGGAAAGACAAAGACCGACTCGGTAGGACGTCGACATCCTAGGCCTACATACCCCCTTTGTACAATGGGGAATTCAGAGTCAACGTAGTTCGGACCAAGTTCTTTTTGTGTTTTTTATGAGCGACGTTAAGTTCGCGTCCGGCAGTTAGGGTCGATGCCTGTTTGCGTCTCAGACGGAAAGTAACGTGCCCTCTTTGAAAATAGGCTTTAGTTTGAAAATCCCGAAGGACAAAAAGGTTTGAAGTTGGTTTGTGTTTTTTAGGACACAAGTGGCTTAAGTCAGTTCCTAAGTTGCATTGCACCAAAGTCTAGGGCACAGGGGCGAATACTTAACGCATCGTCCCAAGACAGGACGCTCGCTAAGCACTCTAGTAAGATGAGAGGAAGCCCCTCATTTCTCATTCCCCACGCTTAAGGCTCGTGCGCAATACACCTGATACTTATTAAGTATTTTAAAGAAGTTTGAGATGAGAAGAGAGAAGACACAAAGGTAACTCTAAAGGGGGACTATGAGTCCTAAAGTTATCATGCATGGGTAACCTACGGTTAGTGAGGTTTAACGACAACCTAAGCCTAAAGAAAGGAATGAGATGAGAGAAGGAAAGAGAAAGGTGAACATGGATACTTATCTATACCCTCAAATAACTTACCTTAGTCCCTGCATAAAAGATTAGTACAAAACAAACATAAGTAAGAGAAATGAGGTGAATGAAACCCAAACAATGGCATACAATAGTGATAACAATCCAAACATGCATAAAGAAGTCCAAAATAAACAACCCCAAAGCAATGGCACAAGTGCCTCTTCACACAGATAATCAGACAGGATCAAAGATACGCATACAAGAAAGTCTCATGCAAAGAGCCATTAAACAAATAGCAAAACAAATCCTAAAATCACCAAATTAAATATCAAAGTTGCTCAACCAGAGACAAACAAAATACCAAAAACTCCTGCAGAAATTCAAAGTGTTAGTCATTCAAACAATCAGGCAAAGCTCAGGTGAGAAGTAGGGTTCAATGTGCCAAAGGGAAGGATTGAAATGCAATATGCAATAATTTAAAAATGATAGAAAAATATTTTAATGCATTTTAGAAGGTTATCTAACAAATGCAAAAAGAATGGATTAAAAATATTTTATGGATGCAGAGAAATAAAATAAACAAATTAGGTATGCATGGTATGTGTGATTCAAAACGAAAATAATTAAATAATTAATTTAGATGATAAAAATAAAATAAAAATAAAAAATAAAATTTGTGAAAATTTTATAAAATAATAAAAAAGATGCATGAATTTTATTGGAATTTTTTAATGCAATTATGTAATTTTAATAATTAAAAATGAAAATAATAAATAAAATAAAATAAAAATAAATTGAAAATAAGTGGGGGTGCGTTTAGTAAGAGAATGGACTGGGATTGTTAATGGGCTGATACGGGGGGGTATGAATAACAAGCCCAACCCAAATAATAAATCAGAAAGAAAAAAAATAAAAAAGAGTACGCATGGACCTTAGTCAAACGGTTGACTGCACCATTACCTTTGGACCAATCCTGCGTCCATGAACAAGTCAACTAACGAAAAAAGTACGCAAAAGGAAATAAGACAATTGGTGGAACATGGTAAGTTCAGTGGGGTAATAAACACCTAATTACTAATTAAAATTCAGAAAAAAATAAAAACAAAAACACATGGCCTCACGTGGACCGCTGGATCAATTCCATCGACGGCTGAAACGTCGTCTCCCCCATTCAAACCCTCCGCCGGACTGGATCACCGGCCGCCACCGGAGTTAGGGTTCCGGCCCCCTACTCCGGTCACCTGCAACCTTACAAAACCCAGAAAACGCACGTGTATACACTATTCTGTCCAGAAAATCACGAGGAACTCGAATATGGCATCAAAAATCACAAATTATTAGTGTATAATAAAAAACGAATGAAATATTATTAGGGCACAAAACTTTAAACACATAGAACAAGCCATACACACGTCCAAACACACAACAAATTATACCAGCATGATCAGTGACCATCACACAACAATATGCATACTTAAAAATTGAGTTTCATGATCATCAAAATCAACACTAACCTGAGATGGTTCCACACGT
The DNA here is from genome assembly GCA_022829125.1 of Lathyrus tuberosus. Classification (NCBI taxonomy): domain Eukaryota; kingdom Viridiplantae; phylum Streptophyta; class Magnoliopsida; order Fabales; family Fabaceae; genus Lathyrus; species Lathyrus tuberosus. Next base: position 18,683,249 of record JALAZF010000012.1, on the reverse strand, counting down.
GTACTTGCTTTTGGCTGCAAATGGTGGTTGGGTTGTGTTCTTGAGATCACCAGGAAAAGGTTTGTGGAAGAATTTTGAAGAAACTCCTTGTAGATTGAGAGATCCAATGAATTCAAGAATTAGGGTTGAACTTTTTTTTATCCAAAATATCACGTGTGTCCCTCTCTAACTAGTGCATGTATGAGCTTATATAGACTAGGGTTTTTCACTGATGATGAATTGGGCTTGGGCAATTCATTGTTTAATGAGTTTTTGAATAATTTTGGAAAATCACATTATGTTAAATACACCTCCTCCCATGCATGGATACTTAAGAATTCCATGATGGATCACTTGAATTTGAATTGCTAATTACACCCATATTGAACTTGGGCCTTGAAAACAATTGATTCATGAGTTTTCAATGACTTGGCTTTTTTTGAATAATGGAAAATAAGTGATACATACACCATGAAATTTCTTAGTTCTTGGGCCCAAAATAATCCTCAAGGAATGTCCTTTGATATTAGAATGTGGCATGAAGCAATGGAATTGATTATAGGTTATTATGCCCAACGTTGTCAAAATGGAATCATGAGAAACCCTAAAAAACACCTTGCCTTGTTTTGATCATAAGTTGAGTTTCACAAATGATATGGAGACCCACTAGTACTTGTTAGAAAGAGGAGAAAAAGATCTTCAACTTTCATGTTGGAGAAAAATTCATTTGAAGCTTTCTTGATGGTGAAAAGTCAAGTTGAATGCAGTGCAGGAACTTGCCAAAAAAGGAAACTTTCAAATTATAGGTCATTACCATTTTTAGTAACTTTTGCACCAACTCCTGATTTTTGATAAATAGTGTGAAACTTGACTCTTGATGACCATATGAGGATGTGAGACCTTGAAAACCTTGGAGAGAACCTCAAAATTCCACAGTTGACTTTTCCTCTTACTGTTGACTTTTACCTCATTCACCTGATTTCCAATCCATTGGCCAATTGAACTTCTCCTGAACCAAACTGATGGACATCCTCCCATTCTTAGGTACTTAAGGACTCAAGGAATACCATGGAATCAAGTCTTGCCCAAAAAATCAGAAATAAACTGACTTTATAGCAAACCCTAGTTTTGGTACCCTCAGTCTAGGAGGAAATAACACAGTCTCCAAATTCAAATTCCTCTGAATATGATGTGTATCTTCTCCAACAAAGATAAGATATGCCACTTGGTGATGATAAAAACCCAAGGAGCTTGCACCATTGAAACAATAGACCCAAGAATTTCAAAACCCTAATTCATGCACTGGTTAGGAGAGAGTGATCCCTTGAGATCCCTTGCCACTTGTGAACTCTTCATGATGTGATAGACCAGATAGGACCTTCTTGAACTGCCTCAAGCGCCTTGACCCCATGCTAATGATATACACACATGATAATACAAAAAATGAAATGAAACATAAGCCAGTTAGTACTAAAGTAAGGAGGGCAAATTTTGGGGTGCAACAGCTGCCCCTATTCAATCAACTTGGTCCTGAAGGTAGGATAGCAATGGCTGTCAGACATTCTAGGATACACGGGGATTGAATACCGAAAGAACCCAGAAATTTGCTGATGATAATGAAATGGAGCGTGCTGAAAAATAAGGAATATGACCTCAACCATATCCACAAGAAAAATACGAATACGACCTCGATCGCACTCAAAAGACGAATACAACCTCAATTGTACCCACAAAGGGAAAACTGGCCTCAATCACTCTACCCGCAAAGAAAAGACGAATACGACCTCAATCGCATCCACAAAACGAATACAACCTCAATTGCACCCGCAAAGGAAGACAGATCTCAATCGCTCTACCCACAAAGAAAACACGAATACGACCTCAATCGCATCCACAAAACGAATACAACCTCAATTGCACCCGCAAAGGAAGACTGACCTCAATCACTCTACCCACAAAGAAAACACGAATACGACCTCAATTACATCCACAAGACGAATACAACCTCAATTGCACCCGCAAAGGAAGACTGACCTCAATCACTCTACCCACAATGAAAACACTAATACGACCTCAATCGCATCCACAAGACGAATACAACCACAATTGCACCCGCAAAGGAAGACTGACCTCAATCACTCTACCCACAAAGAAAACACGAATACGACCTCAATTGCATCCACAAGACGAATACAACCTCAATTGCACCCGCAAAGAAAGACTGACCTCAATCACTCTACCCACAAAGAAAATGCGAATACGACCTCAATCACATCCACAAGACGAATACAACCTCAATTGCACCCGCAAAGGAAGACTGACCTCAATCACTCTACCCACAAAGAAAACACGAATACGACCTCAATCGCATCCACAAGACGAATACAACCTCAATTGCACCCGCAAAGGAAGACTAACCTCAATCACTCTACCCACAAAGAAAACACGAATACGACCTCAATCGCATCCACAAGACGAATACAACCTCAATTGCACCCGCAAAGGAAGACTGACCTCAATCACTCTACCCACAAAGAAAATACGAATACGACCTCAATCGCATCCACAAAACGAATACAACCTCAATTGCACCCGCAAAGGATAACCAACATAAAGTGGACTTCACTGGGGATAACGTGAAACAAAACTTCCGGTTTAGACCACCCTACTGAGAAAGGGAAATTAGCAAACAAAATATGTTAGGCGAGAACTGGATTTCACAAAAAGAAAAAGGCCAAACTGAGGCAAACAAAGGCAAACTTCTAACGGACTCATGATCCACAGATAAGATGACTCCGTTGGGGAAGGAGAAGTCTAAATAAAAGACTCTGCTGGGGAGCACAAGCATGAGGAACGCATCCCTCCAAAATCTCCTGAGTTATGCCATCTCCGTTAGGAAAGATAACTGGCAAAGAAAGTGCCAAACCTGGCTTATGCTTCGAATGCAAATGTTTAAATTTTGCCGTAATGCTCCACACGAAGTGGAAATGCTACGCGTTTTGAGGATGCAATGCAAATGCTTATGATATGCAAAAGAGGTCCCTCCAGCAAAATAAATGCTGGAGAGAAAAGACCAATTCAGCTGCGGATGACAAAAATAAATTGTCCTCTGAATCCAGGAACTCTGCTGAGAAGGATCACACTGATCGACTCCTTGGATCAACATCTTCTGCTGGGGATGAAATCCCGAAAGAACTACCGGGGCTACACCTGTCCTTTACTGAAGGTAACATCCAAAACCTGAGATTTCTCCTCTGCTGGGGGAGTTGAGAATGGACGCCAATAACGGAACCGGAAGTCCGTTACTGAAGATTTCTAACATCCAATTGGCTTAGAACCTGCTGGGGAAAATAACCCATAATACTAGCCTGCTTGGGGATACTGCTGAACTTAGCCTGCTGATGGGGAGAATGATTTTACTCTCACCTTGCTGGGGATTAGAATATGACGTCGTCGGCGAAAGCACGCTTCCTAACGGGATGGGGAAGGTGAACACCCTGATTCTGTGGGGAAATAACGCCTTGACCCGGAGAAAATACTTTCCAAGTCTTCTGCTGGGGGAAGTCTGCTTTGCTGAGGAAAGTGTAATCTCAATGCTGGGGAGAACAAGCTGCTGGAGAAATGCAATCCTGTCGCCCTGCAAGTCAAATAACAACAAAAAGAATATGCCACAACATGACTATCACCGTTAATGCCTAAGTAATTTCTACTGCTTTTCGTTATGCTCCGCAAAGCTCGAAGTTTTATATGCAATGTTTATAAAAAATATCGGACGTTTTTGCAAACAAAACAGTAAAAGTAAAAGTGAAACAAACAATGGAAAGCTCTCTGAGTGAAATGAATATTTTATTGAGAAGAGTGGCCTGTAAATAGGCATTTACATTTGGAAGCAATTCCTAGAAAGAGGTAATTGCGCAAAAACAAAAAGAAAATACACATGTCGGCAATGTGGGAACAGATATCCACCATGATTCGACTCAGCTATGACCCATGTGACTTGATTATCCACAAATGTATTGACCTTTGAAGAGACTAACTGTACTGATTCCTTTCTTTCAGAATTTCCAGGTATTGAGAGTGTTCACAGATCGAACGCAGACCGTAGCCTTTCGCTTATAAATCCCTAGCTTTTGCCTGGATCGCCCTTTTCGGGTTTTCAATCCATCGGGATACCCATTTTTGCCAAAGTCGCCTTTTCAGGTTTTCAACTTTGCGGGTTTACACATTTCTTTTTACATTTTATCCCTAATTTTTGCCCGAACCTTCTCCTTTTATGGTTCGTCGGGATGCCCCTTTTTGCCTGGACTTTCTTTTTATGTCCAGCGGGTCTCTTTTATGCGAAGTATTTTTTGACTACGTCTGCGTTCACAAGGGATGTAAAATCTTCGCCATCCATCGTTGAAAGTAGTAAGGCTCCACCAGAGAAAACCTTTCTGACTACATATGGACCTTCGTAGTTTGGAGTCCATTTGCCCCTGTGATCTGTCTGAGGAGGAAGGATCCTTTTCAAAACCCAATCGTCTGTCTGAAAACTTCGAGGACGCACTTTCTGATCAAAGGCGTGCTTCATCCTGCTCTGATACAAACGACCATGTGCGATGGCTGCCAATCTCTTTTCTTCAATAAGATTCAACTGATCCAACCTGGAGCGTACCCATTCAGCTTCATCAAGCTTCACATCTTCCAGAACTCTCAAAGACGGAATCTTGACCTCTAAGGGTAAAACTGCTTCCATACCGTACACCAATGAGAAAGGGGTTGCCCCAGTTAACGTACGCACCGAAGTACGGTAACCATGTAGAGCATAAGGTAACATCTCATGCCAATCTTTATACGTTACCACCATCTTTTGCACAATCTTCTTGATATTCTTATTCGCCTCCTCAACAGTCCAATTCATCTTTGGACGATACGAAGACGAATTGTGATGCTCGATCTTGAAACTCTGACATAATTCCTTCATCATCTTATTGTTCGAATTCAAGCCATTATCAGTGATGATTCTCTCTGGGACCCCATAACGGCAGATAATATCCTTCTTTATAAACCGGGCTACCACCTGCTTGGTGACGTTGGTGTACGAGGCTGCCTCCACCCACTTTGTGAAATAGTCGATGGCAACCGAAATGAAACGATGCCCATTGGAAGCAGTGGGCTCAATCTTTCCAATCATATCTATGCCCCACATTGCAAAAGGCCAAGGAGACGACAACACATTTAGAGGCGTAGGCGGTACATGCATCTTATCTGCATAAATCTGGCACTTATGGCACTTCCGGGCGTACTTGAAATAATCTGACTCCATAGTCATCAAATAATATCCTGCCCTTAACAACTTTCTAGCCATGGTGTGTCCACTGGAATGAGTACCAAAAGAACCCTCGTGAACTTCCTCCATCAATGAGCCTGCCTCGTGTTCATCAACACAACGTAGCAAGACCATATCGAAGTTCCTCTTATATAACACATCATCCTTGTTCAGAAAGAAGTTTCCTGCCAACCTCCTCAGAGTCTTCTTATCCTTGGTGGAGGCACCCTCTGGATACTCTTGTCTCTTCAGAAAGACCTTAATATCATGATACCACGGTTTGCCATCAGACACATCTTCAATTGCAAACACAAAAGCCGGTCTGTCCAGACGCATGATTCTAATCGACGGAGTTTTATTCCAACAGTTCACCTTATACATGGATGCCAATGTCGCCAACGCATCAGCCATCTGATTCTCAGCTCGGGGCACGTGATGAAAATCCACCCTATCAAAGAACGGTAACAACCTTCTGGGATAGTTGTTATAAGGTACCAAGTTCGCCTGACGAGTCTCCCATTCTCCTGTAATTTGATTAACTACTAACGCGGAATCACCATAGACATCGAGGTTCTTAATTCTCAAATCAATTGCTTCCTCTAACTCCATGATGCATGCTTCATACTCCGCCTCGTTATTGCTACACACGAATGCTAACCGGGCAGTGAAAGGTATATGAGAACCCTTCGGAGTCGTAATGATTGCCCCAATTCCATTACCGTATGAGTTGACAGCCCCATCAAAAATCATCTTCCACTGTGATCCAATCTCAGGTCCTTCGTCAGGCAGAGGCTCTTCACAATCCTTCATTTTCAGAAACATAACATGCTCGTCTGGAAACTCAAACTTCATAGGCTGATAATCCTCGACCGGCTGTTCAGCAAGATATTCCGACAGAACACTTCCCTTAATGGCCTTCTGAGAAACATACTGAATATCATACTCTGTCAAAACCATCTGCCAACGGGCTATCCTTCTAGAAAGTGCTTGTTTCTCAAACACGTACTTAATCGGGTCCATCTTCGAAATAAACAAGGTTGTGTGGTTTAACATATACTGCCTTAGGCGCTTGGCTGCCCAAGCGAGTGCACAACATGTCTTTTCCAGCATAGAGTATCTTGATTCGCAATCAGTGAACTTCTTACTCAGGTAGTAAATGGCGTGCTCTTTCCTACCTGTCTCGACGTGTTGACCGAGCACACAACCCATCGAATTCTCAAGAACCGTAAGGTACATAATCAACGGTCTCCCAGACACTGGTGGCATAAGGACTGGCGGTTCCTGCAAATACGTCTTTATCCTTTCAAACGCCTCTCGACAATTTTCATTCCACCTGACCTCTTGGTCCTTTCTTAACAACTTGAAAATTGGTTCACATGTAGCTGTCAGATGAGAGATGAACCTCGCAATGTAATTCAACCTCCCCAAGAAACCACAAACCTCTTTCTCTGTTCTTGGCTCAGGCATCTCCTGTATTGCTCTTATTTTTGCGGGATCAACCTCGATACCTCTTTCACTAACAATGAACCCCAGCAATTTACCAGACCTCACGCCGAAAGTGCACTTGTTCGGATTCAACCTCAGTTTGAACTTCCTCAACCTTTCAAACAACTTCTGGAGGTTTACCAAGTGTTCTTCCTCTATCTGTGACTTCGCAATCATGTCATCAACATAGACTTCAATCTCCTTGTGAATCATATCATGAAAGAGAGTCACCATCGCCCGCTGATAGGTTGCCCCAGCATTCTTCAATCCAAAGGGCATTGCCTTGTAGCAAAACGTTCCCCACGGTGTTATGAACGTTGTTTTCTCCATGTCCTCTGGGGCCATTTTGATTTGGTTATACCCAGAGAAGCCATCCATGAAGGAAAACACGGAATATTGAGCAGTATTGTCCACTAACACGTCAATGTGGGGGAGCGGGAAATCATCCTTCGGGCTCGCCCTATTCAAATATCGGTAATCAACACACATCCTGACCTTCCCATCCTTCTTAGGCACAGGTACAATATTAGCAACCCACGGAGGATAATTTGTCACAGCAAGAAATTCGGCGTCCAACTGTTTCTGAACCTCTTCCTTGATCTTGACAGCCATATCTGGTTTCGTCCTTCTCAATTTCTGCTTGACTGGAGTACAACCCTCTTTAAGCGGCAACCGGTGTGAAACAATGTCAGTATCAAGTCCGGGCATGTCTTGGTAAGACCAGGCGAAGATATCCACATACTCTCGAAGTAACTCAACCAATCTTCTCTTAACAGTGTCTTCCAGGGCATCCCCAACCTTTACTTCTCGCTTAACATCCTCAGTTCCCAGATTAATAGTCTCAACTTCCTCCTGATGAGGTAAAATAACCTTTTCCTCTTGTTTCAGTAGCCTGGCTAATTCTTCTGGTAAGTCACAGTCTTCGTCAGTCTCTTCTTCGGCCTGATAGATGGGATTGCCGAAGTCATATCGAGCCATAACTAAGTCATGGGTGGAATCTGAACAAAGGAACCTGCATGATGGATGTTTTATGTTTATTATGAGTGCAACAAACAAGAAAACACATTGCCATTTTGATGTGGGTTAATGCAAAAAGTAAAAAATAGAAAGACAGGGATCAAAATATTTGAATGAAAAACGTCCTTTATTGATGATAAAAATAGCAAATAAACATCCAAGCCCTACAAATAAATGTCACTACGTCTTGGGCAGAACGTAGGACTCAACATAACAGAAAACAAAAGTAAATTACTCCGGGCGTGTCACTTGGATAACTTTCTCGGAGGACCAGTTGCCTAGACTCTGACCAGGAATGCAGGGACGAATCCATTCATCCATGTCACAATCACTATCTTCTTCATCCTCAATAGCATTGACTCTGTCGAAGAAAACACCGGCACTGGTGAAACGGACTGGACCATAGAACTTGGGAGGCTCTTCAGACTGCCTAGGTGGCTTGTAACCCAGTCCATGAGTATCTTGCTTCCTTTGAACATCAATAACACTGCCCCACTTCCGAGAACCACCAGCTTCGACTATGGCACGTGCCTCTTTGAAAGAGGACATTGGAACCTCTGGTTGTATGACTACTTCAGGTTGGGCAACTACCTCAGACTGACTGACTACCTTTGGAGGTTCCTCAGGAATCTTCACAGCTTCAAAGGCCTGGCACAAAGTTTCCTGTATCTCACCATCTACCTCTACATACTTGAAGGTCGATAGGTGACTCACCATAATATCTTCTTCACCACAAACAGTCACAACGTGGCCATCCACCATATACTTCAACTTCTGGTGCAGCGTAGAAGTTACTGCCCCAGCACTATGGATCCATGGGCGGCCCAACAAACAACTATAGGCAGGCTGAATATCCATTATATAAAAGGTGATGTTGAAAACCTCAAGACCCACCTTGATCGGCAGAACTAACTCTCCAAAAACTGACCTCTTGGAGCCATCAAAAGCACGTACCACCAAGTCACTTGGTGTACAAATCAACCCACAAGTATCCAGTTTCATTAGAGCCTTCTTTGGTAACACATTCAAAGACGACCCAGTATCAACTAACACATGCGACATTAAAGAACCACGACATTCCACTAAAATATGCAGAGCGTTGTTGTGATTCCTCCCAGCCGGAGTCAGATCTAAATCGGTGAAACCCAAACCATTACCAGCATTCACATGAGCCATAACCCCTTCTAATTGATTGACAGATATTTCCTGCGGTACATAAGCCATATTCAGAACCTTCAGCAATGCATTTCGGTGTGCCTCGGAGCACAACAGTAAGGATAGAATGGAAATCTTCGATGGAGTTTGGTGAAGTTGGTCAACAATCTTGTAATCACTTTTTCTGATCAACCTCATAAACTCTTCTACGTCTTCTGAGAAAGTATCCCCACCTGGCTTCGTCATAGAGTTATTAGCTTCCTGCCTCTGTACGGACTCATCCATCATCTGTTTACCCTTGTCTTATCTTGAACTGTTAGCTTGATTCTCGGACGGAATAAAGACCCTACCACTCCTAGTGATAGCCCCTGCTTCAACAAGATTTCTAACTCCCGTATTCACCGCTGATGTGTCTTCCAATTCCTGCTTCTCACCATTAACAAACACCTCGGCCCCATAGTTCCATGGGATGGCCTTGGTACTCTCATACGGGACTGGTCCAGGAACAGTGATAGTGACCGGCGCTGGTCTCGCTGGCGCTGATATAGTTACTGTCTTGAACGGAATCGTTATCGTGGCAACATCAATCTTTCTGTTAGTAACAATACTCTGCCCATAACCTCTATCGAACTGTAATACCTCTTCGTTGATCATTCTCTGAATACTGGCTTTCAATAACTCACAACCGCCTGGCTGCGACACACATCCTACACAACCTTCATCACAACCGGGAAATACCCCTCCCTTCAACAGTCTCTCCTTCACCACACCCAAGGGAGTTTGGACTTTGTTCACATCTGAAATCAAACTCAAGTCTTCATAGTCTTTAATAAAAGCATTGACCTTTGGCCCACCGTGATTCGGCATCGGGTTCTGATTCACATTTGGAACATCATTGGAGAAATTGATGGCTTTGGAATCCAGTAAATCTTGAACCTGATGCTTAAAAGCTTTACAGTTTTCAATATAATGTCCGGGTGCCCCAGAATGAAACTCACAGTGGGCGTTGGCGTCATAGCCGGGAGGTGGATTACCAGTAGGTGGAGCCAATGTTCTCTTCTGGATTAACTGTAGCTTTAGCAAGTACTGAAATAATTGAGCGTATGGAAGAGGTGGAGTGTCAAAATGCCTATCCCGCCTAGTCAGAGGCTGAGACCGGCGAGGAGCCTGATTTTGTTGTTGAGTCAGTGCTGGCTACTGAGGTGCTGCTGGTATGGTTACAGAAGCCACCTGCTGATTGTAGTTCTGACGAGGTCCATCTCTACCACGATATGATGACACAGAGTTTGTATCTCCCTCCTTCTTCTTATAACCACTGGCATAAGGCTTCTTACTTCCTCCAGATGAGGACCCATCACTGCCTGATATCTTTCCCGCCTTGATTCCGCTTTCCACCATCTCCCCTACCAAGATCAAATCAGCAAACTTTCCAGTCATACACGGTACCAACTTTTCATAGTAATGACCCTGCAAGGTGGCCATAAACATAGTTATAATTTCACGCTCTAACATGGGAGGCTGAACCCTTGCTGCCAGTTCGCGCCACCTCTGAGCGTACTCCTTGAAACTCTCATTGTTCTTCTGTGACAGATTCTGTAGCTGTGTTCTGTTCGGAGCCATGTCAGTGTTATATTGGTAGTGTCTAATGAATGCTCCTGCCAGATCTCTCCAACTTCGCACATCTTTCCTTTCCAGTTGCATGTACCACTCCAGGGATGCCCCAGATAGGCTATCCTAGAAGCAGTGCATCATCAGCTTCTCATTCTTCGCATGCGCAGCCATCTTACTTGCGTATGCTCTCACATGTGTCCTTGGACAAGTCATACCATTATACTTCTCGAAAGTGGGAGTCTGAAACTTGTGCGGAATAACAACGCCTGGAACCAGTCCCAAATCCTCTAGATCCATTCCTCCAGAATCCTGATTCACAACACCCCTTAGTTGTTCCTCAATCAACCTGATTCTCTGATCATTGTCAATCTGGGGTCCGGCATCCCCACCTGGCAGAGAAAATGCATCATCTTGAACATCATCATACTGATGACCCTGAACTGCACCAGCACCAGTACCACCTCCCCTAGCATTTTCGGCTCCGCCCGGAGGAATCACAACACCAGAAACAGGAACACCTCCGCCAGTAGGACCATTCTGACCATTATTACCAGTAACACCAGTCTGAAGTCCTCCATGACGGACACCGTCATCATCAACCCTCGGAATCAGTGGCTGAACGAGAGTCCTCAACTGCTCTTGTCCCTGAGCAACTCCTTGCATTAATTCCATGAATTGGTTCATGCGAGTCCGCATTTCAATGATCTTATTCTGTGGCTGATCCATGAGTCTCTTCTGATTCTTTCTGGTATGATACCGGTGAATGTGCCGATCTGCAATTCTGAGATGAGAACAAGATAAGAATACCGGAGATAAACGCCTGTCATGCAAAATGATTATGCAAAATGATTATGAATATGCAAATGCAAATGAACATGTTTGAATATTAGCAGGGCGATCCACCCCTTGATTCCAGTTTAATAACAAGATAGAACGGAACTTCTGCTCATATATTAAGAAAACCAGAGGAAAACCAAATGTCGACAATCACGAATCCAAGATACAAGTCTGAACACATAAATCATAGAGGTCCCAACCAACAAGCCTGGTGGTGATCCCAATACAATAAAAGAGAAAAGAAAACTATGGCATATCATCAAAGTCCACAAGTGTCAATCCCCCTATCCATTATGCTTTCTGCACTAGTCTTGAATCTCCTTGAACAACTTTCTGGTATCGGGATGCTTCGGCCTCTGAATTAGCCCTTGAATGAGAAGGTCTCTCCTGTGTATGATCCCATCCAAGTATCGGCAATGTAACTCCCAAGCGTCTTCTCCAGTAGCATCATCCATGCTAGGACCCTCATGTCTAGGTTTCTTCACTTCAGCTTGGACCTTCAGTTCTTCTATGGAGGCTATGGCTTGATTAAGTCGTTCCTCGACTGCTTGTCTCTTGAATATCCCTGATAAGATCTCAGCGTCTTTCTTCTTGAGTGTCGACTTCAACTGATCAATCTTAGCTAGGTAGTCGTCTTCCTTTCTTTTATTCTCGGCCATGGCAGTTTCTTGGTAATTATTGAACCTGTGGATTTTCAGCAAAGCCTTGTCTAATTCCTCTTTCTTAGATTTGAGAACCTTACTGATACCATCCAAAGCTTCCTTCATCTTTTGTTTGGATGTGGCCATGTCCGCTAGCTCTTTTTCTGCTTTAGCAAGGAGCTCTGTCTTCAACTTGGCGGTATGAAAAGCTTCACCCCGCTCATGCTTCCACTGATAGATCTCTCTTTTTAGCTCACTATTTTCTTCCCGCAGCTTTTCCTTTTCAGCCCATAACTTGTTATACTTCTCCAACTCAACTGTAGTAGGAGGCTCGATCACCAAAGGATACAAAGGTGGTTCCACTGGGAAGGGAAGAAGCTCCTCTTCTGCTCTCTTCTTAATCCACTCTTTATAGGAAGGGAAAGCCCGATTGTTACTTTTCCCGAATGGAATTTTACCCTTCTTGGTCACCTATCTCCAAGCATTCACAACCTTCTTTATCAACCTTTGATCCTCAATACCATTGAAGAATAAGGACTCTCGGACATCTCGCTCTTCGGGTGGACCTTTCAAAGGATAACCATACTGTCTGATAGCTAGGGAGGGATTATAGTTAATTCCACCTTTCCTCCCTATCAAAGGTACATTAGGGAATTCTCCGCACTTGTAGATAATCTCCATTCCTAGCAAGTCATGATTGATCCAAACAATGTTGTCAGCAGTCAAGCCCATAACCCTCTTTGACCACTTCAGAGAATCTTTCGTATCAATGAAAGCGCCAGATTCGGGGAGACGACTCAGAAACCAAGTAGCTAAGAGCGGTGCACAGCAACTCACAGTTTTCCCACGCCTATTCTCATTCTTGTAGTGGACTGAGTGATACACATCACCTAGCAAGGTAGGTATAGGATTCTTCGAAATAAAGATTCTGACGGCGTGCATATCCACCAGATCAGGAATATTTGGAAACAGAACAATCCCATAGATACACATAGCCAGAATAGCTTGGAAAGCAGTCCAATTCTTCTCTTTGACATGTATGCAAGCGATCAAACAAGAACTTCAACAAGAAACCCTTAACTCCTTGTTTTTCTTCAATATTACTGTTCAGAACGGATTCACTAATATGAAGAGCAATAACCATTTCTTTTACCCCGGGGTGTTCTTCAGAAAAGAAAACTATATCATGCCCGATGGGGATTCCCAAAATAAATGAGAACTCCTCCAACGTTGGAGCCAAGATGTAGTCTGGGAAAGTGAAGCAACGCAAAGACGGATCGTAAAACTGAAGAAGTGTATGAATGGCATCCTTATCATACTTGGAGATATTGTAAACAAATTTCAGAAGTCTCCCATACCTTCCACTGAACTCTGTACGAACTCCGAAACCAGCCATATTAATCAGCTTGTGAATCAATGTCAAGGTCGGCTCTGGGAACGAATAGGCAACAGTCTTCTTTCTCTGGACATCCATGTCAAGGTAAACTCAGAAAACCGGAATCAAGAGTAAGATGCAAGCCCTCAAAAATGTCAAACATGTCTGAATGCAAGAAAAATGATATGCTCATGCAAACACGGGGTCAAGACAACATTGCTTGATGTGCTGTGCTGTTAGCTGAACGAGAACCACAACCCAGAAAACCAGAATTCTGAACCACTGAGATAACCAGGACCCAAATAATCAGACATTGATGAGAAATCCAGAAAACCGGGTAGGTTGAAAGTCTCGGTTACCTGCAAACCTGCAAACGCCCATCCCCTCTCACATGTGGGTACTAGGATGTTCAGTATCCCGGGCTCTCAGGTCGAGAAATGATGATACGTTCACCATTTCTGGTTTGGCATCATCATCAATCAAGGAGGCCTCAACTGATTCTCCAAAGCGGAAGGTCCTCAGCTTTGGCACTGAGGTCGAGAAACAATAGTACATTCATCCCTCGGGGTACAGTACTATCGTCAATCGAGGAGTGCCTCCACTGATTCTCTTCAAAACGTAGGGGCCATCCTATGCGAGTTCCAAAGCGGGCCCTCGGGTGCGAATGGGTTTGCCACAGGATGTGGTCTGCCACTGTCACCACTAAAGAGGGATGTTTCCACTTAGGTCCTCAATGATCGGTCACCAGAGTCGACAGCTCTCTAGATCAACACCCCAACATGCGCAAGACACACACGTTAGAATGCGTCCCAAGATAGCCTCGTCTGGTTGTGAATTTCGTGAACACACAACCGTACCAAGCGGGAACGTAGGTCCCACTACTTTCCACTCTAGTCCTAGGGTATACTCAAGCCTGGGTGTTGGGCTTATCTCTCAAACCCACCCAACCTGCAAAACAAAGACAGCCAGCACAGCACAGCAGTATGACAGTAATAAAAAATGAAATGCAGAAAATGCGGTAAAAATTAAAATACAACACATAAAGCAAAACAAAAACAAAACACCCAAAGAGAACAAAGACAAGCAAGTGCTAGGATTGACTCGCTTAGGGATGGACCAGCATAGGTCAACCAGTTCCCCAGCAGAGTCGCCAGCTGTCGCTCCCAGGTTTTTCATCCAGGTACAAACGCGAGAGTGGCGCAGAAAAACAGAGTCGTCAGCCGTGTAAATTTATCCCAAGAGAGGGAAAGGGAACACCGCATAAACCTGAGGAAGAGGGAAAGGAATGGTCATCGCAACCATAGCCTGGGTTCGGGAGTCGGTTACGCGAGGGGAAGGTGTTAGCACCCCACGCGTCCATCATACTCGATGGGATCCACGCTTGTTGTCTATTCTAAGGGTGAGTTATCCTATCATCTAGGGTTGTACTAAAACAGAGAGGGAAAGACAAAGACCAACTCGGTAGGACGTCGACGTCCTAGGCCTACGTACCCCCTTTGTGCAATTGGGAATTCAGAGTCAACGTAGTTCGGACCAAGTTCTTTTTATGTTTTTTATGAGCGACGTTAAGTTCGCGTCCGGCAGTTAGGGTCGATGCCTGTTTGCGTCTCAGACGGAAAGTAACGTGCCCTCTTTAAAAATAGCCTTTAGTTTGAAAATCCCGAAGGACAAAAAGGTTTGAAGTTGGTTTGTGTTTTTTAGGACAGAAGTGGCTTAAGTTAGTTCCTAAGTTGCATTGCAGCAAAGTCTAGGGCACATGGGCGAATACTTATGCATCGTCCCAAGACAGGACGCTCGCTAAGCACTCTAGAAAGATGAGAGGAAGCCCCTCATTTCTCATTCCCCATGCTTAAGGCTCGTGCGCAATATACCTGATACTTATTAAGTATTTTAAAGAAGTTTGAGATGAGAAGAGAGAAGACACAAAGGTAAATCTAAAGGGGGACTATGAGTCCTAAAGTTATCATGCATGGGTGACCTACGGTTAGTGAGGTTTAACAACAACCTAAGCCTAAAGAAAGGAATGAGATGAGAGAAGGAAAGAGAAAGGTGAACATGGATACTTATCCATACCCTCAAATAACTTACCTTAGTCCCTGCATAAAAGATTAGTACAAAACAAACATAAGTAAGAGAAATGAGGTGAATGAAACCCAAACAATGGCATACAATAGTGATAACAATCCAAACATGCATAAAGAAGTCCAAAATAAACAACCCCAAAGCAATGGCACAAGTGCCTCTTCACACGGATAATCAGACAGGATCAAAGATACGCATACAAGAAAGTCTCATGCAAAGAGCCATTAAACAAATATCAAAACAAATCCTAAAATCACCAAATTAAATATCAAAGTTGCTCAACCAGAGAAAAACAAAATACCAAAAACTCCTGCAGAAATTCAAAGTGTTAGTCATTCAAACAATCAGGCAAAGCTCAGGTGAGAAGTAGGGTTCAATGTGCCAAAGGGAAGGATTGAAATGCAATATGCTATAATTTAAAAATGATAGAAAAATATTTTAATGCATTTTATAAGGTTATCTAACAAATGCAAAAAGAACGGATTAAAAATATTTTATGGATGCAGAGAAATAAAATGAACAAATTAGGTATGCATGGTATGTGTGATTCAAAAAGAAAATAATTAAATAATTAATTTAGATGATAAAAATAAGATAAAAATAAAAAATAAAATTTGTGAAAATTTTATAAAATAATAAAAATGATGCGTGAATTTTATTGGAATTTTTTAATGCAATTATGTAATTTTAATAATTAAAAATGAAAATAATAAATTAAATAAAATAAAAATAAATTGAAAATAAGTGGGGGTGCATTTAGTAAGAGAATGGACTGGGATTGTTAATGGGCTGATAGGGGGGTACGAATAGCAAGGCCAACCCAAATAATAAATCAGAAAGAAAAAAAATAAAAAAGAGTACGCATGGACCTTAGTCAAACGGTTGACTGCACCATTACCTTTGGATCAATCCTGCGTCCATGAATAAGTCAACTATCGAAAAAAGTACGCAAAAGGAAATAAGACAATTGGTAGAACATGGTAAGTTCAGTGGGGTAATAAACACCTGATTACTAATTAAAATTCAGAAAAAAATAAAAACAAAAACACATGGCCTCACGTGGACCGCTGGATCAATTCCATCGACGGCTGAAACATCGTCTTCCCCATTCAAACCCTCCTCCGGACTGGATCACCGGCCGCCACCGGAGTTAGGGTTCTGGCCCCCTACTCCGGTCACCTGTAACCTTACAAAACCCAGAAAACGCAAGTGTATACACTATTCTGTTCAGAAAATCACGAGGAACTCGGATATGGCATCAAAAATCACAAATTGTTAGTGTATAATAAAAAACGAATGAAATATTATTAGGGCACAAAACTTTAAACACATAGAACAAGCCATACACACGTCCAAACACACAACAAATTATACCAGTATGATCAGTGACCATCACACAACAATATGCATACTTAAAAATTGAGTTTCATGATCATCAAAATCAACACTAACCTGAGATGGTTCCACACGTGTACTTGCTTTTGGCTGCAAATGGTGGTTGGGTTGTGTTCTAGAGATCACCAGAAAAAGATTTGTGGAAGAATTTTGAAGAAACTCCTTGTAGATTGAGAGATACAATGAATTCAAGAATTAGGGTTGAACTTTTTTTTATCCAAAATATCACGCGTGTCCCTCTTTAACCAGTGCATGTATGAGCTTATATAGACTAGGGTTTTTCACTGATGATGAATTAGGCTTGGGCAATTCATTGTTTAATGAGTTTTTGAATAATTTTGGAAAATCACATTATGTTAAATACACCTCCTCCCATGCATGGATACTTAAGAATTCCATGATGGATCACTTGCATTTGAATTGCTAATTACACCCATATTGAACTTGGGCCTTGAAAACAATTGATTCATGAGTTTTCAATGACTTTGCTTTTTTTGAATAATGGAAAATAAGTGATACATACACCATGAAATTCTTAGTTCTTGGGCCCAAAATAATCCTCAAGGAATGTCCTTTGATATTAGAATGTGGCATGAAGCAATGGAATTGATTATAGGTCATTATGCCCAAAGTTGTGAAAATGGAATCATGAGAAACCCTAAAAAACATCTTGCCTTCTTTTGATCATAAGTTGAGTTTCACAAATGATATGGAGATCCACTAGTACTTGTTGGAAAGAGGAGAAAAAGATCTTCAACTTTCATGTTGGAGAAAAATTCATTTGAAGTTTTCTTGATGGTGAAAAGTCAAGTTGAATGCAGTGCAGGAACTTGCCAAAAAAGGAAACTTTCAAATTATAGGTCATTACCATTTTTAGTAACTTTTGCACCAACTCCTGATTTTTGATAAATAGTGTGAAACTTGACTCTTGATGACCATATGAGGATGTGAGACCTTGAAAACCTTGGAGAGAACCTCAAAATTCCACAGTTGACTTTTCCTCTTACTGTTGACTTTTACCTCATTCACCTGATTTCCAATCCATTGGCTAATTGAACTTCTCCTGAACCAAACTGATGGACATCCTCCCATTCTTAGGTACTTAAGGACTCAAGGAATACCATGGAATCAAGTCTTGCCCAAAAAAACAGAAATAAACTGACTTTATAGCAAACCCTAGTTTTGGTACCCTCAGTCTAGGAGGAAATAACACAGTCTCCAAATTCAAATTCCTCTGAATATGATGTGTATCTTCTCCAACAAAGATAAGATATGCCATTTGGTGATGATAAAAACCCAAGGAGATTTCACCATTGAAACAATAGACCCAAGAATTTCAAAACCCTAATTCATGCACTGGTTAGGAGAGAGTGATCCCTTGAGATCCCTTGCCACTTGTGAACTCTTGATGATGTGATAGACCAGATAGGACCTTCTTGAACTGCCTCAAGCGCCTTGACCCCATGCTAATGATATGCACACATGATAATACAAAAAATGAAATGAAACATAAGCCAGTTAGTACTAAAGTAAGGAGGGCAAATTTTGGGGTGCAACAATATGCTCTGAAGCCCTGCCCTCACAACAACTATGAACTCTGTCAATACTCTGAAGACCAAGGTTCTGAAGTTTCTCTCAACCAAATTCTTATTCTTCTATGTATGCTTCATCACCAACTTATCAGAAGAATCTAAAGATTAAAGATAAGATCAAAAGGTTTTACGTGAGAAAAATAGTATACGGTGCAATATCAAATATTTTTTCCACTATGCTGATTTTGTGGAATAAGGACTGTACTATTGTACCATTTTGTCTCTCACCTTTGCAGACCATTATGCAAGGTGCCAACTCATTCGTGAAGATTTCCATCCACACTCTTCAACGGATATTTCCTTGCCTATATAAGGAACCCTTAGAAGAATAGAAAAATGATGTTTTGCTGCTTTCGAATGCTTATTCAATATCCCACAACGCTTTTACTGAACTAAATATTATTCTTGTGAATATATAAAAGAAAACACACCTAGAACCTTTGTTCGTTATTGTGTCAAAATATCATTGTACTCAAATTTGTATAATTTACTTTCTGATCTGGTGTGATCAGAATGAATCCTCGTGGCCTTCCGTGTAGGACAACAATGATGTTTGTAGGAGAGATGGGGGTGTACCTGCAAAGTACTCTGATGCCAAAGTAAGTTTGGGCTAGAGAAAGCAAGTACAAATTGTTTAGGTATGAGTTAGAATGAATATCGGATATTGAATACATGACACTCTCAAGTGAGAGGGTATTTATAGAAAAAAACCCTAGCACGGGGCCAAGGTCTTCCATGTGGATGAAATATTTGGTCGACCAATGGGAGACTACCAGGTGGAAGGTCTAGTGCGTGACCTTATGACCTGGTCCAACTGTCCCCGTGAACTCCGGAGGGGCAGTTGGTCGTGTGAACTGTCAAGCGCATGAGGTGGACGTCCCCAATAACTATATTCTCCCCAACAACTATATCATGCCCAATGGCTATATTGGCTGAATCTCGTTATTAGGCCTTACCAAAAGCTGGACTGGGTTAGGCTTTTCTCTACTGTGGGCCATGTGCCTGCCCAATCCAGAACAGGAGCCCCCCAAGTCTTTGCTCTAAGGTGAAGAGTAATGACTTGAGATAGCCTTGTTGGTCGACCGAGGGGCAAGGGTTGCAACACGGGGAAGCTTTTTGAGGTCGTTATTTTTGAATGAAAATATTCGAGGACATGTCCTTCGCTTGTCTGTGATAAGTGTGTTCGACGTCTGGTCGCTTATGAGCCCAACAGTTCCTTAGGATGCGAGGGCATGCTCGCGAAAAGGGCGTTTTTGTGTCAACCAGACTTGGCGAGGATGTTTCCTGTATGAATTGTCGAGGAGGATATGCCCGCGGAGAGCTGGAGAGAACTTACCTTGCGGAATGCAACGTTTTAGCCTTGAGAATGCCAAACGAAAGATTCCCTTCTGACACGTGTCGGCGTAATTAATTTTTGTTAAGGCCTAGGAGGCCTAGGATAGCTATGCAATAATGGCTTCTTCCTTTTGTGCTTCTCCATTTGAGAAAATGCTTATAAAAAAGGGGGACGAGGATTCATTTGCACACTTCATGCAAATTTCTCTCCCCAGCCGCTTTTGCTCTACAACTTGTTTCTTCGCCGGAGTTCATCTCACCGCCGTCAACCTTCATCTTCTACCTTCAGATCTTCATCTTCAAACTCCAAATTCAAGTAAGTTCTTCATCCTTGCTTGTCATCCTAAGGATAGTTATCAGTTTTCTAGAAATTAGTTTGAATTTCCCGATAACGCATGAATTTTTCGGTTGCAGTTCATGTGTTCTTCGATGAACACATGAATTTGCTGGGAAATTCATGAAGATCTTGAAGAACATGATGAACCTAAGATGAATGTTTTTGAATGTTGCGTAAAACTGTGTAGATATTCCTAGGTTTCTGGTTAGAACTAGCTCATGTTTGTAGTCGGGCGCGAGAACTGATTTTCGCGTGCTTGATAAGTTTTAATAGTCGAGGAGGCTCGTCCTTGTAGGAGCCTTTCATAGAGTCGCAGAGACTCATTCATGTTCTTCGAGGAGAGGATTTCATCATGTCCCGGTACTTTCGACTAGGGTTTGAGGGCATCCTCATATTTATTCCTCGCCCTTTCACTTGATTTATGGTGGAAGGTGGATTTGATCTGTCGTCGAATTCACTTTAGCTTCCTCTGCTTTTCAGGTGAAATGGCCGGTAGGAACGAGGAAGTCGTCCCCGACATTGGGATTGCTGACGGGGAGGCTGCATATCCTGTCTAGCATTGGTGACGAGGTGACGAGCTGAAGGGGATCTTAGCTGGATCGCCCAAGAGCCATTGTTGACGAGGTCGACTTTTACCGAGGAGGCGGCCAACTCATTCCCTTTCCTTGAGGACCGGGCAGAGGGCACACCCGCGGGCTGGAAAGCAATCTGCCCCGCAGAGGATGACTGGATATGCTCGGTGTATCCGGGGATGAGGTTTTCGATGTACGAATTCGCTTTCACGGAGGTGGGGTATCGCTTGCCCTTCACTGATTTTCAAAGGGCTATTTTTTGTCACCTCGAGTTGTGTCCTGCCCAGCTTCACCCGAATGCTTTGGCGTTTATTTGGGCCTTCGAGCTGGTGTGCTGGTATCTGAAGATCAGGGCTACAATTGAGCTTTTTTCTGCATCTTCCAGATTCAGAGGAGCACGGCTGGTCCGAAACACAGCTGGATGTCTTTCAAACAATAGAACAGGTTGTTATGGCCATATTCGAAGTCTTTCTGAAACTTTAAATTCATGTTCTTGGTCGTGAAGCCTCTCTTGGAGGCGGCCAAGGAGTCTCTGGTCACTATGGAAGCCGTGGAGGAGGATGGTCGGGAAGTAATGAGACCGGTGTCAAAATTCCCAATAGAATGAGTGTTTGCTCATTTTAGATATAGGACCGACCAGTTCCTCGTTAAGCACGACCAGCTGAGCACTAAGGATAAGAAGTATTTTAAAGTGTTGACGACGTTCGTGGGGAGCTTTATTCATGCTTTTGTGGTGGACAAGGACAATAACATGTTGTACGCGGAGGACGGGGAGCCTGCTCGGGCGGCCCACTACATAAACACCAAGGCCCTCCTCGAATGTGAGAACGAGGATGTCGCGTTCGAGCTTCTTGGTATAGATTAACCTTTTGCCTGTACTATTAATGTCTTGTACAATGTGTTAATCCTTTCTTATTTCTACAGGGAAAATGTCGAACATGCATGACCGCCTGGTCAGGTCCGCAACGGCCAAGAATCTCAAGAAGGCGCCGATGTCGAAGGTTGACACGGCTAAGCAGCAGGCGACGCTGGAGAAGTTCATCGGCGGTTCTACCCCTCTTCTGGGCAGAACGTCGAATCCCCCTACCCCGAATACTCAGAAGAAAAGGAAGCAAGACGATATCAGCTCTCCCCTAGTTGATGGTTCGAGCGGCTTTGTCGGGGGCAAGTTTGTTCTACCCCTTATTATCTGCAAGGAAAGATCTTTGACGGGGAATGGTCGGTGGTCGTCCCCAACCTTGATGCGTCGGCCATTTTGTCTGCTAATCCTAAGGTGAGGATTAAGCTCCTATGCCAGGATGCAGCGGCTGTGATGAGAGTGCTGGAGGTGGCGCTGGCCCTTGGAGATGCGAAGACAGTTCCGCTCACGGAGTTTAAGAAGGTCAAGGCAAGAGAAACTGAGCTCGAGCTGGAAACTGCTGAATTGTTCAACAAGATGACAACCCTTTAGGGAAATTACGAGGCCATGGTCGAGCTTTTAACTGAGATGAGTCAGACCAGATAGGAGATGCAACGCTTGAAGGAGAAGAACGTCGAGCTGAAGGCGAAGATGCCGGGCTGGAGGGCTCCTCGGTTGTCGGTCAAAATGAGACTGAGGAGGAAAGAGCTCTAAAGACCCGGGGAGACGTGATCGAGAAAATCCGCATCCTCTAGCAGGATAACCTGGGGCGGCCGAGTTTGGATTTAACGCAACTGTGGAGTAGATAAAGGCCTTGAACTCTGACATCCAACTGGTCACCGAGGGGATGGGCATTTTGCACCAAGTTATTGACGGCCAGGTGGTTCCTCCTGAGCTTTATGCCTAGGAAGTTTAGTTTCTTTGTACCTTAATATTTGTTGGCCTGCGTGCCATTTTGGCTGTAATTGATGATTGGGCTTGGCCCATGTTTTGTAATATATTAACAATTTTCCGGCCTTGTGGTCAGACTTATATATATTTATGTTTGACATTGTATGCCTTGCATCTTATTTTTGGGTATGCTTTGTTGATATTTGCGAGTTGTGCTCGCTAACTATAGGAGTTTACCTGACTCGTTATAATGCTCGACAGTTTAGGGAACTTGTCGAGGAGGCGAAGTAGTTTCTCCAGTCGTGGGACTAGGATCTCGGTCGAGGTCCTGATCCCACAGGGCTTAGACTATTCCCATCGCGAGCTGGGTGTCCTGCCATTTTGGTACGGCAACGATGGAGCTCGATTGAGGTATCCCCATTGGGCATAGAGTCTGCTCGCCCCATGAACAAAAACTTGCCTTTGTTGTAATTTTTTGGATTGTGCTTGCACCAGGGCACGCTCCCATGGCTGAGCAACCTCTCCGTAGTGGGGGAGTTCATCGGTAGTTAATCCTGACTAATTGTTGGTCCTAACTGTAATATTGTTTGAGCTTTTCAGCATTCCGTGGTCGAGCAAATGGTTCTCCATTCATCTATTCGAGGTAGTAGGAGTTGGTGCCTGTTTTTGATTTGACCCTGTATCGTCCTTCCCAGTTTACGGCCAGCTTGCCCTCGCCTGAATCCTTTTTATTTCTGCGTAGGACCAGGCTGCCAACCTAGAATTCATGCTTTATGACTTTGGCGTTGTGGCACAGAGTTATTTTTTGTTTCAGTGAAGCTTCGCGGAGAGCTGCCCCTGATCAGATCTCTTCGACCAGGTCAAGTTCTTCTCTTAAAGCTTCGTCGTTGAGTTCCTCGTGGAGAGGAGCTTCTGTTCGCCTAGAGGGCTCCCTGATTTCCACCGGGATTACTGCCTTGGTTCTGTACGCTAGTCAAAAGGGAGTCTCCCCGGTGGTTGAGTGCGGGATTGTTCTATAGGCCCAGAGCATCCTATGTAGCTCCTCGACCCATCTCTTTTAGGCTTCGCCTAGTCTTCATTTTAGACCTCGAAGGATCACCATGTTCACGGCCTCTGCTTTCCCGTTAGTCTAGGGATGTTCGACGAATGTGAAGTGTTGCTTGGTGCCTAGTTTGGCGACAAAGTCTTGAAACTTCCTATCTGTGAATTGGGTCCCGTTGTCGGTCATAAGGGCCTGGAGCACCCCTAATCGTACGAGGACATTTCTTTTGTAAAAATAAAGTATGTTGAAGGTTGTGATCTTGGCGAGAGCTTCGGCTTCATTCCATTTTGTGAAGTAATGGACGACCACGATAAAAAATTTCTTCTGATAGGACCCCATTATGAAGGGGCTGAGGATGTCCATTCCCCACCCGACGAAGGGCCGTGGGGAGGACAAAGTCTTCAACTCGTTGGGGGATGCCAAGTGCATGTCCCCGTGGCGCTGACATCTGTCACATTTCTTGACATGCTCCTTAGCGTCGTGCTGTATGGTCGCCAGTAGTATCCTGCTCGGAGGGCCTATCGTGCCAAGGATATCCCTCCCAAGTGTTGTGTGTTGATCCCGTCGTGAATTTCTTGGAGAACGTTAGGGACCTTGTCCTCCTCAACACATTTTAGGAGGGGGTGGAGAATCCTGGTCGGTAGAGCTTGTCATCGACTAGGATGTACGAGTAGGCCCTTCGCTTAGTTATGCTAGCCTCTTTGCTGTTTTGGGGCAACTCCCCTGCGGTGAGGTAGTTATATACCGGGGTCATCCAGCAGCTGCTATCGCCAATGGCGTAGACCTCGAGCAGCCCGGATGGCTTTTTGATACTTGGGCGGGGAACTATCTCTTGTATAACAGACATATTGCCACCTTTCTTTCTGGTGCTGGCCAATTTTGATAGGACGTCTACTCGAGTATTTCATTCGCAGGGGATGTACTGGACTTCCCACACGTCGAACCTAGTTATCTTCTCTTTTACCAGCGTCAGGTATTCTACGAGATGATCATTTTTGGACTGATATTCTCCTCGTACTTGGGAGGCCACGAACTGGGAATCTGTGAAGATTTTCACTTCCTTAGCGCCTCGGTCCTCGGCCAATCGTAAGCATGCGAGGAATACTTCTTACTCAGCTTGATGGTTAGAGGTTGGGAAGGACAGGACTAATGATACTTCAATTAGGATTCCCTCTTTGTTCTCGAGGATGATGCATGTAACACTACTTGTGGAGCTGGAAGCTCCGTTGACAAAGATGGTCCATTTGTGTGCTCCACTTGATGGGGACGCTGAAGGTGTCATTTTTGCCACGAAATCGGCTAGGACTTGTAGTTTAAGGGCTTTCCGGCTTTCGTAATGGATGTCAAACTCTGACAGCTCCAAATACCATTTGAGCATGCTTCCAGCCATGTCTGGTGTAACACCCCAATTCCCATCGCACTAAATAATACATAATTAAATCAGAGTGAATAAAAAGAAAATTCTTAGACATAAATAAGGATGCCACATTTGAGAAAAACACAATCCCTGCTCATAAATTTGATATATAACACAAAATGGAATAAATATAATTCAGGAAGCTTTTTCCAACAAAAGGAAAGTTCAATTATGGAATAAAGCGGAAAGATCCATAAACTGACTTGTTTTACAAAATAAATTGTTTTATAACATCAAAATATTCATTCAAAGGTAATACAAAATAGATCCAACAAATGTATACATATATAACAAAAGTGTTCCCTGACTCCCGTGTTACGTATCAGAGCAGACCGACCGACAAAAGGATGGAGAACTAATCTTCACAAAAGCCTCCAAGATACTAATCTGCAATTGCCTCATAGAGCAACAAACCACAGCAGAAGGGTGAGAAATAACAACTAAATCAAGATTGCATAATAATATGCAAACACATATAAATTCACATGCATAATTATTCTCACCACAAGCATCACATACTAATACATATAGCATGCCACAGACATATAACATATTTATAATAATCCAACATAATAACATATTCACACATAATGCATACCAAAGTTATGACATATGGAAACACACCACCACATCACATATATTCATATATAGCATATCATAGATAAGTAATACAATCATTGTGATGTGCAACATCCCCACAAAACATGGCATATGTCTATACATAAAACATATCATCTATAACCAATACATTTATCACAAATTCATATCAATTCACCAATGTTATCACGAGCTCAACACATAATCAATCAATTCACAATTTTCCACACATAATCAATCCATTCATGATTTTCCACACATAATCAATCCATTCATGATTTTCCACACATAATCAATCCATTCATGATTTATGCAAATGCAGAGAGACCGACACAACGACTCTATGCAAATGCAGTACCATCCATCCATCATTCTCAGCATTAATTCACTCAGGAATTATTAGAATCATCTCTTGTTATTTAGTGTAACTCCCCGTCGGACAAACGATGTTCCCCTTCGTTTTAGGTCCTCTTTGTATAAGGCTCACGACGTTTATGGATCGCTTTAGGTCTTCTTTGTATAAGGCTCACGATCCGATCGCTTTAGGTCCTCTTTGTATAAGGCTCACGATCGTCTATAACGTCACTTTAGGACGTCTTTGTATAAGGCACACGACCGTTACAGCAGATTCTCTCTGAAATCGTTTCATCGGTCACACCCCACAAGGGTACACGACATCACAAGAATGCATATCATGATGCTTGGCATACAATGACTCATGACAATCAAATGCATACACATATACAACCATGTGAACCGTTTCAACATCCATAATCATGCATATACAATTAAACACAACACCATGCATTTACTTGCCCTAAGGCCACAAACCACCATCACAACATTTCATCACATGCATTCACATCATATAACAGCACACAAGCCATATGTTATATATCTAAAAAACATATCGCATGATAACACATCAATCACACACAATTAGGATGATAAAAGTAGACAAAACAACACATTTCCAAATTCCCAACACAATTAAATTGGCCACCAATTAAAAACCATTTTTATAAGAAAGAACATCTCATTAGCTTTCCATCGGTACCAAGAACGTCTCGATCCGAGATACGAATCAAAAGGAACCGCATCGAACGCGAAATCGGGAAAGAAATCATGAAACGACAAAATTTTGCACCCTCACTGGTCATACGCGTATTGCCCTGGGCCATACGCGTATTGCCCAGCTCGCTCGCCCAACCATACGCGTATTGCCCAAAGTGCTACGCGTATGAGCAGAGACTAATTTCTCTCCAAAAATTCCACTAAAAACCCAGTACGCGTATTACCTCCCTCGTTACGCTTAATGCCTTTCCCCTTACGCGTATGGGCAGCGAAACCCAGAATTTTTCCTGCCACGAATTTCACCCAATTTCTCTCCAAGTCTCATCTAAACATCAACATACTACCAAATGAATGCTCAACAACGTATATCTATCAGGTTTCAACAATTAGGAACCTTAAATCATGATTTCTGACACAAAAGTTGTATCCAATTCTCATAATCTCAACATATTAATTGTTGTAGTTCTCTATTCAATTCAACCAAACTTCAAACAAATACATACATATACATATACAAGCAAGATATAATCGAAACTTCTCACCCTTACCCGATTAATCGAAGTTCAAGCTTTGTTTTGATGATTTTCTCTTCTTCCCCTTCTTCTCTCTTTTCTTTCTCTTCTTTCTCTTTTCTTTCTCTTCTTTCTCCTTTTCTCTCTATTTCTCCCTTTTCCCTTTTTTTTAACAAGATATCTAACTACCCAAAATGACCATTTTTCCTTTACGCTCAAATATCTCCCAAACGCTCTCAAAATGCGATAAAACATAAACAGCGATGAAATATATTTCGGGAAATAAAAGTTGAAAAGAAATTATAATTTATTGCAAATATTTTACCTATCAAGAAAATTAACCAATTAACTCAATTAGCAGGTAAAATACAATAAATTCACACATTTCACAAAATTCACATAAATGAAATAAATAAATACAATTAAACAAATCGGGGCGTTAAAAGTCTCCTCCACTTAGACATTTTCGTCCTCGAAAATATAACTGAGACGAACAACTCCGGATACGACTCTCGCATCCGACTAACCCATTAACATGCCAACACTAGGCACACCACGAATAACACAAACTGACAAACCACCTCGCTAACAACGACTACAACAACGACACAACAACGACGACAACTACAACGACAAGATACAAAGCCCATACAATGCACTTGACGACTAACTCACGGTTACCAACACCCAGGTAACACTCCCCTAATCTCCCACATAGGGATTAACCATACGCACTCGAACCAACACCATGGAAACGAGGAAACAACAAAGACAAGAACCTAAAGTCCCATGACACAACAACGTCTCAACAACCTCTACATAACCACAATACCAACATCCCTGTCACACAACATTATTACAACAATGTTACAATTCCTCAATCGAACATATAACCAAAACATCCATCTACATAGTAGCCCATGAATAATATTTAAACCTTTCACCTAATACTTCCATTCTGAAATGTCCAATGGTCTCATCATTCCTACATGTTCCCGATGTTCAACCTATGAACCCTTGCAAGTCACACATGCATATACAAAATGTGCCACCTCACACTTTCGATGCGCACTCTGATTACTCACAACAATCAAATCTACCAATTCCATATCCAACTCCTGACTTTCTCTAATATTCACCAGAAAAAGCATAGTTTATTTCTAAAAGACCTAACCTTACACTCCACTGAGTTATCTCACACACCAGACACAAGTCTCTGACTGCTCAAATAATTCTAATCCTCTGACCATCAAAAGATCTCCTTCAAATCTTGATACATTTTATTAACTCCCGGATGTATGCTCAAACTACTCCGGTGTCCTTCCTCTAAAATCATCATTTTCAATTCCGAACCATTAGGAATACAAATTCTACCATGGAATCTCAAAACACCCTGATCATCCAATTTAAAGTCACCATTCACACCTTTATCTCCAACCGTCATCAAATCAACAAATTTCACCTCCAGCCTCTATTTCCCGCTAACGGTCAATAGAAAATCATTAGTGACCTTTAACATACCAAGCCTCACGCTATCAGATGTCAATTTGCACACCAAACTCAAATCTCTAAATTCTTCCAAAAGTTCCTACTCTTTAACCATCAAAGCAGACATATAAAAAAAACTTTCAACTTAACTCATCAGGCACGACACTAACCTCACCAATAGGATAATTCCAGCTAAAGTCATAACTCATCAGGAATTCCAACCATCCTCATTGTCTCATACTCTATTCCTTCCGACCAAACAGGTACTCAATATTCTTATGATTACTAAACACTTCGAACTCAAAACCATAAAAATAATACCTCCAGATTCTCAAAACAAAAGTAACCGTAGCCAATTCCAAATCCTGAATAGTATAGATCCTCTTATGAATCCTCAATTGTCGTAAAGCATAAGCTACGACTTTACCCTCTTGCATTAACACACTGACTAAGCTCATCAAAGACACATCACAATACCTCACAAATGGTTTATTAGGATCACACAGAATCAAAACTGGAGTCGTAGACAACTTCCACCTCAGCTCTCTGAAACTTTCCTTACAACGAACATCCCCAAACAAACGACTTACCTTTTGCAAGTCAACTGAGATAACAGAAGCACTAACTTCGCAAAATCCTCCATAACCTGCAGTAACAACCAACTAAGCCCAAAAGTTTCTAATCTTCTTAACCGACTTTGGAGCCTCCCATTGTAGAACTGCATCTACTTCCGATGGATCCATAACAATACCATCATCAAAAATAACATATCCAAGGAAACTAACCTTTTTTAACCAAAACTCTCACTGCGATAATTTAGTAGAAAGCTCCCTCTCTTTCAACCCTCGTAACTCAATCTTCAAATACTCTACATACTTATCCTTTGATTTAAAATAAATCAGAATATCATCCAATAAACTTCACTATAAACTTATCTAAACAAGTATGGAAGATACGATTCATATACTCCACAACCATAACATATACAACCTTCGAAATTCATTCTGAGCTCGAAACAATTTATCCAAAATAGCTTAACAATCTCTGGTTACCACATTCCATATCAATTCTTCTTACATGGTTCCAACTTACCCAAGGTTTCTGCTGACACGAGATCTCAACCCATAACAAAAGTAATACCATCAAGGAACTTCAAACCATTCGCAATTCGTCACAATTCAAAACTCAAGCTATCCAGAATACAACCGCAATTTTCCATACTACTCACTGATTAACACGCAACCTAATGCTATCATCATTTTCTTTACCAACCATACTGAACCTCTTCAAGTCAACACACTAATGTTTCATCCAAAAACCCATCTGAAAACCATGCACAACTGACGGCCCATCACTGTGGCTTTTCTGCCCATTTCCAGAACACTATCATCACAAACATGACAAACATCTGAGTTTCACTTCCTAAAAGTTCTTCTACTTACTTAGCATATCCAACCCTCAAATCCTCACTTTCTTCAAATTTGAATTCACACTCTACTCTCTGAGAACAACCATTAACGATACCCAATTGTTCTCTCTTAATGACTTCCCAACTGGACCAATATACCAAAACCTCAAATTCGTCTCATCTTCCAATGTTAGAATCTTCATCGACTCAACAAAACAATCCGTAACCATTTTCTTAATTCCAAACAATTCATTACACACACTATCAAGGCCGAAAAGACATGTCTATTCCATCCAACATAATTCCGTCTACTATCAACAAGAGAATAAGGGTGATCAGTTCCTCATTTTGTCAATAGACATCCGACAATCATGATGGGGCATAAACCGTCTTTACCAAACTATAATAGCATTTCTTGCATCTTGTGCACAAAACTACCTAAAGCACAAATCCTTAGTTGACATAAACCTTGCCTCCGCATTCCCTCCGGAACCGGGAACAACGCTGTCCAAACAACACTTACAATCTTGCAACCTACGGCACACAACCGAAGCAACTTGGAGAAGCACCAGCTTCTCCCTCACTTATCTCATTCTAATTCCTGCAAACAAAGGATTAAAAAACCAGTAAGTACTGACAGTGTTTCACACACATATCACATACTAAGGAACAAACAACATCGACACTATTCAATTGTCACACCAACTGACTCAACAACTTGGTCGGACGGACCGACCTGCTCTGATACCACTGATGTAACACCCCAATTCCCATCGCACTAAATAATACATAATTAAATCAGAGTGAACAAAAAGAAAATTCTTAGACAGAAATAAGGATGCCACATTTGAGAAAAACACAATCCCTACTCATAAATTTGATATATAACACAAAATGGAATAAATATAATTCAGGAAGCTTTTTCCAACAAAAGGAAAGTTCAATTATGGAATAAATCGGAAAGATCCAAAAACTGACTTGTTTTACAAAATAAATTGTTTTATAACATCAAAATATTCATTCAAAGGTAATACAAAATAGATCCAACAAATGTATACATATATAACAAAAGCGTTCCCCGACTCCCGTGTTACGTATCAGAGCAGACAGACCGACAAAATGATGGAGAACTAATCTTCACAAAAGCCTCCAAGATACTAATCTGTAATTGCCTCATAGAGCAACAAACCACAGCAGAAGGGTGAGAAATAACAACTAAATCAATATTGCATAATAATATGCAAACACATATAAATTCACATGCATAATTATTCTCACCACAAGCATCACATACTAATAAATATAGCATGCCACAGACACATAACATATTTCTAATAATCCAACATAATAACATATTCACACATAATACATACCAAAGTTATGACATATGGAAACACACCACCACATCACATATATTCATATATAGCATATCATAGATAAGTAATACAATCATTGTGATGTGCAACATCCCCACAAAACATGGCATATGTCTATACATAAAACATATCATCCATAACTAATACATTTATCACAAATGCATATCAATTCACCAATGCTATCACGAGCTCAACACATAATCAACCAATTCATAATTTTCCACACATAATCAATCCATTCATGATTTTCCACACATAATCAATCCATTCATGATTTATACAAATGCAGAGAGACCGACACAACAACTCTATGCAAATGCGATACCATCCATCCATCATTCTCATAATTAATTCACTCAAGAATTATTGGAATCATCGCTTGTTACTTAGTGTAACTCCCCGTCGGGAAAACGATGTTCCCCGTCGCTTTAGGTCCTCTTTGTATAAGGCTCACGACGTATATGTATCGCTTTAGGTCCTCTTTTTATAAGGCTCACGATCTGATCGATTTAGGTCCTCTTCGTATAAGGCTCACGATCGTCTATAACGTCGCTTTAGGTCCTCTTTGTATAAGGCTCACGACCGTTACAGCAGATTCCCTCTGGAATCATTTTGTCGTTCACACCCCACAAGGGTACACGACATCACAAGAATGCATATCATGATGCTTGGCATACAATGACTCATGACAATCAAACGCATACACATATACAACCATGTGAACCGTTTCAGCATCCAAAATCATGCATATACAATCAAACACAACACCATGCAGTTACTTGCCCTAAGGCCACAAACCACCATCACAACATTTCATCACATGCATTCACATCATATAACATCACATAAGCCATACGTTATATATCCAAAAATATATCGCATGATAACACATCAATCGCACACAATTACGACGATAAAAGTCGACAAAATGACACATTTCCAAATTCCCGACACAATTAAATTGGCCAGCAATTAAAAATCATTTTTATAAGAAAGAACATCTCATTAGCTTTCCATCGGTACCAAGAACGTCTCGATCCGAGTTACGGATCAAAAGGAACCGCATCGGACGCAAAATCGGAAAGAAATCGCGAAACGACAAAATTCTGCACCCTCACTAGTCATACGCGTATTGCCAGCGAAACCCATAATTTTTCCTGCATAATTTTCTGCTACGAATTTCACCCAATTTCTCTCGAAATCTCATCTAAACATCAGCATACTACCAAATGAATGCACAACAACCTATATCTATCAGGTTTCAACAATTAGGAACCTTAAATCATGATTTCCGACACAAAAGTTGTATCCAACTCTCACAATCTCAACATATTAATTGTTGTAGTTCTTTATTCAATTCAACCAAACTTCAAACAAATACATGCATATACATATACAAGCAAGATATAATCGAAACTTCTCAGCCTTACCCGATTAATCAAAGTTCAAGCTTTGTTTTGATGATTTTCTCTTCTTCCCCTTCTTCTCTCTTTTCTTTCTCTTCTTTCTCTTTTCTTTCTCTTCTTTCTCCTTTTCTCTCTATTTCTCTCTTTTCCCTTTTTTTTAACAAAATATCTAACTACCCAAAATGACCATTTTGCCCTTACGCTCAAATATCTCCCAAATGCTCTCAAAATGCTATAAAACATAAACAACGATGAAATATATTTCAGGAAATAAAAGTTGAAAAGAAATTATAATTTATTGCAAATATTTTACCTATCAGGGAAATTGACCAATTAACTCAATTAGCAGGTAAAATACAATAAATTCACACATTTCACAAAATTCACATAAATGAAATAAATAAATATAATTAAACAAATCGGGGCGTTACATCTGGTCGGCCAAGCAGCTGTCTTATGGGTTGGTCTGTTCGAACCACTATCATGTGGGCTAGGAAGTAGTGTCTTAATCTTCTCGCAACATTGATGAGAGCCAGAGCAACTTTTTCAATCTGCTGGTATTTGAGTTCTGACCCTTGTAAGGCCTTGCTGGTGAAGTATATTGGCTTCTGCCCATCAAAGGTTTCTCGAATGAGAGCGATACTAATGGCCTCTTTAGTGACGTAAAGGTACAGGTACAGCGTCTCCCCGCTGTCTAGTCGTGACAGAACTGGCGGTTCAGACAAGGCTTGCTTGAGGTGGAACAGAGCATGCTCGCATTCCTCTGTCCATTCGAATGTTGCCTCTTTTCGTAGAAGCTTGAAGAAGGGCAGAGCGTGTTGGGAAGACTTGGCCACGAAGCCAGATAGCGAGGCGAGCATCCCGTTGAGGGATTGTATGGATTTCTTCGACTTTGGTGTGGGGTATTCCGCAAACGCTCGACATTTGTCAGGGTTGGCCTCGATCCCCCTCTCGGTGAGCTAGAAGCCGAGGAACTTTCCTGCTCGCACGCCGAAGGTGAATTTTTTCGGGTTAAATCGCATTTTGCATTTCCTCGCTTGGTCGAAGACCTTTTAAAAGTGGATCGTATGATTGGATTCCTCTTGGGATTTCACGATCATGTCGTCCATATATACTTCGAGCATGTTTCTGATTTCTGATCGGAAGACTTTGTTCATCATGCCCTGGTACGTAGCCCCAGCGTTTTTCAGACTGAAGGGCATTACGTTGTAGTAATAGTTACCCGACGAGGTCATGAAAGCGGTACATCTCTTGTCCTTTTCGGCCATGGGAATTTGGTTGTATCCCTATAACACCCCAAGATTTTCCCTCCTATTTATACCCTCAATAAGTGGCTTATGCTTCACATACATGTGCATTTAGGTCATAAGCATTATGCATGCATCATTGGCTTTCCCAAGGCATGGTATCAAGGGTTCCTTCATCATTTATTGATCAAAGCAAGAAGAAGGAGACACACTCAAGCCTCAATACATCTCATTTGGTTCACCATTCCATTAGAAGATTGAGATTGACAAGAAACTTGAAGAGGATCACCTCCTCCTATCTCTTGATCCTCCAATTAAGGTTTTGGTCATCTGAGAATGTGACACATAATGAGGAAGGATATTGAAGCTTTGACATCATCTTATCACATAGAACATCTTGGTTCAAAATATTCTCCATTCTCTTCAAAGGTATTAGGGTTTTGACCATCAGTCAACATCTCCTATCTTTTGGGGCCAAAACTAGGGTTTTGCCTAAAATCAGTTTATTTCTGATTCCTTGGGCAAGACATGATTCTATGGCTTTCTATGTGTTCTCAAGTATCTAGAGGAGGGTTATGGACCATCAATTTCATTCACAAGGGTTTCAACTGACTAGATGATTGAGAATCAAGCAAATTGGGGATAAGGTCAAATGATCAATGAAAAAGTCAACTCTTGACTTTTTGAGATCAAACTTATGTTCATCATGTCAAATATGATCAATGGATGAGATTTAACCAAGAAATACCAAAAGGATCCTAAAAATTCAAGGATTGTGGAAAGTTACCCAATTTGGAAAACTAGGGTTTTAGAAACTTTCTATTTTGGGAAAGTTTTTATGCCATGGAGCCATATTCCAAGCCATTTTTCAGCATTATGCAAGCATCATTTCAACCTTTATCAAGCATGAAAGTTGTAGTATGTATTCCAAGCTTTCCAACCATATAAAGAATGCCACATTTGGATTCTTGGATCAAAAGTTATGATCATCCAAAACCATGACAATCAAGTTCTGAAATTGAAAAAACTTAGAATTTTTCTAAGTCCCAAAAATCAGTTTTGTGCCCATGACTTTAACACCAATTCTCATCATGTTTTAGATCTCTAATACAATTCTTTTTGACACAACAGTTATTGTATCAAATGTCACCTTCAATTTGGCACCAAGAACATGGAGATTGGATCAAAATCCAAGGAGACATGATCCTTCAAAGTTGTGATCATCATATGGCTCAAAAGTGCAAAATGACTTAGAATTTCTTGGCAATGCATGGCAGCTTATGTCATGTGATCTTCAAGGCCAAATTCCACCATGTTCACGACTTCCAGTGAGCTCCAATCAAACATGAAGATTGTTGTGTCAAACACCACATTTCTTAAGCTACCAAGAGTGGGAAATTTGGTTCAAAACTCATGGAGATACACCACTCCAAAGTCAGCATCTCAACTTGTTTTCAAGTGTTCATGCCATGTCATTTCACCCCAAATTCAATACCAACACATGCCATTCTTGCCTCATGCATGCCATGCACTTCATGTTATCAAAATTACCACCTTTTGCCAAGCAAAATCTTGTACAACATGTACATACACCAACTTTACCTCATATGACATGAGAGAGACAAACAAAAACTTAGTGTGCATTGTTCATATTCTGACTTGTACTAGCATTACAATCACCACACATTAACATCATCATGATCATCATACATAACAACTCTTCATATACATGAACAAAGCCAAACCCGTGCCAGCACTTCCATAACCTCACACTCTCATTTTACAATTTCCTTAACCACACCTTAACTAATTCTCTAATTGTGATAAACTCACTAACTAGGACTTAACCTCACATATAAAAGCTCCTAACTCCTAACAAAATACAATTACACATCATTTTTCACCAAAACAGATCCAAAAAACACCATTTTTGCACCTTCATTTTCAGAGCTTCGAAGCTCTCTCTATTTGGAGGTTTTTGCTCAAAATCTCTCCATAATTCTCATCACCATCTTTGATTCTAGCTTCTGTATGCAATTATTTCCCACTGGAGCAACTACATCATCATGTGCGAATTCATCATCTTTCATTAGCAGGCTGGTTGTTTTTTTGCCTCAAGATTCAAAAGTTTGAAGCATTTATTTTGCTTCCATGAGTAGATCAGAAGATTTGCAAGAAGTCTTTGGGTTTCTTGGCGCGTGGATTTTCATCTCAAATAAGTTAGTTTTCTTGAACTTGGTTGCATCATGCTAGGGCAAATTAGGTGGTTTTGAAGCATGAGATTCGTGGCATCTGAAGCCCTACCTCTGGTAGGCAATGTTTGTGGATAGATTAGGGCTTTTCATGAAGGTCTTGGTTGTTAGGGTTTAACTTAATCCCTTTCGTTTTCATTGATAAAGTGATTGTTTGGAAATTCTGATCTTGGATTTAGAACCTATGTGAGAAAACAAATAGAACCATTGCGCTCTTTTTTATTTCTGGAAAAGTTCGCCGCCATCTACAGTGGGAACTTGCCGGAGAAGATGACCGAAAGTCATCTCTGGCGCCTACTCATTCTAACCCTAATTCCAACCCGGGTCAACCCTTGTGCGTGTCATTCTTCAATAGGGCCATGTAATAAAATTTTCCAGCGTGTACACAAACCATTTTCTGCGTGTGAGTGTTATTTGAAATCCACCAATAAGTTCACAACAACGCATTAATGAAGGCCACGTAATCCACCACATTAATTAATTTTTGATAATTTTTTAATTCCATTTTGGGATTATTTGCTATTTTTCTAAATTTTTGATTGGATGGTGTACATGTTGACATACCTTGTGCCTTAAGCCTTGAAAAAGGACCTTACTTTAATTGTTTGCATCCCAATTTTTGTGTGAATTTTTTCACTTGATATTAGGACCCTTATATGTTCAATTGGTGTTTGTGCCATGATTTTTGAGTCACTTTTGAATGCCATCTTTGAGACTTGTTTGTATGATCACTGTTGGATAACATGCCATATGTTTGCAATTGTTTGAAAACCTTTGGTGCCTATTTTTGAGCCAATATTTTTAATATGATTAGCCACTGACCTTAACATTGCATACTAATTTTTAATAATTTTCCAAAGCTTTCATCTATTTTTCATGAGTGGATCAATGTACACATAGTGTTTGAGTGTATGTTTGGAAGTAGGTGGAGTTTGATGTTTATGTGTGACATTATTAGGCCAACCTTCTTGACATGATTGGATACATTCATGATGATATTTTGTATGCCATTGTGGTGCTTTGACATTGATTTTTGATCATGGTTGAGAGGCTTACTTTGAACCCTATAAAGGTGCCTAAATGCATGTCTTTCTACTTGAGCTTTTGCGTTGATGCTTAGGATGTTTAGGGATGTGGTGTTGGCATGATTGTTGAACTTGAGCATTGGTTTCCACTTGTTATAAAATGAGATACAACCATCTAAACTCACTTTATAGGTCACTTTTGAATGCCTCTAATTGATGTAACTTTTGTGGGAACTTGAACATGCATGCCATCAACTTTGACAACTTGCTTTTGGTACATTAGTATGCCATCTTTGGTTGATGTTTGTATGACTCTAATGTGGGATATTGTCATACCCCAAATTTTGACCACTAAGATTTCCCATCATTGTGAAAATCATCATCACAATATGGGGGAACCATCATACCTTGTCAGTCTCCCCAAAGATGGGTGAGCATCCACTACAATCAGAATTAGGGTTTTAAGCCCTCTCAGAGCCTTAGGCAAAGGATCAATCAAGGAATGACATGATCTTCAACTTGTCTAACCTCTCAAACATCCACAATGGATCAAAAAGGACTCCCAGGGCCTCTAGATGGAAATCTTCATCTGGGCACAAGGAAATGATCCAAAACACAACCTAATATACTCCATGGAACCTCATGGACCCAAGCATCAAGTCAATTTGACCTCAGGGGATGCGTACATCAAAAATCAGGAATTAGGGTTTCTTGACCTAATTCACCCCTAAGTTGACTTTTGGGACAAATTAAGAGCCAAGACCTCAAGACATGATTTAAGGGTCTCTAATGAAGTATATTGATCCATTTGGAATAATGGATTAATCCAAGAAGCTTGAGCAACAAGTCTCAAGTTCATCTGCACCACAATTAGGGTTTCGCGAGAAAAGTCAACTGTAACTTTGACTTTTGACCAGGACATGCTCCTAAACCCTAGAACATGCCTTAATGTACCCTATGACACCCTTGGAACATGTCCATCAAGTTTGATTTAGGTCAAGGACATGATTTCATGAAGAATTGCACAGTTTGGAATTCATCTGATAAAAAGTCAACTGTGCACAAAAGTCAACTTTGACTTTTTGAGATTTTTCACCAAAATGGATTTTTAACCCTAAAATGATGTTAATGTATGATTTGAATCATCATTCATCAAGAAAAATCAAAGAAAGTTGGATAACTTGTAAAAGGGGTAACCATAAAACTTAGAAATTTTTCTAAGTTATGGAAAAAGTACCACTAATACCCTAACTTTGGAGGATCATAACTCCTAAACCACATGGCCATTTTTTCTCATCCAAAGATGGATTAGTAGCCCTCATTACCCTCTACAAAAACTTCAACTAGACCTAAGTCCAATTCATTAAGGATTTTGAGTTATGGAGTGATCAAAATCAAGAAATCACACTTTGTTCCAACACTTAGTGAAAATTTCACTAAGTCAGATTTTGCTTCACTTTTTGTCAAATGTAGAGGGATTTTTCACTTGGAATCAAAAGAGATCAAAACCAAACTTGTTCAAACAGTTGTTGTATCATGTAAGGGCTTTCCAAAATGGTCAAGAGCATTACCAAATTCAACTTACACCATGAGATATGACATTGGCAAGTTGCCTTGCTGAAATCTGTCAAGGCAAGGCAGAATTTGCAATTTTGATCGATTTGCCAAAATTAGCCAAATTCAAATGCTCCTATCCACTTGGACACATCTGAGGATTGGATCTAAAGGGGA
The DNA here is from genome assembly GCA_022829125.1 of Lathyrus tuberosus. NCBI lineage: Eukaryota > Viridiplantae > Streptophyta > Magnoliopsida > Fabales > Fabaceae > Lathyrus > Lathyrus tuberosus. Next base: position 18,644,164 of record JALAZF010000012.1, on the reverse strand, counting down.
CAATCACTGAGCCAAGCCTCCAAAGTCCATGGAACAAGAAATAGCATGTTGAACCTAGAATGGCCAAAATAGGGACAAGACTCCAAATTTGGATTGAAGCATTCAATGGAAGCATCAAGGTGGCATGGACTGAGCCATTCTCATCTGAAATCAGTCAAGACTTATCCAAGACCAAGGGAACCAAAGCTCTGTGCCCTAACCTCTAGTCAATGGCTAGAGGAGACTTGGATTTTCATTTGCCAACATTGGCCAAACCTACTTACTAGCTGCCATGCACTATTCCTTGCAAAACAAACTTGCTCTACTATAAATAGAGCTCAATTGTGATCAGTTTGACAGATGCTTTCCTCAAAATCTCTTCTTTCACTCCAATTTTGCCTTCTAAGGCAAGTCACTATCGGGTTTTGAGTTTGAGAGCTCTTCCAATCAAACCAATCACTCACACACCTCACATACATCACATATGAGCTGATTAAATACTTAGATCACTTCTGAAACACCAATTTCACAAAATCACCAGCTGGTTGCTCAAGGTTTTAACCAAGTTGCAGCTGAGGTACCACAAAGTGATCCAGCCAATTTCAATCAAGTCTAACCATTCAAACACACTCCATAGGGTGTAGGGAAGCTGTTCAGATCATCACCACTCATCTGTAACACCTCCAAATCAAAAATCACATTGCACTTGCTGTCACGGCCTAGAGGTAAGCACATACTTGGTCATCTCTCAATCTATGCATATTTCCTCGCACAATAATTTAGCCATATGTTCATAATCATGCATGGAATGTTTTCCCTCAATTAATTGCATTGTTTGAATCGTGTATCAAAAATCCTAGCCTTCATGCAGAAATTAGGGTTCTTGAGGTTTCTTCGTGATTTCATGTTTTGTGTTTAATTTAAATGAAATTAAGTGTTATAGACATGATCGTGAGGTTGAGACGAGCATAATGATATGTGGATTTCATGATATGATTACGTATTCAGTGAGATTAGATGGAAAACGCAAATCAGCCAGACCCAGAAAAACGCGCGTGTTCTTGCTTGTGTTCGTGGCGCCGTTTTCACAAATTCAAATATTTGAATTTTGTGATTTTGTTTAATTGATTCAAAAATTAATTTCTCTCTGAGTTTTAATGATTTTGAGTTGATTCTTTTTTTAATAATTCACAAAAATGTTAAAATATTTTATTTTATCAAAAAATCCCAAAAATATTATTTATTTCATATAATTGATATTTTTGCAAAGAATTAATATTTTAATTGTTTTTGACATATTAAATATTTTTTCTACATTGATTTTGCAACTTTTAATGCTTTCTAATTATTTTGTAGGTCAATAATTAATTTTTGAAGCATTAATCCAAGATCACAATTTGTTTTTCACATGTTAAACAATTTTGATCATTTTAATTGAATTTTTATTCAATTAAATACATTTTTGAAAACAAATTAGGGTTTTTGGATTAATTTAACCCTCATAAATCATTTTCAAAACACTTTGGGCCTCTAATAGAGTGTAAGACCCAATCCTTTTTTGACCAAACCATTTTTGGGCCTCAGTGCATTGTATAAGTCCCGATACCGTCAAAAACAAACGGCACGATCGTCGCCTTTTCAAAATAACCTTTGGGCCTCTCCTCGAGCTATAAGACCCATTCAAAACTTTTGGGCCTCTAATAGAGTGTAAGACCCAACCCCCTTTTAACCAAAACATTTGGGCCTCACTTATTGTATAAGTCCCTTCGCGTTAAAAGAAAACCTCGGCGCGATCGCCATTTAGAACGGAAAAATCAACCGGGCCTACCCTCGTGTTATAAGCCCCACTCTTTTTCTTTAAACTTTTTGGGCCTCTTGAGAGAGTGTAAGACCCATCCCTTTGTACATAAAACATTTTTGGGCCCCAGTCACTTGTATAAGTCCCTCTGTACAAATTCAAACAGTGCGCTCACTGATAAAACCCCGGGCCTCTCCTTGAGTTGTAAGCCCCAAATCTTTCTTTTTCAAAGCACTTTCTCCTTTGATTTTGAATATATTGTTGTTTTCAATCTTTCTTTGTTGAACAACTAACCAAACAACATGGAAGCTCTACAACCGAGTAAGTGGTTATTGCTTTCATTTACCGCTTTCATATACATATAACTGTATTGTGGGGCTGTTTCACTGTAAGTCTTCTTTCATAAACTCATATCAACTATGTAATAATAGTATAGATATTTAGAGTTTCCCCGGCAACTACGTCTAGAACTAGGTGACGCCGTTTCGTTTATTCGTAGAAATAGACAACTAGATCCCCAATAGGATCACCAGATACAGTCTTCTCTTCGGCTGTCCTCATTAGGAATTATCAAGAAACTCTACTCCCCAAGATGAATGTCTTCTCCGTGAATGGCATCTTTGAGTTTCTTCCAAATTCTCGAACTTTCCTGACTTTGATCTATTCTCAGTGAATAGCATTGCCTTGAATTTCTCAGGGTTTGGGGACCCACGGGCTTCTTAAAAGCATCGGCCTCCTCCTGGGCATCGTACAAGGACCCACAGGCTTCCTAAAAGTAACCCCGCCTCCTCTTGGGCTTAGTACAAGGACCCTACGACTTCTTAGAAGTATTCACAGCCTCCTCTTAGGCTTCGTATAATGATCTCTTCCTTCGGGAATGATAGCCTCCTCTTGGGCTTCGTACAAGGACCGATCGGCTTCTTAAAAGTTTCCAGCCTCCTCTTGGGCTTCGTACAAATTGTCCCGACGACCTCCTAGAGGTATAGGAACAGAACTTAGTCATCTGCATAGAATAGTCCTTTCAAAGAGTCTACTTCTGTTTCTCAAAGCATAGTACAAAAGATGAAACTCTAGACTTGGACAGTCTAATTTCCTTGAGTCTCCAAGACATTCTCAAGTGACCCCTTCGTTAAATAGGAAGGAAACCCGCAGACTCGGACAATCTCAATACCCTTCGGATTTCCCACATCCTCAAATAGAAGGAAATATCCCCGATCCTTGAAACAAATCCCTGAGTACAGTGTCGCTCATATAAGAACTGATTTTCTCTTTTAAAATCAGTATATTGGATCTGTCACTCAACTGAAACAGTCACCCTGGCCTCCCCTTGGGCCTTGTACAATAACTCTCCCCCAGCGGAGTCAAACAACTTTTAGCCTCTCTCTCGGGCTTTGTACGAGACACATAAGAGACTCCCTCGTTGAGTCAGACACCCTTTTCGCCTCCATCTCGGGCTTTATACGAGATACAAAAAGGTTCATATTGAGCCAAACAAATTCTAGCCTCCATCTCGGGCTTTATACGAGATACCAAAAGACTCCATCGTTGGGTCAAAACCTTTTAGCCTCTCTCTCGGGCTTTGTACGAGACACATATTAGCCTCCTCTTAGGCTTTGTATAAGAAAACCACTGGTTGATCCAATCAACCTTTTAGCATCAAAGTTGTGCCTCGTTCACAGTATACAAACATCAACAACTCCTCTCCCTTCATCTAATCGCTGTAAGCGGCAAGCCTCTGGATCATCTACATCCATGCCACTGTCCCTCTTTTAGCATGAGAAATTCCTAGGGAAAGATAGCATTGCTCTACACTGAGTTAAAGTCTTCTCCTTCAGGTTAAAATCCTCTTTAAAGGAAATTATAGTATTGCTAGGATCCGCGTATCCCGGTTAAAGTAATCCTCCTTTATAAACCAGTCACCCAACAGTTGGGACAGACAAACCCTTCTTTAGACATGACAAATTCTCTCTAAAGCCGAGGTCTTTCAGCTTCACGTCTTGGGCTTTGAACAAGACACAAATAGACTTTTCAGCTTCACATCTTGGGCTTTGATCAAGATATAAACTACCTTTCGCTTCACGTCTTGGGCTTTGAACAAGACACCAAAAACAACCATTTCCTCCCATAGAATAGGAGGAACTACGAACGCTCTGATTTCCCTGTTTCGGTAAACGGGAATACGTAGGCATAAGATCGAAAGAAAAGATCTTAGCGAGCACACTAAACAAAAAACCCAAATCCCATATCTCCATCAATCAAAAGCAGTAATTCAAAAACATCCATCCTGACATCCTAATCCTAGTTCCCCGCCAGAAACCTTCTGTCTAAAAAGAAAGAAATCAGTATTGGCGAAAATACAAATAACCAGTACAAAGGGCCCCCCACATTGATAGCATCCGTAACCTAACAGGCCGCTGTTTAAAATCAGTATGCAAAGCAGGGTTAATTGGAGACATCTATTTCCCTTCCTTATTCAGCTCACAATAGGATAAAAAATGAATCGACCTGTAGTTTTAAGCTCAACCGCAGAGAGCGAACAGGGCTTAAGAACCGCGTCCAAAATCGCTCGCTACAGAAAAAATGGCGCCCACCGTGAGGCCCTTCTCTGATTTCCTTTTTCACCTCTTTGGTTGATACCACAGATTGGGGCTTCCGCCGGGGAACTCATTTTCTGTCAGGAACTTAGGATTCATAGCTTTAAAGGTCTAGGATGTTTAGGACAAATATATATACTGCTTTTCCTAATTGAATATGTGTTTATTTTTCTGCTAATGGGAATGCGTGTGATGCCGTATGTGGAAAGAATGAGTATACACTTAAGATAAGTAATGGCGACGGGGTCGACCATCAACCTCAGTAGAGGCTGACCAACGCAACCCATTCACTCTCTTAGCCAATGGGCCGGTTGTTAAGCCTGAGAAGCTAAGGAGCCAAACCCTTTCGTAGTGCGGAAACTATCAGAAATAGTTGTTACGCGATACTACCCTCATTTGAGGCTGGTGATCTATTCTCGGTGAATGGCACTTACTCTAAGATTGCACTACAACTCCCTGGCGATCCGCTTGTTGTTTTGCTTTCCTGGGAGGAGCTAATGATAATGAGTACAGGTACAAAAATCACCCTAGTATAAACCTTTGGGGATGGGTAGAGCCTTGACTTCATGACAACGACCCTTTGACCCCATGTTTTTTCTATGTTTTTGTGTGCTGCATTCATGCATTCATCTAAAAAACATTAAAACATTCAAAAAAAAATCTTCTCCTCTAGTCTCTCTGTTTTTCAAATTAAACTAAGACTGCGATTGCAAATATCAGAGAAAAGGATTGCACTAATGGATTTCGGTAGAAGGAGAACTCACCAGTATACCTTCAAGGTTCCAAAACTAGAGGATTTGAGAGGGTTAGCAAGGATGATCACTAACCCAGAGGCTTTCAGAGCCAAGAACGGAGGTTTGCTACCACTATTAAGAGTCCATGTGATTGAGGGAATCATGGATGCGCTCGTTCAGCTTTATGATCCGGTTTAGCACTGTTTCACATTCCCGGATTACCAGCTTGCACCAACGCTGGAGGAGTATTCTCACCTGATCGATCTACACATTACAGATCGAGCTCCATTTTCTGGACTGGAAGAAATTCCAAAGAATCAGACTATTGCAAGAGCAATTCATTTGGACGAGTCTGAAGTTAGGACTCACCTAACCACTAAGGGTGGCATCCAAGGTTTGCCAGCCCAGTTCTTGACAAAGAAGGCCCTATATTTTGCCAGTATAGGAAACGTGAGTGCTTTTGAAAGCATCTTCGTCTTGCTCACCTACGGGTTATTTTTGTTTCCCAACATCAATAACTTCGTCGATATTAACGCTATTAAGGTTTTTCTCATTGGAAATCCTGTACCGACTCTGCTCGCAGATGCGTATTATTCTGTACACTTGGGGAATTTGTACAGCGGGGGGAGATCACATGTTGTGTACCTCTGCTTTACAAATGGTTTATCTCTCACTTGCCCAAGTCTGCTGCTTTTTGGGATTGCAAGAGTGCCTTACGTTGGTCGCAAAAGATCATATCTCTTACCAACTCTGATATAGATTGGTGTAATAGGATCTATGAGGGAATCAGGATCATTGACCGTTGTGGAAACTTCCCCAACGTACCCCTTATAGGAACTAAAGGAGGAATCAACTACCATCCGGTATTAGTTCGCCGTCAATTTGGATACCCGATGAGACACATCCCACTGGGTGTTCATCTGGAAGGTCTTTTCTTCAAAGAAGGAGAAAACGACAGAGCACTAAAGATGGAAATAGTACACGCTTGGAAGCATGTTCATAAGAAAGGACGAGAGTCTCTGGGAAAACCAGAATGTGTCTCGGTGGAGCCTTATCTCTATTGGGTACAAACTAGAGCTCTCAAGCTAAAGATACCTTATCCTCGTTACGGAATTCTTCCGCCGAGGGAATCTGTGATGTACTTCATGACGGAAACTGAAAAGCTTCAGGTTACTCTCAATAAAATTCAAAAGGAGAGAAGGTCTTGGAAGAACAAGTACCGCACCCTCGACATAGAGTGCATCAAAATACAGCAATTACTGAAAGAAAAAGATGCTCTGATTGAAATTTTGGAGCAACATGCTGTAAAGAACCAAGATGACCAAAGGAATCTGCTCGCTCCTTTCACCTGGCAAAGGAGTGACAACCCGACAACGGCCCAAGAGCCCCGGTCAAAGAAAAGGAAGATACCAGAATCAACACCTGATTTCTCTTCAGAGAGGACTCAGGACCCATTAGTTTAGGTTTCTGTTTATGCACTTTGTAATCTACTGTATTTCCACTTCTGTAATCCTTTGAATTCAATAAAAAGGGGTTTCCCCATCGTTTGGTATTTGCAATCTAATTGTCAAAGTTTATTTTGATTAAACCTAAAACAATTAATATAATCATTGCATTCATCATTCTCGCATCACGTATTCTTCTTCCCTACGAATCTCATGTTTGTGTCTCGATTCTAGAGTCAAACTGTCTCATTCGTATAATACTCGGGCCAATCGTCAGAAAAGGATGGATGATCTTGAGGAAGAAAATAGAGAGTTAAAAGAAGAGATCGACGCTCTGAGAGAGGATATGAGAAAGCTTCGTAACGACATGCAAGCCATGGCAGAAGCTCAGCTACAAAGAACTGTGATCTCAGAGATCACCTCAACGCCCATAGTGGATAGGTATGATCCTAGGTATCAGATACCGAAAGATCGTCCTTGGGGCATGCATGTTAACTATATCCCGGAAGGATATGTTCCGCCGATCACTGAAGATCAGGGAATCACAACAGAAGCCGCTGGTCCTGAAGGTTACAAACTTCGAGAAAGCGAAGATGCCAGGGGCATACTAAAGACTCCTGAAGGTTACAAACTTCGGGAAACGCCAAGACTCACTGCCGTAGTCACGGTCCCACCCCCTGTGGTGCACACTGTCCCGGAAGGACAGATTCCACAAACACCTTCTGGTGAGAAGGAAACTATGTTCGATAGAATGGATGAATTCCAGGAACAGTTCTTGGAAATGCAGAAGGAGCTGCAAGCCATTCGCGGTCAGGATCTATTTGGAAAAGACGCCGCAGATCTCTGCTTGGTCCCAAATGTGAAAGTTTCGCACAAGTTCCAAGTGCCCGACTTTGAAAAATATAAGGGTAACTCTTGCCCTCAAAGCCATCTGGTGATGTACGCTAGGCGGATGTCAGCCCAGACGGAGAATCAGGACTTGCTGACTCACTACTTTCAGGATAGTTTAACCGGTGCCGCACTCAAATGGTACATGGGTTTAAACCGTACTACGATCAGCACATTCAGAGATCTTGGTACTGCCTTCATCTAACAATACAAATACAATTTGGACATGGCACCCGACAGAGATCAACTCAGATTAATGTCGCAAAAGGACAAGGAAACCTTTAAGGAGTATGCTCAAAGGTGGCGTGAAATTCCCGCTCAAATTTGTCCGCCTCTTGAGGAAAAAGAGATGACAAAGATCTTCTTAAAGACCTTAAGCTCATTTTACTATGACCGAATGGTTGCCAGTGCGCCCAGTGATTTCACCGAAATGGTCGGCATGGGCGTACGCCTTGAGGAAGCCGTCCGAGAAGGACGTTTGGTAAAAGACACTGGATTGACGAGCGGTACTAAAAAATATGGTAGTGCTCTCCCTAAGAAAAAAGAGCAAGATATTGGGAATATCTCCCTCGGAAAGCAAAGGCGACGTTATCAACCGGTAGCAGCTGTGACTCCTGCTATCAGCCATGCGTCTATTCCTACGTATCAACCTCAGGTTGCGCAAGCCAACCTGACCAGCAAAGGACACAACAGCCTCTTCAGCAGGCTCGTCCCCCATATAATAACAACCGTACAACACGGCCACCAGGATTTGATCCTATACCCGTGACGTACACAGAACTGTTTCCGTTACTTCTGGCTAAGGGGCACATTCATACTAAATCTCCTCTTACAGTACCGGAAAATCCGCCTTTTTGGTTTAAGGTGGATCAAACTTGCCCTTACCACCAAGGAGGATCAGGGCATAACATAGAGACTTGTCTCAATTTCAAATCCGACGTGCAAAAGCTTGTTAGGAGCGGGGTCTTATCTTTCAAAGATACGAATCCTAATGTTCTCACGAACCCGCTGCCTCAACACGAGAAGGTTGCAGTCAATTTGATAGAAGGAGAGACTAACGATGTCTATCAAATTCACGATGTACTCTTGTTGAAAACCAATTTGGTTAAGATGCATTGTAGACAGAGTGAATATGGCCATGTGCCACCTCATAACTATCATCAGTGTAATATCTGCTCTAAAGACAATCAAGGATGTTCGGTAGTGCAAGCAGCTCTACAGGAACAAATGGATCTCGGATGGATCCAAGAGCACCGAGTTCGTGGAGTTAACATGGTCTACACGAATTCTAACGTCATTCAGAACCACGACATCCGTGCAATGAATGTCAACTTGGTGGCGATGCACTCAAGGCAAAGCCAGTATCATAATCTGCCACGGCACGATTACAGTTCTTGTCTGATTTGCTCGGTAAAAAAACAGGGATGCTCTTTCATACAGGAGGCCCTCCAGCGTCAGATGGATCTTGGATGGATCCAAGACTACCATGATAGGAACTCCTATCAAATTAACATGGTTCAGATCTTCGATATTCGCGTAATGAATACCAACCTGGTAGAGTTACATGCTGAGTAGGTCCGGCTTGGATTCTTAATATCACATGACTATCAAAGTTGTAAAGCGGGTTGCAAAACGAACGAGGTTGTACCCTTGTCCAGGAGGCACTTCAGCACTTGTTAAACCATTGGTGGATGCCAATCTACATGGATGAAGATACTCAGCAAATTAGTATCAGTAACAGGAATCCTACTCGGCGTCAAAGTCAGGATGTCCGATCAGTCGAAGCTAACCTAGTGAGGTTACATTGTATTCAAAGTGGGCGTGGCCAGGTGCCACCACACAACTATGACAGTTGTGGTGTCTGTTCGGAAAGTAACCAAGGGTGTTACCTTGTGATAGCAGCTCTTCAGGGTCAGGTCGATCATGGAGAAATTCGTCCATATCCGGGTTCTGGACCCACCAACTGGTCGCCGAACTACCTTGCCGAGCAAGTTGAGGATGTTGTCACAATCTCTGGTCATCACCATACCAGGGATGTTTTTGCCATTATCCCTCTACTTGACGAATCTAAAGTTCCCAACCGGGAACGAATCGAGATTCCTTATGATGGTCAGAAAAATCAAAAGGCTCCAGTAGTCATCTATCTACCAGGACCGCTACCGTATAAATTAGCTAAGGCAATCCCTTACAAATACTGTGCAACATGTGACGCCCCCAATCTATACCCCCAATTAACATGCAATTAAAGCAGTTAAAAGAAAATTCGAAAATTCATCAGAGTATGTTTGAAACACGGCATAGAAAGGGAGAATCCACATCAAAGTAACCAAACACATAACATACAACACCTGCCCATAATGATATGCAACCGTGGGGTAGCAGTCAACAGAGGAAACTTTGTTCCTTACACCCACTTTTCAGAAATTAGAATTAAAGCGGAAAATCTAAAATCTGAATAACATATATACATATAAACATGTCTGTCATACATCAAGTTATACATGTACAATCAAAATATATCATCAGATATACAAAACAATCACAAACGGCCACCCTAGCTACCCAGAGTCACATATCAGAGCCGACCGACAAAAGAATGAAGACGCAAAGCTTCACAAAAGAATACCTCCAGCAACTCTAATCTGCAACGCCTCATAGAGCGTTATAAAACAGCAGAAGGGTGAGAAAAACAACCATAATATAATTGCATAAAATTATATATTAACACAAATATACGCAAGTAAACACATTTCTCACCACAGTTGCACCACAATTTCTCAAAGATCAAACATAACATAATACAGCACAATTCTCAAGCATTGACACCACTACACATCAAACATACAACATACAATTACACATCTTCCATCTCATTAATCACATTCACAATTCCATGCACAAATAATTCATGATTTATGTAAATGCACAGAGACCGACACAACGACTCTATGCACATGCCATGTGGTACCGACTTCCATTGTCACGTCATCAGTTCACTCAGGAACTATTGGAACCATCGCTCGTTACTGAGGATCTCAAGTAACACCCCGTCGGGCCTACGATGTTCACCCGTCGCTTTAGGTCCTCAGGCATCGCCTCATATTTTCGAGGCACACGACGTTTTGTATTGCTTTAAGTCCTCTCTAAGGCACACAATCCGATCGCTTTAAGTACACGATCGTCTATAACCACCGCTTTAAGTCCTCAGGCATCGCCTCATATTTTCGAGGCACATGATGTTATAGCATATTCCCTCTGGAATCAAACCGCCACTCAGGACGTTTCAACAATGCATATCATGATGCTTGGCATACAATGACTCATGACATTCTCATTGCATACATACACACATTCATAATCATGCATATATCATCAAATACCACACTTAGCATTTTCTTGCCTTACGGCCACAAATCATCATAACAACAGCACATAAGTCATACCACATTCAAAGCAACACCATATAGCATAATACACGTCAAATACGCACCATTAAAATGACAAAAGTCGAGATTCGACGCTATTCACATTTCCCGACAAAAATTAAATCGGCTAACGATTTCCAAAACATCATAATCATAAAGTACAGCTCGATAGCTTTCCAACGACACCAAGAATGCAAAAATCGGATAATCGGAACAAAAGTTACGGACAAAACCGAAAACGACATTTTGAAAAATCACATTTTTGCATTTCTCCTGTTCATACGCGTATCACCCTATGTCCATACGCGTATCACCAGAATCATTTTCCTTCACAAAACCACGTTTTCAAAATCCATACGCGTACGCCCATGGCCCTTACGCGTATCACCAGAGGGCCGTGAAAACATGTATTTCATACGCGTAATGGCCCAAAAACCAGCCAATGTTACGCGTAACGCCTAGGCTCATACGCGTATTGGCATGTCCCTTACGCGTATCACCAGGACAGACCCAGAAAAATTCTGCAGAACAATTTTCTGCGTTTTCCAACCAAAGTCAACCAATTTTTCACTTATACACCAGAAAATTACCAATTTGAGTTGTAATAACACTTAACAAACATGCATAGACAATCAAGGATGCAATCAACAACAGTTTTGACACAAAAATTCCATTTCTAATCAATTTTACCAAATATGGGTTTTTACTCATTTTCCTCCAATTCAATCCAAAACAACAACAAACACACATACATAATCGTATACAATCATATAATAATCGAGTTTCGCACCCTTACCCGATTTAATCGACTCTAGAACTTGTTCTTGATGATTTTTCCACACTTTTTCTCCAATTTTCTCTCTTCTCCTCTTTTCCTCTCTTTTTCCTCTCTTCCACTTTCTTTCTCTCTAATTTTCTTCCTATTTTCATTTCTTTTCTAACTTAGTAAAAATAAATGTGAAAAGACCAAAATACCCCCACACTCAAATATCCCGCAAACGTTCCCAAAACGCAATAAAATATATTCACGACTAAAAATAACATATTTTCACACAAAAGTCGAAAATAAAATAAAATAATAATAAAATAATCAAAAGACTCAACAAAACAAAACTGGCAAAACGGGGCGTTACACAACAATAATTGAAAATGGAAAGGAAATTCCATTACCCTCCGTTGTGAACATTGCAGACATCAGTCGAGTAACACGGAGTGGTAGAATCTTCAATCGAGGGGTTGGGGAAGTTAACAAGGAAAAGGAACTTCAGACAGAAGCTCCCGATCTATCAGTCGGTCAGTCCAGTAATCCCGACCTTTCGAAAAACAATGATGAGACGCTGAAGCTCATCCAAAGGAGTGAATACAACATTGTCGATCAGCTATTACAAACTCCTTCAAAGATCTCGGTGTTATCACTATTACTCAGTTCAGAAGCCCACAGGGAGGCTCTACAGAAAGTCTTGGAACAAGCCTTTGTGGAACAGGATGTAACAATCAGACAGTTCGATAGCATTGTCTCTAACATCACTTCCTGCAACAATTTGGGATTTAGCGATGAGGAATTACCCGAAGAGGGTCGCCGTCATAACATGGCACTCAACATTACAGTTAACTGCCAGGACGATGCTTTAGCCAGCGTACTGGTAGACACTGGGCCAACCCTGAATGTTATACCGAAGTCCACTTTGATGCAATTGTCATTGAAGGGCCCTCCGATGAGAGTCGGCGAGATTGTCGTCAAAGCATTCGACGGATCCAGAAAAACAGTTATCGGCGAAGTTGATCTTCCCATAACTATTGGTCCTCACACTTTCCAAGTCACTTTCCAGGTCATGGATATCCGGGCAACGTATAGTTGTTTATTAGGAAGACCTTAGATACATCAGGCTGGAGTGGTCACTTCAACCCTCCACCAAAAGCTAAAGTTCGTTCAGAACGATCAACTTGTCACAGTCTGTGGAGAACAAGCCTTGCTTGTGAGTAACTTGTCATCATCTGCTGGTATAGAACCCGAGGAGGTTATTGGAACTCAGTTCCAAGCATTGTCGGTGAGCAAGGACAATCAATTCAAAGGAGAAACCTCGATTTCCTCATACAAAGATGCTATTAAAGCGGTCGAGAGTACCGATACGACAGGATGGGGGCAGCTTGTCATTCCTATTGACAATAAAACAAAGAAAGGTCTTGGTTTTTTTGTAACCTGTACCCGGACAGCTGCCAACGATGGAAGTCTTCATCCCCTTCAAAACTTCTTCCACAGTGGAGGTTTCCTTCACCCAGTGTCTCAGACAGTTCATGCTATCAATGAAGAAGATCCCTCTGACACATATGAAAAGTAGAAGTCCTATCTTAACGAGGACGGTTATATGTCTCAGGAAGAGGTACATATGCCTTTTTGCTTTCCTACAGAAAGTCCGAGATTTATACCAAGATCAGATGTCGAAATGATCTACGAGGATTGTGATCCGGAAGGATGCCGCGCTCCGCCAAATTCATTAGAGGAAGACACTCCGATGAAAGGCAATTTTGACTACACCTACTATGGCCCAATGGATGGTCTGCCAATGTGGCAACCTTATCCAAGAAACTTGGGGAAAGAAAGTCAGCCGAGCAATGAAAATTAGATGACCGTCGTCGAACAGAATACCCGTGTCCCCACCATGTCATGGGATCAACACTCGGGTCATTCAGAAACTACTCAACAGGAAGATGAATTCGCAACGTTCGCAGGACTTGAGTTCATCAACTATGCTTTTCCCGTGGTCAACGTCATCGAGAGAGATGACTCCTCCAGTTCCAAAGAAGTTTGGGACACCTTGGGACAACCGAATGGAAAATACGACTTCATGGTCAAGTACACCGCTCCCGAAATCTCTCGTATCAGGCTCGAAGATATCCAGCCAACTGGATGGGGAGATACAGCTGAGAGCACAAATGCTACGAAAAATGTAACAGAAGAATTCTCCTACGACAATTCTGCCTGGGAGACAGATTCCAATGATCCTACTCCACCAGAAATCAACGTTATTTCTGAAGAGAAATCAAGGAAGGTGCCAGACTTTGTGATTCACCGAGGAGTTCGTCGCCAATGGGTTGTTGTCGAGGTTCCGAAGGTCGTTCATCAGTCAAAGTAATTGCCATCTTTAACCTTTCACCCTGCCCAGGTGAAACAGATGTTTTGATAGGGCTCGTTTTCTGTAAATTTCCCTCTTCACTTTGCCCGAAGCGACAGAGTTTTGTTTTATAGGGCTGTAGTTTCAAGGATCGACTTGTTCATCAATAAAATAACGTCGTTCTGTAATTTCCGCATTAATTGCTGTTTTCTCTTTTTGCTTTTTCAAAGAAAATGGTAATCCTAAAAAACGAAACTATAAAAAAACAAGCAGTAAAATAAAACACTGCACACACTTGCATTTTTCTCTATCTCCTCTAAGCACGAATCATCCGTCATGCAGATTGCTTGTTTTAAACCCCGTTGAAACATACGATCCGATGCCTTCTCCCAACTTTGAGTTCCCGGTATTTGGGGCTGAAGAAGAAAATGACGACGGAATTCCAGAAGAGATTTCCCGACTACTCAGACAAGAGGAAAGGTCCATTGGACCTCACAAAGAACCGTTGGAAACGTTAAACTTGGGTTCCAAAAAAGAGAGAAAAGAAATCAGGATTGGGGCACTGCTCAGTCCAACTGCCAGAGAAGGTTTGATAAAGCTTCTCAAAGAATTTCCCGATGTATTCACTTGGTCCTATCAGGATATGCCAGGGTTAGATACCAGTATCGTGGAACACCACTTATCGTTAAGATCGGAATGTTCGCCAGTAAAGCAAAGGTTGAGACGCACTCACCCGGACATGGCCATCAAAATCAAAGAGGAGGTGCAGAAACAGATTGATGCGGATTTCCTCGCTACATCTAAATATCCTCAATGGTTAGCCAACATTGTACCCATTCCCAAAAAGGACGGAAAGGTCAGAATGTGTGTTGATGACAGAGATCTGAACAAGGCAAGTCCAAAGGAAGACTTTCCTTTACCACACATTGACATGCTGGTAGATAGTACAACAAAGTTCAAAGTTTTTTCCTTCATGGATGGGTTAACGGGCTATAACCAGATCAAAATGGCGCCGAAAGACATGGAGAAAACTTCGTTCATTACCCCTTGGGGTACCTTTTGTTCCAAGGTAATGTCGTTCAGTTTGAAGAACGCCGGGGCAACCTATCAAAGGGCCATGACTACTCTGTTTCATGACATGATACATAAGGAAATCGAGGTATATGTCGATGATATGATTGCAAAATCGAAAACAGAGAGTGAGCACGTTGAACATCTGTCAAAATTGTTCGAACGTCTAAGAAAATTCAAGCTCCGCTTGAATCCCAACAAGTGCACCTTCGGTGTCCCTTCAGGGAAACTACTAGGGTTCATCGTCATCCAGAAAGGAATTGAGGTTGATCCTGACAAGGTCAAGGCCATTCAAGAAATGCCTTCTCCGAAAACTGAAAAACAAGTCAGAGGATTCTTGGGACGTTTAAACTACATCTCCAAATTCATATTCCTCATGACCGCCACATGTGCACCGATTTTTAAATTACTGAAAAAGAACCAGGATTGCATTTGGACAGAAGATTGTCAAACTGCCTTTGACAGTATTACGGAATACCTGTTGAATCCTCTGATTCTATCACCTCTAGTGGAAGGAAGACCACTGATCATTTACCTCACAGTCCTAGAGGACTCAATGGGGTGTGTTCTTGGCCAATAAGATGAAACCAAAAGGAAAGAGTCTGCCATCTACTATCTAAGCAAGAAATTCACCGACTGTGAAACTCGGTACACGATGCTTGAGAAAACTTGCTGTGCTTTGGCTTGGGCAGCCAAACGTCTTCGCCAGTACATGATTCATCACACTACTTGGTTGATCTCAGAAATGGATCCAATCAAGTATGTCTTCGAAAAACCTGCTCTTACGGGAAGGATTGCCAGTTGGCAAATGCTATTATCAGAATATGACATAGAGTACCACGCTCAGAAAGCCGTTAAAGGAAGTATTTTAGCCGATCATTTGGCTCATCAACCTATTGACGATCAAGAATCAATCGGGTTTGACTTCCCAGACGAAGATGTCATGTATCTAAAGATGAAAGACTGCGATGAACCGCTACCCAGCGAAGGGCCAGAACCAGGTTCCCAATGGGGACTTATCTTTGACGGAGCAGTTAATCATTATGGAAACGGAATTGGGGCAATCATTGTTACCCCTCAAGGTACCCACATTCCTTTCACCGCTCGACTTACGTTCAGGTGTACGAACAACGAGGCCGAATACGAAGCTTGTATTATGGGTCTCGAGGAAGCAATTGATTTAAGGATCAAAAACTTGGACGTATACGACGATTCAGCCTTGGTTATCAATCAGATAAAAGGAGATTGGAACACATACCAATCAGGATTGATTCCTTACAAAGATTATGCAAGAAGGTTGCTACCCTTCTTTAACAGAGTCGAGTTTCATCATATCCCTCGTGATGAGAATCACATGGCTGATGCATTAGCCACTATCTCTTCCATGATTAGTGTAGGTCGATGGAATGACCTACCTAAGATCGACATAATGCGCCTTGAATGGCCCGCTTACGTCTTCACAATTGAAGCAGTCATAGATAACAAACCTTGGTATCACAATATCAAATGCTTCCTTCAAAAATAAGAGTACCCATCAGGGGCACTCAGAAAAGACAGGAAAACCCTCAGAAGATTGGCTGGAAACTTCTTCCTGAGCGGTGACACTCTCTATAAGAGAAATTTTGACATGGTCTTGCTCCGATGCGTAGACAGACCAGAAGCAAACATGCTTATGAAAGAAATTCATGAAGGGTCCTTTGGCACTCATGCCAACGGACACACAATGGCGAGAAAAATTCTGAGAGCAGGGTACTACTGGTTGACCATGGAATCCGACTGCTACAAGTACATGAGAAGGTGTCACAAGTGTCAGATATACTCCGACAAAATTCATGTACCGCCATCACATCTCAAAGTTCTTTCTTCCCCATGGCCTTTTTCCATATGGGGAATCGACATGATTGGCATGATTGAACCTAAGGCTTCGAACGGACATCGGTTCATCCTTGTAGCCATTGACTACTTCACTAAGTGGGTCGAAGCAGCGTCATTCGCTAATGTAACCCGACAAGTGGTGGTCCGATTTATCAAAAACAATATCATCTGCCGTTATGGTGTTCCAAGCGAGATCATTACTGATAATGGGTCTAACTTGAACAACAAGATGATGAAAGAGTTGGGCGCAGAGTTCAAGATCGAACACCATAATTCATCTCCCTACCGACCCAAGATGAACGGAGCGGTAGAAGCGGCTAACAAGAACATCAAGAGGATTGTTCAGAAGATGGTTGTAACCTATAAAGATTGGCACGAGATGCTACCCTTTACTCTTCACGGTTATCGCATATCTGTCCGTACTTCAATAGGGGCAACCCCTTTCTCTCTAGTATATGGCATGGAGGCAGTTCTCCCCATAGAAGTAGAGATCCCATCAATCCGGGTATTGATGGAAGCTAAGCTCACCGAAGCTGAATGGTGTCAAAACCGACACGACGAGCTGAATCTGATCGAAGAAAAGAGAATAACGGCACTATGCCACGGTCAGTTGTATCAACAGAGAATGAAGAGGGCGCTCGACAAAAAGGTTCGACCTCGTGTCTTCCGAAAAAGAGACCTTGTGCTCAAAAAGATTCAATCTTTTCTCACTGATTCTCGGGGCAAATAGACCCCAAATTATGATGGCCCCTATGTGGTCACGAAAGCTTTCTCAGGCGGTGCCTTGAGACTTGCAACCATGGACGGAGAGGAATTTTCCTACCCCACGAATGTTGATGTAGTCAAGAAATACTTTGCCTAAACTAAACTAAAAAAAAAAACGTCTCGGTGGATTGAAAACCCGAAAGGGCGGTCCAGGCAAAAGTTAGAGACATATAAAAAAAAAGCATCCCGATGGATTGGAAATCTCATAGTACAATCCAGACAAAAATTAGGGATAATGGCAAGTAATTATGTTCAACAGAGGCAAATCCCTCAGCAGCAGCAGTTACATCATCGGAAGAAAACTCCAGTCAAGGTCATCTTCGACAGAAGCTCAGGATGTCCCGAATTCAAAGTTGGTAGAAGGATGGTGGTCGTTACGTTTCAACGTAGCCCTTTTCCCTGTAAATTACCATTTTCTAACTTTGTAAATACTCTTTGGAATCACGCGTTTGGCTGATCTCCATCCTATCAATAAAATTTGAGCCCTTGTGCTTTTATTTGTAATTCTTATTTGTTTTAGCTTTATAGAACGACATTTTAATATGATCAACGATTCTTGAAATAAAACAAAATGAATTTACTTGTTAAACTTTTTCTGCTTTTAAAAATAAAGATGGTATTTTTTTTTACTGTGGAACATCAGAAGAACATCAACTGCTTCCCCAGAAGTAAGCGAACTTCAGAGTGCAGAATTAAAGTACTCCTTCTAACCCAGTACGCCTGAATGAAGGATCAACAATGTCAGAGACCATGAGTCGTCTGACATCCTCGGCCGAGTTCTCATCTCCTAAGCCCGACCAACATAGCTCCCAACAGGGACTATCTCTCCTAAGCAAGGTGGAATTGCTATCTTGAACCAGCGGTATCTCTATACGCCCCGCGATGGCCGAGTATCCAGTCATGTTCATCTTGTAGTTTGTGTGTCGCGTCAGTTTTGTCAGTATAAACATACACACATCGTGCATTATTGATTTGCATTCACATTTCATATTGCATCGCTATCACTCTAGTCGGTCGTGTCCCCTAGTGATAAAAGTCCTCTCAATCGAGTTGTCGGTTCTTTCCTCGTCAGGAAACGTTGTGTCTGAACAACCTCACCACAGTGTGTCCTTAAGTCAGAGTCGATACTCGACCACTTTGATAACTTGAACCTCTGAAGATCCAGAGAACTTTCAATAGATGTCACTCTTCGCCATTGAAGATGATATCCTTGCTTTCCCGGATTAAGGAAAATCCCCAGAGAAAGCCTCTTAAGCGGAGATTCGGCAGTACATCAGTGTTTCTCTGAAAATCACTGATGAAAAAGGTCATCGGCACCTCAAAATTGGACCCCATCATATGGCATTTCTCCGAGAAGATCCCGAGAAAAGTATGATGTAAGATCCCAAGTGGAAACAGTCTCTCGAGAGACTCGCTTTCCCCAATAGAATCGACAAATGGCATCTCCAACAGAGAAGTTTGTGCACCTCTACAACTCAGACGACTGGGTTTCCCCAGCAAGTCTGACATCAAAACTTTTTCCACTCAAATGGCATCTCCCCAGGAAAATTCGACGAGAAGTTTGAAGGAAAGTCGCTACAAATAGCGTTCCTTGTCAATAAAGTTTATTGACAAAAGAAACTAAGACCAGTTCCTTGGTAGGAAATCAGGATCGAGGGGAAGTTTGTTTAAGCAACTGAGACCAGTTCCTTGGTAGGACACCAGGATCGAGGGGAAGTTTGTTTCCGCAACTGAGACCAGTTCCTTGGCTGGAAGCCAGGATCGAGGGGAAGTTTACCTTTTCTAAGCATCATCGCTTAGCAAAAGAAGATGAATGCGCAAGCTACCATTCATAACCACCATCAAAATTTCGGGTATTCCGATATTTAATCCTCTTGCACCCCGAATGCCCGAATACCTTCGCCATTCACACTTTCGGGTCCAAGAAGATTAAATAGGGGCATCTGTCATACCCCAAATTTTGACCACTAAGATTTCCTATCATTGTGCAAATCATCATCACAATATGGGGGAACCATCATACCTTGTCAGTCTCCCCAAAGATGGGTGAGCATCCACTACAATCAGAATTAGGGTTTTAAGCCCTCTCAGAGCCTTAGGCAAAGGATAAATCAAGGAATGACATGATCTTCAACTTGTCTAACCTCTCAAACATCCACAATGGATCAAAAAGGACTCCCACTTCAAGGATTAAGCACAAGGTTGCTCCCTTCTAGGTGGATTAAGTCTCAAGATCGACAGTGTCACCAAATTAGGGTTTTGGTCGACCAGGGCCTCCAGATGGAAATCTTCATCTGGGCACAAGGCAATGATCCAAAACACAACCTAATACACTCCATGGAACCTCATGGACCCAAGCATCAAGTCAATTTGACCTCAGGGGATGCGTACATCAAAAATCAGGAATTAGGGTTTCTTGACCTAATTCACCCCTAAGTTGACTTTTGGGACAAATCAAGAGCCAAGACCTCAAGAAATGATTTGAGGGTCTCTACTGAATTATATTGATCCATTTGGAATAATGGATTAATCCAAGAAGCTTGAGCAACAAGTCTCAAGTTCATCTGCACCACAATTATGGTTTCGCGAGAAAAGTCAACTGTAACTTTGACTTTTGACCAGGACATGCTCCCAAACCCTAGAACATGCCTTAATGTACCCTATGACACCCTTGTAACATGTCCATCAAGTTTGATTTAGGTCAAGGACATGATTTCATGAAGAATTGCACAGTTTGGAATTCATCTGATAAAAAGTCAACTGTGCACAAAAGTCAACTTTGACTTTTTGAGATTTTTCACCAAAATGGATTTTTAACCCTAAAATGATGTTAATGTATGATTTGAATCATCATTCATCAAGAAAAATCAAAGAAAGTTGGATAACTTGTAAAAGGGGTAACCATAAAACTTAGAAATTTTTCTAAGTTATGGAAAAAGTACCACTAATACCCTAACTTTGGAGGATAATAACTCCTAAACCACATGGCCATTTTTTCTCATCCAAAGATGGATTTGTAGCCCTCATTACCCTCTACAAAAACTTCAACTAGACCTAAGTCCAATTCATTAAGGATTTTGAGTTATGGAGTGATCAAAATCAAAAAATCACACTTTGTTCCAACACTTAGTGAAAATTTCACTAAGTCAGATTTTGCTTCACTTTTTGCCAAATGTAGAGGGATTTTTCACTTGGAATCAAAAGAGATCAAAACCAAACTTGTTCAAACAGTCGTTGTATCATGTAAGGGCTTTCCAAAATGGTCAAGAGCATTACTAAATTCAACTCACACCATGAGATATGACATTGGCAAGTTGCCTTGCTGAAATCTGTCAAGGCAAGGCAAAATTTGCAATTTTGCTCGATTTGCCAAAATCAGCCAAATTCAAATGCTCCTATCCACTTGGACACATCTGATTATTGAATCTAAAGGGGACAATCACTGAGCCAAGCCTCCAAAGTCCATGGAACAAGAAATAGCATGTTGAACCTAGAATGGCCAAAATAGGGACAAGACTCCAAATTTGGATTGAAGCATTCAATGGAAGCATCAAGGTGGCATGGACTGAGCCATTCTCATCTGAAATCAGTCAAGACTTATCCAAGACCAAGGGAACCAAAGCTCTGTGCCATAACCTCTAGTCAATGGCTAGAGGAGACTTGGATTTTCATTTGCCAACATTAGCCAAACCTACTTACCAGCTGCCATGCACTATTCCTTGCAAAACAAACTTGCTCTACTATAAATAGAGCTCAATTGTGATCAATTTGAGTACACCAAAGCCATCAAACAGATGCTTTCCTCAAAATCTCTTCTTTCACTCCAATTTTGCCTTCTAAGGCAAGTCACTATCGGGTTTTGAGTTTGAGAGCTCTTCCAATCAAACCAATCACTCACACACCTCACATACATCACATATGAGCTGATCAAACACTTAGATCACTTCTGAAACACCAATTTCACAAAATCACCAGCTGGTTGCTCAAGGTTTTAACCAAGTTGTAGCTGAGGTACCACAAAGTGATCCAGCCAATTTCAATCAAGTCCAACCATTCAAGCACACTCCATAGGGTGTAGGGAAGCTGTTCAGATCATCACCACTCATCTGTAACACCTCCAAATCAAAAATCACATTGCACTTGCTGTCACGGCCTAGAGGTAAGCACATACTTGGTCATCTCTCAATCTATGCATATTTCCTCGCACAATAATTTGGCCATATGTTCATAATCATGCATGGAATGTTTTCCCTCAATTAATTGCATTGTTTGAATCGTGTATCAAAAATCCTAGCCTTCATGCAGAAATTAGGGTTCTTGAGGTTTCTTCGTGATTTCATGTTTTGTGTTTAATTTAAATGAAATTAAGTGTTATAGACATGATCGTGAGGTTGAGACGAGCATAATGATATGTGGATTGCATGATATGATTACGTATTCAGTGAGATTGGATGGAAAACGCAAATCAGCCAAACCCAGAAAAACGCGCGTGTTCTTGCTTGTGTTCTTGGCGCCTTTTTCACAAATTCAAATATTTGAATTTTGTGATTTTGTTTAATTGATTCAAAAATTATTTTCTCTCTGAGTTTTAATGATTTTGAGTTGATTCTTTTTTTAATAATTCACAAAAATGTTAAAATATTTTATTTTATCAAAATATCCCAAAAATATTATTTATTTCATATAATTGATATTTTTACAAAGAATTAATATTTTAATTGTTTTTGACATATTAAATATTTTTTCTACATTGATTTTGCAACTTTTAATGCTTTCTAATTATTTTGCAAGTCAATACTTAATTTTTGAAGCATTAATCCAAGATCACAATTTGTTTTTCACATGTTAAACAATTTTGATCATTTTAATTGAATTTTTATTCAATTAAATACATTTTTGAAAACAAATTAGGGTTTTGGGATTAATTCAACCCTCATAAATCATTTTCAAAACACTTTGGGCCTCTAATAGAGTGTAAGACCCAATCCTTTTTTGACCAAACCATTTTTGGGCCTCAGTGCATTGTATAAGTCCCGATATCGTCAAAAACAAACGGCGCGTTCGTCGCCTTTTCAAAATAACCTTTGGGCCTCTCCTCGAGCTATAAGACCCATTCAAAACTTTTGGGCCTCTAATAGAGTGTAAGACCCAACCCCCTTTTAACCAAAACATTTGGGCCTCACTTATTGTATAAGTCCCTTCGCGTTAAAAGAAAACCTCGGCGCGATCGCCATTTTGAACGGAAAAATCAACCGAGCCTACCCTCGTGTTATAAGCCCCACTCTTTTTCTTTAAGCTTTTTGGGCCTCTTGAGAGAGTGTAAGACCCATCCCTTTGTACAGAAAACATTTTTGGGCCCCAGTCACTTGTATAAGTCCCTCTGTATAAATTTAAACAGTGCGCTCACTGATAAAACCCCGGGCCTCTCCTTGAGCTGTAAGCCCCAAATCTTTATTTTTCAAAGCACTTTCTCCTTTGATTTTGAATATATTGTTGTTTTTAATCTTTCTTTGTTGAACAACTAACCAAACAGCATGGAAGCTCTACAACCGAGTAAGTGGTTATTGCTTTCATTTACTGCTTTCATATACATATAACTGTATTGTGGGGTTGTTTCACTGTAAGTCTTCTTTCATAAACTCATATCAACTGTGTAATAATAGTATAGATATTTAGAGTTTCCCCGACAACTACGTCTAGAACTAGGTGACGCCGTTTCGTTTATTCGTAGAAATAGACAACTAGATCCCCAATAGGATTACCAGATACAGTCTTCTCTTCGGCTGTCCTCATTAGGAATTGTCAAGAAACTCTACTCCCCGAGATTAATGTCTTCTCTGTGAATGGCATCTTTGAGTTTCTTCCAAATTCTCGAACTTTCCTGACTTTGATCTATTCTCGGTGAATAGTATTGCCTTGAATTTCTCGGGGTTTGGGGACCCACGGGCTTCTTAAAAGCATCAACCTCCTCTTGGGCATCGTACAAGGACCCACAGGCTTCCTAAAAGTAACCCCGCCTCCTCTTGGGCTTAGTACAAGGACCCTACGACTTCTTAGAAGTATTCACAGCCTCCTCTTAGGCTTCGTATAATGATCTCTTCCTTCGGGAATGATAGCCTCCTCTTGGGCTTCGTACAAGGACCGATCGGCTTCTTAAAAGTTTCCAGCCTCCTCTTGGGCTTCGTACAAATTGTCCCGACGACCTCCTAGAGGTATAGGAACATAACTTAGTCATCTGTATAGAACAGTCCTTTCAAAGAGTCTACTACTGTTTCTCAAAGCATAGTACAAAAGATGAAACTCTAGACTTGGACAGTCAAATTTCCTTGAGTCTCCAAGACATTCTCAAGTGACCCCTTCGTTAAATAGGAAGGAAACCCGCATATTCGGACAGTCTCAATACCCTTCGGATTTCCCACATCCTCAAAGAGAAGGAAATATCCCCGATCCTTGAAACAAATCCCTGAGTACAGTGTCGCTCATATAAGAACTGATTTTCTCTTTTAAAATCAGTATATTGGATCTATCACTCAACTGAAACAGTCACCCTGGCCTCCCCTTGGGCCTTGTACAATAACTCTCCTCCAGTGGAGTCAAACAACTTTTAGCCTCTCTCTCGGGCTTTGTACGAGACACATAAGAGACTCCCTCGTTGAGTCAGACACCCTTTTCGCCTCCATCTCGGGCTTTATACGAGATACAAAAAGGTTCATATTGAGCCAAACAAATTCTAGCCTCCATCTCGGGCTTTATACGAGATACCAAAAGACTCCATCGTTGGGTCAAAACCTTTTAGCCTCTCTCTCGGGCTTTGTACGAGACACAAATTAGCCTCCTCTTAGGCTTTGTATAAGAAAACCACAGGTTGATCCAATCAACCTTTTAGCATCAAAGTTGTGCCTCGTTCACAGTATACAAACATCAACAACTCCTCTCTCTTCATCTAATCGCTGTAAGCGGCAAGCCTCTGGATCATCTACATCCATGCCACTGTCCCTCTTTTAGCATGAGAAATTCCTAGGGAAAGATATCATTGCTCTACACTGAGTTAAAGTCTTCTCATTCAGGTTAAAATCCTCTTTAAAGGAAATTATGGCATTGCTAGGATCCGCGTATCCCGGTTAAAGTAATCCTCCTTTATAAACCAGTCACCCAACAGTTGGGACAGACAAACCCTTCTTTAGAGATGACAAATTCTCTCTAAAGCCGAGGTCTTTCAGCTTCACGTCTTGGGCTTTGAACAAGACACAAATAGACTTTTCAGCTTCACATCTTGGGCTTTGATCAAGATACAAACTACCTTTCGCTTCACGTCTTGGGCTTTGAACAAGACACCAAAAACAACCATTTCCTCCCATCTATGAACGCTCTGATTTCCCTGTTTCGGTAAACGGGAATACGTAGGCATAAGATCGAAAGAAAAGATCTTAGCGAGCACACTAAACAAAAAACCCAAATCCCATATCTCCATCAATCAAAAGCAGTAATTCAAAAACATCCATCCTGACATCCTAATCCTAGTTCCCCGCCAGAAACCTTCTGTCTAAATAGAAAGAAATCAGTATTGGCGAAAATACAAATAACCAGTACAAAGGGCCCCCCACATTGATAGCATCTGTAACCTAACAGACCGCTGTTTAAAATCAGTATGCAAAGCAGGGTTAATTGGAGACATCTATTTCCCTTCCTTATTCAGCTCACAATAGGATAAAAAATGAATCGACCTGTAGTTTTAAGCTCAACCGCAGAGAGCGACCAGCGCTTAAGAACCGCGTCCAAAATCGCTCGCTACAGATATTACATGTCATTTTCTAATGCCTTGTATGCTTGTATACCCATTTGACTTGACTTGGATCAACCTTTACATGATTGACATTTCACATGCCTTTATGGAAATGTTGAGGTGTTTGTTTTGACATTTGCTTGCCTTAAATTTTGAGAATGATTTGCCATGAGAACTTTTGTGGTAACTTGAGATGTTTGGACATTGAATCAAATGCCTTAGCGTCTGACATAGGTCACTTACAAGCCAATCTTCATACTTGGTTGCTCATTGTGTAGTCATGGTTGAATGATACATCATTAAGGTAACATCTTGGGGTATAGTTTTCAAATCTCTTGAACATGATTTAATGTGTATTTCATGGTCACTTCTCAACATTTCAAGCATGAATTTGATATGATTACATCATGTATGTTACTTGAATGCATGACTTGACTTCATTTGTGTGGCCTTTAAAGGTTAATTTGACATAGTCTTTGAATGACAAATGTTTGTGTGCTAGTGTAGAATAACTTGAATTCTTTTACACTTTCTTAGGACATTAACTTGAAGTGGATATAGTAGGTTTAGCTACTTCCCCTATTAGGTTCGTACACTTTTAGGACTCATTTCACTTTGCTTATTGTTTGACGTTACTCCTAGATTAGAATTAGGACATTTGCATAGGCATAGGTGCATAGTTTTGCATTTTCCTTTCAACTATTCAATAGTTGAGCTTGGCTTGGAGTTGGTAAGTACTTGTGTTACCTTACATTGTTGTCTACACTTATGTGACTTCTCTTTCATCTCACTTCTTCTTTAATTCTCCTTTGTGATTGAATCATCTAATGTTTACTTGTGTATTGATCACATGTTCCCTTAGGATTCCTAGCTTTAATCTAATTTTGGATTAGGTTCAAGGTAAGAGAGACATTAGGTTACCAATCTAAGTATGCTATCATAGGTACAGATTTCCCTCCTAACCTCAACTATAGGATCAACCATTGCATGACAACTTCTAGGATGGAGTTCCCCTTAGGGTTTTCTTTTAACCACTTGAGTCTCTCTCCTATCTCTCTAAAAGAAAAGAAAAATCACTTAATAAATATTATATGTAGAGTGTGCCACGAGCCTTAAGTACATGGAAAGTGATAAACAGGAGTCTCTCCTTACCTTATCTAGGGTGTTTTGCATACGTCATGTCTTGGGTCGATTTTGCAACGCATTCGATCCTATGTCATAGTCTTTAGCACAATAGATACCACAAACAAAATAAATCAAAACATTTCTTCTAAAAGACAAAAACCAATTAATCGTCTTCCTTCGGGATTCTTTTCTCATATCACTCATTCTGATTGTAAGGATACATTATTTTCGTTCTAAACAGGTAAACGCATAAGTCTCCACGCAACGAGCAGCAACACCTAAACTGCTAGGACGCGAGCGTTTGTGTCATCCACCTAAAAAACACAAACAACAAAGGTCGGTAGGTCGAACTACGACCGCTCTGATTTCCCCTCTCCTGCCCGATTGAAGATACGTAGGCATAAGACGGCGATGTCTTGGCGAGCAGCCTCCCCCCAACAATCTCGTAGTCCTCTGAACTATGTTGACTCTGACTTTCCCACTCCCGAAGGAATACGTAGGCCTAGGACAACGATGTTCTACCGAGGCACCTTTTTTTCTCCCGTTTCATTCCAGTTAGCATTCGAGCTTCAGATACCTACACCTTTTGATCAGAACAACAAGCGTGGATCCCATCGAGTATGATGGACACGAGGGGGTGCTAATACCTTTCTCTCGCGTAACCAACTCCCGAACCCCGACTATGGTTGCGATGACTATGTCTTCCCCTCCTTCAGGTTTTCTTCGATCGTTTCCTTTCCATGCTGTAATACCCCAAATTTTGACCACTTAGATTTCCCATCATTGTGAAAATCATCATCACAATATGGATGAACCATCATGCTTCATCAGTCTCCCCAAAGATGGGTGAGCATCCAATACAATCAAAATTAGGGTTTCAAGCCCTCTCTAAGTGCTTAGACAAAGGATCAATCAAGAAATGACATGATCTTCAACTTGTCTAATCTCTTAAATATCCACAATGGATCAAAAAGGACTCCCACTTTAAGGATTAAGCACAAGGCTGCTCCCTTCTAGGTGGATCAAGTCTCAAAATCGACAGTGTCACCAAATTAGGGTTTTGGTCGACCAGGGCCTCCAGATGGAAATTTTCATCTGGGCACAAGGCAATGATCCAAAACATGACCTAATATACTTCATGGAACCTCATGAACCCATGCATCAAGTCAATTTTGCCTCAGGGGATGCATTCATAAAAAATCAGGAATTAGGGTTTCTTGACCTAATTCACCCCTAAGTTGACTTTTAGGACAAACCATGAGCCAAGACCTCAAGACATGATTTGAGGGTCTCTAATATACCATATTGATCCATTTGGAACAATGGATTGATCCAAGAAGCTTGAGCAACAAGTCTCAATTTCATCTGCACCACAATTAGGGTTTTAAGAGAAAAGTCAACTGTAACTTTGACTTTTGACCAAGACATGCTCCCAAACCCTAATACATGATTGAATATACCCTATGACACCCATGGAACATGTCCATCAAGTTTGATTTAGGTCAAGGACATGATTTCCTGAAGAATTGTACAGTTTGGAATTCATCTGATAAAAAGTCAACTGTGCACAAAAGTCAACTTTGACTTTTTGAGATTTTTCACCAAAATGGATTTTTAACCCTAAAATGATGTTAATGTATGATTTGAATCATCATTCATCAAGAAAAATCAAGAAAAGTGAGATAACTTGTAAAAAGGGTAACCATAAAACTTAGAAATTTTTCTAAGTTAAAAATAAAGTGGCAAAGGTACCAACTTTAGAGGACCATAACTCCTAAACCACAAGGCCATTTTTTCTCATCCAAAGATGGATTTGTAGCCCTCATTATCACCTACAAAAACTTCAACTACAAGTCATTCTAATTCATTAAGGATTTTGAGTTATGGAGTGATCAAAGTGGCTGAAAAGTGAAAATGTCACTTTTTCCAACACTTAGTGAAATTTTCACTAAGTCAGATTCTGCCTCACTTTTTGCCAAATGTAGGGGGATTTTTCACTTGGAATCCAAAGAGATCAAAACCAAACTTGTTCAAACAGTTGTTGTATCATGTAAGAGCTTTCCAAAATGGCCAAGAGCATTGCCAAATTCAACCTACACCATGAGATACAACATTGCCAAGTTGCCTTGCTGAAATCTGTCAAGGCAAAGCAGAATTTGCAATTTTGGTCGATTTACCAAAATCAGCCAAATTCAATTGCTCTTATCCACTTGGACACCTCAGAGGATTGAATCTAAAGGGGATAATCACTGAGCCAAGCCTCCAAAGTCCATGGAACAAGAAATAGCATGTTGAACCTAGAATGGCCAAAATAGGGACAAGACTTCAAATTTGGAATGAGGCATTCAATGAAACCATCAAGGTGGCATGGACTGAGCCATTCTCATCTGAAATCAGTCAAGACTTATCAAAGACCAGGGGGACCAAAGCTCTGTGCCCTAACCTCTAGTCAATGGCTAGAGGAGACTTGGATTTTCATTTGCCAACATTGGCCAAACCTACTTACCAGCTGCCATGCACTATTCCTTGCAAAACAAACTTGCTCTACTATAAATAGAGCTCAATTGTGGTCAGTTTGAGTACACCAAAGCCATCTAACAGATGCTTTCCTCAAAATCTCTTCTTTCACTCCAATTTTGCCTTCTAAGGCAAGTCACTATCGGGTTTTGAGTTTGAGAGCAATTCCAATCAAACCAATCACTCACACACCTCACATACATCACATATGAGCTGATCAAACACTTAGATTACTTCTGAAACATCAATTTCACAAAATCACCAGCTGGTTACCCAAGGTTTTAACCAAAGTGCAGCTGAGGTACCACAAAATGATCCAGCCAATTTCAACCAATTCCAACCATCCAAACACAATCCATAGGGTGTAGGGAAGCTGTTCAGATCATCACCACTCATCTATAACACCTCCAAATCAAAAATCACTTTGAACTTGCTGTCACGACTTGGAGGTAAGCACATACTTGGTCATCTCTCAATCTATGCATATTTCCTCGCACAATAATTTGGCCATATGTTCATAATCATGCATGGAATGTTTTCCCTCAATTAATTGCATTGTTTGAATCGTGTATCAAAAATCCTAGCCTTCATGCAGAAATTAGGGTTCTTGAGGTGTCTTCGTGATTTCTTGTTGTATGTTTAATTTAAATGAAATTAAAGTACATAGACATGATCGTGGGGTTGAGGCGAGCATAATGATATGTGGATTGCATGATATGATTACGTATTCATGAAGATTGGATAGAAAATGCAAATCTGAGAAACCAAGAACACGCGCGTGTTCTTCAGCTTGTTCTTGGCGCCATTTTTAGAAATTCAAATATTTGAATTTTGTGATTTTGTTTAATTGATTCAAAAATTAATTTCTCTCTGAGTTTTAATGATTTTGAGTTGATTCTTTTTTTAATAATTCACAAAAATGTTAAAATATTTTATTTTCACAAAAAATCCCAAAAATATTATTTATTTCATATAATTGATATTTTTGCAAAGAATTAATATTTTAATTGTTTTTGACATTTTAAATATTTTTTCTACATTGATTTTGTAACTTTTAATGCTTTCTAATTATTTTGTAGGTCAATACTTAATTTTTGAAGCATTAATCCAAGATCACAATTTGTTTTCCATGTGTTAAACAATTTTTGATCATTTTAATTGAATTTTTATTCAATTAAATACATTTTGAAAACAAATTAGGGTTTTGGATTAATTCAACCCTCATAAATCATTTTCAAAACACTTTGGGCCTCTTGAGAGAGTGTAAGACCCATCCCCCCTTGTACAAAAACTTTTTGGGCCTCACTCATTGTATAAGTCCATCTGTACAAGTAAACGGCGCGATCGTCGCCCGTTTAAAAATAAAAAAATCATCTGGGCCTCTCCTTGAGCTATAAGACCCATTCAAAACACTTTGGGCCTCTATTAGAGTGTAAGACCCAATCCCCCTTTTAACCAAAACATTTTGGGCCTCACTTATTGTATAAGTCCCTCTGCGTTAAAAGAAAACCTCGGCGCGATCGCCATTTTCAAACGAAAAATCATTTGGGCCTACCCTCGTGTTATAAGCCCCACTCTTTTCTTTAAACCTTTTTGGGCCTCTTGAGAGAGTGTAAGACCCATCCCTTTGTACAGAAAACCATTTTGGGCCCCAGTCACTTGTATAAGTCCCGCTGTACAAAGTCAAACAGTGTGCTCACTGATAAAACCCTGGGCCTCTCCTTGAGCTGTAAGCCCCAAATCTTTCTTTTTCAAAGCACTTTCTCCTTTGATTTTGAATATACTGTTGTTTTCAATCTTTCCTTGTTGAACAACTAACCAAACAGCATGGAAGCTCTACAACCGAGTAAGAGGTTATTGCTTTCATTTACTGCTTTCATATTATAAACTGTATTGTGGGGCTGCTCACTGTAAGTCTCCTTTCATAAACTCATATCTACTGTGTAATAATAGTATAGATATTTCGAGTTTCCCCGGCTACTACGTCTAGAACTAGGTGACGCCATTTCATTTATTCGTAGAAATAGACGCCTAGATCCCCAATAGGAGCACCAGATACAGTCTTCTCTTCGGCTGTCCTCCTTAGGAATCGTCAAGAAGTTCTACTCCCCAAGATGAATGTATTCTCCGTGAATGGCATCTTAGAGTTTCTTCCAAATTCTCGAACTTTCCTGACTTGATCTATTCCTTGTGGATAGCTTGCCTTGAATGTCTCGGGGTTTGGGTACCCACTACGGTCATAATCTTGGACCTTAACTAAGGAACCCTCTTTAAAAGTTAAAAGTCGCTGGATAGTGTAGCGAGCGATTTTGGACGCGGTTCTTAAGCGCTGGTCGCTCTCTGCGGTTTGAGCTTAAAACTACAGGTCGATTCATTTTTTATCCTATTGTGAGCTGAATAAGGAAGGGAAATAGATGTCTCCAATTAACCCTGCTTTGCATACTGAGTTTAAACAGCGGTCTGTTAGGTTACGGATGCTATCAATGTGGGGGGCCTTTCTACTGGTTATTTGTATTTTCGCCAATACTGTTTCTTTCTTTTTATCTGGGCAGAAAGTTTCTGGCGGGGAACAAGGATTAGGATGTTAGGACTGATGCTTTTGAATTACTGCTTTTAATTGATAGAGATATGGGATTTGGGTTTTTTATTGATTGCGCTCGCTAAGATCTTTTCTTTCGATCTTATGCCTACGTATTCCCGTTTACCGAAATAGGGAAATCAGAGCGTTCGTAGTTCCTCCTATTCTATGGGAGGAAATGGTTGTTTTTGGTGTTTTGGTGTCTTGTTCAAAGCCCAAGACGTGAAGCGAAAGGTGGTTTGTATCTTGTTCAAAGCCCAAGATGTGAAGCTGAAAGACCTCGACTTTAGAGAGAATTTGTCATCTCTAAAGAGGGGGAAGAGGAGAATTACTTTAACTGGGATACGCGGATCCGAGCAATGCGATAATTTTCGAAGAAAGGGTTTTAACCTGAAGGAGAAGACTTTAACTCAGTGTAGAGCAATGCCATCTTTCCTTAGGAATTTCTCATGCTAAAAGAGGGACAGTGGCATGGATATAGATGATCCAGAGGCTTGCCGCTTACAGCGATTAGATGAAAGGAAAGGAGTTGTTGATGTTTGCGTACTGTGAACGAGGCACAGCTTTGATGCTAAAAGGTTAATTGGATCAACCAGTGGTTTTCTTATACAAAGCCTAAGAGGAGGCTAATTTTCGCTAGGAAAATCATTATACAAAGCCTAAGAGGAGGCTATTTTGTGTCTCGTACAAAGCCCGAGAGAGAGGCTAAAAGTTTTTGACCCGACGATAGAGTCTTCGTGTCTCGCACGAAGCCTGAGATAGAGGCTATTGTTTGTTTGACTCTACGAGGGAGTCTTTGTGTCTCGTACGAAGCCCGAGATAGAGGCTAAAAGTTTGACTCAACAAGAGAGTCTTTGATACTCAACAAGAGAGTGTTTTTGTATCTCGTACGAAGCCCGAGATGGAGGCTAAAGGTTTGTTTCAGTTGAGTGACAGATCCAATATACTGATTTTAAAAGAGAAAATCAGTTCTTATATGAGCAACATTGTACTCAGGGATTTGATTTGAGGATCAGGGATATTTCCTTCTCCTTGAGGAAACGGGAAATCCAAAGGGTATTGAGATTGTCCGAGTCTGCGGGTTTCCTTCCTATTTAACGAAGGGGTCACTTGAGAATGTCTCTGAGACTCAAGGAAGTTAGACTGTCCAAGTCTAGAGTTTTTTTCTTTTGTACCATGCTTTGAGAAACAGTAGTAGACTCTATGAAAGGACTATTCTATGAGGATGACTAGGTTCTGTTCCTATACCTCTAGGAGGTCGTCGGGACAATTTGTACGAAGCCCAAGAGGAGGCTGGAAACTTTTAAGAAGCCTACGGGTCCTTGTACGAAGCCCAAGAGGAGGCTATCATTCCCAAAGGAAGAGATCATTGTACGAAGCCTAAGAGGAGGCTGTGAATACTTCTAAGAAGCCGTAGTGTCCTTGAATAATGCCCAAGAGGAGGCCGATGCTTTTAAGAAGCCCGTGGGTCTATCATCTCCTTTCCATTAGGAGAGATAACTCTTTTAAAGATAAAAACCACTGGTAAACGTGCGAGGTTTACTATCCAGCGACTTTTAACTTTGAAAGAGGGTTCCTTAGTTAAGGTCCAAGATTATGACCGTAGTGGGTACCCAAACCCCGAGACATTCAAGGCAAGCTATCCACAACGAATAAATCAAGTCAGGAAAGTTCGAGAATTTGGAAGAAACTCAAAGATGCCATTCACGGAGAATACATTCATCTTGGGGAGTAGAGCTTCTTGACGATTCCTAAGGAGGACAGCCGAAGAGAAGACTGTATCTGGTGCTCCTATTGGGGATCTAGGCGTCTATTTCTACGAATAAATGAAACGACGTCACTTAGTTCTAGACGTAGTAGCCGGGGAAACTCGAAATATCTATACTATTATTACACAGTAGATATGAGTTTATGAAAGGAGACTTACAGTGAGCAGCCCCACAATACAGTTATATATATATGAGTTTATGAAAGGAGACTTACAGTGAAACAGCCCCACAATACAGTTATATACATATGAAAGCGGTAAATGAAAGCGGGTAAACACTTACTCGGTTGTAGAGCTTCCATGCTGTTTGGTTAGTTGTTCAACAAAGAAAGATTGAAAACAACAGTATATTCAAAATCAAAGGAGAAAGTGCTTTGAAAAAGAAAGATTTGGGGCTTACAGCTCAAGGAGAGACCCAGGGTTTTATCAGTGAGCGCACTGTTTGAATTTGTACAGAGGGACTTATACAAGTGACTGAGGCCCGAAAAAGGTTTTTTGTACAAAGGGATGGGTCTTACACTCTCTCAAGAGGCCCAAAAAAGGTTTTAAAGAAAAGAGAGGGGCTTATAACACGAGGGTAGGCCCAAATGATTTTTCGTTTAAAAATGGCGATCGCGCCGAGGTTTTCTTTTAACGCAGAGGGACTTATACAATAAGTGAGGCCCAAAATGTTTTGGTTAAAAGGGGGATTGGGTCTTACACTCTAATAGAGGCCCAAAGTGTTTTGAATGGGTCTTATAGCTCAAGGAGAGACCCAGATGATTTTTTATTTTTAAACGGGCGACGATGGCGCCGTTTACTTGTACAGAGGGACTTATACAATGAGTGAGGCCCAAAAAGTTTTTGTACAAGGGGGGATGGGTCTTACACTCTCTCAAGAGGCCCAAAAAGTTTTGAAAATGATTTATGAGGGTTGAATTAATCCAAAACCCTAATTTGTTTTCAAAATGTATTTAATTGAATAAAAATTCAATTAAAATGATCAAAAATTGTTTAACACATGGAAAACAAATTGTGATCTTGGATTAATGCTTCAAAAATTAAGTATTGACCTACAAAATAATTAGAAAGCATTAAAAGTTACAAAATCAATGTAGAAAAAATATTTAAAATGTCAAAAACAATTAAAATATTAATTCTTTGCAAAAATATCAATTATATGAAATAAATAATATTTTTTGGGATTTTTTGTGAAAATAAAATATTTTAACATTTTTGTGAATTATTAAAAAAAGAATCAACTCAAAATCATTAAAACTGAGAGAGAAATTAATTTTTGAATCAATTAAACAAAATCACAAAATTCAAATATTTGAATTTCTAAAAATGGCGCCAAGAACAAGCTGAAGAACACGCGCGTGTTCTTGGTTTCTCAGATTTGCATTTTCTATCCAATCTCCATGAATACGTAATCATATCATGCAATCCACATATCATTATGCTCGCCTCAACCTCACGATCATGTCTATGTACTTTAATTTCATTTAAATTAAACATACAACAAGAAATCACGAAGAGACCTCAAGAACCCTAATTTCTGCATGAAGGCTAGGATTTTTGATACACGATTCAAACAATGCAATTTATTGAGGGAAAACATTCCATGCATGATTATGAACATATGGCCAAATTATTGTGCGAGGAAATATGCATAGATTGAGAGATGACCAAGTATGTGCTTACCCAAGTCGTGATAGCAAGTTCAAAGTGATTTTTGATTTGGAGGTGTTACAGATGAGTGGTGATGATCTGAACAGCTTCCCTACACCCTATGGATTGTGTTTGGATGGTTGGACTTGATTGAAATTGGCTGGATCATTTTGTGGTACCTCAGTTGCACTTTGGTTAAAACCTTGAGCAACCAGCTGGTGATTTTATGAAATTGATGTTTCAGAAGTAATCTAAGTGTTTGATCAGCCCATATGTGATGTATGTGAGGTGTGTGAGTGATTGGTTTGATTGGAATTGCTCTCAAACTCAAAACCTAATAGTGACTTGCCTTAGAAGGCAAAATTGGAGTGAAAGAAGAGATTTTGAGGAAAGCATCTGTTAGATGGCTTTGGTGTACTCAAACTGACCACAATTGAGCTCTATTTATAGTAGAGCAAGTTTGTTTTGCAAGGAATAGTGCATGGCAGCTGGTAAGTAGGTTTGGCCAATGTTGGCAAATGAAAATCCAAGTCTCCTCTAGCCATTGACTAGAGGTTAGGGCACAGAGCTTTGGTTCCCTTGGTCTTGGATAAGTCTTGACTGATTTCAGATGAGAATGGCTCAGTCCATGCCACCTTGATGGTCCATTGAATGCCTCATTCCAAATTTGAAGTCTTGTCCCTATTTTGGCCATTCTAGGTTCAACATGCTATTTCTTGTTCCATGGACTTTGGAGGCTTGGCTCAGTGATTGTCCCCTTTAGATTCAATCCTCTGAGGTGTCCAAGTGGATAGGAGCAATTGAATTTGGATGATTTTGGCAAATCGACCAAAGTTGCAAATTCTGCCTTGCCTTGACAGATTTCAGCAAGGCAACTTGGCAATGTTGTATCTCATGGTGTAGGTTGAATTTGGCAATGTTCTTGGCCATTTTGGAAAGCTCTTACATGATACAACAACTGTTTGAACAAGTTTGGTTTTGATCTCTTTTGATTCCAAGTGAAAAATCCCCCTACATTTGGCAAAAAGTGAGGCAGAATCTGACTTAGTGAAAATTTCACTAAGTGTTGGAAAAAGTGACATTTTCACTTTTCAGCCACTTTGATCACTCCATAACTCAAAATCCTTAATGAATTGGAATGACTTGTAGTTGAAGTTTTTGTAGGTGATAATGAGGGCTACAAATCCATTTTTGGATGAGAAAAAATGGCCTTGTGGTTTAGGAGTTATGGTCCTCCAAAGTTGGTACCTTTGCCACTTTATTTTTAACTTAGAAAAATTTCTAAGTTTTATGGTTACCCCCTTTTACAAGTTATCTCACTTTTCTTAATTTTTTTTGATGAATGATGATTCAAATCATACATTAACATCATTTTAGGGTTAAAAATCCATTTTGGTGAAAAATCTCAAAAAGTCAAAGTTGACTTTTGTGCACAGTTGACTTTTTATCAGATGAATTCCAAACTGTGCAATTCTTCAGGAAATCATGTCCTTGACCTAAATCAAACTTGATGGACATGTTCCATGGGTGTCATAGGGTATATTCAATCATGTATTAGGGTTTGGGAGCATGTCTTGGTCAAAAGTCAAAGTTACAGTTGACTTTTCTCTTGAAACCCTAATTGTGGTGCAGATGAAATTGAGATTTGTTGCTCAAGCTTCTTGGATCAATCCATTGTTCCAAATGGATCAATATGGTATATTAGAGACCCTCAAATCCTCTCTTGAGGTCTTGGCTCATGGTTTGTCCCAAAAGTCAACTTAGGGGTGAATTAGGTCAAGAAACCCTAATTCCTGATTTTTGATGAATGCATCCCCTGAGGCAAAATTGACTTGATGCATGGGTTCATGAGGTTCCATGAAGTATATTAGGTCATGTTTTGGATCATTGCCTTGTGCCCAGATGAAAATTTCCATCTGGAGGCCCTGGTCGACCAAAACCCTAATTTGGTGACACGGTCGATCTTGAGACTTGATCCACCTAGAAGGGAGCAGCCTTGTGCTTAATCCTTGAAGTGGGAGTCCTTTTTGATCCATTGTGGATGTTTAAGAGATTAGAAAAGTTGAAGATCATGTCATTTCTTGATTGATCCTTTGTCTAAGCACTCAGAGAGGGCTTGAAACCCTAATATTGATTGTAGTGGATGCTCACCCATCTTTGGGGAGACTAATGAAGCATAAAGGTACATCCATATTGTGATGATGATTTTCACAATGATGGGAAATCTAAGTGGTCAAAATTTTGGGTATTACAGATGCCCCTATTTAATCTTCTTGGACCCGAAGGTGTGAATGACGAAGGGATTCGGGCATTCGGGGTGCAAGAGGATTAAATATCGGAATACCCGAAATTTTGATGGTGGTTATGAAAGGTAGCTTACGCATTCATCTTCTTTATCTAAGAAATGATGCTTAGAAAAGGTAAACTTCCCCTCGATCCTGGTCTTCAGCCAAGGAACTGGTCTCAGTTTTCTTTTGTCAACTTCCCCTCGTTCTTGGTTTCCTACCAAGGAACTGGTCTTAGTTTCTGATTTAAACTTCCCCTCGATCCTGGTTTCCTACCAAGGAACTGGTCTTAGTTTCTTAAGTAAACTTCCCCTCGATCCTGGTTTCCTACCAAGGATCTGGTCTCGGTTTCTTTTGTCAATAAACTTTATTGACAAGGGACGCTATGAGTAGCGGTTTTCCCTCAAACTTCTCGCCGAATTTTCCTGGGGAGATACCATTTGAGTGGAAAAATTTTTGATGTCAGACTTGCTGGGGAACCCATTCGTCTGAGTTGTAGAGGTACACAAACTTCTCTATTTTGGAGACGCCATTTTTCGATTCTACTGGGGAAAGTGAGTCTCTTGAGAGACTGTTTTCGTTTGGGGTTACATCATACTTTTCTCAGGATCTTCCCGGAGAAATGCCATATGATGGGATCCAATTTTGAGGTGCCAATGACCTTCTCATCAGTGGTTTTTCGGAGCAAAACTGGCGTGCTGCCGAATCTCTGATCACGAGGCTTTCTTTGTGGATTTTCCTTAATCCGGGAAAGCAAGGATATCATCTTCAAGGGCGAAGAGTGATGCTTATTTAAAGTTTCTCTGGTCATTCAGAGGTTCAAGTTATCAAAGTGGCCAAGGACCAACTTCTTTCCAGAATTAAACTGGAAGCGAGGTTGTTCAGACACAGTATTTCCTGACGAGGCAAGAACTGACAACTCGATTGAGAGGACTTCTACCACTAAGGGACAGGACCGACTAGAGTGATAGTGATGCAATATGAAATGTGAATGCAAATAAAAAAATGCATGATGTATGTATGTATGTGCTGACAAAACAGACGCAACATACAGACTAAGAGATGAACACAATTGGATACTCGGCCATCGCGGGGCGAAGAAGTACCGTTGATTCAAAATAGCAATTCCACCTTGCTTAGGAGAGATAGTTCCGTTGGGAGCTATGTTGATCGGGCTTAAGAGATGAGAACTCGACCGAGGATGTCAGACGAAACAAGGTCTCTGACACAGTTGATCCCTTCATTCAGGCGAACTGGTTTAGAATGAGTACTTTGATTCTGCACTTTGAAGTTCGCTTACTTCGGGAGAAGCGATCGATGTTCTTCTGATGTTCAACAGTCAAAAGAAATGCCATCTTTAATTTAAAAGCAGAAAAAGTTTAACAAGTAAATTTATTTTTGTTTTATTTCAAGAATCGCTGATTAAGTTTAAACAACGTCGTTCTGTAAAGCTAAAACAAGTAAAGAATTACAAACAAAAGCACAAGGGCTCAAATTTTATTGATAAGATGGAGATCAGCCAAACACGTGATTCTAAAGAGTATATACAAAGTTAGAAAATGGTAATTTACAGGGAAAAGGGCTACGTTGAAACATAACGACCACTATCCTTCTACCAACTTTGAGTTCGGGACATCCTGAGCTTCCGTCGAAGATGACCTTTGACTGGAGATTTCCTCCGATAGATGATGCAACTGCTGCTGAGGGACTTGCCTCTGTTGAACATAGTTACTTGCCATTATCCCTAACTTTTGCCTGGATTGTACTATGAGATTTCCAATCCATCGGGATGATTTTTTTTCATGTCTCTAACTTTTGCCTGGACTGCCCTTTCGGGTTTTCAATCCACCGAGACGTTTTTTTTTTAGTTTTAGGCGAAGTATTTCTTGACTACATCAACATTCGTGGGGTAGGTAAATTCCTCTCCGTCCATGGTTGCAAGTCTCAAGGCGCCGCCTGAGAAAGCTTTTGTGACCAAATAGGGGCCATCATAATTCGGTGTCCATTTGCCCCGAGAGTCAGTGAGAAATGATTGTATCTTCTTGAGCACGAGGTCTCCTTTTCTGAAAATACGAGGTCGGACCTTTTTGTCGAACGCCCTTTTCATTCTCTGTTGATATAACTGACCGTGGCATAGTGCCGTGATTCTCTTTTCTTCGATCAGGTTCAGTTCGTCGTGTCGACTTTGACACCATTCAGCTTCGGTGAGCTGAGCTTCCATCAATACCCGGATTGATGGGATCTCTACTTCTATGGGGAGCACTGCTTCCATGCCATATACTAGAGAGAAAGGGGTTGCCCCTGTTGAAGTGCGGATAGATGTTCGATAACCGTGAAGAGAAAAGGGTAGCATTTCGTGCCAATCTTTATAGGTTACAACCATCTTTTGAACGATCTTCTTGATGTTCTTGTTAGCCCCTTCTACCGCCCCGTTCATCTTGGGTCGGTAGGGAGATGAGTTATGGTGTTCGATCTTGAACTCTGCACACAACTCTTTCATCATCTTATTGTTCAAGTTAGATCCATTATCAGTAATGATCTCGCTTGGAACACCATAACGGCAGATGATATTGTTTTTGATAAATCGGACCACCACTTGTCGGGTTACATTGGCGAATGACGCTGCTTCGACCCACTTGGTGAAATAATCAATGGCTACCAGGATGAACCGATGTCCGTTTGAAGCCTTGGGCTCAATCATACCAATCATGTCGATTCCCCATATGGAAAAAGGCCACGGGGAAGAAAGAACTTTTAGATGTGATGGCGGTACATGAATTTTGTCGGAGTATATCTGACACTTGTGACACCTCCTCATGTACTTGTAGCAGTCGGATTCCATGGTCAACCAATAATACCCGGCCCTGAGAATTTTTCTCGCCATTGTGTGTCCGTTGGCATGAGTGCCAAAGGATCCTTCATGAATTTCTTTCATGAGCATGTCTGCTTCTGGTCTGTCGACACATCGGAGCAAGACCATGTCAAAATTTCTCTTATAAAGAGTGTCACCGCTCAGGAAGAAGTTTCCAGCCAATCTTCTGAGGGTTTTCCTGTCTTTTCTGAGTGCCCCAGATGG
This sequence comes from Lathyrus tuberosus, assembly GCA_022829125.1. Taxonomy (NCBI): domain Eukaryota; kingdom Viridiplantae; phylum Streptophyta; class Magnoliopsida; order Fabales; family Fabaceae; genus Lathyrus; species Lathyrus tuberosus. Next base: position 18,603,695 of record JALAZF010000012.1, on the reverse strand, counting down.
GTACTCTTGTTTCTGAAGGAAGCATTTGATATCGTGATACCAAGGTCTGTCGTCTATGACTGCTTCAATCGCGAAGATGTAAGCGGGCCGTTCAAGGCGCATGATGTCGATCTTAGGTATGTCATTCCATCGACCTACACTAATCATGGAAGAGAGAGTGGCTAATGCATCAGCCATGTGATTCTCATCACGAGGGATGTGATGAAAGTCGACTCTGTTGAAGAAGGGTAACAACCTTCTTGCATAGTCTTTGTAAGGAATCAATCCTGATTGGTATGTGTTCCAATCTCCTTTTATCTGGTTAATAACCAAGGCTGAATCACCGTATACGTCCAAGTTTTTGATCCTTAAATCAATCGCTTCTTCGAGACCCATGATACATGCTTCGTATTCTGCCTCGTTGTTCGTACATTTGAACGTAAGTCTAGCAGTGAAAGGAGTGTGGGTACCCTGAGGGGTAACAATGATTGCCCCAATTCCGTTTCCATAATGATTGACTGCTCCGTCAAAGATAAGTCCCCACTGGGAACCTGGTTCTGGCCCTTCACTGGGTAGCGGTTCATCACAATCTTTCATCTTTAGATACATGACATCTTCGTCTGGGAAGTCAAACCCAATTGATTCTTGATCGTCAATCGGTTGATGAGCCAAATGATCGGCTAAAATACTTCCTTTAACCGCTTTCTGAGCATGGTACTCTATGTCATATTCTGATAGTAACATCTGCCAACGGGCAATCCTTCTCGTGAGAGCAGGTTTTTCGAAAACGTACTTGATTGGATCCATTTCGGAGACCAACCAAGTAGTATGACGAATCATGTACTGGCGAAGACGTTTGGCTGCCCAAGCCAAAGTGCAACAAGTTTTCTCAAGCATTGTGTACCGAGTCTCGCAGTCGGTGAATTTCTTGCTTAGATAGTAAATGGCAGACTCTTTCCTTTTAGTTTCATCTTGTTGGCCAAGTACACATCCCATTGAGTCCTCTAGGACTGTGAGGTAAATGATCAGTGGTCTTCCTTCCACTGGAGGTGATAGGATCGGAGGATTCAACAGATATTCCTTGATACTGTCGAAGGCGGTTTGGCAATCTTCTGACCAAACGCAATCCTGGTTCTTTTTGAGTAATTTGACGCACATGTCGCGGTCATAAGGAATATGAATCTGGAGATGTAGTTCAAACGTCCCAGGAATCCTCTGACTTGTTTTTCAGTTTTCGGAGAAGACATTTCTTGAATGGCCTTGACCTTGTCAGGATCAACTTCAATTCCTTTCTGGCTGACGATGAACCCTAGTAATTTCCCCGAACGGACACCGAAGGTGCACTTGTTGGGATTCAAGCGGAGCTTGAATTTTCTTAGACGTTCGAACAATTTTGACAGATGTTCAACGTGCTCATCCTCTGTTCTTGATTTTGCAATCAAATCATCGACATATACCTCGATTTCTTTGTGTATCATGTCATGAAACAGAGTAGTCATGGCCCTTTGATAGGTTGCCCCGGCATTCTTCAAACCGAACGACATTACCTTGTAACAAAAGGTACCCCATGGGGTAATGAACGAAGTTTTCTCCATGTATTTCGGCGCTATTTTGATCTGATTATAGCCCGAGAATCCATCCATGAAGGAGAATACTTTGAACTTTGTTGTGCTGTCAACCAGCATGTCAATGTGTGGTAAAGGAAAGTCGTCCTTTGGACTTGCCTTGTTTAGATCTCTGTAATCAACACACATTCTGACCTTTCCATCCTTTTTGGGAACGGGTACGATGTTGGCTAACCATTGAGGATATTCAGATGTAGCATGGAAACCCGCGTCGATCTGTTTCCGTACCTCCCCTTTGATTTTGATGGCCATGTCTGGGTGAGTTCGTCTCAACCTTTGCTTTACTGGCGAACATTCCGATCTTAGCGGTAAGTGATGTTCCACGATGCTAGTATCCAACCCTGGCATATCCTGATAGGACCAAGCGAATACATCGGGGAATTCTTTGAGAAGCTTTATCAAACTTTCTTTGACAGTTGGACTGAGCAGTGCTCCGATCCTGAAATCTTTTCTCTCTTTTTCTGAACCCAAGTTTACCCTTTCCAACGGCTCTTTGTGAGGTTCAATGGACCTTTCCTCTTGTCTGAGTAGTCGGGAGATCTCTTCTGGAATTTCGTTGTCATTTTCTTCTTCAGCCTCGAATACCGGGAACTCAAAGTTAGGAGAAGGCATCGGATCGTATGTTTCAACGGGGTATAAAACAAGCAATCTGCATGACGTGATGATTCGTGTTTAGAAGAGATAGAGAAAATGTAAGTGTGTGCAGTGTATTTATTTTACTACTTGTTTTTATTTTTGAATGTTTTTTAGGATTACCATTTTCTGAAAAAGCTAAAAGAGAAAACAACAATTAATGCGAAAATTACAGAACGACGTTATTTTATTAATGAACAAGTCGAATCTTGAAACTACAGCCCTATAAAACAAAACTCACTCGCTTTGGGCAAAGCGAAGAGGGAAATTTACAGAAAGCGGGCCCTATCAAAACATCCGTTTCACCTGGGCAGGGTGAAAGGTTAAAGATGGCAATTACTTTAACTGATGAACGACCTTCGGAACCTCGACGGCAACCCATTGGCGGTGAACTCCTCGGTGAATCACAAAGTCTGGCACCTTCCTTGATTTGTCTTCAGAAATGACGCTGATTTCTGGTGGAGCAGGATCATTGGAATCTGTCTCCCAAGCAAAATTGTCGTAGGAGGATTCCTCTGTTGCATTTTGCATAGCATTGGTGCTCTCAGCTGTATCTCCCCATCCAGTTGACTGGATATCTTCGAGCCTGATACGAGAGCTTTTGGGAGCAGTGTACTTGACCATAAAGTCGTATTTTCCACTTGGTTGTCCCAAAGTGTCCCAAACTTCTTTGGAACTGGAGAAGTCATCCCTCTCGATGACGTTGACCTTGGGAAAAGCGTAGTTGATGAATTCTAGTCCTGCAAACATTGCAAATTCATCTTCATGTTGAGTAGTTTCTGAATGACCTGAGTGTTGATCCCATGACATGGTGGGGACACAGGTATTCTGTTCAATGACGCTCAGCTGAGTTTCATTACTCGGCTGACTTTCTTGCCCCAAGTTTCCTGGGTAAGGCTGCCACATTGGCAGACCATCCATCGGGCCATAGTAATTGTGATCAAAGTTTTCTTTCATCTGAGTGTCTTCCTCTAATGAATTTGGCGGAGCACGGCATCCTTCCGGATCACAATCTCCGTAGATCATTTCGACATCTGATCTTGGTATAAATCTCAGACTTTCTGTAGGAAAGCAAAAAGGCATAGGCACCTCTTCCTGAGACATATAGCCGTCCTTGTTAAGGTAGGACTTCCATTCTTCATCTGTGTCAGAGGGATCTTCCTCATTGATAGCATGAACTGTCTGAGACACTGGGTGAAGAAAACCTCCACTGTGGAAGAAGTTTTGAAGGGGATGAAGACTTTCATCGTTGGCGGCTGTCTGAGTACAGGTCGCAGAAAAACCAAGACCCTTCTTTGTTTTATTGTCGGTGGGAATGACAAGCCGTCCCTATCCTTTTGTATCGGTACTCTCGACCGCTTTGATAGCATCTTTGTATGAAGAAATTGAAGTTCCTTCTTCGGATTGATCGTTTTTGCTCACCGATAGTGCTTGGAACTGAGTTCCAATAACCTCCTCGGGTTCTACACAAGCAGACGATGATAAGTTACTCACAAGCAAGGCTTGTTCCCCACAAACCGTGACAAGTTGATCGTTCTTGATGAACTTTAGCTTTTGGTGGAGGGTTGAAGTAACCGCTCCAGCCTGATGTATCCAAGGTCTTCCTAATAAACAACTGTATGTTGCCCGGATGTCCATGACCTGGAAAGTGACTTGGAAAGTGTGAGGACCAATAGTTATGGGAAGATCAACTTCGCCGATAACTATTTTTCTGGATCTGTCGAATGCTTTGACGACGACCTCACTGACTCTCATTGGAGGGCCCTTGAATGATAATTGCATCAAGGTGGACTTCGGCATAACATTCAGGGCTGACCCTGTGTCTACCAGTACGTTGGCTAAAGCATCGTCCTGGCAGTTAACTGTAATATTGAGCGCCATGTTATGACGGCGACCCTCTTCGGGTAATTCCTCATCACTAAATCCCAAATTATTGCAGGAAGTGATGTTAGAGACAATGCTATCGAATTATCTGATTGTTACATCCTGTACCATAAAGGCTTGCTCCAAGACTTTCTGTAGAGCCTCCCTATGCGCTTCTGAACTGAGTAACAGTGATAATACTGAGATCTTTGAAGGAGTCTGTAACAGTTGATCAACAATGTTATATTCACTCCTTTGGATGAGCTTTAGCATCTCATCTTTGTCTTTTGAAAAGTCAGGATTACCAGATTGACCGACTGGTGGTTCAGGAATTTCCGCCTGAAGTTCCTTTTCTTTGTTGGATTCTCCAACCCCTCGGTTGAAGATTCGACCGCTCCGTGTTACACGGCTGATGTCTGCAATATTCACGACGGAGGGTAATGGAATTTCCTTTCCATTCTCGATTATTGTTGCACCGTATTTGTAAGGGATTGCCTTAGCTGATTTATACGGTAGTGGCCCCGGTAGATAGATGACTATGGGAACCTTCTGATTTTTTTGACCATCATAAGTAACCTTGATCCGTTCCCAGTTGGGAACTCTAGATTTGTCAAGTAGAGGGATGATGGCAAAAACATCCCTGGTCTTGTGATGACCAGAGATCGTGACAACATCCTCAACTTGCTCGGCAATGTAGTTCGGCGACCAAATGATGGGTCCTGAACCGGGATATGGACGAATTTCTCCATGATCGACCTGACCCTGAAGAGCTGCTCTCACAAGGTAACACCCTTGGTTACTTTCTGCACAGACGCTACAACTGTCATAGTTGTGTGGTGGCACCTGGCCACGCCCACTTTGAATACAATGTAACCTCACTAGGTTACCTTCCATTGATCGGACATCCTGACTTTGACGACGAGTAGGATTCCTGTTATTGATACTAATCTGCTGATTATCTTCGTCCATATAGATTGGCATCCACCAGTGATTTAACAAGTGCTGAAGTGCCTCCTGGACAAGGGTACAACCTCGATCGTTTTTGCAACCTGCTTTACAGCTTTGATAGTCATGTGATATTAAGAATCCAAGTCGGACCTGCTCAGCATGTAACTCTACCAGGTTGGTATCCATTACGCAGATGTCGAAGATCTGAACCATGTTGATTTGATAGGAGTTCCTATCATGGTAGTCTTGGATCCATCCAAGATCCATCTGACGCTGGAGGGCCTCTTGTATGAAAGAGCATCCCTGTTTGTTTACCGAGCAAATCAGACAGGAACTGTAATCGTGCCACGGCAGATTATGATAATGGCTTTGCCTTGAGTGCATTGCCACCAAGTTGACATTCATCGCACGGATGTCGTGGTTATGAATGACATTGGAATTCGTGTAAACCATGTTAACTCCACGAAATCGGTGCTCTTGGATCCATCCAAGATCCATTTGTTCTTGTAGAGCTGCTTGCACTACAGAACATCCTTGGTTGTCTTTAGAGCAGATATCACACTGGTGATAGTTATGAGGTGGCACATGGCCATATCCACTCTGTCTACAATGCATCTTGACCATATTGGTCCCCAATAAGAGTACATCGTGAATTTGATAAACATTGTTAGTCTCTTTCTCAATCAGAATGACTGCAGCTTTCTCGTGTTGAGGCAGCGGGTTCGTAAGAACATTAGGATTCGTATCTTTGAAAGATTAGAGCCCGCTCCTAACAAGCTTTTGCACGTCGGATTTGAAATTGAGACAAGTCTCAATGTTATGCCCTGAACCTCGATGATAAGGGCATGTTTGATCCGCTTTAAACCAAAAAGGCGGATTTTCCGGAACTGAAAGGGGAGACTTAGTCTGAATGTGCCCCTTAGCCAGCAGTAACGGAAATAATTCTGCGTACAACATGGGTATAGGATCAAACCCTGATGGTCGTGTTGCACGGTTGTTGTTATATGGAGGACGAGCCTGCTGAAGAGGTTGTTGTGTCCTTTGTTGGTCAGGTTGGCTCTGCGCAACCTGAGGTTGATACATAGGAACAGGTGCGGGGCCGATAGCAGGAGTAACAGCTGCTACTGGCTGATAACGTCGCCTTTGCTTTCCGAGAGAGATATTCCCAATATCTTGCTCTTTTTTCTTAGGGAGAGCACTACCGTATTTTTTAGTACCGCTCGTCGATCTAGTGTCTTTTACCAAACGTCTTTCTCGGACGGCTTCCTCAAGACGTACACCCATGCCGACCATTTGGGTGAAATCACTGGGCGCACTGGCAACTATTCGGTCATAGTAAAATGAGCTTAAGGTCTTTAAGAAGATTTTTGTCATCTCTTTTTCCTCAAGAGGTGGACAAATTTGAGCGGCAATTTCACGCCACCTTTGAGCATACTTCTAAAAGGTTTCCTTTTCCTTTTGCGACATTGATCTGAGTTGATCTCTGTCGGGTGCCATGTCCAAATTGTATTTGTATTGTTGGACGAAGGCAGTACCAAGATCTCTGAAAGTGCTGATCGTGGCATGGTTTAAACCCATGTACCATTTGAGTGCGGCACCGGTTAAACTATCCTGGAAGTAGTGAATCAGCAGGTCCTGATTCTCCGTCTGAGCTGACATCCGCCGAGCGTACATCACCAGATGGCTTTGAGGGCAAGAGTTACCCTTGTATTTTTCAAAATCGGGCACTTGGAACTTGTGCGGGACTTTCACATTTGGGACCAAGCAGAGGTCTGCGGCGTCCTTTCCAAATAGATCCTGACTGCGAATGGCTTGCAGCTCTTTCTGCATTTCCAAGAACTGCTCCTGGAATTCATCCATTCTGTCAAACATAGTTTCCTTCTTACCAGAAGGTGTCTGTGGAATCTATCCTTCCGGGACAGTGTGCACCACAGGGGGTGGTACCGTGACTACGACAGTAAGTCTTGGCGCCTCCCGAAGTTTGTAACCTTCAGGAGTCTTGAGTATGCCCCTGGCATCTTCACTTTCCCGAAGTTTGTAACCTTCAGGCCCAGCGGCTTCTGTTGCGATTCCATGATCTTCAGTGATCGGCGGAACATATCCTTCCGGGATATAGTTAACAGGCATGCCCCAAGGACGATCTTTCAGCATCTGATACCTAGGATCATACTTTTCTATGATGGGCGTTGAGGTGATCTCTGAGATCACAGTTCTTTGTAGCTGAGCTTCTGCCATGGCTTGCATGTTGTTACGAAGCTTTCTCATATCCTCTCTCAGAGCGTCGATCTCTTCTTTCAACTCTCTGTTTTCTTCCTCAAGATCATCCATCTTTTTCTGACGATTGGCCCGAGTATTATACGAATGAGACAGTTTGACTCTAGAATCGAGACACAAACATGAGATTCGTAGGGAAGAAGAATACGCGATGTGAGAATGATGAATGCAATGATTATATTAATTGTTGGTTTTTTGGTTTAATCAAAATAAACTTCGACAATTAGATTGCAAATATCAAACACTGGGGAAACCCCTTTTTATTGAATTCCAAAGGATTACAGAAATGGAAATATAGTAGATTACAAAGTGCAGAAACAGAAACCTAAACTAATGGGTCCCGAGTCCTCTCTGAAGAGAAGTCGGGTGTTGTTTCTGGTATCTTTCTTTTCTTTGACCGGGGCGCTTGGGCCGTTGTCGGGTTGTCATTCCTTTGCCAAGTGAAAGGAGTGAGCTAATTCCTTTGGTCATCTTGATTCTCTACAGCATGCTGCTCCAAAATTTCAATCAGAGCATCTTTCTCTTTTAGTAGTTGCTGTATTTGGATACACTCTACGTCGAGGGTGCGGTACTTGTTCTTCCAAGATCTTCTTTCCTTTTGAACTTTGTTGAGAGTAACCTGAAGCTTTTCAGTTTCCGTCATGAAGTACATGACAGTTTCCCTTGGTGGAAGAATTCCGTAACGAGGATAAGGCATCTTTAGCTTGAGAGCTCTGGTTTGTACCCAATGGAGATAAGGCTCCACCGAGACACAGTCCGTTTTTCCCAGAGACTCTCGTCCTTTCTTATGAACCTGTTTCCAAGCTTGCACTATTTCCATCTTTAGTGCTCTGTCGTTTTCTCCTTCCTTGAAGAAAAGACCCTCCAGATGAACACCCAGTGGGATGTGTCTCATCGGGTATCCAAATTGACGAAGAACCAATATCGGATGATAGTTGATTCCTCCTTTAGTTCCTATGAGGGGTACGCTGGGGAAGTTTCCACAACGGTCAATGATTCTGATTCCCTCATAAATCCTGTTACACCAATCTATATCGGAATTGGTAAGAGACATGATCTTTTGCGACCAACGTAAGACACTCTTGCAATCCCAAAAAGCAGCAGACTTGGGCAAGTGAGAGATAAACCATTTGTAGAGCAAAGGTACACAGCATGTGATCTCCCCTCCGCTGTACAAATTTCCCAAGTGTACAGAATGATACGCATCTGCGAGCAAAGTCGGCACAGGGTTTCCAATGAGAAAAACCTTAATAGCGTTTATATCAACGAAGTTATTGATGTTGGGAAACAAAAATAATCCGTAGGTGAGCAAGACAAAGATGCTTTCAAAAGCAGTCCCGTTCCCTATACTAGCGAAGTATAGAGCCTTTTTTGTCAAGAACTGGGCTGGCAAACCTTGGATGCCACCCTTAGTAATCATGTGAGTCCTGACCTCAGACTCGTCCAAATGAATTGCTATTGCAATAGTCTGATTCTTTGGAATTTCTTCCAGTCCAGAAAATGGAGCTCGATCAGTGATATGTAAATCAGTCAGATGAGAATACTCCTCCAGCGTTGGTGATAGCTGGTAATCCGGGAATGTGAAACAGTGATAAACCGGATCGTAGAATTGAATGAGCGCGTCCATGATCCCCTCAATCACATGGACTCTTAACAGTGGTAGCAAACCACCGTGCTTGGCTCTAAAAGCCTCTGGGTTAATGATCATCCTTGCTAACCTTCTCAAATCCCCTAGTTTTGGAACCTTGAAGGTATACTGGCGAGTTCTCCTTCTACCGAAATCCATTAGCGTAATCTTTTTCTCTGATATTTGCAATCACAGTCTTAGTTTAATTTGAAAAACAGAGAGACTAAAAGAGAAAGTTTTTTGAATGTTTTAATGTTTTATTAAATGGATGCATGAATGCAGCACACAAAAACATAGAAAAAACATGGGGTCAAAGGGTCGTTGTCATGAAGTCAAGGCTCTACCCATCCCCAAAGGTTTATACTAGGGTGATTTTTGTACCTGTACTCATTATCATCAGTTCCTCCCAGGAAGGCAGACAACAAGCGGATCGCCAGCGAGTTGTGTGCAATCTTAGAGTAAGTGCTATTCACCGAGAATAGATCACCAGCCTCAAATGAGGGTAGTATCGCGTAACAGCTATTTCCGATAGCTTCCGCACTACGAAAGGGTTTGGCTCCTCAGCTTCTCAGACTTAACAACCGGCCCATTGGCTAGAAGAGTGAATGGGTTGCGTTGGTCAGCCTCCACTGAGGTTGATGGTCGACCCCGTCGCCATCACTTATCTTAAGTGTATACTCATTCTCACCACATGCGGCATCACACGCATTCCCATTAGCAGAAAAATAAACACGTATAGCAATTAGGAAAAGCAGTATATATATTTGTCCTAATCATCCTAGACTTATAAAGCTATGAATCCTAAGTTCCTGACAGAAAATGGGTTCCCCGGCGGAAGCCCCAATCTGTGGTATCAACCAAAGAGGTGAAAAGGAGGAAAAAGGAAAGAAGCTGAAGAGATTGGCCCCACGGTGGGTGCCATTTTTTCTGTAGCGAGCGATTTTGGACGCGGTTCTTAAGCGTTGGTCGCTCTCTGCGATTTGAGCTTAAAACTACAGGTCGATTCATTTTTTATCCTATCGTGAGCTGAATAAGGAAGGGAAATAGATGTCTCCAATTAACCCTGCTTTGCATACTGAGTTTAAACAGCGGTCTGTTAGGTTACGGATGCTATCAATGTGGGGGGCCTTTGTACTGGTTATTTGTATTTTCGCCAATACTGTTTCTTTCTTTTTATCTGGGCAGAAGGTTTCTGGCGGGGAACAAGGATTAGGATGTTAGGACTGATGCTTTTGAATTACTGCTTTTAATTGATAGAGATATGGGATTTGGGTTTTTTATTGATTGCGCTCGCTAAGATCTTTTCTTTCGATCTTATGCCTACGTATTCCCGTTTACCGAAACAGGGAAATCAGAGCGTTCGTAGTTCCTCCTATTCTATGGGAGGAAATGGTTGTTTTTGGTGTTTTGGTGTCTTGTTCAAAGCCCAAGACGTGAAGCAAGAGGTGGTTTGTATCTTGTTCAAAGCCCAAGATGTGAAGCTGAAAGACCTCGACTTTAGAGAGAATTTGTCATCTCTAAAGAGGGGGAAGAGGAGAATTACTTTAACTGGGATACCTGGATCCGAGCAATGCCATAATTTCCGAAGAAAGGGTTTTAACCTGAAGGAGAAGACTTTAACTCAGTGTAGAGCAATGCCATCTTTCCTTAGGAATTTCTCATGCTAAAAGAGGGACAGTGGCATGGATATAGATGATCCAGAGGCTTGCCACTTACAGCGATTAGATGAAAGGAAAGGAGTTGTTGATGTTTGCGTACTGTGAACGAGGCACAGCTTTGATGCTAAAAGGTTAATTGGATCAACCAGTGGTTTTCTTATACAAAGCCTAAGAGGAGGCTAATTTCCGCTAGGAAAATCATTATACAAAGCCTAAAAGGAGGCTATTTTGTGTCTCGTACAAAGCCCGAGAGAGAGGCTAAAAGTTTTTGACCCGACGATAGAGTCTTTGTGTCTCGTACGAAGCCCGAGATAGAGGCTATTGTTTGTTTGACTCTACGAGGGAGTCTTTGTGTCTCGTACGAAGCCCGAGATAGAGGCTAAAAGTTTGACTCAACAAGAGAGTCTTTGATACTCAACAAGAGAGTGTTTTTGTATCTCGTACGAAGCCCGAGATGGAGGCTAAAGGTTTGTTTCAGTTGAGTGACAGATCCAATATACTGATTTTAAAAGAGAAAATCAGTTCTTATATGAGCAACATTGTACTCAGGGATTTGATTTGAGGATCAGGGATATTTCCTTCTCCTTGAGGAAACGGGAAATCCAAAGGGTATTGAGACTGTCCGAGTATGCGGGTTTCCTTCCTATTTAACGAAGGGGTCACTTGAGAATGTCTTTGAGACTCAAGGAAGTTAGACTGTCCAAGTCTAGAGTTTTTTTCTTTTGTACCATGCTTTGAGAAACAGTAGTAGACTCTATGAAAGGACTGTTCTATGAGGATGACTAGGTTCTGTTCCTATACCTCTAGGAGGTCGTCGGGACAATTTGTACGAAGCCCAAGTGGAGGCTGGAAACTTTTAAGAAGCCTACGGGTCCTTATACGAAGCCCAAGAGGAGGTTATCATTCCCGAAGGAAGAGATCATTATACGAAGCCTAAGAGGAGGCTGTGAATACTTCTAAGAAGCCGTAGTGTCCTTGAATAATGCCCAAGAGGAGGCCGATGCTTTTAAGAAGCCCGTGGGTCTATCATCTCCTTTCCATTAGGAGAGATAACTCTTTTAAAGATAAAAACCACTGGTAAACGTGCGAGGTTTACTATCCAACGACTTTTAACTTTGAAAGAGGGTTCCTTAGTTAAGGTCCAAGATTATGACCGTAGTGGGTACCCAAACCTCGAGACATTCAAAGCAAGCTATCCACAAGGAATAAATCAAGTCAGGAAAGTTCGAGAATTTGGAAGAAACTCAAAGATGCCATTCACGGAGAATACATTCATCTTGGGGAGTAGAGCTTCTTGACGATTCCTAAGGAGGACAGCCGAAGAGAAGACTGTATCTGGTGCTCCTATTGGGGATCTAGGCGTCTATTTCTACGAATAAATGAAACGGCGTCACCTAGTTCTAGACGTAGTAGCCAGGGAAACTCAAAATATCTATACTATTATTACACAGTAGATATGAGTTTATGAAAGGAGACTTACAGTGAGCAGCCCCACAATACAGTTATATATATATGAGTTTATGAAAGGAGACTTACAGTGAAACAGCCCCACAATACAGTTATATACATATGAAAGCGGTAAATGAAAGCGGGTAAACACTTACTCGGTTGTAGAGCTTCCATGCTGTTTGGTTAGTTGTTCAATAAAGAAAGATTGAAAACAATAGTATATTCAAAATCAAAGGAGAAAGTGCTTTGAAAAAGAAAGATTTGAGGCTTACAGCTCAAGGAGAGGCCCAGGGTTTTATCAGTGAGCGCACTGTTTGAATTTGTACAGAGGGACTTATACAAGTGACTAAGGCCCAAAAAAGGTTTTCTGTACAAAGGGATGGGTCTTACACTCTCTCAAGAGGCCCAAAAAAGGTTTTAAAGAAAAGAGAGGGGCTTATAACACGAGGGTAGGCCCAAATGATTTTTCGTTTAAAAATGGCGATCGCGCCGAGGTTTTCTTTTAACGCAGAGGGACTTATACAATAAGTGAGGCCCAAAATGTTTTGGTTAAAAGGGGGATTGGGTCTTACACTCTAATAGAGGCCCAAAGTGTTTTGAATGGGTCTTATAGCTCAAGGAGAGGCCCAGATGATTTTTTATTTTTAAATGGACGACGATCGCGCCGTTTACTTGTACAGAGGGACTTATACAATGAGTGAGGCCCAAAAAGTTTTTGTACAAGGGGGGATGGGTCTTACACTCTCTCAAGAGGCCCAAAAAGTTTTGAAAATGATTTATGAGGGTTGAATTAATCCAAAACCCTAATTTGTTTTCAAAAAGTATTTAATTGAATAAAAATTCAATTAAAATGATCAAAAATTGTTTAACACATGGAAAACAAATTGTGATCTTGGATTAATGCTTCAAAAATTAAGTATTGACCTACAAAATAATTAGAAAGCATTAAAAGTTGCAAAATCAATGTAGAAAAAATATTTAAAATGTCAAAAACAATTAAAATATTAATTCTTTGCAAAAATATCAATTATATGAAATAAATAATATTTTTTGGGATTTTTTGTGAAAATAAAATATTTTAACATTTTTGTGAATTATTAAAAAAAGAATCAACTCAAAATCATTAAAACTCAGAGAGAAATTAATTTTTGAATCAATTAAACAAAATCACAAAATTCAAATATTTGAATTTCTAAAAATGGCGCCAAGAACAAGCTGAAGAACACGCGCGTGTTCTTGGTTTCTCAGATTTGCATTTTCTATCCAATCTCCATGAATACGTAATCATATCATGCAATCCACATATCATTATGCTCGCCTCAACCTCACGATCGTGTCTATGTACTTTAATTTCATTTAAATTAAACATACAACAAGAAATCACGAAGAGACCTCAAGAACCCTAATTTCTGCATGAAGGCTAGGATTTTTGATACACGATTCAAACAATGCAATTAATTGAGGGAAAACATTCCATGCATGATTATGAACATATGGCCAAATTATTGTGCGAGGAAATATGCATAGATTGAGAGATGACCAAGTATGTGCTTACCTCCAAGTCGTGACAGCAAGTTCAAAGTGATTTTTGATTTGGAGGTGTTACAGATGAGTGGTGATGATCTGAACATCTTCCCTACACCCTATGGATTGTGTTTGGATGGTTGGACTTGAATGAAATTGGCTGGATCATTTTGTGGTACCTCAGCTGCACTTTGGTTAAAACCTTGAGCAACCAGCTGGTGATTTTATGAAATTGATGTTTCAGAAGTAATCTAAGTGTTTGATCAGCTCATATGTGATGTATGTGAGGTGTGTGAGTGATTGGTTTGATTGGAATTGCTCTCAAACTCAAAACACGATAGTCACTTGCCTTAGAAGGAAAAATTGGAGTGAAAGAAGAGATTTTGAGGAAAGCATCTGTTAGATGGCTTTGGTGTACTCAAACTGACCAAAATTGAGCTCTATTTATAGTAGAGCAAGTTTGTTTTGCAAGGAATAGTGCATGGCAGTTGGTAAGTAGGTTCGGCCAATGTTGGCAAATGAAAATCCAAGTCTCCTCTAGCCATTGACTAGAGGTTAGGGCACAGAGCTTTGGTCCCCTTGGTCTTGGATAAGTCTTGACTGATTTCAGATGAGAATGGCTCAGTCCATGCCACCTTGATGGTTTCATTGAATGCCTCATCCCAAATTTGAAGTCTTGTCCCTATTTTGGCCATTCTAGGTTCAACATGCTATTTCTTGTTCCATGGACTTTGGAGGCTTGGCTCAGTGATTGTCCCCTTTAGATTCAATCCTCTGAGGTGTCCAAGTGGATAGGAGCAATTGAATTTGGCTGATTTTGGCAAATCGACCAAAGTTGCAAATTCTGCCTTGCCTTGACAGATTTCAGCAAGGCAACTTGGCAATGTTGTATCTCATGGTGTAGGTTGAATTTGGCAATGTTCTTGGCCATTTCGGAAAGCTCTTACATGATACAACAACTGTTTGAACAAGTTTGGTTTTGATCTCTTTTGATTCCAAGTGAAAAATCCCCCTACATTTGGCAAAAAGTGAGGCAGAATCTGACTTAGTGAAAATTTCACTAAGTGTTGGAAAAAGTGACATTTTCACTTTTCAGCCACTTTGATCACTCCATAACTCAAAATCCTTAATAAATTGGAATGACTTGTAGTTGAAGTTTTTGTAGGTGATAATGAGGGCTACAAATCCATCTTTGGATGAGAAAAAATGGCCTTGTGGTTTAGGAGTTATGGTCCTCCAAAGTTGGTACCTTTGCCACTTTATTTTTAACTTAGAAAAATTTCTAAGTTTTATGGTTACCCCCTTTTACAAGTTATCTCACTTTTCTTGATTTTTCTTGATGAATGATGATTCAAATCATACATTAACATCATTTTAGGGTTTAAAAATCCATTTTGGTGAAAAATCTCAAAAAGTCAAAGTTGACTTTTGTGCACAGTTGACTTTTTATCAGATGAATTCCAAACTGTGCAATTCTTCAGGAAATCATGTCCTTGACCTAAATCAAACTTGATGGACATGTTCCATGGGTGTCATAGGGTATATTCAATCATGTATTAGGGTTTGGGAGCATGTCTTGGTCAAAAGTCAAAGTTACAGTTGACTTTTCTCTTAAAACCCTAATTGTGGTGCAGATGAAATTGAGACTTGTTGCTCAAGCTTCTTGGATCAATCCATTGTTCCAAATGGATCAATATGGTATATTAGAGACCCTCAAATCCTCTCTTGAGGTCTTGGCTCATGGTTTTTCCCAAAAGTCAACTTAGGGGTGAATTAGGTCAAGAAACCCTAATTCCTGATTTTTTGATGAATGCATCCCCTGAGGCAAAATTGACTTGATGCATGGGTTCATGAGGTTCCATGAAGTATATTAGGTCATGTTTTGGATCATTGCCTTGTGCTCAGATGAAAATTTCCATCTGGAGGCCCTGGTCGACCAAAACCCTAATTTGGTGACACTGTCGATCTTGAGACTTGATCCACCTAGAAGGGAGCAGCCTTGTGCTTAATCCTTGAAGTGGGAGTCCTTTTTGATCCATTGTGGATGTTTAAGAGATTAGACAAGTTGAAGATCATGTCATTTCTTGATTGATCCTTTGTCTAAGCACTCAGAGAGGGCTTGAAACCCTAATTTTGATTGTAGTGGATGCTCACCCATCTTTGGGGAGACTAATGAAGCATAAAGGTACATCCATATTGTGATGATGATTTTCACAATGATGGGAAATCTAAGTGGTCAAAATTTGGGGTATTACAGATAGTAAACCTCGCACGTTTACCAGTGGTTTTTATCTTTAAAAGAGTTATCTCTCCTAATGGAAAGGAGATGATAGACCCACGGGCTTCTTAAAAGCATCGGCCTCCTCTTGGGCATTATTCAAGGACCCTACGGCTTCTTAGAAGTATTCACAGCCTCCTCTTAGGCTTCGTATAATGATCTCTTCCTTCGGGAATGATAGCCTCCTCTTGGGCTTCGTACAAGGACCCGTCGGCTTCTTAAAAGTTTCCAGCCTCCTCTTGGGCTTCGTACAAATTGTCCCGACGACCTCCTAGAGGTATAGGAATAGAACCTAGTCATCCTCATAGAACAGTCCTTTCATAGAGTCTACTACTGTTTCTCAAAGCATAGTACAAAAGAAAAAACTCTAGACTTGGACAATCTAACTTCCTTGAGTCTCAAAGACATTCTCAAGTGACCCCTTCGTTAAATAGGAAGGAAACCCGCAGACTCGGACAGTCTCAATACCCTTTGGATTTCTCGTTTCCTCAAAGAGAAGGAAATATCCCTGATCCTCAAATCAAATCCCTGAGTACAGTGTTGCTCATATAAGAACTGATTTTCTCTTTTAAAATCAGTATATTGGATCTGTCACTCAACTGAAACAAACCTTTAGCCTCCATCTCGGGCTTCGTACGAGATACAAAAACACTCTCTTGTTGAGTATCAAAGACTCTCTTGTTGAGTCAAACTTTTACCCTCTATCTCGGGCTTCGTACGAGACACATAGACTCCCTCGTAGAGTCAAACAAACAATAGCCTCTATCTCGGGCTTCGTACGAGACACAAAGACTCTATCGTCGGGTCAAAAACTTTTAGCCTCTCTCTCGGGCTTTGTACGAGACACAAAATAGCCTCCTCTTAGGCTTTGTATAATGATTTTCCTAGCGGAAATTAGCCTCCTCTTAGGTTTTTGTATAAGAAAACCATTGGTTGATCCAATCAACCTTTTAGCATCAAAGCTGTGCCTCGTTCATAGTACACAAACATCAATAACTCCTTTCCTTTCATCTAATCGCTGTAAGCGGCAAGCCTCTGGATCATCTATATCCATGCCACTGTCCCTCTTTTAGCATGAGAAATTCCTAAGGAAAGATGGCATTGCTCTACACTGAGTTAAAGTCTTCTCCTTCAGGTTAAAACCCTTTCTTCGGAAATTATGGCATTGCTCAAATCCGCGTATCCCAGTTAAAGTAATTCTCCTTCCCCCTCTTTAGAGATGACAAATTCTCTCTAAAGTTGAGGTCTTTCAGCTTCACGTCTTGGGCTTTAAACAAGACACAAATAGACCTTTCAGCTTCACATCTTGGGCTTTGAACAAGATACAAACCACCTTTCGCTTCACGTCTTGGGCTTTGAACAAGACACCAAAACACCAAAAACACCCATTTCCTCCCATAGAATAGGAGGAACTAAGAACGCTCTGATTTCCCTGTTTCGGTAAACGGGAATACGTAGGCATAAGATCGAAAGAAAAGATCTTAGCGAGCGCAATCAACAAAAAACCCAAATCCCATATCTCCATCAATCAAAAGCAGTAATTCAAAAGCATCAGTCCTAACATCCTAATCCTTGTTCCCCGCCAGAAACCTTCTGCCCAGGTAAAAAAAAGAAAGAAAACCGTACTGGCGAAAATACAAATAACCAGTACAAAGGCCCCCCCACATTGATAGCATTCGTAACCTAACAGACCGCTGTTTAAACTCAGTATGCAAAGCAGGGTTAATTGGAGACATCTATTTCCCTTCCTTATTCATCTCATAATAGGATAAAAAATGAATCGACCTGTAGTTTAAGCTCAACCACAGAGAGCGACCAGCGCTTAAGAACCGCGTCCAAAATCGCTCGCTACACATGCGTCGAGAAAAATAATGTTCGGTGGCGACTCTTCTGTCTTTTCTGCCTGTTGATTTTCATAGTTGCGACAGCTGGCGACTCTGCTGGGGACTTTCCCATCCCTAAGCGAGTCAATCCTAGCGCTTGTTTGTTTTTGGTTATTGGGTGTTTATCTGTATGCTTTGCCTGCTTTATTTATGGCTTTTATTGCATGTTTATTGCTTTTATCGCATTTACTTGCTTTATTACATTCATTACTGCCATATATACACTGAATTGTATTGGATTGCTGTTTTCTTTGGTGGGCAGGGTGTTCGAAGAGATAAGCCCAATACCCAGGCTTAAGCGTACACATAGGATTGGAGTGGAAAGTAGTGTGGCATACGTAGCGTCTTGGTATGTTTGGTTTAGATGAAATCCACATCCAGACGAGGTTTTCTTGGGAGATATTATGATTTGCACGTCTTGTGCATGTCAGGGTGTTAACTTAGAAAGCTGTCGACTCTGGTAACCATTCCTGAGGACTCAGTTGAGGCACTCCTCTAAAGGGGTAATAATATCAAACCAGAAATGGTGAACGCATTATCACTCCTTGATCCAAGGACCCGAGACTGGGAACTTACTATAGGATGACCTTTTTTAGGGGAATCAGTTGAGGCCTCCTCGACTGATGATGATGCCAAACCAGAAATGGTGAACGTATCATCATTTCTCGACCTGAGAGCCCGTGATACTGGGGATCCTTTATTTTAGAACCCACATGTGAGAAGGGATGGGTGTTTACAGGTTAGTAGGTAACTTTGACTTCTAACCTACCCGGTTATCCGACATTCTTACTGAAGCAAATAGTTGATCATATTATACTCAATTGTTTGTTATTCAGCACAAACACTATTCACACAGTTCAACACAGACACGTCCAGCCGTTATGTGGCACCTTTGATACCATGCCTAGCTATGCATTGCATCATTTCATACCCTAACATTCATGTTTTTTCATTTCCAGGTTATATCTTACTCTTGATTCCAGTCAGTGGGTTTCTATAGTGAAGGATACCGAGAGAAAGAAGAATGTGGCGTACAAGTTTCCGAAGTCGACTCTAGACTTACTTCATGAAGTGGTTGCTATAACTGATCTTGGTGTTCTGACTGATTTCAAAAAAGAATATGGGAGGCTATTGAATGTTGTTCGTAATATCACGAAGTATGAACATGATGATATTCATACATTCTTGCAGTTCTATGAGCCTCTGTTGCGTTGTTTTATCTTTTCGGATTATATTCTAGCTCCAACATTGGAAAAATTCTCTTTAATCATGGGAATCCCCATTAGGCAGAGAGTACCTTTCTTTTCGGAGGAGTGTCCAAATTTAGAAGAAGTTGCAACTACACTTTATATGGGTCAGTCTGTTCTGAGTGATAATGCTGTCGATAAGGGAGGCTTTAAAGATTTTCAGTTGGAGTTTCTAGTTGGCCAAGCTCGCAAGTATGCCGACGCAAAAATTTGGACTGTTTTCAACGCTATCTTGGCATTATGCATCTACGGGATTATCTTGTTTCCCAATATACACGATTTTATGGATATGCACGCCGTTAGGATCTTCGTCTTGAAAAACCCGATACCAACTCTCCTTGGTGATTTGTATCATTTTGTGCACTTCAAGAAAGAGAAAAGAAGAGGAGGGTCAGTAAATTATTGCACGCCGCTCTTATCCAATTGGTTTCTGAATCATCTCCCTCAGACCGGTGCATTCGTTGATACAAAGGATTCTTTGAAATGGTCTAAAAGGGTAATGGGTCTGACTGCGAACAACATTGTTTGGTTTGATCATCGATTGATGGGTATGGAGATTATTTCCAGTTGCAGAAACTTTCCAAATGTGCCCTTGGTTGGTAGGAAATGTGGAATTAACTACAACCCCTCTTAGGCCATCAGACAGTTTGGGTATGCTTTGAGAAATCCTCCCGAAGATCAATATGTCGAAGAATCTTTGTTCTTTAATGGTGCTGAAGACTGGGAGATGCTCAGGAGAGCTGTAAATGCTTGGGGACATATTCATAAGAAAGGGAAGACTGTTTTTGGAAAGAGTAACTGTAGAGCTTATCCTTCTTATGTTGAGTGGATTCAGAAGAAAGTGGAAGAGGTTCTCCTGCCTTTCTCAAGGAAGCCACCTTTGTACCCATTAATGATAGAACAATACCCTAATATTGCTATTGAAGATTTCAACAAGCTGTAAGCTATTGTGGATGAACTCCGTGTAGAGAACTCCGACCTGAGTAACCACCTTCAAGGTGCTTTGCATATCAACATGGGATTGGAATGTAAGGCCCAAGATGCAACGAAGCTGCTAGCAGAAAAGGAGAAAGACTTTGCAGACAGGGCTCAATTTTATCGGAAAGCTAAATTGGTCGTTGAATCCTCTGCCAAGATTCATAAGAACACTAAGCAACTTTTGTTTGAGGCGAATGTCAAGCTTGCCGACTCTAGGAAAATCTGGGATGAAATCAGGGCTGAAAATGAAGAAGTGAAAGGAGAGCTCCAGAGTGCGAAAAGTCGTAAAAAGCATTTTTCTGACAAGCTGAAGGAGGCTCAGAGGGAAATCAAAGAGCTCAAGGTCCAAGCCGGAATAAAGAAGGTAAAGCTAAGAGATGTCTTCAGAGATGATGACAACGTGGAGCACATTGGCAAGCTGAACCAAGGTATTGGGAAGAGAAACAAGCTGATCAAGGGGTTGATAGAGCGACCGACTCATCCCGATACCGAAACACTTCTCGAGGAAGTCAAGAGCAATTTGGGTTTGGGAATGAATTGTCTCTGTATTTCTGTGTATTGCTTATTGTGATTACCATCAAGCTTGTTGATAGAATCACCTATGGTTGTACCCGACGCATTTGTATGACTCTTTGAAGTATTACATGATGAGATGTTTGTTTCAACAATATTTGTTTCAACAGCATTCTCTCAGCAATGTTTGGTCTGGCTATATTTTCCTTGCAATATCTTCTCAATGATGTATTTGATGCCTCGCCCAATTAAAAACTGGAATCAAAGTACAGATGGAAATTACTAAACATGGATATGCATTTGATTTTGCATAACAAATGTTTACATGTGGATTTCTAACCTTGTTTGATTAAACAGGCGGGTCTCCTGGCTTTTACCTCCGCCACTACTCAACACGCTAGAATCAACAACAAGCAATGGGGCAGATTCAAGCTGAGTTGGCAGCAGTCCGCAGCCAGATGGGGAAATTTATGGTGGACATGCAAGCTGTGTTTCAGGGACAGGAAATGCTGAAGGAAGAGGTCCATCAGCTGAAGATTCAGATGGGCTTGATTATGGAAGTCGTGAGAAACGTGTTAAGAAAGGAAGGTAATCCCGTGCTTGAGGCTGCAGCAGAAATTGTCATTCTTCCCTTACCTGTGGGATCCCTCCCAAAGAGTGAGTTACCTCGCGGATTTTCTGCACAACCTGTGGTTCCGGATGTTCCCCGACAACAGCTATCTCTTGTTTCCCAAAATAATCCTAAGATCAAGAAGTACGCACATAGGCCAAAGAGGCCTGAGAGGATCTTTGATCTACCTCTTATGCTTTATGCTCAGTTGTTGAGGCATCTCCTCCAGCTTCAATTGGTTGAACTTCGGACGCTGGCTCCGCTTATTGGCATTCCCCCACCAGGCTACGATGTTGTAGCGCGAATTTTTGGACGTGGTTGCGAAGCACTATCGCTTTTGGGGTACTACAGTTCGATTCATTTTTTATTCTATTGAAGCTGATGAATGAAGGGAAATAGATGTCTCCAATTAACCCCGCTTGCATACTGAGTTTAAACAGATGACTGTTGGTTTACAGATGCTATTAAGATTGTGGGTCTCTCTTAAGTTATTTTGTTAAAATAGTGTCTGGGTGATTGGTGGGAGTTTAAGACTGATGCTTTTCGATTGATATGTGAAGGAATGGGATTTGGGACTTTGGATTAGTGTGCTCGCTAAGATTTTCTATCAATCTTATGCCTACGTATTCCCATTTACCGAAACAGGGAAATCAGAGCGATCATAGTTCCTCCTATTCTATGGGAGAAAATGGTTTTTTGGTGTCTTGTACAAAACCCAATACGTGAAGCTGAAAAGGTGGTTTATATCTTGTTCAAAGCCCAAGATGTGAAGCTGAAGGGTCTATTTGTATCTTGTTCGAAGCCCAAGATGTGAAGCTAAAAGGGTGTTGTCTTTAGAGAGAATTTGTCATCTCTAAAGGGGGGTCTGTTTGTCACGAATGTTGGGTGACTGACTATAAAGGAGGATTACTTTAACCGGGATATGTGAATCCTAGCAATGCCATAATTTCCTTTATAGGGGGTTTTAACCTGAAGGAGAAGACTTTAACTCAGTGTAGAGCAATGATATCTTTCCTTAGGAATTTTACATGCTAAAAGAGGGACAGTGGCGTGGATGTAAATAATCCAGAGGCTTGCCGCTTACAGTGATTAGATGAAAGGAGTTGTTGATGTTTGTATCCTGTGAACGAGGCACAGTTTTGAGGCTAAAAGGTTGATTGACTCAACCGGGGTTTTTCTTATACAAAGCCTAACAGGAGGCTATTGGTCCAACAAGAGGCTGTTTTTATGTGTCTCGTACGAAGCCCGAGAGAGAGGCTTAAAGGAGTTGACTCAACAAGAGAGTTCTTTTAGATGTGTCTCGTATGAAGCCCAAGACGGAGTGTTGTACCCCAAATTTTTCCCTTAGATTCATTAATTCGTCTGCATAACATATTAGGTCAATCATTCGTGCATAACTAACCTCTTTATCTAGTTTTTTTGTTGTTTGTTTGTTTCATTTGTGGACACAGGTACTGCTGCAGAAAAGTCAAGGTCAAGAAGGCTTTGTTCTTGAAGCTAGACCATGATTTAAGCGTTTGTTTCTTAAGAATGTGGTATGTCCTGTTGGTAGTGAGCTATGCATCTTGAAGTGGTAAAACCTGGATAAAGATCTTAAATCAAATTTAGGAAAGTATTCTCAAAGTGAAGTTCAAGATTCATTTTCCATGCAAAGGCCAAATTTGGTACAAGACTCAAGGATTCCTTTACAAGAGTGTATATTGGGATCATTTGGAACGCACGAGGTTCAGGAATTCATCCTTTTGCTTTTGTTCCGATACATACTGCATACAGACTCGCAAATGTCAACTAAAACAAAGAGTTGCAGTTGAAAGATTCAACAAATCATATAGTGATTTTCATCCTTTGCCTAAGGGAAGTATAGATAGCATAAGGCAAAGTGCTCTTCTATAGATCAGACTTTTAAACGACAACTCCTGTGTGACTGATATATTCCAACAATAACGCTACCTTTTAAAGAAATGTCAAACATCCAAAGTGCATTACAATACGAGTTCAATGCTTAGGTGCACAATATTTAGAGGCTCACTACAAATTAAGCACGAGTTCTATTGTCTCATTCAAACAATAAGACTACACAGTACAAATTACAAAGGGGCTACAAAGTTGCTTTTTAAAATACTTTCCAAGTGAAAATCATAAAAGAAAACAAATGAGACAACATGGGGAGGAACCAAGTCAATGCTTCTTGTTTGGAACTCTAGCGTACACTTTTGGTGGCTTGCACGTTGAGTTGAAAAGCACCAGTTAGGACAGTCACGGATAGTCCTCTAGAGCCATTATCACCAACTACTTCCAATATGGCTGATATTTCTGATGATCCATCCTTCGAAAGCTTCTTTAATGCAGCGGTTATTAGAAATACTCCAACCGCCAAAGCCTCTTTTTGTTCAAATTGGTGACGATGTCGCTACTGCTGCAAACATAAATTGGAAACCAAGTTATCATCTTTCCAAGTGAAAGTCACAAAGATAACCTACCATCAGTTTTGTTCTCGAACATAATACAAGAGTTTGTTTAATGTAATAACATAAAGCATGCTACAACTGTTGTTATAAGGGACCACCTGACGGTTTCACGGTAAATTTTTAAACGAAAAGGGAGTCGGGACAGTGGCACCAGTGGACATTCTTCATAATGGCATTCTCTTCCAACATCCATGATGATAAAGGGTGTCATGCTTCAATATGCGACCCATTCTGCTACATCGTCTTAGAGCTACGTGTGGCACGCCGTCATCCCCGGTAAACGTCCGAAAGCTGTAAAGAAATGAAATAAGAATTCGTGAGGAGGAAAATAAAAGCTCAAGGCAAGATGCACTAAACTCATCATTTCGTAATAACAAGAGCACAGGGCTGCTACAACAGTTGACCGCATTCGACACGTAGAAAATTGTTAGAGTCAATCAAGAGAGAACGAGTGCAAAAGATTCAACAGTAACTGACAGAACCTGACCGTAAAGAGGCCAATACGAAAAGGAGTGCTGCACCCTCGGCAGCCAAATACGATGAAGCTTTCCGGGAGCTTGGCCTACGAGGAAATATCATATTAGAACTTTTGAAGACAACAAATCAAGTACACTTAGCGGAATATTGGATACCTTTCACTGCAATGTTATCAAAGTTGCTCGCACCGAAGGAGATTAGGCTCTCGAAAGCTGTACGGCAAGATTCAAAGAGTATACACGAAAATCGCCACCGGAGGATAATGTTATCGACTCTGAAGTTAGAATGTTGGTGACGTTTACTCAATCGACAAGGAAACGAGTGTTGCAGTGGGCGGTGTAGAATTTGTTGTTCCGGCTCTAATTGGAAGATGAAGGAAAGTTCCAAGTCGATTGAGATATTGGAACGTTAAGATTACAGATTCACATTTGAGCACCTTTCATCCAACGCCATCAATCCTCAAAGAACATCGCCAAAACCTGATCGAAGCAAAAAAGGGGAATTAATCAGAATCCAATATAATCAGACCGTCAGTCCCACTTTCCTCGATAAAAACAAACCTCAATTGGCTTTACGCATACTGATGAAACCTGTTCGAAGGACCACATGTTATTTGACTTCCATATAAAACATGAACCATGTGAAACACGTGAAAATACTCAGAGATGTTCTTACCAACATAGAATTGTCAGAACTTTGTAAGTTTCAAGGATGTAAAACATTTTGTCGTACAGAAGACTGAATTGGTGCTTGCTGAAGTCACTCTACCTGCTGCAGTTCATGAAGCGCATCAGTAAATGTTAGGACATGAAAAATACAAATCCGACAATCCAAACGAACCATATCTACAAGCCAAACATAATTCAATCAAATAGGAATTAAATCAAACTTTCCTAGCTGGCCTTAGAGTTATTTTAAGAATCAGAAACTTTTCCGTCATTTTCAATTAAGAATGGAGGGCAACATCGTAAAACGTCGCCAACAGCCAATTCTTTCCCATTTGGATTAAGCAAACCACAATAATCAGATTCAAATCAAGTTTTTTTCGCAACAAATCATATCCAAACATTTCAAGATACAGATTTCCAAACTTTCCAAAACTGTATCAAGCTTGGTTCCACGATTCAAAGAAAAAAACTTTCCAAACAATCCATCACACAATGGTTCAATATCTTTCCATAACAAGTTAAAACTTGTCCCAAACAACATTTGAAAACTTCCCAAATTTTGAAACCAAATCATATCAAAACTGTCCAAACCATATATCAGACCACAGCAAAAGTTTCCAAATCAAGCACCATAAATCAGAGCCATTAAATCACCAAATCAAGTGCAACAATCATTCAGACGAGTTCCAAAACCTTCCAAATTTGAAGACTAAATCAAATCGGTGATGATTGGAAATATTGACAATAAACCAACATTAAAACCTTCCAAATAAATTCATCATTGGCCATCAGCTATAAAAGGGGCACTTTGCATCAGAGAAGGGACGAAAAATCAGAGAGAAACCTATACGAAAAATTCAAGAGAGAAAAATCACAAAATCCCAAATCAACAAAAGTACCAAACTACTTCCAAACCCACCGACCCAGGCTCAGAACACCGGAGGTGCTCATCATCGCCTCAACATTCAGAGCAGAAGGAGATTAAAGCAACAACATAAACCACAAGCTCGCGAAAGAAAGAGGTAAAGAGAGAAAGAGTTTTTCCCTGATGGAGATCCGTGAAGCCCTCGCCGCCGCCAACGCCGCCGCCGCCGCCGATCGCTTTCCCTTTTCTCATTTTTTTGCTTTAAATTATTGTGCCTTGTATTGTAATACTCTCAACATAGTGAAATCGGGGACGGGAACCATGGGGGAAGGGTATATGTTGTTTGATGTTGTTTGATCGAGTGAGACGAGGAATCGAGAGAGAATAAAAGAGAAGAGGATGGTGGCGCGATTGGGGTTTAATCCCTAATTTCTGAGCGATTGCATGAAGAGAGCGAGAGAGAAGGGTGAGATAGTTCGTGTGAGCACCCCTCCGTTTCTTTTCCCTTCGTTTTGATCAATCTCTTTTTATTTTAAAAAAACCTTTTTAAAAAAAAATATAACTTAACTTTTTTTATATATAACCACTAATAAGAGTCTTTTAGTAAATCCTAAAACTATTTTTGTTAACTCTTATTAACTTTTAATAACTTTAATACTAATCTTTTTAAAATTAATTAGAAATCCTTATCTTTTTTTCAATTAAAATAATCCCAATAAAATAAATTCTTAACTTTCTCAATTTAAATAATTCTAAAATAAATAAAACCCTTTTTTAAATATTAACTCTCTCAATAACTCTTTATAATAATAAAACCTTAAAAACCAACTTTTTTTTTTTTTATTAAAACTTTTTAATTGAAGAGGACCCCTAACTCTAAGTTAATAAATCCTTAAGTAATTCTAATTTAAAACTTTTTTAGGATAATCCTCAAATAAATCATTAACTTTTATAAGAAAACTCTAGCTAAAATGATCCTTAACAAGTCTTCACAATAATAACCGTAATTAATCAAAACTCTTCTCTTAATGATCATCCCCTTTAGATCCCTCGAGTGCGAGTGCGCGTTTATATCATTTGTATGCTTATCTATATCTATATGTTTACTATGTCTAAACCTTTTCAAAAATACTAAAAACTCTCGATCCAACGTCGAGCCACTTTTATACCCATGTAAGTCGAGCGCCTTCGGGTCTCGCATTCAACCTTTTCGGTCACAATACACTTTAACTAGCCCACTTTGCTAGTATGCACAAATAATCAAAGTTAGTCGGTCCCCTCGACATTCCAAAGGAAGGTTCCTTAAAATTGGCTAAACCGTCATAGGACTAACGCTTTTAGAACCCTTGGCCATAGGATTCGGAGTCGCCGTACTCCACGTCTCGTCGTAGACAATTAGAACCTTAGCCTTAGGATTGGAGTCGCCGCACTCCAAGTAAATGCTCTACCGCGAACATTTACAATCCTACCCCGCTTGAACCATCCTACAACTTTAGAGTCGCCGCACTCTATGTAAGGTCTTGCCCAAGACTTTACTTCCCCTTGGAACCTTGACCCCGTCAAGAAGTTCCTCTTTCAGAACTACGCATACTCTGATTCTACTCCCGAGGATACGTAGGCGTAAGGTGTGATACCTTATCGAGTATACTTAGATACTAACCCCTAGGGTTCCAACCTTTAGCATAACACCCTTAGCAAGCGAATGAGAGATAACATAAATACTAACGAGAGGTTCCCGTAGAGTACTACGGACGTTTAGGATGCTAATACCTTCCCTAGGCGTAACCAACCCCCGAACCTTAGATCTTTAGGTTTTTTTCGCTTTTGAACCTTTCCTTTGGATAAATCAAAGACGGTGGTGAACATTTAAAGAAATGTGATCCTAGTTCATTAATAACTACGGTATCCAATTCTCACCGCAACAGAAATGGCGACTTCACTGGGGACTGTCGAGGGTTTCCCCTATCTTGTTTTTCTTATGTTATCTTTCTTTATTATATTTGCTTATTATCTGTTATGCTGGGTTGCTTATGTGGTGAGACAAAGTCCTACACCCGGACTAGAGTGACAATTATGATAGGAACGGTGAGAATTCAAGGATACTTTGATGGAGTCGATTCCTGAAGAAGTTGAATTGAGACTTCACCACTCAGTCTAGGCCCTCTCGAATTTAATTTTGTCCAACGAGTCAATTCGTGAAGACGCTATTATTTCGAACTAAAGGCCATCGAGACTGGGGACCGTAGTTACCTTTAACCCAACTTGGCCTATTAGGATGTAGTGCGGGGACTATACGGGAGTCTATTTCTGCAATAGTCGCTACGCGATACTACACTCGGACGAGATTCTCTTGAGAATATTATTGACTACCAAGTGATCTGGAAAATCGATAATATCCGAAAGATGGATTGTAGACTCTGGGAACTTTTAGAACCCGTTCCGCAGGTACATCTTGAAACTATAGTACATACCTTATGGGAGGGTAGTCCTTGGCTCCATGCTGTGATCTCTCAAACCTAGGACTTTTGATTGTCTGTTTAATCTTTTTCTGCTTATCCGTGCTTTGTGTGTTTGCATTCCCTGCATTCATAAGCATCATTTCATAAAGGTTCATGGAACTTAGTCTTTGTTTATAAACATCATAAGGATATCATGGACTCTAAAAATTTAAAAAAAAAAAGAAAAAACGTTGAAGTACCTTTACAAAAGTCATAACCTGGACGATCTAAGGAGACTAGAGACTTTGCTGGCAAATAAAGAAAGGTTCAAATCAAGATCTGGGAAGATATCATTTCCATTCATTATGGCCTATCATTATTTCTGATTATCAATTGGTACCTAAACTTGAAGACTATTCTCAACTGATGGGGTTAGTAACTCAAGACAAATATCCACTTCGGTTAGTATTCAAGCTAGCTAAAAGGAGGTTATTGAAAAAGCTACTTATTGCAAGAATTGGAAAGCTCAAGAAGGCGTCTCATTCCATTCTAATCATCAGTCAACACTTTGTCGACAAGATTATTCTAGAAGAAGCTCAGTTGGAAGACAGGAGTCAAAGGATTCAAGAAGACCGTTGGAAGAGTCCCCTTAGATCCATCATTATTAGCTTTTATTTAGCTATTACGTTATGACTGTTGTAAAGCGTATAGACACGTTTTAATTTTGTAATAAATCATTTTTTAATATTCCGGTACTAATGATTATAACCGACTTTTACGACCTATTAAAAACGAGCCTTTTTGATATTCCATGATGGTTATAAATAGTCGAATTTCCATGACCTTGTTGCATAGCATTTGCATCTTGCATTTCTCTCTCTATCAAGGAACTTGAAATCTTGTATTGCAAGCATTGTACGATGGATTACGGAAGGAAGGGAGTTGTACCGTACACCTTTGAAGTTTCGGATGTTGAACAACTAAGGGAACTAGGAGGTCAGATCGGCGATCCTAAGGCGTTCGCTGAGAAGTATGGAAACATCCTCCCGTTGTTGCAGACTCGAGTAGCCGCTGGTTTATTGGAAATGCTGGTTCAACTTTACAGCTTGATCTACCATTGCTTCATCTTCCAAGATTTCCAGCTGACACCTACTTTGGAGGAATACTCCGCCCTTATGGGTATTCCTGTCAAAGATTCACCTCCGTTCTCCGGTGGAGAAGGAAGACCTAGCCAGGAAGACATCGCAAGAGCAACCCGCATAAAGCTTCTGGAGATCCAAACTCATATGACGTTCAGAGGAGGAATCGATGGTTTACCGGCCCAATTTTTGTTCGAGAAAGCCCGCCATTTTGCTAGTGTAGGGAACATTGGAGCGTTCGAGCACATCTTTGCACTGCTGGCCTACGGTTTGTTCTTATTTCCCAATGTCGAAGACTTTGTCGACGTCCATGCCATAAAGATTTTTATGCTCAAGAATCCAGTGCCGACGTTGTTAGCCGATGCTTACCACTCTATCCATTCAAAGGCTCTGAAGGGAGAAGGTCGGATTACCTGTTGCACCGCTATCCTCTATAGGTGGTTTATTTCGCACCTACCGAGGTCTGCTGATTTCTGGGACGTGAAAGATGATTCAGAATGGCCTGTGAAACTCATGGCTCTTACTCACTCGGATATCGTTTAGCATGACCTGATGTATGGAGGAATCCCCATGATTCATAGCTGTGGAGACTTTCCCAATGTACCTCTCCTTGGTACAAAGGGATGTATCAGCTATAATCCTGTGCTCGCCCATCGTCAACTGGGGCACCCAATGGAAGAAGTACCTGATCCTAAAAATCTGACAAGCCTTTTTCTCTATCGAGGAGAGAACCTGAATTTGAAAATTGGAATCGTGTTTGCTTGGCGTCGCATCAATCGACAAGGAATGACGGCGACAATAAATCCTGATTGCTCAATTACTAAAGAATGTCTCGCATGGGCGCGTGAAAGGGCTATGACCTTGAGGATGCCTTATCCCCATCCCAAGCCTCTCGTTGTCCAATCAGATGAAGTTTCGAAATTGGAGGCTGAAATAGAGAAGCTTACCCTGGACAGAGCAAGGATGCAACACCAGATCGACAGGTTGATGGAAGAACTCAATGGAAGACAAGGGGCACCATCCAGCAGTTAGACTCCTAGTTCCTTTTGTGTTATGTGGCTTATGTAATAAAACTTTAGAGGTGTACTGGCCGTTGAAAAAAAATTTAATAAAATGTTTTAACATCTACAATGACTGCAAATACGATGATTAAGTTCCTTGATAGTTGCATCGTTCTTGCATTTGCATCTCATATCATTTTTGCATTCTTTGCGTTGTTTCCTTTCTTCTGTTTGTCCCTGTGTTCTCGTCCATCCTCTGTTTATGACCCGTCTGTTGATTTACCGACAGTAATCTCTAGACCTGGGGAAAATTTTGAAAGATCATGAATTCAGAATAGCAGAGCCAGTTTGCGACCGTAGCAGATCTTGAGTTCAGTCAACTTGTGGAAGCTATGACAGCCTTGGCAAGAAGGGACGTTAGTACTCAGAGGACTGTTGTGAACAATGTCGCCCAAGATCAACCTGTGCAGATTCCTGTGGAGAACCAAGTTATACAAGAACATGCTACCATCCAGGATAGACATCCTTCTTCTGTTGAAGCTATGGAGTCTCGTAGCCTTGCATTCTCAGAGTCAGATTCCCAAGAGGTGATTCCTGAGGTGAAAACTGAAAATCCACGAGATGCTGAGATTTTGGAGAAATTTCGTGCTTTGGAAAGAAGACTTGACGCCATTAAGGGTCGTGACGCTGGTGATCTGAATGCCTTGAATATGTGTTTGGTACCCGACCTTGTAATGCCTCCAAAGTTTAAGACACCAAAATTTGAGAAGTACAAAGGGGACAGCTGTCCAAAGCAGCATTTGGTGATGTTTTGCAGAAAAATGACTCCACATGTCCGTAATGAACCGCTTATGATCCACTGTTTCCAAGACACTTTAAGTGGGGCATCACTAAATTGGTATATGCAGCTAAAGAGTAGCGACATCCGATCATGGTTAGACCTTTCCGAGGCTTTCGTGAAGCAATATGATTACAATCTGGACTTGGCTCCTAGTCGTCTGCATTTGCTAGACCTATCTAAGAAAGACAATGAATCCTTCAGAAAGTATGCTCAGAGGTGGAGAGAAGTAGCTTCTCGCGTTCAGCCGCCGCTCCTGGATAAGGAATTGGTTGACTGTTTCTTGGATACTTTGCAAGGCCCATACCGAGAAAAGTTGTTTAGCATTGTGACAAGAAATTTCTCTGATGTAGTAATAGCCGGAGAGCGCATCGAGGTTGGCTTTAAGAAAGGAAAAATCTGAGGTATCTCAAACATCCGATCCATTGAGGGTAAATCAATTGTCAGTTCTCAAGAAGAACAGGAGGAAGAAAATGATTCCATTGAGGAGTATCCAATATATCTGTCTCAGCACTCACGCAACTCCAGTATTCAGAGTGAGCATTTATTTGGGTTTCTGCGTCAGACGCCATCATCTCTTTAGGAGTAGAATTCTTCTCCAAATCGAATACCTCCTTGGTATCGACAGTCATCCTGCCATCAGCCGCGTCAACATGATAGACCATGACTGAAGAAACAGAGGCATTTCACTCCGCTACCATTGCCATATAGTCAACTTTTGCCGGATTTAATCAAAGGTGGACTTATAGTGCCAAAGGAATTGAAGCCAGTGCCTTTCCCATATCCACCAGGTTTTGACGTTAACGCCCGATGTGACTACCATGCTGGGGCACCGGGGCATTCAGCTGACGACTGTAAAGTACTTCCGAGTAAGGTTCAGACTCTGCTAGACTCCAAAATTATCTCATTCACGCCTCATAGAATTCAAATCAATATCCCTTCACCGAACCAGGCAGGTTCATCAGTCCCGCTTATGGAAGAATTTACTGAGAGTGGGTATGAAAATGATCCTCAGACCGATCTCGAAGGTCGATTTTGAAGATGGTTGGCTCAAGTGGCAGATAAAGAGGGAGTCATTCCCATGAGCATCAGTTGTTTATTTATTTGCATTTTATCGTTTTCTTTGATTATTAAAGCATGTTTACCTGTAAGAACTTGTTATTCTGAATGTTAACGCAATTTAATGTTTGTTTTGAAGAAATCCATTCGCTTCGCTCTTTTTAAAACTGTTTACCATTTTATAATTCCAATACTGAATGGAGGATGATGAACCAAAATGCAGTCTCTTCTGTTGTATGCTTTTGAACGAAAACCCTGCTAAGGATATAAGGCATTGTTTCAACACCAGAGATAACCTCTTGTTAACCCTTTTGAACCTCGAAAGCAAAACCTCATTTTTAACCTGGGGCAGGGTAACTTCCAATCCAAGCGACGAGCTTCCAAATTATCAAAATGCGAGTGGGTACAAATAAATTTTGACCCTCAAACTTTCAAATAACCTCACAAAAAAGGGGGTGGGTACAAACAAACTTTGACCTCTATACCTTTTTGCCTCTTAAATCAAATCACTACTCACAAAAGACCTTATTGAAGCAGAGTTCATTTCAAAAACGTACTCGATGAGATATTGTTTCCTGACTCCTATGAGCCACGCTCAAAGTTCACATTGGCTTTATAAAAAGGAAAACTAACCAGTGATTCGATCACAAGTTTACGATATGCTTTTTCAATAAACTTCAAAAACAAACATGATGTTGTACTAGCAACTCAGAATTTACACTTTCTGCATGTAAATAGAAACCTTATTGCAAACAGCTACAAGAATTCAATTCCTGATTGGAACCTTATGGAATGGTTACTTCATTATTAAAGATAACCAGTCTGGGGCATGTTGCATGAAGACCCAGTTAAGCAGGGGCAAGAGGTTTTCTTCAGTTTGTAACCTTCACAAACTGACTTACCCAAGGGGCAATTTTGAAGATTCAGCATGCAGAATGCCGACAATCTGAGCCAGTTACGTCGAGATTCTACAAATCTCTCAAGAGTTGGAAGACACTGGATTATTTTTGAATGTTGGATCTTCTGTAAAATCCTTTTGAGATGACTCCTTTTCAGAATCATGCAATCCAGGACAGTTGAGAATTGAAGACGTTTGCAACATTTCATACCTGAAAATGGCGACTACCATGCAAGTCAGAACCTCACTGACTGCATAACATCTCTTCACTTAAAAATTCCCGAAAAATTTCTATAGCATGATATTCCCCAGCAAGTTTCTACCGCAGGAAGTCATGACGATTCCCCAGTGAATCATTATTTCAAGCAATTATGACAGGATCAGTACAAGAATTTCACCATCTGGTTGACCCAAAGGATCCCCAGAGAATCTCCTCGGTCTCAACTTTCCCCGACGAAGCGAGTGTTTATTTCACTCCTCGGTGTTTTCTCAAGATTTCGATTTCTCTCAACCATGGATGTTTATTTCATCCCCACGGAAGTTTACTCTGACATCTACAACAACAATATTAGTTCAAGCTTCCCCAATGAATTAGTGGACATTTATTTTATCCTCGTGGCTTCTACAGTCTACTTCAGATTACTTCGGCATCGGATATTTATTTTATCCCCGTGACGCCTCATCCATGGCATCTACTACTACACTCTCACTTCGGATTATCTCAGTTATTAAGGATATTTATTTTATCCCCATCAAGGTCTCTCTGAATATAAGTGTGATCCGTTCCCTGTGGATCTTTCTCATCTATGATCAGAGTCATCTTGACGGTCCTCTAAGTGAAGTCATGATATCGTGTCCCCAAGTGGATTGTTATTTCCCCAGAGAAGTTTGGACGTTGGAGTTCAACTATTGAGTTCTATCTTTGGATTTCTACAGAGCTTGATAGACGTATCTCTTGTGCCGAGGATGGACGGGCTTCCTCGTTGTTTTCTTTCACCTCTTGTTTTTGTCTATTTTGTCAGCATGAGCATAAGCATCGCATGGCATAGTTTGCATTCGCCTCCGTGCGTGTTTTCTTTGTTTGTTTCTTGTCGCTTTATCTTGATCTTTGGTTGTGTTTGCGCCAGTTTGGGTTCGTCTGATCTCTCCAAGTAGGTCGTCAGCCTTAGGCAGAAATCGCTAGTTATTTCCAAGTTCCCCCACAGAGTTCTACCCTCGTGGATGATGGTTATTTCAGTTATCTTTTTCCCTGGTTGGATAAGATAAAATCGTCGTTTGAGTTCATTTCTCAATGACAGGTCTTGTTTGACCGTTTCATTCTAGTTTGATCCTAGATTGAGCTTTGGTCTTTGACAACTTGCCTTCCAGGCGCCTAGCAAAGTTCAAGTGTGCACCTTGCTGTGTACATTTTGAGCCGTTGTGCTTTACATTTTAATTTTGCGTCACCTTGCCTTTTGTTTCGAGCCGCCGCGCTCCTTGTTTTTCTTTCGGGTTTCGAGCCGCCGTGCTCCTTGTTTTTCTTTTTGGTGTCGAGCCGCCGTGCTCCTTGTTTTTCTTTCGGGTTTTGAGCCGCCGTGCTCCTTGTTTTTCTTTTTGGTTTCGAGCCGCCGTGCTCCTTATTTTTCTTTTTTGGTTTCGAGCCGCCGCGCTCCTTGTTTTTCTTTTTTGGTTTTGAGCCGCCGCGCTCCTTGTTTTTCTTTTTGGTTTCGAGCCGCCGCGCTCCTTGTTTTTTTTTTTTTGGTGTCGAGCCGCCGCGCTCCTTGTTTTTCCTTTTGGTGTCGAGCCGCCACGCTCCTTGTTTTTCTTTTGGTTTCGAGCCGCCGCACTCCTTGTTTTTCTTTTTTTTGTGTCGAGCCGCTGCGCTCCTTGTTTTTCTTTTGGTTTCGAGCCGCCGCGCTCCTTGTTTTTCTTTTTGGTGTCGAGCCGCCGCGCTCCTTTTTTTTCCTTTTGGTGTCGAGCCGCCGCGCTCCTTGTTTTTCTTTTCTGGTGTCGAGCCACCGTGCTCCTTGGTTTTTTCCTTTTTGGTTTCGAGCCGCCGCGCTCCTTGTTTTTCTGTCCTGGTGTCGAGCCGCCGTGCTCCTTGTTTTTCTTTTGGTTTCGAGCCGCCGCGCCCCTGGTTTTTCTTTTCTGGTTTCGAGCCGGCGCGCTCCTTGTTTTGCTTTTTTTGTTTCGAGCCGTCGCGCTCCTTATTTTTCTTTTTGGTTTCGAGCCGTCGAGCCCCTTGTTGTTTTTCTTAGTGGTGTGTAAGTCCCGTACAACGATAAGTCACAGGGCATTTTCCCTACGAAGTCCATTTAATTGGCATACAGGATTTTTAATAACCCTGTTCTTTCCCTTGGTGGTTCCTGAATATCCCGTTTGATCTCTTCATTTGAAGGAATTTCCAGGTTTTATTTTGCTTGCATGATCCTACCGCCGTGTGGATCCTATCCTATCTTTTTGTATCTTAGGTATCACTGGTCACGCTTGAACCTGTTGAGTCGTCACTCTGGTTTCCCCAGTGTTGCTTTTTCCCCAGTGCGTCTGGTCGTCCCCAGTGAGTTTGTTGCTCATTGAGTTCGTCTTCCGCTCTGTGTTCGCTTTCGTTTTCGTCTGCATTTCCTTGCATTTTATCATCCCATCATTTTCATCATGCTAGAGTTCATGGCATGTCAGCATTAGGTCTAGTTTTGTCCATAGCATTGCATGATCATTGCATCTAAGGGCAAAATTTTCGGTTATCTATATTTAAATATCTCTCACCATGACCTAATGACGATTTTCGTCGTCCTGTCATCCGGTGAAGATATTTAAATAGGGGCAACTGTTGTACCCCAAATTTTTCCCTTAGATTCATTGATTCGTCTGCATAACATATTAGGTCAATCATTCGTGCATAACTAACCTCTTTATCTAGTTTTTTTGTTGTTTGTTTGTTTCATTTGTGGACACAGGTACTGCTGCAGAAAAGTCAAGGTCAAGAAGGCTTTGTTCTT
This sequence comes from Lathyrus tuberosus, assembly GCA_022829125.1. Lineage (NCBI taxonomy): Eukaryota > Viridiplantae > Streptophyta > Magnoliopsida > Fabales > Fabaceae > Lathyrus > Lathyrus tuberosus. Next base: position 18,567,780 of record JALAZF010000012.1, on the reverse strand, counting down.
GAAGCTAGACCATGATTTAAGCGTTTGTTTCTTAAGAATGTGGTATGTCCTGTTGGTAGTGAGCTATGCATCTTGAAGTGGTAAAACCTGGATAAAGATCTTAAATCAAATTTAGGAAAGTATTCTCAAAGTGAAGTTCAAGATTCATTTTCCATGCAAAGGCCAAATTTGGTACAAGACTCAAGGATTCCTTTACAAGAGTGTATATTGGGATCATTTGGAACGCACGAGGTTCAGGAATTCATCCTTTTGCTTTTGTTCCGATACATACTGCATACAGACTCCCAAATGTCAACTAAAACAAAGAGTTGCAGTTGAAAGATTCAACAAATCATATAGTGATTTACATCCTTTGCCTAAGGGAAGTATAGATAGCATAAGGCAAAGTGCTCTTCTATAGATCAGACTTTTAAACGACAACTCCTGTGTGACTGATATATTCCAACAATGATGCTACCTTTTAAAGAAATGTCAAACATCCAAAGTGCATTACAATACAAGTTCAATGCTTAGGTGCACAATATTTAGAGGCTCACTACAAATTAAGCACGAGTTCTGTTGTCTCATTCAAACAATAAGACTACACAGTACAAATTACAAAGGGGCTACAAAGTTGCTTTATAAAATACTTTCCAAGTGAAAATCATAAAAGCAAACAAATGAGACAACATGGGGAGGAACCAAGTCAATGCTTCTTGTTTGGAACTCTAGCGTACACTTTTGGTGGCTTGCACGTTGAGTTGAAAAGCACCAGTTAGGACAGTCACGGATAGTCCTCTAGAGCCATTATCACCAACTACTTCCAATATGGCTGATATTTCTGATGATCCATCCTTCGAAAGCTTCTTTAATTCAGCGGTTATTAGAAATACTCCAACCGCCAAAGCCTCTTTTTGTTCAAATTGGTGACGATGTCGCTACTGCTGCAAACATAAATTGGAAACCAAGTTATCATCTTTCCAAGTGAAAGTCACAAAGATAACCTACCATCAGTTTTGTTCCCGAACATAATACAAGAGTTTGTTTAATGTAATAACATAAATCATGCTACAACTGTTGTTATAAGGGACCACCTGACGGTTTCACGGTAAATTTTTAAACGAAAAGGGAGTCGGGACAGTGGCACCAGTGGACATTCTTCATAATGGCATTCTCTTCCAACATCCATGATGATAAAGGGTGTCATGCTTCAATATGCGACCCATTCTGCTACATCGTCTTAGAGCTACGTGTGGCACGCCGTCATCCCCGGTAAACGTCCGAAAGTTGTAAAGAAATGAAATAAGAATTCGTGAGGAGGAAAATAAAAGCTCAAGGCAAGATACACTAAACTCATCATTTCGTAATAACAAGAGCACAGGGCTGCTACAACAGTTGACCGCATTCGACACGTAGAAAATTGTTAGAGTCAATCAAGAGAGAACGAGTGCAATAGATTCAACAGTAACTGACAGAACCTGACCGTAAAGAGGCCAATACGAAAAGGAGTGTTGCACCCTCGGCAGCCAAATACGATGAAGCTTTCCGGGAGCTTGGCCTACGAGGAAATATCATATTAGAACTTTTGAAGACAACAAATCAAGTACACTTAGCGGAATATTGGATACCTTTCACTGCAATGTTATCAAAGTTGCTCGCACCGAAGGAGATTAGGCTCTCGAAAGCTGTACGGCAAGATTCAAAGAGTATACACGAAAATCGCCACCGGAGGATAATGTTATCGACTCTGAAGTTAGAATGTTGGTGACGTTTACTCAATCGACAAGGAAACGAGTGCTGCAGTGGGCGGTGTAGAATTTGCTGTTCCGGCTCTAATTGGAAGATGAAGGAAAGTTCCAAGTCGATTGAGATATTGGAACGTTAAGATTACAGATTCACATTTGAGCACCTTTCATCCAACGCCATCAATCCTCAAAGAACATCGCCAAAACCTGATCGAAGCAAAAAAGGGGAATTAATCAGAATCCAATATAATCAGACCGTCAGTACCACTTTCCTCGATAAAAACAAACCTCAATTGGCTTTACGCATACTGATGAAACCTGTTCAAAGGACCACATGTTATTTGACTTCCATATAAAACATGAACCATGTGAAACACGTGAAAATACTCAGAGATGTTCTTACCAACATAGAATTGTCAGAACTTTGTAAGTTTCAAGGATGTAAAACATTTTGTCGTACAGAAGACTGAATTGGTGCTTGCTGAAGTCACTCTACCTGCTGCAGTTCATGAAGCGCATCAGTAAATGTTAGGACATGAAAAATACAAATCCGACAATCCAAACGAACCATATCTGCAAGCCAAACATAATTCAATCAAATAGGAATTAAATCAAACTTTCCTAGCTGGCCTCAGAGTTATTTTAATAATCATAAACTTTTCCGTCATTTTCAATTAAGAATGGAGGGCAACATCGTAAAACGTCGCCAACAGCCAATTCTTTCCCATTTGGATTAAGCAAACCACAATAATCAGATTCAAATCAAGTTTTTTTCGCAACAAATCATATCCAAACATTTCAAGATACAGATTTCCAAACTTTCCAAAACTGTATCAAGCTTGGTTCCACGATTCAAAGAAAAAAACTTTCCAAACAATCCATCACACAATGGTTCAATATCTTTCCATAACAAGTTAAAACTTGTCCCAAACAACATTTGAAAACTTCCCAAATTTTGAAACCAAATCATATCAAAACTGTCCAAACCATATATCAGACCACAGCAAAAGTTTCCAAATCAAGCACCATAAATCAAAGCCATTAAATCACCAAATCAAGTGCAACAATCATTCAGACGAGTTCCAAAACCTTCCAAATTTGAAGACTAAATCAAATCGGTGATGATTGGAAATATTGACAATAAACCAACATTAAAACCTTCCAAATAAATTCATCATTGGCCATCAGCTATAAAAGGGGCACTTTGCATCAGAGAAGGGACGAAAAATCAGAGAGAAACCTATACGAAAAATTCAAGAGAGAAAAATCACAAAATCCCAAATCAACAAAAGTACCAAACTACTTCCAAACCCACCGACCCAGGCTCAGAACACCGGAGGTGCTCATCATCGCCTCAACATTCAGAGCAGAAGGAGATCAAAGCAACAACATAAACCACAAGCTCGCGAAAGAAAGAGGTAAAGAGAGAAAGAGTTTTTCCCTGACGGAGATCCGTGAAGCCCTCGCCGCCGCCGCCGCCGATCGCTTTCCCTTTTCTCATTTTTTTGCTTTAAATTATTGTGCCTTGTATTGTAATACTCTCAACATAGTGAAATCGGGGACGGGAACCATGGGGGAAGGGTATATGTTGTTTGATGTTGTTTGATCGAGTGAGACGAGGAATCGAGAGAGAATAAAAGAGAAGAGGATGGTGGCGCGATTGGGGTTTAATCCCTAATTTCTGAGCGATTGCATGAAGAGAGCGAGAGAGAAGGGTGAGATAGTTCGTGTGAGCACCCCTCCGTTTCTTTTCCCTTCGTTTTGATCAATCTCTTTTTATTTTAAAAAAACATTTTAAAAAAAATATATAACTTAACTTTTTTTATATATAACCACTAATAAGAGTCTTTTAGTAAATCCTAAAACTATTTTTGTTAACTCTTATTAACTTTTAATAACTTTAATACTAATCTTTTTAAAATTAATTAGAAATCCTTATCTTTTTTTCAATTAAAATAATCCCAATAAAATAAATTCTTAACTTTCTCAATTTAAATAATTCTAAAATAAATAAAACCCTTTTTTAAATATTAACTCTCTCAATAACTCTTTATAATAATAAAACCTTAAAAACCAACTTTTTTTTTTTTATTAAAACTTTTTAATTGAAGAGGACCCCTAACTCTAAGTTAATAAATCCTTAAGTAATTCTAATTTAAAACTTTTTTAGGATAATCCTCAAATAAATCATTAACTTTTATAAGAAAACTCTAGCTAAAATGATCCTTAACAAGTCTTCACAATAATAACCGTAATTAATCAAAACTCTTCTCTTAATGATCATCCCCTTTAGATCCCTCGAGTGCGAGTGCGCGTTTATATCATTTGTATGCTTATCTATATCTATATGTTTACTATGTCTAAACCTTTTCAAAAATACTAAAAACTCTCGATCCAACGTCGAGCCACTTTTATACCCATGTAAGTCGAGCGCCTTCGGGTCTCGCATTCAACCTTTTCGGTCACAATACACTTTAACTAGCCCACTTTGCTAGTATGCACAAATAATCAAAGTTAGTCGGTCCCCTCGACATTCCAAAGGAAGGTTCCTTAAAATTGACTAAACCGTCATAGGACTAACGCTTTTAGAACCCTTGGCCATAGGATTCGGAGTCGCCGTACTCCACGTCTCGCCGTAGACAATTAGAACCTTAGCATTAGGATTGGAGTCGCCGCACTCCAAGTAAATGCTCCGCCGCGAACATTTACAATCCTACCCCGCTTGAACCATCCTACAACTTTAGAGTCGCCGCACTCTATGTAAGGTCTTGCCCAAGACTTTACTTCCCCTTGGAACCTTGACCCCGTCAAGAAGTTCCTCTTTCAGAACTACGCATACTCTGATTCTACTCCCGAGGATACGTAGGCGTAAGGTGCGATACCTTATCGAGTATACTTAGATACTAACCCCTAGGGTTCCAACCTTTAGCATAACACCCTTAGCAAGCGAATGAGAGATAACATAAATACTAACGAGAGGTTCCCGTAGAGTACTATGGACGTTTAGGATGCTAATACCTTCCCTAGGCATAACCAACCCCCGAACCTTAGATCTTTAGGTTTTTTTCGCTTTTGAACCTTTCCTTTGGATAAATCAAAGACGGTGGTGAACATTTAAAGAAATGTGATCCTAGTTCATTAATAACTATGGTATCCAATTCTCACCGCAACACGGAGGCTAAAAGGGTTTGACTCAACAAAAGAGTCTTTTATACTCACCAAGAGAGTGTTTTTGTATCTCGTACGAAGCCCGAGATAGAGGCTAAAGGTTGACTCAACAAGAGAGTCCTTTTGTATCTCGTACGAATCCCGAGATAGAGGATAAAAGGATTGCTATTTTAGTTGAGTGACAGGTCTAGTAGGTTGGTTAAAAGAGAAAATCAGTTCTTATAAAGAGACTGCTTAAAGGTAAGGCTATGCTTTGGGATTGATCAGAGGATCAGGTTTATTTCCTGTTATTTAAGGAAATGGGGAATCCAGAGGGTATTGGAGACTGTCCGAGTCTACTGGTGTTTTTCCCTACTTGAGAATGCCTTCGAGACTCAAGGAGATTAGATTGTCCAAGTCTAGAGTTTTATCTTTTGTACTATGCTTAAAGAAATAGTAGTAGTACGTTCACGGTAGAAAGATCTAGACTCTTTGAAAGACTGTTCTATTAAGATGACTAATTTTTGTTCCTATACCTCTAGGAGGTCGTCGGGATAATTTGTACGAAGCCCAAGAGGAGACTGGAAACTTTTAAGAAGCCGAGGGACAATTTGTACGAAGCCCAAGAGGAGGCTTTCTTCCCGAAGGAAGAATCCTTATACGAAGCCTAAGAGAAGGCTGTGAATACTTCTAAGAAGCCGTAGGGTCCTTGTACAACGCCCAAGAGGAGGCGGGGATGCTTTTAGGAAGCCTGTGGGTCCCCAAACCCCGAGAAATTCAAGAAAGGCTATTCACAGAGAATAGATCAAGCCAGGAAAGTCCGAGAATTTGGAAGAAACTCAAGAGATGCCATTCACGGAGAAAAGATCATCTCTGGGAAGTTAGAGTTTCTTTGACAATGTCTAAGGGTGACAGTCTGAGAAAGGGTTCACCGAGAATGCTGCCTTTCACGTCTCCATATTGTTTAACCCTAAGAGAAGGGAAGACTGAATCTGGTAATCCTATGGGGGGTCTATTTTTGTCTATTTAAGAGTGATCAACAGGGCTTAGTGCTAGACGTAATTGTCGGGGAAACTCTAAATATCTATACTAGTATTACACAGTTGATATGAGTTTATGAAAGAAGACTTACAGCAAAACAGCCCCACAATAAAGTTATATGTATATGAAAGCGGATAAAGAAATCATATAAACACTTACTCGGTTGTAGAGCTTCCATGTTGTTTGGTTAGTTGTTCAACAAAGAAAGATTGAAAACAACAGTATATTCAAAATTAAAGGAGAAAGTATTTTGAAAAGATGTTGGGGCTTACAGCTCAAGGAGAGGCCCAAGGTTTATCAGTGATCGCACTGTCATTTTGTATAGAGGGACTTATACAAGTGACTGAGGCTCGAGAAAGGTTTTATGTACAAGGGGATGGGTCTTACACTCTCTCAAGAGGCCCAAGTGTTTAAAGAACAAGGATAGGGCTTACAACAGAAGGGTAGGCCCAGATGATTGGTTTTTTTATCGCGTCGAGGTTTTCTTTTAATGCGGGGGGACTTATACAATTTCTGAGGCCCAAAAAGTTTTGGTTGAAAGGGGATTGGGTCTTACACTCTAATAGAGGCCCAAAAGATTTGCTTTTGTACAAGTGGTGGGGCTTACAACTCAAGGAGAGACCCAGGGTCATTTGTTTGAAAATGGCGATGGCGCCGAGACTCTTGAAAATGCGGTGGGTCTTATACAGTGCATTGAGGCCCAAAATGGTTTAGTTTTCAAAGGGGGTTGAGTCTTACACTCTAATAGAGCCCCCAATGATTTTGAATGGGTCTTATAGCTCGAGGAGAGGCCCAGGGTTTGTTTTTCAACGGACGATGATCGCGTCGAACTTTTTGAAATACAACGGGACTTATACAATAAGTGAGGCCCAAAAATAGGTTTGTATTTACAAAGGATTGGGTCTTACACTCTATTAGAGGCCCAAAAGTGTTTGAAATTGTTTGATGAGGGTGAAAATAAAAGAAACCCTAATTTGTTATTCTTTAAAAGTAAATATTTAAAGAAAATCAAATAAAATACCAAATAAGTTTGAATAAACCATTTGTGATTTTTGTTTAAGGTTTAAGAAATGAGGGATTAATCACAGGGTTAATTAAAACTCACTAGGTTTTGATTTTCAAAGTCAATATTCACTTTTAAAATGTTTAAAAACATTAAAAAGGAATTTATTCACAAAAATACTAATTATATTAAATAAATAATATAAACTTAATTTTTTTGTGGAATAAAATATTTCAACATTTTTGTGATTTTTTGCAAAAAGAACCAATAAAAAATAATTAAAATTGAAAGAGTTATTAATTTTCCAATTAATTAATAAAACATGAAAATATTGGAAAAATAGCAAAAATGTGAGAAAACACAAAATGGCATGGGTGGGGTTTGAACCCACGACCTCAAGGTTATAGGGCGCGCGCCTTACCACTGGGGTGGTGATACATCCATTGCTTGAAGTGAAACCACAAATATACAAGGCATGCCTTGTTTTCTAGGCCTGGTCAAGGCAAGGAAATGCAAGTTTTGCCAAGAAACGGGAAGGTCCATAACTTTCTCATTTCTTAATGGTTGGGCACAAAATTTATATGCATCTGGCCTAGAATTTCACAAGGAATCCAATGGTGGTGGTATTTTTTTCAGATCATACTCCCTCCTCAAAACCCGATAGTGGTTTTTAAAAAGGCCTATAATTTCATTTTCTATGCTACACTTTGATACAGGCATGAATTACATGATGAATTGGTCCAAACACAACATATATAACATGTATGAGGTGTGTATGATCAGTGGACTTCAAAGCAATGCATATTTTGGAAAGTTCAAGTCATGATGCTTACCTCTTTTTGAGCTTTTGGAGTTTTCTGTGCAATCTGCCAAACTTCTTATTCCAGAAATGGTTTGATGCTTTGGACACTCTCAAATGATCCCTTAGAAGCTTTGAGGATGGTTGGAATCAGCTGGAACCTACAAAAACACAAACTAGCTCTTTCTTGCAAAAGGGGTTAAAATGACCAAAATGTCAACTCTCTCACATGGTGTTCCAAATGGGGGGAACCATTTGGGACATTTCAAGGATGTTATTTGGAGTGTGTTTGAGGTTTTATCTGGTTTGGAAAGTGACTGAATCAAGACATGGCTTGAAAAATGCACAAAAGGCCTATTATGAGGTTTTGAGAGGTGACTTTGTGATTTTGGTGTTACAGGTCATTTTGATAATTTGGATCACCTACATATGATGTTTATGAGGTGTTAGGATCATGAGTTGTGATGGAAATGCTCTCTAACTCAAAAACTCAGAGTTACCTTGCTAAAGAAGGCATTTTGGCCTAAAGAGGGGGATTTTGGGGAAAGCATCTGTTTGATGGCTTTGGTGTACTCAAACTGAGCACAAATGAGCTCTATTTATAGTAGAGCAAGTTTGTTTTGGGATTAATAGTGAATGGCAACTGCAGCAGAGGTTTGGCCAATGGTTGCACTTTGGAATCCAAGTCTCCTCTAGCCATTGACTAGAGGTTAGGGTACAGGGATGTGAGTCCCTTGGTCTTGGTTAAGTCTTGACTGAATTCAATTGCAAATGGCTCAGTCCATGCCACCTTGGTGTATGCATTGAATGCTCCAATCCAAAATTGGAGTCTTGTCCCTCTTTTAGGCAATTCTAGGTTTGGCATGCTACTTCTTGTTCCAAGGACTTTGGAGGCTTGGCTCAGTGTTTGTCCCCTTTAGATTTGATCCTCAGATGTGTCCAAAGTGATGACAAGGCTTGGAATTATTTGATTTTTCCAAATCGAGCAAAAATGCAAAATTCTGCCTAGCCTTGGCAGTTTTCAGCAACGCATATTGCCATTATCATATCTCTTGGCCCAAGTGGAATTTGGTGATGTTCTTGGCCATTTTGGAATGCCCTCATATGATACAACAACTGTTTGATCATATTTGGTTTTGATACCTTTTGGATCCAAGTGAAAAATTCCCCTACATTTGGAAAAAAAAAGTGAAGGCGGATTCTGACTTAGTGAAAATTTCACTAAGTGTTGGAAAAAAGTGACATTTTCACTTGTTGTGATTTTGATCATTCCATAACTCAAAATCCATGAGGAATTTGGAGGGAGGTTAGTTTTAAGCTTTTGTAGAGGGTAATGAGATCTACAAATCAAGCTTTGGATGGGGAAAAATGGCTTTGTGGTTTAGGAGTTATGATCCTCCAAAGTTGGTACCCTTGCCACTTTGTTCATAACTTAGAAAATTTTCTAAGTTTTTATGGTTACCCCTTTTACAAGATATTCCACTTTTTCTTAATTTTTCTTGATGAATGATGATTCAAATCATACATTAACATCTTTTTAGGGTTAAAAAACCATTTTTGTGAAAAATCTCAAAAAGTCAAAGTTGACTTTTGTGCACAGTTGACTTTTTGTCAGATGAATTCCAAATTGTGCAATTCTTTAGGAAATCATGTCCTTGACCTAAATCAAACTTGATGGACATGTTCCAAGGGTGTTATAGGGTATATTGAATCATGTCCTAGGGTTTGGGAGCATGTCCTGGTCAAAAGTCAAAGATACAGTTAACTTTTCCCGCGAAACCCTAATTGTGGTTCAGATGAAATTTAAACTTGTTGCTCAAGCTTCTTGGATCAATCCATTGTTGCAAATGGATCAATGTGATGTATTTGAGACCCTCAAATCCCCTCTTGAGGTCTTGGCTCATGATTTGTCCCAAAAGTCAACTTAGGGGTGATTAGGTCAAGAAACCCTAATTCCTGATTTTTTATGTATGCATCCCCCGAGGTTAAATTGACTTGATGCTTGGGCCCATGAGGTTCCATGGAGTATTTTATGATATTCTTTGAAGCATTGGCTCATGCCCAGAGTAAAATTTCCATCTGGAGGCCCTGGTCGACCAAACCCTAATTTGGTGACACTGGCGATCTTGAGGCTTGATCCACCTGGAAGGGAGCAGCCTTTTGCTTAATCCTTAAAGTGGGAGTCCTCTTGATCTATTGTAGATGTTTGGGAGGTTAGAAAAGTTGAAGATCATGTCATTTCTTGATTGATCCCTTGTCTAAGAACTCTGAGAGGGCTGGAAACCCTAATTTTGACTGTAATAAGTGTTCACCCATCTTTGGGGAGACTGATGAGGCAAGATGGTTCATCCATATTGTGATGATGATTTACACAATGATGGGAAATCTTAGTGGTCAAAATTTGGGGTATGACAGATGCCCCTATTTAATCTTCTTGGACCCGAAGGTATGAATGGCGAAGGTATTCGGGCATTCGGGGTGCAAGATGATTAAATATCGGAATACCCAAAATTTTGATGGTGGTTATGAATGGTATTTTGCTCATCCATCTTCTTTTACTAAGCAACGATGCTTAGAAAAGGGTGAAACTTCCCCTTGGTCCTGGTCTTCAGCCATGGAACTGGTCTTTGTTTTCTGAAATAAACTTCCCCTCGATCCTGGTTTCCTACCAAGGAACTGGTCTCAGTTTTCTGAAATAAACTTCCCCTCGATCCTGGTTTCCTACCAAGGAACTGGTCTCAGTTTTTTGAAATAAACTTCCCCTCGATCCTGGTTTCTTACCAAGGAACTGGTCTTAGTTTCTTTTGTCAATAAACTTTTTGACAAGGGACGCTGTTCGTAGCGATTTTCCTCAAACTTCTCGCGGAATTTTCCTAGAGAGATGCCATTTGATAGAAAAAGTTTTGCTATCAGAGTTGTTGGGGAACCCAGTCGTCTGAGTTGTAGAGGTGTACAAACTTCTCTGTTTGGAGAAGCCATTTGCCGACACTACTAGGGAAAACGAGTCTCTTGAGAGACTGCTTTCACGCTTGGGGATATTGCATCATACTTTTCTCGGGATCTTCCCGGAGAAATGCCATATGATGTGATCCAATTTTGAGGTGCTAATGACCTTTTCATCAGCGGTTTTTTCGGAGAAAAACTGCTGTATTGCCGAATCTCTGCTTAAGAGGCTTTCTCTAGGGATTTTCCTTAATCCGGGAAAGCGAAAATATCATCTTCAACGAAAGGTACCCCAGGGGGTAATTGTCGCTCCCAGGATTTTCATCCAGGTACAAACACGAGAGTGGCGCAGAAAAAACAGAGTCGCCAGCCGTGTAAATTTATCCCAAGAGAGGGAAAGGGAACACCGCATAAACCTGAGGAAGAGGGAAAGGAATGGTCATCGCAACCATAACCTGGGTTCGGGAGTCGGTTACGCAAGGGGAAAGTGCTAGCACCCCACGCGTCCATCGTACTCGATGGGATCCACGCTTGTTGTCTATTCTAAGGGTGAGTTATACTATCATCTAGGGTTGTATTAAAACGGGGAGGGAAAGACTAAGACAGACTCGGTAGGATGTCAACGTCCTAGGCCTACGTACCCCCTTTGTGCAATGGGGAATTCAGAGTCAACGTAGTTCGGACCAAGTTCTTTTTGTGTTTTTTATGGGCGACGTTAAGTTCGCGTCTGACAGTTAGGGTCGATGCCTGTTTGCGTCTCAGATGGAAAGTAACGTGCCTTTTTTGAAAATAGCCTTTAGTTTGACGATCCCGAAGGACAAAAAGGTTTGAAATTTGTTTGTATTTTTTAGGACAGAAGTGACTTAAGTTAGTTCATAACTTGCATTGCACCAAAGTCTAGGGCACAGGGGCAAATACTTAACGCATCGTCCCAAGATAGGACGCTCGCTAAGTACTCTAGAAAGATGAGAGGAAGCCCCTCATTTCTCATTCCCCACGCTTAAGGCTCGTGCGCAATACACTTGATACTTATTAAGTGTTTTCAGAAAGTTTGAGACGAGAAGAAAGAAGACACAAAGGTAACTCTAAGGGGAGACTATGAACCCTAAAGTCATCATGCATGGGTGACCTACGGTTGGTGAGGTTTGATGACAACCTAAACCCTAAAGGAAGAAGATGAGGGAAGGAAAAAGTAAGGGTGACCATGGATACTTTTCCACTCTTAAAGAACTTACCTTAGTCCCTGCATAAAAGATTAGTGAGAAACAAACATAAGTAAAAGAAGGCAAGTGAAAATCAAACAATGGCAAACAATAGTGACAATAATCCAAACATGAATTCAGAAATCAAAGGAACAACCCCAAAGCAAATGGCACAAGTGCCTTTTCAAACAGATAATCAGATGTGGTCAGAAATACACATATAAGCAGATCTCGAGTGAAAATAAATCAAACAATTGGAGAAATCACTCCAAAAATTCCCAAATTAAATATCAAGGTTCCTCAACCAGAGACAAACCAAATACCATAAATCCCTGCAAAAAATCAAGATGTTAGTCATTCAAATAATCAGGCAAAGCCCAGGTGAGAAGTATGGTTCAATGTGCAAAAAAAGAGGACCAGAGTGCAATATGAAATAAATTTTAAAATGAAAGAAAAATATTTTTATGCAATTTAACATGTTAGTGAATGAATGCAAAAGGAACGGATCAAAAATATTTTATGGTTGCAGAGAAATAAAATAAAGAAACTTAAGTATGCATTACATGGATAATTCAAAAAGAAAATAGACTAAATAATTAATTTAAATGATAAAAATAAAATAAAAATAAAAAATAAAATTTGTAAAAATTTTATAAAATAATAAATATGATGCATGAATTTTTTAGTAAATTTTTAATGCAATTATGTATTTTTAAAATTAAAGAATGAAAATGATAATGAATTAATAAAATAAAATATGAAAATAGTATGGGGGGTGCGAATAGTGAAAAGAATGAAGAGGAAATGATATAGGCTACAGAGTGGGGGGTGCGAATAGCAGCCCAGCCCACTGATTGATCAGAAAAAAAACAAATATAAAAAAGGGAATACCGTGTGCATACCATGTGCTAGGCGCGTGCGTTTTTAATGTGTTGGTGTGTTGTTGTTTGTTTGATGCATCAGACGGTCACAGTCCAGTCAACTTAAATAAAAGTAAATGAAAAGAAACTACATAATTGGACGTGCATGGTAGTTATTGTAGGATAATAAACACACAATTATAAAATTAAAATCAGAAAAAAAAAATAAAACAAAAACATGTGGCAGCATCGTGGCCGTTGGATCGAACAGATGGACGGCTGTGGAGTCATCTTCTTCACCCAAGCCCTCGCCGGACTGGTTCGCCGGCCGCCACCGCCGGAGCTAGGGCTCCGCTCCCTTCTCCGGCCACCTGCGACCAAAACAACACCAAAACACACTTGCGAATACACTATCCCACCCAGATTTTCGTCAGGAATCCAAATACGCAGTCAAAAAAGTCAAATAACTAAGGCATGATGAAATACGAAGAGAAATAAATTAGGGCACAAAACTTTAAATCCACATTGCAAGCAAGCCACACGTCCAAAATTAAAAATAAATAGATCAGGATAATCACCATTCATCACACGTCAATATGCATATAAAAAAGGAGAGTTTTAGGAGCACGAAAAAATCCATCAACCTAAGATGGTGCAACTCCAATCCTTGCTTTTGGCTGCAAATGGTGGTTGGGTTGTGCTCTAGAGATCACCAGGAGAAGTTTTGTGGTAGAACTTTGAAGAAACTCCTTGTAATTCGTGAGATTTGTTGAAAGAGAGCTTTAGGGTTCAAATTCTCCAATCCTCCAAATGTCACGTGAATTCCCCCTAACCAGTGCATGGATAGGTTTAAATAGGCTAGGGTTTGTCACTGATAATGAATTGGGCTTGGGTAATTACTTGTTTAATGATTTTTTGAATTATTTTGGAAAAACACACTATGTTAAGTACACCTCCTCCATGCATGGATATTTGAAAGTTTCATGATGGATCACTTGCGTTTGAATTGATAATTGCACCCATATTGAACTTGGGCCTTGAGATGGCTTGATTCATGACTTTTAAATAATTTGTCAATTTTAAACAATGGAGAATAAATGAAGAACACACCATGGAATTCCTTAACTCTTGGGCCCAAAATAATCCTCAAGGAATGTCCTTTGATATTAGAATGTGGCATGAAGCAATGGAATTGATTATAGGTCATTATGCCCAAAGTTGTGAAAATAGAGCCGTGAAAAACCCTAAAAACCACTTTTCCTTCTTTTGATCATAACTGGAGTTTCACAAATGATATGGAGACCCGCTAGTACTTGTTGGAAAGAGGAGAAAAAGATCTTCAACTTTCATGTTGAAGAAAAATTCATTTGAAGCTTTCTTGATGATGAAAAGTCAATTTGAATGCAGTACAGGAACTTGCCCAAAAAGGAAACTTCAAATTATGGGTCATTTCCATTTTTAGTAACTTTTGCACCAACTCCTGATTTTTGATATATGGCATGAAAATTGACCCTTGATGACCATATGAGGATGTGAGACCTTGAAAACCTTGGAGAGAACCTCAAAATTCCACAGTTGACTTCTCCTCTCACTGTTGACTTTTACCCCATTCACCTGATTTCCAATCCATTGGCCAATTTGAACTTCTCCTGAACCAAACTGATGGACAACCTCCCATTCCTAGGTACTTAGAGACTCAAGGAATACCATGGAATCAAGTCTTGCCCAAAAAATCAGAAATAAACTGACTTTATAGCAAACCCTAGTTTTGGTACCCTTAGTCTAGGAGGAAATAGCACAGTCTCCAAATTCAAATTCCTCTGAATATGATGTGTATCCTCTCCAACAAAGATAAGATATGTCATTTAGTGATGATAAAAACCCAAGGAGCTTGCCCATTGGAGCAATAAACCCAAGAATTTCAAAACCCTAATTCATGCACTGGTTAGGAGAGGGTGATCCATCTGAGCTCTCTTGCTTGACCCTTTGAAGAATATCTTCTCCTCTTGAACTTGCCCCAGGCACCTTGACCCCATGTTAAGAACCAATGATATGCACACATGATAATGCAAAATGCAATGCAACATAAGCCAGTTAGTAATAAAGTAAGGAGGGCAAATTTTGGGGTGCAACAACTGCCCCTATTCAATCAACTTGGTCCTGAAGGTATGATAGCAACGGCTTTCAGACAATCAGGATGCACGGAGATTGAATACCAAAGAACCCAGAAATTGGCAATCTTCTGCCGGAGAATTAGCCATAAATGTTGTACGGACGAGTGATAGCTATGCTGAGTATAAAGTGAAACAAACTCTCCCAAGTTACGTCATCTCTGCTGATAAAGAGAACTGACAAAGGAATCTCGAAATATACCATCCCTGCTGATGAAGGGAACTGACAAAAGAATCTCCAAAAGATCGATATCCCTGCTGACGAAGAGAACTAGCAAAATAAACTGCCATCCCTGCTGATAAAGGGAACCGACGAAAAAGAATATCCAAAAGATTGCTATCTCTGCTGATAAAGAGAACTAGCAAAACTAATGCCATCCCTGCTGATAAAGGGAACTGACAAAGAAAATATCTGAAAGATTGCTATCTCTGCTGATAAAGAGAAACTAGCAAAGCCACTGCCATCCCTGCTGATAAAGGGAAACTAGCAAGATAAATGCCATCCCTGCTGATAAAGGGAAACTGACAGAAGAAATATCTGAAAGATTGCTATCTCTGCTGATAAAGAGAAACTAGCAAAACAAATGCCATCCCTGCTGATAAAGGGAAACTGACGAAGAAAATATCCGAAAGATTGATATCTCTGCTGATAAAGAGAAACTAGCAATACAAATGCCATCCCTGCTGATAAAGGGAAACTGACGAAGAAAATATATGAAAGATTGCTATCTCTGCTGATAAAGAGAAACTAGCAATACAAATGTCATCCCTGCTGATAAAGGTAAACTGACAAAGAAAATATCCAAAAGATTGCTATCTCTGCTGATAAAGAGAAACTAGCAAAATCAACGGCGACTTCACTGGGGATAATGTGAAACAAGACTTTCTGATTTAAACCACTTCTGGCAGCAAGAATGGGATTTCACAAAAGAGAAAGGCCAGACAAACTTCTAGCGGACCCATGATCCACGGATAAGATGGCTCCGCTGGGGAAAGGAGAAGTCTAAATAAAAGACTCTGCCGGGGAGCACAAGTATGAGGAACGCGTCCTTCCAAAATCTCTTGAGTTATACCATCTCTGCTGAGAAAGAGAATTGGCAAAGAAAGTATCAAACCTGGCTTATGCTCCGAATGCAAATGTTTGAATAATGGCGTAATGCTCCATACGACATGGAAATGCTACGCGTTTGAGGATGCAATGCAAATGCTTATGATATGCAAACAGGGTCTTTCCAGCAAAATAAATGCCGGAGAGAAAAAACCAATTCATCTACGGAGGACAAAAATAAATTGTCCTCTGAATCCAGGAACCCTGCTGAGAAGGGTCACACTGATCGACTCCTTGGATCAACAACTTCTGATGGGGATGAAGTCCCAAAAGAATATCCACATCCAAAACCTGAGATTTCTCCTCTGCTGGGGGAGTTGAGAATGGACGCCAATAACGGAACCAGAAGTTTGTTACTGAGGGTTGCCAATAACAGATGGGCTTAGGACCTGCTGGGGGATGCCAGCCCATAATACCATCCTGCTTGGGGATACTGCTGATCTTATCCTGCTGGGGAGGATGACTTTACTCCCACCTTACTGGGGATTAGAATATGACATCGTCAGTGAGAGCATGCTTCCTGACTGGATGGGGAAGGTGAACACCCTGATTCTGTGGGGAAATAATGCCTTGATCCGGAGAAAATACCTCCCACGTCTCCTGCTGGGGGAAGTCTGCTCTGTTGAGGAAAGCTCGTCCTACTGAGGAAGGGGTAATCTCAATGCTGGGGAAGCAAACTGCTGGGAGAATACAATCATGTTACCCTGCAAGTCAAATAACAACAAATAGAATATGCCACAACCTGGCTATCACCGTTAACGCCTAAGTAATTTCTACTGCTTTCGTTATGCTCCGCAAAGCTCGAAACTTTATATGCAATGTTTATCAAAAATATCGGACGTTTTTTGCAAACAAAATAGTAAAAGTAAAAGTAAAACAAACAATGGAAAGCTCTTTGAGTGGAATGAATATTTTATTGAAGAGTGGCCTGTAAATAGGCATTTACAATGGGAAGCAATTCCTAGAAAGAGGTAATTGCGCAAAAAAACAAAAAAGAAAATACACATGTCGGCAATGTGGGAACAGATATCCACCATGATTCGACTCAGCTATGACCCATATGACTTGCTTATCCACAAATGTCTTGACCTTTGAAGAGACTAACTGTATTGATTCCTTTCTTTCAGAACTTCCAGGTATTGGGAGTGTTCACAGATCGAACGCAGACCGTAGCCTTTCGCTTATAAATCCCTAACTTTTGCCTGGATCGCCCTTTTCGGGTTTTCAATCCACCGGGATACCCACTTTTGCCAAAGTCGCCTTTTCAGATTTTCAACTTTGCGGGTGTACACATTTCTTTTTACATTTTATCCCTAACTTTTGCCCGAACCTTTTCCTTTTTATGGCTCGCCGGGATGCCCCTTTTTTGCCTGGACTTTCTTTTTATGTCCAGCGGGTCTTTTTATGCGAAGTATTTTTTGACTACGTCTGCGTTCACAGGGGATGAGAAATCTTCGCCATCCATGGTTGAAAGTAGTAAGGCTCCACCAAAGAAAACCTTTCTGACTACATATGGCCCTTCGTAATTTGGAGTCCATTTGCCCCTGTGATCTGTCTGAGGAGGAAGGATCCTTTTCAAAACCAAATCGCCTGTCTGAAAACTCCGAGGACGCACTTTCTGATCAAAGGTGTGCTTCATCCTGCTCTGATACAAACGACCATGTGCGATGGCTGCCAATCTCTTTTCTTCAATAAGGTTCAATTGATCAAATCTGGAGCGCGCCCATTCAGCTTCATCAAGCTTTACATCTGCCAGAACTCTCAAAGACGGAATCTCGACCTCTAAGGGTAAAACTGCTTCCATACCATATACCAAGGAGAAAGGGGTTGCCCCAGTCGACGTACGCACCGAAGTACGATGACCATGTAGAGCATAAGGTAACATCTCATGTCAGTCCTTATATGTTACCACCATCTTCTGTACAATCTTCTTGATATTCTTATTCGCCGCCTCAACAGCATCATTCATCTTTGGACGATACGGGGAAGCATTGTGATGCTCGATCTTGAAACTATGACATAGTTCCTTCATCATCTTGTTGTTCAAATTTGAGCCATTATCAGTAATGATTCTCTCTGGGACCCCATAACGACAGATGATGTCCTTCTTTATAAACCGGGCTACCACTTGCTTGGTGACGTTGGCGTACGAGGCTGCCTCCACCCACTTTGTGAAATAGTCAATGGCAACCAAAATGAAACGATGCCCATTGGAAGCGGTGGGCTCAATCTTTCCAATCATATCTATACCCCACATTGCAAACGGCCAAGGAGATGACAACACATTTAGAGGCGTAGGGGTACGTGCATCTTATCTGCATAAATCTGGCATTTATGGCACTTCCGAGCGTACTTGAAACAATCAGACTCCATAGTCATCCAATAATATCCTGCTCTCAACAACTTTCTAGCCATGGTGTGTCCACTGGAATGAGTACCGAAAGAACCCTCGTGAACTTCCTCCATCAATAACCCTGCCTCATGTTCGTCAACACAACGTAGCAAGACCATATCGAAGTTCCTCTTATATAACACATCATCCTTGTTCAGAAAGAAGTTCCCTGCCAACCTTCTCAGAGTCTTCTTATCTTTGGTGGAGGCACCCTCTGGATACTCCTGTCTCTTCAGAAAAACCTTAATATCATGATACCACGGTTTACCATCAGACACATCTTCAATTGCAAACACAAAAGTCGGTCTGTCCAGACGCATGATTCTAATCGATGGAGTTTCATTCCAACGGTTCACCTTATACATGGATGCCAATGTCGCCAACGCATCAGCCATCTGATTCTCAGCTCGGGGCACATGATGAAAATCCACCCTATCAAAGAAAGGTAACAACCTTCTGGCATAGTTATTATAAGGTACCAAATTTGCCTGACGAGTCTCCCATTCTCCTGTAATCTGATTAACCACCAACGCGGAATCACCATAGACATTGAGGTTCTTAATTCTCAAATCAAATGCTTCTTCTAACCCCATGATGCATGCTTCATACTCTGCCTCATTGTTGGTACACACGAATGCTAACCGGGCAGTGAAAGGTATATGAGAACCCTTCGGGGTTGTAATGATTTCCCCAATTCCATTACCATATGAGTTGACAGCCCCATAAAAAATTATCTTCCACTGTGATCCAATCTCAGGTCCTTCATCAGGCAGAGGCTCTTCACAATCCTTCATTTTCAGAAACATAACATGCTCGTCCGGAAACTCAAACTTCATAGGCTGATAATCCTCGACTGGCTGTTCAGCAAGATATTCTGACAGAACACTTCCCTTAATGGCCTTCTGAGAAACATACTGAATATCGTACTCTGTCAAAACCATCTGCCAACGGGTTATCCTTCCAGAAAGTGCTTGCTTCTCAAACACGTACTTAATCAGATCCATCTTCGAAATCAACAAGGTTGTGTGATTTAACATATACTGCCTTAAGCGCTTGGCCGCCCAAGCGAGTGCACAACATGTCTTTTCCAGCATAGAGTATCTCGATTCGCAATCAGTGAACTTCTTACTCAGGTAGTAAATGGCGTGCTCCTTTTTACCTGTCTCGTCGTGTTGACCGAGCACACAACCCATCGAATTCTCAAGAACCGTAAGGTACATAATCAACGGTCTCCCAGACACCGGTGGCATAAGGGCTGGAGGTTCTTGCAAATACGTCTTTATCCTTTCAAACGCCTCTCGACAATTTTCACTCCACCTGACCTCTTGATCCTTTCTCAGCAACTTGAAAATTGGTTCACATGTAGCTGTCAGATGAGAGGTAAACCTGGCAATGTAATTCAATCTCCCCAAGAAACCACAAACCTCTTTCTCTGTTCTTGGCTCAGGCATCTCCTGTATGGCTCTTATTTTTGCAGGATCAACCTCTATACCCCTTTCACTAACAATGAATCCCAGCAATTTACCAGACCTCACGCCGAAAGTGCACTTGTTCGGATTCAATCTCAACCTGAACTTCCTCAACCTTTCAAACAACTTCTGGAGGTTTACCAAGTGTTCTTCCTCTGTCTGTGACTTCGCAATCATGTCATCAACATAGACTTCGATCTCCTTGTGAATCATATCATGAAAGAGAGTCACCATCGCCCGCTGATAGGTTGCCCCAGCATTCTTCAATCCAAAGGGCATTACCTTGTAGCAAAATGTTCCCCACGGTGTTATGAAAGTAGTCTTTTCCATGTCCTCTGGGGCCATTTTGATTTGGTTATACCCAGAGAAGCCATCCATGAAGGAAAACACAGAATATTGAGCAGTATTCTCCACTAACACGTCAATGTGGGGGAGCGGGAAATCATCCTTCGGGCTCGCCCTATTCAAATCTCAGTAATCAACACACATCCTGACCTTTCCATCCTTCTTAGGTACAGATACAATATTAGCAACCCACGGAGGATAATTTGTCACAGCAAGAAATCTGGCGTCCAACTGTTTCTGAACCTCTTCCTTGATCTTGACAGCCATATCTAGTTTCGTCCTTCTAAACTTCTGCTTAACTGGAGTACAACCCTCTTTAAGCGGCAGCCAGTGTGAAACAATGTCCGTGTCAAGCCCAGGCATGTCTTGGTAAGACCAGGCGAAGATGTCCACATACTCTCGAAGTAACTCAATCAGTCTTCCCTTAACGGTGTCTTCCAGGGCAGCCCCAACCTTTACTTCTCGTTTAACATCCTCGGTTCCCAGATTAACAGTCTCAACTTCCTCCTGATGAGGTAGAATAACCCTTTCCTCTTGTTTTAGTAGCCTGGCTAATTCTTCTGGTAAGTCATAGTCTTCGTCAGTCTCTTCTTCGGCCTGATAGATGGGATTGTCGAAGTCATATCGAGCCATAGCTAAGTCATGGGTGGAATCTGAACAAAGGAACCTGCATGATGGATGTTTTATGTTTATTATGAGTGCAACAAACAAGAAAACACATTGCCATTTTGATGTGGGTTAATGCAAAAAGTAAAAAATAGAAAGACAGGGATCAAAATATTTGAATGAAAAAACGTCCTTTATTGATGATAAAAATAGCAAATAAAGCATCCAAGCCCTACAAATAAATATCACTACGCCTTGGGCAGAGCGTAGGACTCAACATAACAGAGAACAAAAGTAAATTACTCCGGGCACGTCACTTGGATAACTTTCTCGGAGGACTAGTTGCCTAGACTCTGACCAGGAATACAGGGACGGATCCATTCATCCATGTCACAATCACTATCTCCTTCATCCTCAATAGCATTGACCCTGTCGAAGAAAACACCTGCGCTGGTGAAACGGACTGGACCATAGAATTTGGGAGGCTCTTCGGATCGTCTAGGTGGCTTGTAACCCAGTCTATGAGTATCTTGCTTTCTTTGAACATCAATAACACTGCCCCACTTCTGAGAACCACTAGCTTCAACTATAGCACGCGCCTCTTTGAAAGAGGACATTGGAACTTCTGGTTATATGACGACTTCAGGTTGGGCAACCACCTCAGGTTGACTGACTGCCTTTGGGGGTTCCTCGGGAATCTTCACGGCTTCAAAGGCTTGGCACAAAGTTTCCTGTATCTCACCATCTACCTATACATACTTGAAGGTCGATAAGTGACTCACCATGATATCTTCTTCACCACAAACAGTCACAACGTGGCCATCCACCATATACTTCTACTTTTGGTGCAGCGTAGAAGTTACTGCCCCAGCACCATGGATCCATGGGCGGCCCAACAAACAACTATAGGCAGGCTGAATATCCATTATGTAGAAGGTGGTGTTGAAAATCTCAGGACCCACCTTGATTGGCAAAACTAACTCTCCAAAAACTGACCTCTTGGAGCCATCAAAAGCACGTACCACCAAGTCACTTGGTGTACAGATCAACCCACGAGTATCCAACTTCATCAGAGCCTTCTTTGGTAACACATTTAAAGATGACCCAGTATCAACTAACACATGCGACATCAAAGAACCACGGCATTCCACTGAAATATACAGAGCGTTGTTGTGATTCCTCCCGGCCGGAGTCAGATCTAAATCGGTGAAACCCAAACCATTACCAGCATTCACATGAGCCACAACCCCTTCCAACTGATTGACGGATATTTCCTGCGGTACATAAGCCATATCCAGAACCTTCAGCAATGCATTTCGGTGTGCCTCAGAGCATAACAGTAAGGATAGAATGGAAATCTTCGATGGAGTTTGGTGAAGTTGGTCAACAATCTTGTAATCACTTTTTCTGATCAACCTCATAAACTCTCCTACGTCCTCTGAGAAAGTATCCCCACCTGGCTTCGTCGTAGAATTATTAGCTTCCTGCCTCTGTACGGACTCATCCATCATCTGTTTACCCTTGTCTTGTCTTGAACTGCCAGCTTGATTCTCGGACGGAATAAAGACTCTACCACTCCTAGTGATAGCCCCAGCTTCAACAAAATTTCCAACCCCTGTATTCACAGCTGATGTGTCTTCCAATTCCTGCTCCTTACCATTAACAAATACCTCGGCCCCATAGTTCCATGGGATGGCCTTGGTAGTCTCATACGGGACTGGTCCAAGAACAGTGATAGTGACCGGCGCTGGTCTCGCCGGGGCTGATATAGTTATCGTCTTGAATGGAATTGTTATCGTGGCAACATCAACCTCTGTGTCAGTAACATTACTCTGCTTGCAACCTCTGTCAAACTGTAATACCCCTTCGCTAATCATTCTCTGAATACCGGCTTTCAACAAACCACAACCGCCTGGCTGCGACACACATTCTACACAACCTTCATCACAACCGAGAAATACCCCTCCCTTCAACAATCTTTCCTTCACCACACCCAAGGGAGTTTGGACTTCGTTCACATCTGAAATCAAACTCAAGTCTTCACAGTCTTCAATAATAGCAATGATCTTCGGCCCACCGTGATTCGGCATTGGGTTCTGATTCACATTTGGAACGTCATTGGAGAAATTGATGGCTTTGGAATCCACTAAATCTTGAACCTTATGCTTAAAAACTTTACAATTCTCAGTATGGTGTCCGGGTGCCCCAGAATGAAACTCACAGTGGGCGTTGGCGTCATAGCCGGGAGGTGGATTACCAGTAGGTGGAGCCAATGTTCTCGTCTGAATTAACTGCAGTTTTAACAAGTGCTGGAATAATTGAGAGTAGGACATAGGTGGAGTGTCAAAATGCCTATCCCGCCTATTCTGAGGCTGTGATCGGTAAGGAGCCTGATTTTGTTGTTGAGTCACTGCTGGCTGCTGAGGTGCTGCTGGGATGGTTACAGAGGCCACCTGCTGATTGTAGTTCTGACGAGGCCCATCTCTACCACGATATGATGACACAGAGTTTGTATCTCCCTCCTTTTTCTTGTAACCACTGGCATAAGGCTTCTTACTTCCTCCAGATGAGGACCCATCACTGCCTGATATCTTTCCCGCCTTGATTCCGCTTTCCACCATTTCCCCTACCAAGATCAAGTCAGCAAACTTTCCAGTCATACACGGTACCAACTTTTCATAGTAATGACCCTGCAAGGTGGCCATAAACATAGTTATCATTTCATGCTCCAACATGGGAGGCTGAACCCTAGCTACCAGTTCACGCCACCTCTGAGCGTACTCCTTGAAACTCTCATTGTTCTTCTGTGACAGATTCTACAGCTGTGTTCTGTTAGGAGCCATATCAGTGTTATATTGGTAATGTTTGATAAATGCCCCTGCCAAATCTCTCCAACTACGCACATCCTTCCTTTCCAGTTGCATGTACCACTCCAGGGATGCCCCAGATAGGCTATCCTGAAAGCAATGCATCATCATCTTTTCATTCTTCGCATATGCAGCCATCTTGCTTGCATATGCCCTGACGTGGGTCCTCGGACAAGTCATACCATTATACTTATCGAAAGTGGAGTCTGAAACTTGTGCGGAATAACAACGCCTGGATCCAGCCCCAAATCCTCTAGATCCATTCCCACAGAATCCTGATTCACAACACCCCTCAGCTGTTCCTCAATCAAACGGATCCTCTGATCCTGGTCAGTCTGGGGACCAGCATCCCCACCTGGCAAAGAAAATACATCATCCTGAACATCATCATACTGATGACCCTGAACTGCGCCAGCACCAGTACCACCTCCCCCAGCATTTTCAGCTCCCCCCGGAGGAATCACAACACCAGAAACAGGAACGCCTCCGCCAGTAGGACCATTCTGACCATTACCAGTATGGCTTCATTGAGTCAACCCTTGACTACTTGTCTCTTGAATATCCCTGATAAGATCTCGGCGTCTTTCTTCTTAAGCGTCGACTTCAACTGATCAATCTTAGCTAGGTAGTCGTCTTCCTTTCTCTTATTCTCAGCCATGGCAGTTTCTCGGTGATCATCGAACCTGTGAATCTTCAACAAAGCCTTGCCTAATTCCTCCTCCTTGGACCTGAGAACGTTGCTGATACCATCCAAAGCTTGTTTTATCCTTTCTCTGGATGCGATCATGTCAGCAAGCTCTATTTCTGCTTTAGTAAGGAGCTCTGTCTTCAACTTGGCGGTATGAACATGTTCACCCCGCTTATGCTTCCACTGATAAATCTCTCTCTTTAGCTCACTATTTTCTTCCCGCAGCCTTTCCTTTTCAGCCCATAATTTGTTATACTTCTCCAACTCAACGGTGGTAGGAGGCTCGATCACCAAAGGATACAAAGGTGGTTCCACCGGGAATGGAAGAAGCTCCTCTTCTGCTCTCTTCTTAATCCACTCTTTATAGGAAGGGAAAGCCCAATTGTTACTTTTCCCGAATGGAATTTTACCCTTCTTGGTCACCTGTTTCCAAGCATTCACAACTTTCCTTATCAACCCTTGATCCTCAATGCCATTGAAGAATAAGGACTCTCGGACATCTCGCTCTTCGGGTGGACCTTTCAAAGGATAGCCAAACTGTCTGATAGCTAGGGAGGGATTATAGTTAATTCCACCTTTCCTCCCTATCAAGGGTACATTAGGGAATTCTCTGCATTTGCAAATAATCTCCATTCCTAGAAAGTCACGATTAAACCAAACAATGTTGTCAGCAGTCAAGCCCATTACCCTCTTCGACCACTTCAGAGAATCTTTCGTATCAACGAAAGCGCCAGATTTAGGGAGATGGCTCAGAAACCAAGTAGCTAAGAGCGGTGCACAGCAACTTACAGTTTTCCCACGCCTATTCTCATTCTTATAGTGGACTGAGTGATACACATCACCTAGCAAGGTAGGTATAGGATTCTTCGAAATAAAGATTCTGACGGCATGCATATCCACCAGATCAGGAATATTCGGAAACAGGACAATCCCATAGATGCACATAGCTAGGATAGCTTGGAAAGCAGTCCAATTCTTCTCTTCGACATGTATACAGGCTTGATCAAACAAGAACTTCAACAAGAAACCCTTAACTCCTTGTTTTTCTTCAATATTACTGTTCAGAACGGATTCACTAATATGAAGAGCCACAGCCATTTCTTTTATACCGGGGTGTTCTTTAGAAAAGAAAACTATATCATGACTGATAGGAATTCCCAAAATAAATGAGAACTCCTCCAACGTTGGGGCCAAGATGTAGTCTGGAAAAGTGAAGCAACGCAGTGACAGATCATAAAACTGTAGAAGTGTGTGAATGGCATCCTTCTCATACTTGGAGATATTATAGACAAATTTCAGGAGTCTTCCATACCTTCCACTGAACTCTGTACGAACTCCGGAACCAGGCATATTAATCAGTTTGTGAATCAGTGTCAAAGTCGGCTCTGGGATCGAATAGGCAACAGTCTTCTTTCTCTGAACATCCATGCTGAAGTAACCTCAGAAAACCGGAATCAAGAGTAAGATGCAAGCCCTGAAAAATGTTAAACATGTCAGAATGCAAGAAAAATGATATGCTCATGCAAACATGGGGTCAAGGCACACTGCTGGATGTGCTGTGCTGTTAGCTGAACGAGAACCACAACCCAGAAAACCAGAATTCTGAACCACTGAGGAACTCAAATAATCAGACATTTATGAGAAATCCAGAAAAACAGGGTAGGTTGAAGGTTTCGGTTACCTGCAAACCTGCAAACGCCCATTCCCTCTCACATATGGGTACTAGGATGTTCAGTATCCCAGGCTCTCAGGTCGAGAAATGATGATACGTTCACCATTTCTGGTTTGGCATCATCATCAATCGAGGAGGCCTCAACCGATTCTCCAAAGCGGAAGGTCCTCAGTTTTGGCACTGAGGTCGAGAAACAATAGTACATTCATCCCTCGGGGTACAGTACTATCGTCAATCGAGGAGTGCCTCCACTGATTCTCTTCAAAATGTAGGGGCCATCCTATGCGAGTTCCAAAGCGGGCCCTCGGGTGCGAATGGGTTTGCCACAGGATGTGGTCTGCCACTGTCACCACTAAAGAGGGATGTTTCCACTAAGGTCCTCAATGATCGGTCACCAGAGTCGACAGCTCTCTAGATCAACACCCCAACATGTGCAAGACACACACGTTAGAATGCGTCCCAAGATAGCCTCATCTGGTTGTGAATTTCGTGAACACATAAACGTACCAAGCGGGCACGTAGGTCCCACTACTTTCCACTCTAGTCCTAGGGTATTCTCAAGCCTGGGTATTGGGCTTAGCTCTCGGTCCCACCCAACCTGCAAAATAAAGACAGCCAGCACAGCACAGCAGCATGACAGTAATAAAAAAAGAAATGCGGAAAATGCGGTAAAAATAAAGATAAAATACAACATAAAGCAAAACAAAAACAAAACACCCAAAGAGAACAAAGACAAGCAAGCGCTAGGACTGACTCGCTTAGGGATGGACCAGCATAGGTCAACCAAAGTCCCCAGCAGAGTCGCCAGCTGTCGCTCCCAGGATTTTCATCCAGGTACAAACGTGAGAGTGGCGCGGAAAAAACAGAGTCGCCAGCCGTGTAAATTTATCCCAAGAGAGGGAAAGGGAACACCGCATAAACCTGAGGAAGAGGGAAAGGAATGGTCATCGCAACCATAACCTGGGTTCGGGAGTCGGTTACGCGAGGGGAAGGTGCTAGCACCCCACGCGTCCATCGTACTCGATGGGATCCACGCTTGTTGTCTATTCTAAGGGTGAGTTATACTATCATCTAGGGTTGTACTAAAACGGGGAGGGAAAGACTAAGACAGACTCGGTAGGACGTCAACGTCCTAGGCCTACGTACCCCCTTTGTGCAATGGGGAATTCAGAGTCAACGTAGTTCGGACCAAGTTCTTTTTGTGTTTTTTATGGGCGACGTTAAGTTCGCGTCCGGCAGTTAGGGTCGATGCCTGTTTGCGTCTCAGATGGAAAGTAACATGCCTTTTTTGAAAATAGCCTTTAGTTTGACGATCCCGAAGGACAAAAAGGTTTGAAATTTGTTTGTATTTTTTAGGACAGAAGTGACTTAAGTTAGTTCATAACTTGCATTGCACCAAAGTCTAGGGCACAGGGGCAAATACTTAACGCATCGTCCCAAGACAAGACGCTCGCTAAGTACTCTAGAAAGATGAGAGGAAGCCCCTCATTTCTCATTCCCCACGCTTAAGGCTCGTGCGCAATACACTTGATACTTATTAAGTGTTTTCAGAAAGTTTGAGACGAGAAGAGAGAAGACACAAAGGTAACTCTAAAGGGAGACTATAAACCCTAAAGTCATCATGCATGGGTGACCTACGGTTAGTGAGGTTTGACGACAACCTAAACCCTAAAGGAAGAAGATGAGGGAAGGAAAAAGTAAGGGTGACCGTGGATACTTTTCCACTCTTAAAGAACTTACCTTAGTCCCTGCATAAAAGATTAGTGAGAAACAAACATAAGTAAAAGAAGGCAAGTGAAAATCAAACAATGGCAAACAATAGTGACAATAATCCAAACATGAATTCAGAAATCAAAGGAACAACCCCAAAGCAAATGGCACAAGTGCCTTTTCAAACAGATAAACAGATGTGGTCAGAAATACATATATAAGCAGATCTCGAGTGAAAATAAATCAAACAATTGGAGAAATCACTCCCAAAATTCCCAAATTAAATATCAAGGTTCCTCAACCAGAGACAAACCAAATACCATAAATCCCTGCAAAAAATCAAGATGTTAGTCATTCAAATAATCAAGCAAAGCCCAGGTGAGAAGTATGGTTCAATGTGCAAAAAAAGAGGACCAGAATGCAATATGAAATAAATTTAAAAATGAAAGAAAAATATTTTTATACAATTTAACATGTTAGTGAATGAATACAAAAGGAACGGATCAAAAATATTTTATGGTTGCAGAGAAATAAAATAAAGAAACTTAAGTATGCATTACATGGATAATTCAAAAAGAAAATAGACTAAATAATTAATTTAAATGATAAAAATAAAATAAAATTTGCAAAAATTTTATAAAATAATAAATATGATGCATGAATTTTTTAGTAAATTTTTAATGCAATTATGTATTTTTAAAATTAAAGAATGAAAATGATAATGAATTAATAAAATAAAATATGAAAATAGTATGGGGGTGCGAATAGTGAAAAGAATGAAGAGGACATGATATGGGCTACAGAGTGGGGGGTGCGAATAGCAGCCCAGCCCACTGATTGATCAGAAAAAAAACAAAAATAAAAAAGGGAATACTGTGTGCATACCATGTGCCAGGCGCGTGCGTTTTTAATGTGTTGGTGTGTTGTTGTTTGTTTTAGTCAACTTAAATAAAAGTAAATGAAAAGAAACTGCATAATTGGACGTGCATGGTAGTTATTGTAGGATAATAAACACACAATTATAAAATTAAAATCAGAAAAAAAAAAAAAAAAAACAAAAACATGTGGCAGCATCGTGGCCGTTGGATCGAACAGATGGACAGCTGTGGAGTCATCTTCTTCACCCTAGCCCTCGCCGGACTGGTTCGCCGGCCGCCACCGCTGGAGCTAGGGCTCCGCTCCCTTCTCCGGCCACCTGCGACCAAAACAACACCAAAACACACGTGCGAATACACTATCCCACCCAGATTTTCGTCAGGAATCCAAATACGCAGTCAAAAAAGTCAAATAACCAAGGCATGATGAAATACGAAGAGAAATAAATTAGGGCACAAAACTTTAAATCCACATTGCAAGCAAGCTACACGTCCAAAATTAAAAATCAATAGATCAGGATAATCACCATTCATCACACGTCAATATGCATATAAAAAATGAGAGTTTTAGGAGCACGAAAAAATCCATCAACCTGAGATGGTGCAACTCCAATCCTTGCTTTTGGCTGCAAATGGTGGTTGGGTTGTGCTCTAGAGATCACCAGGAGAAGTTTTGTGGAAGAACTTTGAAGAAACTCCTTGTAATTCGTGAGATTTGTTGAAAGAGAGCTTTAGGGTTCAAATTCTCCAATCCTCCAAATGTCACGTGAATTCCCCCTAACCAGTGCATGGATAGGTTTAAATAGGCTAGGGTTTGTCACTGATAATGAATTGGGCTTGGGTAATTACTTGTTTAATGATTTTTTGAATTATTTTGGAAAAACACATTATGTTAAGTACACCTCCTCCATGCATGGATATTTGAAAGTTTCATGATGGATCACTTGCATTTGAATTGATAATTGCACCCATATTGAACTTGGGCCTTGAGATGGCTTGATTCATGACTTTTAAATAATTTGTCAATTTTGAACAATGGAGAATAAATGAAGAACACACCATGGAATTCCTTAACTCTTGGGCCCAAAATAATCCTCAAGGAATGTCCTTTGATATTAGAATGTGGCATGAAGCAATGGAATTGATTATAGGTCATTATGCCCAAAGTTGTGAAAATAGAGCCATGAAAAACCCTAAAAACCACTTTGCCTTCTTTTGATCATAACTGGAGTTTCACAAATGATATGGAGACCCACTAGTACTTGTTGGAAAGAGGAGAAAAATATATTCAACTTTCATGTTGGAGAAAAATTCATTTGAAGCTTTCTTGATGATGAAAAGTCAAGTTGAATGCAGTGTAGGAACTTGCCCAAAAAGGAAACTTCAAATTATAGGTAATTTCCATTTTTAGTAACTTTTGCACCAACTCCTGATTTTTGATATATGGCATGAAACTTGACCCTTGATGACCATATGAGGATGTGAGACCTTGAAAACCTTGGAGAGACCCTCAAAATTCCACAGTTGACTTCTCCTCTCACTGTTGACTTTTACCCCATTCACCTGATTTCCAATCCATTGGCCAATTTGAACTTCTCCTGAACCAAACTGATGGACAACCTCCCATTCCTAGGTACTTAGGGACTCAAGGAATACCATGGAATCAAGTCTTGCCTAAAAAATCAGAAATAAACTGACTTTATAGAAAACCCTAGTTTTGGTACCCTCAGTCTAGGAGGAAATAGCACAGTCTCCAAATTCAAATTCCTCTGAATATGATGTGTATCCTCTCCAACAAAGATAAGATATGTCATTTAGTGATGATAAAAACCCAAGGAGCTTGCCCATTGGAGCAATAAACCCAAGAATTTCAAAACCCTAATTCATGCACTGGTTAGGAGAGGGTGATCCATCTGAGCTCTCTTGCTTGACCCTTTGAAGAATATCTTCTCCTCTTGAACTTGCCCCAGGCACCTTGACCCCATGCTAAGAACCAATGATATGCACACATGATAATGCAAAATGCAATGCAACATAAGCCAGTTAGTAATAAAGTAAGGAGGGCAAATTTTGGGGTGCAACAGTAATGAACGAAGTTTTCTCCATGTCTTTCGGCGCTATTTTGATCTGGTTATAGCCCATGAATCCATTCATGAATGAGAAAACTTTGAACTTTGTTGTACTGTCAACCAGCATGTCAATGTGTGGTAAAGGAAAGTCATCCTTTGGACTAGCCTTGTTTAGATCTCTGTAATCCACACACATTCTAACTTTTCCATCCTTTTTTGGAACGGGTACGATGTTGGCTAACCATTGAGGATATTCTGATGTGGCGAGGAAACCCGCGTTAATCTATTTCTGTACCTCTTCTTTGATTTTGATGGTCATGTCTGGGTGATTCCGTCTCAACCTCTGTTTTACTGGCGGGCATTCCGATCTCAATGGTAAATGATGTTCCACGATGCTAGTATCCAACCCTGGCATATCCTGATAGGACCAAGCGAATACATCGGGGAATTCTTTGAGAAGCTTTACCAAACCCTCTCTGGCAGTTGGACTGAGCAGTGCCCCAATCCTGATTTCTTTTCTCTCTTTTTCCGAACCCAAGTTTAGCGTTTCCAACGGCTCTTTATGAGGTTCAATAGACCTTTCCTCCTGTCTGAGTAATCGGGAGATCTCTTTTGGAATTTCGTCGTCATTCTCTTCTTCAGCCCCAAGTACCGAGAACTCAAAGTTGGGAGAAGGCATCGGATCGTATGTTTCAACGGGTTTTAAAACAAGCAATCTGCATGACGGTATGATTTGTGTTTAGAAGAGATAGAGAGAATGCAAGAGTGTGTGTAGTGCATTTCTTTGAAAAACTGCTTGTTTATTATTATTGAATTGTTGTTTAGGAATACCATTTTCTGAAAAGAAAAAAAAAAGAGAAAAGAGAAAACAGCAATAAATGCGGGAATTACAAAATGACATTATTTTATTCATGAACAAGTCGATTCTTGAAATTACAGCCCTTATAAAACAAAACTCTGTCGCTTTGGGCAAAGCGAAGAGGGAAATTTACAGAAAGTGAGCCCTATCAAAACATCTGTTTCACCTGGGCAGGGTGAAAGGTTAAAGACGACAATTACTTTGACTTATGAACAATCTTCGGAACATCGACAGTAACCCATTGGCGGTGAACTCCTCGGTGAATCACAAAGTCTGGCACCTTCCTTGATTTGTCTTCATAAATAACGCTGATTTCTGGTGGAGCAGGATCATTGGAATCTGTCTCCCAGGTAGAGTTGTCGTAGGAGGATTCCTCTGTTGCATTTTGCATAGCATTGGTGCTCTCAGGTAGATCTCCCTATCTAGTTGACTGGATGTCTTCGAGCCTGATACGAGAGCTTTCGGGAGCAGTGTACTTGACCATATAGTCGTATTTCCCACTTAGTTGTCCCAGGGTGTCCCACACTTCTTTGGAACTGGATGAGTCATCCTTCTCGATGACGTTGACCTCTGGAAAATCATAGTTGATGAATTCAAGTCCTGCAAATGTTGCAAATTCATCGTCGTACTGGACGTTTTCTGAATGACCTGATTGTTGATCCCATGACATGGTGGGGACGCAGGTATTCTTTTCAATGATGCTCAACTGATTTTCATTGTTCGGCTGATTTCCTTGCCCCAAGTCTCCTGGATACGGCTGCCACATTGGCAGGCCATCCATCGGGCCATAATAGTTGTGGTCAAAGTTATCCTTCATCAGAGTGTCCTCCTCTAATAAGTTTGGTGGAGCACGACATCCTTCCGGGTCACAATCTCCGTGTATCATTTTGACATCTGACCTGGGTATAAATCTCGGACTCTGTGTAGGAAAGCAAAAGGGAGTCTGCGTTTCATCCTGAGACATATAACCATCCTTGTTAAGATAGGACTCCCATTCTTCCTCCATATCATAGGAATCATCTTTATTGATGATATGCACTTCTTGAGGCACTGGGTGAAGGAAACCTCCACTGTGGCAGAAGTCTTGAATGGGATGAAGACTTTCATTGCTGGTAGTAGCTGTCTGGGTACAGGTTACAGAAAAACCAAGACCCTTCCTTGTTTTATTATCAGTAGGAATGACTAGATGTCCCCATCCTGTTGTATTGGTACTCTCGACCGCTTTGATAGCATCTTTGTATGAGGAAATGGAAGTTCCCTCTTCGGATTGATAGTCCTTGCTCACCGACAGTACTTGGAACTGAGTTCCAATAACCTCCTCGGGTTCTACACCAGTAGATGATGATAAGTTACCCACGAGCAAGGCTTGTTCTCCACAGACCGTGACGAGCTGGTTGTTCTGGACGAACTTTAATTTTTTGTGGAGGGTCGAGGTGACCGCCCCAGCCTGATGTATCCAAGGTCTTCCTAATAAACAACTGTATGTTGCCCGGATGTCCATGACTTGGAAAGCGACTTGGAAAGTGTGAGGACCAATAGTTATGGGAAGGTCGACTTCGCCGATAACCGTTTTTCTGGACCCGTCAAATGCTTTGACGACGACCTCACTGGTTCTCATCGGGGGTCCTTTGAAGGATAATTGCATCAAAGTGGACTTCGACATAACATTCAGGGCTGACCCTGTGTCTACCAGTACGCTGGCTAAAGCATTGCCCTGGCAGCTGACCGTGATATTGAGCGCCATGTTATGACGGCGACCCTCTTCAGGTAATTCCTCATCACTAAATCCTAAGTTATTGAAGGAAGTAATGTTAGAGACAATGCTATCGAATTGTCTGATTATTACATCCTGTTCTACAAAGGCTTGCTCCAAGACTTTCTGTAGAGCCTCCCTGTGCGCTTCTGAACTGAGTAAAAGTGACAGAACATAGATCTTTGAAGGAGTTTGTAACAGTTGATCAGTAATATTGTATTCACTCCTTTGGATGAGCTTCAGCATCTCATCATTGTTTTTCGAAAGGTCGGGATTACTGGATTGACCGACCGGTGGATTGGGAACTTCTGTCTGAGGTTCCTTTTCTTTGTTAAGTTCTCCACCTCCTCAGTTGAAGATTCGACCGCTTCGTGTTACTCGATTGATGTATGCAATATTCACGACGGAGGGTAATGGAATTTCCTTTTCATTCTCGACTGTTTTGCACCGTATTTGTAAGGGATAACCTTAGTTGATTCATACGGTAATGGTCCCGGTAGATAGATGACTATGGGAGCCTTCTGACTTTTTCGACCATCGTAAGCAATTTCGATCAGTTCCTGGTTGGGAACTCTCGATTCGTCAAGTAGAGGGATGATGGTACAAACATCCCTAGCCTTCTAATGATCAGAGATTACGACAACATCCTCAATTTGATCAGCGAGGTAGTCCGGCGCCCAGTTGATTGGTCCGGAACCCGGATATGGGTGAATCTCTCTACGATCCACCTGACCCTGAAGAGCTGCTCACACAAGGTAACATCCTTGGTTACTTTTGAACAGACTCTACAACGTTCATAGTTGTGTGGTGGCACTTGGCCACGCCCGCTTTGAATACAATGTAACCTCACTAGGTCAGTTTCCACAGACCGAACGTCCCAACTTTGATGCCGAGTAGGGTTCCCGTTGGTAATACTAATTTGCTGGGTGTCTTCATCCATATAGATTGGAAGCCACCAGCCATTCAACAAGTGCTGAAGTGTTTCCTGGACAAGGGCACAGCCCTGATCATTTTCGCAACCCGCCCTACAGCTCTGATAATCATGTGATACCAGGAACCCAAGTCGGGCCTATTTAGCATGTAACTCCACCAGACTGGTATTCATCAAGCGAATATCGAAGATTTGAATCATGTTGATCTGATAGGGATTCCTATCATGGTAGTCCTGGATCCATCCAAGATCCATCTGACGCTTGAGGGCCTCTTATACAAAAAATCATCCCTGTTTGTTTACCGAGCAAGTCAGACAGGAACTGTAATCGTGCCACGGCAGAATATGATACTGGCTTTTCCTGGAGTGCATCGCCACCAAGTTGACATTCATTGCACGGACTTCGTGGTTCTGAATGATGTTAGAATTCGTGTAAACCATGTTAACTCCACGAACTCTGTACTCATGAATTTGATAGACGTTGTTAGTCTCTCCCTCTATTAAATTGAATGTAGCTTTCTCGTGTTGAGGCAGTGGGTTTGTGAGAACATTAAGATTTGTATCCTTGAAAGATAAGACCCCGCTCCTAACAAGCTTTTGTACGTCAGATTTGAAATTGAGAGAGTTCTCTATGTTATGCCCTGGTCCTCCTTGATGGTAAGGGCAAGTCTGATCCACCTTAAACCAAAAAGGCAGATTTTCCGGTACTGTAAGAGGGGACTTAGTCTGGACATGCCCCTTAGCCAATAGTAACGGAAATAGTTCTGCGTACAATACAGGTATAGGATCAAATCCTGGTGGCCGCGTTGTATGGTTGTTATTGTATAGAGGATGAGCCTTCTGAAGAGGCTGTTGAGTCCTTTGCTGATTAGGTTGGCTCTACGCAACCTGAGGTTGATACGTAGAAATAGGCGCAGGATTGATAGCAGGAGTCACAACTGCTACTGGCTGATAACGTCGCCTTTGCTTTCCAAGAGAGATATTCCCAATATCTTGCTCTTTTTTCTTAGGGAGAGCACTACCGTATCGCTTTGTACTACTTGATGATCCAGTGTCTTTGACTAGACGTCCTTCTCGGACGGCTTCCTCAAGACGAACTCACATACCGACCATCTCGGTGAAGTCACTGGGCGCACTGGCAACCATTCTGTCGTAATAAAATGAGCTTAAGGTCTTTAAGAAGATCTTTGTCATCTCTTTTTCCTCAAGAGGTGGACAAATTTGAGTGACAATTTCACGCTATCTCTGAGCGTATTCCTTAAAGGTTTCTTTGTCCTTTTGTGACATTGATCTGAGTTGATCTCTGTCGGGTGCCATGTCCAGATTGTATTTATATTGTTGGACGAAGGCAGTGCCAAGATATCTGAAAGTGCTAATCGTAGCACGGTTTAAACCCATGTACCATTTTAGGGCGGCACCGGTTAAACTATCCTGAAATTAGTGAATCAGTAAATCCTGATTCTCTGTCTGAGATGACATTCGCCGAGCTTACATCACCAGATGACTCTGAGGGCAAGAGTTACCCTTGTACTTTTCAAAGTCAGGCACCTGGAATTTATGCGGGACTTTCACATTGGGGACCAAGCAGAGGTCTGCGGCGTCCTTTCTAAATAAATCCTGACCGCGAAGAGCCTGCAGTTCTTTCTGTATTCCCAGGAACTGTTCCTGGAACTCATTTATTCTTTCGAACATGTTGTCATTTCCACCAGAAGGTATCTGTTTAATCTGTCCTTCCGGGACAGTGTGTACCATGGGCGGTGGTATAGTCATTATGGCCGAGACTCTCGGTGCCTCCCGAAGTTTGTAACCTTCATGAGTTGGTGTCATGCCCCTGGCATCTTCGCTTTCCCGAAGTTTGTAACCTTCAGGCCCAGCGGTTCACGCTGCGGTTCCCTGATCCTCATTGATCGGCGGAACATATCCTTCCGGGATATAGTTATGTGGCATGCCCCAGGGACGATCTTTTGGCATTTTGTACCTAGGATCGGACTTCTCCACTATGGGCATTGAGGTGATCTCTGAGATCACAGTCCTTTATAGATGAGCTTCTGTCATGGCTTGCATGTCGTTATGAAGCTCTCTCAAAGCGTTGATCTCTTCTCTCAACTCTCTGTTCTCTTCCTCGAGATCATCTATCTTTTTCTGACGATTGCCCCGAGTATTGTACGAATGAGACAGTTTGACTCTAGAACCGAGACACAAACGTGAGATTCGTAGGTAAGAAGAATATGTGACGTGAGAATGATGAATGCAATGAATATATTAATTTTTTTTTTGTTTAATCAAAATAAACTTCGACAATTAGATTGCAAATATCAAACAGTGGGGAAACCCCGTTTTATTGAATTCAAAGGATTGCGAAAATAGAAATACAGTAGATTACAAGGTGCGGAAACAGAAACCTAAGCTAAGGGGTCCCGAGTCCTCTCCGGGGAGAAACCGGGTGCTGATTCTGGTATTTTCCTTTTCTTGGACCGGGGCTCTTGGGCCGTTGTCGGGTTGTCACTCCTTTGCCAAGTGAAAGGAACGAGCAAATTCCTTTGGTCATCCTGATCATCCACAGTATGTTGCTCTAAAATCTCGATCAGAGCATCCTTATCTTTCAGCAGTTGCTGTATTTTGGTACACTCTACATTGAGGGTGCGGTACTTGTTCTTCCAAGACCTCCTCTCCTGTTGAACTTTGTTGAGAGTAACCTGAAGTTTTTTTGTTTCAGTCATGAAGTACATGACAGATTCCCTCGGCGGAAGAACTCAGTGACGAGGATAAGGCATCTTTAGCTTGAGAGCTCTAGTTTGTACCCAGTGGAGATAAGGCTCCACCGAGACACGGTCCGGTTTTCCTAGAGACTCTCGTCCTTTCTTATGAACATGTTTCCAAGCATGAATTATTTCTGTCTTTAGTGCCCTGTCATTTTCTCCTTCTTTGTAGAAAAGACCCTCCAGATGAGCATTACGCGGGACATGCCTCATCGGGTATCCAAATTGACAACGAACCAATAATGGATGGTAGTTGATTCCTCCCTTAGTTCCTATGAGGGGTACGTTGGGGAAGTTTCCACAACGGTCAATGATCCTGATCCCGTCATAAATCCTATTGCACCAATCTATATCAGAGTTGGTAAGGGACATGATTTTCTGTGACCAACGTAAGGCACTCTTATGATCCAAAAAAGCAGCAGACTTAGGCAAATGGGAGATAAACCATTTGTATAGCAGGGGTACACAGCATGTGATCATCCCTCCGCTGTACAAATTGCTTAAGTGTACAGAATGATACGCATCCGCGAGCAAAGTTGGCACAGGGTTTCCAATGAGAAAAACCTTAATGGCGTTGATATCGACGAAGCTATTAATGTTGGGAAACAGAAATAACCCGTAAGTGAGTAAGACAAAGATGCTTTCAAAATCAGTCATGTTCCCTATACTAGCAAAGTACAGAGCCTTCTTTGTCAGGAACTGAGCTGGCAAACCTGGGAGCCCACCCTTGGTGGTCATGTGAGTCTTGACTTCCGACTCATCCAAATAAATTGCTCTTGCAATGGTCTGATCCTTTGGAATTTCTTCCAGTCCAGAAAATGGAGCTCGGTCAGTAATGTGTAGATCGGTTAGGTGAGAATACTCCTCCAGTGTTGGTGTGAGCTGGTAATCCAGGAATGTGAAACAGTGATAGACCGGATCGTAAAACTGAATGAGTGCCTCCATGATTCCTTCAATCATATGGACTCTTAACAGAGGTAGCAGACCTCCGTACTTGGCTCTGAAAGCTTCAGGGTTAGTGATCATCCTCGCTAATCCTCTCAAATCTTCTAGTTTTGGAACCCTGAAGATATACTTATGAGTTCTCCATCTACCGAAATCCATGAGCGTAATCTTTTTCTCTCACATTTGCAATCATTATCTTAGTTTAATTTGAAAAAGAGAGACTAGAAGAGAAGTTTTTCTTTGCTTTAATGTTTTTTTAGATGAATGCATGAATGCAGCACACAAAAACATAGAAAAAACATGGGGTCAAAGGGTTGTTGTCATGGAGTCAAGGCTCTACCCATCCCAAAAGTTTATACTAGTGATTTTTGTACCTGTCTCTCAAAATCATCAGTTCTTGTCGAGAAAACACCAGCGGGCCGGGAACCGTGCTAGGTGATGTTTTTCGAAGAACCATCAGAAGAGGGTAGTATCACGTGACAACCATTTCCAATAGTTTCCGCACTACTAAAAGAGGTTTTTCCTAGGTGTATACTCAATCTTTCCACATGCGGCATCACACGCATTCCCATTAGCAGAAAAATAAACATAGATATCAATTAGGAAAAGCAGTATATATATTTGTCCTAAAGTCCTAGACTTTAAAGAGCTATGAATCATATGTTCCTGACAAAAATGGCTCCCTGGCAGATAGTGCCATTCTGTGGTACCTTCCCAACTTTAAAGGTTTTGACCTAAGATCCTAGTGAAGTCAAAAAGCCATATCCCAGTGAAATCCCCAAAAAAGAAAGAAAAGAAAGGAGCCCCACGGTGGGCGCCAATTTTCTGTGGAATTTTTTTAAGGTTTCTACCTAAGAGATGGGAAGAGAACAAGATCTCGTTGTCCCTAGTGAAGTCACCATTTTTTCTGTAGCGCGAATTTTTGGACGTGGTTGCGAAGCACTATCGCTTTTGGGGTACTACAGTTCGATTCATTTTTTATCCTATTGAAGCTGATGAAGGAAGGGAAATAGATGTCTCCAATTAACCCTGCTTGCATACTGAGTTTAAACAGATGACTGTTGGTTTACATATGCTATTGAGGTTGTGGGTCTCTCTTAAGTTATTTTGTTAAAATAGTGCATGGGCAATTGGTGGGAGTTTAAGACTGATGCTTTTCAATTGATATGTGAAGGTATGGGATTTGGGACTTTGGATTAGTGTGCTCGCTAAGATTTTCTATCAATCTTATGCCTACGTATTCCCGTTTATCGAAACAGGGAAATCAGAGCGATCGTAGTTCCTCTTATTCTATGGGAGGAAATGGTTTTTTGGTGTCTTGATCAAAGCCCAAGATGTGAAGCTGAAAAGGTGGTTTATATCTTATTCAAAGCCCAAGATGTGAAGCTGGAGGGTCTATTTGTATCTTGTTCGAAGCCCAAGATGTGAAGCTAAAAGGGTGTTGTCTTTAGAGAGAATTTGTCATCTCTAAAGGGGGGTCTGTTTGTCACGACTGTTGGGTGACTGACTATAAATGAGGATTACTTTAACCAGGATATGTGAATCCTAACAATGCCATAATTTCCTTTATAGGGGATTTTAACCTGAAGGAGAAGACTTTAACTCAGTGTAGAGCAATGCTATCTTTCCTTAGGAATTTCTCATGCTAAATGAGGGACAGTGGCGTGGATGTAAATAATCCAGAGGCTTGCCGCTTACAGCGATTAGATGAAAGGAGTTGTTGATGTTTGTATCCTGTGAACGAGGCACAGTTTTGAGGCTAAAAGGTTGATTGACTCAACCAGGGTTTTTCTTATACAAAGCCTAAGAGGAGGCTATTGGCCCAACAAGAGGGTGTTTTTATGTGTCTCGTACGGAGCCCGAGAGAGAGGCTAAAAGGAGTTGACTCAACAAGAGAGTGCTTTTAGATGTGTCTCGTATGAAGCCCAAGACGGAGGCTAAAAGGGTTTGACTCAACAGGAGAGTCTTTTATACTCACCAAGAGAGTGTTTTTGTATCTCGTACGAAGCCCGAGATAGAGGCTAAAGGTTGACTCAACAAGAGAGTCCTTTTGTATCCCGTACGAAGCCCGAGATAGAGGCTAAAAGGATTGTTGTTTCAGTTGAGTGACAGGTCCAGTAGGTTGGTTAAAAGAGAAAATCAGTTCTTATAAAGAGACTGATTAAAATTAAGGCTATGCTTTGGGATTGATCAGAGGATCAGGGTTATTTCCTGTTCTTTAAGGAAATGGGGAATCCATAGGGTATTGGAGACTGTCAGAGTCTACTGGTGTTTTTCCCTACTTAAGAGTGCCTTCGAGACTAAGGAGATTAGACTGTCCAAGTCTAGAGTTTTATCTTTTGTACTATGCTTAAAGAAACAGTAGTTGTACGTTCACGGTAGAAAGATCTAGACTCTTTGAAAGATTGTTCTATTAAAATGACTAATTTTTGTTCCTATACCTCTAGAAGGTCGTCGGGACAGTTTGTACGAAGCCCAAGATGAGGCAGGAAACTTTTAAGAAGCCGAGGGACAATTTGTATGAAGCCCAAGAGGAGGCTCTCTTCCCGAAGGAAGAATCCTTATACGAAGCCTAAGAGGAGGCTGTGAATACTTCTAAGAAGCCGTAGGGTCCTTGTACAACGCCCAAGAGGAGGCGGGGATGCTTTTAGGAAGCCCTTGGGTCCCCAAACCCCGAGAAATTCAAGACAGGCTATTCACAGAGAATAGATCAAGCCAAGAAAGTCCGAGAATTTGGAAGAAACTCAAGAGATGCCATTCACGGAGAAAAGATCATCTCTGGGGAGTTAGAGTTTCTTTGACAATGTCTAAGGGTGACAGTCTGAGAAAGGGTTCGCCGAGAATGTTGCCTTTCACGTCTCCATATTGTTTAACCCCAAGAGGAGGGAAGACTGTATCTGGTAATCCTATGGGGGATCTAGTTTTGTCTATTTAAGAGTGATCTATAGGGCTTAGTGCAAGACGTAATTGCCGAGGAAACTCTAAATATCTATACTAGTATTACATAGTTGATATGAGTTTATGAAAGAAGACTTACAGCGAAACAGCCCCACAATACAGTTATATGTATATGAAAGCAGATAAACAAAGCATATAAACACTTACTCGGTTGTAGAGCTTCCATGTTGTTTGGTTAGTTATTCAACAAAGAAAGATTGAAAACAACAGTATATTCAAAATTAAAGGAGAAAGTATTTTGAAAAGATGTTAGGGCTTACAGCTCAAGGAGAGGCCCAAGGTTTATCAGTGATCGCACTGTCGTTTTGTACAGAGGGACTTATATAAGTGACTGAGGACCAAGAAAGGTTTTTGTACAAGGGGATGGGTCTTACACTCTCTCAAGAGGCCCAAGTGTTTAAAGAACAAGGATGGGGGTTACAACACGAGGGTCGGCCCAGATGATTGGTTTTTTTTATCGCGACGAGGTTTTCTTTTAACGCAGGGGGACTTATACAATGTCTGAGGCCCAAAAACTTTTGGTTGAAAGGGGATTGGGTCTTACACTCTAATAGAGGCCCAAAATATTTACTTTTGTACAAGTGGTGGGGCATACAGCTCAAGGAGAGGCCCAGGGTCATTTGTTTGAAAATGGCGATCACGCCGAGATTCTTGAAAACGTGGTGGGTCTTATACAGTGCATTGAGGCCCAAAATGGTTTGGTTTTCAAAGGGGGTTGGGTCTTACACTCTAATAGAGCCCCAATGATTTTGAATGGGTCTTATAGCTCGAGGAGAGGCCCAGGGTTTTTTTTTCAACGGACGATGATCGTGTCGAAATTTTTGAAATACAACGGGACTTATACAATAAGTGAGGCCCAAAAATAGGTTTGTATTTACAAAGGTTTGGGTCTTACACTCTATTAGAGGCCCAAAAGTGTTTGAAATTGTTTGATGAGGGTGAAAATAAGAAACCCTAATTTGTTATTCTTTAAAAATAAATATTTAAAGAAAATCAAATAAAATACCAAATAAGTTTGTGTTATTTCTGTGCTTTTGTGGTTGGCATTTATTTTGCTAAAACTATTATAGCAGCAAGTTGTTGAATCATAATGTTCTAAGTGGCTGCTTTCAACATGTCGAATGAAGATGTTTCATGGCAGCTCATAGGACATCGCACTGTGAAGACAGATTTTATTGCAGATTCTGTTACTATGATTTATTACTGAATATTCTGTGAATATTTGGTTATCTTATGTGGCATCCAAAGCATTTTTGGATTGTGGTTATTTGTTGGTTTTCGGATTTACTGCTGTTTCTAATTTTGGAGACAAAATAGGAAACTTTGGATTTAAGACCTATTTTGTTGGAGTTAATTTTGCAGATTTGTGAGCAGTCTATTTGCTGCGTTTTTGAAGCCCAATTCAGTCCAGATTAATTGCTATATAATGACTGATGTAAACCTAGTTTTAGGTGTTGAACTTACATGTATTTTTAGGGCTGTGTGCTTGTATTTTGTGAGCCTAACTGGTATCTTATGATAACAGTATAAGGACTGTAGTGTAAGTTGTGTAAGGTTGCTCATAAGCTTTTAAGCATTGAGTAGCTGTGTGTTAATTCTCATAAGCTATGAAGTATTGAGAATTTGTGTTTCGACCATTGTTACTTGTCTTGTAAGGAACCAGTCACGGGTTGTGATTGAAGAGGGATTTGAGGAGGGCCTCATACCTAGGGGAGTCTTAGGTAGAAGTCATAGGAAGGGTAGTGATTAAGTGAGCTGATTGAACCGGGTGTGGTTATCAGTGAATTGATACTATCGAATATTGATTTCATCCCTGGCTTGGTAGCCCCCAGATGTAGGATAGTTAGATCCGAACTGGGTTAACAATTTCTGGTGTTCTTTACGTTTTCCGCACACTATTATATTGAACTTGTTCATTGTTGTCGTATATCAGTGTCTCGACATCTCGATAGGACATCTGATATATAGGCCAGAATTTCAGTTTGAATAAACCATTTGTGATTTTTGTTTAAGGTTTGAGAAATGAGGGATTAATCACAAGGTTAATTAAAACTCACTTGGTTTTGATTTTCAAAGTAAATATTCACTTTTAAAATGTTTAAAAACATTAAAAAGGAATTTATTCACAAAAATACTAATTATATTAAATAAATAATATAAACTTAATTTTTTTGTGGAATAAAATATTTCAACATTTTTGTGATTTTTTGCAAAAAGAACCAATCAAAAATAATTAAAATTGAAAGAGTTATTAATTTTCCAATTAATTAATAAAACATGAAAATATTGGAAAAAATAGCAAAATTGTGAGAAAACACAAAATGGCATGGGTGGGGTTTGAACCCATGACCTCAAGGTTATAGGGCGCGCGCCTTACCACTGGGGTGGTGATACATCCATTGCTTGAAGTGAAACCACAAATATACAAGGCATGCCTTGTTTTCTAGGCCTGGTCAAGGCAAGGCAAGGCAAATTTTGGCAAGAAACGGGAAGGTCCATAACTTTCTCATTTCTTAATGGTTGGGGACAAAATTTATATGCATCTGGCCTAGAGTTTCACAAGGAATCCAATGGTGGTGGTATTTTTTTAGATCATACTCCCTCCTCAAAACCCGATAGTGGTTTTGAAAAAGGCCTATAATTGCATTTTCTATTCTACACTTTGATACAGGCATGAATTACATGATGAATTGGTCCAAACACAACATATATAACATGTATGAAGTGTGTATGATCAGTGGACTTCAAAGCAATGCATATTTTGGAAAGTTTAAGTCATGATGCTTACCTCTTTTTGAGCTTTTGGAGTTTTCTGTTTAATCTGCCAAACTTCTTATTCCAGAATTGGTTTGATGCTTTGGACACTCTCAAATGATCCCTTAGAAGCTTTGAGGATGGTTGGAATCAGCTGGAACTTGCAAAAACACAAACTGGCCCTTTCTTGCAAAAGGGGTTAAAATGACCAAAATGTCAACTCTCTCAAATGGTGTTCCAGATGGGGGAACCATTTGGGACAGTTCAAGGATGTTATTTGGAGTATGTTTGAGGTTTTATCTGGTTTGGAAAGTGACTGAATCAAGACATGGCTTGAAAAATGCACAAAAGGCCCATTTTGAGGTTTTGAGAGGTGACTTTGTGATTTTGGCGTTACATATCACTTTTGATAGTTTGGATCACCTATATATGATGTTTATGAGGTGTTAGGATCATGAGTTGTGATGGAAATGCTCTTTAACTCAAAAACTCAGAGTTACCTTGCTAAAGAAGGCATTTTGGCCTAAAGAGAGGGATTTTGAGGAAAGCATATATTTGATGGCTTTGGTGTACTCAAACTGAGAACAAATGATCTCTATATATAGTAGAGCAAGTTTGTTTTGGGATCAATAGTGAATGGCAACTGCAGCAGAGGATTGGTCAATGGTTGCACTTTGGAATCCAAGTCTCCTCTAGCCATTGACTAGAGGTTAGGACACATGGTTGTGGTTCCCTTGGTCTTGGATAAGTCTTGACTGAATTCAGTTGCAAATGGCTCAGTCCATTCCGCCTTGGTGTATGCATTGAATGCTCCAATCCAAAATTGGAGTCGTGTCCCTCTTTTAGGCAATTCTAGGTTTGGCATGCTACTTCTTGTTCCAAGGACTTTTGAGGCTTGGCTCAGTGTTTGTCCCCTTTAGATTTGATCCTCATATGTGTCCAAAGTGATGACAGGGCTTGGAATTATCTGATTTTGCCAAATCGAGCAAAAATGAAAAATTCTGCCAAGCCTTGGCAGTTTTTAGCAAGGCATATTGCCATTATCATATCTCTTGGCCCAAGTGGAATTTGGTGATGTTCTTGGCCATTTTGGAAAGCCCTCATATGATACAAAAACTGTTTGATCATATTTGTTTTTGATACCTTTTGGATCCAAGTGAAAAATGCCCTACATTTGGAAAAAAGTGAAGGCAGATTCTGACTTAGTGAAAATTTCACTAAGTGTTGGAAAAAAGTGACATTTTCACTTTTTGTG
Organism: Lathyrus tuberosus; assembly: GCA_022829125.1. Taxonomy (NCBI): domain Eukaryota; kingdom Viridiplantae; phylum Streptophyta; class Magnoliopsida; order Fabales; family Fabaceae; genus Lathyrus; species Lathyrus tuberosus. The sequence continues at coordinate 18,522,875 of JALAZF010000012.1, read as the reverse complement.
ATTTTGATCATTCCATAACTCAAAATCCACGAGGAATTTAGAGGGAGGTTAGTTTTAAGCTTTTGTAGAGGGTAATGAGATCTACAAATCAAGCTTTGGATGGGGAAAAATGGCTTTGTGGTTTAGGAGTTATGATCCTCCAAAGTTGGTACACTTGCCACTTTGTTCATAACTTAGAAAATTTTCTAAGTTTTTATGGTTACCCCTTTTACAAGTTATCCCACTTTTTCTTGATTTTTCTTGATGAATGATGATTCAAATCATACATTAACTTCTTTTTAGGGTTAAAAAACCATTTTTGTGAAAAATCTCAAAAAGTCAAAGTTGACTTTTGTGCACAGTTGACTTTTTGTCAGATGAATTCCAAACTGTGCGATCCTTTAGGAAATCATATCCTTGACATAAATCAAACTTGATGGACATGTTCCATGGGTGTTATAGGGTATATTGAATCATGTCCTAGGGTTTGGGAGCATGTCCTGGTCAAAAGTTAAAGATACAGTTGACTTTTCCCGCGAAACCCTAATTGTGGTTCAGATGAAATTGAAACTTATTGCTCAAGCTTCTTGGATCAATCCATTGTTGCAAATGGATCAATGTGATGTATTTGAGACCCTAAAATCCTCTCTTGAGGTCTTGGCTCATGATTTGTCCCAAAAATCAACTTAGGGGTGAATTAGGTCAAGAAACCCTAATTCTTGATTTTTGATGTATGCATCCCCTGAGGTTAAATTGACTTGATGCTTAGGCCCATGAGGTTCCATGGAGTATTTTAGGATATGCTTTGAAGCATTGGCTCATGCCCAGAGGAAATTTTCCATCTGGAGGCCCTGGTCGACCAAACCCTAATTTGGTGACACTGGCGATCTTGAGGCTTGATCTACTTGGAAGGGAGCAACCTTGTGCTTAATCCTTAAAGTGGGAGTCCTCTTGATCCAATGTAGATGTTTGGGAGGTTAGAAAAGTTGAAGATCATGTCATTTCTTGATTGATCCTTTGTCTAAGAACTCTGAGAGGGCTTGAAACCCTAATTTTGGCTGTAATAAATGTTCACCCATCTTTGGGGAGACTGATGAGGCAAGATGGTTCATCCATATTGTGATGATGATTTGTACAATGATGGGAAATCTTAGTGGTCAAAATTTGGGGTATGACAGATGCAAATATCTATTGTGATTTTTATTCGGGAGCGCCGGGGCACAGTGTTGAAAAATGCAAGGCCTTTCGGCATGCTGTCCAGGATTTGATCGATTCAAAGGTGATTGAATTCACGCCGAGTGGCGTGAGTGTACAAGGTGGTATTATTCATGCTACTGCAAAAGAGGTGAATATCCCTGTTTTCTTTCCCGAAGCTACATCAAATTAAGGGCGTATCTTGCAGTCCTTGGTTTTAGAATCTCCACATCCGCAATTGTTGCCTGCTCCTCGACCAGGTCTGAGGAGGAAAGTGCATGATCCAGAGGAACATCCAAATCGGAATCAGCAACAGAATAGCTCCCAAAAGAGTCGACAGAGGGCAAGAAAGAGATATTTTGTTGTGCTACTAATGTCGTACAGTCAGGTATTGCCAGATCTGGTCAAAAGAGGGTTGATAGTGCCAAAGAAACCAGATCCAGTCATTCCTCCATATCCACCGGGGTTTAATGCCAATGCTCGATGTGGCTACCATGCTGGCGCACAGGGGCATTCAACTGAAGATTGTAAGGCGCTCCCGCACAAGGTGCAAGATCTAATTGATGCTGAGGTCATTACTTTCATGGCAGGAGATTTGCACATCAATTGAAGCCTCCCGAAGAGGCACTCAGAATGCAAGGGTGTCGTCAGAAGCAATAAGTCCAGACGGAGTCATGTCCCCTTAACAATGGCAATCTTCAGCTTCTTTACTGCATTTTCATTTGTAATTTTTCATTGTTTGTTAATGTTGTGTTTGCATGTAAAAACTTGTTTGTTTTTTAATGATGATTTTAACGCAATGAATATGTTTTTCTTGAAGTGTTCTATTCTTATTCATTCATAAATGTTTTTATGCACTGCAATACCAACTTTCTTACTTAAACTCTTTGAAGGAGGATGACGAAATGAAAACGCAAAATCTATGGTCGTATGCTTTTGGATAAAACCTTGCTGATGATGTACAGGCATTGTTTCAATTCCCCAAACACCAGAGATATAAGGGAGATAAACCCTTGCCAACCCCCTCGAGCCTCAAAGTAGGAGTTTCTTTTCATTTGAAAAAACCCTCACATCTAACCCAGGGACAGGGTAGTTGCCAGCTGATTCTACCGTGCGTTCAGATTTCAAAAGGAATGAAACCACAATGGTTATCCCTCACAGCAAGGAGTAAGGCAGTCACAATCCTTTCAAAGAAGTCAAGACAGACAGTGTCGCACGAGTTGGTCAAAAAAATAGAAAAAGAAAAAGGAGAAAGAAAGCCTACTAAGTCAAAAGCTTGAAAACGAAGGACTTAAGCAAAAGTTAGGGCATCCCTCTGGACATCAAAATCGAAAAGGATTCAAAAGAATCAGTCCAGGAAAAATCAGGGAAATAAAGGAAAAAGAACAAATAGAAAAAGTGAAAAGGATTACAAAAGAAAAATCCTCGAGCAAGAACAAGTCGTGTGAATATAGACACCAAAGACGAAAGGAGTGACCTCCACTCTGAAAGGCTTGTGGGCTCTTTAACCATCACTGTCGGCACGCAATAACCTTTTGAAAAGTGAGCGCTTATGCCAAATTAACTGAACATAGGACTGAAGGACATCAAGGAGAGGGGGTGGGTACAAACAAAATTTTGAGCCATAAATCCTTCTTTCTCAAACCGTGAACCAGGCCACGTTACAACCCTCAAAAGCCTTAATTGAAGCAGGGTTTATTCTGAAGGCGTATTGCGGAAGAGACAGTGATTCGGACTCCCATGAGTGTGCTAATAAGATTTTGTTGGTATTATTACATGTGCATAATACTTTCCGTTTAAAAATCAAGGTCGCATCCTAGCTAGTGATTCGTTCACATGTTTTTGCGCCATATTTTCAATAAAAATTTTAGAATTAACATGTGTGTTGCATTAGAGTTATCGTTCTCATGATAAACATTTTCACCTTGTATACGTGTGTTTAAGCATCAAGGAAGCTTACATAGTGAACGCCAGTCAAGAAGCTAGATCCTGCCATGTTGAGATGCTTGAAGATTCCGAAGGACAGTCATGCCGAGGGGCACGTTGCCAAAAGACTTTGTGAAGCATGGGCTTTCCCAGTAAAGATCTAGGGCAGTCACGTTGATAAATCTCTCTAAAGTTCAACCAAACGGGGGCAATCATGTCGATATTCAGTGAGTCTCTCCAAAAGCATCTATTCTGGGGAATTCATTCGAATATCAGTCAGTCGGGGGCTAATTCACTTCAAGGCTCGTATCGAGTCAAGCCGCCTCAAGAGCACGAGAATTTATCCTCTCCAGAAGACGGGTAATCAGAAGCACCTTTTCAAGGTTCAGAATACTGGGGCAGAGTATTCCAAGTCATTATGAATCCTCTCGAGGCAAATTCCTTCATAGATTATGTAGTCTAGGGCAGTTACGTCGAGATTCTCTTAATCTCTCCAAGAGTTTGAAGACCTTTAGGCATTTTGAATTCCAGGTTTTCTGTAAAATCCTCTTGAGACGATTTCTCCCAGTAGACCATGTGGTCTGAGACAAGTGGAGAGTTAAAAGCGCCATTGTTCGCTTATGATAATCAGCATGTAGTTGATCAGCAAAAGCGTGAAGCGCCAAAGTAGTTCCCAGTATGGGGATTCTCTTCCTCAGCAAGGCGTCAGAAGGTATCTCTTCCCAACGAGGTGTTAGAATCGTCGTTCACCCCCATCAGAGATGGCTGAAGTTTTATCATTCATGGCAGAACATCATGAAAATTCTGATTACCTTCCCCAGCAAGAGTTCAGAAGTTTGCCCTAGTTAGGTTGGTGAAGTTTGTTGCCCTTCAGCAGGAGTTCATATTCCGCATGCAAGTAAAGGGTGTCGGGTTTGTGCTTCCCAAGTTTGTGATGAAGCGGTTTCCGTCTCCCCAATGGAGTAAGGGTAGAATGTTGTCCCCTAGCAGAGCTGATATCATCAACCGTCGTTCCCCAAGTAGATTGGTTAGTGGTGGTTAGTTTTCCCCAGCAGGTCAAAGGCCAACTGCCAGTGGTACTTCTCTTCAGCAGATGTTTGTGACTCTTACAAAAGGGGGGTTTGGTTGGGTTCTCGAGCAGAGTTTATGACCATAGAGACAATTTAGTTTGTCATATGTCTGCAGGTTAGCATGATTTTTCTCCCCAGTAGAGTTTCTCCCTAGCGTAGAAGATCTAACATCCTCAGCAGAGCATTGAGAACTTCTCTCTCCCCAACAAGAAAGCAGAGTATTGGCTTTCCCTAGTCAGAGTGGTATTACTCCCCAATGAGTATTCAGAAGTCGACCGTCTCAGATGAGATAATGTTGAATCTCCAGCAAGATATTTGTTTGACGTCTCTCCTCGGTAGAGATCTTATATCTCCCACAGTTTTGTGGTGTCTACTTTCCACATCAGGTCAGGTAGTGTAATCTCGCCAGTAAGGGTATGATATTATCCCCAGCAGGGTAAGGGTAAAGACGTTTCCCCAGCAGCAGGTTAAGTTCAATGATATTCCACAGCCGATTTGGTATTATCGACTTCAATCCCCAAGCAGAGTTTGGTGTTAATTCTCTCAACAGTTTGGTCAACAGTGGTTGGCATCCCCGGCATATTCCAAGTCCAATGGTTATTGGCACCTTTTCCATATCAGATCTTTTGGTTATATCTTCAGTAGGTGTTATTCGTGATTCCCAGCGTAGGGGAAGTTCATTCTTGGGTTCCATCCTCAACAGTTGTCATTCTTGATTCCCAGTGTAGGGTAAGTCATTATGAGTTGTAGTTTCAGCAAGGGTTATTCATAATCCCCAACAGAGTGGAATTACTCCTTGGGTTTCATCTTCAACATAGGTTTTGATTAGGAAGGTCGTTTGGTTTGTCTTCCTCAGCAAAGTTTGTTCCCGGTTCTCTCAACACTTGTCTCGGTGGGGTGTCTCTTGCATAGCATAAGCATCGTTGTATTGCATCCTCCAAATGGATAGCATTTCCATTTTTGTATGGAGCATTACGCCATAGAAATTCAAACATATACATTCGAAGCATAAGCCAGGTTTGATATTATTTTTGCCCGACATTTTTCAGTAGAAAATGGCATAATGGCATATTTCAAGAGATTCAATCTTATTCTATTCCCGGTGAAAGTGACGATTAAGTCATTCATCTTGATTGTGCTCCCCTGTAGAGTTATCTGTTTAAGCTTCTATTATCCCCAGCGGAGTCATCTTTATAGATCTGTTGATTCTACTAACCTTTGGTTGTGAGACCGCCTTAGTGTCGACCTTCCTTTTGAAATCCATCTTGTGATGGTAACCTTTGTTGTGAGACCGCCTTAGTGTCGGCTTTCCTTTTGAAATCCATCTTGTGATGGTAACCTTTGGTTGTGAGACCAGCTTCGTGTCGGCCTACCTTTGTGTTTGGATGTGAGACCGCCTTAGTGTCGGCTTTCCTTTTGAAATCCATCTTGTGATGGTAACCTTTGGTTGTGAGACCGCCTTCGTGTCGGCCTACCTTTGTGTTTGGATGTGAGACCGCCTTAGTGTCGACCTTCCTTTTGAAATCCATCTTGTGATGGTAACCTTTGGTTGTGAGACCGCCTTCGTGTCGGCCTACCTTTGTGTTTGGATGTGAGATTGTCTTAGTGTCGGCTTTCCTTTTGAAATCCATCTTATGATGGTAACCTTTGGTTGTGAGACCGCCTTCGTGTCGGCCTACCTTTGTGTTTGGATATGAGACCGCCTTAGTGTCGGTTTTCCTTTTGAAATCCATCTTGTGATGGTAACCTTTGGTTGTGAGACCGCCTTCGAGTCAGCCTACCTTTGTGTTTGGATGTGAGACCGCCTTAGAGTCGGCTTTCCTTTTGAAATCCATCTTGTGATGGTAACCTTTGGTTGTGAGACCGCCTTTGTGTCGGCCTACCTTTGCGTTTGGATGTGAGACCGCCTTAGTTTCGGCTTTCCTTTTGAAATCCATCTTGTGATGGTAACCTTTGGTTGTGAGACCGCCTTCGTGTCGGCCTGCCTTTGTGTTTGGATGTGAGACCGCCTTAGTGTCAGCTTTCCTTTTGAAATCCATCCTGTGATGGTAACCTTTTGTTATGAGACCACCCCCGACTGACATTTCTATTAGAAGTCACTTTCGATTATTATCCTCTTGATGTAAGAACACCTTTGTGTCGGCTTACCTTTGTGTTCAGATATGAGATCGCCTTCGGCTGGCATTCTTCTTACAAAGTTCACCTTCGTTTTGATGTGAGAACGCCTCCGGCCGACATTCCTTGGCAATAATTCCTTACAAAGTTCACCTTTGTTTTGATGTGAGACAGCCTCCGGCCGACATTCATTTGGTATCCTTTTATTGAGTCGTGAGTCTGCCTCCGGCCGACATTCTTTCCTTTCAAATCATTCTTGCAAGTCCGCCTTCGGTCGGCACCCCTTTCAAGTCTGCTTTTGAGTGAGTCCCTTCGGGGGGGCATCACTCTAATTTTCCTCTCCCCACAGTTTGCAAATTTCTGGGGTCCTTCGGTATTCAATCTCCATGTACCTTAAATGTCTGAAAGTCGTTGCTGTGGTCCCTTCATATCTAAGTCGATTGAATAGGAGCAGCTATAACACCCCAAAATTTTCCCTCCTATTTATACCCTCCATAAGTGGTTTATGCTTCACATACATGTGCATTTAGCTCATAAGCATTATGCATGCATTATTGGCTTTCTCAAGGCATGGTATCAAGGGTTCCTTCATCATTGATTGATCAAAGCAAGAAGAGGGAGACACACTCAAGCCTCAAGACATCTCATTTGGTTCACCATTCCATCAGAAGATTGAGATTGGCAAGAAACTTGAAGAGGATCACCTCCTCCTATCTCTTGATCCTCCAAATAGGGTTTTGGTCATCTGAGAATGTGATACATCACGAGCAAGGATCTTGGAGCTTTGACATCATCTTATCACATAGAACATTTGGATTCAAAAGATTCTCCATTCTCTCCAAAGGAATTAGGGTTTTAACCATCAGTCAACATCTTCTATCTTTTGGGGCCAAAACTAGGGTTTTGCCTAAAACCAGTTTATTTATGATTCCTTGAGCAAGACATGATTCCATGGCTTTCTATGTGTTCTCAAGTATCTAGAGGAGGGTTATGGACCATCAATTTCATTCACACAGGTTTCAACAGACTAGATAATTAAGTATCAGGCAAATTGGGGATAAGGTCAACTAATCAATGAAAAAGTCAACTCTTGACTTTTTGAGGTCAAACTTATGTTCATCATCTCAAATATGATCAATGGGTGAGATTTGACCAAGAAATACCAAAAGTATCATGAAAAGTCAAGGATTATAGAAAGTTACCCAATTTGGAAAACTAGGGTTTTAGAAACTTTCCATTTTGGGAAAGTTTTTATGCCATGCAGCCATCTTCCAAGCCATTTTTTAGCATTATGCAAGCTTCATTTCAACTTTTGTCAAGCATGAAAGTTGTAGTATGCATTTTAAGCTTTCCAACCATATAAAGAATGCCTCATTTGGATTCTTGGATCAAAAGTTATGATCATCCAAAACCATGACATTCAAGTTGTGAAATTGAAAAAACTTAGAATATTTCTAAGTCCCAAAAATCAGTTTTGTGCCCATGACTTTAGCACAAATTCTCATAATGTTTTAGATCTCTAATGCAATTCTTTTTGACACAAAAGTTATCGTATCAAATGTCACCTTCAATTTAGTACCAAGAACATGGAGATTGGATCAAAATCCAAGGAGATATGATCCTTCAAAGTTGTAATCATCATGTAGCGAGCGATTTTGGACGCAGTTCTTAAGCGATGGTCGCTCTCTGCCGTTTGAGCTTACTACAGGTCGATTCATTTTTTATCCTATTGTGAGCTGAATAAGGAAGGGAAATAGATGTCTCCAATTAACCCTGCTTGCATACTGAGTTTAAACAGCAGTCTGTTAGGTTACAGATGCTATCAATGTGGGGGGCCTTTGTACTGGTTATTTGTATTTTCGCCAATACTGGTTTCTTTCTTTTTATTTTGACAGAAGGTTTCTAGCGGGGAACAAGGATTAGGATGTTAGGACTGATGCTTTTTGATAGATATGTGAGAGTATGGGATTTTGGTTTTTTGTTGATTGCGCTCGCTAAGATTTTCTTTCAATCTTATGCCAACGTATTCCCGTTTACCGAAACAGGGAAATTAGAGCGTTCGTAGTTCCTCCTATTCTATGGGAGGAAATGGTGTTTTGGTGTCTTGTTCAAAGCCCAAGACGTGAAGCGAAAGGTGTTTGTATCTTGTTCAAAGCCCAAGATATGAAGCTAAAAGGTCTTTTTATATCTTGTTCAAAGCACAAGATGTGAAGCTGAAAGGGGTTGTCTTTAGAGAGAATTTGTCATCTCTAAAGAGGGGGTTGTATGTCACAACTGTTTATAAAGGAGAATTACTTTAACCGGGATATGTGAATCCGGCAATGCCATAATTTCCTTTATAGGGGTTTTTGACCTGAAGGAGAAGACTTTAACTCAGTGTAGAGCAATGCTATCTTTCCTTAGGAATTTCTCATGCTAAAAGAGGGACAGTGGCATGGATATAGATGATCCAGAGGCTTACCGCTTACAGCAATTAGATGAAGGGGAGAGGAGTTATTGATGTTTGTGTACTGTGAACGAGGCACAGATTTGATGCTAAAAGGTTGATTGGATCAACCAGTGGTTTTCTTATATAAAGCCTAAGAGGAGGCTAATATGTGTCTCGTACAAAGCCCGAGAGAGAGGCTAAAAGGTTTTGACTCAACGAGGGAATCTTTTGGTATCTCGTATAAAGCCCGAGATGGAGGCTATTTGACTCAACAAGAGAGTTTTTGTATCTCGTACGAAGCCCGAGATAGAGGCTATTGTTTGTTTGGGCTCAATAAGAACCTTTTTGTATCTCGTATAAAGCCCGAGATGGAGGCGAAAGGGGTGATTGACTCGACAAGGGAGTCTCTTATGTGTCTCGTACAAAGCCCGAGAGAGAGGCTAAACATTGTTTGACTCCACTAGGGAGAATCATTGTACAAAGCCCAAGAGGAGGCCATGGTAACTGTTTCAGTTAAGTGACAGGTCCAATATACTGATTTTAAAGAGAAAATCAGTTCTTATATGAGCAACACGGTACTCAGGGATTTGATTCGAGGATCAGGGTTATTTCCTTTTCTTTGAGGAAACGGGAAATCCAAAGGGTATTGAGACTGTCCGAGTCTGCGGGTTTCCTTCCTATTTAACGAAGGGGTCACTTGAGAATGTCTTTGAGACTCAAGGATATTAGACTGTCCGAGTCTAGAGTTTTATCTTTTGTACTATGCTTTGAGAAACAGTGGTAGACTCTTTGAAAGGACTGTTCTATGAAGATTACTAAGTTCTGTTCCTATACCTCTAGGAGGTCGTCAGGACAATTTGTACGAAGCCCAAGAGGAGGCTAGAAGCTTTTAAGAAGCCGAGAGGTCCTTGTACGAAGCCCAAGAGGAGGCGGGGTTGCTTTTAGGAAGCCTGTGGGTCCTTGTACGATGCCCAAGAGGAGGTGGGGTTGCTTTTAGGAAGCCTGTGGGTCCTTGTACGATGCCCAAGAGGAGGCCGATTGCTTTTAAGAAGCCGATGGGTCCCCAAACCCCGAGAAATTCAAGGCAAGCTATTCACAAGGAATAGATCAAGTCAGGAAAGTTAGAGAATTTGGAAGAAACTCAAGAGATTCCATTCACGGAGAAAATATCATCTCTGGGGAGGAGAGTTTCTTGACAAGTGCTTTTAAGAATCCTGTGGGTCCCCAAACCCCGAGAAATTCAAGGCAATGCTATTCATCGAGAATAGATCAAAGTCAGGAAAGTTCGAGAATTTGGAAGAAACTCATGAGATGCCATTCATGAAGAAAAGATCATCTCTAGGGAATAGAGTTTCTTTGATAACTTCTATGAGTGACAGTCTATGAAAGGGTTCACAGAGAATGCTGCCTTTCATATCTCCATATTGTTTAACCCCAAGAGGAGGGAAGATTGTGTCTGGTAATCCTATGGGGATCTAGTTTAGACTATTTCTAAGAGTGATCAACGGGCTTAATGCTAGACGTAGTTGCCAGGGAAACTCTAAATATCTATACTATTATTACACAGTTGATATGAGTTTATGAAAGAAGACTTACAGTGAAACAGCCCCACAATACAGTTATATGTATATGAAAGCGGTAAATGAAAGCAATAACCACTTACTCGGTTGTAGAGCTTTCATGCTGTTTGGTTAGTTGTTCAACAAAGAAAGATTAAAAACAATAGTATATTCAAAATCAAAGGAGAAAGTGCTTTGAAAAAGAAAGATTTGGGGCTTACAGCTCAAGGAGAGGCCCAGGGTTTTATCAGTGAGTGCACTGTTGAATTTGTACAGAGGGACTTATCCAAGTGACTGTGGCCCAAAATGGTTTTATGCACAAAGGGATGGGTCTTACACTCTCTTAAGAGGCCCAAAAGGTTTAAAGAAAAATAGTGGGGCTTATAACACGAGGATAGGCCCAATTGATTTTTCGTTTAAAATGGCGATCGCGCCGAGGTTTTCTTTTAACGCAGAGGGACTTATACAATAAGTGAGGCCCAAAATTATTTTGGTTAAAAGGGGATTAGGTCTTACACTCTAATAGAGGCCCAAAAGTTTTGAATGGGTCTTATAGCTCAAGGAGAGGCCCAGTTGTTATTTTTCAAAAGGCGATGATCGCACCGTTTGTTTTTGACGGTATCGGGACTTATACAACTGAGGCCCAAAAATGATTTGGTAAAAAAAGGATTGGGTCTTACACTCTATTAGAGGCCCAAAAGTGTTTTGAAAATGATTTATGAGGGTTGAATTAATCCAAAAACCCTAATTTGTTTTCAAAAATGTATTTAATTGAATAAAAATTCAATTAAAATGATCAAAATTGTTTAACATATGAAAAACAAATTGTGATCTTGGATTAATGCTTCAAAAATTAAGTATTGACCTACAAAATAATTAGAAAGCATTAAAAGTTGCAAAATCAAGGTGGAAAAAATATTTTAAATGTTAAAAACAATTAAAACATTAATTCTTTGCAAAAATATCAATTATATAAAATAAATAATATTTTTGGGATTTTTTGGGAAAATAAAATATTTTAACATTTTTGTGAATTATTAAAAAAAGAATCAACTCAAAATCATTAAAACTCGGAGAGAAATTAATTTTTGAATCAATTAAATAAAATCACAAAATTCAAATATTTGAATTTATGAAAATGGCGCCAACAACAGCTGAAGAACACGCGCGTGTTTCAGCTTGGGCCAGATTTGCATTTTCTCTCCAATCTCACTAAATACTTGATCATATCATGCAATCCACACACCAATCAACTCGTTTCAACCTCACGATCATGTTTATGGTATTTAATTTCATTTAAATTAAACATACAACAAGAAATCATGAAAAATCCTCAAGAACCCTAATTTCTGCATGAAGGCTAGGATTTTTGATACACGATTCAAACAATGCAATTAATTGAGGGGAAACATTCCATGCATGATTATGAACATATGGCCAAAGTATTGTGCGAGGAAATATGCATAGATTGAGAGATGACCAAGTTTAGGCTTACCTCTAGGTCGTGACAGCAAGTTCAAAGTGATTTCTGAGTTGGAGGTGTTGCAGATGAGTTGTGATGATCTGAAAAGCTTCCCTACACCCTATGGAGTGTGTTTGAATGCTTGGACTTGATGGAAATTGGCTGGATCACTTCATGGCATCTCAACTGTACCTTGGTTAAAACCTTGAGCAATTGACTGGTGATTCTGAGAAATCAGTGTTCCAGATGTTGTTTAAGTGTTTGATCAACTCATATATGATGTATGTGAGGTGTGTGTGTGATTGGTTTGAGTGGAATTGCTCCCTATCTCAAAAACTCAAAGTTGCCTTGCTAAAGAAGGCATTTTTGCCAAGAGAAAGAGATTTTGAGGACAACATCTGTTAGATGGCTTTGGTGTACTCAAACTGATCACAATTGAGCTCTATTTATAGTAGAGCAAGTTTGTTTTGGGATCCACAGTGAATGGCAACTACAGCAGAGGTTTGGCCAATGTTGTCCAATGGAAATCCAAGTCTCCTCTAGCCATTGACTAGAGGTTAGGGCACAGGGTTGTGGTTCCCTTGGTCTTGGATAAGTCTTTACTGAATTCAGTTGAGAATGGCTCAGTCCATGCCACCTTGATGCTTCCATTGAATGCCTCATTCCAAAATTGAAGTCTTGTCCCTATTTTGGCCATTCTAGGTTCAACATGCTATTTCTTGTTCCAAAGACTTTGGAGGCTTGGCTCAATGATTGTCCCCTTTAGATTCAATCCTCTGAGGTGTCCAAGTGGATAGGAGCATTTGGTTTTGGCTGATTTTGGCAAATCGACCAAAAGTGCAAAATCTGCCTTGCCTTGGCAGATTTCAGCAAGGCAACTTGCCAATGTCATATCTCATGGCTCAAATTGAATTTGGTAATGTTCTTGGCCATTTTGGAAAGCCCTTACATGATACAACAACTGTTTAAACATGTTTGGTTTTGATCTCTTTTGAATCCAAGTGAAAAATCCCCCTACATTTGGCAAAAAGTGAGGTAAAATCTGACTTAGTGAAATTTTCACTAAGTGTTGGAACAAAGTGACTTTTCTTGATTTTGATCACTCCATAACTCAAAATCCATGAGGAATTTGGACATAGGTCAGTATGAAGCTTTTGTAGAGGGAAATGAGATCTACAAATCAAGCTTTGGATGGAAAAAAATGGCTTTGTGGTTTAGGAGTTATTGTCCTCCAAAGTTGGCACATTAGTGGTACTTTTTCATAACTTAGAAATTTTTCTAAGTTTTTATGGTTACCCCTTTTACAAGTTATCCCACTTTCTTTGATTTTTCTTGATGAATGGTGATTCAAATCATACATTAACATCATTTTAGGGTAAAAAATCCATTTTGGTGAAAAATCTCAAAAAGTCAAAGTTGACTTTTGTGCACAGTTGACTTTTTATCCGATGAATTCCAAACTGTGCAATTTTTTAGGAAATCATGTCCTTGACCTAAATCAAACTTGATGGACATGTTCCATGGGTGTAATAGGGTATATTGAATCATGTCTTAGGGTTTGGGAGCATGTCCTGGTCAAAAGTCAAAGTTACAGTTGACTTTTCTCGCGAAACCCTAATTGGGGTGCAGATGAAATTGAGACTTGTTGCTCAAGCTTCTTGGATTGATCCATTGTTCCAAATGGATCAATATGGTATATTAAAGACCCTCAAACCATGTCTTGAGGTCTTGGTTCATGATTTGCCCTAAAAGTCAACTTAGGGGTGAATTAGGTCAAGAAACCCTAATTCCTGATTTTTGGTGAATGCATCCCCAGAGGCAAAATTGACTTGATGATTGGGTCCATGAGACTCCATGGAGTATATTAGGTCATTTTTTGGATCCTTGGCTTGTGCCCAGAGGAAAATTTCCATCTGGAGGCCCTGGTCGACCAAAACCCTAATTTGGTGACACTGTCGATCTTGAGACTTGATCCACCTAGAAGGGAGCAGCATTGTGCTTAATCCTTGAAGTAGGAGTCCTTTTTTATCCTTTGTGGATGTTTGAGGGGTTATAAAAGTTGAAGATCATGTCATTCCTTGATTAATCCCTTGTCTAAGGCTCTGAGAGGGCTTAAAACCCTAATTTTGATTGTAGTGAATGCTCAACAACCCTTGAGGCATTTGATGAGGCATGATGGTTCATCCATATTGTGATGATGATTGACACAATGATGGGAATCTTAGTGGTCAAAATTTGGGGTATGACACATCATATGGCTCAAAAGTGCAAAATGACTTAGAATTTCTTGGCAATGCATGGCAGCTTATGTCATGTGATCTTCAAAGCCAAATTCCACCATGTTCAAGACTTCAAGTGAGCTCCCATCAAACATGAAGATTGTTGTGTTAAACACCACCTTTCCAAAGCTACCAAGAGTGGGTAATTTGGTTCAAAACTCATGGAGATACACCACTCCAAAGTCAGCATCTCAACTTGTTTTCAAGTGTTCATGCCATGCCATTTCACCCCAAATTCAATACCAACACATGCCATTCTTACTTCATGTGTGCCATGCACTTCATGTCAACAAAATTACCACATTTTGCCAAGCAAAATCTTGCACAACATGTACATACACCAACTTTACCTCATATGACATGAGAGAGACAAACAACAACTTAGTGTGCAAGGTTCATATTCTGACATGTACTAGCATTTCAATCACCACACATTAACATCATCATGATCATCATACATAACGACTCTTTATATACATGAACAAAGCCAAACCCGTGCCAACACTTCCATAACCTCACACTCTTATTTTGCAATTTCCTTAACCACACCTTAACTAATTCTCTAACTGTGATTAACTCACTAACCAGGACTTAACCTCACATATAAAATCTCCTAACTCCTAACAGAATACAGTTACACATCATTTTTCACCAAAACAGATCCAAAAAACACCATATTTGCACCTTCATTTTTAGAGTTTCGAAGCTCTCTCTATTTGGAGGTTTTTGCTCAAAATCTCTCTATAATTCTCATCACCATCCTTGATTCTAGCTTATGTATGCAATTATTTCCAACTGGAGCAACTACATCATCATGTGCAAATTCATCATGCTAGGGAAAATTAGGTGGTTTTGAAGCATGGGATTCGTGGCATCTGAAGCCCTACCTCTGGTAGGCAATGTTTATGGATAAATTAAGGCTTTTCATGAAGGTCTTGGTTGTTAGGGTTTAACTTAATCCCTTTCGTTTTCATTGATAGAATGATTGTTTGGAAATTCTGATCTTGGATTTGGAACCTCCGTGAGAAAATGAACAGAACCATGGCGCTCTTTTTTATTTCTGAAAAAGTTCGCCACCGTCGACGGTGGGAACTGGCCGGAGAAGATGACCAAAAGTCATCTCTAGCGCCTGCGCATTCTAACCCTAATTCCAACCTGGGTCAACCCTTGAGTGTGTCATTCTTCAATAGGGACATGTAATAAAATTTACCAGCGTGTACACAAACCCTTGCCCGCGTGTGAGTGTTATTTGAAATCCGCCAAAAAGTTCACAGCAACGCATTAATGAAGGCCATGTAATCCACCACGTGATCTATTTCCTTTTTCTTTCTTTTTCTTTTTTTGAATAATCAGAAAGAGAGATTTTTTGTATCTTGGACCCTCACGCGCACTGTTAAGCGCACCCCCTCATCTGGCCCACATGAGAATATTGAATTGAGGACTTACTAACTGTGCACCCCCTAGCCTTTACACTCTTTCTTTTTATTTTCAATTTTAGTACACGTTTAATTTTGGATTTTAAATATAGTTTTATTTATAGAAAAATTCCAGAAATATTCATGTGTGATCTTTAGGACATTAATTAATTTTTGATAATTTTCTAATTCCATTTTGAGAATATTTGCTATTTTTTCTGAATTTCTGATTGGATGGTGTACATGTTGACATACCTTGTGCCTTAAGCTTTGAAAAAGGACCTTCCCTTAATTTTTTGCATCCCAATTTTTGTGTGAATTTTACCACTTTATAATAGGACCCTTATATGTTCAATTGGTGTTTGTTACGTGATTTTTGAGACACTTTTGAATGCCATCTTTGAGACTTGTTTGTATGATCATTGTTGGATAACATGCCATATGTTTGCAATTGTTTGAAAACATTTGGTGGCAATTTTTTAGCCAATATTTTGAATATGATTAGCCACTGACCTTACCATTAAATGAATAATTTTTCATAATTTTCCAAAGCTTTCATCTATTTTTCATGAGTGGATCAATGTGCACCTAGTGTTTGAGTGTATGTTTGGAAGTAGGTGGAGTTTGATGTTTGTGTGTGACATTCTTAGGCCAACCTTCTTAACATGATTGGACACATTCATTATGATATTTTGTATGCCATTGTGGTGCTATGACATTGATTTTTGATTATGGTTGAGAGGCTTACTTTGAACCCTAAAAAGGTGCCTAAATGCTGTCTTTCTACTTGAGCTTTTGTGTTGATGCTTAGGATGTTTAGGGATGTGATGTTGAAATGATTGTTGAACTTAAGCATTGGTTTCCACTTGTTATAACATGAGGTACATCCATCTAAAATCACTTTATAGGTCACTTTTGAATGCCTCTAATTCATGTAACTTTTGTGGGAACTTGAACATGTATGCCATCAACTTTGACAACTTGCTTTTGGTACATTAGTATGCCATCTTTGGTTGATGTTTGCATGACTCAAATATGGGATACTACATGTCATTTTCTATTGCCTTGTATGCTTGGATACCTATTTGACTTGACATGGATCATCCTTTACATGATTGACATTTCACATGCCTTTATGGAAATGTTTAGGTGTTTGTTTTGACATTTGCTTGCCTTAAGTTTTGAGAATGATTTGCCATGAGAACTTTTGTGGTAACTTGAGATGTTTAGACATTGAATAAAATTCCTTAGCTTCTGACATAGGTCACTTACAATCCAATCTTCATACTTGGTTGCTCATTGTGTAGTCACGATTGAATGATACATCATTAAGGTAACATCTTGGGGTATAGTTTTCAAATCTCTTGAACATGACTTGATGTGTATTTCATGCCCACTTCTCAATATTTAAAGCATTACTTTGATATGATTACATCATGTATATTACTTGAATGCATGACTTGACTTCATTTGTGTGACCTTTAAAGGTTAATTTGACATAGTCTTTGAATGACAATTGTTTGTGTGCTAGTGTAGGATAACGTGATTTTTTTTACACTTACTTAGGACATTAACTTGAAGTGGATATAGTAGGTTTAGCTACTGCCCCTCTTAGGTTCATACACCTTTAGTGTAACACCCCCAATCTATACCCCCAAATAAATAAAGCTATAACAAATAATCAGAGTAAAATGAAAACATTCATGGCATAGACGGAGGCGTCACATCAATTGAGACTAAACACAAAACCTGCTCATAAAGATATGCAACAATCAGGTAGTACTACAGACAGAGGAACTCAGCTCCTAACACCCACATTCCAGTACAGAATAAAAGCGGAAAATCTGTACTGAAATACAATCCAAAAGATATATATCCATATACACACAAATCACAAACGATCTCCCCGACCACTCGGTGCTACATATCAGAGCCGACCGACAAAAGAATGAAGACCTAAGCTTCACAAACAGACCTCCAGCAATCTAATCTACAATACCCCATAGAGCATTAAAACAACAGAAGGGTGAGAAACACAATCATAGTATAATTGCATACAATTATATAATAACACAAAAATACACACGTAAAATATTCTCACCACAACTTACACCAGAATTCAAATACAAAACTACACAATGCATATCTCATATATCCACCACCAATGCATCTTAATCATGCACAATACAATTATCACCATCACAAATATGTATATATATATATATATATATATATATATATATATATATCAACTCATCAATTCCAATCACAATTCCATACAAAATCAATTCATTCATGATTTATGCAAATGCACAGAGACCGACACAACGACTCTATGCAATGCAATGCGGTACCATCCATCCATCATCTCAACACTAGTTCACTCAGGAACTATTGGAACCATCGCTTGTTACTTAGTGTAACTCCCCGTCGGGCAAACGATGTTCCCCGTCGCTTTCGGTCCTCTTGGTATAAGGCGCACGACGTTTATGGATCGCTTTCAGTCCTCTTTATATAAGGTGCACGATCCGATCGCTTTCGATCCTCTTTGTATATGGCTCACGATCGTCTATAATCATCGCTTTCAGTCCTCTTTGTATAAGGCGCATGATGTTATAGTGGATTCCCTCTGGAATCGTTTCGTCACTCACACCCACTAGGGCACATGACATCATAAGAATGCATATCATGATGCTTGGCATACAATGACTCCTGACATTCAAATGCACACATATATGCAATCATCTCAATCAACAATAATCATGCTTTGCACTCCAGCCCAAAACAATGCATTTAATTGCCATAAGGCCACAAACCCTTATCACAACATTTAAACACATGCATTCACCTCATATAATCATCACACAAGTCATACAACATATATCACCAGCACATTGCATGATAACACATTAATTACGCACAATTAAAACGGTAAAAGTCGACAAAATGACACATTTCCAAATTCTCGACTTAATTAAATCGGTCAAAAATCTCAAAACCATCATCATAAGAAAGTACAGTTCAATAGCTATTCAATGATACCAAGAATGTTAAAAACGGATAATCGGGACACAAGTTACGGACTGAACAAGAAAATTAATCGCGAAAAAACACAATTCTGCAATCTTCCTGGCCATACGCGTATTTCTCTGAGCCATACGCGTATTTCCTTGCTCCCTCGCCCATTCCATACGCGTATTGGCCAACTTGATACGCGTATGGGCAGAGACCAATTCCTCCTAAAAATCCCACTAAAAACTCCAATACGCGTATTGCCTCATTTCATACGCGTATTGCCCTCAACCTTACGCGTACCATTTCGCAAATGGGCAGATGGCCGAGAAAATGAACCTCCATACGCGTATTGCCCTCACTCCTTCAATGCCATACGTGTATTGCCTTAACCAATACGCGTATTGCCTTGAGTGATACGCGTATGGGCAGTGGAAAAACCAGAAATTTCCTGCATAATTTTTCTGCGAAATTCAACCAAAAATCACTCCCAATCTCACCTAAACACCAGAAAATTACCAATTGAATGCCTAACAACATGTATCTATCATGTATCAACAATAAGGAACACTAAAACATGATTTCAGACATAGATTATACCAATTTCTAGCAATTCCAACATATTATGGTTTTTACTCTATATTTCAATTTCAATCCAATATCAACCAAAAACATACATACATAATCATACACAAGTATAAGATAATCGAGTTTCGCACTCTTACCTGATTTAATTGTATTTTTGAAATTCGGTTGATCGATTTCTTAATCCACAAGTTTTCTCTCTTTTTCTTCTCTTCTTTTCCTTCTTTCTCTTTTTCTTCTTCTCTTTTTCTTTCCTTACTATTTTTCTCTCTTTTCTTTCTATTTCTAACTTAAGGAAAATAAAGCAAAATGACCAAATTACCCCTACACTCAAATATCTCGCAAACGCTCCCAAAACGCGATAAAACATAACAACAATGAAAAATAATATATTTTCAAATAAAAGTCAAAAATAAAATAATATAATAATAAAATAATCAAAATGACTCGATTAAATAAAACTAATCAAAACTGGGGCATTACAACTCTCCCCCACTTAGAAATTTTCGTCCTCGAAAATATTACCTGAGACGAACAACTCTTGATATGACTCCCGCATCCGACTCTCCAATTCCCAAGTTAAATTGCCCTCAGCAGCGCCTCCCCACGCTACTTTTACAAGTGCAATATCCTTGCCCCTTAACCGCTTCAACTCGCGATCCAAAATCCTCACTGGTAATGCCTCCACCGTAAGGTTCTCCCTTACCTCAACTTCATCCATCGGAATCACATGCGACGGATTCGGAACATACTTCCGAAGATGTGAAACATGGAACACATCGTGCAAATTCGACAGATTCGGCGGCAACGCCACCCGATAAGCCACAGCACCCACTCTCGCGGATATCTGGTAAGGACCAATAAACCGAGAAGTAAGCTTCTTCGACTTCAATGCACAACCAACACCCATTATCGGCGTAACTCTCAAAAATACATGATCGCCCTCTTGAAACTCAAGATCTTTCCTTCTTCGATCATGATAACTCTTTTGCCTACTCTGAGAAGCCTTCATTTTCTCACGAATAAGTTTCACCTTATCTGTAGTCTGTTGAATCAATTCGGGTCCAACCACCGTACTCTCACCAGATTCATGCCAACACAACGGTGTTCGACATCTTCTTCCATATAACGCTTCAAAAGGTCCCATTCCAATACTAGAATGGAAACTGTTATTATACGTGAATTCCACCAATGCAAGATAACTATCCCATGCACCACCTTGTTCAAGAACACAAGCCCGCAACAAATCTTCCAACGACTGAATCGTTCTCTCCGTCTGTCCATCCGTCTGAGGATGATAAGCCGAACTCAATCTCAATTTAGAACCCAACACCTTTTGTAAACTTTCCCAAAATCTTGAGGTAAACCTCAAATCTCGATCCGAAACAATACTCAATGGAACACCATGTAGCTTCACAATCAAACTAATATAAATCTCAGCTAACCTCTCCAAAGAAAAATTGATGTCAATCGAAATGAAATGTGTCGATTTAGTCAGTCTGTCCACAACCACCCAAATAGCATTATGTCCCCTCAGTGTACTCGGCAACCCTGTTACAAAATCCATAGAAATGCTATCCCATTTCCACTCAGGAATATCCAACGGTTGCAACAAACCACTAGGCTTTTGATGTTCCACTATCGACTTTTGGCACGTCAAACACGCATACACAAACTGAGCCACATCTCTTTTCAATCCAGACCACCAAAAGATCTTCTTCAAATCTTGGTACATCTTATTAGCTCCCGGATGTATACTCAAATTACTCCGGTGTCCTTCCTCCAAAATCATCCTTTTCAAGTTCGAATCATCAGGGATACAAATTCTACCACGGAATCTCAAAACACCATTATCATCCACTCTAAAGTTACCATTCGCATCTTTTTCTCCAACCAACATCAAATCTACAAATTTCACATCCAACTTCTGTTTCTCGCTTACGGTCAACAGAAACTCATTAGTAACCTTTAGCATACCCAGCCTCACGCTGTCGGGTGTCACTTCACACACCAAACTCAAGTCCCTAAAAGCTTCCAAAAGTTCCCACTCTTTAACCATTAAAGCGGACATATGCAACGATTTTCGACTCAATGCATCGGCTACCACATTAGCTTTACCAGGATGGTAATTCAAGCCAAAATCGTAGTCCTTCAAAAATTCCAACCATCTCCATTGCCTCATATTCAACTCTTTCTGATCAAACAAATATTTCAAACTTTTGTGATCACTAAAGACTTCAAATCTTGCACCAAAGAGATAATGCCTCCAAATTTTCAATACAAACACCACAGCCGCTAATTCCAAATCATGAGTAGGGTAATTTTTCTTATGCACCCTCAACTGCCTCGAAGCATAAACCACGACCTTACCTTCTTGCATTAGCACACCACCTAGACCAATCAAAGACGCATCACAATACACCACAAATGGTTCAGTAGAATTCGACAAAATCAAAATCGGAGCTGTCGTCAATCTTCTCTTCAACTCACTAAAACTTTCCTCACACCGAATATTCCAAATGAACGCTTGCCCTTTACAAGTCAACTGGGTCAAAGGAAGTGCTAGCTTAGAAAAACCTTCAATGAATCTCCGATAATAACCAGCTAAACCCAAAAAGCTTATGATTTTAGTAATAGATCTAGGAGCCTCCCATTGTAGAACTGCTTCTACTTTAGATGGATCCACAGCAATACCATTACCTGAAATCACATGCCCAAGAAAACTCACTTCTGACAACCAGAACTCACACTTGGACAACTTGGCAAAAAGTCTCTTTTCCTTCAAAATTTGCAACACCACACGCAAATGCTCCTCGTGCTCCTCCCGGGACATAGAATAAATTAATATGTCATCAATGAACAGAACGACAAATCGATCCAAATGCTCATGGAAAATACGATTCATATACTCCATAAACACACCTGGCGCATTAGAAACCCCGAACGGCATCACAGAATATTCATAATGACCGTATCGTGTCCTAAAAGCCGTCTTCTGAATATCTTCCTCTTTCACTCTAATTTGATGATAACCCGACCTCAAATCAATCTTACTAAACACACACGCACCTACCAACTGGTCCATCAAATCATCAATTCTTGGAAGAGGATACTTATTCTTAATCGTCACTTTATTCAGCTGGCGATAATCAATACACAATCGCATACTTCCATCTTTCTTTTTCACCAATAAAACTGGAGCACCCCAAGGCAACACACTTGGTCTCACAAACCTCTTTTCTAACAATTCATTCAACTGCTTCTTTAACTCAACCAACTCAGATGCCGACATATGATAAGGTGCCATAGAAACAGGTCTAGTACCAGGAACTAGATCTATAGAAAACTCCACCTCTCTCTTTGGCGGTACATCTGAAATATCCTCAGGAAACACTTCTGGAAAATCACACACAACTGGAAACACATCAAGTGCAACTTGACTATCCACTGTTAACGATGCAAATAACCCAAACAACTGAGCTTCATCCGCCAAAAGTTTCTTCAACTCTTTGGTAGATAAGAAACTCGAGTCCTCGTCTTCCTCAAGAGAAGGAAATCTTACCAGCTTATGATAACAATCAATATGAACCCGATTGAACTGTAACCAATTCATTCCCAAAACCACATCTAAACCCTCCAACGGCAGGCACACCAAATCCATCTCAAAGTCTTTACCATAAATGGTCAAAGGACAACTTAAACAAACCAAAGAAGTAGTTACTGACCCCATTGCTGGAGTATCAATAACCATCTCTCCACCCATCGAAGACAACACAAGATTCAAACACTTTGCACACTCAGACGAAATAAACGAATGAGTCGCTCCACTATCAATAATAGCAACTAAAGGCGTACTATTAATAAAACAAGTACCTCTGATCAGACGATCTGCATTAGTAGTCTGAGTTCCTGCCAAGGCAAAAAATTTCCCACTAGCTGGAGCTTGCTTCAGTTTCGGACACTTTGTACTAATATGACCAGGTTCACCACAGTTGAAACACTTCGCCACATTCTTCCTCTTGCACTCAGCTGCTACATGTCCTAAACCTCTACAATTTGAACACTTACCCAAATTCTTCCTACATTTGAACTGACGATGTCCCAAATCACCACATCTGTAACATCTCAAAGAATTAGACATACCTCCTCCACTGGGCCTTCTCTCAAAATTACCCCTTTGCTTACCCTTATCAGCTGGTGTTACATAAGGACCACTACGAAATGGTTGTTTCCCTTTCCTTTCGTTCACACTCTTATAGTGAGTAGAACGAGCTTTGCTATCTTCTTCATAAATCCTACAACAATCCACCATATCAGAAAACCTTCGAATTCTCTGATAACCAATTGCCTGCTTAATCTCAGGACGCAATCCGCTCTCAAACTTCACACACTTAGAAAACTCCGCAGTCGCTTCAGCATAATGTGGATAAAACTGCACAAGCTCCACAAACTTAGCAGTATAATCAACAACAGACATATTACCTTGTTTCAATTTCAAGAACTCTATCTCCTTCTTTCCCCTTACGTCTTCAGGAAAATACTTCCTCAGAAACTCAATACTAAACAAAGCCCAAGTGACTTCTTCCTCTGCAGCTTCCAACACCTGACGAGTACTAACCCACCAGTCATCCGCTTCCTCCTGCAACATGTGAGTACCCAGTCTCACCTTCTGATCCTCAGCACAATCCATCACTCGAAAAATCCTTTCAATATCCTTCAGCCAAATCTGAGCACCATCAGGATCATGCCTTCCTTTGAAGACAGGCGGTTTGTTCTTCCTGAACTCATCATTCCCAGCAGCATTAGGTGCACCCTGCACAGCTCGAGCCATAGCTTGCATAGCAGCAGCCAAAGCAATGTCATTCCTACCAGCCATATTCTGTTCATATCCAATAACAGCAACTATGGTTAAACAAACAGCTCATCCAAACACAAACACCGACAAGGACTGACACAAATTGACATAGACTGGCTCTGATACCACTTAATGTAACACCCCCAATCTATACCCCCAAATAAATAACGCTATAACAAATAATCAGAGTAAAATGAAAACATTCAAGGCATAGACTAAGGCGTCACATCAATTGAGACCAAACACAAAACCTGCTCATAAAGATATGCAACAATTAGGTAGTACTACAGACAGAGGAACTCAGCTCCTAACACCCACATTCCAGTACAGAATAAAAGCGGAAAATCTGTACTGAAATCTCATATATATATATATATATATATATAGTTTGCCTGTCAAATACAATCATACATGTACAATCCAAAAGATATATATCCATATACGCACAAATCAAAAACGATCTCCCCGACCACCCGGTGCTACATATCAGAGCCGACCGACAAAAGAATGAAGACCTAAGCTTCACAAACAGACCTCCAGCAATCTAATCTGCAATGCCTCATAGAGCATTAAAACAGCAGAAGGGTGAGAAACACAATCATAGTATAATTGCATACTGTCATACCCCAAATTTTGACCACTAAGATTTCCCATCATTGTGCAAATCATCATCACAATATGGGTGAACCATCATGCCTCATCAAATGCCTCAAGGGTTGTTGAGCATTTACTACAATCAGAATTAGGGTTTCAAGCCCTCTCAGAGTTCTTAGACAAAGGATTAATCAAGAAATGACATGATCTTCAACTTTTCTAACCTCTCAAACATCCACAAAGGATCAAGAAGGACTCCCACTTCAAGGATTAAGCACAAGGATGCTCCCTTCTAGGTGGATCAAGCCTCAAGATCGCCAGTGTCACCAAATTAGGGTTTTGGTCGACCAGGGCCTCCAGATGGAAAATTTCATCTGGGCACAAGCCAAAGATCCAAAACATAACCTAATATACTCCATGGAGCCTCATGGACCCAACCATCAAGTCAATTTTGCCTCTGGGGATGCATTCACTAAAAATCAGGAATTAGGGTTTCTTGACCTAATTCACCCCTAAGTTGACTTTTGGGACAAATCATGAACCAAGACCTCAAGACATGATTTGAGGGTCTTTAATATACTATATTGATCCATTTGGGACAATGGATTAATCCAAGAAGATTGAGCAACAAGTCTCAATTTCATCTGCACCACAATTAGGGTTTCGCGAGAAAAGTCAACTATAACTTTGACTTTTGACCAGGACATGCTCCCAAACCCTAAGACATGATTCAATATACCCTATGACACCCATGGAACATGTCCATCAAGTTTGATTTAGGTCAAGGACATGATTTTCTGAAGAATTGCACAGTTTGGAATTCATCTGATAAAAAGTCAACTGTGCACAAAAGTCAACTTTGACTTTTTGAGATTTTTCACCAAAATGGATTTTTAACCCTAAAATGATGTTAATGTATGATTTGAATCATCATTCATCAAGAAAAATCAAAGAAAGTGGGATAACTTGTAAAAGGGGTAACCATAAAAACTTAGAAAAATTTCTAAGTTATGGAAAAAGTGACACTAATGTGCCAACTTTGGAGGACCATAACTCCTAAACCACAAGGCCATTGTTCCCCATTCAAAGCTTGATTTGTAGATCACACTGCCCTCTACAAAAGCTTCATACTAACTTATGTCCAAATTCCTCATGGATTTTGAGTTATGGAGTGATCAAAATCAAGAAAAGTCACTTTGTTCCAACACTTAGTGAAAATTTCACTAAGTCAGAATCTGCCTTTACTTTTTTCCAAATGTAGGGGGATTTTTCACTTGGATTCAAAAGAGATCAAAACCAAACATGTTCAAACAGTTGTTGTATCATGTAAGGGCTTTCCAAAATGGACAAGAACATTACCAAATTCAATTTGAGCCATGAGATATGACATTGGCAAGTTGCCTTGCTGAAATCTGCCAAGGCAAGGCAGATTTTTGCACTTTTGGTCGATTTGCCAAAATCAGCCAAATCCAAATGCTCCTATCCACTTGGACACCTCTGAGGATTGAATCTAAAGGGGACAATCACTGAGCCAAGCCTCCGAAGTCTTTGGAACAAGAAATAGCATGTTGAACCTAGAATTGCCAAAATAGGGACAGGACTCCAATTTTGGATTGGAGCATTCAATGGAAGCATCAAGGTGGCATAGACTAAGCCATTCTCAACTGAATTCAGTCAAGACTTATCCAAGACCAAGGGAACCACAGCCCTGTGCCCTAACCTCTAGTCAACGGCTAGAGGAGACTTGGATTCTCATTGGACAACATTGGCCAAACCTCTGCTGCAGTTGCCATTCACTGTGGATCCCAAAACAACCTTGCTCTACTATAAATAGAGCTCAATTGTGATCAGTTTGAGTACACCAAAGCCATCAAACAGATGCTTTCCTCAAAATCTCTTCTTTCACTCCAATTTTGCCTTCTAAGTCAAGTCACTATCGGGTTTTGAGTTTGAGAGCTTTTCCAATCAAACCAATCACACACACACCTCACATACATCATATAGAAATCCTAACACTCACATAACATCTGGAACACAGATTTCACAAAATAACCAGCCAATTGCTCAAGTTCTTGACAGATTTGCAGTTGGGGTACCATCTCAAGTTCCAGATCATTTCAATCTATTCCAAGCATTCATACACACTCCATGGCACCTAGGGAAGCTATTCAGATCATTGGAACCTAGCTATAATACCTCCAACATAAATCACGATCACCAGCTGCAAGTGGTAAGCATGAGCTCTTCTAACTCTATGATCCATGCAATTTTTGCTGCACAATAATTTGGCCATATGTTCATAACCATGCATGGAATGTTTCCCCTCAATTAATTGCATTGTTTGAATCGTGTATCAAAAATCCTAGCCTTCATGCAGAAATTAGGGTTCTTGAGGATTTTTCGTGATTTCTTGTTTTATGCTTAATTTAAATGAAATTAATTGTCATAGACATGATCGTGAGGTTGAAACGAGTTGATTGGTATGTGGATTGCATGATATAATCAAGTATTCAATGAGATTGGAGAGAAAATGCAAATCTGGGCAAACCCAGAACACGCGTGTGTTCTTGGTGTGTTCTTGGCGCCATTTTTTGAAAATTCAAATATTTGAATTTTGTGATTTTGTTTAATTGATTCAAAAATTAATTTATCTCTGAGTTTTAATGATTTTGAGTTGATTCTTTTTTTAATAATTCACAAAAATGTTAAAATATTTTATTTTCTCAAAAAATATTATTTATTTTATATAATTGATATTTTTGCAAAGAATTAATGTTTTAATTGTTTTTGACATTTAAAATATTTTTTCCACCTTGATTTTGCAACTTTTAATGCCTTCTAATTATTTTGTAGGTCAATACTTAATTTTTTAAGCATTAATTCAAGATCACAATTTGTTTTCCATATGTTAAACAATTTTGATCATTTTAATTGAATTCTTATTCAATTAAAACACATTTTGAAAACAAATTAGGGTTTTTGGATTAATTCAACCCTCATAAATCATTTTCAAAACACTTTGGGCCTCTAATAGAGTGTAAGACCCAACCCTTTGTAAATACAACCTATTTTGGGCCTCACTTATGTCGCTCCCGGGATTTTCATCCAAGTACAAACGCGAAAGTGGCACCGAAACAGAGTCGCCAGCAATGTGTATTTATCCCATGAGAGGGAAAGGAAACACTGCATAAACCTGAAGGAAAGGAAAGGCATGGTCTCGCGACCAAGAGAACGGGGTTCGGGAGTCGGTTACACGAGAGGAAGGTATTAGCACCCCCTCGCGTCCATCGTATCCGATGGGATCCACGCTTGCTTGCTCGATCAAAGGGTGTAAGAAAAGATACTGGAAAAAAGAACTGGAAAAGGAATGGAAAGAGAAATAGAAAGGGAAACAAATGTAGGGAAATAAAAGAAGTGCTCGCATGGGCCCTACCCCACTGCCTACGTATCTCATCGGGAGCATGAGAATCAGAGCGACGTAGTTCCCCTCACTAGGGATGGATTATTTGTGTTTTTTAAGGAACGGCTTACGTTCTGGCTCAGGTGTTGCAGGCTCGCTGGTCCGAGTGTGTTACCATCTTGCAAGATAATGAGTAGAAGCACGTTCGTACGCTGAGAATGAGCGAGGTGAGAAAAGAATTCCCGAAGGAAAGACGTCATTGTTTGTTTTTGTCTTTTAAAAGCTTTTTTTCATTTATTTGCATATGACAGTGTATCTGAATCTTAGCCATTGGAATGTGTACAATCTCACATTCCAAGATGGAATGAACAAGAAGACACACTAAGAGCGAAGAAGACCTCCACACTTAGTTCCAATTGTCAAGGTTCAAACACACTAGCATACTTGTGTTTATTAAGTGTTTTGTTGATTATGAAATGAAGAAGTGTTTTTTATCATTTGCACCTTCGACAAGTATTGCATTTAAGTCCCTCACACAAGATCAAATGTTTAACACAATGACCCAAGATGGGCTATATGTTATACATTTTAAGATTATAAAAGAAGACCCCTTATAATCTTTTCTTTATGTGAAAGGCCTAAATGCAATAAATGCCTACCTTTATTAGATATTTTGAATTTTCTTTGAGATGAGAAAAGAGACTCAAGAGAGGATAAAGGTAAAAATCTATATGGACTAAGACTCAATCCTAATTGATTAGTTAAGGGAGTGATCCTAAGGTTTGTGAGGTTTCAACCTAAAGTCTAAAGAAAGAATGAATTAAACAATTCACTTCTAAAGTAGAAGATGAATTGTAATTCACAAAGGGAAAGTGATGAGTTATTAAAAGAAAGCACATAAGTGCTTACCAAAACATAAAATGGAATTGTAGAAGAGAAAGGATAGAAGTTGAATGTGGATTCCTTATCCACACTCAATTGAAACTTACCAAAGCCCCTACATGGTTAGTAAACATGTATAAGAAGTATAAGAAGTAAAAGAACATGTAATGCATCATAAAACTCAAAGGAATTAAATGAGAAATCAAATCCTAGAACCACAACCAGAATGTACATCATATGGGAAACAAATGGTTATTATCATGCAAGTCCAAGTGGATAGGCAACAAACATCATCCATGGCACTAGAACATGCCACCATAAGAAAAGGGAGAATGAAAGATGAAGGGAAAAAGAAGAAATGCATAAATGGAACATGTAATCCATGGATCAGAATTGAAATGAAATGAAAAATGATTCACAAACCTCTCACAAGTATTCATGAAGCACATCAAGACATTTAAGAAGTGATAGAAGAAGTAGAATTGAAATGGAAGTTCCAAACAAAGGAAAGTGCAAACACAACATGTAAAAGGTGCACAAGGTTCAAATGATAATCAACAAGCAAAGATGACATATAATATGTACCAATGACCTATAATGTCAAGATTGTAACTCACCCAATAGGCAAATGATCATGCAAGTATACACAAAAGAAAACATGTAAACATGCACAAAAGATTACAATGATATGACATGTTATAATGCTTTAAATGAAATGCATCAAACAAAAATCAAATGGCCTCATGAAAATTATGAAAACATGGTATTGAAGTTAACCAATCAGATATGAATCACATATCAAAGTAGCATGCAAGGAACCAAGGAAAAATGAGGTCAAACAATGCACTTAGGTCAAATAGACATATCATACAAAGTAGCACAAAAATAAACACCAAACATGCCATAAACTAACCTAAGAAATCAAATAAAAATCACTTAACATACCTCAAGATGATAATGACTCAATACAAAAAGAAGAGCATCAAAACAATTTTTAATGATCAAGAACAAAATTAAACAAGATCATGTACCATATTAAGAATGCACATCAAAGAAATTCAAAGAAAAATATAGAACAGGGGTAAAAAGGTCATAAAATCAGAAAATAAAATCACCAAAAATTTTCTAAATGTTTTAATGATACTCATGAATTTTTGTGGAATTTTATGATGCTATTTAGTATTTTTAAAAATTAAAAAGCAAACGTGTAGAAAAATGGAAAAATAAAATGCAATGAAATGAGGGAAGGGGGTGCATGCCTAGTAATTATTCAGTTCAAAATCATTGGACCTTGAAAACATGGGGTGTGGATATCAATCTGGCTTAGGTCCAATTACGCGCATAACATATTAACTATCATGGTCACTCGGTCAACAAGAGTCAAAACATTCCAAGCCATCAGATTAAGTCATAGTCAAACTGTAGTCAAAGTAGCCAAAATCAATACACGCGCATGAAGGACCACACAACATACAGTGTACCACACCACATAATGTTTAAATGAAATTCAGCAAACACGCACGTGAGGAGCACATGAATTTTAATGTGCTGTCATCATACAAGCCACACGATCATAGAAAATGGACGGCCGAGATTAAAACGTGACAAAACCCTAGCAATCAAAGCTGTCGGCCGAAGAGGGACCTCAGGTCACCTTCTCCGGCCAATCACCACCGTCTGCAATCTTCAAACCTCACCAAAATACACAAAATGTATACCAATCGAAAGCTAAGCTTATGTACATCATGAATATGCTCATAAAAATCACAAAACACATACACATAGCAAGAACAGAGGAGATCAAATCAAGCCCTAAGATTTGCAACTAAGCCTGTAAAAGGCCTATCAACTAGCCGGTTGGAGCAGAGCTTCTATCAAGCATAAAGCACCAAAAACAAGTAAAAATAACCAGAGATCGTGCAATATAATTTCAAGAGTTCAAACCTGAAGATGATGAAACTTGGAAAGCACAAGAATACCAGAAATAGATGCCTCTTCCTTGAGTTTCACTTGGCCAAATAAAGGCTTGAGAGCTCGAATTCGTGCAGAAAATCAATTGGAATTTGATGCTGAACTTCTTTAACTGAACCTATGCACTCTTGTTCTTGATCTCCAAAGCAGAATAATGATGAAGATGGAGATGAAATGTAGAAACAAATGGTTAAACTCGTGTGCAAGCAGAAGAAAAGTGGAGAGAATGTGAGAGAGATTCAGTGTGAAGAATGAGAAAAATGAAGCTGAAATGAAAATGTGAAGTGATATTTTGTTTTATAGTGTAAGCTAACCATGGTTTGGTGAGTGAGTTAAAGTGAGTCAAGGTGGTTAAACTGAGTCATCCCTAACTAACTGAGTCAAGTTAGTTAGGGAGAGCAGTGCTATGGTGAAGAGGACTCATGACATGCTATGGTGTGGGAAAACTAAATGGCACGGTTTGTGAAATAGAAGCTTGTTCATCAAAAACTTGCTAAGCAAGTTTTGTCCCTTCTATTCTCATGCAATGCACGTGCCACTGTGCTTAGTGTAAGTAGTGTATGCTTGGTCAAAAGAGGAAACTGAAGTGAAGAAGTGTTTGGTGTGTGAGTGAACCAAATTATGAACTGAACTGTCAATGTACCAGTGCCAACATAGGGTAGTTTGTTGAAGTTTTTCTCCTTATTCAATGAATGGTTTGGTATGCTTTTGGAGTCAATTGAAAGAGGAGATATTGAAGAACAATGTTGGTTTGAAAATTGAAGTGAAATGAGGTCTCTAACATGCCTAAAAATGACCACAAACAGATGGAAAAAGAAGCTGGTACATGGGTGCGCAGA
Source organism: Lathyrus tuberosus (assembly GCA_022829125.1). Classification (NCBI taxonomy): domain Eukaryota; kingdom Viridiplantae; phylum Streptophyta; class Magnoliopsida; order Fabales; family Fabaceae; genus Lathyrus; species Lathyrus tuberosus. The sequence goes on along the minus strand of JALAZF010000012.1, from coordinate 18,491,310 downwards.
CTTGTGGCATGACCTGGTTGTGACCTGGTCAAATTTCAGTTGCAATGACCATTCTTTGAGCCATCGTAACTCCTTAACCTTTGATCAGATGAAAAATTGATAAACACCAACTTTGAAGATCTCACATAGAGGAACAACTTTGATGTTGAAAAGTTTTCCATTTGAAGCCTCTAATCATGAGTAATTGATCAATACATTTAGCCCACCAAGTGTTTGAGAAAATGACTGTGCGCGTGCCCTGAAAATCTTGGTCATGCCCTAATTTTGAACCTACTTTGCTCAAACTTTGATCAATCATATCTCACTCAATTTTTATCCAATGGAGATGTTCCACATATGGATGTGAAGCTTAAAACAAGAACTTTTGTTGTGGCCTGGTGGAATTTTCATTTGGTGCTTCAATTTTAAATGGCCTTGGTTCAAACTCTGATGCAAAATGGCCAAAACTTGCTATTTTTAGTAACCCTTCCTCTTCCAAAAATGGCAACTTTCCACCTCTTGATTTTTTCATGATTCCTTTGGAGTTTCTTGACCAAATTTTGTACATTGGACATATGTAACATGAATTTCATGATCTTGGGCTCAAAAAGTCAAGAGTTGACTTTTTCCTCTGATTATTTGACTTGGCCCCAATTTTCCTGATTTCTGATCTTTCTTCCAATTGAAACACTTCCAAAACCAATTGAGAGGCAATTTTCCATACACATACACTTAAGAACATGTAGAATACCATGACATCAAGTTTTGTCCAAAAAATCAAAGATTCCCTGATTTAATGGGAAACCCTAGTTTTGGTGCCCACCTCCTAGGAGAAAAATGTGCAGTCTTCAATTTCCAATTCCTCAGAGTATGTTATGTATCCTCTTAAAAGATGATGATATATGCCATTTGAGGATGATTTTGGATCAATGAGTTATCTCTTTTGAGGGTTTTCCTTCATTTTTTGAACCTCTTGCATAGTGAAAGATGTAGTGCTTCAATCTCCCATTGATTCTCTCATTCTTGAGGTTGTGGATGTTCCATTGAGATAGTATGAGACATGAAAGGCCTCTTGGCTTGCCCTGAGGAAACTTGATTGACCTTTTTGTGCTTTGAATGATTCCTTGATTGTCCACCTTCCACCTGATCACATGCCCTGATGGTAAGAAGGATGCTATGCTTCATTTTTCTATGTTAAATGCAATGTAATGTTAATGAGGTGGATATGATATGATAGATGATAATGCCATGCTATGATGACAAAGAGGGAGAGCAAATTTTGGGGTATTACAGCTGCCCCTATTCAAGCGCTGTAGACCTGAATGCCTGAAAGCGATTGCTTTCGGACTTTCAAGGTATATAGCGATTGAATACCAAATATAACCAAAAATTTGCTCTGGATGATGAGGAAGAAACTTCCACGACATTGCTAGCTTGAATCTTCAATGAAACATTGTCGGAGAAAACTGTCTTTTGAACGACACCAGACGACTACTGGCTTGCCACACTGCTGGTGGACTTTAATAATGTCTTTTATGCAATTCCAGACGGCTACTGGCCTGCCACGCTACTGGTGGACTTTAGAAATGTCTTTTTGAACGACGCCAGATGACTACTGGCCTGCCACGCTACTGGTGGACTTTAATAATGTCTTTTATGCAATTCCAGACGACTACTGGCCTGCCACGCTACTGGTGGACTTTGCAGCTTCGTGCCACCCGAAGATGGACTTTTGCCAATCCACTGTTGGACTTTTGGAATATGCCACCCTTAGATGGACCTTTCGCCAATCCACTGTTGGACTTTTGCCACCCGAAGACGGACTTTTGCCAATCCACTGTTGGACTTTTAGCTGCTTTGCCACCCGAAGATGGACTTTTGCCAATCCACTGTTGGACTTTTAGAATATGCCACCCTTAGATGGACCTTTCGCCAATCCACTGTTGGACTTTTGCCACCCGAAGACGGACTTTTGCCAATCCACTGTTGGACTTTTAGAATATGCCACCCTTAGATGGACCTTTCGCCAATCCACTGTTGGACTTTTGCCACCCGAAGACGGACTTTTGCCAATCCACTGTTGGACTTTTAGAATATGCCACCCTTAGATGGACCTTTCGCCAATCCACTGTTGGACTTTTGCCACCCGAAGACGGACTTTTGCCAATCCACTGTTGGACTTTTGCAATATTCCAATAACGGATTGGACTCTGCATCCGTGTCAGACATCTCTGCCGACTTTGCGGAGGAACAATGATCAATGACTTGACTTTAGAGGTTCCTGAGAGGATAGTATCTCTGTTGGAGAATAAATGAACAATCCATCTGCTTCGAATTGTCAAGTTCGCCAAAAATAAATTGGACTTGAAGAATAATAAATCTGACAGGAATCACTTCATCTGCTGGGGGAATGAATTCTGGTCACAGTGATTCCGCTGGGGATGAGAATTTCTTTGCATGGCGTCTTGCTAGGGAGGAAGAGTCATAAAAAACTCTGCTTGAGGATCTATCCAATCCAAGACCCTTTGTAGGGGTTATCAACCTTCTGACCCGGCTGGGGAAAAACGGTACCATCCTTGTTGAGGAATAGATTCTGCCGATCCTATAAACCTCCGCGAGGAGAACAACAACTCAGCTGGGGAGTATTGCTGACAAGACTCAACACTGAACTCCGTGGGGAATACAATGACCAGAGATACGATCTTGCCGGGGGATCAGGGTTACTCTGCCGGGGACATACAAATCCTGGTTAGAACATTCCACTGCAACTTGCTAGAAAGAGTCCTTAGAGATCTGTTGGGGAAACCCAAAGTAAATCTACAGTAGTCTGCTGAAGAATATGACTGTCGAGCTTAGGATAAGCACCACAATGCACCCTGTTAGGCGAGCTTCCCTTTAGACAATTCCGTCAGGGATGACGGGTTTATAACAAACTCTGCTGGAGGAAACTGCTTTAAAACGTCTCGTGTTGGGGAATGCCTTTTTTAGAGGATTTTACAGAAGACTAACTGTCCTCAAACTCTACTGGGGATGATCAACACTTCATGCTGGGGAAACAATCATGCCCCATGCTTGGGCAAACCAACAATTTGTCCCCGAAGAGGATGTCATAAGAGGATTTTACAGAAGATTTAGCCTCTTCAAACTCTTGTGACTTCGCTGGGGATAATGACCATCAGTTTCGGTGTCGACGAGACCACTCTTTTGGGGAACCTGTGACCGTTATCGACACAGAAAAGCTTGTAGCTGTTGGAAGTACTGTATGAGAGAATCGACTTAATAAGATACAACGGTACCCAGTTGAACTTAATTCAATGATATCGAACCGTTATGAACGACCGTCGACCGAGCGATGAACGCAGACCTCCTTACCCGTAATTGCCCCAGTCTTTTGCGTGGGGTGATTTATTACTGGTCTTGTGCTTAGCATCATCTGCACCTACTACCTGCAACAAAAGAATATGCACACATGCCCCGAATATTGCGTGTCTAGAATCCACCATCCGGGAATATTCAACATTCAAAGTAATTTCAAATGTTTTTTTTTCGCGCATGTTATTGCAAGGCCGCCATGTTTTCAAATGCAATGTTTTATCAAAATTAGGACGTTTTTGCAAACAAAGCAATAAAACAAAAATAGGAAGCTTTTTATTGAAATTCAATTTATTGACTGAGAGCCCAGAATAGGCAATTACATCCGGAAGCAATCCCTGGAAAGAGGTGATCGCTGAAAATTGAGAAAAGAAACTATCCTAATGGCAATGTGAAAACGGACTTCCACTGAGTTTCCATTCTGTTATGACCAGTATGTCTTCAAAACTCCCCGACCTTGCCTTCTGAGGAATGATCAAACCGATTCCTATCTTTTAGAATATCAATTGTTCAAACGATAATGGGGTACAGATAACTCAGACCGTAGTCATTCGCTTAAATCCCTCTTTTGTGTGGACCGCCCTTTCAGGTTTTCGATCCACCAGGATACCCTTTTTTGCCTAAGTTGCCCTTTCGGGTTTTCAACTTACCGGGTGTACAATTTTCTTTTCAATTATATCCCTAATTTTTGCCCGAACCTTATTCTGTTTTTGGTTCGCCGGGATGCCCTTTTTTTGCCTGGATTTTTTTTATTTTTATTATCCAGCGGGTCTATTCATGCGAAGTATTTTTTGACTACGTCCGAGTTGACAGGGGATGAAAAGTCTTCGCCATCCATGGTTGTAAGCAATAAAGCTCCGCCCGAAAAGACCTTTTTAACCACGAATGGACCTTCATAGTTAGGAGTCCATTTGCCCCTGTGATCTGTATTGGGAGGAAGGATCCTTTTGAGTACCACATCTCCGACTTTGTAAACCCGAGGACGCACCTTTTGGTCAAATGCCTGCTTCATTCTGCGCTGATATAGTTGCCCATGGCATACAGCCGCCAATCGCTTTTCCTCAATAAGGCTCAACTGATCAAATCTGGCTCGTACCCATTCAGCCTCATCTAGCTTAACATCCATCATGACTCTGAGGGACGGAATCTCTACTTCAACTGGTAGTACTGCCTCCATGCCATAAACAAGTGAGAATAGGGTTGCCCCAGTGGACGTGCGTACCGACGTTCGATACCCATGCAAAGAAAATGGTAACATCTCATGCCAATCTTTGTACGTGACAACCATCTTCTGCACAATCTTCTTGATATTTTTGTTGGCCGCTTCGACCGCGCCATTCATCTTTGGGCGGTACGGAGAAGAATTGTGATGTTCGATTTTGAAGTCCCGGCATAACTCAACCATCATATTATTATTCAAATTAGAACCATTATCAGTAATGATTCTTTCGGGAACTCCATATCGGCAAATGATATCCCGTTTTAAGAAACGAGCGACCACTTGTTTTGTAACATTGGCATAGGATGCGGCTTCAACCCATTTGGTGAAGTAATCAATTGCCACCAAGATGAAACGATGACCATTGGAAGTTGTAGGCTCAATCTTTCCGATCATATCAATGCCCCACATGGCAAACGGCCAAGGCAACGACATGATACTCAACGGATTTGGAGGCACATGCACCTTATCTGCATAGATCTGGCATTTATGGCATTTGCGGGCATATTTGCAACAATCTGACTCCATAGTCAACCAATAATATCCCGATCTTAACAACTTTTTAGCCATTGCATGCCCTCCGGCATGGGTACCGAAAGAGCCTTCGTGCACTTCAATCATCAACAAGTCTGCTTCATGTCTATCCACACATCTAAGCAGGACCGTGTCAAAATTTCTTTTATACAGCACGCCATCTTTATTCAAGAAGAAACTACCAGCTAACCTTCTCAACGTCTTCCTGTCTTTGGACGATGCCCCGGACGGGTACTCTTGACTTTTCAAGAAACACTTAATGTCATGAAACCATGGCTTGTCATCAGACATTGCATCGACCGCAAACACAAATGCTGGTCTGTCAAGGCGGGATACCTCAATCTTAGGTACATGGTTCCATCCTTGCACTTTGATCATGGAAGACAAAGTGGCCAAGGCATCAGCGAACCTATTCTCATCTCGAGGAATATGGTACAGTTTCACTGTTGTGAAAAACGTCAGCAATCTCCTTGTATAATCTCTATACGGCACTAGATTTGCTTGGTGCATGTACCAACTCCCTTTCACTTGATTGATTACCAAAGCTGAATCACCGAATATATCAAGGGTTTTAATCCGTAGATTAACCGCCTCCTCGATCCCCATTATACAAGCTTCGTACTCTGCTTCATTGTTGGTGCATCCGAAAGTTATTCGGGCAGTGAAAGGCATATGAACACCTTCCGGCGTGATAAGAACTGCTCCAACTCCGCACCCATTCGTATTGACAGCCCCATCAAACATCAGACTCCATTTGGATTCAGGGTCTGGCCCCTCCTCCGGAAGTGGTTCCTCGCAGTCTTTAGCTTTAAGAAACATGATGTCCTCATCAGGGAAGTCAAATTTCATGGGTTGGTAATCATCAATTGGCTGTTGCGCAAGATAGTCGGACAAGATACTTCCTTTGATGGCCTTTTGTGAAGTGTACTGAATGTCATACTCTGTCAAGACCATTTGCCACCGTGCAACTCTGCCTGTCAATGCTGGTTTCTCGAAAATGTACTTGATAGGATCCATTTTTGAAATCAACAAGGTTATGTGCCTAACCATATATTGCCTCAATCGCTTAGCGGCCCATGCAAGCGCACAGCATGTCTTTTCAAGCATTGAGTATCGGGACTCACAATCATTGAACTTTTTGCTCAGGTAGTAAATAGCATGCTCCTTCCTACCTGTCTCGTCATGTTGACCGAGAACACAACCCATGGAACCTTCAAGCACTGTCAGATACATTATCAGCGGTCTCCCTTCAACTGGAGGCATTAGAATCGGAGGTTCCTGCAAGTATTCTTTTATCTTATCGAATGCCAATTGGCAATCGTCATTCCACCTGACCGTTTGATTTTTCCTTAACAATTTAAATATTGGCTCACACGTGGCTGTTAGGTGAGATATGAACCTTGCAATGTAGTTCAATCTACCCAAGAAACCACGAACCTCTTTTTCTGTTCTCGGTTCAGGCATTTCTTGTATTGCTTTCACCTTGGCAGGATCAACCTCGATTCCTCTTTCGCTCACAATGAAACCCAGTAACTTTCCAGAACGTACCCCAAACGTGCACTTGTTTGGATTTAATCTCAGACGGAACTTTCTCAACCTTTCAAACAGCTTTTTCAGGTTAATCAGATGTTCCTCTTCTGTTCTCGACTTGGCAATCATATCATCTACATAACATTCGATCTCCTTATGAATCAAGTCATGAAACAATGTCACCATCGCCCGCTGGTACGTTGCCCCTGCGTTTTTCAACCCAAAAGGCATTACTTTATAACAATATGTACCCCACAGAGTAATGAACGTGGTCTTCTCCATATCTTCAGGTGCCATCTTGATCTGGTTGTACCCGGAGAAACCGTCCATAAATGAGAACACTGAAAACTGAGCTGTATTATCGACCAGCACATCAATATGAGGTAGTGGAAAATCATCTTTCGGGCTAGCTTTATTAAGATCTCGATAATCCACACACATTCTCACTTTTCCATCTTTCTTCGATACTGGCACGATGTTGGCTACCCACGGAGGATACTTTGTCACAGCAAGAAACCCCGCATCCCACTGCTTCTGGACTTCCTCCTTAATCTTTAAAGCCATGTCGGGATGAGTCCGACGAAGTTTCTGTTTGACTGGCGGACATTCTTCTCTTAATGGCAGCCTGTGCACGACAATATCCGTATCCAACCCCGGCATGTCTTGATAAGACCAGGCGAAGATGTCAACATACTCGCGCAACATTTTCGTCAAAGTTTGCTTCACCTCTGCTTGCAAGCTGGCACCAATCCTGATCTCTTTCTTGGCGTCCTTGGTACCAATATTGATGATTTCTACAGTCTCCTGATGAGGCTGGATGACCCTTTCCTCTTGTTTCAACAATCTGGCCAGTTCTTTAGGGAGTTCACAATCTTTCTCATCCCCTTCTTCGGCTTGATAAATCGGATTGTCAAAGTCATACATAGTCATATCAAAATCGTTATCAGTGGTATCCGGAGGATCAAGTCTGCATGAACGGGTTCATGCCTTATTTTAGAATTTTATTTTTAAGCAAAACAAAAGAAAATGAAACATTGCCATTTTATTTTTTTGTGCAAAAATAAAAACTGAAAGACAGAGAACAAAATTTGATTGCAAAACGTCCTTTAGTAATGATTAAACATTGCAAATGCAACCATGGTGGCCCTACAAATGAATCTATACGCCTTGGGCAGAGCGCAAGATTTTGACATGCATTATGGTTAGAAAAAACAAAGAAAAATTACTCTGTCTGAAGAGTAACCCGGACGACTTCTTCAACGGACCAGTTCTGCACTTGTTGTCCCGGAGCATGAGGGCGTACCCAGTTGTCCAGGTCACAATTACTGTCAACACTATCCTCTGTGGCTGCACAAGACTGGTCCGTGTAGATAATTCCTCCACTATTGAAAGTAATGGGTCCCCTGCTCCCCGCATCTGAAGTTGTAGAGGGATGATAACCAATACCAAATTTGTCTTCCTTCATTGGGGTCTCTATCAACCTGCCCCAACCTTGGGCGTTGCCTGCCCTGACGACTTCGACAACTTATTTGTAAGATGAAATGGAGGTACCGGCCCCAACTGGTACAGAAGAAGACTCAGGTGCATCGTCAATATTGACTGCTTCAAATAATTGGCACAACATCTCATGAATTTCCCCATCCATTTCAATGTACTTGAACGTGGACAAGTGACTCACAAAGATGTCTTCTTCCCCACACACCGTCACAACCTGCCCTTCAAACTCATACTTCAGCTTTTGATGTAGAGTAGAAGTAACAGCCCCGACTCCGTGAATCCAAGGGCGCCCCAATAGGCAGCTATATGCAGGTTGTATGTCCATTACATGGAACGTGGATTTGAATACCTGTGGTCCAATTTGTACGGGCAATTCCACCTCACCAAACACAGATCGTCTAGTTCCATCGAATGCTCTGACCACCAATTCACTAGGCCTTAAGATCAAACCATCAACTTCCAGCTTCATTAATGCCTTCTTAGGCAAGACATTGAGTGATGAACCAGTGTCTACCAGTACATGAGATAACACTGCGCCCTTACACTCCATCGTGATATGCAAAGCCTTATTATGGTTTCTTCCTTCAACAGTCAAATCTCTACTTGTAAAGCCCAAGCCATGGCTAACATTAACATTGGAGATTACGCCCTCGAGCTGATTAACAGTAATTTCTTGTGGCACGTATGCACTCTTCAATACTTTCAACAACGCCTGCCGATGCGCCTCAGAGCACATCAATAGTGACAAGATTGAAATCTTTGAAGGGGTCTGATTCAGTTGGTCCACAATCTTATAATCGCTTTTCTTGATTATCTTCATAAATTCTTCCATTTCCTTATCAAAAGTAATCTTTGTCTCTGCTTCAGGTGTAGGCGCATTTTCAACCACCTGTTTACCTTTAGCCTTTGCTGCGGCTTCTGCCTCTTTATCACTTCTCAAGGTTTAGGGAGCGAACAACCTTCCACTCCTTGTAAAGCCCCCTACACCCCCTACGTTATCAATATTTGGGCTGACTGATGACTCAACTTCCTGCTTTTTACCTTCGTAATATACATCTGCCCCATAGTGCCATGGGATAGCCTTCGTAGACGCGAACGGAATTGGTCCTGGCACCGTGATAGTGACAGGACTGGGCCTTTCTGGCGCAACACTCGCCACGGGAACTGCATTGACCGGCATTTGAATCTCAGCGGGAGTGTAATATATGGTCACGGTTGATATCTCATCAGTGTCTTTCGCGACTTTGTCGAACTGTAGACATCCTTCATCGATCAGATTCTGTAAACCCATCTTCAACTTATCACAGCCGTTCTCCTGATTCATACACTCAGAGCAATCTTGATTACAGCCCGGGAACACTTGTCCCTTCAATAAACGATCTTTTATAACCAACAAAGAAGTTTTCACTTGATGGATATCTGTCACCAGATTCAATCTCCTCCCATCTTCAATCGCGTACACATTTGCTGCACTATGATCAGGCATGGGATGCTGAGTAATATTAGGAGCGGGAGAGAAATTGATGGCTTTAGCATCAATCAAATCTTATACTTTATGATGGAAAGCCCAGCATTTTTCAATGGAGTGCCCCTGAGCACCTGAGTGGAACTCACAACGAGCATTAGCATCGAAGTTAGGTGGCAGGTTTCCAGCAACCGGAGCTTTCATAGTACGGAGTTCTACCAACTTTAACTCGAGTAGTCGGGGCAACAGCGCGGCATAAGTCATAGGGAGAGGATCCATCTTACGATCCCTCTGCCTAGACCTTTGCTGGAAAAAAGGTTGTTGCTGTTGAACTTGTTGTTGGGGTTGTTGTTTCTGAACAGACGGTGTGGGGATTGTTACAGCATCTACCTGATAATAAGCTTGAGAACGCCCTCTGCCTCGTCCTCTAAACACAGCATTCGTATCACCTTCTCTTCTTTTCTGGTTACTAGCAAACGGTTTCTTCGTCCCCGAAGAGCCAGCCCCACTCACATCCTGGATCTTTCCAAGCTTTAACAGACTTTCTATTCTTTCTCCCGCAATCACAATATCAGCAAATCCAGTTGACGGACAAGCAGCTAATCTATCAAGATAGGCCCCTTGCAAGGTGCCCATAAACATATCTGCCATTTCTCTGTCTGACAAGGGAGGTTGAACCTGGGCAGCCAATTCCCTCCATCTCTGTGCATATTCTTTGAAACTCTCCTTGGCATTTTGTGACAACCCCTGCAATTGAGTGCGGTTGGGCGCCATGTCAATATTATACTGGTATTGCTTCAGGAACGCTTCTGCCAGATCTTTCCAACTCTTCACAGCAGCTCTATTCAACTTCATATACCAGGTCAAGGACGCCCCAGCCAGACTGTCCTGAAAATAGTGCATCCATAGCTTCTCGTCATCCGTATGGGCTGAAATCTTCCCAAAGTAAGCTTGAAGATGCGTTTGGGGACACGCATTGCCGTGATACTTATCAAAAGTGGGAGGCTTGAATTTAGGGGGAATTTTGACTCCTGAGACCAGCCCCAATCTGGTAACATCAATACCCATAGAGTTCTTGCATTCTATGGCCCTGATCTTTTCTGCTAACTCATCATACCTTCGATCACCTTGATTACCCACATCAGCATCTAGTAGAGTAAATTGGTCTTCCAGAGTATCTTCAAGAGTAACACCAGCATGCCTACCATTTCCATTACCCCGATTGTTACCACCAGGAGGAGGGTTGCCACCGGGAGGAGGGATGCCATGTCCCTGTGAATTGTCATGCTGATCACCTTCGGGCCCATTGTCTGGACGCTCGACCAGAAGCCTCAATCTCTCCTGATTTTGCGCCATGCCAGTCATGAGGGTCATGAACTGGTCCATACGCGCCCTCATTTCGGCCAAATCACTTTGCACTTGATCCATGATTCTTACTTGATTTCTTCGCGTCGAATATCGGTGAATATGACTCTCCGCTATACTGCCTGAAACCAAATAAAGGTTAGAGACCCTGCAACGAGTACCTGAAAAGCAAGTAACATAAATGCAGAATGTTATGCAATGCCATGCAATGTTATGTTTATCATTTCCAAAGTGCTTTACACCCTGATTCCAATCCAAACCATGAAAATCTGAAGACCAGAAATCGTGATATAAAGAGACGTGTAGTGGTCATGTGCTTGTGTACAGATATCTGATAAAGAGTAATTCTGAATAAACTGCTCATACTCATTCAACAAAGTATTCAAGTATTTAAGAAAGGCTCATCCGCCAATGCAATACAAGGAAAAAAATGGATCCATCAACAAGCCTGATGGTAGCCATTAACAACAAAATACAGGGAAAAGAACATCAATCTGACAATTCCACATCCTTCAGCTTATCACTTGAGTATTTGATCTCCTCAAAAAGTATACGGGTACGCTGGTGATTCGGCTTTTCAATCATTTCTTTGATCAAGACATCCCTTTTCTCAAGAGCTTCAGTTAAAGAACCCATATGCAGCATAAGAGCTTCGTCATCATGCACTCCTTTGTGTCTCTTTACGCCAGCTTGCGTCTTGAGTATCTCTCTTTCTATCATGGCTTCTTCAAGCTCTTTCTTGGTATTCTTCAGCTGGCTCCTAGCTTCTTCTAACTGTTCTTGACTTTTACCGAGACTTTCCCGATACTTTCTCCTCTGCTCATGTGCCTTTTTAAGCTCCTCGTCTTTAGTCTTCGACTGATCCTTTAACTCGGCATTTTCAATTCTGACTTCATCCCAAGCTTGACGAAGTTGAGCTAATGAATCCTTGCTTCGGGCTAAAGCCTGTTTTGTAATCTTGTGAGCCTGACTATTGTCATCTGCTCCCAAAGTAAGTTTCCGAAAGTACCGAGCTCTGTCATCAAAATCTTCCTCTTTGTCAGCCAAGGTTTTTTCCGCTTTCAAGGCTCTCTTTTCCAACTCTTTGTTGTCAGCTAGAGCTTTCTGAAGACATCTGCTCATTCCAGAATTTTCTATCTGCAGCTCTCTGACCATTTTCTTCCACTTCTCACATTCTTCAATAGCCACCATGGTGGGTTGTTCTGGCTGTACTGAACATAAAAGAGGTCCCCTTGAAAAGGGTAAAAGCAATTCCTTTACTTTCGTCTCAATCCACCTGTCATATTCAGGATAAGACCTACAATCTCCTTTCCCGAAAACTGCTTTTCCAATTTTGTGCTTATCTTTCCAAGCATTCACTACTTCTACCACCTTCGCATCTTTAGTTCCTGTAAAGAATAAAGATTCTTCCACATCTTGCTCTATAGGAGGATCCCTGGAAGCATACCCAAACTGTCGGATGGCCAAAACTGGATTATAATTGATCCCTCCTTTTCTGCCAATCAAAGGTACATTTGGAAAATTTCCGCATCTTGCGACAAGCTCTATTCTCAGCAACCGGTGGTCAAACCATACAATGTTATCAGCAGTTAAACTCAACAATCGTTTAGACCATTTCGCCACATCTTTGGTTTCCACAAAGGCACCTGTCTGAGGCAAATGTTTGAAAAACCAATGACTCAGCAGTGGAGTACAACAACTAACAGATCCTCCCCTCCTTTTCTCATTCTTGTAATGCACGGAATGATAAAAATCTCCTAACAAAGTAGGGACTGGATTTTTAAGGACGAAAGCTCTCGTTGCTTGCATATCCACAAAGTCTTGCTGATTGGGAAAGAAAACTAGGCCATATATGCAGAGAGCCAGAATGGAATTGTAAACCGTCCAATTTTTAGCACTTGCAGCCTCTTGGGCTTGTCCAGACAGAAATTCTAAATGAAATCCGCTAACTCCATTTTTACTGCTCACACCACTCTTTACCACTGCCTGATCCATTTGTAACGCAGCAGCAATTTCTTTTACGCTGGGAGAACTACCAGAGAAGAATGGTATTGTTGGCGTGATCGGAATTCCCAAAATAAATGAGAATTCTTCCAGTGTTGGCATCAAAATGTAATCTGAAAAAAAAAAGCATCTCAACGAAGGCTCGTAGAACTGCAGCAGAGTGTGCAAAGCATCATGTTCATACTTGGTGATTGTACGGACCATCCCAACCAAATTCCCGTAGCTTTTCTGAAATCTATCAAGAATACCCGGACCGGCCATATCTATAACTTTGAGCAATGAATCCAAGACAGGATCTGGAAACTTGTAAGACACATTATTCTTTCTCTCGGCAACGATCTCTGTTGAACCCATGGATTGGAATCAGAAATGTATTATGCACCTGAAAATGACAAACATAACTGTTATGATATGATAATGCAATGCAAAAGGGCATGTGATCAGGTAATCAAGTGTCTGTGTCTGTATTGAACTGTGTGCACTGTGTCTCTGTACTGAATCTGGCAATATCTGAGATGAACACTCAAATCCCTGTCATAGGATACAATGTCTGAAATCATCATAGAATCACAAGTAAGGTAGGTAGAAGGCTGGGTTTCCTGCAAACCTGTAAACATCCCGCCCATGCTCACATGTGGTTCTTAGAAAATAAGGCTTGTCAGCTTCGGAGGTTTGAGAAGCAATAGCACATTCAGCCCGTAGGATACAATGCTATGCCAATCAAAGAGGTCGTCCACTGACTCCCCTTAGAAAATAAAAGTCATCCTATGCAAGTTCCAAAGTGGGCCCTCGGGTGCGAATGGGTTTGCCACAGAATGTGGTCTGCCATTGTCACCGCTAAAGAGGGATGTTTCCACTAAGGTCCTCATGATTGGTCACTAGAGTCGACAGCTCTCTAGATCTACATCCTGGAATACGCAAGATGCGCATGCCACGACGTGTCCCAAGATAGCCTCGTCTAGCTGTGAATTTCGTGAACACCCAACGCACTCCAAACGGCACGTAGGTCCCACTACTCTCCACTCTAATTCTAAGTGTATCCTCAAGCCTGTGTAATGGGCTTATCTCTCAGAAATCACATCCCGCCAAACAGAAAACGGCACAGTCCAGCATAGCATAATATATCATATGGAATAAACATGGTAAAATGCAGTAAATGCAGTAATATACAGTAATATACAGTAAATAACTATACAGTAAAATGGTAAATACAGCACAATAATGAACACCCAATGAAAGAAAAACAGACAAGCGTTAGGATTGACTCGCTTAGGATGGACCAGCAATAGGTCAACAGATCCCCAGCAGAGTCGCCAGCTGTCGCTCCCGGGATTTTCATCCAAGTACAAACGCGAAAGTGGCACCGAAACAGAGTCGCCAGCAATGTGTATTTATCCCATGAGAGGGAAAGGAAACACTGCATAAACCTGAAGGAAAGGAAAGGCATGGTCTCGCGACCAAGAGAACGGGGTTCGGGAGTCGGTTACACGAGAGGAAGGTATTAGCACCCCCTCGCGTCCATCGTATCCGATGGGATCCACGCTTGCTTGCTCGATCAAAGGGTGTAAGAAAAGATATTGGAAAAAAGAACTGGAAAAGGAATGGAAAGAGAAATAGAAAGGGAAACAAATGTAGGGAAATAAAAGAAGTGCTCGCATGGGCCCTACCCCACTGCCTACGTATCTCATCGGGAGCATGAGAATCAGAGCGACGTAGTTCCCCTCACTAGGGATGGATTGTTTGTGTTTTTTAAGGAACGGCTTACGTTCTGGCTCAGGTGTTGCAGGCTCGCTGGTCCGAGTGCATTACCATCTTGCAAGATAACGAGTAGAAGCACGTTCGTACGCTGAGAATGAGCGAGGTGAGAAAAGAATTCCCGAAGGAAAGACGTCATTGTTTGTTTTTGTCTTTTAAAAGCTTTTTTTCATTTATTTGCATATGACAGTGTATCTGAATCTTAGCCATTGGAATGTGTACAATCTCACATTCCAAGATGGAATGAACAAGAAGACACACTAAGAGCGAAGAAGACCTCCACACTTAGTTCCAATTGTCAAGGTTCAAACACACTAGCATACTTGTGTTTATTAAGTGTTTTGTTGATTATGAAATGAAGAAGTGTTTTTTATCATTTGCACCTTCGACAAGTATTGCATTTAAGTCCCTCACACAAGATCAAATGTTTAACACATTGACCCAAGATGGGCTATATGCTATACATTTTAAGATTATAAGAGAAGACCCCTTATAATCTTTTCTTTATGTGAAAGGCCTAAATGCAATAAATGCCTACCTTTATTAGATATTTTGAATTTTCTTTGAGATGAGAAAAGAGACTCAAGAGAGGATAAAGGTAAAAATCTATATGGACTAAGACTCAATCCTAATTGATTAGTTAAGGGAGTGATCCTAAGGTTTGTGAGGTTTCAACCTAAAGTCTAAAGAAAGAATGAATTAAACAATTCACTTCTAAAGTAGAAGATGAATTGTAATTCACAAAGGGAAAGTGATGAGTTATTAAAAGAAAGCACATAAGTGCTTACCAAAACATAAAATGGAATTGTAGAAGAGAAAGGATAGAAGTTGAATGTGGATTCCTTATCCACACTCAATTGAAACTTACCAAAGCCCCTACATGGTTAGTAAACATGTATAAGAAGTATAAGAAGTAAAAGAACATGTAATGCATCATAAAACTCAAAGGAATTAAATGAGAAATCAAATCCTAGAACCACAACCAGAATGTACATCATATGGGAAACAAATGGTTATTATCATGCAAGTCCAAGTGGATAGGCAACAAACATCATCCATGGCACTAGAACATGCCACCATAAGAAAAGGGAGAATGAAAGATGAAGGGAAAAAGAAGAAATGCATAAATGGAACATGTAATCCATGGATCAGAATTGAAATGAAATGAAAAATGATTCACAAACCTCTCACAAGTATTCATGAAGCACATCAAGACATTTAAGAAGTGATAGAAGAAGTAGAATTGAAATGGAAGTTCCAAACAAAGGAAAGTGCAAACACAACATGTAAAAGGTGCACAAGGTTCAAATGCTAATCAACAAGCAAAGATGACATATAATATGTACCAATGACCTATAATGTCAATATTGTAACTCACCCAATAGGCAAATGATCATGCAAGTATACACAAAAGAAAACATGTAAACATGCACAAAAGATTACAATGATATGACATGTTATAATGCTTTAAATGAAATGCATCAAACAAAAATCAAATGGCCTCATGAAAATTATGAAAACATGGTATTGAAGTTCACCAATCAGAGATGAATCACATATCAAAGTAGCATGCAAGGAACCAAGGCAAAATGAGGTCAAACAATGCACTTAGGTCAAATAGACATATCATACAAAGTAGCACAAAAATAAACACCAAACATGCCATAAACTAACCTAAAAAATCAAATAAAAATCACTTAACATACCTCAAGATGATAATGACTCAATGCAAAAATAAGAGCATCAAAACAATTTTTAATGATCAAGAACAAAATTAAACAATATCATGTACCATATTAAGAATGCACATCAAAGAAATTCAAAGAAAAATATAGAACAGGGGTAAAAAGGTCATAAAATCAGAAAATAAAATCACCAAAAATTTTCTAAATGTTTTAATGATACTCATGAATTTTTGTGGAATTTTATGATGCTATTTAGTATTTTTAAAAATTAAAAAGCAAACGTGTAGAAAAATGGAAAAATAAAATGCAATGAAATGAGGGAAGGGGGTGCATGCCTAGTAATTATTCAGTTCAAAATCATTGGGCCTTGAAAACATGGGGTGTGGATATCAATCTGGCTTAGGTCCAATTACGCGCATAACATATTAACTATCATGGTCACTCGGTCAACAAGAGTCAAAACATTCCAAGCCATCAGATTAAGTCATAGTCAAACTGTAGTCAAAGTAGCCAAAATCAATACACGCGCATGAAGGACCACACAACATACAGTGTACCACACCACATAATGTTTAAATGAAATTCAGCAAACACGCACGTGAGGAGCACATGAATTTTAATGTGCTGTCATCATACAAGCCACACGATCATAGAAAATGGACGGCCGAGATTAAAACGTGACAAAACCCTAGCAATCAAAGCTGTCGGCCGGAGAGGGACCTCCGGTCACCTTCTCCGGCCAATCACCACCGTCTGCAATCTTCAAACCTCACCAAAATACACAAAATGTATACCAATCGAAAGCTAAGCTTATGTACATCATGAATATGCTCATAAAAATCACAAAACACATACACATAGCAAGAACAGAGGAGATCAAATCAAGCCCTAAGATTTGCAACTAAGCCTGTAAAAGGCCTATCAACTAGCCGGTTGGAGCAGAGCTTCTATCAAGCATAAAGCACCAAAAACAAGTAAAAATAACCAGAGATCGTGCAATATAATTTCAAGAGTTCAAACCTGAAGATGATGAAACTTGGAAAGCACAAGAATACCAGAAATAGATGCCTCTTCCTTGAGTTTCACTTGGCCAAATAAAGGCTTGAGAGCTCGAATTCGTGCAGAAAATCAATTGGAATTTGATGCTGAACTTCTTTAACTGAACCTATGCACTCTTGTTCTTGATCTCCAAAGCAGAATAATGATGAAGATGGAGATGAAATGTAGAAATAAATGGTTAAACTCGTGTGCAAGCAGAAGAAAAGTGGAGAGAATGTGAGAGAGATTCAGTGTGAAGAATGAGAAAAATGAAGCTGAAATGAAAATGTGAAGTGATATTTTGTTTTATAGTGTAAGCTAACCATGGTTTGGTGAGTGAGTTAAAGTGAGTCAAGGTGGTTAAACTGAGTCATCCCTAACTAACTGAGTCAAGTTAGTTAGGGAGAGCAGTGCTATGGTGAAGAAGACTCATGACATGCTATGGTGTGGGAAAACTAAATGGCACGGTTTGTGAAATAGAAGCTTGTTCATCAAAAACTTGCTAAGCAAGTTTTGTCCCTTCTATTCTCATGCAATGCACGTGCCACTGTGCTTAGTGTAAGTAGTGTATGCTTGGTCAAAAGAGGAAACTGAAGTGAAGAAGTGTTTGGTGTGTGAGTGAACCAAATTATGAACTGAACTGTCAATGTACCAGTGCCAACATAGGGTAGTTTGTTGAAGTTTTTCTCCTTATTCAATGAATGGTTTGGTATGCTTTTGGAGTCAATTGAAAGAGGAGATATTGAAGAACAATGTTGGTTTGAAAATTGAAGTGAAATGAGGTCTCTAACATGCCTAAAAATGACCACAAACAGATGGAAAAAGAAGCTGGTACATGGGTGCGCAGACTTGTGGCATGACCTGGTTGTGACCTGGTCAAATTTCAGTTGCAATGACCATTCTTTGAGCCATCGTAACTCCTTAACCTTTGATCAGATGAAAAATTGATAAACACCAACTTTGAAGATCTCACATAGAGGAACAACTTTGATGTTGAAAAGTTTTCCATTTGAAGCCTCTAATCATGAGTAATTGATCAATACATTTAGCCCACCAAGTGTTTGAGAAAATGACTGTGCGCGTGCCCTGAAAATCTTGGTCATGCCCTAGTTTTGAACCTACTTTGCTCAAACTTTGATCAATCATATCTCACTCAATTTTTATCCAATGGAGATGTTCCACATATGGATGTGAAGCTTAAAACAAGAACTTTTGTTGTGGCCTGGTGGAATTTTCATTTGGTGCTTCAATTTTAAATGGCCTTGGTTCAAACTCTGATGCAAAATGGCCAAAACTTGCTATTTTTAGTAACCCTTCCTCTTCCAAAAATGGCAACTTTCCACCTCTTGATTTTTTCATGATTCCTTTGGAGTTTCTTGACCAAATTTTGTACATTGGACATATGTAACATGAATTTCATGATCTTGGGCTCAAAAAGTCAAGAGTTGACTTTTTCCTCTGATTATTTGACTTGGCCCCAATTTTCCTGATTTCTGATCTTTCTTCCAATTGAAACACTTCCAAAACCAATTGAGAGGCAATTTTCCATACACATACACTTAAGAACATGTAGAATACCATGACATCAAGTTTTGTCCAAAAAATCAAAGATTCCCTGATTTAATGGGAAACCCTAGTTTTGGTGCCCACCTCCTAGGAGAAAAATGTGCAGTCTTCAATTTCCAATTCCTCAGAGTATGTTATGTATCCTCTTAAAAGATGATGATATATGCCATTTGAGGATGATTTTGGATCAATGAGTTATCTCTTTTGAGGGTTTTCCTTCATTTTTTGAACCTCTTGCATAGTGAAAGATGTAGTGCTTCAATCTCCCATTGATTCTCTCATTCTTGAGGTTGTGGATGTTCCATTGAGATAGTATGAGACATGAAAGGCCTCTTGGCTTGCCCTGAGGAAACTTGATTGACCTTTTTGTGCTTTGAATGATTCCTTGATTGTCCACCTTCCACCTGATCACATGCCCTGATGGTAAGAAGGATGCTATGCTTCATTTTTCTATGTTAAATGCAATGTAATGTTAATGAGGTGGATATGATATGATAGATGATAATGCCATGCTATGATGACAAAGAGGGAGAGCAAATTTTGGGGTATTATAACTTATTGTATAAGTCCCGTTGTATTTCAAAAAATTCGACGCGATCGTCATCCGTTGAAAAACAAATCTTGGGCCTACCCTCGAGTGGTAAGACCCATTTCTTTTCTTTAAAACTCTTTGGGCCTCTAATAGAGTGTAAGACCCAATCCTTTTTTTGACCAAATTATTTTTGGGCCTCAATGTATTGTATAAGTCCCGATACTGTCAAAAAACAAACGGCACGATCGTCACTTTTTGAAAAATAACTTTTGGTCCTCTTCTTGAGCTATAAGACCCATTCAAAACTTTTGGGCCTCTAATAGACTGTAAGACCCAACCCCCTTTTAACCAAAACAATTTTGGGCCTCACTTATTGTATAAGTCCCTCTGCGTTAAAAGAAAACCTCAACGCGATCACCATTTTTAAACGAAAAAATCATCTAGGCCTACCCTCGCGTTATAAGCCCCACTCTTTTTCTTTAAACTTTTTGGGCCTCTTAAGAGAGTGTAAGACCCATCCATGTGTACAGAAAACCATTTTTGGGCCTCAGTCACTTGTATAAGTCCCTCTGTACAAATTCCACAGTGCGCTCACTGATAAAACCCTGGGCTTCTCCTTGAGCTGTAAGCCCCAAATCTTTCTTTTTCAAAGCACTTTCTCCTTTGATTTTGAATATATTGTTGTTTTCAATCTGTCTTTGTTGAACAACTAACCAAACAGCATGGAAGCTCTACAACCGAGTAAGTGTTTATACGCTTTCATTTACCGCTTTCATATACATATAACTGTATTGTGGGGTTGTTTCGCTGTAAGTCTTCTTTCATAAACTCATATCAACTGTGTAATAATAGTATAGATATTTCGAGTTTCCCCGGCAACTACGTCTAGAACTAGGTGACGCCGTTTCGTTTATTCGTAGAAATAGACAACTAGATCCCCAGTAGGATCACCAGATACAGTCTTCTCTTCGGCTGTCCTCATTAGGAATTGTCAAGAAACTCTACTCCCAAAGATGAATGTATTCTTCGTGAATGGCATCTTTGAGTTTCTTCCAAATTCTCGAACTTTCCTGGCTTGATCTATTCCTTGTGAGTAGCCTGTCTTGAATTTCTCGGGGTTTGGGGACCTACGGGCTTCTTAAAAGCATCGGCCTCCTCTTGGACATCGTACAAGGACCCACAGGCTTCCTAAAAGCAACCCCGCCTCCTCTTGGGCTTAGTAAAAGGACCCATCGGCTTCTTAGAAGTATTCACAACCTCCTCTTAGGCTTCGTATAATGATCTCTTCCTCCGGGAATGATAGCCTCCTCTTGGGCTTCGTACAAGGACCCGTCGGCTTCTTAAAAGCTTCCAGCCTCCTCTTGGGCTTCGTACAAATTATCCTGATGACCTCCTAGAGGTATAGGAACAGAACTTAGTCATCTTCATATAACAGTCCTTTCCAAGAGTCTACTACTATTTCTCAAAGCATAGTACAAAAGATGAAACTCTAGACACAGACAGTCTAATATCCTTGAGTCTCCAAAACATTCTCAAGATCCCTTCGTTAAATAGGAAGGAAACTCGTAGACTCGGACAGTCTCAATACCCTTTGAATTTTCCATTTCCTCAAAGAACAGGAAATAACCCTGATCCTCGAATCAAAAATCCCTGAGTACAGTGTTACTCATATAAGAACTGATTTTCTCTTTTAAAATCAGTATACTGGATCTGTCACTCAACTGAAACAGTTACAATAGCCTCCTCTTGGGCTTTGTACAATGATTCTTCCCAGCAAAGCAAACGTCGAGCCTCTCTCTCGGGCTTCGTACGAGATACAAAAAACTCCCTCGTTGAGTCGAACAACGTTTAGCCTCTCTCTCGAGCTTTGTACGAGACACATAAGAGACTCCCTCGTTGAGTCAATCACCCATTTCCCCTCCATCTTGGGCTTTATACGAGATACAAAAAGGTTCTTATTGAGCCAAACAAATTTTAGCCTCCATCTCGGGCTTTGTACGAGATACAAAAACACTCTCTTGTTGAGTATAAAAGATCCTCTTGTAGGATCAACCCCTTTTAGCCTCTCTCTCGGGCTTTGTACGAGACACAAAAATACCCTCTTGTTGGGCCCATAGCCTCCTCTTAGGCTTTGTATAAGAACACCACCGGTTGATCCAATCAACCTTTTAGCATCAAAGCTGTGCCTCGTTCACAGTACACAAACATCAACAACTCCTTTCCCTTCATCTAAATTGTTGTAAGCGGCAAGCCTCTGGATCATCTATATCCATGCCACTGTCCCTCTTTTAGCATGAGAAATTCCTAAGGAATGATAGCATTGATCTACATTGAGTTAAAGTATTCTCCTTTAGGTTAAAAGTCTCCTATAAAGGAAATCATGGCATTGCCGGATTCACATATCCCAGTTAAAGTAATTCTCCTTTATAAACAGTTGTGACATACAACCCCCTCTTTAGAGATGACAAATTCTCTCTATAGTCAAACCCTTTTAGCTTCACATCTTGGGCTTTGAACAAGATACAAATAGACCCTTTAGCTTCACATCTTAGGCTTTGAACAAGATACAAACACCTTTCGCTTCACGTCTTGGGCTTTGAATAAGACACCAAAACAACCATTTCCTCCCATAGAATAGGAGGAACTACGAACGCTCTGATTTCCCTGTTTCGGTAAATGGGAATAAGTGGGCATAAGATTGAAAGAAAAATCTTAGCGAGCACACTAAACAAAAACCCAAAATCCCATATCTCCATCAATCAACCCAAAAGCAGTAATTCAAAAACATCAGTCCTAAACATGAACAATCCTGTCATTTCATTCTTAACAAAATAAGCAGAGAAAGGCCCCACCACATTGATCGCATCTGTAACCTAACAGACCGCTGTTTAAACTCAGTATGCAAGCAGGGTTAATTGGAGACATCTATTTCCCTTCCTTCATCAGCTTCAATAGGATAAAAAATGAATCGACCTGTAGTAAACCCCAGAGTGATAGTGCTTAAGAACCATGTCCAAAATCGCTCGCTACAGAAAAGTGACGCCCACCGTGGGGCCTATCTCATTCTTTCTTAACGTTTAAGGTGAAAACCTTGGATAAATCTTTTTCATGGCGGTGGCCACCACAGAAAAGTGGCGCCCACCATGGGGCCTATCTCATTCTTTCTTAACGTTTAAGGTGAAAACCTTGGACAAATCTTTTTCATGGCGGTGGCCACCACAGAAAGTGGCGCCCACCATTTTCTGTCAGGAACTTAGGATTCATAGCTTTAAAGGTCTAGGATGATTAGGACAAATATATATATTGCTTTTCCTAATTGATATATGTGTTTATTTTTCTGCTAATGGGAATGCGTGTGATGCTGCATGTGGAAAGATTGAGTATACACTTAAGATAAGTGATGGCGACGAGGTCGGCCATCAACCTCAGTGGAGGCTGACCAATGCAACCCATTCCCTCTCATAGGCAATGGGCCGATTGTGATGTCTGAGAAGCTGAGGAGCCAACCCTTTTGTAGTGCGGAAGCTATCGAAAATAGTTGTCACGCAATACTACCCTCATTTGAGGCTGGTGATCTATTCTCGGTGAATGGCACTTACTCTAAGATTAATCTACAACTCGCTGTCGATCCGCTTATTGTTTTGCTTTCCTGGGAGGAGCTGATGATAATGAGTACAGGTACAAAAATCACCCTAGTATAAACCTTTGGGGATGGGTAGAGCCTTGACTTCATGACAACGACCCTTTGACCCCATGTTTTTTCTATGTTTTTGTGTGCTGCATTCATGCATTCATTTAAAAAAAACATTAAAGCATTCAAAAAAACTTCTCTTCTAGTCTCTCTATTTTTCAAATTAAACTAAGACTGTAATTGCAAATATCAGAGAAAAGGATTGTGCTAATGGATTTCGGTAGAAGGAGAACTCATAAGTACACCTTCAAGGTTCCAAAACTAGAGGATTTGAGAGGTTTGGCGAGAATGATCACAAACCAAGAGGCCTTCAGAGCCAAGTACGGAGGTCTGCTACCTCTGTTAAGGGTCCATGTGATTGAGGGAATCATGGACGTGCTCGTTCAATTCTACGATCCGGTTTATCACTGCTTTACATTCCCGGATTACCAGCTAGCACCAACGCTGGAGGAATATTCTCATCTAATTGATCTACACATTACAGATCAAGCTCCATTTTCTGGACTGGAAGAAATTCCAAAGAATCAGACCATTGCAAGAGCAATTCATTTGGACGAGTCTGAGGTTAGGGCTCACATGACCACTAAGGGTGGCATACAAGGTTTGCCAGCCCAGTTTCTAACAAAGAAAGCTCTGTACTTCGCTAGTATAGGGAACGGGACTGCTTTTGAAAGCATCTTTGTTTTACTCACCTACGGATTATTTTTGTTGCCCAACATTAATAACTTCGTCGATATCAACGCTATTAAGGTTTTTCTCTTTGGAAACCCTGTGCCGACTTTGCTCGCAAATGCGTATCATTCTGTACACTTAGGAAATTTGTACAGCGGAGGGGAGATGACGTGCTGTGTACCTCTGCTTTATAAATGGTTTATCTCCCATTTACCTAAGTCTGCTGCTTTCTAGGATCATAAGAGTGCCTTGCGCTGGTCGCAGAAGATCATGTCTCTCACCAACTCTGACATAGATTGGTGCAATAGGATTTATGATGGAATTAGGATCATTGACCGTTGTGGAAACTTCCCCGACGTACCACTTATAGGAACTAAGGGAGGAATCAACTACCATCCGGTATAGGTTCTTTGTCAGTTTGGATACCCGATGAGACACGTCCCACGAGGTGTTCATCTGGAAGGTCTTTTCTTCAAGGAAGGAGAAAGTGACAGAGCACTAAAGACGGAAATAGTGCACGCTTGGAAACACGTTCATAAGAAAGGATGGGAGCCTCTAGGAAAACCGGATTGTGTCTCGGTGGAGCCTTAACTCCACTGGGTACAAACTAGAGCTCTCAAGCTAAAGATGCCTTATCCTCGTTACGGAATTCTTCCGCCGAGGGAGTCTGTCATGTACTTCATGACGGAAACTGAAAAGCTTCAGGTTACTCTCAACAAAGTTCAACGGGAGAAGAGGTCTTGGAAGAACAAGTACCGCACCCTTGATGTGGAGTGTATCAAAATACAGTAACTATTGAAAGATAAGGATGCTTTGATCGAGATTTTAGAGCAACATGCTGTGGATAATCAGGATGACCAAAGGAATTTGCTCGCTCATTTCACTTGGCAAAGGAATGACAACCCAACAACGGCTCAAGAGCCCCGGTCAAAGAAAAGGAAGATACCAGAATCAGCACCCGAGTTCTCTCGGGACCCCTTAGCTTAGGTTTCTGTTTTTGCACTTTGTAATCTATTGTATTTCCATTTCTGTAATCCTTTGAATTTCAATAAAAAGGGTTTTCCCCACTGTTTGATATTTGCAATCTAATTGTCGAAGTTTATTTTGATTAAACCAAAAAACAATTAATATAATCATTACATTCATAATTCTCACATCGCGTATTCTTCTTACCTACGAATCTCACGTTTGTGTCTCGATTCTAGAGTCAAACTGTCTCATTCGTACAATACTCGGGCTAATCGTCAGAAAAAGATGGATGATCTTGAGGAAGAAAACAGAGAGTTGAAAGAAGAGATCGACGCTCTGAGAGAGGATATGAGAAAGCTTCGTAACGACATGCAAGCCATGGCAGAAGCTCAGCTACAAAGGACTGTGATCTCAGAGATCACTTCAGCGCCCATAGTGGAGAAGTTTGATCCTAGGTATCAGATGCCGAAAGATCGTCCCTGGGGCATGCCTACAAACTATATCCCGGAAGGATATGTTCCCCCGATCGTTAAAGATCAGAGAATTACGACAGATGCCGCTGGTCCTGAAGGTTACAAACTTTAGGAAAGCGAATATGCCAGAGGCATATTGAAGACTCCTTAAGGTTACAAACTTCGGGAAACGCCAAGATTCACTGCCGTAGTCACGGTACCACCCCCTGTGGTGCACACTGTCCCGGAAGGACAGATTCCACAGATACCTTCTGGTAAAAAGGAAACTATGTTTGACCGAATGGATGAATTCCAGGAACAGTTCTTGGAAATGCAGAAAGAACTGCAAGCCATTCGCGGTCAGGATCTATTTGGAAAGGACGCCGCAGACCTCTGCTTGGTCCCCAATGTGAAAGTCCCGCACAAGTTCCAAGTGCCCGACTTTGAAAAATACAAGGGTAACTCTTGCCCTCAGAGCCATCTGGTGATGTACGCTCGGCGAATGTCAGCTCAGACTGAGAATCAGGACCTGCTGATTCACTACTTTCAGGATAGTTTAACCGGTACCGCATTAAATTGGTACATGGGTTTAAACCGTGCTACGATCAGCACATTCAGAGATCTTGGTACTGCCTTCGTCCAACAATACAAATACAATTTGGACATGGCACCGGACAGAGATCAACTCAGATCAATGTCACAAAAGGATAAGGAAACCTTTAAGGAGTACGCCCAGAGATGGCGCGAAATTGCCGCTCAAATTTGTCCACCTCTTGAGGAAAAAGAGATGACAAAGATCTTCTTAAAGACCTTAAGCTCATTTTACTATGACAGAATGGTTGCCAGTGCGCCCAGTGACTTCACCGAGATGGTGGGCATGGGAGTTCGTCTTGAGGAAGCCGTCCGAGAAGGACGTTTGGCAAAAGACGTTGGACCATCAAGCAGTACAAAACGATATGGTAGTGCTCTCCCTAAGAAAAAAGAGCAGGATATTGGGAATATCTCTCTCAGAAAGCAAAGGCGACGTTATCAGCCAGTAGCAGCTGTAATTCCTGCTATCAGCTCTGCGCCTATTCCTACGTATCAACCTCAGGTTGCGCAGAGCCAACCTAATCAGCAAAGGACACAACAGCCTCTTCAGCAGGCTCATCCTCCATATAACA
Source organism: Lathyrus tuberosus (assembly GCA_022829125.1). NCBI lineage: Eukaryota > Viridiplantae > Streptophyta > Magnoliopsida > Fabales > Fabaceae > Lathyrus > Lathyrus tuberosus. The sequence goes on along the minus strand of JALAZF010000012.1, from coordinate 18,464,822 downwards.
ACAATCGTACAACACGACCATCAGGGTTTGATCCTATACCCGTATTGTACGCAGAACTATTTCCATTACTACTGGCTAAGGGGTACATCTAGACTAAGTCTCCTCTTACAGTACCAAAAAATCCGCCTTTTTAGTTTAAGGTGGATCAAACATGCCCTTATCATCAAGGAGGATCAGGGCATAACATAGAGAATTATCTCAATTTCAAATCTGACGTGCAAAAGCTTGTTAGGAGTGGGCTCTTATCTTTCAAAGATATGAATCCCAATGTTCTCACGAACCCGCTGCCTCAACACGAGAAAGCTGCAGTCAACCTGATTGAGAGAGAGTCTAACAATGTCTATCAAATTCACGATGTACTCTTATTGAGGACCAATTTGGTCAAGATGCATTGTAGACATAGTGGATATGGCCATGTGCCACCTCATAATTATCATCAATGTGATGTCTGCTCTAAAAGTAATAGAGGATGTTGGGTAGTGCAATCAGCTCTACAGGAACAGATGGATCTCGGATGGATCCAAGAGCACCGAGTTCGTGGAGTTAACATGGTTTATACAAACTCCAACGTCATTCAGAACCACGACATTTGTGCAATGAATGTCAACTTGGTGGCGATGCACTCAAGGCAAAGCCAGTATCATAATCTTCCACGACACGATTACAGTTTCTGCCTGACTTGCTCGATAAACAAACAAGGATGCTCTTTCATACAAGAGGCCCTCCAGCGTCAGATGGATCTTGGATGGATCCAAGACTACCATGATAGGAACCCTTATCAGATCAACATGGTTCAGATCTTCGATATTCGCGTGATGAATACCAACCTGGTAGAGTTACATGCTGAGCAGGTCTGACTCGGATTCTTAATATCACACGACTATCAAAGCTGTAAAGTAGGTTGCGAAAACGATCGAGGTTGTACCCTTGTCCAGGAGGCACCTCAGCACTTGTTAAATCACAGGTGGATGCCAATCTATATGGATGAAGATACTCAGCAAATTAGTATCAGTAACAGGAATCCTACTCGGCGTCAAAGTCAGGATGTCCGATCTGTGGAAGCTAACCTAGTGAGGTTACATTGTATATAAAGTGGGCGTGGCCAGGTGCTACCACACAATTATGACCGTTGCAGTGTCTGTTCGAAAAGTAACCAAGGGTGTTACCTTGTGAGAGCAGCTCTTCAGGGTCAGGTAGATCGTGAAGAGATTCGCCCATATCCGGGTTCTAGACCCATCAACTGGATGCCGAACTACCTTGCTAATCAAGTCGAGGATGTTGTCACAATCTCTGGTCGTCACCAGACTAGGGATGTTTTTGCCATCATCCCTCTACTTGACGAATCTAGAATTCCCAACCGGGAACGGATCGAGATTACTTATGATGGTCGGAAAAATCAAAAGGTTCCCATAGTCATCTATCTACCGCGACCACTACCGTATGAATCAGCTAAGGCAATCCCTTACAAATACGGTGCAACAACAATTGAAAATGGAAAGGAAACTCCGTTACCCTCCGTCGTGAATATTGCAGACATCAGTCGTGTAACACGGAGCGGTCGAATCTTCAACCGAGGAGTTGGAGAACCTAATAAGGAAAAGGAACTTCAGACAGAAGCTCCTGATCCATCAGTCGGTCAATCCAGTAATCCCGACCTTTCGAAAAATAATGATGAGATGCTGAAGCTCGTCCAAAGGAGTGAATATAACATTGTTGATCAGCTGTTACAAACTCTTTCAAAGATCTCGGTATTATCACTGTTACTCAGTTCAGAAGCCCATAGGGAGGCTCTACAGGAAGTCTTGGAGCAAGCCTTTGTGGAACAGGATGTAACAATCAGACAGTTCGATAGCATTGTCTCTAACATCACTTCCTGCAATAATTTGGGATTTAGTGATGAGGAATTACCCGAAGAGGGTCGCCGTCATAACATGGCGCTCAACATTACAGTTAACTGCCAGGATGATGCTTTAGCCAGCGTACTGGTAGACACAGGGTCAGCCCTGAATGTTATGCTGAAGTCCACTTTAATGCAATTATCATTCAAAGGCCCTCAGATGAGAATCAGTGAGGTCGTCGTCAAAGCATTCGACGGATCCAGAAAAACAGTTATCGGCGAAGTTGATCTTCCCATAACTATCGGTCCTCACACTTTCCAAGTCACTTTCCAGGTCAGGGACATCCGGGCAACATACAGTTGTTTATTAGGAAGACCTTGGATACATCAGGCTGGAGCGGTCACTTCGACCCTCCACCAAAAGCTAAAGTTCGTTCAGAACGATCAACTTGTCACAGTCTGTGGAGAACAGGCCTTACTCGTGAGTAACTTATTATCATCTACTTGTGTAGAACCCGAGGAGGTTATTGGGACGCAGTTCCAAGCGCTGTCGGTGGGCAAGGATAATCAATCCCAAGGAGGAACCTCGATTTCCTCATACAAAGATGCTTTTAAAGTGGTCAAGAGTACCGATACAACCGGATGGGGACAGCTCGTCATTCCTATTGACAGTAAAACAAAGAAGGGTCTTGGTTTTTCTGCAACCTGTACCCAGACAACTGCCAGCGATGGAAGTCTTCATCCCATTCAGAACTTCTTCCATAGTGGAGGTTTTCTTCACCCAGTGTCTCAACCAATACATGCTATCAATGAGGAAGATCCCTCTGGCACAGAGGAAGAGTGGAAGTCCTATCTTAACAAGGACGGTTATATATCTCAGGACGAAACGCAAACTCCTTTTTGCTATCCCGCACAGAGTCCGAGATTTATACCAAGGTCAGACGTCGAAATGATATACGAGGATTGTGATCCGGAAGGATGCCGTGCTCCGCCAAATTCATTAGAGGAAGACACTCCGATGAAAGACAATTTTGACTACACCTACTATGGCCCAATGGATGGTCTGCCAATGTGGCAACCTTATCCAGGAGACTTGGGGCAAGAGAGTTAGCCGAACAATGAAAATCAGCTGACCGTCATTGAACAGAATACCTGTGTCCCCACCATGTCATGGGATCAACACTCAGGTCATTCAGAAACTACTCAACACGACGATGAATTTGCAATGTTTGCAGGAACCCACATTGATATTTGAGATGTGATGCCTTCTCCCGACTTTGGGTTCCCGATAGTAGACAGCACAGCAAAGTTCAAAGTTTTCTCCTTCATGGATGGATTCTCGGGCTATAACCAGATCAAAATGGCGCCGAAAGACATGGAGAAAACTTTGTTCATTACCCCATGGGGTAATTTTTGTTACAAGGTGATGCCGTTCGGTTTGAAGAACGCCGGGGCAACCTATCAAAGGGCCATGACTACTCTGTTTCATGACATGATACATAAAGAAATCGAGGTATATGTCGATGACATGATTGCAAAATCTAAGACAGAAGAGGAGCATATGACCCACCTGTCAAAACTATTCGAGCATTTGAGGAAGTACAAACTCCGCTTGAATCCCAACAAATGCACCTTCGGTGTCCGTTCGGGGAAACTCTTAGGGTTCATCGTCAGCCAGAAAGGAATTGAGGTAGATCCTGACAAGGTCAAGGCCATTCGAGAAATGCCTTCTCCGAAAACTGAAAAACAAGTCAGAGGATTCTTGGGACGTTTGAACTACATCTCCAGATTCATATTCCTTATGACCGCCACGTGTGCGCCAATTTTCAAATTACTCAAAAAGAACCAGGATTGCGTTTGGTCAGAAGATTGCCAAACCGCCTTCGACAGTATTAAGGAATACCTGTTGAATCCGCCGATTCTATCACCTCCAGTGGAAGGAAGACCACTGATCATTTACCTCACAGTCCTAGAGGACTCAATGGGATGTGTACTTGGCCAACAAGACGAAACCAAACGGAAAGAGTCTGCCATCTACTATCTGAGCAAGAAATTCACCGACTGCGAGACTCGGTACACGATGCTTGAGAAAACTTGTTGCGCTTTGGCTTGGGCAGCCAAACGTCTTCGCCAATACATGATTCGTCATACTACTTGGTTGGTTTCCGAGATGGATCCAATCAAGTATGTCTTCGAAAAGCCTGCTCTCACAGGAAGAATTTCCCGTTGGCAGATGTTATTATCAGAATATGACATAGAGTACACGCTTAGAAAGCCGTTAAAGGAAGTATTTTAGCCTATCATTTGGCTCATCAACCGATTGACGATCAAGAATCAACCGGGTTTGACTTCCCAGACAAAGATGTCATGTATCTAAAAATGAAAGATTACGATGAACCGTTACCCAGTGAAGGGCCAGAACCAGGTTCCCAATGGGGACTTATCTTTGACGGAGCAGTTAATCATTATGGAAATGGAATTGGGGCAATCATTGTTGCCCCTCAGGGTACCCACATTCCTTTCACTGCCAGACTTACATTCAAATGTACGAACAACGAGGCCGAATACGAAGCTTGTATTATGGGTCTCGAAGAAGCGATTGATTTAAGGATCAAAAACTTGGATGTATACGGCGATTTAGCCTTGGTTATCAATCAGATAAAAGGATATTGGAACACATACCAATCAGGACTGATTCCTTACAAAGACTATGCAAGAAGGTTGTTACCCTTCTTCAACAGAGTTGAGTTTCATCACATCCCTCGTGATGAGAATCATATGGATGATGCCTTAGCCACTCTATCTTCCATGATTAGCGTAGGTCAATGGAATGACCTGCCTAAGATCGACATAATGCGGCTTGAACGGCCCGCCTACGTCTTCACGATTGAAGCAATCATAAACTACAAACCTTGGTATCACAATATCAAATGCTTCCTTCAGAAACAAGAGTACCCATCTGGGGCACTCAGAAAAGACAGGAAAACCCTCAGAAGATTGGCTAGAAGCTTCTTCCTGAGTGGTGACACTCTTTATAAGAGGAATTTTGACTTGGTCTTGCTCCGATGCGTAGACAGACCAGAAGCAGACATGCTTATGAAAGAAATTCATGAAGGATCCTTTGGCACTCATGCCAACGGACACGCAATGGCGAGAAAAATTCTGAGAGCAGGGTATTACTGGTTGACCATGGAATCCGACTGCTACAAGTACATGAGGAGGTGTCACAAGTGTCAGATATACTCTGACAAAATTCATGTACCGCCATCACATCTCAAAGTTCTTTCTTCCCCGTGGCCTTTTTCCATATGGGGAATCGACATGATTGGCTTGATCGAACCTAAGGCTTCAAACGGACATCGATTCATCCTGGTAGCCATTGACTATTTCACCAAGTGGGTCAAAGCAGCATCATACGCTAATGTAACCCGATAAGTGGTGGTCTGATTTATCAAAAACAATATCATCTGCCGTTATGGTGTTCCGAGCCAGATCATTACAGATAATGGATCTAACTTGAACAACAAGATGATGAAAGAGTTGTGCGTTGAGTTCAAGATCGAACACCATAACTCATCTCCCTACCGACCCAAGATGAATGGAGCGGTAGAAGCGGCTAACAAGAACATCAAGAGGATCATTCAAAAGATGGTTGTAACCTATAAAGATTGGCACGAGATGCTACCCTTTGCTCTTCACGATTATCGAACATCTGTCCGCACTTCAACAGGGGCAACCCCTTTCTCTCTAGTATATGGCATGGAGGCAGTTCTCCCCATAGAAGTAGAGATCCCATCAATCCGGGTATTGATGGAAGCTAAGCTTTCAAAAGCTGAATGGTGTTAAAGTGGACACGACGAATTAAACCTGATCGAAGAGAAGCGAATCACGGCACTATGCCACGGTCAGTTGTATCAGCATAGAATAAAGAACGCGTTCGACAAAAAGGTCTGACCTCGTGTCTTCAAAAAAGGAGATCTCGTGCTCAAGAAGATACAATGGTTTCTCACTGACTCTTGAGGCAAATGGACCCCAAATTATGATGGCCCCTATGTGGTCACGAAAGCTTTCTCAGGCGGTGCCTTGAGACTTGCAACCATGGACGGAGAGGAATTTGCCTACCCCACGAATGTTGATGTAGTCAAGAAATACTTCGCCTAAACTAAAAAAAAATAATAATAAAAATGTCTCGGTGGATTGAAAACTCGAAAGGGCGGTCCAGGCAAAAGTTAGAGACATGAAAAAATCATCCCGATGGATTGGAAATCTCATAGTACAATCCAGGCAAAAATTAGGGATAATGGCAAGTAACTATGTTCAATAGAGGCAAGTCCCTCAGCAGCAGTTACATCATCCATCGGAGGAAAACTCCAGTCAAGGTCATCTTCGACAGAAGCTCAGGATGTCCCGAATTCAAAGTTGGTAGAAGGATAGTGGTCGTTATGTTTCAACGTAGCCCTTTTCCCCGTAAATTACCATTTTCAAGCTTTGTATATACTCTTTGGAATCACGCGTTTGGCTGATCTCCATCTTATCAATAAAATTTGAGCCCTTGTGCTTTTGTTTGTAATTCTTATTTGTTTTAGCTTTACATAATGGCGTTTTAATATGATTAGCGATTCTTGAAATGAAACAAAAATGAATTTACTTGTTAAAACTTTTTCTGCTTTTAAATTAAAGATGGCAATTGCTTTTGACTGTTGAACATCGAAAGAACGTCGATTGTGTCTCCAAAGGCGTTTGAATTTCAAAGTGCAGAATCAAAGTACTCCTTCTAGGCCAGTACGCCTGAATGAAGGATCAACTGTATAAGATGCGGCTTTCCAATCTAATACCCTCGATCGAGTTCTTATCTCCTAAGCCCGATCAATAGTATTCCCTGCAGGGACTATCTCTCCTAAGCAAGGTAGAATTGCTACTTTTTTTACCAACGGTACTTCTTCACCCCGCGATGGCCGAGTATCCAGTCGTGTTCACTCGTCAGTCTGTATGTCGCGTCAGTTTTGTCAGCATAAACATACATACATCATGCATTTGATTTGCATTCATATTGCATCACTATCACTCTAGTCGGTCTTGTCCCCTAGTGATAACAGTCTTCTCAATCGAGTTGTCAGTTCTTGCCTCGTCAGGAAATGCTACGTTTGAACAATCTCGCCTCCAGTGTATCTCTGGATTAGAGTCGGCACTCGACCACTTTGATAACTTGAACCTCTGAAAAGCCAGAAAAGCTTTCTACAGATGTCACTCTTCGCCATCGAAGATGATATCCTTGCTTTCCCGGATTAAAGAAAAATCCCCAGAGAAAGCCTCCTAAGTAGAGATTTGGCAGTACAGCTGCCTTTCTCCGAAAAACCGCTGATGAAAAGGTCATCGGCACCTCAAAATTGGAGCCCATCATATGGCATTTCTCCGGGAAGATCCCGAGAAAAGTATGATGTAAACCCCAAGCGGAAGCAGTCTCTCAAGAGACTCATTTTCCCCAGATAGAGTCGACAAATGGCGTCTCCAACGGAGAAGTTTGTGCACCTCTACAACTCAGACGAATGGGTTCCCCAGCAAGTCTGACATCAAAACTTTTTCCACTCAAATGGCATCTCCCCAGGAAAATCCGGCGAGAAGTTTGAGGAAAACCGCTACAAATAGCGTCCCTTGTCAATAAAGTTTATTGACAAAAGAAACTTAGACCAGTTCCTTGGTAGGAAACCAGGATCGAGGGGAAGTTTATTTTAGAAACTTAGACCAGTTCCTTGGTAGGAAACCAGGATCGAGGGGAAGTTTATTTCAGAAACTAAGACCAGTTCCTTGGTAGGAAACCAGGATCGAGGGGAAGTTTAAATCAGAAACTGAGACCAGTTCTTTGGTAGGAAACCAGGATCGAGGGGAAGTTTAAATCAGAAACTGAGGCCAGTTCCTTGGTAGGAAACCAGGATTGAGGGGAAGTTGAAAAAAGAAACTTAGACCAGTTCCTTGGTAGGAAACCAGGATCGAGGGGAAGTTTATTTCAGAAACTAAGACCAGTTCCTTGGTAGGAAACCAGGATCGAGGGGAAGTTTATTTCAGAAACTAAGACCAGTTCCTTGGTAAGAAACCAGGATCGAGGGGAATTTTACCTTTTCTAAGCATCATTGCTTAGCAAAAGAAGATGAATGCGCAAGCTGCCATTCATAGCCATCAAAATTTCTGGTATTCCGATATTTAATCCTTTTGCACCCCGAATGCCCGAATACCTTCGTCATTCACACCTTCGGGTCCAAGAAGATTAAATAGGGGCATCTGTCATACCCTAAATTTTGACCACTAAGATTTCCCATCATTGTGCAAATCATCATCACAATATGAGTGAACCATCATGCCTCATCAAATGCCTCAAGGGCTCTTGAGCATTTACTACAATCAGAATTAGGGTTTCAAGCCCTCTCAGAGTTCTTAGACAAAGGATCAATCAAGAAATGACATGATCTTCAACTTGTCTAACCTCTCAAACATCCATAAAGGATCAAGAAGGACTCCCACTTCAAGGATTAAGCACAAGGATGCTCCCTTCTAGGTGGATCAAGCCTCAAGATCGCCAGTGTCACCAAATTAGGGTTTTGGTCGACCAGGACCTCCAGATGGAAAATTTCATCTGGGCACAAGCCAAAGATCCAAAACATAACCTAATATACTCCATGGAGCCTCATGGACCCAATCATCAAGTCAATTTTGCCTCTGGGGATGCATTCTGAAATTCTGGTACATGTGTAGAATTCAGATGTCCTAAGACATGTTATTCGACATCTGGTCTGACATGAACACATATGGCAAGGTATAAAAACAGTACTGAAAAGCATAAACAAAACACACAGAATTGTTAACCCAGTTCGGATCTAACTATCCTACATCTGGGGGCTACCAAGCCAGGGATGAAGTCCACTATTAGTAGTATCAATTCAAAGCTAAACAACCCGTTTACAACTTATCACTTAATCACTACCCAATGACCCTTCTACCTAGATCCTCTCTAGATATTAGAAACCCTTCTCACTCCCAATCATTGCAATGATGTCTAGCAGTCGACAATCCACCACTACATCAACAGCCCTTCACCTATACACTAGTTCAACAAGAACAACACTATTCCAAGACACAACTTAGAGTTGCTTAAAAGCTTCCTCCAAGAACAATACTCCTCTTACTTAATTGTTTCGAGGATCACACTAACAAACTGTCCAACTCATAGGTTGAGTGGTACAGGAACCAACCCTAATAATAGAACTTTACATCTTTGGTTGCGTTACCCCACTAGGTTACAAAACATCTATATATATAACCTATTCCCAACTGGATTTGGGCCTAGCAAATGAGCTGCTACCAATCAGCAGAAACTTCTGCTACATAATAGGACTTCAATCTTTAACTTCCTAAAATATCTCCATATTTAGAAAGTCTCAGTTCTTCAATATTTTCTCTCCATCTTGAATCTTTAGGCCTATAAATCAGCGCCTCATGATTGCATAATATTCCAGAATATTCTGCATCAGTTAAAACCTAACAGAATTAACAAACCACTTCAGTTCTGACGCGATGTCGAATGGGCCTGCATGGGACATCTCGAAAGGACATGTTGTTCCAGATGTTAACACTACTTCAGCTCAACATGTTCCAATGCACACTAGGACTTCTTGCTCAACCTGTTCTTCTTTAGCAAGATAAACTATCCTATCAAACATATTGCTGTTATTATTTGTTTTACAAAATTAATGCCAACCCTTATAATTAAAGAACTAACATTCTCCCCCTTTGGCAAATTTTGGCTAAAACAAATACACAAACATATTACAACTCAGATTTCAACAGCAATTACAATTCTATATTACTGTCAGTAGTCATCAGCAACTACTGAACTTACACAGAACCCATCAGTATAGCAACGAGGAAATGATCTCAAGTTGTCATTACATCTTGCTTGACATCTACATTTCAGCTTTCTGACCATTCCTTTTGCGGCAGGTCTTGATTGATACCTTCTGAAACTCACTTGGTGTACATGAGAAAGAAGATATCCAATACTCCCCCTCAAATCAGGAATCTGAGGAACTTCCTTCTACACATTTCTTTTTCCTTTCAAGAAGGATCCAACTACATAGAATGACCAATGGCGGCATGAGAGATCTGCCCACCTTGATTGATTAGTTACCCCTAGTCGACAGAAGCGCCAGTTTGCCAACCTGGGTAACTCAGAACACAAGTCACAACTGTGTTCATAACTCAGGACACAAGTCACAAAAACACTCCATCCATTACGATGGTTATGACTTCCTTCTCGTCATTTTTGATGCACCTGTACTGCAGACCCCGTACACCATTTCTCAGCATCTGCGCAAAACTCCCTTTTTATCTCCCCCTTTTTAGCCACAATTTGGCAAATAATGCCAACCCAAAACCAAATCCAGGAAATGCTTACCCACATACGAACAAAACCCATTAGAGATAGGAAAGGAAAACACTCACAGTTCTGAAGACGAGAAACGGCTGCTCCCTATAAATAGCTAACCAGTAACTTAGGAATTAACGACCCTTGAATATGACTAGGTTCTTGGTCAAAGACCCGCTATTTTAGGTACCAAAAACACCATTCAACATTCAATCCCTACCTTCCAAAAACTGCCTTGACTGCCTTAAATGTTTCTCAACTGAATCTTACCATTAATTAGGCCAACAACGTTCCATACATAGGCAGGAACACGTGTTTTGTCTTATCCTTACCCCACCGTCCAGAGTAATTCCTTGTTTGGCTCAAGAAAAACATGTCCTGTACCATGTTCTGACATCTTATCAGACAATGTCTACTTTTCAGATCACACTGCAGACTTAACCAGCGCACATCCTACAAGAAATATGCACCCTTGCAGTAACACACCATAAACAACAGCTTCAACTCCCCCTGACATGGATAACTAGTGCACCTGAATGGAAAACATAAGACGCATCTTCATGTCTTCAAGAGCTCACTCCCAGTCCAGCCACCTGCTGAAGCACATTCATTTTAGCACCACAATCCCTTCTGACAAGAAAGAGTAGTCACTCACACATGAAGTTACATCATGCTATACGTGAGGAACATAAGGATCGCCATTCTCCTTCAAACAACCAGAGAGCCACAAAAACTTCAAATTCACAAAACTTCAAAACCACAAAAATCACATCACAGAAGATCACAAGAACACAGGAACAGTATTCTCTCACCCAACTCTCCAAAGGCAATCACTCCCTATCATTCTCCCGTATGATAGTTTGGAATACTCCTGATCAATTGATGAGTATCTTCACCTTCAGACTTTCAAGCAATCAATACCTGATCTGCTTCAGTCTTCTCTACATTCTCCATCCAAGGCAGACCTTCTACTTCATCATTCTTCAGTATGACTATGTAGGTACCAAGCTCCAGAACCAGAGCATAATCATCCTTCACCAAGGATATCCAACCAGATAATGTCCCAACACAAGTTAGAACATCTGCCACACACCAAGACATCATCACCATGCTTCTTGATATGCTCCACCAACTGGACTTACTATAGCATAGTAATCCAAAGAACTAGAGAAATAAACTCTCATCCACCTTCAAGAAGAATAATCTCCTTGAGTCTTCAACTCATCACCCTTCTGCCCAAGAGTAACTTGTTCCAAGACATTCCTCAATAATAACCAGCTGCCACACTCTGATTATCTTGATTCTTCGAATCCACTTCTGAGATCAACCAAATGCCACAGTTTGATCACCTCATTCATGAATCCTCATATGAAAACAGCCAAATGCCACATTTTGATCTTTTTCACGTTTTTCAGAACTCTCACAAAGGTATCCTGATCCACCAAGGAAACTTGATCTTTAAGTCACATGTTCCTTCCTGTAGATCACCCTATCATAAGCTGATGTGACACATCACCAACTGAGACTTCTGATGTTAAGCTAGATGTCAGAACCTTATGACATCCAACTGTTGAATTCAGCTCTTCCTTCTGCCACTCAGAAGAACCTCCTCCCTTTGCAGAAACAGATTTCCATGCTCTCATAGACTTGATTCAGCAATCAAGTTTGAGTAGACAACCTCCATCCTGCTCAGAAACTCCAAAGACTGGATCTTCAGAAAATAAGTAGTCCAAGACTACCCCATAGCAATACTAAAGAATGTCACTACCCTTAGTAGAGCCGTTAGTAGAAAGCCAGAGACAACTGCCACTTATCCTTGACCTTCATAACCAGAGCAAACACCATGCTCCAAACCACTTAGATCAGAAATAAACTGATCCAAGCTGTAACCATCAAGATTATGATGTCTTCATAGTCTTCCATCTTCATCTTCAACAGCACCACCATCTGGATAAGTCATCCACAGATGCTAAGAAAATAATCCCAGGTCAACACCTAGGAGATTTTTGAGTGAATGTAGAACCCCTCCCATGATTCTTCAATCCTCTGATGAAAAGATGTCAGAACATCTGACAGAACATCCCCAATCTTGAATCTCAAGGATAATCAATTAAATACTTGTGGATTTCACAAATAGCAATTGATCTTAAATTCTTATACAATAACCCTTCTTCACTGCTGTAGCTGAGCTCCACCAGATCATGTCATGAACACTTATAAAGTATTCAGTCTTGTTGCAAGTATCTTCTTCAATGACAATGTTGAGATACCAAGGCTTCCACTCTTGACTCAAGTAACTAAGACTTTCTCTGAACAAGTCTTCTTTACCTCAACAAATCTTCAACCAGATTGGATTCACTCTTAGGGTCAAAAGAGATGCATCCTTCCTTGCTGTTTTTGTGAAAGGTGAAAATAAATCACCTCCACGGTCTTCACCCCTATGCTTCCTAGGAAGCACCTCCTAGTCTGAAGAATAACTAGAAGACTCCAGAACATGACTCAGTTGCCTTGATTGGACTTGATCATCATACCAAGTGTCTTCAACAACTTAATCAACAAGAAATCATCAAACCCCTAGAGCATGAGTTTGATAATTCATCTTACCCTTCCTCTTCAATCTGACTTCAGCATACAAGATGAAGCCACTCACCCAAGTACCAAGTCATACAAGACTCAACCACCACAAAGACATCCCTCTGCTCCCGACTTTGGAATGCTATGTGACATCACACAAGAACAGAAAACGAGTAAGGACAGCTACAATCTTCCTTCAACCATAACTCCAGAATCCCACACTTCTAGAGCTCTTCAATTAGAACCTCATGCAGCGGAACTACCAAGGAAATAGATCCTGCTTGCCCTAATAAGATGTCAGAACATCTTATAAGACACATCAACAAAAGAACTAGCCACTTCTTTCGTAGATGTTGTGGAATCTCCCTCAGTAATATGAACAACCAGGAATTTTCCATCAGATATATATATGCAGCGGAACACACACCAGAAAACTCCTCTACAGCCTTCAGGCAAAACATAATAACCCATGCCACTCCATGTGCAATAGGTCAACATAGGTTTGAAAATAAATCAAACCACACATAACCACAACACAGCAGCTTTTCAACCAAAAACTCCAAGCCTTCAGCACATGCCACTACCTGTCACGAACAGTCCATCCTCCAGTTCTAGGGACAATTCTCACAACTATATGAACTTCTCCAAGTCCAAACAACTTTTCAGTAGAAAGCTTCTACCTTGACCATGAACCAGAAAGTATCTTCCCTCGGATCTCATCCAGATACAGAACAGAATGACCTGCTCTGATACCAATTGAAATTCTGGTACAAGTGCAGAATTCAGATGTCCTAAGACATGTTATTCGACATCTGGTCTGACATGAACACATATGGCAAGGTATAAAAATAGTACTGAAAAGCATAAACAAAACATACAGAATTGTTAACCCAGTTCAGATCTAACTATCCTACATCTGGGGGCTACCAAGCCAGGGATGAAGTCCACTATTAGTAGTATCAATTCAAAGCTAAACAACCCGTTTACAACTTATCACTTAATCACTACCCAATGACCCTTCTACCTAGATCCTCTCTAGATATGAGAAACCCTTCTCACTCCCAATCATCGCAATGATGTCTAGCAGTCTACAATCCGCCACTGCATCAACAGCCCTTCACCTATACACTAGTTCAACAAGAACGACACTATTACAAGACACAACTTAGAGTTGCTTAAAAGCTTCCTCCAAGAACAATACTCCTCTTACTTAATAGTTTCGAGGATCACACTAACAAACTGTCTAACTCACAGGTTGAGTGGTACAGGAACCAACCCTAATAATAGAACTTTACATCTTTGGTTGCGTTACCCCACTAGGTTACAAAACATCTATATATATAACCTATTCCCAACTGGATTTGGGCCTAGCAAATGAGCTGCTACCAATCAGCAGAAACTTCTGCTACATAATAGGACTTCAATCTTTAACTTCCTAAAATATCTCCATATTTAGAAAGTCTCAGTTCTTCAATATTTTCTCTCCATCTTGAATCTTTAGGCCTATAAATCAGCGCCTCATGATTGCATAATATTCCATAATATTCTGCATCAGTTAAAACCTAACAGAATTAACAAACCACTTCAGTTCTGGCGCGATGTCGAATGGGCCTGCATGGGACATCTCGAAAGGACATGTTGTTCCAGATGTTAACACTACTTCAGCTCAACATGTTCCAATGCACACTAGGACTTCTTGCTCAACCTGTTCTTCTTTAGCAAGATAAACTATCCTATCAAACATATTGTTGTTATTATTTGTTTTACAAAATTAATGCCAACCCTTATAATTAAAGAACTAACATTCTCCCCCTTTGGCTTATTTTGGCTAAAACAAATACACAAACATATTACAACTCAGATTTCAACAGCAATTACAATTCTATATTACTGTCAGTAGTCATCAGCAACTACTGAACTTACACATAACCCATCAGTATAGCAACAAGGAAATGATCTCAAGTTGTCATAACATCTTGCTTGACATATACATTTCAGCTTTCTGACCATTCCTTTTGCGGCAGGTCTTGATTGATACCTTCTGAAACTCACTTGGTGTACATGAGAAAGAAGATATCCAATACTCCCCCTCAAATCAGGAATCTGAGGAACTTCCATCTACACATTTCTTTTTCCTTTCAAGAAGGATCCAACTACATAGAAGGACCAATGGCGGCATGAGAGATCTGCCCACCTTGATTGATTAGTCACCCCTAGTCGACAGAAGCGCCAGTTTGCCAACCTGGGTAACTCAGAACACAAGTCACAACTGTGTTCATAACTCAGGACACAAGTCACAAAAACACTCCATCCATTACGATGGTTATGACTTCCTTCTCGTCATTTTTGATGCACCTGTACTGCAGACCCCATACACCATTTCTCAGCATCTGTGCAAAACTCCCTTTTTATCTCCCCCTTTTTAGCCACAATTTGGCCAATAATGCCAACCCAAAACCAAATCCAGGAAATGCTTACCCACATACGAACAAAACCCATTAGAGATAGGAAAGGAAAACACTCACAGTTCTGAAGAGGAGAAACGACTGCTCCCTACAAATAGCTAACCAGTAACTTAGGAATTAACGACCCTTGAATATGACTAGGTTCTTGGTCAAAGACCCGCTATTTTAGGTACCAAAAACTCCATTCAACATTCAATCCCTACCTTCCAAAAAATGCCTTGACTGCCTTAAATGTTTCTCAACTGAATCTTACCATTAATTAGGCCAACAACGTTCCATACATAGGCAGGAACACGTGTTTTGTCTTATCCTCACCCCACCGTCCAGAAGAATTCCTTGTTTGGCTCAACAAAAACATGTCCTGTACCATGTTCTGACATCTTATCAGACAATGTCTACTTTTTAGATCACACTGCAGACTTAACCAGCGCACATCCTACAAGAAATATGCACCCTTGCAGTAACACACCATAAACAACAGCTTCAACTCCCCCTGACATGGATAACTAGTGCACCTGAATGGAAAACATAAGACGCATCTTCATGTCTTCAAGAGCTCACTCCCAGTCCAGCCACCTACTGAAGCACATTCATTTTAGCACCACAATCCCTTCTGACAAGAAAGAGTAGTCACTCACACATGAAGTTACATCATGCTATACGTGAGGAACATAAGGATCGCCATTCTCCTTCAAACAACCAGAGAGCCACAAAAACTTCAAATTCACAAAACTTCAAAACCACAAAAATCACATCACAGAAGATCACAAGAACACAGGAACAGTATTCTCTCACCCAACTCTCCAAAGGCAATCATTCCCTATCATTCTCCCGTATGATAGTTTGGAGTACTCCTGATCAATTGATGAGTATCTTCACCTTCAGACTTTCAAGCAATCAATACCTGATCTGCTTCAGTCTTCTCTACATTCTCCATCCAAGGCAGACCTTCTACTTCATCATTCTTCAGTATGACTATGTAGGTACCAAGCTCCAGAACCAGAGCATAATCATCCTTCACCAAGGATATCCAACCAGATAATGTCCCAACACAAGTTAGAACATCTGCCACACACCAAGACATCATCACCATGCTTCTTGATATGCTCCACCAACTGGACTTACTATAGCATAGTAATCCAAAGAACTAGAGAAATAAACTCTCATCCACCTTCAAGAAGAATAATCTCCTTGAGTCTTCAACTCATCACCCTTCTGCCCAAGAGTAACTTGTTCCAAGACATTCCTCAATAATAACCAGCTGCCACACTCTGATTATCTTGATTCTTCGAATCCACTTCTGAGATCAACCAAATGCCACAGTTTGATCACCTCATTCATGAATCCTCATATGAAAACAGCCAAATGCCACATTTTGATCTTTTTCACGTTTTTCAGAACTCTCACAAAGGTATCCTGATCCACCAAGGAAACTTGATCTTCAAGTCACATGTTCCTTCCTATAGATCACCCTATCATAAGCTGATGTGACACATCACCAACTGAGACTTCTGATGTTAAGCTAGATGTCAGAACCTTATGACATCCAACTGTTGAATTCAGCTCTTCCTTCTGCCACTCAGAAGAACCTCCTCCCTTTGCAGAAACAGATTTCCATGCTCTCATAGACTTGATTCAGCAATCAAGTTTGAGTAGAC
The DNA here is from genome assembly GCA_022829125.1 of Lathyrus tuberosus. Lineage (NCBI taxonomy): Eukaryota > Viridiplantae > Streptophyta > Magnoliopsida > Fabales > Fabaceae > Lathyrus > Lathyrus tuberosus. The sequence goes on along the minus strand of JALAZF010000012.1, from coordinate 18,447,872 downwards.
AACCTCCATCCTGCTCAGAAACTCCAAAGACTGAATCTTCAGAAAATAAGTAGTCCAAGACTACCCCATAGCAATACTAAAGAATTTCACTACCCTTAGTTGAGCCGTTAGTAGAAAGCCAGAGACAACTGCCACTTATCCTTGACCTTCATAACCAGAGCAAACACCATGCTCCAAACCACTTAGATCAGAAATAAACTGATCCAAGCTGTAACCATCAAGATTATGATGTCTTTATAGTCTTCCATCTTCATCTTCAACAGTACCACCATCTGGATAAGTCATCCACAGATGCTAAGAAAATAATCCCAGGTCAACACCTAGGAGATTTTTGAGCGAATGTAGAACCCCTCCCATGATTCTTCAATCCTCTGATGAAAAGATGTCAGAACATCTGACAGAACATCCCCAATCTTGAATCTCAAGGATAATCAATTAAATACTTGTGGATTTCACAAATAGCAATTGATCTTAAATTCTTATACAATAACCCTTCTTCACTGCTGTAGCTGAGCTCCACCAGATCATGTCATGAACACTTATAAAGTATTCAGTCTTGTTGCAAGTATCTTCTTCAATGACAATGTTGAGATACCAAGGCTTCCACTCTTGACTCAAGTAACTAAGACTTTCTCTGAACAAGTCTTCTTTACCTCAACAAATCTTCAACCAGATTGGATTCACTCTTAGGGTCAAAAGAGATGCATCCTTCCTTGCTGTTTTTGTGAAAGGTGAAAATAAATCACCTCCACGGTCTTCACCCCTATGCTTCCTAGGAAGCACCTCCTAGTCTGAAGAATAACTAGAAGACTCCAGAACATGATTCAGTTGCCTTGATTGGACTTGATCATTGTAATACCCCAAAATTTGCTCTCCCCTTTTGGCATCATAGCATGGCATTATCATTTATCATATCATATCCACCTCATTAACATTACATTGCATTCAATATAGAAAAATGGAGCATGGCATCCTTCTTACCATCAGGGCATGTGATCAGGTGGAAGGTGGACAATCAAGGAATCATTCAAAGCACAAAAAGGTCAATCAAGTTGCCTTAAGGCAAGCCAAGAAGCCTTTCATGTCTCATACTATCTCAATTGATCATCCACAACCTCAAGGATAAGAGATACAATGGGAGATTGAAGCATTACATCTTTCACTATGCAAGAGGTTCAAAAAACTGAAGGAAAACCCTCAAAAGAGATAGCTCATTGATCCAAAATCATCCTCAAAAGGCATATATCATCATCCTTTAAGAAGGTACACAACATACTATGAGGAATTTGAAATTGAAGACTGCACATTTTTCTCCTAGGAGGTGGGCACCAAAACTAGGGTTTCCCATTAAATCAGGGAATCTTTGATTTTTTGAACAAAACTTGATGTCATGGTATTCCATATGTCCTTAAGTGTATGTATGTGGAAAATTACATCTCAATTGGTTTTATAAGTGATTCAATTGGAAGAAAGATCAAAAATCAGGGAATTTGGGGCCAAGTCAAATAATCAGAGAAAAAATCAACCCTTGACTTTTTAAGGCCAAATTCATGAAATTCATGTTATATGTGACCAATGTACAAAATTTGATCAAGAAACTCCAAAGGAATCATGAAAAAATCAAGATTTGGAAAGTTGCCATTTTTGGATGAAGTAGGGTTACTAAAAATAGCAAGTTTTTGGCCATTTTGCATCAGAATTTGAACCAAGGCCATTCAAATTTGGAGCACCAAATGAAAATTCCACTCTGCCTCAATGAAAGGCCTTGCTTTAAGCTTCAAATCCATGTGTGGAACATCTCCATTGGATAAAAAATGAGGGAGATATGGTTGATCAAAGTTTGAGCAAAGTAGGTTCAAAACTAGGTCATGATCAAGATTTTCAGGGCACGCGCGCAGTCATTTTAACAAACATGTGGTGGGCCAAATGTCCACTCATTTTTCTCATGGTTAAAGGCCTCAAATGAAAAACTTCTCAACATCAAAGTTGTTCCTTGTAGTGTCATCTTCAATACTCATGTTGGACAAAATTCCATTTGATCAAGTTATAGTGGAGATATATTGGTTCAAAGTCATGTTGATTGTGCTGAAATTTTGTGTGCCAAGTTGCCATGCCATGACTTGCTTCACACGCCCTTACACCAGTTCTCAGACCTTTGTGTTTTAAGCTATTTTGCACCATTTTCCAAACCTCATCTCAATTTGAAATCAACATCAAATGTGTTCCACAACGTGCCCTCTTTTATTTGGCATCAAAAGTTCCTCAAACCATTCACTAACATGTGAGAAATTCACCCTCAAACACTTACTGTTACAATGATGATTTGGTGCACGATTTTGGTTCACACACACTACAAACACTTCCTCACTTCAGTTTCCTCTTTAGACCAAGCACACATCACTTACACAATATTTAGTATCACGTGCCTTGCATGAAAATGGAGAGAACAACTTGTTGAGCAAGTTTCTGCCACAACAGTCCTACCATTCCAAGTTTTACTCTTCATCCTCACCATAACTGTCATGAGATTAACCTCACCATAACCCAGCCTTGATCACTCGCCCCCTAACTAACTTGACTCAGTTAGTTAGGGTGGACTCAGTTAACCACCTTGACTCACCCTAACTCAACTCATTAAACCGTGGTAAGCTCACACTATAAAAGAAAATCACACACTCCATTTTCATTTTTCAGTTTTGACAACCATATTTCTTTCCAAGAACACCTCAAACTCTCTCTACTTTCTCTCTGATTCCACACGATTTCAACACTCTTCTTCCACTTTTCATCTGCATTATCATTGCTTGGCATTGTTGGATCAGGAGCACACTGAATCTTCATCATTCTCCCAGTGAAGCTTCATCAACATTTTGCAATTTTCTCTCTGCTCTCAAGATATTAAGCTCAAACAGCATTTATTTTGCTTAGTTTGTGAAGCTCCAAGGAAGAAGAAGAAGATAGGATCTCTGGTATTCTGGTAGATCCAAAGTTCATCATATTTCAGGTTCCCTTCCTCAACTTTGTTTTAGTGAATCTAGCTTGTTTTCGTGGTGTTTGTGGCCTAGTAGAGGTCGTGTACGTTCTGGCTAGTTGATAGAGCTTCTTAGAAGCTTAGATCCAAAATCTAGGGCTAATTTCATTGCTTCGATTCTCTCTGTTTGTGTGTTGTTTGTGAAAACTAATCCTAGATTCATGCTCTACGTGACTTCCTGAACATTTTGATGTGCATTGCATAAATTTCTGGAATGTTTGGTTGATTGCAGCGCCGGAGAGTGGCCGGAGAAGGTGACCGGAGGTCCCTCTCCGGCCGGTGAGTGGATGTTAGGGTTTAGCATGTTCTAATCTTGTGCGTCCATTTTGGCATGATCGTGTGGTGATATTGGTGACAGCGCATTAAAAAACTCGTGCAAGTCATGTGCACATTTCTGATGGACTTAGCCAAATTGATATTCACACCCCCCTTGTTTAAGGCCCAATGTAATTTGAACTGAATAGTTACTAGGCATACACCCCTTCCCTCATTTCATTGCATTATTTTTTTTTCATTTTTATACACGTTTACCTTTTAATTTTTAAAAATACCAAAACATATTGGAAAATTCCACAAAAATTCATGTGAATTCTCAAGACATTTAGGAAATTTTTCATGATTTTATTTTCTGATTTTATGACCTTTTTGCCCCTGTTCCATAATTTTCTTTGAATTTCCATTTAGATGCATTCTAAGCATGATACATGAATTTGTTGAATTTTGTTCTTGCTCATTACCAACTATTTTGACATGATTCTTTTTGCATTGATTCACTAATACATTGAAGCATGTTATATGATTTTTGTTTGTTTTTTAGGTCACTTTATTACATGTTTTGATGCCTATATTTGCACCACTTTGCATGATGTTTCAATTTGACCTAATTGCTTGGTTTGAAGTCATTTTTGCTTTGAATTTTTACATGCTATCTTGATGTATGATGCGTTTCTGACCTAGGCACTCCAATACCATGTTTTCATAATTTTCATGAGGCCATTTGATTTTTGTTTGATGCATTACCTTTGAAGTATAATACATGTCATGTCATTTTAACTTTAGTGCATGTTTGCATGATTTCTTTTGTACATACTTGCATGATCATTTGCCTACTTTGTGAACTACTCACTTGACATTATAGGTCATTGGTACATATTACATGTCATCCTTGCATGTTGATTTTTATTTGAACTTTGTGCATCATTAACATGTATTGTTTGCACTTTCTTTTTGAACTTTCATTTCAATTCTCCTTATATTACTTCTTGAATGTCTTGAAGTTGATTCATAAATACTTTTGAGATGTTCATAAACCATTTTCCATTTAGTTTCAATTCTGGTTGTTGATTTACATGTTCCATTTATGCATGTCCTCTTCATTTCTTTCCATCTTTCATCTACCCTTTCTTCTTGTAACATGTTTAAATGCTAATGGATGATGTTTGTTGCCTATTCACTTGCACTTGTATGATGATATTCATTTGTTGACCATATGATGCCCATTCTGGTTGTGGTTCTAGGATTTGTTTTCTCATTTAATTCTTGTGAGTTTTATGATGCATTACATGTTCTTTTACTTCTTATACTTCTTATACATGTTTACTAACCATGTAGGGGCTTCGGTAAGTTTCAATTGAGTGTGGATAAGGAATCCACATTCAACTTCTATCCTTTCTCTTTTACAATTCCATTTTGTGTTTTGCTAAGCACTTATGTGCTTTCTTTTAATAACTCATTGCTTTCCCTTTTTGAATTACAATTCATCTTCTACTTTGGAAGTGAATTGTTTAATTCTTTCTTTCTTTAAACTTTAGGTTGAAACCTCACAAACCTTAGGATCACTCCCTTAACTAATCAATTAGGATTGAGTCTTAGTCCATATAGATTTTTACCTTTATCCTCCCTTGAGTCTCTTTTCTCATCTCAAAGAAAATTCAAAATATCTAATAAAGGTAGGCATTTATTGCATTTAGGCCTTTCACATAAAGAAAAGATTATAAGGGGTCTTCTCTTATAATCTTAAAATGTATAGCATATAGCCCATCTTGGGTCAATGTGTTAAACATTTGATCTTGTGTGAGGGACTTAAATGCAATACTTGTCGAAGGTGCAAATAATAAAAAACACTTCTTCACTTCATAATCAACAAAACACTTAATAAACACAAGTATGCTAGTGTGTTTGAACCTTGACAATTGGAACTAAGTGTGGGGGTCTTCTTCACTCTTAGTGTGCTTTCTTACCCATTCCATCTTGGAATGTGAGGATGTACACATTCCAATGACTAAGATTCAGATACACTATCATATGCAAACAAATGAAAAAACTCTTAAAAGACAAAAACAAACAATAACGTCTTTCCTTCGGGAATTCTTTTCTCACCTCACTCACTCTCAGCGTACGAACGTGCTTCTACTCGTTCTCTTGCAAGATGGTAACGCACTCGGACCAGCGAGCCTGCAACACCTGAGCTAGAACGTAAGCCGTTCTCTAAAAAACACAAACAATCCATCCCTATTGAGGGGAACTACGTCGCTCTGATTCTCATGCTCCCGATGAGATACGTAGGCAGTGGGGTAGGGCCCATGCGAGCACTTCTTTTATTTTCCCTACATTTGTTTCTCGTTCCTTTTCTTTTCTTTCTCCTTTCTTTCTTTCAGTTCCTTTTCCAGTATCCTTTCTTTACACCCTTTGATTGAAACAGCAAGCGTGGATCCCATCGGGTACGATGGACGCGTGGGGGTGCTAATACCTTCCCCGTGCGTAACCGACTCCCGAACCCAGTTCTCTTGGTCGTAAGACCATGCTTTTCCTTTCTCTCAGGTTTACGCGGTGTTTCCTTTCCCTCTCTTGGGATAAATACACATTGCTGGCGACTCTGTTCGGTGCCACTTTCGCGTTTGTACTTGGATGAAAATCCCGGGAGCGACAGCTGGCGACTCTGCTGGGGACCGAACCCAGAATCTCTGGTTTCCTTAGCGAGTTCATCCTAGTGCTTGTCCGCTTTTCTTTCATTGGGTGTTTACTGTTGTGTTGTATTTACTGTTTTATTGTATGGTTATTTACTGCTTTACTGTACATTATTGTATTTACCGTATTTTAGCATTTTCATTTCATATGATATATTATGCTATACTGGACTGTGTTGTTTTCTGTTTGGCGGGCGGGATTTCTGAGAGATAAGCCCATTACACAGGCTTGAGTATACACTTAGAATTAGAGTGGAGAGTAGTGGGACCTACGTGCCGTTTGGAGTGCGTTGGGTGTTCACGAAATTCACAGCTAGACGAGGCTATCTTGGGACACGTCGTGGCATACGCATCTTGCGTATTCCAGGATGTAGATCTAGAGAGCTGTCGACTCTAGTGACCGATCATGAGAACCTTAGTGGAAATATCCCTCTTTAGTGGTGACAATGGCAGACCACATTCTGTGGCAAACCCATTCGCACCCGAGGGCCCACTTTGGAACTTGCATAGGATGACCTTTATTTTCTAAGGGGAGTCAGTGGACGACCTCTTTGATTGGCATAGCATTGTATCCTACGGGCTGAATGTGCTATTGCTTCTCAAACCTCCGAAGCTGACAAGCCTTATTTTCTAAGAACCACATGTGAGCATGGGCGGGATGTTTACAGGTTTGCAGGAAACCCAGCCTCCTACCTACCTTACTTGTGATTCTATGATGATTTCAGACATTGTATCCTATGACAGTGATTTAAGTGTTCATCTCAGATATTGCCAGATCCAGTACAGAGACACAGTGCACACAGTTCAATACAGACACAGACACTTGATTACCTGATCACATGCCCTCTTGCATTGCATTATCATATCATAACAGTTATGTTTGTCATTTTCAGGTGCATAATACATTTCTGATTCCAATCCATGGGTTCAACAGAGATCGTCGCCGAGAGAAAGAACAATGTGTCTTACAAGTTTCCAGATCCTGTCTTGGATTCATTGCTCAAAGTTATAGATATGGCTGGTCCGGGTATTCTTGATAGGTTTCAGAAGAGCTACGGGAATTTGGTTGGGATGGTCCGTACAATCACCAAGTATGAGCATGATGCTTTGCACACTCTGCTGCAGTTCTACGAGCCTTCGTTGAGGTGCTTTCTTTTTCCAGATTACATTTTGATGCCAACACTGGAAGAATTCTCATTTATTTTGGGAATTCCGATCACGTCGGCAATACCATTCTTCTCTGGTAGTTCTCCCAGCGTAAAAGAAATTGCTGCTGCTTTACAAATGGATCAGGCAGTGATAAAGAGTGGTGTGAGCAGTAAAAATGGAGTTAGCGGATTTCATTTAGAATTTCTGTCTGGACAGGCCCAGGAGGCTGCAAGTGCTAAAAATTGGACGGTTTACAATTCCATCCTGGCTCTCTGCATATATGGCCTAGTTTTCTTTCCCAATCAGCAAGACTTTGTGGATATGCAAGCGACAAGAGTTTTCGTTCTTGAAAATCCAGTCCCTACTTTGTTAGGAGATTTTTATCATTCCGTGCACTATAAGAATGAGAAAAGGAGGGGAGGATCTGTCAGTTGTTGTACTCCACTGCTGAGTCATTGGTTTTTCAAACATTTGCCTCAGACAGGTGCCTTTGTGGAAACCAAAGATGTGGCGAAATGGTCTAAACGATTGATGAGTTTAACTGCTGATAACATTGTATGGTTTGATCACCGGTTGTTGAGAATAGAGCTTGTCACAAGATGCGGAAATTTTCCAAATGTGCCTTTGATTGGCAGAAAAGGAGGGATCAATTATAATCCAGTTTTGGCCATCCGACAGTTTGGGTATGCTTCCAGGGATCCTCCTACAGAGCAAGATGTGGAAGAATCTTTATTCTTTACAGGAACTAAAGATGCGAAGGTGGTAGAAGTAGTGAATGCTTGGAAAGATAAGCACAAAATTGGAAAAGCAGTTTTTGGAAAAGGAGATTGTAGATCTTATCCTGAATATGACAGATGGATGGAGACGAAAGTAAAGGAATTGCTTTTACCCTTTTCAAGGGGACCTCTTTTATGTGCAGTACAGCCAGAACAACCCACTATGGTGGCTATTGAAGAATGTGAGAAGTGGAAGAAAATGGTCAGAGAGTTGCAGATAGAGAATTCTGGAATGAGCAGATGTCTTCAGAAAGCTCTAGCTGACAACAAAGAGTTGGAAAAGAGAGCCTTGAAAGCGGAAAAAACCTTGGCTGACAAAGAGGAAGATTTTGATGACCGAGCTCGGTACTTTCGGAAACTTACTTTGGGAGCAGATGACACTAGTCAGGCTCACAAGATTACAAAACAGGCTTTAGCCCGAAGCAAGGATTCATTAGCTCAACTTCGTCAAGCTTGGGATGAAGTCAGAATTGAAAATGCCGAGTTAAAGGATCAGTCGAAGACTAAAGACGAGGAGCTTAAAAAGGCACATGAGCAGAGGAGAAAGTATCGGGAAAGTCTCGATAAAAGTCAAGAACAGTTAGAAGAAGCTAGAAGCCAACTGAGGAATACCAAGAAAGAGCTTGAAGAAGTCATGATAGAAAGGGAGATACTCAAGACGCAAGCCGGCATAAAGAGACACAAAGGAGTGTGTGATGACGAAGCTCTGATGCTGCATATGAGTTCTTTAACTGAAGCTCTTGAGAAAAGGGATGTCTTGATCAAAGAGATGATTGAAAAGCCGAATCACCAGCGTACCCGTATACTTTTTGAGGAAATCAAGTATTCAAGTGATAGGCTGAAGGATGTGGAATTGTCAGATTGATGTTCTTTTCCCTGTATTTTGTTGTTAATGGCTACCATCAGGCTTGTTGATGGATCCATTTTTTTTCCTTGTATTGCATTTGCGGTTGAACCTTTCTTAAATGTACTTGAATATTTTATTGAATGAGTATGAGCAGTTTTATTCGGGATTATTTCTTATCAGATAGCTGCACACAAGCACATGACCACGACACGTCTCTTTATATCACGATTTCTGGTCTTCAGATTTCTGTGGATTGGATTGGAATCAGGGTATAAAAGCACCTAGGAAATGACAAACATAGCATTGCATGGCATTGCATATCATTTTGCATTTTTGTTACTTGCTTTTCAGGTACTCGTTGCAGGGTCTCTAACCTTTATTTGGTTTCAGGCAGTATAGCGGAGAATCATATTCACCGATATTCGACGAGAAGAAATCAAGTAAGAATCATGGATCAAGTGCAAAGTGATTTGGCCGAAATGAGGGCGCGTATGGACCAATTCATGACCCTCATGACTGGCATGGCGCAAAATCAGGAGAGGTTGAGGCTTCTGGTCGAGCGTCCAGACAATGGGCCCGAAGGCGACCAACATGACAATTCACAGGGACACGGCATCCCTCCTCCCGGTGGCAACCCTCCTCCTGGTGGTAACAATCGGGGTAATGGAAATGGTAGGCATGCTGGTGTTACTCTTGAAGATACTCTGGAAGACCAATTTACTCTGCTGGATGCTGATGTGGGTAATCAAGGTGATCGAAGGTATGAGGAGTTAGCAGAAAAGATCAGGGCCATAGAATGCAAGAACTCTATGGGTATTGATGTTACCAGCCTGGGGCTGGTCTCAGGAGTCAGAATTCCCCCTAAATTCAAACCTCCTACTTTTGATAAGTATCACGGCAATGCGTGTCCCCAAACGCATCTTCAAGCTTACTTTGGGAAGATTTCAGCCCATACGGATGACGAGAAGCTATGGATGCACTATTTTCAGGACAGTCTGGCTGGGGCGTCTTTGACCTGGTACATGAAGTTGAGTAGAGCTGCTGTGAAGAATTGGAAAGATCTGGCAGAAGCGTTCCTGAAGCAATACCAATATAATATTGACATGGCGCCCAACCGCACCCAATTGCAGGGATTGTCCCAGAATGCCAAGGAGAGTTTCAAAGAATATGCACAGAGGTGGAGGGAAATGGCTGCCCAGGTTCAACCTCCCTTGTCAGACAGAGAAATGGCAGATATGTTCATGGGCACCTTGCAAGGGGCCTATCTGGATAGATTAGCTGCTTGTCCGTCAACTGGATTTGCTGATATTGTGATTGCGGGAGAAAGAATAGAAAGTCTGTTAAAGCTTGGAAAGATCCAGGATGTGAGTGGGGCTGGCTCTTCGGGGACGAAGAAACCGTTCGCTAGTAACCAGAAAAGAAGAGAAGGTGATACGAATGCTGTGTTTAGAGGACGAGGCAGAGGGCGTTCTCGAGCTTATTATCAGGTAGATGCTGTAACAATCCCCACACCGTCTGTTCAGAAACAACAACCCCAACAACAAGTTCAACAGCAACAACCTTTTTTCCAGCAAAGGTCTAGACAGAGGGATCGTAAGATGGATCCTCTCCCTATGACTTATGCCGCGCTGTTGCCCCGGCTACTCGAGTTAAAGTTGGTAGAACTCCGTACTATGAAAGCTCCGGTTGCTGGAAACCTGCCACCTAACTTCGATGCTAATGCTCGTTGTGAGTTCCACTCAGGTGCTCAGGGGCATTCCATTGAAAAATGCTGGGCTTTCCATCATAAAGTACAAGATTTGATTGATGCTAAAGCCATCAATTTCTCTCCCGCTCCTAATATTACTCAGCATCCCATGCCTGATCATAGTGCAGCCAATGTATATGCTATTGAAGATGGGAGGAAATTGAATTTGGTGTTAGACGTTCATCAAGTGAAAACTTCTTTGTTGGTGGTAAAAGATCGTTTATTGAAGGGACGGGTGTTCCCGGGCTGTAATCAAGAGTGCTCTGAGTGTATGAATCAGGAGAATGGCTGTGATAAGTTGAAGATGGGTTTACAGAATCTGATCGATGAAGGATGTCTACAGTTTGACAGAGTCGTGAAAGACACTGATGAGATATCAACCGTGACCATCTATTACACTCCCGCTGAGATTCAAATGCCGGTCAATGCAGTTCCCGTGGCGAGTGTTGCGCCAGAAGGGCCCAGTCCTGTCACTATCACGGTGCCAGGGCCAATTCCGTTCACATCTACGAAAGCTATCCCATGGCACTATGGGGCAGATGTATATTACGAAGGTAAAAAACAGGAAGTTGAGTCATCAGTCAGCCCAAATGTTGATAACGTAGGGGGTGTAGGGGGCTTTACAAGGAGTGGAAGGTTGTTCGCTCCCCAAACCTTGAGAAGTGATAAGGAGGTAGAAGCTGCAGCAAAGGCTAAGGGTAAACAGGTGGTTGAAAGTGCGCCTACACCTGAAGCAGAGACAAAGATTACTTTTGATAAGGAAATGGAAGAATTTATGAAGATAATCAAGAAAAGCGATTATAAGATTGTGGACCAACTGAATCAGACCCCTTCAAAGATTTCAATCTTGTCACTATTGATGTGCTCGGATGCGCACCGACAGGCGTTGTTGAAAGTGTTGAAGAGTGCGTACGTGCCACAAGAAATTACTGTTAATCAGCTCGAGGGCGTAATCTCCAATGTTAATGTTAGCCATGGCTTGGGCTTTACAAATAGAGATTTGACTGTTGAAGGAAGAAACCATAATAAGGCTTTGCATATCACGATGGAGTGTAAGGGCGCAGTGTTATCTCATGTACTGGTAGACACTGGTTCATCACTCAATGTCTTGCCCAAGAAGGCATTAATGAAGTTGGAAGTTGATGGTTTGATCTTAAGGCCTAGTGAATTGGTGGTCAGAGCATTCGATGGAACTAGACGATCTGTGTTTGGTGAGGTGGAATTGCCCGTACAAATTGGACCACAGGTATTCAAATCCACGTTCCATGTAATGGACATACAACCTGCATATAGCTGCCTATTGGGGCGCCCTTGGATTCATGGAGCCGGGGCTGTTACTTCTACTCTACATCAAAAGCTGAAGTATGAGTTTGAAGGGCAGATTGTGACAGTGTGTGGGGAAGAAGACATCTTTGTGAGTCACTTGTCTACGTTCAAGTACATTGAAATGGATGGGGAAATTCATGAGATGCTGTGCCAATCATTTGAAGCAGTCAATATTGACGATGCACCTGAGTCTTCTTCTGTACCAGTTGGGGCTGGTACCTCCATTTCATCTTACAAACAAGCTGTCGAAGTCGTCAGGGCAGGCAACGCCCAAGGTTGGGGCAGGTTGATAGAGACCCCAATGAAGGAAGACAAATTTGGTATTGGTTATCATCCCTCTACAACTTCAGATGCAGGGAGCAGGGGACCCATTACTTTCAATAGTGGGGGAATTATCTACACGGACCAGTCTTGTGCAGCCACAGAGGATAGTGTTGACAGTGATTGTGACCTGGACAATTGGGTACGCCCTCATGTTCCGGGACAACAAGTGCGGAACTGGTTCGTTGAAGAAGTCATCCGGGTTACTCTTCAGACAGAGTAATTTTTCTTTGTTTTTTCTAACCATAATGCATGTCAAAATCTTGCGCTCTGCCCAAGGCGTATAGATTCATTTGTAGGGCCACCATGGTTGCATTTGCAATGTTTAATCATTAATAAAGGACGTTTTGCAATCAAATTTTGTTCTCTGTCTTTCAGTTTTTATTTTTGCACAAAAAAATAATAAAATGGCAATGTTTCATTTTCTTTTGTTTTGCTTAAAAATAAATTCTAAAATAAGGCATGAACCCGTTCATGCAGACTTGATCCTCCGGATACCACTGATAACGATTTTGATATGGCTATGTATGACTTTGACAATCCGATTTATCAAGCCGAAGAAGGGGATGAGAAAGATTGTGAACTCCCTGAAGAACTGGCCAGATTGTTGAAACAGGAGGAAAGGGTCATCCAGCCTCATCAGGAGACTGTAGACATCATCAATATTGGTACCAAGGACGCCAAAAAAGAGATCAGGATTGGTGCCAGCTTGCAAGCAGATGTGAAGCAAACTTTGACGGAAATGTTGCGCGAGTATGTTGACGTCTTCGCCTGGTCGTATCAAGACATGCCGGGGTTGGATACGGATATTGTCGTGCACAGGCTACCATTGAGAGAAGAATGTTCGCCAGTCAAGCAGAAACTTCGTCGGACTCACCCCGACATGGCTTTAAAGATTAAGGAGGAAGTCCAGAAGCAGTGGGACGCTGGTTTTCTTGCTGTGACAAAGTATCCTCCATGGGTAGCCAACATCGTGCCAGTACCGAAGAAAGACGGAAAAGTGAGAATGTGTGTGGATTATCGAGATCTTAATAAAGCTAGCCCGAAAGATGATTTTCCACTACCTCATATTGATGTGCTGGTCGATAATACAGCTCAGTTTTCAGTGTTCTCATTTATGGACGGGTTCTCCGGATACAACCAGATCAAGATGGCACCTGAAGACATGGAGAAGACCACGTTCATTACTCCGTGGGGTACATATTGTTATAAAGTAATGCCTTTTGGGTTGAAAAACGCAGGGGCAACGTACCAGCGGGCGATGGTGACATTGTTTCATGACTTGATTCATAAGGAGATCGAATGTTATGTAGATGATATGATTGCCAAGTCGAGAACAGAAGAGGAACATCTGGTTAACCTGAAAAAGCTGTTTGAAAGGTTGAGAAAGTTCCGTCTGAGATTAAATCCAAACAAGTGCACGTTTGGGGTGCGTTCTGGAAAGTTACTGGGTTTCATCGTGAGCGAAAGAGGAATTGAGGTTGACCCTGCCAAGGTGAAAGCAATACAAGAAATGCCTGAACCGAGAACAGAAAAAGAGGTTCGTGGTTTCTTGGGTAGATTGAATTACATTGCAAGGTTCATATCTCACCTAACAGCCACGTGTGAACCAATATTTAAATTGTTAAGGAAAGATCAAACGGTCAGGTGGAATGACGATTGCCAATTGGCATTCGATAAGATAAAAGAATACTTGCAGGAACCTCCGATTCTAATGCCTCCAGTTGAAGGGAGACCGCTGATAATGTATCTGACAGTGCTTGAAGGTTCCATGGGTTGTGTTCTCGGTCAACATGACGAGACAGGTAGGAAGGAGCATGCTATTTACTACCTGAGCAAAAAGTTCAATGATTGTGAGTCCCGATACTCAATGCTTGAAAAGACATGCTGTGCGCTTGCATGGGCCGCTAAGCGATTGAGGCAATATATGGTTAGGCACACAACCTTGTTGATTTCAAAAATGGATCCTATCAAGTATATTTTCGAGAAACCAGCGTTGACAGGCAGAGTTGCACGGTGGCAAATGGTCTTGACAGAGTATGACATTCAGTACACTTCACAAAAGGCCATCAAAGGAAGTATCTTGTCCGACTATCTCGCGCAACAGCCGATTGATGATTACCAACCCATGAAGTTTGACTTCCCTGATGAGGACATCATGTTTCTCAAAGCTAAAGACTGCGAGGAACCACTTCCGGAGGAGGGGCCAGACCCTGAATCCAAATGGAGTCTGATGTTTGATGGGGCTGTCAATATGAATGGGTGCGGAGTTGGAGCAGTTCTTATCACGCCGGAAGGTGTTCATATGCCTTTCACTTCCCGAATAACTTTCGGATGCACCAACAATGAAGCAGAGTACGAAGCTTGTATAATGGGGATCGAGGAGGCGATTAATCTACGGATTAAGACCCTTGATATATTTGGTGATTCAGCTTTGGTAATCAATCAAGTGAAGGGGAGTTGGTACACGCACCAAGCAAATCTAGTGCCGTATAGAGATTATACAAGGAGGTTGCTGACGTTTTTCACAACAGTGAAACTGTACCACATTCCTCGAGATGAGAATAGGTTCGCTGATGCCTTGGCCACTTTGTCTTCTATGATCAAAGTGCAAAGATGGAACCATGTACCTAAGATTGAGGTATCCCGCCTTGACAGACCAGCATTTGTGTTTGCGGTCGATGCAGCGTCTGATGACAAGCCATGGTTTCATGACATTAAGTGTTTCTTGAAAAGTCAAAAGTACCCGTCCGGGGCATCGTCCAAAGACAGGAAGACGTTGAGAAGGTTAGCTAGTAGTTTCTTCCTGAACAAAGATGGCGTGCTGTATAAAAGAAATTTTGACACGGTCTTGCTTAGATGTGTGGATAGACATGAAGCAGACTTGTTGATGATTGAAGTGCACGAAGGCTCTTTCGGTACCCATGCCGGAGGGCAGGCAATGGCTAAAAAGTTGTTAAGGTCGGGATATTATTGGTTGACTATGGAGTCAGATTGTTGCAAATATGCCCGCAAATGTCATAAATGCCAGATCTATGCAGACAAGGTGCATGTGCCTCCAAATCCGTTGAGTATCATGTCGTCGCCTTGGCCGTTTGCCATGTGGGGCATTGATATGATCGGAAAGATTGAGCCTACAGCTTCCAATGGTCATCGTTTCATCTTGGTGGCAATTGATTACTTCACCAAATGGGTTGAAGCCGCATCCTAGGCCAATGTTACAAAACAAGTGGTCGCTCGTTTCTTAAAACGGGATATCATTTGCCGATATGGAGTTCCCGAAAGAATCATTACTGATAATGGTTCTAATTTGAACAATAAGATGATGGCTGAGTTATGCCGGGACTTCAAAATCGAACATCACAATTCTTCTCCGTACCGCCCAAAGATGAATGGCGCGGTCGAAGCGGCCAACAAAAATATCAAAAAGATTGTGCAGAAGATGGTTGTCACGTACAAAGATTGGCATGAGATGTTACCATTTGCTTTGCATGGGTATCGAACGTCGGTACGCACGTCCACTGGGGCAACCCCATTCTCACTTGTATATGGTATGGAGGCAGTGCTACCGGTTGAAGTAGAAATTCCGTCCCTCAGAGTTATGATGGATGTTAAGCTAGATGAAGCTGAATGGGTACGAGCCAGATTTGATCAGCTGAGCCTTATTGAGGAAAAGCGATTGGCGGCTGTATGTCATGGGCAACTATATCAGCGCAGAATGAAACAGGCATTTGACCAGAAGGTGCGTCCTCGGGTTTATAAAGTCGGAGATGTGGTACTCAAAAGGATCCTTCCTCCCAATACAGATCACAGGGGCAAATGGACTCCTAATTATGAAGGTCCATTCGTGGTTAAAAAGGTTTTTTCGGGCGGAGCTTTATTGCTTACAACCATGGATGGCGAAGACTTTTCATCCCCTGTCAACTCGGACGTAGTCAAAAAATACTTCGCATGAATAGACCCGCTGGATAATAAAAATAAAAAAATCCAGGCAAAAAAGGGCATCCCGGCGAACCAAAAACAGAATAAGGTTCGGGCAAAAATTAGGGATATAATTGAAAAATTTGTACACCCGGTAAGTTGAAAACCCGAAAGGGCAACTTAGGCAAAAAAGGGTATCCTGGTGGATCGAAAACCTGAAAGGGCGGTCCACACAAAAGAGGGATTTAAGCGAATGACTACGGTTTGAGTTATCTGTACCCCATTACCGTTTGAACAACTGACATTCTAAAGGATAGGAATCGGTCTGATCATTCCTCAGAAGGCAAGGTCGGGGAGTTTTGAAGACATACTGGTCATAACAGAATGGAAACTCAGTGGAATTCCGTTTTCACATTGCCATTAGGATAGTTTCTTTTCTCAATTTTCAGCGATCACCTCTTTCCAGGGATTGCTTCCAGATGTAATTGCCTATTCTGGGCTCTCAGTCAATAAATTGAATTTCAGTAAAAAGCCTCCTATTTTTGTTTTATTGCTTTGTTTGCAAAGACGTCCTAATTTTGATAAAACATTGCATTTGAAAACATGGCAGCCTTACAATAACATGCGCAGAAAAAACATTTGAAATTACTTCGAATGTTGAATACTCCCGGATGGTGGATTCTAGCCATGCAATATTCGGGGCATGTGGGCATATTCTTTTGTTGCAGGTAGCAGGTGCAGATGATTTTAAGCACAAGACCAGCAATAAATCACCCCACGCAAAAGACTGGGGCAATTATGGGTAAGGAGATCGGCGTTCATCGTTCGGTCGACGATTGTGTATAACGGGTCGATATCAGTGAATTAAGTTCAGCTGGGTACCGTTGCATCTTATTAAGTCGATTCTCTCATATAGTATTTCCAACAGCTACAAGCTTTTCTATGTCGATAACGGTCACAGGTTCCCCAAAAGAGTGGTCTCGTCGACACCGAAACTGATGGTCATTATCCCCAGCGAAGTCACAAGAGTTTGAAGAGGCTAGATCTTCTGTAAAATCCTCTTATGACATCCTCTGCGGGGACGAATTGTTGTGTTGTCCAAGCATGGGGCATGATTGTTTCCCCAGCATGAAGTGTTGGTCACCCTCTAGTAGAGTTTGAGGACAGTTGGTCTTCTGTAAAATCCTCTCGAAAGGCATTCCCCAACATGAGACGTTTTAAAGCAGTTTTCTCCAACAGAGTTTGTTATAAACCCGTCATCCCTAACGGAATTATCTAAAGGGAAGCTCGCCTAACATGGGGCATTGTAGTACTTATCCTAAGCTCGACAGTCACATTCTTCAGCAGACTACTGTGGATTTGCTTTGGGTTTCCCCAACAGATCTCTAAGGACTCTTTATAGCAAGTTGCAGTGGGATGTTCTAACCAGGATTTGCATATCCCTGGCAGAGTAGCCCTGATACCCAGCAAGATCGTAGCTCTGGTCATGGTATCCCCACAGAGGTCAGCATCGAATCTTGTCAGCAACTTCCAGCTGAGTTGTTGTTCTCTCCGCAGAGGTTTATCAGATCGACAGAATCTATTCCTCAACAAGGATGGTACAGCCTTTCCCCAGCCGGGTCAGAAGGTTGATAATCCCTATAAAGGAGCTTGGGTTGAATAAATCCCCAAGCAGAGTTTTAATGGCTCATTTCCCCAGCAGGACGTCATTTAAAAATTCTCATCCCCAGCGGAATCGCTGTGACCAGAATTCGTTCCCCCAAACAGATGGAATAATTCCTGGCAGAGTCGTCATTCCCTCATATCTTAAAGTCCAATTTATTTTTGGCAAGCTTGACAATTCGAAGCAGACGGATTGTTCATCCATTCGCCAGCAGAGATATTATCCTTTTAGGAGTCTCCGAGATTAAATCATTGATTGTGGTTCCTCAGCAGAGTCGGCAGAGATGTCTGGCGCAGAGGCAGAGAGTAATTCGATTTTAAAATTCTAAAAGTCCAACAGTGGATTGGCAAAAGTCCGTCTTCGGGTGGCAAAAGTCCAACAGTGGATTGGTAAAAGTCCGTCTTCGGGTGGCAAAAGTCCAACAGTGGATTGGCAAAAGTCCGTCTTCGGGTGGCAAAAGTCCAACAGTGGATTGGCAAAAGTCCATCTTCGGGTGGCAAAGCAGCTAAAAGTCCAACAGTGGATTGGCAAAAGTCCGTCTTCGGGTGGCAAAAGTCCAACAGTGGATTGGCAAAAGTCCGTCTTCGGGTGGCAAAAGTCCAACAGTGGATTGGTAAAAGTCCGTCTTCGGGTGGCAAAAGTCCAACAGTGGATTGGCAAAAGTCCGTCTTCGGGTGGCAAAAGTCCAACAGTGGATTGGCAAAAGTCCGTCTTCGGGTGGCAAAAGTCCAACAGTGGATTGGCAAAAGTCCATCTTCGGGTGGCAAAGCAGCTAAAAGTCCAACAGTGGATTGGCAAAAGTCCGTCTTCGGGTGGCAAAAGTCCAACAGTGGATTGGTAAAAGTCCGTCTTCGGGTGGCAAAAGTCCAACAGTGGATTGGCAAAAGTCCGTCTTCGGGTGGCAAAAGTCCAACAGTGGATTGGCAAAAGTCCGTCTTCGGGTGGCAAAAGTCCAACAGTGGATTGGTAAAAGTCCGTCTTCGGGTGGCAAAAGTCCAACAGTGGATTGGCAAAAGTCCGTCTTCGGGTGGCAAAAGTCCAACAGTGGATTGGCAAAAGTCCGTCTTCGGGTGGCAAAAGTCCAACAGTGGATTGGCAGAAGTCCATCTTCGGGTGGCACGAAGCTGCAAAGTCCACCAGTAGTGTGGCAGGCCAGTAGTCGTCTGGAATTGCATAAAAGACATTATCAAAGTCCACCAGTAGTGTGGCAGGCCAGTAGTCGTCTGGAGTTGCATAAAAGACAGTATTAAAGTCCACCAGTAGCGTGGCAAGCCAGTAGTCGTCTGGCATCGTTCAAAAGACAGATCTCTCCGACGTTTCATCGAAGATTTAATCCAGCAGTCTCGTTGGGTTTATATCCCTTTTATTCTTCATCATCCAGAGCAAATTTTTGGTTATGTTTGGTATTCAATCACTATATACCTCGAAAGTCCGAAAGCAATTGCTTTCAAGCATTCAGGTCTACAGCGCTTGAATAGGGGCAGTTGTAATACCCCAAAATTTGCTCTCCCCTTTTGGCATCATAGCATGGCATTATCATTTATCATATCATATCCACCTCATTAACATTACATTGCATTCAATATAGAAAAATGGAGCATGGCATCCTTCTTACCATCAGGGCATGTGATCAGGTGGAAGGTGGACAATCAAGGAATCATTCAAAGCACAAAAAGGTTAATCAAGTTGCCTTAAGGCAAGCCAAGAAGCCTTTCATGTCTCATACTATCTCAATTGATCATCCACAACCTCAAGGATAAGAGATACAATGGGAGATTGAAGCATTACATCTTTCACTATGCAAGAGGTTCAAAAAACTGAAGGAAAACCCTCAAAAGAGATAGCTCATTGATCCAAAATCATCCTCAAAAGGCATATATCATCATCCTTTAAGAAGGTACACAACATACTATGAGGAATTTGAAATTGAAGACTGCACATTTTTCTCCTAGGAGGTGGGCACCAAAACTAGGGTTTCCCATTAAATCAGGGAATCTTTGATTTTTTGAACAAAACTTGATGTCATGGTATTCCATATGTCCTTAAGTGTATGTATGTGGAAAATTACATCTCAATTGGTTTTATAAGTGATTCAATTGGAAGAAAGATCAAAAATCAGGGAATTTGGGGCCAAGTCAAATAATCAGAGAAAAAAGTCAACCCTTGACTTTTTAAGGCCAAATTCATGAAATTCATGTTATATGTGACCAATGTACAAAATTTGATCAAGAAACTCCAAAGGAATCATGAAAAAATCAAGATTTGGAAAGTTGCCATTTTTGGATGAAGTAGGGTTACTAAAAATAGCAAGTTTTTGGCCATTTTGCATCAGAATTTGAATCAAGGCCATTCAAATTTGGAGCACCAAATGAAAATTCCACTCTGCCTCAATGAAAGGCCTTGCTTTAAGCTTCAAATCCATGTGTGGAACATCTCCATTGGATAAAAAATGAGGGAGATATGATTGATCAAAGTTTGAACAAAGTAGGTTCAAAACTAGGTCATGATCAAGATTTTCAGGGCACGCGCGCAGTCATTTTAACAAACATGTGGTGGGCCAAATGTCCACTCATTTTTCTCATGGTTAAAGGCCTCAAATGAAAAACTTCTCAACATCAAAGTTGTTCCTTGTAGTGTCATCTTCAATACTCATGTTGGACAAAATTCCATTTGATCAAGTTATAGTGGAGATATATTGGTTCAAAGTCATGTTGATTGTGCTGAAATTTTGTGTGCCAAGTTGCCATGCCATGACTTGCTTCACACGCCCTTACACCAGTTCTCAGACCTTTGTGTTTTAAGCTATTTTGCACCATTTTCCAAACCTCATCTCAATTTGAAATCAACATCAAATGTGTTCCACAACGTGCCCTCTTTTATTTGGCATCAAAAGTTCCTCAAACCATTCACTAACATGTGAGAAATTCACCCTCAAACACTTACTGTTACAATGATGATTTGGTGCACGATTTTGGTTCACACACACTACAAACACTTCCTCACTTCAGTTTCCTCTTTAGACCAAGCACACATCACTTACACAATATTTAGTATCACGTGCCTTGCATGAAAATGGAGAGAACAACTTGTTGAGCAAGTTTCTGCCACAACAGTCCTACCATTCCAAGTTTTACTCTTCATCCTCACCATAACTGTCATGAGATTAACCTCACCATAACCCAGCCTTGATCACTCGCCCCCTAACTAACTTGACTCAGTTAGTTAGGGTGGACTCAGTTAACCACCTTGACTCACCCTAACTCAACTCATTAAACCGTGGTAAGCTCACACTATAAAAGAAAATCACACACTCCATTTTCATTTTTCAGTTTTGACAACCACATTTCTTTCCAAGAACACCTCAAACTCTCTCTACTTTCTCTCTGATTCCACACGATTTCAACACTCTTCTTCCACTTTTCATCTGCATTATCATTGCTTGGCATTGTTGGATCAGGAGCACACTGAATCTTCATCATTCTCCCAGTGAAGCTTCATCAACATTTTGCAATTTTCTCTCTGCTCTCAAGATATTAAGCTCAAACAGCATTTATTTTGCTTAGTTTGTGAAGCTCCAAGGAAGAAGAAGAAGATAGGATCTCTGGTATTCTGGTAGATCCAAAGTTCATCATATTTCAGGTTCCCTTCCTCAACTTTGTTTTAGTGAATCTAGCTTGTTTTCGTGGTGTTTGTGGCCTAGTAGAGGTCGTGTACGTTCTGGCTAGTTGATAGAGCTTCTTAGAAGCTTAGATCCAAAATCTAGGGCTAATTTCATTGCTTCGATTCTCTCTGTTTGTGTGTTGTTTGTGAAAACTAATCCTAGATTCATGCTCTACGTGACTTCCTGAACATTTTGATGTGCATTGCATAAATTTCTGGAATGTTTGGTTGATTGCAGCGCCGGAGAGTGGCCGGAGAAGGTGACCGGAGGTCCCTCTCCGGCCGGTGAGTGGATGTTAGGGTTTAGCATGTTCTAATCTTGTGCGTCCATTTTGGCATGATCGTGTGGTGATATTGGTGACAGCGCATTAAAAAACTCGTGCAAGTCATGTGCACATTTCTGATGGACTTAGCCAAATTGATATTCACACCCCCCTTGTTTAAGGCCCAATGTAATTTGAACTGAATAGTTACTAGGCATACACCCCTTCCCTCATTTCATTGCATTATTTTTTTTTCATTTTTATACACGTTTACCTTTTAATTTTTAAAAATACCAAAACATATTGGAAAATTCCACAAAAATTCATGTGAATTCTCAAGACATTTAGGAAATTTTTCATGATTTTATTTTCTGATTTTATGACCTTTTTGCCCCTGTTCCATAATTTTCTTTGAATTTCCATTTAGATGCATTCTAAGCATGATACATGAATTTGTTGAATTTTGTTCTTGCTCATTACCAACTATTTTGACATGATTCTTTTTGCATTGATTCACTAATACATTGAAGCATGTTATATGATTTTTGTTTGTTTTTTAGGTCACTTTATTACATGTTTTGATGCCTATATTTGCACCACTTTGCATGATGTTTCAATTTGACCTAATTGCTTGGTTTGAAGTCATTTTTGCTTTGAATTTTTACATGCTATCTTGATGTATGATGCGTTTCTGACCTAGGCACTCCAATACCATGTTTTCATAATTTTCATGAGGCCATTTGATTTTTGTTTGATGCATTACCTTTGAAGTATAATACATGTCATGTCATTTTAACTTTAGTGCATGTTTGCATGATTTCTTTTGTACATACTTGCATGATCATTTGCCTACTTTGTGAACTACTCACTTGACATTATAGGTCATTGGTACATATTACATGTCATCCTTGCATGTTGATTTTTATTTGAACTTTGTGCATCATTAACATGTATTGTTTGCACTTTCTTTTTGAACTTTCATTTCAATTCTCCTTATATTACTTCTTGAATGTCTTGAAGTTGATTCATAAATACTTTTGAGATGTTCATAAACCATTTTCCATTTAGTTTCAATTCTGGTTGTTGATTTACATGTTCCATTTATGCATGTCCTCTTCATTTCTTTCCATCTTTCATCTACCCTTTCTTCTTGTAACATGTTTAAATGCTAATGGATGATGTTTGTTGCCTATTCACTTGCACTTGTATGATGATATTCATTTGTTGACCATATGATGCCCATTCTGGTTGTGGTTCTAGGATTTGTTTTCTCATTTAATTCTTGTGAGTTTTATGATGCATTACATGTTCTTTTACTTCTTATACTTCTTATACATGTTTACTAACCATGTAGGGGCTTCGGTAAGTTTCAATTGAGTGTGGATAAGGAATCCACATTCAACTTCTATCCTTTCTCTTTTACAATTCCATTTTGTGTTTTGCTAAGCACTTATGTGCTTTCTTTTAATAACTCATTGCTTTCCCTTTTTGAATTACAATTCATCTTCTACTTTGGAAGTGAATTGTTTAATTCTTTCTTTCTTTAAACTTTAGGTTGAAACCTCACAAACCTTAGGATCACTCCCTTAACTAATCAATTAGGATTGAGTCTTAGTCCATATAGATTTTTACCTTTATCCTCCCTTGAGTCTCTTTTCTCATCTCAAAGAAAATTCAAAATATCTAATAAAGGTAGGCATTTATTGCATTTAGGCCTTTCACATAAAGAAAAGATTATAAGGGGTCTTCTCTTATAATCTTAAAATGTATAGCATATAGCCCATCTTGGGTCAATGTGTTAAACATTTGATCTTGTGTGAGGGACTTAAATGCAATACTTGTCGAAGGTGCAAATAATAAAAAACACTTCTTCACTTCATAATCAACAAAACACTTAATAAACACAAGTATGCTAGTGTGTTTGAACCTTGACAATTGGAACTAAGTGTGGGGGTCTTCTTCACTCTTAGTGTGCTTTCTTACCCATTCCATCTTGGAATGTGAGGATGTACACATTCCAATGACTAAGATTCAGATACACTATCATATGCAAACAAATGAAAAAACTCTTAAAAGACAAAAACAAACAATAACGTCTTTCCTTCGGGAATTCTTTTCTCACCTCACTCACTCTCAGCGTACGAACGTGCTTCTACTCGTTCTCTTGCAAGATGGTAACGCACTCGGACCAGCGAGCCTGCAACACCTGAGCTAGAACGTAAGCCGTTCTCTAAAAAACACAAACAATCCATCCCTATTGAGGGGAACTACGTCGCTCTGATTCTCATGCTCCCGATGAGATACGTAGGCAGTGGGGTAGGGCCCATGCGAGCACTTCTTTTATTTTCCCTACATTTGTTTCTCGTTCCTTTTCTTTTCTTTCTCCTTTCTTTCTTTCAGTTCCTTTTCCAGTATCCTTTCTTTACACCCTTTGATCGAAACAGCAAGCGTGGATCCCATCGGGTACGATGGACGCGTGGGGGTGCTAATACCTTCCCCGTGCGTAACCGACTCCCGAACCCAGTTCTCTTGGTCGTAAGACCATGCTTTTCCTTTCTCTCAGGTTTACGCGGTGTTTCCTTTCCCTCTCTTGGGATAAATACACATTGCTGGCGACTCTGTTCGGTGCCACTTTCGCGTTTGTACTTGGATGAAAATCCCGGGAGCGACAATCATCATACCAAGTGTCTTCAACAACTTAATCAACTAGAAATCATCAAACCCCTAGAGCATGAGTTTGATAATTCATCTTACCCTTCCTCTTTAATCTGACTTCAGCATACAAGATGAAGCCACTCACCCAAGTACCAAGTCATACAAGACTCAACCACCACAAAGACATCCCTCTGCTCCCGACTTTGGAATGCTATGTGACATCACACAAGAACAGAAAACGAGTAAGGACAGCTACAATCTTCCTTCAACCATAACTCCAGAATCCCACACTTCTAGAGCTCTTTAATTAGAACCTCATGCAGCGGAACTACCAAGGAAACAGATCCTGCTTGCCCTAATAAGATGTCAGAACATCTTATAAGACACATCAACAAAAGAACTAGCCACTTCTTTCGTAGATGTTGTGGAATCTCCCTCAGTAATATGAACAACCAGGAATTTTCCATCAGATATATATATGCAGCGGAACACACACCAGAAAACTCCTCTACAGCCTTCAGGCAAAACATAATAACCCATGCCACTCCATGTGCAATAGGTCAACATAGGTTTGAAAATAAATCAAACCACACATAACCACAACACAGCAGCTTTTCAACCAAAAACTCCAAGCCTTCAGCACATGCCACTACCTGTCACGAACAGTCCATCCTCCAGTTCTAGGGACAATTCTCACAACTATATGAACTTCTCCAAGTCCAAACAACTTTTCAGTAGAAAGCTTCTACCTTGACCATGAACCAGAAAGTATCTTCCCTCGGATCTCATCCAGATACAAAACAGAATGACCTGCTCTGATACCAATTGAAATTTTGGTACAAGTGCAGAATTCAGATGTCCTAAGACATGTTATTCGACATCTGGTCTGACATGAACACATATGGCAAGGTATAAAAATAGTACTGAAAAGCATAAACAAAACATACAGAATTGTTAACCCAGTTCAGATCTAACTATCCTACATCTGGGGGCTACCAAGCCAGGGATGAAGTCCACTATTAGTAGTATCAATTTAAAGCTAAACAACCCGTTTACAACTTATCACTTAATCACTACCCAATGACCCTTCTACCTAGATCCTCTCTAGATATGAGAAACCCTTCTCACTCCCAATCATCGCAATGATGTCTAGCAGTCGACAATCCGCCACTGCATCAACAGCCCTTCACCTATACACTAGTTCAACAAGAACGACACTATTACAAGACACAACTTAGAGTTGCTTAAAAGCTTCCTCCAAGAACAATACTCCTCTTACTTAATAGTTTCGAGGATCACACTAACAAACTGTCTAACTCACAGGTTGAGTGGTACAGGAACCAACCCTAATAATAGAACTTTACATCTTTGGTTGCGTTACCCCACTAGGTTACAAAACATCTATATATATAACCTATTCCCAACTGGATTTGGGCCTAGAAAATGAGCTGCTACCAATCAGCAGAAACTTCTGCTACATAATAGGACTTCAATCTTTAACTTCCTAAAATATCTCCATATTTAGAAAGTCTCAGTTCTTCAATATTTTCTCTCCATCTTGAATCTTTAGGCCTATAAATCAGCGCCTCATGATTGCATAATATTCCAGAATATTCTGCATCAGTTAAAACCTAACAGAATTAACAAACCACTTCAGTTCTGGCACGATGTCGAATGGGCCTGCATGGGACATCTCGATAGGACATGTTGTTCCAGATGTTAACACTACTTCAGCTCAACATGTTCCAATGCACACTAGGACTTCTTGCTCAACCTGTTCTTCTTTAGCAAGATAAACTATCCTATCAAACATATTGCTGTTATTAATTGTTTTACAAAATTAATGCCAACCCTTACAATTAAAGAACTAACACATTCACTAAACATCAGGAATTAAGGTTTCTTGACCTAATTCACCCCTAAGTTGACTTTTGGGACAAATCATGAACCAAGACCTCAAGACATGATTTGAGGGTCTTTAATATACTATATTGATCCTTTGGGACAATGGATTAATCCAAGAAGATTGAGCAACAAGTCTCAATTTCATCTGCACCACAATTAGGGTTTCGCGAGAAAAGTCAACTGTAACTTTGACTTTTGACCAGGACATGCACCCAAACCCTAAGACATGATTCAATATACCCTATGACACCCATGGAACATGTCCATTAAGTTTGATTTAGGTCAAGGACATGATTTCCTGAAGAATTCACAGTTTGGAATTCATCTGATAAAAAGTCAAGTGTGCACAAAAGTCAACTTTGACTTTTTGAGATTTTTCACCAAAATGGATTTTTAACCCTAAAATGATGTTAATGTATGATTTGAATCATCATTCATCAAGAAAAATCAAAGAAAGTGGGATAACTTGTAAAAGGGGTAACCATAAAAACTTAGAAAAATTTCTAAGTTATGGAAAAAGTGACACTGATGTGCCAACTTTGGAGGACCATAACTCCTAAACCACAAGGACATTGTTCCCCATTCAAAGCTTGATTTGTAGATCATATTGCCCTCTACAAAAGCTTCATACTAACTTGTGTCCAAATTCCTCATGGATTTTGAGTTATGGAGTGATCAAAATCAAGAAAAGTCACTTTGTTCCAACACTTAGTGAAAATTTCACTAAGTCAGAATCTGCCTTTACTTTTTCCAAATGTAGGGGGATTTTTCACTTGGATTCAAAAGAGATCAAAACCAAACATGTTCAAATAGTTGTTGTATCATGTAAGGGCTTTCCAAAATGGCCAAGAACATTACCAAATTTAATTTGAGCCATGAGATATGACATTGGCAAGTTGCCTTGCTGAAATCTGCCACGGCAAGGCAGATTTTTGCACTTTTGGTCGATTTGCCAAAATCAGCCAAATCCAAATGCTCCTATCCACTTGGACACCTCTGAGGATTGAATCTAAAGGGGACAATCACTGAGCCAAGCCTCCAAAGTCTTTGGAACAAGAAATAGCATGTTGAACCTAGAATTGCCAAAATAGGGACAAGACTCTAATTTTGGATTGGAGCATTCAATGGAAGCATCAAGGTGGCATGGACTGAGCCATTCTCAAATGAATTCAGTCAAGACTTATCCAAGACCATGGGAACCACAGCCCTGTGCCCTAACCTCTAGTCAATGGCTAGAGGAGACTTGGATTCTCATTGGACAACATTGGCCAAACCTCTGCTGCAGTTACCATTCACTATGGATCCCAAAACAAACTTGCTCTACTATAAATAGAGCTCAATTATGATCAGTTTGAGTACACCAAAGCCATCAAACAGATACTTTCCTCAAAATCTCTTCTTTCACTCCAATTTTGCCTTCTAAGGCAAGTCACTATCGGGTTTTGAGTTTGAGAGCTTTTCCAATCAAACCAATCACACACACACCTCACATACATCATATAGAAGTGATCCAAACACTCACATAACATCTAGAACACAGATTTCACAAAATCACCAGCCAATTGCTCAAGTTCTTGACAGATTTGCAGTTGGGGTACCATCTCAAGTTCCAGATCATTTCAATCCATTCCAAGCATTCATACACACTCCATGGCACCTAGGGAAGCTATCCAGGTCATTGGAACCTAGTTGTAACACCTCCAACACAAATCACGATCACCAGCTACAAGTGGTAAGCATGAGCTCTTCTAACTCTATGATCCATGCAATTTTTGTTGCTCAATAATTTGGCCATATGTTCATAATCATGCATGGAATGTTTCCCCTCAATTAATTGCATTGTTTGAATCGTGTATCAAAAATCCTAGCCTTCATGCAGAAATTAGGGTTCTTGAGGATTTTTCGTGATTTCTTGTTTTATGCTTAATTTAAATTAAATTAATTGTCATAGACATGATCGTGAGGTTGAAACGAGTTGATTGGTATGTGGATTGCATGATATAATCAAGTATTCAGTGAGATTGGAGAGAAAATGCAAATCTGGGCAAACCCAGAACACGCGCGTGTTCTTGGTGTGTTCTTGGCGCCATTTTTTGAAAATTCAAATATTTGAATTTTGTGATTTTGTTTAATTGATTCAAAAATTAATTTCTCTCTGAGTTTTAATGATTTTGAGTTGATTCTTTTTTTAATAATTCACAAAAATGTTAAAATATTTTATTTTATCAAAAAATCCCAAAAAATATTATTTATTTTATATAATTGATATTTTTGCAAAGAATTAATGTTTTAATTGTTTGTGACATTTAAAATATTTTTTCCACCTTGATTTTGCAACTTTTAATGCATTCTAATTATTTTGTAGGTCAATACTTAATTTTTTAAGCATTAATCCAAGATCACAATTTGTTTTCCATATGTTAAACAATTTTGATCATTTTAATTGAATTTTTATTCAATTAAAACACATTTTGAAAACAAATTAGGGTTCTTGGATTAATTAAACCCTCATAAATCATTTTCAAAACACTTTGGGCCTCTAATAGAGTGTAAGACCCAACCCTTTGTAAATACAACCTATTTTGGGCCTCACTTATTGTATAAGTCCCGTTGTATTTCAAAAAATTCGACGCGATCGTAATCCGTTGAAAAACAAATCTTGGGCCTACCCTCGAGTGGTAAGACCCATTTCTTTTCTTTAAAACTCTTTGGGCCTCTAATAGAGTGTAAGACCCAATCCTTTTTTTGACCAAATCATTTTTGGGCCTCAATGTATTGTATAAGTCCCGATACCGTCAAAAAACAAATGGCACGATCGTCGCCTTTTGAAAAATAACTTTTGGGCCTCTCCTTGAGCTATAAGACCCATTCAAAACTTTTGGGCCTCTAATAGAGTGTAAGACCCAACTCCCTTTTAACCAAAACAATTGTAGGCCTCACATATTGTATAAGTCCCTCTGCGTTAAAAGAAAACCTCGGCGCGATCGCCATTTTTAAACAAAAAAATCATCTGGGCCTACCCTCGTGTTATAAGCCCCACTCTTTTTCTTTAAACTTTTTGGGCCTCTTGAGAGAGTGTAAGACCCATCCCTGTGTACAGAAAACCATTTTTGGGCCTCAGTCACTTGTATAAGTCCCTCTGTACAAATTCCACAATGCGCTCACTGATAAAACCCTGGGCCTCTCCTTGAGCTGTAAGCCCCAAATCTTTCTTTTTCAAAGCACTTTCTCCTTTGATTTTTAATATATTGTTGTTTTCAATCTGTCTTTGTTGAACAACTAACCAAACAGCATGGAAGCTCTACAACCGAGTAAGTGTTTATACGCTTTCATTTACCGCTTTCATATACATATAACTGTATTGTGGGGCTATTTCGCTGTAAGTCTTCTTTCATAAACTCATATCAACTGTGTAATAATAGTATAGATATTTCGAGTTTCCCCGGCAACTACGTCTAGAACTAGGTGACGCCGTTTTGTTTATTCGTAGAAATAGACAACTAGATCCCCAGTAGGATCACCAGATACAGTCTTCTCTTCGGCTGTCCTCATTAGGAATTGTCAAGAAACTCTACTCCCAGAGATGAATGTATTCTCCGTGAATGGCATCTTTGAGTTTCTTCCAAATTCTCGAACTTTCCTGGCTTGATCTATTCCTTGTGAATAGCCTGTCTTGAATTTCTCGGGGTTTGGGGACCCACGGGCTTCTTAAAAGCATCGGCCTCCTCTTGGGCATCATACAAGGACCCACAGGCTTCCTAAAAGCAACCCCGCCTCCTCTTGGGCTTAGTACAAGGACCCGTCGGCTTCTTAGAAGTATTCACAGCCTCCTCTTAGGCTTCGTATAATAATCTCTTCCTCCGGGAATGATAGCCTCCTCTTGGGCTTCGTACAAGGACCCGTCGGCTTCTTAAAAGCTTCCAGCCTCCTCTTGGGCTTCGTACAAATTGTCCTGACGACCTCCTAGAGGTATAGGAACAGAACTTAGTCATCTTCATAGAACAGTCTTTTCCAAGAGTCTACTACTATTTCTCAAAGCATAGTACAAAAGATGAAACTCTAGACACGGACAGTCTAATATCCTTAAGTCTCCAAAACATTCTCAAGCTCCCTTCGTTAAATAGGAAGGAAACCCATAGACTCAGACAGTCTCAATACCCTTTGGATTTCCCGTTTCCTCAAAAAACAGGAAATAAACCTGATCCTCGAATCAAAAATCCCTGAGTACAGTGTTACTCATATAAGAACTGATTTTCTCTTTTAAAATCAGTATACTGGATCTGTCACTCAACTGAAACAGTTACAATAGCCTCCTCTTGGGCTTTGTACAATGATTCTTCCCAGCGAAGCAAACGTTGAGCCTCTCTCTCGGGCTTCGTGCGAGATACAAAAGACTCCCTCGTTGAGTCGAACAACGTTTAGCCTCTCTCTCGGGCTTTGTACGAGACACATAAGAGACTCCCTCGTTGAGTCAATCACCCCTTTCGCCTCCATCTCGGGCTTTATACGAGATGCAAAAAGGTTCTTATTGAGCCAAACAAATTTTAGCCTCCATCTCGGGCTTTGTATGAGATACAAAAACACTCTCTTGTTGAGTATAAAAGATCCTCTTGTAGGATCAACCCCTTTTAGCCTCTCTCTCGGGCTTTGTACGAGACACAAAAATACCCTCTTGTTGGGCCCATAGCCTCCTCTTAGGCTTTGTATAAGAAAACCACTGGTTGATCCAATCAAACTTTTAGCATCAAAGTTGTGCCTCGTTCACAGTACACAAACATCTACAACTCCTTTCCCTTCATCTAAATTGCTGTAAGCGGCAAGCCTCTGGATCATCTATATCCATGCCATTGTCCCTCTTTTAGCATGAGAAATTCCTAAGGAAAGATAGCATTGCTCTACACTGAGTTAAAGTCTTCTCCTTTAGGTTAAAAGTCTCCTATAAAGGAAATTATGGCATTGCCGGATTCACATATCCCGGTTAAAGTAATTCTCCTTTATAAACAGTTGTGACATACAACCCCCTCTTTAGAGATGACAAATTCTCTCTATTGTCAAACCTTTTTAGCTTCACATCTTGGGTTTTGAACAAGATACAAATAGACCCTTTAGCTTCACATCTTGGGCTTTGACCAAGATACAAACACCTTTCGCTTCACGTCTTGGGCTTTGAACAAGACATCAAAACAACCATTTCCTCCCATAGAATAGGAGGAACTACGAACGCTCTGATTTCCCTGTTTCAGTAAACGGGAATACGTAGGCATAAGATTGAAAGAAAAATCTTAGTGAGCACACTAAACAAAAACCCAAAATCCCATATCTCCATCAATCAACCCGAAAGCAGTAATTCAAAAACATCAGTCCTAAACATGAACAACCCTGTCATTTCATTCTTAACAAAATAAGCAGAGAAAGGCCCCACCACATTGATCGCATCTGTAACCTAACAGACCA
Source organism: Lathyrus tuberosus (assembly GCA_022829125.1). Lineage (NCBI taxonomy): Eukaryota > Viridiplantae > Streptophyta > Magnoliopsida > Fabales > Fabaceae > Lathyrus > Lathyrus tuberosus. Next base: position 18,416,188 of record JALAZF010000012.1, on the reverse strand, counting down.
CTGTTTAAACTCAGTATGCAAGCAGGGTTAATTGGAGACATCTATTTCCCTTCCTTCATCAGCTTCAATAGGATAAAAAATTAATCGACCTGTAGTAAACCCCAGAGCGACAGTGCTTAAGAACCATGTCCAAAATCGCTCGCTACACATACAATTATATAATAACACAAAAATACACACGTAAAATATTCTCACCACAACTTACACCAGAATTCAAATACAAAACTACACAATGCATATCTCATATATCCACCACCAATGCATCTTAATCATGCACAATACAATTATCACCATCACAAATATATATATATATATATATATATATATATATATATATATATCTCAACTCATCAATTCCAATCACAATTCCACACAAAATCAATTCATTCATGATTTATGCAAATGCACAGAGACTGACACAACGACTCTATGCAATGCAATGCGGTACCATCCATCCATCATCTCAACACTAGTTCACTCAGGAACTATTGGAACCATCGCTTGTTACTTAGTGTAACTCCCCGTCGGGCAAACGATGTTCCCCGTCGCTTTCGGTCCTCTTGGTATAAGGCGCACGACGTTTATGGATCACTTTCAATCCTCTTTGTATAAGGCGCACGATCTGATCACTTTCGGTCCTCTTTGTATAAGGCTCACGATCGTCTATAATCATCGCTTTCAGTCATCTTTGTATAAGGCGCACGATGTTATAGCGGATTCCCTCTGGAATCGTTTCGTCACTCACACCCACTAGGGCATACGACATCACAAGAATGCATATCATGATGCTTGGCATACAATGACTTATGACATTCAAATGCACACATATATGCAATCATTTCAATCAATAATAATCATGTTTTGCACTCCAGCCCAAAACAATGTATTTAATTGCCATAAGGCCACAAACCCTCATCACAACATTTAAACACATGCATTCACCTCATATAATCATCACACAAGTCATACAACATATATCACCAGCACATTGCATGATAACACATCAATTACGCACAATTAAAACGGTAAAAGTCGACAAAACGACACATTTCCAAATTCCCGACTTAATTAAATCGGTCAACAATCTCAAAACCATCATCATAAGAAAGTGCAGTTCAATAGCTATTCAACGATACCAAGAATGTTAAAAACGGATAATCGGGACACAAGTTACGGACTGAACAAGAAAAGTAATCGCGAAAAAACACAATTCTGCAATCTTCCTGGCCATACTCGTATTTCCCTGAGCCATACGCGTATTGCCTTGCTCCCTCGCCCATTCCATACATGTATTGCCCAACTTGATACGCGTATGGGCAGAGACCAATCCCTCCTAAAAATCCCACTAAAAACTCCAATACGCGTATTGCCTCACTTCATACGCGTATTGCCCTCAACCTTACGCGTACCATTACGCAAATGGGCAGATAGCCGAGAAAATGAAACTCCATACGCGTATTGCCCTCACTCCTTCAATGCCATACGCGTATTGCCTTAACCAATACGCGTATTTCCTTGAGTGATACGCGTATGGGCAGTGGAAAAACCAGAAATTTCCTGAATAATTTTTCTGCGAAATTCAACCAAAAATCACTCCCAATCTCACCTAAACACCAGAAAATTACCAATTGAATGCCTAACAACATGTATCTATCATGTAGCAACAATAAGGAACACTAAAACATGATTTCAGACATAGATTATACCAATTTCTAGCAATTCCAATATATTATGGTTTTTACTCTATATTTCAATTTCAATCCAATATCAACCAAAAACATACATACATAATCATACACAAGTATAAGATAATCGAGTTTCCTACCCTTACCCGATTTAATCGTGTTTTTGAAAGTCGGTTGATCGATTTCTTAATCCACAAGTTTTCTCTCTTTTTCTTCTCTTCTTTTCCTTCTTTCTCTTTTTCTTCTTCTCTTTTTCTTTCCTTACTATTTTTCTCTCTTTTCTTTCTATTTCTAACTTAAGGAAAATAAAGCAAAATGACCAAATTACCCCTACACTCAAATATCTCGCAAACGCTCCCAAAACGCGATAAAACATAACAACAATGAAAAATAATATATTTTCAAATAAAAGTCAAAAATATAATAATATAATAATAAAATAATCAAAACGACTCGATTAAATAAAACTAACCAAAACTGGGACGTTACATTTAGGACTCATTTCACTTTGCTTATTGGTTGATGTTACTCCTAGATTAGAATTAGGACATTTGCATAGGCATAGGTGCATAGTTTTGCATTTTCCTTTCAATTATTCAATAGTTGAGCTTGGCTTGGAGTTGGTAAGTACTAGTGTTACTTTACATTGTTGTCTACACTTATGTGACTTCTCTTTCATCTCGTTCTTCTTTAATTCTCCTTTGTGATTAAATCATCTAATGTTTACTTGTGTATTGATCACATGTTCTCTTAGGATTCTTAGCATGAATCTAATTTTGGATTAGGTTCAAGGTAGGAGAGACATTAGGTTACCAATCCAAGTATGCTAACATAGGTAGAGATTTCCCTCCTAACCTCAACTATAGGATCAACCATTGCATGACAACTTCTAGGATGGAGTTCCCCTTAGGGTTTTCTTTTAACCACTTGAGTCTCTCTCCTATCTCTCTAATAGAAAAGTAAAAACACTTAATAAATATTATATGTAGAGTGCGCCATGAGCCTTAAGTACATGGGAAGTGATAAGCGAGAGTCCCTCCTTACCTTATCTAGGTTTTGCATACGTCCCGTCTTGGGTCGATTTTGCAACGCATTCGATCCTATGTCATAGTCTTTAGCACAATACATACTGCAAACAAAATAAATCAAAACATTTCTTCTAAAAGACAAAAACAAATCAATCGTCTTCCTTCAGGATTCTTTTCTCATCTCACTCATTCTGATCGTAAGGATACACTATTTCCGTTCTACCACAAACAGGTAAACGCATAAGTCTCCATGCAACGAGCGACAACACCTAAACTGCTAGGACGCGAACGTTAGCATCATCAACCTAAAAAACACAAACAACAAAGGTCGGTAGGTGAAACTATGACTGCTCTGATTTCCTCTCTCCTGTCCGATTGAAGATACGTAGGCACAAGACGACGATGTCTTAGCGAGCAACCTTCCCCCAACCATCCCGTAGTCCTCTGAACTATGTTGACTCTGACTTTCCCACTCCCAAGGGAATACGTAGGCCTAGGAACATGATGTTATACCAAGTCACCTTTTTTTTTCTCCCATTTCATTCCAGTTAGCATTGGAGCTTCAGATACCTACACCCTTTAATCAGAACAACAAGCCTGGATCTCATAGAGTACGATGAATGCGAGGGGGTGTTAATACCTTTCTCTCACGTAACCGACTCCTGAACCCCGACTATGGTTGCGATGATCATGTCTTCCCCTCCTTCAGGTTTTATTCTATCGTTTCATTTCCTTGCGTTGGGATAAATAACGTTCGGTGGCGACTCTTCTGTCTTTTCCGCCAGTTGATTTTCGCAGTTGCGACACTCCCGAGTAGGCATCCATGAAGGACAAGAGTTTGAAACCTGTGGAATTGTCTACTAACTTATCAATGATAGGAAAAGGATAAGCGTCTTTCGGGAAATCCCGGTTGAGATCGGTGTAATTAATGCATATCCTCCACTTTCCATTATGTTTTTTTACTAATACAATATTGGACAGCCAGGTTGTATACCTGGCCTCCGAGATAAATTTCGCCTCTAAGAGGTTTTTTACAAGTTTTTCGGCAGCCTGTGCCTTCTCATCGGACTGTTTGCGTCTGCGCTGCGCTACCGCCCGAGCTGATGGGTCGATGGTGAGCTGATAGCAGGCAGTTTCAGGGTTGAGGTCGGGCATGTCCGCGGCGCTCCAAGAAAATAAGTCTGCATTATCTCTCAGGCATGTCTTCAACTGCTCTTTTACCTCTTCGGGAAATCTTGCGCCTATCTTGACTCCTCTGTTGGGGTTGTCCCCAAAGTGATTACTTCGAAGTCCCCATCTGGTATATGATGCATGATGGTTGATGCAAGGGAGCTTCCTGTCACTGCTGTCCTCCTTGCCTTCTTTTGAGATTAGGCTGTCGAGGTCAATGGTGTGCACTGGGAGAGCTGGCTTTTTGTCAGGATGGTTCTCTTTTCTGGGAAGGTCTTCGTCTCTTGCTCGTTTGACGGCTTTTGGTGTTGCACCAATCGAGCTCTGCCCTCTGGTAGCTACTTCAAAGCATCTCCTTGCAGCCTCTATATCTCCATGCAAAGTGGTAACGTGACCCTTCTCCGTGTAATATTTCATCTTGAGATGAACTGTTGAAGGAACGGTGATCAGCTCAGCAAGGGTTAGTCTCCCCATAATACACCGGTACAACGATAGACAGTCGATGACCAGGAATTGTGCTTTGATCGTCTTGGAGGCCTCCTCCTCCCCGAATGTGACTGGGAGTTCCATGTACCCCCAAGGCCTGACGGTAGCCCCATTGAATCCTTGCAGGTCTAATCCCACGTAAGGAGACATGTTCTTCTGATCGAACTTCAATGCACGAAACAAACTGGTGTACATAATGTCCACCGAACTGCCCTGGTCGACCAGGATTCGTCGGACATCCGTGCTAGCCAGTCTGGCCCTGATGAGTAGAAGGATGTGTGAGTTTGGGGAACCTCCAGGAAGTTCTTCACGATAGAATGTGATGGACTGAGAACGTCCTCGAAACTTCTCGAGCGTGGACAGTCGGTCAGGGCTATAATCGATCAGCTGATCGAATTCCTTTTGACTGACCCTATAGTGAGCTCATTATACCCACCACAGGAGATGACCATCGCAGTGGGGAAGGCCTCCCAAGAATTGTGTGCGGCAAAATGCGGAGGATCCTGGAGGTAGTCAGGGACGAAGAAATCCTCTGGCTGCGAGACAGACATGGCAACTTGCAGGGGAGGATTAGATGGCGAAGCTTCTGTTTCCTTCTTAGACTCCGATGTCTCTCGTCTGAAAGCTTCTCCCTTCTTCGTGTACTGCTTTAAGTGACCCTTCTTGATGAGGATCCCGATGGCGTCTTTTAGATGACGCAATCTTCAATCACGTGGCCATGACTACGATGAAAGCGGCAGTACTTGCTTTTGTTTGTGTTGTCCTTCGATGTTGTTGGTTTAGGGAAACGAACGCCCCTTACTTAAACTTTGCGTTAATGCATTCAGAGAGAATACGTTCGCTGGGAGCTGCCAACAAGGTGTACTCTGTGAAGCGACCAACAGGTCCTTTATGCTCGCGAGGACGATCGTCTCGTCGTCTCTCCTTGTCTCGTCGGGGAGCTTCTGACTCGTCCTTTTTTGTTGCCCTGGAATTCTCCTGGTCCCTTGAATCCCGGGCCTTGTAGGCGGCTTATTTTTCCTCGTATTGTATATAAGCTTGGGCCTTACGGAGGAGTTCGGCCAGAGTACGAGGTGTCTCGATGCCCATTGCTTTGCGGAACTCACTTTTTGGCCTCAACCCCTTCTCGAGGAGGTATTTCTTCACGTGGTCCGTTGTGTAGACCTCTACAGCTTCCTTTTTGAATCTCTCAATATAAGCATGCAGGGGCTCATCCTTGCCCTGAATAATGTCTTCCAGAGTGGCTTCCGACTTGGGATGACGTCTGAAAGTGGTGAAGTATCGGGCGAACTGGTTTTTAAGGTCCTTCCACGAGGTGACTGAGCCTCGGGGAAGACTCTTATACCAGGTTATGGCTCCCTTTCTAAGGGTGATGGGGAACAACCTGCACTTGATGGCTCCGCTCACATTGTGATAATGGAGTATGGCTTCAATGTTCTCTATATGGTCGCCAGGATCTGAGGTGCAATCATAGAGAGCTGGAGGGGGAGACTTCTCCAGCCCACGAGGGATACGGGTGTCCATGATCTCTTAGGATAGAGGTCCATGGACGTCATCGTCGTTGCTCCTTGTCGATGACCTGCATAAGGAGTGACTGCGCCCATGGCTTCTGCTGCGTCGAGGAGAGTACCCTCGCTGACGACGATGTTCGCGATGTTTTTCTGAAGGCTTGGTCCTCTTGGGGGCAGGAGAACGTCTGGACCTCCGAGTAGGAGTACGATGCCGTCTCCTAGTGACCTCTTGCTCAGGTTATTCTGATTTTGATCGTCCCCTGACAGGGGAAATGCTTCGGAACTTGTCTCGCCGATGTTTCTGAGAGGGGGAACGAGGGCGTGGAGACGGACTGCGAGGCATTTGTTAAGGAAGTTGCTCTTGAAGGGCATGTTCCAGCATGTGGATCTTCTCGCCCTGCTGGAAGATCAAGTAGTTGGATTTTTTGAGGGAGGCAATGAGGGCCGCAATGCTGGGATCAGCGTCTTGAGGAACAGGTATGGGCTCAAAGACGTGACCGTAAGTCTGCATGCGTGATTTCACGTCGTCGGATGAAGGAGATGCAGTCTTTCCGTCCCTGTGGTCGGTCTCACAGACCGCAGCTCTAGGGTTGTGGTGGTCGACGTTTTCCAATATGATGGCGACGGCAGAATCTTGATGGGCATCATCATTACGGGTAGAGGCCATGATGATCGAGGAAATTTTAGAGAGTAAGCTTTGGTCTTTAGGTTGATAAGATGAGGGATTGTGGTTTAAAAAGACGGGGAAGCGACGATTCCCACAGACGGCGCCACTGATCTGGTGTAATTAGAATGAATATTCGTGACCTTCCGTGTAGGGCAACAACGATGTTTGTAGGAGAGGTGGGGGTGTACCTGCAAGGTACTCCGATGCCAAAGTAAGTTTGGGCTAGAGAAAGCAAGTACAAATTATTTAGGTATGAGTTAGAATGAATATCAGATATTGAATACCTGACCCACTCAAGTGAGAGGGTATTTATAGAAAAACCCCCAGCGCGGGGCCAAGGTCTCCCATGTGGCCGAAATATCTAGTCGACCAATGGGAGATGTAACGCCCGGTTATTTAATTAATTATTTAATTAAATATCTTCGTATTATTTGTGTGTTTTGTGTTGGTTGTCGAAAATGTCGTGTTGAGTTGCTATGTCAGTTTTAGTTGAATTAATCAGAAAATGTTGATTTAAGTTGTGTTGACCTTAGTTGAATTAATTAATTTAATTAAGATGATTTAAGTTGTAGAAATAATAGGGTGTTAATATATATTAGAAGTATAGGAGAATATTGGGCTTAGAGAGATGGTAGTAATAGTGGGGGGTATAGTAATGAGGCCTAATAAGAAAAATAAGATAATAGAGTTATTATATTAGGTTTTAGAAATAAAAAGGAATTAGAAGAAGCAGTAAAGTGGAAGTTGCAGAAAAAGAGGAAAAATAGGAGAAGAACGTGGAAGTTACGGAGAAGAGAAAGAATGAGGGTTGTGGAGAAAAGAAGAGTTCGTTGAAATCGCAGAAAAGTGGAAGAAGAAGTCTGGGAGAAATTGATCATGGACCGTTCCAGACCAAAAAAGCAAAAGGTTTGAAGCCATGGAAAAGCTATGATGCAATCGGAATTATAGAGCGGTCTCCAATCCAAGGTAAGGGTGGGGTTCTTACCTATAATTGGGTATATGATGAATGATATGTGGGATAAGATTTGTAGGATTGCCTTGCGTATGTTGTCTGCGTGTGTTGATTATATTGTCTGTGTATGTTGATTTCGTAATTGATACCGAAGATCGATAATTGGTTGATGCTGTTGAATTTAGTCATGAAAAATGAATGTAAGTTAATGTGAGTATAATCATGGCCCTAAATTATGTGTATTGAGATGGTTGAAAGGTTGGTTTGTGATCGATCAGAAAGAGAAAATTGGAAGAATGAGAGAAACTGAGAGAACGAAGGCTAACAGGTGGGACGCCCGTCTGGGAGGCATGACGACCGTCATGGCCTTGTTACGACCGCCACGAGGGTTAGGACCGCCACGGATTGGTTACGACCGTCACGCAGAACAAAAATTAAATTGAGATTTTCTGGTTGTTGTATGTCTGTAGGCATAGTATAACTGAACTTAGCAAATGTGTTTGCAGAAAACATAATTAATTGAGAATCGGTATATATATATACGCATAGTATATTACTAGTAGCAGAAAATATTAAGTAGCATGAGGTAATAAGTTGTAACAGAGCCGGTATTTAAAGTAGCAGAAAACCATAGTGTTGATACATATAATTAAGAGTAGTAGTGTATACTTATTTGAATTAATTAATTGAATTAAGTTAGTATACGTATGCATGTTTAGCAGAGCAGTCTTCTACATATAATTAAATAGCAGTATAATTAAAGTAGCAGTAGAGATGAAGCAATGGAATGAACAATATAATTTAGCAGTGTGCATTAATTTGGCAGAGTAAAAATATATAGCTGAGGCAAGTACCAAATTTGCAGATTATGTATGGGTAAGTAACAGAGGTGATTATAATAAGTGGCATACTGAATATATATGTAACAGAGTCATAATGATGGTAGCTCATTAAAGAAGGATAGTAGGATTAATTTAGTAGCAGGTTAGTTACGTGGCAGAGCTAGTATTATATGGCAGAACCGATATTAATAGTGTAGTATTAATTTATCAGAGGCATAATAAGTACTTTAGTAGAGTAGAAAATATTAGTAATTGTAGCTGGTAGTTAACTAACCGATCTTAGTAGAATTGTCCGGAACAATTACGGATCGTTGTTGTATATTTTTGTTGATGTTGAGTTTTTGTTGTTAACATGTCGTTGTTGATAAGTTGTTGTAGATGTGTTGTATTGTTGTTAAGTTGTTGTCGAATTGTTGTTGTTGCGTTGTTATTGTTGAGTTGCAGTTGAAATTTAGCCATTATGTCGTTGTTGAAATGTTGATACCAAGTTGTAGGCCTATGGCCAGTGTTGAATTTGCTGCGAAGTTGCTGTTGAATTGATATTAAGTTGTAGGCCGGTGGCCAAAGTTGAAATTGTTGTTAAGTTGCAGTTGTGTTGTTGTTGTGTTGTTGAATACGTTGATGTTGTAGTTGTTGTCGTATGCATAGCATAGGATACCAAGTTGGCCTGGATTGGCAAATTACTAAGTTGGCCTGGACTGGAAAAATATTTAAGTTGAAGGCTTATGCCTTGGCCTGTATTGGCAACCTGCGAAGAAGGCTTATGCCTTGTTGATGCCTCTATTAATTGGCAGTTATTAAGTTGGGAGTTTTGCTCCGTTTTTAAGTTGGGAGTTCTGCTCCAATGGTACCACATGCATGTGCATCGTAATGAGTCGCATTTCATGTTGCTTCTTGAGCTGTGGTGTTGATGAAATAGATGCTATAACGAGTTGATGATTTTGTTGGGATGATAAAATTTGTTGTTATACTATGTTGATGTTTGTGTTGTAATAAATGTTGTTATAAAGCGGTGAAGTGGTGATTTTATATGATCTGATGCTAATATATTATTTATCATACATCCGATTATATTGTTAGATATCTCACCCCTTCTGCTGATATTTCCCCTACCATGGGAAATGGACAGGTACTCAAGGATAGCAGTGGCAGTTTGGAATAGCTTTTTGGAGTCCTTATGTTGTTTTATTGCAAGTCAAGAGGGTATTTCTCTGATACGTAACACCCGGGGGGGATGAACGATCGTTGTTTTATAGTTTTTATATTTCAGTTGTTGAATTTTAAGTTGATATCATTGACTACTTGTCGTGTTGAAGTTGTTTTTAGTTGAACAAAAGATGTTATGACAATTAAGTTGAAAATCGTGATTTCACTATTTAGTTAATCAAAGTTGTTTTATTTTAAAGACTAACTTTGTTGTTATCGGTTCATCCGAGTTAAAGTGTTATGTATCAGATTAACATGCGATAATATGAGGTCGTTTTAAGTTGAAAGTGTAGAATCTCATTTGTATGTTGAAATTTTGAAACTCTGATTTTATAATTATCCGCCGGGTAGAAATGAGGCGTTACATTTAGTGGTTTCAGAGCAGGTCGGTCTGTCCGGCCAAGTTGTCTAATGTTGTTTATCCCTTAGTATGCGACAAGTGTGTGGAACACTGTCGGTACTTGTTTCTTTTCCTAATCGATGGTATGCAGGAGTAGGTTTGAAGATAAGTAGGGAAGAAGATTTGCTTCTCGGATGTGTTTGGTTGTAAGATGTTGGCTCAGTATGCGGCTGATGGCGACAGCGCAAGTATTGTTGAAGTTTTGTTGTTTCCCGAATCCGAAGATGACATGGATTCAATATTTTGTTTGTTAATCAAGTTGGAACGTCTTGAGGGAGGATGATCAGACGTTGTTGATGTTTACTTCTCGAAGGATGAGGAGCAATGTAACGGTTGTTGATATATGAGTAGAGTGTAAATACCTGATGTTTCTGAAGGTGATTGTTAAGTAACAAGGATAATTTTTAGAAGATGGAATTTAGAAAGTTGCGATATTTCAGCATTGCTGGTGGACTGTGAAGTTGTCGGTTTGAGTAGCCATTGCGTAAGATGTCGACATTTGAGCAGTGAGGGAGTAATAGATTACTGTAGACCGTGTCGTGGGATCCTTGTGAGTGATTGTAAAAGTTGTTGAAGTTGTTGGAATGTTTTGGATCGCGAGACAGAGTCAGAAATGCGAGGAGATGAGTATGATTTCAAGAATGATAAGTGTTGGTACTGGTACGAAGAAATTCTATTCCGATGATTATCGTAATGCGTGTACAAGTATGTAGTTGCATGACGTCGGTGTTCGCATTTTCGGATAACTTTGGAAATTCATATCTTGTGTTCCGAGTATTGGAATGATGTTCCGTTTGAACCTATGAGGGGATAAAAATATATTTTATCCTATGAAAGTGTTTTCGAATACGGTAAATGCATTCCTATATGGAGGGACTCTAAAGTCGGTTACGGAACTAGAGGCTTTTTGGGCATAAATGGTTGTTATCGCAGTTGTTTGAGACAAGGTCAAGCGTAATATGCTGTTGGCAAATAAGTGGAGAAATGAGATGTTCGACATTAAAAAGGATGTGAAAGTATTGGCGAAGCGCATATAGATGCAGCTTATGATGATTAACAACGATTAGAATGAAGATGTCCTTTTAAAGGAAGATGCTTTTAAGAGGAATTAGAGTCATGTTTATGATGCCAAGGTAGTGGCATGTGTAAAAGAAGAATTGGAGAGGTTCTATCACCAAAGCGGTGTGGAACGGCATTGTTGAGATTTCAATTGGAACGAGACGACGTGTAATGTACTGGTATAGTAGTAATTCTTGAGTCGGAGAATACTTAACCTTCGTGTGAGGGTAAGTGAGGGTAACGTGGACCGTGTAAGGTGTTGGGCGTTGGTGTCTCATCGACAAGATCGAATGAGAGGGAAATTGTGGGAGTATTTGTAAACCTCATTAGAAATTATTAGATTATGATGCTTTAGGTGACTTGTGTACAAGTTCTAAAGGAACACTATTATGGTTTGGTAACGAGGGTTTATACTCCATTATGGTTGTCGGCTATCTATTGACAAATTGAGGAACTGATCACCCTTAATCTCTTGTTGATAGTAGATGAGATCGTGTTGGATGGTATAGACTTGTCTTGCTATCTTAATAGTGTGTAAATTGATTGATGTTATATCGTGAGGGTAGTCGCTCACCAGTTGGTGTGGATTAATAGAGGAGTGGCTCGAAAAGAGTTGGGACGTATTGAACAATTTGGAGTAGCGGGTTTATATGCGAGTTAACGTCACAAAGTGAAAGATTGAGAATATCAAGTGAACGACGATTTTATGGTGGATGTTAAAGAAAGTCTGAAACTTGATTGACCTTGTAAAACCATATAGTTGACAGAAATTTTAATAAGGACGGTGACTTAAGATGGATGATCAAAGTTACGCAGCTGAAGCGTGATGTGGCGCATTTGTTATGCGTGTACGACTCGTTAGAAGGGAAGGACTAAATATCAGAAGCCTAAGGGAATGATAAGTCTTGATCTACGTGTTTGACTGGGTGGATTGTTGATATAAGGATGGTGTGATAGGATATTGTGTTTTCTCGTAAATATTTGTTGATTTTATAAGGATATTATTGTGGTTGTTGGTTGATGGTAAGTTGTGTGTATATTTGTTGAGTTATACTGCTAAGTTGACTTATAATGATTTTGTTCCCGTTGCTGTGATGTGTTGTTGGTTACCGTAAATGATGAATAATACTCCATAATATGACGAAGTTGGTTATGTTGGCTATATGGATGTCACCATAAGGGCGATACGACGATATGGATAGAGTTGTTGATATTTTGTTGATAATTGACATACATATATACACGGGAATGAAATTGTGTAAGTGTTTCGGTGTTGAAGATGTTAAGATGATAATGTGATGTTGTATATCCAGGTATAAGTGTGTATGGATGTGGCTACTTAGATGTTGATATGTCAAGATATTATCGAGTGGTTAATAAATTATTGACGATTATGTCGCGACGATGTTAAATGATTAACATATGTGTATTGGATTGAAATCATGTTGAGTTGTAGTTATGTCAGAAAAGTAGGGATCGAAGTGTTGCCAAACGCGACTTGAGGATCAAGGAGTTGGATGCGGAATTGCGTTAAAAGTGGTAGCATCAAATAGATTTTCGAGGACGAAAATATTCTAAGTGGGGGAGAGTTGTAACGCCCGGTTATTTAATTAATTATTTAATTAAATATCTTCGTATTATTTGTGTGTTTTGTGTTGGTTGTCGAAAATGTCGTATTGAGTTGCTATGTCGGTTCAAGTTGAGTTGTGTTGACCTTAGTTGAATTAATTAATTTAATCAAGATGATTTAAGTTGTAGAAATAATAGGGTGTTAATATATATTAGAAGTATAGGAGAATATTGGGCTTAGAGAGATGGTAGTAATAGTGGGGGGTATTGTAATGAGGCCCAATAAGAAAAATAAGATAATAGAGTTATTATATTAGGTTTTAGAAGTAAAGAGGAATTAGAAGAAGCAGTAAAGTGGAAGTTGTAGAAAAAGAGGAAAAATAGGAGAAAAACGTGGAAGTTACGGAGAAGAGAAAGAATGAGGGTTGTAGAGAAAAGAAGAGTTCGTTGAAATCGCAGAAAAGTGGAAGAAGAAGTCTGGGAGAAATTGATCATGGACCGTTGCAGACCAAGAGAGCAAAAGGTTTGAAGCCATGGAAAAGCTATGATGCAATCAGAATTAAAGAGCGGTCTCCAATCCAAGGTATGGGTGGGGTTCTTACTCTATAATTAGGCATATGATGAATGATACGTGGGATTAGATTTGTAGGATTGCCTTGCATATGTTGTCTGCGTGTGTTGATTATATTGTCTGTGTATGTTGATTTCGTAATTGATACCGAAGATCGATAATTGGTTGATGCTGTTGAATTTAGTCGTGAAAAATGAATGTAAGTTAATGTGAGTATAATCATGGCCCTAAATTATGTGTATTGAGATGGTTGAAAGGTTGGTGTGTGATCGATCAGAAAGAGAAAATTGGAAGAATGAGAGAAACAGAGAGAACGAAGGCTAACAGGTGGGACGCCCGTCTGGGAGGCATGACGACCGTCATGGCCTTGTTACGACCATCACGCGGGTTACGACCGCCACGGATTGGTTACGACCGTCACGCAGAACAAAAATTAAATTGAGATTTTCTGGTTGTTGTATGTCTGTAGGCATAGTATAACTGAACTTAGCAAATGTGTTTGCAGAAAACATAATTAATTGAGAATCAGTATATATATATATATATATATATATATATATATATATATATATATATATATATATATATATATATATATATATATATATGCATAGTATATTACTAGTAGCAGAAAATATTTAGTAGCATGAGGTAATAAGTTGTAACAGAGCCGATATTTAAAGTAGCAGAAAACCATAGTGTTGATACATATAATTAAGAGTAGTAGTGTATACTTATTTGAATTAATTAATTGAATTAAGTTAGTATACCTATGCATGTTTAGCAGAGAAGTCTTCTACCTATAATTAAATAGCAGTATAATTAAAGTAGCAGTAGAGATGAAGCAATGGAATGAACAATATAATTTAGCAGTGTGCATTAATTTGGCAGAGTAAAAATATATAGCTGAGACAAGTACCAAATTTGCAGAGTATGTATGGGTAAGTAACAGAGGTGATTATAATAAGTGGCATACTGAATATATATGTAACAGAGTCATAATAATGGTAGCTCATTAAAGAAGGATAGTAGGATTAATTTAGTAGCAGGTTAGTTACGTGGCAGAGCTAGTATTATATGGCACAACCGATATTAATAGTGTAGTATTAATTTATCAGAGGCATAATAAGTACTTTAGTAGAGTAGAAAATATTAGTAATTGTAGCTGGTAGTTAATTAACCGATCTTAGTAGAATTGTCCGGAACAATTACGGATCGTTGTTGTATATTTTTGTTGATGTTGAGTTATTGTTGTTAACATGTCGTTGTTGATAAGTTGTTGTAGATGTGTTGTATTGTTGTTAAGTTGCTGTCGAATTGTTGTTGTTGCGTTGTTATTGTTGAGTTGCTGTTGAAATGTAGTCGTTATGTCGTTGTTGAAATGTTGATACCAAGTTGTAGGCCTATGGCCAGTGTTAAATTTGCTGCGAAGTTGCTGTTGAATTGATATTAAGTTGTAGGCCAGTGGCCAAAGTTGAAATTGTTGTTAAGTTGTAGTTGTGTTGTTGTTGTGTTATTGAATACGTTGATGCTGTAGTTGTTGTCGCATGCATAGCATAGCATACCAAGTTGGCCTGGATTGGCAAATTACTAAGTTGGCATGGACTGGCAAAATATTTAAGTTGAAGGCTTATGCCTTGGCCTGATTGGCAACCTGCGAAGAAGGCTTATGCCTTGTTGATGCCTCTATTAATTGGCAGTTATTAAGTTGGGAGTTTTGCTCCGTTTTTAAGTTGGGAGTTCTGCTCCTATGGTACCACATGCATGTGCATCGTAATGAGTCGCATTTCATGTTGCTTCTTGAGCTGTGGTGTTGATGAAATAGATGCTATAACGAGTTGATGATTTTGTTGGGATGATAAAATTTATTGTTATACTATGTTGATGTTTGTGTTGTAATAAATGTTGTTATAAAGCGGTGAAGTGGTGATTTTATATGATCTGATGCTAATATATTATTTATCATACATCCGATTATATTGTTAGATATCTCACTCCTTCTGCTGATATTTCCCCTACCATGGGAAATGGGCAGGTACTCAAGGATAGCAGTGGCAGTTTGGAATAGCTTTTTGGAGTCCTTATGTTGTTTTATTGCAAGTCAAGAGGGTCTTGCTCTGATACGTAACACTCGGGGTGGGGGGGGGGATGAGCGATCGTTGTTTTATAGTTGTTATATTTCAGTTGTTGAATTTTAAGTTGATATCATTGACTACTTGTCGTGTTGAAGTTGTTTTTAGTTGAACAAAAGATGTTATGACAATTAAGTTAAAAATTGTGATTTCACTATTTAGTTAATCAAAGTTGTTTTATTTTAAAGACTAACTTTGTTGTTATCGGTTCATTCGAGTTAAAGTGTTATGTATCTGATTAACATGCGATAATATGAGGTCGTTTTAAGTTGAAAGTGTAGCATCTCATTTGTATGTTGAAATTTTGAAACTCTGATTTTATAATTATCTGCCAGGTAGAAATGGGGTGTTACAGAAGACTGCCAAGTGGAAGGTCTAGCACATGACCTTATGACCTGGTACAACTGTCACCGTGAACTCTGAAGGGGCAGTTGGTCGCGTGAACTGTCAGGCGCGTGAGGTGGACGTCCCCAACGACTATATTCTCCCCAACGACTATATCGTGCCCAACGACTATATTGGTTGAATCTCGTTATTTGGCCTTGCCAAAAGCTGGACTGGGTTAGGCCTTTCCCTATTGTGGGCCATGTGCCTGCCCAGTCCAGAACACTTTCTTAGAAGCAATCTTGCAAACACATTTCTTGTATCTCATTGATAGAGTTTGTATTCCTTGAGAGACTAAGGTTTAGTCAGGATTCTCGAGAAGACATTGACGTGTTGTCTTTGTGTGTATGTAATCAGTTAATTATGGTGGATTAAGTCCTTATTGATAAGACGAAATCACCTTGGCGGGTGGATTGGACTAGCTTCGTTAACAGTGAACCAGGATAAAAATATTTGTCTTCATTTATTTTTGTTCTTGTTTCATCTTTGAGTGTTTTGGGTACGAAAAATTTTGATATTAGAAACCCAATTAAAATTCCCCTTTCTTGTGTTTCTTGTTACCTCCATTAACTTCCTATGAGGAAACTCAGCCCTAAAATATAAAAAAATTAAAACCAAACAAACACGTCAAAAATACAAAGTTAAAATACTAATAAACATACCTATCAGTCGTGGTGTTACCCAAATGAAGCACTCAATTAATCCATGCTCTAACAAATCCATGTCTATGAGGAATTAACCACATGTCGTTCACATAATCAATAAATTCACTATAAGGTACATATGCCTGCTCAAGTTTTTGCAACTATTGATCATACGTAACCTCATCACTAGCCCATACAACTTCCATCCATAATGTGTATATCGTCTTTTGCATGTCGTTCACCACATATTGCTTGCATTTTGAACCAACATTTTTGTTGATGTGAAATGGACATAGAAAATTAATCGTCCTTGGAAACACAACTTCAATTACTTTCATCAAATCAAGATCTCTATCATTCAAAATCACTTATGAACACAAATCTTTCTTCACTAAAAAATTGTTTCGGTTTATCCAACACCCAGCAAAAGTTCTCTGTCTGCTCAGATTCCGTATAAGCAAATGCAACACAAAATGTCAACTCGGTTGATGTCATTTCGACAATTTCAAATAGAGGTTGTCTATATTTGTTTGTCTTATAAGTGATGTCCATAACTAACATAATAGGAAAAATATTCAACAATTTAACTGAATCTGGATGGACCAAAAAAATATCTCTCACAACTTCCGAGCCATATATTTTTCTACTCCAGTAAACATAGCCCGCGCCCTCTATAATCTTAAACAAATGTTGTATCTTTCTTCTAGGACTTCTTATCTCCTTTTGTAACTTACTCTTATGCTTACATATTTGCGTGATCCGAGTGACATTCTCCAGATCTCGCTCTTGCAAGGAAAGCAATATGTGTCTAGGTGAAACCTGTCTCTTTGTCAAATCAACAACATGTTACTTCTCATTTGTGCTTAGCCTACCAACAAAGAAATGGCCTTTTAATCTATCAGGTAAGCCATGTTTATGAAGTCTACATTTTACATCAACCTTCCATCAAAATCCATTTTTCACCAGAGTCAACATGATTTTGAATGGATGTCCACATTTCTTAGTTGCACTTTGTGTTCCACTATTTGTATCCTTGTATTTTCCACCTTTATCACAATCAAATATTACTTTGTTGTTTCTCCCTCTCTTGTCTGTTTCAGTATTTAAACGAGTGATGATAACAATTACTTTATTTCCAAGTCCAGCCTCTTTGATTCACCTTATCACTTCTTCTCGTGTATCAAATATTTGTGTAGTTGAGAATGTGTCAGATGTATCTAAACATATTTGGTTTTTATCGCATATTTGTATAGAAAATTCCAAACTTGCAACATAAAAAATGTCATTTTTTTTAAAATGACTACGGGGACAATTTTCCAATAAATCTTACGGTACAAAAAAAATGAAAACCGAATATTTTGCGTAAAAGAGTTATGGTACACAATACCTTGTCAATCGAAATTCATTGTGCAAGTGTTCCAGTACATTAAAAATTAAAAACAAAACCAAAACTCTTTTTCCAAGTCATCCGAAATAGAGAAAAAATATAAATCGGATAACTTATTACAAGTTATCCGATATAAAAAAATACGTATCAAATATCATTTTAAAGGTTATCCAATACACATATGTAAGGGTGCAATTTTTCCGAACTCTATAATGAATAGTAAAAATAAAATAGTAAATTAGTTACAAATGTACGAAGGTAAAATTGACACTCTTCACAAAATACAAGTGTATCAGGATAAGTGTAGGGGTATGAAGGAATTTTTTTTCCATAGTCAAAACAAAAGCCTTTTTAAGAGGATGGGTCATGATAGAAAAATCCGGGTTAATCAAAAAAAAAAAAAAAAACATATTGAAGGATCTGAAATCTTAACCCGGTCCATTTTGGTTACACACTTAAAAGCAAAACCCTAACCAGTACCATTCTTCTCCGCCGCATCTGCAAAACCTCCAGAACCAGAGAAACGCAGCAGGAGAGAAAAAATGGTTTCAGGTTCCGGCGCATGCGCTAAGAGAGTGGTGGTGGATGCTCGCCACCACATGCTCGGACGCTTAGCATCGATAGTAGCAAAAGAGCTTTTAAATGGACAAAAAGTTGTGGTTGTGAGATGCGAAGAGATTTGCATCTCTGGTGGCCTCGTCAGGCAGAAAATGAAGTACATGAGGTTTCTTCGAAAACGGATGAATACGAAACCTTCTCACGGTCCCATTCATTTCCGTGCTCCTTCGAAAATCTTCTGGAGAACTCTTCGAGGGTTAGTCCTTTTTCATTCTCACGTTTTGACCTAGATTTTGATTTTATGGTAAAATTGTGGTTTTTAGGACTGTTATTTGGTTGGTGAAACTGTGTAATGTGAAGCTGTGAAATGATGAATGTGTTGATATCGATACTGTTATTCACTCTTTTTATGATAAAGAAAATTTGTTATCAATACTGCAATCACTGTTATGTAAAACCTTATTCGTATTGAGCACTAATCAGTGTTGTTAAATGAATGTAGCTGAATTAAGAAATTGTTTTTGTTTTGTGCTATGCTATTTAGTATAATGTGTTATTTGAATGGAGCTTCGCATGGCTATAACCTATGAAGTATCAATATTTATACCGGAAATAACACTCGACACATGTGGCTATATAAGAAAGTAAATTAATTGAATGTAATCAATGTGTTGTTGTTAACACTTAACATACATTTTATATTTTATTTGATCGTAGTGTTGATGCTGCAATGCAAAGACTTTAACACTTGACTGAATTTGAACAAAAAGCTATTGTTAATATTGGTGTTAAGAATGTCTCTGTTGTTTTGTGTAGAATGATCCCACATAAGACAAAGCGTGGGGAAGCTGCTCTTGCTCGCCTAAAGGTTTATGAAGGTATTCCTCCTCCATATGACAAGATCAAGAGAATGGTCGTCCCGGATGCGCTTAAGTAAGTTCTGTTGTTTTTGATTTAAGGTTTACATTTTTTTTGTACGTTAAGTATGATAGTCTCTTTAAAGTTCATCGCATTTTTAATTTATTCCGGCATAAATACTGCCTGTCATCTTGGACAACTCTCATCTAAAGTGGTATAAGTACTGAATGAGTGAATGAATCAATATCAGGGTATTGAGGCTTCAGAAGGGACACAAATATTGTCATCTTGGACAACTTTCATCTGAAGTAGGGTGGAACTATTATGATACCATAAAGGTAACTTACGTGAATTTTTTTTATTCAAAGTTTGATCTTTCGGATTGAGTTTTTTAGTTTGTAAATGTTTTCTTGATTATAGGAATTGGAAAACAAGAGAAAGGAAAGATCAGCATTGGCTTATGAGAGAAAGAAGCAGCTCAATAAATTAAGGGTGAAAGCTGAGAAAATTGTGGAAGAGAAACTTGGTGCCCAACTTGAAATTCTTGCTCCTGTCAAGTACTGAGTTTTGCGTTTTGATATTTTGTTTTTCAAACATATCCAGTTGATTTCTATTTATGTTTAGTTCTGTGTTGTTGGAGTTCATTAAGATTTTCTCAGAAGTTGTTTTTGTGCTTTGCTCATTAAGATTTCTATTACTGAGAAATTACTTGGAGTGAATTTTGAAGTTCATTATTGTCCTCCACCATTATTACTTTCATCAGCATTTACCGCCATTAGACAGTATTTGTCCTCTTAATTTTTCTCTTACAAGTGTGGTGCAGTTCCTTAATTATATACCTGATAATTAAAGGTCAGCTGCATTGCATAGAAGTAGGAACAGGTGTTAAAACTACATGCATTGACACCAATAGACAACTGTATAACAAAACATCGATAATCTATATATAACGAAACATCAATAGTCTATATATAACCAGTATGTTGACTATAAGCATAAACTACATGCATTGAAACCTTTCCAGCATGCATCAAGAACAATATAGTAGTTAGAAAAAACAGTGGTGGTGCAAGAATAAATTGTATTCGTAAGTTGTTACCTCCTCCAAAACCCACTCATCGGCGCAGCTATTGGCTTCACTGCTCCTTAGAGACCTTATAAACCCCTCTAGCATACCAAATAACTTCTCCATTTTATCTCCCAAGACTACTAATTCTCCCCACCTTTGGCCGCACGTCATCTCATCCATTCTGTTCAAAATGAAGGAGAATAAATATACATAAAAAGGGCATTATATAGTTAGCATGTTTAAACTCCAACTCACCATTATAGGTCATCAAATATATACCTTTGAATCAACAACATCCAAATTCAAAGACCGTGCTCGTTTCTGAAGCAAATCAAACTCATTCAAAAGCCTCCTCATTAACTCCAAATCATTCACAGGCGCTTTCTGCACTAATGAAGATAAGTTCATAATGAGATTTGTGTGTAACCAAAATCAGATATTTTCATTTGTTTCATTATTACTTTTGAACAATTGTTGAGATGAAAGAAAGTCATAGAGAATGATATGACTAACCAACCTAATTTCTTCTAATTGAATACTGACCATCTTGCTGTGGCTGTGCAACTGCAACATCTATGTGAAAGGGTTGTAATCCAATTGCTGTCTACTATTACCACCAAAATATGTTTGGCTAGTTTCTTCTTTTGGCCATTGAATAGTGACATAATATAAGTCATATATGACTCCAAAAAATCAAAAAACAGTTGACACTGAAAATTTGACAAAAAACAAAGAAAAAGATTAAGTATAAAATACATCATAGAGTAATAAGAAAATAAAATAAAACAACTAAACATACATTCATTTCAAGCACAACCAAAAGGTTGTGGGTGAAACTGTGATGATAAGGTTGTGGATGAAACTCTGATGATAAGCCACTTGAATTTCTAGATCTTCTTCTTGTTGTAGCAAAAACATTTTCAAACTCTAAAATAATAAAATAACCATTTTTTTAGAAATATACAACTATATAATATTACAACATCTTATTTATTTAAATTAAAGTAATAATTTTATCTACAATAATATTTTAAGAAAGCTCAAAATCTTCTATGAGGTTCAAGTCTTAGAAATGGGTAAAAGACAGCTTTAATCAATTAATGGGGTAAAAGACAGCTTTAATCAATTATGGGTGCAAATTAATGTCTATACAATTTCAGGTTATAGGGGGCTCCTTTAAGTTTCTAAGACTCCCCCTTCTGTGCTAAAAGCACTTTCGGATGCAACAATAGACACTGGTGTGGTAAAAATATCGTTAGCTACTATAGATAAAATAAAATATTGTGCTGAATTGAGTTTCCATCACACACGAATGTTAAAATTAGGATCCGTTTTGACACACTTACTAAAGTAAAAACTCTCAAGCTTATTTTGTTGATCAATGGAGTCTTGTTCCTCTAAATGTTGCTCAAAAGCATCGGCTCTAGCCATTAGTGAAGGGCTACCAACAATTGTTTCATCATTGAAAACATTGTTTTCACCACTACAAAGAGGTTGTCTATTATGCTTTTAGTCACAAATTTTCTTATACCAATCATATAAGTTTTGTAAACTCTATTTTATAGATTTGATGAACTCGATAGAAAACACATATCCAACTTCATACACATCCTTAAAAGTCCGTTAAATATAACTCAACTTGTATCTTGGATAAAAAATATTTCCAAAATAAATCAACCTGTTCATCTTAGTAACACCCCCAATATCTATTATAATTTTTCGTAATCTCCCCACCCACACTTCCAAAAACATCATTTAAATTTATAGTAGCTTGTTTGAGCTCACAATAAATCGCAGATACTTGGCGAAAAACACTATGCAAACTCACACTTTGAGAGGTGGAGAAAACATTAGTTACTTCATGTAATAACTTTAAAAAAGAGATAAAAGATCTAACGATGTCCCAATCAACACTACTAGGAGGACTACCTTTTTCAAAGAACACCTTATAGCTCAACTCTTCATCCTCAAGCTTATCAAAAGTAGCTTGAAACTTCTCTGCAGCCTCAAGCATCAAATATGTCATGTTTCAACGAGTTGAAACATCGAGCCATACTAATTTTTTACAAGTTGTTCCAGCAAATTCAATGCATTCTTTAAACTTGATTACCCTGTAAGGCGATGACTTGACAAATTTAACAACATCCCTAACACTAGTTATATATAAACTCTTATATTTCAAACCCTCATTTCCTACCAAGTTCAATATATGAGCAACACACCTCATATGAAAACACTTTCCATCCCCTATCAACCCATTAATAGTTGATATTTTTTTCTTTTGCAGATATGCTATAGCTACATCATTTGCACTTGCATTAGCAACTGTTATGGTAGACACATTCCCCTTAACACATCTTCAATCTTCATACCTATCGTGTTACCCTTATGGTTTGGAATTACTGTAAATCTTATAATTCTTTTAGATGGTTCCACAAAGTGTGCCGTAAGGATCAAGTAATTTTGATTTTGGATAGAAGTCCAACAATCAGTAGTAAGTGTTACTCTATTGAAGTTAGACTTAAAGAAGGCTTTTACATTTTGTTTCTCATCCAAGTGTTGTTGAAAACAATCTCTGGCTACTATACGCCTAGATGTGATGGCTAATTTGCGGCTGCATTACTTTAGAATAATACATAAAACCTTCACCCCCCAACTACACTAAGTGGTTATTTATCTGGAACCAAAAAAACTAACAAAGCTTTTCTACGAGCTTGCTTGTCAAATTTGGAGCTAACATGAACAAAACTGGATCCTTTTACAGGTGGGTATGTGACAATAATTTGGGGTGGAAATGTAACGCCCCAGTTTTAGTTAGTTTTATTTAATCGAGTCGATTTGATTATTTCTATTATTATATTATTTTATTTTATTTTTAACTTTTACTTGATAATATGTTATTTTTCATCGTGAATATGTTTTATCGCGTTTTGGGAACGTTTGCGAGATATTTGGGTGTAGGGGTATTTTGGTCATTTCACTTTATTTTTTCTTAAGTTAGTAAATAGAAATAGAAAGGGGGAAAATTAGAGAGAAAGAAAAAGAGAAGAAGGAAAAGGGAAAGAAAAGAGAAAGAAAGAAGAAAAGAGAGAAAAACTTGGAAAAGAAGAAAATCGATCAACCGACTTTTCAAACACGATTAAATCGGGTAAGGGTGCGAAACTCGATTATATTATACTTGTGTATGATTATGTATGTTTGTATTTGGTTGTTTTTGGATTGAAATTGAATGTAGAACAAAAACCCTTAATATGTTGAAATTGTTAGAATCCGATTAAATTGTGTCGGAAAATATGTTTTCAGGTCCCTTATTGTTGATACATGTTAGATATATGTTGTTGTGCTATCTTTTCTGGTGTTTAGGTGAAAATTTGGAATGGGTTTGAGTGATTTTCGCAGAAAAATTATGCAGGAAAAATTCTGGTTTTCCACTGCCCATACGCGTATCACTCAAGGCAATACGCGTATTGGTTAAGGCAATACGCGTATGGCAATGAAGGGATGAGGGAAATACGCGTAATGGAGTTCCATTTTCTCGCCCATCTGCTGAAATGCGTAATGGTACGCGTATGAGTTTGGGCAATACGCGTATGGCTCAGGGCAATACGCGTATGGCCAGCAAAGGTGCAAAATGTTGTCTTTTCGCGATGTCTTTTCCGTTTAAGTCCATAACTTGTGTTCCGATTATCCGTTTTGAACATTCTTGGTATCGTTGAAAAGCTAATAAAATGTACTTTCTTATGAAAATGGTTTTGAGATTGTTGGCCAATTTAATTATGTCAGGAATTTGAAATAGTGTCGTTTTGTCGACTTTTGTCGTTGTAATTGTGTGTCATTGAGGTGTATCATGCAATGTGCTGTTGATATGGATATTGTATGACTTGTGTGCTGTTGTGTGATGAAAATGCATGTGATAAAATGTTGTGATGATGGTTTGTGGCCTAAGGGCAAGAAAATGCAATGTGTTGTATTTGAGGATATATGCATAATTATGGATGTGTATATGTGTGCATTTGAATGTCATGAGTCATTGTATGCCAAGCATCATGATATGCATTCTTGAGATGTCGTGTGCCCTAGTGGGTGTGAGCGACGAATCGATTCCAAAGGGAATCCGCTATAACATCGTGAGCCTTATACCGAGAGGACTGAAAGCGGTGATTATAGACGATCGTGAGCCTTATACAAAGAGGACCGAAAGCGATCAGATCGTGAGCCTTATACAAAGAGGACTGAAAGCGATCCATAAACGTCGTGAGCCTTATACCAAGAGGACCGAAAGCGACGGGGAACATCGTTTGCCCGACGGGGAGTTACACTAAGTAACAAGCGATGGTTCCAATAGTTCCTGAGTGAACTAGTGATGAGATTGACGGATGGATGGTACTACATTTGCATAGAGTCGTTGTGTCGGTCTCTTTGCATTTGCATAAATCATGAATGGATTGATTTTGTGTGGAATTGAGAATGGAATTGATGAGTTGATATATATATATATATATATATATATATATATATATATATATATATATATATATATATATGTTGTTGATAAATGCATTTATTTGATTATATATGCCTTGGTGATGGATATATGATGATATGCATTGTGTTGTTTTATGTTTGAATTCTGGTATAAGTTGTGGTGAGAATATTGCATGTGTATTTTGGTGTTATTATATAATTGTATGCAATTATATTATGATTGTGTTTCTCACCCTTCTGCTGTTTTGAATGCTCTATGAGGCATTGCAGATTAGATGCTGTAGGTCTTTTTGTGAAGCTTAGGTCTTCATTCTTTTGTCGGTCGGCTCTGATATGTAGCACCGGGTAGTCGGGGAGATCGTTGTGATTTATGTGTATATGTATAGATATCTTTTGGATTGTATATGTATGAATCTGTATATGACAGACAAACTTTTTATGTGATATATATATATATATATATATATATATATATATATATATATATATATATATATATATATATATATATATATATATATATATATATGAGATTCAGTTGCAGATTTTCCGCTTTTATTCTGTATCTGAATTGTGGGTAGTAGGAACTAAGTTCCTCTGTTATTTGCTACCTGATTGTTCCATATCTTTATGAGCAGGTTTAATTGTGTTTTGTCTCAATTGATGTGACGCCTTCGTCTATGCCTTGAATGTTTAATTATACTCTGATGAAATTTTTATCGCTTTATTTAATTGGGGGTGTTACATTAAGTGGTATCAGAGCCAGTCCATGTCAGTTTGTGTCAGTCTTTGTTGGTCGTTGTGTTTGGGTGAGCTGTTTGTTTAACCATAGTTGTTGTTATTGGAAATGAACAGAATATGGCTGGTAGGAATGATGCTGCTTTGGCTGCTACTATGCAAGCTATGGCTCGGGCTGTGCAGGGTGCACCTAATGCTGGTGAGAATGATGAGTTCAGGAAGAACAAACCGCCTGTCTTCAAAGGGAGACATGATTCTGATGGTGCACAGATTTGGCTTAAGGAGATTGAAAGAATCTTTCGAGTGATGGACTGTGCTGAGGAAAATAAGGTGAGACTGGGTACTCACATGTTGCAGGAGGAGGCTGATGATTGGTAGGTTAGTACGCGTCATGTGTTAGAAGTTGGAGATGAAGAGGTTACTTGGACTTTGTTCAGCAGGGAGTTTTTGAGGAAGTATTTTCCTGAAGATGTTAGGGGAAAGAAGGAAATAGAGTTCTTGGAGTTGAAACAAGGTAATATGTCTGTTGTTGATTACACTGCTAAGTTTGTGGAACTTGTTCAGTTTTATTCACATTATGCTGAGGCTACTGCAGAGTTTTCTAAGTGTGTGAAGTTTGAGAACGGATTGCTTCCTGAGATTAAGCAGGCAATCGGTTATCAAAGGATTAGGAGGTTTTCGAACTTGGTGGATTGTTGTAGGATTTATGAGGAGGATAGCAAAGCTCGTTCTACTCATTATAAGAGTGTGAACGAAAGGAAAGAGAAGCAACCGTTTCGTGGTGGTCCTTATGTGACACCAGCTGATAAGGGTAAATAAAGGGGTAGTTTTGAGAAAATACCAAGTGGGGGAGGTATGTCTGGTCCTCTGAGATGTTATAGGTGTGGTGACTTAGGACATCGTCAGTTCGAATGTAGGAAGAATTTGGAGAAGTGTTCCAATTGTGGAGGTATAGGGCATGTAACAGTTGAGTGCAAGAGGAAGAATGTGGTGAAGTGTTTCAACTGTGGTGAAGCTGGTCATATTAGCACGAAGTGTCCGAAACCAAAGCAAGCTCGGGCTGGTGGGAAAGTTTTTGCATTGGCAGGGACTCAGACTACAAGTGCAGATCGTCTGATCAGAGGTACTTGTTTTATTAATAATATGCCTTTAGTTGCTATTATTGATACTGGAGCGACTCATTCGTTTATTTCGTCTGAGAGCGCGAAGCGTTTGAATCTTTTGTTGTCTTCGATGGGTGGAGAGATGGTTATTGATACTCCAACAATGGGGTCAGTAACTACTTCTTTGGTTTGTTTAAGTTGTCCTTTGACCATTTATGGTAAAGATTTTGAGATGGATTTGGTGTGTTTGCCGTTGGAGGGTTTAGATGTGGTTCTGGGTATGAATTGGTTGCAGTTCAATCGGGTTCATATTGATTGTTATCATAAGCTGGTAAGATTTCCTTCTCTTGAAGAAGACGAAGAGTCAAGTTTTTTATCTACCAAAGAGTTGAAGAAACTTTTGGCGGAGGAAGCTCAGTTGTTTGGGTTGTTTGCATCGTTGACAGTGGATAGTCAAGTTGCACTTGATGTGTTTCCAGTTGTGTGTGAATTTCCAGAGGTGTTTCCTGAGGATATTTCAGATGTGCCGCTAGAGAGACAGGTGCAGTTTTCTATAGATCTAATTCTTAGTACTAGACCTGTATCTATGGCACCTTATCGTATGTCGGCATCTGAGTTGGTTGAGTTAAAGAAGCAGTTGAATGAATTGTTAGAAAAGAGGTTTGTGAGGCCAAGTGTGTCACCTTGGGGTGCTCCAGTTTTATTGGTGAAGAAGAAAGATGGAAGTATGCGATTGTGTATTGATTATCGCCAGCTGAATAAGGTGACAGTTAAGAATAAGTATCCTCTTCCGAGAATTGATGATTTGATGGACCAGTTGGTAGGTGCTTGTGTGTTTAGTAAGATTGATTTGAGGTCAGGTTATCATCAGATTAGAGTGAAAGAGGAAGATATTCAGAAGACGGCTTTTAGGACACGATATGCTCATTACGAATATTCTGTGATGCCGTTCGGGGTTTCTAATGCGCCAGCCGTGTTTATGGAGTATATGAATCGTATTTTCCATGAGCATTTGGATCGATTTGTTGTTGTGTTTATTGATGATATCTTGATTTATTCTAAGTCCCGGGAGGAACATGCAGAGCATTTGCGGGTTGTGTTGCAAATTTTGAAGGAAAGGAAACTTTTTGCCAAGTTGTCCAAGTGTGAGTTCTGGTTGTCAGAAGTGAGTTTTCTTGGGCATGTGATTTCAGGTAATGGTATCACTGTGGATCCATCTAAAGTAGATGCAGTTCTACAATGGGAGGCTCCTAGATCTGTTACTGAAATTAGAAGCTTTTTGGGTTTAGCTGGTTATTATCGGAGGTTCATTGAAGGCTTTTCTAAGTTAGCACTTCCTTTGACCCAGTTGACTTGTAAGGGTAAAACGTTCATTTGGGATATTCAGTGTGAGAAAAGTTTTAATAAGCTGAAGAGAAGATTGACTACAGCTCCGATTTTAATCTTACCGAATCCTAGTGAACCGTTTGTGGTGTATTGTGATGCGTATTTGATTGGTTTAGGAGGAGTGTTGATGCAAGAAGGTAAGGTTGTGGCTTATGCTTCGAGGCAATTGAGGATTCATGAGAAGAATTACCCTACTCATGATTTGGAATTAGCGGCAGTGGTTTTTGTATTGAAAATTTGGAGGCATTATCTCTATGGTGCAAGATTCGAAGTCTTTAGTGATCATAAAAGTTTGAAATACTTGTTTGATCAGAAAGAGTTGAATATGAGGCAACGAAGATGGTTGGAATTTTTGAAGGACTACGACTTTGGCTTGAATTACCATCCTGGTAAAGCTAATGTGATAGCTGATGCGTTAAGCCAGAAATCTTTGCATATGTCCGCTTTGATGGTTAAAGAGTGGGAACTTTTGGAAGCCTTTAGAGATTTGAGTTTGGTGTGTGAATTGACATCTGGTAGCGTGAGGCTTGGTATGTTGAAGGTCACTAATGATTTTCTATTAACCGTTAGCGAGAAACAGAAGTTGGATGTGAAATTTGTGGATTTGATGACGGTTGGAGATCAAAGTGTGAATGGTGACTTTAAAGTGGATGATAAGGGTGTTTTGAGATTTCGTGGTAGGATTTGTATTCCTGATGATTCGGACTTGAAAAAGATGATTTTAGAGGAAGGACACCGGAGTAATTTGAGTATACATCCGGGAGCTAATAAGATGTATCAAGATTTGAAGAAGATCTTTTGGTGGTCTGGATTGAAGAGGGATGTGGCTCAGTTTGTTTATGCGTGTTTGACGTGTCAGAAGTCTAAGGTGGAACATCAGAAGCCTAGTGGATTATTGCAACCGTTGGATATTCCCGAGTGGAAATGGGACAGCATTTCTATGGATTTTGTGACAGGGTTGCCGAATACACAGAGGGGGCATAATGCCATTTGGGTAGTTGTGGATAGGCTGACTAAATCGGCGCATTTCATTCCGATTGACATCAGTTTTTCTTTGGAGAGGTTGGCTGAGATTTATATCAGTGTGATTGTGAAGTTACATGGTGTTCCGTTGAGTATTGTTTCAGATCGAGATCCGAGGTTTACTTCCAGATTTTGGGAAAGTTTGCAGAAGGTGTTAGGTTCCAAGTTGAGATTGAGTTCTGCTTATCATCCGCAGACGGATGGTCAGACCGAGAGAATGATTCAGTCGTTGGAAGATTTGTTGCGAGCTTGTGTTCTTGAGCAAGGTGGTGCTTGGGATAGTTATCTTGCGTTGGTGGAATTCACGTATAACAACAGTTTCCATTCGAGTATTGGAATGACACCTTTTGAAGCGTTGTATGGAAGGAGATGTCGAACACCTTTGTGTTGGCATGAATCTGGTGAGAGTTCGGTGGTTGGAGCGGAGTTGGTGCAACAGACTACGGAAAAGGTGAAGCTTATTCGTGAGAAAATGAAGGCTTCTCAGAGTAGGCAAAAGAGTTATCGTGATCGAAGGAGGAAAGATCTTGAGTTTCAAGAGGGCGATCACGTATTTTTGAGAGTTACATCGGTGACGGGTGTTGGTCGTGCATTGAAGTCGAAGAAGCTTACTTCTCGGTTTATTGGTCCTTACCAGATATCTGCGAGAGTGGGTGTTGTGGCTTATCGGGTGGCGTTGCCGTCGAGTCTTTCGAATTTGCACGATGTGTTCCATGTTTCACAGCTTCGGAAGTATGTTCCGGATCCGTCGCATGTGATTCCGATGGATGAGGTTGAGGTAAGGGAGAACCTTACGGTTGAGGCATTACCAGTGAGGATTTTGGATCGCGAGTTGAAGCGGTTAAGAGGCAAGGATATTGCGCTTGTGAAAGTAGCGTGGGGAGGCGCTGCTGAGGGCAATTTGACTTGGGAGTTGGAGAGTCGGATGCGGGAGTCGTATCCGGAGTTGTTCGTCTCAGGTAATATTTTCGAGGACGAAAATTTCTAAGTGGGGGAGAGTTGTAATGCCCCAGTTTTAGTTAGTTTTATTTAATCGAGTCGATTTGATTATTTCTATTATTATATTATTTTATTTTATTTTTGACATTTATTTGATAATATATTATTTTTCATCGTGAATATGTTTTATCGCGTTTTGGGAACGTTTGCGAGATATTTGAGTGTAGGGGTATTTTGGTCATTTCACTTTATTTTTTCTTAAGTTAGTAAATAGAAATAGAAAGAGAGAAAATTAGAGAGAAATAAAAAGAGAAGAAGGAAAAGGGAAAGAAAAGAGAAAGAAAGAAGAAAAGAGAGAAAAACTTGGAAAAGAAGAAAATCGATTAACCGACTTTTCAAACACGATTAAATCGGGTAAGGGTGCGAAACTCGATTATATTATACTTGTGTATGATTATGTATGTTTGTATTTGGTTGTTTTTGGATTGAAATTGAATGTAGAACAAAAACCCCTAATATGTTGAAATTGTTAGAATCCGATTAAATTGTGTCGGAAAACATGTTTTCAGGTCCCTTATTGTTGATACATGTTAGATATATGTTGTTGTGCTATCTATTGGCAATTTTCTGGTGTTTAGGTGAAAATTTGGAATGGGTTTGAGTGATTTTCACAGAAAAATTATGCAGGAAAAATTATGGTTTTCCACTGCCCATACGCGTATCACTCAAGGCAATACGCGTATTGGTTAAGGCAATACGCATATGGCAATGAAGGGATGAGGGCAATACGCGTAATGGAGTTCCATTTTCTCGGCCATCTGCTGAAACGCGTAATGGTACGCGTATGAGTTTGGGCAATACGAGTATGGCTCAGGGCAATACGCGTATGTCCAGCAGGGGTGCAAAATGTTGTCTTTTCGCGATGTCTTTTCCGTTTAAGTCCATAACTTGTGTTCCGATTATCCGTTTTGAACATTCTTGGTATCGTTGGAAAGCTAATAAAATGTACTTTCTTATGAAAATGGTTTTGAGATTGTTGGCCAATTTAATTATGTCAGGAATTTGAAATAGTGTCGTTTTGTCGACTTTTGTCGTTGTAATTGTGTGTAATTGAGGTGTATCATGCAATGTGCTGTTGATATGGATATTGTATGACTTGTGTGATGTTGTGTGATGAAAATGCATGTGATAAAATGTTGTGATGATGGTTTGTGGCCTAAGGGCAAGAAAATGCAATGTGTTGTATTTGAGGATATATGCATTATTATGGATGTGTATATGTGTGCATTTGAATGTCATGAGTCATTGTATGCCAAGCATCATGATATGCATTCTTGAGATGTCGTGTGCCCTAGTGGGTGTGAGCGACGAATCGATTCCAGAGGGAATCCGCTATAACATCGTGAGCCTTATACCGAGAGGACTGAAAGTGGTGATTATAGACGATCGTGAGCCTTATACAAAGAGGGCGAAAGCGATCGGATCGTGAGCCTTATACAAAGAGGACTGAAAGCAATCCATAAATGTCGTGAGCCTTATACCAAGAGGACCGAAAGCGACGGGGAATATTGTTTGCCCGACGGGGAGTTACACTAAGTAACAAGCGATGGTTCCAATAGTTCCTGAGTGAACTAGTGATGAGATTGACGGATGGATGGTACCGCATTTGCTTAGGGTCGTTGTGTCGGTCTCTTTGCATTTGCATAAATCATGAATGGATTGATTTTGTGTGGAATTGAGAATGGAATTGATGAGTTGAGATATATATATATATATATATATATATATATATGTTGTTGATAAATGCATTTATTTGATTATATATGCCTTGGTGATGGATATATGATGATATGCATTGTGTTGTTTTGTGTTTGAATTCTGGTATAAGTTGTGGTGAGAATATTACATATGTATTTTGGTGTTATTATATAATTGTATGCAATTATATTATGATTGTGTTTCTCACCCTTCTGCTGTTTTGAATGCTCTATGAGGCATTGCATATTAGATGCTGGAGGTCTTTTTGTGAAGCTTAGGTCTTCATTCTTTTGTCGGTCGGCTCTGACATGTAGCACCGGGTAGTCGGGGAGATCGTTGTGATTTATGTGTATATGTATAAATATCTTTTGGATTGTATATGTATGAATCTGTATATGACATACAAACTTTTTATGTGATATATATATGAGATTCAGTTGTAGATTTTCCAGTTTTATTCTGTATCTGAATTGTGGGTAGTAGGAACTAAGTTCCTCTGTTATTTGCTACCTGATTGTTGCATATCTTTATGAGCAGGTTTAATTGTGTTTTGTCTCAATTGATGTGACGCCTTCGTCTATGCCATGAATGTTTAATTATACTCTGATGAAATTTTTATCGCTTTATTTAATTGGGGGTGTAGATTGGGGGTGTTACAGGGAAAAGTGGTTCGAGGCTTTTTTGCACATTTTAAAATGTGATGGTTTATATTGGTGGTGCCATGAATGAGTCCTTGGGCCACATAAGTATTTTTTGTGGCAGTATTTACAAGCTGCAATTGGTGTATCAACTAATCATCAGGTAATCTAATAAAGTGTTTCCGACAAGCCGATGATTGTCTAGAACCACTTGCACTAGCTTTCCTCTTCTTTATAGGTTGAACATTAATCAATTAAAGTCAACAACTTCAGTTGTTTCTGCTAAACCAACTTCATTTAAGACAGATTGAGTAAGTAGATTTTGATTAGGCTGACCCATCATTGAAAAATGAAGGAGTCATAATCAACAACTACAAATCCAATCACATACACTATACCTAGTATAAAATGAAAGGTGATATCTTCCATTCAAATCTTACTCTAAATTATTAATACATTATACTAAGCAACAACATCACACAAATACACTCAACTAAAATAGCCAACAACCTTTTTCAAAACCAAAACAAAAATACAATTGACCATTGACAGCAACATACGCAACAACAACATAACACATAAGCAAACTAAACTAGCCGAACTAACAAAGCTTTTAGTAACAACAACATAACACTAAACTAACACATAAGAAACAATAACATATCACATAAGCAACAATAACATAACACATAAGCAAACAATTGACCATTAATAGGGTACAAAAATGTCACATACTAACAAACTAAAAGCAATAGCACACAAGCAACAACAACACACAAGAATAAACTCAACTAGAAGAACCAACAACCTTTTCAAAACCAAAACCAAAAGACAATTTCCCACTGAAAGCAACATATGCAGTAAAACATACATCAAAACAGTAACACAAACACAATAACTCCAAAAAGAACAACCAACACTAGCCATACACTAAATATGCATGACCTGTTTGCTTATGGTTAATAAAGCAACAAGTATTGAATTACTGTGGCATACAGTTTGCAAAACCAACAATGCAACAACTGTTTTCTTATAGTTACAGGAAGAAGGCAAAGCTCACACTTAAAAAGAACCTACCTCCCCCAAATCCGAAATTACCCCGCTAATGGTACTTAGAATCTAAACATCAAATAGAGTTGGCACAAATATTTTGCATACATAATCATACTCATACAATTTCTTAATTAAGAAATGAAAGCAACAAAGACGCGTGGCTTGAATGTGATTAACCTTGACATAGTTTCTTATATATATAGGGTTAATAATCATTTACTCCCCTGCAATATAGGCGAGTTATGATTTACCCCCCTTTAAAAAAGTTTTTTGGATTACCCCCTGAAATTTTAAAATTCTAAGTCTTTTGCCCCCCAGGTAGAAAAATTACCCCCTGTAAAATATTTTTTTTATTTACCCCCCTGGTTTTTACACGCTTAGGGGGGTACCCCAAAATTTCAGGGGGGTAATCCAAAATTATTTTTTTAAAGGGGGGTAATCAAAACTTGCCTATATTGTAGGGGGTAAATGACTATTAACCCATATATATATATATATATATATATATATATATATATATATATATATATATATATATATATATATATATATATATATATATGAATTTAATTGGTATGCACTGACAGTGTAAAATTATTTTACACTGTCAACTAATTACCCTCATGTATCCCGCCACATCAAACTGTAAATTTGAAGTTAATTGTATGACATGGCAGATTGATAAATTTTTATTGGATGAGTGTATAATTATTTTACACTGTTAGTGCATACCAATTAAACTCTCTCTCTCTCTCTCTCTCTATATATATATATATATATATATATATATATATATATATATATATATATATATATATATATATATATATATATATATATATATATAATGGTACTTAGAATCTAAACATCAAACAGAGCTGACACAAATATTTTGCATACATAATCATACTCATACAATTTCCTAATTAAGAAATGAATGCAACAAAGACGCGTAGCTTGAATGTAAAAGGATTAACCTTGACATAGTTTCTTATATATATATATATATATATATATATATATATATATATATATATATATATATATATATATATGAATTTAATTGGTATGCGCTGACAATGTAAAATTATTTTACACTGTCAACCAATTACCCTCATGTATCCCGCCACATCAGACTGTAAAGTTTAAGTTAATTGTATGGCATGGCAGATTGATAAATTTTTATTAGATGACAGTGTACAATTATTTTACACTGTTAGTGCATACCAATTAAACTCTCTCTCTCTCTCTCTCTCTATATATATATATATATATATATATATATATATATATATATATAAGATGATTATGGGTTGTTGAGATAACTACCAGTTGTTGAGAGTATAACTCATATTGTTGAGATAATTATTGATTGTTGAGATAACTATAGGTTGTTGAGAGAATAACTCATGTTGTTGAGATAATTAGATAATTGACGCTCATGAAAAAATTATTCGCAAAGCAACGTCTCTATAGCCTGAAGATGTAGGAAGGAGGCGATTTGCAGGCTCATATCAACGTTTTTAACAACATCCTCTCTGATTTGACATGGCTTGGTGTGAAGGTTGATGATGAGGATAAAGCCATTATTTTGTTGTGCTATTTACCAAGTCTTATGATCACTTGGTGACCATTCTCACATATGGGAAGGAAACAATTACGCTGAATTCTATTTCTTCTACTCTTTTGCAACACGCACAACATCGCCAAAGTGTAGAGGAAGGTAGAGGAAGCCCAGGTGAAGGTTTGTTCTGAAGGATGATCAAGACTGTGGTAGAGGCAAGGGCAAGGCAGTGAGTTCTTGAAAGAAAAAGAGGTTCAAGTCCAAGGACAGAAAAATAGTAGAATGTTTTGGTTGCAAGAAAATTGGCCATTAGAAGAGGGGCTGCCCAAACAAGTCAAGAAACAGTAGTTCAACAAATGTAGTTCAATTTGATGGCTCATGTAGTGAAGAGAATTTGCTTTGCATTTCATCTACAAAGTGCACTGATGCATGGATTCTTGATTCTGAGTGCTCCTACCATATGACGTTGCACCGGGAATGGTTCAACTCTTTTAAATCAGGTGATTTTGGTTTTGTCTATTTAGGTGATGATAAAACTTGTACCATCACTAGAAAGGGGAAAATTATATTTTTTTGGATGATGGTGGCGTACGCACATTGAGTGAGGTATGTTATGTTCTAGAATTGAGGAAGCATTTGATTTCTCTAGGTACTCTTCAAGAAAATGGTTATTCATTCCGATCAAATGGAGATAAAGACATATGTTGCAACCAAACTGTGGCACATGCGCTTGGGTCATCTCAGTGAACATGGGATGAAGAAACTACATAAGAGGAATTTGTTGAAGGGTGTTCAAAGTTGCACAATTTGATTGTGTAAGTATTGTGTTATTAGGAAACAATGTAAAATTTATTTCAAGATCAGACAACACAAGACTAGTGGAATCTTAGACTGTGTCCATTCTGATGTCTGAGGGCCTACAAAAGAGCCCTCTGTTGGAGGTTCCAAGTACTTTGTGTCATTCACTAATTATTTTTCTCGTAAGGTCTGGGTTTATTTCATGAAATATAAATCCGAGGTCTTTTCCAAGTTAAAACTATAGAAGGTGGAGGTTGAGAACCAGGCAGGGAGAAAAATAAAGTATTTGTGGTTTAATAATGGAACTGAATACACAGACAAGAATTACACGCATTTTTGTGAGGAGAATGGAATACATAGGCACTTTTCCGTGAGGAATACACCACAACAAAATGGTGTTGCAAAGAGGATGAACAAGACTCTGACGCAAAAAGCAAGGTGTCTTCGGTTAAATGCTTGTCTTTTAAAAGATTTCCGGGCAACAACACTCAATATGTCATGTTATATAGTCAACAAATCATCACGAGCTTCATTGGATGACGAAGTTGCATAGGAGGTGTGGATAGGTAAGCCCATTGATTTAAGTAATTTGAGGATTTTTGGGTGTCTAGCATATGTGCATATTTCCAGTGAGGATCGGTCTAAACTTGACCCCAAGTCAAAATAGTGCATCTTTATTAGCTACAATAAAGGTGTGAAGGGGTACAAGTTATGGGATCCGGTTAAGAGGAAGGTGGTTGTCAATAGAGATGTTATATTTCACGAGCAATTGATGTTGAAACACTCAAATATGATAATTGTGCCAGATACTGATGTAGAAAGTTCCAGTCAGGAAAAGAATCAGGTGGACATTGAGGATCCACCAATGAGTCCAAGACAAATTGTAGCCCAACAACAGGATAAACCAGACTCAGATTAAGGTGAAATGCAAGATTCAAATGGATTACAAGACTATACACTTGTGTGTGATGGGGAGTCTCTTTGTATTACACCTTCAATCAGATATGGGTTTGAAGACTTAACAACATATGCTCTTCTTACCAGTTCAGGAGACCCTTCTACCTTTCAAGAGGCTATGGCTAGCCAGAAGAAAGATAAGTGGATGGGTGCTATGGTGGAGGAGATGATATCCTTGAAAAAGAGTTAGACATGAGATCTTGTTCAGCTACCACAGGGAAAGAGAGCTATTGAGTTTAAGTGGGTATACAAGAAAAATCCAGCAGTAACAGAAAAAGAAGGGGAAATGTTCAAGGATCGCCTAGTTGCAAAGGGGTATTCATAGCAAAAGGGGATTGATTATGATGATATTTTCAGTCTGGTTGTTAGACACTCTTCTATCAGAGTAGTCTTGGCCCTGGTAGCCAGCAGGAATATGCATTTAGAGCAGATGGATGTAAAAATAGCTTTCATCCATGTTAATCTAGAGGAGCAAATCAACATGGAGCAGCTAGAGGGATTTAATGATACTAGACATGGAAAACTTGTTTGCAAATTGAAAAGGTCTTTGTATAGCTTGAAGCAGTCTCCAAGGCAGTAGTATAAGCGTTTTAATTCATACATGCTCCGGATTTGCTATAGAAGGTGTGATTATGATTCTTGTGCTTATGTGACGAGCCTTGATGATGGCTCTTTTATTTTCCTGTTAGTTTATGTTGATGATATGTTGATTGTTGCCAACCACTTGCATGATGTAAATGAGTTGAAAACCAAGTTGGGTAAGGAGTTTGATATGAAGGATTTGAGTGTTGCAAAGAAGATTCTTGGGATGGAAATTCTCTGGGACAAGGAGCTAATAAATTATGGTTGTCTCAGAAAAGCTATGTTAAAGGTGTTATGAGTAGATTTGACATGAGAAAATCAAAGCATGTGAGTAATCCATTGGCGAATCATTTTAATCTATCTTTGGAATAATGCCCGAATACAGACTCAGAGATTGAAGATACGTCTAAAATTCCTCATTCCAATGCAGTTGGTTATTTGATGCATGCTATGGTTTGCACTAGACCCGATTTGGCACAAGCAGTTAGTCAAGTGTGCAAGTTCATGTCCAAGCCAGGGAAGCACCATTGCGAAGCAGTCAAGTGGATCATAAGGTAATTGAAGGGTGCAACAGATCATGGTATGATATTCACCAAGGAGAAGGGTGTTCCATCAGTTGTGGGATATGTGGATTCTGACTATGCAGGTGATCTGGATGATATGAGGTCTACAGTAGGGTATGTGTTTACTCTTGCAGTGGGGCTTATATGTTGGGAATCATCAGTTCAATCCATAGTAGATATGTCTATAACTGAGGCAGAATACATGGTTGTAGCTGAAGCTGCCAAGGAAGCATTATGGCTTATAGGGTTAGTGAAAGAGTTAGGTGTTGAGCAAGATGGAGTTCAGTTGCATTGTGATAGTTAGAGTGATATCTATTTGGAGAATAATCAGGTGTATCATGTTAGGACCAATCATATTGATGTTAGGTTCCACAAGATCAGGGAGTTGTTGGCGTCTAGACAAATATTACTTCAGAAGGTTCACACTTCAGAGAATGCAGCTGATATGTTAACCAAGCAAGTCACTGGTGACAAGTTCAACCACAGTTTGGACTTATTACATATTTCTCAGTGTTAAGTAGGAGGTGTACCTCCTCAGTTTCTAGGATGAATCGTTATGCAAGAAGTCTTCATAGGGGTTTGATATTCTCAAAGGTGAAAATTGTTGACTATGGCTCATATTGTTGAGATAATTATGGGTTGTTGAGATAACTATGCATTTTTTAGAGTATAACTCATATTATTGAGATAATTATGGGTTGTTGAGATAACTATAGGTTGTTAAGAGAATAACTCGTGTTGTTGAGATAATTATGGATAGAGATAATTGTTTGTTGAGGGAAATTATGGATTAGGGTTTTAGATAAACTAAAACCTCATATTATATATATGGCTTGTAACACTATAATCTATATGCAATTCACAAGACATAAATAAAATGAACTATAACTACTCTATAGTTGCAAACGTAGACAATTTGGCTGAACTGCGTGAATAAAGCTTTTGTGTGTTTCTCTTTACTCAAATCTGTATTCGCGTTTCTGTTCTAACAATATATATATTATGCAGCGAATTCAGTTTCACCAAGAGATCTTGGGTTGCAGCATAAACAAGTAGCTATATGATCAACCAATTGGATATTCTCTTACGTGGTTTCAAAATAGAAGAGAAGATGAAAATCAAAGAGGATTGAACAAGAATATAAAACACTTAACAATTTGATTTTTTTAAGCAGGTTCAAAAGATAAGTTATATGGTGAAAACATCTCATATAGAAAACTTAACTTTTTGATTTTTTAAATGAAACCATTTATTTAATTATGGAATACCGTTTGCATACATAAGCAAACAACAACATCAGAACACATACAACAACATAAGTAACCGTTTGACAAAGTATCAAAAGACAATTCTACATGTAAACATGCATTTCAAAAGACATTTTCATTGCCAAACATTTATGCATACCATACAAACAATACAAACAATATTGAAAAACATTTGAAAATACACTTACAATTACATTGTCCTTTCTCTAAGATTCTTTCCATGAAACTTTGACTTTGATCCATCTGTCCAACTCCAAATCACCCTTGAATCTGTGTTAAATTAAAAAACCAGCATGTTAACTAAAGAACCAACAAGTTGAAAAAGTATTGATACATTGTTGAGAAAACATTATTGAAAACCTTACAAACCTGAATCAAAATAGGTAAATACCTTCCATAAACTGTAAGAACCTAAATCAATATTATACAAAGAAAACATAGTTAACTAAAGAAAACATTGTTGAAAAGTAATGAAAAACAAAACAAAACAACACAGTCAAAATCATAACCTTAATCACCCTTGAACTCAATAAAATATTAACCTGTTAGTAAAACAAAACAACAAAGTTAGAATCAAAACCACTAAGTCATAATTCGAAACAACAAAGTCAGGATTCAGAACCCTTAGCAAACCATAATGAAACAAAATGGAAAAACTGAAACAAAAATGTTACCTTTCAAACGAAAGTAGAATAATGGTAGAATTATAATCACAACTTTAGAATAAAAAAAACCAAGTTAGAATTTGAAACCCTAATAAAACTAAATTGAAAAACTAAATTAAAACCACCAACCTTGCAAATGAAAAAGAGAAAATGAGATTTTGCTTTGATTCAGTATTAAAATAAAAAAATCTTCAAGGTATTCATGAAGGTCGGTGAGAAAAGGAGTAGTGGTGGTTGACGAGAAATACAATGGTTGGTGAGAGAGACAATGACTGATGGTGAGAGTGATAAGAGTGACTGATGGTAGTTGTCTGGGGGTTCGTCGTGGTAGAGTAGTGGTGGCAGTGAGGGTGATTAATGGTGGTTGGTGAGAAAAATGATGGTTAGTGAGAGAGACCTAGCTCTGCTAGGGTTCCATATGGTGAGAGT
The DNA here is from genome assembly GCA_022829125.1 of Lathyrus tuberosus. NCBI lineage: Eukaryota > Viridiplantae > Streptophyta > Magnoliopsida > Fabales > Fabaceae > Lathyrus > Lathyrus tuberosus. Next base: position 18,376,061 of record JALAZF010000012.1, on the reverse strand, counting down.
GATAGAGAGCATTGTTGGACTCATTTGGTGAAATGAGTGAATGAACTAAGTCATCAGGGTATTACTACTTAGGGACTGAGACAAAATGGTGTAGTCCAATCAAATGGGTCCGGGTGGGTCTGGGTACCCTTGTTTCAGTCATTCTTACCTGGCCCGCCTATTAGAAACCACTATAATCCAGTTTTTTCACTCTTGGGCCCGTTGATCCATTTCAATCCACCCACTTCCTTTTTTTTTGTTCCAGGCGGTTTGGACTGGGTCAGTGGGTTTTGTCCACCCTTAGTTAAAAGTACTTTTTATATAATACTTACTATTTTATTATATTTAATGCAGGTTTTATATTTTAAAGTAAATCTCATAAAAATTAGGATTCACATTGATTTCAGTATTTATAAGTGTGATGATTTGAATATATTCTAGAATTTCCTCAATAGATGATATATTGATAGGTATCATTGAGAAGAGGTGGAAAAACACCTTGTTCTAGCCAATTTAGGCATGGAATGTATTTTAAGAAATTCCATTATTTTGGCAAAATTTTATCTTTCATCGCCACCTCACCTGCTAGGTGTAGGGAGGCAGATGAAGCGAGTTTTTTTTTTTTTTTGTATTTTGGAGAATTTCACCCAGTTTGGCGCGCAAAGAGGCATGGTGGGACCCACGAGGCATGTCAATCAGTTTTTGTGTTAGTATCTATGTAACAACCTAACAAAATATGTGTCTAGAATAACATAATATTAAGGTGTTATACATGGTACAAAACGTAATACAATAGTAATATAACATTAGTACATTAAGTCATGCATCCAATATATGTTATGCCAAAATGATACAGATATAAAGAACTGAATGTCATAACTAAATACAGTGGAAACACATCAAAATGCAAAAATGAAGTCTCCTGGTAAAAGTCCTCAAGTCTCATTGCCTTTGGCATTAGCACTTGATTGATCACACATAATCATTACAGCAAAAGGGGTGAAAAACAATTATCTTAGTGGGATTCTCCTATCCTAGGAGTCAACTCAGATAAAAGGGGTATGAGCAACTACTTGCGACTTTAGTGGATTAACCCTTATGGGATCCAACAATTCATGGGTACCAAAGAATCATCCCAGTACGAGAGAGAATGTTATACGAATACTACCTATTACGACCAATGTATACCATTTATAGGAATTAGGCATATGAATTACATTTTTGGCTAAGTATGTAGTCATCCATTATTTACGCCCACTATACCCGGAATAACTCTGCATCAAGTCTCTTTTTAGTCCTTATGGTTCCTCACACTATTTCAATATACACATAACTTTATTCTCAATCAATCAGTGTATTGATCTATTCAATCCTTATTTAATACTCTCATTAGTATCAATGTATCTCTATGACTTCCCGTTTATCAGAAATCGAGATAACCTCATTGTATTTGTATGATTTTCCCTTACTAGAAATCTAGATACCCTCATTATCCATGATTCCTCCTAGTTTGAACTTATTCACAAATCTAATTATGACCCCCTCTTTTGGATTTAGCATATGGCGTACCATTGCTAATTACGACCCTCATAATTGGGATTTAGAAGAGTATAACTAATTACGGCTCCTCAAAGTCTGTTAACGCGAGATTCTGGTAGTTTGGCGTTTGAATCTATACTTCATAATTCAATTAATAAGCATACAGATGGACATAGAAACATAGATTTCTCATTATCATAGGGTAGCCCTTCGTAATGGCTTTCCAATGCAACTGATTGCACCTCATTTTGAGTTATAGAACTCAAGTTAAAACAAAAACAATGTTTTGAACACAATTTTCCTTCCAGATTTGAATCAAGTGTAAACTCTGATTCGAATCAAATAAGTCATAATTGCATTTCTGCAGAATTCTGCTTCCTGATTCGATTCAAGTATAAACTATGAGTCGAATCAAATCCTGCAAATTCCAGATTTTCACTTACTTTTCATGATTTTCTCAGTCCAATTCCTAGGTGAACACATACAATAAAACCCTAATAATGGTAACATGTTATAATGATTCATCGATCAAACATGCATCGCCATGAACATATCAGTTATTATCATCAAAGCACAAAAATTGAGTATCTTATTTCAACAACAATCATTCATCAGCAAGGCTCAATAACATCAAGATTAAACATGCAATTCAAAACCATGTAATCACATATGGCAAGAAATCATAATCAAACACAATCATGTGGCATGAAATCAACAATCAAACGCACAATCCCAATTTCCCCATCATGCAATTCCCTCCTTAGGAAGTTCTACCCAACTAGCTAAAGAACCATATCCGATTCAACTTAAAAATCTGGTTAGGAGGTGTCGATGATGATATTATAGGTTCCTCCTTGCTTGCTCTTCAAAATCTAACAATTCTACACACATGCCACAAGAACAAGTGGAGTTTTGAACAAGAATTCTTCCTTTCTTTACCTCCAAGCTTGCGTCTCCATCTCTCTAGTTCTTCATGTCTTAACTTCTTAATTTTGGCAGGAATAAAGTAGAATGAGAGAATGAAAAAAAATTCATAGGTAGAAAGGGGTTTTATGTTCTCTTTTGGAAAAGACTAAAATGCCCCTATTCACATTTAAGTGAAAATATTCTCCCACTAAAGCTCTAATTTACAATACTTAGCTCTAACACGACTAATTAGCTATTAAGTATTCAAAATTATATCAGGGTATTACACCCTCCCCCCTTAAATAGAATTCGTCCTCGATTTAGGAATTTATACTTGAGAAGATGTGGGTAGTTCTCTCGCATCTCAGACTCTAGCTCCTATGTAACTTTGCCCAAGTGTGATTCTTCCCATAACACCTTTACCAAGGGTATTTCCTTCTTCCTCAACGCATTGACTACATACTCTAATATGCAACTGGGTTGAGGCTAAAAGGTAAGATATGTCGCTACCTCGATTGAGTCAGGAAGGATTGGTCAAAGAGGGTCTGGCACGAACTTCCTCAACTGAGATACATGGAATACATCATGAAGGCCTAATAGGGAAGGTGGTAATGCTAGATGATATGCCACCTCTCACACTCGCCTTATGATCTGATAAGGGCCAATGTACCTCGGGCTCAACTTCTTTACCTTGGAAATCCCTTTCAATCCGAGTCTAGAAGTAACCTTCAGGAATACATGATCTCCCTCCTCGAACTCCAAAGATCTCCTCCGTTGATCCATGTAACTCATTTGAAGATCCTAAGCCTGCTTAATCTTTTCTCGAATTACTCAGATCTTCTCAGTAGTTTCTTGTATTATCTTTGGTCCAATTATTCCTCTTTCACCAACTTCTGTCCAACACAAGGGATTTCTACATTTACTCCCATATAAAGATTCATACGGAGCCATCTCGATGATGGAGTGGTATAACACCTCATACCAAGTTAGTGCAACCATGACACCATTAAAATCTCTCTATGGCTATAACCATCCCACTCTCATCAGATCCAATGATAACTCGGAGGTTACCGTGATTTACAAACCTAGATGTTGCATAAAGAATATTTACTACTATAGTTACAAGATAATTGAAAGCTCTAAAAGATTTGACTAAATTTTGGTAAAACAAAGTGTTGAAGAAGATGTTCCAACATGATGAAGTTCTGCTGAATGAAGACATGTCAGACAAGATGTCCTAGCTTGTGGATTCGACATCTTGGTCTGATATAGCAGGTTGTTGCAGATCTAGTCCAAGATTTAAGGAGCAATCAGAACTTGGATCAAGGAATAATTAAACAGATATTTCGAAGCACATGGATAGCTGAAGATTATAAAAGGAAGACCAAGACCTTGGGCATAATAAGAATTCTTATTAAGACTTTTGTAAAGTAGAAAATAAGGATTTAGGGTTTTGAGAGTCGTGTACTTTCTTGTGTTGTATAATTTTATAGATTCAGAAACCTGTAGGTAATGAATTGTGTATTGTTCTTGGATGAAGCTATTAAGCAAATTCAAGAGTCATTGTTAGTCAAGAGTCTTGACTGAATATTATATTGGAAGGGATGTCTTTCAATTGAACAAATTGATGCAGTTATCGGAGGTTGTAACTGTTAGATATCACTGAGGTGATTTAGGAATTGAGATGGGTTTGTCTTATCTAGATGGTGATTTCTAGGTAGAATTGTACTTTGTAGGGATTAAGTGAGGAGTTGTAAACGGGGGAGTTTAGCTCTAAATTAATACTACTAATAATGAATTCATTCCTGGCTTGGTAGGCCCTAGATGTAGGTGAATTGCACCGAACTGGGTCATTATATCTTGGTGTTTTTATTTATCATTATGTTATTATATATTTAGCCTGTTCTTGATCAGAAGTTTATGTCTTGACTGATGTTGAAACATCTGTCACGACAATGTTTTAACCTGAAGCATTGTTGGATGTTTATGTTCTGTCCTTGTTCAGTTTTTAGCAGAGATCAATGTCTCGACATCTAATATGACATTTGTGATCTGCATGCCACAATTTCAATAATCTACATAGCTATCAACAAGAAATGAAAGAAAAAAGATGAAAAACATTGCAGGCATTTGGAATTAAAGTTAAGAGACCATGTTCACGTGAAATTATAACGTTATTGACAACACACTACTATAAAATATACCTTTGGTAACACTGAATTACAACGGTATGATAGTTAACAGTGGTAATACCTCATTTATGGACACATTTTTTTTTATATTTACGAAAAGACATTGCATTACGGTCAAAACAAATAACCGTGATTATACATCCATAGAGTAGCATGGTTCAAATCACAGCTCCAACAATTTTCTACTTTTTCGTTATAATGAGTGTTATCCTTATAATATGATATACATATTAAAATTAAAATACCTATCACCACGGTTGGTAATGTCAACCGTTGTGAAAGGCATTACATTTCATCACGGTTTTTGAATACGACCATGGTGAAATTGTTATCCATATATAAGTGAATTAACTCTCGTTTCTTGACAGTATCGCCGTATCTCTCACAGTAAAACCCTAGCACACATTTTCTTTCTTCTTCTTTGTCATTAGCTTTCCTACTCTACACTATTGCCTCAATCTTGTTCTTCATACATAAAGGTATTCTTCTTCTTCCTTATTCTCTCATTTTCGTGTATGTTGTTGTTATGTTTCACATGATTTTCTTTTTGTTGTTGTATCTTTTTGTATGTTGTTGTTGATAAATTTATATAAATGTTGTATGTTGTTGTTGTATGTTGTTGTTGTTGTTGTTTTTGTTATTGTTGTTGTATGTTGTTGTATGTTATTTTCATGTAGGTTGTTGTATGTTGTATGTTGTTGATGTTGTTTTATTTCAAAATCTGCTTATGTTTCAATAGCTTGCTTCATAAATGTTTTTGTATGTTGTTGTTGATAAATGTTGTTGTATGTTGTTGATGTTGTTTTGTTTCAAAATCTGCTTATGTTGATGTATTATTGTTTATGCTTCAATAGATTGTTTCATAATGTTTGAACTTTTTGCTTGTTTTAACTTGTAAAGATGCTTGTTTCAATAACGAGGATGAAGCTAAAGTGAGCGCTGCAAACTTGTGTGAAAGACCCGGAATGACATCCTTTCAAAATTAACATAAGTTTGCAGCTCTCACTTCAGCTTCATCCTCCTTTCATTGTGGATACCATCATGGGAGACAGGTACGTTTGTGAAACATTCTATTAGTTGATATATATGTTGTTGTTCTTATTAATAAAAGTGTTATGTTATATGTTGTTTAAGGTTTGTTGTTGATAAATGTTGTTGTTAATGTTTGTTTAAAATATGAGTTTATTATATCTTATGTGGTTTGAGTTTTTTTTCCAATCCCTTATTGAATATTTAACTTTTCAAATTAAATTATAAAATTATAATATGATAGCTAAAGTTATATTAGAAAACAAGTACACTTTTAATTCTATACAAAAATTTTATTTAATGCTTGTAGTTCTTCAACCGTCCTTTTCTCCACCTCTAATTTTGTTTGCAAAGTAAATAATATTTTGCAAAATGAACTAGAGGTGAAGGAAGGGGAGGTTGAAGAACTAGGCGCATTAAACAAAGTTTTAATCATTAAAGAACAAAATGTAGATAAGGAGTTGAAGAACTCTTGTCTAGAATTGGACGTGAACTTGTTATTCTAATATAACTTAATTTGTCATATTGAAAGGTTATATGTTTAGTGAGCAATGACGAAACAAACATTCCGCATAATTTATCATAAACTCAGTATATATATCACAACAATTATTTATATAAACCGTTGTTAAATGTTATGCGTTAAGAATATCACAACGGTTGTTTAAAATAACTATTATGATAGGTAGCATGCAACATAGCTTATAATCATGGGCGCACGATCGTGGTGGAAAACATCATACATACAACCACCCCTACTTCACAATGGTTGGTCAGACGTGGTGGTATCCCTTTTCCAACCACAATGAAATGGATTTTTTGTAGTAGTGACTCTCTGTGGCATTACGTAAGCATCTAAAGCTAGGCTTGCGATACTTTGTTCCTTTTACTATTGTGGCCAAAATTGGTGTCGTCCCATACCGTTTAGCTTTACCTCCTATAGCTAAGATGCATCTAGTGTTTCATGTGTCTCAACTTAAGGGCTTTCAAGGGTCTAACTCGACTTCTTACATTCCACTGTATTTGACAACTTCAAAGATAGGTTCGATTTTGCAACCCATATATATCCTGGATTCTAGAACTTTTTTACAAGGCTCCACACCAGTTCCTTAAATGTTGATCTAATGGAAAAGACTTAACCCATAGATTGCTACTTGGGAAGACAAGGCAGAGATAATGTTGAGTTATCCAAACTATAACTTTGGGGGCAAGGTTAATTTAAACGGGGGAGCATTGCAAGGGCCCATGATGACTCAGCGTCACGAGAAGTGATTAATTTTGTTATTGATCCACATTATGAAATTTAGGCAGAGCAAAAGGAATATAATTCCTAGCACTAATTTAAAAGAGTATAAAATTGCATGGCATTGAGTATAAACGGGGAATAGTTTTATGTGGATTCTCTTATTTCTTTCTGGACCCGAATTGGGTACTTCTCTTTTTTTCTTTATGTTATTTGATAACACAAAAATACATAATGCATTTTGACTCGATTCACATGCATTTTAGTGTTAATTTTATATGTTATTATTGTGTTATGCTGATATATTGTGTTTGTTTCAGGTATTTATCAGGTTGGAGCATCCTGCGAGAAAATGGGATGAAAACGACAAAAAACAGAGAAAAGACCAAAATTATGCACTCATGACGTTCACCATGGTGCTTGCCATGTCGCGGCAGCCAACTGCGCCTCCAAAAGACAAGAAAAATCAAGGATCAATAATTTTACACTCATGGCGCTCGCCATGGACCTGAAAAGGTCACGTTCTCCGCTTTTACACTCATGATGTTCGCCATGAGGCCATGACGTTTGCTATTGACCTTAAATAGCATGTTCTTCACTTTTGCACTCATGGTGTTCGCCATGGACCTCAGAAACTAAAAAACCTCCCCATTAACAGCACTACTTTGAAGACTTCTCCCACTTTCTCCATTACTCATACATGATCTGGGGCAGTTAGTACTCGAAAATACTTATATAAATAAACATTGGACTCACACTTTCAAGGAATCCAAGCATAGTTAGGCACAAACATTAGTTCTTAAAAGCTTCAATTTCTCACATTGAAGGATTGTTGCAAAAATTAGTGTTAAGCTGGATGTTTATTTTGAAGCAAGTTTATATTCTAGCATCTTATTTTTAGCATGGTTTTATTTCCTGTATCGAATTAAAGAATCCGTTTGGAGCAAATTGTAGTTTAATTTTCAGGTTTAATTTACTTTCTCTTTCAATTATTTATCACTGTCAATGTTATTGTTTGAAGCTTTTACATGTCATTTCTATTGCATTACCTTTAATCTTGCTTGGTTGCTATTTTAATTGTCAAATTTATCTGCTATTAATCTTTCTTTATCATTTTAATTATCAATTTATATTCCATTGCTATTACTGCTTCCATGAACATGCCTAATTTGTTAACAGTTATTGATATTCTATTTATGCTTGTTCACGTATCCAATATGCTAGCTTAAATTAAGAGAGTCTGTAATGTGAGGATCGTCGTTCCGACGGAACTCGGTAAAATAAAACAACACTGATTTTCAATATTAAAATAATTTTCTAGTTCTAAAATTTACTTCAAAAAGTCAAAAGCTTTTGCGCGAGAGCTAAATCACTCAGATACCGATTTCAGCACAACAGTGTGAAAGCGATATCCGGTCATAAAATTTAGATTTTTAATTTCTAAAAACAGCGACAACGCTTTATTAATTAATTAGGACTTATCAGTTTTCAATAAATGTTCGGAATTGTAACTTGTACTTGCGACAACAAGCAACTACGAATCTGAAATATAACACGGATTGCGCGAAAGTGATTAGTGTTTTTAAATTAGTAATTTCTTCAAAAAAGATTTTTAAAACAAAGTGAAGTGCTGAATACTATCCAAGTCCCGAAATTAGCCGGATATTACATCCCGATCTCCGTTCCAATTAATTTTAAAATAAGCATTTTTACTTCAATTTTAACAAAATTTTGTACCGAGAGAGACTTAGATTTACAAAGCGACAATAAATTACAGTGAGTTAACATTGATCTCTATAGATTTGACATTTTTTATACTATAACTAATATTTCCGTGCACTTGCGGATAAACACCCAATATTATTAAACCTTTATATTAAACCTTTATATGTAACCATTCCACTTTAGTGTTGTACCAAAGTGACTATTCTGTTGATAAATAAAGTTCAATATACATTCATTCTTTCAAATGGTTAATCATAACAACAATGCCTATTTATCTCTTTAAACCTCATAAACAACATTATGTTAAGGTATTAGGATTTCATTTTATTTAAAATTAATATTAAACTCAGACAGATTTGTGGTAAGAAAGTTGTTTTTCTAATGATTACTAAAGGAGCACGACAAAAGTTAGTGGTAATTTGGAAACAAAAGTCTTAAATGGTAAAAAATGAAAAAAAAAATGCCTATCATATCCTCTTATGCTTGCATAAAAACTCAAAGAAAATAGATATAATTATTTAAAAATTGATAATTAATATAGATTTTATTTGAAATTTGAAAACATCATCTAATTAAACTATGTATAATTCTAAAACTGTAAATGGTTGATTATAGAGGATACTAGAGAATATATAAGACTTACCAATGATTCCTAAATATAACGTTAGAGGACTTTAGCATATTTTTTGTGTAGATAGAAATCATAATTGAATAATAAAAAGGAAATAAGAACAATAATTAAATTATAAAAAAAAAGTACTATTAAGCTCCTTGATCAAAACCTTAACTTGTTGGAAGAACTTGGACTAATATGGTTTTAATTAGATTTATTTGGATAGAAATATTTTAGAAAAAACATGATAAAACCTAAAAAGAGAAACTTTGACGATTGTACTTTTAAAGAGATAAAATTTTGAATTGATGTGAAGAGTGAAAAGTGTGAAACTATTTATTTATAATTTTAAAAAATAACTCTCTCTTAGCGAGAATATGCTACTTAGCGGATAACTCTTGCCTCTCACACAAATTTTTTTTTTTTTAAATTTAGGTATCCGACGTTACGACCGACTAATATAAGAGGGACCAATTCTACCATCTACTAGCGGGAGTCTCGTTTAAAGTCGGAGCAAAGCTCCTTACTTAGCGGATAACTCTTGCCTCTCAGACAATTTTTTTTTTTAATTTTGTTATCCGGCCTTACGACCGACTAATATAAGAGGGACCAATCCCACCGTCTACTAGCGGGAGTCTCGTTTAAAGTCGGAGCAAAGCTCCGTATGAACAGACCCACACAGGAGTTGATTGTACCTAATAGAATTCAAATCTGAGACTTTAAGAGAAGCACACTCTCAAGACTCAAGCCTCAACCACTAGGCCTCCCACACAAATTAACGAAGTTGTGTGGCGTGGCAACCAATGTCAGCACTAATTCTCCGATTTCACGTGGAACTAGTCAAACACCCGTGCTCCCGCACGGGTAAATGCAGATAATTCTAAAAGGTAAATAATTGGTTTGATATAGATAAGTATGAAAAAATGTAGAAAATATGAAAATAATTATATTTAGTAAATTTTTAGAAAAAGTGCTATGATTTTAAAAGGTAATTGAGAAAAATGAAAAATATAATATAAGAAAAGTGAGTACTAAAATAGTAAATATTTAGAAAATTTATTACCATTTTAAAAGTAAATGAAAAAAAATGAAAAATGTAATATAAAAAAAGTGGTTAACTGGACCACTTAAAAATGTATAAAAAATAATGAAATAGAAAATAAATTGATAGTTAAATAAAAGCTTGAAAAAGAAAACAATTTTTTTAAATTATCAACATGCTCAAGTTTGGGTTAATGTAAATGGGCCATGTAATAGTAAGGGTTTTTGTGGCCCATCTCTTTCAACCATCAGTAAAAAAAAGGAATTGAGTAATGGTTTTGTGACCCCCAGCATTCAACCGTGTTTCTCAGGCGACGCAACCCAGCAAGAATTCGAAGCTGCCGCTTAAAGTCGCGAGGGTTCGTGGCTGATTTTTGTGAAAAGCGAAATGCATGACGACGCAAGGTAAAGCTAGTGGTTCTGTTCATTTGCATTCTGAATGTATATGTTGTTTGGTTTTTAGAGAATGTTGAATGTTAGGATTTAATATGGTTCGGATTTCTTATGGGTCGGATTTACAGAAAGTTGTTTGGTTTTTTCAGAAAGTTGATGCATGTTTATTATCCGGTTTGCTTGTATGATTGGGTGTTCATGCAACGTAATTACAATATGTGTGCCCCAGATTTCTGAATAAGCGTGTTTTAACGTTGAAGAATAGTATTTAGAAATAAAAGTTATATATCAATGAAAGTATATGTTGATTTGGGATATGATGTTTGTTATACGATTAGTCCGAAAACTGGAATTGTAATACCCAGTCAATGCATGCGGTTTATAGGATAAAGCGTACTCGCAAGTTATAAAAAATGAGACAAGTTATCTTTCATTTTATTCTGTAAGTTTTAAGTCGTTCAGATTGATTTGTTCGTGACGTACGCCAGTTTTGTAGCATTGAAAGATGATATCTTACGTGTTATGCCAGGTCTGTGGATGGCTTAAGTGATGAAGATCTGTGCATGAGGCCAAAAATCTATCTGTGGAATAAGCAGATATCTTCTGCAAGAAAAGCTGCGAATAACGTTCTGGTGTGTATCGTTCAATTGCATTTTGTTAATAGAAGCCTGGATAATAGACATTGCCATGTATTGATATATGTGTGTTTGTGTTATTTGCAGCATTTTCCTCAGAAATATATCGCCTCTGCGCTGGAGGGAGTTGGGCCACGAATGATGTTGTATGACTTCGACACCAGAGAGAGGTATGAGTGTGAGCTCCTCAGCTCAAGAAGAAATCCATCTGTCGAGAAATATATTTGGAAAGGGTGGAAAGACTTTGTGAAAAAGAAGCAACTGCGAAGAGGCGATAAACTGCGATTCATGCTCAAGGACCCTCCGGGCAACAGGATCGTGGTGCAGCTGTTAAACCGTTGATCATTTGAAGAATGTGAACCGCTGCTTGGTAATGGTAGATGGTGGGAAGCAGTTAGACAACCAATTTAGTATTTAAGTCTATTATGTATAAGTTATGTTTGAACTCAATGTCGTGGTCAAACCTTAAGTTAAGTTTGTGGTATTTAAGTTTCGTTATGTATGTATTTTGAGGATGGCTGGATGTAATATACAATCATATAATTTGAATGCTATATTATCACTATCACTGTGTGTTTAATGTATAATATAATGTTGAATGAGAAATCAATATTCATTTGTCCGCCAAAAAATGCGTATTTAAGTTTGCAGTCTGTTTCATTATGTTAGCATTCATCAGCTGGTTTAATTTATTGTGTATGGGCATGTGGAGTAGAACAATTTAAACTCAGTTGTTATATACAATAAATCTTTGAAAAACAGATTATTTTTTCTGATTTTCTGTTATGAGAAAATCAGAAAAACAACATGCAGTTTCAAGGATTGTGAGTTTCCATCGAATGAGAAGTTGAATTTCCATTAAAAACTGTAATGTTAGAACTTGTGAGGTCATGATTGAACATATATGTTGGTCCTCGTGCCAATGTTGGTTAGATTGGAAACGGATATGCCCCTGCCACATTTATGTAATGTTTGCTGAGCTTCTTACCAAGATTGACAGGCGATTGGTTAAGGAGATTGAGTAGGTGCCCAAATTCCTGAAGCATGGTGTTTCCGGTATATAAATGATGATTCCTATATAAGTGACGATTAAAACTGTGCCTGTTTTAGTCGTCAAGGCTGTGGAGAAGAAGGAGCCCTGTGGAGGACTTAAGCCCACCAAGTCTGCATTGAAAAAGAAGTGAACCGTGAAGGATGATCTAGGCTGATGATTCACGCTGCTGATTACAAATTCTGGTTTTCTTAAATGGTTGGATGGCCACAACTTTTAAGTCTGCCCCGTGATCTCGCAGCTTTTCTTCCCGTAAGTGGGTTGTAGTCGACTGTGGCACGACTAATTCGTTTTGATTGTCATGTTTTAATATGATGGAAATTGTGTGAACACTTGGAGTCATAAGCAGCTATAAGGCTGGTTATTTGGTTAGGCAAAATATGTTTTTTAGTTGGACCATCTATCTGCCTGTTAAGTTTGCACTGCCAAAATATATGGGGTGGTTTATATGTTGTGTTAAATTTTCCTGCTGTTATATGTGTTTTAGAGGTTAGGGTGGTACTGTGCACAGCCTTTGAAACTGATCAGTGATTCAGTTTGATGTGGTTTGGAGATTATGAGTAAACTGTCATGTAGTTTGATGTGGTTTGGAGATTATGAGTAAACTGTCATGTAGTTTGATGTGGTTATCTCAGTAAATGTTTTGGCTGATGTCCTCATAATATTTTGAAGTAACCTCTGTTACAACATTCAAAGAGTTTGCAACAAACCACTAAAGCTTTCAAAAAAGGATAATAGAAAAGAAATTTACCATTATAGACATCTAGCAAACATTAAATCATGAATAGGCAGACAATATTGATAGAGTTTCCATTAAAGAAAAAGTTTCGGTCCGCCAAAATCTAATATATAGATGTATTATACCATTGATAGAATTACAAAAAACAATGATAGAAATAAACAACCACAGCCGTAAAATTGTTACTTTTAGTAGTTTATGCAAGGCAACAACAGATTGTTTTGAAGCTATATTTTTAGAGCAGGCTGCAAGGCAGATACATGGTTGCACTGCTGCTGCTGTTTATAGCAGATTGCCATGAACCATCAGCTTTATATCAGAAAATCGAATGACATGTTCAAAACAATTTGTTCCTTAAACCTGAAAATGGATAAAGAAACCATTTATAATGTTAGGTATATAAGTTTGAAATGTTGACCATTGTAAGTATGAATGAAAAGACGTTCTCATAAAAATATACCTTTTAAATGTTCTGGAACACTTCCATGAAGACCATATTGGTTGTAGTACTCAATGCCTCTTTATCCTTGTCATGAATAAGAATCCTGAGACCATTTTTGGAAGTAACCCTAGAAATAGCCACGTATAATTGGCCATGACTAAAAACATCTTTTGGCAAGTACAAACCAACATGTTTAAGAGATTGTCCTTGAGACTTGTTAATTGTCATGGCAAATGATACAATGATAGGGAACTAGCGTCTCACCAATTTAAAAGGCCATGGTGACTGTGACGGGGACAAAGACATTCTAGGAATATAAATGATGTTGCCAATATTTTTTCCAGAAATGATCTTGGCCTCAATGACATGATTGGCAAGTCTCGTTACAATGAGTCGTGTACCATTGCACAACCCTTCAGACTGATCTAGATTGCGCATTAGCATTATTGTTGCCCCTACTTTCAACCTAATTGAATGATTAGGTAATCCAAAAGTTTTAAGAGCATTCAGGAATTCTGGTGTGACTTGTTCATAAGCATCAAACGTAGTAGCATCGGATTTATCTATGGAATCGCTACGAAGTATTCTTTCTCATCTCCTACAATATGTGAGAAAATATAATTCATAACAACGTAAGATATATAACCATACTTTTATTTAATCCCATAAGAAACGTTAAATACATGCGAGTTTCATACCTGGAAGAAGGTTTGTGATGTATGGGTTTATTTCATCTACTACTTCAATTGTTGAAGCTAATATTGCACGACTTTGAAGATATTCAGCATCAAGATAATTATGAATCAGATCAGGGTATGTGTCCTCAACAATTGCCTGAATTGGATCAGAAAAATTTGATATCAAAAACTTTGGTGGAATCTCAACATTAGCATAACCTTCATTTGTCTCAAAAATGGTTCCGTCTCCAATTTTTAAAATCCACTCTGAAAATCCCCTTATGTCTTCAACTGTAGAAGTAGTTGCACCACTTGCTAAGCGCATGTTCTTTGTAAGCTTCAAGACTCTACAGTCATTCCAAATATAAGAAGCATTGATGGTTGCATGGATAATATCAGATCTAGTACCTCTGGGTACAACGGGGAGAATTTGTCTGAAGTCACCTCCAAAGACAACAACTTTACGTCCAAATATTTTCTTAGATGCATCTGGCACTCCACTCATAATACCCTTTAGGGATTTGTCAAGAGCCTCAAAGCAAAACCTGTTGGCCATAGGAGCCTCATCCTATATGATAAGATCTGTCATCTTTAGAAGCTCAACAAGATCATCCTTTTTGTTAATGTTGCAAATAGAAGTTTCTAAGGTAGGAACTGGTATCTTAAATCTAGAATGAGCTGTTCTTCCACCTGGTAACAATAAACTTGCACTTCCACTCGAGGCAACAGGCAAGACAATTTTTCTCTTAGACTGAAGTGATGCTGATAAAGTGTTCCACATAAAAGTCTTACCAGTCCCGCTGTAGCCATATAAGAAAAACACCCCGCCTTGTTGCCTTTCTACCGCATGCATGATTTCGTTAAAAATCCCTCTCTGCTCAGCTAAAAATTGTGGAAGATTCGTGTACATGTCAATGAAATGAAACTAATTATTAATGTTAAACAACTTAAACCACAACCTAGGTACCTGTAAGAGAAGAGGACAATTTTAAATAAAGTTGTTCTTGAGCAACAGGATCATATAGACGCTCTTCAAAAAGCACTATATTGCCTACATCCACAACAACATAATCTCTTGGATATGGCATTGTCTTGTAGTCATTCAGACTTCTATTATTATTCTGTAACAGTTTCTCAATTGCCACCAGTGTAAGTTGTTTGAGCTCCTCATCATTTAGGGTCAAACCTACAAAAAAATAAGCAATTAATACAGCTGATACGAAACCTGCGTATGAAATTATTGCAACGTAATTGAAATTCGAATTGGCATATTGCTCAATGAAACGACCGCAGCAGGTTGAATTTCTGTATTTTGTTTCTCTAGATTAGGTGTTAACTGTTACTTTTAGTAGTTTATGCAAGGCACCAACAGATTGTGTTGAAGTTATATTTTTATAGCAGCCTGCAAGGCAGAGACATGGTTGCACTGCTACTATTTTTTAAAGCACACTGGCATGAAGTATAATACATACAGACAATTATTTGTCCACTTGTTTATGCCTTCCTACATGAGTCATTACATATAAGTGGCATAGCAGAAGTGTTATAATTGTAAACAAATGTAGTAGAAAAAAGAAAAATGGTAGAAATTGTGAAACCTCGATTTCCTATCAACATTCGTTGTTCGTAGAGAATACCATCAGCTAAATACATCCAAGTCTTTCTCCATACATGTTCGGGTCTATTCATGGATGATGACAACAACAACGTTACAAATAACTTACGTAAGAACAAACCAGATCCCCA
Organism: Lathyrus tuberosus; assembly: GCA_022829125.1. Lineage (NCBI taxonomy): Eukaryota > Viridiplantae > Streptophyta > Magnoliopsida > Fabales > Fabaceae > Lathyrus > Lathyrus tuberosus. The sequence goes on along the minus strand of JALAZF010000012.1, from coordinate 18,360,111 downwards.
AACATGCGCCTCTTTAATTGCCTCAACAAATTCCCTATCATCTTGTAAAAAACCCATAGCAAAGCATGCTCCTCTAAAAGTTTTGTATTGTTTACCATCAAATTTCTTGATGTCTTCATAACACATTGGCCCTTTCGTGATAGTTAGCATCATCCTTAAATAAAATAGTTCACCTGTACATTGAGGAACCCAAATAAGACGACCAATTGTATACCCTTGTTTCCGTGGCTTCCAACTCCTACTGCGCTTATCATAAACAAATTTAGAAACAAAGTCACCATAAGTTAGTAATCTTGCTTCTTCATAAGTTTTGTTTGCCTCGAACCAAGCCGTAAACATAGATTCGGATACACTTGGTTTGAGTAAAACATTTCCAACTCGTTCGTAGTCTTTGTAGTAAACCGAATTTTCACCTTCCATGTGAAAATATAATCTCTCAACGGCTGGCTTTCTACCGTGTATGGAATAGGAAAATATCCTCCAACATGCCTCACTCGGAGAGATGTATCGACAATCCAAATATTGCTTGATTTCATCAATGTTGTTGTTGTCTTGACCTTGTATGACAACAAAAATTCTATCAGAACCTTTATTCATGTATTTGAAAAGGTATTTGATAGAAGTACTCTGATTGCACCATTCCATGTTGATGTGTGCTTCGTACTTTAGTAATAAACCTGGGTTATGGGGAACTACATGACCACTATGTAGAATGACACCGTTTTTCTCAATTGTGTTTCCATTGTTTCTTCGCCTATAAACAGGATAGCCATCTTGGTCCACTATAGTTGTTGGCTGAAATTTTTTTGGGAAATACTTGGAGCATTTTCTATCTTTCATGCAAGGAGAATTAAGATTTGCCAAACCACAAGGCCCATGAACCATATGAGATTTAACCAAATTGTACAGCCGGGGGTGTATCAATGGATCAGGAACTTCAGCACTAATGATCCTGTCAATGTCTTCAGGACCTGGATACTTGTTTGAAGGATGCAAAAAGATCAAAATATATGCATGTGGAAGTCCTCTCTTTTGAAACATAATTGTGTACATATCTAGCATTGGAATTAACTAATGTTAGAAGTGAATAAAGTATGAATTTATACATGAAACAGTAGTATAAAAAAATATCACAGTAGAGGAAGAAATAACTCACATGCTAGGACTTTGCCTAGGACACCTTTCTTGGTTAAATCTGATAGAAGTTCATCAAACTTGATTTTGAATACTCTTGAAATGATATCAGGCCGATCTTGTGGTTTCAAATGAAGCGGTGCAAGTACTTTTTGAATCTCAGGCCAATTTGGATTGCAAGTAAAGGTTATGAACAAATCAGGAAATCCGACTTTACTACATATGGCCATCCCATCATAGTACAATTGATCCATAAATCTACGACCGCCGACAAATGTAGAGGGCAGAATAACTCTTTTACCTATGCTTGAACCGGGAGTTTGACTTTGATCCCCTTCTTCACATAGAGTATTGTACTTGGACACCCTAAGCTTTGGTTGATTTTTGCGAATCCATTCCAAATTCTCTGACTCTAACATTGTGTATCCATCTACCAGAAATTGTTGGAACAACCTTCGCGAGCATAAAAAAGTCTTTGCCTCAGCTGCTCTGGTTTGAATGCGATATGAAAGCCATTCTCTAATTGTTAGCCTATTTCTTATGTTATTCGCGTTGAACGGCCTGTCTCTATGAGCAATATTTGGTCTATATCCGTCCTCACCATACGGAAATATCAAAGGATACTGGAAAGCCATGTAACTCGCATGAAGCTCATTGATTCTCTGAAGTCCTCATGCTTTTGTTTGCATGATTATATCCCTCATTTTCGCGGTGTCAATATCACCAACTACTAACGCAACAACTTCAGAAACCGTTGGTTGATTATATACTCTACCATCTGTGGATCTGTTTGAAATTAGTTTCAGCTTCATGTTTTGAGCGTCACTGCTATGTAACCACTGTTTAGCCATTTGGAAACACTTTGCATGAGCATTGTATTCATACAGCATTTCAGATAATTGTTGTACAACCAACAGATCAATATTCGTGGCGTTCCTAAAGAATTTACGATAATGAAAATGGTTAGCATAATGGTTAGAAATGTTTATTCGGTAATTATATATATAGTGATGGGAACTATGAACTACAAAGATCAATGTTCAGCAACAGGAATTTACCTCAAACCTTGCATTCTATTTTGGACCTCATTTTCTGTGTCATAAATATATAGTTGAGCAAACTTAGGTGGTTCACCATCAGGAGGTAACAAACTTCCAATTCGGTGACAAGTCTGACCTTGTATCCTTATTGTTGGAGGACCACGTCCATTGTTAAAACGATTGTCCAACTTTGCCCCAGGTGATGTGAATGCAAACATCATATTGTAAGTTCTGATATGTTGCTGAAACTTCTTGCTAACTAAATCATTGTGATCAAACAAAAGCTTTGCAAGAACTCCAGGAGGTTGTTTCAGTTTTGGTATCTCTACTTTGCCATTACCATAGCACAACATAAATTTTGGATTGGGAGAGTGCCTATTCTTGTGCATCCTCTCTTGATACCACATAATGGCATTACAGTAAGGACATTCAATAAGACGGACCCCGATGTCATAATAGTCTACAGAAGTAATCATTGCATCATACGAATAACCAATATATACAAAATCCAAGAAAGGTTGTAATGTCACAACATATGGTGTAACAATGGCATACCTTCAGAAGTTCTCCCTGAATTGGCATGAATTGTATACGGAGCGTCGACCTCATTTGATTCTGAATCGACCTCATCTTCAGATACATATGCTATTCACGAACCGAAACATTATAATTTATTTATTCACTGCCAGGATTACCTAAAAGAATGATTCAAAAAATTGCTAGGACAGTCGAAAACCAAGTTGTATACATACCTGTAAAAGGGTCACCATCTGAGTCATTATCGGAGTCGCTATTAAAATCCAAATTGACTGAAGGTGTAAAAACAGGGCATGTAGGATGAGAGGTTTTCCTTGGAATATATGCAGAATGTGAAACTGTTGTAGCCACGGGGAAACCCTGTCGATGCCCTTCATGGGGTACATTTGGACCACGGATCACTGTTTTAAGTACTCTGCCTTGTCTGTCAAGAAATTTTATAGTCAGGAGGAGGGATGTGGTAGCGACTAATTACAAATGAGTAAAGTGAGTTTAACATGTTACTTGTTTCATTATAACGACATGTACCTAGTTTCTGTTGAACTGTCTGTCATATGATTGTTTGCTTCGTGTGGAAAATTTCTGGTCAAGTTAAATGCAAGATTTGGGACCCCAACTGTCCTACGCCTCCCACGTCCTGGTTTGTTTTTGGTATGTACCCTGTTTACACAAGGAGAAAACTTGACAGTTGGTTTTTCTTAGATGAACGTCTTGTGTTGTTTACAGTGGTGTGACATTAAGTAACACAATACTGTTAATGTCACAATATTTAATGAACGATTACCGAGCATTGGAGGTTGAACCGGCAGCTGTGTTAGAAGTATAACCTTCTGTGGCATTTGTATTAACAGTCATAGTTGTGTTAGAAGTATAAGCTTCTGTGGCATTTGTGTTAACAGGATTGTTTAAGGCAGACTCTAACGCGCGATGTGGAATACCCAACCGTTGCCTATGCCTGCCTCGACCTGATGCATTTGTGCTTGTATTTCTGTATAAACCGTTATATTATAACAAAGTTCAGCATAAACAATTATTCAGTTAAATGTAGTGGATAAATGTAGAACATACATAGCATAAATCAATGTAGAATACCATACATTTTTATACCTATCAAAAAAAGTACTTAACTTACGTGATTGTATGAGAAGAGCTCCCAAACTCAATGACGGTCTTATGACAAAATGGCAATCCATGATGCGTATAATTGATTGTTGAAGGGGTAACAAATTCAGATGAGTTGGCATTGGATTCAGACGAAAATTTTGACAATAAATTTGTTCCCAAAGCGTGTATTTGGCAGGACCTTAAATGCGTCTTGAAACCGTGTCTTGAAAGGCTTGGCTCAGAACCGAGTATCGCCGCATTAATCATACTACTCTCTCCATTTGTCTATGAGATAGGCCCGGTGTTTTGAAATGACGGGGTCAATTCGGACAACGGTTGTCTATTTGTAAAAATATTAGGAGTGCTATGACTGCCCTCCATACCAAGCATCTCTTGAGTAGTATGTCGTTGTCGCTTTGAACGATTTTCTTTCAGTATCATCGAGCATCTGGCTCTTGCTTTTTTACCTGACCCAATGTTGTCAATAGGGTCCATTATTGTTGTCTCAAAGCACCTGTTATATAATGTTATTCTCAATGTTAAGAAAATAATATGTAACAATAATCATGATATTCACATAATGTCATTTAATATAACTATCATCAAAGAAAGTTACATGGTGGTTATAGAAGCTTAGTAAAGTCTCTTATTGAAAAGCATGTAGTTGAGTCATTTATTGAGTTAAACCAACTTAAATGATCTCTTCACAGAGAAACTAATGAGGTAGGTGCTGCATCATAAATGCGTTCAACCAACTACCAATATCCAAATCTTCCTATAAAAGTGGTTATATATTGGACAGATTCTAAGATATTGGTGGAAGGGATACAAAAATTTCTCACTCTATATGTGCTTCTGCGCAACTTATAAAAAAGGATTGTGGTTGTAATCCATTGTTTTAGCATACACTGTGAATCATGTCCAAGATATATAATGAGGTAACCTTATTAGTGGTATATTATGTAATCGAAATTGAATGAGCATTTTCATGTTTTCGTGTGGCTATTTAGACATATCTTATATTTAAAACAAAGATAAGCATTGTATGTCCAATTAATATACTCACCGTCGTGCAGAAATATTTCTCTAACAGCAAGAAACTTGTTGGCTAAGTTGGTCAGCAACAGTCATAAAACTTCAATGGAAGGTCCACTCTCAGGTATGGCATTGATTATGTTCGTTGTTTTTCAGCAACAAATATTGCTTATTCACTGAGTATAAACCCATGTATAATATTATATTGAGGGCTCTTCTGCAAATATTGTTAAACTTAACTACTAACACCAACTAAAAAGGTCCAAGTTGGAAGGACTTACTCAAACTTTTCCTACAAACCGTGCTCAGATATAGTTTATCATGACAATCTGCTAATCGGCTGCATTTTAGGGAAAAGCATTTAAAAAACAATTTAAATTCTGACATTACACAAAGTAGTGATTGGTAAAAGTGTACTTAAACTTGTCCAATGGCTAACAAAGTTCCATGATAAAGTAACATGAAGCAGGCTGCACATAGGATAAAGTGTTATGCATTTATGGTTGATCTGACCATATATCACATATATTAACAAAAAACTGGAAATAGCAATCTCTCTCTTCTGACTTGTAGCAGGAAAATGTACAGGTTTAGGTTATTGGCAGCTCCCAATGTAGGCTAAATTGTCCATAGGTTTGGGAAAAATATAGTTCCAAGAGCAACTTCACATCAACATGTTTCTGAAAGTCTATAAAAGTTTAGCAACTATGATGGTTTGAAAAAGCAGGTTAAGTGGAAAACCATTTTTACATAATCCTTAACTGGGAGTCCGAATGCAAAGTTGAATTTTTTGAAAACCACCAGTAGTTTGAAGGGTTTTTTACTGGACTTCCTGGCATAGCAATGGCTATATGATAATAAAAAGTACATATGAACTATAATTAATTTTGCAGTATAATGATTAAATTATGGGGGCTGGTTGTTGAGGGATCAGAGTTTATAATATGGGGTCTGGTTATTTGAGTGGTTATAGCATGATGATAAAATTATAGAGCTGTGTAGTAGTTGGAGTATGTCTTTAATTTATGTTGTATACAAAACATATAGTAGGATAAGGAAATCCACTTAATAGACTGATTAACTTAATAAATTCATAACTGCAAAATATATTCATTACAACATTAATTTGAAATAAACTTAATAGATTCATTGCAACGATAATTTGAAATGCAACATTCAGGTGTCAAAATACTAATGAAATTGCATAGCAAATGCATAAAAACACAAAACAGTCAACAGATGGCATCAATGCTGGAAGTTAGCAATCAAAAAAGCGTTCCATTTGTGATTATGCATCAAAAATTAGATGTCTCTCGAGGTTCGCAAACCATTTCATTCCGTCTTGATAACTTTGGCCTTCCTCCCAGGCTTGCCCTTAGTTGCGGATTGTTTGGGTGTAATTTCCTCAGCATGATTGAGATCATTTGCAGAGCTTGGTATGGCAACCCTCTTAGCAGGTGTAGTGTTGGAGCTTGCAGAAGGACTCCAAGGATGGCTTGCAGCAGAGGATGGTTCTGCAGACTGTGACTGTTGAGATGAATCAGTAACCTACATATGCCATTTTGTAAATATTCACTAGGCCTCCCACACAAATTAACGAAGTTGTGTGGCGTGGCAACCAATGTCAGCACTAATTCTCTGATTTTCACGTGGAACTTGTAAACCCTCAAATGTGACACCTGTCAATTAATGAAATTCGTTTAGTATCACTAAACCAATTTAGAGAATTTTTCTGATAAGCACAAACTTAACTTTATTGACTAACATGTAACCCCTATTTGAGACTCTTGTAAAATTTGGATAAAAAACTTGCTAACATGAAGAAAAAAATTATTGACATAAGAACTAACAAGTCTTGAAAGAATGAATCAAAGACCATACGTGAAACAAAATTTACTAAGGTGCAAATATTATGCTCTTACTAGACACGAAATTAACAATTAATTATAATCTCAAGATTTTATTTCCAAAGTTCATAACAAAAATAAACAACTAATTATAATCTCCATAATTTGTTATGAACAACTAATTATAATCTCTATAATTTTGTTTTAAAAGTTATTATCTTTTTATTGAAGTTTTATTTTAAGTGTTCTGGACTGCCTCAATGGCTAGGCATGACCCAATCTACTTCTGCACGTAGAACGGCCCAATAGTCTAAGACCTGCCAGTTGAGGGCAAAGGAAATAACTTTTTCTTCTGCCCCTCAGCCGAGGAGGGCTGACCAATTGACCCTCAGGATCAGCTACCCTTTGTCACATCTCTGCCCGTCACGCACGGTTCAACCATCCAGGAACGACCACGACGCGCTTGCCCGTAACCACACTCCTGCTCGAAGCAACGACTAGTTCCGAGCATGTCTTCCCGTCACAACGACTAGTTTCTGGCAGTTACTTATTTTTGGAGAGCGAATATCTAGGCCCGAAAATAGGGACTAATGCTCAAGCGTTGGAGGCATTATAAATACCCTCTCCTTTGAGAGGGTCAGATATTCCAAAATCACCCTAAGACATTCTTACTTTGTACTTGCCTTCTCCTCTCCTGATTCTTACTTTGGCATTGGAGTGCCTTGCAGGTACACCCCCTCCTTCTTGGATTCCAGTATCGAAGACGAAGTCTCTGGCCCACTTCAAGTTCTGATCAACCAGAAAGATCAGTGGCGCCGTCTGTGGGAACTTTTGTTCTCCCCGTCTTTCTTTCCTTGGAAACCAAAGATCAAAGCAATTTTTCAATATTCCGATCATGGCCAGCCATGATAACGTTAACGATGCGCGCAACACTGTCATCTCCCCCGTCAGCAAGACAGACAACGACAGGGCAAACCCTTTTCTTGGAGACGACGTCCTCAGCAGAGGGACGGAGTCACTGCGTCTCCCTCCCTGGATCGCGCCAACAACGTAGAGATCCAGTACTCAGAGGACCGTCAGCCCATTCCAGTTCCGCTCAACACCGACCCGGCCATGACAACCCTGGTCGAAGCCCTCAACAAGACGAATCTTCTGATCTCCTCCATCAAGGCGCGAACACCGAAGATCTCGAAGCCTTTCTCCCCGACGCAAAATATATCGCCAGATGCCAGCGGAGCCAGAATCCTTGTCGATAAGGAAACGTGACCGTACTCCTTCCCGGAGCCAACACTCCCCAAGGGCCAAGAGAATAAGAAGATATCTGCGGGCAGAAAACCAACGTTCACCTCCACCCAGACCTAAGGGCCAGTCACAAACTCCTTCTCCCCGTCGAGATCGCGATCCTCACCCTGGCAGAAACGTCCGCTTTCGTTCGCGGTCGAGCAGCTACAACGATGAAGACGAGCCTCGAGGCCCGTTATCCCAGGAGATCATGGCCACTCGATTACCCAAAAGGCTGGAGAAACCCCCACCCCTGGGCATATATGATGGCACGATCGATCCTGACGAGCACATCATGAACATCGATGCCCTGCTCGACTACCGTGGCATCAGAGGTGCCATTAAATGCAGGTTGCTCCCAACGACACTGAGGAATGAAGCAATGTCCTGGTATAAGAGCCTCCCCTATGAATCCATCACCTTATGGAGGCAGTTGGGGAGGATGTTCTCGAGACATTTTACAACCTCTCGCCGTCATCGAAGACCGAAGCCTCCCTCGAGGCTATCATTCAAGGAAAAGACGAATCTCTTCGAGCATACATCGAAAGATTCAATAAAGAAGTCGTTCAGGTCTCCACGGCTGACGACATGAAAAAATATTTGCTCGAACGAGGGCTCCGTCTGCGCAACGACTTTGCTAAGGCGGCTGGCATTGAGACCCCAACAACACTGGATGCCCTCCTCCTCAAGGCTCAGGCATATATCCAGTATGAAGAAAAAGAAGCAGCAAACACTGCCCGAGACTTAAGGTACCAAGAGAACGCCAGGTCCTCAAAACACGACGACTCCTCGTCAACTCGTCGGGGAGCAGAAAAAAGAAGGGATGGCCGCTCCCGAGAATCCTGAGATCACAAAGGGCCATCTGGCCATTTCCACGAGTACACACCACTGACCGCCTCGCGCGAGAAGATTCTCTCTGACTGTGGGAACTCAAAGTTTTGGCAGGCAGGGGTCCGTTTCCCAAAGCAGATACTCGCCAAGTCGAACACGGATAAAACAAAGTACTGTCGGTTCCACAAGAGCCATGGGCACATGACGGACGACTGCATCCACCTCAAGGATGCAATTGAAATCTTGATCAGGGACGGGCACCTGAAGCAGTTTGCGAAGAAGAAAGACGCTCCTCGACGGGATGCCCAGGAATCGAAGAAGGTTGAAGAAAAAGTAACATCCTCGGATGACGTCAATCTTCAGGTCGCCATGAGCATATCACGACTAGAAGATTTCTATGTCCCCGATGAGCTCGATGTCCCTCTTTACTTCGCTACACATAGCCCTTAGGAAACCTTCCCTTCCGCCATGGTCATATTGGGAGTAGGATTCAACAAGGTGAACATGGGGTCAGTAAAGTGAAAGTTCGAGCACCTTATCAATACGAGATCGAACCGGAGTTCTACCCTCGACAAGATCCGGGGAGATTCAGTTCCCATCACCTTCTATTGCGAGGAACTCCTCGGCGGAGCCCTCAATTCCAGTATTCCTCTGCTCATAAGGGCGCAGATGGCCAACTTCGATGTTCGGCGAATTCTGGTCGACCAGGGAAGCTCGGTCGACACTATGTACTCCCAACTTTTCTCCACACTTCAGCTGGACGAGACGCACCTGACACCCTATGTAGGCTCAGATCTACAAGGCTTCAACAGTTCAGCCACAAAGCCATGGGGATACGTGGAGCTGATTGTCACCTTCGGGGCAGCGGAGACGGCCAGATCCATCAAGGTCCAGTTTCTGGTAATTGATTGCCCATCCTTTTACCAGTGCATCTTCGGAAGGCCAATGTTGGCCGAATTGATAGTTGTTCCCTCCATAGTGCACTTGAAGATGAAGTATTACACTTCCAAAAGGCTCGTCGCCACCCTACACAAAGACATAGAGACGGCAAGAAGGTGCTTCGAGGCAGCCTCAAAAAGGCTGAACACCATCGTCGCTCGACCAAAGACGTCCAGCAAGTCTGCCCTGCCCTATAGCTCCGATGAGACGAAACCGCTGCACCACGTTGACTCTATCAACCTCGACAGCCGTTTATCTAAGGACGACTTAAGGGACCAGAAGAAGAAGAGAATGAAGACTCATTTAAACTCGAGCAACCCCTCAACATCAACAAGCAGCGGCAAGCCTGCCCATTCTTTTCGACCAATACCGGATGAAGAATCCGAGCTAGTCCTCCTCGGAGACGACCCCCTCAAGGGAGTGAAGATTGGGACCGGTCTCCTCTACCTTGCGAGGAAGCAGCTGAAAGCTTGTCTCAGAGAGAATGCATACCTGTTCGCGTGGAGCGCCTCGGAGATTCCCGGGATGGATCCAGAGGTGGCCTACCACCAGCTCACCATTGACCCTGCCGTTAGGGCAGTAGCTCAACATAGGCGCAAGTAGTCCCCGGAAAAAATGGAGGCTGCCGAGCAAGCTGTAAGAGACCTCCTAAAGGCAAATTTCATTTTGGAAGACAAGTACACTACTAAGCTGTCCAACGTTGTACTTGTGAAAAAATCTAATGGAAAATGGAGAATGTGTGTTGACTATATTGATCTTAACAGGGCCTGCCCTTAAGACGCCTATCCCTTCCCCAACATAGACAAATTAGTTGATAATTCTGTCAGTTTTAAATTATTGTCTTTCATAGATGCATATTCGGCCTACAACCAAACACCCATGGCCAAAAGCGATAAAAGGTACACAACCTTCATGACCGAATCAGGCAACTATTACTATAACGTAATGCCCTTCGGCTTGAAAAATGACGGCGCTACCTACTAGAGAATGATGAACAAAGTCTTCTGAGGAGAGATCGGGGATATGCTCGAGGTTTACATGGACCACATGATCATGAAATCCCATGAGGAATCCGACCATACGCTCCATCTAAAGAAGGTATTCGACCAGGCTAGTAAGTACAAGATGTGCTTCAATCCGGAGAAGTGCACGTTCGGGGTACGGGCGAGCAAGTTCCTCGGTTTCTACCTAACAGAACGAGGAATCGAAGCTAACCCCTACAAATGCAGAGCCTTCTCCCAATTTCCCACGCCGAGTTCAAAAAAATCGATGCAATCTCTTAAATGGGACGCTCACCTCACTGTCCTGTTTCGTGGCAAAATCTGCTCAGCACGCGCTCCCCCTTTTCAAACTCCTCCGCAAAGAGGAAGCTTTTGAGTGGATGGAGGAATGTGACAAAGCTCTCCTCCACCTAAAGCAAACGCTATCGGAACCACCGGTCCTCTTCCGACCGAACAACGGGGAAACCCTCTATCTCTATCTCGCCGTCGCAACCAAAGCTGTCAGCGCAACCCTCATTCGTGAAACCCCAGAGGGGCAGAAGCCTATATACTTCACGAGTAAGGCACTACAAGGACCAAAACTTAGATATCAACAGATCGAAAAAGTAGCCCTGGCCCTCATCAACGCAGCAAGGAGGCTGAGGCATTATTTTCTAGCCCACACCATCGCGATGTGCACGGACCAGCCCGTGAGGCAACTATTGGGCCGTCCAGAATGCTCAAATGATCGTTGGAGCTGTCCGAGTTTGACATCAAGTACGAGAGCAGAAAATCCCTCAAAGCCTAGGTGCTGGCCAACTTCGTCGCGGAGATGACCTTACATGCCTCCCCGACTTGCGGAGCTCGCAAGTGGACAATCTTCTTTGACGGAGCATCCAGCTCGACGGGGAACAAGGCAGGCGTCATCTTGGAAAACAAGGAAGGTATCCTCGTCAAGGTCTCGCTCGCCCTGTCTTTCCCCACCTCCAACAATCAGGTACAGTATGAAGCTTTCCTTGCGGGTCTATGCCTCGCAGAAGACCTGGGAGCCGAGGAAGTCATAATCTGCACAGATCCCAGCTCCTGGCCCTCCAGATACGTGGAGAGTAGCAAGCCAAAAACGATAACCTCTCTGAATACTTGACCTTGGTTAAATAAAAAATGACGAAGTTCACGTCTGTGGAAGTAAAGCACGTTCCCCGTGAACACAATGTCCAGGCAGATGTCCTGTCGAAGCTACCGAGCACAAAAAAGAAAGGAGGAAACAAATCCTTCATCTAGGAGATACTTCCTCGGCCAACCATCGAGAGAACTCCGCCATCCCTCGACGTAAACGTTATTGGCGACAGTGACTGCTGGATGACCCCGGTCTAGAACTACCTTGCCAAGGATGAACTACCATCCTACCCAAAGGAAGTCAGCGTGGTCAGGCGCAGAGCTTATTCCTATGTCCTGGTTGAAAATAAGCTTTACATGCAAGGGTTCTCCATTTCTCTCCTCAAATGCGTCGAGGAAAACATGGTCTCCCACATCCTGTGCGAAATCAACTAAGGAATCAACGCCCAGCACCTCGGAGGAAGATCCTTCGCCAGGAAAGCTCTAAGAGCAGGATATTATTAGCCGACCATGCAACATGGCGCGAAGGAGCATGTGAAAAAATGTGACAAATGCCAATGTCACGGGTACATGCACCCGGCACCGCCCAACGAGCTCAAAACAATGTCCTCCCCATGGCCCTTCGTATGGTGGGGCCTGGACATCCTAAGACTGTTCGTCGTAGGATCAAATTAGAATAAATACCTGAATGTGGGCGTGGATTATTTTACAAAGTGGATAGAAGCAGAGGCTCTAGCCAAAATAACTGCCAAAAACATACTTCGTTTCTACAAGCGAAACATTCTTGCCCGCTTCGGCATTCCCCAGACAATCATCACCGACAACGGGACACAGTTCACGGACAAAAATTTCCAAGAATTTATCACCAAACTGGGCACCAAACAACACTTCACATTCGTCGAGCACCCGCAGACGAACGGGCAAGCCGAAGCAGCTGAAACTCTGGCATAGCAGATAACAGATGTCCTAACATATGTCATGACATTGTTCTCTGCATAACTTTAAAACAAGGGGAGAATAAACAAGCTAATATCCATAATATCAACAACATCAGCAAGACAGATGTTTCGACATCTGTTACAACATGTTAATCAAAACTGAACTGTAAATTGCAGAATGATAAACATCACAGAATATGATAACCTAGTTTGGTGAAAATCACCTACATCTGGGGGCATACCAAACCAGGAAGAAGAATTCACTATCAGTAGTATAGTTTTATGTAAACAACCTCCAGTTTACAGTAAACAACCTCTGGTTTACCTATCACTACCCAATGGAGACTTTATCATTAGAAGTCACATCTAATTGATAAGAGAAACCCATCTCACTCCCTAAATCACAACCTGTGATCACTAACAGTTACAATCGACAGTAATTGTATCATCCTACTCGAAAGACACCTCTTTCAATACAAAGTTCAGTTAAGCATTCTCAACTAACAACATAATTTGGATTTGCTTCAAAGCTTCATCCAAGAACAATACACGATTCATTACCTACAGGTTTCTGAATCTGTACAAGCATCTATGTCTACCAGAGTGCATCAAACCGATACAGAGGGAGACTTACAACACAAGAAAGCCTACGACTCTCAAAACCCTAAACCCTTATTTCCCTTTACAAAAGTGTTACAAGAGATTAGTTATCTAGCTCTAGGTCTAAGTCTTCTTTTATAGTCTTCTGCTTCCTTGGGCTTCGAAGTATTTGTTTATTTCTTCCTTGATCCATGTTCTGATTGCTCCTTAAATCTTGGACCAGATTAGCAATAACCTGCTATATCAGGTCAAGATGTCGAGACACACGTTATGACATCATGTGTGATAATTCTTCTTCCACCAGACTTCTTCATGTTGGAACATCTTGCACAACATCCCGTTTTACCAAAAATTTGCTCAAATCCGCAAAGCCTTCAATCTCCCCCTTTTGACAAATTTTTGGTTAAAATTTCTTAGGTAGAAAAAGAAAGTCTGAACGTCATTGAAATTCATCCAGAGAATGGTGGTTATGATTAACACACTTCTGAGACTCCTTACCCCTGAAATTCCTAGCTGTCTGTTGGTGTACATGAGGAAGAGTATATAACACACTCCCTCTCAAACCTATACTTGCCACAGAGGGATAAATCTTCCTCTTAAGGGGCATAAGAGAATCCATAAGAAGATCCAGAGAGAGCTTAAGAAGAAACATATGTATCATACGTAACACAGAGTCCATAGTGTATGTAACTCAGGTCACAAGACACAACCTGCTTCATAACTCAGATCACAAGGCACAAGGGAAAGACTCAAGGATGTTAGAACATCATATCCAGCATCCTTGCAAAACAACTGCAAGAATGAACTCCTCACCAAGAAGAATATCAGTTGTGTGTTGTAAGAACCAACAGACAACCGAGATGAATACATACCCATTCTCCCCTTTTTTAGCCAAAAATTGGCAAAAGTAGCCAACACAGTTCCATACCCACATGGTACTTACCCAAACTTGGACAAATGACATGACAAAGCAACCCAGAATAAGAACTTCAACCTGGAAAACCAGAAACAGACGCCTCCTTTAAATACCCAAACAATTTCTCTAGAAATTTACAGTCCATAGAAGTTACCGCTGAACAATTCAATGGAGAAATAAATTTAGGTAGGTAAATTCAACATAAATGACTATGCACCGCCCATCTTGTATTTGATTGTTTCAACTATAGGATAAATTGTCCAAAGAATGCACTAGTATCAAGACACATGTTTAACATGCCTTCTCTAAGACACACAATCCACCGTCCAAGATAATCAACTAGGAAACAACCATACATCCCAAGCAATGTTCTGACACCTTATTAGACTTTGTTTAGTCCATCTGAAGCATAGTCATAGTTTCTTACAATGAACCCCAAGAATAATCCTATCAACCAGAAAAAGATAAAACTAACCAAGATGTTAAGATATTTCTTTAAACATCTCCCAGATAGCAACAGAGACTTCCAAGAAGCTTGTATCACTCTGATTCAATCTATTAATACCCAATGGCAGAATCAAAATTAACCAGTTAAGTCCACAAGAACTAATAACAGTAGAACCATGTCATGACATCTCGTCTGACATTACACCCTCACCAGAGGAATTCTATCTCAGACAGCTTGAAGCCACAAGCAATCTTGATAAACAACTGCACTACTGCAACAACAGATCCAAAACAGAAGTCTAACTCCCCCTGTCTAAGATAACCAGTGCTCCTTTACAAGAAGAACACCTTAAAATGAATGGAAAACATAAGACTCATCTTCATGTCTTCAAGAGCGCACCTCCTGTTCAACACACCTGTTAAACACAATCACTCAAATCTTGATCCACAAGCAATCCATGTACCACACTAGTACACCTATCAGGCAGAAGTTCCCCCCCTATGTTTCATAAATGATGCTCCTTCCAACAAGAAACACCCAACATCACCACATGATATCCCATGACAAACTTCATGATCATATAGTGAGAGAGTACCAGGATCACAACCTTGTACCACAACCAACAAACTCTTGGATTGAGACCAAAATCACCATTGATCCCTCTCATCCAGAAACCATCCATACCCTGTACAAATCCACCTTGAATTTTACAGCCATAGATATCCTTGTTCCTTGAGATACAATCCAATTGAATCTGGAATGCTTCACATTCCTCAAAGAGACATACAGAGTCCCTTAGTTTGGCAACTATCCTGAAAAACATCAAATATATGCTCTAGAAATCCTCAGCTTACTTGCTTCACAAGCACCAAATTGATCCACTTCTCTAGCATGAGTGTAGCAGAAGAAACCACCTCTCCACAAGCATTCTGACCTCAACAAGAGTCAGCCATCCAGATAAACACCTCATGATTCAAGACAGTCTTCACTTCATCATTCTCCAATGTGATAAGTTAGAACACTTCTGATTTAACTGGCGAATATCAGCTTCCATAATCTGAACTTCAAGTTCAGAAAGCATGATGATGTTCTAACATCAGTTAGGACATCCTGATTATATCACAAACACCATACACTATGGTTCTTGATATAATCACCCCTGGACTTACTATCTGCATAGTAATCCAACTGAAGATCTTCAGAGAACATAGCTCTACCAGCTTGATCAATAAGAACTCCAGACACCCAAAGAGAGAAATAAACTCTCACACATCTCCCAAAAGAAGGTAATCTTCCATAAGCAACTTAGGAATTCTACCACAAGCTCCAAGATATGAACAGAACAAGAACCTCCTTTGATTTTCAACCAACTACCCTTCTGTACAAGAGTAATTAGTTCCAAGCACACTGCTTGAATTCACATTAGAGATCAACTAAATGCCACTGTTTGGTTAATCTCATATTTCTTCAGAGCTCCAGAAAATCGTCTAATCCACCAATGAAACCTAATCTTCAAGTTACATGTTTCACCTACTCCATAGCAAGCCATCTTAGATACACCAAGACTCAGACATGTAACATCTACTCCTTCTTGCAGCTCCCAAAAACAGCATGAGATAGACATTTTTGAAGCATTAATTCCATTTATTTCTGAGAAGATCAACTTATCTTACGATGATGCGCCACAACATCAACTAAAACCCTGAAGTTTCTGCTTGATGTCACAACATCTGATCAGACATACACCTGGAGAGATCAGTCATTTGTTCTGCCACTTAGAAGAACCTCCTCTCTATAACAGAACAAGATTTCCATATTCTCATAGACTTGATTAATGATATCAAGTTAGAGTAGACAACCTCCAACTTGCTTTACTGTACTACAATAACCACCTCATCTTCAGAGAAACCAAACATGCCAAAGCTTGATTCTTCAGAAGAGATCAGTCACACAAGATCTTTTCAAAAAGGATCCCACTTTCCTTAAGTAGAGACTTCTTCAGAAGATCAGAGATAACTGCCACTTATCCTTGACCTCCAAGATGAGCAAGATCACATGCTTCTAGAGTGGAGACAGGAACACACCTGCTGCACTCTAATGCACCTAGATAAGAAATAAACTGATCCAAGATAAATGTCTTCATCTTCACTTCCATCAGCACTACATTCTAGCCAAGCTTCCTGCCACAGAACTTCCTAGTCAGAATGTGTGCTTTTACAATACCAGAAAAAGACATATCATACCACATACGTGTATGGTACCAAGATCATCAACTATGTTGGTTCTTGGATTGGCTAGAATTTTGGTAAAACAAAGTGTTCAATGTTGATGTCACATGGGTGATGTCTTAACATTGAGTCTTAACATTGGTTTATGTTAAGTGTTTAGCTTGTTGAAGTTGTGAAGTCTGATGTCACATGCGATGTCATGACATCAGATATGCAGATCAGTAAAACATCAGGTTTGAGATGTTTTTAGGGTTAAGCGTTTTAGCTGGATTTTGGATGAGCTAGCAGAGTAATTGGATGCGAATATCTTGGAGGAGATATTTTCTGTTACAAACAGATTTGATGCAGATTTGTAGGAGAGTTTAAAGGCTGAAGATTTAAGAAGATTTTGAGAGAGAAAATCTGTCGAAGATTCAGTTTTAAATAACAAATCAGGTAAGATATTGTAGGAGGTCGAAGACCAGATCAAATAGCTATTTAATGCGCATCAATCCTTTGAAGAATGGACAGAAGATAGAGAGCTTAAACTGAGGGTCATTCATTGTCTTTGTACGAGTTTTTGTAAGCCATTCTAGGTTGAATTGGTGAGTTGTAAAGTGTACTCTCTTAGAGCTGTGAAGCAAGAGAGTGTTGTTACTTGATCAAAGCTTGTAAGCAGGATCAAGGTGTTTCTCAAAGTGTGATATTTGAGGTGTTATAGGAAGTGAGTAGTGGTCTCATACCTAAGTTGTCTCTTAGGTAGAAAGTTCATTAGGTAGAGATTAAGTTTAGGAGATGTCAACTGGGTTGTTGAGTCTGTAAATTAATTCTACTGATAGTGAAATTCCTTCATGGCTTGGTAGCCCCTAGACGTAGGTAGTTAGACCGAACTGGGTGAACAATTCTTTGTGTACTCTTCTGTTGTTTTACTTTGTCCATTGCAGAGTGTGTTATTGTGACATCACACGTAACATCACATATCTGGTACCAGAATTTCAATTGGTATCAGAGCAGGCATCCTGCTCTGCATCTGGGTGAGATCTAGGGCTAATACTTTCTGGTAAAGATGGACAAGGAAGTTGGTGGATTTGTGAATAGACCCCCTATTTTGGATGGCTCTAATTATGATTATTGGAAGCCAAGGATGATTACCTTTTTGAAATCCTTGGATAGCAGGGCTTGGAAGGCTATCATAAAAGAATGGAAAGCACCTGTTGTTGTTGAGAAAGATGATGCTGGGAAAGAAAAAGAAGGCAGCTCAAAACTGAAACCTGAAGAAGAATGGACCAAGGAAGAAGATGAGCTTGCCCTTGGTAATTCCAAAGCCTTAAATGCTATTTTCAATGGAGTTGATAAGAACATATTCAGGTTGATCAATACCTGTGAAGTTGCCAAGGAAGCTTGGGACATCTTGAAGACTACTCATGAAGGAACTTCAAAGGTTAAGATGTCAAGACTTCAACTTCTAACATCAAAGTTTGAAAGTCTAAAGATGAAGGAAGATGAAACTATTCATGACTTTCATATGAGTATTCTTGAGCTGTCCAATGCCTCTAGTGCTCTTGGAGAGAAGATGACTGAAGAAAAGCTGATGAGGAAAATCCTTAGATCCCTTCCCAAGAGGTATAAGATAAAGGTGACTGCAATTGAGGAAGCTCAAGACATCAGCAAAATGAGAGTTGATGAGCTAATTGGATCTCTTCAAACCTTTGAGTTAGGGTTGAATGAAGAGGAACCTAAGAAGAAGTCCAAGAGTATAGCTTTGGTCTCCAGTTCTGAAGAAGCCAAGAAAGGGAATGGTGTTGAATCTCAGGATGAGCTGTCTCAGGCCATCGCTATGCTGGGAAGACAGTATAACAAGGTTTTCAAGAGGATGAATAAGAACTACAAACCTAATGTCAAGAACATCTCCTCTGACATCAGCAAGTCAAAGGAGAAGGATGAAGAGAAGACTGCTCAAGACAAAGGGATTCAATGCTTTGAGTGTGAAGGATATGGACATGTCAAGAAAGAATGTCCTACATTCCTTAAGAAGCAGAAAAAGGGCATGACAGTTTCCTAGTCTGATACTGACAGTGAAAGTGAAGAAGAGTCAGCCAAGCATGTCAGAGCCTTGACAGGGACATGTGTGACTGATGGAGAATCAAGTGATGAGGAACTGACTTTTGAGGAGTTAGCAGCCTCCTATCATGAGTTACGTCTGAAGAGTGCAGAAGTATGTCAAGAAAGTGAGAAACAAAAGAAACAAATTATTCAGCTTGAGACTCTCAAAGCTGATCTTGAAAATGAAGTCTTGTTGGTTAAATCTCAACTTGATTAAATGACAAAATCTGTTAGAATGTTGAACAGTGGATCTGATACTCTTGATAAGATCCTTCAGGCTGAAAAAGTAGCAGGAGAAAAATCTGGCTTAGGATTCGTTGAGGAGAAGGTTTCTGGTGAAGCTAGTACTTCAGGAACCAAAAAGGACATGTCTCAACCAATGTCTCAACATAACAAAAAGAGACATAATCCTAAACCCAAGCAGGTTGCTCACCAACAGCATCAGAATGTTGGGATAAGGGATGCTCATGGTCCTCATCAAGGGAAGGTACACACTTATGGAGCTAGGCAGTATATGCCTCCTCAATACCATAGGAGTATGCAAGCTCCTAGGTTCAACATGTTCCATAAGATGTCTCAACATCAGGGGAACATGTATGGCTTTGAATATAATAATGTTGTGCCTCATTATTATGGAAGAAGGAAGCCACATCACCATAGAAGACAACCTAAGAGACAGAATCCTCACTACAGGAGACAGGCAAACTATGGAAGAAAACAACACCAGTACTATGGATGGCAGCCACAGTAGTTTCATCATCAAGGTGGTAGGAAGTTTAACAACTTCAGAAAAGAAAGAGTAAGGTGCTTCTATTGTGGAAGATTTGGCCATATGCAATTTTCTTGCTTCAAGCTTCATGGTTATCCAAAGTTTATCCCTCAACCTAGACAGAAGGATAACAGGCCCAAGGTTGTTAAGCAGTGGGTTCCTAAAGAAGAGGTTAAATGTCTATTGGCTCACTTTTCAGATAGACACTCTGCTAAGGATGGATGGTACTTTGTCAGTGGCTGTTCAATGCACATGACTGGATTTAAAAACCAATTGGTGGATGTCAATATTTGCTCCTTAATTGATGTTACTTTTGGAAATGGAGAAAAAGGGGAGGTAAAAGGTGTTGGAAAAGTGAAGTGTCATGATGGACCTGATCTTGAGAATGTGCTACTTGTCAAAGGTTTGAGTGCTAACCTGATTAGCATAAGTCAGCTATGTGATGATGGATATAAGGTCAGCTACACTAAAGATGAGTGTTTGATAACTAATGAGGAAAATGAGGTAGTTATGAAAGGAGTCAGATCCATAGATAACTGTTATCTATGGGTACCTCAAGAGTCCAGCTTATCAAGTGATGTTAAGGTTAATGTTGTGACATCAGACTGTAACATTAGCTGTGAAGACTTAAGCAGAAAATTGAAGTTGGTGGCTTATGGAGTGAATTTATTAAAATTCAAAAATGTGTTGTGGTGGGGAAAATACATTTATTGGCTTTTAAGTGATCCACAAAATCAGGCCCCTTACCTTAGGCTATCATTCCCTATTATTGCTCTCTCACGCTCTTTCACTCTCCACACTTCAAGTCCTTTCATCTTCCCCCCCAACAACAGAAATTACAAAACACCTTTGGTCACCAGTTACTGTGCAGAAACGATGTCTAAACAAGTGTCATCTCCTTTCAAGAAGGTTGCGTCTAAAAGTTCCACTCATGCAAATTCTAGGGTTTCGCCAGAAGAGGTGTCTGTGAATGAAGCTATGGACATTGCTCCTATCTCTATGATTTCAGCTTCTGTAAAGACAAGACCTGAGAAGTATCAACCCAAGAGACCATCAAAAGGTAATAATTATAATCAATCTGCGAGTAGAAAATTTGATGATAGGGAAAGTAGGGCCTTTGTCACTAGTGTGTTGTTTGGAGTTAACCCTACTCCTAGGACTATCACCCCTCTTCCTCAAGCTGTTGAAGAAAGGGTAGATGTGGACAAGAGCATTGATCAGATTGTCACAAAAATATTTGAGAAAGGGATCCATGTGAAGGGAGTATCTAGACCTCTGAGTCAAAGGCCTGTTGAATTTGTTAGAGAAGAGGGTGATGTTGAGACTTCTGAGACAAATCTTCATAGATTAGCTGTTTCAGTCATTGAAGATGATGAGATTAAAGATGAAGGTGAAGCTGAAGCAGAAAGAGAAAGGGATACTCATGCTGAAGATGAAGTTGATGTCGCACATGATGTTGAAACATCACCTGCTAAGGATGCTACTCCTAGTCCCAAAGGGAAGAAGAATGCTGATGTGGTGGATGTTGTTGACTTATCTGATAATGAAGTAATTGGTAATGCAGTTCCTGGGATTGCCAATAGATTGAAGACAAGAAAAGGAAAGACTGTGGAATCTTCTCCTAAGATGACAGCTGAAGGCAAGAAGAAAAAGGCATTTGTTGTTGGTCCAGCTAAATCTTGGAGCAAGGTGAGTGTGTCCTCCAAAAAGAGGAAGGTTAGAGAAGAATCTGAATCTGAGTATGATGTTGAGGAAGATGTTCAAGACATCATACCTGTCAGAAAGTCCATTTTGAAGAGAATTTCTGATAAGGTTCCTGAAGTGCCAGTAGACAACATATCTTTTCATTACGCTAGCAGTGCTTCTATGTGGAAATTTGTGTGCCAAAGGAGATTAGCTTTGGAAAGAGAGCTGGGCAAAGATGCATTGGAGATGAAACAAATTATGGAGCTCATTCATGCTGCTGGGCTGTTGAAGACTGTGACAAAATTCTCTAAGTGCTATAGTGGGCTTGTTAAGGAATTTGTTGTTAACATTCCCATAGACATTGCTGATAAAAGAAGTGAGGACTTCATGAAGGTGTTTGTTAGAGGAAAGTGCATTAATTTCTCTTATAGTACCATCAATAAGTATCTGGGAAGAGATGATCAAGAGGGTTGTGAACTAGAAGTGACTGATAATGATGTTTGTAAAGAGATCTCAGCCACTCAGGTAAAGGTTTGGCCACTGAAAGGTAAATTGACAGCTAGCAAACTCAGTATCAAGTATGCTATTTTACACAAAATTGGAGCTGCTAACTGGGTGCCTACTAATAAAAAAACCACCATAGTTGTGGGATTAGGAAGGTTCATTTATGCTGTTGGGAAAAAGGTCAAGTTCAATTATGGGAATTACATATTTGAGTAAGTTGTGAAGCATGGTGCCACTAATGCTATCAAGATGCCTATAGCTTTCCCTTCCCTTGTCTGTGGAATGATCTTATATCATCATCCTGGAATTCTAACCAGTTCAGATGTAGCATGTAAGAGGGAGTCAGCTTTATCCTTGCATCCCAAGCTATTTGTTGGGAATCATGTTCCAGACATTGTTGTAACATCAAGTTCTGGTGTTAAAAAGGCCAGTACTAAAGCTGAGTTAATTGAAGAATTGAAGGCAACATGCAAGGATCTTGATGTAGTTATCAGTACTAGCACTGCTAGGAAGTTGAGAATTGAGCAGAAGATCAAATCCTTGGAACAAGGTGAAGATGATGTGAGTGCCAACATTGAAGATTCAGGTTCAAAGGAAGATGATGCAGATGGTTCTGATGCTGATGAAGATTAAATTGCTGTTTCTTTAGCTTTTTTTTTTGCTTTTTGTAGTTTGTTTTGTTCTGCACTTGATGTGCTTATTTATGTAATTTGAATATTGTGGCTTTTTAAGCACTTTTTATGTTCTATGATTTGTCTTGTCTTGAATGCTGACTTTAGACTGACAATGAGAGCTAGCTTAGGACTAACTGGTAGTTAGTAGGTGGTTGTCCAATTATGGCTAAAAAGGGGGAGAGTTAGCCAAGCCCATATGTGCTGCAGAAGTTGAGGGGGAGTTTGTGCAGCTGTGTGCAGCTGGAAGATGATTCTGGTTTTGAGGGGGAGCTTGACCCTTTGCTGAGCTGATGAAGTATGTGCAGCATTTTGTAGTAGGAGCTGTTTTGAAGGAGTGCTGCTTCTGCTAACTGCTAGGAGTTTTAATTTTTCTTATGTTTTATCTGGTGCTAAAGTCTCTGATGTTGCAGAGATTATTTTAGCCAAAATTAGCCAAAGGGGGAGATTGTTGGTTCTTGGATTGGGTAGAATTTTAGTAAAACAAAGTGTTCAATGTTGATGTCACATGGGTGATGTCTTAACATTGAGTCTTAACATTGGTTTATGTTAAGTGTTTAGCTTGTTGAAGTTGTGAAGTCTGATGTCACATGCGATGTTATGACATCAGATATGCAGATCAGTAAAACATCAGGTTTGAGATGTTTTTAGGGTTAAGCGTTTTAGCTGGATTTTGGATGAGTTGGCAGAGTAATTGGATGCGAATATCTTGGAGGAGATATTTTCTGTTACAAACAGATTTGATGCAGATTTGTAGGAGAGTTTAAAGTCTGAAGATTTAAGAAGATTTTGAGAGAGAAAATCTGTCGAAGATTCAGTTTTAAATAACAAGTCATGTCAGATATTGTAGGAGGTCGAAGACCAGATCAAATAGCTATTTAAAGTGCATCAATCCTTTGAAGAATGGACAGAAGATAGAGAGCTTAAACTGAGGGTCATTCATTGTCTTTGTACGAGTTTTTGTAAGCCATTCTACGTTGAATTGGTGAGTTGTAAAGTGTAATCTCTTAGAGCTGTGAAGCAAGAGAGTGTTGTTACTTGATCAAAGCTTGTAAGCAGGATCAAGGTGTTTCTCAAAGTGTGATCTTTGAGGTGTTATAGGAAGTGAGTAGTGGTCTCATACCTAAGTGGTCTCTTAGGTAGAAAGTTCATTAGGTAGAGATTAAGTTTAGGAGATGTAAACTGGGTTGTTGAGTCTGTAAATTAATTCTACAGATAGTGAAATTCCTTCCTGGCTTGGTAGCCCCCAGACGTAGGTAGTTAGACCGAACTGGGTGAACAATTCTTTGTGTACTCTTCTGTTGTTTTACTTTGTCCATTGCAGAGTGTGTTGTTGTGACATCACACGTAACATCACATATCTGGTACCAGAATTTCAAACTACATCTCCTTTGCTCCAGAGATTCATTCCTTGAATCAACAAGATTCTGCACAATCTCTATTGATAGAATGTTTTAACATCTGGTTGAACATCAGATCCTTGTGGAAGCCCAGGCAGATCCAATGACTAGATACTTGAAAATTGATGATGTAACAACTGATGAGACACCTCGACTTCATCTTCCTTGATCACCAACTAAGGATAATCAATTAAATATTTGTGAATTCTATAAATAGCAATTGATCTTAAATCCTTATCCCCAAAACCATACATCCTGTAGGATATATAATCTACCAGATATCAACACAAATCAAGATTTTTTGTGTCAACATCTTTCTAATCAAACAACATGTTAAGACATCAAGTCTGTCACCCTTGACTCAACCTGCCTATGACTTTCCTTTGCTAATAGAATTCTTGCAAATCATGAATGGTGAAAATAAATTACCTCTCATTATCTCCAAGTTGAATAACATCCATCATCACCAGAGATCTTCAGAAATCCATATTCAGCATGAGAACCAGATTATCCTTTTGAAAAAGCTCTTAAACACGACAGAGATGCCTTTATGAGTGGACTTGAGTGAAGACTCAAGTATCTTTGGCAACTTTGTCGAAAATAATATTTACCAAATTCATAGATCATGAATTTGATAAGCACGATATTAACTCACCTTCTCTTCAAACTGACTTCAAGATACAAGCTGGAACCAAACTTCCAAGTACCAAGTCAACATGACAGAAATTTACCAACAACTGTCTCCATTCCATTGCTCCCGACTTTGGAACGACTAGAGTTTTCATAGATGCTGATATCTTCAAGAATAGAAGCCAACAGTCAAGATCTTCCACCATCTTTCTTCTATCATAACTCCAAAATCACATAAATACCAGAGTTCTTCCATCAGAAACATATGCAGCGGAATCACCAAGGAACATCTTCAACATGCCCTAATATGATGTCAAAACATCTTATAAGACACCATACAAGAGAACTAGCCGCTCCTCCTACTCCTCATGCAGTTGTTGTAGAAACTCCTTAGAAAACTTGAACAACCATTAGTAGTTGTTACCTTAGATCCAAAACATCCATCCCATCCACTAATACCATTGAGTATGTCCGAGTGAATGATTTGATCTCCCAAACTCCTCCTTGTTTAAAGCTCCAGAAAGTATCTCCCAGGATCTCATCCAGAAACAGACAAGATGCCTGCTCTGATACCAATTGAAATTCTGGCATAGCAGATAGCAGATGTCCTAACATATGTCATGACATTATTCTCTGCATAACTTTAAAACAAGGGCATAATAAACAAGCTAATATCCAGAATATCAGCAACAACAGCAAAACAGATGTTTCGACATCTGTTACAATATGTTAATCAAAATTGAAATGTAAATTGCAGAATGATAAACAACACAGAATATGATAACCTAGTTCGGTGCAAATCACATACATCTGGGGGCATACCAAGCCAGGAAGAATAATCCACTATCAGTAGTTTAGTTTTATGTAAACAACCTCCAGTTTACAGTACACAACCTCTGGTTTACCTATCACTACCCAATGGAGACTTTATCATTAGAAATCACATCTAATTAATAAGAGAACCTCATCTCACTCCCTAAATCACAACCTGTGATCACTAACAGTTACAATCAACAACATCTGTATTATCCTACTTGAAAGACACCTCTTTCAATACAAAGTTCAGTCGAGCATTCTCGACTAACAACATAACATGGATTTGCTTCAAAGCTTCAACCAAGAACAATACACGATTCATTACCTACAACTTTCTGGATCTGTACAAGCATTCATGTCTACCACGGTGTATCAAACCGATACAGAGGGAGACTTACAACACTAGAAAGCATACGACTCTCAAAACCCTAAACCCTTATTTCCCTTTACAAAAATGTTACTATAGATTAGTTATCCAGCCCTAGGTCTAAGTCTTCTTTTATAGTCTTCTGCTTCCCTGGGCTTCAAAATATTTGTTTATTTCTTCCTTGATCCATGTTCTGATTGCTCCTTAAATCTTGGACCAGATTAGCAACAACCTGCTATATCATGTCAAGATGTCGAGACACGCGTTAGGACATCATGTATGACAAGTCTTCTTTCACCAGACTTCTTCATGTTGGAACATCTTGCACAACATCCGATTTTACCAAAAATTTGCTCAAAATTGCACAGCCTTCAGTAGCGACAGGGTAATCCCGCAAGGTCTCAAATGAAGACGGGACGGAATAAAAAAATAGTGGGTCGAGGAGCTGCATAGCGTGCTCTGGGCCTACCGAACCACGCCCCACTCGACAACTGGGGAAACCCCTTTCTGATTTGCATACATGACCGAGGCGGTGATCCCTATCGAAATACACACGTCCTCCAAGCGGACTAAAGCTCCCTTGGACGAGGAGGCGAACAACGAGGCACTGAGGGAGGAGCTCGACCTCGTCGAAGAGGTCCGATCAGGAACAGCCCCCCGCGAGGCCTCGTTAAAACAAAAAATCGCAATCATGCATAACGCCAAATTCATACGATGAGACTTCCAAGTAGACAGTCTCGTCCTGAGGAGAAATCACAAAGATTCTTGCGAAGGCAAACTCGCCGCAAACTGGGAGGGACCCTATCGTGTTCGAGCAAAAACGAAAAACGGGGCCTGCTACCTAGAACACCTCGAAGGGGAAGAACTCGCTCGACCATGGAACGCCGAAAAGCTAAAATAATATTACAGCTAAGGCCACAACAGTCGGCGTGCTCTGTCAAAATGACGAGCACAGTGTACCGACCAGAAGTACACGCTCCGGTACAAGCGATGCATACTAAAATCAATCAAGATTATCTTTTACTCTAGAACGAGCAAAACCCCTGTCCGACAGTGGTCCCTCGATCGAGCCCGCCGTCACCACAGTACCGCGAAAGGCAGAACGCCCAGCTCGCGATGGGCAGTTCACGCCACAGAACTCAGGCCATAAACGCTACCTGAGCTCTGCTCTCCTGCCCGGAAACTACCCAAACCTTTCAACCTGTTCCCCTCATTGTCGAACAACTATTTGTCAAGCAACCCCCGAAACACAGTGATAAACCATTCACGAAAACAACCCATACAAACCGGCACTCACGATGAGAAGCGTGTGACACTTAGCGAAATCAAGCAGGGTAAAACCATACACGAACAAATATCCAAAGTAAATCATACACAAGAGACCACCAAGGCCGAAATCACATATCAAAAAATAAAACTGCCACAAGGACCGCGATTGTAATGATATTACATAAAAAGGGGCCACGACCCCATCCAGAGACAAAGATACGACCACGAAGGCCGAAATTGTCTTAAAAATTACATAAAGGGGCCAAGCGCCATCTGAAGAAATTACAACATACGGCACGCAGGACGGAAAGATAAAATAAAATCAATCAGCATTTGGTTGTGGCTCCTCGTGGACAGGCTGCTCGTTCTCCTCGCCCGACCTGAGGAAATCAGGAATGACGATCTCGCCGTCCGCCACGCTGTGGAGGAACCTTGTCCCCGCGGTAACCAGCTCAAACCAGGGGTTCACAACTTTAAGCTGCTCCACCATGTTGTTGAAGGCCTCCTCAGCAGCCCCCAAGCAGTCCTCCTCAGCCTGGTTGATCTGGGCGACAAGCTCGACACAAGTCTTCAGACTCTTCACCTCATCTCTCTAGTCCTCGGCAGGAGCCGCGACAGCCCGTAAAGCAGCAACCACTTCCTCCCAGGTTTTCTTCTCCGCAGCCAAGGTATCCCGCTCCTCGGTAACCTTGGCCAGCTCCTCCTTGGAATTCTTCGCCGCCTCCTCCGCAACCTTCAGCCACTCCTCCAGAATTGCATTGGCAGCCTGAGTCTTCTTCAGCTCCACTTCCTGAAGGGCTCCTTCCTCTGTATAGACCACTGCCATGCCCAAGACCCTCATTAGGGCATCGACATCCTGGGCCAATAGTGTCCTCTTGCTCAGACGCTCGAGCTCCTCGAGCGCCTAAGACTTTGTCCGATGGAATGTAAGGGAGGAGCCTTCAAAGAAATCCTTCTTGTGGAAGCATGGGGGCAGCTCGTACTTACTTTTCTCCTGTTCGCCGGTCAGGTCGAGGACAACTTCTGCTCGGAGTGCTTGTGCCTCAAAGTCACCGATAATGGGGAACTCTGGATGGCAACTGCGGCAGATGAAGAAGTCCCTGATCCCGTCGGAGGCGGGACTACCTGCTCGCCAAGGCGACGTTTGCTGAGTTTTCTCCTTTGCTTGACCTTGGCCGCCGCTGTTTTTACCAAACGTTCTTGAGTCGTGGATATCTTGCCTGCAAAATAACATACACATGTTAGTAAACGAAAAACAACAAAACGTGACAAGCTAAAAAGAAAATGGCTACCCAAAAATTCCAGATCATCCCTGCGCATGTCGCAATCGAGGAGCTCATTGGTGTTAATATATCGGGCCTCTACCATGGCCCCCCATCATCTTCAAGAACAATATCCTCGCCCCTCGTCACGTACTGGGCAGGGGGAAACTATCAACAAAGGCCACCAGCTTGTTATAGTTGGCCAGGTCATCGTCCTCCAACATGGACGGCCTAACAATATACTCCTCGGTTTCCCTAGTGAAGTGGTCCATGCTCCAAGCGAAACGGAATTATGCGCCCGACGTCCTCTCACCCTGTCTTGTTCGTTGCGAATGGGCTCCCCATTTTCATCTGTAAAGACCTCCCAAAGAAACGAAGAGTCTTTGGACCTTTTTGACACTGGCTCCACTACATAGTACCTTTCCTTGAACGTTCTGATGGACTCTGAAATGGATTGAAACAACTTCCTCCCCTGCTTCAGGGAAACCCATCCAAACTGCCCTTGCACGAATAAAGGCAATCGAGTTCAGATGGAGCTGAGAGGGCGTCAAGTCCAGATGACCGAAAACTCCCACCTGAAGATCTGTAAAGGGAAACCTCAGCCCCATCTCCTTAAAAACATACTTGTACATGGGAAAGTGCTCGACGTCGAAAGCCGAGCATATCCGATCATTCTCCCCAGGAAAGTGGACCTTCCTATCTTCCTCGTCCCCCACGGTTGTGAATGCATCCCGAGTATAGAAGGCAAAGAGCGAGGCATGCTCCCGAGGCTCGGAGGCAATCAATTCCTCCCCGGGACTCCCGGGAGCGGTTTCCTCATATCTGTCATCCCCTGAAGTGCTCTCATTGGACAGCTCCTGCTCGAGCATAACGTCATCCTCGGTGTTTCCAGACATCTCCTTTACCTGAAAAGCAGAGGACAAAAGTGAATTCGATGGCAAAATCAAATCCACCCTTCCACCGCTAGTCAAGTGAAAGGGCGCGCGAAGGCTTGAGGACAACGTCCTCGACCTAAGCCCTTACTCAAATAAATCAACGAAGGTGAGAGGAGATTCTCCATGGCAATCCCTTAAACCCTCACGGGGAGATGCTCCCGAAAATTTACCTAGAATTTCGTTGAAGATCCACTGGAAAACTCATAAGTACACCGGAAACTTCATAAGTTCCACCAGCGACAAACTCATTCGTCGTCGCAACAGTGCCAGAATCAATAGAAAAACCTAAGTTTCTAACAATCTGACGACGACGCTGACAGCAGAAAATGGCTCAACCAGCGCCAGACACCAACATCTGCCGGAATGCACCTACTCTACCCACTTTTTCGTCCTAACCGCATGCAAATCTAAGCAAAATGAGACTAAAGCTTGCGTAAAACAATGAAGGATCAGAAACTTACGTGGACGAAGAGAAAGAAACTGTGGTCAGAGAACCTTGGTCGGTGCTCATACAATTATGTTACGGCGGTGGACGGCGGAGAACGACGACGACAACAGAAGAAGCAAAGAGCGAAGACAAAGAAGAAAGAGAAGGAAAAAGTGAAAATGAACGCTTCCTCCCTTTATTTATAGATGAGTCAGAAGCACGTGCACGAGCACGCGCGTGCCTAGGAAGACATAGGGGCATTATTATAACCCTAGCATAACCATCATTACGCATTAACTACGCCACGTGGCTCGATGCATGCGTGACACTCCATCCCTTCAAGTCTCATCGACCGTTGGACTCCCCGCTTGCCTGACACGCATGACAAAGTTTCAGGTTCCTCGGGAACATGTATCCTCGAGCACCACAAAACTACCCCATCTCAATAACAAGCATCGACCATGCTTACTCCTCCTCGAGATCACGAGCTGCCCTTAAATCATCACTCTTATTCTTAGGAGCAACGACTTGGGGGGATCCTATTCTGGACTGGCCCTATGGCTAGGCATGTCCCAATCCAGTTTTGCACCTAGAATGGCCCAATAGTCTAAGCCCTGCTAGTTGAGGGCAAAGGAAGCACTTTTTCTTCTGCCCCTCAGCCGAGGAGGGCTGACTACCTGACTCCCAGGATCAGATACCCTTCATCACATCTCTTTCTATCACGCACGGTTCAACCATCCAGGGACGATCACGACGCGCTTGCCCGCAACCACACCGTTGCTCGAAGTAACGGCTAGTTCCGAGCATGTAAGCCCATCACAACGGCTAGTTTCTGGCAGTTACCTATTTTTGGGGAGCGAATATCTAGGCCCGAAAATAGGGACCAATGACCAAGCGCTGTGGGCATTATAAATACCCTCTCCTTTGAGAGGGCCAGGTATTCCAAAATCACTCTAAGACATACTTACTTTGTACTTGCCTTCTCCTCTCCCGATTCTTACTTTGGCATCGGAGTGCCTTGCAGATACACCCCTCCTCCTTGGATTCCAGCATCAAAGACGAAGTCTCTGGCCTACTTCAGGTTCTGATCAACCGAAAATATCAAAAAGCAACAAATACACAGAAGCTATTAAAATGTTAGAGAAATATAAATTGAAGTAAGGGAAAGATAACTAGATTTAGAATATTATTATATAAATATTGAAGTGTAAAATTAGAAGTAAACTTAAAACTATTTTCAATTTAATTTTTAAAGACTTAAAACTATTTTTAATTTAATTTTTAAAGATACTTCGAGAGGTGATAGGATTGAAAAGAAAGTGTGATAAACCTGAATTTAAGGTTATGAAAATTTTGATGGGTCATTATGAGGAGGGAGCATACGCATTGAGAGAGACTACATATTCATCAAAAACCTTAAGATAATAGGTGTATGAGTCTTCTTACTTATAAAGTTCTCACATTTGTTTCTCCGCACAACTCACACTTGTTTTCCAACAATCTTGCTCTCAAGTGTGAGTCCATCCACCATGTTTCCCCTCTAACAGAAGATTTTACATCTACATAGGAAGACTTTCGATACAAGGAGTCGATCCCTTATTCGAACCACGACTTTGATATCACATTGGGTCAAAGACTCATCTAAAGGTGAAAGACTCACCCAAATAAGTGAGAGAGACACCACATATTCACCCAAAACCTTAAAGTGATAGGTGCATGAGTCCTCTTACTTATAAAGTGTTTAACCTCCATTTTTTAAGCAATATGGAACTTACTTGTTTCTCCACACAACTCAAACTTGTTTCTCAACAAATTTCTCTAAAATTAAACGTGAACCAATCAAAATATTTTTTTTAAATTAAAAAGGGAAAAAACAATTAAAATATTATTATTCGTTGTCTGATTTCATTTTATTAGAATCATAATCATACTATTGTATAAATCTACAACTACTAAGTTATTGAAATAAAATTATTGGAATATCAATACAATAATATGAGAACACAATATTTTAAGCATTTGTGTGTTCTTCTGAATCTTGCAGCAATTTATACATAATCTTGTAAACACATAAATGTGTTTATTTATTCAATTGGGTCTAGCAAATCATGCGCAGGTACACATTTACAAAAATGATCTTTCATGCACTTTTTTTTAAAGGAGCCCGGCAATAAATTGTGTTTTTACAATCTGCGTCTCTAAAACATTTCTTAAAACGCGCTATAATAAAAAAAACACAATAATGTTATTAAAATAAGATAATATATAATATATGAAATAAAGAAGAAATAAACAAAATCTGAATTTTTAAAACATTTCTTAAAAAGCGATGTAATATAAAAAACACAAAAATATTATTGAAATAAGATAAAATATAATATATGAAACAAAGAAGAAAAATTAAAATGGATTAATAAAATTTACCTTCAACGTTCCTTGCAACAAGAAATAAAAAGAAAAAAACAATCATAACATAAACAAATTTTCTTATTTCTACCATATTTCTTATGGTTATATTTAAAAATTATTTTGTGACTTCATAGTTTATAAATAAAAGTATATCCTTTCTTTTTATTAATTTTTAGTTGTTAACACATATGGACTTGTAAGAAAAATTCTAAAATTAAAATAATTAGTATATAACTTTTAAGTATATCATTGTGTTGTATTTGTCACTTTAGCACATTTAAAAGAGAGGTCACATAAAACTCGTCTATCATAAAAAAAATATTTTAAATCAAATTTCCAATATTTTATAGTTTTGTAGTGGGAAAGAGAAAAGGCACAAAATATTAATAATATTGTTGGAAAATATAATTATCTTTAATTGAGTGTATTGTTTGATAAAACTTAATAATCAAATATGTTGCAATTCCTTCAATCATGTATCCCATAGGTTGCAGCAATAGGTCATGTTAGATTTTTAAATTTATTTATAATTCTTTTAGAAGGCATGAAAATTTCATAATTTGTAATAACTTAATTTTAGATTGATGGAAATAAAGTTGGTAACATCTTGAAATTTTAAGCTCTATAAGAGAAGATACTTCACACTGATGTCTAAATTTTATTTACACGTTCAGGGTATGTTTGAATTGACTTTTGAAAGATTCAGAATCAATTTTAGAGGTCTAGAGTTAATTTTGAGTGATTTTAAGGTGTTTGTTTTATCAAAAATAGAATTGATTTTATCTTCAGAATTGATTCTACTTGAAGCTAAAATTTGTAGCTTTTACCTCAAGAATTGCTTCTGGGTGATTTTTACACTGAAATTTATTATTTAACTCACTTTTACATAAATGTATCCAAACATAAATTAATTCTGCTAAATTCAATTCTGTTAAAATCAATTCTACCAAACTCAATTTTACTATAATCAATTTTGTTCACCACCAATCCAAACACACCCTTAGTTGGATTTATTATTTATGTTTAAATGATTAATATGATTTATGAATTACTGAAATTCTGTTCTTCAGAGGACACATGTTAGATCAGATGTTGAGACAATGTTTCCAACTTCTTAAACCAGATTAAAATACAGTTTTGACAACAATAAAAAATCAAAGCAGAATGCTTTAAAAGCACAAGAGATTGATAATTTTGTTTGGCGAAACCACAGCTACGTTTGGGGGCACTCTACCCAAGAAAGAAAATTCACTACTTCGATGTAATACCCCGTATTATCTAAATGCTCAATTGGATATCAGAGGAGATCAGATGAGCATCTATGTGCTTTATCTTTGATTAATTGGATTGATGGAATCCTCTAAGTACTTTAAGTATCGACATTTAGGATCAATAGAGCAACTAATGAACTCTGAAGAGATCAAATATTTTATTAAAGAGACGGATTAATATTTATTAATCCGGGAAAGTAATTTTATGGTAATTCTAATAATTGATCAATTGGGTTGAGACGACAAAATATCGATTGGAGATATTTTACCCTGTTGGAGTTATATTATATATTAATGATTATGTATACATATATATAAGAAAAGAAAGAAAAATAGAAAAAGGAAAAAAAGAAGAAGAAGTTAGGAAAAAGAAGAGGAAATGGAAGAGAAAGAGAGAAAGTGGAGAAAGAGGAAGAAGAGAGAAAAGCTGGATCATCATCTTCTTCAAACTCCTCTTCGATTATCAGGTGGGTTCTAGATAGACACTTTAGTGTAGAGTTTTATGAGTTTAGAGTTAGTTTTGATATTGTGAGAAATGAATAATTTTTCAATAGAATCATAATCTAACTGCTGAAATTCGATGTTTGACTATGTAGTATACTGGTTGTTATGTTTGTAACATGTTTTGATGTATTTTGATTGGGAAAAATGGAATTTTGGGGTTGAATTTGAGAAACCCGTAGCAGAGTTTTTTGCAAGAAAAATTCTGGTTTCCTCTGCCCATATGCGTAACACGCAAGGCAATACGCGTATTGGGTTGGGCAATACACGTATGGCAATGAAGGATTTTAGGCGTTACGCGTATGGGAGGGGGCAATACGCGTATGGTTTGAGGCAATACGCGTATTGGAGTTTAAATGGAATTTTGAAGGGAAATCAGCCTCTGCCCATACGCGTATCACTTTGGGCAATACGCGTATGGCTGGGCGAGCCAGCTGGGCAGTACGGGTATGGCCCAAGGCAATACGCGTACGGCCAGTGGAAGTGCAGAATTGTGTTTTCACGATACTATTTCTTGTTATTTCCATAACTTTTGACTCGTTTATCCTATATGAGTATTCTTGGTGTCGTTATGAAGCTATGAATATCCTCTAGCTAATGGTAGTGAGAAATATCTGTTTATTGCCTGATTAAATAAATCGGAGGGAACCGTGAATTGGTGTAATGTGTGGTATGTTGAATTATGAATTTCAATTATGCGATTGATGATTATGTGCCTATACTCTTATTGTTAAACATGTTTGAATATGTATGCATGTTAAAATACGAAATAGGTAGAGTGAGGACTTACCGTAAAGAATTTCGGAAAGTGTGAAATGACATAGTGACAACGCTCGCGCATGAAAGGCCGAGGCGTGTGTCTAGTAATCCTAACCAGTGTATCTTACGGTGTAGTTTCATGAGACTCGAGCACCTCCTCTGAAACGTATGCACAATTACTTGGTAGGTTTAATTCTCACGTATAGTATGAATGGAACCTACGGGTAAAGAGACTTGTGACGGTGTACGGGTCGTGTGAAGTGACGGATCATGGTGTACGGGCCGATGATCCCGAATCCATTTCGTATGCCAAGTAACTTCAAGGATCCATGACTCGGGTCGTCTTCTAGACGTAGAAGCGAACGGGAAAAGGGGATGCCTTGGTATGGTTAGTGATTAGCGAGATTCTTGAGTTAACAGGCTCAGGACTTACTTTGGTACTAGTGTGAGTTAACAGGCTCACGAGTGTGAATCCATATATGGCGTGTGTGTACTCAAAGTTACTTCCCTTCCCTTTTGACTTGAGTTAGGTTGTTAGCACCTTGTAAAGCCGAGAGAATCTATAAGATAGGGAACTCACTAAGATTTGATGTATCTCACCCCACTATAGTTGCTATATTTTAGGTACTTGCAGGTTTGTTTTACAAGTAGAGCTATGTTTGGATGTTTCAAGAGAAGCTTAGTTAAGTTTATTCCGCTAGGTATTATCTGTTGTATACAATAGAGGATATTGTATATTCTTAGATTTTATTTTCTTGGCTAGTTTCCATGACTTGTGCCATGGGTTGTATTTATGTTTTAGAAATGGACAAGTATGTGAACTATGCCATTAGGTGCTTTTGATGTGTCAGTACCAAATAAAATGCTTGTATTGTATTATTCTAGATAGATATTATACAGGGCGTTACAGTTGGTATCAGAGCAGGTCGTATCCTTGACCTAGCCTTGAAACATCATAAGTAAATCTATTCCTGCCTCTTAAGTGTGTCTTGCCAGCATGACTCTTAATATCATACTATCTAGTGTTGGGCCTGATCAACCTAATGCTATGTATGTGATGGGTAGAATCATGTTTGAGCGACCACGAGGACTCCGAAGTGTTATCGTAACTTGTGTTGTGAAGGTAGGCTCAAGCCAATAGTTGGTAGTGAGGAGTTTTGGTCAGCTCAGCTGATATTTTAGTAGAAGTTATGATTTGCGTAGCATGGAATTGAAGAGTGGGGTGTTGTTCAGGAAATCCTTTGGAATGGATAGAGTCTGAAAATTTAGGATCTCTATCGGACGATTGGTCAAGGTATTGAGGAATATGTAAAATCGCAAGTAGAGCTGGATTGACCATTAGTATGGATAAGGATTTCAAGTAATCTCATCCCGTGGAAAAGAGAAGTTGTTTTGTGGAACGTGTAACGTAAGGCCCGGAAGGGAGATAACTATTGGTGCTTCAGTTCTAAGGTCGCTATGGTATCTTGAGTGGACGAGAGTACCTTAAGGAATGTGTTCGGAACAATGTCTTCCAACTGGTTTAAAGTTGAGAGTTAAGGACGTTTGGTTTTTATGGGAACCTAAAGTGGTAGGGAAGTGTGTGAAGGAACACAAGGATGTGTTACATGCTTCAAGTGAAATAAGTATGTGCCGGACGAAGAGGGGGTGAGGATGTGCGTATATTCAGTCATGTAGAGAGATTAAGTTCGAGATAATATTTCAGGTTTTCTGTTTTCAGTAAGAGACCAAATTGGAATTGTTAAATTACCCAAGGAATAGTATAAGGTATTGTGTTGGAGAAAGAATGAGCTTCATTTAGTAACGGAAAGTGTAGTGATACGGACCGGAAGAAGTTGGTGTTAAGAAACAGAGTAAATACCTTGGATTCAAGGAAATCTTGTAAGATGGGTTTATATTTGGACCTGAGAGGATTACAATGGAGGGTGAAGTAAGCGCAGTATGAAAACCGGTATTAACGACATGTTATGAGGAAGTGACAACGAAATGTATTTTTGGACGAAGGGCAATAGAGCTATTGAGTAGTTGTTGAGGCTCAAATTAAGGAAGTGTAATCAAAGATGGTTCTTCTGTAAGGAGCCTATTAGTATGAGATGAAATGAGAAAGTTACACGTTGGAATTAAGAACAAGCGTAGTAGTAGCACCGTGCCCACAAGTGTACACGATGGATTCTCATTCTTGAGACCAGTGTGAAGTGACGTACTTTGTGGAATCGTGAAGATTGCATTTTAAGAAGCAAGATTGCGGTAAATCGACTAAAAGCAAACCAGGGCTTATTACGGACTAAGAGTAAATGATGAGACGGTTCATAGCGGAAAGGTCTTGTAGTTAGTTAATGAGAATTGTTGAATGCGAGTATTTTCATTAAGTGACTTAAGTGTAAGTGTGATGTACAATGGATAGTTGGAAGAAAGAAATTCCGGTTAATGTGTACGAAGTGAGGGAAAGG
The DNA here is from genome assembly GCA_022829125.1 of Lathyrus tuberosus. Lineage (NCBI taxonomy): Eukaryota > Viridiplantae > Streptophyta > Magnoliopsida > Fabales > Fabaceae > Lathyrus > Lathyrus tuberosus. Next base: position 18,322,929 of record JALAZF010000012.1, on the reverse strand, counting down.
TTCTTCAAGAGGATGCATTGCCCCGATTTATTTTCGAGTGTAGAGAAACTTCTGTATTTGTGAATAATCGGAATAATTGGAATCTACCTTTTGTTGGACTAAGAACGTTGTTGTCTTATTTTCTCACCAAGGAGTTCAAGTGAGAGAATAAGGTGGTATGCTTGATATGAGATGTCCATCAATTTTGTGGTACCGTTTATTGGTTGTGTGTTGAGTTTTGGCTTATGGACGAATTAAGTGTGAGTTGTGGCTAAAACCCTAGAATGTCGTCATTATTGACTTCCCGCTAGTGAAATTGTTTGAGCAGAAAAATGAACTATGCCGCTGAAGTTTTGTAGTGTGACTGCGTCAGAATATTGGAATTTTGCCTTGTCACTTGGTTGGAGTGTGTCGTCTGCATGTTTTGACCTTGTCAGTTTTTACCTGAGTGGATCATGGTTAGTGACTGTTATACAAGTTAGGAAGCCGTAAGTTAAGAAGGATATTTTTCCAGTCAGAACAAATCGGATTGATGGTTTGGGTAGGGATGGCTTGAATGAAGAAGGAGCTGGTTTTCAGTTTCTGCAGCAGTGTTAATCGATTAACACAATGGGGTTAACCGATTAACACGTGCAAGGATGGTAGTTTGTGCTGAATTTTGAGAAGTTAACCGATTAGCTCAGATGGGTAATCGATTAACATGTGTGTAAATTGTGAAATCCCTTAGGAACCATCCTCTGTGTTTTGTTACCTTATGTTGCTCCGAGTGGAGAGTAATGTGTGAATGGAAAACGGGATGGTAAGTAAATGAAGGACGGATTTGTGTTTTGAAATCGGAACTTGTTGAAGGGTGTGACTTAGTCGATCATCTGGTTAGATGACCAAGGAGTTTGACTTTGAGGAAGTAATCTTACGAACTGGGTTGAGTATGGGAAAGTCTTAGGTGCATTATTATTACTGTTGAGAACTTTAAAGACGAAGTTGGAAAATACTCACGAAGTGTTGACCATGCAAGGAAATATTTCGGTGTGTATTCATGGTGTTGGTTTTGGACTCTGTGAGAGTGGTACCAGTTGTGTGCAGTTGCGTTTTACCAAGAGAGTGAAATTTGGAGGTTATCCTTCCAAGTAAGAGTGAAATTGAACGTTCTGAAGTTAAGCATATAACTTGGGTCTTTTATGAAACAGAACAATTAAGGAAAGTTGATTCAATGGAGAAGCGTGGCAGGTCCGTTGAGGGTGTGTGTACGTGTAGAGTGTTGTTTGTGGATCGGTGAGTAGTGTGAAAACTCACAATTTCGCTTGAATGGCTTAAGTTTTGGTACATGGTGAATCGTATATGTTTGGAGTTCCGAAATAGGGTTACAGGTGATTGATTGAGATCTTGAAATCAACAAGAAACCTTGAGTGAGTCGGACAACCGCAAAGAGAGTTGTTACAGAATGGGGTAACTAGAAACGGAAGTTGATAAGCTAATTTGGATGAAATTGTTTCGAGTTTAGACCGGATTGAGAGTTGTGTGGTTATGTGTTCCACTATAGGACGTTAGTAAGTTTTCTTATGTTGTTGGTTAGTAAGAACCCAAATGGATAAGGGTGTTTCTCCGCCGACTGTTAGCTACTTGGTGATGCTTGAGGATTAGTGGTATTCCACTGTTAGATTTTTGGATTTGCGCAGTGGAAGGAGACAGACGAAAGAGTTCAGTCAGAATTAGAGATTTGAAAGATTGTTACTTATAGGAATAATAAAGAAAGGCAATATCAGATGGAATGATTACAATGTTTAATATCAGACAGATGGAAATGGTAAAGAAGTCGTGGACTAGTTATGAAGTGGTTCGAATGTTAAGGGATTCATGAAAGGATAGTTGTCGGTAATTGCATGAAGTTAAGAAATCACTAAATTACATCATGAGGATGTATGGAGTGTTACGGTCTTGTTTTGCGACTCAATAGAAGGGTGTAAGAATAGTATATTCTTTCTAAAATAGAATGCGACTCAGTCTTCTAGTAAGAAGAAACAGATGAATTACGGAAAAATGGCAAAGTTATAAGTTAACTCGATATTGGAACAAGAGTATGATTAAGGACGTAAAGTTTGTTAATTTGTGAAATAAGTATTTTGGTCTGTGAAGTTAAGTCAGAATTGGAATACGTCAGGAAGTTGAACGGAAGTAAAGTTAAGTGTGAATCTAAGACCGGGATACAAGTTGTGGTTATTGCCGAGTAGAGAAAATTCGGGGGCGAATTTCAATTTAAGGGGGGGGGAGTGTAATACCTCGTATTATCTAAATGCTCAATTGGATATCAGAGGAGATCAGATGAGCATCTATGTGCTCTATCTTTGATTAATTGGATTGATGGAATCCTCTAAGTACTTTAAGTATCGACATTTAGGATCAATAGAGCAACTAATGAACTCTGAAGAGATCAAGTATTTTATTAAAGAGACGGATTAATATTTATTAATCCGGGAAGGTAATTTTATGGTAATTCTAATAATTGATCAATTGGGTTGAGACGACAAAATATCGATTAGAGATATTTTACCCTGTTGGAGTTATATTATATATTAATGATTATGTATATATATATATATATATATATATATATATATATATATATATATATATATATAAGAAAAGAAAGAAAAATAGAAAAAGGAAAAAAAAGAAGAAGAAGTTAGGAAAAAGAAGAGGAAATGGAAGAGAAAGAGAGAAAGTGGAGAAAGAGGAAGAAGAGAGAAAAGTTGGATCATCATCTTCTTCAAACTCTTCTTCGATTATCAGGTGGGTTCTAGATAGACACTTTAGTGTAGAGTTTTATGAGTTTAGAGTTAGTTTTGATATTGTGAGAAATGAATAATTTTTCAATAGAATCATAATCTAACTGCTGAAATTCGATGTTTGACTGTGTAGTATACTGGTTGTTATGTTTGTAACATGTTTTGATGTATTTTGATTGGGAAAAATGGAATTTTGGGGTTGAATTTGAGAAACCCGTAGCAGAGTTTTCTGCAGGAAAAATTCTGGTTTCCTCTGCCCATACGCGTAACACGCAAGGCAATACGCGTATTGGGTTGGGCAATACGCATATGGCAATGAGGGATTTTAGGTGTTACGCGTACGGGAGGGGGCAATACGCGTATGGTTTGAGGCAATACGCGTATTGGAGTTTAAATGGAATTTTGAAGGGAAATCAGCCTCTGCCCATACGCGTATCACTTTGGGTAATACGCGTATGGCTGGGCGAGCCAGCTGGGCAGTACGTGTATGGCCCAAGGCAATACGCGCACGGCCAGTGGAAGTGCTCGCGATACTATTTCTTGTTATTTCCATAACTTTTGACTCGTTTATCCTATATGAGTATTCTTGGTGTCGTTATGAAGCTATGAATATCCTCTAGCTAATGGTAGTGAGAAATATCTGTTTATTGCCCGATTAAATAAATCGGAGGGAACCGTGAATTGGTGTAATGTGTGGTATGTTGAATTATGTGTTTCAATTATGCGATTGAAGATTATGTGCCTATACTCTTATTATTTAACATGTTTGAATATGTATGCATGTTAAAATACGAAATAGGTAGAGTGAGGACTTACCGTAAACAATGTCGGAAAGTGTGAAATGACATAGTGACAACGCTCGCGCATGAAAGGCCGAGGCATGTGTCTAGTAATCATAACCAGTGTATCTTACGGTGTAGTTTCATGAGACTCGAGCACCTCCTCTGAAACGTATGCACAATTACTTGGCAGGTTTGATTCCCGCGTATAGCACGAATGGAGCCTACGGGTAAAGAGACTTGTGACGGTGTACGGGCCGTGTGAAGTGACGGATCACGGTGTACGGGCCGATGATCCCGAATCCATTTCGTATGCCAAGTAACTTCAAGGATCTATGACTCGGGTCGTCTTCTAGACGTAGAAGCGGACGAGAAAAGGGGATGCCTTTGTATGGTTAGTGATTAGCGAGATTCTTGAGTTAACAGGCTCAGGACTTACTTTGGTACTAGTGTGAGTTAACAGGCTCACGAGTGTGAATCCATATATGGCGTGTGTGTACTCAAAGTCACTTCCCTTCCCTTTTGACTTGAGTTAGGTTATTAGCACCTTGTAAAGCCGAGGGAATCTATAAGATAGGGAACTCACTAAGATTTGATGTATCTCAATAGTTGCTATATTTCAGGTACTTGCAGGTTTGTTTTACAAGTGGAGCTATGTTTGGATGTTTCAAGAGAAGCTTAGTTAAGTTTATTCCGCTGGGTAATATCTGTTGTATACAATAGAGGATATTGTATATTCTTAGATTTTATTTTCTTGGCTAGTTTCCATGACTTGTGCCATGGGTTGTATTTATGTTTTAGAAATGGACAAGTATGTGAACTATGCCATTAGGTGCTTTTGATGTGTCAGTACCAAATAAAATGCTTGTATTGTATTATTCTAGATAGATATTATACAGGGCGTTACATTCGAATTAGTATACTTTGTCTTACAAGAACCAACAAACCTTATATAGTTCAAAGCCTCTTCCAAATCCTAGTGACTTTCTATTTAAGGAATCTCCTAAATATGAGAACCTACTCACTTTCTTCTTAATCACACAACCCTTGATTGGTGTTTACAATTCAATGAACAATGTTGAATATTACAACTCAACTTAAAAAACTTTCTATTCCAAGTCATTGAAACATAAAGGTGTACGACAATAGATTCAATACTAATTCATTTATGGCATTAACGTGAAATACAAGTAGCAAAGACTCAAACCCTAACACAAAGAACCTAGTTCTTGCGCACTAAAACTCTTGTGAAACAATGAGAGCCGAGTCTCATTATATAGTAATGTCGTTCGGGCTTTTTCTCCCTTTGTATCTGCATTTAGTTTGTCTAGAGAATAGCTAAATCAGTCGCATATGATTTGCCCCTTAAATCTCTCAAAAAGATATGATTTGTTATATTTTAAATTCAAATTTAAATCACATTTAAATCTGATTTGAACATCTCCAACTTTCAAATAATTTACCAAACATTGCTAAAATAATTGCATCAAATCTGATTAAAAACAAATCAGAAAATACGCATCAAAGAACATTCAACATGGCCCGTTGTCAAGGCAGATGTTGTACTGCACATGCTGGAACATCGTGTTCCACATGTTTCACCAGTACATCCAAATAAACTCTTCTCATTGACTTGCATATCTTCTAATGTCGAGAAAATCTTGGATAGACGAAAAACTGAACCAACTGTAATTTCGAACTATCAGTTTCCAAGAGACCAAATGTTGCAACCCACATGTTGGAACATCGAGTTCAACATGTGTTCTTTATGCACTAAAACTAGCTTCACCAATGGTAATGTTATTCTTAACATTTCCAAACGAAGTGGAACCAACTTCCTTTCTCTTATTTGCCAAAGACTCAAGGAGTTTACCAACATCCTTAGGTGCACTTACATCTTTGACAAGGAAGTTCCCAATAGATTTCTTAGATGAATCCTTAGAATTTTAATTCATTTTGCATAAAGGAGGATGAGTTTGAAATAACAGAGAGGGGTCCGTTATATGAGAGTAGGATGCAAAAAATGATAATTTTTATTGATTGTAACGACAACCCAGTTACAACTCAACTTAGATATGAGAATAATAAACCTTATTTGGTGTTCTAGAGAAGTCTTAGGGAGTAAAAACACTTTTTCTATTTTGGCACGACTCACAAGCATTAATTTCTACAAGGTTACACAGATGCAGATACCATAATCACCCTTTGACTTTTCAAATGGAAATTTATTCCTGGTTTTGGTGAATATTCCTCTTAACTGATTCTCAATGACAAACTTGTTATTCACAGTTTCTTAATTAAATGATGACTAAAATTTATATCTCTCAGATTGACCCAGAACAATGTCATGACATCTTGCTCCACATTGTACTCCTTCAATATTTGGTTTATCCATTGTACTTTAGTCCAACTACTATTCAGAAAGAGTTATCTAACATTTGTAATGGACACCATATCACCTTGCTTCACATCATAACCTGTGAGACCAGAATCTTCATTTTTATTTCCATCATTAATCCCCTTATGAATTTGAGACTTGGTCTCCAATATGTCAGACATGACGTCTAACATATTTTTATCACCATCTTGATCCCTCATAATGGTTTCTTAGGTCATATCAATCTAAGTCTTTTGACTTAGAGAATGATTCATTATAGTTCTAACCAAGATTTGCACTTCCTGGACATTTTTACTAGTAATCATACCATTCTCATCCAAATGAGATAGAGCACTGGCCTTCCCTTCAATGACAACTCCTTGCATGAGTATCATAAAGTCCATAGTAAGTAATATCATCTTGACTTTCTTCCCAGCTTGACAAATTTGACTTTTTGTAAGCTTGATATTAGACGAAAACTCAATAACTTCATTTGAAATAAGGTGCCCTATTTTAAGTGCAATAATGAACTCATAAGGAAGAGCCTTTATTTCACACATTCCTAATATCCATTGCTCCATGCAGAAACCAAGTGCAGTTGTAGCCATTGTATAACATTCATTTTTATTCCTCAATATTTTCATTATTGAAATAAGGTGCCCTCTTTTAAGTGCAGTAATGAACTCATGAGGAAGAGCCTTTATTTCACACATTCCTAATATCCATTGCTCCATGCAGAAATCATAATTGATTTGAGATACATAAGCATTATCTTCCAATTGCTTTACTTTACGAAGATATGAGAGATTTCTTGAACTTTTTTTTCTTAAGGATAGGCTTTACATGCTAAACATAATGTTGCACCATTTTTTTGTCATTCCTTCATAAACATATTCAGTCTTTGAGACTAACCCCCATATACTCACATCCATATTGTTTATCTAGAATTCAACATTCAAATATTCCTTGTCGATTGCTAGCTCAATGAAGCATGAATTGGTAATCATATTTCTAAATATTGTGGTAACTTCATCATTTAGATTTTCTATGATATTTTCAATAGGGTGATTTGTATGAGTTTTGGATGAAGTCCCCTCATTGATTGAATGTCTTTCATCATTATTGATGCTAGAAGCAATGTTAGATTCCTTAGGTAAGACATCTATTGAGACATCAAAACCTTTATGATCTTTTTATTCAACTCCCTCTTCTTCAGGTATGATGATTTTGGATCTGTTATGAATTGAGTTCAGGTGCCACAAATTGGTCTTTATACCCTTAGATGACAAGCAAGTTGGGAACAGATTCCTGGTTTGAGGTATCCACATGTAGCAATTGTTCTTAGATATTGAGCCTTTCAATATCACTTCTTGAGCTTTGTTGGAAACACTGCATTCAGACTTATTGAATTCCACATTCAAATCCTGATCACATAACTGACTTATGCTTATCAATTTTTATGCAAGACCTTCTACTATAAGTACTTCATCAAGACTAGAGAGACCTGGGTAAAACAACTTTCTTATTCATGTTATCTTTCTTCTAGTTCCATCACCAAGAGAAACATAACTCTGAGAGTAGGTCTTAATTTATTCAACGTAGCTCATTTCACCTATCATGTTCTGTGAACATCCACTGTCAAAATACCAAACTTCTTTTGAAGAAACTCTAGGAGATACATAACCTAAAAGATACTTGACAGTTTCCTTGGGTTTCCACACTTGTTAAGCAAGAGTTTTCATCCCATTCTTCCTTCTTGACCTTGGTTGACTATAAGAATGAGGATATTCATACAGTCTATAGCAAAAAGGTCTTATATGACCATATCTTCCATAGTGGTAACACCTCACAAAAGATTTCTTGTTGCCTTGTTGTGAGGGGACACATGTTGAGCAAAAATATGGGACATGTGGCCCTTCACCAAAAACTCATATTTCTTTTTTAGGAGAAATAAAACTCTTAGGGGGGAGTTTGGCCTTTTTGCTAATGGAACATTAGTCAAACCCTATAGCCTTCTTTTCTCCAATATCCAAGATCTCATCAGCATATAAGAACCACTGTTAAACATACAAACATATTTTGTAGTAATGTCAAGATTTTATTTTAACAATGTGACTTCCTCCTCTAGTCCTGCAATGGTTGAACCAAACTACTCTTTTTCAAGAAGTAGAGCACTTATGGTCGTCTTTTAGTTCTCTTCTCTCAAGCAAGATTCCTTCCATTCAGTGAGTAGCTCTATATATGTTTCAAAAAAAATATTCTATAGACATCTCTTCATCACTAGACTCACCACAAGAGTCATATTTCCCAGTAAAAGTCACCACTTTAATATTTACTTCTCCTTCATTCTCATCATTAAAATCAAACGAAGTGATTAATAGTCCATTTTCTATTTCTTAAGAAAAGTAGGACATTCAGTTTTATATTAAGTAGATTGTATTAATCTATATATCTTTCTTAATGCTAATAATTCTTTTATTTTTAGTGTGGACTTTTTTTATTAGATTAAATTTTGTCATTTTTTGTTGTAAACATAAAAATATTTACGCTAATATTGATCCTATTAATATATTAAATTACAACAATTCTTTATTGAACAAAATAAAAACTGTCTTTACTTTTTTACAATTTCCCTATCTTTTTTTCCTCTTCTAATTACCATTCAGTTTTCTTGATATTTATTTTCCTTTTTTCCTTTTTCACTTTTTTTTTTATAATTTATTTTCTACTCATTCACGCAAACCATACTTAATTTTTTATTAATTTGTTTCACTAGTGTTTCATTTGTCTTATCTATATTCACCTCCTCAAAAAATAAAACATTCTCTCTTCCAACAAGACCCTAGCTTCCGGAGTCTCCTTCTTGCCATGTCCATCCACCATAAGTAACAATCTAAGAAAGGTGAAAGAGATTTTGAGAAAAATCAATCCCTAACTAAGATGGAATGTCCTTATTGGCTCAAATGGTGGATGTGAATAAACAAACACTATATTCTGTCAAAATATGGAGCTTCATAGAAGAGAGGCTCAGAGCTTTAAAAGGCTTTTGATTAGAGACTCGGTGGATTTAGAAGGCTTCTGGTTAGAGTTATTTGTATTTCTTAGGTTATTTTTCATCACTACAACTATATAATGGCTTCATAATGTATTTTGTAGATGATCCCCCTTGGTTTTCCATTTCTAACCCTTTTATAATTATTGTTGATATGAGAAAGTTATGGATTCAACAATTCTGATAAATCTTATGTGTGCCTTTTTTTTCTTCATATCCTTTAGCTTGTTATATTTGAGTATAATGGTTGAATGCTGAACTGACTCATTTTATTAGAGATAGATAGATTTAATTGAATCGATAGACACAAATTATAGTATATTATTTAATTAATGAATAGTCAATAATAATAGGAACGATGTACCTTGTCGAATTGAAGAGACTTTTGGTTGAGGCGAGTGAGTATGAGAGGATTACTACCCTCATTGCCGTCTAGGGTTTTAGAGTATGTTAATTGTCTAATGAGACGACACTTAAATAGCTAAACGACTGAGGGAATGAACCTCTCATTGGGATTAAATGAATGATCCAACCCGTCACGATCCATTCAGACACAAAACTCAATCAAGTAATTCATCAATAATTAGTGTTTTATACGAATTGACATTAATATAATTTATTAACAATTAAGTATGTCAATCTACACTTGATTAATTAAATAATTAATCTAACAATCTCCCACTTGGATGCCAATAATTAATTATTAAAAATATTAATTTAATATTAAAATATCAATAATGGTCAAAAAAACTAATTAATCAAAAGAGAAGTAAGTTTCAACATTGCAGAAATTGTATGCGATAGGAAAAACAAATCATATATGTTAAAGACTCACAACTTATATAAATAATGATAAATTTAGAGTAACATATTTAAGTTAATAGACATATGTTATTAAGAATGTCCCAAGCATACTAATATGCTAATGATATACTCCCACTAACTCAAAATATCGTAAGACTTACTTATGTGTATAAGTTCGTGGTCAGTGATTTTACTAATGAGTTTTCAAATTATAGGTCATAGAATATCCACATAAGTCTAATAATAGTAATTACATATATGTATACCTTATTACGAGAGTAATTACATTTAATCATAAGTACCTTCATAATACAATATCATACTCGATATGAGTATTGATATTTACTTGTACTTTTATATTAGGCTTAATTACACTTTTGGTCCCTATGGTTTGGCCAACTCACGAAATCGGTCCCTATAGTTTAAAAGTGAACGAACTAGTCCCTATACTCTAAAGTTGTATGCAGTTTTAGTCCTTATTCCTATTTTCCCCTCCAAAAACGCTGATGTGTCCAATTTTTAAGTGATGTGGCAAAAATAAGGGCCTGTTTGATTTGCCATGTCATTTAATAATTATTTTTCCATCTAAATTTAAGTAGAAAATATATTTTCAAAATAAAAACAAATTATAATTTAAATGTCTCTCTCATTGTTCTGAATAGTTTCCTTGCGTTCATTCGTCTTCTTCCCTGCATTGCTTCGTCTTCTTCCTTGCGTTCATTTCATCTTGTTCTTCCTTCGTCCATGGCAGAGAAAGAGAAAGCCAAATATTGCTGCAGGTATGTATATGTTCTTATAATTTAGGGTTTTTTCCGCTCGTAAACTGATAATCTGTTGATTGAGAGTTCTAATCGATTAGGGTTTTTTTTTGTTGTTGTTGTCATATGGTTAGGCCTAGTGAAGAACAGAGGTTGAGGTTCCGTATTAATCATGGGGGTTATTTTGTAACATTTCCTATTAAAGTGTATGTGGAGGGTCAAGTGTATGAGATGGAAGACACTGTTGATGCTGATTGGGTGAACTATAAGGATATTCGGAGTCTGGTACTGAGTATAGGATACACGAAGTTTAAGAATTTGTGGTATCAGAATCCAAAGCTCTCGTTTCAGCGTGGACTGAAGTCTCTAAGTAATGATGATGAACTGATGGAGCTTGTTTCAGATGCTAAAGGGTACACGTTTGTGGAGTTATTTGTAGAACACGAAGTTGATATTCCAGATGTAGTTGAAGTTGGGGATGAAGGTCCTGCAAATGTAGCTGAAGATGGAGGGAATTCTTATTTTGAAGAAGTTGTTGTGGAGGAGGGAAGTGGTGAGAAAGAAGGTGTTAGAGGTGATGAAGAAGTTGTTGTGGAGGAGGGAAGTGGTGAGAAAGAAGGTGTTAGAGGTGATGAAGAAGTTGTTGTGGAGGAGGGAAGTGGTGAGAAAGAAGGTGTTAGAGTTGATGAAGAAGTTGTTATGGAGGAGGGAAGTGGTGAGAAAGAAGGTGTTAGAGTTGATGAAGAAGTTGTTATGGAGGAGGCTTTAGGTGAGGAGGGAAGTGGTATGAAAGAGAATGATGATGGTTATAACAGTGATGAAGATGAAGACTATTTTGAAAGTGAAGCTGAAAGTGAAGATGAAAGTGAGTTTGATATGATTGTTTATGGAGAAGAATGGGATTGGACACATGAAATACCATTGGAGACATTTGCTGACAAAAACAAAGATGGTGGAACCATTAATCAAACACAAGAAATTTATGAAGAGTCTGACCAAGATGAAAGTGATTTACACACTCCAGTTGGAAGTGATGATGAAATAGTTCAGACAGGGAATTTTCCTACATTTAAAGTTGGTGAAAGTTGTGATCCTATTAGATTTGAGTTAGGAATGCAGTTTACTAGCAAGGATCTTGTTTTGGATATTGTTAGGGATCATGCTATGGAAACAAAGATAAATCTATGGTTCAAGAAAAATGATGGTGTTAGGGTGGTGGTGAAATGTGCTAAAAGTTGTCCATATCATATGTTAGTAGCTAAAAGGAGTGGAAGTCAGTATTGGCAAGTTACTAGTTTAAAAGAAGACCATGAATGTGTTAGGTCTGCTAGGAATAAACAAGCTAGAACTTCATGGCTTGCTAAAAAGTTGATTTCATTGATTAGGCACACGCCACAGATCAAACCTGGTGGATTGGCAGATGAGGCATTCAATAGATGGAATGTGAAGCTTAAACATCATCAAGCATATAGGGCAAAGAAGAGAGCATTGGATTTGATTGAGGGTGCTGCTACTGAGCAATATGCACACTTAAGGAGTTATGCTGATGAGATTAGAAGGTCAAATCCTAATAGCACTGTGATAATTAAGTGTGGGACATCTGAAGTAGGCCTTGTTTTTGAAAGGATTTACATTTGTCTTGAAGCTTGTAAGGCTGCTTTTGCTCACACATGTAGACCCTTGATAGGGTTGGATGCTTGCTTCTTGAAAGGTGATCATGGTGGTCAACTCATGGCTGCTGTTGGCAAGGATGGAAACAACCAAATGATCCCTATTGCATATGCTGTGGTGGAATCTGAAACTAGAGATTCTTGGAAGTGGTTTGTTGACTTATTGTTGGAGGATCTTAACCAACTAATGCCCAGCCAGTATTCATTTATATCTGACCAGCAAAAGGTTAGTATTTTTATGAAAATTGCATAGTGTTGCTTGTTTTGAGGTGATTAAATTACATAATATTTTTATGAAAATTACATTGTATCATCCTACTGTATACAGGGACTTGTGGAGGTGATTAAAGGACTAGGTGAGAATGTGGAGCATAGGTTGTGTGTTAAGCATCTCTATGGGAATTGGAAGAAAAGGTTCCCAATAGCTGCAATGAAAGAGTTATTGTGGAAAGCAGCAAGAGCTACCACTGTACCAGAGTGGAAACAAGCCATGCAGAAACTTAAAGACATAAATCCAGAAGCATACAATGAGATGGCTAAGGTCCAACCTGAACAGTGGACAAGATCAGCTTTTAGCACCTACAGTCAAAGTGATTTGCAGGTCAACAATATGTGTGAAGCTTTCAACAGGGCCATTCTTAAACTTAGGGAAAAACCAATTATCACTTTACTTGAGGGTATAAAGCATTATATAACAGTAAGGATTGTTAAGCAAAAGAAAATGCTTGAAAGGTACAATGGTGACATATGTCCTAAGATTCAGGCTGTAATTGAAAAAAACAAAAGGGTTGCAGGGGGGTGGAAGGCTACTTGGCATGGTGATGATGAAATGACCAAGTTCAGTGTGGCTAATGACAGAGATACTTATATTGTGGATTTGGGAGCAAAGTCTTGTGCTTGTCGTAAGTGGGACCTAACAAGCATACCTTGTGCACATGCTATTGTATGCATTTGGTACAATGGATTACAAGTTGAACAATTTGTATCATCCTATTACAGGTATAACTACAATTAGCTGTTATATGCAATTTATATGCAATTTATATCATAATAACAGGTCTGACCGTGTGTTTGTTATAGGAAATCACAATGTGTGGCCACTTACTCCCACATTGTGCTACCCTCAAATGGACCAAAACTTTGGCCAGAATCAAACACTGAGTTTATCAATCCTCCAGTCATGAGAAGGGCACCAGGAAGGCCAAAGAAGCAAAGGAACAAGTCCAATGATGAGCCAAGAAAGCCTAATGTGTTACCAAGTCAGTTGAAGACAGTGAAGTGTAAAAAGTGTCAAAAGTATGGACATAACACTAGGACATGCAAGGGTGAAAGTGTTGCTGACAGGCAGATACCTAAGGGAGGAAACAAGCAGAAAAATAAGAAGCAGAAACTAGATTGAAACTTAGGCTTGAAACTATTTTGGATGTAATGTTTGTTATCAAGTTAGGCTTGAAAGTATTTTGTTATCAACTTAGCCTTGCAAGTATTTTTGTTATCAAGTTGGATGTAGCAGTTTTATTTTGGATGTAATGCTTGATTATATTTTGAAGTCTTTTGGATGTAATGACAATTATCCTTGACAGCAATACATAAGTTCATGATCTTAAATACAGAAGTGTCAATTATCCTTATATACAAGTGTTGTTGTGTCTTATAAATACAGAAGTCTTGATCTTAAATTCATACACCAAAACTGCTAAACCATAAAATGTCAACTTCTAAAATTCATTTATAGCATAACTCATGCACCAGAACTCATAAAATACATAACTCATAAAATTCAACTGCTAAAATTCATTTATATCAGAACTCATACACCAGAACTCATAAAATACATAACTCATAAATGTCAGACTGCTAAATACATAACTCATAGTTTTGGTCCACTGCTAAACAGAAACAACCAACTGCCAAAACCATTACATTCCATTTAAACTGCTAGAACATTATCATACACATCAGTCCTACAATGACCACAACTGCTACACTAGACATTCCTTGCCAAAACTTTATCTCCTTCTTCAAATCTGCATAATTTTTGAGCTTCAAATTTTCCTTCTTCTTAGCTTCATCAATTCTTTTCGTTAATGACAAAATCACCTCCTTCGCACGCACCGACATTTCTTCGTCGTACCAATTGAAGAAGTTACACCCTTTTCTTCCCTGCAACTGAAGAAGATACACTCAATTTTAGTGTTTTACCAACAGCGAAACTTTCGAATACTTTACGTCAAGATTTTACCTTGTATAAGCCACATCCATTGAACCTCCGCCCAGGATTCTCCTTTGTCCATGAAGTAGTGAGTGGTGAATCAATGTCACAAATGCAACGAACTTGTCTTCTTCGCGATACACAACTATTGCTGGAAACTGTATAGGAATCCCCCATTGAAGGACACAATAAAGACAATGGATGAAGAAATTTGGAATGTTAGGGTTTCTTTTGGGGACGATGAAGACAACACCTGAACAATGAGAGAGAGACATTGAAATTATAATTCGTTTTTATTTTGAAAATATATTTTCTAATTAAATTTAAATGGACAAATAATTATTAAATGACATGGCAAATCAAACAGGCCCTTATTTTTGCCACATCACTTAAAAATTGGACACATCAGCGTTTTTGGAGGGGAAAATAGGAATAAGGACTAAAACTGCATACAACTTTAGAGTATAGGGACTAGTTCGTTCACTTTTAAACTATAGGGACCAATTTCGTGAGTTGGTCAAACCATAGGGACCAAAAGTGTAATTAAGCCTTTATATTATGACCTAACAAATGTGAACTATTGAACATAAAATAACATAATATTATTGCACGCTAAAGAATTATTATGTCTTTTCAATATCGATCTAAACATCAAATTATGATGTTTCTTAAGATTAAAAGAATAATATATATCTCAATATAATAGAATAAAACTTCTTAGAGTTATTATATATTTTGAAGTTTTCTTAGAATATGTCATATTTTTATAATGCGTGCATGAATATATGACAACATGAGAATAATAATTAAAATTTTAGATTATATAATTAAATGCACATGCACTCCCACTGGTCCAATAGAATAAAGATTTATCAGAGTCCACTAGTATTAAATACTCCGATGTACAATGAGATACTAATTTTATTTTTAGTGCAAAATTATCCAGAGAAGTACTTGTATAAATATATCATCATTATAGTTTTACAAACTCAACCACATATTTTGGATATAAATAGAATATATCATTATTTAGATAATTTCACATGAAAGAGTATGATGGTCATAAAAAAAGTTTACCATAATTTGAGTGAGATTAAATCCATATAAATTTAAATATAAAATTATATATAACATCTTAATAACTCACTTAAAACTCAAATGCTACAAATATAACCACACGTTTGAGAAACATATTATGTTATAAGCAGCAAAAAATATGAGACTTTAATTAATATTGAGGATATAACACAATTAATCATAAATTTTCATCAATAACATAAGACTATAATATCTTCAATATAAGTCTCCATAAAATAATATTATTTAAAATAAATAATATTTAATTCTTATTTATATACAATTGACATGCTAAATTCTCTCACCTGATAGAGAATAATAGTTAAATTATTAATTCAAGAATTTAAAATATATTTTAAATAAATATTCAATTATTTTCTCTATCACAGAATAATAATGTCAAGTAACGTCACACCAATGAGGTATGTCCATCACTTTCATAATACTTAAAGAATTGAAAACCATTTTAATAAAAAATATTAAAAATAAATTATTGTATTTCATAAAGTATTACATGCCTTTAAAATTAATTTCTTATTTATTGTAATCTCAAATAATAATAGTAATAGTAATAAATAAGAAACTTAATAACAATGTACTATTTTACAAAACAATTCTAATACAGACAGGGTATTCGAATCATACTTTACATATTTATAAATCTCAAGAATATTGAACAAAACAAATTATATTAATAATAATATACCGATAGGATACAACTATTATCAATATAATATATATTATAATTAAAATAAATTTAATTATTTTACTAAACAAAATTTGTACAACTGTACCTGGTGAGTTACAATCATCCAATTAAAATTAATTATATTAATTTATATAATTGTATTCACTATAGAAGAGATTACGATAATACAAATTAAGATTTGTTATTTAATTATTCAACATAAAACTCTCAAAATAACAAGATTTCAAATATACTCATAAGATTTGATTTTTATTTATATATTTATTTGAGTATATAACAAGAAATAAATTTATGAAAATAAATAGAAAGTTTTAATTTTAGAATATTATGAAAAATAACAATATTTAATTTATATATAATTGCACAATTTTAATTTTTTTTAAATGGTGGATAATAATATTGTTGATAAATTTATCCATATATGCAATTATATAATAAGTCATTGGAGATTTAAAAAATAATAATCAAATTGCGACTAACCTCAAAGAGTTTGACTTGTATTCTTTTGTAGAATCTTTGAGCCTTTGATGACTTATAGAATATTGCATTGTCATCTCAAAAACTCATAAATTAATAATAAATTATTATATCAAAATATAATATTCTATTTTTATTTGATACAAATATACTATACAAGGATAATACAACTTAATAATTGTTTAAAATAAATATTTTATTTTAATGAACATGTAAACAATGATAAGAGAACCTCTAATTATTATATAATAATCACAAGATTTTTATTCTGTAATATCTCGTAATAAAATTTATGAAATTAAGAACATATCATTTAAAATTTATGTACAATTCCAAATTAATTGATATCAAATATTTATAGCACTCAAATAAAATTACAATTCTAAAAATTAAAAGGGTGATATCAAATTTTTAAATATTGATTATGTAAAATATTTTGGGTACAATTTAACTTTCTAGTTATTCCAAATTCATAAATATAAAAAATGATAAATAATAAAATAAAATAAAAATTAATTCTTTAATATGACACATAGGGCCCGTTTGTTTTGGATTTTTTTTTAAAATGATTTTTATAGTGCAACAAAATTTTGTGGAAAAATATTTACAAAGAAACTTTTCATAGAAGTTTCAAATGAAAATTTAGTTTGAATAGTTATTCTTAAAATGTTATTTTAGATATATCAACATTTTTATCGAAAAAAATTTTGGATATCAAAATTTCAAAAAATCACTTAATTTTAAAGCTATTTCAAATAGCTTTTCATAAAAATCATTTTTGAGATACAACTTTTTTCAAAAATTGCAATTTCGACTATGTTTTGATTTTCAATAATGTGTGTTTAAATAATGTGTGTTTATGTTGTATGGTGTCAAAATTAGTCTTGCCATTTAGAAAATATTAATATAGAAAAATTTATAATATTTTAAAAAACGATTTTAAAAAATCCATTTTTAAAAATATAAAGAAAAAATCCATTTTTTTAAAGCTAAAACAAACTGATCCATAATTCTTCTTAAATGAATATAAATAATTAAATATCTCAAAATGTCAAAAAAAAAACATCAATAAAATTATACCAAAATATTTAATGATTATTTGGTCAAAACAAACTCACTATCTCCAAGCGTGTCGAAAAGATCAATTTTTTTTCTAAAAGCAACTTGAATTAAAAATGAATATAAGGGGTATTCAACCCTTACAAACTACTGATAGAAAGAAAATCCCAACCAACCCCAATCTACAAAAAAAACACCTTCAAAGAGGGTTCACACTAAAATCGTAAAAACTACGGTTGAAATAAGGATTTCCCCAACACAGCCCCATTTCCACACAGTAATTTTAATAAACCAACAAATATCATAAACATTAATGCTTCCATCCTTAAAAATTATTTCGTTTCTAACCTTCCAGAGAGCCCAAACTACCGCCAACCAAACTTTCATTCTGAAATTTGTTCCTGCAGAAAAAGACCCAACACAGCTCCAATCCAAATAGTGAGCAACAATATCCCCATCAAATCTGCCCTTGCCCCATACCACAAAGAAGTTGAATTCCAAATAGACACAGCATAAGGGCAAAGAAAAAGCAGATGGGGGATGTTCTCCACATCAGAACAGCAAAAAGAACAAGAATAATCCAAAGAAATGCCTTTATAAAAAACCAATTCCTTTGTCGCCAACCGATTCCATAATAGTCTCTAGCCAAACACACAAATTCTTTCCGGCACACGGGATCTCCAAAGACGCTTGAAAGTTATAGCTTGGATATAATCAACCTGCTCCTCCCCAGAATCTACAAGGAAACTATAAAACTCTTTGACAACAAATGAACCATTACTGTTTCCTTCCCATCTTACTGTATCCACACCCTCCAAAAGAGGGTTACACCCCAGTAACAAAGATACCAAAGTAGTGCGCTGCTCCTCAACTTCGACGCTGCCATCAACTTTAATATCCAAAACATTCCAAGCCCACTCCCCTTCTCGCCAACAACCCATCTCCGAAACATAAGCGTCCTTTCGATTACAACACTTGAATAAAGAACTGAAAATAATAGAGAAAGAACTGGATGACGCCCAATTTGCCGTCCATAACGGAGTTGACTTTCCTGAGCCTAATTCAAACGAAATTTTGGACTTAAAGGTACAAGACGGATCACCAGAATCTAATATGCAACAATTCAATAAATCTTTCCACCAAAAAGAAGCTGCCTTGTTGAAAGACTTTGCCTCCAGCATCACCCAATGCTCAACCGCATCGTACCTCGCCGTTAAGATATTCTTCCACCACGCTTTATCTTCCGATAAGGTTCTCCACCTCCACTTGAACAATAATGCAAGATTAAACTCTTTGATCTGTTTAACACCCAAGCCACATTTATCCTTATCTCTACACACGATATCCCATTTAATCAAGTTAATGTTTCTCTTTCCTTCCTTACCACCCCACTAAAACCGCCTTCTTATCTTATCGATGTCCTTCCAAACCGTTACTGGAGCCTTATAAAAAGAAAACCAGAAAATGGGAAGACTAGATAAAACATAATTGATTAGAGTGACTCTTCCATCGAATGAGAGCATCCTCCCTTTCCACACTGCTAATTTATTCTTAAACTTGTCAATTACCGGCTTCCAAAAAGAAATCCTTCTAGGATTACACCCTATAGTAATTCCTAAAGAAGAAAACATAGAACTCTCCAACTTACAAGCAAAGAAATTAGATGCTGCCTGTAAAAAGTGGTGGTTAATGTTAATTCCAATAATCCTGCTTTTGAGAAAGTTTACCCCCAGCCCCGAAACAAGCTCAAAGCCCTGCAAAATGGATTTAATGCTCCACATATTTCTCCAACCACCTCCTCCTACTATTAGCGTATCGTCCGCAAACTGGACTATCTCGACCGATTTCACTTCATCAAACTTAAACCCTACGAAATCACCCAATGAAGTTGCTCTTTTCACCATAGCTAATAACCCTCCTGCAACTAAGACATAAAAAAAGGGGAGAGAGGGTCGCCCTGCATCAAACCTTGTTGAATCTTAAAGTCCTTAGTAGGACTACCATTCACTAAGACTGAAAGAAAACCGTTGAAAACGCAAGCTTCCATCCACTTCATCCAAATAGAACCAAAACCCATCTTCCTCATCATACTCCTTAAGAATTCCCAACTTACATAATCATATGCCTTCTCAAAGTCTACTTTGAAAAGGATGCAGTCTATCTTATCTCTGGTTGCTTTGTTAATAACTTTGTTTGCTATCAAAACTCCATCCAGCAGCTAACGTCCAGGAACAAAAGCCGACTGATTCCTCGACACTAAACTGCCAATGACTTTTTTGAGCCTGTTAACAAAAAGCTTAGCCAGGATCTTATACATACTACCCACCAAACAAATTGGCATGTACTCTTTTAGACTCTGAGGAGAATTAACTTTTGGAATCAAAGTAAAAAATGAAGAGCAAAAGGCTTTAGGCAAGAAAGTAGACTTGTGGAAATCCATAACAAAATTACAAACATCCTCCTTAATAAAAGGCCAACACTTCTTGATGAAAAAACATTATAACCACCCGGCCCCGGACATTTTCTGCCGTCACAACTCCACACTGCCTGCATAATTTCGGGTTCAGAGAAAGGAGCTTCAAGAAAAGAATTATCACTGACCGATAATGAGTTAAACATAATTCCCTCAAGTGAGGGTCTGGACAGCATTGGTTCAGAAAATATCTCACAGAAGAAAACCTGCACCTCTCTCTTAACTCCAACTACCGAATCCACCATTCCCTCCGAAGTCACCACATAACCAATAAATCTTCTGGCAGATCTACCTTTTATGACAACATAAAAGAATTTAGAGTTAACATCTTCTTCTACATTCCACTTCACACGAGCTCTTTGAATTAACATATTATCACGGATATGAATATATTTCCACATATCGCGACTCGCCTCAGCCCTCTTAGAAACCAGTTCCTTAATGACAGATCCTTCTGCAAGACTCAAAGCTTCATCCAAATCGTTGATGCGGTCGACTCCATCTTCGATATTAAGATTGAACCACCCGAAAACCTCCATGTTCCAAGACCTGAGATGATTTTTAATCTTCTGAATTTCTCTTTAAGGACATAATCACTTTTCCCCTCCACAACAACTGTCTTCCACTTCTCCTCAACGAACTTAAGAAATTTCGGATTGTCAAACCACGCATCGTTAGTTTTGAACGGTATATGACCCCAATTCCTCTAATACACCTTCAACCAGATAGGACAATGGTAGGACACATCCCTCTTACTAACACTTTGATCCATAAGACCCCAACAATCCACAAAAGCAGTGTCAACCAAAAATCTATCTAACCTACTCATTACTTTCCCATCCCCACTGAACCAGGTGAAAATATTACCCTTGACAGGAAGATCCACAAGATCTAGATCCCTAATAAAACCAGCAAACCCACGCATTTCTAAATACCTGTTAACCGAAGCATTGCCCTTTCTTTCTGAAGATAAAGTAACAACATTAAAATCACCTCCAAATATCCACATACCATCTAACCATTTTCTCTTCACCTTACAAAGGTCCTTCCATAACTTTCGTTTAGAACTTGAGGAGAAACCAGAGTAAACATTGACAACATAATAAAACTTATTTAAACCAGAAAGTTTCACTCCCAGATATCCTTCCCCTGAAAACAAAAACTCAGGCTTAAACAAATTTTCATTCCAGCAAGTGATTAGACCTCCAGAGGAACCGCGCGAACTCGTGTAAGACCATCCAACTTTAAAATCGCTCCATAAACTACCAATGACCTTCGAATCTTCCTCCTTCAATTTCAACTCTTGAATGATAAAAATATCAACCTTTCTCAAATTGATAATATGCTTTATCCTTTTCCTCTTAGAGAAATTTCCACCTCCTCTTATATTTAAAGAACCAATAATCATTGAACACTATTCACAATCACCTTCTTACCTCTATAATTAGCCTTATCTATGGCTTCCATCTCATTTATATTCTTGGAAAAATCAACCATACTGCCTTTAAGCGTGACACCATATCTAGAGGAAGCTTTCCACACTTTCTCTCCTACATTAGAATCTAAATTCTCCCAGAACTTCAAATTACAGCCTCCTATGTCTGAATCTGAGATAGATTCACAACAAAGCACCACTCCTGCAGACAAAACACCCGATTGGAGACTTTATCATTAGAAGTCACATCTAATTGATAAGAGAAGCCCATCTCACTCCCTAAATCACAACCTGTGATCACTAACAGTTACAATCGACAGTAACTGTATCATCCTACTTGAAAGACACCTCTTTCAATACAAAGTTTAGTTAAGCATTCTCAACTAACAACATAATTTGGATTTACTTCAAAGCTTCATCCAAGAACAATACACGATTCATTACCTACAGGTTTCTGAATCTGTACAAGCGTTTATGCCTACCAGAGTGCATCAAACCGATACAGAGGGAGACTTACAACACAAGAAAGCCTACGACTCTCAAAACCCTAAACCCTTATTTCCCTTTACAAAAGTGTTACAAGAGATTAGTTATCCATCTCTAGGTCTAAGTCTTCTTTTATAGTCTTCTGCTTCCTTGGGCTTCGAAGTATTTGTTTATTTCTTCCTTGATCCATGTTCTGATTGCTCCTTAAATCTTGGACCAGATTAGCAACAACCTGCTATATCAGGTCAAGATGTCGAGACACACATTATGACATCATGTCTGACAAGTCTTCTTCCACCAGACTTCTTCATGTTGGAACATCTTGCACAACATCCCATTTTACCAAAAATTTGCTCAAATCCCCAAAGCCTTCAATCTCCCCCTTTTGACAAATTTTTGGTTAAAAATTCTTAGGTAGAAAAAGAAAGTCCGAACGTCATTGAAATTCATCCAAAGAATGGTGGTTATAATTAGCACACTTCTGAGACTCCTTCTTACCCCTGAAATTCCTAACTGTCTATTGGTGTACATGAGGAAGAGTATATAACATACTCCCTCTCAAACCTATACTTGCCACAGAGGGATAAATCTTCCTCTTAAGGGGCATAAGAGAATCCATAAGAAGATCCAGAGAGATCTTAAGAAGAAACATATGTATCATACGTAACACAGAGTCCATAGAGTATGTAACTCAGGTCACAAGACACAACCTGCTTCATAACTCAGATCACAAGGCACAAGGGAAAGACTCAAGGATGTTAGAACATCACATCCAGCATCCTTACAAAACAACTGCAAGAATGAACTCCTCACCAAGAAGAATATCAGTTGTGTCTTGTAAGAACCAACACACAACCGAGATGAATACACACCCATTCTGCCCCTTTTTAGCCAAAAATTGGCAAAAGTAGCCAACACAGTTCCATATCCACATGGTACTTACCCAAATCTGGACAAATGACATGACAAAGCAACCCAGAACAAGAACTTCAACCTGGAAAACCAGAAACAGATGCCTCCTTTAAATACCCAAACAATTTCTCTAGAAATTTACGGTCCATAGAAGTTACCGCTGAACAATTCAATGGAGAAATAAATTTAGGTAGGTAAATTCAACATAAATGACTATGCACCACCCATCTTATATTTGACTGTTTCAACTATAGGATAAATCGTCCAAAGAATGCACTAGTATCAAGACACATGTTTAACATGCCTTCTCTAAGACACACAATCCACCGCCCAAGACAATCAACTAGGAAACAGCCATACATCCCAAGCAATGTTCTGACACCTTATCAGACTTTGTTTAGTCCATCTGAAGCATAGTCACAGTTTCTTACAATAAACCCCAAGAATAATCCTATCAACCAGAAAAGGATAAAACTAACCAAGATGTTAAGATATTTCTTTAAACATCTCCCAGATAGCAACAGAGACTTTCAAGAAGCTTGTATCACTCTGATTCAATCCATTAATACCCAATGGCAGAATCAAAATTAACCGGTTAAGTCCACAAGAACTTATAACAGTAGAACCATGTCATGACATCTCGTCTGACATTACACCCTCACCAGAGGAATTCTATCACAGACAGCTTGAAGCCACAAACAATCTTGATAAACAACTGCACTAATGCAACAACAGATCCAAAACAGAAGTCTAACTCCCCCTGTCTAAGATAACCAGTGCTCCTTTACAAGAAGAACACCTTAAAATGAATGGAAAACATAAGACTCATCTTCATGTCTTCAAGAGCGCACCCCCTGTTCAACACACCTGTTAAACGCAATCACTCAAATATTGATCCACAAGCAATCCATGTACCACACTAGTACACCTATCAGACAGAAGTTCCCCCATATGTTTCATAAATGATGCTCCTTCCAACAAGAAACACCCAACATCACCACATGATATCCCATGACAAACTTCATGATCATATAGTGAGAGAGTACCAGGATCATAACCTTGTACCATAACCAACAAATTCTTGGATTGAGACCAAAATCACCATTGATCCCTCTCATCCAGAAACCATCCATACCCTGTACAAATCCACCTTGAATTTTACAGCCATAGATATCCTTGTTCCTTGAGATACAATCCAATTGAATCTGGAATGCTTCACATTCCTCAAAGAGACATACAGAGTCCCTTAGTTTGCCAACTATCCTGAAAAACATCAAATACATGCTCTTGAAATCCTCAGCTTACTTGCTTCACAAGCACCAAACT
The DNA here is from genome assembly GCA_022829125.1 of Lathyrus tuberosus. Classification (NCBI taxonomy): domain Eukaryota; kingdom Viridiplantae; phylum Streptophyta; class Magnoliopsida; order Fabales; family Fabaceae; genus Lathyrus; species Lathyrus tuberosus. The sequence goes on along the minus strand of JALAZF010000012.1, from coordinate 18,298,561 downwards.
GATCCACTTCTCTAGCATGAGTGTAGCAGAAGAAACCACCTCTCCACAAGCATTCTGACCTCAACAAGAGTCAGCCATCCAGATAAACACCTCATGATTCAAGACAGTATTCACTTCTTCATTCTCCCATGTGATAAGTTAGAACACTTCTGATTTAACTGGGGAATATCAACTTTCATAATCTGAACTTCAAGTTCAGAAAGCATGATGATGTTCTAACATCAGTTAGGACATCCTGATTATATCACAAACACCATACACTATGGTTCTTGATATAATCACCCCTGGACTTACTATCTGCATAGTAATCCAACTGAAGATCTTCAGAGAACATAGCTCCACCTGCTTGATCAATAAGAACTCCAGACACCCAAAGAGAGAAATAAACTCTCACACATCTCCCAAAAGAAGGTAATCTTCCATAAGCAACTTAGGGCTTCTACCACAAGCTCCAAGATATAAACAGAACAAGAACCTCCTTTGATTTTCAACCAACTACCCTTCTGCACAAGAGTAATTAGTTCCAAGCACACTGCTTGAATTCACATTAGAGATCACCTAAATGCCACTGCTTAGTTAATCTCAGATTTCTTCAGAGCTCCAGAAAATCTTCTAATCCACCAATGAAACCTAATCTTCAAGTTACATGTTTCACCTACTCCATAGCAAGCCATCTTAGATACACCAAGACTCAGACATGTAACATCTACTTCTTCTTACAGCTCCCACAAACAGCATGAGATATACATTTTTGAAGCATTAATTCCATTTATTTCTGAGAAGATCAACTTATCTTACGATGATGCGCCACATCATCAACTAAGACCCTGAAGTTTCCGCTTGATGCCACAACATCTGATCAGACATCCAGCTGGAGAGTTCAGTCATTTGTTCTACCACTTAGAAGAACCTCCTCCCTATAATAGAACAAGATTTCCATGTTCTCATAGACTTGATTAATGATATCAAGTTAGAGTTGACAACCTCCATCCTGCTTTACTGTACTACAATAACCACCTCATCTTTAGAGAAACCAAACATGCCAAAGCTTGATTCTTCAGAAGAGATCAGTCACACAAGATCTTTTAAAAAAGGATCCCACTTTCCTTAAGTAGATACTCCTTCAGAAGATCAGAGATAACTGCCACTTATCCTTGACCTCCAAGATGAGCAAGATCACATGCTTCTAGAGTGGAGACAGGAATACACCTGCTGCACTCTAATGCACCTAGATCAGAAATAAACTGATCCAAGATAAATGTCTTCATCTTCACTTCCATCAGCACTACATTCTAGCCAAGCTTCCTGCCACAGAACTTCCTAGTCAGAATGTGTGCTTTTACAATACTAGAAAAAGATAGATCATACCACATACGTGTATGGTACCAAGATCATCAACTACATCTCCTTTTCTCCAAAGATTCATTCCTTGAATCAACAAGATTCTGCACAATCTCTATTGATAGAATGTTTTAACATCTGGTTGAACATCAGATCCTTGTGGAAGCCCAGACAAATCCAAGGACTAGATACTTGAAAATTGATGATGTAACAACTGATGAGACACCTCGACTTCATCTTCCTTGATCACCAACTAAGGATAATCAATTAAATATTTGTGAATTCTACAAATAGCAATTGATCTTAAATCCTTATCCCCACAACCATACATCCTGTAGGATATATAATCTACCAGATATCAACACAAATCAAGATTTTTTGTGTCAACATCTTTCTAATCAAACAATATGTTGAGACATCAAGTCTGTCACCCTTGACTCAACCTGCCTATGACTTTCCTTTGCTAATAGAATTATTGCAAATCATGAATGGTGAAAATAAATTACCTCTCATTATCTCCAAGTTGAATAACATCCATCATCACCAGAGATCTTCAGAAATCCATATTCAGCATGAGAACCAGATTATCCTTTTGAAAAAGATCTTAAACACGACAGAGATGCCTTTATGAGTGGACTTGAGTGAAGACTCAAGTATCTTTGGCAACTTTGTCGAAAAGAATATTTACCAAATTCATAGATCATGAATTTGATAAGCACGATCTTAACTCACCTTCTCTTCAAACTGACTTCAAGATACAAGCCGGAACCAAACTTCCAAGTACCAAGTCAACATGACAGAAATTTACCAACAACTGTCTCCATTCTATTGCTCTCGACTTTGGAACGACTAGAGTTTTCATAGATGCTGATATCTTCAAGAATAGAAGCCAACAGTCAAGATCTTCCACCATCTTTCTTCTATCATAACTCCAAAATCACATAAATACCAGAGTTCTTCCATCAGAAACATATGCAGCGGAATCACCAAGGAACATCTTCAACATGCCCTAATACAATGTCAAAACATCTTATAAGACACCATACAAGAGAACTAGCCGCTCTTCCTACTCCTCATGCAGTTGTTGTAGAAACTCCTATGAAAACTTGAACAACCATTAGTAGTTGTTACCTTTGATCCAAAACATCTATCCCATCCACTAATACCATTGAGTATGTCCGAGTGAATGATTTTATCTCCCAAACTCCTCCTTGTTTAAAGTTCCAGAAAGTATCTCCCAGGATCTCATCCAGAAACAGACAGGATGCCTGCTCTGATACAAATTGAAATTCTGGCATAACAGATAGCAGATGTCCTAACATATGTCATGACATTATTCTCTGCATAACTTTAAAACAAGGGCATAATAAACAAGCTAATATCCAGAATATCAGCAACAGCAGCAAAACAGATGTTTTGACATCTGTTATAATATGTTAATCAAAATTGAAATGTAAATTGCAGAATGATAAACAACACAGAATATGATAACCTAGTTTGGTGCAAATCACATACATCTGGGGGCATACCAATCCAGGAAGAATAATTCACTATCAGTAGTTTAGTTTTATGTAAACAACCTCCAGTTTACAATACACAACCTCTGGTTTACCTATCACTACCCAATGGAGACTTTATCATTAGAAGTCACATCTAATTAATAAGAGAACCCCATCTCACTCCCTAAATCACAACCTGTAATCACTAACAGTTACAATCAACAACATCTGTATTATCCTACTTGAAAGACACCTCTTTCAATACAAAGTTCAGTCGAGCATTCTCGACTAACAACATAACTTGGATTTGCTTCAAAGCTTCATCCAAGAACAATACACAATTCATTACCTACAGGTTTCTGAATCTGTACAAGCATCCATGTCTACCACGGTGTATCAAACCGATACAGAGGGAGACTTACAACACTAGAAAGCCTACGACACTCAAAACCCTAAACCCTTATTTCCCTTTACAAAAGTGTTACAAGAGATTAGTTATCCAGCCCTAGGTCTAAGTCTTCTTTTATAGTCTTCTGCTTCCCTGGGCTTCAAAATATTTGTTTATTTCTTCATTGATCCATGTTCTGATTGCTCCTTAAATCTTGGACCAGATTAGCAACAACCTGCTATATCATGTCAAGATGTCGAGACACACGTTAGGACATCATGTATGACAAGTCTTCTTCCACCAGACTTCTTCATGTTGGAACATCTTGCACAACATCCGATTTTACCAAAAATTTGCTCAAAATTGCACAGCCTTCAGTAGCGACAGGGTAATCCCACAAGGTCTCAAACGAAGACTGGACGAAATAAAAAAATAGTGGGTCGAGGAGCTGCATAGCGTGATCTGGGCCTACCGAACCACGCCCCACTCGACAACTGGGGAAACCCCTTTCTAATTAGCATACGGGACCGAGGCGGTGATCCCTATCGAAATACATGCGTCCTCCAAGCGGACTAAAGCTCCCTTGGACGAGGAGGCAAATAACGAGGCACTGAGGGAGGAGCTCGACCTCGTTGAAGAGGTCCGATCAGGAGCAGCCCTCCACGAGGCCTCGTTAAAACAAAAAATCGCAATCATGCATAACGCCAAATTCATACGATGAGATTTCCAAGTAGGCAGTCTCGTCCTGAGGAGAAATCACAAAGATTCTCGCGAAGGCAAACTCGCCGCAAACTGGGAGGGACCCTATCATGTTCGAGCAAAAATGAAAAATGGGGCCTGCTACCTAGAACACCTTGACGGGGAAGAGCTCGCTCGACCATGGAACGTCGAAAAGCTAAAACAATATTACAGCTAAGGCCACAACAGTCGGCGTGCTCTGTCAAAATGACGAGCACAGTGTACCGACCAGAAGTGCACGCCCCGGTACAAGCGCTGCATACTAAAATCAATCAAGGTTATCTTTTACTCTGGAACGAGCAAAACCCATGTCCGACAGTGGTCCCTCGACCGAGCCCGCCGTCATCACCGTACCGCGAAAGGCATAACGCCCAGCTCGCGATGGGCAGTTCACGCCACAGAACTCAGGCCATAAACGCGACCTGAGCTCTGCTCTCTTGCCCGGAAACTACCCAAGCTTTTCGACCTGTTCCCCTCACTGTCGAACAACTATTTGTCGAGCAACCCCCGAAACACAATGATAAACCATTCACGAAAACAACCCATACAAACTGGCACTCACGATGAGCAGCGTGTGACACTTAGCGAAATCAAGCAGGGTAAAACCATACACGAACAAATATCCAAAGTAAATCATACACAAGCGACCACCAAGGCCGAAATCACATATCAAAAAATAAAACTGCCACAAGGACCGCGATTGTAAGGATATTACATAAAAAGGGGCCACGACCCCATCCAGAGACAAAGATACGACCACGAAGGCTGAAATTGTCTTAAAAATTACATAAAGGGGCCAAGCCCCATCTGAAGAAATTACAACATACGGCACGCAGGACGGAAAGATAAAATAAAATCAATCAGCATTTGGTTGTGGCTCCTCGTGGACAGGCTGCTCGTTTTCCTCGCCCGACCTGAGGAAATCAGGAATGACGATCTCGTCGTCCGCCACACTGTGGAGGAACCTTGTCCCCGCGGTAACCAGCTCAAACCCGGGGTTCACAACTTTAAGATGCTCCAACATGTTGTTGAAGGCCTCCTCAGCAGCCCCAAGCAGTCCTCCTCGGCCTGGTTGATCTGGGCGACAAGCTCGACACGAGTCTTCAGACTCTTCACCTTATCTCTCTCGTCCTCGGCAGGAGCCGCGGCAGCCCGTAAAGTAGCAACCACTTCCTCCCAGGTTTTCTTCTCCGCAACCAAGGTATCACGCTCCTCGGTAACCTTGGCCAGCTCCTCCTTGGAATTCTTCGCCGCATCCTCCGCAACCTTCAGCCTCTCCTCCAGAACCGTGTTGGCAGCCTGAGTCTTCTTCAGCTCCACTTCCTGAAGGGCTCCTTCCTCTGTATAGACCACTGCCATGCCCAAGACCCTCATTAGGGCATCGACATCCTGGGCCAACATCTTTCTCTTGCTCAGACGATCGAGCTCCTCGAGCGCCAAAGACTTTGTCCGATGGAGTGTAAGGGAGGAGCCTTCAAAGAAATCCTTCTTGTGGAAGCATGGGGGCAGCTCGTACTTACTTTTCTCCTATTCGCCGGTCAGGTCGAGGACAACTTCTGCTCGGAAGTGCTTGTGCCTCAAATTCACCGGTAACGGTGAACTTTGGATGGCAACTGCGGCAGATAAAGAAGTCCCTGATCCCGTCGGAGGCGGGACTACCTGCTCGCCAAGGTGACGTTTGCTGAGTTTTCTCCTTTGCTTGACCTTGGCCGCCGCTGTTTTTACCAAACGTTCTTGAGTCGTGGATATCTTGCCTGCAAAATAACATACACATGTTAGTAAACGAAAAACAACAAAACGTGACAAGCTAAAAAGAAAATGGCTACCCAAAAATTCCAGATCATCCCTGCGCATGCCGGAATCGAGGAGCTCATTAGTGTTAATATATCGGGCCTCTACCATGGCCCCCCATCATCTTCAAGAATAATATCCTCACCCCTCGTCACGCACTGGGCAGGGGGAAACTATCAACAAAGGCCACCAGCTTGTTATAGTTGGTCAGGTCATCGTCCTCCAACATGGACGGTGTAATACCCCAAATTTTGACCACTTAGATTTCCCATCATTGTGAAAATCATCATCACAATATGGATGTACCTTCATGCTTCATCAGTCTCCCCAAAGATGGGTGAGCATCTAATACAATCAAAATTAGGGTTTCAAGCCCTCTCTGAGTGCTTAGACAAAGGATCAATCAAGAAATGACATGATCCTCAACTTGTCTAATCTCTTAAATATCCACAATGGATCAAAAAGGACTCCCACTTCAAGGATTAAGCACAAGGCTGCTCCCTTATAGGTGGATCAAGTCTTAAGATCGACAGTGTCACCAAATTAGGGTTTTGGTCGACCAGGGCCTCCAGATGGAAATTTTCATCTGGGCACAAGGCAATGATCCAAAACATGACCTAATATACTTCATGGAACCTCATGAACCCATGCATCAAGTCAATTTTGCCTCAGGGGATGCATTCATCAAAAATCAGGAATTAGGGTTTCTTGACCTAATTCACCCCTAAGTTGACTTTTGGGACAAACCATGAGCCAAGACCTCAAGAGAGGATTTGAGGGTCTCTAATATACCATATTGATCCATTTGGAACAATGGATTGATCCAAGAAGCTTGAGCAACAAGTCTCAATTTCATCTGCACCACAATTAGGGTTTTAAGAGAAAAGTCAACTGTAACTTTGACTTTTGACCAAGACATGCTCCCAAACCCTAATACATGATTGAATATACCCTATGACACCCATGGAACATGTCCATCAAGTTTGATTTAGGTCAAAGACATGATTTCCTGAAGAATTGCACAGTTTGGAATTCAATTGATAAAAAGTCAACTATGCACAAAAGTCAACTTTGACTTTTTGAGATTTTTCACCAAAATGGATTTTTAACCCTAAAATGATGTTGATGTATGATTTGAATCATCATTCATCAAGAAAAATCAAGAAAAGTGAGATAACTTGTAAAAGGGGTAACCATAAAACTTAGAAATTTTTCTAAGTTAAAAATAAAGTGGCAAAGGTACCAACTTTGGAGGACCATAACTCCTAAACCACAAGGCCATTTTTTCTCATCCAAAGATGGATTTGTAGCCCTCATTATCACCTACAAAAACTTCAACTACAAGTCATTCCAATTCATTAAGGATTTTGAGTTATGGAGTGATCAAAGTGGCTGAAAAGTGAAAATGTCACTTTTTCCAACACTTAGTGAAATTTTCACTAAGTCAGATTCTGCCTCACTTTTTGCCAAATGTAGGGGGATTTTTCACTTGGAATCAAAAGAGATCAAAACCAAACTTGTTCAAACAGTTTTTGTATCATGTAAGAGCTTTCCAAAATGGCCAAGAACATTGCCAAATTCAACCTACACCATGAGATACAACATTGCCAAGTTGCCTTGCTGAAATCTGTCAAGGCAAGGCAGAATTGGCAACTTTGGTCGATTTGCCAAAATCAGCCAAATTCAATTGCTCCTATCCACTTGGACACCTCAGAGGATTGAATCTAAAGGGGACAATCACTGAGCCAAGCCTCCAAAGTCCATGGAACAAGAAATAGCATGTTGAACCTAGGATGGCCAAAATAGGGACAAGACTTCAAATTTGGAATGAGGCATTCAATGAAACCATCAAGGTGGCATGGACTGAGCCATTCTCATCTGAAATCAGTCAAGACTTATCCAAGACCAAGGGGACCAAAGCTCTGTGTCCTAACCTCTAGTCAATGGCTAGAGGAGACTTGGATTTTCATTTGCCAACATTGGCCAAACCTACTTACCAGCTTCCATGCACTATTCCTTGCAAAACAAACTTGCTCTACTATAAATAGAGCTCAATTGTGGTCAGTTTGAGTACACCAAAGCCATCTAACAGATGCTTTCCTCAAAACCTCTTCTTTCACTCCAATTTTGCCTTCTAAGGCAAGTCACTATCGGGTTTTGAGTTTGAGAGCAATTCCAATCAAACCAATCACTCACACACCTCACATACATCACATATGAGCTGATCAAACACTTAGATTACTTCTGAAACATCAATTTCACAAAATCACCAGCTGGTTGCTCAAGGTTTTAACCAAAGTGCAGCTGAGGTACCACAAAATGATCCAGCCAATTTCAATCAAGTCCAACCATCCAAACATAATCCATAGGGTGTAGGGAAGCTGTTCAGATCATCACCACTCATCTGTAACACCTCCAAATCAAAAATCACTTTGAACTTGCTGTCACGACTTGGAGGTAAGCACATACTTGGCCATCTCTCAATCTATGCATATTTCCTCGCACAATAATTTGGCCATATGTTCATAATCATGCATGGAATGTTTTCCCTCAATTAATTGCATTGTTTTGAATCGTGTATCAAAAATCCTAGCCTTCATGCAGAAATTAGGGTTCTTGAGGTCTCTTCGTGATTTCTTGTTGTATGTTTAATTTAAATGAAATTAAAGTACATAGACATGATCGTGAGGTTGAGGCGAGCATAATGATATGTGGATTGCATGATATGATTACGTATTCATGGAGATTGGATAGAAAATGCAAATCTGAGAAACCAAGAACACGCGCGTGTTCTTCAGCTTGTTCTTGGTGCCATTTTTAGAAATTCAAATATTTGAATTTTGTGATTTTGTTTAATTGATTCAAAAATTAATTTCTCTCCGAGTTTTAATGATTTTGAGTTGATTCTTTTTTTAATAATTCACAAAAATGTTAAAATATTTTATTTTCACAAAAAATCCCAAAAATGTTATTTATTTCATATAATTGATATTTTTGCAAAGATTTAATATTTTAATTGTTTTTGACATTTTAAATATTTTTTCTACATTGATTTTGCAACTTTTAATGCTTTCTAATTATTTTGTAGGTCAATACTTAATTTTTGAAGTATTAATCCAAGATCACAATTTGTTTTCCATGTGTTAAACAATTTTTTATCATTTTAATTGAATTTTTATTCAATTAAATACATTTTGAAAACAAATTAGGGTTTTGGATTAATTCAACCCTCATAAATCATTTTCAAAACACTTTGGGCCTCTTGAGAGAGTGTAAGACCCATCCCCCCTTGTACAAAAACTTTTTGGGCCTCACTCATTGTATAAGTCCCTCTGTACAAGTAAACGGCGCGATCGTCGCCCGTTTAAAAATAAAAATCATCTGGGCCTCTCCTTGAGCTATAAGACCCATTCAAAACACTTTGGGCCTCTATTAGAGTGTAAGACCCAATCCCCCTTTTAACCAAAACATTTTGGGCCTCACTTATTGTATAAGTCCCTCTGCGTTAAAAGAAAACCTCGGTGCGATCGCCATTTTTAAACGAAAAATCATTTGGGCCTACCCTCGTGTTATAAGCCCCTCTCTTTTCTTTAAACCTTTTTTGGGCCTCTTGAGAGAGTGTAAGACCCACCCCTTTGTACAGAAAACCTTTTTTGGGCCCCAGTCACTTGTATAAGTCCCGTTGTACAAAGTCAAACAGTGCGCTCACTGATAAAACCCTGGGCCTCTCCTTGAGCTGTAAGCCCCAAATCTTTCTTTTTCAAAGCACTTTCTCCTTTGATTTTGAATATACTGTTGTTTTCAATCTTTCTTTGTTGAACAACTAACCAAACAACATGGAAGCACTACAACCGAGTAAGTGGTTATCGCTTTCATTTACTGCTTTCATATTATAAACTGTATTGTGGGGCTGCTCACTGTAAGTCTCCTTTCATAAACTCATATACATATAACTGTATTGTGGGGCTGCTCACTGTAAGTCTCCTTTCATAAACTCATATCTACTGTGTAATAATAGTATAGATATTTCGAGTTTCCTCGGCAACTACGTCTAGAACTAGGTGACGTCGTTTCATTTATTCGTAGAAATAGATGCCTAGATCCCCAATAGGAGCACCAGATACAGTCTTCTCTTCGGCTGTCCTCCTTAGGAATCGTCAAGAAGCTCTACTCCCCAAGATGAATGTATTCTCCGTGAATGGCATCTTTGAGTTTCTTCCAAATTCTCGAACTTTCCTGACTTGATCTATTCCTTGTGGATAGCTTGCCTTGAATGTCTCGGGGTTTGGGTACCCACTACGGTCATAATCTTGGACCTTAACTAAGGAACCCTCTTTAAAAGTTAAAAGTCGCTGGATAGTAAACCTCGCACGTTTACCAGTGGTTTTTATCTTTAAAAGAGTTATCTCTCCTAATGGAAAGGAGATGATAGACCCACGGGCTTCTTAAAAGCATCGGCCTCCTCTTGGGCATTATACAAGGACCCACAGGCTTCCTAAAAGCAACCCGGCCTCCTCTTGGGCATTATTCAAGGACACTACGGCTTCTTAGAAGTATTCACAGCCTCCTCTTAGGCTTCGTATAATGATCTCTTCCTCCGGGAATGATATCCTCCTCTTGGGCTTAGTACAAGGACCCGTAGGCTTCTTAAAAGTTTCCAGCCTCCTCTTGGGCTTCGTACAAATTGTCCCGACGACCTCCTAGAGGTATAGGAACAGAACCTAGTCATCCTCATAGAACAGTCCTTTCATAGAGTCTACTACTGTTTCTCAAAGCATAGTACAAAAGAAAAAAACCTCTAGACTTAGACAGTCTAACTTCCTTGAGTCTCAAAGACATTCTCAAGTGACCCCTTCGTTAAATAGGAAGGAAACCCGCAGACTCGGACAGTCTCAATACCCTTTGGATTTCCCATTTCCTCAAAGAGAAGGAAATATCTCTGATCCTCAAATCAAATCCCTGAGTACAGTGTTGCTCATATAAGAACTGATTTTCTCTTTTAAAATCAATATATTGGATATGTCACTCAACTGAAACAAACCTTTAGCCTCCATCTCGGGCTTCGTACGAGATACAAAAACACTCTCTTGTTGAGTATCAAAGACTCTCTTGTTGAGTCAAACTTTTAGCCTCTATCTCGGGCTTCGTACGAGACACAAAGACTCCCTCGTAGATTCAAACAAACAATAGCCTCTATCTCGGGCTTCGTACGAGACACAAAGACTCTATCGTCGGGTCAAAAAACTTTTAGCCTCTCTCTCGGGCTTTGTACGAGACACAAAATAGCCTCCTCTTAGGCTTTGTATAATGATTTTCCTAGCGGAAATTAGCCTCCTCTTAGGCTTTTGTATAAGAAAACCACTGGTTGATCCAATCAACCTTTTAGCATCAAAGTTGTGCCTCGTTCACAGTACACAAACATCAACAACTCATTTCCCTTCATCTAATCACTGTAAGCGGCAAGCCTCTGGATCATCTGTATCCATGCCACTGTCCCTCTTTTAGCATGAGAAATTCCTAAGGAAAGATGGCATTGCTCTACACTGAGTTAAAGTCTTCTCCTTCAGGTTAAAACCCTTTCTTCGGAAATTATGGCATTGCTCGGATCCGCGTATCCCAGTTAAAGTAATTCTCCTTCCCCCTCTTTAGAGATGACAAATTCTCTCTAAAGTCGAGGTCTTTCAGCTTCACGTCTTGGGCTTTGAACAAGACACAAATAGACCTTTCAGCTTCACATCTTGGGCTTTGAACAAGATACAAACCACCTTTCGCTTCACGTCTTGGGCTTTGAACAAGACACCAAAAACCAATTTCCTCCCATAGAATAGGAGGAACTACGAACGCTCTGATTTCCCTGTTTCGGTAAACGGGAATACGTAGGCATAAGATCGAAAGAAAAGATCTTAGCGAGCGCAATCAATAAAAAACCCAAATCCCATATCTCTATCAATTAAAAGCAGAAATTCAAAAGCATCAGTCCTAACATCCTAATCCTTGTTCCCCGCCAGAAACCTTCTGCCTAGATAAAAAGAAAGAAAATCGTATTGGCGAAAATACAAATAACCAGTACAAAGGCCCCTCCACATTGATAGCATCCGTAACCTAACAGACCGCTGTTTAAACTCAGTATGCAAAGCAGGGTTAATTGGAGACATCTATTTCCCTTCCTTATTCAGCTCACAATAGGATAAAAAATGAATCGACCTGTAGTCAAAGCTCAAATCGCAGAGAGCGACCAGCGCTTAAGAACCGCGTCCAAAATCGCTCGCTACAGACAGCCTGGCAATATACTCCTCGGTTTCCCTAGTGAAGTGGTCCTTGCTCCAAGCAAAACGGAATTATGCGCCCGACATCCTCTCACCCTGTCTTGCTCGTTGCGAAGGGGCTCCCCATTTTCATCTGTAAAGACCTCCCAAAGAAACGAAGAGTCTTTGGACCTTTTTGACACTGGCTCCACTACATAGTAACTTTCCTTGAACGTTCTGATGGACTCTGAAAAGGCTTGAAACAACTTCCTCCCCTGCTTCAGGGAAACCCATCCAAACTGCCCTTGCACGACCTGGTGTTGGAGGTGGAAGACAGTGAAGAAGAGGGGGAGAGTGGCTCCAATATCTAAGTATTCACAGGTAATCTTGAATGCTCGAATAAAGGCAATCGAGTTCAGATGGAGCTGAGAGGGCGCCAAGTCCAGATGACCGAAAACTCCCACCTGAAGATCTGTAAAGGGAAACCTCAGCCCCATCTACTTAAAAACATACTCGTACATGGGAAAACGCTCAATGTCGTAAGCTGAGCATATCCGATCATTCTCCCCAGGAAAGTGGACCTTCCAATCTTCCTCGTACCCCACCGCTGTGAATGCATCCCGAGTATAGAAGGCAAAGAGTGAGGCATGCTCCCGAGGCTCGGAGGCAATCCATTCCTCCCCGGGACTCCCGAGAGCGGTTTCCTCGGATCTGTTATCCCCTGAAGTGCTCTCATTGGACAGCTCCTGCTCGAGCATAATGTCATCCTTGGTGTTGCCAGACATCTCCTTTACATGAAAAGCAGAGGACAAAAGTGAATTCGATGGCAAAATCAAATCCACCCTTCCACCGCTAGTCAAGTGAAAGGGCGCGCGAAGGCCCGAGGACAACATCCTCGACCTAAGCCCTTACTCAAATAATTCAACGAAGGTGAGAGGAGATTCTCCATGGCAATCCCTTAAACCCTCACGGGGAGATCCTCCCCGAAAATTTACCTAGAATTCCGTTGAAGATCCACTGGAAAACTCATAAGCACACCGGAAACTTCATAAGTTCCACCAGCGACAAACTCATTCGTCGTCGCAACAGTGCCAGAATCAATAGAAAAACCTAAGTTTCTAACAATCTGACGACAACGCTGACAGTAGAAAATGGTTCAACCAGCACCAGACACCAACATCTGCCGGAATGCGCCTACTCTACCCACTTTTTCGTCCTAACCGCATGCAAATCTAATCAAAATGAGACTAAAGCTTGCCTAAAACAAAGAAGGATCAGAAACTTACGTGGACAAAGAGAAAGAAACTGTGGTCAGAGAAGTTTGGTCGGTGCTCATACGACTATGTTGCGGCGGTGGACGGCGGAGAACGACGGCGACAACAGAAGAAGCAAAGAGCGAAGACAAAGAAGAAAGAGAAGCAAAAAGTGAAAATGAACACTTCCTCCCTTTATTTATAGACGAGTTAGAAGCACGTGCACAAGCACGCGCGTGCCTAGGAAGACATAGGGGCATCATTATAACCCTAGCATAACCATCATTACGCATTAACTACGCCACGTGGCTCGATGCATGCGTGACACTCCATCCCTTCAAGTCTCATCGACCGTTGGACTCCCCGCTTGCCTGACACGCATGAGAAAGTTTCCGGTTCCTCGAGCACATGTATCCTCGAGCACCACAAAACGACCCTGTCTCAATAACAAGCATCGACCACGCTTACTCCTCCTCGGGATCACGAGCTGTGTAACGCCCCGTTTTGCCAATTTTGTTTATTGAGTCGTTTTGATTATTTTATTATTATTTTATTGTATTTTCGACTTTTATGTGAAAATATGTTATTTTTTGGTGGAAATATATTTTATCGCGTTTTGGGATCGTTTGCGAGAAATTTGAGTGTAGGGGTATTTTGGGCATTTGGGTGTATTTTGATTAAGTTAGAATAAATAGAAAGTATAGAAAGAAAAAGAAAGAAAAACCAGAAAAATAGAGAAGAAGAAAAGAGAAGAGAAAGAAGAAAAGAGAGAAAAAACTTGTGAAGGAAGAAATCAATCTCCCGACTTTCTAGAACGCGAATTTATCGGGTAAGGGTGCGAAACTCGATTATACTATGATTGTGTATGATTATGTATGTTTTGTGTGGATGTTTTGGTTGGTTTTTCCATATGTTTCCGTTTATGCCGTATTTGACGAAATCGATAGAAACCAATGTTTTTACGGTCGAAAAGTCGTATAAATACATGTGTTGGTTGGTTATATGTATGTGAGCTGCTGTTTAAAGTTTCATGAAGTTCGGCTATGTTTTGGTTAGTTTTCGTTATGTTTCCGTTGTTTTGTCCGTTTAGGTCGAATTGTAGGAAATCGATAGAAATCGATGTTTTCACGGTTAGAATTCGAAATAAATTACGTAGTTGTATCGAGCAAGGTTAGGTCGTCGTATAGCGTGCTTTTTATTCGATTCGGTGAGGTTTGAAAAATCTGGTTTTTGAAAGGTTGAAATTTAATCGAAAAATCGAACGTCGTAGAAATTTCGTTTATGTGTTCTAAATTGTTCTTTTGTATTTGATGGTTAGGCGTATATGTTTGTTTCGGTGAAAATGTTCGATTTAGTCGAGTTTTCGGGCATTTTGGAAAAGGGACAGCAATGGTGTATTTTGAGAAAATCTGGTTTTTGAGGAAAAACAGAGTTATGTATCGATACATAACAGCTATGTATCGATACGAAATGGTTTATGTATCGATACATAACCCCTATGCATCGATACATACTGTGAAAATTGGGAAAAATAGCATTTTCACTACAGCATGTGTCGACACATGCGTGCTATGTATCGATACATGAGGTCTTTTTGTATCGATACATAAAGCCTATGTATCGATACATACTGTGCTGAACCATAAATTCTGGTTTGTCGGGAAACTTCGGAAATTCATATCTCTTGAACCGTAAGTCGGTTTTGGTCCCCGTTCGAAGCGTTGGGAAGCTAACGAGATGTTCTTTCTAGGAAAAATAGTTTTGAGGTCTGAACCTAGTCCAATCGGTACAGTTTTTTCGAACCGTTTCGTAGTGTCGGGCGTCCGGTTTATGTTTTTACGTTATTTTGAAATATTCATATCTTCTTCGTTGTTTATCCGATTTAAGTGTTCTTTATATGGATGTGAAGCTAAAAGTACGTTCTATGATTTGGTGAAGAAATATATTATTCTTAGCCGACTTTTGGCCGACTTTACCGATTAATCGTGAATAGTTGTTTTTGATGAAATGTTGTGATGACGATTTGTGGCCGAAAGGCAAGAAAATGCTAAGTGTGATATTGGATGATATATGCATGATTGTTGATGTGTGTGAGCATGCAATGTGAAAGTCATGAGTCGTTGTATGCCAAGCATCATATTGTGCATTGTTGAAACGTCCTGAGTGACGATTTGATTCTTGAGGGAATCCACTATACCATCGTGTGCCTCAAAAATACGAGGCGTTGCCTGAGGACTTAAAGCGATATGTATAGACGATTGTGGGCTCCTTTGGAGACTTAAAGTAATCCTTAACGTCGTGTGCCTCGAAAATATGAGGCGTTGCCTGAGGACTTAAAGCGACGGGTGAACATCGTAGGCCCGACGGGGAGTTACTTGAGATTCTCAGTAACGAGCGATGGTTCCAATAGTTCCTGAGTGAACTGATGATGAGACAAGAGACATTGGAAGTTGGTACCGCATGACATGTGCATAGAGTCGTTGTGTCTGTCTATGTGCATTGCATAAATCATGAGTCATTTGTGCATGAATTTGTGAATGTGATTTAATGAGATGGAATATGTGTGATTGTATTGTGAATGATTGATGGGTAGTGGTATTTGACACTTGTGAATTGTACTGTGTGTTGTTATAATTGATCTGTGTGTTTTGGTGGTGAGAATACGTTATTGTGCATTTTTGGTGTTAATATATAATCTTATGCAATTATATTATGGTTGTTTTTCTCACCCTTCTGCTGTTTTATAACGCTCTATGAGGCTTTGCAGATTAGAGTTGCTGGAGGTATTCTTTTGTGAAGCGTTGCGTCTTCATTATTTTGGTCGGTCGGCTCTGATATGTGACTCCGGGTAGCATAGGGTGGCCGTGTGTGATTGTTTTGTTTATCTGATGATATATTTTGGCTGTACATGTATAACTTGATGTATGACGGACAAGTTTATATGTATATATGTATATGTGTTATTCAGATTTTAGATCTTTCCGCTTTAATTCTAATTTCTGAAAAGTGGGTGTAAGGAACGAAGTTTCCTCTGTATGATTGTTACCCCACGTCGCATATCTAAATGAGCAGGTGTTGCATGTTAGTTGTTTGGTTACTTTGATGTGATTCTCCCTTTCTATGCCATGATAATTCAATTATACTCTGATCAATTTTTGAATTTTCTTTTACCGCCTTAATTGCGTGTTTTGGGGGTATAGATCGGGGGCGTCACATAAAGTGGTATCAGAGCCAGTCCGTATCAGTTGTGTTTGTTGTGTCAGTTGGGTCTGTTGAGTCTGGCATATTGGGCGAGTTGTGTTGAGCAAGTGGTTGTTTAACCATAGTTTCTGTATTTGGACGAACAGAATATGGCTGGTCGTAATGATGCTGCTCTGGCTGCTGCGATGGAGGCAATGGCACGAGCTGTGCAGGGTGCACTGAATGCGGCAGGAAATGATGAGTTTAGAAAGAATAAGCCGCCGGTCTTTAAAGGGAAACATGATCCGGATGGTGCACAGTTGTGGTTGAAAGAGATTGAGAGGATTTTCAGGGTAATGGATTGTGACAAGGAGGATAAGGTGAGGCTGGGCACTCATATGTTACATGAAGAGGCTGACGACTGGTGGATCAGTACTCGTCAAGTGTTGGAAGCTGAGGAGGAGGAAGAAGAGATTACTTGGGAGGTGTTTAGTCGAGAGTTCCTAAGGAAGTATTTTCCGGAAGATGTCCGAGGAAAGAAGGAGATTGAGTTTTTGGAACTAAAACAAGGTAATTTATCTGTTATTGAGTATACTGCTAAGTTTGTGGAACTTGTGCAGTTTTATCCTCACTATGTGGAAACGACTGCTGAATTTTCTAAGTGTGTAAAGTATGAAAGTGGGTTGCGTCCTGAGATAAAGCAGGCGATTGGTTATCAGAGGATTTGCAGGTTTGCTGATTTGGTGGAATGCTGTAGGATCTATGATGAAGACAGTAAGGCTCGTTCTGCTCACTATAAAAGTGTAAGTGACAGGAAAGGGAAGCAACAGTTCCGTGGTGGACCGTATGTGTCACCGGCTGATAAAGGTAAACAAAGGAGTACCTTTGATCGTAGGTCAGGTGGAGGTGGTATGTCTAATTCTCCTAGGTGTTTTAAATGTGGTGAATTGGGTCATCGCCAGCATGAATGTAGGAAGAAAGTGAATAAGTGTTCTAATTGTGGTGGTATTGGGCATGTCTTAGCTGATTGTAAAAGGAAGAATGTCGTGAAGTGTTACAATTGTGGAGAACCTGGTCACATTAGTTCGAAATGTCCTAATCCGAAGAAGGCTCAGACTAGTGGGAAAGTGTTTTCGTTGGCGGGAACTCAGACTTCAAAGGCAGATCGTCTGATAAGAGGTACTTGCTTTATTAATAATATGCCTTTAATTGCTATTATTGATACTGGAGCGACTCATTCGTTTGTTTCGTCTGAGTGCACGAAGAGTTTGAATCTTGTGTTGTCCGTAATGGATTTTGAGATGGTTATCGATACTCCAGCGATGGGGTCAGTAACTACTTCTTTGGTGTGTCTAAGTTGTCCTTTGGCCATTTATGGCAAAGACTTTGTGATGGATTTAGTGTGTTTACCGTTGGAAGGATTAGATGTGGTGTTGGGAATGAACTGGTTACAATTTAATCGGGTGCACATTGATTGTTATCATAAGCTTGTAAGGTTTCCTTCTCTTGAGGAAGATGAAGACTCGAGTTTCTTGTCTACTAAAGAGTTGAAGAAACTTTTAGCGGATGAAGCTCAGTTGTTTGGTGTGTTTGCATCGTTATCGGTGGATAGTCAAGTTTCACTTGATGTGTTTCCTGTTGTGTGCAAATTTCCTGAGGTGTTTCCTGAGGATATTTCAGATGTACCGCCAGAGAGAGAGGGGGAATTTTCGATAGATCTAGTTCCTGGTACTAGACCTGTTTCTATGGCACCTTATAGAATGTCGGCATCTGAATTGGTGGAGTTGAAAAAGCAGTTGAATGAGTTGTTAGAAAAGAGGTTCGTGAGACCAAGTGTTTCTCCTTAGGGTGCTCCAGTTTTGTTAGTGAAAAAGAAAGATGGGAGTATGAGGTTATGTATTGATTATCGCCAGTTGAACAAAGTGACGATTAAGAATAAGTATCCGCTTCCAAGGATTGATGATCTGATGGATCAGTTGGTTGGTGCTTGTGTATTTAGTAAGATCGATTTGAGATCGGGGTACCATCAGATAAGAGTGAAAGAAGAGGATATTCAGAAGACGGCCTTTAGAACACGGTACGGTCATTATGAATATTCGGTGATGCCGTTCGGGGTTTCTAATGCGCCTGGTGTGTTTATGGAATACATGAATCGGATTTTCCACGAGCATTTGGATCGTTTTGTGGTGGTGTTTATTGATGACATTTTAATCTATTCTAAGTCTCGTGAGGAACATGCAGAGCAATTGCGTATTGTTTTGCAGGTTTTGAAGGAAAGGAAGCTTTTTGCCAAATTGTCCAAGTGTGAATTCTGGTTGTCTGAGGTGAGTTTTCTTGGGCACGTAATTTCTGGTAATGGTATTGCTGTGGATCCATCTAAAGTAGAAGCAGTTCTACAATGGGAGGCTCCTAGATCCGTTACGGAAATTCAAAGTTTTCTAGGTTTGGCTGATTATTACCGGAGGTTCATTGAAGGTTTTTCTAAGCTAGCTCTTCCTTTGACGCAGTTGACTTGTAAGGGCAAAGCGTTCATTTGGGATATTCAATGTGAAGAGAGTTTTTGTGAGCTGAAGAGAAGATTGACGACAGCTCCGATTCTTATTTTACCGAATCCTAATGAACCATTTGTTGTGTATTGCGATGCTTCTTTAATTGGTTTGGGAGGTGTGCTGATGCAGGAAGGTAAGGTTGTAGCTTACGCTTCGAGGCAATTAAGAGTTCATGAGAAAAACTATCCTACTCATGATCTTGAATTAGCGGCTGTAATTTTTGTGTTGAAGATTTAGAGGCACTATCTCTATGGTGCGAGGTTCGAGGTCTTTAGTGATCATAAAAGCTTGAAATATTTATTTGATCAGAAAGAGTTGAACATGAGACAACGGAGATGGTTGGAATTCTTGAAAGATTACGACTTTGGCTTGAATTACCATCCTGGTAAAGCTAATGTGGTAGCCGATGCATTGAGCCGGAAATCGTTGCATATGTCCGCATTGATGGTGAAAGAGTTGGAACTTTTGGAATCGTTTAGAGATTTGAGTTTGGTATGTGAAGTGACATCGGTTAGTGTGAGGCTTGGAATGTTGAAAGTTACTAATGAATTTTTGTTGTCGGTTAGTGAGAAACAAAAGCTGGATTTGAAATTCGTTGATTTGATGATGAATGAGAATGTGGATTTCAAGGTGGATAATTTTGGTGTTTTGAGATTTCGTGGTCGTATTTGTATTCCTGATGATGCGGAGTTGAAAAGAATGATTTTGGAGGAAGGACACCGGAGTAACTTAAGTATTCATCCGGGAGCGAATAAGATGTACCAAGATTTGAAGAAGATTTTCTGGTGGTCTGGTTTAAAAAGAGATGTGGCTCAGTTTGTGTATGCATGTTTGACTTGTCAGAAATCGAAAGTGGAACATTTGAGACCTAGTGGTTTGTTGCAACCGTTGGATATTCCTGAGTGGAAATGGGATAGCATTTCGATGGATTTTGTAACGGGGTTACCGAATACTCAGCGAGGGCATAATGCGATTTGGGTGATTGTGGACAGGCTGACTAAATCGGCGCATTTTATTCCGATTGACATCAGTTTTTCTTTGGAACGGTTAGCTGAGATCTATATCTGTGTGGTGGTGAAATTGCATGGGGTTCCTTTAAGTATTGTTTCTGATCGAGATCCTAGGTTTACATCGAGATTTTGGGAAAGTTTACAGAAGGCTTTGGGTTCTAAATTGAGGTTGAGTTCGGCTTATCATCCGCAGACGGATGGTCAGACCGAAAGAACGATTCAGTCTTTGGAGGATTTGTTGAGAGCATGTGTTCTGGAACAAGGTGGTACGTGGGACAGTTATCTTGCATTGGTTGAGTTCACGTATAATAACAGTTTCCATTCTAGTATCGGAATGGCACCTTTTGAGGCTTTATATGGGCGAAGATGTCGAACGCCGTTGTGTTGGCACGAAACTGGTGAGAGTTCTGTGGTTGGATCGGAATTGGTGCAACAGACGACGGAAAAGGTAAAGTTTATTCGTGAGAAAATGAAGGCTTCTCAGAGTAGACAAAAGAGTTATCATGATTGGAGACGAAAGGATCTTGAGTTTCAAGAGGGTGATCACGTATTTCTGAGGGTTACGCCGGTAACGGGTGTTGGTCGTGCTTTGAAATCTAAGAAGCTTACTTCTCGATTTATTGGTCCTTACCAGATATCTGCGAGAGTGGGTGCTGTAGCGTATCGTGTGGCGTTACCGCCGAATCTGTCGAATTTGCATGACGTTTTTCATGTTTCACAGCTTCGGAAGTATGTTCCGGACCCTTCACATGTGATTCCGATGGACGAGGTGGAAGTAAGGGATAACCTTACGATCGAGGCATTACCAGTTAGTATTTTGGATCGCGAGGTGAAGCGGTTGAGGGGTAAAGAGATTGCACTTGTGAAAGTGGCGTGGGGAGGCGCTGCTGATGGTAATCTGACGTGGGAGTTGGAAAGTAGGATGCGAGAGTCGTATCCGGAGTTGTTTGTATCAGGTAAGATTTTCGAGGACGGAAATTTCTAAGTGGGAGAGAATTGTAACGCCCCGTTTTGCCAATTTTGTTTATTGAGTCGTTTTGATTATTTTATTATTATTTTATTGTATTTTCGACTTTTATGTGAAAATATGTTATTTTTCGGCGGGAATATATTTTATCGCGTTTTGGGATCGTTTGCGAGAAATTTGAGTGTAGGGGTATTTTGGGCATTTGGGTGTATTTTGATTAAGTTAGAATAAATAGAAAGTATAGAAAGAAAAAGAAAGAAAAACCAGAAAAATAGAGAAGAAGAAAAGAGAAGAGAAAGAAGAAAAGAGAGAAAAAACTTGTGAAGGAAGAAATCAATCTCCCGACTTTCTAGAACGCGAATTTATTGGGTAAGGGTGCGAAACTCGATTATACTATGATTGTGTATGATTATGTATGTTTTGTGTGGATGTTTTGGTTGGTTTTTCCATATGTTTCCGTTTATGCCGTATTTGACGAAATCGATAGAAACCAATGTTTTTACGGTCGAAAAGTCGTATAAATACATGTGTTGGTTGGTTATATGTATGTGAGCTGCTGTTTAAAGTTTCATGAAGTTCGGCTATGTTTTGGTTAGTTTTCGTTATGTTTCCGTTGTTTTGTCCGTTTAGGTCGAATTGTAGGAAATCGATAGAAACCGATGTTTTCACGGTTAGAATTCGAAATAAATTACGTAGTTGTATCGAGCAAGGTTAGGTCGTCGTATAGCGTGCTTTTTATTCGATTCGGTGAGGTTTGAAAAATCTGGTTTTTGAAAGGTTGAAATTTAATCGAAAAATCGAACGTCGTAGAAATTTCGTTTATATGTTCTAAATTGTTCTTTTATATTTGGTGGTTGGGCGTATATGTTTGTTTCGGTGAAAATGTTCGATTTAGTCGAGTTTCCGGGCATTTTGGAAAAGGGACAGCAATGGTGTATTTTGAGAAAATCTGGTTTTTGAGGAAAAACAGAGTTATGTATCGATACATAACAGCTATGTATCGATACGAAATGGTTTATGTATCGATACATAACCCCTATGCATCGATACATACTGTGAAAATTGGGAAAAACAGCATTTTCACTACAGCATGTGTCGACACATGCGTGCTATGTATCGATACATGAGGTCTTTTTGTATCGATACATAAAGCCTATGTATCGATACATACTGTGCTGAACCATAAAATTCTGGTTTGTCGGGAAACTTCGGAAATTCATATCTCTTGAACCGTAAGTCGGTTTTGGTCCCCGTTCGAAGCGTTGGGAAGCTAACGAGATGTTTTTTCTAGGAAAAATAGTTTTGAGGTCTGAACCTAGTCCAATCGGTACAGTTTTTTCGAACTGTTTCGTAGTGTCGGGCGTCCGGTTTATGTTTTTACGTTATTTTGAAATATTCATATCTTCTTCGTTGTTTATCCGATTTAAGTGTTCTTTATATGGATGTGAAGCTAAAAATACGTTCTATGATTTGGTGAAGAAATATATTATTCTTAGCCGACTTTTGGCCGACTTTACCGATTAATCGTGAATAGTTGTTTTTGATGAAATGTTGTGATGACGATTTGTGGCCGAAAGGCAAGAAAATGCTAAGTGTGATATTGGATGATATATGCATGATTGTTGATGTGTGTGAGCATGCAATGTGAAAGTCATGAGTCGTTGTATGCCAAGCATCATATTGTGCATTGTTGAAACGTCCTGAGTGACGATTTGATTCTTGAGGGAATCCACTATACCATCGTGTGCCTCAAAAATACGAGGCGTTGCCTGAGGACTTAAAGCGATATGTATAGACGATTGTGGGCTCCTTTGGAGACTTAAAGTAATCCTTAACGTCGTGTGCCTCGAAAATATGAGGCGTTGCCTGAGGACTTAAAGCGACGGGTGAACATCGTAGGCCCGACGGGGAGTTACTTGAGATTCTCAGTAACGAGCGATGGTTCCAATAGTTCCTGAGTGAACTGATGATGAGACAAGAGACATTGGAAGTTGGTACCGCATGACATGTGCATAGAGTCGTTGTGTCTGTCTATGTGCATTGCATAAATCATGAGTCATTTGTGCATGAATTTGTGAATGTGATTTAATGAGATGGAATATGTGTGATTGTATTGTGAATGATTGATGGGTAGTGGTATTTGACACTTGTGAATTGTACTGTGTGTTGTTATAATTGATCTGTGTGTTTTGGTGGTGAGAATACGTTATTGTGCATTTTTGGTGTTAATATATAATCTTATGCAATTATATTATGGTTGTTTTTCTCACCCTTCTGCTGTTTTATAACGCTCTATGAGGCGTTGCAGATTAGAGTTGCTGGAGGTATTCTTTTGTGAAGCGTTGCGTCTTCATTATTTTGGTCGGTCGGCTCTGATATGTGACTCCGGGTAGCATAGGGTGGCCGTGTGTGATTGTTTTGTTTATCTGATGATATATTTTGGCTGTACATGTATAACTTGATGTATGACGGACAAGTTTATATGTATATATGTATATGTGTTATTCAGATTTTAGATCTTTCCGCTTTAATTCTAATTTCTGAAAAGTGGGTGTAAGGAACGAAGTTTCCTCTGTATGATTGTTACCCCACGTCGCATATCTAAATGAGCAGGTGTTGCATGTTAGTTGTTTGGTTACTTTGATGTGATTCTCCCTTTCTATGCCATGATAATTCAATTATACTCTGATCAATTTTCGAATTTTCTTTTACCGCCTTAATTGCGTGTTTTGGGGGTATAGATCGGGGGCGTCACAAGCTGCCCTTAAATCATCACTCCTATTCTCAGGAGCAACGACTTGGGGGGGATCCTATTCTGGACTGGCCCAATGGCTAGGCATGTCCCAATCCACTTTTGCACCTAAAATGGCCCAATAGTCTAAGCCCTGCTAGTTGAGGGCAAAGGAAGCACTTTTTCTTCTGCCCCTCAGCCGAGGAGGGCTGACTACCTGACCCCCAGGATCAGATACCCTTCGTCACATCTATTTCTATCACACACGGTTCAACCATCCAGGAACGATCACGACGCTCTTGCCCGCAACCACACCATTGCTCAAAGCAACGGCTAGTTCCGAGCATGTAAGCCCATCACAACGGCTAGTTTCTGACAGTTACCTATTTTTGGAGAGCGAATATCTAGGCCCGAAAATAGGGACCAATGACCAAGCGATGTGGGCATTATAAATACCCTCTCCTTTGAGAGGGCCAAGTATTCCAAAATCACTCTAAGACATTCTTACTTTGTACTTGCCTTCTCCTCTCCCGATTCTTACTTTGGCATCGGAGTGCCTTGCAGATACACCCCCTCCTCCTTGGATTCCAGCATCGAAGACGAAGTCTCTGGCCCACTTCAGGTTCTGATCAACCGAAAATATCAAAAAGCAACAAAGACACGGAAGCTATTAAAATGTTAGAGAAATATAAATTGAAGTAAGGGAAAGATAACTAGATTTAGAATATTATTATATAAATATTGAAGTGTAAAATTAGAAGTAAACTTAAAACT
Organism: Lathyrus tuberosus; assembly: GCA_022829125.1. Lineage (NCBI taxonomy): Eukaryota > Viridiplantae > Streptophyta > Magnoliopsida > Fabales > Fabaceae > Lathyrus > Lathyrus tuberosus. Next base: position 18,274,095 of record JALAZF010000012.1, on the reverse strand, counting down.
ATTTTCAATTTAATTTTTAAAGACTTAAAACTATTTTTAATTTAATTTTTAAAGAGACTTCGAGAGGTGATAGGATTGAAAAGAAAGTGTGATAAACCTGAATTTAAGGTTATGAAAATTTTGATGGGTCATTATGAAGAGGGAGCATACGTATTGAGAGAGACTACATATTCATCAAAAACCTTAAGATAATAGGTGTATGAGTCCTCTTACTTATAAAGTTCTCACACTTGTTTCTCCGCACAACTCGCACTTGTTTTCCAACAATCTCGCTCTCAAGTGTGAGTTCATCCACTATGTTTCCCCTCTAACAGAAGATTTTACATCTACATAGGAAGACTTTCGACACAAGGAGTCGATCCCTTATTCGAACCACGACTTTGATATCAGATTGGGTCAAAGACTCATCTAAAGGTCAAAGACTCACCCAAACAAGTGAGAGAGACACCACATATTCACCCAAAACCTTAAAGTGATAGGTGCATGAGTCCTCTTACTTATAAAGTGTTTAACCTCCATTTTTTAAGCAATATGGAACGTACTTGTTTCTCCACACAACTCAAACTTGTTTCTCAACAAATTTCTCTAAAATTAAACGTGAACCAATCAAAATATTTTTTTTTTTTTAAATTAAAAAGAGAAAAAACAATTAAAATATTATTATTCGTTGTCTGATTTCATTTTATTACAATCATAATCATACTATTGTATAAATCTACAACTACTAAGTTATTGAAATAACATTATTGGAATATCAATACAATAATATGAGAACACAAAATATTTTAAGCATTTGTGTGTTCTTCTGAATCTTGCAGCAATTTATACATAATCTTGTAAACACATAAATGTGTTTATTTATTCAATTGGGTCTAGCAAATCATGCGCAGGTACACATTTACAAAAATGATCTTTCATGCACTTTTTTTTTAAAGGAGCCCGGCAATAAATTGTGTTTTTACAATCTGCGTCTCTAAAACATTTCTTAAAACGCGCTATAATAAAAAAACACAATAATGTTATTAAAATAAGATAATATATAATATATGAAATAAAGAAGAAATAAACAAAATCTGAATTTTTAAAACATTTCTTAAAAAGCGATGTAATATAAAAAACACAAAAATATTATTGAAATAAGATAAAATATAATATATGAAACAAAGAAGAAAAATTAAAATGGATTAATAAAATTTACCTTCAACGTTCCTTGCAACAAGAAATAAAAAGAAAAAAACAATCATAACATAAACAAATTTTCTTATTTCTACCATATTTCTTATGGTTATATTTAAAAATTATTTTGTGACTTTATAGTTTATAAATAAAAGTATATCCTTTCTTTTTATTAATTTTTAGTTGTTAACACATATGGACTTATAAGAAAATTTTTAAAATTAAAATAATTAGTATATAACTTTTAAGTATATCATTGTGTTATATTTGTCACTTTAGCACATTTAAAAAAGAGGTCACATAAAACTCGTCTATCATAAAAAAAATATTTTAAATCAAATTTTCAATATTTTATAGTTTTGTAGTGGGAAAGAGAAAAGGCACAAAATATTAATAACTTAATTCTTTCAATCATGTATCCCATAGGTTGCAGCAATAGGTCATGTTAGATTTTTAAATTTATTTATAATTCTTTTAGAAGGCATGAAAATTTCATAATTTGTAATAACTTAATTTTAGATTGATGGAAATAAAGTTGTTAACATCTTGAAATTTTAAGCTCTATAAGAGAAGATACTTCACACTGATGTCTAAATTTTATTTACACGTTCGGTGTATGTTTGAATTGACTTTTGAAAGATTCAGAATCAATTTTAGAGGTTTAGAATTGATTTTGAGTGATTTTAAGGTGTTTGTTTTATCAAAAATAGAATTGATTTTATCTTCAGAATTGATTCTACTTGAAGTTAGAATTTGTAGCTTTTACCTCAAGAATTGCTTCTGGGTGATTTTTACACTAAAATTTATTATTTAACTCACTTTTACATAAACGTATCCAAACATAAATCAATTCTGCTAAATTCAATTATGTTAAAATCAATTCTACCAAACTCAATTTTACTAGAATCAATTTTGTTCACCACCAATCCAAACACACCCTTAGTTGGATTTATTATTTATGTTTAAATGATTAATATGATTTATGAATTACTGAAATTCTGTTCTTCAGAGGACACATGTTAGATCAGATGTTGAGACAATGTTTCCAACTTCTTAAACCAGATTAAAATACAGTTTTGACAACAATAAAAATCAAAGCAGAATGCTTTAAAAGCACAAGAGATTGATAATTTTGTTTGGCGAAACCACAACTACGTTTGGGGGCACTCTACCCAAGAAAGAAAATTCACTATTTCGAATTAGTATACTTTGTCTTACAGGAACCAACAAACCTTATATAGTTCAAAGCCTCTTCCAAATCCTAGTGACTTTCTATTTAAGGAATCCCCTAAATATGAGAACCTACTCACTTTCTTCTTAATCACACAACCCTTGATTGGTGTTTACAATTCAATGAACAATGTTGAATATTACAACTCAACTAAAAAAACTTTCTATTCCAAGTCATTGAAACATAAAGGTGTACGACAATCGATTCAACACTAATTCATTTATGGCATTAACGTGAAATACAAGTAGCAAAGACTCGAACCCTAACACAAAGAACCTAGTTCTTGCGCACTAAAACTCTTGTGAAACAATGAGAGCTGAGTCTCATTATATAGTAATGTCTTTCGGGCTTTTTCTCCCTTTGTATCTGCATTTAGTTTGTCTAGAGAATAGCTAAATCACTCGGATATGATTTGCCCCTTAAATCTCTCAAAAAGATATGATTTGTTATATTTCAAATTCAAATTTAAATCACATTTAAATCTGATTTGGACATCTCCAACTTTCAAATAATTTATCAAACATGGCTAAAATAATTGCATCAAATCTGATTAAAAACAAATCAGAAAATACACATCAAAGAACATTCAACATGGCCCGTTGTCAAGCCAGATGTTGTACTGCACATGCTGCAACATCGTGTTCCATATGTTTCACTAGTACATCCAAATAAACTCTTCTCATTGACTTGCATATTTTCTAATGTCAAGAAAATCTTGGATAGACGAAAAACTGAACCAACTGCAATTTCGAACTATCTATTTCCAAGAGACCAAATGTTGCAACCCACATGTTGGAACATCGAGTTCAACATGTGTTCTTTATGCACTAGAACTAGCTTCACCAATGGTAATGTTATTCTTAACATTTCCAAATGAAGTGGAACCAACTTCCTTTCTCTTATTTGCCAAAGACTCAAGGAGTTTACAAATATCCTTAGGTGCACTTACATCTTTGACAAGGAAGTTCCCAATAGATTTCTTAGATGAATCCTTAGAATTTTGATTCATTTTGCATAAAGGAGGATGAGTTTGAAATAACAGAGAGGGGTCCGTTATATGAGAGTAGGATGCAGAAAAATGATAATTTTTATTGATTGTAACGACAACCCAGTTACAACTCAACTTATATATGAGAATAATCATCCTTATTTGGTGTTTCAGAGAAGTCTTAGGGAGTAAAAACACTTTTTCTATTTGGCATTACTCACAAGCATTAATTGCTACAAGGTTACACAGATGCAGATACCATGATCACCCTTTGACTTTTCAAGTGGAAATTTATTCCTGGTTTTGGTGAATATTCCTCTTAACTGATTCTCAATGACAAACTTGTTATTCACAGTTTCTTAATTAAATGATGACTAATACTTATATCTCTCAGATTGACCCAGAACAATGTCATGACATCTTGCTCCACATTGTACTCCTTCAATATTTGGTTTATCCATTGCACTTTAGTCCAACTACTCTTCAGAAAGACTTATCTAACATTTGTAATGGACACCATATCACCTTGCTTCACATCATAACCTGTGAGACCAGAATCTTCATTTTTATTTCCATCATTAATCCCCTTATGAATTTGAGACTTGGTCTCCAATATGTCAGACATGACGTCTAACATATTTTTATCACCATCTTGATCCCTCATAATGGTTTCTTAGGTCATATCAATCTAAGTCTTTTGACTTAGAGAATGATTCATTATAGTTCTAACCAAGATTTGCACTTCCTGGACATTTTTACTAGTAATCATACCATTCTCATCCAAATGAGATAGAGCACTGACCTTCCCTTCAATGACAACTCCTTGCATGAGTATCATAAAGTCCATAGTAAGTAATATCATCTTGACTTTCTTCCCAACTTGACAAATTTGACTTTTTACAAGCTTGATATTAGACGAAAACTCAATAACTTCATTTGAAATAAGGTGCCCTCTTTTAAGTGCATTAATGAACTCATAAGGAAGAGCCTTTATTTTACACATTCCTGATATCCATTGCTCCATGCAGAAACCAAGTGCAGCTGTAGTCATTGTATGACATTCATTTTTATTCCTCAATATTTTCATTATTGAAATAAGGTGCCCTCTTTTAAGTGCAGTAATGAACTCATGAGGAAGAGCCTTTATTTCACACATTCCTAATATCCATTGCTCCATGCAGAAATCATAATTGATTTGAGATACATAAGCATTGTTTTCCTATTGCTTTACTTTACGAAGATATGAGAGATTTCTTGAACTTTTTTTTCTTAAGGATAGGCTTTACATGCTAAACATAATGTTGCACCATTTTTTTGTCATTCCTTCATAAACATATTCAGTCTTTGAGACTAACCCCCATATACTCACATCCATATTGTTTATCTAGAATTCAACATTCAAATATTCCTTGTCGATTGCTAGCTCAATGAAGCATGAATTGGTAATCATATTTCTAAATATTGTGGTGACTTCATCATTTAGATTTTCTATGATATTTTCAATAGGGTGATTTGTATGAGTTTTGGATGAAGTCCCCTCATTGATTGAATGTCTTTCATCATTATTAATGCTAGAAGCAATGTTAGATTCCTTAGGTAGGACATCTATTGAGACATCAAAACCTTTATGATCTTTTTATTCAACTCTCTCTTCTTCAGGTATGATGATTTTGGATCTGTTATGAATTGAGTTCAAGTGCCACAAATTGGTCTTTATACCCTTAGATGACAAGCAAGTTGGGAACAGATTCCTGGTTTGAGGTATCCACATGTAGCAATTGTTCTTAGATCTTGAGCCTTTCAATATCACTTCTTGAGCTTTGTTGGAAACACTGCATTCAGACTTATTGAATTCCACATTCAAATCCTGATCACATAATTAACTTATGCTTATCAATTTTTATGCAAGACCTTCTACTAGAAGTACTTCATCAAGACTAGAGAGACCTGGGTAAAACAAATTTCTTATTCATGTTATCTTTCTTCTAGTTCCATCACCAAGAGAAACATAACTCTGAGAGTAGGTCTTAATTTATTCAACGTAGCTCATTTCACCTATCATGTTCTGTGAACATCCACTGTCAAAATACCAAACTTCTTTTGAAGAAACTCTAGGAGATACATAACTTAAAAGATACTTGACAGTTTCCTTGGGTTTCCACACTTGTTAAGCAAGAGTTTTCTTCCCATTCTTCCTTCTTGACCTTGGCTGACTATAAGACTGAGGATATTCATACAGTCTATAGCAAAAAGGTCTTATATGACTATATCTTCCATAGTGGTAACACCTCACAAAAGATTTCTTGTTGCCTTGTTGTGAGGGGACACATGTTGAGCAGAAATATGGGACATGTGGCCCTTCACCAAAAACTCAGATTTCTTTTTTAGGAGAAATAAACCTCTTAGGGGGGAGTTTGGCCTTTTTGCTAATGGAACATTAGTTAAACCCTATAGCCTTCTTTTCTCCAATATCCAAGATCTCATCTAGCATATCAGAACCACTGTTTAACATACAAACATATTTTGTCGTATTGTCAAGTTTTTATTTTAACAGTGTGACTTCCTCCTCTAGTCCTGCAATGGTTGAACCAAACTACTCTTTTTCAAGAAGTAGAGCACTTATGGTCGTGTTTTAGTTCTCTTCTCTCAAGCGAGATTCCTTCCATTCAGTGAGTAGCTCTATATATGTTTCAAAAAGATATTCTATAGACATCTCTTCATCACTAGACTCACCACAAGAGTCATATTTCCCAGTAAAAATCACCACTTTAATATTTACTTCTCCTTCATTCTCATCATTAAAATCAAACGAAGTGATTAATAGTCCATTTTCTATTTCTTAAGAAAAGTAGGACATTCAGTTTTATATTAAGTAGATTGTATTAATCTATATATCTTTCTTAATGCTAATAATTCTTCTATTTTTAGTGTGGACTTTTTTTATTAGATTAAATTTTGTCATTTTTTGTTGTAAACATAAAAATCTTTACGCTAATATTGATCCTATTAATATATTAAATTACAACAATTCTTTATTGAACAAAATAAAAATTGTCTTTACTTTTTTACAATTTCCCTATCTTTTTTTTCTCTTCTAATTACCATTCAGTTTTCTTGATATTTATTTTCCTTTTTTCCTTTTTCACTTTTTTTTTATAATTTCTTTTCTACTCATTCACGCAAACCATACTTAATTTTTTATTAATTTGTTTCACTAGTGTTTCATTTGTCTTGTCTATATTCACATCCTCAAAAAATAAAACATTCTCTCTTCCAACAAGACCCTAGCTTCCAGAGTCTCCTTCTTGCCATGTCCATCCACCACAAGTAACAATCTAAGAAAGGTGAAAGAGATTTTGAGAAAAATCAAACCCTAACTAAGATGGAATGTCCTTATTGGCTCAAATGGTGGATGTGAATAAACAAACACTATATTCTGTCAAAATATGGAGCTTCATAGAAGAGAGGCTCAGAGCTTTAAAAGGCTTTTGATTAGAGACTCAGTGGTTTTAGAAGGCTTCTGATTAGAGTTATTTGTATTTCTTAGGTTATTTTTCATCACTACAACTATATAATGGCTTCATAATGTATTTTGTAGATGATCCCCCTTGGTTTTCCATTTCTAACCCTTTTATAATTATTGTTGATATGAGAAAGTTATGGATTCAACAATTCTGATAAATCTTATGTGTGCCTTTTTTTCTTCATATCCTTTAGCTTGTTATATTTGAGTATAATGGTTGAATGTTGAACTGACTCATTTTATTAGAGATTGATAGATTTAATTGAATCGATAGACACAAATTATAGTATATTATTTAATTAATGAATAATCAATAATAATAATAGGAACGATGTACCTTGTCGAATTGAAGAGACTTTTGGTTGAGGCGAGTGAGTATGAGAGGATTACTACCCTCATTGTCGTCTAGGGTTTTAGAGTATGTTAATTGTCTAATGAGACGACACTTAAATAGCTAAACGACTGAGGGAATGAACCTCTCATTGGGATTAAATGAATGATCCAACCCATCACGATCCATTCAGACACAAAACTCAATCAAGTAATTCATCAATAATTAGTGTTTTATACGAATTGACATTAATATAATTTATTAACAATTAATTATGTCAATCTACACTTGATTAATTAAATAATTAATCTAACAATCTCCCACTAGGATGCAAATAATTAATTATTAAAAATATTAATTTAATATTAAAATATCAATAATGATCAAAAAAACTAATTAATCAAAAGAGAAGTAAGTTTCAACATTGCAGAAATTGTATGCGATAGGAAAAACAAATCATATATGTTAAAGTCTCACAACTTATATAAATAATGATAAATTTAGAGTAACATATTTAAGTTAATAGACATATGTTATTAAGAATGACCCAGGCATACTAATATGCTAATGATATACTCCCACTAACTCAAAATATCGTAAGACTTACTCATGTGTATATGTTCGTGGTCAGTGATTTTACTAATGAGTTTTCAAATTATAGATCATAGAATATCCACATAAGTCTAATAATAGTAATTACATATATGTATACCCTATTACGAGAGTAATTACATTTAATTGTAAGTACCTTCATAATACAATATCATACTCGATATGAGTATTGATATTTACTTGTACTTTTATATTATGACCTAACAAATGTGAACTATTGAACATAGAATAACATAATATTATTGCACGCTAAAGAATTATTATGTCTTTTCAATATCGATCTAAACATCAAATTATGATGTTTCTTGAGATTAAAAGAATAATATATATCTCAATATAATAGAATAAAACTTCTTAGAGTTATTATATATTTTGAAGTCTTCTTAGAATATGTCATATTTTTATAATGCGTGCAAGAATATATGACAACATGAGAATAATAATTAAAATTTTAGATTATATAATTAAATGCACATGCACTCCCACTGGTCTAATAGAATAAAGATTTATCAGAGTCCACTAGTATTAAATACTCCGATGTACAATGAGATACTAATTTTATTTTTAGTGTAAAATTATCCAGAGAAGTACTTGTATAAATATATCATCATTATAGTTTTACAAACTCAACCACATATTTTGGATATAAATAGAATATATCATTATTTAGATAATTTTACATGAAAGAGTATGATGGTCATAAAAAAAGTTTACCATAATTTGAGTGAGATTAAATCCATATAAATTTAAATATAAAATTATATATAACATCTTAATAACTCACTTAAAACTCAAATGCTATAAATATAACCACACGTTTGAGAAACATATTATGTTATAAGCAGCAAAAAATATGAGACTTTAATTAATATTGAGGATATAACACAATTAATCATAAATTTTCATCAATAACATAAGACTATAATATCTTCAATATAAGTCTCCATAAAATAATATTATTTAAAATAAATAATATTTAATTCTTATTTATATACAATTGACATGCTAAATTCTCCCACCTGATAGAGAATAATAGTTAAATTATTAATTCAAGAATTTAAAATATATTTTAAATAAATATTCAATTATTTTCTCTATCATAGAATAATAATGTCAAGTAACGTCACACCAATGAGATATGTCCATCACTTTCATAATACTTAAAGAATTGAAAACCATTTTAATAAAAAATATTGAAAATAAATTATTGTATTTCATAAAGTATTACATGCCTTTAAAATTAATTTCTTATTTATTGTAATCTCAAATAATAATAGTAATATTAATAAATAAGAAACTTAATAACAATGTACTATGTTACAAAACAATTCTAATACGGACAGGGTATTCGAGCCATACTTTACATATTTACCAATCTCAAAAATATTGAACAAAACAAATTATATTAATAATAATATACCGATAGGATACAACTATTATCAATATAATATATATTATAATTAAAATAAATTTAATTATTTTACTTAACAAAATTTGTACAACTGTACCCACGATAGGTGAGTTACAATCATCCAATTAAAATTAATTATATTAATTTATATAATTGTATTCACTATAGAAGAGATTACGATAATACAAATTAAGATTTGTTATTTAATTATTCAACATAAAACTCTCAAAATAACAAGATTTCAAATATACTCATAAGATTTGATTTTTATTTATATATTTATTTGAGTATATAACAAGAAATAAATTTATGAAAATAAATAGAAAGTTTTAATTTTAGAATATTATGAAAAATAACAACATTTAATTTATATATAATTGCACAATTTTAATTTTTTTTAAATGGTGGATAATAATATTGTTGGTAAATTTATCCATATATGCAATTAAATAATAAGTCATTGGAGATTTAAAAAATAATAATCAAATTGCGACTAACCTCAAAGAGTTTAACTTGCATTCTTTTATAGAATCTTTGAGCCTTTGATGACTTATAGAATATTGCATTGTCATCTCAAAAACTCATAAATTAACAATAAATTATTATATCAAAATATAACATTCTATTTTTATTTGATACAAATATACTATACAAGGATAATACAACTTAAGAATTGTTTAAAATAAATATTTTATTTTAATGAACATGTAAACAATGATAAGAGAACCTCTAATTATTATATAATAATCACAAGATTTTTATTCTGTAATATCTCGTAATAGAATTTACGAAATTAAGAACATATCATTTAAAATTTATGTACAATTCCAAATTAATTGATATCAAATATTTATAGCACTCAAATAAAATTACAATTCTAAAAATTAAAAGGGTGATATCAAATTTTTAAATATTGATTATGTAAAATAATTTGGGTACAATTTAACTTTCAAGTTATTCCAAATTCATAAATATAAAAAATGATCAATAATAAAATAAAATAAAAATTAATTCTTTAATATGACACATAGGGCCCGTTTGTTTTGGATTTTTTTTTAAATGATTTTTATAGTGCAACAAAATTTTGTGGAAAAAAATTTACAACGAAACTTTTCATAGAAGTTTCAAATGAAAATTTAGTTTGAATAGTTATTCTTAAAATGTTATTTTAGATATATCAACATTTTTATCGAAAAATTTTTTGGATATCAAAATTTCAAAAAATCACTTAATTTTAAAGCTATTTCAAATAGCTTTCCATAAAAATCATTTTTGAGATACAACTTTTTACAAAAATTGCAATTTCGACTATGTTTTGATTTTCAATAATGTGTGTTTAAATAATGTGCGTTTATGTTGTATGGTGTCAAAATTAGTCTTGCCATTTAGAAAATATTAATATAGAAAAATTTATAATATTTTAAAAAACGATTTTACAAAATCCATTTTTAAAAATATAAAGAAAAAATTCATTTTTTTTAAAGCTAAAACAAACTGATCCATAATTCTTGTTAAATGAATGTAAATAATTAAATATCTCAAAATGTCAAAAATAAAATCAATAAAATTATACCAAAATATTTAATGATTATTTGGTCAAAACAAACTCACTATCTCCAAGCGTGTCGAAAAGATCAATTTTTTTTCTAAAAGCAACTTGAATTAAAAATGAATATAAGGGGTATTCAACCCTTACAAACTATTGATAGAAAGAAAATCCCAACCGACCCCAATCTACAAAAAAACACCTTCAAAGAGGGTTCACACTAAAATCGTAAAAACTACTGTTGAAATAAGGATTTTCCCCAACACAGCCCCATTTCCACACAATAATTTTAATAAACCAACAAATATCATAATAATTAATGCTTCCATCCTTAAAAATTATTTCGTTTCTAACCTTCCAGAGAGCCCAAACTACCGCCAACCAAACTGTCATTCTGAAATTTGTTCCTGCAGAAAAAGACCCAACACAACTCCAATCCAAAAAGTGAGCAACAACATCCCCATCAAATATGCACTTGCCCCATACCACAAAGAAATTGAATTCCAAATAGACACAGCATAAGGGCAAAGAAAAAGCAGATGGGGGATGTTCTCCACATCAAAACAGCAAAAAGAACAAGAATAATCCAAAGAAATGCCTCTATAAAAAACCAATTCCTTTGTCGCCAACCGATTCCATAATAGTCTCCAGCCAAACACAAAAATTCTTTCCGGCACACGGGATCTCCAAAGACGCTTGAAAGCTATAGCTTGGATATAATCAACCTACTCCACCCCAGAATCTACAAGGAAACTATAAAACTCTTTGACAACAAATGAACCATTACTGTTTCCTTCCCATCTTACTGTATCCACTCCCTCCAAAAGAGGGTTACACCCCTGTAACAAAGATACCAAAGTAGTGCGCTGCTCCTCAACTTCGACGCTGCCATCAACTTTAATATCCAAAAGATTCCAAGCCCACTCTCCTTCTCGCCAACAACCCATCTCCGGAACATAAGCGTCCTTTCGATTACAACACTTGAATAAAGAACTGAACATAATAGAGAAAGAACTGGATGACGCCTAATTTGCCATCCATAACGGAGTTGACTTTCCTGAGCCTAATTCAAATGAAATTTTGGACTTAAAGGTACAAGACGGATCACCAGAATCTAATATGCAACAATTCAATAAATCTTTCCACCAAAAAGAAGCTGCCTTGTAGAAAGACTTTGCCTCCAGCATCACCAAATGCTCAACCGCATCGTACCTCGCCGTTAAGATATTCTTCCACCACGCTTTATCTTCCGATAAGATTCTCCACCTCCACTTGAACAACAACGCAAGGTTAAACTCTTTGATCCGTTTAACACCCAAGCCACATTTATCCTTATCTCTACACACGATATCCCATTTAATCCAGTTAATGTTTCTCTTTCCTTCCTTACCACCCCACTAAAACTGCCTTCTTATCTTATCGATGTCCTTCCAAACCGTTACTGGAGCCTTATAAAAAGAAAACCAGAAAATGGGAAGACTAGATAAAACATAATTGATTAGAGTGACTCTTCCATCGAATGAGAGCATCCTCCCTTTCCACACTGCTAATTTATTCTTAAACTTGTCAATTACCGGCTTCCAAGAAGAAATCCTTCTATGATTACACCCTATAGTAATTCCTAAAGAAGAAAACATAGAACTCTCCAACTTACAAGCAAAGAAATTAGATGATGCCTGTAAGAAGTGGTGGTTAATGTTAATTCCAATAATCCTGCTTTTGAGAAAGTTTTCCCCCAGCCCCGAAACAAGCTCAAAGCCCTGCAAAATGGATTTAATGCTCCATATATTTCTCCAACCACCTCCTCCTACTATTAGCGTATCATCAGCAAACTGGACTATCTCGACCGAATTCACTTCATCAAACTTAAACCCTACGAAATCACCCAATGAAGTTGCTATTTTCACCATAGCTAATAACCCTTCTGCAACTAAGAAAAACAAAAAAGGGGAGAGAGGGTCGCCCTGCATCAAACCTCGTTGAATCTTACAGTCATTAGTAGGACTACCATTCACTAAGACCGAAAGAAAACCGTTGAAAACACAAGCTTCCATCCACTTCATCCAAATAGAACCAAAACCCATCTTCCTCATCATACTCCTTAAGAATTCCCAACTTACACAATCATATGCCTTCTCAAAGTCTACTTTAAAAAGGATGCAGTCTATCTTATCTCTGGTTGCTTTGTCAATAACTTTGTTTGCTATCAAAACTCCATCCAGCAGCTAACGTCCAGGAACAAAAGCCGAATGATTCCTCGACACTAAACTGCCAATGACTTTTTTAAGCCTGTTAGCAAGAAGCTTAGTCAGGATCTTATACATACTACCCACCAAACAAATTGGCATGTACTCTTTTAGACTCTGAGGAGAATGAAATTTTGGAGTCAAAGTAAAAAATGAAGAGTAAAAGGCTTTAGGCAAGAAAGTAGACTTGTGGAAATCCATAACAAAATTACAAACATCCTCCTTAATAAAAGGCCAACACTTCTTGATAAAAAAACATTATAACCACCCGGCCCCGGACTTTTTCTACCGTCGTAACTCTACACTGCCTGCATAATTTTGGGTTCAGAGAAAGGAGCTTCAAGAAAAGAATTATCACTGACCGATAATGAGTTAAACATAATTCCCTCAAGTGAGGGTCTGGACAGCATTGTTTCAGAAAATATCTCACAGAAGAAAACCTGCACCTCTCTCTTAACTCCAACTACCGAATCCACCATTCCCTCCGAAGTCACCACATAACCAATAAATCTTCTGGCAGATCTACCTTTTATGACAACATAAAAGAATTTAGAGTTAACATCTTCTTCTACATTCTACTTCACACGAGCTCTTTGAATTAACATATTATCACAGATATGAATATATTTCCACATATCGCGACTCACCTCAGCCCTCTTAGAAACCAGTTCCTTAATGACAGATCCTTCTGCAAGACTCAAAGCTTCATCCAAATCGTTGATGCGGTCGACTCCATCTTCGATATTAAGATTGAACCACCCGAAAACCTCCATGTTCCAAGACCTGAGATGATTTTTAATCTTCTGAATTTCTCTTTAAGGACATAATCACTCTTCCCCTCCACAACAACTGTCTTCCACTTCTCCTCAACGAACTCAAGAAATTTCGGATTGTCAAACCACGCATCGTTAGTTTTGAATGGTATATGACCCCAATTCCTCTCACACACCTTCAACCAGATAGGACAACGGTCGGACACATCCCTCTTACCAACACTTTGATCCATAAGACCCCAACAATCCACAAAAGCAGTGTCAACCAAAAATCTGTCTAACCTACTCATTACTTTCCCATCCCCACTGAACCAGGTGAAAAGATTACCCTTGACAGGAAGATCCACAAGATCTAGATCCCTAATAAAACCAGCAAACCCACGCATTTCTAAATACCTGTTAACCGAAACATTGCCCTTTCTTTCTGAAGATAAAGTAACAACATTAAAATCACCTCCAAATATCCACATACCATCTAACCATTTGCTCTTCACCTTACAAAGGTCCTTCCATAACTTTCGTTTAGAACTTGAGGAGAAACCAGAGTAAACATTGACAACATAATAAAACTTATTTAAACCAGAAAGTTTCACTCCCAGATATCCTTCCCCTGAAAACGAAAACTCAGGCTTAAACAAATTTTTATTCCAGTAAGTGATTAGACCTCCAGATGAACCGCGCGAACTCGTGTAAGCCCATCCAACTTCAAAATCGCTCCATAAACTACCAATGACCTTCGAATCTACCTCCTTCAATTTCAACTCTTGAATGATAAAAATATCAGCCTTTCTCAAATTGATAATATGCTTTATCCTTTTCCTCTTAGAGAAATTTCCACCTCCTCTTATATTTAAAGAACCAATAATCATTGAACACTATTCACAATCACCTTCTTACCTCCATAATTAGCCTTATCTATGGCTTCCATCTCATTTATCTTCTTGGAAAAATCAACCATACTGCCTTTAAGCGTGACACCATATCTAGAGGAAGCTTTCCACACTTTCTCTCCTATATTAGAATCTAAATTCTCCCAGAACTTCAAATTACAGCCTCCTATGTCTGAATCTGAGATTGATTCGCAACAAAGCACCGCTCCTGCAGACAAAACACCCGATTCCTCATTACAGGGATTGTTTAAAGAAGACGAAGAATGAGGTTTTCTGGGGTTCAACACATTGAAAAATGAGGGTTGGGAAAATTGCTCAATAGGTTCCTCCGAAACTGAAGCATTTCCCACCTCCACCAGACCCAAATTCCTTTTTTGGGCTTAACTTTCACACTTTTACAAGGTCCATAAAATTCATCCATGGACCTAATTTTCTTCTTCTTTTTTAGAATACCTCTCAGGCCCAATCCGTTTGACAAACTGGGGCCCTCTAAAACTCCATTTTGAATAGACTTTTCAATTATCTCCATGTCATCCTCTTTATCCTCTAACCTCCCATGCTTCGTATTCCCAGACATATCACCTATCCTCTGACCATTAGACTCTGCTGCCCCTTTAGCCGCTATAATAGCCTCATCAAACATCGCATCACTAGGTATAGGAATAACTACCTCTGACACTACCTTAACCACCTTTTGTTTTTCCTCCCTTAAACAACCAAGTTCAGAAGTAACAAGAACAGCAGCATCCGAACTAGAATTATGGATACTTTGAACTCCTTTTTCTTCAGAATTACACCCCGGTTGACTAACCCACGCCTCCACATCTTCCTCATTATCGAACTTACTCCAGGAACTTTCAGAAACAGACGACTTAGAGACCTTACTTTTACCTCCCCCATTACTATCTGGGGAAAGGCGAAGTGGTCCATGGACATCCTCAACCATCTTAATCTTGAAAATCACTCCATTAATCTCCACGTTAATAATTTCATTCAAAAGTATAGCACAAGGCGTTCGTACTAGAATACGTGCAACATCCATACAAACTCCATTTCCCGTGTTGTCATCCACACAAACATAAGATCCCACCATTTTTGCTAGAGTTTCAAAGAGGGAGAAATTCCAAGCATAGCATGGTATACCATGACATCTTAACCAATTTAACCTCTCCGTATCAACATTTGTTTCTTTCCAATTACGAATCTCAACAAACCACTGTTTCCACCATGAAGCCGCTTCTCTGATTAGATCTCTGATTTCACCCTCTTCAATTTCCTCCAACAAACACAGATTTGCACCAAGAGGAGTGAATCTAATAGAGAAGTACCCCTCTATCTCAAAACTGTTTTGAATGTTATACGACATACCAGGTTCCGCCACAACTCCCATGTACGCCTTTTCATACCTTGCAGTTTTCTCCTTATTCACCTGGAACATCAAACGAGGTTGCACCTTTGTCAGACGAAAATCCGCTGACTTGTTGACGAGCACCTCTGCAAATGATTTCTTTCCCACCAAGCTCTCAGTAAAACCCGATCTCTGATAAGTGCAAATTGTACCTATTTTTGTATATATGTTTTGTTGCACTTATCAATGCTTTGTGGTAAATATCGTGCGAATAAAACCTGATTTGTTTATAAATACGTTTAGTTTACGTTTTAGTGTATATACTGCGTATTGTGTAAATATCAATGAGTTTAATTGATTTTATCTCATTCTTGCAGGTATCCAATCAAGGATGTCTTGCCATTGTTGTATAGAGCATTGAATAAGCTTTCCAGCGCTTCAAACTGTGCGTCAATCGGAGTTACGGTTCAAAAGTTACGAATAAACAGTGCAGGATTTTTGGCTGTTCTGTCAAATTCGCCAGATGCTCCCCAGGCGAATTGTTGGCGAGTCAGACAGCCAGAAACGTGAAAAAAAGGCCAGAATAAGCCGCCTAACTCGCCAGGCGAATCCGAATTTCGCCAGGCGAATTTGCCTGGACAGAAACACCATTTAAGGCATAAAAACACAATTTTTTAGGGATGGTTTTGGGGTTTCTTGATCCCACTTCCATCAAACTTCATTTTTCATTGGAGAGGTTAGAAAACAACTATGGAGCATGCATACGGATGAACCGGGGTGGATTGAGCGTCGACCGTCTCTGACAATGCGCGAGATTTTTGGTTCATTTCTCTTCTTCTTTGTGTTTGTCTTTATGGTTGGGTTGTGTATATGTATTTGCTGTAAACTCATGTATATTTGTCGCCCATGGCGTTGTATAAAACTTGCTTTACAAATCTTTATTGGTAATTGTCTCTGATTTTTGCTTTATGCGCGGGGTTTGGGTTGCGTTAGACATAACCCTCCCGAACTTCGATTAGGGGTGATTGTCTGTTAGTTTATGGACTCTAGAGATAGATTTATGAGCTAACAATCTTCAATAGGCGTCGAATCTTGATGCCTTCCGTGTCTCGAGGCTTCGCTCGCGAGAGTGACGAAGAGAGTGACACGGTTGTTTTCTCAACTTTGCGTTAGACATAACCTGTGTTGTGAGCAATGCTGGGTGATATTGAGGAGTATTGTAGGTTGAGTATAACTGGTCGGTAAGTTTAAGTTTGTGAGGAGTCGATTATGTGCACGCCTGATAAGTTTCTTGTTGTTGAAGAATGAAGTTGTTTTTATGTTTTAATATTTACTTTTCTATTTTCTTGTTTGAAACCATTTAATCCAAACTCATTAACGCGAGAGATTGTCGAACGGCATTCTTTCCCTCGAACCGATCTCTGTGGACACGACATAAATCCCGGAGGGAATTCTTTTCGAAAATAAATATTTTTGCTTGCTTGCCGCTATTCTGCATTCAACAAAATGGCGCCGTTGCCGGGGATTGGTTTTGATATTGAATCGCATTGCGATAATTTCTTTATTTTTGAGTTTTGTAGATATCGTATATATATTGTATATTTTCACTTGTTATACTGATACTTGTAGATTAACGTTTGTTCAAGTGTTTGGTTAGGACGCTTGCTTTTGGTTTGCGCGGTGAGGCATCACCATGGCATGAATGAAGGAAGTTTCTAGCTAAGCACCGTAAAGGCGTCGAGCTTACGACGTAAAACAAACATGTTTTATAGTTTTTCTTTTCTAAAGTTTTGTTTGTTGTTTGGTTGCAAGTCTTGGTCGACTTATTTGAGGATGCTTTTGTGATTTTCCAAGTTGGTTCGTTTCAACTTACGGATGTATGGTAATGATTTTGTTAAGTTTTGTACACGTCCGAGGTATGTGTTTATCGCTTTCTATACTTTAGCATATTCATGATACTTAGGCTTTTTACAAACTTTCATGCCATCCATTCTTTTGTATACTTGTTCTATTGTGAATCACTTTAGTTCCCAACCTTTTTGTGAGGTGGTTTTCCATTGTTCATATATGCGCGTAGTACCAACATTCTTGTTCTAACTGGATTTTATTATGTTGAATCTATTGTTTATGTTGTGTATATGAATGCATGAAAAGGATCAAGGCATTTTGTTTCATTTTGAGCACAACTACCTAGCCAAATAGTCAATTCACCTTGTGAGTGTGTGAGAATTCGTAACCCCTTTGAGCTTTTTGATCCATGTTTTTATTTGAACTTAATGCTTGTCTATGAGTATTTAGTTCACTTATTTTTGAATGGATTTTGTTTTTTCTTGGACCTCAATTTTGTGTTGTTGTATGGATTTTTTCCTTGCCTTAGAAAGTAGGGAGTATTCACATGATGGTGCAGTTGAATTCAAGTTGGGGAGAGAATGGTTGTTTACTCATTGGTTGGATTCTATGAGGATTGAAAAAGAAAAGAAAAAAAGTGAAAAATATGACAAAGAAAAGAAAAGAAAAAAGTGAAAAAGAAAGAAAAAAGAAAAATCCTTGAAAAAGGAAACAAAAAGAGTTGCAATAATTGTGCTAAATAAGTATTGTGTGTTGTGTAGCACTTGGGATTTTGGAAGAAGTTTAATTGAAATTTTGTGTGTAAATCTTTGTGAGTTTTCACTCCCTTAGGTTTAGGCAAGTTTTTGTTTCAATTACCTTTAGAAATTGCCCCTTGTTTGTTTACCCGACCACGTTACAACCTTGAAAGTCCTTGTGATTCTTGCTTTTGTATTCTCAATATGAATTTGTGGATGTATGCATAATTTAGTCTTTTGTTTGCATGAGTGTTGTGTGAGTGTAAAGTACCTTATTGTGTGTTTTTCATCTACCGATGATTATTTTTGCTAGGTGTGATTCACTTTGGAACTTGTGTTGTTTTAGAATTTTTGGCATGATTTTTGTATTTTGCATTTGTTTTGTGACTATGTTGTCGTCGTAGTTTAGTGGTAAGTATTTACTTTTCGTGTGTACCTTTTGCATTTGAACCATTCATTCGTTTCCGTTTTTCAAAACCTGTTGATTCGTCTTTCTTTGGATATCGCTTTTGTGTTTTCAAGTTTGTTTGATTTTTGTTTGTGGACAAACAAGTAGGTAAGTTGGGGAGAGTTTGATAAGTGCAAATTGTACCTATTTTTGTATATATGTTTTGTTGCACTTATCAATGCTTTGTGGTAAATATCGTGCGAATAAAACCCGATTTGTTTATAAATACGTTTAGTTTACGTTTTAGTGTATATACTGCGTATCGTGTAAATATCAATGAGTTTAATTGATTTTATCTCATTCTTGCAGGTATCCAATCAAGGATGTCTTGCCATTGTTGTATAGAGCATTGAATAAGCTTTCCAGCGCTTCAAACCGTGCGTCAATCGGAGTTACGGTTCAAAAGTTACGAATAAAACAGTGCAGGATTTTTGGCTGTTCTGTCAAATTCGCCAGATGCTCGCCAGGCGAATTGGTGGCGAGTCAGACAGCCAGAAACGTGAAAAAAAAGGCCAGAATAAGCCGCCTAACTCGCCAGGCGAATCCGAATTTCGCCAGGCGAATTTGCCTGGACAGAAACACCATTTAAGGCATAAAAACACAATTTTTTAGGGATGGTTTTGGGGTTTCTTGATCCCACTTCCATCAAACTTCATTTTTCATTGGAGAGGTTAGAAAACAACTATGGAGCATGCATACGGATGAA
This sequence comes from Lathyrus tuberosus, assembly GCA_022829125.1. Classification (NCBI taxonomy): domain Eukaryota; kingdom Viridiplantae; phylum Streptophyta; class Magnoliopsida; order Fabales; family Fabaceae; genus Lathyrus; species Lathyrus tuberosus. Next base: position 18,254,281 of record JALAZF010000012.1, on the reverse strand, counting down.
CCGGGGTGGATTGATCATCGACCGTCTCTGACAATGCGCGAGATTTTTGGTTCATTTCTCTTCTTCTTTGTGTTTGTCTTTATGGTTGGGTTGTGTATATGTATTTGCTGTAAACTCATGTATATTTGTCGCCCATGGCATTGTATAAAACTTGCTTTACAAATCTTTATTGGTAATTGTCTCTGATTTTTGCTTTATGCGCGGGGTTTGGGTTGCGTTAGACATAACCCTCCCGAACTTCGATTAGGGATGATTGTCTGTTAGTTTATAGACTCTAGAGATAGATTTATGAGCTAACAATCTTCAATAGGCGTCGAATCTTAATGCCTTCCGTGTCTCGAGGCTTCGCTCGCGAGAGTGACGAAGAGAGTGACACGGTTGTTTTCTCAACTTTGCGTTAGACATAACATGTGTTGTGAGCGATGCTGGGTCATATTGAGGAGTATTGTAGGTTGAGTATAACTGGTCGGTAAGTTTAAGTTTGTGAGGAGTCGATTATGTGCACGCCTGATAAGTTTCTTGTTGTTGAAGAATGAAGTTGTTTTTATGTTTTAATATTTACTTTTCTATTTTCTTGTTTGAAACCATTTAATCCAAACTCATTAACGCAAGAGATTGTCGAACGACATTCTTTCCCTCGAACCGATCTCTGTGGACACGACATAAATCCCGGAGGGAATTCTTTCCGAAAATAAATATTTTTGCTTGCTTGCCGCTATTCTGCATTCAACAATCTCCTGCTACTCACCTTCTCCTTTGAGACCCCCTTCTCCCTAAGCTTCTCTCCTCCAGAATCCGTCCATTTCACCGTTCTACTGAAACAAGGAACATTTGCATGGATCTTAATATTATCAATCTGAATGTTATCCAGTTTAGTAGCTAACACCCTAGCATCTTCCACCTCCACAAATCTTGCAAACCCAAACTTTTTTCCAAACTTATTCCTTTTTGGGGGTATCACCACTTCCTTAACCACCCCATGAACCACAAAAAGCTTGTAGATATCCTCTGCTCTAATATATTATGGAATCTTCGAGAAATAAAAAGATTGAAAGTCTTCACTCTCTTCGTTAGAAGCTGTAAATTCCTTTGGAAATGAGTCCCACTTGAGACGATGATTCTTCATATTCCCTCTCCATTGAATTGTTCTCCACATGTCTTCGTTACAGTAGCCTCTTAGTTGATGAATTTCCTTTTTTCCTTTTTGATATATAGTCCAGAAACTTGTTAGTGGATCAATAAAAACATACAATTAGTTAAGTAAATCTTTTTGTTTTCTTTACTAAAGTGATTTTTTTACAAAAAGAATACTTAAGACTTTTTAAAACATCGAAGTAAATATTTGTATCTGAGAAATATCATAGCCGGTGAATTTTAGACTTGCTGTGAATGCCAGACAAATGAAGAAAAATATATTTTTGAATTCGTTTATAATCAATTTCTTATTAAATTATATATTTCCTAGTTATTTATTTTCTAATTTTGAATAGTACATAAATATTATAAGAGAATAATAGAATTCACATTTATGATTCATGAACATTAATGCAATATTTTTATTTAAACACTCATAGTACGTTCCATAATAAATGCATATAAAATCTACATACTTTAGTACTAACTATTATTCCTATTATTTTTGCATTACTTTTGATATGGTCAGTGTATTCACCGGCTATGATATTTCTTAGCCAGTGTATTCCATTTACTTTTGATATGGTCATAACAAAAGAATAGATAAGCCACCCTTATTTTTAATTATTGTGAAGCACTTGAACAATAGATATCAAAATTTAAATAAAGTAAGAAAAAAAACACGCTTGTTAATAGAATTGCATAATTAAAACTTTAAATGTCATCAAAGTCGTTACTTTCTGGATTTGGGATAAAGTCACGTTATCTTCGTAAACCCCAACAAAACAAAATGTGCAATGCGTATCAATCAATTTGAAATTAGTTATGATAATATTCAGAATATAATATTCATCTAATAATAATAATCATAATTTGTATCAAAAATCAAGCTCTGATACCAATTGATAGATTTAATTGAATCGATAGACACAAATTATATTATATTACTTAATTAATGAATGATAAATAATAATAGGAACATGTACCATGTCGAATTGAAGAGACTTCCTATCGAGGCGAGTGAATATGAGATGATTACTATCCTCATTGTCGTCTAAGATTTTAGAGTATGTTAATTGTCTAATATGACAACACTTAAATAGTTAAACAGCTAAAGGTAAGGGTCTCTCATTGGAATTAACTGAATGGTTCAATCTATCATTGTTCATTCAGACACAAAACTCAATCAAGTAATTAATCAATAATTAGTGTTTTATAAGAATTGATCATAATATAATTTATTAACAGTCAATTCACACTTAATTAATTAAATAATTAATCTAATAGAGTCTGCATCCTTAATAATTACATCAAACAAGGAGCCATTTATTTTAAGTTTAATGACCATTCATATTATATAGGTTCTAGTAGATAAATTTGATTCAGTTTTGAAACTTCATATGTCAAATATGGGGATGGAGAAGCATTGTGACTATTGAACTTGCTATAACATATTTCCATAGCTCTAACTCTTTTTCTTTTATAAATGATCAATTTTATGGTGAATTATGTAGATAGCATGCATGATGCGGTATCATGGTTAAATTTTAAAATGTAGTGTTTCTGTTATGATGATTAAGTAGAAAATGAAATAGCATGGTCGGATATGGGGATATAGTAGCTGAATGTAGTAGCATGGTTTAATTATAAATTGTAATGTGAATTATGTAGGTATTAACCTACAAGCCAAGGTTGGTTAAGTGGTTAAAAGGTAATAGTTTTAAATATTTTAACATAAACCAATTTTAAATGTTGACATAATATTGTTGTAACTAGGTGGTATAAGAGTTTAAAGCTAAATTCTCAACCTTTTTTCTACTAGTAAATTTTTTAAAACATTCTAATACTAAACATGATTTTATAATTTTATGTTAGTGGCATAAAGGTTGGATGTTGGAATTGAAAAAGAAGTAAATTGTGATGAGTGTTCAAGAAGTGATTTTACAGAAGCAATGTATAAATAATCATGGACCTTAAGTTCTTTCACTTTCATATCATGACATTGACATTGGTACATAACATATAATTTAATTTATTTGGATTTTATATTATAATTTTTTATATTGGCGATGGAATTTGGTTAGTTCTGTGCAAATTAAAATAAAATTTAAAAGATAAATAAAATAGACTACACGATTGAGATTATCTATCAAGACTTACTCTATTGATTATTTAAATTCGAACACGAGAATATTTAAGCAATTTATAAAAAAGTAAATAAATATGCACGGCACTCACTTTCGTGACATGCATATCTAGACGTGTTTTTGGCCTGGCTAAGTAGAATTCTAAATTGAGAGCAAGTCACCTTATCACGGTGGGTGCCTTTCTACTATATTGTTTGGCAATCTGCAGTCTGATATCAATTCATATCCTTTCAGATTATGATCGTATATGGGCTATCTTTCCTTTCGCAACTGACACTAATATTTTTAAGAACTTGGACTCTAAAATAAAAATACATATAATTCTCGTAGTTTATAATTCAAATAAATAAATCGGGTATCGTAATGAGATAGACTCTCATAATCACGTGTCCTTATTAGACTACTCACTCGTGGTGAGGTAAACAACAATCAAGTAAATAAAAGACATACATGCAAGTTGATAAAGTAAAGCAATACAAATTATCTGAATTAAAGCAAACTTGATTAAATAAAAAAACCAGAGAATTACAACAATGTTGCAGTGGAATATAAATGAGAGCAAAGAGCTAAAGATGAAAATTACAAAGTATGTAGTAGTAACAAGTGATAAAACTCCTCTAAGTGTCACCCTTAGGTCTCTCCCCCATTAATTAAGCTCTAGTCCATTATTTATACAAAAATCAACAATTAAATCACTCATAATTAGAGCACTATCATTAATATCCACTAAGATTTAAGTCTTGGTTAGTTTCAGACTTCCAAAGGTCACAAAAAACATACCAAAAACTCTTAATAATTCATAGTTAATGCACTAACATAAATGATCATTTATGAATGAGAAAACTCAGTTTCATAAGTCAAGAAGTCAAGAAAACATTTCAGAATGCTAAAGTCCGCTGCAGAAACTGGGTCTGATGTCAGACACAGTTTCTGCAATGAACTTGTGTTGTCTGACACTGATAGGTTGTGTTGGCCACAGTTCTTTTGTATTTGGATGGCTCGCGAATGCCTAGTTTTTTTTGCTTTTTCATTTCAATCTTGCCTAATACTTCCTTATTAGCTGAAATCAATAAAAACAAACAAAAGCGCATAAAAGAGACATGATGACTTCTCGGCAAGTGTACCGATATTGTCGCAGTAATAAATAAGATATAATTCATAGGGCCTATGTTCAAACAAGATAATATTTGTACAATGTAAAGAAAACAATCAATGGGGGAGTTTTTCAAGTTTGCAATGCCGAAAGTAAAATAAGTTTTTAAACAGAATTACGAAAACAGTTAGATTGTGTATTGAATCCCCTATTTCTCTATTGGTTGTGTTTGATGCCTTGTATGAATGATCATATCACTATAATCCCACGGAAAATTAACAAAGCCACTATAATCGATCCCTCGTGAAATAGCTCACTAATCACTACTAAGAGCTTCCTATCCCTAGTCCACCAGCGTAAGCAGAATTAGGCGATGCACCGAACGTTAATTCCCTATGCCACTACGTGGGGTCTCTTATTCTTATTCAACTAGCGTAAGTACCACAATTGCCCTAGGTCCAACATATAAACTAATGGTCGGTATTCCTTATGTGCCCAAAATCAGTTTAAAATAGTATCTCACATAAAAAGCATTAAGAACAATAAGCAATTGCATAGAATTATAGATCAAAAGGATTCATACAAATTTAAATCAACATATTACCCAACAATATTGAAACCGGCTCATCATACACAACCTAACCTAGAGGAGTTTAGCTACTCATAATTCAAATTAAAATACCAATTGAATAAAGAAGAATAGCATATGATTTCCCTTGAAGGATTGGCCTCCAATGGCTTTAGATGCTCTCCAAATCACCCTTGATTTAGTAATCATACTTGCAGTGCCAATTTTCGTAACCCTTGCAAAAAGGCAGAATTTCCCCTTAATAAGAGCTCGGAATGGATCAGAAAGCATCAGAAAAAGCCCAGAATATGGTTCATCGCGCGCGTTATAACTACATCGTGCACGTGATGCAGCTTGTACAGATCTAACGCACGCGCGATGCTGCGTGTGATTATTCCAGTAGTTGCACGCTTTTACTCCCTTTTCCACCTGATTTTTCATTAAGTCCAATTTCTTCATGCTTAGCTATTTTCTTCTCATTGTTTGCTCTTTCTTCTTCCTTTTGGTTCATCATTCACATGTTTTTCTCTGATTCTTCACCTAATTGTTAGACGATAGGCTTAGATCTAGAGGGGGTGAATAGATCACAAATTTTACAACCAAAAACTTTTGGCAAAAATCTGTTTTCAAAATACGGTACAGCAGAAAAACGACATGGTTCGAATCGTCTAACCGAACCTACTATCAAAAAGAAATATACACATCGCAAACCAAATGGAGTGGTAATGAACGTAAATGTTAAATAACGATCAAGCTATGAATCAATTAAATGCAATGCTAATCGTAACTCGTATATCCAATGAACCAAAACACAAACAAAATACGCACAAACAATTTATCAAACACTTGGTGTGCAATCGAAAGCGATTGGAAATATAATTCATTTGTTGATGTTAAAAGCCAATCACAATTAAAGTGATTGTGATTATATCAACAACAACACCTTTAAAAGATAGTAGAAAACAACTTCCAATTGAATTGATCGAACAACGATGAACTTGATAAATTACGAAATCAACAATAAAAGAGATAAAGAGAGAGAGAGAGAGAGAGAGAGATAGATTTATTTAGGCAGTTCCCCAATCGGCCTTGCTATGGGTACGTCTGCGCTGAATTCAAAATTGAATTGAGATATTGTTGTTAACTTTTACTTTGCAAAATCATTTATACAAGAGATGAAGAATGCAAACCCCAAAAACCCTATTGTTTTGTGTTGATTCTTCCACCTTTAACCCTTGATCAAAGCTTGATCAAGTGACCAACAATGCAGCTATAATCCTCGGATTATCCCGAGCACACAACTTGTTGAAACCCAAGATTCCTGAACACAATTCACCGTCTCGCGCTACTCCCTTGTAAGGAAACCACCTTTTCCTAAGGCTTTCACTTGGTCGAATCTGTGTTGACGTGATCTTGTCCAAAACCTTCAAATCAACCCGATCTTGAAGGAAAAACCCACCTTGGTTTTCTTATTGGAAACACACAAAGTTCCCAACCCAATATTCTCATTTACACCAAACCTAATTGGACGTTATCAACCCTAATCTAGATGGTCACCCAATTGAAAAATGATTATGTGTAGCTCAATTGTGTGTATGCATAGAAGAATGGATGAATATGATGGGCAACTTTGTAATCTGGTTTCGTTTAGGTTTTATTCACTAGGAAACCTTGCCTAGAAGAAGATGCATGTATGAGTATATATAGATATGTGAAGAAAGTGGGCAAAAGGATGTAAGAAAAATAAGATGAAAAAAGAAATTTTCAAGTTTTAAATTGTATAGGTCGGCCTATGAAAGTCATAGGTCTGCCTATGAAGGTGTTTAGGTCGGCTTGTGAGGCGACCTGAGATGTGACCTGTGGGAAAAACCTACAGGCTTCGATCTTGGAGCGTGGGACCTGACCTGAAACATGGATGTGTCAGCCTATACTAAAGCTGAGGCTTCAATAGGTCGGTCTATGCAGTTGTTTTGACACACAAACATGAATTTTTTATGTGTATGGCATGCCTAAGACCTGTAAAACTTGTTTAGATTCTCTTTTTATGCATCCTAAGGCTAAGGGGGGGAAATGAGCATCTAAACATAGGTTGATACCGTCCAATATACAAAAGTACTACGATATACTACCTTCCCTTTTTGACATCATTCAAAACCCGATTGAGTTTGTAGTTAGCACTCACATACTCCTCATTTTGATGATATAAAATGTATATGATGTAGCTGTAGTTTGTCGCGCTTCTCTTGATTACACAGAATAACTCCCTCTGACTTTATGCACTGTTCTTGATAGCTCTTTGATAACTCTCCTTGAGTGTATGCATTATATCATGCATAATCCTGTTCATTATTCTCCCCATTTGACAAAATCAAAAAGAAAGAAAGACAAACTGTTAGAAGCATCACATAGATGCACATCTCGCATATAACAAATATTATACATAGGCAATTGCAATGAAAAGTTTGTGCATTCACACAAGGTAAAGAACATTTGCTTAATAAACAAACCATAATACTCATATCAATTTTGATTAATTAAGGTACAAGTATTGAAACATTACATAATTCAAAGCTATAAACATCAAACCAAATGCAAAGACATGGAAACAACCAAAATAAAACACACTAAATGCAGAAAAAAATCTTAAGACACACTAAAAAGAAACTCAAACACACTGCTCATCACTACCTTCCACGACCTCCAAGTCTAGCTCCACGAAACCAACCTTGACCATCATTTCCATATTGACGATCCAAGAAATCACACATTTCTTGATAGAATTATGTGTAGTGATGAGTATCTTCATTTTGGACAACAATCATGTGATTGACCCTTGCGATGGTAGATGCGGCATTCGCATCCATTTCCTCCTTCAAGGTGACTAGCTTCTCTATGACAAATGAGGCAAATACATCAAAATTTTCATCTTGAGTTCTCATATGCTCCTGCATACTTTAAGTTGCGCCATCTGGGCATTTTGGTGGTGCAGCAGGTTTTGAAGAAGCGATGTGATGGATGAATTATTGCTAGCAGCATTGCTATCTTCCTGCACATTGACATTTTCTGTATCATGCATAGGCGCATCATCTTCAATATGTTGCTCAGCAAAGGGATCTACAAATGCGATAGGATCGTCGAAGTTGTATATCTTCCGACCATACTTTCCCAGTCTTAGATAGTATGCTTGACGCTCTTCACCCCAAAATTATCCCATGTTAGTTAGAGTCTGTTGAGAGAACTCTTGAATTGGACCAAGCGAGATGAGTGGTAGATTTAGCACGCCAATGTCAAAGAAATTCAGAATTTTTGAGATCATAGATGGATAAAAGAAGGATGTCCCCTTGTATTCACCCTTGATGATGAACATTCTGGAGACGAACCAAACTTCCAACAACAGAAGCCTTCCATACATGTTGTTTTATGACAAGGCCATATAAAAATTTCTCTTCAAATTCTGCTACGCAGTTGTCAGAAACCAGAGATAGCACGGTGTCCGAAATGGCTGATGATGATGATGCGTTAGCCTTATCACTCTTGCTTCTCGCAATTTTGGGATCCATTTGGATTGATAGGAGTTTTTGACAGAATTAAGAAGTTTGAAAAAAAGATGGAAACTGATGCCAATTTATAAGAAATGAGATAAAGAAAAGGAATTCAAAAGATTCATTGTTACAAAAATGTGAAGAGTTTTATGATTTAATGTCATGAAATTAATGGCATTAGTGATGAATTAAGAACATAAAGAGGCGTTACATTGGTTGACTGGGATTTGAATAACAAAGGACTCACATTCATGAACCAACCATGAATGTAGGAATATGAAATTTTTTGGTCAAATGAGCAATAATTCGTCCACTTATTGTCATAGGTCGGTCTATACGATAGCATGTGCCAATATATACTGTTAGTCTTTATGAAAATATACAATTTTAATTTGCGTAGGCCGACCTATACGAGGTCAGGTTGACCTATACTAAAACAGTTAGTAGAGAGAATTTAATTTACATGACACAGGTCGACCTGTTCAAGTATGTGTCGACCTACAGACTTCTTATTTGAAGAATTAGAATCAAATGACCTTTTTGTCACCACCAATGACTCGAGTTAGACTCATGCATGCTACCTTGATTGAAGACATATGCATATGATAAGGTTTGATGACTTGTTTGCTTTAATCATGTAACATATGATCATGCAAGCATGACCTGGTCCGTGATACAAATGAATCATAGTGGCATTTATGTACGGTTAATATAAACATGTAAAATGCAACATACAATAATCATATTTGATATTTTTGAAAGTAAACACATATCACAAGCAGCACACATAGTTCATCACATATATTTATGAAATAAATAGGTAAAAGAAACACTTACGTACATAACAAGAAATAAGGTTAAAATGATATTACCTCAACGTACACAAGACGGAGAATGCACAAGCATCCACGAAGAACTTTCAAACGAAAGTTTAAATAAATGTAACACTTGCCACAAAACACAATTAGGACCAAAACGTTCTTACCACTTTCCTTCTTGTGCAAGTACTTGAAAATTTTCAAAATCAAAAGAAGATAGTCCGCTGTAGCTGGACTTTTAACCTTCCCCTTTTCACAGTTGATCTTCTTCTTTCTCATGTTCCACTATTTTAGGATGATCAATTCCTTTTTCAGTTTCTTTGAGAATGTATTATAGAGATATACCTATATTATGAAAAGAAGCACCTATTCCAAAATTTCTCGGATAAAACATCAATAGTAATCATTCACACACCTTTACCACTTAAAAAAACACATAGAGTTAACCTGGTTGGTAACATAATCCGCCTTGTTAGTCACATAGATCAAGACAATAAGGACATGTTACCGTTGTAGTGGGGAAATTTGTGAGTGTAAGCTATTGATTAACTTAACTCAAAAATGTAAGAGTCGCCACCGAACTTTTATTTTATCCAAAAGGAAAGGAAAAAGAGCGAACAAAACCTAAACAAGAACAAACAGAGAATGGGTAAGGGGGTTGGTTACGCAAAGGGAAGATGTTAGCACCCAAAATGACTATAGTACTCTATAGGAGCCTTTTGAAATATCTATGCTTTTTGGTTTAAAATGGTTTGTTTGAAATGAGATTGGGGAGGTGAGAAGAAATACTTTTTAAGAATTTTGTGTTTGGAGAGACTTATCGCCTCATGCCTACGTACCCACAAAGTGCAATATAGGATCAAAACCTCGTAGTTCGTGGTACAAATAACAAAAATTATTGGTCATGATTCATTTTATCTTGAAAAGACAACTTGTCATTTTCAAGAGAGATTACTCAACTAATTACCCACAAGTATGTGAAGAGGCATTTGCATAACTTTAAAATGGAGGATTTGCTTGGATAAAAAAAATCAACAAGACTAATCTCATCAACATCATAGTGGAAAATGACCATTCTTTACACAAAATACCATGGTTAGGAGCTTTACATCTCATCAAAGAAAATGACTCATGTCTAATCTTTTTGAAAAGTTTAAAAGAAAAAGTGCACAAAAGCACAAAAAGTTTGAATGAGTTTTTGTATTTTTTTCATGTCTTTTTGAAATGGTCAAAGTATGATTAACATTGATTGACATTTATTAAAGAAAAAAAAGTTTGAAGATCACTTGACCAAAGTCAAGGTTTATTGTGAAAGCGTTTTAAGTTTCGAAAACAAGAAAGTTTTGAAAAACAGAGGAGATTTTGAAAATTAAAGAAGGGGTGGAGAAGAAGGGACTATCCTATTGCATAAAGATAAAAGCTAAGGATAAGAACGTCCTAACCACACAAGCAATCTCGATAACAAGCATTCTTTCCTTTAGATTAGGCCTTGATTAAGATAAGTCTTCAAAAGAGAACTTCAAGTACCCAAAATCCAAGGTTTTCCATCACAAACTTCTAAGCATAGGTTAAGATCCTAATTCTAAGTCCAAAGTTCCATATCCAATGCAAAGGATAGTAGCCATAGTCCACCAGTAAGAGAACAAGTTTTTTAGGGGTTTAAGCCTTTATTAATGTTTTGGGTCCAAATGGGTAAAAGGAAAAGAGCATAAACATAAACAAATGGTCCAAGTGGACAAAGGAAAAATGGCGGAAACATAAACAAATAATATGATATGATATGATAACATAAAGTATAAAAAATAAAGAGAGATAGTGAGAAAGAAGAAAGCATAAGCATAAACAAATTAATATACAATATAGAGTAAAAGTGATCCAAAATGAGAGAACAAGTTTTGTTGTGTTTTCGGAAATGCTCGAATAGACATCCATGAGAATGAAAACATGGTCTCATATATTACCATGGGGAGGGCTTCAACTAGGATAAAATCAACGAGTATGCCAACTAACCTCCATAGGTAACAAGAGAAATTCAATCTATTTCAAACTACGCCATGGAAGAATAGGAGACTGATAGTTTGCTTACAAATCACAACGGTTTTCCAATTTCGGGACAATTTAGCGCTATGTTAAGCAATTATAATCAGACTTATGTAGAAGCTACGACTATCTGAGGCCGGTCAATAACAATGTTAGTGCTAATGCATGCTAGAAAAGTGATATGGAGATCACTCTCCGAAAGCAATACCGCACGAAAAGAAAAGTGGTAACGATATCATCTTCATCAAAAACTTAAAATAAGTTCCAATGATATCAAAGATTTTCATCGATCAAAATAAAAAGAAAAAGAAGGGAGGGGAAAGCCAAATTGAATTACAATTCTAAAATCATTCCATCTTTAAGTTCAATCATTCATCTTGGTAGATTAAAGCACTAAACATATCATTAACTCAAAGCACCTAAAATGAATTGAACAATTCACTTTAAAGATAGATTTGAATTAGTGAATGTGTATCCAACTTCATCTACACCCTAAGTCCATTGACTTTAAAGAGGAATATGACCTTTAAAATTGCAAACCAAGGCAAAGATCAAAAGAAAATAGAAGAAGAAAGAAAAGAACTCAAAACAATCCCAAAACAAGCCAAAAACACAAATCTGGCTCTGGTTAATCGATTAACCATTTGCATGTGCAAATGTGTTAATTGATTAACATTGCTATGACAGCAAAAAAATTTGAAAAAAAAATCCAGCATTCGTGATCCAATCATTTCTTCAAACACCTCATGATCATGAATGTAAATTAGCCTAAAAATTCAAGTAAAACAACAGCAAATAACACTAATGGAACACAATTTGAAAGATCCAAAGATCAAGCAACAAGAATCAACAAGAGATCACATTGTGGAAGATGAATAAATCACAATAATGGTGGAATAAGTGAATTACCACTTTAAATCTGAAAATGCTTCAAATCAACTTCAAGAACCACACTCCAAAGCCTTGATCTACAAAAATTGATGATGAAAAAGTGTTTTGATGGAGGTTTAGCTCAACAATTAGTAAGCTCCAATAATGAACTTACTAACTTTCAATGGAAGAAAGAGCTTTGGTGAATTTGGGTAGATGAAGAAAAATGGAAATGAGGAAGAATTTTGACAACGTGAATTTGGCTATCAAAAGCTTGTAGAATAAATGAAATGAGGCCTCTATTTATAGAATTTAGGATTGGGAATTTTGGTGGATTGGAGTTTGGTTTGGAAATAAAATTAGGCTTGGAATTTGAATTTGGAGGCAAAATCAAGATCAAGTGGTGATTAATGAGGGTGTATGGTGGGAATTAATTATGATGAAGTAGGGGAATTAAAATGAGATGGTCTAGAATATTCTCATGATGAAATAAAGTGAAATTTGGTGCCAAAATGCTATAGAATTTGAATTTGGCTCATTTTCATAAAAAATGCACTGGTTAATCGACTAACCATTTGCATGTACAAATGTGTTAATAGATTAACACGGTGAAAAAGTGTGAAAAATGGCTTTTTGATGTGATGTCTTGGCTCTGGCTCGATTCCTTTTGTTTGTCAAAGAAGGCATGGAAATAAAAACATGAAACTTGGAGTCTCTTGAATGATAATTAACTAAATCTTGTAAACTCTTGATCAGATGATTTTGAATTGTCTGTAGATTAACTTTGACTCTGTTCAGATGAATTTCATTCGAGCCGAGGAACTGGTATTTGATATTCTTGATCCAAATTCTTCCTGAAAAAGTTAGTAAAGGAAAAAACAAACATATTTTTTTGATTTTAATTAAGGGTTAGTAAACATAAACATAAACAAATATCAAACGAACAAAAAAACAAGGGTGCTTGGTGATCTCCGTCAAAAGCAAACTACAGAGGAGGGCAAGGGAACCAAAGCTTGTGATCTTGTTTGTGGTATGAGATACAAATGATAAGTGATATCTTAGGGGTAAAAATTAGGGTATTACAATCGTGTTGTGCCTTGATGCTCTACGAACAAGATCCCATACTTTCTCTCCATAGAGTCAAGACATTTTTCCCGCATGATTACAACTTGTGCTAGGTACCCAATCTTCATTGGGTCCTTGGGGATTAGTAAAACCTTGATTGCATTTAGGGATCCATTGAAAGACACCATTAGGAACATGAAGTTTCCTAACTCTGCACTTTGCAATAGTGTGTCCCTTTTGCAACAGTAGTGACAATACAAGTTTAGAGAAGATAACCATTTGCTATTTGGTTCCTTTTTAATGTAACTATACCTTCAATACGAATTGTGAGCTAGTAAGTCATACTTGGAAGTATCTATAGCAAAAGTAACCTTGGGTTGCAAAGCCTTATCAAGTTTAACTTTAAGAGTCCTTGACTCCTTTTGCCAAACGTGACATGTTTCACAACCAAAATTCCACAAGGATCTAGGGTCCTCATCTTGTCCTTCTAGAATATTTGACATAGACTTCCTTAGTACTTCCACATGTTTTTCATTTTCAGAAATCTTATCTTCCAAATGAGAGATGATTCTCTTGTTTGAAGCTAATCTCTTGAAAGCATCTATGGCTTGTCTTCATGGATTCTCAAAGGATTCTTGAAGTTGAGAAAAAGCTAAGTCATGAGAAGCTTGAAGTTTAGAGTGACTTACAACCTTTTTCTTTCCTTGGTTTGACAAAGGGCAGGACGACAAAGGTAATAAACTCAAAAAGGAGATATTACCAACTATCAACGAAGTGATAGCTACGGCAAGGTAACCAAACCAAGCTACATTACCTACTACCAACTAACAGGCAGGACGACAAAGGTAATAAGCTCAAAAGGGAAGAGGGATTACCAACTATCAACTAAGTGATAGTTACGACGAGGTAATCAACCAAAAGGATATGAGAAATATAACCTACTACCAACTAAGGGCAGGACGACAAAGGTAATAAACTAAAAAAGGAGAGATTATCAAATATCAACAAAGTCATAGCTACGACAAGGTAGCCAAACCAAGCTATATTACCTACTACCAACTAAAGGGACAGTACGACAAAGGCAATAAGCTCAAAAAGGGAGAGAAATAGTACATACTATCAACTAAGGGCAGTACGACGAAGGTACTAAACTCAAAAAGATACGAGGAATATTACCTACTACCAACAAAGGGTAGTACGAAAAAGGTAATAACCTCAAAAGGAGAGATTACCAACTATCAACGAAGTGATAGCTACGATAATACAATCAAACCAAGCTATATTACCTACTACCAACTAACAGGCAGGACGACAAAGGTAATAAGCTCAAAAAGGGAGAGAAATATTACCTACTACCAACTAAAGGAAGGACGACAAAGGTAATAAACTAAAAAAGGAAAGATTACCAACTATCAACGAAGTGATAGCTACGACAAGGTAATCAACTCGAAGCTATATTACCTACTACTAACTAACATGCAGGACGACAAAAGTAATAAGCTCAAAAAAGATGGATTACCAACTATCAACCAAGTGATAGTTACAACGAGGTAATCAACCAAAAGGATAACAAGCTTCTGTTGTCAGAGAAAAGGACCAAAGTTCAATCCAGGAATAAACCAGAGAGAAACGGTCAAACAAGATTCTACCCGGTGAGGAAATATCTTAACTGGGGATTAATTCCATCCAGACAAATGAACTGGGGAGGAAGGCTAAAACAAATATCTTCCACGAGGCATAAACTCAGTGGGGTATTAACAAAGATAAGCATTTTATGCTTACAGGTCGACACTCTAATGGAGAGAGGACATACTCGCTCTACGGGAATAACATCACCAGAGAGCAAAGAAGCACCAACACAAATGTAAGATGCACAATGCAAAAGCAACATGATATGCACCATAAATGAATGCGCATGCAATGCATATGAGTATGAATATGCTGACAAAACATACATAAGGATAAACAGAAGGTGAATAACATCACAACGCCACTGAATACTCGACTAATCTCAACGAGATGGAGATATCAATAGAAACCCCGTTAGGGATTTAGCTAAAGAAACCTGTAAGAGATAAACAAAAGCCATCAAAGGAAAATAAATCCTACTACAAGGCTCTAATCTTGCTGGAGAAAGGAAGATACTCATTGGGGAGAAACCCAAATATCAATTATAGCAGATTTTAGATGTCCTAACAACATGTCACGACATTGTTCTCTGCATAACTTTAAAATAAGGGCAGAATAATCAAGCTGGCACTCTGAATATCAACAACAGAATCACGACATATGTTTCAACATCTATTACAACATGTTAATCAATAAGCAAATACTGAACTATAAATTTCCAGAATGATAAATAACACAAGATATGTTAACCCAGTTTGGTGCAATTCACCTACATCTGGGGGGTTACCAAGCCAGGAAGAAGAATCCACTATCAGTCATTTAGTTTTATGTAAACAACCTCAAGTTTACAATAAAAAGCCTCCGGTTTACCTATCACTACCCAATGAAAACTTTATCTAAGAATTCATCCTAGATAACAGAAACCTATCTCATTCCCTTAATCACCTCCTGTGATATCTAACAGTTACAATCGACAACAACTGCATCATCCTACTTGAAAGACCTCTCTTTCAATGTAAAGTTCAGCCAAGCAACATTGACTAACAATCCTCCTCGAATTCTATTGGATTTGCTTCAAAGCTTCGTCCAAGAACAATATACAATTCATTACCTCAAGGCTTCTGAATCTGTATAAACATCTATGTCTACCACAATGTATCCAACTGATACAAAGGGAGACTTACAACACAAGAAAGCCATACGACTCTCAAAACCATAAACCCTTTTTTCCCTTTACAAAAGTGTTACAAAGGATTAGTTCATCTGCCCTAGGTCTAGGTCTTTCTTTTATAACCATAAAGTAGACTGGATTTGGGCTTCAAAAACGCAGCAATTCTGTTCCTCAGAATCTGTAAAATATTCTCCTCAAGAACAATTTCTTCAATCCTAAGTTTCCTAAAATGTTTCCACACTTTAGAAAACGACACATCTTCAAATTCCAAGAGAATTTATCATTCCTTAATCTGAACGCCACCTAGGATACACAAACGATCTTATGCAATCTGAATTTAAATTAACATATTCAAACTAGATTTAAAAACTATAACAGACAAAGATGTCGAATAACCCTGTTAGGACATCTTGTCAAAACATCTTGTTCTTCAAGTTCTGCTACAAGTTTGGACATCTTGTCCAACATGTTTCTGTCAGGTTTGTTTTACCAAAATTAATGCCGATCAAAAACTAAAGAGCCTTCAATCTCCCCCCTTTGGCAGATTTTGGCTAAAACAAACCAAATAACCCTTGCATGCAAACACACAATAGTTAGAGGCAAAAATTAGTACGCAACGGAAACAACACAAATCTATAAGCCTCCTCCTCTACTTAGAATTTCCTCCTCTACTTAGAACTTCTTATGCTGCAGCAAGAGATTAAAAAAATCTCTCCCCCTCAACAGCAGCCAGAAACCAATGATTACTTAAGTTAGTACTACTCCCCCTTTTTAGCCAAAATATGACAAAGGTAGATTACTAACTAAGCAACCACACAGAAGAAAATATGTAAGTACAAGCAAGCACAATTCTTTGACCAAGGCCTATAGTATTGCCCCAATAGTCACAGACATACAAGATTTGAAGAATAATCACGACCCTCAGCACTCAACTTTAAACAAACTTCTTTCATTCAGAATTAGTAAACTTGATCATGATATCTTCAATACATCAATAGAAAACTTCCGTTGATCTTGACTTCCAATCTGCAGAGAAAAATAAATTCTCCTAGATAAAAATCATGATTCTCAAGACACTCCCAAGAAGCTTGTACAAATATGATTCAATCCATTGACACCCAATAACAGAAAAAAAAAATACACTATCAAGTTCACCATGAGCTAGAACAGTAACACAATGTCACGACATCTTGTCTGACATTACATCCTCACCAGAGGAACATAATCACAAACTGCTTGAAACCACAAACAATCTTGATAAACAACTGTACTATTGCAGCAACAAATCCTAGACAGAAGTCCAACTCCCCCTATCAAGGATAACCAATGCTCCTTTGCAAGAAGAACACCTTAAAGTGAATGGAAAACATAATACTCATCTTCATGTCTTCAAGAGCTCACTCCTTATTCAACACACCCGATGAACGTATTCACTCACTGCTTGATCCACAAGCAATCTATGTACCACAATAGTACACTCAACAGACAGAAGTTCTCCCCCTATCTTTCATAAACGACGCTTCTTCCAACAAGAAACACCCAAAATCACCACATGTTATCACATGACCAACTTCATGCTCATATAGTGAGAAAGTACCAGGATTACCATCCTTGTACCATAACCAACAAAATCTTGGATTGAGACCAAAATACCATTGATCCCTCTCATCCTGACATCTACACCTTGTACAAATCCACCTTGAATTTTACAACCATAGATATCCTTGTTCCTTGAGAATAAATCCAATTAAACCTGGAATACTCATATTCCTCAAAGAGACATATAAAATCTCTTAGTTTGTTAGCTAGCCCATATGTCATTCACACTTGAAAGACATCAAATACATGCTCCCGAAATCCTCAGCTTACTTGCTTCTCAAGCTCCAAACTGATCCACTTCTTTCTAGAGTTACTTGCAGCAGAAGCAACCACTTCTCCACAAGCATTCTAACCTCAGCATGAGTCAGAGTACAAGATAGACACCCTCATAATCCAAGACAGTCTTCATCTCATCATTCTCCGGTATGATAAGTTAGAACACTTTTGATTCAACTAGTGAATATCAGCTTCTATAATCTGAACTCCAATTTTAGAAAACATGATGATGTTCTAACATCAATTAGGACATCCGTCTCATATCACAGATACCAAACACTATGGTTCTTGATACAATTACCACTGGACTTACTATTGCATAGTAATCCAACTGAAGATCTTCATAGAACATAGCTCCTACCAGCTTGATCATCAATAACTTCAGACAACTGTAGAGAGAAATAAACTCTCATACTCCTACCAAAGCAAGCTCCTTAAGCGAAGATCCCTTCAACAATCAGCAAGCCAAGAGCAAAACCATCCCCTCCTCTGGTCTGCAAACAACCACCCTTCTTCACAAAAGTAATTTGTTCAAAGGGCAAGATGAAACACACATCTTGGATCCAAGTGACTATGGTTAAACACGGCCATATGTCACATAGCTTCCTCTAGATTTCCAAGAGACAGAATACTCTTGGTTCAACCAAGAATCTGGGTCTTCAGCAAACATCCTACTTTCTCCAAAGCAAGACATCTTAGATACACTAAGACTATGAAATGTAGCCTCTACTAGATTCTGCAATTCCCATACACCGCATAGGCTTTTTGAAGCATCCATTCCAATCACATCTGAGAAGATCAGCTTCTCTCAAGATTATAAACCTTCACCGTAACCAGATCTCACAAAGGGAACAGTGTGATGATAACCCTGATGTCAGAACATCTGATTTTGACATCAATGTCATGACTTCCAGCTGATGAGCTTAAGTCTATCTGATACAGTCTTGATCAACTCCCCCTCAGACATACCATCTCGAGGAACTTCTCCACTTCTATAAAACAAGAGTTCCATGCTCTCATAGACTTGATTAAGATAACAAGTTTGAGTAGATAACCTCTATCCTGTTTATGAACCATACCCAAACTATTCAAGGACACATACCTTGATGAAAACTGCTTCAGGAACACATCTTCAGAAGAATCAAACATGGCATAATTTGATTATTTAGAAAAGGGTAATCAAAACCAGATCAGACAATAGCTATACCAAAAGAAATCTAGCTTTCCTTAAGTAGAGAATTCTTCAAGGAGTCAAAGATAATATCCTGGACACTTATCCAGAACCTCCATGTTGAAATGGATCACATGCTCTCAGCAGTTGCACTCCAATTCACCTAGATCAGAAATAAACTGACCCAAGCAATATTCATCAAGATTAAGATATCTTCATCTTCACTTCCATCAGCACCATGTTCTAGATAATTTTCTTGCCAAGAAACTTCCTAGTCATATTATGTGCCTCTGCAGATCCAACCAGAAGAAGGTTCCCAACACTTTATGTCAACACACAAAAGTTTGGTTCCCAGAGCATAAGCTACTCCCCTCCCTTGTCCTAGAGATTCACTCCTTGAATCAACAAGATTCTGCACAAACTCTGCTGATGGAATGTTTCAACATCTGGTTGAACATCAGATCCTTATCTAATGAAATCTTCAATGATGATATTGATTGCATCCAATCTTCATAGAACACGACCCTGAGTAGATGCAACTAGATATGCTGCACTTCCTGGAGTACCATTTTGACTTCATCAATCTTGAACACCACACACATGGATAAATAATTAAATACTTGTGAATTTCACAAATAGCAATTGATCTTAAATCCTTGTTCAGTGAGTTATAAATCCAAGAGATATCAACACTTTAGAAATACCAATCAAGTATTCTTTAGTGCAAGTATCTTATGTGCCAAGCAAAATGTTGAGACATCAAGGCTGACACCTGTAGCGCGAATTTTGGGACGTGGTTGCGAAGCACTATCGCTTTGGGGTACTACAGCTCGATTCATTTTTTATCCTATTGAAGCTGATGAAGGAAGGGAAATAGATGTCTCCAATTAACCCTGCTTGAAAACTGAGTTTGAACAGATGACTATTGGTTTACAGATGCTACAAAGATTGTGGGTCTCTCTTAGGTTATTTTGTTAAAATAGTGCCTGGGCGATTGGTGGGATGTTAGGACTGATGCTTTTTGATTGATATGTGAAGGTACGGGATTTGGGTTTTTGTTGAGTGTGCTCGCTAATATTTTTCTTTCAATCTTATGCCTACGTATTCCCATTTACCGAAACAGGGAAATTAGAGCGATCGTAGTTCCTCCTATTCTACGGGAGGAAATGGTGTTTTGGTGTCTTGTTCAAAGCCCAAGACGTGAAGCTGAAAAGGTGGTTTATATCTTGTTCAAAGCCCAAGATGTGAAGCTGAAGGGTCTATTTGTATCTTGTTCGAAGCCCAATATGTGAAGCTAAAAGGGTGTTGACTTTAGAGAGAATTTGTCATCTCTAAAGGGATCTGTTTGTCACAATTGTTGGGTGACTGGTTATAAAGGAGGATTACTTTAACTGGGATATGTGAATCCAGCAATGCCATAATTTCCTTTATAAGGGTTTCCGACCTGAAGGAGAAGACTTTAACTCAGTGTAGAGCAATGCCATCTTCCTTAGGAATTTCTCATGCTAAAAGAGGGATAGTGGCATGGATGTAGATGATCCAGAGGCTTTCCGCTTACAGCAATTAGATGAAAGGAAAGGAGTTGTTGATGTTTGTTTACTACGAACGAGGTACAACTTTGATGCTAAAAGGTTGATTGACTCAATCGGGGTTTCCGTATGCAAAGCCTAAGAGGAGGCTATTGACCCAACAAGAGGGTGATTTTTGTATGTCTCGTATGAAGCCCGAGAGAGAGGCTAAAAAGGGTTGACTCTATAGGGGAATCTTTTATATGTGTCTTGTACGAAGCCCAAGACGGAGGCTAAAGGTTGGACTCAACAAGAGGGCCTTTTATACTCAACAAGAGAGTGTTTTGTATCTCGTACAAAGCCCGAGATGGAGGCTAAAAGGGATGACTCAATAAGAGAGTCTTTTATACTCAACAAGAGAGTGATTTGTATCTCGTACAAAGCCCGAGATTGAGGCTGAAAGGGTGATTGACTCAACAAGAGAGTTTTTTTGTATCTTGTACGAAGCCCGAGATAGAGGCTAAAAGGGTTTTTGACTCAACAAGAGAGTCTTTTATACTCAACAAGAGAGTGTTTTTGTATCTCGTACGAAGCCCGAGATGGAGGCTAAAATGATGGCTGTTTCAGTTGAAAGACAGGTCCAGTATGTTGGTTAAAAGAGAAAATCAGTTCTTATATGAGTACTATTTGCACTCAGGGATTTGATTTGAGGATCAGGGTTATTTCATGTTCTTTTAAGGAAATGGGAAATCCAAAGGGTATTGAGACTACCTGAGTCTACGAGTTTCATCTCCTAGTTTTGAAAGGAGCTTGAGAATGTATTTGAGACTCTAGGGAATTAGACTATCCAAGTCTAGAGTTTCATTTTTTGTACTACGTTTAAGAAATAGTAGTAGCAAGATCTAGACTTTTTGAAAGATTGTTCTATTAGGATGACTAATTTCTGTTCCTATACCTCTAGGAGGTCGTCGAGACAATTTGTACGAAGCCCAAAAGGAGGCTGGAAACTTTTAAGAAGCCGAGGGACAATTTATACAAAGCCCAAGAGGAGGCTATCATTCCCGGAGGAAGAAATCATTTATACGAAGCCTAAGAGGAGGCTGTGAATACTTCTAAGAGGCCGGCGGGTCCTTGTACAACGCCCAAGAGGAGGCGATGATGCTTTTAAGAAGCATGTGGGTCCCCAAACCCCGAGAAATTCAAGACAGGCTATTCACAGAGAATAGATCAAGCCAGGAAAGTTCGAGAATTTGGAAGAAACTCAAGAGATGCCATTCACGGAGAAAAGATCATCTCTGAGGAATAGAGTTTCTTTGACGATTTCTAAAGGTGACAGACTGTGAAAGGGTTCACCGAGAATGCTGCCTTTCACGTCTCCATATTGTTAACCCCAAGAGGAGGGAAGACTGTATCTAGTAATCCTATGGGGATGTAGTTTTGTCTACTTATAAGAGTGATCAACGGGCTTAATGCTAGAGTGTTTTTAAAAAAGAAGAATGGGTCTTACTACTCGAGGGTAGGCCCAAAGTTATTCGCGTACAAAACGACGATCACACCGAGGTTTTTGAAAATACCCGGAGGGACTTATACGATAAGTGAGGCCCAAAATAGGTTATTTTACAAAAAGGCTTGGGTCTTACACTCTATTAGAGTCCCAAGGAGTTTTTAAAAAAGAACGATGAGGGTTGAATTAATCAAAACCCTAATTTGTTTCCAAAATGTATTTTAATTGAATAAAAAAATTCAATTAAAATGATCAAAATTGTTTAACATGTGTAAAACAAATTGTGATCTTGGATTAATGTTTCAAAAATCATGTTTTGACCTACAAAATGATTAGAAGTCGTTAAAATTTACAAAATCAAGAGGAAAAAATTTTTTTAAATGTCAAAAATAATTAAAATATTAGTTCTTTGCAAAAATATCAATTATATGAAATAAATAATATTTTTGGGATTTTTTTATAAAATAAAATATTTTAACATTTTTGTGAATTATTAAAAAAAGAATCAACTCAAAATCATTAAAACTCAAATAGAAATTAATTTTTGAATCAATTAAATAAAATCACAAAATTCAAATATTTGAATTTTCAAAAAAGGGTGCCAAGAACACCCAAGAACACGCGCGTGTTCTGAGTTTTGCCCAGATTTGCATTTTCTCTCCAATCTCCCTGAATACTTGATTATATCATGCAAACCACCTATCAATCTGCTCATTTCAACCTCACGATCATGTCTATGGTCTTTAATTTCATTTATGTTTAACATGGAATAAGAAATCAAGACAAAACCTCAAGAACCCTAAAATTTGCATGAAGGCTGAGAATTTTGATACACGATTCAAACAAAGCAATTAATTGAGGGGAAACATTCTATGCATGATTATGAACATTTGGCAAAAGTATTGTGCGAGGAAATATGCATAGATTAAGAGATGACCAAGTTTAGGCTTACTTGAAGGTCGTGACAGCAAGAGCAATTTGATTTTTGAGTTGGAGGTGTTACAGATGGGTTGTGATGATCTTAACAGCTTCAATGGATGTTGTGGAGTGTGTTGCAAGCTTTGGAACACTTTGGAAGTCTTTGGATCAAGCTGGAGCACTCCAACTGCATAATTGAAGCATAATGGCTAGGTTGATAGGTGATTTTGAGCTAGGGGTGTTACAATTGGTGTTTAAGTGTTTGGACACCTCCAATACATCTTATGTGATGTCTCTGGGCAATTGGAATGGATTGCTTATGGCTGCAACTCAAATCCCGATAGTGGTTGCTCAAAAACAAGAAAACTTGGCACTTAAGAGAGAATGAGAGAAAGCAGTGCTATAACTGGATTTGGTGTGAGTTGAATGATCCATTGGAACCTCTATTTATAGGTGATCAACTCTTGTCTTGGAGGAATATTGAATGGCAACTGGATCAGATCACATCCAAAGGTTTTGGCTTGGTGGCATTTCTTCTCACACAAGGCAACATAGCCCCTCCCAAGAGCAGGGCTATGCCTTGACCAAATTCACATTCTTCAGATGTTTTTATTGTTGTTTAATCAGAGAACTTGACTGAGTAGAGTGGCTTTGTTGAAAGTGCCCTATTTCACATAAATGCCTTTGAATTTCAAGGCATATATGCCAAAATGCATTAATCTCAAGTTGGAAGATCCCTTGCCCTTTGGACTCAACCCTATCAGTTGGATCAGTTGGCTTATGATCAGATTGGATGCATGTGGCATAGTGATCATTACTTTTGACTCAGAAATCGTGAATGGCAAGAAAACTCACAAACTGATTTTTCATGGCAGCCTTGGCATGGTGTGTTGTAGCAGCCATAACTCTTGGCTCAAGTGGAGTGGTTTCATGCCAAAGAGTTGCTTGGATTGTAGGCAACATGCACAACAACATTGATGTTTATCTTTGGAACTGATTTAGCTTGACTCTATGTGAAAAAATCCCACAATTTTTGGTATTTCAACACAAAATCTGCCTTGCCCAGAATTTTTCTAAGTGTTGGAAAAGTTGTACTTTCATGTTTTTAGTGATTTTGATCCAACCATAACTCAAAATCCATAATGAATTTGGAGGGGGTTCAATTTTTAGCTTTTGTAGAGGGCCATGAGATCTACAAATCAGGCTTTGGATAGGGAAAAATGGCTTTGTGGTATAGGAGTTATGATCCTCCAAAGTTGGTACCCTTGCCACTTTATTTCCTAACTTAGAAAATTTTCTAAGTTTTTATGGGTACCCCTTTTACAAGTTATCCAACTTTTCTTGATTTTTCTTGATGAATGATGATTCAAATCACACATTAACATCATTTTAGGGTTAAAAAACCATAAAAGTGAAAAATCTCAAAAAGTCAAAGTTTGACTTTTGTGCACAGTTGACTTTTTATCAGATGAATTCCAAACTGTGCGATCCCCTAGGAAATCATACCTTTGACCTAAATCAAACTTGATGGACATGTTTCATGGGTGTTATAGGGTATATTGAATCATGTCTTAGGGCTTGGGAGCATGTCCTGGTCAAAATTCAAAGCTACAGTTGACTTTTCTCGCGAAACCCTAATTGTGGCTCTGATGAAATTGAGACTTGTTGCTCAAGCTTCTTGGATTAATCCATTGTTACAAATGGATCAATGTAGTATGTTGGAGACCTTCAAATCATGTATTGAGGTCTTGGCTCATGATTTATCCCAAAAGTCAACTTAGGGGTGAATTAGGTCAAGAAACCCTAATTCCTGATTTTTTATGAATGCATCCCCTGAGGCTAAATTGACTTGATGATTGGGTTTATGATGTCCCTTGGAGCATCATAGGTTATACTTTGAAGCAATGGCTCATGCCCAGAGGAAAATTTCCATCTGGAGGCCCTGGTTGACCAAACCCTAATTTGGTGACACTGACGATCTTGTGGCTTGATCCACATGGAAGGGAGCAGCCTTGTGCTTAATCCTTAAAGTGGGAGTCCTCTTGATCCCTTGTAGATATTTGAGAGGTTAGACAAGTTGAAGATCATGTCATTTCTTGATTGATCCTTTGTCTAAGAACTCTGAGAGGGCTTGAAACCCTAATTTTGATTGTAGTGGATGCTCACCCATCTTTGGGGAGACTGATGAGGCAAGATAGTTCATCCATATTGTGATGATGATTTTCACAATGATGGGGAATCTTAGTGGTCAAAATTTGGGGTATGACAGATGCCCCTATTTAATCTTCTTGGACCCGAAGGTGTGAATGACGAAGGTGTTCGGGCATTCGGGGTGCAAGAGGATTAAATATCGGAATACCCGAAATTTTGATGGTGGTTATGAATGGTAGCTTATGCATTCATCTTATTTTGCTAAGCAATGATGCTTAGAAAAGGTAAAACTTCCCCTCGATCCTGGTTGTCTACCAAGGAACTGGTCTAAGTTGATGAATTAAACTTCCCCTCGTTCTTGGTTTCCTACCAAGGAACTGGTCTTAGTTTTTGAAGTAAACTTCCCCTCGATCTTGGTTTCCTACCAAGGAACTGGTCTTATTTTCTTTTGTCAATAAACTTTATTGACAAGGGACGCTATGTGTAGCGGTTTTCCTCAAACTTCTCGCCGAATTTTCCTGGGGAGATGCCATTTGATGGAAAAAGTTTTGATTGTAGAGAGGCACTAACTTCCCGGTTGGAGATGCCATTTGTTTCTACTGGGGAAAGTAGGTCTCTTGAGAGATGGCTTTCACGCTTGGGGATATTACATCATACTTTTCTCGGGATCTTCCCGGAGAAATGCCATATGATGGGATCCAATTTTGAGGTGCCGATGACCTTTTCATCAGTGGTTTTTAAGAGAAAAACTGCCGTACCGCCGGATCTCTGATTAAGAGGCTTTCTTTGGGGATTTTCCTTAATCCAGGAAAGCGAAAATATCATCTTCAATGGCGAAGAGTGGCATCGATTGAAGGTTCTCTGGTCTTTCAGAGGTTCAAGTCATCAAAGTGGTCAAGGACCCAACTTCAATCCAGAAATAAACTAGAGGAGAGATTATTTAAATGCAACACTTCCTAATCGAGGAAAGAACTGACAACTCGACCGAGAAGACAGCTATCACTATGGATAAGACCGACTGGAGTGATAGTGATGCAATATGAAATGTGTATACAAATCAATAATGCATGATGTATATATGTATATGCTGACAAAACTGACGCGACATACAAACTAAAAGATGAACATGACTGGATACTCGGCCATCACGGGGCGAATAAGTACCGCTGGTTCAAGATAACAATTCTTCCTTGCTTAGGATAAACGGTCCCTGTTGGGAACTATGTTGGTCAGGCTTAGGAGATGAGAACTCGGCCGAGGGTATCAGATGGGAAAGCCACATAGGATACGGCTGATCCTTCATTCAGGCGCACTGGCTTAAAAGGTGTACTTTGATTCTGCACTTTGGAGCTCGATTACTTCTGGAGAAGAGGTCGATGTTCTTTCGATGTTCAACAGTCAACAGAAATTGCCAACTTTATTTTGAAAGCAGAAAAAGTTTTACAAGTAAATTCATTTTTGTTTTATTTCAAGAATCATTGATCATGTTAAAATGTCGTTCTATAAAGCTAAAACAAATAAGAATTGCAAGCAAAAGCACAAAGGCTCAAATTTTATTGATAGGATGGAAATCAGCCAAACGCGTGATTCCATTTACAAAGTTAGAAAATGGTAATTTAAGGGAAAAGTGCTATATTGAAACATAACGACCACTATCCTTCTACCAACTTTGAATTCGGGACATCCTGAGCTTCTGTCGAAGATGACCTTGACCAGAATTTTCCTGACAGATGATGTAACTGCTACTGAGGGACTTGCCCCTTTGTTGAACATAATTACTTGCCATTATCCCTAACTTTTTCCTGGATTGTACTGTGATGTTTCCAATCCACCGGGATGATTTTTGATCATGTCTCTAATTTTTTCCTGGACCGCCCTTTCGGGTTTTCAATCCACCGAGACGTTTTTTTTTCTTTTTTTTTAGGCAAAGTATTTCTTGACTACATCAACATTTGTGGGGTAGGAAAATTCCTCTCCGTCCATAGTTGCAAGTCTCAAGGTGCTGCCTGAGAAAGCTTTCTTGACCACATAGGGGCCATCATAATTCGGAGTCCACTTGCCCCGAGAATCAGTGAGAAATGATTGTATCTTCTTGAGCACAAGGTCTCCTTTCCTGAAGATGCGAGGTCGAACCCTTTTGTCGAACTCCTTCTTCATTCTTTGCTGATACAACTGACAGTGGCATAGAGCCGTTATTCTCTTTTCTTCGATCAGATTGAGTTCGTCATGTCTGCTTTGACACCATTCAGCTTCTGTAAGCTTAGCTTCCATCAATACCCTGATTGATGGGATCTCTACTTCAATGAGGAGCACTGCCTCCATGCCATATACTAGAGAGAAAGGGGTCGCCCCTGTTGAAGTGCGGACGGATGTGCGATAACCGTGAAGAGCAAAGCGTAGCATCTCGTGCCAATCTTTGTAGGTTACAACCATCTTCTGAACAATCCTCTTGACGTTCTTGTTAGCAGCTTCTACCGCTCCGTTCATCTTAGGTCGGTAGGGAGATGAGTTATGGTGTTCGATTTTGAACTCTGCGCACAACTCTTTCATCATCTTATTGTTCAAGGTAGATCCATTATCAGTAATGATCTGGCCCGGAACACCATAACGGCAGATGATATTGTTTTTGATAAATCAGACCACCACTTGTCGGGTTACATTAGCGTACGACGTTGCTTCAACCAATTTGGTGAAGTAATCAATGGCTACCAGGATGAATCGATGTCCGTTTGAATCCTTGGGCTCAATCATGCCGATCATGTCGATTCCCCATATGGAAAAAGGCCATGGGGAAGAAAGAACTTTGAGATGCGTTGGCGGTACATGACTTTTGTCAGAGTATATCTGACACTTGTGACACTTCCTCATGTACTTGTAGCAATCGGATTCCATTGTCAACCAATAGTACCCTGCTCTTAGAATTTTTCTCGCCATTGTGTGTCCATTTGCATGAGTGCCAAAGGACCCTTTGTGAATTTCTTTTATCAGCATGTCTGCCTCTGGCCTGTCTACACATCGGAGCAAGACCATGTCAAAGTTCCTCTTATAGAGTGTATCACTGCTCAGAAAGAAATTGCATGCCAGTCTTCTAAGGGTTTTCCTGTCTTTTCTAGATGCCCCAGGTGGGTACTCTTGTTTCTGAAGGAAGCATTTGATATCGTGATACCAAGGTTTGTCGTCTATGACTGCTTCAATCGTGAAGATGTAAGTGGGTCGTTCAAGGTACATTATGTCGATCTTGGGTAGGTCAGTCCATTGACCTACGCTAATCATGGAAGAGAGAGTGGATAATGCATCAGCCATGTGATTCTCATCACGAGGGATGTGATGAAACTCAATTTTGTTGAAGAAGGGTAACAACCTTCTCGCGTAATCTTTGTAAGGAATCAGCCCTGATTGGTATGTGTTCCAATCTCCTTTGATCTGATTGACGACCAAAGCTGAGTCGCCATATACATCCAAGTTCTTGATCCTCAAATCAATCGCTTCTTCGAGACCCATGATACAAGCTTCGTATTCGGCCTCGTTATTTGTACACTTGAACGTAAGTCTGGCAGTGAAAGGAATGTGGGTACCCTGAGGGGTAACAATGATTGCCCCAATTCCGTTTCCGTAATGATTAACTACTTCGTCAAAGATAAGTCCCCACTGGGAACCTGGTTCTGACCCTTCACTGGGTAGCGGTTCATCGCAGTCTTTCATTTTCAGATACATGACATCTTCATCTGGGAAGTCAAACCCGATAGATTCTTGATGGTCAATCGGTTGATGAGCCAAATGATCGGCTAAAACACTCCCCTTAATGGCTTTCTGAGCGTGGTACTCTATGTCATATTCTGACAGCAACATATGCCAACGGGCGATTCTTCCCGTGAGAGCAGGTTTTTCAAATACATACTTGATTGGATCCATTTCAGAGATTAACCAAGTAGTGTGACGAATCATGTACTGGTGCATACGTTTGGCCGCCCAAGCCAAAGTGCAACAAGTTTTCTCAAGCATAGTGTACCGAGTTTCATAGTCGGTGAATTTCTTGCTCAAATAGTAGATGGCAGACTCCTTCCTTTTGGTTTCGTCTTGTTGGCCAAGTACACAGCCCATGGAGTCTTCCAAGACTGTTAAGTAAATGATCAGTGGTCTTTCTTCCACTGGAGGGGATATAATCGGTGGGTTCAACAGGTATTCCTTGATACTGTCGAAGGCAGTTTGACAATCTTCTGTCCAAACGCAGTCCTGATTCTTTTTTAGCAGTTTGAAAATCGGCGCACATGTCGCGGTCATGAGGAATATAAATCTGGAGATGTAGTTCAAATGTCCCCGGAATCCCCTGACTTGTTTTTCAGTTTTCGGAGAAGGCATTTCTCGAATGGCCTTGACCTTATCAAGATCAACCTCAATTCCTTTCTGGCTGACGATGAACCCTAAAAGTTTCCCTGAACGGACACTGAAGATGCACTTGTTGGGATTCAAGCGGAGTTTGTACTTTCTCAACCGCTCAAATAGTTTTGACAGGTGGGTCACATGCTCCTCTTCTGTTCTAGATTTTGTAATCATATCATCAACATATACCTCTATTTCTTTGTGTATCATGTCATGAAACAGAGTAGTCATGGCCCGTTGATAGGTTGCCCTGATATTCTTCAAACCGAACGGCATTACCTTGTAATAAAAGGTACCCCATGGGGTAATGAACGAAGTTTTCTCCATGTCTTTCGGCGCCATTTTGATCTGATTATAGCCCGAAAATCCATCCATGAAGGAGAAAACTTTGAACTTTGTTGTACTGTCAACCAGCATGTCAATGTGCGGTAAAGGAAAGTCGTCCTTTGGACTAGCCTTGTTTAGATCTCTGTAATTGACACACATTTTGACCTTTCCGTCCTTTTTTGGAATGGGTACGATGTTGGCTAACCATTGAGGATATTCTGATGTAACGAGGAAACCTGCGTCAATCTGTTTCTGTACCTCCTCTTTGATTTTGATGGCCATGTCTGGATGAGTCCGTCTCAACCTTTGTTTTACTGGCGGACATTCCGATCTCAATGGTAAATGGTGTTCCACGATGCTGGTATCCAACCCTGGCATATCCTGATAGGACTAAGCGAATACATCGGGGAATTCTTTGAGAAGCTTTAACAAACCTTCTCTGGCAGTTGGACTGAGCAGTGCCCCAATCCTGATCTCTTTTCTCTCTTTTTCTTAACCCAAGTTTACCGTTTCCAACGGCTCTTTATGAGGTTCAATGGACCTTTCCTCTTGTCTGAGTAATCAGGAGATCTCTTCTGGAATTTCGTTGTCAACTTCTTCTTCAGCCCCAAATACCGGGAATTCAAAGTTAGGAGAAGGCATCGGATCGTATGTTTCAACGGGGTTTAAAATAAGCAATCTGCATGACGTGATGATTCGTGTTTAGAAGAGATTGAGAATATGCAAGAGTGTGTGCAGTGTTTTTCTTTTACTACTTGTTTTTATTATTGATTGGTTTTTTAGGATTACCATTTTCTGAGAAAAGCAAAAAGAGAAAACAGCAATTAATGCAGAAATTACAGAACGACGTTATTTTATTAATGAACAAGTCGATTCTTGAAACTACAGCCCTATAAAACAAAACTCTGTCACTTTGGGCAAAGCGAAGAGGGAAATTTTACAGAAAGCGAGCCCTATCAAAACATCCGTTTCACCTGGGCAGGGTGAAAGGCTAAGATGGCAATTACTTTGACTTATGAACAATCTTTGGAACATCGACAGCAACCCATTGGCGGCGAACTCCTCGGTGAATCACAAAGTCCGACACCTTCCTTGATTTGTCTTCAGAAATGATGCTGATTTCTGGTGGAGCAGGATCATTGGAATCTGTCTCCCAGGCAGAATTGTCAGAGGAGGATTCCTCTGTTGCCTTTTGCATAGCATTTGTGCTCTCAGGTAGATCTCCCCATCCAGTTGGCTGGATGTCTTCGAGCTTGATACGAGAGATTTCAGGAGCGGTGTACTTGACCATGAAGTCAAATTTTCCACTTGGTTGTCCCAGGGTGTCCCACAGCTCCTCAGAACTGGAGGAGTCATCTCTCTCGATGACGTTGACCTCGGAAAAAGCATAGTTGATGAATTCAAGTCCTGCAAACGTTGCGAGTTCATCGTCATGTTGAGTAGTTTCTGAATGACCTGAGTGTTGATCCCATGACATGGTGGGGACACAGGTATTCTGTTCAATGATACTCAGTTGATTTTCGTTGTTCGGCTGACTCTCTTGCCCCAAGTCTCCGAGATACGGCTGCCTTATAGGCAAGCCATCCATTGGGCCATAATAGTTGTGGTCAAAGCTGCCCTTCATCAGAGTGTTTTCCTCTAATGAGTTTGGTGGAGCACGACATCCTTCCGGATCACACCCTCCGTATATCATTTCGATGTCTGACCTGGGTATAAATCTCGGGCTCTGTGCGGGATAGCAAAATGGCGTAGGCACCTCTTCCTGAGACATATAACCGTCCTCGTTGAGGTAGGACTTCCATTCCACATCTGTGTCAGAGGGATCCTCCTCATTGATAGTGTGTACTTCTTGAGTCACTGGTTAAAGGAAACCTCCACTGTGGAAGAAATTTTGAATGGGATGAAGACTTTCATCGTTGGCAGCTGTCTGAGTACAGGTTGCAGAAAAACCAAGACCCTTATTTGCTTTATTGTCAGTAGGAATGACAAGTTGTCCCCATCCTGTTGTATTGGTACTTTCGACCGCTTTGATAGCGTCTTTGTATGAGGAAATCGAGGTTCCTCTTTCAGATTGATCGCCTCTGTGTAGTGAAAGTGTTTGGAATTGAGTTCCAATTATCCCTTCCGGTTCCACATAAGTGGCTGATGATAAATTGCTTACGAGAAAAGCCTGTTCCCCACAGACTGTGACGAGCTGACCGTTCTGAACGAACTTTAGCTTTTGGTGGAGGGTCGAGGTGACCGCCCCAGCCTGATGTATCCAAGGTCTTCCTAATAAACAAATGTACGTTGCCCGGATGTCCATGACCTGGAAAATGACTTGGAAAGTGTGAGGACCAATAGTTATAGGAAGATCAACTTAGCCGATAACCGCTTTTCTGGACCCGTCAAATGCTTTGATGACGACCTCACTGGTTCTCATCGGGGGTCCTTTGAATGATAATTGCATCAAAGTAGACTTTGGCATAACATTCAGGGCTGACCCTGTGTCTACCAGTACGCTGGCTAAAGCATCGTCCTGGTAGTTGACCGTGATATTCAGTGCCATGTTATGACGGCAAACCTCCTCATGTAATTCCTCATTACTAAACCCCAAATTATTGCAGGAAGTGATGTTAGAGACAATGTTATCGAACTGTCTGATTGTTACATCCTGTTCCACAAAGGCTTGCTCCAAGACTTTCTGTAGAGCCTCCCTATGTGCTTCTGAACTGAGTAAAAGTGACAGCACATAGATCTTTGAAGGAGTTTGTAATAGCTGATCAACAATGTTGTATTCACTCCTTTGGATGAGCTTCAGCATCTCATCGTCATTTTTCGAAAGGTCGGGATTACTGGATTGACCGACTGGTGGATTGGAAACTTCTGTCTGAGGTTCCTTTTCTTTGATAGGTTCTCCAACCCCTCGGTTGAAGATTCTACCACTCTGTGTTACTCGACTGATGTCTGCAATATTCACGATGGAGGGTAATGGAATTTCCTTTCCATTCTCGACTGTTGTTGCACCGTATTTGTAAGGGATAACCTTAGTTGATTCATACGGTAATGGTCCTGGTAGATAGATGACTATGGGAGCCTTCTGATTTTTCTGACCATCGTAAGTAATCTCAATCAGTTCCTGGTTAGGAACTCTTGATTTGTCAAGTAGAGGGATGATGGTGAAAACATCCCTAGTCCTCTGATGATCAGAGATTATGACAACATCCTCGATTTGATTGGCAAGGTAGCCTGGCGTCCAGCTAATTGGTCCAGAACCTGGATATGGACGAATTTCTCTACGATCCACCTGACCCTGAAGAGCTGTTCACACAAGGTAGCATCCTTGGTTACTTTCTGAACAGACTCCACAACGTTCATAGTTGTGTGGTGGCACCTGGCCACGCCCGCTTTGAATGTAATGTAACCTCACTAGGTTAGTTTCTACAGATCGAACATCCTGACTTTGATGCCGAGTAGGGTTCTTGTCATCGATACTAATCTGCTGAGTGTCTTCATCCATATAGATGGGAAGCCACCAATGATTTAGCAAGTGCTGAAGTG
Source organism: Lathyrus tuberosus (assembly GCA_022829125.1). Taxonomy (NCBI): domain Eukaryota; kingdom Viridiplantae; phylum Streptophyta; class Magnoliopsida; order Fabales; family Fabaceae; genus Lathyrus; species Lathyrus tuberosus. Next base: position 18,220,830 of record JALAZF010000012.1, on the reverse strand, counting down.
CTTCCTGGACAAGGGCACAACCTTGATCGTTTTCGCAACCCGCCTTACAACTTTGATAGTTATGTGAAATAAGGAACCTGAGTCAGACCTGCTCAGCATGTAACTCTACCAGGTTGGTACTCATTAAGCGAATATCGAAGATCTGTACCATGTTGATCTGATATGGATTCCTATCATGGTAGTCCTGGATCCATCCAAGATCCATCTGATGCTGGAGGGCCTCTTGTACAAAAGAGCATCCCTGTTTGTTTTTAGAGCAGATATCACACTGGTGATAACTATGAGGTGACACGTGGTCATACCCACTCTGTTTACAATGCATCTTGACCAGATTGGTCCTTAACAAGAGTACATCATGAATTTGATAAACATTGTTAGACTCTTCCTCTATCAGTTTGACTGCAGCTTTATCATGTTGAGGCAGCGGGTTTGTGAGAACATCCGGATTCGTATCATTGAAAGATAAGACCCCGCTCCTAACAAGCTTTTGCACGTCGGATTTGAAACTGAGACAGTTCTCTATGTTATGCCCTAGTCCTCCTTGATGGTAAGGGCAAGTCTGATCCATCTTGAACCAAAAAGGCGGATTTTCCGGTACTGTAAGAGGGGACTTAGTCTGGATGTGCCCCTTGGCTAGTAGTAACGGAAATAGTTCTGCGTACGATACAGGTATAGGATCAAATCCTGATGGCCGCATTGTACGGTTGTTGTTGTATTGAGGACGAGCCTGCTGAAGAGGATGTTGTGTCCTTTGCTGATTAGGTTAGCTTTGCGCAACCTGAGGCTGATACGTAGGAGCAGGCGCAGGGTTGATAGCAGGAGTCACAGCTGCCACTGGTTGATAACGTCGTCTTTGATTTCCGAGAGAGATATTCCCGATATCTTGCTCTTTTTTCTTAGGGAGAGCACTACCGTATCGCTTTGTACTACTTGATGATCCAGCGTCTTTTACTAGACGTCCTTCTCGAACAGCTTCCTCGAGACGTACCCCCATACCGACCATTTCAGTGAAATCACTGGGTGCACTGGCAACCATTCTGTCATAGTAAAATAAGCTTAATGTCTTTAAGAAGATCTTTGTCATCTCTTTTTCCTCAAGAGGTGGACAAATTTGGGCGGCGATCTCACGCCACCTCTGAGCGTACTCCTTAAAGGCTTCCTTGTCCTTTTGTGACATTGATCTGAGTTGATCTCTGTCGGGTGCCATGTCCAAATTGTACTTGTATTGTTGGACGAAGGCAGTGCCAATATCTCTGAAAGTGCTGATCGTGGCGCGGTTTAAACCCATGTACCATTTTAATGCGGCACCGGTTAAACTATCCTGAAAGTAGTGAATTAATAGGTCCTGATTCTCTGTCTGGGCTGACATTCGTCAAGCGTACATCACCAAGTGACTCTGAGGGCAAGAGTTACCCTTGTATTTTTCAAAGTCAGGCACCTGGAATTTGTGTGGAACTTTCACATTGGGGACCAGACAAATGTCTGCGGCGTCCTTTCCAAATAAATCATGACCGCGAATGGCTTGCAGTTCCTTCTGCATTTCTAGGAACTGCTCCTAGAACTCATTCATTCTTTCGAACATGTTGTCGTTTCCACCAAAAGGTATCTGCGAAATCTGTCCTTCCGGGACAGTGTGCACCATAGGGGGTGGTACCGTGACTACGACAGTAAATCTTGGCGTTTCCCGAAGTTTGTAACCTTCAGGAGTCCTCAGTATGCCTCTGGCATCCTCGCTTTCCCGAAGTTTGTAACCTTCAGGCCCAACGGATTCTGTTGTGATTCCTTGATCTTCAGCGATCGGCGGAACATATCCTTCCGGGATATAATTAACAGGCATGCCCCAAGGACGATCTTTCGGCATTTGATACCTAGGATCATACTTTTCCACTATGGGCGTTGAGGTGATCCCTGCGATCACAATTCTTTGTTGTTGAGCTTCTGCCATGGCTAGCATGTCGTTACGAAGCTTTCTCATATCCTCTCTTAGAGCGTCGATCTCTTCTTTCAACTCTCTGTTCTCTTCCTCGAGATCATCCATCTTTTTCTGACGATTTGCACGAGTATTGTACGAATGAGACAGTTTGACTCTAGAACCGAGACACAAACGTGAGATTCGTAGGTAAGAAGAATACGTTATGGGAGAATGATGAATGCAATGATTATATTAATTGTTTTTTGGTTTAATCAAAATAAACTTCGACAATTAGATTGCAAATATCAAACATTGGGGAAACCCCGTTTTATTAAATTCAAAGGATTGCGAAAATAGAAATACAATAGATTACAAGGTGCAGAAACAGAAACCTGAGCTAAGGGGTCCCGAGTCCTCTCTGAGGAGAATTCGGGTGCTGATTCTGGTACTTTCCTTTTCTTGGACCGGGGCTCTTGGGCCGTTGTCGGGTTGTCATTCCATTGCCAGGTGAAAGGAGCGAGCAAATTCCTTTGGTCATCCTGATTATCCACAGCATGTTGCTCTAAAATCTCGATCAGAGCATCCTTATCTTTTAGTAGTTGATGTATTTTGATACACTCCACATTAAGGGTGTAACGCCCAGTTATTTAATTAATTATTTAATTAACTATATTCGTATTATTTGTGTTGATTTGTGGTGATTTTCGAAATATCGGAATGTTGTGTTAAGTGGCTATGTTGGTTTTAGTTGGATTAATTTAACTAAGTCGATTTGAGTGGTATAAATAATGTAGTATTAGCTTACTAGAATAATAATAATTATAAGGGTTAAGTTGAATAGAATTAGGGTAATTAGAAGTGGAGGAAAGATCAAGTACGTGGAAGTTGCAAAGTTGCTGAAAAAGGAATACAATAATAGAACGTGGAGTTGCAAAGAGGAGAAAACAAGGGTTGCGAGAGATCACATAGAGGCTGCGAGAGAGCGAGAATTCGATCGGAGATTTTAGAGCGACCTTCAATCCAAGGTAATGGTGGGTTTCTGACTCTATAATGGGTTAATTGATGAATAATATGTGGGGTTGGTTTTATAGAATTCTCCTCTGTTTATGTTGAAATGGTGGTCGTGCATATTGAATCACGTTTTCTGTTAATGAATTGGTTGTAGAAAATTAGCCTATGATGTGTTAAGGTATGTTTGTATTATGTTTTCTGTTGCACTGTGATGATGAATTTGGAACTGATATGGAATTGTTATCGCGGGTGTTGAATTACGGTTGTTGTCGATGCAATGTTTGGAAGGAAATGAGTATATGTTGTTTCAAAGAATAATTTTAAGGGTGTTTTTGGTGTACAACGAAGGAATTTGGAATCGTTCTGGAACTTGTGAACAAAATCTGGGACGAAGGGTTTTGGTCGTGTGACGACCGTGATGGGGTTGTGGCGACCGTCACGCAGGTTGGGCGTGTGCCGACCGTCACCCATAGCATGACGACCGTCATGCATCTTGTTGTGTGTTTCTTTTCCTATTTCTATTATGTTCTGCTGTGGTGTGTTTGTTCTGTCCATTTTAATTAAGAAGTTGTTATATAATTCAATAGCATTGGACATAGAATTATGATGGAACCAATTAACCGATTTTTAGTCGAAAAACTACTGATTGATTAAATGATGGATTGTGATATATTTTAGATGATGCATAATTATATATCCTAGTTGCTGTGAGATTATTGTTGGAAATTACCAAGTTGTGAACGATGTTGAATTACCTCTAATTATTGGCAAGAATGAAGTTGTAGGCCTATGGCCAGTGTTGATTGTTGGTGTGCTGATAAATGAAATTATCAGTGTTGATTTTTATGATGTTCATGTTGAGTCACATAGCGTAGCATATTAAGATGGCCTGGATTGGAAAAATATTAAGATGGCCTGGATTGGCAAAATATTAAGAGGAAGGCTTAAGCCTTGTTGAAGTCAATATTAATTGGCAAATTTTTAAGATGGGAGTTCTGCTCCAAATGGTACCACATGCATGTGCATTTTAAGTCGCATTTCACATTGCATAGTTGTTGTTGTGCTGCTGTTTTATGTTGATTGAGATGTTGTGAAGTGGTGATGATATAATCTGATCTAATATATTATTTATCATATATCCGATTATATTGTTTGATATCTCACCCCTTCTGTGTATGGTGATGGTTTATACGCCATCCTGCAGGTGATCCGGAGTGAAGGCTTTATACCTTCATTAGTTCGAGTCGGTGTCGTCGCTCTGATACGTAACACTCAGGGGGGATGAACGCTATTTGCAGTTGTTATTGTTTTGTTCAGTTGCTGAATTTCGGTTAAATTTATTAAATCTTTGTTTGTTGAAGTTAATTTGAATTAGACAAAGATGTTGCTATTTTAAATTTAAGTTAAGAATTCCGCTGTGTGATTAATGAAGTGACTTGATTTTAAAGACAAAAAGTTGGTGTTGATGATGTCCCCGATTATTTTAAAGTGTTATGTATCTGTTTATCATGTGATTGAGGTTGATGTGTAAAGTTGAAAAATGTGACACCCTGTTTATGTTGAAATTTTATTACTCTGATTTTATTAAATATTTGATGGGTAGAATTGGGGTGTTACATTAGTGGTATCAGAGCAGGTCGGTCCGTCCGGCCAAGTTGTCGAGCCGTAGTCCTGTTTAACAATCGAGTATTGTTAATTAGTTCTACTCTTGTTATGTTGCAGTGATAAGTTGAGATGGCTGGAAGAAACGATGCTGCAATTGCTGCTACAATGCAAGCAATGGCTCAAGCTTTGCAGAATCAGCCGAACGCTGACGAGAATGCTGGATCTCGTAGTTTGGCAATGTTTCAGAGGGAGAATCTGCCTACCTTCAAGGGAAAGTATGATCCTGATGGAGCGTTGGATTGGTTGAAAGAGTTAGAGAGAATCTTCCATGTGATGGACTGCACTCCAGCGCAGAAGGTTCGATATGGGACTCATATGCTAGCATTCGAAGCCGATGACTGGTGGCTAGAGACTCGTCAAAGGTTGGAAACTGCAGGTGAAGTTATCACTTGGGATGTGTTTCGGAGGGAGTTTCTGAGGAAGTATTACCCAGAAGATGTTCGTGGTAAGAAGCAGATTGAGTTTCTTGAGCTGAAGCAAGGAACCATGTCGGTTACGGACTATGCCGCAAAAGTTTGTTGAGTTGGCAAAGTTTTATCTGCACTATAACGGAGATGATGCTGAATTTTCTAAGTGCATCAAGTTTGAGAGTGGGTTGCGCCCGGAGATTAAGAAGGCAGTTGGATATCAAAAGATTCCTATTTTTGCAGATTTGATCGATAGTTGTAGGATTTTTGAAGAGGATAACAATGCTCATTATAAGATCATTAATGAGAGGAAGGGCAAGCCTTATGATGCTCTGGCGGGGAAAGGTAAACAGAAAGTGGCTGATGGCAAGAGAACTAGTGGGGGAGATGCTCCTGCTGGCATAACTTGTTTCAAATGTGGGAAACCTGGTCATAAGAGTAATGTGTGTACTGCTGAGGTGAAGAGGTGTTTCCGTTGTGGTAAGACTGGGCATGCAGTATCTGAGGGCAAGCATAAAGAGAAGATTTGCTTCAACTGTGGTGAAGAAGGACACATTGGTAGTCAATGTCAGAAACCGAAGAAGGCGTAAAGCGGTGGGAAAGTGTTCGCGTTGGCTGGGACTCAGACAACTAGTGAGGATAGACTCATCAGAGGTACATGTTTCATTAATAGTACTCCTTTAATCGCTATGATTGATACTGGTGCTACTCATTGATTTATTGTTGTTGATTGTGTTAAGAGATTGGGTCTTATGTTGTCCTCTATGAATGGAGAGATGGTCGTCGAGATTCCGGCTAAGGAATCGGTGACTACTTCTCTTGTGTGTTTAAAGTGCCCTTTGTCGATCTTCGACAGAGACTTTGATGTTGATTTGGTGTGTTTGCCGTTAACTGGGATGGATGTAATCTTAGGTATGAACTGGTTAGAATATAACTATGTTCATATTAATTGTTATAACAAGACTTTGAGGTTTTCTACTCCTGAAGAGGAAACTGGTTTGTTGTCTGCTAGACAGTTGCAACGGTTGATACAAGAAGAAGCTCAGGTGTTCTCATTGATGGCAACGTTATCTATTGAGAACCAAGCTATAATTGATGAGTTGCAGGTGGTGCGCGAATTTCCTGAAGTTTTCCCTGACGAAATTCCTGAAGTAGCGCCAGAAAGAGAAGTTGAATTTACAATTGACCTTGTACCTGGTACCAGACCTATTTCTATGGCACCATACAGAATGTCTGCATCTGAATTGTCAGAATTAAAGAAATAATTGGAGGATTTGATTGAAAAGAAGTTTGTGAGGCCAAGTGTATCGCCGTGGGGAGCTCCAGTGTTGTTGGTGAAGAAGAAAGATGGGAGTATGAGGCTCTGTGTTGACTATAGACAGTTGAACAAAGTGACGATTAAGAACAAGTATCCACTTCCAAGAATAGATGACTTGATGGATCATTTGGTAGGTGCTTGTGTGTTTAGCTAGATTGATTTGAGGTCAGGCTATCACCAGATTAAAGTGAAAGATGATGATATTCAGAAGACGGCTTTTAGAACGCGTTATGGACATTATGAGTATTTGGTGATGTCGTTCGGTGTTACTAATGTGCCAAGAGTATTCAGGGAGTACATGAACCGTATCTTTCATACTTATTTGGATCGGTTTATGGTGGTGTTCATTGATGATATACTGATTTACTCTAAATCGGAAGTAGAGCATGCAGAACACTTAAGACTAGTATTGCAAGTTTTGAGAGAGAAGAAGCTATATGCAAAGCTGTCAAAATGTGAATTTTGGCTAAAGGAATTTTGGATAGTAGTGGTAAAAGGTGAGGTGTGGAATTGAGCCCAATAAGAGTTAGTAAGAATTATAAGGGTTAAGTTGAATAGAATTAGGGTAATTAGAAGTGGAGGAAAGATCAAGTACGTGGAAGTTGCAAAGTTGCTGAAAAAGGAATAGAACAGTAGAAGTGGAGTTGCAGAGAGGAGAAAACAAGGGTTGCGAGAGATCACGTAGAGGCTGCGAGAGAGCGATAATTCGATCGGAGATTTTAGAGTGACCTTCAATCCAAGGTAAGGGTGGGGTTCTGACTCTATAATGGGTTAATTGATGAATAATATGTGGGGTTGGTTTTATAGAATTCTCCTATGTTTATGTTGCAATGGTGGTCGTGAATATTGAATCACGTTTTCTGTTAATGAATTAGTTGTAGAAAATTAGCCTATGATGTGTTAAGGTATGTTTGTATTATTTTTTCTGTTGCACTGTGATGATGAATTTGGAACTGATATGGAATTGTTGTCGCGGGTGTTGAATTACGGTTGTTGTCGATGCAATGTTTGGAAGGAAATGAGTATATGTTGTTTCAAAGGATAATTTTAAGGGTGTTTTTGGTGTACAACGAAGGAATTTGGAACCGTTCTGGAACTTGTGAACAAAATCTGGAACGAAGGGTTTTGGTTGTGTGACGACCGTGATGGGGTTGTGGCGACCGTCACGCAGGTTGGGTGTGTGCCGACCGTCACCCATAGCATGATGACCGTCATGCATCTTGTTGTGAGTTTCTTTTCCTGTTTCTGTTATGTTCTGATGTGGTGTGTTTGTTCTGTCCATTTTAATTAAGAAGTTGTTATATAATTCAATAGCATTGGACATAGAATTATGATGGAACCAATTAACCGATTTTTAGTCGAAAAACTACTGATTGATTAAATGATGGATTGTGATATATTTTAGATGATGCATAATTATATATCCTAGTTGCTGTGAGATTATTGTTGGAAATTATCAAGCTGTGAACGATGTTGAATTGCCTCTAATTATTGGCAAGAATGAAGTTGTAGGCCTATGGCCAGTGTTGATTGTTGTTGTGCTGATAGATGAAATTATCAGTGTTGATTTTTATGATGTTCATGTTGAGTCACATAGCATAGCATATTAAGATGGCCTGGATTGGCAAAATATTAAGATGGCCTGGATTGGCAAAATATTAAGAGGAAGGCTTATGCCTTGTTGAAGTCAATATTAATTGGCAAATTTTTAAGATGGGAGTTCTGCTCCAAATGGTACCACATGCATGTGCATTTTGAGTCGCATTTCACGTTGCATAGTTGTTGTTGTGCTGCTGTTTTATGTTGATTGAGATGTTGTGAAGTGGTGATGATATAATCTGATCTAATATATTATTTATCATATATTCGATTATATTGTTTGATATCTCACCCCTTCTGTGTATGGTGATGGTTTATACGCCATCCTGCAGGTGATCCGGAGTGAAGGCTTTATACCTTCATTAGTTCGAGTCGGTGTCGTTGCTCTGATATGTAACACTCGGGGGGAATGAACGCTATTTGCAGTTGTTATTGTTTTGTTCAGTTGCTGAATTTCGGTTGAATTTATTAAATCTTTGTTTGTTGAAGTTAATTTGAATTAGTCAAAGATGTTGCTATTTTAAATTGAAGTTAAGAATTCCGCTGTGTGATTAATGAAGTGACTTGATTTTAAAGACTAAAAGTTGGTGTTGATGATGTCCCCGATTATTTTAAAGTGTTACGTATCTGTTTATCATGTGATTGAGGTTGATGTGTAAAGTTGAAAAATGTGACACCCTGTTTATGTTGAAATTTTATTACTCTGATTTTATTAAATATTCGATGGGTAGAATTGGGGTGTTACAGAGGGTGCGGTACTTGTTCTTCCAAGACCTTCTCTCCCGTTGAACTTTGTTGAGAGTAACCTGAAGTTTTTCCGTTTCAGTCATGAAGTACATGACAGATTCCTTCGGTGAAAGAACTTCGTGACGCGGATAAGGCATCTTTAGCTTGAGAGCTCTAGTTTGTACCCAGTGGAGATAGGACTCCACCGAGACACAGTCCGATTTTCCTAGAGGATCCCGTCCTTTCTTATGAACATGTTTCCAAGCGTGCACTATTTCCATCTTTAGTGCCCTGTCATTTTCTCCTTCCTTGAAGAAAAGACCTTCCAGATGAGCGTTACGCGGGACATGCCTCATCGGGTATCCAAATTGATGATAAACTAAGACTGTATGATAATTGATTCCCCCCTTAGTTCCTATAAGGGGTACGCTGGGGAAGCTTCCGCAACGGTCAATGATCATGATCCCGTCATAAATCCTATTGCACCAATCTATGTCAGAGTTGGTGAGAGACATGATTTTCTGCGACCAATGTAAGGCACTCTTATGATCCCAAAATGCAGTAGACTTGGGCAAATGGGAGATAAACCATTTATATAGCAGGGATACGCGTCCGCGAGCAAAGTTGGCACAGGGTTTCCAATGAGAAAAACCTTAATGGCATTGATATCTACAAAGTTATTAATGGTGGGAAACAAAATTAACCCGTAGGTGAGCAAAACAAAGATGCTTTCAAAAGCAGTCACGTTCCTTATACTGGAAAAGTACAAGGCCTTCTTTATCAAGAATTGGGCTGGCAAACCTTGGATGCCACCCTTAGTGGTCAGGTGAGTCTTGACTTCTGACTCATCCAAATAAATTGCTCTTGCAATGGTCTGATCCTTTAGAACTTCTTCCAGTCCAGAAATTGGAGCTCGATCAGTAATGTGCCGATCGGTCAAGTGAGAATACTCCTCCAGCTTTGGTGCGAGCTGGTAATCCGAAAATGTGAAACAGTGATAAACTGGATCGTAAAACTGAATGAGTGCTTCCATGATTCCTTCAATCACATGGACTCTTAATAGAGGCAGCAGACCTCCGTATTTGGCTCTGAAAGCTTCAGGGTTAGTGATCATCCTTGTTAAACTTCTCAAATCCTCTAGTTTTGGAACCTTGAAGGTATACTTATGAGTTCTCCTTCTACCGAAATCCATTAGCGCAGTCCTTTTTTCTCTGACATTTGCAATCATTGTCTTAGTTTAAATTGAAAAAAAAAAGAGAGACTAGAGGAGAAAATTTTCTTTGTTTTAATGTTTTTTAGATGAATGCAAGAATGCAGCACACAAAAACATAGAAAAAACATGGGGTCAAAGGGTCGGTGTCATGAAGTCAAGGCTCTACCCCCCCCCCCCCCCAAAAAAAGGTTTTCTACGGGTGATTTTTTGTACCTGTCACTCAAAATCATTGATTCCTGAGAACACCAGCTGGCCGGGAACCGTGCTAGGTGATGTCCATCAAAGAAATCTCAGAAGAGGGTAGTTTATCGCGTAACAGCTATTCCCGATAACTTCCGCACTACAAAAAAAGGTGATTTTCCTATGTGTATACTCAATCTTTCCACATGCGGCATCACACACATTCCCATTAGTAGAAAAATAAACACGTATATCAATTAGGAAAAGCAGTATATATATTTGTCCTAAAGTCCTAGACTTTAAAGAGCTATGAATCCTATGTTCCTGACAAAAATGGCTCCCCGGCGGAGTCGCCATTCTGTGGTACCTTCCCAACTTTAAAGGTTTTTGACCTAAGATCCTAGTGAAGTCAACATATATTAACCCCAATGAAGTCCCTAGGAAAGAAAGAAAGAAAGAAAGAATATGCGGCCCCACGGTGGGCGCCACTTTTCTGTAGCAGCCACCGCCATGAAAAATATTTGTCCAAGGTTTTCACCTTAAATTTTAAGAAAGGAATTATGAGGCCCCACAGTGGGCGCCACTTTTCTGTGGCAAATTTTTTTTTCTGGTTTCTACCTAAGAGATGGGAAGAGAACAAGAAGACTCGTTGTCCCCAGTGAAGTCGCCATTTTTCTGTAGCGCGAATTTTGGGACGTGGTTGCGAAGAACTATCGCTTTAGGGTACTACAACTCGATTCATTTTTTATCCTATTGAAGCTCATGAAGGAAGGGAAATAGATCTCTCTAATTAACCCTACTTGCAAACTGAGTTTGAACAGATGTCTGTTGGTTTACAGATGCTACAAAGATTGTGGGTCTCTCTTAGGTTATTTTGTTAAAATAGTGCCCGAGCGATTGGTACGATGTTAGGACTGGTGCTTTTCGATTGATATGTGAAGGTACGGGATTTGGGTTTTTGTTGAGTGTGCTCGCTAAGATTTTTCTTTCAATCTTATGCCTACGTATTCCCGTTTACCGAAACGGGGAAATCAGAGCGATCGTAGTTCCTCCAATTCTACGGGAGGAAATGGTGTTTTGGTGTCTTGTTCAAAGCCCAAGACGTGAAGCTGAAAAGGTGGTTTATATCTTGATCAAAGCCCAAGATGTGAAGCTGAAGGGTCTATTTGTATCTTGTTCGAAGCCCAAGATGTGAAGTTAAAATGGTGTTGACTTTAGAGAGAATTTGTCATCTCTAAAGGGGTCTGTTTGTCACAATTGTTGGGTGACTGGTTATAAAGGAGGATTACTTTAACTGGGATATGTGAATCCAACAATGCCATAATTTCCTTTATAAGGGTTTTCGACCTGAAGGAGAAGACTTTAACTCAGTGTAGAGCAATTCCATCTTTCCTTAGGAATTTTTCATGCTAAAAGAGGGACAGTGGCATGGATGTAGATGATCCAGAGGCTTGCCGCTTACAGCAATTAGATGAAAGGAAAAGAGTTGTTGATGTTTGTATACTGTGAACGAGGCACAACTTTGATGCTAAAAGGTTGATTGACTCAACCGAGGTTTCCTTATACAAAGCCTAAGAGGAGGCTATTGACCCAACAAGAGGGTAATTTTTGTGTGTCTCGTACGAATCCCGAAAGAGAGGCTAAAAAGGGTTGACTCTACAGGAGAATCTTTTATATGTGTCTTGTACGAAGCCCAAGACGGAGGCTAAAGGTTGGACTCAACAAGAGGGCCTTTTATACTCAACAAGAGAGTATTTTGTATCTCGTACAAAGCCCGAGATGGAGGCTAAAAGGGATGACTCAACAAGAGAGTCTTTTATACTCAACAAGAGAGTGATTTGTATCTCGTACAAAGCTCGAGATGGAGGCTGAAAGGATGATTGACTCAACAAGAGAGTCTTTTTGTATCTCGTACGAAGCCCGAGATAGAGGCTAAAAGGGTTTTTGACTCATCAAGAGAGTCTTTTATACTCAACAAGAGAGTGTTTTTGTATCTCGTACGAAGCCCGAGATGGAGGCTAAAAGGATGGTTGTTTCAGTTGAATGACAGGTCCAGAATGTTGGTTAAAAGAGAAAATCAGTTCTTATATGAGTACTGTTTGCACTCAGGGATTTGATTCGAGGATCAGGGTTATTTCCTGTTCTTTTAAGGAAATGGGAAATCCAAAGGGTATTGAGACTGCCCGAGTCTACGGGTTTCATCTCCTAGTTTTGAAAGGAGCTTGAGAATGTCTTTGAGACTCACGGGAATTAGACTATCCAAGTCTAGAGTTTCATTTTTTGTACTACGTTTAAGAAACAGCAGTAGCAAGATCTAGACTTTTTGAAAGACTGTTCTATTAGGATGACTAATTTATGTTCCTATACCTCTAGGAGGTCGTCGAGACAATTTGTACGAAGCCCAAAAGGAGGCTGGAAACTTTTAAGAAGCCGAGGGACAATTTGTACGAAGCCCAAGAGAAGGCTATCATTCCCGGAGGAAGAAATCATTTATACGAAGCCTAAGAGGAGGCTGTGAATACTTCTAAGAAGCCGGCGGGTCCTTGTACAACGCCCAAGAGGAGGCGAGGATGCTTTTAAGAAGCATGTGGGTCCCCAAACCCCGAGAAATTCAAGGCAGGCTATTCACAGAGAATAGATCAAGCTAGGAAAGTTCGAGAATTTGGAAGAAACTCAAGAGATGCCATTCACGGAGAAAAGATCATCTCTGAGGAATAGAGTTTCTTTGACGATTTCTAAAGGTGACAGTCTGTGAAAGGGTTCACCGAGAATGCTGCCTTTCACATCTCCATATTGTTTAACCCCAAGAGGAGGGAAGACTGTATCTGGTAATCCTATGGGGATGTAGTTTTGTCTACTTCTAAGGGTGATCAACGATCTTAATGCTAGACGTAGTTGCCGGGGAAACTCTAAATATCTATACTATTATTACACAGTTTATATGAGTTTATGAAAGAAGACTTATAGTGAAACAGCCCCACAATACAGTTATATGTATATGAAAGCGGATAAAGAAAGCATATAACCACTTACTCGGTTGTAGAGCTTCCATGCTGTTTGGTTAGTTGTTCAACAAAGAAAGATTGAAAACAACAGTATATACAAAATCAAAGGAGAAAGTGCTTTGAAAAGATGTTGGGGCTTACAGCTCAAAGAGAAGCCCAAGGTTTTATCAGTGATCGCATTGTGAGTTTGAATTTGTACAGGGACTTATACAAGTGACTGAGGCCCAAGAAAGGTTTTCTGTACAAAGGGATGGGTCTTACACTCTCTCAAGAGGCCCAAAGAGTTTTAAAAAATGGGGCTTATAACACGAGGGTAGGCCCAGATGTTTTTTGTTTTGAAATAGTGATCGCGCCGAGATTTTCTTTTAACATAGAGGGACTTATACAATATCTGTGGCCCAAAATTATTTTGGTTAAAAGGGGATTCGGTCTTACACTCTAATAGAGGCCCAAAAGGTTTTGAATGGGTCTTATAGCTCGAGGAGATGCCCAAGGTTTGTTTTTCAACAGACGATGATCGCGTCGAACTTTTTGAAATACACCGGGACTTATACCATAAGTGGGGCCCAAAAATATTTGTGTATTTACAAAAGGGGTTGGGTCTTACACTCTATTAGAGGCCAAAAGTGTTTTTAAAAAAGAAGAATGGGTCTTACTACTCGAGGGTAGGCCCAAAGTTATTCGCGTACAAAACGACGATCACGCCGAGGTTTTTGAAAATACCCTGAGGGACTTATACGATAAGTGAGGCCCAAAATAGGTTATTTTACAAAAAGGCTTGGGTCTTACACTCTATTAGAGTACCAAGGAGTTTTTAAAAAAGAACGATGAGGGTTGAATTAATCAAAACCCTAATTTGTTTCCAAAATGTATTTTAATTGAATAAAAAATTCAATTAAAATGATCAAAATTGTTTAACATGTGGAAAACAAATTGTGATCTTGGATTAATGTTTCAAAAATCATGTTTTGACCTACAAAATGATTAGAAGTCGTTAAAATTTACAAAATCAAGAGGAAAAAAATATTTTAAATGTAAAAAATAATTAAAATATTAATTCTTTGCAAAAATATCAATTATATGAAATAAATAATATTTTTGGGATTTTTTTATAAAATAAAATATTTTAACATTTTTGTGAATTATTAAAAAAAGAATCAACTCAAAATCATTAAAACTCAGATATAAATTAATTTTTGAATCAATTAAATAAAATCACAAAATTCAAATATTTGAATTTTCAAAAAAGGGTGCCAAGAACACCCAAGAACACGCGCGTGTTCTGAATTTTGCCCAGATTTGCATTTTTGCTCCAATCTCCCTGAATACTTGATTATATCATGCAAACCACCTATCAATCTGCTCGTTTCAACCTCACGATCATGTCTATGGTCTTTAATTTCATTTATGTTTAACATGGAATAAGAAATCAAGACAAAACCTCAAGAACCCTAAAATTTGCATGAAGGCTGAGAATTTTGATACACGATTCAAACAAAGTAATTAATTGAGGGGAAACATTCTATGCATGATTATGAACATTTGGCAAAAGTATTATGCGAGGAAATATGCATATATTAAGAGATGACCAAGTTTAGGCTTACTTGAAGGTCGTGACAGCAAGAGCAATTTGATTTTTGAGTTGGAGGTGTTACAGATGGGTTGTGATGATCTGAACAGCTTCAATGGATGTTGTGGAGTGTGTTGCAAGCTTTGGAACACTTTGGAAGTCTTTGGATCAAGCTGGAGCACTCCAACTGCATAATTGAAGCATAATGGCTAGGTTGATAGGTGATTTTGAGCTGGGGGTGTTACAGTTGGTGTTTAAGTGTTTGGACACCTCCAATACATCTTATGTGATGTCTTTGGGCAATTGGAATGGATTGCTTATGGCTATAACTCAAAACCCGATAGTGGTTGCTCAAAAATAAGAAAACTTGGCACTTAAGAGAGAATGAGAGAAAGCAGTACTATAACTGGCTTTGGTGTGAGTTGAATGATCCATTGGAACCTCTATTTATAGGTGATCAACTCTTGTCTTGGAGGAATATTGAATGGCGACTAGATCAGATCACATCCAAAGGTTTTGGCTTGGTGGCATTTCTTCTCACACAAGGCAACCTAGCCCCTCCCAAGAGCAGGGCTATGCCTTGACCAAATTCACATTCTTCAGATGTTTTTATTGTTGTTTAATCAGAGAACTTGACTGAGTAGAGTGGCTTTGTTGAAAGTGCCCTATTTCACATAAATGCCTTTGAATTTGAAGGCATATATGCCAAAATGCATTAATCTCAAGTTGGAAGATCTCTTGCCCTTTGGACTCAACCTTATCAGTTGGATCAGTTGGCTTATGATCAGATTGGATGCATGTGGCATAGTGATCATTACTTTTGACTCAGAAATTGTGAATGGCAAGAAAACTCACAAACTGATTTTTCATGGCAGCCTTGGCATGGTGTGTTGTAGCAGCCATAACTCTTGGCTCAAGTGGAGTGGTTTCATGCCAATGAGTTGCTTGGATTGTAGGCAACATGCACAACAACATTGATGTTTATCTCTGGAACTGATTTAGCTTGCATCTATGTGAAAAAATCCCACAAGTTTTGGTGTTTCAACACAAAATCTGCCTTGCCCAGAATTTTTCTAAGTGTTGGAAAAGTTGTACTTTCATGTTTTTAGTGATTTTGATCCAACCATAACTCAAAATCCATAATGAATTTGGAGAGGGGGTCAGTTTTTAGCTTTTGTAGAGGGCCATAAGATCTACAAATCAGGCTTTGGATGGGGAAAATGGCTTTGTGGTTTAGGAGTTATGATCCTCCAAAGTTGGTACCCTTGCCACTTTATTTCCTAACTTAGAAAATTTTCTAAGTTTTTATGGTTACCCCTTTTACAAGTTATCCAACTTTTCTTGATTTTTCTTGATGAATGATGATTCAAATCACACATTAACATCATTTTAGGGTTAAAAAACCATAAAAGTGAAAAATCTCAAAAAGTCAAAGTTTGACTTTTGTGCACAGTGAATTTTTATCAGATGAATTCCAAACTGTGCGATCCCCTAGGAAATCATGACTTTGACCTAAATCAAACTTGATGGACATGTTTCATGGGTGTTATAGGGTATATTGAATCATGTCTTAGGGCTTGGGAGCATGTCCTGGTCAAAAGTCAAAGATACAGTTGACTTTTCTCGCGAAACCCTAATTGTGGCTCTGATGAAATTGAGACTTGTTGCTCAAGCTTCTTGGATTAATCCATTGTTGCAAATGGATCAATGTAGTATGTTGGAGACCTTCAAATCATGTCTCGAGGTCTTGGCTCATGATTTGTCCCAAAAGTTAACTTAGGGGTTAATTAGGTCAAGAAACCCTAATTCCTGATTTTTGATGAATGCATCCCCTAAGGCTAAATTGACTTGATGATTGGGTTTATGATGTCCCTTGGAGAATCATAGGTTATGCTTTGAAGCAATGGCTCATGCCCATAGGAAAATTTCCATCTGGAGGCTGGTCGACCAAACCCTAATTTGGTGACATTGGCGATCTTTTGAGGCTTGATCCACATGGAAGGGAGCAGCCTTGTGCTTAATCCTTAAAGTGGGAGTCCTCTTAATCCCTTGTAGATATTTGAGAGGTTATACAAGTTGAAGATCATGTCATTTCTTGATTGATCATTTGTCTAAGAACTCTGAGAGGGCTTGAAACCCTAATTCTGATTGTAGTGGATGCTCACCCATCTTTGGGGAGACTGATGAGGCAAGATAGTTCATCCATATTGTGATGATTATTTTCAGAATGATGGGGAATCTTAGTGGTCAAAATTTGGGGTATGACAACACCCTTGACTCATATTGACTTAGCTGGCACAATCCTATGTATCTTCCTTGAGAAGAACCACTTCAACTGATCTGAAGAAACACTACCTTGCAAGACATGGATGGTGAAAATAAATCACCCCCAATTTCTTCAGATTGATGATCTTCAGAAACATCCTAGATCTATAAGAGCAACCAGAGGACTCCAGATACATAACAGAGAAGCCTTTATGAGTGGACTTAAGAGAAATCTCAAGTGTCTTGGACATGAATATAACTCATCTTCCCTCCAAACTGACTTCAAGATACCTGAAGAAACCATCCTTCCAAGTAACAAGACATCAAAGGCAAGTGGCAACAAATACCTCTCTCCATTCCATTACTCCCTGCTAGAATGACTAGAACTTCCATAAATGTTGACACCTTCATGACAAAAAGAGGATAGACAAAGTCTTCAATCTAGCTTTACTTTCAAGAGCAGAAGACAACCGGCAAGATTAGAAAATGCTTCCACCATCTTCCTTCTTCAAACCTCTGGATAGTGAACATCTCAATCTATTCCAAGAATAGACTTTTCTTGAACCACAACTCCAGAATCACACAGGTCACCCAGAGTTCTTCCATCAGAGACACATGCAGGGGAACACTAAAGAACACCTTCAACAATCTTCAGTCAAGATGTCAAGACATCTTATGAGACATCATGCAGAGAAGAACCTCTTCACCAGCAGCAGCTGGAGCAACTTCACAATAGAAAAGACAACCAAACAGTAGTTGTCATCCTTGATCCAATACCAATCATTCTAGATATCCAATACCTTTGAAAACATCAAAATGAAAGGTCTGATCGTACAAACACACACCTTGTTTAATGAACCAGAAAGTATCTCCCAAGATCTCATCTAGAAACAGATAGGATGCCTGCTCTAATACTAATTGAAATTCTGGTATAGCAGATTGCAGATGTCCTAACAACATGTCACAACAATGTTCTCTGCATAACTTTAAAACAAGGGCAGAATAATCAAACTAACACTCTGAATATCAGCAACAGAATCATGACATATGTTTCAACATTTGTTATAACATGTTAATCAATAAGCAAATACTGAACTGTAAATTTGCAGAATGATAAATAACATAAGATATGTTAACCTAGTTCGATGCAATTCACCTACATCTGGGGCCTACCAAGCCAGGAAGAAGAATCCACTGTCAGTAGTATAGTTTTACGTAAACAACCTCAGGTTTATAGTAAACAGCCTCCGGTTTACCTATCACAACCCAATGAAAACTTTATCTAAGAATTCCATCCTAGATAAGAGAAACCTATCTTACTCCCTTAATCACCTCCTGTGATATCTAACAGTTACAATCGATAGCAACTGCATCATTCTACTTGAAAGACCCCTCTTTCAATGTAAAGTTCAGCTAAGCAACCTTGACTAACAATCCTCCTCGGATTCTATTTGATTTGCTTCAAAGCTTCATCCAAGAACAATATACAATTCATTACCTCAAGGCTTCTAAATCTGTATAAACATTTATGTCTACCACAAGGTATCCAACTGATACAAAGGGAGACTTATAGCATAAGAAAGCCATACGACTCTCAAAACCCTAAACCCTTTTTCCCTTTACAAAAATGTTACAAAGGATTATTTCATCTACCATAGGTTTAGGTCTTTCTTTTATAACCATAAAGAATACTGGATTTAGGCTTCAAAATCGCAGCAATTCTGTTCCTCAGAATCTACAAAATATTCTCCTCATGAATAGTTTCTTCAATCCTAAGTTTCCTAAAATGTTTTCACACTTTAGAAAACGGCATATCTTCAAATTCCAAGAGAATATCTGATTCCTTAGTCTGAACGCCACCTAGGATACACAAACGATCTTCTGCAATCTGAATTTAAATTAACAGATTCAAACTAGATTTAAAAACTGTAACAAACAAAAATGTCGAGTAACCCTGTTAGGACATCTTGTCAAAACATCTTGTTCTTTAAGTTCTACTACATGTTAGGACATCTTGTCCAACATGTTTCTGTCAGGTTTGTTTTACCAAAATTAATACCAATCAAAAACTAAGGAGCCTTCATCAATCTTTTAACATCAATGATCCGCAAAGAGGATAACAACATAAAATCTGCTTGAAGAATTGAAGAAAAGCTGTTGGGGAATCATAACAACCCAAATATTTCTGACTCTTCCTGGGAATTAGGAAAATTCACATGAACTTTGCCTCAAGGAATGAAGAGATCTGTTGCAGAAACATGATGGATCCACTGGGGATTATAATCATGTAAACAGTTACACAAACTCTTCTGGGAAAGCGAGGCGGATCTCCTAGAGATACAAGAAAACTTTCAAGGGATTAACCAAATCTGAGCAAAGCATCCTGGATTTGCTGGGGAAAACAGCCAAAGGTCAAGTTGTGGGGTATTTTAGATCAATACTCTCATAGATGAGAGAAACCCAATAGGTGACTAATATATCAGTACTCCTTAAACAGGGATGTCATCAGCAACAACACTGTGGAACATCCGAAATAAATGCACAAACTTCACTGGGAGGATAAATCTCTGAATAAAACAATCTGGATAGAAATACATCCTGGACTTGTCGGGGAAAATAAAATGTTAACATCACTGCTCTATGCTTGGGAAACATTCAAAACAATAATGCACTACCTCCGTTGGGGAATCGGCAAGGATAAATCTCTGGGTAGAACAACCTGGAGAGAAAGACATCCACAAGACAAGATAAAACCCGGCAAGCGGCCACTACGTCAATACTCCTTAGGGGGAAATAACATTGCTCTCTGTTTGGGGGCACCTAAAGCAACAACAACAAATCTAGAGGGTAAAAATCTGAGTGGGGATTCCTCATATAACTTCTGCTGGGGACAGCAAAAGACGAATCCCTACGTGGAGACTAACACCAAGGAGAGGTGGACCTCAAAATACTCAACCGCCTGACCATAACATAATTGGCTGGAGAAGAACCGGATCAAGACCTAGCTGGGGAAAAACCAAACAACATCAGATCTTATAAATTTAACACATCATAACAAACCTTTGAAGGAACCCATCATCTTGTCAACAACTAGTTATATCCACATGAACAAATTCTGTTAAGTAACTATCAACAAACTCTACTGGGGAGTAAGGACGAACCCTGCTGAGGAAAACACTAAGCTTTGTGCTTCACGATTTTACCATTCTTGGAGTAACCGTTGACATTCCTTTATATATTCATAAATCAAAGGAATTTTTTTTATAATTTTCAAAATTTAAATCAATTATTCACATTTTGTTTCAAAAATCATCATCAACAAACAATGAAATTTTGCAAACAGAAACAAAGTAAGAATTGCAAATAAAGGGACAAAGGCCCAAATTTTTTTAATAGAATGGTAGTCCGCAAATGGCGTAACTCCATGGATCATTACAAAATTTGAAAAATGGTAAATACATGGAAAGGGTTACATTGAAATACAATGACCACTATTCTCCCTAACAACTTTGAATTCCACTATGCTCAAAACTTGCGTCGAGAATGATTGAAAGAGAATCATCGGCATGCAATGTTGCTTCCAAGTGATCAAGACTAGCCAGATGCAGTTACTTGCCATAATCCCTAACTTTTTCCTAGATTGCCCTCTCAGGTTTTCAATCTACCGGGATGATTGTTTCTGTTTTTGTCTCTAATTTTTGCATGGACCGCCCTTTCGGGTTTTCAGCCCACCGAGACGCTCATTTTTGCCTAAGTCGTCCTTTCGGGTTTTCAACTTAGCGAGCTGTTCTTTCATTCTTTTAGGCGAAGTATTTCTTGACTGCATCGACATTCACAGGACGAGGGAACTCTTCACCATCCATAGTTGTAAGAATTAATGCATCGCCAAAGAAGGCTCTCTTAACAACATATGGGCCTTCATAATTAGGAGTCCACTTGCCCCTAGAATCAGTGGTAAAAGTCGAGATCTTTTTGCGCACGAGGTCTCCTTCTCTGACCACACGAGGTCGAACCTTCTTGTCAAAAGATTTGTTCATCCTCTACTGATACAATTGGTCATGACACAAGAACGTCATTCTTTTCTCTTAAATCAAATTCAACTGATTGTATCTACTTTGACACCACTCAGCCTCAGACAATTCAGCTTCCATCAAAACTCTCATAGAAGGGATTTCAACTTCTATTGGGAGTACTGCTTCCATACCATAAACAAGAGAGAAAGGTGTTGCCCCTGTTGAAGTGCGGACGGATGTACGATACCCATGTAAAGTGAAAGGGAGCATCTCATGCCATTCCTTATATGTAACAACCATCTTCTAAATGATCTTCTTAATGTTCTTATTAGGAGCTTCAACAGCCCCATTCATTTTAGGTCTGTAAGGAGAAGAATTATGATGCTCAATCTTAAGCTCATCACATAATTCTTTCATCATCTTGTTATTCAGATTCAACCCATTATCAGTGATAATCTTGCTCGGAACACCATACCGACAGATGATTTGGTTCTTGATAAACCGAACCACTACTTGCTTGGTCACATTGGCATATGATGTCGCTTCAACCCACTTGGTAAAATAATCAATAGCCACCAATATGAAACGTTGTCTATTCGACGCTTTAGGATCAATCATTCCAATCATATCAATGCCCCACATGGAGAAAGGCCATGGAGATGAAATAACACTGAGAAGAGTTGGAGACACATGAATTTTGTTAGCATAAATCTGGAACTTATGGCACTTCTTCACATATTTGCAACACTCAGATTCCATCATCAGCTAATAGTAACCTGCTCTTAATATCTTCTTAGCCATTGCATGTCCATTGGCATGGGTACCAAGGGATCCTTCATGAATTTATTTCATCAACATATCTGCCTAGTGTCTATCCACGCATCTGAGCAAGACCATGTCATAATTTCTTTTATACAGCACTTCATCATTCAAGAAGAAACTACCAGCCAATCTTCTCAAAGTCTTCTTATCTTTCTTGGATGCCCCAAGTGGGTACTGTTGATTCTGAAGAAAGCATTTGATATCATGATACCACTGTTTATCATCAACAACCTCTTCAACTACAAACACTTGAGCTGGTCTATCAAGACTCATAACATCAAATTTTGGCACATCATTCCACCGATTCACCACAATCATTGAGGATAAAGTTGCTAAAGCATCTGCCATTCGATTCTTTTCTCTGGGTGTATAGTGAAACTCAACCTTATTGAAGAAAGTTGAAACCCTTCTTGCATAATCTCGATAAGGAATCAAATCAGGTTGACGTGTTTCCCATTCCCTTTTAATTTGTTTAATCACCAGGTTTGAATCTTCGTATACATCAAGAATTTTGACTCTTAAATCAATAGCTTCTTCCAAGCCCATAATACACGCTTCATACTCTGCCGCATTATTTGTGCAAGTGAACATCAACCTTGCGGTGAAAGGAATATGAGAACCATGAGGAGTAACAATTATTGCCCCAATACCATTGCCATACTCAGTAATAACTCCATCAAAAATCAAACCCCAATGGGATCCACGCTCATGCCCTTCTTCAGGTAATGGTTCCTCACAATCTTTAACCTTTAGATACATCACATCCTCATCAAGAAAATTAAACCTGATAGGATGATGATCATCAATTGGATGGTGTGCCAAATGGTCAGCCAAAACACTTCCTTTTTTCTCTTTTTGAGTTTGGTACTCGATATCATATTCTGACAACAACATTCGCCAATGAGTAATCCTCCCAGTTAAAGCAGGCTTTTCAAAGATATACTTGATTGGATTCATTTTGGATATCAACCAAGTTATATGATTCAACATATATTAGCGGAGGCGCTTGGCAGCCCAAGCTAAATCACAACATGTCTTTTCAAGCATTGAATACTGAGACTCACAATCGTTGAACTTCTTGCTCAAATAATAAATGGCAAACTCTTTTCGACCAGATTCATCTTGTTGGGTCCATAGATTTTTCAAACACAGTCAAATACATAATCAATGGTCTTCTATCCATGGGAGGAGACAAAATCAGAGATTCAAGCATATACTCTTTAATTCTTTCAAAAGCCTTATGACAATCCTCTGTCCATACACAACTCTGATCTTTGCAGAGAAGCTGAAGATCAGCACAGAAGTGGCAGTCATATTGAATATAAATCGAGAGATATAATTCAAACGTTCCAATAATCCTCTTATTTGTTATTCTGTTTTGGGCGTAGACATTTCCTGAATAGCTTTAACTTTACCAGGATCAACTTCAATACCTTTCTGACTGACAATAAACCCCAACAACTTTCCAGAACGGACACCAAAAGTGCATTTATTAGGATTCAAACGGAGCTTAAACTTTCTCAAACGTTGAAACAACTTCAATAAGTACTCAATATGATTCTCTTCAGTCTTCGACTTACAAATCATATCGTCCACATAGACCTCAATCTCTTTATGCATCATATCATGGAACAGAGTGGTCATAGCTCTCTGGTACGTTGCACCAGCATTTTTCAAACCGAAGGGCATCACTCTGTAACATAATGTTCCCTAGGGTGTAATGAATGTTGTCTTTTCCATATCCTCAGGTGCCATCTTTATCTGATTATAACCAAAAAATCCATCCATAAAAGAAAAGATACTGAATTTAGCAGTATTATCTACCAACATATCAATGTGTGGTAATGGAAAATCATCTTTTGGACTTGCTTTATTCAAATCTCTATAGTCAACGCACATTCGGATTTTTTCGTCTTTCTTTGGAACAGGCACAATATTGGGCACCCATTGAGGATACTCAGCAGTCACAAGAAAACCAGCATCAATCTGCTTCTAAACCTCCTCTTTGATCTTCACAGCCATGTCGGGATGAGTTCTTCTTAATTTTTGTTTCACAGGTGGACATTCAGGCTTCAACGGCAATCTATGCTTCACAATATCAATATCAAGACCAGGCATGTCTTGATAAGACCAAGAAAACACATCGACATACTCTCTAAGAAGATCTACCATCTTCTTCTTAACATCTGACTAATGCAGTGCCCCAATCTTGACTTCTTTTCTATTTTCCTCTGAACCCAAATTAACTAATTCCACCAGCTCTTCATGAGGCTGAATGGCTCTTTCCTCATGCTCAAGCAACCGAGAAATTTCATCTGGAATCTCCTCAATATCCTCTTCTTCAACTCCAAACACAAGGAACTCAAAGATGGGAGAAGGCATATGGTCATTGTTTTCAGTGGGTTTAACAATCAATCTGCACAATGATGTATGTTTGATTTCAGAATATGAACAAGAAAGGAAATTATTATGCAGATAAAAATGATCATTACATTATTATTTTTTTTGGTTTTTTATGTTACCATTTTTCAAAAATAAGGTAAAAAGGGAAAACATAATATGGATAAACAAAATAACATTTTATTGATGATGATAAAAAGTTGAAACAAAACCATCTCAAATTCACTTTCACCTTGGGCATAGTGAAAGGATTTTTGAAATAAACAAAAACAAATTACTTTGAAATATGAATAACAGTGGGAACATCAACATTTATCCAATTCTGGCAAATCTGTCCATGCGTCACAAAATCGAGGAATTTTTCCTCTGGATCATCTTCAATGATGGCACTGACTTCATATTCAGGTTCTTTAAGC
This sequence comes from Lathyrus tuberosus, assembly GCA_022829125.1. Taxonomy (NCBI): domain Eukaryota; kingdom Viridiplantae; phylum Streptophyta; class Magnoliopsida; order Fabales; family Fabaceae; genus Lathyrus; species Lathyrus tuberosus. The sequence goes on along the minus strand of JALAZF010000012.1, from coordinate 18,196,308 downwards.
CTTGGTCGAGGGGAATCATATCCAGGATCATCATGGTATGGCCCCCATTCCAGGGGATCAATCTCATATTCTTGATCGTCTTAAATGATCGTAGCAGTGGAGTGATCTTTGTTGATGAATCAGGCGCTGTGAAAGGCCTCATTAATACACTTCAAATCTCTTTTAACTATACCAGGTGAAAATCCTAAACCACTTTTGTCTTTATTATCAACCACATTATACTTATACTGCTTTAAAAAACCCAAATCTTCGAAAGTGCGAATTCGAGTGCTGTCGATCCCCATGTACCATTTCAAGGTTGCGCCAGAACAACTGTCTTGAAAGTAGTGAATGAGAAGCTGATGATTATTGGTCTGAGTCAACATCTTGTGAGCGTACATAGTAAAATGGCTCAACAGACAAGAGTTACCCTTATACTTTTCACAGTCAGGGACCTTGAACTTATGCGGGATCTTAACATTAGGAACTAGGCATAACTCATGGGCATTCTTCCCAAACAGTTCTTTACCCCCTCAAAGCATTGATTTCTTTCTGCATTTTAGCAAATTGATCTTGTATCTCTTCCATTTTCTCATAAGCATTGACATTCTCACTCGGAGTAGTGTGGAAAATATGTTCTTCACCAAAAGGAACGGTATGAACCACAGGCGGTGGTACATACATCACAGGCTGGACGATGGGAATAGCTGGAACTTTAATAGGTGGTGGTGGTTGATAACCTTTAGGAACAAAGTTAAGAGGCATGCCCCAGGGGAAATCAGGATTCATGGAGTGTTGAGGAACAATAGTAGGCACCACAGAGATAGGCGTGGAGACAATCTCAGAAATGATTGTCCTTTGCACAGGAGTCGAAGACGGAGGATGAAGGGGTGATTGATTCTGAGTAGCCACCAATGCTTCCATCATAGCAGTGAGTCTTTCTAAACTATCCTTCTGAGTTGTTACTTCCTCTTGAAGCTCACGGTTCTCTTGTTGCAATTGATCCATCTTTTTCTTCAGATTAGCTCGAGTATTATATTGGTGCGACAACTTGGATGAATGAAGACCAAGAGAAACATAAGACACCTGGAAAAGGAAAAAAAAAACAATGCACAAATGATGCTAATGCAAATGCAAAATGAAAATGTTTCATTCATCTTTCAAGGATCTATAAAGCAATTGCAAACATTGTAAAGAAATAACACTTTTTTGAAATACAGATAAACATCTCATTTTATTGAATATTGGAAAGAGCTACACTTGGAAGTACAAGTTACAAAGGATCAAAATACAATAAGAAAAACCTAGATCCTAAAGATCCTAAGGAGCATCTGATGACGATACAAGATGATACTTCCTTCAGAGTCTCTTAATCTCTCTCTCATAGTTGTCCTTCCACTCAATGAGAAAATTTTTATATGTTTCAGCTGGCTCTTCTGGTGAGATATCTTCATTACTAAATGAAATTTTGGCATATGCAGACAACAGATGTCCTAACACATGTCAAGACATTGTGCTACATAATCATTTAAACTCAGAGGCGCAACAGTAGACTGATACCTTGAATATCAGAACTGCACAATCACAGATGTCACGCCATCTGATCCAACATGTTTATCAAGACTGAACTGAAAATAGCAGAATGATAAACAACACAGAATATGATGACCCAGTTTGGTGCAACTCACCTACATCTGGGGGATACCAATCCAGGAAGAAGTAATCACTATCAGTAGTATAGTTTTATGCAAACAACCTCAGGTTTACAGAAAGCACCCACGCTAACCTATCACTACCCAATGAAGACTTTATCATTAGAAGTCACATCTAAATGATAAGAGAACCCCCTCTCACTTCCTAAATCAGAACCTGTGATTATCTAACAGTTACTACACCATGACTGTATCTACCCTATTGAAAGACACCCCTTCCAATACAACGTTCAGCCAAGACTCTTGACTAACAACAATAATTGGTTTTGCTTAAAAGCTTCAACCAAGAACAATACTCAACTCTTGCTTCAAAGCTTCGAGTGACAATAATTTACAACAACCTATGTCGACCACATAGTATCAAAAGATACATGGGTGACTTACAAACTACACAAGAGACTCTCAAAACCCTGAACCCTTATGTTGCACCGACGGCTTGTTGTTGTGTGTGTTTGCTATTTTAGGTCTAGCAAGTCCTTATTTATAGACTCCGGCATTATGGGCTTGGACTCTTCAATCAGGTCCAATCTTCACGTTTTAACTCATATAAAAAAATAAGCTGCAAGATCTTCTCCCCAAAAATAGGAACAAATCTCCAAATAGTTTCCTAAAAAGTCTCCAAATCCTTTTTATGAAATCCAATTAAATCTGCACATTGTTCCTAATAAATCTCCTTAACCTGCGTATAATGATGAGACATATCCAAAATATTCTCATCAAAACAAAATAAATCTGTCAAGAGATATACAGCAGCAGTACATGTTGTACCAGACAAAGATGTCGTGATATCTCCTTCGACATCTTGATTAAAAGTCATATGACAACAAAATAATAACACCTGCTGTACCAGACTGAGATGTCATGACATTTGTCATCGACATCTGTCTGAACCACATAACAGCAGTACCTGCTGTACCAGACCAAGATGTCATGACATCTGTCATGGCAGTAATACTGCCATGACAACATCTTACTCAACATCTTGCCAAGTATTATAACCATATCTGTACTAATGTCTGATCAACCATGTCAGGACATCTTTCCCAACATTCTGCTGTAAACTTGTTTTAGCCAAAATTTAGTCAATCAAAGACCTAACACTAAACTCATTGCAAGAGTCATATTTCCTAGTGAAATCAATCACCTTATTAGCTAATTCTCATTCACTTTCATCATCAGAATCAGACCAAGTGATTGACAATCCCTTTTTCGGTTTCTTCACAAAATTAGGAAACTCAAATTTGATGTGACCAAACCCTTCACACTCATAACATTATGCTCATTTGCCTTTGTCTTATTTAGAGGACTGGTGCCTAACACCTTGTCTAGGACATTTGTCCTCCATTTTCTATCCAGTTTCTTTAATGAGTTATTAAACTTTCTACCAACAAGGGTTATAACCTCTGATAAGTTTTCTCCACCTTGATCTTCATCATCTTCAGTGTTGGACACAAAAGTTATACTTTTGTTTTTATTTTTAGATATGTCATTCAAATCCATCTCAAAGGTTTGTAAAGAACCAATGAGTTCATCAACTTTGATGTTGGTTAGGTCTTGAGCTTCTTCAATAGTTCTTACCTTCATATCAAACTTCTTGGGAAGAGATCTTAGGATTTTTGTTGTCCAACTTTTCTTCACACATCTTCTCTCTTAATGCAAATGAAGTATTGGCAATGTCACATGGCCTCATGTTGAAGTCATAGATAAATTCATCTTCATTCATTCTCAAATTCTCAAAATTTGTAGCGAGGAGCTTCAGCTTTGACATCCTAACCTTGGATGTGCCTTCATGAGCAGTTTTGAGAATCTTTCATGCATCTTTTGCTTCAGTACATGTGTTGATTAATCTAAACATGTTCTTGTCAACACCATTGAAGATAGAATTTAAAGCCTTGAAGTTTCCAAGAGCTTCATTATCTTTTGCATTAGTCCACTCAACTTCTAGCTTTAAACTTGATGTACCATCTTGAGAAATAATCATAGGGTGTTTCAAACCTTTTACCACAACCTTCCATTTTTTTTGTCCATGAATTTAAGAAAGGCAGTCATTTTAGCTTTCTAGTAATCATATTTGGTGCCATCGAATACAGGTAGTCTATTGACATATCCTCCATCCTTAGTGATGTCCATATGAACAAAAAATATCTTCTATGAAGCTCACCCAAACAGAATAGGATGCCAGCTCTGATGCCAATTGAAATTTTGTTCACAAGGGACAAATGTTGGATCATATGCCTAAGCCAACGTGTTCAACATCTTAAACCAGAATTAACAAATAGTTTATAAATAATATGATCAAAGTAGAAAGCAATAAAAGGAAACAAATATTTGTTAACCCAAATCGGTGAAACCACACCTACGTCTGAGGGACACTCTACCCAAGAAAGGAAATTCATTATTTTAAATTAGTACAATTAGTCTTATAGGAATAACAATCTCATGTTGTTCGATGCTTCTTCCTAATCCTAGTGACTTTCTATTTATAACTCCCCATAAATATGAGAAACCCTCTCACTTTCTCTCAATCACTACACCTAAGTGATCATATCAATAAACAAAATATTGATGTTGAATTACAACTCAACTAAACAAACCAAACTTTATGCTACAAGATATGAATAAAAGAAATAGAATGGTGTAAAAACAATAACACAAACAAAGACTCAAAGGATAAACCCTAACACACAAAATGTTTAATACTTTCCCACTTCAAACATTAGTTTTGGGTCTCCTTAAATAACAATGCAGATTCTAGCCTTTTCCAATGGGCATTTGATCACGTCCAGAATTGTAGGATATCTTGTTAAGATTTGTTTTTCAATTATCCTCCAAATAGATTTTATTTGATTCAAATTTAAATCTCCATTTAATATTAATTTGATCATGTCCAATCTAATCGAACAAATCCGCATAAATGAATTTCTAAAAGATAGCAACAAATTTGATTGAAACAATCATAAAATAACGCACAGATCAACTACAACATTAGCCTGCTGACAAGGGCTAGATGTTGCACATATACTGGGACATCAGTTCCCACATGTGTCTTTTCTTCATAAAAATAGCTTGAGCATGCCATATTGTTTTGCATAATGCAACCAATCCAAAAAGGAACAACGGTAATGTTATTGTAACTAGGTGGTATATAGAAGATTTCAAAGCCAGAGTTCTCAACCTTTTTTCTAATGGTAAATTTTTTAAAACATTCTAATAATAAACATGTATTAACATTTAACACAACTTTGGTCACTGATTTTATAATTTTATATTGTGGCATAAAGGTTGGATGTTAGAGATGGAAAAGAAGTAAATTTTGATGAGTGTCCAAGAAGTGATTTACAGATGCAGGGTACAAAATATCATGGACCTGTAATTTCTTTCACTTTCATATTATGACATTGACATTGGTACATAACTTATAATTTAATTGGACTTTATATTATAATTTTTCATATTGATGATGGAATTCAATCTATGTATCACGTATTTTTGTCAATTATAGAGTGCAAATGGTGTTTCTTAGGACTTAATAAACAAGTATATTAAATTGGTTTTGTGTTAGTGTGTACAATAGCTTTTGAATTTACATATTAATTTGAGTAGCCCTTAAAATATTCTTTATTATAAGTGGTTCAACTTTTCTTTTGGTTGCTTATGCAGAAAGAAAAATAGGGTTTTTGGAGTGATTATAGAGGGAAAAAACTTCTGTTTATTGAAAAAGCAAGAACTTTGTACCAATGTTTTAAAAACCAGACTAAACTAGCCGGTTCAATTGGTTGGACCGAGAACTCGAGCTGAATTCGGTTTGGCCAACCTTTCAAAACTACTAGTGGGTCAAAACCGAGTAAAACTCGAAAAATCGGATTGAACCGTTCAAACCAAAGAATCGGAGCTGGTTTTGTAAAACCATCTGGTTCAAAAGAATGCATCGAATCAGTTATTTTTGATATATTTTTTTGAAAAAATTTAATAAGTTAATATCAAAACTTAAAACATTCCTCAATCACAAAAAAAAATTCCTTGTTTTTTCTACAAACTTACAAACTTCTAAGTTCTATCCGTTATAGTTTTTCTTTAAACCACACCCCTCATCATTACGCCGTCTCTTTCAAATATAGTCATGCGGTCCAGCTCAATATTGATTGTCGGTCAAGTCAATAATGTTTGTCATTGTCAATTATGACTTATTTGTCGTAGTTCAACTCGAATTTACTTATTGTTGTTCAATTAAGTATGTTGCGTTGTTTATTTTTGATAAATTTATCTTATTTAATTTAGGTATTCTTAATTATTTGAATTTTATTTTAGTTATTATGTTTTATTATTTTAATTTTGCTTTGAATTAGTTTAACTTGTTTTATCTTAATTCTTTAAATTATTCTTAAATTAAGGTTGAAATTAAGTGTACAACTGTGTTGTGTTATTATATGTATTATTGATATTGTTGTATTAAATTTGTAATGAATTTTTGAAATATTTATTTTATTAAGTTGGAAACATATGATTGTGTGTGACATATCTATGAAGTTTAGTTTCGTATTATTAGTTCATTTAATAAACGGTTTGTCCGTAGGTTTAGCCTATTGAAACAATTGAACTTTAACCCAGATGTTTCACCGGTTCGATCTTCGGTCTGATTTTAAAAATATTGCTTTGTACACATTTGTGAAGGATCTAAGTGGATTTTTGTTTTTATTTCATCTAAAATTTGGAATTATGTGGAGAAGGAAAAATGGGCAATTTCAGCACTAAAGTTTTCTAGCTGACCTGTAGTCATATTTCTGCAAAACAACTTTTATGTCAGAGTAACCTTATATGTTTGCTAAAGTTTAAGTTTGGATACCTATATATGTATATATTTTGTGGGAATCAACCTTTAATTTTTTTTTTTTTCATTTCCAAACTCTATATTCGTTTTCCATTTTACTTATTTTAATTTTATATTATGCTTGAACGCAAAAATGATGAAGTATACACATGTTAATAAATAACTTATTTTTTATTGTAAAAACAAAGCAAATTGTGGCGGTTGAAACTACCTTTGTGTTAAATATTTGTTTTAGTAAAAATTTAAATGTCAGTTCAAAAAGCAATTATTTACGACCACAAAATCATCATTTTAAACAAATTACAATATGACATTTTGTGTGGTGGTTTATAAAAAACTGTCATATTTTACCCAACGACATCAAAATTTACGTCGTTCGTAAAAAAATGTTTTTTTCTTCGATAATGGAAGTTAAATCGCCACAATTACCTCGTTTTTTTGTTCTTCCCCAAATAAGTAGAGGAAATGGAGATTGCAAAAATAACGGTAGAACATGTGCATGTTTCTATTGGAGAAATATCATTTACATGTTTGGTATGCTAAAAACCATCATCTTCGACAACGAGACACAATACTATGATTTTTTGTAAGAATATAAGAATATAGACGAGGTTTATCTCTATCAAGCATCCACGGGAAAATGGTCAATAGGAGGAAGCTAACAAAATCATACTCTCCGTGATGAGAAAGAAATGCCAATGGACTTTAGGTCGAGCTACTACACAAAGTATTATGGTCGCAACATACAACCCCACACTCATAGACTAAGGAGACTCCCATAAGAATGGTTTGTGGTGTAGATGCAATGCTCTCAGTTGCAATAAACATGCCCATCTAGAAAAGGAACATTTCAGCAAAGAAAATAATTAGGTTAAGCTAAGAAGCTTTGTTGGCTTGATAGAAAAGGTTAGATAAACTCCTCAACTTTAATAATTCTTAACAAAGCAAAGAGTACCAAAAATATAGAATTCTAAGGTGAAACCTATAACAATAGAAGAAGACAACCTAGTGATAAAACAGGTAGTGGCACCAACCAGAAAGTGCAAGTTGTACCTGAACTGGTAAGGGCCTTTTCGAATACGAAAGAAGAGGAAATCCTAAAGGGATAAGGAATTTCAAAGGCTTGGAATGTAAATAATTTATGATATTATTATAGTTGAACGGAGCCTGTAAGGTCAAATACTCAATAACTTTTATTTTTCCAATAAATTAGTAACTCTTAGGGTGACACTTTTTTCCAATGCAAGGGTAGTAGTTTTTAGTGATGCACCATAATTTTTTTTTATTAAAAATGTATAGTGTCACATGTGAAAATCCTCAAATGGTCGACTTACTCCATCCTCAAACAAGACTATCAGAACCTTAGTAGGACTTTAAATCCCTATGGGGTATCTACCAGAACCTACGTAGGACTCTTGAATCCTCTAGGGTATTTATCAGAACCTTAATATTTCTATGATGCCCTATGAAGTATCTACTAGAACCTTAGTAGGACTCTAGGAACCTCTACGGTATTCATCATAACCTTAGTGGGACTCTAAAGTCTTTCAGGGTATCTACCAGAACTTTAGTTGGACTTTGGGACCCTCTATGTTATTTATCAGAACCATAGTAGGGATTTGAAGCCTTCAGAGTATCTACTAGAAGCTTATTATGACTATGGTACCCTTTAAGACATTTATCAAACCTTAGTATAACTCTGAGACCCTCCAAAGTATTTATCACAATCTTAGCAAGACTCAAGGGCCCTTCGGGATATATGAAAGAGCCTCCCGGGGACTCTCATTCCATGGGCTAGGCCATATGGGGAAAAAGTTAAACCAAATCATGAATATAATGTTAGTGAAAGTCATGGTTCATGCCAAAAAAGACACAAAAGATAAACGTAAAACATAAACAAAATTCATTAATTAGAAAGTATGGGGATAACAAAATGTCCCAACAAAGGGAGCGAGATTCCTCGAGTAAAATACAAGAAAAAGAAAAACATAAAATAATATCCTAGCTGGAAGGAACGTCTTCGTGTGAGACCTCTGGTTGGAAGGTCTTGATCTCCCTAACATCTTCGTCATTTGAGGCCACCTCTTTGGGAGATGGTGTCATACCCCAATTTCGCCCCTAGATCAATAAATCGATATACTCATCATGACATTTGCATCATCTTATAACATGCATTTCTTTCAGTATAGTGCTTTAAAAGTCTACCAGAATAAATTTTGATTCTTCAGACAGACCTGTTGAATCAATTTTCAAAAGCGCGTAAAATTAGCAGACACAAAATTTTGAGATTAGGCTTGCAGCTATTTGTATTAATGATCTATGGTTTGCGTAGTTTAACCCATCATGCCCGTTTAATTTTTTGATTCTACTTGCGGTTGCATTTTGATCAACCTGAGCCTTTTCAACCAGGTACTTTTTATTGCGAGATTTGATCTGTGAATCTTAATTTTCTAGAACTTTATTTTACGTAGATTATTTTAATGCGTTCATTTTATTTTTTTCGCGCATTTTCACGCCTAATTTTTATTCATTTTAATTCCTTTTTTTGTCAAAATATCAGAAAAATAAATTGAGCTAAATAAATAATCAATTTGGTTTTTATTTGCTTTATTAAAAAATTGCTCAATTTTATTTCATTTAATTATTAAACTTATTTTTGTCATTCAAAATATCTAATGGTATTTTGGGGTTAATTGAATTTTTAACCCCTAAAACCTAGTATATATATTTATATGTGATTAGCCAAGTGAGAAATGAGAAAACACAAGCGACACCTCTCTTTCATGAGTCTCTCTCTCAATTTCAAAACAAACCAATCACAAAACACCAAGGCGCACCCCACTTGTATCTTTTTCTCTCAATTTCAAACAAAAGGGATAGAAAAAGCTTCTGAAAAAGGAGAGGAAAATGTGACCTATATCACGCTGGACTACCTTTTTCTTCTTTTTTTTTATACCATCCACCGCAAAGAAGGTAGGGCCACATTTTATCATTTTTTTTCACCCAAACTCCCTCCTTCACAATCAGCATCGCATCAGTACCACCCTTTCTTCTCCACCTTTCACAACCTGCACACACAATATACCTTCTTTAAACAGTACCACCGCCCTTCTCTGATCCAAAGGGAGTCAAAGGCTATAGGTTGTGGTGCCTACAACCAGGTTATAGAAGATATATCACAAGTCGTGATGTGTTTTTCAATGAAGTCAAGATGAAGTTCAAGAAAACTGGTGATGTTGGTCGAAGTGCTGAAATCTCTGAAGAGGAGCTGGAACAGGTAGAGACTCCTGTTGAGGTGGAGCATAGTGATGCTGAAGTGCATAACCCAGATGAAGTCGAAGAAGAAGAGCGAGAAGCTGAAGAGACTGAAGAAACTGTCGATGACTACTTACTGGCATGAGATAGGTCGAGAAGAGTCATTAAGCCACCTCAGAGACTTGGTTATGCAGATATTATAGCTTTTGCTTTAATCTCTGCAAGTGAGGTACTTGAGGAAGAACCTAGAGACTACAAGGAAGTTATGAGGAGTCGAAATAATAGTTAATGGCAAAAATCCATGGATGACGGAATGAAATCACTTCATGATAATAACACTTGGGAGCTGATTGAGAAACCTGCAGGAGCCAGGTTAGTCAGTTGTAAGTGGATTTTCAAGGTCAATGGAAGAATCGAATGAGTGATGTCGAAGCGCTTTAAGGCAAGGTTGGTTACTAAGGGGTTCAGTCAGAAAGAAGGTGTCGGTCGACTTTAATGATGTGTTCTCACCTGTTGTAAAGCATAGATCCATTAGAATTTTGTTAGCCATGGTGGCGAAGTTTGACCTGGAAGTTGAACAAATGGATGTGAAGACAACCTTCCTGTATGGTGATCTAGATGAAACGATCCTGATGCGGTAACCTGAAGGGTATGAAGAAAAGGATAAGGAAGATTATGTGTGCAAGCTGAATAGGTCTTTGTATGGCCTGAAACAATCTCCTCGACAGCGGAACAGGAGATTCGACAAGTTCATGGCAGACATTAGTTTCACTAGGAGCCAGTTCGATCACTGTGTTTACTTCAGATTTCGACCTGGAAAATCACTTGTTATTTTGTTGCTTTACGTTGATGATATCCTCATAACTAGCAACAGTGTCGAGGATGTAATGGAGGTGAAGGCTAAACTCAGTAAGGAGTTTAAAATGAAGGATCTGGGAGCTGCCACCAGGATTCTTGGGATTGACATCTAGAGAGATAGAAATTAGTTGAAATTATGCTTATCTCAAGAGACATACCTACGGAAGATTCTCGACAAGTTTGGTATGTCGAATACAAAGCCTGTTGTGACTCCGAAAAATCCTCAGTTTAAGCTTAGTACTACTCAAAGTCTGAGTACTGAAGCTGAAAGAATCTATATGAGTATCATTCCATATGCTAGTATAGTAGGTTCTTTGATGTATGTTATGGTCAGTTCAAGGCCAGACATAGCGTATGGAGTGAGCCTTGTAAGCATGTATATGGCGAATCCTGGAAAGGTGCACTGGCAAGCTTTGAAGTGGATTCTTAGGAACATAAAAGGATCTCTAAATAGAGTCTTGATTTATGGTGAAGCCTGTGGTGATGATAACAAAGTCTAAATCGAAGGATATGCCGACTCTGATTATGCACGTTGTATGGATTCTAGAAAATCTATTTCTGGATATGTGTTCACTATGTTCGGCACAAAAATCAGTTGGAAAGTGACACTTAAGAAGGTTGTTGCCTTATCAAACACTGAAGCATAATATATTACCCTCACTGAAGCTCTGAAAGAAGCATTGTGGCTTGAAGATTTTGCAAAGGAGCTGAAACTTCAAGGTCGAGTTATCACTGTTAAATATGATAGTCAAAGTACAATACACCTGTCGAAGAATTCATCCTATCATGAGCGAACCAAGAACATTGATGTAAGGTTGCACTTCATTAGAGAGATAATCGAGCGTGGAGAAGTCCAAGTGATAAAGGTTTCGACTGATGACAATGTTGCTGATATGATCACCAAGACATTGTCGAGCTGCAAGTTTTTCCATTTTATGCAGTTGATAAAGTTGCATGATGAAATCTAGATTATTCCCTATTATTGTAGAGTTAGTTCCAAGGTAGAGATTTATGAGATATTGGATCGAACTCTAGTGCTGTCGACTGGGATATTGTCAGTAGGTAAAGTTTTCATGTTTTGACAGGAGACAAGCATGAAGTCGAAGCTGGTACACATACTGTAGTCGAAGTGTTACATGTTGTAGTCGAAGTTAGTTCTAGTATGTAATGTCGAATTGAGCCTTGTTTATTGGATCCAATTGTTTATGTTAGCTTGTTGTTTAAGTTAGCTTAGTAGTCTATAAATAGGCTAGTTCTCTCAGAATGTTGAGAGAGATCAATAGTTATTATTCACTTGTAATCATTTGTACTTTAATTGAGTAAGTGAATAGAAAAACAGTTTGTCAAATCCTATTCTCTCTCCTAACCGTTTTATTGTTCATCAAAAAACTTCATTTCTTTATTTATTAATTGGTATTGTTTGTTATAATAGAGACAAAAGATAAACTATGACTATACAATTTAGAGAAACTTTGAGGATTGTATTTTTAGAGAGATGAAATTTCAAATGCAGTGAAGAGAGAAAGGTGTGGAATCACCTATTTATAATTTTCAAAAAATAACTCTCTCTCAGCGAGAATATGCATACTTAGAGGAAATTTAATTAGTCTAAAATTTAATGATTTTTGCTTATAATAGTGACCAAGATTTAAAGTGTTTTTTTTTGCTTATAATAGTGACCGGAGGGAATATAAAATTAGAATTAAACTTAAAACTATTTTCAATTTAATTTTAAAAAATACTTTGAGAGGTGATAAGGTAGAAAAGAAATTGTGTTATTCGTAAATTGAATGTCATGAAAATTTCTCTATAATTAAAAGGGAAGAAGACAATCAAACTATTAATAGTTTTTCTAAAATTAAAAAGGAAGAATACAATCAAAATATTAATAGTTTTTTTTAAAATTATAAAGGAAGAAGACACAAAGAAAGAGCAATGCAGCAGATCACAAAGGCATCAGTCTGGTACTGCAGGTCGTGGGAGTTCTGGAAGATAGTTCAGAGGCTCATTGAGAGAGGAATAGCATCGCAAATGGCAGGTCTGGAGAGAGTCCCTAGCAAAGAGAATATACAGGATGCTATCTTTTGAAGGCATGTAGGACCAATTCTGTTTGTGTATGAGACATAGGAGGAAGATTAAGACATAGCCAGGGGTGACGTTCAACTAATTGCAAGATCAGTGTAAAGTTGGGTGATATCAAGTGACAAAATGTATGGTGGTGGCTGTAATGTTATTGTTCAGTCCAAGTAGAGATATAATATTTTGTATCAGGAGAAATAATCGCAGTGCAGATTACTAAGTATCGAGTGGGCTGAATTTAGATTGGGCAGGTTTTTAACCTCATGATTAGAGGGAAGTATGTATTTTTTTAACTTCCTTAAGTTATTTTGGTGTATGAATTCAGAACTGATGTACTGAGTTAGCATGTCTCATGCTATCAGTTTTAATAATATTGCTTTTTTGCCTCTTAAAAAAAAAAAAGGAAGAAGACAATCTAAATATTTAGTATTTGTTGTCTTATTTCATTTCATAACAATCATTCTAGTGTATAAATCCACAACTTCTAGGTTATTGAAATAAAACTGAACATAAATAAATTATTGGGGGTAACAATACAATAACCTAATGACATATAACACAACACATAAAATATTTGAGATGTTTGTGTGTTCTCTTGGGTCTTGCAACTAATGCATAATCTTGTAAACTCATTAAGATATTTATTTATCCTCTTGGATTTAGCAATTCACGGGCTTACATTTACAATAATTATTATTAAAACAAGTTATTTTCAAAGGAGACCGACAAAAGATTTTGTTTTCACAATCTGAATCTTTAAAACATCTATAAACATGTGCTGCAATAAAAAAACACAATAATGTTATTAAAATAAGATAAAATACAATATATGAAATAAAGAAGAAAATTTAAAATGGATAAATAAAGCTTACCTTCAATGTTCGTTGCAACAAAAAAATAGAAAGAATAAAATTATTATAGCATAAAAAAACTTTATTATTTCTACCATATTTCTCATTGTTATATTTAATAAATTATTTTGTAAATTTATAGTTTATAAATAAAAGTATATCCTCTCCTTTTATTAATTTATAATTGTTAACACTTATGGAGGTGCAAAACAAATACTAAAATTAAAAAACTATTATCCAAATTTTAAGTATATCATTGTCATTATGTCGTGTTTGCCTCTTCAACACATTTAAAAAAGATGTCACATAAAACTTGTGTATCATTAAAACATATTCTTCTAGTAATCAAATTACCATTTTATAATGTGATGTGTACATCCTAGAAATACTAGGACTTAGAAGTCCGAAATATGTCTGTCAGAGATAAAATGTCGGAATGATATCACAAACAAACCATTTCAGGCGAGATGCCTTGGGTTGAGGTAGTGTTGAATGCCAACTCTGACAACACGCTATTAAAGGTCCTTTAATGTACGTAATGCACGTTGATTATCCTATTGAACTTCATTAAGATATACTCCCAACATCTCTACATCCCTCATAAATATGGTTCAATACTCATTATGCCAATTGGTGAGGATTGATTCTTATGTCTAAAAAGCCAACACTAGAACCTCCCAATTAGTGAGGATTGATTCATATTTCTAAGGAGCCAACACTAGAACCTCACCTGAAGAAATTGAGGAGCAGAAATACACCAAAATCTCCATAGCAAGTTTTTATTGTCCCTTGACAATGAGGCTAAAAATGAGCCTCAACTGGTCTTACATCGACGAGGTACAATGATGTTTTTTTGCAAGAATATATGACGCCACTATAGGGTCTGATAAAACTTACCCAAACCTCTAAGACTCTTTTTTTTTGTTACTGCATAATGGCAGGCTTGGTTGATTTTCCTGATAGAAGTATTCCCAATTCCAGCATTATATGTTCAATTCCTACTTGGTGAAGCCACAACATACCCATCCATTAAGCACGCCAGTACACACAAAAAATTGGATGAAAAAGTTACTAGGTAGAAGAATTATTTCTGCTAGTCATCGAACCAGAATTAAAATTACGCTTGACAACAAGAGCAAATCTCCAAAGGGTTTATTACAAAAACTTCTTTGATCTTGCACATATTCAAGAAATATATTAGTTTCCTCGGCCTTAGGGCACTTCGCCGTCATTTTCTCAGCATAATCATGCACATGTACTTCCTCGACTTCGTTGTAGAGACACTCGGTAGCCTCAACCACCATAATTTCTATAGGCTCAACAAAGTTTGCATCTTTAGCCAGTGCAGGCTCTGGTTTTACCTACTTTGTGACCTTGGGCTTGTTGCCAAATTTGAGCCCTTCATCCTTAAAAGTGTTTTGTACCAAATCCCCCGAAAGAACATATTGAGATGTTTTATGACCAAGAAAGTTATGGTATTTACAAAAACCTCTTTTCTTTCTTTGTTCGAATGGTGGCATTTTTCAGGTATTATGGTATTACAGTTTGACCATCAACAACCAAAAGATCAAAGATTGCGTCACATTTAGTTACATCAAACATGTATGTTTTTGTAATAAACTTCTCATTTTTAGTTGGTTCGACATGATTTTTCCCGTTCGAAGGTCTCAAGACCTTACAAACATATGGAGGCCCTAACTTTATTTCTGCCAAGTCAACCCCGTTTTCTTCAACATTGAAAGCTCTGGTGTTTTGGACAAATTTTGGTAAAACATAAACTCAACAAAGATGTCGAACGAGATGTCCCAGCATGCATCTTGACATCCTGGACTGAGTGGTTTAAATTTATTTTTAGCGTGTTCCAAGAATTAAGGAAGCAATCAGAACATGGATCAAGGAAGAAATAAACAGAAGATTGAAGCCCAAGGAAGCAGAAGACTCTATAAAAGAAGACTTAGACCTAGGTTTTGATATGCCTTTTGTAACCTAGTTCTCTTGCGTAAGACACAAGGGTTTAGGGTTTTTAGAGTCGTTGGCTCTCTAGGTTGTAAGTCTCCATTTGTATCATTTGATGCATTGTGGCAGATATAGGTGTCACACAGATCCATAAGCCTTGAGGTATTGGATTGTGTATTGTTATTGGATGAAGCTTTTAAGCAAATCTGAGTTAGCTTGTTTGTCAAGAAAGCTTGACAGATTTCTGTATTGACAGGGATGGTGTAGAAATCACAGTTGGTGATTAAGGAAAGTGAGTGGGGTATCTCATATCAGAGTTGTAAACGTTAGAGTTTAACTGTGGTAAAGATGTTCAATGGGTAGATGTTAGGATAAAGTTGTAAACGTGGGAGTTTAGCTTTGTAACAGGTCTACAGATAGTGAAGTCTTCTTCCTGGATTGGTATTCCCCAGATGTAGGTGAATTGCACCGAACTGGGTTAACAATTGCTGTGTTTTTTATCATTCTGCAGATTTACATTTTCTGTTAGGGTCATGATAAACATGTTGGATCAGAGCCATGACATCTGTGATTCTGCAGTTCTGATATTCAAGGTATCAGTTTGCTGTTGCGCCTCTATGTTTAAATGATTATGTAGCACAATATTTTGACATGTGTTAGGACATCTGTTGTCTGCATATGGCATAATTTCAAACATATTCAAAAATTATATCAATTTCTTGATCGTTTTCATCTGTTTATACATAGACAACCTTTTCTTTCCTAGGGTGTCGAGTTGACCTGGCATTTTCAGCCTTTAACCTTTCAACTTATCAAACCTTATCAGCTAGTTGGGCCATGTCCCTCGGGTATTGGGTATCTAACTTCTTCCTGATGGAATAGTCTATCCCACTTGCAGTTATTTTGACTAACTCATGTTAAGGCACTTGGGTAAAGCATATCGCTTTCAATAGCCTAAACCTATTAAGGTACTCATCTATTGACTCAAAGAACTTTCTCTTTACACTGGCCAATTCTTTTATGTTGATCTTCGACTGGCCCTTGTAGAATTGCTCATGGAATACTCTTTCTAACTAATTCCAATTTCATATGGAATGTTGGGGAAGGGTAGTAAACCATGTAAAAGAATTCTTAGTTAAAGAATTGGGGAAACACTTAATTTTTAAGCTTTCAATATTTGACCAATCTCCTGCCTCAGACTGATATCCAGTAATGTGTTTGATAGTGGATTCAATGGTATCTCCTGCAAACTTAGTGAACTTAGGGATTTTCCAACCCCCTGGAAGTTCAGCCTACAACACATATTCAGAAAAAGCAGGGAAAAATTTTGGCTTATGCAGGCCAACATTGAGGCCATTTTGGGATAAAATTTCCTCGACCACGTTGGCTATGTTATTTTGCCCCCAAAATTATTTTGTTTGACATTCTTAACTACTTTGTATGCATCCTGGTTTCTATGCACCAATGCTACCTCAGGGTCATTTTGCCATGTGTTGCCTTCGAATACCCTGTGTACGGGTTGTTCGACAGGTATAACCTATAGTGGCATTTGGTTCTTAGGCATTGGCTCAGTAGGAACTTGAGGAGCACCAAAGAAATCAGTGATTCAACCCATTTAGTGCGCCAATTGCATGTAACTATGATTAATGTTTTAAATCAAAAGATTAAAAACAGTTCCAATTTACTGTTTGAACATGTTAACCATGTTATGGTTACTCACATCCATCTGTTGCCTCATAGACTGAAGGGAACTAGTGGTTAAGGATGGCATAAGTGGTTGTGTCATTCGACTATATTTCTTATAGCAGATCCTGATTCTAAGTATGGATCAAGAAGGGATGCAACGATCATTGCATTATCTACAAATGTAGATGCATTAGTTTGTAGGCATACCATCATTACAGCTGGCATGCCATAGGGTATTCCTTACCAATAGGGGTAGTATGAAACTATGACAAAAAGGAGACCTAAGGTCTCCCAAAATTGGTTGTGTAGCTTTGGGAGTAGTGGGTGTTGGAACAAGTCTAGTTCTATATCTACTATCTTTAAATTTTGATGATAACAAAGTCTAAAGAACAATTTTGTACTCTAATAGTTTGTTGAGTATGCAAAATTTGAACAAGCCAAAAGATGAATTAAACAGCCTCTGAACAAGTGAGAAGTTGAGTAAAGAAGACTTTGAACAAGCCTGATAATGGATAAAGCAGAATCTGAACAAGTCAGAAGCTAATTAAAGCAAACTTTGAACTAGCCAGATGCTGAATAAAGCTAAACAAAAGAGACTATGGACTCTAGATAAGAGAGACTCTGGACTCTGGATGAGAGAGACTCTAGTCTCTAGAAAGAAAGACTATGTACTCTAGATAAGAGAAACTTTGAACTATGGAAATAGAGACTCTGGACTCTGGACATCATCAGAATCTGAACCAACGTAATAATACGAAGAAGTGTTAATCTGATAGTCACACTATGGATATCCCAAACAATATTTCTGAAGTAAACAACCCACATGTACTCTGATACAGTCAAGCCTCATATTCACTAGACTCTGAAGTCTATTCTCAAGGCTTTAAACTCTGATCTAGCTTTAAAACATCTCATATACGAAGCTAATGATTTAGAGAAAAATAATGAATGAATATTCTAAGAATATAGTATAATTCAAGCTGCAAAATCAAATGGATTGTACTACAAATGGCTATAAAAGATTTTCTCTCCACTACCCACGATTTACAGCTGAACCTCATACCAACTATTACAGTCTTGGATTTGAAGAAGTTTCCAATTCTATCCTCCAATGGTCTTATTTTTCATCTATATAAAGAGGACAAAGGAATTGTGAAAAGAGAGGTTTTGTGAAGAAACAACGAACTTCATGCTGAAAGAATTTCAGTAAGAGAAAATCAATATCAAGAAAGATAAAATAGAGAGAAACACTTAGAACTTCATTTCATATATTCTTAAGTGTAAAGATTGTTTATAACTATGTGTATCTGCTTATTTAGAAGCAATATTGTAAACACAAACCTTGTATTTAACAATTGTTAAATTTCCCAAAGGACTAGGTTATAGTTATAAGCCTCAAGAAGTCATTGATGGGTAGTCTTTGAGTTGTAATTCATTAAGGGGCTAAGTTTAGTCAGCATCCTTGAGAAGTCATTGACATGTAGTCTTTGAGATTGTTAATAAGTGGTATTTACATCATTCTTTATAGTAGTTTTCCTTTAGTATTTTACTGCATTTTGTTTGATTTCCTTTCATATGGCATGCTATATTCTTTGGTTTGTGTTTTATTTTCAATTCAAGGGTCTAATGAGAATCCAAGCAAAGAGGGATCAAAGGCAAGAGAAACAAAGCGAAAATGACATTTTGGAAATTTCTCTAGTACTACAGTCAGGGAGCTGCTACGGGTCGTAGCAGCATGGTACCCAAACCCCGCTCAATTGTTGTTTATGGAGCACAAAGGCAGTGACCTACTACGGCCACCCGTAGCAGGGAGGCGAGAGAAAGTCCAAGTTTTTGTCTTGCATCCATAAATGAGAAAATTTCCTCTTAATTGTGGCTCTTATGCATGATTGGATATGAATCAAACCTGATTATTTTGCATTGAACCAAGGATATTTTACATTTTATTTTTCCCCTATAAAACTCATAGTGTGTTATGAGTTTAAGGTTCCCAACTTTTTTAATTTTCTCCTAGTTCCAAGTTTCTACTTTTTTTTCTTTGTAACTCAAGTCTCCAAGGGGGCAATTTATGGAACAAGTTTATAATTCAATTCAGGTTTTCTATTCATTCTCTTATATTGTTCATCTATTTTGTTTGATTGATATGAGTTTGACGATGAATATCTCTGTGGTTATTTTTACCTTCACTGTGAGTGAGTAGCTTCCCAAGGACCATGGGTTATGGGGATTGTTTCATTACCCATCGTATGATTTGTTACTATCGATTGCGAGAATTTTAATTAAACTTATTTTATAATCTGAGTGCATGCATTCCAACTTCGTTACGAAAGTTAGTGGTTCTCAGGTATCGACTGTAGTCTGAAAGAATGTGTGTCGATACCAGAGTGCAAAATTTTTAACAACCTAATATGGATGATGTGAAAGTCGACAGAAGAATTTGAGAAAACGTATAGCTAGGTAAAAGTAACGACTTGTCTAATATTAATCCGGACAATGCAAAACCCGATAGATTATTTGTCGGTGATGGGGGCAATGCGCTGACGAAAACAGGTAGTGCCCAATCTTATCTATTTTACATCATTTATGCAAAAGACTCACAATAGATGTGACAAGGATCATATGATTGTGTTAGAAACATTAACTTTAACCCCGGGTAATGTTTGCCCTAATTTGGTACATAAGTGATTTTTCCGCTATTTCTATTTAATTGCTCTTTCGTTCAAGTTATTTACTAAAAACTCTCTTTTTTATTTATCTAGATATACACTAATTGGATATGATTCGATACTTAAACCATTGGTATGTGTGGTTCGATATCGATTTTATTACTTCACGACAGTCGTGCACTTGCTGTTGCATTAAGTTTTTGGCGCCATTGTCGGGGACCGATTGTGTTTGATATAGAATTTATGTTTGATCATGTTACTCTTGTATGCATATAACTTATTTTGTTGATAGCTTAGTTTAGCCCGTTAACAAAATCGAGCATTTTTTACTCGAGAGACGCTGAAATCTTAGATTAGAAGTTATGGTCGACCCGGTTGATACTAAGCCCCTTAAAGATTACACTATTCCCACCAAAGAGGAATCGCGTTGTAGTATTGTGCACCCACCGATTACGACTTATAATTTTGAACTAAAACCTTCCTTGATCGGTATGGTGCAACAAAACTAATTTGTCGGGTTACCTTCAAAAAATCCTAACCTTCATCTTTCTATTTTTGTTGACACTTGTGGTACCGTTAAGGAAAATGGTGTTTATCAAAATGCAATCCACCTTTGTTTATATCCCTTTCTATAAGAGAGTGTGCACGGGCTTGGCTCCAATCCTTACCCATCAATTCTATTACTTCACGGGCCCAATTCAAAGCAACCTTTCTAGCGTGATACTTTTTGCCAAGTAAAACGACCCAAGTTAGGAATGGGCTTAACAACTTTAGGCAAGAAGAAGGAAAGTCCTTGTTTGGCGCATGAGAGCATTACAAAAGATTTTCTAAGACTTTTCCCTTTCCATGGGCTTGAGAAGTGGATGATTATCCACACTTTCTACAATGGTCTCCTTTACTCCACAAGGATGACCTTAGATGCAGCTTTCGGCGGAGCCCTCATGAATGGTCCTCGAGATATAGCCTATAATTTGATAGAAGAGATAGCCAAAAACCACCACTCATGGGGAAGTGTGAAACAAAGTGCCGCTAAGTCTACTCCTAAAACCGGTGGTATGTACGAGGTTAATACGTTTGATCACATAAACGCCAAGGTGGATGCTTTTTATTAAAAGATAGATAGCCTAAGAATCACACCTCTCGCACCTACTATTCCAGCCCTTATTGCTTCGATTGCCCTGCCACACTCTATTGTGAGATATGAGAAGTCAATGGGTATACCGATAGAGATTGTCAAATGATCCTCACGGGAAGGTCCACCCAAGAGAATGCTAACTTTGTGAATAATGACCAAAGGAACAACCCTTGCTCTAACACCTACAACCCGGGTGGTGTGATCACCCCCAACTTCTCTCATAATAACAACAACCCCCAACAAGCCATGGGACCTTCGGGTTTCCAAAAATCTACACAGCTCGAGCCTAAGAAACCCAATCTCAAACTTTTGATCGAGAATTTTATTTTGACTCAAACCCGTCAAAATGATGAGTTTAGAAACCAAAACCTTCTCACCAATGAGGCGCTTAGGCAATTGAGCGCAAAGGTTGATAATTTTGTCACTCACACCAAAATGTTGGAGACTCAAATCTCCCAAGTGGCACAACAATAAGCCACTTCTTTCGTCCCTCCCAGATTATTTTTGGGGCATCCCGAGCAAAACCCAAAGGGACATTTGAATGTCGTGACAACCCGTAGTGGTAAGGAAGTGGGTAGTCCTAGTTCTAAAGAGATAAAGGTTGAAGTTAGTGTGCCAACACCACCCAAAAAAGAGGTTATTGAAGAGGTTGAGAAGGAAAAACCTTATGTTTCTCCTCCTCCATACAAACATATTGTTCATTTCCCACAAAGGCTTGTTAAAACCAAGGTGGAGCCCAATTCAAAAATTTTGTGGAACTTCTCAAGAAGATTCACCTCAATGTGCCTTTCACCGAGGCGCTAACTCAAATGCCCTCTTATGACAAGTTCTTAAAAGAGATCCTTTCCAATAAAAGAAAGCTAGATGACCATGAAACAGTGGCCATGACCCTTGATAGTAGTGTCATGATTCAAAACATGGTAATCCCCAAGTTCAAAGATCTGGGAAGTTTCTCTATCCCTTTTCATATAGGTACCATGGACTTTGAGAGAGCTTTATGTGGTTTAAGAGCTAGTGTTAGCCTAATGCCTTTGTCTATGTGTAAGAAGTTGGATATGGGGGACATGAAACCTACCAATGTGTCTTTGAAACTTGTTGATAGATCGGTCAAGTATCCCATTGGTGAGTCAAAAGATGTCCCGATGAGAGTAGAAGAGTATTATGTGCCAGTGGACTTTGTGATAATGGACATCGATGAAAATTTTTAAATCCCTATAATTTTAAGAAGGAATTTTTTAGCTACGGCAGGGGCCATCATAGATGTCAAGAGAGGAAAGTTGACTTTTAAGGTAGGAGAGAAAAATATTGAGTTTATTCTAGCAAAACTCATGAAAAACCCTTCTTTGAGAGATTCTTGTTGCTTAGTCAATATTATCGACAGTTGTGTTCGAGAGAGCACACCAGAACATCCTCTAACCAATAAGTTGGATGTGTGATTGCTTTTGGGTGCTCAAAACAATAAAGAAAACATCAAAGTGAAAGCTTATGGGGAGATATTAGACGAAAGTCCCATTGCCTCTCAACAAAGCTTCAAAGTGCTTGTAACACAAGGCGACGAGTCTAAGAAACAAAAATCTCAAATAGAACTTAAACCTTTCCCAAATACCCTTAGGTACGAATTTTTGGACATAGAGAGAAACCGAACCATGATAGTGAATGATAGTTTAAGGGAGGCCGAAACTAAAAAAGTTCCTCACCATCCTTAGGAAATACCCAAAAGCCATGAGGTACACCATAGATGACTTAAAAGGTATTAGCCCCTCTGTTTGTATGCATAATATAATGCTTGAGGATGACTATAAGCCCTCTAGAGATTACCAAATATGACTAAATGCCAACATGAAAGAAGTGGTAAAAAGGAGGTGATTAAACTCTTGGAGGCCGGGATAATCTATCCCGTCTTTGATAGTAAGTGGGTTAGTCCCGTTCAAGTTGTTCCTAAAAAGGGAGGGATGATAGTTACTAAGAATGAAAAAGGGGGTCAAGTTGGCACTAGGACTATTACGATGTGGAAAATGTGCATCGATTATAGGAAGCTTAACAAAGCTTTTCGCAAAGAATACTTCATGTTACCTTTCATTGATCAAATGCTTGAGCGTCTAGCCAAGCACTCCCATTTTTGTTATCTTAATGGTTACTCGGGGTTTTTCCAAATCCCCATTCATCCTAGTGACCAAGTGTTGCACCCCAAAATTCTCCCTCCTTTTATTAACCTTAATTGGCTTATGCTTCATTCATTTGCATACATTGCATTGGCTCTAAGACACGGGATCAAGGAATATTGGTTTTCCTCAAAAGGAGGAGTTGGTTTTCAAAGCAATGAGAGAAGGGATGTCCTCAATATCATGGTATTCTTAAGCTACAAGGGTTTCATACTCATCAAAGTATCTCAACAAGTTCACACAATAATCTGAGGGTCAGGGTTTCAATGGTTTTAAAGGATTCATCTGATCAAGCTCCTAGTGGCTCTGAGCTAGGGTTTTGGTCAAAGTCAACATGTGGTTGACTTTTTGAGCAAGAAAAGATTCTATGGTTCAACATACATCTCAAGGGTCCCATACTTTCCTCATGGTTCATCACAAAGCATTTCAAGGGTTTCCTGAGTGATAGAGGAGGAAATTGGATTCATCTGATCAAAAAGTCAACTATTGGCCTACAAAAGTCAACTCTTGAGTTCTTGGGTCATATTTGGACATTTCAAGTCATCATCCATGTTATTATGAGGGTTGATCAAGAAAAATCAAGAGAAATCATAAAATCAGGAAAAGTTGCTAAATTAGGGTTTTTGGAATTTTTCTAAGTATGAAGAAATCGTGTTCATGGTGCCATCTTGCAAGACTCATATTGTAATGCCCTGTATAATATATATCTAGAATAATACAATACAAGCATTTTATTTGGTGCTGACACCATCATAAGTGCCTAATGGCGTAATTCACATACTCGTCCATTTCTAAAACATAAAACCACAATGGAACAAGACATGGAAATTAGCCAAAACAATAAAACTAAGATCATTATACAATATTCCTCATTGTACAAGAAAATAATACACAACACATAAAACATCACTTTCGGGTTCCCTCCGATTCATTTAATCGGGTATCGAAAACAATACTTTTCACTTTTATCCCGTAGGATATTTTCCACAGCTTTCTAACGGCTATTACTATGCCTCGATCGGACTTATGATCCAAGGGATATGGATTTCCACATATCACATAACACTACTTTCTTTCATTTTCAACTAAAGGAAATATCCACATCATACCCAACTTTTTATCAGATAGAGGGTCGTCATAGCTTTCTAATGACACCAAGAACGTCCCGATCCGAGTTACAGATCAAAAGTTATGAAAGAAACAAGTTGGAGGATCTGCTATATTCGCAATGCGAAGCAGCCAGCGAATGCTCGCTTTCTCATTCGCAGTGCGAAACTCCCAGCGAATGCCTAAAAACACTGGGTTCGCTGTCCCATTCGCAGTGCGGACGTCTGGCGAATCGTGGCAGAACCAAAATAGGGTAATGTTCGCAGTGCGAATCTCTGGCGAATGCTCGCCTTCCCTTCGTCGTGCGAACAACCAGCGAATGTTCGATTTCCCCTTCGCTAGGGGATTCACAGTGCGAACCTGCGAATTCTGGGGTTCTCAGCAGCGCTGTTATGGGTCATTTGGGCCAAAATCCAACCTTTCTTCCACCAAACTCATCCAAAGCATACCAAAACATAACCCAATCATACAACAAGTATTCCACACATTTTATATCATGTTTCATCCGTTAGATTCCATCGATTATCCGTTTAATCATTTTCTCTCAATTCTAACCTAAGTTCCAAACATCTATTTCTAAAACTTAGAGTGTCTAACTAGAACCCACCTGATAATCGAAGAGGAGTTTGGAGAAGATGATGATGATCCATGAGCTTTTCCCAAGCTTTCCCTCTTTCTCTTCTTCTTTCTCTCTTCCTTCTCTTCTTCCTCTTTCCTTTCTATCTTTTCTTTTCTTTTCTAACAATATATATATATATATATATATATATATATATATATATATATAATACTATTATTATATAATATAATCCAATAGAGCAAAATATCTCCAATTGATATTTTGTCGTCTCAACCAATTGATCAATTATTAGAGTTACTATTAAATCCTCTCTTAAACTAATAATTATTGATCTCATCAGAGTTCATTAGTTGCTCTATCGGTCTCAATTAACAATACTTAAAGTACTTAGAGGATTCCATTAATCCAATTTACCAAGGATAGAGCACATAGATACTCATCTGATCTTATCTGATAGCCAATTGAGCATTTAGATAATACGGGGTATTACACATATCTCCCTCATCCTTGATCCAAATTGTGTAAACTAATACTCAAATTAAAGATAATGTTACATACTACAAGTTTGTAGAAGAAAACAACTTTAAAAGATGCATAGATCAAAATTTATAATGGCATGAAGTTGAGAAAAATATGATTCAAGATTTTCAATACTTAGAATTTTTCTAAGTGTTGAAAGGGTGTGTTTCAAGGCCAAATTTCACAAGGTTACTAGCTTCATTTCGATTTTCCTCCAACATGAAAGTTGTTAAGCATCTTCCAAGCTTTCTTTTGATACCAAGAACACTTCATTTGGATCCCTAGAACTCAAGTTATGATCCTTCAAAGATAGGGTATCCAAGTTGTCAAAATTGGTAAGTCACTAGTCAACTTCATGGAGCCAATTTCAAGTGTATTTTTTACATGTTTCCAAGCCTTGTCTCATCTTTCTTTCAACATGAAAGTTGTTCCTTATCCTTCAAGCTTTTCATTGATGTCAAGAGTTCTTCGTTTGAATCCCTAGAGCTCAAGTTATGGTGCTCCAAAGACAAGGCATTTTGAGGTTCATTTTATTTCTTTACTTAGAATTTTTTCTAAGTGTTGTAGTTTAAATTCAAGGGTCCAACTTCCATGGCATATTTCACCACCTTCCAAGCTTTAGTTTAAGATGCTTTCAACATGAAAGTTATTGAGTGATCTTCAATCTTTCCTTTGATCTCAAGAATTCACCAAATTGACCAAAACTCAACAAGTTATGATCAAGGAAAGATGGTTATATGGACATGGTTTTTGATGCATCATGTTTCTATTTTTCTTGGCACATTTGTGATTCACTTGCAGCATGTTGTACCACACGTATTATACATTATCAAGCATTGCCAAAATAAGCCAAACATGCACACTCCTCATGCATTTCATTTCAAATTTTATACCAAAGTTGGAAAAGATGGAAATGCATCACAATAAACCTTGCTCACCACTCCACTCATGTACTACCTTTCACACCCTCTTTCATGCTTTATTCCACTCCTTTTTCTCACACAAAAACACACCTACATAATGTGGAACCCGTACCTCACTCTCTCACCCTCCAATTTGCAAAACCAACCAAACAAACTTTGTTAACCTTGGTTAAGTTCTAACCTCACTCAAAACTTCACTAGAAAGCCTAAAAACCCTAAAAAAAACAATTGACAACTTCATTTTACATCATTTTCAGATCAAGAAAACTCTCCCTCTCTCTCTCAAGAATTTCCAGCTTTGAGCCTCACATTTCTTTCCCTATCTTGATATTCCATTGCTTCATTCATCATCCTTGAAGCTCCTAGGAACAAGAGGAAGGTTTGCTGAAGTGATTTGAGCAAGAAAAAGAGGCCGTGGACACTCTCCACTAGGTATCTTTCATCAACTCATTTCTATCATTTTAGACATGTTTTAGGAGCATGGTGGTTGCATATGAAGTTCTGCAACATGTAGGCAATGTTTGCATAAGATGTTGTTCTGTTTTGGACAAGTTTCAGTTTGGATGCTAAACTTTTGTGCCTTGTTTTCATGGTGTTATAGCTTGTTTCAATGGATTCTAATGGTATATTCTTGTTCTCCATGAAAAATCGTGTGAGATGGTGTCTTGGTTTGTTTGTTTTGGTGAGTTTTACAGTCAACTCCGGTGGGTGTTGTCGGAGAAGACGACTGGAGCTAGGGCTCCGACGTCTGATGTGTACGTGCATTGACCCTTGGACTTGCCTGCGTGGACGTGAGGTGGAGCTAGCATGGATTAGTACTTGCCACGCATGTTTTGTTTTCCTTTTTTTGTTTCTCAACATTTAAATGGGTGTTCCTAACACGCTTTGTTATCCACACCCACTTGTTTGAGCCTAAATGCGCGTATTGTCTTGTTGTAGTTCATCCTAGAATTCTGATTGGCACCCCCTTTCATTGTTTTGATTTATTTTATTTTCCTTTTCATTTTAATTTCATTTTTGATTTTCTTTTCATCTTAAAAATCCATAAAAATATGTTTTAATCATTTTAATGTCTTGAGAATTTTGTGATGATTTTTATTTTTATTTTTATTTTTCATTTATTTTTATATTTTATTTGAAATTAATTATGAAGGTGCTTTTAGATATTTGTCCTTGAACTGGGGTTTTGATATTGATGCACTTTTGAGACACTTCTTGAGCCAACCTTTTGGACATGTTTTGGCACATAAATGCTTAATGTTTGAGTGATGTTGTGATGTTTTGATGATGCTTTCTTGATCATCTATTAATTGATTTTATTGAGCCCCGATTCATGCTCAATTATTGAAGTATGGTTGACTTGTTGAATGGTTTGGATGATGCATTTCTGCAATTCTCTTTGGAAACTTTTTCTCACTTGATCTTGATTGTCTTGTCATGAAGTAAAGCCTTAGATTCACATGTATTTGGTCATCTAAATATTTTTGGATGATGCTTCTTTTGGATGTTGTTTTGACATGATACTTGCCTAACTTGTGACCTAGTTTTAGGACTTGTTTCTTGTGTGAATTTTCTTGTGGTTCATGGATCCTTGTATGACTTGAATGCCTTGTTTAAGCTTCTGACCTCCATGTTTCAATTTCTAATTGCATGATCATGTGCCCTTTTATTTTCAATGGATGTTTGCTTCCTCTTAAGGATGATGTTGATTGATGCTTACCTAGTTGATTGTGCATGTTTTGAATTTGATACTTGTTGAACCTTCTTGATGTCATGAGCTTGGTTTTGGGTTGATGTTCTTACTTATGCTACTTCCTCATCATGATTCCATACCTTAATCTCATTGCTTGAATCATTTGTGACTTGTTTCTTATGAACTAGTTGTTGACAAGTGTTTGACTAATGATGTGATACATGTTTGATGCTCTTGTGTTTATGTCTCAATCTTTGAAGTGTGTTGAACATGTTATGATGTAGCTAGTGACTTGTATGGATTCTCATCTTGCTTGATCCATTTTTCTTTGGCATTCTAATTGATGATTTTTGGTTGATGTTTCAAGTCATGAATGTTTGTGCACTATTTGTCTGTCATTGTCTAACTTCTTCAACCCTAATCTTTGGATTTCTCTTGAGCATGACATTCTGATGTTTGAAATGTGTGCATAAGTTTTTACTTTCATACATCTTGGTTGTCTTGATTCATGTTTGAAGCATGTCTTGACTTAGCATGAATGTTTGCCACTTGTGGATTGATTGTTGAATCTATTTGCTTTGTGTGATGCTTGAGTTGAGTGCTTGATAGCATGATCTTTCATCTTTGAATCTCCTATCTTTACTTGGGTTTTGTTTTGTAATTGTGTTGTTTGTGATTTAGTTGAGTAGTGTTTACTTGTGCTTTGTTCGCATGCTCCTTTAAGGCTCATAGTCTAACTTAATTTCTGATTAAGCTTGGAGTAGGATAGACATTTGGCTCTCAATCCTTTGCATGACAACATTAAGTTAGCTCCCTTTCAACCTCAACCTTAGGTCCATCTTTTGCATGATAATATTAGGGTAGAGTTCCCTTTCTCATATAAACTATAGGACCATTTGGCATGACAACATTTAAGATGGAGATCCCCTAGTCCTTTTCTTTTGCCCTTTGAGTCTCTCTTTTCCCCCTCTTAAATCAAATCAAAATACGTAATAAATATGATGTGCATGATGCGTCACGAGCCTTAAGTATATGGGAAACAATGAGTAAGAGTATCTCCTTACTTCTTCTAGAGTGTTTTGCATGCGTCCGGTCTGGGGGCGATCTTGCAAAGTATTCGCTCCTATGTCATAGACTTTAGTGCAATGCGCATCTCAAATAAAGTCAATCCACTTCTTTAAAACACTTGAACAAATGCAAACCATTTCTTCAGGACTTTCCTTCAAACCTTTTCAGAAAGAGCATGCTACTTCCATTCTACTGCAAGCAGGCCTCATCCCTAACTGCTGGAATGCGAACTTAGCATCGCTCATAAAAGTCACCAATTAACCATAGTCCCACGAACTACAAATGCTCTGACTTCTTCATTCTCGTCCAAATGAAGATACATAGGCACAAGATGACGAAGTCTTGGCAAGCTCAATCCCCCTTCCACCTGTAGTCCTCCAAACTACGTTGACTCTGACTTTCCCATTGCACGAGGGAATACGTAGGCATAGGACGACGAAGTCCTATCGAGTCTCCTTTTGTTTTTCTTCCTTTTCGTTTCTGTTCCCTTAGCAAGTAGGCTTTAGATAAACACACCCTTTTATTATAACAACAAAAGTGGATCCCGATGAGTACAACGGATGCGAGGGGTGCTAACACCTTCCTCTCGCGTAATCGATTCTCGAACCCAGGAATTTGGTTGCGAGACCATGCCCTTTCCTTTTTTGAGGTTTCTTCGATCGTTTCCTTTCCTCCGCCGGGATAAATAATGTTCAGTGGCGAATCTATTTTTTCGCCGGTTGTTTTTCGCGTTGCGACACCAAGAGAAGACAACTTTCACTTGCCCTTATGACACGTTTGCCTACCGATAAATGCCTTTTGGGCTTTGCAATGCGCCTTCTACTTTTCATCGCTACATGATGTCAATTTTCTCTGACTAATTGGAGGACATCATGGAAGTCTTCATGGATGATTTCTCCGTGTATGAGTCTAGTTTTGATAGTTGTCTAATAAATCTAGAAAAAGTTTTGGAAAGGTGTGTTAAGGTGAACCTTGTACTTAATTGGGAAAAAAATGTCATTTCATGGTAAAATAGGGTATTGTTCTTGGGCATTTAGTGTCTGAATGAGGGATCGAGGTCGATAGGGCCAAGATCGAGATAATAGAGAAGTTAACCCCTCCTAACACTGTGAGGGAGGTTAGGAGTTTCCTTGTTCATATCAGCTTCTATCGTCGGTTCATTAAAGACTTCTATAATATTACCAAGCCCTTAACCAAGCTATTGATGAAAGATGCTGAATTTAACTTTGATAATGAGCGTCTTGAAGCTTTTTTAGCTTTAAAAAGTTCTTTGATCTTTGCTCACATAATGCAGCCCTCAAATTAGGGCGTACCTTTTGAGATTATGTGTGATGCTAGTGATTATGCCGTTGGCGCGGTGTTTGGTAAAAAAAAGGACAATAAAATGCATGCCATCTATTACACTAGTAGGACTCTAGAAGAGACGCAAATTAATTATGCAACCACCGAAAAATAATTATTAGTCGTTGTCTTTTCCATAGATAAATTATGCTCCTACCTTGTAGGGTCGAAGATAATTGTCTACACTGACCATGCTGCCATTAGATACCTCCTAATTAAAAAGGACGTCAATTCTAGGCTCATTAGATGGATCTTGTTACTATAAAAGTTCGGTATTGAGATTAGGGACGGGAAAGGGACGGAGAATGTGGTAGCCGACAATTTGTCTAGGTTTACTAGTTTGAAAATGGATGAGTTACCTCTTGACGACTCTTTCCCGGATGACAATCTTTTTGCGTTCATTGGTAAACAATCACCTTGGTATGCTGACTTTGTCAACTACCTTGTTACCAAAGTTTTACCTCCAAATTTGAATTATCAACGTAAAAGAAGTTTTTCTCTGATTTGAAACATGACTATCACGACGAACCTCTGCTCTTTAAGAGAGGTGCTGACAGAATTCTCCGAAGGTATATCCCCGGAGAGGAAACTAAAAGTGTCATGACTCACTACCATACCTCCGGCTATGGTGGACATGCTGGCACCGACAAAACAGTGTCGAAAATTCTACAAGTCGGCCTTTATTGGCCAAAT
Organism: Lathyrus tuberosus; assembly: GCA_022829125.1. Taxonomy (NCBI): domain Eukaryota; kingdom Viridiplantae; phylum Streptophyta; class Magnoliopsida; order Fabales; family Fabaceae; genus Lathyrus; species Lathyrus tuberosus. The sequence continues at coordinate 18,165,217 of JALAZF010000012.1, read as the reverse complement.
ATGTTCAAGGATGCTCATGCTTTTATAGAAACGTGTAATCAGTGCCAACACACACGAAACATCTCGAAGAGAAATGAGACGCCTCTAAATAATATTCTTGAGGTTGAAATCTTTACTGTCTGGGGGGTTGATTTCATGGGACCCTTTCCTTCATCCCTAGGGAATCAATATATCCCTGTGGCAGTTGATTATGTGTCAAAATGGATTAAGGCCATTGCCTCTCCGACTAACGATGCACAAGTTGTGATAAAATTGTTCAAAAATATTATTTTCCCAAGGTTTGGGGTACCTAGGCTTGTAATAAGTGATGGGGGTCACATTTCATTCCTAAACAGTTTGAAAGCTTACTAAAAAAGTATGGGGTTCGCCACAGAGTTGCCACACTATATCACCCCATACTAGTGGGCAAGTCGATGTCTCTAATAAAGAGATAAAAGCCATTTTAGAAAATATGGTTTCCCTCTATAGGAAAGATTGGTCCTTTAAACTCGACGATGCACTTTAGGCATACCAAAGTGCTTTTAAAACCCCTATAAGTATGACCCATTTTAGGCTAGTTTATGGGAAGTTTTATCACCTGTCTGTTTAGAACATATAGCTTATTGGGCCATTAAATCCCTCAACTTAGACTACCAAGCAGTGGGAGAAAAGAGGAAATTACAGTTGAGTGAGCTGGAGGAGATACGATAAAATAATTCTAAACTGGGTATTCAAAGAAGGAGACTGTGTTTTGTTGTTTACTCAAGACTTAAGCTTTTTCCTAGAAAACTTCGTCGCAATGGTCTGGACCCTTTGTTGTGAAGAATGTAACCGTGTATGGAGCAATTGAAGTTTTGAGTAAGCCCATGGGACCATTTACCGTGAATGAGCAAAGGCTGAAACATTAAGCCTCTGGGGATGCTTTTGACCAAGGGGCGAGCTTGATGTTGTAGGAACCTCCTTGAGTGCTTGCACTCATAGACCGTCGATCTAAAAGACGTTAAAGAAAGCACTTAATAAGAGGTGTCATACCCCAAATTTGTCCTACTTGTACATTACCTTCATCTGTATTTTCATCCACTAACCATATTTAAAAAATCCATAAATATGTTGTTTCCGCTTTCATTTTAAGTCCAAGCTTCATTCAAGGGCACCCAGGCTAGGGTGCGTGATTCAAGTGACGTGTGTCTGAAGCCTCAATCAGGGTTTTGTGTCATATTCAAGGCAATTGTGTTTAGGTCAGGTTGTCAGGTCAAGTGTGTGCAATAATGTTTGAGGTTCAGTAGAATTTGACTTGATCTTGGTCAAAGTGGAATTGATTCAGTTACAAGTGTGTGCATCAAGTTCTCAGGCTGTACCAAAGCAAGTGCTCTGCGATTGAAAATCATCAAGGAACAGATCATGGTAGATTAGGGTTTTTCAATTGGTCCATAATGTTGTTCAAGAAATTCCATAATGAGGATTGTGGTTAATCATGGTTCATATGGTTGCGTTCAAGATCAATTCATTTGTGGATCCATTCATCAAAGTATGATCATATGTGGTCATGACATTGTCAAAGAGTTTTCAAGTGCACAATTTGGTTCATGTTGAGTTTACATTTGATCAAGTGATGTTTAAAGCCTTTGTATAAAAGTGATTATGATTGTTCAACATGGAATCAAGTCTTTATTCGATTTAGGGTGAAGATTCAAGATTGGTGATTTTTCTTGGAGTCAATTCAAAACATTGTAAAGTAAATTCAAGAGTGCCAAAAAGCAATACAAGTTAAAAAATCCAAGGCTATTACATTTGAAAAATCCATTTTCATGACCAAAAAGAATGACCAAATTACAACAATACAAAGCAAGCTTTCCTAAGGCCCATGTTAAACTCATGATACAGTTGGAATAAAGCAAAAAAAAATAGAGTTTTCCAACTGTGCCATAACATAATTCCCCAACCTTATGCTGCTTCTGCTTTTCCTAAACAATACGTAATGAGTTCCTGCTCATGAATAAGACATTAAACCACAATTTGAGCCAACAGTGCCACAACCAAATTTCAGCAAAAACCATTCATGCACCAACAAGAAGCTCACAAAGCCACAATGTTTCGCGACGTCTTACAAAGCCAAATCTTGGCTACTCCATCTCAAGTAACCAAACCAAGGAGAAATTGCTAGCAACATGATTCCGCTCCGCACGCCACAACTAACCATTTCACAACCTACAAACTAGTACACATGTGAGCCACCAAGACCGTATACCACACACCAGCCACGATCCTGCAACGCAACACACATAGTAATAGGAAAAGAAAAGTCATTCATAAAAAACCTTCAGCAAAACGTAATAACAGCATCTCACCTAATTCCACTCTAAAAGACCCCACATCAAACCTCCACACACTGCGTACGTGACCTGCACAAATAAATCACAAAACCGTTATGCAATCAAACCAACCCCCCACAAATCCAATATCACAGTTGTGAAACGACAACACATAACCAACTTGCAAACACGCACAATTTCCGCAAAATCACATCACGACTCAAAACCTCAATAACGTCACATTTTCACTCCATTCTCCCTATAAATAAACACCTTTCTCACTTAATTTTCCAAGCTCAAGTAGCCACAAAAACTCAGCTCAAAAACCTCCCCAACCTCAACTCAGCCTTTAATCCTTCAAATCTTGTTCTCGACCCCAATCGTAAACAACAACTCAGACAAATAAACCGATTCAACCCAACCCATTTCAACACAGAATCGAAAGAGAGAAGGATACGGACGAGATTTGTGCAGCAAAGGTTGATTTCACATGTTACTTTGACGACGATCTTGTTCTCTGCGTTTTCCTTTCATAACCTTGTCTTGTTCTGTTGTTTTCTAATACTACTTTACTGAACAATGCTTTATTGTATTTCATTTGGTCATAACGTGGTTCTCTTGTTGATATTGTAAACTGTCATTATTTTTTTCTTTTATTTCTTAATTTTCATAATGAACTAATGGCCTTTAAGGCCCGTGTGAATCACTCCTCATACCACCCTTGTACATTATTCTGACTGTGACATTGGAGAATAATGGACTTTAGGTCCGTATGATTTCTCACCACCCTCTTTTATTAAAAACCGTATTTTTTGGTCCTTTGAAGGATGATAGGCTCTCAGCCCAAAGGATTCCACATATTTCACACACCTGCAGATTTTGTGCACCCCTCCTCATTGTTATGTTTTTTTTTTCAATTAATTTAATTTTAAAATCTTATTTTTAATATTTTAAATTGATTAGTTCTTAATATGTTTTTAGCTAACTATTTTTTGTGTTTAATTTTAATTCCACTTCCATTTCCTCGATTTCCATTTTGATGTTATTTTTGGTCGATGAACATCTAAGAGTCGTGATTGTCGATTCATTGATGAGAATCCACGATTAAGATTAGACCACCTTTTATTCTTACTTATCTCATCCCATTTCATTTCATATTATCTTTTTTTATTTTCATTTTTCGATTTTTGGTCAATTATATATTAAAAGGTCATAGATTGTCGATTTATCGATGGAAAATCTTGATCAATATGAGACCATCTTCTTTCTTGCTTCTCTTCTCGATTTTTTGGTCAATGAAAGTATAAAATCATAGATTGTCGATTTATCGATTTAAAATCATGTTTAAGACGAGACCATGTCTTATTTTCATTCTCATTTCGATTTCTCTTTCCGTTTCGATTCCATTTTCTTTTCATTTTGATCGATGAAGTCTTTTTATTCACGAATGTTGATCAATGAGGTTGTTAACCTTCATTATTTCAAATCTGTAGTGAATGATCATCGAGATCATTTTCTATACTTTGAGATCGTGATAGGTTACCTTCGATTAATCGACGAAAGTTTGTGATTAAGACGAGATCATCCACTTTTCTTTTCGTGTGGAACGATTTCTTTGGAGAATGATCCTTAATATCATTTATCTATCGTGTTTTAGCACAAATATCAATTGCGCGACCTCCTATAGTATGATATTCGTCATAGATCGTGCTACGATGGTTTAGCACTACATATGTCCCGTATCAAAAAATGATCATTTGTGGCCCAAACCTATGTTTGAAAACCCAAGGATGGTTATTTAACCATCACTGATCATTTGCTCTAACAACTAATCACTAACCACTAACGTTAATTTCCATCACTAACAACTAACTTTAATTCAGGGGGAGCTTACAAACACAACTCTGATTTTTAGTTAATTATTTGTGAAGTCAAAATTGTTCATTAAAATTATAATATTTGTCATCATAAAAAAGGGGGAGATTGTTGGAACAAGTTTGGTTATACATATACTATACTTAAGTTTTGATTATAACAAAGCTTAAAGAATAATTTTGTACTCTAATAGTTTGTTGAGTATGCAAAATCTGAATAAGCCAAAAGTCGAATCAAGCAGACTTTGAACAAGTCAAAAGCCAAGTAAAGAAGACTCTGATATTATTCAGGACAACATGATATATTTCCCCTTGACTCCCATTCTGCATTGTTATGGACTGGGACATGCATGTAACTTCCATATTTATCATAAAAGGCAATTGATATGAGAAATGAGAACCTCGTCCAAATTACGGGTGCTCGAATTAATAAATTGGCGACTAGGAAGCTGTTTGAGCGATACATTACGCTTTTCCCCTCTCACTTTGCCCTTATGGACCCTTTGCAAATATACCAATACACAATCCCTCAAACACGAGGGTTTGGAAAGGAAAAAAATGATTTATTATTGATTTCCTTTCCTAATATGGATGGGTCTATCAAGTAGGCCTAACGAGAGCCTCTCACATATGAGGCGAGTCTCTCAAGCCTAGGGCGAGTCCCTTAACCTTGAGGAGAGTCCCTTAAGCGTGATACTGATCTGAGATATATCTTTAGGTGTCAACGAGGTGAATCATAAGACAATTTGGGGGAATCCCCAAACGCAAGTTGAGGGAAATCCCCAAACACATGTTGAGGGAAAAACATGCAAGGTATTAAGTGCAATATATGATGATTTTGTAAGAACAAGATTTGGTTCTACATCTGGCCTTTGAGTTTTGATGATAACTGCGCATGTTATCTAAGAGAACAATTCTGTATGATATAGTTTCTGTCTAGTGTGTGACTGTTGTCAATATGATTCGGACTCTGATAAGAAGATGTGTGACGCCATCAAACTCTGTTATCAACACTCTGGAAGAAAACATATGTGTGTACAAGATAAGTTCAAGATTCATGAATGTTTCTAATACAACAGTTCTAATGAACGTTAGTTCTGGACATTCTAATTGAGACTTTATGAGAAAGGCCTATAAGGCTTTCTAATGTGATGCGCTTCTAATATTACAAGTTCTGAAGATTCTGAAGATGTGGTTCAGGTGAACATGGTTCTGAAGATTCTAAAGACACAATATCTGAAGGTTAAGCTCTGAAGAGTTTCTGAAGACAAGGTTCTGATTGAACGAAGTTCTGAAGACACTGAAGACAAAGTATGCACTTAATGAAATCTGAAGACTCTGAAGATGAGGTTCTGATAGAACAAGTTGTGAAGACTCTGAAGATAATGTTTCTAAGAAACCAAGTGCTGAATATTCTTATGACTAGGTTCTGCTGAACGAAGATCTGAAATTCTGAAGACTGTGGTTCTGAAGATTACACAAAGAATGACTCTTCTATAACACGCTTCATCAAGTTAATATCTGAAGCCTCTGAAGATGCTAGAAGACTGAAGATCAGAATGGTTTTGAGCTAAATATAATAATACTAAAATTTTGTGACCTCTACCTTAATAAGGTGGCACAAGGACAACTTTTCATTACCATGATGTTGACCATTCCTTCACATGACCGTTGAGACTTTGCTGTTGGAATATGTTTCCAAGACTGCCCTTCAATGGATATATTTTCTCAAGCTCTATAAATTGAAGATTTAGAAGCTTGAAGAAATGTTGGTTGCCATGAAAGCTGCTGCTATGTGCTGAAGAAGAAAACATGTGTGCAACGTCACAACAATGCAAGCAAGCTATGAAGATAGTGCAAGTTGAAGCTTGAAGAAGATATGAAAAGAAGCCTTTGTGGATCAATAAAGAAAAGGCTGAAACTGTTGTATGTATGTGTGTACAACGATGTAAAATGCTAAAGCCATGTGAAACTAGTCAAGTGAAACATCAATAAGTGAAGCATAGTAACTTAGTTGATCTTGATGGTTAAATTGGAAGAAGCATTATATGCTCAAGAAAGGAGTTTATCAAAAGAAGCTTAAAGCTCATGAAAAGAAGTTGTAGTGCTCAATAAAAAAGCTTTTAAGCAATACAAAACTAGTGTGCTTTATAATCTCTTAGAGATACATTCTTTAGATAGTTTCTGTATTAGAAAGCAAGGAGCTACTGCTCAAGAACTTGCTAGAAACACTTAGGTGTTATTGTACTTCATTTGTGTAATCAGCTTGTAAGAAGCATATTAGTGCACAAGAAAATCCTTGTAAAAGGCGTTGTTCCTTGAGCGGTCAAGTGAATACCAAAATGCTTGAGAAGACTAAGTGTGTTTCTAACAACTTAGTGGATGTTGTTTCTTAAGCAATCAAGTGAATACCAGATTGCTTGAGAGGGCCAGGTCATTTTCTAACGGCTTTAAGGATGATTTCCTTGAGCGGCTAAGTTGTTAGCCAGGTTGCTTGAGAGGGCCAGGTCATTTTCTAATGGCTTGGAGGATTGATTTCCTTGAGCGGCTAAGTGAAAGCCAGGATGCTTGAGAGGGCTAAGCATGTTGTTTAGTATCTTAGAGGTTGTAATCATTTTGATGATTAATGGATTAAGTCCTTGTCTAAGGCGAAATCACCAAGGTTGGTGGACTGGAGTAGCTTCGTTAATAGTGAACCAGGATAAAAATAATTGTGTTCATTTATTTTTATTTACTTGTTAATATCATTAGTTTAATTCATAAAAAAGGGGACGAAATATGAAACCCAATTCAAACCCCCTTTCTTGTGTTTTTCAACCTTCAATTAGTATCAAAGTTCCGGTTCTGTCATTGATGTTTATCAAACACTTAACCGTGTCAAATAAAGATCCTGACGAGCTTTGAGAAACGCTCTGGCTAATCTCATCCATCATCTACAGTTTCAGTCTCATACGATGATGAAAAGATTGAGTACTGAAATGACAAACCAGAAAGGTTCATTCTGGATTGTGTCACTGATTCTTGGAGCTGGGTGTTATTGACAGCATAATATTCTCTTATGGCACTTGCAAGAAGATTGAAAGCAAGATGAAGAATCAGCTGGTAAAAGGATAATAGAATCATCAAATTATTAGAAGAATCTGACGAATGCTATTCTTGGAATACGTTAGTTAAGAGCTACGTATATCCTCAAGGTGATGCCTAGACAAGACTTAAGAAGAGTGATCTAGAAGAGATTAACAAGAATCATCAGAAAGCATAAAATCTTGTTTGCTGAAGGTTAATTCTTTCTGAGTATGGGATGTTTTCAACAAACAGACTTGGTTTACCGTTGACTTTCTCAATGTTGCTCATTAGTAACTCTTTCATGTGAAGAAGAGATAATGCTCGTGTCATGATTCTGAAGCATGGAAACTTCAAGATGAAGTATGCTGAAGATGTTAGAAATCTTGTCATCAAGATTTTAAACCATGACTACAGAACTTAAGATTCTGAATGATGAATTCTTTGTCAGGATTCTTGAAGAAGATGATCAGAAGCTTGCTATTTGAATATAAGATTATGGCAACTGATCAAGCATGCAGTAAATCTGGAGTAAAACTTCTCATGAAGAACTAAAGATCTAAGTTAAACAACATATAACAGTTTGTGCTTCAATTTGTCAGAAGCCGAAGATATCAAGATCGAAAGTTGTAGAGAGAAGTCTGATGGCAAAAAAAGTCACTTGCTACAAGTGAAATAAGTTATGTCATGTCAAATAGGTCTATCTTGACTTCAAAAGGACAAAGCCTAAGAAGAAAGCATGAAATGCTTAAAGGAAAAGGCTGAAGAATACACGAGATGTTTTTATGTCCTAAGAAAACATAAAAGAAGAAGAACGAACTAACAAAGCATTCTCAGTTAATGTTAGAACGTCTGATGCAGAATATCTCTCCAGAAGATAAAGTTGTTTCTTATTCAATAGAAACTAATTCCACTACAGATAAGCATTGGATATGGCTATCAGGATTCTGACTACCTACTCTAGAAACTTCGCAGGATTCTGAAGAGATCAGAAGGGAAGTTCTTCATTTGTCAAGAGTGCATTCAAGAAAGAGCAACTTACGATTTTCTGATTATTGTCGTATGTGTGTCTATGAAGAGAATTGGCTGAAGAATAAGACAAATTAAGTCATGTTAGCTTGAGAAAGGTATCTCAGTTAAACAAGCTTAAGTTTGTCAGAATGTTATCCAAAGTTTCATTTCAGGAAACTCATGATACATGAATGTATCCTTTTGTGTTCACTACTTTCTGAACTCATGTGATTGAGTGAAAGTATGAGATTATTCAAAGACAAGAATTCATCTTGGTTAAACAATCAAATAACATTCAGCTTGAGAAGCTATCTGGTGAAAATACGATTCTGATGTTCTAGTTCTTCAATATCTGATACAGATGAATTGAAGATAGAACAAGCTTGGAAAAGAAATGGCTTAAATCATGATGTATGAGAAATCATCTTGACAAAGCATTTCTAGGAAGCATCTAGCATGTTTATTCAAAACAAAATATGATTCGAATCTATTCTGATGCATATTGGTTAGATTGCTCTGAATATTCAAAGGCTACAAAGTACTTGCGCTGAAGTACTTTCGATGAAAATCAAATCAATGTTAGATTTGATGATAAGCTTGGAAACCAGAAACCATAGCTTATTGGAAGATTGCAAATTCAGAAATTACCTATTAAGAATGATAAAGGTAATGGAGTTGCTTAAGAAGTACAAGATGAAGATATCAAAGGATGCTCAATCAGAAGTCATCACAGTTCATACTCCCTTAAGAAAGAAAAGTAAAAAATTGTTACTTTCTGATGAACTAATTCTGGTTAATAAGACCAAACTTGTAAGAACAAGATCAACATTCAAACCCTCAGAAGATGCATCTCGTGGTTTGATGTTCATGATGATATCTGTATCCATTGAAGAAGAACGTCATGTCAAGAAATTGACTTAGGCAATACAAGATTGATTTTAGCCAGTTTCCGGTGTTTAGGATTTTACCTAAAACTTGAAAGCTAAACTGGATGAATCAAGAAGACTTTTAGAAAGCATGCCAACGAAAAGTCATAAAGCGCAAAGATAAAGGAAGCTCTCAAAGTTCTCTGATGATCCAGATGAAATAAACATCAGAAGAGATGTTTCATCATCAAAATGAGAAGTTCAAAGAAGAATTGAAGATAATCTTGTTGCAATATAAGATAAAGAAGGCTAATGTGCATCCAACACACATTTTGAAGATGAGAATCAGAGAAGAAAGAAGATAGATGATGAAAGAAGAAATTATTCTAGTGGTCCAACTAGAAGAACTCATCAACGACTGCAGAAGCTGAACGCGTGGTGATTCTGAAGAAGCCTCTACATCAGAAGCTGGGAATCTACAGAAGTATTGAGTAATGTATTTCTAACTCTAACTATTTATTCTTAAATGGTTTAGAAATCTATATTTATATTCTAGAGAAATACATTTTAAGAGACTATATTCAGAAGGAGTTTATTTTCTAAAATATCTGAGATTTAACCTTATTTTAGGGTTGATATCTACTTCAAATTTTTCCTTACTGAAAGTAGACTTGTTTTCATTTCTTATGTGTGAACATAGTTCAACATCAAGAATGAAAAAAGCTATCTCAAAATGCAAGTTCCCGGAATAGAAAAATAAGTTTCTATTGCTTAGTAATATTTGCTCTAGTACCGAGATATGAGACTTTTGACTAGTGAAGTCTTCTTATCTCATAAGTAATCAAGGATAGAATGCATGACTGTTGGTAAATGCTTTTAACCGTTGGAAACTAGAGTGTGATTCATTTATTAGCCATAATGACATAAAGAGTTGGTACATCACCAAAATTTTGTCTTATATATGCCATACCTCGTATCTGATGGGACACCTTGAGTTAATGAGAAAATCTTTGATACAGGAATTGAAATCGTTTCACTTTACCACTTGTTAGACTTTCTATATTCATTCCCTCTTTGGTGTCTATTTTTTTGGATAGTGTCTGCATAACTCTTTTATTTCAATCTTTTATTTGGCGCGTCCTTATCATCTCTACTCTATTTTTTTTGGTAATAGTAAAAGTCATTTTTTAATAAACTGCGTGTCTCGAAACTGATCGTCATTATTATCTTTACTCTTCCTTCATAACTAGTATTTACGTCTTCTCCTATTTATATCATTTTTATCCTTTCTTCGTCTCTTACCCTTCTTCATCCTATCTTTCTTACCCTAGCTGTGTCACCATGTCTCTCAAAACTTTTTGTGGTAACGAAGATATTTTAGAGGTTATCTTAGAAAAAAGTCCAAATCTTCCAGTTCTCAGAGAAGTTGGTCTTAACCTGACCATGAGTATGTGCATTCAAGGATGGCTTAAATACTATGCCATTCTACATGGACCCATCAATCCAAACCTTGTGAAGGATTTTTGGAAGTTTGCACGGGTTGGTGACTATGGCAACTCTGTTTGGTCCTTTGTTTCTGGGGTTCCCTTCATTGTAACTCGTACCTCCATTGCTGAAGCTATAGGTTGTTTTCAAACTGGTACCACTGTGGAAGAATTTCATCTTAACTACAACTTCGTTGAAAAACTCTCTGTTATCCATGATAACTCCCTTCCAAAATACGAACCAAATGATCCTGAAGGACTCCTGCCCATAGCTAAAGTCTGGTTTCAACTTCTGTTGTCCAACTTCCGACCAAGTGGAGTAGACAAAAATGTTCTGTCACATGATGACATACTCTTTATATACTTTCTGATGAACAATGTTTGGATTAACCTTCCTCAAACCATTTTCAATCATTTGAAGGTCACAGTTGATATCTCCAGAAGTCAACATAAATCCTATAATCCATACGGAAGGATTTTGTCTGAACTTTTCTTTAAAGCTGAGATTGTTGGGTTAGCCAAAAGGCTTGGACCAGAAAATGCAGTCGAGGTAGTGCGGTGTGGAAAGGTTGATAAGTTGGTGGATTTAAGGTGTAGTTCTGATGTGTCGGGTAGTAGTAGTTGATTTTAGGCCTTATGAGTTTTGATAGTTTTCCTTTTGTCTGTGGTCTGTGAAGTCTTGCTTGCTGGTTGTTTAATTTCTCTTAGCTTCAGTTTCTTAGTGCTCCTTGTTATTGTTTCCTGGCTGTTTTACTTATTATGTAACCATTATTAAGTTTAATGAAATTTCCTTTCCTTTCATTACGTTCGTCTTCATATTTATTTGTCAATATCTATTCTTATTTGCCTTTTTGATTTCTGACAAAGGGGGAGAAAGTGATATATGATTTTGATATCTAATATAAAGAATCTCATCCCAAATAGAATTCAAATATGTTTATTTCTAACCATATGTTTGAGATTTGATCAAGAACTTTGCAAAAGTTCACTGTATGTTAGAACAGGCTATTAAAAGACCGAAGAAGATTATATCAGAAGACAAGACATATCAGAAGCAATGATATATCAGAATACATAATTTGTATTTGATAAATTATCAGAAGATATGTTCAAGAAGCAAGTACTTCAGAAGTTAATATACTCAGAAGTCGTTGAACAAGAAAGAAGAATGCTAAACAAGCTTAATCTGATAATATATGAATATCTGGTGTTGACCACTAAGTTATCAGAAACAAGGGATGTCCATGAGTTTTCGCGTTGATACCCAAAACTTGTCAGAAGTTGTAAACTTTCTAAAAGAATGATTCAATTGGTATCTAAAATTCAATTGGTAATAAACTTCAAATGGTATCTAGACTCCAGCATTAAAAGAATGTGAATCTTTCGGAGATCAAATCAAGTCATGGTCATTAAAGAAAATATTCGGTTTCTGAACCATCAAATGACATGAGGATATGTGCACCTGTTGGTGATTTATGCTAAGATATTGAAGATTTGGTTTTGATACATGATGCGTGGCATCTAAGAAAGTATCTACCATTTTCTGATATATAATGCAAGACATCAAGTCTGATAAGACAAATCAGGTTCTGATACATCTACAGTATTCTGATAGCAAGCTAGGTTCTGAGATGAAGATCAGCCAGTTCTAGTCAGATTCTGATGAGACGTCGCTGAGAAGTAATCCTTCTCAGTTGATATGATTCTACTTCAAAATCATTTTATGAGTATTGGGATCAGGGGGAGACTCTGAACAAGCATAAATGAATTTTGAGAGTAACAAAATTAGGGGGAGCCCGTTAAGCTTATCTCTGACACTGCGGATTTATGGTGATTACCCTATACAAATTGTTTATCAAAATGCATTGTTTGTCATCATAAAAAAGGGGAAGATTGTAAGAACAAGATTTGGTTCTACATCTGGCCTTTGAGTTTTGATGATAACTGCACATGTTATCTAAGAGAACAATTCTGTATGATATGGTTTCTGTCTAGTGTGTGATTATTGTAAATATGATTCCGACTATGATAAGAAGACGTGTGACATCATCAGACTTTGTTATCAACACTCTGGAAGAAAACATATGTGTGTACAAGATAAAGTCAAGATTCATGAATGTTTCTAATACAACGGTTCTATTGAACGTTAGTTCTGGACATTCTAATTGAGACTTTGTGAGAAAGACCTATAAGGCTTTTTAATGTGATACGCTTCTAATGTTACAAGTTCTGAAGATTCTGAAGACGTGGGCCTGGTGAACATGGTTCTGAAGATCTTGAAGACACAATATCTGAAGGTCAAGTTCAGAAGAGTTTCTGAAGACAAGGTTCTGATTGAACGAAGTGCTGAAGACTCTAAAGACAAAGTATGCGCTTAATGAAATCTGAAGACGAGGTTCTGATAGAACAAGTTCTGAAGACTCTGAAGATAATGCTTATAAGAAACCAACTGCTGAAGATTCTTATGACTAGGTTCTGCTGAACGAAAATCTGAGATTCCGAAGAGCGTGGTTCTGAAGATTACACAAAGAATGACTCTTCTACAACACGCTTCATCAAGTTAATATCTGAAGCCTCTGAAGATGCCAGAAGACTGAAGATCAGAATGGTTTTGAGCTGAATATAATAGTACCAAAATTCTGTTACCTCTACCTCTATAAGGTGGCGCAAGGACAACTTTTCAGTACCATGATGTTGACCATTCCTTCACATGACCGTTGAGACTTTACTGTTGGAATATGTTTCCAAGATTGCCCTTCAACAAATATATTTTCTCAAGCTCTATAAATTGAAGATTTAAAAGCTTTAAGAAATGCTGGTTGCCATGAAAGCTGCTGCTACGTGCTGGAGAAGAAAACATGTGTGCAACGTCACAACAATGCAAGCAAGCTATGAAGATACTGCAAGTTGAAGCTTGAAGAAGATATGAAAAAAAGCCTTTGTGGCTCAACAAAGAAAAGGCTGAAACTGTTGTATGTATGTGTGTACAACGATGCAACATGCTAAAGCCATGTGAAACTAGTCAAGTGAAACATCAACAAGTGAAGCATAGTAACTTAGTTGATCTTGATGGTTAAATTGGAAGAAGCGTTATATGCTCAAGAAAGGAGTTTTTCAAAAGAAGCTTAAAACTCATGAAAAGAAGCCGTAGTGCTCAATAAGAAAGCTTTTAAGCAATACAGAACTAGTGTGCTTTATAATCTCTTAGAGATTCATTCTTTAGATAGTTTCTGTATTAGAAAGCAAGGAGCTACTGCTCAAGAACTTGCTAGAAACACTTAGGTGTTATTGTACTTCATTTGTGTAATCAGTTTGTAAGAAGCATATTAGTGCACAAGAAAATCCTTGTAAAAGGTGTTGTTCCTTGAGCGGTCAAGTGAAGACCAGAATGCTTGAGAAGACTAAGCGTGTTTCTAACAGCTTAGTGGATGTTGTTCCTTGAGCGGTCAAGTGAAGACCAGGTTGCTTGAGAGGGCCAGGTCGTTTTTTAACGGCTTGGAGGATGATTTCCTTGAGCAGCTAAGTTGTTAGTCAGGTTGCTTGAGAGGGCCAGGTCATTTTCTAATGGCTTGGAGGATTGATTTCCTTGAGCGGCTAAGTGAAAGCCATAATGCTTGAGAGGGCTGAGCGTGTTGTTTAACAGCTTAGAGGTTGTAATCATTTTGATGATTAATGGATTAAGTCCTTGTCTAAGGCAAAATCACCAAGGTTGGTGGACTGGAGTGGCTTCGTTAACAGTGAACCAGGATAAAAATAATTGTGTTCATTTATTTTTATTTACTTGTTAACGTCATTAGTTTAATTCATAAAAAAAGAGACGAAATGTGAAACCCAATTCAAACCCCCCTTTCTTGTGTTTCTCAACCTTCAAATTTATTCTTAGGATGCTAAATTGGCTTTAATCCATCACACGTGTCAGAAGCGTGTCGAGCCTTTTATGTCTGATGGCTAACTTAGGAATCCTTTGATCATCTCTAGATGTTGAACCTTTATTAAATGGGTTCAACCCTAACCCCTTCACCTTATCGCACACTTTCACACTAAAGTTCTTGAAAGCTTCCTTTGTCTACTTCACCAGTTCTTCAACCCTCTCAAGCTCAAGCCCCCTCTTGCATGTACTTTGTTTGATACTCTTTCTTCTTCTTTGTCCCTCTATAGTTACGATTGTGTGAATATTTTTGTAGGATTATTATTGTACCGACACTTTTGCATACTATGTCATGTTATGTTAGGTTGTGTTCATCATAAGTTAAGTTATGTTAATTTTCATATAATGTTAAAAACATAAAAAAGACAAAAAATATTTAAAAAACACTACTGATCTACCTGATTTTTAAAATATCTGGCTACATCCCCTGCATACACCGAACATTTTAAAAATTTGAATTTATCCAAAATTATAAGCTTATAATTTTTTTAAACAAAATCTGGTAAAACCCCATTGTTTTATACCAATGTTTAAAAAGTGCGGTAAAAAAAATCAAATAAAAGATTTATGTCATAGTTATCTAAAAATACGGTATCAACCTTGTAAATTTGATATCAGAAATTACGAAAAAAAAATTCATCAATGTTGTGAAAAATTCAACATTTTAAAAAAATATACGATAAAAACTCATAAATTAAACAGAAAACAAAAATTATTTATAAAAATCCGGTATTTTCACCAATTATCATAGCAAATAAGAAATTTAAAAAAAGCAAATAATTTCTAATTTTAATAATTTAAGGGTAATATGGTAAAATTGTTGTGTGTGTTTGGTAGATTCCTATGTCAACAAGCTTATTTTGGGCCAAACATAATAGGCCCATTCAATAAAACCCGAAAGCATGCTCCATCTAATAACACAAAAACCAAACCCTGTTTTGTTCTGCCGCTAGTTCTTGTTACTGTAAAATCCCTGTTCGTGAAATCAATCCATCGCACACTCGAAAACTGAAAAATGGGGAAGAAATCGAAAACTTCAAGGAAGGGTAAGAAAGCATGGAGAGCTAACATAAGCACCGAAGAAATAGAAGATTTCTTCGAGAAATCAACAAAGGACGCTCTTTCCGGCGGTTCTCTTCAAGCAGTTTCCAGTGAATCCCTCTTCTTCGAAGACAAATCCAAAGGTACCAATCTCTCATTTTTATTTAGCTCTTATAAAGTTTCTAGTTGATTGATATGAATTTGACATGGCTATGGCTAGATCTTGCGGTAAAGAAGAAGATTGAAAAGCACAGGGAAAAAGTGCTCCGGGTTGATAGCGTGCTGCAGAAAAACCAGTTTGTTGTTCCAGTTCCATCTTCTACTCTGAAGAAAAGCTCGAAAAACCGAAAAGCTCTGCCTAAAAGTCTAGGCACCAATCAAGATAAGGTAGATTCGGTAGATTCTGACGTGTTTGAAATGTGGGGTGATAAAGGTATTGATTCTAGAACATTTAGTATATCTTTTGGTTATAACTAAATAATAATGTGATGTTAACCTTAGGATTCTTTTATATTGTCGCGCAGATGAGGATAACAAGAAGGTGAAAAAGGTAAACATTATTGATCCTTTTATATTTGTAATCACAAGTGTTGGTGTCGGTTTAAGACTTTTTTCAGAGGTGTCGGTGCTATAGGGATTGTTTGTTTCTGCACATTTAATGTAACAGTTGATATTGATAACATGATTGCGGCCTTTTCCAGATGTCAAAGCCAGCTCATATACCAGCCGTAGAGGTTGATCCTCCAGGATGCTCTTTTAATCCCACACATGAAAGTCATCAGGTAGTTTTTGAAGCTGTTAATGATATTTGTCTTGTTATGATCAATGAGAAGAGTTTTAAGAATTTCATTGTTTAACTTTAACCAGGATACATTGGCTACTGCTGTTGCCGAAGAAATGATTAAAGTCTACAAAAATGAATTGGGCCCTGAACCGGTGCCTTTGACTGTTCCCGGAGAAGCTATTTCTGAAGAAGATGTGAGTCTCATTGTAATATGTAATTCTATAATTATGAAAAAAATCCATATTTTTGAAGGTTTTGATTTGTGAATTTTTTCGTTTCGTCAACCTTGATTTTTGGTCAGATGTATTTTCTTGATGTCGATGATGGGAACGATGATGAATGTAATCATGAAAATGAGGGTGAAAATGACGATGCTGCATCCGAGAATAAGTAAGCTATCCTCAGCTTAGTTAGTCACTCAGTAACATTACTAGTAGTATTTTTTGATACTTTTGAAGACATTCAAACACATGTTGATAATTTTTCCAATAATGTCTAAACGTGTATTTGTATTGTTTTAACCACTACGAACAGACCCATCAAAAAAAAGAAAGTGACTAGAGTTGTGTTGAATAAGAGAGCTCGACACAGAGAACAATTGAGAAAAGAAGCTGAAGCAAAGAGATTGAAGAATTTCTCAAAAGAAATTGATAGGTAATATAATATGACCATTTCTCATGTCTATCTTTTGTACCAAAATAAAAGATGATATTTAACCATCTTTGGTTCTTATGAATGCAGCATCCCAAAAATCTTTGCGGAAATTAAGAATGAAGATGAGGAAAAAAAGAGAAGACTTCTGAGGCGACAAACTGCTAAACAAGAGAAGTTAAAAGTATGTCCACCTCGCATAGGAAAGCACAAGTAAGCATTATTTTGTACTTCCCTTATATTACTTGTGAGAAACTTTTCCAATCGAGTTTTTGCGGTGCTTCTCTGTTTTACTCGAGTCTGCAAATAAATTATATAGTTATTGTTCTTATCAAAGTTCATCATATATACCAACTTTATCTTTGTATCAGGTTTCAGCCTGCTCCTGTTCAAGTTTTATTAAGCGAAGAGATAACTGGATCCATCCGAAAGCTCAAGGTAGAGACATGTATTATATTTTGATCACGTTGACTCGGATTTTGTAAATATACATGTTTTCCTAAGTTTTCCTATTTTTTTGGTGTACATAACTAGGGTTGTTGCACCCTTATAAAGGACCGGTATAAAAGCCTAGAGAAGAGAGGGTTGATTGTTCCCAAACCCAGGAGGAACGGGTTAGTTTAAACTTAAACTACAATAATTTTTATTATTATTGAGTGTGCATTAACCGTGTAAAACTAGTTTATCCCGCAAAACCAAATACACTATCCGTTTGCAGGCAGAAGTAGTTGTCATATTTGTTAATTTCGGGATTAACCGATTCATTTCCTTCCATATAATATAAACGGATTTTATTTTGCGATTAGAATACTGATTGTAATATGATTATGCGTTGTACAGGTAGAGTCCTCTTCGATTTTGGCTTCCCTAACTCAAGTCGCCCCGCATTCAGCAGGGCTTGCTGCTATGTGGCAAGAAGACATGTGATGGATAAACGGCTAAAACAGTTTGTTTAAACTGAAATTTTTGTTTATGTCTTGTCTCGATTTTGTACTGAGTTTTCAGTTGCAAGAGAATCAATGTCTAATGTATTTTGTATTTGATATTTTGCTTACTATTTTACTAGAAAACAAATATTTATAAAGATCAGAGCTGTTTCAAACTTTTAAAAGGCTGTGTAAGAAGCTGAAATTAACTTCAGTTAAGTCGTGAATTATTATAAGGGTAAGGGGTCCTATTTAAACGTAAATTAACCGTGGAATATGTGTATGGAAGCACTTTTTGTTATTTTTTAATTATACAAAAGTGTGAGGCTCCAGTGCTATAGGTTGCTTTGCACTGTGCTATAAGTTGTTTTGCACACCCTCAAAATGATTTTGATAAAGATATGTTACTCGTGTTTTTGCATTTTATTTTCACCAGCTTTCTAACAATCAACTATTTCTTGAAGTAGCTTCAACATGCAGAAGATTAGAAATCTTTCTTTTAAATAGGTTGATTGAAGAATGATTTAAAGAGTATTCTTGGTAGCACATTCCAATCTTCTTCCTTGGACAATTCTTTCCTACCCTTGTTTTTTTCTCCCTCCCCTAAGCCCTGTATATATGGCTGTTATCGTTTTCACAGCGATATAAGCGTACTTTGAAAAGAGATGAATTTGAATAAGTTTCTTAAAATTTATATATAAAAGGGATGTCAAACTTTAGTAGTGCTAATATATGTAGGCTAGCGTGTGGGTATGCAATTTGTGAATGGGAGATCAGGCACCATCATAAACTATCAAGCACGGCGATTGCCTTTTGGTTAGTTTGTTTCGGATTTGAGTGACGCATTATTTTTGAGAAATTAATAATATATCACTCATGTTTTTGGATGTACACATCTGGACGTATCATTTTTTTTAAAAAAACGTTGATTTGTTTCAGATGTGCATATCAGAAATAATTTCTGATCTGCAGATCCGGAAAAATAGCAGTTTTTTTTTTTTTTTAAAAATCAGTTTTGTTGGTTGGTCGCAGATGTTAATATATTGTCGCAACTTAATATATATTCGAAGGATCTCTCCTGGCTCCTCTCCCCTACCCGCCGTCCTGACTCGTTGTCTGCGGTACTGAAGTGCCCCCCGAGCAATCTCAATAATTCTGTCCATGGCAAGTCTGCCACCAGAGCCCTCAAGTAGGTGACCGTCTGCAATGGCCGCCTGCGCTATCTCCTCTATCTCACGATAGCGAGGTAGGACATCCTGAGTATGATCCAGCTGAGACTGCCGCTCCTCTAATATCTCCTGATGAGCAAGTCTGGGTGGCGATCCCTCAGCAGTGGGCACCATGCATGAGTGTGAGACGGTATAGAACCACATGATGTACACGGCAGTAACGCTTCAATCTCTCGACGCACTGGTCGCCCGAGCCTCTTCCCGTACCAAGTGAGACTGGAAGTCAACATATATCTCATCTATCTGCGTGCGGGTCAAGCCTAGAGGAGCAGACTCATGAGGCATCCTGGGGATCGTCTGCGTGTAACCGAACTGACGCAAGACGCGTTCCGGCAGGTATCGAGCAGTAATGGTCGAACTGCATGCCAACGATCTTGAGAACAGCGAAACCTCGACGAACGGGAGCGTCTGACGGTGATCGGCATAGGCGTGATAAAAAATGTCCTCAGCAGCCATCCGATCAAGATAAACTCTGTAGGGGTCGGGCGCCTGGTTCCCTCTGAGCAGGAGAAATGCAGCAGCACGGGGCATATCCTCAGTGTACCCCTGGACACTCCCCCAACCAGTAATCTTGGGAAAGTGCTGTAATATCCACGCCTGAAATGGAAAACATAACATCGGTGTCAAACATTATAATGAATATAGAAAGAAAAGAAATGAAAAAAATGACTTAGAATATAAGATTGTTACCACGTATAGCGTACAGCTGTCTGCCACAGTCTTGGCTGCCCAGAGGCAACCGTCTGAGAGCCTAACATAGGTGTATGCCAGCGTAGTCTCCCCCCAGTTGTACCCATGGATCTCTGTGGGATCCAAAAGGCACACGAGGTAAACGATATCAACGTAAGTGGCGCTGGTGTCCACAAACAGCTGCGTGCCGAGCAAAAATAGATAGTAGCATCTCAGGGCACGCTGCCTATGGATCGCCACCTCAGCTGGATCACCTGCTGCCTGTCGTGCCTCTGCAAGCTCCTGACGAAATCTGCGTGTCAGAAAGAAGAACCGGACGTGTGCCCCTCTCAACTGGTCACCTCCGCAAGTGCCTTTTCTGGGGTAGCCCCAAGCTCCCAAGTCAGCATCTCTATCGCCCCCCTTTGACATCTTACCGTGACGGAGAATGGTATCTGTGATCGGTAGATGTAAAAGGAATAAGATGTCGTCTAGTGTGATCGTGCGTACGGTAGATGGAATGAGGATGTCTCAGGGTGCTATCTCTCAACAAAGGCCATCAGCATACCGTACATGATATGGGGATACCCAATCCTAGAAAGGCCTCCGAGACCAGAGGTAGCAAGTGCAGACTGGAACCACTCATCCCCTGACAGCTCCGCAATCATGTCTATAACCTTGCCCCCATGGTTATAGAACTTCTGGGAATCCTTCTCCTGAAAAATTTCCAAATAAAACAATGTTACAAATGAAATTATTTTCAACGAAAACAATTCTATAAATAAACCGAGAAAGGTTACCTGTCGTAGCCAGACATATCTAGCAGTATGCTCAGTGTACCCCAGGAGTAGGGACATATCAGACGGTCCCCCGGGGTAACCCTCCAGCTCATCGAAATCGTCATCGCCGTCACCACCCTCATGTGCTGGGTGATCACCCACAGGAACAGGAACATGGGATCGAATAGGAGCAGGTGATGGAACTGGAGTCTCCCGACGACGCCTGCGTGCGGTCGGGGACCTTGATGAACCAGCAGTAGGAACCTGACGCCTCCCAGATGTAGAAACGGCGGCTGACTGGGGAGTGGCCTGAACCTGTGATGTGGAAGGCTGTGGTGTAGGATGTCCCTCAGCTGTAGGGGCTACCCCAACTCCCTCTGCGTCGGAACCCTCTGCTGTAGACTGCGTCCGCTCACGTCGGACAGATGCATGCTAAGCTGTCCGTCCATGTATGATACGATCGCCTCTGGCAGCCATGTAATCTGCAAAGCATAATAAATAAATAGAATTTTTTAAAAATAATTAAAAAAAACAACAAACAATAAAAAAAAAACAAAAATAGAAACCAAGTTGCTTCCGGATTTGCACATCAGGAAAACTTCCATGGATGGACATTCGGAAGTACTGCAGAATTTTTAACGTTGGGTTTTTCCGGATGTGCAAATCAGTAAAGCAAACAATACCTATTTTTCTGGATCTGCACATCCGGTACGAATTTCAAGTTCTAAATAACGCAGCCATGGCTTCTGTACCATAAAAAAGGGAATTTTAATGTCCCGATCGTCCGTTTGAAGCAGCAAACAATACCTACATTGTCTCTAACCTATGTTATTCATACTACCTAACAATTTCTGCACCTAAACGTCTACTCTAAATCAATTACTCGAAAATAACTCCGAAACTCTAAAATTCAAAAACTTACCGATTAAATTGAGACACAGAGGATTTGGAGTGTCTTGATCGTTGTAGAAGTTGCTCTGCGCCGAACTCGAGTGAAAAAAGTCGGGATTTGTGGGATTGAGAAAATGAGAGTTTGGTTCTTTGGAATATGAAAATGTAAAGAATGAGGGGAGGGAGAAGCTCTGGTGCGAAGTAATAAGAAATGGTTTCGGATTTGCACATCAGGTATTATTCCGGATTTGCACATCTGGAACAAATTAACGTTTTAAAAAAAAAATGGTGCGTCCGGATGTGTACATCCGAAATCAAGGGGCAAAAAGGAATTTCCCGCGGTGCCTAAGAAATATAGGTGGTGTATTAAGAAATTCTCTTATTTTTTGGAATTAGAAATTAAAGAAATTAATTAATATAATTAATATGTTGTCCCTTAACAATAAGCAAATATTGGTCAGTTCCCACTTGCTTCCCTTTCTTTTTCTCCATTTGATTTCAGATTTTTTTCATTCTATAAATAGAAACGTTTCTACCTCATATTTTGCATTCTAGATTTTTGACTTGAATAAAATAGTTTGTCCACTCTCGTCTATGCTTCATCTCGATATTTTTCTTTTTCATTCTTATTTTCGAGTGACTGCTTTGCGCCATATACGGCTGGTTTTCACCAGATACTACAATTGATACTTATAATATATTCAATTGATCTTTGTGTTAATAGAGGGTGTATTTCTAGACCGATTACTTAGTGTGCACTAGTAATCACGCAGTTGAACTGAGTTGTTTTATCCAAAAGGTGTTATGGTTGATAGTTTGTCTTGCACAATTTTGAGCAGTACTGCAAAATATCTTATAGAGAGTGACTTAATCTGTGACTCAATCTGATAATTTATTTAGTACTACCTCCGTTCCTTTTTATAAGAGACAATTCACTTTTTAGGTTCATTGAATAAACAATGTATCTAGTCTATAAACTGACAAAATACATTAATTATTCAATGAACCTAAAAAGTGAATTGTCTCTTATAAAAAGGAACGAAGGTAGTAATTTTTTTCAAAACCACAAAACAACAATTTTAAGATGTTTTCAAACTGTCATGACTATCGAAGAAATTATTGAAACTTTTGTTGTTGTCTCTGACAAACCGTTCAAGTTTGAGTGAAGTCACTTCAAACTTGACATATTTTCCTTAACCTTAAAAAAGGTTAACAATATTTTGATCGATGACATTCTTGTTGTTCCTTCTGGATTAAACGAGCAAACTAATGATAAGAAATTTGTTGATTCATATGAAACCGTTAATTTTGCTAAATCTGAATTTATTGCAAAGATTAAAGCAAATAATTTACAGATGAGGAAAGAAATCACCTTACAGAAAGAATGACTATCTCTGAAAAAAATATTTTGAATGGACTGGAAAATGAGCAGTATGATTATTAAATAGTTATAATACCGTAAATTTTGTGAAGCTCTGAAAAGAAGTATGATACCGAAGAGGTTGGAGCAAAGAAGTATGATGTTATTCGCTACCTGAAGTATCAGATGGTAGATGAAAGGTATGATAGGCTCAATGTTACAAAATTCAAAAAATTGCTCTCGAGATCATCACTAAAGGTATGTCCCTAGGTGAATAATTTCAAATTGTTGTTATTATTGACAAACTACTAACTGATTGGAAATATTTCATAAACTTGCTTCGCCACAAAACAAAATATTTTTCAATCAAGTGTCTCATTATTTGCTTCTGAGTTTATAAGAAGAATCCCAAAGAAAAGATAAAAAATATGAAGTCTTGGTGGTTTTAAACAACAAAAAGGAATTCAGTGCGGTTCTGAAGCCATCTGAAAAATCATTAAAGAATCAGAACCACATTGATATGAACATAATTAAAAATGGGAACCCTTTAAAGGTCTCAATTGCTCCAATTGCTAGGCATCAACCACCACCCCAAAGACTTGACATTGGTATTTTCTCCTATTTCAATTGTGAAAAACCATGTCATATGGCTAAGAAATGTAGAAACACGCTGAAACCTGATGCTGCCCCTAATACAAAAGTTAACCTAATTGATGAGAAATTTTTTGGTGTGATCTGATGGTTGATGGATAGATACTAGAGCCTCTCTCATGTCTCTTATGATCGTGGGATGTTCAAACCATACACAAATGTTGATGATAAAAAATGTGTTGTTAGGAGACGCTCACCACAAATGTTGTTGGTATTGGAGACGTGGAGTTGAAGTTTACCTCCAAAAATACATTAATCTTGAAGGATGTCAAACATTCTCCTAAGCTTAGAAAGAATCGTGTTTCTGTTTTTCTTCTAAATAAGGGGGGTTTAGTTAGCGTATTAGGGCATATTTATATATTATAGTGATATATTTGTGAGAGTGCCAAATAAGAGCAACTTATGTTCTTCAGTGGATGTTCATCCCATGAAGCACAACCAAAGGCGCGACCTTTATGTGGCATGGGGGATCGACCTTAAGGAAGACGTGTAGAATACCATTATAGAACCATTAGCCGCACGAATAAAGTCCTACCATGACTCCCTAAGAAATAGACAGTTAAATAATTTCCCTAATCAAGAGGGAATGATTACTATCTTCAGGGGTTTCCTAAACTTTAGGCCCAAAAACCTCCATAAATACCTCAACGTTGAGGAGGGATATCATAACATACTCAAAACTACGCATAAAGATAGAGCTTCTCACCTCACGTGAGCTTAATCACCTCATAGCCAAAATACCACTATACAAGGTTACTCACCCCTATTAGAAAGCCCTAACCCACCATAAATTACTAAGGCCTCTGGCTATCCCCTATTCGCATAGGGATACCACACATTATTGTACCATTTGACAAGTATAGTGACAACCACCATAGGGCCTCGATAAAACTAACTTGGGTCACACCTTCCATTGCAATTGCCATTCTGATATCCACTACCATCTCCACTCCTGTACCTAGCTGTTTCCAACCATGGGCAACAGGAGACCACCATCCCATGACACCAGAGGTAGTAGTGATACCAACGCACTGGAGGAGATGTTTGCCGCAATAGATGAGTTGCACCATCATAATCAGATTTTGGAGGACAACATCCGCAACAAACAACATCGCCAACAAGAGAATAAACCCCCGAGGATATGGAAGTGCTGACCCCCAGCCACTCTCAAAAGAAATATGGGGAGCGCCTGTCCCTGAAGGGTTCAAGCCTCCCTCTTTGATGAAGTTTGATAGGCGCAATGACTGTGACACCCTAAATTCCAAAATATTATTATTTATAGATATTTAAAGTGTTCAAAGCAAATAAAATTTACGAGTTTCAAAAGCTTTCAAAGATAAATGACATCACTTCGTCCACTTACACATTAGAAATTATTCTAAAAATAAATTGATAAAATTAAAACAAGGTTACAACGTTATACTAAAAATTTATAAATTTTTTAATATATAAATTATAAACATTTTAAAAATAATTTTCCCAACCTGATGTCACCTATTAGAGCTGGGCTTCTCCCAAACTTGAACTTTAAGACTCAAAAACTTGTATTTACTACGATTTCGCAAATGCATGTCCAAGCTAGAATAACACAAAAACGGAAGACTGAGCATGTAACAATATAAAATAATTGAGAAAAAAACGCAAATTATCAAGTAAACATCGCATCATATCAAATCACATTTAACATGGACCATCAACATCAAACATCTACATAATTCACAATTTCAACATATACATATTCTTATCTCAAAGCAACCTTAATAAAAGCAGTCAATATAGATTATCTATATAAATCACAGAAATCATCAAGTTTAATCACAATTCAAATTATGATATACATGCTCTTAGACTCTAAACTTATTCTCTTTCTTGATACCTTTCTACTCTACAAAGGGTCATGTTTCTCTCAATGATATTTGAAATTCTAGCCTATATATCAGATGTCCTATCGAGATGTCGAGACAGTGATATAAGACAACAATGAACAAGTTCAATACAGTAGTGTGCAGAAAATGTAAAGAACACCATAAATTGTTAACCCAGTTCGGATCTAACTATCCTACATCTGGGGGCTACTAAGCCAGGGATGAAATCAATATTCGATAGTATCAATTCACTGATAACCACACCCGGTTCAATCAACTCACTTAATCACTACCCTTCCTATGACTTCTACCTAAGACTCCCCTAGATATGAGGCCCTCCTCAAATCCCTCTTCAATCACAACCCGTGACTGGTTCCTTACAAGACAAGTAACAATGGTCGAAACACAAATTCTCAATACTTCACAGCTTATGAGAATTAACACACAACCACTCAATGCTTAAAAGCTTATGAGCGACCTTACACAACTTACACTACAGTCCTTATACTGTTATCATAAGATACCAGTTAGGCTCACAAAACACAAGCACACAACCCTAAAAATACATGTAAGTTCGACACCTAAAACTAGGTTTACATCAGTCTATTTATAGCTTGTAATCTGGACTGAATTGGGCTTCAAAAACGCAGCAATTAGACTGCTCACAATTCTGCAAAATTAACTCCAATAAAATAGGTCTTCAATCCAAAGTTTCCTATTATGTCTCCATAATTAGAAACAACAGCAAATCCGAAAACCAACAAATAACCCTAATCCAAAAATGCTTTGGATGCCACATAGGATAACCAAATATTCACAGAATATTCAGTTACAAATCATAGTAACAGAATCTGCATTAAAACTGACTTCACAGCGCGATGCCCTATGAGCTGCCATGGAACATCTTCATACGACATGTTGAACAAAGAGTAATGAAACATATTATTAGACATCTTCATTCAACATCTGCTGCTACATGAGTTTTAGAAAAATAATGCCAACCATAAAACCAAGGAAACAACAATCTCCCCCTTTGGCTTATTTTTGGCTAAAACTCCACACACACTCAAACACCATCAGTATCAGCAGCGGAAGGAAAACTCAAACAACATCAGTATCAGCAACAAAAAGAAACTCCCTCATCTGCAGCAAAAACAACTCCCCCTCAGCTGCACACATCAACTCCCCCTCAACAGCAGCAACATTTCACATTCTCCCCCTCAACAACTGCAGCAGCACACCATCTACCTGCAACACACATACTCCCCCTCAATAGCATAAGAACTTACTACTCCCCCTTTTTTTCCATAAATATGACAAAGGCAAGTAAAAATAATCCAGAGTAAACTGCATCAGAGAGTAGATGCACACCACATCACATGCCCAAATGTCATGCACAAACTTCAGTATTTTCCTTTCATTTACACACTGCACTACCAGAATCTCCTTTAGTCTTTTCAATCTGGCAGCCAGAAAGCACATTGATTGCTATAGGTCTTCATGAATGCACATCCCAAGTCTGCTCCTCAGGTTTTCAAACTGAACTGCATCTAGAGCTTTGGTAAATATGTCAGCAAGCTGATTTTCTGTGCTCACATGCTCAAGAGTTATGACTTTGTCCTCCACAAGTTCTCTGATGAAGTGATGCCTGATGTCAATGTGCTTAGTCCTGCTATGTTGAATGGGATTTTTGGAAATATTAATAGCACTCAGGTTATCACAAAATAGTGTCATGACATCTTGTGTGACATTATACTCTGACAACATCTGCTTCATCCATACCAGTTGCGCACAACAACTACCAGCTGCTATGTACTCAGCTTTAGCAGTAGAAAGGGATACTAAATTCTGCTTCTTGCTAAACCATGAAATAAGATTATTTCCCAAAAAGAAGCATCCACCAGAGGTACTCTTCCTATCGTCAGCACTTCCAGCCCAATCAGCATCACAATATCCTAATAAAATGGGACTTGAGTCATGGGAGTAAAGCAACCCATAATCACATGTACCATTCACATACTTTAGAATTCTTTTCACTTGATTGATGTGACTGACCTTGGGTTCTGCTTGATATCTTGCACACACACCAACAGCAAAAGTGATGTCTGGCCTACTTGCTGTAAGATACAGCAGACTGCCAATCATACTTCTATACAGACTTTGTTCAACATCCACTCCCTTTTCATCTTTGGATAACTTCAAGTGAGTAGGAGCATGAGTCCTCTTATGCCTGGCATTATCCAGTCCAAACTTTTTCACAATGTTCCTCGCATATTTGCTCTGACAAATAAAAATGGAGTCTTCCATCTGCTTGACTTGTAATCCAAGGAAGTAGGTCAATTCACCCACCAAGCTCATCTCAAATTCAGACTGCATTTGAGTGACAAAATGTTGGACCATTTCATCCGACATCCCGCCAAACACAATATCATCTACATAAATCTGAGCAATCATTAGTTTCCCATCCTTCTCCTTGATAAAAAGAGTTTTATCAATACCACCCTTCCTGTATCCATTGTTAACTAAGAACTCAGTTAGTCTTTCATACCAAGCTCGTGGAGCTTGTTTCAGACCATATAGAGCCTTCTTCAGCTTGTAAACATGATCAGGAAAGTTTGGATCCACAAACCCTTTAGGCTGCTCAACATAGACTTCCTCATTAAGATAGCCATTTAGAAAAGCACTCTTAACATCCATCTGAAACAGTCTGAATTTCAGAAAACATGCCACTCCTAGCAACAATCTGATGGATTCCAATTGAGCCACAGGCGCAAATATTTCATCGAAGTCTACTCCTTCAATCTGTGTGTATCCTTGAGCTACTAATCTGGCTTTGTTCCTGGTAACAACTCCTTGTTCATCAGACTTATTCTTATAAACCCATTTTGTTCCAATTACATTTGTTCCTGCTGGTCGTGGTACCAGTTCCCAAACTTCATTCCTCTTGAACTGACAAAGTTCATCTTGCATAGCACTTATCCAGAACTCATCTGTCAATACTTCTTTGACATTCTTTCGTTCGATCTTTGACACAAAGCAAGCATTCGACACAGTCTCCCTCGTTCTGGTTCTTACACCTTTATTCAGATCTCCAATAATTAATTCCTTAGGGTGATCCTTCTGAATCCTTATAGAGGGTCCCCTGTTAGCATCCTCTACCTCTTCATTCTCAGGTCTAGTGTTGATGTCTTGAGCACTATCTTCTACAGACTCAATGTCTTGAGAGTTTTCATTGTTCATGGGTAGACATGCTCCAACATCATCTGGGACATCTTCATCTTTGCCAGAGTCATCAACCACTACATTTATGGATTCCATCATCACCTGAGTTCTGGAATTAAATACCCTATATGCTTTACTGTTTGTAGAGTAACCCAAAAATATTCCTTCCTCACTCTTAGGGTCCATCTTTCGCCTTTGCTCACGATCCGCTAAGATATAACACTTACTACCAAACACATGGAAATACTTCACATTTGGCTTTCTACCTTTCCATAGCTCATAAAGAGTGATAGAAGTACCTGATCTGATAGTCACCCTATTGTGTATATAGCAAGCAGTATTCATGACTTCAGCCCAAAAATGATATGGAAGCTTTTTGGCATGAATCATGACTCTTGCACATTCTTGTATGGTCCTGTTCTTGCGTTTCACCACACCATTCTGCTGAGGAGTGATTGGTGATGAGAATTCATGAGTGATTCCCTCAGATAAGCAGAACTCTTCAAACCTGCTGTTTTCGAATTCTTTCCCATGGTCACTCCTGATTCGAACAACACCACAATCCTTTTCCCGTTGAATTCTCTGACACAATTCTTTAAAAGCTGCAAACACTTCAGACTTTTCTCTGATAAAACTTATTCAAGTGAATCTGGAGTAGTCATCTACGACAACATAGGCATACTTCTTCCCACCAAGACTTTCAACCTGCATAGGTCCCATTAAGTCCATGTGAAGAAGTTATAGAACTCTAGAAGTTGTGGTAAGATGTTGAAGCTTCTTGTGTGACACCCTTGTTTGCTTCCCAACTTGACATTCACCACATATTTTGTCCTCATCAATCTTCAGCTTGGGAATACCTCTAACAGCTTCACTTGACATAACCTTCTTCATCCCTTTCAGGTGTAAGTGACCCAATTTCTGATGCCACAGTTTGGTTTCATCTTCCTTTGACATCAAACAAGTAGACATGTTTTTAGGTTCTTGAGGATTCCAAAGATAACAGTTATCTTTAGACTTGGTACCCTTCATAACAACTTCATCTTTCTCATTGGTTACTAGACATTCAGACTTGGTGAAATTTACCTTGAGCCCTACATCACACAATTGGCTTATACTGATTAAGTTTGCAGCCAGTCCTTTGACAAATAGAACACGATCCAGATTTGGTTGTCCTGTGTAGTCCAGCTTTCCAACACCTTTTATCTCACCCTTTGATCCATCCCAAAAGTGACATAATTGGTGGAGTGAGGCTTAATATCTGACAAGAATTTCTTCACACCAGTCATGTGTCTTGAGCAACCACTGTCAAAGTACCAATCTTCTCTTGCAGATGCTCTAAGAGAAGTATGTGCTATGAGACCAACCATCATTTGTCTAGGAATCCATCTTCTCTTCACTTTACCCCAACTCTGTTCTTTATTTTGTTGCTGAGCAGTTTTGGGATAGCCGTGTAGCTTGTAGCAAAAGGACTTTAAGTGACCAATCTTGCCACAGTAATGGCATCTCCATGGTTTATACTTTGATCTACAAACTCCTTTCTGATGGTTCATCTGATGTTGAAACATGTGATTTGACAACGCAAAGAAATCATAATGCTATTTGGGTGATTGTTGATAGGCTGACTAAATTGGCTCATTTTATTCCGATTGATATCAGTTTTTCTTTGGAACGGTTAGCTGAGATTTATATCAATGTGGTGGTGAAATTGCATGGGATTCCATTGAGTATTGTTTCTGATCGAGATCCTAGGTTTACATCGAGATTTTGGGAAAGTTTACAGAAGGCTTTGGGTTCTAGATTGAGGTTGAGTTCGGCTTATCATCCGCAGACGGATGGTCAGACCGAAAGAACTATTCAGTCTTTGGAGGATTTGTTGAGAGCGTGTGTTTTGGAACAAGGTGGTACGTGGGACAGTTATCTTGCTTTGGTTGAGTTCATGTATAATAACAGTTTCCATTCTAGTATTGGAATGGCACCTTTTGAGGCTTTATATGGGCGAAGATGTCGAACGCCGTTGTGTTGGCACGAAACAGGTGAAAGTTCGGTGGTTGGACCGGATTTGGTGCAACAAACGACGGAAAAGGTAAAGTTTATTCGTGAGAAAATGAATGCTTCTCAGGATAGACAAAAGAGTTATCATGATCGGAGACGGAAGGATCTTGAGTTTCAAGAGGGTGATCACGTATTTATGAGAGTTACGCCGGTAACGGGCGTTGGTCGTGCTTTGAAATCTAAGAAGCTTACTTCTCGATTTATTGGTCCTTACCAGATATCTGTGAGAGTTGGTGCTGTGGCGTATCGTGTGGCGTTGCCGCCGAATCTGTCGAATTTGCATGATGTGTTTCATGTTTCACAGCTTCGGAAGTATGTTCCGGACCCTTCACATGTGATTCCGATGGATGAGGTTGAGGTAAGGGATAACCTTACGGTCGAGGCTTTACCGGTTGATATTTTGGGTCGCGAGGTGAAGCGGTTGAGGGG
Organism: Lathyrus tuberosus; assembly: GCA_022829125.1. Classification (NCBI taxonomy): domain Eukaryota; kingdom Viridiplantae; phylum Streptophyta; class Magnoliopsida; order Fabales; family Fabaceae; genus Lathyrus; species Lathyrus tuberosus. The sequence goes on along the minus strand of JALAZF010000012.1, from coordinate 18,134,151 downwards.
CAAGGAGATTGCACTTGTGAAAGTGGCGTGGGGAGGCGCTGCTGAGGGAAATTTGACGTGGGAGTTAGAGAGTAGGATGCGGGAGTCGTATCCAGAGTTGTTTGTATCAGTTAATATTTTCGAGGACGAAAATTTCTAAGTGGGGGAGAGTTGTAACGCCCCAGTTTTGCCAACTTTACTTTATTGAGTCTTTCTATTATTTTATTATTATTTTATTTTATTTCCGAGTTTTATGTGAAAATGTGTTATTTTTCGTCGTGATTTTATTTTATCGCGTTTTGGGAACATTTGCGAGATATTTGAGTGTGGTGGTATTTTGGACATTTCATTGATATTTTTACTAAGTTAGAATAGAAAAGAAAAGGGAAAGAAAAATAGAGAGAAAGAAAGAAGAAAGAAGGAAAAAGGGAAGAAAAGAGGAGAAGAGAGAAAATTGGAGAAAGAGTGGAAAAATCATCAAGAACAATTTCTAGGAATCGATTAATCGGGTAAGGGTGCGAAACTCGATTATTCTATGATTGTATACGATTATGTATGTATGTTTGTTGTTGGTGTGGATTGAATTGGAAGAAAATGAGTAAAACCTATATTTGGTATAATTGATTAGAAATTGATTTGAATGTGTCAAAACTTGTGTTGATTGTGTTTTAGATTGTCTATGCATGTTGGTTGGGTGTTATTGCAATTCAAATTGGTCATTTTCTGAGTTTTAGGTGAAAAATTGGTTGATTGGATTTGGAAAACGCAGAAATTGTGCTGCAGAATTTTTCTGGGTTTGTCCTGGCGATACGCGTAAGGGGCTTGCCAATACGCGTATGGGCCAAGGCGTTACGCGTAACATTGTGTTGTTTTTGGGGCATTACGCGTATGAAATGCATGTTTTCACGGCCTTCTGGTGATACGCGTAAGGGTGAGGTGCATACGCGTATGGTTTTTGGCAACGTGATTTTGTGAAGAGAAATTGTTCTGTCGATACGCGTATGGGAATAGGTGTTACGCGTATGGACAGGAGAATGTCAAAAATGTGATTTTTCAAAATGTGTTTTTCGGTTTTGTCCGTAACTTTGGTTCCGATTATCCGATTTTTGAATTCTTGGTGTCGTTGGAAAGGTATCGAGTTGTACTTTATGATTATGATGTTTTGAGAATTGTTAGCCGATTAAATTTTGACCGGGAAATGTGAATAGTGTCAGTTGTCGATTTTTGTCATTTTAATGGTGTGGAATTGACGTGTATTATGCCGTATGTTGTTGTTTTGTACGTGAGATGACTTATGTGCTGTCGTGATGATGCTTTGTGGCCGAAAGGCAAGAAAATGCTAAGTTTGGTATTTGATAATATATGCATGATTGTGGATGTATGTGTGCATGCAATGTGAATGTCATGAGTCATTGTATGCCAAACATCATGATGTGCATTGTGGAAACGTCCTGAGTGACGGTTTGATTCCCGAGGGGAATATGCTATAACATCGTGTGCCTCGAAAATATGAGGCGCTGCCTGAGGACCTAAAGCGGTGGTTATAGACGATTGTGGGCTCCTTTGGAGACTTAAAGCAATCCTTAACGTCGTGTGCCTCGAAAATATGAGGCGACGCCTGAGGACCTAAAGCGACGGGTGAACATCGTAGGCCCGACGGGGAGTTACTTGAGATTCTCAGCAACGAGCGATGGTTCCAATAGTTCCTGAGTGAACTGATGTTGAGACATGAGAAACAATGGAAGTCGGTACCCGCATGGCATGTGCATAGAGTCGTTGTGTCGGTCTCTGTGTATTTGCATAATCATGGATTAAATGTGCATATTAATTGTGTGTGTGAATAATGTGATTGGAATGTGTGTAATTGTATTGTGTTATATCTGCTTGTGGTGCATTTGTGGTGAGAAGATGTTATTTGTGCATTCCTGGTGTTAATATATAATTTTATCCAATTATATTATGGTTGTTTTTCTCACCCTTCTGCTGTTTTATAACGCTCTATGAGGCGTTGCAGATTAGATTTGCTGGAGGTATTCTTTTTGTGAAGCTTTGCGTCTTCATTCTTTTGTCGGTCGGCTCTGATATGTGACTCCGGGTAGCTAGGGTGGCCGTTTGCGATTATTTTGTATATCTGATGATATATTGTGGTTGTATATGTATAACTGGATGTATGATAGATATGTTTATATGTATATATGTATATATGTATATATGTTGTTCAGATTTTAGATTTCTCCGCTTTAATTCTAATTTCTGAAAAGTGGGTGTAAGGAACTAAGTTTCCTCTGTTGATTGCTACCCCACAGTTGCATATCTTTATGGGCAGGTGTTGTATGCTATGTTTTGTTACAGTTGATGTGATTCCTCCCTTTCTATGCCGCGAATTCAAATGTACTCTGACGAATTTTTGAATTTTCTTTTAGTGCTTTAATTGCATGTTAATTGGGGGTATAGTTTGGGGGCGTCACATTAAGTGGTATCAGAGCTACGCCCGTGTCAGTTGTGTTTGTGGTGTCTGTTGTGTCTGGCATATTGGGCGAGTTGTGTTGAACGAGTTATTGTTTAACCATAGTTTCTGTGTTTGGACGAACAGAATATGGCTGGTCGTAATGATGCTGCTTTGGCTGCTGCGATGGAAGCGATGGCACGAGCTGTGCAGGGTGCACCGAATGCTGCCGGAAATGATGAGTTTAGAAAGAATAAGCCGCCGGTCTTTAAAGGGAAGCATGATCCGGATGGTGCGCAGTTGTGGTTGAAAGAGATTGAGAGGATTTTCAGGGTAATGGATTGTGATGACGATGATGATAAGGTGAGGCTGGGCACTCATATGTTACACGAAGAGGCTGATGACTGGTGGGTCAGTACTCGTCAGGTGTTGGAAGCTGAGGAGGAGGAAGAAGAGATCACTTGGGAGGTGTTTAGCCGAGAGTTTCTAAGGAAGTATTTTCCCGAGGATGTCCGAGGAAAGAAAGAGATTGAGTTTTTGAAACTAAAACAAGGTAATTTATCTGTTGTTGAGTATACTGCTAAGTTTGTGGAACTTGTGCAGTTTTATCCTCATTATGTGGAAGCGACTGCTGAATTTTCAAAGTGTGTAAAGTATGAAAGTGGTTTGCGTCCTGAGATAAAGCAGGCGATTGGTTATCAGAGGATTCGAAGGTTTGCTGATTTGGTGGAATGCTGTAGGATTTATGATGAAGATAGTAAGGCCCGTTCTGCTCACTATAAAAGTGTAAGTGACAGGAAAGGGAAACAACAGTTCCGTGGTGGTCCGTATGTGTCACCGGCTGATAAAGGTAAACAAAGGGGTAATTTTGATCGAAGGTCAAGTGGAGGAGGTATGTCTAATGCTCCTAGGTGTTTTAAATGTGGTGAATTGGGTCATCGCCAGCATGAATGTAGGAGGAATGTGATTAAGTGTTCTAATTGTGGTGGTATTGGGCATGTTTTAGCTGATTGTAAAAGGAAGAATGTAGTGAAGTGTTATAACTGTGGGGAACCTGGTCACATTAGCTCAAAGTGTCCGAATCAGAAGAAAGCTCCAACTAGTGGCAAAGTGTTTTCATTGGCGGGAACTCAGACCTCAAGTGCAGATCGTCTGATAAGAGGTACTTGCTTTATTAATAATACGCCTTTAATTGCTATTATTGATACTGGAGCGACTCATTCGTTTATTTCGTCTGAGTGCGCGGAATGTTTGAATCTTGGGTTGTCTTCGATGGATGGTGAGATGGTTATTGATACTCCAGCGATGGGGTCAGTAACTACTTCTTTGGTGAGTTTGAGTTGTCCTTTGACCATTTATGGTAAAGACTTTGTGATGGATTTGGTGTGTTTGCCATTGGAAGGTTTAGATGTGGTGTTGGGAATGAATTGGTTGCAATTCAATCGGGTGCACATTGATTGTTATCATAAGCTTGTAAGGTTTCCTTCTCTTGAGGAAGATGAAGACTCGAGTTTCTTATCTACCAAAGAGTTGAAGAGACTTTTAGCGGATGAAGCTCAGTTGTTTGGGTTGTTTGCTTCATTGACTGTGGATAGTCAATTTTCTCTTGATGTGTTTCCTGTTGTGTGCGAATTTCCTGAGGTGTTTCCTGATGATATTTCAGATGTGCCGCCGGTGAGAGAGGTGGAATTTTCGATAGATCTAGTTTCTGGTACTAGACCTATTTCTATGGCACCTTATAGAATGTCGGCATCTGAATTGGTGGAGTTGAAAAAGCAGTTAAATGAGTTGTTGGAGAAGAGGTTCGTGAGGCCAAGTGTTTCTCCTTGGGGTGCTCCAGTTTTGTTAGTGAAAAAGAAAGATGGGAGTATGCGATTATGTATTGATTATCTCCAGTTGAACAAAGTGACGATTAAGAATAAATATCCGCTTCCAAGGATTGATGATCTGATGGATCAGTTGGTTGGTGCTTGTGTGTTTAGTAAGATCGATTTGAGATCGGGTTATCATCAAATAAGAGTGAAAGAAGAGGATATTCAGAAGACGGCCTTTAGAACACGTTACGGTCATTATGAATATTCGGTGATGCCGTTCGGGGTTTCTAATGCGCCTGGTGTGTTTATGGAATACATGAAGCGTATTTTCCACGAGCATTTGGATCGTTTTGTGGTGGTGTTTATTGATGATATTTTAATCTATTCTAAGTCTCGGGAGGAACATGCAGAGCATTTGCGTATTTTTTTGCAGGTTTTGAAGGAAAGGAAGCTTTTTGCCAAATTGTCCAAGTGTGAATTCTGGTTGTCTGAGGTGAGTTTTCTTGGGCACGTAATTTCAGGTAATGGTATTGCTGTGGATCCATCTAAAGTGGAGGCAGTTCTACAATGGGAGGCTCCTAGATCCGTTACTGAAATTCGAAGCTTTTTGGGTTTGGCTGGTTATTACCGGAGGTTCATTGAAGGTTTTTCTAAGCTAGCATTACCTTTGACGCAGTTGACTCGTAAGGGCAAAGCGTTCATTTGGGATATTCAATGTGAAGAAAGTTTTTGTGAGCTGAAGAGAAGATTGACGACAGCTCCTATTCTGATTTTACCTGATCCTACTGAACCGTTTGTTGTGTACTGTGATGCTTCTTTAATTGGTTTGGGTGGTGTTCTGATGCAGGAAGGTAAAGTTGTAGCTTATGCTTCAAGACAGTTAAGAGTTCATGAGAAAAACTATCCTACTCATGATCTTGAATTAGCGGCTGTAGTTTTTGTGTTGAAGATTTGGAGGCACTATCTCTATGGTGCAAGGTTCGAAGTCTTTAGTGATCATAAAAGCTTGAAATATTTATTTGATCAGAAAGAGTTGAACATGAGGCAGCGGAGATGGTTGGAATTCTTGAAAGACTATGACTTTGGCTTGAATTACCATCCTGGTAAAGCTAATGTGGTAGCTGATGCATTGAGCCGGAGATCGTTGCATATGTCGGCTTTAATGGTGAAGGAGTGGGAACTTTTGGAGTCATTTAGAGACTTGAGTTTGGTATGTGAAGTGACTTCGGATAGTGTAAGGCTTGGAATGTTGAAAGTTACTAATGAATTTTTGTTGTCGGTTAGTGAGAAACAAAAGCTGTATTTGAAATTCGTTGATTTGATGAGGAATGAGAATGTGGATTTCAAGGTGGATAATTTTGGTGTTTTGAGGTTTCGTGGTCGTATTTGCATTCCTGATGATGCGGAGTTGAAAAGAATGATTTTGGAGGAAGGACACAGGAGTAACCTAAGTATTCATCCGGGTGCGAATAAGATGTACCAAGATTTGAAGAAGATTTTCTGGTGGTCTGGTTTGAAAAGAGATGTGGCTCAGTTTGTGTATGCATGTTTGACTTGTCAGAAATCGAAAGTGGAACATTTGAGACCTAGTGGTTTGTTGCAACCGTTGGATATTCCTGAGTGGAAGTGGGATAGCATTTCGATGGATTTTGTAACGGGATTGCCGAATACGCAAAGAAATCATAATGCTATTTGGGTGATTGTTGATAGGCTGACTAAATCAGCTCATTTTATTCCGATTGACATCAGTTTTTCTTTGGAACGGTTAGCTGAGATTTATATCAATGTGGTGGTGAAATTGCATGGGATTCCATTGAGTATTGTTTCTGATCGAGATCCTAGGTTTACATCGAGATTTTGGGAAAGTTTACAGAAGGCTTTGGGTTCTAGATTGAGGTTGAGTTCGGCTTATCATCCGCAGACGGATGGTCAGACCGAAAGAACTATTCAGTCTTTGGAGGATTTGTTGAGAGCGTGTGTTTTGGAACAAGGTGGTACGTGGGACAGTTATCTTGCTTTGGTTGAGTTCACGTATAATAACAGTTTCCATTCTAGTATTGGAATGGCACCTTTTGAGGCTTTATATGGGCGAAGATGTCGAACGCCGTTGTGTTGGCACGAAACAGGTGAAAGTTCGGTGGTTGGACCGGATTTGGTGCAACAAACGACGGAAAAGGCAAAGTTTATTCGTGAGAAAATGAAGGCTTCTCAGGATAGACAAAAGAGTTATCATGATCGGAGACGGAAGGATCTTGAGTTTCAAGAGGGTGATCACGTATTTCTGAGAGTTACGCCGGTAACGGGCGTTGGTCGTGCTTTGAAATCTAAGAAGCTTACTTCTCGATTTATTGGTCCTTACCAGATATCTGCGAGAGTTGGTGCTGTGGCGTATCGTGTGGCGTTGCCGCCGAATCTGTCGAATTTGCATGATGTGTTTCATGTTTCACAGCTTCAGAAGTATGTTCCGGACCCTTCACATGTGATTCCGATGGACGAGGTTGAGGTAAGGGATAACCTTACGGTCGAGGCTTTACCGGTTGATATTTTGGGTCGCGAGGTGAAGCGGTTGAGGGGCAAGGAGATTGCACTTGTGAAAGTGGCGTGGGGAGGCGCTGCTGAGGGAAATTTGACGTGGGAGTTAGAGAGTAGGATGCGGGAGTCGTATCCAGAGTTGTTTGTATCAGGTAATATTTTCGAGGACGAAAATTTCTAAGTGGGGGAGAGTTGTAACTCCCCAGTTTTGCCAACTTTACTTTATTGAGTCTTTCGATTATTTTATTTTATTTCCGAGTTTTATGTGAAAATGTGTTATTTTTCGTCGTGATTTTATTTTATCGCGTTTTGGGAACATTTGCGAGATATTTGAGTGTGGTGGTATTTTGGACATTTCATTGATATTTTTACTAAGTTAGAATAGAAAAGAAAAGGGAAAGAAAAATAGAGAGAAAGAAAGAAGAAAGAAGGAAAAAGGGAAGAAAAGAGGAGAAGAGAGAAAATTGGAGAAAGAGTGGAAAAATCATCAAGAACAATTTCTAGGAATCGATTAATCGGGTAAGGGTGCGAAACTCGATTATTCTATGATTGTATACGATTATGTATGTATGTTTGTTGTTGGTGTGGATTGAATTGGAAGAAAATGAGTAAAACCTATATTTGGTATAATTGATTAGAAATTGATTTGAATGTGTCAAAACTTGTGTTGATTGTGTTTTAGATTGTCTATGCATGTTGGTTGGGTGTTATTGCAATTCAAATTGGTCATTTTCTGAGTTTTAGGTGAAAAATTGGTTGATTGGATTTGGAAAACGCAGAAATTATGCTGCAGAATTTTTCTGGGTTTGTCCTGGCGATACGCGTAAGGGGCTTGCCAATATGCGTATGGGCCAAGGCGTTACGCGTAACATTGTGTTGTTTTTGGGGCATTACGCGTATGAAATGCATGTTTTCACGGCCTTCTGGTGATACGCGTAAGGGCGAGGTGCATACGCGTATGGTTTTTGGCAACGTGATTTTGTGAAGAGAAATTGTTCTGTCGATACGCGTATGGGAATAGGTGTTACGCGTATGGACAGGAGAATGTCAAAAATGTGATTTTTCAAAATGTGTTTTTTGGTTTTGTCCGTAACTTTGGTTCCGATTATCCGATTTTTGAATTCTTGGTGTCGTTGGAAAGGTATCGAGTTGTACTTTATGATTATGATGTTTTGAGAATTGTTAGCCGATTAAATTTTGACCGGGAAATGTGAATAGTGTCGGTTGTCGATTTTTGTCATTTTAATGGTGTGGAATTGACGTGTATTATGCCGTATGTTGTTGTTTTGTACGTGAGATGACTTATGTGCTGTCGTGATGATGCTTTGTGGCCGAAAGGCAAGAAAATGCTAAGTGTGGTATTTGATAATATATGCATGATTGTGGATGTATGTGTGCATGCAATGTGAATGTCATGAGTCATTGTATGCCAAGCATCATGATGTGCATTGTGGAAACGTCCTGAGTGACGGTTTGATTCCCGAGGGGAATATGCTATAACATCGTGTGCCTCGAAAATATGAGGCGCTGCCTGAGGACCTAAAGCGGTGGTTATAGACGATTGTGGGCTCCTTTGGAGACTTAAAGCAATCCTTAACGTCGTGTGCCTCGAAAATATGAGGCGATGCCTGAGGACCTAAAGCGACGGGTGAACATCGTAGGCCCGACGGGGAGTTACTTGAGATTCTCAGTAACGAGCGATGGTTCCAATAGTTCCTGAGTGAACTGATGTTGAGACATGAGAAACAATGGAAGTCGGTACCGCATGGCATGTGCATAGAGTCGTTGTGTCGGTCTCTGTGCATTTGCATAATCATGAATTAAATGTGCATATTAATTGTGTGTGTGAATAATGTGATTGGAATGTGTGTAATTGTATTGTGTTATATCTGCCTGTGGTGCATTTGTGGTGAGAAGATGTTATTTGTGCATTCCTGGTGTTAATATATAATTTTATCCAATTATATTATGGTTGTTTTTCTCACCCTTCTGCTGTTTTATAACGCTCTATGAGGCGTTGCAGATTAGAGTTGCTGGAGGTATTCTTTTTGTGAAGCTTTGCGTCTTCATTCTTTTGTCGGTCGGCTCTGATATGTGACTCCGGGTAGCTAGGGTGGCCGTTTGCGATTATTTTGTATATCTGATGATATATTGTGGTTGTATATGTATAACTGGATGTATGATAGATATATTTATATGTATACATGTATATATGTATATATGTTGTTCAGATTTTAGATTTCTCCGCTTTAATTCTAATTTCTGAAAAGTGGGTGTAAGGAACTAAGTTTCCTCTGTTGATTGCTACCCCACAGTTGAATATCTTTATGGGCAGGTGTTGTATGCTATGTTTTGTTACAGTTGATGTGATTCCTCCCTTTCTATGCTGCGAATTCAAATGTACTCTGACGAATTTTTGAATTTTCTTTTAGTGCTTTAATTGCATGTTAATTGGGGGTATAGTTTGGGGGCGTCACAAAGGGTATGGTCATGTCAAGAAAGAATGTCCTACATATCTCAAAAAGAAAAAAAAGGGGTTATCTGCTTCCTGGTCGGATACTAATAGTGAGAGTGAATCTGAAGAAGAATCAGCTAAGCTTGTTAGAGCTATGATTGGGGTTTGTGAGTCAGATGATGATTCATGTGATGATGAGGTTTCTTATGAAGAGCTTGCTGCCTCTTATAAAGAACTGTGCATGAGAAGTGAACAAGTCTGTCATGAAGGAGAAAAGCTAAACAAAATCATAGTGCAGTTAGAAGCTGAAAAAATTGAACTAGAAAATGAAGTCAGTGTGCTTAACTCTAAACTGGATTCTATGACCAAAACTGTCAGAATGTTGAACAATGGTACTGATGCTCTAGACAACATTCTTAGTATTGGAAAACTTGCTGGAGACAAAAGTGGTTTGGGATTCAACAATAGTGCAACTTTTAATGATGTTATTACCAGTACCAAACCAGTGATGTTACAATAGATGTTTAAACATCCTGACAGGATTCCTTCTAAGAAGAAATTCAGGCGCTGGAGATGTCATCACTGTGGGCGTTTTGGACACATAAAGACTTACTGTTATAAGCTACATGGGTATCCTCAGAAGACACATCAGTATACTCCCAAACAAAAGTTTCACAAAGGTAATAAGGCCTTCAATTTGAAGAAGCAATGGGTTCCAAAAGGTAAAGTTATCAGCTTAATAGCTCACACTTCTCTTAGGGTTTCTACCAAATAAGACTGGTACTTTGATAGTGGGTGTTCAAGACACATGACAGGAGTTAAGAATCTGTTGGTAGATGTTAAGCTCCATTCTTCAGGTCATGTAACCTTTGGTGATGGTGTCAAAGGAGAAATCAAGGGGATGGGAAAGCTAAATTATGCTGGTGCTCCTAGACTGGATGATGTTCTACTTGTCAAAGGGTTAACAACAAATTTGATAAGTATTAGTCAACTTTGTGATCAAGGATTCAAAGTAGACTTTACAAAATCTGAGTGCAATGTCACAAATGAAAAAGGAGAAGTCATCATGAAGGGTATTAGGTCTAAGGACAACTGTTATCTATGGGTGCAACAAGACTCAAGTACCTCAACATGTGTGTTTGCTAGAGATGATGAAGTCAAAATCTGGCATCAAAAGTTGGGACATCTTTATCTGAAGGGAATGAAGAGAATCATATCTTCAGAAGCTGTCAGAGGAATTCCTAAACTCAATATTAAAGAAGGAAGAGTTTGTGGAGATTGTCAAATAGGGAAGCAGACCAAGATGTCACATCAGAAGCTTCAACATAACACCACCTCCAAAGTTTTGGAACTTCTTCATATGGACTTGATGGGACCTATGCAGGTAGAAAGTCTAGGTGGGAAGAAGTATGCTTATGTTGTTGTAGATGACTATTCTAGGTACACCTGGGTAAGCTTCATCAAAGACAAAACAAAGGTGTTTGATGTATTTAAAGATTTGTGTCAAAGAATCCAAAGAGAGAAAGAGAGCAATGTCATCAGAATAAGGAGTGATCATGGGAGGGAATTTGAAAATAGCAAGTTTGCTGATTACTGCTCTGCTGAAGGCATCAGTCATGAGTTTTCCTCTCCTATTACTCCTCAGCAAAAGGGAGTTGTTGAAAGGAAGAACATAACTCTCCAAGAATCTGCTAGAACAATGATTCATGCCAAAAAGCTTCCTTAACATTTATGGGCTGAAGCCATGAACACTGCTTGCTATATTCACAACAGAGTTACTTTGAGAAGGGGCACTTCAGCTACTCTGTATGAACTGTGGAAAGGGAGAAAGCCAACTGTGAAGTACTTTCATGTTTTTGGAAGTAAATGTTACATTTTGTCAGATCGTGAACAGAGGAGAAAATTGGATCCTAAAAGTGATGAGGGAATCTTTCTAGGATACTATACAAATAGCAGAGCTTACAGGGTTTTCAAATCCAGAACAAAGGTTATGATGGAGTCTATAAATGTAGTGATTGATGACATTGATAAGCAGGAAGATGCTGATGTCCTGGATGATGTTGAAACATCAGTTGAAGAAGTCACAGCAGAAACTGAAGACAAAAGTGGATCTCCCAGTCCTAGTGATGCTGAGCCTGAACCTAAACAATCTAATAAAGAACCATCTATTAGAGTGCTAAAGGACTATCCAAAGGAGCTTATCATAGGTGATCCTAAATTAGGGGTTAGCACTAGATCAAGAGAGGTAGTGTCAAATTCTTGTTTTGTTTCCAAAATTGAGCCCAAGAATGTCAAAGAAGCTCTGACTGGTGAATTCTGGATTAATGCCATGCATGAAGAGTTGGAACAATTCAAGAGGAGTGAAGTGTGGGATCTTGTTCCAAGGCCTGATGGAGTTAATGTGATAGGCACCAAGTGGATTTACAAGAATAAATCTGATGAACAAGGAGTGGTCACCAGAAACAAGGCCAGATTAGTTGCTCAGGGATACACTCAGGTTGAAGGAATTGATTATGATGAAACCTTTGCTCCTGTGGCAAGACTGGAATCTATCAAATTACTTTTAGGGGTGGCTTGTGATTTCAAATTCAAGCTTTTTCAGATGGATGTTAAGAGTGCCTTCTTGAATGGTTACTTAAATGAAGAGGTGTATGTTGATCAACCAAAAGGATTTATTGATCCAACATGTCCTGACCATGTTTACAAACTAAGGAAAGCTCTCTATGTTTTGAAGCAAGCACCAAGAGCTTGGTATGAAAGGCTTACTGAATTCCTGGATGTGAATGGCTACAGAAAAGGAGGGATTGACAAGACTTTGTTTGTTAAAGAGGAAGGAGGAAAACTGATGATAGCTCAAATATATGTTGATGACTTAGTATTTGGTGGGATGTCAGATGCAATGGTGAAACATTTTGTGGAACAGATGCAGTCTGAGTTTGAAATGAGTCTTGTTGGAGAGCTCAGCTATTTTCTAGGTCTACAGGTTAGACATATGGAAGACTCCATATTCATATCCCAAAGCAAGTATGCCAAGAACATTGTTAAGAAGTTTGGTCTGGAAAATGCTAATCACAAGAGGACACCTGCTCCTACTCACTTAAAGTTGTCCAAGGATGAACATGGTGTGAGTATGGATCAAAGTCTATACAGAAGCATGATTGGGAGCTTATTGTATCTCACAACTAGTAGACCTGATATTTCTTTTACTGTTGGAGTGTGTGCCAGATATCAATCTGAGCCTAAAGTTGGTCACTTGAATCAAGTGAAGAGGATTTTGAAATATGTGAATGGGACTAGTGACTATGGAATGCTTTACAGTCATGGATCAGGCACTGAGTTATGTGGTTTTTGTGATGCTGATTGGGCAGGGAGTGCTGATGATAGAAAAAGTACTTCAGGAGGTTGCTTCTTCTTAGGTAATAATCTGATATCATGGTCTAGTAAAAAGCAAAACTGTGTGTCTCTTTCTACTGCTGAAGATGAGTACATAGCAGCAGGGAGTAGTTGTTCTCAACTTGTTTGGATGAAGCAGATGTTAACAGAATACAATGTCAAGCAAGATGTCATGACATTGTACTGTGATAATCTGAGTGCTATCAATATCTCTAAGAACCCTATTCAACATAGCAGAACTAAGCATATTGACATACGACATCATTTTATAAGATATTTGGTTGAAGACAAAGTAGTTACTCTGGAACATGTTGCTACTGAAAAGCAGTTAACATATATTTTTACCAAGGCCTTAGATGCAAATCAATTTGAAAAATTAAGAAGAAAATTAGGAATTTGCATATATGAGGATTAAATGTGCTGGGAAGTGTCATATGCAGTTGTGATCTTTATTGCATATGTTTAGTTTAAAGGAAACATAATTATTTTCAACTGCTGAAAGCATACAAGATTGGATTTTAGTAAATCAAAAGCAACATATAAAGGGTCTAAAGATTATCCCAACCCCCTGCATCAAGAAAAGTTTTCCAATCTTCATCCCATTCATCATCAGAAGCATGAAGTTGCACTGGAGGTTTTTTGATGTTTTTTGTCACTGATGGTTTTCTTGTTCTTGTTGCTCCTGAAGAAGTCCCAGCGGCTATCTTTGTTGTGTTCTTGTTCTTCAGTGGATCTGGTTTATTGACCTCCTGTATGTGTTGTTTTCCTGCATCTTTGCTAGACTGACTCATACTTGTTTGTTGTCTGGCGCTATTAGAAGGAAGAAGGCTTGGATTTTATAGTTCTATAAGAATCCATTGGTTGTATCGCCTGACCAGTCAAAGTTTTTGGAACTTGTGTTCCTTGGGAAGCTTGTTATTTGACCATATGACTGTCAGATCTTTGTGTTTGATGTTGGTAGTTGTCCAATTGTGGCTAAAAAAGGGAGAGTTAGCCTATGTGCCTATGTGTTGCCTAGTTGTCTGATGTGGTTCTAGGCTTGAGGGGGAGTGTGCATGTTTGAATAGCTGGTATGCTGGTTCTTGTGTTGAGGGGGAGTTTAGCTTTGTGCAGATTTTGGATGTGATTGTTGCTGGTTGTGTTTTGGAATGTTAGGAGTATGAAGTTTTTCCGCTACAGGTATCTCTGATGTTGGCAGAGATTGTTTTAGCCAAAATTAGCCAAAGGGGGAGATTGTTAGTTCTTGTATTGGCTGGAATTTTGGTAAAACAAAGTTGAACAATGTTGATGTAATTTGTCTGATGTCTTAACAATGGTTCCTAACATTAGTTGGTGCAGGGTTGAAGTTTTATATGCCGATGTTAAAACTTGAGATCTTGACATCAGTTATCTGAACATCAGAACATCAGGCTGTGATGTTTTAGGGCTGTGCGTGTTAGTTTGTTTTGAGGAGATCTGTCAGAGAGATTGGATACGAATATCTTGAAGAAGATATTTTCAATCAGATATGGAGCAGATCATGTAACTACATTAGGGCTGATTTGAAAAGATTTAAAAAGATTAGAAGATCAAATCTGTTTTAAATATTGTTTAATAACAAATCAAATCAGATTTTGGAAGAGGTCCAAGCCCAAGTCAGAATTCTATAAAAAGCAGCCTCAACCTTTGTTGGAAGAAGACGAAGACAGAGAGCATAGACTGAGAGTCAATTTGAGTTTTCGTGTGTGTTTTTGTAAACCATTCATGTTTGAATTGGTGTTACTACTTTGAGTTGTAATTGGTTTCTCTAGAGCTGTTAAGCAAGAGAGAGTTGTTCTTGATCAAAGCTGTTAAGCAGGATCAAGGTGAGTTTTAAACTGTAATCTTTGAATTGTATCACTGAGGTGATTTAGGGAGTGAGTGGTTTCTCATATCTAAGTGGTCTCTTAGGTAGAAGTGTCATTCTGTAGTGATTAAGATTAGTAGATGTCAAATGGGATTGTTGAGTCTGTAATTTAATACTACTAATAGTGAATTTCCTCCCTGGCTTGGTAGCCCCCAGACGTAGGTAGTTAGACTGAACTAGGTGAACAATTCATTGTGTTGATTTACTGTTGTTTATTGCCTTGTTCATAGCAGATTGTGTTGTTGTGACATCACACTTAACATCACACATCTGATACCAGAATTTCAGAAACCTTTTCTAAATCATTTCTAAACTATTTCCAAAATGATAAATCATTTCTAAACTATTTCCAAAATGATAAATCATTTCTAAACTATTTCCAAAATGATTTTATGCTTCATAATGCAAAGATGCAACTCAGATGATACAATCCAAAATACATAAATGCTAAAGTATCCTTGTTTTGACATCATACAAAATGCATCTAATGAAAAGTTGCACTCACAATTATCCATAACATCTTTATCATACTAGGTATCTACCAAAAGGTTAGAGCAGACTTAAGAGGTCACATCACCATTCCTTGAGCCTTGCACAACAAAACCCTAGTTGACTTTCTCCAAAATCTGGCATTTGGCAAGACTGGTTTGCTTTGGAAACAAAGTATGGAACAGAAGCTGAGCACCTTTAACTGAGGTTGTTAATTCTTGTAGTTGGCTAGAATTTTGGTAAAACAATGTTGATGTCATGGTTGATGTTTCAACATGAGTTTTTAACAGCCTTGTTATGTTTAGTTAACATTCTGGTTATGTTAAGGGTTGCAGTTTTGTGCTGATGTCAAACCCGATGTCATAACATCAGATGACAGAACATCAGTTTGGTAAGTTTTAGGGCTGCGCATGTGCAAGTCTGTTAAGGATAAGATCTGATTGAGAGATTGCAGGAGAATATCATGGAATAGATATATTCTGTTACAATCAAATGTGGAGCAGATCTTGTTGCTATTTTTGTGCAAATAAACATGGAGAATTGTTCCTATTCGTGTGGAGAAGATCTTGCAGTGTGGAGAAGATCTTGCCTATTTGCGTGGAGAAGATCTTGCAGCTGAATTAGAAAGATATGAAGATCAGTTTGTTGCTAATTTAATGCAGAAAGATATGGAGAACAATTAAGAGTTAATTAAGAAGATTTGATTGAAGATTTCATTGAAGATCTATTGAAGAGCAGAATCTGGTTCAGATTTGATATAGAAGATTTGATATGTTTGAAGGCCCAAATCTAGTTGGGATTATATTATAAATAGAATGCTTGTAACCTAGAATAGGCATGAGTCCAAGATGTAGAACTTTAGGGCTTTGTCTAAGTGAACCACTCGGGTTGTGAGATGGTCACTATGTTTAACTCAGAAACCTGTAGGTAATGAGTTTAGTTTTGTTCTTGGAGGAAGCTTTGAAGCAACTCCAAAGGGGTGTCATAGAAGTGTGTCTTCCAAAGTCTATGTGATAGAAAAGATTAGGAAATCAAGCTGTTGATGTAGTGACGGTGTAGTTGACTGCTAGACATCATTGAGATGATTGGAAGTGAGATGGAGTCTCTTACCTAGGGAGAACTTAGGTAGAAGGGTCATTGGGTAGGGATTAAATTAGGTAGATTGTCAACTGGTCTGTTGAGTCTGTAATTTGATACTACTAATAGTGGACTTCCTTCCTGACTTGGTATGCCCCCAGATGTAGGTTGGTTGAACCGAACTGGGTGAACAATTGGTTGTGTTCATATTCTGTTTCTATTATTGCCTTGTTCAGCAGGTTGCGATGTTGTGACATTGCACAAAGACATCACACATCTGTACCAGAATTTCAGAGGTCTTTAGAGTCTGAACTGTCACTAGAAGTAGGGATACCTTGATCAAATTCTGATCCTTCAGAAGCTGATATACAAAGTTCAGAGTCATCAGATTCCGATCCTTTAGAATCTGAGTCTTTTAGCTTCTTTACATAAGCTTTCACCAGGGTCAATTCTTAGTTGAATTTTAAGCTTATTATCCTGCATACTTGAACAAATATTAGTATACCCAATTATTCTATAAGTACTTTGTTATCATTAATACCTAATGGATATAAACAATTTTGTTCCAACAATCTCCCCCTTTTTGATGATGACAAACAAAGGTATTTAAGAATAATGGTTGGTCAATTTAACTAACTTGAGGTTTGTAAAAGTCCCCTGAGTCTAATTATTCAAAGTTTGAGTTTTGTAAGCTCCCCTAAGTCCTATCCAAGTTAATTAAACTTATCATGAAAGCATAATAAAATAATATTAAGACAAAAGCAATAATAATTTGGGTTCAGGTAAATAAAAGTATTCAAAATACTTTTATCCTCTTTAAATACTCCCATGAATTTCTCCCCATTCGTCATCAACAAAAAGATAATAAAAGCAAAAACTGGTGATAGATAAGCATTTGTACCACAATTTTCAAGATGGTCAAAGTTAGATTCTGATAGCATGGTTTTCGAGAAACAGGAATCAAGGAAGCATAAGACTCAAAGAACTCAGTCTTCAAGACTGAAGAGGTTTGGATTTGAAACACCTCTATAAGAGCAGAGGTTGAATTAACAACAAGGTCACATAAGTCTAGAGTTTTTTTGGGTAGACAATAAAACGGGCAAAAGAAAGTCATTCAAGGTTAACAAGAGACATTTTGCAAAGGAGATATGAAATTTGACGAGGAGGGAGGCAAGGAAGGAAAAACAAAAAGCTAAGGAAAGTGTAAAGACTCATAGATCCACAACTGCAGAGGAAAATGAGAAAAACAAGAAAAACAGAATCTCCCTTTGATATTAATCAAATATGGTAATGCTTATCAATCAACCAATAAGAAAAACGAGAAAAAATGAAAGACATTAAGCAACACATAGAAGAAACACAAATAAAGAACATTTCATTAAAAAAAAATAAGCTACACAACACACTATTTACCGTGTAAATTGGTAAACAACCGTTGGTCTTCCAAAAATGGTTTACTTGCAGGATCAACCAGTGAATCCTAAGAACATAGCTATTGTTTAATTTTTTTCTGAAAAATTGAAGAACACTTCGACAACGTTCATACTTGTTGTGTTAGAGTTTTTATAAAAGATAAACTTTACATAAATTGATAAAGAAAATGCAATGAAGAAAACTTCAAAGTAAAAGTGCAGTAAAAGAAGCAATTTGATAAATGAAAATAAATTTCTATTAAAATGAAATAACGTGGTGTTTCAGGCGTACATTCTCAATGATAACTCTTTTCTCACTTGACTTAGATACTTTGAGTTATTTTATGAGTATTGTACAACAATTGAACACATAAAAATCCTAACACTAAGACCCCTATTTATAACATGTCAAAAATAACTGACTTCAACGAATATTCCTCCAAAAATTGACACTTTTTGCTCTGCTTGTCTTCATCTCACCATAGCTCATCACGCATCTTTTCTGAGAAACAGATAAGGACAAAAGACAGTTATTATCCGTATTTTGAAATTTAAAACTTCTGTCGAAGGAGAGCCACATACGCACTCCGTCAAAGTTGCTATCCAAACATAGAAAATATTTCTAAGTGTTTTTCCATCATGTCCTCCTCATGAAGGTCTCTTCGACCAGGATTCTTACACAAGCTCCCGTCGAATTCAACAACAATTTAAGAAACACTTGATTTTTACTTAGTATTCTTAAACAAAGTCTAGCGTCAAAATTCCCAGCCAACAAATTGCCCCCAAAAAATGTCTCTTTCGACTGAATGGAGAGAAAGGCATTTTTTGAATTTCACTTTCGACGCCATAAACCCTTTGTCTGATGTGACGTCATCATCATCATGACAACTTTTTCCAAACGTCTCCTCAAAAACCCATGCGTGAATCTTTTTAATCATCACACACCTAGTCCCACGATTTCTTTCACCATTAATGTGCACAGTAAACTGTTTCCACTCCATCCATCTATAAAATAGTGGAAACCACCATTTTTCAAACTTTTCACACTCTAAACTTCTTTGAGCACACTCTTTCAAATTTTTATCTTTTGCAAACCCTTTTTTCTTCAAATTTACTTCATCAATGGCATCTTTAACTAAGATCTCCAAAGATTCAGGCAAGATCACTAAGGAGTCCAAGAAATCTGCAGAGCTTGCTCCTGTTCACAAACTTTTGGGTTCTACAGCAACAGGTTACCAACATTACATTCCTGAGCCACCTCTTGAAGAAGAGAAGCGCAGGATCTACCAATCCCAGGTACTCATTCCCGTCTTTGTTTCTGGTAAAACACATGCCATGTTAGGTCCTCTTCCCAGCCTTTCTGCTGATCCTGCTAAGGTTAAGGAATTTTTCCCAGCTTATCATCGTTATAAGCCTATAGCAAATGGTAAAAAACCCAGGTCTAGTGAGGAAATTAAGGCTGATGAAAAATTAAGAGTTGATGGTCAAGGTTCTCCTTCGACTGAAGCTTCCAGAGACCCAATTAACTTAGAATACATGAACAATAAATTTAGGGTATTTAGGTCATGCCCCTTGTTCAAAAATCCATCTGACTATCTTGCTTGGTTAAAGAAAGTAGAGAAAGCAAAATACCAAGTCTGAAAGACATGGGCATCTTCGACATGATCCAGTTGTCGAAGGTAGGACCTAGTTATTGCCCGTCCATGCTGATTGCTTCTCTATATTTCTAGGATAGTACTCACAACAATTTTCATCTTCCTTGTGGAATGGTGACTCCAACCTTATTCAACGTTGCTGCTATCACCGGGCTTAAGCCAACTGGAGAAACTTATGATCCTAACTTTTTAGTTGAAGACTCCATAGGCTTCGACACAACCAAAGCAACTTTCACCACTTATATTGCTTATTACCATGATAAAGAATCTAATGAAGTCTCTGACCAAGAGCATGTTGCATTTCTGGCTCTCTGGCTTTCCTGTTGCATCTTTTGTTCAAGATCCCTTCAGGTGGCAAAGAGATACCTGACAATGGCCAACCAATTACACGCTGGACACAATCTTTGTCTTGGCAAAATGATCCTTGCCAACCTCTATGAATCTTTAGGGGAAGACATTACAACACTGAAAAACCCTTAAGTCCAAAGGAAACCTACTGCTTTCTGGTCCCTTTTGGCTACTACAGTTATGGCTAAATGCCACGTTTGAAGTATCTCTCCCTGTTTGTAACCCTCTCAATGCAGAATCTGTCGAAGTGAAGAACAGGAGAGTCGAAGGCACGAGGCTTGCCTTGCTGACTCCAAATGATGAAGGATTAAACCTACAACAAACCTTCACGAGTTATGTGATGATGTTTTCCAAACGCTACAATTTCTCACCCAACATGACTCTTTTTGCAGATAGGAAGGTAGGCCCTGAGTAGTTCACCAGAAGATTCCATGCTCAGTCGAAAGACCAAGAAGCAGAGTCTCTTGATATATGGGAAGTTTTCCTTACCCCAGTACTGCTAGCCACAAGACTCAATCCTTCAAAGTTTCAATTTGCCCTCGTTAGCTACCAACCAAACCTTGTCGCTCGACAACTTGGTCTTATTCAAATCAAACCAAAACCACTTTTCCCAAAGAAAGGCTCCTTGATTCATTACAACATGATCCACACTGAAGCGGAGTGTAACAAATTAGTGTCTAAATATACTGGCCTTACACAATTCACCCCTGTAGCTTTCAAACCATCTTTCCTTTGCACCCAAGAGTTCAACATTTGGTGGAAAGAGTACTACAATACATAATTTTTTGATGTAGCTGCTTTCAACCAGCATCTAACTCGTACCTTTGCCCTTGTGCTGGAAAAAGTGAAGAAAGGTACTTCAACACACATCAAAGAGATCCAAGCATTCCATAAGTACTTTGAAACTGCTTACAGACCCGATGATCTTAGTCGAACCATTCGCGAAGCAGCAGTCACATTGAAAGAAAAATTTACAAAGAAATTAAAGGATTTAAAACTTCCTTCGTACGTTAAACCTGACTAACTGTACAAGCTAGCTTTTAATTTATATCCTCCAAAATTCCCTTGACTGCCAAGTGCTGATTTTGGTGTGGATTTTAGACCTCTATTTACAGACTGGTTCGTCTGTGGGGATTTTGTGAAAATCCTTCGACAAGAATCACAAAAACGTGTTAAGCGAGTGGTTCTGACTAAGTATACTCTGGAAAATTTCAAAGGCCACCTTCATATTGGCATATAACACGTTCGCGTGGAGTCCCCAATATATGAAGGTATGGAATATGAGGTTTCTCGACACCACTTCTCTTATCCATTCTTTTTTTATTTATATATTTTACTTGTACTAATTGCATTAATTTTCTTGCAGCTGTAAGGATTCTCGCTAAGAAACCTGCCACTATTGAGAAGGATGTTGTCGAAGAAGAAGGCAAAGACAACACCATTAAAACAACAACAAAGGTAAACTTTGTGATTATTGTTCTTTTCCATATATTGCCTTCTTATTCTAACATCTAAAATATATTTCCTTCAGGGAAGTTGAAGACCACCTCCGACACCTAAGAAAAGGAAACAAAAAGAACCTGAGGTTCAAAAAATTGAATTAGATGATGGGGATCTTTCTCCAGATACTTCCAAGCAACCAAAGAAAAAGAAGAAACAAGCAAACATTTGTGATGCCAGTTCTCAACCTAAACCAAAAACAATTAAACCTCCTGTGAAAAAACCCTCCACTCCAAAAGTCGTTGAAACTGATGCCAATCCAGCCACCAAAAAACAAGCTGCCAAGACAAACTCTGACCAGGTCGAAAGTGATAACTCTAGCCCTGGGGCTGAGGGACCTAAGGTAAATAAATCCTTCCTTAATCTCTAGAATTTATAATTATCTTCGACTTACTCATCTCTGATATTTTTCTCTTGATTTTTCTTCTTAGGGTGTTAAAGAAGACAAGGGACAATCCCTCGTTCAACAAATTCTTCCTACAACTAGCAGTGACCCTTCTTACCATCCTAAGAGTGTTCTCTCTCAACAAAAAACTTCGCCTAAGGATTTCACCAAAGAATCCACAGACGAAGTGAGTCAATTGGCTGGTGAACATCAAAAGAAATCGCCACCAAAGGTCACAACTGAGCTTTCCCAAACTAGTGACTCTGATCACGACAAGAGCCCACCAATGGAATACGCCTTAGTTGATGTAGAAGATGACACAAAAATGCCATCTGCAGAAAAAATTGTCGAAGACAAGTCTAGAGATGACTCCCTAATCAACGTACAACAAGGCATTGGTGGTGAAAAGGGCGAAGAGGAAGAGGAAGAAGATCGCTCCATGTTTGACTATGAAACATAAATTGTTATGGGAGAAAAAGAAGAAGAAAAGATGATAAAGATGACAATGAGGAAGATAAAGAGCAACACGATGACCAACCCAAGGCTGACCCAAAACCTACAGCTTCGACTGAAACAACCACTACTAGCCTTTATCATCGGGAGCTAGATTCGTTAAAGGTAGGAATACCCCTTGAGTATTTGAAGGCTATGATTAGCGCCAGGTGTAGTTCGACTGAAAAAAGCACCAGCACCTCGACTCCATCAAGTGATCAATCTGCCAACAAACTTGGGGATGACTTACTCCTCAAGATTAAGGGAAAGGTCTTCAATGCTGACTTATTCCAACTTTTGGAGAAAAACACTTCAACTTGTTTTGGGATAAAAATTTTCCTATAGCAAGTCAATGTTTTAGAGGTTTCACTAGAAGTTGCAGATGTCATAATGGACTCGGGCTTGCTGATTAACCATGTAGTTGCAGATCTTAATCGTATCAAAGAGGCTTCGAATAAAATTCAAAAGAAGTCAGAAACCCAAATGGCTGAATGGGATGCAGCTACTGAATCCACTGCAAAAGTTGCAGAGTTGGAAAAGGGTTCTGAAACGAATAAAAAGGAGATCGAAGCCTGCAACAAGAATGTCAAAACTTGGGAGCAGTAGATCAAAGAGTTGCAAGCCAAAATTTCCAAGGCCAAGGAGCGCAAAGACGAACTCCTGAAGTTTGATCATGATGAAGTGGCCAAAGAAATTATAGTAGGCATGCACCATGTCGAATAGACTCAAAAGCTTGGGAAAGAAATTGAAGAAATTTTGACCAAGGGGCACTCATCGCCTCTATGGTCACCATAGAGGCGACGCCTCACCCTCTAACCTATGCAAACCTATCTTTCCAATTCTCATAAGGGTCTGCGTAGGGTTCCAATAAATGTCTTCCAAGTAGCACCTGCAGCATTATCCAACCACTATTGGGAAGAATCTTTATGCTATAGAAGGAAAGGATCACCTAAACAGTGGGGGAGCGGGTGCCCACGTTACAAAATATTACATGGAAAACCATAAGAATGCTCCATACCTTGGGGTGACCTAGGAAGGGGAGATGTTAATAGTCACAAAAAAGTCTTCCTCAAAAGAGGTAAAAGGTATCAAAGCCCCTAACTCATGGATAACAAGAAAATAAAAATAAAAATAGGGAGCATACGACTCACTCACAATGAGTATATTGCTTCTCTCCATTTTTGAACAAGGTTCTAGGGTCACGTCTTCTTTGCTTAATTTCTTAACTAACATGTAACCTCTATTTGAGACTCATGTAAAATTTGGATAAAAAAAATTTTATGACACGAAGAAAGAAAATTATTAACAGAAGAACTAACAAATCTTGAATGAATAAAATACAAATATTATAAATGAAAAAAATCAACTAAAGTACGAATATTATGCTCTTACTAGACACAAGTAAACAATTAATTTTAATCTCCATATTTTTTTTTTCTAATGGTTATTATAAAAATAAACAATTAATTATATCTCCATAGTTTTTTCAAAGGTTATTATATGTGTATTGAAGTTTTATTTGTTCACATCTTTTAAAAGTGAACAAGGCCACCATAACTATTAAAAAGTGAGAGAAATATAAATTGAAGTATGCGAAACATCACTAGTTTTACAATATTATTATATAAATATAGAAGTATAAAATTATAAGTAAACTTAAAATTATTTTCAATTTAACTTTTAAAGATACTTTGAAAGGTGATAGGATTGAAAAGAAAATGTGATATGCATAAATTGAAGATCATGAATATTTCTCTAAAATTAAAAGGGAAGAAGACAATCAAAATTTTACTAGTTTTTTCTAAAATTAAAAAGGAAGAAAACAATAAAAAATATTATTATTTGTTGTCTTATTTCATTTCATTACAATCATACTAGTGTATAAATCCACAATTATTAGGTACGTGAAATAATTAAAAAAAAATCAAATTGTTGGGGGTAACAATACAATATCCAAATGACATATGACAACACATAAAATATATTAGGTGTTTCTGTGTTCACTTGAGTCTTTCACTTAAAAAATAGATGTGTAAACTCGTAAAGGTATTCATTTATCCTCTTGGGTCTAGCAATTCATGAGCTAGTACACATTTACAATAAGTTCTTTTTATACATTTTCTTTTAAAAGGACGCCGACAATGAATTTCGTTTTTACAATCTGAATCATCAAAACATTTGATTGCTGCAATAAAAAACATACAACAATGTTATTAAAATGAGATAAAATACAATGTATGATTTAAAAAAGAAAATTTAAAATAAATGAATAAAACTTACCTTCAATTTTTGTTGCAATATGAAATAGAAAGAATAATATAATCATAAAATAAGCAAACTTTATTATTTCTACCATATTTCTCCTCGTTAATTTTAATAAATTGTTTTGTAACTTTATAGTTTATAAATAAAAGTGCATCCTCACCTTTTATTAATTTTTAATTGTTGACAATTATGGAGTTGTAAAATAAATCTTAAATCAAAATAATTATTATATAACTTTTCGATACATCATTGTGTTGTGTTTGTCTATTCAGCACTTCTAAAAAAGATGCCACATAAAACTTGTCTATCATAAAAATATATTCTTCTTGTAATAAAATTGTCATTATTTTATATTATTTTACCTCGGACGCGAAGAGATATTACCTCATTTATAGAGATGAGGTAACGAAGGGCGCCATGAAAAACTGTCATATTACCCATCGGTTCTGAATAACCAAGGGGAAAGGTGAAAAAATCATTGGTTCAATCCTCAACAATAATAGTTTTTATTTATTTTCAAAACTATGTTGCGCGCGCCACATACATCTCGGTTTTTGTTAATAACCAAGGGAAATACGCCCCAATTTACGTCGAATTTTGTTAAACCGAGGGGTATAACCATTTTTTTTTTTAAAATTCTATTTTGACCAACATGGATCATTTTTTACACAGTGCCTACAAAGTATGTGACAGAATCAAATCATTTGTATTTTATATAGAACATAACATAGAATACCAAATTTAAATTGTTTACAAAACCAAATGTACAATGCTTACAATACTTATAATGATATTTGGGATACAGAAAACCTCTACCAAGAGAACCTATACATATTTGCACCTATATTGATAAAAACTCTATACAATGCTAGTGTACAGATGTAAATCAAGAAAAACTAATGTTTACTAGATCCATGATAAAATAGAAAGACACTAGCCCAACATGATCAAATGTCTTTGTTATACCCCAATTTTGTCCTACCAGTTCAGATCATTACCTAGTTCATTTTCATCTGCACTAACATGACCATTGCACTTGGTCATGCCTTTTTCTTTTCATCAATTAAAATTCACCTGCACGAGTTCATTAGGGTCAAACATTGAGTTATAGGTCAGTGAGTTCATTATGATGATAACGGCTCATCTGCATCATAACATTCATTTGCATCTTATTATATTACAGTCAGTGGTCAAGTGTTGAATTAAAGTTTTTATGACATTTGGATGGATTTCTTCATTATGCATTATTGTTTCCTATTTTTCATTACAACCCTTTTAGTTTAGAGAAGTCAAAGTAAAAAAGGTTATACTTTGGACTTTAACCTTTTATGACTAATTGCATTTTAAATTTTTTTTCAAACCTATTTTGATTTAGTTTTACTTTTCAGTCAATTATTAGTCCATTTTGTTTTGGCTCATGATTGAATAAGGAGAAAATGCAAATTGAAATAAGATCTCATTTAAAATAAAGTCATTTTGTTATTACGTTTATTTTTACAAAATTACAAAAAGAGAGTTGTTATTACAATATTACAAAACGAAAAAAGATTTGCAAATGCCCACGTTCCAAATGCCCTCGTGAATCCTCTTGTGCATTACTTTGTGCCTGCAAATGTCATGCCATCAATCAACCAACCATAGCATCATAAGCATCATACACATTAAAAATAAAACTAGAAAATAAATTAACATTCAACAAGTTGTGTGTGAGTTTCATGGTAGCATACCATTCCATGTACATGTTCTCAACAATCCAAATAAACAACATCACAAAATCAAAAGCCATGTGTACTATATGCATACATACATGAAGAAAACAAATCAAAATTTTAGAACAAAATGCTATATACACATGACATTTCCAAAATGCATAGTACACCATCATCATCATACATATCAGGTTTTGGGACCACAGAGAAATCAGAAATTGCAAAACGAATTTCCATCCCACAAAATCAGGGATTACAGTGAAAGTTCTAATGGATTTCTCCTCACACGATCCTCAAATTATCCCATACGTACCTCACTCAAAACCCTATTTCAAATCACTATATAAGCAACTCATTCCTCACTGATTTTGACACAACAAATCCACAAAGAAACTCTGTAGAAATTTCTATAGAAACCTTAACAATTCCCTACCACTAAAGCTCAAACTAATATCCTATTTCAACTCTAATTTTCACACTTAAAATCAGAGTCAGAAGAGTTTAACCCCAAAGTAACATTAATAACATTA
Source organism: Lathyrus tuberosus (assembly GCA_022829125.1). Classification (NCBI taxonomy): domain Eukaryota; kingdom Viridiplantae; phylum Streptophyta; class Magnoliopsida; order Fabales; family Fabaceae; genus Lathyrus; species Lathyrus tuberosus. Next base: position 18,107,785 of record JALAZF010000012.1, on the reverse strand, counting down.
ATTAAGCTATGTTTATGCTTCCTTCTTGCTCCCTATCTCTCTTTATTTTTTTCTATGCTTTATGTTATCATATCATATCATATTATTTGTTTATGTTTCCACCAATTTTCCTTTGTCCACTTGGACCATTTGTTTATGTTTATGCTCTTTGTCTTTTGTCCATTTAGACCAAAAATATTAATAAAGGTTTATACCCCTAAAAAATTGTTCTCTTAATTGTGGACTACGGTTACTATCCTTTGCATTGGACATTGAACTTTGGGCTTAGAACTAGGATCTTAACCTATGCTTGGATGTTTGTGATGGTAAACTTTGGATTTTTGGGTACTTGGAGTTCTCTTTTGAAGACCTATTTTGATCAAGGCCTAATCTAAAAGAGAGAACGCTTATGTTATGGAGCTTACTTGTGTGGTTAGATCGTTCTTATCCTTAACTTTTATCTTTTTGCTTTAGGATAGTCACTTCTTCTCCACCCCTTCTTCAATTTTCAAAATCTTCTCCCTTTTTCAAAACCTTCTTGTTTTCGAAACTAAACCTCTTTCACAATAAAACCTAGACTTTGGTCAAGTGATTTTCAATTTTTGTTTTCTTTAATAAATGTCAATCAATGTTAATCATACTTTGACTAAGTTCAAAAAGACATAAAAAATAAAAAAAACTCATTCAAACCTTTTGTGCCTTTGTGCATTTTTTTCATTTAAAATTTTTCAAAAAGTTTAGACATGAGTTTCATAGTTGAGATGTAATTCTCCTATTCTCCATAGTATTTAAGATTTTGACATTTTCCACTTAGATGTTGAGTGATAGAATTGTTGATTTTAATCCAAGCAAAAAGCATCCATCTTATGATGATGCAAATGTTGTTTTCTTGTACTTGTGGGCAACTAGTCGTAGTTTTCTCCTTAAAATAACGATTTTTCTTTACATTTAAAATTAACCAAAACAATTTTTTTTTTGTTATTTGTACCAAGAACTACAAGGTTTTGATCCTATATTACACTTTGTGGGTACGTAGGCATGAGGTGACAAGTCTCTCCAAACGTAAAAACCTAAAAAATTATTTCTCTTCTCATCTCCCCAATCTCATTTCAAACAAACCTTTTCAAACCAAAAAGCGTGAATATTTAAAAAGGCTCCTATAAAGTACTATAAACGTTTTGGGTGCTAACACATTCCCTTAGCGTAACCCCCCTTACCCATTCTTTGTCTGTTCTTGTTTTTAGAACTTGTTTAGGTTTTGTTCTCTTTTTTTCCTTTCCTTTTAGATAAAATAAAAGTGCGATGGCGACTCTTGCTTTATGAGTTAAGTTAATCAATAACTTACACTCACAATTTTTACCGCTACACTTAGCTGTAGATTTGTCAATGATTTTGATGTACTATGAATAAGGTAGAACATCAATTAAAATTCCTCTAACTTCATGATGTTTTCTATAGATCTTTTTTTGAATTGGTGTGAAAGCTTTTCTATGAGACACCATTCCAACTCTATTGACTGGAATATTAATGCCATCGTCTAGCATATTCCACAACTCATCATCAAGGCCTATGATATGAGTATACATCTTGTTATTCTACCATTCAAACTAAGCAGAGTATCCACTAAAAGTTGGAGGTCTAGCTGTATAGTTGTTCTTTTTTGGATTACTATAATCATGATTTATAGCAACATGTGGAATGGGAGTACCACTCCCAAATTCCGAATCACGCGACATACTTCAATATGTTTTTCTCAGGATCTCTTATGTATCATTGTTAATTGTTAAGCATAAACCGTACTCTGATGTCAACTGAAGGTGAGAAAAATACAAGAAGGGGGAAGGGGGGGGGGGGGGGTGAATTGTGTTTTCTTTTTCTTTCTTTTTAAAAATCTTAAGTCAAATTCAAAACACAATGATGTATAATCCGAGTTAGTTAGAGATAGGTGTTCTTGTGTGAAAAACATAAACCGGTTGACCTCCCTGATGCTATCCAGGGAAGGTCATAAATGTATGGTTGAAGTGTCTCTAATGGATAAGGGGTTGATGGAACCATTGTTGGTGGTCTAAGATTTCTAATAAACTTCATTCTTTTTATGTTATTCATCGTCCCCTCCCTGTTCTTACCATCTTCCTTTTCCTTTTATAGACTTGGACCTATTTAGGAGATCTAATGGGTATTCAATCTGTAACGTCTGTAACCGCCAAATTTACTAAAACATTGTAACATTTTATGACCTTTAAGAAGTGCTTCTTCAAATTCCTCATTAAGGAGACTCAGAGTGACATCCTTTTTCCGGGACTTCCATAAAATCATGCTATTATGGAGATGTTTCCTACCCGTCCAAGGTGACTATTCATATGACTTCTTAGCACTGCTTGTAAGATAGAGCCTATTTGAATTTATGTCTGATTTCAATACAAGACCGGCATGCTTATATAGTCGACATATGAACCTAATCGGACCCATTTTGTGCAAGACCTTTGCTTACCCGAGCTATATGACTGGTTCATAAAAGCTCGACTCTTCAAGAATTTCGGTTTCATACCTCGGCCGGCCAAATAATTTTTGGGATGTACATAAGCCCCCCAAGCATGAATCCTAAAAGGATGAAATTTTGGGACAAAAGAAGCACGAAACATTATTCTTTATTGAATATAAGGTTCAATTTGACCTGCTATTATGTCAATCCTTTTATAACGTGGGTCCTCTCTCTCTCTCTCTCTCTCTCTCTCATATTGTAATATGTAATTTCTATAATTATGAAAAAAATCCACATTTTTTAAGCTTTTGATTTGTGAATTTTAATGGCTAGAGATTCAATCCCTTATTTGTTAAGCTTGATTTTTGGTCAGATGTATTTTCTTGATGTGGATGATGGGAATGATGATGAAAGTAATCATGAAGATGAGGAAGAAAATGGGGATGCTGCATCAGAGAATAAGTAAGCTATGGCTTTCGTGTATGATTTGAATCCATACATACAAACGCGTGGTGATAATTTTTCCAATAATGTCTAAACGTTTCGTGTATTTGTATTGCTTTAACACTACGAACAGACCCATCAAAAAAAAGAAAGTGACTAGAGTTGTGTTGAATAAGAGAGCTCGACACAGAACAATTGAGAAAAGAAGCTGAAGCAAAGAGATTTTGAAGAATTTCTCAAAAGAAATTGATAGGTAATATAATACGACCATTTCTCATTTCTATCTTTTGTACTAAATTAAAACATGATATTTAACCATCTCTGGTACTTATGATTACAGCATACCAAAAATCTTTGCGGAAATTAAGAATGAAGATGAGGAAAAAAAGAGAAGACTTCTGAGGCGACAAACTGCTAAACAAGAGAAGTTAAAAGTATGTCCACCTCGCATAGGAAAGCGCAAGTAAGCATTATTTTGTACTTCCCGTCTATTACTTTTGAGAAACTTTTCCAATCGAGTTTTTGTGGTGCTTCTCTATTTTACCTGAGTCTGCCAATAAATTCTCTAGTGTTATAATTCTTAACAAAGTTCATCATATATACAAGTATGTCTGTAAATATACAAGTTTATCTTTGTATCAGGTTTCAGCCTGCTCCTGTTCAAGTTTTATTAAGCGAAGAGATAACTGGATCCATCCGTAAGCTCAAGGTAGATACATGTATTATATTTTGATCACGTTGACTCGGATTTTGTAAATATACATGTTTTCCTAAGTTTTCCTATTTTTTTGGTGTACATAACTAGGGTTGTTGCACCCTTATAAAGGACCGGTATAAAAGCCTAGAGAAGAGGGGGTTGATTGTTCCCAAACCCAGGAGGAACGGGTTAGTTTAAACTTAAACTACAATTATTTTTATTATTATTGAGTGTGCATTAACTGTGTAAAACTAGTTTATCCCGCAAAACCAAATACACTATCCGTTTGCAGGCAGAAGTTGTTGTCATATTTGTTAATTTCGGGATTAACCAAATCATTTCCTTCCGTATTATATAAACGGATTTTATTTTGCGATTAGAATACTGATTGTAATATGATTATGCGTTGTACAGGTAGAGTCCTCTTCGATGTTGGCTTCCCTAACTTAAGTCGCCCTGCATTCCGCAGGGCTTTCTGCTATGTGGCAAGAAGACATGTGATGGATAAAAGGCTAAAACAGTTTTGTTTGTTTAAATTGAAATTTTTGTTTATGTCTTGTTGTCTTGATTTTGAATGTCTAATGTATTTTGTATTTGATATTGTGGAATTTGGATCGAACTCTAGAAAAAGCACGCCGTCGAAGTTGGATCACATGCTGCTGTCGAAAATAATGCATGTTTGTAGTCGAAGATTGTTCTAACATGTATTAGTTAATATTGCTAGGTTTGTTAGCATATTGAATTGGGACTTGTGTTAAGGATCCAATTGATTAAGTTAGTTTGTACCATAAGTTAGCTTGTAATGGGTATTTTGTTAAAGGCCCATTAGTTTAGTGTGCTAGGTTTTATTATAAATAGCATGCTAGTCTCTCATTCTAAAGTGTGACAAAACCTAGAAAGAGTGAGAGTGATTAGTTTGTTATTCTTGTATACTTGTAATCCTTGTTTTAAGGAGAAAGGAAAGAATAACAGTTTTATAACCAATCATTGTTGTTTACTCTTGTTTTCTTTGTTAACCCTAACCCTTGTGAGTTCTTTGATCATAAAGAAACCGTAAATACTTTGTTTCAAGGTATCCGATTCACAACAAATTGGTGCGGTGAGCGTGGAGGAAGATGTCTTCAACAAAGTATGAGATCGAGAAGTTCACCGGAGTGAACGACTCCGGTCTGTGGCGCTTGAAGATGAAAGCCCTACTGGTTCAGCAGGGTTGTTTGGAAGCGTTGAAGGGAATGGCAGCCATGGACGATGCGTTAACTGAAAGAGAAAAGACTACCATGATAGAGAAAACACACAGCTCAATATTGTTGAGCCTTGGTGATAAGGTTCTTCGACAGGTATCAAAGGAGACGACGACATCAGGGTTATGGGTGAAGCTTGAAAGCTTATACATGACAAAATCTTTGGTGAATCGACTCTACCTGAAGCAAGCTTTGTATTCGTTTAAGATGAGTGAAGACAAAGCTTTGACTGAGCAGTTGGATATGTTCAACAAGCTGATTCTTGATCTTGAAAATATCGATGTGAAGATCGATGACGAAGATCAAACATTATTGTTGTTGTGCGCTTTGCCTAGAACACATGCTCACTTCAAAGAAACTCTCTTGTATGGAAGGGAGTCCCTGACCTTTGAAGAAGTTCAATCAGCCTTGTACTCTAAGGACCTGAACGAACGAAAGGAGCATAAACCTTCGACGGATGGTGAAGGTTTGACAGTTAAGGGAAAATTCTTGCGAAAGGATGGTAGGTTTGACAAGAAGAAAGGTAAAAGTCAGCAGAAGTCTTCTAGTGGCGAAACATCTGGTTTTCGATGTTATCACTGTAAGAAGGAGGGTCACACAAGAAAAGTGTTCCCTGAACGCCTGAAAGATCATGGAGGTAAGGATAATGGCAACGCAGCCATTGTTCAAGATGACTTTGACTCATCTGATGCTCTTGTTGTTTCAAGCGACGACTCAAGAAAAGAGTGGATTATGGATTCTGGATGTACTTGGCACATGACTCAAAACAAGAATGTGTTTGAAGAATTATGTGATCAAGATGGAGGATCAGTGCAGCTGGGAAACAACAAAGCTTGCAAAATTTCAGGTATTGGATCCGTGAGATTCAAGCTCCATGATGAGTCAATAAGATTATTGACTGAAGTTAGGTATGTACCTGACTTGAAGAGAAATTTAATTTCTCTTGGTGAATTCGACAGAAAGGGATATGTTTTCAAAGGAGAGCAAGGTACCCTGAGAGTCATGAAAGGGTCGAAGGAAGTCTTGAGAGGCGTGAAAAACCAAGGCTTGTATACCCTGGAGGCTGAGGTTGTAAGTGGTTCGACAAATGTTGTATCCACGAAACCTATGTCGAAGACAGAGTTATGGCACATGAGATTGGGCCATGTCAGCGAAAGAGGCCTGGTCGAATTGGGGAAGCAGAACCTGCTAGGTGGTGACAAAGTCGAAAAGTTGGAGTTTTGTGAATCTTGTGTATTTAGTAAATCCTGTAGGGCGAAGTTCAACAAAGGCAAGCAAAGAACACATGGATCCCTTGATTACATTCATGCTGATCTTTGGGGGCCTGCAAGGAATCCTTCACACTCAGGTGCAAGGTATTTTCTATCCATTGTTGATGACTATTCCAGAAAGCTATGGGTATTCATTCAGAAGACGAAGGATGAAACTTTTGAGAATTTCAAAAGTTGGAAGATTCTGGTCGAAACTCAAACTGGCAGAAAGGTTAAGAGGTTGAGAACCGACAATGGCCTTGAGTTTTGCAACAAAGCGTTCGACAGTTACTGTGTTGAGTCTGGGATTGCAAGGCATAAAACTGTAGCAGGTACTCCTCAACAAAATGGCTTAGTTGAGAGATTCAATCGAACAATCCTTGAAAGGGTTAGATGCATGTTGGTTAGTGCTGGATTGAAGAAGGTGTTTTGGGCTGAAGCTGTTTCGACAACTGCATATCTGATAAATAGATGTCCTTCAACTGCATTAGATATGAAGACACCTGAAGAAGTTTGGTCGGGAAATCCACCTAGTCTCGACAGACTGAGAGTATTTGGCTGTGTGGCCTATGCTCACATTAGGCAAGACAAGGTCGAACCTAGAGCTCTGAAGTGCATGTTCATGGGATATCCTGAAGGAGTCAAAGCTTATAGGCTATGGTGCCTAGAGCCAGGTCACAGGAGGTGTATCACCAGTCGAGATGTAGTTTTCAATGAAGCTGAGATGGCTTTCAAGAAAACTGATGATGCTGTCGAAGAGCTGGAACAGGAAGAGATTTCTGTTGAGGTGGAGCATGTTGATGCTGAATTGCGTACCCCAGATGAAGTCGAAGACGAAGCAGAAGCTGCTGTCGAAGATGAGGAGACTGATAATGACTACCTGCTGGCAAGGGACAGGTCGAGGAGAGTCATCAAGCCACCTCAGAGACTTGGGTATGCAGATCTTATGGCTTATGCCTTAATCTCTGCAAGTGAGGTTCTCGACGAAGAACCTAGAGATTACAAGGAAGCTATAAGTAGTCGAAAGAAGACTGAATGGCTGAAAGCCATGGATGATGAGATGAAATCTCTTCATGACAATAATTTCCACTGCATGCAGTTGATAAAGCTGCATGACGAAAACTAGTTTGTTTTCTTGATGTTAGAGTTAGATCCAAGGTGGAGATTTGTCGAATTTGGATCGAACTCTAGTTTTTAGCTTGCCGTCGAAGTCCGCTCACAAGCTGTTGTCGAAGACCTACATGCTGTAGTCGAAGTGTGTTCTAGCATGTAGGAGATCGAATTTGTTCCTTGATGTTATAGAGTTAGTTCCAAGGTGGAGATTTGTGGAATTTGGATCGAACTCTAGAAGAAGCATGCCGTCGAAGTTGGATCACATGCTGCTGTCGAAAATAATGCATGTTTGTAGTCGAAGATTGTTCTAACATGTATTAGTTAATATTGCTAGGTTTGTTAGCATATTGAATTGGGACTTGTGTTACGGATCCAATTGATTAAGTTAGCTTGTACCCTAAGTTAGCTTGTAATGGGTATTTTGTTAAAGGCCCATTAGTTTAGTGTGCTAGGTTTTATTATAAATAGCATGCTAGTCTCTCATTCTAAAGTGTGACAAAACCTAGAAAGAGTGAGAGTGGTTAGTTTGTTATTCTTGTATACTTGTAATCCTTGTTTTAAGGAGAAAGGAAAGAATAACAGTTATATAACTAATCATTGTTGTTTACTCTTGTTTTCTTTGTTAACCCTAACCCTTGTGAGTTCTTTGATCATAAAGAAACCGTAAATACTTTGTTTCAAGGTATCCGATTCACAACAGATATTTCTTTTACTAAACAAATATTTATAAAGATCAGAGCCCTTTCAAACTTTTGAAAGGCTGAGTAAGAAGCTTTAAAGGGTCCTATTTAAACGCAAATTAACCGTAGAATATGTGTATGGAGGCTCTTTTTACCATAGTTTATTATACAAAAGTGTGAGGCCCCTGCTATCTCGCACGCATCAAAGAGTGTCCTAATAAAGATGACATGTTGTTACCACGTTTATGCATTTTATTTTCACTGGCTTTTTGTGACAATCAACTATTTTTTGAAGTAGCTTTAACATGCAGAAGATTAGAAATCTTTCTTTTAGATAGGTTGATTAAAGAATGATTTAAGAAGAGTATTTTTTTAGTTCAAGTGCTTTCAGAATTTATTCATCATCACATTTTAAATCAATTTGTTTTAACCCATTTATCTCTGGGTTTTGCTTGCTCTCTACTGTCTTGGTGGCACATTACAATCCTTGGACAGTTCTATGCTACCCTTCTTTTTTTCTCTCTCCGCTAAGACTACTGTTTCTTTATCTGTATATATGGCTGTCGAACGTTTTCATAGCGATATCAGCTTGCATCTCACTCATCATGGTACTCCAACGTCGTTGAAATGAAATGATTGGTTGGGAGTTAGAAGGAATTGTTGCTTTGAAGTTGGTAATAAATACTCATAAGCTATGAAGCACCGACACCTCTGAAAAATGGTATGTCCGTATCCGTGTTGGGTGCCGACACCTTCACGGATACTTATAATTACCTTTAATTTATTCATTTTTCAAATTATTACCGATATTGCCGTGTCGATGTCGGTGTCGTATTTGGTGTGTCCGTACTTCATAGCGCATAAGTATGAATTACTTTGAAAACAAGTGAATTTTTTGAAAAGAAGTGGATTTGAATAAGTTTCTTAAAGTTATATTTCAAAGAGGTATATCAAACTTTAGGAGTGCTAATATGTCTAGGCCGGCGCATGGGTATGCAATTTTGTGAATCGGAGATGACGCACCATAAACTATCAAGCACAGTCAACTGTTTTGGAATGGGAAATGGAAGAAATTAATCTACTTAAATATAAATCCAAAGAAGTCATGATGACAACCTTAATCACAGGTCATTTTGGTAACAATCCTCGCCACATGTTATTTGGTAACAATTCTAAATATAAACCTTAATTATACAAACTCTATATTAAAATAAATAATAATAATAATAATATAATAATAATTATATTAAAATAATAACAATAATAACAAAAATAATAATATAATAACCAACTACTACAATTATAAATAATAATAATAATAATAATAATAATAATAATAATAATAATAATAATAATAATAATAATATATTCAATTAACACTATTATATCTTATTATCCTAATTCTCATTTTTTTATACAAAAAAAAACATTAATTATCAAATAATAATAATAATAAAATAATACAAAATTTTTTAATAAACACTATTATATTCAATTAACACTATTATATCTTATAATCCTAATTCTCTTTTAATTATTATTTTTAATTATTCTCTTTTAATTATTATGTTTAATATTAAAATTATAATTTTTTATATACATTTTGAATTACTTAGTTTTTCTAAATAATATATACAAATCACAAATATAATTATGTTTAATAAATTTTATTTTAATAATTATTAAAATTATAACTAATACACTATAATTATATAATTATGATAATATAAAAAATTTTAAAAAGTAAATAAATACATTAATAATTACTACTCTGCAAAAATTGGAAATGAAAGAAATCAAGTAAGAATATAATTATTTACTACTTTATACATATATTTATATAAATTTTGTATTACTTAATTTTTCTAAATAATAAATACAAATCACAAATCACAAATATAAAAATTAATTTAATTACTAATTATGATAAAAATTGTGTGTAGACAATAATGATAACTCAATATCACATATTTATATGTAGAGTGATTATAGATAGAACAATATTAAATAATAAAATAATAGTAATAATAATAATTTAAATGATTAATTAAAATTTATATTAATACAATAAATGAGTGAATGAATATAATTAAAGAATAGGATTTACAAAATAGCAAAAAAGTAATTCAAAGGTTTATGATTATGGATAGAACAATAGTAAATAATAAAATAATAATAATAATTTAAAATATTAATTAAAATCTATATTAATAGAATAAATGAGTGAATGAATATAATTAAAGAATAGTAGTTACAATATAGGAAAAAAAATTAATTCAAAAGTTTATGATATTTTGTAACTCCTTTTCCTTTAAATAATTCAAAAGGTTAATGAGTTACATAATCATATATTTTGTAATTCCTTTTAATTATAAGTAGTTCAAAGGTTTATGATATTTTGTAACTCCTTTTCTTTAATTATATTCATAATCATATATTTTGTTCTATCCATAATCACTCTACATATAAATATGTGATATTGAGTTATCATCGTTGTCTACAAACAGTTTTTTGGTGGTATGGTTCGATTTTGTATAAATTTTTTATTTCTATTCATGCCTTTTTATTGATTTTTGTGGAAGAATACAAACTCAAATTATTTTATTTAAATATTTAAACTCTCTTTTTTATTGATTTAACTTTTGTTAATTTAATATTTTAACTTTCTTTCTAATTTTCTTTTATTTCTTGATATGAATATGTTTTTTTTTTTTCATGTGAATTAGGTGAAGAGGATAGATTTATGTTGCATCATTTTTGTTTGAGAAGTCTATGAAATGGTTGTTCATGTAAGTATATATTTTTATATGTAATAGTTGTATAAATTAATTATTTTTCTATTGATATATTTTTTGTTAGTTTGTTTTTCTATCTTCCTTTCTCATTTTCTTTTATTTATTAATGTGTGGTTATTTTTCATGTGAACCAGAAAAAAAAGTATAAATCTAAATAATGAATTAAATGGATGTGCTGACAAACTGACAAATCAATGACATATATTATAAAATTTTATCTGATGGAACGTACTGCGACATTTTCTTCAGAAAGATTTTTCAAGAATCATTTGACCTCTATGATTTAGTTTTTTTATTTATAATTGATCTTTTCAGCTTTTATTTGTTTTCTTTTATTTTTGTCATTTATTTTATTTTTTCTTTCATTTTTAATATAGTGGGATACGAGTCGCCCTTCCACTATTGTAATTTTCTTTTTCTTTTTGTTAACTAAGATTGTATTTATAATAAAAAATATTATATGTTTTGTTAATAAGATGTGATTGAGTTTATTATTAATTTAAATATAATTAATATTGATATGGTATAAATTAATTTAATGAATAAAATTTGTATTATCATAATAAATTCATAGTATTGGAATTCTTTATATTATATTCATTTTAAAGTTTTAATTCACTTTTTAATTTGATTGTTTTGAATATTTATCTATTTTTTGTTCAATATTATGTACCAATTAGATATTATCAAAGATTTAGATGTTTGTCAAGTGAAAAATAAGTGGTATAAGAAGAAAAATATTTTTTTTATAATGTTTAGTATTACTATAATAAATTTATGGTATTGAATATATTTATATTAAATTATATTATATTTTATTTAAGATTTTTTTTTCACTTTTTAAGTTGACTGTATTGAACATAATTATATTTTTGGATTAAAATACCTTTTACTCTAAAATATTTTATTGAATAGAATTAAAAATATTATTTAAAAAAGATATTTGATATTAATTTTAAAATAAATACTTGAGCTCTTTAAATATTTTGTATTTCATTAAATAAAATATATAAGGTATGTTTTTAAAGATATTGACTAATTATTATATTATTTGAAAATATTATTAACTAAAAAATCTCATCATTTTTTTTTGATTATTGACTAGCCACTATTTATTACCATATTTTTGATTTCTTTAATTTTTTGTTTGCTGAATTAAAAAAATTCTTTGCATTAAAACTGATAAGTTAGATTTTTTTATTATTCATATTCTAAGTTGATAATTAAATGTGAAATAGTATACTTTTATGTAATTCAGACAAATTTTTGATTTTCTATTCAATAGTAATTAATAAATGAGTTCTTTGATGATAATTATTTATTGTTTAAAAGGGAGGCAATTATATATATATATATATGAATTTTGAATGATATTGATTTTCATGTTGTAACTTTTTTGATTTATAAAATTTCACGGGAAATATTATAGTATCACTACGGGAAAAGAGGGAAAAGAGGACGCTTTTTTTACCCTATAAAAGCGCTTAAAAGCGCTGTCTAAGCCTGCACTGTCGTAGGTAAAGACGACGCTTTTTTATTTATGAAAAAGCGCTCTCTAAAAGGGAACTTTAGACAGCGCTTTTAAAAGCGCTGTCTAAAGTATATGTTTAAAATTAATTTTTTTTTATAAACTTTAGAAAGCGCTTTTTCCTTCAAAAGCGCTCTCTAAAGGTGCTTTTAGACAGCGCTTTTTAAAGCGCTGTCTAATGTATACGGAAAATGGTTTTTTTATATACCTTTGGAGAGCGCTTTTCCCTAAAAGCGCTCTCTAAAGGGGACTTTAGAGAGCGTTTTTTCCTTAAAAGCGCTCTCTAAAGTATACCTATAATTTTATTGATTTTTTCTACGTATAAAAAATCCCATTTTAGCCATTTTTTTATGCAGAAACCTGCATAGTTTCAAACTAGCATTTCTTATATAATTTCTTGCAACAACCGAATTCTTATACATTTCAAGAAATAGAATTCTTGCAACAACAGAATTCATATATTCATTTCAATAAAATTAACATTCACAAAACTTACAACAGAATTCACAAAATTTACAAAATTCACAAAATTCTTGCAACAACAGAATTCATATACATTAACAGAATTCACAAAATTTACAACAGAATTCTTCTTGCAACAGAATTTTCTTATATTCACAAAACTAAAATTTACATTCACAAAACTATACATTCAAAAAATTCTTCTTAGAAGAAAGAATTCGCACAATTCTTCCGTAATATAATTCAATTGTTTCCTTGTGTAAGAAGAACACGCCATATCTTCGAAATACTACATAACAAAACAAAATACGCATTATGTAGTTAAAAATAATAAATTATATGACATATCCGATAAATATTAAAATAAATCCTAAGTTATAAAACCATGCATACCCTAATAGGAATCTCCAATTGTCCCATTTGAATGATTTCTCTCATGAACCTCAAAACGAAGTACCCGCAGTCTATGCCATTACGCTGACGAGGGCACTACACATAGACAAACAAATAAGAAATAATATATAGATATTTTGTGTTATTAAGTAGCATCACTAATAAGCAATATTGTGAAAATTAATATACCTCCACTTTGACCCATGTAATATTGGTTGATCTAGCCCGTGCTACTCGAGTCTCTCTTTGTGCACGGTATAGTAGTATAGCTCTATAAAAGAAAAACGTAAACTTAGAACAATGTCATAGAAATAATTAGATATACAAATACACACGAATATTTCGAACAGTCTCACTTACGTGTCAACCACATCCTTCATATTCTGATATGTGGACCAATCAGTATCCAATGAATTAAGATAATAGACCACTTCTGTTATAGGATTAATGGCAACCAACAACCAGTATCCACTGTAAAATATAACAAAAGTTTAGATGGATAATTTCTACGCAAAAGATACAAATTAAAGATTAGAATGAAATTATAATGAAAATCTTACCCGTTTCCAGTATTATACGGTAAAAGAAACAAACATTCTGTGTTGCTGGCCGTAAATCGCTCAAGTAAGTGGTCTCTTACTTCAATTGCATTCATACCAATTCTCGGTGCATTAACAAGGCTGCAAGAGAAGAAACGGAATTTGTTTGACAAATCCGTCCCCCGCATGAATTTTTCATACATGCACCTTAAATAAAAACATAATAAACATTAGACTATTATCATTGAAATGTGTAAATAAATTATTCAACTAAATAAATAATAGATTGATTGGAGTACCAGATGTATGAATGCATAACACCGATGCCTAATTCAGTATGATTGAAAACCTGCTCCATGTCCTCTTTTCCGATTATCTCGGAATGAGGAAAACCAAAAACACCTTCGTCCATGTTGATTTGACGAATAGCACCTTCCATTAAATTTGACATTGACAAAAGTGTTTCTAGACACGTCTAAAAGTGAGGTATTTTTTCCTTCACGGTCCTTGTAGGAGCTTTTTTCTTGCCGGTCTGTTGTGAAGGTTGAGCAGGAACCTAACAATCATATAAGTTAGGTAAAGTAGAAAATCATGAATTCGGATAATAGAATAACACTTAAAAGCTATCTCTCTGTGTGATTCAACAGACTCGTTTTGCAGCAAAACCCCTTTATTCTTTGTTGCGGGTTTTGTAGGAGTCTAACATTACCATGTAAAAGAAATGTAAGTAATGGTTCAGAATGATTTTCATAATCGTTCAGAATTGACATTTGAATACTAAGAGATTCGTAATGGTTTTCAACATACCTCATCACCTATGGAAATGAGGTCTAACGGCCATGCAACAAACGAACCTATTGCATCCCGCAGCAATGTAACCTCTGAAACCGAGTTTGGTATCGGTAGTAACGCATCCATATCTAAAGCGATATCAACCGACACTTTCAGATAACCTTGTGGGAGCGGATGATGGTGAAGTAACGCTCCCGTAAAGTTATGCACTTTTCCCTTGCCAACCATGCGATAAGTCGGAAACGACAAATACAGCTGGCAAGATGAAATGCCCTGAAGCAATAATAAATATGTAACTGTTAATATGTATAAAGGTCAAATAAAATAAATGTGTTAATTTAATTAAAATAAATATGTGCTAATTACCTCGGAAATTTTATTTGGAGAATTGATACTAGCTTTGTCACTAGCATCTTTCAAACCGGAACCGCGCCTTTCCGCCTCATATCTCTCTTTATCCTGCTGCAATGCTTGGACTTGCGCTTGTAGTGCCATCACAGTTTGCATGATTTCTTGGGTGGTGGGATTTTTTTTCTTTGATTGCTTATACAAGGATGATGGAGTCACACCAAATCCTTTACCTCTCACCCGACCGGGATACTCAGGAACATTTAGTACTCAACTAAGAATGCTTCTGCAATCATCCTCACCCGCGGGTATGGATTTAGATAGATTCTCCTGAAATTCATTGATATATCGAAAATTATTAGTGGGGATTAAAAATTAATTATAATTTAATAAAATTTCAATTAACTTTGAGACATAATGTTATACTTACACATTCTTCATAAACATGCTGAACATCTTCTGTAACAGCTCCACCCTTACCCACGTGAGCTTCCTTCCACAAAACATGGTCCGGAAGTGATGATTCTTCACTTTTAGACTCTTCTAACTACACATTTAGTTAAATAATAAGTTCATCAATTATAGCACAATAATACAATTAATAAAATCATAGCATTAATATATACTTACCAATTTTTGTTGTAATCGTGCATATCCCAAACGCCCTTTTCTGTATGGATACGCGGGGTTTGATGCTCTTTCGCGATTAATGGCACTCAATTTCTGGATAAAATTTTTTAAGTCATATCAAAACAAACTAATGAAACACATATATAATACAATCAATAGACATGACAAGACAACATTACATTGAATTCTTCGGTTTTCCGTTTGTCTACAAAAATGCCCCATTCTTGCGATGTAATCACATCCGCATACAACGGTGGAAGTTCTGCTTCAACAAAATTTTTGTTCTCATCCCTAAGATATTTGTTTGATAATAAGGCTCTAAACCCTCTGTGTCTCTTTCCGGCCAATTGAAGACAATACTTTTGCCGGCTTTCTTCAATATTAAAGGACCTCTACGAAAAAACATACACATATAAACATAAAGTGTTTTAGTATAAGTAAATTAAAGACTTAATCGTCAATAAAAATCTAATAACATCAATCATATTTGGTAAGTACCTGTATCTCAGTCCATATCTTTTCTTTACCGGCATCCAACGACTTACTCCTCCAATTATCACTAGTGATTGGAATGTGCTGACGGACAAGTGAACCAATGTATGAAGATAACATTGAACCGTTAGGCTCAACTAGTTGGTTCTGGTGACTCCAATGTACATCAAATCTCATCCCTTTATCTCTAGCACGGATGATTCTCTTCATAATGATTTTTCCTCTTTTTATTTCATGTTCTACATTCGAAGCTTCATTCTGAGCTTCCTGTGTATCTTGTGTCTCGTGGGTGTCTTCCTGGTTATTAGACATTTTACCTGTAAGAAAGAAAAAAACAAAAATTAAATGACAAATATAAACTCATAAAGCAAAAGAGTTTCTTACCTAGCCCTTTCATCACACAAATATAAACTCATAAAAGAAGAACAACAATAATAGTTTAAAAATCAAGAGAAATAAATTTATAAACAAAAAACATCAACAAAAATGTTGTTTTACGTTTCTTTTAAAAAAAAAAGAAGAAGAAGTTGCAGGTGGTGGTAAGAAACACTTTTGCTTTATGACAAGAACGAACAACAGTAACATGCAAGAACGATTGACAATAACGATGACAAGAACAGCAACAACGAACAATGTTAGAAGTAAGAACAACAACAACAATGTACCTCTTCTTCGTCACGACGACATCAAAACGACGGCAGCAGAACGACGGCAACCGCGAATGAACGACGGCAATGGCGGATGAACGACGGCAATGACAAAGGGTTTCAGCAGAGAAGAAAGAGAGCAAGGGTTTCAGCAGAGAAGAAAGAGAGCAAGGGTCGAGAGAAGAAAATGATTAGAAGCAATTTCAGAAAATGAAATGAAATGTGTTTTATATTTTAATTAATAAATGACCTTAGAGGGCGCTTTCCTTAAAATGCACTTTCTAAAGTGAGGAGACTTAAAGACCTTAGAGGGCGCTTTTCTTAAAGCGCTTTCTAAGGTTAAACTTTAGACAGCGCTTTTCTAAAGCGCTTTCTAAAGGCTATTTTTAGAAGGCTTATAACAGCGCTTTGTCCTTAGAAAGCGCTGTCTAAGGTTTACCTGAAAATGTCAAAAAATATAAAAATGAGTTTGGGGCGAGGGGGATTCGAACCCCAGACTCAAAGCATGGCAAACAAACACACAAACCTCCTTGACCAACGGTACTACGCCCTCATCCATTGTTTATACTCACTCCATAAATATATAAAATACGGTGTCAACATATATATTTAAATATATTATTTGAATAATTTTAAATATAATTTAAAATAAATTAAAATATAATTTAATATAATTTCAATATATTAAATATAATTTGATATATTAATATAATTTAAAGTATATTTTAAATTATATATTAATATAATTTATATATATTAAATATAATTTAAATAAGTTAAAATGTTTGTATTTAAAACATATATATTTAAATATATTATTTGAATAATTTAAAATATAATTTAAAATAAATTAAAATATAATTTAATATAATTTAAATATATTAAATATAATTTGATATATTAATATAATTTAAAGTATATTTTAAATTAATATATTTTAAATTATATATTAATATAATTTATATATATTAAATATAATTTAAATAAGTTAAAATGTTTGTATTTAAAACATATATATTTAAATATATTATTTGAATAATTTAAAATATAATTTAAAATAAATTAAAATATAATTTAATATAATTTAAATATATTAAACATAATTTGATATATTAATATAATTTATATATATTAAATATAATTTAAATAAGTTAAAATGTTTGTATTTAAAACATATATATATATATATATATATATATATAAATAAATTATTTGAATAATTTAAAGTATAATTTAAAATAAATTAAAATATAATGTAATATAATTTAAATATATTAAATATAATTTAATATATTAATATAATTTAAAGTATATTTTAAATTATATATTAATATAATTTATATATATTAAATATAATTTAAATAAGTTAAAATGTTTGTATTTAAAACATATATATTTAAATATATTATTTGAATAACTTGAATATAATTTAAAATAAATTAAAATATAATTTAATATAATTAAAATATATTAAACATAATTTGATATATTAATATAATTTAAATTATATTTTAAATTATATATTAATATAATTTATATATATTAAATATAATTTAAATAAGTTAAAATGTTTGTATTTAAAACATATATATATAAATATATTATTTGAATAATTTAAAATATAATTTAAAATAAATTAAAATATAATGTAATATAATTTAAATATATTAAATATAATTTGATATATTAATATAATTTAAAGTATATTTTAAATTATATATTAATATAATTTATATATGTTAAATATAATTTAAATAAGTTAAAATGTTTGTATTTAAAACATATATATTTAAATATATTATTTGAATAATTTTAAATATAATTTAAAATAAATTAAAATATAATTTAAAGTATATTTTAAATTAATATATTTTTAATTATATATATTAAATATAATTTAAATAAGTTAAAATATATAGTTCAAATATATTAAATATAATTTGATATATTAATATAATTTAAAATTCCATTCCCTACCTAAAGGGCGTGGGTTCGACCCCCCCTTTTGCCATTTTTTGTGATTCTTGATGTTTTTCAGTATAATTGTGTCAAACAACAAATACAGCGCTGTCTCTGAAAATGTTTACAATTGTTTTATATTTTAATTAGTAAATGACTTTAGATGACGCTTTCTAAAGTGAAAAGAAATTGAGCCCTATTAGAGTGCTTTCTGAAAGTGCTTTCTAAGGTGATACCTATAGCAGCGCTTTTTAATGGCGCTTTCTAAGGTGGCACTCTTTTACATGCTTTTACAACGCTTTTGAAAAGCGCTTTCTAAAGCCTTTCTTTTAAGGCGCTTTTTTTTAGCGAATTTTTTTTATTCTTTTTAGCAGCGCTTTTGCATAATACCGCTGTCTTTTTGGTGCTGTCTTTTTTATATACATTTTGAATTACTTAGTTTTTTTAAATAATATATACAAATCACAAATATAATTATGTTTAATAAATTTTATTTTAATAATTATTAAAATTATAATTAATACACTATAATTATATAATTATGATAATATAAAAAATTTTAAAAAGTAAATAAATACATTAATAATTACTACTCTGCAAAAATTGGAAATGAAAGAAATCAAGTAAGAATATAATTATTTACTACTTTATACATATTTTTATATAAATTTTGTATTACTTAATTTTTCTAAATAATAAATACAAATCACAAATCACAAATATAAAAATTAATTTAATTACTAATTATGATAAAAATTGTTTGTAGACAATAATGATAACTCAATATCACATATTTATATGTAGAGTGATTATAGATAGAACAATATAAAATAATAAAATAATAGTAATAATAATAATTTAAATGATTAATTAAAATTTATATTAATACAATAAATGAGTGAATGAATATAATTAAAGAATAGGATTTACAAAATAGCAAAAAAGTAATTCAAAGGTTTATGATTATGGATAGAACAATAATAAATAATAAAATAATAATAATAATTTAAAATATTAATTAAAATCTATATTAATAGAATAAATGAGTGAATGAATATAATTAAAGAATAGTAGTTACAAAATAGAAAAAAAATTAATTCAAAAGTTTATGATATTTTGTAACTCCTTTTCCTTTAAATAATTCAAAGATTTATGAGTTACATAATCATATATTTTGTAATTCCTTTTAATTATAAGTAGTTCAAAGGTTTATGATATTTTGTAACTCCTTTTCTTTAATTATATTCATAATCATATATTTTGTTCTATCCATAATCACTCTACATATAAATATGTGATATTGAGTTATCATCGTTGTCTACAAACAATTTTTTGGTGGTATGGTTCGATTTTGTATAAATTTTTTATTTCTATTCATGCCTTTTTATTGATTTTTGTGGAAGAATACAAACTCAAATTATTTTATTTAAATATTTAAACTCTCTTTTTTATTGATTTAACTTTTGTTAATTTAATATTTTAACTTTCTTTCTAATTTTCTTTTATTTCTTGATATGAATATGTTTTTTTTTCATGTGAATTAGGTGAAGAGAATAGATTTATGTTGCATCATTTTTGTTTGAGAAGTCTATGAAATGGTTGTTCATGTAAGTATATATTTTTATATGTAATAGTTGTATAAATTAATTATTTTTCTATTGATATATTTTTTGTTAGTTTGTTTTTCTATCTTCCTTTCTCATTTTCTTTTATTTATTAATGTGTGGTTATTTTTCATGTGAACCAGAAAAAAAAGTATAAATCTAAATAATGAATGAAATGGATGTGCTGACAAACTGACAAATCAATGACATATATTATAAAATTTTATCTGATGAAACATACTGCGACATTTTCTTCAGAAAGATTTTTCAAGAATCATTTGACCTCTATGATTTAGTTTTTTAATTTATAATTGATCTTTTCAGCTTTTATTTGTTTTCTTTTATTTTTGTCATTTATTTTATTTTTTCTTTCATTTTTTAATATAGTGGGATACGAGTCGCCCTCCCACTATTGTAATTTTCTTTTTCTTTTTGTTAACTAAGATTGTATTTATAATAAAAAATATTATATGTTTTGTTAATAAGATGTGATTGAGTTTATTATTAATTTAAATATAATTAATATTGATATGGTATAAATTAATTTAATGAATGAAATTTGTATTATCATAATAAATTCATAGTATTGGAATTCTTTATATTATATTCATTTTAAAGTTTTAATTCACTTTTTAATTTGATTGTTTTGAATATTTATCTATTTTTTGTTCAATATTATGTACCAATTAGATATTATCAAAGATTTAGATGTTTGTCAAGTGAAAAATAAGTGGTATAAGAAGAAGGATATATTTTTTTTATAATGTTTAGTATTACTATAATAAATTTATGGTATTGGATATATTTATATTAAAGTATATTATATTTTATTTAAGATTTTTTTTTTCACTTTTTAAGTTGACTGTATTGAACATAATTATATTTTTGGATTAAAATACCTTTTACTCTAAAATATTTTATTGAATAGAATTAAAAATATTATTTAAAAAAGATATTTGATATTAATTTTAAAATAAATACTTGAGCTCTTTAAATATTTTTTATTTCATTAAATAAAATATATAAGGTATGTTTTTAAAGATAATGACTAATTATTAGATTATTTGAAAATATTATTAACTAAAAAATCTCATCATTTTTTTTTATTATTGACTAGCCACTATTTATTACCATATTTTTGATTTCTTTAAATTTTTGTTTGCTGAATTAAAAAAATTCTTTGCATTAAAACTGATAAGTTAGATTTTTTTATTATTCATATTCTAAGTTGATAATTAAATGTGAAATAGTATACTTTTATGTAATTTAGACAAATTTTTGATTTTCTATTCAATAGTAATTGAGTTATTTGATGATAATTATTTATTGTTTAAAAGGGAGCCAATTATATATATATATATATATATATATATATATATATATATGAATTCTGAATGATATTGATTTTCATGTTGTAACTTTTTTGATTTATAAAATTTCACGGGAAATATTATAGTATAAATTTGAAAAATTTATTATTATTATTATGAGTATACATTATATGTAACTAGGGATGATAATTTGGCCCATCTATAGTGGGTACCCACAAAAACACCCACAACGAGTAGGGTAAAAACCCGCAAAAATGGGTACGGGCACGGGCTCGGGTAATTACCCACTTAAATAAGCGGGGAGGGGTGCGGGGATGGGCACCTTAGTACCCACCCCGCTCCATACCCGCACAATATATATTTATATATTTTAATTTATATTATTACATAAAAATAAATGTCTATCAAATTTTAAAAATACATCAATTTTAAACTACTACATATTTAATATAAGTGATCTTTTATTGCATAATCCAACATTAAATTTTATTAAAAGCTTTTTTATGTTGTTAAAAACTTAAAATAATATGATATTTTATACTTGATATATTTATTTTTATTAAAAATGCGGGTAACGGGTACGGGTACGGGCACTTACATACCCATAGGGTACGGGAACGAGTGCCAATGTTGGTACCCAAGCGGGTATGGGCTCGAGTACGGGGATTTTTTCCAATTGCGGGTATGGGGACGGGTACTATAGTACCCTGCCCAAACTCTGCCCATTGCCATCCCTATATGTAACTATATTTACTAAAATATATTTATTTATTTAAAATAATATTTGAGGTAAAGATTCAAATCAATCCCGTGCGGAGCACGGGTCGGCCATCTAGTTAATATAATTAATATGTTGTCCCTTAACGATAACCCTGATAACCCTAATTGTTGACCAAACATTGGTTAGTTCCTACTCACTTCCCCTTCTTTTTCTCCATTTAACTTTAGATTCTTTTCATTTTATAAATAGACCTTTTCACCTCATATTTTGCACTCTAGATTTTTGACCTGAATAAAAAACTTTCTCCTCTCTGGTCTATGCTTCATCTCTATGTTTTTCTTTTCTGTTCTTATTTTCGAGTGACTGCTTTGCGTCATATATGGCTAGTTTTCACCAGATACTACAATTGATATTTATATCATATTCAATTGATCTTTGAGCTATTAGAGGGTGTATTTCTAGACTGATTACTTACTGTGCATTAGTAATTGCACAGTTGAACATAGTTGTTTTATCATAGAGACGTCATGGTTGATAGTTTGTCTTGTATAATTTTGGGCAGTGTCGCAAAATATCTTAAAGAGAGCGACTTAGTCTTTGACTCGATCTGATAATTTCTTTAGTAACATTTTTTCCAAAACCGCAAAACAACAATTTAAAGATGTTTTCAAAACTGTCGTGACCATCGAAGAGATTATTGGAACTTTTGCTATTGTCTCAGGCAAACCGTTCAAGTTTGAGTGAAGTCACTTCAAACTTGGCAACAAAAAAATGTTATTTTCCTTAACCTTAAAAAAGGTTAACAACATTTTGATCGATGCCATTCCTGTTGTTCCTTCTGGATTAAATAAGCAGACTAACAATAAGAAATCCGATGATTCGTATGAAATAGTTAATTATGCTAAATCTGAATCTAATGCAAAGATTAAAGCAAATGATTTACAAACGAGGAAAGAAATCACCTTACGAAAAGAATGACTATCAAATATATTTTGAATGGACTGGAAAATGAGCTGTATGATCATTAAGTAGTTATAATACCGTAAAACAATTTTGCGAAGCTTTGGAAAATAAGTATGATACCAAAGGGGTTGGAGCAAAGAAGTATGATGTTAGTCGCTATCTGAAGTATCAGATGGTAGATAAAAGGTATGATAGGCCCAATGTTACAAACTTTAAAAGATTGCTCTCAAGATCATCACTAAAGGTATGTCCCTCGGTGAACAATGTCAAATTGTTGTTACTATTCACAAACTACCATATGGTTGGAAATATTTTAAAAACTTGCTTTGCCACAAAACAAAAGAATTTTCAATCGTCTCATTACTTGCTTCTGAGTTTATAAGAACAATCATGCAGAAAAGATAAAAAAGATGAAGTCTTGGTGGTTTTAAACAGAAAAAGGAAATTCAGCGCGGTTCTAAAGCCACCTGGAAAATCATTAAAGAATCAGAACCACAATGATATGAACCAAGTTAAGAATGGGAACCCTTTAAAGATCCAAATTGCTCCAATTTCTAGGCAACAACCACTACCCCAAAGACATGACATTGGTATTTTCTCCTATTTCAATTGTGGAAAACCATGTCATATGGCTAAGAAATGTATAAACAAGCTGAAACTTGGTGCTGGCCCTAATGCAAAAGTTATCCTAATTGATGAGCAATTTTTTGCTGTGATCATTGAAATAAATATGTGAAGGTGTAAGAAAACACAAGAAAGGGGGGTTTGAATTGAGTTTTCAAAATGAAAGCTTTTTGTGAAACTCAAACAAAGATCACAAATAAACTAGCAATAGAGAAAGACATGCGATATATCCTGGTTCACTTGAAAACTATCAAGTTAATCTAGTCCACCCGCCAAGGTAATTTCGCCTTATACACAAGGACTTAATCCATTATAATCAACTGATTACACTGCACTAACAACTGCTGGTGACTAACATACAAAGACTAACCGTCTCTTCTTAAGGATTCTGACCCAATTGGTCCCTTAAGGAATACAAACAACTGTTTGAACAAATTTAATGTTTACAATGAATTGCTTATACACAATCTGGTATAAACACTATGAATAGCTCAAATAAAATCTACACAGTATGAACAATGTATTTTTCTTTGTATTATGGTGCGTTACTGTTCACGCATGTGTCTCTCTCATATATTTCAGTGTGACATTTCTTCAAGTAATCAAGTCCTTATATAGCCAGAAAAAGATCCGTTGGAGGGCAAATCAAGAATATCATTAAGATTGCTGGCGACTTGAAATAATGTCGTTATGCAGAGATGAAAGTCGTACACAAAAGTTGTCCTTTGTACCACTAAATCAGGATAGTAGAATGGTAGTGGAAAAGAACGTCTTTGATATGTACCATGTACTATTTTCCCTCGCAAACGTTTCATCTTATTTTGTTCATCAGAGGCTTTTGAATAGATATGGTTGAAGCATGATAAGAAGAATTGATCACTGGGTCTTCATAGTCTTGAGTCATCAGAGTCTTCAGAACTTGTTCACCAGAACCTTGTCTTCAGAGTCTTCAGCACTCCGTCTTCAGAACCCTTAGTTATCGGAAACTTAAGTCTTCAGAACGTTGTTATGCAAAACCTTGTCTTCAGATTCTTCAGCACTTAGTCTTCATAAACTTAAGTCTTCAGAGTCTTCAGAATGTTGTTCACCAGAACCTTGTCTTCAGAGTCTTTAGTACTTAGTCTTCAGAAGATAATTATCAGAGTCATATTTAGAGCCAAAATCCAAGAGAACATTGCAGCAGCAACATATTGTCTTCTTAGAATATTTCTGAAGTTGAGCAGATCATAAGCAAACTTGCTTCTTTGACGCAGAAGCAACTTTTGATCAATTGAGAGTGACGTTCCACATGATCTTTATCAGAGTCAGAGCTTTCTTTATCAGAGTCAGATCCTGTTTGTCAATTCTTTAGAAAACAAACGTTAAAATTGTTCTCACACAAATACTACTTTGTTATTATCAAAACTTAGAGATATCTTGCAGAACCAAATCTTGTTCTAACAATCTCCCCCTTTTTGATAATGACAAAATAATGTATTTTGATAACACAATTTTGTACAAAGATAATTAATAGAAAATGACGTAGATAAGTTTAGAGTAAACTTCCCTTTATCAAGCTCCCCCTGAATCTAAGACTTAAATTTTTTTTATTAGATTAGGGATACCAGAGCCTGATTACAAGGATCTAGTCAGATCCAGAATATCAGAGCTTGATTATAGTGGTAATGGAGTCTGATAACAAAGCTTGATTGGTTAGATCATAACCTAAATAAATCAGAGTCAGATTGCCAATATAAATATTGTTCCTGAAAAAAGAAGCATTCTAAGAAAAATTTGCAATTAAAGTGTTAGATTGTTAGAGCTATGATTCAGATACAAGATATTTATCAAAATAACTTTCCATTAAAATACTCCCGCTTTTTGTCATAATAAAAAAGGGTAATCAAAAGGATAATTCATAGTACAATAGGATAAATAAACAGTCAAAGAAAAAATACGGGGTAGCCTAAAAAAATGCCTAAGGTTGAGAAGGAGGAGGGAGCCTCTGAAGGATCTGAGCAAGTGCATTATGAATGATGGAAGTGACTTCATCTTTCTTGTCCATCCTTGATCTGAACAACTCTTTCTCCTTCTGATTGCTAGTTAGAGTTTTCAACACTGGATCAGAAGTAGAGTTTTCAGCAGCTTCTCTTGCAGCTTGATCTTGAGCTTCCTTTGCCATCCATTCAACTTCTGTGTCTAGAGCTTCCTTGGCTAACCTCTCAGCCAATTCCCTTTTAGCAACTAGCTTATCTTCAGCTTCCTTCTTGTCTTTCAACCTCTTTTCAGCTTGCTGAACAAAATAGTCATTTGTATGAACAGAAAGATTTTGAATCTTCTAAAATTCCTCAGACATCCACTGATTGAATTGATCCCACGAAGCACCCAAAGCAGAAGGGTCTTCTCTAGAACTTGATTCATCAGATAGTGTCTTGAATCTCATAACCACACCGTCCTTAAAAGCAGAAATTAATTCATCTAGGTTAGGAGGAAGGTTAGGGGGTAGATTCTCAGGGAATAGTTGATTTTCTTCAACAGAATCACCAAAATTGGTGGTATCATTATTTGAAGAAGATTCAGGATTTCCTATTATGGCTTCTGGTATTATTTGTGGAGCGGTTAATGGAGTGGTTGATGAACAGTTGGCATTTGAAGAAGTTCAGTGGGAAATTCTTCAGAAAAAGATTGAGTGGTTAAAGGAAGGGAGATGGTTGGAAATGGTTGTTCAGTAATGATGGGGTTTGGTTGTATGGATATGGTGGAAGATAGTTGAATTGATGTGATTTCTAGTATTTGTGGTGTAAATTATATAGATGGTGCAGAGGATGGGATTATTTCAGTAGGTGATTTAGAGATGGGTATGAGAGAGGTGGTGACAATAGTAGAAAATAATGGTGGTGGAGTAGAGAATAATGGTTGTGTTGAAGGAGGTGGAGATGATGTAGGAAGAGATGAACATAAATTTCTGTTAATAATAACATGTGCAGTCACTGAAGGAGATTCAGAAGACTTACTTTGTTGTTCTGGATATGATGCCAGTGAGATGTTTCTTGTGCTGGCTTCTAGTATACTCTTCTTCAACTTCTTTGCAGTTTATGTCTGAAGAGATGTGTTGGTGAAGAGTCTCTTCTTCTTCATCATATCAGGAGGATTATCCATAAGATCCTCAATTCTGAAGTCAGATACATTACAACCTCCAGCTTCTCGAAGATGTATGTATTCTGCTATAACTACTTGATTGTCATGTTTGGTGAACAAAGGATATCCATCTAAAATCAGTCTTTTTGACATCAGACTCTCCCAATCTATTGCTATGCTAGGTTCAACTCTGATTTCACCAATAATTTGCATTCTCTTCAGATTTTTGCTGTTCAAAGGAGTTTTAGTTATGATCTCTAATTCATTTGTGACTGAAAGTTTTGACAGATGATCAATCATTCCACTCTCAACCAGAATATCTGAGATCAATCGACCAAAAGGAATGTAGTTCTTAGATTTCTTTGATTGATATCTTGTTTCTCTTACTGAGTGTCTGAGGTATCTTAATAGAATTGAAGGGAGGCAGATTTTCTCTCCTTTCATCAGATAGTACAACATGAATTTCTGATCAGTATTAAGAAAATCAGAAGAACTTGAATTCGGTCTGTGATAGATACATCCCAGAATAATTTTCAGCCAAACACGAAGCTCTTTTGATAAATCTTGACTCTTGAAAGGTGGTTTTCCACTGGATGATTGAGTGGAAATTGCTGGGTTGACCACATCAGAGAGAAACTTGGATTTAGAATTCATCTTGTAAATTCGCTTTCCACCAGATTTTTCCATTCCAAGTAGCATGGCTATGGATTTCTCCGTAATGATGAACTTGTTTCCCAAAACATGTGACACAATGAAGTGTTCATCAACGTCAGCAAATCTCCATAATTCCTTGACGAGAAGTGAATAAATGGGACTGTTAGTTCTTGGATTGGCTGGAATTTTGGTAAAACAAAGTATGTTCAATGTTGATGTCAAGGTGGTGATGTTGCAACATTGAGTCTTAACACTGGGTTGTGTTAAGTATTTAAATTGCTGAAGTTGGATGTCTGATGTCACATGGCGATGTTGTGACATTAGAACTGCAGAATTAATAACATCAGGTTGTGATGTTGTTAGGGTTCACGTGTTAGCTAAAATTGTGGAGAGCAAGCTGTCTCATTGGATGCGAATATCTTGGGTTAGATATTTTCGCTGCATAGGAGATCTGGTGCAGATTTGTAGGAGATTTAAAAGGTTGAAGATTTGAAAAGATTTTAGGAGAAAATATGTTTTGAAGATTCAGTTTTAAATAAAAAATCAAGTCAGATATTGTAGCAGTCCAAGCCCAATTCAAGGAGCTATATAAAGCGCACCAGTTCTAAAGAAAATCGACGAAGAAAAAAGAGCTAAAGACTGATTGTCGTGTGTGTCTTCGTTTATGATTTGTAAACCATTCTAGTGTGAACTGGTATTATTGTTTTGAGTTGTTCTTGATCAAAGCTGTGAAGCAGAATCAAGTAGTGATATTCAAAGTGTGTGATCTTAGAATTATCTCACTGAAGTGTTTTAGGGATTGAGTAGTGTTCTCATATCTAAGTGGTTTCTTAGGTAGAAAGTCACTAGTAGGAATTAAGTTTAGGAGATTGTCAACTGGGTTGTTGAGTCTGTAAATTAATTCTACAAGTAGTGAATTTCATCCCTGGCTTGGTAGCCCCCAGACGTAGGTAGTTAGACCGAACTGGGTGAACAATTCTTTGTGTTGTTATTTTGCTGTTAATTCTGTCCATTGTGCAGAGTGTGTTGTTGTGACATCACACCTTAACATCACACGTCTGATACCAGAATTTCAATTGGTATCAGAGCAGGCATCCTGTCTGTCTCTGGGTGAGATCTAGGGAAGTTACTTTCTGGTGTAAAGATGGGCAAAGAAGTTGGAGGATTCGTCAACAGACCCCCTATTTTGGATGGATCCAATTATGACTATTGGAAGCCAAGGATGACCACTTTCTTAAAATCCTTGGACAGCAGGGCATGGAAGGCTATTATTAAAGAGTGGAAAGCACCTGTTGTATGTGAGAAAGATGATGCTGGCAGAGATAAAGAAGGCACCTCAAAGCCAAAGCCTGAAGAAGAATGGACCAAGGAAGAAGATGAGCTTGCCCTTGGAAATTCCAAAGCTCTAAATGCAATTTTCAATGGAGTGGATAAGAATATCTTCAGGTTAATCAATACATGTGAAGTTGCTAAGGAAGCGTGGGATATTTTGAAGGCTACACATGAAGGAACGTCTAGAGTAAAGATGTATAGACTTCAGCTTCTAACATCAAAGTTTGAAAGTCTGAAGATGAAGGAAGATGAGACTATTCATGACTTCCACATGAGTGTTCTTGAGCTGGCCAATGCATCTAGTGCTCTTGGAGAGAAAGTATCAGAAGAAAAGCTTGTAAGGAAGATTCTTAGGTCCCTTCCTAAGAGGTACAAGATGAAGGTGACTGTTATTGAAGAAGCTCAAGACATCAACAAGATGAGAGTTGATGAGCTCATTGGATCTCTTCAAACTTTTGAGCTTGGTTTGAATGAAGAAGAACCAGAAAAAAAGCCCAAGGGTATTGCTTTGGTCTCCACTCCTGCAAAAGCTAAGGAAGTTAAAGATGATGATTCTTAGGAAGATTTGGCTCAAGCCATTGCTATGTTGGGAAGGCAGTTCAACAAAGTGTTAAAAAGGTGGAACAATAACTACAAGCCTAGTGTCAAGAACATCTCTTCTGACATCAGCAAGCCAAAAGAGAAAGATGAAGAGAAGACTGCCCAAGATAAAGGTGTTCAGTGCTTTGAATGTGAAGGGTATGGACATGTCAAGAAAGAATGTCCCATATTCTTGAAGAAGCAGAAGAAGGGCATGTCAGTTTCCTGGTCTGAATCTGATAGTGAAAGTGAAGGTGAGTCAGCAAGGCATGTTAGAGCTTAACAGGAACTGTTGTGTTTGATGATGATAGTGATGGAGAAATAACTTATGAGGAGTTAGCATCTACTTATCAAGAGCTGTGTTTAAAAAGTGCTGAGATTTGTCAAGAAAACAAGTGTCACAAGCAATAGATTGCTCATCTTGAAAATGAAAAAGCTGATATGGAAAATGAAGTTGTACTAGTTAAGTCTCAACTGGATCAGATGACAAAATCCGTTAGGATGATGAACAGTGGTACATCTACTCTTGATAAGATTCTTCAGTCGGAGAAGGCTGCTGGAGATAAATCAGGTATAAGATATGTGGAAAGCACTTCAGGAGGCTATTTCTTTCTAGGGAATAATCTAATTTCCTGGTTCAGTAAGAAGCAGAATTGTGTATCTCTCTCAACTGCTGAAGCTGAGTATATAGCAGTGGGAAGTAGTTGTTCTCAGCTGGTTTGGATGAAGCAGATGTTGAGTGAATACAATGTCAAACAAGATGTTATGACATTATACTGTGATAATTTGAGTGCCATTAATATATATAAAAATCCTATACAACATAGTCGGACGAAGCACATAGACATAAGGCATCACTTCATAAGGGAATTGGTTGAAGACAAAATTGTTACCTTGGAGCATGTAGCCACAGATAAACAGCTGGCTGACATATTCACTAAAGCCTTAGATGCAAACCAATTTGAAAGGTTAAGAAGCAAATTGGGAATCTGCATTTATGAAGACTAAATGTGCTAGATAGGGTTGTGAGCAGTTGGAGTTTTTTTAAATATTTAGTCAACTGCCAGGTGAAGGTTGTCAAATTGTGGCTAAAAAGGGGGAGAAATAGCCAAGGGAGTCAAGAGTATCAAAGAATGTCAAATGCTGCTAAAGGGATGTGATTCAGAAGTGCAAATATTAAGGGGGAGTAATTGCTGATCTGCTGAACAACTGTTATGCTGGGTCTTGCATTGAGGGGGAGTGTTAATTGCTGCTAATAATGAAATATGTGCAGCTGTTTGAATGTTTGAAGAGTGTAACTGTTGAACTTGGTGATGCAGCAGAGTTTTGTGAAGTGATTTGAAGATGCTGCTGCTGCTTGAAGTTTTAAAAATTATTGAATTTTTTTTTGAAGTTTTTCCGCTGCTGAAGTCTCTGAAGGTGCAGAGATTGTTTTAGCCAAAATTAGCCAAAGGGGGAGATTGTTAGTTCTTGGATTGGCTGGAATTTTGGTAAAACAAAGTATGTTCAATGTTGATGTCAAGGTGGTGATGCTGCAACATTGAGTCTTAACATTGGGCTGTGTTAAGTATTTAAATTGCTGAAGTTGGATGTCTGATGTCACATGGCGATGTTGTGACATTAGAACTGCAGAATTAATAACATCAGGTTGTGATGTTGTTAGGGTTCGCGTGTTAGCTAGAATTGTGGAGAGCAAGCTGTCTCATTGGATGCGAATATCTTGGGTTAGATATTTTCGCTGCATAGGAGATCTGGTGCAGATTTGTAGGAGATTTAAAAGGTTGAAGATTTGAAAAGATTTTAGGAGAAAATCTATTTTGAAGATTCCGTTTTAAATAACAAATCAAGTCAGATATTGTAGCAGTCCAAGCCCAATTCAAGGAGCTATATAAAGCGCACCAGTTCTAAAGAAAATCGACGAAGAAAAGAGAGCTAAAGACTGATTGTCGTGTGTGTCTTCGTTTATGATTTGTAAACCATTCTAGTGTGAATTGGTATTATTGTTTTGAGTTGTTCTTGTTCAAAGCTGTGAAGAAGAATCAAGTAGTGATATTCAAAGTGTGTGATCTTAGAATTATCTCACTGAAGTGTTTTAGGGATTGAGTAGTGTTCTCATATCTAAGTGGTTTCTTAGGTAGAAAGTCACTAGTAGGAATTAAGTTTAGGAAATTGTCAACGGGGTTGTTGAGTCTGTAAATTAATTCTACAAGTAGTGAATTTCATCCTTGGCTTGGTAGCCCCCAGACGTAGGTAGTTAGACCGAACTGGGTGAACAATTCTTTGTGTTGTTATTTTGCTGTTAATTTTGTCCATTGTGCAGAGTGTGTTGTTGTGACATCACACCTTAACATCACACGTCTGATACCAGAATTTCAGGGACCGTAGAGACGATCAAAATAGGTTTTCCAACCTTGAGCATTTAAATGCTCAGACAAGTCTATTCCATTTTCTAGCAGGTTATCAAAGTCTACCAGCCATTCGCATAGAACCTCTAGTTCTGAGAAAGGAGCAGCCAGATGAACATGAGCAGGGCGATCCACGATGTGAACTTCAGTTGGTTTCTGAAAAGTGGATAATGATTGATGAAGTGAAGTTGAATTCGTTTGAGCAGTTATTGATGAAACCATTGAGGATAATTCTGCTTGTTGTTGAGAAAATTCAAAAACGCTTTGTTGTTGAGGATCCATTTGTAGAAGATGATTGAGTTACGGGGCACAAAAGGGTTTTAGGGTTTCTAAGAAAAAGTGTGGGAAGTGAAAGTAGCGTAGTGTGTGAAAGTGAGAGAGTGAGTATTTATAACAAAAATATTGATGATGATAAAAAGGTGGGAGTAATAGGAAATAATTACTTGAAACCTTGTCTCACGAAATCACAATGCTTGAGGTGTCTCTTCAACAGAAATGTATGATTTGATTTTGGACAACTTTCACAAATAATCATAACCGTTTGTTTTCAAGAGAGCACGTTTGATATTCCCAAGGTCAAGAATACCAAGAGGTATCCGACTGGATGAGTTTCTGATCAGGACATCTTCTAACGTATAGAAGTATTGTTAATCAGAAAGTCATAAAATAATAAAACACTTTGCTTAACATCAGAATCTTATATCAGAAGTTCTGGTGACTTGACTCATAAAAATATCATCTTTTCATTCTGGACAAGGTTTAATAAATAGATTTTCCAGAATGAATACGAATCTATCCTCAGCAAGAGGTTTTGTGAAAATATCAGCCCACTGGTGGTTGTATCCACAAATTTTAACTGAAACATATCCTTCTGAACATAGTCACGTAGAAAGTGATGTTTTATTTCAATGTGTTTTGCCCTAGAATGCAGAATAAGATTCTTAGATAAACAAATGGCATAAGTATTATCACAGAAGATAGGAATGTTACTCTCGTGTATCTGATAATCTTCGAGTTGATTCTTCACCCAGAGTATCTGAGTACAACACAGTGATGCTGAGATATATTCTGCTTCTGCAGTTGAAAGAGCAATTTTTGATTGTCTTTTGCTTGCCCAAGAGACGAGGTTGTTCCCCTGAAACTGATAGTTTCCAGAAGTACTTTTCCTTTCCAATCTGTCTCCAGCATAATCTGCATCACAATAACCAGAAAGCTTGTACTCTGATGTTTTCTTATACATCAAGCCAAGGTTAGTTGTTCCTTTTAGATACCTTAGGATTCTCTTAACAACAGTTAAGTGAGTTTCCCTTGGATCTGATTAGAAACGAGCACAAAGACATATGCTGAATAGAATATCTGGACGAGAAGCAGTCAAATATAGAAGAGAGCCTATCATACCATAATAGAGCTTCTGACAAACCTTTTTACTTACTTCTTCTTTCTCCAAAATGCATGTCGGATGCATAAGAGTCTTAGCAGGTTTACTTTCCGTCATATTGAACTTCTTCAGAAGTTCTCTTGCATACTTGCTCTGATGAATGTACGTTCCTTCTGGACGTTGATCAATCTGAATTCCCAGAAAGAGTCTGAGTTCTCCCATTAGACTCATTTCAAATTCAGCCTGCATTAACTTAGAAAATTCCTTGCATAAGTAAGTATTAGCAGAACCAAATATAATATCATCAACGTAGATTTGAACAACCAGAATGTCACTTTTAAAGGTTTTACAAAGAGTGTTGTATCAATTTTTCCTCTGGTAAAGTCATTTTCCAAAAGAAAGTTACTTAGCCTTTCATACCAAGCTCTGGGAGCCTGTTTCAGACCATATAACGATTTTTTAAGTTTGAAAACAAAATCTGGGTTTTCAGAACTTTAAAAACCAGAAATTAGGTGCACATACACTTCTTTAGAAATATACCCATTTAAAAATGCACTTTTTACATCCATATGATATAAAGTAATGTCATGATTCACAACAAAGGAAATTAAAAGACGAATTGATTCTAACCTGGAAACTGGTGCAAAGATTTCGGTATAGTCTATCCCTTCTTGCTGACTATAACATTATGCTACCAGTCGTGCTTTGTTTCTTACGACCTCACCTTTCTCATCTAACTTGTTTCTGAATACCCACTTTGTTCCAATGACGTGGACACCTTTGGGTTTCTGAACAAGATCCCAACCATCATTTCTGGTGAATTGATTCAGCTCTTCTTGCATGGCCAGAATCTACTCATTCTCCCTAAGAGCTTCATTAACTGACGTTGGCTCTATAAGAGACACCAAACCCAGAAGAGTTTCTTCAGAAGGTTTGAATGATGGACGAGTTCTGGCTGGATCAATTTTGTCTCCCATAATTAATTCTTCAGAATGAGAAGTCTTTAGTCTATTCTTTTTCTGATGAGATGGACTATTTGCACTTTCTGGTAAGGTTGTATCTGATTCTGGAGAATCTGCATCTTTGTCTCATTCTTTTGAACTACTTCCTTGGATTCTGATAAAGTGATCTTCAGATTTGCAAACTTTTCAACTAGCTTTGACTTTTTAGGGTCAAGCTTATCATCAAATCTGACATGAATTGATTCCTCAACAATCCGTGTTTCTGTGTTATAGATTCTGTAGCCTTTAGAGTGTTCAGAGTATCCTAACAGTAAACACTTTTGAGCTTTGGAGTCAAACTTGCCAAGATTCTCTTTAGTGTTCAACATAAAACAAATACAGCCAAAAGGATGAAAATATGAAATGTTGGGTTGTCTATTCTTCCACAATTCATAAGGAGTCTTACCCAGAATAGGTCTTATAGAAATCCTGTTCTGAATATAACATGCAGTATTTACTGCCTCTGCCCAAAAGTGCTTAGCCATGTCAGTTTCTTGGATCATGGTACGAGCCATTTCTTGCAATTTCCTATTCTTCCTTTCCACTACTCCATTTTTTTGTGGAGTTCTGGGACAGGAGAAATCATGGGAAATGCCATGGGAATCAAAAAGATTCTCAAAGTATCTGTTCTCAAATTCTTCGCCATGATCACTTCTGACTTTGACTATTTTGCAATCCTTCTCTATTTTCACTTGTGAGAAAAAGGTAGAGAACACATAATGTGACTCATCCTTGTGTTTCAAGAATTTTACCCATGTCCAATGACTAAAGTCATCAACGATAACTAATCCATACTTCTATCCACTGATTGAAGCAGTTTTCACTGGTCCAAACAAATTAATGTGTAGAAGATCTAACGGTCTAGAGGTGGACACAACATTTTTTTCTTTGAAGGATGTTTTAGAGAACTTTCCTTTCTGACATGCTTCACAAAAAGCATCTGAAGAATACTTCAGATTTGGTAAGCCTCTGACAAGTTCAAGCTTATTTAGCTGAGAAATCCTCCTCATGCTAATATGGCCTAAACGTCTATGCCATACCCATTGCTCCTCATTAACAGACATTAAGCATTTGACATTCTGTTCACAGAGATCAAAAAGTCTAATCTTATAAATGTTGTTTTTCCTCTTTCCGATAAAAAGGATTGAACCATCTTTCTGATTGACAGCCTTACAGGACTTTTGATTAAAGATGATATCATAACCATTGTCATTAAGTTGACTAATTGACAATAAGTTATGCATCAAACCATCGACCATAAGAACATCAGTAATAGAAGGAAGGTTACCATTACCAACAGTTCCAGAGCCAATGATTTTCCCTTTCTGGTTTCCTCCGAAACCAACGAAGCCTCCAGGCTTAAGTTCCAGACTTTAGAACATATGCCTTCTTCCTGTCACGTGTCGCGAGTAACCACTGTCCAGGTACCATGATTGGTGTTTGAACTGAGCTGCTAAGGATATCTGGAACTAGGGATGGCAAAAAAATCCGTACCCGCGGATAAAATCCGTCACGGATATGGGGCGGATAATTTAATGGATATCCACGGATAAAATAAATGGATATTTAAATATCCGTTTGTTAGTGGATATGGATACAGGTTTAATGATATCTGTATTCGCGGATATCCATATCCGTTAATAAATTATAAAAATTATTTAAATATCATTAGTTTATTATACTTTATCTTTTCATCTTTTAAAAAATTAGTCTTCTTATATTTCTTTCTTTTTTTCCGTTTTGAAATTTTCTTTGAATATAACCTTTCACATTTCATTCAAATTATATTCGCCATTTCATATTTAAACTCTTCAATACTTCATACCTCACTTCAACAATTTCACAGTCCAACCAACTAGTGTCGTCATTCCTCTGTCGAACCAATGTCTCTCTTCCTACTCCTCTGTCGTTCGCTCTTCCATCATAACTCATAATCACAATATCTTTTATTTGTTTGGTTAAAAATGAAATGTATGAATATTATATTTGGATCTAATTATGTTTCGGTGAATAATTTTTTGTGTCTTTAAAAGAAGTTAAAAATATTTTTTTCAAAAAATAATTTTTATTAAAAAAAAATATTATCCATGGATATCTGTAAATATCCACGGATACCATAAAACCCGCGGATACCCGCTAAACGGATATCCGCATGGATATGGGGTGGATATGGATATCATATTTATCCAACGGGGCGGATACAGATATCATAGTATCCGTCCCCATGGATATCCATTTACATCCCTATCTGGAACATATATTATCTTGTCCTTAGGTACCCACTTTCTGGGTCCTCTTTTGTTAGTTTTCCCAGAGTGTTTGACAGCTTTGGGCTTATGTGCAACAGGATAATCAAGTGGAATTTATGCATGATATTTGACTTTAAAACAGGTTTCTGTGTCGGTCGGGGTTTCTGTGCAAGCTCAGAGCAAACAAGCTCAGTGCCAGAAGGCACAAAATGGTCATAGAGAGGTTTTGGTTTAACAGGATGACTTTAGTCAATTTCAAATGTTTTTGTACACCCTAAACCTTTCTTACAATTTCTGCTAACTCCATAGATCATGGAAGCTATTCTGCTTCTATATATGCTTTTAGCCAGAAAGTACTGGAATTCTCTATCATACTTGTTGATACAGCTTGTGTCAGAGAAATTGGAGATTGTTTCTTCTTCTAATTTAGAAATTTTGCTTTCAAAGCCCAATTGCTATTTTTTAAGGAAAAAATATTTTCATTTAGAGAAGAATTATTCCGCTCAAGCTTATCTTTTGCTTCAGAAGTAATTACATGGGATTTTTTAAGATCCTTGTATTTACTTTGAAGAGTTTGATATTTTTCCAGCATTTTTGAAAGACACGACTCTAATTCACAACGAGAGAGTTTAGATAATACCTCTGAGTCAGAGTCTGAGTCTGATTCTAGCTCTGATGGTATTTTGTCTTCTGGTTCTTCAGAGATTTCAACATCAATTATTGTTGCTACTAATGCAACGTTTGCTTGTTCTTCATCAAAATCTTCTTCTTCAGAATCAGAGTCATCCCAAGTTGCCATAAGTCCCTTCTTCGCTTTGGAGAAGTTCTTCTTAGGCTTCTTGTCTTTCTTAAGCTTTGAACATTCGTTCTTGTAATGACCTGGCTCATTATACTCATAGCAGATGACTTCTTTTCCAGAACTCTGCTTCTTTTGTCCAGATGATGACTCAGAACGACCTTTGTTTCTTCTTGATCCTCTGAAGTTTCCTTGCCTATGTTTCCAGAGTTTGTTGATCCTTCTGGAGATAAGTGACAACTTATCTTCTGATTCTTCATCAGAATCTTCCGATTCTTCCTCAGCTTGATAAGCCTTTGCCTTTTCAGGTTTAAACTTAAGAGCAATAGATTTACTTTTCTACTGAGGTTCATCTTCTTCCAGCTCTATCTCATGACTTCTTAAAGAACTAACAAGTTCTTCAAGACTTATACTATTCAGATCCTTGGATAGCTTTAGAGCTGTTACCATAGGTCTCCATTTCTTGGGAAGACTTCTGATGATCTTTTTAACATGATCAGCAGTTGAGTATCCTTTGTCCAGAACTTTAAGTCCTGCGATAAGCATTTGAAACCTTGAAAACATAGTCTCAATTATTTCATCATCCTCAATTCTGAATGCCTCATATTTCTGGATTAGGGCAAACGCCATTGTCTCCTTAACTTGAGCATTTCCTTCATGAGTCATTCTCAGAGAATCAAAAATGGATTTGGCAGTTTCTCTATTTGTTATCTTCTCATACTCAGTATAAGAGATAACATTTAGCAATATGGTTCTTGCCTTGTGATGATTCTTGTAATCTTTCTTTTGTTGATTGGTCATAGCACTTCTAGACACTTTAACTCCTGTAGCATCAACTGGGTGAGTGTAGCCATCGACTACAAGATCCCAAAGATCTACATCATAACCAAGAAAGAAACTTTCAATTCCATCTTTCCAGTAGTCAAACTTTTCACCATTAAAGCCTGGTGGTTTGATACTGTAATGATCTTTCTCTTCTATAATAGGATTAGTATTGGATGCAACCATGATATCTCACACAAATACTGGATTGGTACTGAACACGGTGAAGTGTTGATAAATATTTTTATCACAATTAGAACAAGAGCTCTGATGCCAATTGAAGGTGTGAGAAAACACAAGAAATGGGGGTTTGAATTAGGTTTTTAAAATGAAAGCTTTTTGTGAAACTCAAACAAAGATCACAAATAAACTAGCAATAGAGAAAGACACATGATATATCCTGGTTCACTTGAAAACTATCAAGTTAATCCAGTCCACCCGCCAAGGTGATTTCACCTTATACACAAGGAATTAATCCACTATAATCAACTGATTACACTGCACTAGCAACTGGTGGTGACTAACATACAAAGACTAACCGTCTCTTCTTAAGGGTTCTGACCCAACTGGTCCCTTAAGGAATTCAAACAACTGTTTGAACAAATTTAATTTTTACAATGAATTGCTTCTACATAAGCTGATATAAACACTATGAATAACTCAAATAAAATCTATACAGTAATAACAATGTATTTTTCTTTGTATCGTGGTGCTTTACTGTTCACGCATGTGTCTCTCTCATATATTTCAGTGTCACATTTCTTCAAGTAATCAAGTCCTTATATAGCCAGAAAAAGATTCGTTGGAGGGTAGATCAGGAATATCATTAAGATTGCTGGCGACTTGAAATAATGTCGTTATGCAGGGATGAAAATCGTACACAAAAGTTGTCCTTTGTACCACCAAATCAGGGTAGTGGAAAAGAACGTGTTTGATATGTACTATGTACTATTTTCCCTCGCAAACGTTTCATCTTCTTATGTTCATCAGAGGCTTCTGACTAGATATGGTTGAAGCATGATCATAAGAATTAATCACTGGGTCTTCAGAGTCTTGAGTCATCAGAGTCTTCAGAACTTGTTCACCAGAACCTTGTCTTCAGAGTCTTTAGAACGTTGTTCAACAGAACCTTGTCTTCAGAGTCTTCAACACTTAGTCTTCAGAAACTTAAGTCTTCAGAGTCTTCAGAACGTTGTTCATCAGAACCTTGTCTTTAGAGTCTTTAGCACTTAGTCTTCAGAATATAATTATCAGAGTCATATTCTGAGCCAGAATCCAAGAAAACATTGCAGCAGCAACGTATTGTCTTCTTAGAATCTTTCTGAAGTTGAGCAGATCAGAAGCAAACTTGATTCTTTGACGGATAAGCAAATTTTGATCAATTGAGAGTGACGTTCCACATGATCTCTATCAGAGTCAGAGCTTTCTTTATCAGAGTCAGATCCTGTTTGTCAATTCTTTAGAAAACAAATGTTAGAGTACCAAAATTGTTCTCACACAAATACTATTTTGTTATTATCAAAACTTAGAGATATCTTGCAGAACCAAATCTTGTTCTAACAATATGGTCTTTGGATATGATGGTTGATGGATAGACATTAGAGCCTTTCTCATGTCTGTTATGATCGTATAATGTTCAAAACATACACAAAGGTTGATGATAAAAAAGTGAAATTTTGGTATTGCAGATTAGAAATGTCCTAACAACATGTCAAGACATTGATCTCTGCTAAAAACTGAACAATGACAGAAACGAGAACCTTCAATAAAACTGCAGATTCATAAAACAATGTAGTGACAGATGTTTCGACATCAGTCAAGACATAAACTTCTGAACAAGAGAACAAACTGAATTTAACAAAACAGAAAGATAAATAACACAAGGATGTGATGACCCAGTTCAGTGCAAATCACCTACGTCTGGGGGCTACCAAGCCAGGAATGAATTCACTATCAGCAGTATTAATTTAGAGCTAAACTCCCCCGTTTACAACTCATCACTTAATCCCTACCCAGTACAATTCTATATAGAAATCACCATCTAGATAAGATAAACCCATCTCAATTCCTAAATCACCTCAGTGATATCTAACAGTTACAACCTTTGGTAACTACATCAATCTGTTCAATTGAAAGACACCCCTTCCAATACAATATTCAGTCAATACTCTTGACTAGTAAATAATGCATGGATTTGCTTCAAAGCTTCATCCAAGAATAATACATAATTCATTACCTAAAGGTTTTTGAATCTGTAAAACTATGTCTACCACAATGTATCAAACGATACAAAGGGTGACTTACAACTCAAGAAAGTACACGACTCTCAAAACCCTAAATCCTTATTTTCTACTTTACAAAAGTCTTAATAAGAATTCTTCTGAACTATCCTAGGTCTTGGTCTTCCTTTTATAATCTTTAGCTGTCCATGGGCTTTGAAATATATATTTATTTCTTCCTTCATCCACGTTCTGATTGCTCCTTAAATCTTGGACCAGATTAGCAACAACCTGCTATATCAGACCAAGATTCTGAGTACATAAGCTAGGACATCTTGTCTGACATGTCTTCTTCCAGCAGACTTCATCATGTTGAAACATCTTGTTCAACATTATGTTTTACCAAAATTTAGTCAAATGTTTTAGAGCTTCCAATCTCCCCCTTTTGAGAAATTTTGGCTAAAACACCTTTTTCCATAATAAACCCAGGATGCTCCAGAGAGAGAGAGAGTAGAAATTCCCGAAGTCATTTCAGCCAGACGCTTTCACTCTTCCCGTGTACCCATTAATCATTGTCCTGGTGTACACGAGGAAGAAGATGCATACCACTCCCCCTCAAACCCAGAACCAATACTTGTTACCGGAGCAACCAAACACCAACTTGAAATTTCCTGTCAAGGACTCAGGGGAGCAGACTGCTACTCCAGGTAACTAAGAACACAAGACACAACTGTGACACAAAGGAAAGACTTAGAGAAGAACCTAAGACTCAGACAGATGTTAAAACATCCCATCCAACATCCTTGCAAAACAAATGCAAGAATGGATTCCACACCAAAAAGGATATCAGTTATGTGTTGTAAGGACCAACACACAACCGAGATGAATACACACCTATTCTCCCCCTTTTAGCCAAAAATTGGCAAAAATAGCCAACACAGTCCCATACCCACATGGTACTTACCCAAACCCGGACAAAAGCCATGAAGACATAACCCAGAAACAAGGAACACACTCTCCACCATCCAAGACACTCAACTTGGAGACAGCCACACGCCCTAAACAATGTCCTGACACCTTGTCAGAGTTTGTCCAGTCCATCTTGTAAACTCTGAAGCATAGTCACAATGCCTTCCAATGAGTCCCGAGAATACTCCTTTCACCCAGAAGTAAAAAAAAACAAATGACCAAAATGTTAAAACATTTCTTCAAGCATCTCCCAGTTAACAACAAAGACTCCCATGAGCCTTATCTCATTCTACAGAGTAAAATAAATT
The DNA here is from genome assembly GCA_022829125.1 of Lathyrus tuberosus. NCBI lineage: Eukaryota > Viridiplantae > Streptophyta > Magnoliopsida > Fabales > Fabaceae > Lathyrus > Lathyrus tuberosus. The sequence continues at coordinate 18,066,242 of JALAZF010000012.1, read as the reverse complement.
CTCCCAGATAATACCCACTCTTATTACTCAAGTTTCTCCTAAGAATTAAGAACAAAGTTGATTTAGGTCAATAGCCTTAACATATCAAACTCCCAAGCCGAGCTGACAAAGCCACAACATCAACACACCCTGATGTCAATACATCTTTCCTGAAATCACATCCTGACAAGAATCACATAAGCATCTTTATGCTCATAAGTGAAAACAAACACCAGGATCACACTCCTTGTATCATAACCAACAAACTCTTGGATTGAGACCAGATAACACCATTGATCACTCTCCCCCTAAACATATTCAACCCTATACAAATTCATCATGAATCTTACAGCCATAGACAACCTTGTTCTTTGAGAATGAATCCAGTCAAATCTGGAATGCTCACATCCACGAAAGAGACATACACATTCTCTTAACTTCTTGGTTAGAAAAAATGTCATTCACACTTCAAAGACACCAGGCCCCTTCTCCATAAGAAGAGTGATAAACCTTCAGCTTGATACAATCTCTTCTAATGATACTTCCAGTAGAACCTCTCACCAGAATCCATACAGCCTTGACCAGTAGTTCTACACCATACTCAACCATGAGTAGATATGGCTTCAAGGCTGAAAATCAAGCAAGTTATCCTCCACGAATAACCAGTTCCAACATTATTTAGGACATTAGAATCTCACAATGTCCCAGCTGCAGTAGATCATAACCCATCACAGAAGACAGAATACCATAGAGAGAAATAAACTCCCACGAGCTTCAAGAAGCTTCACTCCAGAAACTCAAGGTTCAGACATCCCAATCTAAACAGACTCCTCAGCAAGATCTACTTCTCCTCTGTACTTCAGTCTTCTATCCCTCAAAACTCCACCTTGCTCAGTTCCCCTCGAGACACAACACATAAGTACTGGCAAAGTCTAATGTTTTAACACCACAGGCCTAGAGCAACAGGCTTGAGCAGATAATTTCTTGAGTCACACTCAAGTACAACCTTCCACCAGTATTGACCAATCATAACACCTTCCACAAGGTCCTTGATTATCTGAAGCTTCCAGAACGAATATCTTCTTACCTCAGACAAAACTCTGGACGCTCACATTCAACATCTTAGATGTGACTTCAAGAAGATATAAGCAATTACCAACACCCCTGATCCAACGATGTTGAGATAGACTTTGGCAACACCCTTATAGCTGCAGAGTAACCACTCCTAAGAAGACCAACCTATATCACATGGTACAGCTCCGTTGCACACAAATGACTATAGCACGATCATCCTGATGTTCAGTCCCATGCCAGAACATTTGACCTACATCAATGACTTAACTAACCAACTGATGAAATCACACATGCCTGATTCAGTCTTGAAGGTTTAACTATTAGACTTCTAGATAATATCCCACCTTGAGCGACCTTTCCACCATATCAAAACAAGAGTTTCATGTTCTCATAGACTTGATTATTATGTCAAGTTTGAGTAAACAACCTCCATCTTGAACATAAGGCAGAAAACCAACAACCAGTCTTCTCAAGGAATGACCAAGTACCCTAATGATAACCTCCTTCAAGGATAACTCTCCAAGGAAATCATTCACACAAGATTAGATTCCACGCCAGAACCACCCCAAATAGTCACAGCTATTTGCATGATCATTCAGATTTAGCTCTGAAAGACCAGAAAGAGTCTTCAAGATGCCAGTCCAAATGTCCAAGACATTTTCCTTTGACTTCCATATACACAGACTTTGGTAGACAAATCTTTGCTGTCCTCCCCCAGTAATTGGAACACATACTCCTATAGAGGATACAAGAACACAACTTTTGTTCCCCTATGTACTTTGATCAGAAATAAACTAACCCAAGGTATGTTCATCAAGATGAACATGCGACAATCTTCACTTCCACAATAGCAAGTTTCTAGAACAAAAACTTCCTAGATTGCATACCAACTGACTTCCAGCATAAATCTTCCTTAGAAGACCGTCTTCATCATATAAGTAACATCTTTGGACAAACAGAATCACTTCCCAAGGCAAAGATCCAAAATATTCACACTCATGAGACTGTTTGAACATTGATTAACAATCACTCCAATTTCAACCTAGCTGAATGTCAGAATGCTTGTGCAATTCTTCCTATATATTTCTATCCAGGAGATATGATAAGGGATACTCAAGCAGAGACACTCTCTTATAAGTTTGGAAACAAAAATAAATTGCTTATGTCTCTTCTTCAAAGATATGACATTCTTATGTCACACTTCAGAGCACTTCTGCAACGTCTTCTTGACCATCTTCTCTTTTGACTCTATCATTCAAAAGTGCCTTTATGAGTGGACTTGAGAGACAACTCAAGTATCTTTGGCAACTTTCAACATGACATATAGTGTTTTGAATTGGTTACACAAGACCTCAACTCAACCTTTTTCCTCCTGTTGTCCTTCATATTACCCGATTGAAACTATCTCTTAGTCAACATAGAAGGATCCTTCAGAGGTCTCCAGATCACAGTGCTTTCTCCTATTTATAGGAGCCAAAAACAACTATAGAAACTAACACCATCTTCAACATGCCTCGGGTAAGATGTCGGAACATCTTAGAAGGCACCATGCGTAACAGTAGCATCATCATCAGCAGCAACGGAGAATCTTCACAACGTATCAGACAACTATCAATAGCATCAAGAGATGGTCTGATCATACAACCTCCAACCTCCTTCCTTGTTCAAAGACCAGAAAGTATCTTCCCTAGAACTCATCCAGAAATAGACCAGGATGCCTGCTCTGAAACCAATTGAAATTCTGGTATATCAGATTACAAATGTCCTAACAACATGTCAAGACATTGATCTCTGCTAAAAATTGAACAAGGACAGAAACAAGAACCTTCAATAAAACTACAGATTCATAAAACAATGTAGTGACAGATGTTTTGACATCAGTCAAGACATAAACTTCTGAACAAGAGAACACACTGAATTTAACAAAATAGAAAGATAAATAACACAAGGATGTGATGACCCAATTCGGTGCAAATCACCTACGTCTGGGGGCTACCAAGCCAGGAATGAATTCACTATCAGCAGTATTAATTTAGAGCTAAACTCCCCCGTTTACAACTCATTACTTAATCCCTACCCAGTACAATTCGATCTAGAAATCACCATCTAGATAAGAGAAACCCATATCAATTCCTAAATCACCTAAGTGATATCTAACACTTACAACCTCCGGTAACTGTATTAATCTGTTCAATTGAAAGACACCCCTTCCAATACAATATTGAATCAAGACTCTTGACTAATAAATAATGCATGGATTTGCTTCAAAGCTTCATCCAAGAATAATACATAATTCATTACCTAAAGGTTTCTGAATCTGTAAAACTATGTCTACCACAATGTATCAAACGATACAAAGGGTGACTTACAACTCAAGAAAGTACACAACTCTCAAAACCCTAAATCCTTATTTTCTACTTTACAAAAGTCTCAATAATAATTCTTCTGAACTATCCTAGGTCTTGGTCTTCCTTTTATAATCTTCAGCTGTCCATGGGCTTCGAAATATTTGTTTATTTCCTCCTTGATCTACATTCTGATTGCTCCTTAAATCTTGGACCAGATTAGCAACAACTTGCTATATCAGACTAAGATGTCGAGTACACAAGCTAAGACATCTTATCTGACATGTTGAAACATCTTGTTCAACATTATGTTTTACCAAAATTTAGTCAAATCTTTTAGAGTTTTCAATCTCCCCCTTTTAACATATTTTCTCTAAAACACCTTTTGCCACAATAAACCCAGGATGCTCCAGAGAGAGAGAGAGAGAGAGAGAGAGAGAGAGTAGAAAGTCCCGAAGTCATTTTAGCCAGACGCTTTCACTCTTCCCGTGTCCCTGCCGTCTATTCCACTTAACAGAGCTGACGTGTCACGTCACATGGATTTGCCAGGGTGGCAAAGATGCTGACGTGGCATGCCACGTGGCTAAGGTCAAGAACATACTTGAACCCATAAAAAACCGTAGGTAATTTGTAGCTAATCTCTAGGAAATTCATTGCAGGAATTATGGTCTGAAAAAATGTAAAAAAACTCCAATTGCAGGAATTTTGGTTATATTTCCTAACCCCAATTATATTTAATCAAACAACACTCCACTTCCTACAGTGGATAGAGCTTACTCTAGTTTATTGAATGAGTTTCATCCTTCCATTGTGATTTTGAAAAGCTATACTTTAGAGGTTGAAAAATTATGAGTTTCATCTTTCTGTTCCTGCAGTGATAAGTTGCTTATGTGACATGGATTTTTTGTGAGCATATGAAAAAAGAAACAAATATAAACTAGCATAACCACTTATATTTAATCATGTGAGGAAACAAACATAAACTAGTTACAAGTATGCTAGTTACATGACAAAGATTCTGATAATGAGATTCTAATACCTGGATAATCATGTATAAGTTCGTAACTATTATTGAATGGCGTTCTTAACTGTACTATGCTCAAGTTGTATATATTTAAAAATAATTTGACACGACCAATTAGACTAACCTCCATAAAATTTGTTAAACCTTCAATTGAGATATATGTCACATGGAACAAAACTATAAAATCAAAATCCAAGCTCTGCAAAACAAATATTCTCAACATTTGAAATCTTTTTATGATCCTGTAATGCTAAATTTCATGTTTACTTTTAAGTTTTATGTTATCACATTTTAATATATTTATATTTGTATTTTAGGAGCGATCAATTGCAATTTGTCGGTCTTGCGGTTTTGGATATGTTAAATTTATATCAGTGGATTATGCTAAGGAAATGGTTCTACATAAAAAAAACACCTATCTGTTAGTTGGTATTGTATGAGAAGTCAAAGTAGCCACCCCAAAGCTTTTAACACACATACAATATTGAGTATTTACTAATGTCAAAGGATGTAAATGAACATTGATGAATCTGTTGCTGCTATTCATTTGTTTAACTTTTCTCATTAAGCATGAAAATAAGCTTCATGGTGAATCTGTTGTTGCTATTCATTTGTTCAACCATGATGAATCTGTTGCTGCTTTTTGTTATATGTTTCTATTTTTCTTTTAATAATACTATAACCTTCTTTTTCAGGTTTGTTGCATCAGCTCGTCAATTGGATAAAGCCCTATAAGTTCCATTAGTTAATAATTTAGGATATATAAAGACATATGTGCGCTGCAAGCATGCAATTATCAAGTGGTATGTTATAATGTTTTAATATGCCGTCTTTTGGTAGTTGGTTATATTTTCAGTACTAGATTCTATTTGTCTCTTTCACCAAATTCATGTGGTAGTTTCTTTTGCCTTTCAATTCATGTGATTGTGAACTATAGTGTCATGGTGGCTGCAAATGGTATCTTAAACCATCTCTTAATAGGAAGGTACAAAAATTAGAGTAGACAATAGATGCAAAGAGGTTGATGAATGGACTGCATTTTTCCTGTAATAAATTAGCTACAAAATAGTTACGACTTTAGCTACGTATTAGCTACGATTTTTTTATGGATTCGAGTATGTTCTTGACTTTAGCCACATGACATGCCACATCAACATATTTTCCATGCTGGCAAAGCCACGTGGCGTGACACATCATCTCTGTTAAGTGGAATAGACAACAGGGACGAAAAATAGGGACGAAAAGCTTTATGAGGAAGATTCTTTGAACGAAAATGTTCCGAGCACTAAAACTAGATTTTGGGATATTATAGGGACTAAAAACATATTTAACCCTTTATATATTATAGTGATATATTTGTGAGAGTCCCAAATAAGAGTAACTTATGTTCTTTAGTGGGTGTCCGTCCCATGAAGTGCCGCCTAGGGAGTGACCTTTACGTGGCATAAGGGATCGCCCTTAAGGAAGACGTGTAGAATACCGTTATACAAGTACAACACCAACCACCACGGGGCTCCGATAAAACTAACTTGGGCCACACCTTCCATTGCATTTTCCATTCCGATATCCAATACCATATCCATTCCTGTACCTAGCTGTTTCCAACCATGGTGAACAGGAGAACACCATCCCTTACAACAGAAGACACCAGAGGTAGCAGTGATGCCAACACCCTAGAGGAGATGTTTGCCGTAATAGACGAGTTGTGCTATTAGAAACTGAGTTTGGACGACAATGTTATCAACATACAACATTGCTAACAAGAGAATAACCCCCTGAGGATATGGAAGTGCTGACCCCCAACCACTCTCAAAAGAAATATGGGGAGCGCCTTTTCCTGAAGAGTTCAAGCCTCCCTCTTTGACGAAGTTTGATGGGTGCAATGATTGTGACACCCTAAATTACAAAATAATATTATTTTAAGATATTTAAAGTGTTCAAAACTAATAAATTTTATGAGATTCAAAAGCTTTTGGAGATAAAGGACATCACTTTGTCCACTTACACATTAGAAATGATTCTAAAATTAAAATGATAAAATTAAAACAACTTTACACCGTTATACTAAATATTTATAATCTTTTAATATATAAATTAGAAACATTTTAAAAATAATTTTCCCAACCTGATGTCACCTATTAGAGCGGGGGTTCTCCCAAACTTAAACTTTAAGACTAAAAAACTTGTATTTACTATGATTTTGCAGATGCATGTCCAAGCTAGACAAACACAAACACGGAAGACTGAGCTTCGAAAACATGTAACATTATAAAATAATTAAGAAAAAAACACAAATTATCAAGTAAACATCGTATCATATCAAATCACATTTAACATGGACCATCAACATCAAAAATCTACATAATTCACAATTTCAAGATATAAATATTATCATCTCTAAGCAACCTTAATAAAAGCAGTCAATATAGAATATCAATATTAATCACAATTCAAATTATGATATGCATGCTCTTAAACTTTAAACTTATTCTCTTTCTTAATACCGTTCTACTCTACAAAGGGTTGTGCTTCTCTCAATGATATTGCACTACACCCATAACACAACTACAAACATGCTTCTATAAATTGATATTACACTTGTATAATAATTCTCTCAAGAGATACTTTATTAAATTCCATTGTTCAGTTTTGTGTGTGCTTATCTCAAGTGATACTGCACTTGTATAATACTTCTCTCAAACGATATTGTATTACATCTCATAATTCAATTTCGGGCGTACTTCTCTCAAGCGACACTGCACCATATGGCCACTTCTATCTAGTGATATTGCGCCACATCTGACATGGCATTTCTCTCTATTTGATAATGTACCATACCAACCATATAAATCGGTTAATTCTCTAACGTCGACTAGGCTTGTTAAGTCCTACATATATGGTGAAAAAATATAACTTTCACGTCAAAACGCCTAATGTCTAGCCCCTCCGCTGGTTGGCCTAGGTTACTCCTTAGGAGTACCATCTTAAACACGGGTATGAACCACTGTTATATCATCACCAATAGGAAAACATCATACACTTTTACACCTTATTTTTGTACCATCTTATTCATCATGCATACATCATAATGTGAATACAATACACATAAGTAATAAGTTTGATGAATACAAAAGAATATAAAGTTTGAAGGTGAGAAAAATACACAAGGGAGGGGGGGGGGGTTGAATTGTGTATGCAAATTCTTTTACACTTTTGAAAATCAACTTCAGAATTTGAACAAGTTCATAGTCTGATCAAAGATGTTAACATCAGAATAAATAACAGTCAGAAGCAAGAAGTAAAACGACACGCAGAGTTATACTGGTTCCTCTCCTAAACTGAGAGTAGTTCAGTCCCCTTGTATCAACAAGAGATTTTCACTATAATCAAACTGATTACACTTTGCTTAAGAAAACTAGCAAGAAACTTCAACTGCTCAATCAGACTAGAAAGAGACTTGCGCTCAAGCAACCTAGCAAGATACTTCTGCTCAAGCACACAGGAAAGAGACTTCCACTGCTCAACCAAACCAGCAAGAGACTTCCACTACTAAGGCAAACTAGCAAAAGACTTCCTTTACTTTAAACAAACAGTTTAGTAGAATAGTTAACAACTACACTTGATATTCAATCAGAAGTATAGAAATAATACATAAACCACAAAGGTTCTTAACACTTAGATTTCTAATATATACAAAGATAAGAAATCTTAAGAACTTATGCAATAACAATTATAAAACTTTAGCTCAAAGTTATGCTCAATATTGTTCTGTCGTAGTGTTGTAACCTTCTTTTAAATCTTCAACCCCCGTTTATAAGGCGGAAAAAGAGTCGTTGGAAGGTGACTTGCATAAGACTTCTTTGTCAAGAACTAGTTCAAGAGATACGTTGGAAGATGAATCTGGTTAATATCTAAGTCCATTGAGTAATATAATTGTCCACAACATCTTTCTCATACTAGGTATATACCAAAAAGTTGGAGCATACTTAAGAGGTCACATCATCATTCCTTTAGATGAGGTCTTTAGAGTCTGAGCTGTCCCCAAAAGTAGGGATACCTTGATCAGATTCCGATCCTCCATAAGCTGATATACCAAGTTCAGAGTCATTAGATTCTGATCCTTCAGAATTTGAGCCTTTTAGCTTCTTTACATAAGCTTTCATCAGGGCCAATTCTTAGTTGAATTTTAAGCTTATTATCCTGCATAATTGAAGAAATACTAGTATACCAAATTGTTCTTTAAGTACTTTGTTATCATCAAAACCTAAGGGATATAAACAATTTTGTTCCAACAATCTCTCCCTTTTTTATCATGACAAACAAAGGTATTTAAGAACAACGGTTGGTCAGTCTAACTAAATTGTAAACACTAGAGTCTAATGTTTGTAAGCTCCCCCTGAGCCTGATAGTTCAAAGGTTGAGTTTTTTAAGCTCCCCTTAAGTCCTATCTAATTTAATTAAACTTATCTTGAAAGCATAATAAAATAATATTTAGACAAAAGCAATAATAATTTGGGTTCAGGTAAATAAAAGTATTCAAAATACTTTTATCCTCTTTAAATACTCCCATGAATTCCTCCCCCTTTTGTCATCAACAAAAAGATAATAAAAGCAGAAACTAGTGATAGATAAGCATTTGTACCACAATTTTCAAGATGGTCAAAGTTAGATTCCAACAACATGGTTTTCAAGGAACATGAATCAAGGAAGCACAAGACTCAAAGAATGCGGTCTTCAAGACTGAAGAGATTTGGCTTTAAAACACCTTTAAAAGAGAAGAAGTTGAATTAACAACAAGGTCACATAACTCTAGATTTTTTATGGGTAGACAATAAAATGGGAAAACTAAAGTCATTCAAGGCTGACAAGAGAGATTTTGCAAAGGAGATACACAATTTAAGAGGAGGGAGGCAAGGAAGGAAAAACAGAAAGCTAAGGAAATTGTAAAGACTCATAGATCCACAACTGCATAGGATGAAGGCACATCTGTTGGAGTCTCTGAAGAGGACAAGACCACAATAACAAATATGAAAAATCTCAAAGAGATGGAGTGGGACAAGGACCAAAAAGCTTATTTGGAGTCACAAGAAGGGACAAATGATCAAATCTGAGAACAAGTGTAATAGTATTTAGATTCATATCATGTAATGTCTCATGAATTAATAAACATCATTTCCATTCCTTTACCATTTTAGTCATAAACTCCCCTTGATATCCATCAAATATGGTAATGCTTAACAATCAGTCAGTAAGAAAAATGAGAAAAACAGAAAACACAATAAGCAACACATAGAAGAAACACCAATAAATAACATTACATAAAAAATGGATACGCTACACAACACACAACATAGAAATAAAAGCTAAAATGAAGAAGAAGATCCATCCACAGAGACTACCTAGACCTTTGATAAGTTCTAATTTGTAGTGAATTCTAGTGTGAATAATTAGCACTTATTGACTTGTTTCAAATGATTTTCATTCATAAACCTCAAATTTTGTGTACGTTTTAGGTATTTTATGTTATATGCGTAATCATGTACATATCTTGAGTTTTATTGTCTTTATCTAATTTTTTGTAGTATTCAAGGAATGATATTTTATCATTGTCTTGTAGAGCATTGAATAAGCTTTTCGGCACTTCTAATCGTGCTTAAATTGGAGTTACGGTGCTAAAGTTATGATGGAAGAAAGAAACATTTTTTTCATGCTGTCATGTTCGCATTGCGAACACAAAGTGAGTGAAGGCGAAGCTGTTCAAAATTATGGTAGTAGCAATTATGGTCAGTGCTCGCATTGCGAGGCCAAGGCGAAGAATTATGGTCAGTGCTCGCATTGCGAGGCCAATGGGAAGAATTGTGGTCATTGCTTGCATTGCAAACCAATATTTTTAATAAGGCAATTTAAGTATAATTTCTTCCAGACCACGTGCAATAAAGTGAAGTTCGCAGTGCGACCTTGGCAGATTTATTTTTGTATATATAGAGTTCTTCTTAGATATTTTAGATATATTTTGGGGCTTTTTACACCCAATTGATCATAAACATTCTTGAGTAGATTTAGCTTAGAAACAACACTTGGAGGATGCATCTTGACGATCCGGAGTCGAATCCACTTCAATCGGAGTTGAAAAACCGTGAGAAGTTTGTTCTTCTTCCTTCTTCTCTATGTCTCTATGTATTTTTCATTTGTTGATTGCATGTGTATTTTTTGATCTTTGTATAAAATCTCTTTTACAACTCTTTATCGATGTCATCTTTGCTTTACTATCTATCTTAATGGGTTTGGATCGCTATGGACATATACTTTTCGAACTCTACCTAAGATGATGTCTATTGGCTGTGGGAAGCGGTCTAATATTCACATGTGTGTGTCAGATCTTAATGCTCCGTGTTGTTTAGTTGCATGAGGACATCACCTCCGAGAGAATGCGGTTGATATCTCAACGTTTGCGTTAGACATAACTTCTTGTTGTGAGCGATATGTGGGGATTTTGACGAGTAATTTAGGTTATGTGCGTTTGATCCATAGATTTTTTAGTACATGATGGGTATAATGAAATACAACTCCTGACGAGTTTTTCTCACGTCTTAAGAATGTATTTATTTTCTTGTCTTATGTTTTTCTTTTGCGTGTTACTCTTTAAAACCATTCAAACCCAAGCTTCGAGACGTAGAGATTGTCGAACGACACTCTTTCCCTCGTACCAATCCCTGTGGAGACGACATAAATCCCAGAGGGAATTCTTCTGAAAGTAATGTTTTCTTGCTGCTTTACCGCTTTAACAAAATGGCGTCGTTGCCGGGGATCGGTGTTGATATTGAATCGCATTGCGACAGTTTCAATGTTTTTTTTAGCTTTGTGCATAATTGTCTATAGTTGTTTTCCGTAAGTGGTTGTATATATGTGTTTTCCATCATGTTTGTGTATGTGTGTGTAAATATTTTTTTTTTTGGTTTACGTTTGCTCAAGTGTTGCAGGTTTTATTGGGTAGCTACCGGTGAACAAGCAACATGGTGGAACATGAGCATAAATAAAGGCGTCGAACTAACGACATGAAACAAGCGTTTGTTGGGAGGCAACCCAACGGTTTTTGAGTTTGTATAGCTTTATGTTTAGTTAGTTTAATTTGATTTTGTTAGGTTGTTAGAAAAGTTTTGTGTTTTATTTTCTCAAGCTTTGTTTTTTATGAGCTTGAGGATGCATGTTGTGATTGTTCAAATTTGATTGTTTCAACAAGAAAATGTTATGGTAGTGTGAACAGTTTAAAGAGAGTTGCTTTGCTAAAGTTTGTGTTTATTGCTTTTATAGAACATAACATGTTTATGAACCTTAGGCCTTGTATAACTTACATGACATTTATTCTTTTTCAATTTTTGTTCAATTTTGAATCACTTTAGTTCATAGACCAATGTGAGGAACCTTTCCATTTTTTACTAAATTGCATGGAGACCAACTTTCTTGTTTAAATCGTTTGAATTATGTTTAATCTTGTATTTGTGTTGATTTGTATGATAGCATTAAATGATCAAGGCATTTTGTTTGATTTTGAGCATAACCACTTGACCAAATAGTCAATACCTAGTGAGTGAGTGAGAATTTGCTTACCCTCTTTTGAGCCTTTGTTAGAATCCATGTTGGTGTTAAGTTCATTTTTATATGGATTCTAATATTTTTCTTGAACCATAACCATTACATGTTATTTGAATTTTTACCCTTGCCTAATAAGTTTGGGAGCATTCATGTCACTATGTGTGGTTGCATTCAAGTTGGGGAGAAGAGGTTGGTTACTAAGAGGTTGAGAAAAAGAAAAAGTTTGAAAAAGAAAGAAAAGAAAAAAGTGAAAAAGAAAAAGAAGAAAAAAAATAGAATAATGTTGTGTGAATAAGTTGTGTAGAATGGTGTAACAATTTGGAAAAGAGAAAAAGGTGATTGGAATTTGTGAGTGCTTGAGATTGTGAGAAATGATCACTCTCATTTGATAATGCAAGTTTTTGTCTCTTTTACCTTGAGAAAAACAATTGTTTGTTACCCAAGCCACATTTCAACCCTTAAAGCCCTTGTGTTTTTTGCTTTTATACTTTTAATATGAGACTTTTTTGATGAATGCCTAATTTGAATTGTTGTTAGCATGATTGTTGTGTGTGAGTTTGTCCCTCATGTTTTTTTTTCATCCCTTGATGAAGTTATGCGTTAGGTGTGATTCATTCTTAAACATGTGTATTGCTTTAGAACTCTTGACATGTGTTTTGTGCTTATACTTTGTTTCATATTCATTTTGTCATTGTAGTTTAGTGGTAAGCATTGCTTTACATGTACTTTTGATATTTGTACCATACGTTTGTTTCTGTTTGTAAAAACTTGTTGAGCATGATTTCTTGATAATTGCTTTTGTTTCTTTGAGTTTATTGATTCTTGTTTGAGGACAAACAAGTTTAAGTTGGGGAGAGTTTGATAAGTGATAAGTTGTAGTGAGTTCTAGTGTGAATAATTAGCACTTATTGACTTGTTTCAATTGATTTTCATTCATAAACCTCAACTTTTATGTATGTTTTAGGCAATTTATGTTATATGCGTAATCATGTACATATCTTGACTTTGATTGTCTTTATCTCATTTTTTGTAAGTATTCAAGCAATGATATTTTGTAATTGTATTGTAGAGCATTGAATAAGCTTTTCGGTGCTTTTGACCGTGCTTAAATCGGAGTTACGGTGCTAAAGTTATGATGGAAGAAAGAAACATTTTTTTTCATGTTGTCATGTTCGCATTGTGAACACAAAGCGAGTGGAAGGCGAAGTTGTTCAAAATTATGGCAGTAGCAATTATGGTCAGTACTAGCATTGCGAGGCAAAGACGAAGAATCATGGTCATTGCTCGCACTGCAAACCAGTATTTTCAATAAAGCGGTTTAAGTACAATTTCTGCCAGACCACGTGCAATAAAGTGAAGTTGGCAGTGCAAGCAAGGAGTTTGCAGTGCGAACTTGGAAGATTTATTTTTGTATACATAGAGTTCTTCTTAGATATTTTAGATATCTTTTGGGGGTTTTTACACCCAATTGATCAGAAACATTCTTGAGTAGATTTAGCTTAGAAACAACACTTGGAGGATGCATCTTGACGATCTGGAGTCAAATCCACTTTAATCGGAGTTGAAAAACCGTGAAAGTTTGTTCTTCTTCCTTCTTCTCTATGCATTTTTCATTTGTTGGGGGTTATTGTATGTAATTTTACTTTGATTACATGTGTATTTTTGGATCTTTGTATAAAATCTCTTTTACAACTCTTAATCGATGTCATCTTTGCTTTACTATCTTGGATCGCTATAGACATATACTTTTCGAACTCAACCTAAGATGATGTCTATTGACTGTGGGAAGCATTCTAATATTCACATGTGTGTGTCAGATCTTAATGCTCTATGTTGTTTAGTTGCGTGAAACATCACCTTTGAGAGAATGCGGTTGATCTCTCAACGTTTGCGTTAGACATAACCTCTTATTGTGAGCGATAGGTCGGGATTTTGATGAGTAATTTAGGTTGCGTGCGTTTGATCCATAGATTTTTTTAGTACATGATGGGTAGAATGAAATACAACTCCTGACGAGTTTTCTCATGTCTTAAGAATGTATTTATTTTCTTGTCTTATGTTTTTCTTTTGCATCTTACTCTTTAAAACCATTCAAACCCAAACTTAGAGACGTAGAGATTGTCAAACGACATTATTTCCCTTGCACCGATCCCTGTGGAGACGACATAAATCCTAGAGGGAATTCTTCCGAAAATAATTTTTTCTTGCCGCTTCAACATACTTAAACAGGTCAATAGCTTTCAAAGCTTCTGATAGCTTCAACTTATCATTCCAAATTATTGAAGCAACCTCAACCATAGTTTTCTTTACTCCTTGTTGAATGAAGAATTATGAAAGAACCCTTCCATAAGGAATGAAACATGACTTTCCCTCGTGAAAGGATATGAGAGTCTTCTTCAGATATTCAAATATAACACGGGGAAGGTTGATCTTTAAATCTGAGTTGAGAAGAAGCAGAAAAGATTTTTCATCGATATCTAAAGAGTCTAGATTCTTGATCTTTGGCAGAAAGTTTGAGATCAAAATTTGATACCAGACTGATGCCTTGGAGTTAAGATTAAATACTTCAGATATGCTGGATAGATTATCAAAGATAAGATGAGAAGGAAAAGAATATTCCCAAAAGATCATATATGGAATAATACCTTCATCCTTACAATTTATTGCGTTAGCAATAAAGGTGGGGGTGAGGGTGATAGGGACACCATATACAACAGAAATAATGGCAAACTTTAGATTTAGTTCTTGGACAGATGCATTAAGCCATAATTCTTTGACCAAATTAGGGTAGATGGGACCATAAAGTACATCAAAGAAATCATCTCAACCATTATGAGATACATTATTTTGAAGATCAAAGCCAAGAGCCATTATTTATTTAAGGGTTAATTATACAACACCCCCTGCAATATAGGCGAGTTTCGATTTACCCCTTATAATATATATTTTTTTTTGGATTTCCCCCTGTAATAAATATATATATATATATTTGTTTTACCCCTCTAAGTGTTCAATTTGAACACTGAATCTGCGGGGGGGGGGGGGGGGGGGGGGGGGGGGGGGGGGGGGGTAAACCAATAAAAAATATTAGAGGGGGGGGGGGGGGGGGGAACTTTGATGATTAGGGGGTGTCATACCCCAAATTTTACCCCTATATTCCATTATTATTTGCATAACATTCTAGGTTAATCATTCATGCATAGCTAACCAATTATTAAGATATGACTTTGCTTTGTTACATCTGTGAATTAGGGTTTGCCTCAAGAAGCTCAAGGGATTGATCAGTCAAAGTTTTGGATTGAACATCAATCAATTAAGTTCTCATACACTCAAGAGATCTCCCTCCATCAATAATCAAATGCAATATGGCTTCATTACAAGTTCTTCAAGATTCAAATTCATCTGGCCATAAATTAGGGTTTTTCAACCAAAGTCAATTGCATCTTTGACTTTTGATCAAGACATGACCTCGAGCTTTGATGCATGATTCAAGAAATTAAAATACATCCTTGGAGTCCATCCATGGTGTCTAAATATCTCAAGAGATGAAAATCATTGAGGATCAAGAAGTAGAAATTCATCTGGTACACAAGTCAATCATTGCAAAGTCAAACCTTTGACCTTTAGGTTTTTTTTATCAAATATGAGCTTCTCAAGATTGATTTCATGTAAATATGTTTGATTGATGAATTTGATCAAGAAAAACCAAGGAAAATGAGGGTTACTTGCAAAAAGGGCAACATTGAAGATTTTGAAAGTTTTCTAAGTTATGGAAGTACAATGATTTTTGTCCAACTTGCCAAGACCATAACTTCCAATCCAAGTATCCATTTTCTTTGCACCAAAGACTAACTTCAAGAGCTCATTCCATACTACAATTTTGTCCTTGATGATGAATTCCCAAAAAAATGCATAGATTTCAAGTTATGAAGCCATGAATGAAGTTAGTGTTTCATTCAAGTGTGAAGTTAAAACACTTAGAAAATGTTTGATACAAATCTGCCTTATAAAAGTAGCCAACTTTAGGGCCATTTTTCACCATGATCCATTTTGATTCAAGGAAAAATCAAAACATGAAAGTTGTAGAGCATGTTTCAAGCTTTCCAAAGTGTCCTAGAACTCATTTTTATCATACTTGAGCTAGGAGTTTCGAAGAAATGAAGTTGACCTTCCAAATCAGAATTTTTGGTCATTCTCATGGCAAGTTCTTCATGAGATCTTGAGCCAAAGCTATGTGATGTTGCTTTGTGTAACGCCCCGTTTTGTCCGATTTATTTTTATTTTTTTTATATTATTTTATTCTTGACTTTTATTTGGCAATATATTATTTTTCATCGTTATTATGTTTTATCGCATTTTGAGAGCGTTTACGAGATATTTGAGAGTAGGGGTATTTTGGTCTTTTTGCTTGGTTATTTTTCATAAAATAGAAACATAGAGAGAAAAATAGAAAGAAAGAAAAAGAGAAGAGAGAAAGGAAGAGGAGGGAAAAGAAGAGGAAAACTTGGAATAAAGAAATCATCCGTTCAAGCGCGATTAATCGGGTAAAGGTGAGAAGTTTCGATTATATCTTG
This sequence comes from Lathyrus tuberosus, assembly GCA_022829125.1. Classification (NCBI taxonomy): domain Eukaryota; kingdom Viridiplantae; phylum Streptophyta; class Magnoliopsida; order Fabales; family Fabaceae; genus Lathyrus; species Lathyrus tuberosus. The sequence continues at coordinate 18,049,653 of JALAZF010000012.1, read as the reverse complement.
CTTGTGTATGTATATGTGATGTTTGTTGTAATTGTTTTGGTTGTTCCACAACTTTTTCTCATTAATAAATTGATGAACAATTGATAGAAATCGATGTTTTCACGGTCGAAACTCGATATAAACTGCGTAGAATATTTGTTGTTATGTTTAGAACATGTCTTGGTTGATATATTGTGATTTGGAAGTGTTTAGATGAGACTTGGAGAGGATTTGGGGTGAATTTCACAGCAGAAATTATGCAGGAAAAATTATGGGTTTTCGCTGCCCATACGCGTAACAGGCAAGGCAATACGCGTATTGGTTAGGGCAATACGCGTATGGCAAGGGGGAAAATGTGGGCATTACGCGTATGGAACCCATTTTGCACAGCCCTCTGCAGAAATACGTAATGGTACACGTACTTGGCAAGGCATTACACGTAACGAGGAAGGCAATACGCGTACTGGGGTTTTAGTGGAATTTTTGGGAAGAAATTAGTCTCTGCCCATACGCGTAGCACTTAGGGCATTACACATATGGATGGGCGAGCGAGCTGGGCAATACACGTATGGCCCAAGGCAATACGCGTAGGACCAGTGAGGGTGCATAACTGTTCCCGATTTCGCGTCCGATGCCGTAACTTTTGATCCGTAACTCGGATCGAGGCGTTCTTGGTACCGTTGGGAAGCTTATGGAATGTTCTTTCTTATTAAAATGGTTTTGATATTGGTGGTCGATTTAATTGTGTCGGGAATTTGGAAATGTGTCGTTTTGCCGACTTTTACTGTCTTAATTGTGTGTATTTGATGTGTTATCATGCAATATGCTTTTGATATATGATGTATGACTTGTGCACTGTGGTATGATGTAAATGCATGTGATAAAATGTTGTGATGATGGTTTGTGGCCTAAGGGCAAGTAAATGCATTGTGATTGTGGTTGATTGTATATGCATGATTATGGATGTTGGAATGGTTCACATGGATGTGTATATGTATGCATTTGATTGTCATGAGTCATTGTATGCCAAGCATTATGATATGCATTCTTGTGATGTCGTGTGCCCTTGTGGGGTGTGTGAGCGATGAAACGGTTCCAAAGGGAATCCGCTATAACATTGTGTGCCTTATACAAAGAGGTGTGAGCGATGTTTATAGACGATCGCGTGCCTTATACAAAGAGGTGTGGAGCGATGATTATAGACGATTGCGTGCCTTATACAAAGAGGTGTGAGCGATCGGGTCGTGTGCCTTATACAAAGAGGTGTGAGCGATCCATAAACGTCGTGTGACTTATACAAAGAGGTGTGAGCGACGGGGAACATCGTTTGGCCGACGGGGGAGTTACACTAAGTAACAAGCGATGATTCCAATAATTCCTGAGTGAATTAATGATGAGATGATGGATGGATGGTACCGCATTTGCATAGAGTCGTGGTGTCGGTCTCTTTGCATTTGCATAAATCATGAATGGATTGATTATGTGTGAAAAATCATGAATGGATTGATTATGTGTGAAAAATCATGAATGGATTGATTATGTGTGGGAGATTATGAATTGATTGATTATGTGTTGAGCTTGTGATAGCATTGGTGATATGAGATGCATTCGTGATAAATGCATTGGTTATGGATGATATGTTTTATGTATAGACATATGCTCTGTTTGTGGAGGATGTTGTACATTACAATGATTGTATTAATTCTCTATGGTATGTTATATATGAATATACCTGATGCGGAGGTGTATTTCCATATGTTATAACTTTGGGATGCATTAGGTGTGAATATGTGATTATGTTGGTATAAATGATATATGCTATGTTGTTGGATTAGTAGAAAAATGTTATGTATTTGTGGCATGCTATATGTATTAGTATGTGATGCTTGTGGTGAGAATGATTATGCATGTGAATTTATATGTGTTTGCATATTATTATGCAATCTTGATTTAGTTGTTATTTCTCACCCTTCTGCTATGGTTTGTTGCTCTATGAGGCAATTGCAGATTAGTATCTTGGAGGCTTTTGTGAAGTTTAGTTCTCCATCCTTTTGTCGGTCTGTCTGCTCTGATACGTAGCTCGGGAGTCGGGGAAAGCTTTTGTTGTATATATATACATTTGTTGGATCTATTTTGTATTAACTTTGTATGAATATTTGATGCTATAAAACAATTTATTTTGTAAAACAAGTCAGTTATGGATCTTTCCGCTTTATTCCATAATTGAACTTTCCTTTTGTTGGAAAAAGTTTCCCTTTTGGGTTTGTTCCATTTTGTGTTATGTATCAAATTTATGAGCAGGAATTGTGTTTTCTTTCTTTAAATGTGGCATCCTTGTTTCTGTCTAAGAATAATACATTTTTATTTACTCTGATTTATTTATGTATTATTTATTCGCGATGGGAATTAGGGTGTTACACTTTGCAGGTCTTTTAACTTGTAAATCTCACCCTAATAAGAGAATTACACAAACCCTTGGTGTATTACACGAGAAATTGAGCCATTAACCAAGTGTCAATTCCATTTAATGGAGCATTTTGCAAAAAGCTCCATATCCATTTTTATAAAGCTCCACTTTTCCAACCACTCTTGCATTGAGATTTTAACTTGTTCCTTCTACACACAAACATCTTTAGTGATCAGAAGCAACATCCAAAACCTAAAAAAAGCATGCATAAGTTCCACAATTCACTCCACCACTTCATCATGACATTTAAGCATTTTTGTGCAATTTGTAACCAAGTGATCAAACTAACATTCCACATGAACTAAACTTGTTTTCTGCAAGTTACTTGAAGCATGTAGAGCCTCTATAAATATAGAGCCAAGCCATAACGCTCCACACACCAAGATTTACACAAAGACACCATTGTAGCAAAACTTCCAAACTTGAAACTTCCAAATTCTGTCTTGCTTGTGTTTCCTCCAAACAAACACTTCAAGCACCCTCTAAACATACATTAGAACTTGTTCAAACCCTTGAACAAGTTCTTTAAAATCTCTATCATCATCATCATCATCATCATCTATTTCCCATTTTCACACTTTTGCAAGAGAATTCGTGTAAGGAGTTAGAAACTGTTGCAGATCAAACCACACATCCAAACATATCCTTTGAGGTCTAAGGGAGCAGATTGTATCATTATCTTGTTTCTGGAAACTTAAGAAGAGGAATTGGACTTTGCTCTAATAGGTAAGGTTTCTTCTACTTTTGAAACTCATTGTTTATGCAACATTACGGTTTGATTTCTAAAGAAAAAATGTAGACATTAATGTGTTGAATGTATCCATGTAACTGTTCACAATTTATCATGTTTATATTGGGAGTTTTTGATAGTTGAATAACTAGGGTTCAAGTCTGGTTTTCTGCTTCATGTGCTTCACCCTTTGAGTTCCAGCTAGTATAAATGATACCATTAGATTCCTTGTAAAAAATTGAGCAACTTTGGTTTTTACAACTTTGAATTTCATGGAAAATTGAGAGAGTTATGAGTGTTGAAAGTTTGATAAAAAAGAAAACAAAGATGAAAAAATAGGAGAAAAAAAGCGTAGGGTTGAAGATGGTGACATGGAACCATTATCCATTTTTAATAATAGGCATAATATATTATGTTATCTTTGCATCATACTCATGACTTGGGCATGACGCCATATTGGTTTGTGTGTGTTTGAGTGAAGCAAAAGTCCGGGGTTCGAATCCCCCTCGCCCCAGACTTTTGATTTTATTTTTTTTAGCATTTTCAGGTTGAAACTCAATATATTATGGCCAGCGTACATTCCCTAACAACCCATAGCGTGTGGCCCAATGGGTAGGATTTTAGCCTGCAACCCTTATCATGTTTACTTTGATATCATGTTTGAATATCATTCTTGTTCATCCCATCCATCCACCCATGAACTCTTTGTTTATTTTTGACTTTGTCAAGTCAGTCTTCCTTGTAGCCTAAATCCAAAGGAAAGATCTTTTTGTTGAATTTATGTCATATGTAGCTTAGCCTTACCTCAACTTCCCTTTTGACTTTGTTAAGCCATTAACCTTTTCAACTTAGCCTTAGGTTTTTCAACTTAGCCTTAGGTTACAGTTTGTAAACTTTATGTAAGTGTTATTGTTATAAACACTTACCTCCCCCTTGGAACCTTGATCATAATCAAGTGTTCTTCACCCTTATTAAGGTGAACTACGATTGCTATGATTCCATCCTTGTAAGGATATGTAGGCACAAGACCGTGAAGTCTTAGTGAGCATACTTAGTAAAACCTCTAGGTCTCCCCCCATAGGAAATTCTCACTCAATAGCAAACAACAATAACATACCACAACTATTTCAAGAGGTTACTGTAGCACCCCCAAAATTTTCCCTCTCTTTTTTCTAACCTTAACTGGCTTATGTTTCGCATTCATTTGCATCATCATTAGGTCACAATTCATAATCATACATTGCATTGGTCTTCTAAGACATGGGATTGAAGGACTTTCCTCGTTAATGGTGTTTTCCCTATTCAGAGGTGATTCAGTTGGTTCTTACTTCAGTTAAGTTGAAGCAAGGGTTGAATTCATGTTATCATGAATATCTTCTTATTCAGAGGTTCACCAAGCTCCAAAGTCGTCCCCGTTCAGAGAGAGCATCAGAGGCTCAGGGTTTTTTTCGTTGATTCAACTGAGGGTGCTATTGAGCTAGGGTTTGATGTTTCGACTTCTCAGGTCACTTCTTCGTCATTGTGCACCCAAAGCAAGTGGTTCAGGTTTCTTATCTGTTGCGTGAGTTGGTTGATGCTCATCAATTGAAGATGTGGTTAGGGTTCATGGTGAAGGCATCTTGATATTCACGGGACATGAGATCCAGTTGTAGATTTATATTGTGGTCAGGGTAGTGTTATTCTCTCAGTAACTTATTGTTGGTTGCTTGTAATAGAGTTCATTAAGAGTGCAAGATGATTTGGGATTAAGAATGGAGGTTGGTGTGGATTAACAGAAGAGAAGTTTTATTCAAGAGATTCCACAAGTTCAATTGGATGAAAATTGTCAAGGTGGTTGAATTTCTTCAGAGGTTCCTTGGTATTCAAACTCATCATTTCTTAATCATCTTAATTCAAGATACTAGTCCATAACCATTTTCAATATCAATATCCATTTTTAATCATTTTTTTTATAATATCCATTTTAAATCCACTTTCAAATCCATATCCAATTTTCAAATCCATTCCTAACGCATGTTATTCTTTTTTAACCACATATAAATCCAATTCTTAATCCATGACCATATTTCTAAATTCAACCCATTTCTAAATTCACAATGAAACTCATGTCATTTTTCTATATCCAAAGTCCACTTCTAAAATTCAAGTCATTAACCATATCCACTTTCTAAATTACCAAACCAACTCCATGCCCATTTTAATTCCATTCAAAACTCTTCTTTTGCTTTTACTCAAATCCAATTTTATCCATTAAAGCTATTCCAAATCCATTTTGACTTCAATATCCAAAAACCCATGAAATATCGATTGTACAAAAACAAAGGTAATAATGATACAATAAATGGCCCAATTGCCATGCCCACACGATCAAGTTTCATGCTGCTACAAACATCAAGAGTTCAACAAGCCATGACTACCTACCAAATTGCCAAAACCCTGTGTCATGACCCCACCATCAATCCATTAATCTTGCTTTACATCACCACGAAAAGGCTGCCAACGCATAAATTCATAACCAAATTGAAATTAACAGCAAAACCAAAGTCCTCACAGATGCCGTGGTGGGCCAAAAATATCACAGCAGAAAAAATAATGAGTCCAAATTCAAAAGGTTTTCAAAAAAAAAAGGAAAATGAGTAGAGAAAGTTTGTTACAAAATTACATAACAGAAAGAATACCACGCTGCAAACTCGTGACACAATTTCTACCCAGCAAATTCCCTAACAAAATTTCAATTGGAAAACCAATTCTACCCCTCTCTAATTTTGGTATAAAGCTGCATCGTCTTGGTTCTACAGAGAAAAAACAAGATCTCTCAATTCACCCTTTTCAATTCTTCGTCAACTATTTTTAGAAGAATTCAAAAATCTGCAGAATCAGTAACACAGTTCTGCAATCTTTTTAACACCATCTTCATTCTTCTGCTGCAAAAACGTCACGAACATTCATAATGATTACCATCAATCTCTCGGCTCGCTTCAACGATTCATAAATTCCTGCTCCTGTAAATTGATGCATCAAAGCAATCCACAACACGATTCAGTTGCAGGAATTCACAACAAACAATTCCAGATCAAAGAAGAGAAGTTCAGTTTGCAACCACAACATTGTAACAGAAACAAAAGAAGAAGGAAAGGTAATCAAGCAAGCACGCATACTTGATTCGTGAAGTCGTGTTTCATCTTCGAAGCGCCATCGGAGCGACTCCGATAGGTACGTCAATCTCGCTCCAGACTTTGATTTCGTGAGTGACTCGTCTCTGGCATCTTTATTTGTTGTTCATGTGATTGTTGTGGATCTGGATTCTAACTCTGTGTTTGATTTCGTTTTGGTGTTTGTTCATTGACCCGTGGCATTGCGTCTCTTGTAATTTACGATTGTTGAAGAAGACGATGCGAATGAGACGGAGAAGACGATATTGCCGACGACGCGTCAGGAGCATTTTCGCGGCGGAAGAATCTTATGAAGGCGATGAGGTTGAGAAGGTAATGGCGAGGAGATTGTTGAGGGATTGAAGGTGAATGAGGTGATGATATAAGGTGATTTACTTGAAGCCTTTGTAGAGGGATGGAGAGGCGTTGCAGAAGGTTGAAGGAGAAGAAGAGAAGCGTTGTCTAAGAGGGAACGACCGAGTGTTTTAGTTAGGTTTAGTAGGAATACTCTTTGGAGATGGACCGAACCAGGTCGTGGGCCTTAGGCCCTTGGGTTTTTCCTGATCACACCGCCGCATCACATGCTACACCTCCCTTGTCTGCAAAGTGAAAAGATATTGGGCCTAACATCTAAGGCCCATCCGACTAGTGTTTCTCACACCACCCTGGAATCTGTCTGCACCCTTTTTTTGGTTATTTTAGTTTTAATTGTTTTTTGTTTGTTGTTTTGTTAATTGCTTTTTCTTTTAATTTTAGAATTAATTAGATAATTATGATTAATTTTTAATCCTAGATTTAAATTAGTTTTTCTTTTAATTAGAAGTTAGATTTTTATTCTTAATTAGAAATTAACTTTGGTTTGTTTTTGATATCAATATTAATTTGAATTGTCAATTAACTTTTAATTTTAGTCTCGATTTTAATTGTTGATTAATTTTTAATATTAGTTTTAATTCTAGAATTAATCTTGATTTTAATTAACACTTTATCTTTAATTTGGATATTCTTGATTAATCCTTGATTTTAGTTAAATGCTAATTTTGATTGAACTAATTCTTGGTGATATTCGTGAATCCTTTCCTTGATGATGCTTGTACATATTCTCTTTGTACCTGACGATTAAGCCTTGTCTCGTTTTCGATTACTCTTTGCGATTGAGTTGTCTGGTGTTTACTTGTTGGTTACTCTATATTCACATGCTCCATTAAGGCTCCTAGTCCGACTTAATTTCTGATTAAGCTCGGAGTAGGAAAGACATTAGGTCTCAATCCAAGCATGACAACATTAGGTAGGCTTCCCTCCTGATCCTGACTTTAGGGCCACTTTGTATGATAACATGTAGGATTCCGTTTCCCCTAGACGTTACGTACGTCTCTCTCTTCTTTCTCAAAACAATAATCAAGACACTTAATAAATTCGATGAGTATTGTACGCCACGAGCCTTAAGTACATTGGAAATGACGAGTGAGGGTCTCCCTTCACTTTTCTAGAGTGTTTAGTATACGTCCTGTTGGGGGAAACCATGCGACGCATTCGCTCCTATGTCATAGACTTTAGTGCAGTACAAATCACAAACAAAGTCAATTCACTTCTTTAGAAGCGCTTCTTTAGATCCCCTTCCCTTTCTCTTGCACCCGTGCGATCGAGACCGTTTCAGTTTCCCGTAGTAGCGTGAACTACGGATGCTCTGATTCCTCTCTCCCGTCCGATTGAGGATACATAGGAACGAGATGCGATATCTTGGCGAGTACACTAACAACTAACTTCCCTTTCCTCTCGCACCCATACGATCAAGACGTTAATCAATCGGTTAACCGAACCTCTTCTCTCCCAGTTCGATTGAGACCTTATCGACTCGTATGTCAAACTACAATTGCTCTGATTTCCTCTTTCTCGTCCAATTGAGGGTACGTAGGTCTAAGACGACGATGTCTTGGCCAACAACCTCCCCCTTAGTGCGTAGTCCGTTGAACTACATCGACTCTGATTCTTCGTTCGTCCATGAAGATACGTAGGCATAGGATTACGATAATCCTTGCGAGTCCGTTTTTGTTTTTTCCTTTCTCATTTCCGTTTAGCAGTAGGCTTTAGATAACTCACCCTTTGATTAGACAACAAGCCTGGATCCCATCGAGTACGATGGACGCGTGAGGGTGCTAATACATTCCCCTCGCGTAACCGACTCCCGAACCCGAACTATGGTTGCGACAACCATGTCTTTCCCTTTCTCTAGGTTTTCTTCGATCGTTTCCTTTCCTTGTGTTGGGATAAATAACGTTCGGTGGCGACTCTTCTGTTCTGTTCCCTCTAGTTATTTTTCGCAGTTGCGACAGTTACTATAGAGTAATATAGATACTTAGGGTGCTAATACATTCCCTTAGTATAACAAACCCCCAAACCTTTAGATCTCTTTGCATTGTTGTTACATTGCACAATTAGGGTTTTATTCGATCTTTTCCCCTTCATTTGAATAAATTAAAGTTAGGTGGTGAACATTCAATGTTTTGTGATTCAAGTTAACATAATAGCTTGATATCCGATTCTCACCGCAACAGGGGGCAAAAGACATAGAATTTTAACATTTCAAAGGGGGATGCAAATTTTTTTTTACAGGGGGGTAAACTGAAACTCGCCTATATTGCAAGGGGTGTTGTATATTAACCCTTTATTTAATGTTAACCAATCATTCAATGATAATTACCAGTTGGTTTTCCATACCAAGATTAGATCTAGAGGCCATCTCAAAAAAGGTTTTTCACAAAATAAAGATTTATATAAAAAAGGTAGAAACAGAAAACAGAGAGAAGAAGTTCTCAAAGATATAGTCAAGTGTATTGTCAGAAAGGTTCAAGAAAACATTCTTTGCTTTAAGACCACTCAAACAAAATCTTTAAGAGAACTAAAACAAAAACAAAGTACAAATAATAAAATATGACAGAGGAGAAAATACACAGAAATCAAAGAGGTTTCACATCATTACCCTAAGGTCTCTACCCAAACACCCACTAAGCAAACAAGACAATTATCAGGCATGTGAATTTATTAAGTGAAATAGGTGTCAGAAAAAGGCAAGATTTTTCACTTAAATGTTATCTGAAGAAAATAATCCACATATAGAGTCTCAGAGTATAAGGTTTTTCAGAAGCCACTTTTCATTAGAGGCAGTTTCCCAGACTCTGACGGAAGGTACTTCTGAGCAACATCAGACTTTGATACTCTATTCAGAGGCAAGCATTATTCTTACATAAAGGCCATATTCATATTCTTTTTGATAAAATGAAATCTTTCAATAGCTAAAGGGTTTGTTAATATGTCAGCCCATTGATGAACAATATCAACGAATTGAATATCTATAACACCCTTCTAAACATAGTCCCTAATGAATTGATGTTTAATTTTAATATGCATGTTTCTAGAGTGTTGAACTGGATTCTTCGTTAGACAAATAACAGCAGTATTATCATAAAAGATAAGGATACTGCTTCCACAAATCTGATAATCCTCTAGCTGATATTTCATCCAGATTAGTTGTGTACAACATTTTGCAGTAGAGATGTATTTTACTTCTCCAGTAGATAGAGCAATAGTTGCCTATCTCTTACTAGCCCAGGATATTTGGTTTTCACATATGAGTTGACAGTTTCCACTTGTGGATTTTCTCTCAATTCTATCCTTGGTATATTCATCATCAGAGAATCCAACCATCAGCTTATAATTTAGGGATTTTTTATAAAGAAGTCCCACATTTATTGTTCCTTTCAGATACCTAAAGATTCTCTTAACATAAATTAAGTGAGTTTCTCTAGGATCTGATTGAAATCTTACACACAAACAAACACTGAACAATATACCAGGCCTAGAAGCTGTGAGGTAAAGCAAAGAACGGATCATACCGCTATAAAACTTTTGATCCACCTTAGGGCTACTTTCCTCCTTGTTCATATTGCAGGTTGGATGCATAGGAGTTGTCATAATCTTGCAGTCTTCAGGATTAAACTTCTTCAACAGCTCCTTTGTGTACTTGGACTGATGAACATAATTTCTACTTTTACTTTGATTGATTTGGATTCCAAGGAAGAATTTCAATTCTCCCATAATGCTCATCTCGAATTCAGCCTGCATAGTCTTAGAAAATTCTTTGCAAAGAGAGGAATTAGTAAAACCAAAAATTATGTCATTAACATAAACTTGGACAATTAAGATTTCCTTATTCAGAGTCTTTCTGAACAGTGTAGTGTCAACTTGACCCTTTTGAAAACCATTTTATAACAAGAAATTACTTAATCTCTCATACCAAGCTCTTGGAGCTTATTTGAGTCCATAAAGTGATTTCTTGAGTTTAAACACAAAGTCAGGCTGGACCGAGTCATCAAACCCAGGGGGTTGTTTGACATACACCTCTTCAGAAATGACCCCATTTAAGAAGGCACTCTTAACGTCCATTTTATATAAAACGATATCATGATTAATAGTATAAGAGAGAAGAAGCCTATCTGCCTCTAACCTTGCAACAGGTGAAAATGTTTCATAAAAATCTACACCTTCTTGCTGACTGTTACCTTGAGCTACGAGTCTACCCTTATTTCTTACCACTTCTCCTTGCTCATTCATTTTGTTTCTGAACACCCATTTTGTTCCAATAATGTTATTTTGACTTAGCCTGGGAACCAGATCCCAAACATCATTCCTCTGGAACTGGTCCAGCTCTTCTTGCATAGCTATAATCCATCCATCATCAGATAAAGCTTCATCAACAAAAGTTGGCTCTATCAAGGAAATAAATCTTAGCATAGAGTTATTATCTCTGAAGGCTTATCTTTTTCTTAAGGGATCATCTTTATTTCCAATGATTAGCTCTTATGGATGAGAATCTTTATATTTGAATGAGTTCTTGAGTTGAGTTGAAACTTCTAAACCATCTTGGGCATTTTTAGGATTTGCAACTTCTGGGTGAGCTTCAGAAATTTGGTCAGGTTATGGTTCACCAACTTCTGAGCCTCTAGTATCTGGGCTCCTAACTTTTGAAGGTCCAGACTCTAGATGATCTTCAGAAACCTGAATATCGGTAAAACTTTCAACAGGCCATGACGTATCATAGTCATGCCCTTTGTCATTAAATTTGACATGTATAGACTCTTCAGCCATTTTAGTTTATGAGTTATACACCCTGTATGCTTTAGAGCGACCAGAGTATTCTAAAAAGACACCCTTTTGAGCTTTAGCATCAAATTTCTTTGAATAGACTTTATTGTTCAAAATGTAACATGTACAACCAAACTAATGAAAATAAGATATGCTTGGATTTCTTCGTTTAAATAATTCATATGATGTTTTGTTCAGAACTTGTCTGATATAGACCCTATTTTGAACATAACAAGATGTATTAACAACTTCTGCCCACAAGTATTTAGGAAGATGATTATCATGGATCATGGTTCTAGCCATTTTTTTGCAATGATCTATTCTTTGTTTCTACAACCCTATTTTGCTATGGATTTCTAGGATAAGAGAACTCATGGATAATTCCATGTTTATCACAAAAAATCTCAAATGGCTCATTTTTAAACTCACCACCATGATCACTTCTAACTTTTTGAATTTTTTATTCCTTTTCAAACTGAACTTGTGTGTAGAAGATATTGAATACCTCATATGACTCATCTTTAGAACTAAGGAATTTAACCCAAGTCCATCTGCTATAGTCATCAACAATGACTAATCCATCTCTTCCCATTGATTGAAGCAGTCCCAATAGGACCAAATAAATCATTGTGAAGTAATTCTAAGGGTCTAGAGGTCGAGACAATGTTTTTGGATTTAAAAGAAGATTTGTTAACGTTTCCTACTTGACATGCTCCACAGAGAGCATCTGAGTGATAATCAAGATCTGAAAGTCCTTTAACAAGTTGTAGCTTGCTAAGTTTAGAGATCAATCTCCAGTTAGCATGACCTAACCTTCTATGCCAGACCCGTTTTTTATCACTCAGTGACATAAGGAAAACAAACTTCTGATCATTCAACTCATAGAGATTAATTTTATACACATTTTCCTTCCTCTTACCTTTGAATAAAATGGTTTTGTCAGACTCATTGATAACTGAACAAAAGTTCTTAATAAGCAAGAATTCATAACCACTGTCGCAAAATTGACTTATGCTCATAAGGTTATGCTTGAGTCCACTAATTAACCAAACATTATTCAGAGAGATTAACGAGTTACCAATAATGCCTATACTAATAATTATCCCTTTCTATCCTCCTCCAAACCCCACACTTCCTTCCTCATTTAGAGTTAGGGTTTGGAACATAAGCTTTGCTTCCGTCATATGATGTGAGCAACCACTGTATAGGTACCATGATTGTTTCCTTGTTTCTCCCTTTAGGCATATCTGCAACAAACACAATCTCATATTTAGGTACCCATAATATTATGGGTCCTCTTTTGTTAGTTTTAACCGACTTCCTATTATTCTGAGTCTTTGTGTAGCGAGTGATTTTTGGATGTGGTTGCGAAGCACGATCGCTCTGGTACTATAACTCGATTCATTTTTTATCCTATTAAAGCTGATGAAGGAAGGGAAATAGATGTCTCCAATTAACCCTGCTTGCATACTGAGGTTAAACAGTCAAAACTGTTGGTTTACAGATGCTACAAAGATTTGGGGTTTCTCCTAGGTTATTTTGTTGAAAAGGGGTGCTTTAGGCTATCGGTTAGGATGTTAGGACAAATATATGAAAGTATGGGATTTTGGGTTTTTGTTTAGGGTGCTCGCTAAGATTTTTCTTCCAATCTTATGCCTACGTATTCCCGTTTTACCGAAACAGGGAAATCAGAGCGTTCGTAGTTCCTCCTATTCTATGGGAGGAAATGGTGTTTTGGTGTCTTGTTTGAAGCCCAAGACGTGAAGCGAAAGGTGATCTATATCTTGTTCAAAGCCCAAGATGTGAAGCTGAAGGTGGTTTGTATCTTGTTCAAAGCCCAAGATGTGAAGCTGAAGGGTCTATTTGTATCTTGTTCGAAGCCCAAGATGTGAAGCTAAAAGGTGTTATCTTTAGAGAGAATTTGTCATCTCTAAAGAGGGTCTATTTGTCACAACTGTTTATAAAGGAGAATTACTTTAACCGGGATATGTGAATCCGGAAATGCCATAATTTCCTTTATAGGGGGGTTCCAACCTGAAGGAGAAGACTTTAACTCAGTGTAGAGCAATGCTATCTTTCCTTAGGAATTTTTCATGCTAAAAGAGGGACAGTGGCATGGATGTAAATAATCCAGAGGCTTGCCGCTTACAGCGATTAGATGAAGGGGAAGGAGTTATTGATGTTTGTATACTGTGAACGAGGCACATCTTTGATGCTAAAAGGTTGATTGGCTCAACCTGGGTTTTCTTATACAAATCCTAAGAGGAGGCTATTGGCCCAACAAGAGGGAGTTTTTATGTGTCTCGTACGAAGCCCGAGAGAGAGGCTAAAAGGTTTTGACTCGACGATGGAGTCTTTTGGTATCTCGTATAAAGCCCGAGATGGAGGCTATTTGACTCAATAAGAGAGTTTTTTTTTTGGTATCTCGTATGAAGCCCAAGATGGAGGCTAAAATTGTTAGCTCCGCTGGGGAGAATCATTGTACAAAGCCCAAGAGGAGGCTATGGTGCTGTTTCAGTTGAGTGACAGGTCCAGTATGCTGATTTAAAGAGAAAATCAGTTCTTATATGAGTAATGTTTGCACTCAGGGATTTTTGATTCGAGGATCAAGGTTATTTCCTGTTCTTTAAGGAAATGGGAAATCCAAAGGGTATATAGACTGTCCGAGTCTACGGGAGTCCTTCCTATTTTTGAAAGGGACTTGAGAATGTCTTTGAGACTCAAGGGAATTAGACTATCCAAGTCTATTGTTTCATCTTTTGTACTATGCTTTGAGAAACAGTAGTAGACTCTTGGAAAGACTGCTCTATTAAGATGACTGATTTCTGTTCCTATACCTCTAGGAGGTCGTCGGGACAATTTGTACGAAGCCCAAGAGGAGGCTGGAAACTTTTAAGAAGCCGAGTGGTCCTTGTATGAAGCCCAAGAGGAGGCTATCATTCCCGAAGGAAGAATCATTATATGAAGCCTAAGAGGAGGCTGTGAATACTTCTAAGAAGTCGACAGGTCCTTGTACAATGCCCAAGAGGAGGCGGGGATGCTTTTAGGAAGCCTGCGGGTCCTTGAACAATGCCCAAGAGGAGGCCGATGCTTTTAAGAAGCCGATGGGTCCCCAAACCCCGAGAAATTCAAGACAGGCCATTCACGAGGAATAGATCAAGCCAGGAAAGTTCGAGAATTTGGAAGAAACTCAAGAGATACCATTCACGGAGAAAATATCATCTCTGGGGAGTAGAGTTTCTTTGACAACTTCTACGAGTGACAGTCTATGAAAGGGTTCACCGAGAATGCTGCCTTTCATGTCTCCATATTGTTTAACCCCAAGAGGAGGGAAGACTGTTTCTGGTAATCCTATGGGGATCTAGTTTTAACTATTTAAGAGTGATCAACGGGCTTAATGCTAGACGTAGTTGTCGGGGAAACTCTAAATATCTATACTATTATTACACAGTTGATATGAGTTTATGAAAGAAGACTTACAGCGACACAGCCCCACAATACAGTTATATGTATATGAAAGCGGTAAATGAAAGCGTGTAAACACTTACTCGATTGTAGAGCTTCCATGCTGTTTGGTTAGTTGTTCAACAAAGAAAGATTGAAAAACAACAGTATATTCAAAACCAAAGGAGAAAGTTCTTTGAAAAAGAAAGATTTTGGGGCTTACAGCTCAAGGAGAGGCCCAGGGTTTTATCAGTGAGCGCACTGTTGTTTTGTACAGAGGGACTTATACAAGTGACTGAGGCCCAAAAATTGTTTTCTGTATAAAAAGGATGGGTCTTACACTCTCTCAAGAGGCCCAAAAGGTTTAAAGAAAAAAATGGGGCTTATAACATGAGGGTAGGCCCAAAGTTTGTTTTTCCGTTTGAAATGGCGATCGCGCCGAGATTTTCTTTTAACGCGAAGGGGCTTATACAATATCTGAGGCCCAAAATGTTTTGGTTAAAAGGGGATTGGGTCTTACACTCTAATAGAGGCCCAAGTGAGTTTTAAGAAAAGAAATGGGTCTTACTACTCGAGGGTAGGCCCAAGGTTTTTTTTTTTGAAAAGGCGACGATCGCGCCGTTTGTTTTTGACGGTATCGGGACTTATACAATATACTGAGGCCCAAAAATGATTTGGTCAAAAAAAAGATTGGGTCTTACACTCTATTAGAGGCCCATGAGTGTTTGAAAAAGTTTTATGATGGTGAAAATCGAAGAAATCCTAATTTTATCATTTTAAAAGTAAATTCTTAAAAGAAAATCAATACAAAATGATAAAAATACCAAATAAGCAACTTGTGATTTTTGGTTGGGGTTTGAAACATGATGTTTTAATCACAAGATGAAATAAAATTCATTTGGTCTTGATTTTCAATATGAGAATTCACTTTTAAAATGTTTTAAAAACATTAAAAAGGAATTTATTCACAAAAATACTAATTATATTAAATAAATAATATAAAACTAATTTTTTTTGTGGAATAAAATATTTTGGAGTATGAATAAGAAGTGTGTAAAACAGAACTGGAAAATGATGATTTTTGCTATGTAAAAGAATTGGTTGAATTTTTTGAGAATAAACTAATGTCACAACATCACATTCGACATCACTCATGAGTTTTGAAGATAAGAGAAAAAGGGAAGATGTCACAACATCACATTTGACATCAGAACTGCACCTTGGTTTTTCAACATCTTTGTTATCAAACTTCAAACATTCATAACTCTCACAATTTTTAACGAAATTAAAATCTGTAAGAACCTATCTTGACCAATTTTTCGCAAGGAATCCAATGGTATCACTCATACATACTGAAATTTAATGTACAACACACACAAGGCAAAAAACCAGATCTGTACCTTAAGTTTAAAACAACATAAACTCCACATATAAACATGTTAAAGTGAAAACAGTAGGAGGATCATAACATACACATTAAGGACTACATTTTTGCTTCAAGAATTGTTCAATATGATGCATGTATGTGGACATCAAAGGAAAGCATGATTCAAAGAATTCAAGTTGTGAATTTTACCTCTTTTTTGGAGATTTTGTGCAACCTACCAAGTGCTTTGTTCCAGAAATGATTTGATGCTTTGGACACCCTCAAATGACCTCTTGGATGCTTTTAGGATGATTGGAATCAGCTGGTACCTGCAAAAACACAAACTGTCCCTTTCTTGCAAAAGGGGTTAAAAGTGACCCAAATAACAACTCTCTCAAATGGTGTTCCAGATGGGGGGAGCCATTTGGGGCGGTTCAAGGATGATATTTGGAGTGTGTTTGAGGTTTTATCTGGTTTGGAAAGTGACTGAATCAAGACATGGCTTGAAAAATGCAAAAAGTCCAATTTTGAGGTTTTGAGAGGTGACTTTGTGATGTTGTGATTACAGGTCACTTTTGATAGTTTGGACAACTTACATATGATATATGTGAGGTGTGTGTGTGATTAGTTTGAGTGGAATTGCTCTCTAACTCAAAAACTCATAATTACTTGCTTTGGAAGGCAAATTTGAGGTGAAAGAAGAGATTTTGAGGAAAGCATCTGTTTGATGGCTTTGGTGTACTCAAACTGAGCACAAATGAGCTCTATTTATAATAGAGCAAGTTTGTTTTGGGATCCATAGTGAATGGCAACTGTAGCAGAGGTTTGGCCAATGTTGTCCAATGAAAATCCAAGTCTCCTCTAGAGGTTAGGGCACAGGCTGTTGGTTCCCTAGTTGTTGGAGGAATCTTGACTGAATTCAGTTGCAAATGTGTCAGTCCATGCCACCTCTAAGCATCCATTAAATGCTTCAATCCAAAATTGGAGTTTTGTCCCTCTTTTAGGCACTTCTAGGTTTGGCATGCTACTTCTTGTTCCAAGGACTTTGGAGGATTGGCTCAGTGATTGTCCCCTTTAGATTTGATCCTCAGACGTGTTCAAAATGATGACAAGGCTTAAAAATTCGTGTGGCACAAGAAATGTGCAAATCTGCCCCATGAAAAATTCAGCTGCAGCAAGCCTTTTTGTAAAATCCATAACTCCCTGCTCGAGTATACTACATAGACGTTCTAGGACTTTCTAGAAATCTGAGATGATGTACTTCAACTTTCATGTTTGACCCCAGACCTGGTTCAACTTGGATCATGGAGAAAAACAGCCTTGAAGTTGGGACATTCTTGCTGGAAAAATATTAGTGATGTCCTATGCAATGTTGGAACATCAGACAACTTTGAACATTAATAATTCCAAACTTTAATCACTTGTATCTTTTAATCCACTATGATATTTTGAGTTGAAGTGAATTGCATCTTTGATGCTTGTCTTGCATGGTGACAAAGCTTGAAAATTGGGTGGCACAAGAAAAGTGCACAAAATTTGTCCTAAAAAAATCAGCTCGAGCAAGGCCTGTTGTGAGGTTCATAACTCCTTGCTCAAGTTGAATTAATGGGAGTTCTTATACATTTTGGAAAGCCCTAATGACATACTTTAACTTTGATGTTTGACTTTGGTCTTGGTTCAGCTTGCAAAGTCATCAAAAATGGTCTTGACCTTGTGTAGTCAAAACTGTCCTAAAAGCTGTCATGAAAATTCTGCTTTATCAATGCTTTTTACAAAAATCATATCTCCTTGCTCGAGTATGCTACAAGGACGTTCTAGGACTTTCTGGAAAGCTGAGATGATGTACTTTAACTTTCATGTTTGACCCCAGACCTGGTTCAACTTGGATCATGGAGAAAAACATCATTGAAGTTGGGACATTCTTGCTGAAAAAATATTAATGATGTCCTATGCAATGTCAGAACATTGGACATTAAGAATTCCCAACTTTGATCACTTATATCATTCAATCCTTATGATATTTTGAGTTGATTCCTTCTACAATGTTGAAGTATCAAATACCCTCTTTAAAAGTAGCTCTTACGCAAAATCAATGGATGCTTGGATCAATAGTTACAACCTTGAAAAGTTGTGCACTTGAACATGATTTTAACTTAGAAAAAATTTCTAAGTTTCTTTCAATTTGATCAATTTTGCAATTTTGCATGGTTTCTTGATTTAAATTTGACCAAATTAAATCATCCATCATATTTTCTTGAGTAATGGCTTGTGAAGCTCATAGTTGACCAAAAAGTCAAACTTTGACTTTCTGCGTCAGTTGACTTTGTATTAGATGAACTTGAGGCTTGATCCACTTGGAATGTTGCACTCTTGTGCCTAATTGTTGACGTGGGAGTCCCCTTGATCCTTTGTGGATGTTTGAGAGGTTAGACAAGTTGAAGATCATGTCATTCCTTGATTGATCATTTGTCTAAAGGCTTTGAGAGGGTTTGAAACCCTAAGCTTGATTGTAGTGAATGCTCAACAATTCCTTGAGGAGATTGATGAGGCACAAAGGTACATCCATATTGTGCTGATGATTTGCACCATGATGGGAAATCTTAGTGGTCAAAATTTAGGGTATGACACTTTGCACGATAAAAGGGTCTAGACTCATTCCAGACTTCTTACTTATAAATTTTTTGTCTTGGATAAGTTTTGACATTGGCTTCTAAACCCTTTAGAACCTTTGATCCATAAGTATTAGGTTTCGATATCTTTAGAACCATTGACTTGAGACTTTTGGGTTCTAGATTCTTCAGAACCTTTGATTTCTGAATGTTAGGTTTTGATTTCTTTAGGACCATTAACTTTGAAGTCTCAGGTATTGATTTGTTTGGAACCTTTGATTCTGTTATCTTAGGTTATGATTAGTTCAGAGTTTTGCCTTTATCAGAAGCAGACACAAAATAAGTTTTCAGCATTGTTTAAGCACTGCTTGAAGAAGAAGTGTCTGGGGACATTTTCAAGAGTGAGCTTTTGGATTAACAAATTTCTCATTGAAACCCATACCTTTTCCTTTGCTCTTACTTACTCCATATATCATGGAAGCAAGTTTTGTTCTCTCAAGACCAATTATGATAAAATCTTGAAGAGCCATTTCATGCTCACTCAAGGTTTTATAAGACATTTTATTTACATGAGCAATGTGATCTCTCTTCAAAGTTTCAATTTTATTTTGAGAAGTTTTTAGTTCTTCTTTTAGAAGATCACATTGCTTTTTCAATGTTTTCATGTGTCTTTCCTTGTCTTGGAAACAACTCATGAGTTTTTGAATGAAATCAATTAGATTAGAACGAGATAAATTAGAAAATACCTCATCTTCTTTGTCAGAATCTGAATCAGAAATTAATTCATATTCTGTGTTAGAGGATGCGAGAGCCATCAGTGCCAGATTTTTTCTCCCTCATCTTTATCTGAACCATCTTTGTTATCAACTTCATGCCATATTGCCATGAGACTCTTCTTAAATTTATTTCTGAACCTGTCATTTTGGAAGCTTTCTTTCTTTGGTCTGTCTTTCTGCAGATCAGTAAAATCAACTTTGAAATGACCATGTTTCTTGTAGTTGAAGCAATTCTCCTAATCATCTGCTTTGTCTTTAGAACTAGATCCTCTAAAGCCTATGCTTCTTCCATAAAATCTCTTATTCCTTTTTGTCAGTTGTTGAAACTTCCTGATGATAAAGTTCATTTCCTCATCATCAGAGCCACCATCAGAAACTTCTTCATCAAAAGCTTATTTTGATTTCCATACTTTTGAGGATCTGACGGCTTTACCACTAGATTTTTTAGCTACTGACTTCAAATCCAGTGTTTTAGATTTCATCATAGGCTCATCTCCATTTAGTTCTATTTATGGCTCTGAAGATTGCTTATCAGACTTTCAAGGCTCAGCGTATTCAGGTCTTTAGCCTCCTGAATAGCTATGACCTTAGGTTTGTATCTAGCAAGGAGACTTCTCAAAATTTTCTTTACATGGTCAGATGTAG
Organism: Lathyrus tuberosus; assembly: GCA_022829125.1. Taxonomy (NCBI): domain Eukaryota; kingdom Viridiplantae; phylum Streptophyta; class Magnoliopsida; order Fabales; family Fabaceae; genus Lathyrus; species Lathyrus tuberosus. The sequence goes on along the minus strand of JALAZF010000012.1, from coordinate 18,029,343 downwards.
TGTAACTTCTACTCAAAACCTGAAGGCCTGATACAAGAACTTGAAACCTAGAAAACATGGTTTCAATGTCTTCATCATCCTTCATTCTGAACAACTTGTAATGTTGTACAAGAAGGTTAGCCTTAGCCTCTTTGACTTGTTGGTTCCCTTCATAAGTAGAACACAAAGATTCAAATATAGTCTTAGTAGTTAACTTATCAATGATTTTGATGTATTCAGGATGAGGTATAACCTCTATTAGAATACCTCTAACTCTATGATGTTTTTTATAAATTTTATTTTGAGCTGGTGTGAGAATTTTCCTATCCTTTACCATTCCAACACCATCAACTACAATGTCAAGTCTGTCTTCAAGGATATCCCATAAATCATCATCAAGGTCAATGATATAGGTATACATTTTAATTTTCCACCATTCAAACTGAGTGGAGTCACCCCTGAATGTAGGTGGTTTAGCCGAGTAATGAACTTTTTTAGTAGTATTATAGTCATTGGGTAACCACCAGTTCCCGTCGTTCTAGATGCACCTGACATGAAGGAACACATATTTTTCTTAGGATCTTTTTCTGCACCACTGTGAAGTGTTTAGCACAGACCATGCTCTAATGCCAACTGAAGGTGAGAAAAATACACAAGAAGGATGGGGGGGTTAAATTGTTTATGCAAATTCTTTTACACTTCTGAAAATCAACTTCAGAATCAGAACAAGTTCAGAGTCTGATCAGAGATGTTAACAACAGAATAAACAACAGTCATATGAAAGAAATAAAGCAACACATAGAGTTATACTGGTCCCTCTCCTAAACTAAGATAAGTCTAGTCCCCTTGTATCAACAAGAGATCTTCACTATAATCATACTGATTACACTTTGCTCAAGCAAACTAGTAAGAGACTTCAACTGCTCAATCACACTAGAAAGATACTTCTGCTCAAGCTACCTAGCAAGAGACTTCTGCTCAAACACACAGGCAAGAGACTTCCAGGGCTCAAGCAAACCACTAAGAGACTTCCACTGCTCAAGCAAACTAGTAAGAGACTTCCTCTACTTTAAAAAAGCAGTTTAGTAGAATAGTTAACAATTATACTTGATGTTCAATCAGAAGTATAAAAGTAGTACAACAACCACAAAGGTTCTTAACACTTAAGGTTTCTAAGATATACAAAGATAAGAAACCTTAAGAACTTATGCAATAACAATTATAAAACTTTAGCTCAAAATTATGAACAATATTGTTCTATCGTAGTGTTGTAACCTTCTTTCAAATCTTCAACTCCCTTTTATAGAGGCGGAAAAAGAGTCGTTGGAAGGTGACTTGCATAAGAGTTCTTTGTTGGGAAGTAGTTCAAGAGAGACGTTGGAATATGAATCCGGTTAAGATTTAAGTCCATTGAGTAATAACATTTTCCATAGCATCTTTCTCATACTAGGTATCTACCAAAAGGTTGGATAAGACTTAAGAGGTCACATTACTATTCCTTGAGCCTTGCACAACGAAACCCTAGTTTACTTTCTCCAAAAATTGGTGTTTGACAAGACTAGCCTACTTTGGAGACAAAGTATGGAATAGAAGCTAAGCACCTTTAGCCGAGGTCTTCAGAGTCTGAGCTGTCACCAGAAGCAGGGATACCTTGATCAGATTCTGATCCTTCAGAAGCTGATATACCAAGTTCAGAGTCATCAGGTTCTGATCCTTCAGAATCTGAGTCTTTTAGCTTCTCTACATAAGCTTTCATCAAGGTCAATTCTTAGTTGAATTTTAAGCTTATTATTCTGCATACTGATATAAATATTAGTATACCCAATTGTTATTTAAGTAATTTTTTATTATCAAAACCTAAGGGATATGAACAATTTTGTTCTAACAAAGTTCAAGTGTCAAAAAGAAGGAAAGGCTTCTCAACATCAAGTATCAAGAGTTATCTCAAAAGGATCAAATATGTTCTAAGTTATTGAAGGACAATGATGGAAATAGACATTGATCATGTGATAAAAGGTTGAAGTCCAAGCTCATTCAATTATGAAGATTACATAAGCCATTGATGTTGATTTAAGATGAATTGATCTTGTTGCAAAGGTATTTGATTATAATTTATAGTATGTATATCCTTAAATGCTTAGAAAATCCTTTATCTTTTCATCTCAATTATTTCTAAGCATTAATGTATAAATACCTTGCATGCCAAGTCTTTTGGAAAATTATTTTTCAAGTTACACAACAGTGTAGCCGGTTAAACTCTGTTGGTAACCGGTTACGAGTTCAAATTTTACTAGTTTTTTTTTTAAATTGCTGAAGGTGTAACCCTTACACTATTTATGTAACCTGTTACATACTCTGGAACTTTGAAACTTTTTAAAAGTACAAAATTACAGAATTCAATGTTTCATCAACCATTGCCATTCTAAACCAATGCAAACCTTCATGAAACATCTACCAACATGTAAAACTGATCCAAGATGTTTCATAAGGTGTATATAAGGTAATGATCATTCAAATTCTAATTTACCTTGTTCACTCAAGTTTTAACAACAAATCAAATATGCTTAAGAGTTTTTCTCTATCCAAAACCTTGAAACTTTATATGTATAAATTTTTATATCATTGCAAAATGTTTTTGAGCATTTAAGGTTATTTGAATTATACATTGAAAAAGAAGATCAATTTTTTGTATTGAAATTGATTCAAGAACAACTTCATATATTCATATTTTTTCAGAAGTTGTAATTGATCACCAAGTGTGCGGTGACTTAATTTATAATAGAAAGTGGTGTTTTTTCTAAGTGTTGCAAACAGAAAGTGGCGTGTTTTCTGATTTATGTGAGAATCATCATAATGTTTGATGGTTTGTGAAAAGGTCTTTTGAATTGGGTTGATTCAAAGTCCACCATATGTTTGATATGTATATGTTAGAAGATTGTAGGAAAGTCTAGGTCTGAGGCTGTACATAGATCTAACATAGTGAAATCCTTCACGTAATGTGGAGGAACTGACTGCCTTTATTTGGAAAGAGGAACCAAGATATATCTTTGTGTTCATTTACTTTACTACACTTTATTCCCAAAAAATAAAAGAATAAGAACATCTGCAAAATAAAAAGAAAATTTCATAAAACCTAATTCACCCCCACTTAGGTTGCCCTATATACTTACAATTGGCATCAGAGCATGTTAAGGTAACTTAATTACTCCTTGATCCAAAATTAATTCTTTCGCTAATCTTGTTTTTGCAGATGGTGGCAACAATGACAAACCTCCATGTTTTGTTGGTGAATACTATGACTTATGGAAAATTCACATGCAAATCTATTTAGAAGCACAAGGAGAAGAAATATGGGATGTTGTTGAAAATGTACCATATGTTCCTACAACAATCATAAACAATGTAGAACAAATAAAGATGAAAGGATCATGGGATAATGATGACAAGAAAAAATGTTATATGATAAGAAGGCAAAGAGCATTCATGCATCTGCACTAGGTATGGATAAATTCTTTCGTGCGCCAAAATTTTCAACAACAAAATAAATTAGGGATATGTTAGAAGTAACACATGAAGGAACAATATAGGTAAACAAATCCAAACTAAATACTTTATCATAAGAATATGAATTGTTTAGAATGTAGCCCGGTGAATCAATTCTTGATACTCAAAATATATTCTCACATTTAACAAATCATTTGATGGCTCCTGGAAAAAAATTTACAAATTATGATTTGAATCTTAAAGCCCTTAGATCATTGACAAGGGCATGACAACCAAAGGTGACATCAATATCAAAAAAGAAAATACTCTCTAAAATGTCTTTGGTCGCATTGTACGAAAAACTTCAAGAACATAAAATAGAACTTTAAAGGCTAGAAAAGTATGAAAATTCAGTAAAGAAACCCAAAAGTCTTTCCTTAAAAACTAGATTCAAAGACCATGATAGTAATCAAGAGGATGGATCTCAATCCACTAGTGATGAAGATGATGCTCTAATTAAGAAATTTGAAAAAAAAATTAAAGAAGGAAAGGACAAAGGAAATCAGTCAGAAAGAAGCACCAAAAGTTACTTGTTTTGAATATGGAAAAGGAGGACATATCAAAAGTGAATGCCCTGCATTTTAAAAGAATAATAAATTCAAAATCAAGAAGGACAAACAAAAATGAGATAAGTTCATCTTCACATGAAGAGCAAGCTAACATGGCATTAATGGCTTTACATCATTCAAATGATGAACAATGCGTAACCAAACACAAGTAAAAGTATCTTTGTTAAAGTTAGCACAAAATTCAACAATGTGTAACCAAAGAACGTGAATGTTGTAATTCCTCAAAAAATGTCTTATGTTAAAAATAATTCATATGGTAGATATAATTCATATGCATATAAAAACAGTAGTGTTCATAAACCTACATGTTTTTATTGCATGACAAAAGGCCATAATCCTAATGCTTTCTACATAAGAAACTATGATGTTCCTTATGATGAATATGTATGGATAAGGAAGGGAACTAATCCAAGAGGGCCCAAAGAATATTGGGTACCTAGAAAGTAATATTAATTTTCTTTGTATGTACTTGAAGACCATATGCTAATATTGTCAAATTAAAATTAGTTGTTCAGGATATAATAAGACCATATGATATGGTAGGATTAAAGTGTCATTTGATTAAACATGATTTGAAGAACATTAACATTGATATCAACATTAACATCAAATCATTGTAAAAAATAGTCAAAGCATGAATTGAAATATAAAGGGGAAGATGTACAAGACATGATGAACTTAACTCTCATTGTTATTCAACAAAATCAAGGTACATGCTATTTATCTCCTTTATACTAAAATGCCCATCACATAATACTTATGAATAAATTTATTTATGAGCATGCATCATGTGTTCTCTTGATTATCCATCCATATTTTCCTTAATCAAAGTTTATAAGTGTTGTATCATGTTTGTACCATATTTTCATAAGCCATTAGTGCATAAAATCAAGATTTTTTTTCAAAATTTCACAGCATGTAACCGGTTGCACGAAAGGCGTAACTGGTTACACCTTGAAATTTTATGATTTTTTTACAGCCCCGACAGAGAGCGATTACACCTAACATGTAACGAGTTACACCCACAAAAATTTCAATTTTCTCTTATTTTATGGTTAATGTAAGATATATGACTCTTGGTAATGCTATTTCTTTTTTGAGCATCTTTTGATCGTATCTATGTTTGTCTCTTTTAATTGTATGCATGTGTGTATTCCTTGGTATTATTGATTTGATATTATCACCCATCTTTCCCTTCTTTTTGATAATGTCAAAAGGGGGAGAAAGAATGTATATTTTGTTTTCTCTTTTGTTTCAAGTTCAAATACATGTATATGAATTATAGAAGTAAATGATTCACAAATCAAGGGGCACACATGTTTTAGGGGGAGACACATGTAAAGAATGAGTTTTTTCCAAAGAAATAAAAAACACAATGTCAAGTTTTTGTCATCAACAAAAAAGGGGAAGATTGTGAATACAATATTCCTAAGTATTAAGTTTTTATGAAGACAAAAGAATGTCAAATTCAAGTGTCAAAAAGAAGGAAAAAGGATTCTCAACATCAAGTATTAAGAGTTATCTCAAAAGGATCAAATATTCTCTAAGTTATTGGATGACAATGATAGAAATATATATTGATAATGATGATAAAAGGTTGAAGTCCAAGCTCATTCAAGTATCAAGATTACATAAGCAATTGGATGTTGATTTAAGAGGAATTGATCTTGTTGCAAATGTATCCGATTATGATTCATAGTATGTATATCCTTAGATGCTCATAAAATCATTCATATTTTCTTCTTAAATGTTTATCATTAAATGCTTGATGCAACCGCAAGTGCACGGCTGTGCGAAGTAATAAAATAAACATCAAACCACAGAGATCAATGATTTAAGTACTGAATTCTTTTCCTATCAGTGTATATCTAGAGAAAAAATAGGGATTTTGGTAAACAACTTAACATAAAAAGAATTAAATGAAAATAGCTTAACAAAAAAATCACTTAAATCTCAGTCGGGGCAAACATGACCCGAGGTTACACTTCATATTCTAACACAATCACACGATCCTTATTACTTCAATTACGAGAATTCCATATAAATTATAGAAAATAGATTATTATGGGCAATACCTATTTTCTCCAGCGCATTGCCTCTATTGACGATGAATAATATGTCTGCTTTTGCACGACTGAATTATTCTTCGACGAGTCGTTACTTTTGCCTAGCTATATATTTTTTTCAAATACTTCCAAGCGCTTTTGCAGTTTTGGACAAGGTTGTTTAAAAATCTGCGCTCCAGTATCGAAACATATCCTCTCAGACTACGACCAATAACTTAGAACCACTTAATTTTGTAACGAAGTTGGAATAAACGAACTTAGATTATAAAATAAGTCTAAACTAAAATTTGAACAATCGATAGTAACGTATCATTCAATAGGTCATAAGATAATCCCCATAACCCCTAGTCCCTAATGTACTACTCACTCATGGTAAGTGCAAACAAAATCAAATCGTTTTTTATTATCGAATTCATATCAAGCAATTATAACAGATGAATAATTCAAGAAGAAAGAGTAATAAAACCGGAGTTATGATTAAGTCTTGATCCACAATTTCTCCCTTGGAGACTTAAGTTACAAAGAAAAGGAAGAACAAAAGATACGTAGAAACTTGGAATGAAAATTGTGATGAAAGTTGGGATCTAAAACTCATAACAGGCTATGAGTTTTATATCCAAAAGTAAAAGTGCATAAAATCCTTGTCTTAATAAGAATTATTCAGATTTGCAACATATCAAATATTGCCTAAGAGCCACAATAAAAAGATAATTAATCTAGTTATGGAAACAATGAAAACTTGACAACTTTCTCTCGCCTCCCGGCTACGCCCCATATCAGCTAACTTTTGTACTAAGAAGCTTTAAAGGGGGACTGCTACGAAGGTACACTAACTGTAGTAAAGCCACAAATCTATATCCCCCATTTCGGAGACCTCTCCAACTATGCTTTCAACTTAAGTATCTTTTTCCTATTTTCCCCTTCCCCTTTCATTTGGATAATCAATATTAAGGCAATTTATTTATTTTTGTCGCCGCATACACAAGATCAATCAGGAGTTTTTTTGTTGCTTTAGGCACTTTTTTATTCTTTTTTGTTCGTTTGTGATGAATTTACGCACTTTGCCGTTTATTGGCCCACTTTAGGACGACACTTTGAGTATTAAACCATCGTTAGGCTAAATAACCAGGTGAGGGTTACCCAACTTAGAAGGTAGTTGCCTTTTTATTGTCGTTTCATCATTTGGTGCCCAAGATTAATGTTTCCTAACCAACCATACACTTGCGCGGGTCTAAATTATGCCGGGCTATCACTTAGAATTAATTAAGGGTACTTTTCAAAAGCCAAGTACTATGGCACAAATCTACATGTTAGACTCGCGTCCTACTTCGAGGGACCTACGGTGTTCGGGTAATACCTATGTTTTCAAACTTTCCCAATGTCCCTAGTCCTAGCCTTTCTTCCTTAAACTCTATATACTTTCTCGTTTTCCCCATAACCGAAGCTTATCATGAAATTTTTTTGTACGGTCCTAGTTAGGGAAAAGCTACGAAAAAGCGGTCTTATTGAAACAAACAAATCGAAAATAGCTAAAAAAAGAGAAAGAAACATGAACATAAAAATGCAAGAAATAAAAGTGCAAGAAAATTAAACAAAAATTCAAGAAAATAAAGAAGTACCCCATCAACTTGAACCAAACATTGTCCTCAACGTTTTAGAGCAAGAAAGAGGGAGTGAAACTCACAAGAACCTCACTCGGGTGGTGAGAACCGCAACATGAGTTGTTGCATCATTGCTTGGACGTCATTCAATACCAATCATTGCCTATTTTGTTCTACCTTCATCCCTTAGATCTCTGATTGGACCCACTCCCACATATCTTGGTTTGCATTTGAAGCGCCCACTTCGTATTGGGTGGAAAGTGTGGGTGGAGGAACAATGTCCTCTTCCATGGAGGTACCTGTAGGATAGTTAGAATTATCAGGTTCGCCCTCATCCTCATATGTGCTATCTAGAGAGGGGACACTCGCTTGATAAAGCCAATTATTTGAAACATCAATTCTCACAGTTTTGTATTGGGCAAGTCAACAATGGACTTGTTTGGCATCATCACCGCACAGGTGTTTTCGTCCACATAAATCATCCCTTGATGAACAAGGGCTTCCATATCAATTTTACTTTTTCCCTTAACAACATGGTCCTCAGCTAAATTTAACTCAAAACCAAGGAACTCGGCGATTTGGGTAATCATACCCCCACCGAAATGTCTCTGATGGCCGCTTGAGAAACCTTACCCAAATAATTTTCTGTAAAGGCGCCATCATTAAGAATTCCATTAGTGGTTATGCAATGCAAGAAAAAGAGTTACCTTTGGGTAGCCACTTGTCGTACCTTGAAAAATGAATACGACCTCGCGGAGCACAATGCACTCTTATGAGAAGGACTTACAGAGTCGCCTTCGAACTTAATTTATTCCCAAAGAGGGAAAGTGAAAATATCAATAAAACCCCTAAAAGAACAACAATGATATTGGTCGTCGCAACCAAATAAGGGTTTGGGACTCGATTACGCAAGGGGAAGGTGTTAGCACCCATTTAGTTAGCGTCAAACGAATGTTGGCGTGATGATAGTTTGTAATATTCTTCTTATTGAGCGAGAAAAAATAAAAGAGAAATGTTTTTGGATTTTTTATTAATGTGTGAAAGACTAAAAAAAGATTTTTTATTAGGGTGCCTGACACGATTTCAAAATCCCGCTTCTACGTATCTCCGGGTGCGATGGAGAACTCAAGGCTTACGTAGTTCAGGGTAGAAAATGTTTTGTTTGTTGGTCGATTTTAGAGAAAGATATTTTCTCTCAATCGACGAAAAAAATTACTCACCCAAAACAGGTGAGGAGCAGGCGTTTTCATCACATTGAATAGATTTCTAGATATCAACATTCACAGGAAAACGTCACTTATCTCAACTCACACGATTATGGACGAAGCATTGTTTCGCATCATCTTGAAATTAAATATCTTTCGTTTTGAAAAAAAAATGTTTTTGAAGATCGCATGACGACGAGAAAAAGAGTTTGATTGGTTGAGTGTGTTATAGGCGAATGACGAACGCTTGACGAGAATGAGACATAAGCCTCCAGATCAATCATTCAGGGTTCCACCAGAATGCTAGACTCCAATGATAATTTTTTATTCAAGGTATTTAGAAATGGTTTGATGGACAACGAATGCTCAATAAGAACAAGTCGTAAGCCTTGAAATTGATTATTTAATGGTGTCGCAATGCAAAAATCAACCGGCGAGAAAATAGAAAAGTCGCCACCGAACGTTATTTATCCCGACGAAGGGAAAGAAAATTATCGAAGATAACCTAAAGGAGGGAAATACATGGTCATCGCAACCGTAGTCTGGGTTCGGGAGTCGGTTACGCGAGAGGAAGGTATTAGTACCCCTCGCGTCCGTTGTACCCAATGAGATCCACGCTTGTTTTCTAATTAAAGGGTGTGTTATCTAAAGCCTAGTGTTAAACGGAAATGAAAGACAAAAGGAGACTCGATAGGACATCGGCATCCTAGGCCTACGTATTACCTCGTGCAATGGGAAAGTCAGAGTCAACGTAGTTCGGAGGACTGCGGGTGAAATGAGGGAAGGTTTCTTGCCAAGACATCGCTATCCTGTGCCTGCGTATCCTCAATCAGAAGAGAAAGTGGAAATCAGAGCAGTCGTAGTTCGACCTACGAAGCCACAAATTGGTTAAGTGTTTTATGAGCGACGTTAAGCTCACGTTCCAGCAGTTAGGTCGATGCCTGTTTGCGGTAGAACGAAAATAACGTGCTCTTTTCTGAAAATGATTTGAAACCTATCCCGAAGGATAAAAAAGACTTGCATCTGGTTTGTGTTTTTTTAGACAGAAGTGAGTTAAGTTAGTTTGAAACTCGTATCGCACTAAAGTCTATGACATAGGATCGAATGTGTTGCAAGATCGACCCAAGACGGGACTTATACAAAACACCATAGACAAGGTAAGGTGGGACTCGCGCTTATCACTTCCCATGTACTTAAGGCTCGTGGCGTACAATACTTGTATTTATTAAGTGTCTTTGCTTTTCTTTTAGAGAGAGAAGAGAGACTCAAATGGTTAAAAGAAAAATCTAAGGGGATCTCCATCCTAGAAGTTGTCATTCAATGATTGATCCTATAGTTGAGGTTAGGAAAGGGAACTCCTACCTATGTTAGCATGCTTGGATTGGTAACCTAATGTCTATCCTACTTTGAACCTAATCCAAAATTAGATTCAATCTAGGAATCCTAAGGGAACATGTGATCATACACAAGTAAGCATTAGATGATTCAATCACAATTCAAAGAAGTAAAGAAGAGGACATGAGATGAAAGAGAAGTCTAAGTGGGGAAAATAATGTAAAGTAATACAAGTACTTACCAAATTCAAACTAAGCTCAACTATTAGATAGTTGAAAGAAGTCTGCAAAATAATGCACTTATGCTCATGCAAATGTCCTAAGACTACATTAGAAGTGATGTCAATCACTTAGCAAAAGGAAATGGACTCAAATGAGGTGAGAACCTATATAGGTCAGTAGCTATGTCCTATTGTATCACATTCATGTCAATAAGCAAAGGAAGCTCAAAAAGATTTAAATCATGTACCATATCTTAACTCAAACAAATGTCATCACAATGTTCATGTAAGATACACTTCAAAAGCTCAAACATGTAAACTTGAAGGAAGAAACCACATAGGGAAGTAGCATTACATGTAATAATCCATGCAAATTGAGGTTTAAGAAGTCAAGATATGATCATTAAATCCACACCAAGTCATGTTCACAAGATTGGGCAATTCTACACAAAGATGTCCCACTTATGAAGCATTATTCACTTATGAACATACAATTAACAAGTAAGCATTAAGTTGACATTTGAATGACCTAAGTCAGAAGCTAATTCACGTGTTCAATTCTTAAAGGTAACATCAAGTTGTCACAAAAGTTTCATGTCAAACACATTCTCAAAAGTTAGAACAAGTAAGGACCAAAATCAACCCTAATCTTCTTCTAAGGGCATGTGAACTTTCAATCATATAAAGTAATGAACAAAGTCACATAAAGTGAGTGTATAAACCATACAAGTCAGTAGAAAATGACCTATAATATTTCATGTTTAAGTCTCATAAACATTGAGCAAAGATGGCATTCAAATGTCTCAAGCAAAAGTTGTGAAGGTTGATGCATAATCATGTTCAAATTCACACTAGAGTTACATCAATTAGAGGCATTAAAAAAGACCTATAACATGGTACGGAAAGGCTTTACCTCATGCTATATCAAGTGTAAATCAATGATCAAAAGACCCCAAATGGATTGCATAAAGGCATCATCAAAATCCAATCACTTAGGCAAGCATTACACAAGAATCGGGTATGCATTTAGGGCTCAAAGCAAGCATATAGATCATGATCAAAAATCAACATCAAAGCATCATAATGGCCTACAAAATATCATCATGAATGTGTCCAAACATGTCAAGGAAAATAGCTCAAGAGAGGTCACACATAGTCATCAAGTTTACCCTAATTCTAGGCACACATCAAAACACTAGACATGGAATGAAATATTCATGAAAATAGTTAGAAGCCTTGAAAAATCATGAAAGTTTAACCCTAACATGATGACGCCAGTGGCTAAACATGCCCCAAAATATGGCCAAGATTATACACAAAAGGTGCTCAAAGAATAGCAAATATGTGGCAAGGTATCAATCAAAGACCATTCTAAGCAAGTAAAAAAAAGAGCATTCAAAATGCACCAAAAATTAATGGAAAAAATCCCAAATGATCATCAATATGTCCTCTAATCATGTGTCTAAAGGCATACAAAAATTTAGGTCAAAAATAGTTGGGAAAAATTGGGTTTCAAGGCATAATGTGCAAGGTATGTCAATTTGAACACATTCAAAACAAAATTCCAAAACAAATATTAAAAATATTCAAAAATGGAATTAAAAAAATATTGAAAGTTAATTAATGTCCTAAAGAACCTCTATGAATTTTCTTGTAATCTTCTAGTGACTAGAAGTATTTTTAGTAATTCAAAATTAAACGTGTATGAAAAATAAAATGAAAGAAGAATGTAAAAGGCAGTGGGGTGCGCCATTAGCAAATTCCTAATTCACATTTCACTAGGCCAGACAACTGGGGGGGTGGGGAAAGCAATGCGTAGGCCCATTTCACAAAAATCCATTTTGTCTGATTTTATTATTATCATTATTTTCAGAAAATAAAAGCAAAAAAAGAAATGAATTAGGCACGTGTGTATTACATAATCAGTTCATTAATGCGTTGGCTCTATATGATAGGTGGGATTAAAACATATGGGATCAGAATAATACGCTGGCAGGTCTCTGCACATGTGGATAAAAAATTTTAACATGGCCCAATCATGAGAGGACACACGCGCATAGGTTGAATAAGGTTGAAATTCTCAGACGCCGGAGCTAAGCTCCGATCGTCTTCTCCAGTGGGTCGCCACCGTGAGCTTGGATGAAGCTCTCCAGAAATGAAAATGAAAGACCCTCTCCCACTCGTTTTTCCACGTAGAATCCGAATCTGATCTTAGAATTAGCATTAGGTCACTCTAAGATGCAAAACGAAGAGAAACATCTCATGCCCTAAAAATCAAAACTCCATGAAATGCGATAAACAAAACCATAAATATTGCCTACAAAATGTAGGGCTTCAGACGCCAATAATTACATGATCCTACACCTCCTAAAGCACCCTAAAATGATGCCAAAAATTCAAGAATCTAACTGTAGCGGGGAAATTTGTGAGTGTAAGCTATTGATTAACTTAACTCAAAAATAAACAAGAGTCGCCACCGCACTTTTATTTTTATCCAAAAAGGAAAGGAAAAAAGAGCGAACAAAACCTAAAGAGTTCTAAAAGAACAAAGAGATAAAGGGTAAGGGGGTTGGTTATGTAAAGGGAAGGTTTTACGCACCCAATACATCTATAGTACTCTATAGGAGCCCTTTGATGTATTCATGCTTTTTGGTCTGAAAATGGTTTGCTTGAAAAATATTGGGAGAGATGAGAAGAGAAATATTTTTTAATATTTCTGTGTTTGGAGAGACTTATCGCCTCATGCCTACGTACCCACGATGTGCAATGTAGGATCAAAACCTCGTAGTTCGTGGTACAAAGAGCGAAAATTATTGGTTATGGTTTATTTTATCTTGAAAAAGACAACCCGTCATTCCCAAGAGAGAATACTTAACTAATTACCCAAAGGTATGGGAAAGAGGCATTTGCACCACGTTAAGATGGAGGATTTTCTTGGATTAACATCAACAAGACTAATCACTTCAACATCTAAGTGGAAAATGACCATACTTTCAACAAAATACCATGGTTAGGAGTTTTACATCTCATAAAAAAGAATGACTCATGTCTAATTCTTTTGGAAAAGTTTAAAAGAAAAAGGTGCATAAAAGCACAAAAAAATTGGATGAGTTTTGTATTTTTTTAATGTTTTTATGAAATGGTCAAAGTATGATTAAGATGGATTGGCATTTATTAAAGAAAACAAAATTTAAAAAAAAAATCACTTGACCAAAGTCAAGGTTTTATTATGAAAGCGGTTTTAAGTTTGAAAACAATAAGGTTTTGAAAAAGGGAGAGGATTTTGAAAATTTAAGAATGGGGAGGAGAAGAAGTGACTTTCCTAGTGCATAAAATAAAAGCTAGGGAAAATAATGATCTAACCAAAAAGGAGCCACTTCAAAGCAATATTAAAAGAATTCCATCCTTAAGCAAATTGGCCGAATAAAGGCAAGTCTTCAATCAATACTCCAAGCAAAGGGATAAGAAGTCCTAATTCTAGGTCCATAAGTCTGATATTACTTCAAAAGAGGTCCATAAAGAGATCACTCCAAAGCATAGGATAATAACCAATAGTCCAAGATGAGGAGAATTAAGTTTTTTTTTGTTTAAGCCTTTATTAATGTTTTTAAGTCCAAATGGACAAAGAAAAAAAGGCATAAGCATAAACATGTGTCCAACGGACAAAGGAAAAATTGCGGAAGCATAAACATGATTTGAAATGATAATAATGAAGCATAAAAAATAAAAGAGATAGGGAGCGAGAAGGACACATAAACAAAATTAATATAATAATATTGTTAGTAAGTTAGTGATTAGTTGTTAGAGTAAGTGATCAATAATAATTGAATAATTGCACTTAGGTCAAGATTAATGAAAACTCATTAGAGGATTGATAAGACCAAAGCCTCATAACAACAAGTTTCATATGTTTTGAACCAAAAGACAAATAATCAATCATTCTTGATAGTTTTCCGATACGGGACATATGTTGCGCTATGTTAAGAAATCACCGAGTAATTTACGGAGTAATTACCCTACAAATGAGGCCGATCAATAGATCTTTGTGCTAATGCATGCTAGATGAACGATATGTAAATCGTCATCCGAAAGCAATACCGCACGAAAAGAAAAATGGTAACGATCTAGTCTTGATCGAAATTCAACCAAGGAATTCCAAGATCACTTAGACTTTCATCGATCAAAAAGAAAATAGATGAAGAAAAGTGGATCTAACATTTATGATCCACACAACCAACAATAAAGAAATTTCAAGAAAATAAAATCAAAACTATTTTTAATAATTTTTCAAGAAATGTTTAGAAAGAAAAACAAGATCAAAATACTAAAATCCTCAACAAAAAAATCTATTATATATAAAAAAAGAAAAAAAAACAAGAAAAATAGTAAAATATTTTTTCTAATTAAAAAAAGAAAGAAAGTAAAAAAAATAAACAGAATGAGGTTTATATAAAAAAATGGTGGTGTGTAGAGATCTACATGGGCTCTAGGCCCAAAGTCACATAAAAAAAATAGAAGTTAAAACACAATTTAAACGATCAGAAAAAAAATAAACCAAAAAGGGACTTCATCTTCTTCCTCCATTCGCCGTGACACTATTCACATATTTTCCATGGCCAAAGCTTCACTAAATTAGAGCGCGGGATACGATAATATGACGAAATGAATCGAAATTACGATCTGATCGCAATGGTATTTTCAATTTCAAGAATCATTCACGAACAAAATCGAATCGGAAACGCGAGATCAATCCGAACTACCTTCAGATGCAGGTTCGGAAAACTTCAACTCTTCCTCTCTTCTTCTGAACGTGAAATTGTGATTATTGTGTTGATGTTGATGCATTGTTGAATCGTGAATCGTTGCAGATGCGTTGTGTATTGAAGCTTTGAACGAGGTCGATGGTTTGAGGAATTGATTTGATGAAGCTTGAGAAAATGTTTATGGTGAGTTTTTTGCAGGGATTCGAGAGGCTTTGAGGTGACGGTTAATGGAAATTGATGAAGGTTAATTGAAGCATTTTGAATTTGGCAGAGTATTTTTGGCTGTGAAAGCTTGAGAAATAGATGAATGAAAGGCTCTATTTATAGATGGAATTGGGTGAATTTGTGAAATGAATTTGAGTTGCCGTTTTCTTGAATTTTTCTGCATTTTGCTTTGAGGTGTGTTGTGCGTGAGTTTTTGATTTTTGATGCAGCTTCTCCTTGCGTTTTGATGTTGCGCAGGTGTTTATTCAGTGCCGTTTTGGAGTTTTGCCGCGTTTTAGAAAATTGGTATTGCAGCGTTTTCACGTCGTTTTGAATTGGATTCCGCGTTTTGATCAATACGTTATACTTTGGTGAATTGGTACCTGCGTTTTGACTTGCAGGTTGCTGCGTTTTAGATTTAAACTTTTCAAATTATTGTTGCAGCGTGTATTTCGCAGCTCACATGTGTTGGGCTGGGTTTTGCGTGACGGATTGCTGTTCGCGCGACTTTGTGAATTGTAGTAGCTCGTTGGCATTGGTTTATTGTGGATTTACTTCAAATTATTTTGTACTATCAGCTCAATGTGGCAATGGCTTGTTTGCAGCTTGTTTTGTTAAGGTGTATGGCTTAAAGTGTGTGACGTCTTGGCTTGGAATAAGAATTAGCAGCCGCTGGTATGAAGGGTTAATGTGTGGCATTTTATAAAGTGGCTTTAGCAAGTAGCATGTATTCTTGGCTTGATTTTTTTGACATTGGCTTGTTAATTGCTTGGAAGTATGGGCCGTGTAAAATCTTCATGGGCTAATTTTTTGTAATAATTTTGGTAAAAATAATAGAATAAACATGGGTTTGAATTAAAATGGTAAATGGCTTAGAATGATGGATAAAATTGGTTATTTAAAAATATGGATTTGAAAATTGCAAGAAATGGATATGGTTTAGAAATGTGGATTTAAAATGAATAATTGGTTTATGGATATTGAATATGAAATGAATTTTGAAAGTGGATAATTGGATAAAAAATGGATATTTGGCTATTTGAAAATTGAAATGGGTATTAGAAAGTGGGTAATGGATTTGAAATGGATTACAAGTGGATTGGGTTTATGAAAAGAGTGGATAAAAATTGGTGTAAATGAGGCAAGATGGATAATTGGATATGGAAAATGGATAATGGAATTTTTATTTTTTTTTAGCCCAAAAACCAATCTCGACTTTTCACAAGCCTCTGATGCAACACAGCTACCACTGAACAAGCCACAACTGAACAACAACCATTTGAATTTGTTATCCTCTGAATCTCTGATCAAAATGAATCTTGAATCATTATAAATTTGATTGAATCAGTCTCTAGGAAAATAAATCCACAGATGAACCCAATTTGGACTGGTGAACTTGATGAACATCACCACACAACAACTTGACAGTCAGTGCTTGAGAAATAGTCCACTGAAACAGATATCTTGCACTTGAAGCAAACTTGATAGTTTGACCAAGATTAGGTCAAACATCCATATGAACTGGATTATGAACAAACAACCACATTTGACTTGAAGTTAGGCTCTTGCTTTGACAAACCTGCACAACACATAGAGAGAGAAACTGCACCAACTTTTTTTTGTATTTTGGTTAGAGGTTAGTAAACAAAAACAAATATAAAGCAAATGAGAATAATATACAAATGCTCAGGAGAAACAAATATTGTGATCTTATTTGTGGTATGAGATGCGAATGATATGCAAATGATATGCAAATGAAATGTGGGATCTTAGGGGTAAAAATTAGGGTATTACAGCTGCCCCTATTTAAGTTTCTTCTATCCGGAGATATGAAGATGGACATCTTTGTCTCGACGAGATATAAGAGACTTAAATATAACGATAAACCCAATTTTTGGCCCTAAGAGACCACAAAATGATATGATTATGCAGATGATATGCAGATACAAGACCACTGTGGGGAGAAAATGCCACAGGAGATAAACACAATGAAGAACGGGAGAATGAAACTCCACCGGGGAAACACATCACAGGAGACCGCCAACTAGCCAGGGAATATACCACACAACTACTGAGACTCAACTGAGGAAAAGATTCAAACTGGGGATAACTGTATATGGAAATAAACCATAACACAATAACGATATAACTCAACAGGAGAGACTTAGCACAACAAGGCACCACTGAGGAAAATTAATACCTCAACAATGAACTATCTCTAGCACACCGAAGAGACTAACCATCCATCGGAGTAACAGAAAACTTCAACAACGAACTATCCCGTCTACCCGAAGAGACTTACCATTCATCGGAGTGGAAGAAAATCTCAACAACAAACTGTCCCATCAAACCGAAGAGACTTACCATTCATTGGAGTCACAAAATCTCAACAACGAACTGTCCCATCAAACCGAGGAGACTTACCATTCATTGGAGTCACAAATCTCAACAACAAACTATCTCATCTAACCGAAGAGACTTACCATTCATCGGAGTAACAAAATCTCAACAACGAACTGTCCCATCAAACCGAAGAGACATACCATTCATTAGAGTCACAAAATCTCAACAACAAACTGTCCCATCAAACCGAAGAGACTTACCATTCATTAGAGTCACAAAATCTCAACAACAAACTGTCACATCAAACAGAAGAGACTTACCATTCATTGGAGTCACAAAATCTCAACAACGAATTGTCCCATCAAATCGAAGAGACTTACCATTCATTGTAGTTACAAAATCTCAACAACGAACTGTCCCATCAAACTGAAGAGACTTACCATTCATCGGAGTAACAAAATCTTAACAACGAACAGTCCCATCAAACTGAAGAGACTTACCATTCATCGGAGTAATAAAATCTCAACAACGAACTATCCCATCAAACCGAAAAAACTTACCATACAAAAGGTATTAACTGCATCGCCTCAGGTTTCTCAAATAAAGGAATGCCACGAAATAGTATTGAACTTTCCAAAAGGGAAATCATACGCAGATCTCAGCTGAAGGGCACATAATCCTCAAAGGTGCAAAATAAATGCACTCTCAATCTAGGTTTCACAGCCTAGAGATCCAAACAAATATTGCAGGGGACCAAAGTTCAATCCAGGAACAAGCTGGAGAGAAACGGTCAAATAAAACTCACCCCGAGGAGGAAATATCTCAACTAGGGGCTAATTCCATCCAGATAATGCATTGGAGAGGAAACTGAATCAAAATCTTCTATGAGAAATAAACTCAGTGGGGAGTTAACAAAGATAGGCATTTTCTGCTTATGGGTCGACACTCTAAATGGAGAGAGGACACACATGCTCTACGGGGATAACAACACCAGAGAGCAAAGAAGCACCAACACAAATGAAAAATTCACAATGCAACAACAATATGTTATGCACAACAAATGAATGCGCATGCGATGCGTATGAGTATGAATATGCTGACAAAACAGACATAAAGAATAAACAGAGGGCGGAATAGACATCACAACACCACTGAATACTCGGCTAATCTCAACAAGATGGAGATATCATTAGCAACTCTACTAGGCATTTAGCTGAAGAAATCATGCAAGAGATAAACAAAAGACATAAAAGGAAAATAATTCCTACTACAAAGCTCAAATCTTGCTGGAGAAAAAAAGACACTCCTTGGGGAAAGACCCGAATATCAATCTTATAACATAGATGATCCACAAAGAGGATAACAACATAAACTCTGCTTTGAGGATGGCAGGAACACTGTTGGGGAATCATACAACCCAAATCTTTCTGAATCTTCCTGGGGATCATAAAAATTCATAGGAACTTCCATTTCAAAAAGGGTGAAGAGTTCTACTGCGGAGAAATAAAGAATGAATCCGCTGGGGATTGTAGACATATAAACATCTATGCAAAAATCCACTGGGAAACAAGGCAGATCTGCTGGAGATGCGAGAACACTCTCAGAGGATTAACCAATTCTGAGCAAAGCATCCTGGACTTGCTGGGAAAACAGCAAAAGGTCAAACTGTGGGGGATTTTAGATTAATACTCATCGTGAGTGAGAGAAAACCCAACATGGGACTAAAAGAGATATCATCAGTGAATTCACTGGGGGATAACCGCATTAGTGATGCACAATCTTCTCTGAAAACAAACAATCTGGAAAGAAGTACATCCTGGACTTGCCGGGAGAAATGAGAAATTAACCTCACTGCTTTATAATTGGAAATGATAATACACTACCTCCGTTGGAGAATCATCAAGGATAAATCCCTGGGTAGAACAACCTGGAGAGAAAAACATCCACAAGACAAGATGAAACACGACAAGCGGCCACTATGTCAATGTTTCTTAGAAGAGAATAACATCGCTCTCTGTTTGGGGACATCCAAAGTAACAACAACACATCTCGAAGATAAAACTCTGAGTGGGGATTCCTCATATGATTTTGACTGGGGACAGCAAAAATGAATCTCTGTGTGGGGACCACCATTAAGGAGAAGTGGACCTCAAAACTACTCAAATGCCTGACCATAACATAATTAGCTGGAGAAGATTCTGATCAAGACCTAGCTGGGGAAAAACCAAACAGCATTGGACCTTATGAATTCAACACATCATAACAAACCCATCATCTTGTCAACAACTAATCACATTTATAGGAACAAACTCTGCTGAGGAAATATCAACAAACTCTACTAGGAATTTGTCAATAAATTCTGCCAAAGGAGCGAGAACGAACCCTGCTGAGGAAAACATTGATCCTACCATTCTTGGAATAATCGCTGACATTCTTTTTTATTCATAAATCAAAGGAAAATGTTTTTATAATTTTCAAAAATTTAAATCAATTATTTACATTTTGTTTCAAAAATCATCATAAAAAATAAATGAAATTTTGCAAACAAAAACAAAATAATAATTGCAAACAAAGGGACAAAGGGCCAAATTTTATTAATAGAATGGAAGTCCGCAAATGGCGTAACTCCATGGATCATTACAAAGTTTGAAAAATGGTAAATACATGGAAAGGGTTACATTGAAATACAATGACCACTATTCTCCCTAACAACTTTGAATTCCACTGTGCCCAAAACTTCAGCTGAGGATGATTGAAGTAGAATCCTTGATAAACAATGTTGCTTTCAAATGATCAAGACTGGCCAGATGCAGTTACTTGCCATAATCCCTAACTTTTGCCTAGATTTCCCTTTCGGGTTTTCAATCTACCGGGATGATTATTTCTGTTTTTGTCTCTAATTTTTGCCTGGACCGCCCTTTCGGGTTTTCAGCCCACCGAGACGCTCATTTTTGCCTAAGCCGCCCTTTCGGGGTTTCAACTTAGCGAGCTGTTCTTTTATTTTTTTCAGGAGAAGTATTTCTTGACTGCATCGGCATTCACAGGACGAGTGAACTCTTCACCATCCATAGTTGTAAGAAGTAATGCACCGCCAGAGAAGGCTCTCTTAACAACATATGGGCCTTCATAATTAGGAGTCCACTTGCCCCTAGAATCATTGGTAGAAGTCGAGATCCTTTTGAACACGAGGTCGCCTTCTCTGAACACACGAGGTCGAACCTTCTTGTCAAAAGCTTTCTTCATTCTCTGTTGATACAATTGGCCATGACACAAGGCCGTCATTCTTTTCTCTTCAATCAAATTCAACTGGTCATATCTGCTTTGGCACCATTCAGCCTCAGACAATTAAGCTTCCATCAAAACTCTCATAGAAGGGATTTCAACTTCTACTGGGAGCATTGTTTCCATACCGTAAACAAGAGAGAAAGGGGTTGCCCCTGTTGAAGTGCGGACGGATGTACGATACCCATGCAAAGCAAAAGGGAGCATCTCATGCCAATCCTTGTAAGTAGCAACCATCTTCTGAACAATCTTCTTAATATTCTTATTAGCAGCTTCAACAGCCCCATTCATCTTAGGTCTGTAAGGAGAAGAATTATGATGCTCAATCTTAAACTCATCACATAATTCCTTCATCATCTTGTTATTCAGGTTCGACCCATTATCAGTGATAATCTTGGTCGGAACACCATACCGACAGATGATTTGATTCTTGATAAACCGGACCACTACTTGCTTGGTCACATTGGAATATGATGCCGCTTCAACCCACTTGGTAAAATAGTCAATAGCCACCAATATGAAACGGTGTCCGTTCGACGCTTTAGGCTCAATCATTCCAATCATATCAATGCCCCACATGGAGAAAGGCCATGGAGAAAAGATAACATTGAGAGGAGTTGGGGGAACATGAATTTTGTCAGCATAAACCTGGCACTTATGGCACTTCTTCACAAATTTGCAACAGTCAGAGTCCATTGTCAGCCAATAGTAACCCGCCCTCAACATCTTCTTAGCCATTGCATGCCCATTGGCATGGGTACCAAAAGAGAATTTTTTTTCCTTCCTGCCATACTATTCAAAATTATTTCCCAAACTCCCATTATTTTCACCCAATATCCCAATATGCCATAGTTTCAAACAAAAAAAATCCTTTATAGGCATTGCCGCCCAATGCAAGAATGACACACAGGTTTGGAAAACACAGCCGCCCATTGAAAGGGCGGCACTATCCATGCCTTTTTTTTTATTTCGTTTTATGTTATTTAATATTAATAATATTAATAATAATAATAATATTATTTAATATTTAATAATAATAATAGTTAATATTAAATAATAATAATAATATTAGTTAATATTAAATAAGATTATTATTATTAGTTAATAATAAATAATAATAATAATAATATTAGTTAATATTAAAGAATAATAATAATAATAATAGTTAATATTAAATAATAATAATAATATTAGTTAATATGAAATAATATTAGTATTAGTAGTTAATATTAAATAATAATAATAATAATAGTTAATATTAAATAATAATAATAATATTAGTTAATATTAAATAATATATATTAAAGTTTCTAATACCAATAAGAATAATATGTATAAAATAAATTAATATGAAATAATATTAATAATAGTAATAAAATGATTTATTTAGATATATTATTTAACAGTGAGTTGTGAATTATCCAAATTATTTTATTATTTTATTATGTTTTGTACAGTGCCGGCACTGCAATGGGCGACACCTTTTAATGTTTTAATATTTTTGTGCAGTGCCGGCACTGCAATGGACAGCACTTTTTAATATTTTATTATTTATGTATAGTGCCGGTACTGCAATGGGCGACACCCTTTAATATTTTAATATTTTTGCACAGTGGAGGCACAGATATAAATAGAAGTGTGGTGTGAACAATTTTTCACATCCATTTGAAATTCGTTTTAGTACTTTGAAGATGTATCCTCGCCGCTGGGGGAAAGTAATTTTTTTGAGAGAAAAACCGGCTATGGACATGCTTTTTTGGAACATCCGTAGTTTAGAGCAACTACATAGGGAGTTGAAGTGTTGGTTAGAAGGAGATATACCAGAAGGGGAAAAAAATCAAAAGGATTGAGAGGCATGATGCTTGGCGTGGGTGGGTGCGAATCAAGAATGATAAGGAAGCCAGAGAAATGATGTTTGGGCGGAATGAAATCAAACTGCTAGTTGTAATCAGTAGTTAGAGAAGTTGTACCAAATGTTGTGTTAAATGTTTCTTGTTAGTATTTTTATCTTTGTTGATGTTGTGTTGAATGTTTCTTGTTAGTATTTTGATCTTTGTTGATGTTGTGTTATTTATGTATGTGGTGTGTCATTTAATGAAGCACAATGTTGTTTGGTTGTGATATTTGAAATGCTGCTATTGATTAAATAAAACACTAACAAATACTTGTTCCCACATTGGGACACTTGGTTCGGTTGTGACCAGTTTGACGACACACAGAAAATTTTCTCTCAAGCTTATCAAAGTTATCCATTTCCGTTCTAATACGTGTGCTCACTGGGTGACCTTTCTTGTTCCTCCGCATTCTTGGGTTATGGCAAATTTGATCTCCTTCATAAACGGGCCAATATTCATCGTAAGGCAGCACTGGAAAGCTTGTGCTGTAAACCCCAAAAAGGGTTGAAACCCTGTAAACGTCTGACAAAAGAGCGTAAGCGTCGTGGCGCACATTAGAACATGCAGCGATTACATGTGAGCAAGGGATACTGAATGCTTGAAACTTTCCGCAGTCACACCAACGGTTTAGCAGGTTGACCTTATAATGTCCCATAGCCTTCCCCTCACCATGGTCCTTTGTTTCCTTCACACTAAAAATATTGTTAGTGTAGTCAAAAACTCTGACATGATGTGTGCCAGATTTTGTTGTTTCTTCTTTCATCACCTTGAGGCAGTTTTCTGTAAATGTCTGTCCAGAACTCAACACAACACTCCACTTTGCTCCCCTTTCAGCAAATAATGATCCCAATCTATAATATGTTGCACTTACCAATGCTGTAATGGGCAAATTACGGGTGCCTTTAAAGACAACATTCAATGACTCAACATAACTTCATATGGAATTGATCGAAAATTTCTACTTGCCTTGTGCGAAAGATGGCGACCTGACACCCACACATTTCACTTCCCCACAGGTGAATGCACAGTCACTTTGGAGGATGTCCATATGTTGTTGGGTCTGCGTGTGGATGGTTTAACGGTTGTTGGTAACACAAACGTGAGGTACTCTTTAATTGAAGAACTATTGGGGGTGTCCTTGGAAGAAGGTGTTAATAGGAAGGGCCAAAACATTAGAATTTCATGGCTAAGATCAATTTACAATCGTTTGGTATTGACCGAGGATTCTCCCGAGTATCTGAAAATTTATAAATCTAGACTTTATATTTTATTGCTTTTCGCATGCTTTTTATTCCCTGATACTAATGGTAATAGTATCCATCTTCAATTTTTACCATTACTAGAAGATTTTGATCAAATAGGTAGTTATAGTTGGGGCGCTGCTACCTTAGCGCATCTATACAGAAATTTGTGTAGATGCGCAAGAAAAAATGTGCATAATTTTTCTGGTTGTGGCGTTTTGATTCAAGCTTGGAGATGATCCAGAATGCCCAGATTGACACCAATAAACCCCCATCCATACCACTTTCCATATGCGACCAAGTAAGTATACGTAAATACTTTTCTTTCTATATATTTTTTTCCTATAATTTTTACTAAATACTTTTTTATTTTATAGGTGGTCCGCATATGGGATGAATTATGAAAAAACACCTCATCATTGTGCTCCTGGATATCGAACTTTCTTCGATCATTTCGAGGAAGACGACGTATTATCTCTAACGCATACATTACTACCATTAAAATTATTTTATATTTTTTAAATTCTAATCCTTTTTTGAACTACATTACAGTTTCTATGGAGCCATATCTTGACCTTCCTGATGCAGATCCGACTGAACAAGACATGTGAAGTTCTAAAACATTCATTTTTTGTTTCACTTATGTCGAAATGCATCATACAGACAGGGTGAAACTTCAATTTGGGATTCACCAAGACATTACTGGTCCACCTACGTCCATGGAGAGGTACCACACTAGTACCGTAAACGATGCGTGGAAATTCCATGATTGGAGAGACCATAACAGAGAAGAACAACAACAATGGATAAATCGTCGCCAAATTGTCCTACAAGGAAATGTCATGGAATTCAAATGTAAAACCAGTAGGGAATACATGAATTAGTATAGATCTGTGACCATTTTGTATCTATCACAAAATAGATACTTATGGGACCCTCGTAACCAACTAACATCTTCAAACTTCCAACAACCCAGACAACCTTGTAACACCCAACCCCAAACATTTAACACCCCTCAACAAATTTTTAACACCCCACCACAAATTTTTAACACCCAACAACAAGCGTCTAACACACAACAACCTTTCAACCCAATACAACAACCTTATACCCCCAACCAACACTACCAACAACCATACCTACCATTTAACCCAACCCTCTTCAACACCCAACTTCAAAACCCAACTCCCTTCAACACCCAACTTCTTCATACACCCAATATAACCAATTTTCATTCTCCCAACCTACCCCACAAGATAACATCTACCAAACACCCCAAACACAAGTCCCCTTCTACCCCTCACAACCCTATAACCTTAATACCTCTCAAAACCAACACCCCTACACCCCCTTCATGACTAACACATTGCCACCTACCAACCTACCAAGTTGGAGTAATGAGGGAACAAGACTAAGTTATGGCAGTGCGGCGGCAATACCAGATGTGGGTGAGTTAAATGATGACATGGTTGAAGAATTCATGAATCCTAGCAATGATGTAGGACCTTCAACTCAGCCCAAAAACGTTGATGTTGATCGTAGAAGGTCCACAAGAAATGTACAGGCACCTGCCTGTGGAACCCACCAACGCTTACGTCGACCGGGTCCAAATCGAGACTAGTTAGGGGTTCATGTACTTTTTTAATTTCTTAAATAAATATATAATTATTTCAATAATTTTTTGTTTTGTTTTATTATTATTATTATTTATGAATATTATTTTGTATTATTAATTATAATTAATATTCATAACTATCATTTAAAAGTAATTAACTTTAACTATAACTTAATTATTATAAAATATATCTACCTTCATTTAATTAATATTTATTATCCAAATTAATAAAACATATTTAAATTTTAATATAATTATCCAAATTATTTAATTATTATTTATTATCCAAATTAATAAAACAATAAAAATATAAACACTAAAATAAAAAAATAAAAAAAATAACCGTCCTACACTGCCGCCCTTTGTATGGGCGGCACCCTAAATTTTTAAACACTTCCGCCCTTTGGATGGGCGGCACTCTTTAAAGAATTTTTTTTTTTTTGAAACGATGGCATTTTGGGATATTGTTTGAAAAGCATGACAATTTGGAAATAATGTTTGAAACTTGTGGCAGGGCAGAAAAAAATTCACCAAAAGATCCTTCATGAATTTCTTTCATCAACATGTCTGCTTCGTGTCTATCCACGCATCTGAGCAAGACCATGTCATAATTTCTTTTATACAACACATCATCATTCATGAAGAAACTACCAGCCAATCTTCTCAAAGTCTTCTTATCTTTCTTGGATGCCTCAAGCGGGTACTCTTGATTTTTAAGAAAGCATTTAATATCATAATACCACAGTTTATCATCAACAACCTTTTCAACCACAAATACATGAGCCTGCCTATCAAGCAGCATAACATCGATTTTGGGCACATCATTCCACTGATTCACCACAATCATGGAGGATATAGTTGCTAAGGCATCTGCCATTCGATTTGCTGCTCTGGG
Organism: Lathyrus tuberosus; assembly: GCA_022829125.1. NCBI lineage: Eukaryota > Viridiplantae > Streptophyta > Magnoliopsida > Fabales > Fabaceae > Lathyrus > Lathyrus tuberosus. The sequence continues at coordinate 18,002,587 of JALAZF010000012.1, read as the reverse complement.
TACATGGTGAAACTCAACCTTATTGAAGAAAGTTAACAACCTTCTTGCATAATCTCGATAAGGAATCAAATCAGGTTGACGCGTCTCCCGTTCTCCTTTAATCTGATTAATCACCAAATCTGAATCTCCGTATACATCAAGAATCTTGATTCTTAAATCAATAGCTTCTTCCAAGCCCATAATACATGCTTCATACTCAGCCGCATTATTTGTGCAAGTGAACATCAACCTTGCAGTGAAAGGAATATGAGAACCATGAGGAGTAACAATTATTGCCCCAATACCATTGCCATATTCATTAACAGCTCCATCAAAAATCAAACCCCAACAGGATCCAGGCTCAGGCCCTTCATCAAGTAATGGTTCTTCGCAATATTTAACCTTTAGATACATCACATGCTCATCAGGAAAATCAAACCTGATAGGTTGATAATCATCAATTGGCTGGTGTGCCAAATGGTCAGCCAAAACACTTCCTTTTATCGCTTTTTGAGTTCGGTACTCGATATCATATTCTGACAATAACATTTGCCAACGAGAAATCCTCCTAGTTAAAGCAGGCTTTTCAAAGATATACTTGATTGGATCCATTTTGGATATCAACCAAGTTGTATGATTCAACATATACTGGCGGAGGCGCTTGGCAGCCCAAGCTAAAGCACAACATGTCTTTCCAAGCATTGAGTACCGAGACTCACAATCAGTGAATTTCTTGCTCAAATAATAAATGGCAAATTCTTTTCGACCAGATTCATCTTGTTGACCTAGAACACAGCCCATAGACTCTTCCAGCACAGTCAAATACATGATCAAAGGTCTTCCTTCCACGGGAGGAGACAAAATCGGAGGTTCAAGCAGATACTCTTTAATTCTTTCAAAAGCTTTCTGACAATCCTCTGTCCAGACATAACCCCGATCTTTGCAAAGAAGCTTGAAGATCGGCGCACAAGTGGCAGTCATATTGGATATAAATTGGGAGATATAATTCAAACGTCCCAAGAATCCTCTTACTTGTTTCTCTGTTTTGGGCGCAGGCATTTCCTGAATGGCTTTAACTTTTCCAGGATCAACTTCAATGCCTTTTTGGCTAACAATAAAGCCCAATAACTTTCCAGAACGGACACCAAAAGTGCATTTATTAGGATTCAAACGGATCTTAAACTTTCTCAAACGTTGAAAAAACTTGAATAAGTACTCAATATGATCTCCTTCAGTCTTTGACTTACAAATCATATCATCCACATAGACCTCAATTTCTTTATGCATCATATCATGGAACAAAGTGGTCATAGCTCTCTGGTATGTTGCACCAGCATTTTTCAAACCGAAGGGCATCACTCTGTAACAGAATGTTCCTCAGGGTGTAATGAATGTTATTTTTTCCATATCCTCGAGTGCCATCTTTATTTGATTATAACCAAAAAATCCGTCCATAAAAGAAAAGATACTGAATTTAGCAGTATTATCTACCAACATGTCAATGTGTGGCAGTGGAAAATCATCTTTTGGACTCGCTTTATTCAAATCTCTATAGTCATGCACATTCTGACTTTTCCGTCTTTCATTGGAACAGGCACAATATTGGCCACCCATTGAGGATACTCAGAAGTCACAAGAAAACCAGCATCAATATGCTTTTGAACCTCCTCTTTGATCTTCACAGTCATGTCAGGATGGGTTCTTCTCAATTTTTGATTCACCGGTGGACATCAGGCTTCAATGGCAATCTATGCTCCACAATATCAGTATCAAGACCAGGCATGTCTTGATAAGACCAAGCAAACACGTCAACATATTCTCTAAGAAGCGCCACAATCCTCTTCTTAACATCTGACTGAAGCAGTGCCCAATCTTGACTTCTTTTACCTCACCATCTGAACCTAGATTCACCAATTCCACCGACTCTTCATGAGGCTGAATGGATTTTTCCTCGTGCTCAAGAATCTGAGAAACTTCATCTGGAATCTCCTCAATATCCTCTTCTTCAGCTCCAAACACAGGGAACTCAAAGTTGGGAGGGGGCATAGGGTCATTGTTTTTAATGGGTTTATCAACCAATCTGCACAATGATTTATGTTTGATTTTAGAATATGAACAAAAAGTGCAAGTATCATGCAGATAAAAGTGATTATCACATTATTATTTTTTTTTTTTGGTTTTTTATGTTACCATTTTTCAGAAATAAAGCAAAAAGGGAAAAACATAATATGGATAAACAAAATAACATTTTATTGATGATGATAAAATTTGAAACAAAGCCCTCATAAATTCACTTTCACCTTGGGCAGAGTGAAAGGATTTTTGAAAGAAACAAAAACAAATTCTTTTGAAATATGAACAATAGTAGGAACATCAACAACTATCCAATTCTGGCAGACTTGTCCCTGTGTCACGAAATTGGGAAGTTCTTCCTCTTCATCTCTTCAATGATAGCAGCAGTAGAGTGATCTTTGTGGATGAATCCAGCACTGTGAAAGGTCTCATTAATACGCTTCAACTCTCTTCTGACTGTACCAGGCATAAAGCCTAAACTAGTTTTGCCCAGGTTATCAACCACATCAATGACTCGGCCCCAACTGTCAGACCGACCAGTTTCTAACATATGCAGAGCATCTTTCAAAGAAGACATGGGTAACTCATTCTTCTTAACAGCTTTATCATTAACAAAAAGAGCTTGGAACGGAGTTCCAACAGTTTCATCAGCATCAACATACGAAAAGGATGAAAGGTGGATCACCAGCATCGCTTGCTCACCTCCAACAATTACCAGCTTATCATTCTTAACAAATTTTAACTTCTGATGAAGAGTCGAAGTCACTACCCCAGCCTCATGAATCCAGGGTCGGCCAAGCAGAGAACTATAAGCAGGACGGATATCCATTACTTGAAAATTAATCTGGAAGAAGCATGGTCCTATTTTGATTGGAAGATCAACCTCTCCAATCATAGTTTTCGAGATCCATCAAAAGCTTTAACAACAACTCCACTATACCTCATGGGAGGACCTTGGTAAGAAAGCCTTGATAAAGTAGATTTTGGCAACATATTCAAAGAAGAGCCAGAATCAACCAACACATTGGAAAGTGCTTCTTCTTGACAGTTCATGGAGATATGTAATGCCAAATTGTGATTTCTCCCCTCCTCGGGTAACTCTTCATCACAGAAACTCAAATTATTACATGCAGTGAGGTTGGCAACAATTCCATCAAACTGGTTAACAGTCACATTATGCTCAACATATGGTTGTTCCAATACCTTCTGTAAAGATTTCCTATAAGCTTCAGAATTCATTAGTAAGGACAACACTGAAATCTTGGACGGGGTGTGCAAGAGTTGATCCACAACACTGTAATCACTCTTCTTGATCAATTTCAAAACTTCATCCTCATAAAACTTTGAACCACTGGACTGACCAGAAGCATCGATATTACTCTCATCTTGATGTTGTTTGCCAGCTTTAACATTCTCCACAATCTTTGGAGGCTCAGGAGCAAAAACTCGACCACTCCGAGTCTCTCTACTCACATCAGTGATGCTTACCACAGAAGACAAAGAAGGAATGGGCACTTCTTTACCATCTTCTACCATGGTAGCATTGTACTTATATGGAACAACCTTGTCAGATTCATATGGTACCGGACCGGGCAACTGAATGATCAAAGGTGTAACAGCGGGTTTCCGACTGTCATATGAGACAACAACTCGCTCAGGAATATTAAAGCATGGCTCAATAGCATTCACCTCATTCTGATATTCGTATCTTTTAGCAGTGACCTCAATCAAATTCTCGTCCATCATCCTTTGAATATCCCTCTTCACTATCACACAACCACGAGGATTCACAGAACAGATACAGCAAGCTGCATAGTCATGATCAATATCATGGTATTCACTCAAAAGTGCATGCATTTCCACAAGAGATCTTTGGATCCAACGGATATCAAAAATTTTGAATGTACCAGGACAAGCATAAACCATATTGACGGATGCCTTGCCGTGATTAGGCAGCGAATTCGATTGAACATTAGGATTGGAATCTTCGAAAGATAAAATACCACTTCTAGCCAACCTTTGCACTCCCATCTTCAATGGATAACAGTTCTCAGTGTCATGCCCATCTCCTCCCTGATGGAAAGCACAATGAGCTTTAGGCTTATACCACCATGGTGAATCTTTTGGAACAGCAGGGGGTGAACGGGTCTGAACCAAATTCTTCTTAATTAGACAAGGGAGCAATTCTATGTATGTCATCGGAATCGGATCAAAATCCTTCTGAAAACGGCCTCGTTGATTGTTTGGCTGATTAGAACGTTGTTGCTAAGTAGGAGCTGCTTGAACAACAGGAGCTGAACTGATAACCGGAGTGACAGATGCAACATGTTGCTGACACTGATTATTTCTATGGCGAGGTCCTCTATACCTTTCTCGAGAAACGACATTGGTCGCTCCTTCTTTCTTTTTGGCAAATCCTCCACTATATTTTTTGGAACTTCCAGTAGAATTGCCATCTTTCGACAAACGTCCCTCACGGACACCCTCTTCCAATCTCATCCCCATATTAACCATCTCAGTAAAATCACTTGGGCAACTAGCAATCATACGCTCATAATATAAAGGACTCAGAGTTTTCAGAAAAATCTTGGTCATCTCTTTCTCTTCCAAAGGAGGGCTGATCTGAGCAGCAATCTCGCGCCACCGTTGCTCGTATTCTTTGAATGTCTCCTTATCTTTCTGAGCCATTGCCCGAAGCTGATCACGATCTGGAGCCATATCCACATTATACTTATACTATTTCACAAACGCCTCACCCAAATCTTTGAAAGTGCGAATTCGAGTACTTTCGAGTCCCATATACCATTTCAAAGCTGCACCAGACAAACTATCCTGAAAGTAGTGAATGAGAAGCTGATCATTATCCTTCTGAGCCGACATCTTACGAGTATACATAGTCAAATGACTCATCGGACAAGAGTTACCCTTATACTTTTCAAAGTCAGAGACTTTGAACTTATGCGGGATCTTCACATTTGGAACCAAGCATAACTCATGAGCATTCTTTCCAAACAACTCTTTTCCTCTCAGAGCTTTTATCTCTTTCTGCATTTCAGTAAACTGGTCTTGAATCTCTTCCATTCTATCATACGCACTGGCATTCTCACTTAGAGCAGTATGGAAAATTTGATCTTCACCAAAAGGAACAGTGTGAACCACAGGCGGTGGCACAGTCATCACAGGTTGAACGGTAGGAATAACTGGAACTTCAGGAGGTGGTGGTGGTTGATAACCCTCAGGAAAAAAGTTATGAGGCATGCCCCAGGGGAAAACAGGAGGCATGAAGTATTGAGGAACACTGGCAGACACCACAGAGATGGGCGTGGGGACAATCTCAGAAATGACTGTCCTTTGCACAGGAGTTAAAAGCGGAGGAGGAGGAGGTGGTGGCTGATTCTGAGTAGCCACCAGAGCTTCCATCATAGCAGTGAGTCTTTCCAAACCATCCTTCAGAGTTGACACTTCTTCACGAAGCTCACAGTTCGCTTGTTGCAATTGATCCATCTTTTTCTTCAGATTAGCCCGAGTATTATACTTGTGCGACAGCTTGGCACTGAATGAAGACCAAAGGTAAACAATAAGACACCTGGAAAAGGCAAGAAACAATGCAGGATGATGCGAATGCTAATGCAAAAATGCAAACGTTTCATTCAACTTTCGAGGTTCTTTAAAATATAAAGCATTTGCAAACTCCACAAAGAAATAACACTCTTTTTTTTAAGTACTGATAAATATCTCATTTTATTGAATATTTTCTGTGATGTTTGCAAAAGGAAAATCTCTAAAATCCTTGAAAATCGACTGAAACAGAATGTCCATGAGTGCATGTATGTAGCAACCATAAAAAAGATCACACAAAGCACACGGGTTCAAGGTTCTGAGTCACGAGCATGGAGCCGAGGTTAAGAACCAACCCACAAAGGTATGTACTAAGGGTATAACACCTGCCGAACAAGGTTCTAAAGAAGTTCCCAGAGTCTACAACCCATCTTTCGGATATTATCGATTTCCCAAATTTCTTGGTAGTCAATAATATTCTCAAGAGAGTCTCGTCTGAGTGTGGTATCGCGTAACAACTGATTCAAGTCTGCACCTGAACAACCACCGCACCACGTTCTAATAAGGCCAAGATGGGTTAAGGGTACTAAAGTCCTTAGCTTCGGGTCCTCGGATCAAGAAGTATAATGGGTTTCCATTTCTGGTCTGCCATTACTACCTCTTGGGAGGAGTGCCTCTACCGAGTCCTCGGGAATGGTTGCCAGAGTCAACAGTTTTCCAAGTTACATTCCATCATCTGCACCAAATGCGCAGGATAGAACATTACCAAAGAAAACCTCGTCTGGATGTGGAGTTTTCGTGTATACTAAGTCTAGCCAAATGCCACACAAGTCACACTACTTTCCACCCTAGTCTTAGGTGTATACTCAAGCCTGGGTATAAGACTTATCTCACCACACAGAAGAATTCCCAAACAGAACAAGCAAGTAACAAGTAAATCAGACAAAAAGTGATAAATAAATCAAAGTAGGCTAAACCCCTCAAGGGATGGACCAGCAAGAGGTCAATCTTTCCCCAGCAGAGTCACCACTTTTCTGTAGCGGGGAAATTTGTGAGTGTAAGCTATTGATTAACTTAACTAAAAATTAAACAAGAGTCGCCACCGCACTTTTATTTTTATCCAAAAAGAAAAGGAAAAAAGAGCGAACAAAACCTAAAGGGTTCTAAAAGAACAAAGAGATAAAGGGTAAGGGGGTTGGTTATGTAAAAGGAAGGTTTTACACACCCAATACATCCATAGTACTCTATAGGAGCCCTTTGATGTATTCATGCTTTTTGGTCTGAAAATGGTTTGCTTGAAAAAGATTGGGAGAGATGAGAAGAGAATTTTTTTTTAATATTTTTGTGTTTGGAGAGACTTATCGCCTCATGCCTACGTACCCATGATGTGCATTGTAGGATCAAAACCTCGTAGTTCATGGTACAAAGAGAAAAAATTATTGGTTATGGTTTATTTTATCTTGAAAAAGACAACCCGTCATTCTCAAGAGAGAATACTCAACTAATTACCCAAAGGTATGGGAAAGAGGCATTTGCACCACGTTAAGATGGAGAATTTGCTTGGATTAACATCACCAAGACTAATCACTTCAACATCTAAGTGGAAAATGACCATACTTTCAACAAAACACCATGGTTAGGAGTTTTACATCTCATAAAAAAAAAATGAATCATGTCTAATTCTTTTTGAAAAGTTTAAAAGAAAAAGGTGCATAAAAGCACAAAAAAATTGGATGAGTTTTGTATTTTTTTTTTTATGTTTTTATGAAATGGTCAAAGTATGATTAAGATGGATTGACATTTATTAAAGAAAACAAAATTAAAAAAAAAATCACTTGACCAAAATCAAGGTTTTATTATGAAAGCGGTTTTAAGTTTGAAAACAAGAAGGTTTTGAAAAAGGGAGGGGATTTTGAAAATTTAAGAATGGGGAGGAGAAGAAGTGACTATCCTAGTGCATAAAATAAAAGCTAGGGAAAAGAATGATCTAACTAAAATGGAGCCACTTCAAAGCAATATTAAAAGAGTTCCATCCTTAAGCAAATTGGCTGAATAAAGGCAAGTCTTCAATCAATACTCCAAGCAAAGGGATAAGAAGTACTAATTCTAGGTCCATAAGTCCGATGCAGATGCGTTGTGTATTGAAGCTTTGAACGAGGTTGATGGTTTGAGGAATTGATTTGATGAAGCTTGAGAAAATATTTATGGTGAGTTTTCTGCAGGGATTCGAGAGGCTTTGAGGTGACGGTTAATGGAAATTGATGAAGGTTAATTAAAGCTTTTTGAATTTGGCAGAGTATTTTTGGCTGTGAAAGCTTGAGAAATGGATGAATGAAAGGCTCTATTTATAGATGGAATTGGGTGAATTTGTGAAATGAATTTGAGTTGCCGTTTTCTTGAGTTTTTCTGCGTTTTGCTTTGAGGTGTGTTGTGCGTGAGTTTTTGATTTTTGATGCATCTTCTCCTTGCGTTTTGATGTTGCGCAGGTGTTTATTCAGTGCCGTTTTGGAGTTTTGCCGCGATTTGGAAAATTGGTATTGCAGCATTTTGTAGCGCGATTTTTGTGGTTTCGAAGCACTATCGCTTGGGTACTACAGTTTGATTCATTTTTATCCTATTAAAGCTGATGAAGGAAGGGAAATAGATGTCTCCAATTAACCCTGCTTGCAAACTGAGGTTAAACAGTCAAAACTGTTGATTTACAGATGCTATCAAAATAGGGGGTTCGCCCTTTGGGGTTATTTTGTTGAAAACAGTGTCGGGGTAAGGTGTTGGGGACCGATGCTATTCGGTTGATATATGGGATTTTGGGTTTTTGATTAGTGTGCTCGCTAATATTTTTCAATCTTATGCCTACGTATTCCCGGGATAGGGAAATCAGAGCGATCGTAGTTCCTCCTATTCTATGGGAGGAAAAAGGTTGTTTTGGTGTCTTGTTCAAAGCCCAAGATATGAAGCTAAAGGTGGTTTGTATCTTGTTCAAAGCCCAAGATGTGAAGCTGAAGGGTCTATTTGTATCTTGTTCAAAACCCAAGATGTGAAGCTGAAGGGGTTTTGACTCCAGAGAGAATTTGTCATCTCTAAAGAAGGGTCTGTCCGTCACAACTGTTGGGTGACTGATTATAAAGGAGAATTACTTTAATTGGGATCTGTGAATCTAGCAATGACATAATTTCCTTTATAGGGGATTTTCAACCTGAAGGAGAAGACTTTAACTCAGTGTAGAGCAATACCATCTTTCCTTAGGAATTTCTCAGGCTAAAAGAGGGACAATGGCGTGGATGTAAATAATCTAGAGGCTTGCCGCTTACAGCAGTTAGATGAGGGAAAAGGAGTTGGTGATGTTTGTATACTGTGAACGAGGCACAGATTTTGATGCTAAAAGGTTGATTGACTCAACCGGGGTTTCCTTATACAAAGCCTAAGAGGAGGCTATTGACCCAACAAGAGGGTGTTTTTATGTGTGTGTCTTGTACGAAGCCCAAGACGGAGGCTAAAGGCGCCTGACTCAACAAGAGAGTATTTTATACTCAACAAGAGAGTGTTTTTGTATCTCGTACGAAGCCCGAGATGGAGGGTAAAAGGGGATTGACTCAACAAGAGAGTCTTTTATACTCAACAAGAGAGTGATTTAGTATATCGTATGAAGCCTGAGATGGAGGCTATTGGAAGATTGACTCAACAAGAGAGTCTTTTTATACTCAACAAGGAAGTGTTTTGTATCTCGTACGAGGCCCGAGATGGAGGCTAAAAAGGGGTTTGACTCAACAAGAGAGTCTTTTATACTCAACAAGAGAGTGTTTTTGTATCTCGTACAAAGCCCGAGATGGAGGCTAAAAGGGATTGACTCAACAAGAGAGTTTTTTATACTCAACAAGAGATCATGGAAAGGTTAGCTCTGCTGGGGAGAATCATTGTATAAAGCCCAAGAGGAGGCCATCGTAACTGTTTCAGTTTAGTGACAGGTCCAGTATCGGATAAAGAGAAAATTAGTTCTTATATGGGTAACGTCGTACTCATGGATTTGATCTGAGGATCAGGATTATTTCCTGTTCTCTAAGGAAACAGAGAATCCAAAAGAGCTTTAGACTGTCCGAGTCTTATGGGTTTTCATCTTCCCATTTTTGAAAGGAGCTTGAGAATGTCTTTGAGACTCAAGGAAATTAGGCTGTCTAAGTCTAAGAGACAACAAATTTATGGTAGAAAGATCTAGACTCCTTGAAAGACTGTTATATTAAGATGACTAATTTCTGTTCCTATACCTTTAAGAGGTCGTCGGGACAATTTGTACGAAGCCCAAGAGGAGGCGAGAGTAACTTTTAAAAAGCCGAGGGACAATTTGTATGAAGCCCAAGAGGAGGCTATCTTCCCGGAGGAAGAATCATTATACGAAGCCTAAGAGGAGGCTGTGAAAACTTCTAAGAAGCCGATGGGTCCTTGTACAACGCCCAAGAGGAGGCGGGGATGCTTTTAAAAAGCCTTTGGGTCCTTGCACTAAGCCCAAGAGGAGGCTGATGAACAGTTCCAGAAGGGGTTTCACTTGGAACATTTTCCTACTGTATATGAACTGTTCAAGGGGGAGATTTCTTAAATCTAGTTATCTAAAATTGTTGTAAAAGAAAATTCCCATGGTTTAGGTTATGTTGAAATGTCCGAGAGAACGTCGGATGTAGGGAGACTAGGCTATGTCTAGTTTTAGACGTAGTTGCCGGGGAAACTCTAAATATCTATACTATTATTACACAGTTGGCATGAGTTTACGAAAGAAGACTTACAGTGAAAACAGCCCCACAGTACAATTATATACATATGAAAGCGGTAAATGAAAGCAGGTAAACACTTACTCGGTTGTAGAGCTTCCATACTGTTTTGTTAGTTTGTTCAACAAAGAAAACTTTGATAACAATATCATATGCAAAATCAAAGGAGAAAGTGCTTTGAAAAGATTGTTGGGGCTTATAGCTCAAGGAGAGGCCCAAGGTTTTATCAGTGATTGCACTGTGAATTTGTACAGAGGGACTTATGCAAGTGTCTGGGGCCCAAAAAGGTTTTCTGTACAAAGGGATGGGTCTTATACTCTCTCCAGAGGCCCAAAAGTTTATTTTCTTACAAGTGGTGTGACTTTTGAAATACAACGGGACTTATACAACATTTGAGGCCCAAAAATGGTTTGTATTTACAAAGGATTGGGTCTTACACTCTATTAGAGGCCCAAAAATTGTTTGAAGAAAAGAAATGGGGCTTATAACACGAGGGTAGGCCCAAGGGTTTTATTTAAACGGGCGATGATCGCGCCAAACTTTTTGAAATACAACAGGACTTATACAATACACTGAGGCCCAAAATGTTTTATTTTTCAAAAAGGGTTGGGTCTTACACTCTACTAGAGGCCCAAAAGTTGTTTCTGTACCAGTGATGGGGCTTACAGCTCAAGGAGAGGCCCAAAAGGTTTTGTTTTTCCAAACGGCGATCGTGTCGAGGTTTTTGAAAGCACAGTGGGTCTTATACGATGACCGAGACCCAAATTATTTTGGTTTAAAAAGGGTTGGGTCTTACACTCTATTAGAGGCTCATGAGTGTTTGAAAAAGATTTGTTAGGGTGAAAATCAACAAAACCCTAATTTCATCATTTTTAAAGTAATTATTCAAAGAAAATTAATTAAAATGATACAAATACCAAATAAGTTTTAATAAACAACTTATGACCTTTGGTTAAGGTTTGAAACATGATATTTTAATCACAAGATGAATTAAAGCCCATTTCGTTTTGATTTTTCAAGATGAATATTCATTTTAAAATGTTTTAAAAAATGAAAATGAACTTATTCACAAAAATACTAATTATATTAAATAAATAATATAAATCTAATTTTTTTTGTGGAATAAAATATTTCAATATTTTTGTATTTTTTACAAAAAGAACCAATAAAAAATAATTAAAATTGAGTGAGTTATTAATTTTTCAAATCATTTAAAATAAATATGAAAAATAACAAAAAATAGGAAAAAGTGGTAAAAAAGAGGTCTGGGGCGAGGGGGATTCGAACCCCAGACCTCTCGCTTGCCAATACTCACAAACCAGCTGATCAACCACTGGGGCGCAATGCCAATTTATTAAACATATGGCAAGTGAAAAATATATAGAGAACTTGGTTGGAAAACTTGAAGAATGGCGCCATGGCCATCTTCTTCCCCGAGCTCGTGCATGAAGCCCCCTATCTCACTCATCTCTCAACCATTTGACATGATTCAAACACCAAACTCGTGTGTTTTTTAACAAGGAACAAGATGGCAATACTTGATTTTATTTATTTTCAGTGTATAGCAAGTTATATCATCACGACCATATGAACCCTAATTTTGCAAAAGCAGTCGTGCAGACATGGTTATGAGGGCTATGATCAAATTTCTTGAGGGAAAACATTTAACACATGATGGCAATCAATTGGCAAAAATATCATACGATGAAATATGCATGGATATGAAGATGGAGTTTTGAGGCTTACCTTGATGCAAGCTGAAATGGAACTCTGCACAGATGGGGTTCCAGATGCGATTTGATGATCCCTACAGCTTTAATGGATGTTGTGGAGTGTGTTGCAAGCTTTGGAACACTCTGAAAACTTCTGGATCAAGCTGGAGAACTCCAACTGCATAATTGAGGCATAATGGCTTGGTTGAAGGGTGATTTTGAGCTAGGGGTGTTACAGTTGGTGTTTAAGTGTTTGGACACCTCAAACACATCATGTGTGATGTGTTTGAACAATTGGAATGGATTGCTTCGGGCTGCAACTAAAAACCCGATGGTGGTTGCCCAAAAACAAAGAAAATTGGAAGTTAAGAGAGATTAAGAGAAAGCAGTGCTATAACATGCTTTGGTGTGTCTTGAATGATCCATTGGGACCTCTATTTATAGGTGATCAACTCTTGTCTTGGAGGAATAGTGAATGGCTGCTGGATCATATCACCTTCAAAGAGATTGGTTGGGCATAAATGCCTTTTGCATTAGGTGTAACAGCTGCTCCAAATAGATCAACCATGCCTTGACTGAAATCACATTCCTCAGTCATTTTAATTGTTGTTTAATCATAGAAATTGACTGAGGAGAGTGAGAATCTTGACAATCCACTATTCCACATTAATGCCCTTTGAATTCAAGGTAAAATGTGACAAAATGCATGAACTTCAAGTTGGAAGATTCCTTGGCTTTGTGACTCAGCTTTGTAGGTTGGATCAGATGTATTGTGATTGGTTTGAGTACATGTGGCATAATGATCCTTGGGTTTGATTCAGAAATCGTGTGTGGCAGGCAAACATGCAAACTGATTTTTTTCACAACAGCTTGCAGCAGCATGACTTTGGGCATGGATTTCTCTTGGCTCAAGTTGAAATAATGCATGCTGAGAGGCTCTTTGGATTCTTAGAAACATATGCAACAACATTGATGTTTACCTTTGGACTTGATTCAGCTTGCAACTATGTGAAAAGATCTCACAAGTTTTGGTGTTTTCAACAAAATCTGCCTTGGTCAGAATTTTTCTAAGTGTTGGAAAATGATGTATTTTCATGTTTTAGTCATTTTGGCCCAATTATAACTCAGAATCCATATTGAATTGGAGTGAGATGTAATTGAATCTTTTGTAGAGGGTAATGAGAGCTACAAATCCAGCTTTGGATGGGGAAAAATGGCCTTGTGGTTGAGTTATGATCCTCTAAAGTTGGTACCCTAGCCACTTTGTTCCATAACTTAGAAAAATTTCTAAGTTTTTATGGTTACCCCTTTTACAAGTTATCCCACTTTTCTTGATTTTCCTTGATGAATGATGATTCCAACCACACATTAACATCATTTTAGGGTTAAGGAACCATAATTATGAAAAATTTCAAAAAGTCAAAATTTGACTTTTGTGCATAGTTGACTTTTTGTCAGATGAATTCCAAACTGTGCGATCCTCTATGAAATCAAGTTCTTGACCTAAATCAAACTTGATGGATTGATTTCATAGGTATTATAGGGTATATTGAATCATGTCCTAGGGTTAGGGAGCATGTCCTGGTCAAAAGTCAAAGCTACAGTTGACTTTTCTCGCGAAACCCTAACTGTGGTTCATGTGAAATTGAAACTTATTGCTCAAGCTTCTTGGATCAATCCATTGTTGCAAGTGGATCAATGTAGTGTGCTAGAGACCCTCAAACCATGTCTTGAGGTCTTGGCTCGTGATTTGTCCCAAAAGTCAACTTAGGGGTGAATTAGGTCAAGAAACCCTAATTCTTGATTTTTGATGAATGCATCCCTTGAGGTTAAATTGACTTGATGATTGGGTTTATGATGTTCCTTGGAGCATCCTAGGTTATGCTTTGAAGAATTGGCTCATTCCCAGAGGAAAAATTCCATCTGAAGGCCCTAGTCGACCAAAACCCTAATTTGGTGACACTGGCGATCTCGAGGCTTAATCCACCTAGAAGGGAGCAGCCTTGTGCTTAATCCTTGAAGTGGGAGTCCCCTTGAACCTTTGTGGATGTTTGAGAGGTTTAGACAAGTTGAAGATCATGTCATTCCTTGATCTGATCTTTTGGCTAAGGCTCAAAGAGAGCTTGAAATCCTAATTTTGATTGTAGTGGATGGTCGGTCACCCATCTTCAGGGAGACTAATGGTTCATCCATATTGTGATGATGATTTTCACAATGATGGGAAATCTTAGTGGTCATAATTTGGGGGATGACAGATGCCCCTATTTAATCTTCTTGGACCCGAAGGTGTGAATGATGAAGGTATTCGGGCATTCGGGGTGCAAGAGGATTAAATATCGGAATACCCAAAATTTTGATGGTGATTAAGAATGGTAGTTCACGTGTCCTTCTTCTTTTGCTAAGCAATGACGCTTGGAAAAGGTAAAAAATTCCCCTCGATCCTGGTTTCTAGCCAAGGAATTGGTCTTAGTTTCTAAAATAAACTTCCCCTCGATCCTGGTTTCCTACCAAGGAACTGGTATTAGTTTCTGATATAAACTTCCCCCCGATCCTGGTTTCCTACCAAGGAACTGGTCTTAGTTTCTGATATAAACTTCCCCCCGATCCTGGTTTCCTACCAAGGAACTGGTCTTAGTTTCTGATATAAACTTCCCCTCGATCCTGGTTTCCTACCAAGGAACTTGTCTTAGTTTCTGATATAAACTTCCCCCCGATCCTGGTTTCCTACCAAGGAACTGGTCTTAGTTTCTGATATAAACTTCCCCTCGCTCCTGGTTTCCTACCAAGGAACTGGTCTTAGTTTCTTTTGTCAATAAACTTTCTTGACAAGGGACGCTATGCGTAGCGGTTTTACTCAAACTTCTCGCCGAATTTTCCTGGGGAGATGCCATTTGACGGAAAAAGTTCTGGTGTCAGACTTGCTGGGGAACCCATCTGTCTGAACTGTAGAGGTGGACAAACTTCTCTGTTGGAGATGTCATTTGTCGACTCTACCGGGGAAAACGAGTCTCTTGAGAGACTATTTCCGCTTGGGATATTACATCATACTTTTCTCGGGATCTTCTCGGAAAAATGCCATATGATGTGATCTAATTTTGAGGTGCTGATGACCTTTTCGTCAACGGACTTTTCGGAGAAAGACTGCTGCATTGCTAAATCTTTGATTAAGAGGCTTTCTCTGGGGATTTTCCTTAATCCGGGAAAGCGAAAATATCATCTTCAATGGCGAAGAGTGATGTTCGTCGACGATCTTCTTTGGTCTCAGAGGTTCAAGTTATCAAAGTGGTCAAGAGACCGACTTCATCCCAGAAATAAACTGGAGGAGAGAGGTAGTTCAGATGCAACATTTCCTGAAGAGGAAAGAACTGACAACTCGATAAAGAGGACTGTTATCACTAGGGGATAAGACCGACCAGAGTGATAGCGATGCAACATGAATGCGAATGTAAAGTAGTAATACATGATGTATGTGCATATATGCTGACAAAACAGACACAACATATAAACTAATAGATGAGCACGACGGGATACTCGGCCACAGTGGGAGATAAAAAGTATCGCTGGTTCAAGATAGCAATTCTGCCTTGCTTAGGAGAAGTAGTCCTCGTGGGGAGCTACGTTGGTCGGGCGTAGGAGATAAGAACTCGGCTGAGATGTGTCAGACGAAACCAGGACTCAGACACAGTTGATCCTTCATTCAGGCACACTGGCTTAAAAAGAGTACTTTGATTCTGCACTTTGAGGTTCATTACTTCTGGAGAAGCGACCGATGTTCTTTCGATGTTCAACAGTCAAAAGAAATTGCCATCTTTATTTTAAAAGCAAAAAAAGTTTAACAAGTAAATTCATTTTTGTTTTATTTCAAGAATCATTAATCATGTTAAAATGTCGTTCTATAAAGCTAAAACAAATAAGAATTGCAAACAAAAACACAAGGGCTCAAATTTTATTGATAGGATGGAAGTCAGCCAATCGCGTGATTTCATAGAGTATATACAAAGTCATAAAAATGGTAATTTAGGGGAAAAGGGCTACATTGAAACATAACGACCACTATCCTTCTACCAACTTGAAATTCTGGACATCCTGAGTTTCTGTCGAAGATGACCCTGACTGGAGTTTTCCTGACGGATGACGTAACTGCTGCTGAGGGATTTGCCCCTGTTGAACATAGTTACTCGCCCTTATCCCTAATTTTTGCCTGGATTGTACTTTGAGATTTCCATTCCACCGGGATGATTTTTGATCATGTCTCTAATTTTTGCCTTGACCGCCCGTTCGGGTTTTCAATCCACCGAGACGTTTTATTCTTTTTTTTTAGTTTAGGCGAAGTATTTCTTGACTACATCAACATTTGTGGGGTAGGAAAATTCCTCTCCGTCCATGGTTGTAAGTCTCAAGGCACCGCCTGAGAAAGCTTTCTTGACCACATAGGGGCCGTCATAGTTTGGAGTCCATTTGCCCCGAGAGTCAGTGAGAAATGATTGTATCTTTTTGAGCACAAGGTCTCCTTTCCTGAAGCCGCTAGGTCGGACCTTTTTGTCAAACGCCTTCTTCATTATTTGTTGATACAACTGACTGTGGCATAGAGCCGTGACTCGCTTCTCTTCGATTAGATTCAGTTCGTCGTGTCGGCTTTGACACCTTTCAGCTTCTGTAAGCTTAGCTTCCATCAATACCCGGATTGATGGGATCTCTACTTCGATGGGGAGCACTGCCTCCATGCCATATACTAGAGAGAAAGGGGTTGCCCCTGTTGAAGTGCAGACAGATGTGCGATAACCGTGAAGAGCAACGAGTAGCATCTCGTGCCAGTCTTTGTAGGTTACAACCATCTTCTAAACAATCTTCTTGATGTTCTTGTTAGCCGCTTCTACTGCTCCGTTCATCTTGGGTTGGTAGGGAGATGAGTTATGGCGTTCGATCTTGAACTCTTCACACAACTCTTTCATCATCTTATTGTTGAAGTTAGATCCATTATCAGTAATGATCTGGCTTGGAACACCATAACGGCAGATGAGATTGTTTTTGATAAAGCGGACCACCACTTGACGAGTTACATTGGCGTATGACGTTGCTTTGACCCACTTGGTGAAGTAATCAATGGCTACTAGAATGAACTGATGTCCGTTCGAAGCTTTAGGTTCAATTATGCCAATCATGTCGATTCCCCATATGGAAAAAGGCCACGGGTGTAGCGAGCGAAACTGGACGTGTTTCTTAAGCACTATCGCTCCTTGGGGGTTACTACAGGTCGATTCATTTTTTATCCTATTGTGAGCTGACTAAGGAAGGGAAATAGATGTCTCCAATTAACCCTGCTTGCATACTGAGTTTAAACAGCGGTCTGTTAGGTTACGGATGCTATCAATGTGGGGGGGGGGGGGCTCTCTCAGGTTATTTTCAGGGAATTTAGACTTTTAGGGGGGAATACGGACTAGGATGTTTTGAATGATATACGGGATTTTAGGTTTTTGTTTAGTGTGCTCGCTAAGATTTTTCTTTCAATCTTATGCCTACGTATTCCCGTTTTTCTGAAACAGGGAAATCAGAGCGATCGTAGTTCCTCCTATTCTACGGGAGGAAATGGTGTTTTGGTGTCTTGTTCAAAGCCCAAGACGTGAAGCTAAAGGTTGTTTGTATCTTGTTCAAAGCCCAAGATGTGAAGCTGAAGGGTCTATTTGTATCTTGTTCGAAGCCCAAGATATGAAGATTAAAGGGTTTGACTTTAGAGAGAATTTGTCATCTCTAAAGAGGGGTTTGTCTGTCACAACTATTTATAAAGGAAAATTACTTTAACCGGGATGTGTGAATCCGGCAATGCCATAATTTCCTTTATAGGGGATTTCCAACCTGAAGGAGAAGACTTTAACTCAGTGTAGAGCAATGCTATCTTTCCTTAGGAATTTCTCATGCTAAAAGAGGGATAGTGGCATGGATGTAGATGATCCAGAGGCTTGCCGCTTACAGCGATTATATGAAGGGGAAGGAGTTGTTGATGTTTGTGTACTGTGAACGAGGCACAACTTTGATGCTAAAAGGTTGATTGGATCAACCAGTGGTTTTTTATACAAAGCCGAAGAGGTGGCTAAAAGGTTTTCCTTATACAAAGCCTAAGAGGAGGCTAAAAGGAAGTTGACTCAACAAGAGAGTATTTTATGGTATCTCGTACGAAGCCCGAGATGGAGGCTAAAAGTTTTATACTCAACAAGGGAGTGATTTGTGTCTTGTTCAAAGCCCAAGACGGAGGCTAAAAGGATTGTGACTCAACAATAGAGTCTTTTTTTGTATCTCGTATAAAGCCCGAGATGGAGGCGAAAGAGGGTACTGTTTTAGTTGAGTGACCAGTATATGGGTTCAAAGAGAAAATCAGTTCATATATGAGTAACGTTGTACTCAGGGATTTTGATTCGAGGATCAGGGACATTTCCTTTTCTTTGAGGAAATGGGAAATCCAAAGGGTATTGATACTGTCCGAGTCTACGGGGTTCCTTCCTATTCTTGAAGGGTGCTTGAGAATGTCTTTGAGACTCAAGGAAATTAGACTGTCCAAGTCTAGAGTTTCATCTTTTGTACTATGCTTTGAGAAACAGTAGTAGACTCTTGGAAAGACTGTTCTATTAGGATGACTGATTTCTGTTCCTATACCTTTAGGAGGTCGTCGGGATAATTTGTACGAAGCCCAAGAGGTAGCTGGAAACTTTTAAGAAGCCGAGGGACAATTTGTACTAAGCCCAAGAGGAGGCTATCATTCCCGAAGGAAGAAATCATTTATACGAAGCCTAAGAGGAGGTTGTGAATACTTCTAAGAAGCCGACGGGTCCTTGTACAACGCCCAAGAGGAGGCGGGGATGCTTTTAGGAAGCCTGTGGGTCCCCAAACCCCGAGAAGTTCAAGACAGGCTATTTACAAAGAATAGATCAAGCCAGGAAAGTTCGAGAATTTGGAAGAAACTCAAGAGATGCCATTCACGGAGAAAAGATTATCTCTGGGGAGTAGAGTTTCTTAGGTTGCTTTTAAGAAGCCTGTGGGTCCCTAAACCCTGAGAAGTTCAAGACAGGCTATTCACAAAGAATAGATCAAGCCAGGAAAGTTCGAGAATTTGGAAGAAACTCAAGAGATGCAATTCACGGAGAAGAGATCATCTCTGGGGAGTAGAGTTTCTTTGACAACTTCTACGAGTGAAAGTCTGAGAAAGGGTTCAAAAAGAATATGCCTTTCACATCTCCATATTGTTTAACCCCAAGAGGAGGGAAGACTGTATCTGGTAATCCTATGGGGATCTAGTTTTGTCTACTTCTAAGAGTGATCAACGGGCTTAATGCTAGACGTAGTTGCCGGGGAAACTCTAAATATCTATACTATTATTACATAGTCGATATGAGTTTATGAAAGAAAACTTATAGCGAAACAGTCCCACAGTACAGTTATATACATATAAAAGCAGTAAATGAAAAAGGATAAACACTTACTCGGTTGTAGAGCTTCCATGCTGTTTGGTTAGTTGTTCAACAAAGAAAGATTGAAAATAACAGTATATTTCAAAATCAAAGGAGAAAGTTCTTTGAAAAAGAAAGATTTGGGGCTTACAGCTCAAGGAGAGGCCCAGGGTTTTACTAGTGATTGCACTGTTGAATTTGTACAGAGGGACTTATACGAGTGACTGAGGCCCAAAAATTGTTTGTACAAGGGGGTTTGGGTCTTACACTCTCTCAAGAGGCCCAAAAGGTTTAAAGAAAAAAGAGTGGGGCTTATAACATGAGGGTAGGCCCAGATGATTTTTCGTTTGAAATGGCGATCACGCCGAGATTTTCTTTTAACGCAAAGGGGCTTGTACAATATCTGAGGCCCAAAGTTGTTTTGGTTAAAAGGGGATTGGGTATTACACTCTATTAGAGGCCCAAAATTTTTGAATGAGTGATGGTGCTTACAGCTCAAGGAGAGGCCCAATTGATTTTTTAAAAGGCGACGATTGCACCGTTTACTTGTACAGAGGGACTTATACAATAAGTGAGGCCCAAAATGGTTTGTACAAGGGGGTTTGGGTCTTACACTCTCTCAAGAGGCCCAAGAATAATTTTGAATGGGTCTTATAGCTCGAGGAGAGGCCCAGGGTTTGTTTTTCAACGGACGATGATCGCGTCGAACTTTTTGAAATACAATGGGACTTATACAATAAGTGAGGCCCAAAATACGTTTGTATTTACAAAGGATTGGGTCTTACACTCTATTAGAGGCCCAAAGTTGTTTTGAAAATGATTTATGAGGGTTGAATTAATCAAAAACCCTAATTTGTTTTCAAAATGTGTTTTAATTGAATAAAATATTCAATTAAAATGATCAAAATTGTTTAACATGAGGAAAACAAATTGTGATCTTGGATTAATGCTTCATAAATCAAGTTTTGCCCTACAAAATGATTAGAAATCATTAAATTTTCAAAATCAATAAGGAAAAAATATTTTAAATGTCAAAAACAATTAAAACATTAATTCTTTGCAAAAATATCAATTATATGAAATAAATAATATTTTTGGGATTTTTTGGGAAAATAAAATATTTTAACATTTTTGTGAATTATTAAAAAAAGAATCAACTCAAAATCATTAAAACTCAGAGAGAAATTAATTTTTGAATCAATTAAATAAAATCACAAAATTCAAATATTTGAATTTTCAAAAAGGGCGCTAAGAACACCCCAAGAACACGCGCGTGTTATGGGTTTTGCCCAGATTTGCATTTTCTCTCCAATCTCATTGAATACTTGATTATATCATGCAATCCACATACCAATCTGCTGGTCTCAACCTCACGATCATGTCTATGGTATTTAATTTCATTTATATTAAACATGGAATAAAAAATCAAGACAAAACCTCAAGAACCCTAATTTCTGCATGAAGGCTGAGAATTTTGATACACGATTCAAACAAAGCAATTAATTGAGGGGAAACATTCCATGCATGATTATGAACATTTGGCAAAAGTATTGTGCGAGGAAATATGCATAGATTGAGAGATGACCAAGTTTAGGCTTACCTCTAGGTCGTGGCAGCAAGTTCAAAGTGATTTCTGAGTTGGAGGTGTTACAGATGAGTTGTGATGATCTGAACAGCTTCCCTACACCATATGGAGTGTGTTTGAATGCTTGGACATGATGGAAATTGGCTGGATCACTTCATGGCATCTCAACTGCAACTTGGTTAAAACCTTGAGCAATTGACTGGTGATTCTGAGAAATCAGTGTTCCAGATGTTGTTTAAGTGTTTGATCAGCTCACATATGATGTATGTGAGGTGTGTGTGTGATTGGTTTGAATGGAATTGCTCTCTACTAAAAAACTCGATAGTGACTTGTTAAGAAAGGCATTTTTGAGAGTGAGAAGTGGATTTTGAGAAAGGCAAGTGTTGTAGGCCTTTGGTGTACTTAAACTGATCATAATTGAGCTCTATTTATAGTAGAGCAAGTTTGTTTTGCAAGGAATAGTGAATGGCAACTGCTGGGTAGGGTTAGCCAATGTTGGCAAATGAAAATCCAAGTCTCCTCTAGCCATTGACTAGAGGTTAGGCCACAGGCTGCTGGTCCCCTTGGTATTGGATAAGTCTTGACTGAATTCAGTCGCTAATAGCTCAGTCCATGCCACCTTGGTGCTTCCATTGAATGCGCCAATCCAAAATTGGAGTCTTGTCCGTATTTTAGGCAATTCTAGGTTTGGCATGCTATTTCTTGTTCCAAGGACTTTGGAGGCTTGGCTAAGTGATTGTCCCCTTTAGATTCAATCCTCAGATGTGTCCAAAGTGATGACAAGGCTTGGAATTGGCTGATTTTGGAAAATCGACCAAAAGTACAAAAATCTGCCTTGCCTTGGCAGATTTCAGCAAGGCATCTTGCCACGACCATATCTCAAAGCTCAAATTGAATTTGGTGATGTTCTTGGCCATTTTGGAAAGCCCTTATATGATACAACTGTCTGATCACATTTGGTTTTGATACCTTTTGGATCCAAGTGAAAGTCCCCCTACATTTGGAAAAAAGTAAGGCAGATTCTGACTTAGTGAAATTTTCACTAAGTGTTGGAACAAAGTGACTTTTCTTGATTTTGATCCCTCCATAACTCAAAATCCATGAGGAATTTGGACATAGATCAGTATGAAGCTTTTGTAGAGGGCAATGAGATCTACAAATCAAGCTTTGGATGGGGAAAAATGGCTTTGTGGTTTAGGAGTTATGATCCTCCAAAGTTGGTACCTTTGTCACTTTATTTCATAACTTAGAAAATTTTCTAAGTTTTTATGGTTACCCCTTTTACAAGTTATCCCACTTTTCTTGATGAATGATGATTCAAATCATACATTAACATTATTTTAGGGTTAAAAATCCATTTTTGTGAAAAATCTCAAAAAGTCAAAGTTGACTTTTGTGCACAGTTGACTTTTTGTCAGATGAATTCCAAACTGTGCGATCCTTTGGGAAATCATGTCCTTGACCTAAATCAAACTTGATGGACATGTTCCATGGGTGTTATAGGGTATATTGAATCATGTCCTAGGGTTTGGGAGCATGTCCTGGTCAAAAGTCAAAGCTACAGTTGACTTTTCTCGCAAAACCCTAATTGTGGTTCAGATGAAATTGAAACTTGTTGCTCAAGCTTCTTGGATCAATCCATTGTTCCAAATGGATCAATATGGTATATTAAAGACCCTCAAATCATGTCTTGAGGTCTTGGTTCACGATTTGTCCCAAAAGTCAACTTAGGGGTGAATTACGTCAAGAAACCCTAATTCCTTTATTTTGATGTATGCATCCCTTGAGGCCAACTTGACTTGATGATTGGGTCCATGAGGTTCCATGGAGTATATTAGGATATGCTTTGAAGCATTGGCTCATGCCCAGATGAAAATTTCCATCTGGAGGCCCTGGTCGACCAAAACCCTAATTTGGTGACACTGGCGATCTTGAAGCTTGATCTACCTAGAAGGGAGCAACCTTGTGCTTAATCCTTGAAATGGGAGTCCTCTTGATCCATTATGGATGTTTGAGAGGTTAGACAAGTTGAAGATCATGTCATTCCTTGATTGATCCTTTGTCTAAGCACTCAGAGAGGGCTTGAAACCCTAATTTTGATTGTGGTGAATGCTCAACAATTCCTTGAGGAGATTAATGAGGCATAAAGGTACATCCATATTGTGATGATGATTTGCACAATGATGGGAAATCTTAGTGGTCAAAATTTGGGGTATGACAGATGCCCCTATTTAATCTTCTTGGACACGAAGGTGTGAATGGCGAAGGTATTCAGGCATTCGAGGTGCAAGAGGATTAAATATCGGAATATCTGAAATTTTGACAGCGTCTATGAATGGTAATTCACGCATTCATCTTCTTTCGCTAAGCAATGATGCTTAGAAAAGGTAAACTTCCCCTCGATCCTGGTCTTCAGCCAAGGAACTGGTCTCAGTTTTCTTTTGAAATGAACTTCCCCTCGATCCTGGTTTCCTACCAAGGAACTGGTCTCAGTTTCTGATATAAAATTCCCCTCGTTCTTGGTTTCCTACCAAGGAACTGGTCTCAGTTTCTGATATAAACTTCCCCTCGTTCTTGGTTTCCAACCAAGGAACTGGTCTTAGTTTCTTTTGTCAATAAACTTTATTGACAAGGGACGCTATTCGTAGCGGTTTTCCTCAAACTTCTCGCCGAATTTTCCTGGGGAGATGCCATTTGACGGAAAAAGTTGACGTCAGACTTGCTGGGAAGCCCAATCGTCTGAGTTGTAGAGGTGCACAAACTTCTCTGTTGGAGACGCTATTTGTTTCTACCGGGGAAGGCGAGTCTCCTGAAAGACTACTTTTGTTTGGGGTCTCACATCATACTTTTCTCGGGATCTTCCCGGAGAAATGCCATATGATGCGATCCAATTTGAGGTGCTGATGACCTTTTCATCAGTGGTTTTTTCGGAGAAAAACTGATGTACCACCTGTCGCTCCCAAAAGATTCGCATCCAACGGTACAAATGCGAGAGTGGCGCGAAAAAACACAGAGTCGCCATCAATGTGTATTTATCCCGAGAGAGGGAAAGGAAACACTGCATAAACCTGAGGGAAGGGAAAGAACATGGTCTCACGACCAAGAGAAACGGGTACGGGAGTCGGTTACGCGAAGGGAAGGTGTTAGCACCCAACTCGCCCATCGTACTCGATGGGATCCACGCTTGTTGCCTGCATCAAAGGGTGTCGTCGTCTGGAGCTCCACTGCTACGGGACCGGAGAAGGAACGAGAACGGAAAGAACGGAGAAACGAAGAAGAAAAGAAAAAGAAGTGACACAATAGGACGTTATCGTTGTCCTAGGCCTACGTACTCCCTCAGTGCAATGGGAAAGTCAGAGTCAATGTAGTTCGGACGGGAACTGTGGGGGAAGGTTGCTCGCCAGGACAATCGCTGTCTTGTGCCTACATATCCTCAATCGGACGAGAGAGAGGAATCAGAGCTAATGTAGTTCGTGGGTACGACCACGAATGGGTAAGTGTTTTTTACGTGAGCGAAGAGCTCTTTTCTGAAAAATGAAGTTTGAAACCCAACAATCCCGAAGGATAAAAAGATTTGAATTTGTTTTGTGTTTTTTAGACAGAAGTGTCTTTTAAGTCGTTTCGTAACTTGCATTGAACCCAATTCTTAAATATAGGAACGAATACTTCGCGCATCGTCCCCAACAGGGCGTACACTAGGTATCCTAGAAGAATAAGGGGAAGCCCCTCATTCCCCACTTCCCACATAGAAGGCTCAAGCGCAATACACGTTAACTTTTATTACGTGTTTTGAAGAAGTTTTGAGATGAGAAGAGACAAGACACAAAGGAAACTCTAAAGGGAAACTAAGAGTCCTAATGTTATCATGCATGGGTAACCTAGGGTTAGTGAGGATTAGGAGAGACGACTACCTAAAACCTAATGCTAATCCTACTCCAAGCTTAATCAAAAATTAAGTTGGACTAGGTAGCTCTAAAGGGAGAGAATCCAAGACTTAAACAAGTCTTGAGATCCATGGGAGGAAGAGAGTGAAAGAGAAGAAAGAAGCATCTTAAATGCTAAAGCAAACACAAGTATGAAAGCTTAAAAGAGAAAGGAGAAGTTAGAATGTGGATAACTATCCACATCCCATTCACTTACCATTAGCCCCTACATGGTTAGCATAAACAAACATAAGCAACAATAAGACAAATGAAACCCAAACAAGTCACAACCCAAAGAGAAATGGTTACAAACCAAATGAAACTCATCCAAGTCAGAATGTACACCTTATAGGTGACCCATAATGTTTACCAAACAAACTCAAGCAAAGAGAATGCAAACAAATGGCCAAACATCCAAGAAGATCATCAAAGAAGGAGTAGAAGAAGAATGAGTGGATATGCAAGGTGATCATGCAACAATGCTTCAAATAAAATCAAAGTCAGAATATGGATGACCTAAACATGTGCCTAAAAATGATGTACAAGTGTCACATAAGGCATACAAGTAAGTATCCAAGCATTAAGAATCATTAGAACAAGGAGAAGGAAGCATGTAAGTGAAACATATTAAAGGATGCAAAATGAAACATGAATAGCATATGACATGAATGCAAAGCTCCAAGGTCAGAAACATACATCAAATGAAGTGCAAAGGAATGATATGGCATGGAATACACAAACCAAACATAAGTCATGAATGAGCATAGATGAGAAGAGGTGAGAAGATAAGTCAAAAAGAGGCATGTGAAACAAGCATGGAACATGTACACAAAATAAGTAACAACCTCACACCAATGACTTAAATTTACATTCAAGAGACCTATAATGATCTAAACATGGCTCAA
This sequence comes from Lathyrus tuberosus, assembly GCA_022829125.1. Lineage (NCBI taxonomy): Eukaryota > Viridiplantae > Streptophyta > Magnoliopsida > Fabales > Fabaceae > Lathyrus > Lathyrus tuberosus. The sequence goes on along the minus strand of JALAZF010000012.1, from coordinate 17,976,653 downwards.
GAAATCAAAGAAAACAACCTCATACAATGGCACAAGTGCCTTCTCAAGAAAGTAATTCAACACGATCAAAGATGTTCACAAAAGAAGACTTCAAACATGAATGATCAAACAAATAGTAAAAATGATTCAAAAATAATCAAACTAAATATCAAAACACTTCAACCAGGGGAAAACATCATATTAAAAACTCATGCAAAAATTCATAAGATAGGTCCCTCAAACAATTAGACAAAGAGCACAAATGATTATGGATCAATATGCAAAAGAGAGGGGCTAAAATGCAATATGAAAAGAGTTTAAAAATATGAGAAAAATGTTTTTATTCACTTCAATATGTTGATGAAATAATGCAAAAAGAATGGACTCAAAATGTTTTATGTACTATGAGAAATAAATTCTCAAAGTTGAAGTGTGCAAATAAGAACAATTTTCAAAGAAAATGCCAAAAATATGATGAAAAATGACCAAAGTCAGATTTAAAAAATTTCAAAAATTAATTAAATGCAAAAATATGCTTCATGATTTTTTTGGTGATTTTTGGATTTATAAAACAAATTTAAAAAAAATAAAATGCAAATGAAACAATTAAATGAAATAAAAATGAAAATAAAGAACCCAAGGGTGCAAACAGCAAACAATCACGTTTAAAAATATTAAATGGGTTGAACAGGGGGTGGGAATAGCAAGCCCAGGTCAAATTATCCAAGAGCGAAGTCAACCAAAAACCACATGGAACCCAGTCAATATCTGAGACTCATACAAGCCACATGATCAATCCAACGCTTACAAACAGGTCAACGAAAATAACAAGTACGCAAGATCAACATGCATGATCAACAACACACCATAGTTATAGTGTACACACACACATAAAGCATGTTATGAGAATTAAAAGATCACGTGAGCTGCACACACGTTTTTAATGCGTTGGCACTATACAGACTGTTAGATCAGAAACATGAATGACCATGATTGTGTCTTCTTCGTTTAACCCTCGACGGACTGAAAATACACCAGGTGCCGGAGCCCTAGCTCCGGTCACCTTATCCGGTGAGCTCCAAACAAAATTTTACCAGAAATTGCACATGAGTACATGATCTTGACCAGAATTCAACAAGGATCTCAAATATCATGTCCATTTCACCAACAGATCAACATACAAGTCAAATCGAAAGAAATAAGTTTGGATCTAAAACTTTCAATCTCAAAATTCAAGCAATTCACACGTCCAAAATCAAAACCAAACATATCAGCATCATCAGTGAACTTCATAGATCATCATGCACACTTAAAATTCCAGTTATACGACCATGAAAAGCAAGCTTACCTGAGATCTGTAGAGCTTGAAATACACCAAGAGCGCCTTCCAAAAGCTGCAGATCTTCCTCTTTTGAGTTCTATTTGCAAAATAAATGCAAATAGAGGCTTGAATCTGGCTAGATCTAGGAGTTTGAACTTGAACCAACTTGAGATGCACTTGCTGAAAACCTTGCTCTTAGCTCAAAACGATGGTGGATTCTTACTCTACCAAGTGTGTAGATCAAGAATATAAAAAAATTTCTTCAGAAACCCTTGGGATGAGAGAGTTTCGAAGAGAGAAAGCTTGGATGAGAAAAATGAGATTCTGAGCAAATGAGGGTGCATGACCTAGTAGTGAGGGAATGAGTTAGCTTATATACATCCCATTAGGCCTCTGATCATAATTAGCAATTGATTAATCCCTTGGTTAGTGAGTTTGGACGGTTTATGCCAAAATTCATTTTGTGATACCACCACTAATCCACACGTGCATTCCCATGCTTTCTATGATGGATCACTCAAATTTTATTTGCTAATCACACCTGAATTGAATTTGGGCTTTGAAATGGTTTAATTTGTGAGTTTTGATGCTTCTTGCAAAAATGTACTTTGTGAAATAAGTGAGGTACAAGTCATGAAATGGAGTGAAATAAAGATCAAAAATGGTCCTCATGGAATTTACTTTGATGTTGTAATGTGTCATGAAGCAATAGAACCAAATATAGGTCAATATGAACCAAAATACAAAAGGTGTAAAAATGACACCATAAGAAAACCCTAAAATCACCTTGCCTTGTTTTGGTCATATCTAGAGTTCCTCAAATGATATGGAGATGTTCTAGCAGTTTTTGGAAATGGGAGAGAAAGATATTCAACTTTCATGTTGGAGGAAAATTCATTTGGAGCTTCCTTGATGATGAAAAGTCAATTTGAATGTGGTGGAAAAACTGCCAAAAATGGAAAGTTCTCATTATAGGTCATTTTCCAAATTTAGTAACTTTTGCACAAACTCTTGATTCTTGAAGAATTATGTCATCCATGCTATTACTTGACCAAATAAAGGTACATGGACTTGGGAAACATGATTTGAACCCTTGAAAACCCATGGTTGACTTTCCTTTCTCACTGTTGACTTTTGCTTACTTCACAAGTAACTGATCCACTGAACATCTTCCACAATGAACCACTAGCCAAGTCTCTATCCATGAACACTTATGAGCATATGGAATACCATAAGAACATGCTTGAATCCACAAGGTTCTTCAAGAAGTCCTTTGGGTCAAAACCCTAATTGGTCCCTCTGGTTAGGAGGGAAAGATTCACTTGAAATCCTTTGCCATTCTTGATCTTATGAGGATATGATGAACCCCTCAAACCACCTTGAGGCTTGAGACTCCTTTGAGGTGAACCAAGTACCTTGATCCCATGTTAAGAACCAATGCTATGCACAAATTCTAATGCAAAGAAACATAAGCCAGTTAGATAAAAACAATGAAACAAATTTTGGGGTGTTACAGCTGCCCCTATTCAATCAACTTGGTCCTGAAGGTATGATAGCAATGGCTGTCATGCGTTCAAAGGATTCATGGGGATTGAATACCAAAGTAACCTGAAATTTGTAATCCTCAAAGGAGGGACGACTCCACTAGGGAACAAGCAATAAATGCTGCATTGTCACAACACGTACGAGTGTTGGAAACCAATACAAACAATGTATTGAAATGTCATGAAATAAACACAAACGAGTGTTATCTATGCTGGGGATAAACACTGACGGGTGTCAAGGAGTCAAAGATATCAGATACGGAGGGGTACTGAGAAGATACACGGACAGGTGTAAAAAGGTTCAATACGGACGGGTATCAAAAAAATACATGGACGAGTGTAAAGAGGTTCAATACGGACGGGTATCGAAAAGGTACACGGATGGGTGTAAACAAGTTCAATACGGACGGGTACTGAAAAGGTACACGGACGGGTACTGAAAAGGTACACGGACGGGTGCAAAGAGTTTCAATACGGACGGGTATCGAAAAGATACACGGACGGGTGTAAAAAGATTCAATACGGACGGGTACTGAAAAGGTACACGGACGAGTGTAAAAGGGTTCAATACGGACGGATACTGAAAAGGTACACGGACGGGTGTAGAAGGATTCAATACAGAAGGGTACTGAAAAGGTACACGGACGGGTGTAGAAGGTACACGGACGGGTGCAAAGAGTTTCAATACGGACAGGTATCGAAAAGATACACGGACGGGTGTAAAAAGATTCAATACGGACGGGTACTGAAAAGGTACACGGACGGGTGTAAAAGGGTTCAATACGGACGGGTACTGAAAAGGTACACGGACGGGTGTAGAAGGATTCAATACGGACGGGTACTGAAAAGGTACACGGACGAGTGTAGAAGGATTCAATACGGACGGGTGTAGAAGGTACACGAACGGGTGCAAAGAGTTTCAATACGGACAGGTATCGAAAATATACACGGACGGGTGTAAAAAGATTCAATACGGACGGGTACTGAAAAGGTACACGGACGGGTGTAAAAGGGTTCAATATGGGTGGGTACTGAAAAGGTACACGGACGGGTGTAGAAGGATTCAGTACGGACGGGTACTGAAAAGGAACACGGACGGGTGTAGAAGGATTCAATACGGACGGGTACTGAAAACGTACACGGACGGGTGTAGAAGGATTCAATACGGACGGGTACTGAAAAGGTACACAGACGGGTGTAGAAGGATTCAATACAGACGGGTACTGAAAAGGTACACGGACGGGTGTAGAAGGATTCAATACGGACGGGTACTGAAAAGGTACACGGACGGGTGTAGAAGGATTCAATACGGACGGGTACTGAAAAGGTACACGGACAGGTCTAGAAGGATTCAATACGGACGGGTACTGAAAAGGTACACGGACGGGTGTAGAAGGATTCAATACGGACGGGTACTGAAAAGGTACACGGACAGGTGTAGAAGGATTCAATACGGACGGGTACTGAAAAGGTACACGGACTGGTGTAGAAGGATTCAATACGGACGGGTACTGAAAAGGTACACGGACGGGTGTAGAAGGATTCAATACGGACGGGTACTGAAAAGGTACACGGACGGGTGTAGAAGGATTCAATACGGACGGGTACTGAAAAGGTACACGGACGGGTGTAAAAAGCGTTTCAATACGGACGGGTATCGAAAAGGTACACAGACGGGTGTAAAGAGGTTCAATACGGACGGGTATCGAAAAGATACACGGACGGGTGTAGAAAGGTTCAATACGGACAGGTATCGAAAAGGTACACGGACGGGTGTAAAAAAGGTAAATTTACTGGGGATTAATCTCGCTGGGGAATGGAAGGCAACACAGACGGGTGTCATCAAAAGGTCAATACGGACGGGTATTGAAATCAAAGGTTCAAACACGGACGGGTGCTGAAGGAAACACGGACGAGTGTCTGACGGTAAAAACCTTGAGGGGATAAACCAAAGGACCACCTGGACGAAAAGGTAACGAAGAAATCATGGATTAACAATCCTGGCAAACAACTCTGCAAGGGACTGTCAAATATTGCTTTGAATGACCAAACCCAACACCTGTGGAGTAAAGTCAAAAGATGTCTTCCTGAAATCCGGCTTTCTTGAAGAAGGAAAACTCAAACCTGGCTTATGCTTCGGATGCATATGTCTGAATTTTTCCGTAATGCTTCACGCGAAGTGGAAGTGCTACGCATTTAGGAGGATGCCATGCGAAAAATGCTTATGCAATGTAAAAGACCGTCCCAGCGAAATAAACGCTGAGAACAGAAGCGACTCCACCGAGGATGACAAACTACATTGTCATCAAACCACAGAAAACATGCTGAGGAAAACTTCACCCTGCTGTGGAAGATCACAATCACCAATTCTGCTGGAGATGGACGAAACTCCGAGAGAATACCCACTCTGTTGGGGAATATCAAGATCAACAACTCTGCAGGAGATGGACGAAACTCCGAGAGAATACCCATTCAGCTGGGGAGGGAGATGAATACTGAAGATGGAAACTCCTCCGCTGGGGATGACCAACTATTTTAGAACTTGGATTTGACGCCTGCCAAAAAATGATTGGACTTAAAACCTGCTGGGGATACCATTCACCACCAGACTTTTCTTGGGGATGTCGGTGAGTTTGATCTGTTGTTAGGGAAATAACTTTACCCTCACCCTGCTGGGGATTAGATTAAACCGTTGTCGGTGAGACTATACTTTCTGACCAACTGAGGAAAGTAGGCCCCAGGACTCTGTGGAGATAATAACATCTTTGTCCCCAAATCTTCTGCTGGAGATACAACAATATCCACCTTAGAGCAATCAACTTCTGAATGCTTGCTGGGGAATAATAATCCAAACACAACTTCGGCTGGGTATACAATCCTCTGTACTCCTGCTGAGGGGGACAATCCTCTTATATCCTACTGAGGGGGACGATCCTCATCGACACATCTGCTTGGAAAATAGTAGTTGTCAACATCCACTCTGCTAGGGGATAAACACATGTTTCCTGACTAGCTGAGGAAAAAACGACTGCCCCATATTCTGTGGGGAAACACTGTCTTTGATCAAAGAAGATGCTCCATCAATCTCTTGCTGGAGAGGCTGCAGAAATAACAACTTCTGGCTACCTGCTGAGGAAAGATGAGCCAAATCACAACTCTGGCTGGGGGTAAACCTCTTATATCCAGCTAAGGGGAATGATCCTTAACGACTCCGCTCGGGGAATTACCTCTTTATACTCTGTTGAGGAAGACGATCCTCGCTACTCTGACTGGGAAGAGTAATAAACTGCTGAGGACGATCAGACTTCAAAGTTGAAGAGAGCAGCTCTACTGGGGAGGTACCAATGAAGATTGGACTTTGAATTACTTGAGATGACTTGGCTGAACATTGAGGAAGAGAACACTCTGACTCCTCATCGTCTTCTTGACGATATTCTATCATCTTACCTTGCTGAGAATGAGGATTCCATCTGTATTGCTAGAGATAAGAAACCTTCATAACAACCCTTCTCGAACATAGGACAATTCTCTGCTTGAGGAAGAATAACAATTCCCACACCTTGCTGGAAAAAGATACCCTCTGGCTCTTTGTTGGAGGGAAAAGACTCCAAAAGTCCCACACTCACCTTGCCCCAGACCACAGGGTCTACTTGAAGCAATCATCTTAAGAGGATTTTACAGAAAACCTGGCGTTCAACAATGCCCCAGGGTTTTCAAACTCTTAGAGATGTATCTGGTCTGGACATAACTGTCCCATACTTCATGATTCATGAAGTAAACCACCTCGAGAGGGTTTGTAATGACCTGAAATGTTCTGCCACAGTATTCTGAACCTTGCAGAGGTGCTATTGATTGACTGTATTCTGAAGGGAAAAACTTCTCGCGCCCTTGAAGTGACCTGTCCCAGTACAAGCCTTGCAGTACATTTTTCTCTGACCGACTAGTCTTTGAGAGATTTACCGAATCTCGACGTGATTGCCCCAGTTTACACGCTTGTGGAGAGATTTGTCGGATCTCGACATAATTGCCCCAGTTCGAAGAAATTTTCTCAACATGAATGCCCCATCTTGGCTACATTTTGAAGAGATTTCCCGGTGTGATTGTCCCAGATTGGTTACATCTCAACACAAATAGCTGGGAACGCCTTTTTCCCACATAATCTTTTTGCAACATGTCTTCTGGAGTCTCAGGCACTTCAAATTGGCCAGTTTAAGCTTCTCGACTGATGTTCATCGTGTAAGCTTCTTTGATGTCAAACAAATGTATGCAAGCAGAAAATATTTATTCTGAGAATGATTATTCAAATGCAACACATATGTTAATCTTGAAGTCCTTATTGAAAAAAATGTCATACAACCGAGTTACAACACTTATTTTTGAAAGGAAAGCAATACGCACATGCAACACCAACAAAAATCTTATTAGCACAACTCATGGGAGTCAGGAACGCTATCTCGTTGAAGTACGCCTTCAAACTAAACCCTGTTTCAATTAGGACTTTTAAGGGTTGTAGCGTGGCCTGGTTCGCGGTTTGAGAAGAAAGGATTTATGGCTCAAAGTTTATTGGTGCCCACCCACTCTTCGTGATATTCTCCAGTCCTATGTTCAGCTAATTTGACACAAGCGCTCGTCTCTCAAAAGGTTTCCTGACTTCTAGGGAATCCATGCAATTGGTGATTCGACACCTGACGAGGTTTTGGACTAACAGTCGCCCCTTTTTGTCTTTTGTGTCTATAGTCACACGACTTTGTTCTTATAAAGGATTTTCTTTGTAAACCTTTTGGCTTTTCGCTTTCTCATTCTTTTGCTTTTTGTTCCCTAATTTTTGCCTGGACTGACTCTTTTGAGTTTTCAATTTTGAAGTCCAGCAGGATGCCTTAACTTTTGCCTAAGTCACTTGCTTTCAAGTTTTTTGACTTAGCAGGCTTTTTCTTTTTTCTCTTTTTTCTCTTTTTTTTTGAACAAGTCGTGTGACACCGTTTTTCCTGACTTGTTTGAAAGGGTTGTGACTGTTTCACTCTTCGGTTGGTGAGGAGTAACCATTGTGGTTCTACACCTCTTAACCTCTTGATAGTGGAATAGAAGGTAATGGATCCTCAGATGTACACTCCTTCTGAAAGTTGAACACTTGGTCAAACTAACTGACGCCTACCCTGCCCCTGGGTTAAAATTGAGTGTTTTTCGTTTTCAGAAAGAACTCCTACTACTAGGCTCAAAGGGGTTGACAAAGGTCTATCTCCTTATCTCTCCAGTGTTTGTGAATTGGAAACAATGCCTGTACATCCTTAACAGGGTTTTATCCAAAAACGTACCATTAGAAATCTGCGTTCTTATTTCGTCATCCTCCCTCCAAGAGTCTAGGCAAGAAAGATAGTATTGTAGTGCATATAAACATGACATGCATGCATAAAAGTAAGATACTTTAGGAACAACACATCATTGCATTAAAATCCACATTCAAACACAAACAAGTTTTTACATGCAGACAATGTTTAAACAAACAAAGGAAAGCTACATATGAAAATGCAATAAAGAAACTAATGATTGCCATTGTTGAGGAGACTTGACTCCATCTGGACTTATTCCTTCTGATGACGCTCTTGCAATCTGGTACTTACTCTGACAAAGAAGCTTCAATCCAAAGGGGTACCATCTGGCGTGATGACCTTTGAGTCGATCAAGTCTTGCACCTTGTGCTGGAATACATTACAATTATCAATTGTATGCCAAACGTTTCCGAGTGGAACTCGCACCTAGCATTCATGTCAAAGTCCGGAGGGATAGGGTATGGCACTGGCATGGCATTCCTCAGCTGGATCAGCGAGCTCTTGAGTAAGCGAGCAAACAACTGACTATAAGGAATAAGAATAGGATCAAATATCCTCTTGGGCCTTCTTGGTATGAATTTCCTCTGCTGCTGATAATTCTGCTGCTGCTGATTCGGGCACCCAAACTGCCCCTGTACTTTCCTTTCCACATTCGGCTGAGGCACAAACAAAGGTTGCTGACGTAGAGCTTCTGCAGCAAAAGGTTGTGGAGAAAGTCCATGACATGAGGTGGATCCTGCGGACAGGGAAGGAGTCTCTACTTCCTTTGCAACAATTGGGGTAAAATCACCTTGTATGCTCACGTCGCCCGACGTGAATTCAATTGCCCATGTATCAATCAAATCCTGGACTTGGTGCTGAAGGGCCCTACATTTCTCCACAGTATGCCCTGGTGCCCCATAATGGAAATCACAATGGGCTCTTGCATTGTAGCCTGGTGGGGGATTACAAGTAAGAGGAGCCAAAGTCCTTTTCTGTACCAATTGAAACTGAAGGAGATGCAGCAATAGCTGAGAATATGGCATAGGGAGCAGATGAAAAACTCTTTCAGACTGTTTCGGTCTCTGTGCACACTTTTTATTCTTAGGCTTATCTTGGGAGACAAGACCTGGTTGCTGTTAGGAAAGTTCTGGAACCTTGGGTTGTGGAGGGGATTCACAAGGAAATCCATGATCTAGCGAAGACCCCAAAGAGATGGGAGGATTAAGGACTTCTGTTGTGGAAGCGAGCACATGACTGTTTTCCTTCTTTAACACTGTTTTCAAAATTTCCATGACCAAACCCATCTGAGTCTTCATCTGATTGACCTCCTCCCTCAGCATCTTCTGGTCTTGCATGAGAATTTGCATATTCCCCATAAACTGGCCTATCTGGCTTCGTATTTCCCTCAACTCAGCTTGAATTTGCTCCATGATCAACTCTTGAATGGCCTGAGGAGTTAAGTCTACAATTCTAAAAAAAATCAGATCAGAACAAGAATAACCAGCCTTGAACACCTGTTATGCACATGAGTATGGAACTGCAATGCAAATGCCATGTTCAAATATTTCCAAGGAATCATTCTGTTTTAATTCAAGACTTTTCAGAAGAACCACGAGGAATAAATGGAAATGCTCAACAGTGAGCCTCAACAATGATATCCTTGGAAATACAAGAACATGTATGCAAGAATGATGATGCATATGCAACGGACATGGGATCAAGGTATCCACACAAACTGGTTGCACTGTGCTGACTGAACAAATCAGGGCTCTGTACCAAAACCCAGAACAAAAGCAACCACAGTGATAAAACTAGAAAACCAGGTAGGTTGAAGGTCATGGTCACCTGCAAACCTGCAAACACCCATCCCTCTCACATGTGGGTACTAAGATCCTCAGTATCCCGGGATCTCAGGTCGAGAAATGATGATACGTTCACCATTTCTGGTTTAGCATCATCATCAATCGAGGAGGCCTCAACTAATTCTCCAAAATGAAAGGTCCTCAGCTTCTGGCACTGAGGTCGAGAAGCAATAGTACATTCATCCCTCGGGGTATAGTACTATCGCCAATTGAGGAGCGCCTCCACTGATTCACTTTCAAAAAAAGATCCTATGGCAAGTTCCCAGCATTGGGTCCTCGGGTCGAGAATCGTAATGGGTTTGCCATTTCTGGTCTGCCATTATCGTTCTCGGGAGGAGTGTCATTCCTGAGTCCTCCGGAATGGTCATCAGAGTCGACAGTTCCTCAAGGGAATAACTGCTGGCCTGTATCAATATACAGTAGCAGATATCTCTCGATAGAAGCTCGTCTGACTGTGGGGATCGTGATCACCCGCACGTGGCCAACACCACGGGAGCGTCACGCCTGCCCACTCTAAACCTATGTGTATGCTCGAGCCTGGGTAGTGGGCTCATCTCTCAGAACCTCCCAACCTGCCAAACAGAAAACCAGCACAGTCCAGCATAACAATGCAATGCAGTAAAATGCGGTAAAAATAGTAAAGCAGTAAAGCAAAAATACAGTAAACAGCAATACATTAATATACAAAAAAACAAAGCACCACAAAAAACACCCAATGAAATAAAAAAGACAAGCGCTAGGATTGACTCGTAAACGGGGATGGACCAGCAAGAGGTCAACCTGTCCCCAGCAGAGTCGCCAGCTGTCGCTCCCGAAAGATTCGTATCCAATGGTACAAACGCGAGAGTGGCGCGGAAAAACACAGAGTCATCAGCAATGTGTATTTATCCCGAGAGAGGGAAAGGAAACACTGCATAAACCTGAGGGAAGGGAAAGAACATGGTCTCACGACCAAGAGAAACGGGTACGGGAGTCGGTTACGCGAAGGGAAGATGTTAGCACCCAACACGCCCATCGTACTCGATGGGATCCACGCTTGTTGTCTGCATCAAAGGGTGTCGTCGCCTGGAGCTCCACTGCTACGGGACCGGAGAAGGAACGAGAACGGAAAGAACGGAGAAACGAAGAAGAAAAGAAAAAGAAGTGACACGATAGGACGTTATCGTTGTCCTAGGCCTACGTACTCCCTCAGTGCAATGGGAAAGTCAGAGTCAATGTAGTTCGGACGGGAACTGTGGGGGAAGGTTGTTCGCCAGGACAATCGCTGTCTTGTGCCTACATATCCTCAATTGGACGAGAGAGAGGAATCAGAGCTAATGTAGTTCGTGGGTACGACCAAGAATGGGTAAGTGTTTTTTACGTGAGCGAAGAGCTCTTTTCTGAAAAATGAAGTTTGAAACCCAACAATCCCGAAGGATAAAAAGATTTGAATTTGTTTTGTGTTTTTTAGACAGAAGTGTCTTTTAAGTCGTTTCGTAACTTGCATTGAACCCAATTCTTAAATATAGGAACGAATACTTCGCGCATCGTCCCCAACAGGGCGTACACTAGGTATCCAAGAAGAATAAGGGGAAGCCCCTCATTCCCCACTTCCCACATAGAAGGCTCAAGCGAAATACACGTTAACTTTTATTACGTGTTTTGAAGAAGTTTTGAGATGAGAAGAGACAAGACACAAAGGAAACTCTAAAGGGAAACTAAGAGTCCTAATGTTATCATGCATGGGTAACCTAGGGTTAGTGAGGCTTAGGAGAGACGACTACCTAAAACCTAATGCTAATCCTACTCCAAGCTTAATAAAAAATTAAGTTGGACTAGGTAGCTCTAAAGGGAGAGAATCCAAGACTTAAACAAGTCTTGAGATCCATGGGAGGAAGAGAGTGAAAGAGAAGAAATAAGCATCTTAAATGCTAAAGCAAACACAAGTATGAAAGCTTAAAAGAGAAAGGAGAAGTTAGAATGTGGATAACAATCCACATCCCATTCACTTACCATTAGCCCCTACATGGTTAGCAAAAACAAACATAAGCAACAATAAGACAAATGAAACCCAAACAAGTCACAACCCAAAGAGAAATGGTTAAAAACCAAATGAAACTCATCCAAGTCAGAATTTACACCTTAGAGGTGACCCATAATGTTTACCAAACAAACTCAAGCAAAGAGAATGCAAACAAATGGCCAAACATCCAAGAAGATCATCAAAGAAGGAGTAGAAGAAGAATGAGTGGATATGCAAGGTGATCATGCAACAATGCTTCAAATAAAATCAAAGTCAGAATGTGGATGACCTAAAAATGTGCCTAAACATGATGTACAAGTGTCACATAAGGCATACAAGCAAGTATCCAAGCATTAAGAATCATTAGAAGAAGGAGAAGGAAGCATGTAAGTGAAACATGTTAAAGGACGCAAAATGAAACATGAATAGCATATGACATGAATGCAAAGCTCCACGGTCAAAAACATACATCAAATGAAGTGCAAAGGAATGATATGGCATGGCATACACAAACCAAACATAAGTCATGAATGAGCATAGATGAGAAGAGGTGAGAAGATAAGTCAAAAAGAGGCATGTGAAACAAGCATGGAACATGTACACAAAATAAGTAACAACCTCACACCAATGACTTAAATTTGCATTCAAGAGACCTATAATGATCTAAACATGGCTCAATAAATCAAAGAAAACAACCTCATACAATGGAACAAGTGCCTTCTCAAGCAAGTAATTCAACACGATCAAAGATGTTCACAAAAGAAGACTTCAAACATGAATGATCAAAAAAATAGTAAAAATGATTCAAAATCATCAAATTAAATCTCAAAACACCTCAACCAGGGGCAAACATCATATTAAAAACTCATGTAAAAATTCACAAGATAGGTTCCTCAAACAATTAGACAAATAGCACAAAGGATTATGGATCAATATGCAACAGAGAGGGGCTAAAATGCAATATGAAAAGAGTTTAAAAATATGAGAAAAATGTTTTTATGCACTTCAATATGTTTATGAAATAATTCAAAAAGAATGGACTCAAAATGTTTTATGTGCTATGAGAAATAAATTCTCAAAGTTGAAGTGTGCAAATAAGAACAATTTTCAAAGAAAATAAAAGAAAATGCCAAAAATATGATGAAAAATGACCAAAGTCAAAAAAAAAAATGTCCAAGATTAATTAAATGCAAAAATATACTTCATGATTTTTTTGGTGATTTTTGGATGCATAAAACTATTTAAAAATAAAATAAAATGCAAATGAAACAATTAAATGAAATGAAAATGAAAATAAAGAACCCAGAGGTGCAAATAGCAAACAATCACGTTTAAAAATATTAAATGGGCTGAACAGGGGGTGGGAATAGCAAGCCCAGGTCAAATGATCCAAGAGCGAAGTCAACCAAAAACCACATGGAACCCAGTCAATATCTGAGACTTATACAAGCCACATGATCAATCCAACGCTTACAAACAGGTCAACACAAATAACAAGTACGCAAGATCAACATGCAAGATCAATAACACACCATAGTTATAGTGTACGCGCACATATAAAGCATGTTATGAGAATTAAAAGATCACGTGAGCTGCACACACGTTTTTAATGCGTTGGCACCATACAAACCGTTAGATCAGAAACATGAATGGCCAGGATTGTGTCTTCTTCGTTTAACCCTCGCCGGACTGAAAATACACCAGGTGCCGGAGCCCTAGCTCCGGTCACCTTATCCGGTGAGCTCCAAACAAAATTTTACCAGAAATTGCACATGAGTACATGATCTTGACCAGAATTCAACAAGGATCTCAAATATCATGTCCATTTCACTAACAAATCAATATACAAGTAAAATCGAAAGAAATAAGTTTGGATCTAAAACTTTCAATCTCAAAATTCAAGCAATTCACACGTCCAAAATCAAAACCAAACATATCAGTATCATCAGTGAACTTCATAGATCATCATGCACACTTAAAATTCCAGTTATACGACCATGAAAAGCAAGCTTACCTGAGATCTGTAGAGCTTGAAATACACCAAGAGCGCCTTCCAAAAGCTGCAGATCTTCCTCTTTTGAGCTCTATTTTCAAAATAAATGCAAATAGAGGCTTGAATCAGGCTAGATCTTGGAGTTTGAACTTGAACCAAATTGAGATGCACTTGCTGAAAACCTTGCTCTTAGCTCAAAACGATGGTGGATTCTTACTCTACCAAGTGTGTAGATCAAGAATATAAAAAAATTTCTTCAGAAACCTTGGGATGAGAGAGTTTCGAAGAGAGAAAGTTTGGATGAGAAAAATGAGATTCTGAGCAAATGAGGGTGCATGACCTAGTAGTGAGGGCATGAGTTAGCTTATATACATCCCATTAGGCCTCTGATCATAATTAGCAATTGATTAATCCCTTGGTTAGTGAGTTTGGATAGTTTATGCCAAAATGCATTTTGTGATACCACCACTAATCCACACGTGCATTCCCATCCTTTCTATGATGAATCACTCATATTTCATTTGCTAATCACACCTGAATTGAATTTGGGCTTTGAAATGGTTTAATTTGTGAGTTTTGATGCTTCTTGCGAAAATGTACTTTGTGAAATAAGTGAGGTACAAGTCATGAAATGGAGTGAAATAAAGGTCAAAAATGGTCCTCATGGAATGTACTTTGATGTTGTAATGTGTAATGAAGCAATAGAACCAAATATAGGTCAATATGAACCAAAATACAAAAGGTGTAAAAATGACACCATAAGAAAACCCTAAAATCACCTTGCCTTGTTTTGGTCATATCTAGAGTTCCTCAAATGATATGGAGATGTTCTAGCAGTTTTTGGAAATGGGAGAGAAAGATATTCAACTTTCATGTTGGAGGAAAATTCATTTGGAGCTTCCTTGATGATGAAAAGTCAAGTTGAATGTGGTGGAAAAACTGCCAAAAATGGAAAGTTCTCATTATAGGTCATTTCCAAATTTAGTAACTTTTGTACAAACTCTTGATTCTTGAAGAATGATGTCATCCATGCTATTCCTTGACCAAATAAAGGTACATGGACTTGGGAAACATGATTTGAACCCTTGAAAACTCATGGTTGACTTTCCTTTCTCACTGTTGACTTTTGCTTACTTCACAAGTAACTGATCCACTGAACATCTTCCACAATGAACCACTAGCCAAGTCTCTATCCATGAACACTTGTGAGCATATGGAATACCATAAAAACATGCTTGAATTCACAAGGTTCTTCAAGAATTCCTTTGGGTCAAAACCCTAATTGGTCCCTCTAGTTAGGAGGGAAAGATTCACTTGAAATCCTTTGCCATTCTTGATCTTATGAGGATATGATGAACCCCTCAAACCACCTTGAGGCTTGAGACTCCTTTGAGGTGAACCAAGTACCTTGATCCCATGTTAAGAACCAATACTATGCACAAATGCTAATGCAAGAAATGCAAAGAAACATAAGCCAGTTAGATAAAAACAATGAAGCAAATTTTGGGGTGTTACACCACCGAATCTCTGATTAGGAGGCTTTCTCTCGGGATTTTCTTTAATCCGGGAAAGCAAGGATATCATCTTCAATGGCAAAGAGTGATGTTGACTGAGGACTCTCTGGTTTCTCAGAGGTTCAAGTTATCAAAGTGGTCAAGGGACCAACTTCATTCCAGAAATAAATTGGAGGAGAGAGATTGTTCAGACGCACCATTTCCTGACGTGGAAAAAACTTGACAACTCGATTGAGAGGACTTTTTATCACCAGGGGATAAGACTGACTAGAATGATAGTGATGCAATATGAATGCGAATGCAAATCAATCATGCATGATGTATGTATGTATATGCTAACAAAACCGACGCGACATACAAACTAATGGATGAACACGACTGGATACTCGGCCGTCGCGGGGCGAAGAAGTACCGTTGGTCCAAAAGTAGCAATTCTACCTTGCTTAGGAGAAGTAGTCCTCGCGGGGAACTATGTTGGTCGGGCTTAGGAGATAATAACTCGGCCGAGGCGTGTCAGACGAAACAAGGTCTCTGACGCAGTTGATCCCTTCATTCAGGCGTACTGGGTTAGAAGGAGTACTTTGATTCTGCACTTTGAAGTTCGCTTACTTCTAGAAAAGTGATTGATGTTCTTTTGATGTTTAACAGTTAAAAGAAATTGCCATCTTTATTTTAAAGCAGAAAAAATTTTACAAGTAAATTCATTTTTGTTTTATTTCAAGAATCGTTAATCATATTAAAATGTCGTTCTGTAAAGCTAAAACAAATAAGAATTACAAACAAAAGCACAAGGGCTCAAATTTTATTGATAAGACGGAGATCAGCCAAATGCGTGATTCCAAAGAGTATTTACAAAGTTAGAAAATGGTAATTTACAGGGAAAAGGGCTACGTTGAAACATAACGACCACTATCCTTCTACCAACTTTGAATTCGGGACATCCTGAGCTTCTGTCGAAGATGACCTTGACTGGAGTTTTCCTCCGATAGATGGTGTAACTGCTGCTGAGGGACTTGCCTCTGTTGAACCTAGTTACTTGCCATTATCCCTAACTTTTTCCTAGATTGTACTGTGATGTTTCCAATCCACCGGGATGATTTTTTATTTTGTCTCTAACTTTTGCCTGGACCGCCCTTTCGGGTTTTCAATCCACCGAGACGTTTTTTTAGGCGAAGTATTTCCTGACTACATCAACGTTCGTGGGGTAGGCAAATTCCTCTCCGTCCATGGTTGTAAGTCTCAAGGCGCCGCCTGAGAAAGCTTTCTTGACCACATAGGGGCCGTCATAATTCGGAGTCCACTTGCCCCGAGAATCCGTGAGAAATGATTGTATCTTCTTGAGCACGAGGTCTCCTTTCCTGAAGACGCGAGGTCGGACCTTTTTGCCAAATGCCTTCTTTATTCTCTACTATTACAACTGACCGTGGCATAGTGCCGTGATTCATTTCTCTTCGATCAGATGTAGTTCGTCGTGTCGACTTTGACACCATTCAGCTTCTATAAGCTTAGCTTCCATCAATACCCGGATTGATGGGATCTCTAATTCTATGGGAAGTACTGCTTCCATGCCATATACTAGAGAGAAAGGGGTTACCCCTGTTGAAGTATGAACGGACGTGCAATAACCGTGAAGAACAAATGGTAGCATCTCGTGCCAGTCTTTGTAGGTTACAACCATCTTTTGAACAATCCTCTTGATGTTCTTGTTAGCCGCTTCTACCGCTCCGTCCATCTTGGGTTGGTAGGGAGATGAGTTATGGTGTTCGATCTTGAACTCTGCGCACAACTCTTTCATCATCTTATTATTCAAGTTAGATCCATTATCAGTAATGATCTGGCTCGGAACACTATAATGGCAGATGATATTGTTTTTGATAAATCGGACCACCACTTGTCGGGTTACATTAGCGTACGACGCTGCTTCGACCCACTTGGTGAAATAGTCAATGGCTACCAGGATGAACCGATGTCCATTCGAAGCCTTGGGCTCAATCATGCCAATCATGTCGATTCCCCATATGGAAAAAGGCCATGGGGAAGAGAGAACTTTGAGATGCGTTGGCGGTTCATGGATTTTGTCGGAGTATATCTGACACTTGTGACACCTCCTCATGTACTTGTAGTAGTCGGATTCCATTGTCAACTAATAGTACCATGCTCTTAGAATTTTTCTCGCCATTGTGTGTTCGTTGGCATGAGTGCCAAAGGATCCTTCGTGAATTTCTTTCATCAACATGTCTGCCTCTGGTCTGTCGACACATCGAAGCAAAACCAAGTCAAAATTCCGTTTATACAACGTATCACCGCTCAGGAAGAAACTACCTGCTAGCCTTCTGAGGGTCTTTCTATCCTTTCTGAATGCCCCAGGAGGGTACTCTTGTTTTTGAAGGAAGCATTTGATATCGTGATACCATGGTTTGTCGTCTATGACTGCTTCAATCGTGAAGATGTAAGCGGGCCTTTCAAGGCGCATTATGTCGATCTTAGGTAGGTCAGTCCATTGACCTACACTAATCATAGAAGAGAAAGTGGCTAAGGCATCAGCCATGTGATTCTCATCACGAGGGATGTGATGAAACTCGATTCTGTTGAAGAAAGGTAACAACCTTCTTGCATAATCTTTGTAAGGAATCAGTCCTGATTGGTATGTGTTCCAATCTCCTTTTACCTGATTGATAACCAGGGCTGAGTCTCCATTATGTCCAAGTTTTTTATCCTTAAATCAATTGCTTCTTCGAGACCCATAATACAAGCTTCGTATTCGGCCTCGTTGTTTGTACATTTGAACGTAAGTCGAGCGGTGAAAGGAATGTGGGTACCCTAAGGGGTTATGATGATAGAAATTTTCTCCATGTCTTTCGGCGCCATTTTAATCTGGTTGTAGCCCGAGAATCCATCCATGAAGGAGAAAACTTTGAACTTTGATGTACTGTCAACCAGCATGTCAATGTGCGGTAAAGGAAAGTCGTCCTTTGGACTTGCCTTGTTCAGGTCCCTGTAATCGACACACATTCTGACCTTTCCGTCCTTTTTCAGAACGGTACGATATTGGCTAACCATTGAGGATATTCTGATGTGGCAAGGAAACCCGCGTCAATCTGATGTATGTGAGGTGTGTGTGTGTGATTGGTTTGAGTGGAATTGCTCTCTACTGAAAAACTCGATAGTGACTTGCTAAGAAAGGCATTTTTGAGAGTGAGAAGTAGATTTTGAGAAAGGCAAGTGTTGTAGGCCTTTGGTGTACTTAAACTGATCATAATTGAGCTCTATTTATAGTAGAGCAAGTTTGTTTTACAAGGAATAGTGAATGGCAACTGCTGAGTAGGGTTAGCCAATGTTGGCAAATGAAAATCCAAGTCTCCTCTAGCCATTGACTAGAGGTTAGGGCACATGATGCTGGTATCCTTGGTCTTGGATAAATCTTGACTAAATTCAGTTGCTAATAGCTCAGTCCATGCCACCTTGGTGCTTCCATTGAATGCTCTAATCCAAAATTGGAGTCTTGTCCCTATTTTAGGCAATTCTAGGTTTGGCATGCTATTTCTTGTTCCAAGGACTTTGGAGGCTTGGCTCAGTGATTGTCCCCTTTAGATTCAATACTCAGACGTGTCCAAAGTGATGACAAGGCTTGGAATTGGCTGATTTTGGCAAATCGACCAAAAGTGCAAAAATCTGCCTTGCCTTGGCAGATTTCAGCAAGGCATCTTGCCACTACCATATCTCAAAGCTCAAATTGAATTTGGTGATGTTCTTGGTCATTTTGGAAAGCCCCTATATGATACAACTACTGTCTGATCACATTTGGTTTTGATACCATTTGGATCCAAGTGAAAAACCCCCCTACATTTGGAAAAAAGTAAGGCAGATTCTGACTTAGTGAAATTTTCACTAAGTGTTGGAACAAAGTGGCTTTTCTTGATTTTGATCCCTCCATAACTCAAAATCCATGAGGAATTTGGACATAGATCATTATGAAGCTTTTGTAGAGGGCAATGAGATCTAGAAATCAAGCTTTGGATGGGGAAAAATAGCTTTGTGGTTTAGGAGTTATGATCCTCCAAAGTTGGTACCTTTGTCACTTTATTTCATAACTTAGAAAATTTTCTAAGTTTTTATGGTTACCCCTTTTACAAGTTATCCCACTTTCTTTGATTTTTCTTGATGAATGATGATTCAAATCATACATTAACAACATTTTAGGGTTAAAAATCCATTTTTGTGAAAAATCTCAAAAAGTCAAAGTTGATTTTTGTGCACAGTTGACTTTTTGTCAGATGAATTTTAAACTGTGCGATCCTTTGGGAAATCATGTCCTTGACCTAAATCAAACTTGATGGACATGTTACATGGGTGTTATAGGGTATATTGAATCATGTCCTAGGGTTTGGGAGCATGTCCTGGTCAAAAGTCAAAGCTACAGTTGACTTTTCTCGCAAAACCCTAATTGTGGTTCAGATGAAATTGAAACTTGTTGCTCAAGCTTCTTGGATCAATCCATTGTTCCAAATGGATCAATATGGTATATTAGAGACCCTTAAATCATGTCTTGAGGTCTTGGTTCATGATTTGTCCCAGAAGTCAACTTAGGGGTGAATTAGGTCAAGAAACCCTAATTCCTGATTTTTGATGTATGCATCCCTTGAGGCCAACTTGACTTGATGATTGGGTCCATGAGGTTCCATGGAGTATATTAGGATATGCTTTGAAGCATTGGCTCATGCCCAGATGAAAATTTCCATCTGGAGGCCCTGGTCGACCAAAACCCTAATTTGGTGACAGTGGCGATCTTGAAGCTTGATCTACCTAGAAGGGAGCAACCTTGTGCTTAATCCTTGAAGTGGGAGTCCTCTTGATCCATTGTGGATGTTTGAGAGGTTAGACAAGTTGAAGATCATGTCATTCCTTGATTGATCCTTTGTCTAAGCACTCAGAGAGGGCTTGAAACCCTAATTTTGATTGTGGTGAATGCTCAACAATTCCTTGAGGAGATTGATGAGGCATAAAGGTACATCCATATTGTGATGATGATTTGCACAATGATGGGAAATCTTAGTGGTCAAAATTTGGGGTATGACAACGGGGAAGAAAGAACTTTGAGATGCGTTGGCGGTACATGGATTTTGTCGGAGTATATCTGACACTTGTGACACCTCCTCATGTACTTGTAGCAATCAGATTCCATGGTCAACCAGTAGTACCCTGCTCTCAGAATTTTTCTCGCCACTGCGTGTCCGTTGGCATGAGTGCCAAAGGAACCTTCATGAATTTCTTTTATCAGCATGTCTGCTTCTGGTCTGTCTACGCATCGGAGCAAAACCATGTCAAAGTTTCTCTTATAAAGTGTACCACCACTCAGGAAGAAGCTGCCAGCTAGTCTTCTGAGGGTTTTTCTGTCCTTCCTTAGTGCCCCAGGAGGGTAAGCTTGTTTCTGAAGGAAGCATTTGATATCGTGATACCAAGGTTTGTCGTCTATGACTGCTTCAATCGTGATGATGTAAGCGGGCCGTTCAAGGTGCATTATGTCGATCTTAGGTAAGTCATTCCATTGACCTACACTAATCATGGAAGAGAGAGTGGCTAATGCATCAGCCATCTGATTCTCCTCACGAGGGATATGATGAAACTCGACTCTGTCAAAGAAGGGTAACAACCTTCTTGGGTAATCTTTGTAAGGGATCAGTCCTAATTAGTAAGTGTTCCAAGCTCCTTTGATCTAATTGAAAACTAGGGATGAGTCACCATATATATCCAAGTTCTTGATCCTCAAATCAATCGCTTCCTCGAGACCCATAATACAAGCTTCGTATTCGGCCTCGTTGTTTGTACACTTGAATGTCAGTCTGGCAGTGAAAGGAATGTGGGTACCCTGAGGTGTTATGATGATTTCCCCAATTCTGTTTCCATAATGATTGACAGCTCCGTCAAAGATTAGTCCCCACTGGGAACCTGGTTCTGGCCCTTCATTGGGTAGTGGTTCATCGCAATCTTTCATTTTCAAATACATGACATCTTCGTCTGGGAAGTCAAATCCGACTGATTCCTGATCGTCAATCGGTTGATAAGCCAAATGATCAGCTAAAATACCCCCCTTAACGGCTTTTTGAGCATGGTACTCTATGTCATATTCTGATAACAACATCTGCCAACGGGCAATCCTTCCCACGAGAGCAGGTTTTTCAAAGATGTACTTGATTGGATCCATTTCTGAGATTAACTAAGTAGTATGACGAATCATGTACTGGCGCAGACATTTGGCTTCCCAAGCCAAAGCGCAACAAGTTTTCTCGAGCATAGTGTACCAAGTCTCGCAGTCGGTGAATTTCTTGCTCAAATAGTAGATGGCAGACTCATTCCTTTTGGTTTCGTCTTGTTGGCCAAGTACACACCCCATGGAGTCCTCTAGGACTATTAGGTAGATGATCAGTGGTCTTCCTTCCACTGGAGGTGATAGAATCGACGGATTCAACATGTATTCCTTAATACTGTTGAAGGTGGTTTGGCAATCTTCTGTCCAAACGCAGTCCTGGTTCTTTTTGAGTAACTTGAAAATCGGCGCACATGTCGCGGTCATGAGGAATATGAATTTGGAGATGTAGTTCAAACGTCCCAGGAATCCTCTAACTTGTTTTTCAGTCTTTGGAGAAGGCATTTCTTGAATGGCCTTAACCTTGTCAGGATCAACCTCAATTCCTTTCTGGCTGACGATGAAGCCTAAAAGTTTCCCTGAACGGACACCGAAGGTGCACTTGTTGGGATTCAAATGGAGTTTGTAGTTTCTCAAATGCTCGAATAGTTTTGACAGGTGGGTCACATGCTCCTCCTCTGTCTTAGATTTTGCAATCATATCATCGACATATACCTCTATCTCTTTGTGTTTCATGTCATGAAACAGAGTAGTCATGGCCCTTTGATAGGTTGCCCCGGCGTTCTTCAAACCGAATGGCATTACCTTGTAACAAAAGGTACCCCATGGGGTAATGAACGAAGTTTTCTCCATGCCCTTCGGCGCCATTTTTATCTGATTATAGCCCGAGAATCCATCCATGAAGGAGAAGACTTTAAAATTTGTTGTACTGTCTACCAGCATGTCAATATGTGGAAAGGGAAAGTCGTCCTTTGGATTCGCCTTGTTCAGATCTCTATAATCGACACACATTTTGACTTTTCCGTCCTTTTTGGGAACGGGTACGATGTTGGCTAACCATTGAGGATATTCTGATGTGGCGAGGAAACCCGCGTCGATCTGCTTTTGTACTTCCTCCTTGATTTTGATGGCCATGTCCGGATTAGTCTGTCTCAACCTTTGTTTTACTGGCGGACATTCTGATCTTAACGGTAGATGATGTTCTACGATGCTGGTATCCAATCCTGGTATGTCCTAATAGGACCAAGTGAATACATCAGGAAACTCTTTGAGAAGCTTGGTTAAACTCTCTTTGGCAGTTGGACTGAGCAGTGCCCCAATCCTGATTTCTTTTCTTTCTTTTCCTGAACCCACGTTGATCGTTTCCAACGGCTCTTTGTGAGGTTCAATGGACCTTTCTTCCTGTCGAAGTAATCAGGAGATCTCCTCTAGAATTTCGTCGTCATTTTCTTCTTCAGCCCTAAATACCGGGAACTCAAAGTTGGGAGAAGGCATCGGATCGTATGTTTCAACGGGGTTTAAAACAGGCAATCTGCATGACGTGATGATTCGTGTTTAGAAGAGATAGAGAGAATGCAAGTGTGTGCAGTGTATTTTTTTGAAAAACTGCTTGTTTTTATTTTGAATTTTTTTTAGGATTACCATTTTCTGAGAAAAGCAAAAAGAGAAAACAATAATTAATGCGGAAATTACAGAACGACGTTATTTTATTAATGAACAAGTCGATTCTTGAAACTACAGCCCAATAAAACAAAAATCTGTCGCTTTGGGCGAAGCGAAGAGGGAAATTTACAGAAAGTGAGCCTTATCAAAACATCCGTTTCACCTGGGTTAGGTGAAAGGTTAAAGTAAAGATGGAAATTACTTAGGGTTATGAACAATCTTCGGAACATCGACAGCAACCCGCTGTCGCTCCCGAGAGATTAGCATCCAACGGTACAAACGCGAGAGTGGCGCAGAAGAACACAGAGTCGCCAGCAAAGTGTATTTATCCCAAGAGAGGGAAAGGAAACACTGCGTAAACCAAGTGGGTACGGGAGTCGGTTACGCGAAGGGAAGGTGTTAGCACCCAACACGTCCATCGTACTCGATGGGATCCACGCTTGTTGTCTGCATCAAAGGGCGTCGTCATCTGGAACTCCACTGCTACTGGACCGAAGAAGGAACGAGAACGGGAAAGAACGGAGAAACGAAGAAGAAAAGAAAAGGAAGTGACTCGATAGGACGGTATCGTTGTCCTAGGCCTACGTACTCCCTCAGTGCAATGGGAAAGTCAGAGTCAACGTAGTTCGGACGGGAACTGTGGGGGAAGGTTGCTCGCCAAGACAATCGTTGTCTTGTGCCTACGTATCCTCAATCGGACGAGAGAGAGGAATCAGAGCTGACGTAGTTCGTGGGTACGACCACGGGTAAGTAAGTGTTTTTTACGTGAGCGACGAGCTCTTTCACGAAAAAAAAGAAGTTTGAAACCCAAGAATCCCGGAGGATAAAAAGATTTGAATTGGTTTGGTGTTTTTTAGACAGAAGTGTTTTGAGTTAGTTCGTAACTTATATTGCACCAAAGTCTACCATGCGGGAACGAGTGAGTCGCATGATCGCCCCCGAATGAGACGTATGCTAAACACCCTAGAAGAGGAGAGGAGACCCCTCGTTCTTCACTTCCTACACTTAAGGCTCGAGCGCAATATACGTTATATTTTATTAAGTGTGTTCAAGAAGTTTGAGATGAGAAGAGAAGCGACACAAAAGGAAACTCTACAGGGAAACTAAGAGTCCTAATGTTATCATGCATGGATGTCCTATGGTTAGTGAGGTTTAGGAGAGACGACTGCCTAACCTAATGCTAATCCTACTCCAAGCTTAATCAAAAATTAAGTTGGACTAGGTAGCTCTAAAGGGAGAGAATCCAAGACTTAAACAAGTCTTGTGACTCGAGGGATGAAAAAAGTGGAAGAGAAGGAGGAGAAAGAGAAGTGAAACACAAGTGGCCTAAGCTCACTTCAAACACAAGTATGAAAGTTAAAAGGTAAAGGAAGAAAGTAAAATGTGGAAGCATATCCACATTCAAACAACTTACCATTTGCCCCTGAAAATGTTAGAAGTATTCACATATGACAAAATGAAACTCAAACAAGCATAAGGCCATAAAGAAACAAGTTCTAAAGTAAATCAAACATCAAGTTCAGAACCTAATGGTCCTACTGACCTCTACTATTAACCATGCACAATTAGTCAAAAAGAAAAGGGAGAAGTCACTCAAGTACCATTCAAGTCATTAAAGAAGGAATGAGATGAAAAGAAGTGATCATGTAAAGCAACCAAGTCAAAATTTCACAAAGTAAACCAAGTCCAGAAGTGACACAATCCTAAATATGTGCCTAAACATAGTCTTCAAACAACATTCAAGTCACACAAACACTTTCACAATCAATTAGGAAGCAAAGAAGAAGTGAAGTGAAGTGAAGTGAAACATGATTCATACTTGTGAAACAAATGACTTAAAGTGAAAGGCAAACATCAAACATGCAAAGATGAGATTCAAATATCACAACCAGAAGTCCATTAACATGCTATCAATCCTCAAACAAGACCTAAAATTGTGGCACAAGTGCCTTCATGGTCAAGCAAACCAAACATGAAGCATATATTCACAAATTGGACAAGTTAAAGCTCATGCTTCAAAGAAATAACAAACATGCCTCAAAAATTATGTCATTCAGTATTCAAGCACCTCAAACATGTATAATTGACATATCAAATCCACAAGCAATGAATCAGAACCAAAGTCCATCAACAATTAGGTCAAAGCATCAATAAGATTTCATACATTCATGCTCAAAGCAACACATCAAAAGTCATCCAAAAAGGACCTAAAAATCATACCAAAAATCTCAAACATACTTCAACATGTTATGAACACAACCCAAAAAGAATTAGGATCAAATCACTTTCCAAGTGAGAGAAATAAAAAATGCAACATGAAGTATGCAATATGAAGTGCAAATGAGAAAAAATACTTTGGAAAATTAATATTTAATGCAATTTTAATGCAAAAATAACAAAATAAAATGTGAAAAATTAGTTTTAATAATGAGAAGGGATGATGAATTTTTTTGGAATTTTTTAGCACATGCAAGTATTTTTAACAATTAATTATGAAATGGTATGAAAATAGAAAATGAAAAAGGAAATGAAATGAAGCCAGGGGTGCAAAAAGGAACCCAAACGCGTTCAAATGACCATGGGCTCAGAAACGGGGGTGCAAAGAGCAAAAAAAGCCCAAGCGCTTTCAAGCCTTCAGAAACAACGAACGACTGAGATTAAGTCAAGCATAAGAAAGTCTCCAAATCCACGGGCTCTCATTCAAAGTCAAACGAAGCAAAGTCAACTATTTGATGGTCCATATTCAAACTTGCTAATTAAATGAGATCCAACAGTCATGAATTAATCAGATCCACTAAACCCTAATCAACTTAATCAATAACACATAACCAAGATCCAACGCACGTGAATTAAACTGGAAAATTAATCACGATCCAACGCATGAGATTCAAACTGGAAAACCACAAACCCTAATTAAATCCTCACCGGCCGGAGAAGCGCCGGTCATCTTCTCCGGCCACTCTCCGGTCACCAAACTTCAAACCATAACCAAAAACAACAAATCATACATCAAAATGATCAGCAATTCACGTAGATCACAAATATATCACTCAAAATCATTTAGCATGCATATATTTCACAAATCGAACAAAACAAGTTTGGATCTGAAAACTTCAGATCTAAATTCCAGCCATGATTCACGTTGAAAATCAATTCCAAACACATATATGAACTCAACACATCAAGATGAACATTAAACACACAACAAAAATCAACTCTAGAGCTATGAATTTCAAGTTCACCTGAGATTTGCAGAACTGGAAAATCACCAAGAAACTCCAAGATAAGCTGCAGATCAACTCCTTAAACCGTCTAATTGCAAAATAAATGCACTTAGACCTTCAAATTGGCCTGAATCCTTGAATCCGAGAGTTGAAAATCTGAACTCAACTGATAAATTCTTTGCTTAAACTTCAAAATAATGGTGGATTTCTCTTCCTTATACTCCACTGATCACAAACCAACCAAAAAAAATGGAAGACACTTGAAGAATTGGGAGAATCGAAGGAGAGAAAATTGAGAGCAAAACTTTGAAAAGTGGTGAAAATGAATGGTAGCTGCTGAGAAATTCGTGTGAGTTAGCTTATATAGTGTGCCAATGCTACTGTTTAGGGTTTTAATCTTCAAGGACTTGAGAGCAATGAGTTTTGGGTTGTTTTGCAAATTTGCAAGTTTGTGCACATGAGGTATTCTACTCGTGCATTCTTCATGAAAAGTGCATGACTGCTTTCCTTTTGATGCCATGAGAACCTTTGGATTGATCTTGGGGCTGGAAAGTAACTGAATTGTGATTTCCAAATGAACTTGCAAAATTGCATAATGATGAATTATGGACATGTAACCCACGGGTTCACTCAATTCTTGGCTCAAAATGATGCTAAATGAGGTACATTGGAGTGTGGTGAGGTGAACTGAACAATTAGAAGCCATATTGGTGAGTTAAAATGCAACTTGCAAGTTATGTCAAAATGGTATGCATGGTAGAACACCAAATGCCCTCTAACTTCAAATGCCCATAACTCTTGATCCAAAAATGATATGATCATGATCCACCACTCTTTGGAAAGAGGAGAAAGAGATCTACAACTTTGGTGTTGGGCAAAAATTCGTTTGAAGCATTTTTGATCATGAAAAGTTTGGTTAAAGTTGGTTGAAAATATGCCAAAAATAGTAACTTGAAATTACAAGTCACTTTCCCAAATTAGCAACTTTTTACCAAAGCTTGATTTTTGCAAATTGTGATCATGAAAGCCTTCCATAGACCAAACAAAGGTCTCTTGACTTGATTACCATGATGAGGATCTCTCAAAACCCTAGTTTGACTTTTCAGTTGGCCAGTTTGACTGATTACTTCATCTGTAAGCTACTGAATCATCTGAGGCCTTCCATGGTGAATTTTTGGCTCAAAATCCATCCTTAGACTTGTTTTGACATATGGAGAACCTTGGTGAAATGTTTGAATCAACTCCTTGAGCTTAGGACCCTTAACCATAAAAACCCTAGTTTTGGTCATCAGTGTAAGGACACCAACCCTTGATATAACCACTTGGAGAGTCCCTCATTGAAATACTCTTGGGCCACCATATAAGGATGTGAGGAGCTTATGGAGCTCATAAGAAGCTTTTGCCCTTGAGTTGAACCAAATACCTTGATCCCATGCTAAGAACCAAATGCTATGCACAATGCAAATGCAAGAAATGAAAAGAAACCTAAGCCAGTTATCTAAAAACAACAAGGCAAATTTTGAGGTGTTACAGCTGCCCCTATTCAATCAACTTGATCCTGAAGGTATGATAGTGACGACTATCATGCGTTCCAAGGATTCACGGAGATTGAATACCATAAGAAACCTGAAATTTGCAATCCTCAAAGGAGGGACGACTCCACTGGGGAACAAACATTAAATGCTGCACTGTCACAACACATACGAGTGTTGGAAACTAAAACTGTATTGAAAAGTCCTGAAATAAACACAAACGAAGGTTAGCTATACTGGGGATAAACACGGACGGGTGTCAAGGAATCCAGGATATCAAATACGGACGGGTATTGAGAAGATACACAGACAGGTGTAAAGAGGTTCAATACGGACGGGTACTGAAAAAGGAGTACACGGACGGGTGCCAAATGTCAATGCGAACGGGCATTGAAACAAAAGTTCAAACACGGACGGGCGCCGAAAGAACACGTACGGGTGCCAAAGGGATTCAATACAGACGAGTATTAAAAAAGATACACGGACGGGTGTAAAAGATTTCAATACGGACGGGTATTGAAAAAGATACACGGACGGGTGTAAAAGATTTCAATACGGACGGGTATTGAAAAAGATACACGGACGGGTGTAAAAGATTTCAATACGGACGGGTATTGAAAAAGATACACGGACGGGTGTAAAAGATTTCAATACGGACGGGTATTGAAAAAGGGTACACGGACGGGTGTGAAGAAGGTTCAAGATGACCTCTCTGGGGATTGAAAAAGGTACACGGACGAGCGTAAAAGGATCCAATACGGACGGGTATCGAAAAGGATACACGGACGGGTGTAAAAGGTTTCAATACAGACGGGTATTGAAAAGGATACACGGACGGGTGTAAAAGGTTTCAATACGGACGGGTATTGAAAAGGGTACACGGACGGGTGTAAAAGGTTTCAATACGGACGGGTATTGAAAAGGGTACACGGACGGGTGTAAAAGGTTTCAATACAGACGGGTATTGAAATCAAATGTTCAAACACGGACGGGTGCTGAAAGAAACACGGACGAGTGTCTGTCATTAAAAACTTCGAGGGGGGAAAAACCGAAGGACCACCTGGACGAAGGGGTACAAATAAGATTAAGGATAAACAATCCTGGCAATACACTCTGCCGGGGAACTGTCAAATATTGCCTAACCCAACACCTGTGGAGTAAAGATATCTTCCTGAAATTCTGCTTTCCTGACGAAGGAAAACTCAAACCTGGCTTACGCTTCGGATGCATATGTTTGAATTTTGCCGTAATGCTCCACATGAAGTGGGAATGCTACGCATTTGGGAGGATGCCATGCAAAACAAATGCTTATGCAATGCAAGAGAAAAGTCTCAGCAAAATAAATGCTGAAGACCAGAAGCAACTCCGCTGGAGATGGCAAACAAAATTGCCACCAAACCAAAGAAATCCTGTTGAGAAAAACTTCTCCCTGCCAGGGAAGATCATAATCACCCATTCTGCCGGAGATGGACGAATCTCCGAGAGAATACCTGCTCTGTTGAGGAATATCAAGATCAACAACTCTGCTGGAGATGGACGAAGCTCTGAGAGGATACCCACTCAGCTGGGGAGGGAGATGAATACTGAAGATGGAAATTCCACCGCTGGGGACGACCTACTATTTCAGAACTTAGCTTCGGCGCCTGCCAAAAATGATTGGCCTTAAGACCTGCTGGGGATACCACTCACCACCAGACTCTGATTGGGGAAATGAGCTTAATCTGCTGCTAGGGAAGTAACTTTACCCTCACCCTGCTGGGTACTAGATCAAACCATTGTCGTCGAGACTATACTTTCTGACCAACCGAGGAAAGTAGACACCAGGACCCTGTGGGGATAATAACATCTTTGTCCACAAATTTCCTGTTGGAGGTATGGCAACATTCACCTCAAAGCAATCAACTTCTGAGTATTTGCTGGGGAATAACAATCCAAACACGACTCCGGCTGGGTATACAATCCTCTGTACTTTGCTGAGGAAGACGATCCTCAACGACTCCGCTTGGGAGAGAAAGTAATTGTCAACATTCACCTGCTAGGGGAAAGCACAAGCTTCCTGACTAGCTGGGGAACAAATAACTGCCCCCTGCTCCGTGGGGAGACATCACTTACTGGAGAAAGATGTGCCAAGTCACAACTCTGGCCTGGGAAAAAAACCTCTTATATCCTGCTAAGGAAGACGATCCTTAACGATTCCGCTTAGGGAATTACTTCTTTATACTCTGGTTGAGGAAGACGACCCTCGATACTCTGATGGGGAAGAGTAATAACCTGCTGAGGACGATCAGACTTCAAAGTAGGGGAGAGCTCTACTCTACTGGGGAAAACAAACAAGCTGCAGAGGACGATCAGACTTCAAAAATAAAGAGAGCAACTCTACTGGGGGAGTACATCTGTCACCCTGCAAAACCAACAGAAAGGTCTATGCGCAGAAATGATTACATTGATTATCAACATAGTGACTATCGCCTAAGCAATTGCCACTGTTTTCCAACTTGTGTCATAAAGCTCAACGTTTTAGCATGTAATGTTTTTATCAAAAATATCGGACATTTTCACAAACAACACAGGTAAAACAGAAAACAAAAGCTCTTTAGCCGAAATGCAAACTTTATTGAATGAATTGGCCTGTAAATAGGCATTTACATCTGGAAGCAATTCCTGGAAAGAGGTAATTGCGCAAAAAGCAAAAGAAAATACAAATGTCGGCAATGTGGGGAACAGACATCCACCATGACTCGACTCAGCTATAACCCATATGACTTGTTCATCCGCATATACTTTGGCCTTCGACGACGACTAACTGGACTGATTCCTTTCCTCAGAATTTTCCAAGTGCGAACAGTGATCACAGATCGAACGCGGATCGTAGTCTTTGCCTTAAAAATCCCTAACTTTTGCCTGGATCGCCCTTCTCGGGTTTTCAATCCACCGGGATACCCATTTTTTGCCAGGGTTGCCTTTTCAGGTTTTCAACCCTGCGGGTTTATTCTTTTTCTTTTTATCCCTAATTTTTGCCCGAACCTTTTCTTTTTATGGTTCGCCAGGATGCCCCATTTTTGCCTGAACCTTCTTTTTATGCTCAGCGGGTCTCTTTTATGCAAAGTATTTTTTGACTACATCCGCGTTCACAGGGGACGTAAAATCTTCGCCATCCATAGTTGAGAGTAATAAGGCTCCACCAGAGAAAACCTGTCTTACTACATATGGCCCTTCGTAATTCGGAGTCCACTTGCGCCTGTGATCTGTTTGAGGAGGAGTGATCCTTTTCAGAACTAATTCACCAGCTTGAAAACACCGAGGACGCACCTTCTGATCAAAGGCTTTCTTCATCCTGCTCTGATACAACCGGCCATGCGCAATGGCTTTCAATCTCTTCTCTTCAATGAGGTTCAATTCATTCAGCCGGGAACGCACCCATTCAGCTTCATCCAACTTCACATCTGTCAGAATTCTCAAAGAAGGAATCTCAACTTCTAATGGCAGGACTGCTTCCATGCCATACACTAGTGAGAAAGGAGTTGCCCCAGTCGAGGTGCGTACCGAAGTACGATACCCATGCAAAGCGTAAGGCAACATCTCATGCCAGTCTTTGTATGTCACTACCATCTTCTGCACAATCTTCTTTATGTTCTTATTAGCCGCTTCAACAGCCCCATTCATCTTCGGACGATAGGGAGAAGAATTGTGATGTTCAATTTTAAAACTCTGGCATAGCTCCTTCATCATCTTGTTATTCAGATTTGAACCATTATCAGTAATGATTCTCTCCGGGACTCCATACCGGCAGATGATGTCCTTCTTAATGAACCGGGCTACCACTTGTTTGGTGACGTTGGCATACGATGCTGCTTCCACCCACTTCGTGAAATAATCGATAGCAACCAGGATAAAACGATGTCCGTTTGAAGCAGTCGGCTCGATCTTCCTAATCATGTCAATACCCCACATAGCAAAAGGCCAAGGTGACGATAAAACATTCAGAGGAGTAGGCGGTACGTGCACCTTGTCAGCATAAATCTGGCATTTATGACATTTCCGGGCGTATTTAAAACAGTCAGACTCCATAGTCATCCAATAATACCCCGCTCTCAACAATTTTCTGGCCATAGTATGCCCATTGGCATGAGTACCGAAGGAACCTTCGTGAACCTCTTCCATTAACAAGCCTGCCTCGTGTTCATCAACACAACGTAGCAAGACCATGTCAAAGTTTCTCTTGTACAACACATCATCCTTGTTCAAAAAGAAGTTTCCTGATAACCTCCTCAATGTCTTTTTATCTTTGGAAGATGCCCCAGCTGGGTATTCCTGACTCTTCAAGAAGACTTTAATGTCATGATACCAAGGCTTGCCATCTGATACCCCTTCAACTGCAAATACAAAAGCAGGTCTATCCAAGCGCATAATTCTGATTGAGGGAGCTTCATTCCAAAGATTCACTTTATACATTGATGACAAAGTTGCCAACGCATCAGGCATCTGATTCTCTATCCGGGGAATGTGATGGAAGTCTACTCTGTCAAAGAAAGGTAACAATCTTCTGGCATAATTGTTATATGGAACGAGATTTACTTGACGAGTCTCCCATTCTCCTGTAATCTGATTCACCACCAACGCAGAATCACCATAAACATCGAGGTTCTTGATTCTCAAATCAATTGCTTCTTCTAACCCCATGATGCATGCTTCATACTCCGCCTCATTGTTGGTGCATATGAACGCTAATCGGGCAGTAAAGGGTATATGAGAACCCTGTGGAGTCGTAATGATTGCCCCGATTCCGTTTCCATATGAATTAACAGCCCCATCAAAAACCATCTTCCATTGAGATCCAATCTCAGGTCCTTCATCAGGCAAAGGCTCTTCACAATCCTTCATCTTCAGATACATGATGTGCTCATCCGGAAACTCAAACTTCATTGGTTGATAATCCATAATTGGCTGTTCGGCAAGATACTCTGACAACACACTTCCCTTAATGGCCTTTTGGGAAACATACTGAATATCATATTCTGTCAGAACCATTTGCCAACGGGCTATTCTACCAGAAAGTGCTTGCTTCTCAAACACATACTTGATTGGATCCATCTTCGAAATCAAAAGGGTTGTATGGTTTAACATATACTGCCTCAAACGCTTAGCGGCCCAAGCGAGTGCACAACATGTTTTCTCCAGCATCGAGTATCTTGACTCGCAATCAGTAAACTTCTTACTCAGGTAATAGATGGCGTGCTCTTTTTTACCTGACTCGTCTTGTTGACCGAGCACACAACCCATTGAATTCTCAAGAACCGTGAGATACATAATCAAGGGCCTTCCTGGTACTGGCGGCATAAGGACCGGAGGTTCCTGCAAGTATTCTTTAATCTTTTCAAATGCCTTTTGACAATTTTCATTCCACCTGACCGCTTGATCTTTTCTAAGCAGCTTGAAGATTGGTTCACACGTGGCTGTGAGATGCGAGATGAACCTAGCAATGTAATTCAATCTCCCCAAGAAACCACGAACCTCTTTTTCTGTCTTCGGCACAGGCATTTCTTGTATGGCTTTTACCTTTGCAGGATCAACCTCAATACCTTTTTCACTAACAATAAACCCCAGCAATTTTCCTGATCTCACCCCGAAGGTGCATTTGTTTGGATTCAACCTCAGTCTGAATTTCCTTAACCTTTCAAATAACTTCTGAAGATTCACCAGATGTTCTTCTTCCGTCTGTGACTTCGCAATCATGTCATCAACATAGACTTCAATCTCTTTGTGAATCATATCATGAAAGAGAGTCACCATCGCCCGCTGGTAAGTTGCCCCTGCATTTTTCAATCCAAAGGGCATCACTTTGTAGCAGAAAGTTCCCCACGGTGTTATGAATGTTGTTTTCTCCATGTCCTCTGGGGCCATCTTGATTTGGTTATACCCAGAGAAGCCATCCATGAAGGAAAACACAGAATACTGAGCAGTATTGTCAACTAACACGTCAATGTGAGGGAGCGGGAAATCATCCTTTGGGCTGGCTCTATTCAAATCCCTGTAATCAACACACATCCTGACCTTCCCATCCTTCTTAGGTACGGGCACGATGTTAGCAACCCATGGAGGATAATTTGTTACAGCAAGAAATCCGGCGTCTAGCTGTTTCTGAACCTCTTCCTTGATTTTGACAGACATCTCCGGTTTAGTTCTTCTCAACTTTTGCTTGACCGGAGCACAACCTTCTTTGAGTGGTAGCCGGTGTACAACAATATCAGTATCCAGCCCGGGCATGTCTTGGTAAGACCAGGCGAAGATGTCCACATACTCACGGAGCATTTCAATCAATCTTCCCTTGACACTGTCCTCCAACGCAGCCCCTACTCTTACTTCCTTTCTAGCGTCCTCGATTCCTAGATTCACAATCTCAATTTCTTCCTGATGAGGTTGGATGACTCTCTCCTCTTGCTTCAACAATCTGGCCAACTCTTCAGACAGTTCACACTCTTCGTCAGCCTCTTCTTCAGCCTGATAAATTGGATTGTCAAAGTCATACCGAGCTATAGCTGAGTCATGATCGGTGTCATCTGAACAAAAGGACCTGCAATGATTGATGAGGTATGTTTTATTATGATGCAACAAAATAAACACATTGCCATGTTGATGTGGGTTTTTAAATGCATAAAAATAAAAACAGAAAGACAGAGATCAAAATATTTGAGTGTGAAAAGTCCTTTATTGATGATAAAGCAAAACATGCGACAGTTAAAAGCCCTACAAACAGAATCACTACGTCTTGGGCAGAACGTAGGATTAACAAAATAGGAAAACAAAGCAATTACTCGAAGCCTGTCACTTGAATGACTTTCTCGGAAGACCAGTTGTGCAGACTTTCCCCTGGGACACAAGGACGGATCCAGCTATCCATGTCGCAATCACTGTCTCCTTCTTCATCAATAGCATTAACTTTGTCGAAGAAAACTCCAGCGCTAGTGAACCGGACAGGGCCATAGAATCTTGGGGGATCCTCATCTCTTTTGGATGGCTTATATCCCAATCCATAAGTATCCTTCTTTTTCTGGACTTCAACCACCTGGCCCCACCTCTGTGAGCTACCCGCTTCAACCACAGCTTTGGCGTCTTTTAACGAAGACATGGAACCCTCAGGTTGATTTGCCACTACAGGCTGCACTACAGCTCCAGACTGAACAACTTCTTCAGAAACATTCACCTTCTCAAATCCCTGGCACAACGTCTCATGGATTTCCCCATCCACTTCCACGTATTTGAAGGTTGACAATTGACTGATCATTATGTCTTCTTCTCCGCATACTGTCACTACGTGACCATCAACCATATCTTCAGCTTTTGATGTAAAGTGGAAGTTACAGCACCTGCCCCATGGATCCAAGGACGACCCAATAAACAGCTGTACGCTGGCTGAATATCCATAATGTAAAACGTTGCATTAAAGATTTCTGGTCCAACCTTGATCGGAAGCACAATCTCGCCAAAAACAGACCTCTTCGAGCCATCAAAAGCTCGCACCACCAAGTCACTTGGTGTACAAATCAAACCGCGAGTATCTAACTTCATTAACGCTTTCTTGGGCAATACATTCAACGATGAACCAGTATCAACCAAGACATGTGACATCAACGAGCCACGGCATTCGATCGAAATATGCAGGGCATTGTTATGATTCCTGCCAGCAGAAGTCAAGTCAAGATCTGTAAAACCCAGGCCGTTACCCGCATTCACGTGCGCTACAACCCCTTCCAGCTGATTAACAGAAATCTCTTGAGGAACGTATGCTGCATTCAAAACCTTCAAAAGAGCATTCCTGTGAGCCTCAGAACACAAGAGCAGAGACAGAATAGAGATCTTGGACGGGGTCTGATGTAATTGGTCCACGATCTTATAATCACTTTTTCGGATGAGCCTCATAAATTCCTCTACATTTTCTGAAAAAGCATCATCAACCGGCTTCACTGTAGATTCCACAATCACTGGGGTCTGAACGGAACCATCCATCGCCTGTTTTCCTCTATCCTGCCTAGAGGTACTGGGTTGATCGTTAACCGGAGGGAGCACTCTACCACTTCTGGTTATGGTATCAGTCTCAACTTTAACCCCTGAACTAGAACCCACTGGTGAAGTGTTCATTAGCTCTTGCTTTTGCCCATTGACAAACACCTCTGCACCGTAATTCCACGGAATAGCCTTAGAACTCTCGTACGGAATGGGTCCAGCCCTCGTGATAATGACTGGAGGTGGCCTTGCTGGACCAGAAATAGTAATTGTTTTGAACGGGATAGTGATAGTGGCAACCTTCTCACTAACAACCTCCTCTAGCTGATTACCTCTGTCAAACTGTAAACAGCCCTCATCAATCAGATTCTGAATACCCCTCTTCAACGAATCACAACCATTAGCCTTTATCAAACAATCTGAGCAATTCTCACCACAACCCGGATAGACATCACCTTTCAATAACCTGTTCTTAACCACCACCAATGGAGTCTTTAGTTCCTCCACATCCACAATCAAATTCAAAGTTTCACAGTCCTCAATTATAGCATTCACCCTTGGCCCATTGTGATTAGGCATCGGGTTTTGAATAACATTGGGTCCGTCATTCGAGAAATTGATGGCTTTAGAGTCCACAAGGTCCTGCACCTTGTGCTGAAACGCCCTACACTTCTCCACCGTGTGCCCAGGAGCACCAGAATGAAAATCACAGTGTGCGTTAGCATCGTAGCCTCGTGGGAGTTCCCCTGTTGGTGGAGCCAGGGTACGAAGCTCAACTAGACGCAACTGTAGTAAATGTTGCAACAACTGTGCATATGACATTGGGGGTTGATCAAAATGCCTCTCTGCATTCCTCTGTCTGTTCTGATACTGACCCTGCTGCCTATTCTAATTAGCATTACCCCTTTGCTGCTGTGGCGGTGGTAACGCTGCTGGAATGGTTACTGATGCTACCTGTTGATTGTTAAACTGGCGCTGTTTCCCTTTTCCCCTGTGGGATGATACAGCGTTGGTCTCTCCTTTCTTCTTATAATTATCAAACGGCTTTTTTCCCTGTCCGGAAGACGATCCATCACCGCTAGAAACCTTCCCAGCTTTAATTCCGACCTCTATCTTCTGCCCAATAGCAATCACATCTGCAAACTTGCCTAGAGAACAAGGCAAAAGCTTCTCATAGTAGTGCTTAGGCAGTGTGTCCATGAACATATCTAGCATCTCTTTCTCTAGCATTGGTGGCTGCACCCTAGCTGCCAGTTCACGCCACCTTTGCGCGTATTCTTTGAAACTCTCATCATTCTTCTGGGACATGCTCAACAGCTGAGTTCTGTTGGGAGCCATGTCCGTGTTGTACTGATAATGCTTGATGAAGGCTGCAGCTAGCTCTCTCCAGGTACGAACATCTCTGCTTTCTAGCCCCATGTACCATTCCAAAGACGCGCCAGACAGGCTGTCTTGGAAGAAGTGCATCATTAACTTTTCATCCTTAGCGTGAGCAGCCATCTTCCGGGTATAGGCCTTCACATGAGTCCTTGGGCAGGTAGAGCCATTGTACTTTTCTAGCGTAGGAATCTGAATCTTGTGTGGAATAACAACATCAGGGACCAACCCTAGGTCGTCCAAATCAATCCCCAAATCATCCTGTTTCACCACTCCTTTCAATTGAGCTTCGATTAAACGGATTCTTTCATCACTGACTACAGGAAGGGCAGCATCTAAACTCCTGACCGAGAACACATCGTCCTGTTGATCATCAAAATGATGGCCATGGATAGCCCGAACAGTACTTCCCTCTCCAACCACTGTAGGGATTCTGCCCTGTCCACCAGCACCAACTCCGCCCGGAGGGATATTACGGTTAATAAGACCACCGTGTAGGATACCATTTTCGTCGACCTGCGCTACTAACGGCTGAACCAGAGTTCTAAACTCGTTCTGACTTTGCACCACACCCTGCATCATTTCCATGAACTGGTCGATGCGAGCTTGCATAGCGGCCATATCTACCTGAACTTTGTCCATCACTCTGTTTTGATTGAGCCGAGTAGAATAACGATGAGTTGGTTGATCAATCCTGACTGAAAGAAAGAGAGAGCATAAGAAAACCAGAGAAACCAAGATAACCTGCAATGCAAAGATGATTATGATTATGCAAATGCAAATGCAAACATGTTTGTATATTTGTAGGGTGATCCACCCCTTGATTCCAGTTTAAAGGTGAAATAGGATGAAACTGCTGCTCATATAAATCAGAGTGAATCACTGTCAGAAATTACAACCCAAGGTACCAAAAATAGCCTGAAACAAAATAAGCAGAGGTCCCAGCCAACAATTTTGGTGGTGAACCAAAATACAAAGAAAGAACAAAATACAAACTACTGAGTAAAGCTCCCTTCAAGGATCTTGCACCGTATGAGGGCCACTGCCTGAGCTAGAGCACTCCCACTTAGACCTTTTCACTCCTGCTTGTACTTTCAGCTCTTCCATGGTTGCTATGGCTTCTTTGAGCCGTTCCTCAACTGCGTGTCTTCGGAACGTCCCTGACAAGATCTCCTCGTCCTTCTTCCTGAGCTTCACCTTCAGACTCTCAATCTGCTCCAAATGCTTATCTTCTTTCTGCTTGTTGGCCGTGATTGCAGTATCTCGGTAAGCATTGAACCTGCGAATCTTCGCCCAAGCCTTGGCTAAGTCATCCTTCTTGGATTTGAGAGTCTTGCAAACGCCTTTTAGAGCTTGTCCTACCCTTTTCCTAGCTGCTATCTCTTCAACCAGCTCTTTTTCTTTCTCAGCGAGACGTTCTGTCTTCAGCTTGGCGATATGAACAGCCTCACCTCGCTCATGTTTCAACTGGTAGATTTCCTTTTGCAACTCACGGTTCTCCTCTCGAATCTTCTCCTTTTCAGCCCATAATTGATTGTACTTCTCCATCTCAATCATGGTTGGGGGTTCAATCAACAAAGGGTAAGAAGGAGGTTCCCTGCAGAATGGCAAAAGTACACTTTCTACTCTGCTCTGAACCCAGTCTTCATACGCACGAAAAGCTTTGTTGTTACACTTTCCAAAAGAAGTCTTTCCTTTCATATGGCGATCTCTCCAAGCGTTTGCAGCTTCTTTCAACACCTCCAGATTGGCTTCCTCACCCAAAAATAGAGACTCTTGCACATCTTGGCCTTTTGGCGGCTCCTTTAAAGCATACCCAAATTGCCTAATAGCAAGAATGGGGTTGTAGTTAATTCCCCCCTTCCTTCCTATTAAAGGTACGTTTGGGTAACCTCCACAACTAACCAGGATCTCTCGGCCCAACAAATCACGATTGATCCAAACTAAGTTGTCGGCCCTTAACCCCATTAATCTCTTTGCCCAATCTAAAGTTCCTTTAGTGTCTTCGAATGCCCCAGATTTGGGAAGACGATCAGCAAACCACTTATAGAAAATTGAAGCACAACAATAAAGAGGTCCGCCTCTCCTTTTCTCATTCTTATAGTGCATCGAATAATACAGATCCCCAAGCAAGGTAGGTACCGGATTCTTCGTGGTGAATATCCGGACAGCATGTGCATCTACAAAATCTTTCACATTAGGGAATAACGCCGTTCCATAAACACACATAGCCAGAATTGCATTGAACACTGACCAACACTTAGCCTTAGCACAAGTAGCAGCCTGTTCGATCAAAAACTTCGTGTGAAAACCTTGATAACCCCCTTTACTAGCAATATTTTTCTTCAACAGTGACTGATCCAAACGTAAAGTAGCAGCAACCCTTTCCAAATCAGGAAACTCCTTAGAAGGATAGAAGGGAGCTCCCTCTTTGACCGAAACATCCAAAATAAGAGCAAATTCTTCCAACGTTGGAGCCAAAAGATAATCAGCAAATAGAAAACACCGGAGTTGAGGGTCATAGAACTGTGCCAGAGTGTGCAGGGCCCTGAACTCATAATTGGTAACATTCCGGGCGAAACTCAGAATCCTCCCATATTCTCCTCTGAACTCTGCCAATGCCTCAGGTTTTGCCATAGCCGAGATCTTGTGAACAGCGTCTAGATGAAGCTCCGGGAACTTGTACGGGATGATGTTCTTTCTTTTTTCAGCGCTAATACTCATCATGGACAGTCTTCAGACAACCGGAATCAAAGTTAGGATGCAACCCTACAAATGAACAAACATGTTAGAATGCAAAAAGATGATGCAAAATGCAAGCATGGGATCAAGGTATCCAAAATGCTCAAACTGCTGCTGCTCTGCTGACTGAATAAGACCCAGAAAACCAGAAACCCAAAAATCTAGAATAACAGCTCAATCAAACTGCCAGAATGCCAGGATAATAATAGTGCACTGGTGAGAAACCCAGAAACCAGGTAGGTTGAAGGTCTCGGTTACCTGCAAACCTGCAAACACCCCTCCCCTCTCACATGTGGGTACTAGGATGTTCAGTATCCCGGGCTCTCAGGTCTAGAAAGGATGATACGTTCACCATTTCTGGTTTGGCATCATCATCAAAAGAGGAGGCCTCAACCGATTCTCCAAAACAAAAGATCCTCAGCTTCAGAGGTTTGAGAAGCAATAGCACATTCAGCCCGAAGGATACAATGCTATCGCCAATCAAAGAGGTCGTCCGCTGATTCACTACAAAAGGGAAATCCTATAGCAAGTTCCCAGCATTGGGTCCTCGGATCAAGAATATGCAATGGGTTTGCCACAGAAAGTGGGC
The DNA here is from genome assembly GCA_022829125.1 of Lathyrus tuberosus. Classification (NCBI taxonomy): domain Eukaryota; kingdom Viridiplantae; phylum Streptophyta; class Magnoliopsida; order Fabales; family Fabaceae; genus Lathyrus; species Lathyrus tuberosus. The sequence goes on along the minus strand of JALAZF010000012.1, from coordinate 17,935,857 downwards.
TGCCACTGTCACATCTCGGGAGGAGTGCCGCAACTGAGTCCTCGGGAATGGTCGCCAGAGTCGACAGTTTTCTAGATCATATTCCATCATCTGCCCCAAATGGACAGGACAGAATATTATCAAGAAAACCTCGTCTGGATGTGGAGTTTTCATGTATACTTCATCTGATCAAATGCCAAACAAGTCACACTACTTTCCACGCTAATCATAGGTGTATGCTCAAGCCTTGGTATTGGGCTTTTCTCTCATGAATCCAACCCACCCTGCAAACAGAAAATCCAGCAGCAGAACAGCGCAACAATATCCAGTATGACAGTAATAAATGAAATGCAATAAAAGCTATAAAAACAGTAAAGCATTAAAGTAAAAGTACAGTAAATAGCAATACAGTAATATACAACAAAGCAAAGCACCATAGAAACACCCAACAAAAACAAACAGACAAGCGCTAGGATCGACTCGCTAAAGGGGAAGGACCAGCGTAGGTCAACCAGAGTCCCCAGCAGAGTCGCCAGCTGTCGCTCCCGAGAGATTAGCATCCAACGGTACAAACGCGAGAGTGGCGCAGAAGAACACAGAGTCGCCAGCAAAGTGTATTTATCCCAAGAGAGGGAAAGGAAACACTGCGTAAACCTGAAAGAAAGGGAAAGAGCATGGTCTCACGACCAAGAGAACGGGTACGGGAGTCGGTTACGCGAAGGGAAGGTGTTAGCACCCAACACGTCCATCGTACTCGATGGGATCCACGCTTGTTGTCTGCATCAAAGGGCGTCGTCATCTGGAACTCCACTGCTACTGGACCGAAGAAGGAACGAGAACGGGAAAGAACGGAGAAACGAAGAAGAAAAGAAAAGGAAGTGACTCGATAGGACTGTATCGTTGTCCTAGGCCTACGTACTCCCTCAGTGCAATGGGAAAGTCAGAGTCAACGTAGTTCGGACGGGAACTGTGGGGGAAGGTTGCTCGCCAAGACAATCGTTGTCTTGTGCCTACGTATCCTCAATCGGACGAGAGAGAGGAATCAGAGCTGACGTAGTTCGTGGGTACGACCACGGGTAGGTAAGTGTTTTTTACGTGAGCGACGAGCTCTTTCACGAAAAAAAAGAAGTTTGAAACCCAAGAATCCCGGAGGATAAAAAGATTTGAATTGGTTTGGTGTTTTTTAGACAGAAGTGTTTTGAGTTAGTTCGTAACTTATATTGCACCAAAGTCTACCATGCAGGAACGAGTGAGTCGCATGATCGCCCCCGAATGAGACGTATGCTAAACACCCTAGAAGAGGAGAGGAGACCCCTCGTTCTTCACTTCCTACACTTAAGGCTCGAGCGCAATATACGTTATATTTTATTAAGTGTGTTCAAGAAGTTTGAGATGAGAAGAGAAGCGACACAAAAGGAAACTCTACAGGGAAACTAAGAGTCCTAATGTTATCATGCATGGATGTCCTATGGTTAGTGAGGTTTAGGAGAGACGACTGCCTAACCTAATGCTAATCCTACTCCAAGCTTAATCAAAAATTAAGTTGGACTAGGTAGCTCTAAAGGGAGAGAATCCAAGACTTAAACAAGTCTTGTGACTCGAGGGATGAAAAAAGTGGAAGAGAAGGAGGAGAAAGAGAAGTGAAACACAAGTGGCCTAAGCTCACTTCAAACACAAGTATGAAAGTTAAAAGGTAAAGGAAGAAAGTAAAATGTGGAAGCATATCCACATTCAAACAACTTACCATTTGCCCCTGAAAATGTTAGAAGTATTCACATATGACAAAATGAAACTCAAACAAGCATAAGGCCATAAAGAAACAAGTTCTAAAGTAAATCAAACATCAAGTTCAGAACCTAATGGTCCTACTGACCTCTACTATTAACCATGCACAATTAGTCAAAAAGAAAAGGGAGAAGTCACTCAAGTACCATTCAAGTCATTAAAGAAGGAATGAGATGAAAAGAAGTGATCATGTAAAGCAACCAAGTCAAAATTTCACAAAGTAAACCAAGTCCAGAAGTGACACAATCCTAAATATGTGCCTAAACATAGTCTTCAAACAACATTCAAGTCACACAAACACTTTCACAATCAATTAGGAAGCAAAGAAGAAGTGAAGTGAAGTGAAGTGAAACATGATTCATACTTGTGAAACAAATGACTTAAAGTGAAAGGCAAACATCAAACATGCAAAGATGAGATTCAAATATCACAACCAGAAGTCCATTAACATGCTATCAATCCTCAAACAAGACCTAAAATTGTGGCACAAGTGCCTTCATGGTCAAGCAAACCAAACATGAAGCATATATTCACAAATTGGACAAGTTAAAGCTCATGCTTCAAAGAAATAACAAACATGCCTCAAAAATTATGTCATTCAGTATTCAAGCACCTCAAACATGTATAATTGACATATCAAATCCACAAGCAATGAATCAGAACCAAAGTCCATCAACAATTAGGTCAAAGCATCAATAAGATTTCATACATTCATGCTCAAAGCAACACATCAAAAGTCATCCAAAAAGGACCTAAAAATCATACCAAAAATCTCAAACATACTTCAACATGTTATGAACACAACCCAAAAAGAATTAGGATCAAATCACTTTCCAAGTGAGAGAAATAAAAAATGCAACATGAAGTATGCAATATGAAGTGCAAATGAGAAAAAATACTTTGGAAAATTAATATTTAATGCAATTTTAATGCAAAAATAACAAAATAAAATGTGAAAAATTAGTTTTAATAATGAGAAGGGATGATGAATTTTTTTGGAATTTTTTAGCACATGCAAGTATTTTTAACAATTAATTATGAAATGGTATGAAAATAGAAAATGAAAAAGGAAATGAAATGAAGCCAGGGGTGCAAAAAGGAACCCAAACGCGTTCAAATGACCATGGGCTCAGAAACGGGGGTGTAAAGAGCAAAAAAAGCCCAAGCGCTTTCAAGCCTTCAGAAACAACGAACGGCTGAGATTAAGTCAAGCATAAGAAAGTCTCCAAATCCACGGGCTCTCATTCAAAGTCAAACGAAGCAAAGTCAACTATCTGATGGTCCATATTCAAACTTGCTAATTAAATGAGATCCAACAGTCATGAATTAATCAGATCCACTAAACCCTAATCAACTTAATCAACAACACATAACCAAGATCCTACGCACGTGAATTAAACTGGAAAATTAATCACGATCCAACGCATGAGATTCAAACTGGAAAACCACAAACCCTAATTAAATCCTCACCGGCCGGAGAAGCGCCGGTCATCTTCTCCGGCCACTCTCCGGTCACCAAACTTCAAACCATAACCAAAAACAACAAATCATACATCAAAATGATCAGCAACTCACGTAGATCACAAATATATCACTCAAAATCATTTAGCATGCATATATTTCACAAATCGAACAAAACAAGTTTGGATCTGAAAACTTCAGATCTAAATTCCAGCCATGATTCACGTTGAAAATCAATTCCAAACACATATATGAACTCAACACATCAAGATGAACATTAAACACACAACAAAAATCAACTCTAGAGCTATGAATTTCAAGTTCACCTGAGATTTGCAGAACTGGAAAATCACCAAGAAACTCCAAGATAAGCTGCAGATCAACTCCTTAAACTGTCTAATTGCAAAATAAATGCACTTAGACCTTCAAATTGGCCTGAATCCTTGAATCCGAGAGTTGAAAATCTGAACTCAACTGATAAATTCTTTGCTTAAACTTCAAAATAATGGTGGATTTCTCTTCCTTATACTCCACTGATCACAAACCAACCAAAAAAAATGGAAGACACTTGAAGAATTGGGAGAATCGAAGGAGAGAAACTTGAGAGCAAAACTTTGAAAAGTGGTGAAAATGAATGGTAGCTGCTGATAAATTCGTGTGAGTTAGCTTATATAGTGTGCCAATGCTACTGTTTAGGGTTTTAATCTTCAAGGACTTGAGAGCAATGAGTTTTGGGTTGTTTTGCAAATTTGCAAGTTTGTGCACATGAGGTATTCTACTCGTGCATTCTTCATGAAAAGTGCATGACTGCTTTCCTTTTGATGCCATGAGAACCTTTGGATTGATCTTGGGGCTGGAAAGTAACTGAATTGTGATTTCCAAATGAACTTGCAAAATTGCATAATGATGAATTATGGACATGTAACCCACGGGTTCACTCAATTCTTGGCTCAAAATGATGCTAAATGAGGTACATTGGAGTGTGGTGAGGTGAACTGAACAATTAGAAGCCATATTGGTGAGTTAAAATGCAACTTGCAAGTTATGTCAAAATGGTATGCATGGTAGAACACCAAATGCCCTCTAACTTCAAATGCCCATAACTCTTGATCCAAAAATGATATGATCATGATCCACCACTCTTTGGAAAGAGGAGAAAGAGATCTACAACTTTGGTGTTGGGCAAAAATTCGTTTGAAGCATTTTTGATCATGAAAAGTTTGGTTAAAGTTGGTTGAAAATATGCCAAAAATAGTAACTTGAAATTACAAGTCACTTTCCCAAATTAGCAACTTTTTACCAAAGCTTGATTTTTGCAAATTGTGATCATGAAAGCCTTCCATAGACCAAACAAAGGTCTCTTGACTTGATTACCATGATGAGGATCTCTCAAAACCCTAGTTTGACTTTTCAGTTGGCCAGTTTGACTGATTACTTCATCTGTAAGCTACTGAATCATCTGAGGCCTTCCATGGTGAATTTTTGGCTCAAAATCCATCCTTAGACTTGTTTTGACATATGGAGAACCTTGGTGAAATGTTTGAATCAACTCCTTGAGCTTAGGACCCTTAACCATAAAAACCCTAGTTTTGGTCATCAGTGTAAGGACACCAACCCTTGATATAACCACTTGGAGAGTCCCTCATTGAAATACTCTTGGGCCACCATATAAGGATGTGAGGAGCTTATGGAGCTCATAAGAAGCTTTTGCCCTTGAGTTGAACCAAATACCTTGATCCCATGCTAAGAACCAAATGCTATGCACAATGCAAATGCAAGAAATGAAAAGAAACCTAAGCCAGTTATCTAAAAACAACAAGGCAAATTTTGAGGTGTTACACCCACTAGCGGTGAACTCCTCGGTGAATCACAAAGTCTGGTACCTTCCTTGATTTGTCTTCAGAAATAACGCTGATTTCTGGCGGAGCAGGATCATTGAAATCTGTCTCCCAAGCATAGTTGTCGTAGGAGGATTCCTCTGTTGCATTTTGCGTAGTATTTGTACTCTCAGCTGTATCTCCCCATCCAGTCGGCTGGATGTCTTCGAGCCTGATACGAGAGCTTTCAGGAGCAGTGTACTTGACCATATAGTCGTATTTTCCACTTGGTTGTCCCAAGGTGTCCCACACTTCTTTGGAACTGGAGGGGTCATCTCTCTCGATGATGTTGACCTCAGGGAAAGCATAGTTGATGAATTCTAGTCCGGTAAATGTTGCGAATTCATTGTCGTGCTGAGTATTTTCAGGATAACCTGTGTGTTGATCCCATAACATGGTGGGGACGCAGGTATTCTCTTCAATGATGCTCAGCTGATTTTCATTGTTCGGCTGACTTTCTTGCCCCAAGTCTCCGGGATACGGCTGCCAGATAGGCAAGCCATCCATTGCGCCATAATAGTCGTGGTCAAAGTTGTATTTCATCGGAGTGTCTTCCTCTAATGAATTTGGCGGAGCACGACATCCTTCAGGATCACAATCTCCGTATATCATTTCGACATCTGACCTGGGTATAAATCTCGGACTCTGTGTAGGAAAGCAAAATGGAGTCTGCATTTCGTCCTGAGACGTATAACCGTCCTTGTTGAGATAGGACTTCCATTCTTCCTCCGTATCGGATGAATCATCTTTATTGATGGTATACACTTCTTGAGTCACTGGGTGAAGGAAACCTCCATTGTGGAAGAAATTCTGAATGGGATGAAAACTTTCACCGTTAGCAGCTGTGTTGGTACAGGTTGCAGAAAAACCAAGACCCTTCTTTGTTTTATTGTTAGTAGGAATGACAAGCTGCCCCCATCCTGTTGTATTGGTACTCTCGACCGCTTTGATAGCATCTTTGTACGATGAAATCGAAGTCCCCCCTTCGGATTGATTGTCTTTGTGTAGCGAAAGCGTTTGGAACTGGGTTCCGATTATCCCTTCTGGTTCTAAATAAGTGGATGACGAAAAATTGCTTATGAGCAAGGCCTGCTCCCCACAAACCGTGACGAGTTGGTCGTTCTGGATGAACTTTAGCTTTTGGTGGAGGGTCGAGGTGACCGCCCCAGCCTGATGTATCCAAGGTCTTCCTAATAAACAACTGTATGTTGCCCGGATGTCCATGACCTGGAAAGTGACTTGGAAAGTGTGAGGACCGATAGTTATGGGAAGGTCGACTTCACCAATAACCGTTTTTCTGGATCCGTCAAACGCTTTGACGACGACCTCATTGGTTTTCATCGGAGGTTCTTTGAATGATAATTGCATCAAAGTGGACTTCGGCATAACATTCAGGGCTAACCCTATGTCTACCAGTACGCTGGCTAAAGCATCTTCCTGACAGTTGACTGTAATATTGAGCGCCATGTTATGACGGCGACCTTCTTTCCCCATCACTAATCCCAAGTTATTGCAGAAAGTGATGTTAGAGACAATGCTATCGAACTGTCTGATTGTTACATCCTGTTCCACAAAGGCTTGCTTCAAGACTTTCTGTAGAGCCTCCCTGTGCGCTTCTGAACTAAGTAACAGTGATAATACTGAAATCTTTGAAAGAGTTTGTAACAGTTGATCAACAATGTTGTATTCACTCCTTTGGATGAGCTTTAGCATCTCATCATTGTTTTTCGAAAGGTCGGGATTACTGGATTGTCCGACTGGTGGATCGGGAACTTCTGTCTGAGGTTCCTTTTCTTTGCTGGGTTCTCCAACTCCTCTGTTGAAGATTCTACTATTCCGTGTTACTCGACTGGTGTCTGCAATGTTCACGACGGAGGGTAACGAAATTTCCTTTCCATTCTCGACTATTGTTGCACCGTATTTGTAAGGGATACCCTTAGTTGATTCATACGGTAGTGGTCCCGGTAGATAGACGACTATGGGAGCCCTCTGATTTTTCTGACCATCGTAAGTAATTTCGATTCGTTCATGGTTGGGAACTCTCGATTCGTCAAGTAGAGGAATGATGGCACAAACATCCCTAGCCCTCTGATGATCAGAGATTACGACAACGTCCTCGATTTGATCAGCGAGGTAGTTGACTGATCCAGAACTTGAGCATGGTTGAATCTCTTTGTGGTCCAACTGACTTTGAAGGGCTGCTCGCACGAAGTAGCATCCCTGATTATCCACTGAACAAACTCCACACCGCTCATAGTTGTGTAGTGGAACCTGCCCACGTCTGCTTTGAATACAGTGCAACCTTACTAGGTCTGTTTCCATCGACCAAACACCCTGACTTTGATATCTAGTAGGATTCCCGTTAGTGATACTAATTTACTGGGTGTCTTCATCCATATAGATTGGAAGCCACCAGTGGTTCAACAAGTGATGAAGTGTTTCCTGGACAAGGGCACAACCCTGATCGTCTTTGCAACCCGCTTTACAGCCCTGATAATCATGTGATACCAGGAACCCGAGCCGGACCTGTTTAGCATGTAACTCTACCAGTCTGGTATTCATCAAGCGAATATCAAAGATCTGGATCATGTTGATTTGATAATGATTCCTATCATGGTAGTCTTGAATCCATCCAAGATCCATCTAACGCTGGAGGGCCTCTTGTATGAAAGAGCATCCCTGTTTGTTTACCTAGCAAGTCAGACAGGAATTGTAATCGTACTGCGGTAGATTATGATACTGGCTTTGCCATGAGTGCATTGCCACCAAGTTGATATTCATTGCATGGATGTCGTGGTTTTGAATGACATTGGAATTCGTGTAGGTCATGTTGACTCCACGAACTCGATGCTCTTGGATCCATCCGAGATCCATCAGTTCCTGTAGAGCTGATTGCACCACAGAACATCCTTGATTGCTTTTAGAGCAGATATTACACTGGTGATAATTATGAGGTGGCACATGGCCATATCCACTCTATCTACAATGCATCTTGACCAAGTTGGCCCTCAGTAAGAGTACATCGCGAATTTGATAGGTGTTGTTAGACTCTCCCTCTATCAAATTGACTATAGCCTTCTCGTGATGAGGCAGCTGGTTTGTGAGAACATTCAGATTCGTATCTTTGAAAGATAAGACCCTGCTCCTAACAAACTTTTGCACGTCGGATTTGAAACTGAGACAGTTTTCTATGTTATGCCCTGGTTCTCCTTGATGGTAAGGGCAAGTCTGATCCACCTTAAACCAAAAAGGTGGATTTTTTGGTTCCGTAAGAGGAGCCTTGGTCTGGACATGCCCCTTGGCCAGTAGTAACGGAAATAGTTCTACGTACGATACGGGTATAGGACCAAATCCTGGTGGCCGCGTTGTACGGTTGTTGTTGTATTAAGGACGAGCCTACTGAAGAGGCTGTTGTATCCTCTACTGAAATTTCTGTTGATTAGGTTGGCTCTGTGCAACCTGAGGTTGATACGTAGGTGCGGGGTTGATAGTAGGAGTTACAGCTGCTACTGGTTGGTACCGTTGCCTTTACTTTCCAAGAGAGATATTCCCAATATCTTGCTCTTTTTTCTTAAGGAGAGCACTACCATATTTCTTAGTACCGCTTGTCGACCCAGTGTCTTTGACTAGACGTCCTTCTCGAACGGCTTCCTCGAGACGTACTCCCATACCGACCATTTCGGTGAAGTCGCTGGGCGCACTGGCAACCATTATGTCGTAGTAAAATGAGCTCAAGGTCTTTAAGAAAATATTTTTCGTCTCTTTTTCCTCAAGAGGCGGAAAAATTTGAGCGGCAATTTCATGCCATCTCTGAGCGTACTCCTTAAAGGTTTCCTTGTCCTTTTGCGACATTGATCTAAGTTGATCTCTGTCTGGTGCCATGTACAAATTGTATTTATATTGTTGGACGAAGGCAGTGCCAAGGTCTCTGAACGTGCTGATCGTAGCGCGGTTTAAACCCATGTACCATTTTAATGCGGCACCGGTTACACTATCTTGAAAGTAGTGAATCAGTAGCTCCTGGTTCTCTGTCTGAGCTGACATTCGCCGAGCGTACATCACCAGATGACTCTGAGGTCAAGAGTTACCCTTGTACTTTTCAAAGTCGGGCACTTGGAACTTGTGCAGAACTTTCACATTAGGGACCAAGCAGAGATCTGCGGCGTCCTTTCCAAATAAATCCTGACCGCGAATAGCTTGCAGTTCCTTCTGCATTTCCAGGAACTGTTCCTGGAACTCGTTCATTCTTTCGAACATGCTTTTGTTTCCACCAGAAGGTATCTATGGAATCTATCCTTACGGGACAATGTGCACCACAGGGGGTGGTACCGTTACTACGGCAGTGAATCTTGGCGTTTCCCGAAGTTTGTAACCTTCAGGAGTCCTCATTATGCCTCTGGCATCCTCGCTTTCCCGAAGTTTGTAACCTTCAGGCCCAGCGGCTTCTGCTATGATTCCCTGATCTTCAGTGATCGGCGGAACATATCCTTCCGGGATATAGTTAACAGGCATGCCCCAGGGACGATCTTTCGGCATCTGATACTTAGGATCATACTTCTCTACTATGGGCATTGAGGTGATCTCTGAGATCACAGTTCTTTGTAGCTGAGCTTCTGCCATGGCTTGCATGTCGTTACGAAGCTTTCTTATATCCTCTCTCAGAGCGTCGATCTCTTCTTTCAACTCTTTGTTCTCTTCCTCGAGATCATCCATCTTTTTCTGATGATTGGCTCGAGTATTGTACGAATGAGACAGTTTGACTCTAGAACCGAGACACAAACGTGAGATTCGTAGGTAAGAAGAATACGTGACGTGAGAATGATGATTGCAATGATTATATTAATTGTTTTTTGGTTTAATCAAAATAAACTTCAATAATTAGATTGCAAATATCAAATGGTGGGGAAACCCCGTTTTATTGAATTCAAAGGATTGCAGAAATGGAAATACAGTAAATTACAAGTTACGGAAATAGAAACCTAAGCTAATGGGTCCCGAGTCCTCTCTGAGGAGAACTCGGGTACTGATTCTGGTACTTTCCTTTTCTTGGACCGGGGCTCTTGGGCCGTTGTCGGGTAGTCATTCCTTTGCCAAGTTAAAGGAGCGAGCAAATTCCTTTGGTCATCCTGATTTTCCACAGCATGTTGCTCTAAAATCTCAATCAGAGCATCCTTATCTTTTAACAGTTGCTGTATTTTGGCACACTCCACATTGAGAATGCAGTATTTGTTCTTCCAAGACCTCCTTTCCTGTTGAACTTTGTTAAGAGTAACCTGAAGTTTTTTCGTCTCAGTCATGAAGTACATGACAGATTCCCTTGGCGGAAGAACTCCGTGATGAGGATAAGGCATCTTTAGCTTGAGAGCTCTAGTTTGTACCCAGTGGAGATAATGCTCCACCAAGACACAGTCCGGTTTCCCTAGAGACTCCCGTCCTTTCATATGAACATGTTTCCAAGCGTGCACTATTTCCGTCTTTAGTGCCCTGTCATTTTCTCCTTCCTTGAAGAAAAGACCTTCCAGATGAGCATTACGCGGGACATGCCTCATCGGGTATCCAAATTGACAACGAACTAAGACTGGATGGTAATTGATTCCTCCCTTAGTTCCTATGAGGGGTACGTTGGGGAAGTTTCCACAACGGTCAATGATTCTGATCCCGTCATAAATCCTATTGTACCAATCTATATCAGAGTTGGTAAGAGACATGATTTTCTGCGACCAACGTAAGGCACTCTTATGATCCCAAAAAGCGGAAAACTTAGGCAAATGGGAGATAAACCATTTATATAGCAGGGGTACACATCACGTGATCATTCCTCCCCTGTATAAATTCCTTAAGTGTACAGAATGATACACATCTGCGAGCAAGGTTGGTACGGCGTTTCCAATGAGAAAAACCTTAATGGCGTTGATATCGACGAAGTTATCAATGTTGGGAAACAGAAATAACCCATAGGTGAGTAAAACAAAGATGCTTTCAAAAGTAGTCACGTTCCCTATACTAGCAAAGTATAGAGCTTTCTTTACCAGAAACTTGGCTGTTAAACCTGGGATTCCTCCCTTGGTGGTCATGTGAGTCTTGACTTCTGACTCATCCAAATAGATTGCTCTTGCAATGATTTGATCCTTTGGAATTTCTTCCAGTCCAGAAAATGGAGCTTGATCAGTAATGGGTAGATCAATAAGATGAGAATACTTCTCCAGCGTTGGTGCAAGCTGGTAATCTGGGAATGTGAAACAGTGATAGACCGGATCATAAAACTGAACGAGTGCCTCCAGGATTCCTTCAATTACCTGGACCCTTAACAGAGGTAGAAGACCTCCGTACTTGGCTCTGAAAGCCTCATGGTTTGTGATCATTCTCGCCAAACCTCTCAAATCCTCTAATTTTGGAACCTTGAAGGTATACTTATGACTTCTACCGAAATCCATTAGCGCAATCACCTTTCTCTGACATTTGCAATCATTGTCTTAGTTTAATTTTGAAAAAGAGAGACTAGAAGAGAAATTTTCTTTGTTTTAATGTTTTTTAAATGAATGCATGAATGCAGCACACAAAAACATAGAAAAAACATGGGGTCAAAGGGCCGGTGTCATGAAGTCAAGGCTCTACCCATCCCAAAGGTTTATACTAGTGACTTTTGTTCCTGTCTCTCAATATCATTGATTCTTGTCGAGATAACATCAGCGGGACGGGAACCGTGCTAGGTGATGGTATTTCGAAGAACCTCAGAAGAGGGTAGTATCGCGTGACAACTATTTCCGATAGCTTCTGCACTACTGAAAGAGGTTTTTCCTAGGTGTATACTCAATCTTTCCACATGCGGCATCACACGCATTCCCATTAGTAGAAAAATAAACAAAGATATCAATTAGGAAAAGCCGTATATATATTTGCCCTAATGTCCTAGACCTTTAAGAGCTATGAATCCTATGTTCCTGATAGAAAATGGCTCTCCGGCAGAGTCGCCATTCTGTGGTACCTTCCCAATTTAAAGGTTTTGACCTAAGATCCTAGTGAGGGCCGATCCTAGCAATAATATTGGTTCCCAGTGACATCACTATGCTTGTGACACCTTGAATTCAAGATTTTTCATCCCTTGGGAAAACAAGAAAGAAGCTCTCCCACTGTGGTCGCCACTCTTCTGTAGAGCGATTTTTGTGGTTTCGAAGCACTATCGCTTGGGTACTACAGTTCGATTTAGTTTTTATCCTATTAAAGCTGATGAAGGAAGGAAAATAGATGTCTCCAATTAACCCTGCTTGCAAACTGAGGTTAAACAGTCAAAACTGTTGATTTACAGATGCTATCAAAATAGGGGGGTTCGCCTTTGGGGTTATTTTGTTGAAAATAGTGTCGGGGTAGGGTGTTGGGGACTGATGCTATTCGGTTGATATATGGGATTTTGGGTTTTTGATTAGTGTGCTCGCTAAGATTTTTCAATCTTATGCCTACGTATTCCCGGGATAGGGAAATCAGAGCGATCGTAGTTCCTCCTATTCTATGGGAGGAAAAAGGTTGTTTTGGTGTCTTGTTCAAAGCCCAAGATATGAAGCTAAAGGTGGTTTGTATCTTGTTCAAAGCCCAAGATGTGAAGCTGAAAGGTCTATTTGTATCTTGTTCAAAGCCTAAGATGTGAAGCTGAAGGGGTTTTGACTCCAGAGAGAATTTGTCATCTCTAAAGAAGAGTTTGTCCGTCACAACTGTTGGGTGACTGATTATAAAGGAGAATTACTTTAACTGGGATCTGTGAATCCAGCAATGCCATAATTTCCTTTATAGGGGATTTTCAACCTGAAGGAGAAGACTTTAACTTAGTGTAGAGCAATGCCATATTTCCTTAGGAATTTCTCAGGCTAAAAGAGGGGCAGTGGCATGGATGTAAATAATCCAGAGGCTTGCCGCTTACAGCAGTTAGATGAGGGAAAAAGAGTTGGTGATGTTTGTATGCTGTGAACGAGGCACAGATTTTGATGCTAAAAGGTTGATTGACTCAACCGGGATTTCCTTATACAAAGCCTAAGAGGAGGCTATTGACCCAACAAGAGGGTGTTTTTATGTGCGTGTCTTGTACGAAGCCCAAGACGGAGGCTAAAGGCGCTTGACTCAACAAGAGAGTCTTTTATACTCAACAAGAGAGTGTTTTTGTATCTCGTATGAAGCCCGAGATGGAGGCTAAAAGGGGGTTGACTCAACAAGAGAGTCTTTTATTCTCAACAAGAGAGTGATTTAGTATATCGTATGAAGCCCGAGATGGAGGCTATTGGAAGATTGACTCAACAAGAGAGTCTTTTTATACTCAACAAGAGAGTGTTTTGTATCTCGTACGAGGCCCGAGATGGAGGCTAAAAAGGGGTTTGACTCAACAAGAGAGTCTTTTATACTCAACAAGAGAGTGTTTTTGTATCTCGTACAAAGTCCGAGATGGAGGCTAAAAGGGATTGACTCAGAAGAGTGTTTTTTATACTCAACAAGAGAGTGTGGAAAGGTTAGCTCCGCTGGGGAGAATCATTGTACAAAGCCCAAGAGGAGCCCATTGTAACTGTTTCAGTTTAGTGACAGGTCCAGTATCGGTTAAAAGAGAAAATAAGTTCTTATATGGGTAACGTCGTACTCATGGATTTGATCTGAGGATCAGGATTATTTCATGTTCTCTAAGAAAACGGGGAATCCAAAGGAGCTTTAGACTGTCCGAGTCTTACGGGTTTTCATCTTCCCATTTTTGAAAGGAGCTTGAGAATGTCTTTGAGACTCAAGGAAATTAGACTGTCCAAGTCTAGAGTTTTATCTTTTGTACTATGCTTAACAGAAATTAAGAGACAACACATTTGCGGTAGAAAGATCTAGACTCCTTGAAAGACTGTTCTATTAAGATGACTAATTTCAGTTCCTATACCTTTAAGAGGTCGTCGGGATAATTTGTACGAAGCCCAAGAGGATGCGAGAGTAACTTTTAAGAAGCCGAGGGACAATTTGTACGAAGCCCAAGAGGAGGCTATCTTCCCGGAGGAAGAATCATTATACGAAGCCTAAGAGGTGGCTGTGAAAACTTCTAAGAAGCCGATGGGTCCTTGTACAACGCCCAAGAGGAGGCGGGGATGCTTTTAAAAAGCCTTTGGGTCCTTGCACTAAGCCCAAGAGGAGGCTGATGAACAGTTCCAGAAGGGGTTTCACTTCGAACATTGGCCTTCTGTATATGAACTGTTCAAGGGGGAGATTTCTTAGATCTAGTTATCTAAAATTGTTGTAAAAGAAAATTCCCATGGTTTAGGTTATGTTGAAATGTCCGAGAGAACGTCGGATGTAGGGAGACTAGGTTCTGTCTAGTTCTAGACGTAGTTGTCGGGGAAACTCTAAATATCTATACTATTATTACACAGTTGGCATGAGTTTACGAAAGAAGACTTACAGTGAAAACAACCCCACAGTACAATTATATACATATGAAAGCGGTAAATGAAAGCGGGTAAACACTTACTCGGTTGTAGAGCTTCCATGCTGTTTTGTTAGTTTGTTCAACAAAGAAAACTTTGATAACAATATCATATACAAAATCAAAGGAGAAATTCTTTGAAAAGATTGTTGGGGCTTATAGCTCAAGGAGAGGCCCAAGGTTTTATCAGTGATTGCACTGTGAATTTGTACAGAGGGACTTATGCAAGTAACTGGGGCCCAAAAAGGTTTTCTGTACAAAGGGATGGGTCTTATACTCTCTCCAGAGGCCCAAAAGTTTATTTTTATACAAGTGGTGAGGCTTACAACTCAAGGAGAGGCCCATGGTTTTTGTTTAAAAAGGCGACAATCTCGCCATGACTTTTGAAATACAACAGAACTTATACAACATTTGAGGCCCAAAAATGGTCTGTATTTACAAAGGATTGTGTCTTACACTCTATTAGAGGCCCAAAAATTGTTTGAAGAAAAGAAATGGGGCTTATAACACGAGGGTAGGCCCAAGGGTTTTATTTAAACGGGCGATGATCGCGCCAAACTTTTTGAAATACAACGGGACTTATACAATACATTGAGGCCCAAAATGTTTTGTTTTTCAAAAAGGGTTGGGTCTTACACTCTACTAGAAGCCCAAAAGTTTTTTTTGTACCAGTGATCGGGCTTACAGCTCAAGGAGAGGCCCAAAAGGTATTGTTTTTCAAAACAGCGATCGTGCCGAGGTTTTTGAAAGCACAGTGGGTCTTATACGATGACCGAGGCCCAAATTATTTTGGTTTAAAAAGGGTTGGGTCTTACACTCTATTAGAGGCCCATGAGTGTTTGAAAAAGATTTGTTAGGGTGAAAATCAACAAAACCCTAATCTCATCATTTTTATAGTAATTATTCAAAGAAAATTAATTAAAATGATACAAATACCAAATAAGTTTTAATAAACAACTTATGACCTTTGGTTAAGGTTTGAAGCATGTTATTTTAATCACAAGATGAATTAAAGCCCATTTGGTTTTGATTTTTCAAGATGAATATTCATTTTAAAATGTTTAAAAAAACAATGAAAATGAACTTATTCACAAAAATACTAATTATATTAAATAAATAATATAAATCTAATTTTTTTGTGGAATAAAATATTTCAATATTTTTGTGATTTTTTGCAAAAAGAACCAATAAAAAATAATTAAAATTGAGTGAGTTATTAATTTTTCAAATCATTTAAAATAAATATGAAAAATAACAAAAAATTGGAAAAAGTGGTAAAAAAAAGAGGTCTGGGGCGACGGGGATTCGAACCCCAGACCTCTCGCTTGCTAATACTCACAAACCAGCTGATCAACCACTGGGGCGCAATGCCAATTCATTAAACATATGGCAAGTGAAAAATATATAGAGAACTTGGTTGGAAAACCTGAAGAATGGCGCCATGGCCATCTTCTTCCCCGAGCTCGTGCATGAAGCCCCCTATCTCACTCATCTCTCAACCATTTGACATGATTCAAACACCAAACTCGTGTGTTTTTTAACAAGGAACAAGATGGCAATACTTGATTTTATTTATTTTCAGTGTATAGCAAGTTATATCATCACGACCATATGAACCCTAATTTTGTAAAAGTAGTCGTGTAGACATGGTTATGAGGGCTATGATCAAATTTCTTGAGGGAAAACACTCAACACATGATGGCAATCAATTGGCAAAAATATCATGCGAGGAAATATGCATGGATCATGACGATGGAGTTTTGAGGCTTACCTTGATGCAAGCTGAAATGGAACTCTGCGCAGATGGTGTTCCAGATGCGATTTGATGATCCCTAAAGCTTTAATGGATGTTGTGGAGTGTGTTGCAAGCTTTGGAACACTCTGAAAACTTCTGGATCAAGCTGGAGAACTCCAACTGCATAATTGAGGCATAATGGCTTGGTTGAAGGGTGATTTTGAGCTAGGGGTGTTACAGTTGGTGTTTAAGTGTTTGGACACCTCAAATACATCATGTGTGATGTGTTTGAACAATTGGAATGGATTTCTTAGGTCTGCAACTCAAAACCCGATGGTGGTTGCTCAAAAACAAAGAAATTTGGCACTTAAGAGAGATTGAGAGAAAGCAGTGCTATAACTTGCTTTGGTGTGTCTTGAATGATCCATTGGAACCTCTATTTATAGGTGATCAACTCTTGTCTTGGAGGAATAGTGAATGACTGCTGGATCGGATCACCTTTAAAGGGATTGGTTGGGCATAAATGCCTCTTGCATTAGGTGTAACAGCTGCTCCAAATAGATCAGCTATGCCTTGACTGAAATCACATTCCTCAGTCATTTTAATTGTTGTTTAATCAGAGAACTTGACTGAGGAGAGTGAGAATCTTGACAATGCACTATTCCACATTAATGCCCTTTGAATTCAAGGTAAAATGTGACAAAATGCATGAACTTCAAGTTGGAAGATTCCTTGGCTTTGTGACTCAGCTTTGTAGGTTGGATCAGATGTATTGTGATTGGTTTGAGTACATGTGGCATAATGATCCTTGATTTTGATTCAGAAATCGTGTGTGGCAAGCAAACATGCAAACTGATTTTTTTCACAACAGCTTGCAGCAGCATGAGTTTGGGCATGGATTTCTCTTGGCTCAAGTTGAAATAATCCATGCTGAGAGGCTCTTTGGATTCTTAGAAACATATGCAACAACATTGATGTTTACCTTTGGACTTGATTTAGCTTGCAACTATGTGAAAAGATCTCACAAGTTTTGGTGTTTTCAACAAAATCTGCCTTGGTCAGAATTTTTCTAAGTGTTGGAAAATGATGTATTTTCATGTTTTATTCATTTTGCCCCAATCATAACTCAGAATCCATAATGAATTGGAGTGAGGTGTAGTTGAATCTTTTGTAGAGGGTAATGAGAGCTACAAATCCAGCTTTGGACGGGGAAAAATGGCCTTGTGGTTTAGGAGTTATGATCCTCTAAAGTTGGTACCCTAGCCACATTGTTCCATAACTTAGAAAAATTTATAAGTTTTTATGGTTACCCCTTTTACAAGTTATCCCACTTTTCATGATTTTTCTTGATGAATGATGATTTTTCATGATTTTTGATGAATGAATGATGATTTTTCTCAAAAAGTCAAAGTTTGACTTTTGTGCACAGTTGACTTTTTGTCAGATGAATTCCAAACTGTGCGATCCTCTATGAAATCAAGTTCTTGACCTAAATCAAACTTGATGGATTGATTTCATAGGTATTATAGGGTATATTGAATCATGTCCTAGGGTTAGGGAGCATGTCCTGGTCAAAAGTCAAAGCTACAGTTGACTTTTCTCGCGAAACCCTAACTGTGGTTCATGTGAAATTGAAACTTGTTGCTCAAGCTTCTTGGATCAATCCATTGTTGCAAATGGATCAATGTAGTGTGCTAGAGACCCTCAAACCATGTCTTGAGGTCTTGGCTCGTGATTTGTCCCAAAAGTCAACTTAGGGGTGAATTAGGTCAAGAAACCCTAATTCCTGATTTTTTATGAATGCATCCCCTGAGGTTAAATTGACTTGATGATTGGGTTTATGATGTCCCTTGGAGCATCCTAGGTTATGCTTTGAAGCATTGGCTCATGCCCAGAGGAAAAAATCCATCTGGAGGCCGTGGTCGACCAAAACCCTAATTTGGTGACACTGGCGATCTCGAGGCTTAATCCACCTAGAAGGGAGCAACCTTGTGCTTAATCCTTGAAGTGGGAGTCCTTTTGATCCTTTGTGGATGTTTGAGAGGTTTAGACAAGTTGAAGATCATGTCATTCCTTGATCTGATCTTTTGGCTGAGGCTCAAAGAGAGCTTGAAATCCTAATTTTGATTATAGTGGATGCTCACCCATCTTCGGGGAGACTAATGGTTCATCCGTATTGTGATGATGATTTGCACAATGATGGGAAATCTTAGTGGTCAAAATTTGGGGTATGACACGTTTTCACGTCGTTTTGAATTGGATTCCGCGTTTTGATCAATATGTTATGCTTTGGTGAATTGGGACCTGCGTTTTGACTTGCAGGTTGCTGTGTTTTTGATTTAAACTTTTCAAATTATTGTTGCAGCGTGTATTTTGCAGCTTACATGTGTTGGGCTGGGTTTTGCGTGACGGATTGCTGTTCGCATGGCTTTGTGAATTGTAGTAGCTCGTTGGCATTGGTTTATTGTGGATTTACTTCAAATTGTTTTGTACTATCAACTCAATGTGGCAATGGCTTGTTTGCAGCTTGTTTTGTTAAGGTGTATGGCTTAAAGTGTGTGACGTCTTGGCTTGGAATAAGAATTAGCAGCGGCAGGTATGAAGGCTTAATGTGTGGCATTTTATAAAGTGGCTTTAGCAAGTAGCATGTATTCTTGGCTTGATTTTTTTTGACATTGGCTTGTTAATTGCTTGGAAGTATGGGCCGTGTAAAATCTTCATGGGCTAATTTTTTGTAATAATTTTGGTAAAAATAATAGAATAAACATGGGTTTGAATTAAAATGGTAAATGGCTTAGAATGATGGATAAAATTGGTTATTTAAAAATATGGATTTGAAAATTGCAAGAAATGGATATGGTTTAGAAATGTGGATTTAAAATGGATAATTGGTTTATGGATATTGAATATGAAATGAATTTTGAAAGTGGATAATTGGATAAAAAATGGATATTTGGCTATTTGAAAATTGAAATGGGTATTAGAAAGTGGGTAATGGATTTGAAATGGATTACAAGTGGATTGGGTTTATGAAAAGAATGGATAAAAATTGTTGTAAATGAGGCAAGATGGATAATTGGATATGGAAAATGGATAATGGAATCTTTATTTTTTTTAGCCCAAAAACCAATCTCGACTTTTCACAAGCCTCTGATGTAACACAGCTACCACTGAACAAGCCATAACTGAACAACAACCATTTGAATTTGTTATCCTCTGAATCTCTGATCAAAATGAATCTTGAATCATTATGAATTTGATTGAATAAGTCTCTAGGAAAATAAATCCACAGATGAACCCAATATGGATTGGTGAACTTGGCGAACATCACCACACAACAACTTGACAGTCAGTGCTTGAGAAATAGTCCACTGAAACAGATATCTTGCACTTGAAGCAAACTTGATAGTTTGACCAAGATTAGGTCAAACATCCATATGAACTGGATTATGAACAAACAACCACATTTGACTTGAAGTTAGGCTCTTGCTTTGACAAACCTGCACAACACACAGAGAGAGAAACTGCACCAACTTTTTTTTGTATTTTGGTTAGAGGTTAGTAAAAAGAAACAAATATAAAGCAAATGAGAATAATATACAAATGCTCAGGAGAAACAAAGATTGTGATCTTATTTATGGTATGAGATGCGAATGATATGCAAATGAAATGTGGGATCTTAGGGGTAAAAATTAGGGTATTACACTAACCTGTTCTGAGATGCAATCCAAGCTCCAAGTAACCCTAAAACTTCATGCAAGATCTTGTAATCTACATTGGAGCAAAATAAATGTTCAATGATCCTTGCAAATTGCTTGAAACTTCAATTTGATGATGAAAGTTGATGAGTTCAAATATGGTGATGTGGAGCTCCCAGGCCAAAGAAAATGCATACAAATGCAAGAATGGAGTGTGATGATGACAATGGTGAAGAAACCTTGATAAAAGCTTCCAGGATCAAAGAGATTCGAAAGCTTGAAGGTGGAGGTGTGAAATTGGGTTTTGGATCTGTTTTGGCTATAAATGGAGTAACTAACTTGCTAAGGGTTGTTAGGAGACTTTATATAGTTGGTTAGAGCATGGTTAGAGTGTTAATCATGATTAGTTAAGCAGTTAGGAGTTGGTTAGTGAAAAAATGTGGAAAAATGAGAGTGAGGGTTTGGCACGAGTTTGGAGGTTACATGTATGCATGGTTGTTATTGTTATGGTATACAAAGATGATGAGGATGTATGGTGGATGGTGGTGATGCATTGGTACAAGTTAGAATCAACTCCTTGCACATTAAGTTTTGTTTTTCTTTCATGGCCATATGAAGTAAGTGTGGTACATGGTATGCTAAGACTTTGCATGGTTTTAAAGGGTAATGATAAGGACATGAAGTTATGCACATGGCAAGGGATAGTGCAAGATGCAAGGTTTCATTTTGGATGAGTCATGACATGGTTGAGAACAATGGCATTAGGGTGACTTTGAGGTGGTGTAACTTGGTGAATATAGGACCAAATTGTGAAGTCTTGATATCATGAGAAAGAGGACATTTGATAGAGTAAGTTTGATGTTAGAAAGAATTGAATTAGAGGTCTTAAACATAAATAGAAATGGTGTTGAAAATGACATGACCCCATCTGCCATGAAATGCCAAAAAATTCTAAGTTATTTCATGTTTCACAACTCACGTGCCTTGATCTTTGGATGACCATAACTTTTTATCCATGAATCCATTTGGCACATTCTTTATATGGTTGGAAAGGTGGAAGATCCCTCTACAACTTTCATTTGAAAATGATTTCCAAATGAGGTATGAAAGCCACTAAAATATTGAGCTTGAACATGGGCACAAAACTTGACCCTTAAACACTTAGAAAAATTTCTAAGTGTTGAAACATGCAAGTGTGAAATGTCCAACTTCCAACAATCATAACTTGCTCAAAAATGATCCAATGGAGATGAATTACATATGGTTGGAAAGATTGAAATGAAAACTACAACTTTAGTATTAGACAAGAATTGAAATGAAGCTTTGATCATGGAGAAAGATGGCCTTGAAAGTGGCTGCATGGCATGAAGTACTTTCCAAAAATGGAAAGTTTCTAAAACCCTAATTTTCCAAATATGGTAACTTTCCACACAAGCTTGATTTTGATGATTCCTTTGACATTTCTTGATCAAATTGCATCCATTGATCATATTTAACATGATGAACACAAAGTTGTCCTCAAAAAGTCAGGAGTTGATTTTTTTCCTACTCAGTTTACTTTGTTCCCAATTTGGCCGATCCTCAATCATCTGGCCAATTGAAATCATTCTGAATGGAATTGATGGTCAATACTCCACCCATGGATACTTGAGAACATATAGAATACCATGGAATCAAGTCTTGCCCAAAGAATAAGAAATAGAATGATTTTACACAAAACCCTAATATGGCCCCCAAAAGTCAGGAGATGTTGATCAATGTCCAAAACCCTAATTCCTTTGAGGAGAAGTGAGAATCCCTTGAACCAAGATGTCTTACGTGATATGAGGATGATGAGGCTTCATGATCTTGCCTATGAAGGTGCCACATACGCAGATACTTAAAACCCTAATATGGTGATCTAGAGATAGAATGAGGTGATTCTCTTCAAGTTTCTTGCAAGATCTAATCTCCTGATGAAATGGTGAACCAAATATGATGTCTTGAAGCATAAGGAGCCTTTGTAACTTGAGTGATTGAGTATATCTCATTCTCTTTACTTTGCAAAACCAATACCATAGAAGCCTCTGATCCCTTGCCTTGGGAAGACCAATGATGCATGTATGATGTTTATGACCTAAATTCACATGCATGTGGAGCATAAGCCACTTATTGATGGTAAAATATGAGGGCAAATTTTGGGGTGTTACAGCTGCCCCTATTTAATCAACTGTGGACCTGAAGGGATGAGAGCAGTGACTTTCAGACATTCAAGGTAAATAGGGATTGAATACCAAAATAAACAGAAAATTTTCACTCTGTGGGTAGAAAATAAGGGAAGAAAATTTGATGAGTGTGGAAGACTGTACTAGGGATATAAGGGTAGGAGAGATTGAGAAATCTGCTAGGGAGAAGAAACGGCACAGACGGGTGTCTAAAATCATGAGATAAAAACATGGACATGGGTTTGGATCAAAGATACAGACAAGTATCAAAAGATGATACTTACAGATATCAAAGAGAGGTGAACACGAACGGGTGTTTACGTTAACGATACAGATGGGTGTTTAGGTTAACGATACGGACGAGTATCAAAAGATGATACTTATAGGTATCAAAGAAAGATGAACACGGACGAGTGTTTAGATTAATGATACGAACGAGTATCGAAAGATGATACTTACAGGTATCAAAGAAAGATGAACATGGACGAGTGTTTAGATTAACGATATGGACGAGTATCAAAAGATGATACTTACAGGTATCAAAGAAAGATGAACACAGACGAGTGTTTAGATTAACAATACGAACGAGTATCGAATGATGATACTTACAGGTATCAAAAAAGGATGAACACGGATGAGTGTTTAGGTTAACGATACGGACGAGTATCAAAAGATAATACTTACAGGTATCAAAGAAAATACAAACACGGACGAGTGTACTGAATTGACAATACAGATGAGTATCGAAAGATGATACTTACAGGTATCAAAGGAAATACAGACACAGACAAGTGTACTGAATTGACGATACAGACGAGTATTGAAAGATGATACTTACAGGTATCAAAGGAAATACAGACACGGACGAGTGTACTGAATTGACGATACGGACGAGTATCAAAAGATGATACTTACAAGTATCAAAGAAAATACAGACACGGACGAGTGTACTGAATTGATGATACGGACGAGTATCGAAAGATGATACTTACATTTATCAAGGAAAATACAGACACGTACGAGTGTAGTGAATTGAGGATAAGGACGAGTATTGAAAGATGATACTTACAGGTATCAAAGAAAATACAGACATGGACAAGTGTACTGAATTGACGATACGGACAAGTATCAAAAGATGATACTTACAGGTATCAAAGGATATACAGACACGGACGAGTGCACTGAATTGAAGATAAGGACGAGTATCGAAAGATGATACTTACAAGTATCAAAGAAAATACAGACACAGACAAGTGTACTGAATTGACGATACGGACGAGTATCGAAAGATGATACTTACAGGTGTCAAAGAAAATACAGACACCGACGAGTGTACTGAATTGACGATACGGACGAGTATCGAAAGATGATACTTACAGGTATCAAAGAAAATACAGACATGGACGAGTGTACTAAATTGACGATACAGACAAGTATCGAAAGATGATACTTACAGGTATCAAAGAAAGGTAAACACGTACGGGTGTTATGAATTGACGATACAGACGAGTATCGAAAGATGATACTTACATGTATCAAAGAAAGGTAAACACGGACGAGTGTTTAAAACCAAGAACGAACACCGCTTTCAGACATTCAGGGTAAAAGGAGATTGAATACTAAAATAACCACACAAAATTTGTGACCTGCAAAGGGAGTGACGACTCCGCTGGGGAACCAGTAATAAGAGGTATAAAATCAATATGGATGAAGGATTGAAACAGAGCTAAACAAACACGGATAGGTGCTTAACTGCGCCGGGGGTAAACACATACAAGTGACTAATATCAATACAAACGAGTGCTAAAGAAATTACTACGAGTATATAAAATCTAAGGTCAATACGGACGAGTACTGATGAAACTGAAACAAACACGAACGGGTGTTGAAATATCTCGACGAGTGTCCATAATCTAGGATCAATGCAGAAGAACATTGATGAAACTGAAACAAACACGGACGAGTGTTGAAAGATCACGACGAGTGTCAAAAAATCTAGGATTAATACGGACGAGCATTGACGAAACTAAAACAAACACGGATGAGTGTTGATAGAACAATATCCCGAAAATATCAAGATTAACGCATTTAAACCTCGAACGACGGGTGAAGGAGGCAAACTCTGAGGGGATAACGGAATCCTAGTCAAACGACTCTGCTAGGGAACGAAGATCGAAAGGGTAAGATTGACAAATTTACTACCCTAAGGATTGGTTGAAGCACCTGCTTGTGGACTACAGTTGAATGATCTCTCCTGAGCTACATTATTTTCTGCTAGGGAACATCTGGCAAGGAAAATATCAAACCTGGCCTATGCTTCGGATGCATATGTTTGAATTCTTCTATGGTGTAATGCTCCATATGAAATGGAAATGCTACGCATTTTGGAGATGCAATGCAATGATGATTACTATATGCAAGATGCAAATAGAATCCTCTGCTGGGGACGATGATTAGCAACTCTGCTGAGGAAGTAACCACTGATCTAATCTCCTGACTTTGTGTAGGGAAAAAGATCAACAACTTGGCTGGGGAGTAATGTTGATACATCTGGGCTCTAAACTGCCAAAACATGTTGCAAACTTCTGGACTCTGCAACTGCGGGGAATGATGACTTGGCTGGGAAGACATCACCTGAACCAATCTTGCTTGGGGGAGAACTTATATCCATTGAACTTTGCTGGGGAAATGACAACCTTCTGACCTGGCTGCTGGCGAAACTGAGATCAAACAAGCCTCTGTTGAGGAAGGAAGTGCTCGTTGGAGAATGGAGATCAAACAAGTCTCCTGTTGAGGAATCACGCTTCCTGACTTGATGAGGAAATTATAGACCAGTACTCTGTGGGGAGAGAAACTCTACTGGGGAAGCGAGGTCAAACGAGCCTCTTGCTAGGGATGCCAACCTGCATGGAGAGTAAAAACAAACCATCCCTACCCTGTCTGGGGACTTGGACTCTTGCCGGAGAAAAGACAAATCCGACTCTGGCTGGGGAACCCAAACTTTTGGACTCTCACTGGGGAGAATAATATGAAAACATAGCACTCTACCGAGGAAGATACAAACTTACCTATTTCTGCCGGGGAGATATATATTCTCGTATCTGAATGATGCCACAATGGTTGTGAGAGGAAAATGGTCTCTGACTTGCACGTACTAACCCTTGAGTGTGAGTACTAGTGCCTGCAAACACAAAAGATATACACATGTGCCCAGAGTATCATATGGTTTGAATTTACTACCCCAGGACACTCAACATTCAAAACAATTTTAAATGTTTTCACGCATGTTCTTGTAAAGCTTCAATGTTTTCAAATGCAATGTTTATAAAAAATTCGGACGTTTTTGCAAACAAAACAGTAAAATGAAAATGAAAGAGAAAGCTATTTGAATGAAATGAATTTTATTGATTGAATTGAGCTGTAAATAGGCATTTACATCAGGAAGTAATCCATAGAAAGAGGTAATTGCATAAAAAAGAAAAGAAACTACACTAATGGCAATGTAAAAGTAGATTCCTATTGAGTTTCAAATCTGCTATGACTCGTATGTCTTCAAAACACTCCATTTCTCTACTATTCGAGAAGAGTGATTGAACTGATTCCTATCCTTCAGAATTTCCAGTTATTGAAAAGAAATAAAGTACAGACTACTCAGATCGTAGCATTTTGCTTTGAAATCCCTAAATTTTGCCTGAATTGCCCTTTTCGGGTTTTCAATCCATCGGGATACCCATTTTTGCCTATGTTTCCTTTTCAGGTTTTCAACTTACCGGGTTTACTCAATTTTTCTTTTTATCCCTAATTTTTGCCAGAACCTTTCTCTTTTTCATGGTTCGCCGGGATGCCTTTTTTTGCCTGGACTTATTCATTTTGCTGTCCAGCGGGTCTCTTTTATGCGAAGTATTTTTTAACTGCGTCTGAGTTCACAAGGGATGTAAAATCTTCACCGTCCATAGTGGAAAGCATCAAGGCTCCGCCAGAGAAAGCCTTCTTAACAACGCATGGGCCTTCATAATTCAGGGTCCATTTTCCCCTGTGATCTATCTTAGGAGGAAGGATCCATTTCAACACCAAATCACCCGTCTGAAAACAACGAGGACTTACTTTCTGATCAAAGGCCTTCTTCATCCTTCTTTGATATAATTGTCTGTGGTATACAACTACCATTCTCCCTTCTTCAATGAGTCTCAGCTCGTTAAATCTCGTCCGGACAAATTCAGCTTCGTCAAGCTTTACATCCATCATAACCCTCAGAGAAGGGATTTCAACCTCAACTGGTAGGACCGCTTCCATACCATACACGAGTGAAAATGGGGTTGCTCCGGTTGACGTATGCACTAAAGTACGGTACTCATGTAAAGCGAAAGGCAATATCTCATGCCAATCCTTGTACGTCACAACCATCTTCTATACAATCTTCTTGATATTCTTATTGGCTGTCTCAACAACACCGTTCATCTTCGGACGATACAGAGAAGAATTGTGATGTTCGATCTTGAAGCTCTGGCACAGCTCTTTCATCATCTTGTTATTGAGATTAGAACCATTATCAGTGATGATTCTTTCAGGAACCCCATAACGACAAATGATCTCTTTCTTAATAAACCGGGCAACCACTTGTTTGGTGACATTTGCAAAGGAAGCTGCTTCCACCCACTTGGTGAAGTAATCGATGGCAACCAGAATGAAACGATGCCCATTGGAAGCAGTGGGCTCGATCTTTCCGATCATATCAATGCCCCACATAGTAAAGGGCCACAGAGAATTCATAACATTCAAAGGATTTGGCGGTACATGCATTTTGTCAGCATAAATCTGGCATTTATGGCACTTTCGAGCATACTTGAAACAATCTGATTCCATGGTCATCCAGTAATAACCTGCTCTCAATAACTTCTTCGCCATAACATGTTCGTTGGCATGGGTACCAAAAGAACCCTCGTGCACTTCTTGCATCAACATGTCTGCTTCGTGTCTATCCACACATCTGAGCAAGACCATGTCGAAGTTCCGCTTATACAACATGTCATCCTCATTTAATAAGAAACTACCAGCCAACCTCTACAGAGTCTTCTTATCATTATTGGATGCCCCTGATGGGTACTCTTGAATTTTAAGAAAGCACTTGATATCGTGATACCAAGGTTTACCATCTATAATTGCCTCAACTGTAAACACATAAGCGGGCCTATCAAGGTGCGTCACGTCGATTCTGGGCACATGATTCCACTAATTCACCTTAATCATTGAGGATAACATAGCCAAAGCATCTGCTATCTGGTTTTCATCACGAGGTATATGGTATAGCTCCACTGTATCAAAGAAAGTCAATAGTCTTCTCGTGTAATCCCTGTACTGAATCAAATTGGGATGATGAGTATTCTAATCTCTGTTGACCTGGTTGATCACCAAAGTAGAATCCCCAAATATATCAAGAGTCTTAATCCTCAAATCAATAGCCTCTTCGATACCCATAATACAAGCTTCATACTCAACTTCATTGTTGGTGTATTCAAATGTTAGCCAGGCGGTAAAAGGTATATGAGAACCCTTTGGAGTAACAATAACTGCCCCACTCCATTACCATTTACATTAACGGCCCCATCAAACATCAGACACCACTTGGAATCAGGATCTGGTCCTTCATCAACTAGTGGTTCCTCACAGTCTTTCATTTTCAGATACATAATGTCTTCATCAGGGAATTCAAATTTCATCGGCTGATAATCATCAAGTGATTGCTGAGCCAGATAGTCGGACAGAACACTGCCCTTGATGGCTTTTTAGAAAGTATATTGAATTCCATATTCTGTCAGGACCATCTGCCAATGAGCAACCCTTCCGGTGAGAGCTGGCTTCTCAAAGATGTATTTAACTGGATCCATCTTGGATATTAACAGAGTTGTGTGAGTCATCATGTATTGCCTCAAACGCTTAGTAGACCATACAAGTGCACATCATGTCTTCTCAAGCATTGAGTATCTCAACTCGCAATCATTAAATTTCTTACTCAAGTAGTAGATGGCGTGCTCCTTCCTACCTGTCTCATCGTGTTAACCGAGTACACAACCCATCAAATTTTCAAGTACTGTCAAATACATTATTAGTGGTCTCCCTACAGCTGGAGGTATAAGGATCGAAGGTTGTTAAAGATACTCTTTTATTCTTTCAAATTCCCTCTGGCAATCATCGTTCCACCTGATAGCCTGACCTTTTCTCAGCAATTTGAATATTGGTTCACAAGTGGTCGTAAGATGAGAGATGAATCTAGCAATGTACTTCAACCTCCCTAAGAAACCACATACCTCTTTTTCTGTTCTAGGCTAAGGCATCTCTTGAATTGCTTTCATTTTTGCTGGATCAACCTCGATACCTTTTTCACTGACGATAAAGCCTAACAATTTTCTAGATCTCACCCCGAAGGTGCACTTATTCAGATTCAGCCTCAACTTGAATTTTCTTAATCGTTCAAATAGCTTCTGCAAATTCACCAAATGCTCCTCTTCGGTCTGTGACTTCGCAATCATGTCATCGACATAGAATTTGATCTCTCTGTGAATCATATAATGAAAGAGAGTCACCATTGCTCACTGGTAGGTTGCCCCTATCTTGACTTCTTTCTCCGCATCCTCGGTTCCCAGATTAACAACTTCCAATGACTCTTAATGTGGTTGAATGGTCATTTCCTCCTGTTTCAACAACCTGGCTAATTCTTCAGGAAGTTCACAATCTTCCTCACCCCCACTTCGGCTTGGTAAATCGGATTGTCAAAGTCATAATGAGCCATAGCAGAATCACTATCAATGAAATCCGGTGAAATGAATCTGCATGAGTGATGATTCACGCTTTATTTTAGAATGGATGCGAAAAAAATGAAACAGACATTGCCATTTATTATTAAAAGGTAAAAAGAAAGACAGGGAGCACAATATTTGAATGCAAAAAATGTCATTTATTAATGATAAAAATTTAATATGTAACAATGTAAGCCCTACAATGAATCTCTACGCCTTGGGCATAGCGTAGGATTTAATATGAAAACAAAGAAAATTAATCTTCGTGAAGAGTGATTGGGACGATCTCTTCAGAAGACGAGTTATTGAGCTCTTGACCCAGAGCACTTGGACGTATCCAGTTGCTGATGTCGCAATCACTATCTTCGTCTTCATCACTCAATGCAAAAATATGACTAGGATCAATAACTCCATCACTGGAGAAAGTAATAGGTCCTTGACGACATGCAGCCTTGGGTTGTGATGATCGGGCTGGCCGATAACCAATTCCAAACATGTTCTCCTTGGCGGGAACTTCAATTACTCGACCCCATCCTTCTGCATTGCCTGACTGCACTACAACTTGGGCCTGTCTGTAGGATGCAATGGAGACTCCCTGTTTCTTTTCTGTTGGAGGAGGAACCTCTTCCACATTCACAACTTCAAACATTGGCACAACGTCTCATGGATCTCACCGTCCATCTCAACATATTTGAAGGAAGACAAATGGCTTACGAAAATGTCTTCTTCACCATATACGGTGACTACTTGTCCATCCACAACAAACTTAACTTTCTGATGGAGAGTTGATGATACAGCCCCAGCGCCATGAATCCAAGGGCGCCCTAACAGGCAACTGTATGCGGGTTGAATGTCCATAAGGTAAAAAGTAGTATTGAAAACTTGGGGTCCCACCTTAATAGGCAATCCGACTTCCCCAAAAACTAATCTCTTTGATCCGTCAAAAGCTCGGACCACCAGGTCGCTTGGTCTGAGCACTACTCCTTCCACATCCAGCTTGATCAGTTCCTTCTTGGGAAGCACATTAAGTGAGGAACCAGTATCTACTAGCACGTGAGACAAAATAGCCCCTTTGCATTCCATAGCAATGTGAAGAGCTTTATTGTGATTTCTGCCCTAAAGCGTAAAATCAATGTTGATAAAACATAGCCCACGGCTTGCATTAATGTTGGATATCACACCTTCTAATTGGTTGAAGGAGATCTCCTGAGGTACATATGCCGCATTCAAAATATTCAACAACGCGTTACGGTGGGCTTCAGAGCACAATAACAAAGACAAATAGAAATCTTCGACGGAGTCTGATGAAGGTGATCTATAATCTTGTAATCACTTTTCTTAATAATCTTCATAAACTCCTCTACATCATTTTCGAAAGACGTCCCAGGCTCTGTCCTCTGTACAGGCTCATCATTCACCACTTGCTTGCCTTTGGCCTTGCTTGCCTTTGGCCTTCGCCAAAGCATCTGTATTATCATTCTGAAGAGTTTGTGGCGCAAACAGCCTACCACTTCTTGTGAACCTACCAAAACCCACATTACCAACCTTCGAATCAGTCACAGTTAGAGCCTCAACTTCTTGTTTCTAACCATTATAGTACACCTCAGCACCGTAGTGCCATGGAATCTCCTTCTCACTTTCGAAAGGAATCGGTCCAGGAACTGTAATGGTTATTGGAGCCCGCCTCACTGGCACCGAGATCTGCACAGGCGTGAAAAGGATAGTGATTGTCAAAACATCATTACCAACACCAGAAACTTGATTAAATTGCAAACTTCCATCATTTATCAGCCCTTGAATACCTCTCTTCAAACTATCACAACCATTCACTTGAGTCAAACAGTCTGAACAACCCATACCACACCCAGGGAACACACCCCCTTTAATAAACGATCATTTATGACCCACAATGACGTCTTGACAGCGTTAACATCAGATATCAACCTCAAACCCTTGTCTTCTTCGATTGCATTAACAGTGGCACCACCTTGAGAAGGCATAAGATTTTGGATAACATTTGGAGCGGCAGGCGGAGCAAAGTTGATAGCTTTAGAATCGATCAGATCTTGAACATTATGCTGAAAGGCTCGACATCTCTCAACAGGATGTCTAGGGGCACCTGAATGGAAGTCACAATGCGCGTTAGCATCATATCCAGCTGGGAGCTTTGCTGGAGGGGGACCCATAGTACGGAGTTCTACCAGATTCAATTTAAGCAGTTGGTGAAGCAGCATGGCATACGACATTGGCAATGTATCAAAGTGCCGGTCAGCCATTCTTTGTCTCTATTGATAGGTTTGTCTTGGAGCGTATTATTGTTGAGGGTTTTGTTGTTGTGCAGTAATCAGGATTGTCACAGCAGCAGTCTTGTGATAGGGGGCCTAATACCCTCTACCTCTGCCCTTCTGAGAAGACGCAACATTAGTTTCTCCTTCCCGCTTCTTATTCGCACCCGCAAAATATTTCCTTGCATCGGAAGACGAACCACTACCATCTTGAATCTTCCCCAGTTTCAATAGATTTTCAATTCTTTCTCCAGCAACTACAATGTCAGAAAAACCAGTTGTTGGACACCCTGCAAGGCATTCCAAGAACGGACCTTGCAATGTACCCATGAACATATCCTCCATCTCTCTTTCAAGTAAAGGCGGTTGCACCCTCGCTGCTAACTCACGCCACCTCTAGGCGTATTCCTTAAAACTCTCCTTACTCTTTGGAGTCTGACTCTATAACTGAGTTCGATTAGGCGCCATATCAATGTTATACTAATACTGTTACAGAAAAGCCTCAGCCAAATCCTTCCAGTTTCTGACGTGAGTTCATGAGCATTAAGCCATGGTCTACCCATCCTAACAGGTGTGTACTATGGGTTTTCATCTACAGAACAAGGTTCTAAAAAGTTCCCAGAGTCGACAACCCATCTTTCGAATTTTATGGACTTCCTATTTACTTGGTAATCAATAAAATTCTCAAGAGAGTCTCGTCTGAGTGTAGTATCGCGTAGCAACCATTTAGGATTACTCCCTCGTAGTCATCACACTACATCCTAAATAGGCCAAGTGGAGTTAAAGGGGTAACTAAAAGTCATCAGTATCCCTGGCACCAAGGTCGAAAGTGGCAACGCATTCACGATTGCTCGTTCAACATATACCACCTCCAAGAGGGCCTCAACTGAGTGTGGAACTTCAAGTCAACTCCTTTGGGATTACTCCCTCGAAGTCTCCTTGACTATGTCCACGATCCTAGTCAAATGTACTCTCAAGTTCGGGTTAGGACTTATCTCACCACTCAAAAGTAACACCCTGCACACAGAAGAACCCAAGCAAGTATAAAAAACATATACAAATATATACAAATATATAAGAAAAACATATAACATTACAAGCATAAACAAGGTGGGCTTAACCCTCAAAATTTATGTCCCCAGTTAAGTCGCCATTTCTGTTGCGATGAGAATAGGATAACAAGCTGTTGATTAACTTGCATCGTAAAACTTGGAAATTCACCACCGAGCTTTGATTTATCCAAAGGAAAGGGTAAAGAACGAAAACCCTAATAAGAGAATCTAGGTTCGGGGGTTGGTTATACAAAGGGAAGGTATTAGCACCCTAAGTATCTGTAGTACTCTACAGAAACCTCTTGTTTATGTTTGTGTTATGTTATGTTTGCTTGCTAAGATATCTTCTAATGCTAAAGGTAAAGACCTAGGGGTATGTACACTAAGTTTACTCGCCAAGACGTCGCATCTTGTGCATACGTATCTGATTAAAGAATCAGAGCAACTGTAGTTCACCTAACTAAGGGTGAGGAACCATTGACTGTGGCCAAAGTTCCAAAGGGGAATGAGTATGAGCTCATATAGAGTTGTAAGAAACTCTCTAAGTCTAAGTTGTGATGGGGGAAGTGAATACTCAAAGTGATGAGTTTCACATAGAGTTCAAGAACTCAAACTTGTTGTAAGTTGTAAGATTGAATGGCTATGAGGCCATGGAAAGTACCTTATGACTATGAGGTCAAAGAGAAGGTGGCCATGACTATGAGGTCAAGGCTGATAGGTGGCTATGACTATGAGGACAAAACAGGTAATGCTATGACTATGAGGTCAAGAAGAAAGTGGCCATAACTATGAGGACAAGGCTGGTAGGTGGCTATGACTATGAGGTAAAAGCTAGTAATCCTGCGACTATGAGGTCAAGGAGGTGGCCATGACTATGAGGTCAAGGTTGGTAGGTGGCTATGACTATGAGGTCAAAGCTGATAATCCCGCGACTATGAGGCCAAGGAGGTGGCCATGACTATGAGATCAAGGCTGGTAGGTGGCTATGACTATGAGGTCAAAGCTGATAATCTTGTGACTATGAGGTCAAGGAGGTGGCCATGACTATGAGGTCAAGGCTGGTAGGTGGCTATGACTATGAGGTCAAAGTTGATAATCCTGCGACTATGAGGTCCAGGAGGTGGCCATGACTATGAGGTCAAGGCTGGTAGGTGGCTATGACTATGAGGTCAAAGCTGATAATCCCGCGACTATGAGGTCAAGGAGGTGGCCATGACTATGAGGTCAAGGCTGGTAGGTGGCTATGACTATGAGGTTAAAGCTAATAATCCTACGACTATGAGGTCAATGAGGTGGCCATGACTATGAGGTCAAGGCTGGTAGGTGGCTATGACTATGAGGTCAAAGCTGGTAATCCTGTGACTATGAGGTCAAGGAGGTGGCCATGACTATGAGGTCAAGGCTGGTAATGATCTGTCTATGATTTTGAGGTCAATAGAAAGACTTTCCTTCGGAAGGAGGAAAATAACAATTCTTTTGGGCATACTGTTGGTAAAGATATTTACATGAAAACAAAACATCAAACAACCAGGTATCAAAGTGAAACAAATCTCACAATACCATACAAGGTTAGAACCGCATGTATTAGGCCTCATTCAATCAAAATGAACAAGATAACATGGTGAAAGAATCAAGAGAAATCAAGATATTCATGGAAAAACCCTAAAAAGGTCTTTTACTTCCAACATTAATAGATGCTTCACAAATGTTTGTTTTCACCAATTTCGTTTTTCATTAAATAAAATAGACACATTAAGGGGCATTTTACAAAAAGAATGGGCAAAAAAGAGTGAAAAATGAGCAAGTTATGTTCTTTTGAAAACAATGTTCAAACCATAAAATATAAAATAAGACATGTGATAAAAAAAAGTAGGGAAATGACTCCCATGGGTATTGAACCCGTGCCCTGGTGGTTGCAGCCTAAAACACTTGCCAAACCAACCATGCGCGCATTGTGAATACTGAATGATACCAACAATACATATGTGAAAACCAAATAAAATCAGAAAAAAGATAAAAGACTGGGGCGAGGGGGATTCGAACCCCAGTCTTTGTGGTTTATGTGCGTGTTCTCTTACCACTGGGGTGGCCATACATCCAATGTATGAGCCAGCCCCATAACCTTATAAACCCTCGCGCGAAGGAAAAATAATTAACCAAATCCTTACTACAACAGGCCCATGCTTTGGACTGATAGATCATGATCCCAGCTATGCAAAAATCTTCTTACCAATTATGCCACAAAACCAATCTATTATAATGACCAAATATAATAACAAGCAACAATCTTTCATTAATTCACTTTCAACCTTAATTCAACAAACTTAACCAAAATAATAGATTAAAATCCTATCCTTCTTGCCTTAAAGCACTGGCTGCCATTGAGCTCTTCATGACTCAACAATAAGGGCATCCTTAAAATGAAAGAAGGATACATCAATAAATGAGATGCCACAATAATCATGCCAATCACATTCAAAAGCAGTGTTCTCAACTTGTTAGATTAAAGCAAGACTCAAACCTCAGGTTTCAATTATCAATCCATGCAAAGAATACCAACTCATATGTTAAGATCTACAAACAACAGGTAATCAGACTCATGGCAAGGAGTGAAAATAAGCATATGACTAGACATCAAGACAACAACAACAAGTGTATTCAGAAATAAGCCAAAAAATCAAATCATGTTCCTTATCTTCAGACAATGTTCTTACTGATAAGGGGAAAATGGATAGCAACCTCAAACTTCAAAAGGTGAGAACAAGCAAAGCAAAGCATGACATGGTTCAGGCATATAGCAGGGAAAGAATTTGAAGCAAATACATGATCAAGGCATTAAGACAGTACCAGAAAATGCAGTGTTCAACAAACAAGCGGGGCATATTTGAAGGAAAAATGGAAGACATAGTATCATCAATCACCGATAACAGAACATGGCAGTAAATCATGCAAGATGTTATGAGGGAATAACATAAGGTCAGGCAATGTCAAGAACTTGAACATTACCTGGTGTTAACTCAAAACAAGATAGCAGTTGAGGAACTTTGAATAAATTAAGACAAGGACATGAACAACATTAATGCAAATGTGCCTAGTGAGGAAGACCCAAGTTTATCATGCTTGGAAACCAAATGCAGGCTTAGTCAATAATCCTCATGCTACTTAATCATGGAAAAATGGATCACAAAACATAGTATCCTCCCCTACTGATAGTGTAAATCATGCACTGTGTGGACTAAAGCTTTGAAACCAAATGAATATGCATATCAAACAAAACCACTTCCTGTTATAACACAAATCATACAAGTTTTGGAAGGAAACTGTCAGTGCTCAAACATGGTATTAGAACATTACACAAGCAAGCCTCAAATCAGTGATAGTGTTACAAATGCCAACTCCATATGTATGGTCATTCAATCTCAAAACATCAAAGAATGAATTACATGATCATGGCATGGATGCATTTAGGGAAGAGTCAGAGCCAGATTTAGGTAATACTCAAACATCATATCAATGTATAACATAGGACCTAATCTCAAGGGGCTAGTAAAATCAAAAAGGAAAATGACCCGCCACGACAGTAACCAGACAGATTTCATACTATCCAAATTAACAAAATGATCATTCTCAAACCAAATACACTAACATCCAAAAGTATCCACAAATTGGAACCAAGAACTGGCAGTGCCACCAACATCATTCACATGGCCTAAACATAGTAAAAAAAGACATATAAATCTATATATAAGCATGGGTTTATGATTTTTAGAGGAAAAAAAGTTTTCAAGGATTTATCATTACACAAACTCAAATAAACTTTAATCACATGATCACTTTATTAGAGTGCAAGAAAAACACACAAATATCATGGCAGCAACATAATCATGATATGGTAAGCACAAAACTTGGAAAACAAGTGAACATGCATTTTTACATAGCATTGAAGACACTTCCTTATCTCAGCACTTACAAGTTCCTGATAAAGACTTCTAACACTCAAGCATGGTATCAGTGTATGGCACAATGACAATAGCCTTAAGGAATTAACAGTTCCACACATCAGTTCTACATAAAAGGTCAACTTGACTCAAAACAAAACTAACATGGTGTCGCGGCCGGCAAAATTATTCGAGTCGCCATCATATTTTTTTAAGGAAAATAAATGATAAACCTAAAATCCTAATCCTAAGGGTAGAGATTCCTGAGGTTCGGGAGTCGGTTAAGTGAGGGGAAGGTGTTAGGCACCCCTCACTTCCATTGTACTCAATGGGATCCTCCTTAAGTTTTAGGGTATGTTTGTTTGCTAAAGGAATGTTTGGCTGTTTATTTTTATTTACAAAAATCCTTATTATTATACAAAGAAGATGAATTTAATCAAAGAGGGGGACCCTAAGTTTTTATTATTATTATACTCGCTAGGGTTTACAACCCTATGCCTACGTACCTTCAATTTTGAAGGAACAGAGTAACCGTAGTTCACCTCCCCTATTCCTACCCCTTATTCCTATTCCTAACCCTAATCCCAAACCTAATCCGCTATTTATACTCTTGGATAAAGAGTTCTATCCCCAAATCTATTATTTAGACTCCTAGATAAGGAGTTCTATCCCTTAATATATTATTTATACTCCTAGATAAGGAGTTCTATCCCTTAAATCCTGATCCGTTTATTTATACTCTTGGAGGAAGAGTTTTATCCCAAAATCCTTGCCCATTGTTTATACTCTCGGATGGAGAGTTCTATCCCTAAAATCCCTTATCCCTTGGCCTATATTTATACTCTTGGAATCTAAGAGTGATATCCCTAAATCCCATCCCTTATTTAGACTCTCGGACAAAGAGTTTTATCCCAAATTTTAAATCCTTAAAAATCCTTTTATATCCCTTATATTTATAAATAAATTTCTAAAATTCCATAGAATTTAATAGAAAAAAAAAATTAAAATCCAAAATGCCATTATGCTAGAAAATATAGCAAAATTGATCCCCAAATTATTCCAATTGAAAAAATAATTTCTAAATTCAAGATAATCCCAAAAATAAAAGAATTTTAATCCCAAAAAATTAAATTAAATTCGCTTTAATTTATTTTCATCCCAAACCCATATTTATCCAATTTAAAAAAAAAAATCTAAAAATACTAATTTTCTTAAAATAAATCTTACAACAAATTTTAATAAAAATTCAAAATTTCCAAACTACCTGACCCAAGAAAAACAAAAATCCCATTTATAAAAGAAACCATCCTTATTTTAAATAAATAAACAAAATATTTTAAATATATAAAACTTTTTATTTGAAACAAAACCAGACCCAAAATTAACCCAAAAAAAAAAATCCTAATTATATTTACCCATATAATAGCAATCCTAAAATCTTGTTTTTATAAATCCTAATTAAACATTTAAATCCTAATTAAATAATTAAATTAAGTAATTAATTTAATTAATTAAATAACACCCAGGGGGTGCGTTTTCTACTGTAGAAGTAATGGGCCCATGGTTGTGGGTGCCAAGAGTAACTTGGAGAGGCCCATTGGAGACGGAGCCCACTAGAGGGTCAACGGATTCAATGGTGGAGAGTCAAAGTGCAGACTCTCTCTGAAGCGTTGGATTGATCCAACGACGCTGCACTGGGTTTCATGAGGAGCGTCAGATGAACATACCAAGTTAAAGTCTTCCCTCCAAATGGTTGAGATGTACAGTCAACCAAAGGTCACAGTGCTTACGCGCCATGGAATCAGTCAAACGTCTCCTAATCTTGTGGCCAATGGACGGCCACGTGGGAGGATCGTGGGCACTGAGAGGGAGTATATAACCCTCAATCCCTTCAGAAGCGGATAATTTTGATCCCTTCTTTCTCTCTCTAACCCTCTCCTTCTCTCTCTATCTCTCAATTCTCTCCCGCCTCTCTCTAAACTTCCTTTCTCCGGTGAACCTCCCGCCACCGTCCACCACCCTCCAAACCACCACCCCACCCAGAATCCAGTTGAATTTCAACCGGAAAATTCATCCTCAAGAACCCTATCCCCCTTTAAACCCAGAAACAAACCTAGTTCCTTAGGGTTCGTGAAGAACCCTAGGAACCCTAACCCCCACCTTCATCCCCAAAACCCAGAACTACCCAGTTCGTTAGGGTTCGCAAGGAACCCTAAGAACCCTAACCCAATTAGGATGAACCCTAACCCTACCCAGAAGAACCCAAGGGTTCAAAGCATGAACCCTAAACCAGAAGAACCCTAACCCTAATTAATTTCCAGAAACCCTTAAACGCACAACAAACAACAGTCCAACAATCAAAAAGCTAAGTGACTTTTAAATTTACCTCCCTTGCCGTGATACTTGTTGTAATTTATCCTATTATCTCTGTTTCTTTTCTCCTCTAATCTCCTTTTTCTTTTGATTTTTGCAGGTAATCAAATGAAGTCTGGGATTCGTGCAGCTGTTGTGTTAGTTCGCCTAGGGTTTTTCTTGTCTGAATTTCTTAGGTTTATATAGGATTAGAATTAGGTTTAGAAATTTAATTAGATTGATTTTGTATTAGGAAATTTCTGATGTAATTCGAATCATTTGATTGTAAATTTTTTAAATTTGATTTGATTCAGTTTTAGAATTAGGGGTTGATTTGATGTTGTAATTTGATTGAAAAATTAAATGAAATTGATTCTGTTTGATGCATTTTTCCATTTTCCGCGCAGGTTTAGGGTTAGGGAATTGAGGAAGACGAAGGGCCACTCTTTGGGTCAACAATTTTGACCAAGAAATAAATAAATAAAATAAATAATAATTATAAATATTAATAACCATATTAATAAATAAATAAAGATAAAATAAATAATAATTAATAATATAACAATAACCAAATCAATAAATAGTAATAAAAATAATAATCCTAAATGTTATTATTAATACAACAACAACCAAATAAATAAATAAATAATAATGATAAAAATAAAACAAAATATAATGAATAAAACAAAATAAACTACGGTCTCTTTTAATCGGTAAATCTAAATATCACCCAAAAACCCAACCTAATTCAAATAAAAATTATCCCTAATTAATAATTAAGTTAAAATAATATACTTAATCTCTAAAACTTAAACCTATTGAAATAAAATTCAATTAATTCTAATGACCCCTTAAATTATTCTTAAACTTAATAATCCAATTAAATTAAAAGCCAAAATGTTAAATAATTATTTTTAAAAGTCTTCAACAAAATTCAACCCCCACTTACAAATAAAACTTTTAATATAAACCTATATTTCTAAAGAAACTAATTAGACCATATCTAAAAATTCTATCTACCCTTTATAAATTGATAGACTAATAAAACAATAAATAATTAGAGAATGATTAAACTTGCTAATAAACCTAATAATAGAAAAATGAATGATATCCTAAAAAGATCCAAACTCAAAATAAAACCCTTATACAAGATTAAATCAAAAATGGGCCTAAAAGTACTAAGAGGCCCATACTGATCTGTATTAGAGACTCCCTCCTCTAAACAACACCCCTGATAGTACAAAAATCCCAAAAAAAAGTAACAAATCACCTGTCAAAATTTAGGGTACTACAGATGCCCCTATTTAATCGTCTTCGAATCAGAAAGAGGATGTTGACGAGTCTTCCTCTTTTGAAGAGGAGACGATTAAATACAAAAAGGACCCTAATTTTGACCACAGAGTCCGATAGGTACTACGCTGATTATCCTAAGGTCCTTAGTAATAATCCCATAGTGAAATATCCGATTAAACCCTGGTATCCCTTAGAGTAGTTATAAACCTTATGCCATGTATGCATGTTTAAGCGTATGTATGCTCTTATGCATGATGCATTATTTGGGCTAACGCCTCTTTTATGATATGCAGTGCATGTATTTGCGGAAACCAATATCTTCTGTGACATTCCGACTTCCCGACCCTCGAACCTTTTGACCCCTTAATGAGTGTAGCCAGTCATATGCTCTTGATATCTGGAGATGCGTATTATTCCTTTAAAGAAACTCCCATAATGATCGAATCGTGACTGTTAACATAAAGACCCTGTATTTAAATTGGAAGAAAATGATCCCTTTACTGTTTCAAAATCGAAGTAAAATACCTTTTCCTTTTAAAAGCTTTTGATTATACCCAATGTTTCAATGCATTATTCTATAATTAATCAGCATTTTGTAATCAAGCAGAGTAATTGGACAACAGAGAAAATATTAATTATTGAAAAATGGGCCCATAAACAGGAAATTGTACATAAGGAAACTAATCCTCATAAGGAGGAATTACTGCAAAAGATGAAAAATGGCAATAAGAAAAAACAAATTTATTTATGTCCCTATTGAATTCAAACACAAACTAATATCCCTAAGTCTCCGAGGCCATGACACTTCGCTTCTGAAGATGACGACTGGATTGATCATTCCTTTCTGAATTCCCGTTGTGTGACCATAAGTGCTATCAGTCATATGCCTTTTGGATATCCTTAATTTTGCCGGGACCGCTCTTTTCGAGTCTTAGTCCACCAGGATGATATACCATTTTTTTAACTAAGCTGCCCTTTGGGGTTTTTGACTTGTCAGGTATCATTTTTTATTTAAGTCCCTAATTTTTGCCTGAATTGCTCTTTCGGGTTTTCAATTCACCGGGATGCCCTAATTTTT
The DNA here is from genome assembly GCA_022829125.1 of Lathyrus tuberosus. Lineage (NCBI taxonomy): Eukaryota > Viridiplantae > Streptophyta > Magnoliopsida > Fabales > Fabaceae > Lathyrus > Lathyrus tuberosus. The sequence goes on along the minus strand of JALAZF010000012.1, from coordinate 17,894,890 downwards.
GCCTAAGTCACCCTTTGGGGTTTTCGACTTAGCGGGCTTTTATCCTCTTTTTCTAGGCATAGTATTTTTTTACTGAATCAGAATTCATTGGTCGTGGTAAATCTGCTTCATCCATAGTAGTCAACATCAAAGCTCCGCCAGAGAATGCGCTCTTTACGACATATGGTCCTTCATAGTTCAGGGCCCATTTCCCACGAGGATATTTATAGATGGGTAACACTTTCCTTAACACCAAGTCTCCTTCTTCGAATAGGCGAGTGTAGCGAGCGATTTTGGACGCGGTTGCGAAGCGCTATCGCTCTTTGGTATCTACAGCTCGATTCATTTTTTATCCTATTAAAGCTGATGAAGGAAGGGAAATAGATGTCTCAAACTAACCCTGCTCTCAAACTGAGGTTAAACAGTCAAAACTATTGGTTTACAGATGCTACAAAGATTCGGGGTCTCTATTGGGTGTATTTTTTTAAAAGTGGTGTTCGGTTAATTGGTGGGAGGTTAAGATGTTAGGACGGATGTATGAAGGTATGGGATTTTGGGTTTTTTGTTTAGTGTGCTTGCTGAGATCTTTTCTTTCAATCTTCTGCCTACGTATTCCCGTTTACCGAAACAGGGAAATCAGAGCGTTCGTAGTTCCTCCTATTCTATGGGAAGAAATGGTTGTTTTGGTGTCTTGTCCAAAGCCCAAGACGTGAAGCGAAAGGTGGTTTGTATCTTGTTTAAAGCCCAAGATGTGAAGCTGAAGGGTCTATTTGTATCTTGTTCAAAGCCCAAGATATGAAGCTAAAAGGGTGTTGACTTTAGAGAGAATTTGTCATCTCTAAAGAGGGGGTTGTATGTCACAACTGTTTATAAAGGAGATTCACTTTAACCGGGATGTGTGAATCCGGTAATGCCATAATTTCCTTTATAGGATATTTTTAACCTGGAGGAGAAGACTTTAACTCAGTGTAGAGCAATGCTATCTTTCCTTAGGAATTTCTCATGCTAAAAGAGGGACAGTGGCATGGATGTAGATGATCCAGAGGCATGCCGCTTACAATAATTAGATGAAGGGGAAGGAGTTGTTGATGTATGTACTGTGAACAAGGCACAACTTTGATGCTAAAAGGTTGATTGGATCAACCAGTGGTTTTCTTATACAAATCCTAAGAGGAGGCTAATATGTGTCTCGTACAAAGCCCGAGAGAGAGGCTAAAAGGTTTTGACTCAACGAGGGAATCTTTTGGTATCTCGTATAAAGCCTGAGATGGAGGCTATTCGACTCAACAAGAGAGTTTTTGTATCTCGTACAAAGCCCGAGATGGAGGCGAAAGGGGTGATTGACTCAACGAGGGAGTCTCTAGTATCACGTACGAAGCCCGAGATGGAGGCTAAAATTATTAGCTCCGCTGGGGAGAATCATTGTACAAAGCCCAAGAGGAGGCTATGCTTACTGTTTCAGTTGAGTGACAGGTCCAGTATGCTGATTTAAAGAGAAAATCAGTTCTTATACGAGTAATGTTTGCACTCAGGGATTTTGATTCGAGGATCAGGGATATTTCCTGTTCTTTAAGGAAGTGGGAAATCCGAAGGGTATTGAGGTTGTCCGAGTCCACGGGGTTCCTTCCTATTTTTGAAGGGGTCACTTGAGAATGTCTTTGAGACTCAAGGATGTTAGACTGTCCATGTCTAGAGTTTCATCTTTTGTACTATGCTTTGAGAAACAGTAGTAGACTCTTTGAAAGTACTGTTCTATGAAGATGACTAAGTTCTGTTCCTATACCTCTAGGAGGTCGTCAGGATAATTTGTACGAAGCCCAAGAGGAGGCTGGAAACTTTTAAGAAGCCGAGTGGTCCTTGTATGAAGCCCAAGAGGAGTCTATCATTCTCGGAGGAAGAATCATTATACGAAGCCTAAGAGGAGGCTGTGAATACTTCTAAGAAGCCGACGGGTCCTTGTACAACGCCCAAGAGGAGGCGGGGATGCTTTTAGGAAGCCCGCGGGTCCTTGAACAATGCCCAAGAGGAGGCTGATGCTTTTAAGAAGCCGATGGGTCCCCAAACCCCGAGAAATTCAAGACAGGCTATTCACGAGGAATAGATCAAGCCAGGAAAGTTTGAGAATTTGGAAGAAACTCAAGAGATGCCATTCACGGAGAAAAGATCATCTCTGGGGAATAGAGTTTCTTGACAAGTGCTTTTAAGAAGCCTGTGGGTCCCCAAACCCCGAGAAATTCAAGACAGGCTATTCACAAGGAATAGATCAAGCCAGGAAAGTTTGAGAATTTGGAAGAAACTCAAGAGATGCAATTCATGGAGAAGAGATCATCTCTGGGGAGTAGAGTTTCTTTGACAACTTCTACGAGTGACAGTCTATGAAAGGGTTCACAGAGAATGCTGCCTTTCATATCTCCATATTGTTTAACCCCAAGAGGAGGGAAGACTGTGTCTGGTAATCCTATGGGGATCTAGTTTTGACTATTTAAGAGTGATCAACGGGCTTAATGCTAGACGTAGTTGCCGGGGAAAATCTAAATATCTATACTATTATTACACAGTTGATATGAGTTTATGAAAGAAGACTTACAGTGAAACAGCCCCACAATACAGTTATATGTATATGAAAGCAGTAAATGAAAGCATATAAACACTTACTCGGTTGTAGAGCTTCCATGCTGTTTGGTTAGTTGTTCAACAAAGAAAGATTGAAAACAATAGTATATTCAAAATCAAAGGAGAAAGTGCTTTGAAAAAGAAAGATTTGGGGCTTACAGCTCAAGGAGAGGCCCAGGGTTTTATCAGTGAACGCACTGTTTGAATTTGTACAGAGGGACTTATACAAGTGACTGTGGCCCAAAAATTGTTTTCTGTACAAAGGGATTTGGGTCTTACACTCTCTCAAGAGGCCCAAAAAGTTTTAAAGAAAAAGAGTGGGGCTTATAACACAAGGGTAGGCCCAGATGATTTTTCGTTTAAAATGGTGATCGCGCCGAGATTTTCTTTTAACGAAAGGGGCTTATACAATATCTGAGGCCCAAAGTTGTTTTTGGTTAAAAAGGGGTTGGGTCTTACACTCTAATAGAGGCCCAAAAGTTGTGAATGGGTCTTATAGCTCAAGGAGAGGCCCAGATGGTTTATTTTTAAACTGGCGACGATCGTGCCGAATTTAAAAATGTACAGAGGGACTTATACAATAAGTGAGGCCCAAAGTATTTCTGTACAAGTGGGTTGGGTCTTACACTCTAATAGAGGTCCAAAAGTGTTTGAAAATGATTTGTGAGGGTTGAATTAATCAAAAACCCTAATTTATTTCCAAAATGTATTTTAATTGAATAAAAATTCAATTAAAATGATCAAAAATTGTTTAACATGTGGGAAACAAATTATGATCTTGGATTAATGCTTCAAAAATCAAGTATTAACCTACAAAATAATTAGAAGTCATTAATCTTTACAAAATCAAGAGGAAAAAAATATTTTAAATGTCAAAAACAATTAAAATATTAATTCTTTGCAAAAATATCAATTATATGAAATAAATAATATTTTTGGGATTTTTTGGGAAAATAAAATATTTTAACATTTTTGTGAATTATTAAAAAAAGAATCAACTCAAAATCATTAAAACTCAGAGAGAAATTAATTTTTGAATAAATTAAATAAAAATCACAAAATTCAAATATTCAAATGTTGGAAAATGGCGCCAAGAACAAGGGCAAGAACACGCGCGTGTTCTGAGTTTCCCAGATTTGCATTTCTATCCAATCTCATTGAATACTTAATCATATCATGCAATCCACATACCAATCAACTCGTTTCAACCTCACAATCATGTCTATGACAATTAATTTCATTTAAATTAAACATAAAACAAGAAATCATGAACAATCCTCAAGAACCCTAGATTCTGCATAAAGGCTGGGATTTTTGATACACGATTCAAACACTGCAATTAATTGAGGGGAAACATTCCATGCAAGATTATGAACATATGGCCAAATTATTGTGCAACAAAAATTGCATGGATCATAGAGTTAGAAGAACTCATGCTTACCACTTGCAGCTGGTGATCGTGATTTGTGTTGGAGGTGTTACAGATGAGTTGTGATGATCTGAACAGCTTCCATACACCCTATGGAGTGTGTTTGAATGCTTGGACTCGATTGAAGTTGGCTGGATCACTTCATGGCATCTCAACTGCAACTTGGTTAAAACCTTGAGCAATTGACTGGTGATTCTGAGAAATCAGTGTTCCAGTTGTTGTTTAAGTGTTTGATCAGCTCATATGTGATGTATATGAGGTGTGTGTGTGTGATTGGTTTGATTGGAAAAGCTCTCAAACTCAAAACCCGATAGTGACTTGCCTTAGAAGGCAAAATTGGAGTGAAAGAAGAGATTTTTTGGAAAGCATCTGTTTGATGGCTTTGGTGTACTCAAACTAATCACAATTGAGCTCTATTTATAGTAGAACAAGTTTGTTTTGCAAGGAATAGTGAATGGCAACTGCTGAGTAGGTTTGGCCAATGTTGGCAAATGAAAATCCAAGTCTCCTCTAGCCATTGACTAGAGGTTAGGGCACAGGCTGCTGGTTCCCTTGGTATTGGATAAGTCTTGACTGAATTCAGTTGCTAAGAGCTTAGTCCATGCCACCTTGATGCTTCCATTGAATGCTCCAATCCAAAATTGGAGTCTTGTCCCTATTTTGGCAATTCTAGGTTCAACATGCTATTTCTTGTTCCAAAGACTTTGGAGGCTTGGCTCAGTGATTGTCCCCTTTAGATTCAATCCTCAGATGTGTCCAAGTGGATAGGAGTGTTTGGATTTGGCTGATTTTGGCAAATCGATCAAAAGTACAAAAATTTGCCTTGCCTTGGCAGATTTCAGCAAGGCATCTTGCCAATGTCATATCTCATGGCTCAAGTTGAATTTGGTAATGTTCTTGGCCATTTTGGAAAGCCCTTACATGATACAACAACTGTTTGAACATGTTTGGTTTTGATCTCTTTTGAATCCAAGTGAAAAATCCCCCTACATTTGGAAAAAAGTAAAGGCAGATTCTGACTTAGTGAAATTTTCACTAAGTGTTGGAACAAAGTGACTTTTCTTGATTTTGATCACTCCATAACTCAAAATCCATGAGGAATTTGGACATAGGTCGGTATGAAGCTTTTGTAGAGGGCAATGTGATCTACAAATCAAGCTTTGAATGGGGAACAATGGCCTTGTGGTTTAGGAGTTATGGTCCTCCAAAGTTGGCACATTAGTGTCACTTTTTCCATAACTTAGAAAATTTTCTAAGTTTTTATGGTTACCCCTTTTACAAGTTATCCCACTATCTTTGATTTTTCTTGATGAATGATGATTCAAATCATACATTAACATCATTTTAGGGTTAAAAATCCGTTTTGGTGAAATATCTCAAAAGGTCAAAGTTGACTTTTGTGCACAGTTGACTTTTTATCAGATGAATTCCAAATTGTGCAATTCTTCAGGAAATCATGTCCTTGACCTAATTCAAACTTGATGGACATGTTCCATGGGTGTCATAGGGTATATTGAATCATGTCTTAGGGTTTGGGAGCATGTCCTGGTCAAAAGTCAAAGTTACAATTGACTTTCCTCGCGAAACCCTAATTGTGGTGCAGATGAAATTGAGACTTGTTGCTCAAGCTCCTTGGATTAATCCATTGTTGCAAATGGATCAATATAGTATATTAGAGACCCTCAAATCATGTCTTGAGGTCTTGGCTCATGATTTGTCCCATAAGTCAACTTAGGGGTGAATTAGGTCAAGAAACCCTAATTCCTGATTTTTGATGTATGCATCCCTTGAGATCAAATTGACTTGATGATTGGGTCCATGAGGTTCCATGGAGTATATTAGGTTATGTTTTGGATCATTGGCTTGTGCCCAGATGAAAAATTTCCATCTGGAGGCCCTGGTCGACCAAAATCCTAATTTGGTGACACTGTCGATCTTGAGACTTGATCCACCTAGAAGGGAGCAACCTTGTGTTTAATCCTTGAAGTGGGAGTCCTTTTGATCCATTGTGGATATTCTAGAGGCTAGACAAGTTAAAGATCAAGTCATTCCTTGATTGATCCTTTGTCTAAGGCTCTGAGAGGGCTTAAAACCCTAGTTTTGATTGTAGTGAATGCTTAACAACCCTTGAGGCATTTGATGAGGCATGATGGTTCATCCATATTGTGATGATGATTTGCACAATGATGGGTGTAATACCCCAAATTTTGACCACTTAGATTTCCCATCATTGTGAAAATCATCATCACAACGTGGATGAACCTCTATGCTTCATCAGTCTCCCCAAAGATGGGTGAGCATCCAATACAATCAAAATTAGGGTTTCAAGCCCTCTCTGAGTGCTTAGACAAAGGATCAATCAAGAAATGACATGATCTTCAACTTGTCTAATCTCTTAAACATCCACAATGGATCAAAAAGGACTCCCACTTCAAGGATTAAGCACAAGGTTGCTCCCTTCTAGGTGGATCAAGTCTCAAGATCGACAGTGTCACCAAATTAGGGTTTTGGTCGACCAGGGCCTCCAGATGGAAATTTTCATCTGGGCACAAGCCATTGATCCAAAACATAACCTAATATGCTTCATGGGACCTCATGAACCCATGCATCAAGTCAATTTTGCCTCAGGAGATGCATTCATCGAAAATCAGGAATTAGGGTTTCTTGACCTAATTCACCCCTAAGTTGACTTTTGGGACAAACCATGAGCCAAGACCTCAAGAGATGATTTGAGGGTCTCTAATACACCATGTTGATCCATTTGGAACAATGGATTGATCCAAGAAGCTTGAGCAACAAGTTTCATTTTCATCTGCACCACAATTAGGGTTTTAAGGGAAAAGTCAACTGTAACTTTGACTTTTGACCAGGACATGCTCCCAAACCCTAATACACGATTGAATATACCCTATGACACCCATGGAACATGTCCATCAAGTTTGATTTAGGTCAAGGACATGATTTCCTGAAGAATTGCACAGTTTGGAATTCATCTGATAAAAAGTCAACTGTGCACAAAAGTCAACTTTGACTTTTTGAGATTTTTCACCAAAATGGATTTTTAACCCTAAAATGATGTTAATGTATGATTTGAATCATCATTCATCAAGAAAAATCAAGAAAAGTGAGATAACTTGTAAAAGGGGTAACCATAAAACTTAGAAAATTTTCTAAGTTAAAAATAAAGTGGCAAAGGTACCAACTTTGGAGGACCATAACTCCTAAACCACAAGGCCATTTTTTCTCATCCAAAGATGGATTTGTAGCCCTCATTATCACCTACAAAAACTTCAACTACAAGTCATTCCAATTCATTAAGGATTTTGAGTTATGGGGTGATCAAAGTGGCTGAAAAGTGAAAAAGTCACTTTTTCCAACACTTAGTGAAATTTTCACTAAGTCAGAATTCTGCTTCACTTTTTGCCAAATGTAGGGGGATTTTTCACTTGGAATCAAAAGAGATCAAAACCAAACTTGTTCAAACAGTTGTTGTATCATGTAAGAGCTTTCCAAAATGGCCAAGAACATTGCCAAATTCAACCTACATCATGAGATACAACATTGGCAAGTTGCCTTGCTGAAATCTGTCAAAGCAAGGCAGAATTTGCACTTTGGCTCGATTTGCCAAAATCAGCCAATTGCAATTGCTCCAATCCACTTGGACACCTCTGAGGATTGAATCCAAAGGGGACAATCACTAAGCCAAGCCTCCAAGGTCCAAGGAACAAAGAATAGCATGTTGAACATAGAATGGCCAAAATAGGGACAAGACTTCAAATTTGGAATGAGGCATTCAATGAAACCATCAAGGTGGCATGGACTGAGCCATTCTCATATGAAATCAGTCAAGACTTATCCAAGACCAAGGGGACCAAAGCTCTGTGCCCTAACCTCTAGTCAATGGCTAGAGGAGACTTTCATTTCCATTGGCCAACATTGAGGGAACCTACTTACCAGCTGCCATGCACTATTCCTTGCAAAACAAACTTGCTCTACTATAAATAGAGCTCAATTGTGGTCAGTTTAAGTACACCAAAGCTATCTAACAGATGCTTTCCTCAAAATCTCTTTCTCTTGGCAAAAATTCCTTTCTTAGCAAGGTAGCTATCGGGTTTTGAGTTTGAGAGCAATTCTGCACAAACCAATCACTCACACACCTCACATACATCACATATGAGCTGATCAAACACTCACATAACATCTGAAACATCAATTTCACAAAATCACTTGCCATCCACACAAGTTTGAAGTGAAGTTGCAGCTGAGATGCCATAAACTGATCCAGTCCATTTCAATTCAATCCAAGTGTTCAAACACACTCCATATGGTGTAGGGAAGCTGTTCAGATCATCACAACTTGTCTGTAACACCTCCACTCAAAATCAAATCTGCTCTTGCTGTCACGACTTGGAGGTAAGCACATACTTGGTCATCTCTCAATCTATGCATATTTCCTCGCACAATAATTTGGCCATATGTTCATAATCATGCATGGAATGTTTTCCCTCAATTAATTGCATTGTTTGAATCGTGTATCAAAAATCCTAGCCTTCATGCAGAAATTAGAGTTCTTGAGGTTTCTTCGTGATTTCTTGTTGTATGTTTAATTTAAATGAAATTAAAGTACATAGACATGATCGTGAGGTTGAGACGAGCATAATGATATGTGGATTGCATGATATGGTTATGTATTCATGGAGATTGGATAGAAAATGCAAATCTGGGCAAACTGAAAAACGCGTGTGTTCATGGTGTTGTTCTTGGCGCCATTTTCATAAATTTGAATATTTGAATTTTGTGATTTTGTTTAATTGATTCAAAAATTAATTTCTCTCTGAGTTTTAATGATTTTGAGTTGATTCTTTTTTTAATAATTCACAAAAATGTTAAAATATTTTATTTTATCAAAAAATCCCAAAAATATTATTTATTTCATATAATTGATATTTTTGTAAAGAATTAATATTTTGATTGTTTTTGGCATTTTAAATATTTTTTCTACATTGATTTTGCAACTTTTAATGCTTTCTAATTATTTTGTAGGTCAATACTTAATTTTTGAAGCATTAATCCAAGATCACAATTTGTTTTCCATGTGTTAAACAATTTTTGATCATTTTAATTGAATTTTTATTCAATTAAATACATTTTGAAAACAAATTAGGGTTTTGGATTAATTCAACCCTCATAAATCATTTTCAAAACACTTTGGGCCTCTATTAGAGTGTAAGACCCAATCCTTTTTTGACCAAATCATCTTTGGGCCTCACTTATTGTATAAGTCCCGATACCGTCAAAAAACAAACGGCGCGATCGTCGCCTTTTCAAAAATCATCTGGGCTTACCCTCGAGTAGTAAGACCCATTTCTTTTTCTTAAAACACTTTCGGCCTCTTGAGAGAGTGTAAGACCCATTCCCCCCTTGTACAAAAACATTTTGGGCCTCACTTATTGTATAAGTCCCTCTGTACAAGTAAACGGCGCGATCGTCACCCGTTTAAAAATAAAAATCATCTGGGCCTACCCTCGAGTAGTAAGACCCATTTCTTTTTCTTTAAACCTTTTTGGGCCTCTTGAGAGAGTGTAAGACCCATCCCTTTGTACAGAAAACCTTTTTGGGCCCCAGTCACTTGTATAAGTCCCTCTGTACAAATTCAAACAGTGCGCTCACTAATAAAACCCTGGGCCTCTCCTTGAGCTGTAAGCCCCAAATCTTTCTTTTTCAAAGCACTTTCTCCTTTGATTTTGAATATACTGTTGTTTTCAATCTTTCTTTGTTGAACAACTAACCAAACAGCATGGAAGCACTACAACCGAGTAAGTGGTTATCGCTTTCATTTACTGCTTTCATATTATAAACTGTATTGTGGGGCTGCTCACTGTAAGTCTCCTTTCATAAACTCATATCTACTGTGTAATAATAGTATAGATATTTCGAGTTTCCCCGGCAACTACGTCTAGAACTAGGTGACGCCGTTTCACTTATTCGTAGAAATAGACGCCTAGATCCCCAATAGGAGCACCAGATACAGTCTTCTCTTCGGCTGTCCTCCTTAGGAATCGTCAAGAAGCTCTACTCCCCAAGATGAATGTATTCTCCGTGAATGGCATCTTTGGGTTTCTTCCCAATTCTCGAACTTTCCTGACTTGATCTATTCCTTGTGGATAGCTTGCCTTGAATGTCTCGGGGTTTGGGTACCCACTACGGTCATAATCTTGGACCTTAACTAAGGAACCCTCTTTAAAAGTTAAAAGTCACTGGATAGTAAACCTCGCACGTTTACCAGTGGTTTTCATCTTTAAAAGAGTTATCTCTCCTAATGGAAAGGAGATGATAGACCCACGGGCTTCTTAAAAGCATCGGCCTCCTCTTGGGCATTATTCAAGGACCCTACGGCTTCTTAGAAGTATTCACAGCCTCCTCTTAGGCTTCGTATAATGATCTCTTCCTTCGGGAATGATAGCCTCCTCTTGGGCTTCGTACAAGGACCCGTCGGCTTCTTAAAAGATTCCAGCCTCCTCTTGGGCTTCGTACAAATTATCCCGACGACCTCCTAGAGGTATAGGAACAGAACCTAGTCATCCTCATAGAACAGTCCTTTCATAGAGTCTACTACTGTTTCTCGAAGCATAGTACGAAAGATAAAACTCTAGACTTGGACAGTCTAACTTCCTTGAGTCTCAAAGACATTCTCAAGCACCCTTCGTTAAATAGGAAGGAAACCCGCAGACTCGGACAGTCTCAATACCCTTTGGATTTCCCGTTTCCTCAAAGAGAAGGAAATATCCCTGATCCTCAAATCAAATCCCTGAGTACAGTGTTGCTCATATAAGAATTGATTTTTGCTTTTAAAATCAGTATATTGGATCTGTCACTCAACTGAAACAGTTACAATAGCCTCCATCTCGGGCTTCGTACGAGATACCAAAATTCTCCCCAGTGGAGTCAAAACAACCTTTTAGCCTCTCTCTCAGGCTTTGTATGAGACACAAAAGATTCCCTCGTAGAGTCAATCACCCTTTTTTTTGCCTCCATCTCGGGCCTCATAAGAGATATAAATCCCTTAAGCAAAAGTCGAACTCTTTGCTAGCCTCCTCTTAGGCTTTGTATAACGATATGCCCCACTGGGTCAAAAACTTTTAGCCTCTCTCTCGGGCTTTGTACGAGACACAAAATAGCCTCCTCTTAGGCTTTGTATAATGATTTTCCTAGCGGAAATTACCCTTCTCTTAGGCCTTGTATAAGAAAACCACTGGTTGATCCAATCAACCTTTTAGCATCAAAGCTGTGCCTCGTTCGCAGTACACAAACATCAACAACTCCTTTCCCTTCATCTAATCGCTGTAAGCGGCAAGCCTCTAGATCATCTATATCCATGCCACTGTCCTTCTTTTAGCATGAGAAATTCCTAAGGAAAGATGGCATTGCTCTACACTGAGTTAAAGTCTTTTCCTTCAGGTTAAAACCCTTTCTTCGGAAGTTATGGCATTGCTTGGATCCGCGTATCCCAGTTAAAGTAATTCTCCTTCTCCCCTCTTTAGAGATGACAAATTCTCTCTAAAGTCGAGATCTTTCAGCTTCACGTCTTGGGCTTTGAACAAGACACAAATATACCTTTCAGCTTCACATCTTGGGCTTTGAACAAGATACAAATCACCTTTCGCTTCACGTCTTGGGCTTTGAACAAGACACCAAAAACCAATTTCCTCCCATAGAATAGGAGGAACTACGAACGTTCTGATTTCCCTGTTTCGGTAAACGGGAATACGTAGGCATAAGATAAAAAGAAAAGATCTTAGCGAGCGCAATCAACAAAAAAACCAAATCCCATATCTCAGTCAATCAAAAGCAGTAATTCAAAAGCACCAGTCCTAACATCCTAACCCTTATTCCCCGCCAGAAACCTTTTGCCTAGAAAAAAGAAAGAAAGAAACCTGTATTGGCGAAATACGAATAACCAGTACAAAGGCCCCCCCACATTGATAGCATCTGTAACCTAACAGACCGCTGTTTAAACTCAGTATGCAAGCTGGGTTAATTGGAGACATCTATTTCCCTTCCTTATTCAGCTCACAATAGGATAAAAAATGAATCGACCTGTAGTTTAAAGCTCAACCGCAGAGAGCGACCAGCGCTTAAGAACCGCGTCCAAAATCGCTCGCTACAGAAAAGTGGCACCCACCGTGGGGCCAGTTTTTATTTCTGTCTGTTTTCCTTGTAAAATGGCGACTCTGCTGGGGAGTCTCCTTTTCTGCCTTAGGGCATCATCCCCGTTTTCTACGGAAAATGGGAACTCTACCGAAGAGAAAGATTGACCTATGCTGGTCCATCTCTTAGGCAGGAAACCACAGATTGGGGCTTCCGCCGGGGAACCCATTTCTGTCAGGAACTTAAGATTCATAGCTTTATAAGTCTAGGATGTTTAGGACAAATATATATATTGCTTTTCCTAATTGCTATACGTGTTTATTTTTCTGCTAATGGGAATGCGTGTGATGCCGCATGTGATGAGATTGAGTATACACTTAAGAAAAGCCAACCTTTTTCGTAGTGCGGAAGCTATCGGAAATAGCTGTTACGCGATACTACCCTCATTTGAGGCTGGTGATCTATTCTCGGTGAATAGCACTTACTCTAAGATTGCACACAACTCGCTGGCGATCCGCTTGTTGTTTTGCTTTCCTGGGAGGAGCTGATGATAATGAGTACAGGTACAAAAATCACCCTAGTATAAACCTTTGGGGATGGGTAGAGCCTTGACTTCATGACAACGACCCTTTGACCCCATGTTTTTTCTATGTTTTTGTGTGCTGCATTCATGCATTCATTTAATAAAACATTAAAACATTCAAAAAAATTCTCTTCTAGTTTCTCTGTTTTTTAAATTAAACTAAGACTGTGATTGCAAATATCAGAGAAAAGGATTACGCTAATGGATTTCGGTAGAAGGAGAACTCACCAGTATACCTTCAAGGTTCCAAAACTAGGGGATTTGAGAAAGTTAGTGAGGATGATCGTTAACCCAGAGGCTTTCAGAGCCAAGCACGGTGGTTTGCTACCACTGTTAAGAGTCCATGTGATTAAGGGGATCATGGACGCGCTCATTCAGTTCTACGATCTGGTTTATCATTGTTTCACATTCCCAGATTACCAGCTATCACCAACGCTGGAGGAGTATTCTCATCTGACTGATTTACATATCATTGATCGAGCTCCATTTTCTGGACTGGAAGAAATTCCAAAGAATCAGGCTATTGCAAGAGCAATTCATTTGGACGAGTCTGAGGTCAGGACTCACATGACCACTAAGGGTGGCATCCAAGGTTTGCCAGCCCAGTTCTTGACAAAGAAAGCTCTGTACTTTGCTAGTATAGGGAACGGGACTGCTTTTGAAAGCATCTTTGTCTTGCTCACCTACGGGTTATTTTTGTTTCCCAACATCAATAACTCCGTTGATATCAACGCTATTAAGGTTTTTCTCATTGGAAACCCTGTGCCGACTTTGCTCGCAGATGCGTATCATTCTGTACACTTGGGAAATTTGTACAGCGGAGGGGAGATCACATGCTGTGTACCTTTGCTTTACAAGTGGTTTATCTCTCACTTGCCCAAGTCTGCCGCTTTTTGGGATTGCAAGAGTGTCTTATGTTGGTCGCAGAAGATCATGTCCCTCACCAACTCTGATATAGATTGGTGTAATAGGATTTATGAGAGAATCAGAATCATTGACCGTTGTGGAAACTTCCCCAGCGTACCCCTCATAGGAACTAAAGGAGGAATCAACTATCATCCGATATTAGTTCTTCATCAATTTGGATACCCGATGAGACACATCCCACTGGGTGTTCATCTGGAGGGTCTTTTCTTCAAAGAAGGAGAAAATGACAGAGCACTGAAGATGGAAATAGTGCAAGCTTGGAAACATGTTCATAAGAAAGGACGAGAGTCTCTGGGAAAACCGGACTGTGTCTCGGTGGAGCCTTATCTCCATTGGGTACAAACTAGACCTCTCAAGCTAAAGATGCCTTATCCTCGTTACGGAATTCTTCCACCGAGGGAAACTGTCATGTACTTCATGACGGAAACTGAAAGGCTTCAGGTTACTCTCAACAAAGTTCAAAAGGAAAGAAGATCTTGGAAGAACAAGTACCGCACCCTCGACGTAGAGTGTATCCAAATACAGCAATTACTGAAAGAGAAAGATGCTTTGATTGAAATTTTGGAGCAACATGCTGTAGAGAATCAAGATGACCAAAGGAATTTGCTCACTCCTTTCACTTGGCAAAGGAATGACAACCCGACAACGGCCCAAGCGCCCCGGTCAAAGAAAAGGAAGATACCAGAATCAGCACCCGGTTTCTCCTCAGAGAGGACTCGGGACCCATTAGTTTAGGTTTCTGTTTCTGCACTTTGTAATCTACTGTATTTCCATTTCTGTAATCCTTTGAATTTCAATAAAAAGGGGTTTCCCCACTGTTTGATATTTGCAATCTAATTGTCGAAGTTTATTTTAATTAAACCAAAAGAACAATTAATATAATCATTGCATTCATCATTCTCACATCGCGTATTCTCCTTACCTACAAATCTCACGTTTGTGTCTCGATTCTAGAGTCAAACTGTCTCATTCGTATAATACTCGGGCCAATCGTCAGAAAAAGATGGATGATCTTGAGGAAGAAAATAGAGAGTTGAAAGAAGAGATCGACGCTCTGAGAGAGGATATGAGAAAGCTTCGTAACGACATGCAGGCCATGGCAGAAGCTCAGCTACAAAGAACTGTGATCTCAGAGATCACCTCAATGCCCATCATAGAAAAGTATGATCCTAGGTATCAGATACCGAAAGATTGTCCTTGGGGCATGCCTGTTAACTATATCCCGGAAGGATATGTTCCGCCGATCACTGAAGATCAGGGAATCGCAACAGAAGCCGCTGGGCCTGAAGGTTACAAACTTCGGGAAAGCGAAGATGCCAGGGGCATACTCAAGACTCCTGAAGGTTATAAACTTTGGGAAGCGCCAAGACTTACTGCCGTAGTCACGGTACCACCCCCTGTGGTGCACACTGTCCCGGAAAGACAGATTCCACCAACACCTTCTGGTAAGAAGGAAACTATGTTTGACAGAATGGAGGAATTCCAGGAGCAGTTCTTGGAAATGCAGAAAGAGCTGCAAGCCATTCGCGGTCAGGATCTATTCGGAAAGGACGCCGCAGACCTCTGCTTGGTCCCAAATGTAAAAGTCCCGCACAAGTTCCAAGTGCCCGACTTTGAAAAATTCAAGGGTAACTCTTGCCCTCAGAGCCATCTGGTGATGTACGCTCGGCGGATGTCAGCTCAGACGGAGAATCAGGACCTGCTGATTCACTACTTCCAAGATAGTTTAACCGGTGCCGCACTCAAATGGTACATGGGTTTAAACCGTGCCACGATCAGTACTTTCAGAGATCTTGGCACTGCCTTCGTCCAACAATACAAGTACAATTTGGACATGGCACCCGACAGAGATCAACTCAGATCGATGTCGCAAAAGGACAAGGAAACCTTTAAGGAGTATGCTCAAAGGTGGCGTGAAATTGCCGCTCAAATTTGTCCACCTCTTGAGGAAAAAGAGATGACAAAAATCTTCTTAAAGACCTTAAGCTCATTTTACTATGACCGAATGGTTGCCAGTGCGCCCAGTGATTTCACCGAAATGGTCGGCATGGGTGTACGTCTTGAGGAAGCCGTCCGAGAAGGACGTTTGGTAAAAGACACTGGATCAACGAGCGGTACTAAAAAATACGGTAGTGCTCTCCCTAAGAAAAAAGAGCAAGATATTGGGAATATCTCTCTCGGAAATCAAAGGCGACGTCATCAGCCAGTAGCAGCTGTTACTCCTGCTATCGGCCCCGCACCTGTTCCTACGTATCAACCTCAGGTTGCGCAGAGCCAACCTGACCAACAAAGGACACAACAGCCTCTTCAGCAGGCTTGTCCTCCATATAACAACAACCGTACAACACGGCTACCAGGATTTGATCCTATACCCGTAACGTACGCAGAGCTGTTTCCGTTACTACTGGCTAAGGGGCACATCCAGACTAAGTCTCCTCTTACAGTACCAGAAAATCCGCCTTTTTGGTTTAAAGCGGATCAAACATGCCCTTATCATCAAGGAGGTTCAGGGCATAACATTGAGACTTGCCTCAATTTCAAATCCGACGTGCAAAAGCTTGTTAGGAGCGGGCTCTTATCTTTCAAAGATACGAATCCTAATGTTCTTACGAACCCGCTGCCTCAACACGAGAAAGCTGCAGTCAATCTGATTGAGAAAGAGACTAACAATGTCTATCAAATTCATGATGTACTCTTATTGGGGACCAATCTGGTCAAGATGCATTGTAGACAGAGTGGATATGGCCATCTGCCACCTCATAACTATCACCAGTGTGATATCTGCTCTAAAGATAACCAAGGATGTTCGGTAGTGCAATCAGCTCTACAGGAACAAATGGATCTTGGATGGATCCAAGAGCACCGAGTTCGTGAAGTTAACATGGTCTCTACGAATTCTAACGTCATTCAAAACCACGACATCCGTGTGATGAATGTCAACTTGGTGGCGATGGACTCAAGGCAAAGCCAGTATCATAATCTGCCGTGGCACGATTACAGTTCCTGTCTGATTTGCTCGGTAAACAAACAGGGATGCTCTTTCATACAAGAGGCCCTCCAGCGTCAGATGGATCTTGGATGGATCCAAGACTACCATGATAGGAACTCCTATCAAATCAATATGGTTCAGATCTTCGATATCCGTGTGATGAATACCAACCTGGTAGAGTTACATGCTGAGCAAGTCCGACTCGGATTCTTAATATCACATGACTATCAAAGCTGTAAAGCGGGTTGCGAAAACGATCGAGGTTGTACCCTTGTCCAGGAGGCACTTTAGCACTTGTTGAATCACTGGTGGATGCCAATCTATATGGACGAAGATACTCTACGGATTAGTATCAATAACAGGAATCCTACTCGTCGTCAAAGTCAGGATGTCCGATCAATGGAAGATAACCTAGTGAGGTTGCATTGCATTCAAAGTGGGCATGGCCAGGTGCCACCACACAACTATGACAGTTGTAGCGTCTGTTCGGAAAGTGACCAAGGGTGTTACCTTGTGAGAGCAGCTCTTCAGGGTCAGATCGATCACGGAGAAATTCATTCATATCCAGGTCCGGGACCCATCATTTGGTCGCCGAACTACCTTGCCGAGCAAGTTGAGGATGTTGTCACGATCTCTGATCATCACCAGATCAGGGATGTTTTTGCCATCGTCCCTCTACTTGACGAATCTAGAGTTCCCAACCGAGAACGGATCAAGGTTACTTATAATGGTCAGAAAAATCAGAAGGTTCCCATAGTCATCTATCTACCGGGGCCATTAGCGTATGAATCAGCTAAGGCGATCCCTTACAAATACGGTGCAACAACAATTGAGAATGGAAAGGAAATTCCATTACCCTCCGTCGTGAATATTGTAGACGTCAGTCGTGTAACACGGAGTGGTAAAATCTTCAACCGAGGGGTTGGGGAAGCTAACAAAGAAAAGGAACTTCAGGCAGAAATTCCTGATCCGCCAGTCGGTCAATCTAGTAATCCGACTTTTCAAAAGACAAAGATGAGATGCTAAAGCTCATCCAAAGGAGTGAATATAACATTGTTGATCAACTGTTATAGACTCCTTCAAAGATCTCAGTATTATCGCTGTTACTCAGTTCAGAAGCCCACAGAGAGGCTCTACAGAAAGTCTTGGAGCAAGCCTTTGTGGAACAGGATGTAACAATCAGACAATTTGATAGCATTGTCTCTAACATCACTTCCTGCAATAATTTGGGATTTAGTGATGAAGAATTACCTGAAGAGGGTCGTCGTCATAACATGGCGCTTAACATTACAATTAACTGCCAGGGCGATGCTTTAGCCAACATACTGGTAGACACAGGGTCAGCCCTGAATGTTATGCCGAAGTCCACTTTGATGCAATTATCATTTAAGGGCCCTCCGATGAGAGTCAGTGAGGTCGTCGTCAAAGCATTTGACGGATCCAGAAAAACCGTTATCGGCGAAGTGGATCTTCCCATAACTATTGGTCCTCACACTTTCCAAGTCACTTTCCAGGTCATGGAGATCCGGGCAACATACAGTTGTTTATTAGGAAGACCTTGGATACATCAGGCTGGAGCGGATACCTCAACCCTCCACCAAAAGCTAAAGTTCGTCTAGAACGGCCAACTCATCACGGTTTGTGGGGAACAAGCTTTGCTTGTGAGTAACTTATCATCATCTGCTTGTGTAGAACCCGAGGAGGTTATTGGAACTCAGTTCCAGACACTATCGGTGAGCAAGAACGATCAATTCAAAGAAGGAACTTCAATTTCTTCATACAAAGATGCTATCAAAGCGGTCGAGAGTACCGATACGACAGGATGGGGACGGCTTGTCATTCCTATTGACAATAAAACAAAGAAGGGTCTTGGTTTTTCTGCAACCTGTACCCAGACGGCCGCCAACGATGAAAGTCTTCATCCCCTTCAAAACTTCTTCCACAGTGGAGGTTTTCTCCACCCAGTGTCTCAGATAGTTCATGCTATCAATGAGGAAGATCCCTCTGACACAGATGAAGAATGGAAGTCCTACCTTAACAAGGACGGCTATATGTCTCAGGAAGAGGTGCCTATGCCTTTTTGCTTTCCTACAGAAAGTCTGAGATTTATACCAAGATCAGATGTCGAAATGATCTACGGAGATTGTGATCCGGAAGGATGCCGTGCTCCGCCAAATTCATTAGAGGAAGACACTCTGATGAAAGAAAACTTTGATCGCAATTACTATTTCCCGATGGATGGTTTGCCAATGTGGCAGCTTTACCCAGGAAACTTGGGGCAAGAAAGTCAGCCGAGTAATGAAACTCAGCTGAGCGTCATTAAACAGAATACCTGTGTCCCCGCCATGTCATGGGATCAACACTCAGGTCATTCGGAAACTACTCAACATGAAGATGAATTCGCAACGTTTGCAGGACTAGAATTCATCAACTATGCTTTTCCTGAGGTCAACGTCATTGAGAGGGATGACTTCTCCAGTTCCAAAGAAGTTTGGGACACTTTGGGACAACCAAGTGGAAAATACGACTATATGGTCAAGTACACCGCTCCCGAAAGCTCTCGTATCAGGCTCGAAGATATCCAGTCAACTGGATGGGGAGATACAGCTGAGAGCACCAATGCTATGCAAAATGCAATAGGGGAATCCTCCTACGACAATTCTTCTTGGGAGACAGATTCCAATGATCCTACTCCACCAGAAATCAGCGTCATTTCTGAAGACAAATCAAGGAAGGTGCCAGACTTTGTGATTCACCGAGGAGTTCGCCGCCAATGGGTTGCCGTCGAGGTTCCGAAGGTCGTTCATCAGTCAAAGTAATTGCCATCTTTAACCTTTCACCCTGCCCAGGTGAAACGGATATTTTGATAGGGCTCGCTTTCTGTAAATTTCCCTCTTCGCTTTGCCCAAAGTGGCAGAGTTTTGTTTTATAGGGCTGTAGTTTCAAGATTCGACTTATTCATTAATAAAATAACGTCGTTCTGTAATTTCCGCATTAATTGATGTTTTCTCTTTTTGCTTTTTCAGAAAATGGTAATCCTAAAAAACATTCAATCATAAAAACAAGCAGTAAAATCAAAACACTGCACACACTTGCATTTTCTCTATCTCTTCTAAACACAAATCATCACGTCATGCAGATTGCTTGTTTTATACCCCGTTGAAACATACGATCCGATGCCTTCTCCCAACTTTGAGTTCCCGGTATTCGAGGCTGAAGAAGAAAATGACAACGAAATTCCAGAAGAGATCTCCCGACTACTCAGACAAGAGGAAAGGTCCATTGAACCTCACAAAGAACCGTTGGAAACGGTAAACTTGGGTTCAGAAAAAGAGAGAAAAGAAATCAGGATCGAAGCATTGCTCAGTCCAACTGCCAGAGAGGATCTGATAAAGCTTCTCAAAGAATTCCCCGATGTATTCGCTTGGTCCTATCAGGATATGCCAGGGTTGGATACCAGCATCGTGGAACATCACTTACCGTTAAGATCGGAATGTCCGCCAGTGAAGCAAAGGTTGAGACGCACTCACCCGGACATGGCCATCAAAATCAAGGAGGAAGTACAAAAACAGATCGACGCGGATTTCCTCGCTACATCTGAATATCCTCAATGGTTAGCCAACATCGTACCCGTTCCCAAAAAGGATGGAAGGGTCAGAATGTGTGTTGATTACAGAGATTTGAACAAGGCAAGTCCAAAGGACGACTTTCCTTTACCACGCATTGACATGCTGGTTGACAGCACAACAAGGTTCAAAGTATTCTCCTTCATGGATGGATTCTCGGGCTATAACCAGATCATAATGGCGCCGAAAGACATGGAGAAAACTTCGTTCATTACCCCATGGGGTACCTTTTGTTACAAGGTAATGCCGTTCAGTTTGAAGAATGCCGGGGCAACCTATCAAAGGGCCATGACTACTCTGTTTCATGACATGATACATAAGGAAATCGAGGTATATGTCGATGATTTGATTGCAAAATCAAGAACAGAGGAGGAGCACGTTGAACATCTGTCAAAATTGTTCGAACGTCTAAGAAAATTCAAGCTCCGCTTGAATCCCAACAAGTGCACCTTCGGTGTCCGTTCGGGGAAATTACTAGGGTTCATCGTCAGCCAGAAAGGAATTGAAGTTGATCCTGACAAGGTCAAGGTCATTCAAGAAATGCCTTCTCCGAAAACTGAAAAACAAGTCAGAGGATTCCTGGGACGTTTGAACTACATCTCCAGATTCATATTCCTTATGACCGCCACGTGTGCGCCGATTTTCAAATTACTAAAAAAGAACCAGGATTGCGTTTGGTCAGAAGATTGCCAAACCGCCTTTGACAGTATCAAGGAATATCTGTTGAATCCACCGATTCTATCACCTCCAGTGGAAGGAAGACCACTGATCATTTACCTCACAGTCCTAAAGGACTCAATGGGATGTGTACTTGGCCAACAAGACGAAACTAAAAGGAAAGAGTCTGCCATTTACTATCTAAGCAAGAAATTCACCGACTGCGAGACTCGGTACACAGTGTTTGAGAAAACTTGTTGCGCTTTGGCTTGGGCAGCCAAACGTCTTCGCCAGTACATGATTCGTCATACTACTTGGTTGGTCTCCGAAATGGATCCAATCAAGTACGTTTTCGAAAAACCTGCTCTCACGGGAAGGATTGCCTGTTGGCAGATGTTACTATCAGAATATGACATAGAGTACCATGCTCAGAAAGCCGTTAAAGGAAGTATTTTAGCCGATCATTTGGCTCATCAACCGATTGACGATCAAGAATCAATCGGGTTTGACTTCCCAGACGAAGATGTCATGTATCTAAAGATGAAAGATTGCGATGAACCGCTACCCAGTGAAGGGCCAGAACCAGGTTCCCAGTGGGGACTCATCTTTGACGGAGCAGTCAATCATTATGGAAACGGAATTGGGACAATCATTGTTACCCCTCGGGGTTCCCACATTCCTTTCACTGCCAGACTTACGTTCAAATGTACGAACAACGAGGCCGAATACGAAGCATGTATCATGGGTCTCGAAGAAGCGATTGATTTAAGGATCAAAAACTTGGACGTATACGGCGATTCAGCCCTGGTTATTAACCAGATAAAAGGAGATTGGAAAACATACCAATCAGGATTGATTCCTTACAAGGACTATGCAAGAAGGTTGCTACCTTTCTTCAACAGAGTTGAGTTTCATCACATCCCTCGTGATGAGAATCACATGGCTGACGCATTAGCCACTCTCTCTTCCATGATTAGTGTAGGTCGATGGAATGACATACCTAAGATCGACATAATGCGCCTTGAACGGCCCGCTTACATCTTCACGATTGAAGCAGTCATAGACGACAGACCTTGGTATCACGATATCAAATGCTTCCTTCAGAAACAAGAGTACCCATCTGGGGCACTCAGAAAAGACAGGAAAACCCTCAGAAGATTGGCTGGAAACTTCTTCCTGAGCGGTGACACTCTTTATAAGAGAAATTTTGACATGGTCTTGCTCTGATGCGTCGACAGACCAGAAGCAGACATGCTCATGAAAGAAATTCATGAAGGATCCTTTGGCACTCATGCCAACGGACACACAATGGCGAGAAAAATTCTCAGGGCCGGGTATTATTGGTTGACCATGGAATCCGACTGCTACAAGTACATGAGGAGGTGTCACAAGTGTCAGATATACTCCGAAAAAATTCATGTACCGCCATCACATCTCAAAGTTCTTTCTTCCCCGTGGCCTTTTTCCATATGGGGAATCGACATGATTGGCATGATTGAGCCCAAGGCTTCAAACGGACATCGGTTCATCCTGGTAGCCATTGATTATTTCACCAAGTGGGTCGAAGCAGCGTCATTCGCCAATGTAACCCGACAAGTGGTGGTCCGATTTATCAAAAACAATATCATCTGCCGTTATGGTGTTCCAAGCGAGATCATTACTGATAATGGATCTAACTTGAACAATAAGATGATGAAAGAGTTGTGTGCAGAGTTCAAGATCGAACACCATAACTCATCTCCCTACCGACCCAAGATGAACGGAGCGGTAGAAGCGGCTAACAAGAACATCAAGAAGATTGTTCAAAAGATGGTTGTAACCTACAAAGATTGGCACGAGATGCTACCCTTTTCTCTTCATGGTTATCGTACATCTGTCCGCACTTCAACAAGGGCAACCCTTTTCTCTCTAGTATATGGCATGGAGGCAGTTCTTCCCATAGAAGTAGAGATCCCGTCAATCAGGGTATTGATGGAAGCTCAGCTCACCGAAGCTGAATGGTGTCAAAGTCGACACGACGAACTGAACCTGATCGAAGAAAAGAGAATCACGGCACTATGTCACGGTCAGTTGTATCAACAGAGAATGAAGAGGGCGTTCGACAAAAAGGTTCAGCCTCGTGTCTTCAGGAAAGGAGACCTCGTGCTCAAGAAGATACAATCATTTCTCACTGGCTCTCGGGGCAAATGGACTCCGAATTATGATGGCCCCTATGTGGTCACGAAAGCTTTCTCAGGCGGCGCCTTGAGACTCGCAACCATGGACGGAGAGGAATTTGCCTACCCCACGAATGTTGATGTAGTCAAGAAATACTTCGCCTAAACTAAAAAAAAAAAAAAACGTCTCGGTGGATTGAAAACCCGAAAGGGCGGTCCAGGCAAAAGTTAGAGACATGAAAAGAATCATCCCGATGGATTGGAAATCTCATAGTACAATCCAGGCAAAAGTTAGGGATAATGGCAAGTAACTATGTTCAACAGAGGCAAGTCCCTCAGCAGCAGTTGCATCATCATCCGTCAGGAAAACTTCAGTCAAGGTCATCTTCGACAGAAGCTCAGGATGTCCCGAATTCAAAGTTGGTAGAAGGATAGTGGTCGTTATGTTTCAACGTAGCCCTTTTCCCTGTAAATTACCATTTTCTAACTTTGTATATACTCTTTGGAATCACGCGTTTGGCTGATCTCCATCTTATCAATAAAATTTGAGCCCTTATGCTTTTGTTTGTAATTCTTTACTTGTTTTAGCTTTACAGAACGACGTTGTTTAAACTTAATCAGCGATTCTTGAAATAAAACAAAAATGAATTTACTTGTTAAAACTTTTTCTGCTTTTAAGTTAAAGATGGCATTTCTTTTGACTGTTGAACATCAGAAGAACATCGATCGCTTCTCCCGAAGTAAGCGAACGTCAAAGTGCAGAATCAAAGTAATCCTTCTAAGCCAGTATGCCTGAATGAAGGGATCAACTGTGTCAGAGACCTTGTTTCGTCTGACACGCCTCGGCCGAGTTCTCATCTCCTAAGCCCGATCGACATAGCTCCCTGCGTGGACTATTTCTCTTAAGCAAGGTAGAATTGCTATTTTGAATCAACGGTACTTCTTCGCCCCGCGATGGCCGAGTATCTAATTGTGTTCATCTCTTAGTCTGTATGTCGCGTCTGTTTTGTCAGCATATACATACATACTTCATGCATTTTATTTGCATTTACATTTTGTATTGCATCACTATCACTTAAGTCGGTCTTGTCCCCTAGTGATAAACAGTTTTCTCAATCGAGTTTGTCAGTTCTTTCCTCGTCAGGAAGTGTTGCGTCTGCACAATCTCGCCACCAGTGTATCTTTAGATCAGAGTCGGCACTTGGCCACTTTGATAACTTGAACCTCTGAAAGATCAGAGAACCTTCAACAGATGTCACTCTTCGCCATTGAAGATGATATCCTCGCTTTCCCGGATTAAGGAAAATCCCCAGAGAAAGCCTCTTAAACAGAGATTCGGCAGTACATCAGTGTTTCTCCGAAAAGCCGCTGATGAGAAGGTCATTGGCACCTCAAAATTGGACCCCATCATATGGCGTTTCTCCGGGAAGATCCCGAGAAAAGTATGATGAAAGATCCCAAACGAAAACAGTCTCTCAAGAGACTCGCTTTCCCTAGTAGAATCGACAAATGGCGTCTCCAACAGAGAAGTTTGTGTACCTCTACAATTCAGACGAATGGGTTCCCCAGCAAGTCTGACATCAAATCTTTTCCCACTCAAATGGCATCTCCCCAGGAAAATTCGGCGAGAAGTTTGAAGGAAAGCCGCTACGAATAGCGTCCCTTGTCAAGAAAGTTTATTGACAAAAGCAACTGAGACCAGTTCCTTGGTAGGAAACCAGGATCGAGGGGAAGTTTATTTCAAAAGAAAACTGAGACCAGTTCCTTGGTAGGAAACCAGGATCGAGGGGAAGTTTACCTTTCTAAGCATCGTCGCTTAGCTAAAGAAGATGAATGCGCAAGCTACCATTCATAACCACCATCAAAATTTCGGATATTCCGATATTTAATCCTCTTGCACCCCGAATGCTCGAATCCCTTCGTCATTCACACCTTCGGGTCCAAGAAGATTAAATAGGGGCATCTGTAATACCCCAAATTTTGACCACTTAGATTTCCCATCATTGTGAAAATCATCATCACAACATGGATGAACCTTTATGCTTCATCAGTCTCCCCAAAGATGGGTGAGCATCCAATACAATCAAAATTAGGGTTTCAAGCCCTCTCTGAGTGCTTAGACAAAGGATCAATCAAGAAATGACATGATCTTCAACTTGTCTAATCTCTTAAACATCCACAATGGATCAAAAAGGACTCCCACTTCAAGGATTAAGCACAAGGCTGCTCCCTTCTAGGTGGATCAAGTCTCAAGATCGACAGTGTCACCAAATTAGGGTTTTGGTCGACCAGGGCCTCCAGATGGAAATTTTCATCTGGGCACAAGCCATTGATCCAAAACATAACCTAATATGCTTCATGGGACCTCATGAACCCATGCATCAAGTCAATTTTGCCTCAGGGGATGCATTCATCAAAAATCAGGAATTAGGGTTTCTTGACCTAATTCACCCCTAAGTTGACTTTTGGGACAAACCATCAGCTAAGACCTCAAGAGATGATTTGAGGGTCTCTAATACACCATGTTGATCCATTTGGAACAATGGATTGATCCAAGAAGCTTGAGCAACAAGTTTCATTTTCATCTGCACCACAATTAGGGTTTTAAGGAAAAAGTCAATTGTAACTTTGACTTTTGACCAGGACATGCTCCCAAACCCTAATACACGATTGAATATACCCTATGACACCCATGGAACATGTCCATCAAGTTTGATTTAGGTCAAGGACATGATTTCCTGAAGAATTGCACAGTTTGGAATTCATCTGATAAAAAGTCAACTGTGCACAAAAGTCAACTTTGACTTTTTGAGATTTTTCACCAAAATGGATTTTTAACCCTAAAATGATGTTAATGTATGATTTGAATCATCATTCATCAAGAAAAATCAAGAAAAGTGAGATAACTTGTAAAAGGGGTAACCATAAAACTTAGAAAATTTTCTAAGTTAAAAATAAAGTGGCAAAGGTACCAACTTTGGAGGACCATAACTCCTAAACCACAAGGCCATTTTTTCTCATCCAAAGATGGATTTGTAGCCCTCATTATCACCTACAAAAACTTCAACTACAAGTCATTCCAATTCATTAAGGATTTTGAGTTATGGAGTGATCAAAGTGGCTGAAAATTGAAAAAGTCACTTTTTCCAACACTTAGTGAAATTTTCACTAAGTCAGAATTCTGCTTCACTTTTTGCCAAATGTAGGGGGATTTTTCACTTGGAATCAAAAGAGATCAAAACCAAAATTGTTCAAACAGTTGTTGTATCATGTAAGAGCTTTCCAAAATGGCCAAGAACATTGCCAAATTCAACCTACATCATGAGATACAACATTGGCAAGTTGCCTTGCTGAAATCTGTCAAAGCAAGGCAGAATTTGCACTTTGGCTCGATTTGCCAAAATCAGCCAATTGCAATTGCTCCAATCCACTTGGACACCTCTGAGGATTGAATCCAAAGGGGACAATCACTGAGCCAAGCCTCCAAGGTCCAAGGAACAAAGAATAGCATGTTGAACCTAGAATGGCCAAAATAAGGACAAGACTTCAAATTTGGAATGAGGCATTCAATGGAACCATCAAGGTGGCATGGACTGAGCCATTCTCATCTGAAATCAGTCAAGACTTATCCAAGACCAAGGGGACCAAAGCTCTGTGCCCTAACCTCTAGTCAATGGCTAGAGGAGACTTTCATTTCCATTGGCCAACATTGAGGGAACCTACTTACCAGCTGCCATGCACTATTCCTTGCAAAACAAACTTGCTCTACTATAAATAGAGCTCAATTATGGTCAGTTTAAGTACACCAAAGCCATCTAACAGATGCTTTCCTCAAAATCTCTTTCTCTTGGCAAAAATGCCTTTCTTAGCAAGGTAGCTATCGGGTTTTGAGTTTGAGAGCAATTCTGCACAAACCAATCACTCACACACCTCACATACATCACATATGAGCTGATCAAACACTCACATAACATCTGAAACATCAATTTCACAAAATCACTTGCCATCCACACAAGTTTGAAGTGAAGTTGCAGCTGAGATGCCATAAACTGATCCAGTCCATTTCAATTCAATCCAAGTGTTCAAACACACTCCATATGGTGTAGGGAAGCTGTTCAGATCATCACAACTTGTCTGTAACACCTCCAACTCAAAATCACATCTGCTCTTGCTGTCACGACTTGGAGGTAAGCACATACTTGGCCATCTCTCAATCTATGCATATTTCCTCGCACAATAATTTGGCCATATGTTCATAATCATGCATGGAATGTTTTCACTCAATTAATTGCATTGTTTGAATCGTGTATCAAAAATCCTAGCCTTCATGCAGAAATTAGGGTTCTTGAGGTTTCTTCGTGATTTCTTGTTGTATGTTTAATTTAAATGAAATTAAAGTACATAGACATGATCGTGAGGTTGAGACGAGCATAATGATATGTGGATTGCATGATATGGTTACGTATTCATGGAGATTGGATAGAAAATGCAAATCTGGGCAAACTGAAAAACGCGCGTGTTCTTGGTGTTGTTCTTGGCGCCATTTTCATAAGTTTGAATATTTGAATTTTGTGATTTTGTTTAATTGATTCAAAAATTAATTTCTCTCTGAGTTTTAATGATTTTGAGTTGATTCTTTTTTTAATAATTCACAAAAATGTTAAAATATTTTATTTTATCAAAAAATCCCAAAAATATTATTTATTTTATATAATTGATATTTTTGTAAAGAATTAATATTTTGATTGTTTTTGGCATTTTAAATATTTTTTCTACATTGATTTTGCAACTTTTAATGCTTTCTAATTATTTTGTAGGTCAATACTTAATTTTTGAAGCATTAATCCAAGATCACAATTTGTTTTCCATGTGTTAAACAATTTTTGATCATTTTAATTGAATTTTTATTCAATTAAATACATTTTGAAAACAAATTAGGGTTTTGGATTAATTCAACCCTCATAAATCATTTTCAAAACACTTTGGGCCTCTATTAGAGTGTAAGACCCAATCCTTTTTTGACCAAATCATCTTTGGGCCTCACTTATTGTATAAGTCCCGATACCGTCAAAAAACAAACGGCGCGATCGTCGCCTTTTCAAAAATCATCTGGGCCTACCCTCGAGTAGTAAGACCCATTTCTTTTTCTTTAAAACACTTTGGGCCTCTTGAGAGAGTGTAAGACCCATTCCCCCCTTGTACAAAAACATTTTGGGCCTCACTCATTGTATAAGTTCCTCTGTACAAGTAAACGGCGCGATCGTCACCCGTTTAAAAATAAAAATCATCTGGGCCTACCCTCGAGTAGTAAGACCCATTTCTTTTTCTTTAAACCTTTTTGGGCCTCTTGAGAGAGTGTAAGACCCATCCCTTTGTACAGAAAACCTTTTTGGGCCCCAGTCACTTGTATAAGTCCCTCTGTACAAATTCAAACAGTGCGCTCACTGATAAAACCCTGGGCCTCTCCTTGAGCTGTAAGCCCCAAATCTTTCTTTTTCAAAGCACTTTCTCCTTTGATTTTGAATATACTGTTGTTTTCAATCTTTCTTTGTTGAACAACTAACCAAACAGCATGGAAGCACTACAACCGAGTAAGTGGTTATCGCTTTCATTTACTGCTTTCATATTATAAACTGTATTGTGGGGCTGCTCACTGTAAGTCTCCTTTCATAAACTCATATCTACTGTGTAATAATAGTATAGATATTTCGAGTTTCCCCGGCAACTACGTCTAAAACTAGGTGACGCCGTTTCACTTATTCGTAGAAATAGACGCCTAGATCCCTAATAGGAGCACCAGATACAGTCTTCTCTTCGGCTGTCCTCCTTAGGAATCGTCAAGAAGCTCTACTCCCCAAGATGAATGTATTCTCCGTGAATGGCATCTTTGAGTTTCTTCCCAATTCTCGAACTTTCCTGACTTGATCTATTCCTTGTGGATAGCTTGCCTTAAATGTCTCGGGGTTTGGGTACCCACTACGGTCATAATCTTGGACCTTAACTAAGGAACCCTCTTTAAAAGTTAAAAGTCGCTGGATAGTAAACCTCGCACGTTTACCAGTGGTTTTCATCTTTAAAAGAGTTATCTCTCCTAATGGAAAGGAGATGATAGACCCACAGGCTTCTTAAAAGCATTGGCCTCCTCTTGGGCATTATTCAAGGACCCTACGGCTTCTTAGAAGTATTCACAGCCTCCTCTTAGGCTTCGTATAATGATCTCTTCCTTCGGGAATGATAGCCTCCTCTTGGGCTTCGTACAAGGACCTGTCGGCTTCTTAAAAGATTCTAGCCTCCTCTTGGGCTTCGTACAAATTGTCCAGACGACCTCCTAGAGGTATAGGAACAGAACCTAGTCATCCTCATAGAACAGTCCTTTCATAGAGTCTACTACTGTTTCTCGAAGCATAGTACGAAAGATAAAACTCTAGACTTGGACAGTCTAACTTCCTTGAGTCTCAAAGACATTCTCAAGCACCCTTCGTTAAATAGGAAGGAAACCCGCAGACTCGGACAGTCTCAATACCCTTTGGATTTCCCGTTTCCTCAAAGAGAAGGAAATATCCCTGATCCTCAAATAAAATCCCTGAGTACAGTGTTGCTCATATAAGAACTGATTTTCTCTTTTAAAATCAGTATATTGGATCTGTCACTCAACTGAAACAGTTACAATAGCCTCCATCTCGGGATTCGTACGAGATACCAAAATTCTCCCCAGTGGAGTCAAAACAACCTTTTAGCCTCTCTCTCAGGCTTTGTATGAGACACAAAAGATTCCCTCGTAGAGTCAATCACCCTTTTTTTTTTGCCTCCATCTCGGGCCTCGTACGAGATATAAATCCCTTAAGCAAAAGTCGAACTCTTTGCTAGCCTCCTCTTAGGCTTTGTATAACGATATGCCCCACTGGGTCAAAAACTTTTAGCCTCTCTCTCGGGCTTTGTACGAGACACAAAATAGCCTCCTCTTAGGCTTTGTATAATGATTTTCCTAGCGGAAATTAGCCTTCTCTTAGGCCTTGTATAAGAAAACCACTGGTTGATCCAATCAACCTTTTAGCATCAAAGCTGTGCCTCGTTCGCAGTACACAAACATCAACAACTCCTTTCCCTTCATCTAATCGCTGTAAGCGGAAAGCCTCTGTATCATCTATATCCATGCCACTGTCCTTCTTTTAGCATGAGAAATTCCTAAGGAAAGATGGCATTGCTCTACACTGAGTTAAAGTCTTCCCCTTCAGGTTAAAACCCTTTCTTCGGAAATTATGGCATTGCTTGGATCCGCGTATCCCAGTTAAAGTAATTCTCCTTCTCCCCTCTTTAGAGATGACAAATTCTCTCTAAAGTCGAGATCTTTCAGCTTCACGTCTTGGGCTTTGAACAAGACACAAATAGACCTTTCAGCTTCACATCTTGGGCTTTGAACAAGATACAAATCACCTTTTGCTTCACGTCTTGGGCTTTGAACAAGACACCAAAAACCAATTTCCTCCCATAGAATAGGAGGAACTATGAACGTTCTGATTTCCCTGTTTCAGTAAACGGGAATACGTAGGCATAAGATCAAAAGAAAAGATCTTAGCGAGCGCAATCAACAAAAAAACCAAATCCCATATCTCAGTCAATCAAAAGCAGTAATTCAAAAGCACCAGTCCTAACATCCTAACCCTTATTCCCCGCCAGAAACCCTTTGCCTAGAAAAAAGAAAGAAAGAAACCTGTATTGGCGAAATACGAATAACCAGTACAAAGGCCCCCCACATTGATAGCATCCGTAACCTAACAGACTGCTGTTTAAACTCAGTATGCAAGTAGGGTTAATTGGAGACATCTATTTCCCTTCCTTATTCAGCTCACAATAGGATAAAAAATGAATCGACTTGTAGTTTAAAGCTCAACCGCAGAGAGCGACCAGCGCTTAAGAACCGCGTCCAAAATCGCTCGTTACAATGGGAAATCTTAGTGGTCAAAATTTGGAGTATGACAGATGCCTCTATTTAATCTTCTTGGACCGGAAGGTGTGAATGACGAAGGTATTCGGGCATTCGGGGTGCAAGAGGATTAAATATCGAAATACCCAAAATTTTTATGGCTATGAATGGCAGCTTGCGCATTCATCTTCTTTTGCTAAGCAATGATGCTTAGAAAAGGTAGACTTCCCCTCGATCCTGGTTTCCTACCAAGGACCTGGTCTCAGTTTTCTTTTGA
Source organism: Lathyrus tuberosus (assembly GCA_022829125.1). Classification (NCBI taxonomy): domain Eukaryota; kingdom Viridiplantae; phylum Streptophyta; class Magnoliopsida; order Fabales; family Fabaceae; genus Lathyrus; species Lathyrus tuberosus. Next base: position 17,863,582 of record JALAZF010000012.1, on the reverse strand, counting down.
AATAAACCTCCCCTCGATCCTGGTTTCCTACCAAGGAACTGGTCTAAGTTTCTGATATAAACTTCCCCTCGATCCTGGTTTCCTACCAAGGAACTGGTCTTAGTTTCTGATTTAAACTTCCCCTCGATCCTGGTTTCCTACCAAGGAACTGGTCTAAGTTTCTGATATAAACTTCCCCTCGATCCTGGTTTCCTAGCAAGGAACTGGTCTTAGTTTCTGATTTAAACTTCCCCTCGATCTTGGTTTCCTACCAAGGAACTGGTCTTAGTTTCTTTTGTCAATAAACTTTCTTGACAAGGGACGCTATTTGTAGCAGCTTTCCTCAAACTTCTCGCCGGATTTTCCCGGGGAGATGCCATTTGAGTGGAAAAAGTTTTGATGTCAGACTTGCTGGGGAACCCAGTCGTCTGAGCTGTAGAGGTGTACAAACTTCTCTGTTGGAGACGCCATTTATCGATTCTTCTTGGGGAAAATGAGTCTCTTGAGAGACTGCTTCCGCGTGGGGTCTTACATCATACTTTTCTCAGGATCTTCCCGGAGAAATGCCATATGATGGGCTCCAATTTTGAGGTGCCGATGACCTTTTCATCAGCGGTCTTTCGGAGAAAGGCAGCTGTAATGCCAAATATCTGCTTAGGAGGCTTTCTGTGGGGATTTTTCTTTAATCCGGGAAAGCAAGGAGATCATCTTCAATGGCGAAGAGTGACATTTGTAGAAAGCTTCTCTGGATTTTCAGAGGTTCAAGTTATCAAAGTGGTCGAGTGCCAACTCTAATCCAGAGATACACTAAAGGCGAGGTTGTTCAAACGCAGCATTTCCTGACGAGGCAAGAACTGACAACTCGATTGAGAAGACTGTTATCACTAGGGGAAAAGACCGACTAGAGTGATAGTGATGCAATATGAATATGAATGCAAATCAAATGCATGATGTATGTATATATGCTGACAAAACTGACGCGACATACAGACTGACGAGTGAACATGACTGGATACTCGGCCATCGCGGGGCGAAGAAGTACCGTTGGTCAAAAAAGTAGCAATTCTACCTTGCTTAGGAGAGATAGTCCCTGCGGGGAATACCGTTGATCGGGCTTAGGAGATAAGAACTCGACCGAGGGTATCAGATGGGAAAACCGCATCTCATACAGTTGATCCTTCGTTCAAGCGTACTGGCCTAGAAGGAGTACTTTGATTATGCGCTTTGAAATTCAAACGCCTTTGGAGACGCAATCGACGTTCTTCCAATGCTCAACAGTAAAAAACAATTGCCATCTCTAATTTAAAAGCAGAAAAAGTTTTAACAAGAAAATTCATTTATGTTTTATTTCAAGAATCGTTGATCATGTTAAAACGTCATTCTGTAAAGCTAAAACAAATAAGAATTACAAACAAAAGCACAAGGGCTCAAATTTTATTGATAAGATGGAGATCAGCCAAACACGTGATTCCAAAGAGTATATACAAAGTTTGAAAATGGTAATTTACAGGGAAAAGGGCTACGTTGAAACACAACGACCACTATCCTTCTACCAACTTTGAATTCGGGACATCCTGAGCTTCTTTCGAAGATGACCTTGACTGGAGTTTTCCTCAAATGGATAGTGTAACTGCTGCTGAGGGACTTGCCTCTGTTGAACATAGTTACTTGCCATTATCCCTAATTTTTTCCTGGATTGTACTTTGATGTTTCCAATCCATCGGGATGATTTTTCATGTCTCTAACTTTTGCTTGGACCACCCTTTCGGGTTTTCAATCCACCGAGACGTTTTTTTTATTTTTAGTTTAGGCGAAGTATTTCTTGACTACATCAACATTTGTGGGGTAGGCAAATTCTTCTCCGTCCATGGTTGCAAGTCTCAAGGCACCGCCTGAGAAAGCTTTCGTGACCACATAGGGGCCATCATAATTTGGGGTCCATTTGCCCCGAGAGTCAGTGAGAAACGATTGTATCTTCTTAAGCACTAGGTCTCCTTTTCTGAAGATGCGAGGTCGGACCTTTTTGTCGAACGCCTTCTTCATTCTCTACTGATACAACTGACCATGGCATAGCACCGTGATTCGCTACTCTTCGATCAGGTTTAATTCGTCGTGTCGACTTTGACACCATTCAGCTTCTAAAAGCTTAGCTTCCATCAATACCCAGATTGATGGGATCTCTACTTCTATGGGGAGAACTTCCTCCATGCCATATACTAGAGAGAAAGGGGTTGCCCCTGTTGAAGTGCGGACAGATGTTCGATAACCGTGAAGAGCAAAGGGTAGCATCTCGTGCCAATCTTTATAGGTTACAACCATCTTTTGAACAATCTTCTTGATGTTCTTGTTAGCCGCTTCTACCGCACCGTTAATCTTGGGTCGGTAGGGAGATGAGTTATGGTGTTCGATCTTGAACTCAACGCACAACTCTTTCATCATCTTGTTGTTCAAGTTAGATCCATTATCAGTAATGATCTGGCTTGGAACACCATAACGGCAGATGATATTGTTTTTGATAAATCGGACCACCACTTGTCGGGTTACATTAGTGTACGACGCTGCTTCGGCCCACTTGGTGAAATAGTCAATGGCTACCAGGATGAACCGATGTCCATTTAAAGCCTTAGGTTCGATCAAGCCAATCATGTCGATTCCCCATATGGAAAAAGGCCATGGGGAAGAAAGAACTTTGAGATGTGATGGCGGTACATGAATTTTGTCGGAGTATATCTGACACTTTCTCATGTACTTGTAGCAGTCGGATTCCATGGTCAACCAGTAGTACCCTGCTCTCAGAATTTTTCTTGCCATTGTGTGTCCGTTGGCATGAGTGCCAAAGGATCCTTCATGAATTTATTTCATAAGCATGTCTGCTTCTGGTCTGTCTATGCATCGGAGCAATACCAAGTCAAAATTCCTCTTATAGAGTGTATCACCGCTCAAGAAGAAGTTTCCAGCCAGTCTTCTGAGGGTTTTTCTGTCCTTCCTTAGTGCCCCAGGTGGGTACTGTTATTTCTGAAGGAAGCATTTGATATCGTGATACCAAGGTTTGTCGTCTATGACTGCTTCAATCGTGAAGATGTAAGCGGGCCTTTCAAGGCGCATTATGTCAATCTTAGGTAGGTCATTCCGTTGACCTACACTAATCATGGAAGAGAGAGTGGCTAAGGCATCAGCCATGTGGTTCTCTCTATGAGGGACGTGATGAAACTCGAATCTGTTAAAGAAGGGTAACAACCTTCTTGCATAGTCTTTGTAAGGAATCAGTCCTGATTGGTATGTGTTCCAATCTCCTTTTATCTGATTGATAACCAAGGCTGAATCGCCGTATACGTCCAAGTTTTTGATCCTTAAATCAATCGCTTCTTCGAGACCCATAATACAAGCTTCGTATTCGGCCTCGTTGTTCGTACATTTGAACGTAAGTCTGGCAGTGAAAGGAATGTGGGTACCCTGAGGGGTAACAATGATTGCCCCAATTCCATTTCCATAATGATTAACTGCTCCACCAAAGATAAGTCCCCATTGGGAACCTGGTTCTGGCCCTTCACTGGGTAACGATTCATCGCAATCTTTCATTTTTAGATACATGACATCTTCGTCTGGGAAGTCAAACCCGATTGGTTCTTGATCATCAATATGTGGATGAGCCAAATGATCGGCTAAAACACTCCCCTTAACGGCTTCCTGAGCGGGTACTCTATGTCATATTCTGATAATAACATCTGCCAACGGGCGATTCTTCCCGTGAGAGCAGGCTTTTCGAAGACATACTTGATTGGATCCATTTCGAAGATTACCAAGTAGTGTGACGAATCTTGTATTGGCGAAGACGTTTGGCTGTCCAAGCCAAAGCACAGCAAGTTTTCTCAAGCATCGTGTACCGAGTCTCGCAGTCGGTGAATTTCTTGCTCAGATAGTAGATGGCAGACTCTTTCCATTTGGTTTCGTCTTGTTGGCCAAGTACACATCCCATTGAGTCCTCTAGGACTGTGAGGTAGATGATCAGTGGTCTTTCTTCCACTGGAGGTGATAGAATCGGCAGATTCAACAGGTATTAATACTATCAAAGGCGGTTTGGAAATCTTCTGACCAAACGCAATCCTAGTTCTTTTTGAGTAATTTGAAAATCGGCGCACACGTGGCGGTCATAAGGAATATGAATCTGGAGATGTAGTTCAAACGTCCCAAGAATCCTCTGACTTGTTTTTCAGTTTTCGGAGAAGGCATTTTTTTGAATGGCCTTGACCTTGTCAGGATCAACCTCAATTCCTTTCTGGCTGACGATGAACCCTAAGAGTTTCCCCGAACGGACACCGAAGGTGCACTTGTTGGGATTCAAGCGGAGTTTGTATTTTCTCAAACGCTCGAATAGTTTCGACAGGTGGGTCACATGCTCTTCTTCTATCTTAGCTTTTGCAATCATGTCATCGACATATACCTCTATCTCTTTGTGTATCATGTCATGAAACAGAGTAGTCATGGCCCTTTGATAGGTTGCCCCGACGTTCTTCAAGCCGAACGGCATCACCTTGTAACAAAAGGTACCCCATGGGGTAATGAACTAAGTTTTCTCCATGTCTTTCGGCGCCATTTTGATCTGGTTATAGCCCGAGAATCCATCCATGAAGGAGAAAACTTTGAACTTTGCTGTACTGTCAACCAACATGTCAATGTGTGGTAAAGGAAAGTCGTCCTTTGGACTTGCCTTGTTTAGATCTCTGTAGTCAACACACATTCTGACCTTTCCGTCCTTTTTGGGAACGGTTACAATGTTGGCTAACCATTAAGGATATTCTGACGTGGCGAGGAAACCTGCGTCAATCTGTTTCTGTACCTCCTCTTTGATTTTGATGGCCATGTCCGGGTGAGTCCGTCTCAACCTTTGTTTTACTGGCAGACATTCTGACCTTAACGGTAAGTGATGTTCCACGATGCTAGTATCCAACCCTGGCATATCCTGATAGGACCAAGCGAATACATCAGGAAATTCTCTGAGAAGCTTTACCGAACCCTCTCTGGCAGTTGGACTGAGTAGTGCCCCAATCCTGATTTCTTTTTTCTCTCTTTCCGAACCCACATTGATCGTTTCCAACGGCTCTTTGTGAGGTTCAATGGACCTTTCCTCTTGTCTGAGTAGTCGGGAGATCTCTTCTGGAATTTCGTTGTCAATTTCTTCTTCAGCCCCAAATACCGGGAACCCAAAGTCGGGAGAAGGCATCGGATCGTATGTTTCAACTAGGTTTAAAACAAGCAATCTGCATGACGTGATGATTCGTGTTTAGAAGAGATAGAGAAAATGCGAGTGTGTGTAGTGTATTTATTTTACTGCCTGTTTTAATTTTTAATTGTTTTTTAGGATTACCATTTTCTGAAAAAGCGAAAAGAAAACAGCAATTGATGCGAAAATTACAGAACGACGTTATTTTATTAATGAACACGTCGATCCTTGAAACTACAGCCCTATAAAACAAAACTCTGTCGCTTTGGGCGAAGCGAAGAGGGAAAATTTACAGAAAGCGAGCCCTATCAAAACATCCGTTTCACCTGGGCAGGGTGAAAGGTTAAAGATGGCAATTACTTAGATTGGCGAACGACCTTCGGAACATCGACAACAACCCATTGGCGGCGAACTCCTCAGTGAATCACAAAGTCTGGCACCTTCTTTGATTTGTCTTCAGAAATAACGCTGATTTCTGGTGGAGCAGGATCATTGGAATCTGTCTCCCAGGCAGAGTTGTCGTAGGAGGATTCCTCAGTTGTATTTTGCATAGCATTGGTGCTCTTAGCTGTATCTCCCCATCCAGTTGGCTGGATGTCTTCGAGCCTGATACGAGAGCTTTCGGGAGCGGTGTATTTGACCATATAGTCGTACTTCCACTCGGTTGTCCCAAGGTGTCCCACACTTTTTTCGAACTGGAGGAGTCATCTCTCTCGATGACGTTGACCTCGAGAAAAGCATAGTTGATGAATTCAAGTCCTGCAAACATTACAAATTCATCGTCGTGTTGAGTAGTTTCTGAATGACCTGAGTGTTGATCTCATGACATGGTGGGGACACAGGTATTTTGTTCAATGACGGTCAGCTGATTTTCATTGTTCGGCCGACTTTCTGGCCCCAAGTCTCCTGGGTAAGGCTGCCACATTGGCAGACCATCCATCGGGCCATAGTAATTGTGGTCAAAGTTGTCTTTCATCAGAGTGTCTTCCTCTAATGAATTTGGCGGAGCACGGTATCCTTCCGGATCACAATCCCCGTATATCATTTCGATGTCTGACCTGGGTATAAATCTCGGACTCTCTATAGGAAAGCAAAAAGCAGTTTGCGTTTCATCCTGAGACATATAACCGTCCTTGTTAAGATAAGACTTCCACTCTTCCTCTGTGTCAGAGGGATCTTCCTCATTGATAGCATGGACTGCTTTAGGGACTGGGTGAAGAAAACCTCCACTGTGGAAGAAATCCTGAATGGGATGAAGACTTTCATCGTTAGCAGCTGTCCGGGTACAGGTTGCAGAAAAACCAAGACCCTTCTTTGTTTTATTGTCAATAGGAATGACAAGTTGTCCCCATCCGGTTGTATCGGTACTCTCGACCGCTTTGATAGCATCTTTGTATGAGGAAATCGAGGTTCCTCCTTGGGATTGATTGTCCTTGCCAACCGACAGCGCTTGGAACCGCGTCCCAATAACCTCCCCGGGTTCTACACAAGTAGATGATGATAAGTTACTCACGAGCAAGGCATGTTCTCCACAAACTATGACAAGCCGATCGTTCTGAACGAACTTTAGCTTTTGGTGGAGGGTCGAAGTGACCGCTCTAACCTGATGTATCCAATGTCTTCCTAATAAACAACTGTATGCTTCCCAGATGTCCATGACCTGGAAAGTGACTTGGAAAGTGTAAGGACCAATAGTTATGGGAAGATCAACTTCGCCGATAACTATTTTTCTGGATCCGTCGAACGCTTTGACGACGACCTCGCTGATTCTCATCGGAGGGCCTTTGAATGATAATTGCATCAAAGTGGACTTCGGCATAACATTCAGGGCTGACCCTGTGTCTACCAGTACGCTAGCTAAAGCGTCGTCCTGGCAATTAACTGTAATGTTGAGCGCCATGTTATGACGGCGACCCTCTTCGGGTAATTCCTCATCACTAAATCCCAAATTATTGCAGGAAGTGATGTTAGAGACAATGCTATCGAACTGTCTGATTGTTACATCCTGTTCCACAAAGGCTTGCTCCAAGACTTTCTGTAGAGCCTCCTTGTGGGCTTCTGAACTGAGTAACAATGATAATACCGAGATCTTTGAAAGAGTCTGTAACAGCTGATCCACAATGTTATATTCACTCCTTTGGATGAGCTCCAGCATCTCATCATTATTTTTCGAAAGGTCGGGATTACTGGATTGACCGACTGATGGATCGGGAGCTTCTGTCTGAAGCTCCTTTTCCTTGTTAGGTTCTCCAACTCCTCGGTTGAAGATTCGACCACTCCGTGTTACACGAATGATGTCTGCAATATTCACGACGGAGGGTGATGGAATTTCTTTTCCATTTTCAATTGTCGTTGCACCGTATTTGTAAGGGATAGCCTTATTTGATTCATACGGTAGTGGTCCCGGTAGATAGATGACTATGGGAACCTTCTGATTTTTCTGACCATCATGAGTAATCTCGATCCGTTCCCGGTTGGGAGCTCTAGATTCGTCAAGTAGAGGGATGATGGCAAAAACATCCCTGGTCTGGTGACGACCAGAGATTGTTACAACATCCTCGACTTGATTGGCAAGGTAGTTCGGCGTCCAGTTTATGGGTCCAGAACCCGGATATGGGCGAATCTCTCCAAGATCCACCTGACCCTGAAGAGCTTCTCTCACAAGGTAACACCCTTGGTTACTTTCCGAACAGACACCACAACATTCATAGTTGTGTGGTGGCACCTGGCCACGCCCACTTTGAATACAATGTAACCTCACTAGGTTAGCTTCCACAGATCGGACATCCTAACTTTGACGTCGAGTAGGATTCCTGTTATTGATACTAATCTGCTGAGTATATTTATCCATATAGATTGGCATCCACCAGTGATTTAACAAGTGCTGAAGTGCCTCCTGGACAAGGGTACAACCTCGATCGTTTTCGCAACCTGCTTTACAGCTTTGATAGTCATGTGATATTAAGAATCCGAGTAAGACCTGCTCAACATGTAACTCTACCAGGTTGGTATTCATCACGCGAATATCGAAGATCTGAACCATGTTGATCTGATAAGGGTTCCTATCATGGTAGTCTTGGATCCATCCAAGATCCATCTGACGCTAGAGGGCCTCTTGTATGAAAGAGCATCCCTGTTTGTTTACCGAGCAAGTCAGACAGGAACTGTAATCGTGTTGTGGGAGATTATGATACTGGCTTTGCCTTGAGTGCATTGCCACCAAGTTGGCATTCATTGCACAAATGTCGTGGTTCTGAGTGACGTTGGAGTTCGTATAGACCATGTTAACTCCACGAACTCGGCGCTCTTGGATCCATCCGAGATCCGTCTGTTCCTATAGAGCTGTTTGCACCATAGAACATCCTTGATTGTTTTTAGAGCAGACATCACACTGGTGATAATCATGAGGTGGCACATGGTCGTACCCACTTTGTCTACAATGCATCTTGACCAAATTGGTTTTCAACAAGAGTACATCGTGAATTTGATAGACATTGTTAGACTCTTTCTCAATCAGGTTGACTGCAGCTTTCTCGTGTTGAGGCAGCGGGTTTGTGAGAACATTGGGATTCGTATCTTTGAAAGATAAGAGCCCGCTCCTAACAAGCTTTTGCACGTCGGATTTGAAATTGAGTCAATTCTCTATATTATGCCCCGATCCTCCTTGATGATAAGGGCATGTTTGATCCACCTTAAACCAAAAAGGTGGATTTTCCGGTACTGTAAGAGGAGACTTAGTCTAGATGTGCCCCTTAGCCAGTAGTAACGGAAATAGTTATGCATACAACATGGGTATAGGATCAAACCCTGATGGTCGTGTTGTACGGTTGTTATTGTATGGAGGACGAGCCTGCTAAAGAGGTTGTTGTGTCCTTTGCTGATTAGGTTGGCTCTGCGCAACCTGGGGTTGATACGTAGGAATAGGCACAGGGCTGGTAGCAGGAATTACAGCTGCTACTGGTTGATAACGTCGCCTTTGCTTTCCGAGAGAGATATTCCCAATATCCTGCTCTTTTTTCTTAAGGAGAGCACTACCGTATCATTTTGTACTGCTTGATGGTCCAACGTCTTTTTCCAAACGTCCTTCTCGGACGGCTTCCTCAAGACGAACTCCCATGCCCACCATCTCGGTGAAATCACTGGGCGCACTGGAAACCATTCTGTCATAGTAAAATGAGCTTAAGGTCTTTAAGAAGATCTTTATCATCTCTTTTTCCTCAAGAGGTGGACAAATTTGAGCGGAAATTTCACGCCATCTCTGGGCGTACTCCTTAAAGGTTTCCTTGTCCTTTTGTGACATTGATCTGAGTTGATCTCTGTCCGGTGCCATGTCCAAATTATATTTGTATTGTTGGACGAAGGCAGTACCAAGATCTCTGAATGTGCTAATCGTAGCACGGTTTAAACCCATGTACCATTTTAATGCGGCACCGGTTAAACTATCCTGAAAGTAATGAATCAGTAGGTCCTGATTCTCCGTCTGATCTGACATTCGCCGAGCGTAAATCACCAGATGGCTCTGAGGGCAAGAGTTACCCTTGTACTTTTCAAAGTCGTGGACTTGAAATTTGTGTGGAACTTTCACATTGGGGACCAGACAAAGGTCTGTGGCGTCCTTTCCAAATAGACCCTGACCGCGAATGGCTTGCAGTTCCTTCTGCATTTCCAAGAACTGTTCCTGGAATTCATCCATTTTATCGAACATAGTTTCCTTCTTATCAGAAGGGATCGGTGGAATCTGTCCTTCCGGGACAGTGTGCACCACAGGGGGTGGTACCATGACTACGACAGTGAATCTTGGCGTTTCCCGAAGTTTGTAACCTTCAGGAGTCTTCAATATGCCTTTGGCATCTTCGCTTTCCCGAAGTTTGTAACCTTCAGGACCAGCGACATCTGTCGTAATTCCCTGATCCTCAGCGATCGGTGGAACATATCCTTCCGGGATATAGTTAACAGGCATGCCCCAGGGACGATCTTTCGGCATCTGATACCTAGGATCAAACTTCTCCACTATGGGCGCTGAGGTGATCTCTGAGATCACAGTCCTTTGTAGCTGAGCTTCTGCCATGGCTTGCATGTCGTTACGAAGCTTTCTCATATCCTCTCTCAGAGCGTCGATCTCTTCTTTCAACTCTCTATTCTCTTCCTCAAGATCATCCATCTTTTTCTGACGATTGGCCCGAGTATTATACGAATGAGACAGTTTGACTCTAGAACCGAGACACAAACGTGAGATTCGTAGGTAAGAAGAATACGCGATGTGAGAATGATGAATGCAATGATTATATTAATTGTTTTTTGGTTTAATCAAAATAAACTTCGACAATTAGATTGCAAATATCAAACAGTGGGGAAACCCCTTTTTATTGAAATTCAAAGGATTGCGGAAACGAAAATACAGTAGATTACAAAGTGCAGAAATAGAAACCTAAGCTAATGGGTCCTGAGAGAACTCGGGTGCTGATTCTGGTATCTTCCTTTTCTTTGACCGGGGCTCTTGAGCCGTTGTCGGGTTGTCATTCCTTTGCCAGGTGAAAGGAGCGAGCAAATTCCTTTGGTCATCCTGATTTTCTATAGCATGTTGCTCCAAAATCTCGATCAGAGCATCCTTATCTTTCAGCAGTTGCTGTATTTTGATGTACTCCACATTGAGGGTACGGTACTTGTTCTCCCAAGACCTCTTCTCCCGTTGAACTTTGTTGAGAGTAACCTGAAGCTTTTCAGTTTCCGTCATGAAGTACATGACAGATTCCCTCGGCGGAAGAATTCCGTAACGAGGATAAGGCATCTTTAGCTTGAGAGCTCTAGTTTGTACCCAGTGGAGATAAGGCTCCACCGAGACACAGTCTGGTTTTCCTAGAGACTCCCGTCCTTTCTTATGAACATGTTTCCAAGCGTGCACTATTTCCATCTTTAGTGCTCTGTCACTTTCTCCTTCCTTGAAGAAAAGACCTTCCAGATGAGCACCCCGTGGGACGTGTCTCATCGGGTATCCAAACTGACGGCGAACCAATATCGGATGATAGTTGATTCCTCCCTTAGTTCCTATAAGGGGTACGTTGGGGAAGTTTCCACAACGGTCAATGATCCTGATTCAATCATAAATCCTATTACACCAATCTATGTCAGAGTTTGTGAGAGACATGATCTTCTGCGACCAGCGCAAGGCACTCTTATGATCCCAGAAAGCAGCAGACTTAGGTAAATGGGAGAAAAACCATTTATAAAGCAGAGGTACACAACATGTGATCTCCCCTCCATTGTACAAATTCCCTAAGTGTACAGAATGATATGCATCTGCGAGCAAAGTCGGCACAGGGTTCCCAATGAGAAATACCTTAATGGAGTTGATATTGACGAAGTTATTAATGTTGCGCAACAGAAATAACCCGTAGGTGAGTAAAACAAAGATGTTCTCGAAAGCAGTCACGTTCCCGATACTGGCGAAGTACATGGCTTTCTTTGTCAAAAACTGAGCTGGCAAACCTTGGATGCCACCCTTAGTGGTCAGGTGAGTCTTGACTTTCGACTCATCCAAATAAATTGCTCTTGCAATGGTCTAATTCTTTGGAATTTCCTCCAGTCCAGAAAATGGAGCTCGATCAGTGATGTGTAAATCAATCAGATGAGAATATTCCTCCAGCGTTGGTGCTAGCTGGTAATCTGGGAATGTAAAACAATGATAGACCGGATCGTAGAATTGAACGAGCACGTCCATGATTCCCTCAATCACATGGACCCTTAACAGAGGGAGCAGACCTCCATACATGGCTCTGAAAGCCTCTTGGTTTGTGATCATTCTCGCCAAACCTCTTAAATCCTCTAGTTTTGGAATCCTGAAGGTGTACTTATGAGTTCTCCTTCTATCGAAATCCATTAGCGTAATCCTTTTCTCTGATATTTGCAATCACAATCTTAGTTTAATTTGAAAAACAGAGAGACTAGAAGAGAAATTTTTTTGAATGTTTTAATGTTTTTTAGATGAATGCATGAATGCAACACACAAAAACATAGAAAAAACATGGGGTCAAAGGGTCGTTGTCATGAAGTCAAGGCTCTACTCATCCCCAAAGGTTTATACTAGGGTGATTTTTGTACCTGTACTCAAAATCATCAGCTCCTCCCAGGATAACAAACAGCAAGCAGATCGCCAGCGAGCTGTATGAAATCTTAGAGTAAATGCTATTCACCGAGAATAGATCATCAGCCTCAAATGAGGGTAGTATCGCGTGACAACTATTTCCAATAGTTTCCGCACTACAAAAGGGTTGGCTCCTCAGCTTCTCAGACGTCACAATCGGCCCATTGCCTATGAGAGGGAATAGGTTGCATTGGGAAGCCTCCACTGAGGTTGATGGTCGACCTCGTCGCCATCACTTATCTTAAGTGTATGCTCAATCTTTCCACATGCAGCATCACACGCATTCCCATTAGCAGAAAAATAAACACGTATATCAATAAGGAAAAGTAGTATATATATTTGTCCTAATGTCCTAGACCTTTTAAAAAGCTAAGAATCTTATGTTCCTGACAGAAAATGGGTTCCCCGGTGGAAGTCCCAATCTGTGGTTAGAAGAGCCCCTACGGTGGGCGCCACTTTTAAAGTTTCCACCTAAGAGATGGGAAGAGAACAAGATCTCGCTACAAAGGTGAGATAGATCCTAATGACAGCTCCCCAGCAGAGTCGCCATTTTTCTGTAGCGAGCGATTTTGGACGCGGTTGCGAAACGCTATCGCTCTTTGGTATCTACAGCTCGATTCATTTTTTATCCTAATAAAGCTGATGAAGGAAGGGAAATAGATGTCTCAAATTAACCCTGCTTGCAAACTGAGGTTAAACAGTCAAAACTGTTGGTTTACAGATGCTACAAAGATTCGGGGTCTCTATTGGGTGTATTTTTTTAAAAGTGGTGTTCGGTTAATTGGTGGGAGGTTAAGATGTTAGGACGGATATATGAAAGTATGGGATTTTGGGTTTTTTGTTTAGTGTGCTCGCTAAGATCTTTTCTTTCAATCTTATGGCTATGTATTCCCGTTTACCGAAACAGGGAAATCAGAGCGTTAGTAGTTCCTCCTATTCTATGGGAGGAAATTGTTGTTTTGGTGTCTTGTCCAAAGCCCAAGTCGTGAAGCGAAAGGTGGTTTATATCTTGTTTAAAGCCCAAGATGTGAAGCTGAAGGGTCTATTTGTATCTTGTTCAAAGCCCAAGATATGAAGCTAAAAGGGTGTTGACTTTAGAGAGAATTTGCCATCTCTAAAGAGGGGGTTGTATGTCACAACTGTTTATAAAGGAGAATCACTTTAACCGGGATGTGTGAATCCGGCAATGCCATAATTTCCTTTATAGGAGAATTTTAACTTGGAGGAGAAGACTTTAACTCAGTGTAGAGCAATGCTATCTTTCCTTAGGAATTTCTCATGCTAAAAGAGGGATAGTGGCATGGATGTAGATGATCCAGAGGCTTGCCGCTTACAGCAATTAGATGAAGGGGAAGGAGTTGTTGATGTTTGTGTACTGTGAACGAGGCACAACTTTGATGCTAAAAGGTTGATTGGATCAACCAGTGGTTTTCTTATACAAAGCCTAAGAGGAGGCTAATATGTGTCTCGTACAAAGCCCGAGAGAGAGGCTAAAAGGTTTTGACTCAACGAGGGAATCTTTTGGTATCTCGTATAAAGCCCGAGATGGAGGCTATTCGACTCAACAAGAGAGTTTTTGTATCTCGTACAAAGCCCGAGATGGAGGCGAAAGGGGTGATTGACTCAACGAGGGAGTCTCTGGTATCTCGTACGAAGCCCGAGATGGAGGCTAAAATTGTTAGCTCCGCTGGGGAGAATCATTGTACAAAGCCCAAGAGGAGGCTATGGTTACTTTTTCAGTTGAGTGACAGGTCCAGTATGCTGATTTAAAGAGAAAATCAGTTCTTATACGAGTAATGTTTGCACTTAGGGATTTTGATTCGAGGATCAGGGATATTTCCTGTTCTTTAAGGAAGTGGGAAATCCAAAGGGTATTGAGGTTTTCCGAGTCCACGGGGTTCCTTCCTATTTTTGAAGGGGTCACTTGAGAATGTCTTTGAGACTCAAGGATGTTAGATTGTCCGTGTCTAGAGTTTCATCTTTTGTACTATGCTTTGAGAAATAGTAGTAGACTCTTTGAAAGGACTGTTCTATGAAGATGACTAAGTTATGTTCCTATACCTCTAGGAGGTCGTCGGGACAATTTGTACGAAGCCCAAGAGGAGGCTGGAAACTTTTAAGAAGCCGAGTGGTCCTTGTATGAAGCCCAAGAGGAGGCTATCATTCCCGGAGGAAGAATCATTATACGAAGCCTAAGAGGAGGCTGTGAATACTTCTAAGAAGCCGACGGGTCCTTGTACAACGCCCAAGAGGAGGCAGGGATGCTTTTAGGAAGCCTGCGGGTCCTTGAACAATGCCCAAGAGGAGGCCGATGCTTTTAAGAAGCCGATGGGTTCCCAAACCCCGAGAAATTCAAGACAGGTTATTCACGAGGAATAGATCAAGCCAGGAAAGTTCGAGAATTTGGAAGAAACTCAAGAGATGCCATTCACGGAGAAAAGATCATCTCTAGGGAATAGAGTTTCTTGACAAGTGCTTTTAAGAAGCCTGTGGGTCCCAAAACCCCGAGAAATTCAAGACAGGCTATTCACAAGGAATAGATCAAGCCAGGAAAGTTCGAGAATTTGGAAGAAACTCAAGAGATGCAATTCACGGAGAAGAGATCATCTCTTGGGAGTAGAGTTTCTTTGACAACTTCTACGAGTGACAGTCTATGAAAGGGTTCACAGAGAATGTTGCCTTTCATATCTCCATATTGTTTAACCCCAAGAGGAGGGAAGACTGTGTCTGGTAATCCTATGGGGATCTAGTTTTGACTATTTAAGAGTGATCAACGGGCTTAATACTAGACGTAGTTGCCGGGGAAATTCTAAATATCTATACTATTATTACACAGTTGATATGAGTTTATGAAAGAAGACTTACAACGAAACAGCCCCACAATACAGTTATATGTATATGAAAGCGGTAAATGAAAGCATATAAACACTTACTCGGTTGTAGAGCTTCCATGCTGTTTGGTTAGTTGTTCAACAAAGAAAGATTGAAAATAACAGTATATTCAAAATCAAAGGAGAAAGTGCTTTGAAAAAGAAAGATTTGGGGCTTACAGCTCAAGGAGAGGCCCAGGGTTTTATCAGTGAGCGCACTGTTTGAATTTGTACAGAGGGACTTATACAAGTGACTGTGGCCCAAAAATTGTTTTCTGTACAAAGGGATTTGGGTCTTACACTCTCTCAAGAGGCCCAAAAAGTTTTAAAGAAAAAGAGTGGGGCTTATAACACGGGGGTAGGCCCAGATGATTTTTCGTTTATAATGGTGATCGCGCCGAGATTTTCTTTTAACGCAAAGGGGCTTATGCAATATCTGAGGCCCAAAGTTGTTTTTGGTTAAAAGGGGGTTGGGTTTTACACTCTTATAGAGGCCCAAAAGTTGTGAATGGGTCTTATAGCTCAAGGAGAGGCCCAGATGGTTTATTTTTAAACTGGCGACGATCGTGCCGAATTTAAAAATGTACAGAGGGACTTATACAATAAGTGAGGCCCAAAGTATTTCTGTATAAGTGGGTTGGGTCTTACACTCTAATAGAGGCCCAAAAGTGTTTGAAAATGATTTATGAGGGTTGAATTAATCAAAAACCCTAATTTATTTCCAAAATGTATTTTAATTGAATAAAAATTCAATTAAAATGATCAAAAATTGTTTAACATGTGGGAAACAAATTATGATCTTGGATTAATGCTTCAAAAATCAAGTATTAACCTACAAAATAATTAGAAGTCATTAATCTTTACAAAATCAAGAGGAAAAAAATATTTTAAATGTCAAAAATAATTAAAATATTAATTCTTTGTAAAAATATCAATTATATGAAATAAATAATATTTTTGGGATTTTTTGGGAAAATAAAATATTTTAACATTTTTGTGAATTATTAAAAAAAGAATCAACTCAAAATCATTAAAACTCAGAGAGAAATTAATTTTTGAATCAATTAAATAAAAATCACAAAATTCAAATATTCAAATGTTGGAAAATGGCGCCAAGAACAAGGGCAAGAACACGCGCGTGTTCTAAGTTTCCCAGATTTGCATTTTCTATCCAATCTCACTGAATACTTAATCATATCATGCAATCCACATACCAATCAAACTTCAAGATCATGTCTATGACAATTAATTTCATTTAAATTAAACATAAAACAAGAAATCATGAACAATGCTCAAGAACCCTAGATTCTGCATGAAGGCTGGGATTTTTGATACACGATTCAAACAATGCAATTAATTGAGGGGAAACATTCCATGCATGATTATGAATATATGGCCAAATTATTGTGCAGCAAAAATTGCATGGATCATAGAGTTAGAAGAGCTCATGCTTACCACTTGCAGCTGGTGATCGTGATTTGTGTTGGAGGTGTTACAGATGAGTTGTGATGATCTGAACAGCTTCCCTACACCCTATGGAGTGTGTTTGAATGCTTGGACTCGATTGAAGTTGGCTGGATCACTTCATGGCATCTCAACTGCAACTTGGTTAAAACCTTGAGCAATTGACTGGTGATTCTGAGAAATCAGTGTTCCAGTTGTTGTTTAAGTGTTTGATCAGCTCATATGTGATGTATATGAGGTGTGTGTGTGTGATTGGTTTGATTGGAAAAGCTCTCAAACTCAAAACCCGATAGTGACTTGCCTTAGAAGGCAAAATTGGAGTGAAAGAAGAGATTTTGAGGAAAGCATCTGTTTGATGGCTTTGGTGTACTCAAACTGATCACAATTGAGCTCTATTTATAGTAGAGCAAGTTTGTTTTGCAAGGAATAGTGAATGGCAACTGCTGAGTAGGTTTGGCAAATGAAAATCCAAGTCTCCTCTAGCCATTGACTAGAGGTTAGGGCACAGGCTGCTGGTTCCCTTGGTCTTGGATAAGTCTTGACTGAATTCAGGTACTAAGAGCTCAGTCCATGCCACCTTGATGCTTCCATTGAATGCTCCAATCCAAAATTGGAGTCTTGTCCCTATTTTGGCAATTCTAGGTTCAACATGCTATTTCTTGTTCCAAAGACTTTGGAGGCTTGGCTCAGTGATTATCCCCTTTAGATTCAATCCTCAGATGTGTCCAAGTGGATAGGAGTGTTTGGATTTGGCTGATTTTGGCAAATCGACCAAAAGTGCAAAAATCTGCCTTGCCTTGACAGATTTCAGCAAGGCATCTTGCCAATGTCATATCTCATGGCTCAAGTTGAATTTGGTAATGTTCTTAGCCATTTTGGAAAGCCCTTACATGATACAACAACTATTTGAACATGTTTAGTTTTGATGTCTTTTGAATCCAAGTGAAAAATCCCCCTACATTTGGAAAAAAGTAAAGGCAGATTCTGACTTAGTGAAATTTTCACTAAGTGTTGGAACAAAGTGACTTTTCTTGATTTTGGTCACTCCATAACTCAAAATCCATGAGGAATTTGGACATAGGTCAGTATGAAGCTTTTGTAGAGGGCAACGTGATCTACAAATCAAGCTTTGAATGGGGAACAATGGCCTTGTGGTTCAGGAGTTATGGTCCTCCAAAGTTGGCACATTAGTGTCACTTTTTCCATAACTTAGAAAATTTTCTAAGTTTTTATGGTTACCCCTTTTACAAGTTATCCCACTTTCTTTGATTTTT
Source organism: Lathyrus tuberosus (assembly GCA_022829125.1). NCBI lineage: Eukaryota > Viridiplantae > Streptophyta > Magnoliopsida > Fabales > Fabaceae > Lathyrus > Lathyrus tuberosus. The sequence goes on along the minus strand of JALAZF010000012.1, from coordinate 17,845,633 downwards.
CTTGATGAATGATGATTCAAATCATACATTAACATCATTTTAGGGTTAAAAATCCATTTTGGTGAAAAATCTCAAAAAGTCAAAGTTAACTTTTGTGCACTGTTGACTTTTTATCAGATGAATTCCAAATTGTGCAATTCTTCAGGAAATCATGTCCTTGACCTAAATCAAACTTGATGGACATGTTCCATGGGTGTCATAGGGTATATTGAATCACGTCTTAGGGTTTGGGAGCATGTCCTGGTCAAAAGTCAAAGTTACAGTTGACTTTCCTCGCGAAACCCTAATTGTGGTGCAAATGAAATTGAGACTTGTTGCTTAAGCTCCTTGGATTAATCCATTGTTGCAAATGGATCAATATAGTATGTTAGAGACCCTCAAATTATGTCTTGAGGTCTTGGCTCATGATTTGTCCCAAAAGTCAACTTAGGGGTGAATTAGGTCAAGAAACCCTAATTCTTGATTTTTGATTTATGCATCCCCTGAGATCAAATTGACCTGATGATTGGGTCCATGAGGTTCCATGGAGTATATTAGGTTATGTTTTGGATCATTGGCTTGTGCCCAGATGAAAAATTTCCATCTGGAGGCCCTGGTCGACCAAAACCCTAATTTGGTGACACTGTCGATCTTGAGACTTGATCCACCTATAAGGGAGTAGCCTTGTGCTTAATACTTGAAGTGGGAGTCCTTTTGATCCATTGTGGATATTCTATAGGCTAGACAAGTTGAAGATCAAGTCATTCCTTGATTGATCCTTTGTCTAAGGCTCTGAGAGGGCTTAAAACCCTAGTTTTGATTGTAGTGAATGCTCAACAACCCTTGAGGCATTTGATGAGGCATGATGGTTCATCCATATTGTGATGATGATTTGTACAATGATGGGAAATCTTAGTGGTCAAAATTTGGGGTATGACAGCGAGGACGAACTTTCTTGTCGAATGCCTTTTTGAGCCCATTATCCGTGATGATTTTGGTAGGAACCCCATAGCGACAGATTATCTCTTTCTTGATGAACCGTGTGATTACTTGCCTTGTCACATTAGTGTAGGAAGCATCCTCTACCCACTTAGTGAAGTAGTCAATGTCAACTAGAATCAACCGATGTTCATTCGATGCTTTCGGCTCGATCATCCCGATTATGTCTATTCCCCACATAGAGAAAGGCCACGGAGCAGTTAAGACGTTCAATGGAGTTGGTGGCACATGAATTTTATCCGCGTAGATTTGGCACTTGTGTCACTTTTTAACGTACTTGAAGCAGTCTGATTCCATAGTCAACCAATAATACCCTGCTCGGAGAATCTTTTTACCCATTGCATGGGTTCCAAATGATCCTTCGTGGATTTCTTTGATAAGCATGTCCTGTTCATGTCCATCTAAACACCGGAGCAACACCATGTCATGATTCCTTTTATAAAGTACATCTCCATCGAGGAAAAATTAGGCAGCCAGTCTTCTAAGCGTTTTCTTATCCCCACTTGAGGCATTTTCCGGATATTCCTGTTTTTGAAGGAATTGTTTGATATCGTGAAACCACGGTTTCAGCCTCCACGGTTGCACAATAAGCTGGTTCATCTAGGTGATTAATTCTTATAGCTGGTGCTTCATTATACCATTTGAGTTTGAACATGGATGCCAAAGTTGCCAAGGTGTCTGCCAGTTGATTCTCGTCTCTAGGAATATGATGGAAAGTGATCTCATCAAAGTATGTTATCATTTTCCAGACACAATCTCGATATCGAGTTAGTTTAGCATTAAGTGTTCTGCATTCTCCCTTGACTTGGTTGATGACGAGAGCTGAATCTCCATATACCTCTAAGATCTTGATTCCGAGGTTAATGGCTTCGCTAATTCCCAAGATACACGCCTCATATTCCGCCATATTGTTAGTACATGTGAAGCATATCCTCGCAGTAAAAGGTATGTGAAATCCCGTGGGAGAAGTTATAACAGCCCCCACCCCATGTCCTTCTGCATTTGAGGCACCATCGAATATAAGCTTCCGTCTAGATCCGGGCTCAGGTCCTTCTTAGGAATCTGGGATATCATCATCTCTTACAGCCATCACATCCTCATCAGGAAAATCAAATTGCATAGGTTGATAGTCATCCACTGGTTGATGAGCGAGATGATAAGCTAATATGCTTCCTTTTATGGCCTTCTGGGTGATATATTGGATGTCATACTCAGTCAACAGCATCTACCATCGAGCCACTCTCCCAGTCACTGCAGGCTTCTCGAATATGTACTTGATGAGGTCCATTCTAGATATCAGTAAAGTAGTATGGCACACCATGTATTATCTTAATCGGTGGGCGGCCCATACAAGAGCACAACAGGTCTTTTCCAAAAGTGAGTATCTGGATTCGCAATCAGTGAATTTCTTACTCAAGTAACAAATTGCGTGTTCTTTTCTCCCTGTTTCGTCTTGTTGCCCGAGTACGCAACCCATCGAATTTTCAAGCACCGTTAGGTACATTATGAGCGGTCTTCTAGGTACTGGTGGCACCAATATGGGTGGTTCTTGCAAATATTCTTTAATTCAATCGAAGGCCTTTTGACAGTTTTCACCCCACTCGATGGTTTGACCTTTCCTCAACAGCTTGAAGATTGGCTCACAAGTAGCAGTAAGGTAGGAGATGAACCTAGCAATGTAATTTAATCTCCCCAGGAATCCACATACTTCTTTTTCAGTCCTCGGAGCTGGCATTTCTTGAATGGCCCTTACTTTATCAGGATCAACTTCTATACCTCTTTGACTGACTATGAACCCCAACAACTTCCCGGATCTGACCCCAAAAGTGCACTTCGCAGGATTTAGCCGTAGCTTGAACTTTCTCAGTTGTTCAAACAACTTTTGTAAATTGACTATGTGATCTTCCTCAATTTGTGATCTGGCAATCATATCATCTATGTAAACCTCTATTTCCTTGTGCATTATGTCATGAAAGAGAGTGACCATTGCCCTTTGATAAGTTGCCCCTGCGTTCTTTAACCCGAAGGGCATTACCTTGTAACAGAAGGTTCCCCAAGGAGTAATAAAGGTAGTTTTTTCATGTCGGAGGGAGCCATCTTGATCTGATTATATCCGAAAAACCCATCCATGAATGAGAAGACTGAAAATTGGGCAGTGTTATCCACCAACACGTCAATGTGGGGTAGTGGAAATTGTCTTTAGGACTTGCTCTATTGAGATCTCGGTAGTCTACACACATTCTGACCTTTCCATCCTTCTTTGGCATGGGCACAATATTGGCCACCCATTCTGGATACTTTACTACGGCTAAGAACCCGGCGTCAAACTGCTTTTTAACTTCTTCCTTGATTTTGAGAGTCATATCTGGTCTGGTCCGCCTTAACTTTTGTTTAACCGGCGGGCATTCAGGTTTGAACCGTAGCATATGTTCAACAATATCCGTATCCGACCTAGGAATATCTTGGTAAGACCAAGCGAACACATCTACATACTCTTGTAGTAATTTGATTAACTTTTCCTTTACGTCACTGTTTAAAGAAGCACCAACTTTAACCTCCCTTTTTAAAGAAGCACCCCTTACGTCCCTGTTTCTTTGAGCAGAGGAAATGTCATCTGACCAGTCTTGTGAACCCCTTTTTTAGCCGATTTGTAACCCAGCCTGAACCGATCATTCTTTTCATGTATCTCTATTACCTTGCCCCAACCCCTAGTGTCCCCATTCTGGATTAAGTCCGTGATCCTTTTTGCCCTTTCCTCTTGTCGAGCAACTTGCTTACGACTGACCGTTGCAACCTCCAAAGCTTGGAAAGGTATTTCAAATGTCTCCCCATCCACTTCTATGTATCTGAATGACGCGAGATGGCTAATGAACATGTCTTCCTCCCCATCGACAATTATTAATTTGTCCCCAGATATGAACTTTAATTTCTGATGAAGTGTGGAAGTAACTGCGCCCGCAGCATGAATCCACGGTCTTCCTAGAAGACAAGTGTAGGAGGGATTGATGTCCATGACTTGGAAAGTGATCATGAAGGTATGTGATCCCACTACTGTAGGTATGTCCACCTCCCCAATTACCATTCTCTTCGAACCATCGAAAGCCCTAACAACCCGGGAACTGGTCTTCATAAAGGTCCTTACAGATGTTAATTTCATAAGGGTATCCTTAGGCATGACATTTAAAGCAGACCCCGTATCCACTAGCACTCTTGAGATGATGGTGTCTTGGCATTTGACTGATATATGCAAGGCCTTATTATGTGCTTGCCCCTCGGGAGGTAATTCCCCACTACTGAAACCCAGACAGGTGCTGGCGGCGATATTGGCGACTACTTCGTGGAACTGAACCACTGATATATCTTTGGTGACATGTGCTTCATTCAGGACCTTCAGCAGGGATTCCCTATGTGCCTCCGAGCATAATGACAAGGATAGAATGGAGATCTTGGAAGGTGTTTGATTCAGTTGGTCCACCACCCTATAATCACTTTTCTTTATGATTCTTAAAAATTCCTCGGCGTCTTCTTGAGATATATTCTTCTTGGAAGATCCATCACCTGTATTTGTGGTTTCTTTCCCATTTGAGCTTTCAGGGGTATCCTTCTTAGGTTGTTCCGAGGAGTATACTCTTCCACTACGGGTTATTCCTCCAATACCAGCTATGTTAGTAACAGCTGATGATGGTATTATAGTCTTTCCTCCCACGGATGCCATGATGTCATATTTCCAAGGTACAATGTTAGTGCTTTAATATGGAAATGGTGTTGGAACATGGAAAGTGATAGGGCCTTATGACCTTGCAGGCACTGGGATTTTGATTGGTGCAGGAACAGGTATTTGAATTGGCGTTCATTCAGGCACCGGATCTGGTATTTGAATAGGTTCTTGTGTAGGCCTCGGGACTTGTATTTAAATGGGTGCTTATCTTGGAATTGGTATTTGAATGGGAGTCGCAATTTCCCTTTTCTGACACAGAATCTCAGAAGGTACATGCCCCTGGGATTCTAAGGCTGCCACTTCATTCACCCTCCTTAAGTACCCAATATGTACTATCCCTTAGTCCATTAATTGTTGGAAGACCCTCTTCATCTTCTTACAGTTATCAGGGTCAAACGCGCTATCCTTGCAATCACCGTGCAGCTTTTCAAATTCCTCATACCCAACTAATACTCCCCTCACTTTCGTCATAGAGGTCTTTACTTGATCTACCTCTTTAATTAGGACATCCTCTCCCAGTCCCTCAATGGAGTTGACAGTTGGCCCCGCATGTCCTGGAAAAAGATTATCTCCTACATTTGGATTGTCATAAGTGAAATTAATGACCTTCTGATCCAGCAGATCTTGTACCCTAAACTTGAGGGCTAAACACTTTTCAGTCGTATGCCCCGGTGATCCAGCATGATAGTCACATCTAGCATTAACATCATACCCTCGAGGAAGAGGCGTAGGAGGAGGCCCAAACGACTTGATTTTTACCAATCCTTTTTGGATTAGCATTGGCAGGATCTGAGCATATGTGGTGGGTATAGGATCAAAGTCCTTCCAAGGCCTCCTTTGTTCCCTTCGAGGGTACTTCTGTTGCTGTTGATTTTGTGGAGGTGGCGCCCTTGGCTGTTGGATTTGGAGCGTCGGAGACGCCTGATTAGGGGCGGCAGCCACCACATAAGGGTTATAAGGTACTTGAGTATACCTATCAGCAGAAATGGCATTGGCCTCCTTCTTTGAGTTGTTTCTAGAGTATCTTTTGTTGTTATGGTGACTGGAAGATGACTTTCCAATCTTTCTGCTTTTTAATCCATTCTCGATCCTTTCCCCAATGATAACTAAATCCGCAAATCCAGTTGAGACAGACCCAATCATCTTTTTGTAATATAGCCCTTGTGTAGCGCGAATTTTTGGACGTGGTTACAAAACACTATCGCTTTTGGGGTACTACAATTCGATTCATTTTTTATCCTATTGAAGCTGATGAAGGAAGGGAAATAGATGTCTCCAATTAACCCTGCTTGCATACTGAGTTTAAATAGATGACTGTTGGTTTACAGATGCTATTGAGATTGTGGGTCTCTCTTAAGTTATTTTGTTAAAATAGTGCCTGGGCGATTGGTGGGAGTTTAAGACTAATGCTTTTCGATTGATATGTGAAGGTATGGGATTTGGGACTTTGGATTAGTGTGCTAGCTAAGAATTTTCTCTCAATCCTATGCCTACATATTCCCGTTTACCGAAACAGGGAAATCAGAGCGATCGTAGTTCCTCCTATTCTATGGGAGGAAATGGTGTTTTGGTGTCTTGTTCAAAGCCCAAGACATGAAGCTGAAAAGGTGGTTTATATCTTGTTCAAAGCCCAAGATGTGAAGCTGAAATGTCTATTTGTATCTTGTTCGAAGCCCAAGATGTGAAGCTAAAAAGGTGTTGTCTTTAGAGAGAATTTGTCATCTCTAAAGGGGGTCTGTTTGTCACGATTGTTGGGTGACTGACTATAAAGGAGGATTAATTTAACCGGGATATGTGAATCCTATCAATGCCATAATTTCCTTTATAGGGGATATTAACTTGAAGGAGAAGACTTTAACTCAGTGTAGAGCAATGCTATCTTTCCTTAGGAATTTCTCATGCTAAAAGAGGGACAGTGGCGTGGATGTAAATAATCCAGAGGCTTGTCGCTTACAGCGATTAGATGAAAGGAGTTGTTGATGTTTGTATCCTGTGAACGAGGCACAATTTTGATGCTAAAAGGTTGATTGACTCAACCGGGGTTTTTCTTATACAAAGCCTAAGAGGAGGCTATTAGCCCAACAAGAGGGTGTTTTTGTGTGTCTTGTACGAAGCTCGAGAGAGAGGCTAAAAGGGTTGACTCAACAAGAGAGTGTTTTTAGATGTGTCTTGTATGAAGCCCAAGACGGAGGCTAAAGGTTGACTCAACAAGAGAGTCTTTTTGGATGTGTCTTGTATGAAGCCCAAGACGGAGGCTAAAGGTTGACTCAACAAGAGAGTCTTTTTGTATCTCGTACAAAGCCCGAGATAGAGGCTAAAAGGATTGCTGTTTCAGTTGAGTGACAGGTCCAGTAGGTTGGTTAAAAGAGAAAATCAGTTCTTATAAAGAGACTGATTAAAGTTAAGGCTATGCTTTGGGATTGATCAGAGGATCAGGGTTATTTCCTGTTCTTTAAGGAAATGGGGAATCCAGAGGGTATTGGAGACTGTCCGAGTCTACTGGTGTTTTTCCCTACTTGAGAATTCCTTCGAGACTCAAGGAGATTAGACTGTCTAAGTCTAGAGTTTTATATTTTGTACTATGCTTAAAGAAACAGTAGTAGTACGTTCACGGTAGAAATATCTAGACTCTTTGAAAGACTGTTCTATTTAAGATGACTAATTTCTGTTCCTATACCTCTAGGAGGTCATCGGGACAATTTGTATGAAGCCCAAGAGGAGGCTGGAAACTTTTAAGAAGCCGAGGGATAATTTTTACGAAGCCCAAGAGGAGGCTCTCTTCCCGAAGGAAGAATCCTTATACGAAGTCTAAGAGGAGGCTGTGAATACTTCTAAGAAGCCGTAGGGTCCTTGTACAACGCCCAAGAGGAGGCGAGGATGCTTTTAGGAAGCATGTGGGTTCCCAAACCCCGAGAAATTCAAGACAGGCTATTCACAGAGAATAGATCAAGCCAGGAAAGTCCGAGAATTTGGAAGAAACTCAAGAGATGCCATTCACGGAGAAAAGATCATCTTTGGGGAGTAGAGTTTCTTTGACAATTTCTAAGAGTGATAGTCTGAGAAAGGGTTCACCGAGAATGCTGCCTTTCACGTCTCCGTATTGTTTAACCCTAAGAGGAGGGAAGACTGTGTCTGGTAATCCTATGGGGGATCTAGTTTTGTCTATTTAAGAGTGACCAACAGGGCTTAGTGCTAAACGTAGTTGCCGGGGAAACTCTAAATATCTATACTAGTATTGCACAGTTGATATGAGTTTATGAAAGAATACTTACAGTGAAATAGCCCCACAATACAGTTATATGTATATGAAAGCGGATAAAGAAAGCATATAAACACTTACTTGGTTGTAGAGCTTCCATGCTGTTTGGTTAGTTGTTCAACAAAGAAAGATTGAAAACAACAGTATATTCAAAATTAAAGGAGAAAGTATTTTGAAAAGATGTTGGGGCTTACAACTCAAGGAGAGGCCCAAGGTTTATCAGTGATCGCACTGTCGTTTTGTACAGAGGGACTTATACAAGTGACTGAGGCCCAAGAAATTTTCTGTACAAGGGGATGGGTCTTACACTCTCTCAAGAGGCCCAAGTGTTTAAAGAAAAATAATGGGGCTTACAACACGAGGGTAGGCCCAGATGATTGGTTTTTTTTATTGGCGATCGCGCTGAGGTTTTCTTTTAACGCATGGGGACTTATACAATGTCTGAGTCCCAAAAAGTTTTGGTTAAAAAGGGATTGGGTCTTACACTCTAATAGAGCCCCAAAAGATTTATTTTTGTACAAGTGGTGGGGCTTACAGCTCAAGGAGAGACCCAGGGTCATTTGTTTGAAAATGACGATCGCACCGAGATTTTTGAAAACACGGTGGGTCTTATACAATGCATTGAGGCCCAAAATGGTTTGGCTTTCAAAGGGGGTTGGGTCTTACACTCTAATAGAGGCCCAAAAGATTTTGAATGGGTCTTATAGCTCGAGGAGATGCCCAAGTGTTTGTTTTTCAACGGACGATGATCGCGTCGAACTTTTTGAAATACAACGGGACTTACACAATAATTGAGGCCCAAGAATAGGTTTGTATTTACAAAGTATTGGGTCTTACACTCTATTAGAGGCCCAAGTGTTTGAAATTGTTTGATAAGGGTGAAAATCAAAGAAAGCCTAATTTGTTATTCTTTAAAAGTAAATATTTAAAGAAAATCAAATAAAATACCAAATAAGTTTGAATAAACCATTTGTGATTTTTGTTTAAGGTTTGAGAAATGAGGGATTAATCACAAGGTTAATTAAAACTCACTTGGTTTTGATTTTCAAAGTAAATATTCACTTTTAAAATGTTTAAAAACATTAAAAAGGAATTTATTCACAAAAATACTAATTATATTAAATAAATAATATAAACTTAATTTTTTTTGTGGAATAAAATATTTCAACATTTTTGTGATTTTTTGCAAAAAGAACCAATCAAAAATAATTAAAATTGAAAGAGTTATTAATTTTCCAATTAATTAATAAAACATGAAAATATTGGAAAAAATAGCAAAAATGTGAGAAAACACAAAATGGCATGGGTGGGGTTTGAACCCACGACCTCAAGGTTATATGGCACGCGCCTTACCACTAGGGTGGCGATACATCCATTGCTTGAAGTGAAACCACAAATATACAAGGCATGCCTTGTTTTCTAGGCCTGGTCAAGGCAAGGCAAGACAAGTTTTGCCAAGAAACGGGAAGGTTCATAACTTTCTCATTTCTTAATGTTTGGGGACAAAATTTATATGCATCTGGCCTAAAATTTCACAAGGAATCCAATGGTGGTGGTATTTTTTTCAGATCATACTCCCTCCTCAAAACCTGATAGTGGTTTTGAAAAAGGCCTATAATTGCATTTTCTATGCTACACTTTGATACAGGCATGAATTACATGATGAATTGGTCCAAACACAACATATATAACATGTATGAGGTGTGTATGATCAGTGGACTTCAAAGCAATGCATATTTTGGAAAGTTCAAGTCATGATGCTTACCTCTTTTTGAGCTTTTGGAGTTTTCTGTGCAATCTGCCAAGCTTCTTGTTCCAGAAATGGTTTGATGCTTTGGACACTCTCAAATGATCCCTTAGAAGCTCTGAGGATGGTTGGAATCAGCTGGAACCTGCAAAAACACAAACTGGCCATTTCTTTCAAAAGAGGTTAAAATGACCAAAATAGAAACTCTCTCAAATGGTGTTCCAGGTGGGGGGAACCATTTGGGACAGTTCAAGGGTGTTATTTGGAGTGTGTTTGAGGTTTTATCTGGTTTGGAAAGTGACTGAATCAAGACATGGCTTGAAAAATGCACAAAAGACCTATTTTGAGGTTTTGAGAGGTGACTTTGTGATTTTGGTGTTACAGGTCACTTTTGATAGTTTGGATCACCTACATATGATGTTTATGAGAAGTTAGGATCGTGAGTTGTGATGGAAATGCACTCTAACTCAAAAACTCAGAGTTACCTTGCTAAAGAAGGCATTTTGGCCTAAAGAGAGGGATTTTGAGGAAAGCATCTGTTTGATGGTTTTGGTGTACTCAAACTGAGCACAAATGAGCTCTATTTATAGTAGAGCAAGTTTGTTTTGGGATCAATAATGAATGGCAACTGAAGCAGAGGTTTGACCAATGGTTGCACTTTGGAATCCAAGTCTCCTCTAGCCATTGACTAGAGGTTAGGGCACAGGGTTGTGGTTCCCTTGGTCTTGGATAAGTCTTGACTGAATTCAGTTGTAAATGGCTCAGTCCATGCCACCTTGGTGTATGCATTGAATGCTCCAATCCAAAATTGGAGTCTTGTCCCTCTTTTAGGCAATTCTAGGTTTGGCATGCTACTTCTTGTTCCAAGGACTTTGGAGGATTGGCTCAGTGTTTGTCCCCTTTAGATTTGATCCTCAGATGTGTCCAAAGTGATGACAAGGCTTGGAATTATCTGATTTTACCAAATCGAGCAAAAATGAAAAATTCTGCCTAGCCTTGAGAGTTTTCAGCAAGGCATATTGCCATTGTCATATCTCTTGGCCCAAGTGGAATTTGGTGATGTTCTTGGCCATTTTGGAAAGCCCTCATATGATACAACAACTGTTTGATCATATTTGGTTTTGATACCTTTTGGATCTAAGTGAAATATCCCCCTACATTTGGAAAAAAGTGAAGGCAGATTCTGACCTAGTGAAAATTTCACTAAGTGTTGGAAAAAAGTGACATTTTCACTTTTTGTGATTTTGATCATTCCATAACTCAAAATCCATGAGCAATTTGGAGGGAGGTCAGTTTTAAGCTTTTGTAGAGGGTAATGAGATCTACAAATCAAGCTTTGGATGGGGAAAAATGGCTTTGTGGTTTAGGAGTTATGATCCTCCAAAGTTGGTACCCTTGCCACTTTGTTCATAACATAGAAAATTTTCTAAGTTTTTATGGTTATCCCTTTTACAAGTTATCCCACTTTTCTTGATTTTTCTTGATGAATGATGATTCAAATCATACATTAACATCATTTTAGGGTTAAAAAACCATTTTTGTGAAAAATCTCAAAAAGTCAAAGTTGACTTTTGTGCACAGTTGACTTTTTATCAGATGAATTCCAAACTGTGCGATCCTCTATGAAATCAAGTCCTTGACCTAAATCAAACTTGATGTATTGATTTCATAGGTGTTATAGGGTGTATTGAATCATGTCCTAGGGTTTGGGAGTATGTCATGGTCAAAAGTCAAAGATACAGTTGACTTTTCTCGCGAAACCCTAACTGTGGTACTGATGAAATTGAGACTTGCTGCTCAAGCTTCCTGGATCAATACATTGTTACAAATGGATCAATGTGGTATATTGGAGACCCTCAAATCCTCTCTTGAGGTCTTGGCTCATGATTTGTCCCAAAAGCCAACTTAGTGGTGAATTAGGTCAAGAAACCCTAATTCCTGATTTTTGATCTATGCATCCCCTGAGGTCAAATTGATTTGATGCTTGGGCCCATGAGGTTCCATGGAGTATTTTTGGATATGCTTTGAAGCATTGGCTCATGCCCAGAGGAAAATTTTCATCTGGAGGCCCTGGTCGACCAAACCCTAATTTGGTGACACTGGCGATCTTGAGGCTTGATCCACCTGGAAGGGAGCAACCTTATGCTTAATCCTTAAAGTGGGAGTCCTCTTGATCCCTTGTGGATATTTGAGAGGCTAGACAAGTTGAAGATCATGTCATTTCTTGATTGATCCTTTGTCTAAAAGCTCTGAGAGGGCTGGAAACCCTAAATTTGATTGTAGTGGATGCGCACCCATCTTTGGGGAGACTGATGAGGTATGATGGTCCCTCCATATTGTGCTGATGATTTTCACAATGATGGGAAATCTTAGTGGTCAAAATTTGGGGTATGACAGATGCCCTTATTTAATCTTCTTGGACCTGAAGGTGTGAATGGCGAAGGTATTCGGGCATTCGGGGTGCAAGAGGATTAAATATCGGAATACCCGAAATTTTGATGGTGGTTAAGAATGGTAGCTTGCGCATCTTTTTTATTTTGCTAAGCAATGATGCTTAGAAAAGGTAAAAAACTTCCCCTCGATCCTGGTTTCTTACCAAGGAAGTGGTCTTAGTTTCTGAAATAAACTTCCCCTCGATCCTGGTTTCCCACTAAGGAACTGGTCTTAGTTTCTGATGTAAACTTCCCATCGATCCTGGTTTCCTACGAAGGAACTGGTCTTAGTTTCTGATGTAAACTTCCCCTTGATCCTGGTTTCCTACCAAGGAACATGTCTTAGTTTCTGATGTAAACTTCCCCTAGATCCTGGATTCCTACAAGGGAACTGGTCTTAGTTTCTGAAATAAACTTCCCCTCGATCCTGGTTTCCTACCAAGGAACTGGTCTTAGTTTCTGATGTAAACTTCCCCTCGATCCTGGTTTCCCACCAAGGAACTGGTCTTAGTTTCTTTTGTCAATAAACTTTTTGACAAGGGACACTATTCGTAGCGATTTCCTCAAACTTCTCGCCGAATTTTCCTGGAGAGATGCCATTTGATAGAAAAAGTTTTGATGTCAGAGTTCCTGGGGAACCCAGTCGTCTGAGATGTAGAGGTGCACAAACTTCTCTGTTAGAGACGCCATTTGTTGATTCTACTGGGGAAAACGAGTCTCTTGAGAGACTGCTTCCGCTTGGTTATTACATCATACTCTTCTCGGGATCTTCCCGGAGAAATTCCATATGATGTGATCCAATTTTGAGGTGCTGATGACCTTTTCATCAACGGTTTTTTTTTTCCGAAGAAAAACTGCTGTATTGCCGAATCTCTGCTTAATAGGCTTCCTCTAGGGATTTTCCTTAATCTGGGAAAGCGAAAATATCATCTTCAATGGCGAAGAGTGACATCGGTTGAAGGTTCTCTGATCTTTCAGAGGTTCAGGTTATCAAACTGGTCAAGGGCCAATTCTGATCCAGAACTAAACTAGAGGAGAGAGATTGTTCAGACGCAACCTTTCCTGATGAGGAAAGAACTGACAACTCGATTGAGAGGACTGTTATCACTAGGGGACAATATGAATGTGAATGCAAATCAATAATGCATGATGTATGTATGTATATGCTGACAAAACTGACGCGCCATACAGACTAATAGATGAACATGACTAGATACTCGGCCATCGCGGGGCGAAGAAGTATCACTGGTTCATGATAGAAATTCTGCCTTGCTTAGGAGAGATAGTCCCTGCGGGGAACACCGTTGGCCTGGCTTAGGAGATGGGAACTCAGCCGAAGAGGTCAGATGGAGCATTCGCATCTGACATAGTTGATCCTTCATTCGGGCATACTGGTTTAGAAGGAGTACTTTGATTCTGCACATTGAGGCTCGAACACCTTTGGAGAAGCGATCAATGTTCTTTCGATGTTTAACCGTCAAAAGAAATTGCCATCTTTATTTTTAAAAGCAGAACAATTTTAACAAGTAAATTCATTTTTGTTTCGTTTCAAGAATCGTTGATCATGTTAAAAACATCATTCTGTAAAGCTAAAACAAATATAAATTGCAAATAAAAGCACAAGGGTTCAAATTTTATTGATAGGATGGAAATCAACCAAACGCGTGATTCCATAGAGCATTTACAAAGTTTGAAAATGGTAATTTACAAGGAAAAAGGCTACATTGAAACATAACGACCACTATCCTTATACCAACTTTGAATTCTGGGCATCCTGAGCTTCTGTCGAAGATGACCTTGACTGGGGCTTTCCTGACGGATGATGTAACTGCTACTGAGGGACTTGCTCCTTTGTCGAAAGTAGTTACTTGCCGTTATCCCTAATTTTTTCCTGGAGTGTACTTTGAGATTTCCAATCCACCGGGATGATTTTTGATCATGTCTCTAATTTTTTCCTGGACCGCCCTTTCGGGTTTTCAATCCACCGAGACGTTTTTTTTAGGCGAAGTATTTCTTGACTACATCAACATTTGTGGGGTAGGCAAATTCCTCTCCTTCCATGGTTGCAAGTCTCAAGGCACCGCTTGAGAAACTTTTCTTGACCACATAGGGGCCGTCATAATTCGGAGTCCATTTGCCCCGGGAATCAGTGAGAAATGATTGTATCTTTTTGAGCACAAGGTCTCCTTTCCTGAAGACGCGAGGTCGAACCTTTTTGTCAAACGCCATCTTCATTCTTTGCTGATACAACTGACCGTGGCATAGCATCGTTATTCGTTTCTCTTTGATCAGGTTGAGTTCGTCGTGTCGACTTTGACACCATTCAGCTTCTGAAAGCTTAGCTTCCATCAATACCCGGATTGTTGGGATCTCTACTTCTATGGGAAGCACTGCTTCCATGCCATATACTAGAGAGAAAAGGGTTGCCCCTGTTGAAGTGCGGACAGATGTGCGATAACCGTGAAGAGAAAAGGGTAGCATCTCGTGCCAATCTTTGTAGGTTACAACCATCTTTTGAACAATCTTCTTGATGTTCTTGTTAGCCGCTTCTACCGCTCCGTTCATCTTTGGTCAGTAGGGAGATGAGTTATGGTGTTCGATCTTGAACTCTGCGCACAAATCTTTCATCATCTTATTGTTCAAGTTAGATCCATTATCTGTAATGATCTGGCTCGGAACACCATAACGGCAAATGATATTAATTTTGATAAATCGGACCACCACTCGTCGGGTTACATTAGCGTACAACGCTGCTTCGACCCACTTAGTGAAGTAATCAATGGCTACCAGAATGAACCGATGTCCGTTTGTAGCTTTGGGCTCAATCAAGCCAATCATGTCGATTCCCCATATGGAAAAAGGCCATGGGGAAGAAAGAACTTTGAGATGCGTTGGCGGTACATGAATTTTGTCGGAGTATATCTGACACTTGTGACACTTTCTCATGTACTTGTAGCAGTCAGATTCCATTGTCAACCAATAGTACCCTGCTCTTAGAATTTTTCTCGCCATTGTATGCCCGTTGGCATGAGTGCCAAAGGACCCTTCGTGAATTTCTTTTATCAACATGTCTGCTTTTGGTCTGTCTACACATCGGAGCAAAACCGTGTCAAAATTTCTCTTATAGAGTGTATCACCGCTCAGGAAGAAACGGCCTGCCAGCCTTCTGAGGGTTTTCCTGTCCTTCCTTAGTTCCCCATGTCTTACCCCAAATTTTGACCACTAAGATTTCCCATCATTGTGAAAATCATCATCAAAATATGGAGGAACCATCATACCTCATCAGTCTCCCCAAAGATGGGTGGGCATCCACTACAATCAAATTTAGGGTTTCCAGCCCTCTCAGAGCTTTTAGACAAAGGATCAATCAAGAAATGACATGATCTTCAACTTGTCTAGCCTCTCAAATATCCACAAGGGATCAAGAGGACTCCCACTTTAAGGATTAAGCACAAGACTGCTCCCTTCCAGGTGGATCAAGTCTCAAGATCGCTAGTGTCACCAAATTAGGGTTTGGTCGGCCAGGGCCTCCAGATGAAAATTTTCCTCTGGGCATAAGCCAATGCTTCAAAGCATATCCTAAAATACTCCATGGAACCTCATGGGCCCAAGCATCAAGTCAATTTGACCTCAGGGGATGCATACATAAAAAATCAGGAATTAGGGTTTCTTGACCTAATTCACCCCTAAGTTGACTTTTGGGACAAATCATGAGCCAAGACCTCAAGGGAGGATTTGAGGGTCTCTAACACACTACATTGATCCATTTGTAACAATGGATTGATCCAGGGAGCTTGAGGAGTAAGTCTCAATTTCATCAGTACTACAATTAGGGTTTTGAGGAAAAAGTCAACTATATCTTTGACTTTTGACCATGACATACTCCCAAACCCTAGGACATGATTCAATACACCCTATAACACCTATGAAATCGATACATCAAGTTTGATTTAGGTCAAGGACTTGATTTCATAGAGGATCGCACAGTTTGGAATTCATCTGATAAAAAGTCAACTGTGCACAAAAGTCAACTTTGACTTTTTGAGATTTTTCACAAAAATGGTTTTTTAACCCTAAAATGATGTTAATGTATGATTTGAATCATCATTCATCAAGAAAAATCATGAAAAGTGGGATAACTTGTAAAAGGGGTAACCATAAAAACTTAGAAAATTTTCTAAGTTATGGAACAAAGTGGCAAGGGTACCAACTTTGGAGGATCATAACTCCTAAACCACAAAGCCATTTTTCCCCATCCAATGCTTGATTTGTAGATCTCATTACCCTCTACAAAAGCTTAAAACTGACCTCCCTCCAAATTCCTCATGGATTTTGAGTTATGGAATGATCAAAATCACAAAAAGTGAAAATGTCACTTTTTTCCAACACTTAGTGAAATTTTCACTAAGTCAGAATCTGCCTTCACTTTTTTCCAAATGTAGGGGGATTTTTCACTTGGATCCAAAAGGTATCAAAACCAAATATGATCAAACAGTTGTTGTATCATATGAGGGCTTTCCAAAATGGCCAAGAACATCACCAAATTCCACTTGGGCCAAGAGATATGACAATGGTAATATGCCTTGCTGAAAACTGCCAAGGCTAGGCAGAATTTTGCATTTTTGCTCGATTTGGCAAAATCAGATAATTCCAAGCCTTGTCATCACTTTGGACACATCTGAGGATCAAATCTAAAGGGGACAAACACTGAGCCAAGCCTCCAAAGTCCTTGGAACAAGAAGTAGCATGCCAAACCTAGAATTGCCTAAAAGAGGGACAAGACTCCTATTTTGGATTGGAGCATTCAATGCATACACCAAGGTGGCATGGACTGAGCCATTTACAACTGAATTCAGTCAAGACTTATCCAAGACCAAGGGAACCACAACCTTGTGCCCTAACCTCTAGTCAATGGCTAGAGGAGACTTGGATTCCAAAGTGCAACCATTGGCTAAACCTCTGCTGCAGTTGCCATTCACTATTCCTTGCAAAACAAACTTGCTCTATAATAAATAGAGCTCAATTGTGATCAGTTTGAGTACACCAAAGCCATCAAACAGATGTTTTCCTCAAAATCTCCTTCTTCACTCCAATTTTGCCTTCCAAAGCAAGTCACTATCGGGTTTTGAGTTTAAGAGCAATTCCAACCAAACCAATCACACACACACCTCATAAACATCATATAGGAGTGATCCAAACACTTAAACAACATCTGGAACACTGATTTCTCAGAATCACCAGCCAGTTGCTCAAGGTTTTAACCAAGTTGCAGCTGAGATGCCATGAAGTGATCCAACCATTTCCAATCAAGTCCAAGCATTCAAACACACTCCATAGGATGTAGGGAAGCTGTTTAGATCATCACAACTCATCTGTAACACCTCCAACTCAAAAATCACATTGCTCTTACTGTCACGACCTTCAAGTAAGCCTAAACTTGGTCATCTCTTAATCTATGCATATTTCCTTGCACAATACTTTTGCCAAATGTTCATAATCATGCATAGAATGTTTCCCCTCAATTAATTGCTTTGTTTGAATCGTGTATCAAAATTCTCAGCCTTCATGCAAATTTTAGGGTTCTTGAGGTTTTGTCTTAATTTCTTATTCCATGTTAAAAATAAATGAAATTAAAGACCATAGACATGATCGTGAGGTTGAAACGAGCAGATTGATAGGTGGTTTGCATGATTCCATCAAGTATTCAGTGAGACTGTAGAGAAAATGCAAATCTGGGCAAAACTCAGAACACGCGCGTGTTCTTGGTTGTTCTTGGCGCCCTTTTTGAAAATTCAAATATTTGAATTTTGTGATTTTATTTAATTGATTAAAAAATTAATTTCTCTCTGAGTTTTAATGATTTTGAGTTGATTCTTTTTTTAATAATTCACAAAAATGTTAAAATATTTTATTTTCCGAAAAAATCCCAAAAATATTATTTATTTCAAATAATTGATATTTTTGCAAAGAATTAATATTTTAATTGTTTTTTACATTTAAAATATTTTTTTCTTCTTGATTTTGCAAATTTTAATGACTTCTAATCATTTTGTAGGTCAAAACATGATTTTTGAAACATGAATCCAAGATCACAATTTGTTTTCCCCATGTTAAACAATTTTGATCATTTTAATTGAATTTTTTATTCAATTAAAATACATTTTTGAAACAAATTAGGGTTTTGATTAATTCAACCCTCATCAAACCTTTTAAAAACACTTTGGGCCTCTAATAGAGTGTAAGACCCAACCCTTTGTAAATACAAACCTATTTTTGGGCCTCACTTATTGTATAAGTCCCGTTGTATTTCAAAAAGTTCGACGCGATCATCGTCCATTGAAAAACAAACCTTCGGCCTCTCCTCAAGCTATAAGACCCATTCAAAACCATTTTTGGGCCTCTATTAGAGTGTAAGACCCAATCCCCTTTTAACCAAAACTTTTTAGGCCTCAGACATTGTATAAGTCCCCCTGCGTTAAAAGAAAACCTCGGCGCGATCGCCAATAAAAAAACCAATCATCTGGGCCTACCCTCGTGTTATAAGCCCCATTCTTTTTCTTTAAACACTTGGGCCTCTTGAGAGAGTGTAAGACCCATCCCCTTGTACAGAAAACTTTTTGGGCCTTAGTCACTTGTATAAGTCCCTCTGTACAAAACGACAGTGCGATCACTGATAAACCTTGGGCCTCTCCTTGAGCTGTAAGCCCCAACATCTTTTCAAAATACTTTCTCCTTTGATTTTAATATACTGTTGTTTTCAATCTTTCTTTGTTGAACAACTAACCAAACAGCATGGAAGCTCTACAACCGAGTAAGTGTTTATATGCTTTCTTTATCCGCTTTCATATACATATAACTGTATTGTGGGGCTATTTCGCTGTAAGTCTTCTTTCATAAACTCATATCAACTGCGTAATACTAGTATAGATATTTAGAGTTTCCTCAGTAACTACGTCTAGAATTAAGCCCTGTTGGTCACTCTTAATTAGACAAAACTAGATCCCCATAGGATTACCAGATACAGTCTTCCCTCCTCTTGGGGTTAAACAATATGGAGACGTGAAAGACAGCATTCTCGGTGAACCCTTTCTCAGACTATCACCCTTAGAAATTGTCAAAGAAACTCTACTCCCCATAGATGATCTTTTCTCCGTGAATGGCATCTCTTGAGTTTCTTCCAAATTCTCGAACTTTCCTGGCTTGATCTATTCTCTGTGAATAGCCTGTCTTGAATTTCTCACGGTTTGAGGACCCACTGGCTTCTTAAAAGCATCCCCGCCTCCTCTTGGGCATTATATAAGGACCCTACGGCTTCTTAGAAGTATTCACAGCCTCCTCTTAGGCTTCGTATAAGGATTATTCCTTCGGGAAGAGAGCCTCCTCTTGGACTTCGTACAAATTTCCCCTCGGCTTCTTACAAGTTTCCAGCCTCCTCTTGGGCTTCGTACAAATTTTCCCGACGACCTCCTAGAGGTATAGGAACAGAAATTAGTCATCTTAATAGAACAGTCTTTCAAAGAGTCTAGATCTTTCTACCGTGAACGCACTACTACTATTTCTTTAAGCATAGTACAAAAGATAAAACTCTAGACTTGGACAGTCTAATCTCCTTGAGTCTCGAAGGCATTCTCAAGTAGGGAAAAACACTAGTAGACTCGGACAGTCTCCAATACCCTCTAGATTCCCCATTTCCTTAGAGAACAAGAAATAACCCTGATCCTCTGATCAATCCCAAAGCATAGGCTTACCTTTAATCAGTCTCTTTATAAGAACTGATTTTCTCTTTTAACCAACCTACTGGACATGTCACTCAACTGAAACAACACTCCCTTTACCCTCTATCTCAGGCTTCGTACGAAATACAAAAAGACTCTCTTGTTGAGTCAATCATCCTTTTAGCCTATATCTCGGGCTTCGTACGAGATACAAAAAGACTCTCTTGTTGAGTCAAACATTTTTAGCCTCTATCTCGGGCTTCGTACGAGATACAAATCACTCTCTTGGTGAGTATAAAAGGCTCTCTTGTTGAGTCAAACCCTTTTAGCCTCCGTCTTGGGCTTCGTACAAGACACATATAAAAACACCCTCTTGTTGGGCCAATAGCCTCCTCTTAGGCTTTGTATAAGAAAAACCCCGGTTGAGTCAATCAACCTTTTAGCATCAAAGCTGTGCCTTGTTCACAGTATACAAACATCAACAAATCCTTTCATCTAACTGCTGTAAATGGCAAGCCTCTAGATTATTTACATCCACGCCACTGTCCCTCTTTTAGCATGAGAAATTCCTAAGGAAAGATGGCATTGCTCTACACCGAGTTAAAGTCTTCTCCTTCAGGTTAAAACCCCCTATAAAGGAAATTATGGCATTGCTAGGATTCACATATCCTGGTTAAAGTAATCCTCCTTTATAGTCAGTCACCCAACAGTCGTGACAAAAAGAACCCCTTTAGAGATGACAAATTCTCTCTAAAGACAACACCTTTTTAGCTTCACATCTTGGGCTTCAAACAGATACAAATAGACCCTTCAGCTTCACATCTCGGGCTTTGAACAAGATACAAACCACTTTGAGCTTCACGTCTTGGGCTTTGAATAAGACACCAAAACACCACTTCCTCCCATAGAATAGGAGGAACTACGATCGCTCTGATTTCCCTGTTTCGGTAAACGGGAATACGTAGGCATAAGATTGAAAGAAAAATCTTAGGGAGCACACCACATCAAAAAAACCTTAGGTCACAAATCCTCACATATCCACCAAAATATCTGAGTCCTTATTCCCCACCAAAAGTCTAAATTCAACCAAAATAACTTAAGAGAGGCCCCCCACATTGATCACATCTGTAAACCAACAGTTTTGACTATTTGACCTCAGTTTGCAAAGCAGGGTTAGTTGGAGTCATCTATTTCCCTTCCTTCATCAGCTTCAATAGGATAAAAAATGAATCGACCTGTAGTAACCCAGAGCGGCAGTGCTTAAGAACCACGTCCAAAATCGCTCGCTACAGAAAAAATGGCGCCCACCGTTGGGCCCTCTTTTTTATCTCTCAGGTAGAAACCGAAGAATGATGACTTCACTAGGGACGTCACTGGGATAGGATTTTTGTTGACCTCACTAGCATCTTAGGTAAAAAACCTTTAAAGTTGGGAAGGTACCACAGGATGGCGACTCCGCCGGGGAGCCATTTTTGTCAGGAACATAGGATTCATAGCTCTTTAAAGTCTGGGACTTTAGGACAAATATATATACTGCTTTTCCTAATTGATATATGTGTTTATTTTTCTGCTAATGGGAATGCGTGTGATGCCGCATGTGGAAAGATTGAGTATACACCTAGGAAAAACCTCTTTTAGTAGTGCGGAAACTATTGGAAATGGTTGTCACGCGATACTACCCTCTTCTGATGGTTCTTCGAAAAACATCACCTAGCACGGTTCCCGGCCCGCTGGTGTTTTCTCGACAAGAACTGATGATTTTGAGAGACAGGTACAAAAATCACTAGTATAAATCTTTGGGGGGGAGGGGGGTAGAGCCTTGACTTCATGACACCGACCCTTTGACCCCATGTTTTTTCTATGTTTTTGTGTGCTACATTCATGCATTCATCTAAAAAAACATTACCTCAAAGAAAAACTTCTCTTCTAGTCTCTCTTTTTTCAAATTAAACTAAGACAATGATTGCAAATATCAGAGAGAAGGATTGCGCTCATGGATTTCGGTAGAAGGAGAACTCATAAGTATACCTTTTGGGTTCCAAAACTAGAAGATTTGAGAGGATTAGCGAGGATGATCACTAACCCTAAAGCTTTCAGAGCCAAGTACGGAGGTCAGCTACCTCTGTTATGAGTCTATGTGATTGAAGGAATCATGGAGGCACCCATTCAGTTTTACGATCCGGTCTATCACTGTTTCACATTCCCAGATTACCAGCTCGCACCAACACTGGAGGAGTATTCTCACCTAACCGATTTACACATTACTGATCGAGCTCCATTTTCTGGACTGGAAGAAGTTCCAAAGGATCAGACCATTGCAAGATCAATCTATTTGGATGAGTCAGAAATCAAGACTCACTTGACCACTAAGGGTGGGTTCCCAGGTTTGCCACCCCAGTTCCTGACAAAGAAGGCTCTGTACTTTGCTAGTATAGGGAACATGACTGCTTTTGAAAGCATCTTTGTCTTACTCACTTACGGGTTATTTCTGTTTCCCAACATTAATAACTTCGTAGACATCAATGCCATTAAGTTTTTCCTGATTGGAAACCCTGTACCGACCTTACTCGCGGATGCGTATCATTCGGTACACTTAAGGAATTTATACAGTGGAGGAATGATCACGTGCTGTGTACCCTTGCTTTACAAATGACTCACTTCCCATTTGCCCAAGTCTGCTGCATTTTGGGATCAAAAGAATACTTTACGTTGGTCGCAGAGAGTCATGTCTCTTACCAACTCGGACATCGATTGGTACAATCGAATCTACGACGCGATCAGAATCATTGACCGTTGTGGAAATTTCCCAAATGTACCTCTTATAGGAACTAAGGGAGGAATCAACTATCATCCGGTGTTAGTTCATCGTCAATTTGGATACCCGGTGAGGCATGTCCCGTGCAGTGCTCATCTGAAAGGTCTTTTCTTCAAAGAAGGAGAAAATGATAGGGCACTAAAGACGGAAATAGTGCACACTTGGAAACACGTTCATAGGAAAGGATGAGAGTCTCTAGGAAAACCAGATTGTGTCTCGGTGGAGCCTTATCTCCACTGGGTACAAACTAGAGCTCTCAAGCTGAGGATGTCTTACCCTCGTCAGGAAGTTCTTCCATTAAGGGACTCTGCCCTTTATTTCATGTCTAAGACGGAAAAACTTCAAGTTACTCTCAGCAAAATTCAGAAGAAGAAGAGGTCTTGGAGGAATAAGTACCATATTCTCAATGTGGAATCTAAGAAAATACAGCAGCTATTAAAAGAAAAAGATGTTCTGATTGAGATTTTAGAGCAACATGTTGTAGAGAATCAGGATGACCAAAGAAATTTTCTCGCTCCTTTCACTTGGCAAAGGAATGACAACCCGACAACGGCCCAAGAGCCTCGGTCAAAGAAGAGGAAAGCACCAGAACCAACACTTGAGCTCTCCTCAAAGAGGACTCGGGATCCATTAGTTTAGGTTTCCTTTTCCAGCAATTTGTAATCTACTGTATTTCCATTTCCGCAATCCTTTGAATTCAATAAAACGGGGTTTCCCCACTGTTTGATATTTGCAATCTAATTGTCAAAGTTTACTTTGAATAAACAAAAATAATTAATAATCATTGCATTCATCATTCTCATAAACGCATTCTTCTTACCTACGAATCTCACGTTTGCGTCTCGGTTCTAGAGTCAAACTGTCTCATTCGTACAATACTCGGGCCAATCGTCAGAAAAAGATGGATGATCTCGAGGAAGAGAACAGAGAGTTGAGATAAGAGATCGACGCTCTGAGATAGGATATAAGAAAGCTTCATAACGACATGCAAGCCATGGCAGAAGCTCAGCTACAAAGGACTGTGATCTCAGAGACCACATCAACGACCATAGTGGAGAAGTCTGATCCTAGGTACAAAATGCCGAAAGATCGTCCCTGGGGCATGCCACTTAACTATATCCCGGAAGGATATGTTCCTGTAACACCCCCAATCTATACCCCCAAGCTATTAAAGCGATAAATAAAATTCAAAATTTCATCAGAGTATATTTAAAAATTCACGGCATAGACCGAGGGGGTCGCATCAATTTGAAACAAAATACACATAAACCTGCTCATAAAGATATGCAACAATCAGGTAGCAATTATCAGAGGAACTTGGTTCCTACTACCCACAATTCAAATACAGAATAAAAGCAAAAAATCTGTACTGAAATCTCATATATATATATATATATATATATATATATATATATACCACAAGAAGTTTGTCCGTCATATACAACATCATACATGTACAATCCAAAAGATACATATACATAAAACAAAATAATCACACTCGATCACCCCGACTACCCGGTGCTACATATCAGAGCCGACCGACAAAAGAATGAAGACCTAAGCTTCACAAAAAGACCTCCAGCATCTAATCTGCAATGCCTCATAGAGCATTAAAAACAGCAGAAGGGTGAGAAACACAATCATAATGCAATTGCACATAATTATATAATAACACACAATTACGCAAACATAATATTCTCACCACACTGTACGCCATAAATCAGGTACAAACCAACACCATACTTTTCTCACATATCGGTCACAAAAGCATATCAATCATACACAATACAATTATTACCAACACGAATATTCATATATCAACTCATCAATTTCATTCATAATTCCACACATAAACAAACCATTCATGATTTATGCAAATGCAAGAGACCGACACAACGACTCTATGCATATGCACATGCGGTACCGACTTCCATCAATTCTCAACACCAGTTCACTCAGGAACTATTGGAACCATCGCTCGTTACATAGTGTAACTCCCCGTCGAGCATACGATGTTCCCTGTCACTTTTGGTCATCTTTGTATAAGGCTCACGACGTTTATGGATTGCATTCGGTCCTCTTTGTATAAGGCTCACGATCCGATCGCTTTCGGTCCTCTTTGTATAAGGCTCACAATCGTCTATAATCATCGCTTTCAGTCCTCTTATTTTTTTAAGGCTCACGATGTTATAGCGGATTCCCTCTGGAACCGTTTCGTCGCTCAAACCCACTAGGGCACACGACATCACAAGAATGCACATCATGATGCTCAGCATACAATGACTCATGACATTCAAATGCACACATATACACATTCCATAATCATGCATATATCAACAAATACCAAACATTGCATTTTCTTGCCCTTAGGCCACAAGTCATCATCACAACATATATCACGTGCATCTTCATTTCACAACAGCACATAAGTCATACAATTCATATCACAAGCATGTTGCATAATAACACGTCAAATGCACATCATTAAAACGGTAAAAGTCAACAAACCACACATTCCAAATTCCTGACATAATTAAATCGGACAACAATCTCAAAAACAATTTAATAAGCAAGAACAACTCAAAAGCTTTCTAACGCACCCAACCGCGCCCCAATCTGACTTACGGATCAAAAGTTATGAAGAAAACAAAATTGCACAAACAGCCATGTTCGCTAGGCGAACCCTCTAGCGAGCATTCGCTACCACCTTCACTAGGCGAATGTCCAGCGAACCCACTATCAGATAAAAACAGACATAAAGTTTGCTAGGCGAACCCCTTGGCGAACCAAGGCAGCAACAACCAGAACCAAAAAGATACAAACTTCGCTAGGCGAACACATTAGCGAACATTCGCTGACCTTCGCTACTGCTTCGCCCCAGGTTCGCTAGGCGAACCAAGGAAAACCCAGAATTCTGCAGCGCTGTTTCACAACCCAAAAATCATATTTTTTACCCAAAAACTCTTCCAACACAAAATAATGAAATCAGAACATAATCTAATCATGGTAACAAGTACTCCACCGCATTTGCACCGATTTCGAACCGCGAAAACATCGATTTCTATCGTTTATCACATTTCTACCTATATTTAAACACCAATAAAACTTCCACACAAACATACATAATCATACACAATGATAAGATAATCGAGTTTCGCACCCTTACCCGAATAAATCGCATGTAGAAAAGTCGGTTGATCGATTCCTAGATTTTCTAAGTTTTCTCTCTATCCCCTTTTCTTTCTCCTTTCTTTCTTCCTCTTTTTCTTCTCTTCTTTTTCTTTCCTTTCTATTTTCCCTCTTTCTATTTCTATTTCTATGAAAAATATAATATCTACCCGACAAAAGACCAAAATACCCCTACACTCAAATGTCTCGCAAACGTTCCCAAAACCCGATAAAACTTAATCACGATGAAAAATAACATATTTTCAAATAAAATTCAGAAATAAAATAAAATAATAATAAAATAATCAAAACGACTCAATTAAATAAAAATAACCAAAACTGGGGCGTTACAACTCTCCCCCACATAGAAATTTTCGTCCTCGAAAATAATACCTGAGATGAACAACTCTGGATACGACTCCCGCATCCGACTCTCCAACTCCCAAGTCAAATTACCCTCAGCAGCGCCTCCCCACGCCACTTTCACAAGTGCAATATCCTTGCCTCTCAACCGTTTCACCTCGCGATCCAAAATCCTAACGGGTAATGCCTCAACCGTAAGGTTCTCCCTTACCTCAACCTCATCCATCGGAATCACATGCGACGGATCTGGAACATACTTCCGAAGCTGTGAAACATGGAACACATCGTGTAAATTCGACAGACTCGGCGGCAACGCCACCCTATAAGCCACAACACCCACTCTCGTGGATATCTGGTAAGGACCAATAAACCGAGAAGTAAGTTTCTTCGACTTCAATGCATGACCAACACCCGTTACCAGCGTAACTCTAAAAAATACATGATCGGCTTCTTGAAACTCGAGATCTTTCCTTCATTTTCTCACGAATAAGCTTCACCTTGTCTGTAGTCTGTTGAATCAATTCGAGTCCAACCACCGAACTCTCACCTGATTTGTGCCAACACAACGGTGTTCGACATCTTCGTCCATATAACGCTTCAAAAGGTGCCATTCCAATACTAGAATGGAAACTGTTGTTATACGTGAATTCAATCAATGCAAGATAACTATCCCACGCACCACCTTGTTCAAGAACACAAGCCCTCAACAAATCTTCCAACGACTGAATCGTTCTCTCCGTCTGTCCACGCGTCTGCGGATGATAAGCCAAACTCAATCTCAATTTAAAACCCAAAGCCTTCTGTAAACTTTCCCAAAATCTCGAAGTAAACCTCGGATCTCGATTAGTAACAATGCTCAACGGAACCCCATGCAACTTCATAATCACACTGATGTAAATCTCAGCCAACCTCTCCAAAGTAAAACTGATGTCAATCGGAATGAAATGAGCCGATTTAGTCAGCCTATCAACAACCACCCAAATAGAATTATGCCCTCGCCGAGTATTCGGTAACCCTGTCACAAAATCCATGGAAATGCTGTCCCACTTCCACTCAGGAATATCCAATGGTTGCAACAAACCACTAGGTCTCAGATGTTCTACCTTCGATTTCTTACAAGTCAAACACGCATACACAAATTGAGCCACATCTCTTTTCAAACCCGACCACCAGAAAATCTTCTTCAAATCTTGGTACATCTTATTAGCTCCCAGATGTATACTCAAATTACTCCGGTGTCCTTCCTCTAAAATCATCTTCTTCAAATCCGAATCATCCGGAATACAAATTCTACCTCGGAACCTCAACACGCCTTTATCGTCCACTCTAAAGTCCTCATTTTCACTTTTATCCCCAACCGTCATCAAATCCACGAATTCCACATCCATGTTCTGTTTCTTACTAACCGTCAATAGAAAATCATTAGTAACCTTTAGCATACCGAGCCTCACGCTGTCGGACGTCACCTCGCACACTAAACTCAAGTCCCTAAAAGCTTCCAAAAGCTCCCACTCCTTAGCCATTAAAGCGGACATATGTAACGATTTCCGGCTCAACGCATCGGCTACCACATTCGCTTTACCAGGATGGTAATTCAAGCCAAAGTCATAGTCCTTCAAAAATTCCAACCATCTCCGCTGCCTCATATTTAACTCTTTCTGATCAAACAAATATTTCAAACTTTTGTGATCACTAAAGACTTTGAATCTTGCACCGTAGAGATAATGCCTCCAAATCTTCAACACAAAAACCACAACCGCTAATTCCAAATCATGAGTAGGGTAATTTTTCTCATGCACTTTCAACTGCCTCGAAGCATAAGCCACCACCTTACCTTCTTGCATCAGAACACCACCTAGACAAATCAAAGACGCATCACAATACATCACAAACGGTTCATTAGGATCCGGTAAAATCAAAATCGGAGCTGTCGTCAATCTTCTCTTCAGCTCATTAAAACTTTCCTCACACCGAATATCCCAAATGAACGCTTTCCCTTTACAAGTCAACTGGGTCAAAGGAAGTGCTAGCTTAGAAAAACCTTCAATGAACCTCCGATAATATTCGGCCAAACCTAAAAAGCTTCGAATTTCAGTAACGGATCTCGGAGCCTCCCATTGTAGAACTGCTTCTACTTTAGATGGATCCATAGAAATACCATTACCTGAAATCACGTACCCAAGAAAACCCACTTCCGACAACCAGAACTCACACTTGGACAATTTGGCAAAAAGCTTTCTTTCTTTCAAAACCTGCAAAACAATACGCAAATGCTCCGCGTGCTCCTCCCGAAACTTAGAATAAATTAAGATATCATCAATAAACACAACCACAAAACGATCCAAATGCTCGTGAAAAATACGATTCATGTACTCCATAAACACACCTGGCGCATTAGAAACCCCGAACGGCATCACAGAATATTCATAATGACCGTAACGTGTCCTAAAAGCCGTCTTCTGAATATCTTCCTCTTTCACCCTAATCTGATGATACGCTGACCTCAAGTCAATCTTACTAAACACACACGCATCAACCAACTGATCCATCAGATCATCAATCCTTGGAAGAGGATATTTATTCTTAATCGTCACCTTATTCAACTGGCGATAATCAATACACAATCGCATACTTCCATATTTCTTTTTCACCAATAAAACTGGAGCACCCCAAGGCGACACACTCGGTCTCACAAACCTCTTCTCCAATAATTCATTTAATTGTTTCTTTAACTCAACCAACTCAGATGCCGACATACGATATGGTGCCATCGATACAGGTCTAGTACCAGGAACTAGAACTATAGAAAACTCCACCTCTCTCTCTGGCGGCAAGTCTGAAATATCCTCGGGAAACACTTCTGGAAAATCACACACAACAGGAAACACATCAAGTGAAACTTGACTATCCACAGTCAACAATGCAAACAACCCAAACAACTGAGCTTCATCCGCCAAAAGTTTCTTCAACTCCTTGGTAGATAAGAAACTCGAGTCTTCGTCTTCCTCAAGAGAAGTAAATCTTACTAACTTATGATAACAATCAATATGAACCCTATTGAACTGCAACCAATTCATTCCCAGAACCACATCTAAACCCTCCAACGGTAAACACACCAAATCCATCTCAAAGTCTTTACCATAAATGGTCAAAGGACAACTTAAACAAACCAAAAAAGTAGTTACTGACCCCATTCTGGAGTATCAATAACCATCTCTCCACCCATCGAAGACAACACAAGATTCAAACGCTTCGCGCACCCAGACGAAATAAACGAATGAGTCGCTCCAGTATCAATAACAGCAACTAAAGGCGTACTATTAATAAAACAAGTACCTCTGATCAGACGGTCTGCACTTGAAGTCTGAGTTCCCGCCAAGGCAAAAACTTTCCCACCAGCTGGAGTTTGCTTCGGTTTCGGACACTTCGTACTAATATGACCAGGTTCACCACAGTTGAAACACTTCACCATATTCTTCCTTGCATAATCAGCTGCGACATGTCCTAAACCTCCACAATTAGAACACTTCCTCAAATCCTTCCTACATTCGGATTGACGATGTCCCACATCACCGCATCTATAACATCTCAGAGGACTAGACATACCTCCTCCACTTGACCTTCGCTCAAAATTACCCCTTTGTTTACCTTTATCAGCTGGTGTCACATAAGGACCACCACGAAACTGTTGCTTCCCTTTCCTCTCGCTCACACTCTTATAATGAGTAGAACGAGCTTTACTATCCTCCTCATAAATCCTACAACAATCCACCAAATCAGAAAACCTTCTAATCCTTTGATAACCGATTTCCTGCTTTATCTCAGGATGCAATCCGTTCTCAAACTTTACACACTTAGAAAACTCCGCGGTCGCTTCAGCATAATGTGGATAAAACTACACAAGCTCCACAAACTTAGCAGTATAATCAACAACAGACATATTACCTTGTTTCAATGCCTAAAACTCAATTTCCTTCTTCCCTCTTACATCTTCGGGAAAATACTTCCTCAGAAACTCAATGCTAAATACAGCCCAAGTGATCTCCTCCTCTGCAGCTTCCAACACATGACGTGTAATAACCCACCAATCATCAGCTTCTTCCAGTAACATGTGAGTACCTAGTCTCACCTTCTGATCCTCAGAACAATCCATCACTCGAAAGATTCTCTCAATCTCTTTCAGCCAAATCTGAGCACCATCAGGATCATATCTTCCTTTGAAGACAGGCGGTTTATTCTTCCTGAACTCATCATTACCTGCAGCATTAGGTGCACCCTGCACAGCCCGAGCCATAGCTTACATAGCAGCAGCTAAAGCAGCGTCATTTCTACCAGCCATATTCTGTTCATTTCCAATAACAGCAACTATGGTTAAACAAACAGCTCACCGAACCACAAAGACTAACAAGGACTGACCCAAACTGACACGGACCAGCTCTAATACCACTTAATGTAACACCCCTAATCTATACCCCCAAGCTATTAAAGCGATAAATAAAATTCAAAATTTCATCAGAGTATATTTAAAAATTCACGGCATAGACCGAGGGGGTCGCATCAATTTGAAACAAAATACACATAAACCTGCTCATAAAGATATGCAACAATCAGGTAGCAATTATCAGAGGAACTTGGTTCCTACTACCCACAATTCAAATACAGAATAAAAGCGGAAAATCTGTACTGGAATCTCATATATATATATATATATATATATATATATATATATATATATATACCACAAGAAGTTTGTCCGTCATATACAACATCATACATGTACAATCCAAAAGATACATATACATAAAACAAAATAATCACACTCGATCACCCCGACTACCCGGTGCTACATATCAGAGCCGACCGACAAAAGAATGAAGACCTAAGCTTCACAAAAAGACCTCCAGCATCTAATCTGCAAAGCCTCATAGAGCATTAAAAACAGCAGAAGGGTGAGAAACACAATCATAATACAATTGCATATAATTATATAATAACACACAATTACGCAAACATAATATTCTCACCACACTATACGCCATAAATCAGGTACAAACCAACACCATACATTTCTCACATATCGGTCAAAAAAGCACATCAATCATACACAATACAATTATTACCAACACGAATATTCATATATCAACTCATCAATTTCATTCACAATTCCACACATAAACAAACCATTCATGATTTATGAAAATGCAAGAGACCAACACAACGACTCTATGCATATGCACATGCGGTACCGACTTCCATCAATTCTCAACACCAGTTCACTCAGGAACTATTGGAACCATCGCTCGTTACTTAGTGTAACTCCCCGTCGGGCATACGATGTTCCCCGTTGCTTTCGGTCCTCTTTGTATAAGGCTCACGACGTTTATGGATCTCTTTCGGTCCTCTTTGTATAAGGCTCACGATCCGATCGCTTTCAGTCCTCTTAGTATAAGGCTCACGATCGTCTATAATCATCATTTTCAGTCCTCTTATTTTTTTAAGGCTCACGATGTTATAGCGGATTCCCTCTGGAACCGTTTCGTCGCTCACACCCACTAGGGCACACGACATCACAAGAATGCAAATCATGATGCTCAGCATAAAATGACTCATGACATTCAAATGCACACATATACACATTCCATAATCATGCATATATCAACAAATACCACACATCACATCTTCTTGCCCTTAGGCCACAAGTCATCATCATAACATATATCACGTGCATCTTCATTTCACAACATCACATAAGTCATACAATTCATATCACAAGCATGTTGCATAATAACACGTCAAATGCACATCATTAAAACGGTAAAAGTCAACAAACCACACATTCCAAATTCCTGACATAATTAAATCGGACAACAATCTCAAAAACAATTTAATAAGCAAGAACAACTCAAAAGCTTTCTAATGCACCCAACCGCGCCCCAATCCGACTTACGGATCAAAAGTTATGAAGAAAACAAAATTGCACAAACAGCCATGTTCGCTAGGTGAACCCTCTAGCGAGCATTTGCTACCACCTTCGCTAGGCGAATGTCCAGCGAACCTACTATCAGATAAAAACAGACACAAAGTTCGCTAGGCGAACCCCTTGGCAAACCAAGGCAGCAACAACCAGAACCAAAAAGATACAAACTTCGCTAGGCGAACAGATTAGCGAATATTCGCTGACCTTCGCTAACTGGTTCGCTAGGCGAACCCGCGAAAACTCATTCGCTACTGCTTCGCCCCAGGTTCGCTAGGTGAACCAAGGAAAACCCAGAATTCTGCAGCGCTGTTTCACAACCCAAAAATCATATTTTTCACCCAAAAACTCTTCCAACACAAAATAATGAAATCAGAACATAATCTAATCATGGTAACAAGTGCTCTACCGCATTTACACCAATTTCTAACCGCGAAAACATCGATTTCTATCGTTTATCACATTTCGACCTATATCTAAAAACCAATAAAACTTCCACACAAACATACATAATCATACACAATGATAAGATAATCGAGTTTCGCACCCTTACCCGATTAAATTGCGTGTAGAAAAGTCGGTTGATCGATTCCTAGATTTTCCAAGTTTTCTCTCTATCCCCTTTTCTTTCTCCTTTCTTTCTTCCTCTTTTTCTTCTCTTGTTTTTCTTTCCTTTCTATTTTCCCTCTTTCTATTTCTATTTCTATGAAAAATATAATATCTACCCGACAAAAGACCAAAATACCCCTACACTCAAATATCTCGCAAACGTTCCCAAAACCCGATAAAACCTAATCACGATGAAAAATAACATATTTTCAAATAAAATTCAGAAATAAAATAATATAATAATAAAATAATCAAAACGACTCAATTAAATAAAAATAACCAAAACTGGGGCGTTACAGTTCCGCCGATCAATGAGGATCAGGGAACCGCAGTAGGAACCACTGGGCCTGAAGGTTAAAAACTTCGGGAAGGCGAATATGCCAGGGGCATGATAGCAACTCCTGAAGGTTACAAACTTCGGGAGGCACCGAGAGTCTCGACCATAATGACTATACCACCGCTCGTGGTACACACTGTCCCAGAAGGACAGATTCCATAGATACCTTCTGGTGGAAACGACAACATGTTCGAAAGAATGAATGAGTTCCAGGAACAATTCCTGGGAATGTAGAAAGAACTGCAGGCCCATCGCGGTCAGGATTTATTTGGAAAGGATGCCGCAGACCTCTGTTTGGTCCCTAATGTGAAAGTCTCGCACAAATTCCAGGTGTCCGACTTTGAAAAGTACAAGGGTAACTCTTGCCTTCAGAGTCACTTGGTGATGTACGCTCGGCGAATGTCAGCTCAGACAAAGAATCAGGATTTACTGATTCACTACTTTCAGGATAGTTTAACCGGCGCCGCCCTAAAATGGTACATGGGTTTAAACCGTGCTACGATTAGCACTTTCAGAGATCTTGGCACTGCCTTCGTCCAAGAATATAAATACAATCTGGACATGGCACCCGACAGAGATCAACTCAGATCAATGTCACAAAAGGACAAGGAAACCTTTAAGGAATACGCTCAGAAATAGCGTGAAATTGCCGCTCAAATTTGTCCACCTCTTGAGGAAAAAGAGATGACAAAGATCTTCTTAAAGACCTTAAGCTCATTTTATTACGACAGAATGGTTGCCAGTGCGCCCAGTGACTTCACCGAGATGGTCGGTATGGGATTTCGTCTTGAGGAAGCCGTCCGAGAGGGACGTCTAGTCAAAGACACTGGATCATCAAGTAATACAAAGCGATACAGTAGTGCTCTCCCTAAGAAAAAAGAGCAAGATATTGGGAATATCTCTCTCGAAAAGCAAAGGCGAAGTTATCAGCCAGTAGTGGCTGTGACTCCTGCTATCAATCCTGCGCCCATTTCTACGTATCAACCTCAGGTTGCGCAGAGCCAACCCAATCAGCAAGGGACTCAACAGCCTCTTCAGTAGGCTCGTCCTCCATACAATAAAAACCGTACAACGCGGCCACCAGGATTTGATCCTATACCCGTATTTTACGCAGAACTATTTCCATTACTATTGGCTAAGGGGCATGTCCAGACTAAGTCCTCTCTTATAGTACCAGAAAATCCGCCTTTTTGGTTTAAGGTGGATCAGACTTGCCATTACCATCAAGGAGGACCAGGGCATAACATAGAGAATTGTCTCAATTTCAAATCCGACGTGCAAAAGCTTGTTAGGAGCGGGGTCTTATCTTTCAAGGATACAAATCCTAATGTTCTCACAAACCCGCTGCCTCAACACGAGAAAGCTACAGTCAATTTGATAGAGGGAGAGACTAACAACATCTATCAAATTCATGATGTACTCTTGTTAAGGACCAATCTGGTCAAGATGCATTGCAGACAGAGTGGATATGGCCATGTGCCACCTCATAACTATCACCAGTGTGATATCTGCTCTAAAAGCAATCGAGGATGTTCTGTGGTGCAATTAGCTCTACAGGAACAGATGGATCTCGGATGGATCCAAGAGTACCGAGTTCGTGGAGTTAACATGGTTTACACGAATTCCAACATCATTCAGAACCACGACATCCGTGCAATGAATGCCAACTTGGTGGTGATGCATTCTAGGCAAAGCCAGTATCATAATCTGCCGCGGCATAATTACAGTTCCTGTCTGACTTGCTCGGTAAACAAACAAGGATGCTCTTTTGTACAAGAGTCCCTCCAGCGTCAGATGGATCTTGGGTGGATCCAGGACTACCATGATAGGAATCCCTATCAGATCAACATGATTCAAATCTTTAATATTCGTCTGATGAATACCAGCTTGGTGGAGTTACATGCCAGGCAGGTCCAACTTGGTTTTCTCACCTTGCATGATTATCTGAACTGCAAAGTATGTTGTGAGAGTAACCAAGGGTGTGCTCTCATTCAAAGAACTTTACAACACTTGTTAAACCACTGGTGGCTTCCAATCTATATGGATGAAAACACGCAACAAATCAGTGTGGTTGATGGGAACCCTACTCGGCATCGAAATCAGGATGTCCGATCTATGGAAACTGACCTAGTGAGGTTACATTGTATTCAAAGCGGGCGTGGCCAGGTGCCACCACACAAATATGAACGTTGTAGAGTCTGTTTGGAAAGTAACCAAGGTTGTTACCTTGTGCGAGCATCTCTTCAGGGTCAGGTGGATCGTAGAGAGATTCACCCATATCCGAGTTCCGGACCAATCAACTGGGCGTCGGACTACCTCGCTGATCAAATTGAGGATGTTGTCGTAATCTCTGATCATCAAAAGGCTAGGGATGTTTGTACCATCATCCCTCTACTTGACGAATCGAGAGTTCCCAACCAGGAACGGATCGAAATTGCTTACGATGGTCAGAAAAATCAGAAGGCTCCCATAGTCATCTATCTACCGGGACCATTACCGTATGAATCAACTAAGGCTATCCCTTACAAATACGGTCCAACAACGGGGTTTAAAACAAGCAATCTGCATGATGGTATGATTTGTGTTTAGAAGAGATAGAGGAAATGCAAGAGTGTGTGCAGTGTATTTCTTTTACTGCTTGTTTTTATTATTGAGTTATTTTTTAGGATTACCATTTTCTGAAAAAACAACAAGAGAAAATAGCAATTAATGCGGACATTACAGAACGACATTATTTTATTAATGAACAAGTCGATTCTTAAAATTACAGCCCTATAAAACAAAAATTTGTCGCTTTGGGCAAAGCGAAGAGGGAAATTTACAGAAAGTGAGCCCTATCAAAACATCCGTTTCACCTGGGCAGGGTGAAAGGTTAAAGACGACAATTACTCTGACTTATGAACAATCTTCGGAACATCGACAACAACCCATTGGTGGCGAACTCCTCGGTGAATCACAAAGTCTGGCACCTTCCTTGATTTGTCTTCAGAAATAACACTGATTTTTGGTGGAGCAGGATCATTGGAATCTGTCTCCTAGGCAGAGTTGTCGTAGGAGGATTCCTATGTTGCATTTTGCATAGCATTGGTGCTCTCAGGTAGATCTCCCCATCCAGTTGGCTGGATGTCTTCGAGCCTAATACGAGAGCTTTCGGGAGCAGTGTACTTGACCATATAGTCGTATTTCCCACTTGGTTGTCCCAGGGTGTCCCACACTTCTTTGGAACCGGATGAGTCATCCTTCTCGATGACGTTGACCTCTAGAAAAGCATAGTTGATGAATTCAAGTCCTGCAAACATTACAAATTCATCGTCGTACTGGACGTTTTCTGAATGACCTGATTGTTGATCCTATGACATGGTGGGGACGCAGGTATTCTTTTTAATGATGCTCAGCTGATTTTCATTGTTCGACTAATTTCCTTGCCCCAAGTCTCCTAGATACGGCTGCAACATTGGCAGGCCATCCATCGGGCCATAATAGTGTTGGTCAAAGTTGACCTTCATCAGAGTGTCCTCCTCTAATGAGTTTGGTGGAGCACGGCATAATTCCGGATCACAATCTCCTTATATCATTTCGACATTTGACCTCGGTATAAATCTCGGGCTCTGTGTAGGAAAGCAAACGGGCGTAGGCACCTCTTCCTGAGACGTATATCCGTCCTTGTTAAGATAGGACTCCCATTCTTCCTCCATATCAGAGGAATCATCTTTATTGATGGTATGCACTTCTTGAGGCACTGGGTGAAGGAAACCTCCACTGTGGAAGAATTCTTGAATGGGATGAAGACTTTCATTGCTGGTAGTAGCTGTCTGGGTACAGGCTGCAGAAAAACCAAGACCCTTCTTTGTTTTATTGTCAGTAGGAATGACTAGCTGTCCCCATCCTGTTGTATTGGTACTCTCGACCGCTTTGATAGCATCTTTGTATGAGGAAATGGAAGTTCCCCCTTCGGATTGATTGTCCTTGCTCACCAATAGTGCTTGGAATTGAGTTCCAATAACCTCCTCGGGTTCTACACAAGTAGATGATGATAAGTTACTCACGAACAAGGCTTGTTCTCCACAGACCGTGATGAGCTGGTTGTTCTGGACGAACTTTAACTTTTGATGGAGGGTCGAGGTGACCGCCCCAGCCTGATGTATCCAAGGTCTTCCTAATAAACAACTGTACATTGCCCGGATGTCCATGACCTGGAAAGCGACTTGGAAAGTGTGATGACCAATAGTTATGGGAAAGTCGACTTTGCCGATAACCTTTTTTCTGGACCCGTCAAATGCTTTCACGACGACCTCACCGGTTCTCATCGGGGGTCCTTTGAAGGATAATTGTATCAAAGTGGACTTCGGCATAACATTTAGGGCTGACCCTGTGTCTACCAGTACGCTGGCAAAAGCATCGCCCTGACAGCTGACCGTGATATTGAGCGTCATGTTATGACGGCGACCCTCTTCAGGTAATTCCTCATCACTAAATCCCAAGTTATTGCAGGAAGTGATGTTAGAGACAATGCTATCGAACTGTCTGATTGTTACATCCTGTTCTACAAAGGCTTGCTCCAATACTTTCTGTAGAGCCTCCCTGTGCGCTTCTGAACTGAGTAAAAGTGACAGCACAGAGATCTTTGAAGGATTTTGTAATAGCTGATCAACAATGCTGTATTCACTCCTTTGGATGAGCTTCAGTATCTCATCATTATTTTTCAAAAGGTCGGGATTACTGGATTGACCGACCGGTGGATTGGGAACTTCTGTCTGAGGTTCCTTTTCTTTGGTAAGTTCTCCAACTCCTCGGTTGAAGATTCGACCACTCCGTGTTACTCGACTGATGTCTGCAATATTCACGATGGAGGGTAATGGAATTTCCTTTCCATTCTCGACTGTTGTTGGACCGTATTTGTAAGGGATAGCCTTAGTTGATTCATACGGTAATGGTCTCGGTAGATAGATGACTATGGGAGCCTTCTGATTTTTCCGACCATCGTAAGCAATTTCGATCCGTTCCTGGTTGGGAACTCTCGATTCGTAAAGTAGGGGATGATGGTACAAATATCCCTAGCCCTCTGATGATCAGAGATTACGACAACGTCCTCAATTTGATCAGCGAGGTAGTCCGGGCCCAGTTAATTGGTTCGGAACCCGGATATGGGCGAATCTCTCTACGATCCACCTGACCCTGAAGAGCTGCTCGCACAAGGTAACATCCTTGGTTACTTTTAGAACAGACTCTACAATGTTCATAGTTGTGTGGTGGCACCTGGCCACACCCGCTTTGAATACAATGTAACCTCACTAGGTCAGTTTCCACAGATCGAACGTCCCGACTTTGATGCTGAGTAGGGTTCCCGTTGGTAGTACTAATTTGCTGGGTGTCTTCATCCATATAGATTGGAAGCCACCAGTGATTCAACAAGTGCTGAAGGGTTTCCTGGACAAGGGCACAACCTTGATCATTTTCGCAACCCTCCCTACAACTCTAATAATCATGTGATACCAGGAACCCGAGCCGAACCTATTTAGCATGTAACTCCACCAGGCTGGTATTCATCAAGCGAATATCAAAGATTTAAATCATGTTAATCTGATAGGGATTCCTATCATGGTAGTCCTGGATCCATCCAAGATCCATCTGACGCTGGAGGGCCTCTTGCACAAAAGAGCATCCCTGTTTGTTTATCGAGCAAGTCAGACAGGAACTGTAATCGTGCCGCGGCAGATTATGATACTGGCTTTTCCTGGAATGCATCGCCACTAAGTTGACATTCATTGCACAGATGTCATGGTTCTGAATGATGTTAGAATTCGTGTAAACCATGTTAACTCCACGAACTCAGTGCTCTTGGATCCATCCGAGATCCATCTGTTCCTGTAGAGCTGATTGCACCACAGAACATCCTCGATTGCTTTTAGAGCAGATATCACACTGGTGATAGTTATGAGGTGGCACATGGCCATATCCACTCTGTCTGCAATGCATCTTGACCAGATTGGTCTTAAAAAGAGTACATCATGAATTTGATAGACGTTGTTAGTCTCCCCCTCTATTAAATTGACTGTAGCTTTCTCGTGTTGAGGCAGCGGGTTTGTGAGAACATTAGGATTTGTATCCTTGAAAGATAAGACCCTGCTCCTAACCAGCTTTTGTACGTCGGATTTGAAATTGAGAGAGTTCTCTATGTTATGCCCTGGTCCTCCTTGATGGTAAGGGCAAGTCTGATCCACCTTAAACCAAAAAGGTGGATTTTCCGGTACTATAAGAGGGGACTTAGTCTGGACATGCCCCTTAGCCAAAAGTAACAGAAATAATTCTGCGTACAATACGGGTATAGGATCAAATCCTGGTGGCCCTGTTGAGTCCTTTGCTGATTAGGTTGGCTCTGCGCAACCTGAGGTTGATACGTAGAAATAGGCGCAGGATTGATAGCAGGAGTCACAGCCGCTACTGGCTGATAACGTCGCCTTTTCTTTCCGAGAGAGATATTCCCAATATCTTGCTTTTTTTTCTTAGGGAGAGCACTACTGTATCGCTTTGTACTACTTTATGATCCAGTGTCTTTGACTAGACGTCCTT
Source organism: Lathyrus tuberosus (assembly GCA_022829125.1). Taxonomy (NCBI): domain Eukaryota; kingdom Viridiplantae; phylum Streptophyta; class Magnoliopsida; order Fabales; family Fabaceae; genus Lathyrus; species Lathyrus tuberosus. The sequence goes on along the minus strand of JALAZF010000012.1, from coordinate 17,805,948 downwards.
ATTGGACGGCTTCCTCAAGACGAACTCCCATACTGACTGTCGCTCCCGGGATTTTCATCCAAGTACAAACGCGAAAGTGGCACCGAACAGAGTCGCCAACAATGTGTATTTATCCCAAGAGAGGGAAAGGAAACACTGCGTAAACCTGAGGGAAGGAAAGAGCATGGTCTTGCGACCAAGAGAACTGGATTCGGGAGTCGGTTACGCGTGAGAAAAGTATTAGCACCCCCACGCGTCCATCGTACCCGATGGGATCCACGTTTGCTTGTCTTGATCAAAGGGTGTCGTCAACTGGAGCTCCGCTGCTACTGGAAATGAAAAGGAACTGCTGGCTAGACAACCGGAAAAGGAAGGGAAAGAGAAAGAGAGAAAATGTAGGGAAAATAAAAGAAGTGCTCGCATGGGCCCTACCCCACTGCCTACGTATCTCATCGGGAGCATGAGAATCAGAGCGACGTAGTTCCCCTCACTAGGGATGGATTGTTTGTCTTTTTTAGGGAACGACTGACGTTCTAGCTCAGGTGTTGCAGGCTCGCTGGTCCGAGTGCGTTACCATCTTGCATGAGAAAAGAATTCCCGAAGGAAAGACGTTGTTGTTTGTTTTTGTCTTTTAAGAAAGAAATGTTTTGTTTATGTGCGTTTTCTAACACATATCGTATTTAAGTCCCTCATGTAGGATCGAATGCCTCGCATATCGACCCAAGATGGGACGTATGCTAAACATTCCCAAAGAAATGAGAGAAGACCCCTCACCTCCTGGTTCCTACATGAAAGGCCTAAATACAATATTTGTTATGCCTTTATTAAGTGGTTTTTACTTTTATTATGAGAAGAGAAGAAGACTCAAAGGTTTGAAAGAAAAATGCTAAGGAGAAACTAGGTCCTAATGTTAGCATGCAAAGATTGATCCTATGGTTGAGGTTTAAGAAAGGGAAGTCTACCTAATGTTAGCATACATGGATTGCTATCCTAATGTCTCTCCTACCTCCGACTTAATCAAAAATTAAGTGGAGCTAGGAATCCTACGGGATCATGCCATCAGACAAGTAAACACAGGATGAATCAATCACAAAATGAACTAAAAGCAACGAAAGAATAAACAGTGTCAGTCAGCTACAATGTCACATAATCAAAGTAAAAAAGGGGAAGCTTTAACCAAGGGGTCATATCAACCGAGGAAAACAAGCTAGCTATGGGAAATAAGTGTACTCATCCGATGGTATCGAGAACCATGGAGAGCAGAGTAAGAAAGGGGGAGATGTGAATCAGATCCCATAAGCATCACCATTGGTCAATGCGAGCTATAGACAAGGTGTGGGGGTTTGATTACTAAACCCTTCTTCCACTGACAGACTCGAAAATAGGAGCAGGTGATGTTCAAAGCTTCAATCATGTAATGAGAGCTAAGAGCGACTCAACTAGAATAACGGGGGTTGATTACGAACCCTACCTTCCGTCAATTGCCTCCTTGGAGGTCATACCAGGGGAAATGGGGATGGGACGCCTCATAGAGGTATTCAGGGACAATATTAAACAGTCACAAACAGAGCCTCCTTTGAGGACTTCCATCATTGCCGACCAAGTGGCACGGACTCCCAATCCTTCTTCTCACGGCATGAAAAGGAAAAATGCGGAATTAGTAAAAGAGAAGAGAAGTAATACCGAACGGATATCAATCCGTAGCAATGTAAGCAAACTATAAGCAAACCGACAAGCTTCTAGTAACCTAGCATAAATGAACAAAGGTGTTAGAAATCGAAACGGATCCGTGAAAGGCATGGAACCAAATGCTCTTCAAAAAACAATAAAACAAGGCCATAAGCCATAAACAGCAGCAACAACAGCGCTCCAGCACCTGCATAGCTGTAAAAACTAGCAACAAGTAAAAACAGTCTATAACAGCTACTATTTACAGAACAAAATGGGTGTATATGCAGCCATATAGAACAACAACATCTTACAGCACACTTTGTGCACAGCAGCTGTGTATGTTACAACAACTTCTACATTTAAATCACTTATCAAGTCAAGTGAGAATCACTACAAAACAAACTCAAAGGTTAGTCAAAATTCAAATAGAGTTTGTCAACAAGAAGTAAATGAAATCAATACTAAATGTAGACCACAATTAGCCACAAATCTATGTAAAACACATTAAAGAATATTAGCAAAGTTACCAAATGAAACTATTATGAAAATTAGTCAAAGTTAGCATCTAAGATCCAATGAAAAGATCAATAAGAAGTAATTGAAATCAATACTAAAATGTAAACAACTCCTAGTAAAAAACCAACACGTAACTAATATTAATAACTATTAACAAAGTTACCAAATAAAACTATTAAAATGATTAGTCGATGATAACATTAAAACTAAGTATAGTCAATGTTAGAAATTAGCTTCTAATTCTAAAGCAATTTGTGGACAATTAAGCCGAAAATCATTTAGTGCAATTAAACAAAACAATTAGTAAGCATTTAGGCAAAAACAATTAATAAGCAATTAAGCTAAAAATGATTGGTACACTTAATCAAAAAAACAATTAAGGAATGATTGAGCCACAAATCAATTATTGAGCAATTAAGCTAAAAAATAATTATTCAAATCCAATCTACTTAGTCAAATTAAAACTAATTACTACAACCTAAGATTTATTGAAACTTAGTTCTAATCCAAAATTATCTAAATTCAATTATAAATCAATCAACCTAAGTTAAAACTAGTCATCAACCTAATTAATCAACACAAAAATCTAAAAACTAAAATCATAATCAAATAGCATGGAAGATGAAGTCAGGGGGTGTAGTATTGAAAGTGGGAGCGTGGAATATAGTCAAGCGCAAGGTCCTTCTCTTTCAACCAGAGGGGGGGGGGGGGGGGGGGGGGGGGGTGCATGATGTGAAATAGGGGTGTGTAGATAGAATTCCATGGATCTTGGACTCAGGTTTCACATACCCGGTCCGTATCCTCAAAGCGGAGGGTTAAAATCCCTAAATCATCCATACATGATATTCTCTACTATTCCCTTGCCGTTTCCTTCGCCGTTCATCTTCTTCTTCTCCGATGTACTCTTCCCTTTTCTTCTTCTCCGTTCACTCAAAAAACCTACTTGCGACCAAACTCGACACCATCGTCTCCGACAACACAACCCGTAACCCTAGCCTGCCTCTAAACAACTTGTTTGCGTCGCCGCTCATGGATGCGTCTCCTCAACATTAAATCAGACTCGAGTTATGTAAAAACACTTCATGATAACAGCTAAGAGCGAAAGTGTTCACCTGAAAAATGAAGCTTCACCGAGGTACGTTAATGGCTTTTATTCGAATCTGCTTCTTCTTCTACTCGTGTTCTTCCATTAGAGTTGAATTACTGAAGCTTGGAATTGCCAGGTTTTGTGAGTATCATTGACGCATTGGAGTTCTTGATTTTGCAGGTTGTAAATTCGCTGGTGCGAGAGTTGCGCGATTGAGATGTTGATGCGCAGAGGTTTTCGGTGATTTGTTGATACCGCAAATCTTCCGAATTCTCGGTTGTTGCAGGTGCTTAACGGTGGTGAATCTCGTCGTGTGAATGTTGTTGAACTTCTGCAGTGTTTGAATTGCAGTTGTTGCGTTCTTGCAGAAGACTTGGCGTTGTAGTAAAATCGGTCTCTTGTGATTTTCTGCAGGTTTGGCTAGGTTGAAGATTATTGACGATGATGGATTGAAGATGGAGAATTCGCTGCGGTTTTTGCGGTGCAGAGGAAGAAAGCTATGGTGTTTTGGAGCTTTTTTTTTCTTTTTTGTGTGTCGTCAAGGAAAATTGCAGAAGCTGATTGTGTCAAGAAGAAGAGAGGGAATGGATTCAGAGAGAGGTTGTTAGAAAGTCCTCGAAAAATCTGTTAGAGAATGAGTTTTGTTAGCATCAGTTATGGCAGTTAGTTCTGTTAGAAAAATCAAGTTTTCTGTTATGAGAAGCAGTTAGAAGTTAGGATTAATGTTAGGGAAAGTTATGAAGTGTTGGTTATGTTGGTATGTATTAGCAGGTTTTTCTTACTGTTAAAATGGTGAGTCGGTTTTTGGTTGTAGAATTGGTTTATGAATGTTAGTGTTTTTTCCTTATTCTGAATTCTGTTGAAATTTCAAATACAAGTTTGCAATTGAACTGCTGTGTTGAGTTCACCGCTCTGTACTTAGTTTCTGCACTATGTCATGATAACCTTTCTGTAAAGTATTTCTATTGAAAACCTGCTCATACATAGCGTTGGTCAAGCGGCTCACCAAACACATAACATCTAGAAAGAGATAATCTATCTCTACTCCTGCTCCTATGTTACCGTCACAATATACACATACAGAATCCAGTAGAATATCATGCTGAACCACTTCAGCAAAGGCGTGAAACATCCATTAGGGCCCCAATGACATGTATATTTGAAATTAGAAATACGGATAGGAAATGAGTTTGACAAAGTGGATCTTAAGGAAAGGTTAATTCAAAAATGGAACTGGATTATGATTGATTTAATGGAAATGTAAATGGGCTACAACGGTTTGAAGTAGATAATTGGATGTGAATTGGAAAAAATGGATTAATGGATATTTATAGAAAAAAATGGTTTAATGTGATTAAAAATGGATATTGAAAGGAGTGAATTGATTATTTGAATGGATAGGTGTAGAAAGTGATTATGGATTTTGGTTAGAAATAAAATGGATATATGGACATGAGCTAAATGGATTTACCATGGAATTGGATGTTGAATTAGGTTTGGATATGTAAAATGGATTTGAAAAAATGGACATTTGAAGTTGAAAACGGATATAAGAAAAAATGATATGGATAAAGAATAAAAATGAAATATGGATAAAAGTGGATACGGTTTTAACAAATGGACATTGGATAGTGAATGTGGATATTTATGGATTATTGATGTGGAAAGGATATTTGAATTGAAAAATGGATATGTATTTGGTTATGAATGTGGATTCTAAAACGAATATCAAAATGGTTATGGGTTAAAAAAAGGAGTTGTGTCTCGAATTACATGATCACATTCAATCCACATCAAGCTTCAGATCCAATACAAACTCATGTCCTGAATGGCTCCCCATCTTCAATCAATAGACTCAGTCGAATCGAACACATGTAATTCTAACCAATGCTTCTCAGTTGACGACTATCCACGAATTCAACCCTGAATGAGGAACCTTGATTCACCTTGAATGCACACTGATGAGGAAATGTCCTGAACAGAGAAAGAACCAAACCCTGATTCACACCCAATAAAACCTGACCCAACGCCTCTGATGAATCCTCTGAATAGAAAATTTCAAGGACCAGACTTCAAATTCTTGCAAATAGAAAACCCTTATTTAGAGAAATGCTCTGATCTCATGTCTCAGAAAACCAATGCGATGATATGATTATGAGTCATGACCTAATGGATATGCAGATGGATGCGAAACAAAAGCCAAAAAAGATAGGGCAAATTTTGGGGTGCTACAGCTGCCCCTATTCAACCAACTTGGACCTGAAGGGATGATAGCAACTGTTTTCAGACATTCAAGGTACAAGGCGATTGAATACAAAAAGAACCGCAAAATTTGCTAACCGCGAGGAGAGAAAATATTACTGGAGCCCAGTCACACTTTGCAAAGGAATCAGACAGAAAAACAACATACCCCACGAACCACGTCGTCAAAGGGGTTTGACGGGAAGAAAAATGGAACCCGACTGAAAGGACACATCGTCAAAGTAATTTGACGGCAGGAAGACTCAACGGAAGAAACACATTGTCATAGGGATGACAGGAAGACGACTCGGCCAAACGAAGCACATTGTCATGGGGACGACAGGAAGAAAACTCGACACCCGACCGAAAGGACACAACGTCAAAGCAATTTGAGGGCAGGAAAACTCAACCAAAGGAAACACGTTGTCATAGGGATGACAGAAAGAAGATGAACCCCAAGAAACACCTCGTCAAAGGGTTGACGGGAAGAGGACTCGACCAAAGGAAACACGTTGTCATAGGGATGACAGAAAGAATACTCGACACCCGACCGAACGAAGTACATTGTCATGGGGATGACAGAAAGAAGACTCGACACCCGACCGAACGAAGCACATTGTCATGGGGATGACAGGAAGACGACTCGACCACAGGAAACCCGTTGTCATAGGGATGACAGAAAGGAAACCTGACTTAGGGAGCACATCGTCAAAGGGGTTTGACAGAAAGAAAACCATACGAGGAAACACATCATCAAAGGGGTTTGATGGAAAGGAAACCTGACCGAAATATCATCATCAAGGGGTTGATGGACAATGACTGGTCGAGGGTAAGATCGACGTATGATCTACGACCTAAAAGAAAGGTAAGCAAAGGGTTGATTGTAATGTCTGCTGGGGATCTGTCACCGTCTTGACTGAAAATTGTTTTGGGCTTTCGCGCAAGATACCAAATCTGGCTTATGCTTCGCATGCACATGTTTGAATTTTCTTTCTATGGCGTAATGCTCCATACGAAATGGAAATGCTACGTGATTTGAGGATGCAATGATCACTATATGCAAAAATGTTGACGCATGCTCGGGCTACCGGGGAAAGAAGGATGTGCCAAGTACGATTGGACTTTGCTGGCAAGGACAGGTGAAACCTGATGGTGATTGCTTTTTCAAAGGCGAAATCTTTCTGGGTACCAATGGGGATTGGATTTTGTATGAAGTGCCAATAGGGATTGGACTTCAGGTTTGAAGGGAACGCCAATAGGGATAAGGCTTCAGGATTTTTAGCAAGATGCCAGCAAAGTGGGCTATGGATGAAGGTGCCGAGCAAGGTTTGACTTTAGATTTCTGTTTGGTTTTACAAGGTTTCATGCAATGCTATGCTAATGATTATGCGATGATGATTATGCAATGATGTTTATGATATGCAACAGGACCACTCCAGCAAAATAAATGCTGAAGAGACGAGGCCAACTCCGCTGGGGATAACAAACTGAATCGCCTTTAGGGTCATAACTGCTCGAGACCCCAATCAAACCTCCATTCTGCAGGAAAGTACGAGCAACAAACTTCTGCTGGAGAAACAGCTCAGGAATCTTGCTGAAGAAAAGTGCCAATGACGATCTTTGAATTGCTGGGGAATGCTAACCACCACCCAAAAATATGCTTGGGGATAATGGTTGATAATATCAACTCTGCCAGGGGACCATATCAGACTTACTCCTTTGTTTGATGCTTGCCTCTTACCCTTACTCTGTTGGGGAGATGGGAACAACTTTACCGCAAACTGGGGAAGCACAAACCTAACACTCTTATCCTGTACGGTAATATGAACTCTCGCTGAAAAGAAATAAACTCCGTCACACTGGCTAGGGGAGAGCGAACTCATAAACTCTTGCTGGGGAGAATAATCACCATCTCCATAATGCTTTACTGAGTGATAACACTTCAGCTATCTCTGTTAGGGAGAGAGACTCTATTGGGGACGTCACGTGTTAACTATCACCATGAACCCTGCAGATGTGATATGACCAAAAGAGGTGCTCTGATGCGGCATAACCTGTAAATGAACATGTCTTTAAGATCCGGCATATCTTGCCCCATGACTTTGATTAACCGTCCTCCGGAGAGAATAACCTCTTGCGCTCTTAGGGTGACCTGCCCCAACCTTGAAATGATTTGTGCCCCTGTCTGGCTGATCGGTGAAGGAGTACCTTTAACTGACCTTTGAGAGATTTGTTGAATCTCGACTTGATTGCCCCAGATTCTTGACATAATTGTCCCAGATTAACTGAATCTTGGAATGAATCGCCCGTTTGGTATGACTTGCCCCGGCTCAACGGAGTACTCAGGCACTTTGCACCTTAGATTAATCAATCTTTCCATTGTAGAAACTTTCCTAATGTCAAGTACTGACTCGCAAGTAAAACAATTCGTTTTGAAAAGATAATTTTGATGCAATGCATATGAGAGTTTTGAAATCCAAGTGTGTTCACTGGAAAAATGTTATGACATGTGGTGAACGAATCACTGATTAGAATGTCACATCGATACCAACATGAATGGTAAGAAAGTCCTTTTGGGAGTCAGAACTGACGCGATTTTAACCGAAGTATGCTTTCGAAAAAACCCTGCTTCAATTAGGTCTTTCGAAGGTTGTAACGTGGCCTGGTTCACGGTTTAAGAAAGAAAGGATATAAGGCTCAAAGTTTTATTTTAACCCACCCATTGTCCTTGATGTTCTCCAGTCCTACGTTCAGCTGACTCGACACAAGCGCTCGCCTTTCAAAAAGTTAATGAATGGTAAGAGGATGGAAGGAACCCACACGGTTTTCGGAGTGACCGTTACCCCTTTTTACTTTGGTGTCTGTGGTCACACGACTCGTTCTTTGCTCGAGGATTTTTCTTTTGTAATCCTTTTGTTTTTCATTCTTTTGTTTTTGATATCCCTTATTTTTGCCTGGACTTATTCTTTTTGAATTTTTCGATTTTGAAGTCCAGCGGGATGCCCTAACTTTTGCATAAGTCACTTGTATTCATGTTTTGACTTAGCGGGCTTTCTTTTTTTTTTTTTTGAACAAATCGTGTGACACAGGTTTGTCTTGACTTGTAAAGGGTTGTGACCGCCTCACTCTTCGGTTGGTGAGGGATAACCATGGATGTAATTGATCCTCGAACAGAACACTCCTTTTGAAATTTGAACGCACGGTCAAATTAACTGACACCTACCCTGCCCCAGGTTAAGATTGAGGGTTTTTCATTTTCAGAAATAAACTCCTACTACTAGGCTCAATGGGGGTTGCAAGGGATTATCTTCCTTATGTCTCCGGTGTTTAGGAATTTGAAACAATGCCTGTACATCATCAACAGGGTTTTTGTTCAAAAGCATACAATCGGAAGTTTTGCGCCTTTTAATTTCGTCATCCTCCTTAGAATCCTGCTTAAACAAGCATATGATATCGATAAAAAGTATGAGTGAACATGACTGGATTTAATCAAAACATGCATATTCATTTCATTATCATTATCAATTAAAAACAGACAAGTTTTACAAATGAGTTTGCACTTTTTAACAGAAAAGAAACTACAAATGCAAAGAAATTACATGATCTGAGAGATTGCCAGCTTTGAGGAACTGGGCTTTCCAATCTTGATTTGCTAATGAGCTAGCCATCTTCAGAATTGCTCATCGAAGTCATTCTAATAATCATCTGCACAACTGCTCTCAGTGACTTCTTTCATAACCTGAACTGATGAACCCACATAACTGGATGAAGGAGAATTGTTGATCTGAATACCTTGAGGCTTGAATGAGAACATGTTCGAGTCAAGCAGTGTTTGAATCTTGCTCCTGAGCACCTTACAGTCTTCAGTTGAATGCCCCTGTGCCCCAGCATGGTAGTCACAACGGGCTTTAACATCAAAACCGGGTGGATACGGAAAAGGCACCAGCTTTAAATCCTTCGGCAATATAAGTCCACCTCTGATTAAATCTGGTAACATCTGACTGTATGACATTGGCAAATGAGTGAAATTCCTCTCTGGCTTCCTTGGCCTTTGTCTGGCGTGCTGACGCGGCTAACGGCGATATGACGGTTGACTCTGAGGAGGTCTCTGATTTGCAGAAGAATATTGTCCCTGATATGAAGACCCATAAGATTGTTGACCCTGAACAGTTGATATGTCTGAACACCGAGAACGAGGTGGTGAAGATTCCTGAATGGAACTATTTTCTTCCTCACATTCTTCTTGAGAACTGACAACTGATTCATTTCCGTTAGCTTGGAAGTTCGAGAGGCCTTGGGGCTTTCCACAATTGATCAGTCTCTCGATGCGTTCTCCCACCATTACCAGGCCAGAAAATTTTGCTGCCCCATTGACAATCATCTTTTCCAAGTACGGCCCTTGCAAGGTATCCATGAACAAATCAACCAATTCTCTATCCGAAAGTGGTGGTTGAACACGATCGGCTAACTCTCTCCATCTCTGAGCATACTCTCGGAAGGATTCGTTATCTGCTTGAGACAAGTCTTGCAAATGCATTCGACTGGGAGCCATGTCAAGATTATAATCGTACTGCTTCACAAAGGCGTTGGCTAGATCTGACCATGATCGGACGCTACCACTCTGCAACTGCAAATACCAATACAAAGATGCCCCACTCAGACTGTCTTGGAAACAGTTGATCATGAGCTTATCATTGTCGACATGTGAGGTCATTCTTCTGCAGAACATCACCAAATGTAGCCTCGGACAACTATCTCCTTTGTATTGCTCAAACTTCGGCATTTTAAACTTTGGAGGCATTACCGGGCGGGGCACCAAACACATGCTTGAAGCACTCAAATCAAGATTATCACGCCTCTCCAGGGCTTTAATTTTCTCATCCTACACACGGTATCTTTCGTCATCAACAGATCGTGGATCCTTAGGATTCATCTTTGGAACTACCCCTCGGACATCTGGCACAGAGAATGCAAAACTCTTATAATCATCGGCTTCAAGAGAAGATGAATGTCCATCTCGGACAAAAGGAGGTTCTTGCTCAACTTGATTCTCGACAGGGATCCGCACCGGCTGAGTTTGGGCAACATTGCTCGCCGGAGGTGGAATGACATTCTCATTTCTTTGAATATTGGCCTCTCCCCTTGTCATGGCTCTCATAGCTTCTACCAGTTGGTCCAACTGACTCTTCATCAATTCAACATCGGCCTGAGTCACAAAATGATTATGTTCCCCAGAGTTCATGATCCTTCCCAAGGTTGATTCAAGTCCAATATAAAAGTCGGGAAATCAAACTACAGTTCAGATAAAGGATGGATGAGCTCACTAGTCTGGCCTGGAGAAAGGATATGCAAAAATGATGCAAGATGCAAATGCAATGCAATAATATGAATGCAATAAGACATGGGATCACAGCTTCCATAAAATTTGAATAACCATTGTGCTGTGCTGATGACGGAATAAGTTCATGAGTCTGTTTTGAAGAGAATACCGGAATAACTAGAATAACCAGGCTGATAAGTCTACACTGATAGGAAAACCAGAATACTGGGTTGGTTGAAGGTTACGGTTACCTGCAAACCTGTAAACAACCCGCCCCTCTCACATGTGGGTACTAGGATGTTCAGTATCCCGGGCTCTCAAGTCGAGAAATGATGATACGTTCACCATTTCTGGTTTGGCATCATCATCAATCGAGGAGGCCTTAACTGATTCTCCAAAACGAAAGGTCCTCAGCTTCTGGCACTGAGGTTGAGAAGCAATAGTACATTATCCCTCGGGGTACAGTACTATCGCCAATCGAGGAGTGCCTCCACTGATTCTCTTTCAAAAAGGATATCCTATAGCAAGTTCCCAGCATTGGGTCCTTGGATCGAGAATGTGCAATGGGTTTGCCACAGAACGTGGTCTGCCACTGTCACATCTCGGGAGGAGTGCCGCAACTGAGTCCTCGGGAATGGTCACCAGAGTCGACAGCTTTCTAGGTCAACATCCTGAAATGCGCAAGAAACGCACATCGGAACTTGTCCCAAGATAGCCTCGTCTGGCTGTGAATTTCGTGATTACCCAACGTACACAGATGGTACGTAGGTCCCACTACTCTCCACTCTAAATCTAAGTGTGCACTCAAGCCTTGGTAATGGGCTCATCTCTCAGAAATCCCATCCCGCCAAACAGACAGAACAGTGTAATCCAGTATAATATATGAAATGTAAATGCTAACATGCTGTAAATATGGTACAAGTAATAAAATACAGTAAACAACAAATACAAGATAACAGTAAACACCCAATGAAAGAAAAGCAAACAAGCGCTAGGATTGACTCGCTTAGGATGGACCACCAATAGGTTAACCTGTCCCCAGCAGAGTCGCCAGCTGTCGCTCCCGGGATTTTCATCCAAGTACAAACGCGAAAGTGGCACCGAAACAGAGTCGCCAGCAATGTGTATTTATCCCAAGAGAGGGAAAGGAAACACTGCGTAAACCTGAGGGAAGGAAAGAGCATGGTCTTGCGACCAAGAGAACTGGATTCGGGAGTCGGTTACGCGTGAGGAAGGTATTAGCACCCCCACGCGTCCATCGTACCCGATGGGATCCACGCTTGCTTGTCTCGATCAAAGGGTGACGTCAACTGGAGCTCCGTTGCTACTGGAAAGGAAAAGGAACTGCTGGCTAGAGAACCAGAAAAGGAAGGGAAAGAGAAAGAGAGAAAATGTAAGGAAAATAAAAGAAGTGCTCGCATGGGCCCTACCCCACTGCCTACGTATCTCATCGGGAGCATGAGAATCAGAGCGACGTAGTACCCCTCACTAGGGATGGATTGTTTGTGTTTTTTAGGGAACGGCTGACGTTCTAACTCAGGTGTTGCAGGCTCACTGGTCCGAGTGCGTTACCATCTTGCAAGAGAACGAGGAGGAGCACATTCGCACGTTGAGAATGAGTAAGATGAGAAAAGAATTCCCGAAGGAAAGACGTTGTTGTTTGTTTTTGTCTTTTAAGAAAGAAATGTTTTGTTTATGTGGGTTTTGTAACACATATCATATTTAAGTCCCTCATGTAGGATCGAATGCCTCGCATATCGACCCAAGACGGGACGTATGCTAAACATTCCCAAAGAAATGAGAGAAGACCCCTCACCTCCTGGTTCCCACATGAAAGGCCTAAATACAATATTTGTTATGCCTTTATTAAGTGTTTTTTACTTTTATTATGAGAAGAGAAGAAGACTCAAAGGTTTGAAAGAAAAATGCTAAGGGGAAACTAGGTTCTAATGTTAGCATGCAAAGATTGATCCTATGGTTGAGGTTTAAGAAAGGGAAGTCTACCTAATGTTAGCATACATGGATTGCTATCCTAATGTCTCTCCTACCTCCGACTTAATCAAAAATTAAGTGGAGCTAGGAATCCTACGGGATCATGCCATCAGACAAGTAAACACATGATGAATCAATCACAAAATGAACTAAATGCAACGAAAGAATAAATAGTGTCAGTCAGCTACAATGTCACACAATCAAAGTAAAAAGGGGAAGCTTTAGCCAAGGGGTCATATCAACCGAGGCAAACAAGCTAGCTATGGGAAATAAGTGTACTCATCCGATGGTATCGAGAACCATGGAGAGCAGAGTAAGAAAGGGGGAGATGTGAATCAGATCACATAAGCATCAGCATTGGTCAATGCGAGCTATAGACAAGGTGTGGGGGTTTGATTACTAAACCCTTCTTCCACTGACAGACTCGACAACAGGAGCAGGTGATGTTCAAAGCTTGAATCATGTAATGAGAGCTAAGAACGACTCAACTAGAATAACGGGGGTTGATTACGAACCCTACCTTCCGTCAATTGCCTCCTTGGAGGTCTTACCAGGGGAAATGGGGATGGGACGCCTCATAGAGGTCTTCAAGCACAATATTAAACAATCACAAACAGAGCCTCCTTTGAGGACTTCCATCATTGTCGGCCAAGTGGCACGGACTCCCAATCCTACTTCTCATGGCATGAAAAGGAAAAATACGAAATTAGTAAAAGAGAAGAGAAGTAATACTGAACGGATATCAATCCGTAGCAACGCAAGCAAACTATAAGCAAACCGACAAGCTTCTAGTAACCTAGCATAAATGAACAAAGGTGTTAGAAAGTGAAACGGATCCGTGAAAGGCATGGAACCAAATGCTCTTCAAAAAACAATAAAACAAGGCCATAAGCCATAAACAGCAGCAACAACAGCGCTCCAGCACCTGCATAGCTGTAAAAACTAGCAACAAGTAAAAACAGTCTATAACAGCTACTATTTACATAACAGAATGGGTGTATATGCAGCCAGACAGAACAACAACATCTTACAACATACTTTGTGCACAGCAGCTGTGTATGTTACAGCAACTCATACATTTAAACCACTTATCAAGTCAAGTGAGAATCACTACAAAACAAACTCAAAGGTTAGTCAAAATTCAAATAGAAATTGTCAACAAGAAATAAATGAAATCAATACTAAATGTAAACCACAATTAGCCACAAATCTATGTAAAACACATTAAAGACTATTAGCAAAGTTACCAAATGAAACTATTATGAAAATTAGTCAAAGTTAGCATCTAAGATCCAATGAAAAGATCAATAAGAAGTAATTGAAATCAATACTAAAATGTAAACAACTCCTAGTAAAAAACCAACACGTAACTAATATTAATAACTATTAACAAAGTTACCAAATGAAACTATTAAAATGATTAGTCGATGCTAGCATTAAAACTAAGTATAGTCAATGTTAGAAATTAGCTTCTAATTCTAAAGCAAATTGTGGACAATTAAGCCGAAAATCATTTAGTGCAATTAAGCAAAACAATTAGTAAACACTTAGGTAAAAACAATTAATAAGCAATTAAGCTAAAAACGATTGGTACACTTAATCAAAAAAACAATTAAGGAATGATTGAGCCACAAATCAATTATTGAGCAATTAAGCTAAAAAACAATTATTCAAATCCAATCTACTTAGTCAAATTAAAACTAATTACTACAACCTAAGATTTATTGAAACTTAGTTCTAATCCAAAATTATCTAAATTCAATTAAAATCTAATCAATTACTAAATCTATCAACGTAAGTTAAAACTAGTCATCAACCTAATTAATCAACACAAAAATCCAAAAACTAAAATCATAATCAAATAGCATGGAAGATGAAGTCAGGGGGTGTAGTATTGAAAGTGGGAGCGTGGAATATAGTCAAGCGCAAGGTCCTTCTCTTTCAACCAGAGGGGGGGGGGGGGTGCATGATGTGAAATAGGGGTGTGTAGATAGAATTCCATGGATCTTGGACTCAGGTTTCACATACCCGGTCCGTATCCTCAAAGCGGAGGGTTAAACTCCCTAAATCATCCATACATGATATTCTCTACTATTCCCTTGCCGTTTCCTTCGCCGTTCATCTTCTTCTTCTCCGATGTACTCTTCCCTTTTCTTCTTCTCCGTTCACTCAAAAAACCTACTCGCGACCAAACTCGACATCATCGTCTCCGCCAACACAATCCCTAACCCTAGCCTACCTCTAAACAACTTGTTTGCGTCGCCGCTCATGGATGCGTCTCCTCAACATTAAATCGGACTCGAGTTATGTAAAAACACTTCACGATAACAGCTAAGAGCGAAAGTGTTCACCTGAAAAATGAAGCTTCACCGAGGTACGTTAATGGCTTCTATTCGAATCTGCTTCTTCTTCTACTCGTGTTCTTCCATTAGAGTTGAATTACTGAAGCTTGGAATTGCCAGGTTTTGTGAGTATCATTGACGCATTGGAGTTCTTGATTTTGCAGGTTGTAAATTCGCTGGTGCGAGAGTTGCGCGATTGAGATGTTGATGCGCAGAGGTTTTCGGTGATTTGTTGATACCGCGAATCTTCCGAATTCTCGGTTGTTGCAGGTGCTGAACGGTGGTGAATCTCGTCGTGTGAATGTTGTTGAACTTCTGCAGTGTTTGAATTGCAGTTGTTGCGTTCTTGCAGAAGACTTGGCGTTGTAGTAAAATCGGTCTCTTGTGATTTTCTGCAGGTTTGGCTAGGTTGAAGATTATTGACGATGATGGATTGAAGATGGAGAATTCGCTGCGGTTTTTTCGGTGCAGAGGAAGAAAGCTATGGTGTTTTGGAGCTTTTTTTTTCTTTTTTGTGTGTCGTCAAGGAAAATTGCAGAAGCTGATTGTGTCAAGAAGAAGAGAGGGAATGGATTCAGAGAGAGGTTGTTAGAAAGTCCTCGAAAAATCTGTTAGAGAATGAGTTTTGTTAGCATCAGTTATGGCAGTTACTTCTGTTAGAAAAATCGAGTTTTCTGTTATGAGAAGCAGTTAGAAGTTAGGATTAATGTTAGGGAAAGTTATGAAGTGTTGGTTATGTTGGTATGTATTAGCAGGTTTTTCTTACTGTTAAAATGGTGAGTCGGTTTTTGGTGTAGAATTGGTTTATGAATGTTAGTGTTTTTTCCTTATTCTGAATTCTGTTGAAATTTCAAATACAAGTTTGCAATTGAACTGCTGTGTTGAGTTCACCGCTCTGTACTTAGTTTCTGCACTATGTCATGATAACCTTTCTGTAAAGTATTTCTATTGAAAACCTGCTCATACATAGCGTTGGTCAAGCGGCTCACCAAACACACAACATCTAGAAAGAGATAATCTATCTCTACTCCTGCTCCTATGTTACCGTCACAATATACACATACAGAATCCAGTAGAATATCATGCTGAACCACTTCAGCAAAGGCGTGAAACATCCATTAGGGCCCCAATGACATGTATATTTGAAATTAGAAATACGGATAGGAAATGAGTTTGACAAAGTGGATCTTAAGGAAAGGTTAATTCAAAAATGGAACTGGATTATGATTGATTTAATGGAAATGTAAATGGGCTACAACGGTTTGAAGTAGATAATTGGATGTGAATTGGAAAAAATGGATTAATGGATATTTATAGAAAAAAATGGTTTAATGTGATTAAAAATGGATATTGAAAGGAGTGAATTGATTATTTGAATGGATAGGTGTAGAAAGTGATTATGGATTTTGGTTAGAAATAAAATGGATATATGGACATGAGCTAAATGGATTTACCATGGAATTGGATGTTGAATTAGGTTTGGATATGTAAAATGGATTTGAAAAAATGGACATTTGAAGTTGAAAACGGATATAAGAAAAAATGATATGGATAAAGAATAAAAATGAAATATGGATAAAAGTGGATACGGTTTTAACAAATGGACATTGGATAGTGAATGTGGATATTTATGGATTATTGATGTGGAAAGGATATTTGAATTGAAAAATGGATATGTATTTGGTTATGAATGTGGATTCTAAAACGAATATCAAAATGGTTATGGGTTGAAAAAAGGAGTTGTGTCTCGAATTACATGATCACATTTAATCCACATCAAGCTTCAGATCCAATACAAACTCATGTCCTGAATGGCTCCCCATCTTCAATCAATAGACTCAGTCGAATCGAACACATGTAATTCTAACCAATGCTTCTCAGTTGACGACTATCCACGAATTCAACCCTGAATGAGGAACCTTGATTCACCTTGAATGCACACTGATGAGGAAATGTCCTGAACAGAGAAAGAACCAAACCCTGATTCACACCCAATAAAACCTGATCCAACGCCTCTGATGAATCCTCTGAATAGAAAATTTCAAGGACCAGACTTCAAATTCTTGCAAATAGAAAACCCTTATTTAGAGAAATGCTCTGATCTCATGTCTCAGAAAACCAATGCGATGATATGATTATGAGTCATGACCTAATGGATATGCAGATGGATGGGAAACAAAAGCCAAAAATGATAGGGCAAATTTTGGGGTGCTACACCGACCATCTCGGTGAAGTCACTGGGCGCACTGGCAACCATTCTGTCGTAATAAAATGAGCTTAAGGTCTTTAAGAAGATCTTTGTCATCTCTTTTTCCTCAAGATGTGGACAAATTTGAGCGGCAATTTCACGCCATCTCTGAGCGTATTACTTAAAGGTTTCTTTGTCCTTTTGTGACATTGATATGAGTTGATCTCTGTCGGGTGCCATGTCCAGATTGTATTTATATTGTTGGATGAAGGCAATGCCAAGATCTCTGAAAGTGCTAATCGTAGCACGGTTTAAACCCATGTACCATTTTATGGCGGCACCGGTTACTCTATCCTGAAAGTAATGAATCAGTAAATCTCTGATATCGTGATAGTAGGAGAGAGAATTGAAAATCTTTTGAAATCAGGGAAAATTCAAGATGAAAGTGGGGCAGGTTCTTCCAATGGAAAAAGGCTTTTCGGGAATGGCTCAAAGAAACGTGAAGGTGAGACTAGTGCCGCCTATGGACAGGGGGGCAAAGGTAAAGGACGCTAGGGCTCGTACCATCAAGCAGCAGCTGTAACTATTCTGGTTCCAGCTGCCGAATCTCAGCCACCATCTCAAAGACAATACCAACCGAGGCAGAGAATGAGTGATCGACACTTTGATACTTTACCTATGACATATGCTCAGATGTTGCAGAAATTGCTCCGCTTAAATTTGGTACAGTTGAGAACTCTGGCCCCACCAGCAGGTAAGCTGCCTTATGGCTATGATGTAAATGTGAAGTGTGAATTCCATTTGGGTGCGCCCGGCCACCATATAGAGAACTGCAAAGCTTTTAAGCATGTAGTTCAGGACCTGGTTGATTCGAAAGTTATCAACTTCGCTCCTAACCCTAATGTGATTCAAAACCCCATGCCCCCGCATGGCAGACCAAAGGTCAATACAATAGGGGAAGACAGAGGCCTGAACTTGGTGACAGATGTTAATCATGTCAGAACACCTTTGGCGGTGGTGAAAGGATGTTTGTTGAAAGGGGGCGTGTTCCCTGGTTTTCTGGAAAATTGTTCAGAATGTTTGACTGCGGTGAATGATTGTGATGAATTGAGGAAGGTACTTCAGGAGTTGATAGACGAGGGTTGCTTACAGTTTGATCAGATGGGAAAGAAGGATGATATGGTCTCAATAATTACCATTTACTTTACTCCGGCAGAGATTCCTGTGCATACACCAGTACAGATTCTCGTGCCTGAGCAGTTAGCCCCTGTGACTATAACTGTTCCGAGTCCTATGCCATACGATAGTACAAAAGCTATCCCGTGGCACTACGGAGCTGATGTTTATTACCAAGGGAAGAAACTGGAAGTAGAGGCTCCCAAGGAAACTGGTGCAAGTACGGGGAATGTAGGGGGAATGGGTGGTTTTACCCGTAGTGGAAGGCTCTTTGCTCCACAGACGCTCCGAAACGATGATGTTGAAGCTTTGACGAAAGCTAAAGGCAAGCAGGTAGTAAACGAAGAGCCCGTGCAAAGGGCGGAGCCCGATAATTCCTTTGAAAAAGACGTTGAAGAGTTTATGAGGATTATCCGAAAGAGCGATTATAAAATAGTGGATCACCTGCATCAAACTCCCTCTAAGATTTCTATCTTGTCACTACTGTTATGTTCCGAGGCACATCGTAAAGCTTTGCTGAAGATTTTAAACATGGCGTATGTTCCACAGGAGATATCAGTGAACCAGCTCGAGGGTGTTATTGCCCATGTCAATGCCAGTAACGGGTTAGGGTTTACTGATGTTGATCTAACATCGGAGGGAAGAAATCATAACAAAGCTCTTTGCATCTCCATGGAGTGCAAGGGTTCAGTCTTGTCCCATGTGTTGGTGGATACAGGCTCGTCTATGAATGTACTGCCAAAGAAAGCTTTGGCAAAGTTGGATGTTGAAGGGGTTGTGCTCCGACCATGTGATTTAGTTGTGCACGCTTTTGATGGCTCCAAAAGATCAGTTTTCTGGGAGGTAGAGTTGCCTGTGAAGATTGGACCCCAGGTGTTTAATACGGTTTTATACGTGATGGATATCCAGCCGGCTTATAGCTGCTTGCTAGGGCGTCCATGGATACATGATGCATGGGTCATATCGTCAATGCTCCATCAGAAGATAATGTTTGTCATGGACGGTCAGGTGGTCACAGTATGTGGAGAGGAGGACATATTTGTCAGTCATCTGTCGTCATTCAAATATGTGGAAATGGACGGCGAGATTCATGAAACTCTTTGTCAGGCATTCGAAACAGTGAGTATTGTGAAAGACACTCCTTCTAGTGAAGCAAAAGCAGGGACTTCTTTAGTCTCTTACAAGCAGGCTCTTGAAGTAATACAGTCAGGCCCTGCTGAAGGTTGGGGTCAGTTGATTGAGTTGCCTTTCAAAGAAGACAAGTACGGAATTGGTTACCAGCCTACTCGAACTTCCCTGCCAGAAGGCCAAGAGCGTCAAGGACCTGTCGTTTTTTCTAGTGGGGGAATCATCGACCATGGTCAAGTCTTTGCTACGAATGAAGACGATGGGGATAGCGACTATGATATGGACAATTGGGTGCGTCCATGTGTCCCGGGGAAAAAGTTGAACAACTGTTTTTCTGAAGACCTCATCCAAGTTACCCTGCAGAAAGAGTAATTTTCTTTGTTTTTTCATGTTGCATGTAAAATCATATGCCCTTGCCCAAGGCTTAGTGATTTCATTGTAGGGCCACATTTGTTTCATATGCAAGTTTATCATCAATAAAAGGACGTTTTTGTATTCAAAAATTGTGTTCCCTGTCTTTCATTTTACACTTTTCATTTCATTTTATAAAAATGGCAATGTTTTATCTTTCTTCGTAGTTTATTTTCTTTCTTTTAAAAATAAGTTATTTCTAAAATAAAGCATGAACCATCATTCATGCAGAAATAATCCTCCGGATTCTGTTGATAACGGTCCTGCTATGGTTCAATATGACTTTGATAATCCAATTTACCAAGCTGAAGAGGGGGAGAGGAAGACTGTGAACTTCCTGAAGAACTGGCCCGATTATTGAAACAGGAGGAAAGAGCTATTCAGCTTCATCAAGAGTCACTAGAAGTTACCAACCTTGGCACTGAGGATGTGAAGAAAGAGGTCAAAATAGGGGCAAGCCTAGCAGAGAATGTGAAGAAAGAGCTGATTGAGAGGTTGCGCGAGTATGTCGATATCTTTGCCTGGTCCTATCAAGATATGTCGGGGTTGGATACAGATATTGTTGTACACAGGTTGCCTCTTAAAGAAGGTTGTTCTCCCGTCAAACAGAAGCTCAGAAGAACTAAACTAGAAATGGCCATTAAAATCAAAGAGGAGGTGCAAAAATAGTTAGATGCGGGTTTCTTGGCCGTCACCAGCTATCCACCATGGGTTGCGAATATTGTCCCGGTACCTAAGAAAGATGGTAAGGTCCAGATGTGTGTTGACTACCGTGATTTAAATCGAGCAAGTCCGAAAGATGATTTTCCGTTACCTCACATTGATGTGTTGGTAGATAATACAACTCAATTCTCGGTATTTTCCTTCATGGATGGCTTCTCCGGGTATAATCAGATTAAGATGGCACCAGAAGACATGGGGAAAACAACGTTTATTACCCCATGGGGAACATTCTGCTATAAAGTGAAGCAATTTGGTTTGAAAAATGCAAGGGCAACTTATCAGCGTGCTATGGTGACACTCTTTCATGACATGATTCATAAAGAGATTGAGGTTTATGTTGATGATATGATTGCTAAGTCTCAGAATGAGGAAGAGCACTTGGTGAATCTGAAAAAGCTTTTTGAACGGTTGAGACAATTCAGACTGAGGCTGAACCCGAATAAGTGTACTTTTGGGGTGAGATCTGGTAAGTTACTGGGCTTTATTGTCAGTGAAAGAGGAATCGAGGTTGATCCAGTAAAAGTAAAAGCTATCCAAGATATGCCCGAGCCAAGAACAGAGAAACAAGTTCGTGGTTTCTTAGGGAGATTGAACTAAATTGCTAGATTCATCTCTCATCTTACAGCCACTTGCGAGCCAATATTCAAATTGTTGAGAAAAGATCAATTAATTCGTTGGAATAATGATTGCTAAATGGCATTTGACAAAATAAAAGAGTATTTGCAGAAACCTCCGATTCTTATGCCTTCAGTTCCAGGGAGACCACTGATAATGTATTTGTCGGTACGTGAAAATTCAATGGGTTGCATTCTCGGTCAACACGACGAGACAGGTAGGAAAGAACATGTCATATACTACCTAAGCAAGAAGTTTACAGATTGTGAGTCTAGATACTCAATGCTTGAAAAGACATGTTGTCCACTTGCATGGGCTGCTAAGCGTTTGAGACAATATATGCTGACTCACACAACTCTATTAATATCAAAGATGGATCCAGTCAAGTACATTTTTGAAAAGCCAGCTCTCACCGGAAGGGTTGCCCGTTGGCAGATGGTGTTGACAGAGTATAACATAAAATATACTTCCTAGAAAGCCATAAAGGGTAGTATTCTATCTGATTATCTTGTCGAGTAACCAATTGATGATTATCAGCCAATGAAATTTGAGTTCCCTGATGAAGACATCATGTATTTGAAAATGAAAGATTATGACGAGCCACCAGTTGATGAAGGACCAGATCCTGATGACAAGTGGAAGTTGATGTTTGATGGGGCTGTTAATGTGAATGGTAGTGGCGTTGGGGAAGTTCTCATAACTCCGAAAGGTTCCCATATACCTTTCACTGCCAGGATGACTTTTGATGTCACCAACAATAAAGTTGAATATGAAGCTTGCATTATGGGTATTGAAGAAGCCGTTGATTTAAGGGTCAAGACTCTTGATGTATTTGGGGACTCTGCTTTAGTGATCAATCAGGTCAACAGAGATTGGCACACCCATCAACCCAACTTGATCCCTTACAGAGATTATACGAGAAGATGGTTGACTTTCTTTAAAACAGTAAAACTGTATCATGTACCTCGTGATGAGAATCAGATGGCAGATGCTTTGGCAACGTTATCTTCAATGATTCAAGTGAATTGGTGGAATCATATACCCAAAATTGATGTGATGCGGCTTGATAGACCCGCTCATGTGTTTGCAACCGATACAGCGACCGATGATAAACCTTGGTATCATGATATCAAGCATTTTTTTGACAAGTCAAGAGTATCCGGCTGGGGCATCCAATAATGATAAGAAGACTCTGAGAAGGTTAGCGGGCAGTTTCTTCTTGAATGAGGGATGTGTGTTGTACAAAAGAAATTTTGACATGGTCTTGCTCAGATGTGTGGATAGACACGAAGCAGACATGTTATAGCAAGAAGTGCACGAAGGTTCTTTTGGTACCCATGCTGGTGGACATGCCATGGCCAAGAAATTGTTGCGAGCTGGTTATTATTGGATGACCATGGAGGCTGACTGTATTAAATATGCTCGAAAATGCCACAAGTTCCAGATTTATGCTGATAAAGTGCATGTGCCACCGAATCCTTTAAATGTGATAAGCTCTCCTTGGCCCTTTGCCATGTGGGGCATTGATATGATTGGGAAGATTGAGCCCACCGCCTCTAATGGACATCGTTTTATTCTGGTGGCCATTGATTACTTCACCAAGTGGGTGGAGGTTGCTTCGTTTGCAAATGTCACCAAGCAGGTGGTGGCCTGGTTTATCAAGAAAGAGATTATTTGTCGATACGGGGTGCCCGAGAGGATCATCACTAATAATGGTTCTAATCTTAATAATAAAATGATGCAAGAGTTGTGCCAGAGCTTCAAGATTGAACATCACAATTCTTCTCCGTATCGCCCAAAGATGAATGGTGTCGTAGAGGCAGCCAATAAAAACATCAAGAAGATTATGCAAAAGATGGTTGTGACGTACAAGGATTGGCATGAGATGTTGCCTTTCGCTTTGCATGGGTACCGTACATCAGTGCGTACGTCTACTGGAGCAACCCTGTTTTCTCTTGTGTACGGTATGGAACCAGTTCTACCGGTTGAAGTTGAGATTCCTTCTCTGAGGGTCATGATGGATGTCAAGCTTGATGAGGCTGAATGGGTTCGAACGAGGTTCAACGAGTTGAGTCTCATAGAAGAGAAGAGATTGGCAGCAGTATGCCATGGGCAACTGTATCAAAGAAGGATGAAGTGGGCATTCGATCAGAAAGTGCATCCTCGGAACTATCAGACAGGTGACTTGGTGTTGAAAAGGATTCTTCCTCCTAATACAGATCACATGGGCAAATGGACTCCGAATTATGAAGGTCCATATGTTGTCAAGAAGGTTTTCTCGGGAGGAGCTTTGATGCTTACAACTATGGATGGTGAGGATTTTTCGTCGTCTGTGAACTCAGACGCAGTCAAAAAATACTTCGCATAAATGGACCCGTTGGTTAGTAAAAAGAGAGTCCAGGCATAAAAGGGGCATCCCGGCGAACCACAAAAGAAAAAAAGAGGAAAAAGGTTTGGGTAAAAATTAGGGATAAAATAAAAATATGAGTACGCTTGGTAAGTTGAAAACCCGAAAGGGCAACTTAGGCAAAAATGGGTATCCCGGTGGATTGAAAACCCGCAATGGGCGATCCAGGCAAAAGAGGGATTTAAAAGTGAAAGGCTGCGATCTGAGTAACCTGTATCCTGTCTCATTTCAACAAGAGGCATTCTGAAGGATAGGAATCGGTCTAGTCATCCCCCTCGGAAAGCAAAGCACTTGGAGAGTCTTGAAGACATATGAATCATAGCAGGATTGAGACTCAATGGATTTCCGTTTTCCATAATTTCCATTAGGATAGTTTCTTTTCTCTTTTAAGCAATTACCTCTTTCCAGGAATTGCCTCTTGATGTAAGCGCCTATTTTTGGGCTTTTCAATCAATCAATAAAATTTTCGTTATTCAGAATACTTGTTTTTTTTTGTTTTTTGTTACAGTTTGTTTTGATTGCAAAAGACGTCCGAATTTTTGATAAACATTGCATTTGAAAATCGAGGCTTTACAATGACATGTGGGCAAAAGAAAACAATTAAAATTGGTTTAAATGCCAGGTGCTCTTAGGTGGTGATTTCAAAACCCATGATACCCTGGGGCATGTGTGAACATCCTTTTGTTTTGCAGGTGTTAATGTTCGCTGGTTAGCCCATCAATAACAGGTGATGTCTTTAGTTTCTTTTCCAGCAAGACTCGAATAATAGTTCTCCCCAAGTAGAAGCGGCTTCCTCAACAGGAAAATTCTTCCTTGAGGTTGTCATCCCCAGCAGAGTTCTACGGTCCTCCCCAAGCAGAGTGGTTCAGATGATACCTCCCTAGCAAGGTCATCATTCCTTACAATAATTCTCAGCAAGTTTGGCAGCTCAAAGCCCAAATTGGGTCAATGTCCTCCCCAGTTGAGTTGATATTTCCCTATAGAATGTCAGAAGAACAGATCAATGGTTGGTTCCTCAGCACGGTTTGCGATCACAAGGACAATCCAGTTTGTTATCCCCGGCAGAGTTGGCTTCATTTTCCTCCGCATTTATTTTGCTGAGGAACCTCCTTGCATTTTGCATATAGTAATCATTGCATCCTCAAAAACGCGTAGCATTTCCATCCGAGATGGAGCATTACGCCATGGAAAAATTCAAACATATGCATGTGAAGCATAAGCCAGTTTTGGTACCTTGTGCGAGAGCCCAAAATTTTTTCCCTTCTATCATATTGACAAAGCCAAAAAGAATGCATCTTTCATTCCCCACCAGACATTTCAAACCAATACCAGGGTTTCACTACTTTTCTCCCCACAGAGTCCTATTCCTCGGTTTGTAAATCTTTTGATCTTTCAGAGTGTCAATCTCTTCTCTCAACTCTCTATTCTCTTCCTCGATATCATCCATCTTTTTCTGACGATTGGCCCGAGTATTGTACGAATGAGACAGTTTGACTCTAGAATCGAGACGCAAACATGAGATTTGTAGGTAAGAAGAATGCGTTTATGAGAATGATGAATGCAATGATTATTAATTATTTTTGTTTATTCAAAGTAAACTTCGACAATTAGATTGCAAATATCAAACAGTGGGGAAACCCCGTTTTATTGAATTCAAAGGATTACGGAAATGGAAATACAGTAGATTACAAAGTGCTGGAAAAGGAAATCTAAACTAATGGATCTGGAGCCCTCTCTGAAGAGAGCTCAAGTACTGGTTCGGGTGCTTTCCTTTTCTTGGACCGGGGCTCTTCGGTCGTTGTCGGATTGTCATTCCTTTGCCAAGTGAAAGGAGCGAGCAAATTCCTTTGGTCATCTTGGTTTTCTACAACATGCTGCTCTAAAATCTCAATAAGAGCATCTTTTTCTCTTAATAATTGATGTATTTTCTTGCACTCCACATTGAGAATACGATACTTGTTCCTCCAAGACCTCTTCTCCTGCTGAACTTTGCTGAGAGTAACTTGAAGTTTTTCCGTCTCAGACATGAAATAAGGGGCAGAGTCCCTTAATGGAAGAACCTCCTGACGAGGGTAAGGCATCCTTAGCTTGAGAGCTCTAGTTTGTACCCAATGGAGATAAGGCTCCATCGAGACACAGTCTGGTTTTCCTAGAGACTCTCGTCCTTTCCTATGAACGTGTTTCCAAGCGTGCACTATTTCTGTCTTTAGTGCCCTGTCATTTTCTCCTTCCTTGAAGAAAAGACCTTCCAGATGAGCATTTCGCGGGACATGCCTCATCGGGTATCCAAATTGACGACGAACTAACACTAGATGATAGTTGATTCCCCCCTTAGTTCCTATAAGGGGTACATTTGGGAAATTTACACAACGGTCAATAATCCTGATCCCGTCGTAGATTTGATTGTACCAATCGATGTCAGAGTTGGTAAGAGACATGATCCTCTGCGACCAACGTAAAGTATTCTTTTGATCCCAAAATGCAGCAGACTTGGGAAAATGGGAAGTGAACCATTTGTAAAGCAAGGGTACACAACACGTGATCATTCGTCCGCTGTATAAATTCCTTAAGTGTACCGAATGATACACATCTGCGAGTAAGGTCGGTACGGGGTTTCTGATCCAGAAAATCTTAATGGCGTTGATATCTACAAAGTTATCAATGTTGGGAAACAAAAATAACCCGTACGTGAGCAAAACAAAGATGCTCTCGAAAGCGGCCACGTTCCCTATACTAGCAAAGTATAGAGCTTTCTTTATCAAGAATTGGGCTGGCAAACCCTGAATGCCACCCTTAGTGGTCATGTGAGTCCTGACTTCTGACTCGTCCAAATAAATTGCTCTTGCAATGGTCTAATCCTTTGGAATTTCTTCCAGTCCAGAAAAGGGAGCTTGATCAATAATATGTAAATCAGTCAGGTTAGAATACTCCTCCAGCATTGGTGCAAGCTAATAATCCGGGAATATGAAACAGTGATAAACCGGATCGTAAAACTGGATTAGCATGGACAAGATTCTTTTGATTAAATAAACCCTTAACAAGGACAACAGTCCTCCATATTTGGCTCTAAAAGCCTCGTGGTTGGTGATCATTCTCGCCAAATCTCTCAAATCCTCTAACTTTGGAACCTTGAAGGTGTACTTATGAGTTTTCCTTCTACCGAAATCCATTAGCGCAATCTCCTTTCTTTGACATTTGCAATCATTGTCTTAGTTTAATTTGAAAAAGAGAGATTAGAAGAGAAGATTTTTTGTTTGTTTTAATGTTCTTTAAATGAATGCATGAATGCACCACACAAAAACATGGGGTCAAAGGGTCGGTGTCATGAAGTCAAGGCTCTACCCCCCCCCCCCCCCCCCCAAGGTTTATACTGGTGATTTTTTGTACCTGTCCTCAAAATCATCAGTTCCTCCCAGGATAACAATAGAACGCGAATCGCCAGCGAGCTGCAGTATCTTAGAGTAAATGCTATTCACCGAGAATAGATCATCAGCCTCAAATGAGGGTAGTATCGCGTGACAACTATTTTCGATAGCTTCCGCACTACAAAATGGTTTTAGTCTACTAAATCAGTTTCACCGACGACCACAATCGAACAACACTGCTTTCAACAATCGAAGTCGTATAGGCATTGAATCCGCAAAAGGGTGCCTCCACTGATCCGATGGTTGAGGTCTCTTATTTGGGAGTCACTCCCTGTAAGATTACTCGTTTAGCCATCACCTATCTTAGGTGTATACTCAATCTTTCCACATGCGGCATCACACGCATTCCCATTAGCAGAAAAATAAACACATATATCATTTAGAAAAAGCAGTATATATATATATATATATATATTTGTCTTAGTCATCCTAGACCTCTAGTCTTATTGAAATTCTGGTACAAGATATGTGATGTCACACTTAATGTCACAACAGCACACTCTGCTATGGACAATAACAAGCAACAACAGAAACACACAAAATTGTTTACCCAGTTCAGTTCAACAACTTAATCTGGGGGCTACCAAGCCAGGGATGAAATTCACTACTTGTAGAATTAATTTACAGACTCAACAACCTAGTTGACAATCTCCTAAACTTAATTTCTACTAATGAACTTTCTACCTATGAGCCCACTTAGGTATGAGACCACTACTCAATCCCTAAAACCTCTCAAAGATCTAACACTTTGAGAAACACCTTGATCCTGCTTCACAGCTTTGATCAAGTTACAAAACTCTCTTGCTTCACAGCTCTAGAGAGGACAGATTACACTCACCAATTCACACTTGAATGGTTAACACAATGCTCGTACAAAGACACTAATTGACCTTCAGTCTATGCTCTCTATCTTCTGTACTTTTCCTTCAGGATTGATGCGCTTTATATAGCTATTTGATCTGGTCTTGGACCTGCTACAATATCTGACCTGATTTGTTATTTAAAACTGAATCTTCGACAAATTTTCTCTCTCAAAATCTTCTTAAATCTTCAGCCTTTAAATATTCCTACAAATCTGCATCAAATCTGTTTGTAATAGAAAATATCTCCTCTAAGATATTCGCATCCAATTACTCTACCAGCTGTTCCAAAATCCAGCTAAAACGCAAACCCTAACAACATCACTAAACCTGATGTTATTAATCTTCTGCATACCTGATGTCACAATATCGTATGTGACATCAGACATCCAACTTAAACACTTATTATTATCCAATGTTAAGACTCAATGTCATGACATCAACCATCAGACATTGACATTGAACACTTTGTTTTACCAAAATTCTAGCCAATCCAAGAACCAACACTTATGATCCTATACAGACAATGACTCCCCAGCAGAGTCGCCGTTTCTGTGACATGAATGTGAACTCGAGGTTTCTACCTAAGAGATGGGAAGAGAACAAGATCTCTATACAAATATTCTCCCCAGTGGAGTCGCCATTTTTCTTGGTAGTTTTCAGACTTAAGGTTTCAACCAGAGAGATAAGAGGGACAAGATGTCCTGCGGGGCCCCACGGTGGGCGCCATTTTTCTGTAGCGAGCGATTTTGGACGTGGTTCTTAAGCACTGTCGCTCTGGGGTACTACAGGTCGATTCATTTTTTATCCTATTAAGCTGAATAAGGAAGGGAAATAGATGTCTCTAATTAACCCTGCTTGCATACTGAGTTTAAACAGATGACTGTTGGTTTACATATGCGGTTTAGATTGTGGGCCTCTCTTTGGTTATTTTGTTAAGAATGAAATGACGGGACTATTCATGGGGATTTTGGATAGGTACTGGATTTTTGGTTTTTGATTAGTATGATCGCTAAGATTTTTCAATCTTATGCCTACGTATTCCCGTTTAACGAAACAGGGAAATCAGAGCGATCGTAGTTCCTCCTATTCTATGGGAGGAAAAAGGTTGTTTTGGTGTCTTGTTCAAAGCCTAAGACGTGAAGCTAAATGTGGTTTGTATCTTGTTTAAAGCCCAAGATGTGAAGCTGAAGGGTCTATTTGTATCTTGTTTGAAGCCCAAGATGTGAAGCTGAAGGGTTTTGACTTTAGAGAGAATTTGTCATCTCTAAAGGGGGATATTTGGTCTGTTAGTCACAATTGTTGGGTGACTGATTATAAAGGAGAATTACTTTAACTGGGATATGTGAATCCAGCAATTCCATAATTTCCTTTATAGGGGATTTTTAACCTGAAGGAGAATACTTTAACTCAGTTTAGAGCAATGCCATCTTTCCTTAGGAATTTCTCATGCTAAAAGAGGGACAGTGTCGTGGATGTAAATAATCTAGAGGCTTGCCGCTTACAGCAATTAGATGAAGGAAAAGGAGTTGTTGATGTTTGTATACTATGAATGAGGCACATATTTTGATGCTAAAAGGCTGATTGACTCAACCGAGGTTTCCTTATACAAAGCCTAAGAGGAGGCTATTGACCCAACAAGAGGGTGTATTTATCTGTCTCGTACGAAGCCCGAGAGAGAGGCTAAAAGGGTTGACTTAACAAGAGAGTGTTAACAAGTGACTGAATCAACAAGAGAATGCTTTTATATGTGTCTTGTACGAAGCCCAAGAAGGAGGCTCAAAGGTTTTGACTCCACATAAGGGTCTTTTATACTCGACAAGAGAGTGTTTTTGTATCTCGTACGAAGCCCGAGATGGAGGCTGAAAGGGAAGTGACTCAACAAGAGAGTCTTTTATACTCAACAAGAGAGTGTTTTTGTATCTCGTACGAAGCCCGATATGGAGGCTGAAGAGGTTTGACTCAACGAGAGAGTCTTTTATACTCAACAAGAGAGTGATTTGTATGTGTCTTGTACGAAGCCCAAGACAGAGGCTAAAAGGGTTTGACTCAACAAGAGAGTCTTTTATACTCAACAAGAGAGTGATTTGGTATCTCGTATGAAGCCCGAGATGGAGGCTAAACAGGTTTGATCCAACAAGAGAGTCTTTTATACTCGACAAGAGAGTGTGAAAAGGTTAGCTCCGCTGGGGAGAATCATTGTATTAGGCCCAAGAGGAGGCTATTGTGCTGGTGACTGTTTCAGTTTAGTGACAGGTCCAGTATGTTGGATAAAGAGAAAATCAGTTCTTATGAAGATTAAAGGTAAGGTTGTGCTTTGGGATTGATCAGAGGATCAGGGTTATTTCATGTTCTTTAAGGAAACAAAAAATCCAAAGGGTATTGAGACTGTCCAAGTCTACTGGTGTTTTGGAGAAATCGATTCTCGGATAGTGAGTGATTTTTGTATAATGCCCAAGAGAAGGCTGGTACGTTAAGGGATGAAGGTCAACCCATTAACAGGTCTGACACTTGACTCAGAAAGACAGCTCTAGCAAATTGATGACTAGGTTTTGTTCCTATACTTGTAAAGGTCTCTGGGTCCTTGTATTAAGCCCAAGAGAAGGCATGAGAGCTTTTAAGAAGCCGAAGGGTCCTTGTACAACGCCCAAGAGGAGGCGGGGATGCTTTTAAGAAGCCTGTGGGTCCCCAAACCCCGAGAAGTTCAAGACATGCCATTCACCGAGAATAGATCAAGCCAGGAAAGTCCTAGAATTTGGAATAAACTCAAGAGATGCCATTCACGGAGAAAAGATCATCTCTGGGGGATAGAGTCTCTTTGACGATTTCTCAGGGTGACAGTCTGAGAAAGGGTTCACTGAGAATGCTGCCTTTCACGTCTCCATATTGTTTAACCCCAAGAGGAGGGAAGACCGTGTCTGGTAATCCTATGGGGTTCTAGTTTTGACTGTATTTAAGAGTGACCAACAGGGCTTTACCTAGTGCTAGACGTAGTTGCCGAGGAAAACTCTAAATAACTATACTAGTATTACACAGTTGATATTTGACAAGTATATAAAAGTTTGTGAAAGAAGACTTATAGTGAGAAACCCCACAATATAGTTATATATATATATATATATATATATATATATATGAAAACGGGTAAACACTTACTCGGTTATAACTCAAGGAGAAGAATAAAGATTTTTGTAAAAAAGGCGATGATCGTGTCGAGCCCTTTGACGGTATCGGGACTTATACAACACACTGAGGCCCAAAAAAGTTTGTATTTACAAAGGGTTGGATCTTACACTCTACCAAGAGGCCCAAAGTGTTTGAAAAAAGATTTGATGAGGGTTGAATTGATCAAAACCCTAATTTGTTTTCAAAATATATTTTAATTGTATAAAAATTCAATTAAAATGATCTAAATTGTTAAACATGTGGAAAACAAATTGTGATCTTGGATTAATGTTTCAAAAATTATGTTTATATTCACAAAATGATTGGAAATCACTAAAATTTGAAAAATCAAGAGGGAGAAAATATTTTAAATGTCAAAAACAAAGAAAATATTAATTCTTTACAAAAATATCAAGTATATTAAATAAATAATATTTTTGGGATTTTTGGAAAAATAAAATATTTTAACATTTTTGTGAATTATTAAAAAAAGAATCAACTCAAAATCATTAAAACTCAGAGAGAAATTAATTTTTGAATCAATTAAATAAAATCACAAAATTCAAATATTCAAATGTTCAAAAATGCGCCAAGAACATGGCAAGAACACGCGCCACCCTCTGTTTCTGCAGATTTGCGTTTTCTATCCAATCTCATTGAATACTTGATGATATCATGCAATCTACATATCAATCTACTCGTTTTCACCTCACGATCATGTCTATGGTCATTAATTTCATTTATTTTAAACATGGAATAAGAAATCAAAGAGAAACCTCAAGAACCCTAAAATTTGCATGAAGGTTCAGAAATTCCATACACAATTCAAACAAAGCAATTGATTGAGGAAAACACTCTATGCATGATTATGAACATATGGCCAAATTGTTGTGCAACAAAAAATGCATGGATCAAAGAGTTAGAAGAGCTCATGCTTACCTCTTGCAACTGGTAATCGTGTTTTGTGTTAGAGGTGTTACAGCTGGGTTCCAAGGATATGGGCAGCTTCCCTAGGTGCTATGGAGTGTGTCTGGATGCTTGGAATGAATGGAAATGATCTGGAACTTGAGATGGTACCCCAACTGCAAATTTGTCAAGAAATTGAGCAATTGGCTAGTGATTTTGTGATTTTGGTGTTCCAGATGTTGTGTGAGTGTTTGGATCACTTCTATATGATGTTTATGAGGTGTGTGTGTGTGATTGGTTTGATTGGAGTATCTCTCAAACTCAAAACCCGATAGTGACTTGCTTTGGAAGGCAATTTTGGAGTGAAAGAAGAGATTTTGAGGAAAGCATATGTTAGATGGCTTTGGTGTACTCAAACTGATCACAAATGAGCTCTATTTATAGTAGAGCAAATTTTTTTTGCAAGGAATAGTGAATGGAAACTGCTGCATAGGTTTGGCCAATATTGATCAATGAGAATCCAAGTCTCCTCTAGCCATTGACTAGAGGTTAGGGCACAGGCTGCTGGTTCCCTTGGTCTTGGATAAGTCTTGACTGAATTCAGTTGGAAATGACTCAGTCCATGCCAACTTGGTGCATCCATTGAATGCTCCAAAACAAAATTGGAGTCTTGTCCCCTCCTTAGGAATTTCTAGGTTTGGCATGCTATTTTTAGTTCCAAGGACTTGGGAGGCTTGGGATCAGAGTTGGTTCCTCCTTGGTCTCCCCTTGAGGTGTTCAGATGGATAAGTGTGTTTGTCATTTGCACAAATTTGGCAAATCGAGCAAAATGCACAAATCTGCCTTGCTTTGACAGTTTTCAGCAAGGCATGTTGCCATTGTCATATCTCATGGCTCAAGTGGGCTTTGATGGAGTTCTTGGCCATTTGGGAAAGCCCTCATATGATACAACAACTGTTTGATCATAATTGGTTTTGATACTTTTTGGATCCAAGTGAAAAATGCCCCTACTTTTTGTGATTTTGATCATTCCATAACTTAAAATCCATGAGGAATTGGATTGAGTTATGTTTGAAGCTTTTGTAGAGGGTCATGAGAGCTACAAATCCAGCTTTGAATGGGGAAAAATGGCCTTGTGGTTTAGGAGTTATGATCCTCCAAAGTTGGTACCCTAGCCACTTTGTTCCATAACTTAGAAAAATTTCTAAGTTTTTATGGTTACGCCTTTTACAAGTTATCCCACTTTTCTTGATTTTTCTACATGAATGATGATTCCAACCACACATTAACATCATTTTAGGGTTAAGGAACCATAATTATGAAAAATCTCAAAAAAGTCAAAGTTTGACTTTTGTGCACAGTTGACTTTTTGTCAGATGAATTCCAAACTGTGCGATCCTCTATGAAATCAAGTCCTTGACCTAAATCAAACTTGATGGATTGATTTCATAGGTGTTATAGGGTGTATTGAATCATGTCCCAAAGTTTGGGAGCATGTCCTGGTCAAAAGTCAAAGGTGCAGTTGACTTTTTCCTCAAAACCCTAATCGTGGTTCTGATAAATTTGAAACTTGTTGCTCAAGCTTCTTGGATCAATCCATTGTTGCAAATGGATAAATGTGATTTATTAGAGACCCTCAAATCATGTCTTGAGGTCTTGGCTCATGTTTTGTCCCAAAAGTCAACTCAGGGGTGAATTAGGTCAAGAAACCCTAATTCCTGATCTTTTGTGAATGCATCCCCTGAGGTTAAATTGACTTGATAATTGGGTTCATGATGTCCCTTGGAGCATCATAGGTTATGCTTTGAAGAATTGGCTCATTCCCAGAGGAACATTCCCATCTGGAGGCCCCGGTCGACCAAAACCCTAATTTGGTGACACTGGCGATCTTGAGGCTTAATCCACTCAGAATGTTGCAACCTTGTGCTTGATTCTTGAAGTGGGAGTCCTCTTGATCCTTTGTGGATGTTTGAGAGGTTTAGACAAGTTGAAGATCATGTCATTCCTTGATTGATCCATTGTCTAAAGCTCTGAGAGGGCTTGAAACCCTAATTTTTTATTGTAGTGAAGACTCACCTATCTTTGGGGAGACTAATGGTTCATCCATATTGTGATGATGATTTGCACAATGATGGGAAATCTTAGTGGTCAAAATTTGGGGTATGACACTTAAGTCGATCAGGTCTTCAAGACCCATGATACAAGCCTCGTATTCGGCTTCGTTATTTGTGCACTTGAACTTAAGTCTAGCGGTGAAAGGAATGTGGGTACCCTGAGGTGTTATGATGATTGCCCCAATTCTGTTTCTGTAATGATTTACAGCTCCATCAAAGATTAGTCCCCATTGGGAACCTGGTTCTGGCCCTTCACTGGGTAGTGGTTCATCGCACTCTTTCATTTTTAAGTACATGACATCTTTGTCTGGGAAGTCAAATCCGACCGATTCCTGATCGTTGATCGGTTGATGAGCCAAATGATCGGCTAAAACACTTCCCTTTATGGCTTTCTGAGCGGGGTACTCAATGTCGTATTCTGATAACAACATCTGCCAACGGGCAATCCTTCCCGTGAGAGCAGGTTTTTCAAAGACATACTTTATTGGATCTATTTCAGAGATTAACCAAGTAGTGTGACGAATCATGTACTAGCGAAGACGTTTAGCTGCCCAAGCCAGAGCACAACAAGTTTTCTCAAGCATAGTGTACCGAGTCTCGCAGTCGGTAAATTTCTTGCTCAAATAGTAAATGGCAGACTCTTTCCTTTTTGTTTCGTCTTGTTGGCCAAGTACACAATCCATTAAGTATTCCAAGACTGTTAAGTAAATGATTAGGGGCCTTCCTTCCGCCGGAAGTGACAGGATAGGCGGGTTCAACACGTATTCCTTGATACTGTCGAAGGCGGTTTGGCAGTCATCTGTCCAAACGCAATCCTGATTCTTTTTGAGTAATTTGAAAATTGGCGCGCATGTCGCGGTCATGAGGAATATGAATCTGGAGATGTAGTTCAAACGTCCCAGGAATCCCCTGACTTGTTTTTCAGTCTTTGGAGAAGGCATTTCTTGAATGGCCTTGACCTTGTTAGGATCAACCTCAATTCCTTTATGGCTGACGATGAACCCTAGAAGTTTCCCTGAGCGAACACCAAATGTGTACTTAATGGGATTCAAGTGGAGTTTGTATTTTCTCAGACGCTCGAATAGTTTTGACAGGTGGGTCACATGCTTCTCCTCTGTTCTAGATTTTCCAATCATATCATCGACATATACCTCGATTTCCTTATGCATCATGTCATGAAACAGAGTAGTCATGGCCCTTTGATAGGTTGCCCCAACGTTCTTCAAACCGAACGAAATTACCTTGTAACAAAAGGTACCCCATGGAGTGATGAAGGAAGTTTTCTCCATGTCTTTCGCCGCCATTTTTATCTGATTATAGCTCGAGAATCCATCCATGAAGGAGAAAACTTTGAACTTTGCTGTACTGTCAACCAACATGTCAATGTGTGGCAAAGGAAAGTCGTCCTTTGGACTAGCCTTGTTTAGATCTCTGTAATCTACACACATTCTGACCTTTCCGTCCTTTTTCAGAACTGGTACGATGTTGGCTAACCATTGAGGATATTCTGATGTGGCGAGGAAGCCCGCGTCAATCTATTTCTGTACTTCCTCTTTGATTTTGATGGCCATGTCAGGATGAGTCCGTCTCAACCTCTATTTTACTGGCAAACATTTTGACCTTAATGGTAGATGATGCTCCACGATGCTGGTATCCAACCCTGGCATGTCCTGATAGGACCAAGCAAATACATCGGGAAACTCTTTGAGAAGCTTTGTCAAACTTTCTTTGGCAATTGGACTGAGCAGTGCCCCAATCCTGACCTCTTTTATCTCTTCCTCTGAGCCCAAGTTGACCGTTTCCAACGGCTCTTTGTGAGGTTTAATGGACCTTTCCTCTTGTCGGAGTAATCGGGAAATCTCCTCTGGAATTTCGTTGTCATCTTCTTCTTCAGCCTCAAATATCGGGAATTCAAAGTTGGGAGAAGGCATCGGATCGTATGTTTCAACGGGGTTTAAAACAAGCAATCTGCATGACATGATGATTTGTGTTAAGAGATAGATAAAATGCAAGAGTGTGTGCAGTGTTTTTCTTTAAACTGCTTGTTTTTATTATTTGAATTGTTTTTTAGGATTACCATTTTCTGAAAAGACGAAAAGAGAAAACAACAATAAAATGCAGAAATTATAGAACGACGCTTATTTATTTATGATTTTGTCGATTCTTGAAACTACAGCCCTTATAAAACAAAACTCTGTCGCTTTGGGCGAAGCGAAGAGGGATATTTACAAAAAGTGAGCCCTATCAAAACATCTGTTTCACCTGGGCAGGATGAAAGGTTAAAGACGACAATTACTTTGACATATGAACAATCTTCGGAACATCGACTGCAACCCATTGGCGACGAACTCCTCGGTGAATCACAAAGTCTGGTACCTTCTTTCTTGGCTGGTCCTCAGAAATGACGCTGATTTCTGGCAGAGCTGGATTATTGGAATCTGTCTCCCAGGCAAAGTTGTCGTAGGAGGATTCCTCAGTTGTATTTTGCATAGTATTTGTGCTCTCAGGCAAATCTCCCCACCCAGTTGGCTGAATGTCTTCGAGCCTGATGCGAGAACTTTCAGGAGCGGTGTACTTAACCATGAAGTCAAATTTTCCACTTGGTTGTCCTAGGGTGTCCCACACTTCTTTAGAACTGGAGGAGTCATCCCTTTCGATGACGTTGACCTCTGGAAAAGCATAGTTAATGAATTCTAGTCCTGTAAACTTTGTGACTTCATCGTCGTGCTGGGTATTCTCTAAATGGCCTGAGTGTTGATCCCATGACATAGTGGGGACGCAGGTATTCCTTTCAATGATGCTCAGCTGATTTTCATTGCTCGGCTGACTTTCTTGCCCTAAGTCTCCTG
Source organism: Lathyrus tuberosus (assembly GCA_022829125.1). Lineage (NCBI taxonomy): Eukaryota > Viridiplantae > Streptophyta > Magnoliopsida > Fabales > Fabaceae > Lathyrus > Lathyrus tuberosus. Next base: position 17,768,833 of record JALAZF010000012.1, on the reverse strand, counting down.
GGTACGGTTGCCAGATAGGAAAGCCATCCATTGGGCCATAATAGTAATGGTCAAAGTTGTCTTTCATTAGAGTGTCTTCCTCTAATGAGTTGGGTGGAGCACGGCATCCTTCCGGATCACAATCTCTATATATCATTTCGACATCTGACCTAGGTATAAATCTCGGACTTTGTGCCAGAAAGCAAAATGGTGTAGGCACCTCTTCCTGAGACATATAACCGTCCTCATTAAGATAGGACTCCCATTCTTCATCTGTATCGGAGGAATCTCCCTCGTTGATAGTGTGGACTTCTTGAGACACTGGGTGAAGGGAACCTCCACTGTGGAAGAAGTTCTGAATGGGATGAAGACTTTCACCGTTAGTGGCAGTCTGGGTACAGGTTGAAGAAAAACCAAGACCCTTCTTTGTTTTATCATCGGCAGGTATGACGAGTCGTCCCCACCCTTTCGTATTGTTACTTTCAATTGCTTCGAGAGTATCCTTGTACGAGGAAATCGAGGTTCCTCTTTCTGCCTACTTATCACTGCTCACCGAAAGCGCTTGGAACTGGGTTCCGATTATCTCCTTCGATTCCACATAGGTGGATGATGATAAGTTACTCACGATCAAGGCCTATTCCCCACAGACCGTGACGAGTTGATCATTTTTGACAAACTTCAGCTTCTGGTGAAGTGTCAAAGTTACTGCCCCAGCCTGGTGTATCCAAGGTCTTCCTAATAAATAATTGTATGTTGCTCAGATGTCTATGACCTGGAAAGTGACTAGGAAAGTGTGAGGACCGATAGTTATGGGAAGGTCGACTTCACCGATAACTATTTTTTTTATATCCGTAAAACGCTTTGACGATGACCTCACTGCCTCTCATCGGAGGTCCTTTGAATGATAGTTGCATCAGAGTGGACTTCGGCATGACGTTGAGAGTTGATCTGGTATCTACCAGTACGCTGGCTAAAGCATCGTCTTGGCAGTTGACTGTGATATTGAGTGACATGTTGTGGCTCTCGCCTTCCTCCGACAATTCCTCATCACTAAACCCCAAGTTGTTGCAGGAAGTGGTGTTAGAGACGATGCTATCGAATTGTCATATTGACACATCCTGTTCCACAAAGGCCTGCTCCAAGACTTTCTGTAGAGCCTCTCTGTGGGCTTCGGAACTGAGTAAAACTGATAGCACTGAGATCTTTGAAGGAGTTTGTAACAGCTGATCAACAATGTTGTATTCACTCCTTTGGATGAGCTTCAACATCTCATCATCGTCCTTTGAAAGGCCGGGATTACTGTAATACCCCAAAATTTGCTCTCCCTCTTTGTCATCATAACATGGCATTATCATTTATCATGTCACATCCACCTCATTAACATTGCATTGCATTTAACATAGAAAAATGAAGCATGGCATCCTCCTTACCATCAGGGCATGTGATCAGGTGGGGGATGGACAATCAAGAGATCATTCAAAGCACAAAAAGGTCAGTCAAGTTGCCTCAAGGCAAGCCAAGAAGCCTTTCATGTCTCATACTATCTCAATTGATCATCCACAACCTCAAGGATAAGAGATACAATAGGAGATTGAGGCATTACATCCTACACTATGCAAGAAGTCCAAAAATTGAAGGAAAATCCTCAAAAGAGATAGCTCATTGATTCAAAATCATCCTCAAGTGGCATTTCTCATCATCCTTTAAGAGGATACACAACATACTCTGAGGAACTTGGATTTGGAAGATGTGCAATTTCCTCCTAACCAAAGGGGGTCAAAACTAGGGTTTCCCATTAAATCAGGGAATCTTTGATTTTTTGAACAAAACTTGATGTCATGGTATTCCATATGTCCTTAAGTGTATGTATGTGGAAGATTGCATCTCAATTGGTTTTAGAAGTGGTTCAATTGGAAGAAAGATCAAGAATCAGAGAAATTGGGGCAAAGTCAAATAATCAGAGGAAAAAGTCAACTCTTGACTTTTTGAGGCCAAATTCATGAAATTCATGTTATATGTGTCCAATGTGCAAAATTTGGTCAAGAAATTCCAAAGGAATCATGAAAAATTCAAGATGTAGAAAGTTGCCATTTTTGGATGAAGTAGGGTTACTAAAAATAGCAAGTTTTGGCCATTTTGCATCAGAGTTTGAACCAAGGCCATTTAAAATGGAAGCACCAAATGAAAATTCCACTCGTCCACAACAAAAGATCTTGTTTTAAGCTTCAAATCCATGTGTGGAACATCTCCATTGGATAAAAATTGAGTGAGATATGATTGATCAAAGTTTGAGCAAAGTAGGTTCAAAACTAGGTCATGACCAAGATTTTCAGGGCACGCGCGCAGTCATTTTAACAAACAGTTGGTGTGCCATATATTCGCCTATTTTTCTCATGGTTAAAGGCCTCAAATTAAAAACTTGTCAAAATCAATATTGTTCCTTGCAATGCCCTCTTCAATGTTCATGTTGGGCAAAATTTCATCTGATCAAGTTATGATGGAGAAATAGTGGCCCCAAGTCATGTTGATTATGCTGAAAACCCAGGCGCCATGTTGCCTTGCCAACCAACCCCATTACTACGCCATACACCAGTTTTGATTCCTTTTGTTTCAAGCAATTTTTCATCATCTTGTACACTTCCATTTGACTTGTTTTCAACATCAATATTGTGCCATGATAGCTCCTCTTTCATTTGACCCCAAAACCTCATTAAACCATGCATTAACATGAGAGATATTTACCATCAAACATCCACTGTTACAATAATGACTTGTTGCATAATTTTGGTTCAAGCACACCTCAAATACATGACACAGGTTTTTTATGTTTGCTTCCTCATTAAGACCAACACATGCCTGCACTCTTTACACCTTTGCTCGAGTCATACATGAAAAAGGAAAAGGTTGAAAGCTTGTGGTAGAAGTTTTGCAGCAGGAACATTGTAACTTACCATGAGCTGCCATATACCATACAAAAGCCTAAAGGAACTCGCCCCTAACTAACTTGACTCAGTTAGTTAGGGTGCACTCAGTTGACCACCCTCAACTCGCTTGACTCACTCATTAAACCATGGTTAAGGCTGGCTATATAAACATCACATTGCTCATAACTCAGGGAGGTTTTTCACTTGTTCATTTTGTGTCACGAGTTCAGAGGTTCATCTCTCCAAGTTTCAGAGTCTCATTCTCACACTGCTCAAGCTTCATCGCCATTCTTCTCCACACGATTTACTCACTCTCTCGCTGCTCAAGTTTCAGTGCTTAAGCCTTTATTTGGCCAATAGAAGATCAAGAGTATCAAGTTTATTCTCTGGTTTTTCTTGGTTCAAAAGTTCCATCAACATCAGGTAAATATTCATCATCTTTTTCTGTACGATTCATGAGAGTTTTAAGTTCATTACACATTGATTGAAGCTTATTAGAAGCACAAGTTTGATTCTGGCTAGTTGATAGGCTTCTTAGAGGCATAGTTCTATACCTAGGGCTTAATTTGATTGACTCTGTTCTTGCTGTGCGTATGTGTTTGGTGATTTTCATCAGCATATTCATAATGTACGTGAGCTTAGCTTTCAATGGATGTATGCATTGTGATTTTCTGGAGAAATGTGAGTTGCAGACGGTGGTAAGTGACCGGAGGTCCCTCTCCGGCCGATGGCTTCATGTTAGGGTTTTATGACCAGTTTGAATGTGATCCGTTGGATGAGTGTGATCTAATGGCTACCATGCTGCCAACACATAAAAATTCATGTGCATGTCACGTGTGATTTTCTGAAATTTTTTTAAACTTTGTGTGGTATGGTACATGGTAGTGTGTATGGACATTCAAGTGTGCGCGTTGATCTTGATTACCTTGACCTAGATTTGACCTTGACCTGATCTGATGGTGGTGAATGGTTTGACTTAGTTTGACTGATAATGCATGGTAGTTAGTGTGTGCTACGCGTAATTGGACCTTTGACAGATTGCTTTTCGCACCTCCTTTTTAAAAAGCCCAAACACTTTGAACTGTTGGTTTACTATATTTGCACCCCACTCTTGTTTTCTATTTCCTTTTATTTTCTTCATTTTATACACGTTTGCTTTTCAATTTTTATAAATATCAAATGACATTAGAAAATTCCACAAAAATTCATGGACATCAATAAAACATTTAGAAAATTTTTGGTGATTTTATTTCCTGATCTTATGACCTTTTTGCCCCTGTTCCATAATTTTCTTTGAATTTCCATTTAGATGCATTCTAAGCATGATACATGAATTTGTTTAATTTTGTTCTTGCTCATTACAAACTGTTTTGACATGGTTCTTTTTGCATTGATTCACCAATACATTGAAGCATGCTAGATGATTTTTGTTTGATTTTTTAAGTCACTTTATGACATGTTTTGATGCCTATATTTGCACCACTTTGCATGATGTTTCAATTTGACCTAATTGCTTTGTTGGAAGTCATTTTGCTCTGAATTTTTACATGCTATCTTGATGTATGATGCATTTCTGACCTAGGCATTCCAATAATATGCTGGCATAATTTTCATGAATCCATTTGGTTTTTGTTTGATGCATTACATTTGAAGCATAATACATGTCATGTCATCATAACTTTAGTGCATGTTTGCATGAACTCTTTTGTGCATATTTGTATGAGCATTTGCATAGTTGTATGAGTCATTCAAGTGATATTATAGGTCATTGTTGCACATTATAGGTCATCTTCACATGTTCATTTCAACTTGAACTTTGTGCATCCTAACATGTATTGTTTGCACCTTCTTTTTGAGTTTTCATCTCACTTCTTCTTCTATTACTTCTTGAATGTCTTGATGGTTGATTCATGGATACTTTTGAGATGTTCATAAACCTTTTTTTATTTAGTTTCAATTCTGGTTGTTGATGTATATGTTCCATTTATGCATGTCCTTTTCATTTCTTTCCATCTTTCATCTATTCCTTCTTCTTGTAACATGTTTAAATGCTAATGGGTGATGATTATTGCTTATTCACTTGCATTTGTATGATGATATTCACTTGTTATCCATATGATGCACATTCTGGTTATGATATTAAGATTTGATTTTTCATCTTATTCTTTTGAATTTTAATGTGCATTAAGTGCTTTTTATTCCTTATACATGTTTCTATTGTTTACTAACCATGTAGGGGCTTTGGTAAGTTTCAATTGAGTGTGGATAAGGAATCCACATTCAAATTCTATCCTTTCTCTTCTACAATTCCATTTTATGTTTTGTTAAGCATTTATGTGCTTTCTTTTAATAACTCTTTACTTTCCCTTTTTGAATTACAATTCATCTTCTACTTTAGAAGTGAATTGTTTAATTCTTTCTTTCTTTAGACTTTAGGTTGAAACCTCACAAACCTTTAGGATCACTCCCTTTAATCTTCAATTAGGATTGAGTCTTAGTCCATATAGGTTTTACCTTTTCTCCTCTCTTGAGTCTCTCTTCTCATCTCTTAAAGAAAATCCAAAACATCCAATAAAGGTAAGCATTTATTGCATTTAGGCCTTTCATATAAAGAAAAGATTATAAAGGGGTTTTCTCTTATAATCTTAGAATGTATAGCATTATAGCCCATCTTGGGTCAATGTGTTAAACATTCGATCTTGTATGAGGGACTTGAATGCAATGCTTGTTGAAGGTACAAATAATAAAAAACACTTCTTCATTTCTTAATCAACAAAAATACTTAATAAACACAAATATGCTAGTGTGTTTGAACCTTGACAATTGGAACTAAGTATGGGGGTCTTCTTCACTCTTAGTGTGTCTTCTTGCTCATTCCATCTTGGAATGTGAGAATGTACACATTCCAATGATTAAGATCCAGATACACTATCATATGCAAACCAAATGAAAAACTATTAAAAGGCAAAAACAAACAATAACGTCTTTCCTTCGGGAATTCTTTTCTCATCTCATTCATTCTCAACGCACGAACGCGCTTCTACTCGTTCTCTTGCAAGACGGTAACGCACTCGGACCAGCGAGCCTGCAACACCTGAGCTAGAACATAAGCCGTTCTCTAAAAAACACAAACAATCCATCCCTAGTGAGGGGAACTACGTTGCTCTGATTCTCATGTTCCCGATGAGATACGTAGGCAGTGGGGTAGGGCCCATGCGAGCACTTCTTTTATTTTCCCTACATTTGTTTATCTTTCTCTTTCTCTTTCTTTCTTTCAGTTCCTTTTCCAGTTTTCTTTCTTTACACCCTTTGATCGAAACAGCAAGCGTGGATCCCATCGGGTACGATGGACGCGAGGGGGTGCTAATACCTTCCTCTCGCGTAACCGACTCCCGAATCCAGTTCTCTTGGTCGCAAGACCATGCTCTTTCCCTTCCTTCAGGTTTATGCGGTGTTTCCTTTCCCTCTCTTGGGATGAATACACATTGCTGGCGACTCTGTTCGGTGCCACTTTCGCGTTTGTACTAGGATGAAAATCCCGGGAGCGACAGCTGGCGACTCTGCTGGGGAAATGAGGTTGACCTATTGCTGGTCCATCCTAAGCAAGTCAATCCTAGCGCTTGTCTGTTTTTCTTTCATTGGGTGTTTACTGTTGTGCTATATTTACCATTTTATTGTATGGTTATTTACTGCTTTACTGTACATTACTGTATTTACTGCTTTTTAGCATTACACATCATATTATTACTGTTGTGTTGGACTGTGCTATTTTCTGTTTGGCGGGATGGGATTTCTGAGAGATAAGCCCATTACACAGGCTTGAGTATACACTTAGAATTAGAGTGGAGAGTAGTGGGACCTACGTGCCGTTTGGAGTGCGTTGGGTGTTCACGAAATTCACAGCTAGACGAGGCTATCTTGGGACACGTCGTGGCATGCGCATCTTGCGTATTCTAGGATGTAGATCTAGAGAGCTGTCGACTCTAGTGACCGATCATGAGGACCTTAGTGGAAATATCCCTCTTTAGTGGTGACAATGGCAGACCACATTCTGTGGCAAACCCATTCGCACCCGAGGGCCCACTTTGGAACTTGCATAGGATGACTTTTATTTTCTAAGGGGAGTCAGTGGACGACCTCTTTGATTGGCATAGCATTGTATCCTACGGGCTGAATGTGTTATTGCTTCTCAAACCTCCGAAGCTGACAAGCCTTATTTTCTAAGAACCACACGTGAGTATGGGTGGGATGTTTACAGGTTTGCAGGAAACCCAGCCTCCTACCTACCTTACTTGTGATTCTATGATGATTTCAGACATTGTATCCTATGACAGTGATTTAAGTGTTCATCTCAGATATTGCCAGATTCAGTACAGAGACACAGTGCACACAGTTCAATACAGACACCGACACTGGATTACCTGATCACATGCCCTCTTGCATTGCATTATCATATCATAACAGTTATGTTTGTCATTTTCAGGTGCATAATACATTTCTGATTCCAATCCATGGGTTCAACAGAGATTGTTGCCGAGAGAAAGAACAATGTGTCTTACAAGTTTCCAGATCCTGTCTTGGATTCATTGCTCAAAGTTATAGATATGGCTGGTCCGGGTATTCTTGATAGGTTTCAGAAGAGCTACGGGAATTTGGTTGGGATGGTCCGTACAATCACCAAGTATGAACATGATGCCTTGCACACTCTGCTGCAGTTCTACGAGCCTTCGTTGAGGTGCTTTCTTTTTTCAGATTACATTTTGATGCCAACACTGGAAGAATTCTCATTTATTTTGGGAATTCCGATCACGTCGGCAATACCATTCTTCTCTGGTAGTTCTCCCAGCGTAAAAGAAATTGCTGCTGCTTTACAAATGGATCAGGCAGTGATAAAGAGTGGTGTGAGCAGTAAAAATGGAGTTAGCGGATTTCATTTAGAATTTCTGTCTGGACAGGCCCAAGAGGCTGCAAGTGCTAAAAATTGGACGGTTTACAATTCCATTCTGGCTCTCTGCATATATGGCCTAGTTTTCTTTCCCAATCAGCAAGACTTTGTGGATATGCAAGCGACAAGAGTTTTCGTTCTTAAAAATCCAGTCCCTACTTTGTTAGGAGATTTTTATCATTCCGTGCACTATAAGAATGAGAAAAGGAGGGGAGGATCTGTTAGTTGTTGTACTCCACTGCTGAGTCATTGGTTTTTCAAACATTTGCCTCAGACAGGTGCCTTTGTGGAAACCAAAGATGTGGCGAAATGGTCTAAACGATTGATGAGTTTAACTGCTGATAACATTGTATGGTTTGATCACCGGTTGTTGAGAATAGAGCTTGTCACAAGATGCGGAAATTTTCCAAATGTGCCTTTGATTGGCAGAAAAGGAGGGATCAATTATAATCCAGTTTTGGCCATCCGACAATTTGGGTATGCTTCCAGGGATCCTCCTACAGAGCAAGATGTGGAAGAATCTTTATTCTTTACAGGAACTAAAGATGCGAAGGTGGTAGAAGTAGTGAATGCTTGGAAAGATAAGCACAAAATTGGAAAAGCAGTTTTTGGAAAAGGAGATTGTAGATCTTATCCTGAATATGACAGGTGGATTGAGACGAAAGTAAAGGAATTGCTTTTACCCTTTTCAAGGGGACCTCTTTTATGTGCAGTACAGCCAGAACAACCCACTATGGTGGCTATTGAAGAATGTGAGAAGTGGAAGAAAATGGTCAGAGAGTTGCAGATAGAGAATTCTGGAATGAGCAGATGTCTTCAGAAAGCTCTAGCTGACAACAAAGAGTTGGAAAAGAGAGCCTTGAAAGCGGAAAAAACCTTGGCTGACAAAGAGGAAGATTTTGATGACCGAGCTCGGTACTTTCGGAAACTTACTTTGGGAGCAGATGACACTAGTCAGGCTCACAAGATTACAAAACAAGCTTTAGCCCGAAGCAAGGATTCATTAGCTCAACTTCGTCAAGCTTGGGATGAAGTCAGAATTGAAAATGCCGAGTTAAAGGATCAGTCGAAGACTAAAGACGAGGAGCTTAAAAAGGCACATGAGCAGAGGAGAAAGTATCGGGAAAGTCTCGATAAAAGTCAAGAACAGTTAGAAGAAGCTAGAAGCCAGTTGAAGATTACCAAGAAAGAGCTTGAAGAAGTCATGATAGAAAGGGAGATACTCAAGACGCAAGCCGGCATAAAGAGACACAAAGGAGTGTGTGATGACGAAGCTCTGATGCTGCATATGGGTTCTTTAACTGAAGCTCTTGAGAAAAGGGATGTCTTGATCAAAGAGATGATTGAAAAGCCGAATCACCAGCGTACCCGTATACTTTTTGAGGAAATCAAGTATTCAAGTGATAAGCTGAAGGATGTGGAATTGTCAGATTGATGTTCTTTTCCCTGTATTTTGTTGTTAATGGCTACCATCAGGCTTGTTGATGGATCCATTTTTTTCCTTGTATTGCATTTGCGGTTGAACCTTTCTTAAATGTACTTGAATATTTTGTTGAATGAGTATGAGCAGTTTTATTCAGGATTATTTCTTATCAGATAGCCGCACACAAGCACATGACCACGACACGTCTCTTTATATCACAATTTCTGGTCTTCAGATTTCTGTGGTTGGATTGGAATCAGGGTATAAAGCACCTCGGAAATGACAAACATGGCATTGCATGGCATTGCATATCATTTTGCATTTTTGTTACTTGCTTTTCAGGTACTCGTTGCAGGGTCTCTAACCTTTATTTGGTTTCAGGCAGTATAGCGGAGAATCATATTCACCGATATTCGACGCGAAGAAATCAAGTAAGAATCATGGATCAAGTGCAGAGTGATTTGGCCGAAATGAGGGCGCGTATGGACCAGTTCATGACCCTCATGACTGGCATGGCGCAAAATCAGGAGAGGTTGAGGCTTCTGGTCGAGCGTCCAGACAATGGGCCCGAAGGTGATCAACATGACAATTCACAGGGACACGGCATCCCTCCTCCCGGTGGCAACCCTCCTCCTGGTGGTAACAATCGGGGTAATGGAAATGGTAGGCATGCTGGTGTTACTCTTGAAGATACTCTGGAAGACCAATTTACTCTACTAGATGCTGATGTGGGTAATCAAGGTGATCGAAGGTATGAGGAGTTAGCAGAAAAGATCAGGGCCATAGAATGCAAGAACTTTATGGGTATTGATGTTACCAGCTTGGGGCTGGTCTCAGGAGTCAGAATTCCCCCTAAATTCAAACCTCTCACTTTTGATAAGTATCATGGCAATGCGTGTCCCCAAACGCATCTTCAAGCTTACTTTGGGAAGATTTCAGCCCATACGGATGACGAGAAGCTATGGATGCACTATTTTCAGGACAGTCTGGCTGGGGCATCCTTGACCTGGTACATGAAGTTGAATAGAGCTGCTGTGAAAAATTGGAAAGATCTGGCAGAAGCGTTCCTGAAGCAATACCAGTATAATATCGACATGGCGCCCAACCGCACCCAATTGCAGGGATTGTCCCAGAATGCCAAGGAGAGTTTCAAAGAATATGCACAGAGGTGGAGGGAAATGGCTGCCCAGGTCCAACCTCCCTTGTCAGACAGAGAAATGGCAGATATGTTCATGGGCACCTTGCAAGGGGCCTATCTGGATAGATTAGCTGCTTATCCGTCAACTGGATTTGCTGATATTGTGATTGCGGGAGAAAGAATAGAAAGTCTGTTAAAGCTTGGAAAGATCCAGGATGTGAGTGGGGCTGGCTCTTCGGGGACGAAGAAACCGTTTGCTAGTAACCAGAAAAGACGAGAAGGTGATACGAATGCTGTGTTTAGAGGACGAGGCAGAGGGCGTTCTCGAGCTTATTATCAGGTAGATGCTGTAACAATCCCCAAACCGTCTGTTCAGAAACAACAACCCCAACAACAAGTTCAACAGCAACAACCTTTTTTCCAGCAAAGGTCTAGACAGAGGGATCGTAAGATGGATCCTCTCCCTATGACTTATGCCGCGCTGTTGCCCCGGCTACTCGAGTTAAAGTTGGTAGAACTCCGTACTATGAAAGCTCCGGTTGCTGGAAACCTGCCACCTAACTTCGATGCTAATGCTCGTTGTGAGTTCCACTCAGGTGCTCAGGGGCACTCCATTGAAAAATGCTGGGCTTTCCATCATAAAGTACAAGATTTGATTGATGCTAAAGCCATCAATTTCTCTCCCGCTCCTAATATTACTCAGCATCCCATGCCTGATCATAGTGCAGCAAATGTGTACGCTATTGAAGATGGGAGGAGATTGAATCTGGTGACAGATATCCATCAAGTGAAAACTTCTTTGTTGGTGGTAAAAGATCGTTTATTGAAGGGACGGGTGTTCCCGGGCTGTAATCAAGAGTGCTCTGAGTGTATGAATCAGGAGAACGGCTGTGATAAGTTGAAGATGGGTTTACAGAATCTGATCGATGAAGGATGTCTACAGTTCGACAGAGTCGTGAAAGACACTGATGAGATATCAACCGTGACCATCTATTACACTCCCGCTGAGATTCAAATGCCGGTCAATGCAGTTCCCGTGGCGAGTGTTGCGCCAGAAAGGCCCAGTCCTGTCACTATCACGGTGCCAGGACCAATTCCGTTCACGTCTACGAAGGCTATCCCATGGCACTATGGGGCAGATGTATATTACGAAGGTAAAAAGCAGGAAGTTGAGTCGTCAGTCAGCCCAAATATTGATAATGTAGGGGGTGTAGGGGGCTTTACAAGGAGTGGAAGGTTGTTCGCTCCCCAAACCTTGAGAAGTGATAAAGAGGCAGAAGCCGCAGCAAAGGCTAAAGGTAAACAGGTGGTTGAAAATGCGCCCACACCTGAAGCAGAGACAAAGATTACTTTCGATAAGGAAATGGAAGAATTTATGAAGATAATCAAGAAAAGCGATTATAAGATTGTGGACCAACTGAATCAGACCCCTTCAAAGATTTCAATCTTGTCACTATTGATGTGCTCTGATGCGCACCGGCAGGCGTTGTTGAAAGTGTTGAAGAGTGCGTACGTGCCACAAGAAATTACTGTTAATTAGCTCGAGGGCGTAATCTCCAATGTTAATGTTAGCCATGGCTTGGGCTTTACAAGTAGAGATTTGACTGTTGAAGGAAGAAACCATAATAAGGCTTTGCATATCACGATGGAGTGTAAGGGCGCAGTGTTATCTCATGTACTGGTAGACACTGGTTCATCACTCAATGTCTTGCCCAAGAAGGCATTAATGAAGCTGGAAGTTGACGGTTTGATCTTAAGGCCTAGTGAATTGGTGGTCAGAGCATTCGATGGAACTAGACGATCTGTGTTTGGTGAGGTGGAATTGCCCGTACAAATTGGACCACAGGTATTCAAATCCACGTTCCATGTAATGGACATACAACCTGCATATAGCTGCCTATTGGGACGCCCTTGGATTCACGGAGCCGGGGCTGTTACTTCTACTCTACATCAAAAGCTGAAGTATGAGTTTGAAGGGCAGGTTGTGACAGTGTGTGGGGAAGAAGACATCTTTGTGAGTCACTTATCCACGTTCAAGTACATTGAAATGGATGGGGAAATTCATGAGATGCTGTGCCAATCATTTGAAGCAGTCAACATTGACGATGCACCTGAGTCTTCTTCTGTACCAGTTGGGGCTGGTACCTCCATTTCATCTTACAAACAAGCTGTCGAAGTCGTCAGGGCAGGCAACGCCCAAGGTTGGGGCCGGTTGATAGAGACCCCAATGAAGGAAGACAAATTTGGTATTGGTTATCATCCCTCTACAACTTCAGATGCGGGGAGCAGGGGACCCATTACTTTCAATAGTGGGGGAATTATCTACATGGACCAGTCTTGTGCAGCCACGGAGGATAGTGTTGACAGTGATTGTGACCTGGACAACTGGGTACGCCCTCATGTTCCGGGACAACAAGTGCAAAACTGGTTCGTTGAAGAAGTCATCCGGGTTACTCTTCAGACAGAGTAATTTTTCTTTGTTTTTTCTAACCATAATGCATGACAAAATCTTGCGCTCTGCCCAAGGCGTATAGATTCATTTGTAGGGCCACCATGGTTGCATTTGCAATGTTTAATCATTAATAAAGGACGTTTTGCAATCAAATTTTGTTCTCTGTCTTTCAGTTTTTATTTTTGCACAAAAAAATATAAAATGGCAATGTTTCATTTTCTTTTGTTTTGCTTAAAAATAAATTCTAAAATAAGGCATGAACCCGTTCGTGCAGACTTGATCCTCCGGATACCACTGATAACGATTTTGATATGGCCATGTATGACTTTGACAATCCGATTTATCAAGCCGAAGAAGGGGATGGGAAAGATTGTGAACTTTCTGAAGAACTGGCCAGATTGTTGAAACAAGAGGAAAGGGTCATCCAGCCTCATCAGGAGACTGTAGAAATCATCAATATTGGTACCAAGGACGCCAAGAAAGAGATCAGGATTGGTGCCAGCTTGCAAGCAGATGTGAAGCAAACTTTGACGGAAATGTTGCGCGAGTATGTTGACATCTTCGCCTGGTCGTATCAAGACATGCCGGGGTTGGATACGGATATTGTCGTGCACAGGCTACCATTGAGAGAAGAATGTCCGCCAGTCAAGCAGAAACTTCATCGGACTCACCCCGACATGGCCTTAAAGATTAAGGAGGAAGTCCAGAACCAGTGGGACGCTGGTTTTCTTGCTGTGACAAAGTATCCTCCATGGGTAGCCAACATCGTGCCAGTACCGAAGAAAGATGGAAAAGTGAGAATGTGTGTGGATTATCGAGATCTTAATAAAGCTAGCCCGAAAGATGATTTTCCACTACCTCATATTGATGTGCTGGTCGATAATACAGCTCAGTTTTCAGTGTTCTCATTTATGGACGGTTTCTCCGGGTACAACCAGATCAAGATGGCACCTGAAGACATGGAGAAGACCACGTTCATTACTCCGTGGGGTACATATTGTTATAAAGTAATGCCTTTTGGGTTGAAAAACGCAGGAGCAACGTACCAGCGGGCGATGGTGACATTGTTTCATGACTTGATTCATAAGGAGATCGAATGTTATGTAGATGATATGATTGCCAAGTCGAGAACAGAAGAGGAACATCTGGTTAACCTGAAAAAGCTGTTTGAAAGGTTGAGAAAGTTCCGTCTGAGATTAAATCCAAACAAGTGCACGTTTGGGGTGCGTTCTGGAAAGTTACTGGGTTTCATTGTGAGCGAAAGAGGAATCGAGGTTGATCCTGTAAAGGTGAAAGCAATACAAGAAATGCCTGAACCGAGAACAGAAAAAGAGGTTCGTGGTTTCTTGGGTAGATTGAACTACATTGCAAGGTTCATATCTCACCTAACAGCCACGTGTGAGCCAATATTTAAATTGTTAAGGAAAGATCAAACGGTCAGGTGGAATGACGATTGCCAATTGGCATTCGATAAGATAAAAGAATACTTGCAGGAACCTCCGATTCTAATACCTCTAGTTGAAGGGAGACCGCTGATAATGTATCTGACAGTGCTTGAAGGTTCCATGGGTTGTGTTCTCGGTCAACATGACGAGACAGGTAGGAAGGAGCATGCTATTTACTACCTGAGCAAAAAGTTCAATGATTGTGAGTCCCGATACTCAATGCTTGAAAAGACATGCTGTGCGCTTGCATGGGCCGCTAAGCGATTGAGGCAATATATGGTTAGGCACACGACCTTGTTGATTTCAAAAATGGATCCTATCAAGTATATTTTCGAGAAACCAGCATTGACAGGCAGAGTTGCACGGTGGCAAATGGTCTTGACAGAGTATGACATTCAGTACACTTCACAAAAGGCCATCAAAGGAAGTATATTGTCCGATTATCTTGCGCAACAGCCAATGGATGATTACCAACCCATGAAGTTTGACTTCCCTAATGAGGACATCATGTTTCTCAAAGCTAAAGACTGTGAGGAACCACTCCCGGAGGAGGGGCCAGACCCTGAATCCAAATGGAGTCTGACGTTTGATGGGGCTGTCAATATGAATGGGTGCGGAGTTGGAGCAGTTCTTATCACGCCGGAAGGTGTTCATATGCCTTTCACTGCACGAATAACTTTCGGGTGCACCAACAATGAAGCAGAGTACGAAGCTTGTATAATGGGGATCGAGGAGGCGATTAATCTACGGATTAAAACCCTTGATATATTCGGTGATTCAGCTTTGGTAATCAATCAAGTGAAGGGGAGTTGGTACACGCACCAAGCAAATCTAGTGCCGTATAGAGATTATACAAGGAGATTGCTGACGTTTTTCACAACAGTGAAACTGTACCACATTCCTCGAGATGAGAATAGGTTCGCTGATGCCTTGGCCACTTTGTCTTCTATGATCAAAGTGCAAGGATGGAACCATGTACCTAAGATTGAGGTATCCCGCCTTGACAGACCAGCATTTGTGTTTGCGGTCGATGCAACGTCTGATGACAAGCCATGGTTTCATGACATTAAGTGTTTCTTGAAAAGTCAAGAGTACCCGTCCGGGGCATCGTCCAAAGACAGGAAGACGTTGAGAAGGTTAGCTGGTAGTTTCTTCCTGAACAAAGATGGCGTGCTGTATAAAAGAAATTTTGACACGGTCCTGCTTAGATGTGTGGATAGACATGAAGCAGACTTGTTGATGATTGAAGTGCACGAAGGCTCTTTCGGTACCCATGCCGGAGGGCAGGCAATGGCTAAAAAGTTGTTAAGGTCGGGATATTATTGGTTGACTATGGAGTCAGATTGTTGCAAATATGCCCGCAAATGCCATAAATGCCAGATCTATGCAGACAAGGTGCATGTGCCTCCAAATCCGTTGAGTATCATGTCGTCGCCTTGGCCGTTTGCCATGTGGGGCATTGATATGATCGGAAAGATTGAGCCCACAGCTTCCAATGGTCATCGTTTCATCTTGGTGGCAATTGATTACTTCACCAAATGGGTTGAAGCCGCATCCTATGCCAATGTTACAAAACAAGTGGTCGCTCGTTTCTTAAAACGGGATATCATTTGCCGATATGGAGTTCCCGAAAGAATCATTACTGATAATGGTTCTAATTTGAATAATAAGATGATGGCTGAGTTATGCCGGGACTTCAAAATCGAACATCACAATTCTTCTCCGTACCGCCCAAAGATGAATGGCGCGGTCGAAGCGGCCAACAAAAATATCAAGAAGATTGTACAGAAGATGGTTGTCACGTACAAAGATTGGCATGAGATGTTACCATTTGCTTTGCATGGGTATCGAACGTCGGTACGCACGTCCACTGGGGCAACCCCATTCTCACTTGTATATGGTATGGAGGCAGTGCTACCAGTTGAAGTAGAGATTCCGTCCCTCAGAGTTATGATGGATGTTAAGCTAGATGAAGCTGAATGGGTACGAGCCAGATTTGATCAGCTGAGCCTTATTGAGGAAAAGCGATTGGCGGCTGTATGTCATGGGCAACTATATCAGCGCAGAATGAAACAGGCATTTGACCAGAAGGTGCGTCCTCGGGTTTATAAAGTCGGAGATGTGGTACTAAAAAGGATCCTTCCTCCCAATACAGATCACAGGGGCAAATGGACTCCTAATTATGAAGGTCCATTCGTGGTTAAAAAGGTCTTTTCGGGCGGAGCTTTATTGCTTACAACCATGGATGGCGAAGACTTTTCATCCCCTGTCAACTCGGACGTAGTCAAAAAATACTTCGCATGAATAGACCCGCTGGATAATAAGAATAAAAAAAATCCAGGCAAAAAAGGGCATCCCGGTGAACCAAAAACAGAATAAGGTTCGGGCAAAAATTAGGGATATAATTGAAAAAATTTGTACACCCGGTAAGTTGAAAACCCGAAAGGGCAACTTAGGCAAAAAAGGGTATCCTGGTGGATCGAAAACCTGAAAGGGCGGTCCACACAAAAGAGGGATTTAAGCGAATGACTACAGTCTGAGTTATCTATACCCATTACCGTTTGAACAACTGACGTTCTGAAAGATAGGAATCGGTCCGATCATTCCTCAGAAGGCAAGGTCGGGGAGTTTTGAAGACATACTGGTCATAACAGAATGGAAACTCAGTGGAATTCCGTTTTCACATTGCTATTAGGATAGTTTCTTTTCTCAATTTTCAGCGATCACCTCTTTCCAGGGATTGCTTCCAGATGTAATTGCCTATTCTGGGCTCTCGGTCAATAAATTGAATTTCAATAAAAAGCTTTCTATTTTTGTTTTATTGCTTTGTTTGCAAAAACGTCCTAATTGTTGATAAAACATTGCATTTGAAAACATGGCAGCCTTGCAATAACATGCGCAGAAAAAATATTTGAAATTACTTCGAATGTTGAATACTCCCGGATGGTGGATTCTAGCCACGCAATATTCGGGGCATGTGGGCATATTCTTTTGTTGCAGGTAGCAGGTGCAGATGATTTTAAGCACAAGACTAGCAATAAATCACCCCACGCAAAAGACTGGGGCAATTATGGGTAAGGAGATCGGCGTTCATCGTTCGGTCGACGATTGTTCATAACGGGTCGATATCAGTGAATTAAGTTCAACTGGGTACCGTTGCATCTTATTAAGTCGATTCTCTTATTCAGTCCTTCCAACGGCTACAAGCTTTTCTATGTCGGTAACGGTCACGGGTTCCCCAAAAGAAGGGTCTCGTCGACACCGAAACTGATGGTCATTATTCCCAGCGAAGTCACAAGAGTTTGAAGAGGCTAGATCTTCTGTAAAATCCTCTTATGACATCCTCTTCGGGGACGAATTGTTGTTTTGTCCAAGCATGGGGCATGTTTGTTTCCCCAGCATGAAGTGTTGATCATCCCCAGTAGAGTTTGAGGACAGTTGGTCTTCTGTAAAATCCTCTCAAAAGGCATTCTCCAGCACGAGACGTTTTAAAGCAGTTTCCTCCAGCAGAGTTTGTCATAAACTCGTCGTCCCTAACGGAATTGTCTAAAGGGAAGCCCGCCTAACATGGGGCATTGTGGTACTTATCCTAAGCTTGACAGTCATATTCTGCAGCAGACTACTGTGGATTTGCTTTGAGTTTCCCCAAAGGACTCTTTCCTAGCAAGTTGCAGGGGAATGTTCTAACCAGGATTTGCATATCCCTGGCAGAGTAGCCCTGATACCCAGCAAGATCGTATCTCTGGTCATGGTATCCCCACAAAGGTCAGCATCGAATCTTGTCAGCAATACTCCCCAGCTGAGTTGTTGTTCTCCCTGCAGAGGTTTATAAGATCGGCAGAATCTATTCCTCAACAAGGGTGGCACAGTCTTTCCCCAGCCGGGTCAAAAGGTGGATAACCCCTACAAAGGGTCTTGGATTGGATAGATCCTCAAGCAGAGTTTTTATGACTTTTCTTCCCTAGCAAGACGCCATGCAAAGAAATTCTCATCCCCAGCGGAATCGCTGTGACCAGAATTCATTCCCCCAGCAGATGAAGTGATTACTGGCAGATTTATTATTCTTCAAGTCCAATTTGTTTTTGGCAAACTTGACAATTCGAAGCAGGCGGATTGTTCATTCATTATCCAGCAGAGATACTATCCTCTCAGGAACCTCTAAAGTCAAGTCATTGATCATTGTTCCTCAGCAAAGTCGGCAGAGATGTCTGACACGGATGTAGAGTGTAATCCAGTATTGGAATTTTGCGAAAGTCCACCCGTAGTGTGGCAAGCCAGTAGTCGTCTGGCATTGTTAAAAGTCCAACAGTGGATTGGCGAAAGGTCCATCTAAGGGTGGCATATTCTAAAAGTCCAACAGTGGATTGGCAAAAGTCCGTCTTCGGGTGGCATATTCCAAAAGTCCAACAGTGGATTGGCAAAAGTCCATCTAAGGGTGGCATATTCTAAAAGTCCAACAGTGGATTGGCAAAAGTCCGTCTTCGGGTGGCATATTCCAAAAGTCCAACAGTGGATTGGCAAAAGTCCGTCTTCGGGTGGCATATTCCAAAAGTCCAACAGTGGATTGGCAAAAGTCCATCTAAGGGTGGCATATTCTAAAAGTCCAACAGTGGATTGGCAAAAGTCCGTCTTCGGGTGGCATATTCCAAAAGTCCAACAGTGGATTGGCAAAAGTCCGTCTTCGGGTGGCAAAAGTCCAACAGTGGATTGGCGAAAGGTCCATCTAAGGGTGGCATATTCTAAAAGTCCAACAGTGGATTGGCAAAAGTCCATCTTCGGGTGGCAAAGCAGCTAAAAGTCCAACAGTGGATTGGCAAAAGTCCGTCTTCGGGTGGCAAAAGTCCAACAGTGGATTGGCGAAAGGTCCATCTAAGGGTGGCATATTCTAAAAGTCCAACAGTGGATTGGCAAAAGTCCGTCTTCGGGTGGCAAAAGTCCAACAGTGGATTGGCAAAAGTCCATCTTCGGGTGGCACGAAGCTACAAAGTCCACCAGTAGCGTGGCAGGCCAGTAGTCGTCTGGAATTGCATAAAAGACATTATTAAAGTCCACCAGTAGTGTGGCAGGCCAGTAGTCGTCTGGAATTGCATAAAAGACATTATTAAAGTCCACCAGCAGTGTGGCAAGCCAGTAGTCGTCTGGCGTCGTTCAAAAGACAGATCTCTCCGACGTTTCATCGAAGATTCAATCCAGCAGTCTCGTTGGGTTTATATCCCTTTTCTTCTTCACTATCCATAGCAAATTTTTGGTTATATTTGGTATTCAATCACTATATACCTTGAAAGTCCGAAAGCAATCGCTTTCAGGCATTCAGGTCTACAGCGCTTGAATAGGGGCAGCTGTAATACCCCAAAATTTGCTCTCCCTCTTTGTCATCATAACATGGCATTATCATTTATCATGTCACATCCACCTCATTAACATTGCATTGCATTTAACATAGAAAAATGAAGCATGGCATCCTCCTTACCATCAGGGCATGTGATCAGGTGGGGGATGGACAATCAAGAGATCATTCAAAGCACAAAAAGGTCAGTCAAGTTGCCTCAAGGCAAGCCAAGAAGCCTTTCATGTCTCATACTATCTCAATTGATCATCCACAACCTCAAGGATAAGAGATACAATAGGAGATTGAGGCATTACATCCTACACTATGCAAGAAGTCTAAAAATTGAAGGAAAATCCTCAAAAGAGATAGCTCATTGATTCAAAATCATCCTCAAGTGGCATTTCTCATCATCCTTTAAGAGGATACACAACATACTCTGAGGAACTTGGATTTGGAAGATGTGCAATTTCCTCCTAACCAAAGGGGGTCAAAACTAGGGTTTCCCATTAAATCAGGGAATCTTTGATTTTTTGAACAAAACTTGATGTCATGGTATTCCATATGTCCTTAAGTGTATGTATGTGGAAGATTGCATCTCAATTGGTTTTAGAAGTGGTTCAATTGGAAGAAAGATCAAGAATCAGAGAAATTGGGGCAAAGTCAAATAATCAGAGGAAAAAGTCAACTCTTGACTTTTTGAGGCCAAATTCATGAAATTCATGTTATATGTGTCCAATGTGCAAAATTTGGTCAAGAAATTCCAAAGGAATCATGAAAAATTCAAGATGTAGAAAGTTGCCATTTTTGGATGAAGTAGGGTTACTAAAAATAGCAAGTTTTGGCCATTTTGCATCAGAGTTTGAACCAAGGCCATTTAAAATGGAAGCACCAAATGAAAATTCCACTCGGCCACAACAAAAGATCTTGTTTTAAGCTTCAAATCCATGTGTGGAACATCTCCATTGGATAAAAATTGAGTGAGATATGATTGATCAAAGTTTGAGCAAAGTAGGTTCAAAACTTGGTCATGACCAAGATTTTCAGGGCACGCGCGCAGTCATTTTAACAAACAGTTGGTGTGCCATATATTCGCCTATTTTTCTCATGGTTAAAGGCCTCAAATGAAAAACTTGTCAAAATCAATATTGTTCCTTGCAATGCCCTCTTCAATGTTCATGTTGGGAAAAATTTCATCTGATCAAGTTATGATGGAGAAATAGTGGCCCCAAGTCATGTTGATTATGCTGAAAACCCAGGCGCCATGTTGCCTTGCCAACCAACCCCATTACTACGCCATACACCAGTTTTGATTCCTTTTGTTTCAAGCAATTTTTCATCATCTTGTACACTTCCATTTGACTTGTTTTCAACATCAATATTGTGCCATGATAGCTCCTCTTTCATTTGACCCCAAAACCTCATTAAACCATGCATTAACATGAGAGATATTTACCATCAAACATCCACTGTTACAATAATGACTTGTTGCATAATTTTGGTTCAAGCACACCTCAAATACATGACACAGGTTTTTTATGTTTGCTTCCTCATTAAGACCAACACATGCCTGCACTCTTTACACCTTTGCTCGAGTCATACATGAAAAAGGAAAAGGTTGAAAGCTTGTGGTAGAAGTTTTGCAGCAGGAACATTGTAACTTACCATGAGCTGCCATATACCATACAAAAGCCTAAAGGAACTCGCCCCTAACTAACTTGACTCAGTTAGTTAGGGTGCACTCAGTTGACCACCCTCAACTCGCTTGACTCACTCATTAAACCATGGTTAAGGCTGGCTATATAAACATCACATTGCTCATAACTCAGGGAGGTTTTTCACTTGTTCATTTTGTGTCACGAGTTCAGAGGTTCATCTCTCCAAGTTTCAGAGTCTCATTCTCACACTGCTCAAGCTTCATCGCCATTCTTCTCCACACGATTTACTCACTCTCTCGCTGCTCAAGTTTCAGTGCTTAAGCCTTTATTTGGCCAATAGAAGATCAAGAGTATCAAGTTTATTCTCTGGTTTTTCTTGGTTCAAAAGTTCCATCAACATCAGGTAAATATTCATCATCTTTTTCTGTACGATTCATGAGAGTTTTAAGTTCATTACACATTGATTGAAGCTTATTAGAAGCACAAGTTTGATTCTGGCTAGTTGATAGGCTTCTTAGAGGCATAGTTCTATACCTAGGGCTTAATTTGATTGACTCTGTTCTTGCTGTGCGTATGTGTTTGGTGATTTTCATCAGCATATTCATAATGTACGTGAGCTTAGCTTTCAATGGATGTATGCATTGTGATTTTCTGGAGAAATGTGAGTTGCAGACGGTGGTAAGTGACCGGAGAAGGTGACCGGAGGTCCCTCTCCGGCCGATGGCTTCATGTTAGGGTTTTATGACCAGTTTGAATGTGATCCGTTGGATGAGTGTGATCTAATGGCTACCATGCTGCCAACACATAAAAATTCATGTGCATGTCACGTGTGATTTTCTGAAATTTTTTTAAACTTTGTGTGGTATGGTACATGGTAGTGTGTATGGACATTCAAGTGTGCGCGTTGATCTTGATTACCTTGACCTAGATTTGACCTTGACCTGATCTGATGGTGGTGAATGGTTTGACTTAGTTTGACTGATAATGCATGGTAGTTAGTGTGTGCTACGCGTAATTGGACCTTTGACAGATTGCTTTTCGCACCTCCTTTTTAAAAAGCCCAAACACTTTGAACTGTTGGTTTACTATATTTGCACCCCACTCTTGTTTTCTATTTCCTTTTATTTTCTTCATTTTATACACGTTTGCTTTTCAATTTTTATAAATATCAAATGACATTAGAAAATTCCACAAAAATTCATGAACATCAATAAAACATTTAGAAAATTTTTGGTGATTTTATTTCCTGATCTTATGACCTTTTTGCCCCTGTTCCATAATTTTCTTTGAATTTCCATTTAGATGCATTCTAAGCATGATACATGAATTTGTTTAATTTTGTTCTTGCTCATTACAAACTGTTTTGACATGGTTCTTTTTGCATTGATTCACCAATACATTGAAGCATGCTAGATGATTTTTGTTTGATTTTTTAAGTCACTTTATGACATGTTTTGATGCCTATATTTGCACCACTTTGCATGATGTTTCAATTTGACCTAATTGCTTTGTTGGAAGTCATTTTGCTCTGAATTTTTACATGCTATCTTGATGTATGATGCATTTCTGACCTAGGCATTCCAATAATATGCTGGCATAATTTTCATGAATCCATTTGGTTTTTGTTTGATGCATTACATTTGAAGCATAATACATGTCATGTCATCATAACTTTAGTGCATGTTTGCATGAACTCTTTTGTGCATATTTGTATGAGCATTTGCATAGTTGTATGAGTCATTCAAGTGATATTATAGGTCATTGTTGCACATTATAGGTCATCTTCACATGTTCATTTCAACTTGAACTTTGTGCATCCTAACATGTATTGTTTGCACCTTCTTTTTGAGTTTTCATCTCACTTCTTCTTCTATTACTTCTTGAATGTCTTGATGGTTGATTCATGGATACTTTTGAGATGTTCATAAACCTTTTTTTATTTAGTTTCAATTCTGGTTGTTGATGTATATGTTCCATTTATGCATGTCCTTTTCATTTCTTTCCATCTTTCATCTATTCCTTCTTCTTGTAACATGTTTAAATGCTAATGGGTGATGATTATTGCTTATTCACTTGCATTTGTATGATGATATTCACTTGTTATCCATATGATGCACATTCTGGTTATGATATTAAGATTTGATTTTTCATCTTATTCTTTTGAATTTTAATGTGCATTAAGTGCTTTTTATTCCTTATACATGTTTCTATTGTTTACTAACCATGTAGGGGCTTTGGTAAGTTTCAATTGAGTGTGGATAAGGAATCCACATTCAAATTCTATCCTTTCTCTTCTACAATTCCATTTTATGTTTTGTTAAGCATTTATGTGCTTTCTTTTAATAACTCTTTACTTTCCCTTTTTGAATTACAATTCATCTTCTACTTTAGAAGTGAATTGTTTAATTCTTTCTTTCTTTAGACTTTAGGTTGAAACCTCACAAACCTTTAGGATCACTCCCTTTAATCTTCAATTAGGATTGAGTCTTAGTCCATATAGGTTTTACCTTTTCTCCTCTCTTGAGTCTCTCTTCTCATCTCTTAAAGAAAATCCAAAACATCCAATAAAGGTAAGCATTTATTGCATTTAGGCCTTTCATATAAAGAAAAGATTATAAAGGGGTTTTCTCTTATAATCTTAGAATGTATAGCATTATAGCCCATCTTGGGTCAATGTGTTAAACATTCGATCTTGTATGAGGGACTTGAATGCAATGCTTGTTGAAGGTACAAATAATAAAAAACACTTCTTCATTTCTTAATCAACAAAAATACTTAATAAACACAAATATGCTAGTGTGTTTGAACCTTGACAATTGGAACTAAGTATGGGGGTCTTCTTCACTCTTAGTGTGTCTTCTTGCTCATTCCATCTTGGAATGTGAGAATGTACACATTCCAATGATTAAGATCCAGATACACTATCATATGCAAACCAAATGAAAAACTATTAAAAGGCAAAAACAAACAATAACGTCTTTCCTTCGGGAATTCTTTTCTCATCTCATTCATTCTCAACGCACGAACGCGCTTCTACTCGTTCTCTTGCAAGACGGTAACGCACTCGGACCAGCGAGCCTGCAACACCTGAGCTAGAACGTAAGCCGTTCTCTAAAAAACACAAACAATTCATCCCTAGTGAGGGGAACTACGTTGCTCTGATTCTCATGTTCCCGATGAGATACGTAGGCAGTGGGGTAGGGCCCATGCGAGCACTTCTTTTATTTTCCCTACATTTGTTTATCTTTCTCTTTCTCTTTCTTTCTTTCAGTTCCTTTTCCAGTTTTCTTTCTTTACACCCTTTGATCGAAACAGCAAGCGTGGATCCCATCGGGTACGATGGACGCGAGGGGGTGCTAATACCTTCCTCTCGCGTAACCGACTCCCGAATCCAGTTCTCTTGGTCGCAAGACCATGCTCTTTCCCTTCCTTCAGGTTTATGCGGTGTTTCCTTTCCCTCTCTTGGGATGAATACACATTGCTGGCGACTCTGTTCGGTGCCACTTTCGCGTTTGTACTAGGATGAAAATCCCGGGAGCGACAATTACTGAATTGACCGACTGGTGGATTAGGAACTTCTGTTTGAGGTTCCTTCTCTTTGTTACGTTCCCCAACTCCTCAGTTGAAGATTCGACCGCTCCGTGTCACTCGACTGATGTCTGCAATATTCACGACGGAGGGTAATGGAATTTCCTTTCCATTCTCAACTGTTGTTGCACCGTATTTGTAAGGGATAGCCTTAGTTGATTCATACGGTAGTGGTCCTGGCAGATAGCTAACTACAGGAGCCTTTTGATTTTTCTGACTGTCGTAGGTAACTTTAATCAGTTCCCGGTTAAGAACCTTCGATTCGTCAAGTAAAGGGATGATGGCACAAACATCCTTGGTCCTTTCATGATCAGAGATCACAATAACATCCTTAATCTAATCAGCGAAATAGTCTGGCGTCTAGTTGATAGACCCAAAAACTGAGTATTGTTGGATTTCTTGGCGGTCCAACTGACTCTGAAGAGCTGCTCGCACGAGGTAACATCCTTGATTATTTTCCGAGCAGACTCTACATCCCTCGTAATTATGTGGTGGCACATGGCCACATCCGCTCTGAATGCAGTGTAACCTTACCAGGTCTGTTGCCGTAGATCAGACATCTTGACTTTAATACCGAGTAGGGTTCCTGTTAACCATACTGATTTGTTGCGTGTCTTCATCCATATAGATCGGAAGCCACCAGTGGTTTAACAAGTGTTGCAAAGTTTTTTGAACGAGAGCGCACTCTTGGTTACTCTTGCGGCATACTGTACAGTTCAGATAATCATGTGAAGTGAGAAAACTGAGTTGGACCTGCTTGGCGTGTAACTCCACCAGGTTGGTATTCAGCAAACGAATATCAAAGATTTGAACCATGTTAATCTGATAAGGATTTTTATCATGGTATTCCTAGATCCACCCAAGATCCATCTGACGCTGGAGGGCCTCTTGTACAAAAGAGCATCCCTGATTGTTTACCGAGCAAATCAGACAGGAATTGTAATCGTACCGTGGCAGATTATGATAATGGCTTTGCCTTGAGTGCATTGCCACCAAGTTGACATTCATCGTACGGATGTCGTGATTTTGAATGACATTGGAATTCGTATAAGTCATGTTAACTCCGCGAACCCGATGCTCCTGGATCCATCCGAGATCCAACTGTTCTTGCAGAGCTGATTGCACCACAGAACGTCCTTGATTGTTCTTAGAGCAGATATTCCACTGGTGATAATCATAAGGTGGCACATGGCCATACCCGCTCTGTCTACAATGCATCTTGACCAAATTGGCCCTTAATAAGAGTACATCATGAACTTGATAGCTATTGTTAGACTCTCCCTCTATCAAATTTACTGCAACTTTCTCGTGTTGAGGCAGCGGGTTTGTGAGAACATTCGGATTCGTATCTTTGAAAGATAATACCCTGCTCCTAACAAGCTTTTGCACGTCAGATTTGAAACTGAGACAGTTTTCTATGTTGTGCCCTGGTCCTCCTTGATGGTAAGGGCACGTCTGATCCATCTTGAACCAAAAAGGCGGATTCTCTGGTATGATAAGAGGAGCCCTAGTTTGGACATGCCCCTTGACCAGCAGTAATGGAAATAGTTCTGCGTACAACACAGGTATAGGATCAAACCCTGGAGGTCATGTTGTACGATTATTGTTATATGGAGGACGAGCCTGCTGAAGAGACTGTTGTGTCCTTTGCTAAAATTATTGTTGATTAGGTTGCTCTGAGCAACCTGGGATGATGCGTAGGAACAGGCGCAGGACTGATAGCAGGAGTTACAGCTGCTACTGGTTGATATCGTCGCCTTTGCTTTCCGAGAGAGATATTCCCAATATCTTGCTCCTTTTTCTTAGGGAGAGCACTACCATATCGTTTTCTATTACTTGATGATCCAACGTCTTTTACTAAACATCCTTCCCGGACTGCTTCCTCAAGACGAACTCCCATGCCCACCATCTCGGTGAAGTCACTGGGCGCACTGGCAACCATTCTGCCGTAGTAAAATGAGCTCAAGGTTTTCAAGAAGATCTTTGTCATCTCTTTTTCCTCAAGAGGTGGACAAATCTGAGCGGCAACTTCACGCTATCTCTGAGTGTATTCCTTAAAGGTTTCCTTGTCCTTTTGTGACATCAATCTGAGCTGATCTCTGTCTGGTGCCATGTCCAAATTGTACTTATATTGTTGAACGAAGGCAGCGCCAAGATCTCTGAAAGTGGCGATCTTAGTGCGGTTTAAACCCATTTACCAGTTTAATGCGGCGCCGGTTAAACTATCCTGAAAATAGTGGAGTAGTAGCTCTTGGTTCTTTGTCTAAGCTGACATTCGTCGAGCGTACATCACCAGATGGCTTTGAGGGCAAGAGTTACCGTTGTACTTTTCAAAATCGGGCACCTGGAATTTGTGCGGGAATTTCACATGAGGGACCAAACAAAGGTCTGCGGCGTCCTTTCCAAATAAAACCTGACCACGAAGGGCTTGCAGTTCTTTCTGTATTTCCAGGAATTGTTCCTGGAAATGATTCATTCTGCGAACATACTTTCAGTTCCACCAGAAGGTATCTAGGGAATCTGTCCTTCCAGGACAGTGTGTACCACGGGCGGTGGTATAGTCATTATGGCAAAGACTCTCGGTGCCTCCCGAAGTTTGTAACCTTCAGGAGTTGTTGTCATGCACCTGGTGTAACACCCCAAAATTTTCCCTCTTGTTATTGCCTAGCTTATGTTTCATTGCATTGCATCTACATCTCATCTCATCACATATATCTCATACATGTTGCATTGGGGCATGTGATCAGTGGTTTTCAGAGCATTGATTATTCAAAGCAAGAGAACAAGAGCCAAGGGTCTTCAAATAAGCCTCAAATTTCCCTTACATCTTATGTCATCTCATTTGATCCCACAAGTCACTGGAGGAAGGAAATTTATCAAGAAGATAGACAGTTCATCATCTCCTAACCAAAAGCAGTCAAAATTAGGGTTTGTGATTCAAGCAGTCTCCTGATGAAATTTTGGTTCAAACTTGATTTCAATGTTTTCTACATGATGTCAAGTGTCTAAGGATGGAAGATTGCCCATTGGTTCATTTCATAAGAGGTTCAATTGGTCAGTTGCTTGAGAATCAAGAAATTGATGAAAAAGTCAATTGTGCAGAAGGAAAAGTCAACTCCTGACCTTTTTGGGTCAAATGCATGAAATTCAAGTTACATATGTTCATTGGACAAGATTTTATCAAGAAATGTCAAGAGGTTCATCAAAAATCAAGAATTGTACCAAGTTTCCATTTTTAGAAATTTAGGGCTGCCAAAAATGGCAAGTTTGGATCATTTTGCACTACACTTCAAGGCATTCTTTCTTCAAGATAAAAGCTTCAAACTTCAGGCATAAGTTGAGCCAATCAAATATCACATCTTAAGCTTCAAATCCATAAAAAGAACTCTTCCATTGGATCAAAATTGAGGGAGTTATGATCAATCAAAGTTTGACAAAACCAAGGTAAAAACCAGGTCATGACAAGGTAATTCCAAGGCGCCAGACCATAATTTCATCAAACAGGTGGTGTGCCAAATGTCAAGCCATTTTTCTCCATCAAGAAAGCTTCAAATCAAAAAGTTTTGAACATCAAATTTGTTCCTCTTGATCTCCTCTACAACTTTGATGTTGGGAAAATTTTCATCTGATCAATGTATGAAGAGATATGAGGGTTCAAACACAAGGGTCTCACACTGAATTCTCAAAGGCCCATGGCCATGCATGTGGGAAATTTGACACGACCAATACTTCAGTCTGGATCAAGTGATTTCATTATCTTTTTTTAGTACATTAGAGGTTCTAATTCCACTTGTATTGAACACAAACTTGTTCTATTACATTTCCTCTTTCCATAGCCACCAAAATCTCATCATTTCATGCACCATGCATGAAGAATTCTTTCTCCCAATTTCAATATTTTCATTGGTATCATGCTGCCAAGAGTAGGATGTATGGCATGGTTGGTGATTGTTTGATTCACACGCATGATTCATATTTCACACCATACATTGCCTCTTTTGGACCAACACCTTCTTGCATTCATACATGCGCATAAGGCACCATACATGGATGTGGAAATGTTGCAAAAACCAGAAACTTACACTACAAGGCATGTTGCAATGTTGCAACATCATCATCACCATACATCAGTATCACACTATAACACTCATAAACTACACACACTTGATTAACACAACAACATAATACACAAGCTAATTCTCTCTCCATTTCAAATTGCACAACACACCTGCCATTACTTCTCACACCACCATTAACTCAACCTGAGTTCTAACCATCAACTGAGATGGTTAACTCATAACCATACATATAAATAGCTTCCTAACAGAATTGTTAGACGATGGCTATGGATCTAGAAGGGGGGTTGAATAGATCCCTTGAGTTTTACACGCAAATGGACTACAAAATTCTGTTTTAAAAAATTCTGTTTAACGGAAGCTGCTGCTGGATAAATCGTCTACAACGAACCTTCTACCAAAAGGATCGGATATGCACGAATATATTTTGGATGAGTATGAAGGAGAAAAATTCAGTTCTGAGTATTTCACTTACAAATGCAGACAACAAATTAATCACTTGCTTGATGTTTATTCCAATCCAATGAGGTTAATTGATAAACAATTAAAAGCACTGTGTTCGAATTTTGCTTGAAAACAAATTATCAAACACGTAGTGTGCGTAAACACACTATGTGCAGAATTTCTATGGAGAAAAATGTGCAGCTGCTCCAGAACACAATTCAATGAATTGTATTGATTTAACCAAAGCAGTTTATCAGCGTACAATTATTCCACGACAGAAATTACGATAGTTTGCAATGTTACGAAATCGAACACTACTGAAATGTAAAAGAGTTAAGGGAAAGAGAGAGAACACTAGAGATTTGATTAGGCAGTTCCCCAATCGTCCTCGCTTTGGGTACGTCTACCCCCAACTCCGCAAACGGAATTGAGATATATATATATATATGTTGCTGTTGCAAATTGTTTGTTACAAGAGAAAACTATGAACATACAAACCCCGAACGTCTTCGATCGTCGATGCAGAATTTTCTCTTCCCTTGATTCAAGATGAATAAAGTGCTCCGAATTTGGTTGATTCAATTACCGTCCCACGCTACTAAACCGAAAGAAAACTTCGTTCTTCAGTTACCTTCACTCGGTCAATTGAAATCTTCCAAGAATTCGAACCCAAACCTTCTTCTACGATCCTCTGATTACAGCTACTAAACCGAAACAGTTGCGCCAATTTCCGGTTACCTTCGCCCAGCCGAATCCCTGTAGAAAGAACAGTTTATGCAAAAACCCCCAAAATCTCCTAGATTCTTGGAGGACAAACCCAACTGATTTGATTCAAGAAACACCTGCCAAACTCTCAACCCAGAAGATGAAGATCACACATCCTAAATTCTGAACGTTATCACTTTTAACAATGGGTGACACAAACAAAGATGATTATGTGTGATTGTTTGTTTACACAATGAAGAAGATGAAGATGAAGAGAGAACTGACATATATTTTTCACGTTTCTTGTTCTATATGTGAAAAATGAAGACCCAAAACTATTTATATAAAAAATATGACCAAAAAAAGATAATAGAAAATAACAGACACGAATTTAAGTGGAAAGGGCGAAAAACAAGTTCATGCGTCGACCTATGGGTTTTATGCGTCGACGCATAAAGTGCCAGTTTTGAGCCATTTATCACGGGTAAGCGCATGACCATTTTGAGGTCAGCGCATGAATGCTGAGGTCGACGCATAATGCTGATTTTTTAAGAAAATTCAATTTTTTGAATTGTTTTTCACCAGAACAGAGTCAGACCTACATGCGAGATACTATTAGATCACTTGTGGACATGTATTTTGGAAGGAATAAGATCTTAGGTATCTAAACACCTGACCAATATGGACATGACCGACACGTGAAGTGATACCGCTCAAATTACAATCTAATGCATTTGTTGACATCATTAAAACAAGAAGGCTAGAAGAGTATCCCTCACATACTCCCCCTTTTTTATGATGGCAACACTTCCTTGATTGTCATGAGAGATGTAATTTGAGATGATCAATGCTCCTCCTGTCTTTGACACTTTAGCATCCGGTTCGACGTTTCTGTAGCTTATATTCATTCTTCTCCCCCTTTGACAACTTCAAAAAGACGAGAAGACAGAGGTCAAAATAGGATATTTATAATATGGAATGGATCATCAAATATTTGCAACAACAAAAACAATTATCAGTATCCACATATAATACCGCTAATGTAAATGAGCAATGATTAAATACGGAACAACAATATTAAAGCAAAAACATTCACTTCAAAAGATGTAAACCATAACAGAAAAGTTTAGTACATGGCCACATAACAGAAAGCAAACAACAAAACACACATTCATGCACAACAAAATATGATGCCATAAGATTTATGGTCTCCTCCCCCTGAATGGATAACCTCTTCCCCTGTGGTGTTGGCTTGGTGGTGGAAACTCCTCTAGTTGAAGGTTGAGTTCAATCAAGGTGCTATTGAGGTTACCAAGGCTATTGGCTAAATTTTGGTTTTGCTGGGTCAGGTTTGCATCCATTTGATTGAACCTTGTCATAGCAGCATTTGCAAAATTGTTGAAATTGGTGGCATGAGATGACATTTGGTTGGACAAGTTGGTAAGCTGTTCTTGTTGAGTCAGGTATCGAGTTTCCTGCTGCGCTTGAAATTCTTGATGTTGCAGAGATAACTCAGTCAGTCTTGCCAAAATTTCATCATTGGATTGTGAATAATGCTGAGACGGTGGAGTTGGTGGAGCAGAATTTTCTGGAATCTGCCATTCAGAGTCAGCATCATAGGATGGAGGAACATATGCAGCGCCAAGGTTGGTCCAGCAGTTTTGTTGATTCCACTGACCCCAGCCTTGATTGGCATAGGATTCTTCTGGTTGATATCCCATCCATGCCTGAGTGTCTTCTTGATTGTCTTCTTCTTCCGGTGGATTGTCTTGCATGACAACGTCTTCCTGTATCACCACATTTTCATTATTACCAACAGGATCTCCATTACCTTGACTTCCTTCATCCTCACTTTCTTCAAGATGGACAGGTTCAGGATGGGTAGCTCTTGATCTATAGATGAACCTTTGCTCACGTGAGCTCCAATAGTAACCCATCATGGACAAAGTTCTAGCCAGAAACTGTTGTTCAGCAGTAATGTGAATATGACAAATATGTGGAATAGGGATATCAAAGTGATTCATAAAATTTGCCACTGCAGATGCATATCCAAGTGCTAAACACTTTCCAAAGCTGCGAGTTGTAAACATTCTAGAAGCAAAGTAGTAAGGCCAGCTGATTTTAATCTTTTCCCTCAGGATGTAGATCAGATGCACTTCTGCTTGTTCAACTCTTGAGAGGCCTCCTTTCTTAGGCCGCAAGATGCGAGCAGCGATCCACTAAAGAATACGTTCCTTAAATTTCAAGTGACCTGTGGTGACACTCTTAGGAAATGCTTCACTTGCCACAAACTCAGCTGGATATGGTTCCCTCAACATTGAATTCAGAGCAGTTTTGAATTCATACCCCCGAACAAAGGTGTTATCAGTAACCTTTGGGAGATTTTCATCAGTTTTCAACACAAACAATGTAGACCATACAGCGTTTGTCACCTGACATAGTGTATTATTTATAGAGAATTTGAATTCAGCTCCACGAAATTTTCCTTTCAATCCACAATAGAACAGCCTAGTCAAGTCTTCACTGTACTTGTCATCACATTCAACAAATTCATTCAGATTTTGAAAGTTGATGAGTTCAGAAATTTCAGGAATGTGAAAATCTTGACCCATCAACGGATAAAATCCATGTTGTCTAATAACAGCCCGTTTAGAAAATATTTCAGCAAACGGAGTGGCTAACCTTTCAGAAATTAAAGATTCAAACGTTACCCGTTGAGTGGATGAGCTTCTTGTTGGTCTTTGTTGTGAAGTGGATCCTCTTCCACCTCTTGTACCAGCATTTCTTCTGGAGGCCATTGTTGAAGAAGGGTTTAAGGAATATTCTCAAACTTGATAGTTGCAGAGGTAAGAGAGAAGATGTGTGAAACCCTTTGATTTCCTTGGAGTAGATATATAGTGCCTTTCCCTTTTGCTAATTATTAGGGTTTTGATGAGGGTTTAGTGGAGATTTACTGAGATTATTGAGGTTTAAAGGAGTAGAATGGGGAGAGATTTACCACAAAATCGAATTTGATGACATGCAATAATCCTTGTTTAATGTGCAATCAGAAAATATAGGGAAGTAAAACACTTATAGGTCGGCGCACGCACCCAGAGAGCATAAAGAAGTCTGAACGAATTCCCTATGCGTCGACCTGTAAACCTATGCGTCGGCGCATGCTTCCTGAAAAGTTTTAAAATTATTTGACCATGTGGCTATGCGCTTACCCGTGAGTTTAATGGGTCAGCGCATGAAGTTAGGCGTCGACGCATGGAAGTGAAAAAAATGAAATTTTTGCATAATTCTTATTTTAAGCAGATAAATACACATATACACACAGAACCAAACATTCACATGAATGATAAGTGCTCAAAATGAAATAAACATCAAGATTAGAGTAAGTAACATGGCACAAAATGTTGATTAACCTCTATAAGTAGGAACGATATTACCTTGACCGTCATGATGGAGAGATCCCTCACATATGAATGAAATTCTCTTTGCATTGTTAGTAAAATAAAACAAGCATATACATATACATATATGTGAAGATCATAATACTAAAAGATGTTATGCACGATCCGAGATATCGAGAATGCCGAGTTCCCTACGGATATGAAAGAAAGGCTCTGTAGCTAACGGTTTTGTGAAAATGTCAGCAAGTTGATTCTTAGTGTCAACATGCTCAAAGATAACATCACCTTTCTCTACATGATCCCTAAGAAAATTATGGCGTATTTCGATATGCTTGGTGCGTGAATGTAGTACAGGGTTCTTAGTTAGATTAATCGCACTAGTGTTATCGCACAAAATTGGAATACGTTCAAGTTTTAGGTTGAAATCGAGTAATTGTTGTTTAAGCCATAAGACTTGAGCACAACAACTACCGGCGGCAACATATTCCGCCTCGGCTGTTGACAAAGCAACAGAAACCTGTTTCTTGCTGTGCCAACTCACCAAGGAGTTTGCGAAAAAGTGACACGTGCCACTAGTACTTTTCCTATCCAACTTGCACCCGGCAAAGTCGGAGTCGGAGTATCCAACTAAAGAACAAGCACCTCCTTTAGAATACCACAGCCCATACTTTGGAGTACCAGATAGGTATCGAAGTATGCGCTTAACTGCCTTCAGGTGGGATTCCTTGGGATGTGCCTGATACCTTGCACACATGCATACACTAAACATTATATCGGGACGTGATGCGGTAAGATAAAGAAGAGATCCTATCATACCTCGGTACTTCTTTACCTCAACATCCTTACCCTTTTCGTCACGATCGAGGTTAGCACTAGTAGGCATAAGAGTATCTATTGCTTTGCAGTTCAGCATATCAAAACGTTTTAGTAACTCAAGACAATATTTCGTTTGACTCACGAATGTGCCCTCTTCAAGTTGTTTGATTTGCAATCTGAGGAAATAGTTTAGCTCCCCAATCATGCTCATTTCAAACTCCCCCTGCATCAAACTAGAAAACTCCTTGACCAAGGTCATGTTAGTAGACTCAAATATAATATCGTCAACATAAATTTGCACCAAAATTAAGTGTTTTCCTTGATGTTTAATAAAGAGGGTTGTGTCAACCTTTCCTCTTGAATACCCTTGATCAAGTAGAAATTTGCTTAGACGTTCATACCAAGCCCTAGGGGCTTGTTTAAGTCCGTACAAAGCTCGCTTAAGTTTATAGACATGATCAGGATATTCATGTGATTCAAAACCTGGTGGTTGGGCAACATACACCTCTTCATTTATATACCCGTTAAGGAATGCACTTTTAACAGCCATTTGGAATAATTTAAAGTTCTTTGTGCAAGCGTAGGCAAGTAGAAGGCGTATGGCCTCGAGTCGGGCAACCGGCGCATAAGTTTCCTCATAGTCGATTCCTTCCTCTTGGTTATAGCCTTGTGCTACAAGCCTAGCTTTGTTACGTGTTATTACTCCATTTTCATCAAGTTTATTCCTAAACACCCATCGGGTGCCTATTACTCGATGATCTCGCGGAGGGGGGACAAGGTCCCAAACCTCATTTCTCCAGAATTGATTTAGTTCATCTTGCATTGATAGATACCAATGCTCATCGAGTAATGCTTCCTTAGAGTTTTTAGGTTCAACTTGGGAGACAAAAGCAGAGTAATAACAAAAGTTACTAAGTTTAGAGAGAGTCGTTACTCCCTTAGAGATATCACCGAGAATGTTGTCAATTGGATGGTCTTTTGAAGACTTCCAAGCTGGAGGAAGTTCATCTTCATTAGTATGATGATCATCCTCACTTTTCACTGGTTGGTGATCCTTTTCCTCCTCAATATGCACTGCTTCAGGCTGATCAATTCCCTTATCAGTGTCCTTGAGTATGTCTTCAGTAGGCACACCTGCACCATGAAAAGAACTACCTTCTCCGACATTTCTCGGATAGGACTCGTCAAAAGAAACATGAACTGACTCTTCAACTACACGTAACCTTTTATTATAGATTCTATAAGATTTACTTGACTGAGAGTATCCAAGAAAAATACCCTCGTCAGCCTTGGCATCAAATTTGCCGAGTGTCTCTTTTCCATTATTTAACACAAAACATTTGCAACCAAATACATGAAGGTGAGAGATATTTGGCTTACGCCCTTTTAAAAGCTCATACGGTGTCTTGTTTAGAATAGGCCGGATGAGCACCCTATTTAAAATGTAACAAGCCGTACTTATGGCGTCTGCCCAAAAGTATTTTGGTAATCCACTATCATTGATCATAGTCCTTCCAAGTTCTTCCAAAACTCTATTTTTACGTTCCACTACCCCATTTTGTTGAGGAGTACGTGGTGCGGAAAAATTATGATCAATTCCGTTGGAATCACAAAATGCTTCAAATAAATGATTTTCAAACTCGCCTCCATGATCACTTCTGATTGAACCAATGTTTGTGTTTAACGTGTTTTGAGATAACTTAGCAAATCGTTCAAAGGCTGAAAAAGTATCACTCTTATTTGCCAAGAAAATTGTCCAGCAAAACCTAGAAAAATCATTGACTATAACAAACCCATAGTAGTTACCACCTAGGCTTTTAACCCTAGATGGTCCAAAGAGATCCATATGGAGGCGCTCAAGAGGTCTCATAGTTGAAACAATGTTTTTAGATTTAAAAGAGATCCTTGTTTGCTTCCCCATTTGGCATGCATCACAAAGATGATCCTTTGTAAATTTAATTTTGGGCAAACCGATGACTAGGTCTTTAGAGACAATTTTATTAAGCAAATCAAAATTGATATGAGCCAAGCGTCTATGCCACAACCATGAATCTTCATTCATAGTGACTAAACACTTGTCTCCATCCAATGATACCTCGTTTAAGTCTATCATATAGACGTTATTCACCCTCAAACCCTTAAACACATTCTTCTTGTCGCAATCTTCAACTACGCAACAATCCTTTGAAAAAGAGACTTTATAATTTTTGTCGCATAGTTGACTAATGCTTAAAAGGTTGTGTCTAAGGCCTTCCACAAGAAATACATCGGAGATAGTAGTAGATGAGGGGTTACCTATACTACCTTTACCGAGAATCTGTCCCTTGTTGTTATCTACGTAAGTGACAAACCCCTTTTTCTTCGCCACAAAGTCGATGAAAAGAGATATGTCTCCGGTCATATGTCTTGAGCATCCACTATCTAGAACCCATCTTCTTTCGGTGGTCTCAAGACTTTGTACCTACAAAAATAATCAAGGGAGAGTAGGTACCCAATTCTCATTGGGTCCTTTATGGTAAGTGAAACCAATATTGCCCTTGGGCTGCCATTGATAAATGCCCTTTGGAACAAGATATCTCCGAAAGCGGCACTTAGCAATAGTATGACCGGGCTTACAACAATACAAGCAATCACGATTTGATTGGAGTTTACCTTTGCTATCACTATCTCGAATCACATACGTGTATTTTTGATACGAATTATTCATTGTTTCACGATAGTGTGATCGATCAATAGCAAATGTAATCTTAGGCATGAGAGCCTTGTCCAATTTGGCTTTGAGGATTCTCACCTCTCTTTGCCAAATGTCACAAGTACCACAGCCCCCAAAGTCAAACCATGAATATTCATCCTTATCGATATTAGTTTTTGATACATTCACCATAGAGTTTTTAAGATCTTCCAATTCCTTTTGGGAATCGGAAACCTTTTTCTCCAAATAGGAAAAAATCTTTTTATTCGAAGCTAAGCGTTGAAATGCTTCCTTAGCTTCGTGGTGTAATGTGTCAAAAGCTCTTTTCAATTCAGCATGAGACATATTTTGACAGCTTTCATATTTAGAGTGTTTTACCTCTTTTCTTTTGTTGTGACGTGCCATGAGACAAAGGTTGACGGATTCACTTTCGTCACTTGATGAGTCATCTTTCTCCGACTCGCTATCGCTTTCCCAAGCGATGTATGCTCGTCGAGACTTGTTGGACTTTTTGTTTGAGCGACTCTTGTCTTTGTCCTTATCTTTGTCTTTCTTTAGGGATGGACAATCCGGCTTGTAGTGCCCAGATTTTCCACAATTGTAGCACGTCCCCTTTACTTTGCCATTTTTATGTCCTTTACTTCTAGATTGCTTCCGGAACTTGACAAGATTTCTGTCCGAGTGCTGAATATCATTCTTGCGAATATATCTATTGTATCTCTTCACAAATAAGCTCATATCATCACCGGATTCTTCATCCTTGTCTTCTTTGGCTTCATCATCACTTTGCTCTTGATGTGTGGACTTTGAAAAGGAAGCCTTAAGAGCTATCGACTTCTTTTCCGTATCTTTTGCCTTCTCTTTCTTTATACTCTTCTCATACTTATCCAAGCTAATGAGCACTTGCTCATGCTCATCGAGTTTACCAAAGAGTGTTGTGAGGTCTAATGTAGCAAGATCATTGGCCTCCTTGATAGCGGTACCCTTTAGTTGCCATTCCCTGCTAAGACACCTCAGAATTTTATTAGTAGAAACCTCATTTGGAATTGGTTTACCAAGGACATGCAATTTGTTGATAATGTGAGTGAATCGTTTTTGCATATCCGCAATGGTTTCCCCTTGCTTCATGTAAAACAAATCAAACTCTTGCGTAAGTGTATTAATACGAGCCAACTTAACATCATTTGTGCCTTCGTGAGCTACTTGTAAAGCATCCCACATGGCTTTGGCCATTTCACAATGAGAGACTCTATAATACTCGTCAACTCCCAAGGAAGAGATGATCATATTACGAGCCTTCCAATCATAACTGTACTTTTTCTCGTCCTCCTCATTCCATTGAGCTTCGGGTTTAGGAACGACAACGCCTTCCGCGTTAGTCATAGTAATTGCCATGGGACCGTTTAAAATAACGTTCCAAACCTTCCGATCTAAGGAATTAATATGAACGCGCATACAATCCTTCCAGTAGCTGTAGTTTTCACCTGTAAAAACTGGAGCTCTATTATAAGCCCCCTTAGGTTCGTTCGCCATGATCCAAGAAGTTTTACCGAAGCACCAGAATAAACCGGAGCTCGTGATACCACTTATTAGACGATGGCTATGGATCTAGAAGGGGGGTTGAATAGATCCCTTGAGTTTTACACGCAAATGGACTACAAAATTTCGTTTTAAAAAATTCTGTTTAACGGAAGCTGCTGCTGGATAAATCGTCTACAACGAACCTTCTACCAAAAGGATCGGATATGCACGAATATATTTTGGATGAATATGAAGGAGAAAAATTCAGTTCTGAGTATTTCACTTACAAACACAGACAACAAATTAATCACTTGCTTGATGTTTATTCCAATCCAATGAGGTTAATTGATAAACAATTAAAAGCACTGTGTTTGAATTTTGCTTGAAAACAAATTATCAAACACGTAGTGTGCGTAAACACACTATGTGCATAATTTCTATGGAGAAAAATGTGCAGCTGCTCCAGAACACAATTCAACGAATTGTATTGATTTAACCAAAGCAGTTTATCAGCGTACAATTATTCCACGACAGAAATTACGATAGTTTGCAATGTTACGAAATCGAACACTACTGAAATATAAAAGAGTTAAGGGAAAGAGAGAGAACACCAGAGATTTGATTAGGCAGTTCCCCAATCGTCCTCGCTTTGGGTACGTCTGCCCCCAACTCCGCAAACGGAATTGAGATATATATATATATATATATATATATATATATATATATATATATATATATATATATGTTGCTGTTGCAAATTGTTTGTTACAAGAGAAAACTATGAACATACAAACCCCGAACGTCTTCGATCGTCGATGCAGAATTTTCTCTTCCCTTGATTCAAGATGAATCAAGTGCTCCGAATTTGGTTGATTCAATTACCGTCCCACGCTACTAAACCGAAAGAAAACTTCGTTCTTCAGTTACCTTCACTCGGTCAATTGAAATCTTCCAAGAATTCGAACCCAAACCTTCTTCTACGATCCCCTGATTACAGCTACTAAACCGAAACAGTTGCGCCAATTTCCGGTTACCTTCGCCCAGCCGAATCCCTGTAGAAAGAACAGTTTGTGCAAAAACCCCCAAAATCTCCTCGATTCTTGGAGGACAAACCCAACTGATTTGATTCAAGAAACACCTGCCAAACTCTCAACCCAGAAGATGAAGATCACACATCCTAAATTCTGAACGTTATCACTTCTAACAATGGGTGACACAAACAAAGATGATTATGTGTGATTGTTTGTTTACACAATGAAGAAGATGAAGATGAAGAGAGAACTGACATATATTTTTCACGTTTCTTGTTCTATGTGTGAAAAATGAAGACCCAAAACTATTTATATCAAAAATATGACCAAAAAAAGATAATAGAAAATAACAGACACGAATTTAAGTGGAAAGGGCGAAAAACAAGTTCATGCGTCGACCTATGGGTTTTATGCGTCGACGCATAAAGTGCCAGTTTTGAGCCATTTATCACGGGTAAGCGCATGACCATTTTGAGGTCAGCGCATGAATGCTAAGGTCGACGCATAATGCTGATTTTTTAAGAAAATTCAATTTTTTGAATTGTTTTTCACCAGAACAGAGTCAGACCTACATGCGAGATACTATTAGATCACTTGTGGACATGTATTTTGGAAGGAATAAGATCTTAGGTATCTAAACACCTGACCAATATGGACATGACCGACACGTGAAGTGATACTGCTCAAATTACAATCTAATGCATTTGTTGACATCATTAAAACAAGAAGGCTAGAAGAGTATCCCTCACAAGAACTTGGAAAGGACACTCTCTCATTCTTCACATTTCACAAACCAGAGCTCTCAAATTTCTCTCTGAATCCTCTCTCTCTCTCTCTCTCTCTCTCTCTGCACGAATTCATCATAGTTCATCTCCAATCTTCATCATCAAGCACCTTTTAAGCTTTGAAGCATTGAATAGTAGAAGCACCTTCAAGTTCCAGATCTCAATTCCTCTGCAAGATGCCAGATTAAGCTCAAAGTTCATCTTGAAGCATCTCTGGTTTTCTGAAGATTCAAGTTACTTCAAATTTCCAGGTTTCAATTCAAACTTCCTTTGCACGTTTTACTGATTTTAGCTTATTGTTGTTGCGTTTGAGCTTAATAGAAGCTGTGGAAACTCTGGCTAGTTGATAGAGCTTGTTAGAAGCTTAGATGAAAACCTAGGGCAAACTTTCTCCCTTCGATTCTCTCTGTACATGCATGATCTATGAAATCTAAGCTTGGATCCGCGTTCTACATAACTTCAGGATCATTTTGATGTGCATTTTGTAAATTTCTGGAAGTTTGGTTAGTTACAGGTGGCCGGAGATGGCTGAAGAAGATGACAGGAGGTCCTTCTCCGGCCGGTGAGGATTCTGTTAGGGTTTAGTCTTCAGTTTATAACACGTCCGTTAGATGAGTTTTGATCCAACGCTTCCTAGCTTGCCAGCGAATTAATGAACGTCATGCCTCTCACGTGACTCTCTCTTTCATGTTCAGTTGACTTTGACTTCTCCCCTATGTGTGCGTGCATGTTTATTGTTGTGTGTTTGCATTGTGAAACATTGGATCTACATACTTTCATGATTATCTCACCTTGACTGTATCCAAGGGCTCACATGAAGTCAATGTTTGACTGAGTACTCACCATAATTCTCATACACGCACGCGCTTTGGACTCAGATTGGATCATTGTTATCTGCACCCCTTGTTGAAGGCCAATCTTTTTTAAACTGAAAACTTACTTTCATGGCACCCCCCTGCATTATTTCCTTTACATTTTATTTTCTTTTTTATACATGTCTCATTTTTTATTTTAAAAAATATCAAAACCTTTACAAAAATTCCATAAAAATTCACATAGCATTATAACACATTTAAATAATTTTCTATGATTTTTAATTCTGATTTTAATTGACTTAGATCATATTTTCAGT
The DNA here is from genome assembly GCA_022829125.1 of Lathyrus tuberosus. NCBI lineage: Eukaryota > Viridiplantae > Streptophyta > Magnoliopsida > Fabales > Fabaceae > Lathyrus > Lathyrus tuberosus. The sequence goes on along the minus strand of JALAZF010000012.1, from coordinate 17,727,355 downwards.
TTTCTTTTAATTTCCTTTTAAATGTTTATCATGCATGATACATGTTCATTTGCATTTTAATTGACATAGTTTGGTTCTGATTTTTGACTTAGCATTTGGTATGTGTGTTCATGACATCTTAATGTACTTAATTAATATTTTTTTCAAATTTTAGAAGCATCCCATATTAGGTTTTGACATGCATCATTGTGCATCATTCCATTTTACCTAAGGTGACTTTGTGAACTTGTTTGAACTAGTTTCTTTGTGAATTTTAGCATGAGCCTTTGCCACTTGATTTGTTTCTGACTTAATGGTTTTGTGCTTGATTTTCATGATTTTTACAAGTCCTTTGCTAATTGTTTGATGCTTGTTAGAATAGGTAACTTTTTGTGATCCTTTCTTAACTTCTAACTTTGTGGGATTAGGAGGCACTTGTGCCATCATATTAGGACTTGTTTGTGAATCATCAATGCCTATTCATGCATTTTACTTGCATCTCATCTTTGGTATGCTACTGACCCATAATCATCTCATGCATTCAAATGTCATTCATCTTGCATATTTGTTTATGTTTGATCTATTTCATCTTTCTTTCTTAATTAGTTTCAATGTGATTTGCATATGCATATTGTATGATTAATTCTTAAATTTTAGTTGCATCTTAAATGTCATATGGTATTGATCTATGTAATCCATGTTCATCTATCTTTGAGTTTCAACTTTGACTTGTGTTCCAAGTTATTTCTTTCCTTATGTGAAACTTGTTTCTTTTCTTCTTACTTCTTCTTCATCTAATTTCTTCTACTTGAATATTCTTTTTCATGATTTGTATGCTTGTTCATAGACATTATAGGATATTCAAAAATGATGTTTAATTCTGACTTGCATCCATTTGCATTTGATTTCATGTTCTTTTTCAACTTTGACTTGTGTTACATGTTTCTTCCTTTCTTACTTGAACTTGAACATTGTTTGCTTCTATTTGCTTTACCTTCTTAAATCATTTCACTCATGCCTTATATGTTCATTAATTGATATCCATGAGCATTATAATATGACATTCAATTCTGATTTTGACATTTATCCAAGCATTCATTCATGTTTGTATGCCACATGCATTCATACTTCATCCATGTTTCATAACTTGAACTTGTGTGAATCTTTGGCACCTTTCTTGACATAGTTTGATCTCATTAGGTAACTTAACTTTAATTGAACCTCATTAGACATGCTACTGACTTTAGAAGTCATTTAACACTTAGGATCCCTTCTCTTTAGACTTAGGCTTTGTTTAGTTCATAATTTCATTTCATGAGATGTTTGGTGCTTACTTGAGTGATTTCTTTCACTTATGCTTTCATATTCAATTATTTAGCTAACCTTTTCATGTAAGGGATAATGGTAAGTTGAGGGTGTGGATGTGCATCCACATACACCTTCTTCCTTCATCTCTTTAAAGCTTTCTCTTTTGCATTTGTGATAAACATTTCTATGCTTTCTTTGTACAACTTCTTTCTTCTCCTTTTTGGTTCATAACTCGTATTCTACTTTAGAAGTGAGTTGTGATACCTCTTGATCTCTTCTTATTTTCTTTAGAATTAGAGTTCTTCAAACCACACTAACCCTTAGGATCTCCAAGCATGACAACTCTTAGGATTATTAGTCTCTCTTTAGACTTTTGCCTTTCTCAATCTTTGAGTCTCTCTTTTTCTCATCTTAAAATAAAAGCAAAAAACACTTAATAAAGGATTAATGCGTATTGCACGTGAGCCTAGAGCATGGGAAGTGGAAGGAGGGGAGTTTCTCTCCGCCTTTCTAGAATGTTTAGCATACGTCCTGTTAGGACGACCATGCGATTCATTCGATCTTATGCAATAGACTTGAATGCAACACGTGTTACTAACACAAAAATGATCAAAAAACTTCTTTCTAAAATACAAAAATAAACAAACAATTCTCTTCTCATCTAGTTCATTCCATTCTTAAGGACTCTTCATGTCCGTTCTACCGCAAACAGGTAACGCCTAAGTTTCCCTACAGCGAGCTGCAACACCTAACTGCTGGAATGCGCACTCTGACGTTTCCATTAAAAAACACAAACAAAGCAACCCTTGTTGAGCCGAACTACGTTTGCTCTGATTCTTCTTTCTCGTCTGATTAAGGATACGTAGGCACAAGACGGCGATGTCTTGACGAGCAACCTTCCCAGTAGTCCGTCGAACTACGTTGACTCTGATTTCCCATTGCACTGAGGGAATACGTAGGCCTAGGACAACGATATTGTCCTATCGAGTCACTTATTTCTTCCCTCCCTTCTCCTTTCTATCTTTCATTTCCAGTTCTCCAGTTAGCAGTTGATTTCCAATTCCTTACACCCTTTGATCGAAACAGCAAGCTTGGATCCCATTGAGTACGATGGACGCGTGGGGGTGCTAATACCTTCCCCTCGCGTAACCGACTCCCTTACCCATTTCTCTTGGTCGCGAGACCTCGTTCTTTCCTTCCCTCAGGTTTACGCGGTGTTTCCTTTCCCTCTCTTGGGATAAATACACATTGCTGGCGACTCTGCTTCCGTGCCACTTTTGCGTTTGTACTTGGATGAAAATCCCGGGAGCGACAGCTGGCGACTCTGCTGGGGACCCTTCTCCCTAAGCAAGTCAATCCTAGCGCTTGTTTATTTTCTTTCTTTGGGTGTTTACTATGATGCTGTACTTTGTCGTATTTGCTGTTTACTGTATTACTTCTTTACCGTACTTTACTGTATTTACCGCATTTTAGCATTTTAATTTCATATACTATATTATACTGGACTGTGTTGTTTCTGTTTGGTGGGCAGGGTGTTCTGAGAGATAAGCCCACTACCCAGGCTTGAGCATACACATAGGTATTAGTGTGGATGGACGTGTCGCTCCCGTGGTGTTTGGCCACGTGTGGGTGTTCACGAGACCTACAACCAGACGAGGTTCTATATGGAGCTATCTGCTACTGTATGTTTGATTCAGGCCAGTAGATATTCTCTAGAGGAATTGTTGACTCTGGTAACCATTCCCAAGGACTCAGTAACGGTACTCCTCCCGAGTTGTGATAATGGCAGACTAGAAATGGCAAACCCATTACACATTCTCGATCCGAGGACCCAATGCTGGGAACTTGCTATAGGATATCCTTTTTGAGGGGAATCAGTTGAGGCCTCCTCGATTGATGATGATGCCAAACCAGAAATGGTGAACGTATCATCATTTCTTGACCTGAGAGCCCGGGATACTGAGGATCCTCAGTTTTCTAGTTCCCACATGTGAGAAGGGCGGGTTGTTTACAGGTTTGCAGGTAACCTTGACCTTCTACATACCTGTTTGTGTGGTTCTCCTATGATCAATGATAGTGGTACTTTCGTTCTGGTATTATTGATATGATTCTATGCCAACACTCGGCCTGGTATGTCTGATATGATTCTATTCAGGCACTTGGCTCATGGTTCTACACTGATAGGGCAGATTCATGTAAAGTATGACCATCAATCTACAGGGGTTCTTCTGGGTTTCTGGTTTTCTTGTTGGACCATTGATCCTGTATGCTTGACCGATTTTTGTTCAGCCAGATCGGTTCAGCACAGTTTTATTCAGGATATTTATGGAAACCCTGATCACATGTCTGTACATATGTAACATCATAGCATTTCAGCACATATGTTCCGTTATTTCCAAGGATCTTATATCTGAATTTTGCTATTAAGCAGTTTCCCCTTTTCTTGTGGATTATGCTGTACAAAACTTGAATCAAAGTAGATAGATTCCCTGGAAATAACCGAACATGGCATTTGCATACATTCATGCATTCATGCATTCATAACAGGTACCCGAATCTGAGGGTGTGGATTATCATTCTGACTGGGTATTCTCTGCAGAACGGCCAACATGACTTCTTCCAACTACTCGATTCACCACAATCAAGGTTCAGATATGGAACAACTCCGAGCGGAGGTGACTGAGATGAAGGCCCAACTGGGGCATTTTGTGGGGGGCATTCAGGCGTTGTCACGAGGTCAGGAACTGCTGAGAGAAGAAGTCAATTGGATGAAGACTCAGATGGGCCGGGTTATGGAAATTATGAATGCAGTGTTAAGAAAGGAAAACAATCAAGTGCCCGCTTCCGCAACAGAGCTTCTCATTCCTCCTATCTCTTTGGGGTCTCCTCTAGACCATGAATTGCCTCGTGAATCCTCTCCACCGTCAGAGCTTTTTCATTAGCAACTGTTTCTTGAGGGTCTTAAGCCAGAAAAGATTGAGAAGAAGTTTGATCCGATCCCGATGCCATACGCTCAGTTGCTTCAGCACTTGCTCAAGCATCAGCTAATTGAATTGATTGTTGCGGGGCCTCCACACACCAATTTTCGTATGGGTTCCAATGTCCATGATAGGTGTGAATTCCATTCAGGGGTACCTGGTCATGATGTTGAAAATTGTAAGATGCTCAAGTATAAGGACCAAGGGCTCATTGATTCAGGGGCAATCAAGTTCGCGCCCATCAGTATTGTCAAGCGAAGAAATGTTCCTCCAACTGCTGCTAAAGAGATGGATTTTCCTCCCTCCTCTCAGGGTCCTTCCTCAATCCATAAACCTTGGGTTTCGAAACTACCGCATCAGCAAATCACAGCTAGGACTCTCCCGGTTGCATCCCTTCATCATCAACAGAAGCAAGAAAGGGTTTTTGATCCTCTACCGATGTGTCATGCCGAATTACTTCAGCAACTGCTTCAATTGAGAGTAATTGAGCTCTGGAAGTTGACTCCTCCTCCTGCTAAGCTTCCAAAAGGATGGGATGCCAACGCACATTGTGATCTCAACTCAGGGGCACCAGGCCATGATATTGAGGGGTGTAGAGCATTCCAACACCAAGTGCAAGACTTAATTGACTCCAAAGCAATCGAGTTCGGACTGGATGGCCTGAAGGTATCAGGTGATCTTACGCCAGTAGTTGCAGAGGAAGTGATTATTCCTCTCCCTTCTCTAGGATCTACCCCAGGTCATGGGTATACTCCTCAGCTTCAGGTTTCAAAGTCATCACGTCAGCAACCTTTGTTTGTTCCTCGGCCAAATGTGGAAAGAAAAGTACAAGGGCAGACTAGGCACCCTAATCAACATTGGCAGCAAAACCGTCAGCAACAGAGGAAACGAGGACTTAGGAGGTCTGAGAGAGTGTCCACTCCAGTTCCTATTTCTCAAAGCCGGCTTCTTGCTCGCCTTCTCCAAGGCTCTTTGATTCAGTTGGACAATGTCACGCCAGTGCCGTTTCCTTTTCCTCCGGATTATGACATGAATGCCAGGTGCGAGTTTCACTCGGGAACGTTTGGACATACAATTGATAATTGCAGAGTGTTCAAACATAAGGTGCATCACTTGAATGACTCAAAGGTTATCACACCAGATGGGTGGCCCATAAATTGAACTTTCTTCATCAGATTTAGCACCTAGTTTGCGAAGACATCTTCAGAATCAATAAGTCCAGACGCAGTCAAGCCTCCTAAACAAGGACAATCATTTAGCTTCTTTATTGCATTCTCATGTGTAGCTTTTTATGTTTGTCAAAACATTTGTATGCATGCATGAAATCTGTTTTTCTTTTTATGTTAATCCTAATAAAGCGCGCATGTTTTTCCTGAAGTAATCCATTCGTATTCACTCATAATTTTGTATATGTGCATTGCAATACCAACTGTCGTGCTTAAACTCTTGAGGGAGGATGATGAGTTGAAAACGCAAAAATCTCTAATTGTGTGCTCTTGGATAAAACCCTGTTGACGATGTATAAAGGCATTGTTTCAAATCCCAAACACTGAAGATATAAGGAGATAGACCCTCGCCCAAATAGGAGCCCTAAAGAAGGAGTTTCTTTTAGTAAAAAAACCCTAACATTTAACCCCGGGGCAGGGTAGGAGTCAGTTAGTTTGACTAAATGTTCAAACCTCAAAAGGAGTGTGCATCTGAGGATCCATTACTTTTCACTCCACCGCATCAAGAGGTCCAAAGATCGGAAACCACAATGGTTATCCCTCATCAACTGAGAAGTGAAACAATCACAACCCTTCAAAGAAATCAAGACAGCCGGTGTCACACGATGTGTTTAAAAAAAAAGAGAAATGAAAAAGCCCGCTAAGTTGAAACTTGAAAACAAACAACTTAGGCAAAAGTTAGGGCATCCCGCTGGACTCCGAAATCAAAGATTCAAAAGAATCTGTCCAGGCAAAAGTTAGGGATAAGCAAAAGAATGTGAAAACGAAATGCGAACAGGATTACCCAAGAAAGATCCTCAAGTGAAAGAACAAAGTTGTGTGACACAGACACAAAGATGAAAAGGGATGACTGTTACTCCAACAACCTGATTGGTGCTTAAACCGTTAAAAGTTAATGGTTCCTCAACCATCACAAAATCTTCTTTTGAGAGATGAACGCTAGTGCCAAACTAGCTGAACGTAGGACTGGAGGACATCACGAAGAGTGGGTCGGCACTAATAAATTTTGAGCCTTATATCCTTTGTTTCAATAACCATGAACCCGGCCCCGTTACAAAACCAAAAGTCCTAAATTGAAACAGGGTTATTTCGAGAGCGTACTCCGATGAGATAGCGTTCCTGACTCCTATGAGTGATGCTAAAAGATCTTGTTGGTATTGTATGTGCATGTTTTCTTTCATTCAAAAATCAATGTCGTATCCTAACTCGTGATCCGCTCACAAAGGGTTTGCGACATCTTTTCAGTAAAACTTCAAGATTAACATGTGTGTTGCATTAGAATTTTCATTCTCAGAATAAAACATTTTCTGCTTGCATACATTTGTTTGACATCAAAAGAATTTTACATATGGAAATTTAGTCTAGAAGCTTAATCTTGCCGAGTTGAGAATCCTGAAACTCCCGAAGGATAGCCACATCCAGTGGTACTTCCTCAGGAAACTTTGTTGAGTAGGAGCTTTCCCAACAAGTTGTGTTAAGACGTAGCCGATCCAGGGCAATCACATTGAATCATATCTTTAAGGTGTAGCCAATCTGAGCCAATCACGTCGAGAAATCTCTTCAGAGTTCAGTTAAACTGGGGCAATCACTTCAAGATTCAAATCTCTCCAAAGGCAGGTATTCTGGGTCTTCCTTCGAAGATCAGTAGTCAGGGGCAAAACCACTTCAAGGTTCGTACTAGGGCAGGCCATCCCAAGAGCACGAGAAGTTAGTCCATCCAGACGACTGATCAGCCTATCCAGCGTTCAGAATACTGAGGCAGAATATCCCACGGTGATATGAGATTGTTCATAAATCTTTTCGAGACGAATTCCTCTGTAGACCACACAGTCTGAGGTAGTTATTTCGAGATCTGACGAATCTCTCCAAGAGTTTGAAGACATTGAGGCATTTCGGATGTCAAGTCTTCTGTAAAATCCTCTTGAGACAATTTTTTCTGGTGGACCGTGTGGTCTGGGGCAAGTGGAAAATTGTAAAAAACTGTTGTTCACGCATATGCTGTTAATCAGCCAAAAAGCTTAAAAGAAAGGGGCATTCCAACCCAAGGCATTTGTGGTCCCCTGTCTTCAGCAGGCTTCATTAATCATGTTCCCAACAAAGATGCATCAAAACCTTTCTCCCCAACAAGTGGTGGTTCAGAGTTAGATTTTCTCAGTTGCGGAAGTCATATCTAGCACAGGGCATACGTACATATCCTTTTACTTGCAGGTAACAGCCTCATACTAGGCTCAAAAGCAAGATTTAAGCCTTTTCAAGAGCATGGGCCATTTCTTCCAAACAAGTAATCACTCACCCCTAAGTCAGAATACCGGGGCAATCATGTTCAAGAAAGGGTTCTCATATCACCCTTTTGTCACAACTTTTACTGATTAAGTTCACCGGTTGATTAGCGGTCACTCGCAACGGCTTGAGATTGACTGGCAACTCCGAAAATATCATTGTATCTTATTAAGTCGATTCTCCCATTCAGTACTTCCAGCAGCTACAAGCTTTTTGTGTTGATAATAGTTGCAAATTCCTCAGTAGAGATGTTTCGCAGACTTTGCAGATAATGTTCGAGACTCAGTGAGTGTCTAGGAGTTTGAAGACGTCAATTCTTCTGTAAAATCCTCTTGGGATGATTTCTTCAGATCAACCTTGTAATCTGGGGTAAAAGTGAGTTTGTGACCCTCCCAAGCATGGGGCATCGTGAAATCCCTCCGACAAGATGTGTTCCAGATCTATTATCCCCAGTAGAGTGACCTCTCAATTATTGTGTTTTAGCTCAAGTCTCGGCATCTGTTTAAGAGTTTGAAGATGCTTGGTCTTCTGTAAAATCCTCTTAAGAGGCATTCCCCAGCATGAGACGCTTTGAAGTGGTTCTCCCCAGTAGAGTTTGTTATAAACTCATTATCCCCAGTGGAGTCGTCAAGCGGAAGTTCGCCTAGCATGGGGCATTGTGGCACTTATTCTAAGCTCGATAGCTTTTTTCCTCAACAGATTACCGTGGATTTTCTTTGTGTCTTCCTAGCAGATCTCTAGGGATTCTTTCCCAGCATATCGCAACAAAACGTCTTCCAACCAGGATTTGCGTATCCCCGACGGAGTAGCTCCGATCCCCAGCAAGATCGTATCCCCGACAGTTTGTTCTCAGCAAGAAAAGACTGTAAATTCATTGCTTAGCAACCAGGGCTAAATACGGTGGTATCCCCACAGAGTTTAGCATTGAATCTTGTCAGTAATACTCCCCAGCTGAGTTGTTCTTTCTCCCCGTGGAGGTTTAGCAGATCAACAGAATCTCTTCCTCAGCAGAGTGTTAGTACATTCTTTCCCCAGCCAAGTCAGAAAGTTGTCATTCCTCCAGCGGAGTTGCTATGATCAGAATTCATCCCCAGGCAGATGAAATAATTCCTGGAAGATTCATCACTCCTCTATGTCTCAAAGTCCAATTTATTTTTTGGCAAGCACGACAATTCGAAGCAGACGGATTGTTCGCATTTTCTCCAGCAGAGATATTATCCTTTCATGAGCTTCCGAGATCGAATCAGTGATCATTGTTCCCAAGCAGAGTTTTTAATGACTTTTTTCCTCAGAAAAACGTCATTCAGAAAGTTCTCATCCCCAGCGGAGTTCTATGAACTGAATAATCTCTCTCCAAGGCAGATTCATTCAAGTAGAAACTTCTTCAATAGGATCATCACACCTCAGCGCATCTGCAAGCCAATTTATTTTTGGCAATTTGTGGCAAGCGTTATCCTCGGCAGAAGGGTTAATCCCCAAAGAGCAATTGAAGGATCGAACAGTGATCTTTTCCCCACGGAGTTGGATTCCTCGTCCGGAGTCTTTTTTGCATTTGCATATATCATGATATTTGCATTCTCTAAAGCGTAGCATTCCATTGATATGGAGCATTACGGCAAAACTCAAACATACGCACACGAAACATAAGTCAGGTTCAACCGTTTACCTGCAAGCCAGAATAATTCACAGACAAAACATTGTCATGCAACCCCAGCAAAGCTTACTACAACACTTGATCGTACAATGTTAATTCAATACCCGTCCGTATTGACCTTGGACATCCGTCTGTGTCCTTTCAACGCTCGTCCGTGTTTGAACCCCTTATTCTCAATATCCGTCTGTATTGACCTCTTAGACACTCGTCCGTGTCCTTTTTAGCGTTTTAATCCCTAGTGAGATCACTTTACAAACTTTCATTTTTCAATACCCGTCCGTATTGCCTTTGAGACACCCGTCCGTGTTCTTTCAGCACCCGTCCGTGTTTGAGTCCTTTATTTTCAATACCCGTTCGTATTAACCCTTTTCAACACCCGTTCGTGTTTGAACTTTTAAGCCAATACTCGTCTGTATTGACCTTTGAGATACTCGTCCGTATTTTATTAATCATCGTCCGATACTCGTTCGTATCGTCGACTTGGTCACTCGTCATGTTCCTTTGATGATTGTCCGATGCTCGTTCGTATCATTGACCCGAACACTTGTGTGTGTTCCCTTCTTAATCATCGTCTGATACTCGTTCGTATCGTCGACTTGGTCACTCGTCGTGTTCCTTTGATGATTGTCCGATGCTCGTTCATATCGTTGACCCGAACACTTGTGTGTATTCCCTTCTTAATCATCGTCCGATACTCGTTCGTATCGTCGACCTGGTCACTCGTCGTGTTCCTTTGATGATAGTCCGATGCTCGTTCGTATCGTTAACCCGAACACTTGTGTGTGTTCCTTTTCTTAATCATCGTCCGATATTCGTTCGTATCGTCGACCTGGTCACTCGTCGTGTTCCTTTGATGATTGTCCGATGCTCGTTCGTATCGTTGACCCGAACACTTGTGTGTGTTCCCATCTTAAACATCATCTGATACTCATTTGTATCGTCGACTTGATCACTCGTCGTGTTCCTTTGATGATTGTCCAATGCTCGTTCGTATCGTTGACCCGAACACTTGTGTGTGTTCCCTTCTTAATCATCGTCCGATACTCGTTCGTATCGTCGACTTGGTCACTCGTCGTGTTCCTTTGATGATTGTATGATGCTCGTTCGTATCGTTGACCCGAACACTTGTGTGTGTTCCTTTTCTTAATCATCGTCTGACACTCGTTCGTATCGTCGATCTGGTGACTCGTCGGGTTCCTCTGATGATAGTCTGTTGCTCGTTCGCATCGTTGACCTAAACACCCATCCATGTTTTCTTTCCGTACTCGTCCGTATGATCATTGATAATCGTCCGTATCCCTATTTCGATACACGTCGTTTCAATCTATGCAGTTATTTGCTGATACTTCCAGAAGGGTTTATATCCCTTTTCTTCTTCATTCAGCGTGCAAATTTTCTGGTTGTTTTGGTATTCAATCACAATTCATCTTGATTGTATGAATAGCCGTTGCTTTCATCCTTCTCAGTTTAACTGATGATTGAATAGGGGCAACTGTAACACCCCAAAATTTTCCCTCTTGTTATTGCCTAGCTTATGTTTCATTGCATTGCATCTACATCTCATCTCATCACATATATCTCATACATGTTGCATTGGGGCATGTGATCAGTGGTTTTCAGAGCATTGATTATTCAAAGCAAGAGAACAAGAGCCAAGGGTCTTAAAATAAGCCTCAAAGGTCCCTTACATCTTATGTCATCTCATTTGATCCCACAAGTCACTGGAGGAAGGAAATTTATCAAGAAGATAGACAGTTCATCATCTCCTAACCAAAAGCAGTCAAAATTAGGGTTTGTGATTCAAGCAGTCTCCTGATGAAATTTTGGTTCAAACTTGATTTCAATGTTTTCTACATGATGTCAAGTGTCTAAGGATGGAAGATTGCCCATTGGTTCATTTCATAAGAGGTTCAATTGGTCAGTTGCTTGAGAATCAAGAAATTGATGAAAAAGTCAACCGTGCAGAAGGAAAAGTCAACTCCTGACCTTTTTGGGTCAAATTCATGAAATTCAAGTTACATATGTTCATTGGAGAAGATTTGATCAAGAAATGTCAAGAGGTTCATCAAAAATCAAGAATTGTACCAAGTTTCCATTTTCAGAAATTTAGGGCTGCCAAAAATGGCAAGTTTGGATCATTTTGCACTACACTTCAAGGCATTCTTTCTTCAAGATAAAAGCTTCAAACTTCAGGCCTAAGTTGAGCCAATCAAATATCACATCTTAAGCTTTAAATCCATATAAAGAAATCTTCCATTGGATTAAAATTGAGGGAGTTATGATCAATCAAAGTTTGACAAAACCAAGGCAAAAACCAGGTCATGACAAGGTAATTCCAAGGCGCTCGGCCATAATTTCATCAAACAGGTGGTGTGCCAAATGTCAAGCCATTTTTCTCCATCAATAAAGCTTCAAATGAAAAATTTTTTAACATCAAAGTTGTTCCTCTTGATCTCCTCTACAACTTTGATGTTGGGAAATTTTTCATCTGATCAATGTATGAAGAGATATGAGGGTTCAAACACAAGGGTCTCACACTGAAATCTCATAGGCCCATGGCCATGCATGTGGGAAATTTGACACGACCAATACTTCAGTCCGGATCAAGTGATTTCATTGTCTTTTTTTAGTACATTAGAGGTTCCAATTCCACTTGTATTGAACACAAACTTGTTCTATTACATTTCCTCTTTCCATAGCCACCAAAATCTCATCATTTCATACACCAGGCATGAAGAATTCTTTCTCCCAATTTCAATATTTTCATTGGTATCATGCTGCCAAGAGTAGGATGTATGGCATGGTCGGTGATTGTTTGATTCACACGCATGATGCATATTTCACACCCGACATTGCCTCTTTTGGACCAACACCTTCTTGCATTCATACATGCGCATAAGGTACCATACATGAATGTGGAAATGTTGTAAAAACCAGAAACTTACACTACAAGGCATGTTGCAATGTTGCAACATCATCATCACTATACATCAGCATCACACTATAACACTCATAAAATTCACACACTTGATTAACACAGCAACATAACACACGAGCTAATTCCCTCTCCATTTTAAATTGCACAACACACCTGCCATTGCTTCTCGCACCACCATTAACTCAACCTGAGTTCTAACCATCAAATGAGATGGTTAACTCCTAACCATACATATAAATAACTTCCTAACAGAATTTGGAAAGGACACTCTCTCATTCTTCACATTTCACAAACCAGAGCTCTCAAATTTCTCTCTGAATCCTCTCTCTCTCTCTCTCTCTCTCTCTATGCACGAATTCATCATAGTTCATCTCCAATCTTCATCATCAAGCACCTTTGAAGCTTTGAAGCATTGAATAGTAGAAGCACCTTCAAGTTCCAAATCTCAATTCCTCTGCAAGATCAAGCTTCTATACGCCTTTATTTGGCCAGATTAAGCTCAAAGTTCATCTTGAAGCATCTCTGGTTTTCTGAAGATTCAAGTTACTTCAAATTTCCAGGTTTCAATTCAAACTTCCTTTGTACGTTTTACTGATTTTAGCTTATTGTTGTTGTGATTTGAGCTTAATAGAAGCTGTGGAAACTCTGGCTAGTTGATAGAGCTTGTTAGAAGCTTAGATGAAAACCTAGGGCAAACTTTCTCCCTTCGATTCTCTCTGTACATGCATGATCTGTGAAATCTAAGCTTGGATTCGTGTTCAACATAACTTCATGATCATTTTGATGTGCATTTTGTAAATTTCTGGAAGTTTGGTTAGTTACAGGTGGCCGGAGATGGTCGGAGAAGATGACCGGAGGTCCTTCTCCGGCCGGTGAGGATTCAGTTAGGGTTTAGTCTTCAATTTATAACACGTCCGCTAGATGAGTTTTGATCCAACGCTTCCTAGCTTACCAGCAAATTAATGAACCTCATGCCTCTCACGTGACTCTGTCTTTCATGTTCAGCTGACTTTGACTTCTCCCCTATGTGTGCGTGCATGTTTATTGTTGTGTGTTTGCATTGTGAAATGTTGGATCTACATACTTTCATGATTATCTCACCTTGACTGTATCCAAGGGCTCACATGAAGTCAGTGTTTGACTGAGTACTCACCATAATTCTCATACACGCACGCGTTTTGGACTCATATTGGATCATTGTTATCTGCACCCCTTGTTGAAGCCCAATATTTTTAAACTAAAAACTTACTTTCGTGGCACCCCCCCTGCATTATTTCGTTTACATTTTATTTTCTTTTTTATACATGTCTCATTTTTTATTTTCAAAAATATCAAAACCTTTACAAAAATGCCATAAAAATTCACATAGCATTATAACACATTTAACTAATTTTCTATGATTTTTAATTCTGATTTTAATTGATTTAGCTCATATTTTCAATTTTCTTTTAATTTCCTTTTAAAGGTTTATCATGCATGATACATGTTCATTTGCATTTTAATTGACATAGTTTGGTTCTGATTTTTGAATTGGCATTTGGTATGTGTGTTCATGACATCTTAATGTACTTAATTCATATTTTTGTCAAATTTTAGAAGCATCCCATATTAGTTTTTGACATGCATCATTGTGCATCATTCCATTTTACCTAAGGTGATTTTGTGAACTTGTTTGAACTAGTTACTTTGTGAATTTTTGCATGAGCCTTTTCCACTTGATTTGTTTCTGACTTAATTTTTTTTTGCTTGATTTTCATGATTTTTACAAGTCCTTTTCTAATTGTTTGATGCTTGTTAGAATAGGTAACTTTTTGTGATCCTTTCTTAACTTCTAACTTTGTGGGATTAGGAGGCACTTGTGCCATCATATTAGGACTTGTTTGTGAATCATCAATGCATATTCATGCATTTTATTTGCATCTCATCTTAGGTATGCTACTGGCCCATAATCATCTCATGCATTCAAATATCATTCATCTAGCATATTTGTTTATGTTTGATCTATTTCATCTTTCTTTCTTAATTAGTTTCAATGTGATTTGCATATGCATATTGTATGATTAATTCTTACATTTTAGTTGCATCTTAAATGTCATCTGGTACTAATCTATATAATCCATGTTCATCTATCTTTGAGTTTAAACTTTGACTTGTGTTCCAAGTTACTTCTTTCCTTATGTGAAACTTGTTTCTTTTCTTCTTACTTCTTCTTCATCTAATTTCTTCTACTTGAATATTCTTTTTCATGATTTGTAGGCTTGTTCATAGACATTATAGGATATTTAAAAATGATGTTTAATTCTGACTTGCATCCATTTGCATTTGATTTCATGTTCTTTTTCAACTTTGACTTGTGTTACATGTTTCTTCCTTTCTTACTTGAACTTGAACATTGTTTGCTTCTATTTGCTTTACCTTCTTAAATCAATTCACTCATGCCTTGTATGTTCATTCATTGATATCCATGAGCATTATAATATGACATTCAATTCTGATTTTGACATTTATCCAAGCATTTATTCATGTTTGTATGCCACATGCATTCATACTTCATCCATGTTTCATAACTTGAACTTGTGTGAATCTTTGGCACCTTTCTTGACATAGTTTGATCTTATTAGGTACCATAACTTTAATTGAACCTCATTAGACATGCTACTGACTTTAGAAGTCATTTAACACTTAGGATCCCTTCTCTTTAGACTTAGGCTTTGTTTGATTCATAATTTCATTTCATGAGATGTTTGGTGCTTACTTGTGTGATTTCTTTCACTTATGCTTTCATATTCAATTGTTTAGCTAACCTTTTCATGTAGGGGCTAATGGTAAGTTGAGGGTGTGGATGTGCATCCACATACACCTTCTTCCTTCATTTCTTTAAAGCTTTCTCTTTTGCATTTGTGATAAGCATTTCTATGGTTTCTTTGTACAACTTCTTTCTTCTCCTTTTTGGTTCATAACTCGTCTTCTACTTTAGAAGTGAGTTGTGATACCTCTTGATCTCTTCTTCTTTTCTTTAGGATTAGAGTTCTTCAAACCGCACTAACCCTTAGGATCTCCAAGCATGACAACTCTTAGGATTATTAGTCTCCCTTTAGACTTTTGCCTTTCTCAATCTTTGAGTCTCTCTTTTTCTCATCTTAAAATAAAAGCAAAAAGCACTTAATAAAGGATTAACGCGTATTGCACGTGAGCCTAGAGCATGGGAAGTGGAAGGAGGGGAGTTTCTCTCCGCCTTTCTAAAATGTTTAGCATACGTCCTGTTAGGACGACCATGCGATGCATTCGATCTTATGCAATAGACTTGAATGCAACACGTGTTACTAACACAAAAATGATCAAAACACTTCTTTCTAAAATACAAAAACAAACAAACAATTATCTTCTCATCTCCTTCATTCCATTCTTAAGGACTCGTCATGTCCGTTCTACCGCAAACAGGTAACGCCTAAGTCTCCCTACAGCGAGCTGCAACACCTAACTACTGGAATGCGCACTCTGACGTTTCCATTAAAAAACACAAACAAAGCAACCCTTGTTGAGCCGAACTACGTTTGCTCTGATTCTTCTTTCTTGTTCGATTGAGGATATGTAGGCACAAGACGGTGATGTCTTGAAGAGCAACCTTCCCCGTAGTCCGTCGAACTACGTTGACTCTGACTTTCCCATTGCACTGAGGGAATACGTAGGCCTAGGACAACGATAATGTCCTATCGAGTCACTTCTTTCTCCCCTCCCTTCTCCTTTCTATCTTTCATTTCCAGTTCTCCAGTTAGCAGTTGATTTCCAATTCCTTACACCCTTTGATCGAAACAGCAAGCGTGGATCCCATCGAGTACGATGGACGCGTGGGGGTGCTAATACCTTCCCCTCGCGTAACCGACTCCCTTACAAATTTCTCTTTGTCACAAGACCTCGTTTTTTCCTTCCCTCAGGTTTACGCGGTGTTTCCTTTCCCTCTCTTGGGGTAAATACACATTTCTGGCGACTCTGCTTCCGCGCCACTTTCGCGTTTGTACTTGGATGAAAATCTCGAGAGCGACACCTGGCATCTTCGCTTTCCCGAAGTTTGTAACCTTCAGGCCCAGCGGCTCCTGCTGAAGTTTTCGGATCTTCAGTGATCGGCGGAATATATCCTTTCGGGATATAGTTGGGTGGAATGCCCCTGGGACGATCTTTCGGCATTCTGTACCTAGGATCATACTTCTCCACTATGGGCGTTGATGCAATTTCTGAGATCACAGTCCTTTGTTGTTGCATCTGAGCTTCCACTAGAGCTTGCATGTCATTATGAAGTTTTCTCAGATCCTCTTTATGAGTGTCGATCTCTTCTCTCAACTCTCTGTTTTCTTCCTCGAGATCATCCATCTTTTTCTGACGATTGGCCCGAGTATTGTACGAATGAGACAGTTTGACTCTAGAATCGAGACGCAAATGTGAGATTCGTAGGTAAGAAGAATGCATTATGCGAGAATGATGAATGCAATGATTATATTAATTGTACATTTTTCGTTTATTCAAAGTAAACTTCGACAATTAGATTGCAAATATCAAATAGTGGGGAAAATCCATTTTATTGAATTCAAAGGATTGCAGAAATGGAAATACAGTAATTTACAAAGTGCTGCGAAAGGAAATCTAAGCTAATAGATCCCGAGTCCTCTCTGAGGAGAGCTCAGGTGCTGGTTCTGGTATCTTCATTTTCTTTGACCGGGGCTCTTCGGCCCTTGTCGAGTTCTCATTTTTTTGCCAAGTGAAAGGAGCGAGCAAATTCTTTTGGTCTTCTTGATTCTCTACAGCATGTTGCTCTAAAATCTCAATCAGAGCATACTTTTCTCTTAACAGTTGCTGTATTTTCTTGCACTCCACATTAAGAATATGGTACTTGTTCCTCCAAGACCTCTTCTCCTGCTGAACTTTACTGAGAGTAACCTGAAGTTTTTCCGTCTCAGACATAAAATAAAGGGCAGAGCCCCTTAATGGAAGAACTTCCAGGCGAGGGTAAGGCATCCTCAGCTTGAGAGCCCTAGTTTGTACCCAGTGGAGATAAGGCTCCACCGAGACACAATCTAGTTTTCCTAGACACTCTCTTCCTTTCTTGTGAATGTGTTTCCAGGCATGCACTATTTCTGTCTTTAGTGCGCTGTCATTTTCTCCTTCCTTGAAGAAAATACCCTCTAGATGAGCATTACGCAGGATATGCCTCATCGGGTATCCAAATTGACGACGAACTAAAATGGGATGATAATTGATTCCTCCCTTAGTTCCTATAAGGGGTAGATTTGGGAAATTTCCACAACGGTCAATGATTTTGATCTCATCATAGATTCGATTGTACCAATCGATGTCAGAGTTGGTAAAAGACATGATTCTCTACGACCAACGTAAAGTATTCTTTTGATCCTACAATGCAACAGACTTGGGCAAGTGGGAAGTGAACCATTTGTACAGCAGGGGTACACAGCATGTGATTATTCCTCCGCTATACAAATTCCTTAAGTGTACAGAATGATAAGCATCTGTGAGCAAAGTCGGTACAGGGTTTCCAATCAGGAAAATCTTAATGTCGTTGATATCTACAAAGTTATCGATGTTGGGAAACAAAAATAACCCGTAGGTGAGCAAAACAAAGATGCTCTCGAAAGCGGCCACGTTCCCTATACTAGCAAAGTATAGAGCTTTCTTTGTCAAGAACTGGGCTGGAAAACCCTGGATTCCACCCTTAGTGGTTATGTGAGTCCTGACTTCTGACTCGTCCAAATAGATTGCTCTGGAAATGGTCTGATACTTTGGAATTTCTTCCAGTCCAAAAAATGGAGATTGATTAGTAATGTGCAGATTAGTCAGGTGAGAGTATTCCTCCAGCGTTGGTGCTAGCTGATAATCCGGGAATGTGAAACAGTGATAGACCGGATCGTAGAACTGGATTAGCGTAGACAGGATTCCTTCAATTACATGGACCCTTAACAGTGACAACAATCCTCCATACTTGGCTCTGAAAGCCTCAGGGTTGGTGATCATTCTCGCCAGACCTCTTAAATCCTCTAGTTTTGGAACCTTGAAGGTGTACTTATGAGTTTTCCTTCTACCGAAATCCATTAGCGTAATCCCTTTATCTGACATTTGTAATCATTGTCTTAGTTTAATTTGAAAAAGAGAGACTAGATGAGAAGATTTTTCTTTGTTTTAATGTTTTTTAAATGAATGTATGAATGCAGCACACAAAAACATAGAAAAAACATGGGGTTAAAGGGTCGATGTCATGAAGTCAAGGCTTTACCCCCCCCCCCCCCACAAAAAGGTTTATACTGGTGATTTCTTGTACCTGTCCACAAAATCATTAACCCCTCTTGGGATAAAAACAACAAGCGGATCACCAGTGAGCTGATGTATTCCTAGAGTGATCTCAAATGAGGGTAGTATCGCGTGACAACTATTTCTGATAGCTTCCGCACTACAAAATGGTTTAAGCCTACTAAAAACCTCAGCTTCTCAGATAACCCAGTCGACCACACTACTTTCAACAACCGAAGTCGTATAGGCAATGTATCTGCAAAGGGAGTCTCCACTGAGTTTGATGGTCGATCGGGGACTCTTAATTGGGATTCACTCCCCGCAAGATGACCCGCATTGCCATCACCTATCTTAGGTGTATACTCAATCTTTCCACATGCGGCATCACACGCATTCCCATTAGCAGAAAAATAAACACAGATATCAATTAGGAAAAGCAGTATATATATTTTTCGTAACATCTTAGACCTCTGAATCCTATGATCCTAACAGACAATGGCTCCCCAGCAGAGTCGCCATTTCTGTGACATTTTTTAAGGTTTCTACCTAAGATATGGGAAGAGTGCAAGATCTCTATGTCCCCTGTGAAGTCGCCATTTTTCTGTAGCGCGAATTTTTGCGTGGTTGCGAAGCACTATCGCTTTGGGGTACTACAGTTCAACTCATTTTTTATCCTATTAAAGCTGATGAAGGAAGGGAAATGGATGTCTCCAATTAACCCTGCTTGCAAACTGAGTTTAAACAGATGACTGTTGGTTTACAGATGCTATTAAAATTGTGGGTCTCTCTTAGGTTATTTTGTTAAA
Organism: Lathyrus tuberosus; assembly: GCA_022829125.1. Lineage (NCBI taxonomy): Eukaryota > Viridiplantae > Streptophyta > Magnoliopsida > Fabales > Fabaceae > Lathyrus > Lathyrus tuberosus. The sequence continues at coordinate 17,707,892 of JALAZF010000012.1, read as the reverse complement.
AAAACAGTGTCTAGGCTATTGGTAGGATGTTAGGACTGATGCTTTTCGAATGATGTATGAAGGTACGGGATTTTGGGTTTTTTTATTAGTATGCTGGCTAAGATTTTTGCAATCTTATGCCTACGTATTCCCATTTAACGAAACAAGGAAATCAGAGCGTTCGTAGTTCCTTCTATTCTATGGGAATAAAAAGGTTGTTTTGGTGTCTTGTTCAAAGCCCAAGACGTGAAGCTAAAGAGGTTTGTATCTTGTTCAAAGCCCAAGATGTGAAGCTGAAGGGTTTAGGCTAAGAGAGAATTTGTCATCTCTAAAGAGGATTTGTTGATGTTTGTATGTTGTGAGCGAGGCACAACTTTGATGCTAAAAGGTTGATTGACTCAACTAGGGTTTCCTTTATACACAGCCTAAGAGGAGGCGGGAAGTTGTCTTTTTCCGGGGGAAATGTTCTTTGTGTCTTGTATAAAGCCCAAGATTGAGGCTAAAAGGGTTTGACTCAACAAAAGAGTCTGCCATACTCAACAAGAGAGTAATTTGGTGTCTCGTATGAATCCCGAGACGGAGGCGAAAAAAGGTTGACTCAACAAGAGAGTCTGAAGATGATTGACTCAACAAGAGAGTATGTCATACTAAACAAGAGAGTGTTTATATGTGTCTTGTACGAGGCCCAAGATGGAGGCTAAAAGGAAATTGACTCAACAAGAGAGTCTTTTATACTCAATAAGAGAGTGTTTTTCTAACTCGTACAAAGCCCGAGATAGAGGCTAAAAGGGGGTGACTCAACAAGAGGGTCTTTTATACACAACAAGAGAGTGTTTATATGTCTTGTACAAAGCCCAAGACGGACGCTAAAAGGTGATTGACTCAACAAGAGAGTCTTTTATACTCAACAAGAGAGTGATTTATATGTGTCTTGTACGAGGCCCAAGACGGAGGCTAAAAGGAAATTGACTCAACAAGAGAGAGATTTATATCTCGTACAAAGCCCGAGATAGAGGCTAAAGAGGGACTGACTCAACAAGAGAGTCTTTTATACTCAACAAGAGAGTGATTTATATCTCGTACAAAGCCCGAGATAGAGGCTAAAGAGGGATTGATTCAACAAGAGAGTCTTTTATACTCAACAAGAGAGTGATTTATATCTCGTACAAAGCCGGAGATAGAGGCTAAAGGTTTGACTCAACAAGAGAGTCTGAAAAGGTTAGCTCCACTGGGGAGAATCATTTGTACAAAGCCCAAGAGGAGGCTGAGAAAAGGATCATTATATAAAGCCTAAGAGGAGGCTAACTATGCTGGTGACTGTTTCAGCTGAGTGACAGGTCCAATGTGTTGGTTAAAAGAGAAAATCAGTTCTTATGAAGAGAAAGATTATAGGTAAGGTTGATACCTTGGTATTGATCAGAGGATCAGGGTTATTTCCTATTCTTTAAGGAAATGGGAAATCCCAAGGGTACGAGACTGTCCAAGTCTACTGGTGTTTTGAGAAATCGATTCTCAGATAGTGATTGCTCTTTGTATGATGCCCAAGAGGAGGCTGGTATGTTAAGGGATGAAGGTCAACCCATTAACTGGTCGGACACTTGACTCAGAAAGACAGATCTAGCAAATTGATGACTAGGTTCTGTTCCTATACCTGTAGAGGTCTCTGGGTCCTTGTACTAAGCCCAAGAGAAGGCGTGAGAACTTCTAAAAAGCCGACGGGTCCTTGTACAACGCCCAAGAGGAGGCGGGGATGCTTTTAGGAAGCCTGTGGGTCCCCAAACCCCGAAAAGTTCAAGATATGCTATTCATCGAGAATAGATCAAGCCAGGAAAGTCCGAGAATTTGGAAGAAACTCAAGAGATGCCATTCACGGAGAAAAGATCATCTCTGGGGAGTTAAAGTTTCTTTGATAATTTCTAAGGGTGACAGTCTGAGAAAGGGTTCACTGAGAATGCTGACTTTCACGTCTCCATATTGTTTAACCCCAAGAGGAGGGAAGACTGTATCTGGAAATCCTATGGGGATCTAGTTTTGTTTGTATTCAAGAGTGACCAATAAGGATTTACCTAGCGCTAGACGTAGTTGCCGGGGAAAACTCTAAATAACTATACTAGTATTACACAGTGGATATTTGACAAGTATATAAAAGTTTGTGAAAGAAGACTTACAGTGAAGCAGCCCCACAATACAGTTATATATATATGAAAGCGGTAAATGAAAGCGGATAAACACTTACTCGGTTGTAGAGCTTCCATGCTGTTTTGTTAGTTGTTCAACAAACAAAAACTTTGATAACAATATTATATTCAAAATGTGAAAGTGTTTTGAAAAGATTGTTGGGGCTTACAGCTCGAGGAGAGGCCCAAGGTTTTATCAGTGATTGTATTGTTGTTTTGAATTTGTACAGGGACTTATACAAGTGATGAGGCCCAAAAAGGTTTTCTCTACAAAAGGGATGGGTCTTACACTCTCTCAAGAGGCCCAAAGATTTATTTTTATACAAAGGGTGGGGCTTACAGCTCAAGGAGAGGCCCAAGGTATTTTGAAAAGGGGACGTTCGCGCCTTTGTTTTGAAAATATGCAGAGGGACTTATACAATATGTGAGGCCCAGATGTTTATTAACAAAAAGGGGATGGGTCTTACACTCTAATAGAGGTCCAAAATGTTGTTTTTGTACAAGTGGTGGGGCTTACAGCTCAAGGAGAGGCCCAGGGTTTTGTTTAAAAAGACGACGAACGCGTCAAACTTTTGAAAATGTACAGAGGGACTTATACAATGTCTGAGGCCCAAAATTGTTTTATTTACAAAGGGGATGGATCTTACACTCTAATAGAGGCCCAATGAATAAAGATGGGTCTTATAGCTCAAGGAGACGCCCAGTTGATTTGTTTTTGAACTGACGATTGCGCCGAGATTTTTCTTTTAACGCAGAGGGACTTATACAATATCTGAGGCCCAAAATGGTTTTGGTTAAAAGGGGATTGGGTCTTACACTCTATTAGAGGCCCACAAAAGTATTTTTAAGAAAAGAAATAGGACTTATAACACGAGGGTAGGCCCAAATGATTTTATTTTAAACTGGCGATCGCGCCAAGATTTTTGAAAGCACCGTGGGTCTTATACAATGACTGAGGCCCAAACTATTTTGGTTTCAAAGAGGCATTGGGTCTTAAACTCTATTAGAGGCCCATGAGTGTTTGAAAATGATTTGTTTAGGGTGATTAAGATCAAAACCCTAAATTGATTTTAAAATGTATTTTAATTAAATAAGAATTTAATCAAAATTATCAAAATTATCAAACATGTGTGAAAAAAAAGTTGTGATCTTGGATTAATGTTTGAAAAATCAAGTTTACATCCAAAAAATGATTGAAAATCAATTAAGTTTGGGAAATCAAGGAGGAAAAAATATTTTAAATGTTAAAAAACAAATAAAAGATTAATTCTTTGCAAAAATATCAATGATATGAAATAAATAATATTTTTGGGATTTTTTGGTAAAATAGAATATTTTAACATTTTTGTGAATTATTAAAAAAATAATCAACTCAAAATCATTAAAACTCATAGAGAAATTAATTTTTGAATCAATTAAATAAAATCACAAAATTCAAATATTTGAATTTTTGAAAAGGGCGCCAAGAACATGGCAAGAACACACGCCCTCCCTCTGTTTCTGCAGATTTGCATTTTCTATCCAATCTCACTGAATACTTGATGATATCATGCAATCTACATATCAATCTACTCGTTTTCACCTCACGATCATGTTTATGGTCTTTAATTTCATTTATTTTAAGCATGGAATAAGAAATCAAAGAGAAACCTCAAGAACCCTAAATTCTGCATGAAGGTTCAGAAATTTCATACACGATTCATACAAAGCAATTGATTGAGGGTAAACACTCTATGCATGATTATGAACATATGGCCAAATTATTGTGCAGCAAAAAATGCATGGATCATAGAGTTAGAAGAGGTCATGCTTACCTCTTGCAGCTAGTGATCGTGTTTTGTGTTAGAGGTGTTACAGCTTGGTTCCAAGGATATGGACAGCTTCCCTAGGTGCTATGGAGTGTATCTGGACGCTTGGAATGAATGGAAATGATCTGGAACTTGAGATGGTCCCCCAACTACAAATCTGTCAAGAACTTGAGGAATTGGCTAGTGATTTTGTGATTTTGGTGTTCCAGATGTTATGTGAGTGTTTGGATCACTTCTATATGATGTTTATGAGGTGTGTGTGTGTGATTGGTTTGGTTGGAATTGCTCTCAAACTCAAAACCCGATACTGACTTGCCTTAGAAGGCAAAATTGGAAGTGAGAAGGTGATTTTGAGGAAAGCATCTGTTTGATGGCTTTAGTGTACCCAAACTGATCACAAATGAGCTCTATTTATAGTAGAACAAGTTTGTTTTAGGAGCAATAGTGAATGGCAACTGCTGCAGAAGTTTGGCCAATGTTGGTCAATGAGAATCCAAGTCTCCTCTAGCCATTGACTAGAGGTTAGGGCACAGGCTGTTGGTTCCCTTGGTCTTGGATAAGTCTTGACTGAATTCAGTTGAAAGAGGCTCAGTCCATGCCACCTTGGTGCATCCATTGAATGCTCCAAAACAAAATTGGAGTCTTGTCCCCTCTTTAGGGATTTCTAGGTTTGGCATGCTATTTTTAGTTCCAAGGACTTGGGAGGCTTGGGATCAGAGTTGGTTCCTGCTTGGTCCCCCCTTGAGGTGTTCAGATGGATAAGTGTGTTTGTCATTTGCACAAATTTGGCAAATTAAACAAAATGCACAAATCTGCCTTACTTTGACAGTTTTCAGCAAGGCATATTGCCATTTTGGAAAGCCCTCATATGATACAACAACTGTTTGATCATAGTTGGTTTTGATACTTTTTGGATCCAAGTGAAAAATGCCCCTACATTTTGAAAAAAGTGAAGGCAGATTCTGACTTAGTGAAAATTTCACTAAGTGTTGGAAAAAAGTGACATTTTCACTTTTTGGTGATTTTGATCATTCCATAACTTAAAATCCATGGTGAGTTGGAATGAGTTGTGTTTGAAGCTTTTGTAGAGGGCCATGAGAGCTACAAATCCAGCTTTGAATGGGGAAAAATGGCTTTGTGGTTTAGGAGTTATGATCCTCCAAAGTTGGTACCCTAGCCACTTTGTTCCATAACTTAGAAAATTTCTAAGTTTTTTATGGTTACCCCTTTTACAAGTTATCCCACTTTTCTTGATTTTTCTTGATGAATGATGATTCCAATCGTACATTAACATCATTTTAGGGTCAAAGAACCATAATTGTGAAAAATCTCAAAAAGTCAAAGTTGACTTTTGTGCACAGTTGACTTTTTGTTAGATGAATTCCAAACTGTACGATCCTCTATGAAATCAAGTCCTTGACCTAAATCAAACTTTATGGACATGTTCCATGGGTGTTATATGGTGTATTGAATCATGTCCCAAGGTTTTGGAGCATGCCTGGGTCCAAAGTCAAAGGTACAATTGACTTTTTCCTTGAAACCCTAATTGTGGTTCTGATGAATTTGAAACTTGTTGATCAAGCTTCTTGTATTGACCTATTATTCTAAATGGATCAATATAGTGTATTAGAGACCCTCAAATCCTCTCTTGAGGTATTGGATCATGTCTTGTCCCAAAAGTCAACTTAGGGGTTAATTAGGTCAAGAAACCCTAATTCCTGATTTTTATTGTATGCATCCCCTGAGGCAAAATTGACTTGATGATTAGGTTTATTATGTCCCTTGGAGCATCTTAGGTTGTGCTTTGAAGCATTGGCTCATGCCCATAGGAAAGTTTCCATCTAGAGGCCTTGGTCGACCAAAACCCTAATTTGGTGACACTGGGGATCTTGAGGCTTGATCCACATAGACTGCTGCAACCTTGTGCCTGATTCTTGATGTGGGAGTCCTCTTGATCCATTGTGGATGTTTGAGAGGCTTAGACAAGTTGAAGATCATGTCACTCCTTGATTGATCTTTTGTTTAAAGGCTCTGAAAGGGCTTGAAACCCTAAGTTTGATTGTAGTGGATGCTCACCCATCTTTGGGGAGACTAGTGAGGTATGATGGTTCATCCATATTGTGATGATAATTTGCACAAAGATGGGAATCTTAGTGGTCAAAATTTGGGGTATGACACCTTCAAATATATTGAGATGGACGGTGAGGTCCATGAGACATTGTGCCAAGCGTTTGAAGTTGTGAATGTGGAAGAGGTTCCTCCTCTAACAGAAAAGAAACAGGGAGTCTCCATTGTGTCCTACAAATAGGCCCAAGCTGTAGTGCAACCAGGCAATGTAGAAGGATGGGGTTTAGTAATTGAAGTGCCCGTCAAGGAGAACATGTTTGGAATTGGTTATCGGCTAGCTCGATCATCACAACCCAAGGTTGCAGGTCATCAAGGACTCATTACTTTCTCCAGTGCTGGAATTATTGATCCTGGTCAGATTTTTGCATTGAGTGATGAAGACGGGGATAGTGATTGTGACATCAGCAACTGGATACACCCAAGTGTTTTGGGTAAATAGCTCAACAACTAGTCTTCTGAAGAGATCGTCCCAGTCACTCTTCACAAAGAGTAATTTTCTTTGTTTTCATGTTAAATCCTACGCTCTTCCCAAGGCGTAGAGATTCATTGTAGGGCTCACATTGTTACATATTCAATTTTTATCACTAATAAAGGACATTTTTTGCATTCAAATATTGTGCTCCCTGTCTTTCTTTTTACCTTTTAATAATAAATGGCAATGTCTGTTTCATTTTTTTCCGCATCAATTACAAAATAAAGCGTGAATCATCACTCATGCAGATGCATTTCACCGGATTTCATTGATAACGATTCTGCTATGGCTCATTATGAGTTTGACAATCCGATTTACCAAGTCGAAAAGGGGGTGAGGAAGATTGTGAACTTCTTGAATAATTAGCCAGGTTGTTGAAACAGGAGGAAATGACCATTCAACCACATGAAGAGTCATTGGAAGTTGTTAATCTAGGAACCGAGGATGCGGAGAAAGAGGTCAAGATAGGGGCTGCCCTAGACGAATATGTGATGAAGGGGTTGATTGAAATGATGCATGAATATGTTGATATCTTCGTTTGGTCGTATCAAGATATGCCAGGGCTTGACACATATATTGTTATGCACAGATTGCCTCTCAAAGAGGATTGTCCTCCAGTCAAGCAGAAGCTTAGAAGAACGAGACCAGACATGGCTGTCAAGATCAAGGAAGAAGTTCAAAAGCAATTTGATGCAGGTTTCTTGGCTGTTACCAGCTATCCACCATGGGTTGCAAATATTGTGCCGGTACCCAATAAGGATGGCAAGGTCCAGATGTGTGTTGATTACCGTGATCTGAACAGAGTGAGTCTGAAAGATGACTTCCCATTACCTCACATTGACATATTGGTTGACAACACAACTCAGTTCTCGGTATTTTCTTTCATGTATTGCTTCTCTGGTTATAATCAGATTAAGATGGCACCATAGGACATGGAGAAAACAACATTCATTACCCCATGGGGAACCTTCTATTATAAGGTGATGCCGTTCGGTCTAAAGAATGCAGGGACAACCTACCAGCGAGTAATGGTGACTCTCTTTCATGATATGATTCACAGAGAGATCGAAGTCTATGTCGATGACATGACAGCGAAGTCACAGACCGAACAAGAGCATTTGGTGAATTTGCGGAAGCTATTTGAACGATTGTTACCCAATAAACTCTACTCTAATTTATATAATGCTTTTCTTTTAAATGGTTTAGAGCAATGGTGTCACATGCAAGTATACATGCTTAGTAATGTAGCAAGTGATAAAGTAAAGGTCGAACCCACAGGGAAGTGTAAAGTATTTGAACTACTAATATTAGTTTTCTTTGTTTAAGAAAAGTATGAGCAAGGTAACAGAAATATGAGAATAAAGAGCAAGAGCACACACAATTAACTAAAATAACTTAAAGCGAAAGAGAAGTTAAAATATCAGAGAAAGTAGTTGATGAGCTAAATCCATTAGTATAATTGTTGTTTAAAATGCCCTTATAATGTGAAGTGTCGTGCCTCTAAAGGTCAGAACGTGATCTAGTGGTGTATCTCTACAATATCAAAAACATGTATAACTAGGGCAAGGGAACAAATCTATAAGTCTCACTTGTAACCCTAAAATACGTCTGGTTTTAATTCTGAAAAATCTTTATGGTCTCAACTTCTTATCTCTAAGCAAGTTGAATTAAGTGAATATCTCTATCCTACTTTATTAACCACTTTTGTTATGAAATCCACTTGTTTATTAGATCTATCTCAACAACAAGCTTGTACCTTTTTCCTAGTTGATCACTCTAAGAACCAAGTTTATAGCATAAAAACACATAACAAAATAAGACACAAGCCAACACATCATATTAACATAAAAACAACTTTTATACTAACTTCCTTAGTCTCATCAAACAAAGGTTTAGCTCATAGTGAGCTGAGTACAAGCTACTGGAATGCAAGTAATAGGAAACATCATATTACAAAGTGTAGTAAAGAAATGTAACCTAATAATAACTTGGAGATCTCTTGCGTTGGATAAACAGCAACATCTCTCTTCAGTCACGACAGTTCTCAGCAGAACGTACAGGTCTGGAGAAGAAAAGAATACTCTCTAATAATACTCTAACTCTAGGAAATGAAAATAACTTATAAACTAAAAATAAAATATTGTTGTGTGTGGAATCTCTCGTCTCTCTTGTCTTAAATGCACAAGCTCTCTTTAAATAGTGATGAGTGGAAGTGGTAGTTGCTCCTTTCTTGGATCGTGGGTCTCTTAAGGAAAATAAGGTTAGGCTGAAATTAATTCTTCATGTGGGACAGCTGTCCATCAATCCTTCCTTTGCAAGCAATCTGGTACAGATGTTGGTGGGAGACAAATCTTCTTTTTGCAGGTGGTTGTAGCAGGCTGGTGGAGCAGAGCAGATGGCTGGTGGCGCAGAGCAGACGGATGGTGGTGTTGGTGCTGAGCGCTTTTTGCTGCGTGGTCCCCACCGTACCACCTTTTGTCCTTTAGCTTTCTTGATCTTATCCATTCCTTTTGCTCCATTGCTTTTCATAATGCTGCTACGTGAGCCCTAGTCATTCTTGGCTTTTCATCATCAACCTCCAACTCTCTTGGTGAAATGGTTAATTAAACCATCAATTCTCCAAATAGCTCCTCATTCTGCTCCAGAATCTGGCAACTGGGGTCATGCCTCTTCTCATCATCATCTAACTTCCTTTTAGAGCACAAACACAAAGAAAACGTAAAAGAAGCACATAAAGTGCTTAAAGCATAAATCATGCTAAAACACCTTAAACTCATGCTACATAAGTGAAATCATGAACTAGAAATGTCATATACATTGGGTTAAAGTAACACACTAGAATAGTGTTATCACTCCCCCAAACTTGAATGATCGTCTGTCCTCAGGTGATGTGACAGTGAAAGACATAGGAAAGTGAATTTGGTTCTCAGCATCTTCAGTCAGGTTTAGCAGGGTAATGAGGCTTAAGAATTAGAAGGGTCAGGAAGCGGTACTGGTGCGAGTTGCTCAGCTTTGTAATTGTCCCAAAGTTTGGTTAGCTCAAAGGGGAACTGACATCTCATGTCACGACCCTACTCTTCTAGAAAACAAGGCACAATTTCCTCTTTTTGATTCCTCCTTGTGTACTTTCTTGAGTGGGGTCTCTTCTCTTTTGGTTTCTCTAGGGAATTCGGTTCTGATTCTCATTTGATATTTTTTACTAACACAATTGGGACCACACTTATCCACTTATTATTTTGTTCTCTCTTCTCCTTTTTTTTCTTCAATTTTTGGCAAAACGTCTCATCTCAGCATCTTCTCATGTGAGTTCAACTGGTATTATGATGAAGACGCTTGCTGTTCCTCCAGTTTCGGGCACAAGAACTTTATTGGTGGTCTTTGCCACTTTTCGCACACTTTTGTGTGTCTTTGTGTGAAGTGTGTCCCTTATGTGGTTGTCTCAACCATTATTTAAATCTTCTTGTCATTCCCTTCATGATTCCTAGAAGTTCAACCCTTTCCCTTGATTTTCACAATTTAGTTTCTTTTGGAAAAAATTTTCTGGCTGGTTTAGGAGACTAGTGTTGTCGTGACGGAGAACATTAGTCTCCTCTATCAAACTCATTTGGTGAAATTCCTACACCTTGCTTTTCTAACACCTAACAGCTTCATTCCCCCTTTTTTATTCTTGAGCCCAGAAATTAAAAATTTAAGCTCCTGAATTGGTTGAATCCCAACATTCCCTAGTTCTTCCTTATTCTAAGTTATGATGACACAAATTTAACACAAGAATTATCACACAAAGTGCCACACATATATCATTATAACAAAACATAAAAGAGCAGGTCATCATATTATGGGAGCGTTACAACATCCCACAAGAAAATTAAAAGTATTTAGCTCAAAACACGACCAACCAAACACAGTATCCAAAACATTATCCATGAGTAGAAAATAGGGCAATAGTCAAAGACAGAAATGACAGCAAAAGACAGAAACAGTTGATTGCAGAGGGTTATAATTGGTGAAAATAGGTTGAGTACTGATGCCCTCCCCCAAACTTAGCAAGGACAGTGTCCTCACTGTTTAGTGATGAGAGGTGGCAAATCAGTGCTCGCCTATTTTCACGTTACCACTTAGGCCCTAAGCCTGGAGCTCTTTCTTGGTGCTTGCACAGTTTACTTCTTTTTCTTCTTCTTGGTCTCCTGCGCTCCCAGGTCTTTCTTTTCACTGCCCTCTCCAGCTGTGCCAGCAGTAACCTCCTTCCTAGCAGTTTTCGTTGGACTTTTCTCCTTCTGTTGAGCCTGCTCTTCAGTTTCCTCCCGCTGCTTCTCCGTAACAATGTTTTCCTTATTCAAGGAAGGTTCCATGACAGGCAGGGGTTCTGGCTCAGCTCTGTTCTTTTCTGTCTCCTCAATGTCCGCCTCCTCATCTTCTTTGGCAACTTCCTCTTTTTCTGTTTCTGTGGAGGAGTAATATTTCCTCACTTTCTGTGCTTCCTTGTCTTCAGTTCCACCTTCAGATTGCACTATTTCTTCCACAATATCCTCTTTTTCTTCATTTCTTCCTTCATCCTCAGCAGCTTTCTCTTTGCTCATCTCCAAGTCCTCAGCATCCTTGTCTACTTCTGACAACATAGTTTCCAAGACTTCATCCTTTTCTGATCCTTCTTCCTCCTGGTCTGATTTGTTCAAGTCAAATTTGTTGGCATTTGTTACAGGGCTGGCAGGTGGTGTCACGACTGCAGTTGTCTCTTTCTTTCTCCATTCAGCCTTCAGGTTCTTTTTCTTTGGGCTTTCCTCCATTTCTGGAGGTGGAGAGGAATAAGCCTTCCTCAGATTTTTCTTCTTTTTGACTTGGCTTTGACTGGTTTCCACAGACACACCCTTGCTAGTCTCTTCCACGTCCTTCTTCTTTGACTCCTTGTCTTTCTTCTTCTTTTTGGCCTTCTCCTTTTTCATGAGTTTCTTTTCCTCCCCTTCATCAGCAGCAACAACTGCTCCCATTTCAACTTTGAGATTGTAGTTCCAATACTCCCTTGGAGTCCCAGGTCTTCATCAGTAGTATCCATTATGAAACCACGTTTAGCAAAGATACTCATCTTGCTGAAGTGTTCCATGTAACGCTTGTGTTCTTCCACATTGACAAAGATCTTGTCTTCGTCCTAACTGGATATTTCAACGGTAGGGGTGACATTCTTCTTTGCAGTTACTTTGTAACGACAGCCGGTTTGTTTGTCTCGTGCCGTTTTTCTTGAGTGACGGAGGAAAAAGGGTGTGAGAATTTTTTTTAAGGGTTTCAGAGAAGAAGTTGAAATGAAAGGTGAAGAGGTTTTTGTCTTAAGGTTTGTGTATAGGTAAAAGTGGGGGGAAGTTGTAAAGATGGTTGGAAAATTTTTTTAGGAAATAATAAAATAAAACGTTTCTTGAAAGGTGGAGAGAGAGATTTTTCCGTTTTTGTGTTTCGTAGGGCAAGGAGTGGAAAACTCTAGGTCTGACACCTGAAAAGACATATTTTAGTGGGTTTGCGTGTTTAGGTGGCTGAGGTGTCTGACGTGGCAGACCTGGCCATCATAACTCTGCTCTCTCACAAAGCCCAAGACACTCACTCCTTATGATGCGCTTCATTTCTCTCTCTTCCTCCTTAAACACAACGTTTCATTTCTTTTCTGATTTTCCAAAAGAAAAATAATTAACGCCAACTCAGCATTAATATTAATCTCATTGGACTTAGGAAAATTTTTTATTACTTCCACTTTTCCAATACTCTAACTCCACTATCCGTGTGTCTGTTGCTGGCATGTCTCGTCTTGTTATAAGCTGACGCTACTAGAACACATCATGATCCTGTACAAAATAAAACAAAAGGAAAAATTGCATAAAGCTGGGCTACCTCCCATTAGCGCTATTTTAAGGTCTTATCGCCTGACCAACTGATAACACGAATTTATATCATATTTTTACTTTGATTTATGTCATTTTCTTATTCCGTTTTTCGTCTAATATCCGATTTTCTCGAGATTATTTAAGTGTTTTTGCAGGTAATCCCATTTTACAAGTCAAAGTATGCTAAGTGTGGAAAAGAACCAAAACATGCAAGAAACGAGCAGAAAAGAGAAGAAAAATTGAAGAAACCAAAATTTGCTGATATCACGATCGTCACGGGCAAGCCACGACCGTGGCAGCTTCAAAATGCACCACGACCGTAACAATGTACCACGATCGTCATGCGCTCAATTTACACGTTGGAGCAGAAACTTGACTACGAATTTTCAGAGAGCAGTTTTTCACAAGATGTTATTTTCCTCCGAAGATTGCTAGGTCCAAAGTCATGTAACCGTCAATGTGAGTGGCTACATTCTCTCCAACCTCCACCTAAATTCAGTCTATAAATACAAGTCATTACGAAGAACAAAGGGGTAGCCAAATTTTCCTTTCAAGAGTACTGTCTTGCTGCCAAATTATTTCCAGAGCTTTTGTTTCATTTTTGCTTTGCATTTCCATTTCCTTGTCAACCATTACCGAACAAAGTAATAGTTTCTCACACTGAGGAACTATTACCACTTAGTTTTAGTTTTTTTGTTTCATTGCCTTCAACATTTGCAATTTACTTTATTCGAGCAAGAACCTACCGAATTGTGGAGGGATTGCTATTGCTGTTATTACGAATTACCAGGTTTCCGTTATTTAATTCAAAGCATTGTTTATTTCTTTCTTAAATATGTCCATGTTTATTTACCTCTTTGCCTTTACGTTCAATTTTATAATTATGTCGAGCTAAACCGATTTTATCGGTATGTAATGAAGTAACTAAAATGGATTAAATTTCTCTAAGCTAAAACCAATAATCAATCCTTCTTCTGGCTTCGATTTCTTAATTTAAAACCCAACTTTTATTACGAGAGTAAAAAAGGTAACGTAGGTTAAAGTCGAGACCACGGGAGTGTGAGGCTTTACCCGGATAGCTGAAATCGGGCATTAGTTTTAAAAACAACGGAAGCACTTTAAAGTTAATCAGGTTTAACTAGTTTTCAAAAAGTATTTTTAACCTCATACGGGCTAGCGAGAGCAGACGTATTGACTTAGAAGTATAGTACGAAGCAATAACCACGGGAGTGTGAGGTGAGGGCTTTTAAACCGGTTCTTCCTACAGATGAATATGGTGATAAATCTTTATACGCTTAGGTTTAATTAATTCCACGTAGGTTTACCGAATTATATACCGATAACTTATTCATAACTAGTATTCCCAAATTTTAATTTCCCATTTGAACTTAAAAACCAAATTCCGATTAGCCTTAGATAAACATAGTAACGATAGATAACGGTGCGTTCGATTTCTAGTCTCTGTGGGATCGATAATCTTTCAAAACTACGCGATACGACTGTATACTTGCAGTTAGATTTGTTTAGGCACACTAAATAGAGTGATCACCAACACAAAAATCCATTAATCAATAAAATGGAGAGCATCCCGTGTGTTACTTAAGGACTCTCCAAGGTAAGCTTTGACCCTTTGGTCGTTGATCTTAAATTTCTCTCCATTTTTCTCATTCAACAATTCCACAACACCATGGGGGTAAATCTCCTCTGAGATAAAGGGTCCAGACCATCTTGATTTTAATTTTCCAGGGAATAGCTTCAGCCTTGAGTTAAAATGTAAAAATTTTGTCCTTTCACTAATTCCCTCTTCTGGCATTTCCTGTCATGCCACCTCTTGGTCTTTTCCTTGTACAATTTAGCATTCTCGTATAAGAACAACCTATGCTCATCTAACTCATTTAATTGGAGCATTCTAACTTGCCCAGCATTTTGAATATTAAAATTTAATTGCTTCATAGCCCAAAATGCCTTGTGCTCCAATTCAATGGGTAGATGACAAGCCTTCCCATAGACAAGTCTATATGGAGACATGTCTAAGGGGGTTTTATAGGCAGTCCTATACGCCCATAGTTCTTCGTCCAAGTGTTTGGACCAATCCTTTCTTGTGGGGTTAACCATTTTTTCCAAAATTATCTTGATTTCTCTATTGGACAACTCCACTTAGCCACTAGTTTGTGGATGGTAGGCTGTAGCAACCTTGTGCTTAATCCCATATTTTTCCATTAGGTTTTCAAAAAGTTTATTGCAAAAATGGGATCCACCATCACTAATGATAGCTCTAGGCGTGCCATGTCTTGAGCAAGAACTTAGTCACAACCTTAGCATCATTGGATGGCGTTGCTACTGCCTCAATCCACTTGGACACGTAGTCAACAGCTACAAGAATGTAAAGATTTCCAAAAGAGGGAGGGAATGGTGTAGCGAGCTATTTTGGATGTGGTTGTGAAGCACTATCGCTCTTTGGTATCTACAGCTCGATTCATTTTTTATCCTATTAAAGATGATGAAGGAAGGGAAATAGATGTCTCAAATTAACCCTGCTTGCAAACTGAGGTTAAACAGTCAAAACTGTTGGTTTACAGATGCTACAAAGATTCGGGGTCTTTATTAGGTTTATTTTTTTAAAAGTGGTGTTCGGTTAATTGGTGGGAGGTTAAGATGTTAGGACGGATATATGAAAGTATGGGATTTTGGGTTTTTTGTTTAGTGTGCTCGCTAAGATTTTTCTTTCAATCTTATGCCTACGTATTCCCGTTTACCGAAACAGGGAAATCAGAGCGTTCGTAGTTCCTCCTATTCTATGGGAGGAAATGGTGTTTTGGTGTCTTGTTCAAAGCCCAAGACGTGAAGCTAAAGGTGATTTGTATCTTGTTTAAAGCCCAAGATGTGAAGCTGAAAGGTCTATTTGTATCTTGTTCAAAGCACAAGATATGAAGCTAAAGGTTTGACTTTAGAGAGAATTTGTCATCTCTAAAGAGGGGGTTGTATGTCACAACTGTTTATAAAGGAGAATTACTTTAACCTAGATTTTTGAATCCGGCAATGCCATAATTTCCTTTATAGGGGATTTCCAACCTGAAGGAGATGACTTTAACTCAGTGTAGAGCAATGCTATCTTTCTTTAGGAATTTCTCATGCTAAAAGAGGGACAGTGGCATGGATGTAGATGATCCAGAGGCTTGCCGCTTACAACAATTAGATGAGCGAGGCACAACTTTGAAGCTAAAAGGTTGATTGGATCAACAAGTGGTTTTCTTATACAAAGCCTAAGAGGAGGCTATGGGCCCAACAATAGGGTGTTTTTATGTGTCTCGTACGAAGCCCGAGAGAGAGGCCAAAAGGGGTTGGTCATACAAGAGGATCTTTTATACTCAACAAGAGAGTGTTTTTGTATCTCGTACAAAGCCCGAGATAGAGGCTAAAATTTGTTTGGCTCAATAAGAACCTTTTTGTATCTCGTACAAAGCCCGAGATAGAGGCTAAAATTTGTTTGGCTCAATAAGAACCTTTTTGTATCTCGTATAAAGCCCGAGATGGAGGCGAAAAGGGTGATTGACTCAACGAGGGAGTCTCTTATGTGTCTCGTGCAAAGCCCGAGAGAGAGGCTAAACGTTTGCTTTGCTGGGAAGAATCATTGTACAAAGCCCAAGAGGAGGCTATTGTAACTGTTTCAGTTAAGTGACAGATCCAGTATACTGATTTTAAAGAGAAAATCAGTTCTTATATGAGTAACACTGTACTCAAGGATTTGATTCAGGGATATTTCTTTTTCTTTGAGGAAATGGGAAATCCAAAGGGTATTGAGACTGTCCGAGTCTACGAGTTTCCTTTCTATTTTTGAAGGGAGCTTGAGAATGTCTTGGAGACTCAAGGATATTAGACTGTCCGTGTCTAGAGTTTCATCTTTTGTACTATGCTTTGAGAAACAGTAGTAGACTCTTTGAAAGGACTGTTCTATGAAGATGACTAGGTTTTGTTCCTATACCTCTAGGAGGTCGTCGGGACAATTTGTACGAAGCCCAAGAGGAGGCTGGAAGCTTTTAAGAAGCCGACGGGTCCTTGTACTAAGCCCAAGAGGAGGCTATCATTCCCGGAGGAAGAGATCATTATACGAAGCCTAAGAGGAGGCTGTGAATACTTCTAAGAAGCCTATGGGTCCTTGTACTAAGCCCAAGAGGAGGCGGGGATGCTTTTAGGAAGCCTGTGGGTCCTTGTATGATCCCCAAGAGGAGGTCGATGCTTTTAAGAAACCCGTGGGTCCCCAAACCCCGATAAATTCAAGACAGGCTATTCACAAGGAATAGATCAAGCCAGGAAAGTTCGAGAATTTGGAAGAAACTCAAAGATGCTATTCACGGAGAATACATTCATCTCTGGGAGTAGAGTTTCTTGACAATTCCTAATGAGGACAGCCGAAGAGAAGACTGTATCTGGTGATCCTATTGGGGATCTAGTTGTCTATTTCTACGAATAAACGAAACGACGTTACTTAGTTCTAGACGTAGTTGCCGGGGAAACTCTAAATATCTATACTATTATTACATAGTTGATATGAGTTTATGAAAGAAGACTTACAGCGAAACAGCCCCACAATACAGTTATATGTATATGAAAGCGGTAAATGAAAGCGTATAAACACTTACTCGATTGTAGAGCTTCCATGCTGTTTGGTTAGATGTTCAAAAAAGACAGAAAAACAACAGTATATTCAAAATCAAAGGAGAAAGTGCTTTGAAAAAGAAATATTTGGGGCTTACAGCTCAAGGAGAGGCCCAGGGTTTTACCAGTGATTGCACTGTTGAATTTGTACAGAGGGATTTATACAAGTGACTGTGGCCCAAAAAGGTTTTCTGTACAAAGGGATGGGTCTTACACTCTCTCAAGAGGCCCAAAAAGTTTTTAAAGAAAAAGAGTGGGGCTTATAACACGAGGGTAGGCCCAAATGATTTTTCCGTTTAAAATGGCGATCGCGCCGAGGTTTTATTTTAACGCAGAGGGACTTATACAATAAGTGAGGCTCAAAGTTGTTTTTGGTTAAAAGGGGATTGGGTCTTACACTCTATTAGAGGCCCAAAAGTTTTGAATGGGTCTTATAGCTCAAGGAGAGGCCCAGATGGTTTATTTTTAAACTGGCGACGATCGTGCCGAATTTAAAAATGTACAGAGGGACTTATACAATAAGTGAGGCCCAAAATATTTCTGTACAAGTGGGTTGGGTCTTACACTCTAATAGAGGCCCAAAAGTTTTTTTGAAAATGATTTGTGAGGGTTGAATTAATCAAAAACCCTAATTTATTTCCAAAATGTATTTTAATTGAATAAAAATTCAATTAAAATGATCAAAAACTGTTTAACATGTGGGAAACAAATTATGATCTTGGATTAATGCTTCAAAAATCAAGTATTGACCTACAAAATAATTAGAAGTCATTAATCTTTACAAAATCAAGAGGGAAAAAATATTTTAAATGTCAAAAACAATTAAAATATTAATTCTTTGCAAAAATATCAATTATACGAATTAAATAATATTTTTGGGATTTTTTGGAAAAATAAAATATTTCAACATTTTTGTGAATTATTAAAAAAATAATCAACTCAAAATCATTAAAACTCAGAGAGAAGTTAATTTTTGAATCAATTAAATAAAATTCACAAAATTCAAATATTCAAATGTTGGAAAATGGCACCAAGAACAAGGGAAAGAACACGCGCGTGTTCTGAGTTTCCTAGATTTGCATTTTCTATCCAATCTCACTGAATACTTAATCATATCATGCAATCCACATACCAATCAACTCGTTTCAACCTCATGATCATGTCTATGACAATTAATTTCATTTAAATTAAACATAAAACAAGAAATCATGAACAATCCTCAAGAACCCTAGATTCTGCATGAAGGCTGGGATTTTTGATACACGATTCAAACAATGCAATTAATTGAGGGGAAACATTCCATGCATGATTATGAACATATGGCCAAATTATTGTGCAGTAAAAATTGTATGGATTGAGAGATAACCAAGTTTAGGCTTACCTCTAGGTCGTGACAGCAAGAGCAAATTGATTTCTGAGTTGGAGGTGTTACAGATGAGTTATGATGATCTGAACAGCTTCCCTACATCCTATGGAGTGTGTTTGAATGCTTGGACTTGATTGAAACTGGCTGGATCACTTCATGGCATCTCAACTGCAACTTGGTTAAAACCTTGAGCAATTGACTGGTGATTCTGAGAAATCAGTGTTCCAGTTGTTGTTTAAGTGTTTGATCAGCTCATATGTGATGTATATGAGGTGTGTGTGTGTGATTGGTTTGATTGGAAAAGCTCTCAAACTCAAAACCCGATAGTGACTTGCCTTAGAAGGCACAATTGGAGTGAAAGAAGAGATTTTGAGGAAAGCATCTATTTGATGGCTTTGGTGTACTAAAACTGATCATAATTGAGCTCTATTTAGAGTAGAGCAAGTTTGTTTTGCAAGGAATAGTGAATGGCAACTGCTGAGTAGATTTGGCCAATGTTGGCAATTGAAAATCCAAGTCTCCTCTAGCCATTGACTAGAGGTTAGGGCACAGGCTGCTGGTTCCCTTGGTCTTGGATAAGTCTTGACTGAATTCAGTTGCTAAGATCTCAGTCCATGCCACCTTGATGCTTCCATTGAATGCTCCAATCCAAAATTGGAGTCTTGTCCCTATTTTGGCAATTCTAGGTTCAACATGCTATTTCTTGTTCCAAAGACTTTGGAGGCTTGGCTCAGTGATTGTCCCCTTTATATTCAATCCTCAGAGGTGTCCAAGTGGATAGGAGTGTTTGGATTTGGATGGTTTTGGCAAATCGACCAAAAGTGCAAAAATCTGCCTTGCCTTGGCAGATTTCAGCAAGGCATCTTGCCAATGTCATATCTCATAGCTCAAATTGAATTTGGTAATGTTCTTGGCCATTTTGGAAAGCCCTTACATGATACATCAACTGTTTGAACATGTTTGGTTTTGATCTCTTTTGAATCCAAGTGAAAAATCCCCCTACATTTGGAAAAAAGTAAAGGCAGATTCTGACTTAGTGAAATTTTCACCAAGTGTTGGAACAAAGTGACTTTTCTTGATTTTGATCACTCCATAACTCAAAATCCATGAGGAATTTGGACATAGGTCAGTATGAAGCTTTTGTAGAGGGCAATGTGATCTACAAATCAAGCTTTTGAATGGGGAATAATGGCCTTGTGGTTTAGGAGTTATGGTCCTCCAAAGTTGGCACATTAGTGTCACTTTTTCCATAACTTAGAAATTTTTCTAAGTTTTTATGGTTATCCCTTTTACAAGTTATCCCACTTTCTTTGATTTTTCTTGATAGATGACGATTCAAATCATACATTAACATCATTTCAGGGTTAAAAATCCATTTTGGTGAAAAATCTCAAAAAGTCAAAGTTGACTTTTGTGCACAGTTGACTTTTTATCAGATGAATTCCAAAGTGTGCAATTCTTCAGGAAATCATTCCCTTGACCTAAATCAAACTTGATGGACATGTTCCATGGGTGTCATAGGGTATATTGAATCATGTCTTAGGGTTTGGGAGCATATCCTGGTCAAAAGTCAAAGTTACAGTTGACTTTCCTCGCGAAACCCTAATTGTGGTGCAGATGAAATTGAGACTTGTTGCTCAAGCTTCTTGGATTAATCCATTGTTGCAAATGGATCAATGTAGTATATTAGAGACCCTCAAATCATGTCTTGAGGTCTTGACTCATGATTTGTCCCAAAAGTCAACTTAGGGGTGAATTAGGTCAAGAAACCCTAATTCCTGATTTTTGATGAATGCATCCCCTGAGGTCAAATTGACTTGATGATTGGGTCCATGAGGTTCCATGGAGTATATTAGGTTATGTTTTGGATCATTGGCTTGTGCCCAGATGAAAATTTTCCATCTGGAGGCCCTGGTTGACCAAAACCCTAATTTGGTGACACTGTCGATCTTGAGACTTGATCCACCTAGAAGGGAGTAGCCTTGTGCTTAATCCTTAAAGTGGGAGTCCTTTTGATCCATTGTGGATATTTTAGAGTCTAGACAAGTTGAAGATCAAGTCATTCCTTGACTGATCCTTTGTCCAAGGCTCTGAGAGGGCTTAAAACCCTAATTTTGATTGTAGGGAATGCTCAACAACCCTTGAGGCATTTGATGAGGCATGATGGTTCATCCATATTGTGATGATGATTGACACAATGATGGGAATCTTAGTGGTCAAAATTTGGGGTATGACAGATGCCCCTATTTAATCTTCTTGGACCCGAAGGTGTGAATGACGAAGGTATTCGGGCATTCGGGGTGCAAGAGGATTAAATATCAGAATACCCGAAATTTTGATGGCTATGAATAGCAGCTTGCGCATTCATCTTCTTTTGCTAAGCAATGATGCTTAGAAAAGGTAGACTTCCCCTCAATCCTGGTTTCCTACCAAGGAACTGGTCTCCGTTTTCTTTTGAAATAAACCTCCCCTCGATCCTGGTTTCCTACCAAGGAACTGGTCTAAGTTTCTGATTTAAACTTCCCCTCGATCCTGATTTCCTACCAAGGAACTGGTCTTAGTTTCTTTTGTCAATACACTTTCTTGACAAGGGACGCTATTCGTAGCGGTTTTCCTCAAACTTCCCGCCGGATTTTCCTGGGGAGATGCCATTTGAGTGGAAAAAGTTTTGATGTCAGACTTGCTGGGGAACCCATTCGTCTGAGTTGTAGAGGTACACAAACTTCTCTGTTGGAGACCCAATTTTCGACTCTATCTGGGGAAAATAAGAGACTGCTTCCGCTTGGGGTCTTACATCATACTTTTCTCGGGATCTTCCCGGAGAAATGCCATATGATGGGCTCCAGTTTTGAGGTACTGATGACCTTTTCATCAGCAGTCTTTCAGAGAAAGGCAGCTGTACTGCCAAATCTCTGCTTAGGAGGCTGTCTCTGAGGATTTTTTTCTTTAATCCGGGAAAGCAAGGATAACATCTTTGATGGCGAAGAGTGACATCTATAGAAAGCTTCTCTGGCTTTTCAGAGGTTCAAGTTATCAAAGTAGTCGAGTGCCGATTCTAATCCAGAGATACACTGGAGGTGAGATTGTTCAAACGCAGCATTTCCTGATGAGGCAAGAACTGACAACTCGATTGAGAAGATGGTTATCACTAGGGGACAAGACCGACTAGAGTGATAGTGATGCAATATGAAATGTGAATGCAAATCAAATGCATGATGTATGTATGTATATGCTGACAAAACTGACACGACATACAGACTGACGAGTGAACACGACTGGATACTCGGCCATCGCGGGGCGAAGAAGTACCGTTGGTAAAAAAAAGTAGCAATTCTACCTTGCTTAGGAGAAATAGTCCCTGCGGGGAATACCGTTGATCAGGCTTAGGAGATAAGAACTTGGCCGAGGGTATCAGATGGGAAAGCCGCATCTCATACTGCTGATCCTTCGTTCAGGCGTACTGGCCTAGAAGGAGTACTTTGATTCTGCACTTTGAAATTCAAACGCCTTTGGAGACGCGATCGACGTTCTTCCGATGTTCAACAGTCAAAAGCAATTGCCATCTTTAATTTAAAAGCAGAAAAAGTTTTAACAAGTAAATTCATTTTTGTTTCATTTCAAGAATCGCTAATCATGTTAAAATGCCATTCTGTAAAGCTAAAACAAATAAGAATTACAAACAAAAGCACAAGGGCTCAAATATTATTGATAAGATGGATATCAGCCAAACGCGTGATTCCAAAGAGTATATACAAAGTTTGAAAATGGTAATTTACAGGGAAAAGGGCTACGTTAAAACATAACGACCACTATCCTTCTACCAACTTTGAATTCGGGACATCCTGAGCTTCTGTCGAAGATGACCTTGACTGGAGTTTTCCTCCGATGGATGATGTAACTGCTGCTGAGGGACTTGCCTCTGTTGAACATAGTTACTTGCCATTATCCCTAACTTTTTCCTGGATTGTACTATGAGATTTCCAATCCATCGGGATGATTTTTTTTTGTCTCTAACTTTTGCCTGGACCGCCCTTTCGGGTTTTCAATCCACCGAGACTTTTTTTTAGGCAAAGTATTTCTTGACTACATCAACATTCGTGGGGTAGGCAAATTCCTCTCCGTCCATGGTTGCAAGTCTCAAGGCACCGCTTGAGAAAGCTTTCGTGACCACATAGGGGCCATCGTAATTTGGGGTCCATTTGCCCCGAGAGTCAGTGAGAAACGATTGTATCTTCTTGAGCACGAGGTCTCCTTTTCTGAAGACACGGGGTCGGACCTTTTTGTCGAATGCCTTCTTCATTCTCTGCTGATACAACTGACCGTGGCATATTGTTGTGATTCGCTTCTCTTCGATCAGATTCAGTTCGTCGTGTCGACTTTGACACCATTCAGCTTCTGAAAGCTTAACTTCCATCAATACCCGGATTGATGGGATCTCTACTTCTATGGGGAGAACTGCCTCCATGCCATATACTAGAGAGAAAGGGGTTGCCCCTGTTGAAGTGCGGACAGATGTTCGATAACCGTGAAGAGCAAAGGGTAGCATCTCGTGCCAATCTTTATAGGTTACAACCATCTTTTGAACGATCCTCTTGATGTTCTTGTTAGCCGCCTCTACCGCTCCGTTCATCTTGGGTCGGTAGGGAGATGAGTTATGGTGTTCGATCTTGAACTCAACGCACAACTCTTTCATCATCTTGTTGTTCAAGTTAGATCCATTATCTGTAATGATCTGGCTCGGAACACCATAACGGCAAATGATATTGTTTTTGATAAATCGGACCACCACTTGTCGGGTTACATTAGCGTACGACGCAGCTTCGACCCACTTGGTGAAATAGTCAATGGCTACCAGGATGAACCGATGTCCGTTTAAAGCCTTAGGTTCGATCAAGCCAATCATGTCGATTCCCCATATGGAAAAAGGCCATGGGGAAGAAAGAACTTTGAGATGTGATGGCGGTACATGAATTTTGTCAGAGTATATCTGACACTTGTGACACCTCCTCATGTACTTGTAGCAGTCGGATTCCATGGTCAACCAGTAGTACACTGCTCTCAGAATTTTTTTCGCCGTTGTGTGTTCGTTGGCATGAGTGCCAAAGGATCCTTCATGAATTTCTTTCATAAGCATGTCTGCTTCTGGTCTGTCTACGCATCGGAGCAAGACCAAGTCAAAATTTCTCTTATAAAGAGTATCATTTGAACGTAAGTCTGGCAGCGAAAGGAATGTGGGTACCCTGAGGGGTAACAATGATTGCCCCAATTCCGTTTCCATAATGATTAACTGCTCCGTCAAAGATAAGTCCCCATTGGGAACCTGGTTCTGGCCCTTCACTTGGTAACGGTTCATTGCAATCTTTCATTTTTAGATACATGACATCTTCGTCTGGGAAGTCAAACCCGGTTGATTCTTGATCGTCAATCAGTTGATGAGCCAAATGATCGGCTAAAATACTTCCTTTAATGGCTTTCTGAGTGTGGTACTCTATGTCATATTCTGATAATAACATCTGCCAACGGGCAATTCTTCCCGTGAGAGAAGGCTTTTCGAAGACATACTTGATTGGATCCATTTCGGAAATTAACCAAGTAGTGTGACGAATCATGTATTGGCGAAGACGTTTGGCTGCCCAAGCCAAAGCGCAACAAGTTTTCTCAAGCATCGTGTACCGAGTCTCGCAGTCGGTGAATTTCTTGCTCAGATAGTAGATGGCAGACTCTTTCCATTTGGTTTCATTTTGTTGGCCAAGTACGCATCCCATTGAGTCCTCTAGAACTGTGAGGTAAATGATCAGTGGTCTTCCTTCCACTGGAGGTGATAGAATCGGCAGATTCAACAGGTATTCCTTAATACTGTCGAAGGCGGTTTGGCAATCTTCTGACCAAACGCAATCCTGGTTCTTTTTGAGTAATTTGAAAATCGGCGCACACGTGGCGGTCATAAGGAATATGAACCTGGAGATGTAGTTCAAACGTCCCAAGAATCCTCTGACTTGTTTTTCAGTTTTCGGAGAAGGCATTTCTCGAATGGCCTTGACCTTGTCAAGATCAACCTCAATTCCTTTCTGGCTGACGATGAACCCTAAGAGTTTCCCTGAACGGACACCAAAGGTGCACTTGTTGGGATTCAAGCGGAGTTTGTACTTCCTCAAACGCTCGAATAGTTTTAACAGGTGGGTCACATGCTCCTCTTCTGTCTTAGATTTTGCAATCATGTCATCGACATATACCTCTATTTCCTTGTGTATCATGTCATGAAAAAGAGTAGTCATGGCCCTTTGATAGGTTTCCCCGGCGTTCTTCAACCGAACGGCATCACCTTGTAACAAAAGGTACCCCATGGGGTAATGAACGAAGTTTTCTCCATGTCTTTCGGCGTCATTTTGATCTGGTTATAGCCCGAGAATCCATCCATGAAGGAGAAAATTTCAAACTTTGTTGTGCTGTCTACCAGCATGTCAATGTGTGGTAAAGGAAAGTCGTCCTTTGGACTTGCCTTGTTCAGATCCCTGTAATCAACACACATTCTGACCTTTCCATCCTTTTTGGGAACGGGTACAATGTTGGCTAACCATTGAGGATATTCAGATGTAGCGAGGAAACTTGCGTCGATCTGTTTCTGTACCTCCTCTTTGATTTTGATGGCCTTGTCTGGGTGAGTCCGTCTCAACCTTTGCTTTACTGGCGGACATTCCGATCTTAACGGTAAGTGATGTTCCACGATGTTGGTATCCAACCCTAGCATATCCTGATAGGACCAAGCGAATACATCGGGAAATTCTCTGAGAAGCTTTATCT
The DNA here is from genome assembly GCA_022829125.1 of Lathyrus tuberosus. Classification (NCBI taxonomy): domain Eukaryota; kingdom Viridiplantae; phylum Streptophyta; class Magnoliopsida; order Fabales; family Fabaceae; genus Lathyrus; species Lathyrus tuberosus. Next base: position 17,682,642 of record JALAZF010000012.1, on the reverse strand, counting down.
AACCCTCTCTGGCAGTTGGACCGATTAGTTCCCCAATCCTGATTTCTTTTCTCTCTTTTTTCGAACCCACATTAATCGTTTCCAACGGCTCTTTGTGAGGTTCAATGGACCTTTCCTCATGTCTGAGTAGTCGAGAGATCTCTTCTGGAATTTCGTTCTCAACTTCTTCTTCAGCCCCAAATATCGGGAACTCAAAGTCGGGAGAAGGCATTGGATCGTATGTTTCAACTGGGTTTAAAACAAGCAATCTGCATGACGTGATAATTCGTGTTTAGAAGAGATAGAGAAAATGTGAGTGTGTGCAGTGTATTTATTTTACTGCTTATTTTTATTTTTAATTGTTTTTTAGGATTACCATTTTCAGAGAAAAGCGAAAAGAAAACAGCAATTAATGCGGAAATTACAGAACGACATTATTTTATTAATGAACAAGTCGATCCTTGAAACTACAGCCCTATAAAAAAAACTCTATCGCTTTGGGCGGAGTGAAGAGGGAAAATTTATAGAAAGCGAGCCCTATCAAAACATCTGTTTCACCTGGGCAGGGGGAAAGGTTAAAAACGACAATTACTTTGACTGATGAACGATCTTCGGAACCTCGACGGCAACCCATTGGCGGCGAACTCCTCGGTGAATCACAAAGTCTGGAACCTTCCTTAATTTGTCTTCAGAAATAACGCTGATTTCTGGTGGAGCAGGATCATTGGAATCTGTCTCCCAGGCAGAGTTGTCGTAGGAGGATTCCTCAGTTGTATTTTGCATAGCATTGGTGCTCTTAGCTGTATCTCCCCATCCAGTTGGCTGGATATCTTCGAGCCTGATACGAGAGCTTTCGGGAGCGGTGTACTTGACCATATAGTCAAATTTTCCACTTGGTTGTCCCAGGGTGTCCCATACTTTCCTGGAACTGGAGGGGTCATCCCTCTCGATGACGTTGACCTCAGGAAAAGCATAGTTGATAAATTCCAGTCCGACAAATGTTGCAAATTCATCGTCATGTTGAGTAGTTTCTGAATGACCTGAGTGTTGATCCCATGACATGGTGGGGACACAGGTATTCTGTTCAATGACGGTCAGCTGATTTTCATTGTTCGGCTGACTCTCTTGCCCCAAATCTCCTAGATAAGGTTTCCAAATTGGCAGACCATCCATTGGGCCATAGTAGGTGTAGTCAAAATTGTCTTTCATCAGAGTGTCTTCCTCTAATGAATTTGGCAGAGCACGACATCCTTCCGGATCACAATCCCCGTATATCATTTTGATGTCTGACCTGGGTATAAATCTCGGACTCTCTGTAGGAAAGCAAAAAGGAGTTTGTGTTTCATCCTGAGACATATAACCGTCCTTGTTAAGATAGGACTCCCACTCTTCCTTTGTGTCAGAGGGATCTTCCTCATTGATAGCATGGACTTCTTGAGAGACTGGGTGAAGAAAACCTCCACTGTGGAAGAAGTTCTGAATGGAATGAAGACTTCCATCGCTGGCAGCTGTCTGGGTACAGGTTGCAGAAAGACCAAGACCCTTATTTGTTTTATTGTCAATAGGAATGACAAGCTGTCCCCATCCGGTTGTATTGGTACTCTCGACCGTTTTGATAGCATCTTTGTATGAGGAAATCGAGGTTCCTCCTTGGGATTGATTGTCCTTGCCCACCGACAGCGCTTGGAACTGCGTCCCAATAACCTCCTCGGGATCTACACAAGTAGATAATGATAAGTTACTCACGAGCAAGGCCTGTTCCCCACAGACTGTGACAAGTTGATCGTTCTGAACGAACTTTAGCTTTTGGTGGAGGGTCGAAGTGACCGCTCCAGCCTGATGTATCCAAGGTCTTCCTAATAAACAACTGTATGTTGCCCGGATGTCCATGACTTGGAAAGTGACTTGGAAAGTGTGAGGACCGATAGTTATGGGAAGATCAACTTCGCCGATAACTGTTTTTCTGGATCCGTCGAACGCTTTGACGACGATCTCGCTGATTCTCATTGAAGGGCCTTTGAATGATAATTGCATCAAAGTGGACTTCGGCATAACATTCAGGGCTGACCCTGTGTCTACCAGTACGCTGGCTAAAGCATCGTCCTGGCAGTTAACTGTAATGTTGAGCGCCATGTTATGACGGTTACCCTCTTCGGGTAACTCCTCCTCACTAAATCCAAAATTATTGCAGGAAGTGATGTTAGAGACAATGCTATCGAACTTTCTGATTGTTACATCCTGTTCCACAAAGGCTTGCTCCAAGACTTTCTGTAGAGCCTCCCTGTGGGCTTCTGAACTGAGTAATAGTGATAATACCGAGATCTTTGAAGGAGTCTGTAACAGCTGATCAACAATGTTATATTCACTCCTTTGGATGAACTTCAACATCTCATCATTATTTTTCGAAAGGTAGGGATTACTGGATTGACCGACTGATGGATCGGGAGCTTCTGTCTGAAGTTCCTTTTCCTTGTTAGGTTCTCCAACTCCTTTGTTGAAGATTCGACCGCTCCGTGTTACACGACTGATGTCTGCAATATTCACGACGGAGGGTAATGGAATTTCCTTTCCATTTTCAACTATTGTTGCACCGTATTTGTAAGGGATCGCCTTAGCTGATTCATACGGTAGTGGTCTTGGTAGATAGATGACTATGGGAACCTTCTGATTTTTCTGACCATCATAAGTAATCTCGATCCGTTCCCGGTTGGGAGCTCTAGATTCGTCAAGCAGAGGGATGATGGCAAAAACATCCCTGGTCCTTTGATGATCAGAGATTACAACAACGTCCTCAATTTGACTGGCAAGTTAGTTCGGCGACCAATTGATGGGTCCAGAACCCGGATATGGGTGAATCTCTCCACGATCCACCTGACCCTGAAGAGCTGCTCTCACAAGGTAACACCCTTGGTTACTTTCTGAACAGACACTACAATGGTCATAATTGTGTGGTGGCACCTGGCCACGCCCACTTTGAATACAATATAACCTCACTAGGTTAGCTTCCATAGATCGGACATCCTGACTTTGACGTTGGGTAGGATTCCTGTTACTAATACTAATCTGCTGAGTATCTTCATCCATATAGATTGGCATCCACCAGTGATTTAACAAGTGCTGAAGTGCCTCCTGGACAAGGGTACAACCTCGATCTTTTTCGCAACCTGCTTTACAACTTTGATAGTCATGTGATATTAAGAATCCGAGTCGGACCTGCTCAGCATGTAACTCTACCAGGTTGGTATTCATCACGCGAATATCGAAGATTTGAACCATATTGATCTGATAAGGGTTCCTATCATGGTAGTCTTGGATCCATCCAAGATCCATCTGACGTTGGAGGGCCTCTTGTATGAAAGAGCATCCCTGTTTGTTTACCGAGCAAGTCAGACAGGAACTGTAATCGTGTCGTGGTAGATTATGATACTGGCTTTGCCTTGAATGCATTGCCACCAGGTTGACATTTATCGCACGGATGTCGTGGTTCTGAATGACGTTGTAATTCGTGTAGACCATGTTAACTCCACGAACTCGGTGCTCTTGGATCCATCCGAGATCCATCTGTTCCTGTAGAGCTGATCGCACTACCGAACATCCTTGATTGCTTTTAGAGCAAACATCACATTGATGATAATTATGAGGTGGCATATGGCCATATCCACTCTGTCTACAATGCATATTGACCAGATTGGTCCTCAATAAGAGTACATCGTGAATTTGATAGACATTGTTAGACTCTTTCTCGATCAGGTTGACTACATCTTTCTCGTGTTGAGGCAGCGGGTTCGTGAGAACATTGGGATTCGTATCTTTGAAAGATAAGAGTCTGCTCCTAACAAGCTTTTGCACGTCGAATTTGAAATTGAGACAGTTCTCTATGTTATGCCCTGATCCTCCTTGATGATAAGGGCATGTCTGATCCACCTTAAACCAAAAAGGTGGATTTTCCGGTACTGTAAGAGGAGACTTAGTCTGAATGTGCCTCTTAGCCAGTAGTAACGGAAATAGTTCTGCGTACAACATGGGTATAGGATCAAACCCTGATGGTCATGTTGTACGGTTGTTATTGTATGGAGGACGAGCCTGCTGAAGAGGCTACTGTGTCCTTTGCTGATTAGGTTGGCTCTGCACAACCTGAGGTTGATTCCTAGAAATAGGCGCAAGGCTGATAGCAGGAGTTACAGCTGCTACCGGTTGATAACGTCACCTTTGCTTTCCGAGAGAGATATTCCCAATATCCTGCTCTTTTTTCTTAGGAAGAGCACTATCGTATCGTTTTGTACTACTCGATGATCCAGTGTCTTTTGTGAAACGTCCTTCTCGGACGGCTTCCTCAAGACGAACTCCCATGCCCACCATCTCGGTGAAGTCACTGGGCGCACTGGCAACCATTCTGTCGTAGTAAAATGAGCTTAAGGTCTTTAAGAAGATCTTTGTCATCTCTTTTTCCTCAAGAGGTGGACAAATTTGAGCGGCAATTTCACGCCATCTTTGGGCGTACTCCTTAAAGGTTTCCTTGTCCTTTTGTGACATTGATCTGAGTTGATCTCTGTCCGGTGCCATGTCCAAATTGTATTTGTATTGTTGGACGAAGGCAGTACCAAGATATCTGAATGTGCTAATCGTAGCACGGTTTAAACCCATGTACCATTTTAATGCGGCACCGATTAAACTATCCTAAAAGTAGTGAATCAGCAGGTCCTGATTCTCAGTCTGAGCTGACATTCGCCGAGCGTACATCACCAGATGACTCTGAGGGCAAGAGTTACCCTTGTACTTTTCAAAGTCGGGCACTTGGAACTTGTGCGGGACTTTCACATTGGGGACCAAGCAGAGATCTGCGGCGTCCTTTCCAAATAAATCCTGACCGCGGATGGCTTGCAGTTCTTTCTGCATTTCCAAGAACTGTTCCTGGAATTCATCCATTCTATCGAACATAGTTTCCTTCTTACCAGAAGGTATCTGTGGAGTCTGTCCTTTCGGGACAGTGTGCACCACAGAGGGTGGTACCGTGACTACGGCAGTGAGTCTTGGCGTTTCCCGAAGTTTGTAACCTTCAGGAGTCTTCAGTATGCCCCTGGCATCTTCGCTTTCCCGAAGTTTGTAACCTTCAGGACTAGCGGCATCTGTCGCAATTCCCTGATCTTCAACGATCGGCAGAACATATCCTTCCGGGATATAGTTTGCAGGCATGCCCCAGGGACGGTCTTTCGGCATTTGATACCTAGGATAAAACTTCTCCATTATGGGCGCTGAGGTGATCTCCGAGATCACAGTCCTTTGTAGCGAGCTTCTGCTATGGCCTGCATGTCGTTACGAAGCTTTCTCATATCCTCTCTCAGAGTGTCAATCTCTTCTTTCAACTCTCTGTTCTCTTCCTCAAGATCATCCATCTTTTTCTGACGATTAGCCCGAGTATTGTATGAGTGAGACAGTTTGACTCTAGAACCGAGACACAAACGTGAGATTCGTAGGTAAGAAGAATACGCGATGTGAGAATGATGAATGCAATGATTATATTAATTGTTTTTTTGGTTTAATCAAAATAAACTTCGACAATTAGATTGCAAATATCAAACGGTGGGGAAACCCCTTTTTATTGAAATTCAAAGGATCGCGGAAATGAAAATACAGTAGATTACAAGGTGCAGTAACAAAAACCTAAGTTAATGGGTCCCGAGTCCTCTCTAAAGAGAAATCGGGTGCTGACTCTGGTACTTTCCTTTTCTTTGACCGGGGCTCTTGGGCCGTTGTCGGGTTGTCATTCCTTTGCTAAGTGAAAGGAGCGAGCAAATTCCTTTGGTCATCCTGATTATCCACAGCATGTTGCTCTAAAATCTCAATCAGAGCGTCCTTATCTTTCAGCAGTTGCTGTATTTTGATACACTCCACGTTGAGGGTGCGGTACTTGTTCTTCCAAGACCTCCTCTCCCTTTGACCTTTGTTGAGAGTAACCTAAAGCTTTTCAGTTTCCGTCATGAAGTACATGACAGATTCCCTTGGCGGAAAAACTCCGTGATGAGGATAAGGCATCTTTAGCTTGAGAGCTCTAGTTTGCACCCAGTGGAGATAAGGCTCCACCGGGACACAATCGGGTTTTCCTAGAGACTCTCGTCCTTTCTTATGAACATGTTTCCAAGCGTGCACTATTTCGGTCTTTAGTGCTCTGTCACTTTCTCCTTCCTTGAAGAAAAGACCTTCCAGATGAGCACTCTGTGGGACGTGCCTCATCGGGTATCCAAATTGACAACCAACAAGAACTGGATGGTAATTGATTCCTCCCTTAGTTCCTATAAGGGGTACGTTGGGGAAGTTTCCACAATGGTCAATGATCCTGATTCCATCATAAATCCTATTGCACCAATCTATGTCAGAGTTGGTGAGAGACATGATCTTCTGCGACCAGCGCAAGGCACTCTTATGATCCCAGAAAGCAGCAAACTTAGGTAAATGGGAGATAAACCATTTGTAAAGCAAAGGTACACAACATGTGATCTCCCCTCCGCTGTACAAATTTCCCAAGTGTACAGAATGATACGCATCTGTGAGCAAAGTCGGCACAGGGTTTCCAATGAGAAAAACCTTAATAGCGTTGATATCGACGAAGTTATTAATGTTGGGCAACAAAAATAATCCGTAGGTGAGTAAAACAAATATGCTTTCAAAAGCAGTCCCGTTCCCTATACCAGCGAAGTACAGAGCTTTCTTTGTCAGAAACTGGGCTGGCAAACCTTGTATGCCACCCTTGGTGGTCATGTGAATCCTGACTTCTGACTCATCCAAATGAATTGCCCTTGCAATGGTCTGATCCTTTGAAATTTCTTCCAGTCCAGAAAATGGAGCTCGATCAGTGATATGTAAATCGACAAGGTGAGAATACTCCTCTAGCGTTGGTGCGAGCTGGTATTCCGGGAATGTGAAGCAGTGATAAACTGGATCGTAGAACTGAATGAGCGCATCCATGATTCCCTCAATCACATGGACCCTTAATAGAGGTAGAAGACCTCCGTACTTGGCTCTGAAAGCCTCTTGGTTTGTGATCATTCTCGCCAAACCTCTCAAATCCTCTAGTTTTGGAACCTTGAAGGTGTACTTATGAGTTCTCCTTCTACCGTAATCCATTAACGCAATCCTTTTCTCTGATATTTACAATCACAGTCTTAGTTTAATTTGAAAAACAAAGAGACTAGAAGAGAAGAATTTTTTGAATGTTTTAATGTTTTTTAGATGAATGCATGAATACAGCACACAAAAACATAGAAAAAACATGGGGTCAAAGGGTCGTTGTCATGAAGTCAAGGCTCTACCCATCCCCAAAGGTTTATACTAGTGACTTTTGTACCTGTCTCTCATCATCATCAACTCTTGTCAAGAAAACACCAGCGGGCCGGGAACTGTGCTAGGTGATGTTTTTTGAAGAGTCCTCGGAAGAGGGTGGCATCGCATGACAACTATTTCCGATAGCCTCTGCGCCACTAATTTGTTCCTCAGCTTCTCAGACTTCACAATCGACCCATTGCCTGTGAGAGGGAATGGGTTACATTGGGAAGCCTCCACTGAGGTTGATGGTCGACCTCGTCGCCATCACCTATCTTAAGTGTATACTCAATCTTTCCACATGCGGCATCACACGCATTCCCATTAGCAGAAAAATAAACACATATATCAATCAGGAAAAGTAGTATATATATTTGTCATAATCATCCTAGACCTTTAAAGCTATGAATCCTATGTTCCTGACAGAAAATGGGTTCCCCGGCGGAAGCCCCCAATCTGTGGTTTTCACACAAGAGAAGAGAAAAAAAGGGTAGAAGAGCCCCACGGTGGGCGCCACTTTTAAAGTTTCCACCTAATAGATGGGAAGAGAACAAGATCTTGCTACAAAGGTGAGATAAATCCTAATGACATGTCCCTAGCAGAATCGCCAATGATCATCCCCAGTGAAGTCGCCATTTTTCTGTAGCGAGCGATTTTGGATGTGGTTGCGAAGCACTATCGCTCTTTGGTATCTACAGCTCGATTAATTTTTTATCCTATTAAAGCTGATGAAGGAAGGGAAATAGATGTCTCAAATTAACCCTGCTTGCAAACTGAGGTTAAACAGTCAAAACTGTTGGTTTACAGATGCTACAATGATTCGGGGTCTCTATTAGGTTTATTTTTTTAAAAGTGGTGTTCGGTTAATTGGTGGGAGGTTAAGATGTTAGGACGGATATATGAAAGTATGGGATTTTGGGTTTTTTGTTTAGTGTGCTCGCTAAGATTTTTCTTTCAATCTTATGCCTACGTATTCCCGTTTACCGAAACAGGGAAATCAGAGCGTTCGTAGTTCCTCCTATTCTATGGGAGGAAATGGTGTTTTGGTGTCTTGTTCAAAGCCCAAGACGTGAAGCTAAAGGTGGTTTGTATCTTGTTTAAAGCCCAAGATGTGAAGCTGAAAGGTCTATTTGTATCTTGTTCAAAGCCCAAGATATGAAGCTAAAGGTTTGACTTTAGAGAGAATTTGTCATCTCTAAAGAGGGGGTGGTATGTCACAACTGTTTATAAAGGAGAATTACTTTAACTGGGATTTGTGAATCCGGCAATGCCATAATTTCCTTTATAGGGGATTTCCAACCTGAAGGAGAAGACTTTAACTCAGTGTAGAGCAATGCTATCTTTCCTTAGGAATTTCTCATGCTAAAAGAGGGACAGTGGCATGGATGTAGATGATCCAGAGGCTTGCCGCTTATAGCAATTAGATGAGCGAGGCACAACTTTGATACTAAAAGGTTGATTGGATCAACCAGCGGTTTTCTTATACAAAGCTTAAGAGGAGGCCATGGGCCCAACAATAGGGTGTTTTTATGTGTCTCGTACGAAGCCCGAGAGAGAGGCCAAAAGGGGTTGGTCCTACATGAGGATCTTTTATACTCAACAAGAGAGTGTTTTTGTATCTCGTACAAAGCCCGAGATGGAGGCTAAAATTTGTTTGGCTCAATAAGAACCTTTTTGTATCTCGTATAAAGCCCAAGATGGAGGCGAAAGGGGTCATTGACTCAACGAGGGAGTCTCTTATGTGTCTCGTACAAAGCGCGAGAGAGAGCCTAAATGTTTGCTTTGCTGGGAAGAATCATTGTACAAAGCCCAAGAGGAGGCTATTGTAACTGTTTCAGTTGAGTGACAGATCCAGTATACTGATTTTAAAGAGAAAATCAGTTCTTATATGAGTAACACTGTACTCAAGGATTTGATTCAGGGATATTTCCTTTTCTTTGAGGAAACGGGAAATCCAAAGGGTATTGAGACTGTCCGAGTCTACGAGTTTCCTTCCTATTTTTGAAGGGAGCTTGAGAATGTCTTGGAGACTCAAGGATATTAGACTGTCCGTGTCTAGAGTTTCATCTTTTGTACTATGCTTTGAGAAACAGTAGTAGACTCTTTGAAAAGACTGTTCTATGAAGATGACTAGGTTCTGTTCCTATACCTCTAGGAGGTCGTCGGGACAATTTGTACGAAGCCCAAGAGGAGGCTGAAAGCTTTTAAGAAGCCGATGGGTCCTTGTACTAAGCCCAAGAGGAGGCTATCATTCCCGGAGGAAGAGATCATTATACGAAGCCTAAGAGGAGGCTGTGAATACTTCTAAGAAGCCGATGGGTCCTTGTACTAAGCCCAAGAGGAGGCGGGGATGCTTTTAGGAAGCCTGTGGGTCCTTGTATGATGCCCAAGAGGAGGCCGATGCTTTTAAGAAGCCCGTGGGTCCCCAAACCCTGAGAAATTCAAGACAGGCTATTCACAAGGAATAGATCAAGCCATGAAAGTTTGAGAATTTGGAAGAAACTCAAAGATGCCATTCACGGAGAATACATTCATCTCTAGGAGTAGAGTTTCTTGATAATTCCTAATGAGAACAGCCGAAGAGAAGACTGTATCTGGTGATCCTATTGGGGATCTAGCTGTCTATTTCTACGAATAAACGAAACGACGTTACTTAGTTCTAGATGTAGTTGCCGGGGAAACTCTAAATATCTATACTATTATTACACAGTTGATATGAGTTTATGAAAGAAGACTTACAGCGAAACAGCCCCACAATACAGTTATATGTATATGAAAGCGGTAAATGAAAGCATATAAACACTTACTCGGTTGTAGAGCTTCCATGCTGTTTGGTTAGTTATTCAACAAAGAGAGAAAAACAACAGTGTATTCAAAATAAAAGGAGAAAGTGCTTTGAAAAAGAAAGATTTGGGGCTTACAGCTCTAGGAGAGGCCCAGGGTTTTACCAGTGATTGCACTGTTGAATTTGTACAGAGGGATTTATACAAGTGACTGTGGCCCAAAAAGGTTTTCTGTACAAAGGGATGGGTCTTACACTCTCTCAAGAGGCCCAAAAAGTTTTTAAAGAAAAAGAGTGGGGCTTATAACACGAGGGTAGACCCAAATGATTTTTCCGTTTAAAATGGCGATCGCGCCGAGGTTTTCTTTTAACGCAGAGGGACTTATACAATAAGTGAGGCCCAAAGTTGTTTTTGGTTAAAAGGGGATTGGGTCTTACACTCTATTAGAGGCCCAAAAGTTTTGAATAGGTCTTATAGCTCAAGGAGAGGCCCAAATGGTTTATTTTTAAACTGGCGACGATCGTGCTGAATTTAAAAATGTACAGAGGGACTTATACAATAAGTGAGGCCCAAAATATTTCTGTACAAGTGGGTTGGGTCTTACACTCTAATAGAGGCCCAAAATTTTTTTTGAAAATGATTTGTGAGGGTTGAATTAATCAAAAACCCTAATTTATTTCCAAAATGTATTTTAATTGAATAAAAATTCAATTAAAATGATCAAAAATTGTTTAACATGTGGGAAATAAATTATGATCTTGGATTAATGCTTCAAAAATCAAGTATTGACCTACAAAATAATTAGAAGTCATTAATCTTTACAAAATCAAGAGGGAAAAAATATTTTAAATGTCAAAAACAATTAAAATGTTAATTCTTTGCAAAAATATCAATTATATGAAATAAATAATGTTTTTGGGATTTTTTGGAAAAATAAAATATTTCAACATTTTTGTGAATTATTAAAAAAAGAATCAACTCAAAATCATTAAAACTCAGAGAGGAATTAATTTTTGAATAAATTAAATAAAAATCACAAAATTCAAATATTCAAATGTTGGAAAATGGCGCCAAGAACAAGGGCAAGAACACGCGCGTGTTCTGAGTTTCCCAGATTTGCATTTTCTATCCAATCTCACTGAATACTTAATCATATAATGCAATCCACATACTAATCAACTCGTTTCAACCTCACGATCATGTCTATGACAATTAATTTCATTTAAATTAAACATAAAACAAGAAATTATGAACAATCCTCAAGAACCCTAGATTCTGCATGAAGGCTAGGATTTTTGATACACGATTCAAACAATGCAATTAATTGAGGGGAAACATTCCATGCATGATTATGAACATATGGCCAAATTATTGTGCAGCAAAAATTGCATGGATTGAGAGATGACCAAGTTTAGGCTTACCTCTAGGTCGTGACAGCAAGAGCAAATTGATTTCTGAGTTGGAGGTGTTACAGATAGTTGTGATGATCTGAACAGCTTCCCTACACCCTATGGAGTGTGTTTGAATGCTTGGACTTGATTGAAACTGGCTGGATCACTTCATGGCATCTCAACTGCAACTTGGTTAAAACCTTGAGCAATTGACTGGTGATTCTGAGAAATCGGTGTTCCGGTTGTTGTTTAAGTGTTTGATCAGCTCATATGTGATGTATATGAGGTGTGTGTGTGTGATTGGTTTGATTGGAAAAGCTCTCAAACTCAAAACCCGATAGTGACTTGCCTTAGAAGGCACAATTGGAGTGAAAGAAGAGATTTTGAGGAAAGCATCTGTTTGATGGCTTTGGTGTACTCAAACTGATCACAATTGAGCTCTATTTATAGTAGATCAAGTTTGTTTTGCAAGGAATAGTGAATGGCAACTGCTGAGTTGGTTTGGCCATGTTGGCAAATGAAAATCCAAGTCTCCTGTAGCCATTGACTAGAGGTTAGGGCACAGGCTGCTGGTTCCCTTGGTCTTGGATAAGTCTTGACTGAATTCAGTTGCTAAGAGCTCAGTCCATGCCACCTTGATGCTTCCATTGATTGCTACAATCCAAAATTGGAGTCTTGTCCCTATTTTGGCAATTCTAGGTTCAACATGCTATTTCTTGTTCCAAAGACTTTGGAGGCTTGGCTCAGTGATTGTCCCCTTTAGATTCAATCCTCAGAGGTGTCCAAGTGGATAGGAGTGTTTGGATTTGGCTGATTTTGGCAAATCGACCAAAAGTGCAAAAATCTGCCTTGCCTTGGCAGATTTCAGCAAGGCATCTTGCCAATGTCATATCTCATAGCTCAAATTGAATTTGGTAATGTTCTTGGCCATTTTGGAAAGCCCTTACATGATACAACAACTGTTTGAACATGTTTGGTTTTGATCTCTTTTAAATCCAAGTCAAAAATCCCCCTACATTTGGAAAAAAGTAAAGGCAGATTCTGACTTAGTGAAATTTTCACCAAGTGTTGGAACAAAGTGACTTTTCTTGATTTTGATCACTCCATAACTCAAAATCCATGAGGAATTTGGACATAGGTCAGTATGAAGCTTTTGTAGAGGGCAATGTGATCTACAAATCAAGCTTTGAATGGGGAACAATGGCCTTGTGGTTTAGGAGTTATGGTCCTCCAAAGTTGGCACATTAGTGTCACTTTTTCCATAACTTAGAAAATTTTCTAAGTTTTTATGGTTACCCCTTTTACAAGTTATCCCAGTTTATTTGATTTTTCTTGATGAATGATGATTCAAATCATACATTAACATAATTTTAGGGTTAAAAATCCATTTTGGTGAAAAATCTCATAAAGTCAAAGGTGACTTTTGTGCACAGTTGACTTTTTATCAGATGAATTCCAAACTGTGCAATTCTTCAGGAAATCATGCCCTTGACCTAAATCAAACTTGATGGACATGTTACATAGGTGTCATAGGGCATATTGAATCATGTCTTAGGGTTTGGGAGCATGTCCTGGTCAAAAGTCAAAGTTACAGTTGACTTTTCTCGCGAAACCCTAATTGTGGTGCAGATGAAATTGAGACTTGTTGCTCAAGCTTCTTGGATTAATCCATTGTTGCAAATGGATCAATGTAGTATATTAGAGACCCTCAAATCATGTCTTGAGGTCTTGGTTCATGATTTGTCCCAAAAGTCAACTTAGGGGTGAATTAGGTCAAGAAACCCTAATTCCTGATTTTCGATGAATGCATCCCCTGAGGTCAATTTGACTTGATGATTAGGTCCATGAGGTTCCATGGAGTATATTAGGTTATGTTTTGGATCATTGGCTTGTGCACAGATGAAAAATTTCCATCTGGAGGCCCTGGTCGACCAAAACCCTAATTTGGTGACACTGTCGATCTTGAGACTTGATCCACCTAGAAGGGAGCAGCCTTGTGCTAAATCCTTGAAGTGGGAGTCCTTTTGATCCGTTTTGGATATTTTAGAGGTTAGACAAGTTGAAGATGAAGTCATTCCTTGATTGATCCTTTGTCTAAGGCTCTGAGAGGGCTTAAAACCCTAATTTTGATTGTAGTGAATGCTCAACAACCCTTGAGGCATTTGATGAGGCATGATGGTTCATCCATATTGTGATGATGATTGACACAATGATGGGAATCTTAGTGGTCAAAATTTGGGGTATGACAGACCAGAATTGATTCAACAGACTACAGACAAGGTGAAACTTATTCGTGAGAAAATGAAGGCTTCTCAGAGTAGGCAAAAGAGTTATCATGATCGAAGGAGGAAAGAGCTTGAGTTTCAAGAAGGCGATCATGTATTTTTGAGAGTTACACCGGTGACGGGTGTGGGTCGTGCATTGAAGTCGAAGAAGCTTACTTCTCGGTTTATTGGTCCTTACCAGATATCCGCGAGAGTTGGTGCTGTGGCTTATAGGGTGGCATTGCCGCCGAGTCTGTCGAATTTGCACGATGTGTTTCATGTTTCATGGCTTCAAAAGTATGTTCCGGATCCGTCGCATGTGATTCCGATGGATGAGGTTGAGGTAAGGGAGAACCTTACGGTTGAGGCATTACCAGTTAGGATTTTGGATCGTGAGTCGAAGCGGTTAAGGGGCAAGGATATTGCACTTGTGAAAGTAGCGTGGGGAGGCGCTGCTGAGGGCAATTTGACTTGGGAGTTGGAGAGTCGGATGCGGGAGTCGTATCCGGAGTTGTTCGTCTCAGGTAATATTTTCGAGGTCGAAAATTTCTAAGTGGGGGAGAGTTGTAATGCCCCAGTATTAGTTATTTTTATTTAATTGAGTCGTTTTGATTATTTTATTATTATATTATTTTATTTTTGAATTTTATGTGAAAATATGTTATTTTTCATCGTGATTATATTTTATCGCGTTTTGGGAGCGTTTGCGAGATACTTGAGTGTTGGGGTATTTTGGTCTTTTGTTTGGGTAGATATTATATTTTTCATATAATAGAAATAGAAAGAGTGAAAAATAGAAAGGAAAGAAAAAGAGAAGAAGAAAAAGAGAAAGAAGGAAAGAGAAGAGAAAGAAGAAAAGAAAGAAAACTTGGAAAATCTAGGAACCGATTCAACCGACTTTTCAAACGCAATTTAATCGGGTAAAGGTGCGAAACTCGATTATACTATGTTTGTGTATGATTATGTATGTTTTTGCGGAAGTTTTATTGGTTTTCAATATAGGTTGAAATGAGATAAACGAGTAGAAATTGATGTTTTCGCGGTTGGAAATCGATGTAAATGCGGTAGAATACTTGTTGCCATGATTAGATTATGTTCTGATTGTTATGTGTTGGTTTGGAGGTGTTTTGGTGGGGAAAATATGGTTTTGGGTTATGTAACAGCGCTGCTGGGTTTTCTGGTTTTCGCAGGTTCGCACTGCAAATCCCTTAGCGAAGGGGAAAGCGAGCATTCGTTGGCTATTTGCACTGCGAATGTGAGGGCGAGCATTCGCCAGAGACTCGCACTGTGAACTTTGTGTTATTTTGTGTTGTTTTCTTTCTGCCACTGTTCGCTGGTAGACTCTCACTGTGAAGGGGAAAGCGAGCATTCGCTGGGAGTTCGCACTGCGAACGTTAGGAATTTTTTAGGCTATTTTTCTTTCTGACTTGGTTCGCTTGGACATTCGCACTGCGAATGAAGAAGCGAAGGACTCGCTAGGAGCTTCGCATTGCGAACATGACAGCTTTTCCCAATTTGTTTTCTTTATAACTTTTGATCCGTGAGTCGGTTTGAGGCGTGGTTTGATGCGTTGGAAAGTTTTTGACATGTTCTTTCTTATATTATTGGTTTTGAGTCTAGTGGCCGATTTAATTATGTCGGGAATTGGAATGGTGTCGTTTTGTTAACTTGTACCATTGTAAGTGTGTGTAGTTGATGTGTATTATGCAATATGTTGTTGATATGATTGTTGTATGACTTGTGTGCTGTTGTGTGATGGAAATGCATGTGATAAATGTTGTAATGATGGTTTGAGGCCGTATGGCAAATAAATGCATTGTTTTGGGCTTGAATTGCAAAGCATGATTATTGTTGATGGAGATTGTTGCATATATGTGTGCATTTGAATGTCATGAGTCATTGTATGCCAAGCATCATGATATGCATTCTTGTGATGTCGTGTGCCCTAGTGGGTGTGAGCGACGAATCGATTCCAGAGGGAATCCTCTATAACATCGTGAGCCTTATACAAAGAGGACTGAAAGCGATGATTATAGACGATTGTGAGCCTTATACAAAGAGGACCGAAAGCGATCGGATCGTGAGCCTTATACAAAGAGGACCGAAAGTGATCCATAAACGTCGTGAGCCTTATACAAAGAGGACCGAAAGCGATGGGGAACATCGTTTTCCCAACGGGGAGTTACACTAAGTAACAAGCGATGATTCCAATAGTTCCTGAGTGAACTAGTGTTGAGAATGATGGGTGGATGGTACCGCATATGCATTGCATAGAGTCATTGTGTCGGTCTCTATGCATTTGCATAAATCATGAATGGATTGATTGTGTGTGGAATTGTGGATGAAATTGATGAGTTGTTATATGTATATATGTTGGCGATATGTGTATTGTGCATGGTTGATATACCTTGGTGATGGATATTTGAAATATACTTTGTGTTGTTTGTGTTTGAATTCGGGTATAAGTTATGGTGAGAATATTTTATATGTGTAATTTCGTGTTATTATATAATTGTATGCAATTGTATTATGATTGTGTTTCTCACCCTTCTACTGTTTTTAAATGCTCTATGAGGCATTGCAGATTAGATGCTAGAGGTCTTTTTGTGAAGCTTAGGTCTTCATTCTTTTGTCGGTCGGCTCGGATATGTAGCATCGGGTAGTCGGGGAGATCGAGTGTGATTATTTATATTATGTATATGTATCTTTTGGATTGTACATGTATGATATTGGATATGACAGTTAAACTTTTTATGACGTATATATATGAGTTTCAGTTACAAATTTTCCGTTTTTCTTCTGTATCTGAATTGTGGGTGTTAGGAACTAAGTTCCTTGGTTATGTGCTACCTGAATTGTTGCATATCTATATGAGCAGGTGTATGTGTATTTGTTTCAATTAATGTGACCCCTCGGTGTATGCCGTGAATGTTTTAAATATACTCTGATGAAATTTTGAATTTTATTTATCGCTTTGTTTATTAGGGGTATAGATTGGGGGTGTTACACTCATCATCTTGAGTATTCACTTTCACCCATCATAACTTAGATTTAGAGAGTTTCTTAAACTCTATATGAGCTCATAACTCATTCTCCTTGGAACTTTGGCCATAGTTAATGGTTCCTCAAAACCCTTAGTTAGGTGAACTACGGTTGCTCTGATTCTTTAGTCAGATACGTAGGCACAAGATGTGACGTCTTGGCGAGCAAACTTAGTGTATATACCCTTAGGTCTTTACCTTTAGAACTTAGGTCTTTACCTTACCCATAACAGATCCCTTAGCAAGCAAACATAACATAGCAGAAGCTAACAAGAGGCTCCTTTAGAGTACTACAGATACTTAGGGTGCTAATACCTTCCCTTAGTATAACCAACCCCCGATCCTCGATCTCTTAGCTTTGTCTTCGCATAGCACAATTAGGGTTTTCTTCGATCTTTACCCTTTCCTTTGGATAAATCAAAGCTCGGTGGTGAATTTCAAAGATGTGTGATTCAAGTTAATTAATAGCTTGATATATGATTCTCACTGCAACACCTGGAACCCTTCATTAGCACTTCTTGCTTTGTGCTGGTGACAATAAACCCAGACTTGTTGAATTTCACATTAAGACCTAGATCACATAGTTGGCTGTTGCTGATCAAGTTTGCATTCAGACCAACTACTAGCAGCACATCCTCAAGGCAAGGAAACCTGGACTAACCAGTTTTCATATACCCTTGATTCTTCCTTTAACTTCATCACCAAAAATGACATAGCTATTTGAGTAGGGTTTCTAATTTTCAAGATATGTCTTTTCTCCATTCATGTGCTTGGAGCATCCAAAATTAAAATACCAATATTCTCTTGAGGAAACTCTAAGGCATGTATGAGCTATAATACAAGTGAAAATTTTCTTGAGTTTCCACTTCTTCTTTGCTTGAGTTTTCTTCCTTTTCTTTCCTTTGGGCCTTAGTTGAACATAAGACTGAGGATATCTATACAATATATAACAAAAGGGTCTGATATGGCCATATCTTCCACAATGGTGATACCTCCCAAAACATTTCTTATTGCCTTTATTATAAGGGTAAACATGTTGAACAAGATGCTTGGACATGTGTCCCTTCATTAGAAACTCAATTTTCTTTTTAGAATCAACAAACTTCTTAGTAGAAATTTAAACCTTTTTGTTCAGGGAACTGTAGTCAAACCCAATAGTCTTCTTCTCCCCAATTTCCAAGATCTCACATAACATATCAAAACCACAGCTCAATACATGTATAGATTTTTTCATATTGTTAAGTTTGTACTTTTGCAATGTGACTTCCTATTCAAGAACTTCAATGGTTGAGCCAAGCTTCTCCTTTTCCAAAAGTAGAGAACTTATGGTTTTCTTTTGTTTCTCCTCTCTCAAGCAGGATTCCTTCCACCAAGTGAGAAAAAGTATGTATGTTTCAGTAAGTTTTTCTACTGAGATAATGTCATCACTAGAATCACTTCAAGAGTCATATTTCCTAGTGAAAGCCATCACCTTGTTAGCTATTTCTCCTTCACTTTCCTCATCAGAATCAGCCCAAATGATAGACACTCCATTTTTTATTTCTTTAGAAAAGTAGGACATTCAGATTTAAGGTGACCAAACCTTTCACATTCATAACATTGTGCTTCATTGCCTCTATTAGGTTTGTCTTCATCTCTGTTCTTGCTATGGGGGATCATGTCAGACACCTTATCTCAGATATTTTCCTCTATTTCCTGTCCAATTTCTTCAAGGAATTCTTAAAATTTCTACCAAGAAGTGCTATAGAATTTGATAAATTTTCTTCACCTTGATCTTTATCCTCTTCAGTGTTTGATACAAAGGCAATGCTTTTGTTCTTCTTCTCAGATCTATCACCAATATCAATCTAAAAGGTTTACAAAGAACTAACGAGTTCATCAACTTTCATGCTGCTTAAGTCTTAGGCTTCATGTCAAACTTTCTACGTAAAGATCTTAAGATTTTTCTAACTATCTTTTCTTTAGACATCTTCTCTCCTAAAGCAAATGAAATGTTGGCAATGTCACGAAGTCTGGGGCTAAAATTAGATATGAATTCATCTTCCATCATTTTTCAGATTTTCAAACTTAGTTGTAAGGAGCTGCAATCTTGACATACACACTTTGGATGTGCCTTCATGAGCAGTCTAGAGAATCTCCTAAGCTTTTTTAGCTTCACTAAAAGTGTTGATTAGTCTATACATGTTATTGTCAACACCATTGAATATAGCATTCAAAACTTTGTTATTTCCAAGAGCTTCATTATCTTCATCTTTAGACCAATCAACTTCAGGCTTTAAGCTTTTTGTAAAATCTTAAGAAATGATCACAGGGTGTTTCCAACCTTTAACCACAACCTTCCAAGTTTTGTTGTCTATGTATTTATGAAAGGCAGCCACCTTATCTTTCAAATAATCATAGTTGGTTCCATCCAAAATAGGTGGTCAATTGAGTGACCCTCCATCTTTAGTGTTGTCCATTTGAACAAAAAATATCTTCCTTAGAGCTTACCCAAATAGAATAGGGTGTTGCGTTGATGCCAATTGAAATTATGTTCCTTAGGGGAACAAATGTTAGACACGATGTCTAAGATAATGTGTACTACCGAGTTATGACAGTTTAACTTATACAAAATGATAAATTAGAAAAACAATAAAGAACACAATAGATTTGGTAACCCAGTTCAGTGAAACCACACTTATGTCTGGAGGGCACTCTACCCAAGAAAAGAGATTCACTATTTTGAATTAGTAAAATTAGTCTTATAGGAACACCAACCCCATGTTGTTAAATGCATCTTCCTAATCCTAGTGACTTTCTATTTAGGACTCCCCTAAATATGAGAACCCCTCTCACTTTCTCTCAATCACTAATCCCAATTGATCAACTAAATAAAATAGATTATTGATGTTGAATTACAACTTATCTAAACAAACCAAACTCTATGCTTTATGATATGAAAGAAAGTGCAAGAGTGGTACAAAAAACCAAAAAAAATAAAGACTCAAAAGATAAACCCTAACACAAGGAATCTTCAAAACTTGCACCCCTCAACCGTGAGGTTTGAGTCTCCTTAAATAGCAATCCACTTTTGGGCTTTTCCAAAGGACAGTAGCAACCCTAATTTCATCCAAAAAATATAGGAGATTTTGTTTTGATTTATTTCTTAAGAACCTCCAAAATATTTGATTTGATTCAAATTTAAATCTCCATTTAAATTGATTTATCCACATCCAATCTAATCAAACAAATCCACATAAATGCATGGCTAAATTATACACTACTACAAAAAAAATACTTTTTATGACAGCTTTCACCTCGACCCATCAATAACCGAGGTACATATCCCTGCAGCACCATCATTTTTGTTTATCAATATAAACAACCTATACCCTCGGTTATTATCTAAAATGAGGGAATTGAAATACGAGGGAGTTCAACTTGAATCCCAGTTACTGCATTTTATATTTTATTTTTATTTTTAATTGGTTTAGGGTCACATGGTTCCTATCCCTTTTTCCCTTTTCCCTTATTAATTTAATTTTTTATTTGTATTACACTCGTTTATAATGGCCAACCGAGGGATTTTTTATATTATTTTTAATTATTAATTAATCTATTACCTTGACTTTAACCAAAATCGAGGGAATAGAAATACAAGGGAGTTTGCTTTTTTTTTTCCCTTTTTTATATTTTTTTATATTTTTTTTATTTGTATTACCCTCAATTGTTTTTAAAAACTCACGCAATAGTTAATATAAATGAGTTTTCAGAATATAGCTATATATATATATATATATTGGAAAAAATAGGTAAAAGCCGTTGTGATTTACTCCTCGACCTTAGGCTGGTTTATATAGTGAAGATACAATTATTACACTTGATTTTTTCCTTAATGGATAATAAAGGAAAATAAAGAAAAATAAAAGTAGTATTAAGAGAAATAATAAAACCAGAAATAAAACATTTTCCAACCCCTCCCCCTTAAGTTGGTGCATAGATATCTATCAAATGCTCAAAAGTAGGTGCTGCCAAATTTGTGGTCAGGATATCCACAGTTTGCTAACTTGAAGTCACGAAGGGTAGGCATATGATTCCAACATCTAACTTCTCCTTTATGAAGTGTCGATCAATCTCGATATGCTTGGTTCTGTCATATCGAACTAGATTATAAGCTATGCTAATAGGAGCTTTACTATTAGAATTAAATTTCAATTGAAGCTCAATTTTCATCTTAACTTCTTCTAGGACTCTAAGTATCCATAATCCTTTACAAATACCTTGAGACATAGCTCTAAACTCGGCTTCAACACTACTCCTTGCTACAACTCCTTGTTTCTTACTCCTCCATGTCACAAGATTACCCCAAACTTAGGTACAATATCCAAAGGTTGATTTCTATCTGTGACTGAACCTGCCCAATCAACATCGGTGAAGATAGACACATTTCTTTCACTAGTCTTCTTAAAAAATAATCCTTTTCCAGGATTTCCCTTCAAATATCTCAGTATCCTATAGACTGCCTCAAGATGTTCCTCGAAGGGATAAAGCATAAACTGACTCACTACACTAACTTAGAAAGCAATAGCAGGTCGGGTGTCTAAGAAATAAATCAGTTTCCCAACCAATCTCTGATATCTTTCAGTATCAATAAGACATTACCTTCTCCCTAAAGTTTAGCATTAGGATCCATAGGGGTATCTACAGGACGACATCCACTCATTCTTGTTTCTTTCAATAAGTCTAGAATGTATTTCTGCTGTGAAACCACAATACCATTCTTTGACCGAGCAACCTCCATGCCTAGAAAACATCTCATGAATCCCAAGTCCTTGATTTCAAAGTTTACTTCCAATTTCTCTTTTAAGCTTGTCATTTACATTGTATCGTCTCTAGTAAGGACAATATCATCAACATAAACAATAAAGGGCAGTAACTTTTCCATCGTGGGAGAACTTTATGAACAAGGTGTGGTCAGCCTGTCCTTGGATTTACCCTTGTTTCTTCAAGGACTGGGTGAACTTTTTAAACCAAGCTCTAGGGGACTGATTTAATCCATACAAAGACTTATTTAGTTTGCACACATTTGATCCAAATTTGTTTTCAAAGCCAAGAGGAATGTCCATATATACTACTTCTAGATCGCCATTAATAAAGGCCTTCTTAAAATCTAACAGATGTAGGTGCCAATCCAGGTTAGCAACAAGAGATAAAAGAATTCTGATAGTGTTCAATTTTGAAACAAGAGCAAATGTCTCTGAGTAATCTATACCATAGGTCTGAGTAAAGCCTTTAGCCACAAAGCGAGCATTGTACCTTTCAATTGACCCATCTGAATTATACTTCACAGTAAACATTCATTTGCATCCAACTATCTTCTTGCCATCTGGTAGTGACGTAACACTCCAAGTTTTGTTGTTTTCAAGATCTTTCATCTCCTCAAGTACAACTTCCCTCCACTTTGGAATTTCTAGAGCAACTTGTACACTTTTTGGAATTTCTACACTAGATAATTTTGAGGTGAAGGCAGACATAGTTGAAGACAAATTTGAATATGATAGAAAATTCGTCATGGGGTATTTAGTGCAAGATCTGTCAGGCTTTCTAATGGAAACAAGATCATCTATATCAAGATACAAAATACGAATCCCAGAAATAGAGATAGACTTACCTTTCCTTTTGTTAGGAGGTTGATCATTCCCCGGTCAAGATTCCTGGCAGTGTTGAGATATGGATTCGTCCCTTCCTTTATTGTGCTTTTTAACAAAATCCTTTCCTTTCCAAGTCTTGTTTCCTAATTCAAATTTGTTTTCTTTAAGTGACTCATTATCTTGTGGAATTTCAATTAGATCATCATTATTATTGCTTTCAGGATTCTCACTATTTTCTACAAGAGAAAATGTAGGCTCAGATTCACAAGGTTCCTTACTCTTAACAGGAGTAGGATCAGATACAGAATCATGTCCATTTTCTGTTGGTACAGGTGTAAATGTCTCAAAATTTTGTGATACTATCAAAGATAAGTTATTTAAAAAACTCATGTCCTTAATTTGAAACGAGTCTTCGTTTATCTCCCCCTTGAAGATGAGTGTCATAAAAAAAATGGTTTATTTTCAAAGAATGTAACATCCATGGTGACACACATTTTCTTATTTTTTGGATCAAAACATTTATATCCTTTTTGGGTTCGGGAATATCCAACAAAGACACATTTTATGGCACGTGGATCAAGTTTTCCAACATTTTTATGTTCATGAACAAAGGTTGTGCAACCAAAGATTTTTAAAGTCAAATCAGTTAAAACACGAGTACTAGGAAAACATTATTTGAAGACATTAATTGGAGTTTGAAAATTGAGAATTTTGGAGAGCATTTTGTTAATTAAATACGCAACTGTTAAAACAGCTTCACCCCACAAATAATTTATTACTTTATTTGAAAAAGGTAGAGCTCTAGCAACCTCTAGTAAATGTTTATTTTTCCTTTTAGCCACTCCACTTTGTTGAGGGGTATTAGAACATGAACTTTGATGTACAATCCCATTTTTTAGAAAAAAATCATCCAAGATAGTGTTAAAATATTCTTTGTCATTATCACTTCTAAAGACTTGGATATTTGTTTGAAATTGGCTTTGCACCATTGAAAAAAAATTCACTACAGTCCGACAAACATCTTATTTCTCCTTTAACAAGTACACCTAACATACTCTTGTATGGTCATCTATAAATGTGATAAACCATTTTTTGAGAGAGAGTGTACTTGTATGGTTAGGGCCTCAAACATCACTGTGAATAATAGAAAATTGTTTTGATGGTTTATAAGGTTGTATTGAAAAATGGGAATGATGATGTTTTGCAAACTCACATGCTTCACATTTAAACGAAGAAAAATTCTTATTGTGAAATAACTTAGGAAACA
Source organism: Lathyrus tuberosus (assembly GCA_022829125.1). Classification (NCBI taxonomy): domain Eukaryota; kingdom Viridiplantae; phylum Streptophyta; class Magnoliopsida; order Fabales; family Fabaceae; genus Lathyrus; species Lathyrus tuberosus. The sequence goes on along the minus strand of JALAZF010000012.1, from coordinate 17,658,970 downwards.
AGTGTTTTAAGTAACGAAAACTAGGATGACCTAATCCTAAATGCAATACTATAATGTTGTCATATTTATTATTCGTAATAGAAAAAGACTCAAAGCAGGAACTTATTGTTTTTTAAGGTAGTTGTGATGCAGATCGAATGTCAAGGTAGTAGAGTCCTCCACTCTCCTTAGCACTGCCAATCATCTTCCCCGAGTTCAAATCCTGAAAGACACAGTGATATCAGAAAAAATTAGTTTGACAATTTATATCTTGGGCTAATTTACTAATGAACATTAAATTACACGATAACTTTGAAACATGAAGGACATTTTTAAGAGTTAACATTGAGACAACACAACTGACCCTTTACCTGCAATGGCTGAAAAAAGAGTCATCTGCGATTTTTATTTTTTGATTACCTGTACATGGACTATATGAAGAGAACAAAGTAGGTTCACCTGTCATGTGATTAGAGGTACCTCAATCTACTATCCAAGTATGACTGAAACTGACACTAAGAAATGCATAATTACCTTTTGTTGCTATAGAGCAAGAAGTGGTTGGAGACTCGAGGAGTTTGTATAGTCTATCTAATTATTCCGTAGTGAGTGGAAGCTGAGTTGGAGGGGATTGCTGCCCTTGATCAGAATTACTAACTTGAAATGCAAGACCACATTTCTTCTTCCAATTATGAGCTTTGCCTTTGAGCTTCCAACAAGTTTCATGTGTATGCCATTCACGCTTGCAGTGATCACACGAAGGAACTTTGTCTGGCCTTTTACCCTCGTTAAGGTTCCTAGTAGCCAGAGCTGAGCCTTCAGATTCAGAGCTTCGTGGTGTCTTTCCCATCATAAATTCTTGCCGCGCATCCTCCCTAATTTTTTCTACAAAAGTTTCACGAAGAGTTAGCAATGGTATTTTTACTAAAACTCTGCCTCTTACCTCATCAAGGTCTTTATTGAGCCCAGCGAGAAACATGAATACACGATCATTTTCTTGCCTCTTGAGAAACAAAACACTGTCTTCTTTACACCTACAATTGTCATCATAACAGAGATCTAACTCTTGCCACAGTGTCAACAGCTCATTGTAATAAGAAATTAGACTCCCGTCATCTTGTTTTGCATGCCATAACATTGATTTTAAAAAAAAATATGGGAGGAGTTTTGAATATCAGAGTATATTTCTTAACAACTTCCCACACATTCTTTGCGGAAGGTAAAAAATGTACGACTTACCTGTTCTATTTTCCATAAAGCTTACCAACCACACAATAATAAAGGAGTTTTCAGACTTCCACTGTTTGTAACGAGGGTCTTCTGTTGTCAGTTCAGCTATTGCTCATGTTAAGAAACCAAGTTTCTGTTTGCTATCCAAATCCAACTGAATGGTTTGAGCCCATTCATTATAGTTATTCCCATTCATTTTAGGGATAGTTAACTTGAGGGAGTATGAGGAACCTCTTTGATCATTATAGAATATGTTGGAATAACCGTAAAAAAACAATGTTGTTCCTATTTCCATTGTCGTCGTCATTACTGCAAAAAACAATGTTGTTAGTGTTTTCATTACTGTCAACATTACTGCCACCGTTTGAGACCACCAACTATTCCTCTCGTACGCCATCTCCGCGACCACCACCATTTCCGTGACCACCGTCGTTTCTGTGGTCGACGACCAACTCTGGTTGCGGTTGTTCTCCATGGATGGATCTGGTGTAGGCCTGTGATGGGGAAGGTCATCTTTTGTTGTTATTCGCCATAGGGGGCTAAACGAGTATGTGTACCCCACTAGTTGTGGAAAGCTTTAGAGTAACCCCTAACCCAGTGCTCTTGATACCATATTGAAAAAAAAAGGTAAAAGCTGTTGTGTTTTATTCCTTGGCCTTAGGCTGGTTTGTATAATGAAGATACAATTATTACAGTTGATTTACTCTTTAATGGAGAATAAAGAAAAATAAAAATAGTATTAAAGGAAATAATAAAACCGGAAATAAAATATTTTCCAACAATATATATATATATATATATATATAGACACACACACACACACACACACATATATATATATATACACACACACACATATATATATATATATATATATATATATATATTAAAATTTTAATTGATATATTTCCTCGATTTTTCCTAAAAACCGACGTGTTGACCTTTTGAATGAATACTTCAGAAAACTAGACTCTAACTATTCATTTACCTACCAACTTCATCGTCATTCTCTTAAGAAAAACTAGGTGATTTTCGTCAAAACCCTTCCAACATGAACTCAAATATCATCTCTTTTCAATGCCAACTCTTCCAACATCAACTCGAACATAATCTTTTTTCAAAACTCATCAAAGCTTTGTCATCGCGTTTGACGTACATAACTAACCACTGAAATATTCATCTCTCAAAGAAATGTTTTTTGAAATGTTGTTGGAAATGTATTTACCACTAAAATGTTATTTGAAAGGTAATACCACTAAAATAATCATAGAACTCAAACGGTTACCATATATGTTTCATCATAACTTGTATTCCGATTGTGGCTTAGTTGTTGTATTTCTTCCCTATGAGTTTTTGTATACCATATATGTAAGATGTTTTAGTTGTTGTAGTCTGATTGTGGTTTAGTTGTTGTAGTCATATGATAAGATCACTTTACTAAGAAAACCAATGTAAGCCTTAGTAAAAACACTTGTCAGGAACTTAAGTGTATAAAGTTGAAGCCTGCGGGATGGGCATGAGATAATGAAAATGAGAGGAAAAATGTTAGGAAAAGAATGTGTTTGATGAAAGACATGATTATTATTATTGTGTGTCCTATTGAATTGGATTGTTTGAAATATATATAGGTAAAGAAAAGGATTAAACCACTCACACACACTAGTATCTTCAACAAATCACATATTGTGTTCTTGGCCTATATGTGATGCAATGTGTTTTTGGTATGAGGAAAGGCATTTCCTCCCTAGAGATGATTATCATTTCCTTTAAGAAGTTAAAAATGGTAAGAGGAAGATTACCTCTTATGTTCTTGGTAAAAACTAACAAGAGATGCTTGTCATCCTAAGTAAGTGTCTCCAGTTGTTTCTCTCTTGTTACCCTAAACCTAACTTATATGTAGCCGCTCCAAAGTCTTTCACATCATTATTTGGGATGGATTGCAAGACATAAAAATATCCAATGTTCTTCATTCTTGAACAAAATAATTTTTCTGCCCTTGCAATCTATCTCACATAATGATGTTGATGTTATTGTTGTATTTATCTAATAACCTTCCTATGTTGTCAATAAAAAAATTGAGAAATTTATTGCTTTCCTCGGTTAACAACATTGAGAAATTTATTCCTAAACACAATCATCTATTTCTCTTTCATGTTCTCTTTCATGTGAAAGCATTTGCCATAAAAACATTTGCTTAAGACAATGAAATCTCTCTAGGGTGGATTGCAGAAAAAAATTTCTCTTGGTTGGAATAGATAACTTCTCAGAAATCTAAAAAAAAAATGTAAATATAAAAAAATTTCTGTTAGTTGGAATAGATAACTTATCTTGGTTGTTCTCCAAGAATCCATTCTCAAACTCTTGATTTGTTTAAGTAATTTATTTTAATATTCTCTGTAAACAATGTAAATATTAAAAAGAAATTCTCCCCTTAGTTTTTATTGTTTTTTTTATTTAAAAAGAAACACATTTTACCTTAATTTTGAGTAACAACCGAGGTAAAATATAAGCGTGTTTATTCAGTTTCTTCACTGTCCTTAAACAAATCTTCACCGTCCATTTAATGAGTATCAACGCTCAAGGCACTGCCATTAGTGATCCCCGTTAAACCTAAAACCCTAATTATAAAAGTTCTAAATATTTAAATTGGATAGTAATGAATCCACAAGTAAGCTAAAACGTTGTTGTGAAACCCTCTATGTTTAATTAGAGCAACATGAGATTTTACAAAGTAAAAGTATCAATGTGAAGATTGCAAGAGCAGAAAATTATTTAGGTTCAAGGTTAGTGTTCTTAAATAATCATATAATATTTATTTTATTTATATAACTTTTTTTTGGTTTATATCAGAAACAAATGAACGCAAAAGCCATAGAGAATATATTGCATTCAACATTTGATCTTCCTTAAGAACAATGAAACGAGGATCCCCAACATTTTCTCTTCTCCAAGATATCCAGCATTTGTTCTTCACCGACAGCAATGACGATAAAGAACAACATTTTTATTTTTAATATTCTGTGTAAACAATATAGTTTGTAAGTATTAGAGTTTGGCCTAACACAACCTTACAAAATAGGTTGGTAAGGTGAGGGGCGCCACTCTATATAAACTATTTCATTGCTCTATCTCCAACCAATGTGGGACTTTAGGATCTTCCTAATACACCCCCTCACGCCCAGCACTCTTTTTTTTGGGCTTGGTGCGTGGATTTAAACGATGGGCTGCCCAAGGTTCGATCGATAGGCTCTGATACCATATTAGAGTTTGACCTAACACAACCTTACAAAACCGATTGGTAAGGTAAGGGGTGCCACTTTATATAAACTATTTCATTATTTTATCTCCAACCAATGTGGGACTTTAGGATCTTCCTAACAGTAAGAAAATTATTTTATTAATATTCTGTGTAAATAATGTAATGAGTATTTAATATATATATATACACACACACACACATATACACACACACACACATATGTATGTATATGTATATCGTTCCCCTCAGTTTTGTTTTTAAACCGAGAGAAATATGGTGCTAGTTTGTAAAATATAAAAAAACTATTATTGTGATTCGAACCCATGACCCTTTAAACTAACCCCTGGGTTATTTATAAATCGAGGGATAAAGTTCCCACTTTTCATTTCACCCTTCATTACCTCGGCATTGTAACCGAGGTGAAATCCATTTCGCGTCCAACATGAAATGTGTTATTTGTAGTAAAAGAAAAGCTAGAGGTTCCATGATGTGTACCAAGGTTAAAAAAGCCCACGAAAACAGTGTTCGCTCCCCGGTTAATTTTGATCTAAAAATCGAAAAGGCTTTTGGTGAAAATGATGATAATTTTGAAGGTTACGCGACATTACAAGGTAGAAGCAAAGTGAGTATTTTGATAGATAACTAGCACGAGGTTGACGGTGATTTGAAAGATAGAATATGGACCAATATTATAGTATTTATTATGAATTTTTTGATTTGTTTTACAAGTATATATGACCATTTATTTTATTCTTTTGGTTTAATACCAATATCAAATCTATTGTGTAAACATATGAAGTGTTTATTGTTCTAGAAAATGATATTATGAAAAAGAAATGGATTGGATATGCTGGGCAGTGTTGGAATGAATATATTAAACATCCAAAAAATAATGTAGCGACTCCATGCGTGAAGTATTCATTTATTGATAAGAAAGCTTAGGAGGAATTTGTAAAGTTTTGCACCTCTTTTAAATTTTTGGCTAAGAGCCAAAAAGGAAAGGAATAGAGCTAGAAATATCTATCCACATAGATTGTCTCGTGGAGGATATGATAAACTTGAACAAAAAATGATTAATGAAAAAAGAAAACAAAGGGAACTATAGTTGGGAGATCTTTCTAGAAGGCTTTATTAGAGTCCATCTCCACCATCACGCCATAAGAAATGGAAGAGGGTACGTCAAAAACCAAAATGCTCGTTCACATCAGAGGCTACACGCGAAGTGGCTCAAAAGATTGTAAGGAGATTCTTTTTTCAACATTATTACTTTTTTAGTTAATTCGAATTTAATTAATTCAATGTGTTGTAGGATGTGCTGGTTGAACAATCCAAAGTTGGTACCTTCATTCCAAAACTACGTCATGAAATATTGGTAGAAGCGATTAGAACTGAGGAGCATGTTAGGCGTGTCCATGGTCTTAGAAGAGGCATCGACTTAAAGATACATTTTGGACCATCGCAGCCAATTAATGATGTAAATTGCAGGAGAGAAATTGAAGAGATAATAGCTGAAAAGATGGGGGAGATATTATAATATGAGCAGGAGAAGTGGAATTAGAAGGAGCGGGAGGAGCGATAGAGGATGTTGCAGGAGGAGCGGGAGGAGCGAGAGAGGACGTTGCAGGAGGTGTGAGAGAAGATGTTGGAGGAGTTGGGGAAGGAGCAGGAGGAGCCAAAGAGGATTGTTGTATCCTAAATTTTTTCCATGATTTTTTTTCATTAACTTATTTTTTTTAAGTCTTCTTTTTCATTTTTATATTTGTGCTAAGACCTCTGATGTCAGTACAATTTGAAAGATAATTGTCCTTTGTGTCATTTCTCAATTTTAAATCAATAAAAGTCAAGATCCACATAAAAAGTCAATGATTGGCTTAAAATTAAGTTTGTTCTAATTGTCATCCATCAATTCATTTATAGAATTTGAATTAAAAAGTCAATATGAATATATATGGGATTTGGTGCACAAAGAACAAAGTTTTTCTTTTAAAGGTCATTCCAATTTATTAATAATCAAAAGTCCAAATCCAAATCCATTTTCAAGTGGCATTCCATTCATTCATACATCATATGCATCATTTACACCATTACACTCAAAATTCAAATTAAAAGTCAAATACAAAAATAAAATCTTGCACATAAGACAAAATTACCAAAAATTACATTTTATTCATTGTCACATACACCATACATTAAATCATACCATTCATCACATACATACACCAAAAGTCAAATAAAAGTCAATGAAACATTTCATTCCACCATGTACATACATCACCATTACACCTAAATTTAACAGTAAATGAATTCACATGGTTGACACTTGGGAATCCCATATTCACATGCTCACACTGATCACTCTTTTCGCACCTTCACACATTCACACAAATTTGCAACAAACTCACATAGATTTCTCCTCATTCCTCACACCATTCTTATCCAAATCCCACATAATCCTCTCACACACACATACATGGATCACTCATGCTAATCCTCACACAATTGTAACAGACTTCACATGATTTCTTCTCAATTCTCACCAAAAATCTCACACACTTTACACATTTCACGCACTTGAAATTCTAAAATAATCTTGCACTATAAAGCCTAAGAGAGAATACATAATCAACAACTACAATTTTTACCAAAATAAAAAAAGAGACCTAAAAATAAAGCTTCTTTATGATGAAGAAACTTTGAGTAACCTAGTCACCTCCATCAGCAATTTCCACCACCATTTGAAGCTTCTCTTCACTGCTTCAATTCACCACCCCTTTACTTCTACATTTGCCTTGAGTTGGACCTGAAAATCAATAATAGAGAGGTTACGAGTCAACCACAGTTTCAATTGATTTGAGAAGAAGAAGGAGTAGAAGTAGAAAGTAGAAGCAGAAAGAATAAAAAGGATTGAAAACGCATTTACCATGAAATTTGGAGCCCCTTGGAGAAATTTCTAGGTTGCCAAAATCTTGGAATACCTAGTCGGAAAACGCATCCTTCGCCTGAATCTTCATTGGATTCTGGAAAATCTAGAACTCCTATTAGGTACTCTTATTCACTTTATTTTTTGCATTCTCTCGTCCGATATGTGCTCATGTGTTTGTTTCTTGCAGTATACCTTTTATTTTGTGCTTTAAATTTCTTCAATTCACACAAACCGAACAACTTTTGGTTTATAGGGTTTTTTCATTCTTTTTTCTAGATTGATGAGTATATGTTCATAATGAAGTTTGTTCTAATTGATTAATGGTTGGATGTTGTTAGCTTGAAGAATTGAGTTTTAATATGGGTGCTTAAGGGATTTTTGGGTTGAGTGTTCTTCATGAACATGAAGAACACGAGGTGAGAAAGCGGAGATAGCATTCGAGGGAAGAGAGAGAGAAATAGTTACAAATGAGGATAGATCTGTTGGATCTCCCTCTTTTGACCTGTTATTACTTTTTCTCTGATGGCCCTATGACCAAATCAGATCCCCTTGATCAATCTCAGGGATACTCATTTACACGAGTCCCTATGGTAACATTGCAATATGGGCCCTTAAATATTGATTTGTCGATCTACAATGCCCCTCATTTACTTGATCTTCCTTTTGATCAAAGTCTTCTAATCTTTGTTAGGCGCCCATGTGCATTCCAGATCCTTTTTTCCTTTTGGTTTGCTTTGGGGCCTCAACTTTGGGATTTATCCTTATACTAAGCCACACCCCCATTATTTTTCATACCCCTACCTTTTGCTATTCATTTTATTAAGTTGTTAGCCCTTATGGCCGAGTGCTTTTTCTTTTTTAAACCCCATTGCATCTGTGCACCCCTTTTTACTATTATTTGAATTTGATTTTATTTTAGTATGTTTTTTCTTTTGATAAATATATTAATATCTGTTTTAATAAATTAGTTAGTTAATACTATAAAAATAAATGAATAAAATCAATGTTTTATTTTTATCAAAATCAAATATCTTTCCAAACTAGATCAAACTTGTCTTCATAATAAAGTCACACTTATTTTCAATCAAAACCAAGCAGCTTTTTCACAAATAAAAATTCAAGCATTTTCACATTTAAACCAAAATCATTTTCTCAATTAAAATCGGATGAAAAAGATTAGTTGGACGTAATATCCATCATTTTCTCCAAGTATTTGGATACGAACTATATTGCTTTCCTTTCGAATATTTATCCTTCTCTGATATCTTTTTCACTATTAAATTGGATGAAAAAGGATTAGTTGGTTGTAATATCCATCTTTTCCCCCGAGTATTTGGATACTAGCTGTATAGGTTGCCATTCAAATACTCACCATCCTTTCAAAACGTAATAACACAATCAAGTTCAACATGTTCCTTACCGCGTAAAAAAAGGATTAGTTGGACGTAATATCTATCCTTTTTCCTGAGTATTCAGACACCTTCCATATAGATTTCTTTTGAGTACATGTCATCTTCGAGGGACTCTGATTCGATTCGTATCAAATCTTTTTCACAATTAAATCGAATGAAAAGGGATTAGTTGGATGTAATATCCATCATCTTCCCCAAGTATTTGGATACTTGTCGTATAAGTTGCCTTTCAAATAAATGTCTTCCACCTGAAAATAATTTTAACCCATCAAACCTACTTATTCCTCAGCGCGACCAAAAAATTTTTCAGAAATAAATGATGTTTTATCCATTCAGTAGGAGCGAGATTCAACGTAACGTCAAGTACCCTAACAAAAAACTTATTTTCCCGCTTTATTTCATACAACGTAATAATTAGAAGAAATCAAATAGCGTAAGCTAACACTCTTATTCGCAATTCTAACTAAACGGTTCTCGTTGAGTACAACAGATGTATGGGGTGCTAATACCTTCCTTGTACATAATCGACTCCCGAATCTAAATTTGTCTGCGATGACCATATTTTTGTTCATTTAGGGTTTTATCGATGTTTTCCCTTTTAATAATAAACTTTGGTGGCGACTCTTGTTGATTTTGAGTGTTCGTCTGACTAGGACGTTGCAGGAGGAACGAGAAAAGATGTTTGAGGAGGTGCAGAATGAGCGAGAGAGGTTGGTTTAGGTTGACCGAGAGAAATATATTTGCGATGTTATTGAGGCATGTCTAACTGTATGTTGTTTTTGTCTTTTTGTGTACTTTAATTTTTGTATTGTATTTGGTTGTTTTTATGATGCAGAAACTTAAATCAAATGGTGTACTCAACCACCCAAATCCAGATCAGTAGGACTGTAATACCCCATATTATCTAATTGCTCAATTGGATATCAGATGAGATCAGATGAGTATCTATGTGTTCTATCTTTGGTATATTGGATTAATGGAATCCTCTAAGTACTTTAAGTATTGACTTTAGGGATCAATAGAGCAACTGATGAACTCAGAAGAGATCAATTATTTAAATTCGAGAAAGGATTTTAAGATAACTCTAATAATTGATTTATTGGGTTGAGACGACAAAATATCAATTGGAGATATTTTACCCTATTGGTTTTATATATATATAATAATAGTATAATATATGTATATATTTGGAAAGAGAAAGAAAAAGAGAAAAAGAAGAAGTTAGTAAAGAAGAAGAAGAAAAGGAAAAGGAAAGAAGAGAAAGAGAGAAAATGGAGAAGATGAAGAAGAGAAACCCATGGATCATCAGCATCTTCTTCAAACTCCTCTTCGATCATCAGGTGGGTTCTAGTTAGACACTCTAAGTGCTAGAAACTCCCGAATTGGAATTAGGTTAAATTGAGAGAAAATGAAATCTAACGGATAAAATGAGTTATAATCTAAATAATCTGGTTAATATCTATATGTAATCATCTCTCAATACTTACTTGGGTGTTTGATAATGTTTTGGATGAGATAATTGGTGGAAATGAACTGCTGTACGTTACTGCGAAATTCTGGGTTTTCGCAGGTTCGCAAAGCGAACCCCTAGCGAAGGGGAAGGAGAACATTCGCCAGAAGTTCGCACTGCGAAGTGCAAAGCGAATGCTCGCTGGGTGTTTGTAAAGCGAACTTTGGGTCCTTTTCTTTCTGCCTTGGTTCGTTGGGGCTTCGCACTGTGAAGGAGGAAACCGAATGCCCGCTAGAGCTTCGCAAAGCGAACCTGACAACTTTTCCGTTTTCTTTCCTTCATAACTTTTGATTCGTAACTCGGATCGGGACGTTCTTCATAACTTATGATGTGGGATAAATTATTTAGTGGAAAATGAAGGAAAGTAATGTTTCGTGGAATGTTGGAATTGACATCTTTTGGATCATAAGTCCGATTGCGGCGTAATTATAGCCGATGTAGAGCTGTGAAAATATCCTACGGGATAAGAGTAAGAAATATTAATTGATACCCAATTAAATGAATTGGAGGGAACCCGAAAGTGATGTTTTATGTGATGAATCATTATATACGATTCTATTATACAATTGTAATATGCTTTGTATAACTTTTGATTGAATTATTATATGAAATTCTAAAATGTGCAATTGTAATATGCTTTGCCTAAATTGTTGTTAAACATGATTGAGAGAATATGAATACTTAAAATGAATTAGGTAGAGTGAGTAAACTTTACCCCATAACAACTTGATGGTGGCACCTAGTAATGGCTAGGAATTGATAGAAACTCTGTATGGCGACGCTTGTGCATTCGATGTAGAAAGGTGCATCCTTGACGAGTTCTGGCCTAGAGTAGATAACCTAAATGGTGATGCTCGGGCACTTGATGTATAACAGTGCATCCGTGACGAGTATTGGTCTAGGAGAGAGTGAACACTAGTATGGAACACGTGTACTTATTATGTTTAATTGATAAAGGCTAATGTGGCCTAGAAATGTTGAATACAATTATGGTTGTATGTGAAATCACGAAATAGTAACCATTATTCTATTATTTGCTGTCTATTAAGTAACAAGCTCCTCTAGAATGATGCACGATTTCTTGGTAGGTTTGATTCCTAATGTTATAGTACGAATGGAGCCTACGGGTAAAGAGACTTGTGACGGTGTACGGGCCGTGTGAAGTGACGGATCACGGTGTACGGGCCGATGATCCCGAATCCATTTCGTATGCCAAGAAATCTATGAGGGTCCATGACTCGTTCCTAATTCTAGACGTAGAAGAGGTCGGGAGAGAGGGGATGCCTTGACACGGTTATCGATTAGTGCTATACTTTTGAGTAACAAGCTCAATAACGTGTTTCCATATAGTGTGAGATTGTGAGATTGTGTACTCAAGGTCTTTTCCCTTCCCCTTGACTTGAGTTAGGATTGATAGAACCTTGTAAAGCCGAGAGGACTTATAAGATAGGGAACTCACTGAGATTTGATGTATCTCACCGCACTATAGTTGCTATATTTCAGGTACAGTTTGCAAGTTTGATTTACGAGTGGAGCGATGCTTGGATGTTTCAAGAGAAGCTTAGTTGAGCTTATTCCGCTGTGTATTTGCTGTATACAATTGAGGATATTGTATATTGATCTTAGTTTTATTGTTTTGGCTAGTTTCCATATCTTGTTCCATATGTTGTATTTATGTTTTAGAAATGGACAAGTGTGTGAACTATGTCATTAGGCACTTTTGATGTGTCAGTACCAAATAAAATACTTGTATTGTATTATTCTAGATATGTATTATACAAGGCATTACAAGGACATGACTGGGAAAGTAGTTGAGAAAGTTTTTATGGGTGGTGCAAGCACGAAAGATAGTTATTTTTGTCTCGCTTCACAATATTAAGACCACAACACATCAACTAGATAACACTCATAGATTATCTAGTATGATAGGCGAGATTCCCAAATTCTCCTTGTTTGAATTAAAAAATGAACCAAAACATACTTTTATTCTTTATAAGAGTTATATGTTGGAATTATTGAAGGGAGATGATTGGTTGGACATGCACATAATACAATTGTGGTACTGGCAAGTATAATTTTTATGGTGATTTCAATTTATATTCATTGTTCTCAGAGTTTAACATAAAATGTTGACATTTGCATTAACTTTTAATTAGAGTCTTGCATGAGACGTGTGTTGAAAGGAAATTGAAAACGTATTATTTCATAGATCCATTAAATGTTCAATTTCAAGGTGATTCAGCAAACATTATCCATATGCACATATAAAATAAGTTGGTTAAGGTGAATAAAGAATGTTACATAAAATCGTTTATCCATAAGTAAGTATATGCTTTAATTTGTGTTTTCATTTATAAATCAATTTGATACACATTACTCCCTCTGTCCCATATTATAAGAGAAATTCACTTTTTATATTCATTAAATAATTAATGTATCTGGTCTATATATAGACCAGATACATTAATTATTCAATGAATCTAAAAAGTAATTTTCTCTTATAATATGGGACGGAGGGAGTATTAATTATTCTTATTGTTTATGTACTGAACATTTGCAACTAATTATTTTATGTCTGAGGAAAAATATTGTAGTTATGTTATGCTCGTTACCCTATCACCTTGATAAAGATATACATAAATTTTTAAGTGCGTAAGTGGTATTATTTGTAATACTCAAATTTTACCTTTAGTTTTGAAAAATTGCATTCATGTTTGATTTTTACCGACATGTAGAGCAATGGAGGGATACAATTTTGTGAAATGTAATATACACGGTAAAAAGCGAAAGTTCATAGAACCACGTGTAAGTATTACTTGTGTTTCTTTTAACATTACTTTATTTTTTATCTAATGTATTAGTTGTGCTTTGTGTGTATTAATTAGTAACTATATGAAAATTATTTGTAGTCGCGAAGACAACTTTGCAACTTTAAAAGTGGATGCTATATTATGAGACACATGTTTACCATTTTCTCCAATGGTATTATCAATTCATAGCATAAGGTATTAACTTTATACATATACATGTAATTTATGTATATCTGTTAATTTAATGTTGTTGTTATCTTATCATAATTTAAATTTTGTTCAAATTATAGGCATTCAGCGACGAAACACCATTCCCACAAGAAGATATAGATGACATCCGATCACGTTGGGTAAATGTCTTCCTATCTTATCATGAATCTAGTAAACACTAGTTTTTCTTGATTTACATTTATACACTTATATAGAGATTTTATCAATATAGGTGCAAATATTTATAGGTTCTCTTGGTAGAGGTTTTGTGTTTCCCAAATATCTTTATAAGTATTGTAAGCATTGTACATTTGCTTTGTTAAACAATGTAAATTTGATATTTTGTGTTATGTTCTATATAAAATACAAATGATCTAATTCTGTCACATAATTTGTAGGCTCTGTGTAAAAAAAGATCCAGGTCAGTCAAAATGGAAGTTTAAAAAAATTGGTTATATGGCAATTTTTCATGACGCCATTTATCTCTATAATAGAGGAAATCTCCCATTCGCGTCTGAGGTAAAATAATATAAAATAATGGCAATTTGATTACAAGAAGAATATATTTTATGATAGACAAATTTTATGTGACATCTTTTATAAATGTGTTGAAGAGACAAATACAACACAATGATGTACCGAAAAGTAATATAATAATTATTTAATTTTAAGATTTATTTTACAAATCCATAAGTGTCAACAATTAAAAATTAATAAAAGGTGAGGATGCACTTTTATTTATAAACTATAAAGTTACAAATTAGTTTATTAAAAATAACGACGAGAAATATGGTAGCAATAATAAAGTTTGCTTATGTTATGATTATATTATTCTTTCTATTTCTTATTACAACGAAAATTGAAGGTGAGTTTTATTCATTTTTTAAAATTTTCTTTTTTTTTTTTATTTCATAGGTTGTATTTTATTTTATTTTAATAACATCATTGTGTGTTTTTTATTGCAGCGGATTTATTCAAATGTTTTGATGATTCCAATTGTAAAAACAGAATTTATTGTCGGCCTCCTTTTAAAAGAAAATGCATAAGAAGAACTTATTGTAAATGTGTACTAGCGCATGAATTGCTAAATCCGAGAGGATAAATAAAAACCTTTATGGGTTTACAAATTTATTTTTTTAATTGAAAGACCGAAGAGAACACAAAAACACTTAATATATTTTATGTGTTGTCATATGTCATTTGGATATTGTGTTGTTACCCCAATAATTTGATTTCTTTTTTAATTTTATTTCAAGAACCTAATAGTTGTGGTTTATACACTAGTATGATTGTAATGAAATGAAATAAGACAACAAAAATAATACTTTTATTGTCTTCTTCCTTTTTAATTTCAGAAAAAACTAATAATATTTTTATTGACTTCTTCGCTTTTAATTTTAGAGAAATATTCATGACCTACAATTTATGCATATCACATTTTCTTTTCAATCATATCATATCACCTTTCAAAGTATCTTTAAAATTTAAATTGAAAATACTTTTAAATTTACTTATAATTTTATACTTCTATATTTATATTATAATATTGTAAAACTAGTGAGTCTCAAATGGAGGTTACATGTTAGTTAAGAAATGGCGCGAAGAGGACGTGACCCTAGAACCCTATTCAAAAATGCAGAGAGCCAATATGCTCATTGTGAGCGAGTCGTATGCTCCCTATTTTTATTTTTACTTGCCTTTTATCCACGAGTTGGGGGCTCTGATCCCTTTTACCTCTTTTGAGGCTGACTTTCTGGTGACTAATAACATCGCCCCTTCCCAAATCACCCTAACGTATGGATCATTCTTATAGTTTTCCATATAATATTTTATAGCCTGGGCGTCCCCCCTCCCCCACTATTTAGGTGTTCTTTTCCTTCTTTAGCATAGAGATTCTTTCCAGCAGTGGTTGGATAATACTGCAAGTTCTACCAGGAAGACATTTTTTAGAACCCTATGCAGACCCTTATGGGAATTGAAAAGATATGTTTGTGTAGGTTAGAGGGTGAGGCGTCGCATCTATGGTGACCATAAAGGCGATGGGTACCCCTCGATTTCCTTTATCATGGACATCAGATCATCAACTTATCAATGGATAGATTTAAGCACTCATTCCTTCCATTAAAAAAGAGGTGATTGATATTTATAATTGCTTTCGGTCTTTGAACTCTCGTACTCTAATTACTCGAGACTGAGAATATGACGACGGGGTAGAAATGTACTTAATTAACTTGTATCCTTCATTGTTCATGTTTGTATATTTTATTTTAGCATTATGTGTAGTAGTTGTATTCCATTGTTAGTTGATGTGTTTGTATTTATGTTTAGGCATTCTAAATCAATGTGCAAATCATTCTATATGAGTGTTATCGTGTTGATTATCTTCTCTTTGCGAATTGCCTCTATGAGGTATTTTGAAGTTGTATGTGGTTATTGATACTTCTCATAGTTTGTTTGTTCTTTTTTGATGTTGTCAAAGGGGGAGAAAGTATATAAGTTGAAGAACATGCACATATTCAGGGGGAGTCTTCAAAAACACAACAACGTCGCAAAACGCCGCATCGTCTCATGTTTTGCCATCATAAAAAAGGGGGAGTATGTGAGTGCTTTTTGTATTTGAGTGATGTTAAAACTAGGATAGTGCAACGTCATGTATATTGGCTGGTATCCTCATATTCTAGATAAGCATCTTGCATTAGGAAGCATTCAAATAAGTTTGAAAAGGAGTCTACATCATAATTGCATTGAAAAACATGTCTTTGGGCAAATAAGTCATTTCAGAACGACGCATGCATGATCAGGCCGACCTATACGAATATTTGTTTTAGTATATGCCGACACATAATTCGTTCAGGTCGGCTCCCATTGAGCAGTATTGAAGCATGTAGGCTCTGTCCATAGGTCGTGTGACATAGGCCGACCTGTAGGCGACATGTAACCTTCACAGGCTGACCTGATGACCTTGATAGGCCGACCTGATTGCTTTGGCATGCCGACCTATTGCTTTCACAGGCTGACCTATGCGACTTCCCAAATTAAAATTTTAATTTTCACTCCAACTTATTGCATTCCTTTTGCTCATTTTCTCCTCATACCTATATACTCATACATGCACCTTTTTCTAGTAAGGTTCTAGAGAGTAAAACCTAAATGAAACCAGATTAAAAATTCACCCATCTATTAGCTCCCAAATTTGACCCCTAGTTTGGATTAATGGAATTTATAAAGAAAAAAATAATTTATATGAAGTTATGAGAGGCTTCGACAAAACTATGAAACCTGGGTATCTTTGGTCGAAGTCACCTTGTGTACAAGGAGAATATGTTGAACAGATTTAGGAAAAAATATTCTAAGTCTTGGAAGTTGATTCAACAGGGAACTACTAATGGTGTTTCGAAGTAAGATTTGAATTCAAGTAAAAGAGGGAACTTTGTTCTTATCCAGATTTTAAGAGAGACACGTGGAGCATTTTCAAGAAAAGAAGACATGTCGAGCGCCACTTGTTGTATTTTCGTAGGAAGGCCGTTAAAGGCAGTTATTTCGATCATTATAAATAGGCAGTTTTAGCATTAGGTTTCGGGGTGTTCCAAGTTGTACAAAATCTCTAGAATTACTCAAAGTATCTGTGTACAGAGAAAAGAGTGTGTTGAGAAAATGTACGTTTGATGAAAAACCATATCTTTATACTTTAATTCAAGTTTTATCTTTTTACCCTCAAGTTTATCTTCCTTATTGCCCAAGTTATTTTCAATACATTTACTTGCTTCTCGATTAAGTTTCTGCAATTCACTTTCTTTGAATTTTTAAAGTTGTTAACTTTTAGATCATGAATATTGTCGACGTATTCACCATTTTCTAAACTTTATTTTAAGATTTACTAGCACATGTCCTAGGATTAGTATGGTTGATCCTGTAAGTAACCAAATTCCTTTTTGATTTGGAAGACCAGCAGTTGTTTACTAATTTTCACGGTAAACACCATCATCTTCATCCCTTCTTCTATGCATACACGCAATTGAACTACATATAATCATTTTTCGATTGGGTGGCCATCTAGATTAGGGTTGATAACGTCCAATTAGTTTTGATGTAACAAAAAATATTGGGTTGGGAACTTTGTGTGTTTCAAATAAGAAAACCAAGGTGGGGTTTTCCTTCAAGATCGGTGTGATATGAAGGTTTTGGACAATATCGCATCAACAAAGATTCGACCGAGTGAAAGCATTGGGACAAGGTGGTTTTCTTGCAAGGGAGTAGCACGGAACGATGAATTGTATTCGGGAATCTTAGGTTTCAACACGTTGCATGCTCGGGAAAATCGGTGGATTGGAGTCGCATTGTTGTTCACTTGATCAAGCTTTGATCAAGGGTTTGGAGGTGGAAAATCAACACAAAACAATAGGGTTTTTGAGGTTTGCATTCTTCATCTCTTATATAAACGATTTTGCAAAGAAAAGGTTAATTGCAATTATCTCAATTCAATTTGAATTGAGGGCAGGCGTACCCATAGCGATGATGATTAGGGAATTGTCTAAACAAATTTTGGTCTCTCTCTTTTATCTCTTTATCGCTTTAATTGTTGATTTCGTATTTTATCGAGTTCATTGTTGTTTGATCAATTCAATTAGAAATTGCTTTTCAATCATCTTTTAAAAGTGTTGTTGTTGATATAATCAAAATCACTTTGATTGTGATTGGCTTTTAACATCAACAAAATGAATTGAATTTCCAATTACTATCGATTGCACACCAAGTGTTCGATAAATTATTTGTGCGTATTTTTAATTAGTTTTTTTGGTTTATTGGAAATACGAGTTACAAATAGCTTTGCATTTAATTGATTCATAGCTTGATCGTTGTTGAACATTTACATTCATTATCATTCTATTTGGTTTGCGATACTTATATAGCTTTTCGATAGTAGGTTCGGTTAGACGATTCGATCCGGATTGTTTTTCCGTTGTGCCATATTTTTTAAAATAGATTTTTGCTAATGTTTTTGGTTGTAAAATTTGTGATCTATTCACCCCCTCTAGATCGAAGCCTATCGTCTAACATCATTGTCTTTGTCATTTCCGGTGGATCACCATTACACATATTGGCATTCCCCACAGGTCCACTGTTCACTTCTCATCCATTATAAAACATCATGCCTGGGTTCATCTCACATTATACCCCCAGCAAACCAAAAAAAGAAAGAAGTCCTTCAGCTCATAGCATAACATGGCATTGCATCTAGGGGAGAAATTCGGGTCTTCTATATTTAAATATCTTTCACCCGAATTCCATGAGGATTACCATCACTCATGCCATCTGTTAAAGAAATTTAAATATGGGCAACTGTCATACCTTGAATTTTGCCCCTCCTAAATTTTTGCATCTGCATATTATTCATTTGCATTTTACCAGTACCATTTCATTTGGTCATTTAGCATGCATTAAAAATAAGTCAATTATTGACTTTTATTTTTACCTCTCATTACATGACCACGCATATATGTTTGCTCCTTTAAGTCCATTTAGGGTTTTTTTTTCAAAACTTTAGTGTGTCATCCATTACTTCATACATTTACCCATTATTATTTCTTCATGGAATACATACATTTGTTGCATTGTGATAAAGCATGTCAATTTGGATTCATTCATGTATCATATTAAGATTCTAGGTCCAAATTTTGGAATAACAAAACATATGCGTTCATTTTCTATTTCAATTGTGTTAAAATATTGCATTACTATAAAAATTTCACAAAAGTTATAAAGTTAATATTTTCATTGCATATGATTTGTACATTTTTTAATTGTTGTCTTTACATTAAACATAAACCTAAGCCAAAACCTAAACCTAAAGGCCTAATAACTAGAGCCTTTTTCCAAGTCTTCAAAAATCCAAGTTTGGTTCAATTCCTTCATTAATAAGCTACTTCCAACCATGACCATTCTACTTCTGCAATTAAATCCTTCTCCATAACCATGCCCCTCTTGCTCTTGATTCGTGTCCATTATCATCAAGAGAACCTAACACCAAAAAGGAGAATTTGATCAAAACCAATATCAATTATTAAACAACATAAGCATGGTAACACAAGGAAATATACAAGTTATTCAAGCCCAAACTATGTCATTTCAAAATACCCCCAGTTGGTATCAACACAAACAATGTCAATCAAGTGCACAAATTGTCTCTACAAAGAAATAAGCCATGAATACAAGAAAAGCCCCAAGACATGTTAAAACAACACAAGCTATGTCATTCACAATTGGAAAAACATTGTTGGATAAAAACAACCAAGCCAAGACAAAATTTTAAAAAAATTATTAGTTACTGCAGTTAAAATAATAGAGCAGCATACTACAATAGCACATAGTTAAACAAAAACTGCAAAAACGCACACACAGATGGTGCAGATAATTTTGATTCCTCCGCTCCCTCCCCTATTCCATCAACACACAACTCATTACTCAGTATGTATCCCTTAACCTAATCCTAATAAACCTTTCACATTCCCCACTATAAATACTATTTATATCAGAAGCATCCATTATAATACACATTGAAAGAAACTAAGGAAAATACACAGAGACCTAATACGCCTACATTGATACACATAAACTTAACATATCATAGCTCAGCCCTCTTATAAAATAACAATCACAAAAAACCTAGAAGCCACCATATTCGCACATATCAGAGATAAGAAAAAAAACCTGCGAACTTATAACACAAACATTCAGAAAACCCTAAGCCTAAGTTCATCACAACCAAATACACAACACACAAGCAACAACAAGAATTTGGAGTAGAAGATTGGACCATACAGATTACAAGCACAACATGAAGAGCAAGGAACAAAAGCTTTTAACCTGGATTTTTTTGGGTAGGCTTTCTTCCTCTTTAAAACTTTATTGCCCCTGAACATGAACTTTTGAACCCTTGATTTTCCTTGTATCTTGCTTATTGGACTTGTTTATTGAATTTGACTTGCTTATAGTATTTTTCATGCTATTCATGTTTGTTTTGGTTTACTCACTAGTTGAATCTTTAATAGTTGTTAGGTTTTGAATGAATTAGGGTGCGATTTTGAGTTTGTGAGGTTGGGGTTTTTGGTGTGGTCTGATCCCTTCGTTTTGTTGAGTTTTGAGTGAAATCAAGTTTAGATTTGGAAAGTAGAGGAAAAATAAGTAGGGTTTGAGTTTTACGTTTTGAATTTGGTGGTGGTTGGATGCCAGAGAGGACAGTGGCGCCGCCGCCGGTCGCCGCCCCTCTCCGACAAGGTGTGCTGAGGAAGACAATCAGTGTTGAAAGGGGAGAAGATAGAGGCTGCAGAATGAATAACGAAGGGAGAGTAAGAGATTCAAATGAAGCTCCTCTCTATTGGATTCAGTATTATTACCCTTCCCACTCAAGTATTAATCAATACCTATTATTAATTGAATAAACATATAACTAGTCATAATTCTAATTTATTTTTATCATTTATTCTATTACTTAATTGATTGTCTATTTCTTTACTTATTTATTCTAAAATTAAATAAATAAATATATAATGAGATTGATTAAATAATAGAATAAATATTTGTGACTTATTTCTAAATCTTGGTTCAACATCAAGTATTTCTTTTTCAACTCGAATAAATCGCTTTTATCCCAATTCAAATATTTTTCCCATTTAAGTTTAATGTTAAAACAATTTTTAAAAAAACTCGAAAGAAGAGATCACCTGCAGCAATCTTGCTTGGGGGAGAACTTATATCCATTGAACTTTGCTGGGAAATGACAACTGTGACGCCCCTAATCTATACCCCCAATTAACAGGCAATTAAAGCACTAAAAGAAAATTCGAAATTTCGTCAGAGTACATTTGAATTCGCGGCATAGAAAGGGAGGAATCACATCAATTGTAACCAAACATACCCATAACATGCAACACCTGCCCATAATGATATGCAACTGTGGGGTAGCAATCATACAGAGGAAACTTTGTTCCTTACACCCACTTTTCAGAAATTAGAATTAAAGCGGAAAATCTAAAATATGATTAACATATATACATATATACATATAAACATGTCTGTCATACATCCAGTTATACATATGTACAACCAAAATATATCATCAGATATGCAAAATAATAGCACGCGGCCACCCTAACTACCCGGAGTCACATATCAGAGCCGACCGACCAAAATAATGAAGACGCAACGCTTCACAAAAAGGAATACCTCCAGCAGCTCTAATCTGCAACGCCTCATAGAGCGTTATAAAATAGCAGAAGGGTGAGAAAAACAACCATAATATAATTGAATAAAATTATATATATAAACACAAAAATGTACAAGTAACACAGTCTCACCACAACCACATATGACATAATACCGCACAATTCTCAAGCATCAAATACCATTACACACCACACATATACCATACAATCATCAATCACATTCACAAATTCACACACAATTAATTCATGATTTATGCAATGCACATAGACCGACACAATGACTCTATGCACATTCCATGCGGTACCGACTTCCAATGTCTCATGTCTCATCATCAGTTCACTCAGGAACTATTGGAACCATCGCTCGTTACTGAGAATCTCAAGTAACTCCCCGTCGGGCCTACGATGTTCACCCGTCGCTTTAGGTCCTCAGGCCTCGCCTCATATTTTCGAGGCACACGACGTTAAGGATTGCTTTAAGTCTCCAAAGGAGCCCACAATCGTCTATAACCACCGCTTTAGGTCCTCAGGCAGTGCCTCATATTTTCGAGGCACACGATGTTATAGCATATTCCCCTCGGGAATCAAACCGTCTCTCAGGACATTTCCACAATGCACATTATGATGCTTGGCATACAATAACTCATGACACTCACATTGCATCCATGCACATATTCATAATCATGCATATATCATCAAATACAGCACTTAGCATTTTCTTGCCTTTCGGCCACAATTCATCCCCACAACAGCACATAAGGCATACACATCCAATTCACCAACTTATAACATAATACACGTCAAATACGCACCATTTAAAACACCAAAAGTTGAGATTCGACACTATTCACATTTCCCGACAAAATTTAATCGGCTAACAATTCTCAAAACCTAATAATCACAAAGTACGTCTCGATACCTTTCCAACGACACCAAGAATACAAAAATCGGATACTCGGAACAAAAGTTACGGACAAAACCGAAAACACATTTTGAAAAATCACATTTTTGCAAATCTCCTGTCCATACGCGTACCACCTATTCCCATACGCGTATTGACAGAGCAATTTTCCTTCACAAAACCATGTTTCACAAATCCATACGCGTATTGGCCTCGCCCATACGCGTATCACCAGAGGGCCGGTAAAACATGCAAGTTCATACGCGTATTGCCCCCAAAACAGCATAATGTTACGCGTATCGCCTGGTCTCATACGCGTATTGGCAAGCCCCTTACGCGTATGGCCAGGACAGACCCAGAAAAATTCTGCAGAACATTTTCTGCGTTTTTCCACCCCAATCATACAATTTCTTCATCTAAAACTCAGAAAAACAGCAATTTGAAGTGTAATAACATACCACAAACATGTATGAACAATCAACAATGCATTCAACAAGATTTTTACCCCAATCAAATTCATTTCTAATCAATTTTTACACAATCTAGGTTTTACTAATATTCTCCAAATCAATCCAAAAACAAAAGCAAAACACATACATAATCGTATACAATCATAGAATAATCGAGTTTCGCACCCTTACCCGATTAATCGATTCTTAGAAATTGTTCTTGATGATTCTTTCCACTCTTTCTCCAATTTTCTCTCTTCTCCTCTTTTCTTCCCTTTTTCCTTCTTTCTTCTTTCTTTCTCTCTATTTTTCTTTCTTTCCCTTTTCTATTCTATTTTCTTTTCTTTCTTACTAACTTAGTAAAAATATCTATGAAATGTCCAAAATACCCCCACACTCAAATATCTCATAAACGATCCCAAAACGCGATAAAATATATTCCCGCCGAAAAATAACATATTTTCACATAAAAGTCGAAAATAAAATAAAATAATAATAAAATAATCCAAAAAGACTCAATAAAATAAAATTGGCAAAACGGGGTGTTACAATTCTCCCCCACTTAGAAATTTTCGTCCTCGAAAATCTTACCTGATACAAACAACTCTGGATACGACTCCCGCATCCTACTCTCCAATTCCCACATCAAATTACCCTCAGCAGCGCCTCCCCATGCCACTTTCACAAGTGCAATCTCTTTACCCCTTAACCGCTTCACCTCGCGATCCAAAATCCTAACTGGTAATGCCTCGATCGTAAGGTTATCTCTTACCTCAACCTCGTCCATTGGAATAACATGTGAAGGGTCCGGAACATACTTCCGAAGCTGTGAAACATGAAAAACGTCATGCAAATTCGACAGATTCGGCGGCAACGCCACACGATACGCCACAGCACCAACTCTCACAGATATCTGGTAAGGACCAATAAATCGAGAAGTAAGCTTCTTAGATTTCAAAGCACGACCAACACCCGTTACCGGCGTAACTCTCAGAAATACGTGATCACCCTCTTGAAACTCAAGATCCTTCCGTCTCCGATCATGATAACTCTTTTGTCTATCCTGAGAAGCCATCATTTTCTCACGAATAAACTTTACCTTTTTCATCGTCTGTTGCACTAATTCCGGTCCAACCACAGAACTCTCACCAGTTTCGTGCCAACACAACGGCGTTCGACATCTTCATCCATATAAAGCCTCAAAAGGTGCCATTCCGATACTAGAATGGAAACTGTTATTATACGTGAACTCAACCAATGCAAGATAACTGTCCCACGTACCACCTTGTTCCAAAACACACGCTCTCAACAAATCCTCCAAAGACTGAATCGTTCTTTCGGTCTGACCATCAGTCTGCGGATGATAAGCCGAACTCAACCTCAATCTAGAACCCAAAGCCTTCTGTAAACTTTCCCAAAATCTAGATGTAAACCTTGGATCTCTATCCGAAACAATACTCAATGGAATCCCATGCAATTTCACAACCACACTGATATAGATCTCAGCTAACCGTTCCAAAGAAAACTGATGTCAACCGGAATAAAATGCGCCGATTTAGTCAGCCTGTCCACAATCACCCAAATAGCATTATGCCCACGCTGAGTGTTCGGTAATCCCGTCACAAAATCCATCGAAATACTATCCCACTTCCACTCAGGAATATCCAACGGTCGCAACAAACCACTAGGCCTCAAATGTTCCACTTTCGATTTCTGACAAGTCAAACAAGCATACACAAACTGAGCCACATCTCTTTTCAAACCAGACCACCAGAAAATCTTCTTCAAATCTTGGTACATCTTATTCGCACCCGGATGAATACTTAAATTACTCCAGTGTCCTTCCTCCAAAATCATTCTTTTCAACTCCGCATCATCAGGAATACAAATACGACCACGGAATCTCAAAACACCAAAATTATCCACCTTGAAATCCACATTCTCATTCCTCATCAAATCAACGAATTTCAAATCCAGCTTTTGTTTCTCACTAACCGACATCAAAAATTCATTAGTAACTTTCAACATTCCAAGCCTTACACTAACCGATGTCACTTCACATACCAAACTCAAATCTCTAAACGATTCCAAAAGTTCCAACTCTTTCACCATCAATGCGGACATATGCAACGATTTCCGGGTCAATGCATCGGCTACCACATTAGCTTTACCAGGATGGTAATTCAAGCCAAAGTCGTAGTCTTTCAAGAATTCCAACCATCTCCGCTGCCTCATGTTCAACTCTTTCTGATCAAATAAATATTTCAAGCTTTTATGATCACTAAAGACCTCGAACCTTGCACCATAGAGATAGTGCCTCCATATCTTCAATACAAAAACTACAGTTGCTAACTCAAGATCATGAGTAGGATAGTTTTTCTCATGAACTCTTAACTGCCTTGAAGCATAAGCTACAACTTTACCTTCCTGCATCAAAACACCACCCAAACCAATTAAAGAAGCATCACAATACACAACAAATGGTTCATTAGGATTAGGTAAAATAAGAATCGGAGCTGTCGTCAATCTTCTCTTCAGCTCACAAAAACTCTCTTCACATTGAATATCCCAAATGAATGCTTTGCCCTTACAAGTCAACTGCGTCAAAGGAAGAGCTAGCTTAGAAAACCCCTCAATGAACCTCCGGTAATAACCAGCCAAACCCAAAAAGCTTCGAATTTCAGTAACGGATCTAGGAGCCTCCCATTGTAGAACTGCTTCTACTTTAGATGGATCCACAACAATACCATTACCTGAAATTACGTGCCCAAGAAAACTCACCTTAGACAACCAGAATTCACACTTGGACAATTTGGCAAAAAGCTTCCTTTCCTTCAAAACCTGCAAAACAATACACAAATGCTCTGCATGTTCCTCACGAGACTTAGAATAGATTAAAATATCATCAATAAACACCACCACAAAACGATCTAAATGCTCATGGAAAATACGATTCATGTATTCCATGAACACACCAGGCGCATTAGAAACCCCGAACGGCATCACCGAATATTCATAATGACCGTACCGTGTTCTAAAGGCCGTCTTCTGAATATCCTCTTCTTTCACTCTTATTTGATGATAACCCGATCTCAAATCAATCTTACTAAATACACAAGCACCAACCAACTGATCCATCAGATCATCAATCCTTGGAAGCGGATATTTGTTCTTAATCGTCACTTTATTCAACTGGCGATAATCAATACATAATCGCATACTCCCATCTTTCTTTTTCACTAACAAAACTGGAACACCCCAAGGAGAAACACTTGGCCTCACGAACCTCTTTTCCAACAACTCATTTAACTGCTTTTTCAACTCCACCAATTCCGATGCCGACATTCTATAAGGTGCCATAGAAACAGGTCTAGTACCAGGAACTAGATCTATCGAAAATTCAACTTCTCTCTCTGGTGGTACATCTAAAATATCAACAGGAAACACCTCGGGAAATTCGCACACAACAGGAAACACCTCCAATGAAACTTGACTATCCACAGTCAAAGATGCAAATAATCCAAACAACTGAGCTTCATCCGCCAAAAGTCTCTTCAACTCTTTAGTAGACAAGAAACTCGAGTCTTCATCTTCCTCAAGAGAAGGAAACCTTACAAGCTTATGATAACAATCAATGTGCACCCGATTGAATTGCAACCAATTCATTCCCAACACCACATCTAAACCTTCCAACGGTAAACACACCAAATCCATCACAAAGTCTTTACCATAAATGGGTAAAGGACAACTCAAACACACTAAAGAAGTAGTTAGTGACCCCATCGCTGGAGTATCAATAACCATCTCACCATCCATCGAAGACAACCCAAGACACAAACGTTCCGCGCACTCAGATGAAATAAACGAATGAGTCGCTCTAGTATCAATAATAGCAATTAAAGGCGTATTATTAATAAAGCAAGTACCTCTTATCAGACGATCAACACTTGAAGTCTGAGTTCCCGCCAATGAAAACACCTTCCCACTAGTCTGAGCCTTCTTCGGATTAGGACACTTCGAGCTAATGTGACCAGGTTCCCCACAGTTATAACACTTCACTACATTCTTCCTTCTACAATCAGCTAAAACGTGTCCGATACCACCACAATTAGAACACTTATCCACTTTCTTCCTACATTCATGCTGGCGATGACCCAATTCACCACATTTAAAACACCTAATAGGATTAGACATACCTCCTCCACCTGACCTTCGATCAAAATTACCCCTTTGTTTACCTTTATCAGCCGGTGACACATACGGACCACCACGGAACTGTTGTTTCCCTTTCCTGTCACTTACACTTTTATAGTGAGCTGAACGAGCCTTACTATCTTCATTATAAATCCTACAGCATTCCACCAAATCAGCAAACCTTCGAATCCTCTGATAACCAATAGCCTGCTTTATCTCAGGACGCAAGCCACTTTCATACTTCACACACTTTGAAAATTCAGCAGTCGCTTCCACATAGTGAGGATAAAACTGCACAAGTTCCACAAACTTAGCAGTATATTCAACAACCGACATATTACCTTGTTTTAGCTCTAAAAACTCAATCTCCTTCTTTCCTCGGACATCCTCGGGAAAATACTTCCTTAGAAACTCTCGGCTAAACACCTCCCAAGTAATCTCTTATTCCTCCTCATCAGCTTCCAACACCTGACGAGTACTGACCCACCAGTCGTTAGCCTCTTCATGTAGCATATGAGTGCCTAACCTCACCTTATCATCATCGTGACAATCCATTACCCTGAAAATCCTCTCAATCTCTTTCAACCACAACTGTGCACCATCCGGATCATGTTTCCCTTTAAAGACCGGCGGCTTATTCTTTCTAAACTCATCATTTCCGGAAGCATTCGGTGCACCCTGCACAGCTCGTGCCATTGCTTCCATCGCAGCAGCCAAAGCAACATCATTACGACCAGCTATATTCTGTTCATCTAAGCACAAAAACTATGGTTAAACAACAACTCGTCCAACACAACTCGCCCAATATGCCAGACACAACAGACACAACAGACACCACAAACACAACTGACACGGATGTACCTCTGATACCACTTAATGTGACGCCCCCAATCTATACCCCCAATTAACAGGCAATTAAAGCACTAAAAGAAAATTCGAAATTTCGTCAGAGTACATTTGAATTCGCGGCATAGAAAGGGAGGAATCACATCAATTGTAACCAAACATACCCATAACATGCAACACCTGCCCATAATGATATGCAACTGTGGGGTAGCAATCATACAGAGGAAACTTTGTTCCTTACACCCACTTTTCAGAAATTAGAATTAAAGCGGAAAATCTAAAATCTGATTAACATATATACATATATACATATAAACATGTCTGTCATACATCCAGTTATACATATGTACAACCAAAATATATCATCAGATATGCAAAATAATAGCACGCGGCCACCCTAACTACCCGAAGTCACATATCAGAGCCGACCGACCAAAATAATGAAGACGCAACGCTTCACAAAAAGGAATACCTCCAGCAGCTCTAATCTGCAACGCCACATAGAGCGTTATAAAACAGCAGAAGGGTGAGAAAAACAACCATAATATAATTGAATAAAATTATATATATAAACACAAAAATGTACAAGTAACACAGTCTCACCACAACCACATATGACATAATACCGCACAATTCTCAAGCATCAAATACCATTACACACCACACATATACCATACAATCATCAATCACATTCACAAATTCACACACAATTAATTCATGATTTATGCAATGCACATAGACCGACACAACGACTCTATGCACATGCCATGCGGTACCGACTTCCAATGTCTCATGTCTCATCATCAGTTCACTCAGGAACTATTGGAACCATCGCTCGTTACTGAGAATCTCAAGTAACTCCCCGTCGGGCCTACGATGTTCACCCGTCGCTTTAGGTCCTCAGGCCTCGCCTCATATTTTCGAGGCACACGACATTAAGGATTGCTTTAAGTCTCCAAAGGAGCCCACAATCGTCTATAACCACCGCTTTAGGTCCTCAGGCAGTGCCTCATATTTTCGAGGCACACGATGTTATAGCATATTCCCCTCGGGAATCAAACCGTCTCTCAGGACGTTTCCACAATGCACATTATGATGCTTGGCATACAATAACTCATGACACTCACATTGCATCCATGCACATATTCATAATCATGCATATATCATCAAATACAACACTTAGCATTTTCTTGCCTTTCGGCCACAATTCATCCCCACAACAGCACATAAGGTATACACATCCAATTCACCAACTTATAACATAATACACGTCAAATACGCACCATTTAAAACACCAAAAGTCGAGATTCGACACTATTCACATTTCCCGACAAAATTTAATCGGCTAACAATTCTCAAAACCTAATAATCACAAAGTACGTCTCGATACCTTTCCAACGACACCAAGAATACAAAAATCGGATACTCGGAACAAAAGTTACGGACAAAACTGAAAACACATTTTGAAAAATCACATTTTTGCAAATCTCCTGTCCATACGCGTACCACCTATTCCCATACGCGTATTGACAGAGCAATTTTCCTTCACAAAACCACGTTTCACAAATCCATACGCGTATTGGCCTCGTCCATACGTGTATCACCAGAGGGCCGGTAAAACATGCAAGTTCATACGCGTATTGCCCCCAAAACAGCACAATGTTACGCATATCGCCTGGTCTCATACGCGTATTGGCAAGCCCCTTACGCGTATGGCCAGGACAGACCCAGAAAAATTCTGCAGAACATTTTCTGCGTTTTTCCACCCCAATCATACAATTTCTTCACCTAAAACTCAGAAAAACAGCAATTTGAAGTGTAATAACATACCACAAACATGTATGAACAATCAACAATGCATTCAACAAGATTTTTACCCCAATCAAATTCATTTCTAATCAATTTTTACACAATCTAGGTTTTACTAATATTCTCCAAATCAATCCAAAAACAAAAGCAAAACACATACATAATCGTATACAATCATAGAATAATCGAGTTTCACACCCTTACCCGATTAATCGATTCTTAGAAATTGTTCTTGATGATTCTTTCCACTCTTTCTCCAATTTTCTCTCTTCTCCTCTTTTCTTCCCTTTTTCCTTCTTTCTTCTTTCTTTCTCTCTATTTTTCTTTCTTTCCCTTTTCTATTCTATTTTCTTTTCTTTCTTACTAACTTAGTAAAAATATCTATGAAATGTCCAAAATACCCCCACACTCAAATATCTCATAAACGATCCCAAAACGCGATAAAATATATTCCCGCCGAAAAATAACATATTTTCACATAAAAGTCGAAAATAAAATAAAATAATAATAAAATAATCCAAAAAGACTCAATAAAATAAAATTGGCAAAACGGGGCGTTACAACAACCTTCTGACCTGGCTGTTGGGGGAACTGGGATTAAACAGGCCTCTGTTGAGGAAGGAAATGCTCGTTGGAGAATGGAGGTCAAACAAGTCTCCTGTTGAGGAATCACGCTTCCTGACTTGATGAGGAAATTATAGACCAGTACTATGTGGGGAGAGAAACTCTATTGGGGAAGGGAAGTAAAACGAGCCTCTTGCTAAGGATGCCAACCTGCTTCGAGAGTAAAAACAAACCATCTTTACCCAGTCTAGGGACTTGAACTCTTGCTGGAGAAAAGACAAATCTGACTCTGGCTGAGGAACCCAAACTTCTGGACTCTCGCTGGGGAGAATAATAAGAAAACATAGCACTTTGTCGAGGACGATACAACCTTAGCTATTTCTGTTGGGGAGATATATATTCTCGTATCTGAACGATGCCACAATGGCTGTGAGAGGAAAATGGTCTCTTACTTGCACGTACTAACCCTTGAGTGCAAGTACTGGTGCCAGCAAACACAAAAGATATGCACATGTGCCCCGGGTATCATATGGTATGAATTTACCACCCCAGGACACTCAACATTCAAAGCAATTATAAATGTTTTCACGCATGTTCTTGTAAATCTTCAATGTTTTCAAATGCAATGTTTATCAAAAATTCGAAAGTTTTTGCAAACAAAACAGTAAAATGAAAATGAAAGAGAAAACTATTTGAATGAAATGAATTTTATGGATTGAATTGGTCTGTAAATAGGAATTTACATCAGGAAGCAATCCTTAGAAAGAGGTAATTGCATAAAAAAGAAAAGAACTACACTAATGGCAATGTAAAAGTAGATTCCCATTGAGTTTCAATTTTACTATGACTCATATGTCTTCAAAACGCTCCAATTACTTTACTTTCCGAGAAAAGTGATTAGACTGATTCCTATCCTTCGGAATCTCTAGTTGTTGAAAAGAGATGAAGTACAGACAACTCAGATCACAACCTTTCTCTTTTAAATCCCTAACTTTTGCCTAGACCGCCCTTTTCGAGTTTTCAATCCACCGGGATACCCATTTTTGCCTAAGTTGCCTTTTCAGGTTTTCAACTTACTAGGTTTACTCCATTTTTATTTTTATCCTTAATTTTTTCCCGAACCTTTCTCTTTTTTCATGGTTCGCCGGGATGCCCTTTTTTGCCTGGACTTATTATTTTTGCTGTCTAGCGGGTCTCTTTTATGCGAAGTATTTTTTAACTGCGTCTGAGTTCACAGGGGCTGTAAAATCTTCACCATTCATAGTTGAAAGCATCAAGGCTCCGCCAGAGAAAGCCTTCTTAACAACGTATGGGCCTTCATAATTCGGGGTCCATTTTCCCATGTGATCTGTCTGAGGAGGAAGGATTCGTTTCAACACCAAATCACCAGTCTGAAAACAACGAGGACGTGCTTTCTGATTAAAGGCCTTCTTCATCCTTCTCTAATATAACTGCTGGTGGCATACATCTTCCATTCTCCTTTCTTTAAGGAGGCTTAATAAACCGGGAAACCACTTGTTTGGTGACATTTGAAAACAAAGTTGCTTCCACCCACTTGGTGAAGTAATCGATGGCAACCAGAATGAAACAATTCCCATTGGAAGCAGTGGGCTCGATCTTTCAGATCATATCAATGCCCCACATAGCAAACGGCCACGGAGAAGTCATAACATTCAAAGGATTCGGTGGTACATGCATTTTGTCAGCATAAATCTGGCATTTATGGCACTTTCGAGCATACTTGAAACAATCTGATTCCATGGTCATCCAATAATAACCTGCTCTCAACAACTTCTTTGCCATAGTATGTCTGTTGGCATGGGTACCAAAAGAGCCCTCGTGCACTTCTTGCATCAACATGTCTGCTTCGTGTCTATCCACGCATCTGAACAAGACCATGTCGAAGTTCCGCTTATACAACACGTCATCCTTATTTAAGAAGAAACTACCAGCCAACCTCCGCAGAGTCTTCTTATCATTATTGGATGCCCCTGCTGGGTACTCTTGACTTTTAAGAAAGCACTTGATATCGTGATACCAAGGTTTACCATATACAACTGCCTCAACTACAAACACATAAGCAAGCCTATCAAGGCGCATCACGTCGATTATGGGCACATGATTCCACTAATTCACCTTAATCATTAAGGATAACGTAGCCAAAGCGTCTGCCATCTGGTTTTCATCACGGGGTATGTGGTATAACTTCACTGTATTGAAGAAAGTCAACAGTCTTCTCGTGTAATCCCTGTATAGAATCAAATTGGACTGATGAGTATTCCAATCTCCGTTGACATGATTGATCACTAAAGCAGAATCCCCAAATATATCAAGAGTTTTAATCCTCAAATCAATAGCCTCTTCGATACCAATAATACAAGCTTCATACTCTGCTTCATTGTTGGTGCATTCAAACGTCAGTCGGGCGGCGAAAGGTATATGAGAACCCTTCGGAGTGACAATAACTGCCCCTACTCTATTACCATTTACATTAACTGCCCCCATCAAATATCAAACACCACTTGGAATCAGGATCTGGTCCTTCGTCAACTAGTGGTTCCTCACAGTCTTTCATTTTCAAATACATAATGTCTTCATCAGGGAATTTGAATTTCATCGGCTGATAATCATCAAGCGGTTGTTCAGCCAGATAGTCGGACAGAACACTGCCCTTGATGGCTTTCTGGGAAGTATCTTGAATGTCATATTCTGTCAGGACCATCTGCTAATGAGCGACCCTTCTGGTGAGAGTTGGCTTCTCAAAGATGTATTTAACTGGATCCATCTTTGATATTAATAGAGTTGTGTGAGTCATCATGTATTGCCTCAAATGCTTAGCATCCCATGCAAGTGCATAATATGTCTTCTCAAGCATTAGGTATCTCAACTCACAATCATTGAATTTCTTACTCAGGTAGTAGATGGCGTGCTCCTTCCTACCTGTCTCGCCGTATTGACCGAGTACACAACCCATCGAATTTTCAAGTACTGTCAAATACATTATAAGTGGTCTCCCTGGAACTGGAGGTATAAGGATCAGAGCTTGTTAAAGATACTCTTTTATTCTTTCAAATTCCCTCTGGCAATCATCGTTCCACCTGATAGCCTGCTCTTTTCTCAGCAATTTGAATATTGGTTCACAAGTGGCCGTAAGATGAGAGATGAATCTAGCAATGTAGTTCAACCTCCCTAAGAAAGCACGAACCTCTTTTTCTGTTCTAGGCTCAGGCATCTCTTGAATTGCTTTCACTTTTGCTGGATCAACCTCGATACCTTTTTCACTGACAATAAAGCCCAAGAATTTGCCATATCTCACCCCGAAGGTGAACTTATTCGGATTCAGCCTCAACTTGAATTTTCTCAATCGTTGATAACACTATTCTAGTGTGTTACTTTAACCCAATGTATGTGACATTTCTAGTTCATGATTTCACTTATGTAGCATGAGTTTAAGGTGTTTTAGCATGATTTACGCTTTAAGCACTTTATGTGCTTCTTTTACGTTTTCTTTGTGTTTGCGCTCTAAAAGGAAGTTAGATGATGATGAGAAGAGGCATGATCCCAGTTGCCAGATTCTGGAGCAGAATGAGGAGCTATTTGGAGAATTGATGGTTTAATCAACCATTTCACCAAGAGAGTTGCAGATTGGTGATGAAAAACCAAGAATGTCTAGGGCTCACGTGGCAGCATTATGAAAAGAAATGGAGCAAAAGGAATGGATAAGATCAAGAAAGCTAAAAGACAAAAGGTGGTACGGTGGGGACCATGCAGCAAAGAGCGCCCAGCACCAACACCACCAGCCGTCTGCTCTGTGCCACCAGCCGTCTGCTCTGCGCCACCAGCCATCTGCTCTACTCCACCAGCATGCTACAGCCGCCTGTAAAAAGCAGATTTGTCTCCCACCAACATCTGTACCGGATTTCTTGCAAAGGAAAGATTGATGGATAGTTGTCCCACATGAAGAATTGATTTGGGCCTAACCTTATTTACCTCAAGAGACCCACAATCCAAGAAAGGTGCAACTACCACTTCCACTCATCACTATTTAAAGAGAGCTTGTGCATTGAAGACGAGAGAGATAAGAGATTCCACACACAATAATATTTTATTTTCAGTTTTTAAGTTATTTTCATTTCCGAGAGTTAGAGTATTATTAGAGAGTATTCTTTTCTTCTCCAGACCTGTACGTTCTGCTGAGAACTGTCGTGACTGAAGAGAGTTGTTGCCGTTTATCAAACGCAAGAGATCTCCAAGTTATTATTAGGTTGTATTTCTTTACTACACTTTGTAAGATGATGTTTCCTATTACTTGCATTCCAGTAGCTTGTACTCAGCTCACTATGAGCTAAACCTTTGTTTGATGAGACTAATGAAGTTGTTTTTATCTTAATATGATGTGTTGGCTAGTTTCTTATTTTGTTATGTGTTTTTATCCTATAAACTTGGTTCTTAGAGTGATTAACTAGGAAAAAGGTACAAGCTTGTTGTTGAGAAAGATCCAATAAACAAGTGGATTTCATAACAAAAGTGGTTAATAAAGTAGGATATAGATATTCACTTAATTCAACTTGCTTAGAGATAAGAAGTTGAGACCATAAAGATTTTTCAAAATTAAAACCAGACGTATTTTAGGGTTACAAGTGAGACTTAGAGATTTGTTCCTTTGCCCTAGTTATACATGTTTTTGATGTTGTAGAGATACACCACTAGATCACGTTCTGACCTTTTGAGGCACGACACTTCACATCATAAGGGCATTTTAAACAACAACTATACTAATAGATTTAGCTCATCAACTACTCGCTCTGATATTTTAACTTCTCTTTAGCTTTAAGTTATTTTAGTTAATTGTGTGTGCTCTTGTTCTTTATTCTCATATTTCTGTTATCTTGCTCATACTTTTCTTAAACAAAGAAAACTAATATTAGTAGTTCCAATACTTTACAATTCCCTGTGGGTTCGACCTTTACTTTATCACTTGCTACATTACCAAGCATGTATACTTGCATGTGACACCATTGCTCTAAACCATTTAAAAGAAAATCATTATATAAATTAGAGTAGAGTTTATTGGGTAACAAGTTTTTGGCGCCGTTGCCGGGGAAGAAATTTTTTTTGAAAAACTATATTTATTTTTTTGTTTAAGATTGTATTTGAGCTTTTAACGTTTGCTGTGATTTGGTGATACGATAATCTTAAGCTATTGCATGCGCAGGCCGTTACAACCAGTTTACAGTGGTTATCCTGAACCTGAAAGAATTCTCAAAGCAAGAAGAAGATTTGTACGTGCTCAGCAAATATCTGGAGATTCCTCAACTTCAGCTGTGGCTGAACCTGAAGGAGTAGTGTACGAGTAGGACACGGAGAAGAAAGTTCATCGTCTTCTTCAGACGAGTCATTGCACGAGACAAAAATGGAAGAGCCAGATATCATTGGCATTGCTAATGACCGAGCGTGCAGCATCAGGGACTATGAAGTATTTTACCCAAATTCTATGAATACTGGCATTGCTAGGCCCGCCATCACAGCACCACAGTTTGAGTTCAAACCTATGATGTTCCAAATGATGCAAACTGCTGGTCAATATTCAGGCTCTCCTCATGAAGATCCTCATTTCCACTTAAAATAATTTCTGGATGTTGCTGACAACTTCAAGATCCTTGACGTGCCAGTGGATACCTTTAGGTTGAGGCTGTTTCCATATTCTCTAAGGGATCGAGCCAAGAGCTGGCTTAATTATTT
Organism: Lathyrus tuberosus; assembly: GCA_022829125.1. NCBI lineage: Eukaryota > Viridiplantae > Streptophyta > Magnoliopsida > Fabales > Fabaceae > Lathyrus > Lathyrus tuberosus. Next base: position 17,622,910 of record JALAZF010000012.1, on the reverse strand, counting down.
GGAACCAAATTCCATTACTACATGGAACGCCTTGTGTAACACCCCCAATCTATCCCCCAATTAAATAAAGCGATAACAAATATATCAGAGTATAATTAAAACATTGATGGCATAGACGGAGGCGTCACATCAATTGAAACAAAATACCACAACCTGCTCATATAGATATGCAACAATCAGGTAGCACATAACAGAAGAACTCAGTTCCTAGCACCTACAATTCAGATACAGAATAAAAGCGGAAAATCTGCAACTAAATCTCATATATATATAACATAAAAGTTTGTCTGTCATATACAGAGTCATACATGTACAATCCCAAAAAGAACATATACATATACACATAATCACAAACGATCTCCCCGACTACCCGGTGCTACATATCAGAGCCGACCGACAAAAGAATGAAGACCTAAGCCTCACAAAAAGACCTCCAGCATCTAATCTGCAATGCCTCATAGAGCATTCAAAACAGCAGAAGGGTGAGAAACACAATCATAATATAATTGCATACAATTATGTAATAACGCAAAAATACACATGTAAAATATTCTCACCACAACTTACACCAGAATTCAAATACAAAACAACACAATGCATATCTCATATATCCATCACCAAGGCATATCAATCATGCACAATACATTTATCACCAACATATATATATATATCACTCATCAATTCCATTCACAAATCCACAAAAAATCAATCCATTCATGATTTATGCAAATGCAAAGAGACCGACACCACGACTCTATGCAAACGCGGTACCATTCCATCCTTCATTCTCATCATTAGTTCACTCAGGCACTATTGGAATCATCGCTTATTACTTAGTGTAACTCCCCGTCGGGCAAACGATGTTCTCCGTCGCTTTAGGTCCTCTTTGTATAAGGCACATGACGTTTATGGATCGCTTTAGGTCCTCTTTGTATAAGGCACACGATCCGATCACTTTAGGTCCTCTTTGTATAAGGCACACGATCATCTATAATCATTGCTTTAGGTCCTCTTTGTATAAGGCACACGATGTTATAGCGGATTCCCTCTGGAACCGTTTCGTCGCTCACACCCCACAAGAGCACACGACATCACAAGATGCATATCATGATGCTTGGCATACAATGACTCATGACAATCCAATGTATACATATATACAATCATGTGAACCATCTCAACATCAATAATCATGCATATACAATCAACCACAATCACAATGCATTTACTTGCCCTTAGGCCACAAACCATCATCACAACATTTCATCACATGCATTCACATCATATAACATCACACAAGTCATACAATATATATCAAAAGCATATTGCATGATAACACATCAAATACACACCATTAAAACGGTAAAAGTCGACAAAACGACACATTTCCTAATTCCCGACATAATTAAATCGGCCAACAATCTCAAAACTATTTTAATAAGAAAGAACATTTCAATAGATTTCTAACGATACCAAGGACGCCCCGATCCGAGTTACGGATCAAAAGTTATGAATTTTCAAAGAAAAGAATTTATTGAGAAACAACCAGATTTTCCTGGCGACTTAGGATTTTGCCTGGCAGATCCCCCTTCGCCAGCACTTTGCCTGGCGAACTAGTGGTGAACCACAATTATAGAAAAACCCCAAGAGTTACAGAAGCTAACCCATTTCTGTCTCTCCGTTTTCGCCTGGCAACTTATGATTTCGCCTGGCGAATCCCCCTTCGCCAGCACTTCGCCTGGCGAACTAGTGGTGAGACCTAATTCGCCTGGCGAATTTCCAATTCGCCTGGCAAATCGCACCAGAAACAGAATTTTCTACTGCGGCTTACATGGTTCCAAAACCCCCAAAACTCCCATTTTTCACCCCAAATCAATTCCAACAGCAAAACAATTATCAGCAATTGCTCATAAACACAGTGTGATCATACAACGCAATTTATATCGATTTCCGACCGCGAAAACATCGATTCCTAATCATTTTATCATTTTCAACCTAGAAGTGAAAACTATGGAAAGGCAAGAGAACATTCAAACACACACATACATTTTCATACACAAGCATAAGATAATCGAGTTTCACACCCTTACATGATTTAATCGTGTTTAAAAAGTCGGTTGGATCAATTTCTTTCTTTCCAAGTTTTCTCCCTTTTTCTTCTTTTCTTTCTCTTTTCCTTCTTCTCTTTTTCTTTCTCTCTAAGTTCTATTTTAAATGAAAAACATAATATCTACCCATCAAAAGACCAAAATACCCCTACACTCAAATATCTCGCAAACGCTCTCAAAACGCGATAAAACATAATCACGATGAAAAAATAATATATTGCCAAATAAAAGTTAAAAATAAAATAAAATAAAATAATATAATAATAAAAATAATTAAATCGACTCGATTAAATAAATCTAACAAAACTGGGGTGTTACAACTCTCCCCCACTTAGAGATTTTTGTCCTCGAAAATATTACCTGAGACGAACAACTCCGGATACGACTCCCGCATCCGACTCTCCAACTCCCAAGTCAAATTGCCCTCAGCAGCGCCTCCCCACGCTACTTTCACAAGCGCAATGTCCTTGCCTCTTAACCGCTTCAACTCACGATCCAAAATTCTCACTGGTAATGCCTCAACCGTAAGGTTCTCCCTTACCTCAACCTCATCCATCAGAATCACATGCGACGGATCCAGAACATACTTCTGAAGCTGTGAAACATGGAACACATCATGCAAATTCGAAAGACTCGGCGGCAACGCCACCCGATAAGCCACAGTACCCACTCTCGCGGATATATGATAAGGACCAATAAACCGAGAAGTAAGCTTCTTCGACTTCAATGCACGACCAACACCCGTCACCGGTGTAACTCTCAAAAATACATGATCGCCTTCTTGAAACTCAAGATCTTTCCTCCTTCGATCATGATAACTCTTCTGCCTACTCTGAGAAGCCTTCATCTTCTCACAAATAAGTTTCACCTTTTCCGTAGTTTGTTGCACTAACTCCGGTCCAACCACTAAACTCTCACAAGATTCATGCCAACACAACGGTGTTCGACATCTTTTTCCATACAACACTTCAAAAGGTGCCATTTCAATACTCGAATGGAAACTGTTGTTATACGTGAATTCCACCAACGAAAGATAACTATCCCAAGCACCACTTTTCTCAAGAACACAAGCTCTTATCAAATCTTCCAACGACTGAATAGTTCTCTCGGTCTGACCATCCGTCTGAGGATGATAAGCAGAACTCAATCTCAACTTGGAACCTAACGCCTTTTGCAAACTTTCCCAAAATCTAGAAGTAAACCTCGGATCTCGATCTGAAACAATACACAATGGAGCACCATGTAGCTTCACAATCACACGGATATAAATCTCAGCCAACCGCTCCAAAGAAAAACTGATGTCAATCAGAATGAAATGCGCTGATTTAGTCAGCCTATCCACAACTACCCAAATGGCATTATGTCCCCTCTGTGTATTCGGCAACCCTGTCACAAAATCCATAGAAATGTTGTCCCATTTCCACTCGGGAATATCCAATGGTTGTAATAATCCACTAGGCTTCTGATGCTCTACCTTTGACTTCTGACACGTCAAACACGCATAAATAAACTGAGCCACATCCCTCTTCAATCCGGACCACCAAAAGATCTTCTTCAAATCTTGATACATCTTATTAGCTCCCGGATGTATACTCAAATTACTCCGGTGTCCTTCCTCTAAAATCATCCTTTTCAAGTCCGAATCATCAGGAATACAAATTCTACCACGAAATCTCAAAACACCCTTACCATCCACTTTAAAGTCACCATTCACACCTTGTTCTCCAACCGTCATGAAATCAACAAATTTCACATCCAACTTCTGTTTCTCGCTAACAGTTAACAGAAAATCATTAGTGACCTTTAACATACCAAGCCTCACGCTATCAGCTGTCAATTCACACACCAAACTCAAATCTCTAAACGCTTCCAAAAGTTTCCACTCTTTAACCATCAAAGCGGACATATGCAAAGATTTTCGGCTTAACGCATCGGCTACCACATTAGCTTTACCAGGATGGTAATTCAAGCCAAAATCGTAGTCCTTCAAAAATTCCAGCCATCTCCGTTGCCTCATATTCAACTCTTTCTGATCAAACAAGTATTTCAAATTTTTATGATCACTAAAGACTTCGAATCTTGCACCATAGAGATAATCTTGCACCATAGAGATAATCTTGCACCATAGAGATAATGCCTCCAAATTTTCAATACAAAAACCACGACCGCTAATTCCAAATCATGAGTAGGGTAATTCTTCTCATGAATCCTCAATTGCCTCGAAGCATAAGCCACAACCTTACCTTCTTGCATCAATACCCCACCTAAACCAATCAAAAACGCATCACAATACACCACAAACGGTTCAGTAGGATTCGGTAAGACCAAAATCGGAGCTGTAGTCAATCTTCTCTTCAGCTCACTAAAACTTTCCTCACACTGAATATCCCGAATGAACCCTTTACCTTTACAAGTCAACTGGGTCAAAGGAAGTGCTAACTTGGAAAAACCTTCGATGAATCTTCGATAATATCCAGCTAAACCCAAAAAGATTTGAATTTCAATAACAGATCTTGGAGCCTCCCATTGTAGAACTGCATCTACTTTAGATGGATCCACAGCAATACCATTACTTGAAATCACATGCCCAAGAAAACTCACTTCTGATAACCAGAACTCACACTTGGATAACTTGGCAAAAAGTCTCCTTTCCTTCAAAATTTGCAACACAACACGCAAATGCTCCGCATGTTCCTCCCAGGACTTAGAATAAATCAAGATATCATCAATAAACACAACAACAAATCGATCCAAATGCTCATGGAAAATACGATTCATATACTCCATAAACACACCCGGCGCATTAGAAACCCCGAACGACATCACAGAATATTCGTAATGTCCGTAGGGTATCCTAAAAGCCGTCTTCTGAATATCTTCCTGTTTTACTCTAATCTGATGATAACCCGACCTCAAATCAATTTTACTAAACACACACGCACCTACCAACTGGTCCATCAAATCATCAATTCTCGGAAGAGGATACTTATTCTTAATCGTCACCTTATTCAGCTGGCGATAATCAATACACAATCGCATACTTCCATCTTTCTTCTTCACCAACAAAACTGGAGCACCCCAAGGCGATACACTCGGCCTCACAAACCTCTTCTCTAACAATTTATTCAACTACTTCTTCAACTCAACCAACTCAAATGCCGACATACAATATGGTGCCATAGACATAAGTCTAGTACCAGGAACTAGATCTATAGAAAACTCCACCTCTCTTTCTGGCGACACATCTGAAATATCCTCTGGAAACACCTCTGGATATTCACAGACAACAGGAAACACATCAAGTGCAACTTGACTATCCACTGTCAATGATGCAAACAATCCGAACAATTGAGCATCATCCACCAAAATCTTCTTCAACTCTTTGGTAGATAAGAAACTCGATTCCTCGTCTTCCTCAAGAGAAGGAAATCTTACCAGCTTATGATAGCAATCAATATGAACCCGATTGAACTGCAACCAGTTCATTCCCAGAACCACATCTACACCCTCCAACGGCAAACACACCAAATCCATCTCAAAATCTTTACCATAAATGGTCAAAGGACAACTTAGACAAACCAAAGAAGTAGTTACCGACCCCATTGCTGGAGTATCAATAACCATCTCTCCACCCATCGAAGACAACAAAAGATTCAGATGCTTCGCGCACTCAGACGAAATAAACGAATGAGTCGCTCCGGTATCAATAATAGCAACTAAAGGCATAGTATTAATAAAACAAGTACCTCTGATCATACGGTCTGAACTAGTAGTCTGAGTTCCTGCCAACGCAAATACTTTCCCTCCAGCTGGAGCTTGCTTTGGTTTCGGACACTTCATACTAATATGACCAGGTTCACCACAGTTGAAACACTTCACCACGTTCCTCTTACAATCAGCTGCGACATGTCCTAAACCTCCATAATTGGAACACTTCCTCATATCCTTTCTACATTCAAACTGACGATGTCCTAAGTCACCACACCTAAAACATCTCGGAGGATTAGACATACCTCCCCCACTTGGCCTTTTATCAAAACTACCCATTTGCTTACCCTTGTCAGCTGGTGTCACATAAGGACCACCACGAAACGGTTGCTTCCCTTTCCTTTCGTTCACACTCTTATAGTGAGTAGAACGAGCTTCGCTATCCTTCTCATAAATTCTACAACAATCCACCAAATCTGAAAACCTCCTAATCCTTTGATAACCGATTGCCTGCTTAATCTCAGGACGCAACCCGTTCTCAAACTTCACACATTTGGAAAACTCTGCAGTTGCTTCAGCATAATGTGGATAAAACTGAACAAGCTCCACAAACTTAGCAGTGTAATCCACAACAGACATGTTACCTTGTTTCAACTCCAAGAACTCTATTTCCTTCTTTCCTCTAACATCTTCAGGAAAATACTTCCTCAAAAACTCCCTGCTAAACAAAGCCCAAGTGACCTCTTCACCTGTAGCTTCCCAAACATGACGCGCACTAACCCACCAATCATCAGCCTCCTCCTGTAACATGTGAGTACCCAGTCTCACCTTATGTTCCTCAGCACAGTCCATCACTCGAAAGATTCTTTCAATCTCCTTAAGACAAATCTGAGCACCATCAGGATCATGTCTCCCTTTGAAGACAAGCGGTTTGTTCTTCCTGAACTCATCATTCCCACCAGCATTAGGTGCACCCCGGACAGCCTGAGCCATAGCTTGCATAGAAGCAGCCAAAGCAGCGTCATTCCTACCAACCATATTCGGTTCATATCCAATAACAGCAACTATGGTTAAACAAACAGCTCACCCAAACACAAAGACCAACACGGACTGGAACGAACTGAGACAAACTGACACGGACTGGCTCTGATAGCACTTAATGTAACACCCCCAATCTATCCCCTAATTAAATAAAGCGATAACAAATATATCAGAGTATAATTAAAACACTCATGGAATAGACGGAGGCGTCACATCAATTGAAACAAAATACCACAACCTGCTCATATAGATATGCAACAATCAGGTAGCACATAATAGAGGAACTCAATTCCTAGCACCCACAATTCAGATACAGAATAAAAGCAGAAAATCTGCAACTGAATCTCATATATATATAACATAAAAGTTTGTCTGTCATATACAGAGTCATACATGTACAATCCCAAAAAGAACATATACATATACACATAATCACAAACGATCTCCCCGACTACCCGGTGCTACATATCAGAGCCGACCGACAAAAGAATGAACACCTAAGCTTCATAAAAAGACCTCCAGCATCTAATCTGCAATGCCTCATAGAGCATTCAAAACAGCAGAAGGAAGAGAAACACAATCATAATATAATTACATATAATTATTTAATAACGCAAAAATATACATGTAAAATATTCTCACCACAACTTACACCAGAATTCAAATACAAAACAACACAATGCATATCTCATATATCCATCACCAAGGCATATCAATCATGTACAATACATTTATCACCAACATATATATATATATATATATATATATATATATATATATATATATATATATATATATATATATATATATATATATATATATATCACTCATCAATTCCATTCACAAATCCACACAAAATCAATTCATTCATGATTTATACAAAAGTAAAGAGACCGACACCACGACTCTATGCAAATACGGTACCATTCCATCCAGCATTCTCATCATTAGTTCACTCAGGAACTATTGGAATCATGGCTTGTTACTTAGTGTAACTCCCCGTCGGGCAAACGATGTTCCCCGTCGCTTTAGGTCCTCTTTGTATAAGGCACACGACGTTTATGGATCGCTTTAGGTCCTCTTTGTATAAGGCACACGATCCGATCGCTTTAGGTCCTCTTTGTATAAGGCATACGATCGTCTATAATCATCGCTTTAGGTCCTCTTTGTATAAGGCACACGATGTTATAGCGGATTACCTCTGGAACCGTTTCGTCGCTCACACCCCACAAGGGCACACGACATCACAAGATGCATATCATGATGCTTGGCATACAATGACTCATGAAAATCCAATGCATACATATATACAATCATGTGAACCATCTCAACATCAATAATCATGCATATACAATCAACCACAATCACAATGCATTTACTTGCCCTTAGGCCACAAACCATCACTACAACATTTCATCACATGCATTCACATCATATAACATCACACAAGTCATACGATATATATCAAAAGCATATTGCATGGTAGCACATCAAATACACACCATTAAAACGGTAAAAGTCGACAAAACGACACATTTCCAAATTCTCGACATAATTAAATCGGCCAACAATCTCAAAACTATTTTAATAAAAAATAAATTTTCAATAGCTTTCTAACGGTACCAAGGATGCCTCGATCCGAGTTACGGATCAAAAGTAATGAATTTTCAAAGAAAAGAATTTATTGAGAAACAGCCAGATTCGCCTGGCGACTTAGGATTTCGCCTGGCGGATCCCCCTTTGCCAGCACTTCGCCTGGCGAACTAGTGGCGAACCATAATTATAGAAAAACCCCAAGAGTTACAAAAGCTAATCCATTTCTGTCTCTCCGTTTTCGCCTGGCGACTTACGACTTCGCCTGGCGAATCCCCATTCGCCAGCACTTCGCCTGGCGAACTAGTGGCGAGACCTAATTCGCCTGGCGAATCGCACCAGAACCAGAATTTTCTGCTGCGGGTTACATGGTTCCAAAACCCCCAAAACTCCCATTTTTCACCCCAAGTCAATTCCAACAACAAAACAATTATCAGCAATTGCTCATAAACACAGTGTGATCATATAACGCAATTTATATCGATTTCCGACCGCAAAAACATCGATTCCTAATCATTTTCTCATTTTCAACCTAGAAGTGAAAACTATGGAAAGGCAAGAGAACATTCAAACACACACATACGTATTCATACAAAAGCATAAGATAATCGAGTTTCACACCCTTACCCGATTTAATCGTGTTTGAAAAGTCGGTTGGATCAATTTATTTCTCTCCAAGTTTTCTCCCTTTTTCTTCTTTTCTTTCTCTTTTCCTTCTTCTCTTTTTCTTTCTCTCTATTTTTCTCTCTAAGTTCTATTTTAAATGAAAAACATAATATCTACCCATCAAAAGACCAAAATACCCCTACACTCAAATATCTCGCAAACGCTCTCAAAATGCGATAAAACATAATCACGATGAAAAAATAATATATTGCCAAATAAAAGTAAAAAATAAAATAAAATAAAATAATATAATAATAAAAATAATTAAATCGACTCGATTAAATAAATCTAACAAAACTGGGGCGTTACACCTTAGCAGAAAAGTTTCTGGCCAAGTATTTTCCTCCTTCCAAAAATGCGAAAATGAGAAATGAAATCACATCATTTAGGCATGGAGATGATGAAACGTTGTTTGACGCATGGGAAAGATTTAAGGAGCTGCTGAGACAATGTCCACATCATGGGATTCCCATCTGCATACAACTTGAGACTTTCTATAATGGATTAATTCCATCCTTGAGGAATATGTTCGATGCATCCAGTGGTGGAGCTCTATTGTCTAAATCCTATGACGATGGTTACAAGTTTATTGAGAGCATTACCGCCAACACTTATCAATGGCCAATCACAAGGGCCCCTTCAAGTTTAACTCAAAAGAAGCCTGTTGGAGTTCATAAAGTCATTGAGACCACAGCTCTTGCTGCTCAAGTGGCTCAGATCCATCAAATGATGAAGAATCTGATGAATCCTGAAGTGACAAAGCCTGGCCCTGTTAAGGTGGTTACTGACGCTTCTGAGGTTGCCTGTGTTTACTGTGGAGGACCACATCTATTTGAAGAATGTTCTGCAAATCCTGTTTCAGTTAACTATGTTGGCAATCCCAACAACAACAGCAGATACAACAACCCCTACAGCAACACTTACAACCCAGGATGGCGCAATCATCCTAATTTCTCTTGGAGTAACAATCAAAATCAACCTAAACCGCAAGCAACTACACCACAAGTTCCACCTGGTTTTTCTAACCCTACTTATGCTGGGGGTAATCAAGGAAACAACCATTTGGAAAATGTTCTCAAGTCTTTTATTCAGGAAGCAAAGAATCAATTCCAAGCACAAGGAGTTAGTATCAAGAACTTGGAGAACCAAGTGGGCCAAATTGCTACGGCTCTAAGTTCAAGAAACTTGGGAAATCTTCCCAGCTCCACTGATACTCATAACACACAAGTTGGAGTAAAAAATGTGGAGACTTACCAAGCTCTTAAGCTAAGAAGTGGCAAGGAAATTGAAGAGGCCATTACAAAGAGCAAAGAGTCAAGTACTGCTGTGTCTAAGCCCGACAATCCTGGGGAAAAAGACAATGATGGAGAACCGTCTCCATCCAAACAGCAAAAGCACAAAGATAATGTACTCACCGAAGATTACATTCCTCCAGAGAATCAAGAAGTCATCACTGAAGCCAAAAAGAAGCAAAAGTTTGTGCAGAAAGACCACCACCCCCTTTTCCACAAAGAATCAAAAGGCAAAAGAAGAGCAACAATTTTCAAAGTTCATAGAGATCTTGAAGCAGCTTCACATCAACATACCATTGATTGAAGCCATTCAACAAATGCCAAACTACTCAAAGTTCATGAAGGATGTACTTACTAAGCGAAAAAGGGCGGGAGAGTTTGCTACGGTTGCACTTACGCAAGAGTGTAGTCAATTAGTTCAAGGCAAACTCCCTCCCAAGTTGAAGGATCCTGGAAGTTTCACTATTCCATGCACCATTGGAGACACCTTTTGTGGAAAGGCATTATGTTATTTAGGGGCCAGCATTAATCTCATGCCCCTATCCATATTCAAAAAGTTGGGGATAGGTGCTGCCAGGCCTACAACCATCACCTTGCAGCTGGTAGATAGGAGTATTTGCTAGCCACAAGGGAAGATTGAAGATGTGCTGGTAAGGGTTGACAAGTTTGTCTTCCCTGCTGATTTTATCATTATGGATTTTGAAGCTGATGAGGAGACACCCATTTTGTTGGGAAGGCCATTCCTAGCAACAGGTAGAACCTTAATTGATGTAGAGAGAGGAGAGCTCACGATGAGGGTGAACGGGCAGCAAGTAGTGTTTAACATACTTAATGCCTTGCAATACCCAGAAGAGGAGGTGGCTGAGTGTTCTATGATATCTAGCTGGGAAGGTTTAATTCATAAAAACCTTCGAAAGGCTACTGATGTGTTGAAAATTGAGTTAGGAAAAGTGGAAGATGAAGGGCTAAAAGATGGAATCATCTATGTTCCAATGCCAAAGCAAGAGGAAGAGTATGTGGAAGTGATAGAATCCACCACTGTTGCTTATAAACAACAGCTACCTTCCATTGAAGAACCCCCTGAATTGGAGCTTAAGCAACTTCCGGAACATTTATAGTATGCATATCTGGAGGCGGGACAAAAGCTGCCAGTTATCATTGCTACAGATCTACAAGAGGAGCAAAAAGAGCAACTGATTTCACTACTGAAGAGACACAAGAAGGCAATTGCATGGCAGATTTCTGACATTAAGGGAATTAGCCCAGCAATTTGCATGCACAAAATTCTGTTGGAAGAGAATGCCAAGAATAGCATTGAGAGTCAACGAAGGCTGAACCCTATCATGAAGGAGGTTGTAAAAAAGGAGATTATCAAGTGGTTAGACGCAGGAATTGTCTACCCTATCTCTGATAGTGAGTGGGTAAGTCCAATCCAGTGTGTACCGAAGAAAGGAGGCATGACAATGATAGTCAATGAGAAGAATGAGCTCATTCCCACTAGAACAGTTTCTGGTTGGAGAATCTGCATGGATTATAGGAAGTTAAACAAGACAACAAGGAAGGATCATTTTCCTTTGCCTTTCATTGATCAAATGCTGGATAGATTGGCTGGAAAGGAGTATTATTACTTCTTAGATGGATATTCGGGCTGCAACCAAATTGCAATAGCTCCGGAGGATCAAGAAAAAACTACATTTACGTGCCCTTATGGCACCTTCGCTTTCAGAAGGATGTTGTTTAGACTGTGCAATGCACCAGCCACTTTCCAACGTTGCATGATGGCTATCTTCTCGGATATCATAGATAATTCCATGGAAGTGTTCATGGATGATTTTTCAGTTTTTGGTGAGTCATTCAATGATTGTCTAAAGAATCTGGAGTTGGTGCTGACCAGGTGTGAAGAGAAAAACTTAGTCCTCAATTGGGAAAAATGCCATTTTATGGTAAAAGAAGGTATTGTTCTTGGACATAGAATTTCTAAAGAAGGATTGAAGGTAGATCAAGCTAAGGTGGAGGTGATTGAAAAGCTACCCTCATCAGTCAATATCAAGGGCATTAGGAGTTTATTGGGGCATGCTGGATTTTATAGAAGGTTTATAAAAAATTTTGCAAAAATAACTAAACCCCTATGCCAGCTGCTGCAGCATGACACACCTTTTGTCTTCAGTAAAGAGTGGCTTGAATCTTTCAACCTTTTGAAAAAAGCTCTCATTTCTGCACCTGTAGTCAAAGTTCCAGATTGGTTCAAGCCCTTTGAGTTAATGTGTGATGCCAATGACTTTGCCATTGGCGTTGTTTTAGGCCAAAGGCATAACAAAGTTTTTCACACCATTTACTATGCAAGCAAGACTTTGATAGAAGCACAAATCAACTACACAACCACGGAGAAGGAGCTGTTGGCAGTAGTGTTTGCTTTTGATAAGTTCAGACCTTACTTGGTAGGAACTAAAGTCATTGTGTACACGGATCATGCAACAATCAAATATTTGATTACCAAAAAAGATGCAAAGCCACGGCTCATACGTTGGGTACTTCTTCTACAAGAGTTTGAGTTGGAAATAAGAGACAAGAAAGGAGTAGAAAACTCAGTTGCTGATCATCTTTCAAGACTACCAGAAGAAGTGCAATCTCAAAGCAGTGGAGAGATTAAAGAAAGTTTTCCGGATGAGAAGCTGTTGGTGATTACTGATGGCATGACTCCTTGGTACGCTGACATTGTGAACTACTTTGTCAGCAGAGTTGTGCCACCAGAATTCAACTACCAACAGAGAAAGAGGTTCTTTCACACTGTCAAGAACTATTTATGGGATGAGCCTTACCTATACAAAAAGTGTGCAGACCAGTTGCTAAGGAGATGTGTTGACTATGAGGAGGCACGCCGGATCTTATCAGCATGCCACAAAGCCCCATATGGTGGACATTTTGGGGGAGTCAGAACTGCAGCAAAGGTGCTGCAATTAGGTTATTTCTGGCCTTCCATTTTTAAAGATGCTCATGAATTTACCAAGAGATGTGATAGATGCCAAAGGGTGGGAAATGTGTCCATGAGACAAGAGATATCGCACACTAGTATTCTTGAAGTGGAAATTTTTGATGTGTGAGGCATTGATTTCATAAGACCATTTGTCATACCCCAAATTTTGACCACTAAGATTCCCATCATTGTGTCAATCATCATCACAATATGGATGAACCATCATGCCTCATCAAATGCCTCAAGGGTTGTTGAGCATTCACTACAATCAAAATTAGGGTTTTAAGCCCTCTCAGAGTCTTAGACAAAGGATCAGTCAAGGAATGACTTGATCTTCAACTTGTCTAGCCTCTAAAATATCCACAATGGATTAAAAGGACTCCCACTTTAAGGATTAAGCACAAGGCTGCTCCCTTCTAGGTGGATCAAGTCTCAAGATCGACAGTGTCACCAAATTAGGGTTTTGGTCGACTAGGGCCTCCAGATGGAAATTTTTCATCTGGGCACAAGGCAATGATCCAAAACATAACCTAATATACTCCATGGAACCTCATGGACCCAATCATCAAGTCAATTTGCCCTCAGGGGATGCATTAATCAAAAATCAGGAATTAGGGTTTCTTGACCTAATTCACCCCTAAGTTGACTTTTGGGACAAATCATGAGTCAAGACCTCAAGACATGATTTGAGGGTCTCTAATATACTATATTGATCCATTTGCAACAATGGATTAATCCAAGAAGCTTGAGCAACAAGTCTCAATTTCATCTGCACCACAATTAGGGTTTCGCGAGGAAAGTCAACTGTAACTTTGACTTTTGACGAGGACATGCTCCCAAACCATAAGACATGATTCAATATACCCTATGACACCCATGGAACATGTCCATCAAGTTTGATTTAGGTCAAGGGCATGATTTCCTGAAGAATTGCACACTTTGGAATTCATCTGATAAAAAGTCAACTGTGCACAAAAGTCAACTTTGACTTTTTCAGATTTTTCACCAAAATGGATTTTTAACCCTAAAATGATGTTAACGTATGATTTGAATCATCATTCATCAAGAAAAATCAAAGAAAGTGGGATAACTTGTAAAAGGGGTAACCATAAAAACTTAGAAAATTTTCTAAGTTATGGAAAAAGTGACACTAATGTGCCAACTTTGGAGGACCATAACTCCTAAACCACAAGGCCATTGTTCCCCATTCAAAGCTTGATTTGTAGATCACATTGCCCTCTACAAAAGCTTTATACTGACCTATGTCCAAATTCCTCATGGATTTTGAGTTATGGAGTGATCAAAATCAAGAAAAGTCACTTTGTTCCAACACTTGGTGAAAATTTCACTAAGTCAGAATCTGCCTTTACTTTTTTCCAAATGTAGGGGGATTCTTCACTTGGATTCAAAAGAGATCAAAACCAAACATGTTCAAACAGTTGTTGTATCATGTAAGGGCTTTCCAAAATGGCCAAGAACATTACCAAATTCAATTTGAGCTATGAGATATGACATTGGCAAGATGCCTTGCTGAAATCTGCCAAGGCAAGGCAGATTTTTGCACTTTTGGTCGATTTGCCAAAATCAGCCAAATCCAAACACTCCCATCCACTTGGACATCTCTGAGGATTGAATCTAAATGGGACAATCACTGAGCCAAGCCTCTAAAGTCTTTGGAACAAGAAATAGCATGTTGAACCTAGAATTGCCAAAATAGGGACAAGACTCCAATTTTGGATTGGAGCATTCAATGGAAGCATCAAGGTGGCATGGACTGAGCTCTTAGCAACTGAATTCAGTCAAGACTTATCCAAGACCAAGGGAACCAGCAGCCTGTGCCCTAACCTCTAGTCAATGGCTAGAGGAGACTTGGATTTTCATTTGCCAACATTGGCCAAACCTACTCAGCAGTTGCCATTCACTATTCCTTGCAAAACTAACTTGCTCTACTATAAATAGAGCTCAATTGTGATCAGTTTGAGTACACCAAAGCCATCAAACAGATTCTTTCCTCAAAATCTCTTTTTTCACTCCAATTGTGCCTTCTAAGGTAAGTCACTATCGGGTTTTGAGTTTGAGAGCTTTTCCAATCAAACCAATCACACACACACCTCATATACATCACATATGAGCTGATCAAACACTTAAACAACAACTGGAACACTGATTTCTCAGAATCACCAGTCAATTGCTCAAGGTTTTAACCAAGTTGCAGTTGAGATGCCATGAAGTGATCCAGCCAGTTTCAATCAAGTCCAAGCATTCAAACACACTCCATAGGGTGTAGGGAAGCTGTTCAGATCATCACAACTCATCTGTAACACCTCCAACTCAGAAATCAATTTGCTCTTGCTGTCACGACCTAGAGGTTAGCCTAAACTTGGTCATCTCTCAATCCATGCAATTTTTGCTGCACAATAATTTGGCCATTTGTTCATAATCATGCATGGAATGTTTCCCCTCAATTAATTGCATTGTTTGAATCGTGTATCAAAAATCCCAGCCTTCATGCAGAATCTAGGGTTCTTGAGGATTGTTCATGATTTCTTGTTTTATGTTTAATTTAAATGAAATTAATTGTCATAGACATGATCATGAGGTTGAAACGAGTTGATTGGTATGTGGATTGCATGATATGATTAAGTATTCAGTGAGATTGGATAGAAAATGCAAATCTGGGAAACTCAGAACACGCGCGTGTTCTTGCCCTTGTTCTTGGCGCCATTTTCCAACATTTGAATATTTGAATTTTGTGATTTTTATTTAATTGATTCAAAAATTAATTTCTCTCTGAGTTTTAATGATTTTGAGTTGATTCTTTGTTTAATAATTCACAAAAATGTTGAAATATTTTATTTTTCCAAAAAATCCGAAAAATATTATTTATTTCATATAATTTATATTTTTGCAAAGAATTAATATTTTAATTGTTTTTGACATTTAAAATATTTTTTCCCTCTTGATTTTGTAAAGATTAATGACTTCTAATTATTTTGTAGGTCAATACTTGATTTTTGAAGCATTAATCCAAGATCATAATTTGTTTCCCACATGTTAAACAATTTTTGATCATTTTAATTGAATTTTTATTCAATTAAAATACATTTTGGAAATAAATTAGGGTTTTTGATTAATTCAACCCTCACAAATCATTTTCAAAAAAACTTTTGGGCCTCTATTAGAGTGTAAGACCCAACCCACTTGTACAGAAATATTTTGGGCCTCACTTATTGTATAAGTCCCTCTATACATTTTTAAATTCGGCACGATCGTCGCCAGTTTAAAAATAAACCATCTGGGCCTCTCCTTGAGCTATAAGACCCATTCAAAACTTTTGGGCCTCTAATAGAGTGTAAGACCCAATCCCCTTTTAACCAAAAACAACTTTGGGCCTCACTTATTGTATAAGTCCCTCCGCGTTAAAAGAAAACCTCGGCGCGATCGCCATTTTAAACGGAAAAATCATTTGGGCCTACCCTCGTGTTATAAGCCCCACTCTTTTTCTTTAAAAACTTTTTGGGCCTCTGGAGAGAGTGTAAGACCCATCCCTTTGTACAGAAATCCTTTTTGGGCCACAGTCACTTGTATAAATCCCTCTGTACAAATTCAACAGTGCAATCACTGGTAAAACCCTGGGCCTCTCCTTGAGCTGTAAGCCCCAAATCTTTCTTTTTCAAAGCACTTTTTCCTTTGATTTTGAATATACTGTTGTTTTTCTGTCTTTGTTGAACAACTAACCAAACAACATGGAAGCTCTACAACCGAGTAAGTGTTTATACGCTTTCATTTACCGCTTTCATATACATATAACTGTATTGTGGGGCTGTTTCGCTATAAGTCTTCTTTCATAAACTCATATCAACTGTGTAATAATAGTATAGATATTTAGAGTTTCCCTGGCAACTACGTCTAGAACTAGGTAACGCCGTTTCGTTTATTCGTAGAAATAGACAGCTAGATCCCCAATAGGATCACCAGATACAGTCTTTTCTTCGGCTGTCCTCATTAGGAATTGTCAAGAAACTCTACTCCCAGAGATGAATGTATTCTTCGTGAATGGCATCTTTGAGTTTCTTCCAAATTCTCAAACTTTCCTGGGTTGATCTATTCCTTGTGAATAGCCTGTCTTGAATTTCTCGGGGTTTGGGGACCCACGGGCTTCTTAAAAGCATCGGCCTCCTCTTGGGCATCATACAAGGACCCACGGGCTTCCTAAAAGCATCCCCGCCTCCTCTTGGGCTTAGCACAAGGACCCATCAGCTTCTTAGAAGTATTCACAGCCTCCTCTTAGGCTTCGTATAATGATCTCTTCCTCCAGGAATGATAGCCTCCTCTTGGGCTTAGTACAAGGACCCGTCGGCTTCTTAAAAGCTTCCAGCCTCCTCTTGGGCTTCGTACAAATTGTCCCGACAACCTCCTAGAGGTATAGGAATAGAACCTAGTCATCTTCATAGAACAGTACTTTCAAAGAGTCTACTACAGTTTCTCAAAGCATAGTACAAAAGATCAAACTCTAGACACGGACAGTCTAATATCCTTGAGTCTCCAAGACATTCTCAAGCTCCCTTCAAAAATAGGAAGGAAACCCGTAGACTCGGACAGTCTCAATACCATTTGGATTTCCCGTTTCCTCAAAGAAAAGGAAATATCCCTGAATCAAATCCTTGAGTACAGTGTTACTCATATAAGAACTGATTTTCTCTTTAAAATCAGTATACTGGATCTGTCACTCAACTGAAACAGTTACAATAGCCTCCTCTTGGGCTTTGTATAATGATTCTTCCCATCAAAGCAAACATTTAGCCTCTCTCTCAGGCTTTGTACGAGACACATAAGAGACTCCCTCGTTGAGTCAATCACCCCTTTCGCCTCCATCTCGGGCTTTATACGAGATACAAAAAGGTTCTTATTGAGCCAAACAAATTTTAGCCTCCATCTCGGGCTTTGTACGAGATACAAAAACACTCTCTTGTTGAGTATAAAATATCCTCTTGTAGGACCAACCCCTTTTGGCCTCTCTCTCGGGCTTCGTACGAGACACATAAAAACACCCTATTGTTGGGCCCATAGCCTCCTCTTAGGCTTTGTATAAGAAAACTACTGGTTGATCCAATCAACCTTTTAGCATCAAAGTTGTGCCTCGCTCATCTAATTGCTGTAAGCGGCAAGCCTCTGGATCATCTACATCCATGCCACTTTCCCTCTTTTAGCATGAGAAATTCCTAAGGAAAGATAGCTTTGCTCTACACTGAGTTAAAGTCTTCTCCTTCAGGTTGGAAATCCCCTATAAAGGAAATTATGGCATTGTCGGATTCACAAATCCCGGTTAAAGTAATTCTCCTTTATAAACAGTTGTGACATACAACCCCCTCTTTAGAGATGACAAATTCTCTCTAAAGTCAAACCTTTAGCTTCATATCTTGGGCTTTGAACAAGATACAAATAGACCTTTCAGCTTCACATCTTGGGCTTTAAATGAGATACACACCACCTTTAGCTTCACGTCTTGGGCTTTGAACAAGACACCAAAACACCATTTCCTCCCATAGAATAGGAGGAACTACGAACGCTCTGATTTCCCTGTTTCGGTAAACGGGAATACGTAGGCATAAGATTGAAAGAAAAATCTTAGCGAGCACACTAAACAAAAAACCCAAAATCCCATACTTTCATATATCCGTCCTAACATCTTAACCTCCCACCAATTAACCGAACACCACTTTTAAAAAAATAAACCTAATAGAGACCCCGAATCTTTGTAGCATCTGTAAACCAACAATTTTGACTGTTTAAACTCAGTTTGCAAGCAGGGTTAATTTGAGACATCTATTTCCCTTCCTTCATCAGTTTTAATAGGATAAAAATGAATCGAGCTGTAGATACCAAAGAGCGATAGTGCTTCGCAACCACATCCAAAATCGCTCGCTACAGGAAAATTGGCGACTTCATTGGGGAGGATCATTGGCGATTCTGCTAGGGACATGTCATTAGGATGTATCTCACCTTTGTAGCGAGATCTTGTTCTCTTCCCATCTATTAGGTGGAAACTTTAAAAGTGGCTCCCACCGTGGGGCTCTTGTACCCTTTTTCTCTTCTCTTGTGTGAAAACCACAGATTGGGGGCTTCCGCCGGGGAACCCATTTTTTGTCAGGAACACATGATTCATAGCTTTAAAGTTCTAGGATGATTAGGACAAATATATATACTGCTTTTCCTGATTGATATATGTGTTTATTTTTCTGCTAATGGGAATGCGTGTGATGCCGCATATGGAAAGATTGAGTATACACTTAAGATAGGTGATGGTGACGAGGTCGACCATCAGCCTCAGTGGAGGCTTCCCAATGTAACCCATTCCCTCTCACAGGAAATGGGTCGATTGTGAAGTCTGAGAAGCTGAGGAGCAAATTAGTGGCGCAGAGGCTATCGAAAATAGTTGTCATGCGATGCCACCCTCTTCTGAGGACTCTTCAAAAAACATCACCTAGCACGGTTCCTGGCCCGCTGGTGTTTTCTTGACAAGAGTTGATGATGATGATAGACAGGTACAAAAGTCACTAGTTTAAACCTTTGGGATGGGTAAAGCCTTAACTTCATGACAACGACCCTTTGACCCCGTGTTTTTTTCTATGTTTTTGTGTGCTACATTCATGCATTCATCTAAAAAACATTAAAACATTCAAAAAATTCTTCTCTTCTAGTCTCTCTGTTTTTCAAATTAAACTAAGACTGTGATTGCAAATATCAGAGAAAAGGATTGCGCTAAAGGATTGCGGTAGAAGGAGAACTCATAAGTACACCTTCAAGGTTCCAAAACTAGGGGATTTGAGAGGTTTGGCGAGAATGATCACAAACCAAGAGGCTTTTAGAGCCAAGTACAGAGGTCTTCTACCTCTATTAAGGGTCCATGTGATTGAGGGAATCATGGATGCGCTCATTCAGTTCTATGATCCAGTTTATCACAGCTTCACATTCCCGGATTACCAGCTCGCACCAACGCTGGAGGAGTATTCTCATCTGATCGATTTACATATCACTGATCGAGCTCCATTTTCTGGACTGGAAGAAATTCCAAAGGATCAGACCATTGCAAGGGCAATTCATTTGGATGAGTCAGAAGTCAGGATTCACATGACCACCAAGGGTGGCATACAAGGTTTGCCAGCCCAGTTTCTGACAAAGAAAGCTCTGTACTTCGCTAGTATAGGGAACGAGACTACTTTTGAAGGCATCTTTGTTTTACTCACCTACGGATTATTTTTGTTGCCCAACATTAATAACTTCGTCGATATCAACGCTATTAAGGTTTTTCTCATTGGAAACCCTGTGCCGACTTTGCTCGCAGATGCGTATCATTCTGTACACTTGGGAAATTTGTACAGCGGAGGGGAGATCACATGTTGTGTACCTTTGCTTTATAAATGGTTTATCTTCCATTTACCTAAGTCTGCTACTTTCTGGGATCATAAGAGTGTCTTACGCTGGTCGCAGAAGATCATGTCTCTCACCAACTCTGACATAGATTGGTGCAATCGGATTTATGATGGAATCAAGATCATTGACCGTTGTGGAAACTTCCCCAACGTACCCCTTATAGAAACTAAGGGAGGAATCAATTACCATCCAGTTCTTGTTCGTCGTCAATTTGGATACCCAATGAGGCACATCCCACGGAGTGCTCATCTGGAAGGTCTTTTCTTCAAGGAAGGAGAAAGTGACAGAGCACTAAAGATGGAAATAGTTCATGCTTGGAAACATGTTCATAAGAAAGGACGAGAGTCTCTAGGAAAACCCGACTGTGTCTCGGTGGAGCCTTATCTCCATTAGGTGCAAACTAGAGCTCTTAAGCTAAAGATGCCTTATCCTCGTCACGGAGTTCTTCCGCCAAGGGAATCTGTCATGTACTTCATGACGGAAACTAAAAAGCTTCAGGTTACTCTCAACAAAGTTCAAAGGGAGAGGAGGTCTTGGAAGAACAAGTACCGCACCCTCAACGTGGAGTGTATCAAAATACAGCAATTACTGAAAGATAAGGACGCTCTGATTGAGATTTTAGAGCAACATGCTGTGGATAATTAGGATGACCAAAGGAATTTGCTCGCTCCTTTCACTTGGCAAAGGAATGACAACCCGACAACGGCCTAAGAGCCCCGGTCAAAGAAAAGGAAAGTACCAGAGTCAGCACCCGATTTCTCTTCAGAGAGGACTTGGGACCCATTAGCTTAGGTTTCTGTTTCTGCACATTGTAATCTACTGTATTTTCATTTCCACAATCCTTTGAATTTCAATAAAAATGGGTTTCCCCAACGTTTGATATTTGCAATCTAATTGTCAAAGTTTATTTTGATTAAACAAAAAAACAATTAATATAATCATTGCATTCATCATTCTCACATCGCGTATTCTTCTTACCTACGAATCTCACGTTTGTGTCTCGGTTCTAGAGTCAAACTGTCTCACTCGTACAATACTCGGGCTAATCGTCAGAAAAAGATGGATGATCTTGAGGAAGAGAACAGAGAGTTGAAAGAAGAGATCGACACTCTGAGAGAAGATATGAGAAAGCTTCGTAACGACATGCAGGCCATGGCAGAAGCTCAGCTACAAAGGTCTGTGATCTCGGAGATCACCTCAGCGCCCATAGTGGAGAGGTTTGATCCTAGGTATCAAATGCCGAAAGACCTTCCCTGGGGCATGCCTGCAAACTATATCCCGGAAGGATATGTTCCGCCGATCGTTGAAGATCAGGGAATCGCGACAGATGCCGCTGGTCTTGAAGGTTACAAACTTCAGGAAAGCGAAGATGCCAGGGGCATACTAAAGACTCTTGAAGGTTACAAACTTCAGGAAACGCCAAGACTCACTGCCGTAGTCACGGTACCACCCCCTGTGGTGCACACTGTCCCTGAATGACAGACTCCACAGATACCTTCTGGTAAGAAGGAAACTATGTTCGATAGAATGGATGAATTCCAGGAACAGTTCTTGGAAATGCAGAAGGAACTGCAAGCCATTCGTGGTCAGGATCTATTTGGAAAGGACACCGCAGATCTCTGCTTGGTCCCCAATGTGAAAGTCCCGCACAAGTTCCAAGTGCCCGACTTTGAAAAGTACAAGGGTAACTCTTTCCCTCAGAGTCATCTGGTGATGTACGCTCGGCGAATGTCAGCTCAGACTGAGAATCAGGACCTGCTGATTCACTACTTTCAGGATAGTTTAACCGGTGCCGCATTAAAATGGTACATGGGTTTAAACCGTGCTACGATTAGCACATTCAGAGATCTTGGTACTGCCTTCGTCCAACAATACAAATACAATTTGGACATGGCACCGGACAGAGATCAACTCAGATCAATGTCACAAAAGGACAAGGAAACCTTTAAGGAGTACGCCCAGAGATGGCGTGAAATTGCCGCTCAAATTTGTCCACCTCTTGAGGAAAAAGATATGACAAAGATCTTCTTAAAGACCTTAAGCTCATTTTACTACGACAGAATGGTTGCCAGTGCGCCCAGTGACTTCACCGAGATGGTGGGCATGGGAGTTCGTCTTGAGGAAGCCGTCCGAGAAGGACGTTTGACAAAAGACGCTGGATCATCGAGTAGTACAAAATGATACGGTAGTGCTCTCCCTAAGAAAAAAGAGCAGGATATTGGGAATATCTCTCTCGGAAAGCAAAGGCGACGTTATCAACCGGTAGCAGCTGTAACTCCTGCTATCAGCCCTGCGCCTATTCCTACGTATCAACCTCAGGTTGCGCAGAGCCAACCTAATCAGCAAAGGACACAACAGCCTCTTCAGCAGGCTCGTCCTCCATACAATAACAACCGTACAACACGACCATTAGGGTTTGATCCTATACCCATGTTGTACGCATAACTATTTCCGTTACTACTGGCTAAGGGACACATTCAGATTAAGTCTCCTCTTATAGTACAGGAAAATCTGCCTTTTTCGTTTAAGGTGGATCAGACATGCCATTATCATCAAGGAGGATCAGGGCATAACATAGAGAACTGTCTCAATTTCAAATCCGACGTGCAAAAGCTTGTTAGGAGCGGGCTCTTATCTTTCAAATATACGAATCCCAATGTTCTCACGAACCCGCTGCCTCAACACGAGAAAGCTGCAGTCAACCTGATCGAGAAAGAGTCTAACAATGTCTATCAAATTCACGATGTACTCTTATTAAGGACCAATCTGGTCAAGATGCATTGTAGACAAAGTGGATATGGCCATGTGCCACCTCATAATTATCATCAATGTGATGTCTACTCTAAAAGCAATCAAGGATGTTCGGTAGTGCGATCAGCTCTACAGGAACAGATGGATCTCGGATGGATCCAAGAGCACCGAGTTCGTGGAGTTAACATGGTCTACACGAATTCCAACGTCATTCAGAACCACGACATCCATGCAATAAATGTCAACCTGGTGGTAATGCATTCAAGGCAAAGCCAGTATCATAATCTTCCACGACACGATTACAGTTCCTGTCTGACTTGCTCGGTAAACAAACAGGGATGCTCTTTCATACAAGAGGCCCTCCAGCGTTAGATGGATCTTGGATGGATCCAAGACTACCGTGATAGGAACCATTATCAGATCAACATGGTTCAAATCTTCGATATTCGCGTGATGAATACCAACCTGGTAGAGTTACATGCTGAGCAGGTCCGACTCGGATTCTTAATATCACACGACTATCAAAGCTGTAAAGCAGGTTGTGAAAACGATCGAGGTTGTACCCTTGTCCAGGAGGCACTTCAGCACTTGTTAAATCACTAGAGGATGCCAATCTATATGGATGAAGATACTCAGCAGATTAGTATCAGTAACAGGAATCCTACCCGACGTCAAAGTCAGGATGTCCGATCTATGGAAGCTAACCTAGTGAGGTTACATTGTATTCAAAGTGGGCGTGGCCAGGTGCCACCACACAATTATGACCATTGTAGTGTCTGTTCAGAAAGTAACCAAGGGTGTTACCTTGTGAGATCAGCTCTTCAGGGTCAGGTGGATCGTGGAGAGATTCGCCCATATCCAGGTTCCGGACCCATCAATTGGTTGCCGAACTACCTTACCAGTCAAATTGAGGACGTTGTTGTAATCTCTGATCATCAAAGAACTAGGAATGTTTTTGCCATCATCCCTCTACTTGACGAATCTAGAGCTCCCAACCGGGAGCGGATCGAGATTACTTATGATGGTCAGAAAAATCAGAAGATTCCCATAGTCATCTATCTATCGGGACCACTACTGTATGAATCAGCTAAGGCAATCCCTTACAAATATGGTGCAACAATAGTTGAAAATGGAAAGGAAATTCCATTACCCTCCGTCGTGAATATTGCAACATCAGTCGTGTAACACGGAGCGGTCGAATCTTCAACCGAGGAGTCAGAGAACCTAACAAGGAAAAGGAACTTCAGACAGAAGCTCCCATCAGTCGGTCAATCCAGTAATCTCGATCTTTCGAAAAATAATGATGAGATGCTGAAGCTCGTCCAAAGGAGTGAATATAACATTGTTGATCAGCTGTTACAAACTCCTTCAAAGATCTCGATATTATCACTGTTACTCAGTTCAGAAGCCCACAGGGAGGCTCTACAAAAAGTCTTGGAGCAAGCCTTTGTGGAACAGGATGTAACAATCAGACAGTTCTATAGCATTGTCTCTAACATCACTTCCTGCAATAATTTGGGATTTAGTGATGAGGAGTTACCCGAAGAGGGTCGTCGTCATAACATGGCGCTCAACATTACAGTTAACTACCAGGACGATGCTTTAGCCAGCGTACTGGTAGACACAGGGTCAGCCCTGAATGTTATGCCGAAGTCCACTTTGATGCAATTATCATTCAAAGGCACTCCGATGAGAATCAGCGAGGTCGTCGTCAAAGCGTTCGACGGATCCAGAAAAACAGTTATCGGCGAAGTTGACCTTCCCATAACTATCGGTCCTCACACTTTCCAAGTCACTTTCCAGGTCATGGACATCTGGGCAACATACAGTTGTTTATTAGGAAGACCTTGGATACATCAGGCTAGAGCGGTCACTTCGAACCTCCACCAAAAGCTAAAGTTTGTTCAGAACGATCAACTTGTCACAGTCTGTAGGGAACAGGCCTTGCTCGTGAGTAACTTGTCATTATCTACTTGTGTAGAACCCGAGGAGGTTATTGGGACGTAGTTCCAAGCACTGTCGGTGGGCAAGGACAATTAATCCCAATGAGGAACCTCGATTTCCTCATACAAAGATGCTATCAAAGCGGTCGAGAGTACCGATACAACCGGATAGGGACAACTTGTCATTCCTATTGACAATAAAATATAGAAGGGTTTTGGTTTTTTTGCAACCTGTACCCAGACAGCTGCCAGCGATGGAAGTCTTCATCCCATTCAGAACTTCTTCCACAGTGGAGGTTTTCTTCACCCAGTCCCTCAAGCAGTCCATGCTATCAATGAGGAAGATCCCTCTGACACAGAGGAAGAGTGGGGGTCCTATCTTAACAAGGACGGTTATATGTCTCAGGACGAAACACAAACTCCTTTTTGCTTTTCTATAGAGAGTCCGAGATTTATACCCAGGTCAGACATCGAAATGATATACGGGGATTGTGATCCGGAAGGATGTCGCGCTCCGCCAAATTCATTAGAGGAAGACACTCCGATGAAAGACAATTTTGACTACACCTACTATGGCCCAATGGATGGTCTGCCAATGTGGCAACCTTATCCAGGAGATTTGGGGCAAGAGAGTCAGCCGAACAATGAAAATCAGATGACCGTCATTGAACAGAATACTTGTGTCCCCACCATGTCATGGGATCAACACTCATGTCATTCAGAAACTACTCAACATGACGATGAATTTCTAATGTTTGTCGGACTGGAATTCATCAACTATGCTTTTCCCGAGGTCAACGTCATCGAGAGGGATGACCCCTTCAGTTCCAGGAAAATATGGGACACCCTGGGACAACCAAGTGGAAAATTTGACTATATGGTCAAGTACACCGCTCCTGAAAGCTCTCGTATCAGGCTCAAAGATATCCAGCCAACTGGATGGGGAGATACAGCTAAGAGCACCAATGCTGTGCAAAATACAACTGAGGAATCCTCCTACGGCAACTCTGCCTGGGAGACAGATTCCAATGATCCTGCTCCACCAGAAATCAGCGTTATTTCTGAAGACAAATCAAGGAAGGTGCCAGACTTTGTGATTCACCGAGGAGTTCGCCGCCAATGGGTTGTCGTCGAGGTTCCGAAGATCATTCACCAGTCAAAGTAATTGTCGTTTTTAACCTTTCACCCTGCCCAGGTGAAACAGATGTTTTGATAGGGCTCGCTTTTTGTAAATTTTCCCTCTTCGCTCTGCCCAAAGCGACAGAGTTTTGTTTTATAGGGCTGTAGTTTCAAGGATCGACTTGTTCATTAATAAAATAATGTCGTTCTGTAATTTCCGCATTAATTGTTTTTTTTTTCGCTTTTCTCAGAAAATGGTAATCCTAAAAAACAATTAAAAATAAAAACAAGCAGTAAAATAAACACACTGCACACACTCGCATTTTCTCTATCTCTTCTAAACACAAATTATCACGTCATGCAGATTGCTTGTTTTAAACCCAGTTGAAACATACGATCCAATGCCTTCTCCCGACTTTGAGTTCCCGATATTTGGGGCTGAAGAAGAAGTTGACAACGAAATTCCAAAAGAGATCTCTCGACTACTCAGACATGAGGAAAGGTCCATTGAACCTCACAAAGAGCCGTTGGAAACGATCAATGTGGGTTCGGAAAAAGAGAGAAAAGAAATCAGGATTGGGGCACTACTCAGTCCAACTGCCAGAGAGGGTTTGATAAAGCTTCTCAGAGAATTTCCCGATGTATTCGCTTGGTCCTATCAGGATATGCCAGGGTTGGATACCAACATCGTGGAACATCACTTACCGTTAAGATCGAAATGTCTGCCAGTAAAGCAAAGGTTGAGACAGACTCACCCGGACATGGCCATCAAAATCAAAGAGGAGGTACAGAAACAGATCGACGCAGGTTTCCTCGCTACATCTGAATATCCTCAATGGTTAGCCAACATCGTACCCGTTCCCAAAAAGGATGGAAAGGTCAGAATGTGTGTTGATTATAGGTATCTGAACAAGGCAAGTCCAAAGGATGACTTTCCTTTACTACACATTGACATGCTGGTAGACAACACAGCAAAGTTCAAAATTTTCTCCTTCATGGATGGATTATCGGGCTATAACCAGATCAAAATGGCGCCGAAAGACATGGAGAAAACTTCGTCCATTACCCCATGGGGTACCTTTTATTACAAGGTGATGTCGTTCGGTTTGAAGAACGCCGGGGCAACCTATCAAAGGGCCATGACTACTCTTTTTCATGACATGATACACAAGGAAATAGAGGTATATGTCGATGACATGATTGCAAAATCTAAGACAGAAGAGGAGCATGTGACCCACCTGTCGAAACTATTCGAGCGTTTGAGGAAGTACAAACTCCGCTTGAATCCTAACAAGTGCACCTTCGGTGTCCGTTCAGGGAAACTCTTAGGGTTCATCGTCAGCCAGAAAGGAATTGAGGTTGATCCTGACAAGGTCAAGGCCATTCGAGAAATGCCTTCTCCGAAAACTAAAAAACAAGTCAGAGGATTCTTGGGACGTTTGAACTACATCTCCAGGTTCATATTCCTTATGACCGCCACGTGTGTGCCGATTTTCAAATTACTCAAAAAGAACCAGGATTGCGTTTGGTCAGAAGATTGCCAAACCGCCTTCGACAGTATTATGAATACCTGTTGAATCCGTCGATTCTATCACCTCTAGTGGAAGGAAGACCACTGATCATTTACCTCACAGTCCTAGAGGACTCAATGGGATGTGTACTTGGCCAACAAGACGAAACCAAACAGAAAGAGTCTGCCATCTACTATCTGAGTAAGAAATTCACCGACTGCGAGACTCGGTACACGATGCTTGAGAAAACTTGTTGCGCTTTGGCTTGGGCAGCCAAACGTCTTCGCCAATACATGATTCATCACACTACTTGGTTAATCTCCGAAATGGATCCAATCAAGTATGTCTTCGAAAAGCCTGCTCTCACGGGAAGAATTGCCCGTTGGCAGATGTTATTATCAGAATATGACATAGAGTACCACGCTCAGAAAGCAGTTAAAGGAAGTATTTTAGCCGATTATTTGGCTCATCAACCGATTGACGATTAAGAATCAATCGGGTTTGACTTCCCAGGCGAAGATGTCATGTATCTAAAAATGAAAGATTGCGATGAACCGTTACCAAGTGAAGGGCCAGAACCAGGTTCCCAATGGGGACTCATCTTTGATGGAGCAGTTAATCATTATGGAAACGGAATTGGGGCAATCATTGTTACCCCTCAGGGTACCCACATTCCTTTCACTGCCAGACTTACGTTCAAATGTACGAACAACGAGGCCGAATACGAAGCTTGTATTATGGGTCTCGAAGAAGCGATTGATTTAAGGATAAAAAACTTGGATGTATATGACGACTCAGCCTTGGTTATCAATCAGATAAAAGGAGATTGGAACACATACCAATCAGGACTGATTCCTTACAAAGACTATGCAAGAAGGTTGTTACCCTTCTTTAACAGAGTCGAGTTTCATCACGTCCCTCGTAGAGAGAATCACATGGCTGATGCCTTAGCCACTCTCTCTTCTATGATTAGTGTAGGTCAATGGAACGACTTACCTAAGATTGACATAATGCGCCTTGAAAGGCCCGCTTACATCTTCACGATTGAGGCAGTCATAGACGACAAACCTTGGTATCACGATATCAAATGCTTCCTTCAGAAACAAGAGTACCCATCTGAGGCATCTAGAAAGGACAGAAAAACCCTTAGAAGACTGGCTAGAAACTTCTTCCTGAGTGGTGATACTCTTTATAAGAGAAATTTTGACTTGGTCTTGCTCCGATGCGTAGACAGACCAGAAGCAGACATGCTTATGAAAGAAATTCATGAAGGATCCTTTGGCACTCATGCCAACGGACACACAACGGCGAGAAAAATTCTGAGAGCAAGGTACTACTGGTTGACCATGGAATCCGACTGCTACAAGTACATGAGGAGGTGTCACAAGTGTCAGATATACTCCGACAAAATTCATGTACCGCCATCACATCTCAAAGTTCTTTCTTCCCCGTGGCCTTTTTCCATATGGGGAATCGACATGAATGGCTTGATCGAACCTAAGGCTTCAAACGGACATCGGTTCATCCTGGTAGCCATTGACTATTTCACCAAGTGGGTCGAAGCTGCGTCGTACGCTAATGTAACCCGACAAGTGGTGGTCCGATTTATCAAAAACAATATCATTTGCCGTTATGGTGTTCCGAGCCAGATCATTACAGATAATGGATCTAACTTGAACAACAAGATGATGAAAGAGTTGTGCGTTGAGTTCAAGATCGAACACCATAACTCATCTCCCTACCGTCCTAAGATGAACGGAGCGGTAGAAGCGGCTAACAAGAAAATCAAGAGGATCGTTCAAAAGATGGTTGTAACCTATAAAGATTGGCACGAGATGCTACCCTTTTCTCTTCACGGTTATCGAACATCTGTCCGCACTTCAACAGGGGCAACCCCTTTCTCTCTAGTATATGGCATGGAGGCAGTTCTCCCCATAGAAGTAGAGATCCCATCAATCCGGTTATTGATGGAAGTTAAGCTTTCAGAAGCTAAATGGTGTCAAAGTCAACACGACGAACTAAATCTGATCCAAGAGAAGCGAATCACGGCAATATGCCACGGTCAGTTGTATCAGCAGAGAATGAAGAAGGCGTTCGACAAAAAGGTCCGACCTCGTGTCTTCAAAAAAGGAGACCTCGTGCTCAAGAAGATACAATCGTTTCTCACTAACTCTCGGGGCAAATGGACCCCAAATTATGATGGCCCCTATGTGGTCACGAAAGCTTTCTCAGGCGGTGCCTTGAGACTTGCAACCATGGACGGAGAGGAATTTGCCTACCCCATGAATGTTGATGTAGTCAAGAAATACTTCGCCTAAAAAAAGTCTCGGTGGATTGAAAACCCGAAAGGGCAGTCCAGGCAAAAGTTAGAGAAAAAAAAATCATCCCGATGGATTGGAAATCTCAAAGTACAATCCAGGAAAAAGTTAGGGATAATGGCAAGTAACTATGTTCAACAGAGGCAAGTCCCTCAGCAGCAGTTACATCATCCATCGGAGGAAAACTCCAGTCAAGGTCATCTTCGACAGAAGCTCAGGATGTCCCGAATTCAAAGTTGGTAGAAGGATAGTGGTCGTTATGTTTTAACGTAGCCCTTTTCCCTGTAAATTACCATTTTCAAACTTTGTATATACTCTTTGGAATCACGCGTTTGGCTGATCTCCATCTTATCAATAAAATTTGTTTTAGCTTTACAGAATGGCGTTTTAATATGATTAGCGATTCTTGAAATGAAACAAAAATGAATTTACTTGTTAAAACTTTTTCTGCTTTTAAATTAAAGATGGCAATTGCTTTTGACTGTTGAACATCGGAAGAACGTCGATCGCGTCTCCAAATGCGTTTGAATTTCAAAGTGCAGAATCAAAGTACTCCTTCTAGGCCAGTACGCCTGAACGAAGGATCAGCAGTATGAGATGCGGCTTTCCCATCTGATACCCTTGGCCGAGTTCTTATCTCCTAAGCCCGATAAACGGTATTCCCCGCAGGGACTATTTCTCCTAAGCAAGGTAGAATTGCTACTTTTTTTGACCAACGGTACTTCTTCGCCCCGCGATGGCCGAGTATCCAGTCGTGTTCACTCGTCAGTCTGTATGTCGCGTCAGTTTTGTCAGCATATACATACATACATACATCATGCATTTAATTTGCATTCACATTTCATATTGTATCACTATCACTCTAGTCGGTCTTGTCCCCTAGTTATAACCGTCTTCTAAATCGAGTTGTCAATTCTTGCCTCATCAGGAAATGTAGCGTTTGAACAATCTCGGCTCCAGTGTATCTCTGGATTAGAATCGGCACTCGACCACTTTGATCACTTGAATCTCTGGAAAGCCAGAGAAGCTTTCTACAGATGTCACTCTTTGCCATCGAAGATGATATCCTTGTTTTCCCGGATTAAAGAAAAATATCCCCAGAGAAAGCCTCTTAAGCAGAGATTTGGCAGTACATTTGCCTTTCTCCGAAAGACCACTGATGAAAAGGTCATCGGCACCTCAAAACTGGAGCCCATCATATGGCATTTCTCCGAGAAAATCCCGAGAAAAGTATGATGTAAGACCCCAAGCGGAAGCAGTCTCTCAAGAGACTCATTTTCCCCAGATAGAGTCGACAAATGGCGTCTCCAACAGAGAAGTTTGTGTACCTCTACAACTCAGACGAATGGGTTCCCCAGCAAGTCTGATATCAAAACTTTTTCCACTCAAATGGCATCTCCCCACGAAAATCCGGCGGGAAGTTTGAGGAAAACCGCTACGAATAGCGTCCCTTGTCAAGTTATTGACAAAAGAAACTAAGACCAGTTCCTTGGTAGGAAACCAGGATCAAGGGGAAGTTTATATCAGAAACTAAGACCAGTTCCTTGGTGGGAAACCAGGATCGAGGGGAAGTTTAAATCAGAAACTTAGACCAGTTCCTTGGCAGGAAACCAGGATCGAGGGGAGGTTTATTTCAAAAGAAAACTGAGACCAGTTCTTTGGTAGGAAACCAAGATCGAGGGGAAATCTACCTTTTCTAAGCATCATTGCTTAGAAAAAGAAGATGAATGCGCAAGCTACCATTCATAGCCATCAAAATTTTGGGTATTCCGATATTTAATCCTCTTGCACCCCGAATGCTCGAATACCTTCGTCATTCATACCTTCGGGTCCAAGAAGATTAAATAGGGCCATCTGTCATACCCCAAATTTTGACCACTAAGATTCCCATCATTGTGTCAATCATCATCACAATATGGATGAACCATCATGCCTCATCAAATGCCTCAAGGGTTGTTGAGCATTCACTACAATCAAAATTAGGGTTTTAAGCCCTCTCAGAGCCTTAGACAAAGGATCAGTCAAGGAATGACTTGATCTTCAACTTGTCTAGCCTCTAAAATATCCATAATGGATCAAAAGGACTCCCACTTCAAGGATTAAGCACAAGGCTGCTCCCTTCTAGGTGGATCAAGTCTCAAGATCGACAGTGTCACCAAATTAGGGTTTTGGTCGACCAGGGCCTCCAGATGGAAATTTTTCATCTGGGCACAAGCCAATGATCCAAAATATAACCTAATATACTCCATGGAACCTCATGGACCCAATCATCAAGTCAATTTGACCTCAGGGGATGCATTCATCAAAAATCAGGAATTAGGGTTTTTTGACCTAATTCACCCCTAAGTTGACTTTTGGGACAAATCATGAGCCAAGACCTCAAGACATGATTTTAGGGTCTCTAATATAATACATTGATCCATTTGCAACAATGGATTAATCCAAGAAGCTTGAGCAACAAGTCTCAATTT
This sequence comes from Lathyrus tuberosus, assembly GCA_022829125.1. Taxonomy (NCBI): domain Eukaryota; kingdom Viridiplantae; phylum Streptophyta; class Magnoliopsida; order Fabales; family Fabaceae; genus Lathyrus; species Lathyrus tuberosus. Next base: position 17,589,984 of record JALAZF010000012.1, on the reverse strand, counting down.
CATCTGCACCACAATTAGGGTTTCGCGAGGAAAGTCAACTGTAACTTTGACTTTTGACCAGGACATGCTCCCAAACCTTAAGACATGATTCAATATACCCTATGACACCCATGGAACATGTCCATCAAGTTTGATTTAGGTCAAGGGCATGATTTCCTGAAGAATTGCACAGTTTGGAATTCATCTGATAAAAAGTCAACTGTGCACAAAAGTCAACTTTGACTTTTTGAGATTTTTCACCAAAATGGATTTTTAACCCTAAAATGATGTTAATGTATGATTTGAATCATCATTCATCAAGAAAAATCAAAGAAAGTGGGATAGCTTGTAAAAGGGGTAACCAAAAAAACTTCGAAAAATTTCTGTTATGGAAAAAGTGACACTAATGTGCCAACTTTGGAGGACCATAACTCCTAAACCACAAGGCCATTGTTCCCCATTCAAAGCTTGATTTTTAGATCACATTTCCCTCTACAAAAGCTTCATACTGACCTATGTCCAAATTCCTCATGGATTTTGAGTTATGGAGTGATCAAAATCAAGAAAAGTCACTTTGTTCCAACACTTAGTGAAAATTTCACTAAGTCAGAATCTGCCTTTACTTTTTTCCAAATGTAGGGGGATTTTTCACTTGGATTCAAAAGAGATCAAAACCAAACATGTTCAAACAGTTGTTGTATCATGTATGGGCTTTCTAAAATGGCCAAGAACATTACCAAATTCAATTTGAGCTATGAGATATGACATTGGCAAGATGCCTTGCTGAAATCTGCCAAGGCAAGGTAGATTTTTGCCCTTTTGGTCGATTTTCCAAAATCAGCCAAATCCAAACACTCATATCCACTTGGACACGTCTGAGGATTGAATCTAAAGGGGACAATCACTGAGCCAAGCCTCCAAAGTCTTTGGAACAAGAAATAACATGTTGAACCTAGAATTGCCAAAATAGGGACAAGACTCCAATTTTGGATTGGAGCATTCAATGGAAGCATCAAGGTGGCATGGACTGAGCTCTTAGAAACTGAATTCATTCAAGACTTATCCAAGACCAAGGGAACCAGCAGCCTGTGCCCTAACCTCTAGTCAATGGCTAGAGGAGACTTGGATTTTCATTTGCCAACATTGGCCAAACCTACTCAGCAGTTGCCATTCACTATTCCTTGCAAAACAAACTTGCTCTACTATAAATAGAGCTCAGTTGTGATCAGTTTGAGTACACCAAAGCCATCAAACAGATGCTTTCCTCAAAATCTCTTCTTTCACTCCAATTGTGCCTTCTAAGGCAAGTCACTATCGGGTTTTGAGTTTGAGAGCTTTTCCAATCAAACCAATCACACACACACCTCATATACATCACATATGAACTGATCAAACACTTAAACAACAACTGGAACACTGATTTCTCAGAATCACTGGTCAATTGCTCAAGGTTTTGACCAAGTTGCAGTTGAGATGCCATGATGTGATCCAGCCAGTTTCAATCAAGTCCAAGCATTCAAACACACTCCATAGGGTGTAGGGAAGTTGTTTAGATCATCACAACTCATCTGTAACACCTCCAACTTAGAAATCAATTTGCTCTTGCTGTCACGACCTAGAGGTAAGCCTAAACTTGGTCATCTCTCAATCCATGCAATTTTTGCTGCACAATAATTTGGCCATATGTTCATAATCATGCATGGAATGTTTCCCCTCAATTAATTGCATTGTTTGAATCGTGTATCAAAAATACTAGCCTGCATGCAGAATCTAGGGTTCTTGAGGATTGTTCATGATTTCTTGTTTTATGTTTAATTTAAATGAAATTAATTGTCATAGACATGATCGTGAGGTTGAAACGAGTTGATTGGTATGTGGATTGCGTGATATGATTAAGTATTCAGTGCGGTTGGATAGAAAATGCAAATCTGGGAAACTCAGAACACGCGCGTGTTCTTGCCCTTGTTCTTGGCGCCATTTTCCAACATTTCAATATTTGAATTTTGTGATTTTTATTTAATTGATTCAAAAATTAATTTCTCTCTGAGTTTTAATGATTTTGAGTTGATTCTTTTTTTAATAATTCACAAAAATGTTGAAATATTTTATTTTTCCAAAAAAATCCCAAAAATATTATTTATTTCATATAATTGATATTTTTGCAAAGAATTAATATTTTAATTGTTTTTGACATTTAAAATATTTTTCCCTCTTGATTTTGTAAAGATTAATGACTTCTAATTATTTTGTAGGTCAATACTTGATTTTTGAAGCATTAATCCAAGATCATAATTTGTTTCCCACATGTTAAACAATTTTTGATCATTTTAATTGAATTTTTATTCAATTAAAATACATTTTGGAAATAAATTAGGGTTTTTGATTAATTCAACCCTCACAAATCATTTTCAAAAAACTTTTGGGCCTCTGTTAGAGTGTAAGACCCAACCCACTTGTACAGAAATATTTTGGGCCTCACTTATTGTATAAGTCCCTCTGTACATTTTTAAATTCGTCACGATCGTCGCCAGTTTAAAAATAAACCATTTGGGCCTCTCCTTGAGCTATAAGACTCATTCAAAACTTTTGGGCCTCTAATAGAGTGTAAGACCCAATCCCCTTTTAACCAAAAACAACTTTGGGCCTCACTTATTGTATAAGTCCCTCTGCGTTAAAAGAAAACCTCGGCGCGATCGCCATTTTAAACGGAAAAATCATTTGGGCCTACCCTCGTGTTATAAGCCCCACTCTTTTTCTTTAAAAACTTTTTGGGCCTCTGGAGAGAGTGTAAGACCCATCCCTTTGTACAGAAAACCTTTTTGGGCCACAGTCACTTGTATAGATCCCTCTGTACAAATTCAACAGTGCAATCACCGGTAAAACCCTGGGCCTCTCCTTGAGCTGTAAGCCCCAAATCTTTCTTTTTCAAAGCACTTTCTCCTTTGATTTTGAATATACTGTTGTTTTTCTGTCTTTGTTGAACAACTAACCAAACAGCATGGAATCTCTACAACCGAGTAAGTGTTTATACGCTTTCATTTACCGCTTTCATATACATATAACTGTATTGTGGGGCTGTTTCGCTGTAAGTCTTCTTTCATAAACTCATATCAACTGTGTAATAATAGTATAGATATTTAGAGTTTCCCCGGCAACTACGTCTAGAACTAGGTAACGCCGTTTCGTTTATTCGTAGAAATAGACAGCTAGATCCCCAATAGGATCACCAGATACAGTCTTCTCTTCAGCTGTCCTCATTAGGAATTGTCAAGAAACTCTACTCCCAAAGATGAATGTATTCTCCGTGAATGGCGTCTTTGAGTTTCTTCCAAATTCTCGAACTTTCCTGGCTTGATCTATTCCTTGTGAATAGCCTGTCTTGAATTTCTCGGGGTTTGGGGACCCACGGGCTTCTTAAAAGCATCGACCTCCTCTTGGGCATCATACAAGGACCCACAGGCTTCCTAAAAGCATCCCCGCCTCCTCTTGGGCTTAGTACAAGGACCCATCGGCTTCTTAGAAGTATTCACAACCTCCTCTTAGGCTTCGTATAATGATCTCTTCCTCCGGGAATGATAGCCTCCTCTTGGGCTTAGTACAAGGACTCGTCGGCTTCTTAAAAGTTTCCAGCCTCCTCTTGGGCTTCGTACAAATTGTCTCGACGACCTCCTAGAGGTATAGGAACAGAACCTAGTGATCTTCATAGAACAATCCTTTCAAAGAGTCTACTACTGTTTCTCAAAGCATAGTACAAAAGATGAAACTCTAGACACGGACAGTCTAATATCCTTGAGTCTCCAAGTCATTCTCAAGCTCCCTTCAAAAATAGGAAGGAAACCCGTAGACTCGGACAGTCTCAATACCCTTTGGATTTCCCGTTTCCTCAAAGAAAAGGAAATATCCCTGAATCAGATCCTTGAGTTCAGTGTTACTCATATAAGAACTGATTTTCTCTTAAAAATCAGTATACTGGATCTGTCACTCAACTGAAACAGTTACAATAGCCTCCTCTTGGGCTTTGTACAATGATTCTTCCCAGCAAAGCAAACGTTTAGCCTCTCTCTCGGGCTTTGTACGAGACACATAAGAGACTCCCTCGTTGAGTCAATCACCCCTTTCGCCTCCATCTCGGGCTTTATACGAGATACAAAAAGGTTCTTATTGAGCCAAACAAATTTTAGCCTCCATCTCGGGCTTTGTACGAGATATAAAAACACTCTCTTGTTGAGCATAAAAGATCCTCTTGTAGGACCAACCCCTTTTGGCCTCTCTCTCGGGCTTTGTACGAGACACATAAAAACACCCTATTGTTGGGCCTATAGCCTCCTCTTAGGCTTTGTTTAAGAAAACCACTGGTTGATCCAATAAACCTTTTAGCATCAAAGTTGTGCCTCGCTCATCTAATTGCTGTAAGCGGCAAGCCTCTGGATCATCTACATCCATGCCACTGTCCCTCTTTTAGCATGAGAAATTCCTAAGGAAAGATAGCATTGCTCTACACTGAGTTAAAGTCTTCTCCTTCAGGTTAGAAATCCCCTATAAAGGAAATTATGGCATTGCCGGATTCACAAATCTCGGTTAAAGTAATTCTCCTTTATAAATAGTTGTGACATACAACCCCCTCTTTAGAGATGACAAATTCTCTCTAAAGTCAAACCTTTAGCTTCATATCTTGGGCTTTGAACAAGATACAAATAGACCTTTCAGCTTCACATCTTGGGCTTTAAACAAGATACAAACCACCTTTAGCTTCACGTCTTGGGCTTTGAACAAGACACCAAAACACCATTACGAACGCTCTGATTTCCCTGTTTCGGTAAACGGGAATACGTAGGCATAAGATTGAAAGAAAAATCTTAGTGAGCACACTAGACAAAAAACCCAAAATCCCATACTTTCATATATCCGTCCAAACATCTTAACCTCCCACCAATTAACCGAACACCACTTTTAAAAAAATAAACCTAATAGAGACACCGAATCTTTGTAGCATCTGTAAACCAACAGTTTTGACTGTTTAAACTCAGTTTGCAAGCAGGGTTATTTTGAGACATCTATTTCCCTTCCTTCATCAGCTTTAATAGGATAAAAAATGAATCGAGCTGTAGATACCAAAGAGCGATACTGCTTCGCAACCACATCCAAAATCGCTCGCTACACGGTCCAACCACCGAACTCTCACCAGATCCGTGCCAACACAACGGTGTTCGACATCTTCATCCATACAACGCTTCAAACGGTGCCATTTCAATACTCGAATGGAAACTGTTGTTATACGTGAATTCAATCAACGCAAGATAACTATCCCACGCACCACCTTGTTCAAGAACACAAGCCCTCAACAAGTCTTCTAGCGACTGAATCGTTCTCTCCGTCTGTCCATCTGTATGCGGATGATAAGCCGAACTCAATGTCAATTTAGAACCCAACGCCTTTTGTAAACTTTCCCAAAATCTCGAGATAAACCTCGGATCTCGATCTGAAACAATACTCAACGGAACACCATATAACTTCACAATCACACTGATATAAATCTCAGCTAACCTCTCCAAAGAAAAACTGATGTCAATCGGAATGAAATTTGGCGATTTAGTCAGCCTATCCACAACCACCCAAATCGCATTATGTCCCCGTTGAGTGTTCGGCAACCCTGTCACAAATCCATTGAAATGTTATTCCATTTCCACTCAGGAATATCCAACGCTTGCAACAATCCACTAGACTTCAGATGTTCTACTTTGACTTCTGACACATCAAACATGAATATATAAATTGAGCCACATCTCTCTTTAACCCAGACAACCAAAAGATCTTCTTCAAATCTTGATACATCTTATTAGCTCCCGGATGTATACTCATATTACTCCGGTGTCCTTCCTCCAAAATCATCCTTTTCAACTCCTCATCATCACGAATACAAATTCTGCCTCGGAACCTCAAAACACCTTTATCATCCACTTTAAAATCACTACTCGCATCTTTTTCTCCAACCAACATCAAATCCACAAATTTCACATCCAATTTCTGTTTCTCACTAACCGTCAACAGAAAATCATTAGTAACCTTCAACATACCAAGCCTCACACTATCAGACGTCAATTCACACACCAAACTCAAATCTCTAAACGATTCCAAAAGTTCCCACTCCTTAACCATCAAAGCAGACATATGCAATGATTTCTGACTCAACGCATCGGCTACCACATTAGCTTTACCAGGATGGTAATTCAAGCTAAAATCGTAGTCCTTAAAAAATTCCAACCATCTCCGCTGCCTCATATTCAACTCTTTCTGATCAAACAAGTATTTCAAACTCTTATGATCACTAAAGACTTCGAATCTTGCACCGTAGAGATAATGCCTCCAAATCTTCAACACAAAAACCACAGCCGCTAACTCAAGATCATGAGTAGGATAATTTTTCTCATGTACCCTCAATTGCCTCGAAGCATAAGCTACAACCTTACCTTCTTGCATCAACACTCCACCTAAACCAATCAAAGACGCATCACAATACACCACAAACGGTTCAGTAGGATTCTGCAAGATCAAAATCGGAGCTGTCGTCAATCTTCTCTTCAGCTCACTAAAACTTTCCTCACGCCGAATTTCCCAAATGAACGCTTGCCCTTTAGAAGTCAACTGGGTCAATGGAAGTGCTAACTTAGAAAAACCTTCAATGAACCTTCGATAATATCTAGCTAATCCCAAAAAACTTATAATTTCAGTAACAGATCTCAGAGCCTCCCACTGTAGAACTGCATCTACTTTAGATGGATCCACAGCGATACCGTTACCTAAAATCACATGACCAAGAAAACTCACTTCTGACAACCAGAATTCACACTTTGACAACTTGGCAAAAAGTTTATTTTCCTTCAAAACTTGAAACACAACACGCAAATGCTCCGCATGTTCCTCCCGGGACTTAGAATAAACCAAGATATCATCAATAAACACAACAACAAAACGATCCAAATGCTCATGGAAAATACGATTCATGTACTCCATAAACACACCTGGCGCATTAGAAACCCCGAACGGCATCACAGAATATTCATAATGACCGTAACGTGTCCTAAAAGTCGTCTTCTGAATATCTTCCTCTTTCACCCTTATCTGATGATACCCCGACCTCAAATCAATCTTACTAAACACGCAAGCACCTACAAACTGGTCCATCAGATCAGCAATTCTCGGAAGAGGATACTTATTCTTAATCGTCACTTTATTCAACTGGCGATAATCAATACACAATCGCATACTTCCATCTTTCTTTTTCACCAATAAAACTGGAGCACCCCACGACGATACACTTGGCCTCACAAACCTCTTTTCTAACAATTCATTCAATTGCTTCTTTAACTCAACCAACTCAGATGCCGACATTCGATATGGTGCCATCGACACAGGTCTAGTACCAGGAACTAGATCTATAGAAAACTCCACCTCTCTCTCTGGCGGTACATCCGAAATATCCTCAGGAAACACTTCCGGAAAATCACACACAATAGGAAACACATCAAGTGAAACTTGACTATCCACAGTCAACGATGCAAACAACCCAAATAACTGAGCTTCGTCCGCCAAAAGTTTCTTCAACTCTTTGGTAGATAAGAAACTCGACTCTTCGTCTTCTTCAAGAGAAGGAAATCTCACTAGCTTATGATAACAATCAATATGGACCCAATTGAACTGCAACCAATTCATTCCCAAAACCACATTTAAACCCTCCAACGGCAAACACACCAAATCCATCTCAAAGTCTTTACCATAAATGGTCAAAGGACAACTTAAACAAACCAAAGAAGTAGTTACTGACCCCATTGCTGGGGTATCAATAACCATCTCTCCACCCATTGAAGACAACACAAGATTCAAACGCTTCGCGCACTCAGACGAAATAAACGAATGAGTCGCTCCAGTATCAATAATAGCAACTAAAGGCGTACTATTAATAAAACAAGTACCTCTGATCAGACGGTCTGCACTTGTAGTCTGAGTTCCCGCCAAGGCAAAAACTTTCCCACCAGCTGGAGCTTTCTTCGGTTTCGGACACTTCGTACTGATATGACCAGGTTCACCACAGTTGAAACACGTCACCATATTCTTCCTTGCACAATCAGCTGCGACATGTCCTAAACCTCCACAATTAGAACACTTCCTCATATTTTTTCTGCATTCAAATTGACGATGTCCTAATTCACCACACCTAAAACATATCAGAGGACTAGACATTCCTCCCCCACTTGGCCTTTTCTTAAAATTACCCCTTTGCTTACCCTTATCAGCTGGTGTCACATAAGGACCACTACGAAACGACTGTTTCCCTTTCCTCTCGTTCACACTCTTATATTGAGTAGAACGGGCCTTACTATCCTCCTCATAAATCCTACAACAATCCACCAAATCAGAAAACCTCCTTATGCTCTGATAACCAATTGCCTGCTTTATCTCAGGACGTAACCCGTTCTCAAACTTCACACACTTAGAAAACTCTGTAGTCGCTTCCGCATAATGTGGATAAAACTGCACCAGCTCCACAAACTTAGCAGTATAATCAACAACAGACATACTACCTTGTGTCAATTCCAAGAACTCAATTTCCTTCTTTCCTCTTACATCTTCAGGAAAATACTTCCTCAGAAACTCGATGCTAAACACAACCCAAGTGATCTCCTCCTCTGCAGCTTCCAACACATGACGTGTACCAACCCACCAATCATCAGCTTCTTCCAGTAACATGTGGGTACCCAGTCTCACCTTCAGATCCTCAGCACAATCCATCACTCGGAAGGTCCTTTCAATCTCCTTAAGCCAAATCTGAGCACCATCAGGATCATATCTTCCTTTGAAGACATGCGGTTTGTTCTTCCTGAACTCATCATTCCCAGCAGCATTAGGTGCACCCTACACAACCCGAGCCATAGCTTGCATAGCAGTAGCCAAAGCAGCGTCATTCCTATCAGCCATATTCTGTTCATTTCTAATAACAACAACTATGGTTAAATAAACAGCTCACCGAACCACAAAGACCAACAAGGACTGACACAAACTGACACGGACTGGCTCTGATACCACTTAATGTAACACCCCTAATCTATACCCCCAATAAACAAAGCGATAAATAAAATTCAAAATTTCATCAGAGTATATTTAAAACCTTCACGGCATAGACCGAGGGGTCACATTAATTGAAACAAATACACATACACCTGCTCATATAGATATGCAATAATTCAGGTAGCACATAACCAAGGAACTTAGTTCCTAACACCCACAATTCAGATACAGAATAGAAGCAGAAAATCTGTAACTGAAACTCATATATATACGTCATAAAAAGTTTGTCTGTCATATCCAATATCATACATGTACAATCCAAAAGATACATATACATAATACAAATAATCACACTCGATCTCCCCGACTACCCGGTGCTACATATCAGAGCCGACCGACAAAAGAATGAAGACCTAAGCTTCACAAAAAGACCTCCAGCATCTAATCTGCAATGCCTCATAGAGCATTTAAAAACATCAGAAGGGTGAGAAACACAATCATAATACAATTGCATACAATTATATAATAACACGGAATTACACATATAAAATATTCTCACCACAACTTATACCCGAATTCAAACACAAACAACACAAAGTATATTTCAAATATCCATCACCAAGGTATATCAACCATGCACAATACACATATCGCCAACATATATACATATATCAACTCATCAATTTCATCCAAAATTCCACACACAATCAATCCGTTCATGATTTATGCAAATGCACAGAGACCGACACAACGACTCTATGCAATGCATATGCGGTACCATCCATCCATCATTCTTAACACTAGTTCACTCAGGAACTATTGGAATCATCGCTTGTTACTTAGTGTAACTCCCCGTCGGGCAAATGATGTTCCCCGTCGCTTTCGGTCCTCTTTGTATAAGGCTCACGACATTTATGGATCGCTTTCGGTCCTCTTTGTATAAGGCTCACGATCCGATCTCTTTCGGTCCTCTTTGTATAAGGCTCACGATCGTCTATAATCATCACTTTTAGTCCTCTTTGTATAAGGTTCACGATGTTATAGCGGATTCCCTCTGGAATTGATTCGTCGCTCACACCCACTAGGGAACACGACATCACAAGAATGCATATCATGATGCTTGGCATACAATGACTCATGACATTCAAATGCACACATATATGCAACAATCTCCATCAACAATAATCATGCTTTGTAATTCAAGCCCAAAACAATGCATTTATTTTCCATACGGCCACAAACCATCATCACAACATTTATCACATGCATTTCCATCACACAACAGCACACAAGTCATACAACATTCATATCAACAGCATATTGCATAATACACATCAACTACACACACTTACAATGGTACAAGTTAACAAAATGACACCACTCCAATTCCTGACATAATTAAATCGACCACTAGTCTCAAAACTAATAATATAAGAAAGAAAATGTCAAAATCTTTCCAACGCATCAAACCACGCCTCAAACCGACTCACGGATCAAAAGTTATAAAGAAAACAAATTGGGAAAAGTTGTCATGTTCGCAATGCGAAGCTCCTAGCGAGTCCTTCGCTTCTTCATTCGCAGTGCGAATGTCCCAGCGAACCAAGTCAGAAAGGAAAATAGCCTAAAAAATTCCTAACGTTCGCAGTGCGAACTCCCAGCGAATACTCGTTTTCCCCTTCGCAGTGCGAGTCTACCAGCGAACAGTGGCAGAAAGAAAACAACACAAAATAACACAAAGTTCACAGTGCGAGTCTCTGGAGAATGCTCTCCCTCACATTCGCAGTGCGAATAGCCAGCGAATGCTCGCTTTCCCCTTCGCTAATGGGTTCATAGTGCAAACCTGCGAAAACCAGAAAACCCAGCAGCGCTATTACATAACCCAAAACCATATTTTCCCCACCAAAACACTGCCAAACCAACACATAACAATCAGAACATAATCTAATCATGGTAACAAGTATTCTACCGCATTTACATCGATTTCCAACCGCGAAAACATCGATTTCTACTCGTTTATCTCATTTCGACCTATATTGAAAACCAATAAAACTTCCACACAAACATACATAATCATACACAAACATAGTATAATCGAGTTTCGCACCCTTACTCGATTAAATCGAGTTTGAAAAGTCGGTTGAATCGGTTCCAAGATTTTCCAAGTTTTCTCTCTTTTCTTCTTTCTCTTCTCTTTCCTTCTTTCTCTTTTTCTTCTTCTCTTTTTCTTTCCTTTCTATTTTTCTCTCTTTCTATTTCTATTATATGAAAAATATAATATCTACCCAAACAAAAGACCAAAATACCCCTACACTCAAATATCTCGCAAACGCTCCCAAAACGCGATAAAATATAATCACGGTGAAAAATAACATATTTTCACATAAAAGTCAAAAATAAAATAATATAATAATAAAATAATCAAAACGACTCAATTAAATAAAAATAACTAAAACTGGGGCGTTACAATGAGTCCCACATAGAGTTTCAAGAACTCTAACTTAATTCTAAGTTGTAAGATAAATGGCTCTTAGGAGGCCAAGGGTGAGGATTTCCTTTGACTATGAGGTCAAGGAAGGAAATGGCTCTTAGGAGGCCATGGAGGGACCCTATGAGGTCAAAGGTAAGAGATGGCTCTTAGGAGGCTAAGGAAGTCCTAGGACTATGAGGTCAAGGAGAGATAATGAGCTATCTATGACTTTGAGGTCAATAGAGAGGCTTTCCTTTGGAAGGAAGGGGAGGATAACAACTTTTTATGAGCAAGAATATTACAAGTGAATTGAGATTAAATGAACAATATGAGTTTAAAAAATTAAAGGGGATGCACAACAATTAAGCATGATCAATCTCAAAAGTATGATTCAAACATTTATGTATGGCAAGAGATAGTGAGATAAATCACGACAAAACATGAGCACACACAAATATGATAAAGATAACATCTCCAAGTTTGAAATCAAAGGCAAAATATCCAAGGTAAGAGGCTTAGCAACAAAGCCAAAAGGTACAAACAAAACCTAGAGGAATAACCTTATCCAAGTTCAAGAACCTTCTCAAACAACCCTCTCATACTATAGAAACAATTCTCACAAAAATCTCAAGAAACAAGTGATTTTTCAAAAGAAATTCAAGGCTTAATGAAAAGTTAGATCATGTTTTTTTTTTAATTTAAAAATTAATGTGAAAATAAAATAAAAGTGAAAATAAAATTATGGAAAATTTAATTAAGCATTAAAAAAAGTGTTTATGATTTTTTGGGATTTTTTAAGTAAAAGAAAATATTTTTAATTAATTAGTAATAAAGAACAAAAAAAGAAAAAAGGAGAAATTAAAACGTTTAAAGATAAGACAGTGGGGGTGCAATAATCAGACCCAAATCATGTGCTTGTAGCGTGTGGGCCTCTTGGAGGGGTGCTAAAAGCAACGACCCAGTGTTGGAAAAGCCAAGAGAAAATGAGAAAAAACAATAAAAGGGTGTCTAGGGCGAGGGGGATTCGAACCCCAGACCCCTATGTCACAGCGCGCGCTCTCTACCACTGGGGTGGCTATACATCCATTGTATATGCCACCCCTAAAAACACTTAAACCAAAGCGTAAGGAAAAAGGTGACACATTAACAGAAAAATGTAATAACATGAATAATAACAACTTAAATCAATTGGTCAGGCCACAACTTAAGTGACTAATGGACAAAACAGGTTTCCCACCATTCTCCCACTGCCACGCCATCCTCTCTTTCATACAAACATGCAAAGGCTCCATGAATTCATCGTAAAAAAAAGAAAGGAATAAACAACAAATCATGGTTTCTCCTTATCTTATCCAAACATTATATCCCTCAAAACTTAATCAATTCTAATGAGATAAAACACCAATTTGTAGCCTTCACATAGTAGAACAAAGCTGAACCTTCAGCAACGCAAAATAAACAATAGAATTTAGAGAAAACTAGACACAACAACATGTTTTCGCAACTGACAAAATCTTAATGAGACAAAGCTAAAGTGAACTGAAAGGTTCTAAGCATACCATTCTTTTTGCTATCATTTTTCCAATAAAATTCAACCACCGTCTATGTAACCAAAACCTCACAATGTAACACTTACAACATGGAGAATACTTCAAAACTTAAGCAAACTCACCATAAAGCTTTCAACAAGAACGAAAACAACATGGAACTGTTGTGTTCAGAGCTGGCATCCAACCTCATAAGGTATTATCATGTCAAAATCATTTCCATTGCCAACCTAAACTAGTGTAGATGCAAACAATAATCTAGCCATAGTAGAGGGATCCTCTAAAATTTGTTCATGGCATGGAGTTATGAGTTAAGAGATTGTGAGAGCAAATATTTATCATGCCAACAAACAAACTACATGTTGTTAACCTAGACTAACATGAAATTAACAACTTAAGAGCAGCTCAACCATACAAGTTATAGCATGAAGACATTAACACAATATGTTCCAAATCAAACAAATTGACAGTGCTTCATATGGACAGATAGCTTGAAGGTAGTTTCAAACACATAAGCATAAACATAACGTGTTCCAACCCATCAACAACTGATGGTGCTAAAAATGCATCACACAAACATCCCAAAAAAACAATATGATACGAGTATTAGCATTCAAGTGATTATGATCATGACATCTTGAACATAGAATGAAAGATTGTGAGAGTTACCTAGTGGAATAAGTCCACTGCACCTTCAATCCAAGATCCTGAAAATCCAACAAAGCCAAGCTTCTTCCTCCTTAAGGCAGTCGTGCTTCAACTCTCCAAGAACTCCTTCACTCAAGTGGTGTTTCTCTTTTGAAAATAGTAAGAGATATTCTGAAATATGTTGATTGTTGGTGTCAAATGAATGAGAATCATCCTCCTTTTATAGTGGAGTCTTCTGGTCCATGGTATTGAAGACATGGTGGACAATGGTTTTGTTCAAAGGGGAAATATCACAAAGAAGATTATGCACATCGTTTTGTTCTGAACCTTTATCTTGTGCCAAGTGAGACTTTGTAGAGGTTGCTTGAACTTAGGGCTTGGTCAGACAAATGAAAAGGCATGGACCAGTGGATTAAGGTGTGTGAACTAAGTACATGCTAGTCATTTATTTTGCACCATGGTACATTTCCATCTGCCAACTATCAAAGTACAAAAGGTTGTACTTTTGAAACCTCCTTTGCACGGTTTTGGTGGCTTTTGTGGTTAGGAACTGATGTGAAAGAACTCAGCACTTGTACTTGCCATAATCTCTGGCTCAGATTTGTTTAAATCACAAGGCATAGTTTGCAAAGAACTAAACCATGTTATGCTCTTCATCACACGAGCATGCCTTAACTAATGGACCAAACATCATGCCTTTGGATTTTTTGGAAAAAAAATATGTAATAGAACACTTATGTGTTGCTGGCAAGTTAGATTGTGTCCAGAAACATGTAAGAAATGTGCCAAAAGATGGATGTAGCAACAATGATAAAAATCTGAATTTTTTTCTAAGTGTAACATTTGTAACATGGCCACTTTGGTGCAACATTTCTTGATGATGAATGCTCCATTTCATGAGTTCTTTGGCTCCTTGAAAAGTAGACATTTGATAGAACATTTTTCATGTGGAAATCTATTTGAGACGAGGTTTGTATCATTGAGAAACAATGTCCTAAAGTCATGCACATGAGTTGACAAAAAGACTTAGAAAATTTCTAAGTTATTGAGTTTTTTACAATTTGAAGCACCTAACTTTAAAGTATCATAACTTGAGATTGATTTATCCAAATGAGGAGTTCTACACATGCTTGGAAAGCTTGAAGAACAGGGAACAACTTTCATGCCCAAAGATTTTTTATTTGAAGCATGGAACTAGGTGAAAAATTGAGTTAAAGATGGATAAAAATTAGGGTGAAAATGACCAAAATTTCACTAAGTCCCAAAGGCAACTTAAATTCCAAGTTTCATAAATTAAGCATCATGCATTTTTTGAAGAAAGGTCCTCTAATACACTTTGAAGTTCATGGAAAGAGCTTCCATTTGAGCTTTGAATCAATCAAATTATATGTGTGGTTTGAAAGTTTGACCTTCCCAATTTTGCACAAGAAGTGAATTTTCCACACTTAGAAAGTTTCAAAGACCAAACATTGCCCTCTTTGCAAGAAACCTCTCAAAACTTGATTTCTCATGCCCTAACTCAACAATTAGACATGTCATGATGGATTTAAGACTTGAATGTTTCATCTTGGATCAAAATCTCAAATGTCAAAGCCTCAGTCAAACCCCTAATTCCTCAAGAATACAACATGGATGATCTCTGATGATCTTGCTTCTTCAATCTCTTCCAAGACTCATAGATGGTCTCTAGGGATGTCTGTTACCACATGCAATCATGTCCCAGGGCTTGGGAACATATCTTGATCAACATCAAGGGCAATAGCTAACTTGTCTTGACAAAACCCTAGTTTTGAGGCATAGAGAACTTGTGGCTCAAGGTATTTGTAATAAGAACCAAACACACTTGACTTCTTGTTGAATTGGACCTCTAGGATGTATGTGAACTCAAATAGCTGCATTTGGAGCCCCAATATCTTTCTTGAACATATGACTTCCTTGAATCATATGAGAGCTTGGCTTAGGAGACCTTGCCCTCTTCTTTGTGTAAGTCCTGGATTTCACATAAGAACAAAACTTGCAAGATGAGGTTGTTAGTTAACAATGCATAGATGATTGAATCTAAATGTCAATGTAAGATGTTATGATATATAAGGGGTAAAATTTGGGGTACAATAGTTGCCCCTATTTAGATAGCTTTATCGGATGGCACGAGGAATGGAAATCCTCGGGGCATCAAGGTGAAAAGGTGTTTAAATATAGCAAACCGACAATTTTGCCCTTAGATGGAATGCAGATGCTAAGGACAGGCTACAGACATGCATATCCTGACATGCCATGAAATTCTAGTATGATGATATGATGCCATGATAGGGCAGAGATGCAGATAAATAAGACACCAGAGGATAAAAGAGCAGACCAACACAGGTGAGCTTCATTGGGGAAGGATGAAGGTTAGTATCCATGAGGAAGACTCACTGGGGATACAGGCTGACCGACAAAGGAGACTTACTGGGGAGATTCCAAGGAAACACTGGGGATAGAAAAGTAAAGGGGAAAATCCTACAGGTCCTCACTAGAGATAGGGGCCAAAGAGGTGTTCTCCACTGGGGAAAGACCCAGGGAGATGGATGACAGGTTCATAGGTGACCGGAAGACACTGGGGAAATAAAACACTCTTCTTACTGGGCATGAAACCAGAAGGAATACAGGATCTCCACTAGGGATTAACTTGAAATAAAAGGATAGACACCCAAATAAAACAATTTCTGGGGATTTCTTATACTGAAGAGTTCAAACGGGATATTCAAGAAAAACCAGAAAGGACAGAGACAAACACAAGCTTTGCGTGCGCCAAATGATGAAGATCACCAGGACTTTTAAATAGATATTGATAATGAATGAATCTCTGCTGGGAACAAGATTAAAGTGCCAATCATGATTGGACTTGGGCACCAATATGAGTTGGTTTAGATTGAGGTTCACAGTTGACCTGATGTTTTGGTTCATAGCTCACCAAGGTTCATAGTTGACCGGAGATTTTAGGTTCATAGATGACCTGAGGTTAAGGTTCATAGTTGACCCGATGTTCTGGCTCATAGCTGACCAAGGTTCATAGTTGACCGGGGATTAAGGTTCACAATTGACCTGATGTTTTGGTTCATAGCTGACCAAGGTTCATAGCTGACCGAAAACAAATAATACTAGCAATTACTGGACTTTGGGTTCATAGATGACCAGATGTTTAGGTTTATAGCTGACCTGAAACAAATAATGCCAGCGATTACTGGACTTTAGGTTCATAGCTGACCAAAAACAAATAATGCCAGTAATTACTGGACTTTGGGTTCATAGGTGACCAAATGTTTAGGTTCATAGCTGACCTGAAACAAACAATGCCAGTAATTACTAGACTTTAGGTTCATAGATGACCGGATGTTTAGGTTTATAGCTGACCTGAAATAAATAATGTCAGCGATTACTGGACTTTAGGTTCATAGGTGACTTGATATTCTAGGTTCATAGCTGACCAGAAACAAACAATGTCAGCAATTACTGGACTTTAGGTTCATAGGTGACCTGATATTTTAGGTTCATAGCTGACCAAGGTTCATAGTTGACCTGAGGTGTTTAGGTTCATAGTTGACCAAGAAATAAACAATGCTAGCGATTACTGGACTTTAGGTTCATAGGTGACCTGAGTTTTGGTTCATAGCTGACCAAGGTTTTTAGGTTCATAGCTGACCGGGGATTTTGGTTCATAGCTGACCAAGAAATAAACAATGCTAGCAATTACTGGACTTTAGGTTCCCATATGAGGAGATTAAGTATCAGATAGGTCAGCAATGGGTTTGCATAAAAGAAGATTAGACTTCCTGGGGAATATGAATAAGCATATCTGGAGCACACAGTTGAAGACCGAACGTAAGCTAGACACGGATAAAGATCCATAGATCAACAAACTGAGGTAAAGGGAGGTGAAGACCCACAAGAAAAACACACCCAAATGCAAAGATGCACAATGCTATGGTATGATGTGAATGCTCAATGATATGCAAGGGACGACTCTATTGAGAGACGACGGACTGGGAAGGAGGAGTAGATAGATGGCACATCTACTGCAAGGAGTCACACTGAATCTGACGAGAATCAACAGCTTGGAGTCAATCTGGGAATATGTTTCTTTCATTTGAGGAAGTAAAGTTTTCCACATTCAACAAACATCTATGAAGATACTGGGGAGAAGTCATTTGTATCTTGGTAGTCAGTTCTTACTGAAATGTCTGATCCAATAAGTATTGCCAATTTTTCTTTAATGACGAGCTCACATCAGATGGTTTAACAGTGCTTTCGTCGTAAAAAGAATTTCTGAGGGAGGCAAATGATTTCATTAAATTGTCCCTAGTGCCAAAGGAAATTATATTTTCATTGTGTTTTCTTAACAGAATTAAAAAAAACAATTTCCGCTTTCAAAACCGTTATTAAGAAATAAGTGAAGTTTTGCATAACAAGAAAATAATAGAGAAGTGATAGATATCAAACAAAGAATGGTTCAAAATTTAATTTCATTAGAATGATAACTTGCCAATAGCGAAGCTCCATGGAAAATTACAATTAGAAAAAATGGCAATTTGGGAAAAGGTTACATTCAATGACCACTAATGTCCCTAACGACTAAGAGTCCTAAGGAATGAACTTTGCTGCTGATGAGGGCAAATGAACTTGAACTTCTTCATGAATTCCTTGATGTAGGTGACAACCCTGTCTGATACAGTGAAACACCTTTGTCCCTAACTTTTGCCTGGACCGCCCTTTCAGGTTTTCAGTCCACTGGGACGCTCTTTTTTTCCTAGGCCGCCCTTTCGGGTTTTCAGCCTAGCGAGCTCTTTTCTTTTTATTTGATCCCTAACTTTTACCTGAGTCTCCTTCATAGGTTATGACCCACCGAGATACCCTTTTATTTCCTAAGTCGCCATTTATGGTATTCGACTTAGAGGGCATTTTTAGGCGTAATACTTTCGTACTAAGTCAGTATTCACAGGGTGTGCAAGTTGTTCACCATCCATCGTTGTAAGGAATAAGGAACCTCCTGAGAAAACGGTTTTCACCACAAATGGTCCATCATAGTTGGGCGTCCATTTTCTGCGAGCATCCCATTGAGATGGTAAGATCTTCTTGAGTACAAGCTCTCCTTCTCTGAATTCTCGGACACAGACCTTCTTGTCAAATGCTCTCTTCATTCTTTTCTGATACAAGTGACCATGACACATGGCAGTCAGTCATTTCTCATCGATGAGGTTCAGCTGGTCATATCTCTCTTGGACCCATTCTGCTTCATCAAGCTTGGTTTCCATCAGAATTCTCAGAGACGGTATCTCCACCTTAATAGGAAGAACAACATCTATTCCATATACTAGAGAAAAGGGAGTTGCCCCTGTCGAAGTTCGAACCGAAGTTCTGTATCCATGCAAGGAAAATGGTAACATTGCATGCCAATCCTTATAAGTCTTGACCATTTTCTGCAGGATCTTTTTGATGTTCTTGTTAGCAGCTTCGACAGCTCCATTCATCTTGGGACGATAGGGTGAAGAATTGTGATGCTCAATTTTGAAATTGTTACACAACTCCTTCATCGTTTTATTGTTCAACTTTGTCCCATTGTCAGTTATGATTCTGTTAGGGATTCCATAACGACAGATGATATTATTCTTGATAAAACGGGCAACCACTTGCTTGGTCACATTGGCATAGGACGCAGCTTCGACCCACTTTGTGAAATAGTCAATGGCCACTAGAATGAAACGACGACCATTAGAAGCTTTCGGCTCAATAGCCCCAAACATGTCAATGCCCCACATAGAGAAAGACCAAGGGGATGACAACACATTCAGCAATGTTGGAGGAACGTGCCTCTTATCAGCATAGATCTGGCACTTATGACATTTTCTGGCGTATTGGATACAATCAGCTTCCATAGTCAACCAATAATACTCAGCCCTTAAGATCTTCTTAACCATGGCATGCCTATTGGCGTGAGTACCAAAAGCTCCTTCATGAATTTCGTGAAGCAACATGTCTGCTTCTCGTTTATCAACACATCTCAGCAGGACCATGTCGTGATTTCTCTTGTAAAGTACATCATTGTTGAGGAAGAACTTGGATGATAGCCTTCGCAAAGTTTTCTTGTCAAGACTGGAAGCATTGACAGGATACTCTTGAGTCTTCAGAAAATTCCTGACGTCGTGAAACCACGGTTTCCCATCCTCTTCTTCTTCAACTGACTGACAATAGGCTGGTTCAGTCTTGCGCTCAATACTAATGAGCGGTGCTTTATTAACAAAGTTAACTTCCCACATTAAAGCTAACATGGCTAGGGCATCAGCTATGTGGTTTTCTGAATGCGGGATGTGACGGAAAGTAATCTCATCAAAGTACCGAATCATTTCCACAATGTAGTCACGGTATAGGATCAATTTCTTGTCCTTAGTCTCGCATTCGCCTTTGACTTGATAGATAACTAAAGCAGAATCACCAATGACTTCTAGAATCTTGATTCTGAGGTTAATTGCAACTTCCAAACCCAAGATACACGCTTCATACTCAGCCACATTGTTCGTGCATTCAAAGTATAACCTTGCAGTGAAAGGTGTATAACCACCATCAGGGTTTATCAACATAACACCCACACCATGTCCTTTGTAGTTGGAAGAACCATCGAACATCATTTTCCATCTAGAACCGGGTTCAGGACCTTCATCAGGCCCTGGCTCTTCACAATCCTTTACCACCATGATGTCTTCATCGGGAAAATCAAATTTGAGGGGCTCGTAGTCTTCAACAGGTTGATCTGCAAGGTATTCTGACAAAAGACTTCCCTTTATAGACTTCTGAGTGACATACTGGATATCATATTTTGACAAGAGCATGTGCCAATGAGCAAGTCTTCCTGTTTGAGCAGGCTTCTCAAAGATATACTTTATCGGATCCATTTTGGAGATCAATAAAGTAGTGTGACATATTAGATACTGCCTCAAACGTCTGGCGGCCCATGCTAAAGTACAACAGGTCTTCTCAAGCAGTGAATAACGGCTTTCGCAATCAGTGAACTTTTTGCTCAAATAATAGATGGCATGCTCTTTGCACCCAGTTTCATCATGTTGGCCCAAAACACAGCCCATGAATCCTTCTAACACAATCATGTACATGAAGAGAGGTCTTCCAGGAATCGGAGGAACCAAGAATGGTGGTTCTAGCAGATAATTCTTGAGTTTATCAAAGGCTTGCTGACATTCAGAATTCCACTCTACAGTCTGGTCTTTACGGAGTAACTTGAAGATTAGCTCACAAGTGGGAGTCGGGTTGAAGATGAATCTGGAGATGTAGTTCAGACGGCCCAAAAAACCTCTTACTTGAGACTCGGTCTGCGGAGCAGGCATCTCTTGAATAGCTCGCACCTTGTCAGGGTCCACTTCAAATCCTCATTGACTAACGATAAAACCAAGCAGCTTTCCTGATCTGACAACGAAAGTACATTTGGCGGGATTCAACTTCAGCTGATATTTTCGGAGTCTCTTGAATAATTTCAGAAGATGGTCCAAATGCTCCTCCTCACTTTGAGATTTAGCAATCATATCATCCACATACACTTCAATTTATTTATGGATCATGTCATGGAATAAGGTCACCATAGCTCTTTGATAGGTTGCCCCTGCTTTTTTTAAACCGAAAGGCATGACTTTGTAGCAATAGGTTCCCCATGGAGTGATGAATATAGTCTTATCCATATCGGCTAGATCCATTTTGATCTGATTGTAGCCTGAGAAACCATCCATAAAGGAGAAAACTGCAAATCGAGCTGTATAACCCACAAGAGTATCGATATGCGGCAGAGGGAAATCGTCCTTAGGACTAGCTTTGTTGAGATCCCTATAATCTACACACATTCGCACTTTACCATTCTTTTTCAATACATGCACGATGTTGGCTACCCATTCAGGGTACTTGGAAACTGCTAAGAAACTTGCATCCAGTTGTCACTTGACTTCATCTCTGATCTTGAGAGCCATGTCAGGTGTACTTCTTCGAAACTTCTGTTTCACCGAAGGACATTCAGGTTTGAGCGGTAGCTTATGAACCACTATGTCTGTATCCAAGCCAGGCATATCTTAATAAGACCATGCAAAAACATCCACATATTCTTCAAGAAGCTGCACTAACCATTGTCTGATTTCTACCCCAAGCATTGCCCCAACCTTTACCTCTTTCTTGACCTCGTCGGTACCAAGATTCATGATGTCGACTTGTTCCTCATGTGGTTGAAGATCCGTGTATTGATACTCACACATCTCGGCCAAATCATCAACGACCTCATAATCCTCCTCATCTTCAGCTTGATAAATAGGTGAATCAAAGTCGATAGTGAGAGTAGGGTCATTGAATACAATGGGTTTGGGATTTATTCTGCATGATGGAGGGACTTATCTTATTAAAATGCACAAAAATCAAATGCAAGAAAAGATTGCCATTTTTCCTTAAAAGCAAAAACAGTAAATAAAGACAAAATAATTTAACACAACATCAACTTCATTGATTAATAAGAACTAAAAGCGGTGGCCCATACAAAATAATCCGCTAGCTTTGGGCAAAGCTACAGAATTGAAAATAACAACAAAAGCAAACGAATTACTCTGGCATAGGGTACAAGACAGGGATCTCAATAGCCTCCCAATTACTTAATGCGGCGTCACACAGAAAAACCAAGTGGCTAATGTCATCGTCTTCAGCATCTTCAATGATTGCATTAACTTGATGTCCTCCAGTGACAAATACCTCTTGAATCGTCTTCGGTCTTCTCATTGTCGTAGCAGTAGCTGTCTCACCGCGAGTTGGTTTGTAACCCAACCCTTGGTATTTCTTCCTCTCTTGAATCTCGATTACTTTGCCCCAGCCTTCGGGTACACCTTCTTGTAAGGCAGATAACATACTCTTAAAAGAATCAAAAGATGGATGGTTTGAGGCCACTGGCTCTTCATTGTCAATCATAACAGCATTAGCTATCTGAAGAGCTTAGAAAGAGGTTTCCAAGGCGTCTTCATCAGCTTCAATGTATCGGAAAGAGGATAGGTTACTAACCATTGGATCTTCTTCACCATGGATAATGACCAATTTCTCATCAGCTACAAATTTCATCTTTTGATGCAAAGTCGATGTCACGGCACCGGCTCCATGAATCCATGGTCTACCCAACAAACAACTGTAAGCAGGATTGATATCCAAGACTTGGAAAAGGATTTTGAACAGCTGAGGACCAATCAAAATAGGTAACTTAATCTCTCCCATCACTGATTTTCTCGAGCCATCAAAGGCTTTGACAACGAGTGAAGTGGGTTTCATTACAACCCCATGGTTAGACAACTTTTCGAGGGTCCTTTTTGGTAGAACATTCAGAGATGAACCGGTATGCACAAGAACTTTGGCCAATGTATCCTGTTGACACTTCACTGGTACATGCAAGGCAAGATTATGGTTTCGACCTCCTCGAGGTAACTCTTCATCACTGAATCTGAGCGTATTGCAGGCTGTGATGTTAGCAATGATGTGATCAAATTGTCCAGCAGTAATATCTTGGACCACGTGCGCTTGGGCTAGTATTTTCTGCATGGCTGCTCTATGGGTAGGTGAATTCACTAGTAGAGACAAAATTGAAATCTTGGATGGAGTTTGGTGAAGCTGATCCACCACCTTGTAATCACTTTTCTTAATGATTCTTAGGAACTCATCATCTTCTTCTTTGGTAACTGCCTCCTTTCCATTGTCCTTAGGGGGCACGTGAACAACAGTCTCTTTAGGCACAGCTTCTTTGAACAGAGGAGCGTAAACTCTACCACTACGGGCCATCTTTCCAGTTCCAACTATGTTGGTCACCTCTTCATTAGTGGTTCCCACTTCATTCCATGGAACCACTTCTTCACATCTTCTGTCAACCACTGTATTCTCATAATTCCACGGTATAGCTTTTGTATTTCTGAACCGGAATGGGACGGGTTGTTGGATGTTGCTTGGCTTTGAGTGATTGGCAGCGGAAGCAACAACGGATTCATAATTCTTAAAAATTGGTACTGACTTATTAAACACAGGGATCGCAGAACCAGACTTTGGTATGTTGAAAACAGGCACTTTTTCCTTCGATTTTGGCAAGTTGAACACATGCTTAATTACTACAACCTCATCCTTCTTTTCTTTTCTAAACACCTGCAAAAATCCTTCATTAATCAAACTCTGAATGTCGTATCGGACCAATTGGAAACCTTTGACGCTGACATTACACTCTTCGCAACTACCATGACAGACTTTAACCAACCCAACTTCAAACAATTTAGCGTGGAAGATCTTGACAGGAGTTTTGATTTTTGATGCGTCCATTATTAACACCTCGTCCTTCTCATCTTCAATGGCATTAGTATTTCTGTGTGTAGGCAATGGATTTCTTTTCACGTTTGGTTGATTATCTGCAAAAGATAGGATCTTCTTTTCCATCAACCTTTTCACAACATGTTTCAATGCTAGGCAACCCTCCAAGTCATGATCGGCTCCCTCCTGATGAAAAGCACAATTGAAATTAGGATTATGGAATGGAAAAGACTTCTCTGTAGGTGGACCCAGAGGTCTGGTAACAATAAGTCCTTGTTGTACTAATGAAGGATAGAGCTCAGTGTAAGGCATTGGTATGGGCGAAAATGTGGTCGTTCCCCCTTGTCTTCTGTAGGGAGCATTCTGCTGAGGAGCTTGTTGTCTTTGTTGTTGATAATTCTGAGCATTCGGTACCTGTTGATAAGCTGGCTGCTATTGATAGGTCGGCGCTTGCTGCGCTGCTTGATGATTGAAGGTAGGTGTTACAACTGTTACATAGTGTTGTGGAGCATACTGCATGGTGTAAATCGGTTGTTGAGTAAAGTTCGAAACTGTCTGCTGTTGATAAATAGGTTGTTGTTTTCACCTTGGGTTCCTTTTATTCCATGCTGTGATAGCGTTGGTCTCTCCTTATTTCTTCTTGTGGGAGTGACTAGGAGGTTTCTTGGGGTTGGTACTGGTTGAACTGCTTGAGGAACTGACTACTTTTCCGCTTTTCAGCCATGCTTCTACTTTTAGGCCTACAACAACAATATCAGTGAAGTTGGCGCTGACACTACTGATCATCCTTTCGTAGAACTCTAGCTTCACAGTGTCTACAAACCAATCAGCTAGTTCTTTTTTGGACAAAGGTGGTTCTACCTGAGATGCTGTCTCTCTTCAACGCTGCGCGTACTCTTTAAAGGACTCGGAATTGCTTTGAGTCATGCTCAACAGTTATCTACAATCTGGTGCCAAGTCCATGTTATATTTGTAATGCTTTACAAAAGCATCTGTTAAATCTTGAAAACAACGGATTCTAGATTGGTCCAGACTTAAGTACCATTTGGCAGCAACCCCTTTTAGACTATCTTGGAAGTAGTGGATCATCAACTTATCATTGTCCATATATGCAGCCATTCTTCGGAAATACATAATCAGATGTGACATAGGACACGGTACACCTGAGTATAAGTCGAAATTGGGTAGTTAAAACTTGGGTGGAATCACCAAGCCTGAAACTAAGCATATGTCTTTAGCATCAGTACTAAATACATTGCTCCCTTCCATTGCTTTCATTTTCCTCTGTATTGTCTCTACACTTTCTTCCAGCCTCTCATGTCGATCATCTCCCTCTTCAGACATCTCAGGGTAATCATAAACTGGATGTGGGTTGTGAAAAACCAGGTGTACTTGAGTTTGTACTACTGCTGGAGTAAAGGTAAGGATGTGTAGCGAGCGATTTTGGACGTGGTTCTTAAGCACTGTCGCTCTGGGGTACTACAGGTCGATTCATTTTTTATCCTATTGAGCTAATTAAGTAAGGGAAATAGATGTCTCCAATTAACCCTATTTGCATACTGAGTTTGAACAGCGGTCTATTAGGTTACGGATGCTATGTGGATGTGGGGCCCAATCTTCGGTTATTTTGCTAAGAACACAGTGTCTGGATTATTTGCGAGGTTTTTGATAATGTGTTTAAATTTGGTGCTTTTGGGTTGATTTGGTGGAGATACTGGATTTTAGGTTTTTATGATTAGTATGCTCGCTAAGATTTTTTTTAATCTTATGCCTACATATTCCCGTTTGATGAAATAGGGAAATCAGAGCGATCGTAGTTCCTCCTATTCTATGGGAGGAAAAAGGTCGTTTTGGTGACTTGTTCAAAGCCCAAGACGTGAAGCTAAAGGTGGTTTGTATCTTGTTCAAAGCCTAAGATGGGAAGCTGAAGGGTCTATTTGTATCTTGTTCGAAGCCCAAGATGTGAAGCTAAAGGGTTTTGACTTCATAGAGAATTTGTCATCTCTAAAGAGGATCTGTTTGCCACAACTGTTGGGTGACTGGTTATAAAGGAGAATTACTTTAACCGGGATATGTGAATCCAGCAATGCCATAATTTCCTTTATAGGGGATTTTTAACCTGAAGGAGAAGACTTTAACTCAGTTTAGAGCAATGCCATCTTTCCTTAGGAATTTTTCATGCTAAAAGAGGGACGGTGGCGTGGATGTAAATAATCCAGAGGCTTGCCGCTTACAGCAATTAGATGAAGGAAAAGGAGTTATTGATGTTTGTATATTGTGAACGAGGCACAACTTTTGATGCTAAAAGGTTGATTGACTCAACCGGGGTTTTCTTATACAAAGCCTAAGAGGAGGCTATTTACCTAATAAGAGGGTGTTCTTATGTGTCTCGTACGAAGCCCGAGAGAGAGCCTAAAAGGGTTGACTCAACAAGATAGTGTTTTTGTATGTGTCTTGTACGAAGCCCAAGAAGGAGGCTAAAGGTATTTGACTCAACAAGAGAGTCTTTGTACCTCGTACGAAGCCCGAGATGGAGGCTAAAAATGTTTGACTTAACAAGAGGGTCTTTTATACTCAACATGAGAGTGATTTTTATCTCGTACGAAGCCCGAGATGGAGGCTAAAAGGTGTGAATCTACAAGAGAGTCTTTTATACTCAACAAGAGAACGTGAAAAGGTGAGCTCCACTGGGGAGAATCATTGTACAAAGCCCAAGAGGAGGCTAGTGTGCTGGTGACTGTTTCAGTTTAGTGACAGGCCCAGTATGTTGGATAAAGAGAAAATCAGTTCTTATATGGGTAATGTTGTGCTTAGGGATTGATTGAAGGATCAGGATTATTTCCTGTTCTTTAAGGAAATGGGAAATCCCAAAAGGTATGGAGGCTGTCCAAGTCTACGGGTGTTTTGAGAAATCGATTCTCAGGTAGTGAATGATCTTTGTATGATGCCTAAGAGAAGGCTGGTATGTTAAGGGATGAAGGTCAACCCATTAACTGGTCTGACACTTGACTTAGAAAGACAGCTCTAGCAAATTGATGACTAGGTTCTCTTCCTATATCTGTAGAGGTCTCTGGGTCCTTGTACTAAGCCCAAGAGAAGGCACGAGAGCTTTTAAGAAGCCGAAGGGTCCTTGTACAACGCCCAAGAGGAGGCGGGGATGCTTTTAAGAAGCCTGTGGGTCCCCAAACCCCGAGAAGTTCAAGACATGCTATTCACCGAGAATAGATCAAGCCAGGAAAGTTCGAGAATTTGGAAGAAACTCAAGAGATGCCATTCATGGAGAAAAGATCATCTCTGAGGAGTTAGAGTTTCTTTGACGATTTCTAAGGGTGACAGTCTGAGAAAGGGTTCACCGAGAATGCTGCCTTTCACGGCTCCATATTGTTTAACCCCAAGAGGAGGGAAGACCGTGTCTTGTAATCCTATGGGGATCTAGTTTTGTTTGTATTTAAGAGTGACTAACAAGGCTTTACCTAGTTCTAGATGTAGTTGTCGGGGAAAAATCTAAATAACTATACTAGTATTACATATTTGATATTTGACAAGTATATAAAAGTTTGTGAAAGAAGACTTACAGTGAGCAGCCCCACAATACAGTTATATATATGAGAGCGGATAAAGAAAGCGGGTAAACACTTACTCAGTTGTAGAGCTTCCATGCTGTTTGGTTAGTGCGTTCAACGAAGAGAGCTTTGATAACAATATTATATTCAAAATCAAAGGAGAAAGTGCTTTGGAAAGATTGTTGCGGCTTACAGCTCAAGGAGAGGCCCAAGGTTTTATCAGTGATTGCACTGTTGTTTTGAAATTGTACAGGGACTTATACAAGTGACTGAGGCCCAAAAAGGTTTTCTGTACAAAGAGCTGGGTCTTACACTCTCTCAAGAGGCCCAAAGGTTTATTTTTGTACAAGTGGTGGGGCTTACAGCTCAAGGAGAGGCCCAAAAGTTTTGTTTTAAAAGGCGACGATCGCGTCGAAATTTTTGGTGGTATCAGGAGTTATACAATACACTGAGGCCCAAATTATTTTGGTTTTCAAAAAGGGTTGGGTCTTACACTCTACTAGAGGCCCAATTATTTTTAAAGAATGGGGCTTATAACACAAGGGTAGGACCAAAGGGTTTGATTTTTGAACTGGCGATTGCGCCAAGATTTTCTTTTAACGCAGAGGGACTTATACAATATCTGAGGCCCTAAATTGTTTTGGTTAAAAGGGGATTGGGTCTTACACTCTATTAGAGACCCAAAGTGTTTAAAAGTTTTGTTTGAGTGAAAATCAAAGAAACCCTAAATTTGTTTTCTTTTAAAAGGAAATATTTAAAGAAAATCAAATAAAAATGATAAAAATACCAAATGAGTTTGAATAAACCACTTGTGATTTTTTTTGAAGGTTTGAAAATGAGGTTTTAATCACAAGATAAATTAAAACTCATTAGGTTTTGATTTTCAAAGTAAATATTCACTTTTAAATGTTTAAAAACAATTAAAAAGGAATTTATTCAAAAAAATACTAATTATATTAAATAACTAATATAAATTTGATTTTTTTGTGGAATAAAATATTTCAACATTTTTGTGATTTTTTGCAAAAAGAACCAATAAAAAATAATTAAAATTGGGGGAGTTATTGATTTTTCAAATCATTAAAAATAATAAGAAAAAGAATAAAAAAGTGGAGAAAATAGCAAAAAGAGGATCTGGGGCGAGGGGGATTCGAACCCCAGACCTCTTGTGTATAGGGCGCGCGCCTTACCACCGGGGTGGTGATACATCCGTTGATTGAAATACAACCACAAATATACAAGGCTTGCCTTGTTTTTGGCCTGGCCCAAGGCAAGGCAAGATTTTGGTTGAAAACGTGAAGGCCATAACTTTCTCATTTCTCCATGGATTGGGACAAAATTTAGGTCTATCCTGCCTAGAATTTCACAAGGAATCCAATGGTGGTGGTATTTTTTTCAGATCATGCTCCTATTGAAAAACCCGATAGTGGTTTTGAAATAGGCCTTGATTTGCATTTTCTATGCCATCTCTTGGTACAAGCATGAATTACATGATAAATTGGTGCAAACACAACACATATAACATGTATAAGAGATGCATGATCAGTGAACATCAAAAGAAAGCATGATTCAAAGAATCCAAGTTGTGATGCTTACCTCTTTTTGGAGCTTTTGTGCAATGTGCCAAGCCACTTGTACCAGAAATGATTTGATGCTTTGAACAACCTCAAATGATCTCTTAGAAGCTTTTAGGATGGTTGGAATCAGCTGGAAACCTCAGGAACAAGTTTGAGCTCTTTCTTGCAAAAGGGGCAAAAGTGGCCAAAATAGCAACTCCCTCAAATGGTGTTCCAGTTGGGGGGAACCATTTGGGACAGTTCAAGGATGATATTTGGAGTGTGTTTGAGGTTTTATCTGGTTTGGAAAGTGACTGAATCAAGACATGGCTTGAAAAATCCACAAAAGTCCTATTTTGAGGTTTTGAGATGTGACTTTGTGATTTTGGTGTTACAGGTCACTTGTGAGAGTTTGGACGGCTTAGATATGATATATTAGATGCGTTTGGATTATAAGCTGTGGTGGAATTGCTTTCTAACTCAAAAACTCAGAGTTAACTTGCTAAAGAAGGTATTTTTGCCCAGAGAAAGAGATTTTGAGGAAAGCAAGTGTTGTAGTGCATTGGCGTACTCAAACTGAACACAATTGAGCTCTATTTATAGTAGAGCAACTTTGTTTTGGCTGCAATAGTGAATGGTAACTGCAACAGAGGTTTGACCAATGTTGAGCAATGAGAATCCAAGTCTCCTCTAGCCATTGACTAGAGGTTAGGGCACAGGCTGCTGGTCCCCTTGGTCTTGGATAAGTCTTGACTGAATTTAGTTGGAAATGGCTTAGTCCATGCCACCTTGGTGCTTCCATTGAATGCTCCAAAACAAAATTGGAGTCTTGTCCCTCTTTTAGGCATTTCTAGGTTTGGCATGCTATTTTTGGTTCCAAAGACTTGGGAGGCTTGGGATCAGAGTTGGTTCCTCCTTGGTCCCCCCTTGAGGTGTTCAGATGGATAGAGTTGCTTGCCCTTTGCAAAATTTGAGCAAATCGAACAAAACTCCAAAATCTGCCTTGCCATGACAGTTTGCAGCAAGGCATATTGGCATTGTCATATCTCATGGCTCAAGTGGACTTTGATGGAGTTCTTGGCCATTTTGGAAAGCCCTCATATGATACAACAACAGTTTGATCATAATTGATTTTGATACTTTTTGGATCCAAGTGAAAAATGCCTCTACATTTGGAAAAAAGTAAGGCAGATTCTGACTTAGTGAAAATTTCACTAAGTGTTGGAAAAAAGTGACATTTTCACTTTTTGTGATTTTGATCATTCCATAACTTAAAATCCATGAGGAATTGGAATGAGTTGTGTTTGAAGCTTTTGTAGAGGGCCATGAGAGCTACAAATCCAGCTTTGAATGGGGAAAAATGGCCTTGTTGTTTAGGAGCTATGATCCTCCAAAGTTGGTACCCTAGCCACTTTGTTCCATAACATAGAAAAATTTCTAAGTTTTTATGGTTACCCCTTTTACAAGTTATCCCACTTTTCTTGATTTTTCTTGATGAATGATGATTCCAATCACACATTAACATCATTTTAGGGTTAAGGAACCATAATTGTGAAAAATCTCAAAAAGTCAAAGTTTACTTTTGTGCACAGTTGACTTTTTATCAGATGAATTCCAAACTGTGCGATCCTCTATGAAATCAAGTCCTTGACCTAAATCAAACTTGATGGATTGATTTCATAGGTGTTTTAGGGTGTATTAAATCATGTCCCAAGGTTTGGGAGCATGTCCTGGTCAAAAGTCAAAGGCACTGTTGACTTTTTCCTCAAAACCCTAATTGTGGTTCTGATGAATTTGAAACTTGTTGCCCAAGCTTCTTGGATCAATCCATTGTTGCAAATGGATCGATGTGGTTTATTAGAGACCCACAAATCATGTCTTGAGGTCTAGGCTCATGTTTTGTCCCAAAAGTTAACTTAGGGGTGAATTAGGTCAAGAAACCCTAATTCCTGATTTTTAGTGAATGCATCCCCTGAGGCTAAATTGACTTGATGATTGGGTCCATGAGGTTCCATGGGGTATATTAGGTTATTCTTTGAAGCATTGGCTCATGCCCAGAGGAAAATTCTCATCTGGAGGCCATGGTCGACCAAATCCTAATTTGGTGACACTAGCGATCTTGAGGCTTAATCCACTCAGAATGTTGCAACCTTGTGCTTGATTCTTGCTGTGGGAGTCCTCTTGATCCATTGTGGATGTTTGAGAGGCTAGAAAAGTTGAAGATCATGTCATTCCTTGATTGATCCTTTATCTAAGAGCTCTTAGAGGGCTTGAAACCCTAATTATTGATTGTAGTGGATGCTCAACCATCTTCGGGGAGACTAATGAGGCATAATGATACACCCATATTGTGATGATGATTTGCACAATGATGGGAAATCTTAGTGGTCAAAATTTGGGGTATGACAGATGCCCCTATTTAATCTTCTTGGACCCGAAGGTGTGAATGGCAAAGATATTCGGGCATTCAGGGTGCAAGAGGATTAAATATCGGAATACCCGAAATTTTGATGGTGGTTATGAATGGAAGTTTGCCCATCCATCTTCTTTCACTAAGCAATGATGCTTAGAAAAGGTAAACTTCCCCTCGATCCTGGTCTTCAGCCAAGGAACTGGTCTCGGTTTTCTTTTGAAATAAACTTCCCCTTCGATCCTGGTTTCCTACCAAGGAACTGGTCTAAGTTTCTGATGTAAACATCTCCTCGATCCTGGTTTCCTACCAAGGAACTGGTCTAAGTTTCTGAAATAAACTTCCCCTCGATCCTGGTTTCCTACCAAGGAACTGGTCTAAGTTTCTGATATAAACTTCCCCTCGATCCTGGTTTCCTACCAAGGAACTGGTCTAAGTTTCTGAAATAAACTTCCCCTCGATCCTGGTTTCCTACCAAGGAACTGGTCTAAGTTTCTGAAATAAACTTCCCCTCGATCCTGGTTTCCTACCAAGGAATTGGTCTTAGTTTCTTTTATCAATAAACTTTATTGACAAGGGACGCTATTCGTAGCGGTTTTCCTCAAACTTCTCGCCGAATTTTCCTGGGGAGATGCCATTTGATGGAAAAAAATTTGATGTCAGACTTGCTGGGGAACCCATCTGCCTGAATTATAGAGGGGTATAAACTTCTCTGTTGGAGACGCCATTTGTTGATTCTACTAGGGAAAACGAGTCCCTTGAGAGACTATTTCAGCTTGGAGATATTACATCATACTTTTCTCGGAGATCTTCTCAGAGAAATTCCATATGATGTGATCCAATTTTGAGGTGCTGATGACTTTATTAACATCGACTCTCCGGAGAGCAAAATCAATGTGTTGTTGAAAGTCTGTAGTCGTGAGGCTTTCTCTGGGGATTTTCCTTAATCCGGGAAAGCGAAGGTATCATCTTCAATGGCAAAGAGTGACATTTGTCGAACGTTTTCTTGTTTTTTCAGAGGTTCAAGTTATCAAAGTGGTCGAGGACCAACTTCATTCCAGAAATAAACTGGAGGAGAGAGATAGTACAGACGCAACATTTCCTGACGAGGAAAGAACTGACGACTCGATTGAGAGGACTTTTATCACTAGGGGACAAGACCGACTAGAGTGATAGTGATGCAATATGAATGTGAATGAAAATCAATAATGCATGATGTATGTATGTATATGCTGACACAAGTGACATGACATACAGACTAGTAGATGAATAACGATTGGATACTCGGCCACTGCGGGGGATGAATAATATT
Source organism: Lathyrus tuberosus (assembly GCA_022829125.1). Classification (NCBI taxonomy): domain Eukaryota; kingdom Viridiplantae; phylum Streptophyta; class Magnoliopsida; order Fabales; family Fabaceae; genus Lathyrus; species Lathyrus tuberosus. The sequence goes on along the minus strand of JALAZF010000012.1, from coordinate 17,557,092 downwards.
AATGGTTCACGATAGCAATTCTGCCTTGCTTAGGAGAGATAGTCCCTGCGAGGACAACTGTTGGTCGGGCTTAGGAGATAAGAACTCTTCCGGGGGTATCAGATGGGAAAGTCGCATCTGATACAGCTGATCCTTCATTCAGGCGCACTGGCTTAAAAGGAGTACTTTGATTCTGCACTTTGAAGCTTAACCGCCTTTGGGAGAAGCAATCAATATCCTTTCGATGTTCAACAGTCAAAAGAATTTGCCATCTTTATTAAAAGCAGAAAAATTTTACAAGTAAATTCATTTTTGTTTTATTTTAAGAACTGTTGATCAGGTTAAAATGTCGTTCTGTAAAGCTAAAACAAATAAGAATTGCAAACAAAAGCACAAGGGCTCAAATTTTATTGATAGGATGGTAATAAGCCAAACGCGTGATTCCATAGAGTATTTACAAAGTTTGAAAATGGTAATTTAAGGGAAAAGGGGCTACATTGAAAAATAACGACCACTATCCTTCTACCAACTTTTATTTCGGGACATCCTGAGCTTCCGTCGAAGATGACCTTGACTGGAGTTTTTCTCGGATGGTGTAACTGCTGCGGAGCCGAACTGATCAGACGTAGTTACTTGCCATTATCCCTAATATTTTCCTGGATTGTACTGTGATGTTTCCAATCCACCAGGATGATTTTTGATTGCGTCTCTAATTTTTGCCTGGACTGCCCTTTCGGGTTTTCAATGCATCGAGACGTCTCTTTTTTTTAGGCAAAGTATTTCTTGACTACATCAACATTTTTGGGGTAGGAAAATTCCTCTCCGTCCATGGTTTCAAGTCTCAAGGCACTGCCTGAGAAAGCTTTCTTCACCACATAGGGGTCGTCATAATTCGGAGTCCATTTACCCCGGGAATCAATGAGAAATGATTGTATCTTCTTGAGCACAAGGTCTCATTTTCTGAAGACGCGAAGTCGGACCTTTTTGTCAAACGCCTTCTTCATTCTTTGCTGATACAACTGACCATGGCATAGTGTCGTTATTCGTTTCTCTTCGATCAGATTCAGCTCATCGTGTCGACTTTGACACCATTCAGCTTCTGTTAGCTTAGCTTGCATCAATACCTGGATTGATGGGATCTCTACTTCTATGGGGAGCACTGCTTCCATGCCATAAACTAGAGAGAAAGGGGTTGCCCCTGTTGAAGTGCGGACAGGTGTGCGATAACCGTGAAGAGCAAAGGGTAGCATCTCGTGCCAGTCTTTATAGGTTACAACCATCTTTTGAACGATCTTTTTTATGTTCTTGTTAGCCGCTTCTACCGCTCTGTTCATCTTGGGTCGGTAGGGAGGGGAGTTATGGTGTTCGATCTTGAACTCTGCGTCTAACTCTTTCATCATCTTATTGTTCAAGTTAGATCCATTATCAGTAATGATCTGGCTAGTAACACCATAACGACAAATGATATTGTTTTTGATAAATCAGACCACCACTTGTCGGGTTACATTAGCGTATGAAGCTGCTTCGACCCACTTGGTGAAGTAGTCAATGGCGACCAGAATGAACCGATGTCATTTCGAAGCCTTGGGCTCAATCATGCCGATCATGTCGATTCCCCATATGGAAAAAGGCCACGGGGAAGAGAGAACTTTGAGACGCGTTGGTGGTACATGGATTTTGTTAGCATATATTTGACACTTGTGACACTTCCTCATGTACTTGGAGCAGTCGGATTCCATGGTCAACCAGTAGTACCCTGCTCTAAGAATTTTTCTCGCCATTGTGTGTCCGTTGACATGAGTGCCAAAGGATCCTTCATGAATTTCTTTTATCAGCATGTATGCTTCTGGTCTGTCTACACATCGGAGCAAGACCATGTCAAAGTTCCTCTTATAGAGTGTATCATCGCTCAGGAAGAAGCTGTCAGCCAGTCTTCTCAGGGTTTTTCTATCTTTTTTTAGTGCCCCAGGTGGATACTCTTGTTTCTGAAGGAAGCATTTGATATCGTGATACCAAGGTTTGTCGTCTATGACTGCTTCAACTGTGAATATGTAAGCGGGCCTTTCAAGGCGCATTATGTCGATTTTAGGTAGGTCATTCCATTGACCTACACTAATCATGGAAGAGAGGGTGGCTAAGGCATCATCCATGTGATTCTCTTCACGAGGGATATGATGCAACTCGATTCTGTCGAAGAATGGTAACAACCTTCTCACATAGTCTTTGTAAGGAATCAGTCCTGATTGGTATGTGTTCCAATATCCTTTGATCTGATTGATAACCAGGGCTGAGTCGCCATATACATCCAAGTTCTTGATCCTTAAGTCGATCGCTCCCTCGAGACCCATAATACAAGCTTCGTATTCGGCCTCGTTGTTTGTGCACTTGAACGTAAGTCTGGCAGTGAAAGGAATGTGGGTACCCTAAGGTGTTATGATGATTGCCCCAATTCCGTTTCCGTAATGATTAACAGCTCCGTCAAAGATTAGTCCCCATTGGGAACCTGGTTCTGGCCCTTCACTGGGTAATGGTTCATCGCAATCTTTCATTTTTAAATACATGACATCTTCGTCTAGGAAGTCAAATCTGACTGATTCCTGATCGTCAATCGGTTTATGAGCCAAATGATCGGCTAAAATACTTCCCTTAATGGCTTTTTGAGTGTGGTATTCGATGTCATATTCTGATAACAACATCTGCCAACGGGCAATCCTTCCCGTGAGAGCAGGCTTTTCAAATACATACTTGATTAGATCCATCTCTGAGATTAACCAAGTAGTGTGATGAATCATGTACTGGCGAAGACGTTTGGCTGCCCAAGCCAAAGCGCAACAAGTTTTCTCGAGCATAGTGTACCGAGTCTCGCAGTCGGTGAATTTCTTACTCAAATAGTAGATGGCAGACTCTTTTCTTTTTGTTTCGTCTTGTTGACCAAGCAGACAACCCATTGAGTCCTCTAGGACTGTGAGGTAGATGATCAGTGGTCTTCCTTCCACTGGAGGTGATAGAATCGGTGGGTTCAACAAGTATTTCTTAATACTGTCGAAGGCGGTTAGGCAGTCTTCTATCCAAACGTAGTCCTGATTCTTTTTGAGTAATTTGAAAATCGGCGCACATGTCACGGTCATGAGGAATATGAATCTGGAGATGTAGTTCAAACGTCCCAGGAATCCTCTGACTTATTTTTCAGTTTTCGGAGAAGGCATTTCTTAAATAGCCTTGACCTTGTTAGGATCAACCTCAATTCCTTTCTGGCTGACGATGAGCCTTAAAAGTTTCCCTGAACGGACACCGAAGGTGCATTTGTTGGGATTCAAGTGGAGTTTGTACTTTCTCAACCGCTCGAATAGTTTTGACAGGTGGGTCACATGCTCCTCTTCTGTTTTAGATTTTGCAATCATGTCATCGACATATACCTCAATTTCCTTGTGTATTATATCATGAAACAGAGTAGTCATGGCCCTTTGATAGGTTGCCCCGGCGTTCTTCAAACCGAACGACATTACCTTATAATAAAAGTTACCCCATGGGATAATGAACGAAGTTTTCTCCATGTCTTTCGGCACCATTTTTATCTGGTTATAGCCCGAGAATCCATCCATGAAGGAGAAAACTTTGAACTTTGTTGTACTGTCTACCAGCATGTCAATGTGTGGTAAAGGAAAGTCGTCCTTTGGACTAGCCTTGTTTAGATCTCTGTAGTCTACACACATTCTGACTTTTCCATCCTTTTTTGAAACGGGTACTATGTTGGCTAACCATTGAGGATACTCCGATGTGGCGAGGAAACCTACGTCAATCTGTTTTTGTACCTCCTCTTTGATTTTGATGGCCATGTCTGGATGAGTCCGTCTCGACCTCTGTTTTACTGGCGGACATTCTGACCGTAACGGTAAGTGGTGTTCCACGATGCTAGTATCCAACCCTGGCATGTCCTGATAGGACCAAGCGAATACATCGGGGAATTCTTTGAGAAGCTTTATCAAACTTTCTTTGGCAGTTGGACTGAGCAGTGCCCCAATCCTGATTTCTTTTCTCTTTTTTTCTTAACCCAAGTTGATCGTTTCCAACGGCTCTTTGTGAGGTTCAATGGACCTTTCCTCTAGTCTGAGTAATCGGGCGATCTCTTCTGGAATTTCATCGTCAACTTCTTCTTCAGCCCCAAATACCGGGAACTCAAAGTTGGGAGAAGGCGTCGGATCGTATGTTTCAACGGGGTTTAAAACAAGCAATCTGCATGACGTGATGATTTGTGTTTAGAAGAGATAGAGAAAATGCAAGAGTGTGCAGTGTATTTTTTTTTGAAAAACTGCTTGTTTATTTTGAATTATTTTTTAGGATTACCATTTTTGGAGAAATAAAAAAGAAAATAGCAATTAATGCGGAAATTATAGAACGACGTTATTTTATTTATGATTTGTCGATTCTTGAAACTACAGCTCTATAAAACAAAACTATGTCGCTTTGGGCGAAGCGAAGAGGGACATTTACAGAAAGTGAGCCCTATCAAAACATCCGTTTCACCTGGGAAGGGTGAAAGGTTAAAGACGACAATTATTTTGACTTATGAACAATCTTCAGAACATCGACAGCAACCCATTGGCGGCGAACTCCTCGGTGAATCATAAAGTCTGGCACCTTTCTTGATTTGTCTTCAGAAATAACGCTGATTTCTGGTGGAGCAGGATCATTGGAATATGTCTCCCAGGCAGAGTTGTCATAGGAGGATTCCTCAGTTGTATTTTGCACAGTATTTGTGCCTTCAGGAAAATCTCCCCATCCAGTTGGATGGATATCTTCGAACCTGATACGAGAGCTTTCGGGAGCGGTGTACTTGACCATGAAGTCGTATTTTCCACTTGGTTGTCCCAAGGTGTCCCACACTTCTTTGGAACTGGAGGGGTCATCTCTCTTGATGACGTTGACCTCAGGAAAAACATAGTTGATGAATTCTAGTCCGGGAAGCTTTGCCAATTCATCGTCGCACTGGATATTTCTAAATGACCTGAGTGTTGATCCCATGACATGGTGGGGACACAGGTATTCTGTTAAATGATGCTCAGCTAATTTTCATTGTTCAGCTGACTCTCTTGACCCAAGTCCCCTGGGTACGGCTGCCAGATAGGCAGACCATCCATCGGGCCATAATAGTCGTGGTCAAAGTTGTCTTTTATCAGAGTGCCTTCCTCTAATGAGTTTGGTGGAGCACGACATCCTTCCGGATCACAATCTCCGTATATCATTTTGACATCTGACCTCGGTATAAATCTCGGACTCTGTGCGGGATAGCAAAAGGGCGTAGGCACCTCTCCCTGAGACATATAACTGTCCTTGTTGAGATAGGACTTCCATTCCTCATCCGTATTGGAGGGATCCTCCTCGTTGATGGTTTGGACTGTTTGAGGCACTGGGTGAAGGAAACCTCCACTATGGAAGAAGTTCTGAATGGGATGAAGACTTTCATCGTTAGCATCTGTCTAGGTACAGGTTGCAGAAAAACCAAGACCCTTCTTTATTTTATTATCAGTAGAAATGACAAGCTTTCCCCATCCTTTTGTATTGTTATTTTTTATCACTTCGAGAGCATCTCTGTACGAGGAAATCGGGGTTCCTTTCTCTGATTGATTCTCATTGCTCACTGACAGTGCTTGGAACTGAGTTCCAACAACCTCCTCGGGTTCTACACAAGTAGATAATGACAGGTTACTTACGAGCAATGCTTGCTCTCCACAAACCGTGACGAGTTGATCGTTCTTGACGAACTTCAGTTTTTGGTGCAGCGTCGAAGTGACCGCCCCAACCTGGTGTATCCAAGGCCTTCCTAATAAATAGCTGTACGCTGCCCGGACGTCCATGACTTCGAAAGTGATTAGGAAAGTGTGAGGACCGATAGTTATGGGAAGGTCGACTTCGTCGATAACTGCTTTCCGAGACCCGTTAAAGGCTTTGACGATGACCTCACTGCCCCTCATTGGGGATCCTTTGAATGATAGTCGCATTAAAGTGGACTTTGGCATAACGTTGATGGCCGATCTTGTGTCTACCAACCAGTACGTTGGCTAAAGCATCGTCCTGGCAGTTAACTGTGATATTGAGCGCCATGTTGTGGCTTTTACCCGCCTCTGGCAAGTCCTCATCACTGAATCCTAAGTTGTTGTAGGAAGTGATGCTAGAGATGATGCTATCGAACTGTCGTATTGACACATCCTGTTCTACAAAGGCCTACTCTAAGACTTTCTGTAGAGCCTCTCTACGGGCTTCGGAACTGAGAAAAAGTGATAGCACTGAGATCTTTGAAGGAGTTTGTAACAACTGATCAACAATGTTGTATTCACTCCTTTGGATGAGCTTCAGCATCTCATCATTGTTTTTCAAAAGGTTGGGATTACTGGATAGACCGACTGGTGGATCAGGAGCTTCTGTCGGAAGTTCCTTTTCACTGTTAGGTTCTCCAATCCCTCGGTTGAAGATTCGACCGCTCCGTGTTACTCGACTGATGTCTGCAATATTCACGACAAAGGGTAATGGAATTTCCTTTCCATTCTCAATTATTGTTGCACCGTATTTGTAAGGGATCGCCTTAGCTGATTCATACGGTAATGGTCCCGGCAGGTAGATAACTACAGGAGCCTTCTAATTTTTCTGACTGTCGTAAGTAACTTCAATCAATTCCTGGCTAAGAACCATTGATTCGTCTAGTAGAAGGATGATGGTACAAACATCCTTGTTCCTCTCAGGGTCAGAGATTACAACCACGTCTCTGATTTGATCAGCGAAGTAGTCTGGCATCCAGTCAACGGACCCCGAAGCTAGGTATGGGTGAATCTCCCTGCGATCCAACTGACTCTAAAGGGCTGCTCGCACGAGGTAACATCCTTGGTTATTTTCCAAACAGACTCTACAACGTTCATAGTTGTGTGGTGGCACCTGGCCACGCTCGCTTTGAATGCAGTGTAACCTCACTAGATCTGTTTCCGTAGATCAGACATCCTGACTTTGATACCGAGTAGGGTTCCCATCAACCATACTGATTTGTGCGTGTCTTCATCCATATATATTGGAAGCCACCAGTGGTTTAATAAGTGTTGTAAAGTTCTATGAACGAGAGCGCACCCTTGGTTACTCTCACAACAAACTCTGCAGTTCGGATAATCATCCGAAGTGAGAAAACCAAGTTGGACCTGCCTGGCATGTAACTCCACCAAGCTGGTATTTATCAGACGAATATCGAAGATCTGAATCATGTTGATCTGATAAGGATTTCTATCATGGTAGTCCTGGATCCATCCAAAATCCATCTGACGCTGGAGGGCCTCTTATACAAAAGAGCATCCCTGTTTGTTTACCGAGCAAGTCAGACAGGAATCGTAATCGTGATGTGGCAGATTCTGATACTGGCTTTGCCTTGAGTGCATCGCCACCAAGTTGACATTCATTGTACGGATGTCGTGGTTCTGCATGACATTGGAATTCGTATAGGTCATGTTGACTCCACGAACTCGATGCTCTAGGATCCATCCGAGATCCAATTGTTCCTGTAGAGCTGATCGCACCACAGAACATCCCTGATTGTTTTTAGAGCAGATATCACACTGGTGATAGTTATGAGGTGGCACATGGCCATATCCGCTCTGTCTACAATGCATCTTGACCAAGTTGGCCCTTGTCGCTCCCGGGATTTTCATCCTGGTACAAACGCGAAAGTGGCACCGAAACAGAGTCGCCAGCAATGTGTATTTATCCCAGGAGAGGGAAAGGAAACACCGCATAAACCTGAGGGAAGGAAAAAGCATGGTCCTACGACCAAAAGATCTGGGTTCGGGAGTCGGTTACGCACGGGGAAGGTGTTAGCACCCCCACGCGTCCATCGTACCCGATGGGATCCACGCTTGCGGTTTCGATCAAAGGGTGTGAAGAAAGGATACTGGAAAAGGAACTGAAAGAAGGAAAGGAGAAAGAAAAGAAAAGGAATGGGAAACAAATGTAGGGAAAATAAAAGAAGTGCTCGCATGGGCCCTACCCCACTGCCTACGTATCTCATCGGGAACATGAGAATCAGAGCGACGTAGTTCCCCTCACTAGGGATGGATTGTTTGTATTTTAGGGAACGGCTTACGTTCTAGCTCAGGTGTTGCAGGCTCGCTGGTCCGAGTGCGTTACCGTCTTGCAAGAGAGCGAGTAGAAGCGCGTTCGTACGCTAAGAGTGAATGAGGTGAGAAAAGAATTCCCGAAGGAAAGACGTTATTGTTTGTTTTTGTCTTTTAGAAAGAAGTGTTTTGTTATTTGTTTGCATATGATAGTGTATCCAAATCTTAGTCCTTGGAATGTGTACCTTCTCACATTCCAAGATGGAATGAGTAAGAAAGTACACTAAATATGAAGAAGACCCCCACACTTAGTTTCAATTGTCAAGGTTCAAACACACTAGCATACTTATGTTTATTAAGTGTTTTTGTTGATTAAGAAATGAAGAAGTGTTTTTCTTTATTTGTATTTTCAACAAGTATTGCATTTAAGTCCCTCATACAAGATCAAATATGTAACACATTGACCCAAGATGGGCCATATGCTACACATTCTAAGATTATAAGAGAAAACCCCTTATAATCTTTTCTTTATATGAAAGGCCTAAATGCAATAAGTGCCTACCTTTATTAGATATTTTGAATTTTCTTTGAGATGAGAAGAAGAAAGACTCAAGAGAGGAGAAAGGTAAAAATCTATGTGAACTAAGACTCAATCCTAACTGAAGATTAAAGGGAGTGATCCTAAAGGTTTGTGAGGTTTCAACCTAAAGTCTAAAGAAAGAAAGAATTAAACAATTCACTTCTAAAGTAGAAGATGAATTGTAATTCAAAAAGGGAAAGTAATGAGTTATTAAAAGAAAGCACATAAGTGCTTAACAAAACATAAAATGGAATTGTAAAAGAGAAAGGATAGAAGTTGAATGTGGATTCCTTATCCACACTCAATTGAAACTTACCAAAGCCCCTACATGGTTAGTAAACATGTATAAGAAGTATAAGAAGTAAAAGAACATGTAATGCATCATAAAACTCAAAAGAATTAAATGAGAAACCAAATCCTAGAGCCACAACCAGAATGTACATCATATGAGAACAAATGGTCATTATCAATCAAACTCAAGTGGATAGGCAACAAACATCATCCATGACATTAGAACATGATATCATAAGAAAAGGAAGAATGAAAGATGAAAGAGAAAAGAAGAAATATGCACAAATGGAACATGTAATCCATGGATCAGAATTGAAATGAAATGAAAAATGATTCACAAACATCTCACAAGTATTCATGCATGACACATCAAAGCATTTAAGAAGTAATAGAAGAAGTAGAATTGAAATGGAAGTTCAAAAGAAAACACAAGCACAAACACCACATGTTAAAGGTGCACAAGGTTTAAATGAAAGTCAACATGCAAGGATGACACATAATATGTACCAATGACCTATAATGTCAAGTGAATGGTTCACCAAATATGCAAATGATCATGCCATTATGTACAAAAGAAAACATGCAAACATGCACAAAAGATTACAATGATATAACATGTCATAATGCTTTAAATGAAATGCATCAAGCAAAAATCAAATGGCCTCATGAAAATTATGAAAACATAGTATTGGAGTTCACTAATCAGAGATGAATCACATATCAAAGTAGCATGCAAGGAACCAAGGCAAAATGATGTCAAACAATGCACTTAGGTCACATAGACATATCATACAAAGTAGCACAAAAGTGAACACCAAACATGCCATAAAACTGACCTAAAAAATCAAATAAAAATCACTTAACATACCTCAAGATGATAATGATTCAATGCAACAAGAAGAGCATCAAAACAAGTTTTAATGATCAAGAACAAAATTAAACAAGATCATGTACCATATTAAGAATGCACATCAAAGAAATTCAAAGAAAAATATAGAACAGGGGTAAAAAGGTCATAAAATCAGAAAATAAAGTCATCATAAATTTCCTAAATGTTTTAATGATACTCATGAATTTTTTTGGAATTTTATGATGCTATTTGATATTTTTAAAAATTAAAAAGTAAACGTGTATAAAAAATAGAAAAATAAAATGAAATGCAAAGGGAAGGGGAGGTGTGAACATAGCAATTATGCAGTTCAAATCATTTGGGCCTTAAAACAGGGAGGTGCGAATAGAATTCTGGCTAAGTCCACTAAGCGCGCAGTACACAACAACTAGCATGCACTCTCAGTCAACAAAAGTCAATCAAGGATCACTGTTGGATCAAGTCAAGTCAGCATAATAGTCAAAGTAGTTGAATCTAACGCACACACATGAACGTCCACGCACACTACCATGCACTGCACCACACATTGATTAATTGAATTCAGAAATAAGACACGTGAGGTGCATGTGCATTTTAATGTGCTGGCACACTCTTAACCACACGATGATGAAAAACCAATGGCCACGATTAAAACGAACGCAAACCCTAGCATCTGAAACCACCGGCCGGAGATGACTTCCGGTCATCTTCTCCGGCTAACCACCACCGTCCGCAACCTCAAATTTTCCAGAATTCCACAAATGATATACCAAAATGAAGAGGAAGTAAAGGAGAACACGGATCCAGTGATAAAACACACAAAAAGTTCATGAAATGAGAGAATCGAACAGAGGAAAATTTGCCCTAACTTTTCAACTATGCCTCTAAAGGCCTATCAACTAGCCAGACAAGTTCTTGAGCTTATAAGAAGCTTCAAGAACCTGAAAACATCTTCACATCAACTCTATAATGGTGGAAATTCATACCTGAAGATTTGAGACCTTGAGATATTCTTCAGAAAACCAGAGATCCTGCTTCCTCTTTGAGCTACTTTTGGCCAAATAAAGGCTTAGATGCAGTGGTTGATGATGATTCAGTGGAAAGAAAATGGAACCAAACTTCAAAACCAGTTGCAATGTGATGAAATTGAGATAGAATCAGAGAGAGTGTTGAATTGAAAAGGACAAAGTGAAGCTCGAGAATTAGTTGAAATGGTGAGATTGAGAGAGAAGAAGAGAAAGTTTCTGAAGTGAATGTGTGAAAAATGAAGTTGGAAATGAAATTAGAGTGTGAGTTTTCTATTTATAGTGTGAGTTTAACCATGGTTAACTGGGTGAATTAACTGAGTTGAAGTGGTTTAAGTGAGTCATCCCTAACTAACTGAGTCAAGTTAGTTAGGGAGAGCGAGGATATGGTGGTGATAGTTCATGGTGGGTTATGGTGGAGCTGAAAATGAGCTTGCAATGGCACGGCTGGTTGTATCAGAAACTTGTTCAGCAAGTTTATTCTTTCCACTTTCATGCAAGGCACGTACTAATGTGCAAGGTGGAGGTGATATGTGCTTGGCTTAATGTGGAAATAAAGTGCAAGGGTTGTTTGATGGATGTCTAAACCAAACTGCAAATTCTGGTGTGATTCATCAGTTGGAAATGGTGATGTTTACGCATGGATATCTCTCTCCTCAAGCCATGGACATGAATGATCTTGGTATCATTACAAAGTGTGTACATGATACAACAACTTTGATGTTGAAAGTAAATGAAAATGAGACTTGCAACAACTTGGAAATGTGCTTCCAACATGTAAACTCAAAGCTGACTCATAATGCACGCATGTGGGGCAAGACCTGGTTGTGACCTAACCAAACATTCAGTTATCTTGACCTTATTTTGAGCCACCACAACTTCTCAATCATTGGTCTAATGAAAAAACCATAAACATACCCTTTGAAGATCTCACATAGAGGAACAACTTTCATGTTGAAAGAGTTTTCATTTGAGGCCTCTAACCTTGAGAAATTGATCCAAACATTTGCCCCACCACGTGCTTGTGAAAATGACACGCGCGTGACCTGAAAGTTCTTGGTCACGACCTGGTTTTTGCCCTACTTTCCTCCAACTTTGATCAATCATATCTCCCTCAATTTTTATCCAATGGAGATGTTCCACATATGGATGTGAAGCCTAAAACAAGATCTTTTGTTGTGGCCGAGTGGAATTTTCATTTGGTGCTTCAATTTTAAATGGCCTTGGTTCAAACTCTGATGCAAAATGGCCAAAACTTGCTATTTTTAGTAACCCTACTTCATCCAAAAATGGCAACTTTCTACATCTTGAATTTTTCATGGTTCCTTTGGAGTTTCTTGATCAAATTTTGTACATTGGACACATATAACATGAATTTTATGAATTTGGCCTCAAAAAGTCAAGAGTTGACTTTTTCCTCTGATTATTTGACTTGGCCCCAAATTTCCTGATTTTTGATCTTTCTTCCAATTGAACCACCTCCAAAACCAATTGAGGGGCAATTCTCCATACACATACACTTAAGGACATGTAGAATACCATGATATCAAGTTTTGACCAAAAAATCAGAGATACCCTGATTTAATTGGAAACCCTAATCTTGACCCCCTCTGGTTAGGAGGAAATTGCACATCTTCCAAATCCAAATTCCTCAGAGTATGTTGTGTATCCTCTTAAAGGATGATGAGAAATGCCACTTGAGGATGATTTTGAATCAATGAGCTATCTCTTTTGAGGATTTTCCTTCAATTTTTGGACTTCTTGCATAGTGTAGGATGTAATGCTTCAATCTCCTATTGAATCTCACCTTCTTGAGGTTGTGGAAGATCAATTGGGATAGTATGAGACATGAGAGACCTCTTGGCTTGCCTAGAGCCAACTTGATTGACCTTTTGTGCTCTGAAGGATCCATTGATTGTCCACCTTCCACCTGATCACATGCCCTGATGGTAAGAAGGATGCTATGCTTCATTTTTCTATGTTAAATGCAATGTAATGTTAATGAGGTGGATATGATATGATAAATGATAATGCCATGCTATGATGACAAAGAGGGAGAGCAAATTTTGGGGTATTACAGCTGCCCCTATTCAAGCGCTGTAGACCTGAATGCCTGAAAGCAATTGCTTTCGGACTTTCAAGGTATATAGTGATTGAATACCAAATAAAACCAAAAATTTGCTCTGGATGATGAGGAAGAAACTTCCATGACATTGCTGGCTTGAATCTTCAATGAAACATTGTCGGAGAAAACTGTCTTTTGAATGACGCCAGACGACTACTGGCTTGCCACACTGCTGGTGGACTTTAATAATGTCTTTTATGCAATTCCAGACGACTACTGGCCTGCCATGCTACTGGTGGACTTTAATAATGTCTTTTATGCAATTCCAGACGACTACTGGCCTGCCACGCTACTGGTGGACTTTGCAGCTTCGTGCCACCCGAAGACGGACTTTTGCCAATCCACTGTTGGACTTTTGCCACCCGAAGACGGACTTTTGCCAATCCACTGTTGGACTTTAAGAATTTGCCACCCTTAGATGGACCTTTCGCCAATCCACTGTTGGACTTTTGCCACCCGAAGACGGACTTTTCGCCAATCCACTGTTGGACTTTTGCCACCCGAAGACGGACTTTTGCCAATCCACTGTTGGACTTTTGCCACCCGAAGACGGACTTTTGCCAATCCACTGTTGGACTTTTGCCACCCGAAGACGGACTTTTGCCAATCCACTGTTGGACTTTTAGCTGCTTTGCCACCCGAAGATGGACTTTTGCCAATCCACTGTTGGACTTTTAGAATATGCCACCCTTAGATGGACCTTTCGCCAATCCACTGTTGGACTTTTGCCACCCGAAGACGGACTTTTGCCAATCCACTGTTGGACTTTTGCCACCCGAAGACGGACTTTTGCCAATCCACTGTTGGACTTTTGCCACCCGAAGACGGACTTTTGCCAATCCACTGTTGGACTTTTAGAATTTGCAAAATTATATTACTCTCTGCATCTGTGTCAGACATCTCTGCTGACTCTGCTGAGGAGCAAAGACCAATGATTTGACTTTGGAGACTCCTGAAAGGATAACCTCTCCACTGGAGAATGAATGAATAATCCGTCTGCTTCGAATTGTCAAGCTTGCCAAAAATAAATTGGACTTGAAGAATAATAAATCTGCCAGGAATCACTTCATCTGTTGGGGGAATGAATTCTGGTCACAGTGATTTCGCTGGGGATGAGAATTTCTTTGTATGGCGTCTTTCTAGGGGAGAGAAGTCATAAAAACTCTGCTTGGGGATCTATCCAATCCAAGACCCTTTGTAGGGGTTATCCACCTTCTGACCCGGCTGGGGAAAGGCTGTACCATCCTTGTTGAGGAATAGATTTTGTCGATCTTATAAACCTCTGCGGGGAGAACAACAACTCAGCTGGGGAGTATTGCTGACAAGATTCGATGCTGACCTCTGTGGGGGATCATTACCAGAGACACAATCTTGCCGGGGAATCAGGGTTACTCTGCCGGGGACAGACAAAACCTGGTTATACCATTCCACTGCAACTTGTTGGGAAAGAGTCCTTAGAGATCTGTTGGGGAAACCCAAAGCAAATCCACAGTAGTCTGCTGAAGAATATGATTGTCAAGCTTAGGATAAGTACCACAATGCCCCATGTTAGGCGAGCTTCCCTTTAGACAATTCCGTTAGGGATGACGAGTTTATAGCAAACTCTGCTGGAGGAAACTGCTTTAAAACGTCTCGTGCTGGGGAATGCCTTTTGAGAGGATTTTACAGAAGACCAACTGTCCTCAAACTCTACTGGGGATGATCAACACTTCATGCTGGGGAAACAATCATGCCCCATGCTTGGACAAAACAACAATTCGTCCCCGAAGAGGATGTCATAAGAGGATTTTACAGAAGATTTAGCCTCTTCAAACTCTTGCGACTTCGCTGGGGATAATGACCATCAGTTTCGGTGTCGGCGAAACCACTCTTTTGGGGGACCTGTGACCGTTATCGACACAGAAAAGCTTGTAGTTGTTGGAAGTATTGTATGAGAGAATCGACTTAATAAGATGCAACGGTACCCAGTTGAACTTAATTCACTGATATCGAACCGTTACGAACGACCGTCGACCGAACGATGAATGCCGATCTCCTTACCCATAATTGCCCCAGTCTTTTGCGTGGGGTGATTTATTGCTGGTCTTGTGCTTAAAATCATCTGCACCTGCTACCTGCAACAAAAGAATATGCCCACATGCCCCGAATATTGCGTGGCTAGAATCCACCATCCGGAAGTATTCAACATTCGAAGTAATTTCAAATGTTTTTTCTGCGCATGTTATTGCAAGGCTGCCATGTTTTCAAATGCAATGTTTTATCAAAAATTAGGACGTTTTTGCAAACAAAGCAATAAAACAAAAATAGAAAGCTTTTTATTGAAATTTAATTTATTGACTGAGATCCCAGATAGGCAATTACATCCGGAAGCAATCCCTGGAAAGAGGTGATCGCTGAAAATTGAGAAAAGAAACTATCCTAATGGCAATGTGAAAACGGAATTCCACTGAGTTTCCATTCTGTTATGACCAGTATGTCTTCAAAACTCCCCGACCTTGCCTTCTGAGGAATGATCAGACCGATTCCTATCCTTCAGAACGTCAGTTGTTCAAACGGTAATGGGGGATAGATAACTCAGACCATAGTCATTCGCTTAAATCCCTCTTTTGTGTGGACCGCCCTTTCAGGTTTTCGATCCACCAGGATACCCTTTTTTGCCTAAGTTGCCCTTTCGGGTTTTCAACTTACCGGGTGTACAAATTTTTTCAATTATATCCCTAATTTTTGCCCGAACCTTATTCTGTTTTTGGTTCGCCGGGATGCCCTTTTTTGCCTGGATTTTTTTTTTATTCTTATTATCCAGCGGGTCTATTCATGCGAAGTATTTTTTGACTACGTCCAAGTTGACAGGGGATGAAAAGTCTTCGCCATCCATGGTTGTAAGCAATAAAGCTCCGCCCGAAATTAGAACCATTATCAGTAATGATTCTTTCAGGAACTCCATATCGGCAAATGATATCCCGTTTTAAGAAACGAGCGACCACTTGTTTTGTAACATTGGCATAGGATGCGGCTTTAACCCATTTGGTGAAGTAATCAATTGCCAGCAAGATGAAACGATGACCATTGGAAGCTGTAGGCTCAATCTTTCCGATCATATCAATGCCCCACATGGCAAACGGCCAAGGCGACGACATGATACTCAACGGATTTGGAGGCACATGCACCTTGTCTGCATAGATCTGGCATTTATGGCATTTGCGGGCATATTTGCAACAATCTGACTCCATAGTCAACCAATAATATCCCGATCTTAACAACTTTTTAGCCATTGCATGCCCTCCGGCATGGGTACCGAAAGAGCCTTCGTGCACTTCAATCATCAACAAGTCTGCTTCATGTCTATCCACACATCTAAGCAGGACCGTGTCAAAATTTCTTTTATACAGCACGCCATCTTTGTTCAAGAAGAAACTACCGGCTAACCTTCTCAACGTCTTCCTGTCTTTGGACGATGCCCCGGGCGGGTACTCTTGACTTTTCAAGAAACACTTAATGTCATAAAACCATGGCTTGTCATCAGACGCTGCATCGACCGCAAACACAAATGCTGGTCTGTCAAGGCGGGATACCTCAATCTTAGGTACATGGTTCCATCCTTGCACTTTGATCATGGAAGACAAAGTGGCCAAGGCATCAGCGAACCTATTCTCATCTCGAGGAATATGGTACAGTTTCACTGTTGTGAAAAATGTCAGCAATCTCCTTGTATAATCTCTATACGGCACTAGATTTGCTTGGTGCGTGTACCAACTCCCTTTCACTTGATTGATTACCAAAGCTGAATCACCAAATATATCAAGGGTCTTAATCCGTAGATTAATCGCCTCCTCGATCCCCATTATACAAGCTTTGTACTCTGCTTCATTGTTGGTGCATCCGAAAGTTATTCGGGCAGTGAAAGGCATATGAACATCTTCCGGCGTGATAAGAACCGCTCCAACTCCGCACCCATTCATATTGACAGCCCCATCGAACATCAGACTCCATTTGGATTCAGGGTCTGGCCCCTCCTCCGGAAGTGGTTCCTCGCAGTCTTTAGCTTTGAGAAACATGATGTCCTCATCAGGGAAGTCAAATTTCATGGGTTGGTAATCATCAATCGGCTGTTGCGCAAGATAGTCGGACAAGATACTTCCTTTGATGGCCTTTTGTGAAGTGTACTGAATGTCATACTCTGTCAAGACCATTTGCCACCGTGCAACTCTGCCTGTCAATGCTGGTTTCTCGAAAATGTACTTGATAGGATCCATTTTTGAAATCAACAAGGTCGTGTGCCTAACCATATATTGCCTCAATCGCTTAGCGGCCCATGCAAGCGCACAGCATGTCTTTTCAAGCATTGAGTATCGGGACTCACAATCATTGAACTTTTTGCTCAGGTAGTAGATAGCATGCTCCTTCCTACCTGTCTCGTCATGTTGACCAAGAACACAACCCATGGAACCTTCAAGCACTGTCAGATACATTATCAGTGGTCTCCCTTCAACTGGAGGCATTAGAATCGGAGGTTCCTGCAAGTATTCTTTTATCTTATCGAATGCCAATTGGCAATCGTCATTCCACCTGACCGTTTGATCTTTCCTTAACAATTTAAATATTGGCTCACACGTGGCTGTTAGGTGAGATATGAACCCTGCAATGTAATTCAATCTACCCAAGAAACCACAAACCTCTTTTTCTGTTCTCGGTTCAGGCATTTCTTGTATTGCTTTCACCTTGGCAGGATCAACCTCGATTCCTCTTTCGCTCACAATGAAACCCAGTAACTTTCCAGAACGTACCCCAAACGTGCACTTGTTTGGATTTAATCTCAGACGGAACTTTCTCAACCTTTCAAACAGCTTTTTCAGGTTAATCAGATGTTCCTCTTCTATTCTCGACTTGGCAATCATATCATCTACATAACATTCGATCTCCTTATGAATCAAGTCATGAAACAATGTCACCATCGCCCGCTGGTACGTTGCCCCTGCATTTTTCAAACCAAAAGGCATTACTTTATAAAAATATGTACCCCACGGAGTAATGAACGTGGTCTTCTCCATATCTTCAGGTGCCATCTTGATCTGGTTGTACCCGGAGAAACCGTCCATAAATGAGAACACTGAAAACTGAGCTGTATTATCGACCAGCACATCAATATGAGGTAGTGGAAAATCATCTTTCGGGCTAGCTTTATTAAGATCTCGATAATCCACACACATTCTCACTTTTCCATCCTTCTTCGGTACTGGCACGATGTTGGCTACCCACGGAGGATACTTTGTCACAGCAAGAAACCCAGCATCCCACTGCTTCTGGACTTCCTCCTTAATCTTTAAAGCCATGTCGGGGTGAGTCCGACGAAGTTTCTGCTTGACTGGCGGACATTCTTCTCTTAATGGCAGCCTGTGCACGACAATATCCGTATCCAACCCCGGCATGTCTTGATACGACCAGGCGAAGATGTCAACATACTCGCGCAACATTTCCGTCAAAGTTTGCTTCACATCTGCTTTCAAGCTGGCACCAATCCTGATCTCTTTCTTGGCGTCCTTGGTACCAATATTGATGATTTCTACAGTCTCCTGATGAGGTTGGATGACCCTTTCCTCTTGTTTCAACAATCTGACCAGTTCTTCAGAAAGTTCACAATCTTTCTCATCCCCTTCTTCGGCTTGATAAATCGGATTGTCAAAGTCATACATGGCCATATCAAAACCGTTATCAGTGGTATCCGGAGGATCAAGTCTGCATGAACGGGTTCATGCCTTATTTTAGAATTTATTTTTAAGCAAAACAAAAGAAAATGAAACATTGCCATTTTATTATTTTTTGTGCAAAAATAAAAACTGAAAGACAGAGAACAAAATTTGATTGCAAAACATCCTTTATTAATGATTGAACATTGCAAATGCAACCATGGTGGCCCTACAAATGAATCTATACGCCTTGGGAAGAGCGCAAGATTTTGACATGCATTATGGTTAGAAAAAACAAAGAAAAATTACTCTGCTTGAAGAGTAACCCGGATGACTTCTTCAACGGACCAGTTTTGCACTTGTTGTCCCGGAGCATGAGGGCGTACCCAGTTGTCCAGGTCACAATTACTGTCAACACTATCCTCTGTGGCTGCACAAGACTGGTCCGTGTAGATAATTCCCCCACTATTGAAAGTAATGGGTCCCCTGCTCCCCGCATCTGAAGTTGTAGAGGGATGATAACCAATACCAAATTTTTCTTCCTTCATTGGGGTCTCTATCAACCTGCCCCAACCTTGGGCGTTGCCTGCCCTGACGACTTCGACAGCTTGTTTGTAAGATGAAATGGAGGTACCGGCCCCAGCTGGTATAGAAGAAGACTCAGGTGCATCGTCAATATTGACTGCTTCAAATGATTGGCACAGCATCTCATGAATTTCCCCATCCATTTCAATGTACTTGAACGTGGACAAGTGACTCACAAAGATGTCTTCTTCCCCGCACACCGTCACAACCTGCCCTTCAAACTCATACTTCAGCTTTTGATGTAGAGTAGAAGTAACAGCCCCGGCTCCGTGAATCCAAGGGCGTCCCAATAGGCAGCTATATGCAGGTTGTATGTCCATTACATGGAACGTGGATTTGAATACCTGTGGTCCAATTTGTACGGGCAATTCCACCTCACCAAACACAGATCGTCTGGTCCCATCGAATGCTCTGACCACCAATTCACTAGGCCTTAAGATCAAACCATCAACTTCCAGCTTCATTAATGCCTTCTTGGGCAAGACATTGAGTGATGAACCAGTGTCTACCAGTACATGAGATAACACTGCGCCCTTACACTCCATCGTGATATGCAAAGCCTTATTGTGGTTTCTTCCTTCAATAGTCAGATCTCTACTTGTAAAGCCCAAGCCATGGCTAACATTAACATTGGAGATTACGCCCTCGAGCTGATTAACAGTAATTTCCTGTGGCACGTATGCACTCTTCAATACTTTCAACAACGCCTGCCGGTGCGCATCAGAGCACATCAATAGTGACAAGATTGAAATCTTTGAAGGGGTCTGATTCAGTTGGTCCACAATCTTATAATCGCTTTTCTTGATTATCTTCATAAATTCTTCCATTTCCTTATCAAAAGTAATCTTTGTCTCTGCTTCAGGTGTAGGCGCATTTTCAACCACCTGTTTACCCTTAGCCTTTGCTGCAGCTTCTACCTCCTTATCACTTCTCAAGGTTTGGGGAGCGAACAACCTTCCACTCCTTGTAAAGCCCCCTACACCCCCTACATTATCAATATTTGGGCTGACTGACGACTCAACTTCTTGCTTTTTACCTTCGTAATATACATCTGCCCCATAGTGCCATGGGATAGCCTTCGTGGACGTGAACGGAATTGGTCCTGGCACCGTTATAGTGACAGGACTGGGCCTTTCTGGCGCAACACTCGCCACGGGAACTGCACTGACCGGCATTTGAATCTCAGCGGGAGTGTAATAGATGGTCACGGTTGATATCTCATCAGTGTCTTTCACGACTCTGTCGAACTGTATACATCCTTCATCGATCAGATTCTGTAAACCCATCTTCAACTTATCACAGCCGTTCTCCTGATTCATACACTCAGAGCAATCTTGATTACAGCCCGGGAACACCTGTCCCTTCAATAAACGATCTTTTACAACCAACAAAGAAGTTTTCACTTGATGAACGTCTAACACCAAATTCAATCTCCTCCCATCTTCAATAGCGTACACATTTGCTGCACTATGATCAGGCATGGGATGCTGAGTAATATTAGGAGCGGGAGAGAAATTGATGGCTTTAGCATCAATCAAATCTTGTACTTTATGATGGAAAGCCCAGCATTTTTCAATGGAGTGCCCCTGAGCACCTGAGTGGAACTCACAACGAGCATTAGCATCGAAGTTAGGTGGCAGGTTTCCAGCAACCGGAGCTTTCATAGTACGGAGTTCTACCAACTTTAACTCGAGTAGCCGGGGCAACAGCGCGGCATAAGTCATAGGGAGAGGATCCATCTTACGATCCCTCTGTCTAGACCTTTGCTGGAAAAAAGGTTGTTGCTGTTGAACTTGTTGTTGGGGTTGTTGTTTCTGAACAGACGGTGCGGGGATTGTTACAGCATCTACCTGATAATAAGCTTGAGAACGCCCTCTGCCTCGTCCTCTAAACACAGCATTCGTATCACCTTCTCTTCTTTTCTGGTTACTAGCAAACGGTTTCTTCGTCCCCGAAGAGCCAGCCCCACTCACATCCTGGATCTTTCCAAGCTTTAACAGACTTTCTATTCTTTCTCCCGCAATCACAATATCAGCAAATCCAGTTGACGGACAAGCAGCTAATCTATCAAGATAGGCCCCTTGCAAGGTGCCCATGAACATATCTGCCATTTCTCTGTCTGACAAGGGAGGTTGAACCTGGGCAGCCATTTCCCTCCACCTCTGTGCATATTCTTTGAAACTCTCCTTGGCATTTTGTGACAACCCCTGCAATTGAGTGCGGTTGGGCGCCATGTCAATATTATATTGGTATTGCTTCAGGAACGCTTCTGCCAGATCTTTCCAACTCTTCACAGCAGCTCTATTTAACTTCATATACCAGGTCAAGGACGCCCCAGCCAGACTGTCCTGAAAATAGTGCATCCATAGCTTCTCGTCATCCGTATGGGCTGAAATCTTCCCAAAGTAAGCTTGAAGATGCGTTTGGGGACACGCATTGCCGTGATACTTATCAAAAGTGAGAGGCTTGAATTTAGGGGGAATTCTGACTCCTGAGACCAGCCCCAAGCTGGTAACATCAATACCCATAGAGTTCTTGCATTCTATGGCCCTGATCTTCTCTGCTAACTCATCATACCTTCGATCACCTTGATTACCCACATCGGCATCCAGCAGAGTAAATTGGTCTTCCAGAGTATCTTCAAGAGTAACACCAGCATGCCTACCATTTCCATTACCCCGATTATTACCACCAGGAGGAGGGTTGCCACCGGGAGGAGGGATGCCATGTCCCTGTGAATTGTCATGCTGATCACCTTCGGGCCCATTGTCTGGACGCTCGACCAGAAGTCTCAATCTCTCCTGATTTTGCGCCATGCCAGTCATGAGGGTCATGAACTGGTCCATACGCGCCCTCATTTCAGCCAAATCACTTTGCACTTGATCCATGATTCTTACTTGATTCCTTCGCGTCGAATATCGGTGAATATGATTCTCAGCTATACTGCCTGAAACCAAATAAAGGTTAGAGACCCTGCAACGAGTACCTGAAAAGCAAGTAACAAAATGCAAAATGATATGCAATGCCATGTTTGTCATTTCCGAGGTGCTTTATACCCTGATTCCAATCCAAACCACAGAAATCTGAAGACCAGAAATCGTGATATAAAGAGACGTATCGTGGTCATGTGATTGTGTGCAGCTATCTGATAAGGAATAATTCTGAATAAAACTGCTCATACTCATTCAACAAAGTATTCAAGTACATTTAAGAAAGGCTCATCCGCAAATGCAATACAAGGAAAAATGGATCCATCAACAAGCCTGATGGTAACCATTAACAACAAAATATAAGGAAAAGAACATCAGTCTGACAATTCCACATCCTTCAGCTTATCACTTGAGTATTTGATCTCCTCAAAAAGTATACGGGTACGCTGGTGATTCGGCTTTTCAATCATTTCTTTGATCAAGACATCCCTTTTCTCAAGAGCTTCAGTTAAAGAACCCATATGCAGCATCAGAGCCTCGTCATCACACACTCCTTTGTGTCTCTTTATGCCAGCTTGCGTCTTGAGTATCTCCCTTTCTATCATGACTTCCTCAAGCTCTTTCTTGGTATTCCTCAGCTCACCTCTAGCTTCTTCTAGCTGTTCTTGACTCTTACCGAGGCTTTCCCGATACTTTCTCCTCTGCTCATGCGCCTTTTCAAGCTCTTCGTCCTTAATCTGCAACTGTTCCTGTAATTCAGCATTCTCTATCCTAACTTCGTCCCAAGCGTGCTGAAACTTTGTTAACTTTTCTTTGGTCTGTGCTAACGCCTGTTTGGTTTGCTTGTGAGCTTGAGTAGCATCATCAGCACCTTTACTAATCTTCCGGAAATGTTGGGCTCTTCCAGCAAAGTCTTTTTCTTTTGCAGTTAGGATTTGTTCAGCATCTTGGGCTTTCCGCTCCAGCTCTTTGTTGGCATGTAGAGCATTCTGAAGACGGCTACTCAACTCGGAATTCTCTCCTTGGAGCTTTTTCACCAAGGCTTGCAACTTGTCAACTTCTTCCACAGTAGCAGTGCTTCTTGCTTTCTCATTCTCCGGATACAAACGGGGCGCCTTACCAAAAGGCAAGAGAAAATCTTCAACTCTTTTCTTCACCCACTCTTCATATGCTGGATAAACCCGGTTGTTAGGCTTGCCTAGAGTAACTTTCCCCTTTTTCAGTACGCTACCCCAGCTTTCAGAAGCTTTCTGTGCTGCTTCCCAACCATCTGATGTATGAAAATAGAGGGACTCCTCCACATCTCTCTTAATAGGCGGACCTGTCAGGGCATACCCAAATTGTCGAATGGCCAAAGAAGGATTGTAGTTAATCCCACCCATTCTTCCTATCAGTGGAACGTTAGGGAACTTACCACAGCTGTGGATAATATTCTTGCCAATCAGCCCATGATCTACCCATACGATGTCCTTGGCCACCAATCCCATTAAACGCTGTTTCCACTCTAGAGAATCTTTGGAATCCACAAAAGCCCCTGATTGTGGTAAACGGCCTGCAAACCACTTATAGAACAAAGGTGCACAACAACGAATTATCCCTCCTCTTTTCTTTTCGTTTCGGTTGTACAACGAGTAGTGAAGATCTCCCAGTAGCGTTGGCACCGGGTTCTTCATCATGAATATTCGTATAGCGTCCGTATCAATGAAATCCGGCTCGTTGGGAAACAACACTATGCCGTATATACAAAGGGCTATCAAAGCATTAAAAACAAGCCAATTCTCGCCTTTAGCTGCTTCCTGGGCCTTCTTAATCAGATATTCCAGCTTGTAACCACGAATCTTTCCTTTGTTGGAGACATTGGCGTCTAACTCTGATTTGCTCAAATAAAGAGCACCAGCCAACTTCCCAAAGTCAAGATCCCCCACCGATCCAAAGAAAGGGGGCTCCTCCTTGATAGCAATCCCCAACATGTTGGAATACTCCTCCAAGGTAGGAACCAACACATAGTCTGGAAATACAAAACATCTCAGAGGCGGATCATAGAACTGCATCAACGTATGGAGACCTCTGGCTTCATAATCACTGACATTACGGACCATAGATAAAATCCACCCATATTTCTCTTCAAAAGCTTCTCGTACTGCAGGACTCGCCATTCCCTTCAGCATAACAATAGGGCCCAAAGTAGGCGTAAGGAACTTATAGCTGATGATATTTTTCCTCTCTTTAGTGTTCATCTTTGCAGGGACCTGATGACTGGAATCAAGGGTAATATATGCACCTGGAAATGAATAAACATGTATGTTAGGATATGATAATGCAATGCAAAGGGCAATGTGATCAGGTAATCAGGTGTCTGTACTGAACTGTGAACGGTGTCAGTGTAGCTCTGAGACTAATATAGAACCATAGATAAGAACCATCTGAATACAATAGGATGAAACTTCCTTTTTGTGCAATGATGATAGAAAACCGGGTATGTAGGAGGTCATGGTTACCTGCAAACCTGTAAACAACCCGCCCTTCTCACATGTGGGTACTAGGATGTTCAGTATCCCGGGCTCTCAGGTCGAGAAATGATGATACGTTCACCATTTCTGGTTTGGCATCATCATCAATCGAGGAGGCCTCAACTGATTCTCCAAAACAAAAAGGTCCTCAGCTTCTGGCACTGAGGTCGAGAAGCAATAGTACATTCATCCCTCAGGGTACAGTACTATCGCCAATCGAGGAGTGCCTCCGCTGATTCTCTTTCAAAAAGGGATGTCCTATAGCAAGTTCCCAGCATTAGGTCCTCGGATCGAGGATGTGCAATGGGTTTGCCACGGAATGTGGTCTGCCACTGTCACATCTCGGGAGGAGTGCCGCAACTGAGTCCTCGGGAATGGTCCCCAGAGTCGACAGTTCCTCAAGAGAATAACCACTGGCCTGCATAACATGCAGTAGCAGAAAGCTCCTGATAGAACCTCGTCTGGTTGTGGGTCTCATGAACAACAATACGTGGTCACCACCACGCAAGCGTCATGACTATCCACTCTAATTCCTATGTGTGTACTCAAGCCTGTGTAGTGAGCTTATCTCTCAGAACACCCCGCCCGCCAAACAGAAAACAACAGCACAGTCCAGCACAATAATGATATGTAATGCAGTAAATGTGATAAATACAGTAAAGTACAGTAAAGCAGCAATACGGTAAATAATAATACAATACAGCAGTAAATACCGCAAACAAAATACACCTAATGAAAGAAAAGCAAACAAGCGCTAGGATTGACTCGCTAAGGAGACCAGAGATTCTGGGTTCTGTCCCCAACAGAGTCGCCAGCTGTCGCTCCCGGGATTTTCATCCTGGTACAAACGCGAAAGTGGCACCGAAACAGAGTCGCCAGCAATGTGTATTTATCCCAGGAGAGGGAAAGGAAACACCGCATAAACCTGAGGGAAGGAAAAAGCATGGTCCTACGACCAAAAGATCTGGGTTCGGGAGTCGGTTACGCACGGGGAAGGTGTTAGCACCCCCACGCGTCCATCGTACCCGATGGGATCCACGCTTGCTGTTTCGATCAAAGGGTGTGAAGAAAGGATACTGGAAAAGGAACTGAAAGAAAGAAAGGAGAAAGAAAAGAAAAGGAACGGGAAACAAATGTAGGGAAAATAAAAGAAGTGCTCGCATGGGCCCTACCCCACTGCCTACGTATCTCATCGGGAACATGAGAATCAGAGCGACGTAGTTCCCCTCACTAGGGATGGATTGTTTGTATTTTAGGGAACGACTTACGTTCTAGCTCAGGTGTTGCAGGCTCGCTGGTCCGAGTGCGTTACCGTCTTGCAAGAGAACGAGTAGAAGCGCGTTCGTACGCTAAGAGTGAATGAGGTGAGAAAAGAATTCCCGAAGGAAAGACGTTATTGTTTGTTTTTGTCTTTTAGAAAGAAGTGTTTTGTTATTTGTTTGCATATGATAGTGTATCCAAATCTTAGTCCTTGGAATGTGTACCTTCTCACATTCCAAGATGGAATGAGTAAGAAAGTACACTAAATATGAAGAAGACCCCCACACTTAGTTTCAATTGTCAAGGTTCAAACACACTAGCATACTTGTGTTTATTAAGTGTTTTTGTTGATTAAGAAATGAAGTGTTTTTCTTTATTTGTATTTTCAACAAGTATTGCATTTAAGTCCCTCATACAAGATCAAATATGTAACACATTGACCCAAGATGGGCCATATGCTACACATTCTAAGATTATAAGAGAAGACCCCTTATAATCTTTTCTTTATATGAAAGGCCTAAATGCAATAAGTGCCTACCTTTATTAGATATTTTGAATTTTCTTTGAGATGAGAAGAAGAAAGACTCAAGAGAGGAGAAAGGTAAAAATCTATGTGAACTAAGACTCAATCCTAACTGAAGATTAAAGGGAGTGATCCTAAAGGTTTGTGAGGTTTCAACCTAAAGTCTAAAGAAAGAAAGAATTAAACAATTCACTTCTAAAGTAGAAGATGAATTGTAATTCAAAAAGGGAAAGTAATGAGTTATTAAAAGAAAGCACATAAGTGCTTAACAAAACATAAAATGGAATTGTAAAAGAGAAAGGATAGAAGTTGAATGTGGATTCCTTATCCACACTCAATTGAAACTTACCAAAGCCCCTACATGGTTAGTAAACATGTATAAGAAGTATAAGAAGTAAAAGAACATGTAATGCATCATAAAACTCAAAAGAATTAAATGAGAAACCAAATCCTAGAGCCACAACCAGAATGTACATCATATGAGAACAAATGGTCATTATCAATCAAACTCAAGTGGATAGGCAACAAACATCCTCCATGACATTAGAACATGATATCATAAGAAAAGGAAGAATGAAAGATGAAAGAGAAAAGAAGAAATATGCACAAATGGAACATGTAATCCATGGATCAGAATTGAAATGAAATGAAAAATGATTCACAAACATCTCACAAGTATTCATGCATGACACATCAAAGCATTTAAGAAGTAATAGAAGAAGTAGAATTGAAATGGAAGTTCAAAAGAAAACACAAGCACAAACACCACATGTTAAAGGTGCACAAGGTTTAAATGAAAGTCAACATGCAAGGATGACACATAATATGTACCAATGACCTATAATGTCAAGTGAATGGTTCACCAAATATGCAAATGATCATGCCATTATGTACAAAAGAAAACATGCAAACATGCACAAAAGATTACAATGATATAACATGTCATAATGCTTTAAATGAAATGCATCAAGAAAAAATCAAATGGCCTCATGAAAATTATGAAAACATAGTATTGGAGTTCACTAATCAGAGATGAATCACATATCAAAGTAGCATGCAAGGAACCAAGGCAAAATGATGTCAAACAATGCACTTAGGTCACATAGACATATCATACAAAGTAGCACAAAAGTGAACACCAAACATGCCATAAAACTGACCTAAAAAATCAAATAAAAATCACTTAACATACCTCAAGATGATAATGATTCAATGCAAAAAGAAGAGCATCAAAACAAGTTTTAATGATCAAGAACAAAATTAAACAAGATCATGTACCATATTAAGAATGCACATCAAAGAAATTCAAAGAAAAATATAGAACAGGGGTAAAAAGGTCATAAAATCAGAAAATAAAGTCATCATAAATTTCCTAAATGTTTTAATGATACTCATGATTTTTTTTGGAATTTTATGATGCTATTTGATATTTTTAAAAATTAAAAAGTAAACGTGTATAAAAAATAGAAAAATAAAATGAAATGCAAAGGGAAGGGGAGGTGTGAACATAGCAATTATGCAGTTCAAATCATTTGGGCCTTAAAACAGGGAGGTGCGAATAGAATTCTGGCTAAGTCCACTAAGCGCGCAGTACACAACAACTAGCATGCACTCTCAGTCAACAAAAGTCAATCAAGGATCACTGTTGGATCAAGTCAAGTCAGCATAATAGTCAAAGTAGTTGAATCTAACGCACACACATGAACGTCCACGCACACTACCATGCACTGCACCACACATTGATTAATTGAATTTAGAAATAAGACACGTGAGGTGCATGTGCATTTTAATGTGCTGGCACACTCTTAACCACACGATGATGAAAAACCAATGGCCACGATTAAAACGAACGCAAACCCTAGCATCTGAAACCACCGGCCGGAGATGACTTCCGGTCATCTTCTCCGGCTAACCAC
Organism: Lathyrus tuberosus; assembly: GCA_022829125.1. Taxonomy (NCBI): domain Eukaryota; kingdom Viridiplantae; phylum Streptophyta; class Magnoliopsida; order Fabales; family Fabaceae; genus Lathyrus; species Lathyrus tuberosus. Next base: position 17,528,729 of record JALAZF010000012.1, on the reverse strand, counting down.
CACCGTCCGCAACCTCAAATTTTCCAGAATTCCACAAATGATATACCAAAATGAAGAGGAAGTAAAGGAGAACACGGATCCAGTGATAAAACACACAAAAAGTTCATGAAATGAGAGAATCGAACAGAGGAAAATTTGCCCTAACTTTTCAACTATGCCTCTAAAGGCCTATCAACTAGCCAGACAAGTTCTTGAGCTTATAAGAAGCTTCAAGAACCTGAAAACATCTTCACATCAACTCTATAATGGTGGAAATTCGTACCTGAAGATTTGAGACCTTGAGATATTCTTCAGAAAACCAGAGATCCTGCTTCCTCTTTGAGCTACTTTTGGCCAAATAAAGGCTTAGATGCAGTGGTTGATGATGATTCAGTGGAAAGAAAATGGAACCAAACTTCAAAACCAGTTGCAATGTGATGAAATTGAGATAGAATCAGAGAGAGTGTTGAATTGAAAAGGACAAAGTGAAGCTCGAGAATTAGTTGAAATGGTGAGATTGAGAGAGAATAAGAGAAAGTTTCTGAAGTGAATGTGTGAAAAATGAAGTTGGAAATGAAATTAGAGTGTGAGTTTTCTATTTATAGTGTGAGTTTAACCATGGTTAACTGGGTGAATTAACTGAGTTGAAGTGGTTTAAGTGAGTCATCCCTAACTAACTGAGTCAAGTTAGTTAGGGAGAGCGAGGATATGGTGGTGATAGTTCATGGTGGGTTATGGTGGAGCTGAAAATGAGCTTGCAATGGCACGGCTGGTTGTATCAGAAACTTGTTCAGCAAGTTTATTCTTTCCACTTTCATGCAAGGCACGTACTAATGTGCAAGGTGGAGGTGATATGTGCTTGGCTTAATGTGGAAATAAAGTGCAAGGGTTGTTTGATGGATGTCTAAACCAAACTGCAGATTCTGGTGTGATTCATCAGTTGGAAATGGTGATGTTTACGCATGGATATCTCTCTCCTCAAGCCATGGACATGAATGATCTTGGTATCATTACAAAGTGTGTACATGATACAACAACTTTGATGTTGAAAGTAAATGAAAATGAGACTTGCAACAACTTGGAAATGTGCTTCCAACATGTAAACTCAAAGCTGACTCATAATGCACGCATGTGGGGCAAGACCTGGTTGTGACCTAACCAAACATTCAGTTATCTTGACCTTATTTTGAGCCACCACAACTTCTCAATCATTGGTCTAATGAAAAAACCATAAACATACCCTTTGAAGATCTCACATAGAGGAACAACTTTCATGTTGAAAGAGTTTTCATTTGAGGCCTCTAACCTTGAGAAATTGATCCAAACATTTGGCCCACCACGTGCTTGTGAAAATGACACGCGCGTGACCTGAAAGTTCTTGGTCACGACCTGGTTTTTGCCCTACTTTCCTCCAACTTTGATCAATCATATCTCCCTCAATTTTTATCCAATGGAGATGTTCCACATATGGATGTGAAGCCTAAAACAAGATCTTTTGTTGTGGCCGAGTGGAATTTTCATTTGGTGCTTCAATTTTAAATGGCCTTGGTTCAAACTCTGATGCAAAATGGCCAAAACTTGCTATTTTTAGTAACCCTACTTCATCCAAAAATGGCAACTTTCTACATCTTGAATTTTTCATGGTTCCTTTGGAGTTTCTTGATCAAATTTTGCACATTGGACACATATAACATGAATTTTATGAATTTGGCCTCAAAAAGTCAAGAGTTGACTTTTTCCTCTGATTATTTGACTTGGCCCCAAATTTCCTGATTTTTTATCTTTCTTCCAATTGAACCACCTCCAAAACCAATTGAGGGGCAATTCTCCATACACATACACTTAAGGACATGTAGAATACCATGATATCAAGTTTTGACCAAAAAATCAGAGATACCCTGATTTAATTGGAAACCCTAATCTTGACCCCCTCTGGTTAGGAGGAAATTGCACATCTTCCAAATCCAAATTCCTCAGAGTATGTTGTGTATCCTCTTAAAGGATGATGAGAAATGCCACTTGAGGATGATTTTGAATCAATGAGCTATCTCTTTTGAGGATTTTCCTTCAATTTTTGGACTTCTTGCATAGTGTAGGATGTAATGCTTCAATCTCCTATTGAATCTCACCTTCTTGAGGTTGTGGAAGATCAATTGGGATAGTATGAGACATGAGAGACCTCTTGGCTTGCCTAGAGCCAACTTGATTGACCTTTTGTGCTCTGAAGGATCCATTGATTGTCCACCTTCCACCTGATCACATGCCCTGATGGTAAGAAGGATGATATGCTTCATTTTTCTATGTTAAATGCAATGTAATGTTAATGAGGTGGATATGATATGATAAATGATAATGCCATGCTATGATGACAAAGAGGGAGAGCAAATTTTGGGGTATTACAGCCCTTAACAAGAGTTCATCGTAAATTTGATAGGTGTTGTTAGACTCTCCCTCTATCAAATTGACTATAGCTTTCTCGTGTTGAGGCAGCGGGTTTGTGAGAACATTAGGATTCGTATCCTTGAAAGATAAGACCCCGCTCCTAACAAGCTTTTGTATGTCGAATTTGAAACTGAGACAGTTTTCTATGTTATGCCCTGGTCCTCCTTGATGGTAAGGACAAGTCTGATCTGTTTTGAACCAAAAAGGCGGATTTCCTGGTACTGTAAGAGGAGACTTAGTTTGGACATGCCCCTTGACCAGTAATAATGGAAGCAGTTTTGCGTACAACATGGGTATAGGGTCGAACCCTGGAGGTCGTGTTGTACGGTTGTTGTTGTATGGAGGACGAGCCTGCTGAAGAGGTTGTTGTGTCCTTTGTTGAAATTGATGTTGATTAGGTTGGCTATGCACAACCTAAGGTTGATACGTAGGAACAGGCGTGGGATTGATAGCAGGAGTTGCAGCTGCTACTGGTTGATATCGTCGCCTTTGCTTTCTGAGAGAGATATTCCCAATATCTTGCTCTTTTTTCTTAGGGAGAGAACTACCGTATCATTTTGTACTACTTGATGATCCAACGTCTTTTACTAAACGTCCTTCCCGGACTGCTTCCTCAAGACGAACTCCCATGCCCACCATCTCGGTGAAGTCACTGGGCGCACTGGCGACCATTCTGTCGTAGTAAAATGAGCTTAAGGTCTTTAAGAAGATCTTTTTCATCTCTTTTTCCTCAAGAGGTGGACAAATCTGGGCGGAAATTTCACGCCATCTCTGAGCGTACTCCTTAAAGGTTTCCTTGTCCTTTTGTGACATCGATCTGAGCTGATCTCTGTCTGGTGCCATGTCCAGATTATATTTGTATTGTTGGACGAAAGCAGCGCCAAGATCTCTGAATGTGCCGATCGTAGCGCGGTTTAAACCCATGTACCATTTTAATGCGGCACCGGTTAAACTATCCTGAAAGTAGTGAATTAGTAGCTCTTGGTTCTTTGTCTGAGCTGACATTCGCCGAGCGTACATCATCAAATGGCTCTGAGGGAAAGAGTTACCCTTGTATTTTTCAAAGTCGGGCACCTGGAATTTATGCGGGACTTTCACATTGGGGACCAAGCAGAGGTCCACGGCGTCCTTTCCAAATAGATCCTGACCGCGAAGGGCTTGCATTTCTTTCTGCATCTCCAGGAATTGTTCCTGGAACTCATTCATTATGTCGAACATGCTATCGTTTCCACCAAAGGGTATCTGTGGAATCTGTCCTTCTGGGACAGTGTGTACCACGGGTGGTGGTATAGTCATTATGGCCGAGACTCTCGGTGCCTCCCAAAGTTTGTAACCTTCAGGAGTTGCTGTCATGCCCCTGGCATATTCGCTTTCCCGAAGTTTGTAACCTTCAGGCCTAGCGGCTCCTGCTGCGGTTCCCTGATCCTCAGCGATCGGTGGAACATACCCTTCCGAGATATAGTTAAGTGGCATGCCCCAGGGATAATCTTTTGAAATCTTGTACCTAGGATCATACTTCTCCACTATGGGTGTTGATGTGATCTCTGAGATCACAGTCCTTTGTTGTTGCATCTGAGCTTCTACTAGAGCTTGCATGTTGCTATGAAGCTTTCTCAGATCCTCTTTCAGAGTGTCGATCTCTTCTCTCAACTCTCTGTTCTCTTCCTCGAGATCATCCATCTTTTTTTGACGATTGGCCCGAGTATTGTATGAATGAGATAGTTTGACTCTAGAATCGAGACGTAAACGTGAGATTCGTAGGTAAGAAGAATGCGTTTATGTGAGAATGATGAATGCAATGATTATTAATTATTTTTGTTTATTCAAAGTAAACTTCGACAATTAGATTGCAAATATCAAACAGTGGATAAACCCCGTTTTATTAAATTCAAAGGATTGCGGAAATGGAAATACAGTAGATTACAAAGTGCTGAAAAAGGAAATCTAAACTAATGGATCCTGAGTCCTCTCTGAAGAGAGCTCAGGTGCTGGTTCGGGTGTTTTCCTTTTCTTTGACCGGGGCTCTTGGGCCGTTGTCGAGTTGTCATTCCTTTGCCAAGTGAAAGGAGTGAGCAAATTCCTTTGGTCATCCTGATTCTCTACAGCATGTTGCTCTAGAATCTCAATCAGGGCATCTTTTTCTCTTAATAGTTGTTGTATTTTCTTACATTCCACATTGAGAATACGGTACTTGTTCCTCCAAGACCTCTTCTCCTACTGAACTTTGCTGAGAGTAACCTGAAGTTTTTCCATCTCAGACATAAAATAAAGGGCAGAGTCTCTTAATGGAAGAACTTCCTGACGAGGGTAAGGCATCCTCAGCTTGAGAGCTCTAGTTTGTACCCAGTGGAGATAACGCTCCATCGAAACACAGTCGGGTTTCCCTAGAGACTCTCGTCCTTTCCTATGAACATGTTTCCAGGCATGCACTATTTCCTTCTTTAGTGCCATGTCATTTTCTCCTTCCTTGAAGAAAAGACCTTCCAGATGAGCATTACGCGGGGATATGCCTCATCGGGTATCCAAATTGACGACGAACCAATATCGGATGATAGTTGATTCCTCCCTTAGTTCCTATAAGGGGTACATTTGGGAAATTTCCACAACGGTCAATAATTCTGATCCTGTCGTAGATTCGATTGTACCAATTGATGTCAGAGTTGGTAAGGGACATGATTCTCTGCGACCAACGTAAAGTATTCTTTTGATCCCAAAATACAGCAGACTTGAGCAAGTGGGAAGTGAACCATTTGTATAGCATGGGTACATAACACGTGATCATTCCTCCGCTGTATAAATTTCTTAAGTGTACCGAATGATACGCATCTGCGAGTAAGGTCGGTACGGGGTTTCTGATCAGGAAAATCTTAATGGCGTTGATATCTACAAAGTTATCGATGTTGGGGAACAAGAATAACCCGTAGGTGAGCAAAACAAAGATGCTCTCGAAAGCGGCCACGTTCCCTATACTAGCAAAGTATAGAGCTTTCTTTGTCCAGAACTGGGCTGGAAACCCTTTGATTCCACCCTTAGTGGTCATGTGAGTCCTGACTTCTGACTCATCCAAATAAATTGCTCTTGCAATGGTTTGATCCTTTGGAATCTCTTCCAGTCCAGAAAAGGGAGCTTGATCAGTAATGTGTAAATCAGTCTGTAGCACGGTTGTTGTGGTTTCGAATCACTATCTCTTTGGTACTACAGTTCGATTCATTTTTTATCCTATTGAAGCTGATGAAGGAAGGGAAATAGATGTCTCCAATTAACCCTGCTTGCAAACTGAGGTTAAACAGTCAAAACTGTTGGTTTACAGATACAGCTTTAGTTCGTGGGTCTCTCTCGGCTTGTTTTGTTCAGAACGAAATACCGAGATTATTTATGCAGAATTTGTTGGGATACTGTGCTAGCTTGGCTAGAGGTAGGGGACTTTGGGTTTTTTTATTAGTGTGCTCGCTATGATTCTTTTTCAATCTTATGCCTACGTATTCCCGGGATAGGGAAATCAGAGCGGTCGTAGTTCCTCCTATTCTATGGGAGGAAATGGTGTTTTGGTGTCTTGTTCAAAGCCCAAGACATGAAGCTAAAGGTGGTTTGTATCTTGTTCAAAGCCCAAGATGTGAAGCAAAAAGGTTGTTGACTTTAGAGAGAATTTGTCATCTCTAAAGGGGTCTGTTTGTCACAATTGTTGGGTGACTGATTATAAAGGAGAATTACTTTAACTGGGATATGTGAATCCAGTAATGCCATAATTTCCTTTATAGGGGATTTTCAACCTGAAGGAGAAGACTTTAACTCAGTTTAGAGCAATGCCATCTTTCCATAGGAATTTCTTATGCTAAAAGAGGGACAATGGCGTGGATGTAAATAATCCAGAGGCTTGCCGCTTACAGCGATTAGATGAAGGAAAAGAAGTTGTTGATGTTTGTATACTGTGAGCAAGGCACAAATTTTGATGCTAAAAGGTTGATTGCCTCAACCAGGGTTTTCCTTATACGAAGCCTAAGAGGAGGCTATTGACCCAACAAGAGGATGCTTTTGTGTCTCGTACAAAGCCCGAGATAGAGGCTAAAAGGGTTGACTCAACAAGAGAGTGTTTTTATATGTGTCTTGTACGAAGCCCAAGACGGAGGCTAAAAGGGTTTGACTCAACAAGAGAGTCTTTTATACTCACCAAGAGAGTGATTTGTATCTCGTACGAAGCCCGAGATAGAGGCTAAAGGTGATCGACTCAACAAGAGAGTCTTTTTATACTCAACAAGGGAGTGTTTTGTTTCTCGTACAAAGCCCGAGAAAAAGGCTAAAAAAGGATTGACTCAACAAGAGAGTCTTTTATACTCAATAAGAGAGTGAAAAGGTCAGCTTAGTTGGGGAGAATCATTGTACAAAGCCCAGGAGAAGGCTAGGGTTACTCTTTCCGTTGAGTGACAAGTCCAGTATGTTGGTTAAAAGAGAAAATTAGTTCTTATATGGGTAATGTTGTGCTTTGGGATTGATCAGTGGATCGGGGTTATTTCATGTTCTTTAAGGAAACGGGGAATCCGAAGGGTATTGAGACTGCCCAAGTCTACGGATGTTTTCTTCCTATTTTTGAAATGAACTTGAGAATATCTTCGAGACTCAAGGAGATTAGACTGTCCAAGTCTAGAGTTTTATCTTTTGTACTATTCTTAGGAGAGATCAAGAGACAGTACGTTCGCGGTAGAAAGATCTAGACTCTTTGAAAGACTGTTCTATTAAGGTGACTAATTTCTGTTCCTATACCTTTAAGAGGTCGTCGGGACAATTTGTATGAAGCCCAAGAGGAAGCGAGAAAAACGTTTAAGAAGCCGAAGGGACAATTTGTACGAAGCCCAAGAGGAGGCTATCTTCCCAGAGGAAGAATCTTTATACGAAGCCTAAGAGGAGGCTGTGAAAACTTCTAAGAAGCCGACGAGTCCTTGTACAACGCCCAAGAGGAGGCGGGGATACTTTTAGGAAGCCTGTGGGTCCTTGCACTAAGCCCAAGAGGAGGCTGATGAACAGTTCCAGAAGGGGTTTCACTTGGAACATTGGCCTTCTGCATATGAACTGCTCAAGGGGGGAGTTTTCTTAGATCTAGTTATCTAAAATTGTTGTAAAAGAAAATTCTCATGGTTTAGGTTATGTTGAAATATCTGGGAGAACGTCGGATGTAAGGAGACAAGGTTTTGTCTAGTTCTAGACGTAGTTGCTGGGGAAACTCTAAATATTTATACTAGTATTACACAGTTGATATGAGTTTATGAAAGAAGACTTACAGTGAAACAGCCCCACAGTACAGTTATATACATATGAAAGCGGTAAATGAAAGCGGGTAAACACTTACTCGGTTGTAGAGCTTCCATGCTAATTGGTTAGTTTGTTCAACAAAGAAAGCTTTGATAACAATATTATATTCAAAATCAAAGGAGAAAGTGCTTTGAAAAGATTGTTGGGGCTTACAGCTCAAGGGGAGGCCCAAGGTTTTATCAGTGACTGCACTGTTGAAGTTGTACAGTGGGACTTATACAAGTGACTGAGGCCCAAAGAGGTTTTCTGTACAAAGAGGATGGGTCTTACACTCTATCAAGAGGCCCAAAATGATTGAAATAAAAAGAAACGGGGCTTATAACACGAGGGTAGGCCCAGGGTTTATTTTAAAAAGGGCGACGATCGCGCCGAGATTTTGAAAACACCGTGGGTCTTATACAATGACTGAGGCCCAAAATTTTTTGGTTTCAAAAGGGGATTGGGTCTTACACTCTATTAGAGGCCCAAAATGGTTTTGAATGGGTCTTATAGCTCGAGGAGAGGCCCAGATGGTTTGTTTTAAATGGGCGATAATCGCGCCAAACTTTTGAAGTACAACGGGACTTATACAACATTTGAGGCCCAAAATAGGTTTGTATTTACAAAGGATTGGGTCTTACACTCTATTAGAGGCCCAAAGTGTTTTTAAAAGGTTTGATGAGGGTTGAATTAATCAAAACCCTAATTTGTTTCTAAAATGTATTTTAATTGAATAAAAAATTCAATTAAAATGATCAAAATTGTTTAACATGTGGAAAACAAATTGTGATCTTGGATTAATGTTTCAAAAATCATGTTTTGACCTACAAAATGATTAGAAATCATAAAAATTTGTAAAATCAAGAAGGAAAAAATATTTTAAATGTAAAAAACAATTAAAATATTAATTTTTGGCAAAAATATCAATTATATGAAATGAATAATATTTTTGGGATTTTTTGGTAAAATAAAATATCTTAACATTTTTGTGAATTATTAAAAAAAGAATCAACTCAAAACCATTAAAACTCAGAGAGAAATTAATTTTTGAATCCATTAAATAAAATCACAAAATTCAAATATTTGAATTTTCAAAAAGGGCGCCAAGAACAAGGGCAAGAACACGCGCCACCCTCTGTTTCTGCAGATTTGCGTTTTCTATCCAATCTCACTGAATACTTGATTATATCATGCAATCTACATATCAATCTACTCGTTTCAACCTCACAATCATGTCTATGGTCTTTAATTTCATTTATTTTAAGCATGGAATAAGAAATTAAAGAGAAACCTCAAGAACCCTAAATTCTGCATGAAGGTTCAGAAATTCCATACACGATTCATACAAAGTAATTGATTGAGGGTAAACACTCTATGCAGGATTATGAACATATGGCCAAATTATTGTGCAGCAAAAATTGCATGGATCATAGAGTTAGAAGAGCTCATGCTCACCTCTTGCAGCTGGTGATCGAGTTCTAGGTTGGAGGTGTTACAACTAGGTTCCAATAATGTGGATAGCTTCCCTAGGTGCCATGGAGTGTGTCTGGGTGCTTGGAATGGATTGAAATGATCTGGAACTTGAGATGGTACCCCAACTGCAAATCTGTAAAAGGCTTGAGAAATTGGCTGGGAATTTTGTGATTTTGGTGTTCCAGATGTTATGTGAGTGTTTGGATCACTTCCATATGATGTTTATGAGGTGTGTATGTGTGATTTGTTTGATTGGAATTGCTCTCAAACTCAAAAACTCAGAGTTACCTTGCTAAAGAAGGTATTTTTGCCTAGAGAAAGAGATTTTGAGGAAAGCATCTGTTTGATGGCTTTGGTGTACTCAAACTGAGCACAAATGAGCTCTATTTATAGTAGAGCAAGTTTGTTTTTCAAGGAATAGTGAATGGCAACGACTGCATAGGTTTGGCCAATGTTGAGCAATGAGAATCCAAGTCTCCTCTAGCCATTGACTAGAGGTTAGGGCACAGGCTGCTGGTTCCGTTGGTCTTGGATAAGTCTTGACTGAATTTAGTTGGAAATGGCTCAGTCCATGCCACCTTGGTGCATCCATTAAATACTTCAATCCAAAATTGAAGTCTTGTCCCTCTTTTAGGCAATTCTAGCTTTAGCATGCTATTTTTGGTTCCAAAGACTTGGGAGGCTTGGGATCAGTGTTGGTTCCTCCTTGGTCTCCCCTTGAGGTGTTCAGATGGATAGAGTTGCTTGCCCTTTGCAAAATTTGGGTAAATCGAGCAAAACTCCAAAATCTGGCTTGCTTTGGCAGTTTTCAGCAAGGCATATTGCCATTGTCATATCTCTTGGCTCAAGTGGAACTTGATGGAGTTCTTGGCCATTTTGGAAAGCACTCATATGATACAATAACTGTTTGATCATAATTGGTTTTGATACTTTTTGGATCCAAGTGAAAAATGCCCCTACGTTTGGAAAAAAGTGAAGGCAGATTCTGACTTAGTGAAAATTTCACTAAGTGTTGGAAAAAGTGGCATTTCACGTTTTCAGCCACTTTGATTATTCCATAACTCAAATCCCATAATGAATTGGAATGCGGTGTAGTTGAAGCTTTTGTAGAGGGCCATGAGGGCTACAAATCCAGCTTTGGATGGGGAAAAATGGCCTTGTGGTTTAGGAGTTATGATCCTCCAAAGTTAGTACCCTAGCCACTGTGTTCCATAACTTAGAAAATTTTCTAAGTTTTTATGGTTACCCCTTTTACAAGTTATCCCACTTTTCTTGATTTTTCTTGATGAATGATGATTCAAATCACACATTAACATCATTTTAGGGTTAAAAAACCATAATTGTGAAAAATCTCAAAAAGTCAAAGTTTGACTTTTGTGCACAGTTGACTTTTTATCAAATGAACTCCGAACTGTGCGATCCTCTATGAAATCAAGTCCTTGACCTAAATCAAACTTGATGGATTGATTTCATAGGTGTTATAGGGTGTATTGAATCATGTCTTAGGGTTTGGGAGCATGTCCTGGTCAAAAGTCAAAGATACAGTTGACTTTTTTCGCGAAACCCTAACTGTGGTTCAAATGAAGTTGAAATTTGTGGATCAAGCTTCTTGGATCAATCCATTGTTGTAAATGGATAAATGTTGTGTATTTGAGACCCTCAAATCTTCTCTTGAGGTCTTGGCTCATGTTTTGTCCCAAAAGTCAACTTAGGGGTGAATTAGGTCAAGAAACCCTAATTCCTGATTTTTGGTGAATGCATCCCCTAAGGCTAAATTAACTTGATGATTGGGTTTATGATGTCCCTTGAAGCATCATAGGTTGTGTTTTGAAGCATTGGCTCATGCCCAGAGGAAAATTTCCATCTGGAGGCCCTGGTCGACCAAACCCTAATTTGGTGACATCAGCGATCTTAAGGCTTGATCCACCTAGAAGGGAGAAGCCTTGGGCTTAATCCTTGAAGTGGGAGTCCTCTTGATCCTTTGTGGATGTTTGAGAGGCTAGACAAGTTGAATATCATGTCATTTCTTGATTGATCCTTTGTCTAAGAGCTTTGAGAGGGCTTGAAACCCTAATCTTTGATAGTAGTGGATGCTCACCCATCTTTGGGGAGACTGACGAGGTATGATGGTTTACCCATATTATGATGATGATTTGCCCAATGATGGGAAATCTTAGTGGTCAAAATTTGGGGTATGACACAGTCAGGTGAGAATACTCCTCCAGCATTGGTGCAAGTTGATAATCCGGGAATGTGAAGCAGTGATAGACCAGATTGTATAACTGAATTAGTGTGGACAGGATTCCTTCAATTACGTGGACCCTTAATAAGGACCGTAACCCTCCATACTTGGCTCTGAAAGCCTCGTGGTTGGTGATCATTCTCGCCAAACCTCTTAAATCCTCTAACTTTAGAACCTTGAAGGTGTACTTATGAGTTTTCCTTCTACCGAAATCCATTAGCGCAATATCCTTTCTCTGATATTTGCAATCATTGTCTTAGTTTAATTTGAAAAAGAGAGGCTAGAAGAGAAGATTTTTTTTTAATGTTTTTTAGATGAATGTATGAATGCAGCACACAAAAACATAGAAAAAACATGGGGTCAAAGGGTCGGTGTCATGAAGTCAAGGCTCTACCCCCCCAAAGGTTTATACTGGTGATTTTTTGTACCTGTCCGCAAAATCATTGACCCCTCTGGGATAACAACAGCAAGCGGATCGCCAGTGAGCTGATGTATCCTGGAGTGATCTCAGATGAGGGTAGTATCGCGTGACAACTATTTCTGATAGCTTCCGCACTACAAAATGGCTTAAGTCTACTAAAAACCTCAGGTTCTCAGATAACCCAGTCGACCACACTACTTTCAACAGCCGAAGTCGTATAGGCAATGTATCTGCAAAGGGAGTCTCCACTGAGATTGATGGTCGATCGGGGGCTCTTAACTGGAATTCACTCCCAGTAAGATTACCCGCATTGCCATCACCTATCTTAAGTGTATACTCAATCTTTCCACATGCGGCATCACACGCATTCCCATTAGCAGAAAAATAAACACAGATATCAATTAGGAAAAGCAATATATATATTTGTCTTAATCATCCTAGACCTCTAGTCTTATGGTCCTATACAGACAATGACTCCCCCAGCAGAGATTGTCATTTCTATGACATTTTGGTGAACTCGAGGTTTTCACCAAAGATTGTAAGAAAGAGAAGACGGGCCCCATGGTGGGCGCCATTTTTCTGTAGCGAGCAATTTTGGAGGTTGTTCTTAAGCACTGTCACTCTGGGGTACTATAGGTCGATTCATTTTTTATCCTATTGAGCTGATTAAGGAAGGGAAATAGATGTCTCTAATTAACCCTGCTTGCATATTGAGTTTGAACAGCGGTCTGTTAGATTACAGATACTATGTGGATGTGGGGCCCAATCTTCGGTTATTTTGCTAAGAACACAATGTCTGGATTATTTGTGAGGTTTTTGATAATGTGTTTAAATTTGGTGCTTTTGGGTTGATTTGGTGGAGATACTGGATTTTGGGTTTTTATGATTAGTATGCTCACTAAGGTTTTTTTTAATCTTATGCCTACGTATTCCCGTTTGATGAAACGGGGAAATCAGAGCGATCGTAGTTCCTCCTATTTTATGGGAGGAAAAAGGTTGTTTTAGTGTCTTGTTCAAAGACCAAGACGTGAAGCTAAAGGGTTTTGACTTCAGAGAGAATTTGTCATCTCTAAAGAGGATCTGTTTGCCACAACTGTTGGGTGACTGGTTATAAAGGAGAATTACTTTAACCGGGATATGTGAATCCAGTAATGCCATAATTTCCTTTATAGGGGATTTTTAACCTGAAGGAGAAGACTTTAACTCAGTTTAGAGCAATGTCATCTTTCCTTAGGAATTTCTCATGCTAAAAGAGGGACAGTGGCGTGGATGTAAATAATCCAGAGGCTTGCCGCTTACAACAACTAGATGAACGAAAAGGAGTTGTTGATGTTTGTATACTGTGAACGAGGCACATCTTTTGATGCTAAAAGGTTGATTGACTCAACCGGGGTTTTCTTATACAAAGCCTAAGAGGAGGCTATTGACCTAACAAGAGGGTGTTCTTATGTGTCTCGTACGAAGCCCGAGAGAGAGGCTAAAAGGGTTGACTCAACAAGAGAGTGTTTTTGTATGTGTCTTGTACGAAGCCCAAGACGGAGGCTAAAGGTATTTGACTCAACAAGAGAGTCTTTGTACCTCGTACGAAGCCCGAGATGGAGGGTGAAAATGTTTGACTTAACAAGAAGGTCTTTTATACTCAACAAGAGAGTGATTTTTATCTCGTACGAAGCCCGAGATGGAGGCTAAAAGGTGTGACTCTACAAGAGAGTATTTTATACTCAACAAGAGAGTGTGAAAAGGTGAGCTCCAGTGGGGAGAATCATTGTACAAAGCCCAAGAGGAGGCTAGTGTGCTGGTGACTGTTTCAGTTTAGTGGCAGGCCCAGTATGTTGGATAAAGAGAAAATAAGTTCTTATATGGGTAATGTTGTGCTCAGGGATTGATCGGAGGATTAGGGTTATTTCCTGTTCTTTAAGGAAATGGGAAATCCCAAAAGGTATGGAGACTGTCCAAGTCTACGGGTGTTTTGAGAAATCGATTCTTAGGTAGTAAATGATCTTTGTATGATGCCCAAGAGAAGGCTGGTATGTTAAGGGATGAAGGTCAACCCATTAACTGTTCTGACACTTGACTCAGAAAGACAGCTCAAGCAAATTGATGACTAGGTTCTGTTCCTATACCTGTAGAGGTCTCTGGGTCCTTGTACTAAGCCCAAGAGAAGGCATGAGAGCTTTTAAGAAGCCTAAGGGTCCTTGTACAATGCCCAAGAGGAGGTGGGGATGCTTTTAAGAATCCTGTGGGTCCCCAAACCACAAGAAGTTCAAGACATGGCATTCACCGAGAATAGATCAAGCTAGGAAAGTTCGAGAATTTGGAAGAAACTCAAGAGATGCCATTCACGGAGAAAAGATCATCTCTGGGGAGTTAGAGTTTCTTTGACGATTTCTAAGGGTGACAGTCTGAGAAAGGGTTCACCGAGAATGCTGCCTTTCACGTCTCCATATTGTTTAGCCCCAAGAGGAGGGAAGACTGTGTCTGGTAATCCTATGGGGATCTAGTTTTGTTTGTATTTAAGAGTGACCAACAGGGCTTTACCTAGTTCTAGACGTAGTTACCGGGGAAAACTCTAAATAACTATACTAGTATTACACAGTTGATATTTGACAAGTATATAAAAGTTTCTGAAAGAAGACTTACAGTGAGCAGCCCCACAATACAGTTATATACATATATGAAAGCGGATAAAGAAAGCGGGTAATCACTTACTCGGTTGTAGAGCTTCCATGTTGTTTGGTTAGTTTGTTCAACAAAGAGAGCTTTGATAACAAGATTATATTCAAAATCAAAGGAGAAAGTGCTTTGGAAAGATTGTTGGGGCTTACAGCTCAAGGAGAGGCCCAAGGTTTTATTAGTGATTGCACTGTTGTTTTGAAATTGTACAGGGACTTATACAAGTGACTGAGGCCCAAAAAGGTTTTATGTACAAAGGGATGGGTCTTACACTCTCTTAAGAGGCCCAAAGGTTTATTTTTGTATAAGTGATGGGGCTTACAGCTCAAGGAGAGGCCCAAAAATTTTATTTTAAAAGGCGATGATCGCGTCGAACTTTTTGGTGGTATCGGGACTTATACTATACACTGAGGCCCAAATTATTTTGGTTTTCAAAAAGGGTTGGGTCTTACACTCTACTAGAGGCCCATTGATTTTTAAAGAATGAGGCTTATAACACGAGGGTAGGCCCAAAGGGTTTGATTTTTGAACTGGCGATTGCGCCGAGATTTTCTTTTAACGCAGAGGGACTTATATAATATCTGAGGCCTAAAATTGTTTTGGTTAAAAGGGGATTGGGTCTTACACTCTATTAGAGGCCCAAAGTGTTTAAAAGTTTTTTTGAGTGAAAATCAAAGAAACCCTAAATTTGTTTTCTTTTAAAAGGAAATATTTAAAGAAAATCAAATAAAAATGATAAAAATACCAAATAAGTTTGAATAAATCACCTGTGATTTTTGTTGAAGGTTTGAAAAATGAGGTTTTAATCACAAGATAATTTAAAACTCATTTGGTTTTGATTTTCAAAGTAAATATTCACTTTTAAATGTTTAAAAACAATTAAATAGGAATTTATTCACAAAAATACTAATTATATTAAATAACTAATATAAATTTGATTTTTTTGTGGAATAAAATATTTCAACATTTTTGTGATTTTTTGCAAAAAGAGCCAATAAAAAATAATTAAAATTGAGGGAGTTATTGATTTTTCAAATCATTAAAAATAATAAGAAAAATAAAAAAGTGGAGAAAATAGAAAAAAGAGGATCTGGGGCGAGGGGGATTCGAACCCCAGACCTCTTGTGTATAGGGCGCGCGCCTTACCATTGGGGTGGTGATACATCCGTTGATTGAAATATAACCACAAATATACAAGGCTTGCCTTGTTTTTTGCCTGGCCCAAGGCAAGGCAAGGCAAGATTTTGGTTGAAAACGTGAAGGCCATAACTTTCTCATTTCTCCATGGATTGGGACAAAATTCTGGTCTATCCTGTATAGAATTTCACAAGGAATCCAATGGTGGTGGTATTTTTTTCAGATCATGCTCCTATTGAAAAACCCGATAGTGGTTTTGAAATAGGCCATGATTTGTATTTTCTATGCCATCTCTTGGTACAAGCATGAATTACATGATAAATTGGTGCAAACACAACACATATAACATGTATAAGAGATGCATGATTAGTGGACATCAAAAGAAATCATGATTCAAAGAATCCAAGTTGTGATGTTTACCTCTTTTTGGAGCTTTTGTGCAATCTGCCAAGCCACTTATTCCATAAATGATTTGATGCTTTGAACAACCTCAAATGATCTCTTAAAAGCTTTTAGGATGATTAGAATCAGTTGGAAACCTCGGGAACAAGTTTGAGCTCTTTCTTGCAAAAGGGGCAAAAGTGGCCAAAATAACAACTCCCTCAAATGGTGTTCCAGATGGGGGTAAGCATTTGGGACAGTTCAAGGATGATATTTGGAGTGTGTTTGAGGTTTTATCTGGTTTGGAAAGTGACTGAATCAAGACATGGCTTGAAGAATGCACAAAAGTCCTATTTTGAGGTTTTGAGATGTGACTTTGTGATTTTGGTGTTACAGGTCACTTGTGAGAGTTTGGACAGCTTAGATATGATATATTGGATGTGTTTGGATCATAAGCTGTGGTGGAATTGCTTTCTAACTAAAAAACTCAGAGTTACCTTGCTAAAGAAGGTATTTTTGCCTAGAGAAAGAGATTTTGAGGAAAGCAAGTGTTGTAGTGCTTTGGTGTACTCAAACTGAACACAATTGAGCTTTATTTATAGTAGAGCAAGTTTATTTTGGTTGCAATAGTGAATGACAACTGCAGCAGAGTTTTGGCCAATGTTGAGCAAAGAGAATCCAAGTCTCCTCTAGCCATTGACTAGAGGTTAGGGCACAGGCTGCTGGTCCCCTTGGTCTTGGATAAGTCTTGACTGAATTTAGTTGGAAATGGCTCAGTCCATGCCACCTTGGTGCTTCCATTGAATGCTCCAAAACAAAATTGGAGTCTTGTCCCTCTTTTATGCATTTCTAGGTTTGGCATGCTATATTTGGTTCCAAAGACTTGGGAGGCTTGAGATCAGAGTTGGTTCCTCCTTGGTCCCCCCTTGAGGTGTTCAGATGGATAGAGTTGCTTGCCCTTTGCAAAATTTGAGTAAATCGAGCAAAACTCCAAAATCTGCCTTGCCATGACAGTTTGCAGCAAGGCATATTGGCATTGTCATATCTCATGGCTCAAGTGGACTTTGATGGAGTTCTTGGCCATTTTGGAAAGCCCTCATATGATAAAACAACTGTTTGATCATAATTGGTTTTGATACTTTTTGGATCCATGTGAAAAATGCCTCTACATTTGGAAAAAAGTAAGGCAGATTCTGACTTAGTAAAAATTTCACTAAGTGTTGGAAAAAAGTGACATTTTCACTTTTTGTGATTTTGATCATTCCATAACCTAAAATCCATGAGGAATTGGAATGAGTTGTGTTTGAAACTTTTGTAGAGGACCATGAGAGCTACAAATCCAGCTTTGAATGGGGAAAAATGGCCTTGTGGTTTAGGAGTTATGATCCTCCAAAGTTGGTACCCTAGCCACTTTGTTCCATAACTTAGAAAAATTTCTAAGTTTTTATGGTTACCCCTTTTACAAGTTATCCCACTTTTCTTGATTTTTCTTGATGAATGATGATTCCAATCACGCATTAACATCATTTTACGGTTAAGGAACCATAATTGTGAAAAATCTCAAAAAGTCAAAGTTGACTTTTGTGCACAGTTGACTTTTTATCAGATGAATTCTAAACTGTGCGATCCTCTATGAAATCAAGTCCTTGACCTAAATCAAACTTGATGGATTGATTTCATAGGTGTTATAGGGTTTATTAAATCATGTCCCAAGGTTTGGGAGCATGTCCTGGTCAAAAGTCAAAGGCACTGTTGACTTTTTCCTCAAAACCCTAATTGTGGTTCTGATGAATTTGAAACTTGTTGCTCAAGCTTCTTGGATCAATTCATTGTTGCAAATGGATCAATGTGGTTTATTAGAGACCCTCAAATCATGTCTTGAGGTCTTGGCTCATGTTTTGTCCCAAAAGTCAACTTAGGGGTGAATTAGGTCAAGAAACCCAAATTCCTGATTTTTTGTGAATGCATCCCCTGAGGCTAAATTGACTTGATGATTGGGTCCATGAGGTTCCATGGGGTATATTAGGTTATGCTTTGAAGCATTGGCTCATGCCCAGAGGAAAATTCTCATCTGGAGGCCCTGGTCGACCAAACCCTAATTTGGTGACACTGGCGATCTTGAGGCTTAATCCACTCAGAATGTTGCAGCTTTGTGCTTGATTCTTGTTGTGGGAGTCCTCTTGATCCATTGTGGATGTTTGAGAGGCTAGACAAGTTTAAGATCATGTCATTCCTTGATTGATCCTTTGTCTAAGAGATCTGAGAGGGCTTAAAACCCTAATTATTGATTGTAGTGGATGCTCACCCATCTTCGGGGTGACTAATGAGGCATAATGATACACCCATATTGTGATGATGATTTGCACAATGATGGGAAATCTTAGTGGTCAAAATTTGGGGTATGACATGATGGTTTGAAGAGTTTCATTAACCAAGGGAATAGTTTGTTGGGTAGAAGTGGGAATCGGAGCACATATAAAATCAAAAGGCATACCCAACGTGGGGTTCACGGTAGTAGTAGCAAGAGGTTCCACAGTTGGAGTGATAATCTCGGAGACCACAGTAGCCTGTGTATCCATCTTTTCTTTCATAACTTGAATAGCTTCCAGAATCTGCCCCAATCCTCCTTGTTGCTCACTCAGCTTATTGTTAACTCTGTCCATTTCATATACTGTTTTGACATCTTTTGACGAGCTTGGGCTCGCGTGTTGTAGCTGTGTCGGGAACTCAGTGTGACGGTTCTGAAGAGAATTACAACGACATGAGATAAAGACAAGGAAGAAAATGCACATGCTATGACATGATGCAAATGAAAATGCAAATGCAAATGCAAGCTAAACTATCAAGGAACCAAGAATTTTGCAAACATTGTAGATAACAGGATGTTCATCAAAATAAGCTCTCTCATTAGAAATTCTTGCAAATGTTACATCGGGAGTAGTACATTTTCATAATTCAAGTACATAAGTGGAAATGGAAAATACAACATAAAGGAAACTAAGGATCAGATTCATTGGCAGACGGTCCCTCCCCTCCATTGATCTTTCTCATAAGCTTATTGATTCGCTCCTTCATCTTTGCCTTTTCAAGGGCCAATTCTCCGAGTGCCTCCTTCAACTTTGACTCCTCCTCCGTAGGTGATTCGTGACGGGGATAAGGCGTCATCATCACGAGAGCTCTTTCACGAGACCATTCTAAGAAAGCCTTGGTAGCGGTGCAATTAGGATTTCCCAGGGGGGTCCATCTTTGTCTATTGATGCGGCGCCAAGCACGCTCAATCCTGATTTTGAACTCCAAATCTTCATTCTCCTCAAGAAAAATCATCTCTAGATCATCAAAGTCAGGAATTTCCTCCATTGGATGGCCTAGTTGGCGGCGAGCAAGAACAGGATTGTAATTGATACACCCATTCCTACCCATGAGAGGGATGTTATGGAAGTCTCTGCAACTGTGAATCATCAGGATCCCCCCATAGACCGGATCATACCATTCAATGTCGGTGTGGGTCAGCTCCATCAGCTTCTTGGACCAAATTGTGTTATCCTCTACTTCCCAAAAAGTTGGCGACTTCAGTAGGTGCGAAATAAACCACCTATAGAAGAGGGTAACACAACAAAAAACTGGACCTCCATTCCGCATGTATCTTATGTGAATAGCATGATAAGTATCAGCTAGCAGTGTAGGAACAGGGTTGTTGAGCATGAAGATTCGGATAGCCTGAACATCGACGAAGTATTTGGCATGAGGAAACAGAAATATGCCATAGACAAGTAAGGCAAAAGTTGATTCAAAGAGTATAGAGTGTCCCCTATCAGCGAAGTAGAGAGCTTTCTCGAGTAAGAATTGGGCAGGTAATCCACGACGTCCATCCTTGATGGTCAACTGAGCTTGAACATCAGACAATCTAATCCAAGTTCCCTTGGCAATGTCTTTCACAGTGAGTTCCTCTTCTATTCCTGAGAACGGAGGAGAGTCTTTGACAGGGATGCCCATCAGAGCGGAATACTCTTCCAAAGTTGGCATTAGTTGATAGTCTGGAAACACAAAGCAACGGTAAATAGGATGGTAGAGTTAGACTGAAGTCTCAAGCGGTTCTTCAGTTACTTGGAGTTTCAGCAATGGCAGGATTCTCCCATACTTTTCAGTGAAAGTCAACGGGTCTTCAATCATATCTCCCAGCCCCAACAATTGTTCCAACTCGGGAACCTCGAAAGTATATGGCCATATTCTTCTTCTTCCAGCATCCATTTCTACAAAGTCTACAAAACAAGATTAGTTTCTTGATAGTTTAGCAAAAATGCAGGATGTTATGCAAAGTTTCATGGAATTCAGACACTCGTGAAATACCAAGAGATATCAAAAAGTCTCATTCTCATTAATAAAAGGTAAATTACAAAAGTCAATACATTTCCAAGAGTCTTAAATATAATGCTAAATAAAAGCTAAAAAGACCTAAGAAGATTCTCCTAGGAGCCATATGTTGAGCCTTCTAATTTCCTTCTCCATCTGATCCCTTTCCATTACGAGCCTGTCGACGATCAACTTCCATGGAGCAGATTGAGTGTCAGAGGTACTTAGTCCTTCTTGGGTCTTTCTCTTCTTGCATGAAAGCATCTCTTCATTTTTTGCTTGTAGTTGCTTTTGGAGTTCTAGGTTCTCCTCAACAACCACTTGATATTTGTACTTCCAAGCTTCTCCTGTTTGTTGGGCTTGGTTCAATTAAATCTTCATCTCTTCTTCCTTTGACATGAAAAATAGAATGAGCTCTTCCTTCAAAGCAATCGGTTCTTGTCTAGAATAAGGCATCTTCAACTGAATAGCTCTTCTTCGGACCCATTGGAGATAAGGCTCCAAGGACACGCAATTAGGTTTTCCTATAGCACTCCTTCCTCTCTTGTGCCTGTTACCCCAAGCACTCAAGATCAATCTTCTCTGCTCTTCATACTTATCATATCCTTCAAAAAATATGTTTTCCAAATGAATACCAAGAGGTTTGTCCTTCAACGGGTATCCTAACTGCCGTCGAGCCAACACTGGGTTGTAGCTTATTCCTCCTTTAGTACCAAGAAGAGGTACGTTGCCAAAATTCCCAGAACTGCCTGTGATCATTATCCCATTATACACACGGTTATACCAATCAATGTCGGAATGAAAAAGAGCCATAATCTTCTTAGACCACCATCCTTTCTTGGGATCCCAAAATGCGCTTGCTTTCAGCAGATGTGAAACAAACCATTTGTACAACACAAGAGTGCAACGCGTGAGCTTTCCTCCATTGTGGGCATTCCTTGAATGAACTGAATGGTAAGCATCAGCAAGCAAAGTTGGTACAGGATTTTTCTTCAAGAAGATCTTGATTGCATTCATGTCCACAAAGTTGTCGAAATTCGGGAACAAGAAGAGTCCATAGATGAGCAATGCAAAAATGGCTTCAAAGGCATCCTTATTTGAGTACTTAGCATAGTACTGAGCTTTTCCAATTAAGAACTTAGCGGTCAACCCAAAAATTCCTCCCTTGGAAGTCTTGTTGTTTTGGATGTCAACTAACTCCAAGTGAGTTTTCTTAGCTATTTCTTCTTCTTTGGGGTTCCTCTCGAAGATAGGAAAAGGAGACTCATCCTTAATAGGTAATCCAACTATCTGAGAATACTCTTCAAGGGTAGGCAAGAGCTGATAATCGGAAAAAGTAGAGCAATGGTACTTTGGGTCATAGAACTGAAGCAAAGTAGAGAGGAGTCCTTCATCAACTTTCTTCCTCAACAAGATCCACAGCTTCCCATATCTGTCTTTGAATCCCTCAGGGCCTGTCAGCAAATCTCCCAATCTTCTTAGGTCATCCAATTTAGGACTCTTGAAAGTGTACTTTACGGTATTCCTTCTTGCACTGTCCATGATATCCCTATGATATTCACAAAAAGGAGTCTTATTTCCATGAAATCAGCGTGAAATGGATGCCTATGATGTATGAATGCAAAAGCAAGCACAAAGGTATATGCACACATATGTACAAAGCACACAGAAAAAGGGCCTAGGTTTAGGTCATGATCATGGAGCCATGGTTTACCCTTCCCAATTGGTATGTACTAAGGGTTTATCCACTGTAGAATAGGGCTCTAAAAAGTTCCCAGAGTCGACAACCCATCTTTCGGATATTATCAATTTCCCGAATGACTCGGTAGTCAATAATATTCTCAAGATAATCTCGTCTGAGTGTAGTATCGCGTAGCAACCAATTCGGGAATAAACTCCCTCATAGTCCTCGCACTACATCCTAAAAGGCCAAGTGAGGTTTGGAGATAACTACGGTTCTCAATATCACGAGCACCTAGGTCGAGAGTAGCACGTTTTCACGAATAGACTCGTTCAACATGACTAGACTCTCAAGAGGGCCTCAACTGAGTGATGGTGTCTCAAGTCAAATTTTTCGGGAATCGACTCCCTCAAAGCCTCCTTGAATATACCATCGTCCTATAATAAGTGCACTCAAGTCCAGGTTAGGACTTATCGCACCACTCAATAGTTGCAACCCTGCATACAGAAGAACCCAAGCAAGCATACAGATATATACAAATATATACAAATAAGCAAACGAATACAAACACAACCACAAGCAACGTGGGCTTAACCCTAAAAAATCGGTCCCCAGTGAAGTCGCCATTTCTGTTGCGGTGAGAATCGGATATCAAGATATTAATTAAATTGAATCACACATCTTTGAAATTCACCACCGAGCTTTGATTTATCCAAAGGAAAGGGTAAAGATCAAAGAAACCCCTAATTACGCTATGTGAAGACAAAGCTAAGAGATCGGGGATCGGGGGTTGGTTATACTAAGGGAAGGTATTAGCAACCTAAGTATCTGTAGTACTCTACAGGAGCCTCTTGTTAGCTTGTGATACGTTATGTTTGCTTGCTAAGGGATCTGTTATGGGTAAGGTAAAGACCTAAGTGCTAAAGGTAAAGACCTAAGGGTATATACACTAAGTTTGCTCGCCAAGACGTCGTATCATGTGCCTACGTATCTGACTAAAGAATCAGAGCAACCGTAGTTCACCTAACTAAGGGTTTTGAGGAACCATTAACTATGGCCAAAGTTCCAAGGGGGAATGAGTTATGAGCTCATATAGAGCTTAAGAAACTCTCTAAGTCTAAGTTATAAGGGTATATACACTAAGTTTGCTCGCCAAGACGTCGTATCATGTGCCTACGTATCTGACTAAAGAATCAGAGCAACCGTAGTTCACCTAACTAAGGGTTTTGAGGAACCATTAACTATGGCCAAAGTTCCAAGGGGGAATGAGTTATGAGCTCATATAGAGCTTAAGAAACTCTCTAAGTCTAAGTTATAATGGGTGAAAGTGAATACTCAAGATGATGAGTCCCACATAGAGTTTCAAGAACTCTAACTTAATTCTAAGTTGTAAGATAAATGGCTCTTAGGAGGCCAAGGGTGAGGATGTCCTATGACTATGAGGTCAAGGAAGGAAATGGCTTTTAGGAGGCCAAGGATGTCCTATTTCATAAAACCGTTGTTACAAACTGAAGCTTCTTTTTATGTATTTTAAACACCAAGTATATATCAATTTATCCACTAAAAAAAGAAACAAGACGAAACAACCCTAACACCAATGCCGTCACCATTGTCAGGAAGAAGACAACAACAACAAGAAAGTGTTCTAATTTAAGGTGCTGCAATGTCGCATTTGAAGATAAAATCATCCAAAGGTGTTTCTATGTCTTCTTCCGCTGTAAAATCTCGATCTGGAAATTTTTGTGGTTATGATGGTCGTATGGTTTCGTACCAATGCAAGAAGGGACAAAATAAAGGAAGGATTTTTTGGAGATGTCCATTTTGGAGGAGCGATGAAACATCTAATTTGAAGATGAAGATGAAGATGAGAGCATTATGAAGTCAGAGTTGGAAGTTGTGGGCTATTTGAAGGTTATGTATGAGGATTTAAAGAAAAAGAACAAGAATTTGAATAATAAACTGAAATCAGAGATATTTTCTGGAAATCTCAAGATGTTATATTTTATTGTCTCCTTTATGTTTAATGTTTACTTTGTTATGAAATGTAATAGTTGAATTAGGGTTTGAATTACTTTGTTATGAAATATTTTATTCCTTTAACGTTAAGTCGCACCTTTTCTTTTTTATTTATTTTAAAATACACAAATAAAAGGGTTATCACTACGGTTCTTCTGGTTAACCGTAGTGATATATTTATAATAAATAAATACCTATCTATACGGTTGGTATTCTTAATCGTTGTGAAATAGTTTACCCATATATAAGCGAAATAACTTTCACTTATTGACAGTAGCGCCGTTGCCTTGAAAGTGAAACCCTAGAACTCATTTTTTCTCTTCGTTTTAACCATTAGCCGTGAATCGTGTGCTTCATACATTAAGGTATTCTTCTTCTTCCATCTATTGTTAGATATTTCCCATTATCTCGTTTATTGCATGTTGTTTTTTTTATTGTTCTCATTTTTCAGATTCGTTTCCACTACCTTAACAAAGACCATACTTTGGAAACTTCATAATGTTTGTGTACCTATGGAAAAATGTATAAGAAGCATGAAGCTATTAAGCAAACTTCATCTAGTTTTAGAAACAATGAAAAGAAATATAAGAAGTATGAAGCTTTTGTGTAAGCTTCTTCCTCCTTATATTTCGTCTTCATTGATTCCCAAACAGTTAAACATCATAATTGAGTCCTGTTCCGCGATTAGTTTCATTAAAAGGTGCGTTATTCCTATTCCTCTCCTTACTCTTCACTGGATTATGGTTTTAGGGTTTGTTTTCAACTGAGGATGCTCAGTTTTTAAGTTTGTTGTGTTTCCTTACAGGTTAAGGGGATGATACAGGGTGATGATGCTGGTGGTAGCAAGCATATTGTATGAGTTTATAATATATGGATCTGGTATAGAATGTTGTTTGAGTTTATTATATTCTATTTAGATTGTTTGTTTCACTAACCTTCACTTAAAGTTTGTTGGTGGAAGCAAGCGTATTATGAGTTTATAATATCTGGGTCTGGTATAGAATGTTGTTTGAGTTTATTATATTCTATGTAGATTGTTTGTTTCACTAACCCTCACTTAAAATACATTCATTTAATTTGACATAGATAATTATAATCTACAAATTAAGTTGTATTTGAAACCAACTTATATTAATCAATGTTTTCGAATTGCATCCCTCTCATCGTTCATTTCACATTCTTTTATATATAGATTATGGTATAATGATCTGGCTCCTTAGATGCATCGCCATCTTCCATTATAGTTAAATTTCATTAACAATAAATTTAACTATAATCTAAGATAGCGATATATCGAAGGAGTCAGATCAATAAACCACATTATATGTAAAAGAGCGTAAAATGCACGATGAGACGAATGCAATCAGAAAACAACATTGGTTTGTTTAAGTTGGTTTTCAAGAACAATTTAATTTGCAGATTATAGACTTCTTCATCAAATTGATTCCATGTATATTTCTTTAGTGAGGTGCTTGGAAAACAAGAAATCTACATTTAATATAATAAACTCATGGAACTTACAACAACGGTTATCTATTGTAACCGAGATCATAGGTAATTTATGTTTTACATAATTCGCTGCTGATGAGTTTCGAACCCAGTACCTAAGTGTATGTATCACAACGGTTTATTATCATAACCGTTGTGATATATGGCGCTTGTCCTGCCTTTCAATAACGGTTTCTAGACCATTGTAGAAACAGCGAACTTACAATGACAATCTACATAACAACGCCTTCGCCCGCATCATTATATGTCATTCCCAACCGTTGTTAAATGGGTTTTTCGTAGTAGTGATTACAAGTGAATTGAGATTAAATGAACAATATGAGTTCAAAAACTTAAAGGGGATGCACAACAATTAAGCATGATCAATCTCAAAAGTATGATTCAAACATTTATGTATGGCAAGAGATAGTAAGATAAATCACAACAAAACATGAGCACACACAAATAGGATAAAGATAACATCTCCAAGTTTGAAATCAAAGGCAAAACATCCAAGGTAAGAGGCTTAGCAACAAAGTTAAAAGGTACAAACAAAACCTAGAGGAATAACCTTATCCAAGTTCAAGGAACCTTCTCAAACAACCCTCTCATAGTATAGAAAAAATTCTCACAAAAATCTCAAGAAACGAGTGATTTTTCAAAAGAAATTCAAGGCTTAATGAAAAGTTTGTTCATGTTTTTTTTTTAATTTAAAAATTAAAGTGAAAATAAAATAAAAGTGAAAATAAAATTATGGAAAATTTAATTAAGCATTAAAAAAAGTGTTTATGAATTTTTTGGGATTTTTTAAGTAAAAGAAAATATATTTAATTAATTAATAATAAAGAACAAAAAAAGAACAAAAGGAGAAATTAAAAAGTTTAAAGATAAGACAGTGGGGGTGCAATAATCAGACCCAAATCATGTGCTTGTAGCGTGTGGGCCTCTTGGAGGGGTGCTAAAAGCAACGGCCCAATGTTGGAAAAGCCAAGAGAAAATGAGAAAAAACAATAAAAGGCTGTCTGCGACGAGGGGGATTCGAACCCCAAACCCCTATGTCACAGCGCGCGCTCTCTACCACTGGGGTGGCTATACATCCATTGTATATGCCACCCCTAAAAACACTTAACCAAAGCGAAAGGAAAAGGGTGACACATTAACAGAAAAATATAATAACATGAATAGTAACAACTTAAATCAATTAGTCCGGCCACAACTTAAGTGACTAACGGACAAAACAGGTTCCCCACCATTCTCCCACTACCACGTCATCCTCTCTTTCATGCAAACATGCAAAGGCTCAATGAATTCATCGTAAAAAAAAGAAAGGAATAAACAACAAAGCATGGTGTTGTGGTGAGAATTGGATAACAAGCTATTAATTAACTGGCATCGCAAAACTTTGAATTCACCACCGACTTTGATTTATCCAAAGGAAAGGTTCAAGATCGAGAAAACCTAAAAGGGGGAGATCTAAGGTTCGGGGGTTAGTTATACTAAGGGAAGGTATTAGCACCCTTAATATCTGTAGTACTCTACAGGAACCTCTTGTTTAGTTTGTGTTAAGTTATGTTTGCTTGCTAAAAGAAATCTACTAAGGCTAAGGTAAAGACCTAAGGGATATGTACACTAAGTTTCCTCGCCAAGACGTCGTATCTTGTGCCTACGTATCTGACTAAAGAATCAGAGCAACCATAGTTCACCTAACTAAGGGTGAAGGAGGAACCATTGACTATGGCCAAAGTTCCAAGGGGAAATAAGTATGAGCTCATTTAGAGTTTAAGGAAACTCTCTAAGTCTATGTTATGATGGGGTGAAGTGAATACTCAAAGTGATGAGTCTCACATAGAGTTTATAAACTCTATCCTACTTCTAGTTATGATTCAATGGCTCTTATGAGCCAAGAAAAGGGAAAGGCTCTTATGAGGCCAAGGAAAGAGGAAGGCTCTTATGAGGCCAAGGTGGGATGATTTGTTTATTGACTTATGAGTCAACTGAGGAGGACTTTCCTTTGGAATGGTATTGAGGATGTGTCAAATGAAACAGGCAACCACAAACATAACAGAATAGTTGTCCACAAGGCTTTATCAGAAAATATGTACAGGTCCCACCAAAGGGGGAAATGAAGAGTTAGTATTCAAAGAAATTAAAATTGAAATAGAAGTAGTCTCGTTTTAAGCATGATTTAATCGAGAAATCGATAATCAATGATTCTTAACTTTCATCGACTAAAAAGTGAATAAAACTGAAATAAAGAGAAAGTGGTCTCATATTGATCAAAGTTTTGTCGCTTTAATGAGATCAACCCAAACCATGAAGTTTGTTATATCATCGACCAAAGTAAAGAAAATGAAATCGAATTAAAATAAAGTAGGTCTCGTCTAAGTTAAGATTTAATCGAGAAATCGATAATCTTTTTATTAAACTTTCATTGACCAACAAAAATAGAAAATGAAAATGAAAAAAAATGGATAAAAATGGTCACGGGAGTGGATATGGAAAAATGGTTTAGGAATGGATTAGGAGAAATGGTAATTGAATGAAAATGCTCAATGAAAACTTAAAAAAAGGGTAAATAACAAAGTGCATAAAAGACGGTTACGGGAATGAATATGCACTTCCACGCTTGAACAACACCTAAACCTTGACAACTGCACTTGACCGCCACAAATCCTGAACTACATGACCAAACCCTTGCACAAAACTTGAAATGTACCAACTGCTTTGATTTCTCTGATGGCTCTGCAACCTCAATTGAACTGAAACAGTACTGTACACACCATGAACCAGCTAGCCTTAGGAGACTCAACTGAACGATATTTGTCAATCATAAACTCCAAGGGTGAGAAACCCTAATCCTCTAGAATCCTGATCTATAATCTCTTCAATTAATCCGCAAATGAAACGTTAAACAACAACACCCTTGCGGCCAATCAGATAACTGAAATAATGCCTTGATAAAATCCTGATAAGAACCTTTCGTGACAATGAACACTCCATACTTTCACCTCAAACTTGAGTACAAATAACCGGAAGAGACAGCCTCTAAACAAAGGAAGTCCACCTTAACAGAAAACCTCTGATTCCACAGCTTAGGAGCTTATATGGTGGATGATCTATCCAAACCCTGATTTGCCGACCCTGGAAGTCTTTTGAAATAAAACCTAAATTCACAAATGAAACAAAACAAACAAAAACTGATAACATGGTTAGTTAACAATGCATAGATGATTGATCCTAAATGCTCATGCAAATGATGATGACATCTATGGGGTAAAATTTGGGGTACAACAGTTGCCCCTATTTAAATAGCTTTACCGGATGGCACATGGAATGGAAATCCTCGGGACATCAAGGTGAAAGATATTTAAATATAGCAAACCGAAAATTTTTCCCTTAGATGGAATGCAGATGCTAAGGACAAGCAACAAACATGCAAATACTGACATGCCATGTACTCTAGTATGATGATATGATAGCGCAAAGATGCAGACAAACAAGACTCCAAAGATAAAGGGAAAACAAACACAGGTGAGCTTCACTGGGGAAGGAATGAAGGTTAGTATCCACAAGGAAAACTCACTGGGGATGTAGGCTAGCCAACAAAAGAGACTCACCGGGGAGACTCTAAGGAAATGTTGGGGATAGAAAATTAAAACTAAGGGGAAACCTATACAGGTCCATACTGGAGATAGGAGCCAGAAAGGTATTCTCCACTAGGGAAAGATCCAGGGAGATGGACGATAGGTTCATATGTGACCGGACGACACTGGGGAAATGAAACACATTCTTACTGGGCATGAAACCAGAAAGAAGACATGATCTCCACTGGGGATCAATTTGAAATAAAAGGATAGACATCCAAGAAGGTTTTTTAGGGATTTCTTATGCTGAAGAGTTCAAACGGGATCTTCAAGAAAAACCAGAAAAGACAGAGACAAGCTCTGTGTGTGCCAAATGATGATCAATCACAAGGACTTTCAAAGAGATATTGATAATAACTAAACTTCTGCTGGGAACCAGATTAAAGTGCCAACAAGGATTAGACTCAGAAGTGGTATGTCAAGGGATACTGATAATGAGTTGGATAAGATACCAATTTGAGTTGGTTGATATAACAATATGATTTGTTTATGAGGAAAACCAATATGAGCTGGATTTTAAATTTGGTTTAGGTTCATATTTGACCAAGGTTCAAACAACGGGTTCACGATAACCTGAAGTTTAGGTTCACAATAACCTGATTTCAAACAACGGGTTCACGACAACCTGAAGTTTAGGTTCACGATAACCTAATTTCAAACAACGGGTTCACGATAACCTGAAGTTTAGGTTCATGATAACCTGATTTCAAACAATGGGTTCACGATAACCTGAAGTTTTAAGTTCAAATTCTGACCTGGTTTCAAACAACGGGTTCACGATAACCTGAAGTTTAGGTTCACATCTGACCTGGTTTCAAACAACGGGTTCACGATAACCTGAAGTTTAGGTTTCAAACAATGGATTCAAACAACGGGTTCACATAACCTGAAGTTTAGGTTCACATCTGACCTGGTTTCAAACAACGGGTTCACGATAACCTGAAGTTTAGGTTTCAAACGATGTATTCAAACAACGGGTTCACGATAACCTGAAGTTTAGGTTCACACCTGACCTGGTTTCAAACAACGGGTTCACGATAACCTGAAGTTTAGGTTTCAAACGATGGATTCAAACAACGGGTTCACGATAACCTAAAGTTTAGGTTCACATCTAACCTGGTTTCAAATAATGGGTTCACGATAACCTGAAGTTTAGGTTCACATCTAACCTGGTTTCAAACAACGGGTTCACGATAACCTGAAGTTTAGGTTTCAAACGATGGATTCAAACAACGGGTTCACGATAACCTGAAGTTTGGGTTCACATCTGACCTGGTTTCAAACAACGGGTTCACGATAACCTGAAGTTTAGGTTTCAAACGATGGATTCAAACAACGGGTTAACGATAACCTGAAGTTTAGGTTCACATCTGACCTGGTTTCAAACAACGGGTTCACGATAACCTGAAGTTTAGGTTTCAAACGATGGATTCAAACAACGGGTTCACGATAACCTAAAGTTTAGGTTCACATCTAACCTGGTTTCAAACAACGGGTTCACGATAACCTGAAGTTTAGATTCACATCTGACCTGGTTTCAAACAACGGTTTCACGATAACCAGAGGTTTAGGTTTCAAACGATGTATTCAAACAACGGGTTCACGATAACCTGAAGTTTAGGTTCACACCTGACCTGGTTTCAAACAACGGGTTCACGATAACCTGAAGTTTAGGTTTCAAACGATGGATTCAAACAACGGGTTCACGATAACCTGAAGTTAAGGTTCACATCTGACCTGGTTTCAAACAACGGGTTCACGATAACCTGAAGTTTAGGTTTTAAACGATGGATACAAACAACGGGTTCACGATAACCTGAAGTTTAGGTTCACATCTGACCTAGTTTTAAACAACGGGTTCACGATAACCCGAAGTTTAGGTTTCAAATGATGGATTCAAACAACGGGTTCACGATAACCTGAAGTTTAGGTTCACATCTAACCTGGTTTCAAACAACGGGTTCACCATAACCTGAATTTTAGGTTACAAACGATGGATTCAAACAACGGGTTCACGATAACCTGAAGTTTAGGTTCACATCTGACTTGGTTTCAAACAACGGGTTCACGATAACCTGAAGTTTAGGTTTCAAATGATGGATTCAAACAACGGGATCACGATAACCTGAAGTTTAGGTTCACATCTGACCTGGTTTCAAACAACGGGTTCATGATAACCTGAAGTTTAGGTTCACATCTGACCTGGTTTCAAACAACGGGTTCATGATAACCTGAAGTTTAGGTTTCAAAAGATGGATTCAAACAACGGGTTCATGATAACCTGAAGTTTAGGTTCACATCTGACCTGGTTTCAAACAACGGGTTCATGATAACCTGAAGTTTAGGTTTCAAAGGATGGATTCAAACAATGGGGTCACGATAACCTGAAGTTTAGGTTCGTATCTGACCTGGTTTCAAACAACGGGTTCACAATAACCTAAAGTTTAGGTTTCAAACGATGGATTCAAACAACGGGTTCACAATAACCTGAAGTTTAGGTTAACATCTGACCTGGTTTCAAACTACGGGTTCACGACAACCTGAAGTTTAGGTTCACATCTGACCTGGTTTCAAACAACGGGTTCACGATAACCTGAAGTTTAGGCGTCAACAAGGGCTGACGGCAAGGAATAAAAACAGGGATCACATCATCAAGAAGTTTGATGGCAAGGAAACCAGAACAGGGATCACATCGTCAAGAAGTTTGACGGCAAGGAAACCAAAGCAGGGATCACATCATCAAGAAGTTTGATGGCAAGGAAACCAGAACAGGGATCACATCGTCAAGAAGTTTGACGGTAAGGAAATAATACATATCCGAGGGTATAAAACCTGAACTCGAAACACCTCATCAAACAGATTGATGGCAAGGAAATAATACATATCTGAGGGTACAAAACCTGAGCTCGGAACACCTCGTCAAGCAGATTGATGGCAAGGAATAACAACATATCCAAAGGTACGAAGCCTGAACTCGGAACACCTCATCAAACAGTTTGACGGGAAGGAAATAATACATATCCGAGGGTAAGAAACCTGAACTCGGAACACCTCATCAAACAGGTTGACGGCAAGGAAATAATACATATCCGAGGGTATAAAACCTAAACTCAGAACACCTCATCAAACAGATTGATGGCAAGGAAATAATACATATCCGAGGGTACAAAACCTGAGCTTGGAACACCTCGTCAAGCAGATTGATGGCAAGGAATAATAACATATCCGAAGGTACGAAACCTGAACTCGGAACACCTCATTAAACAGATTGACGGGAAGGAAATAATACATATCCGAGGGTAAGAAACATGAACTCGAAACACCTCATCAAACAAGTTGACGGCAAGGAATACCTCAAATAGGGATCACATCAAACGGGTTGATGGAAAGTGACTGATTAAAGGTAACACCATTGGTAACTGTATTAGTATGAATAAAACCCAGGACGGATAAGCTTCTCGAGAAAGAGATTGCCACTTATCGTTGTAGAGGTAATGATAGTAAAACAAGCTTCTCAAGGAGATTTCCACTTGTTGTTGGGTATAAATTCCAAAGAGATGTTGATATTACAACAGTGCTGGAGAAATGATGTCTTCAATGAGGGTCTGTAAAAGATTCTTCGTGTGAAACACAGTGCAAAATAAATGTACGTTCAAGATAGGCTCGGAAACCACACCTGCCAGGGACGAAAGTTCAATCTAGGAACAAGCTAGAAAGAAACGGTCAAACAAGACTCCAATTGAGGAATGAACTCAAATAGGGACCTATCTTATCCAAATGCCAAAAAGATAACTGAACCAACCATCATCCACGAGGATTGAACTCTGTGGGGAATTCTGAAAGAATGGGCACTTTATGCCTAAGGATGACAACTCTATTGGAGAGAAAAGACAAACCCGGTCACTTGGGGAGATAAACGCCAAAGTGAACAAAAAAAAGTAAACACCAAAAAGGGAAGTAAAAATGCTAAGATAATATGCACATGAATGCTTATGACATGCCTATGCCATGCTTATGCTGACAAAACAGACAAAAGGAAGTGAGACTGAAGATGAAATAAACATCTCGACAAGGATACCCAGCCAAATTTATCAGATTGGACCATCACTAGAGGTGAGTAAGTAGGATCAACAACTTCACTGGGAAAAAGGGTATTCCATATGAGGTATAGCATCATGACTTCACTAGGATTGCCATCATGAGCTTGATTTCCTTACTGGAGGAGGAAGATCCATCGAGATTGGCCAATCTCGACCGAAGTAACAATTTACTGGGAAGCTGGCAAAGGATATCACAAGAACAGGGTAATTCTGCATCCTGACTTGTATGGTGATCACCATAATAAACAATAGATCTTGCAATAGGTAATCTTCAAATCTTCTCTACCCCAGATTACATGGTATGTTGGGAGAAAATACTAAGAGGATTTTACAGAAGAACCGGTATACGAAATGCCTCAATATCTTCAAACTCTTAGATTCATGAATCTCGGCGTAACTGCCCCTAGATTAATGGTGTTTGCACAATAAAGTCTTTGAACTTGCTCTTCAGACTGGTTGGTCCATGAAGGAAGTACCCTAGACCAATTGACCTTTTAGAGATTTACCTAATCTCAACCTAATTGCCCCTGATTAACGGTATTCGTGAGGATAAGTCGTCAAAAGGATTTTACAGAAGAATTGGCAAACCAGATGCTCCAATATCTTCAAAATCTTAAAGAGATTTGTGAATCTCGACAGAACTGCCCCAGTTCCACTGTCTTTGAAATATAAAGCACTCGGACTGTGGTGGAAATATCTAAGGAACAAACTTGCCCATGTTGGTGGGTCTTTGGTAGTCCTTGCCTTGAAACAAACTTGTCATAAGATGACCTCAAGAAGGCTTGCTCCAATATTATGAACTTGAAGAGTTCTGCCTCTGATTTAGTAGCTCTTGGGATGGTGGATTGGCAAATCCTTCCGCTTGGTTGCCCCTGACTGAGCGTCCTTTATCAAATTGAATTCCCTAGCTGGCTACATTTGTTGGTATTTCTTTGACATTTAATTGTCTTTGCAAACAAGTATTGTTCATTAAAAATTGGCAATGTTAATGCAAAATTCATGCAAGCTTTTGAAATCAAAGT
This sequence comes from Lathyrus tuberosus, assembly GCA_022829125.1. Classification (NCBI taxonomy): domain Eukaryota; kingdom Viridiplantae; phylum Streptophyta; class Magnoliopsida; order Fabales; family Fabaceae; genus Lathyrus; species Lathyrus tuberosus. Next base: position 17,494,397 of record JALAZF010000012.1, on the reverse strand, counting down.
TTTATTGATGAAACACACACGGTGGAATGATTTAAATAAAAAGCAAAGGTGGATCTAGCCATTCATAAAATGACAGATGAAGCGATCAGCACACGCAATTAGCAAAAGTTATTAGGAGTCTGGTTAATCAACCTTGCTGTAGTATGCCTTCAAAACAACCTTACCTCAACTAGGTCTTTTAAGGGTTGTAACATGGCTTGGTTCACAGTTTTATGAAACAAAGGATAAAGGATCAAAGTTTATTTGTCCCTACCCAAACTCCGTGATGAACTCCAATCCTATACTCAGCTAACTTAAGCTACACATTCAAGTACCTATAGACTAGGAATGAATTGATGATAGTTGGTGATGATTAAGTCACCTAGGGTAGTCATTACTCTCTTACAACATTTGACTATCCTTTATTGCTGAGGTTTTGAGACCTTTTCTTGTCTTCACTGAGGTTTTGAGACCTCTTCTTTGTCTTCGATGAGGTTTTGAGACCTCTTCTTTATCTTTGTTGAGGTTTTGAGACCTCTTCTTTGTCTTTATTAAGGTTTTGAGACCTCTTTTTGATTGTCACTTGATTTGAGAGAGCTGACTTAGTGTCTTGCATGAAGCACTTTGCATTCGAGTGCATAACCAAGTTAAACTGAGAACTACCCTACCACAAGGTTGAGATTAAGGGTTTTTTTGTGTAAGGAAAGAAAACTCCTACTTCTAGGCTCAAAGGGTTAACGAGGGATTATCTTCCTTATTTCTCCAGTGTTTGGGAATCGAAACAATGCCTTACATCCTCGACAAGGTTTGATTAGAAGCATACCACAACAGTTATGGATAATATTTTCATCATCCTCCCCAATCTTTGCTTAAACAAATAGTTTGATAAAGGCAAGGAAAAAAAAATCTTTTTGCTTTTTTTTTTGCTTTTACTTTTATGACACTAAAAGAAAATGAGTGAAAATAAATGGACTTAATCAAAAGTTGCATAAATATTTCATTAATCTTGCCAATTTGAAAAAACAACAGCTTATAAGCAAATACAAAGTCAAACATGCAAAGAAAAATACAACAAAATGCTGAAACAGCCAAAAGTTTGCCGGCTTCGGGGAACTGGAATTTCCTTTTTTGACTTGCCATGGAGCTAGCCATCTTCAGAGTTGATTTTCGAGACCAGTCTGAGAATCATCTTCACCTCTACTCTCAGAAATTTCTTCCATCTCAGACTCTGATGAACCCGCCTGATTAGGTGAAATATTGCTGATTTGAATGCCTTGAAGCGTGAACGAGAACACATTGGAGTCAAGCAGAGTCTGAACCTTGTCTCTGAGTACCTTACAGTCTTCAGTTGCATGCCCCTGTGCCCCAGCATGGTAGTCGCATTGAGCATTGGTGTCAAAGCCTGGTGGATACGGAAATGGGACTGGCCCTAATTCCTTTAACACTATCAATCCACCTTCGATCAGGACTGGTAAAATCTCACTGTATGACATGGGTAGCGGAGAGAAGTGCCTCTCTGGCTTTCTTGGCCTTGGTCGTGCATGATGACGCGGTTGACGGCGGTCTGACCTTTGATGTTGAGGAGGTCCTTGAGTGAGAGGATCCACAAGAGGTGATGGACTGACAACTTCTCCAGGAGTAACTGGGTGAGCGTGCTCCTCTTTTTCCATTAGAGATTGCAAAGTTTTCAGAACCCAATTCATCTGGCATTTGAGGATTCTGACTTCCTCTTTCAAATCTTCTTGGTTCTTCAGAATTTCATTCATTGTTGCCATTGTCTTGAATGGGTGCTAGGTATCCTTCTGACACAGAGGAAGAAACGCAAGACTGAGAAATGCGAATGTGATGCGAATGCACATGAAATGTAATGCAAGCCAAGTGGTTTCAAGGAACTCAAAGGAAAGCTGCAAAAAATTTTGTGGAAAAACTGAGGAGTTTTATTTTTTAAAATCATAATCTCTATTGATCTTTACAAAGGAAACAAACGTCTGAGTTCCTTGAAACCAAAGGGCTATCATGAATGTATAAATGTATACACAAACACACATATACAGATATTCACATATTCACACATATGTATAGGGAAACAAATGAGGGCCTAGGTTTGAAGATCACGGGCATGGAGCCATGGTCTACCCATCCCAAAAGGTGTGTACTACGGGTTTTCATCTGCAGAACAGGGTTCTAAAAAGTTCCCAGAGTCGACAATCTATATTTCGGATATTATCGATTTCCCAAATGACTCGGTAATCAATAATATTCTCAAGAGAATCTCGTCTGAGTGTAGTATCACGTGACAACCATTTCAGAAATAGACTCCCTCATGGTCACCGCACTACATCCTAAAAGGCCAAGTGGGGTTAAAGGTAACTACGATTCTCTATATCAAGGGCACCTAGGTCGAGAGTAGCACGTTTTCATGAATAGACTCGTTCAACATGACTAGACTCTCAAGAGGGCCTCAACTAAGTGATGTTGTCTCAAATCAACTTTTTCAGGAATCGACTCCCTCAAAGCCTCCTTGAATATACCATCGTCCTATCATAAGTACTCTCAAGTCCGGGTTAGGACTTATCTCACCACTCAATAGTAACACCCTGCACACAGAAGATCCAAGCAAAGCAGGTATACAGATATATACAGATATGTACAAGTATAGCAAACAAACATAAATAACATAAACATAACAAGGTGGGCTTAACCCTAAAAAAGACTGTATTCCCCAGTGAAGTCGCCATTTCTGTTACGGTGAGAATCAAATAACAAGCTATTAATTAACTTGCATCGCAAAACTTTGAATTCACCACCGACTTTGATTCATCCAAAGGAAAGGTTCAAGATCGGGAAAACCTAAAAGGGGGGAGATCTAAGGTTTGGGGGTTGGTTATACTAAGGGAAGGTATTAGCACCCTTAATATCTGTAGTACTCTACAGGAACCTCTTGTTTAGTTTGTGTTAAGTTATGTTTGCTTGCTAAAAGAAATCTGCTAAGGATAAGGTAAAGACCTAAGGGATATGTACACTAAGGTTGCTCGCCAAGACGTCGCATCTAGTGCCTACGTATCTGACTAAAAAATCAGAGAAACCGTAGTTCACCTAAGTAAGGGTGAAGGAGGAACCATTTACTATGGCCAAAGTTCCAAGGGGAAATGAGTATGAGCTCATTTAGAATTTAAGGAAACTCTCTAAGTCTACGTTATGATGGGGTGAAGTGAATACTCAAAGTGATGAGTCTCACATAGAGTTTATAAACTCTATCCTACTTCTAGTTATGATTCAATGGCTCTTATAAGGCCAAGAAAAGGGAAAGGCTCTTATGAGGCCAAGGAAAGAGGAAGGCTCTTATGAGGCCAAGGTGGGATGATTTGTTTATTGACTTATGAGTCAACTGAGGAGGACTTTCCTTTGGAATGGTATTGAGGATGTGTCAAATGAAACAGGCAACCACAAACATAACAGAATAGTTGTCCACAAGGCTTTATCAGAAAATATGTACAGGTCCCACCAAAGGGGGAAATGAAGAGTTAGTATTCAAAGAAATTAAAATTGAAATAGAAGTAGTCTCATTTTAATCATGATTTAATCGAGAAATCGATAATCAATGATTCTTAACTTTCATCGACTAAAAAGTGAATAAAACTGAAATAAAGAGAAAGTGGTCTTATATTGATCAAAGTTTTGTCGCTTTAATGAGATCAACCCAAACCATGAAGTTTGTTATATCATCGACCAAAGTAAAGAAAATGAAATCGAATTAAAATAAAGTAGGTTTCGTCTAAGTTAAGATTTAATCGAGAAATCGATAATCTTTTTATTAAACTTTCATTGACCAACAAAAATAGAAAATGAAAATGAAAAAAAAAAGGATAAAAATGGTCACGGGAGTGGATATGGAAAAATGGTTTAGGAATGGATTAGGAGAAATGGGTAATTGAATGAAAATGGTCAATGAAAACTAAAAAAAAGGGTAAATAACAAAGTGGATAAAAGACGGTTACGGGAATGGATATGCACTTCCACGCTTGAACAACACCTAAACCTTGACAACTGCACATGACCGCCACAAATCCTGAACTACATGACCAAACCCTTGCACAAAACTTGAAATGTACCAACTGCTTTGATCTCTTTGATGGCTCTGCAACCTCAATTGAACTGAAACAGTACTGTACACACCATGAACCATCTAGCCTTAGGAGACTCAACTGAACGATATTTGTCAATCATAAACTCCAAGGGTGAGAAACCCTGATCCTCTAGAATCCTGATCTATAATCTCTTCAATTAATCCGCAAATGAAACGTTAAACAACAACACCCTTGCGGCCAATCAGATAACTGAAATAATGCCTTGATAAACTCCTGATAAGAACCTTTCGTGACAATGAACACTCCACACTTTCACCTCAAACTTGAGTACAAATAACTGGAAGAGACAACCTCTAAACAAAGGAAATCCACCTTAATAGAAAACCTCTGATTCCACAGCTTAGGAGCTTAAATGTTGGATGATCTATCCAAACCCTGATTTGCCGACCCTGGAAGTCTCTTGAAATAAAACCTAAATTCACAAATGAAACAAAACAAATAAAAACTGATAAAATGGTTAGTTAACAATGCATAGATGATTGATCCTAAATGCTCACGCAAATGATGATGACATCTAAGGGGTAAAATTTGGGGTACAACACATGGTTTCTCCTTATCTTATCCAAACATTATATCCCTCAAAACTTAATCAATTCTAACGAAATAAAACACCAATTTGTAGCCTTCATATAGTAGAACAAAGCTGAACCTTCAGCAACGCAAAATAAATAATAGAGTTTAGAGAAAACTAGACACAACAACATGTTTTCGCAACTGACAAAATCTTGATGAGACAAAGCTAAAGTGAACTGAAAGGTTCTAAGTATACCATTCTTTTTGCTATCATTTTGAGAATAAAATTCAACCACCATATATGTAACCAAAACCTCACAATGTAACACTTACAACATGGAGAATACTTCAAAACTTAAGCAAACTCACCCTAAAGCTTTCAACAAGAACGAAAACAACACGGAACTGTTGTGTTCAGAGCTGGCATCCAACCTCATAAGGTATTATCATGTCAAAATCATTTCCATTTCTAACCTAAACTAGTGTAGATGCAAACAATAACCTAGCCATAGTGGAGGGGTCCTCTAAAATTTGTTCATGGCATGGAGTTATGAGTTAAGAGATAGTGAGAGCAAATATTTATCATGCCAGCAAACAAACTACATGTTGTTAACCTAGACTAACATGAAATGAACAACTTAAGAGTAGCTCAACCATACAAGTTATAGCATGAAGACATTAACACAATATGTTCCAAATCAAACAAATTGACAGTGCTTCATATGGACAGATAGCTTGAAGGCAGTTTCAAACACATAAGCATAAACATAACATGTTCCAACCCATCTGTAGCGTACGATTTTTGTCGATGACGCGACCACCTTATCGCAATGAGATTTCCTCGCCTCAGTGGGAGGAACGTTGGGTGCTACTTTCTGATTTCTTATTTATCCCGTGAAGCTGGAAGGGAAAGTGAAAGCTATCTAAAACTAACCTTGCACGCATTTGTTTAACTAAACAAATGCTTGACAGAGATTAGGGAGTCCGGGGTCAGGTTATACAATGGGGAGTTATCAATTACCCATCCTATACATGGTTATCCATGAGATGATAGTTTTAGGTTCTGCTTTGGTACTTGATTGTGTTTGTCTGTGAAATGGGAAAATTTGTTATGTGTGGGATGTCTGAGAGAGAGAGTATTTTTGTTGTTTTTCGGGTTTATTTTTTATGTTTTTTGGTAAGTCCAGGGACCTAAGGTTTTTGATAAGTATGCTCGCTAAGATTTCACAATCTTATGCCCACGTATTCCCTGTTATGAAGTATAGGGAAATCAGAGCGATCGTAGTTCCTCTTATTCTAAGGAAGAAACAGATGTCTGGTGTCTTGTTCAAAGCCCAAGATTGAAGCTAAAGGGTTGTTTGTTTGTGTCTTGTTCAAAGCCCAAGATTGAAGCTAAAAGGTTTGATTGAGAGAGAATTTGTCATCTCTAAAGGGAGATATTTCCTCTGTTAATCACAGTTATTTGAATGACTGGTTTTAAGAGAGAATTACTTTAACTGGAATGCATGGAGACTAGCAATGCCATAAGTTCCTTTACAGGGTGAACTGTTCTGAAGGAGAAAACTATAACTCAGTGTGAGCAATGCCATTTTTCCTTAGGAATTCATCCTAAAAGAGGGACATTGGCTTGGATGTTTGTATCCAGAGGCTTGCCACTTACAGCAATTAGATGAGGTTTTAACCAGGATAATGATGGACAAACAACTTGGATGTTTGTATCAACAAGTGTGCCACCTACAGCAGTTATCTCGGATTGACGGTTTTGTTTTGATTTACTCTTTTGAAATGTGATTATACAGAGAAGTATATTCCTGCAAAGAGATTTTGGTTTCCTCTAAGGGGATGTTGATTTTTGTGTGCCTTGATTGAAGTCCAAGGTTGAAGCTAAGAGGTTGATTGGATTCCACTGGGGAAATCATTATACAAAGCCTAAGAGGAGGCTAAAGGATTGACTGACTCAACAAGAGAGTGTTTACTTGTCTTGTACAAAGCCCAAGATTGAGGCTGGAGAGATTTAACTCTTTTGGGGAAAAGATTTTGTCTATCTTGTACAAAGCCCAAGATTGGGGCTAAAGAAGATGACTCCACTGGGGAAAACATTTATGTGTGTCTTGTACAAAGCCCAAGATTGAGGCTAAAAGATTGACTCAGCTGGAGAGTATATGTCTTGTACAAAGCCCAAGATTGAGGCTGAAAGAGATTATAACTCTGCTTACGGGGTGTTATTATCTGTCTTGTACAAAGCCCAAGATTGAGGCTAAAGGTTTATGACTCCATTGTGGAGACATTTGAGGGGTGTCTTGTACAAGCCCAAGATTGAGGCTGAAAGGCTGTTGAGGGATGATCATTATACAAAGCCTAAGAGGAGGCTGGTTAGGGAAGTTTCTTATATAAAGCCTAAGAGGAGGCTAACTTCTGCTGAGGATTTTTGAGATCCAAAGACAGGTCCAAATTTGGTAATTCAACTCTTGTTGAGGATTACCGAAAAATTGAGATATCAGAGGCCTTGAGTTTCTGATTCTGTTGAGAATTTTGACAGTAAATTGACCCTAGTTAGGGATTTTACTGAAGATATTACAGATAGAGTTCTTTCCTTTTAGAGGGTTTTTTACTCTACTGGTGATTGATGTTATTGTTAATGGTGGATTAACAGTAATTGACCCATGCTGGGAAAAATTAGAGTGAGGTTTGAAGATTGAGTTATGAAACCTGTTGGTTTTAACTCTGTTTGGAGATTGATAGAATGATCAGGGTTATTTCCTGTTCTTTAAGGAAAAAGGTTTCATTGAAATCCAAAGGGAATTGGGAATGTCCAAGCCTACTGGTATGAAGAGAGTGGCTCTCAGATGGTGAATGATCTTTGTATGATGCCCAAGAGGAGGCTAGTATGTTAAGGGATGAGAATCAACCCTAAACTGGTCTGATGTTTTGACTCAAGAAGACTGCTCTAGCAAAGGATGACTAGGTCATGTCCTATACCGTTAAGAGGTCTTTGGGTCCTTGCACTAAGTCCAAGAGGAGGCATGAGAACTTCTAAGAAGCCCGAGGGTCCTTGTACAAAGCCCAATGTAGCGCGATTTTTGTGGTCTTGAATCACGATCGCTTAGGTACTACAATTCGATTCATTTTTTATCCTATTGAGCTGATTAAGGAAGGGAAATAGATGTCTCCAATTAACCCTGCTTGCATACTGAATTTGAACAACTGTCTGTTAGGTTACAGATGCGATTAAGATGTGGGTCCCTCTTCGGTTTATTTTGTTAAAATTACAATGTCTGGATCATTTGCGAGGTTTTTGGTAGGACGTTAGGACTTGGTGCTTTTGGGTTGATACATGGGGGGGTACTGGATTTTGGGTTTTTGATTGGTGTGCTCGCTAAGATTTTGCAATCTTATGCCTACGTATTCCCGTTTAACGAAACAGTGAAATCAGAGCGATCGTAGTTCCTCATATTCTATGGGAGGAAAAAGGTTGTTTTGGTGTCTTGTTCAAAGCCTAAGACGTGAAGCTAAAGGTGATTTGTATCTTGTTTAAAGCCCAAGATGTGAAGCTGAAGGGTTAGAGAGAATTTGTCATCTCTAAAGAGGAGTTGTTGATGTTTGTATGCAGTGAGCAAGGCACAACTTTGATTCTAAAAGGTTGATTGACTCAACCGGGGTTTTCCTTATACAAAGCCTAAGAGGAGGCTAGACGTTTGACTTTTCCAGGGAAAATGTTCTTCCTGTCTTGTACAAAGCCCAAGACTGAGGCTAAAAAGCGGTTTTGACTCCGTTGGGGAGAATGTATCCTATATAAAGCCCAAGATAGAGGCTGAAAGGGTTTGACTCAACAAGAGAGTACTTTTATCTGTCCTGTATAAAGCCCAAGACGAAGGCTAAAAAGGATGACTCAACAAGAGAGTCTTGAACATGTGATTGACTCAACAAGAGAGTCTGAAGGTTGTTTGACTCAACAAGAGAGTCTTTTATACTCAACAAGAGAGTGATTTGTTGTCTCGTACGAAGCCCGAGATTGAGGCTAAAAGGAGATGGACTCAACAAGAGAGTCTTTTATACTCAACAAGAGAGTGTTTTCTATCTCGTACGAAGCCCGAGATGGAGGCTAAAAAGGAGGTTGACTCAACAAGAGAGTCTTTTTATACTCAACAAGAGAGTGATTTGTTGTCTCGTATGAAGCCCGAGATTGAGGCTAAAAGGAGATTGACTCAACAAGAGAGTCTTTTATACTGAACAAGAAAGTGTTTTTATATGTTTTGTAGAAAGCCCAAGACAAAGGCTTAAAGTGGTTGACTCAACAAGAGAGTCTGAAAAGGTTAGCTCCGCTGGGGAGAATCATTGTACAAAGCCCAAGAGGAGGCTAACTTCGCTGAGGAAGGATCATTATACATAGCCTAAGAGGAGGCTATCTTACTTCCGAAGGTCACTGAGATTCCTAGGCAGGTCCAAGTGCGAGGAACTCTCATGAGAGAGACCGGGGTTTCTTCCTATGTTTGAAAGGAACTTGAGAATGTCTTTGAGACTCAAGGGTCTTAGACTGTCCAAGTCTAGAGTTTTCTCTATAGTATTATGCCCTAGAGGAGGCACGGGCATTAAGGGATGAGTATCAACCCTACAATGGCCGGAGTTTTGACGCGGGAAAGACTGCTCTAGCAAAGGATGACAAAGTTCTATCTTATACCTTTAAGAGGTCGTCTGGGTCCTTGTATTAAGCCCAAGAGAAGGCATGAGAACTTATAAGAAGCCGAAGGGTCCTTGTACAACGCCCAAGAGGAGGCGGGATGCTTTTAGGAAGCCTGTGGGTCCCCAAACCCCGAAAAGTTCAAGACATGCTATTCACCGAGAATAGATCAAGCCAGGAAAGTCCGAGAATTCGGAAGAAACTTAAGAGATGCCATTCACGGAGAAAAGATCATCTCTGATAAAGGGTTCACCGAGAATGCTGCCTTTCACGTCTCCATATTGTTTAACCCTAAGAGGAGGGAAGACTGTATCTGGTAATCCTATGGGGATCTAGTTTTGTTTGTATTTAAGAGTGACCAACAGGCTTTACCTAATGCTAGACGTAGTTGCCGGGGAAAACTCTAAATAACTATATTAGTATTACACAGTGGATATTTGACAAGTATATAAAAGTTTGTGAAAGAAGACTTACAGTTAAACAACCCCACAATACAGTTATATACATATGAAAGCGGTAAATGAAAGCGGATAAACACTTACCCGTTGTAGAGCTTCCATGCTTTTTATTTAGTTGTTCAACAAAGAAATTTGGATAACAACATATATTTGGATTCAAAATCAAAGGAGAAAGTGTTTTGAAAAGATTGTTGGGGCTTACAGCTCGAGGAGAGGCCCAAGGTTTTATCAGTGATTGCACGGTTGTGTGAACTTGTACAGTGGGACTTATACAATAGGTGAGGCCCAAAAGGTTTTCTGTACAAAGGGATGGGTCTTACACTCTCTCGAGGCCCAAAGGTGTTTAAAGAAAAGGAATGAGGCTTATAACACGAGGGTAGGCCCAGATGATTTGATTTTTTGAACTGACGATCGCGCCGAGATCTTTCTTTTAACTTGAGGGACTTATATAATATCTGAGGCCCAAAAGGTTTTTGCTAAAAGGGGGTTGGGTCTTACACTCTATTAGAGGCCCAAGGATTTACTTTTGTACAAGTGGTGGGGCTTACAGCTGAAGGAGAGGCCCAAGGTTTATTTTTTTAAAAGGCGACGATCGCGCCGAACTTTTTGATGATATCGGGACTTATACAATACACCGAGGCCCAAAAGGTTTTATTTACAAAGGGGTTTGGGTCTTACACTCTATTAGAGGCCCAAGGAGTTGAAAAAGATTTGTTTTAGGGTAATAAACCCATAAAACCCTAATTTCATCATTTTAAAGTAATTTATTCAAGAAAATTAATAAAATGATAAAAATACCAAATAAGTGCTAATAAACAACTTATGATTTATGGTTAAGGTTTGGAAAATGAGGGATTAATCATAAAATGAATTAAAACTCATTTGGTTTTGATTTCCAAGATGAATATTCACTTTAAAAATGTTTTAAAACAATTAAAGTGAATTTATTCACAAAAATATTAACTATATTAAATAAATAATATACCTTTGATTTTTTTGTGGAATAAAATATTTCAACATTTTTGTGATTTTTTGCAACAAGAAGCAATAAAAAATAATTAAAATTGTGGAAGTTATTTATTTTTCAAACTATTAAAAATAATATGAAAAATAGTAAAAAGTGGAAAAAAAATAGCAAAAAGAGGGTCTGGGGCGAGGGGGATTTGAACCCCAGACCTCTTGTGTACAGCATGCGCGCCTTACCACTGGGGTGGTGATACATCTGTGTATTAAAACACAACCACAAATATACAAGGCTTGCCTTGTATTTGGCCTGGCCAAGGCAAGGCAAGGCAAGGTTTTTGGTCAGAAACGTGAAGGCCATAACTTTCTCATTTCTCCATGGAAGGAGGCAAAATTTATATGCATCTGGCCTAGAATTTCACAAAGAATCCAATGGTGGTGGTGTTTTTTTTTCAGATCATGCTCCTATTGAAAAACCCAATAGTGGTTTTGAAATAGGCCATGATTTTCATTTTCTGTGCTATCTCTTGTTACAGGAATGAATTACATGATGAATTGGTGCAAACACAACACATATAACATGTATAAGATGTGCATGATCAGTGGACATCAAAGGAAAGCATGATTCAAAGAATTCAAGTTGTGATGCTTACCTCTTTTTGGAGCTTTTGTGCAATTTGCCAAGTGCTTTGTTCCATAAATGATTTGATGCTTTGGACACCCTCAAATGATCTTTTAGAAGCTTTTAGGATGGTTGGAATCAGCTGGAAGCCTCAGGAACAAGTTTGAGCTCTTTCTTGCAAAAGGGGCAAAAGTGGCCAAAATAGCAACTCTCTCAAATGGTGTTCCAGATGTGGGGAACCATTTGGGACAGTTTAAGGATGATATTTGGAGTGTGTTTGAGGTTTTATCTAGTTTGGAAAGTGACTGAATCAAGACATGGCTTGAAAAATGCACAAAAGTCCTATTTTGAGGTTTTGAGAGGTGACTTTGTGATTTTGGTGTTACAGGTCACTTGTGAAGGTTTGGACAGCTTAGATATGACATATTGGATGTGTTTGGATCATGAGTTGTGGTGGAATTGCTCTCTAACTCAAAAACTCATAGTTACCTTGCTAAAGAAGGCATTTTTGCCAAGAGAAAGAGATTTTGAGGAAAACAAGTGTTGTAGTGCTTTGGTGTACTCAAACTGAGCACAAATGAGCTCTATTTATAGTAGAGCAAGTTTGTTTTGGCTGCATTAGTGAATGGAAAATGCAGCAGAGGTTTGGCCAATGTTGATCAATAGGAACCCAAGTCTCCTCTAGCCATTGACTAGAGGTTAGGGCACAGGCTGCTGGTTCCTTAGTTCTTGGATCATCCTTGACTGAATTCAGTTGGAAAAGGCTCAGTCCATGCTGAAGATGGCTGGAAATCTACCTGAGTGAATCGCACACTCAAAGATACAACAGAGTCGCCACCAAACTTTATTTAGTCCCAAAGGACAGGGAAAATATCGATAAAACCCAAGGGGAAGAGAAACGGGAACGGGGGGTCGGTTATGCGAAAGGAAGGTATTAGCACCTAACGCATCCGTCGTACTCGACGGGAACCATCTCGCTTGCTTCTAGGCTTGGATGGGTTATCTATCTAAAGGCTTCTAGCTAAAAGAAAGAGAAGATATAGAGAAAGGGGAAAAAGAAAGAAAAGAAAGAAAGTGCTCGCGGAGGAACGAAGTCCTCGTGCCTACGTACCCTCATAGTGCAATGAGGACGTCAGAGCGCCGTAGTTCATGGAACCAGGGGACAACGAAGAAAGAAAGAAAGGAGGAAGACAGGAGGAAGGTGGAAGGGTGGAAGTGTACTCGCCGAGATCATTACGATCTCATGCCTACGTATCATACATTCAAAAGAATGCAGAATCAGAGCTTCCGTAGTTCGGGGAACTGAACGGTAAATGAAAACAAGAAAGAAACAAAGAAGCGAAAGAAGTGGTGTCAAAACCAAGGGCAAAAATGGAAGAAAAACTCTACTGGGGAAGAGCTCGCAGTAAGAGCGTTTGTACAAACGAATAGGAAAAGAGTGGTGTCAAAACCAAGAATGAAAGAAACTCCGCTGGGGCTGGCAAAGAGAATTGGTGTCGAAACCAAGAAAGTAAGAGCAAAGGGAATAGGAAGGACTCCGCTGGGGATCCGAATAAAGAGATGGTGTCAAAACCAAGAGGAAAGGAAGAATTAGAATCGATATATTAATGGGCTGGCAGTGGTTAACCGAAGAAGGAAAATAGGACTGCAACTCTGTGAGAATAGAGAAGCATTGGTTTTAACAGAGAAAACTGTGATCAACCAAAGAACAGGTGTAGGACCGAGCGAAGATCGTGACCCAGAAAGACGGGTGTAGGACCGAGCAAAGGTCGTGACCCAAAGGGGTTCGGTAAACTGACTGAACAAATAGTACTCAACCGAAGAAAGGGTATTTGAACCAAAGGAAGGCTACTAACCCAAGCGTGCAAGTATTCGAACCAATAGGAGGTTGCCAAATGCGGGGGATTCGGTGTTTACAGACAGACTGTGATTAACCGAAGAGAACAGCGAGTGATTAACCAAGAAATGGTGATTAAAATGAAAAGGTTCAGTATTTTAACAGACGAACTGCGGTTAACTGAAGGAACGGGTGATTAACCAAGAGAAGGGGATTAACCTAAGAGAAACTCAGTGATTAACAGACGGACTGTGATTAACTGAGAAAGATTGTAAGCATTGGTGTTTTAACTGACAGGCAGTGGTTAACCAATCAAAGGGAGAGGAATCAAAGAAAAGGTTGCAAAACTAGGGAAGTGTTGGTTATTTAACAGGAAGATTGTGTTTAACCGGAGAAAGGAATAGAAGCTCTGCAAGGGAATCCAAAGCAATGATTGATTTCAAGGGGAAAGGAATGATGGAACAAAGAGATATTGCTGGCGTAAAAATAATGATCTCAACCAAGAAGGATGATGATTGATAAAAAGGAGAGATTGAAAGAGATATGAGTGATCAAGGATCGAAAAGGGTCGCAAAGAGAGAAGAGTGACCAAGGATCGACTCGATAGGGGAATGAGAAACACTATAGCTGGAGGATAGAGGTGACTATTCTCTAGAGAGGACAAGACGCCCTTATCGAAGAAATAGCCAGAATGAGGTTGGAAAGACTCCATCGTCATTCCTTCTCTAGCACCCAAAATATAGTGTGGGAAGTGAAGCCAACAGCGCAACCGCTCCAATGTTGAACAGTGCTCCTGCGTAGAGTAACGGACAGCATAACAGCATCAATTTGTACAGTGCTCCGATGCAAGGCGCGACGTGAAAATCCAACTCCACGGGGGAAAAGAGAGAAAGCTCTAAAGGAGGCCTAAAGAGAGGGAAAGGGAAGATCGACTAATCAAAACAAAGTTTCGATCAATCAATCAAGGGATAAACATGCTAACAACTTTCCAAATAGGATGAAAAGTCATTAAAGCAAAAAGGAGTGCATTATTGATTAAACAAGATTAAGTTTATCCATGAAAAATAAACTTAATACAAGCTGAAATGTAAAGTGCAAAACAGTGCCAAATGATCATCAAAATGTCACACAAAATCATGTATCATGTGAACAAAGATAGTGCAAGAAAGATTATGTTCATATAATGCTAAGAACATGGAGCAAATGAATAATCGAAAACGTGCATCGAAAGTTTGTAAACATGCTTCAATCAGAAGGGAAATATCATTAAAAACATCCATAAAATCAAGCATCATGATCAATGGAAATTAAAATGGAGAAAGCATGGCAAACACACTTGAAAATGCAAGAAAATGGCAATTCTGTTCAGTGTTAATCGGTTAATCACCATGCGTTAACCGGTTACTTGCTTGAAAATTGGCGTTTTTGGTGAAAATTGAACTGAGTAACCGGTTACTGACTAGGTGTTAACCAGTTACTCTGAGCAGTTGTGAAAAAAATAGAAAAAACAGCATATGCAATAAGTAGTTTTCCACACATAATCACTTATGCAACCTATCACATGCTTGGAACTGAGATTGTGCACGAAAATTGAACTTGAAAACAACAAATAAACCGAAATAGAATCAACTAATATAATTGAATCATGGATCAAACAAATGCAAAGCCAAACCACACACAACAATTATCGACTACATTGCGAGCGATACGAAAATGTGTGAAACGGTAAAATTAGTTAGATCCACCAACCTACAAGCCGGAGATTTGGCTTGGTAAATATCGCAAAGGATTATTGATGCAGAAAATCAAAGAAAACCAGAGGAATCTTCAATTTGTAGAGGAACCGTACCGAAATCGAGCAAAGTGCGATAAAACTCCAAAATGCAAATTCGAACCGTTAGAAGTTGCAGCAACTACTCAAGATCAATCCAAAAGCTGAAATAACTCCAGAAATCCAAGTGTAATAGCAAGAATGATGAAGGTTGAGCTCAAGAAATAATCACTTTTGATGTAAAAGTGATTATTCTTCAAAGTAGAGATGAGCTTTGGTGAGGTTTTGGAATAGAATTGAGATGAAGATGAAGATGTAGTAGAGAAATTCAGAGAGAATGTGGGAGAATTGAGAGTGAAATGGAGCAAAATGGTTGAAGGTCCTTGAAAAATGAGTGAAGGTTGGTTTATATAGATTTTACGTTTGGAGTGTGAAATGGTTTGGAAATTGGTTTGGGATTAGCTTTTGGTTTGGAACTAGGCTAGGAGTTAGTTGGACTTGACTCACCGAGTCAAGGCGGTTAACTCGGTTAGTTAGAACCAACTCGGTAACAATCCCAATGTGAGTTTCAACATCCAAAGGTTGACATGTTGGTAAGTTAAGTAACATGGTGCACTTAAATTAGAGTGATGCATTGGAATAAATACACTTGGGTTGAAATGAATAGTGTTGACATATCTAGAGAAGTCTAGAATGTTCCACACACTGCTAGAATCAAGTAGAACCAAAGTCCAAAGAGAGTGCATGGATGTTGTCCCAAAAATACAGCAGGAATTGCAAAATTGCACTGAGTAACCGGTTACTCACCATGTGTTAACCGGTTACTTCAGTCAAATTTGCCCAGATTGCTTAAAAATGGATGTTATGGCTCCGGTTCCGATTTTCCACCTCTTGTCTTGATGAATAAACATGGAAACCTTTATTTTGAGCTTGTTTTGATGAGGTGATGACGTTGTGAGGATATGATTAATCGGGCTTGAAAAACCTGAATATCCTTCAACAAGAAACACACGAAGAAAAGTGCGAATGCATATGCTAGCGATGCGAATGCTTACGCATATGCAAAAGGCAAAAGAGGGAGGTCAAATTCCGGGTTACGACAGCTGCCCCTATTTAATCCGCTTGGACCTGAATGTACGAATTGCGCCAGCCTTTCGATGATTCGAGGTAAAAGGGGATTAAATAAAAGAGTAGCTCGAGAATTTGGCCGACGGCGACAAAAAGAGTTGAGAGAGTTTGAAGGTTGACAAGTGCAAAGTTTGCTAAAAATCTGCTGGGAGATAAGTCAGGAAAGAAGGAGAGGGAGTATGATCGATGCATATGCTATGTATGCGTTTCTACATGATGCTTGATATCATGCAATGCAAAGACTCAAGGTGAGGCACGGTGTGAAGTAATTAGGCAGAAACCGTAGCAAAACGACTTCGACATCCTCAGCCGGGGAGAGAACCCACAGGTGAAGATACTCTCTGCTGGAGGAGACAGTTCACAAAGGATGTTGATTCTGCCAGTGAAAGAAACTGAGAACATCTCAGGTTTCTAAATCACCATGGCTGTCCCTGTCGGGGATGAAAGAACCAAGTTAATTCTTCTTACCAAGACTGGTTTTGCGTGGGGAAGAGAGAATCTTGAATCATGTTGACTCAGCTGAGGAGGGACCACTGTTGCTAGTGATAGATAGTTCTTAATCCTAAGAGATGATGCACAACCCTTGCTGGGGGAAGAAAGAACAAAGATGTCTTTGCTGGGGAACACCTTGGCCACTTGCTAGGGAAAATGACGACTCTGCTGAGGAACTGCTGAGGAGGCAACAACTTATTCATAGAATCAAAACATTGTCGAGCAGGCGTTAGGCTTACCAATGGATATTACCGCTCACCCTGCATGAGTTACCAGTAATACATGCAATGCATATTGCTTTCTCGATTGAGTTAGCTTTTTATTGTTCTCAACATTTTTTAGTATTATGTGATCACAAATAATTGTTTATTCTGCAAACAAAATACTGGAATGAAAACAAATTGAGACAACAAAGAATGCATTTTATTGAATGTGAAATTTTTGTACATAAGGTGTGTACAAGGATGGAAAATCCTTGATGAGGAAATTTGCAATAAAATTGAAAAAAAAATGTAAATGGCAAAGGGAAATCATGCTTTGCATTGATTACAACATTGGCCACCATCCATTGTGAGTCTAGGTTCCAACGCCTTGCACCAGTTGATGATGATTGGACTGCTCTGTTACCGTCTAAGGTCTAGCCATGAGGAAAAGAGGCTCAAGTGTTCACAGTCAATGCCTTTATCCCTAATTTTTGCCTGGACATATTTTCACTTTTTTTTTGGTCAACCGGGATGCCCATTTTTGCCTAAGTCGCCCTTTCGGGTTTTCAACTTAGCGGGCTATTATTGCTTTCTTTTCATTGTCCCTAACTTTTGCATGGACATTTCTTTTTTTTGGTTCATCGGGACGTCCATTTTTGCCTAAATTGTCCTTGCGGATGTTAATCTAGCGGACTTTTATCCATTTTTTTTTCAGGCATAATATTTTTTAACTGCATCGGAATTCACAGGCGATGGCAACTCCTCCCCATCCATTGTGGTGAGGATCAGGGCTCCGCCTGAGAAGGCCTTCTTGACAACAAAGGGTCCTTCGTAGTTGGGAGTCCACTTGCCTCGTGGATCCGAGTGAACAGGTGAATATCTCTTGAGCACGAGCTCGCCTTCGTAGAACGTTCGAGGGAGAACTTTCTTGTCAAAATCTCGTTTGAGGCGTCTCTGATACAATTGACCGTGGCAAACAGCTGCAAGACGTTTCTCTTCGATGAGATTCAGCTGGTCGTATCTGGATTGAACCCATTCGGCTTCATCAAGACCTGCTTCCATGATGACTCTGAGTGAAGGAATTTTGACTTCGATGGGTAGAACAGCCTCCATACCATACACAAGTGAGTACGGAGTTGCCCCAGTAGAAGTGCGAACTGAAGTTCTATAGCCATGCAGTGCAAATGGAAGCATTTCATGCCAATCCTTGTAAGTTTTCACCATTTTCTGGACAATCCTCTTGATGTTTTTGTTTGCTGCTTCAGCGGCGCCATTCATCTTGGGCCGATATGGTGAAGAGTTGTGGTGCTCGATCTTAAATTCTTGACACAAATCCTTCATCATGTTGTTATTCAGGTTGCTTGCATTGTCCGTGATAATGCTGCTAGGAATTCCATAGCGACAGATTATCTCTTTCTTGATAAATCTAGCAACCACTTGTCGTGTAACGTTTACGTAGGAAGCAGCTTCAACCCACTTGGTGAAGTAGTCGATAGCAACTAGAATAAATCGATGACCGTTGGAAGCCTTCGGCTCGATCATTCCAATCATATCTATAACCCACATGGAAAATGGCCAAGGTGAAGTCAAAACATTCAATGGAGTTGGAGGCACATGGATCTTGTCTCCGTAGATTTGGCACTTGTGACATCTTTTGGCAAAGTTGTAACAATCTACCTCCATCATTGTCCAGTAATACCCAGCCCGAAGGATCTTCTTAGCCATAGCAGGACCTTTAGCATGTACACCCTCGCAACCCTCATGTATGGACCTTATGATCGTGTTTACTTCATGTCTATCCACGCATCTAAGCAACATGGAATCATAATTCCTCTTGTACAGTATACCACCACTTAAGAAGAACTTGGCGCAAAGCCGCCTAAGAGCCTTCTTGTCAGTGATAGTGATACCCTTGGGATATTCCTGTTTTTCCAAATATCTTTTGATGTCGTAGAACCAAGGCATGTCATCGGACTCATCCTCGATTGCTAAACAGTGTGCTGGTTCATTCAAGTGATCAATGCGGATATGAGGAGCTTCATTCTTCCACTAGACCTTGAACATGGATGCTAGCGTGGCAAGAGCATCAGCAAGTTGATTTTCCTCTCTGGGAATATGATGGAAAGTGATCTCATCAAAGTAAGGAAGCAACTTCGCTATGTGTTGTTGGTACGGAACTAGCTTGGAATCCCGAGTCACAAATTCCCTCTGACTTGACCGATAACCAAGGCAGAATCTCCATAGACCTCAAGAATCTTGATTCTCATGTCAATAGCCGCTTCCATGCCATAGATACATGCTTCATATTCAGCCATATTGTTGGTGCATGCAAAGCATAATCTGGCAGTGAAGGGAAGGTGAAAACCCATTGGAGAGATGAGGATAGCACCGATTCCACGACCCTTAGAATTTGAGACACCGTCGAACACGAGCATCCATCGCGCCCCTGGTTCGAGTCCTATATCAGGATCTGGAGTCTCATAATCTCTGATAAACAGAACATCCTCATCGGGAAAGTCAAACTTCATATGTTGATAACCCTCTATAGGTTGATTAGCAAGGTAGTCAGACAAGACGCTCCCTTTTATTGCTTTCTAGGTAACATGCTGGATATCATACTCAGTTAACAGCATCTGCCACCGAGCAATCCTTCCAGAGACAGCAGGCTTTTCAAATATGTACTTTATTGGATCCATTTTGGATATCAACAAAGTAGTATGGCAAATCATGTATTGTCGCAGGCGTTGAGCAGCCCAGACCAGAGCACAACAAGTTTTCTCTAAGAGTGAGTATCTGGTCTCACAACCAGTGAACTTCTTGCTCAGATAGTATATTGCATGTTCTTTTCTGCCAGTTTCGTCATGCTGACCCAATACACATCCCATCGATTCATCGAGAACGGTGAGGTACATGATTAAAGGCCTACCAGGAACCGACGGTACTAAGATCGGTGGTTCTTGCAAGTATTGTTTTATTTTGTCAAATGCTTCCTGACAATCATTATTCCATTCAACCGATTGATTTTTTCTTAGTAATTTGAACATTGGTTCACAGGTAGCCGTCAAATGAGAAATGAACCTTGAAATGTAATTGAGTCTGCCCAGAAAGCCACGGACTTCTTTTTCTGTTTTGGGAGGCGGCATGTTCTGAATTGCTCGAACCTTATCAGGATCAACTTCAATACCCTTCTGACTTACAATGAAGCCCAACATTTTACCAGATCGGACTCCGAAGGTGCACTTCACAGGATTCAACCGCAATCTAAACTTCCGGAGTCTGTCAAACAGTTTCTTTAGATGAACCAAGTGATCATCCTCAGTTCTGGACTTGGCAATCATATCGTCCACGTAAACCTCAATCTCTTTATGAATCATATCATGAAAGAGGGTTGTCATGGCACGCTGGTATGTTACCCCTGCATTCTTCAGACCGAATGGCATGACTTTGTAGCAATATGTACCCCATGACGTGATAAAAGTAGTCTTCTCCATATCATTTGGGGACATCTTGATCTGATTATATCCTGAAAAACCGTCCATGAAGGAAAAGACAGAGAATTGCGCAGTGTTGTCTACCAAGACATCAATATGAGGCAAAGGAAAATCATCCTTCGGGCTTGCTTTGTTGAGATCTCGATAGTCCACACACATTCTGACTTTTCTGTCCTTCTTGGGAACCAGGACAATGTTGGCAATCCATTCAGGATATTCGGAAGTGGCTAGGAACCCAGCATCAAGCTGCTTCTTTACCTCTTCTCTGATTTTGAGTGCCATGTCGGGTCTAGTCCTTCTGAGTTTCTGCTTGACAGGAGGACATCCGGGCTTGAGTGGCAAGTGATGTTCAACGATGTTGGTATCCAGCCCAGGCATATCTTGATAGGACCAGGCGAAGATGTCAACATACTCTTTCAATAACTTGACCAAGTCGGAGTGTACATGCTTAGTGAGGGATGCGTCAACCTTGACTTCTCTTCTGACCTCATCAGTACCAAGATTAACAACTTCCACTGGCTCTTTGTGTGGCTGAATCTCTCTATGCTCGTGCTCAAGGAGCCTTGCCAGTTCAGCCGGTAATTCACAATCTTCCTTACCATCTTCTTCGGCTTGGTTAATTGGAATTCCAGAATTACAATGGATGTTTGCCATGTTGTTATCAATGCTTTTATTAGTTCTGCATGTTTATGAATATGTTTAGAATGAGCTATTAAAAAGTGAAACAGAAAAGAAACTTTTGCCATTTATTTTTTGAAAAAGTAAAAATAAAGAAAGAAAATAGAGCACAATTTTGAATGCAAAAACTTTTATTTATTGATCACATAATATTGCAAAAGTGTGAGGCCCTTTACAAGCTATCCACTCGTCTCGGGCGAGGACGAGGGAATGAAAAAGGAAAATGCATTACATGTTATATGGGAAAACCACAGGAACCACGATAGATGTCCAATTGTTGAGCTTGAAACCCAGCGGACACTTGCGCACAAATCTTGAAGTCAGATTGCTAGGACCAGCATCCTCAGCAGCTGCCACGATGTCACCCTGCTGGAAACCCGCACTATGGAACTTGATAAAGTTGTATTGCTTCTGATCGGGGAAACTAGATTGACGACCAGGATGATAACCCACTCCAAAACTATTATTCTTCTTAACCACATCAATCACATGCCCCTAGCCTGGCAAGGCACCGCCCTCGATGGTCTCCTTGGCACTCTTAGCAGATGCTAAAATTAATTGTGGTGATCTACTTTGACTAGTTGAAGCAGAGCTGACATCTTCGAACTCGAGACACTGCAACGGCACCTCAGCTATGCCTTCTTCGGTCTCGACATATCGAAAAGATGATACCTCGCTTACAATCAAATCCTCTTCACCACAAACAATGACAAGCTGATCGTCAAACATGAATTTCAACTTCTGATGTAAAGTGGAGGTAACTGCCCCTGCCGCGTGGATCCACGAACGACCCAAAAGGAAACTATACTCTGGATTGATATCCATCACTTGGAAAGTAATGGTAAATAGATGCAGCCCAATGTTGATGGGTAAATCCACTTCTCCGATGACTTGCCTTTGAGAACCGTCAAAGGCTCTGACAACTAAGGCACTTGGTCTCATCTCGATTCCTTCCACTGGTAATTGACTCAATGTGCCCTTAGGCATCACATTGAGAGAAGAACCAGTATCCACTAGAACCCGAGATAACAGGATGTCTGTGCAGGTTACCGATATGTGCAGTGCTTTATTGTGGGCAGTTCCTTCAGGAGGTAGTTCTGATTCATTGAAACCCAAATACCGAATTGCAGTTATATTGGCCACTACATCATCAAACTCGACGACGGATATATCTTGCATAACGTGGGCGCTGTTCAACACTTTCAACAAAGCTGATCTGTGCGCAGGCGAGCTCATGAGTAACGACAAAATTGAGATCCTCGAGGGGGTCTGACCCAGCCGATCCACAATCTTAAAGTCACTTTTCTTGTTCAGCTTAAGAAACTCTTGATCATCAAGGGTCTCCTTGCCCTTTGAAACATTCTCAGACGGAATAATCGGTATTGGAACGACAGTAGATGCCCCTTGTTAGACCATAGGGGTTGCGAATGCAGGTGTCTCCTTAGGAGAAACAACAATTGGAATTTGCACGGGCTTTGTAGTGACCTTCGGAGCAAACACACGTCCACTACGAGTCATACCTCTACCAGCTGTAACATTCACAATCTCTGATTCGGTGAACCTTATTTCCTGACCTCCAGAAAACATGGTAGATCCATACTTCCATGGTACCTCCTTAGAATTCCGATACGGAAACGGCTTCGGCGGGCAAACCACGATGAGTTGCACCTTCTTCTGCTTAGGGGATTCCACAGGAACCTTCCTATAGACGATGGTGAATGGCTCAATAGCAGCAACTTCCTCAACAGGTTTAGATCTGGAAAATTGCACTTCGCCACGGTTCATCAGAATCTGGACACAACCCTTCAGCCTTCGACACAGGTCGGGATTATCGTTGCAAATCTGACAGTTACCATGCAAACCTTTCAACAGCCCATGTTCCTTCAATTTCTTGAAAACCACAGCCATCGCGGTCTTTACTTCGTCATCATCCATGATCAATTCACCCCTGGAATCATCCCCAATTATGTTAACCGCAGGCCCACCATGATTTGGCAACAGATTACTCTGAATATTAGGTCCCTCTTCAGCGAAAGTCAGAACCTTCTTATCAATGAGTTCCTGAACCTTGGTTTTGAAAACAAAGCAATCCTCTGTTGCATGTCCTATGTATCCAGCATGATAGGCACAAGATGCATTCGGGTTATGCTTCGGGCCAAATGGAGGAATTGCAGGCGCAATCTGCTTGGGGACAATCGACCCTTGGTGCACCAAGTAAGGAAACAGTTCCGTGTATGACACCGGAATTCTATCAAAATTCGGACGCTTACGGTTTCCTTGATTGTTGTTGTTCTGACGGTTCTGATTCTGCTGATTTTTGTTGTTCTGTTGATTCTATTGCTGATTCTGAGCATTCTGAACTGGTTGTTGCGGATGATACTGATATGGAGGTTGTTGATATTGTGCAGCAGCAATGTACAGATACGGATAGTACGGTATGGAAGCCATGGGAGCTTAATACTGAGGAGAGACTTGAGCTGTCACAGCGTGGGCTTCACCTTCGTTCTTCTTCGACTGACTGTTCTGAGACTTCCGAGTGGCAGGCTGCTGGGAAGCAGCTCCAGAAATCTTTCCAGTTTTTAAACCATTCTCAATCCGTTCACCAATCGTCACCACATCAGTAAAGTTCGATGAAGAACTACCCACCATTTTCTCGTAGTATGATCCCTGCAATGTACCCATAAAGATGTCAACCAACTCATTATCAGAGAGAGAAGGTCGTACGCGAGATGCCATCTTACGCCATCTTTGTGCATACTCCTTAAATGTTTCAGCCGAGCATTGAGACTGATTCTGCAATTGCAATCTAGTTGGTGCCAGGTCAAGGTTATACTTGTATTGTCTCACGAACGCTTCAGACAAATCCCTCCAAGTACAGATTTTACTGCGCTCAAAGCTCATGTACCAATCCAACGAGGCTCCAGACAAACTATCTTGAAAACAATGAACAAGAAATTCATCATTATCAATATGGGATGCCATCTTCCTGTAGTACATAGTGATGTGGCTACGCGGGCAGCTCAAACCTTTGTATTTTGGCAAATCAGGTATCTTGAATTTCTGCGGCAACACAACATTCGGAACCAAACACAAATCTTTGGCCTCCATGCCAAAAGCAGAAAACCCTTCGATAGCTCTGATACAGTCTTCTAACAACTTGTAATCAACAGATCTATTCTGATTAATGGGCCTGACAAGAAT
This sequence comes from Lathyrus tuberosus, assembly GCA_022829125.1. Classification (NCBI taxonomy): domain Eukaryota; kingdom Viridiplantae; phylum Streptophyta; class Magnoliopsida; order Fabales; family Fabaceae; genus Lathyrus; species Lathyrus tuberosus. The sequence goes on along the minus strand of JALAZF010000012.1, from coordinate 17,470,235 downwards.
CTGAGGATTTGGCAGCTGAGAAGCAGCAGGAGCATTCACTTGCGGAGTAGCAAACTGAGAAGGATACACCAAACCCGGATTAACCATCTGACCAACATTCTGACCCATCAGAACACCATACAGATAATTTGGAGGAGGTACCCCAGCTGCTGAGGAAGATGCCCCAGGATAGAACATCCCAGGATGAATATTCGGCACAGCAGTTTGAGCAACTTGAGATGAAACCGGAACATGAATAGGAGGACCCCTATACACATGCTCTTCATCATCAGGAGTTTCAGTATCCACCAATCCAGAAGTTTGGTGAGCTTGAGCCTGAAGATTCTCAGGATCATCATTCACCACTGGAGGCGGGACTGGAGTAGGCATGACCCATGGATAGGCGGCAAATCTCCCATTAGGCATAGGTGCAACAAAAGGCCGATATGGCATGAAGGCATTACCATTATTGGCAATCTGCGGAGTGTAATTCGGAGGCATGCCCCAAGGGAAACCAGCAGGCATCTGATTCAAACTAGGCTGAACAGCAGGCTGATTCACAAGCTCAACTGGCATGTCAACTCTAGTAGGAGAAGGAACAACGGCAGCAGTGTAATACCCCAAAATTTTCTCTCCCTTTTGTTATCATAGCATGGCATTATCATATATCATATCATATCCATCTCATTGGCATTGCATTGCATTTAACATAGAAAAATGAAGCATAGCATCCGTCTTACCATCAAGGCATGTGATCAGGTAAAAGGTGGATAATCAAGGAACCATTCAAGGCACAAAAAGGTCAAACAAGTTCACTCAAGGCAAGCCAAGAGGTCTTTCATGTCTCATACTATCTCAAATAATCATCCAAAACCTCAAGAGAGTGACATTCAATAGGAGATTAAAGCACTACATCTTTCACTATGCAAGAGCTCCACCAAATGAAGGAAAAAACCTCAAAAGAGAGAGGTCATTGGTTCAAAATCATCCTCAAGTGGCATATCTCATCATCCTTTAAGAGGATACACAACATACTCTGAGGAATTTAAAATTGGGGACTGCACATTTTTCTCCTAGGAGGAGGGTACCAAAATTAGGGTTTCCCATTAAATCAGGGTATCTTTGATTTTTTGGACAAAACTTGATGTCATGGTATTGTACATGTTCTTAAGTGTATGTGTATGGAAAATTGCCTATCAATTGGTTTTAGAAGTGGTTCAATTGGAAGAAAGATAAAAAATCAGGAAATTTGGGACTAAGTCAAATAATCAGAGGAAAAAGTCAAATCTTGACTTTTTGAGCCCGAAATCATGAAATTCATGTTATAAGTGACCAATGTACAAAATTTGATCAAGAAACTCCAAAGGAATCATGAAAAATCAAGAATGTGGAAAGTTGCCATTTTTGGAAGGATTAGGGTTTCCAAAAATAGTAATTTTAGGCCATTTTGCATCAGAGTTTGAACCAAGGCCATTCAAAATTGGAGCCTCAAATGAAAATTCCACTCGGCCACAACAAAAAATCTTTTTTTAAGCTTCACATCCATATGTGGAACATCTCCATTGGATAAAAATTGAGTGAGATATGATTGATCAAAGTTTGAGCAAAGTAGGTTCAAAACTAGGTCATGACCAAGGATTTTCAGGTCACGCGCATGTCATTTTCACAAACACATGGTGGGCCAGATGTTTTGACTAATTACTCATGGTTAGAGGCTTCAAATGGAAAATCTTTCAACATGAAAGTTGTTCCCCTATGTGAGATCTTCAAAATTGATGTTCATGGTTTTTTCATTTGATCAAAGGTTAAGAAGTTATGGTGAGTTCAAGTTGTTATGATCATGCTGAGATACCATGCCATGTTGCATTGTCAATCAACCTCGTGGCCACGCTTTTGTATCAGTCCCGAATGTGTTTGTTTTATGTCATTTTGCAGCTTATTCCAACCCTTATTTCACTTCAATTTTCATACCAAAGTTGCTATACTATAACTTCTCTTTCCAATGACTCACGAGTTTCATGATTTCATACATTATAATGAGAGAATTTCATTTCCAAAGATGATGTAATGAGTATGTTCCAAGCTGCTAAAACCAGAAAAAGAAACATTGATATTGTTGATTGTTTCAGCAATCACACATGCATTGTCCTTACTATACAACCATTGCTACATTAAGCCAAACACTCATCACATGTCCATGCACATGAGCACGTGCCTTGCATGAAAATAGAAGGAACAACTTGCTGAGCAAGTTTCACTTACACAAGCCGTGCCATTTCACTTCTTTTCACCTCCACCATAGTTTATCATGAGTTGCCATCACCATAGCTTTGCTCTCCCTAACTAACTTGACTCAGTTAGTTAGGGATGACTCACTTAACTCAACTGTGACTCACTTGACTCACTCATTAAACCATAGTTAACCCACACTATAAATCAAAACCTCACTCTCAAATTTCATTTTCAACTTCATTCTTCTCATTTCACTCCAAAACACTCTCTACTTTTCTCTCTGATTCTCTCACTCTTTTTCATCAAAACTTCTTCTCTTGCACGAGATTTTCATCTGCTTCATCTTTATCATCATCAATGGAGCATGATTGAATCCACACGATTTCCTCAAGTATACTTCATCAAGCTTTGAATTTCTTTGCTCTCAAGAAATAGCATTTATTTTGCTTGGTTTTGAAGCTCCAAGGTTGAAGAGCAAGTGTTTCCTCTGGTTTTCTCAAACTCTACAAGAACTGCAAGATCAGGTTCCAAAGCTCACAAACTTTTCTCTCACGTTGTCTTGATTATTTTGTTGTTTTCATGATGATTTGAGCTTAATAGAAGCCTTTGAACTCTGGCTAGTTGATAGAGCTTCTTAGAAGCTTAGATCCAAAAACTTAAGGCAACATGTTCATGCTTGTTTCTTGCCGTATGTGAATGATTTGACGTTTTCATTAGTAGATTCATGATGTGTGTTGTTTCCTCTTCATTTTGGTATATTGCTTATGAAATTCTGGGAAAATTGAAGTTGCAGACGGTGGTGGTTCGCCGGAGAAGGTGACCGGAGGTCCCTCTCCGGCCGGTAGCTTTGATGCTAGGGTTTGTGTCTCTTGTAATCATGACCGTTGATTTATGTGCATCGTAGGGTTAAAAACGTGACAACGCATTAAAATGAGTGTGCCTCCCACGTGCATGATTTCTGATCTCACTTAAAAGTTTTGTGGTGTAGTGCATGTTAGTTGTTGTGTTCCTCCACGCATGATCATTGATTAGGGTTACTTTGACTTAGTTGTTGACTTGACTGGATCCAATGGTGATCATTTGTTTGACTCATGTTGACTGAGATTCCATGCTTGTTAGTATGTTCTACACGCTTAATGGACCTAGGCTACATTGATATTTGCACCTCACTTTTGCAAGGCCCAAGCATGTTGAACTGTTGATTTACTATATTTGCACCCCACTCTTGTTTTCATTTCATTTTTATTTTCTACATTTTATGCACATTTGCTTTTTATTTTCTAAAAATACTAAAATGCATCATAAAATTCTATAAAAATTCATGAATATCATTAAGACATTTATAAAATTTTTGACATTTCTATTTCATGATTTTAGGACATTTTTGCCCCTGTTACATAATTTCTTTTGAATTTCCATTTGTGTGTTTCCTAAATGTGGTACATGAACTTGTATAATTTTGTTATGGCTCATTATAAATGGTTTTGAATTGGTTTTTTCTGCATTGATTCATTGACACTTTGAAGCATGTTATCTGATTTTTTTCTTATTTTTTAGATCATTTTAGGACATGTTTTGATGCTCATCTTTGTATCACTTTGCATGGTGTTTCAATTTGACCTAATTGCATTGTTGGACATCATTTTACCTTGAATTTTCACATGCTATTTTGATGTATGATTCACTTCTGATTTAGGCACTACAATACCATGCTTGTATAATTTTCATAACTCCATTTTATTTTTGTTTGATGCATTACATTTGAAGTATAATAACATGTCATATCATTCTAATTTTTGTGCATGTTTACATGAGTTCTTTTGTGCATATTTGTATGATCATTTGCATATTGTATGAGCTATTCTTGTGACATTATAGATCATTGGTACACATTATAGGTCATCTTTGCATGTTCATTTCCCTTTTGAACTTTGTGCATCCTTAACATGTATTGGTTTGCATCTTTTCTTTTGAACTTCCATTTCAATTCTTTTCCTTGTATAACTTCTTGAATGTCTTGAATATTGATTCATGAATACCTTTGAGATGATTATATACATTTTCCATTTAGTTTCAATTCTGACTTGTGGATTACATGTTCCATTTATGCATGTTTTTTTCATTTCTTTTCATCTTTCATATATCCTTTCTTATGATAACATGTTTGAATGATAATGGATGATGATTGTTGCTTATTCATTTGAACTTGTATGATGATAATCACTTGTTGTCAATATGATTCACATTTTGGTTGTGATATTAGTATTTGATTCTTCATCTTATTCTTTTGAACTTTAATGTGCATTAAGTGTTTCTTTTTACTTCCTATACATGTTTCCATGTTTACTAACCATGTAGGGGAATTGGTAAGTTGAAATTGGGTGTGGATAAGAGATCCACATTCAAAATTTTCTCCTTTAATTTATTTTACAATTCAAATCTTGTATTTTGTTAAGCACTTAGGTGCTTTCTTTTGATTAACTCATTACTTTCCCTTTTGAGTTACAATTCATCTTCTACTTTAGAAGTGAATTGTTTAGCTCACTCCTTCTTTAGATTTTAGGTTTTGAAACCTCACAAACCATTAGGATCACTCCCTTAACTAATCAATTAGGATTGAGTCTTAGTTCACTATAAGGGGTCTTCTCTTATAATCTTAAAATGGGTAGCATATAGCCCATCTTGGGTCAATGTGTTAAACATTTGATCTTGTATGAGGGACTTAAATGCAATACTTGTTGAAGGTACAAATAAAGAAAAACACTTCTTCATTTCATAACCAACAAAAAAACTTAATAAACACAGATATGCTAGTGTGTTTGAACCTTGACAATTGGAACTAAGTGTGGGGGTCTTCTTCACTCTTAGTGTATTTTCTTACCCATTCCATCTTGGAATGTGAGAATGTACACATTCCAATGACTAAGATTTAGATACACTATCATATGCAAACAAATGAAAAAACTCTTAAAAGACAAAAACAAACAATAACGTCTTTCCTTCGGGAATTCTTTCCTCATCTCCTTCACTCCTGTCCGTAAGGATGCGTCATTTCCATTCTACCGCAAACAGGTAACGCCTAAGTCTCCCTACAGCGAGCCGCAACACCGAACTGCCAGAACGCGAACATTGACGCATTCCACTAAAAAACACAAACAATCCATCCCTAGTGAGGGGAACTACGTCACTCGGATTCTCATGCTCCCGATGAGATACGTAGGCAGTGGGGTAGGGCCCATTTGAGCACTTCTTTTATTTTCCCTACATTTGTTCTTCTTTCTCTTTCCTTTCCCTTTCTAGTTCCTTTTCCAGTATCCTTTACTTACACCCTTTGATTGAAGCAGCAAGCATGGATCCCATCGGGTACGATGGACGCGTGGGGGTGCTAATACCTTCCTCTCGCGTAACCGACTCCCTTACCCTTTCTCTTGGTCGCAAGACCATACTCTTTTCCTTTCTCTCAGGTTCACGCGGTGTTTCCTTTCCCTCTCATGGGATAAATACACATTGTTGGCGACTCTGTTTCGGTGCCACTTTCGCGTTTGTACTTGGATGAAAATCCCGGGAGCGACAGCTGGCGACTCTGCTGGGGACAGGTTGACCTATTGCTGGTCCATCCTAAGCGAGTCAATCCTAGCGCTTGTTTGCTTTTCTTTCATTGGGTGTTTACTGTTGTATTGTATTTGCTGTTTACTGTATTTTATTACTTGTACCATATTTATAGCATGTTAGCATTTACATTTCATATATTATACTGTGTTGCACATTTCTGTCTGTTTGGCGGGATGGGATTTCTGAGAGATGAGCTCAGTACACAGGCTCGAGTATACACTTATACTTAGAGTGGAGAGTAGTGGGACCTACGTGCCATCTGTGTACGTTGGGTAATCACGAAATTCACAGCTAGACGAGGCTATCTTGGGACCCATCATGGCATACGCATCTTGCGTATTCCAGGATGTCAATCTAGAGAGCTGTCGACTCTAGTGACCGATCATGAGGACCTTAGTGGAAACATCTCTCTTTAGTGGTGACAGTGGCAGACCACGTTCTGTGGCAAACCCACTCGCGCCCGAGGGCCCACTTTGGTACTTGCATAGGATGACCTTTATTTTCTAAGGTGAGTCAATGGACGACCTCTTTGATTGGCATATCATTGTATCCTACGGGCTGAATGTGCTATCGCTTCTCAAACCTCCGAAGCTGACAAGCCTTATTTTCTAGGAACCACATGTGAGTATGGGTGGGATATTTACAGGTTTGCAGATAACCCAGCCTCCTACATACCTTACTTGTGATTCTATGATTGTTACAGACAGTGTATCCTATGACAGTGTTTTGAGTATTCATCTCAGATATATTGCCAAATTCAGTACAGAGACACAGTGCACACAGTTCAACACAAACACAGACACCTGGATACCTGATCACATGCCTTTTGCATTTGCATACTCATATCATAACAGGTTATGTTTGTCATTTTCAGGTACTTACCATATTGTCTGATTCCAATCATGAGTTCCCAAGAAGTTGAGCTTAAGAGGAAGAACAATGTGTCATACAAATTCCCTGATTCTAAGCTGGATTCATTGAATAAGATGATAGGCATGGCTGGTTCTGATGTTCTCAGCACTTTTCAGAAGGAATATGGAGAGCTGATTAAGATGGTCTGTGTATTCACAAAGTATGAGAAGGATGGGTTGCATACTTTCTTACAGTTATATGAACCATCAATGAGATGTTTCCTGTTCCCTGACTACATTCTGATGCCCACTCTAGAGGAATTCTCATTTATTTTGGGAATTCCAGTCACGTCTTCTATACCGTATTTTTCTGAAGGTGCTCTTACCCCCGAAGTAATTGCTGATGTTCTACATCTGGACCTGTTTGTTGTGAAAAGTGGTCTGAGTAAACTTAAAGAAGATGAAGGATTTCATTTGGAGTTTCTTTTTCAACAAGCTCAGGAAGCTTCCAAGGCTAAAAATTGGACTACTTACAACGCTGTGTTAGCTCTCTGTATCTATGGTTTGGTGCTTTTCCCCGGTCAACCTGACTTTGTTGATATGCAGGCGATGAAAGTGTTCGTTTCGAAGAATCCGATTCCTACCCTGCTAGGGGATTTTTATTACTCAGTACACTACAAAAATGAGAAGGGAAGAGAAAGTCTGGTTAGTTGCTGTACCCAATTGTTATGTCATTGACTCTTCAAACATTTACCTCGAACTGGTGCTTTCGTAGAAACTGCTGAGACAATGAAGTGGTCCAAGAGATTGATAGGTTTGACTGCTAATAACATCATTTGGTTTGATCCCAAATTACTGACGGTAGAGCTTACTGTTAAATGTGGAAGTTTTCCGAATGTGCCTCTACTTGGAAGAAGAGGTGGGATTAATTACAACCCGGTGTTAGCTGTTAGACAATTTGGTTATGCTTCGAGAAATCCTCCTGCTGATGAAGAGATTAGTGGTTCTCTATTTTTCGTGGGAACCAAGAATGAAAGAGTGCCAGAAGTAATAAATGCCTGGAAATTTAGGCAAAGAGAGGTAAAGTTGACTTTCGGCAAGGGAGACTGTAGATCATACCCTGACTACAATGCTTGGATTGAGATGAAGGTCAAAAAGCTATTGCTACCCTTTTCCAGAGAAGTTCTCTTATGTCCAGATCAACATTCCATGGTACCGATTGAAGAGTGCGAGAAATGGAAGAAAATGGTTAGAGAGTTGCAGATAGAGAACTCTGGAATGAGCAGATGTCTTCAGAAAGCTTTGGCTAACAACAAAGATTTGGAGAAGAGAGCATTGAAAGCGGAGAAAACCTTGGCAGACAAAGAAGAAGACTTTGATGATAGAGCCCGGTACTTCCAAAAACTTACTTTGGGAGCAGATGATACTAGTCAGGCTCATAAGGCTACAAAGCAGGCGTTAGCCCGAAGCAAGGTTTCACTAGATAAACTTCGTCAAGCTTGGGATGAAGTCAGAATTGAAAACTCTGAATTGCAGGCCCAATTAAAAGATAAAGATGAAGAGCTGAAGAAAGCACATGTAGAAAGAAGAAGGTATCGAGAGGATCTTGGCAAAAGTCGAGAAGAGGCAAGGAATGCTGAAGATAAGCTGAAAATTGCCAACAAAGAGCTTGAAGATGTCACAGCAGAGCTAAAACTGGTTAAAATTCAAGCTGGAATCAAGAGGCGCAAGGGAGCCAATGAAGATGAAGCCCTGCTGATGCACATGGGCTCATTATCTGATGCACTGGAAAAAAGAGAAGCTATAATCAAGAAGCTGATTGAGAAGCCACATCATCAGCGTACCCGCATCCTGTTCGAAGAGATTAAGTATTCCAGCCAGAAGCTGAAGGACGTAGAGCTATCAGATTAATGATTTTTGTTGTTTCTTTGTAATTTGCAATGGTTACCATCAGGATTGTTGATGGATCCATCTGACTGCTTGTTTCTTTTTCTATTGCTGAAACTATGACAAATGTGCTTGAAAACTTTTGGGAATTTGTATGAAATGAGCTATTTCTGTTCACAATTTCTGGTCTTCAGATATATGTGATGTGATATCTGCACACTGGCACACTACAAAATCACAATTTCTGGTCATCAGATACTTGTGATTGGCGTATATGAATATCTTTTCATGGTAAAACTCAATAATCACGATTTCTGGTCGTCAGGAATTCATGGTTACGATTGGAATCAGGAAATGAAAAGTATTTTGAAATGACAAACATAACTGTGCATTTGCATTTGCATAGCATATCATTTTACATTACAGGTTTTCTTTTTGTAGGCGCTTGCTAACCTTTATTTGGTTTTCAGGCACGATAGCTGATACCCCAGTCCACCGATATTCTACCCGACACAATCAAGCAAGAGTTATGGAACAAGTTTAGACTGAATTAGCTGATTTGAGGGGAAGGATGGAACAGTTCATGAACCTTATGCAGGGGATTGCTCAAGGTTAGCAGGAGCTGAGGACTGGTCAAGAAAACATGAGGATTGGACAAGAAGCTATGAGAACCACTATCTAGAGGCTGGAAACTGAAATCCCAAATCGCACCGTGCGCACTCCTCCTGTTGGCACAATCCCTGCTGGTGGGGTACATCTGGGATTTGATAATAATGAGGAAGGGTAAGATGACCAGTTTACTGCATTCAACAATGACATGGGTTTCTACAATGACGACCGGAAGTACGAAGGGTTAGATGAAAGACTCAAGGCTATTGAGAGCCAAAATCCTCTGGGAATTGATGTAGAAGACATGGGTCTCGTACAGGGTGTGCGAATCCCTCCCAAGTTCAAGCTTCCTGCTTTGGATAAGTACAATGGTAGTACCTGTCCCAAAACACATTTGCAAGCTTACAATCGCAAGGTTGCCGCTTATACTGATGATCAGAAGCTCTGGATGTATTTCTTCCAGGACAGCCTGTCAGGCGCCTCCCTGGAATTGTACGTTAAGCTGGACAGGGTTCATATCAAGAGCTGGAAAGATTTGTGCGCTGCGTTTTTGAAGCAGTATCAATATAACTTGGATATGGCACCTAATCGTACTCAGCTGTAGAGTATGACTCAGGATCCTAAAGAGGGCTTTAAGCAGTATGCACAAAGATTGAGAGAATTGGCTGCGCGAGTTCAACCACCTCTGGGTGACCGTGAGATGGCTGATATGTTCATGAGCACACTCCAAGGGTCGTATTTGGATAGATTGGCTGTGTGTCCTTCCACAGGGTTTGCTGACATTGTTGTAGCTGGGGAACGAATAGAGAGTCTGGTGAAGTTGGGTAAAATTCAAGACGTCAGTGAGACTGGTGCTTCGAGTTCGAGGAAACCCTTTGCCAATGGATCAAGGAAAAGAGAAGGGGAGTCCAGTGCTGTGCATAGAGGAGGGGGCAGAGGAAGGAATCAGTCCTATCATCAGGTGGATGTTGTAACCATTCTGGTTCCAGCTGGACAGCAAGCTCCAGATTAGCAAGGAAGACCCCGATTCCAGAATAATAGACCAAGGGACCGTAAGTTTGATCCCTTGCCTATGTCATATGCTGCTTTGTTACCACAACTGCTCAAAGAGAAGTTGGTTGAACTACGGACTATGAGGCCGCTAGACACTGGAAAATTTCCTCCAGGTTATGATGCCAACGCTAGATGTGAATTTCATTCTGGCGCATAAGGACACTCGATAGAGAAGTGCTGGGCTTTTCACCATAAGGTTCAGGACTTGATTGACGCAAAAGCTATTAATTTCTCTAAGCCGCCGAATGTTCGTGATAATCCAATGCCCCATCATGGAGGTGCAAGCATGAATGCTATTTCTGATGGTGAGAAATTGAATCTGATTACTGATGTGAATTTGGTAAAGACTCCGCTGTTGATTGTAAAAGAGCGTTTGTTAAAAGGAAAGGTATTTCCTGGATGTGGCTCTGATTGTGAAGAATGTTCAAAACAGATTAGTGGCTGCAGTAAGTTGAAAGTTGGACTGCAGGATCTTATGGACGAAGGAAGACTTCAGTTTGATAAGATAGAGAAGGAAAAAGATGTTTCTGCCGTTACTATTTACTATAATCCAGTTGAGATACAGGTGCCCGTTGAGGAGCCTGTTGCTATCATCGTGCCCGAGAGGCCGAGACCAGTTACAATTATGGTGCCTGAATCTGCTTCTTATGTGTCTAATCGGGCAGTTCCATGGCAATATGGAACTGATACCTATCAAGGAGGAAGTCAACAGAATGCGGAGGCTGCTGTTGGTACTAGTATTGAGAATGTCAGTGGACCAAGTGGTTTCACCAGGAGTGGTCGACTGTTTGCTCCCCATACTCTAAGGAGTGATAAGGAGGCTGAAGCCGCTACAAGAGCAAAAGGAAAGCAGGTTGTTGATGACAAGGTGCCGGCTCAGGAAGAGGACCCTAAAATCAATTTTGATAATGACGTTGAGGAATTTATGAGGATTATCAAAAAGAGCGATTACAAGATCATTGATCAGCTTAATCAGACACCCTCTAAAATCTCGATATTATCCCTGTTAATGAGTTCAGATGCACATCGGGCCTCTTTGTTGAAGGTTCTGAATATGGCATATGTTCCCCAAGAGATTACAGTGAATCAGTTGGAGGGAGTAATTTCTAATGTGAATGTGAGCCACAGGTTGGGGTTTACGAAAAGGGATTTGACTCCAGATGGACGTAATCACAACAAAGCGCTGCACATCACACTTGAATGCAAAGGAGCTGTTTTGTCACATGTGCTGGTTGACACAGGTTCTTCCTTGAATGTGTTACCCAAAAAGGCTCTGATGAAAATCGAAGTAGATGGATTGGTTCTGAGACCCAGCGATCTGATTGTGAGAGCTTTCGATGGATCCCAAAGATCGGTGTTTGGGGAGGTTGAACTACCAATACAGGTTGGTCCACAGATATTCAAGACAATCTTTCACGTTATGGACATTCAGCCTGCTTACAGCTGTTTGTTGGGCCGATCGTGGATTCACGCAGCAGGCGCAGTTACCTCCACACTTCATCAGAAGCTCGAGTACGTGTTCGAGGGTCAAGTGGTTACCGTTTGCGGTGAGGAAGATATATTTGTGAGTCATCTATCCACTTTTAAATATGTGGAAATGGATGGAGAGATTCATGAAACCCTGTGACAGTCTTTTGAAGCCCTGAATATTAACAAATCTCCAGAATCTACTTCAGCAGCTGTGGTGTCAAATGTGCCAATTGGGCCGAGTGCATCAATTGTGTCCTACAAGCAGGCCAGAGAAGTGGTCGAAAGCGGGAATGCCCAGGGTTAGGGTAAATCTATTGACGTGTTCGTAAAAGAAGATAAGTTTGGCATTGAATACCGGCCGGGCCGAATGCCAGTTCCCCGATTCCGTGGGCCAATCAGCTTCAACAGTGGAGGAATTATCAACCCCAATCAGTCCTGCTCAGCAATAGAAGATGGCGCTGAAAGCTCAGATTATCTGGACAGATGGGTATATGCATTGGCTCCGGGCGAGGCATTGCAAAACTGGTCTAGTGAAGAAATCGTTCATGTTGTACACCATTCAGAGTAATAATTCTTGTCTTTCATAATGCATAAAATCCCACACTCTGCCCAAGGTGTGAGGGTCCATTTGTAGGGCCACCATATTTTCTCATATAATGTTCAAATATCAATAAAAAAGACGTTTTTGTTTACAAATTTGTGTTCCTTTATTCTTTCTTTATTTTACTTTTGCACAAAGAAAATAAAAATGATAATGCACTTTCTTTTCTTTTATTTTCAAGCAAAAATAATCTAAAATAAAGCATAAATCCAATCATGCAGACTTGATTCTGTGGAATTCTCTGAAAATGATTATGTTATGCCCACGTATGATTTCGACAATCCGATCTATCAAGCTGAGGAAGAAAGTGATGAAGACTATGAACTCCCGGAAGAATTGGCTAGGTTGTTGAAACAGGAAGAGAAGACCATTCAGCCTCATCAGCAAGCTCTTGAGGTCATCAATATTGGTTCAGAGGAAAGCAAGAAAGAGACCAAGATCGGTGCAAGTCTGCGGGCTGATGTAAATCAAGAGCTGAAAGTCATGCTACGTGAATACGTTGACATCTTCGCTTGGTCATATCAAGATATGCCAGGTTTGGATACAGACATAGTTGTACATAGACTACCATTGAAAGAAGACTGTCCACCGGTCAAGCAAAATCTGCGCAGAACGAAACCAGAAATGGCTTTGAAAATCAAAGAAGAGGTACAAAAACAGTTGGATGCAGGTTTTCTGGCAGTAACCAACTATCCTCCTTGGGTGGCCAACATAGTACCGGTGCCGAAGAAAGATGGCAAAGTCAGAATGTGTGTGGATTACAGAGATCTCAACAGGGCGAGCCCTAAAGATGACTTTCCACTCCCTCATATTGATGTGCTGGTTGACAATACCGCTCAGTTTTCAGTGTTCTCATTTATGGGTGGATTCTCCGGGTACAATCAGATAAAGATGGCGCCTGAAGACATGGAGAAGACGACATTCATTACCCCGTGGGGTACCTTCTGTTACAAAGTAATGCCTTTTGGGTTGAAGAACGCAGGGGCAACTTATCAAAGAGCAATGGTGACGTTATTCCACGATCTAATTCATAAAGAGATCGAGTGCTATGTGGATGACATGATTGCTAAATCAAAGACAGAAGAGGAACATCTGATCAACTTGAAGAAGTTGTTTGAGAGGCTGAGGAAATTCAGGTTGAGACTGAATCCTAACAAGTGTACTTTCGGCGTGCGGTCTGGAAAATTGCTTGGTTTCATTGTCAATGAAAAAGGAATAGAGGTTGATCCTGCTAAAGTGAAAGCTATACAAGATATGCCTGTACCGAGGACTGAGAAAGAAGTTCGTGGCTTTTTAGGGAGATTGAACTACATTTCAAGGTTCATATCTCACCTAACTGCCACCTGTGAACTGATATTCAAAATGCTAAGAAAATATCAAACGGTCAGGTGGAATGATGATTGTCAAAATGCATTCGATAAGATAAAAAGATATTTGCAGGAACCTCCGATTCTAATACCTCCAGTTCAAGGGAGACCACTGATTATGTACTTGACAGTGCTCGAAGGATCCATGGGTTGTGGTCTCGGTCAACACGACGAGACGGGTAAGAAAGAGCATGCTATTTACTGCCTGAGCAAGAAGTTTACGGATTGTGAATCGCGTTATTCAATGCTTGAAAAGACATGTTGTGCACCTCGCATGGGCCGCCAAGCGATTGAGACAATATATGCTCACACATACAACCCTGTTGATTTCAAAATTGGATCCGGTCAAGTATATTTTTGAGAAACCAGCGCTTACAGGCAGAGTTGCAAGGTGGCAGATGGTACTCGACAGAGTACGATATTCAAATTTACTTCGCAAAAAGCAATCAAAGGAAGTATAACTGTCAGATTATCTCGCGCAACAGCCTCTTGATGATTACCAGCCCATGAGATTTGATTTCTCCTGATGAAGACATCATGTTCTCAACAGCGAAGGACTGCGAGGAACCACTTCTGGAGGAGGGGCCTGACCCTGAATCCAAATGGAGTTTGATGTTTGACGGGGCAGTTAATATGAATGGGTGCGGAGTTGGTGCAATTCTCATTACGCCAGAAGGTGTTCACATGCCCTTCACGGCCCGAGTAACTTTCGGGGTGTACCAACAATGAAGCAGAATACGAAGCTTGCATACTAGGGATCGACGAAGCTATTGATTTACGAATCAAGACCCTCAATATCTTTGGTGATTCAGCATTGGTAATCAATCAAGTATAGGGAACTTGGCACACATATCAGCAGAATTTGATTCCGTATAGAGATTAAACGAGGAGATTGCTGACATTCTTACAACTGTCAAGTTGTACCATGTTCCCAGAGATGAAAATAAGTTCGCAGATGCCTTGGCCACTATATCTTCGATGATCAAAGTGCATGGTTGGAACTTTGTGCCCAGGAATGTATGTATCTCGCCTTGATAGGCATGCTTTTGTGTTTGAGGTTGATGCAGTGTCTGACGATAAGCCTTGGTACCATGACATCAAATGCTTCTTGAAAAATCCAGAATACCCGCCTTGGGCATCTTCCAATGACAAGAAGACATTAAGAAGCTAACTGGTAGTTTCTTCTTGAACAAAGATGGCGTGCTGTATAAGAGGAATTTTGACACGGTCCTGCTCAGATGCGGGGATAGACACGAAGCAGACCTGTTGATGATCGAAGTGCACGAAGGCTCCTTCGGTACCCATGCCGGAGGACATGCGATGGCTAAGAAATTGTTTGAGATTGGGGTATTATTGGTTGACAATGGAGTCGGATTGCTGCAAATATGCTCGCAAGTGTCACAATATGCAAGATCTATGCAGACAAAGTACACGTTCCTCCCAATCCGTTGAGTATCATGTCTTCTCCTTTGCAATGTGGGGCATTGATATGATAGGGAAAATTGAGCCTACTGCTTCAAACGACCATCGTTTCATCTTGGTCTCCATTGATTACTTCACTAAATGGGTTGAAGCAGCATCTTATGCCAATGTCACTAAGCAGGTAGTGGCTCGTTTCTTGAAACGAGATATCATTTGTCGATATGGAGTTCCCGAAAGAATCATTACTGATAATGGTTCTAATTTGAATAATAAGATGATGGCTGAACTATGTCGGGACTTCAAAATCGAGCATCACAATTCTTCTCCGTATCGCCCGAAGATGAATGGCGCGGTCGAAGCGGCCAACAAAAATATCAAGAAGATTGTGCAGAAGATGGTTGTCATGTACAAAGATTGGCATGAGATGTTACCATTGGCTTTGCATGGGTACCGAACATCAGTCCGCACGTCCACTGGGGCAACACCATACTCACTTGTATACGGTATGGAGGCAGTTCTACCTGTAGAAATTGAGATCCCTTCTCTCTGAGTATTGATGGATGTTAAGCTAGATGAAGCTGAATGGGTGCGAGCCAGATTTGATCAGCTGAGCCTTATTGAGGAGAAGCGACTAGCAGCAGTATGTCATGGTCAGCTATACCAGCGCAGAATGAAGAGGGCATTCGATCAAAAAGTTCGACCTCAAGTCTACAAGGTCGGGGATGTGGTAATCAAGAGAATACTTCCTCCGAGTACAGATCACAGGGGCAAATAGACTCCTAACTATGAAGGTCCATTCGTGGTTAAAAAGGTTTTCTCAGGTGGAGCCTTGTTGCTGACAACCATGGATGGTGAAGACTTTTCATCCCCTGTTAATTCAGATGCAGTTAAAAAATACTTCGTATAAAGAGACCCGCTGGATAGAAAAAAAAAAGAGGAAAAAATCCAGGCAAAAAAGGGCATCCCGGCGAACCAAAAACAGAATAAAGGTTCGGGTAAAAATTAGGGATATTATTGAAAAGAATTGTACACCCGGTAAGTTGAAAACCCGAAAGGGCAACTTAGGCAAAAATGGGTATCCCGGTGGATTGAAAACCTGAAAAGGAGATCCACGCAAAAGAGGGATTAAAGCGAATGACTGTAGTCTGAGTTAATCTGTACGTTCTCTACTCTTCAGTAAACTAGCAAAATTCCAAAGGAGGAATTGGTTCGACCACGAGCTTCCGAAGGCGAAGATAATCAAGAGAGCTGGAATACATACTGGCTATAACAGAATCAGAAATCAATTGGAATCCAATTTCCGCATTATCATTAGGATAGATTTCTTTTCTCAATTTTATGGCAATCGCCTCTTTCAGGGATTTGCTTCTGATTGTAAAGTCGCCGATTTTGGCATTTCATCAATAAAATTGAATATTCAGTCACGAGCTTTTATTTTCATTTTACTGTTTTGTTTGCAAAAACGTCCAATTTTTTATAATAAAACATTACTTTGAAAATATCTTGGCCTTGCAAAAACATGCACAAAGACAATTAAAACTACTTTGCTTGTTGGACAACCTTGGATGGTGGACTCAAAAGACCATGCAATATCCTAGGGCATGTGCATATTCTTTTTCTGTTGCAGGTAATGAGTACGATCGATCCAAGCAGCACGGTCGTAATCACGAGCAGATATTTTCTATGGCTTGATACTGTTGTATCTTATTAAGTCGATTCTTCCATTCAAGATTTCCCGCCGGGTGTTGTGACAACGACAGCCGAAGATTGAATTCTTCTGTGTTGATAACGGTTATTAATGCAGTGAGCACTCCATGTCAATAATGAGTGCAATCCTCCGATACCTCGCAGACGATGTGAAGGGCAGTTCAAGACAGAGTGTTCGTCTGAGAGTTTGAAAATGCTCGGTTTTCCATAAAATCCTCTTAAGAGACGAAGCTTCTCGCAGCAATGTTCTTTGTGGCGTTTACCAGCAAGTGGTAGTGTCATATCTCCCGCAGGTTTTAGCAGGTGAAATTTGTCAAAGAATAATCCCCAGCGGAGTTATTGACCATCCCATACATGGGGCATGTTATCTCCCCAGCAAAAGATATTCCCGATCTGTTATCCCTAGTAGAGTTTGAGGACATTTGGTTTTCTGTAAAATTCTCTTAAAAGGGCATTCCCCAGCACGAGACGCTTTAAAGCAGTTTTCTCTAGCAGAGTGTGTTGTAAACTCATTATCCCCAGCGGAGTCGTCAAAGGGAAAGTTCGCCCAACATGGGGCATTGTGACATTTATCCTAAGCTCGATAGTCTTCTTCCTCAGCAGATTACCGTGGAATTGCTTTGGGTTTCCCTAACAGATCTCTAGGTACTTTTTCTCAGCATGTTGCAACGGATTGTCTTTCAACCAAGATTTGCACATCCCCGGCAGAGCAGCCCTGATCCCTAGCAAGATCGTATCTCTGGTAATGGTACCCCCACAGAGTTCAGCATTGAATCTTGTCTGCTATACTCCCCAGCCGAGTCGCAGTAATTTCCCCAACAAGGTTTAAAGAGATCGACAGAATCTCTTCTTCAGCAAGGTGTCAACATATGATATTACCCAACAGGTGGTGTAATTCTCAGCAGTGCTCATTTACAATCCAAAGTCCAATTTATTTTTGGCATGCGTACAGTTTGTTCATGTTATTCCAACAGGTGGAGTGATCATTTGGCAAATTTGAGCTTCCAACGACAGTTTGGTAAGCACCGAAGTCCAACAACAGTTTGGCAAAGCTTCCAACGACAGTTTGGTAAGCACCAAAGTCCAACGACAGTTTGGCAAAGCTTCCAAAGCCGGTTTGGTAAGCACCAAAGTCCAACGGCAGTTTGGTAAAGCTGCAAAAAGTCCATCTGAAGATGGCAAGTTTAAGATTCCCACGCCGGTTTGGTAATCCTTGAAGTCCAACGACAGATTGGCAGAAATCCAACACAAATTGGTGAAAGTCCAACGACGGTTTGGCGGAAGTCCAACGACAGATTGGCGGAAATCTAGCATAAATTGGTGAAAGTCCAACGACAGTTTGACAGAAAGTCCAACGACAGATTGGCAGAGCAGCTCAAGTCCATCGACAGTATGGCAAGCCAGTAGTCGTCTGGCGTTGTTCAAAAAGACATTGTTGAAAGTCCATCGACGGTATGGCAAGCCAGTAGTCGTCTGGCATCATTTAAAAAGACATTATTGAAAGTCCATCGACAGTATGGCAAGCCAGTAGTCGCCTGGCGTCGTTCAAAAAGACAGCATTGAAAATCCATCGACAGTATGGCAAGCCAGTAGTCGTCTGGCGTCGTTCAAAAGGCAGATCTCTCCGATAGCGTTTCATTGAAGATTCAATCCAGCAGTTTTGTTGGGTTTATATCCCTTTTGTTCTTCATCATCCAGAGCAAATTTTTTGGTTATATTTGATTCAATCGTTATATACCTTGAACGCCTGAAAGCAGCCGCTTTCAGGCATTCAGGTCTACAGCGTTTGAATAGGGGCAACTGTAATACCCCAAAATTTGCTCTCCCTTTTGTTATCATAGCATGGCATTATCATATATCATATCATATCCATCTCATTGGCATTGCATTGCATTTAACATAGAAAAATGAAGCATAGCATCCTTCTTACCATCAAGGCATGTGATCAGGTAAAAGGTGGATAATCAAGGAACCATTCAAGGCACAAAAAGGTCAAACAAGTTCACTCAAGGCAAGCCAAGAGGTCTTTCATGTCTCATACTATCTCAAATGATCATCCAAAACCTCAAGAGAGTGAGATTTAATAGGAGATTGAAGCACTACATCTTTCACTATGCAAGAGCTCCACCAAATGAAGGAAAAAACCTCAAAAGAGAGAGGTCATTGGTTCAAAATCATCCTCAAGTGGCACATCTCATCATCCTTTAAGAGGATACACAACATACTCTGAGGAATTTAAAATTGGGGACTGCACATTTTTCTCCTAGGAGGAGGTTACCAAAATTAGGGTTTCCCATTAAATCAGGGTATCTTTGATTTTTTGGACAAAACTTGATGTCATGGTATTGTACATGTTCTTAAGTGTATGTGTATGGAAAATTGCCTATCAATTGGTTTTAGAAGTGGTTCAATTGGAAGAAAGATAAAAAATCAGGAAATTTGGGACTAAGTCAAATAATCAGAGGAAAAAGTCAACTCTTGACTTTTTGAGCCCAAAATCATGAAATTCATGTTATATGTAACCAATGTACAAAATTTGATCAAGAAACTCCAAAGGAATCATGAAAAATCAAGAATGTGGAAAGTTGCCATTTTTGGAAGGATTAGGGTTTCCAAAAATAGTAATTTTAGGCAATTTTGCATCAGAGTTTGAACCAAGGCCATTCAAAATTGGAGCCTCAAATGAAAATTCCACTCGGCAACAACAAAAGATCTTGTTTTAAGCTTCACATCCATATGTGGAACATCTCCATTGGATAAAAATTGAGTGAGATATGATTGATCAAAGTTTGAGCAAAGTAGGTTCAAAACTAGGTCATGACCAAGGATTTTCAGGTCACGCACATGTCATTTTCACAAACACATGGTGGGCCAGATGTTTTGACTAATTACTCATGGTTAGAGGCTTCAAATGGAAAATATTTCAACATGAAAGTTGTTCCCCTATGTGAGATCTTCAAAATTGATGTTCATGGTTTTTTCATTTGATCAAAGGTTAAGAAGTTATGGTGAGTTCAAGTTGTTATGATCATGCTGAGATACCATTCCATGTTGCATTGTCAATCAACCTTGTGGCCACGCTTTTGTATCAGTCTCGAATGTGTTTGTTTTAAGTCATTTTGCAGCTTATTCCAACCCTCATTTCACTTCAATTTTCATACCAAAGTTGCTCTACTATAACTTCTCTTTCCAATGACTCACGAGTTTCATGATTTCATACATTATAATGTGAGAATTTCATTTCCAAATATGATGTAATGAGTATGTTCCAAGCTGCTAAAACCAGAAAAAGAAACATTGATATTGTTGATTGTTTCAGCAGTCACACATGCATTGTCCTTACTATACAACCATTGCTGCATTAAGCCAAACACTCATCACATGTCCATGCACATGAGCATGTGCCTTGCATGAAAATAGAAGGAACAACTTGCTGAGCAAGTTTCACTTACACAAGCCGTGCCATTTCACTTCTTTTCACCTCAACCATGGTTTATCATGAGTTGCCATCACCATAGCTTTGCTCTCCCTAACTAACTTGACTCAGTTAGTTAGGGATGACTCACTTAACTCAACTGTGACTCACTTGACTCACTCATTAAACCATAGTTAACCCACACTATAAATCAAAACCTCACTCTCAAATTTCATTTTCAACTTCATTCTTCTCATTTCACTCCAAAACACTCTCTACTTTTCTCTCTGATTCTCTCACTCTTTTTCATCAAAACTTCTTCTCTTGCACGAGATTTTCATCTACTTCATCTTTATCATCATCAATGGAGCATGATTGAATCCACACGATTTCCTCAAGTATACTTCATCAAGCTTTGAATTTCTTTTCTCTCAAGAAATAACATTTATTTTGCTTGGTTTTGAAGCTCCAAGGTTGAAGAGCAAGTGTTTCCTCTGGTTTTCTCAAACTCTACAAGAACTGCAAGATCAGGTTCCAAAGCTCACAAACTTTTCTCTCACGTTGTCTTGATTATTTTGTTGTTTTCATGATGATTTGAGCTTAATAGAAGCCTTTGAACTCTGGCTAGTTGATAGAGCTTCTTAGAAGCTTAGATCCAAAAACTTAGGGCAACATGTTCATGCTTGTTTCTGGCCGTATGTGAATGATTTGACTTTTTCATTAGTAGATTCATGATGTGTGTTGTTTCCTCTTCATTTTGGTATATTGCTTGCAAAATTCTAGGAAAATTGAAGTTGCAGACGGTGGTGGTTCGACGGAGAAGGTGACCGGAGGTCCCTCTCCGGTCGGTAGCTTTGATGCTAGGGTTTGTGTCTCTTGTAATCATGACCGTTGATTTATGTGCATCGTAGGGTTAAAAACGTGACAACGCATTAAAATGAGTGTGCCTCCCACGTGCATGATTTCTGATCTCACTTAAACGTTTTGTGGTGCAGTGCATGTTAGTTGTTGTGTTCCTCCACGCATGATCATTGATTAGGGTTACTTTGACTTAGTTGTTAACTTGACTGGATCCAATGGTGATCATTTGTTTGACTCATGTTGACTGAGATTCCATGCTTGTTAGTATGTTCTACATGCTTAATGGACCTAGGCTACATTGATATTTGCACCTCACTTTTGCAAGGCCCAAGCATGTTGAACTGTTGATTTACTATATTTGCACCCCACTCTTGTTTTCATTTCATTTTTATTTTCTACATTTTATGCACATTTGCTTTTTATTTTCTAAAAATACTAAAATGCATCATAAAATTCTATAAAAATTCATGAATATCATTAAGACATTTATAAAATTTTTGACATTTCTATTTCATGATTTTAGGACATTTTTGCCCCTGTTGCATAATTTCCTTGGAATTTCCATTTGTGTGTTTCCTAAATGTGGTACATGAACTTGTATAATTTTGTTCTGGCTCATTATAAATGGTTTTGAATTGGTTTTTTTTTGCATTGATTCATTGACACTTTGAAGCATGTTATCTAATTTTTGTTTGATTTTTTAGATAATTTTAGGACATGTTTTGATGCTCATCTTTGTATCACTTTGCATGTTGTTTCAATTTGACCTAATTGCATTGTTGGACATCATTTTACCTTGAATTTTCACATGCTATTTTGATGTATGATTCACTTATGATTTAGGCACTACAATACCATGCTTGCATAATTTTCATAACTCCATTTTATTTTTGTTTGATGCATTACATTTGAAGTATAATAACATGTCATATCATTCTAATTTTTGTGCATGTTTACATGAGTTCTTTTGTGCATATTTGTATGATCATTTGCATATTGTATGAGCTATTCTTGTGACATTATAGATCATTGGTACACATTATAGGTCATCTTTGCATGTTCATTTCCCTTTTGAACTTTGTGCATCCTTAACATGTATTGGTTTGCATATTTTCTTTTGAACTTCCATTTCAATTCTTTTCCTTGTATAACTTCTTGAATGTCTTGAATATTGATTCATGAATACCTTTGAGATGATTATAGACATTTTCCATTTAGTTTCAATTCTGACTTGTGGATTACATGTTCCATTTATGCATGTTTTTTTCATTTCTTTTCATCTTTCATCTATCCTTTCTTATGATAACATGTTTGAATGATAATGGATGATGATTGTTGCTTATTCATTTGAACTTGTATGATGATAATCACTTGTTGTCAATATGATTCACATTTTGGTTGTGATATTAGTATTTAATTCTTCATCTTATTCTTTTGAACTTTAATGTGCATTAAGTGTTTCTTTTTACTTCCTATACATGTTTCCATGTTTACTAACCATGTAGGGGCATTGGTAAGTTGAAATTGGGTGTGGATAAGAGATCCACATTCAAAATGTTCTCCTTTCATTTCTTTTACAATTCAAATCTTGTATTTTGTTAAGCACTTAGGTGCTTTCTTTTGATTAACTCATTACTTTCCCTTTTGAGTTACAATTCATCTTCTACTTTAGAAGTGAATTGTTTAGCTCACTCCTTCTTTAGATTTTAGGTTTTAAAACCTCACAAACCATTAGGATCACTCCCTTAACTAATCAATTAGGATTGAGTCTTAGTTCACATTGATTTTACCTTTCTCTCCTCTCTTGAGTCTTTCATCTTCTCCTCTCAAAGAAAATTCAAAATATCTAATAAAGGTAGGCATTTATTGCATTTAGGCCTTTCATATAAAGAAAAGATTATAAGGGGTCTTCTCTTATAATCTTAAAATGGGTAGCATATAGCCCATCTTGGGTCAATGTGTTAAACATTTGATCTTGTATGAGGGACTTAAATGCAATACTTGTTGAAGGTACAAATAAAGAAAAACACTTCTTCATTTCATAACCAACAAAAACACTTAATAAACACAGATATGCTAGTGTGTTTGAACCTTGACAATTGGAACTAAGTGTGGGGGTCTTCTTCACTCTTAGTGTATTTTCTTACCCATTCCATCTTGGAATGTGAGAATGTACACATTCCAATGACTAAGATTTAGATACACTATCATATGCAAACAAATGAAAAAAACTCTTAAAAGACAAAAACAAACAATAACGTCTTTCCTTCGGGAATTCTTTCCTCATCTCCTTCACTCCTGTCCGTAAGGATGCGTCATTTCCGTTCTACCGCAAACAGGTAACGCCTAAGTCTCCCTACAGCGAGCCGCAACACCGAACTACCAGAACGTGAACGTTGACGCATTCCACTAAAAAACACAAACAATCCATCCCTAGTGAGGGGAACTACGTCGCTCTGATTCTCATGCTCCCGATGAGATACGTAGGCAGTGGGGTAGGGCCCATTCGAGCACTTCTTTTATTTTCCCTACATTTGTTCTTCTTTCTCTTTCCTTTCCCTTTCCTGTTCCTTTTCTAGTATCCTTTCCTTACACCCTTTGATTGAAGCAGCAAGCGTGGATCCCATCGGGTACGATGGACGCGTGGGGGTGCTAATACCTTCCTCTCGCGTAACCGACTCCCTTACCCTTTCTCTTGGTCGCAAGACCATACTTTTTTCCTTTCTCTCAGGTTTACGCGGTGTTTCCTTTCCCTCTCATAGGATAAATACACATTGCTGGCGACTCTGTTTCGGTGCCACTTTCGCGTTTGTACTTGGATGAAAATCCCGGGAGCGACAAGCAGGAGTAGCTGTAACAACAGGAGGAACAGTCACAATAGGAGTGATAACAGTTGCATCAGTAGTGGTTGCAACAACAGTGGGCAGCAGCAGCAGTATCCCGCTGAGCACGAAGGAGTTCCATAATGACATCCATGTTCCTCTGTAACTGATCCATTCGACCTTGGAATTGTGTCAGAGTTTCCTTGTAAGCAGCGTTCTCAGCTTCAAAGTCAGCCATGATTCTGGATTTGTTTGAGCGAGTAAAATATCAATGTCGAGTCGTTGTCTTGCTACAAGGAAAACGGACAAGGATGAGCAACGGTTCCCGGATGAAGGACATGCATATGTGGGCATGAGTTAATGTAATTCATGCAAAAATAAAGTTTTAAAATGCTTATGCAAAAATTAATTTGACATGATGATATAATATGCAACAACAGAACCAACAAGCCAATATAGTCTGAATAGTCGAATCTGAACATCTGCAAAGGTAGTGTTGCGTTGGGCAAGATCTGAAGCAATGAGAAAACAAAGGTTAGAAGAGTCTTGGTTTCCTTCAGAAAAAACCCAATATCCCCCTCACAGGTGTGATCTAGAAAGCGGGATTCTCAGTTTCGGATTCTCGATTTGAGAAGCAATAGTACATTCATCCCTCGGGGTACAATACTATCACCAAACAAAGAGGTCGTCCACTGATTCCCCCCAAAAAAGGTCATCCTAGGGCAAGTTCCCAACTTTGGGTCCTCGGATCAAAGAAACGTAATGGGTTTGCCATCTCTGGTCTGCTATTATCGTTCCTTGGGATGAGTGCCGCAACTGAGTCCTCGGGAAATGGTCGCCAGAGTCGACAGCTCTCTAGATCAACACCCTGAAATGCGCAAGACACGCACGTCAGAGCATCTCCCAAGAATACCTCGTCTGGATGTGACTTTCGTGAACACCAAACACACCAAGATGGCATGTAGGTCCCACTACTTTCCACGCTAATCCTAGGTGTATACTCAAGCCTGTGTATTGGGCTTATCTCTCAAGTAGCAACCCAACCCACCAACAGAAGAAAATAGCAAATATCCAGAATATGCAGCATATGAATATTCAAATCAGTAAAGAAATGCAATAAATAAACATACATCTATAGCAAGTAAAATAAGGCTAGTAAAGCGCAGAAGATAAACACCCAAACAAGCAAGAAAAGAAAACGAAACTAGGCGAGACCCCTCAAGGGATGGACCAGCAATAGGTCAACCAGTCCCCAACAGAGTCGCCAGCTGAAGATGGTTGGAAATCTACCTGAGTGAATCGCACACTCAAAGATACAACAGAGTCGCTGCCGAACTTTATTTAGTCCCAAAGGATAGGGAAAATATCGATAAAACCCAAGGGGAAGAGAAACGGGAACGGGGGGGTCGGTTATGCGAAAGGAAGGTATTAGCACCTAATGCATCCGTCGTACTCGACGGGAACCATTTCGCTTGCTTCTAGGCTTGGATGGGATATCTATCTAAAGGCTTCTAGCTAAAGGAAAGAGAAGATAGAGAGAAAGGGGAAAAAGAAAGAAAATAAAGAAAGTGCTCGCGGAGGAACGAAGTCCTCGTGCCTACGTACCCTCATAGTGCAATGAGGACGTCAGAGCGCCGTAGTTCATTGAACTAGGGGACAACGAAGAAAGAAAGAAAGGAGGAAGACGGGAGGAAGGTGGAAGGGTGGAAGTGTGCTCGCCGAGATCATTACGATTTCATGCCTACGTATCATACATTCAAAAGAATGCAGAATCAGAGCTTCCGTAGTTCGGGGAACTGAACGGTAAAGGAAAACAAGAAAGAAACAAAGAAGAGGAAGAAGTGGTGTCAAAACCAAGGGAAAAAATGAAAAAAAAACTCTACTGGGGAAGAGCTCGCAGTAAGAGCGTTTGTACAAAAGAATAGGAAAAGAGTGGTGTCAAAACCAAGAATGAAAGAAACTCCGCTGGGGCTGGCAAAGAGAATTGGTGTAGAAACCAAGAAAGTAAGAGCAAAGGGAATAGGAAGGACTCCGCTGGGGATCCGAATAAAGAGATGGTGTCAAAACCAAGAGGAAAGGAAGAATTAGAATCGATATATTAATGGGCTGGCAGTGGTTAACCGAAGAAGGAAAGTAGGACTGCAACTCTGTGAGAATAGAGAAGAATTGGTTTTAACAGAGAAAACTGTGATCAACCAAAGAACGGGTGTAGGACTGAGCGAAGATCATGACCCAGAAGGACGGGTGTAGGACCGAGCAAAGGTCGTGACCCAAAGGGGTTTGGTAAACTGACTGAACAAACAGTACTCAACCAAAGAAAGGGTATTTGAACCAAAGGAAGGCTACTAACCCAAGGGTGCAAGTATTCAAACCAAGAGGAGGTTGCCAACTGCGGGGGATTCGGTGTTTATAGACGGACTGTGATTAACAGAAGAGAACAATAAGTGATTAACCAAGAAATGGTGATTAACCCGAAAAGGTTCAGTATTTTAACAGACGGACTGCGGTTAATTGAAGGAACGGGTGATTAACCAAGAGAAGGGGATTAACCCAAGAGAAACTCAGTGATTAACAGACGGACTGTGATTAACTGAGAAAGATTGTAAGCATTGGTGTTTTAACTGACAGGCAGTGGTTAACCAATCAAAGGGAGAGGAATCAAAGAAAAGGTTGCAAAACTAGGGAAGTGTTGGTTATTTAACAGGAAGATTGTGTTTAACCGGAGAAAGGAATAGAAGCTCTGCAAGGGAATCCAAAGCAATGATTGATTTCAAGGGGAAAGGAATGATGGAACAAAGAGATATTGCTGGCGCAAAAATAATGATCTCAACCAAGAAGGATGGTGATTGATAAAAAGGAGAGATTGAAAGAGATATGAGTGATCAAGGATCGAAAAGGGTCGCAAAGAGAGAAGAATGACCAAGGATCGACTCGATAGGGGAATGAGAAACACTATAGCTGGAGGATAGATGTGACTATTCTCGAGAGAGGACAAGACGCCCTTACCGAAGAAATAGCCAAAATGAGGTTGGAAAGACTCCATCCTCATTCCTTCTTTAGCACCCAAAATATAGTGTGGGAAGTGAAGCCAACAGCGCAACCGCTCCAATGTTGAACAGTGCTCCTACGTAGAGTAACGGACAGCATAACAGCATCAATTTGTACAATGCTCCGATGCAAGGCGCGGCGCGAAACTCCAACTCGACGGGGGAAAAGAGAGAAAGCTCTAAAGGAGGCCTAAAGAGAGGGAAAGGGAAGATCGACTAATCGAAACAAAGTTTCGATCAATCAATCAAGGGATAAACATGCTAACAACTTTCCAAATAGGATGAAAAGTCATTAAAGCAAAAAGGAGTGCATTATTGATTAAACAAGATTAAGTTTATCCATGAAAAATAATACTTAATACAAACTGAAATGTAAAGTGCAAAACAGTGCCAAATGATCATCAAAATGTCACACAAAATCATGTATCATGTGAACAAAGATAGTGCAAGAAAGATTATGTTCATATAATGCTAAGAACATGGAGCAAATGAATAATCGAAAACGTGCAGCGAAAGTTTGTAAACATGCTTCAATCAGAAGTGAAATATCATTAAAAAAACCCATAAAATCAAGCACCATGATCAATGGAAATTAAAATGGAGAAAGCATGGCAAACACACTTGAAAATGCAAGAAAATGGCAATTATGTTCAGTGTTAACCGGTTACTCACCATGCGTTAACCGGTTACTTGCTTGAAAATTGGCATTTTTGGTGAAAATTGAACTGAGTAACAGGTTACTGACCAGGTGTTAACCGGTTACTTTGAGCAGTTGTGAAAAAAAAAACAGAAAAAACAGCATATGCAATAAGTAGTTTTCCACACATAATCACTTATGCAACCTATCGCATGCTTGGAACTGAGATTGTGCACGAAAATTGAACTTGAAAACAACAAATAAACCGAAATAGAATCAACTAATAGAATTGAATCATGGATCAAACAAATGCAAAGCCAAATCATACACAACAATTATCGACTACATTGCGAGCGATACGAAAATGTGCGAAACGGTAAAATTAGTTAGATCCACCAACCTACAAGCCGGAGATTTGGCTTGGTAAATATCGCAAAGGATTATTGATGCAGAAAATCAAAGAAAACCAGAGGAATCTTCAATTTGTAGAGGAACCGTACCGAAATCGAGCAAAGTGCGATAAAACTCCAAAATGCAAATTCGAACCGTTAGAAGTTGCAGCAACTACTCAAGATCAATCCAAAAGCTGAAATAACTCCAGAAATCCAAGTGTAATAGCAAGAATGATTAAGGTTGAGCTCAAGAAATAATCAGTTTTGATGTAAAAGTGATTATTCTTCAAAGTAGAGATGAGCTTTGGTGAGGTTTTGGAATAGAATTGAGATGAAGATGAAGATGTAGTAGAGAAATTCAGAGAGAATGTGGGAGAATTGAGAGTGAAATGGAGCAAAATGGTTGAAGGTCCTTGAAAAATGAGTGAAGGTTGGTTTATATAGATTTTAGGTTTGGAGTGTGAAATGGTTTGAAAATTGGTTTGGGATTAGCTTTTGGTTTGGAACTAGGCTAGGAGTTAGTTGGACTTGACTCACCGAGTCAAGGCGGTTAACTCGGTTAGTTAGAACCAACTCGGTAACAATCCCAATGTGAGTTTCAACATCCGAAGGTTGACATGTTGGTAAGTTAAGTAACATGGTGCACTTAAATTAGAGTGATGCATTGGAATAAATACACTTGGGTTGAAATGAATAGTGTTGAAATATCTAGAGAAGTCTAGAATATTCCACACACTGCTAGAATCAAGTAGAACCAAAGTCCAAAGAGAGTGCATGGATGCTGTCCCAAAAATGCAGCATGAATTGCAAAATTGCACTGAGTAACTGGTTACTCACCATGTGTTAACCGGTTACTTCAGTCAAATTTGCCCAGATTGCTTAAAAAGGGATGTTATGGCTCCGGTTCCGATTTTCCACCTCTTGTCTTGATGAATAAACATGGAAACCTTTATTTTGAGCTTGTTTTGATGAGGTGATGACCTTGTGAGGATATGATTAATCGGGCTTGAAAACCCTGAATATCCTGCAACAAGAAACACACGAAGAAAAGTGCGAATGCGTATGCTAGCGATGCGAATGCTTATACGTATGCAAAAGGTAAAAGAGGGAGGTCAAATTCCGGGTTACGACACATGCCACCTTGGTGCATCCATTAAATGCTCCAAACCAAAATTGGAGTCTTGTCCCTCTTTTAGGCATTTCTAGGTTTGGCATGCTACTTTTGGTTCCAAAGACTTAGGAGGCTGATGGATCAGTGTTTGTCCCTCCTTGGTCTCCCCCTGAGGTGTTCAGATGGATAGATTTGCTTGCCCTTTGCAAAATTTGAGCAAATCGAGCAAAATGCACAAATCTGCCTTGCCATGACAGTTTGCAACAAGGCACATTGGCATGGTCATATCTCATGACTTAAGTGGAGTTTCATAGAGTTCTTGGCCATTTTGGAAAGCTATTATATGATACAACACATGTGTGATCATAGTTTGTCTTGATACTTTTTGGATCCAAGTGAAAAATCCCCCTACTTTTGGGAAAAAAAACAAGACAGATTCTGACTTAGTGAAAATTTCACTAAGTGTTGGAAAAAGTGACATTTCATGTTTTCAGCCATTTTGATCATTCCATAACTCAAAATCCATGATGAATTGGAATGAGGTGTAGTTGAAGCTTTTGTAGAGGGCCATGAGAGCTACAAATCCAACTTTGAATGGGGAAAAATGGCCTTGTGGTTTAGGAGTTATGATCCTCCAAAGTTGGTACCCTAACCACTTTGTTCCATAACTTAGAAAATTTCTAAGTTTTTTATGGTTACCCTTTTTACAAGTTATCCCAATTTTCTTGATTTTTATTGATTAATGATGATTCCAATCACATATTAACATCATTTTAGGGTCAAAGAACCATAATTGTGAAAAATCTCAAAAAGTCAAAGTTGACTTTTGTGCACAGTTGACTTTTTGTCAGATGAATTCCAAACTGTGCGATCCTCTGTGAAATCAAGTCCTTGACCTAAATCAAACTTAATGGACATGTTCCATGGGTGTTATAGGGTGTATTGAATCATGTCCCAAGGTTTGGGAGCATGTTTGGGTCAAAAGTCAAAGGCACAGTTGACTTTTTCCGCGAAACCGTAACTGTGGTTCTGATGCATTTGAAACTTGTTGATCAAGCTTCTTGGATCAATACATTGTTACAAATGGATCAATGTACCGTATTAGAGACCCTCAAATCCTCTCTTGAGGTCTTGGCTCATGTTTGGTCCCAGAAGTCAACTTAGGGGTGAATTAGATCAAGAAACCCTAATTCCTGATTTTTATGAATACATCCCCTGAGGCAAAATTGACTTGATGATTGGGGCCATCATGTCCCTTGGAGAATCTTAGGTTGTGCTTTAAATCATTGGCTCATGCCCAGAGGAAAATTTCCATCTGGAGGCCCTGGTCGACCAAAACCCTAATTTGGTGACACTAGCGATCTTGAGGCTTAATCCACTTGGAATGTTGCAACTTTGTGCTTAATCCTTGAAGTGGGAGTCCTCTTGATCCTTTTTTGATGTTTGAGAGGCTTAGACAAGTTGAGGATCATGTCATTCCTTGATTAATCCTTTGTCTAAAGGCTCTGGAAGGGCTTGAAACCCTAAGTTTGATTGCAGTGGATGCTCACCCATCCTTGGGGAGACTAATGAGGTATGATAGTACATCCATATTGTGATGATGATTTTCACAATGATGGGGAATCCAAGTGGTCAAAATTTGGGGTATGACAGCTGCCCCTATTTAATCTTCTTGGATCCGAAGGTGTGAATGGCGAATGTATTCGGGCATTCAGGGTGCAAGAGGATTAAATATCGGAATACCTGAAATTTTGATGGTGGTTATGAATGGTAACTTCTGCATTCATCTTCTTCTGCTAAGCGATGATGCTTAGAAAAGGTAAAAACTTCCCCTCGATCCTAGTTTCCTACCAAGGAACTGGTCTCAGTTTCTTATGTAAACTTCCCCTCGATCCTGGTCTTTTGCCAAGGAACTGGTCTCAGTTTCTGATGTAAACTTCTCCTCGATCCTGGTTTCCTACCAAGGAACTGGTCTAAGTTTCCGATATAAACTTCCCCTCGATCCTGGTTTCCTACCAAGGAATTGGTCTAAGTTTCTTTTGTCAATAAACTTTCCCGGCAAGGGACGCTATTCGTAGCGGTTTTTCCTCAAACTTCTCGCCAAATTTTCCTAGAGAGATGCCATTTTATGGAAAAAGTTTTGATGTTAAACTTGCTGGGGAACCCAGTCGTCTGAGTTGTAGAGGTGTACAAACTTCTCTGTTGGAGATGCCATTCGTTGACTTTACTGGGGGAAAACGAGCCTCTTGAGAGACTGTTTTCGCTTGGGGATATTGCATCATACTTTCCTCGAGGTCTTCTCAGAGAAATACCATATGATGTACCTCAATTTTGAGGTGCTGATGACTTCATTAACAATGAATTTCTTGGAGAGAAAAATCAATGTGTTGCTGATCGTCTTTAGTTACAAGGCTTTCTCTGGGGATTTCCCTTAATCTGGGAAAGCGAAGACATCATCTTCAATGGCGAAGAGTGATGTTTATTGAATGTTTTCTTGCCTTTTTAGAGGTTCAAGTTATCAAAGTGGTCAAGGGACCAACTTCAATCCAGAAATAAACTGGAGGAGAGGTTGTACAGACACGACGTTTCCTGACAAAGAAAGAACTGACAACTCGATTGAGAGGACTTTTATCACTTGGGGATAAGACTTACCAGAGTGATAGTGATGCACTATGAATATGAATGTAAATCAATAAAGCATGATGTATGTATGTATATGCTGACAAAACTGACGTGACATACAGACTAGTGGATGAACACGACTGGATACTCGGCCACTGCGGGGGGTGTAAAGTATCACTGGTTCACGATAGCAATTTTGCCTTGCTTAGGAGAAGTAGTCCCTTCGGGGAACACCGTTGGTAGGGCTTAGGAGATGAGAACTTTGTCGGGGATGTCAGACGAAACATGGTCTCTGACACAGTTGATCCTTCATTCAGGTGCATTGGGTAAGAAGGAGTACTTTGATTCTGCACTTTGAAGCTCGATTACTTCTGAAGAAGCGATCGATGCTCCTTCGAGGTTCAACAGTCAAAAGAAATTACCATCTTTGTTTTAAAAGCAGAAAAAGTTGACAAGTAAATTCATTTTTCTTTTATTTCAAGAATCTTTAATCATATTAAAGTGTCATTCTGTAAAGCTAAAACAAATGAGAATTGCAAACAAAAGCACGAGGGCTCAAATTTTATTGATAGGATGGAAATCAGCCAAGAGCGTGATTCCGTAGAGTATTCACAAAGTTAGAAAATGGTAATTTTAAGGGAAAAGGGCTACATTGAAACATAACGACCGCTATCCTTCTACCAACTTTGAATTCGGGATATCCTGAGCTTCCGTCGAAGATGACCTTGACTGGAGTTTTCTTGACGGATGGCATATTGCTGCTGAGGGATTTGCCCCTGTTGAATGTAGTTACGTGCCATTATCCCTAACTTTTGCCTGGATTGTACTTTGAGGTTTCCAATCCATCGGGATGATTTTTGCTTATGTCCCTAAATTTTGCCTGGACCGCCCTTTCGGGTTTTCAATCCACCGAGACGTTTTTTTTTTAGTTTAGGCAAAGTATTTCTTGACTATGTCAACATTTGTGGGGTAGGAAAATTCCTCTCCATCCATGGTTGCGAGTCTCAAGGCGCCTCCTGAGAACTCTTTCTTGACCACGTAGGGGCCGTCATAATTTGGAGTCCATTTGCCCCGCGAATCAGTGAGGAATGATTGTATCTTCTTGAGCACGATGTCTCCTTTCCTGAAGACGTGAGGTCGAACCTTTTTGTCAAACGCCTTCTTCATTCTCTGTTGATACAACTAACCGTGGCATAGTGCCATTATTCGCTTCTCTTCGATCAGGTTCACTTCGTCGTGTCGACTTTGACACCATTCAGCCTCTGTTAGCATAGCTTCCATCAATACTCGGATTGATGGGATCTCTACTTCTATGGGGAGCACGACTTCCATGCCATATACTAGAGAGAAAGGGGTTGCCCCTGTTGAAGTGCGGACAGATGTGCGATAACCGTGAAGAGCAAAGGACAGCATTTTGTGCCAGTCTTTGTAGGTTACAACCATCTTTTGAACAATCTTCTTGATGTTATTGTTAGCCGCTTCTACCGCTCCGTTCATCTTGGTTCGATAGGGAGATGAGTTATGGTGTCCAATCTTGAACTCAGCGCACAACTCTTTCATCATCTTGTTGTTCAAGTTAGATCCATTATCAGTAATGATCTGGCTTGGAACACCATAACGACAAATGAGATTGTTTTTGATAAAGAGGACCACGAGTTATCGGGTTAGATTAGCCTACGACGCTGCTTCGACCCACTTGGTGAAGTAATTAATGGCTACCAGGATGAACCGATGTCCGTTTGAAGCCTTGGGCTCAATCACGCCAATCATGTCGATTCCCCATATGGAAAAAGGTCATGGGGAAGAGAGAAATTTGAGATGTGTTGGCGGTACATGGATTTTGTCTGAGTATATCTGACACTTATGACACTTCCTCGTGTACTTGTAGCAATCGGATTCCATTGGTAACCAATAGTACCCTGCTCTTAGAATTTTTCTCGCCATTGTGTGTCCATTGGCGTGAGTGCCAAAGGAGCCTTCGTGAATTTCTTTTATCAGCATGTCTGCTTCTGGTCTGTCTACACATCGAAGCAAGACCATGTCAAAGTTCCTCTTATAGAGTGTGTCACCGCTCAAGAAGAAGCTGCCTGCTAGTCTTCTGAGGGTCTTTCTGTCCATTCTGGATGCCCCCGGAGGGTACTCTTATTTCTGAAGGAAGCATTTGATATCATGATACCAAGGTTTGTCGTCTATGGTTGTTTCAATCGTGAAGATGTAAGCGGGCCGTTTAAGGCGCATTATGTCAATCTTAGGTAAGTCGTTCCATTGACCTACACTAATCATGGAAGAGAGAGTGGCTAATGCATCAGCCATGTGGTTCTCTTCACGAGGGATATGATGGAACTCAATTCTGTTGAAGAAGGGTAACAACCTTCTCGCATAGTCTTTGTAAGGAATCAATCCTAATTGGTATGTGTTCCAATCTCCTTTGATGTGATTGATAACCAGGGTTGAGTCGCCATATACATCCAAGTTCTTGATCCTTAAGTCGATCGCTTCTTCGAGACCCATGATACAAGCTTCGTATTCGGCCTCGTTGTTTGTACACTTGAATGTAATTCTGGCGGTGAAAGGAATGTGGGTACCCTGAGGTGTTATGATGATTGCCCCAATTCCGTTTCTGTAATGATTGACTGCTCCGTCAAAGATTAGTCCCCATTAGGAACCTAGTTCTGGCCCTTCACTAGGTAGCGGTTCGTCGTAGTCTTTCGTTTTTAGATACATGACATCTTCGTCTGGGAAGTCAAATTCAACTGATTCTTGATCGTCAATCGGTTGATGAGCCAAATGATCGGCTAAAACACTTCCCTTAACGGCTTTCTGAGTGTGGTATTCGATGTCATATTCTGATAACAACATCTGCCAACAGGCAATCCTTCCCGTGAGAACAGGTTTTTCAAAGACGTACTTGATTGGATCCATTTCAGAGATTAATCAAGTAGTGTGATGAATCATGTACTGGAGAAGATGTTTGGCTGCCCAAGCCAGAGCGCAGCAATTTTTCTCAAGCATAGTGTACCGAGTCTCGCAGTCGGTGAATTGCTTGCTCTAATAGTAAATGGCATACTCTTTCTTTTTGGTTTCATCTTGTTGACCAAGTACACAACCCATTGAGTCTTCCAAGACTGTTAGGTAGATGATCAGTGGTCTTCCTTCCACTCTAGGTGACAGAATCGGTGGGTTCAACAGGTATTCCTTGATACTGTCAAACGCAGTTTAACAGTCTTATGTCCAAACGCAGTCTTGATTCTTTTTTAGTAATTTGAAAATCGGCCCACATGTCGTGGTCATGAGGAATATAAATATGGAAATGTAATTCAAATGTCCCAGGAATCCCCTAACTTGTTTTTCGATCTTTGGAGAAGGCATTTCTTGAATAGCCTTGACCTTTTCAGGAACAACCTCAATTCCTTTCTGGCTGACGATGAACCCTAATAGTTTCCCTGAACGGACACCGAATGTGCACTTATTAGGATTCAAGCGGAGTTTATACTTTCTCAACCGCTCGAATAGCTTTGACAGGTGGATCACATGCTCCTCCTCTGTTCTAGATTTGGCAATCATATCATCGACATATACCTCGATTTCCTTGTGTATCATGTCATGAAACAGAGTAGTCATGGCCCTTTGATAGGTTGCCTCGGCGTTATTCAAACCTAACGGCATTACCTTGTAACAAAAGGTGCCCCATGGGGTAATAAATGAAGTTTTCTCCATGTCTTTCGGCGCCATTTTTATCTGATTATAGCCCAAGAATCCATCCATGAAGGAGAAAACTTTGAACTTTGATGTACTGTCAACCACCATGTCAATGTATGGTAAAGGAAAGTCATCCTTTGGACTAGCCTTGTTCAGATCCCTATAGTCCACACACATTTTGACCTTTCTGTCCTTTTTTGGAACTGGTACTATGTTGGCTAACCATTGAGGATATTATGATGTGGCGAGGAAACCCGCGTCAATCTGTTTATGTACTTCCTCTTTGATTTTGATGGCCATGTCTGGATGAGTCCGTCTCAACCTCTGTTTTACTGGCGGACATTCTGATCTTAACGGTAGATGATGTTCCACGATGCTGGTATCCAACCCTAGCATATCCTGATAGGACCAAGCGAATACATCGGGAAACTCTTTGAGAAGCCTTGTCAAACTTTCCTTGACAGTTGGACTGAGCAATGCCTCAATCTTGACCTCTTTTCTCTCTTCCTCTGAGCCCAAGTTGACCGTTTCCAATGGCTCTTTGTGAGGATTAATAGACCTTTCCTCTTGTCTGAGTAATCGGGAGATCTCTTCCGAAATTTCCTTGTCATCCTCTTCTTCATCCCCAAATACCGGGAATTCAAAGTTGGGAGAAGGCATCGGATCGCGTGTTTCAACGGGGTTTAAGACAAGCAATCTGCATGATGTGATGATTTGTGTTTAGAAGAGATAGAGGGAATGCAAGAGTGTGTGCAGTGTATTATTTTTTTATTGCTTGTTTTTATTATTTGAATTGTTTTTTAGGATTACCATTTTCTGAAAAACGAAAAGAGAAAACAACAATTAATGCGGAAATTACAGAACAACATTATTTTATTTATAATCAGTCGATTCTTGAAACTACGGCCCTATAAAACAAAACTCTGTCGCTTTGGGTGAAGCGAAGAGGGATATTTACAGAAAGTGAGCCCTATCAAAACATCTGTTTCACTTGGGTAGGGTGAAAGGTTAAAGACGGCACTTACTTTGACTTATGAACAATCTTCGGAACATCGACTGCAACCCATTGGCGGCAAAATCCTCAGTGAATCACAAAGTCTGGTACCTTCCTTGATTTGTCTTCAGAAATAACGCTGATTTCTGGTGGTGCAGGATCATTGGAATCTGTCTCCCAGGTAGAGTTGTCGTATAAGGATTCCTCTGTTGTATTTTGCATAGTATTTGTGTTCACAGGCAAATCTCCCCATCCAGTTAGTTGGATTTCTTCGAGCCTGATACGAGAGCTTTCAGGAGCGGTGTATTTGACCATGAAGTCGTATTTACCACTCGGTTGTCCCAAGGTGTCCCATACTTCTTTGGAACTGGAGGAGTCATCCCTTTCGATGACGTTGACCTTGGGAAAAGCATAGTTAATGAATTCTAGTCCTGCAAATTTTGTTAATTCATCCTCGTGCTGGATATTTTTTGAATGACCTGAGTGTTAATCCCATGACATGGTGGGGACGCAGGTATTCTTTTCAATGATGCTCAGCTGATTTTCATTGTTCGGCTAATTTTCTTGCCCCATGTCTCCTGGGTACGGCTGCTAGATAGGCAGGCCATCCATCGGGCCATAGTAGTCATGGTCAAAGTTGTATTTCATCGGAGTATCCTCTTCTAATGAATTTGGCGGAGCACGACATACTTCCGGATCACAATCTCCGTATATCATTTCGACGTCTGACCTCGGTATAAATCTCGGACTCTGTGCGGGATAGCAAAATGGCGTAGGCACTTCTTCCTAAGACATATAACCATTCTCGTTAAGATAGGACTTCCATTCTTCATCGGTATCGGAGGAATCTCCCTCGTTG
This sequence comes from Lathyrus tuberosus, assembly GCA_022829125.1. Classification (NCBI taxonomy): domain Eukaryota; kingdom Viridiplantae; phylum Streptophyta; class Magnoliopsida; order Fabales; family Fabaceae; genus Lathyrus; species Lathyrus tuberosus. Next base: position 17,432,986 of record JALAZF010000012.1, on the reverse strand, counting down.
ATGGTATGTACTTCTTGAGACACTGGGTGAAGGAAATCTCCACTGTGGAAGAAGTACTTAATGGGATGAAGACTTTCACCGTTAGCAGCTGTCTGGGTACAGGTTGCAGAAAAACCAAGACCCTTCTTTGTTTTATTATGGGTAGGAATGACGAGTTGTCCCCATCCCTTTGCGTTGTTACTTTTGATCACCTCGAGAGCATCTTTGTACGAGGATATTGATGTTCCTTTCTCTAGTTGACCCTCATTGCTCACCGAAAGTTCCTGGAACTGAGTTCCAACAACCTCCTCGGGTTCTACACAAGTAGATAATGAAAGGTTACTAACGATCAATGCTTGTTCTCCATAGACCGTGACGAGTTAGTCATTCTTGACAAACTTCATCTTCTGGTGAAGTGTCGAAGTTACTGCCCCAGCCTGGTGTATCCAAGGTCTTCCTAATAAGCAACTGTATGTCGCCTGGATGTCCATGACCTGGAAAGTGACTAGGAAAGTGTGAGGACCGATAGTTATGGGAAGTTCGACTTCGCCGATAACTGTTTTCCTGGATCCGTCAAATGCTTTGACGATGACCTCACTGCCTCTCATCGGAGGTCCTTTGAATGATAGTTGGATCAGAGTGGACTTCGACATAACATTGAGAGCCGATCCCGTGTGTACCAGTACGCAGGCTAAATCATCGTCCTGGCAGTTGATTGGGATATTGAGCGCCATGTTGTGGCTTTTGCCTTCTTCTGGAAATTCCTCATCACTAAATCCCAAGTTGTTATAGGAAGTGATGTTAGAGACGATGCTATCGAACTGTCGTATTGACACATCCTGTTCCACAAAGGCCTGCTCTAAGACTTTCTGTAAAGCCTCTCTGTGGGCTTCAGAACTGAGTAAAAGTGATAACACTGAGATTTTTGAAGGAGTTTGTAACAACTGATCAACAATGTTGTATTCACTCCTTTGGATGAGCTTCAGCATCTCATCATCATTCTTTGAAAGGTCGGGATCATTGGATTGACCGACTGATGGATTAGGAACTTCTGTCTGAGGTTCATTTTCTCTGCTGGGTTCTCTAACTCCTCTGTTGAAGATTCTACCGCTCTGTGTTACTCTACTGATGTCTGCAATATTCACGACGGAGGATAATGGAATTTCCTTCCCATTCTCAACTGTTGTTGCACCGTATTTGTAAGGGATAACCTTAGTTGATTCATACGGTAATGGTCCCAGTAGATAGATAACTACAGGAGCCTTCTGACTTCTCTGACTGTTGTAAGTAATCTCAATCAGTTCCCAGTTAGGAACCTTCGATTCGTCAAGTAGAGGGATGATGGCACAAACATCCTTGGTCCTTTCATGATCAAAGATCACAACAACATCCTTAATCTGATCAGTGAAATAGTCAGGCATCTAGTTGATAGACCCTAAAACTAAATATTGTTGGATTTCTTTGCGATCTAACTGACTCTGAAGGGCTGCTCACACGAGGTAACATCCTTGATTATTTTTCGAGCAGACTCTACAGCGCTCGTAATTGTGTGGTGGCACCTGGCCACGCCCGCTTTGAATGCAGTGTAACCTCACTAGATCTGTTTCCGTAGATCGGACATCCTGACTTTGATGCCGAGTAGGGTTCCCGTCAACCACACTGATTTGCTGCGTGTCTTCATCCATATAGATTGGAAGCCACCAATGGTTTAACAAGTGTTGCAAAGTTCTTTGAACGAGAGCGCACCCCTGGTTACTATCACAACATACTTTATAGCTCAGATAATCATGTGAAGTGAGAAAACCGAGTTGGACTTGCTTGGCGTGTAACTCCACCAAGTTGGTATTCATCAAACGAATATCAAAGATTTGAACCATGTTAATCTGATAAGGATTTCTATCATGGTAGTCCTGGATCCATCCAAGATCCATCTGACGCTGGAGGGCCTCTAGTACAAAAAAGCATCCCTGTTTTTTTACCGAGCAAATAAGACAAGAATTGTAATCGTGTCGCGGCAGATTATGATACTGGCTTTGCCTTGAGTGCATTGCCACTAAGTTGACATTTATTGCACGGATGTCGTGGTTCTGAATGATGTTAGAATTCGTATAAGTCATGTTATCCCCACGAACTCGGTGCTCCTGGATCCATCCGAGATCCAACTGTTCCTGTAGAGCTGCTTGCACCACAAAACACCCCTGGTTGTTTTTAGAGCAGATATCACACTGGTGATAATTATGAGGTAGCACATGGCCGTATCCGCTCTGTCTACAATGCATCTTGACCAGGTTGACCCTTAATAAGAGTACATCGTGAATTTGATAGCTGTTATTGGATTCTCCCTCTATCAAATTTATTACAGCTTTCTCATGTTGAGGGAGTGGGTTCGTGAGAACATTAGGATTCATATCTTTGAAAGATAAGACCCCGCTCCTAACAAGCTTTTGCACATCGGATTTGAAACTGAGATAGTTTTCTATGTTATGCCCTGGTCCTCCTTGATGGTAAGGACAAGTCTGATCCGCTTTGAACCAAAAAGGCGGATTTTCTGGTATTGTAAGAGGAGACCTGGTTTGGACGTGTCCCTTAACCAGTAAGAGTGGAAACAGTTCAGCGTACAACATGGGTATAGGGTCGAACCCTGGTGATTACGTCGTGTGGTTGTTGTTGTACGGAGGACGAGCCTGCTGAAGAGGTTGTTGTGTCCTTTGATGATATTGTGAATTATGTTGGCTCTGAGCAACCTGAGGTTGATACGTAGAAACAGGCGCAGAGTTGATAGCGGGCATTATCACCGCTACTGGTTGATACCGTCGCCTTTGCTTTTCGAGAGAGAGATATTCCCAATATCATGCTCTTTTTTCATAGGGAAAGCACTACCATATCATTTTGTATTACTTGATGATCCAGCGTCTTTTACTAAACGTCCCTCTCGGACGGGTTCCTCAAGACGAACTCACATGCCTACCATTTCGGTGAAGTCACTGGGCGCACTGGCGACCATTCTGTCGTAGTAAAATGAGCTTAAGTTTTTCAAGAAGATCTTTGTCATCTCTTTTTCCTCAAGAGGTGGACAAATCTGAGCGGAAATTTCACGCCATCTCTGAGCGTACTCCTTAAAGGTTTCCTCGTCCTTTTGTGACATCGATCTGAGTTGATCTCTGTCTGGTGCCATGTCCAAATTATACTTATATTGTTGGACGAAAGCAGCACCAAGATCTCTGAAAGTGGTGATCTTAGTGTGGTTTAAACCCATGTACCATTTTAATGCGGCACCGGTTAAACTATCCTGAAAATAGTGAATCAGTAGCTCCTAGTTCTTTGTCTGAGCTGACATTCGTCGATCGTACATCACCAAATGGCTCTGAGGGCAAGAGTTACCCTTGTACTTTTCGAAATCGGGTACCTGGAACTTTTGTGGAACCTTCACATTGGGGACCAAACAAAGGTTCGCGACGTCCTTTCCAAATAAATCCTGACCGCAAAGGGCTTGCAGTTCTTTCTGCATCTCCAGGAATTGTTCTTAGAACTCATTCATTTTGTCGAACATACTTTCATTTCCACCAGAGGGTATCTGTGGAATCTGTCCTTCCGGGACAATGTGTACCATGGGTGATGGTATAGTCATTATGGCCGAGACTCTCGGTGTCTCCCAAAGTTTGTAACCTTCAGGAGTTGCTGTCATGCCCCTGGCATCTTCGCTTTCCTAAAGTTTGTAACCTTCAGGCCCAGCGGCTCCTGCTGCGGTTCCTTGATCCTCATTGATCGGCGGAAGATATCCTTCTGGGATATAGTTAATAGGCATGCCCCAGGGACGATCTTTCGGAATTTTCTACCTAGGATCATACTTCTCCACTATGGGCGTTGATGCGATTTCTGAGATCACAGTCCTTTGTTGTTGCATCTGAGCTTCTGCTAGAGCTTGCATATCGTTATGTAGCTTTCTCAGATCCTTTTTCAGAGTGTCGATCTCTTCCCTCAACTCTCTGTTCTCTTCCTCGAGATCATCCATCTTTTTCTGACGATTGGCCCAAGTATTGTACGAATGAGACAGTTTGACTCTAGAATCGAGACGCAAACGTGAGATTCGTAGGTAAGAAGAATGCATTAAGTGAGAATGATGAATGATATGTAATGATTATATTAATTGTACATTTTTTTTGTTTATTCAAAGTAAACTTAGACACTTGAATTGCAAATATCAAACAGTGGGGAAACCCTGTTTTATTGAATTCAAAGGATTATGGAAATGGAAATACAGTAATTTACATAGTGCTGCGAAAGGAAATCTAAGCTAATGGGTCCTGAGTCCTCTCTGAGGAGAACTCAGGTGCTGGTTCTTGAACTTTCCTTTTCTTTGACCGGGACTCTTGGGCCGCTGTCGGGTTGTCATTCCTTTGCCAAGTGAAAGAAGCAAGCAAATTCCTTTGGTTTTCTTGATTCTCTACAGCATGTTGCTCTAAAATCTCAATCAGCGCATCTTTTTCTTTTAATAATTGCTGTATTTTCTTGTACTCCGCATTGAGAATACGGTACTTGTTCCTCCAAGACCTCTTCTCCTGCTGAATTTTGCTGAGAGTAACCTGAAATTTTTCCGTCTCAGACATAAAATAAAGGGCAGAGTCCCTTAATGGAAGAACTTCCTGGCGAGGGTAAGGCATCCTCATCTTGAGAGCTCTAGTTTGTACCCAGTGGAGATAAGGCTCCACCGAGACACAGTCTGGTTTTCCTAGAGACTCTCTTCCTTTTCTATGAACGTGTTTCCAGGCATGCACTATTTTCGTCTTTAGTGCTCTGTCATTTTCTCCTTCCTTGAAGAAAATACCTTCTAGATGAGCATTACACGGGATATGCCTCATCGGGTATCCAAATTGACGACGAACTAAAACTGGATAATAATTGATTCCTCCCTTAGTTCCTATAAGGGGTACATTTGGGAAATTTCCACAACGGTCAATGATTCTGATCCCGTCATAGATTCGATTGTACCAATCGATGTCAGAGTTGGTAAGAGACATGATTCTCTACGACCAACGTAAAGCATTCTTTTGATCCCAAAATGCAGCAGACTTGGGCAAGTGAGAAGTGAACCATTTGTACAGCAGGGGTACACAACACGTGATCATTCCTCCGCTATACAAATTACTTAAGTGTACCAAATGATAAGCATCTGCGAGCAAGGTCGATACAGGGTTTCCAATCAGAAAAATATTAATGGCGTTAATATCTACGAAGTTATCGATGTTGGGAAACAAAAATAACCCGTAGGTAAGCAAAACAAAAATGCTATCGAAAGCGGCCACGTTGCCTATACTCGCAAAATATAGGGCTTTCTTTGTCAAGAACTGGGCTGGAAAACCCTGGATTCCACCCTTAGTGGTCATGTGAGTCCTAACCTCTGACTCATGCAAATAAATTGCTCTTGCGATGGTTTGATCCTTTGGAATTTCTTCCAGTCCAGAAAATGGAGCTTGATCAGTAATGTGCAGATCAGTCAGGTGAGAGTACTCCTCCAGTGTTGGTGCAAGCTGATAATCCGGGAATGTGAAACAGTGATAGACCGGATCGTAGAACTAGATTAATGTGGACAGGATTCCTTCAATTACGTGGACCCTTAACAAGGACAGCAGTCCTCCATACTCGGCTCTGAAAGCCTCGTGGTTGGTTATCATCCTAGCCAATTCTCTTAAATCCTCTAGTTTTGGAACCTTGAAGGTATACTTGTGAGTTTTCCTTCTACCGAAATCCATTAGCGCAATCTTTTTATCTGACATTTATGATCATTGTCTTAGTTTAATTTGAAAAAGAGAGACTAGAAGATAAATTTTTCTTTGTTTTAATGTTTTTTTTATGAATGCATGAATGCAGCACACAAAAACATAGAAAAAACATGGGGTCAAAGGGTCGGTGTCATGAAGTCAAGGCTCAACCACCCCCCCCCCCCAAAGGTTTATACTGGTGATTTTTTGTACTTGTCCGTAAAATCATTGACCCCTCTTGGGATAACAACAGCAAGCGGATCGCCAGCGAGCTGATGTATCCTAGAGTGATCTCAAATGAGGGTAGTATCGTGTGACAACTATTTCCGATAGCTTCCGCACTACAAAATGGTTTAAGTCTACTAAAAACCTCAGCTTCTCAGATAACCCAGTCGACCACACTACTTTCAACAACCGAAGTTGTAACGCCCCGGTTTTTGTTAGATTTATTTAATCGAGTCGATTTAATTATTTTTATTATTATATTATTTTATCCTTGACTTTTATTTGGCAATATATAATTTTTCATTGTTGTTATGTTTTATCGCGTTTTGAGAGCGTTTGCGAGATATTTGAGCTGAGGGGTATTTTGGTCTTTTGCTTGGTTATTTTTCATTAAAAGAACATAGAGATTAGAAAGAGAGAAAAATAGGAAGAAAGAAAAAGAGAAGAGAGAAAGGAAGAGAAGGGAAAAGAAGGGAAAACTTGAAGTTTAAGAAATCATCCGTTCGAGCGCGATTAATCGGGTAAGGGTGAGAAGTTTCAATTATATCTTGCTTGTGTATGTATATGTGTTGTTCGTTGCAATTGTTTTGGTTGTTTCACAACTTTTTCTCTAATTGTTAAATTGATGAACAATTGATAGAAATCGATGTTTTCGCGGTTAAAACTCGATAAAAGCTACGTAGAATACTTGTTGATTTTGTTGGAACATGTTTGGGTCGATATATTGGGATTTGGAGGTGTTTAGATGAGATTTGGAGATGATTTGGGGTAGAATTCGTAACAGAAATTATGCAGGAAAATTCTGGGTTTTCGCTACCCATACACGTATAGGGCAAGGCAATACGCGTATTGGGTTGGGCAATACACGTATGGCAAGGAAGGAATGTAGGCATTACGCGTATGGGAGAAGGCAATACGCGTATGGAGTGAGGCAATACGCGTATTGGATTTTAGTGGAATTTTTGGGGAAAAATCAGTCTCTGCCCATACGCGTATCACTTTGGGCAATACGCATATGGATGGGCGAGGGGGCAAGGCAATACGCATATGGCTCAGGGCATTACGCGTATGGCCAGCACGATTGCAGAATTTTGTCATTTCGCGATTTCTTTCCCGATTTCGCGTCCGATGCCGTAACTTTTGATCCGTGATTCGGATTGAGACATACTTGCTATCGTTGGAAAGCTAATGAAATGTTCTTTCTTATTATAATGGTTTTGAGATTTGTGGCCGATTTAATTATGTCGGGAATTTGGAAATGTGTCATTTTGTCGACTTTTACTGTGATAATTGTGTGTAATTGATGTGTTATTATGCAACATGCCTTTGATATATAACGTGTAGCTTGTGTGCTGTTATATGATGTGAACGCATGTGATGAAATGTTGTGACGATGGTTTGTGGCCTTATGGCAAATAAATGCACTGTTTTGGGCTTGATTGCACAACATGATTATTGTTGATTGAGATGATTCATATTGTTGGTTTGTGAAGATGCATCTGATTGTCATGAGTCTTTGTATGCCAAGCATCATGATATGCATCTTGTGATGTCGTGTGCCCTAGTTGGTGTGAGCGACGAAACGGTTCCAGAGGGAATCCACTATAACATCGTGTGCTTTATATAAAGAGGTGTGAGCGATGATTATAGACGATCATGTGGCTTATACAAAGAGGTGTGAGCGATCGGGTCGTGTGCCTTATACAAAGAGGTGTGAGCGATCCATAAACATCGTGTGCCTTATATAAAGAGGTGTGAGCGATGGGGAACATCGTTTGCCCGACGGGGAGTTACACTAGGTAACAAGCGATGATTCCAATAGTTCCTAAGTGAACTGATGATGGGAATGATGGATGGATGGCACCGCATTTGCATAGAGCCGTTGTGTCGATCTCTTTGCATTTGCATAAATCATGAATGGATTGATTATGTGTGGAAAATCATGAATGGATTGATTATGTGTGGAAAATCATGAATGGATTGATTATGTGTGGGAAATTGTAAATTGATTGAGTATGTGTTGAGATTTATGATTGGATTGGTGAATTGATGTTCATATGTGATAAATTCATTGTTTATGGACGACATGTTTTATGTATAGACATATGCTATGTGAGGCGGTGGTGTGTTTCCATATGTTATAATTTTGATATGCATTATGTGTGAAATGTTATGTATCTGTGGCATGTTATATGTATTAATATGTGATGCTTGTGGTGAGAATAGCTATGCATGTGAATCGTTATGTGTTTGCATATTATTATGCAATCTTGATTTAGTTGTTATTTCTCACCCTTCTGCTGTGGTTTGTTGCTCTATGAGGCAATTGCAGATTAGTATTCTTGGAGGCTTTTGTGAAGATTAGTCCTCCGTTCTTTGTCGGTCTGTCTGCTCTGATACGTAACACGGGAGTCGGGGAATGTTTTTGTTATATAAGTTTACATTTGTTGAATATATTTTGTATTACTTTTGTATGTATATTTTGACGTTATAAAACAATTTATTTTGTAAAACAAGTCAGTTATGAATCTTTCCGCTTTATTACATAATTGACCTTTCCTTTTATATGGAAAAAGTTTCCCTTTTTCCTTTATTCCATTTTGTGTTATGTATCAAATTTATGAGCAGGGATTGTGTTTTCTTTCTTTAAATGTGACATCCTTGTTTCTATCGAAAAAATAAATTTTTATCCACTCTGATTTATTTATGTATTATTTATTCGCGATGGGAATTGGGGTGTTACAATAGTGGTATCAGAGCAGGTCGGTCCGTCCGGCCAAGTTGTTGAGTCAGTTGGTGTGACAGTTGAATAGTGTCGGTGTTGTTTGTCCCTTAGTATGTGATATGTGTGTGAAACACTGTCAGTTCTTCCTAGTTTTCTGATCCTTTGTCTTCAGGTGTGAGATTGAGATAAGTGGGGGAGAAGCTGGAACTTCTCCAAGTTGCTTCAGTTGTGGAGTGTTGGTTGCAAGATTGTAAGTGTTATTTGGACAGTGTTGTTCCAGATTCCAGAGGGAATGCGGAGGTAAGGTTTATGTTGACTAAGAATTTGTGCCTTAGGTAGTTGTGTGCACAAGATGCAGGAAATGCTATTATAGTTTGGTAAAGACGGTTTATGCCCCATCATGATTGTCAGTTGTCTATTGACAAATTGAGGAACTGATCACCCTTAATCTCTTGTTGATAGTAGACGGGAATTATGTTGGATGGGATAGACGTGTCTTTTCGGCTTTAATAGTGTGTTCAATGAATTGTTTGGAATGAAGAAAATGATTACAGATTGTTTTGTCGAGTCAATGAAGATTCTTATATCGGAAGATGAGACAGATTAGGGGTTTTGGTATGTTGGTCCAGTTGGGAAGTCATTGAGAGAGGACGATTGGGTATCGTTAATGGTTGTTCTCAGAGAGTAGAGTGTGAACTCAAATTTGACGAAGGGGAGGATTTGAGGTTTGGAGCTGCTAAGTAAGAAGAAGAACTTTTAGGAAGTGAAACTCAGAATTAAGAGCAGTTGGAAGATTTACTAGAAAAAGGATTTGTGAGACCAAGTGTGTCATCTTAGAGAGCTCCAGCCGTGTTAGGGACAAGAAGGATGGATGATTGAACGAAATAACAAGCATGATGTGTATGATGATATTGAGACTTTGGAAAGCAAAATTTAGAGTTCTGGTGAGGTTTGGAGTCTTTGGAGTTTTAGGGCATTAATGGAAATCTTGAGGAAACCCTTAGGTGTGGATGTAATATTTGAGAGTTCTTTGTGGTTGGTTGTTGCTACATGTACGGACATGTTTGGACTGTCAAGAGAAGAAATTGTGTATGGATTACGGACAGTTGAATAAGGTAATGATTGAGAATAAGTGTCCACTTTTATGAATAGATAACTGGAATGGTTTGGTTGTGTTTGAGTGAAATCACAACTGTTTGGAATGTTTGATAAGAGTGGTGAATTGTGGGAGTAACTAGTGACCCAGTGAAAAGTTTTGCAAAAGCTTTAAGAATTTATATCTTTTGGAATTTGGTTGGGCATTACAACGTACAATGATGTTATTTGGTGTTAGTAATGCGTCTGTAATGTTGTGGAGTAGAGGACTCGTATCTTCCATATTTATTTGGATAAGTTCGTAATGGCTTTGATTGAGGATATTCGGATCTGTTATAAACTTAGAGGAAGAACAGGTAGAGTGTTGAAATTTGAATTACAAGTGTTGAAAAGAGACGAAGTTTTATGCTAAATTATTCAAGTGAGAATTTTGGTTGAAAAGGTTAGTTTTCTTGGATATGTTATTTCCGATGATAGTATTGTTATGGATCCATCGGAAATAAATGCAGTTCTACCTTGAGAGGCTCTGAAGTTGGTTAAGGAGATTAGAAACTTTTGGGCTTAGTTGGTTGTTACTGCAGGTTATGGAAGACTTTGCTAAGTTAGTACTTCTGTTATCTCAGTTGACTTACAGAGGGTAAGTCGTTTGCTTTGGATGTTTATAGTGAAGAAAGTTTGAGAGGGTTAAAGTAGACTTTGTCTACGGCTTCAGTTTTGATTCTGTGTGATCCTAATAAACCGTTGGTGAGGTAGTGTGATGTGTCTTTGATGAGTTAGTCAGTGTGTTAATGCAAGAGGGTAAAGTCGTGGCTTATGCTTTACGACAGTTGAGGATTCATAGAAGGATCTATACTATTTTGGATTTGGAATTGGTTGCGGTTGTATTGTGTTGGAATATTTGGAGGTATTATCTTTATGGTTCTAGGTTCGAAGTGTTTAGTAATCACAAGACTATTGAGTACTTGTTTGGTCTGAAGAAATAAAGTATGAGACAACGAGGAGGGTTGGAATTCGTGACGAGTTATGGATTTGGCTTAGATTATCCTTTGGGAAAAGCTATTGTTGTGCCTGATGAGTTAAGTCGAAAGTTTTTATGCATGTCTGTTTTGTTGGTCAGGGAGTTAGAATTATTTGAGCAGTTTAGAGACTTGTGTCTGGTGTGTGAGATAACATAGTAGAGTGTGAGGTTGGGTATATTAAAAGTGAACAGTGATTTTTGGTGAATATGAGAAAGAGTTAGACTTTGGACGTGGGATTAGTAGTTTTGATGGTTACGAGAAATCAGAGTACGCAGCAGAAGCGTGATGTGGCACATTTCGTATATGCGTGTGTGACTTGTAAGAGTTCGTAGGTTGGACATTGGAAACATGTGGGAATGATGAGACCATTGGACATTTCAGAATGGAAGTGTTAGGCGAAAGGTTTAAATATTATTCATGGGCTACTATGTAGATGGATGTTTTGGTTGTATGTTCGATTGGTGAATCGTAGCATTGTTATAATATTGTTGTGTGACAAGGATGTTGGTATTGTGATTATGTAGAGGTTGTTAAACGATGTTGTGTCATAGAACTTTATGTTCTTGTTGTGTTTCAGTTCAAGAGTGAACCTGTGTGTTCGTAACTTGGGTATTCTTTGAGTCGTGAGTTAGTCATCAAGTGCATTGTATAGGCTTTGCACCTTGTCGTTGTAGTTGTCGTCGTTGTCGTGTCGTTGTTGTAGCTGTTGTTAGCAGGGTGGGTTGTCAGTTTGTGTTATTCATGGTGTGACTTTGATAGGCCTGATAGTTTGTTAGTCGGTTGCGAGAGTCGTATCCCGAGTTGTTCGTATCAGTTATATTTTCGAGGACAAAAATTTCTAAGTGGGGGAGAGTTGTAACGCCCCGGTTTTTGTAAGATTTATTTAATCGAGTCGATTTAACTATTTTTATTATTATATTATTTTATCCTTGACTTTTATTTGGCAATATATTATTTTTCATTGTTGTTATGTTTTATCGCGTTTTGAGAGCGTTTGCGAGATATTTGAGCTGAGGGGTATTTTGGTCTTTTGCTTGGTTATTTTTCATAAAAAGAACATAGAGATTAGAAAGAGAGAAAAATAGGAAGAAAGAAAAAGAGAAGAGAGAAAGGAAGAGAAGGGAAAAGAAGGGAAAACTTGAAGTTTAAGAAATCATCCGTTCGAGCGCGATTAATCGGGTAAGGGTGAGAAGTTTCAATTATATCTTGCTTGTGTATGTATATGTGTTGTTTGTTGCAATAGTTTTGGTTGTTTCACAACTTTTTCCCTAATTGTTAAATTGATGAACAATTGATAGAAATCGATGTTTTCGCGGTTAAAACTCGATAAAAACTGCGTAGAATACTTGTTGATTATGTTGGAACATGTTTGGGTCGATATATTGGGATTTGGAGGTGTTTCGATGAGATTTGGAGATGATTTGGGGTTGAATTCGTAACAGAAATTATGCAGGAAAATTCTGGGTTTTCGCTGCCCATACACGTATAGGGCAAGGCAATACGCGTATTGGGTTGGGCAATACACGTATGGCAAGGAAGGAATGTAGGCATTACGCGTATGGGAGTAGGCAATACGCGTATGGAGTGAGGCAATACGCGTATTGGATTTTAGTGGAATTTTTGGGGAAAAATCAGTCTCTCCCCATACGCGTATCACTTTGGGCAATACGCATATGGATGGGCGAGGGGGCAAGGCAATACGCATATGGCTCAGGGCATTACGCGTATGGCCAGCACGATTGCAGAATTTTGTCATTTCGCGATTTCTTTCCCGATTTCGCGTCCGATGCCGTAACTTTTGATCCGTAATTCGGATTGAGACATACTTGGTATCGTTGGAAAGCTAATGAAATGTTCTTTCTTATTATAATGGTTTTGAGATTTGTGGCCGATTTAATTATGTCGGGAATTTGGAAATGTGTCGTTTTGTCGACTTTTACTGTGATAATTGTGTGTAATTGATGTGTTATTATGCAACATGCCTTTGATATATAATGTGTAGCTTGTGTGCTGTTATATGATGTGAACGCATGTGATGAAATGTTTTGACGATGGTTTGAGGCCTTATGGCAAATAAATGCATTGTTTTGGGCTTGATTGCACGACATGATTATTGTTGATTAAGATGATTCATATTGTTGGTTTGTGAAGATGCATCTGATTGTCATGAGTCTTTGTATGCCAAGCATCATGATATGCATCTTGTGATGTCGTGTACCCTAGTGGGTGAGAGCGACGAAACGGTTCCAGAGGGAATACGCTATAACATCGTGTGCCTTATCTAAAGAGGTGTGAGCGATGATTATAGACGATCATGTGGCTTATACAAAGAGGTGTGAGCGATCGGGTCGTGTGCCTTATACAAAGAGGTGTGAGCGATCCATAAATGTCGTGTGCCTTAAATAAAGAGGTGTGAGCGATGGGGAACATCGTTTGCCCGACGGGGATTTACACTAAGTAACAAGCGATGATTCCAATAGTTCCTGAGTGAACTGATGATGAGAATGATGGATGGATGGCACCGCATTTGCATAGAGTCGTTGTGTCGATCTCTTTGCATTTGCATAAATCATGAATGGATTGATTATGTGTGGAAAATCATGAATGGATTGATTATGTGTGGAAAATCATGAATGGATTGATTATGTGTGGAAAATCATGAATGGATTGATTATGTGTGGGAAATTGTAAATTGATTGAGTATGTGTTGAGATTTATGATTGGATTGGTGAATTGATGTGCATATGTGATAAATGCATTGTTTATGGACGACATGTTTTATGTATAGACATATGCTATGTGAGGTGGTGGTGTGTTTCCATATGTTATAATTTTGATATGCATTATGTGTGAAATGTTATGTATCTGTGGCATGTTATATGTATTAATATGTGATGCTTGTGGTGAGAATAGCTATGCATGTGAATCGTTATGTGTTTGCATATTATTATGCAATCTTGATTTAGTTGTTATTTCTCACCCTTCTGCTGTGGTTTGTTGCTCTATGAGGCAATTGCAGATTAGTATTCTTGGAGGTTTTTGTGAAGATTAGTCCTCCGTTCTTTGTCGGTCTGTCTGCTCTGATACGTAACACGGGAGTCGGGGAATGTTTTTGTTATATAAGTTTACATTTGTTGAATATATTTTGTATTACTTTTGTATGTATATTTTGACGTTATAAAACAATTTATTTTGTAAAACAAGTCAGTTATGAATCTTTCCGTTTTATTCCATAATTGACCTTTCCTTTTATATGGAAAAAGTTTCCCTTTTTCCTTTATTCCATTTTGTGTTATGTATCAAATTTATGAGCAGGGATTGTGCTTTCTTTCTTTAAATGTGGCATCCTTGTTTCTGTCGGAAAAATAAATTTTTATCCACTCTGATTTATTTATGTATTATTTATTCGCGATGGGAATTGGGGTGTTACAATAGTGGTATCAGAGCAGGTCGGTCCGTCCGGCCAAGTTGTTGAGTCAGTTGGTGTGACAGTTGAATAGTGTCGGTGTTGTTTGTCCCTTAGTATATGATATGTGTGTGAAACACTGTCAGTGCTTCCTAGTTTTCTGATCCTTTGTCTTCAGGTGTGAGATTGAGATAAGTGGGGGAGAAGCTGGAACTTCTCCAAGTTGCTTCAGTTGTGGAGTGTTGGTTGCAAGATTGTAAGTGTTATTTGGACAGTGTTGTTCCCGATTCCAGAGGGAATGCGGAGGTAAGGTTTATGTTGACTAAGGATTTGTGCCTTAGGTAGTTGTGTGCATAAGATGCAGGAAATGCTATTATAGTTTGGTAAAGACGGTTTATGCCCCATCATGATTGTCAGTTGTCTATTGACAAATTGAGGAACTGATCACCCTTAATCTCTTGTTGATAGTAGACCTGAATTATGTTGGATGGGATAGACGTGTCTTTTCGGCTTTGATAGTGTGTTCAATGCATTGTTTGGAATGAAGAAAATGATTACAGATTGTTTTGTCGAGTCAATGAAGATTCTTATATCGGAAGATGAGACAGATTAGGGGTTTTGGTATGTTGGTCCAGTTGGGAAGTCATTGAGAGAGGACGATTGGGTATCGTTAATGGTTGTTCTAAGAGAGTAGAGTGTGAACTCAAATTTGACGAAGGGGAGGATTTGAGGTTTGGAGCTGCTAAGTAAGAAGAAGAACTTTTAGGAAGTGAAACTCAGATTAAAGAGCAGTTGGAAGATTTACTGGAAAAAGGATTTGTGAGACCAAGTGTGTCGTCTTAGAGAGCTCCAGCCGTGTTAGGGACAAGAAGGATGGATGATTGAACGAAATAACAAGCATGATGTGTATGATGATATTGAGACTATGGAAAGCAAAACTTAGAGTTCTGGTGAGGTTTGGAGTCTTTGGAGTTTTAGGGCATTAATGGAAATCTTGAGGAAACCCTTAGGTGTGGATGTAATATTTGAGAGTTCTTTGTGGTTGGTTGTTGCTACATGTACGAACATGTTTGGACTGTCAAGAGAAGAAATTGTGTATGGATTACCGACAGTTGAATAAGGTAATGATTGAGAATAAGTGTCCACTTTTATGAATAGATAACTGGAATGGTTTGGTTGTGTTTGAGTGAAATCACAACTGTTTGGAATGTTTGATAAGAGTGGAGAATTGTGGGAATAACCAGTGACCCAGTGAAAAGTTTTGCAAAAGCTTTAAGAATTTATATCTTTTGGAATTTGGTTGGGCATTACAACGTACAATGATGTTATTTGGTGTTAGTAATGTGTCTGTAATGTTGTGGAGTAGAGGACTCGTATCTTCCATATTTATTTGGATAAGTTCGTAACGGCTTTGATTGAGGATATTCGGATCTGTTATAAACTTAGAGGAAGAACAGGTAGAGTGTTGAGATTTGAATTACAAGTGTTGAAAAGAGACAAAGTTTTATGCTAAATTATTCAAGTGAGAATTTTGGTTGAAAAGGTTAGTTTTCTTGGATATGTTATTTCCGATGATAGTATTGTTATGGATCCATCGGAAATAAATGCAGTTCTACCTTGAGAGGCTCTGAAGTTGGTTAAGGAGGTTAGAAACTTTTGGGCTTAGTTGGTTGTTACTGCAGGTTATGGAAGACTTTGCTAAGTTAGTACTTCTGTTATCTCAGTTGACTTGCAGAGGGTAAGTCGTTTGCTTTGGATGTTTATAGTGAAGAAAGTTTGAGAGGGTTAAAGTAGACTTTGTCTACGGCTTCAGTTTTGATTCTGTGTGATCCTAATAAACCGTTGGTGAGGTAGTGTGATGTGTCTTTGATGAGTTAGTCAGTGTGTTAATGCAAGAGGGTAAAGTCGTGGCTTATGCTTTACGACAGTTGAGGATTCATAGAAGGATCTATACTATTTTGGATTTGGAATTGGTTGTGGTTGTATTGTGTTGGAATATTTGGAGGTATTATCTTTATGGTTCTAGGTTCGAAGTGTTTAGTAATCACAAGACTATTGAGTACTTGTTTGATCTGAAGGAATAACGTATGAGACAATGAGGAGGGTTGGAATTCGTGACGAGTTATGGATTTGGCTTAGATTATCCTTTGGGAAAAGCTATTGTTGTGCCTGATGAGTTAAGTCGAAAGTTTTTATGCATGTCTGTTTTGTTGGTCAGGGAGTTAGAATTATTTGAGCAGTTTAGAGACTTGTGTCTGTTGCATGAGATAACATAGTAGAGTGTGAGGTTGGGTATATTAAAAGTGAACAGTGATTTTTGGTGAATATGAGAAAGAGTTAGACTTTGGACGTGGAATTAGTAGTTTTGATGGTTACGAGAAATCAGAGTACGCAGCAGAAGCGTGATGTGGCACATTTCGTATATGCGTGTGTGACTTGTAAGAGTTCATAGGTTGGACATTGGAAACATGTGGGAATGATGAGACCATTGGACATTTCAGAATGGAAGTGTTAGGCGAAAGGTTTAAATATTATTCATGGGCTACTATGTCGATGGATGTTTTGGTTGTATGTTCGATTGGTGAATTGTAGCATTGTTATAATATTGTTGTGTGACAAGGATGTTGGTAGTGTGATTATGTAGAGGTTGTTAAACGATGTTGTGTCATAGAACTTTATGTTCTTGTTGTGTTTCGGTTCAAGAGTGAACCTGTGTGTTCATAACTTGGGTATTCTTTGAGTCGTGAGTTAGTCGTCAAGTGCATTGTATGGGCTTTGCACCTTGTCGTTGTAGTTGTCGTCGTTGTCGTGCCGTTGTTGTAGCTGCTGTTAGCAGGGTGGGTTGTCAGTTTGTGTTATTCATGGTGTGACTTTGATAGGCCTGATAGTTTGTTAGTCGGTTGCGAGAGTCGTATCCCGAGTTGTTCGTATCAGTTATATTTTCGAGGACAAAAATTTCTAAGTGGGGGAGAGTTGTAACGTCCCGGTTTTTGTAAGATTTATTTAATCGAGTCGATTTAACTATTTTTATTATTATATTATTTTATCCTTTACTTTTATTTGGCAATATATTATTTTTCATTGTTGTTATGTTTTATCACGTTTTGAGAGCGTTTGCGAGATATTTGAGCTGAGGGGTATTTTGGTCTTTTGCTTGGTTATTTTTCATAAAAAGAACTTAGAGATTAGAAAGAGTGAAAAATAGAAAGAAAGAAAAAGAGAAGAGAGAAAGGAAGAGAAGGGAAAAGAAGGGAAACCTTGAAGTTTAAGAAATTATCTGTTCGAGCGCGATTAATCGGGTAAGGGTGAGAAGTTTCAATTATATATTGCTTGTGTATGTATATGTGTTGTTTGTTGCAATTGTTTTGGTTGTTTCACAACTTTTTCTCTAATTGTTAAATTGATGAACAATTATAGAAATCGATGTTTTCGCAGTTGAAACTCGATAAAAACTGCGTAGAATACTTGTTGATTATGTTGGAACATGTTTGGGTCGATATATTGTGATTTGGAGGTGTTTAGATGAGATTTCGCGTCTGATGCCGTAACTTTTGATCCGTAATTCGGATTGAGACATACTTGGTATCGTTGGAAAGCTAATGAAATGTTCTTTCTTATTATAATGGTTTTGAGATTTGTGGTTGAATTAATTATGTCAGGAATTTGGAAATGTGTCGATTTTTTGACTTTTACTGTGATAATTGTATGTAATTGATGTGTTATTATGCAACATGCCTTTGATATATAACATGTAGCTTGTGTGTTGTTATATGATGTGAATGCATGTGATGAAATGTTGTGACGATGGTTTGTGGGCTTATGTCAAATAAAGGCATTGTTTTGGTCTTGATTGCACAACATGATTATTGTTGATTGAGATGATTCATATTGTTGGTTTGTGAAGATGCATCTGATTGTCATGAGTCTTTGTATGCCAAGCATCATGATATGCATCTTGTGATGTCGTGTGCCCTAGTGGGTGTTAGCGACGAAACGGTTCCAGAGGGAATCCGCTATAACATCGTGTGCCTTATACAAAGAGGTTTGAGCGATGATTATAGACGATCGTGTGCCTTATACAAAGAGGTGTGAGCGATCTGGTCGTGTGCCTAATACAAAGAGGTGTGAGCGATCCATAAATGTCGTGTGCCTTATACAAAGAGGTGTGAGCGACGGGGGACATCGTTTGCCCGACATGGAGTTACACTAAGTAACAAGCGATGATTCCAATAGTTCCTGAGTGAACTGATGATGAGATTGATGGATGGATGGTACCGTATTTGTATAGAGTCGTTGTGTCGGTCTCTTTGCATTTGCATAAATCATGAATGGATTGATTATGTGTGGAAAATCATGAATGGATTGATTATGTGTGGAAAATCATGAATGGATTGATTATGTGTGAAAAATCATGAATGGATTGATTATGTGTGGGAAATTGTGAATTGATTGAGTATGTGTTGAGATTTATGATTGGATTGGTGAATTGATGTGCATATGTAATAAATGCATTGTTTATGGACGATATGTTTTATGTATAGACATATGCTATGTGAGGTGGTGGTGTGTTTCCATATGTTATAATTTTGATATACATTATGTGTGAAATGTTATGTATCTGTGGCATGTTATATGTATTAATATGTGATGCTTGTGGTGAGAATAGCTATGCATGTGAATCTTTATGTGTTTGCATATTATTATGCAATCTTGATTTAGTTGTTATTTCTCACCCTTCTGCTATGGTTTGTTGCTTTATGAGGCAATTGCAGATTTGTAGTCTTTGAGGCTTTTGTGAAGATTAGTCCTCCGTTCTTTGTCGGTCTGTCTGCTCTGATACGTAACACGGGAGTCGGGGAATGTTTTTGTTATATAAGTATACATTTGTTGAATATATTTTGTATTACTTTTGTATGTATATTTTGACGTTATAAAACAATTTATTTTGTAAAACAAGTCAGTTATGGATCTTTCCGCTTTATTCCATAATTGACCTTTCCTTTTATATGGAAAAAGTTTCCCTTTTTCCTTTATCCCATTTTGTGTTATGTATCAAATTTATGAGCAGGGATTGTGTTTTCTTTCTTTAAATGTGACATCCTTGTTTCTGTCGAAAAAATAAATTTTTATCCACTCTGATTTATTTATGTATTATTTATTCGCGATGGGAATTGGGGTGTTACAGAAGTCGTATAGGCAATGTATCTGCAAAGGGAGTCTCCACTGAGTTTGATGGTCGATCGGGGACTCTTAACTGGGATTCACTCCCCGCAAGATTACCCGCATTGCCATCACCTATCTTAGATGTATACTCAATCTTTCCACATGCGGCATCACACGCATTCCCATTAGCATAAAAATAAACACAGATATCAATTAGGAAAAGCAGTATAGATATTTGTCTTAATCATCCTAGACCTCTAGTCTTATGATCCTATACAGACAATGACTCCCGAGCAGAGTCGCCATTTCTGTGACATTTTGTTGAATTTAAAAGTTTCCACCGAAGATTGTAAGAAACAGAACTGGGCCCCACGGTGGGCGCCATTTTTCTGTAGCCTAATTTTTGTGGTCTTGAATCACAATCGCTTGGGTGCTACAGTTCGATTCATTTTTTATCCTATTGACCTGATTAAGGAAGGGAAATAGATGTCTCCAATTAACCCTGCTTGCATACTGAGTTTGAACAGCTGTCTGTTAGGTTACATATGCGATTAAGATGTGGGTCCCTCTTCGATTTATTTTGTTAAAATTACAATGTCTGGATCATTTGCGAGGTTTTTGGTAGGATGTTAGGACTTAGTGCTATTGGATTGATACATGGGGGGGTACTGGATTTTGGGTTTTTGATTGGTGTGCTTGCTAAGATTTTGCAATATTATGCCTGCGTATTCCCGTTTATCGAAACAGGGAAATCAGAGCGATTGTAGTTCCTCCTATTCTATGGGAGGAAAAAGGTTGTTTTGGTGTCTTGTTCAAAGCCCAATACGTGAAGCTAAAGGTGATTTGTATCTTGTTCAAAGCCCAAGATGTGAAGCTGAAGGGTTAGAGAGAATTTGTCATCTCTAAAGAGGAGTTGTTGATGTTTGTATGCTGTAAGCAAGGCACAACTTTGATGCTAAAAGGTTGATTGACTCAATCGGGGTTTTCCTTATACAAAGCCTAAGAGGAGGCTAGACGTTTGACTTTTCCGGGGAAAATTTTCTTTCTGTCTTGTACAAAGCCCAAGACTGAGGCTAAAAAGGGGTTTTGACTCCGTTGGGGAAAATGTATCGTGTATAAAGCCCAAGATGGAGGCTGAAAGGGTTTGACTCAACAAGAGAGTACTTTTATTTGTCCTGTATAAAGCCCAAGACGGAGGCTAAAAAGGTTGACTCAACAAGAGAGTCTTGAACAGATGATTGACTCAATAAGAGAGTCTGAAGGTTGTTTGACTCAACAAGAGAGTCTTTTATACTCAACAAGAGAGTGATTTGATGTCTCGTACGAAGCCCTAGATTGAGGCTAAAAGGAGATGGACTCAACAAGAGAGTCTTTTATACTCAACAAGAGAGTGTTTTCTATCTCGTACGAAGCCCGAGATAGAGGCTAAAAAGGAGGTTGACTCAACAAGAGAGTCTTTTTATACTCAACAAGAGAGTGATTTGCTGTCTCGTACGAAGCCAGAGATTGAGGCTAAAAGGAGATTGACTCAACAAGAGAGTCTTTTATACTCAACAAGAGAGTGTTTTTATATGTCTTGTACAAAGCCCAAGACGGAGGCTAAAAGTGGTTGACTCAACAAGAGAGTCTGAAAAGGTTAGCTCCGCTGGGGAGAATCATTGTACAAAGCCCAAGAGGAGGCTAACTTCGCTGAGGAAGGATCATTATACAAAGCCTAAGAGGAGGCTATCTTACTGTCGAAGGTCACTGAGACTCCTAGGCAGGTCCAAGTTCAGGGAACTCTCATGAGAGAGACCGGGGTTTCTTCCTATGTTTTAAAGGAACTTGAGAATGTCTTTGAGACTCCACGGTCTTAGACTATCCAAGTCTAGAGTTTTCTCTATTGTACTATGCCCTAGAGGAGGCACGGACATTAAGGGATGAGTATCAACCCTACAATGTGTAGCGAGCGATTTTGGACGTGGTTCTTAAGCACTGTCGCTCTGGGGTACTACAGGTCGATTCATTTTTTTATCCTATTAAGATAACTAAGGAAGGGAAATAGATGACTCCAACTAACCCTGCTTTCATACTGAGTTTAAACAGATGACTGTTGGTTTACAGATGCGGTTTAGATTGTGGGCCTCTCTCTGCTTATTTTGTTAAGAATGAAATGACGGGACTTTGGGTTTTTGATTAATATGCTCGCTAAGATTTTTCAATCTTATGCCTACGTATTCCCGTTTAATGATACAGGAAAATCAGAGCGATCGTAGTTCCTCCTATTCTATGGAAGGAAAAAGGTTGTTTTGGTGTCTTGTTCAAAGCCCAAGACGTGAAGCTAAATGTGGTTTATATCTTGTTCAAAGCCCTGTCGCTCCCAGGATTTTCATCCAGGTACAAACGCGAGAGTGGCGCGGAAAAACGAGAGAGTTTTAAGAGCACGAAAAAAATCATCAACCTGAGATGGCACAACTCCACTCCTTGCTTTTGGCTGCGAATGGTGGTTGGGTTGTGCTCTAGAAACCACCAGGAAGAGATTTGTGGAAGCACTTTTGGGAGAACTCCTCTTGGCCGTGAGTTTGAATGAGAAATCCTCTTTTAGGGTTTTCTTGAGAACTCCTCCAACTTCACGTGTATGAACCCTAACCAATGCATGAATAGGCTTAAATACTTAGGGTTATTTCATATCTGATCATTTGGGCTTGGGTAATTGTTTGTTTCATGAGTTTTTGAATTATTTTGTTAAAATGCATTATGTGGAATACTCCTCTCTCCATGCATGTTCACTTAAAAATTCCATGATGGATCACTAGCATTTGGATTGATAATTACACCCCTATGGAACTTGGGCCTTGAAAATAATTGGTTCATGAGTTTTAAATAGTTTGGCATTTTTGAATAATGGAAAATAAGTGAATAATAACCCATGAAATCACTTGATTAAAAAGCCAAAAATACTCCTTGGGGATTGTTCTTGGATGTTGGAACATGTCTTGAAACAATGGAATTGATTATAGGTCATTATGCCCAAAGTTGTGAAAATGGAACCATGAAAAACCCTAAGAACCACTTTGCCTTCTTTTGATCATAACTGGAGTTTCACAAATGATATGGAGATCCACTAGTACTTGTTGGAAAGAGGAGAAAAAGATCTTCAACTTTCATGTTAGAGAAAAATTCATCTGAAGCTTCTTTGATGGTGTAAAGTTAAGTTGAATGAAGTGTAGAAACTTGCCAAAAATGGAAACTTTTCATTATAGGTCACTTTCCAAATTTGGAAACTTTGCACCAACTCCTGATTCCTGACAAATATGTGTGAAACTTGACCCCTGGAGACCATATGAGGATATGAGATCTTAAAATCCCTGAAGAGAACCTCAAAATTTCACAATTGACTTTTCTCCTTTCACTGTTGACATTTCCCCAAATTCAACTGATTTTCAATCCATTGGCTAATTGAACTTCTCCTGAACCAAGCTGATGGACAATCTTCCACCCCTAGGTATTTAGGGACCCAAGGAATACCATGGAATAAAGTCTTGCCCAAAAAATCAGAAATAAACTGACTTTATAGCAAACCCTAGTTTTAGTACCCTCAGTCTAGGAGGAAATAGCACAGTCTCCAAATCCAAATTCCTCTGAATATGATGTGTATCCTCTCCAAAAAAGATAAGATATGTCATTTGGTAATGATAAAATCCCAAGGAGCCTGCCCATTGGAGCAATAAACCCAAGAATTTCAAAACCCTAATTCATGCACTGGTTAGGAGAGTGATTCCACCTGAGATCCCTTGCAACCTGTGAACCCTTGATGAGGTAGTAGACCAGATAGGACTTTACCCTGACCCCATGCTAATGATATGCATACATGATAATGCAAAAATGAAATGAAACATAAGCCAGTTAGTACTAAAGTAAGGAGGGCAAATTTTGGGGTGCAACAGCTCCCCTGTTCAATCAACTTGGTCCTGAAGGTATGATAGCGACGGCTTTCAGACAATCAGGATGCACGGAGATTGAATACCAAAGCACCCGTAAATTTGCAATACTCTGCTGGAGAAATTAGCCAAAAATGTTGTAATGAAACAAACTCCCCCAAGTTATGTCATCTCCGTTGATAAATAGAACTGACAAAGGAATCTCGAAATATGCCATCCCTGCTGATAAAGGGAACCGACAAAAAGAATCTCCAAAAGATCGCTATCCCTGTTGACAAAGAGAACTAGCAAAATAAACTGTCATCCCTGCTGATGAAGGGAAACTAGCGAAAGAAATATCCGAAAGATCGCTATCTCTGCTGATAAAGAAAAACTAGCAATACCAATGCCATCCCTGCTGATAAAGGGATACTGACGAAGAGAATATCCAAAAGATTGCCATCCCTGCTGATAAAAGGGAACTAGCAAAAGAAATGCCATCCCTGCTGATAAAGGGAAACTGACGAAGAGCTATCCAAAAGATCGCTATCTCTGCTGATAAAGAGAAACTAGCAAACTCATGCCATCCCTGCTGTAAAGGGAAACTAGCAAACTGATGCCATCCCTGCTGATAAAGGGAAACTAGCAAAATAAATGCCATCCCTGTTGATAAAGGGAAACTGACGAAAGAAAATCTTCAAAAGCTTGCTATCTCTGCTGATAAAGAGAAACTAGCAAAATAAATGCCATCCCTGCTGATAAAGGGAAACTGACGAAAGAAAATTTTCAAAAGCTTGCTATCTCTGCTGATAAAGAGAAACTAGCAAAATAAATGCCATCCTGCTGATAAAGGGAAACTGGCGAACGAAATCTCCAAAAGATTGCTATCCCTGCTGATAAAGAGAAACTAGCAAAATAAATGCCATCCCTGCTGATAAAGGGAAACTGACGAAAGAAAATCTTCAAAAGCTTGCTATCTCTGCTGATAAATAGAAACTAGCAAAATAAATGCCATCCCTACTGATAAAGGGAAACTGACGAAAGAAAATCTTCAAAAGCTTGCTATCTCTGCTGATAAAGAGAAACTAGCAAAATAAATGCCATCCTTGCTGATAAAGGGAAACTGACGAAGGAAAATCTTCAAAAGATCGCTATCGCTGCTGATAAAGAGAAACTAGCAAAATAAATGCCATCCCTGCTGATAAAGGGAAACTGACGGACGAAAATCTTCAAAAGATTGCTATCTCTGCTGATAAAGAGAAACTAGCAACACCAATGGCGACTTCATTGGGGATAACGTGAAACAAAACTTCTGGTAAGAACGGGATTTCACAAAAGAGAGAGGCCAGACAAACTTCTAACGGACCCATGATCCACAGATAAGATGGCTCTGCCGGGGAAAGGAGAAGTTTAAATAAAAGACTCTGCCGGGGAGCACAAGTATGAGGAACAAAAACCTCCAAAATCTCCTGAGTTGTGCCATCTCTGCTGAGAAAGAGAACTGGCAAAGAAAGTATCAAACCTGGCTTATGCTTCGAATGCAAATGTTTGAATAGCGGGGTAATGCTCCATACGAAATGGAAATGCTATGTGCTTGAGGATGCCATGCAAATGCTTATTATATGCAAAAGGACTACTCCAGCAAAATAAATGCTGAAGAAATGAGGCCAACTCCGCTGGGGATGACAAACTGAACTGTCTCCCACGTCACAAACCCTGCTGAGGAAGTCACACTGAACGGCCTTCCTGATATAACTACTGTTGAAGATGAGCCCGAAAGAACTACCGGTGGCCACACCTGTCTTTTACTGAAAGTAACATTGAAAACCTGAGATTTCTCCTCTGCCGGGGGAGTTGAGAATGAGTGCCAATAACGGAACCGGAAGTTTGTTACTGAAGATTGCCAATAACATCTGGCTCAGAACCTGCTGGGGAAAACAGTCCATAATACCATCCTGCTTGGGGATACTGCTGAACTTAGCCTACTGCAGGGGATAATGACTTTACTCCCGCCTTGCTGGAGATATGACATTGTTGGTGAGAGCACGCTTCCTGACTGGATGGGGAAGGTGAACACCCTGATTCTGTGGGGAAATAACGCCTCGATCTGGAGAGAATACCTCCCACGTCTTCTGCTGGGGGAAGTCTGCTCTGCTGAGGAAAGCTTGACCTGCTGGGGAAGGAGCAGTCTCAATGTTGGGGAGAGCAACCTGCTAGGAAGTACAATCCTGTTGCCCTGCAAGTCAAATAACAACAAAAGAATATGCCACAACCTGGCTATCCTCGTTAACGCCTAAGTAACTTCTACTGCTTTTCGTTATGCTCTGCAAAGCTCCAAATTTTATATGCAATGTTTATCAAAAATATAGGACGTTTTTTACAAACAAAACAGTAAAAGTAAAAGTAAAACAAACAAAGGAAAGCTCTTTGAGTGAAATGAATATTTTATTGAAGAGTGGCCTATGAATAGGCATTTACAATGGGAAGCAATTCCTAGAAAGAGGTAATTGCACAGAATACAAAAAGAAAATACACATGTCGGCAATGTGGGAACAGATATCCACCATGATTCGACTTAGCTATAACCCATACGACTTGCTTATCGACAAACGTCTTGACCTTCGAAGAGACTAACTGTACTGATCCTTTTCTTTCAGAATTTCCAGGTGTTGAAAGTGTTCACAGATCGAATGCAGACCGTAGCCTTTCGCTTATAAATCCCTAATTTTTGCCTGGATCGCCCTTTTCGGGTTTTCAATCCACCGGGATACCCATTTTTGCCAAAGTCGCCTTTTCAGGTTTTCAACTTTGCGGGTTTACACATTTCTTTTTACTTTTTATCCCTAACTTTTGCCCGAACCTTTTCCTTTTTATGGTTCGCCAGGATGCCCCTTTTTGCCTGGACTTTCTTTTTATGTCCAGCGGGTCTCTTTTATGCGAAGTATTTTTTGACTACGTCTGCGTTCACAGGGGAGGTAAAATCTTCGCCATCCATAGTTGAAAGTAGTAAGGCTCCACCAGAGAAAACCTTTCTGACTACATACGGCCCTTCGTAGTTTGGAGTCCATTTGCCCCTGTGATCTGTCTGAGGAGGAAGGATCCTTTTCAAAACCAATTCACCTGTCTGAAAATTCCGAGGACGTACTTTCTGATCAAAGGCGTGCTTCATCCTGCTCTGATACAAACGACCATGTGCAATGGCTGCCAATCTCTTTTCTTCAATGAGGTTCAACTGATCTAACCTGGAGCGTACCCGTTCAGCTTCATCAAGCTTCACATCTTCCAGAACTCTCAAAGATGGAATCTCGACCTCTATGGGTAAAACTGCTTCCATACCGTACACCAATGAAAAAGGGGTTGCCCCAGTTGACGTACGCACCGAAGTACGGTAGCCATGTAGGGCGTAAGGTAACATCTCATGCCAGTCCTTATACGTTACCACCATCTTCTGTACAATCTTCTTGATATTCTTATTTTCCGCCTCAACAACACCATTCATCTTCGGACGGTATGGAGAAGAATTGTGATGCTCGATCTTGAAACTCTGACATAGTTCCTTCATCATCTTGTTATTCAAATTCGAGCCATTATCAGTAATGATTCTCTCAGGGACCCCATAACGGCAGATGATATCCTTCTTTATAAACCGGGCTACCACTTTCTTGGTGACGTTGGCGTACGAGGCTGCCTCCACCCATTTTGTGAAATAGTCAATGGCAACCAAAATGAAACGATGCCCATTGGTAGCAGTAGGCTCAATCTTTCCAATCATATCTATACCCCACATTGCAAACGGCCAAGGAGATGACAACACATTTAGAGGCGTAGGCGGTACGTGCATCTTATTTGCATAAATCTGGCATTTATGGCACTTCCGAGCGTACTTGAAACAATCTGACTCCATAGTCATCCAGTAATATCCTGCTCTCAACAACTTTCTAGCCATGGTGTGTCCACTGGAATGAGTACCGAAAGAACCCTCGTGAACTTCCTCCATCAATGAGCCCGCCTCGTGTTCATCAACACAACGTAGCAAAACCATATCGAAGTTCCTCTTATATAACACATCATCCTTGTTCAGGAAGAAGTTTCCTACCAACCTTCTCAGAGTCTTCTTATCCTTGGTGGAGGCACCCTCTGGATAATCTTGGCTCTTCAGAAAGACCTTAATATCATGATACCTCGGTTTACCATCAGACGCATCTTCAATTGCAAACACAAAAGCCGGTTTATCCAGACGCATGATCCTAATCGACGGAGTTTCATTCCAACGGTTCACCTTATACATGGATGCTAATGTCGCCAACGCATCAGCCATCTGATTCTTAGCTCGGGGCACATGATGAAAATCCACCCTATCAAAGAAAGGTAACAACCTTCTGGCATAGTTGTTATAAGGTACCAAATTTACCTGACGAGTCTCCCACTCTCCTGTAATCTGATTAACTACCAACGCAGAATCACCATAGACATCGAGGTTCTTAATTCTCAAATCGATTGCCTCTTCTAACCCCATGATGCATGCTTCATACTCCGCCTCGTTGTTGGTGCACACGAATGCTAACCGGGCAGTGAAAGGAATATGAGAACCCTTCGGAGTTGTAATGATTGCCCCAATTCCATTACCATATGAGTTGACAGCCCCATCAAAAATCATCTTCCACTGTGATCCAATCTCAGGTCCTTCGTCAGGCAGAGGCTCTTCACAATCCTTCATTTTCAGAAACATAACATGCTCGTCTGGAAACTCAACCTTCATAGGCTGATAATCCTCGACTAGCTGATCAACAAGATATTCTGACAGAACACTTCCCTTAATGGCCTTCTGAGAAACATACTAAATATTGTACTCTGTCAAAACCATCTGCCAACGGGCTATCCTTCCAGAAAGTGCTTGCTTCTCAAACACGTACTTAATCGGATCCATCTTCGAAATCAACAAGGTTGTGTGGTTTCACATATACTGCCTTAGGCGCTTCGCTGCCCAAGCGAGTGCACAACATGTCTTTTCCAGCATAGAGTATCTTGATTCGCAATCAGTGAACTTCTTACTCATGTAGTAAATGGCATGCTCTTTCTTACCCGTCTCGTCGTGTTGACCGAGCACACAACCCATCGAATTCTCAAGAACCGTAAGGTACATAATCAACGGTCTCCCAGACACTGGTGGCATAAGGACTGGAGGTTCCTGCAGATACGTCTTTATCCTTTCGAACGCCTCTCGACAATTTTCATTCCACCTGACCTCTTGATCCTTTCTTAACAACTTGAAAATAGGTTCACATGTAGCTGTCAGATGAGAAATAAACCTGGCAATGTAATTCAACCTCCCCAAGAAACCACGAACCTCTTTCTCTGTTCTTGGCTCAGGCATCTCCTGTATGGCTCTTATCTTTGCAGGATCAACCTCGATACCTCTTTCACTAACAATGAAACCCAGCAATTTACCAGACCTATCGCCGAAGGTGCATTTGTTCGGATTCAATCTCAATCTAAACTTCCTCAACCTTTCAAACAACTTCTGGAGGTTTACCAAGTGTTCTTCCTCTGTCTGTGACTTCGCAATCATGTCATCAACATAGACTTCGATCTCCTTGTGAATCATATCATGAAAGAGAGTCACCATCGCCCGCTGATAGGTTGCCCCGACATTCTTCAATCCAAAGGACATTACCTTGTAGTAAAACGTTCCCTACGGTGTTATGAAAGTAGTCTTCTCCATGTCCTCTGGGGCCATTTTGATTTGGTTATACCCAGAGAAGCCATCCATGAAGGAAAACACAGAATATTGAGCGGTATTGTCCACTAACACGTCAATGTGGGGGAGCGGGAAATCATCCTTCGGGCTCGCCCTATTCAAATCTCGGTAATCAACACACATCCTGACCTTCCCATCCTTCTTAGGTACAGGTACAATATTAGCAACCCACGGAGGATAATTTCTCACGGCAAGAAATCCGGCGTCCAACTATTTCTGAACCTCTTCCGTGATCTTGACGGCCATATCTGGTTTCGTCCTTCTCAACTTCTGCTTGACTGGAGTACAACCCTCTTTAAGGGGCAGCCGGTGTGAAACAATGTCGGTATCAAGTCCGGGCATGTCTTGGTAAGACCAGGCGAAGATATCCACATACTCTCGAAGTAACTCAACCAATCTTCTCTTAACAGTGTCTTCCAGGGCAGCCCCAACCTTTACTTCTCGTTTAACATCCTCGGTTCCCAGATTAACAGTCTCAACTTCCTCCTGATGAGGTAGAATAACCCTTTCCTCTTGTTTCAGTAACCTGGCTAATTCTTCTGGTAAGTCACAGTCTTCGTCAATCTCTTCTTCAGCCTGATAGATGGGATTGTCGAAGTCATATCGAGCCATAGCTAAGTCATGGGTGGAATCTGAACAAAGGAACCTGCATGTTGGATGTTTTATGTTCATTATGAGTGCAACAACAAGAAAACACATTGCCATTTTGATGTGGGTTAATGCAAAAAGTAAAAAAAATAGAAAGGCAGGGATCAAAATATTTGAATGAAAAAAACGTCCTTTATTGATGATAAAAATAGAAAATAAAACATCCAAGCCACACAAATAAATATCACTACGCCTTGGGAAGAGCGTAGGACTCAACATAACAGAAAACAAAAGTAAATTACTCCGGGCGCGTCACTTGGATAACTTTCTCGGAGGACCAGTTGCCTAGACTCTGACCAGGAATGCAGGGACGGATCCATTCATCCATGTCACAATCACTATCTCCTTCATCCTCAATAGCATTGACTCTGTCGAAGAAAACACCGGCACTGGTGAAATGGACTGGACCGTAGAACTTGGGAGGCTCTTCAGAATGCCTAGGTGGCTTGTAACCCAATCCATGAGTATCTTGCTTCCTTTGAACATCAATAACACTGCCCCACTTCTGAGAACCACCAGCTTCAACTATAGCATGCGCCTCTTTGAAAGAGGACATCGGAACTTCTGGTTGTGTGACGACTTCAGGTTGGGCAACCGCCTCAGGCGGAGTGACTGCCTTTGGGGGTTCCTGGGGAATCTTCACAGCTTCAAAGGCTTGGCACAAAGTTTCCTATATCTCACCATCTACCTCTACATACTTGAAGGTCGATAGGTGACTCACCATGATATCTTCTTCACCACAAACAGTCACAACGTGGCCATCCACCATATACTTCAACTTCTGGTGCAGCGTAGAAGTCACTGCCCCAACACCATGGATCCAAGGGCGACCCAATAAACAACTATAGGCAGGCTGGATATCCATTATGTGGAAGGTGGTGTTGAAAATCTCAGGACCGACCTTGATCGGCAGAACTAACTCTCCAAACACTGACCTCTTAGAGCCATCAAAAGCACGTACCACCAAGTCACTTGGTGTACAAATCAACCCACGAGTATCCAACTTCATCAGAGCCTTCTTTGGCAACACATTCAAAGACGACCCAGTATCAACTAACACATGCGACATCAAAGAACCACGACATTCCACTGAAATATGCAGAGCGTTGTTGTGATTCCTCCCAGCCGGAGTCAGATCTAAATCGGTGAAACCCAAACCATTACCAGCATTCACATGAGCCACAACCCCTTCCAACTGATTGACAGATATTTCCTGTGGTACATAAGCCATATTCAGAACCTTCAGCAATGCATTTCGGTGTGCCTCAGAGCACAACAGTAAGGACAGAATGGAAATCTTCGATGGAGTTTGGTGAAGTTGGTCAACAATCTTATAATCACTTTTTCTGATCAACCTCATAAACTTTTCTATATCTTCTGAGAAAGTATCCCCATCTTGCTTTGTCGTAGAGTTATTAGCTTCCTGCCTCTGTACGGACTCATCCATCATCTGTTTACCCTTGTCCTGTCTTGAACTGCCAACTTGATTCTTGGACGGAATAAAGACCCTACCACTCCTAGTGATAGCCCCTGCTTCAACAAGACTTCCAACCCCTGTATTCACAGCTGATGTGTCTTCCAACTCCTGCTTCTTACCATTAACAAACACCTCGGCCCCATAGTTCCATGGGATGGCCTTGGTAGTCTCATACGGGACTGGTCCAGGAACAGTGATAGTGACCGGCGCTGGTCTCGCTGGCGCTGATATAGTTATTGTCTTGAATGGAATTGTTATCGTGGCAACATCAATCTCTCTTTCAGTAGCCTTACTCTGCTTACAACCTCTGTCAAACTGTAATACCCCTTCGTTGATCATTTTCTAAATACCTGCTTTCAATAACTCACAACCGCCTGGCTGCGACACACATCCTACACAGCCTTCATCACAACCGGGAAATACCCCTCCCTTCAACAGTCTTTCCTTCACCACACCCAAGGGAGTTTGGACTTCGTTCACATCTGAAATCAAACTCAAGTCTTCAACGTCTTCAATAATAGCATTGATCTTTGGCACACCGTGATTCGACATCGGGTTCTGATTCACATTTGGGACATCATTGGAGAAGTTGATGGCTTTGGAATCCACCAAATCTTGAACCTTATGCTTAAAAACTTTACAGTTCTCAGTATGATGTCCGGGTGCCCCAGAATGAAACTCACAATGGGCGTTGGCGTCATAGCCGGGAGGCGGATTGCCAGTAGGTGGAGCCAATGTTCTCGTCTGAATTAACTGCAGTTTCAACAAGTGCTGGAATAATTGAGAATAGGACATAGGTGGGGTGTCAAAATTCCTATCCCGCCTATTCTGAGACTGTGATCGGTAAGGAGCCTGATTTTGTTGTTGAGACGCTGCTGGCTGCTGAGGTGCTGCTGGGATAGTTACAGAAGCCACCTGCTGATTGTAGTTCTGACGAGGTCCATCTCTACCACGATATGATGACACGGAATTTGTATCTCCCTCTTTCTTCTTATAACCATTGGCATAAGGCTTCTTACTTCCTCCAGATGAGGACCCATCACTGCCCGATATCTTTCCCGCCTTGATTCCGCTTTCCACCATTTCCCCTACCAAGATCAAGTCAGCAAACTTTCCAGTCATACACGGTACCAACTTTTCATAGTAGTGACCCTGCAAGATGGCCATAAACATAGTTATCATTTCACGCTCCAACATGGGAGGCTGAACCCTCGCTGTCAGTTCACGCCACCTCTGAGCGTACTCCTTGAAGCTCTCATTGTTCTTTTATGACAGATTCTGCAGCTGTGTTCTGTTAGGAGCCATATCAGTGTTATATTGGTAATGTCTGATAAATGCCCCTGCCAGATCTCTCCAACTACGCACATCCTTCCTTTCCAGTTGCATGTACCACTCCAGGGATGCCCCAGATAGGCTATCTTGGAAGCAATGCATCATCAGCTTTTCATTCTTCGCATATGCAGCCATCTTGCTTGCATACGCCCTGACGTGGGTCCTCGGACAAGTCATACCATTATACTTCTCGAAAGTGGGAGTCTGAAACTTGTGTGGAATAACAACGCCTGGAACCAGCCCCAAATCCTCTAGATCCATTCCCACAGAATCCTGATTCACAACACCCCTTAGCTGTTCCTCAATCAACCGGATCCTCTGATCCTGATCAGTCTGGGGGCCAGCATCCCCACCTGGCAAAGAAAATACATCATCCTGAACATCATCATACTGATGACCTTGAACTGCGCCAGTACCAATACCACCTCCCCCAGCATTTTCAGCTCCGCCAGGAGGAATCACAAAACTAGAAACAGGAACACCTCCGCCAGTAGGACCATTCTGACCATTATCAGTAACACCAGTCTGAAGTCCTCCATGAAGGACACCATCATTATCAACCCTCGCAATCAGTGGCTGAACGAGAGTTCTCAATTGTTCTTGTCCCTGAGCAACCCCTTGCATTAATTCCATGAATTGGTTCATGCGAGTCCGCATCTCAATGATCTCATTCTGTAGCTGATCCATGAGTCTCTTCTGATTCTGTCTGGTAGGATACCGGTGAATATGCTGATCTGTAATTCTGAGATGAGAACAAGATAAGAATACCGGAGATAAACACCTGTCATGCTAAATGATTATGCAAAATGATTATGAATATGCAAATGCAAATGGACGTGTTTGAAAATTCACAGGGCGATCCACCCCTTGATTCCGGTTTAATAACAAGATATAATGGAACTTCTGCTCATATATTAAGAAAACCAGAGAAAAGCCAAATGTCGACAATCACAAATCCGAGATAACAAGTCTGAATATAAAAGCCATAGGTCCCAACCAACAAGCCTGGTGGTGATCCACATACAATGAAAGAAGACAGAAAACTAAGGCATATCATCAAAGTTTACAAGCGTCAATCCCCCCATCCATTATGCTTTCTACACCAGTCTTGAATCTCCTTGAACAGCTTTCTGGTATCGGGATGCTTCGGCCTCTGAATTAGCCCTTGAATGAGAAGGTCTCTCCTGTGTATGATCCCATCCAAGTATCTGCAATGTAATTCCCAGGCGTCTTCTCCAGAAACACCCTCCACGCTAGGACCCTCATGTCTAGGTTTCTTCACTTCAGCTTGGACTTTTAGTTCTTCCATGGAGGCTATGGCTTCATTGAGTTGACCCTCGACTACTTGTCTCTTGAATATCCCTGATAAGATCTCGGCGTCTTTCTTCACTAGTCATCTTCCTTTCTCTTATTCTCAGCCATGGCAGTTTCTTGGTGATCATTGAACTTGTGAATCTTCAACAAAGCCTTGCCTAATTCCTCCTCCTTGGTCCTGAGAACGTTACTGATACCATCCAAAGCTTGTTTCATTCTTTCTCTGGATGTGACCATGTCAGCAAGCTCTTTTTCTGCTTTAGCAAGGAGCTCTGTCTTCAACTTGGCGGTATGAACAACTTCACCCCGCTCATGCTTCCACCGATAAATTTCTCTCTTTAGCTCACTATTTTCTTCCCGCAAACTTTCCTTTTCAGCCCATAATTTGTTATACTTCTCCAACTCAACGGTGGTAGGAGGCTCGATCACCAAAGGGTACAAAGGTGGTTCTACCGGGAATGGAAGAAGCTCATCTTCTACTCTCTTCTTAATCCACTCTTTATAGGGAGGGAAAGCCCGATTGTTACTCTTTCCGAATGGAATTTTACCCTTCTTGGTCACCTGTTTCCAAGCATTCACCACTTTCCTTATCAACCCTTGATCCTTAATACCATTGAAGAACAAGGACTCACTGACATCTCGCTCTTCGGGTGGATTCTTCAAAGGATAGCCAAATTGTCTGATAGCTAGGGAGGGATTATAGTTAATTCCACCTTTCCTCCCTATCAAGGGAACATTAGGGAATTCTCCGCTTTTGCAAATAATCTCCATTCCTAGCAAGTCACGATTAATCCAAACAATGTTATCAGCAGTCAAGCCCATAACCCTCTTAGACCACTTCAGAGAATCTTTCGTATCAACGAAAGTGCCAGATTCAGGGAGACGACTCAGAAACCAAGTAGCTAAGAGCGGCGCACAGCAACTCACAGTTTTCCCACGCCTATTCTCATTCTTATAGTGAACTGAATGATACACATCACCTAGCAGGGTAGGTATAGGATTCTTCGAAATAAAGATTTTGACGACATGCATATCCACCAGATCAGGAATATTCGGAAATAGGACAATCCCATTGATGCACATAGCTAGGATAGCTTGGAAAGCAGTCCAGTTCTTCTCTTTGACATGTATGCAAGCCTGATCAAACAAGAACTTCAACAAGAAACCCTTAACTCCTTGTTTTTCTGCAATATTACTGTTAAGAACGAATTCATCAATATGAAGAGCAACAGCCATATCTTTCACCCCGGGGTGTTCTTCAGAAAAGAAAACTATATCATGACCGATAGGAATTCCCAAAATAAATGAGAACTCCTCCAACGTTGGGGCCCAGGATGTAGTCTGGGAAAGTGAAGCAACGCAGAGACGGATCGTAAAACTGAAGGAGTGTGTGAATGGCATCCTTCTCATACTGGGAGATATTATAGACAAATTTCAGAAGTCTTCCATACCTTCCACTGAACTCTGTACGAACTCCGGAACCAGCCATATTAATCAGCTTATGAATTAGTGTCAAAGTCGGTTCTGGGAATGAATAAGCGACAGTCTTCTTTCTCTAAACATCCATGCTGAAGTAACCTCAAAAAACCAGAATCAAGAGTAAGATGCAAGCCCTGAAAAATGTCAAACATATCAGAATGCAAGAAAAATGATATGCTCATGCAAACATGGGGTCAAGGCACACTGCTGGATGTGCTGTGCTGTTAGCTGAACGAGAACCCAAAAAACCAGAACTCTGTACCACTGAGGAACCCAAATAATCAGACACTAATGAGAAATCCAGAAAAAATAGGGTAGGTTGAAGGTTTTCGGTTACCTGCAAACCTGCAAACGCCCATCCCCTCTCACATGTGGGTACTAGGATGTTCAGTATCCCGGGCTCTCAGGTCGAGAAATGATGATACGTTCACCATTTTTGGTTTGGCGTCATCATCAATCGAGGAGGCCTCAACTGATTCTCCAAAAGCGGAAGGTCCTCAGCTTTGGCACTAAGGTCGAGAAACAATAGTACATTCATCCCTCGGGGTACAGTACTAAAGTCAATCGAGGAGTGCCTCCACTGATTCTATTCAAAAACGTAGGGGCCATCCTATGCGAGTTCCAAAGCGGGCCCTCGGGTGCGAATGGGTTTGCCACAGGATATGGTCTGCCACTGTCACCACTAAAGAGGGATGTTTCCACTAAGGTCCTCGATGACCGGTCACCAGAGTCGACAGCTCTCTAGATCAACACCCCAACATGCACAAGACACACACGTTAGAATGCATCCCAAGATAGCCTCGTCTGGTTGTGAATTTCGTGAACACACAAACGTACCAAGCGGGCACGTAGGTCCCACTACTTTCCACTCTAGTCCTAGGGTATTCTCAAGCCTTGGTATTGGGCTTATCTCTCAGACATGACAGTAATAGAAAATGAAATGCGGAAAATGCGGTAAAAATAAAATAAAATACAACACATAAAGCAAAACAAAACACAAAACACCCAAAGAAAACAAAGACAAACAAGCGCTAGGATTGACTCGCTTAGGGATGGACCAGCATAGGTCAACCAATTCCCCAGCAGAGTCGCCAGCTGTCGCTCCAGGATTTTCATCCAGGTACAAACGCGAGAGTGGCGCGGAAAAACAGAGTCGTCAGCCGTGTAAATTTATCCCAAGAGAGGGAAAGGGAACACCGCATAAACCTTAGGAAGGGGGAAAGGAATTGTCATCACAACCATAATCTGGGTTCGGGAGTCGGTTACGCGAGGGGAAGGTGCTAGCACCCCACGCGTCCATCGTACTCGATGGGATCCACGCTTGTTTTCTATTCTAAGGGTGAGTCATACTATCATCTAGGGATGTACTAAAACGGACAGGGAAAGACAAAGACCAACTCGGTAGGACGTCGACGTCCTAGACCTACGTACCCCCTTGTGCAATGGGGAATTCAGAGCCAACGTAGTTCGGACCAAGTTCTTTTTTGTGTTTTTTATGAGCGACGTTATGTTCGCGTCCGGCAGTTAGGGTCGATGCCTGTTTGCGACTCAGACGGAAGGTAACGTGCCCTTTTTGAAAATAGCCTTTAAGTTTGACAATCCCGAAGGACAAAAAAGTTTGAAGTTGGGTTTGTGTTTTTTTAGGACAGAAGTGGCTTAAGTTAGTTCCTAAGTTGCATTGCACCAAAGTCTAGGGCACAGGGGTAAATACTTAACGCATCGTCCCAAGACAGAACGCTCGCTAAGCACTCTAGAAAGATGAGAGGAAGCCCCTCATTTCTCATTCCCCATACTTAAGGCTCGTGCGCAATACACCTTATTATTATTAAGTGTTTTAAAGAAATTTGAGATGAGAAGAGAGAAGACACGAGGGTAACTCTAAGGGGGACTATGAATCCTACAGTTATCATGCATGGGTGACCTACGGTTCGTGAGGTTTGACGACAACCTAAATCCTAAAGGAAAGAGATGAGAGAAGGAGAGAATAGTAAAGGTGAATATGGATGCTTATCCGTACCCCTTAAAGAACTTACCTTAATCCCTGCATAAAAGGTTAGTGAGAAACAAACATAAGTAAGAGAAATGAGGTGAATGAAAATCACACAATGGCAAACAACAATGATTATCATCCAAACATGAATCAAAGAAACAAAGAAACAGCCCCAAAGCAAATGGCACAAGTGCCTTTTCAAACAGATAATCATACAAAGTCAAGGATGCGCCTGCAAGAAAATCTCAAGTGAAAACAAATCAGATAATTTAAAAAAGTGACTCCTAAAATTCCCAAATTAAACATTAAGTTTCCTCAACCAGAGGAAAACAACATATCAAAAGTCCCTGCAAAAAATCAAGGTATTAGTCATCCAAATAATTGGGCAGAGTTCAGATGGGAATTAGGGCTCACTGGGCCAAAGGGAAGGACCTAAATACAATATGAAATAAATTTAAAAATGAAAGGAAAATATTTTTATGCACTTTAGAATGTTAATGAATGAATGCAAAAGGATCGGATCAAAAATATTTTACAGAGGCAGAGAGATAAAATAAAGAAATTTAAGTATGCACGAGATGTGTAATGCAAAAAAGAAATTTAGAAAATAATTAATTAGGATGATGAAAATAAAATAAAAATAAAAATAAAATTTGTAAAATTTTTATAAATTAATAAAGATGATGTATGAATTTTATGGGAATTTTAAAATGCAAGAATGTATTTTAAAAAATATAAAAATGAAAATGTAATAATAAAAAATAAAAATGAGAAAATAGTATTGGGGGGGGGGGGGGGGGGGGTACGAACAGTAAGGACTTTATGTTGAAAATGAGATTGGGCTGGTGATGGGGGGTGTGAGTAGCGAAGCGTAGCGAAGCCCGCCCACTAATTGATCAGAAAAAAAAAAAAGAAAAATGAGGAGGGCTTACCGTGTTCGTGCCATGTGCCAGGCACGTGAGTTTTTAATTCGCTGGCAGGCTGTGGATCGTTTGATTCATGAGACGGTTCATGGTCAGTCAACGAAAATAAAAGTATGCCAAATAAAAACATATAATTGGAGGAGCATGGTAGTTAGTGTAGGATAATAAACACACGATCACAAAATAAAAATCAGAAAAAAAAATAAAACAAAAATATGTGGCACGCTGTGGACCGTCGAATTCATGGATCGGACGGCTGGGAAGTCATCTTCCCCCTTCAAACCCTCGCCGGACTGGTTCGCCGGCCACCACCGCCGGAGCTAGGGCTCCGCCACCTTCTCCAGCCACCTGTGATCAAAACAACACCAAAAAACGCAAGGGGGTACACTATCCGACCCAGAAAATCATCAGGAATTCAAATATTCAATCAAAAAATGCAAACGACGCATGGATGAAGAGAATCGAAGGAAATATGCTTAGGGTTCAAAACTTTAAATCAACATTCCAAGCAATCCACACGTCCAAATTCAAAACCAAATACATCAGTATGATCAGCAATCATCACACATCAACATGGACATAAAAAGAGAGAGTTTTAAGAGCACAAAAAAATCATCAACCTGAGATGGCACAGCTCCACTCCTTGCTTTTGGCTGTGAATGGTGGTTGGGTTGTGCTCTAGAAACCACCAGGAAGAGATTTGTGGAAGCACTTTTGGGAGAACTCCTCTTGGCCGTGAGTTTGAATGAGAAATCCTCTTTTAGGGTTTTCTTGAGAACTCCTCCAACTTCACGTGTATGAACCCTAACCAATGCATGAATAGGCTTAAATACTTAGGGTTATTTCATATCTGATCATTTGGGCTTGGGTAATTGTTTGTTTCATGAGTTTTTGAATTATTTTGTTAAAATGCATTATGTGGAATACACCTCTCTCCATGCATGTTCACTTAAAAATTCCATGATGGATCACTAGCATTTGGATTGATAATTACACCCCTATGGAACTTGGGCCTTGAAAATAATTGGTTCATGAGTTTTAAATAGTTTGGCATTTTTGAAAAATGGAAAATAAGTGAATAATAACCCATGAAATCACTTGATTAAAAAGCCAAAAATACTCCTTGGGGATTGTTCTTGGATGTTGGAACATGTCTTGAAACAATGGAATTGATTATAGGTCATTATGCCCAAAGTTGTGAAAATGGAACCATGAAAAACCCTAAGAACCACTTTGTCTTCTTTTGATCATAACTGGAGTTTCACAAATGATATGGAGACCCACTAGTACTTGTTGGAAAGAGGAGAAAAAGATATTCAACTTTCATGTTGGAGAAAAATTCTTCTGAAGCTTCTTTGATGGTGTAAAGTTAAGTTGAATGAAGTGTAGAAACTTGCCAAAAATGGAAACTTTTCATTATAGGTCACTTTCCAAATTTGGAAACTTTGCACCAACTCCTGATTCCTGACAAATATGTGTGAAACTTGACCCCTGGAGACCATCTGAGGATATGAGATCTTAAAATCCCTGAAGAGAACCTCAAAATTTCACAATTGACTTTTCTCCTTTCACTGTTGACATTTCCCCAAATTCAACTGATTTTCAATCCATTGGCTAATTGAACTTCTCTTGAACCAGGCTGATGGACAATCTTCCACCCCTAGGTATTTAGGGACCCAAGGAATACCATGGAATCAAGTCTTGCCCAAAAAATCAGAAATAAACTGACTTTATAGCAAACCCTAGTTTTAGTACCCTCAGTCTAGGAGGAAATAGCACAGTCTCCAAATCCAAATTCCTCTGAATATGATGTGTATCCTCTCCAACAAAGATAAGATATGTCATTTGGTGATGATAAAAGCCCAAGGAGCCTGCCCATTGGAGCAATAAACCCAAGAATTTCAAAACCCTAATTCATGCACTGGTTAGGAGAGTGATTCCACCTGAGATCCCTTGCAACCTGTGAACCCTTGATGAGGTAGTAGACCAGATATGACTTTACCCTGACCCCATGCTAATGATATGCATACATGATAATGCAAAAATGAAATGAAACATAAGGCAGTTAGTACTAAAGTAAGGAGGGCAAATTTTGGGGTGCAACAGCTCCCCTGTTCAATCAACTTGGTCCTGAAGGTTTGATAGCGACGACTTTCAGACAATCAGGATGCACGGAGATTGAATACCAAAGTGTAATACCCTAAATTTTGACCACTTAGATTTCCCATCATTGTGAAAATCATCATCACAATATGGATGTACCTTTATGCTTCATTAGTCTCCCCAAAGATGGGTGAGCAACCAATACAATCAAAATTAGGGTTTCAAGCCCTCTCTGAGTGCTTAGACAAAGGATCAATCAAGAAATGACATGATCTTCAACTTGTCTAATCTCTCAAACATCCACAATGGATAAAAAAGGACTCCCACTTCAAGGATTAAGCACAAAGCTGCTCCCTTCTAGGTGGATCAAGTCTCAGGATCGACAGTGTCACCAAATTAGGGTTTTGGTCGACCAGGGCCTCCAGATGGAAATTTTCATCTGGGCACAAGGCAATGATCCAAAACATGACCTAATATACTTCATGGAACCTCATGAACCCATGCATCAAGTCAATTTTGCCTCAGGGGATGCATTCATTAAAAATCAGGAATTAGGGTTTCTTGACCTAATTCACCCCTAAGTTGACTTTTGGGACAAACCATGAGCCAAGACCTCAAGAGATGATTTGAGGGTCTCTAATATACCATATTGATCCATTTGGAACAATGGATTGATCCAAGAAGCTTGAGCAACAAGTCTCAATTTCATCTGCACCACAATTAGGGTTTTAAGAGAAAAGTCAACTGTAACTTTGACTTTTGATCAGGACATGCTCCCAAACCCTAATACATGATTGAATATACCCTATGACACCCATGGAACATGTCCATCAAGTTTGATTTAGGTCAAGGACATGATTTCCTGAAGAATTGCACAGTTTGGAATTCATCTTATAAAAAGTCAACTGTGCACAAAAGTCAACTTTGACTTTTTGAGATTTTTCACCAAAATGGATTTTTAACCCTAAAATGATGTTAATGTGTGATTTGAATCATCATTCATCAAGAAAAATCAAGAAAAGTGAGATAACTTGTAAAAGGGGTAACCATAAAACTTAGAAATTTTTCTAAGTTAAAAATAAAGTGGCAAAGGTACCAACTTTGGAGGACCATAACTCCTAAACCACAAGGCCATTTTTTCTCATCCAAATATGGATTTATAGCCCTCATTATCACCTACAAAAACTTCAACTACAAGTCATTCCAATTCATTAAGGATTTTGAGTTATGGAGTGATCAAAGTGGCTGAAAAGTGAAAATGTCACTTTTTCCAACACTTAGTGAAATTTTCACTAAGTCAGATTCTGCCTCACTTTTTGCCAAATGTAGGGGGATTTTTCACTTGGAATCAAAAGAGATCAAAACCAAACTTGTTCAAACAGTTGTTGTATCATGTAAGAGCTTTCCAAAATGGCCAAGAACATTTCCAAATTCAACCTACATCATGAGATACAACATTGGCAAGTTGCCTTGCTGAAATCTGTCAAAGCAAGGCAGGATTTGCAACTTAGGTCGATTTGCCAAAATCAGCCAAATTCAATTGCTCCAATCCACTTGGACACCTCAGAGGATTGAATCTAAAGGGGACAATCACTGAGCCAAGCCTCCAAGGTCCAAGGAACAAGGAATATCATGTTGAACCTAGAGTTGCCAAAGTAGGGACAAGACTTCAAATTTGGAATGAGGCATTCAATGAAACCATCAAGGTGGCATGGACTGAGCCATTCTCATCTGAAATCAGTCAAGACTTATCCAAGACCAAGGGGACCAAAGCTCTGTGCCCTAACCTCTAGTCAATGGCTAGAGGAGACTTGCATTTTCATTTTCCAACATTGGCCAAACCTACTTACCAGCTGCCATGCACTATTCCTTGCAAAACAAACTTGCTCTACTATAAATAGAGCTCAATTGTGGTCAGTTTGAGTACACCAAAGCCATCTAACAGATGCTTTCCTCAAAATCTCTTTCTCTTGGCAAAAATGCCTTTCTTAGCAAGGTAGCTATCGGGTTTTGAGTTTGAGAGCAATTCCAATCAAACCAATCACTCACACACCTCACATACATCATATATGAGCTGATCAAACACTCACATAACATCTGGAACATCAAAATCTCAAAATCACTTGCCATCCACACAAGTTTGAAGTGAAGTTGCAGCTGAGATGCCATAAACTGATCCAGTCCATTTCAATTCAATCCAAGTGTTCAAACACACTCCATATGGTGTAGGAAAGCTGTCCAGATCATCACAACTTGTCTGTAACACCTCCAACTCAAAATCACATCTGCTATTGCTGTCACGACTTGAAGGTAAGCACATACTTGGTCATCTCTCAATCTATGCATATTTCCTCGCACAATAATTTGGCCATATGTTCATAATCATGCATGGAATGTTTTCCCTCAATTAATTGCATTGTTTGAATCGTGTATCAAAAATCCTAGCCTTCATGCAGAAATTAGGGTTCTTGAGGTCTCTTCGTGATTTCTTGTTGTATGTTTAATTTAAATGAAATTAAAGTACATAGACATGATCGTGAGGTTGAGACGAGCATAATGATATGTGGATTACATGATATGATTAAGTATTCATGGAGATTGGATAGAAAATACAAATCTGAGAAACCAAGAACACGCGCGTGTTCTTCAGCCTGTTCTTGGCGCCATTTTTAGAAATTCAAATATTTGAATTTTGTGATTTTGTTTAATTGATTCAAAAATTAATTTCTCTCTGAGTTTTAATGATTTTGAGTTGATTCTTTTTTTAATAATTCACAAAAATGTTAAAATATTTTATTTTCACAAAAAATCCCAAAAATATTATTTATTTCATATAATTGATATTTTTGCAAAGAATTAATATTTTAATTGTTTTTGGCATTTTAAATATTTTTTCTACATTGATTTTGCAACTTTTAATGCTTTCTAATTATTTTGTAGGTCAATACTTAATTTTTGAAGCATTAATCCAAGATCACAATTTATTTTCCATGTGTTAAACAATTTTTGATCATTTTAATTGAATTTTTATTCAATTAAATACATTTTGAAAACAAATTAGGGTTTTGGATTAATTCAACCCTCATAAATCATTAAAAACACTTTGTGCCTCTATTAGAGTGTAAGACCCAATCCCTCTTTTAACCAAAACATTTTAGGCCTCACTTATTGTATAAGTCCCTCTGCGTTAAAAGAAAACTTCGGCGCGATCGCCATTTTTTAAACGAAAAATCATTTGGGCCTACCCTCGTGTTATAAGCCCCACTCTTTTTCTTTAAACCTTTTTGGGCCTCTTGAGAGAGTGTAAGACCCATCCCTTTGTACAGAAAACCTTTTTGGGCCCCAGTCACTTGCATAAGTCCCGCTGTACAAAGTTAAACAGTGCGCTCACTAATAAAACCCTGGGCCTCTCCTTGAGCTGTAAGCCCCAAATCTTTCTTTTTCAAAGCACTTTCTCCTTTGATTTTGAATATACTATTGTTTTCAATCTTTCTTTATTGAACAACTAACCAAACAGCATGGAAGCACTACAACCGAGTAAGTTGTTATCGCTTTCATTTACTGCTTTCATATTATAAACTGTATTGTGGGGCTGCTCACTGTAAGTCTCCTTTCATAAACTCATATCTACTGTGTAATAATAGTATAGATATTTCGAGTTTCCCCGGAAACTACGTCTAGAACTAAGTGACGCCGTTTCATTTATTCGTAGAAATAGACGCCTAGATCCCCAATAGGAGCACCAGATACAGTCTTCTCTTCG
This sequence comes from Lathyrus tuberosus, assembly GCA_022829125.1. Classification (NCBI taxonomy): domain Eukaryota; kingdom Viridiplantae; phylum Streptophyta; class Magnoliopsida; order Fabales; family Fabaceae; genus Lathyrus; species Lathyrus tuberosus. The sequence continues at coordinate 17,388,929 of JALAZF010000012.1, read as the reverse complement.
GCTGTCCTCCTTAGGAATCGTCAAGAAGCTCTACTCCCCAAGATGAATGTATTCTCCGTGAATGGCATCTTTGAGTTTCTTCCAAATTCTCGAACTTTCCTGACTTGATCTATTCCTTGTGGATAGCTTGCCTTGAATGTCTCGGGGTTTGGGTACCCACTACGGTCATAATCTTGGACCTTAACTAAGGAACCCTCTTTAAAAGCTAGAAGTCGCTGGATAGTAAACCTCGCACGTTTACCAGTGGTTTTTATCTCTAAAAGAGTTATCTCTCCTAATGGAAAGGAGATGATAGACCCACGGGCTTCTTAAAAGCATCGGCCTCCTCTTGGGCATTATTCAAGGACACTACGGCTTCTTAGAAGTATTCACAGCCTCCTCTTAGGCTTCGTATAATGATCTCTTCCTTCGGGAATGATAGCTTCCTCTTGGGCTTCATACAAGGACCCGTCGGCTTCTTAAAAGTTTCCAGCCTCCTCTTGGGCTTCGTACAAATTGTCCCGACGACCTCCTAGAGGTATAGGAACAGAACCTAGTCATCCTCATAGAACAGTCCTTTCATAGAGTCTACTACTGTTTCTCCAAGCATAGTACAAAAGATAAAACTCTAGACTTGGACAGTCTAACTTCCTTGAGTCTCAAAGACATTCTCAAGCACCCTTCGTTAAATAGGGAGGAAACCCGCAGACTCGGACAGTCTCAATACCCTTTGCATTTCCCGTTTCCTCAAAGAGAAGGAAATATCCCTGATCCTCAAATCAAATCACTGAGTACAGTGTTGCTCATATAAGAACTGATTTTTTCTTTTAAAATCAGTATATTGGATCCGTCACTCAACTGAATCATCCCTTTTCGCCTCCATCTCGGGCTTTGTACGAGATACAAAAAGGTTCTTATTGAGCCAAACAAACAATAGCCTCCATCTCGGGCTTTATACGAGATACCCAAAAGACTCCATCGTCGGGTAAAAAACTTTTAGCCTCTCTCTCGGGCTTTGTACGAGACACAAAATAGCCTCCTCTTAGGCTTTGTATAATGATTTTCCTAGCGGAAATTAGCCTCCTCTTAGGCTTTGTATAAGAAAACCACTGGTTGATCCAATCAACCTTTTAGCATCAAAGTCGTGCCTCGTTCACAGTATACAAACATCAACAACTCCTTTCTCTTCATCTAATCGCTGTAAGCGGCAAGCCTCTGGATCATCTACATCCATGCCACTGTCCCTCTTTTAGCATGAGAAATTCCTAAGGAAAGATGGCATTGCTCTACACTGAGTTAAAGTCTTCTCCTTCAGGTTAAAACCCTTCGGAAATTATGGCATTGCTCGGATCCGCGTATCCCAGTTAAAGTAATTCTCCTTCTCCCCTCTTTAGAGATGACAAATTCTCTCTAAAGCCGAGGTCTTTCAGCTTCACGTCTTAGGCTTTGAACAAGACACAAATAGACCTTTCAGCTTCACATCTTGGGCTTTGAACAAGATACAAACCACCTTTCGCTTCACGTCTTGGGCTTTGAACAAGACACCAAAAACCAATTTCCTCCCATAGAATAGGAGGAACTACGAACGCTCTGATTTCCCTGTTTCGGTAAACGGGAATACGTAGGCATAAGATCGAAAGAAAAGATCTTAGCGAGCGCAATCAACAAAAAACCCAAATCCCATATCTCCATCAATTAAAAGCAGTATTTCAAAAGCACCAGTCCTAACATCCTAATCCTTGTTCCCTGCTAGAAAGTCCTAGAAAGAAAGAAAACCGTATTGGCGAAAATACAAATAACCAGTACAAGGCCCCCCCACATTGATAGCATCCGTAACCTAACAGACCGCTGTTTAAACTCAGTATGCAAGCAGGGTTAATTGGAGACATCTATTTCCCTTCCTTATTCAGCTCACAATAGGATAAAAAATAAATCGACCTGTAGTCAAAGCTCAAACCGCAGAGAGCGACCAGCGCTTAAGAATCGCGTTCAAAATCGCTCGCTACACAAAGAACCCAGAAATTTGCAATACTCTGCGGGAGAAATTAGCCATAAATGTTGTAATGAAACAAACTCCCCCAAGTTACGTCATCTCCGTTGATAAAGAGAACTGACAAAGGAATCTCGAAATATGCCATCCCTGCTGATAAAGGGAACCGACAAAAAGAATCTCCAAAAGATCGCTATCCCTGCTGACAAAGAGAACTCGCAAAATAAACTGTCATCCTTGCTGATGAAGGGAAACTAGCGAAAGAAATATCCGAAAGATCGCTATCTCTGCTGATAAAGAAAAACTAGCAATACCAATGCCATCCCTGCTGATAAAGGGAAACTGATGAAGAGAATATCCAAAAGATTGCCATCACTGCTGATAAAGGGGAACTAGCAAAAGAAATGCCATCCCAGCTGATAAAGGGAAACTGACGAAGAGCTATCCAAAAGATCGCTATCTCTGCTGATAAAGAGAAACTAGCAAACTGATGTCATCCCTGCTGATAAAGGGAAACTAGCAAACTGATGCCATCCCTGCTGATAAAGGGAAACTAGCAAAATAAATGCCATCCCTGCTGATAAAGGGAAACTGACGAAAGAAAATCTTCAAAAGCTTGCTATCTCTGCTGATAAAGAGAAACTAGCAAAATAAATGCCATCCCTGCTGATAAAGGGAAACTGACGAAAGAAAATCTTCAAAAGCTTGCTATCTCTGCTGATAAAGAGAAACTAGCAAAATAAATGCCATCCCTGCTGATAAAGGGAAACTGGCGAACGAAATCTCCAAAAGATTGCTATCCTTGCTGATAAAGAGAAACTAGCAAAATAAATGCCATCCCTGCTGATAAAGGGAAACTGACGAAAGAAAATCTTCAAAAGCTTGCTATCTCTGCTGATAAAGAGAAACTAGCAAAATAAATGCCATCCCTACTGATAAAGGGAAACTGACGAAAGAAAATCTTCAAAAGCTTGCTATCTCTGCTGATAAAGAGAAACTAGCAAAATAAATGCCATCCTTGCTGATAAAGGGAAACTGACGAAGGAAAATCTTCAAAAGATCGCTATCTCTGCTGATAAAGAGAAACAAGCAAAATAAATGCCATCCTTGCTGATAAAGGGAAACTGACGAAGGAAAATCTTCAAAAGATCGCTATCTCTGCTGATAAAGAGAAACTAGCAAAATAAATGCCATCCCTGCTGATAAAGGGAAACTGACGGACGAAAATCTTCAAAAGATTGCTATCTCTGCTGATAAAGAGAAACTAGCAACACCAATGGCGACTTCACTGGGGATAACGTGAAACAAAACTTCTGGTAAGAACGGGATTTCACAAAAGAGAGAGGCCAGACAAACTTCTAACGGACCCATAATCCACAGATAAGATGGCTCTGCCGGGGAAAGGAGAAGTCTAAATAAAAGACTCTGCCGGGGAGCACAAGTATGAGGAACACATCCCTCCAAAATCTCCTGAGTTGTGCCATCTCTGCTGAGAAAGAGAACTGGCAAAGAAAGTATCAAACCTGGCTTATGCTTCGAATGCAAATGTTTGAATAGCGGTGTAATCCTTCATACAAAATGGAAATGCTATGTGCTTGAGGATGCCATGCAAATGCTTATTATATGCAAAAGGACTACTCCAGCAAAATAAATGCTGAAGAAATGAGGCCAACTCCGCTGGGGATGACAAACTGAACTGTCTCCCACGTCACACACCCTGCTGAGGAAGTCACACTGAAAGGCCTTCCTGATATAACTACTGCTGAAGATGAGCCCGAAAGAACTACCGGTGGCCACACCTGTCTTTTACTGAAAGTAACATTGAAAACCTGAGATTTCTCCTCTGCCGGGGGAGTTGAGAATGAGTGCCAATAACGGAACCGGAAGTTTGTTACTGAAGATTGCCAATAACATCTGGCTCAGAACCTGCTGGGGAAAACAGTCCATAATACCATCCTGCTTGGGGATACTGCTGAACTTAGCCTGCTGCAGGGGAGAATGACTTTACTCCCGCCTTGCTGGAGATATGACATTGTCAGTGAGAGCACGCTTCCTGACTGGATGGGGAAGGTGAACACCCTGATTCTGTGGGGAAATAACGCCTCGATCTGGAGAGAATACCTCCCACGTCTCCTGCTGGGGGAAGTCTGCTCTGCTGAGGAAAGCTTGACCTGCTGGGGAAGGAGCAGTCTCAATGTTGGGGAGAGCAACCTGCTGGGAAGTACAATCCTGTTGCCCTGCAAGTCAAATAACAACAAAAGAATATGCCACAACCTGGCTATCCTCGTTAACGCCTAAGTAACTTCTACTGCTTTTCGTTATGCTCTGCAAAGCTCCAAATTTTATATGCAATGTTTATCAAAAATATCGGACGTTTTTTGCAAACAAAACAGTAAAAGTAAAAGTAAAACAAACAAAGGAAAGCTCTTTGAGTGAAATGAATATTTTATTGAAGAGTGGCCTGTGAATAGGCATTTACAATGGGAAGCAATTCCTAGAAAGAGGTAATTGCACAGAATACAAAAAGAAAATACACATGTCGGCAATGTGGGAACAGATATCCACCATGATTCGACTTAGCTATGACCCATACGACTTGCTTATCGACAAACGTCTTGACCTTCGAAGAGACTAACTGTACTGATCCTTTTCTTTCAGAATTTCCAGGTGTTGAAAGTGTTCACAGATCGAACGCAGACCATAGCCTTTCGCTTATAAATCCCTAACTTTTGCCTGGATCGCCCTTTTCGGGTTTTCAATCCACCGGGATACCCATTTTTGCCAAAGTCGCCTTTTCAGGTTTTCAACTTTGCGGGTTTACACATTTCTTTTTACTTTTTATCCCTAACTTTTGCCCGAACCTTTTCCTTTTTATGGTTCGTCGGGATGCCCCTTTTTGCCTGGACTTTCTTTTTATGTCCAGCGGGTCTCTTTTATGCGAAGTATTTTTTGACTACGTCTGCGTTCACAGGGGAGGTAAAATCTTCGCCATCCATAGTTGAAAGTAGTAAGGCTCCACCAGAGAAAACCTTTCTGACTACATACGGCCCTTCGTAGTTTGGAGTCCATTTGCCCCTGTGATCTGTCTGAGGAGGAAGGATCCTTTTCAAAACCAATTCACCTGTCTGAAAATTCCGAGGACGCACTTTCTGATCAAAGGCGTGCTTCATCCTGCTCTGATACAAACGACCATGTGCGATGGCTGCCAATCTCTTTTCTTCAATGAGGTTCAACTGATCCAACCTGGAGCATACCCATTCAGCTTCATCAAGCTTCACATATGCCAGAACTCTCAAAGATGGAATCTCGACCTCTAAGGGTAAAACTGCTTCCATACCGTACACTAATGAAAAAGGGGTTGCCCAAGTTGATGTACGCACCGAAGTGCGGTAGCCATGTAGGGCGTAAGGTAACATCTCATGCCAGTCCTTATACGTTACCACCATCTTCTGTACAATCTTCTTGATATTCTTATTTTCCGCCTCAACAGCACCATTCATCTTCGGACGGTATGGAGAAGAATTGTGATGCTCGATCTTGAAACTCTGACATAGTTCCTTCATTATCTTGTTATTCAAATTCGAGCCATTATCAGTAATGATTCTCTCAGGGACCCCATAACGGCAGATGATATCCTTCTTTATAAACCGGGCTACCACTTGCTTGGTGACGTTGGCGTACGAGGCTGCCTCCACCCACTTTGTGAAATAGTCAATGGCAACCAAAATGAAATGATGCCCATTGGTAGCAGTAGGCTCAATCTTTCCAATCATATCTATACCCCACATTGCAAACGGCCAAGGAGATGACAACACATTTAGAGGCGTAGGCGGTACGTGCATCTTATCTGCATAAATCTGGCATTTATGGCACTTCTGAGCGTACTTGAAACAATCTGACTCCATAGTCATCCAGTAATATCCTGCTCTCAACAACTTTCTAGCCATGGTGTGTCCACTGGAATGAGTACCGAAAGAACCCTCGTGAACTTCCTCCATCAATGAGCTCGCCTCGTGGTCATCAACACAACGTAGCAAAACCATATCGAGGTTCCTCTTATATAACACATCATCCTTGTTCAGGAACAAGTTTCCTGCCAACCTTCTCAGAGTCTTCTTATCCTTGGTGGAGGCACCCTCTGGATAATCTTGGCTCTTCAGAAAGACCTTAATATCATGATACCACGGTTTACCATCAGACGCATCTTCAATTGCAAACACAAAAGCCGGTCTATCCAGACGCATGATCCTAATCGACGGAGTTTCATTCCAACGGTTCACCTTATACATGGATGCCAATGTCACCAACGCATCAGCCATCTGATTCTCAGCTCGGGGCACATGATGAAAATCCACCCTATCAAAGAAAGGTAACAACCTTCTGGCATAGTTGTTATAAGGTACCAAATTTTCCTGACGAGTCTCCCATTCTCCTGTAATCTGATTAACTACCAACGCAGAATCACCATAGACATCGAGGTTCTTAATTCTCAAATCGATTGCCTCTTCTAACCCCATGATGCATGCTTCATACTCCGCCTCGTTGTTGGTGCACACGAATGCTAACCGGGCAGTGAAAGGTATATGAGAACCCTTCGGAGTTGTAATGATTGCCCCAATTCCATTACCATATGAGTTGACAGCCCCATCAAAAATCATCTTCCACTGTGATCCAATCTCAGGTCCTTCGTCAGGCAGAGGCTCTTCACAATCCTTCATTTTCAGAAACATAACATGCTCGTCTGGAAACTCAACCTTCATAGGCTGATAATCCTCGACTAGCTGATCAGCAAGATATTCTGACAGAACACTTCCCTTAATGGCCTTCTGAGAAACATACTAAATATCGTACTCTGTCAAAACCATCTGCCAACGGGCTATCCTTCCAGAAAGTGCTTGCTTCTCAAACACGTACTTAATCGGATCCATCTTCGAAATCAACAAGGTTGTGTGGTTTAACATATACTGCCTTAGGCGCTTGGCTGCCCAAGCGAGTGCACAACATGTCTTTTCCAACATAGAGTATCTTGATTCGCAATCAGTGAACTTCTTACTCAGGTAGTAAATGGCATGCTCTTTCTTACCCGTCTCGTCGTGTTGACCGATCACACAACCCATCGAATTCTCAAGAACCGTAAGGTACATAATCAACGGTCTCCCAGACACTGGTGGCATAAGGACTGGAGGTTCCTGCAGATACGTCTTTATCCTTTCGAACGCCTCTCGACAATTTTCATTCCACCTGACCTCTTGATCCTTTCTTAACAACTTGAAAATAGGTTCACATGTAGCTGTCAGATGAGAAATAAACCTGGCAATGTAATTCAACCTCCCCAAGAAACCACGAACCTCTTTCTCTGTTCTTGGCTCAGGCATCTCCTGTATGGCTCTTATCTTTGCAGGATCAACCTCGATACCTCTTTCACCAACAATGAAACCCAGCAATTTACCAGACCTCACGCCGAAGGTGCATTTGTTCGGATTCAATCTCAATCCGAACTTCCTCAACCTTTCAAATAACTTCTGGAGGTTTACCAAGTGTTCTTCCTCTGTCTGTGACTTCGCAATCATGTCATCAACATAGACTTCGATCTCCTTGTGAATCATATCATGAAAGAGAGTCACCATCGCCTGATGATAGGTTGTCCCAGCATTCTTCAATCCAAAGGGCATTACCTTGTAGTAAAACGTTCCCCACGGTGTTATGAAAGTAGTCTTCTCCATGTCCTCTGGGGCCATTTTGATTTGGTTATACCCAGACAAGCCATCCATGAAGGAAAACACAGAATATTGAGCGGTATTGTCCACTAACACGTCAATTTGGGGGAGCGGGAAATCATCCTTCGGGCTCGCCCTATTCAAATCTCGGTAATCAACACACATCCTGACCTTCCCATCCTTCTTAGGTACAGGTACAATATTAGCAACCCACGGAGGATAATTTCTCACGGCAAGAAATCCGGCGTCCAACTATTTCTGAACCTCTTCCGTGATCTTGACGGCCATATCTGGTTTCGTCCTTCTCAACTTCTGCTTGACTGGAGTACAACACTAGAAACAGGAACACCTCCCCCAGCATTTTCAGCTCCGCCCGGAGGAATCACAACACTAGAAACAGGAACACCTCCGCCAGTAGGACCATTCTGACCATTATCAGTAACACCAGTCTGAAGTCCTCCATGAAGGACACCATCATTATCAACCCTCGCAATCAGTGGCTGAACGAGAGTTCTCAACTGTTCTTGTCCCTGAGCAACCCCTTGCATTAATTCCATGAATTGGTTCATGCGAGTCCGCATCTCAATGATCTCATTCTGGAGCTGATCCATGAGTCTCTTCTGATTCTGTCTGGTAGGATACCGGTGCATATGCTGATCTGCAATTCTGAGATGAGAACAAGATAAGAATACCGGAGATAAACACCTGTCATGCAAAATGATTATGCAAAATGATTATGAATATGTAAATGCAAATGGACGTGTTTGAAAATTCACAGGGCGATCCACCCCTTGATTCCGGTTTAATAACAAGATATAATGGAACTTCTGCTCATATATTAAGAAAACCAGAGAAAAGCCAAATGTCGACAATCACAAATCCGAGATAACAAGTCTGAATTTAAAAGCCATAGGTCCCAACCAACAAGCCTGGTGGTGATCCACATACAATGAAAGAAGACAGAAAACTAAGGCATATCATCAAAGTTTACAAGCGTCAATCCCCCCATCCATTATGCTTTCTGCACCAGTCTTGAATCTCCTTGAACAGCTTTCTGGTATCGGGATGCTTCGGCCTCTGAATTAGCCCTTGAATGAGAAGGTCTCTCCTGTGTATGATCCCATCCAAGTATCTGCAATGTAATTCCCATGCGTCTTCTCCAAAAACACCCTCCACGCTAGGACCCTCATGTCTAGGTTTCTTCACTTCAGCTTGGACTTTCAGTTCTTCCATGGAGGCTATGGCTTCATTGAGTCGACCCTCGACTACTTGTCTCTTGAATATCCCTGATAAGATCTCGGCGTCTTTCTTCTTGAGCGTCGACTTCAACTGATCAATCTTAGCTATGTAGTCGTCTTCCTTTCTCTTATTCTCAGCCATGGCAGTTTCTTGGTGATCATTGAACCTGTGAATCTTCAACAAAGCCTTGCCTAATTCCTCCTCCTTGGTCCTGAGAACGTTACTGATACCATCCAAAGCTTGTTTCATTCTTTCTCTGGATGCGACCATGTCAGCAAGCTCTTTTTCTGCTTTAGCAAAGAGCTCTGTCTTCAACTTGGCGGTATGAACAGCTTCACCCCGCTCATGCTTCCACCGATAAATTTCTCTCTTTAGCTCACTATTTTCTTCCCGCAAACTTTCCTTTTCAGCCCATAATTTGTTATACTTCTCCAACTCAACGGTGGTAGGAGGCTCGATCACCAAAGGGTACAAAGGTGGTTCTACCGGGAATGGAAGAAGCTCATCTTATACTCTCTTCTTAATCCACTCTTTATAGGGAGGGAAAGCCTGATTGTTACTCTTTCCGAATGGAATTTTACCCTTCTTGGTCACCTGTTTCCAAGCATTCACCACTTTCCTTATCAACCCTTGATCCTTAATACCAATGAAGAACAAGGACTCACGGACATCTCGCTCTTCGGGTGGATTCTTCAAAGGATAGCCAAATTGTCTGATAGCTAGGGAGGGATTACAGTTAATTCCACCTTTCCTCCCTATCAAGGGAACATTAGGGAATTCTCCGCTTTTGCAAATAATCTCCATTCCTAGCAAGTCACGATTAATCCAAACGATGTTATCAGCAGTCAAGCCCATAACCCTCTTAGACCACTTCAGAGAATCTTTCGTATCAACGAAAGCGCCAGATTCAGGGAGACGACTCAGAAACCAAGTAGCTAAGAGCGGCGCACAGTAACTCACAGTTTTCCCACGCCTATTCTCATTCTTATAGTGAACTGAATGGTACACATCACCTAGCAGGGTAGGTATAGGATTCTTCGAAATAAAGATTTTGACGGCATGCATATCCACCAGATCAGGAATATTCGGAAACAGGACAATCCCATAGATGCACATAGCTAGGATAGCTTGGAAAGCAGTCCAGTTCTTCTCTTTAACATGTATGCAAGCCTGATCAAACAAGAACTTCAACAAGAAACCCTTAACTCCTTGTTTTTCTGCAATATTACTGTTAAGAACGAATTCATCAATATGAAGAGCAACAGCCATATCTTTCACCCCGGGGTGTTCTTCAGAAAAGAAAACTATATCATGACCGATAGGAATTCCCAAAATAAATGAGAACTCCTCCAACGTTGGGGCCAGGATGTAGTCCGGGAAAGTGAAGCAACGCAGAGACGGATCGTAAAACTGAAGGAGTGTGTGAATGGCATCCTTCTCATACTGGGAGATATTATAGACAAATTTCAAAAGTCTTCCATACCTTCCACTGAACTCTGTACGAACTCCGGAACCAGCCATATTAATAAGCTTATGAATCAGTGTCAAAGTCGGTTCTGGGAATGAATAAGCGACAGTCTTCTTTCTCTGAACATCCATGCTGAAGTAACCTCAAAAAACCGGAATCAAGAGTAAGATGCAAGCCCTGAAAAATGTCAAACATGTCAGAATGCAAGAAAAATGATATGCTCATGCAAACATGGGGTCAAGGCACACTGTTGGATGTGCTGTGCTGTTAGCTGAACGAGAACCCAAAAAACCAGAACTCTGAACCACTGAGGAACCCAAATAATCAGACACTGATGAGAAATCCAGAAAAAATAGGGTAGGTTGAAGGTTTCGGTTACCTGCAAACCTGCAAACGCCCATCCCCTCTCACATGTGGGTACTAGGATGTTCAGTATCCCGGGCTCTCAGGTCGAGAAATGATGATACGTTCACCATTTATGGTTTGGCATCATCATCAATCGAGGAGGCCTCAACTGATTCTCCAAAGCGGAAGGTCCACAGCTTTGGCACTGAGGTTGAGAAACAATAGTACATTCATCCCTCGGGGTACAGTACTAAAGTCAATCGAGGAGTGCCTCCACTGATTCTCTTCAAAACGTAGGGGCCATCCTATGAGAGTTCCAAAGCGGGCCCTCGGGTGCGAATGGGTTTGCCACAGGATGTGGACTGCCACTATCACCACTAAAGAGGGATGTTTCCACTAAGGTCCTTGATGACTGGTCACCAGAGTCGACAGCTCTCTAGATCAACACCCCAACATGCGCGACGTTATGAGCGACGTTAAGTTCGCGTCCGGCAGTTAGGGTCGATGCCTGTTTGCGACTCAGACGGAAGGTAACGTGCCCTTTTTGAAAATAGCCTTTAAGTTTGACAATCCCGAAGGACAAAAAAGTTTGAAGTTGGTTTGTGTTTTTTAGGACAGAAGTGGCTTAAGTTAGTTCCTAAGTTGCATTGCACCAAAGTCTAGGGCACAGGGGCGAATACTTAACGCATCGTCCCAAGACAGGACGCTCGCTAAGCACTCTAGAAAGATGGGAGGAAGCCCCTCATTTCTCATTCCCCATACTTAAGGCTCGTGCGCAATACACCTTATTATTATTAAGTGTTTTAAAGAAATTTGAGTTGAGAAGAGAGAAGACACGAGGGTAACTCTAAGGGGGACTATGAATCCTACAGTTATCATGCATGGGTGACCTACGGTTAGTGAGGTTTGACGACAACCTAAATCCTAAAGGAAAGAGATGAGAGAAGGAGAGAATAGTAAAGGTGAATATGGATGCTTATCCGTACCCTTAAAGAACTTACCTTAATCCCTGCATAAAAGGTTAGTGAGAAACAAACATAAGTAAGAGAAAGGAGGTGAATGAAAATCACACAATGGAAAACAACAATGATTATCATCCAAACATGAATCAAAGAAACAAAGAAACAGCCCCAAAGCAAATGGCACAAGTGCCTTTTCAAACAGATAATCATACAAAGTCAAGGATGCGCCTGCAAGAAAATCTCAAGTGAAAACAAATCAGATAATTTAAAAAAGTGACTCCTAAAATTCCCAAATTAAACATTAAGGTTCCTCAACCATAGGCAAACAATATATCAAAAGTCCCTGGAAAAAATCAAGGTATTAGTCGTTCAAATAATTGGGCAGAGTTCAGATGGGAATTAGGGCTCAGTGGGCCAAAGGGAAGGACCTAAATGCAATATGAAATAAATTTAAAAATGAAAGGAAAATATTTTTATGCACTTTATAATGTTAATGAATGAATGCAAAAGGATCGGATCAAAAATATTTTACAGAGGCAGAGAGATAAAATAAAGAAATTTAAGTATGCACGAGATGGGTAATGCAAAAAGGAAATTTAGAAAATAATTAATTAGGATGATGAAAATAAAATAAAAATAAAAATAAAATTTGTAAAAATTTTATAAATTAATAAAGATGATGTATGAATTTTATGGGAATTTTAAAATGCAAGAATGTATTTTAAAAAATATAAAAATGAAAATGTAATAATAAAAAATAAAAATGAGAAAATAGTATGGGGGGGTACGAACAGTAAGGACTTTATGTTGAAAATGAGATTGGGCTGGTGATGGGGGGTGTGAGTAGCGAAGCCCGCCCACTAATTGATCTGGAAAAAAAAAGAAAAATGAGGAGGGCTTACCGTGTTCGTGCCATGTGCCAGGCACGTGAGTTTTTAATTCGCTGGCAGGCTGTGGATCGTTTGATTCATCAGACGGTTCATGGTCAGTCAACGAAAATAAAAGTATGCCAAATAAAAACATATAATTGGAGGAGCATGGTAGTTAGTGTAGGATAATAAACACACGATCACAAAATAAAAATTAGAAAAAAAAATAAAACAAAAATATGTGGCACGCTGTGGACCGTCAGATTCATGGATCGGACGGCTGGGAAGTCATCTTCCCCCTTCAAACCCTCGCCGGACTGGTTCGCCGGCCACCACCGCCGGAGCTAGGGCTCCGCCACCTTCTCCGGCCACCTGTGATCAAAACAACACCAAAAAATGCAAGGGGGTACACTATCCGACCCAGAAAATCGTCAGGAATTCAAATATTCAGTCAAAAAACGCAAACGACGCATGGATAAAGAGAATCGAAGGAAATATGCTTAGGGTTCAAAACTTTAAATCAACATTCCAAGCAATCCACACGTCCAAATTCAAAACCAAATACATCAGTATGATCAGCAATCATCACACATCAACATGGACATAAAAAGAGAGAGTTTTAAGAGCACGAAAAAAATCATCAACCTGAGATGGCACAGCTCCACTCCTTGCTTTTGGCTGCGAATGGTGGTTGGGTTGTGCTCTAGAAACCACCAGGAAGAGATTTGTGGAAGCACTTTTGGGAGAACTCCTCTTGGCCGTGAGTTTGAATGAGAAATCCTCTTTTAGGGTTTTCTTGAGAACTCCTCCAACTTCACGTGTATGAACCCTAACCAATGCATGAATAGGCTTAAATACTTAGGGTTATTTCATATCTGATCATTTGGGCTTGGGTAATTGTTTGTTTCATGAGTTTTTGAATTATTTTGTTAAAATGCATTATGTGGAATACACCTCTCTCCATGCATGTTCACTTAAAAATTCCATGATGGATCACTAGCATTTGGATTGATAATTACACCCCTATGGAACTTGGGCCTTGAAAATAATTGGTTCATGAGTTTTAAATAGTTTGGCATTTTTGAATAATGGAAAATAAGTGAATAATAACCCATGAAATCACTTGATTAAAAATAAAAAAGTACACCTTGGGGATTGTTCTTGGATGTTGGAACATGTCTTGAAACAATGGAATTGATTATAGGTCATTATGCCCAAAGTTGTGAAAATGGAACCATGAAAAACCCTAAGAACCACTTTGCCTTCTTTTGATCATAACTGGAGTTTCACAAATGATATGGAGACCCACTAGTACTTGTTGGAAAGAGGAGAAAAAGATATTCAACTTTAATGTTGGAGAAAAATTCATCTGAAGCTTCTTTGATGGTGTAAAGTTAAGTTGAATGAAGTGTAGAAACTTGCCAAAAATGGAAACTTTTCATTATAGGTCACTTTCCAAATTTGGAAACTTTGCACCAACTCCTGATTCCTGACAAATATGTGTGAAACTTGACCCCTGGAGACCATATGAGGATATGAGATCTTAAAATCCCTGAAGAGAACCTCAAAATTTCACAATTGACTTTTCTCCTTTCACTGTTGACTTTTCCCCAAATTCAACTGATTTTCAATCCATTGGCTAATTGAACTTCTCCTGAACCAAGCTGATGGACAATCTTCCACCCCTAGGTATTTAGGGACCCAAGGAATACCATGGAATCAAGTCTTGCCCAAAAAATCAGAAATAAGCTGACTTTATAGCAAACCCTAGTTTTAGTACCCTCAGTCTAGGAGGAAATAACACAGTCTCTTAATCCAAATTCCTCTGAATATGATGTGTATCCTCTCCAACAAAGATAAGATATGTCATTTGGTGATGATAAAAGCCCAAGGAGCCTACCCATTGGAGCAATAAACCCAAGAATTTCAAAACCCTAATTCATGCACTGGTTAGGAGAGTGATTCCACCTGAGATCCCTTGCAACCTGTGAACCCTTGATGAGGTAGTAGACCAGATAGGACTTTACCCTGACCCCATGCTAATGATATGCATACATGATAATGCAAAAATGAAATGAAACATAAGCCAGTTAGTACTAAAGTAAGGAGGGCAAATTTTGGGGTGCAACAAGCCCTAGATGTGAAGCCGAAGGGTCTATTTGTATCTTGTTCGAAGCCCAAGATGTGAAGCTAAAGGGTTTTGACTTTAGAGAGAATTTGTCATCTCTAAAGGGGGATATTTGGTCTGTTTGTCACAACTGTTGGGTGACTGGTTATAAAGGAGAATTACTTTAACTAGGATATGTGAATCCAGCAATGCCATAATTTCCTTTATAGGGGATTTTTAACCTGAAGGAGAAGACTTTAACTCAGTTTAGATCAATGGCATCTTTCCTTAGGAATTTCTCATGCTAAAAGAGGGACAGTGGCGTGGATGTAAATAATCAAGAGGCTTGCCGCTTACAACAATTAGATGAAGGAAAAGGAGTTGTTGATGTTTGTATCCTATGAGCAAGGCACAGATGTTGATGCTAAAAGGTTGATTGACTCAACCGGGGTTTTCCTTATACAAAGACTAAGAGGAGGCTATTGACCCAACAAGAGGGTGCTTTTATGTGTCTCGTACGAAGCCCGAGAGAGAGGCTAAAAGGGTTGACTCAACAAGAGAGTGCTAACAAGTGACTGACTCAACAAGATAGTGCTTTTATATGTGTCTTGTACGAAGCCCAAGACGGAGGCTCAAAAGTTTTGACTCAACATGAGAGTCTTTTATACTCAACAAGAGAGTGTTTTTGTATCTCGTATGAAGCTCGAGATGGAGGCTGAAAGGGAAGTGACTCAACAAGAGAGTCTTTATACTCGACAAGAGAGTGTTTTGTATGTGTCTTGTACGAAGCCCAAGACAGAGGCTAAAAGGTTTTGACTCAACAAGAGAGTCTTTTATACTCAACAAGAGAGTGATTTGGTATCTCGTACGAAGCCCGAGATGGAGGCTAAAACTAGGTTGACTTAACAAGAGAGTCTTTTATACTCAACAAGAGAGTGATTTTTATTTGTCTCGTACGAAGCCCGAGATAGAGGCTAAAAGGGATCGACTCAACAAGAGAGTCCGAAAAGGTTAGCTCCGCCGGGGAGAATCATTTGTACAAAGCCCAAGAGGAGGCTATTATGCTGGTGACTGTTTCAGTTTAGTGACAGGTCCAGTATGTTGGATAAAGAGAAAATCAGTTCTTACGAAGATTAAAGGTAAGGTTATGCTTTGGGATTGATCAGAGGATCAGGGTAATTTCCTGTTCTTTAAGGAAATGGAAAATCCAAAGGGTATTGAGACTGTCCAAGTCTACTGGTGTTTTGGAGAAATCGATTCTCAGATAGTGAGTGATCTTTGTATAATGCCCAAGAGAAGGCTGGTATGTTAAGGGATGAAGGTCAAACCATTAACAGGTCTGACACTTGACTCAGAAAGACAGCTCTAGCAAATTGATGACTAGGTTCTGTTCCTATACCTGTAGAGGTCTCTGGGTCCTTGTACTAAGCCCAAGAGAAGGCATGAGAGCTTTTAAGAAGCCGATGGGTCCTTGTACAATGCCCAAGAGGAGGCGGGGATGCTTTTAAGAAACCTGTGGGTCCCCAAACCCCGAGAAGTTCAAGACATGCCATACACCGAGAATAGATCAAGGCAGGAAAGTTCGAGAATTTGGAAGAAACTCAAGAGATGCCATTCATGGAGAAAATATCATCTCTGGGGAGTAGAGTCTCTTTGACGATATCTAAGAGTGACAGTCTGAGAAAGGGTTCACAGAGAATTCTTCCTTTCACGTCTCCATATTGTTTAACCCCAAGACGAGGGAAGACTGTGTCTGGTAATCCTATGGGGATCTAGTTTTGTTTGTATTTGAGAGTGACCAACAGGGCTTTACCTAGTGCTAGACGTAGTTGCCAGGGAAAACTCTAAATAACTATACTAGTATTACACGGTTGATATTTGACAAGTATATAAAAGTTTGTGAAAGAAGACTTACAGTGAGCAGCCCCACAATACAGTTATATATATGTATATATATATATATATATATATATATATATATATGAAAGCGGATAAAGAAAGCGGGTAAACACTTACTTAGTTGTAGAGCTTCCATGCTGTTTGGTTAGTTTGTTCAACAAAGAAAGCTTTGATAACAATATTATATTCAAAATTAAAGGAGAAAGTGCTTTGAAAAGATTGTTGGGGCTTACAGCTCAAGGAGAGGCCCAAGGATTTACCAGTGATTGCACTGTTGTTTTGTACAGGGACTTATACAAGTGACTGAGGCCAAAAAAGGTTTTCTGTACAAAGGGATGGGTCTTACACTCTCTCAAGAGGCCCAAAGGTGTTTAAAGAAAAAGAATGGGGCTTATAACACGAGGGTAGGCCCAGATGATTTGTTTTTTGAACTGGCGATCGTGCCGAGGTTTCTTTACCGTACTGGGTCTTATACAATGCATTGAGGCCCAAAAAAGTTTTGGTTAAAAGAGGGTTGGGTCTTACACTCTATTAGAGGCCCAAAGGTTTATTTTTGTACAAGTGGTAGGGCTTACAGCTCAAGGAGAGGCCCAAGGTTTTTTGAAAACGGCGATCGCGCCGAGGTTTTTGAAAGCACAGTGGGTCTTATACAATGACTGAGGCCCAAATATTTTGGTTTAAAAAAATGGGTTGGGTCTTACACTCTATTAGAGGCCCAAAAGTGTTTAAAGATGGGTCTTATAACTCAAGGAGAAGCCCAAAGATTTTTGTGAAAAAGGCGACGATCATGTCGAACCTTTTTACGGTATCTGGACTTACACAACACACTGAGGCCCAAAAAGGTTTTTATTTACAAAGGGTTGGGTCTTACACTCTACCAAGAGGCCCAAAGGTGTTTGAAAAAGATTTGATGAGGGTTGAATTGATCAACACCCTAATTTGTTTTCAAAGTATATTTTAATTGAATAAAAATTCAATTAAAATGATCAAAATTGTTAAACATGTGGAAAACAAATTGTGATCTTGGATTAATGTTTCAAAAATTATGTTTCTATTCACAAAATGATTGGAAATCACTAAAATTTGAAAAATCAAGAGGGAGAAAATATTTTAAATGTCAAAAAACAATTAAAATATTAATTCTTTACAAAAATATCAAGTATATGAAATAAATAATATTTTTGGGATTTTTTGGGAAAATAAAATATTTTAACATTTTTGTGAATTATTAAAAAAAAAACCAACTCAAAATCATTAAAACTCAAAGAGAAAATAATTTTTGAATCAATTAAATAAAATCACAAAATTCAAATATTCAAATGTTCAAAAATGGCGCCAAGAACAAGGCAAGAACACACGCCACCCTCTGTTTCTGCAGATTTGCGTTTTCTATCCAATCGCACTGAATACTTGATGATATCATGCAGCTACATATCAATCTACTCGTTTTCACCTCACGATCATGTTTATGGTCTTTAATTTCATTTATTTTAATCATGAAATAATAAATCAATGAGAAACCTCAAGAACCCTAAAATTTGCATGAAGGGTTAGAAATTCCATACACGATTCGAACAAAGCAATTGATTGAGGGAAAACACTCTATGCATGATTATGAACATATGGCCAAATTATTGTGCAGCAAAAAATGCATGGATCATAGAGTTAGAAGAGCTCATGCTTACCTCTTGCAGCTGGTGATCGTGTTTTGTGTTAGAGGTGTTACAGCTTGGTTCCAATGATATAGACAGCTTCCCTAGGTTCTATGGAGTGTGTCTGGATGCTTGGAGTGGATTGAAATGATCTGGAACTTGAGATGGTACCTCAACTACAAATCTGTCAAGAACTTGAGCAATTGGCTAGTGATTTTGTGATTTTGGTGTTCCAGATGTTGTGTGAGTGTTTGGATCACTTCTATATGATGTTTATGAGGTGTGTGTGTGTGATTGGTTTGATTGGAATAGCTCTCAAACTCAAAACCCGATAGTGATTTGCTTTGGAAGGCAATTTTTTAGTGAAAGAAGAGATTTTGAGGAATGCATCTGTTAGATGGCTTTGGTGTACTCAAACTGATCACAAATGAGCTCTATTTATAGTAGAGCAAGTTTGTTTTGCAAGGAATAGTGACTTGCAACTGCTGCATAGGTTTGGCCAATGTTGATCAATGAGAATCCAAGTCTCCTCTAGCCATTGACTAGAGGTTAGGGCACAGGCTGCTGGTTCCCTTGGTCTTGGATAAGTCTTGAATAAATTCAGTTGGAAATGGCTCAGTCCATGCCACCTTGGTGCATCCATTGAATGCTCCAAAACAAAATTGGAGTCTTGTCCCCTCTTTAGGGATTTCTAGGTTTGGAAAGCCCTCATATGATACAACAATTTTTTGATCATAATTGGTTTTGATACTTTCTGGATCCAAGTGAAAAATGCCCCTACATTTGGAAAAAAGTGAAGGCAGATTCTGACTTAGTGAAAATTTCACTAAGTGTTGGAAAAAAGTGACATTTTCACTTTTTGTGATTTTGATCATTCCATAACTCAAAATCCATGAGGAATTGGAATGAGTTATGTTTAAAGCTTTTGTAGAGGGCCATGAGAGCTACAAATCTAGCTTTGAATGGGGGAAAATGGCCTTGTGGTTTAGGCGTTATGATCCTCCAAAGTTGGTACTCTAGCCACTTTGTTCCTTAACTTAGAAAAATTTCTAAGTTTTTATGGTTACCCCTTTTACAAGTTATCCCACTTTTCTTGATTTCTCTTGATGAATGATGATTCCAACCACACATTAACATTATTTTAGGGTTAAGGAACCATAATTATGAAAAATCTCAAAAAGTCAAAGTTTGACTTTTGTGCACAGTTGACTTTTTGTCAAATGAATTCCAAACTGTGCGATACTCTATGAAATCAAGTCTTTGACCTAAATCAAACTTGATGGATTGATTTCATAGATGTTATAGGGTGTATTGAATCATGTCCCAAATTTTGGGAGCATGTCCTGGTCAAAAGTCAAAGGTGCAGTTGACTTTTTTCCTCAAAACCCTAATTGTGGTTCTGATGAATTTGAAACTTGCTGCTCAAGCTTCTTGGATCAATCCATTGTTGCAAATGGATCAATGTGATTTATTAGAGACCCTCAACTCATGTCTTGAGGTCTTGGCTCATGTTTTGTCCCAAAAGTTAACTTAGGGTTGAATTACGTCAAGAAACCCTAATTCCTGATCTTTTGTGAATGAATCCCCTGAGGTTAAATTGACTTGATGATTGGGTTCATGATGTCCCTTGGAGCATCATAGGTTATGCTTTGAAGCATTGGCTCATGCCCATAGGAGCATTCCCACCTGGAGGCCCCAGTCGACCAAAACCCTAATTTGGTGACACTGGCGATCTTGAGGCTTAATCCACTCAGAATGTTGCAGCCTTGTGCTTGATTCTTGTTGTGGGAGTCCTCTTGATCCATTGTGGATGTTTGAAAGGTTAGACAAGTTGAAGATCATGTCATTCCTTGATTGATCCTTTGTCTAAGGCTCAAAAAGGGCTTGAAACCCTAAGTCTGATTATAGTGGATGCTCACCCATCTTTGGGGAGACTAATGAGGTATGATGGCCCATCCATATTGTGATGATGATTTGCACAATGATGGGAAATCCTAGTGGTCAAAATTTAGGGTATGACAGATGCCCCTATTTAATCTTCTTGGACCCGAAGGTGTGAATGGCGAAGGTATTCGGGCATTCAGGGTGCAAGAGGATTAAATATCGGAATACCCAAAATTTTGATGGTGGTTATGAATGGTAGTTCACGCATCCTTCTTCTTTTGCTAAGCAATGATTCTTAGAAAAGGTAAAAACTTCCCCTCGATCCTGGTCTTCAGCCAAGGAACTGGTCTTAGTTTCTGAAATAAACTTCCCCTCGATCCTGGTTTCCTACCAAGGAACTGGTCTCAGTTTCTGATATAAACTTCCCCTCGATCCTGGTTTCCTACCAAGGAACTGGTATTAGTTTCTGATATAAACTTCCCCTCGATCCTGGTTTCCTACCAAGGAACTGGTCTTAGTTTCTGATATAAACTTCCCCTTGATCCGGGTTTCCTACCAAGGAACTGGTCTTAGTTTCTGATATAAACTTCCCCTCGATTCTGGTTTCCTACCAAGGAACTGGTCTTAGTTTCTTTTGTCAATAAGCTTTCTTGACAAGGGACGCTATTCGCAGCGGTTTTCCTCAAACCTCTCGCCGAATTTTCCTGGGGAGATGCCATTTGATGGAAAAAGTTTTGATGTCAGACTTGCTGGGGACCCCATCCGTCTAAGCTGTAGAGGTACACAAACTTCTCTGTTTGGAGACACCATTTGTCGACTCTATCGGGGAAAATGAGTCTCTTGAGAGACTGCTTCTGCTTGTGGTTATTACATCATACTTTTCTCGAGGTCTTCTCGGAGAAATGCCATATGATTTGATCCAATTTTGAGGTGCTGATGACCTTTTTGTCAGTAGATTTTTTGGAGAAAAACTGCTGTATTGTCGAATCTCTGATTAAGAGGCTTTCTCTGGGGATTTTCCTTAATCCGAGAAAGCGAATATATCATCTTCAATGGCGAAGAGTGACATTTGCCGAAAGTTTCTCTGGTTTTCACAGAGGTTCAAGTTATCAAAGTGGTCAAGGGCCAACTCTAATCCAGAAATAAACTGGAGGATAGAGATTGTTCAGACGCAGCATTTCCTGATGAGGAAAGAACTGAAACCTCGATTGAGAGGACTTTTATCACTAGGGGATAAGACCGACTAGAGTGATAGTGATGCAAGATGAATATGAATGTAAATCAATAATGCATGATGTATGTATGTTTATGCTGACAAAACTGACGCGGCATACAGACTAGTAGATGAACACGACTGGATACTCGGCCACAGCGGGAGATAAAAAGTATCGCTGGTTCATGATAGCAATTCTTCCTTGCTTAGGAGAAGTAGTCCCTGTGGGGAGCTACGTTGATCGGGCTTAGGAGATGAGAACTCGTCCGAGGATGTCAGATGGAGTATTCGCATCTGACATAACTGATCCTTCGTTTACTGGTTTATAAAGAGTACTTTGATTCTGCACTTTGAAGCTCGATTACTTCTGGCGAAGCGATCGATGTTCTTTCGATGTTCAACAGTCAAAAGAAATTGCCATCTTTATTTTAAAAGCGAAAAAAGTTTGACAAGTAAATTCATTTTTGTTTTATTTCAAGAACCGTTGATCATGTTAAAATGTCGTTCTATAAAGCTAAAACAAATAAGAATTGCAAACAAAAGCACAAGGGCTCAAATTTTATTGATAGGATGGAAATCAGCCGAACGCGTGATTCCATAGAGTATTTACAAAGTTAGAAAATGGTAATTTAAGGGAAAAGGGTTACATCAAAACACAACGACCACTATCCTTCTACCAACTTTGAATTCAGGGCATCCTGAGCTTCTGTCGAAGATGACCGTGACTGGAGTTTTTCTTCTGATGGATGGCATTACCGCTGAGGAGTTGAACTGATCAGAAGTAGTTACTTGGCATGGATCCCTAATTTTTGCCTGGATTATACTTTGAGATTTCTAATCCACCGGGATGATTTTTGATTGTGTCTCTAATTTTTGCCTGGACCGCCCTTTCGGGTTTTCAATCCACCGAGACGTCTTTTTTTTTAGGCGAAGTATTTCTTGACTACATCGACATTTGTGGGGTAGGCAAATTCCTCTCCGTCCATGGTTGCGAGTCTCAAGGCGCCGCCAGAGAAAGTTTTCTTGACCACGTAGGGGCCGTCATAATTTGGAGTCCATTTTCCCCGAGAATCAGTGAGAAATGATTGTATCTTTTTTAGCACAAGGTCTCCTTTCCTGAAGACGTGAGGTCGAACCTTTTTGTCAAACGCCTTCTTCATCCTCTGTTGATACAACTGACCGTGGCATAGTGCCGTTACTCGCTTCTCTTCGATCAGGTTCAGTTCATCGTGTCTGCTTTGACACCATTCAGTCTCTGTTAGCTTAGCTTCCATCAATACCCTGATCGATGGGATCTCTACTTCGATGGGGAGCACTGCTTCCATGCCATATACTAGAGAGAAAGGGGTTGCCCCTGTTGAAGTGCGGACAGATGTACGATAACCTTGGAGAGCAAAAGGCAACATTTCGTGCCAATCTTTGTAGGTTACAACCATCTTCTGAACAATCTTCTTGATGTTCTTGTTAGCCGCTTCTACCGCTGAGTTCATCTTAGGTCGGTAGGGAGATGAGTTATGGTGTTCGATCTTGAACTCAGCACACAACTCCTTCATCATCTTATTGTTCAAGTTAGATCCATTATCAGTAATGATCTGGCTCGGAAAACCATAACGGCTGATGATATTGTTTTTGATAAATCGCACCACCACTTGTCAGGTCACATTGGCGTACGACGCTGCTTCGACCCACTTGGTGAAGTAATCAATGGCTACCAGGATGAAACGATGTCCGTTCGAAGCCTTAGGTTCGATCATGCCAATCATGTCAATTCCCCATATGGAAAAAGGCCATGGGGAAGAGAGAACTTTGAGATGTGTAGGCGGTACATGGACTTTGTCTAAGTATATCTAACACTTATGACACCTCCTCATGTACTTGTAGCAATCAGATTCCATGGTCAACCAATAGTACCCTGCTCTCAGAATTTTTCTGGCCATTGTGTGTCCTTTGGCATGCCAAAGGATCCTTCATGAATTTCTTTTATCAGTATGTCTGCTTCTGGTCTGTCTACGCATCGAAGCAAGACCATGTCAAAATTTCTCTTATAGAGTGTATCACCGCTCAAGAAGAAACTGCCAGCCAGCCTTCTGAGGGTTTTCCTTTCTTTCCTTAGTTCCCCAGGTGGGTACTCTTGTTTCTGAAGGAAGCATTTGATATCGTAATACCAAGGTTTGTCGTCTAGGACTGCTTCAATCGTGAAGATATAAGTGGGCCGTTCAAGGCGCATTATGTCAATCTTAGGTAAGTCATTCCGTTGACCTACACTAATCATGGAAGAGAGGGTGGCTAAGGCATCAGCCATGTGATTCTCTTCACGAGGGATATGATGAAACTCGATTCTGTTGAAGAAAGGTAACAACCTTCTTGTATAATCTTTGTAAGGAATCAATCTTGATTGGTATGTGTTCCAATCTCGATTGATTTGATTGATAACCAAGGCTGAGACGCCATATACATCCAAGTTCTTGATCCTTAAGTCGATCGCTTCTTCGAGACCCATAATACAAGCTTCGTATTCGGCATCGTTGTTTATGCACTTGAATGTAAGTCTGGCAGTGAAAGGCATGTGGGTACCCTGAGGGGTTATGATGATTTCCCCAATTTCGTTTCCACAATGATTGACAGCTCCGTCAAAAATTAGTCCCCATTAGGAACCTAGTTCATCGCAATCTTTCATTTTCAAATACATGACATCTTCGTCTGGGAAGTCAAACCCGACTGATTCCTGATCGTCAATCGGTTGATGAGCCAAATGATCGGCTAAATACTCCCCTTAATGAATTTCTGAGCATGGTACTCTATGTCGTATTCAGATAACAACATCTGCCAAGGGGCGATTCTTCCCGTGAAAGCAGGCTTTTCAAAGACGTACTTGATTGGATCCATTTCGGAGTTCAACCAAGTAGTCTGACGAATCATGTACTGACGAAGACGTTTGGTTGCCCAAGCCAAAGCGCAGCAAGTTTTCTCAAGCATAGTGTACTGAGTCTCGCAGTCGGTGAATTTCTTGCTCAAATAGTAGATGGCAAACTCTTTTCTTTTTGTTTCGTCTTGTTGGCCAAGCACACAACCCATTGATTCCTCTAGGACTGTGAGGTAGATGATCAGTGGTCTTCCTTCCACTGGAGGTGACAGAATCGGTAGGTTCAACAGGTGTTCCTTAATACTGTTGAAGGCGGTTTGGCAGTCTTTTATCCAAACGCAATCCTGATTCTTTTTGAGTAATTTGAAAATTGGCGTGCATGTCGCGGTCATGAGGAATATGAATCTGGAGATGTAGTTCAAACGTCCCAGGAATCCTCTGACTTGTTTTTCAGTTTTCGGAGAAGGCATTTCTTGAATGGCCTTGACCTTTTCAGGATCAACCTCAATTCCTTTCTGGCTGACGATGAACCCTAAGAGTTTCCCTTAACGGACACCGAATGTTCATTTGTTGGGATTCAAGCGGAGTTTGTACTTTCTCAACCACTCGAATAGTTTTGATAGGTGGGTCACATGCTCCTCCTCTATTCTAGATTTGGCAATCATGTCATCGACATATACCTCAATTTCTTTATGTATCATGTCATGAAACAGAGTAGTCATGGCCCTTTGATAGGTTTCCCCGACATTCTTCAAACTGAACGGCATTACCTTGTAACAAAAGGTACCCCATGGGGTAATGAACGAAGTTTTCTCCATGTCTTTCGGCGCCATTTTGATTTGATTATAGCCCGAGAATACATCCATGAAGGAGAAAACTTTGAACTTTGTTGTACTGTCTACCAGCATGTCAATGTGTGGTAAAGGAAAGTCGTCCTTTGGACTAGCCTTGTTTCGATCTCTATAATCGACACACATTCTGACTTTTCCATCCTTTTTCAGAATGGGTACGATGTTGGCTAACCATTGAGGATATTCTGACGTGGCGAGGAAACCTGCGTCAATCTGTTTTTGTACCTCCTCTTTGATTTTGACGGACGTGTCCGGGTGAGTCCGTCTCAACCTCTGCTTTACTGGCGGACATTCTAA
The DNA here is from genome assembly GCA_022829125.1 of Lathyrus tuberosus. Taxonomy (NCBI): domain Eukaryota; kingdom Viridiplantae; phylum Streptophyta; class Magnoliopsida; order Fabales; family Fabaceae; genus Lathyrus; species Lathyrus tuberosus. The sequence continues at coordinate 17,363,594 of JALAZF010000012.1, read as the reverse complement.
TTTCAATGGTAAATGATGTTCCACGATGCTGGTATCCAACCCTGGCATGTCCTGATAGGACCAAGAAAACACATCGGGAAATTCTCTGAGAAGCTTTGTCAAACTCTCTTTGGCAGTTGGACTGAGCAGTGCCCCAATCCTGATTTCTTTTCTCTCTTTTTCTGAACCCACGTTGATCGTTTCCAACGGTTCTTTGTGAGGTTCAATGGACCTTTCCTATTGTCAGAGTAATCGGGAGATCTCTTCTAGAATTTCGTTGTCAACTTCTTCTTCAGCCCCAAATACCGGGAACTCAAAGTTAGGAGAAGGCATTGGATCGTATGTTTAAACGGGGTTTAAAACAAGAAATCTGCATTACGTGATGATTTGGGTTTAGAAGAGATAGAGAAAATGCAAGTGTGTGCAGTGTATTTTTTTTGAAAAACTGCTTATTTATTTTGAATTATTTTTTAGGATTACCATTTTCTGAGAAAAGCGAAAAGAGAAAACAGCAATTAATACGGAGATTACAGAACGACGTTATTTTATTTATGAACAAGTCGACTCTTGAAACTACAGCCTTATAAAACAAAATTCTGTCGCTTTGACTTATGAACGATCTTCGGGACATCGCCAGGAACCCATTGGCAGCGAACTCCTTGGTGAATCACAAAGTCTGGTACCTTCCTTGTTTTGTCTTCAGAAATGACGCTGATTTCTGGCAGAGCAGGATCATTGGAATCTGTCTCCCAGGCAGAGTTGTCGTAGGAGGATTCCTCATTTGTATTTTGCATAGAATTTGTGTTCCCAGGCATATCTCCCCATCCAGTTGGTCGGATGTCTTCGAACCTGATACGAGAGCTTTCGGGAGCGGTGTACTTGACCATGAAGGCAAATTTTCCACTTGGTTGTCCTAAGGTGTGCCACACTTCTTTGGAACTGGAGGAGTCATCTCTCTCGATGACGTTGACCTCAGGAAAAGCGTAGTTGATGAATTCTAGTTCGGCAAGCTTTGCCAACTCATCGTCGTACTGGATATTTTCTGAATGACCTGAGTATTGATCCCATGACATGGTGGGGATGCAGGTATTCTGTTCAATGATGCTCAGCTGGTTTTCATTGTTCGGCTAATTATCTTGCCCCAAGTCTCCTGGGTACGGCTGCCAGATAGGCAGGCCATCCATCAGGCCATAATAGTCGTGGTCGAAGTTGTATTTCATCGGAATGTCCTCCTCCAATGAGTTTGGTGGAGCCCGGCATCCTTCCAGATTATAATCTCCATATATCATTTCGATGTCTGACCTCGGTATAAATCTCGGACTTTGTGCGGGATAGCAAAAGGGCGTAGGCAACTCTTCCTGAGACATATAATCGTCCTCGTTGAGATAGGACTTCCATTCCTCATCCGTATCGGGGGAATCTCCCTCGTTGATAGTATGGACTATTTGAGGCACTGGGTGAAGGAAACCTCCACTGTGGAAGAAGTCCTGAATGGGATGAAGACTTTCATCGTTAGCAGCTGTCTGGGTATAGGTTGTGGAAAAACCAAGACCCTTTTTTTTTTATTATCAGTAGGAATGACAAGTTGTCCCCATCCTTTCGTATTGTTATTTTTTATCACTTTGAGAGCATCTCTGTATGAGGAAATCGAGGTTCCTTTTTCTAATTGATTCTCATTGCTCACCGACAGTGCTTGGAACTGAGTCCCAACAACCTCCTCGGGTTCTACACAAGTAGATAATGACAAGTTACTTACGAGCAAGGCTTGTTCTCCACAAACCGTGACGAGTTGATCGTTCTTGATGATCTTCAGTTTCTGCTGCAGTGTCGAAGTGACTGCCCCAGCCTGGTGTATCCAAGGTCTTCCTAATAAGCAACCGTATATTGCCCGGATGTCCATGACCTGGAAAGTAATTAGGAAAGTGTGAGGACCGATGGTTATGGGAAGGTTGACTTCGCCGATAACTGCTTTCCGAGTCCCGTCAAATGCTTTGACGATGACCTCACTGCCCTTCATTGGGGGTCCTTTGAACGATAGTCGCATTAAAGTCGACTTTAGTATAACGTTGATGGTTGATCTTGTGTCTACTAGTACGCTGGCTAAAGCATCGTCCTGACATTTAACTGTGATATTGACCGCCATGTTGTGACTTTTTCCCCCCTCTGGCAAATCCTCATCACTAAATCCCAAGTTGTTTACAGGAAGTGATGTTAGAGATGATGCTATCGAACTGTCGTATTGACACATCCTGTTCCATAAAGGCCTGCTCTAAGACTTTCTGTAGAGCCTCTCTGTGGGCTTAGGAACTGAGTAAAAGTGATAGTACTGAGATCTTTAAAGGAGTTTGTAATAGTTGATCAATAATGTTGTATTCACTCCTTTGGATGAGCTTCAGCATCTCATCATTGTTTTTTGAAAGGTCGGTATCACTGGATTGACCGACTGGTGGATCAGGAGCTTCTGTCGAAAGTTCCTTTTCTTTGTTAGGTTCTCCAACTCCTCGGTTGAAGATTCGAACGCTCCGTGTTACTCGACTGATGTCTGCAATATTCACGACGGAGGGTAATGGAATTTCCTTTCCATTCTCAATTATTGTTGCACCGTATTTGTAAGGGATCGCCTTAGCTGATTCATACGGTAATGGTCCCGGTAGATAAATAACTACAGGATCCTTCTAATTTTTCTGATTATCATAAGTAACTTCAATCAGTTCTTGGATAAGAACCTTTGATTCGTCCAGTAGAGGGATGTTGGTACAAATATCCTTGTTCTGTTGATGATCAGAGATTATGACAATGTCTCTGATTTGATCAGCGAAGTAGTCTGGCGTCCAGTTGATTGGCTCGGGACTCGGACATGGGTGAATTTCTTTACGATCCAACTGACCTTGAAGGGCTTCCCGGACAAGGTAGCATCCTTGGTTATTCTCCGAGCAGACTCTACAACGTTCATAGTTGTGTGGTGGCACCTGGCCACGCCTGCTTTGAATGCAGTGCAACCTTACCAGGTTTGTTTCCATAGATCGGACATCCTGACTTTGACGCCGAGTAGGGTTTCCATTAAGCACACTAATTTGTTGCGTGTCTTCATCCAGATAGATTGGAAGCCACCAGTGGTTTAATAAGTGTTGTAAAGTTCTCTGAACGAGAGTGCACCCTTGGTTACTCTCACAACATCCTTTACAGTTCTGATAATTATGTGAAGTGAGAAAACCGAGTTGGACCTGCCTGGCATGCAACTCCACTAAGCTGGTATTCATCAGACGAATATCAAAGATTTGAATCATGTTAATCTGGTAAGGATTTCTATCATGGTAGTCCTGGATCCACCCAAGATCCATATGACGCTGGAGGGCCTCCTGTATGAAAGAGCATCCCTGTTTGTTTACCGAGCAAGTCAGACAGGAATTATAATCGTGCCGTGGCAGATTATGATACTGGATTTGCCTTGAGTGCATTGCCACCAAGTTGTCATTCATTGCCTGGATGTCGTGGTTCTGGATGATGTTGGAATTCGTATAGGTCATGTTGACTCCACGAACTCAATGCTCTTGGATCCATCCGAGATCCAATTGTTCCTATAGAGCTAATTGCACCACAAAACATCCCTGATTGTTCTTAGAGCAGATATCACACTGGTGATAGTTATGAGGTGGCACATGGCCATATCCGCTCTGTCTACAATGCATCTTGACCAAGTTGGCCCTTAACAAGGGTACATCATGAATTTGATAGATGTTGTTAGACTCTCCCTCTATCAAATTGACTGTAGCTTTCTCGTGTTGAGGCAGCGGGTTTGTGAGAACTTTAGGATTCGTATCTTTGAAAGATAAGACCCAGCTTCTAACAAGCTTTTGTACGTCGGATTTGAAACTGAGACAGTTTTCTATGTTATGCCCTGGTCCTCCTTGATGATAAGGGCAAGTCTGATCCATTTTGAACCAAAAAGGCGGATTTTCTAGTACTGTAAGAGGATACTTAGTTTGGACATGCCCCTTGACCAGTAATAATGGAAGCAGTTCTGCGTACAACATGGGTATAGGGTCGAACCCTGGTGGTTGCGTTGTACGGTTGTTGTTGTACGAAGGACGAGTCTGCTGAAGAGACTGTTGTGTCCTTTGTTGAAGTTGTTGTTGGTTCGGTTGGCTCTGCATAACCTGAGATTGATACGTAGGAATAGGCGTGGGGTTGATAGCAGGAGTTACGGCTGCTACTGGTTGATATCGTCGCCTTTGCTTTCTGAGAGAGATATTCCTGATATCTTGCTCTTTTTTCTTAGGGAGAGCACTACCGTATCGTTTCGTACTACTTGATGATCCAGCGTCTTTTACTAAACGTCCTTCCCGGACTGCTTCCTCAAGATGAACCCCCATGCCCACCATCTCGGTGAAGTCACTGGGCGCACTGGCGACCATTCTGTCATAGTAAAATGAGCTTAAGGTCTTTAAGAAGATCTTTGTCATCTCTTTTTCCTCAAGAGGTGGAGAAATCTGAGCGGCAATTTCACGCCATCTCTGAGCATACTCCTTAAAGGTTTCCTTGTCCTTTTGTGACATCGATCTGAGTTTATCTCTGTCGAGTACCATGTCCAAATTATATTTATATTGTTGAACGAAAGCAGCGCCAAGATCTCTGAACGTGCCGATCGTAGCGCGGTTTAAACCCATGTACCATTTTAAGGTGGCATCGGTTAAACTATCCTGAAAGTAATGAATTAGTAGCTCCTGGTTCTTTGTCTGAGCTGACATTCGCCGAGCGTACATCACCAAGTGGCTTTGAGGGCAAGAGTTACCCTTGTACTTTTCAAAGTCGGGCACTTGGAACTTGTGTGGAACTCTCACATTGGGGACCAAACAAAGGTCTGCGGCATCCTTTCCAAATAGATCCTGACCGCGAAGGGCCTGCAGTTCTTTCTGCATCTCAAGGAATTGTTCCTGGAACTCTTTCATTCTGTCGAACATGTTGTCGTTTCCACCAGAAGGTATCTGTGAAATATGTCCTTCCGGGACAGTGTGCACCACGGGCGGTGGTATAGTCATTATGGCCGAGACTCTCGGTGCCTCCCGAAGTTTGTAACCTTCAGGAGTTGCTGTCATGCCCCTGGCATCTTCGCTTTCCCGAAGTTTGTAACCTTCAGGCCCAGCGGTTCCTGCTGCGGTTCCCTGATCCTTAGTGATCGGCGGAACATATCCTTCCGGGATATAGTTAGTGGCATGCCCCAGGGACGATCTTTCGGCATTTTGTACCTAGGATCATACTTCTCCACTATGGGCGTAGATGTGATCTCCGAGATCACAGTCCTTTGTTGTTGCATTTGAGCTTCTGCTAGAGCTTGCATGTCGTTACGAAGCTTTCTCAGATCCTCTTTCAGAGTGTCGATCTCTTCTCTCAACTCTCTATTCTCTTCCTCGAGATCATCCATCTTTTTCTGACGATTGGCCCGAGTATTGTACGAATGAGACAGTTTGACTCTAGAATCGAGACGCAAACGTGAGATTTATAGGTAAGAAGAATGCGTTTATGAGAATGATGAATGCAATGATTATTAATTATTTTTGTTTATTCAAAGTAAACTTCGACAATTAGATTGCAAATATCAAACAGTGGGGAAACCCCGTTTTATTGAATTTAAAGGATTGCGGAAATGGAAATACAGTAGATTACAAAGTGCCGGAAAAGGAAGTCTACACTAATGGATCCTGAGTCCTCTCTGAAGAGAGCTCAGGTGTTGGTTCTGGTACTTTCCTTTTCTTTGACTGGGGCTCTTGGGCCGTTGTCGGGTTGTCATTCCTTTGCCAAGTGAAAGGAGCGAGCAAATTCCTTTGGTCTTCCTAATTTTCTACAGTATGTTGCTCTAAAATCTCAATCAGGGCATCTTTTTCTCTTAACAGTTGTTGTATTTACTTGCACTCCACATTGAGAATACGGTACTTGTTCCTCCAAGACCTATTCTCCTACTGAACTTTGCTGAGAGTAACCTGAAGTTTTTCTGTCTCAGACATGAAATAAAGCGCAGAGTCCCTTAATGGAAGAACCTCCTGATGAGGGTAAGGCATCCTAAGCTTGAGAGCTCTAGTTTGTACCCAATGGAGATAAGGCTCCACCGCAACACAGTCTGGTTTTCCTAGAGACTCTCGTCCTTTCCTATGAACGTGTTTCCAAGCGTGCACTATTTCCGTCTTTAGTGCCCTGTCATTTTCTCCTTCCTTGAAGAAAAGACCTTCCTGATGAGCATTTCGCAGGACATGCCTCATCGGGTATCCAAATTGACGACGAACTAATACTGGATGATAGTTGATTCCTCCCTTAGTGTAGCGCGAGTTTTATGTGTGGTTGTGAAGCACTATCGCTTTGGGGGTACTACAGTTTGATTCATTTTTTATCCTATAGAAGTTGATGAAGGAAGGGAAATAGATGTCTCCAATTAACCCTGCTTTCAAAATGAGTTTAAACAGATAACTGTTGGTTTACAGATGCTACAAAGATTATGGGTCTCTCTTAGGTTATGTTGTTAAGAACACAGGATCTAGACTATTCGTAGGATGTTAGGACTGATGCTTTTCGATTGATGCATGAAGGTATGGGATTTAGGGTTTTTGATTAGTGTGCTCGCTAAGATTTTTCAATCTTATGCCTACGTATTCCCGTTTAACGAAACAGGGAAATCAGAGCGATCGTAGTTCCTCCTATTCTATGGGAGGAAAAAGGTTGTTTTAGTGTCTTGTTCAAAGCCCAAGACGTGAAGCTAAAGGTGGTTTGTATCTTGTTCAAAGCCCAAGATGTGAAGCTGAAGCGTATATTTGTATCTTGTTCGAAGCCCAAGATGTGAAGCTAAAAGGGTTTGACTTTAGAGAGAATTTGTCATCTCTAAAGGGGTGTTTGTCATAATTGTTGGGTGACTGATTATAAAGGAGAATTACTTTAACAGGGATATGTGAATCCAGTAATGCCATAATTTCCTTTATAGGGGATTTTTAACCTGAAGGAGAAGACTTTAACTCAGTTTAGAGCAATGCCATCTTTCCTTAGGAATTTCTCATGCTAAAAGAGGGACAGTGGCGTGGATGTAAATAATCCAGAGGCTTGCCGCTTACATCAATTAGATGAAGGAGTTGTTGATGTTTGTATACTGTGAGCAAGGTACATATTTTGATGCTAAAAGGTTAATTGTCTTAACCGAGGTTTTCCTTATACGAAGCCTAAGAGGAGGCTATTGACCCAACAAGAGGGAGTTTTTATGTGTCTCGTACGAAGCCTGAGAGAGAGGCTAAATGGGTTGACTCAACAAGAGAGTGCTTTTCTATGTGTCTTGTACGAAGCCCAAGATGGAGGCTGAAAATGTTTGACTCAACAAAAGAGTCTTTTATACTCAACAAGAGAGTGATTTTGTATCTCGTACGAAGCCTGAGATGGAGGCTAAAGGTTTGGCTCAACAAGAGAATCTTTTATACTCAACAAGAGAGTGTTTTTATATCTCGTACGAAGCCCGAGATGGAGGCTAAAAGGAGGTTGACTCAACAAGAGAGTCTTTTATACTCAACAAGAGAGTGTGGAAAGGTTAGCTCCGCTGGGGAGAATCATTAAACAAAGCCCAAGAGGAGGTATCGATGCTGGTGACTGTTTCAGTTTAGTGACAGGTCCAGTATGTTGTATAAAAGAGAAAATCAGTTCTTATAAAGAGACTGATTCCAGGTGAGGTTGTCCTTTGGTACTGATCGGAAGATCGGGGTTATTTCATGTTCTTTAAGTAAATGGAAATCCAAAGGGTATTGAGACTGCCCAAGTCTACGGGTGTTTTTTCCTATTTTTGAAAGGAACTTGAGACTATCTTCGAGACTCAAGGAGATTAGACTGTCCAAGTCTAGAGTTTCATCTTTTGTACAATGCCCAAGAGGAGGCACGGGCTTTAAGGGATGAGTATCAACCCTTAAATGGTCAGAGTTTTGATGCTAGAAAGACTGCTCTAGCAAAGGATGATTAAGTTCTGTCTTATACCTTTAAGAGGTTGTCAGGGTCCTTGTATTAAGCCCAAGAGAAGGCATGAGAACTTCTAAGAAGCCGAAGGGTCCTTGTACAATGCCCAAGAGGAGGCGAGGATACTTTTAAGAAGCCTGTGGGTCCCGAAAACCCCGAGAAGTTCAAGACATGCCATTCACAGAGAATAGATCAAGCCAGGAAAGTCTGAGAATTTGGAAGAAACTCAAGAGATGCCATTCACGGAGAAAAGATCATCTCTGGGGAGTTAGAGTTTCTTTGACAATTTTTAAGGGGGCTTTTAAGAAGCCTGTGGATCCCCAAACCCCGATAAGTTCAAGACATGCCATACACAGAGAATAGATCAAGCCAGGAAATTCCGAGAATTTGGAAGAAACTCAAGAGATGCCATTCACAGAGAAAAGATCATCTCTGGGGAGTAGAGTCTCTTTGACAACTTCTAAGGGTGACAGTCTGAGAAAGGGTTCACCGAGAATGCTGCCTTTCACGTCTCCATATTATTTAACCCCAAGAGGAGGGAAGACTGTGCCTGGTAATCCTATGGGGATCTAGTTTTGACTGTATCTAAGAGCGATCAACGGGGCTTTACCTAGTGCTAGACGTAGTTGTCGGGGAAAACTCTAAATAACTATACTAGTATTACACAGTTGATATTTGACAAGTATATAAAAGTTTGTGAAAGAAGACTTACAGTGAGTAGCCCCACAACACAGTTATATATATATATATATATATATATATATATATATGAAAGCGGATAAAGAAAGCGGTTAAACACTTACTCGGTTGTAGAGCTTCCATGCTGTTTTGTTAGTTGTTCAACAAAGAAATCTTGAATAACAATATTACATTCAAAATCAAAGGAGAAAGTGCTTTGAAAAGATTGTTGGGGCTTACAGCTCAAGGCGAGGCCCAAAGTTTTATTAGTGATTGCACTTTGGAATTTGTACAGGGACTTATACAAGTGACTGAGGCCCAAAAAGGTTTTCTGTACAAAGGGATGGGTCTTACACTCTCTCAAGAGGCCCAAAGGTTTATTTTTGTACAAGTGGTGGGGCTTACAGCTCAAGGAGAGGCCCAAAGTTTGGTTTTTGAACCGGCGATCGCGCCGAGATTTTCTTTTAACGCAGAGGGACTTATACAATATCTGAGGCCCAAAATAGTTTTGTATTTACAAAGGATTGGGTCTTACACTCTATTAGAGGCCCAAAAGTTTATTTTAAGAAATGAAATGGGTCTTATAGCTCAAGGAGAGGCCCAGGGTTATTTTGAAAAGGCGACGACCGCGCCGAACGTTTGTAAATATACAGAGGGACTTATACAATGTGTGAGGCCCAAAAAGGTTCATTTACAAAGAGGGGTTGGGACTTACACTCTAACAGAGGCCCAAAGGTGTTTAAAGAAAAATAATGGGGCTTATAACACGAGGGTAGGCCCAGGGGTTTGATTTGTTAGAAAGGCGACGACCGCGCCGATTTTTTTTTACGGTATCGGGACTTATATAATACACTGAGGCCCAAATTATTTTGATTTTCAAAAAGGGTTGGGTCTTACACTCTACTAGAGGCCTAAAGGGTTTGAAAAAATTTGATGAGGGTTGAATTAATCAAAAACCCTAATTTGTTTCCAAAATGTATTTTAATTGAATAAAAATTCAATTAAAATGATCAAAATTGTTAAACATGTGAAAAACAAATTGTGATCTTGGATTAATGTTTCAAAAATCAAGTTTTGACCTACAAAATGATTAGAAGTCATTAAAATTTGCAAAATCAAGAAGGAAAAAATATTTTAAATGTCAAAAACAATTAAAATATTAATTCTTTGCAAAAATATCAATTATATGAAATAAATAATATTTTTGGGATTTTTTGGTAAAATAAAATATTTTAACATTTTTGTGAATTATTAAAAAAAGAATCAACTCAAAATCCTTAAAACTCAAAGAGAAATTAATTTTTGAATCAATTAAATAAAATCACAAAATTCAAATATTCAAATATTTGAAAAAGGGCGCCAAGAACATGGCAAGAACACGCGCCCTTCCTCTGTTTCTGCAGATTTGTATTTTCTATCCAATCTCACTAAATACTTGATTATATCATGCAATCTACATATCAATCTACTCGTTTCAACCTCACGATCATGTCTATGGTCTTTAATTTCATTTATTTTAAACATGGAATAAGAAATCAAAGAGAAACCTCAAGAACCCTAAAATTTGCATGAAGGTTCAGAAATTCCATACACGATTCAAACAATGCAATTGATTGAGGGAAAACACTCCATGCATGATTATGAACATATGGCCAAATTATTGTGCAGCAAAAATTGCATGGATCATAGAGTTAGAAGAGCTCATGCTTACCACTTGTAGCTGGTGATCGTGTATTGTGTTGGAGGTGTTACAGCTTGGTTCCAAGGTTATGGACAGCTTCCCTAGGTGCTATGGAGTGTGTCTGGATGCTTGGAGTAGATTGATTTAAGCTGGAACTTGATATGGCACCTCAACTGCAAATCTGTCAAAGGCTTGAGCAGTTGGCTGGTGATTTTGTGATTTTGGTGTTCCAGATGTTATGTGAGTGTTTGGATCACTTCTATATGATGTTTATGAGGTGTGTGTGTGATTGGTTTGATTGGAATTGCTCTCAAACTCAAAACCCGGTAGTGACTTGCTTTGGAAGGTAAAATTGGAGTGAAGAAGGAGATTTTGAGGAAAGCATCTATTTGATGGCTTTGGTGTACTCAAACTGATCATAAATGAGCTCTATTTATAGTAGAGCAAGTTTGTTTTGCAAGGAATAGTGAATGGCAACTACTGCATAGATTTGGCCAGTGTTGAGCAACGGGAATCCAAGTCTCCTCTAGCCATTGACTAGAGGTTAGGGCACAGGCTGTTGGTTCCCTTGGTCTTGGATAAGTCTTGACTGAATTCAGTTGGCAATGGCTCAGTCCATTCCACCTTGGTGTATGCATTGAATGCTCCAATCCAAAATTGGAGTCTTGTCCCTTTTTTAGGCAATTCTAGGTTTGGCATGCTACTTCTTGTTCCAAAGACTTTGGAGGCTTGGATCAATGTTTGTTCCCTTTAGATTTGATCCTCAGATGTGTCCAAAGTGATGACAAGGCTTGGAATTATCTGATTTTGCCAAATCGAGCAAAAGTGCAAAATTCTGCCTAGCCTTGGCAGTTTTCAGCAAGGCATATTGCCATTATCATATCTCATGGCTCAAGTGGAATTTGATTGAGTTCTTGGCCATTTTGGAAAGCCCTCATATGATACAACAACTGTTTGATCATAATTGGTTTTGATATTTTTTGGATCCAAGTGAAAAATTCCCCTACATTTGGAAAAAAGTAAAGGCAGATTCTGACTTAGTGAAAATTTCACTAAGTGTTGGAAAAAAGTGACATTTTCACTTTTTGTGATTTTGATCATTCCATAACTCAAAATCCATGATGAATTGGAATGAGGTGTAGTTGAAGCTTTTGTAGAGGGTAATGAGAGCTACAAATCCAGCTTTGGATGGGGAAAATTGGCATTGTGGTTTAGGAGTTATGATCCTCCAAAGTTGGTACCCTAGCCACTTTGTTCCATAACTTAGAAAATTTTCTAAGTTTTTTATGGTTACCCCTTTTACAAGTTATCCAACTTTTCTTGATTTTTCTTGATGAATGATGATTCCAATCACACATTAACATCATTTTAGGGTTAAGGAACCATAATTGTGAAAAATCTCAAAAAGTCAAAGTTTGACTTTTGTGCACAGTTGACTTTTTATCAGATGAATTCCAAACTGTGCGATCCTCTATGAAATCAAGTCCTTGACCTAAATCAAAATTGATGGATTGATTTCATAGGTGTTATAGGGTGTATTGAATCATGTCCTAGGGTTTGGGAGCATGTCCTGGTCAAAAGTCAAAGGCACAGTTGACTTTTCTCGCGAAACCCTAATTGTGGTTCAGATGAAATTGAAACTTGTTGATCAAGCTTCTTGGATCAATCCATTTTTACAAATGGATCAATGTGGTTTATCAGAGACCCTCAAATCCTCCTTTAAGGTATTGGCTCATGATTTGTCCCAAAAGTCAACTTAGGGGTGAATTAGGTCAAGAAACCCCTAATTCCTGATTTTTTTGATGAATGCTTCCCCTGAGGCTAAATTGACTTGATGATTCGATTCATGATATCCCTTGGAGCATCATAGGTTATGATTTTAAGCATTGGCTCATGCCCAGCGGAAAATTTCCATCTGGAGGCCCTAGTCGACCAAACCCGAATTTGGTGACACTGGCGATCTTAAGGCTTGATCCACCTAGAAGTGAGAAGCCTTGTGCTTAATCCTTGAAGTGGGAGTCCTCTTGATCCTTTATGGATGTTTGAGAGGCTAGATAAGTTGAAGATCATGTCATTTCTTGATTGATCATTTGTCTAAGAGCTCTAAGAAGGCTTGAAATCCTAAGTCTGATTGTAGTGGATGCTCACCCATCTTTGGGGAGACTAATGGTTTATCCATATTCTGATGATGATTTGCACAATGATGGGAAATCTTAGTGGTCAAAATTTGGGGTATGAAACTTAGTTCCTATAAGGGGTACATTTGGGAAATTTCCACAATGGTCAATGATTCTGATCCCGTTGTAGATTCGATTGTACCAATCGATGTCAGAGTTGGTAAGAGACATGATTCTCTGCGACCAACGTAAAGTATTCTTTTGATCCCAAAATGCAGCAGACTTGGGGAAAAGGGAAGTGAACCATTTGTATAACCGGGGTACACAGCATGTGATCATTCCTCCATTATACAAATTCCTTAAGCGTACCGAATGATACACATCTGCGAGTAAGGTCGGTACGGGGTTTCCAATCAGGAAAATCTTAATGGTGTTGATATCTACAAACTTATTGATGTTAGGAAACAAAAATAACCCGTAGGTGAGCAAAACAAAGATGCTCTCAAAAGCGGCCACGTTCCCTATACTAGCAAAGTATAGAGCCTTCTTTATCAAGAATTGGGCTGGCAAATCCTGGATGCCACCCTTAGTGGTCATGTGAGTCCTGACTTCTGACTCGTCCTAATAAATTGCTCTTGCAATGGTCTGATCCTTTGGAATTTCTTCCAGTCCAAAAAAGGGAGCTTGATCGGTAATATGTAAATCAGTCAGGTGAGAATATTCCTCCAGCGTTGGTGCAAGCTGATAATCCGGAAATGTGAAAAAGTGATAGACTGGATCATAGAACTGGATTAGTGTAGACAGGATTCCTTCGATTACATGGACCCTTAACAAGGACAGCAGTCCTCCATACTTGACTCTGAAAGCCTCATGGTTGGTGATCATTCTCTCCAAACCTCTCAAATCCTCTAACTTTGGAGCCTTGAAGGTGTACTTATGAGTTTTCCTTCTACCGAAATCCATTAGCGCAATCTTCTTTCTCCGACATTTGCAATCAGTGTCTTAGTTTAATTTGAAAAAGAAAGACTAGAAGAGAAGATTTTTCTTTGTTTTGATATTTTTTTAATGAATGCATGAATGCAGCACACAAAAACATAGAAAAAACATGGGGTCAAAGGGTCGGTGTCATGAAGTCAAGGATCTACCCCCCCCCCCCAAAGGTTTATACTGGTGATTTTTTGTACCTGTCCGCAAAATCATTGACCCCTCTGGGATAACAATAGCAAGCGGATCGCCAGCGAGCTGATGTATCCTGGAGTGATCTCAGATGCGGGTAGTATTGCGTGACAACTATTTCCGATAGTTTCCGCACTACAAAATGGCTTAAGTCTACTAAAAACCTCAGCTTCTCAGATAACCCAGTCGACCACACTACTTTCAACAACCGGAGTCGTATAGGCAATGTATCTGCAAAGGGAGACTCCACTGAGTTTGATGGTCGATCGGGGGCTCTTAACTGGAATTCACTCCCAGCAAGATTACCCGCATTACCATCACCTTTCTTAGGTGTATACTTAATCTTTCCACATGCGGCATCACACGTATTCCCATTAGCAGAAAAATAAACACATATATCAATTAGGAAAAGCAATATATATATTTGTCTTAATCATCCTAGACCTCTAGTCTTATGATCCTATACAGACAATGACTCCCCAGTAGAGTCGCCATTTCTGTGACATTTCGAGAACTTAAGGTTTCTACCTAAGAGATGGGAAGAGAACAAGATCTCTATACAAATATTATCCCCAGTGAAGTCGCCATTTCTCTTGGCAGTTTTCAGACTTAAGGTTTCAACCAGAGAGATAAGAGGGACAAGATGCCCTTCGGGGCCCCACGGTGGGCCCCATTTTTCTGTAGCGAGCGATTTTGGACGTGGTTTTTAAGCATTGTCACTCTGGGGTACTACAGGTCGATTCATTTTTTTATCCTATTAAGCTGACTAAGGAAGGGAAATAGATGTCTCCAACTAACCCTGCTTGCATACTGAGTTTTAATAGATGACTGTTGGTTTACAGATGTGGTTTAGATTGTGGGCCTCTCTCTGCTTATTTTGTTAAGAATGAAATGACGGGACTTTGGGTTTTTGATTAGTATGCTCGCTAATATTTTTCAATCTTATGCCTACGTATTCTCGTTTAACGAAACAGAGAAATCAGAGCGATTGTAGTTCCTCATATTCTATGGGAGGAAAAAGGTTGTTTTGGTGTCTTGTTCAAAGCCCGAGACGTGAAGCTAAATGTGGTTTGTATCTTGTTCAAAGCCCAAGATGTGAAGCTGAAAGGTCTATTTGTATCTTGTTTGAAGCCCAAGATGTGAAGCTAAAGGGTTTTGACTTTAGAGAGAATTTTTCATCTCTAAAGGGGGATACTTGGTCTGTTTGTCACAACGGTTGGGTGACTGGTTATAAAGGAGAATTACTTTAACTGGGATATGTGAATCCAGCAATGCCATAATTTCCTTTATAGAGGATTTTTATCCTGAAGGAGAAAACTTTCACTCAGTTTAGAGCAATGTCATCTTTCCTTAGGAATTTCTTATGCTAAAAGAGGGGCAGTGGCGTGGATGTAAATAATCCAGAGGCTTGCCGCTTACAGCAATTAGATGAAGGAAAAGGAGTTGTTGATGTTTGTATCCTGTGAGCAAGGCACAGATTTTGATGCTAAAAGGTTGATTGACTCAACCGGGGTTTTCCTTATACAAAGCCTAAGAGGAGGCAATTGACCCAAAAAGAGGGTGTTTTTATGTGTCTCGTACGAAGACCGAGAGAGAGAGGCTAATAGGGTTGACTCAACAAGAGAGTGCTAACAAGTGACTGACTCAACAAGAGAGTGCTTTTATATATGTCTTGTACAAAGCCCAAGACGGAGGCTCAAAGGTTTTGACTCAACATGGGAGTCTTTTATACTCTACAAGAGAGTGTTTTTGTATCTCGTACGAAGCCCGAGATGGAGGCTGAAAGGGAAATGACTCAACAAGAGAGTCTTTTATACTCGATAAGAGAGTGTTTTGTATGTGTCTTGTACGAAGCCCAAGACGGAGGCTAAAAGGTTTTGACACAACAAGAGAGTCTTTTATACTCAACAAGAGAGTGATTTGGTATCTCGTACGAAGCCCGAGATGGAGGCTAAAAGTGGGTTGACCCAACAAGAGAGTCTTTTATACTCAACAAGAGAGTGATTTTTATCTGTCTCGTACGAATCCCGAGATAGAGGCTAAAAGGTATTGACTCAACAAGAGAGTCTGAAAAGGTTAGCTCCGTCGGGGAGAATCATTTGTACAAAGCCCAAGAGGAGGCTATTGTGCTGGTGACTGTTTCAGTTTAGTGACAGGTCCAGTATGTTGGATAAAGAGAAAATCAGTTCTTATGAAGAGTAAAGGTAAGGTTGTGCTTTGGGATTGATCAGAGGATTAGGGTTATTTCCCGTTCTTTAAGGAAATGGAAAATCCAAAGAGTATTGAGATTGTCCAAGTCTACTGGTGTTTT
Organism: Lathyrus tuberosus; assembly: GCA_022829125.1. Lineage (NCBI taxonomy): Eukaryota > Viridiplantae > Streptophyta > Magnoliopsida > Fabales > Fabaceae > Lathyrus > Lathyrus tuberosus. The sequence continues at coordinate 17,347,678 of JALAZF010000012.1, read as the reverse complement.
GGAAAAATCGATTCTTAGATAGTGAGTGATCTTTGTATAATGCCCAAGAGAAGGCTGGTATGTTAAGGGATGAAGGTCAACCCATTAACAGGTCTGACACTTGACTCAGAAAGACAGCTCTAGCAAATTGATGACTAGGTACTGTTCTTATACCTGTAGAGGTCTCTGGGTCCTTGTACTAAGCCCAAGAGAAGGCATGAGAGCTTTTAAGAAGCCGATGGGTCCTTGTACAACGTCCAAAAGGAGGCGGGGATGCTTTTAAGAAGACTGTTGGTCCCCAAACCCCGAGAAGTTCAAGACATGCCATTCACCGAGAATAGATCAAGCCAGGAAAGTCCGAGAATTTGGAAGAAACTCAAGAGATCCCATTCACGGAGAAAATATCATCTCTGGGGAGTAGAGTATCTTTGACGATATATAAGGGTGACAGTTTGAGAAAAGGTTCACAGAGAATGCTGCCTTTCACGTCTCCATATTGTTTAACCCCAAGAGGAGGGAAGATTGTGTCTGGTAATCCTATGGGGATCTAGTTTTGTTTGTATTTAAGACTGACCAACAGGGCTTTACCTAGTGCTAGACGTAGTTGCCGGGGAAAACTCTAAATAACTATACTAGTATTACACAGTTGATATTTGACAAGTATATAAAAGTTTGTGAAAGAAAACTTACAGTGTGCAGCCCCACAATACAGTTATATATATATATATATAAAAGAAGGTAAACACTTACTCGGTTGTAGAGCTTCCATGCTGTTTGGTTAGTTTGTTCAACAAAGAAAGCTTTGATAACAATATTATATTCAAAATCAAAGGAGAAAGTGCTTTGAAAATATTGTTGGGGCTTACAGCTCAATGAGAGGCCCAAGGATTTATCAGTGATTGCACTGTTGTTTTGTGCAGGGACTTATACAAGTGACTGAGGCTAAAAAAGGTTTTCTGTACAAAGGGATGGGTCTTACACTCTCTCAAGAGGCCCAAAGGTGTTTAAAGAAAAAGAATGGGGCTTATAACACGAGGGTAGGCCCAGATGATTTGTTTTTTGAACTGGCGATCGTGCCGAGGTTTCTTTACCGTACTGGGTCTTACACAATGAATTGAGGCCCAAAAAAGTTTTGGTTAAAAGGGGGTTGGGTCTTACACTCTATTAGAGGCCCAAAGGTTTATTTTTGTACAAGTGGTGGGGCTTACAGCTCAAGGAGAGGCCCAGGGTTTTTTGAAAACGGCGATCGCGCCGAGGTTTTTGAAAGCACAGTGGGTCTTATACAATGACTGAGGCCCAAATATTTTGATTTCAAAAAATGGGTTGGGTCTTACACTCTATTAGAGGCCCAAAAGTGTTTAAAGATGGGTCTTATAACTCAAGGAGAAGCCCAATGATTTTTGTGAAAAAGGAGACGATCGTGTCGAACCTTTTGACGGTATCGGGACTTATACAACACGCTGAGGCCCAAAAAGGTTTTTATTTACAAAGGGTTGGGTCTTACACTCTACACAGAGGCCCAAGGGTGTTTGAAAAAGATTTGATGAGGGTTTAATTGATCAAAACCCTAATTTGTTTTCAAAGTATATTTTAATTGAATAAAAATTCAATTAAAATGATCAAAATTGTTAAACATGTGGAAAACAAATTGTGATCTTGGATTATTGTTTCAAAAATTATGTTTCTATTCACAAAATGATTGGAAATCACTAAAATTTGAAAAATCAAGAGAGAGAAAATATTTTAAATGTCAAAAAACAATTAAAATATTAATTCTTTACAAAAATATCAAGTATATGAAATAAATAATATTTTTGGGATTTTTTGGGAAAATAAAATATTTTAACATTTTTGTGAATTATTAAAAAAAGAACCAACTCAAAATCATTAAAACTCAGAGAGAAAATAATTTTTTAATCAATTAAATAAAATCACAAAATTCAAATATTCAAATGTTCAAAAATGGCGCCAAGAACATGGCAAGAACACGCGCCACCCTCTGTTTTTGCAGAATTGCATTTTCTATCCAATCTCACGGAATACTTGATGATATCATGCAATCTACATATCAATCTACTCGTTTTCACCTCACGATCATGTCTATGGTCTTTAATTTCATTTACTTTAAACATGGAATAAGAAATCAAAGAGAACCCTCAAGAACCCTAAAATTTGCATGAAGGTTCAGAAATTCCATACACGATTCGAACAAAGCAATTGATTGAGGGAAAATACTCTATGCATGATTATGAACATATGGCCAAATTATTGTGCAGCAAAAAATGCATGGATCATAGAGTTAGAAGAGCTCATGCTTACCTCTTGCAACTGGTGATTGTGTTTTGTGTTAGAGGTGTTACAGCTTGGTTCCAAGGATATGGACAGCTTCCCTAGGTGCTATGGAGTGTGTCTGGATGCTTGGAGTGGATTGAAATGATATGGAACTTGAAATGGTACCCCAACTACAAATCTGTCAAGAACTAGAGCAATTGGCTAGTGATTTTATGATTTTGGTGTTCCAGATGTTGTGTGAGTGTTTGGATCACTTCTATATGATGTTTATGAGGTGTGTGTGTGTGTGTGATTGGTTTGATTGGAATAACTCTCAAACTCAAAACCCGATAGTGACTTGCTTTGGAAGGCAATTTTGGAGTGAAAGAAGAGATTTTGAGGAAAGCATCTGTTAGATGGCTATGGTGTACTCAAACTGATCACAAATGAGCTCTATTTATAGTAGAGCAAGTTTGTTTTGCAAGGAATAGTGAATGGCAAATGCTGCATAGGTTTGGCCAATGTTGATCAATGAGAATCCAAGTCTCCTCTAACCATTGACTAGAGGTTAGGGCATAGGCTGCTGGTTCCCTTGGTCTTGGATAAGTCTTGGCTGAATTCAGTTGGAAATGGCTCAGTTCATGCCACCTTGGTGCATCCATTGAATGCTCCAAAACAAAATTGGAGTCTTGTCCCCTCTTTAGGGATTTCTAGGTTTGGCATGCTATTTTTAGTTCCAAGGACTTGGGAGGCTTGGGATCAGAGTTGGTTCCTCCTTGGCCTACCCTTAAGGTGTTTAGATGGATAAGTGTGTTTGTCATTTGTACAACTTTGGCAAATCGAGGAAAAAGCACAAATCGGCCTTGCTTTGATAGTTTTCAGCAAGGCATGTTGCCATTGTCATATCTCATGGCTCAAGTGGAATTTGATGGAGTTCATGGCCATTTTGGAAAGCCCTCATATGATACAACAACTGTTTGATCATAATTGTGTTTGATACTTTTTGGATCCAAGTGAAAAATGCCCCTACATTTGGAAAAAAGTGAAGGCAGATTCTGACTTAGTGAAAATTTCACTAAGTGTTGGAAAAAAGTGACATTTTCACTTTTTGTGATTTTGATCATTCCATAACTCAAAATCCATGAGGAATTGGAATGAGTTATGTTTGAAGCTTTTGTAGAGGGCCATGAGAGCTAAAAATTCAGCTTTGAATGGGGAAAAATGGCCTTGTGGTTTCGGAGTTATGATCCTCCAAAGTTGGTAACCTAGCCACTTTGTTCCATAACTTAGCAAAATTTCTAAGTTTTTATGGTTACCCCTTTTACAAGTTATCCCACTTTTCTTGATTTTTATTGATGAATGATGATTCCAACCACACATTAACATCATTTTAGGGTTAAGGAACCATAATTATGAAAAATCTCAAAAAGTCAAAGTTTGACTTTTGTGCACAGTTGACTTTTTATCAGATGAATTCTGAACTGTGCGATCCCCTATTAAATCAAGTTCTTGACCTAAATCAAACTTGATGGATTAATTTCATAGGTGTTATAGGATGTATTGAATCATGTCCCAAAGTTTGGGAGCATGTCCTGGTCAAAAGTCAAAGGTGCAGTTGACTTTTTTCCTCAAAACCCTAATTGTGGTTCTAATGAATTTGAAACTTGCTGCTCAAGCTTCTTGGATCAATCCATTGTTGCAAATGGATCAATGTGATTTATTAGAGACCCTCAAATCATGTCTTGAGGTCTTGGCTCATGTTTTGTCCCAAAAGTCAACTTAGCGGTGAATTAGGTCAAGAAACCCTAATTCCTGATCTTTTGTGAATGCATCCCCTGAGGTTAAATTGACTTGATGATTGGGTTCATGATGTCCCTTGGAGCATCATAGGTTATGCTTTGAAGCATTGACTCATGCCCAAAGGAACATTCCCATCTGGAGGCCCCGGTCGACCAAAACCCTAATTTGGTGACACTGGCGATCTTGAGGCTTAATCCACTCAGAATGTTGCAACCTTGTGCTTGATTCTTGCTGTGGGAGTCCTCTTGATCCATTGTGGATGTTTGAGAGGTTAGAAAAGTTGAAGATCATGTCATTCCTTGATTGATCGTTTGTCTAAGGCTCAAAGAGGGCTTGAAACCCTAAGTCGGATTGTAGTGGATGCTCACCCATCTTTGGGGAGACTAATGAGGTATGATGACCCATCCATATTGTGATGATGATTTGCACAATGATGGGAAATCCTAGTGGTCAAAATTTGGGGTATGACACAATGGCCGGAGTTTTGACGCGGGAAATACTACTCTAGCAAAGGATGACTAAGTTCTGTCTTATACCTTTAAGAGGTCGTCTAGGTCCTTGTATTAAGCCCAAGAGAATGCATGAGAACTTCTAAGAAGCCGAAGGGTCCTTGTACAACACCCAAGAGGAGGCGGGGATGCTTTTAGGAAGCCTGTGGGTCCCCAAACCCCGAAAAGTTCAAGACATGCTATTCACCGAGAATAGATCAAGCCAGGAAAGTCCGAGAATTTGGAAGAAATTCAAGAGATGCCATTCACGGAGAAAAGATCATCTCTGGGGAGTTAGAGTTTCTTTCACAATTTCTAATGGTGACGGTCTGAGAAAGGGTTCACCGAGAATGCTGCCTTTCACGTCTCCATATTGTTTAACCCCAAGAGGATGGAAGACTGTATCTGGTAATCCTATGGGGATCTAGTTTTGTTTGTATTTAAGAGTGGCCAACAGGCTTTACCTAGTGCTAGACGTAGTTGCCGGGGAAAACTCTAAATAACTATACTAGTATTACACAGTGGATATTTGACAAGTATATAAAAGTTTGTGAAAGAAGACTTATAGTGAAACAGCCCCACAATACAATTATATACATATGAAAGCGGTAAATGAAAGCGGATAAACACTTACCTGTTGTAGAGCTTCCATGTTGTTTGGTTAGTTGTTCAACAAAGAAAGTTGGATAACAACATATATTTGGATTCAAAATCAAAGGAGAAAGTGTTTTGAAAAGATTGTTGGGGCTTGCAGCTCGAGGCCCAAAAGGAGAAAGTGTTTATCAGTGATTGCACGGTTGCGTGAACTCGTACAGTGGAACTTATACAATAGATGAGGCCCAAAAGGTTTTCTGTACAAAGAGATGGGTCTTACACTCTCTCAAGAGGCCCAAAGGTGTTTAAAGAAAAGGAATGGGGCTTATAACACGAGGGTAGGCCCAGATGATTTGATTTTTTGAACTGGCGATCGCGCCGAGATCTTTCTTTTAACACAGAGGGACTTATACAATATCTAAGGCCCAAAAGGTTTTGGTTAAAAGGGGGTTGGGTCATACACTCTATCAGAGGCCCAAGTATTTACTTTTGTACAAGTGGTGGGGCTTACAACTCAAGGAGAGGCCCAAGGTTTATTTTTTTAAAAGGCGACGATCGCGCCGAATTTTTTGATGGTATTGGGACTTATACAATACACTGAGGCCCAAAAGGTTTTATTTACAAAGGGGTTTGGGTCTTAAACTCTATTAGAGGCCCAATGAGTTGAAAAAGATTTGTTTTAGGGTAATAAACCCATAAAACCCTAATTTCATCATTTTAAAGTAATTTATTCAAGGAAAATTAATAAAATGATAAAAATACCAAATAAGTGCTAATAAACAACTTATGATTTATGGTTAAGGTTTGGAAAATGAGGGATTAATCACAAGATGAATTAAAACTCATTTGGTTTTGATTTCCAAGATGAATATTCACTTTAAAAATGTTTAAAAACAATTAAAGTGAATTTATTCACAAAAATATTAACTATATTAAATAAATAATATAACTTTGATTTTTTTGTGGAATAAAATATTTCAACATTTTTGTGATTTTTTGCAAAAAGAACCAATCAAAAATAATTAAAATTGTGGAAGTTATTAATTTTTCAAACTATTAAAAATAATATGAAAAATAGTAAAAAGTGGAAAAAAAATAGCAAAAAGAGGGTCTGTGGCGAGGGGGATTCGAACCCCAGACCTCTTGTGTACAGCATGCGCGCCTTACCACTGGGGTGGTGATACATCCGTGTATTGAAACACAACCACAAATATACAAGCCTTGCCTTGTATTTGGCCTGGCCAAGGCAAGGCAAGGCAAGGCAAGGTTTTTGGTCAGAAACGTGAAGCCCATAACTTTCCCATTTCTCCATGGATGAAGGCAAAATTTATATGCATCTGGCCTAGAATTTCACAAGGAATCCAATGGTGGTGGTGTTTTTTTCAGATCATGCTCCTATTGAAAAACCCGATAGTGGTTTTGAAATAGGCCATGATTTTCATTTTCTGTGCTATCTCTTGTTACAGGCATGAATTACATGATGAATTGGTGCAAACACAACACATATAACATGTATAAGATATGCATGATCAATGGACATCAAAGGAAAGCATGATTCAAAGAATTCAAGTTGTGATGCTTACCTCTTTTTGGAGCTTTTGTGCAATCTGCCAAGTTCTTTGTTCCAAAAATGATTTGATGCTTTGGACACTCTCAAATGATCTTTTAGAAGCTTTTAGGATGGTTGGAATCATATGGAAGCCTCAGGAACAAGTTTGAGCTCTTTCTTGCAAAAGGGGCAAAAGTGGCCCAAATAGCAACTCTCTCAAATGGTGTTCCAGATGTGGGGAACCATTTAGGACAGTTCAAGGATGATATTTGGAGTGTGTTTAAGGTTTTATCAGGTTTGGAAAGTGACTGAATCAAGACATGGCTTGAAAAATGCACAAAAGTCCTATTTTCATGTTTTGAGAGGTGACTTTGTGATTTTAGTGTTACAGGTCACTTGTGAAGGTTTGGACAACTTAGATATGACTTATTGGATGTGTTTGGATCATGAGTTATGGTGGAATTGCTCTCTAACTCAAAAACTCAGAGTTACCTTACTAAAGAAGGCATTTTTGCCAAGAGAAAGAGATTTTGAGGAAAGCAAGTGTTGTAGTGCTTTAGTGTACTCAAACTGAGCACTAATGAGCTCTATTTATAGTAGAGCAAGTTTGTTTTGGTTGCAATAGTGAATGGCAACTGCAGCAGAGGTTTGGCCAATGTTGATCAATAGGAATCCAAGTCTCCTCTAGCCATTGACTAGAGGTTAGGGCACAGGCTGATGGTTCCCTAGTTCTTCGATCATCCTTGACTGAATTCGGTTAGAAAAGGCTCAGCCCATGCCACCTTGGTGCATCCATTAAATGCTCCAAACCAAAATTGGAGTCTTGTACCTCGTTTAGGCATTTCTAGGTTTGGCATGCTACTTTTGGTTCCAAAGACTTGGGAGGCTGATGGATCAGTGTTTGTCATCCTTGATCTCCCCCTGAGGTGTTCAGATGGATAGATTTACTTGCCCTTTGTAAAATTTGAGCAAATCGTGTAAAATGCACAAATCTGCCTTGCCATCACAGTTTGCAGCAAGGCACATTGGCATGGTCATATCTCATGACTTAAGTGGAGTTTCATGGAGTTCTTGGCCATTTTGGAAAGCTCTTATATGATACAACACATGTGTGATCATAGTTTGTCTTGATACTTTTTGGATCCAAGTGAAAAATCCCCTTACTTTTGGGAAAAAAGCAAGACAGATTCTGACTTAGTGAAAATTTCACTAAGTGTTGGAAAAAGTGACATTTCATGTTTTCAGCCATTTTGATCATTCCATAACTCAAAATCCATGATGAATTGGAATGAGGTGTAGTTGAAGCTTTTGTAGAGGGTCATGAGAGCTAAAAATCCAACTTTGAATGGGGAAAAATGGCCTTGTGGTTTAGGATTTATGATCCTCCAAAGTTGGTACCCTAGCCACTTTGTTCCATAACTTAGAAAATTTCTAAGTTTTTTATGGTTACCCCTTTTACAAGTTATCCCACTTTTCTTGATTTTTCTTGATGAATGATGATTCCAATCACATATTAACATCATTTTAGGGTCAAAGAACCATAATTGTGAAAAATCTCAAAAAGTCAAAGTTGACTTTTGTGCACAGTTGACTTTTTGTCAGATGAATTCCAAACTGTGCGATCCTCTGTGAAATCAAGTCCTTGACCTAAATCAAAATTAATGGACATGTTCCATGTATGTTATAGGGTGTATTGAATCATGTCCCAAGGTTTGGGAGCATGCCTGGGTCAAAAGTCAAAGGCACAGTTGACTTTTTCCCCAAAACCCTAACTGTGGTTCTGATGCATTTGAAACTTGTTGATCAAGCTTCTTGGATCAATACATTGTTTCAAATGGATCAATGTAGTGTATTAGAGACCCTCAAATCATCTCTTGAGGTCTTGGCTCATGTTTGGTCCCAGAAGTCAACTTAGGGGTGAATTAGGTCAAGAAACCCTAATTCCTGATTTTTATGAATACATCCCCTGAGGCAAAATTGACTTGATGATTAGGACCATGATGTCCCTTGGAGCATCTTAGATTGTGCTTTGAAGCATTGACTCATGCCAAGAGGTAAATTTCCACCTAGAGGCCCTGGTCGACCAAAACCCTAATTTGGTGACACTGGCGATCTTGAGGCTTAATCCACTTGGAATGTTGCAAATTTATGCTTAATCCTTGAAGTGGGAGTCCTATTGATCCTTTGTGGATGTTTGAGAGGTTTAGACAAGTTGAGGATCATGTCATTCCTTGATTGATCCTTTGTCTAAAGGCTCTGGAAGGGCTTGAAACCCTAAGTTTGATTGCAGTGGATGCTCACCCATCTTTGGGGAGACTAATGAGGTATGATGGTACACCCATATTGTGATGATGATTTTCACAATGATGGGGAATCCTAGTGGTCAAAATTTGGGGTATGACACCCAAGAGGAGGCTGGGGATGCTTTTAGGAAGCCTGTGGGTCCAAACTTAAGAATGTTCAAGAAAGGTTTCATCGGGAATTAATCCTTTCTTGTGTAAATAATTCTAGAGTTTGAAGAAATTCAAGAGAAGTTTAACCGGGAATTAATCCTCTCCGGGGGAATTGAATTTCTTTGACAATTTCTAAAAGTGACAGTCTGAGAAAAGGCAAGACTGTATCTAGAAATTCTATGGGGATCTAGTTTTGACTGTATTGAAAGAGCGATCAACTGGCTTTACCTAATTCTAGACTTAGTTGTCGGGGAAAACTCTAAGCAGATATACAAGTATATATACAGTTGATATATGACAAGTATTTAAGTGGATATGAAAGAAGGACTTACAGGTGTGCAAGCTTCCAGCAATACAGTTATATATATGTATGACATGTATTTAAAAGGATGAAAGAAGGTCTTACAGGTGTGCAAGCTTCCCACAATACATTTATATATATAAAAGCATGTAAAAGAAAGCAGATAAAAACTGACACGTGAGCAAGCTTCCCTAGATGTAATGGTTAGTTGTTCAAATAAATTGAAGAAAGTTTTGATAACAACTATGAATTTGAAGAAACAGTTATCTTAAAACAGAAGCTTGGGGCTTATTCAACAAGAGATGCCCAGATAACTTATTTGATAACATTGAAACAGACTGTATTATTAATAGATGTTGTGGGACTTATACCATAGCAGGGGCCCAAGGTTATTATTTTTACAAAGGGGATTGGGTCTTACACTCTATTAGAGGCCCAAAGATTATTTTTTGTACAAGAGATGGGGCTTACAACTCAAGGAGAGGCCCAGATGATTTTGTTGAAAATGCGACGATCGCACAGTGGTTTTGAAAAGTACAGGAGGGACTTATACAATGACTGAGGCCCAAAATGGTTTTTGTATAACAAGGGCTGGGTCTTACACTCTATTAGAGGCCCAAAAAGGTGTTTTTAAGAAAAAGAAATGGGACTTATAGCTAAAGGAGAGGCCCAAGTTTTTTTGCTTTGAACTGGCGATCGCGCCGAGATTTTTGAAATCGCAGTGGGTATTATACAATGAATGAAGCACAAAATGGTTTTGGTTAAAAAAGGGATTGGGTCTTACACTCTATTAGAGGCCCAAAAAATTTTTGAAAAGATTTGTTAGGGTGAGAATGATTAAAACCCTAATTTTGGTTTAAAATGTATTTTAATTGAATAAAAATTCAATTAAAATAATCAAACATGTGAGAAAAATTTTATGATCTTGGATTTATATTTGAAAAATCATGTTTCATTCATGGGATGGTTTAAAAATCATTTTAATTTTGCAAAACCAAGAGAAAGAAGTATTTGTAATGTTTAAAAAACAAATAAAAATATAATTCTTTACAAAAATATCAAATATATGAAATAAATAATATTTTTATGAAATTTTCATGGAATAAAATATTTTAATATTTTTGTGAATTTTCAAAAGAAGAATAAATAAAAAATAATTAAAATTGAGAGAGAAATTAATTTTTGGTTTAATTAACAAAAACATGAAAATATTGAAAAATTAACAAAAAATGAGAGAGTGGTAAAAAAGGTCTGGGTGGGGTTTGAACCCACGACCTCATACACAAACACACATGCGCGCTACCACTGGGGCGGTCATACATCCGTGTATCAAAACCACCTCATAAATACATAAGGGGTGCCAAGTTTTCAGGCCTGGCCAAGGCAAGACAAGGCAAGTTTTGACAATTTACGTGAAGCCTCTAACTTTCTCATTTCTCCCTGGATTGGGACAAAATTTAGGCGCGTCTGACCTAGAATTTCATGAGGAATCCAATGTTGGTCTTGGAATTTTCAGGAAGTGTCCCTATTTTAAAACCCGATAGTGGTTTCAGAATAAACCTAGATTTACATGTTTTATGCTATCTCATGGTACAGACAAGAATTGCATGACAAATTGGTTCAAACACAACATATACAACATGTATGAGATGCTTATGATCAATGAACATCAAAGGAATGCATAATTCAAAGAGTTCAAGTTGTCATGCACTTACCTCTTGGAGCTTTTTGTGCTATCTGCCAAGTTCCTTGTGCCAGAAGTAATTTGATGCTTTGGACACTCTCAATTGATCCCTTAGAAGCTTTTAGGATGATTAGAACAAGCTGGAATCCTTAGGAACAAGTTTTAGCTCTTTCTTGCAAAAGGGGCAAAAGTGACCAATATGGCAACTCTCTCAAATGGTGTTCCAGATGAGGGGAACCATTTAGGATAGTTCAAGGATGATATTTGGAGTGTATTTGAACCTTTGTTTGGTTTTGATAGTGACTGAATCAAGGCATGGCTTGAAAAATGCAGAAAAGTCAAATTTTAAGGTTTTGGAGGTTGAGTTTCTGATTTTGCTGTTTCAGATCCCAAATGAGCGTTTGAACAACTTAGTTATGACATATTGAATGTGTTTGGATTATAAGCTGTGATGAAATTTCTCTCTAACTCAAAAGTTCAGTTGTTACTTGCAAAAGAAGGCAAATATGAGTGAAAGAGAGAATTTTGAGGAAACCAAGTGTAGTAGTGCTTTGGTGTACTTGAATTGATCAGAAATAAGCTCTATTTATAGTAGAGCAAGTTTGTTTTGCAAGCAATAGTGAATGGCAACTGCAGTAGGCCTTTGTCCAATTGTAGCATAAAGGTGTTCAAGTCTTCCATAGCCATTGACTTGAGGTTAGGGCACAGGCCTGTGCTCATTTGGTTCAGAGTTGAACCTTGACTCATTCAGTGAGAATTGCCTCAGCTCATGAACTTTGATGTTCAAAGATGCTAACTTAGGCAGATTTTCACTAAGTGTTGAAAAAGTGTCATTTCTTCATTTTTGTCATTTTGATCACTCCATAACTAAAAATCCATGAAGAATTGGAGTTTCTTGTAGTTGAAGGGCTCGAAACCCTAATTATTAGTTATGGTGAATGCTCAACAAGCCTTGAGGAGATTGATGAGGCATAAAGGCACATACATATTGTGATGATGATTTGCACAATGATAGGAAATCTTGGTGGTCAAAATTTGGGGTATGACACCATCAACAACTGATGGTGCTAAAAATGCAACACACAAACATCCCAAACAAACAATATGATAACAGTATGAGCATTCAAGTGATTATGATCATGACATCTTGAACATAGAATGAAAGATTCTGAGAGTTACCTAGTGGAAAAAGTCCACTGCACCTTCAATCCAAGAGCCTGAAAATCCAACAAAGCCAATCTTCTTCCTCCTTAAGGCAGTCGTGCTTCAACTCTCCAAGAACTCCTTCACTCAAGTGGTGTTTCTCTTTTGAAAATAGTAAGAGATATTCTGAAATATGTTGATTGTTGGTGTCAAATGAATGAGAATTATCCTCCTTTTATAGTGGAGTCTTCTGGTCCATGGTATTGAAGACATGGTGGACAATGGTTTTGTTCAAAGGGGAAATACCACAAAGAAGATTATGCGCATGGTTTTGTTCTGAACCTTTCTCTTGAGCCAAGTGAGACTTTGTAGAGGTTGCTTGAACTTAGGGCTTGGTCAGACAAATGAAAAGGCATGGACCAGTGGATTAAGGTGTGTGAACTAAGTACATGCTAGCCATTTATTTTGCACCATGGTACATTTCCATCTGCCAACTATCAAAGTACAAAAGGTTGTACTTTTGAAACCTCCTTTGCACGGTTTCAGTGGCTTTTGTGGTTGGGAACTGATGTGAAAGAACTCAACACTTGTACTTGCCATAATCTCTGGCTCAGATTTGTTTAAATCACAAGGCATAGTTTGTAAAGAACTAAACCATGCTATGCTCTTCATCACACGAGCATGCCTTATCTAATGGACCAAACATCATGCCTTTGAATTCTTTGGAAAGAAAAGATGTAATAGAAGACTTATGTGTTGGTGGCAAGTTAGATTGTATCCAGAAACATGTAAGAAATGTGCCAAAAGATGGATGTAGCAACAATGATAAAAATCTGAATTTTTTTCTAAGTGTAACATTTGTAACATGGCCACTTTGGTGCAACATTTCTTGATGATCAATGCTCCATTTCATGAGTTCTTTGGCTCCTTAAAAAGTAGGCATTTGATAGAACATTTTTCATGTGGAAAGCTATTTGAGATGAGGTTTGCATCATTGAGAAACAAAGTCCTAAAGTTATGTGCATGAGTTGACAAAAAGACTTAGAAAATTTCTGAGTTATTGAGTTTTTTACAATTTGAAGCACCTAACTTTAAAGTATCATAACTTGAGATTGATTTATCCAAATGAGGAGTTCTACACATGCTTGGAAAGTCTGAAGAACAAGGAACAACTTTCATGTCCAAATATATTTTATTTGAAGCTTGGAACTAGGTGAAATTTTGAGTTAAAGATGGATTAAAATTAGGGTGAAAATGACCAAAATTTCACTAAGTCCCAAAGGCAACTTAACTTCCAAGTCTCATAACTTAAGCATCATGTATTTTTTGAAGAAAGGTCCTCTAATACACTTTGAAGTTCATGGAAAGAGCTTCCATTTGAGCTTTGAATCACTCAAATTGGATGTGTGGTTTGAAAGTTATGACCTTCCCAATTTGGCACAAGAAGTGAATTTTCCACACTTAGAAAGTTTCAAAGACCAACCATTGCCCTCTTTGCAAGAAACCTCTCAAAACTTGATTTCTCATGCCCTAACTCAACAATTAGACATGTCATGATGGATTTAAGACTTGAATGCTTCATCTTGGATCAAAATCTCAAAAGTCAAAGCCTCAGTCAAACCCATAATTCCTCAAGAATACAACATGTATGATCTATGATGATCTTGCTTCTTCAATCTCTTCCAAGACTCATAGATGGTATCTAGGGATGTCTGTTACCACATGGAATCATGTCCCAGGGCTTGGGAACATATCTTGATCAACATCAAAGGCAATAGCTAACTTGTCTTCACAAAACCCTAGTTTTGAGGCATAGAGAACTTGTGGCTCAAGGTATTTGTAATAAGAATCAAACACACTTGACTTCTTGTTGAATTGGACCTCTAGGATGTATGTGAACTCAAATAGCTGCACTTGGAGCCCCAGTTATCTTTCTTGAACAGATGACTTCCTTGAATCATTTGAGAGCTTGGCTTAGGAGACCTTGCCCTCTTCTTTATGTAAGTTCTGGATTTCACAAAAGAAACAAACTTGCAAGATGAGGTGGTTAGTTAATAATGCATAGATGATTGAATCTAAATGTCAATGTAAGATGTTGTGACATATAAGGGGTAAAATTTGGGGTACAACACCAGGTCCAAGGACAATTGCTCTATGTGGATATTGTAGCGCGGTTTTTGTGGTTGCGAGTCACACCATTGGGCTGCAGTTCGATTCATTTTTTATCCTATTGTGAGCTGATTAAGGAAGGGAAATAGATGTCTCCAATTAAATCTGCTTGCATACTGAGATTAAACAGATGACTTTTGGCTTACAGATGCTACCTGATATGGGGGATCTTTCTTAGGCTATTTTGTTTAAGGAGGGAATGTCTTGTTTGTTAGGGAGGATTTTGGTTAGGATACTAATTTGCTTTTCTTGACTAATATGTGCAGATGCTAAATGTGGAGTTTTTTTTATGAGTATGTGGGACCTGAGGTTTTTGGTGTGGTGTGCTCGCTAAGATTTTGCAATCTTATGCCAGTGTATTCCCGAAACAGGGAAATCAGAGCGATCGTAGTTCCTCCTATTCTATGGGAGGAAAGAGGTGTTTTGGGTGTCTTGTTCAAAGCCCAAGATTGATGCTACAGGTGGTTTGTATCTTGTTCAAAGCCCAAGATATGAAGCTAAAGGTATTTTTATATCTTGTTCAAAACCCAAGATATGAAGCTAAATGGGTTCTTGACCGAGAGGGAGTTTGTCATCTCTAAAGAGGAGTTGTTGGTGTTTGTATGCTGTGAGCAAAGCATGATTTGATGCTAAAAGGTTGATTGACTCAACAGGGGATTTCCTTATACAAAGCCTAAGAGGAGGCTGAAAGGTTGACTTTTTCGGGGAAAATGTTCTTTCTGTCTTGTACAAAGCCCAAGATTGAGGCTAAAACTGATTTTGACTCCGCTGGGGAGAGGGGTATATGTATCTTGTATAAAGCCCAAGATAGAGGCTAAAGGTTGATACAACAAGAGAATCTTTTATACTCAACAAGAGAGTGCTTTTATATGTGTCTTGTACAAAGCCCAAGACGGAGGCTAAAGGGTGACTCAACAAGAGAATCTTTTATACTCAACAATAGAGTGTTTTTATATGTGTCTTGTATAAAGCCCAAGACGGAGGCTAAAGGGTGACTCAAAAAGAGAATATTTTATACTCAACAAAAGAGTGTTTTTATATGTGTCTTGTACAAAGCCCAAGACGGAGGCTAAAGGGTGACTCAACAAGAGAATCTTTTATACTCAACAAGAGAGTGCTTTTATATGTGTCTTGTACAAAGCCCAAGACGGAGGCTAAAGGGTGACTCAACAAGAGAATCTTTTATACTCAACAAGAGAGTGTTTTTATATGTGTCTTGTACAAAGCCCAAGACGGAGGCTAAAGGGTGGTTGACTCAACAAGAGAGTCTGAAAAGGTTAGCTCCGTTTGAGGAGAATCATTGTACAAATCCCAAGAGAAGGTTATCTTACTGCTGAGGATTATTGAAATCCCTAGGCAGGTCCAAGTAGAGCGCTCTCCTGAGAGAGGCTAGGTTTCTTCCTACGTTTAGAAAGGAACTTGAGAATGTCTTCGAGACTCAAGGGGATTAGACTGTCCAAGCCTAGATGTTAATTCTTGTAGTTGGCTAGAATTTTGGTAAAACAATGTTGATGTCATGGTTGATGTTTCAACATGAGTTTTTACAGCCTTGTTATGTTTAGTTAACATTCTGGTTATGTTAAGTGTTTAAGGGTTGCAGTTTTGTGCTGATGTCAAACCCGATGTCATAACATCAGTTGACAGAACATCAGAAAACCATCTGTTGTGGTTTTTGTATTGCAGAATGTTAAGGTGTTGAAGAGTTAAAGTGTTGAAGAGTGATGTCACATGCGATGTCTTGACATCACTATACCAGAAACTTAAAACATCAGGTTGTGATGTTTTTAGGGCTGCACGCATTAGTTTGATTTGAGGAGATCTGTTAGTTAGATTGGATGCGAATTTATTGGAGAAGATTTATTCTGATACAATTAATTCTACATATCTTGTGGAGAATAGTTTGTTACTATTTTTGTGCAAATAGACATGGAGAAGATTGTTCCTATTTGTGTGGAGAAGATCTTGCAGCTGATTTAAAGAGAAGATTTAAAAGATACATAATATCCTGGAAATATTATGTGGAGCTGAATTTAATGCATAAAGATATGGAGAATATTTAGAGTTAATTATTGAAGATTTAAATTGAAGATTTGATTGAAGATCTATTTAGGAGCAGAATCTGTTGCAGATTTAGCAGAAGATTGGATATGATTTGAAGGCCCAAATCCAGTTGGGAAATAGGTTATAAATAAGTGCATTGTAACCTAGTTTTGGTAAGCCAGCCATCATGTCGATTATAAGGGCTGTGTTGGTTGATGAACCACCCGGTTTGTGGGATGGTCATCGTGTTTATCTCGAAGCCTGTAGGTAAGAGATGTATTGTTCTTGGAGGAAGCTTTGAAGCAACTCCAATAGGTGTCATGGAAGTGTGTCTTCCAAAGTCTATGTAATAGAAAAGTTTAAGGAGTCAAGCTGTTGATGCAGTGACGGTGTAGTTGACTGCTAGACATCATCGAGATAATTGGAAGTGAGATGGAGTCTCTTACCTAGGGAGGACTTAGGTAGAAGGGTCATTGGGTAGTGATTGAATTAGGTAGATTGTCAACTGGTGTGTTGAGTCTGTAATTTGATACTACTAATAGTGGACTTCCTTCCTGGCTTGGTATGCCCCCAGATGTAGGTTGGTTGAACCGAACTGGGTGAACAATTGATTGTGTTCATTTACTGTTTCTATTATTGCCTTGTTCAGCAGATTGCGATGTTGTGACATTGCACAAGACATCACACATCTGTACCAGAATTTCAATTGGTATCAGAGCAGGCATCCTGTCTGTTTCTGGATGAGATCTAGGGAAGATACTTTCTGGTCCGTGAGCAAGGAAGATAGTTATGGACTTGGTCAGCTCATAGAAGTGGAGATTAGAGTTATCAGGCGTGTAGCTTTGGTGATAAGTTGCCTTGTAGGTTGAATCCTATGTTGATCTAGTGCACATGAAGTGTTGTGTTTATTATGTTGTGCCTGAAGGACATAGAGGAGTTTTCTGGTATGTGTTCCGCTGCGTATATATATATATATATATATATATATATATATATATATATATATATCTGATGGAAAATTCCTGATGGTTATGTGTTCTCCTCTGAATATGTATCACATGGTGTGGTGATACTTGAGGATATCTTCAACTAGAGTTGCCTAAGATACTTGTGGTTTATCCCAAGTCCACTCATAAAGGAACTCTTGTATGAGCTTGTTGAAAAGAGATCTGAAGAAAGTTAGAAGCCATCTATTCTTGCCTTCAACCCTACATGGTCATTCCCTGGGCTATGTTAAAGGATCTTTTGGTGTGTTTCTATGAAGTAAACTTATGTCCTACCTGATGTTAGAACATAAAACCAGCAGATTATGCAGTATCCTGTCAGCATAACAGATGCTTGGGGGCTAAACATATGTGTATTGATCACATCTGTTTGGAACCTACTCCTGGCTTGGAAGAGGAGGCATCTGGGTTGTGTGTCTAAGAAGGTTCCTTCAAGAACATGTCTTAGATATGTACATTGGTCAAGAGATGATCAATATAGTGTCACTCATTCGATAAGTGAGTAGGTGTTTAAAGACTGTATGACATGGAAGGCTTTGAAGACCAATCTGAATAGTGATTCCTTCCTTATCTAGTTTCTTGATGGTAAAAGAAGAGGGTGGAGCCAAAACAAAAGAGTATCACTGTCAAATCTTTCATGCGGGAGTGAAGATCTTGATAAGTTATCTCTTAAGCTTAGTCATGGTGGCCTAACTAGAAGGATCTTCCTGGTTATGATAAGATACTTGGTTCTGATCATGAACTGGAGGAAGTTTCATCAAGAAAGAAGCTGAGCTTGATATGTCAATCCTAATGTCTCGACATCGCGCTACACATCAGCAGTTTAAGGTAAATGCTGAGTCAAAGACCTATTAGATTGTAGCTTCTTTGAAGGATCACTGAAGCTGTGAAGTTGAATAATTTGTGAGATGTTGTTCATAGAAAAGGTAGTCAGCTTGAGCTAAACTGTCTGAGGACAATATTATAGGGAAAGTGCATCCAAGTGTTTGTGTACAATAGCAGTGTAAATCAACCTGTGGTCAATTGGTGTCTGCATTAGTTGTATGGAGTGAACTCTTTCAGTTTTGAGGCTTGAAGGATTGGAAGTAGCAGATTGTCTATGGTATGGCTTTAGATGCAGAAGGATGGCAGTTATCACTCTTAAGTTAGATAAAGGTCTGAACCTTGTGCTTATAAGAAGAAGCTTCTGGAAGAGTGTGTTATGCAAGTTACTGCAGTTTTGTTGGTCTAATCTTGGAAGTTGATCAGATGTTGATATGTTCTCGTGTGTCCCCTACATGAGATATGTGTGGATTAATATGGTTGTAGTCTCCAAATCCATAGTAGAAGTGTTTAATGTGATGAAGATTGTTGTTAGAACTGATGTTGAAACATCATTCCAGTTCTTTGCTCTCTCAGCCAAAGAAAGATAGTTGTGCTCTTGGTGAAGTATTAGGTCAAGCAAATTAGTGATCAGTGGTGTGGATTATTAAAAGAAGGATCAGCTAGTGCCACAAGTGTGCAGGAAAAGAATGTCGTACCTTGTGTGAGAAGGTAATCTTATTCTGTCTAATAGTAGATACTTTGACGGGAGACTTAGTATTTGTCTATTAGTGATGCTGTGCATAAGGGTAAATACTTTGACGGGAGACTGAGTATTTGTCTAGAGAATTAAGAAAATCTGTGTCTGGATATTTATTTTTCTGGGCCATGATGGAGTAGCTTGATGTTTGAAGATGACAACATGAGGTAGCCTTATCAGCTGACTGTATCAGAAGTGTGTAAATGAAGGAGTGAACATCATCTGCTGGCTGTTTGTAAAGACCTTGTTGGGAGCTTGGCAGTTGTTTGATGTGTGTGACGACATGAATTATGCTGCTGAAGATGCAGACTATGAAGACATCATATTCTTGATGGTTAGAACTTGGATCAGTTTATTTCTGATCTAAGTGGTTTGGAGCAGGGTGGTTGCTCTGGTTGTGAAGGTCTAGGATAAGTGGCAGTTATCTCTGGCTTTCTACTAACGGCTCTACTAAGGGAAGTGGCATTCTTTGGTATAGCTATGGGGTAGTCTTGGACTACTTATTTTCTGAAGATTCAGATGTGGTAGGTTTGAAGTCTTTGGAGTTTCTAAGCAGGATGGAGGTTGTCTACTCAAACTTGATTATTGAATCAAACCTATGAGAGCATGGAAATCTGTTTCTGCAAAGGGAGGAGGTTCGTCTGAGTGGCAGAAGGTTGAGCTGAATTCAACAGTTAGATGTTATGACATCTTGCTCAACATCAGGGGTCTCAGCTGGTGATGTGGCACATCAGCTAATGATAGAATGATCTACAGGAATGATAGGGGGCTTTAAAAAGATTGTTCTCATGGCAGTTTGCGGGAGCTGTAGGAAGGAGAAGATGTTACATGACCATGGCTTAGGGAGTCTAAGTGGGTTTGCTTTTGAGCAAGTGGAATATGTGACTTGAAGATCAAGGTTCCTTGGTGGATCAAGATATCTCTGTGAGAGTTCTGACAAACGTGAAAAAGGTCAAAATGTGGCATTTGGCTGTTTTCATATGAGGATTCGTGAATGAGGTGATCAAACTGTGGCATTTGGTTGATCTCAGAAGTGGATTCGAAGAATCAAGATAATCAGAGTGTGGCAGCTAGTTATTATTGAGGTTTGTCTTGGAAAAAGTTACTCTTGGGCAGAAGGGTGATGAGTTGAAGACTCAAGGAGATTATTCTTCTTGAAGGTGGATGAGAGGTTATTCTCTAGTTCTGTGGATTACTGTACTATAGTAAGTCCAGTTGGTGGAGCATATCAAGAATCATGGTCATGATGTTTTGGTGTGTGGCAGATGTTCTAACTTATGTTGGGACATTATTTGGTTGAATATCCTTGGTGAAGGATAATTATGCCCTGGTTTAGAAGATTGGTGCCTACATTATGCCTAAGGGGAGTCTACCTAATCATACGGGAGAATGATGAAGTAGAAGGTCTGCCTTAGATGGAGAATGTAGAGAAGACTGAAGTAGATCAGGTTTTGATTGTTTGGAAATCTGAAGATGAAGAGTATGATAGGGAATGACTGTGTTCATTGTGATCATTCATGTGGATATGTCAGAGAGAAGATGATCAGCTTGGCAAGATCAGGAGTGTTGAACAGAGAGTGCGCTCTTGAAGACATGAAGATGAGTCTTATGTTTTCCATTCATTTAAGGAGCATTTGTTATCTTAGATAGGGGGAGAAGTAGCCAAGAGTATCAAAGAGTACAAATGTCAGAGCGTCAGAGCCAAGAGTACAATTGTCATATGCTGCAGAGGATGTAGCTGATTGCTATTGTTATAGTGCAGAAGTGCAGAAATTAAGGGGGAGAGAAGTAGGTTTGTTCAGCTATTGTGAGATGGAGATTAGTCTGCCTGGTCTAGTCTGAGTATATTGGTTGGATGACTCAGGGGTTGCTTTTGAAATTTTGTGCTTGCTGCTATGTTCAGAGTTTGTCCAATTATGGCTAAAAAGGGGGAGAGTTAGCCTAGTGGTTGCCAAGGTGTGGTTGTGAAGCCTTTTCTGATATGGTGCAGCAGTTGAGGGGGAGAGTGTTTGAACAGCTGTGAGCTGGTTCTTGGTTTGAGGGGAAGTTTGCCCTATGCTGATGTGAGGGTGTTCGTTTCTGCTGCAAGTTGTTCTGATGTAGGCTGAAATTGTTTTAGCCAAAATTAGCCAAAGGGGGAGATTGTTAATTCTTGTAGTTGGCTAGAATTTTGGTAAAACAATGTTGATGTCATGGTTGATGTTTCAACATGAGTTTTTACAGCCTTGTTATGTTTAGTTAACATTCTGGTTATGTTAAGTGTTTAAGGGTTGCAGTTTTGTGCTGATGTCAAACCCGATGTCATAACATCAGTTGACAGAACATCAGAAAACCATCTGTTGTGGTTTTTGTATTGCAGAATGTTAAGGTGTTGAAGAGTTAAAGTGTTGAAGAGTGATGTCACATGCGATGTCTTGACATCACTATACCAGAAACTTAAAACATCAGGTTGTGATGTTTTTAGGGCTGCACGCATTAGTTTGATTTGAGGAGATCTGTTAGTTAGATTGGATGCGAATTTATTGGAGAAGATTTATTCTGATACAATTAATTCTGCATATCTTGTGGAGAATAGTTTGTTACTATTTTTGTGCAAATAGACATGGAGAAGATTGTTCCTATTTGTGTGGAGAAGATCTTGCAGCTGATTTAAAGAGAAGATTTAAAAGATACATAATATCCTGGAAATATTATGTGGAGCTGAATTTAATGCATAAAGATATGGAGAATATTTAGAGTTAATTATTGAAGATTTAAATTGAAGATTTGATTGAAGATCTTTTTGGGAGCAGAATCTGTTGCAGATTTAGCAGAAGATTGGATATGATTTGAAGGCCCAAATCCAGTTGGGAAATAGGTTATAAATAAGTGCATTGTAACCTAGTTTTGGTAAGCCAGCCATCATGTAGATTATAAGGGCTGTGTTGGTTGATGAACCACCCGGTTTGTGGGATGGTCATCGTGTTTATCTCGAAGCCTGTAGGTAAGAGATGTATTGTTCTTGGAGGAAGCTTTGAAGCAACTCCAATAGGTGTCATGGAAGTGTGTCTTCCAAAGTCTATGTAATAGAAAAGTTTAAGGAGTCAAGCTGTTGATGCAGTGACGGTGTAGTTGACTGCTAGACATCATCGAGATGATTGGAAGTGAGATGGAGTATCTTACCTAGGGAGGACTTAGGTAGAAGGGTCATTGGGTAGTGATTGAATTAGGTAGATTGTCAACTGGTGTGTTGAGTCTGTAATTTGATACTACTAATAGTGGACTTCCTTCCTGGCTTGGTATGCCCCCAGATGTAGGTTGGTTGAACCGAACTGGGTGAACAATTGATTGTGTTCATTTACTGTTTCTATTATTGCCTTGTTCAGCAGATTGCGATGTTGTGACATTGCACAAGACATCACACATCTGTACCAGAATTTCACTAGAGTTTTATCTTCTGTACTATGCCCAAGAGAAAGTCCGCTTAGGGGAGGAATATCTAGACTCCTTTGAAAGACTGCTCTATTAAGATGACTAATTTTTGTTCCTATACCTTTAAGAGGTCGTCGGGACAATTTGTACAAAGCCCAAGAGAAGGCGGGAAACACTTTTAAGTAGCCGAAGGGACAATTTGTACGAAGCTCAAGAAAAGGCTATCTTCTCTGAGGAAGAATCATTATACGAAGCCTAAGAGGAGACTGTGAAAACTTCTAAGAAGTCGAAGGGTCCTTGTACAACGCCCAAGAGGAGGCGGGGATGCTTTTAAGAAGCCCGTGGGTCCCAAGCTGGGAAAGTTCAAGAAATGCTATTCACAGAGAATAGATCATTTAGTGAGAGTTCCGGGTTTGAGGAATTCAAGAGATGCCATTCACTGAGAATAGATCAACTCTGGGGAGTAGAATTCCTTTGACAATTTCTAGGGTTACAGTCTGAGAAAAGGTTCACCGAGAATACTGCCTTTCTCTTTGTTCCATATTATTTAACCCCAAGAGGAGGGAAGATTGTATCTGGAAACCTATGGGGATCTAGTTTTGTTTGTATTCAGGGGCAATCGACAAGGCTTTACCTAGTTCTAGACTTATTTGTCGGGGAAACTCTGAATAACTATACTAGTATATACACAGTTGATATATGACAAGTATATTAAAAGTTTTTGATAGAATACTAACCATGTGCAGCTTCCCACAATACTATTATATGTATATGAAAGCGGATAAATAAAGCATGTAAACACTTACTCGGTTGTAGAGCTTCCATACTGTTTTGTTAGTTGTTCAACAAAGAAAAATTGAAAACAACAGTAAATTTTAAAATCAAAGGAGAAAGTATTCTGAAAAGAAATTAGGGCTTACAGCTCAAGGAGAGGCCCACAATTGGTTTATTTACAAAAGGGTTTGGGTCTTACACTCTACTAGAGGCCCAAGGTTTAATTTATATACAAGTGATGGGGCTTACAACTCAAGGAGAGGCCCAGAGGTTTTTGTTTAAAAAGGCGATGACCGCGCCGAGATTTTAAAATCGTATCGGGACTTATACAATGACTGAGGCCCAAAAACGTTTATGTAGAAAGAGGGTTGGGTCTTACACTCTATTAGAGGCCCAAAAGTGTTTTGAAAAAAGTTTGTTAGGGTGAAAATCAACAAAACCCTAATTTCATCATTTTTTTAAAGTAATTATTCAAAGAAAATTAATTAAAATGATAAAAATAGCAAATAAGTTCTAAGAAAACAACTTATGATTTATGGTTAAGGTTTGGAAAATGAGATTTTAATCACAAGAGGAGTTAAAACCCATTTGGTTTTGATTTTTCAAGATGAATATTCATTTTAAAATGTTTAAAAAACAATAAAAAATGAATTTATTCACAAAAATACTAATTATATTAAATTAATAATATAAAACTAATTTTTTTGTGGAATACTATATTTCAATATTTTTGTGATTTTTTCCAAAAAGAACCAACCAAAAATAATTAAGATTGAGAGAGTTATTAATTTTCCAAATCATTTAAAAATAATATGAAAAATGACAAAAAAAATAGGAAAAAGTGGTAAAAAGAGGATCTGGGGCGAGGGGGATTCGAACCCCAGACCTCTTGTGTGCAGTGCGTGCCTCTTACCACTTGGGTGGTGATACATTCGTGTATTGAAACACAACCACAAATATGCAAGGCTTGCCTTGTTTTTGGCCTGGCCTGGCCCAAGGCAAGGCAAGGCAAGATTTTGGTTAAAAACGTGAAGGCCATAACTTTCTCATTTCTCCATGGATTGGGACAAAATTTATATGCATCTGGCCTAGAATTTCACAAGGAATCCAATGGTGGTGGTAGTTTTTTTAGAAAACAAATCCTCCTCAAAACCCGATAGTGGTTTTGAAATAGGCCATGTTTTACATTTTCTGTGCTACCTTTTGGTACAGGTATGAATTACATGATAAATTGGTGCAAACACAACACATATAATATGTATAAGAGATGCATGGTCAGTGGACTTCAAAGCAAGGCATATTTCAGAGAGTTCAAGTTGTGATGCTTACCTCTTTTTGGAGCTTTTGTGCAATCTGCCCAGGGCTTTGTTCCAGAAATGATTTGATGCTTTGGACACCCTCAAATGATCTCTTAGAAGCTTTTAGGATGGTTGGAATCAGCTGGAAACATCTGGAGCAAGTTTGAACTCTTTCTTGCAAAAGGGGCAAAAGTGGCCAAAATGACAACTCTCTCAAATGGTGTTCCAGATGGGGGGAACCATTTGGGACAATTTAGGAATGATATTTGGAGTGTGTTTGAGGCTTTATCTGGTTTGGAAAGTGACCGAATCAAGACATGGCTTGAAAAATGCAAAACAGCCCCATTTTGAGGTTTTAAAAGGTGACTTTGTGATTTTGGTGTTACAGATCACTTGTGTGAGTTTGGACAGCTTAGATATGACATATTGGATGTGTTTGGATCATGTGCTGTGGTGGAAATGCTCTCTAACTCAAAAACTCAGAGTTACCTTACTAAATAAGGTATTTTTGCCTAGAGAAAGTGATTTTGAGGAAAGCATCTGTTTGATGGCTTTGGTGTACTCAAACTGAGCACAAATGAGCTCTATTTATAGTAGAGCAAGTTTGTTTTGCAGGCAATAGTGAATGGTAACTGCTGCAGAAGTTTGGCAAATGTTGATCAATGAGAATCCAAGTCTCCTCTAGCCATTGACTAGAGGTTAGAGCATAGAGCTGTAGTTCCCTAGTTGTTGGATAAGTCTTGACTGAATTCAGTTGGAAGAGGCTCAGTCCATGCCAACTTGGTGCATCCATTAAATGCTCCAAAACAAAATTGGAGTCTTGTCCCTCTTTTAGGCATTTCTAGGTTTGGCATGCTACTTTTGGTTCCAAGGACTTGGGAGGCTTATGGATCAGAGTTGGTTCCTCCTTGGTCCCCCCTTGAGGTGTTCAGATGGATAGATTTGCTTGCCCTTTGCAAAATTTGAGCAAATCGAGCAAAATGCCCAAATCTGCCTTGTTATGACAGTTGTAGCAAGGCGTATTGCCACTTTCATAACTTCTTGCTCAGATTGAGTTTGGTGAAGTTCTTGGTCATCTTGGAAAACCCTCATATGATACAACATATGTGTAATCATAGTTTCTCTTGACACTTTTTGGATCCAAGTGATAAATGCCCTTACATTTTGGAAAAAGTGAAACAGATTCTGACTTGGTGAAAATTTCACTAAGTATTGGAAAAAGTGACATTTCATGTTTTCAGCCATTTTGACCCAACCATAACTCCAAATCCATGATGAATTGGAATGAGGTGTAGTTGAAGCTTTTGTAGAGTGCCATAAGAGCTACAAATCCAGCTTTGAATGGGTAAAAATGGCCTTGTGGTTTACGAGATATGATCCTCCAAAGTTGGTACCCTAGCCACTTTGTTTTATAACTTAGAAAAATTCTAAGTTTTTATGGTTACCCCTTTTACAAGTTATCCCACTTTTCTTGATTTTTCTTGATGAATGATGATTCAAATCTCACATTAACATCATTTTAGGGTTAAGGAACCATAATTGACCAAAAAATCAAAAAGTCAAACTTTGACTTTTTGGTACAGTTGACTTTTTGTCAGATGAATTCCAAACTGTGCGATCCTCTATGAAATCAAGTCCTTGACCTAAATCAAACTTAATGGATGGATTCCATAGGTCTTATAGGGTGTGTTGACTTATGTCCCAAGGTTTGGGAGCATGCCTGGGTCAAAAGTCAAAGACTCGGTTGACTTTTCCCGCGAAACCCTAACTGTGGTTCTGATGAACTTGAAACTTGTTGATCAAGCTTCTTGGATCAATATATTGTTGCAAATGGACCAATGTGGTTTATTAGAGATCCTTAAATCATGTTTTGAGGTCTTGGCTCATGTTTTGTCCCCAAAGTCAACTTAGGGGTGAATTAGGTCAAGAAAACCTAATTCCTGATTTTTAGTAAATGCATCCCCTGAGGCTAAATTGACTTGATGATTGGGTGCATGAGGTCCCTTGGAGTATCTTGGGTTGTGCTTTGAAGCATTGGCTCATGCCCAGATGAAAATTTCCATCTGGAGGCCCTGGTCGACCAAAACCCTAATTTGGTGACACTGGCGATCTTGAGGCTTAATCCACTTGGAATGTTGCAACCTTGTGCTTGATTCTTGATGTGGGAGTCCTCTTGATCCTTTGTGGGTGTTTGGGAGTTTAGACAAGTTGAGGATCATGTCATTCCTTGATTAACCCTTTGTCTAAGTACCTGAGAGGGCTTGAAACCCTAATCTTTGATGGTAAAGAATGCCTGACAATTCCTGAGGAGATTAATGGGGCATGTAAGTACATCTATATTGTGATGATGATTTACACAATGATGGGAAATCTTAGTGGTCAAAATTTGGGGTATGACAGTGTTGCACCCCAAAATTTGCTCTCCTTACTTTATTACTGACTGACTTATGTTGCATTGCATTTTGCATTATCATGTGTGCATATCATTGGTTCTTAGCATGGGGTCAAGGTACCTGAGGCAGTGCTTCAGAGGGTCAAGCAAGAGTCCTGGTGTTGTCCAAGAGAGCTCAGGTGGATCATCCTCTCCTAACCAGTGCATAGATTAGGGTTTTGAGATTCTTGGGTTTATTGCTTCAATAGGCAAGCTCCTTGGGTTTTTATCATCAGTAAATGGCATATCTTATCTTTGTTGGAGAGGATACACATCATATTCAGAGGAATTTGGATTTGGAGACTGTGTTATTTCCTCCTAGACTGAGGGTACCAAAACTAGGGCTTGCCATAAAGTCAGTTTATTTCTGATTTTTTGGGCAAGACTTGATTCCATGGTATTCCTTGGGTCTCTAAGTATCTAGGGATGGGAGGTTGTCCATCAGTTTGGTTCAGGAGGCCAATGGATTGAAAATCAGGAGAATGGGGTAAAAGTCAACAGTGAGAGGAGAAGTCAACTGTGGAATTTTGAGGTTCTCTCCAAGGTTTTCAAGGTCTCACATCCTCATATGGTCCTCAAAAGTCAAGTTTCATGCCATATATCAAAAATCAGGAGTTGGCACAAAAGTTACTAAAAATGGAAATGACCTATAATTTGAAAGTTTCCTTTTTGGGCAAGTTCCTGCACTGCATTCAACTTGACTTTTCACCATCAAGAAAGCTTCAAATGAATTTTTCTCCAACATGAAAGTTGAAGATCGTTTTCTCATCTTTCCAACAAGTACTAGTGGGTCTCTATATCATTTGTGAAACTCAACTTATGGTCAAAAGAAGGCAAAGTGGTTTTTAGGGTTTCATTTTCACAACTTTTAGGTTTTGGGACATATGGACCTATGATTAATTCCATTGCTTCAAGACATGTTCCAACATCCAAAAACAATTCCTAAGAAGCATTTTTGGCTTTTTAACCAAGTGGTTCCATGGCATATTTATCACTTATTCTCCATTATTCAAAATTGCCAAACTATTAAAAACTCATGAATCAATTGTTTTCAAGGCCCAAGTTCCATTGAGGTGTAACTAGCAATCCAAATGAAAGTGATCCATCATGGAATTCTTAATTATACATGCATGGAGGAGGTGTACTTAACATAATGTGATTTTTCAAAATTATTCAAAAACTCATTAAGCAAGGGATTACCCAAGCCCAATTCATCATCAGAGGAAAACCCTAGCCTATTTAAACCTATCCATGCACTGGTTGGAGGGAGTTAGACGTGATATTTTGGAGAAAAAGAAAGTGAACCCTAATTCTTGAATTCCTTGGATCTCTCAATCTACAAGGAGTTTCTTCAAAGTTCTTCCACAAACCTTCTCTTGGTGATCTCTAGAGTGCAAATCAACCACCATTCGCAGCCAAAAGCAAAGAATAGAGTTGTACCATCTCGGGTTGGTAGGTTTTTTTACCATCATAAAAATATCTTTTTTTATATGCATATTGACGTGTGATGAATGGTGATTATCCTGATCTATTAATTTTTAATTTTGGATGTGTGAATTGGCTGTATTATGAGTTTAAAGCTTTGGACCCACATGTTATTTCCTTCGATTCTCTTTATCCTTGCATTGTTTGTGGTTTTTGAGATGATATTATTGATCCTCACATTTTTTTGGTTGGAATTGTGTATTCGCACGTATTTTCTGGGCAATTTTTAAATGCAGGTGGTGGAGGAGTCGACCGGAACCCTAGTTCCGGCGACTGGTGCGGTGGCTGGCCGGTGGAGGGGTTCCAAGGTTGAAGATGAAATCCTGGCCCTTCATTCTCTTGATCCAACGGCCCATGGCATGCCACCTATTATTCTCTTTTATTTTTTTCCTGAATTTAAATTAGTGATTGTGTGCACATTACCCCACTCTTGTTACCATGATCCACCAACCAGGATTTTTTATTTCCCTTACTTTTTAACGGGTTGACTTCATTATACGCGTTGGATGGATCAAACAAACAGCAAGCAGCCAACACATTAAAAACACATGTGCCAGGCACATGGCACGAACACGGTAAACCTTTTTTTATTTTTGCTATTTTTCTGATGAATTTGGACGGGCTTCACTACTCATACCCCACTCTCTGGCCCAACCTTCAATTTCCATTGCATTTCCTTACTAACGCACCCCCCCCCCCCCCCCCCATCTTATTTCATATTGTATTTTATTATTTCATTACATTTTCATCTTTTATTTTTAAAATACATCCTTGCATCTAAAAATCATCATAAAATTCATGCATCATTTTCATCATTTTATAAAATTTTACAAATTTTATTTTTTTTATTTTTATCTTATTTTTATCATTTAAATTAATTATTTAGTCTATTTTCTTTTTTGAATTACATATACCATGCATACTTAAATTTCTTTATTTTATTTCTCTGCAACCATAAAATATTTTTGATATGTTCCTTTTGCATTCATTCACTAACATATTAAATTGCATAAAAATATTTTTATTTCATTTTTAAAATTATTTCATATTGCATTTTGGTCCTTCCCTTTGGCACATTGAACCCTATTGCTCACCTGAACTTTGCCCAATTGTTTGAATGACTAACACTTTGAATTTTTGTAGGAATTTTTGATATTTGGTTTGTCTCTGGTTGAGGAACCTTGATCTTTAATTTGGGAATTTTAGGAACTATTTCTCGAATTATTTAATTACTTTCACTTGAGAACTGCTTATATGCGTATTTCTGATCATGCCTAAGTCCTTGTTTGAAAGGCACTTGTGCCATTTGCTTTGGGGTTGTTCCTTTGATTTCTGGATTCATGTTTGGATTATTATCACTATTGTTTGCCATTGTTTGATTTTCACTTGCCTTGATATTATTTATGTCCGTTTTGTACTAACCTTTTATGCAGGGACTAAGGTAAGTTCTTTAAGGGTATGGATAAGTATCCGTGGTCACCCTTATTCTTTCTTCCTCTCCTATCTTCTTTCTTTAGGATTTAGGTTGTCGCCAAACCTCACTAACCGTAGGCCACCCATGCATGATGACTTTAGGGCTCATAGTCCCCTTAGAGTATCCCTTGTGTCTTCTCTCTTCTCATCTCAAATTTCTTTAAAACACTTAATAAGGATAAGTTGTATTGTGCACGAGCCTTAAGCGTGGGGAATGAGAAATGAGGGGCTTCCTCTCATCTTTCTAGAGTGCTTAGAGAGCGTCCTGTCTTGGGACAATGCGTTAAGTATTCGCCCCTGTGCCCTAGACTTTGGTACAATGCAATTTAGGAACTAACTTAAGCCACTTCTGTCCTAAAAAACACAAACCAACTTCAAACCTTTTTGTCCTTCGGGATTTCCAAACTTAAAGGCTATTTTCAAAAAGGGCACGTTACCTTCCGTCTGAGTCGCAAACAGGCATCGACCCTAACTGTCGGACGCGAACTTAGCGTTGCTCATAAAAAACACAAAAAGAACTTGGTCCGAACTACGTTGACTCTGAATTCCCCATTGCACAAAGGGGGTACGTAGGCCTAGGACGTCGACGTCCTACCGAGTCGGTCTTTGTCTTTCCCTCTCTGTTTTAGTACAGCCCTAGATGATAGTATAACTCACCCTTAGATTAGACAACAAGCGTGGATCCCATTGAGTACGATGGACGCGTGGGGTGCTAGCACCTTCCCCTCGCGTAACCGACTCCCGAACCCAGGTTATGGTTGCGATGACCATTCCTTTCCCTCTTCCTAAGGTTTATGCGGTGTTCCCTTTCCCTCTCTTGGGATAAATTTACACGTCTGGCGACTCTGTTTTTCCGCGCCACTCTCGCGTTTGTACCTGGATGAAAATCCTGGGAGCGACAGCTGGCGACTCTGCTGGGGATTTGGTTGACCTACGCTGGTCCATCCCTAAGCGAGTCAATCCTAACGCTTGCTTGTCTTTGTTCTCCTTGGGTGTTTTGTTTTGTTTTGCTTTATGTGTTGTATTTTATTTTTACCGCATTTTCTGCATTTCATTTTTTATTACTGTCATGCTGCTGTGCTGTGCTGGCTATTCTTTATTTTGCAGGTTGGGTGGGACTGAGAGCTAAGCCCAATACCCAGGCTTGAGTATACCCTAGGACTAGAGTGGAAAGTAGTGGGACCTACGTGCCCGCTTGGTGCGTTTGTGTGTTCACGAAATTCACAACCAGACGAGGCTATCTTGGGACGCATTCTAACGTGTGTGTCTTGCGCATGTTGGGGTGTTGATCTAGAGAGCTGTCGACTCTGGTGACCGATCATTGAGGACCTTAGTGGAAACATCCCTCTTTAGTGGTGACAGTGGCAGACCATATCCTATGGCAAACCCATTCGCACCCGAGGGCCCGCTTTGGAACTCGCATAGGATGGCCCCTACGTTTTGAAGAGAATCAGTGGAGGCACTCCTCAATTGACGATAGTACTGTACCCCATGGGATGAATGTATTATTGTTTCTCGACCTCAGTGCCAAAACTGAGGACCTTCCGCTTTGGAGAATCGGTTGAGGCCTCCTCATACCAGAAATGGTGAACGTATCATCATTTCTCGACCTGAGAGCCCGGGATACTGAATATCCTAGTACCCACATGTGAGAGGGAATGGGCGTTTGCAGGTTTGCAGGTAACCGAAACCTCCAACCTACCCTGCTTTTCTGGATTTCTCATCAATGTCAGATTATTTGGGTCCTAGTTCTCTCAGTGGTTCAGAATCCTGGTTTTCTGGGTTGTGGGTCTCGTTCAGCTAACAGCACAGCACATCCAACAGTGTTACCTTGACCCCATGTTTGCATGAGCATATCATTTTTTTGCATTCTGACGTGTTTGACATTTTGTAGGGCTTGCATCTTACCCTTGATTCTGGTTTTCTGAGTACCTTAGAATGGATGTCCAGAGAAAGAAGATTGTTGCCTATTCATTCCTATAACCAACCTTGACATTGATTCACAAATTGATTAATATGGCTGGTTCCAAAGTTCGTACAGAGTTCTGTGGAAGGTATGAGAGACTTCTGAAATTTGTCTACAATATCTCCAAGTATGAGAAGGATGTCATTCACACACTTCTGCAGTTTTACGATCCGTCACTGCGTTGCTTCACTTTCCCAGATTACATCTTGGCTCCAACGTTGGAGGAGTTCTCATTTATTTTGGGAATCCCCATCAAGCATGATATAGTTTTCTTGTCCGAAGAACGCCCCGGGGTAAAAGAAATGGATGTTGCTCTTCATATTAGTGAATCCGTTCTGAACAGTAATATTGAAGAAAAACAAGGAGTTAAAGGTTTCTTGTTGAAGTTCTTGTTTGATCAAGCTTGCATACATGTCAAAGAGAATAATTGGACTGCTTTCCAAGCTATTCTGGCTATGTGTATCTATGAGATTGTTCTGTTTCCGAATATTCCTGATCTGGTGGATATGCACGCCGTCAGAATCTTTATTTCAAAGAATCCTATACCTACCTTGCTGGGTGATGTGTATCACTCGGTCCACTATAAGAATGAGAATAGGCGTGGAAAGACTGTGAGTTGCTGTGCACCGCTCTTAGCTACTTGGTTTCTGAGTCGTCTCCCCGAATCTGGCGCTTTCGTTGATACGAAAGATTCTCTGAAGTGGTCAAAGAGGGTTATGGGCTTGACTGCTGACGACATTGTTTGGATCAATCATGACTTGCTGGGAATGGAGATTATCTACAAGTGCGAAGAATTCCCTAATGTACCCTTGATAGGGAGGAAAGGTGGAATTAACTATAATCCCTCCCTAGCTATCAGACAGTTTGGCTATCCTTTGAAAAATCCACCCGAAGAGCGAGATGTTCGAGAGTCCTTATTCTTCAATGGTATTAAGGATCAGGAGATGATGAGGAAAATTGTGAATGCTTGGAAACAGGTGACCAAGAAGGGTAAAACTTCATTCAAAAAATGTAATAATCGGGCTTTTCCTCCCTATAAAGAGTGGATCAAGAAGAGAGTAGAAGAGGAGCTTCTTCCCTTCCCGGTGGAACCACCTTTGTATCCTTTGGTGATCGAGCCTCCTACCACAGTTGAATTGGAGAAGTATAACAAATTATGGGCTAAAAAGGAAAGGTTGCGGGAAGAAAATAGTGAGCTAAAGAGAGAAATTTATCAGTGGAAGCATGAGCAGGGTGAAGCTGTTCATACCACCAAGTTGAAGACAGAGCTCCTTGCCAAAGCAGAAAAAGAGCTAGCGGACATGGTCGCATCCAGACAAAGGATGAAACAAGCTTTGGATGGTATCAGTAAGGTTCTCAAGTCTAAGGAGGAGGAATTAGACAAGGCTTTGTTGAAGATTCATAGGTTCGATGATCACCGAGAAACTGCCATGGCTGAGAATAAGAGAAAGGAAGACGACTACATAGCTAAGATTGATCAGTTGAAGTCGACGCTCAAGAAGAAAAACGCTGAGATTCTGTCAGGGATATTCAAGAGACAAGCAGTCGAGGGTCGACTTAATCAAGCCATAGCCTCCATAGAAGAACTGAAGGTCCAGGCTGAAGTGAAGAGATCTAGACATGAGGGGCCTAGCATGGAGGGTGTTTCTGGAGAAGACGCTTGGGAATTACATTGCAGATACTTGGATGGGATCATACATAGGAGAGACCTTCTCATTCAAGGACTAATTCAGAGACCCAAGCATCCCGACACCAGAAAGCTGTTCGAGGAAATTCAAGACTGGTGCAGAAAGCATAGTGGATGAGGAGGATTGACGCTTGTAAACTTTGATGATATGCCATAGTTTTCTGTTTTCTTTCATTGTATGTGGATCACCACCAGGCTTGTTGGTTGGGAAATATGGTTTTTATATTCAGACTTGTTATCTCGGATTCGTGATTGTTGACGTTTGTCTTTTCTCTGGTTTTCTTAATATTTGAGCAGAAGTTCCATTATGTCTTGTTGTTAAACCAGAATCAAGGGGTGGATCGCCTTGTGAATTTTCAAACATGTCCATTTGCATTTGCATACTCATAATCATTTTGCATAATCATTTTGCATGACAGGTGTTTATCTCCGGAGTTCTTATATTATTCTAATCTCAGAATTGCAGATCATCACATTCACCGGTATCCTACTAGACAGAATCAGAAGAGACTCATGGATCAGCTACAGAATGAGATCATTGAGATGCGGACTCGTATGAACCAATTCATGGAATTAATGCAAGGGTTTGCTCAGGGACAAGAGCAGTTGAGGACTCTCGTTCAGCCACTGATTGCGAGGGTTGATGATGACGGTGTCCTTCATGGAGGACTTCAGACTGGTGTTACTGGTAATGGTCAGAATGGTTCTACTGGCGGAGGCGTTCCTGTTTCTGGTGTTGTGATTCCTCCGGGCGGAGCTGAAAATGCTGGGGGAGGTGGTATTGGTGCTGGCGCAATTCAGGGTCGTCAGTATGATGATGTTCAGGATGATGTATTTTCTTTGCCAGGTGGGGATGCTGGTCCCCAGACTGACCAGGATCAGAGGATCTGTTTGATTGAGGAACAACTGAGGGGTGTTGTGAATCAGGATTATGTGGGAATGGATCTAGAGGATTTGGGGCTGGTTCCAGGCGTTGTTATTCTGCACAAGTTTCAGACTCCCACTTTTGAGAAGTATAATGGTATGACTTGTCCGAGGACCCATGTGAGGGCATACGCAAGCAAAATGGTTGCGCATGCGAAGAATGAAAAGCTGATGATGCATTGCTTCCAGGATAGCCTATCTGGGGCATCCCTGGAGTGGTACATGCAACTGGAAAGGAAGGATGTGCGTAGTTGGAGAGATCTGGCAGGGGCATTTATCAGACATTACCAATATAATACTGATATGGCTCCTAACAGAACACAGCTGCAGAATCTGTCACAGAAGAACAATGAGAGTTTCAAGGAGTACGCTCAGAGGTGGCGTGAACTGGCAGTGAGGGTTCAGCCACCCATGTTGGAACGTGAAATGATAACTATGTTTATGGCCACTTTGCAGGGTCATTACTATGAAAAGCTGGTACCATGTATGACTGGAAAGTTTGCTGACTTGATCTTAGTGGGAGAGATGGTGGAAAGCGGAATCAAGGTGGGAAAGATATCAGGTAGTGATGGGTCCTCATCTGGAGGAAGTAAGAAGCCTTATGCCAGTGGTTATAAGAAGAAGGAGGGAGATACAAACTCTGTGTCATCATATCGTGGTAGACCTCGTCAGAATTACAATCAGCAGGTGGCTTCTGTAACCATCCCAGCAGCACCTCTGCAACCAGCCGTGTCTCAACAACAAAATCAGGCTCCTCGCCGGTCTCAGCCTCTGACTAGGCGGGATAGGCATTTTGACACTCCACCTCTTCCCTACGCTCAATTATTTCAGTACTTGCTAAAGCTACAGTTAATCCAGAAGAGAACATTGGCTCTACCTACTGGTAATCCACCTCCCGGCTATGACGCCAACGCCCACTATGAGTTTCATTCTGGGGCACCCAGACATTATATTGAAAACTGTAAAGCTTTTAAGCATCAGGTTCAAGATCTGCTGGATTCCAAGGCCATCAATTTCTCCAATGATGTTCCAAATGTGAATCAGAACCCGATGCCGAATCACAGTGAGCCGAGGGTCAATGCTATTATTAAAGACTATGAAGACTTGAGTTTGATTTCAGATGTGAACGAAGTCCAAACTCCTTTGGGTGTGGTGAAGGAAAGGCTATTGAAGGGAGGGGTATTCCCCGGTTGTGATGAAGGTTGTGTAGAATGTGTGTCGCAGCCAGGCGGTTGTGACTCTTTGAAAACAGGTATTCAAAAAATGATCAGCGAAGGGGTATTACAGTTTAACAGGGGTTGTAGGCAGAGTAATGCTACTGACAGAGAAATTGATGTTGCCACGATAACGATTCCGTTCAAGACAGTAACTATATCAGCACCAGCGAGACCAGCGCCGGTCACTATCACTGTTCCTGGACCAGACCCGTATGAGAGTACCAAGGCCATCCCATCGAACTATGGGGCTGAGGTATTTGTTAATGGTAAGAAGCTGGAATTGGAAGAGACATCAGCTGTGAACACAGGGGTTGAAAATCTTGTTGAAGCAGGGGCTATCACTAGGAGTGGTAGAGTCTTTATTCCGTCAGAGAATCAAGCCGGCAGTTCAAGACAAGACAAGGGTAAACAGATGATGGATGAGTCCGTACAGAGGCAGGAAGCAAATAATTCTACGACAAAGCAAGGTGGGGATACTTTCTCAGAAGATGTAGAAGAGTTTATGAGGTTGATCAGAAAAAGTGATTACAAGATTGTCGACCAACTTCACCAAACTCCATCGAAGATTTCCATTCTATCCTTACTGTTGTGCTCTGAGGCACACCGAAATGCATTGCTGAAGGTTCTGAATATGGCTTATGTACCGCAGGAAATATCCGTCAATCAGTTAGAAGGGGTTGTGGCTCATGTGAATGTTGGTAATGGTTTGGGTTTCACCGATTTGGATCTGACTCCGGCTGGGAGGAATCACAACAACGCTCTGCATATTTCAGTGGAATGTCGTGGCTCCTTAATGTCACATGTGTTAGTCGATACTGGGTCGTCTTTGAATGTGTTACCAAAGAAGGCTTTGATGAAGTTGGATACTCGTGGGTTGATTTGTACACCAAGTGACTTGGTGGTGCGTGCTTTTGATGGCTCCAAGAGGTCAGTTTTTGGAGAGTTAGTTTTGCCGATCAAGGTGGGTCCTGAGATTTTCAACACCACCTTCTACATAATGGATATTCAGCCTGCCTATAGTTGTTTGTTGGGCCTCCCATGGATCCATGGTGCTGGGGCAGTAACTTCTACGCTGCACCAGAAGTTAAAGTATATGGTGGATGGCCACGTCGTGACTGTTTGTGGTGAAGAAGATATTATGGTGAGTCACCTATCAACCTTCAAGTATGTAGAGGTAGATGGTGAAGTACAGGAAACTTTGTGCCAAGCCTTTGAAGCTGTGAAGATTCCCGAGGAACCCCCAAAGGCAGTCAGTCAGCCTGAGGCGGTTGCCCAACCTGAAGTCGTCATACAACCGGAGGTTCCAATGTCCTCTTTCAAAGAGGCGCGTGCTATAGTTGAAGCTGGTGGTTCTCAGAAGTGGGGCAGTGTTATTGATGTTCAAAGAAAGCAAGATACTCATGGACTGGGTTACAAGCCACCTAGGCGTTCTGAAGAGCCTCCCAAGTTCTATGGTCCAGTCCGTTTCACTAGTGCCGGTGTTTTCTTCGACAGAGTCAATGCTATTGAGGATGAAGGAGATAGTGATTGTGACATGGACAAGTGGATCCATCCCTGTATTCCTGGTCAGAGTTTAGGCAACTGGTCCTCCGAGAAAGTTATCCAAGTGACGCGCCCGAAGTAATTTACTTTTGTTTTCTGTTATGTTGAGTCCTACGTTCTGCCTAAGACGTAGTGACATTTATTTGTAGGGCTTGGATGTTTATTTGCTATTTTTATCATCAATAAAGGACGTTTTTCATTCAAATATTTTGATCCCTGTCTTTCTATTTTTTACTGTTTGCATCAACCCACATCAAAATGGCAATGTGTTTTCTTGTTTGTTGCACTCATAATAAACATAAAACATCCATCATGCAGGTTCCTTTGTTCAGATTCCACCCATGACTTAGCTATGGCTCGATATGACTTCGACAATCCCATCTATCAGGCCGAAGAAGAGACTGACGAAGACTGTGACTTACCAGAAGAATTAGCCAGGCTGCTGAAACAGGAGGAAAGGGTTATTCTACCTCATCAGGAGGAAGTTGAGACTGTTAATATGGGAACCGAGGATGTTAAACGAGAAGTAAAGGTTGGGGTTGCCTTAGAAGACACCGTTAAGGGAAGACTGATTGAGTTACTTCGAGAGTATGTGGATATCTTTGCCTGGTCTTACCAAGACATGCCTGGGCTTGACACGGACATTGTTTCACACCGGCTACCGCTTAAAGAGGGTTGTACTCCAGTCAAGCAGAAGTTGAGAAGGACGAAACCAGATATGGCTGTCAAGATCAAGGAAGAGGTTCAGAAACAGTTGGACGCCGGATTTCTTGCTGTGACAAATTATCCTCCGTGGGTTGCTAATATTGTACCTGTACCTAAGAAGGATGGGAAGGTTAGGATGTGTGTTGATTACCGAGATTTAAACAGGGCGAGCCCGAAGGATGATTTCCCGCTCCCCCACATTGACGTGTTAGTGGACAATACTGCCCAATATTCTGTGTTTTCCTTCATGGATGGCTTCTCTGGGTATAACCAAATCAAAATGGCCCCAGAGGACATGGAGAAGACTACTTTCATAACACCGTGGGGAACATTTTGCTACAAGGTAATGCCCTTTGGTTTGAAGAATGCTGGGGCAACCTATCAGCGGGCGATGGTGACTCTCTTTCATGATATGATTCACAAGGAGATCGAAGTCTATGTTGATGACATGATTGCGAAGTCACAGACAGAGGAAGAACACTTGGTAAACCTCCAAAAGTTGTTTGAAAGGTTGAGGAAGTTCAGATTGAGATTGAATCCGAACAAGTGCACTTTCGGCGTGAGGTCTGGTAAATTGTTGGGATTCATTGTTAGTGAACGAGGTATCGAGGTTGATCCTGCAAAGATAAGAGCTATACAGGAGATGCCTAAGCCAAGGACAGAGAAAGAGGTTCGTGGGTTCCTGGGGAGGTTGAATTACATTGCCAGGTTCATCTCTCATCTGACAGCTACATGTGAAAAAAATTTCAGGTTGTTAAGAAAGGATCAGGAGGTCAGGTGGAATGAAAATTTCCGAGAGGGGTTTGAAAAGATAAAGACGTATTTGCAGGAACCTCCAGTCCTCATGCCACCGGTGTCCGGGAGACCGTTGATTATGTACCTTACGGTTCTTGAGAATTCAATGGGTTGTGTGCTCGGTCAACACGACGAGACAGGTAGGAAAGAGCACGCCATTTACTACCTGAGTAAGAAGTTCATTGATTGCGAATCAAGATACTCTATGCTGGAAAAGACATGTTGTGCACTCGCTTGGGCAGCCAAGCGCCTAAGGCAGTATATGTTAAACTACACAACCTTGTTGATTTCGAAGATGGATCCGATTAAGTACGTGTTTGAGAAGCAGGCACTTTCTAGAAGGATAGCCCGTTGGCAGATGGTTTTGACAGAGTACGATATTCAGTATGTTTCTCAGAAGGCCATTAAGGGAAGTGTTCTGTCAGAATATCTTGCTGAACAGCCAGTCGAAGATTATCAGCCT
Organism: Lathyrus tuberosus; assembly: GCA_022829125.1. NCBI lineage: Eukaryota > Viridiplantae > Streptophyta > Magnoliopsida > Fabales > Fabaceae > Lathyrus > Lathyrus tuberosus. The sequence goes on along the minus strand of JALAZF010000012.1, from coordinate 17,308,471 downwards.
ATGAAGTTTGAGTTTTCGGACGAGCATGTTATGTTTCTGAAAATGAAGGATTGTGAAGAGCCTTTTCCTGACGAAGGACCAGAGATTGGGTCTCAGTGGAAGATGATTTTTGATGGGGCTGTCAACTCATATGGTAATGGAATTGGGGCAATCATTACAACCCCGAAGGGTTCTCATATACCTTTCACTGCCCGGTTAGCATTCGTATGTACCAACAACGAGGCGGAGTATGAAGCATGCATCATGGGGTTGGAGGAGGCAATTGATTTGAGAATTAAGAACCTCGATGTCTATGGTGATTCCGCGTTGGTAGTTAATCAGATTACAGGAGAATGGGAGACTCGTCAGGCGAACTTGGCGCCTTATAACAACTATGCCAGGAGGTTGTTACCGTTCTTTGATAGGGTGGATTTTCATCACGTACCCCGAGCTGAGAATCAGATGGCTGATGCGTTGGCGACATTGGCATCCATGTATAAGGTGAACCGCTGGAATGAAATTCCGTCGATTAGAATCATGCGTCTGGATAGACCAGCTTTTGTGTTTGCAATTGAAGATATGTCTGATGGCAAACCGTGGTATCATGATATTAAGGTTTTTCTGAAGAGACAAGAGTATCCAGAGGGTGCCTCCACCAAAGATAAGAAGACTCTGAGGAGGTTGGCAGGAAACTTCTTTCTGAACAAGGATGATGTGTTATATAAGAGGAACTTCGATATGGTCTTGCTACGTTGTGTTGATGAACACGAGGCAGGGTTATTGATGGAGGAAGTTCACGAGGGTTCTTTTGGTACTCACTCCAGTGGACACACCATGGCTAGAAAGTTGTTGAGGGCAGGATATTACTGGATGACTATGGAGTCTGACTGTTTCAAGTACGCTAGAAAGTGCAATAAATGCCAAATTTATGCAGATAAGATGCATGTACCGCCTACGCCTCTAAATGTGTTGTCGTCCCCTTGGCCTTTTGCAATGTGGGGCATTGATATGATTGGAAAGATTGAGCCCATTGCTTCCAATGGGCATCGTTTCATTTTAGTTGCCATTGACTATTTCACAAAGTGGGTGGAGGCAGTCTCGTACGCCAATGTCACCAAGCAAGTGGTAGCCCGGTTTATAAAGAAGGATATCATCTGTCGTTATGGGGTCCCAGAGAGGATCATCACTGATAATGGCTCGAATTTGAACAATAAGATGATGAAGGAACTATGTCAGAGTTTCAAGATCGAGCATCACAATTCTTCTCCGTATCGTCCGAAGATGAATGGCGTTGTTGAGGCGGCGAATAAGAATATCAAGAAGATTGTGCAGAAGATGGTGGTAACGTATAAATACTGGTATGAAATGTTACCTTATGCTCTACATGGTTATCGTACTTCGGTGCGTACGTCAACTGGGGAAACCCCTTTCTCATTAGTGTATGGTATGGAAGCAGTTTTACCCTTAGAGGTCGAGATTTCGTCTTTGAGAGTTCTGGAAGATGTGAAGCTTGATGAAGCTGAATGGGTGCGTTCCAGATTGGATCAGTTGAACCTTATGGAAGAAAAGAGGTTGGCAGCCATCGCACATGGTCAGTTGTATCAGAGCAGGATGAAGCACGCCTTTGATCAGAAAGTGCATCCTCGGAGTTTTCAGACAGGCGAATTGGTTTTGAAAAGGATCCTTCCTCCTCAGACAGATCACAGGGGCAAATGGACTCCAAATTACGAAGGGTCGTATGTAGTCAGAAAGGTTTTCTCTGGTGGAGCCTTACTACTTTCAACGATGGATGGCGAAGATTTTACATCCCCTGTGAACGCAGACGTAGTCAAAAAATACTTCGCATAAACAAGACCCGCTGGACATAAAAAGAAAGTCCAGGCAAAAAGGGGCGTCCTGGCGAACCATAAAAAAGGAAAAAAGGTTCGGGCAAAAATTAGGGATAAAATGTAAAAAGAAATGTGTAGACCCGCAAAGTTGAAAACCTGAAAAGGCGACTTTGGCAAAAATGGGTATCCCGATGGGTTGAAAACCCGAAAAGGGCAATCCAGGAAAAAGTTAGGGATTTATAAGCGAAAGGCTACGGTCTGCGTTCGATTTGTGAAGCACTCTCAATACCTGGAAATTCTGAAAGAAAGGAATCGGTACAGTTAGTCTCTTCGAAGGTCAAGACATTTGTGGATAAGCGAGTCATATGGGTCATAGCTGAGTCGAATCATGGTGGATATCTGTTCCCACATTGCCGACATGTGTATTTTCTTTTTTGTTTTTGCGCAATTACCTCTTTCTAGGAATTGCTTCCAAATGTAAATGCCTATTTACAGGCCACTTTTCTCAATAAAATATTCATTTTATTCAAAGAGCTTTCTGTTGTTGTTTTACTTTTACTGTTTTGTCTGCAAAAAACGTCCGATATTTTTTATAAACATTGCATATAAAACTTTGAGCTTTGTGAAGCATAACGAAAAGCGGTAGAAATTACTTAGGCGTTAACAGTGATAGTTATGTTGTGGCATTCTTCTTTTGTTGTTATTTGACTTGCAGGGCAACAGGATTGTACATCCCAGCAGTTGGCTCTCCCCAGCATTGAGATTGCACTTTTCCTCAGCAGAGCAGTCCTTCCCCAGCAGGAAACTCAGGAAAGTATTTTCTCCAGATCAAGACGTTATCTCCCCACAGAATCATGGTGCTCACTTCCCCCCATCCAGTCAGGAAGTGTACTTTCACCAACAATGTCATATTCTAATCCCCAGCAAGAAGGGAGTAAGGGCATCCTCCCCTTTAGCAGGCTAAGTTCAGTAGTATCCCCAAGCAGGATGGTATTATGGACTATTTTCTCCAAGCAGGATGATTATGGGCTGGCATCCCCCAGCAGGTCCTAAGCCCAATTGTTATTGGCAATCCTCAGTAACAAACTTCCGGTTCCGTTCTCAACTCCCCCAGCAGAGGGGAAATCTCAGGTTTTGGATGTTACCTTCAGTAGGGGACATGTGTAATCCCCGGTGGTATGGATGTTCTTTCGGGATTTCATCCCCAGCAAAAGTCATTGATCCGAAGAGTCGATCAGTGTGATCCTTCTCAGCAGAATTCCTGGATTCAGAGGACAATTTATTTTTGTCCTCCGCAGCTGAATTGGTCTTTTCTCTCCAACATTTATTTTGCTGGAGGGACCCTTTTTGCATATCATAAGCATTTGCATTGCAACCTCAAACGCATAGCATTTCCACTGCGTGTGGAGCATTACGGAAAAATTCAAACATTTGCATTCGAAGCATAAGCCAGGTTTGATAATTTCCTTGCCAGTTCTCTTTCTCAGCAGAGATGGTATAACTCAGGAGATTTTGGAGGGATGCGTTCCTCATGTTTGTGCTCCTCGGCAGAGTCTTTTATTTAGACTTCTCATTTCCCCAGCGGAGTCATCTTATCTGTGGATCTTGAGTCCGTTAGAAATTTGCTTTTGTTTGGCCTTTCTCTTTTGTGAGATCCAGTTTACTAGTATCCTTTTCTCAGTAGGGGTGGTATGAACCAAAGTTTTGTTTCACGTTATCCCCAGTGAAGTCCACTTTAAGTTGGTTATCCTTTGCGGGTACAATTGAGGTTGTATTCGTTTTGTGGATGCGATTGAGGTCGTATTCGTCTTTTCTTTGTGGGTAGAGTGATTGAGGTCAGTCTTCCTATGTGGGTACAATTGAGGTTGTATTCGTTTTATGGGTGCGATTGAGGTCGTATTCGTATTTTCTTTGTGGGTAGAGTGATTGAGGTCAGTCTTCCTATGTGGGTACAATTGAGGTTGTATTCGTTTTGTGGATGTGATTGAGGTCGTATTCGTATTTTCTTTGAGGGTAGAGTGATTGAGGTCAGTCTTCCTATGTGGGTATAATTGAGGTTGTATTCGTTTTGTGGATGCGATCGAGGTCGTATTCGTATTTTCTTTGTGGGTAGAGTGATTGAGGTCAGTCTTCCTTTGTGGGTACAATTGAGGTTGTATTCGTTTTGTGGATGCGATCGAGGTCGTATTCGTATTTTCTTTGTGGGTAGAGTGATTGAGGTCAATCTTCCTTTGTGGGTACAATTGAGGTTGTATTCGTTTTGTGGATGCGATCGAGGTCGTATTCGTATTTTCTTTGTGGGTAGAGTGATTGAGGTCAGTCTTCCTTTGTGGGTACAATTGAGGTTGTATTCGTTTTGTGGATGCGATCAAGGTCGTATTCGTATTCGTATTTTCTTTGTGGGTAGAGTGATTGAGGTCAGTCTTTCTTTGTGGGTACAATTGAGGTTGTATTCGTTTTGTGATGCGATCGAGGTTGTATTCGTCTTTTCTTTGCGGGTATAATTGAGGTTGTATTCGTTTTGTGGGTATGGTTGAGGTCGTATTCATGTTTTCTTTGTGGGAAGAATGATTGAGGTCAGTCTTCCTTTGTGGGTACAGTTGAGGTTGTATTCGTTTTTGGGTGCGATCGAGGTCGTATTCGGTGCTTTCTTGTGGATATGGTTGAGGTCATATTCCTTATTTTTCAGCACACTCTATCTCGTTAGCAAATTTCTGGGGCTCTTTCGGTATTCAATCCCCATGTACCCTAGAATGTCTGAGAGCCGTTGCTATCATACCTTCAGGACCAAGTTGATTGAATAGGGGCAGCTGTTGCACCCCAAAATTTGCTCTCCTTACTTTATTACTGACTGGCTTATATTGCATTGCATTTTGCATTATCATGTGTACATATCATTGGTTCTTAGCATGGGGTCAAGGTGCCTGAGGCAGTGCTTCAGATGGTCAAGCAAGAGTCCTGGTGTTGTCCAAGAGAGCTCAGGTGGATCATCCTCTCCTAACCAATGCATAGATTAGGGTTTTGAGATTCTTGGGTTTATTGCTTCAATAGGCAAGCTCCTTGGGTTTTTATCATCAGCAAATGGCATATCTTATCTTTGTTGGAGAGGATACACATCATATTCAGAGGAATTTGGATTTGGAGACTGTGTTATTTCCTCCTAGACTGAGGGTACCAAAACTAGGGCTTGCCATAAAGTCAGTTTATTTCTGATTTTTTGGGCAAGACTTGATTCCATGGTATTCCTTGGGTCTCTAAGTATCTAGGGATGGGAGGTTGTCCATCAGTTTGGTTCAGGAGGCCAATGGATTGAAAATCAGGAGAATGGGGTAAAAGTCAACAGTGAGAGGAGAAGTCAACTGTGGAATTTTGAGGTTCTCTCCAAGGTTTTCAAGGTCTCACATCCTCATATGGTCCTCAAAAGTCAAGTTTCATCCCATATATCAAAAATCAGGAGTTGGCACAAAAGTTACTAAAAATGGAAATGACCTATAATTTGAAAGTTTCCTTTTTGGGCAAGTTCCTGCACTGCATTCAACTTGACTTTTCACCATCAAGAAAGCTTCAAATGAATTTTTCTCCAACATGAAAGTTGAATATCTTTTTCTCATCTTTCCAACAAGTACTAGTGGGTCTCCATATCATTTGTGAAACTCAACTTATGGTCAAAAGAAGGCAAAGTGGTTTTTAGGGTTTCATTTTCACAACTTTTAGGTTTTGGGACATATGGACCTATGATTAATTCCATTGCTTCAAGACATGTTCCAACATCCAAAAACAATTCCTAAGAAGCATTTTTGGCTTTTTAACCAAGTGGTTCCATGGCATATTTATCACTTATTCTCCATTATTCAAAATTGCCAAACTATTAAAAACTCATGAATCAATTGTTTTCAAGGCCCAAGTTCCATTGAGGTGTAACTAGCAATCCAAATGAAAGTGATCCATCATGGAATTCTTAAATATACATGCATGGAGGAGTTGTACTTAACATAATGTGATTTTTCAAAATTATTCAAAAACTCATTAAGCAAGGGATTACCCAAGCCCAATTCATCATCAGAGGAAAACCCTAGCCTATTTAAACCTATCCATGCACTGGTTGGAGGGAGTTAGACGTGATATTTTGGAGAAAAAGAAAGTGAACCCTAATTCTTGAATTCCTTGGATCTCTCAATCTACAAGGAGTTTCTTCAAAGTTCCTCCACAAACCTTCTCTTGGTGATCTCTAGAGTGCAAACCAACCACCATTCGCAGCCAAAAGCAAAGAATAGAGTTGTACCATCTCAGGTTGGTAGGTTTTTTTACCATCATAAAAATCTCTTTTTTTATATGCATATTGACGTGTGATGAATGGTGATTATCCTGATCTATTTATTTTTAATTTTGGATGTGTGAATTGGCTGTATTATGAGTTTAAAGCTTTGGACCCACATGTTATTTCCTTCGATTCTCTTTATCCTTGCATTGTTTGTGGTTTTTGAGATGATATTATTGATCCTCACATTTTTCTGGTTGGAATAGTGTATTCACACGTGTTTTCTGGGCAATTTTTAAATGCAGGTGGTGGAGGAGTCGACCGGAACCCTAGTTCCGGCGACTGGTGCGGTGGCTGGCCGGTGGAGGGGTTCCAAGGTTGAAGACGAAATCCTGGCCCTTCATTCTCTTGATCCAACGGCCCATGGCGTGCCACCTATTATTCTCTTTTATTTTTTTCCTGAATTTAAATTAGTGATTGTGTGCACATTACCCCACTCTTGTTACCATGATCCACCAACCAGGATTTTTTATTTCGCTTACTTTTTAACGGGTTGACTTCATTATACGCGTTGGATGGATCAAACGAACAGCAAGCAGCCAACACATTAAAAACACATGTGCCAGGCACATGGCACGAACACGGTAAACCTTTTTTTATTTTTGCTATTTTTCTAATGAATTTGGACGGGCTTCGCTACTCACACCCCACTCTCTGGCCCAACCTTCAATTTCCACTGCATTTCCTTACTAACGCACCCCCCCCCCCCCCCACATCTTATTTCATATTTTATTTTATTATTTCATTACATTTTCATCTTTTATTTTTAAAATACATCCTTGCATCTAAAAATCATCATAAAATTCATGCATCATTTTCATCATTTTATAAAATTTTACAAATTTTATTTTTTTTATTTTTATCTTATTTTTATCATTTAAATTAATTATTTAGTCTATTTTCTTTTTTGAATTAGATATACCATGCATACTTAAATTTCTTTATTTTATTTCTCTGCAACCATAAAATATTTTTGATCCGTTGCTTTTGCATTCATTCACTAACATATTAAATTGCATAAAAATATTTTTCTTTCATTTTTAAAATTATTTCATATTGCATTTTGGTCCTTCCCTTTGGCTCATTGAACCCTACTGCTCACCTGAACTTTGCCCAATTGTTTGAATGACTAACACTTTGAATTTTTGTAGGAATTTTTGATATTTGGTTTGTCTCTGGTTGAGGAACCTTGATCTTTAATTTGGGAATTTTAGGAACTATTTCTCGAATTATTTAATTACTTTCACTTGAGAACTGCTTATATGCGTATTTCTGATCATGCCTAAGTCCTTGTTTGAAAGGCACTTGTGCGATTTGCTTTGGGGTTGTTCCTTTGATTTCTGGATTCATGTTTGGATTATTATCACTATTGTTTGCCATTGTTTGATTTTCACTTTCCTTGATATTATTTATGTCCGTTTCGTACTAACCTTTTATGCAGGGACTAAGGTAAGTTCTTTAAGGGTATGGATAAGTATCCGTGGTCACCCTTATTCTTTCTTCCTCTCATATCTTCTTTCTTTAGGATTTAGGTTGTCACCAAACCTCACTAACCGTAGGCCACCCGCATGATGACTTTAGGGCTCATAGTCCCCTTAGAGTATCCCTTGTGTCTTCTCTCTTCTCATCTCAAATTTCTTTAAAACACTTAATAAGGATAAGTTGTATTGTGCACGAGCCTTAAGCGTGGGGAATGAGAAATTAGGGGCTTCCTCTCATCTTTCTAGAGTGCTTAGCGAGCGTCCTGTCTTGGGACGATGCGTTAAGTATTCGCCCCTGTGCCCTAGACTTTGGTACAATGCAATTTAGGAACTAACTTAAGCCACTTCTGTCCTAAAAACCACAAACCAACTTCAAACCTTTTTGTCCTTTGGGATTTCCAAACTTAAAGGCTATTTTCAAAAAGGGCACGTTACCTTTCGTCTGAGTCGCAAACAGGCATCGACCCTAACTGCCGGACGCGAACTTAGCGTTGCTCATAAAAAACACAAAAAGAACTTGGTCTGAACTACGTTGACTCTGAATTCCCCATTGCACAAAGGGGGTACGTAGGCCTAGGACGTCGATGTCCTACCGAGTCGGTCTTTGTCTTTCCCTCTCCGTTTTAGTACAGCCCTAGATGATAGTATAACTCACCCTTAGATTAGACAACAAGCGTGGATCCCATCGAGTACGATGGACGCGTGGGGTGCTAGCACCTTCCCCTCACGTAACCGACTCCCGAACCCAGGTTATGGTTGCGATGACCATTCCTTTCCCTCTTCCTAAGGTTTATGCGGTGTTCCCTTTCCCTCTCTTGGGATAAATTTACACGGCTGGCGACTCTGTTTTTCCGCGCCACTCTCGCGTTTGTACCTGGATGAAAATCCTGGGAGCGACAGACAGCTGCCCCAATTTAATCTTCTTGGACCTAAAGGTGTGAATGGCGAAGGTATTCGGGCATTCGGGGTGCAAGAGGATTAAATATCGGAATACCCAAAATTTTGACAGTGGTTATGAATGGCAGTTTGCTCATCCATCTTCTTTCGCTAAGCAATGATGCTTAGAAAAGGTAGAAACTTCCCCTCGATCCTGATCTTCAGTCAAGGAACTGGTCTCAATTTCTAATATAAACTTCCCCTCGATCCTGGTTTCCTACCAAGGAACTGGTCTTAGTTTCTGAAATAAACTTCCCCTCGATCCTGGTTTCCTACTAAGGAACTGGTCTTAGTTTCTTTTGTCAATAAACTTTTTTGACAAGGGACACTATTTTTAGCGGTTTTCCTTAAACTTCTCGCCGAATTTTCCTGGAGAGATGCCATTTGACGGAAAAAGTTTTGACGTCAGACTGGCTAGGGAAACCCATTTGTCTGATTTGTAGAGGTGTACAAACTTTTTTGTTTAGAGACGCCATTTGTCGACTCTACTTAGGAAAACGAGTCTCTTGAGAGACTGCTTTCTGTTTGGGGATATTACATCATACTTTTCTTCGAGATCTTTTTGGAGAAATACCATGTGATGTAATCCAATTTTGAGGTACTGATGACTTCATTAACATTGACTTTCTAGAGAGAAGAACCAATGTGTTGCTGAGAGTCTTTAGTTGCGAGGCTTTCTCTGGGGATTTTCCTTAATCCGGGAAAGCGAAGATATCATCTTCAATGGCGAAGAGTGACGCTTGTTGAAGGTTTTCTTGCCTTTCAGAGGTTCAAGTTATCAAAGTGGTCAAGGACCGTCTTCAATCCAGAAATAAACTGGAAGAGGAATTGCTCAAATGTTTCACTTCTTGACGAGGGAAGAACTAACAACTCGATTGACAAGCGGACTTTACCACTGGGGGACAAGACCGACCAGAGTGATAGTGATGTGATATGAATATGCATGTAAAATAATAATGCATGATGTATGTATGTATATGCTAACAAAACTGACACGACATACAGATTAGAAGATGAACACGACTGGATACTCGGCCACTGCGGGGGATGAAGAGGTATCTTTGGTTCAAAATAACAATTCTGCCTTGCTTAGGAGAATAGTCCCTGCGGGGAAAACCGTTGGTCGGGCTTAGGAGATAAGAACTCTGTCGGTGTGTCGGACGGAACATTCACATCTGACATTGTTGATCCTTCGCTCGAGCGTACTGGCTTAGAAGGAGTACTTTGATTCTGCACTTTGAGGTTCGATTACTTCTGGAGAAGCGATCGATGTTCTTCTGATGTTCAACAGTCAAAAGAATTGCCATTTTTACTTTAAAAGCAGAATAAAATTTGCCAAGTAAATTCATTTTTGTTATATTTCAAGAATCATTAATCATGTTAAAAACATCATTCTGTAAAGCTAAAATAAATAAGAATTGCAAACAAAAGCACAAGGGCTCAAATTTTATTGATAGGATGGAAATCAGCCAAACGCGTGATTCCATGGAGTATTTACAAAGTTAGAAAATGGTCATTTATAGGGAAAAGGGCTACGTTGAAACATAATGACCGCTATCCTTCTACCAACTTTGAATTCTGGGTATCCTGAGCTTCTGTCGAAGATGACCTTGATCGAGATTTCTGACGGATTATGTAACTGCTGCCGAGGGACTTGCCCCTTTGTTGGACGTAGTTACTTGCCATTAATCCCTAACTTTTGCCTGGATTGTACTTTTTGAGATTTCCAATCCATCGGGATGATTTTTTATCATGTCTCTAATTTTTGCCTGGACCACCCTTTCGGGTTTTCAATCCACCGAGACGTTTTTTTTTTAATTTAGGAAAAGTATTTCTTGACTACGTCAACATTTGTGGGGTAGGCAAATTCTTCTCCATCCATGGTCGCAAGTCTCAAGGCGCCGCCTCAGAATGCTTTCTTGACCACATAGGGGCCGTCATAATTCGGAGTCCATTTGGCCCGGGAATCAGTGAGAAATGATTGTATATTCTTGAGCACAAGGTCTCATTTCCGAAAGACACGGGGTCGGACCTTTTTGTCAAACGCTTTCTTCATTCTTTGCTGGTACAACTGACCATGGCATAGAGCCGTCATCCATTTTTCTTCGATCAGATTCAATTCGTCGTGTCGACTTTGACACCATTCATCTTCTGTTAGCTTAGCTTCCATCAATACCCGGATTGATGGGATCTCTACTTCTATGGAAAGAACTGCTTCCATGCCATATACAAGAGAGAAAGGGGTTGCCCTTGTTGAAGTGCGGACAGACGTGCGATAACCGTGAAGAGCGAAGGGTAGCATCTCGTGCCAGTCTTTGTAGGTTACAACCATCTTTTGAACGATCTTCTTAATGTTCTTGTTAGCTGCCTCTACCGCTCCGTTCATCTTAGGTCAGTAGGGAGATGAGTTATGGTGTTCAATCTTGAACTCGGCGCACAACTCCTTCATCATCTTATTATTCAAGTTGGATCCAATATCCGTAATGATCTGGCTCGGAACACCATAACGGCAGATGATATTGTTTTTGATAAATCGGACCACCACTTGTCGGGTTACATTGGCGTATGACGCTGCTTCGACCCACTTGGTGAAGTAGTCAATGGCTACCAGGATGAACCGATGTCCATTTGAAGGTTTGGGTTCGATCATGCCAATCATGTCAATTCCCCATATGGAAAAAGGCCACGGGGAAGAGAGAACTTTGAGATGCGTTGGCGGTACATGGATTTTGTCTGAGTATATCTGACACTTGTGACACTTCCTCATGTACTTGTAGCAATCGGATTCCATTGTCAACCAATAGTACCCGGCTCTTAGAATTTTTCTCGCCATTGTGTGTCCGTTGGCATGTGTTCCAAAGGATCCTTCGTGAATTTCTTTTATTAGCATGTCTGCTTCTGGTCTGTCTACACATCGGAGCAAGACCATGTCAAAGTTTCTCTTATAAAGTGTGTCACCGCTCAGAAAGAAACTTCCAGCCAGTCTTTTGAGGGTTTTTCTATCTTTTCCGGATGCCCCAGGTGGGTACTCCAGTTGCAGAATGAAACATTTGATATCATGATACCAAGGTTTGTCGTCTATGACTGCTTCGATCGTGAAGATGTAAGCGGGCCTCTCAAGGCACATTATGTCGATCTTAGGTACGTCGTTCCATTGACCTACACTAATCATGGAAGAGAGAGTGGCTAATGCATCAGCCATGTGATTCTCTTCACGAGGGATATCATGAAACTCAATTCTGTTGAAGAAGGGTAACAACCTTCTCGCATAGTCTTTGTAAGGAATCGATCCTAATTGGTATGTGTTCCAATCTCCTTTGATTTGATTGATAACATGGGCTGAATCGCCATATACATCCAAGTTCTTGATCCCTAAATCGATCGTTTCTTCGAGACCCATGATACAAGCTTCATATTCGGCCTCGTTGTTTGTACACTTGAATGTCAGTCGGGCGGTGAAAGGAATGTGGGTACCCTGAGGTGTTATGATAATTACCCCAATTCCGTTCCCATAATGATTGACAGCTCCGTCAAAGATCAATCCCCATTGGGAACCTGGTTCTGGCCCTTCACTGGGTAGTGGTTTATTGCAATCTTTCATTTTTAGGTACATGACATCTTCGTCTGGGAAGTCAAACCTGACTGATTCTTGATCGTCCATCGGTTGATGAGCCAAATGATTGGCTAAAACACTTCCTTTAACGACTTTCTGAGCGTGGTGTTCGATGTCATATTCTGATAACAACATCTGCCAACGGGCAATCCTTTCTGCGAGAGCAGGCTTTTCAAAGACGTACTTGATCGGATCCATTTCGGAGATTAACCAAGTAGTGTGGCGAATCATATACTGGCGAAGACGTTTAGCTTCCCAAGCTAGAGCACAGCAAGTTTTCTCAAGCATAGTGTACCGAGTTTCACAGTCTGTGAATTTCTTTCTCAAATAGTAAATGGCAGACTCTTTCCTTTTTGTTTTGTCTTGTTGGCCAAGTACACAACCCATGGAGTCTTCCAAGACTGTTAGGTAAATGATCAGTGGTCTTCCTTCCACTGGAGGTGATAGAATAGGTGGATTCAATAGGTATTCCTTGATACTCTCGAAGGCGGTTTGGCAGTCTTCTGTCCAAACCCAGTCCTGATTCTTTTTGAGTAATTTGAATATCGGGTTGCATGTCGCGGTCATGAGGAATATAAATCTGGAAATGTAGTTTAAACGTCCTAGGAATCCCCTGACTTGTTTTTCAGTCTTTGGAGAAGGCATTTCTTGAATGGCCTTGACTTTGTCAGGATCAACCTCAATTCCTTTTTGGCTGACGATGAATCCTAGCAGTTTCCCTGAACAAACACCGAATGTACACTTGTTAGGATTCAAACGGAGTTTAAATTTTCTTAGACGTTCGAACAATTTTGACAGATGTTCAACGTGCTCATTCTCTGTTTTTGATTTGGCCATCTATCATCGACATATACCTCGATTTCCTTGTGTATCATGTCATGAAACAGAGTTGTCATGGCCCTTTGATAGGTTGCCCCGGCATTCTTCAAACCGAACGGCGTCACCTTGTAACAAAAGGTGCCCCATGGGGTGATAAATGAAGTTTTCTCCATGTCTTTCGGCGCTATTTTGATTTGATTATAGCCCGAGAATCCATCCATGAAGGAGAAGACTTTGAACTTTGTTGTACTCTCAACTAGCATGTCAATGTGTGGTAAGGGAAAGTCATCCTTTGGACTAGCCTTATTTAGATCTCTGTAGTCTACACACATCCTGACCTTTCCGTGCTTCTTCGGAACTGGAACTATGTTGGCTAGCCATTGAGGATATTCTGATGTGGCGAGGAAACCCGCGTCGATCTGTTTCTGTACTTCCTCTTTGATTTTAATGGCCATGTCTGGATGAGTCTGTCTCAACTTCTGTTTTACTGGCGGACATTCTGATTTCAACGGTTGATGATGTTCCACGATGCTGGTATCCAACCCTGGCATGTCCTGATAGGACCAAGCGAATACGTCGGGAAATTCTTTGAGAAGCTTTATCAAACTTTCTTTGACAGTTGGACTGAGCAGTGCCCCAATCTTGACTTCTTTTCTCTCTTTTTCTGAACCTAAGTTGACCGTTTCCAACAGCTCCTTGTGAGGTTTAATGGACCTTTCCTCCTGTTTGAGTAATCGGGAGATCTCTTCTGGAATTTCTTTGTCATTTTCCTCTTCAGCCTCGAATACCGGGAATTCAAAGTTGGGAGAAGGCATTTGATCGCGTGTTTCAACGGGGTTAAAACAAGCAGTCTGCAAGACGTGATGATTTGTTTTTAGAAGGGATAGAGAGAATGTGAGAGTATGTGAAGTGTATTTGAACAATGCTTGTTTTTTATTATTTGAGTTGTTTTTTAGGATTACCATTTTCTAGAAAATCAAAAAGAGAAAATAGCAATAGATGCGGAAATTACAGAACGACGTTATTTTATTTATGATCAGTCGATTCTTGAAACTACAGCCCTATAAAACAAAGCTCTGTCGCTTTGGGAAAAGCGAAGAGGTACATTTACAGAAAGTGAGCCCTATTAAAACATCCGTTTCACCTGCGTAGGGTGAAAGGTTAAAATAAAGACGGCAATTACTTAGACTTATGAACGACTTTCGGAACGTTGACTGCAACCCATTGGCGGCGAACTCCTCAGTGAATCACAAAGTCTGGCACCTTCTTTCTTGATTTATCTTCAGAAATGACGCTGATTTCTGGTGGAGTAGGATCGTTGGAATCTGTCTCCCAGGCAGAGTTGTCGTGGGAAGATTCTTCAGCTATATCCTTCATAGTGTTTGTGCTCTCAGGTAGATCTCCCCATCCAGTTGGTTGGATGTCTTCGAGCCTGATACGAGAGCTTTTGGGAGCGGTGTACTTGACCAAATAGTCGAACTTTCCACTCGGTTGTCCTAAGGTGTCCCACACTTCTTTGGAATTGGAGGAGTCATCCCTTTCGATGACATTGACCTCAGGAAAAGCATAGTTGATGAACTCTAGCCCTGCAAACTTTGTGAATTCATCGTCGTGCTGGATATTCTCTGAATACCCTGAGTGTTGATCCCATGACATGGTGGGGACGTAGGTATTCTTTTAGATGATGCTCAGCTGATAAGCATCGTTCGGCATACTCTTTTTCCCTAAGTCTCATAGGTAGGGCTGCCACATTGGCAGGCCATCCATCGGGCCATAGTAGTCAAAGTTATCTTTCATCAGAGTATCTTCCTCTAATGAGTTTGGTGGAGCACGACATCCTTCTGGATCACAATCTCCGTAGATCATTTTGACGTCTGATCTTGGTATATATCTCAGACTCTGTGCGGGATAGCGAAATGGCGTAGGCACCTCTTCTTGAGACATATAACCGTCCTCGTTGAGATAGGACTTCCATTCTTCATCTGTATCGGAGAAGTTACCCTCGTTGATGGTATGTACTTCTTGAGACACTGGGTGAAGGAAACCTCCACTATGGAAAAAGTTCTGAATGGGATGAAAACTTTCATTGTTGGTAGCAGTCTGGGTACAGGTTGAAGAAAAACCAAGACCCTTCTTTGTTTTGTTATCAATGGGAGTGACAAGTTGTCCCCACCCCGTTGTATTGGTACTCTCGATCGCTCTAAGAGCATCTTTGTACGAGGAAATCGATGTTCCTCTTTCTGCCTGATTATCATTACTCACTGAAAGTGCTTGGAACTGGGTTTCAATTATCTCCTTCGGTTCTACACAGTTAGATGTTGATAGGTTACTCACGATCAAGGCTTGTTCTCCACAGACTGTGACGAGTTGGTCGTTCTTGACAAACTTCAGCTTCCGGTGAAGTGTCGAAGTGACTGCCCCATCCTGGTGTATCCAAGGTCTTCCTAACAAATAGTTGTATGCCTCTCAGATGTCCATGACCTGGAAAGTGACTTGGAAAGTGTGAGGACTGATAGTTAAGGGAAGGTCGACTTCACCGATAACTATTTTTCTGGATCCATCAAATGCTTTGACGACGACCTCACAGCCTCTCATCGGAGATCCTTTAAATGATAATCGCATTAAAGTAGATTTTGGCATAACATTGAGAGTCGATCCGGTATCTATCAGTATGCTGACTAAAGCATCGTCCTGACAGTTGACTGTAATATTGAGCGCCATATTGTGACCTTTGCCTTCCTCTGGAAATTCCTCATCACTGAACCCCAAGTTATTGCAAGAAGTGATGTTGGCGATGATGCTGTCGAATTGTCGTATTGCTACATCTTGTTCCACAAAGGCTTTCTCTAAGACTTTCTGTAGAGCCTCTCTTTGAGCTTCTGAACTAAGCAAAAGTGACAACACTGAGATCTTTGAAGGAGTTTGCAACAGCTGATCAACAATGTTGTATTCGCTCTTTTGGATGAGCTTCAGCATCTCATCATTGTTCTTTGAAAGGTCGGGATCATTGGATTGACCGACTGGTGGATTAGGAACTTTTGTTTGAGGTTCCTTCTCTTTGATGGGTTCTCTAACTCCTCGGTTGAAGATTCGACCGCTCCGTGTTACTCGACTGATGTCTATAATATTCACGACGGAGGGTAATGGAGTTTCCTTTCCATTTTCAATTGTTGTTGCACCGTATTTGTAAGGGATAGCCTTAGTTGATTCATACGGTAGTGGTCCCGGCAGATAGATAACTATGGGAGCCTTCTGATTTTTCTGACCATCGTAAGTAATTTCGATCCGTTCCTGATTAGGAGCTCTCGATTCGTCAAGTAGAGGGAAGATAGCACAAACATCTTTAGTCCTTTGATGATCAGAGATTACGACAACGTCCTTGATTTGATCAGCGAAATAGTCTGGCGTCCAGTTGATTGGCCCAGAACTTGGACACGGTCGAATCTCTTTGCGGTCCAACTAACTTTGAAGGGCTGCTCGCACGAGGTAACATCCTTGGTTATTTTCTGAGCAGACCCTGCAGCGCTCATAGTTGTACGGTGGCACTTGGCCACGTCCGCTTTGAATGCAGTGTAACCTTACTAGGTCAGTTTCCATAGATCAGACATCCTAACTTTGACGGCTAGTAGGGTTCCTATTTGTCACACTGATTTGTTGTGTGTCTTCGTCTAGATAGATCGGAAGCCACCAATGGTTTAACAAGTGTTGTAAATTTCTTTGAACGAGAGCACACCCTTGGTTGCTCTCACAGCATCCCTCACAGCTCAGATAATCATGGGAAGTGAGAAAACCGAGTTGGACTTGCTTGGCGTGTAATTCCACCAAGCTGGTGTTCATCAAAGGAATATCGAAAATTTGAATCATGTTGATCTGATAAGGATTTTCATCATGATAGTCCTGGATCCATCCAATATCCACTGATGCTGGAGGGCCTCTTGTGTAAAAGAGCATCCCTGTTTGTTTACCGAGCAAGTCAGACAGGAATTGTAATCGTGCCGCGGCAGATTATGATATTGGCTTTGCCTTGAGTGCATTGCCACTAAATTGACCTTCATTGCCAGAACGTTGTGATTCTGAATGATATTGGAATTCGTATAAGTCATGTTTGCTCCGCGAACTCGGTGTTCTTGGATCCATCCGAGATCTAACGGTTCCTGTAGAGCTGATTGCACCACAGAACATCCTTGATTGTCTTTAGAGCAGATATCACACTGGTGATAATTATGAGCTGGTACATGACCATAACCGCTCTGTCTATAATCAATCTTGACCAAGTTGGCTCTTAATAAGAGTACATCATGAATTTGATAGATGTTGTTAGACTCTCCCTCTATCAAATTGACTGCAGCTTTCTCATGTTGAGGCAGCGGGTTTGTGATAACATTAGGATTTGTATCCTTGAAGGATAAGACCCCACTCCTGAAAAGCTTTTGCACATCAGATTTGAAACTGAGACAACTCTCTATGTTATGCCCTGGTCCTCCTTGATGGTAAGGGCATGTTTGATCTGCTTTGAACCAAAAAGGCAGATTTTCTGGAATTGTAAGAGGAGACCTGGTTTGGATGTGCCCCTTGGCTAACAGTAATGGAAACAGTTCTGCGTACAACATGGGTATAGGGTTAAACCCTGGCGGTCGTGTTGTACGGAGGACGAGCCTGCTGAAGAGGATGTTGTGTCCCTTTGTCATACCCCAAATTTTGACCACTAAGATTTCCCATCATTGTGCAAATCATCAGCACAATATGGATGTACCTTTGTACCTCATCAGTCTCCCCAAAGATGGGTGAGCATTCACTACAATCAAAACTAGGGTTTCAAACCCTCTCAGAGCTCTTAGACAAAGGATCAATCAAGGAATGACATGATCTTCAACTTGTGTAGCCTCTCAAATATCCACAATGGATCAAGAGGACTCCCACTTCAAGGATTAAGCACAAGGCTGCTCCCTTCTAGGTGGATCAAGCCTCAGGATCGCTAGTGTCACCAAATTAGGGTTTGGTCGACTAGGGCCTCCAGATGGAAATTTTCCTCTGGGCATGAGCCAATGCTTCAAAGCATAACCTAAAATGCTCCATGGAACATCATAAACCCCATCATCAAGTCAATTTACCCTCAGGGGATGCATACATCAAAAATCAGGAATTAGGGTTTCTTGACCTAATTCACCCCTAAGTTGACTTTTGGGACAGAACACGAGCCAAGACCTCAAGAGAGGATTTGAGGATCCCTAACACACCACATTGATCCATTTGCAATAATGGATTGATCCAAGAAGCTTGAGCAACAAGTTTCAATTTCATCTGAACCACAGTTAGGGTTTCGCGAGAAAAGTCAACTGTAGCTTTGACTTTTGACCAGGAGATGCTCCCAAACCCTAGGACATGGTTCAATACACCCTATAACACCCATGGAACATGTCCATCAAGTTTGATTTAGGTCGAGGACATGATTTCCTAAAGGATTGCACAGTTTGGAATTCATCTGATAAAAAGTCAACTGTGCACAAAAGTCAAACTTTGACTTTTTGAGATTTTTCATAAAAATGGTTTTTTAACCCTAAAATGATGTTAATGTGTGATTGGAATCATCATTCATCAAGAAAAATCAAAGAAAGTGGGATAACTTGTAAAAGGGGTAACCATAAAAACTTAGAAAATTTTCTAAGATATGAAAAAAAGTGGCAAGGGTAGCAACTTTGGAGGATCATAACTCCTAAACCACAAAGCCATTTTTCCCCATCCAAAGATGGATTTGTAGCCCTCATGGCCCTCTATAAAAGTGTCAACTACACTTCATCCCAATTCATCATGGATTTTGAGTTATGGTTGGATCAAAATGGCTAAAAACCTAAAATTGACATTTTTCAGCACTTAGCCAAAAATCTGCCTTGTAATTTCAGCACAATGTCCCAACTTCAAGGCTGTTTTTCTCCATGATCCAAGTTGAACCAGGTCTAGTGTCAAACATCAAAGTTGAAGTACGTCATCTAAGCTTTCCGGAAAGTCCTATAACGTCCATGTAGCATACTCGAGCAGGGAGTTATGGATCTTACAAAAGGCCTTGCTGAAGCTGAATTTTTCAAGGCAGATTTGCACTTTTTTTGTGCCACACGAATTTTCAAGCCTTGTCATCAGTTTGGACACATCTATGGATCAAATCCAAGTGCGATGATCTGATCCATGAACCTCCCAAGTCCAAGGAACAAAAAAAAGCATGCCAAAACCTAGAAATCCCTAAAAGAGGGACAAAACTCCAATTTTGGTTTGGAGCATTTAATGGATGCTTAGAGGTGGCATGGACTGAGCCATTCTCATCTGAAATCAGTCAAGACTTATCCAAGACCAAGGGAACCACAGCCCTGTGCCCTAACCTCTAGTCAATGGCTAGAGGAGACTTGCATTTCCATTGGCCAACATGGAACAAACACCTGCTGCAATTTCCATTCACTGTGGATCCCAAAACAAACTTGCTCCACTATAAATAGAGCTCATTTGTGTTCAGTTTGAGTACACCAAAGCCATCAAACAGATGCTTTCCTCAAATTCTCTCTTTCACTCCAAAATGCCTTCTTTAGTAAGGAAATTCTGAGTTTTTGAGCTAGAGAGCAATTCCACTCAAACTAATCACACACACACCTCATATATATCATATGTAAGCTGTGCAAACCATCAAAAGTGACCTGTAATCACAACATCACAAAGTCACCTCTCAAAACCTCAAAATGACACTTTTTTGCATTTTTCAAGCCATGTCTTGATTCAGTCACTTTCCAAACCAGATAAAACCTCAAACATACTCTAAATATCATCCTTGAACTGTCCCAAATGGTGCCACACATCTGGAACACCATTTGAGAGAGTTGGCATTTTGGCCACTTTTGACCATTTTGCGAGAAAGTGCACAAACTTGCTCCAAAGGTTTCCAGCCGATTCCAACCATCCTAAAAGCTTCTAAGAGGTCATTTGAGGTTGTCCAAAGCATCAAATCATTTCTGGAACAAAGCACTTGGTAGGTTGCCCAAAATCTCCAAAAAAAGAGGTAAAATCCACAACTTGAAATCTTTGAATCATGCTTTCCTTTGTTGTCCACATACATGCATCATATTGAACAATTCTTGAGGTAAAAACTTAGTCCTTAATGTGTATGTTGTGATCCTCCCACTGTTTGCATTTTAACATGTTTATATGTGGAATTTTGGTTGTTTTAAAATCATATCCAGTTCTGGTTTTTTTTATTGATGTGTTATGTACATTAAGTTTTAGTGTGCATGAGTAACACCATTGGATTCCTTGCGAAAAATCGGTCAAGATAGGTTTTTACGGATTTCAATTCCGATGAAAATTGAGAGAGTTACGCGCGTTGGAAATTTGACGCGAAACGACGTCGAATTAACGATAACAGTTTTGGTTTTTTAATTTCTGCGTTTTGTGTGTTGATTTTCCATGTGCGTGAGTAATACCATTGGATTCCTTGCGAAAAATTAGTCAAGATAGGTTTTTACGGATTTTAATTCGGATAAAAATCGAGAGAGTTACGCGTGTTGGAAATTCGATGCGGAACGACGTTTTCACAACGTAGCAGTTCTGGTTTTTTTATTGCTGCGTTTTGTACGTTGAGTTTCAGCATGCATGTGCAATACCATTGGATTCCTTGCGAAAAATCGGTCGAGATAGGTTTTTTCGGATTTCAATTCGGTTAAAAATCGAGAGAGTTACGCGTGTCGGAAATTCGACGCGGAACGAAGTTTTCACAACGTAGCAGCTCTGGTTTTTTTATTGCTACGTTTTGTACGTTGAGTTTCAGCATGCATGTGCGATACCATTGGATTCCTTGCGAAAAATCGGTCGAGATAGGTTTTTTCGGATTTCAATTCGGATAAAAATCGAGAGAGTTACGCGTGTTGAAAATTCGACGCGGAACGATGTTTTCAAAACGATAGCAGTTTTGGTTTTAATTTCTGCGTTTTGTGTGTTGATTTTCCGTGTGCGTGAGTAATACGATTTGATTTCTTGCGAAAAATCGGTCGAGATAGGTTTTTTTGGATTTCAATTCGGATAAAAATCGAGAGAGTTACGCGTGTTGGAAATTCGACGCGGAACGATGTTTTCAAAACGATAGCAGTTTTGGTTTTAATTTCTGCGTTTTGTGTGTTGATTTTCCGTGTTCGTGAGTAATACCATCGGATTCCTTGCGAAAAATCAGTCGAGATAGGTACTTCCGAATTTTGATTCCGATAAAAATTGAGAGAGTTATGAGTGTTTGAAATTTGATAAAAAACGTGTTGAAAATTAAAGTTTCGGTACTCGTTTTTACCCCAAAAGAAATGTCGGAGATGATATTTTGATCTCTTTCCTCTTTTTCTTACTTTTTATTTTCAAAACTCAACCAATTTTTTTTACATGGCAAAAAATCATCATTTTCCAATTCATACCCCATAATATTTTAATCCACAAAAAATCACAAAAAAAATATTATTATTAATATATTTAAAAATAGTGTTTTAAATTGTTTTAAATGCTTTTAAAATGATTTCTTTTTTTCTTGATTTTTTAAAACCAAAATGATTTTAAATATTTATGTGGATAAAATATTTTTTTTCATAAACTTTAATCATTATTTAATGATTTTATTTGATATTTTTATCATTTTTTACTTAATTTTTCTTGGAAAAATGCCTAAAAAAATGAAATTGGGGTTTTCTTTGATTTTCACCCTAACAAATCTTTTTCAAACACTTTGGGCCTCTATTAGAGTGTAAGACCCAATCCCCTTTTAACCAAAACAATTTTGGGTCTCAGTTATTGTATAAGTCCCGATATGCTAAAAATCTCGGCGCGATCGCCATTTTCAAACTGAAAATATTTTGGGCCTCTCCCTGAGTTGTAAGCCCCATCTTTTGTACAAAAATACACTTTGGGCCTCTAATAGAGTGTAAGACCCAACCCCTCTTTTTTATATTTTTTCATATTATTTTTTAATAATTTGGAAAATTAATAACTCCCTCAATTTTGATTATTTTTTATTGGTTCTTTTTCTGAAAAATCACAAAAATAGTAAAATATTTTATTCTACAAAAAAATCAAATTTATATTATTTATTTAATATAGTTGGTATTTTTGTGAATAAATTCATTTTTAATTGTTTTTAAGCATTTTAAAAGTGAATATTCATCTTGAAAATAAAGACCATGGGCCTCCCCTCGTGTTGTAAGCCCCATTTCTTTTCTTTAAACTCTTTGGGCCTCTATTAGAGTGTAAGACCCAACCCCTTGTGTACAGAAAACTTTTTGGGCCTCATTCGTTGTATAAGTCCCTCTGTACATTTTCAAATAAACGGCGTGACCGTCGCCCTTTTCAAAATTAACCATTGGGCCTACCCTCGAGTAGTAAGACCCATTTCTTTTCTTAAAACTCACTTGGGCCTCTTGAGAGAGTGTAAGACCCATCCCTTTGTACAGAAAACCTTTTTTGGGCCACAGTCACTTGTATAAGTCCCTCTGTACAAATTCAACAGTGCGCTCACTGATAAAACCCTGGGCCTCTCCTTGAGCTGTAAGCCCCAAATCTTTTTATTTCAAAGCGCTTTCTTCTTTGAGTTTGAATATACTGTTGTTTTCAATCATTCTTTGTTGAACAACTAACCAAACAGCATGGAAGCTCTACAACCGAGTAAGTGTTTACTCGCTTTCATTTACCGCTTTCATATGTATATAATTGTATTGTGGGGCTGTTTCACTATAAGTCTCCTTTCATAAACTCATATATATATAACTGTATTGTGGGGCTATTTCGCTGTAAGTCTTCTTTCATAAACTCATATCAACTGTGTAATAATAGTATAGATATTTAGATTTTCCCCGGCAACTACGTCTAGAACTAGGTGACGCCGTTTCGTTTATTCATAGAAATAGACACCTAGATCCCCCAATAGGATCACCAGATACAGTCTTCTCTTCGGCTGTCCTCATTAGGAATTATCAAGAAACTCTACTCCCAGAGATGAATGTATTCTCCGTGAATGACATCTTTGAGTTTCTTCCAAATTCTCGAACTTTCCTTACTTGATCTATTCCTTGTGAATAGCTTGCCTTGAATTTCTCGGGGTTTGGGGACCCATCGGCTTCTTAAAAGCATCGGCCTCCTCTTGGGCATCGTACAAGGACCCACAAGCTTCCTAAAAGCAACCCTGCCTCCTCTTGGGCTTCGTACAAGGACCCTACGGCTTCTTAGAAGTATTCACAGCCTCCTCTTAGGCTTCGTATAATGATCTCTTCCTCCAGGAATGATAGCCTTCTCTTGGGCTTAGTACAAGGACCCGTCGGCTTCTTAAAAGTTTCCAGCCTCCTCTTGGGCTTCGTACAAATTGTCCTGACAACCTCCTAGAGGTATAGGAACAGAACTTAATCATCTGCATAGAACAGTCCTTTCATAGAGTCTACTACTGTTTCTCAAAGCATAGTACAAAAGATGAAACTCTAGACTTGGACAATCTAACTTCCTTGAGTCTCAAAGACATTTTCAAGTGACCCCTTTGTTAAAGAGGAAGGAAACCCGCAGACTCGGATAGTCTCAATACCCTTCGGATTTCCCACTTCCTTAAAGAACAGGAATAACCCGGATCCTTGAATCAAATCCTTGATTACAGTGTTGCTCATATAAGAACTGATTTTCTCTTTCAAAATCCATATACTGGACCTGTCACTCAACTGAAACAGTAACCATAGCCTCCTCTTAGGCTTTGTATAATGATCCTTCTCCAGGGAAGTTAGCCTCCTCTTGGGCTTTGTATAATGATTCTCCCCAGCGGAGTCAAACAACGTTTAGCCTCTCTCTCGGGCTTTGTACGAGACACATAAGAGACTCCCTCGTTGAGTTAATCACCTTTTTCGCCTCCATCTCGGGCATCGTACGAGATACAGAGACTCTCTTGTTGAGTCAAACTTTTCGCCTCCATCTCGGGCTTCGTACGAGATACAGAGACTCTCTTGTTGAGTCGAACTTTCAGCCTCCATCTCGGGCTTCGTACGAGATACAGAAACACTCTATTGTTGAGTATAAAAGATTCTCCTGTTGAGTCAACCCTTTTAGCCTCTCTCTCGGGCTTCTTACGAGACACATAAAAACTCCCTCTTGTTGGGCCAATAGCCTCCTCTTAGGCTTTATATAAGAAAACCACTGGTTGATCCAATCAACCTTTTAGCATCAAAGTTGTGCCTCGTTCACAGCATACAAACATCAACAACTCCTACCATCTAATTGTTGTAAGCGGCAAGCCTCTAGATCATCTACATCCATGCCACTCTCCCTTTTTTAGCATGAGAAATTACTAAGGAAAGATAGCATTACTCTACACTGAGTTAAAGTCTTCTCCTTCAGGTTAAAATCCCCTATAAAGGAAATTATAGCATTTCCGGATTCGCATATCCCGGTTAAAGTAATTCTCTTTTATAACCAGTCATCCAACAGTTGTGACAGACAAACCCTTCTTTAGAGATGACAAATTCTCTCTAAAGTCGAGGTCCTTCAGCTTCACGTCTTGGGCTTTGAACAAGACACAAATAGACTTTTCAGCTTCACGTCTTGGGCTTTGAACTAGACACAAATAGACTTTTCAGCTTCACGTCTTGGGCTTTGAACAAGACACAAATAGACTTTTCAGCTTCACATCTTGGGCTTTGAACAAGATACAAACCACCTTTCGCTTCACGTCTTGGGCTTTGAACAAGACACCAAAAACACATATTTCCTCCCATAGAATAGGAGGAACTACGAACGCTCTGATTTCCCTGTTTCGGTAAATAGGAATACGTAGGCATAAGATTGAAAGAAAAATCTTAGCGAGCACACTAAACAAAAAAACCCAAATCCCATATCTCCATCAATCAAAAGCAGTAATTCAAAAAGCATCAGTCCTAACATCCTAACCCTTGTTCCCCGCTAGAAAGTCCTAGAAAGAAAGAAAACCGTATTGGCGAAAATACAAATAACCAGTACAAAGGCCCCCCCACATTGATCGCATCCGTAACCTAACAGACCGCTGTTTAAACTCAGTATGCAAAGCAGGGTTAATTGGAGACATCTATTTCCCTTCCTTATTCAGCTTACAATAGGATAAAAAATTAATCGACCTGTAGTTTAAGCTCAACCGCAGAGAGCGACCAGCGCTTAAGAACCGCGTCCAAAATCGCTCGCTACAGAAAAATGGCGCCCACCGTGGGGATGATTCTTTCTTTCTTACAATTTAAACCTTGGGTAAGTCATTTTCATGGCGGTGGCCGCCAACAGAAAAATGGCGCCCACCGTGGGGCCAAATTCTGATTTCCTTTTTCTTCACTTATGTGAAAACTACAGAGTGGTAATTCCACCAGGGAACCCATTTTCTGTCAGGAACTTAGGATTCTTAGCTTTAAAGGTCTAGGATGATTAGGACAAATATATATACTGCTTTTCCTAATTGAATATGTGTTTATTTTTCTGCTACAGGGAATGCGTGTGATGCCGCATGTGGTGAGATTGAGTATACACTTAAGATAAGTGATGGCAACGGGGTCGACCATCAACCTCAGTGGAGGCATCCTAACGTAACCATTCTCTCACCTAGACAATGGGTCGGTTGTGATGCCTGAGAAGCTGAGGAGCCAAACCCTTTCGTAGTGCGGAAACTATCGGAAATAGTTGTCACGCGATACTACCCTCATTTGAGGCTGGTGATCTATTCTCAGTGAATGGTACTTACTCTAAGATTGCACTACAACTCGCTGGCGATCTGCTTGTTGTTTTGCTTTCCTGGGAGGAGCTGATGATAATGAGTACAGGTACAAAAATCACCTTAGTATAAACCTTTGGGGATGGGTAGAGCCTTGACTTCATGACAACGACCCTTTGACCCCATGTTTTTTCTATGTTTTTGTGTGCTGCATTCATGCATTCATTTTAAAAAACATTAAAACATTAAAAAAACTTCTCTTCTAGTCTCTCTGTTTTTCAAATTAAACTAAGACTGTGATTGCAAATATCAGAGAAGAGGATTACGCTAATGGATTTCGGTAGAAGGAGAACTCATACGTACACCTTCAAGGTTCCAAAACTAGGGGATTTGAGAAGGTTAGCAAGGATGATCACTAGCCCTGAGGCTTTCAGAGCCAAGTACGGAGGTCTGCTACCACTATTAAGAGTCCATGTGATTAAGGGAATCATGGATGCGCTCATCCAGTTTTACGATCCGGTTTATCACTGTTTCACATTCCCGGATTACCAGCTAGCACCAACGCTGGAGGAGTATTCTCATCTGATCGATTTACACATTATAGATCGAGCTCCATTTTCTGGACTGGAAGAAATTCCAAAGAATCAGATCATTGCAAGAGCAATTCATTTGGACGAGTCTGAGGTCAGGACTCACATGACTACCAAGGGTGGTATACAAGGTTTGCCAGCCCAGTTCTTAACAAGGAAAGCCATGTATTTTGCCAGTAAAGGGAACGTGACTGCTTTTGAAAGCATCTTTGTTTTACTCACCTACGGATTATTTCTGTTGCCCAACATTAATAACTTCGTCGATATCAACGCTATTAAGGTTTTTCTCATTGGAAACCCTGTGCCGACTTTGCTCATAGATGCGTATCATTTTGTACACTTGGGAAATTTGTACAGCAGAGGGGAGATCACGTGCTGTGTACCTCTACTTTACAAATGGTTCATTTCCCACTTGCCCAAGTCTGCTGCTTTTTGGGATTGCAAGAGTGCTTTACGTTGGTCGCAGAAGGTCATGTCTCTCACCAACTCTGATATAGATTGGTGTAATAGGATCTATGATGGAATCAGAATCATTGATCGTTGTGGAAACTTCCCCAACGTACCCCTCATAGGAACTAAAGGAGGAATCAACTACCATCCGGTATTGGTTCGCCGTCAATTTGGATACCCGATGAGACATATCCCACTGGGTGTTCATCTGGAAGGTCTTTTCTTCAAGGAAGGAGAAAACGACAGAGCACTAAAAATGGAAATAGTGCATGCTTGGAAACACATTCATAAGAAAGGACGGGAGTCTCTAGGAAAACCGGACTGTGTCTCAATGGAGCCTTATCTCCATTAGGTACAAACTAGAGCTCTCAAGCTAAAAATGCCTTATCCTCGTTACGTAATTCTTCCGCCAAAGGAATCTGTCATGTACTTCATGACAGAAACTGAAAGGCTTCAGGTTACTCTCAACAAAGTTCAAAATGAGAGAAGGTCTTGGAAGAACAAGTACCGCACCCTCGACGTAGAGTGCATCAGAATACAGCAATTACTGAAAGAGAAAGATACTCTGATTGAAATTTTGGAGCAACGTGTTGTAGAGAATCAAGATGATCAAAGGAATTTGCTCACTCCTTTCACTTGTCAAAGGAACGACAACCCGACAACGGCCCAAGAGCCCCGGTCAAAGAAAAGGAAGATATCAGAATCAGCACCCGATTTCTCTTCAGAGAGGACTCGGGACCCATTAGCTTAGGCTTCTGTTTCTGTACTTTGTAATCTACTGTATTTCCATTTCTGTAATCCTTTGAATTTCAATAAAAAGGGGTTTCCCCACTGTTTGATATTTGCAATCTAATTGTCGAAGTTTATTTTGATTAAACCAAAAAAACAATTAATATAATCATTGCATTCATCATTCTCACATCGCGTATTCTTCTTCCCTACGAATCTCATGTTTGTGTCTCGATTCTAGAGTCAAACTGTCTCATTCGTACAATACTCGGGCCAATCGTCAGAAAAAGATGGATGATCTTGAGGAAAAAAATAGAGAGTTGAAGAAAGAGATCGACGCTCTGAGAGAGGATATGAGAAAGCTTCGTAACGACATGCAAGCCATGGCAGAAGCTCAGCTACAAAGAACTGTGATCTCAGAGATCACCTCAATGCCCATAGTGGAGAAGAATGATCCTAGGTATCAGATGCCGAAAGATCGCCCTTGGGGCATGCCTGTTAACTATATCCCGGAAGGATATGTTTCGCCGATCACTAAGGATCAGGGAATCACAACAGATGCCGATGGGCCTGAAGGTTACAAACTTCGGGAAAGCGAAGATGCCAGGGGCATACTAAAGACTCCTGAAGGTTACAAACTTCAGGAAACACCAAGATTCGCTGCCGTAGTCACAGTACCACCCCCTGTGGTGCACACTGTCCCGAAAGGACAGATTCCACCAATACCTGCTGGTAAAAAGGAAACTATGTTTGACCAAATGGAGGAATTCCAGGAGCAGTTCTTGGAAATGCAGAAGGAACTGCAAGCCATTCGCGGTCAGGATTCATTTGGAAAAGACACCGCAGACCTCTGCTTGGTCCCCAATGTGAAAGTTCCGCACAAATTTCAAGTGCCCGACTTTGAAAAATATAAGGGTAACTCTTGCCCTCAGAGCCATCTGGTGATGTACGCTCGGCGGATGTCAGCTCAGACGAAGAATCAGGACCTACTGATTCACTACTTTCAGGATAGTTTAACTGGTGCCGCATTAAAATGGTACATGGGTTTAAACCGTGCCACGATCAGCACTTTCAGAGATCTTGGCACTGCCTTCGTCCAACAATACAAATACAATTTGGACATGGCACCCGACAGAGATCAACTCAGATCAATGTCGCAAAAGGACAAGGAAACCTTTAAGGAGTATGCTCAAAGGTGGCGTGAAATTGCCGCTCAAATTTGTCCACCTCTTGAGGAAAAAGAGATGACAAAGATCTTCTTAAAGACCTTAAGCTCATTTTACTATGACCGAATGGTTGCCAGTGCGCCCAGTGATTTCACCGAGATGGTCGGCATGGGCGTACATCTTGAGGAAGCCATCCGAGAAGGACGTTTGGTAAAAGACACTGGATCGACGAGCGGTACTAAAAAATACGGTAGTGCTCTCCCTAAGAAAAAAGAGCAAGATATTGGGAATATCTCTCTCGAAAAGCAAAGGCGACGTTATCAACCAGTAGCGGCTGTGACTCCTGCTATCAACCTTGCGCCTATTCCTACGTATCAACCTCAGGTTGCGCAGAGCCAACCTGACCAGCAAAGGACACAACAGCCTCTTCAGCAGGCTCGTCCTCCATATAGCAATAACCGTACAACACGGCCACCAGGATTTGATCCTATACCCATGACGTACGCAGAACTGTTTCCGTTACTACTGGCTAAGGGGCACATCCAGACTAAGTCTCCTCTTACAGTACTGGAAAATCCGCCTTTTTGGTTTAAGGTGGATCAGACATGCCCATATCATCAAGGAGGGTCAGGGCATAACATAGAGAACTGTCTTAATTTCAAATCTAAGTGCAAAAGCTTGTTAGGAGCGGGCTCTTATCTTTCAAGGATACGAATCCCAATGTTCTTACGAACCCGCTGCCTCAACATGAGAAAGCTGCAGTCAACCTGATTGAGAAAGAGACTAACAATGTCTATCAAATTCACGATGTACTCTTGTTAAAGACCAATTTGGTTAAGATGCATTGTAGACAGAGTGGATATGGCCATGTGCCACCTCTTAATTATCACCAGTGTGATATCTGCTCTAAAGACAACCAGGGATGTTCTGTGGTGCAATCAGCTCTACAGGAATAGATGGATCTCGGATGGATCCAAGAGCACCGAGTTCGTGGAGTTAACATGGTCTATACGAATTCCAACGTCATTCAAAACCACGACATCCGTGCGATGAATGTCAATTTGGTGGCAATGCGCTCAAGGCAAAGCCAGTATCATAATCTTCGCGGCACGATTACAGTTCCTGTCTGACTTGCTCGGTAAACAAACAGGGATGCTCTTTCATACAAGAGGCCCTCCAGCGTCAGATGGATCTTGGATGGATCCAGGACTACCATGATAGGAATCCCTATCAGATCAACATGATTCAAATCTTCGATATTCGTCTGATGAATACCAGCCTGGTAGAGTTACATGCTGAGCAGGTCTGACTCGGATTTTTAATATCACATGATTACCAAAGCTGTAAAGCGGGTTGCGAAAATGATCAGGGTTGTACCCTTGTCCAGGAGGCACTTCAGCACTTGTTAAATCACTGGTGGATGCCAATTTACATGGATGAAGATACTCAGCAAATTAGTATCAGTAACAGGAATCCTACTCGGCGTCAGAGTCAGGATGTCCGATCAGGGGAAGGTAACCTAGTGAGGTTACATTGTATTCAAAGTGGGCGTGGCCAGGTGCCACCATACAATTACGACCGTTGTAGCGTTTGTTCGGAAAGTAACCAAGGGTGTTACCTTGTGAGAGCAGCTCTTTAGGGTCAGGTGGATCGTGGAGAAATTCGTCCATATCCGGGTTCTGGACCCATCAAATGGACGCCGAACTACCTTGTCAATCAAGTCGAGGATGTTGTCACAATCTCTGGTCATCACCATACCAGGGATGTTTTTGCCATCATCCCTCTACTTGACGAATCTAAAGTTCCCAACCGGGAATGGATCGAGATTACTTACGATGGTCAGAAAAATCAGAAAGTTCCCGTAGTCATCTATCTACCAAGACCATTATCGTATGAATCAACTAAGGTTATCCCTTACAAATACGGTGCAACAACCATTGAAAATGGAAAGGAAATTCCATTACCCTCCGTCGTGAACATTGCGTACATCAGTCGTGTAACACGGAGTGGTAGAATCTTCAACAGAGGAGTTGGAGAACTCAACAAAGAAAAGGAATTTCAGACGGAAGCTCCTGATATAATAGTCGGTCAATCCAGTAATCCCGACCTTTCGAAAAATGATGATGAGATGCTGAAGCTCATCCAAAGGAGTGAATACAACATTGTTGATCAACTGTTACAAACTCCTTCAAATATCTCGGTGCTATCACTTTTACTCAGTTCAGAAGCGCATAGGGAGGCTCTACAGAAAGTCTTGGAGCAAGCCTTTGTGGAATAGGATTTAACAATCAGACAGTTTGATAGCATTGTCTCTAACATCACTTCCTGCAATAATTTGGGATTTAGTGATGAGGAATTACCCGAAGAGGGTTGCCGTCATAACATGGCGCTCAATATCACAGTTAACTGCCAGGATGATGCTTTAGCCAGCGTACTGGTAGACACAGGGTCAGCCCTAAATGTTATGCCAAAGTCCACTTTGATGCAATTATCATTCAAAGGCCCTCCGATGAGAACCAGCGAGGTCATCGTCAAAGCATTCGACGGTTCCAGAAAAATGGTTATCGGCGAAGTTGATCTTCCCATAACTATCGGTCCTCACACTTTCCAAGTCACTTTCCAGGTCATGGAAATCCGGGCAACATACAGTTGTTTATTAGGAAGACCTTGGATACACCAAGCTGGAGCGGTTACTTCAACCCTCCACCAAAAGCTAAAGTTCGTTCAGAACGATCAACTTGTCACGGTTTGTGGGAAACAAGCCTTGCTTGTGAGTAACCTATCATCATCTACTTGTGTAGAACCCGAGGAGATTATTGGAACGCAGTTCCAAGCACTGTCGGTAAGCAAGGACAATCAGTTCAAAGGAGGAACCTCAATTTCCTCATACAACGATGCTATCAAAGCGGTCGAGAGTACCGATACAACCGGATGGGGACAGCTTGTCATTCCTATTGACAATAAAACAAAGAAGGGTCTTAGTTTTTCTGTAACCTGTACCCAGACAGCTGCCAACGATGAAAGTCTTCATCCCCTTCAGAACTTCTTCCACAGTGGAGGTTTCCTTCACCCAATGTCTCAGACAGTTCATCCTATCAATGAGGAAGATCCCTCTGGCATAGATGAAGAATGGAAGTCCTACCTTAACAAGGACGGTTATATGTCTTAGGAAGAGGTGCCTATGCCTTTTTGCTTTCCTACAGAGAGTCCGAGATTTATACCCAGGTCAGACGTCGAAATGATATATGGAGATTGTGATCCGGAAGGATGCCGTGCTCCGTCAAATTCATTAGAGGAGGACACTCTGATGAAAGACAACTTTGACCACGACTACTATGGCCCGATGGATGGTTTGCCAATGTGGCAACCTTATCCAGGAGACTTGGGGCAAGAAAGTCATCCAAGTAATGAAACTCAGTTGAGCACCATTGAACAGAATACCTGTGTCCCCACCATGTCATGGGATCAACACTCAGGTCATTCAGAAACTACTCAACATGACGATGAATTCGCAATGTTTGCAGGACTTGAATTCATCAACTATGCTTTTCCTGAGGTCAACGTCATCGAGAGGGATGACTCCTCCAGTTCCAAAGAAGTATGGGACACCCTGGGATAACCAAGTGGAAAATTTGATTATATGGTCAAGTACACCGCTCCCGAAAGCTCTCGTATCAAGCTCGAAGATATCCAGCCAACTGGATGGGGAGATATAGCTGAGAGCACAAATGCTATGCAAAATACAACTGAGGAATCCTCCTACGACAACTCTGCTTAGGAGATATATTCCAATGATCCTGCTCCACCAGAAATCAGCGTTATTTCTGAAGACAAATCAAGGAAGGTGCCAGACTTTGTGATTCACCGAGGAGTTCACCGCCAATGGGTTGTCGTCGAGGTTCCGAAGGTCGTTCATCAGTCAAAGTAATTGCCATCTTTAAACCTTTCACCCTGCCCAGGTGGAACGGATGTTTTGATAGGGCTCACTTTCTGTAAATTTCCTCTTCGCTTTGCCCAAAGCGACAGAGTTTTGTTTTATAGGGCTGTAGTTTCAGGGATCGACTTGTTCATTAATAAAATAACGTCGTTCTGTAATTTCTGCATTAATTGTTGTTTTCTCTTTTTTCTTTTTCAGAAAATGGTAATCCTAAAAAACAATTCAAAAATAAAAACAAGCAGTAAAATAAAACACTGCACACACTTGCATTTCTCTCTATCTCTTCTAAACACGAATCATCACGTCATGCAGATTGCTTGTTTTACGCCCCGTTGAAACATACGATCCGACGCCTTCTCCCGACATTGAGTTCCCGGTGTTTGGGGCTGACGAAAGAAATGACAACAAAATTCTAGAAGAGATCTCCCGACTACTCAGACAAGAGGAAAGGTCCATTGAACCTCACAAAGAGCCGTTGGAAACGATAAACTTGGGTTCAGAGCAAGAGAGAAAAGAAATCAGGATTGGGGCACTGCTCAGTCCAACTGCCAAAGAGAGTTTGATAAAGCTTCTCAAAGAATTCCCCGATGTATTCACTTGGTCCTATCAGGATATGCCAGGGTTGGATACCAGCATCGTGGAACATTACTTACCGCTGAAATCGGAATGTCCGCCAGTAAAGCAAAGGTTGAGACGTACTCACCCGGACATGGCTATCAAAATGAAAGAGGAGGTACAGAAACAGATTAACGCGGGTTTCCTCGCTACATCAGAATATCCTCAATGGTTAGCCAACATCGTACCCGTTCCCAAAAAGGACGGAAAGGTCAGAATGTGTGTAGATTACAGAGACCTGAACAAGGCTAGTCCAAAGGACGACTTTCCTTTACCACACATTGACATGCTGGTATACAGTACAGCAAAGTTCAAAGTTTTCTCCTTCATGGATGGATTCTCGGGCTATAATCAAATCAAAATGGCGCCGAAAGACATGGAGAAAACTTCGTTCATTACCCCATGGGGTACCTTTTGTTACAAGGTAATGCCGTTCGGTTTAAAGAACACCGGGGCAACCTATCAAAGGGCCATGACTACTCTCTTTCATGACATGATACACAAAGAAATCGAGGTATATGTCGATGATATGATTGCAAAATAAAAAATAGAGAGTGAGCACGTTGAACATCTGTCAAAATTGTTCGAACGTCTAATAAAATTCAAGCTCTGCTTGAATCCTAACAAGTGCACCATCGGTGTCCGTTCAGGGAAACTACTAGGGTTCATCGTCAGCCAGAAAGGAATTGAAGTTGATCCTGATAAGGTCAAGGCCATTCAAGAAATGCCTTCTCCGAAAACTGAAAAACAAGTCAGAGGATTCCTGGGACGTTTGAACTACATCTCCAGATTCATATTTCTTATGACCGCCACCTGTGCGCCGATTTTCAAGTTACTAAAAAAGAACCAGGACTGCATTTGGACACAGGACTGTCAAACTGCCTTCAATAGTATTAAGGAATACCTGTTGAACCCATCAATTCTGTCACCTCCAGTGGAAGGAAGACCACTGATCATTTACCTCACTGTTCTAGAGGACTCAATGGGGTGTGTACTTGGCCAACAAGACAAAACCAAAAGGAAAGAGTCTGCCATTTACTATCTAAGCTAGAAATTCACCGACTGCGAAACTCCGTACACGATGCTCGAGAAAACTTGTTGTGTTTTGGCTTGGGCAGCCAAACGTCTACGCCAGTACATGATTCGTCATACTACTTGGTTGGTCTCCGAAATGGATCCAATCAAATACGTTTTTGAAAAACCTGCTCTTACGGGAAGGATTGCCCGTTGGCAGATGTTGTTATCAGAATATGACATAGAGTACCACTCTCAGAAAGCCGTTAAGGGAAGTATTTTAGCAGATCATTTGGCTCATCAACCGATTGACGATCAAGAATCAATCGGGTTTGACTTCCCAGACGAAGATGTCATGTATCTAAAGATGAAAGATTGCGATGAACCGTTACCCAGTGAAGGGCCAGAACCAGGTTCCCGATGGGGACTTATCTTTGACGGAGCAGTTAATCATTATGGAAACGGAATTGGGGCAATAATTGTTACCCCTCAGGGTACCCACATTCCTTTCACCGCCAGACTTACGTTCAAATGTACGAACAACGAGGCCGAATACGAAGCTTGTATCATGGGTCTCGAGGAAGCAATTGATTTAAGGATCAAAAACTTGGATGTATACGGCGACTCAGCCTTGGTTATCAATTAGATAAAAGGAGATTGGAACACATACCAATCAATATTGATTCCTTACAAAGACTACGCAAGAAGGTTGTTACCTTTCTTCAACAGAGTTGAGTTTCATCATATCCCTCGTGATGAGAATCACATGGCTGATGCTTTAGCCACTCTCTCTTCCATGATTAGCGTAGGTCGATGGAATGACTTACCTAAGATTGACATCATGCGCCATGAACGGCCCGCTTACGTCTTCGCAATTGAAGCAGTCATAGACGACAAACCTTGGTACCACGATATCAAATGCTTCCTTCAGAAACAAGAGTACCCACCTGGGGCATCCAGGAAAGACAGAAAAACCCTAAGAAGATTGGCTGGAAACTTCTTCCTGAGCGGTGACACTCTCTATAAGAGAAATTTTGACATGGTCTTGCTCCGATGCGCCGACAGACCAGAAGCAGACATGCTTATGAAAGAAATTCATGAAGGATCCTTTGGCACTCATGCCAACGGACACACAATGGCGAGAAAAATTCTCAGAGCAGGGTACTATTGGTTGACAATGGAATCCAACAGCTACAAGTACATGAGGAGGTGTCACAAGTGTTAGATATACTCCGACAAAATTCATGTACCGCCTTCACATCTCAAAGTTCTTTCTTCCCCGTGGCCATTTTCCATATGGGGAATCGACATGATTAAGCCTAAGGCTACAAACGGACATCGATTTATCCTGGTAGCCATTGACTACTTCACCAAGTGGGTCGAAGCAACATCGTACGCTAATGTAACCTGACAAGTGGTGGTCCAATTTATCAAAAACAATATCATCTGCCGTTATGGTGTTCCGAGCCAGATCATTACTGATAATGGATCTAACTTGAACAACAAGATGATGAAGGAGTTGTGTGTAGAGTTCAAGATCGAACACCATAACTCATCTCCCTACCGACCCAAGATGAACGGAGCGGTAGAAGCGGCTAACAAGAACATCAAGAAGATTGTTCAAAAGATGGTTGTAACCTATAAAGATTGGCACGAGATGCTACCCTTTGCTCTTCACGATTATCGCACATCTGTCAGCACATCAACAGGGGCAACCCCTTTCTCTCTAGTGTATGGCATGGAAGCAGTGCTCCCCATCGAAGTAGAGATCCCATCAATCCGAGTACTGATGAAAGCTAAGCTCACCAAAGCTGAATGGTGTCAAAACCGACACGATGAACTGAATCTGATCGAAGAAAAGAGAATCACAACACTATGCCACGGTCAGTTGTATCAACAAAGAATGAAGAGGGCGTTTGACAAAAAGGTCTGACCTCGTGTCTTCAGAAAATGAGACCTTGTGCTCAAGAAGATACAATCTTTTCTCACTGATTCTCGGGGCAAATGGACCCCGAACTATGATGGCCCCTATGTGGTCAAGAA
Organism: Lathyrus tuberosus; assembly: GCA_022829125.1. Lineage (NCBI taxonomy): Eukaryota > Viridiplantae > Streptophyta > Magnoliopsida > Fabales > Fabaceae > Lathyrus > Lathyrus tuberosus. The sequence continues at coordinate 17,272,246 of JALAZF010000012.1, read as the reverse complement.
AGCTTTCTCAAGCGGCGCCTTGAGACTTGCAACCATGGACGGAGAGGAATTTGCCTACCCCACAAATGTTGATGTAGTCAAGAAATACTTTGCCTAAACTAAAAAAAAAAAAAAACGTCTCGGTGGATTGAAAACCCGAAAGGGCGGTCCAGGCAAAAATTAGAGACATGGGAAAAAATCATCCCGGTGGATTGGAAACATCATAGTACAATCCAGGCAAAAATTAGGGATAATGGCAAGTAACTATGTTCAACAGAGGCAAGACCCTCAGCAGCAGCAGCAGTTACATCGTCCATCGGAGGAAAACTCCAGTCAAGGTCATCTTCGACAGAAGCTCAGGATGTCCCGAATTCAAAGTTGGTAGAAGGATAGTGGTCGTTATGTTTCAACGTAGCCCTTTTCCCTGTAAATTACCATTTTCTAACTTTGTAAATACTCTTTGGAATCACGCGTTTGGCTGATTTCCATCCTATCAATAAAATTTGAGCCCTTGTACTTTTGTTTGTAATTCTTATTTGTTTTAGCTTTACAGAACGACATTTTAATATGATTAACGATTCTTGAAATAAAACAAAATGAATTTACTTGTTAAAACTTTTTCTGCTTTTAAAATAAAGACGGCAATTTCTTTTGACTGTTGAACATCAAAGGAACATCAACCGCTTCTCCAGAAGTAAGCGAACTTCAAAGTGCAGAATTAAAGTACTCCTTCTACGCCAGTGCGCCTGATTGAAGGATCAATAGTGTCAGATGCGACTAATCCATCTGACATCTTCGGCCGAGTTCTCATCTCCTAAGCCCGACCAACATAGCTCCCAACAGGGACTATCTTTCCTAAGCAAGGTGGAATTGCTATTTTGAACCAACGGTATTTCTTCGCCCCGCGATGGCCGAGTATCCAGTCATGTTCATCTTTTAGTTTGTATGTCGCGTCAGTTTTGTCCGCATATACATACATACATCATGCATTATTGATTTGCATTCACATTCATATTGCATCGCTATCACTCTAGTCGGTCTTATCCCCTAGTGATAAAAGTCCTCTCAATCGAGTTGTCAGACCTTTCCTCGTTAGGAAGTGAATCATCTAAGCAATCTCTCTCAAGTTTATCTCTGGATTAGAGACGGTCCTTGACCACTTTGATAACTTGAACCTCTGAGAAACAAGAAAACTTTCAACAAATATCACTCTTCGCCATTGAAGATGATATCCTTGCTTTCCCGGATTAAGGAAAATCCCCAGAGAAAGCCTCTTAATCAGAGATTCGGCGGTACGGCAGTTTTTCTCCGAAAAAACCACTGATGAAAAGGTCATCGGCACCTCAAAATTGGATCCCATCATATGGCATTTCTCCGGAAAGATCCCGAGAAAAGTATGATGTAAGCCCCCAAACGAAAACAGTCTCTCAAGAGACTCGCTTTCCCCAGTAGAATCGACAAATGGCGTCTCCAAAACAGAGAAGTTTGTGTACCTCTACAATTCAGACGAATGGGTTCCCCAGCAAGTCTGACATCAAAACTTTTTCCGTCAAATGGCATCTCTCCAAGAAAATTCGGCGAGACGTTTGAAGGAAAACCGCTACTAACAGCGTTCCTTGTCAAGAAAGTTTATTGACAAAAGAAACTGAGACCAGTTCCTTGGTAGGAAACCAGGATCGAGGGGAAGTTTACTTTAGAAACTGAGACCTGTTCCTTGGTAGGAAACCGGGATCGAGGGGAAGTTTATATCAGAAATTGAGACCAGATCCTTGGTAGGAAACCAGGATCGAGGGGAAGTTTAAATCAGAAATCGAGACCAGTTCCTTGGTAGGAAACCAGGATCGAGGGGAAGTTTACAAATTAAACTAAGACCAGTTCCTTGGTAGGAAACCAGGATCGAGAGGAAGTTTATTTCAAAAGATAACTGAGACCAGCTCCTTGGTTGAAGACCAGGATCGAGGGGAAGTTTACCTTTTCTAAGCATCTTCGCTTAGCTAAAGAAGATGAATGCGTAAGCTACCATTCATAACCACCATCAAAATTTCGGGTATTCTGATATTTAATCCTCTTGCACCCCGAATGCCCGAATACCTTCGTCATTCACACCTTCGGGTCCAAGAAGATTAAATAGGGGCATCTGTCATACCCCAAATTTTGACAACTAAGATTTCCCATCATTGTGCAAATCATCAGCACAATATGGATGTACCTTTGTACCTCATCAGTCTCCCCAAAGATGGGTGAGCATTCACTACAATCAAAACTAGGGTTTCAAACCCTCTCAGAGCTCTTAGACAAAGGATCAATCAAGGAATGACATGATCTTCAACTTGTCTAGCCTCTCAAATATCCACAATGGATCAAGAGGACTCCCACTTCAAGGATTAAGCACAAGGCTGCTCCCTTCTAGGTGGATCAAGCCTCAGGATCGCCAGTGTCACCAAATTAGGGTTTGGTCGACTAGGGCCTCCAGATGGAAATTTTCCTCTAGGCATGAGCTAATGCTTCAAAGCATAACCTAAAATGCTCCATGGAACATCATAAACCCCATCATCAAGTCAATTTAGCCTCAGGGGATGCATACATCAAAAATCAGGAATTAGGGTTTCTTGACCTAATTCACCCCTAAGTTGACTTTTGGGACAGAACACGAGCCAAGACCTCAAGAGAGGATTTGAGGATCCCTAACACACCACATTGATCCATTTGCAACAATGGATTGATCCAAGAAGCTTGAGCAACAAGTTTCAATTTCATCTGAACCACAGTTAGGGTTTCACGAGAAAAGTCAACTGTAACTTTGACTTTTGACCAGGACATGCTCCCAAACCCTAGGACATGATTCAATACACCCTATAACACCCATGGAACATGTCCATCAAGTTTGATTTAGGTCAAGGACATGATTTCCTAAAGGATCGCACAGTTTGGAATTCATCTGATAAAAAGTCAACTGTGCACAAAAGTCAAACTTTGACTTTTTGAGATTTTTCATAAAAATGGTTTTTTGACCCTAAAATGATGTTAATGTGTGATTGGAATCATCATTCATCAATAAAAATCAAAGAAAGTGGGATAACTTGTAAAAGGGGTAACCATAAAAACTTAGAAAATTTTCTAAGTTATGAAAAAAAGTGGCAAGGATACCAACTTTGGAGGATCATAACTCCTAAACCACAAAGCCATTTTTCCCCATCCAAAGATGGATTTGTAGCCCTCATGGCCCTCTACAAAAGTGTCAACTACACGTCATCCCAATTCATCATGGATTTTGAGTTATGGTTGGATCAATATGGCTAAAAACCTAAAATTGACATTTTTCAGCACTTAGCCAAAAATCTGCCTTGTAATTTCAGCACAATGTCCCAACTTCAAGGCTGTTTTTCTCCATGATCCAAGTTGAACCAGGTCTAGTGTCAAACATCAAAGTTGAAGTACGTCATCTAAGCTTTCCGGAAAGTCCTAGAACGTCCATGTAGCATACTCGAGCAGGGAGTTATGGATCTTACAAAAGGCCTTGCTGAAGCTGAATTTTTCAGGGCAGATTTGCACTTTTTTTGTGCCACACGAATTTTCAAGCCTTGTCATCAGTTTGGACACATCTAAGGATCAAATCCAAGTGGGATGATCTGATCCATGAACCTCCCAAGTCCAAGGAACAAAAAAAACATGCCAAAACCTAGAAATCCCTAAAAGAGGGACAAAACTCCAATTTTGGTTTGGAGCATTTAATGGATGCTTAGAGGTGGCATGGACTGAGTCATTCTCATCTGAAATCAGTCAAGACTTATCCAAGACCAAGGGAACCACAGCCCTGTGCCCTAACCTCTAGTCAATGGCTAGAGGAGACTTGCATTTCCATTGGCCAACATGGAACAAACACCTGCTGCAGTTGCCATTCTATGTGGATCCCAAAACAAACTTGCTCCACTATAAATAGAGCTCATTTGTGTTCAGTTTGAGTACACCAAAGCCATCAAACAGATGCTTTCCTCAAATTCTCTCTTTCACTCCAAAATGCCTTCTTTAGTAAGGAAATTCTGAGTTTTTGAGCTAGAGAGCAATTCCACTCAAACTAATCACACACACACACCTCATATATATCATATGTAAGCTGTGCAAACCATCAAAAGTGACCTGTAATCACAACATCACAAAGTCACCTCTCAAAACCTCAAAATGACACTTTTTTACATTTTTCAAGCCATGTCTTGATTCAGTCACTTTTCAAACTAGATAAAACCTCAAACACACTCTAAATATCATCCTTGAACTGTCCCAAATGGTTCCACACATCTGGAACACCATTTGAGAGAGTTGGCATTTTGGCCACTTTTGACCATTTTGCGAGAAAGTGCACAAACTTGCTTCAGAGGTTTCCAGCCGATTCCAACCATCCTAAAAGCTTCTAAGAGGTCATTTGAGGTTGTCCAAAGCATCAAATCATTTCTGGAACAAAGCACTTGGTAGGTTGCCCAAAATCTCCAAAAAAAGAGGTAAAATCCACAACTTGAATTCTTTGAATCATGCTTTCCTTTGTTGTCCACATACATGTATCATATTGAACAATTCTTGAGGCAAAAATGTAGTCCTTAATGTGTATGTTGTGATCCTCCCACTGTTTGCATTTTAACATGTTTATATGTGGAATTTTGGTTGTTTTAAAATCATATCCAGTTCTGGTTTTTTTTTATTGATGTGTTCTGTACATTAAGTTTTAGTGTGCATGAGTAACACCATTGGATTCCTTGTGAAAAATCGGTCAAGATAGGTTTTTACGGATTTCAATTCCGATGAAAATTGAGAGAGTTACGCGCGTTGGAAATTTGACGCGAAACGACGTCGAATTAACGATAACAGTTTTGGTTTTTTAATTTCTGCATTTTGTGTGTTGATTTTCCATATGCGCGAGTAATGCCATTGGATTCCTTGCGAAAAATCGGTCAAGATTGGTTTTTACGGATTTCAATTCGGAAAAAAATCGAGAGAGTTACGCGTGTTGGAAATTCGACGCGGAACGACTTTTTCACAACGTAGCAGTTCTGGTTTTTTTATTGCTGCGTTTTGTACGTTGAGTTTCAGCATGAATGTGTGATACCATTGGATTCCTTGCGAAAAATCGGTCGAGATAGGTTTTTTCGGATTTCAATTCGGTTAAAAATCGAAAGAGTTACGCGTGTTGGAAATTCGACGCGGAACGACGTTTTCCCAACGTAGCAGCTCTGGTTTTTTTATTGCTGCATTTTGTACGTTGAGTTTCAGCATGCATGTGTGATACCATTGGATTCCTTGCGAAAAATCGGTCGAGATAGGTTTTTTCGGATTTCAATTCGGATAAAAATCGAGAGAGTTAAGCGTGTTGAAAATTCGACGCGGAACGATGTTTTCAAAACGATAGCAGTTTTGGTTTTAATTTCTGCGTTTTGTGTGTTGATTTTCCGTGTGCGTGAGTAATACCATTGGATTCCTTGTAAAAAATCGGTCGAGATAGGTTTTTTCGGATTTCAATTCGGATAAAAATCGAGAGAGTTACGCGTGTTGGAAATTCGACGCGGAACGATGTTTTCAAAACGATAGCAGTTTTGGTTTTAATTTTTGCGTTTTGTGTGTTGATTTTCCGTGTGCGTGAGTAATACCATTGGATTCCTTGCGAAAAATCGGTCGAGATAGATTTTTTCGGATTTCAATTCGGATAAAAATCGAGAGAGTTACGCGTGTTGGAAATTCGACGCGGAACGATGTTTTCAAAACGATAGCAGTTTTGGTTTTAATTTCTGCGTTTTGTGTGTTGATTTTCCGTGTGCGTGAGTAATACCATCGGATTCCTTGCGAAAAATCGGTCGAGATAGGTACTTCCAGATTTTGATTCCGATAAAAATTGAGAGAGTTATGAGTGTTTGAAATTTGATAAAAAACGTGTTGAAAATTAAAGTTTCGGTACTCGTTTTTACTCCAAAAGAAATGTCGGAGATGATATTTTGATCTCTTTCCTCTTTTTCTTACTTTTTATTTTCAAAACTCAACCAATTTTTTTTACATAGCAAAAAATCATCATTTTCCAATTCATACCCCATAATATTTTAATCCACAAAAAATCACAAAAAAAGTATTATTTTTAATATATTTAAAAATAGTGTTTTAAATTGTTTTAAATGCTTTTAAAATGATTTCTTTTTTTCTTGATTTTTTAAAACCAAAATGATTTTAAATATTTATGTGGATAAAATATTTTTTTTCATAAACTTTAATCATTATTTAATGATTTTATTTGATATTTTTATTATTTTTTACTTAATTTTTCTTGGAAAAATGCCTAAAAAAATGAAATTGGGGTTTTCTTTGATTTTCACCCTAACAAATCTTTTTCAAACACTTTGGGCCTCTATTAGAGTGTAAGACCCAATCCCCTTTTAACCAAAACAATTTTGGGCCTCAGTTATTGTATAAGTCCCGATACGTTAAAAATCTCGGCCCGATCGCCATTTTCAAACTGAAAATATTTTGGGCTTCTCCCTGAGTTGTAAGCCCCATCTTTTGTACAAAAATACACTTTGGTCCTCTAATAGAGTGTAAGACCCAACCCCTCTTTTTTATATTTTTTCATATTATTTTTTAATAATTTGGAAAATTAATAACTCCCTCAATTTTGATTATTTTTTATTGGTTCTTTTTCTAAAAAATCACAAAAATAGTAAAATATTTTATTCTACAAAAAAATCAAATTTATATTATTTATTTAATATAGTTGGTATTTTTGTGAATAAATTCATTTTTAATTGTTTTTAAGCATTTTAAAAGTGAATATTCATCTTGAAAATAAAGACCATGGGCCTCCCCTCGTGTTGTAAGCCCCATTTCTTTTCTTTAAACTCTTTGGGCCTCTATTAGAGTGTAACACCCAACCCCTTGTGTACAGAAAACTTTTTGGGCCTCATTCGTTGTATAAGTCCCTCTGTACATTTTCAAATAAACGGCGCGATCGTCGCCCTTTTCAAAATTAACCATTGGGCCTACCCTCGAGTAGTAAGACCCATTTCTTTTCTTAAAACTCACTTGGGCCTCTTGAGAGAGTGTAAGACCCATCCCTTTGTACAGAAAACCTTTTTTGGGCCACAGTCACTTGTATAAGTCCCTCTGTACAAATTCAACAGTGCGCTCACTGATAAAACCCTGGGCCTCTCCTTGAGCTGTAAGCCCCAAATCTTTTTATTTCAAAGCGCTTTCTCCTTTGAGTTTGAATATACTGTTGTTTTCAATCTTTCTTTGTTGAACAACTAACCAAACAACATGGAAGCTCTACAACCGAGTAAGTGTTTACTCGCTTTCATTTACCGCTTTCATATGTATATAACTGTATTGTGGGGTTGTTTCACTGTAAGTCTCCTTTCATAAACTCATATATATATAACTGTATTGTGGGGCTGTTTCACTGTAAGTCTCCTTTCATAAACTCATATATATATATATAACTGTATTGTGGGGCTGTTTCGCTGTAAGTCTTCTTTCATAAACTCATATCAACTGTGTAAAAATAGTATAGATATTTAGAGTTTCCCCGGCAACTACGTCTAGAACTAGGTGATGCCGTTTCGTTTATTCATAGAAATAGACACCTAGATCCCCAATAGGATCACCAGATACAGTCTTCTCTTCGGCTGTCCTCATTAGGAATTGTCAAGAAACTCTACTCCCATAGATGAATGTATTCTCCGTGAATGGCATCTTTGAGTTTCTTCCAAATTCTCGAACTTTCCTGACTTGATCTATTCCTTGTGAATAGCTTGCCTTGAATTTCTCGGGGTTTGGGGACCCATCGGCTTCTTAAAAGCATCGGCCTCCTCTTGGGCATCGTACAAGGACCCACAGGCTTCCTAAAAGCAACCCTGCCTCCTCTTGGGCCTCGTACAAGGACCCTACGGCTTCTTAGAAGTATTCATAGCCTCCTCTTAGGCTTCGTATAATGATCTCTTCCTCCGGGAATGATAGCCTTCTCTTGGGCTTAGTACAAGGACCCGTCGGCTTCTTAAAAGTTTCCAGCCTCCTCTTGGGCTTCGTACAAATTATCCCGACGACCTCCTAGAGGTATAGGAACAGAACTTAATCATCTGCATAGAACAGTCCTTTCATAGAGTCTACTACTATTTCTTAAAGCATAGTACAAAAGATGAAACTCTAGACTTGGACAGTCCAACTTCCTTGAGTCTCAAAGACATTCTCAAGTGACCCCTTTGTTAAATAGGAAAGAAACCCGCAGACTCGGATAGTCTCAATACCCTTCGGATTTCCCACTTCCTTAAAGAATAGGAATAACCCGGATCCTTGAATCAAATCCTTGAGTATAGTGTTGCTCATATAAGAACTGATTTTCTCTTTCAAAATCCGTATACTGGACCTGTCACTCAACTGAAACAGTAACCATAGCCTCCTCTTAGGCTTTGTATAATGATCCTTCTCCGGGGAAGTTAGCCTCCTCTTGGGCTTTGTACAATGATTCTCCCCAGCGGAGTTAAACAACGTTTAGCCTCTCTCTCGGGCTTTGTACGAGACATATAAGAGACTCCCTCGTTGAGTCAATCACCCTTTTCACCTCCATCTCGGGCATCGTACGAGATAAAGAGACTCTCTTGTTGAGTCAAACTTTTCGCCTCCATCTCGGGCTTCATACGAGATACAGAGACTCTCTTGTTGAGTCGAACTTTCAGCCTCCATCTTGGGCTTCGTACGAGATACAGAAACACTCTCTTGTTGAGTATAAAAGATTCTCCTGTTAAGTCAACCCTTTTAGCCTCTCTCTCGGGCTTCGTACGAGACACATAAAAACTCCCTCTTGTTGGGCCAATAGCCTCCTCTTAGGCTTTATATAAGAAAACCACTGGTTGATCCAATCAACCTTTTAGCATCAAAGTTGTGCCTCGTTCACAGCATACAAACATCAACAACTCCTTCCATCTAATTGCTGTAAGCGGCAAGCCTCTGGATCATCTACATCCATGCCACTGTCCCTTTTTTAGCATGAGAAATTCCTAAGGAAAGATAGCATTGCTCTACACTGAGTTAAATTCTTCTCCTTCAGGTTAAAATCCCCTATAAAGGAAATTATGGCATTGCCGGATTTGTATATCCTGGTTAAAGTAATTCTCCTTTATAACCAGTCATCCAACAGTTGTGACAGACAAACCCTTCTTTAGAGATGACAAATTCTCTCTAAAGTCGAGGTCCTTCAGCTTCACGTCTTGGGCTTTGAACAAGACACAAATAGACTTTTCAGCTTCACGTCTTGGGCTTTGAACAAGACACAAATAGACTTTTCAGCTTCACGTCTTGGGCTTTGAACAAGACACAAATAGACTTTTCAGCTTCACATCTTGGGCTTTGAACAAGATACAAACCACCTTTCGCTTCACGTCATGGACTTTGAACAAGACACCAAAAACACCCATTTCCTCCCATAGAATAGGAGGAACTACGGACGCTCTGATTTCCCTGTTTCGGTAAACGGGAATACGTAGGCATAAGATTAAAAGAAAAATCTTAGCGAGCACACTAAACAAAAAAACCCAAATCCCATATCTTCATCAATCAAAAGCAGTAATTCAAAAAGCATCAGTCCTAACATCCTAACCCTTGTTCCCCGCTAGAAAGTCCTAGAAAGAAAGAAAACCGTATTGGAGAAAATACAAATAACCAGTACAAAGGCCCCCCCACATTGATCGCATCCGTAACCTAACAGACCGCTGTTTAAACTCAGTATGCAAAGCAGGGTTAATTGGAGACATCTATTTCCCTTCCTTATTCAGCTTACAATAGGATAAAAAATGAATCGACCTGTAGTTTAAGTTCAACCGCAGAGAACGACTAGCGTTTAAGAACCGCGTCCAAAATCGCTCGCTACACCCTTGCTGAAATTGTTGTTGATTCGATTGGCTCTGAGAAACCTGAGGTTGATACGTAGGCGCAGAGTTTATAGCAGGAGTTACAGCTGCTACTGGTTGGTATCGTCACCTTTGCTTTCCAAGAGAGATATTCCCAATATCCTACTCTTTTTTCTTAGGGATAACACTACCGTATCTTTTTGTACTGCTTGATGGTCCGGCATCTTTGACCAGACGTCCTTCTTGAACTGCTTCTTCGAGATGAACTCTCATGCCTACCATTTTTGTGAAGTCACTGGGCGCACTGGCGACCATTCTGTCGTAGTAAAATGAGCTCAAGGTCTTTAAGAATATTTTTGTCATCTCTTTTTCCTCAAGAGGTAGACAAATCTGAGCAGCAATTTCACGCCATCTCTAAGCGTATTCCTTAAAGGTTTCCTTTTCCTTTTGTGACATGGCTCTAAGTTAATCTCTTTCTAGTGCCATGTCCAGGTTATACTTATATTGTTGTACAAAAGCAGCACCAAGATCTCTGAAAGTAGCGATCTTAGTGTGGTTTAATCCCATGTACCATTTGAGTGCGGCACCGGTTAAACTATCATAGAAGTAGTGGATCAGTAGTTGTTGGTTCTTTGTCTGAGTCAACATCCTCCGAGCGTACATCACCAAATGACTCTGAGGGCAAGAGTTACCCTTGTATTTTTCAAATTCGGGCACTTTGAACTTGTGCAGAACTTGCACATCGGGAACTAAACAAAGGTCTGCGGTGTCCTTTCCAAATAGATCCTGACTGCGAAGAGCTTGCAGTTCTTTCTGCATCTCTAGGAATTGCTCCTGGAATTCCTTCATTCTGTCATCCACACTTGTATTTCCAACAGAAGGTATCTGTGGATTTTGTCCTCCCGGGACAGTATGTACCACGGGTGGTGGTATAGTCAATATGGCGGTGACTCTTGGTGCTCCCCCATCTCGAAGTTTGTAACCTTCAGAAGTCGCTGCCATCCCTCTTGCATCTTCGCCTTCCCGAAGTTTGTAACCTTCAGGGCCAGCGGCTATTCCTGCTGCGGTTTTCGGGTTTTCCATGACCGGCAGAATGTATCCTTCAGGGATAAAGTTGAAAGGCATGCCCCAGGGCCGACCCTTAGGCATGTTGTACCGAGGATCATATGTCTCCGCAATAGGTGTAGATATGATTTCCGAGATCACATTCTGCTGTTGTTGCCCCTGAGCTGTTGCCAGGGATTGCATGTCACCTTGAAGTTTCCTTAAATCCTCCTTTAGAGCGTCGATTTCTTCACTCACCTCTCTGTTCTCTTCCTCGAGTTCACTCATTTTCTTTTGTCGATTAGACCGAGTATTGTACGAATGAGACAATTTGACTCTATAATCGAGACACAAATGTGAGATTTGAAGATAAGAGAAAAACGATTACGTGAGAATGATGATATGCAATGATATTTATGTATTTTTTTGTTTAATCAAAATAAACTTCGACAATTGGATTGCAAATATCAAACAGTGGGGAAACCCCATTTTATTGAATTTAAAGATCGCGGAAATGGAAATACAGTAGATTACAAAGTACTAAAAAAAAGAAATATAAGCTAACGGGTCCCGAGTCCTCTCTGAGGGGAGCTTAGGTACTGGTTTTGGTGCTTTCCTTTTCTTTGGCCGGGGCGCTTGAGCCGTTGTCGGGTTGTCATTCCTTTGACAAGTGAAAGGAGCGAGCAAGTTCCTTTGGTCTTCTTGATTTTCTACAGCACGTTGCTCTAAAATCTCTATCAGAGCATCTTTTTCATTTAACAGTTGCTGTATTTTGGTACACTCCACATTGAGAATGCGGTACTTGTTCTTCCAAGATTTCTTCTCCCGTTGAACTTTGTTAAGGGTAACCTGAAGTTTTTCCGTATCAGACATAAAATAAAGGACGGATTCCTTTAACGGGAGAACTTTTTTACGAGGGTATGGCATCCTCAGCTTGAGAGCTCTAGTTTGTACCCAGTGGAGATAAGGTTCCACAGAGACACAGTCTGGTTTTCCTAGAGACTCTCTTCCTTTCTTGTGAACATGTTTCCAGGCATGCACTATTTCTGTCTTTAGTGCCCTGTCATTTTCTCTTTCCTTGAAGAAAAGACCTCCCAGATGAACATTACACGGGACATGTCTCATCGGGTATCCAAATTGACGACGAACTAAAACTGGATGATAATTGATTCCTCCTTTAGTTCCTATAAGGGGTACGTTAGGGAAATTTCCACAACGGTCAATGATCCAGATCCCGTCATAGATCCTATTGTACCAATCGATGTCAGAGTTGGTAAGAGACATGATTCTCTGCGACCAAGGTAAAGAATTCTTAGGATCCCAAAATGTATCAGACTTAGGTAAATGGGAAGTGAACCATTTGTATAGCAGGGGTACACAACATGTGATCATTCCTCCGCTGTATAAATTCCTTAGGTGTACAGAATGATAAGCATCTGTGAGCAAGGTTGGTAAGGGTTTCCAATGAGAAAAACCTTAATGGCGTTGATATCAACGAAGTTATCAATGTTGGGAAACAGAAATAACCCGTAGGTGAGTAGAATAAAGACGCTTTCAAAAGCAGCAACGTTCCCTATACTGGCGAAGTAAAGAGCCTTCTTTACCAGAAACTTGGCTGGTAAACCTGGGATTCCACCCTTAGTGGTCATGTGAGTCCTGACTTCTGACTCGTCCAAATAGATAGCTCTTGCTATGGTTTGATCCTTTGGAATTTCTTCCAGTCCAGAAAAGGGAGCTTGATCAATGATGGGTAAATCAGTCAGGTGAGAATACTCCTCCAATGTTGGTGCTAGCTGGTAATCCGGGAATGTGAAGCAGTGATAGACCGGATCGTAGAACTGAATGAGTGTAGATAAGATTCCTTCAATTACATGGACCCTTAATAGAGACAGTAGACCTCCGTACTTGGCTCTGAAAGCATCAGGGTTAGTGATCATCCTTGCTAATCCTCTCAAATCCTCTAGTTTTGGAACCTTGAAGGTGTATTTGTGAGTTTTCCTTCTACTGAAATCCATTGGCGTAATCTTCCTCTCTGACATTTGCAATCATTGTCTTAGTTTAATTTGAAAAAGAGAGAGACTAGAAGAGAAGATTTTCTTTGTTTAATGTTTTTTAAATGAATGTATGAATGCAGCATACAAAAACATAGAAAAAACATGGGGTCAAAGGGTCGGTGTCATGAAGTCAAGGCTCTAGCCATCCCTAAAGGTTTATACTGGTGATTTTTGTACCTGTCCTCAAAATCACGGACCCCTCTTGGGATAACGACAGCAAGCGGATCGCCATCGAGCTCCAATTATCTAGAGTAGTCTCAAATGAGGGTAGTATCGCGTGACAACTATTTCTGAAAGCTTCCGCACTACAAAATGCTTTTAGTCTACTAAAATCCTCAGTTTCTCAGATAACCCAATGGAACAATCTGCTTTCAACAACCGAAGTCGTATAGGCATTGAATCCGCAAAGGGCATCTCCGCTGATTTGATGATCGACCGGGACCTCTTATCTGGGATTCACTCCCCGTAAGATTACCCGTCTAGTGCCATCACTTATCTTAGGTGTATACTCAATCTTTCCACATGCGTCATCACACGCATTCCCATTAGCAGAAAAATAAACACGGATATCAATTAGGAAAAGCAGTATATATATTTGTCCTAACATCCTAGACCTTTTAAGAGCTATAAATCCTATGATCCTAACAGAAAATGGCTCCCCAGCAGAGTCGCCATTCTGTGGCACCTTCCCAACTTTGAAGGTTTCGACCTAAGATCCTAGTGATGACAGATCCTAGTAATAATAATATTTCCCCAGTGAAGTTGCCAATTTTCTGTAGCGCGGTTTTTGTGGTTGCGTGTCACACCGTTGGGAGGCAGTTCGATTCATTTTTTATCCTATTATGAGCTGATTAAGGAAGGGAAATAGATGTCTCCAATTAACCATGCTTGCATACTGAGATTAAACAGATGACTGTTGGCTTACAGATGCTACCTGAGATGGGGGGTCTTTCTTAGGCTATTTTGTTTAAGGAGGGAATGTCTTGTCTGTTAGGGAGGATTTTGGTTAGGATACTGATTTGCTTTTCTTGACTAATATGTGCAGATGCTAAATGTGGAGTTTTTTTTTATGAGTATGTGGGACCTGAGGTTTTTGGTGTGGTGTGCTCACTAAGATTTTGCAATCTTATGCCTACGTATTCCCGAAACAGGGAAATCAGAGAGATCGTAGTTCCTCCTATTCTATGGGAGGAAAGAGGTGTTTTAGGTGTCTTGTTCAAAGCCCAAGATTGAAGCTACAGGTGGTTTGTATCTTGTTTAAAGCCCAAGATATGAAGCTAAAGGTATTTTTGTATCTTGTTCAAAGCCCAAGATATGAAGCTAAATGAGTTCCTGACCGAGAGGGAGTTTGTCATCTCTAAAGAGGAGTTGTTGGTGTTTGTATGCTGTGAGCAAAGCATGATTTGATGCTAAAAGGTTGATTGACTCAACAGGGGATTTCCTTATACAAAGCCTAAGAGGAGACTGAAAGGTTGACTTTTCTGGGGAAAATATTCTTTCTGTCTTGTACAAAGCCCAAGATTGAGGCTAAAACTGATTTTGACTCCGCTGGGGAGAGGGGTATATGTATCTTGTATAAAGCCCAAGATGGAGGCTAAAGATTGATACAACAAGAGAATATTTTATACTCAACAAGAGAGTGCTTTTATATGTGTCTTGTACAAAGCCCAAGACGGAGGCTAAAGGGTGACTCAACAAGTGAATCTTTTATACTTAACAAGAGAGTGTTTTTATATGTGTCTTGTACAAAGCCCAAAATGGAGGCTAAAGGGTGACTCAACAAGAGAATCTGTTATACTCAACAAGAGAGTGTTTTTATATGTGTCTTGTACAAAGCCCAAGACAGAGGCTAAAGGGTGGTTGACTCAACAAGAGAGTCTGAAAAGGTTAGCTCCGTTTGAGGAGAATCATTGTACAAAGCCCAAGAGAAGGCTATCTTACTCCTGAGAATTATTGAAATCCCTAGGCAGGTCCAAGTAGAGTGCTCTCCTGAGAGAGGCTGGGTTTCTTCCTACGTTTTGAAGGGAACTTGAGAATGTCTTAGAGACTCAAGGGGATTAGACTGTCCAAGCCTAGAGTTTTATCTTTTGTACTATGCCCAAGAGAAAGTCCGTTTAGGGGAGGAATATCTAGACTCCTTTGAAAGACTGCTCTATTAAGATGACTAATTTCTGTTCCTACACCTTTAAGAGGTCGTCGGGATAATTTGTACAAAGCCCAAGAGAAGGCGGGAAAAAACTTTTAAGAAGCCGAAGGGACAATTTGTATGAAGCCCAAGAGGAGGCTATCTTCGCTGAGGAATAATCATTATACAAAAGCCTAAGAGGAGGCTGTGAAAACTTCTAAGAAGCCGAAGGGTCCTTGTACAACGCCCAACAGGAGGCGGAGATGCGTTTAAGAAGCCCGTGGGTCCCAAGCCAGGAAAGTTCAAGAAATTCTATTCACATATAATAGATCATTTAGTGAGAGTTCCGGGTTTGAGGAATTCAAGAGATGCCATTCACTGAGAATATATCAACTCTAGGGAGTAGACTTCCTTTGACAATTTCTAGGGTTACAGTTTGAGAAAAGGTTCACTGAGAATACTGCCTTTCTCTTTGTTCCATATTGATTAGCCCTAAGAGGAGGGAAGACTGTATCTGGAAACCTATGGGGATCTAGTTTTGTTTGTATTCAGGGGTGATTGACAAGGCTTTACCTAGTTTTAGACGTATTTGCCGGGGAAACTCTGAATAACTATACTAGTATATACACAGTTGATATATGACAAGTATATTAAAAGTTTTTGAAAGAAGACTAACCATGCGCAGCTTCCCCTAATACAGTTATGTGTATATGAAAACGGATAAATAAAGCATGTAAACACTTACTCGGTTGTAGAGCTTCCATGCTGTTTTGTTAGTTGTTCAACAATGAAAAATTGAAAACAACAGTAAATTTCAAAATCAAAGGAGAAAGTATTCTGAAAAGAAATTGGGGCTTACAGCTCAAGGAGAGGCCCACAATTGGTTTATTTACAAAAGGGTTTGGGTCTTACACTCTATTAGAGGCCCAAGGTTTATTTTATATACAAGTGATGGGGCTTACAGCTCAAGGAGAAGCCCAGAGGTTTTTGTTTAAAAAGGCAACGACCGCGCCAAGATTTTAAAATCGTATCGGGACTTATACAATGACTGAGGCCCAAAAAAGTTTATGTACAAAGGGGGTTGGACAAATATTGATCAATGATAATCCAAGTCTCCTCTAGCCATTGACTAGAGGTTAGAGCACAGAGTTGTGGTTCCCTAGTTATTGGATAAGTCTTGACTGAATTCAGTTGGAAGAGGCTCAGTCCATGCCACCTTGGTGCATCCATTAAATGCTCCAAAACAAAATTGGAGTCTTGTCCCTCTTTTAGGCATTTCTAGGTTTGGCATGCTACTTTTGGTTCCAAGGACTTGGGAGGCTTATGGATCAGAGTTTGTTCCTCCTTGGTCCCCCCTTGAGGTTTTCAGATGGATAGATTTGCTTGCCCTTTGAAAATTTGAGCAAATCGAGAAAAATGCCCAAATCTGCCTTGTTATGACTGTTGCAGCACAGCATATTGCCACTGTCATAACTTCTTGCTCAGATTGAGTTTGGTGAAGTTCTTGGTTATCTTGGAAAGCCCTCATATGATACAACATATGTGTGATCGTAGTTTGTCTTGACACTTTTTGGATCCAAGTGAAAAATGCCCTTACATTTTGGAAAAAGTGAAACAGATTCTGACTTAGTGAAAATTTCACTAAGTGTTGGAAAATGTGACATTTCATGTTTTCAGCCATTTTGACCCAACCATAACTCCAAATCCATGATGAATTGGAATGAGGTGTAGTTGAAGCTTTTGTAGAGTACCATGAGAGCTGCAAATCCAGCTTTTAATGGGGAAAAATGGCATTGTGGTTTAGGAGATGTGATCCTCCAAAGTTGGTACCCTAGCCACTTTGTTTTATAACTTAGAAAAATTCTAAGTTTTTATGGTTACCCCTTTTACAAGTTATCCCACTTTTCTTGATTTTTCTTGATGAATGATGATTCAAATCACACATTAACATCATTTTAGGGTTAAGGAACCATAATTGACCAAAAAATCAAAAAGTCAAACTTTTACTTTTTGGTACAATTGACTTTTTGTCAGATGAATTCCAAATTGTGCAATCCTCTATGAAAACAAGTCCTTGACCTAAATCAAACTTGATGGATGCATTCCATAGGTGTTATAGGGTGTGTTGACTTATGTCCCAAGGTTTGGGAGCATGCCTGGGTCAAAAGTCAAAGCTACAGTTGACTTTTCCCGCGAAACCCTAACTGTGGTTCTGATGAACTTGAAACTTATTGATCAAGCTTCTTGGATCAATCCATTGTTGCAAATGGACCAATGTGGTTTATTAGAGATCCTTAAATCATGTTTTGAGGTCTTGGCTCATGTTTTGTCCCAAAAGTCAACTTAGGGGTGAATTAGGTCAAGAAACCCTAATTCCTGATTTTTGGTAAATGCATCCCCTGAGGCTAAATTGACTTGATGATTGGGTCCATGAGGTCCCTTGGAGTATCTTGGGTTGTACTTTGAAGCATTGGCTCATGCCCAGATGAAAATTTCCATCTGGAGGCCTTGGTCGGCCAAAACCCTAATTTGGCGACACTGGCGATCTTGAGGCTTAATCCACTTGGAGTGTTGCAACCTTGTGCTTGATTCTTGATGTGGGAGTCCTCTTGATCCTTTGTGGGTGTTTGGGAGTCTAGACAAGTTGAGGATCATGTCATTCCTTGATTGACCCTTTGTCTAAGTACCTGAGAGGGCTTGAAACCCTAATCTTTGAAGGTAAAGAATGCCTGACAATTCCTGAGGAGATTGATGGGGCATGTAAGTACATCCATATTGTGATGATGATTTACACAATGATGGGAAATCTTAGTGGTCAACATTTGGGGTATGACAGATATCTCAACCCTCATCTTGTTTGATGTCCAAGGTTGATGAAACTAAGTTATGGCACAAGAAAGTTGGTCATCTCAACCTCAAGAGCATGAAGAATATTATATTTGAAGAAACCATCGAGGGTTTTCCAAAGCTGAAAATTGAATAAGGCAAAATCTATGGAGATCGTCAAATATGTAATCAGACCAAGATGTCGCATAAGAAGCTCTGGCATCTGACCACCTCAAAATTTCTTGAATTACTTCATATGAACCTCATGGGACGTATAAAAGTGCAAAGCCTTGGTGGAAAAAGATACATTCGGTTGCATACACTATTTATGTTTAGGTGATTCATATGATTTATGAATTACATTAAAAAAATATAGAAAAATTATCAAAAAAATCATTAAGTATTTGAAAGTGAGATAAATAAACAATAGAATAAACTAGATTTGTTGTTTAACAAATTTCTCTTTAAAAACTTCATCAAAAATCATTTTTGAAAGGTTATGTTTAAACACTGCAAAATATATAATATAATCATTTGAAACATTTTAGTTAAAAATATTAACTCGAAAAAAGTTATAAAACTATAGGCAAGATAAATAAGTAGACACGCAAGAATTAATATTAATTCAATAACAAATTTAAAAACTATATCTAATTTGTTCTTTTTAGAAAGATTTATCTATTATTAAAATATTAAATACAAACATTGTTGTAACTTAAGGAGGATTTTCATTGTTGGGTTGGAACAACACATTGAAATAAGAGCAGCCATTAAACACTTGAGAAATTTTTACTCCAATATGAAATACATCGTTTTGAAGAACGCCCAATCATTTTAAAAACTTTAAGAAAAAAAGTTTTCAATTTACACGCTTTGGCTACCTGAGTTAAGTGTTTTAAAAATTTATTCAATTTCATAAAATTTTACTTTGTAAAAATATTTTGTGAAATATCAAATAGGGCCAACAAGAGAAATCTACCTCACACCCCATATTGGTCGTAGCACCCCCATATTTTTCAATTAGGTTTAAATAGTATTTTCGTCTCTGTAAGTTAGCGAGTTTTTTGTTTTCGTCCCTGTAATTTTTTTTGTTGGTTTTAGCCCCTATATCTTACTTTTTGTTTGATGTTTAGTCCCTAAAGTCAAAATCTGCAGGAAAATCCGAAGGTTTCCTGCGGATTTTTCTACAGATTTTCCTGCAGACTTTGGTTTTAAGGACTAAAACAAACGCGGATGTGAAATATAGGAACTAAAACAAAACAAAAAATTACAATGACGAAAACACTATTTAAGTCTTTCAATTATAACAAAACTATCTTTATCATTATTTACCACATTAAAAACTCATCGTTTCGGGAAAAAAATATACTCCAGAAAAACCAATAAACCACAAAAATTTTAGTAGTCTATTTAAAAAAATCTGGTAGATATTTTGCTAACTCAAAAGAAAAAATTCGCATTTTTATCAAATTTTTAAAAAATTGATACTTGCTCCTAGGAAATGATTTCCTTAGAAATGCATCGGTTTTTTCTATAGAAATCCAATAGCATAATCAATGTATCCATTCAATGGAGTAACTCTTGAGAGAAACGGAAACGTTCCCACGCATTGGGAACGCATGTAAGAAAAGGGGTTAGAATGGTTTTCTTCAGAAAAATCATCACGAGTTGCATTCCATACTACCCACACGCCTCTCCCATTAAGCATTTGATCTTTCATAACTGATTGGCATTTTGACATCTTAATAGTTAGTCAAGTAGTGTTTTACGTCTCCCACTAACGTTTGGCAAGGAGGTGATGACTCATCCCCAATTAAAGGATTCATCTTCAGCTGATGGACTCTCTGCTGACCACAAAGCTTAACCCAAGGAAAGCTAGAAAATCTTTTTCCCTTTACAAGCCTCGTACCTAAGAGATTGTGTAATGATATATTTGTGAGAGTCTCAAATAAGGGCGACTTATGTTCTTCAAGCCATCATGACATGCTCCATAAACATGTTCATTGGACCTACAAAATCATGTTTCAACATACAAATTCAATATGATATGAACATATGCATAAACATAAGCATATTAACATGAAAATCAAGCATGGTGGTGATAAAATTCAGCATCAAATCATCACTAAGTCATGTCATAACATGCATACATGCATCAAAGTTCAACTTGGGACCACATGATTTTTATAAACCATAATCACTTCCAAAACTACTTCAAACAAACACAAAATCATAATCAACTTGCAATCTCATTTCATGCCGAAAATTAACTTCAATAAACACACTTAGATGCAATCCTAACCGTAGATTAAACATTTTGTCACATGGATCAGTAATTGGTGCAATCCTAACCATTCTTCGTTTTTATTTTTCACATTCTAACTCTCTCCAAAACTCACCCTCACATTTCACATGAATTTGAATTCATTCTCATTCATCTTAACCTATATAAACAACACTATATCACAAACCAAAAGTGGAAAGGAAAATCAAATATGTAGTTCGATTTTGTAGTCAATTTTTGAAGTTTCTCGGATCTTGAAATTGAGCTTGGATTTGAGAAGAGAAAGTTGCAAGAAGTCTGAATATGTAAGGACAAATGGAAGACTCACCTCGCCGGAGCCTCGTTGGAATCCGAGTTTTTTCCAGAAAACTCATCGTTGTTCTTCTTGTTCTTGAGGTTTTTTTTCGCTTTTTACTTGATTTCTTGATATAAACTTGGTGCTTCTCTTAGTAGTTTCATATTCTTTAATCATTTGTGCAAAATAGCTTGAAATGTGAATTTCCAAAAAATGGGTGTTCTTGGGCATCCTATTGTAAACGATTAATTTTTTAAAATTTTAGCTGTTGTTTGTTGATTTTTGAGCATGCCATTGTGTTCGTCTAGTAGATGAATTTTTATTATTCATTTATGTAATTTTTTGAAAATTTGAGACAGTTACATGTGAATCAAATAGACTAATAATGTGTTTTTTTTTTTCTTATTAGTTACTGCTACTTGTTATTGCATTCCATTTGTTGCGTTTCATACATTAGCAAGAAGATCATGTCGGGCACAGGCGGGACCCACCACCTTTTTCCTTTTATTTTTATTTTTCGTGTGTGTGTGTGAGATTAAATTTGTTTCAATTAATTAATTTTGTTAATTGATTTTTTAGTCAACTTGATTAATTGATAAATTTATTTTAATGGATTAATTTTGTTAATTGATTTTTAATTAACTTGATTATTTGATTTTTAAATAACTTGATTAATTGCTTAAATTTGTTTTAATTGATTAATTTGGTTAATTGATTTTTTAGTTAACTTGATTAATTAATTAATTTTTTTTAATTGATTAGTATTATTAATTGATTTTTAATTAACTTGATTAATTGATTAAATTTATTTTAATTGATTATTTTTGTGAATTGATTTTTAATTAACTTGATTAATTGATTAATTTTGTTAATTGATTAATTAAATAAATTGACCACATAAAATTAACCTTTCAAAAATCAAATTAAATACTTGATCAATATCATGTTGGTTTGCAAAATATCTCACCACTTCATCATTATCAAACCACTATCTTAATTAAACGACAAGCTTAAAATTCTTTTTATAATAAAATTGAAAGAAAAGGAACATTGGAGTCTCGCATTTCATGAAAAACTCAAATAATCGGCCCCGATGCATACGTCTTTGTTTTGCCGATTATTATTTCTTCCGTTCTAAAATACCTAATTCAAACTTGGACAAAAGGGACATTAGATTCTTGCATTCCATGAAAACCTTGAACAATCGGTCTTGAGGCACACGTCTTGGTCCTAGCGAACCCTCATTGTTCGCAAATAAATGTCATAACTGCATCGAATGAAAAAGGTACAATGGAGTCATGCATTCTATGAAAACCTCGAATAATCGGCCCCAAGGCATACGTCTTGGTCCTACCGAGCATTTGTCACTCTCCAAAAAATAACTCAACATTCATCAATCTATTTCAAACCATCAAACTTGATCAACTTCACGCCTTTTTTCAAAATACAAACTAAAATTCTTGATCAATATCAAGTCCTTTTTTTCAAACCCAACACAAAACTAATCCAAAATCATCTCTCGCCCAAGTGTGAGTCTTTTACCCTAAATCATGATTCGCCTAAGTGTGAGTCTTTTTTCAAACAACTTTCATCGCCCAAGCATGAACCTTTTTCAACCTTTGAGTCTTTTTCCGCCCAAACGCAACTAAACTCATTTTCACAATTAAAATCAACCCCAAACAAAGTTCTTTCTACCAAGAACTAAGTAGCTTTGAGTTCCCCATCGCACTTGGGGATGCGTATGAGCGATATTCAACATCTCGTCAAGCACTATAAAAAAACCAAAAATATCTTGTATCTTACCCATAACTACGCCACTTTGAATTCTTCATTGCACCTGAGAATACATAGGAGCAAGACCCTTAATCTTGTCAAGCACCCTAATAAAAACTTTTTTTGCGACCCCTTTTTATTTTCCTTTTCAATCTTTTACCATTTGAAGAAAACAAAACATAAGCTAACATTCAATTGTAAATCTAACTAAAAGGTTCCCATTTAGTACAATGGATTTGAGGGGTGTTAATACCTTCCCCTCGCATAATTGACTCCTGAACATGAATTTGTTTGCGAAGACCATTTTCTTTTTCTTTTAAGGGTTTTATCAATATTTTCCTTTTCCTTCTTTGGAATAAATGAAGTTCGGTGGCAACTCTATTTAATCATTTTGCGAGCACACCAATGCTCATGAGGTTCTTATTTTTTTAGATATAATAGGGGGTTCCTACACTTTAGGCCCAAGAGCCTCCATAAATGCCTAAATTTTTGAGGTTGAGGAGTGGGGATCATAACATACTCACGATTATGAATAAACACAACTCTTATTACCTCACGTGAGCTGGCTCTCTCCATATCCGAAATACCACCAAACAGGGTTATTCACCACTGCCAAGAAGCCTTACACCACCATCAATTACTAAGGCCTATGGTTATTGTAACACCCTAGTTTTTGATTTATTGTTTTAATTGATTTATTTGGGATTTAATTTAATTATTATGTGTGATAGTTGAGTTAATTTGGGTGATGGGGGTGTGTGACCTCGAGATAAGGGTGTAGGAGTAATTAGAAATTGGTAGAAGTGGCTAGAATTATCAGGAATTAATTAAAATAATAATATTTTATTTTAATTTAATGAATTAAATGGAAAATAAAGAGTTTGGGGCCGAAATGAAAACTATGAAAAATAGAGGGGGTGGAGTGAGAGTGTTAGTAAGTGAGAGTTGAGTTTATAATTTTAACAAGATTTACCCTAATTATATAAATTAGGAGATAACCTAGTTTTAGGGAGTTTTCTATCATTCCTCAAATCAAAATTTGGGAATAGAGAAGAAACTAGAGAAGTTGCAAGAGCAAAGCTAGGAACTTGGAGGAATTTAGAGAATTAAAGTCATAATTCTTTTACACTGCTATTAGGATAATCAGTTAAGGGGGAGAACTATCTCAATAATGGGTAAATACGTGAGGGGTATAATTGAGGAGTTTTTAACCTTCAAAATGGCTTTGGGATTTTAATGAATTTCTGTTAATAGATGATTGATTGTTGTTGTGATGATGATTTGGTGATAAAATTCATGTACCATGATGCGTGACAAATTCTATTTTCATGAATGAACATATTTTCACCATTGTTGTATGTTTAAAGGTTTTAGGAGTAACATAATTTTATGAAAACTATGAATTTAAAAGTGTTGATTTGATATAATTGGATGCATTGATGAATATAACATGTGTGTGATGTCTTTGTATCGAACTTGTATGGCTGGGATGAGAAAATTGGAGTTCTGCAGTGAACTCCATTAGCATAAACGAATTCTGCAATTCTCAGGGTGCTGACGGGCGTCACCACTGTGACGGGTAACCCGCCATGCTGCCCATGCTTGTCTTTCAAGTCGGTCGTCACTTGAGTGATGTTTTGGATTTTGGGGTCGGTGACAGACGTCACTACCATGACGAGTAACTTGTCATGAGTCTGCAATGAGCACATATATTTGTTTTGACGATGTTAAATTACATATTTTGATTCGTTCAAATTTTGTGGATGTTTGGAGTACTGTTATACTTAGTTAATTCTTTTTAAATGATGTGTTAGAATGACATAATGATTAAACATGATTTTTATCAATTTTATGAAGTATTTTGTGATTGATGAATATGTGTTTACGTGATGATGATGTTGTGTTAATTGTTATGAATTTTTATGATGATTGGTTGTTATATGAGCATTATTTATGTTGTTGAATTGTGAGTATGTTATTGTTGGATGATAATTCGGGAAGGAAACTATTATCGTTGGGTTAATGCGTGTTTTGTTTATTTTCAGGAGGGTACTTTAAACATTGTCTTGTTGTTGCATTGTTGTGTCCTAATATGCATTCATTATATCGTTGTTGTTGATGAAAGAGGGAAATTGCAATCCGAGCAGGGGGAATTGTGACTTGTCCTGAATCCGAGCAGGGTGGATTCGGGGTTTGAGCAAGGTGAACCTGGTTCCCGAGTGAACCAATTGATTATGATATGGTACCACATGCATATGAGCCTGGTCAAATTGTGAGTCTCGTTGCATAATTTAAAGGATGGATATGTGATTGTTTTGTGTATGTTGATGGATTAGGTGTGATAATGATGTGTGATTGTTGTTGAGTGTGTAGATATTTGAATTCTACCATACAGATTATGTTCTTAATTTATTGATGTGAATTCTCACCCCCTTTTCTTTGATGTTGTCCACCATGAACATCTTGCAGATACTTAGGAGTAGAGTTGCTGATGTGATTGGGAAATAGCTCTTGTAGTTATTTTCATTAGTTATCACATTTTTTTAGTCGATATGCTCTGATTCTGTAACACTAGGGGCGAATGATGTTTTCTTTTATTATGTTTGATGTCGGCTTAATTGTTTTGCTGAAGTTGATAACTACTGTCTTGAGTCATTTTTAAGTTGTTGAGAGCTGTTTATTGATATTATTTTTTAATCATCTTGAGAATGTTAAGTCGTTATAAGACCAAATTGAAGTTAACATGTTTTATTATTACGATTAATGTGATTCCACTGTGATGATACCCTAAGTGAAGGTGAGTATGCAATGACAAGTGTTGTATGTTGTTAAGTTTTCTACTGCATGTTTTCAAAATGTCTATGTTTTGTTGAAGGGTGTTGTACCTCGAAAAATACGATCCTTCATGATGGGACGCGAAAAAAATTGTTCGATCAGAGTCACCACCGAACTTTATTCATTCCAATGAAGGAATAGGAAAATATCGAAAAAACCATTGAAGATAAGAACATGGTCATCGCAACCAAATTCTAGGTTCGGGATTCGATTACGCAAAGGGAAGGTACTAGCACCCCTCACGTCCGTTGAACTCAACGGGAACCTCTTAGTACAATTTGTGATAATGTTAGCTAATGTTATTTGTTTTCTTCTAAGCGAATAATCCAAAAAGTATGAGAAAAAGGGATTCGTTTGCTAAGGGGGAAATGAGTGGTCTTTTATTAGGGTGCTCGCCAAGGATTTGGGCCCTTGTGCCTACGTATCTTTATTTGAAAGAAATGAAAAATCAGAGTGTCCGTAGTTCGTGGGACTACGGGTTGTTGGTTCGTTTTATCGAACAAATGTTTAGTTTGCATTCTAAGGGCGAAACATTAGCTTGTCTAGTCTCGGCAGAGGCTTAAGCATTTAGTTTGTGGGCTCGATAGAAAGGACTAAACCTCTTTCTTTTGATAAAAAAATTTGATCGCACGGAGGCGAGAAGTTGAGTTAATGTATTGATGTTTTATTTGGATGATGACCACTTGGATGGCCAAGGAAGGCTCCTTGTATCTAAACAATCAGAAGAGATAATAGAAGGCTTTAAACTCTCTCTTTTTTAACCTTAATTGCGAAAGGGTTTTTATAGGATTCAAGTGTTTTCAACGGAAGATGAGTACTCGAATGGCCAAGGAAGGCTCCTCGTATCTAAGTATTCGGGAGAGAGAATAAAAGGATCTAGACTCTCTCTTTTTTAACCTTAATTGTGAAAAGGAAATAGGGTTGATTCGATTTATTATGAAAATGGTTTGAAGTGAATCGGATTAGAAGTTTTTAGAGATGACAATTGTTTGAATAGTAAGGAAGGCTCCTAGTACCCAAACAATTGAGGAGAGGAATTAAAGGCTCCAGACCAACTCCTTTTTCACCTTTAATGAAATTATGTCTAAGTATGATTAAGTGGTTTAATTTGATTTGAAGAAAAGACTCGATGTTGATCAAGGTTTGAATTTGAGTTCGAAGTGTGGTAATGTTTTGAAATGAATGGAAAGGAGGACCTAATTGCGTTAGGAAAGGTTGATGGTGATGCACGAGGCAATCGACTTACAAGGGTGTAAAATGGCTCGACGTTGAATCGAGAATTATTTCAAAAATGGTTTAGGTTATGCAATGGCAAGACATAAGCAAAATAAAGGAAAACGATAAAGTTATTTTACAAGTCATGGGAGTAGGGGAACATTTTTCGAATAGGAATAAGAATAGACAATAAACATACAAACAAAACGAAAAAATACACTTGTACTAGCAAAGTGGGCTAGTCTTTTAAGCAAACAACTATAATTAATTGATCGAATAAGTCTCATTGTAAGAAAGCCCAAGAGTAAGCTATGAATGTTGTGCAATTGTGTCTTAAGCTAAGACAATGAAAAATAAAGAGGTCTAATCTCAATCTCCTTTACTAGGTGTAAGTTCTGTGTTGGCAGCAATTTTGGTAAAACATACTGCTCTGTTAAATGTTATGAATGATGCTTTAACATATGAATAGAACATCTCTGTTCTGTAAAACATACATGCAGGTTTTATGGATGTCAAAGCAGATGTCTTAACATGTGATTCCAGAACTGAACATGCTTCTGTTTTAGTCTTATTGTGCGTTGTTTGTTACTTAGTTTGGAATATCTGTTTGATTCTTTGATGGCGCAAATTAAGGAGGAGATTTTCTAAGTCCATAAATAGTTCTGTTACGATTTGTTGGAGATATTCTGTTCTACTTTTATGGAGAAAATCATGGGATGTTTAAAGCATTAAATTAATTTGATTTGGCCCAAGGCCATGCTGCGTGTTTCTTTATAAAGACCTGCTAAACCCTATTTGTGGATCAGAGAGAATAGTGTGAATTGTGGGCATTATTTTAAGGATTAGGGTTTCTGTCTTTTGTGATTTGTCAGCCACTCTTGTATTGTTCTAATACTAGACTTGGACTGTTAGTTGAGTTGTACTTTGTTAATCATCTATAAGCTTTTAAGCAAGGATGATTATGTGTCTTTGAAGTGTGTCTTCTATCTCTTGTGTTTTATGTATTTGTCACTGTGATTGATTGAAGGGGAGTGAGAAGGGTCTCATATCTAAGAGTGTCTTAGGTAGAAATTGCACGGGTAGAGATTAGGTGAGAAGGTCGCAAACCAGAGGTTGTGTGCTGATAATCTTCAAACTAATTCTATTTAGTGGATTTCCTTCCTGGCTTGGTAGCCCCCAGACGTAGGTGTGTTTGCACTGAACTGGGTTAACAATTGCTTGTGTTATCTCTTTTCATTTACTGCTTTTGTTACATTGTTTTATGTGAATTAGTTCTCAGATATTTGTGTCGTAACATCTCCTTCGAGATCACATATCTGATACCAGAATTTCAATTGGCATCAGAGCAGGCACCCTGCTCTATTTCTGGGTGAGATCTAGGGAAGATACTTTCTGGTACTATGGACAAGGAGGGAGGATTTGTGAACAGACCACCCATTCTAGATGGAACCAATTATGACTATTGGAAACCACACATGGTGGCCTTCTTGAAATCCTTGGATAGCAAGGCTTGGAAAGCTGTCTTAAAAGGATGGAAACACCCTGTCACTCTGGGGAAAGATGGACAACCTACCTCTGAGCTGAAGCCTGAACAAGATTGGACTAAAGAAGAGGATGAATTAGCTCTTGGAAATTCTAAAGCTTTGAATGCATTATTCAATGGGATTGATAGAAACATTTTTAGGTTGGTAAACACTTGTGAGGTGGCTAAAGATGCTTGGGATATACTTAAAACTACTCATGAAGGCGCATCTAAAGTGAAGATGTCAAGACTTCAGTTGCTCACCACCAAATTTGAAAACCTAAGGATGAAAGATGATGAAAGCATTCATGACTTTCATATGAATATTCTTGAGATAGCTAATGCTTCTAGTGCCTTAGGAGAAATAATATCAGAAGAAAAGCTGGTAAGGAAGATTCTCAGGTCTCTTCCCAAGAGGTTTGACATAAAATTTACTGCC
This sequence comes from Lathyrus tuberosus, assembly GCA_022829125.1. Classification (NCBI taxonomy): domain Eukaryota; kingdom Viridiplantae; phylum Streptophyta; class Magnoliopsida; order Fabales; family Fabaceae; genus Lathyrus; species Lathyrus tuberosus. The sequence continues at coordinate 17,243,983 of JALAZF010000012.1, read as the reverse complement.
ATAGAAGAAGCTCAAGATATTAGAAAGATGAGAGTGGATGAACTTGTTGGATCTCTCCAAACATTTGAGTTAGGCATCAGTGACAGACCTGAAAAGAAAAACAAAAGCATAGCTTTTGTGTCCAATTCTAAAGATGGAGAGAAGGAAGGTGATATGGATACTAATGAGGGAATATCCAATGATTTAGTGCTACTTGGAAGGCAGTTTAACAAGGTGCTGAGAAAGATGGACAGTCATTCTAGACAAAATGTCAAGAACAACTCATCTGACATCAGCAAGTCAAATAAATTTGGAAGAAGAACAAGGGCTGAAGAAAAATCCACTCAAGGCAAAGGGATACAGTGTCATGGATGTGAAGGTTTTGGACACATTAGAGCTGAATGTCCTACATACCTCAAGAAACAAAATAAGGGTCTAACTGTATCTTGGTCTGATGAGGATTCTGAAAGTGAGCTTGAAGAAGAATCTACCAAGCATGTTACTCCCTTTACTGGAAGATTTGTCTCTGATGAAGACTCTAGTGATGATGAGGTGACCTATGATGAGTTAGCTGCCTCCTACAGAGAATTATGTCTCAGAAGTGAAGAAGTATGTCAATAAGGGGAGAACAGAAGAAACTTATAATCCAACTGAAGGCAGAAAAGGAAGAGCATCTGGAAACTATCTCTAAGCTGGAAGATGAAGTGAGTTTGCTGAACTCTAAACTTGACAGAATGTCCAAGTCTGTCAGAATGCAGAACAGTGGGTCTGACACATTAGATGAAATTCTTCAGGTTGGAAAATTGGCTGGAGACATGAGTGGACTAGGATTTAATAAAGGAAAGGAACCTCTTTCAAACTTCATTCATCCCAAACCTAAAATAAAGATGTTGAATCAAATGTCTCAACATCATGACAGAAGGGAATTCAATCACACAAGAGGGAAATTTCAACGCTGGAGATGTCATTACTGTGGAAGGTTTGGTCGCATAAAACCATTTTGCTTCAAGCTGTATGGGTACCCTAAGCCTGCACCTCAGCCCAAACCTAATCAGGTCATTCCAAATGTCAAGGAGAAGAAACAATAGGTTCCCAAGGCTGATGTTACCTGTCTTATAGCTCACACCTCTCTCAGAGCCTCAGCCAAAGAAGACTGGTACTTTGAGAATGGCTGTTCAAAACATATGACAGGTATCAAGAATCTGTTAGTGGATATCAAATCTCACTCCACTAGTTATGTGATTTTTGGTGATGGAGCCAAAGGTGAAATCAAGGGGGTTGGAAAGCTGGATTGCTCAGGAGTTCCAAACCTTGATGATGTTCTGCTTGTGGAAGGGTTGACAACCAATCTAATTAGTATAAGTCAACTTTGTGATCAAGGTCTCAAAGTCAACTTCACAAAATCTGAATGCCTTGTTTGCAATGAGAAGAGTGAAGTAATTATGAAAGGAGTTAGATCTAAGGACAACTGCTACTTATGGGTTCCTCAAGATTCAAGCTATTCCATCACATGTGCCCTAGCCAAAGAAGATGAAGTCACAATGTGGCACCAAAAACTTGGACACTTGCATCTAAAAGGGATGAAAAGGATCATTTCTATGGAAGCAGTAAGAGGGATCCCAAAGCTCAAGATTGAAGAAGGAAGGGTATGTGGTGAATGTCAAGTTGGAAAGCAGACTAAGATGTCACATCAGAAGATTCAACATCTCACCACCTCAAAAGTGTTGGAACTCCTTCACATGGACTTGATGGGACCTATGCATGTAGAAAGTCTTGGTGGAAAGAAGTATGCCTATGTGGTTGTGGATGATTATTCTAGATTCACTTGGGTGAATTTCATCAGAGATAAATCTGAAGTGTTTGATGTGTTCAAGGATCTCTGTCAAAGACTTCAAAGAGAAAAGGCAAGTTATGTTATTAGAATCAGAAGTGACCATGGGAAGGAATTTGAGAACAACAAATTTGCTGAATTTTGTTCTTCTGAAGGAATTGATCATGAATTCTCCTCTCACATTACTCCTCAGCAAAATGGAGTTATGGAACGCAAAAACAGAACTCTCCAGGAATCTGCTAGAGCCATGATTCATGCAAAGAAATTACCTTACCACTTTTGGGCTGAAGCTATGAATACTGCATGTTACATTCATAACAGAGTGACTTTGAGAAAAGGTACCTCGGCTACTTTATATGAAATATGGAAGGGAAGAAAGCCTACAGTCAAATATTTTCATGTTTTTGGAAGCAAGTGCTACATCTTGGCAGATCGTGAACAAAGAAGAAAGATGGATCCAAAGAGTGATAAGGGAATATTTCTGGGCTACTCCACAAACAGCAGAGCTTATAGAGTTTTCAACTACAGAACCAAAGTCATGATGGAGTCCATAAATGTTGTTGATGATAAAGGGCTGAATGAGGAAGCTGATGTCCTAGAAGATGTTGGAACATTTCTGAATGATATCCCAGCAGAAAATGCAGAAAGAAGTACTGATCTTAATTCTACTAATGTTGAATCTGAATCTAGTCAAGTCAACAAAGGGCCCTCTATCAGAATTCTGAAAGATCATTCTAAAGAACTTATCATAGGAGATCTGAATGAAGGAGTCACTACTAGATCGAGAGAAGTCATATCAAATTCCTGTTTTGTGTCAAAAATTGAGCCTAAAAATATTAAAGAAGCTTTAACTGATGAGTTTTGGATCAATGCTATGCAAGAAGAGTTAGGGAAATTCAAGAGAAATGAAGTCTGGGATCTGGTTCCAAGACCTGGGGGAACAAATGTGATTGGAACAAAATGGGTGTACAAGAATAAGTCAGATGAAAAAGGTGTGGTCACTAGAAATAAAGCAATATTGGTTGCTCAAGGGTGCACTCAAGTTGAGGGGGTTGATTTTGATGAAACTTTTGCTCATGTAGCTCGTCTTGAATCCATCAGATTACTCCTAGGAGTTGCCTGCATTCTAAAATTTAAGCTGTTTCAGATGGATGTAAAAAGTGCCTTCTTAAATGGATACTTAAATGAGGAGGTGTATGTGGAACAACCTAAGGGATTTATTGACCCAACCTATCCTAACCATGTGTACAAGTTGAGGAAAGCTCTTTATGGGTTGAAGCAAGCTCCCAGAACTTGGTATGAGAGACTGATAGAATTTCTTGTTGAGAATGGTTACAGGAAATGTGGTATAGACAAGACTCTAATTGTCAAAGAAGAAGGAGGGAAACTCATGATTGCCCAAATTTATGTTGATGATATTGTGTTTGGTGGGATGTCTGATAAGATGATTCAACATTTTTTCAAACAGATGCAGTCAAAATTTGAGATGAGTCTTGTTGGTGAGTTAACCTATTTTCTTGGTCTACAAGTCAAGCAAATGGAAGATTCTATATTCTTGTCTCCAAGTAAATATGCCAAGAATATAGTAAAGAAGTTTGGGATGGAGAATGTCAGTCACAAGAGGACACCTGCTCCCACTCATCTAAAGTTGTCTAAAGATGAAAAGGGAGTGAGTGTGGATCAAAGTCTCTACAGAAGTATGATAGGTAGCGTGTTGTATCTTACAACTAGCAGACCTGGCATTGCCTTTGCTATGGGGGTGTGTGCTAGATATCAAGCTGACCCCAAAGTGAGTCATATCAATCAAGTGAAAAGGATACTGAAGTATATAAATGGGACATGTGAGTATGGTATATTATACTCTCATGGATCTGGCTCTATGTTAATTGGATATTGTGATGCAGATTGGGCAGGAAGTGCTGATGATAGAAAAGGCACATCAGGAGGATGCTTCTTTTTGGGGAATAATCTTATATCCTGGTTCAGTAAGAAGTAAAATTGTGTCTCCCTGTCTACTGCTGAGGCTGAGTACATAGCAGCCGAAAGTAGCTGTTCTCAGCTGGTTTGGATGAAACAAATGTTGTCTGAATACAATGTCACACAAGATGTCATGACATTATACTGTGACAACCTAAGTGCTATAAACATCTCCAAAAATCCTATTCAATACAGCAGGACCAAACACATTGATATTCGTCATCATTTCATAAGAGAACTTGTTGAGGACAAGATTGTTACCTTAGAACATGTAGCTACTAAGATGCAACTAGCTGACATTTTCACTAAGGCCTTGGATGCTAACCAATTTGAAATTTTGAGGGGCAAACTAGGGATTTGCATATATGCGGATTTGTAGCAATTAATGGCGTGTGGGAAAATTTCCTTATGTGTTCAAAAATTAAAGTGCAAATTAATGTCATGGGTGAATGTTATTCAATTTTTCTTATGTTTCCAACAAATAAAGTGCCTCTATCAAAGGCAATCATGTCAAGATTCTCTCACACGCTACATATGCATTGTGCCATACTTCAATAGCTCTTTCATCTTCTATCGTAGAAAAAGGAATTCTTTTGCTCATAACCTTCTCATTCACAAAAATCCCAAGATGTCTCAACAACAAGCATCGTCTCCTTCTAAACACTCATCTGACAAGGCAAATGCTTCTGCGTCAAACTCTAGGGCTCACTCTGTGAATATCTCGTTTGATGATGTTGTTAATGTTGCTTCATTGGCTATGGTTCCTTGTACTGAAACGGAACTGAAGAAGTCTAGAACACCGCATGCAAAAGGATCAAAAGACGCCTCTGTAGGTAATTCTTCTAAGCCCTCTCTTGACTCTTCTTTCGCAATTAGGGCAGAGGAATAAGCTTTTTCTGTTGATAGAAGCATAAGACGGTTAGTTTCTAGGGTTTTGAATGAAGGTTTTGTGGTTCCTGGGATTTCAAAACCCCTTTCCAAAATTTATACTGACCCATCTGTGACTGAGTCAGATGATTCAGAAGATAATCTTCACAAGCTTGCTACCTATGTGTTGGAAGAAGCTGGAACCGACGTTGAGCCAGATGTTGAGACATCATCTGCAAGGAAAGATCCTCTTCCCAAAAATGACGTTCCAGACCCAAAGGAAAGGAAGGATGCTAATGTTGAAGATGTTGTGGATGTTGATGACTTGTCTGACAATGATTTGATCACGAGTCTGACCCCTGGTATTGCTAAGAGACTCAAGACAAGAAAAGGAAAGGTTGTTATTGACAACATTCCTACTAAGAATACCAAGAACAAGGTTGTTGTTGGTCCCCCAAGGTCCTGGAGCAAAGTGATTACTTCCTCCAAAAAGAGGAAGGGTAGGTCTGATTCTGAGTCAGAATATGATGTTGAGGATGATGTCCAGGACATCACCCCTGTGAAGAGATTTGTGATCAAGAAAAACTCTGATGTAGTGCCTGATGCTCCTCTGGATAACATTTCATTTCATCATATTGAGAGTGTTAAGAGATGGAAGTATGTGTACCAAAAGAGGATTGCTCTTGAAAGAGAATTGGGAAAAGATGCTTTGGAGTGCAAAAATGTGATGGATATTATTTCTTTTGCTGGTTTAATGAAATCTGTGTCTAGGTTTGCTAAGTGCTATGATGTTCTTGTGAAGGGATTTATTGTCAGTATTCCTGTGGATTGTGCTGACAGAAAAAGTAAGGATTGTATGAAGGTATTTGTTAGAGGCAAATGTGTTGAATTCTCCCCTACCACCATCAATAGGTACCTGGGAAGAAGTGAAGAATGACAGTGTGCAGTCCTTACTGCAAACCAGGTGGTTGCATGGCCTATGAAAGACAAACTATCTGCTGGGAAGCTTAGTGTAAAATATGCCATCCTGCATAGAATTGGAGCTACCAATTGGGTCCCTACCAATCATACCTCAACCATTTCTGTTGGTTTGGGAAAATTCATTTATGTTGTTGGAACCAAGAAGCTATTTGACTATGGCACCTATCTTTTTGATCAAACTTTGAAACATGCTGGAACGTGTGCAGTGAAGATGCATATTGCCTTTCCCTCCCTGATCTGTGGTATTATTCTAAATCGGCATCCTGGGATCTTATCTAGTGCTGGTGGTGTGTGTAAAAGGGAATCTGCTCTGTCTCTCCATTATAAATTGTTTGCAGGAAAACATGTCCCAGACATTGTTGTGACATCTGCTTCTGCTGAAAACAAGCCCACAACTAAGGCAGTGTGATCTCTGAATTAATGAAGGCTTGCAAAGAACTTGATGAGGTGATTCGTGCTAGTACTGAGAGGAAGCTTAAGTTTGAGAAATTGATCAAGTCCCTGCAAATGGCTGAAGGTGATAGTGTTGGTGATGACAATGAGGAGGAAGGTACTGAGGAGCTTGACTCTGATGGAGATGCTGATGGTGATGATAATAAGGAGGAAGGTACTGAGGAGCACAACTCTGATGGAGAGGCTGATGGTGAAGAAGGAAGTTCTGAAACTGATGATGATATTGGTTCTGAAGACAATTAACTGTTTTGTTCTTGAAAAAATCTATTTGTTTTTCTTTCTTTGTTTTTTTGGGTTCTAGTCTGGATTTCTTTTGGCACCTAAGTGTGCTTGGGTTGTACTGCACTTCTCCTTGGATCTTGATGAAATTTGTTTCTTTTCTGATTATGGCTAATGCATGCTTCTTGTTCTATCTTGTCATATTATGGCTAAAAAGGGGGAGAGATTATATGTGTTTATATCCTGGTGTTGAGGGGGACTTTTGGCTTGAGGGGGTGTTTTTTTTTGTTTTGTATAATGTCTAATCAGATGATCTGACATCTGTCTGATGTGGTGCTGCTTACATGATTCAATGTTCCAAGAATGTTTTAGCCAAAATTTTCCAAAGGGGAAGTTTGTAAGTTCTGTGTTGGCAGCAATTTTGGTAAAACATACTGCTCTGTTAAATGTTATGAATGATGCTTTAACATGTGAATAGAACATATCTGTTCTGTAAAACAGACATGCAGGTTTTATGGATGTCAAAGCAGATGTCTTAACATGTGATTCCAGAACTGAACATGCTTCTGTTTTAGTCTTACTGTGCGTTGTTTGTTACTTAGTTTGGAATATCTGTTTGATTCTTTGATGACACAAATTAAGGAGGAGATTTTCTAAGTCCATAAATAGTTCTGTTACGATTTGTTGGAGATATTCTGTTCTACTTTTATGGAGAAAATCATGGGATGTTTAAAGCATTAAATTGATTTGATTTGGCCCAAGCCCATGCTGCGTGTTTCTTTATAAAGACCTGCTAAACCCTATTTGTGGATCAGAGAGAATAGTGTGAATTATGCGCATTATTTTAAGGATTAGGGTTTCTGTCTTTTGTGATTTGTGAGCCACTCTTGTATTGTTCTAATACTAGAGTTGGATTGTTAGTTGAGTTGTACTTTGTTAATCATCTATAAGCTTTTAAGAAAGGATGATTATGTGTCTTTGAAGTGTGTCTTCTATCTCTTGTGTTTTCTGTATTTGTCACTGTGAGTGATTGAGGGGGAGTGAGAAGGGTCTCATATCTAAGAGTGTCTTAGGTAGAAATTGCACGGGTAGAGATTAGGTGAGAAGGTTGCAAAGAGGTTGTGTGCTGATAATCTTCAAACTAATTCTATTTAGTGAATTTCCTTCCTGGCTTGGTAGCCCCCAGACGTAGGTGTGTTTGCACCGAACTGGATTAACAATTGCTTGTGTTATCTCTTTTCATTTACTGCTTTTGTTACATTGTTTTATGTGAATCAGTTCTCAGATATTTGTGTCGTAACATCTCCTTTGACATCACATATCTGATACCAGAATTTCACTAGAGTTTATGTACAAGGTCCAAACTCCATGATGCTAAGGATAGTAAACATAGTCCAAGCTTAGTGTTTTTTTAGGGTTTTTGATCTTTTATCATGTTTTTGTGTTTTTTAATGAGATGAATAAAGACGAATAAGATGAAGATGACATAAGGATTAATGAAATAAATGAACAATAAATAAATGGCGAGAAAGTAAATGGCGGAAAGTAAATAACAAGAAAATTAAGAGCGGAAATGTAAAAGTTAGATGTTAGTTATTAATTGTTATTGATCAAATGATCACTTTCTCGAATCGGGACCAATTTAGCGTTATGTTAAGCAATCGTAGCATGATCTATTAGGAAGATCATACTATGGGAGGTTGGACAATAACAATGTTTGTGTTAAAACATGCTACAGAAATAATATGTAGATCATTCTCCTAAAGTCATGCCACACAAAAAGAAGAAGAGAACGGCTCATCTTAATCAAGAATTTCCATCGATTAATCGAAGACAATCTATCACTATCCCAAAGTGTAGAGAATGATCCAAATGATCATTCAACAAAAGATTTGAAATAATGAAGGTTAAACATCTTTGAAAACCAACATTCCATGATATGTAGATTTCATTGACCAAAATGAAAAAAGAAATCAAGATAAAAATTAAGAAGGAAATAAAATATATTATTAAAAAAAAGGTTCAAGTGACATTTAAAAATGATAGAATGAAGAAAAACAAATAGGATAAAAAAATGTGAAGAAAAATCTTTGAATGAAAAGAAAAATTAAAAAAAAAAAAAAAAAAGAACAAAAAGGGAGAAAGGGGTGTGTGGGCTCCATGCGGTGTGTCAAAAACAACAATACGGACCTAAGCCCAAGACTAATAAAATTTAAAAAACAAAAATGACAAATTTCAGCAAAAAAAATGTTTCATACTTTCCCCTGCCTTGATCCCGACCTCGTCTCGCATCTCTCTTCACTTTCCTCTCTCAATTTCTGCTCTCTCCATCAGGTTCGAATCTCATTTCCTCTCCCTCTCGCGTCTCTGTTTTGTTTCTGTTTGTTTCGATCGATCATGAATCTCTCTCAACTCGCTCTCGCGTCTTAGTTTTCTGAAGTTGTTATTGTTGATTTGTGGGTTGTATTTGATTTTCGCAGAAGGTGTTTTGTGAGTTGTGGGTAAATAAATTGAAGAAGGTTTGAAGAATTTATGAAGGTTGAAAAATGTTTGAGGTTGGGATTGAAGTTTTGCAGCATAAACTTGGCTCAAGAGCTTGGAATTGAGAGTGAAAATTAGGCCTTATTTGTAGAGGATTTGTGAGGGTAGAATGGGATTTTGTGTTGAATCTTTTTCTCCAAGTTTTGAGGTTGTTGCATTGCCGTTTCAGTGCGTGTTTGACTGAAGGTTTTGGTCACTTGGTTATGAGGATATAGCATGTGTGTATTGTGTTTTTAGTGGAGTGTAAAGGCTTGAGTGATGGCTTGTAATTTGCTTGCATCGGGTAATGTTTTTTGTCATTTTGGCTGCTTGGAAGTTTTATTACAACCTGTGTGTTGTGAGGCTAGCTTGTGGAACTGATGAATTTGGCTTATGTTTGGTAGTTGGGCATGTTGTGGGGTCGTGGCTGGGTGATGTAGCAGATAATTTGTTCACAGCTTGGTCACTTGGCTGGGGTAGTGTGCAGCTCGTGGCTGGTTGGCTTAGTTGTTGTGAAGTGGCTTTGGCTGATGTGAAATATTTACAGCAGGGAAATTATTGGGAATTTCTTAATACACCACCCAAGTTTCTTAGGCACCATGTGAAATTTCATTTTTGTCCTCAGATTCCAGATTTGCACATCCGGACGCACCAAATTTTTAAAAAACGCTGATAAGTTCCGGATGTGCACATCCGAAAGAATTCCTGATTTGCAAATCCGGAAAAAATCAAAAGAATTCCATAAAATCATTTACTTCTAAATATAATTAAATCCAATATAATTAAAATCCAACATAATTAAACTTAATATGATTTTTTCAATATAATTAAATCCAATATAATTGAAATTAATATGATTAAAATTAATATGATATTTAATATGATTAATTTTTTTCAATATAATTAATAGGATTAATATGGTATTTAATTCTAAATTATTTTTTTATATTGAAAAAATTAATTTACTTATATTGGATTTAAAATGAAATTATATTGAAAAAATTAATATGGTATTTACTTCTAAATTATATGCTATTTACTTCTAAATTATAATTAAAATTATATGGTATTTACTTCTAAATTATATGGTATTTACTTCTAAATTATAATTAAAATTATATGGTATTTACTTCTAAATTAATTTTAATTAATATAGATTTTAATTATATTGGATTTAATTATATTGAAAAAATTATATTAATTTTAATTATATTGGATTTTAATTAGATTAAATTTAATTATATTTAGAAGTAAATGATTTTATGGAATTCTTTTGATTTTTTCCGGATTTGCAAATCAGAAATTCTTCCGGATGTGCACATCCGGAACATATCAGCGTTTTTTAAAAATTTGGTGCGTCCGGATGTGCAAATCCGGAATCTGGGGGCAAAAATGAAATTTCACATGGTGCCTAAGAAACTTGGGTGGTGTATTAAGAAATTCCCAAATTATTTTTGGAATATGCGTGTAATATGAATTTCGCTTGTGTACTTTGTGTAGATTATGAGCTTTTTTTTGGCATTTTTGTTGCAAATTGTAACTGTAAAATGGACTTTGTGATGCATTGGGCTTCTCTATTTTTTTCTACGTGCCATGAGCTTTATTCTTTGCAATGGGCTTTTTTCGTGGTAAATCATGTAATGGACTCTTTGTAGAATTCTCTTTCTTTTTTTGTAATGAATGGATTTTGAGTTTGCATTGAATTTTGAATTCTCACTTCCATGTTTGAACCAACCCTTGATTTTACCATTGACTTTGAAATAAATTAAATCTTGAACCTTGACCAACTTGAATTAAATCTTGAATCTGACTGAAAGTAAATCAATTCCAGAATCTTAACCGTTCTTGAGCAAGTTTGTGAGATATGACTGAAATTGGACCAAACTTTAAATCATCTTGAATAAATGGCCTGCTTGACTTCTCCTTGAATTAATGACATGAACCATATAACCAGGACTTGCAATAACTTGAAATATGAGGCCAAATGAACTGAAATTGAATATTCTACAACTTGATTTCATCAGATAACTTGAACTTGCAGAAAACCCTGATCTTGATCACTTGATGATTTTTTAGATCCATGACACAGAATTCAGCACAACCTGATAACTTGAGAATAAAGCAAACCACTCGTTTGACCAAGATTAGGTCAAACTTCCACTGAATTCCAACCATCACTGCACCCAAGCTTAGGACAGAAAAAATAAAAGGGTAAAATAAATTTGGGGTATGACAAAGGGTTGTCGTTGGTGACACCCTAAATTGTCAAGTAATCCTTTATATATAAGTTTCAGGGTTTAAGGTGTTACAGTTATCCCCTACCCGCATAGGGATACCACACGCTCCTGTACTTATTGACAAGTACATACACCATCACTAAGAATGGTATTTTTTTAGGAATGGGTACGTCACTGATGGAATGTTTAAGTTGAATGTTAAAATGAATAAAATGTCTCTTTTTGTTTACTCTTTGATTGATTTTAATGTTTGGCATGCTAGACTTTATAAGCACATTTTTTCTAATTTAATTAGCTTAGGTATAATTCCAAATTTAAACATCAATGCCTTAGAAAATGTGAATTTTACAGTCAAGATAAAATAACCAAGACTTCACATAAAAGAGTAATAAAAGAATTTAAACCTTTAGATCTAATACATTTTGACATGTGTGAACTTGATGGAACTATAAATTGAAAAATAGTAAACATTATTTCATAACTTTTAGTGACGATTGCTCTGATTATTACTTATGTATACTTAATGAAGAATAAAAATGAAGTGCTTGATATGTTTAATATTTTTGTGAATGAAATTGAAAATCAATATAGTAAAGAAAATTAAGAGGCTTCGTATTGATATGGGAATTGTGTATGATTCTAGTTTAATTAATGAATTTTATAAACAACATGAAATTTAATATGAAACCACTGCGCCATATTCTCCTGAAATGAATGATAAAATATAAAGAAAGAATAAAACTCTTACTAAATTATTCATTGTTATTATGTTATATTCTGATGAAACATCACATTGGCAGCGGAGGGGTGGGGGGTGAATAAAGTTAGCAAATCTAAAAATAAGATGTATCCTTATGAAATAATAAAAAAAGACAAGCAAACTTGTCTTATTTTAGAACTTGGGGTTGCCTTGATTGTAAGGATTCTGAATTCGAAGCGAGTTAAATTCGCTAGTAGAATCTATGAATCAATATTCATTGGTGATGACAGTTTGTCATTACATGATTTTTATGAGTATTTGTTAAAGATGAGATAAATATAAAGAAGTATGAAAAAAATGAAGAAGTTGAAGAAACATAGCAAAGCCAAGAAATCGGAAATAAATTGTGAAGAAACAAGCAATTTTCAACATAATTTACATCTTCACGTCTGTTGTGTATGCGAGGCCAAGACAATCATGCAAGATGACCTCTATCCTAATTTGGAAATGTTTGAAGCTTATTCAAAGGAGCTTGCAGCAAAAATGCTCATTATGGAAAATGCTTGAAATTATTCAGAGCCAAAACCTTACAACAACACTGATCATTCATGGGAAGAGGATTCATCATCTGAACTTGAAGAAACCTTGACTCAGTTTATAAAGATGACTCAACTCAATTTCGAGAAACTCAACAGTGTAGCGAGCGAAACTGGACGTGGTTCTTAAGCACTGTCGCTCTTTGGGGTTACTACAATTCGATTCATTTTTTATCCTATTGAAGCTGATGAAGGAAGGGAAATAGATGTCTCCAATTAACCCTGCTTGCATACTGAGTTTAAACAGCAGTCTGTTAGGTTACGGATGCTATATGGTAATGAGGCCTTTTTCTTCTTACTCTTTTTTCCGAGATTGAAAACATTGGACGGTTCATGGGTAGGATGTTTAGGACCGAGGGTATGGGATTTTGAGTTTTTATTTAGTGTGCTCGCTAAGATTTTTCTTTCAATCTTATGCCTACGTATTCCCGTTTTCCGAAACAGGGAAATCAGAGCGATCGTAGTTCCTCCTATGCTATGGGAGGAAATGGTGTTTTGGTGTCTTGTTCAAAGCCCAAGACCTGAAGCGAAAGGTGATTTGTATCTTGTTCAAAGCCCAAGATGTGAAGCTAAAGGGTCTATTTGTATCTTGTTCAAAGCCCAAGATATGAAGCTAAAAGGTTTTGTCTTTGGAGAGAACTTGTCATCTCTAAAGGGGTCTGTTTGTCACAACTGTTGAGTGACTGGTTATAAAGGAAAATTACTTTAACTGGGATATGTGAATCCAGAAATGCCATAATTTCCTTTATAGGGGATTTTAACCTGAAGGAGAAGACTTTAACTCAGTGTAGAGCAATGCCATCTTTCCTTAGGAATTTCTCATGCTAAAAGAAGGACAGTGGCGTGGATGTAAATAATCCAGAGGCTTACCGCTTACAACGATTAGATGAAGGGAGTTGTTGATGTTTGTATCCTGTGAATGAGGCACAATTTTGATGCTAAAAGGTTGATTGGCTCAACCGGGGTTTCCTTATATAAAGCCTAAGAGGAGGCTATTGGCCCAATAAGAGGGTGTTTTTATGTGTGTCTCGTACGAAGCCCGAGAGATAGGCTAAAAGGGTTGACTCAACAAGAGAGTGCTTTGTATCTCGTACAAAGCCCGAGATGGAGACTAAAGGGATGAATGACTCAACATGAGAGTCCTTTTTGTATCTCGTACAAAGCCCGGGATGGAGGCTAAAGGTGGCTGTTTCAGTTAAGTGACAGGTCCAGTATGTTGGTTAAAAGAGAAAATAAGTTCTTATATGGGTAACGTTGTATTGATGGATTTGATCTGAGGATCGGGATTATTTCCTGTTCTTTAAGGAAACGGGGAATCCACAGGGTTTTGAGACAGTCCAAGTCTACGGGTTTTATCTTTTGTACTATGCTTAAGGAACAGTAGTAGTTGGATCTAGACTCTTTGAAAGACTGTTCTATTAAGATGACTAATTTCTGTTCCTATACCTCTAGGAGGTCGTCGGGACAATTTGTACAAAGCCCAAGAGGAGGCTGGAATGTTTTAAGAAGCCGAGGGATAATTTGTACGAAGCCCAAGTGGAGGCTATCATTCCCGGAGGAAGAAATCATTTATACGAAGCCTAAGAGGAGGCTGTGAATACTTCTAACAAGCCGACGGGTCCTTGTACAACGCCTAAGAGGAGGCGGGGATGCTTTTAAGAAGCTTGTGGGTCCCCAAACCCCGAGAAATTCAAGACAGACTATTCACAGAGAATAGATAAAGCCAGGAAAGTTCGAGAATTTGGAAGAAACTCAAGAGATGCCATTCACGGAGAAAAGATCATCTCTTGAGAGTAGAGTTTCTTTGATAATTTCTAAGGGTGACAGTTTGTGAAAGGGTTCACCGAGAATGCTGTCTTTCACGTCTCCATATTATTTAACCCCAAGAGGAGGGAAGACTGTGTCTGGTAATCTTATGGGGATCTAGTTTTACCTATTTAAGAGTGATCAACAGGGCTTAGTGCTAGACGTAGTTGTCGGGGAAACTCTAAATAGCTATACTATTATTACACAGTTGATATGAGTTTATGAAAGGAGACTTACAGTGAAACAGCCCCACAATACAGTTATATACATATGAAAGCGTATAAACACTTACTCGGTTGTAGAGCTTCCATGTTGTTTTGTTAGTTGTTCAACAAAGAAAGATTGAAAACAATAGTATATTTCAAAATCAAAGGAGAAAGTGCTTTGAAAGAAAAATTGGAGCTTACAGCTCAAGGAGAGGCCCAGGATTTTTACCAATGATCGCACCATCGTTTTGTACAGAGGGGCTTATACAAGTGACTGAGGCCAAAAAGGTTTTCTGTACAAAGGGGTGGGTCTTACACTCTCTCAAGAGAACCAAAAGGTTTTAAAGAAAAAGAGTGGGGCTTATAACACGAGGGTAGGCCCAGATGATTTTTCGTTTGAAATGGCGATCGCGCCGAGATTTTGAAAATGCAGTGGGTCTTATACAATGACTGAGGCCCAAGATAATTTGGTTTTCAAAAGGGGTTGGGTCTTACACTCTAATAGAGGCCCGAAAGTTTTGAATGGGTCTTATAGCTCAAGGAGAGGCCCAAGGTTTGTTTTTCAATAGACGATGATCGCGTCGAACTTTTCTTTTAACGCAGAGGGACTTATACAATATCTGAGGCCCAAAATTGTTTTGGTTGAAAGGGGATTGGGTCTTACACTCTATCAGAGGCCCATGAGTGTTTGAAAATGATTGATAAGGGTGAAAATCAAAGAAACCCTAATTTATTCTTTTAAAAGTAAATATTAAAAGAAAATCAAGGAAAAATACCATATGAATTTGAATAAACCACTTGTGATTTTTGTTTAAGGTTTGAAAAATGAAGTTTTAATCACAAGAGACATTAAAACTCACTTGGTCTTGATTTTTCAAGATGAATGTTCATTTTAAAATGTTTAAAAACAAATAAAAATGAATTTATTCACAAAAATACTAATTATATTAAATAAATAATATAAACTTAATTTTTTTGTGGAATAAAATATTTCAACATTTTTTTGTTTTTTTGCAAAAAGAACCAATCAAAAATAATTAAAATTGAAAGAGTTATTAATTTTCCAATTAATTAATAAAACATAAAATATTGAAAAAAAATGGCAAAATATGAAAAAAGACAAAATGGCATGGGTGGGGTTTGAACCCACGACTTCAAGGTCACAAGGCACGCGCCTTACCACTGGAGTGGTGATACATCCATTGTTTGAAGTGAAATCACAAAGTCATGCCTTGGTTTTAGGCTTGGCCCAAGGCAAGGCAAGACAAGTTTTGGCTCAGAAACGTGAAGGTCATAACTTTCTCAATTCTTAATGGTTTGAGACAAAATTTATATGCATCTGGACCATAATTTCACAAGGAATCCAATGGTGGTAGTAGTTTTTTCAGATCACACTCCCTCCTCAAAACCCGATAGTGGTTTTGAAAAAAAGCCTATAATTGCATTTTCTATGCTACACTTTGATACAGGCATGAATTACATGATCAATTGGTTCAAACACAACATATTTAACATGTATGAGGTGTGCATGATCAATGGACTTCAAAGCATTGCATATTTTGGAAAGTTCAAGTCATGAGGCTTACCTCTTTTTGAGCTTTTTGGAGTTTTTGTGCAATCTGTCAAGCCTCTTGTTCCATAAATGATTTGATGCTTTAGACACACTCAAATGATCCCTTAGAAGCTTTTAGGATGATTGGAATCAGCTGGTACCTGCAAAAACATAAACTAGCCCTTTCTTGCAAAAGGGGTTAAAAGTGACCAAAATGGCAACTCTCTCAAATGGTGTTCCAGATGGGGGGAACCATTTGGGACAGTTCAAGGATGATATTTGGAGTGTGTTTGAGGTTTTATCTGGTTTGGAAAGTGACTGAATCAAGACATGGCTTGAAAAATGCACAAAGAGCCTATTTTGAGGTTTTGAGAGGTGAATTTGTGATTTTGTGATTACAGGTCACTTGTGAAAGTTTGGATCACCTACATATGATGTTTATGAGGTGTGTGTGTGATTGTTTTGATTGAAAAAGCTCTCAAACTCAAAAACTCAGAGTTACCTTGCTAAAGAAGGCATTTTTGCCAAGAAAAAGGGATTTTGAGGAAAGCATCTGTTTGATGGCTTTGGTGTACTCAAACTGAGCACAAATGAGCTCTATTTATAGTAGAGCAAGTTTGTTTTGGGATTAATAGTGAATGGCAACTGCAGCAGAGGTTTGGCCAATGTTGGCAAATGAAAATCCAAGTCTCCTCTAGCCATTGACTAGAGGTTAGAGCACAGAGCTTTGGTTCCCTACTTGTTGGAGGAATCTTGACTGAATTCAGTTGCAAATGTGTCAGTCCATACCACCTCTAAGCATCTATTAAATGCTCAAATCCAAAATTGGAGTCTTGTCCCTCTTTTAGGCAATTCTAGGTTTGGCATGCTACTTCTTGTTCCAAGGATTTTGGAGGCTTGGCTCAGTGATTGTCCCCTTTATATTTGATCCTCAAATGTGTCCAAGATGATGACAAGGCTTGAAATTGGCTGATTTTGGAAAATCAACCAAAAATGCAAAATTCTGCCTTGCCTTGGCAGTTTTCAGCAAGGCATTTTGCCACTACCATAACTCTTAGCTCAAATTGAATTTGGTGATGTTCTTGGCCATTTTGGAAAGCCCTTATATGATACAACAACTGTTTGATCATATTTGGTTTTGATACTTTTTGGATCCAAGTGAGAAATGTCCCTACATTTGGAAAAAAGTGAAGGCAGATTCTGACTTAGTGAAAATTTCACTAATTGTTGGAAAAAAGTGACATTTTCACTTTTTGTGATTTTGATCAATCCATAACTCAAAATCCATGAAGAATTGGAATGAGGTCTAGTTGAAGTTTTTGTAGAGGGCCATGAGATCTACAAATCAAGCTTTGGATGGGGAAAAATGGTTTTGTGGTTTAGGAGTTATGATCCTCCAAAGTTGGTACCCTTGCCACTTTGTTCATAACTTAGAAAATTTTCTAAGTTTTTTATGGTTACCCCTTTTACAAGTTATCCCAATTTCTTTGATTTTTCTTGATGAATGATGATTCAAATCATACATTAACATCATTTTAGGGTTAAAAATCCATAATTGTGAAAAATCTCTAAAAGTCAAAGTTGACTTTTGTGCACAGTTGACTTTTTATCAGATGAATTCCAAACTGTGCAATCCTTTAGGAAATCATGTCCTTGACCTAAATCAAACTTGATGGAAATGTTCCATGGGTTTTATAGGGTATATTGAATCATGTCTTAGGGCTTGGGAGCATGTCCTGGTCAAAAGTCAAAGTTACAGTTGACTTTTCCCGCGAAACCCTAACTGTGGTTCAGATGAAATTGAAACTTGTTGCTCAAGCTTCTTGGATCAATCCATTGTTACAAATGGACCAATGTGGTGTACTAGGGATCCTCAAATCCTCTCTTGAGGTCTTGGCTCATGATTTGTCCCAAAAGTCAACTTAGGAGTGAATTAGGTCAAGAAACCCTAATTCCTGATTTTTTTATGACTGCATCCCCTGAGGCAAAATTGAATTTATGATTGGGGTCATGAGATTCCATGGAGCATATTAGGTCATGTTTTGAAGTATTGGCTCATGCCCAGAGGAAAATTTCCATCTGGAGGCCCTAGTCAACCAAAACTCTAATTTGGTGACACTGGCGATCTTGAGGCTTGATCCGCCTAGAAGGGAGCAACCTTGTACTTAATCCTTGAAGTGAGAGTCCTTTTGATCCATTGTGGATGTTTGAGAAGTTTAGACAAGTTGAAGATCATGTCATTCCTTGATTGATCCTTTGTCTAAGAACTCAGAGAGGGCTTGAAACCCTAATTTTGATTGTAGTGAATGCTCACCCATCTTTGGGGAGACTAATGAGGCATAATGATACACCCATATTGTGATGATGATTTGCACAATGATGGGAAATCTTAGTGGTCAAAATTTGGGGTATGACAGATGCCCCTATTTAATCTTCTTGGACCCGAAGGTGTGAATGGCGAAGATGTTCGGGCATTCGGGGTGCAAGAGGATTAAATATCGGAATACCTGAAATTTTGATGGTGGTTATGAATGGTAGCTTACGCATTCATCTTCTTTTGCTAAGCAATGATGCTTAGAAAAGGCAAACTTCCCCTCGATCCTGGTCTTCAGCCAAGGAACTGGTCTCAGTTTCTGATTTAAACTTCCCCTCGATCCTGGTTTCCTACCAAGGAACTGGTCTTAGTTTCTGTTTTAAACTTCCCCTCGATCCTGGTTTCCTACCAAGGAATTGGTCTCAGTTTCTTTTGTAAACTTCCCCTCGATCCTAGTTTCCTACCAAGGAACTGGTCTCAGTTTCTGATTTAAACTTCCCCTCGATCCTGGTTTCCTACCAAGGAACTAGTCTTAGTTTCTGTTTTAAACTTCCCCTCGATCTTGGTTTCCTACCAAGGAACTGGTCTCAGTTTCTTTTGTAAACTTCCCCTCGATCCTGGTTTCCTACCAAGGAACTGGTCTCAGTTTCTTTTGTCAATAAACTTTCTTGACAAGGGACGCTATTCATAGCGGTTTTCCTCAAACTTCTCGCCGAATTTTCCTGGGGAGATGCCATTTGACGGAAATTTTTTGAGGCCAGACTTGTTGGGGAACCCAATCGTCTGAGTTGTAGAGGTACACAAACTTCTCTATTGGAGACGCCATTTGTTTCTACTGGGGAAAACGAGTTTCTTGAGAGACTACTTCCGCTTGGAGTCTTACATCATACTTTTCTCGGGATCTTCCTGGAGAAACGCCATATGATGGGATCCAATTTTGAGGTGTCGATGACCATTTCATCAGCGGATTTTTCGGAGAAAAACTTCCGTACTGCCGAATCTCTTGATTAAGAGGCTTTCTCTGGGGATTTTCCTTAATCTGGGAAAGCAAAGATGTCGTCTTCAAGGGCGAAGAATGACATTTGTCGAAGGTTCTCTGGTCTTTCAGAGGTTCAAGTTATCAAAGTGGTCAAGGGCCAATTCTGATCCAGAAATAAACTGGAGGAGAGAGATTTTTCAGACGCAACCTTTCCTGACGAGGAAAGAATTTGACAATTCGATTGAGAGGACTTTTATCACTAGGGGACAAGACCGACTGGAGTGATAGTGATGCAATATGAATGTGAATGCAAATCAATAATGCATGATGTATGTATGTATATACTGACAAAACCGACGCAACATACAGACTAAAAGATGAACATGACTGGATACTCGGCCATCGCGGGGCGAAGTCATACCGTTGATCCAAAAGTAGCAATTCTGCCTTGCTTAGGAGAGACAGTCCCTGCGGGGAATACCGTTGGTCGGGCTTAGGAGATGGGAACCCAGCCGAGGGTATTAGATGGGAAAACTGCATTCGATACAGCTGATCCTTCATTCAGGCGCACTGGCTTAGAAGGAGTACTTTGATTCTGCATTTTGACGTTCGAACACCTTTGGAGAAGCGATCGATGTTCTTTCGATGTTCAACCGTCAAAAGAAATTGCCATCTTTATTTTTTTTAAAAGCAGAACAAAGTTTTAACAAGTAAATTCATTTTTACTTCGTTTCAAGAATCGTTAATCATATTTAAATGTCGTTCTATAAAGCTAAAACAAATAAGAATTACAAACAAAAGCACACGGGCTCAAATTTTATTGATAGGATGGAAATCAGCCAAGCGCGTGATTCTATAGAGTGTTTACAAAGTTTAGAAAATGGTAATTTACGGGAAGAGGGCTACATTGAAACATAACGACCACTATCCTTCTAACAACTTTGAATTCGGGGCATCCTGAGCTTCTGTCGAAGATGACCTTGACTGGAGTTTTTCTGATGGACGACGTAACTTCTGCTGAGGGATTTGCCCCTTTGTTGAACGTAGTTACTTGCTATTATCCCTAATTTTTTCCTGGATTGTACTTTGAGATTTCCAATTCATCGGGATGATTTTTGATTATGTCTCTAATTTTTTCCTGGACCGCCCTTTCGGGTTTTCAATCCACCGAGACTTTTTTATTAGTTTAGGCGAAGTAATTCTTGACTGCATCAACATTCGTGGGGTAGGCAAATTCCTCTCCGTCCATGGTTGCAAGTCTCAAGGCGCCGCCTGAGAAAGCTTTCTTGACCACATAGGGGCCGTCATAATTCGGGGTCCACTTGCCCGGCGAATGAGTGAGAAATGATTGTATCTTCTTGAGCACAAGGTCTCCTTTCCCTAAGACGCGAGGTCGGACCTTTTTGTCGAACACTTGCTTCATTCTTTGCTGATACAACTAACCGTGGATAGTGCTGTTATTCTCTTTTCTTCGATCAGATTTAGTTCGTCGTGTCGATTTTGACATCATTCAGCTTCTGTAAGCTTAGCTTCCATCAATACCCGGATTGATGGGATCTCTACCTCTATGGGGAGCACTGCTTCCATGCCATACTGTAATACCCCAAAATTTGCTCTTCCCTTTTGGCATCATAGCATGGCATTATCATTTATCATATCATATCCATCTCATTAGCATTGCATTGCATTTAACATAGAAAAATGAAGCATGGCATCCTTCTTACCATCAGGGCATGTGATCAGGTGGAAGCTGGACAATCAAGGGATCATTCAAAGCACAAAAAGGTCAATCAAGTGCCCTCAAGGCAAGCCAAGAGGTCTTTCATGTCTCATCCCATCTCAATTGATCTTCCACAACCTCAAGGATAAGAGATACAATGGGAGATTGAAGCACTACATATTTCACTATGCAAGAGATTCAAAAATTGAAGGAAAACCCTCAAAAGAGATAGCTCATTGATTCAAAATCATTCTCAAGTGGCATTTCTCATCATCCTTTAAGAGGATACACAACATACTCTGAGGAATTTGGATTTGGAAGATGTGCAATTTCCTCCTAACCAAAGGGGGTCAAAACTAGGGTTTCCCATTAAATCAGGGAATCTTTGATTTTTTGGACAAAGCTTGTTGTCATGGTATTCTACATGTTCTTAAGTGTATATGTGTGGAAGATTGCATCTCAATTGGTTTTAGGAGTGGTTCAATTGGAAGAAAGATCAAGAATCAGAGAAATTGGGGCAAAGTCAAATAATCAGAGGAAAAAGTCAACTCTTGACTTTTTGAGCCCAAAATCATGAAATTCATGTTGCATATGTCCAATGTACAAAATTTGGTCAAGAAACTCCAAAGGAATCATGAAAAAATCAAGATGTGGAAAGTTGCCATTTTTGGATGAAGTAGGGTTACTAAAAATAGCAAGTTTTGGCCATTTTGCATCAGAATTTGAACCAAGGCCATTTAAATTTGGAGCACCAAATGAAAAATCCACTCTGCCTCAATGAAAGATCTTGTTTTAAGCTTCAAATCCATGTGTGGAACATCTCCATTGGGTAAAAATTGAGTGAGATATGATTGATCAAAGTTTGAGCAAAGTAGGTTCAAAACTAGGTCATGACCAAGATTTTCAGGGCACGCGCGCGGTCATTTTAACAAACATGTGGTGGGCCTAATGTCCACTTATTTTTCTCATGGTTAAAGGCCTCAAATGAAAAACTTGTCAACATCAATATTGTTCCTTGCAATGCCCTCTTCAATGTTCATGTTGGGCAAAATTTCATCTGATCAAGTTATGATGGAGAAATAGTGGCCTCAAGTCATGGTAATCATGCTGAAAATCCAGGTGCCAAGATGCCTTGTCAACCAACCAGTTGCCACGCCCTTCTATCAGTCCCAAATGTCGATGTTATAAGTCATTTTGCAACTTATTTCAAGCCTCATTTCAATTCATTTTTCATACCAAACATGTTCTACTATGTGTCCTCTCTCCAATGACCCCAAGAATTCATCAAATCATCCATTAAGTAGGGAGAATTTCATTGGCAAAGTACCATAATTATCACTGATGCAGTAAATGATGTTAGTAGGCTGTGTACACGATTTGGTTCAGTCATCCCACAAACACTTCATGTACTTTATTTCCTCATTTGAACAAACATCCTTATGACCATACTTATGCATATCAGCCATCATACATTGTGAAGGAAGGTTTTCAAAGGAGAAACTTGTACCATAAGCAATGCCATGACATGCTGCATAACATAACCTCATCATCCCAGCTTCACTCTCATCCTCACCACAACTGTCATAAGCTTAACCTCACCATATCACAGCCATGGATAACTCGCCCTAACTAACTTGGCTCAGTTAGTTAGGGTGGACTCAGCATAACCACTTTAACTCAGTTAACCTCACTCAGTTTAACCGTGGTTAAAGCCTACTATAAAACAAAATCTCACTTCACATTTTCATTCAGCTTCATTTCTCTCATTTTTCACTTCAAAACACTTCAAATTCTCCCTCACATTCTCTCTACTCTCTCTCTGATTTCACACGATTTTCACCATCTTCCATTCATATTTCATCTTCATCCTCATCAAGGTTTCACTTCTGATCAAGAACAAAAGAGAAGAAGTTCAGTTCATCAATGGCAGCTTAGTTCAGTTGAGTTTTCGTTGTGGTTTGCTTCAAGATCTCAAGTTTAGTGGCATTTATTTTGTTCCACTCAAGAGCATAGGAGGATCATCTCTGGTCTTCTGTTACTTTGAAGAACTTCAAATTCAGGTTTCTTCTCCAACCTTCGTTTTTCTGAAATTTCACTTGTTTTCTATTGTTTTGAGCTTCTTAGAAGCTATGTTGAATCCGGCTAGTTGATAGGCCTCTTAGAGGCATAGTTTCAAAAACCTAGGGCATGATTTGATTTCCTCTGTTCTTGCTATGTGTGTGTGCTTTGTGATTTTTATGAGCATATTCATGGTGTACATAAGCTCAGCTTTCGATTGGTATACATTTTGTGCATTTTAGTGAGGTTTGAAAGTTGCAGACGGTGGTGATTGACCGGAGAAGGTGACCGGAGGTCCCTCTCCGGCCGGTGGTCATTATTTTAGGGTTTCTTGCCAGAATGAATGTCAGCCGTATGATGTTGTTGATCCAACGCACGAAAACACGCCAGCACATTAAAATACTTGTGCCTCTCACGTGGTTCTTCTGATTTTATTTTTAAACGTGGTGTGGTGTGGTACATGGTAGGGAGTGTGGACCTGCACGCATGTTCTTTGATTTTGGTTACTTTGACTCTTACGTTGACCAGACTTAATCCAATGGTGTGAATTGATTGACTTTTTTGTTGACTGAGTGAGCATGATAGTTAGTGTGTATTGCGCAGACTTGGACCTAATTAGATTGCTACCCACACCCCCATGTTTTCAAGCCCAATTAATTTGAACTGCATAATTGCTATGTTCACACCCCCCTTCCCTTTGCATTTCATTTTATTTTTCTATTTTTTATACACGTTTACTTTTTAATTTTTAAAAATACTAAAATGCATAATAAAATTCTACAAAAATTCATGTGTATTCTTAAAACATTTAGGAAATTTTTCATGATTTTATTTTCTGATTTTATGACCATTTTGCCCCTGTTCCCTTATTTCTTTTGAATTTCCATTTGTATGCATACTTAATGTGACATATGATTTTGTGCATTTTTGTTCTTGATCATAAAAAATGATTTTGATGCCTTTCTTTTTGCATTGTGGTCACAATATGTTGAGGTATGTTTGAGATTTATGAGATGATTTTTAAGTCTTTTTTGGATGACTTTTGATGTGTTGCTTTGAGCATGAATGCATGAAACTTCCATGAGACTTTGACCTAATTGTTGAGTGACTTTGGTTCTGATTCATTGCTTGTGGACTTGATATGTTAATGGCATGTGTTTAAGGTGTTTGATTGGTGAAAGTCATAATTTTTGAAGCATGTTTGCTATTTGTTTGAAGCATGAAGTTTAACTTGTTCATTTTGTGAATGCATGCCTCATGTTTGGTTTGCTTGATCATGAAGGCACTTGTGCCATGAGTTGTGGTTTTGTTTGAGGATGTATAGCATGTTAATTGACTTCTGATTGTGACATTTGGGTTTCATCTTTGCATGTTTGATGTTTATCTTGCACCTTAAGTCACTTGTTTCACAAGTATGAACCACATTCACATCACTTCACCTTTTCTTCTTTGCTTCTTGTTGGATTGAGATTTTGTTTGCATGATTTGGTATGCTCATTTAGGATAACATTAGGTTGTGTAAATATGAGTTACATTCTGACTTGGAAGCATGTATAGCATTCAATCTCATTTTTACTTTGTTTGTCAACTGGTTTGATTTGTTCATTATATTTTCTTACTTTACTTGTAAGTGATTGTGCTAACCATGTAGGGGCTTTGGTAAGTTTCAATTGAGTGTGGATAAGGAATCCACATTCAACTTCTATCCTTTCTCTTTTACAATTCCATTTTGTGTTCTGTTAAGCACTTATGTGCTTTCTTTTAATAACTCATCACTTTCCCTTTGTGATTTACAATTCATCTTCTACTTTAGAAGTGAATTGTTTAATTCATTCTTTCTTTAGACTTTAGGTTGAAACCTCACAAACTTTAGGATCACTCCCTTAACTAATCAATTAGGATTGAGTCTTAGTCCATATAGATTTTTACCTTTACCCTCTCTTGAGTCTTTCATCTTCTCATCTCAAAGAAAATTCAAAACATATAATAAAGGTAGGCATTTATTGCATTTAGGCCTTTCATATAAAGAAAAGATTATAAGGGGTCTTCTCTTGTAATCTTAGAATGTGTAGCATATAGCCCATCTTGGGTCAATGTGTTAAACATTTGATCTTGTATGCGGGACTTAAATGCAATACTTGTTGAAGGTGCAAATAATAAAAAACACTTCTTCATTTCTTAATTAACAAAAACACTTAATAAACACAAGTATGCTAGTGTGTTTGAACCTTGACAATTGGAGCTAAGTGTGGGGGTCTTCTTCACTCTTAGTATGCTTTCTTACCCATTCCATCTTGGAATGTGAGAATGTACACATTCCAATGACTAAGATTCAGATACACTGTCATATGCAAATAAATGGAAAAAACTTCTAAAAGGCAAAAACAAACAATAACGTCTTTCCTTCGGGAATTCTTTTCTCATCTCATTCATTCTCAACGCACGAACGCGCTTCTACTCGTTCTCTTGCAAGATGGTAACGCACTCGGACCAGCGAGCCTGCAACACCTGAGCTAGAACGTCAGCCGTTCTCTAAAAAACACAAACAATTCATCCCTAGTGAGGGGAACTACGTCGCTCTGATTCTCATGCTCCCGATGAGATACGTAGGCAGTGGGGTAGGGCCCATGCGAGCACTTCTTTTATTTTCCCTACATTTGTTTCTCTTTCTCCTTTCCTTTTTCTGTTCTTTCTCAGTATTCCTTTCTTTACACCCTTTGATCGAGACAAGCAAGCGTGGATCCCATCGGGTACGATGGACGTGAGGGGGTGCTAATACCTTCCTCTCGCGTAACCGACTCCCTTACCCACTTCTCTTGGTCGTAAGACCATGCTTTTCCTTTCCCTCAGGTTTACGCGGTGTTTCCTTTCCCTCTCTTGGGATAAATACACATTGCTGGCGACTCTGTTCGGTGCCACTTTCGCGTTTGTACTAGGATGAAAATCCCGGGAGCGACAGCTGGCGACTCTGCTGGGGATTATTGCGGTTGACCTATTGCTGGTCCATCCCTAAGCGAGTCAATCCTAGCGCTTGTCTGTTTTTCTTTCATTGGGTGTTTACTGTTGTGTTGTATTTACTGTTTTATTGTATGGTTATTTACTGCTTTACTGTACATTACTGTATTTACCGTATTTTAGCATTTTCATTTCATATGATATATTATGCTATACTGGACTGTGTTGTTTTCTGCTTGGCGGGCGGGATTTCTGAGAGATAAGCCCATTACACAGGCTTGAGTATACACTTAGAATTAGAGTGGAGAGTAGTGGGACCTACGTGCCGTTTGGAGTGCGTTGGGTGTTCACGAAATTCACAGCTAGATGAGGCTATCTTGGGACACGTCGTGGCATACGCATCTTGCGTATTCCAGGATGTAGATCTAGAGAGCTGTCGACTCTAGTGACCGATCATGAGGACCTTAGTGGAGATATCCCTTTTTAGTGGTGACAATGGCAGACCACATTCTGTGGCAAACCCATTCGCACCCGAGGGCCCACTTTGGAACTTGCATAGGATGACTTTTATTTTCTAAGGGGAGTCAGTGGACGACCTCTTTGATTGGCATAGCATTGTATCCTACGGGCTGAATGTGCTATTGCTTCTCAAACCTCTGAAGCTGACAAGCCTTATTTTCTAAGAACCACATGTGAGTATGGGCGGGATGTTTACAGGTTTGCAGGAAACCCAGCCTCCTACCTACCTTACTTGTGATTCTATGATGATTTCAGACATTGTATCCTATGACAGTGATTTAAGTGTTCATCTCAGATATTGCCAGATTCAGTACAGAGACACAGTGCACACAGTTCAATACAGACACCGACACTTGATTACCTGATCACATGCCCTCTTGCATTGCATTATCATATCATAACAGTTATGTTTGTCATTTTCAGGTGCATAATACATTTCTGATTCCGATCCATGGGTTCAACAGAGATCGTCGCCGAGAGAAAGAACAATGTGTCTTACAAGTTTCCAGATCCTGTCTTGGATTCATTGCTCAAAGTTATAGATATGGCTGGTCCGGGTATTCTTGATAGGTTTCAGAAGAGCTACGGGAATTTGGTTGGGATGGTCCGTACAATCACCAAGTATGAGCATGATGCTTTACACACTCTGCTGCAGTTCTACGAGCCTTCGTTGAGGTGCTTTCTTTTTTCAAATTACATTTTGATGCCAACACTGGAAGAATTCTCATTTATTTTGGGAATTCCGATCACGTCGGCAATACCATTCTTCTCTGGTAGTTCTCCCAGCGTAAAAGAAATTGCTGCTGCTTTACAAATGGATCAGACATTGATAAAGAGCGGTGTGAGCAGTAAAAATGGAGTTAGTGGATTTCATTTAGAATTTCTGTCTGGACAGGCCCAGGAGGCTGCAAGTGCTAAAAATTGGACAGTTTACAATTCCATTCTGGCTCTCTGCATATATGGCCTAGTTTTCTTTCCCAATCTGCAAGACTTTGTGGATATGCACGCGACAAGAGTTTTCGTTCTTAAAAATCCAGTCCCTACTTTGTTAGGAGATTTTTATCATTCTGTGCACTATAAGAATGAGAAAAGGAGGGGAGGATCTGTTAGTTGTTGCACTCCACTGCTGAGTCATTGGTTTTTCAAACATTTGCCTCAGACAGGTGCCTTTGTGGAAACCAAAGATGTGGCGAAATGGTCTAAACGATTGATGAGTTTAACTGCTGATAACATTGTATGGTTTGACCACCGGTTATTGAGAATAGAGCTGGTCACAAGATGCGGAAATTTTCCAAATGTGCCTTTGATTGGCAGAAAAGGAGGGATCAATTATAATCCAGTTTTGGCCATCCGACAGTTTGGGTATGCTTCCAGGGATCCTCCTACAGAGCAAGATGTGGAGGAATCTTTATTCTTCACAGGAACTAAAGATGCGAAGGTGGTAGAAGTAGTGAATGCTTGGAAAGATAAGCACAAAATTGGAAAAGCAGTTTTTGGAAAAGGAGATTGTAGATCTTATCCTGAATATGACAGGTGGATTGAGACGAAAGTAAAGGAATTGCTTTTACCCTTTTCAAGGGGACCTCTTTTATGTGCAGTACAGCCAGAACAACCCACTATGGTGGCTATTGAAGAATGTGAGAAGTGGAAGAAAATGGTCAGAGAGTTGCAGATAGAGAATTCTGGAATGAGCAGATGCCTTCAGAAAGCTCTAGCTGACAACAAAGAGTTGGAAAAGAGAGCCTTGAAAGCGGAAAAAACCTTGGCTGACAAAGAGGAAGATTTTGATGACCGAGCTCGGTACTTTCGGAAACTTACTCTGGGAGCAGATGACACTAGTCAGGCTCACAAGATTACAAAACAGGCTTTAGCCCGAAGCAAGGATTCATTAGCTCAACTTCGTCAAGCTTGGGATGAAGTCAGAATTGAAAATGCCGAGTTAAAGGATCAGTCGAAGACTAAAGACGAGGAGCTTAAAAAGGCACATGAGCAGAGGAGAAAGTATCGGGAAAGTCTCGATAAAAGTCAAGAACAGTTAGAAGAAGCTAGAAGCCAGTTGAAGAATACCAAGAAAGAGCTTGAAGAAGTCATGATAGAAAGGGAGATACTCAAGACGCAAGCCGGCCTAAAGAGACACAAAGGAGTGTGTGATGACGAGGCTCTGATGCTGCACATGGGTTCTTTAACTGAAGCTCTTGAGAAAAGGGATGTCTTGATCAAAGAAATGATTGAAAAGCCGAATCACCAGCGTACCCGTATACTTTTTGAGGAGATCAAATACTCAAGTGATAAGCTGAAGGGTGTGGAATTGTCAGACTGATGTTCTTTTCCTTATATTTTGTTGTTAATGGTTACCATCAGGCTTGTTGATGGATCCATTTTTCCTTGTATTGCATTTGCGGTTGAACCTTTCTTAAATGTACTTGAATACTTCGTTGAATGAGTATGAGCAGTTTTATTCAGAATTATTCCTTATCAGATAGCTGCACACAAGCACATGACCACGACACGTCTCTTTATATCACAATTTCTGGTCTTCAGATTTCTGTGGTGGGATTGGAATCAGGGTATAAAGCACCTAGGAAATGACAAACATGGCACCGCATGGCATTGCATATCATTTTGCATTTTTGTTACTTGCTTTTCAGGTACTCGTTGCGGGGTCTCTAACCTTTATTTGGTTTCAGGCAGTATAGCGGAGAATCATATTCACCGATATTCGACGCGAAGGAATCAAGTAAGAATCATGGATCAAGTGCAAAGTGATTTGGCGGAAATGAGGGCGCGTATGGACCAGTTCATGACCCTCATGACTGGCATGGCGCAAAATCAGGAGAGACTGAGGCTTCTGGTAGAGCGTCCCGACAACGGGCCCGAAGGTGATCATCATGACAATTCACAGGGACATGGCATTCCTCCTCCCGGTGGCAACCCTCCTCCTGGTGGTAACAATCGGGGTAATGGGAATGGTAGGCATGCTGGTGTTACTCTCGAGGATACTCTGGAAGACCAATTTACTCTGCTGGATGCTGATGGGGGTAATCAAGGGGATCGAAGGTATGATGAGTTAGCAGAGAAGATCAGGGCCATAGAATGCAAGAACTCTATGGGTATTGATGTTACCAGCTTGGGGCTGGTCTCAGGAGTCAGAATTCCCCCTAAATTCAAGCCTCCTACTTTCGATAAGTATCACGGCAATGCGTGTCCCCAAACGCATCTTCAAGCTTACTTTGGGAAGATTTCAGCCCATACGGATGACGAGAAGCTATGGATGCACTATTTTCAGGACAGTCTGGCTGGGGCGTCCTTGACCTGGTATATGAAGTTGAATAGAGCTGCTGTGAAGAATTGGAAAGATCTGGCAGAAGCGTTCCTGAAGCAATACCAATATAATATTGACATGGCGCCCAACCGCACCCAATTGCAGGGATTGTCACAAAATGCCAAGGAGAGTTTCAAAGAATATGCACAGAGGTGGAGGGAAATGGCTGCCCAGGTTCAACCTCCCTTATCAGACAGAGAAATGGCAGATATGTTCATGGGCACCTTGCAAGGGGCCTATCTGGATAGATTAGCTGCTTGTCCGTCAACTGGGTTTGCTGATATTGTGATTGCGGGAGAAAGGATAGAAAGTCTGTTAAAGCTTGGAAAGATCCAGGATGTGAGTGGGGCTGGTTCTTCGGGGACGAAGAAACCGTTTGCTAGTAACCAGAAAAGAAGAGAAGGTGATACGAATGCTGTGTTTAGAGGACGAGGCAGAGGGCGTTCTCGAGCTTATTATCAGGTAGATGCTGTGACAATCCCCACACCGTCTGTTCAGAAACAACAACCCCAACAACAAGTTCAACAGCAACAACCCTTTTTCCAGCAAAGGTCTAGACAGAGGGATCGTAAGATGGATCCTCTCCCTATGACTTATGCCGCGCTGTTGCCCCGGCTACTCGAGTTAAAGTTGGTAGAACTCCGTACTATGAAAGCTCCGGTTGCCGGAAACCTGCCACCTAACTTCGATGCTAATGCTCGTTGTGAGTTCCACTCAGGTGCTCAGGGGCACTCCATTGAAAAATGCTGGGCTTTCCATCATAAAGTACAAGATTTGATTGATGCTAAAGCCATCAATTTCTCTCCCGCTCCTAATATTACTCAGCATCCCATGCCTGATCATAGCGCAGCAAATGTGTACGCTATTGAAGATGGGAGGAGATTGAATCTGGTGACAGATATCCGTCAAGTGAAAACTTCTTTGTTGGTTGTAAAAGATCGTTTATTGAAGGGACAGGTGTTCCCGGGCTGTAATCAAGATTGCTTTGAGTGTATGAATCAGGAGAACGGCTGTGATAAGTTGAAGATGGGTTTACAGAATCTGATCGATGAAGGATGTCTACAGTTCGATAGAGTCGTGAAAGACACTGATGAGATATCAACCGTGACCATCTATTACACTCCCGCTGAGATTCAAATGCCGGTCAATGCAGTTCCCGTGGCGAGTGTTGCGCCAGAAGGGCCCAGTCCTGTCACTATCACGGTGCCAGGACCAATTCCGTTCACATCCACGAAAGCTATCCCATGGCACTATGGGGCAGATGTATATTACGAAGGTAAAAAGCAGGAAGTTGAGTCGTCAGTCAGCCCAAATATTGATAATGTAGGGGGTGTTGGGGGCTTTACAAGGAGTGGAAGGTTGTTCGCTCCCCCAACCTTGAGAAGTGATAAGGAGGTAGAAGCTGCAGCAAAGGCTAAAGGTAAACAGGTGGTTGAAAGTGCACCTACACCTGAAGCAGAGACAAAGATTACTTTTGATAAGGAAATGGAAGAATTTATGAAGATAATCAAGAAAAGCGATTATAAGATTGTGGACCAACTGAATCAGACCCCTTCAAAGATTTCAATCCTGTCACTATTGATGTGCTCTGATGCGCACCGGCAGGCGTTGTTGAAAGTGTTGAAGAGTGCGTACGTGCCGCAAGAAATTACTGTTAATCAGCTCGAGGGCGTAATCTCCAATGTTAATGTCAGCCATGGCTTGGGCTTTACAAGTAGAGATTTGACTGTTGAAGGAAGAAACCATAATAAGGCTTTGCATATCACGATGGAGTGTAAGGGCGCAGTGTTATCTCATGTACTGGTAGACACTGGTTCATCACTCAATGTCTTGCCCAAGAAGGCATTAATGAAGCTGGAAGTTGACGGTTTGATCTTAAGGCCTAGTGAATTGGTGGTCAGAGCATTCGATGGAACTAGACGATCTGTGTTTGGTGAGGTGGAATTACCCGTACAAATTGGACCACAGGTATTCAAATCCACGTTCCATGTAATGGACATACAACCTGCATATAGCTGCCTATTGGGACGCCCTTGGATTCACGGAGCCGGGGCTGTTACTTCTACTCTACATCAAAAGCTGAAGTATGAGTTTGAAGGGCAGGTTGTGACAGTGTGTGGGGAAGAAGACATCTTTGTGAGTCACTTGTCCACGTTCAAGTACATTGAAATGGATGGGGAAATTCATGAGATGCTGTGCCAATCATTCGAAGCAGTCAATATTGACGATGCACCTGAGTCTTCTTCTGTACCAGTTGGGGCTGGTACCTCCATTTCATCTTACAAACAAGCTGTCGAAGTCGTCAGGGCAGGCAACGCCCAAGGTTGGGGCAGGTTGATAGAGACCCCAATGAAGGAAGACAAATTTGGTATTGGTTATCATCCCTCTACAACTTCAGATGCGGGGAGCAGGGGACCCATTACTTTCAATAGTGGGGGAATTATCTACATGGACCAGTCTTGTGCAGCCACGGAGGATAGTGTTGACAGTGATTGTGACCTGGACAACTGGGTACGCCCTCATGCTTCGGGACAACAAGTGCAAAACTGGTTCGTTGAAGAAGTCATCCGGGTTACTCTTCAGACAGAGTAATTTTTCTTTGTTTTTTCTAACCATAATGCATGACAAAATCTTGCGCTCTGCCCAAGGCGTATAGATTCATTTGTAGGGCCACCATGGTTGCATTTGCAATGTTTAATCATTAATAAAGGACGTTTTGCAATCAAATTTTGTTCTCTGTCTTTCAGTTTTTATTTTTGCACAAAAAATATAAAATGGCAATGTTTCATTTTCTTTTGTTTTGCTTAAAAATAAATTCTAAAATAAGGCATGAACCCGTTCATGCAGACTTGATCCTCCGGATACCACTGATAACGATTTTGATGTGGCCATGTATGACTTTGACAATCCGATTTATCAAGCCGAAGAAGGGGATGGGAAAGATTGTGAACTTTCTGAAGAACTGGCCAGATTGTTGAAACAAGAGGAAAGGGTCATCCGGCCTCATCAGGAGACTGTAGAAATCATCAATATTGGTACTAAGGACGCCAAGAAAGAGATCAGGATTGGTGCCAGCTTGCAAGCAGATGTGAAGCAAACTTTGATGGAAATGTTGCGCGAGTATGTTGACATCTTCGCCTGGTCGTATCAAGACATGCCGGGGTTGGATACAGATATTGTTGTGCACAGGCTGCCATTGAGAGAAGAATGTCCGCCAGTCAAGCAGAAACTTCGTCGGACTCACCCCGACATGGCCTTAAAGATTAAGGAGGAAGTCCAGAAGCAGTGGGACGCTGGTTTTCTTGCTGTGACAAAGTATCCTCCATGGGTAGCCAACATCGTGCCAGTACCGAAGAAAGATGGAAAAGTGAGAATGTGTGTGGATTATCGAGATCTTAATAAAGCTAGCCCGAAAGATGATTTTCCACTACCTCATATTGATGTGCTGGTCGATAATACAGCTCAATTTTCAGTGTTCTCATTTATGGACGGTTTCTCCGGGTACAACCAGATCAAGATGGCACCTGAAGACATGGAGAAGACCACGTTCATTACTCCGTGGGGTACATATTGTTATAAAGTAATGCCTTTTGGGTTGAAAAACGCAGGGGCAACGTACCAGCGGGCGATGGTGACATTGTTTCATGACTTGATTCATAAGGAGATCGAATGTTATGTAGATGATATGATTGCCAAGTCGAGAACAGAAGAGGAACATCTGGTTAATCTGAAAAAGCTGTTTGAAAGGTTGAGAAAGTTCCGTCTGAGATTAAATCCAAACAAGTGCACGTTTGGGGTGCGTTCTGGAAAGTTGTTAGGTTTCATTGTGAGCGAAAGAGGAATCGAGGTTGATCCTGCCAAGGTGAAAGCAATACAAGAAATGCCTGAACCGAGAACAGAAAAAGAGGTTCGTGGTTTCTTGGGTAGATTGAACTACATTGCGAGGTTCATATCTCACCTAACAGCCACGTGCGAACCAATATTTAAATTGTTAAGGAAAGATCAAACGGTCAGGTGGAATGACGATTGCCAATTGGCATTCGATAAGATAAAAGAATACTTGCAGGAACCTCCGATTCTAATGCCTCCAGTTGAAGGGAGACCGCTGATAATGTATCTGACAGTGCTTGAAGGTTCCATGGGTTGTGTTCTCGGTCAACATGACGAAACAGGTAGGAAGGAGCATGCTATTTACTACCTGAGCAAAAAGTTCAATGATTGTGAGTCCCGATACTCAATGCTTGAAAAGACATGCTGTGCGCTTGCATGGGCCGCTAAGCGATTGAGGCAATATATGGTTAGGCACACGACCTTGTTGATTTCAAAAATGGATCCTATCAAGTATATTTTCGAGAAACCAGCATTGACAGGCAGAGTTGCACGGTGGCAAATGGTCTTGACAGAGTATGACATTCAGTACACTTCACAAAAGGCCATCAAAGGAAGTATCTTGTCCGATTATCTTGCGCAACAGCCAATGGATGATTACCAACCCATGAAGTTTGACTTCCCTGATGAGGACATCATGTTTCTCAAAGCTAAAGACTGTGAGGAACCACTCCCGGAGGAGGGGCCAGACCCTGAATCCAAATGGAGTCTGATGTTTGATGGGGCTGTCAATATGAATGGGTGCGGAGTTGGAGCAGTTCTTATCACGCCGGAAGGTGTTCATATGCCGTTCACTGCCCGAATAACTTTCGGATGCACCAACAATGAAGCAGAGTACGAAGCTTGTATAATGGGGATCGAGGAGGCGATTAATCTACGGATTAAAACCCTTGATATATTCGGTGATTCAGCTTTGGTAATCAATCAAGTGAAAGGGAGTTGGTACACGCACCAAGCAAATCTAGTGCCGTATAGAGATTATACGAGAAGATTGCTGACATTTTTCACAACAGTGAAACTGTACCACATTCCTCGAGATGAGAATAGGTTCGCTGATGCCTTGGCCACTCTGTCTTCCATGATCAAAGTGCAAGGATGGAACCATGTACCTAAGATTGAGGTATCCCGCCTTGACAGACCAGCATTTGTGTTTGCGGTCGATGCAACGTCTGATGACAAGCCATGGTTTCATGATATTAAGTGTTTCTTGAAAAGTCAAGAGTACCCGTCAGGGGCATCGTCCAAAGACAGGAAGACGTTGAGAAGGTTAGCTGGTAGTTTCTTCTTGAACAAAGATGGCGTGCTGTATAAAAGAAATTTTGACACGGTCCTGCTTAGATGTGTGGATAGACATGAAGCAGACTTGTTGATGATTGAAGTGCACGAAGGCTCTTTCGGTACTCACGCCGGAGGGCATGCAATGGCTAAAAAGTTGTTAAGATCGGGATATTATTGGTTGACTATGGAGTCAGATTGTTGTAAATATGCCCGCAAATGCCATAAATGCCAGATCTATGCAGACAAGGTGCATGTGCCTCCAAATCCGTTGAGCATCATGTCGTCGCCTTGGCCGTTTGCCATGTGGGGCATTGATATGATCGGAAAGATTGAGCCTACAGCTTCCAATGGTCACCGTTTCATCTTGGTGGCAATTGATTACTTCACCAAATGGGTTGAAGCTGCATCCTATGCCAATGTTACAAAGCAAGTGGTCGCTCGTTTCTTAAAACGGGATATCATTTGCCGATATGGAGTTCCCGAAAGAATCATTACTGATAATGGTTCTAATTTGAACAATAAGATGATGGCTGAGTTATGCCGGGACTTCAAAATCGAACATCACAATTCTTCTCCGTACCGCCCAAAGATGAATGGCGCGGTCGAAGCGGCCAACAAAAATATCAAGAAGATTGTGCAGAAAATGGTTGTCACGTACAAAGATTGGCATGAGATGTTACCATTTGCTTTGCATGGGTATCGAACGTCGGTACGCACGTCCACTGGGGCAACCCCATTCTCACTTGTATATGGTATGGAGGCAGTGCTACCGGTTGAAGTAGAGATTCCGTCCCTCAGAGTTATGATGGATGTTAAGCTAGATGAAGCTGAATGGGTACGAGCCAGATTTGATCAGCTGAGCCTTATTGAGGAAAAGCGATTGGCGGCTGTATGTCATGGGCAACTATATCAGCGCAGAATGAAACAGGCATTTGACCAAAAGGTGCGTCCTCGGGTTTACAAAGTCGGAGATGTGGTACTCAAAAGGATCCTTCCTCCCAATACAGATCACAGGGGCAAATGGACTCCTAATTATGAAGGTCCATTCGTGGTTAAAAAGGTCTTTTCGGGCGGAGCCTTATTGCTTACAACCATGGATGGCGAAGACTTTTCATCCCCTGTCAACTCGGACGTAGTCAAAAAATACTTCGCATGAATAGACCCGCTGGATAATAAAAATAAAAAAAATCCAGGCAAAAAAGGGCATCCCGGCGAACCAAAAACAGAATAAGGTTCGGGCAAAAATTAGGGATATAATTGAAAAAATTTTGTACACCCGGTAAGTTGAAAACCCGAAAGGGCAACTTAGGCAAAAAAGGGTATCCTGGTGGATCGAAAACCTGAAAGGGCGGTCCACACAAAAGAGGGATTTAAGCGAATGACTACGGTTTGAGTTATCTGTACCCTGTCACCGTTTGAACAACTGACGTTCTGAAGGATAGGAATCGGTCTGATCATTCCTCAGAAGGCAAGGTCGGGGAGTTTTGAAGACATACTGGTCATAACAGAATGGAAACTCAGTGGAATTCCGTTTTCACATTGCCATTAGGATAGTTTCTTTTCTCAATTTTCAGCGATCACCTCTTTCCAGGGATTGCTTCCAGATGTAATTGCCTATTCTGGGCTCTCAGTCAATAAATTGAATTTCAGTAAAAAGCTCTCTATTTTTGTTTTATTGTTTTGTTTGCAAAAACGTCCTAATTTTTGATAAAACATTGCATTTGAAAACATGG
Source organism: Lathyrus tuberosus (assembly GCA_022829125.1). Classification (NCBI taxonomy): domain Eukaryota; kingdom Viridiplantae; phylum Streptophyta; class Magnoliopsida; order Fabales; family Fabaceae; genus Lathyrus; species Lathyrus tuberosus. The sequence goes on along the minus strand of JALAZF010000012.1, from coordinate 17,207,293 downwards.
CAGCCTTGCAATAACATGCGCAGAAAAAATATTTGAAATTACTTCGAATGTTGAATACTCCCGGATGGTGGATTCTAGCCACGCAATATTCGGGGCATGTGGGCATATTCTTTTGTTGCAGGTAGCAGGTGCAGATGATTTTAAGCACAAGACCAGCAATAAATCACCCCACGCAAAAGACGGGGGCAATTATGGGTAAGGAGATCGGCGTTCATCGTTCGGTCGACGATTGTTCATAACGGGTCGATATCAGTGAATTAAGTTCAACTGGGTACCGTTGCATCTTATTAAGTCGATTCTCTCATTCAGTACTTCCAACAGCTACAAGCTTTTCTATATCGATAACGGTCACAGGTTCCCCAAAAGAGTGGTCTCGTCGACACCGAAACTGATGGTCATTATCCCCAGCGAAGTCACAAGAGTTTGAAGAGGCTAGATCTTCTGTAAAATCCTCTTATGACATCCTTTGCGGGGACGAATTGTTGTGTTGTCCAAGCATGGGGCATGATTGTTTCCCCAGCATGAAGTGTTGATCACCCCCAGTAGAGTTTGAGGACAGTTGGTCTTCTGTAAAATTCTCTCAAAAGGCATTCCCCAACACGAGACGCTTTAAAGCAGTTTTCTCCAGCAGAGTTTGTTATAAACTCGTCATCCCCAACGGAATTGTCCAAAGGGAAAGCTCGCCTAACATGGGGCATTGTGGTACTCATCCTAAGCTTGACAGTCATATTCTTCAGCAGACTACTGTGGATTTGCTTTGGGTTTCCCCAACAGATCTCTAAGGACTCTTTCTAGCAAGTTGCAGTAGAATGTTCTAACCAGGATTCGCATATCCCTGGCAGAGTAGCCCTGATACCCAGCAAGATCGTATCTCTGGTCATGGTATCCCCACAAAGGTCAGCATCGAATCTTGTCAGCAATACTCCCCAGCTGAGTTGTCGTTCTCCCCGCAGAGGTTTATCAGATCGACAGAATCTATTCCTCAACAAGGATGGTACAGCCTTTCCCCAGCCGGGTCAGAAGGTTGATAATCCCTATAAAGGATCTTGGGTTGAATAAATCCCCAAGCAGAGTTTTAATGGCTCATCTCCCCAGCAGGACGTCATTTAAAAATTCTCATCCCCAGCGGAGTTGCTGTGACCAGAATCCAGCCCCAAACAGATGGAATAATTCCTGCCAGAGTCGTCATTCCCTCATTTCTTAAAGTCCAATTTATTTTTGGCAAGCTTGACAATTCGAAGCAGACGGATTGTTCATCCATTCGCCAGCAGAGATATTATCCTTTTAGGAGTCTCCGAGATTAAATCATTGATTGTGGTTCCTCAGCAGAGTCGGCAGAGATGTCTGACGCAGATGCAGAGAGTAATTCAATTTTGAAATTCTAAAAGTCCAACAGTGGATTGGCAAAAGGTCCATCTAAGGGTGGCAAGTTCCAAAAGTCCAACAGTGGATTGGCAAAAGTCCATCTTCGGGTGGCAAAGCAGCTAAAAGTCCAACAGTGGATTGGCAAAAGTCCGTCTTCGGGTGGCGAAAGTCCAACAGTGGATTGGCGAAAGGTCCATCTAAGGGTGGCATATTCTCAAAGTCCAACAGTGGATTGGCAAAAGTCCGTCTTCGGGTGGCAAAAGTCCAACAGTGGATTGGCGAAAGGTCCATCTAAGGGTGGCATATTCTCAAAGTCCAACAGTGGATTGGCAAAAGTCCGTCTTCGGGTGGCGAAAGTCCAACAGTGGATTGGCAAAAGTCCATCTTCGGGTGGCACGAAGCTGCAAAGTCCACCAGTAGTGTGGCAGGCCAGTAGTCGTCTGGAATTGCATAAAAGACATTATTAAAGTCCACCAGTAGTGTGGCAAGCCAGTAGTCGTCTGGCGTCGTTCAAAAAGACATTTCTAAAGTCCACCAGTAGTGTGGCAAGCCAGTAGTCGTCTGGCGTCGTTCAAAAAGACAGTATTAAAGTCCACCAGTAGCGTGGCAGGCCAGTAGTCGTCTGGAATTGCATAAAAGACAGTATTAAAGTCCACCAGTAGCGTGGCAAGCCAGTAGTCGTCTGGCATCGTTCAAAAGACAGATCTCTCCGACGTTTCATCGAGGACTCAATCCAGCAGTCTCGTTGGGTTTATATCCCTGTTATTCTTCATCATCCAGAGCAAATTTTTGGTTATATTTGGTATTCAATCACTATATACCTTGAAAGTCCGAAAGCAATTGCTTTCAGGCATTCAGGTCTACAGCGCTTGAATAGGGGCAGCTGTAATACCCCAAAATTTGCTCTTCCCTTTTGGCATCATAGCATGGCATTATCATTTATCATATCATATCCATCTCATTAGCATTGCATTGCATTTAACATAGAAAAATGAAGCATGGCATCCTTCTTACCATCAGGGCATGTGATCAGGTGGAAGGTGGACAATCAAGGGATCATTCAAAGCACAAAAAGGTCAATCAAGTGCCCTCAAGGCAAGCCAAGAGGTCTTTCATGTCTCATCCCATCTCAATTGATCTTCCACAACCTCAAGGATAAGAGATACAATGGGAGATTGAAGCACTACATATTTCACTATGCAAGAGATTCAAAAATTGAAGGAAAACCCTCAAAAGAGATAGCTCATTGATTCAAAATCATTCTCAAGTGGCATTTCTCATCATCCTTTAAGAGGATACACAACATACTCTGAGGAATTTGGATTTGGAAGATGTGCAATTTCCTCCTAACCAAAGGGGGTCAAAACTAGGGTTTCCCATTAAATCAGGGAATCTTTGATTTTTTGGACAAAGCTTGTTGTCATGGTATTCTACATGTTCTTAAGTGTATATGTGTGGAAGATTGCATCTCAATTGGTTTTAGAAGTGGTTCAATTGGAAGAAAGATCAAGAATCAGAGAAATTGGGGCAAAGTCAAATAATCAGAGGAAAAAGTCAACTCTTGACTTTTTGAGCCCAAAATCATGAAATTCATGTTGCATATGTCCAATGTACAAAATTTGGTCAAGAAACTCCAAAGGAATCATGAAAAAATCAAGATGTGGAAAGTTGCCATTTTTGGATGAAGTAGGGTTACTAAAAATAGCAAGTTTTGGCCATTTTGCATCAGAATTTGAACCAAGGCCATTTAAATTTGGAGCACCAAATGAAAAATCCACTCTGCCTCAATGAAAGATCTTGTTTTAAGCTTCAAATCCATGTGTGGAACATCTCCATTGGGTAAAAATTGAGTGAGATATGATTGATCAAAGTTTGAGCAAAGTAGGTTCAAAACTAGGTCATGACCAAGATTTTCAGGGCACGCGCGCGGTCATTTTAACAAACATGTGGTGGGCCTAATGTCCACTTATTTTTCTCATGGTTAAAGGCCTCAAATGAAAAACTTGTCAACATCAATATTGTTCCTTGCAATGCCCTCTTCAATGTTCATGTTGGGCAAAATTTCATCTGATCAAGTTATGATGGAGAAATAGTGGCCTCAAGTCATGGTAATCATGCTGAAAATCCAGGTGCCAAGATGCCTTGTCAACCAACCAGTTGCCACGCCCTTCTATCAGTCCCAAATGTCGATGTTATAAGTCATTTTGCAACTTATTTCAAGCCTCATTTCAATTCATTTTTCATACCAAACATGTTCTACTATGTGTCCTCTCTCCAATGACCCCAAGAATTCATCAAATCATCCATTAAGTAGGGAGAATTTCATTGGCAAAGTACCATAATTATCACTGATGCAGTAAATGATGTTAGTAGGCTGTGTACACGATTTGGTTCAGTCATCCCACAAACACTTCATGTACTTTATTTCCTCATTTGAACAAACATCCTTATGACCATACTTATGCATATCAGCCATCATACATTGTGAAGGAAGGTTTTCAAAGGAGAAACTTGTACCATAAGCAATGCCATGACATGCTGCATAACATAACCTCATCATCCCAGCTTCACTCTCATCCTCACCACAACTGTCATAAGCTTAACCTCACCATATCACAGCCATGGATAACTCGCCCTAACTAACTTGGCTCAGTTAGTTAGGGTGGACTCAGCATAACCACTTTAACTCAGTTAACCTCACTCAGTTTAACCGTGGTTAAAGCCTACTATAAAACAAAATCTCACTTCACATTTTCATTCAGCTTCATTTCTCTCATTTTTCACTTCAAAACACTTCAAATTCTCCCTCACATTCTCTCTACTCTCTCTCTGATTTCACACGATTTTCACCATCTTCCATTCATATTTCATCTTCATCCTCATCAAGGTTTCACTTCTGATCAAGAACAAAAGAGAAGAAGTTCAGTTCATCAATGGCAGCTTAGTTCAGTTGAGTTTTCGTTGTGGTTTGCTTCAAGATCTCAAGTTTAGTGGCATTTATTTTGTTCCACTCAAGAGCATAGGAGGATCATCTCTGGTCTTCTGTTACTTTGAAGAACTTCAAATTCAGGTTTCTTCTCCAACCTTCGTTTTTCTGAAATTTCACTTGTTTTCTATTGTTTTGAGCTTCTTAGAAGCTATGTTGAATCCGGCTAGTTGATAGGCCTCTTAGAGGCATAGTTTCAAAAACCTAGGGCATGATTTGATTTCCTCTGTTCTTGCTATGTGTGTGTGCTTTGTGATTTTTATGAGCATATTCATGGTGTACATAAGCTCAGCTTTCGATTGGTATACATTTTGTGCATTTTGGTGAGGTTTGAAAGTTGCAGACGGTGGTGATTGACCGGAGAAGGTGACCGGAGGTCCCTCTCCGGCCGGTGGTCATTATTTTAGGGTTTCTTGCCAGAATGAATGTCAGCCGTATGATGTTGTTGATCCAACGCACGAAAACACGCCAGCACATTAAAATACTTGTGCCTCTCACGTGGTTCTTCTGATTTTATTTTTAAACGTGGTGTGGTGTGGTACATGGTAGGGAGTGTGGACCTGCACGCATGTTCTTTGATTTTGGTTACTTTGACTCTTACGTTGACCAGACTTAATCCAATGGTGTGAATTGATTGACTTTTTTGTTGACTGAGTGAGCATGATAGTTAGTGTGTATTGCGCAGACTTGGACCTAATTAGATTGCTACCCACACCCCCATGTTTTCAAGCCCAATTAATTTGAACTGCATAATTGCTATGTTCACACCCCCCTTCCCTTTGCATTTCATTTTATTTTTCTATTTTTTATACACGTTTACTTTTTAATTTTTAAAAATACTAAAATGCATAATAAAATTCTACAAAAATTCATGTGTATTCTTAAAACATTTAGGAAATTTTTCATGATTTTATTTTCTGATTTTATGACCATTTTGCCCCTGTTCCCTTATTTCTTTTGAATTTCCATTTGTATGCATACTTAATGTGACATATGATTTTGTGCATTTTTGTTCTTGATCATAAAAAATGATTTTGATGCCTTTCTTTTTGCATTGTGGTCACAATATGTTGAGGTATGTTTGAGATTTATGAGATGATTTTTAAGTCTTTTTTGGATGACTTTTGATGTGTTGCTTTGAGCATGAATGCATGAAACTTCCATGAGACTTTGACCTAATTGTTGAGTGACTTTGGTTCTGATTCATTGCTTGTGGACTTGATATGTTAATGGCATGTGTTTAAGGTGTTTGATTGGTGAAAGTCATAATTTTTGAAGCATGTTTGCTATTTGTTTGAAGCATGAAGTTTAACTTGTTCATTTTGTGAATGCATGCCTCATGTTTGGTTTGCTTGATCATGAAGGCACTTGTGCCATGAGTTGTGGTTTTGTTTGAGGATGTATAGCATGTTAATTGACTTCTGATTGTGACATTTGGGTTTCATCTTTGCATGTTTGATGTTTATCTTGCACCTTAAGTCACTTGTTTCACAAGTATGAACCACATTCACATCACTTCACCTTTTCTTCTTTGCTTCTTGTTGGATTGAGATTTTGTTTGCATGATTTGGTATGCTCATTTAGGATAACATTAGGTTGTGTAAATATGAGTTACATTCTGACTTGGAAGCATGTATAGCATTCAATCTCATTTTTACTTTGTTTGTCAACTGGTTTGATTTGTTCATTATATTTTCTTACTTTACTTGTAAGTGATTGTGCTAACCATGTAGGGGCTTTGGTAAGTTTCAATTGAGTGTGGATAAGGAATCCACATTCAACTTCTATCCTTTCTCTTTTACAATTCCATTTTGTGTTCTGTTAAGCACTTATGTGCTTTCTTTTAATAACTCATCACTTTCCCTTTGTGATTTACAATTCATCTTCTACTTTAGAAGTGAATTGTTTAATTCATTCTTTCTTTAGACTTTAGGTTGAAACCTCACAAACTTTAGGATCACTCCCTTAACTAATCAATTAGGATTGAGTCTTAGTCCATATAGATTTTTACCTTTACCCTCTCTTGAGTCTTTCATCTTCTCATCTCAAAGAAAATTCAAAACATATAATAAAGGTAGGCATTTATTGCATTTAGGCCTTTCATATAAAGAAAAGATTATAAGGGGTCTTCTCTTGTAATCTTAGAATGTGTAGCATATAGCCCATCTTGGGTCAATGTGTTAAACATTTGATCTTGTATGCGGGACTTAAATGCAATACTTGTTGAAGGTGCAAATAATAAAAAACACTTCTTCATTTCTTAATTAACAAAAACACTTAATAAACACAAGTATGCTAGTGTGTTTGAACCTTGACAATTGGAGCTAAGTGTGGGGGTCTTCTTCACTCTTAGTATGCTTTCTTACCCATTCCATCTTGGAATGTGAGAATGTACACATTCCAATGACTAAGATTCAGATACACTGTCATATGCAAATAAATGGAAAAAACTTCTAAAAGGCAAAAACAAACAATAACGTCTTTCCTTCGGGAATTCTTTTCTCATCTCATTCATTCTCAACGCACGAACGCGCTTCTACTCGTTCTCTTGCAAGATGGTAACGCACTCGGACCAGCGAGCCTGCAACACCTGAGCTAGAACGTCAGCCGTTCTCTAAAAAACACAAACAATTCATCCCTAGTGAGGGGAACTACGTCGCTCTGATTCTCATGCTCCCGATGAGATACGTAGGCAGTGGGGTAGGGCCCATGCGAGCACTTCTTTTATTTTCCCTACATTTGTTTCTCTTTCTCCTTTCCTTTTTCTGTTCTTTCTCAGTATTCCTTTCTTTACACCCTTTGATCGAGACAAGCAAGCGTGGATCCCATCGGGTACGATGGACGTGAGGGGGTGCTAATACCTTCCTCTCGCGTAACCGACTCCCTTACCCACTTCTCTTGGTCGTAAGACCATGCTTTTCCTTTCCCTCAGGTTTACGCGGTGTTTCCTTTCCCTCTCTTGGGATAAATACACATTGCTGGCGACTCTGTTCGGTGCCACTTTCGCGTTTGTACTAGGATGAAAATCCCGGGAGCGACACATACACTAGAGAGAAAGGGGTTGCCCCTGTTGAAGTGCGGACAGATGTGAGATAACCGTGAAGAGCAAAGGGTAGCATTTCATGCCAATCTTTGTAGGTTACAACCATCTTTTGAACGATCTTCTTAATGTTCTTGTTAGCCGCTTCTACCGCTCCGTTCATCTTGGGTCGGTAGGGAGATAAGTTATGGTGTTTGATCTTGAACTCTGCACACAACTCTTTCATCATCTTATTGTTCAAGTTAGATCCATTATCAGTAATGATCTGGCTTGGAACACCATAACGGTAGATGAGATTGTTTTTGATAAAGCAGACCACCACTTGACGAGTTACATTGGCGTACGACGCTGCTTCGACCCACTTAGTGAAGTAATCAATGGCTACCAGGATGAACCGATGTCCGTTTGTAGCTTTGGGCTCAATCAAGCCAATCATGTCGATTCCCCATATGGAAAAAGGCCATGGGGAAGAAAGAACTTTGAGATGCGTTGACGGTACATGAATTTTGTCGGAGTATATCTGACACTTGTGACACCTCCGCATGTACTTGTAGCAGTCGGACTCCATGGTCAACCAGTAGTACCCTGCTCTTAGAATTTTTCTCGCCATTCTGTGTCCGTTGGCATGAGTGCCAAAGGATCCTTCATGAATTTCTTTTATCAGCATGTCTACTTCTGGTCTGTCTACACATCGGAGCAAGACCATGTCGAAATTCCGCTTATAAAGTGTATCACCGCTCAGAAAGAAGTTTCCAGCCAGTCTTCTAAGGGTTTTTCTGTCCTTTCTAGATGCCCCATGTGGGTACTCCGGTTTCTGAAGGAAGCATTTGATATCGTAATACCAAGGTTTGTCGTATATGACTGCTTCGATCGTGAAGATGTAAGCGGGCCTTTCAAGGTGCATTATGTCAATCTTAGGTAAGTCGTTCCATTGACCTACAATAATCATGGAAGAGAGAGTGGCTAATGCATCAACCATGTGATTCCCTTCACGAGGGATGTGATGAAACTCAATTCTGTTGAAGAAGGGTAACAACCTTCTTGCATAATCTTTGTAAGAAATCAATCCTGATTGGTATGTGTTATAATCTCCTTTGATCTGATTGATAATCAGGGCTGAGTCGCCGTATACGTCTAAGTTTTTGATCCTCAAATCAATTGCTTCCTCGAGACCCATGATACAAGCTTCGTATTCGGCCTCGTTGTTTGTGCACATGAATGTGAGTCTAGCGATGAAAGGAATGTGGGTACCCTGAGGTGTTATGATGATTTCCCCAATTCCGTTTTCGTAATGATTGACAGCTCCATCAAAAATAAGTCCCCATTGGGAACCTGGTTCTGGCCCTTCACTGGGTAGCGGTTCATCGCAATCTTTCATTTTTAGATACATGACATCTTCGTCCGGGAAGTCGAACCCGATTGATTCTTGATTATCAATCGGTTGATGAGCTAAATGATCGGCTAAAATACTCCCTTTAACGGCTTTCTGAGCGTGGTACTCTATGTCATATTCTGATAACAACATCTGCTAACGGGCAATCCTTCCCGTGAGAGCAGGCTTTTCAAAGACATACTTGATTGGGTCCATTTCGGAGACTAACCAAGTAGTGTGATGAATCATGTACTGGCGCATACGTTTGGCTGCCCAAGCCAAAGCGCAACAAGTTTTCTCAAGCATAGTGTATCGAGTCTCGCAGTCGGTGAATTTCTTGCTCAGATAGTAGATGGCAGACTCTTTCCTTTTGGTTTCGTCTTGTTGGCCAAGTACACATCCCATTGAGTCCTCTAGGACTGTGAGGTAGATAATCAGTGGTCTTCCTTCCACTGGAGGTGATAGAATCGGCGGATTCAACAGATATTCCTTAATATTGTCGAAGGCGGTTTGGCAGTCCTCTGTCCAAACGCAGTCCTGGTTCTTTTTCAGTAATTTGAAAATCAGCGCACATGTCGCGGTCATGAGGAATATGAATCTGGAGATGTAGTTCAAACGTCCCAGGAATCCTCTGACTTGTTTTTCAGTCTTCGGAGAAGGCATTTCTTGAATGGCCTTGACCTTGTCAGGATCAACCTCAATTCCTTTCTGGCTAACGATGAACCCTAAAAGTTTCCCTGAACGGACACCGAAGGTGCACTTGTTGGGATTCAAGCGGAGTATGTATTTTCTCAACCACTCAAATAGTTTTGACAGGTGGGTCACATGCTCCTCTTCTGTCTTAGATTTTGCAATCATATCATCGACATATACCTCGATTTCTTTGTGTATCATGTCATGAAAAAGAGTAGTCATGGCCCTCTGATAGGTTGCCCCGACGTTCTTCAAACCGAACGACATTACCTTGTAAAAAAATGTACCCCATGGGGTGATGAACGAAGTTTTCTCTATGTCTTTCGGCGCCATTTTGATCTGGTTATATCCCGATAATCCATCCATGAAGGAGAAAACTTTGAACTTTGCTGTACTGTCTACCAGCATGTCAATGTGTGGTAAAGGAAAGTCGTCCTTTGGACTAGCCTTGTTTAGATCCCTGTAGTCGACACACATTCTGACATTTCCGTCCTTTTTGGGAACAGGTACTATGTTGGCTAACCATTGAGGATATTCTGATGTGGCGAGGAAACCTACGTCAATCTGTTTCTGTACCTCCTCTTTGATTTTGATGGCCATGTCCGGGTGAGTCCGTCTCAACCTCTGTTTTACTGGCGGACATTCCGATCTCAACAGTAAATGATGTTACATGATGCTGGTATCCAACCCTGGCATATCCTGATATGACCAACCGAATACATCGGGAAACACTTTGAGAAGCTTTATCAAATTCTCTTTGGCAATTGGACTGAGTAGCGCCCCAATCTTGACTTCTTTTCTCTCTTCTTCTAAGCCCAAGTTGACTGTTTCCAGCAACTCTTTGTGAGGCTCAATGGACTTTTCCTCTTGTCTGAGTAGTCAGGAGATCTCTTCTGGAATTTCGTTGTCAACTTCTTCTTTAGCCCCAAATACCGGGAACTCAAAGTTGGGAGAAGGCATTGGATCATATGTTTCAACGGGGTTTAAAACAAGCAATCTGCATGACGGTATGATTCGTGTTTTAGAAGAGATAGAGAGAATGCAAAAGTGTGTGCAGTGTTTTTCTTTTACTGCTTGTTTTTATTGCTTGAATCGTTTTTTAGGATTACCATTTTCTGAAAAAGCGAAAAGAGAAAACAACAATTAATGCGGAAATTACAGAACGACGTTTATTTATTTATGAACAAGTCGATTCGTGAAACTACAGCCCTATAAAACAAAACTTTGTTGCTTTGGGCAAAGCGAAGAGGGAAATTTACCGAAAGTAAGCCCTATCAAAACATCTGTTTCACCTGGGCAGGGTGAAAGGTTAAAAACGGCAATTACTTTGACTTTTGAACAACTTTCGGAATATTGACAGCAACCCATTGGCGGCGAACTCCTCGGTGAATCACAAAGTCTGGTACCTTCTTTGATTTGTCTTAAAAAATAACACTGATTTCTGGTGGAACAGGATCATTGGAATCTGTCTCCCAGGCAGAATTGTCGTAGGAGGATTCCTCTGTTGCATTTTGCATAGTATTTGTGTTCTCAGGCAGATCTCCTCATCCAGTTGGATGGATGTCTTCGAGCCTGATGCGAAAGCTTTCGGGAGTGGTATACTTGATCATGAATTTGTATTTTCCACTCGGTTGTCCCAAGGTGTCTCACACTTCTTTGGAACTGGAGGGGTCATCTCTCTCGATGACATTGACCTCGGGAATAGCATAGTTGATGAACTCTAATCCCACGAATGTTGCGAATTCATCGTCGTGTGGGGTATCTTCAGGATACCCTGGGTGAGGATCACATGACATGGTGGGGACACAAGTATTCTTTTCAATGATGCTCAACTGGTTTTCATTGTTCGGCTGATTCTCTTGCCCCAAGTCTCCCGGATACGGCTGCCACATTGGAAGGCCATCCATTGGGCCATAATAGTCATGGTCAAAGTTGTCTTTCATCGGAGTGTCTTCCTCTAATGAGTTTGGTGGAGCACGGCATCCTTCCGGATCACAATCTCCATATTTCATTTCGACGTCCGACCGGGGTATAAATCTCGGACGCTGTGCAGGAAAGCAAAATGGAGTCTGCGTTTCGTCCTGAGACATATAACTGTCCTCGTTAAGATAGGACTTCCATTCTTCCTCCATATTAGAGGAATCATCTTTATTGATGGTATGCACTTCTTGGGTCACCGGTTGAAGGAAACCTCCACTGTGAAAGAAGTTCTGAATGGGATGAAAACTTTCATCGCTGGTAGTAGCTGTCTGGGTACAGGTTGCAGAAAAACCAAGACCCTTCTTTGTTTTATTGTCAGTAGGAATGACTAGCTGTCCCTATCCTGTTGTATTGGTACTCTCGACCGCTTTGATAGCATCTTTGTATGAGGAAATGGAAGTTCCCTCTTCGGATTGATTGTCCTTGCTCACCGAAAGCGCTTGGCACTGAGTCCCCATAATCTCCTCGGGTTCTACACAAGTAGATGATGATAAGTTACTCACGAGCAAGGCTTGTTCTCCACAGACCGTGACGAGTTGGTTGTTCTGAACGAACTTTAACTTTTGGTGGAGGGTCGAGGTGACCGCCCCAGTCTGATGTATCCAAGGTCTTCCTAATAAGCAACTGTACGTTTCCCGGATGTCCATGACCTAGAAAGTGACTTTGAAAGTGTGAGGACCGATAGTTATGGGGAGGTCGACTTCGCCGATAACTGTTTTTCTGGATCCATCAAACGCTTTGACGACGACCTCGCTGGTTCTCATCGGGGGTCCTTTGAAGGATAATTGCATCAAAGTGGACTTCGGTATAACATTCAGGGCTGACCCTGTATCTACCAGTACGCTGGCTAAAGCATCGCCCTGGCAGCTGACCGTGATATTGAGTGCCATGTTATGACGGCGACCCTCTTCAGGTAATTCCTTATCACTAAATCCCAAGTTATTGCAGGAAGTGATGTTAGAGACAATGCTATCGAACTGTCTGATTGTTACATCTTGTTCCACAAAGGCTTGCTCCAATACTTTCTGTAGAGCCTCCCTATGCGCTTCTGAACTGAGTAACAGTGATAATACCGAGATCTTTGAAGGAGTTTGTAATAGCTGATCAACAATGTTGTATTCACTCCTTTGGATGAGCTTCAGCATCTCATCATTGTTTTTTGAAAGGTCGGGATTACTGGATTGACCGACTAGTGGATTAGGAACTTCTGTCTGAGGTTCCTTTTCTTTGCTGGACTCTCCAACTCCTCTGTTGAAGATTTGACCGCTCCGTGTTACACGACTGATGTCTGCAATATTCACAACGGAGGGTAATGGAATTTCCTTCCCATTCTCAATTATCGTTGCACCGTATTTGTAGGGGATAGCCTTAGTTGATTCATACGGTAGTGGTCCCGGTAGATAGATGACTATGGGACCCTTCTGATTTTTCTGACCATCGTAAGCAATTTCGATCCATTCCTAGTTAGGAACTCTTGATTCGTCAAGTAGAGGGATGATGGAAAAAACATCCCTGGCCCTCGGATGATCAGAGATTACGACAACATCCTCAATTTGATCAGCAAGGTAGTCCGGCGCCCAGTTGATTGGCCCGAAACCCGGATATGGCCGAATCTCTCTACGATCCACCTGACCCTGAAGAGCTGCTCGCACAAGGTAACATCCTTGGTTACTTTCCGAACAGACTCTACAACGTTCATAGTTGTGTGGTGGCACCTGGCCATGCCCATTTTGAATGCAATGTAACCTCACTAGGTTAGCTTCCACAGATTGTACATCCTGACTTTGACGCCGAGTAGGGTTCCTGTTATTGATAATAATTTGCTGAGTATATTCATCCATATAGATTGGCATCCACCAGTGATTTAATAAGTGCTGAAGTACCTCCTGGACAAAGGCACAACCTTGATCGTTTTCGCAACCCGCTTTGCAGTTCTGGTAATCATGTGATACCGGGAATCCGAGGCGGACCTGCTCAGCATGTAACTCTACCAGGTTGGTATTCATTAAACGAATGTCGAAGATGTGAACCATGTTGATCTGATAGGGATTCCTATCATGGTAGTCTTGGATCCATCCAAGATCCATCTGACGCTGGAGGGCCTCTTGTACAAAAGAGCATCCCTGTTTGTTTACCGAGCAAGTCAGACAAGAACTGTAATCATGCTGTGGCAGATTATGATACTGGCTTTGCCTAGAATGCATCGCCACCAAGTTGACATTCATTGCACGGATGCCGTGGTTCTGAATGACGTTGGAATTTGTGTAAACCATGTTAACTCCACGAACTCGATGCTCTTGGATCCATCCGAGATCCATCTGTTCCTGTAGGGCTGATTGCACCACAGAACATCCTTGATTGCTTTTAGAGCAGATATCACTCTGATGATAATTATGAGGTGGCACATGGCCATATCCACTCTGTCTACAATGCATCTTGACCAAATTGGTTTTCAATAAGAGTACATCGTGAATTTAATAGACTTTGTTAGACTCTCCCTCTATCAGATTGACTACAGCCTTCTCGTGTTGAGGCAGCGGGTTCGTGAGAACATTGGGATTTGTATCCTTGAAAGATAAGACCCCACTCCTAACAAGCTTTTGCACGTCGGATTTGAAATTGAGACAGTTCTCTATGTTATGCCCTGGTCCTCCTTGATGGTAAAGGCATGTCTGGTCCACCTTAAACCAAAAAGGTGGATTTTCTGGTACTGCAAGAGGGGATTTAGTCTAGATGTGCCCCTTGGCCAGTAGTAACGGAAATAGTTCTGCGTATGATACGGGTATAGGATCAAATCCTGGTGGCCGCGTTGTACGGTTTTTATTGTATGGAGGACGAGCCTGCTGAAGAGGCTGTTGTGTCCTTTGCTGGTATTGCTGTTGATTAGGTTGGCTCTGAGCAACCTGAGGTTGATACGTAGGAACAAGCGCAGGGTTGATAGCAGGAGTTACAGCTGCTACTGGTTGGTACCGTCGCCTTTGCTTTCCGAGAGAGATATTCCCAATATCTTGCTATTTTTTCTTAGGGAGAGCACTACCGTATCTCTTTGTACTACTTGATGATCCAGCGTCTTTTATTAGACGTCCTTCTTGAACAGCTTCCTCGAGACGTACCCCCATACCGACCATTTCGGTGAAGTCACTGGGCGCACTGGCAACCATTCTGTCGTAGTAAAATGAGCTTAAGGTTTTTAAGAAGATTTTTGTCATCTCTTTTTCCTCAAGAGGTGGACAAATTTGGGCGGCAATTTCACGCCATCTCTGAGCGTACTCCTTAAAAGTTTCCTTGTCCTTTTGTGACATCGATCTGAGCTGATCTCTGTCTGGTGCCATGTCCAAATTGTATTTGTATTATTGGAAGAAGGCAGTGCCAAGATCTCTGAAAGTGCTGATCGTAGCACGGTTTAAACCCATGTACCATTTTAAGGTGGCACCAGTTAAACTATCCTGAAAGTGGTGAATCAGTAGATCCTGATTTTTTGTCTGAGCTGACATTCGCCCAGCGTACATCACTAAGTGACTCTGAGGACAAGAATTACCCTTGTATTTTTCAAAGTCGGGAACTTGGAACTTGTGCGGAACTTTCACATTGGGGACCAGACAAAGGTCTGTAGCGTCCTTTCCAAATAAATCCTGACCGCGGATGGCTTGCAGTTCCTTTTACATTTCCAGGAACTATTCCTGGAACTCGTCCATCCTATCGAACATAGTTTCCTTTCTACCAGAAGGTATCTGTGGAATATGTCCTTCCGGGACAGTGTGCACCACAAGGGGTGGTACCGTTACTACGACAGTGAATCTTGGCGTTTCCCGAAGTTTGTAACCTTCAGGAGTCCTCAATATGCCTTTGGCATCCTCGCTTTCCCGAAGTTTGTAACCTTCAGGCCCAGCGGCTTCTGCTGAAGTTTTCGGATCTCCAGTGATCGGCGGAACATATCCTTCTGGGATATAGTTAACAGGCATGCCCCAGGGACGATCTTTCGGCATTTTGTACCTAGGATCATACTTCTCCACTATGGGCGTTGAGGTGATCTCTGAGATCACAGTTCTTTGTAGCTGAGCTTCCGCCATGGCTTGCATGTCGTTACGAAGCTTTCTCATATCCTCTCTTAGAGCGTCGATCTCTTCTTTCAACTCTCTGTTCTCTTCCTCAAGATTATCCATCTTTTTCTGACGATTGACCCGAGTATTGTACGAATGAGACAGTTTGACTCTAGAACCGAGACACAAACGTGAGATTCGTAGGTAAGGAGAATATGTGATGTGAGAATGATGAATGCAATGATTAAGTGTTTTTTTTTGTTTAATCAAAATAAACTTCAACAATTAGATTACAAATATCAAACAGTGGGGAAACCCCATTTTATTGAATTCAAAGGATTGCGGAAATGAAAATACAGTAGATTACAAGGTACGGAAACAGAAACCTAAGCTAATGGGTCCCGAGCCCTCCCTGAGGAGAAACCGGGTACTGATTTTTGCACTTTCCTTTTCTTGGACCGGGGCTCTTGGGCCGTTGTCGGGTTGTCGTTCCTTTGCCAGGTGAAAGGAGTGAGCAAATTCCTTTGGCCATCCTGATTTTCTACAGCATGCTGCTCCAAAATTTCAATCAGAGCATCTTTATCCTTCAGTAGTTGCTGTATTTTGATACACTCCACATTGAGGGTGCGATACTTGTTCTTCCAAGACCTTCTCTCCCGCTGAACTTTGTTGAGAGTAACCTGGAGTTTTTCCATTTCAGTCATGAAGTACATGACGGACTCCCTTGGCGGAAGAACTTTGTGACGAGGATAAGGCATCTTTAGCTTGAGAGCTCTAGTTTGTACCCAGTGGAGGTAAGGCTCCACCGAGACACAGTCCGGTTTTCCTAGAGACTCTCGTCCTTTCTTATGAACATGTTTCTAAGCGTACACTATTTCCATCTTTAGTGCTCTGTCATTTTCTCCTTCTTTGAAGAAAAGACCTTCCAGATGAGCATTCCGCGGGACATGCCTCATCGGGTATCCAAATTGAAGACGAACCAACACTGGATGGTAATTGATTCCTCCCTTAGTTCCTATGAGGGGTACGTTGGGGAAGTTTCAACAACGGTCAATGATCCTAATTCCCTCATAAATCCTATTGTACTAATCTATGTCAGAGTTGGTAAGAGACATAATTCTCTGCGACCAACGTAAAGTATTCTTTTGATCCCAAAAAGCAGCAGACTTAGGCAAATGGGAGATAAACCATTTGTATAGAAGAGGTACACAACATGTGATCTCCCCTCCGATGTACAAATTCCCTAACTGTACAGAATGATAAGCGTCTGCGAGCAAAGTCGACACAGGGTTTCTGATGAGAAAAACCTTAATGGAGTTGATATCGACGAAGTTATTGATGTTGGGAAACAAAAATAACCCGTAGGTGAGTAAAACAAAGATGCTTTCAAAAGCATTCACGTTCCCTATACTAGCGAAATACAGGGCCTTCTTTGTCAAGAACTGGGCTAACAAACCTTGTATGCCACCCTTAGTGGTCATGTGAGTCCTGACCTCTGATTCGTCCAAATAAATTGCTCTTGCAATGGTCTGATCCTTTGGAATTTCTTCCAGTCCAGAAAAAGGAGCTCGATCAGTGATGTGTAAATCAATCAGATGAGAATATTCCTCCAGCTTTGGTGCGAGCTGATAATCCGGGAATGTGAAACAGTGATAGATCGGATCGTAAAACTGAACGAGTGCATCCATGATTATTTCAATTACTTGAACCCTTAATAGAGATAGCAAACCTCCATACTTGGCTCTGAAAGCCTCTTGGTTCGTGATCATTCTCGCCAAACCTCTCAAATCCTCTAGTTTTGGAACCTTGAAGGTATACTTATGAGTTCTCCTTCTACCGAAATCCATGAGCGCAATCTTTTTCTCTGACATTTGCAATCATTGTCTTAGTTTATTTTGAAAAAGAGAGACTAGAAGAGAAGATTTCTTTTGTTTTAATGTTATTTAAATGAATGCATGAATGCAGCATACAAAAACATAGAAAAAACATGGGGTCAAAAGGTCGGTGTCATGGAGTCAAGGCTCTACCTGTCCCAAAGGTTTATACTAGTGATTTTTGTACCTGTCTCTCAACATCATCAACTCTTGTCGAGAAAAACACCAGCGGGCCGGGAACCGTGCTAGGTGGTGTTTTTTGAAGAGTCCTCAGAAGAGGGTGGTATCGCGTGACAACCATTTCCGATAGCTTCCGCACCACTAAAGGGGTTTTTCCTAGGCGTATACTCAATCTTTCCACATGCGGCATCACACGCATTCCCATTAGCAGAAAAATAAACACATATATCAATTAGGAAAAGCAGTATATATATTCGTCCCAATGTCCTATACTTTTAAGAGCTATGAATCCTATGTTCCTGACAGAAAATGGCTCCCCGACGGAGTCGCCATTCTGTGGTTCCTTCCCAACTTTTAAAGGTTTTGACCTAAGATCCTAGTGAAGTAAAAAAAAAAGTCCTATCCCCAGTGAAGGTATTGCCAAGAAAAGTATTTGTCCAAAGTTTTCACCTTAGATTATAAGAACGAGAAGAATAGGGCCCCACGGTGGGCGCCACTTTTCTGTAGCGAGCGAAACTGGACGTGGTTCTTAAGCACTGTCGCTCTTTAGGGTTACTACAGTTCGATTCATTTTTTATCCTATTGAAGCTGATGAAGGAAGGGAAATAGATGTCTCCAATTAACCCTGCTTGCATACTGAGTTTAAACAGCGGTCTGTTAGGTTACGGATGCTATATGGTAATGAGGCTTTTTCTTCTTACTCTTTTTTCCGAGATTGAAAACATTGGACGGTTCATGGGTAGGATGTTTAGGACTGAGGGTATGGGATTTTGAGTTTTTGTTTAGTGTGCTCGCTAAGATTTTTCTTTCAATCTTATGCCTACGTATTCCCGTTTTCTGAAACAGGGAAATCAGAGCGATCGTAGTTCCTCCTATGCTATGGGAGGAAATGGTGTTTTGGTGTCTTGTTCAAAGCCCAAGACGTGAAGCGAAAGGTGATTTGTATCTTGTTCAAAGCCCAAGATGTGAAGCTAAAGGGTCTATTTGTATCTTGTTCAAAGCCCAAGATATGAAGCTAAAAGGTTTTGTCTTTGGAGAGAACTTATCATCTCTAAAGGGGTCTGTTTGTCACAACTGTTGAGTGACTGGTTATAAAGGAGAATTACTTTAACTGGGATATGTGAATCTAGCAATGCCATAATTTCCTTTATAGGGGATTTTAACCTGAAGGAGAAGACTTTAACTCAGTGTAGAGCAATGCCATCTTTCCTTAGGAATTTCTCATGCTAAAAGAGGGACAGTGGCGTGGATGTAAATAATCCAGAGGCTTGCCGCTTACAGCGATTAGATGAAAGGAGTTGTTGATGTTTTTATCCTGTAAACAAGGCACAGTTTTGATGCTAAAAGGTTGATTGGCTCAACCGGGGTTTCCTTATACAAAGCCTAAGAGGAGGCTATTGGCCCAACAAGAGGGTGTTTTTATGTGTGTCTCGTACGAAGCCCGAGAGAGAGGCTAAAAGGGTTGACTCAACAAGAGAGTGCTTTGTATCTCGTACAAAGCCCGAGATGGAGGCTAAATGGATGAATGACTCAACAAGAGAGTCCTTTTTGTATCTCGTACAAAGCCCGAGATGGAGGCTAAAGGTGGCTATTTCAGTTAAGTGACAGGTCTAGTATGTTGGTTAAAAGAGAAAATCAGTTCTTATATGGGTAACATTATATTCATGGATTTGATCTGAGGATCGGGATTATTTCCTCTTCTTTAAGGAAACGGGGAATCCACAGGGTTTTGAGACTGTCCAAGTCTACAGGTTTTATCTTTTGTACTATGCTTAAGGAACAGTAGTAGTAGGATCTAGACTCTTTGAAAGACTGCTCTATTAAGATGACTAATTTCTGTTCCTATACCTCTAGGAGGTCGTCGGGACAATTTTTACGAAGCCCAAGAGGAGGCTGGAATCTTTTAAGAAGTCGAGGTACAATTTGTACGAAGTCCAAGAGGAGCCTATCATTCCCGGAGGAAGAAATCATTTATACGAAGCCTAAGAGGAGGCTGTGAATACTTCTAAGAAGCCGACGAGTCCTTGTACAACGCCCAAGAGGAGGCGGGGATGCTTTTAAGAAGCTTGTGGGTCCCCAAACCCCGAGAAATTCAAGACAGGCTATTCACAGAGAATAGATCAAGCCAGGAAAGTCCGAGAATTTGGAAGAAACTCAAGAGATGCCATTCACGGAGAAAAGATCATCTCTGGGGAGTAGAGTTTCTTTGATAATTTCTAAGGGTGACAGTCTGTGAAAGGGTTTACCGAGAATGCTGCCTTTCACGTCTCCATATTGTTTAACCCCAAGAGGAGGGAAGACTGTGTCTGGTAATCTTATGGGGATCTAGTTTTACCTATTTAAGAGTGATCAACAGGGCTTAGTGCTAGACGTAGTTGTCGGGGAAACTCTAAATAGCTATACTATTATTACACAGATGATATGAGTTTATGAAAGGAGACTTACAGTGAAACAGCCCCACAATACAGTTATATACATATGAAAGCGGTAAATGAAAGCGTATAAACACTTACTCGGTTGTAGAGCTTCCATGCTGTTTTGTTAGTTGTTCAACAAAGAAAGATTGAAAACAACAGTATATTTCAAAATCAAAGTAGAAAGTGATTTGAAAGAAAAATTGGGGCTTATAGCTCAAGGAGAAGCCCATGATTTTTACCAATGATCGCACCATCATTTTGTACAGAGGGGCTTATACAAATGACTGAGGCCAAAAAGGTTTTCTGTACAAAGGGGTGGGTCTTACACTCTCTCAAGAGGCCCAAAAGGTTTTAAAGAAAAAGAGTGGGGCTTATAACACGAGGGTATGCCCAGATGATTTTTCGTTTAAAATGGCGATCGCGCCGAGATTTTGAAAACGCAGTGGGTCTTATACAATGACTGAGGCCCAAGATAATTTGGTTTACAAAAGGGGTTGGGTCTTACACTCTAATAGAGGCCCGAAAGTTTTGAATGAGTCTTATAGCTCGAGGAGAGGCCCAAGGTTTGTTTTTCAATGGACGATGATCGCGTCAAACGTTTCTTTTAACGCATAGGGACTTATACAATATCTGAGGCCCAAAATTGTTTTAGTTAAATAGGGATTGGGTCTTACACTCTATCAGAGGCCCATGAGTGTTTGAAAATGATTGATGAGGGTGAAAATCAAAGAAACCCTAATTTATTCTTTTAAAAGTAAATATTAAAAGAAAATCAAGGAAAAATACCAAATGAATTTGAATAAACCACTTGTGATTTTTGTTTAAGGTTTGAAAAATGAAGTTTTAATCACAAGAGATATTAAAACTCACTTGGTCTTGATTTTTCAAGATGAATGTTCATTTTAAAATGTTTAAAAACAAATAAAAATGAATTTATTCACAAAAATACTAATTATATTAAATCAATAATATAAACTTAATTTTTTTGTGGAATAAAATATTTCAACATTTTTGTATTTTTTGCAAAAAGAACCAATAAAAAATAATTAAAATTGAAAGAGTTATTAATTTTCCAATTAATTAATAAAACATAAAATATTGAAAAAAATGGCAAAATATGAAAAAACACAAAATGGCATGGGTGGGGTTTGAACCCACGACCTCAAGGTCACAAGGTGTGCGCCTTACCACTGGGGTGGTGATACATCCATTGTTTGAAGTGAAATCACAAATATACAAGTCATGCCTTGGTTTTAGGCCTGGCCCAAGGCAAGGCAAGGCAAGACAAGTTTTGGCTCAGAAACATGAAGGTGATAACTTTCTCAATTCTTAATGGTTTGAGACAAAATTTATATGCACATGGACCAGAATTTCACAAGGAATCCAATGGTGGTGGTAGTTTTTTCAGATCACACTCCCTCCTCAAAACCCGATAGTGGTTTCGAAAAAAAGCCAATAATTGCATTTTCTATGCTACACTTTGATACAGGCATGAATTACATGATCAATTGGTTCAAACACAACATATTTAACATGTATGAGGTGTGCATGATCAGTGGACTTCAAAGCATTGCATATTTTGGAAAGTTCAAGTCATGAGGCTTACCTCTTTTTGAGCTTTTTGGAGTTTTTATGCAATCTGTCAAGCCTCTTGTTCCAGAAATTATTTGATGCTTTAGACACACTCAAATAATCCCTTAGAAGCTTTTAGGATGATTGGAATCAGCTGGTACCTGCAAAAACACAAACTGGCCCTTTCTTGCAAAAGGGGTTAAAAGTGACCAAAATGGCAACTCTCTCAAATGGTGTTCCAGATGGGGGGAACCATTTGGGAAAGTTCAAGGATGATACTTGGAGTGTGTTTGAGGTTTTATCTGGTTTGGAAAGTGACTGAATCAAGACATGGCTTGAAAAATGCACAAAGAGCCTATTTTGAGGTTTTGAGAGGTGACTTTGTGATTTTGTGATTACAGGTCACTTGTGAGAGTTTGGATCACCTACATATGATGTTTATGAAGTGTGTGTGTGATTGGTTTGATTGAAAAAGCTCTCAAACTCAAAAACTCAGAGTTACCTTGCTAAAGAAGGCATTTTTGCCAAGAAAAAGGGATTTTGAGGAACGCATCTGTTTGATAGCTTTGGTGTACTCAAACTGAGCACAAATGAGCTATATTTATAGTAGAGCAAGTTTGTTTTGGGATCAATAGTGAATGGCAACTGCAGCAGAGGTTTGGCCAATGTTGGCAAATGAAAATCCAAGTCTCCTCTAGCCATTGACTAGAGGTTAGAGCACAGAGCTTTGATTCCCTACTTGTTGGAGGAATCTTTACTGAATTCAGTTGCAAATGTGTCAGTCCATGCCACCTCTAAGCATCTATTAAATGCTCTAATCCAAAATTGGAGTCTTGTCCCTCTTTTAGGCAATTCTAGGTTTGGCATACTACTTCTTGTTCCAAGGACTTTGGAGGCTTGGCTCAGTAATTGTCCCCTTTAGATTTGATCCTCAGATGTGTCCAAGATGATGACAAGGCTTGAAATAGGCTGATTTTGGCAAATCGACCTAAAATGCAAAATTCTGCCTTGCCTTGGCAGTTTTCAGCAAGGCATTTTGCCAATACCATAACTCTTAGCTCAAATTGAATTTGGTGATGTTCTTGGCCATTTTGGAAAGCCCTTATATGATACAACAACTGTTTGATCATATTTGGTTTTGATACTTTTTGGATCCAAGTGAAAAATGTCCTTACATTTAGAAAAAAGTGAAGGCAGATTCTGACTTAGTGAAAATTTCACTAAGTGTTGGAAAAAAGTGACATTTTCACTTTTTGTGATTTTGATCAATCCATAACTCAAAATCCATGAAGAATTGGAAAAGGTCTAGTTGAAGTTTTTGTAGAGGGCCATGAGATCTACAAATCAAGCTTTGGATGGGGAAAAATGGTGTTGTGGTTTAGGAGTTATGATCCTCAAAGTTGGTACCCTTGCCACTTTGTTCATAACTTAGAAAATTTTCTAAGTTTTTTATGGTTACCCCTTTTATAAGTTATCCCACTTTATTTGATTTTTCTTGATGAATGATGATTCAAATCATACATTAACATCATTTTAGGGTTAAAAATCCATAATTGTGAAAAATCTCAAAAAGTCAAAGTTGACTTTTGTGCACAGTTGACTTTTTATAAGATGAATTCCAAACTGTGCAATCCTTTAGGAAATCATGTACTTGACCTAAATCAAACTTGATGGACATGTTCCATGGGTGTTATAGGGTATATTGAATCATGTCTTAGGGCTTGGGAGCATGTCCTGGTCAAAAGTCAAAGTTATAGTTGACTTTTCCCGCGAAACCCTAACCGTGGTTCAGATGAAATTGAAACTTGTTGCTCAAGCTTCTTGGATCAATCCATTGTTAAAAATGGACCAATGTGGTGTACTAGGGATCCTCAAATCCTATCTTGAGGTCTTGGCTCATGATTTGTCCCAAAAGTCAACTTCGGGGTGAATTAGGTCAAGAAACCCTAATTCCTGATTTTTTTTATGATTGCATCCCCTGAGGCAAAATTAACTCGATGATTGGGGTCATGAGGTTCCATGGAGCATATTAGGTCATGTTTTGAAGTATTGGCTCATGCCCAGAGGAAAATTTCCATCTGGAGGCCCTAGTCAACCAAAACTCTAATTTGGTGACACTGGCGATCTTGAGGCTTGATCCGCCTAGAAGGGAGCAACCTTGTACTTAATCCTTGAAGTGGGAGTCCTTTTGATCCATTGTGGATGTTTGAGAACTTTAGACAAGTTGAAGATCATGTCATTCCTTGATTGATCCTTTGTCTAAGAACTCAGAGAGGGCTTGAAACCCTAATTTTGATTGTAGTGAATGCTCACCCATCTTTGGGAGACTAATGAGGCATAATGATACACCCATATTGTGATGATGATTTGCACAATGATGGGAAATCTTAGTGGTCAAAATTTGGGGTATGACAAACAGGCATCAAGAGACCGTGCTAAGTAATAGGGAAGCATCCTTTTAGAAGTTAGATATGCAACCTGGTCAAATATACAGCTAATTAGCATTAAATTTGAGATCTAGTGGGGATTTCTTTGAAAATATGTTAGATAGTCCTAGAGATGAGGAAATTGAAAACAAAGTCAAACAAGAATGTGAGTTATTCGATGAAGGGGGAGTTGAAGTAACCTTTACCCTGTTCATAAAGATTACTCAAATCAATTTCTAGATAATCAACGGGCAGCAAGAAAGCTTGCAAAGAGACATGGAAGCATCCTTTGAGAACTTAGCTATGCTAATTGGTCTAGTATCTAGCCAATTAGCATTAAAATTGAGCTATAGTGGGGAGTTCGATGGGAAAATTTTAGATAGTCCCAAAGATAAGGGAATTGAAAGAGAATTCAAACAGGAGAAGTTGACAAAGAGAAAGAAGAAGAAAAGTGCACAACACCTGATAAAGAAATAGAAGCAAGAATAAAAGAAGCAGAGGTGAAATAAATATTTGGGAAAAGAGCAAGAATGCAAGATGAGGATTGTATATTTTTGGATGAAGCTCCAAATCCAATAATTTATCTAGAAGTAGATATCCAACAACAAGATCTTTAACAAATGAATATCCGTAATTCTAATAATAATGTTGATCAATGAAGAGAAATAAATATAGTATTGGATGAGATTAATGCCTTGTTCGATACTATCAAGCTGAAGAGAATATGGAAGAAAAGCCTTAAATTCCTTGAAGTGATGGAATTCTTACCAAACAAAAGGAAGAAAAATGATGATGTGTTTTTTCATGTCATATATCCCGCCCTAACATAAAAGTCGAAAGGTCAAGCTTAAGACCTTAAAGAAAAGCTTAATGGGAGACAATCCATCCGATAAGATTTTATTTCATTTGAAAATTTTAAATTTAAATTTATATCAATTAATTGTTTTTGTTTTCTGGCATGTCTCAATTAGGAGCAGTAGGACAAAGACTTGAGAAATGGATTGAAAGAAGAAAGAGAGACTAAAAACTCTCTCTAATCCTATTATTATTTTTTCTTCTAGTCTATTTACAATTTCTAGTGTTGTTGTTGATGTTTCAGACAATGGGTCCAAAGCGAAGCCGCTCCTCTCGAGCATCATCATCAATAAGAATAGGGAAAAGTGGACCAAACAGAACCAAGACTTCAACAACACCATGCAAGACATGCAATACTTTTTCCGCTCCAATGACATGTTAATTTGGAGTTTTCTAAATTAGTATTAATTTCTGTGATTCCCTTTTATGTCCAACAAGTCAAAATAGAGTATTAGCTACAATACTTGGTTCCCATTTGTATCAATAAATTTATGTTTGTCTTTAATAAACAAGTTTGTTGCTACTGTTTCTTTCA
This sequence comes from Lathyrus tuberosus, assembly GCA_022829125.1. Classification (NCBI taxonomy): domain Eukaryota; kingdom Viridiplantae; phylum Streptophyta; class Magnoliopsida; order Fabales; family Fabaceae; genus Lathyrus; species Lathyrus tuberosus. Next base: position 17,181,958 of record JALAZF010000012.1, on the reverse strand, counting down.
GATTTACAAAATTGAAATATAAGCAGTGAACAAATGAACCATAAGCATCATAAAAAACAAAGATGATCATCAGGAAAATTCCTTGCGGATTAAGAATTGTGGAAGAAAGGAACAACCGACTACCTTATACTCAATATCCAGATACCTCAACTAGTAAGGTTTGAGCTATATATTCAATTATTTACTTTTCCATCTTATGAGAGTATCCGTATAATTACTATTTTCTAGAATTTGCATTATTTCTAATTTAATTTATTGGTTTGATAAATACACACTGAGGCACTTGTTTGTGGAAAACTATGAACCTTTTCAAACTAACTTGTATATCATGTATATATCCTTCGATAACTACTTTTAGCCTAAGCTCTTTCTTTCGGTGACATAGTCACAATAATTATCCAATTGACATGAAAGATTAAATCTTTCCACTCTCTCTTTAGAGTTAGGTAGAAAATTTAGTTCCTTGGTTATATGCAAAAGAATAAGTTTGGGGTTGCTCTTGGAAGTGAGCAAAATTTAAGTTTGGGGTTGGTGTACTAGAGATTTTGGTCAAAAATTCAAACATAAAAATGAGAAAAATCAAGAAGTCAAAGCAACTTCTTCAAAAAAGAAAATGAGAAAAGCAATTTTTAGCGTGTTCTTTGTTATTTGTGATCCACTCTTATATAAACTTGATATCTGAGTTGGATTGTGTTCAGTGTTCATTTGTGAGCCATTCATGTACCTCTTAGGTGCTTGAATTGGACTGTGTTTCAGTTGTAATCACTCATAAGATTTTAAGAAATAGTGGATTTTGTGTCATTGGAAGTGTGTCTTCCATTGTTCATTGTCATAAGTTTTTATCACTGTTGTGTGATTGAAGCGAAGTGAGAGGGGGTCTCATATCTAGGAGTGTATTAGATAGAAATAGAACGGATAATTATTAGGTGAGAAGATTGTAAACTGGAGGTTGGATACTTGGACTTCAAACTAATACTATTATAGTCAATTTCCTTCCTGACTTGGTAGCCTCCAGATGTAGGTGATGTTACACCGAACTGGGTTAACAATTGATTGTGTTATTTTTTTCCACTCATTTAGAATAACTGCATAAGTGTTTATGTTGTGTTTATGTCCTAATCCCAGTGTTGTGACATCATACTCGACATCTGGTATATGTTTACCAAAATTTCAATTCGAAGGGGTTTCTTCGGCATCACGTTATTCACCAGCACATTATCACAGCGCAGTTCTTCATGTCTTTCTCTCTATACTGTGTGACTATCATTGAGATTATTGTGATTAAGACTGGAATCAGGGTAAAATGCCCTGAATGTGATAAACATGGCATTTGCATTGCATTGCATATCATTTTGCATTTTGTAGTGTGCTTTTCAGGTACTTGTTGCAGGAGATCTCTAACCTTTATTTGGTTTCAGGCATTATAGTTGAGAATCATATTCACCGATACTCAACTCGAAGAAATCAAGCAAGGGTTATGGATCAAGTGCAGAATGATTTGGCTGAAATGAGGGCACGCATGGACCAGTTCATGACTCTCATGACTGGTATGGCACAAACTCAAGAAAGATTGAGGCTTCTGGTCGAGCGTCCAGAGGCCACGCCTGAAGGCAATCAGAATGACAATTCACAGACAAGGGTCACTCCTCCTCCTATTGGCAATCCTCCTCCTGTTGGTAATCTGGGAACTGGAAATGGCAGAAATGCTGGTGTGGTTCAGGAAGATATTCTGGAAGACCAATTTACCCTACTGGATGTTGATGTGGGTAACCCTGGCGATCGAAGGTATGATGAGTTAGCTGAGAAGATCTGGGTCATAGAGTGCAAGAATTCTATGGGTATTGTTGTTACTAGTTTGGGACTGGTATCAGGAGTCAGGATTCCTCCAAAATTCAAGCCGCCTACTTTCGACAAATATCATGGCAATACGTGTCCTCAGACACATATCCAAGCCTATTTTGGGAGGATTTCAGCCCATACAGATGATGAGAAGTTATGGATGCATTACTTTCAAGACAGACTGGCTGGGGCTTCCTTGACCTGGTATATGAAATTGAACAGAGCTGCTGTGAGAAGTTGGAAGGATCTGGCAGAAGCATTCCTAAAGCAATATCAGTACAATATTGACATGGCGCCCAACCGTACTCAATTCTAGGGGTTGTCACCGAATGCTAAGGAAAGTTTCAAGGAATATGCTCAAAGGTGGAGAGAGATGGCTGCACAGGTTCAACCTCCTTTGTTGGATAGAGAAATGGCAGACATGTTTATGGGCACCCTGCAAGGGGCATACCTTGATAGATTGGCGGCTTGTCCATCAAACAGATTTGCTGATATCGTGATTGTTGGAGAAAGAATAGAGAGTCTATTGAAACTTGGAAAGATCCAAGATGTAAGTGGGGCTGGCTATTCTGGGACGAAGAAACCATTTGTTAGTGGCCAGAAAAGAAGAGAAGGTGATACAAATTCTGTATATAGAGGACGAGGCAGAGGACATTCTCAGGGTTACCATCAAGTAGGTGCAGTGACGATCCCGGCACCATCTGTTCAACAACAACAACCACAACAGCAAGCTCAGCAGTAGCAGCAGTAACCTCCTTTCCAGCAAAGGTCTAGACAGAGGGATCGTAAGATTGACCCTCTCCCTATGACTTATGCTGCGTTGCTACCACAGTTACTCAAGTTGAAGTTGGTTGAGCTTCTTACTATGAGACCTCCCGCCACTGGCAACTTGCCACCTAATTTTCATGTTAACGCTCACTACGAGTTCCACTCAGGTGCTCAAGGGCACTCCATTGAAAAATGTTGGGCGTTCCATCATAAGGTGCAAGACTTGATTGATGCTAAAGCGATCAATTTCTCGTTACCTCCTAATGTTCTACAGAACCCCATGCCTGATCATGGTGTGGCAGATGTGCGTGCTATTGAAGACGGAAAGAGATTAAATTTGGTAATGGATATCAGTCAGGTGAAGACTTCCTTGATGGTTGTAAAGGATCATTTATTGAAGGGACAGGTGTTCCCGGGTTGTAATCAAGATTGTTCTGAATGTATGAGTCAAGAGAATGGCTGTGATAAGTTGAAAGTAGGTCTGCAGAATCTGATCAATGATGGTTGGCTACAGTTTGACAGGGTTGTGAAAGATACTGACGAGGTGTCAACTGCGACCATTTATTATACTCCCGCTGAGATTCAGGTTCCTGCAAGTACGACTCCTGTAGCGAGTGTTGTGCCAGAAAGACCCAGTCCTGTTACCATCACGGTGCCAGGACCAGTTCTGTTTACAACTACGAAGGCAATCCCATGGAACTATGGGGCAGACGTGTACTACGAAGGGAAAAAGCAGGAAGTCGAGACATCAGCCAGTTCAAATATTGATAATGTGGGTGGTGTAGGAGGCTTTACAAGAAGCGAAAGATTGTTTGCTCCCCAAACTTTGCACAGTGATAAGGAAGCTGAAGCTGCGGCAAAAGCTAAAGGAAAACAAGTGGTTGAAAGTGTGCCTGTGCCTGAAGCAGAGACAAAGATTGCCTTCGACAACGAGGTGAAAGAGTTCATGAGGATAATAAAGAAAAGCGATTATAAGATTGTCGATCAACTGAACTAGACGCCCTTGAAAATCTCAATCTTGTCATTGTTGATGTGTTCTGACGCGCCCCGGGAGGCTTTATTGAAAGTGTTGAAGAGAGCATATGTTCCATAAGAAATCACTGTTAATCAACTTGAGGGTGTAATTTCCAATGTCAATGTCAGCCACGGATTGGGTTTCACAAGCAGAGATTTGACGTCTGAAGGGAGAAACCACAATAAGGCTTTGCACATTACAATGGAGTGCAGGGGTGCAGTGTTGTCTCACGTGTTGGTGGACACCGGTTCCTCGCTCAATGTCTTGCCAAAGAAGGCGCTAATGAAGCTAGAGGTTGATGGTTTGATTTTAAGGCCCAGTGAGTTGGTTGTCCGAGCGTTCGATGGAACAAAAAGATCTGTGTTTGGTGAAGTAGAATTGCCCGTGCAAATTGGACCGCAAGTGTTCAAATCCACATTTCATGTGAGGGACATACAGCCTGCGTATAGCTGCTTATTAGGCCTCCCTTGGATTCATGCAGCCGGGGCTGTTACATCCATCTTACACCAAAAGCTGAAATACGAGTTCGAGGGACAAGTTGTGACAGTGTGTGGTGAAGAAGATATTTTTGTTAGCCACTTGTCCACGTTCAAGTATATTGAAATGGATGGGGAAATTCACGAGATGCTTTGCCAGTCATTTGAAGCGGTGAATATTGACAACGTGCCTAAATCTTCCCTTGCACCAGAAAGAGCTGGTACATCCATTTCATCCTATAAGCAAGCTGTTGAGGTCGTCAGAGCAGGCAACGCCCAAGGCTGGGGCAAGCTGATAGAGACACCAATGAAGGAGGATAAATTTGGTATTGGCTATCGTCCCTCTATGACTTCAGTTGAAGAGAACAGTAGACCCATCGCTTTCAGCAGTGGGGGAATCATTTACTCAGATCAGTCTTGTGCAGCTATAGAAGACGGTGTTAACAGTGATTGTAACTTAGACAACTGGGTACGCCCACGTGCTCCGGGACAACCATTGCAGAATTGGTCTGTTGAAGAAGTCATCCGGGTTACTCTTCAAACAGAGTAATTTTCTTTGTTTTTCTAACCATAATGCATGTTAAAATCTTGCGCTCTGCCCAAGGCGTATAGATTCATTTGTAGGGTCACCCTGTTTGCATTTGCAATTTTAATCATTAATAAAGGACGTTTCTGCACTCAAATTTCGTTCTCTGTCTTTCATTTTTTATTTTTGCACAAAAAAAATAAAATGGCAATGTTTCGTTTCTTTTTGTTTAAAAAAAAAAAATTCTAAAATAAAGTATGAACCCGTTCGTGCAGACTTGATCCTCCGGATTTCATTGATAACGGTTCTGCTATGGCCATGTATGACTTTGACAAACCGATTTATCAAGCCGAAGAAGGGGATGAGAAGGGCTGTGAACTCCCTGAGGAACTGGCCAGATTGTTAAAACAAGAGGAAAAGACTATCCAGCCTTATCAAGAGACCATAGAGATCATCAATATTGGTACCGAGGATGCTAAGAAAGAGATCAAGATTGGCACCAGCCTGCAAGCAGATGTGAAAAAAGCTTTGACTGAGATGTTGTGTGAATATGTTAATATCTTCGCCTGGTCGTATCAAGACATGCCAGGACTGGATACTGATATTGTTGTGCACAGGCTGCCATTGAGAGAAGAATGCCCGCCAGTCAATCAGAAACTTCGTCGGACTCATCCCGATATGGCCATGAAGATCAAAGAAGAAGTTCAGAAGCAGTGGAACGTTGGGTTTCTTGCTGTGACTAACTACCCTCCCTGGGTTGCCAACATCGTGCCAGTGCCAAAGGAAGACGGAAAGGTGAGAATGTGTGTGGATTATCGAGATCTTAACAAAGCTAGTCCGAAAGATAATTTTCCACTGCCTCACATCGATGTGCTGGTTAACAATACAGCTCAGTTTTCAGTGTTCTCGTTTATGGATGGCTTCTCCGGGTACAACCAGATTAAGATGGCGCCTGAGGATATGGAGAAGACCACGTTCATTACTCAGTGGGGTACATATTGTTATAAGGTGATGCCTTTTGGGTTGAAAAACGCAGGGGCAACGTACCAGCGGGCAATGGTAACATTGTTTCACGACTTGATTCACAAAGAGATTGAATGTTATGTGGATGACATGATCGCCAAGTCGCGAATGGAAGAAGAACATCTGATTAACTTGAAAAAGTTGTTTGAAAGGTTGAGAAAGTTCCATCTAAGGTTGAATCCTAATAAGTGCACTTTTGGGGTGCGTTCTGGAAAGCTGCTGGGTTTCATTGTGAGCGAAAAAGGGATTGAGGTTGATCCTGCCAAAGTGAAAGCAATACAAGATATGCCTGAACCGAGAACGGAAAAAGAGGTTCGTGGTTTTCTGGGTAGATTGAACTACATTGCAAGGTTCATATCTCACCTAACAGCCACATGTGAACCAATATTCAAACTGCTAAGAAAGGATCAAACGGTCAGGTGGAATGACGATTGCCAATTGGCATTCGATAAAATAAAAGAATACTTGCAGGAACCTCCAATCATCATGCCTCCAGTGTCAGGAAGGCCTTTGATAATGTATTTGACAGTGCTTGAAGGTTCTATGGGTTGTGTTCTTGGTCAACATGACGAGACAGGTAGGAAGGAGCATGCTATCTACTACCTGAGCAAAAATTTCAATGACCGTGAGTCCCTGTACTCAATGCTTGAAAAGACATGATGTGCACTTGCATGGGCTGCTAAGCGATTGAGGCATTATATGATTAGGCACACAACCTTGTTGATTTCAAAAATGGATCCTATCAAATACATCTTCGAGAAACCAGCATTAACAGGCAGAGTTGCACGGTGGCAAATGGTTTTGACAGAGTATGATATCCAGTATACTTCCCAAAAGGCCATCAAAGAAAGTATCTTGTCAGACTATCTTGCGCAACAGCCAATTGATGATTACCAACCCATGAAATTTGATTTCCCTGATGAGGACATCATGTTTCTCAAAGCTAAAGACTGCGAGGAACCACTCCCGGAGGAGGGGCCAGACCCTGAATCCAAATGGAGTTTGATGTTTGATGGAGCTGTCAACATGAATGGGTGCGGAGTTGGAGCAGTTCTTATCACGCCGGAAGGTGTTCATATGCCTTTCACTGCCCGAATAACTTTCGAATGCACCAACAATGAAGCAGAGTATGAAGCTTGTATAATGGGGATTGAGGAGGCGATTAATTTATGAATTAAGACCCTTGATATCTTCGGTGATTCAGCATTGGTAATCAATCAAGTGAAAGGGAGTTGGTACACGCACCAAGCAAATCTGGTTCCGTATAGAGATTATACAAGGAGATTGCTGACGTTTTTCACAACAGTGAAGTTGTACCATATTTCTCGAGATGAGAATAAGTTTGCTGATGCCTTGGCTACTTTGTCTTCCATGATCAAAGTGCAAAGATGGAACCATGTACCTAAGATTGAAGTATCTCGCCTTGACAGACCTGCATTTGTGTTTGCGGTTGATGCAACGTCTGATGACAAGCCATGGTTTCATGACATCAAGTGTTTCTTGAAAAGTCAAGAGTACCCGCCAGGGGCATCCACCAAAGATAAGAAGACGTTGAGAAGGTTATCTGGTAGCTTCTTCTTGAATCAGGATGACATGTTGTACAAACGGAATTTTGACATGGTTCTGCTCAGATGCGTGGATAGACACGAAGCAGACCTGTTAATGCAGGAAGTACATGAAGGCTCTTTCGGTACCCATGCCAGAGGTCATGCAATGGCTAAGAAATTATTGAGGTCAGGGTATTATTGGTTGACAATGGAAGCAGATTGTTGTAAGTACGCCCACAAGTGTCACAAGTGCCAAATTTATGCAGACAAAGTACATGTTCCTCCAAATCCATTAAGCGTCATGTCATCTCCTTGGCCCTTTGCAATGTGGGGCATTGATATGATCGGGAAAATTGAGCCTACTGCTTCAAACGGCCATCGTTTCATTTTGGTCGCCATTGATTATTTCACTAAATGGGTAGAAGCAGCATCTTATGCCAACGTCACTAAGCAGGTGGTAGCTTGTTTCTTGAAACGGGATATCATTTGTCGCTATGGAGTGCCCGAGAGAATCATTACTGATAATGGTTCTAATCTGAACAACAAAATGATGGCTGAGCTGTGCCGGGACTTCAAAATTGAACACCACAACTCTTCTCCGTATCGCCCGAAGATGAATGGCGCTGTGGAGGCGGCTAACAAGAACATTAAGAAAATTGTGCAGAAAATGGTGGTCACATATAAAGATTGGCATGAGATGTTACCATTTGCTTTACATGGGTACAGAACGTCAGTACGCACGTCCACTAGGGCAACACCATTCTCGCTTGTATATGGTATGGAGGCAGTACTACCGGTCGAAGTGGAGATTCCATCCCTCAGAGTCATGATGGACGTCAAGTTAGACGAAGCTGAGTGGGTTCGCACCAGATTTAATCAGTTGAGTCTTATTGAGGAGAAACGACTGGCAGTTGTATGTCATGGGCAGTTATACCAACGGAGGATGAAGCAGACATTTGACCAAAAGGTGCGTCCTCGGGTTTACAAAGTGGGAGATGTGATACTCAAAAGGATCCTTCCTCCAAGTACAGATCACAGGGGCAAATGGACTCCCAACTATGAAGGTCCATTAGTGGTTAAGAAGGTCTTCTCGGGCGGAGCCTTATTACTTACAACCATGGACGGCGAAGACTTTTCATCCCCTATCAACTCAGACGTAGTCAAAAAATACTTCGCATAAATAGACCCGCTGGACAAAAAAAAAAGAAAAGTCCAGGCAAAAAAGGGCATCCCGGAGAACCACAAAAACAGAATAAAAAGGTTCGGGCAAAAATTAGGGATAAAAAAAAAAAAATTTACACCCGGTGAGTTGAAAATCCGCAAGAACAACTCAGGCAAAAAAGGGTATCCCGATGGATTGAAAACCCGAAAGGGCGGTCCATGCAAAAGAGGGATTTAAGCGAACGACTACGGCCTGAGTTATCTGTACTCCACCACCGTTTCAAAAACTGACATTCCAAAGGGTAGGAATCAGTCTGATCATTCCTCAGAAGGCAAGGTCGGGGAGTTTTGAAGACATACTGGCCATAGCAGAATTGAAACTCAGTGGAATGCCGTTTTCACATTGCCATTAGGATAGTTTCTTTTCTCAATTTTCAGCAATCACCTCTTTCCAGGGATTGCTTCCTGATGTAATTGCCTATTCTGGGATTTTCTTCAATAAATTGAATTTCAGTAAAAAGCTTCTTATTTTGTTTTACTGCTTTGTTTGCAAAACGTTTGAATTTTTTATAAAACATTGCATTTGAAAACATGGTGGCTTTACAATAACACGCTCAGAAAAACATTTAAAATTACTTTGAATGTTGAACAATCCTGGATGGTGGATTCAAACCACGCAATATTCTGGGGCATGTGTGTGTATTCTTTTGTTGCAGGTAACAGATCCAGACGATTTCAAGCACAAGTGTCATTTCTCCTAGACGAGTAATCACTTATTCCCACGCAGAAGACTGGGGCAATCATGTTCAAGGAAGAGTCCACATGTCACCTTTTTGTCACAACATTTATTGATTGAGTCCACCATTCAGTCGGTGGTCGGTCACGACGTTTCGATATCGGTGAAGTGAGTTCAACTGGGTATCGTTTTATCTTATTAAGTCGATTTTCTCATCCAGTACTTCCAACAGCTACAAGCTTTTCTGTGTCGATAACAGTTGCAAGTTCCCCAGTAGAGTTGCTTCGCAGACACCGAAGTTAATGGTCAATCCCCAGTGAAGTCACCAGGAGTTTGAAGATGCTCAATCTTCTGTAAAATCCTCTTATGATGTTTTCTTAAAGCAATCTTGTATCATGGAGCAAAAAGTAAGTTGTTGGCCTTCCCAACCATGGGGCATTTGGAATTTCCCTGGAAGAAGATGTTCCAGATCTATTATCTCTAGTAGAGTTTGAGGACATTGGGTCTTCTGTAAAATCCTCTCAAGAGACGTTCCCCAGCACGAGACGCTTTAAAGCAATTCTCCCCAGCAGAGTTTGTTATAAACTCATCATCCCCAACGGAATCGTCAAACAGAAAGTGCCTAGCGTGGGACATTGTGGCGCCTATCATAAGTACGACGACTTTATTCCTCAGCAGACTACTGTGGAATTGCTTTGGGTTTCCCCAGCAGATCTCTAAGGACTCTTTCCCAACAAGTTGCAGTGGAATGTTATAACCAGGATTTGTATATCCCCGACAGAGTAGCCCTGATTCCCCAGCAAGATCGTATCTCTGATAATTGTATTCCCCACAGAGTTTAGCATTGAATCTTATCAACAATACTCCCCAGCTGAATTATTGTTTTGCGCCCCACAGAGGCTTATTGATCAATAGAATTTATTCCTCAGCAAGGTGATAGTACTTGCTTTCCCCGGCCAGGTTAGCAGGTGGATTCTCCCCGCAAAGGATCTCGGGTTTGATAGATCCTCATGCAGAGTTTTAATGACTTCTCTTCCCTAGCAGGGTGTCATTCAAAGGTTCTCATCCCCAGCGGAGTTACTGTGACCAAAATTCACCCCCGAGCAGATGAAGTAGATCCTGGCAGAATCGTCACTCCCCTCATATTTCAAAGTCCAATTTATTTTTGGCAAGCGTAATAATTCAAAACAGACGGATTGCTCATTCATTCTCCAGCTGAGATATTATCCTTTCAGGAGTCTCTAAGATCAAATCATTGATTATAGATGTCTGACACGGATGCAGTGAGTAATCCAATATTGGAAGTTTTAAAGTCCAACCGTAGATTGGCAAAAGGTCCATCCAAGGGTAGAAAATTCTTAAAGTCCAACCGTAGATTGGCAAAAGGTCCATCCAAGGGTGGAAAATTCTTAAAGTCCAACCGTAGATTGGCAAAAGGTCCATCCAAGGGTGGAAAATTCTTAAAGTCCAACCGTAGATTGGCAAAAGGTCCATCCAAGGGTGGCAAATTATTAAAGTCCAACCTTAGATTGGCAAAAGGTCCATCCAAGGGTGGCAAATTCTTAAAGTCCAACCGTAGATTGGCGAAAGGTCCATCCAAGGGTGGAAAATTCTTAAAGTCCAACCGTAGATTGGCGAAAGGTCCATCCAAGGGTGGCAAATTCTTAAAGTCCAACCGTAGATTGGCAAAAGGTCCATCCAAGGGTGGCAGATTCTTAAAGTCCAACCGTAGCTTGGCACAAGTCCACCCGTAGTGTGGCAAGTCAGTAGTCGTCTGACTCCCTTTAAAAGACTGCAGCTAAGTCCAACCGTAGATTGGCAAAAGACCATCCAAGGGTGGCAAAGCAAGGCAAAGTCCAATTGTAGATTGGCAAAAGACCATCCAAGGGTGGCAATGCAGCTGCAAAGTCCAATCGTAGATTGGCGAAAGTCCACCTGCAGTGTGGCAAGCCATTAGTCGTCTGGCGTTGTACAAAAGACATTGTTAAAGTCCACCCGTAGTGTGGCAAGCCAGTAGTCGTCTGGCGTCGTTCCAAAAGGCAGCCCTTCAGTATTATTCTTGTCATCAGAGTTCTTATACGAGCAGAATTCATTTGGTGTGGTTTATATCCCTTTTCTTCTTCTCCACAGAGTGCAAATTTTCTAGTTATTTTTGGTATTCAATCCCTCCATACCTTGAAAGTCTGACAACAATCGCTGTCATCCATCCAGGTCTACAGTGATTAAATAGGGGCAGCTGTAATACTCCAAAATTTGCCCTCTCATTTCTTCATATCATTTAGCATGAGCTTTCATTTCATGGCATTGCATTCAAGCATAGAAAAAACAAAACATCAAGCGTTGCATTGCATCTTGCATAAGGGCATGTGATCAGTGGTTCTCAGAGGTGTTGATCATCCAAAGCTAAAGAATAAGAGCCAAGTATTTCTCACAAGTCTCAAGGGTCCTTTAAGCCATGTATCATCTCACTTTGATCCACAAGGCATGGGAAGAGGAGAATTCATCAAAAAGATTGGGCAGTGCATTATATCCTACACAAAACAGTCAAAATTAAGGTTTTGGATTCAAGTGGCCTCCTGATGAAATTTTGATTCAAACTTGATCTCAATGTTTTCTACATAATATCAAGTGTCTAAGGATGGAAGATTGGCCATTGATTCATTTCAGAAGAGGCTCAATTGATCAGTTGCTTGATAATCAAGAAATTGGGGAAAAAGTCAACTGTGCAGTGAAAAAGTCAACTCCTAACTTTTTAAGGTCAAATTCATGAAATTTAAGTTATATACGATCATTGGACAAGATTTGATTAATAAATGATGGAGGGATAATGAAAAATCAAGAAATCACAAAACTGCCAAAAATAGAAACTTTGGGGTTTCCAAAAATGGTAAGTTTTGGCCTTTTTAGCACCTCTCTTTGAGTCAGGCTTTCTCAATTTTAAAGCATCAAATAAAAAATCCACCAGGCCACAACAAAAGATCTTGTTTCAAGCTTCAAATCCATATAAAGAACTCTTCCATCGGATCAAAATTGAGGGAGTTATGATCCATTAAAGTTTGACAAAACTAGGTCAAAAACCCAGTCATGGCAAGGCAAGTGCAGGCCCATGCGCCATAATTTTGTCGAACACTTGGTGTGCCAAATGTCCAGCCACTTTTATCAATGATGTAAGCTCCAAACGAAAAAATGTTGAACATCAAAGTTGTTCATCTCAATGTCCTCTTCAACTTTGATGTTGGACATTTTTCCATTTGAGAAAGTTATGATGGGGTTATGATGGTCCCAAGTTGACGTGTTCATGCTGAATTTTCCAAGTCAGGTTGCCATGCCAATCTACCAACTTGCCACACCCATGCACCAGTTCTAAACCATGATGTTTGGAGTCATTTTACACCATCCTACAAGCCTCTATTCAATTCAATTTCAACATCAAAATTATTCTCCTATATCTACTCTTTCATTTGCCACCAAAATTACACATTTCCATTCATTAGAGTGAGAGATATTCATCACCAAACTTCCTTGTTTTAATTGATATTAAACTGCTATAAAATTAGAAAAAATAACATTGTTGCTATTGTTAATTCAAATATTCACATACATACTACACACCAGTCCACTTTCTATTTCATTAAACTAAAAATTTCCTTACATCACCACCATCCACTTTAAACCTGACCATACACTTCATAAACTCACCCACACCATAGCATACCTTCCCAACTCACCTCTAAATGTCATGACTCAGTTAGTTAGAGTATACTCAGTTAACCTCACACCAACTCACTTAACCCACTCAGTTTACCATGGTTAAACACACTTAACCCTAACTATATAAACTAATTTACACACAATTTCAAGGGATCTCTCTCATTTTTTCCACATTCTTAGAAATTATTGTCAATCATTCTCTCCACTTTCTCTCTAATCTCACACATTTCTCACATTTTTCATCACAATTTCTCAAGAAATCTCAAGTTTTTCTCTCACTCTCAAGAGTTCAGATCCGGATTTCTCTCTCGTTTCTTCATCATTTTCGAAGATTTTTGGAGCAGCATCATCTCCATAACCTCCTCTTTCTACTGTATGCATTGGATTTGCTTGAATCCACCGTCGAAAAATCTCAAGTTTCACTCATCACTCCCAAATTTCTACTCCAAGCAAGTATTGGATCTGGTTTTAGCCTTTATTTGGCTTAGAGTGTTTATTTGAAGATCTTGCAAGAAGTTCTTGGATTTCTAAAACAAAAAAGTGCATCTCATAAGGTTAGAGATCTTGAAACTTTTCCTTTAGTTCATCATAATTTTAGAGATTTACAATGTGAAATTAGTAATCATGCATTGCATCTGGAAGTCCTGAAATGATGGCACACCATTGGTTATTTAATTTGGAGTTTATGTGATTTTGTGATTTTTGTGAAATTCATGTTGAATGTGTCACTTTCATGCCATTTTTCTTGATGATAGAATGATATTTTGGAGATTTAATTGGTATATTCATGATCTATGAAGTTTGGGCTTCAGTTTGGTATCTTATTTCGTTAATTTTCATTAAGATTTGATGGAGTTATGTGAGGTAGAAACTTGGAAAAAAAATCTGCGTATTTTTGTGTGTTGTATGAGTTTAATTTTCACTTTGCATGGAGTAATCATGAGGATGATGAGGTGTCTGCGCGGTATTGGTGGAATTCTTGCTTTTAATGATTAATTACAATGATTAATTGGTGATGAATAAATGATTGGTGAGAGAGAGGCCGCGTGTGGCGAGTTATGATTAGTGCGTTTTAATCACTTTGCGACTAGCCAATGATAAGAGGACACCGCATTAATGAACACATGAGTTCTTCACATGATGATTCTTGGTTCTTCAGACGTTCACGTGTGGGCGAGGGTACATTAGGTTGTGTGAGCGTGCATCAGGAGCCGTTGATTTGGGGATCTTAGTTTGATCGTGTGGTTTGAAGGGAAGGTCCATGGAATTGGTTATGCACACATCACCACACGATTTCACAAGCTTAGTGGACTGGTTTAAATTGTTTTTTACACCCCCCTCTTTAGAAGCCCAATGTTTTTAAACTAGGAAATTACTTTGGCTGCACCCCCATTCCAATTCCTTTTGTATTTTGATTTCTTTTCCCTATCTGTTTGGTTTTCTATTTTTAAAAATAGTAAGACATTGCTAAAAATCCTGAATAAATTCATGTGGCATCTTAATACATTAGAATAATTTTTTACAATTTTTCATTCTGACTTTAGTGATTTTAGAGCATAATTCCAAATTTGTCATTTGATTTCTTTTGAATATAGTTCTTCCTTGATACTTACACTTGTACATTTTATTTCTCCCACTTCCCACAACAATTTTTGCTCATTCTTTTTGTATTGGTTAGATAACATACTGTAGCATATGAAAATATTTTGTTTGCATTTTTAACTCACTTTTCTCATGTGTTTTGATGTGCATATTTGGAATTTCTTTGGATGTGTTTCAAAGTGAAGTTGTGAGCTTAATTGAGCATGATTCTTGTTGAATTTTGTGTTGTACTTTTTACATGTGATTACATTATGACTTAATTGATTTTTGTTCTATTTTCACAATTTTTCAAATCCATTTGCTATTTGTTTATGCATGCTAGAATAGGAGCCCTTTTGTGAAGTTTTGTTAACATCATTCTCACATGTTTTAGGTAGGCATTCATGCCATCTTATTAGGATTTGTTTATGCATCTTTTATATGTCATTTGTATGATATTATAGGTCTCCTTTGTTGCATTATAATTCACTTGGGTTTGCATTTGCATTTGGTATGAGTTTGTGCATTCTAATTTGAACTTTGAATTGTTTCTATCTCTCACTTCCTCTTGTGCTATATGAAATTCATGTTTGCATTTTTGTGTGCCATTTAACATGTCTCATTCACATCTCAATAATGCTATGCCACTGCCCTAGGTATGCATTTATCATTTTAACATGTTATGCATCTTTAATGTGTCAATTTGTGCATATATTGGAACATGTTTCACTTCTCTTTTCTTCTACTTCTTCTTATCCCTTCTACTTGAATTCTTTTATCCATGATTGGTGTGATATTTCATATGCTTTATAAGGCATTGGTGACTTGAATGTGATTCTGACCTTGATATTGCATAGAGCATTATGGCATGACCACTTTGCATTTCCATCCATTCTTTATCTATTCTATTCATAATGTAACTCTTTAGTGATTAAGACATTACTTGTACATAGTTGATTTGTGTTTGATGTCTTAACATTAGGGAGTACTCTTATTGTTTAGATTCTTACTTTGATTCATTTGTATCTCTTAAGATCCTATTTCCTTGGTTCTTAATTGATTTGGGCATCACTTGTTGTTTCTTCCTTTATTTCATACTTGTAAATATTGTGAACTAACATTTTCATGTAGGTGCATGGTAAGTAAGTGTGGAGACATAGTTCCACATACACTTCTCTCCTTCATCTTCTCTTATTTCATTTAATCATTCAAATTTGTGTTTGATAAGCATTTACATGCTTTCCTTGAATAACCTCTTATTCACCCCTCTTTAAGATCAACTTAACTTCCATTTTGAAAGTAAGTTGTTTCTTTTGCTCTTCTTCTTATTTCTTTTAGAAGTAGGTTTGTTAAACCACATTAACCATAGGATCTCCAAGCATGCTAACACTAGGGTTTGAGTCTTAGTCTCCCTTATTAGTTTCACCTTTTGCTCCATTTGAGTCACTTCTTCTCTTCTCATAATAAAAGTAAAAAACACTTAATAAAGGCATAACAAATATTGTATTTAGGCCTTTCATGTGGGAACAAGGAGGTGAAGGGTATTCTCTCATTTCTTTGGGAATGTTTAGCATACGTCCCGTCTGGGGACGATGTGCGAGGCATTCAATCTCACATGAGGGACTTAAATACAATGTGAGTTACTAAACACCAATAATCAAAACAATTCTTGCTTAAAAGACAAAAACAAACGATAACGTCTTTCCTTCGGGAATTCTTTTCTCACCTCACTCATTCTCAACGTACGAACGTGCTTCTTCTCGTTCTCTTGCAAGATGGTAACACACTCGGACCAGCGAGCCTGCAACACCTGAGCTAGAACGTTAGTCGTTCCCTAAAAAACACAAACAATTCATCCCTAGTGAGGGGAACTACGTCGCTCTGATTCTCATGCTCCCGATGAAATACGTAGGCAGTGGGGTAGGGCCCATTCGAGCACTTATTTTATTTTCCCTACATTTGTTTATCTTTCTCTCTCCTTTCCTTTTCCAGTTCTCCAGCTAGCAGTTCCTTTTCCAGTATCCTTTCCTTACACCCTTTGATCGAGACAAGCAAGCGTGGATCCCATCGGGTACGATGGACGCGAGGGGGTGCTAATACCTTCCTCTCGCGTAACCGACTCCCGAACCCAGTTCTCTTGGTCGCAAGACCATGCTCTTTCATTTTCCTTCAGGTTTATGCAGTGTTTCCTTTCCCTCTCTTGGGATAAATACACATTGCTGGCGACTCTGTTTCGGTGCCACTTTCGCGTTTGTACTTGGATGAAAATCCCGGGAGCGACAATCATCTCAGTTGAATGATACTTTAGAAAATATGGTTGATCCTAAGACCAATAATGAAGTTGCAATTATTAAGGATGATGACAAACAAGCCAACAAGGGTCCCTCTATCAGAATTCAGAAATATCATCCTAAGGAACTCATCATAGGAAATCCTAATGAAGGGATTATCACTAGATCGAGGGATGTGGTATCTAACTCTTGTTTTATTTCTAAGACTGGACCCAAGAATGTGAAGGAGGCTTTAACTGATGAATTCTGGATCAATGCCATGCAAGAAGAATTAGATCAGTTTAAGAGAAATGGAGAGTGGGATTTATTTCCTAGGCCTGAAGAAACAAATTTCATTGGTGTAATACCCTATTTTTTTACCCCTAAGATCCCATATATCATTTGCATTTATGCATCACAAACAAGATCATACTTGGTTCTCTTGCATTCTTCTATAGGTTTGATTTTGAGGGAGATCACCAAGTACCCCTGTGTTTCTTTCTTGTTTTATATTTGTTTATGTTTACTAACCCTTAATCAAAATGCCAAAAATAAGTTTTGTTTCCTTTTATTTTTGTTGCAAGATAGGTAAGGAAGACGTCAAGGATATCAAGCTTAGTTCCTCAGTATTATTCAGTCTCATTTTAATCAGGAACATCCTAGAGTTTAATAACTTGTCTCTCAAGAAAGTCAAAGGTTCATGTGTTTATTTCCATGCCTTCTTCAACAAGTAAACCTCAAGCCAAGACCAAAGCAATGTAACAAAAAGCAAAATTTTCACATTCTTCACTGGTTAATCGATTAACATCATAGTGTTAATTGATTACACCCTCTCAAAATGGCGCAGATTTGAATTTTTCCAGCATGTAATTGATTACACCCTGGCAGAATGGCTAAAATCAGCAAATTTTCAGTCTTGCAGCAGTTGACACATCATTGCACATGCTTGATTCACTCTTACACCAGATGGAACATTCTAGGGCAGCAAAATATCAGCTACACATTATTCTCTTACATCATCAAAATTAAATTCCACCATACACCCTCATTTCTAGACTTAATTTGAACTAATTGATATTTAATTTGCTACCCAAACCAAATTCCAAGCCTAATTGTGCTCCAAACCTAGACTCTATTTAAAAAAACTCCCTCCATTCCAATCCAACTTTCCAATCATTTTCTCCTTCAATTTTCTGAATTCTCAACATCACATTTGAATTCTCTCTCACTTTTTTTTTTTAATTCTTCACCCATTCTCTCCATTTTTCATCTTCCCCAACCATTACCAAAGCTCTCTCCATTGAAAGTTAACAAGCTTTTCATTGAAGCTTGTTAATGTTTGAGCTAAACCTCCATCGCAACATTTCTTCTTCATCAAGTTTCTGTTGAATCTAAGCTTTGGAGAACATTCTTTGAAGTTAATTGGAAGCAAATCCAGATGTGGTTGGTAATTCTTGGATCTAACTTTGTTTGAGTTTAATTACATCATTCACCATGTAATCTCTTGTGAATTGTGTGTTTCTTGATCCATTTGATTGCATTTGTGTTTGATTGTTGATAATTGCTGGAGTTTTCGTGCTCAATTGCTTACATTATCATTTGTTGTTTGAATGTGGAAGTGATTGTGGAAAACTGATTTTTAAAACTCTGTTTCTGTTGTTATAGCAAATGTACTCGATTAACATCATTGTGATAATCGATTACACCTTCTGCTACGCCCCTGGATCTGTTTTTTTTCATGCTGTAATCGATTAACACCCCTTGGTCAACCGATTATAGCTGCGCAGTAGGAAGTTTTTGGCTTGTTTTGGAACTATTTTGGTTCCTTTTCTTCTTTCTTCCTTTCTCCTTTATTTTGCCTTGAATTATAATGTTTCTTGATTAAATTTCTCTTTAAATTCCATGGAATTTGGGTGTTTTATGAAGTTGGATAAACCTTCGTTAGTTCAAATTTATCTTTAAGTGAATCATTTGATTCATTTTAGGTGCTTTGAATTAATGATAGGTTTAGTGCTTTAATCCACCAAGAAGAGTGATGGAAATTAAAGATGGAATGATCCAAATGTTGTGATTCAATTTGGTTTCCCTTCTCCCCTCTTCTTCTTTTTTTTGGTCAATGAAAATCTTAAATGTCATGAAACTTCTCTTTGAAGTTTTGATTAAGATGATACCACTACCTCTTTTCTTTTAGCGTGGCAAGTTTTAGGAGGGTGACTTACATGTCACTTCTCTATCTTGTATTAGCACAAATAGTTTATTGAATGACCTCCCATAGTATAAGCTTCTTCATAGGTTGTGCTACGATTGCTTAACATAGCGCTACATTTGGCCCCGAAATCGGAAATAAACTTGTTTTTGTAAGAGAGTTATCAATCTCCTACTCTCTATAGTGTGGTGTGAAATAGATTGTCTGTTTGTTATTAAGGGATCTAGTTGGCATACTTGTCGATTTTATCCGAGTTGGAGTCATTCTCTTAATGATGTATGGATTCATGTTTTCGTGCTTATGGTTGAATAGTCGAGTATTCTCCGAAAAGCGACAAATCGTTCTTCATCACTAACACTAACTTACTAACTATATAATTGCACTAACTTTACTTTGTACCATTTAATTTTAGTTTTTTTAATTCTTGTCATTTATTTTATGCCTTTTATTTTTAGCATTTTTATTTCGTATTATCATCTTATTTTCTCTTTGTCCACTTGGACCTTTGTTTATACTTATGCTCTTTTTTGTTTTGTCCACTTGGACCATATTTCTCTTAAGACACTAATAAATACCAAAACACTAAAAAACTTGGTTCACTTAATCTCGGACTGTTGTGACCTTGTGATTGGACCTTGACCTTGGACTTCAGACTTAAATCTAGGATCATTGCCCTATGCTCTTGGAGATTTGAGACCTTGGACCTTTTGTGTTGCCTTTGTCTGTTTGTCTGGAAATTTTTTTTGTGCAGGTGTTGATACTTTGACCTTGTGAAAATCATCTGATGCATGACTCTCCTAATTAGATTTTGACCCTTGGAAAGACCTTACTTTGACTTTGTTATGGCTTAACTTGGGACTCCCTCTATTGGTTTAATTCATCTGGTTATTATGCTTGTGGCTTAAATCCAAAAAGGGAGAGGAATGCTTATGTTGACTTTTTGTCAAGTGTTTGCTCTTTGTGTGGTCAGATCTCTCTTTGTCCTTAGCTTTTATGTTTATGTTTTAGGTTAGTCACTTCTTCTCCTCCGCTTCTTCAATTTCAAAATCTTCTCCCTTTTTCAAAACCTTCTTGTTTTAAAACCATAACCTCTTTCACAATAAACCTTGACTCTTGTCAAGTGCATTTTCAAAAATCTTTTATTTAATAAATGTCAATCAATGTTAAAAATATTTTGACCATTTCAAAAGACATAAAAAAATATTCAAACTCATTCAAACCTTTTGTGCCTTTGTGCACTTTTTCGTTTAAAACTTTTCATAAAGATTAGACATGAGTCATTTTCATAGTTGAGATGTAATTCTCCTATTCCCCATAGTATTTAAGATGTTGACATTTTCAACTTAGATGTTTAGTGATAGACTTGTTGATTTTTATCTAAGCAAAAATCCTCCATCTTAAGATGATGCAAATGTTGTTTTCTTATACTTGTGGGCGGCTAGTTGTAGTTTTCTCCTTAAAATGACGACTTGTATTTTCATTTAAAATCAACCAAAACAAACCATTTTTGCTATTTGTACCATGAACTATGAGGTTTTGATCTTATATTGCACTTTGTGGGTACATAAGCGTGCGGCTCAAGAAGTATCTCCAAACACAAAAATCTTTAAAAATACTTCTCTTCTCATATCCCCAATCTCATTTAAAACAAACTTTTCAAAACCAAAAAGCGTAGATATTTCAAAGGGTTCCTATAGAGTACTATAGATGTTTTGGGTGTTAACACCTTCCCATAGCGTAACCAACCCCCTTACCCTATATCTGTTTGTTTGTTCTTGTTTTGAACTTGTTTAGGTTTTGTCCGCTCTTTTTCCTTTCCTTTTGGATAAAATAAAAGTGCGGTGGCGACTCTTACACTCACAATTTTTACCGCTACAATTGGTACAAGGTGGGTCTATAGGAATAAATTTGATGAGAATGGAGTTGTCACCAGAAATAAAGCCAGAATTGTAACTCAAGGATGCACTCAAATTGAAGGAGTGAATTTTTATGAGACTTTTGCTCCAGTTGCTAGACTTGAATCCATAAGACTATTGCTAGCTGTGGAATGTTTACTAAAGTTCAAGCTGTTTCAGATGGATGTGAAAAGTGCCTTTTTGAATGGGTACCTACAATAGGAGGTATATGTTGAACAACCAAAGGGGTTTATTGATCCTACTTTTCCAAATCACGTGTTCAAACTAAAGAAATATTTATATGATCTAAAGTAAGCTCCTAGGGCTTGATATGAAAGACTGACATAATTTCTTGTTAGTAATGGGTACAAAAAAAGAGGAATAGACAAGACCTTGTTTGTTAAAGAACAGGATGGCAAACTCATGATTGCTCAGATATATGTTGATGGCATTGTGTTTGGAGGGATGTCAAACCATATGGTCCAACATTTTGTCAAGCAAATGCAATTTGAACTTGAGATGAGTCTTGTAGGTGAATTAACCTATTTTCTTGGACTTCAAGTAAGACAGATGGTTTATTCCATATTCATTTCTTAAAGTAAGTATGCCAAGAACATACTGAAAAAGTTTGGTATGGAAAATGCTAGTCACAGGAGGACACCTGCTGCAACTCATTTGAAGCTCTCTAAAGATGAAAAAGGTGTTGATGTGGATCAAAGTTTGTACATAAGTATGATTGGTAGTCTACTTTACCTTACAGCTAGTAGACCAGACATCACATTTGTTGTAGGAGTCTGTGCAAGATATCAGGCTGAGCCTAAAATGAGTCACATTAATCAAGTAAAGAGGATCTTAAAATACATCAATGGTACTAGTAAGCATGGAATATTGTATTCTCATAGTCCAATTTCCATGCTTGTAGGGTATTGTGATGCAGACTGGGCAGGAAGTGCAGATGATAGAAAAAGAACTTCTATACATTGTGGATTATTATCTTCCTCTTCTATCGTTTTAACAGTGTGGATTACTATTTTTCATTGAATCATCAATTAAGACCGAGATAAAATAAGGTCATTCTTCATCGAATTATCCGCTAGGATTGGGCCGAGTCGGAACAACTATTACCAAATATTTTTGTATATTATATTTTATTATTTTAAGTTTTGTGATGATTTTAATATATTTATTATTTTAATTTTTAAATTAAGTTTATTATATTTAATTTCTTTATTAAGAACACTTACATTATTTCAAAAATACACAAATATGTTTTCTCAAATATTTTATTTTCATTTGTCCACGAATTCTAAATAATTATTTTCTTTTCTTTTATTATTTTTTATAAAAAAAATTCATCAACTAAAATATAAATAAATTAAAATTTTAGTTGTCCCAATTTATTTTTTTAAAGATTAAAAATTAACTTTATTTTTGTCAAAAATTAAGTTTGGTCAAACCATTTTTTTAATTACTACATGTAATTATTATCAAATTGAAGCATTTATAATAATTTGACATTTTATATATATATATATATATATATATATATATATATATATATATATATATATATATATATATATATATATATATATATATTAGTGTGGTTAAATATGAAAAAATTACAAATTAAATTATAATAAAAATAAGAAATAATATTTTTTTTAAAGTAATACATTTATAATGAAAATTATCTATTAAATATGAGAAATTAGCAAATATAAAAGTGAGAGAAAAACTTGTGAGGTGGTACAATGTTTCAAAAGGCAGATTGGACCGGCCAATTGAATCCGAAATTGGAAGGGTCATTAGTCTGATTTGATTGTTGGATTGGATAAGTTGTTAAACCTGTAAGAGTCGGTCAAAATCGATAAAATTAGCGACTCAATGATTTTGGAAAATCGACAGATTAAATGCCTTTTTTTGCCTCAAACAAAACGATATTGTTTTGATAATTTTTTTTAAAACAAAATTGAAATATAAATATAATTTGTTCAAATTTAATTTGAAACAACTTGTCCTCTTTAGAATTAAATTTATTAGACATTGTGTTTCTTGTTTAATTTATGTTACAATTAAACTTTGTTAAAAATTTAGTTTGATTTGTATTTTATACTATTTTGTTATGTGTAATAATTATGTTTAAAATTTGAATTTGAAGAATGAACTTGTATTTTATGCTATTTTTTTTAGAGATTTAGTCATCTGATTCGATCGGCTTAATAACTATATAGTTTTGTTACAAAAACCGATTTATTCAATTGAGTTATTCGATTTATTCAACTAAATTATTCAATTTAATATGGTTTAGTCATAAAGTTCGACCAATGACCTAATACTTCGATCAATAAATCAATAATCACTCTCATCACTTTGATGACGAGTTTAATTTTTAAAACATTAGGATGAGAGAAAAATAATATATATATATATATATATATATATATATATATATATATATATATATATATATATATATATATATATATATATATATATATTGTTGTAATTTATGAACAATACGTGTTCATGGGTGTGTTCTAAAATGACAAGAAAAGTGGAAGTGAGTAAATGTCAATAATTGCTTGGAAGATAGTCTCACATAGAAAGTTTTACTCACTTTA
Source organism: Lathyrus tuberosus (assembly GCA_022829125.1). Taxonomy (NCBI): domain Eukaryota; kingdom Viridiplantae; phylum Streptophyta; class Magnoliopsida; order Fabales; family Fabaceae; genus Lathyrus; species Lathyrus tuberosus. The sequence continues at coordinate 17,158,580 of JALAZF010000012.1, read as the reverse complement.
AAAGTCTTTATAAAGAGTTATGAGCATTAACTCAACAAAAGGACAAAAGAGGATAAAGTGCCACATGAATAAGTGTGGTGATCCCAAGCATTATGTCATTTGTCTCCTCCATACACCCCATCGTCGGTGTTCGGGTCCGAGGGCGTGGGCGTATAGGCGTTAGTGGCGGCTTGTAGGCGGCACTTGCGCACTTGGGCACGACGCATCGGAGCAATCGGGTTGCTCGTGGCGTTATGAGGCGGCGCCGGTGGCACTCGGGTGGGCGGCGGCCAGCCTTCGGTTAGGCTCATTATGCCTTTCATTTTGGTCAATGCATGCGTTTGAATTTTGAATTCGAAGAGAAGCGAAACTTCGTGAAATGTTGTTGCGGGATGAAAATAGGCAATGCTTAGAAACAAGACAACTTTTAGTTAAAAGGTGTTGTTTCATCAAGGATCGCAACCTTGTGAAACAACACATACATGGCCTATAAATACCTCATTTCGAAATTCAGAAATCACATCACAAAACTGAATATCCTCTTGAACAAACTCCAAAAACTCTTCGCTACAAATTGAGTTTTCGTCGGTCTTGCGTAAATTCGATATAGGGCTGAATTATCCTGGGTATTCCTGCATTCCAACTCTAAGACATACAAGAGAGTGCTTGAAATACTTTTAAGAAAAGTGACATCATTCACGATTCAATCCTAGATTCATTCACCTTTACTAATATTTCTAACAGTCTTAAAAGTATTCAGATAATGACTTCTGACGCTGTAGTTTCAAGCATCAAAGTCATGAACCAGGACCTTGTCATGTTTGATGGAACCAACTACATCCGATGGCAAGATAAGATGACATTCCTACTTACCGCTCCGAAGGTTCACTATGTCTTAGATCTTGACTTACCACTAATTCCTGAACCAACCGGGGATGACTCTGATGAACTCAAGAAGGAGCATAAGAAACATAAAGAGGATGAATTGTTATGCCGTGGACATATCCTGAATATGCTATCTAATTGTCTTTATGATCTTTATACGGATACTCAGTCTGTACCAGAAATCTGGAAAGATCTCGAGTTTAAATTCAAGGCCGAAGAGGAGGGTACAAAGAACTTTTTAATTTCTAAATACTTTGATTTCAAATTTATAGATTCCAAGCTCATTCTTCCCCAAGTGCATAAGTTACAAGTTCTCGTGAAAAAAAAAGATGTGAAAATAGACATTTCTGAGACATTTCAAGTTGGTGCAATCATTGCAAAATTACCACCTTCGTGGAAAGGATATAGAAAGAAATTGTTGCACACTTCTGAGGACTTTTCTCTAGAGAAAATCTAGAAACATCTTCGAATAGAGGAGGAATCAAAGGAAAGAGAGAAATCAAAATCTGCAGGTCTTTCCAAAGCCAATGATGTGACTGCCAAACGGATAAAGAAATATAATGGCATTAAAAGTCATCTTGGACCTAAAAAGGAACATAAAAAATTCAAAAATTCTGGTGGTCCGAAAGGCCCGAAAAGCGGTTGTTTTGTATGTGGAAAACCCGGACATTATTCTCCAGAATGCAGGCACAACAAGTCAAAAAATGAGATCAATGCAGTTTATGCAAATGACGACATAATCGCTACGGTGAGCGAAATAATGACAATCAAAGTCAAAGTGCAAGGATGGTGGTATGACACATGTGCTACAGTGCTTGTCTCTTATGACAAGGCTGCTTTTAAAACCAATTCTGAGGTACTTGATGGACAAGAAGTTCAAATGGAAAATGAAGTACGATCTAAAGTTGTTGGAACCGGATCCGTCGAACTCAACTTCACTTCCAGACAGAAAGTCACTATTGTTAATGTGCTTCGTGTTCCTAACATGACTAGGAATCTTGTTAGTGGGGATTTGTTGGGTAAACCGGAAATTATGTTTGTATATGAATCAGGCAAACTTATATCGAGTCGTAATGATGTATTTATAGGAAAAGGATATTCCGCTGAGGGAATGATCAAACTTTGTACTACTGGTAATATTATTAATGAAATTTCTAATTCTGCTTATATGCTTGAATCTATTTCTTTATGGCATTCTAGATTAGCACATATTGGTATTAGTACTATGAAAAGAATAATTAAATCTGGATTGATCTCATGCAATATTCTTGATTTCGAAAAATGTGAAATATATGTAAAATTAAATTTGCTTGAACTTGTGCACTCTAATTTGTGTGAATTAAATGACATGCTAACCCATGGGGGAAACCGATATTTCATAACTTTTATTGATGATTGCTCTAGGTTCACACAAGTATACCTTTTAAAGCATAAAGATGATGCTTTTAATGCCTTTAAAATTTAAAAACCGGGAGTAGAAAATCAATTAGGTAGAAGTATCAAAGTCCTTAGAAGTGATAGGGGCGGTGAATACTTTTCTATGGATTTTGATGCATATTATGAAGAATATGACATTATACATGAATGCTTCGCGCCTCGTACACCACAACAAAATGGTCTAGACGAGAAAAATAATTGAAAATATCAAGAAATGATAAATGCTATGTTAATGCATTTTGAATTACCATTTAATTTGTCGGGTGAAGCATTATTATCCGCATGTCATATAATGAATAGGATTCCTTTAAAGTTAACCTGCATTTCTCCATATGATATATGGAAAGGCAGATAACCAAATATTAATTATTTTAGAGTGTGGAGGTGTGTAGCATATTACAAGAATATGGATCCCAAAAGAACGAAATTGGGTCCTCAAGGGATCAAATGTGCTTTCATAGGATATGCATCCAACAACAAAGCATATAGACTTTTAAATCTAGAGTCTATCGAAATTGTTGAATCCTGGGATGTGGAGTTTTTTGAAAACCTTATCACGAATGATAAGGAATTTGAGATTCCCACGAATGCAGAATCTTGTGATGAGGACTCTCCAAGAATTGTTGAAGTACATCCCAAAAGTATCTCGAGGATTTTTGAAACACAGCTTGAGCCAAGGGTAAGCAAAAGAGCCCAAAAAGCTAAAGTTTTAGGTCCAGATGAAATTGATTCTCAACTCATTTCCTTTTATCTAGTTGAAGGAAATTGCAAGAATGATGTTCATAAGATCCCTATTATTCTCCAATTAGAAGATGATCCAAAAACCTATAAAGAAGCAGTGGCTTCAAGGGACTCTTCTTTTTGGAAAGATGTTATCAAAGAAATAATGGATTCGATTATTTCAAACCACACATGGGAACTTGCGACCTTCCGAAGGGTTCAAGGCCCATTGGATGTAAATGGGTGTTTAAAAAGAAGTATCATAGTGAAAGTATATTAAAAACATATAAGGCAAGATTAGTAGCAAAAGGATTTGGACAAAAAGAGGGCGTTGATTACTTTGACACATATGCACCAGCGGCAAGAACAACAATAATTAGAGTATTGTTCACATTAGCCTCTTTGAATGACCTTATAGTTCATCAAATGGATATTAAAACAACATTCCTAAATGGAGATCTCGATGAGGAAATCTACATGGAACAACCAGAAGGTTACATGCTTCTTGGAAATGAACAAAAAGTATGCAAACTTGTCAAATCCTTATATGGTTTAAAACAAACACCAAAACAATGGAATGAAGAGTTTGACTCTTTCATACTTTCAAATGGATTTACACCAAATTCTTGTGACAAATGTTTGTACACAAAGGTGCGTGGAAAAATTGTAATATTTTTGTGTCTATATGTTGATGATATGTTGATCATTAGCAATGAGATGAATGGAATTTTAGAAACAAAGAAATTTTTGACTTTCACATTTAAGATGAAATATCTTGGACTAGTTGACACTGTTTTAGGGATCAAAGTAAAACTAAATAGTGGAGGTTATGAACTTAGTCAAACACATTATATTGAGAAAATGTTGGATAAGTTCAAACACCTGCACTTTAAAGAAGAAAACACTCAATTTGATCCTATTGTTAAACTTCAAAAGAACAATGGAAGAACTATAGCCCAATTGGAATATGAAAGTGCAATTGGATGTCTAATGTATTTAATGCAATGCACCAGACCAGACATAGCATTTGCACTTAGTGTGATGAGTAGACTTAATAGTAATCCAAATGGTGAACATTGAAATGTCATAACCAGGATTTTCGGTTACTTCTTAAAGACAAAAAAATATTGGTCTTCATTATGGTAGGTTTCCTGCTATACTAGAAGGACATACCGATGCGAGTTGGATATCTAGTGTTAGAAATCATAAATCTATAACTGGGTGGATATTTTACATTAGTTGGAGGTGTAATTTCTTGGAAGAGAAAGAAACAAACATGCATTACTCTTTCGACCATGTAATCAGAGTTTGTGGCTCTTTCTTCCGCTGGTCAATAAGCAGAATGGTTGAGGGACTTTCTGTTGGAAGTCTCATTGGCTAAAGAAAATATTTTAAAAATGTTGATACATCATGATAGCCAAGCCACCCTAGCAAGATCATTTAGTGAAGTATACAATGGAAAGTCTATGCACATAAGTTTTAGACATAATTTCGTGAGAAATTTTATTAAAGATGAAATCATTTCACGCACCTATATACGAACGAGTTATAATTTGCCTGATCCATTTACTAAGTCATTGGTCAGAGACTTAGTAAAAACAACCTCGAGAGGCATGAGGTTGAAACTTCTTGAATAAGAGTTCCGACAGCGGCGACAATTCAATCTTACGTCAGTAGAACATTAACTTCAAGATTCAATAGGTAACAACAAGTCGTTGATTTGGATGTTTGTCGAATATTTCGTGATAATGTTGACCTTTAAAATGAGGGTTGAGTTTTTATTTAAACTCTTAATGAAGTTCAATACCAAGGGTATGTGTCTCATGGAAAATGATACAATATGAACTTCACTTATGTGAATTTCGATATGGTGTCGTATCAAAATGAGAGTTGGAGTTTCTCTCGTGTAAAATTCACGAAAACAGGAAAAGCACATGACCATAAATTGCTAACACACTCCTTCTAAAACATAAATAGGTGTATTATAAAAAAATCGCTAAAGGAGATGCTAACTTACACCCATTTGCTTTTTAAAATGAATGTTTTAGTAACATTCACCTTAGGGTACATTTAATCATTTTTTTAGTTAAACTTTATTAAAACACACCTTCATAAAACTAAGTTAGTGTTTCCTAACTAACTAACTAACTAACTATATATATATATATATATATATATATAATTTACTATTCTTGACATATGAATTTGACCATAACAATAACATCTACAACAATCTTGAGACACAATCTCCTCAACTATCATACATGCGTCTAAAATTCTCTCTCTAATTATAAATCTATCTCTCTTTATCCAAACTTAATTTCTAGATACAAACCAAACACAAAATTTCAAACTTAGGTGGTCTTTCTAAAAGAGCTTATATATGTTGTTTGACATAGCAATCACACTTGTTACTACAGCTAGTATAACCATAACAAGTGCTATAATCTTGTCCTTTCTCGTTGATATACCATGAATATCCCTGTCATTTTTTAACAACACAAAAACATGGTTAATGATTTTTCTTATAGATTAAAATGAATACTAAGAACAAAACAAAATGAATTACCTTAAAACAATAGAACCAGGGAAAACAAAGGAAAGACAAACAGCAGAGGTTGCTCCCATGAACTGAAAAATGTACCAAATATCCGGAATTGCTACAGCAGCAATGTAACTAAGAACCAACAGAGCCAGTGTCAAGATCATAAACCTCTTGTTATCTGTGACTAACAAAGGTTTTTGAGGGAAGAGAAATTCATCAACAGTGGTTCTCAATGAAAAGTTCAGGACAGGATATGCCAACATGATATGTAAAGCATAGCTTAAACGGACCAAAGTATTGAGTAAACGACCAAAAGACGAATCAGCATTGCGGTCGAAATTGATTAGAATGTCTGATTGAGTTGAATCACCAAATAAAAGGTAACCAAATAGACCTATTGAGAAGTATACAAGTGCACATAGGATTAGTGCTATTCTAACTGCTTTTGTCATTTCTGATGGTTTTCCAAGCTCAAATCCAATCGGATGTACTGCAAGTAAAATCAATTATTAGTAAAATAATCAATTTTTCCGCTAAATCAATCACTAATGAAATAATTACCATTAAAATGAAATGTGTAGGCTGTTACAATGACCGGAACAGCAGTGAAAAGATCAAAGAAAGAAGTTTGTTTGTCCAAACCAGGGACCAGTCTGGGTGTCTCTGTTTTTCCTTCTACAAGAGCAATGATTGCCAACACAGAACATATTGTAACAAATGCCACAGCCAGAAGAGTTGATGCTGCAGAACTGAACTTCAATGATTCTGTTAAAAACAATACATAAGACCAAATATGAGTATTGTATGTAACATTAAGTTCATTGAATAACCGATACATTCGACCTCTATATAGATCAGATACATCGCTATTTCATCTGGCCGGAGGTAGTAATAGACATTTACCTACATGACGGTACAATACCAACGGAAACAAAATGAAGATTATGGTAAAGATTAAAGCAAATTCTCTTGAATTCCACCAATGAACCCCAAACCATTGTTGCAAAACACCCAAATGTACTACTCCTTCGGGTTTATTTCCCGAAAATACGTCGGCTGCAAAATACATCAAATAATACACAAATTTAAAAAAAAAAAATATTCAAATTCAAAATTTTAAATAAAATTTACATTAACTTTCAAGTCCTCTACTTTTTTAATTTTTTATCCAATAATGCAATATCGTAGATTCAAAGCCGCGACTCTGGAAAAGAAAAATCTCTATAACTTCCAATTGAGCTAGCTTAATTAGATCTCTTTCAATTTTGTTTTAATTCAATTACACCTTCTAAACACTAGTATAAGCAAATTTAACTTCTTTTTTTATATATTTGACTGCTAATGTATCTAGTCTATATATGGACTACATACATTAACAGTTAAATGTACCAAAAAAAAATGTAAAAGTTATTTATAATAATGATCGGAGGATGTACTAATGAACTTGAACCCATTGAAAAAATGTATGGTTACTTACCCATAATAATTAGGTACATGATTAAACACCCCATATTAGTAATCACAACGGAAACTTGAGTTGCTGCAACTCCTAAGGGACCAAAAGCTTCTCTCATGACACCAGAATACGTCGTCGTTTCACCGGAACGCGTAAACCTCATTAAAAACTCAACCGAAATTTCAGCCAGTAAAGCTATTACCAGAATCAATACCAACGCCGGAATCACACCGAGAACCTTCAGAGTTGCCGGAAGAGACATAATTCCGGCGCCAATTACGCTCGTTGCGACATTGAACACCGCACCGGAAACCGTTGCTGGTTTTGAAGAAGGCTTGGAGCCTGACAAGAGAGGCGCGTTTGCTTCTATCACCGGCGACATCCCGGCGACAATGGAAGAAAAGTTTTGAGAAAGTGTTGTTTGTTTTGTGTTGATTATTACAAAAATGAAGAGTTACGGAGGGTTGAGTTTTTATAGAGATTTTGGATTGAATTATTGAAGTATTTGAAAGACGAGAATACCATCAATGAATATGTATGTGAAAATCTAAGTGAAGAATTTGATGGGTTTGATGAGGGTATTTTTGTAAATTGGAGTAGGTTTTGTGACAGGTATTTTTGTTTGTTGCTATTTGTGAAAAATGAGTTGGATTAGTACTTAGTTTCATTTTTAAATGTTCAATGAATAGAGACAAAGTTGTTAAAATATGACTAATTAGAACACGAATGTATTTGGATGGAAATGTGGGTTGGATTACTCATCTAATGTTGTTGCCTTCTCTTATTTGTGGCATGTCATTCTCATAATAGGAAAAAATATTTAACTAGCTAAAACTAAACATTATACTTAATAAATTTTTGTTTTTTAATGAAATATAGTCATACACTTATGCAAGCCGTCGTAATTGCTGATTTAATTATTTAGTTTAAATATTTGTTTTTTGTTTTGTTTTTAAGGCCATGTTTTAAAAATTGGATTGATTATTAAATTGATGAGGATATTGGATCATTAGTTTATTGGTTAGACGAGGTATTGATCAAACCGCATGATTAAATTGGATAACTCAATTGAATAAATTAATTTTTATAATAAAATTATATAGTTATTAAAACGATCGAATTAAATAACTCAATCTCTAAAAAAAATTATCACATAATTAAACTCTAATAGTGAACTAACACTAATATTAGCTACAGTGCAAAATTTGAACTAACTCCTTCTCTTTCACTTAACAATGTTCTTCGTTCTTATCATTATCGAGTATGATCATATGCATCTCAAATCAAAGTTCTACTTCTACATGTTTATGGTTAGATAATGTCAAGAGATTCTTTTGTAGTTAGGGTTATTTTGTTAAAGATTCTAAAACTTTTGCTTGAAGTGGACTAGCCTACGAATATGCATTTATAAGCTTTTGCATCAAATTTTTTGAAATTATCCTTCCCGTTATTAAGGATGAAGCATTTGCACTCAAAAACATGTAGGTGAGAAATTTCCGACTTTCTTCCTATGTATAACGCATACATCGTCTGTTTTAGAATTGGTTTTATCAAGACATGATTCATAACATAGCAAACAATGCTTACTCCATCAGCCCAAAAGTATTTTGGAAGATTTGACTCGTTGAGCATCATTTTTGCAAGCTCTTATAAAGATCTATTTTCCCTCTCTACTACCCCATTTTATTGCGGAGTGGAAAAGTATGTCGAATACTGTTATCGTTACTAAATATTGTTAAGTATTAACAAGTGTGAGTAGTGTGGATAATAGTCCCACATTGGATAGAAATGTGGTGACTTGAGCATTTAAAAGTTGGAGAACCCATACACCTATCACCTTAAGGTTTTGGGTGAGTATGTGGTGTGTCTCTCACAAAGGTGTTGCTCTAGAAAAATAAATCTCACAACGTTCAATGCTCCCTAGTAGAAATCTCCCCTAACAGTGGTATCAGAGCCTGGTTCGAGGAAGGGACCGGCTCACTCGTACCGAAAGTACTCCCCACAGGTGGTGGTTAGGAGGTGTCCCGTTGAATAGTGTCAACGGTTGTACAAGGGTGTAGTTGCACAGTTGAAGATTCCGCTTAAGGGGGAGCATTGTGGAAGCATTGTGGATAGACTCACACTTGAGGGGGAGTGTTAAGTATTAACAAGTGTGAGTAGTGTAGATAATAGTCATACATTGGATAGGAATGTGGTGACTTGAGCATTTAAAAGTGGGAGAACCCATACACCTATCACCTTAAGGTTTTGGTTGAGTATGTGATGTGTCTCTTACAAAGGTGTTTCTCTAGAAAAATAAATCTCACAATGTGCAATGCTCCAGTGGTATCTAGAGCTCCGGTTGGGGTTCAAGGAAGGAAAATCGTGATGGCCATGAATCATCCGAACGATCACTTTTCGGCGAGCCTTCCGATTCTCAAGAAAGATAATTATGAGAATTGGTGCAAGCAGATTAAGGTGGTTTTCTGTTATCAAGATCTTTGGGATCTTGTGAAGGAAGGGGTAGCACCGCTTGCAGAGAACGCGACAGATCAAGAAAAGGTTGCACACAAAGAATTAAAGAAGAAAGATTATAAAGCTTTCCTTATAATCCATCAGTGTGTCGATCCTGATAACTTTGAAAAGTTTAGTGATGTAGAGTCAGCAAAGGAAGCGTGGGAGATTCTTGAAAAGTCGTTTGGAGGCGCAAAGAAGGTGAAAGAGGCGAGGTTACAAACTCACAAGAGAACCTATGAGTTGCTTCAGATGGAAGACAATGAAAGTATAACAGATTTCTTCACCAGAGTTACAAAGCTGGTGAATCAAATCAAGGTATGTGGAGAGGTGTTGACATCAAGATCAGTTGTTACAAAGATCTTGAGGTCATTGGCTCCAAAGTTCGACCACGTGGTAGTAGCCATAGAAGAGTCGAAAGACTTATCAGTATTGACGAAGGAAGAGCTTCAAGGGACGCTTGAGTCTCATGAACAAAGGATGGCTGAAAGAGTTGCAGGAAGGTCGAAGAGTGACATGGCTTTACAGGCACAGTCAGTAAAGGAAAGGAAAGGCAAAGGAAGCTGGAATGGCAACAAAGGTATAAGAGGCTACAACAATTCGACTGGTCGAAATCAGCATGAAGGAAACTGGTCGAATCAAAGAAAACCCTGGAACCAAGGCAACCAAAGAGGTGGTGCTGCAGGTAGAGGAAGAGGTGGTGGTCGAAAGCCGGACAAAAGTCACATTCAATGTTTCAATTGTCAGAAGTATGGTCACTATTTTAGTGATTGTCCAAAAAAGAAGAAGAATCAAGAAAATGATGAAAAGCTGGCGAAACATAAAGAAGAAGAAGAGATGTTGCTGATGGTCACAACAAGAGGCGAAGAGAGATTACAGGACCAGTGGTATTTGGATTCAGGATGCTCATCACACGTGACTGGAAGGAAAGATTGGTTTGTCAACATGAAGCCCTCATCGAAGAACACGGTGAAGTTTGCAAATGACAACACTCTAGCAGCTGAAGGTGTTGGTGATGTTCTGATTATGAGGAAAGATGGCAAGAGGTCAATAATTTCCAATGTGTTGTACATACCATGCATGAAGAGTGATTTACTCAGTATAGGGCAGTTGGTCGAAAAGAACTACAAGGTGTCGATCGAAGACAAGATAATGAGATTTCTCGACGCAGGTGGAAGGTTGATCTTGAAGGCTCCAATGTCTCAGAATAGGACATTCAAGATTGAACACAATGTGATGGAGCACAAGTTCCTAGCAACTACAGCCAACAGAGATGAGTGGTTATGGCACTTTCGACTAGGCCATCTCAACTTCAATGACATCAGAGAGCTAAAGAGAAGAAATATGGCTTCAGGATTACCTGAAATTGACATTCCAAGTGAAGTCTGTGAAGAGTGTGTTCAGTCGAAACAACACAAGAATAACTTTAGCAAGGATGCAGGAAGGAAGTCGAAGGCAATTCTGGAAGTCATATACTCTGATGTATGTGGTCCAATCCAAGTGGATTCGATTGCAGGCAATAGATACTTTGTCACGTTCATAGATGATTACAGTCGAAAGTTGTGGACTTACCTCATTAAGAAGAAAAGTGATGTGATCGAGGTATTTGCCAGATTCAAATCTATGGTAGAAAGACAGAGTAGTCAAAAGTTGAAAATTCTGAGGAATGATGGTGGTGGAGAGTATGTGTCTAAAGAGTTCGATGCATTATGTGAGAAAGAATGGATTGTGCATGAGGTGGTGCCACCCTACACTCCACAGCAAAATGGAATTGCAGAAAGGAAGAGTAGAACCATCATGAACATGGTGAGAAGTATGTTGAATGGAAAGGATCTACCCAAAGAATTATGGAGAGAAGCGATTTCGACAACAACATATATTTTGAACAGATGTCCGACGAAGAAGCTTGAAGGAATCACACCAGAAGAATGTTAGTCCGGTGTCAAGCCTAGCCTCAGTCACTTGAAGGTGTTTGGATCTATAACACATAGGCATGTGCCAGATCAGTTAAGAAGGAAGCTTGATGACAAGTCAAATTAGATGATCTTGATAGGATATTATTTGACTAGAGGTTACAAGTTGTTTGACCCAGTGAATAAGCAGGTAGTGATCAGTAGGGATGTGATCATAGATGAGCTTAAAGAATGGGATTGGACTGAGAATGTCAAGAAGGATTCAGTGAGAATCTCTTGTGAAGAACCAGCCAATGAAGTCGAAAGAGAAGTTCGACAGGAACAAGTCATAGATGAAGCAGGTCCAAGCAGACCTCGACGAATAAGACACATGCCTGCAAGGTTGCAAGAATGTGTAATTACATCAGATGATATGGTTGATGAAGAGGGTGGGCTGGTACGTTATGCTTTCTACGCAGTTGTCAAACCAGTCAATGCTGCCGAGGCATTGAAAGATTCGAAGTGGGTGAAAGCAATGAATGGGGAGTTAGAGTCCATCGAAGTCAACAACACCTGGTCACTTGTCGAATTGCCTTAAGGCAAGAAGGCAATTGATGTGAAGTGGGTTTACAAGGTGAAGGTGAATCCTAAAGGAGAAGTAACTCGACACAAGGCGAGACTTGTGGCGAAAGTATTTCTTCAGAAGGAAGGAATCGACTTCGACGAAGTGTTTGCACCTGTTTCTAGGATCGAAACAATCACGTTGGTTGTTGGTCTAGCAAATATGAACAATTGGCGCACATGTCAGATGGACGTGAAGTGTGCATTCCTAAATGGCCCCTTAGACGAAGAAGTTTATGTCGCACAACCAGCTGGGTTTATGAAACGAGGCGAAGAAGGAAAGGTGTACAGGCTGCATAAAGCCCTGTATGGACTTAAGCAAGCTCCAAGAGCTTGGAATAAGAAAATCGACAGCTTCTTAAGGAAGAAGGAATTTGTGAAATGTACGACTGAGCATGGAGTGTATGTAAGGAAAAGCAATAGTGAATTTCTTATTCTATGCCTCTATGCCAATGACCCGTTGATAACAGGAAGTTGCAAGAAGGAGATCAAAGATTTCAAACATGACCTAAGTGAGGAGTTTTAAATGTCAAACTTGGGAAATCTCTCATATTTCCTTGGAATCGAATTCTATAAGACTAGTAGAGGTTTGATGATGCACCAAAGAAGATATGCATGCGAAATACTCAAGAGATTTGAGATGCAAGATTGCAACTCAACTTCAACTCCAACTGAGACCAGATTACAACTGTTGAAAGATTCAGATGAAGATGATGTTGACCCTACCTAATACAGAAGACTTATTGGGTCACTTCGATACCTTTGTCAAACAAGGTCTGACTTAGCATATAGTATGGGTATGGTAAGCAGATTCATGCAGAAGCCAAAGGTATCACACCTAGCACTAACGAAGAGGATACTGGGGTATCTGAAAGGGACTCTCGACTACGGCATTCTGTTTCCTGCAGTTGATGAAGGAAAAGAATGCAAGTTAGTGGGATACACCGACTCTAATTGGTGTAGTGATGCTGAGGATAAAAAATCCACAGTTGGCTATGTGTTTATGTTAGGTGGTGCACCAGTTGCTTGGAGTTCGAGAAAGGAGCCAGTACTGGCATTGTCGTCGTGTGAAGCAGAGTACATAGCTTCTTCCCTTTGTGCATGTCAAGCAACCAGGATGGTGAACTTGGTCGAAGAGATCATAGGGAAGAGTCATGGAGCAATTACCATGAAGATCGACAACATATCAGCTATCAACTTGGCAAAGAATCCATAGCACATGGTCGAAGTAAGCACATTGAAATGAGGTTCAATTATCTTCGATAGCAGGTAGCAAAAGGGAAGATGAACTTGGAACATTGCAGAACTGAGAATCAGATTGCAGATATCATGACGAAGGGAGTGCAGGTCGAAGTTTTCAGAAGACTAAGAGCCATGATGAATATAGACAGTTTAGACACAATGAATTAGGTGGTGTGTTAAATATGTAATTCATTGTTTTAGAAAGATTAAATTTGATTTAGAAAGATCATATTTGATTTAGAAAGATTAGATTAGATATTTTTGGGCTTTTATAGTTTGGGCTTTAGCTTGAGATGCAAGTTAACCTAAATCTATAAATAAGGAGGAACCCCTATCATTGTAATAATCAAGTTTGATAATTCACAGTTTGCAGTTGCAAGTGAATATTGAAAGTTTCCACAGTTTGTGGGCAGAAAGAATTCTGCAGTTTTTCATCTTCTTCTCCAACACTACTATTTCTCTTTTCTCTTTCTTTCTTTCTTTCTCAATTTTTCTTTTCGTTGCCATTGCGTGCGATTGTTAACAATCTTGAGATCAAGATTGAATAGGAATTATCAAAAGGTTTTGGGTTAATTCCAACAAATTTCTCAAATTCTTCATTTTAAAATTTTCCATTGTGATCGCATATGATGGATGCAATACTTAATTATTTCTCATTATGGATAACTTTGGGTGGTTTTCAAAAGGCAATAAACGCACCTTTTTTCAGAGATAAGAATAATATCCAAGTATAGCGAGAGTAGTCAACAACAACTACAAGGGCACGGATATTACCACCAAGACTTACAGTTCTAGATGAAGCAAAAAGATCCATGTGAAAAAGTTGTAAGGGTCGTTCTCTAGAAACAATACTTTTTGCTTTAAAATAGGCTCTTACTTGCTTACTCTTTTGGCACACATCACATAATATGTTCTTTTTCAAATGCAATTATGGAATATCGACTACGAGATCATGGCAGACCAACTTGTTTAAGTGGTCCATATGGATGTGAGCTACCCTCTTATGCCATAGCCAAGATTCATCCTCTTTATTCAGGAGACATACATCATTTGAAATGATTTTATTTGAATTCACTATGCACATATTTCCACTTATTGAGCTTGTAAAAAGAGTTTCATTTGATTTAGATTTTATAATCCTACATCCAGAAGAATCAAAGGTTACACTATTACCTTTTTCAAATAACTGACTTATACCAAGTAAATTATGTTTTAACTCTTCAACCAAAATAACTTCCCCAATCGTTTAAATGAGGGACTTAATTAATCACAGTACCGAAACCTAAAATCTTTCTTTTATTATTGTCACCATAAAAGATAAAACTTCCCTTCTTAGGAGTGAAGGAGGATAACAAAGTTTCATCACTGTTATATGCTTTGAACAACTATTATCAAGGTACCATTTGAAGTTCGAAATTGTAAAGCATTCTTGCAATAAAAACTCAGGTAATAACTTTAGGTACCATACCATTTGGGTCCTTTATTGTTAGTTCCATAAATACTTTCACCACTGGATTTTATATCAGAAATACAAGGATGCGATGAGGCAAATATATTTTTCATTTTATACTCACAATGCTTTCTATAAAAGTATGAAGGAGGATGTCCTTGTTTGCTCACATGACTTTTTTTCAATGAAACATAACATAGCAATATGACCATTTTTATTACAATAATTACATTTTAAGATTTTGCAATGAGATGTAGATTTAGCATTATAGATATTTCTAAAGTTCTTACTATTGTTTTTGGGTTCACAGCAAAGATCGGCCTTATTGTAGGAAGTTATTTGGTTTCCCAACAAAAGATTCAAGTTGTCTCTTCCTTTAGTAAACTTTCCAAGTGTTTTTTGAAGATAACAAATTTCATTTTTCCAAGTATCACATTTATCGCACTTGACAAGTTCATTTAATTCTTCGTTAGAAGGAAAATAATTTTGGACTAGATCATTTTGTATCTCCCTAAGATTTTCTATTTCTTTTAATAGGTTTTTATTTTTAGGTTCAATTGAAGAATAATATCATTGGAGGTAGAGAAAACTTGTTCTACTTAACTCGTTTCTTTTGTTAGCTTCTTACAAATGCGGAATATATCTTGATAAAAGAAGTAAGAAGTTATTTCATCATTTTGATGATCTACCATGAGACAAATGTTGACTTCTTCACACTACGCCAAAATTTGCTTTTGGCATCACTACAAAGACAACGCTTTTATAAGAAAGCGCTGCTATAAGTTTTGAAAAAAATTCGCTAAAAAAAAAGCGATGCTAAAGGCTACCTTTAGAAAGCGCATTCTAAAAGCACTGCTAAAGGTCGTACGGGGTCACTACCTTAGAAAGCGCTTTTATAAAAGCGCTGCTAAAGGTATAACCTTAGAAAGCGTTTTTAAAAAGCGCTGCTAAAGGGTAACCTTAGAAAGCGCTTTCAAAAAGCGCTGCTAAAGGCCTTAAGTTGGCCCCACATATGAAAGCGCTTTCTGAAAGCGCTGCTGTAGGCCAATGAAAAGAAAGCGCTTTCTAAGGAAAAGCGCTGCTATAGGATGATCTATGAAAGCGCTTCCAAAAAGCGTTGCCTTAGGTCATTTGTTATTTAAAAAATAAAAAAGCCCTAATCATTTCTTACTAATCATTTTCACGACTTCTCCCTCATTTCTCTCTGGCGATATCGTAACTGTTCCGACCTCCATCGTTCTCCGACCGCCATTGTTCTGTTCTCCGACCACCATTGTTGTGTTATCCGACCGCCATTATTGTGTTCTCTGACCGCCATTATTCTGTTCTCTCTCGCGTCTGGTACGTTTTTTGTTTTTTCATTTTTTTTCCATTATATGACAGTTAGTGAAATTTTTAGAATGTGTTAGTATGCATTGAAGAAAATAACTTTAGCAACTTTTGAATGTGTTAGTGAAATTTTTAGAATGTGTTAGAATGTGTTAGTATGCATTGACAGTTAGTACAAACAAGATAAGAGATTAAGTTAATGAACCAACTTTGAATGTGTTAGAATGTGTTAGTACAAATTTTTAGAATGTGTTAGAATGTGTTAGTATGCATTTCTCTGCTTTTGCTATCCATCCAAGAGGGTGATGATGTACTTGATGTTGAGAAGTTTGAATGTCAGAACTTTGTATCCAAGATGGATAGTTGATGCTATGATTCTCACTGCTTTCACTAGTGTGTACAACGTGCTTCCTTTTCAAATTATTACTGTTCACCATTTTTTACCAGATGAAGCAATGTCTTATCTTCTCAACAAATGTTTTTATGACATAAATAATAATAAAAAATTTGTATGCTTGCTATTCAAAACATTGTTAAGAGCTTAAGTAAGATGACACTGATCTTTTCTATGGAGCCGGATGTGAGCTTCTCACCTTCAAAATGAACTTACTGATTGATTGATTGATAGAAGAGTGACAGAAGAGTTTATCTATTAAAAAAGCACTTAATACAACAGATAAAATTTTAAAATAGTATCCTTTTCATTCCAGGATGAGTGTCCTATTCTTTGAAAATATAATACTCAATCTGTTTCGTTTTTCTTTTTTCGTTGCTTGTTGTTACTAGTGTTGTTACTGATGAAATGTAATAATCACTTGTGTTTCATTTTTCGTTGTTTCCTGTTTATTTTTTTCTTTACTACAGGTCAAATGGCTAGTAACCAGGATACAAATGACTCACACGATACAAATGATGCAAATGATTCACCTCAGAATGTAGAAAGAGAAATTACACGAGGAATAACAATTATGAAGTTAATAATTCGTGCAAGAGATAAAGGAATCAAATATGATGTACATTGGAGTGTTGAAGACCAACTAATTGAGTCTAACGGTGCAATGTTGACAAGTTACATAGGTTCACTTGTTCGTCAGCACATACTAATCACCTGTGATAACTGGAGAAATCCAGCGTTGAAAGCCGGTAAAGAAAAAATATGGACTGAGATACAGGTACGTACCATATATGATTGATGTTATTAGATTTTTATTGATGATTATGTCTTTAAATTACTTATACTAACACACTCTATGTGTATGTTTTTTGTAGAGGTCTTTTAACATTGATGAAAGCCGAAAAAAGTATTGTCTTCAATTGGCCGGAAAAAGACTCAGAGGGTTTCAAACTTTTTTATCAACCACTTTTCTAAAGGATGAGCAAGGGAAGTTTGTTGAAGCAGAACTTCCAATGAAGTATGCGAACTTGATTACACCTGAAGAATGGGAGACATTTGTAGCCAAACGAAGAACCGAAAAATTCCATGTAATGTTAATTTGTCATGTCTATTAATTGTATTGTATACTTGTTGCATTAGATTATTCTGATATGACTTAAACTTGTTTATCCAGGAAGTGAGTGACATAAATCGGCATAGAGCATCATCACCCGCGTATCCATACAAAAAAGGATGTTTGGGATATGTACGCTTATAGCAAAAAATGGTAAGTATATATAAATGATATGATCTTATTAATTGTCTCAATGTGTTATAATTGATGATCTTATTATTTGTCTCAATGTGTAGTTAGAAGAGAGTAAAAGTGAAGAAACATCTCTTCCGGGACATGTTTTGTGGAAGGCTGCTCGTGTCGGCAAGGATGGAGTTGTTAGGGACGATGTTAAACATGTTTTTGACGAATGTGTAAGTATAACATTATGTCTTTAATTAAATCAAAAGTTTACTAACATATAATTAATTTTTAATCCCTACTAATAATTGTCGATATGTAAATGAATTTCAGGAGACTATATCTCAATCCTTAACTACAGGTGAGGACGAGGATTGCAGGAGCATACTTAGTCGAGTATTAAATGTTCCTGAGTATTCCGGCCGTGTCAGGGGTAAGGGATTTGGTGTGACTCCATCATCCTTATATAAGCAACCAAAGAAAAAAATCCTAGCAATCAACAAGTGATGCAATCATTGGAGGAATTAAAAGCGCAAGTCCGTGAATTGCAAAAGGACAAAGAAAGATATATGGCGGAAAAATGCGGTTCAGAGTTGAAAGATACTAGTGACAAAGCTAGTATCAATTGTCAAAAGAAATTTCCCGAGGTAATTATATATGTTATTATGAAATTAAATTAGCCCATTCATTTTAATTGACATATATACACATTAACAGTAACATATTTATTAATGCTTTAGGGCATTTCATCTTGTCAGCTATATTTATCGTCACCGACTTATCGCATAGTTGGCAAGGGAAAAGTGCATAACACTTTGGGAGATTTACTTCACCATTAACCGCTCCCTGATGGATATCTGAAAGTATCGGTTGATATTGCATTAGAGCCGGATGCGTTGCTACCGATACCTGACGTTGTTTCAGAGACAACATTGCTACGAGATGCAATAGGATCGTTTGTTGCATGGTCGTCAAACCTCATTTTCATGGATGAAGAGGCATGTTGAAAACCATTATGAATGTTTTAGTAATCAAATGTTAATTCTGAACCATTATGAAAAGTATTCTGAACCATTACGTACATTTTTTTACATGGTAATGTTAGACTTCTACAAAACTCGCATCTAGGGATAAAGGGATTTTGCGGCACAACGAGTCTGTTGCATCACAAAAAGTGGTACATTAAAAGTGTTAATTCTGTGATCCGAATGCAAAAGCTTCATGATTTTATACTTTACCTAACTTATATGATTTTTAGATTCCTTCTCAAGAGTCACAACAAGTCAGCAAGAAAATTAGTAACGTATCCAACAAAAAAAGGATCTTCCAAGGACCGGATCAAAAAGAGCTTCTGTTGCCCGATTTAGGATGTGTCTTGAAACACTTGTGGGAACATCAGATTTGATGCATGGTGCCATTCGTCAAATAGATATGGAGGAAGGTATTTTTGGTTATTCTAATTTCAAAACACTTGCAAAAGAGGACATGGATCAGATTTTTCGGCATCTTGAATAAGGCATCGGTGTTATGCATTCATACATATGGTACGCCGATCAATCTATTATCTAATTAGTTGACCAATTTATTTACACATTTCAATGAAAATATTCTAATGTTTATTATGTTTTTATTTAAGGTTCTTGTATGAAAAATTTATGCTCGGGAATCAATTGTCAAACAGATTCTATTTCGTGTCTTACGCCCGTGTCAACGCACCATTAATTGTTCAGGATCCAGATTCAGTAAGAGATCACTTAGTCGAGAGATTTATGGCCAGCAGTACATAAAGTTTGTATCTTTTACCGTATAATACTGGCAACAGGTTAGATTTTCCTTCTAATTTCATTCTAATTTTTGTATCTTTTGCGTAGAAAATTTCCATCTAAACTTTTGTTTTATTTTCACTATGCCAATTAAGGGAAAAGACAGTGCTTTTTTTGGCCTTTAAAAGCGCTTAAAAGCGCTACCTAAGGTGGCGCTGCCGTAGGTAAAGACAACGCTTTTTTTTTATGAGAAAGCGCTGCTAAAGGCCTACTTTAGGCAGTGCTTTACCTTTAAAAGCGCTCTCTAAAGTAGGCATTTAGCAGCGCTTTTAACTGAAAAAGCACTTTCTAAAGTGGCCCTTTAGCAGCGCTTTTTCTGGCCTTTTATTGGCATCTTTAGGCAGCGCTTTTTCAGGAAAAAGCACTTTCTATTGTCCCCCTTTAGCCAGCGCTTTTTAAAGCGCAGTGTAATTTATTTTTTATTTTCACCTTTAGGCAGCGCTTTCAAAGGAAAAGCGCTTTCTATTTCCCCCCTTTAGAAAGCGCTTTCTATTTCCCCCTTTAGAAAGCGCTTTTGAAAGCGCTGTCTAAATTTTTTTTATTTTCACTATAGGCAGCGCTTTTTCTTAAAAGCGCTGTCTTTTCTTCACGTTTTTTTAATGATTTTTTTAAAAAAATCAAATTTTCCCAGTTTTTTATGCAGAAACCTGTATATATTTTCCTTCACATTTTAGGCCATTTCCAATTCTTCACATTTTAGGCCATTTCTAATCCTTATAAATCACATAAACCTGTATATATTTTCCTTCACATTTTAGGCCATTTCCAATCCTTCACATTTTAGGCCATTTCTAATCCTTATAAATCACATAAACCATTCTAATCCATGATTCACATTTTAGGCCATTTCCATTAACCATTTCCATAATTAAACCATTCACATAATAATTAAACCATTCTAATCCATAAACCATTCACATAAACCATTCACATAAACCGTTTCCATAATTAAACCATTCTAATACATAAACCATTAACATAAACCATTCACATAATTAAACTATTGTAATCCATAAACCATTCACATAAACCATTCACATAATTAAACCATTCTAATCCTTTAACTTCTAAAGATCTCCTAATATACAACAACTTCCAAAACTATACAATTACACTCCATAACTACACACCAACTTCCATATATACCTTATATGATTCTTTTCCCAATAAGGTATTCATACAATTCCTCCTTGATTTGTTCCAAATTATCTTTCGTATAATGAGGACACGCGTATTCATCAAAGTACTACATAACAAAACACAATATGCATGATTTAGTTTAAAATAATAAATTATATGAAATATCTGATAAGTATTAAAATAAATCCTAAGTTATAAATCCATATCGTGATGGGAATCTCTAATCGATCCAAATGAAGGATTTCTCTCATAAACCTCAAAACGAAATAACCGTAGTCTATACCATTACGCTGACGAGGACACTACACATAGAAAAACAAATAAGAATTAATATATAGTTGTCTTGTGTTATCAAGTAGCATCACTATTATAAGCAACATTGTGAAAATTAATATACCTCCACTTTGATCCATGTAATGGTGGAAGCTTTAGACCGTGATACTCGAGCTTCTCTTTGTGCTCGGTATACTAGTATTGTTCTATAAAAGAAAAACGTAAATTTAGAACAATCTCACAGAAAAAATTAAATATACCAATACACACGAATATTTAGAACAATCTCACTTACGTATCAACCAAATCCTTCATATTCTGATATGTTGTCCAATCATGATCTAATGAATTCATATAATACACCACCTCTCTTGTAGGATTAATAGCAACCAATAACCAGTGTCCACTGTAAAATATAACAAAAGTTTAAATGGATAATTTATACGAAAAAGATACAAAGATTAGAATGAAAATCTTACCCGTTTCCAGTATTATATGGTAAAAGATACAAACTTTCTGTACTGCTGGCCATAAATCTCTGGAGTAAGTGATCTCTTACTGAATTTGGATCAGTAGCAATTGTCGGTGCATTGACACGGGCGCAAGACAAGAAATGGAATCTGTTTGACAATTAATTCCTGCGCATCAATTTGTCATACAAGCACCTTAAATAAAAACATAATAAACATTAGACTATTTTCATTGAAATGTGTAAATAAATTGTTCAACTAATTAAATAATAGATTTATCGGAGTACCAGATGTATGAATGCATAACACCGATGCCTAATTCAAGATGCCGAAAAATTTGTTCCATGTCCTCTTTTGCAATTATTTCGGAATAAGGAAAACCAAAAACACCTTCGTCCATGTCTATTTGACGAATAACACCATCCATCAAATCTGATGTTGCCATAAGTATTTCAAGACACATCCAAAAGCGAGGTGTAAGAGCTCTTTTTTCCTGCTGCCCGGTCTTTGTAGGAGCTCTTTTCTTGCTGGCTTGTTGTGAAACTTGAGCAGGAACCTAAAAATCATATAAGTTAGGTAAAGTAGAAAATCATGAAGCTTTTGAATTCGGATCATAGAATAACACTTTCAATATACCTCTTTTTGTGATGCAACAGACTCGTTGTGCGGCAAAATCCCTTTATCCTTAGATGCGGGTTTTGAAGGAGTCTAACATTACCATGTAAAAACATTCAGAATGCTTTTCATAATGGTTCAGAATCGACTTTTGATTACTAAAACATTCATAATGGTTTTCAACATACCTCCTCATCTATGAAAATGAGGTCTGCCAGCCATGCAACAAACGATCCTATTGCATCTCGCAACAATGTTGTCTCTGAAACAACGTCAGGGATCGGTAGCAATGCATCAAGCTCTAAAGCAATATCAACCGACACTTTCAGACATCCATCAGGGAACGGTTTATGGTGAAGTAACTCTCCCAATTTGTTATGCACTTTTCCCTTGCCAACTATGCGATAAGTCGGTAACGATAAAAATAGCTGACAAGATGAAATGCCCTAAAGAAATAATAAATATGTAACTGTTAATGTGTATATATGTCAATTAAAATAAACGTGCTAATTTAATTAAAATAAATATATGTCAATTAAAATAAACATGCTAATTACCTCGGGAATTTTCTGTTGACAATTGATACTAGCTTTGTCACTAGTAGCTTTCAACTCTGAACTGCGCTTTTCTGCCTCATATCTCTCTTTATCCTTTTGCAATTCACAGACTTGCGCTTTTAATTCCTCCAACGATTGCATCACTTCTTGATTGCTAGGATTTTTTCTCTTTGGATGCTTATACAAGGAAGATGGAGTCACACCGAATCCTTTACCCCTCACCCGACCGGAATACTCAGGAACATTTAGTACTCGACTAAGTATGTTCCTGCAATCCTCCTCACCTGTGGTTAAGGATTTAGATAGAGTCTCCTGAAATTCATTGACATATCGAAAATTATTAGTGGGGATTAAAAATTAATTATATTTTAATAAAATTTCGATTAACTTAAAGACATAATGTTATACTTACACATTCGTCATAAACATGCTGAACATCTTCCCTAACAACTCCATCCTTGCCCACACGAGCTTCCTTCCACAAAACATGGTCCAGAAGTGATGTTTCTTCACTTTTCGTCTCTTCTAACTACGCTTTGAGATAAATAATAAGATCATCAATTATAACACAATAAGACAATTAATAAAATCATAGCATTTATATATACTTACCAATTTTTGCTGTAAGCGTGCATATCCCAAACGCCCTTTTCTGTATGGATACGCGGGTTTTGATGCTCTTTGGCGATTAATGGCACTCAATTCCTAGATAAACAAGTTTAAGTCATATCAGAACAAACTAATGCAACAAGTATATAATATAATTAATAGACATGACAAATTAACATTACATTGAATTTTTTGGTTTTTCGTTTGGCTACAAAAGTGCTCCATTCTTCAGGTGCAATCAAGTCCGCATACAACTGTGGAAGTTCTGCTTCAACAAAAAAAATTTCCGCATCCCTAAGATATTTGTTTGATAACATAGCTCGAAACCCTCTGTGTCTTTTTCCGGCCACTTGAAGACAATACCTTTTTCGGCTTTCATCAATATTAAAAGACCTCTACGAAAAAAACATACACATAGAGCGTTTTAGTATAAGTAAATTAAAGATTTAATCGTCAACAAAAATCTAATAACATCAATCATATTTGGTAAGTATCTGTATCTCAGTCCATATTTTATCTTTACCGGCTTGCAACAATGGATTCCTCCAATTATCACTGGTGATTGGAATGTGCTGACGGACAAGGGAACCTATGTAACTAGTCAACATTGAACCGTTTGGCTCAATTAGTTGGTTTTCATCACTCCAATGTACATCAAATTTGATCCCTTTATCTCTTGCACGGATGATTGACTTCATAATTGTTATTCCTCGTTTAATTTCACTTTCTACATTCTCAGGTCTTTCATTTGTATCATGTGTCTCGTGTGAGTCTTCCTGGTTACTAGCCATCTGACCTGTAAGAAAGAAAAAAACAAAAATTAAATGACAAATATAAAAATCCATAATCCATAATCCATTGAATATATATAACATGACAACTATTTAATATTATTGAATGATATAAGCTATAATTTTATAACTAGTACATTTTTCACTAACGTCTCTTTCTTTTCTTGGTTAGAATATGTTCTACCTGTCTCTTAACAACACGGACGGTTGGATTGATCCAAATACCCTCATTATGATCATTTCTAGTATATGATTCATTCGCTATAATATTTTCATCTTGATCATTTCTAGTAAATGATTCAATATCAACATCAATATCACCTTGATCTCCAATATTTTCATCAATTACTTTGTTAGATAAAAGCACTATAGACCATTTTGTACTTGTCGGATCAGTGACATAGAACACTTGTTTAGCTTGAGAGGCTAGAATAAAAGGCTCATCTTTGTACCCCACCCTATTAAGATCCACTTGCGAAAATCCTGACTTATCCATTCGTATGCCATTATTATTTTCAACCCACTTGCAACGAAATATAGGAATCTGAAACTTCTCATAATCAAACACCCAAATGCGCTTGATAACCCCAAAATATGACAGATTTGCAAATTTGGGGTTTAAGTCCTTCATACTTGAAATGTGCATTGCTTCAGCTACCACGGTGACACCACTATTTTGCATAGTACTTTTATCATCTTGTTCTTTGGTATAAAATGTGTATCCATTAATTGCGTATGCGCTATAAGAAAACACAACCAAACTTGGACCATATGCTAAACATCTCAACCTTTCTGTTATTGAAGCGGGATCTGAATAATACTCTGAATAAATATTATCCTTAAACCAATGTATGAAACTTCGATTGTGCTCTCGTACTATCCAATTCTCATTTCTATTCGGATTTAAACCTCTGAGAACATCCTTGTGTATTTTAACATACGACTCAACCTCATTCTCATTGTGCAGAACATACAAATGCACTTGATCCCGTTCGACCCTTGATATTGTCACAACTTCATTTCCAATTAACTTTTTTCCTTCTTTTTTTTCGACAATATGAGATTTGGGGAGTCCAATTGATTGTACATTGGACAGATATTCAGTACAAAACTCAATCGCTTCTTCAACAATGTATCGTTCGGTAATACAACCCTCTGGTCGACTTCGGTTTTTCACATACCCTTTTAATATTTTCATATAACGTTCAGCAGGGTACATCCATCTCATATAAGTCGGTCCACACAATTGTGTCTCTTTCACCAGATGAACAACTAGATGAACCATTATGTCAAAAAATGAGGGAGGAAAATACATTTCAAGATCACACAAAGTAATAACTATTTCTTTTTGCAATGTTGGTAAGATCGCAGGATCGATCACCTTACTGCAAATTGACTTGAAGAAAAAACACAATTTAGTTATTGCGCTTCTTACATTTTCTGGAAGAATAGAACGTATACCTATTGGTAGAAAATGTTCCATTATAACATGGCAGTCATGCGTCTTTAAACTCTTTAACTTGAGGTCTTTCATAGACACAAGTCTTCTAATATCTGAAGAGTATCCTTCTAGAACTTTAACTTCACTTAGAAACTTACACAATATTTTTTTCTCCTTTCTAGATAGAGTATACGCAGCAGGTGGTAGATATGTTCGTTTTCCTTTCTTCAAGGGTCCTAATTCAGTTCTTATCTCCATCGCTATCAAGTCCTTTCTTGCTTTAAGGCCATCCTTAGACTTTCCTTGTATATTGAGTAACGTACCAATAACACTATCAAATACATTTTTTTCAATATGCATAACATCGAGAAAATGTCTTACATACAACGACTTCCAATATGGCAGTTCAAAAAAAATTGACCTCTTCTTCCACCCTCTCTTGACAAGTGTATGTGCAAAAGGCTTGCCAAACTGAGTACTCACATCTTTCACCTTTTCAAAAATTTGATCACCTGTCAATATAAGTGGAGCTCTACCTTGTTCTGGCTCTCCATTGAATGCTTTTCTCCACCCACGGTAGTGATGATTAGAATTTAAGAATCTATGATGACCGAGAAATACATTCTTCTGACCAAACTCCAATCGCGTCGAATCTATTTTATCTTCACAAATAGGACACGCAGATTGACCTTTTATGCTGTACCCTGATAGATTTCCGTATGCTGGAAAATCATTAATTGTGCCAAACAACATCGCCCTCAAGTTGAAATTTTCTTTCCTATACCCATCATAAACCTCCACACCTTTCTCCCACAAAAACTTTAAATCTTCGATTAAGGGTGCCAAGTATACGTTTATGTCATTCCCTGGTTGTCTAGGCCCAGAAATTAACATAGATAACATCATGTACTTACGCTTCATACATAGCCATGGAGGTAGATTATAAATCATAATGATCACAGGCCAAGTGCTATGTGAGATACTTTGAAGACCGTGTGGGTTCATTCCATCAGTAGATAATGCCAAGCGAAGGTTTCTTGCTTCTTTTCCAAATTCAGGATAATCATCATCAATTTTCATCCACTGTGGTGAATCTGCCGGATGTCGAAACTTTCCATCAATAATTATTTCATCTGCATGCCAAGTCAAGTGTCTTGAATCGGTCTCACTACGAAACATGCGTCTAAATCTCGGAATTATAGGAAAATACCATAAGACTTTTGCTGGAGACAACTTTTTCTTATATCGAGAGACGCCGCATTTAGGACACTCATTTAACGATACATACTCATTTCGAAATAAAACGCAATCATTTGGACATGCATGTATCTTATCACAGCTCATGCCAATAGAGCACAACATCTTTTTGGCCTCATATGTTCGATTGGGAAGAACATTATCCTCTGGAAGCATATCTTTCATAAGGGCCAATAACTCTGTGAAACTTTTATCCGACCATCCATTGCCCGCCTTTAAGTTGTACAACTTTAATACCGCAGACAATCTTGTGAATTTAGTGCAACCATTACACAACGGTTTCTCTGCATCACTAACCAACCTCTCAAACATTTTGGGACAATCCTTAAGATCTTCTTTAAGAGCTTCTGCAATCTCTTCGACTCGATCATAATCGTATGTATATGTGCCATTGTCAATTGAAGAATAGGTCGTAGTATCCCCCGGTTCAACATTCCCGTTAATTTTCTCACCATGCAAATTCCAACATGTATAACTTCTATCAATTCCACGCCTCTTTAAATGTAATGCCAACTGAAGCGCGTCAACCCGACTCCCAAAACAGCAACCCAAGCAAGGACATATCATTCGATTGGGGTCATCGGCGTGCGCAACTGCAAACTTAACGAATTCCGATACCCCATTCTCGTACTCTTTCGACAATCAACTTGAAGGCATCCATTTCTTATCCATAGTTATACTAATTAAGCTAAACAAAAACAAAATAAAAAATATTTACCTGTAGGGAAATGATACGATTTTCACACTTTGATCACAATTAACCCCTATATATAGCAAATTCAATAAGTTAGTTCTCAATCATTGCAAGCTGATAATAATCCAAAAGTACAAATATCATTGGTCAAAACTTATACGAACCGCATTGTTCCTTTGTATTTTTTATGAGAATTGACTAACAAAAGACCCAAAAGGTTGGTACTTGGGGATTTGAATGGTTTTGCAGGTTTTAGGCTCAAGAAAAACCAGTTGAAACAAATGCAACTTTCGCATCGCGACCAAATGCTTCGTTATGTGACGGACAACGATAGGAAGCGATGGACAGCGAGGGACAACGATAGGCAGCGATGCAAGACAGAACTAAACCATCCTTGAAGCGAAGGAAGCGAGAGAGAGCGAAGGTTCGCTATGCGACGGACAACGATAGGAAGCGAGGGACAGCGATAGGCAGCGATGCAAGATAGAACCAAACCATCCTTGAAGCGAAGGAAGCGAGAGAGAGCGAAAGTTCGCGACGCGACGAATATTTCGCAACGCGAAGTTAGGTTGGTCAAACCTGCATTTATGACAGTTACTGCACACACCCTCTCTCTGCATACCCTAGAAGACCGTGTCTGCTCATCTGCTGCGCCTTTACTTCTCTATTTCTTTACTTTTCTCACTTTATCTCTTCACTTTTCACACACAAATCAATTCACACAATTATCAAATCTCAAGAAAAAAAGTTTGCATTTCTCACTTCTCTCAAGAGCTTCAAGGATGTTCATTTTCACTAATTTTTTTCCTGTAAATCTAGATTTTAAAGGGCTTCATCTCTTTACTTGTTAAATCTTCAAAACTTGAACAAAACCTTTGGAAAAAAATGAAAAAAGAAAACACCATGAATCTTCTTGGCCTGAATCATTCTTGCTAAATCCTTAGGCTTTGAGTTTTGAAATTTTTGTTCACTCTTTTAAAAAATTAGGGTTTTTAGTTTTACTGTGGAGCTTGAAGGATATTTTAAACTCTTGTTGTGGTATATGAGAAACTTACTGTGATTATCATTGTTGGGTAGTTTGGTAGTACAAGCTGTCAAGATTTGGCTAAGAACTTAGAAAAGCAAATCAAATTGCAGCCACCGAATCCTTGTTCACAGTAAATCCCAGCCAAACAAATTCATAAATATATTGCGCTAACCAAAGTTATCCTTGTGCTGTAAAATTTTTTCTCTTTTGTAGACATGGCACCAAAAAAGCAAGTCCGACAAAAGAAGCAAAAGGTGGAAGGAGAAACTTCAAGAAGCAGACCCTTTGATCAGTCGCGTTTTGTCGGCCCTGAACAAGCAAAACGGTTCAGAGAACTTGAGTCAAGAAGTATCTGGCCTGAGCGTAGGTTTGAAATAGATGAGGAAGGTGATTACCACGAGATCATGGAAGTGATAACAATTCGGAAATGGGAAAAGTTAGTCACCCCTCCCAAGCATCTCAATTATGATATGGTCAGAGAGTTCTACGCCAACGCTCTTCCTTCAAGTGACGGAACCTTTACTTACAAAACCATGGTCCAAGGTCGCACTATTGATTTCAGCCGCAAAGCCATCAACGAATATCTTGGAAATCCTCTGGTTATTTCAGAAGGCCACGCTTGTGATTATGAGTTTAATTTGAATGCAGCACCAGATGTCAAACAACTCACCAAGTACCTTTTATGTCAAGGAAAGAGAGTGCAGAAGAATGCAGCAGGGGTGGCAACACACTTTCTCCGTAAGGACCTCAGGCAACATGCTCAGGTGATATTAATGCTTATTCTACACAACATCCGTCCTCGGAGTCACACCACAACATTCACCATGGATACCTCTCAATTACTCTATTTCATCTTGAAAGGTAAAAGTGTGTGTGTGGCACGCATCATTTCAAATGAAATGAAAATTGTGGCGAAAAGTGGGAAAGAACCAGGATTGGGAACCAAAGCATCGTGTCCATTGGTTTTTCCGGGGCTAATCATGGGATTACTACGGGCTGCCCGCATGGTAATCCCTAACCAAGTGCACCAAACTCTCAAGGGGACTGTGGATGATGCATATATTACTCGTTTTTGCAAGGAGGAACCAAACACAAGGGCAGCTCCCGACCAACCTAGTTCTGACAACTTGAATTTCGATGAGTGGGATCCACGGTTCTGCACTTCATTCTCCTATACATGGGACCAAAATGAGGCCACCAACCGTGCCATGACTAGTATTCAAAACTCTATGTATCGGATGCAATTGCAAATGGGCAGGCCCGAGGATGCTGAGCAGCAGATCCTTACCCCCGAGGCTTATCAGACTCATGTATCTTGGCCTGGAGACAGGCTTTTCTATTTAGGAGGGGCTGCTGGTGAAGGTACAGTTGATGCAGCAACTGAGACTGCAGAAAATGAGGGGGATGAAAATGAAGACGAAGAAGAGGAGGAAGGAGAAGAAGAGGAAGTAGGAGATGATGGAAGCGAGGAGGTGGATGAGGAGTAGGTTGCTGAAATCATGAAGGAAAGCACGCCAAAAACAGGAAATTTATTGCTTTCAAAGTTAATTTCATATATTTCCATCTTTAGTTTTCAAGTTTAATTTCATCTTGTCTGCAATTTTGTTGTTTTGTAAGATGTTGGAACTTGTGTGATTTTCGCATGTTTGTTTAGTGACACCAAAATTAGTCAAAAGACAGTCATAGATAACAAATGGATAACAAATGGCAAATGGCAAATGGCAGTCATATAAACTTTCATTTTCTTCATTCTTGAATCGAATATAAACTAAATATAAACTTTCATCTTCTTCATTCTTGAATCGAAATAGATAACAAATGGCAAACCAGAAAAAGACAGTCATAGAAAATGGTAAACCAAACGCATGCACACAATATATTTACACTAAAATAGCCATTGACAATACCTTGACACAAAATGTATCAATAACAACGTAAAAGACAACAACATTGTATCAACAACAACGTACCTCTTCTTACTTCACGCGAGAGAGAGAGAGAGAGAGATGAGGGAGCAGTCGCGAACAGAACAACGGCGGTGGGAGAACGAACAGAACAACGGCGGTGGGAGAACGAACAGAACAGCGGTGGTCGGAGAACAGAAGGCTGGTGGGAGAACGATGGTGGTCGGAGAAATCGCGAGAGAGAAAGGAGGTAGAAGTCTTGAGTGAAAATGAACAGGGTTCTGAAAATTTGGTGTTATTTTATTTTTTAATAATAATTGACCTAAGACAGCGCTTTTTCCTAATAAAGCGCTTTCTTTTAATTGGCCTATAGCAGCGCTTATTAAATGCGCTTTCTAAGGTTATCTTTTAATTTGCCTATAGCAGCGCTTTTTAAAAGCGCTTTCTAAAGCTATCATTTAGCAGCGCTTTTTAAAAGCGCTTTCTAAGGTTATACCTTTAGCAGCGCTTTTTAAAAAGCGCTTTCTAAGGTGGGGACTATTTACGGCCTTTAGCAGCGCTTTTAGAAAGCGCTTTCTAAAGGTATCCTTTACCAGCGCTTTTTTTTAGCGAATTTTTTTATTCCTTATAGCAGCGCTTTGTGATAAAAGCGCTGTCTTTTTAGTGCTGCCTAAGGCTATTTTTGGCGTAGTGTTTACAGTGGTCACGGGTTGTTGGTTGCTATTAATCCTACAAAAGAAGTAGTGTATTATCTGAATTCATTGGATGGTGATTGGACAAAATATTCGGATATGAAGAATATGGTTGATAGTAAGTGAGTTTGTTCTAAATATTCATGTGTATTTGTATATTTAATTATTTCTGTGAGATTGTTCTAAATATATGTTTTTATTTTGTTAGAGAAATCAAGTATTTCAATCACAAAGAGAAGCTCGAGTACCACGGTCTAAAGCAAACAACATTACTTGGATCAGAGTGGAGGTATATTAATTTTCACAATTTTACTTATAATAGTGATGGTACTTGATAAAACAAGACAACTATATATTCTTATTTGTTTTTCTGTGTAGTGTGCTCGTCAGCGTAATGGTATAGATTACAGTTATTACGTTTTGAGTTTTATGAGAAAAATCCTTCATTTGGATCAAATAGAGATTCCAATCATGGTATGGATTTATAACTTAGGATTTATTTTAGTATTTATCGAATATTTCATATAATTTATGACTTTTAACTAAATCATGCATATTATGTTTTATTATGTAGTACTTTGATGAATACAAGTGTGCTCATTACTCGAAAGATAAGTTGGAAGAAATCAAGGAGGAATTGTGTGAATATTATATTGAGAAAAGAATCATATAAGGTATGGAAGTTGTTGTGTAGTTATGGAATGTTGTATAGTTTTGGAAGTGGTTGTATATTAGGAATCTTTAGAAGTTAAAGGATTTCTAGGTGTACAAATTGTTATTAGAATTATGGATTGGTGTATATATGATGCATGTTTGTGTTGATTTATATCAAATGGTTTATGTTTTGAATGGTAATGGTGTATATATTTTGGATTATAATGGTATATAATGCCTATTTGTTTGAAACAAATGCTTGAATTATACAGGTTTATGGTATTATTTCCAAAAAAATGTTTTCTAAAAAATAAGGAATAGGCAGCGCTTTTAAACAAAAAACGCTTCCTAAATTCTGATTTTTAAAAAAGTGCTTTTAAAAAGCAAATTTTACGTGAATAAAAGAAAGCGCTTTTTAGAAAAAGCGCTGCCTATAGTACACAATAGACAGTGCTTTCAATTAAAAGCGCTGCCTTAAAGTAAAATAAAAATACATTAGACAGCGCTTTAAAAAGCGCTGTCTAAAGGGGGACAATAGAAATCGCTTTTTGCCTAAAGATGCCAAAAGAAAGCATAAAAGGCCTGAAAAAGCGCTGCTAAATGCCCACTTTAGAAAGCGCTTTTCCAGGAAAAAGCTCTGCTAAACGCCTATTTTAGAAAGCACTTTTCAAGATAAAACGCTGCCTAAAGTATGCCTTTAGCGGCGCTTTTGCATTAAAAAAAAGTGTTGTCTTTACCTACAGCAGCGTCACCTTAGGCATCGCTTTTAAGCGCTGTTAAAAGCCAAAAAAAGCGCTGTCTTTTCCTTTCCTTGGCATAGTGTCATCATCCGAGAACTCTATATCATTGTCCAGCGACAGAGCTATGTATAAGATTAAGGGGGCATGTGCCCCACTAATATTCAACTCATATACTTATATAATATTAATATATATAAACAAGTTTGTTATGCCTTATATGATAAATTCTCCAAAACTCAAGTTAATCACACGATACTTAAGACATTGCAATGGTAAGACATAGTTAACTATGTTTTATATGTAATGCGAAATGCTAAGATAATATTAATTATGTTTTATATGCGGAATGCTAAGATAATATTAATTATGTTTTATATGTATTATCTATTGATATAAAATAATTAAGTATATTTTTAATGTATATTGCATATAAATAATTATATTTTTAAGGTAAGAGAATTGCTAATTATAAATTTTAGTTGAAACTATTATATTATATCAATACTTTAATATTTTATATTTATTATTCATATTTCTTATATTATAAGTTATAATATTTATTTATCAATAAACATGATTCAGTAGTGTTCATAAGATTTTATTAAATTAATAAATGAAGCCTTAATCATACTTTACATGCAAAATTAATATATCATTATATTTTAAATATAATTTAATTAGTATACATATTGTTAATGTTAAAAAGATTACATCTACGTTCAATTATCTCACAAATACAAATGTTTGGCCAAATATTTTATAAATGATATAAGAAATTAACATAATAAAAAATAATAATTTATGTACAATTAATTTTTAAACTCCTAAAATGTATATGATATGATTAGAGTTTGACTTAACCCATCCCTACAAAATTGACTTGTAAGATGAAGAACGTCATTCTATATAAACTATTTTGTGGGCTCAATTTTTAATCAATACGAGACTTTAATTTTTTCTAATAATATATAACTTATATATATATATATATATATATATATATATATATATATATATTGCCCCCACATCTTAAATTTTCTGGCTCTGTCCATATCAATGTCATCCCACGCTATGTAAACCTTCTTGCCCTTTTTCTAAGGTTTATGAGATTTCTTTTGATTATGGTTTGCCTTTTTGTCTAGAGGAAAATTTGGTATGATATGCCATTTGTTTCCACATTGATAGCATATAGAAGTGAATGAAATATTTTCTTCAATTTTATCTTGCTCCTCTTGTTGTTGTTTCTCATACTTCAAGAATTTTCTAAAGTTTCACACCATGAGTAACATGTCACCATCAAAATTGAAACATTTGGATTTAAGACCTAGACTATTGCTCTTCTTCTTCCCTTCCTCGTCCATATCAAGCATTTTTAGCTCCATCTCATGTTCATGTAATTTACCAAAAAGTGTGTGTGGGTCCGTGGTTGCTAGATCCCTAGATTCATAAATCGTATTAACTTTAGGTTGTGAACTAAGGTTTAGGCATCTATGAATTTTCACAACCAATTCCTCATTTGAAAATGTTTTTCCCAGGGTTCTCATAAGACTCATAATATGAGTAAATCATGTTTGGAATTGATTTACGTCTCTTCAGGTTTCATTATGAAAAGTTCATACTCATGAGTTAATGTGTCCAACCTTGCCATATTTACCTCATTAGTTTCTTCATGGTTAATTTGGAGGGTTTCCGGCATTTTATTTGCAATCTCGCAGTGATAAACTCACAAGAACTCATCGAGATCGAGAGCGGTAGTGATGACAGTTTTCGCCTTTAAACTGCACTGCACAACACATTTTCTTTAGCATCTCCGTTATAATCCTGTTAAGGTTTGTTCACTACAAGATAATCATTTCGTGTGTGAGAACAAATGGACATTCCTTCACATGCTTCAAAATACAAAAATTCATCCCTTCGATAAAGAACTTCATTTTCTATTTCCACAAACTATATCATTCTACATTAAAAGATGGGGGTTGTTTAGAGAATAACTCGAAGTCATTTCCTACCTTTTGGGAGGATAACTCTTTAATAGGAGTTAGGCTCAGACGCCACTTGTTGAACAAGTGACTTCAAGCACAAGAGAGAGGAGGGGTGAATTATGGAATTTAAAATTTGTGATTAATTTAAAGTTTTCTTACTTAAAAAAATAGTTGTTGTTCTTATCGAAAAAGTAGAGAGAAAAGCAGTGGAAAGAAATTAAATAATAGAGTAAATAACAAACATTAAAGAGATGGGGTTAGAGAGATGACACCGAGATTTAGATAGATTCAACCGAATTTTGGCCTACTCCTATCTCTGAGAGATCTTCTTGAGTGTTTTAATAATAATCTTGACATTTTAGATGTTATATCCACGGACCTTCATTACAAGAAAATTGAGAGATTTTACATTGGCTTATCTCCCAAATAAAAAGAGTATTTCCATAGGATGAAATCATGAGGCAAGTAGAGATTTTATCGGCTAATCTCAATAACCAAACAAAACTTTTATTGGGCCAAGTTCTAGAACCAAACAAAGATTTTAAATGGTTTATCTCTAGAACAAACAAGAACCTTCAAGAGAATCAAATTCTTGAAACAAACAATGGCACAACACCGGTACAACATTTTCCTCACAAGTAGTTTTCACTCACAAGGCACTTAGGCAACTTTAGTTAAAGAAAAATATTAAGGATAAAGGAGGAGAGTGATAAAATAGTAAGAAATAGGAAAACTCCAAATTCTGGTGTATTTTAGAAAGAGAAAAGACCACCTTTTTATATGAGAAAATGAGATTCATAAAGGAAACAATTCATGGGCTGAATTAATGGAAAAATTTGTTAGACCAATTAATTATTGACCCATAATAATCGATTGTTCAAGTCACAAATATAATGTTTTGATATTTAGTCTTTACCAATCATTAGGAGACTATCCCAATCAATTTTATTTAGACTTAACTAGGAGAAATAATCAATTATATGATTAAGTCTAAGTGGTTATTTATTTTTGAATATCCTTCAAATCAATTAGATAATTCCCTAATCAGTTACCTAGGCCTTAAAAATATTTTTAGGTGATTTTATCAAACAAAGAGAGGCCTTAAAAATATTTTAGGTGTGTGTGTGTGTGTGTGTGTGTGTGTGTGTGTGAAAGAGAGGGAGAGAGAGAGAGAGAGAGAGAGAGAGAGTTGACTTAGTATATTAGGAGTTACCCTTCTACTTTCACAAGACACTGGTCTCTCATACATACACGATCAAACGAGTTTTCACACTTTCTCTTTTTCAGAATTCTGAAGATTTCAAGTTCCTTTTTTAGATAGACAGATCATATAAGAACTTTACTGGAATCTTGAATCTTATACTAGATGAGGCTTGAGATATACTTAAGTTAATCATGGTCATCAAAGAGTTGGAAAGATATCACCACCAACTTCAGCAAGCATCAGTGTTATCGTCATCAAAACACTACGATAGTCACCAACATCAATATCATTAGCTTCTTACTTGCAAGCACATAGATCCATTATTCTCAAGACAGATAATATCTTGGGGGAGATTGGTGATGAGCTGCGACCTTTTGAGTATCCTCATCAATTAGTTGATAAGGTTCGATCATTGACTTAGAGAATAAGAGAGAGGGATGTTTCTTTGTTGTCGGTTCGGAAGGAATTGTTTGACATTTAAACTTCCCTTGCCAATGTGAACATGGCCTTAAATTCTTCTCATAATATGATAAGGGAGCTGGAGATATTATTAAATGAAGCTTGAGAAGGTTGAGAGAAGGATAAAAATAACCTTCGAGAGATGTGTTATGAAAATATTCACCTTTCTAAAGAGTACACTCCTCCTTTGAGAACACTTTAAAGAAAGTGGAATTATTTTACCCCATATGTGAATATCGAGGGAGTGATTTCATCTTAAGCACGAGATAATAGATGGGAAATGGTAATCCTTTGTGAGGAACCAGACTCATAGACGTCCCTTTTTCTTTTTCTTATCAAGCTATCTTTGTTATGATGTTGTATTGTTTTAAGAATCAAATATAAGTTTATTGAACGTGCGTTGTCATTAGATTTATTCTAACGTGAAGTATTATTATTTTAATTTCTTAGAGTGGTATTACCTTTGAAGATTATTGTTACAATGCCACACTAAGTTTCTTTAGGCTCTAGAGGATGCACGAGGTTGTGCTCTTAAGCTTTATTGGACATCTTCGAGGAGTGCACCCGACCAAGGGTCTACTACTCTTCTATATACCCAAGTTTAGACTTGGTTTGAGGCCTATGTAATGGGGCTTCACTTCGTGTGTTATGGAGTTTCTAGCTATGAAAAAAGGGTGAGCAAAAGTCACCACCTTTTAGTTTAAGATTTGATATCTTTGATACAGTGACTTTTGTTATGGTGGTTTGATTACTTTATTCGTAAACTCCTGTTGCTTATGACAACACCGCTTAGGTATTCCTTTCTTCACATGACAATAAAGAAAGGAATTTAATGGATAATTTATTCATTGTTGAAAGAAAATGAATACATAGTAGAGTGAGCCTTTCTATGTATGATTAAAAGTAATTAACTAAGATGGTCTAATTTTCGTCTTATTTATCCAAGAAACGTCTCCTTTGTAGTAGGTTTATTATCATTGGAGTCTCCTGGGTCGACTATTATAGTGTGCTCCAAGCTATTTCAAAGTTGTTCTTTGGTTATTTATGGGGGCTAAATCTCTGAATCCTTTCTTGTTTTTATCACCTACATTCCTCAAGTTATGATACTTCAGTTTGTACCTATTGGGAGATGCCCATCCTCCATTGTTAAATCGCCCACCATCACCTCTAAATGCTTACTAAGGTTAAGGATTGTAGTTTTATATTTGGTAAAGCCTTAGACTAGGGTGCCCTTGTCTAACAACTAGTTCGCCCAGACGAAATCCAAAGGAGTCGCCCAAGAGGTTCGTCCAACATGGGAGTTAAGTAAGAGAAAGACCTTGCTGACTCCGAGAAGATAGATGGTCAATAACCTCCCTAGTAGGTGGGGAACGATTAAGAGCACGTCAAGGAGCAAAAACCCCAGGCCTCGGGAATCCTTATAAATACACTATCCCTCAAGGGGATAGGGGAGATTTTCACATCATACACATTTACTACTACTCAGAGATAACTATGCTCCTAGTAGCCCTAACACTGTCAATCTCAA
This sequence comes from Lathyrus tuberosus, assembly GCA_022829125.1. Lineage (NCBI taxonomy): Eukaryota > Viridiplantae > Streptophyta > Magnoliopsida > Fabales > Fabaceae > Lathyrus > Lathyrus tuberosus. The sequence continues at coordinate 17,121,043 of JALAZF010000012.1, read as the reverse complement.
TATAATCGCCTGCCTGCAACCCAGCAACACCGACCAACAACAGGGCCTGTCACCTCACGTGAGTTGGTCTTTCAAACAACCTTAAAAGCACCGTATAAGGTAACTCACTGTCGTCAGTTAGCCATCACCCCCAAACTTGTAATATACCTACTAGGGTCTCTGAGTCTCCTTGCCCTTGTATGGATAACACACACACACACACCCTGTAATTTTTGGATGGTACAATGGCACCCACTGTGGGGTCCAGTATAACTAACCTAGGACATACCCGTCTTAACAACCATCACATTCTATATCGTACCATCAACTCCAACACCTAACTATTATCGGCCATGGTAAACAGAAGGGCTTCATCTCATACTCCTGAAGGTACCAGCCGTACATGCGATGTCTTGGCCATGGTAGAGATGTGAGATTCCATGGAAAAATTATGACGCCACAACCATCTATTATAAGACGAAGTCCAGAACATCAGACTTCACCAACAAGAGGCCAATCCCCAAGAACAGGTGGAATTTCTGAATCCCTAGCCACTCTTGAACGAAATATGTGGGGGCCTATCCTCAAAGGTTTTAAACCCCCATTCTTGGCCAAGTTCGATGGACACAGTGATCCCTACAAACATGTTTCCTCTATCAACACAAAGATGGCCATCGTAGAAGTACTAGACTCCCTAAAATGTAAGTTATTATTAAGCACCTTTAGGGAGGCCTCCCTCAGATGGTACATGGACCTTCCTCGTGACTCTATTAACAACTATCAGACATTAGTGAGAAAGTTGGTAAGCCAGTTCGCCGTCAATCGCCACAGGAAGATATCCACCATGAGCATGTCCAAAATTCGGTAGCGCTCATCAAAATAGTTGGGGGACTATCTCACCTGCTTCAATAAGGCCACCATCAAGGTTATCCTTCTGAACTAAGAAGTTATTGTAGGGGCATTCCAAAATGGACTCAAGGCGGGACACTTCAATGAACCCCTTGTCCAAAAGCTAGTGCTCACGCTAGACGAGGTAGTCACCAGAGCGGAGTGATACATCAAAGGCGAAGAAAGTAATGCTAAATAGAATGCATGCAACACCAAGGAGCACATTCCTGGTGAAGGTGACAGAGAGTTCACGCCTTTGAACACCTGTAGAAAACAAATCTGGCGCAAGGTACTCCACATGTACAACATCCCGACACCACCTGCCCCTTGGTCCGAGGTAATGGGATTTGAGCCTAAAAGGTGGTGTAAGTTCCACAGGGTAAAAGGACATCATACCAACGACTAGTTCTAGTTAAAGAAGGAAATAGAAAAGTTGATAGAGGAGGGACACCTCGAGAAGTATGTGAAGGGAAACCCTTCTAACCAGGCAGAACAACATAACCCGCACGGAAGAGAAAATACCAGAAGTCCAGGGACAAGCAAAGCCAAAGAAGCATCCCAGGGAAAGGGCAGTACATCGGCCCGCCACACGCTTAATACCGTAGTAGGAGGATTCGATGGGGCGGTTAGACCAACGCCGCCCGCAGAAGATACGCATGTCAAGTTGTGAGTGTGGAAGACCTCACTCAAGTCAAGGATACAAAAACACCAGAAGATATGATTGTCTTCTCGGATAAAGATGTGTTTGGCATCCATCCTCACGTTGAATGGGATATTAAAAGGGTTCTGGTGGATCAGAGAAGCTCTGCCGACATATTGTATTAGGACGCCTTCAAGAGATTGCATCTCGACCCCGAAGACCTAAAGCCCTTCAAGGGGCGGTTGGTTGGATTCTCAGGAGAACATGTGCAGGTGAAAGGCTAACTCACTCTAAGGATCAAGTTCGGAGAGCAAGGCCTTACCAATGACATAAAATTTAAGTACTTAGTCATTGACTCTCATTCCTCGTATAATAGATTATCAGGTGACCAACCTTTAATCGACTAAGAGTCACTTTATCTACCTTGTATTTATGCATGAAATAGTTGTTCCCTAATGGGAGAGTGAGGGTTGTCTAAGGAGACCAACAAATCACCAGAAATGCTATGCAAAGAGCCTCAAGTTAAAGAGGGTGCATTTTCAAGGCGTAAAGGTAAAAAAAGGCCAGCTATGGAATCACGCTGCCCGGAGAGACGAGCGAGAGCAAGGAGTATTCCCATCTGACCGCACAAGACAAGGGGGCCTGAAAGCAACGGGAAACACCCTCTTCTCCTCTAGAGCCGTATATTCCATTTTTGTTATCCATTTATGAAATTGTTTTATCTTCTATTACTTATTTACCTAGTTAATTTTTTTTAGGCGAGTATTGAAACTCTGTCGGTTGTAAGGACAAGCGATTAGTTGGGATGCACTCTTCCACCCCCACCCCCCTGCGCCTTCAGAGGAGCGAGGGTTTTTAATGAGACATCTCATCCATATTTATCTATGTTTATTCGTTATGCCATATCTATAGAAGAAGTTTAGGTCCATAAGAGACAAGCAATTATTATGTTGGATCCCCCAAGATGGGATCCTTGCTGCCCATAAAGGCAATTATTATGATGGATCCCCCATGATGGGATCCTTGTTGTCCATAGAGGAAATTATTATTTTGGATTCCCCAAGATGGGATCCTTGCTGCCCATAGAGGCAATTATTATGATCGATCCCCCAAGATGGGATCCTTGCCACCCATAGAGGCAATTATTATATGGATCCCCCAAGATGGTATCAATGTCTCCCATAAAGGAAATTATTATGCTGGATCCTCCAAGATGGGATCCTTGCTTCCCATAGAGGCAATTATTATGCTGGATCCCCCAAGATAGGATCCTTTCCACGCATAAAGGCATTTATTATGGTGGAGCCCCCAAGATGGGATCTTTGTTGCATATTGTAATACCCCAAAATTTGCTCTTCCCTTTTGGCATCATAGCATGGCATTATCATTTATCATATCATATCCACCTCATTAACATTGCATTGCATTTAACATAGAAAAATGAAGCATGGCATCCTTCTTACCATCAGGGCATGTGATCAGGTGGAAGATGGACAATCAAGAGATCATTCAAAGCACAAAAAGGTCAAATAAGTGGTCTCAAGGCAAGCCAAGAGGTCTCTCATGTCTCATACTACCTCAATTGATCATCCACAATCTCAAGAAAGTGAAATCCAATGGGAGATTGAAGCACTACATCTTTCACTATGCAAGAGATTCAAAAATTGAAGGAAAACCATCAAAAGAGATAGCTCATTGATTCAAAATCATTCTCAAGTGGCATTTCTCATCATCCTTTAAGAGGATACACAACATGCTCTGAGGAATTTGAAATTGAAGACTGCACTTTTTCCTCCTAACCAGAAGGGGCTGAAATTAGGGTTTCCAATTAAATCGGGGTATCTCTGATTTTTTGGACAAAACTTGTTGTCATGGTATTCCATATGTCCCTAAGTGTATGTATGTGGAAAATTGCATCTCAATTGGTTTTAGAAGTGGTTCAATTGGAAGAAAGATCAAGAATCAGAGAAATTGGGGCAAAGTCAAATAATCAGAGGAAAAAGTCAACTCTTGACTTTTTGAGCCCAAATTCATGAAATTCATGTTACATGTGTCCAATGTACAAAATTTGGTCAAGAAATTCCAAAGGAATCATGAAAAATTCAAGGTGTAGAAAGTTGCCATTTTTGGATGAAGAAGGGTTACTAAAAATAGCAAGTTTTGGCCATTTTGCATCAGAGTTTGAACCAAGGCCATTTAAATTTGGAGCACCAAATGAAAAATCCACTCTGCCTCAATGAAAGATCTTGTTTTAAACTTCAAATCCATGTGTGGAACATCTCCATTGGATAAAAATTGAGTGAGATATGATTGATCAAAGTTTGGGCAAAGTAGGTTCAAAACTAGGTCATGACCAAGATTTTCAGGGCACGCGCGCAGTCATTTTAACAAACATGTGGTGGGCCTAATGTCCACTCATTTTTCTCATGGTTAAAGGCCTCAAATGGAAAACTTTTCAACATGAAAGTTGTTCATTGCATTGTCATCTTCAATATTCATGTTGGACAATTTTTGGTTTGATCAAGTTATGAGATAGTTTTAAGGGTTCAAAGTCATGTTGGTTATGCTGAAAACCCAGGCGCCATGTTGCCTTGCCAGCCAACCTCACTCACACGCCCATGATGCAGTCTCACATCCTTGTGTTCTAAGTCATTTTTCATCACTTTAAAGGCATTATTCCACTTGGATTCAAACATCAAACATGTTATGTGATGCATCCTCAATCCATTGACACCAAGATGATCCATTTTCATGCATTGGTCATAAAGAAATCCATGTTCAAACATCACCATTTGCATTGATGCATTGACTGTCTTGTCTAGTAATTCACACATTGTTTTTGGTTCAGTCATTCAACAAACTTTCATGATCACTTCAGTCCATTTCCTCATTAAACCAAACAATTAATGCACGTGCTTCCACCATGCTGCTTCTTACATGAGAAGGGAAATGTATGAAACTTGCACCACAAGATTCCTGCTGCTACATCAGAACAACATAACATCACTTTCCTTCTCCTACACACCACCATAACTCCATGAACCTCACCCTCACTCTAACAGAACTTCCCCAACTCGTGCTATTAACCACCTAACTCAGTTAGTTAACTCAAACTCAGTTAACTAACTCAGTTTAACTAGAGTTCTAACTGTTAACTGAACTGGTTGGGAGTTAACCTTGGATATATAAGCTGAAACTCTCACAATTTCAGACGGAGGATTCTCATTTTTCACTCTCACTTCAAATTGCTCTCACTTTTCTCTCAGAGTTCTCTCCATTCTCTCTCTGATTTCACACGAGTTCTTCACACGTTCTCACCTTGATCTTCATCAATTGTTCATCATCAAGCATTTCTGATCAAGAACAAGCTGAAGTAAGAGCAAGCTATCGAGAGCAGCAACTTCTCCAATTGGAATCTCAGTTCATTGTCTTCAAAATCCAAAGGTTCAGAGCATTTATTTTGCTCTTAGGAAGCTCAAGATCAATCTCTCATCTCTGGTTTTCTGTTGATTCAAGAGTTCGCCAATTTCAGGTTTCAAAATTTCTCAAACTTTAATTGCACGATTTTATCCTGTTTTGACTTGTTGATGTGTTGTTTGAGCTTATTAGAAGCTATGTGAAGCTGGCTAGTTGATAGAGCTCCTTAGGAGTTTAGAACTGAAACTTAGGGCAAAGTTTCTCTTCTTCGATTCTCTTTATTCATGCTTGATCTGTGAATTTTGTTGCTGAATTTGTGTTCCTCATGAGATTAGCTTTCGTTTGATACCTAGTTTGTTGATTTCTGGAAGCATGTGATATTTACAGTGCCGGAGAGTGGCCGGAGAAGGTGACCGGAGGTCCCTCTCCGGCCGGTGAGGTTACATTAGGGTTTTGCATGCCAGATTAAGTCACAGCCGTTGATTTCGTTTGATCTAATGCTCACAATGGTGACAACACATAAAAACGCACATGCCTCTCACATGCTCATTCTGATTTTATTTTTAAACTTTGTGTAACGCAGTACACCGTAGGTAACGTGTTCCCTCACGCGTGTGTGTTGATTTCAATTACTTTGACTTTGGTTTGACTTGGACTTGATCTGATGGTTGGGAGTGAGTCAAGATTGTTGACTAAGGGTTCATGTTTGTTAGTATGCTCTGCGCGCTTAGTGGACTTAGCCAGAATGCTATTCGCACCTCCCTGTTTTAAGGCCCAATTGATTTTGAACTGAATAGTTACTAGGCATGCACCCCCATTCACATTTACATTCCATTTTATTTTTTCCATTTTTGCTACACGTTTCATAATTAATTTTTGAAAATATCAAATGGTATCATAAAATTCCACAAAAATTCATGTGTATTCTTAAAACATTTAGGAAATTTTCTATGATTTTATTTTCTGATTTTATGACCATTTTGCCCCTGTTCCATTATTTCTTTTGAATTTCCATTTGTATGCATACTTAATGTGACATATGATTTTGTGCATTTTTGTTCTTGATCATAAAAAATGATTTTGATGCCTTTCTTTTTGCATTGTGGTCACAATATGTTGAGGTATGTTTGAGATTTATGAAATGATTTTTAAGTCTTTTTTGGATGACTTTTGATGTGTTGCTTTGAGCATGAATGCATGAAACTTCCATGAGACTTTGACCTAATTGTTGAGTGACTTTGGTTCTGATTAATTGCTTGTGGACTTGATATGTTAGTGACATGTGTTTAAGGTGTTTGATTGGTGAAAGTCATAATTTTTGAAGCATGTTTGCTATTTGTTTGAAGCATGAAGTTTAACTTGTTCATTTTGTGAATGCATGCCTCATGTTTGGTTCGCTTGATCATGAAGGCACTTGTGCCGTGAGTTGTGGTTTTGTTTGAGGATGTATAGCATGTTAATTGACTTCTGATTGTGACATTTGGGTTTCATCTTTGCATGTTTGATGTTTATCTTGCACCTTAAGTCACTTTGTTTCACAAGTATGAACCACATTCACATCACTTCCCCTTTCCTTCTTTGCTTCTTGTTGGATTGAGATTTTGTTTGCATGATTTGGTATGCTCATTTAGGATAACATTAGGTTGTGTAAATATGAGTTACATTCTGACTTGGAAGCATGTATAGCATTCAATCTCCTTTTACTTTGTTTGTCAACTTGTTTGAATTTGATTTGTTCATTATACTTTCTTACTTTACTTGTAAGTGATTGTGCTAACCATGTAGGGGCTTTGGTAAGTTTCAATTGAGTGTGGATAAGGAATCCACATTCAACTTCTATCCTTTCTCTTTTACAATTCCATTTTATGTTTTGTTAAGCACTTATGTGCTTTCTTTTAATAACTCATTACTTTCCCTTTTGAATTACAATTCATCTTCCATTTTGGAAGTGAATTGTTTAATTCTTTCTTTCTTTAGACTTTAGGTTGAAACCTCACAAACCTTTAGGATCACTCTCTTTAATCTTCAATTAGGATTGAGTCTTAGTCCACATAGGTTTTACCTTTTCTCCTCTCTTGAGTCTCTTTTCTCATCTCAAAGAAAATTCAAAATATCTAATAAAGGTAGGCATTTATTGCATTTAGGCCTTTCATATAAAGAAAAGGTTATAAGGGGTCTTCTCTTATAATCTTAGAATGTATAGCATATAGCCCATCTTGGGTCAATGTGTTAAACATTTGATCTTGTATGAGGGACTTAAATGCAATACTTGTTGAAGGTGCAAATAATAAAAAACACTTCTTCATTTCTTAATCAACAAAACACTTAATAAACACAAGTATGCTAGTGTGTTTGAACCTTGACAATTGGAACTAAGTGTGGGGGTCTTCTTCACTCTTAGTGTGCTTTCTTACCCATTCCATCTTGGAATGTGAGAATGTACACATTCCAATGACTAAGATTTAGATACACTATCATATGCAAACAAATGAAAAAACTCTTAAAAGACAAAAACAAACAATAACGTCTTTCCTTCGGGAATTCTTTTCTCACCTCATTCACTCTCAACGCACGAACGCGCTTCTACTCGTTCTCTTGCAAGATGGTAACGCACTCGGACCAGCGAGCCTGCAACACCTGAGCTAGAACGTAAGCCGTTCTCTAAAAAACGCAAACAATTCATCCCTAGTGAGGGGAACTACGTCGCTCTGATTCTCATGTTCCCGATGAGATACGTAGGCAGTGGGGTAGGGCCCATGCGAGCACTTCTTTTATTTTCCCTACATTTGTTTCTCGTCCCTTTTCCAGTTCTCTTTTCGTTCCTTTTCCAGTATTCTTTTCCATCACCCTTTGATCGAGACAAGCAAGCGTGGATCCCATCGGGTACGATGGACGCGAGGGGGTGCTAATACCTTCCTCTCGCGTAACCGACTCCCGAATCCAGTTCTCTTGGCCGCAAGACCATGCTCTATCCTTTCCTTCAGGTTTATGCGGTGTTTCCTTTCCCTCTCATGGGATAAATACACATTGCTGGCGACTCTGTTCGGTGCCACTTTCGCGTTTGTACTAGGATGAAAATCCCGGGAGCGACAGCTGGCGACTCTGCTGGGGATAAGAGGTTGACCTATTGCTGGTCCATCCTAAGCAAGTCAATCCTAGCGCTTGTCTGCTTTTCTTTCATTGGGTGTTTACTGTTGTGCTGTATTTACTGTTTTATTGTATGGTTATTTACTGTTTTACTGTACATTACTGTATTTACCGCATTTTAGCATTACATATCATATATTATATTGTGTTGCACTGTTTTGTCTGTTTGGCGGGATGGGTGTTCTGAGAGATAAGCCCACTACCAAGGCTTGAGTACATACATAGGTATTAGAGTGGATAGTCATGACGCTTGCGTGGTGGTGACCACGTATTGTTGTTCATGAGACCCACAACCAGACGAGGTTCTATCAGGAGCTTTCTGCTACTGCATGTTATGCAGGCCAGTGGTTATTCTCTTGAGGAACTGTCGACTCTGGTGACCATTCCCGAGGACTCAGTTGCGGCACTCCTCCCGAGTTGTGACAGTGGCAGACCACATTCCGTGGCAAACCCATTGCGCATTCTCGATCCGAGGACCCAATGCTGGGAACTTGCTATAGGACATCCCTTTTTGAAAGAGAATCAGCGGAGGCACTCCTCGATTGGCGGTAGTACTGTACCCTGAGGGATGAATGTACTATTGCTTCTCGACCTCAGTGCCAGAAGCTGAGGACCTTTTTGTTTTGGAGAATCAGTTGAGGCCTCCTCGATTGATGATGATGCCAAACCAGAAATGGTGAACGTATCATCATTTCTCGACCTGAGAGTCCGGGATATTGAACATCCTAGTACCCACATGTGAGAAGGGCGGGTTGTTTACAGGTTTGCAGGTAACCATGACCTCCTACATACCCGGTTTTCTATCATCATTGCACAAAAAGGAAGTTTCATCCTATTGTATTCAGATGGTTCTTATCTATGGTTCTATATTAGTCTCAGAGCTACACTGACACCGTTCACAGTTCAGCACAGACACCTGACTACCTGATCACATTGCCCTTTGCATTGCATTATCATATCCTAACATACATGTTTATTCATTTCCAGGTGCATATTACCCTTGATTCCAGTCATCAGGTCGCTGCAAAGATGAACACTAAAGAGAGGAAGAATATCATCAGCTATAAGTTCCTTACGCCTACTTTGGGCCCTATTGTTATGCTGAAGGGAATGGCGAGTCCTGCAGTACGAGAAGCTTTTGAAGAGAAATATGGGTGGATTTTATCTATGGTTCGTAATGTCAGTGATTATGAAGCCAGAGGTCTCCATACGTTGATGCAGTTCTATGATCCGCCTCTGAGATGTTTTGTATTTCCAGACTATGTGTTGGTTCCTACCCTGGAGGAGTATTCCAACATGTTGGGGATTGCTATCAAGGAGGAGCCCCCTTTCTTTGGATCTGTGGGGGATCTTGACTTTGGAAAGGTGGCTGGTGCTCTTTATTTGAGCAAATCAGAGTTAAGTGACAATGTCTCCAACAAAGGAAAGATTCGTGGTTACAAGCTGGAATATCTGATTAAGAAGGCCCAGGAAGCAGCTAAAGGCGAGAATTGGCTTGTTTTTAATGCTCTGCTAGCCCTTTGTATATACGGCATAGTGTTGTTTCCCAACGAGCCGGATTTTATTGATACGGACGCTATACGAATATTCATGATGAAGAACCCGGTGCCAACGCTACTGGGAGATCTTCACTACTCATTGTACAACCGAAATGAAAAGAAAAGAGGAGGGATAATTCGTTGTTGTGCACCCTTGTTCTATAAGTGGTTTGCGGGCCGTTTACCACAATCAGGGGCTTTTGTGGATTCCAAAGATTCTCTAGAGTGGAAACAGCGTTTAATGGGATTGGTGGCCAAGGACATCGTATGGGTAGATCATGGGCTGATTGGCAAGAATATTATCCACAGCTGTGGTAAGTTCCCTAACGTTCCACTGATAGGAAGACTGGGTGGGATTAACTACAATCCTTCTCTGGCCATTCGGCAATTTGGATATGCCCTGACAGGTCCGCCTATCAAGAGAGATGTGGAGGAGTCCCTCTATTTTCATACATCAGATGGTTGGGAAGCAGCACAGAAAGCTTCTGAAAGCTGGGGTAGCATACTGAAAAAGGGGAAAGTTACTCTAGGAAAGCCTAACAACCGGGTTTATCCAGCATATGAAGAGTGGGTGAAGAAAAGAGTTGAAGATTTTCTCTTGCCTTTTGGTAAGGCACCCCTTTTGTATCCGGAGAATGAGAAAGCAAAAAGCACTGCTACTGTGGAAGAAGTTGACAAGTTGCAAGCCTTGGTGAAAAAGCTCCAAGGAGAGAATTTCGAGTTGAGTAGCCGTCTTCAGAATGCTCTACATGCCAACAAAGAGCTGGAGCGGAAAGCCCAAGATGCTGAACAAATCCTAACTGCAAAAGAAAAAGACTTTGCTGGAAGAGCCCAACATTTCCGGAAGATTAGTAAAGGTGCTGATGATGCTACTCAAGCCCACAAGCAAACCAAACAGGCGTTAGCACAGACCAAAGAAAAGTTAACAAAGTTTCAGCACGCTTGGGACGAAGTTAGGATAGAGAATGCTGAATTACAGGAACAGTTGCAGATTAAGGACGAAGAGCTTGAAAAGGCGCATGAGCAGAGGAGAAAGTATCGGGAAAGCCTCGGTAAGAGTCAAGAACAGCTAGAAGAAGCTAGAGGTGAGCTGAGGAATACCAAGAAAGAGCTTGAAGAAGTCATGATAGAAAGGGAGATACTCAAGACGCAAGCCGGCATAAAGAGACACAAAGGAGTGTGTGATGACGAAGCTCTGATGCTGCATGTGGGTTCTTTAACTGAAGCTCTTGAGAAAAGGGATGTCTTGATCAAAGAAATGATTGAAAAGCCGAATCACCAGCGTACCCGTATACTTTTTGAGGAGATCAAATACTCAAGTGATAAGCTGAAGGGTGTGGAATTGTCAGACTGATGTTCTTTTCCTTATATTTTGTTGTTAATGGTTACCATCAGGCTTGTTGATGGATCCATTTTTCCTTGTATTGCATTTGCGGATGAGCCTTTCTTAAATGTACTTGAATACCTTGTTGAATGAGTATGAGCAGTTTTATTCAGAGTTATTCCTTATCAGATAGCTGCACACAAGCACATGACCACGACACGTCTCTTTATATCACAATTTCTGGTCTTCAGATTTCTGTGGTCGGATTGGAATCAGGGTATAAAGCACCTCGGAAATGACAAACATGGCATTGCATGGCATTGCATATCATTTTGCATTTTTTGTTACTTGCTTTTCAGGTACTCGTTGCGGGGTCTCTAACCTTTATTTGGTTTCAGGCAGTATAGCGGAGAATCATATTCACCGATATTCGACGCGAAGGAATCAAGTAAGAATCATGGATCAAGTGCAAAGTGATTTGGCGGAAATGAGGGCGCGTATGGACCAGTTCATGACCCTCATGACTGGCATGGCGCAAAATCAGGAGAGGTTGAGGCTTCTGGTAGAGCGTCCAGATAATGGGCCCGAAGGTGATCAGCGTGACAATTCACAGGGACATGGCATTCCTCCTCCCGGTGGCAACCCTCCTCCTGGTGGTAACAATCGGGGTAATGGAAATGGTAGGCATGCTGGTGTTACTCTTGAGGATACTCTGGAAGACCAATTTACTCTGCTGGATGCTGATGTGGGTAATCAAGGGGATCGAAGGTATGATGAGTTAGCAGAAAAGATCAGGGCCATAGAATGCAAGAACTCTATGGGTATTGATGTTACCAGCTTGGGGCTGGTCTCAGGAGTCAGAATTCCCCCTAAATTCAAGCCTCCTACTTTCGATAAGTATCACGGCAATGCGTGTCCCCAAACGCATCTTCAAGCTTACTTTGGGAAGATTTCAGCCCATACGGATGACGAGAAGCTATGGATGCACTATTTTCAGGACAGTCTGGCTGGGGCGTCCTTGACCTGGTATATGAAGTTGAATAGAGCTGCTGTGAAGAATTGGAAAGATCTGGCAGAAGCGTTCCTGAAGCAATACCAATATAATATTGACATGGCGCCCAACCGCACCCAATTGCAGGGATTGTCACAAAATGCCAAGGAGAGTTTCAAAGAATATGCACAGAGGTGGAGGGAAATGGCTGCCCAGGTTCAACCTCCCTTATCAGACAGAGAAATGGCAGATATGTTCATGGGCACCTTGCAAGGGGCCTATCTGGATAGATTAGCTGCTTGTCCGTCAACTGGGTTTGCTGATATTGTGATTGCGGGAGAAAGGATAGAAAGTCTGTTAAAGCTTGGAAAGATCCAGGATGTGAGTGGGGCTGGTTCTTCGGGGACGAAGAAACCGTTTGCTAGTAACCAGAAAAGAAGAGAAGGTGATACGAATGCTGTGTTTAGAGGACGAGGCAGAGGGCGTTCTCGAGCTTATTATCAGGTAGATGCTGTGACAATCCCCACACCGTCTGTTCAGAAACAACAACCCCAACAACAAGTTCAACAGCAACAACCTTTTTTCCAGCAAAGGTCTAGACAGAGGGATCGTAAGATGGATCCTCTCCCTATGAATTATGCCGCGCTGTTGCCCCGGCTACTCGAGTTAAAGTTGGTAGAACTCCGTACTATGAAAGCTCCGGTTGCCGGAAACCTGCCACCTAACTTCGATGCTAATGCTCGTTGTGAGTTCCACTCAGGTGCTCAGGGGCACTCCATTGAAAAATGCTGGGCTTTCCATCATAAAGTACAAGATTTGATTGATGCTAAAGCCATCAATTTCTCTCCCGCTCCTAATATTACTCAGCATCCCATGCCTGATCATAGCGCAGCAAATGTGTACGCTATTGAAGATGGGAGGAGATTGAATTTGGTGTTAGACGTTCATCAAGTGAAAACTTCTTTGTTGGTTGTAAAAGATCGTTTATTGAAGGGACAGGTGTTCCCGGGTTGTAATCAAGATTGCTCTGAGTGCATGAATCAGGAGAACGGCTGTGATAAGTTGAAGATGGGTTTACAGAATCTGATCGATGAAGGATGTCTACAGTTCGACAGAGTCGTGAAAGACACTGATGAGATATCAACCGTGACCATCTATTACACTCCCGCTGAGATTCAAATACCGGTCAATGCAGTTCCCGTGGCGAGTGTTGCGCCAGAAGGGCCCAGTCCTGTCACTATCACGGTGCCAGGACCAATTCCGTTCATGTCTACGAAAGCTATCCCATGGCACTATGGGGCAGATGTATATTACGAAGGTAAAAAACAGGAAGTTGAGTCATCAGTCAGCCCAAATGTTGATAACGTAGGGGGTGTAGGGGGCTTTACAAGGAGTGGAAGGTTGTTCGCTCCCCAAACCTGGAGAAGTGATAAGGAGGTAGAAGCTGCAGCAAAGGCTAAGGGTAAACAGGTGGTTGAAAGTGCGCCTACACCTGAAGCAGAGACAAAGATTACTTTTGATAAGGAAATGGAAGAATTTATGAAAATAATCAAGAAAAGCGATTATAAGATCGTGGACCAACTGAATCAGACCCCTTCAAAGATTTCAATTTTGTCACTATTGATGTGCTCTGATGCGCACCGGCAGGCGTTGTTGAAAGTGTTGAAGAGTGCGTACGTGCCACAAGAAATTACTGTTAATCAGCTCGAGGGCGTAATCTCCAATGTTAATGTTAGCCATGGCTTGGGCTTTACAAGTAGAGATCTGACGGTTGAAGGAAGAAACCATAATAAGGCTTTGCATATCACGATGGAGGGTAAGGGCGCAGTGTTATCTCATGTACTGGTAGACACTGGTTCATCACTCAATGTCTTGCCCAAGAAGGCATTAATGAAGCTGGAAGTTGACGGTTTGATCTTAAGGCCTAGTGAATTGGTGGTTAGAGCATTCGATGGAACTAGACGATCTGTGTTTGGTGAGGTGGAATTGCCCGTACAAATTGGACCACAGGTATTCAAATCCACGTTCCATGTAATGGACATACAACCTGCATATAGCTGCCTATTGGGACGCCCTTGGATTCACGGAGCCGGGGCTGTTACTTCTACTCTACATCAAAAGCTGAAGTATGAGTTTGAAGGGCAGGTTGTGACAGTATGTGGGGAGGAAGACATCTTTGTGAGTCACTTGTCCACGTTCAAGTACATTGAAATGGATGGGGAAATTCATGAGATGCTGTGCCAATCATTCGAAGCAGTCAATATTGACGATGCACCTGAGTCTTCTTCTGTACCAGTTGGGGCTGGTACCTCCATTTCATCTTACAAACAAGCTGTCGAAGTCGTTAGGGCAGGCAACGCCCAAGGTTGGGGCAGGTTGATAGAGACCCCAATGAAGGAAGACAAATTTGGTATTGGTTATCATCCCTCTACAACTTCAGATGCGGGGAGCAGGGGACCCATTACTTTCAATAGTGGGGGAATTATCTACACGGACCAGTCTTGTGCAGCCACAGAGGATAGTGTTGACAGTAATTGTGACCTGGACAACTGGGTACGCCCTCGTGCTCCGGGACAACAAGTGCAGAACTGGTCCGTTGAAGAAGTCATCCGGGTTACTCTTCAGACAGAGTAATTTTTCTTTGTTTTTTCTAACCATAATGCATGACAAAATCTTGCGCTCTGCCCAAGGCGTATAGATTCATTTGTAGGGCCACCATGGTTGCATTTGCAATGTTTAATCATTAATAAAGGACGTTTTGCAATCAAATTTTGTTCTCTGTCTTTCAGTTTTTATTTTTTGCACAAAATATAAAATGGCAATGTTTCATTTTCTTTTGTTTTGCTTAAAAATAAATTCTAAAATAAGGCATGAACCCGTTCATGCAGACTTGATCCTCCGGATACCACTGATAACGATTTTGATATGGCCATGTATGACTTTGACAATCCGATTTATCAAGCCGAAGAAGGGGATGAGAAAGATTGTGAACTCCCTGAAGAACTGGCCAGATTGTTGAAACAAGAGGAAAGGGTCGTCCAGCCTCATCAGGAGACTGTAGACATCATCAATATTGGTACCGAGGACGCCAAAAAAGAGATCAGGATTGGTGCCAGCTTGCAAGCAGATGTGAAGCAAACTTTGACGGAAATGTTGCGCGAGTATGTTGACATCTTCGCCTGGTCGTATCAAGACATGCCGGGGTTGGATACAGATATTGTCGTGCACAGGTTACCGTTGAGAGAAGAATGTCCGCCAGTCAAGCAGAAACTTCGTCGGACTCACCCCGACATGGCCTTAAAGATTAAGGAGGAAGTCCAGAAGCAGTGGGACGCTGGTTTTCTTGCTGTGACAAAGTATCCTCCATGGGTAGCCAACATCGTGCCAGTACCGAAGAAAGATGGAAAAGTGAGAATGTGTGTGGATTATCGAGATCTCAATAAAGCTAGCCCGAAAGATGATTTTCCACTACCTCATATTGATGTGCTGGTCGATAATACAGCTCAGTTTTCAGTGTTCTCATTTATGGACGGTTTCTCCGGGTACAACCAGATCAAGATGGCACCTGAAGACATGGAGAAGACCACGTTCATTACTCCGTGGGGTACATATTGTTATAAAGTAATGCCTTTTGGGTTGAAAAACGCAGGGGCAACGTACCAGCGGGCGATGGTGACATTGTTTCATGACTTGATTCATAAGGAGATCGAATGTTATGTAGATGATATGATTGCCAAGTCGAGAACAGAAGAGGAACATCTGGTTAACCTGAAAAAGCTGTTTGAAAGGTTGAGAAAGTTCCGTCTGAGATTAAATCCAAACAAGTGCACGTTTGGGGTACGTTCTGGAAAGTTGCTAGGTTTCATTGTGAGCGAAAGAGGAATCGAGGTTGATCCTGCCAAGGTGAAAGCAATACAAGAAATGCCTGAACCGAGAACAGAAAAAGAGGTTCGTGGTTTCTTGGGTAGATTGAACTACATTGCGAGGTTCATATCTCACCTAACAGCCACGTGCGAACCAATATTTAGATTGTTAAGGAAAGATCAAACGGTCAGGTGGAATGACGATTGCCAATTGGCGTTCGATAAGATAAAAGAATACTTGCAGGAACCTCCGATTCTAATGCCTCCAGTTGAAGGGAGACCGCTGATAATGTATCTGACAGTGCTTGAAGGTTCCATGGGTTGTGTTCTCGGTCAACATGACGAGACAGGTAGGAAGGAGCATGCTATTTACTACCTGAGCAAAAAGTTCAATGATTGTGAGTCCCGATACTCAATGCTTGAAAAGACATGCTGTGCGCTTGCATGGGCCGCTAAGCGATTGAGGCAATATATGGTTAGGCACACGACCTTGTTGATTTCAAAAATGGATCCTATCAAGTATATTTTCGAGAAACCAGCATTGACAGGCAGAGTTGCACGGTGGCAAATGGTCTTGACAGAGTATGACATTCAGTACACTTCACAAAAGGCCATCAAAGGAAGTATCTTGTCCGATTATCTTGCGCAACAGCCAATGGATGATTACCAACCCATGAAGTTTGACTTCCCTGATGAGGACATCATGTTTCTCAAAGCTAAAGACTGTGAGGAACCACTCCCGGAGGAGGGGCCAGACCCTGAATCCAAATGGAGTCTGATGTTTGATGGGGCTGTCAATATGAATGGGTGCGGAGTTGGAGCAGTTCTTATCACGCCGGAAGGTGTTCATATGCCTTTCACTGCACGAATAACTTTCGGATGCACCAACAATGAAGCAGAGTACGAAGCTTGTATAATGGGGATCGAGGAGGCGATTAATCTACGGATTAAAACCCTTGATATATTCGGTGATTCAGCTTTGGTAATCAATCAAGTGAAAGGGAGTTGGTACACGCACCAAGCAAATCTAGTGCCGTATAGAGATTATACGAGGAGATTGCTGACATTTTTCACAACAGTGAAACTGTACCACATTCCTCGAGATGAGAATAGGTTCGCTGATGCCTTGGCCACTCTGTCTTCCATGATCAAAGTGCAAGGATGGAACCATGTACCTAAGATTGAGGTATCCCGCCTTGACAGACCAGCATTTGTGTTTGCGGTCGATGCGACGTCTGATGACAAGCCATGGTTTCATGATATTAAATGTTTCTTGAAAAGTCAAGAGTACCCGTCCGGGGCATCGTCCAAAGACAGGAAGACGTTGAGAAGGTTAGCTAGTAGTTTCTTCCTGAACAAAGATGGCGTGCTGTATAAAAGAAATTTTGACACGGTCCTGCTTAGATGTGTGGATAGACATGAAGCAGACTTGTTGATGATTGAAGTGCACGAAGGCTCTTTCGGTACTCACGCCGGAGGGCATGCAATGGCTAAAAAGTTGTTAAGATCGGGATATTATTGGTTGACTATGGAGTCAGATTGTTGTAAATATGCCCGCAAATGCCATAAATGCCAGATCTATGCAGACAAGGTGCATGTGCCTCCAAATCCGTTGAGCATCATGTCGTCGCCTTGGCCGTTTGCCATGTGGGGCATTGATATGATCGGAAAGATTGAGCCTACAGCTTCCAATGGTCATCGTTTCATCTTGGTGGCAATTGATTACTTCACCAAATGGGTTGAAGCCGCATCCTATGCCAATGTTACAAAACAAGTGGTCGCTCGTTTCTTAAAACGGGATATCATTTGCCGATATGGAGTTCCCGAAAGAATCATTACTGATAATGGTTCTAATTTGAACAATAAGATGATGGCTGAGTTATGCCGGGACTTCAAAATCGAACATCACAATTCTTCTCCGTACCGCCCAAAGATGAATGGCGCGGTCGAAGCGGCCAACAAAAATATCAAGAAGATTGTACAGAAGATGGTTGTCACGTACAAAGATTGGCATGAGATGTTACCATTTGCTTTGCATGGGTATCGAACGTCGGTACGCACGTCCACTGGGGCAACCCCATTCTCACTTGTATATGGTATGGAGGCAGTGCTACCGGTTGAAGTAGAGATTCCGTCCCTCAGAGTTATGATGGATGTTAAGCTAGATGAAGCTGAATGGGTACGAGCCAGATTTGATCAGTTGAGCCTTATTGAGGAAAAGCGATTGGCGGCTGTATGTCATGGGCAACTATATCAGCGCAGAATGAAACAGGCATTTGACCAAAAGGTGCGTCCTCGGGTTTATAAAGTCGGAGATGTGGTACTCAAAAGGATCCTTCCTCCCAATACAGATCACAGGGGCAAATGGACTCCTAATTATGAAGGTCCATTCGT
The DNA here is from genome assembly GCA_022829125.1 of Lathyrus tuberosus. Classification (NCBI taxonomy): domain Eukaryota; kingdom Viridiplantae; phylum Streptophyta; class Magnoliopsida; order Fabales; family Fabaceae; genus Lathyrus; species Lathyrus tuberosus. The sequence continues at coordinate 17,102,862 of JALAZF010000012.1, read as the reverse complement.
GGTTAAAAAGGTCTTTTCGGGTGGAGCTTTATTGCTTACAACCATGGATGGCGAAGACTTTTCATCCCCTGTCAACTCGGACGTAGTCAAAAAATACTTCGCATGAATAGACCCGCTGGATAACAAAAATAAAAAAAAAATAAAAAAAATCCAGGCAAAAAAGGGCATCCCGGCGAACCAAAAACAGAATAAGGTTCGGGCAAAAATTAGGGATATAATTGAAAAAATTTTGTACACCCGGTAAGTTGAAAACCCGAAAGGGCAACTTAGGCAAAAAAGGGTATCCTGGTGGATCGAAAACCTGAAAGGGCGGTCTACACAAAAGAGGGATTTAAGCGAATGACTACGGTTTGAGTTATCTGTACCCTGTCACCGTTTGAACAACTGACGTTCTGAAAGATAGGAATCGGTCTGATCATTCCTCAGAAGGCAAGGTCGGGGAGTTTTGAAGACATACTGGTCATAACAGAATGGAAACTCAGTGGAATTCCGTTTTCACATTGCCATTAGGATAGTTTCTTTTCTCAATTTTCAGCGATCACCTCTTTCCAGGGATTGCTTCCAGATGTAATTGCCTATTCTGGGCTCTCAGTCAATAAATTGAATTTCAATAAAAAGCTTTCTATTTTTGTTTTATTGCTTTGTTTGCAAAAACGTCCTAATTGTTGATAAAACATTGCATTTGAAAACATGGCAGCCTTGCAATAACATGCGCAGAAAAAATATTTGAAATTACTTCGAATGTTGAATACTCCCGGATGGTGGATTCTAGCCACGCAATATTCGGGGCATGTGGGCATATTCTTTTGTTGCAGGTAGCAGGTGCAGATGATTTTAAGCACAAGACTAGCAATAAATCACTCCACGCAAAAGACTGGGGCAATTATGGGTAAGGAGATCGGCGTTCATCGTTCGGTCGACGATTGTTCATAACGGGTCGATATCAGTGAATTAAGTTCAACTGGGTACCGTTGCATCTTATTAAGTCGATTCTCTCATTCAGTACTTCCAACAGCTACAAGCTTTTCTATATCGATAACGGTCACAGGTTCCCCAAAAGAGTGGTCTCGTCGACACCGAAACTGATGGTCATTATCCCCAGCGAAGTCACAAGAGTTTGAAGAGGCTAGATCTTCTGTAAAATCCTCTTATGACATCCTCTTCGGGGACAAATTGTTTGGTTCCCCAGCATGACGTGTTGATCATCCCCAGTAGAGTTTGAGGACAGTTGGTCTTCTGTAAAATCCTCTCAAAAGGCATTCCCCAGCACGAGACGCTTTAAAGCAGTTTTCTCCAGCAGAGTTTGTTATAAACTCGTCATCCCTAACGGAATTGTCTAAAGGGAAGCTTGCCTAACATGGGGCATTGTGGTACTTATCCTAAGCTTGACAGTCATATTCTTCAGCAGACTACTGTGGATTTGCTTTGGGTTTCCCCAACAGATCCCAAAGGACTCTTTCCTAGCAAGTTGCAGGGGAATTTTCTAACCAGGATTTGCATATCCCTGGCAGAGTAGCCCTGATATCCAGCAAGATCGTATCTCTGGTCATGGTATCCCCACAAAGGTCAGCATCGAATCTTGTCAGCAATACTCCCCAGCTGAGTTGTCGTTCTCCCCACAGAGGTTTATCAGATCGACAGAATCTATTCCTCAACAAGGATGGTACAGCCTTTCCCCAGCCGGGTCAGAAGGTTGATAATCCCTATAAAGGATCTTGGGTTGAATAAATCCCCAAGCAGAGTTTTAATGGCTCATTTCCCCAGCAGGACGTCATTCAAAAATTCTCATCCCCAACGGAGTTGCTGTGACCAGAATCCAGCCCCAAACAGATGGAATAATTCCTGCCAGAGTCGTCATTCCCTCATATCTTAAAGTCCAATTTATTTTTGGCAAGCTTGACAATTCGAAGCAGACGGATTGTTCATCCATTCGCCAGCAGAGATATTATCCTTTTAGGAGTCTCCGAGATTAAATCATTGATTGTGGTTCCTCAGCAGAGTCGGCAGAGATGTCTGGCGCAGAGGCAGAGAGTAATTCGATTTTAAAATTCCAAAAGTCCAACAGTGGATTGGCAAAAGTCCATCTTCGGGTGGCAAAGCATCTAAAAGTCCAACAGTGGATTGGCAAAAGTCCGTCCTCGGGTGGCAAAAGTCCAACAGTGGATTGGCAAAAGTCCGTCTTCGGGTGGCAAAAGTCCAACAGTGGATTGGCAAAAGTCCGTCTTCGGGTGGCAAAAGTCCAACAGTGGATTGGCGAAAGGTCCATCTAAGGGTGGCATATTCTCAAAGTCCAACAGTGGATTGGCAAAAGTCCGTCTTCGGGTGGCAAAAGTCCAACAGTGGATTGGCAAAAGTCCGTCTTCGGGTGGCAAAAGTCCAACAGTGGATTGGCAAAAGTCCGTCTTCGGGTGGCAAAAGTCCAACAGTGGATTGGCAAAAGTCCATCTTCGGGTGGCAAAGCAGCTAAAAGTCCAACAGTGGATTGGCGAAAGGTCCATCTAAGGGTGGCATATTCTAAAAGTCCAACAGTGGATTGGCAAAAGTCCATCTTCGGGTGGCACGAAGCTGCAAAGTCCACCAGTAGTGTGGCAGGCCAGTAGTCGTCTGGAGTTGCATAAAAGACATTATTAAAGTCCACCAGTAGTGTGGCAAGCCAGTAGTCGTCTGGCGTCGTTCAAAAAGACATTTCCAAAGTCCACCAGTAGCGTGGCAGGCCAGTAGTCGTCTGGAATTGCATAAAAGACAGTATTAAAGTCCACCAGCAGCGTGGCAAGCCAGCAGTCGTCTGGCATCGTTCAAAAGACAGATCTCTCCGACGTTTCGTCGAAGATTCAATCCAGCAGTCTTGTTGGGTTTATATCCCTTTTCTTCTTCATCACCCAGAGCAAATTTTTGGTTATTTTTGGTATTCAATCACTATATACCTTGAAAGTCCGAAAGCAATTGCTTTCAGGCGTTCAGGTCTACAGCGCTTGAATAGGGGCAGCTGTAATACCCCAAAATTTGCTCTTCCCTTTTGGCATCATAGCATGGCATTATCATTTATCATATCATATCCACCTCATTAACATTGCATTGCATTTAACATAGAAAAATGAAGCATGGCATCCTTCTTACCATCAGGGCATGTGATCAGGTGGAAGATGGACAATCAAGAGATCATTCAAAGCACAAAAAGGTCAAATAAGTGGTCTCAAGGCAAGCCAAGAGGTCTCTCATGTCTCATACTACCTCAATTGATCATCCACAATCTCAAGAAAGTGAAATCCAATGGGAGATTGAAGCACTACATCTTTCACTATGCAAGAGATTCAAAAATTGAAGGAAAACCATCAAAAGAGATAGCTCATTGATTCAAAATCATTCTCAAGTGGCATTTCTCATCATCCTTTAAGAGGATACACAACATGCTCTGAGGAATTTGAAATTGAAGACTGCACTTTTTCCTCCTAACCAGAAGGGGCTGAAATTAGGGTTTCCAATTAAATCGGGGTATCTCTGATTTTTTGGACAAAACTTGTTGTCATGGTATTCCATATGTCCCTAAGTGTATGTATGTGGAAAATTGCATCTCAATTGGTTTTAGAAGTGGTTCAATTGGAAGAAAGATCAAGAATCAGAGAAATTGGGGCAAAGTCAAATAATCAGAGGAAAAAGTCAACTCTTGACTTTTTGAGCCCAAATTCATGAAATTCATGTTACATGTGTCCAATGTACAAAATTTGGTCAAGAAATTCCAAAGGAATCATGAAAAATTCAAGGTGTAGAAAGTTGCCATTTTTGGATGAAGAAGGGTTACTAAAAATAGCAAGTTTTGGCCATTTTGCATCAGAGTTTGAACCAAGGCCATTTAAATTTGGAGCACCAAATGAAAAATCCACTCTGCCTCAATGAAAGATCTTGTTTTAAACTTCAAATCCATGTGTGGAACATCTCCATTGGATAAAAATTGAGTGAGATATGATTGATCAAAGTTTGGGCAAAGTAGGTTCAAAACTAGGTCATGACCAAGATTTTCAGGGCACGCGCGCAGTCATTTTAACAAACATGTGGTGGGCCTAATGTCCACTCATTTTTCTCATGGTTAAAGGCCTCAAATGGAAAACTTTTCAACATGAAAGTTGTTCATTGCATTGTCATCTTCAATATTCATGTTGGACAATTTTTGGTTTGATCAAGTTATGAGATAGTTTTAAGGGTTCAAAGTCATGTTGGTTATGCTGAAAACCCAGGCGCCATGTTGCCTTGCCAGCCAACCTCACTCACACGCCCATGATGCAGTCTCACATCCTTGTGTTCTAAGTCATTTTTCATCACTTTAAAGGCATTATTCCACTTGGATTCAAACATCAAACATGTTATGTGATGCATCCTCAATCCATTGACACCAAGATGATCCATTTTCATGCATTGGTCATAAAGAAATCCATGTTCAAACATCACCATTTGCATTGATGCATTGACTGTCTTGTCTAGTAATTCACACATTGTTTTTGGTTCAGTCATTCAACAAACTTTCATGATCACTTCAGTCCATTTCCTCATTAAACCAAACAATTAATGCACGTGCTTCCACCATGCTGCTTCTTACATGAGAAGGGAAATGTATGAAACTTGCACCACAAGATTCCTGCTGCTACATCAGAACAACATAACATCACTTTCCTTCTCCTACACACCACCATAACTCCATGAACCTCACCCTCACTCTAACAGAACTTCCCCAACTCGTGCTATTAACCACCTAACTCAGTTAGTTAACTCAAACTCAGTTAACTAACTCAGTTTAACTAGAGTTCTAACTGTTAACTGAACTGGTTGGGAGTTAACCTTGGATATATAAGCTGAAACTCTCACAATTTCAGACGGAGGATTCTCATTTTTCACTCTCACTTCAAATTGCTCTCACTTTTCTCTCAGAGTTCTCTCCATTCTCTCTCTGATTTCACACGAGTTCTTCACACGTTCTCACCTTGATCTTCATCAATTGTTCATCATCAAGCATTTCTGATCAAGAACAAGCTGAAGTAAGAGCAAGCTATCGAGAGCAGCAACTTCTCCAATTGGAATCTCAGTTCATTGTCTTCAAAATCCAAAGGTTCAGAGCATTTATTTTGCTCTTAGGAAGCTCAAGATCAATCTCTCATCTCTGGTTTTCTGTTGATTCAAGAGTTCGCCAATTTCAGGTTTCAAAATTTCTCAAACTTTAATTGCACGATTTTATCCTGTTTTGACTTGTTGATGTGTTGTTTGAGCTTATTAGAAGCTATGTGAAGCTGGCTAGTTGATAGAGCTCCTTAGGAGTTTAGAACTGAAACTTAGGGCAAAGTTTCTCTTCTTCGATTCTCTTTATTCATGCTTGATCTGTGAATTTTGTTGCTGAATTTGTGTTCCTCATGAGATTAGCTTTCGTTTGATACCTAGTTTGTTGATTTCTGGAAGCATGTGATATTTACAGTGCCGGAGAGTGGCCGGAGAAGGTGACCGGAGGTCCCTCTCCGGCCGGTGAGGTTACATTAGGGTTTTGCATGCCAGATTAAGTCACAGCCGTTGATTTCGTTTGATCTAATGCTCACAATGGTGACAACACATAAAAACGCACATGCCTCTCACATGCTCATTCTGATTTTATTTTTAAACTTTGTGTAACGCAGTACACCGTAGGTAACGTGTTCCCTCACGCGTGTGTGTTGATTTCAATTACTTTGACTTTGGTTTGACTTGGACTTGATCTGATGGTTGGGAGTGAGTCAAGATTGTTGACTAAGGGTTCATGTTTGTTAGTATGCTCTGCGCGCTTAGTGGACTTAGCCAGAATGCTATTCGCACCTCCCTGTTTTAAGGCCCAATTGATTTTGAACTGAATAGTTACTAGGCATGCACCCCCATTCACATTTACATTCCATTTTATTTTTTCCATTTTTGCTACACGTTTCATAATTAATTTTTGAAAATATCAAATGGTATCATAAAATTCCACAAAAATTCATGTGTATTCTTAAAACATTTAGGAAATTTTCTATGATTTTATTTTCTGATTTTATGACCATTTTGCCCCTGTTCCATTATTTCTTTTGAATTTCCATTTGTATGCATACTTAATGTGACATATGATTTTGTGCATTTTTGTTCTTGATCATAAAAAATGATTTTGATGCCTTTCTTTTTGCATTGTGGTCACAATATGTTGAGGTATGTTTGAGATTTATGAAATGATTTTTAAGTCTTTTTTGGATGACTTTTGATGTGTTGCTTTGAGCATGAATGCATGAAACTTCCATGAGACTTTGACCTAATTGTTGAGTGACTTTGGTTCTGATTAATTGCTTGTGGACTTGATATGTTAGTGACATGTGTTTAAGGTGTTTGATTGGTGAAAGTCATAATTTTTGAAGCATGTTTGCTATTTGTTTGAAGCATGAAGTTTAACTTGTTCATTTTGTGAATGCATGCCTCATGTTTGGTTCGCTTGATCATGAAGGCACTTGTGCCGTGAGTTGTGGTTTTGTTTGAGGATGTATAGCATGTTAATTGACTTCTGATTGTGACATTTGGGTTTCATCTTTGCATGTTTGATGTTTATCTTGCACCTTAAGTCACTTTGTTTCACAAGTATGAACCACATTCACATCACTTCCCCTTTCCTTCTTTGCTTCTTGTTGGATTGAGATTTTGTTTGCATGATTTGGTATGCTCATTTAGGATAACATTAGGTTGTGTAAATATGAGTTACATTCTGACTTGGAAGCATGTATAGCATTCAATCTCCTTTTACTTTGTTTGTCAACTTGTTTGAATTTGATTTGTTCATTATACTTTCTTACTTTACTTGTAAGTGATTGTGCTAACCATGTAGGGGCTTTGGTAAGTTTCAATTGAGTGTGGATAAGGAATCCACATTCAACTTCTATCCTTTCTCTTTTACAATTCCATTTTATGTTTTGTTAAGCACTTATGTGCTTTCTTTTAATAACTCATTACTTTCCCTTTTGAATTACAATTCATCTTCCATTTTGGAAGTGAATTGTTTAATTCTTTCTTTCTTTAGACTTTAGGTTGAAACCTCACAAACCTTTAGGATCACTCTCTTTAATCTTCAATTAGGATTGAGTCTTAGTCCACATAGGTTTTACCTTTTCTCCTCTCTTGAGTCTCTTTTCTCATCTCAAAGAAAATTCAAAATATCTAATAAAGGTAGGCATTTATTGCATTTAGGCCTTTCATATAAAGAAAAGGTTATAAGGGGTCTTCTCTTATAATCTTAGAATGTATAGCATATAGCCCATCTTGGGTCAATGTGTTAAACATTTGATCTTGTATGAGGGACTTAAATGCAATACTTGTTGAAGGTGCAAATAATAAAAAACACTTCTTCATTTCTTAATCAACAAAACACTTAATAAACACAAGTATGCTAGTGTGTTTGAACCTTGACAATTGGAACTAAGTGTGGGGGTCTTCTTCACTCTTAGTGTGCTTTCTTACCCATTCCATCTTGGAATGTGAGAATGTACACATTCCAATGACTAAGATTTAGATACACTATCATATGCAAACAAATGAAAAAACTCTTAAAAGACAAAAACAAACAATAACGTCTTTCCTTCGGGAATTCTTTTCTCACCTCATTCACTCTCAACGCACGAACGCGCTTCTACTCGTTCTCTTGCAAGATGGTAACGCACTCGGACCAGCGAGCCTGCAACACCTGAGCTAGAACGTAAGCCGTTCTCTAAAAAACGCAAACAATTCATCCCTAGTGAGGGGAACTACGTCGCTCTGATTCTCATGTTCCCGATGAGATACGTAGGCAGTGGGGTAGGGCCCATGCGAGCACTTCTTTTATTTTCCCTACATTTGTTTCTCGTCCCTTTTCCAGTTCTCTTTTCGTTCCTTTTCCAGTATTCTTTTCCATCACCCTTTGATCGAGACAAGCAAGCGTGGATCCCATCGGGTACGATGGACGCGAGGGGGTGCTAATACCTTCCTCTCGCGTAACCGACTCCCGAATCCAGTTCTCTTGGCCGCAAGACCATGCTCTATCCTTTCCTTCAGGTTTATGCGGTGTTTCCTTTCCCTCTCATGGGATAAATACACATTGCTGGCGACTCTGTTCGGTGCCACTTTCGCGTTTGTACTAGGATGAAAATCCCGGGAGCGACACATATGAAGGCAGTTATTATGTTGGATCCCCTAAGATGGGATCCTTGTCGCCAGTCGAGGCAATTATTATGTCGGATCCTCCAATATGGAACCTTTGCCGCCTATAAAGGAAATTGTTATGTTGGATCCCCCAAGATGGGATTCTTGCTGCCTATAAGAGGCAATAATCATAAAGGATCTCTAATACGAGATCCCTACTGCACACAAAGCAATCGTGTGTGCCAGAATCCTTACCACTCATAGGGGAAACCAAAAATAGACCCTCTGGGTAAATACTCGCCATCTCAATAGAAGTTAAAACGATAAATGCTTAATAGTAGAACACAAAAAACGATAAAGATGATTAACATAAAAAGACGCCCTCATAGGGACACTGCGTTCCAAAGAATTACAAAAGCCCCCGAATGGGTCCTCAAGAAAGGGATTAGTTCTTCCTTGACGATTATTATCTCCTTTTGTATTCTTTTATTTTCCTGTGATCATCTGTATCGCCTTCCTTATGGGTATACCAGGTTAACGTTCCTTTCTTAATTAGGTTTTCAAATGTGTCCTTCAGGTGTATGCACTCATTCATATTAGGCTTGTGGCTATTGTGGAAGTGGAAAAATCTTGTCTTATTAGTTCTCGCAAATTAATTCATGTTGTATGGTTCCCTATTCTGGATTCCTCAAATTTGTTAATAGTGCATTCCTACAAGATTTTTTCTTTTGAAGTATTGAGGGGCATGTATGATAAAAACCTGGCCTGGGGACCTCAATCTATATCATTTCGACACTAATTAGGGTCTCTTTCGATAGATCATTTATTTGTCAGGTTCATTGATACTTATCCTTTTCTACCTCTTATGTTATGAGCTTTTCTTCATAGTTAATGTAATGGGCCCTGGTGAGGATGTCACTCATACCTCTAGCACCTTCCAATCCTAATTTCTCGTGAAACAAACACTCTAACCTGAATCCTTTCTTAAATATCCAACATTTCATTCTATCATTTGACCTATCCACTTTAACCACTACCATGGGTAATATGTCAATGTACTCTCGTAGGGTTTCCTTTTTCTTCTGTTGGATTCTACAAAAAACATTGATGGTCTTGGGGTGCAGTTCTTGTGCTATAAATTTAGTAGTAAAGGAATTGAAGAGCTCCTTTAAGGATTCTATACATCCACTAGGTAAGGTTTTGAACCATGTCATGGACGCTCCTAGCGTGGTGGTACTTAAGCATAGTATCCACATGTTCGATGTGTTTTATATAATCGCCTAAATCTTTGGTTCCGACACAACTATCCAGCTTCAGTGATTTGTTTTAGGGATTTGGGGATCCGTCTTCAAGGATTCGCCTAGCATTACTACAGATAACGCATTTTACCATGGTTCATAAAGGAATACCATCATGGTTGATCAATCGTGGTAACATAATGTGTGGTAATATATGGAGCTTTACCACCACGGGATGGAAACCTTTGTAAAAACCTAGTAGCGCATTACATATCACTACGGTTGTGAAAAAAACTTATAGTAAAATGTGGAGGCCAGTGGTTCGATAGTGCCAGAATTTGATAATTTTTTAACATTTAACCACATTTGAAATTAACGACTGTAGTGAAAGACTTAGGGTACAATATTTTACCACGATTATAACTAGAAACCGTTGTGATATGTATATTTGAGTTTATTATAACTTATGTGAAATGCTTATTTCACCAACTACTCAATAAACATATAGCCTTTCAATTTAATTTAGAAATTAATAATATGAAAATTTGAGTTATATTATAAGAATAAGTTACACTAATCAATATTTTTTGAGCTTTCTACAACCCATTATCCGCATCTCCCTCTTTAACAGTTAGAATTTGGTTAAATGCTTCTAACTCTTCAATCAACAATTCCTTCACTACTAGTTCATTCTTCAAAGTATTAGTGACTTTGCAAAATGAACTAGTAAGAAAGGAAGCGTTGATTGAAGAATTAGAAGTATTGAACCAAATTCTTACCGTCAAAGAGCGGGACGCAGACAATGAGTTGCAGAAAGCTTGTAAAACATTGATCAATATAAGTTTTGTTTTCTAACATAACTTAATTTTTCATATTGTTATTTTCTAATTCAATTTGAATGGTTATATATTCAATAAGGGGTTGAAAAAACACTCAAACCACATACGATATAATAAATTCATCTTTTAGGACATGTTGAATGAACAACATGATAACTATAATGTCCAAGTAATAAAATTATCAATCTCATAAACAATAACATAAACATTAACATACATATACAAACACATCATACAATAAAACAACTTTTATCAACATACCTAACTAAAACATCAACATACTTCAACAAAAAATATGTAAATCAAATCATAAACTTATGAACAAAATAAAATCATTTATGAACAAACAGCATAAACAACATCATTTATCTTCAAAATCATAAACTTATGAACAAAATCATAAACATATGAGCAGAACAAAATAATTTATCAACAAAAACACAAATAACAACGTTTATCTTCAAAATCATAAACTAACCTTAACATAAACACAACACATTTATCAATCATACCTCAACAACAATATTTATCAACATATCTAACAAAAACATTAACATACTTCAACAAAAAATATGTAAACAAAATCATAAATTTATGAACAAAAGAAAATTAGTTATCAACAAACAACACAAACAATATCATTTATCTACAAAATCACAAACTAATCATAACATAAATACACCAAATTTATCCAACAAACCGCAAAAGTAACTTAAAAGGTATACATATGTTATCTTACAACAATTAAATAATGGAGTTTTGAAAAGAAATGGTTTACATACCTACCTTTACTTGAAAAACTTTGTGGAAAACGAAAACAAAGAAATGAGTTTGCTTTTTTCGTGACATGTTCCCTTGATTCATACTAGTTTGAGAAGTTATGTTAGATTTTTGTGAAGTTAGGATAGAGTTTTGAGAGATTGGGACAAAGGCATGAGAAGTTAGAGTTTCACATTTACAACACATTTTGTTCTGAAGTGAATAAATTTAGCTTATTTCACGACGGTTGATAAAACCAACGGTGGTGATATGTCCTGATATTTCACCACAATTGTTAATTTGGACCGTGGTGACAAGTTTTTAGTTTTTATTTAAAATTATAAATAAAGGGAACACGTTATTTTATTAATGAAAAAACACAAAAAAAAATGGTAGGTGTTGGGTTTCAAAGCGTGTCACTCTTAACATATCACAATGATTTTTAATTGTGGTCATCGTTATATGTAATTTAAAATTTATAAAAAAAGACGCCTAATGAACATATATTACCTCGGTTGGATATGTGACTGTGGTAGGATATTGTTACGAAAAGTGTCTTTTGTAGTAGTGTAGAGAGCGTGTTTCTTCTTTGATCAAGAATTTTTATTTTGATACCTAGTTTGTCCCCTTCTCGAGAGTGGCATGATGAAGATCTTCAAAGATGAAATCATTTGGGGGGGTATGGAAGTCACCTTTTCCCTTGAAATTACGAGGAGGAGAGTGGCATGTCTATTATAGGTGATGATCAAGGTATTTGTGAACAACTCTATTTGGAGAGGCGGTCTTAACGAGGATCGCTAAAGGTGAGGCTATGTGATTACCGTGGTGCCACTTCGTGCAACAAGTAATCTCGAGGTGAAACGCATTTAAAGGAGTATTTTGGCTAAGAGATATGCATTTTATTACTGCACCAAGCTGTAGACGCTGCTGAGCAGTTCATTCACCCCATGTATGCCTAGATTTTCTTGGAGTTGCTGGAGGCTTTGAAGCATTTCTAGTCTAGGGACCTGCAGTTACACCTGCAGTCGTTTAGTCTTGGAGTAACTGTTGGAAAGGTTTGAAGATTGGCATGATCTAGAATGTGCTTTGTCCTATACATGGAGGAATCAGAGCTTGAGGAGTCTTAACTTAGGAGAAGTCGCGAAGAACGAATCGGATCCTCCTACCGTAGGAGGTGTGTGTTCTCTTGTGGGATCAAGAGCATTAGTCGTCGTTTTAGTATAAGTGTGAGATATTGGATCGAACTCTAGTTAGCATGCCGTCGAAGTCTGCTCACATGCTGTTGTCGAAAACCTACATGCTGTAGTCGAAGTGTGTTCTAGTATGTAGTTGTCGAATTGGGCCTTATGTTAAAGATCCAATTGTTTAAGTTAGCTTGTACCCTAAGTTAGTTTGTAATGGGTAATTGTTAAAAAGACCACTAGTTTAGTATGTTAGGTTTTATTATAAATAACATACTAGTCTCTCATTCTGTGGTGTGACAAAGCCTAATTAGGGTGAGAGGGTTATTTGTTATTCTTGAGTACTTGTAATCTGTTTTATAGAGAAAGTAAAGAATAGCAGTTATAACCAATCCTTGTCGTTTTTCCTTGTCTTTCCTTGTTAACCCTAACCCTTGTGTGTTTCTTGCCTATAAAGAAACCGTTTATAATTTGTTTCAAGGCATCCAAATTCATAACAAATTGGTGCGGAGAGCGTGGAGAAGATGCCTTCAACAAAGTATGAGATTGAAAAGTTCACCGGAGTAAACGACTTCGGTCTGTGGTGCTTGAAGATGAAAGCCCTACTAGTTCAGCAGGGTTGTTTGGAAGCGTTGAAGGGAGAGGCAGCCATGGACGCTGTGTTAACGGAAAAAGAAAAGACGACCATGATAGAGAAAGCCCACAGCGCAATATTATTGAGCCTTTGTGATAAGGTTCTTCGACAAGTATCAAAGGAGACGACGACATCAGGGTTATGGTTGAAACTTGAAAGTTTGTACATAACCAAATCTCTGGTGAATCGACTCTACCTGAAGTAAGCTTTGTATTCATTCAAAATGAGTGAAGACAAAGTGTTGGTTGGGCAGTTGGATATGTTCAACAAGCTGATTCTTGATATTGAAAATATTGATGTGAAGATCGATGATGAAGATCAAGCACTGTTGCTGTTGTGCGATTTTCCCAAAACACATGCTCACTTCAAAGAAACTCTCTTGTATAGAATGTAGTCCCTAAGCTTTGAAGAATTTCAATCAGCCTTGTATTCTAAGGACATGAACAAACAAAAGGAGCATAAACCTTCAACGGTGGGTGAAGGTTTAGCCGTTAAGGGAAAATTCTTGCGAAAGGATGGTAAGTTCGACAAGAAGAAAGGTAAAAGTTAGCAGAAATCTTATAGTGGTGAGACATCTGGTATTCGATGCTATCACTGTAAGAAGGAGGGTCACACAAGAAAGGTGTGCCCTAACGCCTGAAAGATCATGGAGGTAAGGATAATGGCAACGCAACCATTGTTCAAGATGACTTCGAATCATCTAATGTTCTTGTGGTTTCAAGCGGCGACTCAAGAAAAAAGTGGATTATGAATTCAGGTTGCACTTGGTACATGACTCCAAATAGAGAATTGTTCGAGGAGCTATGTGATCAAGATGGTGGATCAGTGATGCTGGGAAACAACAAAGCTTGCAAAATTGCAGGAATTGGATCTGTGAGATTCAAGCTCTATGATGAGTCAATAAGGTTATTGACTGAAGTCAGATATGTACCTAATTTGAAGAGAAATTTGATTTCTCTTGGTGAATTCGACAAGAAGAGATATGCTTTTTCAAGGAGAGAAAAGTATCCTAAGAGTCATGAAGGGGTCTAAGGAAGTCTTGAGAGGCGTGAAGAAACAAGGCGTGTATACCCTTGAGGCTGAAGTTGTAAGTGGTTTGACAAATGTTGCATCCACGAAGCTGTTGTCGAAAACAGAAATTTGGCACATGAGATTGGGCCATGTCAGTGAAAGGGATCTGGTCGAATTAGGGAAACAAAATCTGCTTGGAGGAGACAAAGTCGAAAAGCTGAAATTTTGTGAACCCTGTGTACTTGGAAAATCTTGCAGAGTGGAGTTCAACAAAGGCAAACAAAGTACTCATTGATCCCTTGATTACATCCATGCTGATTTTTGGGGGCCTGCAAGGTGTCCATCACATTCAGGAGCAATGTATTTTCTATCCATAGTCGATGATTATTCTAGAAAGTTATGGGTATTCATCCAGAAGACTAAGGATGAAACTTTTGAGAATTTCAAAGGTTGGAAGACTCTGGTCGAAAATCAGACTGACAGAAAGGTCTAGAGGTTGAGAACCGACAATGGCCTTGAATTTTACAATGAGGCGTTCGACAATTTTTGTGCTGCCTCGGGTATTGCAAGGCACAAAACTACTGCAGGTACTCCATAACAAAATGGTTTGGCGGAAAGGTTTAATCGAACTATTTTGGAAAGAGTTAGATGCATGTTGACTAGTGCTGGGTTAAAGAAGGTGTTTTGGGCTGAGGCTGTTTCGACAGCAACATATCTGATAAACAGATGTCCTTCGACTGTGTTATATATGAAGACACCTGAAGAAGTTTGGTCGGGACATCCACCTAGTCTCGACAGACTGAGAATATTTGGCTGCATGGCCTATGCTCACATTAGGCAAGACAAGGTCGAACCTAGAGCTCTGAAATGCATGTTTATGGGATACCCTGGAGAAGTCAAAGCTTATAGGCTATGGTGCCTAGAGCCGGGTCACAGGAGGTGTATCACCATTCGAGATGTAGTTTTCAATGAAGCTAAGATGGCTTTCAAGAAAACTGATGATGCTGACGAAGAGCTGGAACAGGGAGAGATTCCTGTTGAGGTGGAGCATGCTGATGCTGAATTGCGTATCCCAGATGAAGTTGAAGAAGAAGCAGAAGATGCTATCGAAGATGAGGAGACTGATAATGACTACCTGCTAGCAAGAGACAGGTCGAAGAGAGTCATCAAGCCACCTCAGAGACTTGGGGAAACATATCTTATAGCTTATGCCTTAATCTTTGCAAGTGAGGTTCTCGACGAAGAACCTAGGGACTATAAGTTATGAGGAGTCGAAAGACGACTGAATGGCTAAAGTCCATGGATGATGAGATGAAATATCTTCATGATAACGACACATGGGAACTTATCAAGAAACTTGCTAGAGCCAGGTTAGTCAGCTGTAAATGGATTTTCAAAGTTAAGGAATGAATCGAAGGAGTGGCATCAAAGAGATACAAGGCAAGATTGGTCGCTAGGGGGTTCACTAAGAAAGAAGGTGTCGACTTCAATGATGTGTTCTCTCCTGTTGTGTAGCACAAATCCATTCGAATGTTGCTTTCTATTGAAATGTATATTCGGTGGGGGGTTTTTGTTATCGTATCCGCATGGATTGTGCGACATTACCGTTGTTCTACAGTTTGAATCATTTTAAACTTATGGTAACAAAGAGTTTGTTTGATTGGTAACGGAATGTTTGCATGAAGAGTTAATAACAATGGTAAAATAAATTGGTTTTTAAAGCGTTTGGTAAAAGCATGCAAATATTAGGGTTCGATAATCCGTTTCATACGTATTTACTCGATAAAGTATGTGAACTTGTTAACAATGAATATAATCATTTATCCTCTCAACATGTTTATCTCTAACACATGTTATGAGATTTATCATATTGATCCTTAGATGATCTCTCACTCTAACTATCAATATGATAACATTAAAAGGTCAATATTTATGAACACCAACTATCAAAACTATCTCTAGCCTCAAGATAGTTGATGGATCAAAACCTAGGTCAAGTCTTAGAACATATTTCTCAATCATGAACCAAAACAATGTATAAATCATACAAACAAAGTTTTCGCCATATATTAATCATCAACAAGGTTCACAAACTATCTATCAAGATCAATACATACAAAAGAGAGGATTATCTACCACTAATCTTGACACAAAAGGTGTTTAGCTACCCATCACCATGGTAGCTTGCTTCACAAGTATCGGGAGGAGATGAAAAAGCATCCACGTCGAATAATTGAAATCGGATGCAAATCCAGCTTCTCTATGTGACATCTCACTCTTGGATGATGAAAACTCAGAAAACTAGCTTATGGGGTGTGAAAATAGGTTATGCTCCCCAAAATTGACCAAAAATACTTAAATACATCACTTAAAATCTATCATGTTCGCACTGCGAACTTTTCATTTGCCTAGCGAACAGCAAAATAAGCACCTGTTGTGCCTCTGCACAGTTAAACCGCCTCTGAGATATTTCATAAGTTCGCAGTGCGAATGGTTATCCACCTAGCAAACTATTCGCCTACAAGTTCTCACAACGAACTTAGGTCCCTTTAGCTACTACCTCTTCTCTGAGTTGCTTCGCCAGGTCTTCGTTGGTGCGTTGCAACAGCGATCTTACAGCGAACTTATATGTCTTTTCTTACAGCCTCAAATTTGGAAGCATTCGCTGGCACTTCGCTAGCAAGTTCGCCTAGTGAACTTATTGAAGTTTCTTCATTTCCTTTGGCAACTTGAATCACTTTTCTTGTGTCCTACTCTTTGATGACTTAATGCCTTTTTCTGCACAATAACACATAAATTACAAGTACCAAAGGTATTTTCACATAATTTGAAGAATGACAACTTTCAAGTATAAATTCCAACAAATCAACATAAAAGAGTTGAAAAATGCCAAGTATAAATGAGAAATATAAGGCATGCTTGACATCTAACAAACTCTCCCCAACTAACTCTTTGCTTGTCCTCAAGCAAAGTATGCCTCTCATTGAAAATAAGAGGATTTGCTCAAGCATTTAACTCAACCAAGAAAAGATTTACGGCTCAAATAAACAACAAATGTAAACAAGCAATGATTACAAATTCCTAGAATCGAACAATGTCAAAGAACTTAGTTCTTAAACAGATATCAGACAATGTTTCAAGTAACAACTAAACTATCATGCTCATATCACTCTAACACTCCTCTTCGAAAAAGAATTGAAGAAAATACGTGCTTACAAACGCGGGACAATTTCGCTCATCTGACAAATGATGCAAATACAAACCAATTCATACAATTTCTAAACGATCAATAAAGAAATCATGGAAGCAAAAAGATCACTAAGGGCTTTTAAGGTTATAGCTTGGTCTGGCTTACAATAAAGGGACATTTCTACGACCATTGAATCGAAATTTTCGATGCAACAGAACATTCACTTTATAAGGTATTCACACATCTCAACTTCATTCACCATTTTCTTTCCTTTGCCACAAACTTTCTCGAACTTCCTTATGCACAATTATTTTGGTCTCTATTTTTCTCTTTCAAGCAAACATTCTTTTTCTTTGTTTTTCACATTCATATTTACATTTTCTTTTTCTTTTCATGCTTGCTTGAATTTTATCAAAAGTTTTAGCAACTTACCAATCTTCTTTTTCATTCTCCCCAACTTATTTTCAACTAAACCTTAAGTGAATGCTCCTTGCTTTTTAAGGCAAGGAAATCAATAAAAACAATGTTCGAAGGTTCAAGAAGAAAAAATTTTAGAATCTCTCAAAATTTGTAACGCCCTGTATAATATTTATCTAGAATAATACCATACAAGGGTTTTATTTGGTACTGACACATCAAAAGTGCCTACTGACATAGTTCACATACTTGTCCATTTCTAAAACATAAATACAATCTATAGCACAAGTCATGGAAACTAGCCCAAAAATAAAAAATCTAAGAATAATATACAATATTCCTCATTGTACAAGAAAATAATACACAGCAGAAATAAGCTTAACTAAGCTTCTCTTGAAACATCCAAGCATCGCTCCCCTTGTAAATCAACCTGCAAGTACCTGAAATATAGCAACTATAGTGGGGTGAGATACATCAAATCTCAGTGAGTTCCCTATCCTATGGATTCTCTCGGCTTTACAAGGTTCTAGCCAATCCTAACTTAAGTCAAAGGGGAAAGGGAAATGACCTTGAGTACACAATCTCACACTATATGGAAACACGTTATTGAGCTCGTTACTCAAAAGTATTCACTTATCGATAACCCTGTCAAGGCATCCCCTTTCTCCCGCCCTCTTCTACTTCTAGAAGTAGGAACGAGTCATGGACCCTCATAGATTTCTTGGCATACAAAATGGATTCGAGATCATCGGCCCGTACACTGTGATCCGTCACTTCACACGGCCCGTACACCGTCACAAGTCTCTTTACCCGTAGGCTCCATTCGTACTATAACATTGGGAATCAAACCTACCAAGAAATCGTGCATCATTCCAGAGGAGCTTGTTACTCAATAGACGGCACATAATAGAATAATGGTTAAGATTTCGTGATTTCACATACAACCTTAATTGTATTCAACATTTCTAGGCCACATTAGCCTTTAGGCCTCTTTCGCCTTTATCAATTAAACATAATAGGTACACGTGTTCCATACTAGTGTTCACTCTCTCCTAGACCAATACTTGTCACGGATGCACCGTTATACATCAAGTGCCCGAGCGTCGCCATACAGAGTTTCTACCAATTCCTAGCCATTACTAGGTTCCACTATCAAGTTGTTATGGGGTAAAGTTTCCTCACTCTTTCTAATTCATTTTTAAGCATGCATATTCACTTAATCATGTTTAACAACAATTTTAGGCAAAACATATTACAATTTCACATTTTAGAATTACATATAATAATTCAATCATAAGTTATACAAAGCATAATACAATTGTATAATAGAATCACATATATTGATTCATCTAACATCCCGTTCGGGTTCCCTCCGATTCATTTAATCGGGTATCAAAATCAATACTTTCACTTTTATCCCGTAGGATATTCTCACAGCTCTACATCGGCTATCCCTACGCCGCAATCGGACTTATGATCCAAAAGATGTCAATTCCAACATTTTACAAAACATTTCTTTCCTTCATTTTCCACTAAATAATTTATCCCACGTCATACCCAATATTTTCACTTTTTATCGGATAGAGGGTCGTCATAGCTTTCTAATGACACCAAGAACGTCTCGATCCGAGTTATGGATCAAAATTTATGAAGGAAACAAAACGGAAAAGCTGTCATGGCCTTCCTCTTCGCTAGGGATTCGCATTGCGAACTTGCGAAAACCCAGAATTTCAGTAGCGTAACAGCTGGGGCCTTTGGATCCAAAACCCATTCCAAACACTACCCAATGCATAAATAAGCATCAATAGATGATTCTATACACATATTGATCATACAACACAGTTTATAACTCATTTTATCCGTTAGATTTCATTGATTCAACAATTTATCATTTTCTCTCAATTTCTAACCTAAGTTCCAAATATCTATTTCTAGAACTTAGAGTTTCTAACTAGAACCCACCTGATAATCGAAGAGGAGTTTGAAGAAGATGGTGATGATGATGATCCATGGGTTTCTCTCTTCTCCCTTCTTCTTCTCTTCTTCACTTCCTTTCCTCTTCTTCTCCTTTTACTATCTTTTCTTCTTTTCTTTCCTCTTTCTATATATATATATAAACCAATATTATATCATATAATCCAATAGAGTAAAATATCTCCAATTGATATTTTGTCATCTCAACCAATTGATCAATTATTAGAGTTATCATAAAAGTCTCTCTTGAACTAATAATAAATTGATCTCTTCAGAGTTCATTAGTTGTTCTATTGATCCCAAATGTCAATACTTAAGGTACTTAGAGGATTCCATTAATCCAATATACCAAAGATAGAGCACATAGATACTCATCTGATATCCAATTGAGCATTTAAATAATACGGGGTATTACAAAATTCAATGATGAACTTAATTTTCAAATTATGTACAAACACAAAGTTCATCACTAAGACGAGATCTGAACTGTTTAGGCTCAAAGGGTTAATGAATACTCACTACTCACATGTAAATTACTGTTTGGAAATGGTTGTGCTCATTATCAATAACTGCCTTGATCATTTCTAATGCTTCCACAAAATCAAACAAATCATAAGATAAAGCATGAATTAAAAGTACAAAACAAAATTCATCAGTAATCCTATGCATTTAGTAGACAATGGAGGTTTCTCACCATTTTGGCTTTTGAACCTAAGTGATATTAGCAATCAACAAAGTTGCAACAAGAAACAAAATTACATTTGCAAAAAGACAAGAAGTTCTAACACATTCTAAATCCTAGAAATAGGCAACCATGTACATTGCCAACATTTACATGCTTAACTACTATCATTGTCATCCAAACTTGGAAGAATCTTCCTTGATGAACAATCATCACCAACCTAGAAATTCTTTCAATTTCAACACCAAAAATGGAAACATTAAAATTTCCATAAGCATACCAACAATACAAAAATAAGCATACCAACAATACAATTTAAGAGTTGAACATTCTTTAACTGAAGAATTCAACTCTTAACAACAAAATAAAAAAAATGAAAGTAAAACACAAGCTGAATATTTGCAACTGAAACAAATTCAACTACATAACAATAATAATAATGTCATGGTGTAGAAACACCAACAAAAGTAATTGTACCCCATAATGGTACATAGTACAATACTATTCAAAATACTACAAATATCTAAAATGATCCACAAAGTGGATAAAATACAACAAGAAAATACAATAATCATAATAATCAGAAAACTTCACTTTGAAGACCAAAGGAAGTTACACAAAATGACATCAAAACAAAACTAGTCCTCCTCGGACTCAGACTCCTCTATTTCAACCTCCTCTCCAAACTCCTCAACGGATCCAGACTCATAACCCTCATCAATAGCATCATCATCATCGGCCTCCTTAGCATCGTCCTCATGACCTACACCTTCCCCTTCATCAAAATGTGGCCTGACCTCAGGCCACGCAGCATGTGCTAGGAACTGCTCCCTAGACATCATTGTGTGGTCTGCAACGGGCTCCCTATACTGTAGCTAAAGTACCTGCATAGAATCATGAAGGTCAATCATGACGCGCTGAGTCACCGCCATCCAGTCCCAGTTATAGCTGCATACATCCCTCTGAAAGGGGTCAAAACTATGAGAACCTAAACCAGATGCTCCGCCAGCATCAGTACCGGCACTAGAAGTTTATCCACTCTTCAATCCTTTGGGCTTGCAGAACTTATCACTACTACAAAAAACCCATTTAACAACGGTTAGAAATGACATATAATGACACGGGCGATGGCGTTGTTATGTAGAGTGTTGTTGTATATGCGGTACGTACAATGACGGCCCAGTAACCGTTGTAATAAAATGGAAAACGCGCTACCTATAATGACGATTATTTTAAATACCAGTTGTTGTATGTCTTTTAATAAAATAAAAAAAATACAGCATTAGAACTACCTATAATGACGGTTATTTTAAAAAAATCGTTGTTGTATGTCTTTTAATAAAATTAAAAAAAAAAATTGCAGCATTAGAACAAGAACAACAGCAAGAACATCAAGAACAACAATAAGAACAAGAACAACAGTAAGAACATCAAGAACAACAATAAGAACAACAAGAACAACAACAAGAAGAACAACAACAAGAACAACAACAAGAATAAGAACAAGAAGAAGAAAAAGAAGAAGAACAACAACAACAACAACAATAATAATAACAATAATAACAACAACATCAACAACAACAACAACAACAATAATAACAGTGATAACAATAATAACAACAAGAACAACAATAATAAAAAAGAACAACAAGAACAACAATAATTAAAAAAGAACACCAACAACTAACATTGCTAACTCGAGTTCTGAAATTTGTTCTGAAATTTGGTTTAGTGGAGAAATAGAGTATCGTAACTGAAAGATGATGTTTGGAGGTAGAAGATGTAGTTCGTCTAAGTTTTAGGTTTCACGCGGATCACTAATAGTAGTGTCTTGGCCGTTGATAATCACTAAATGGACGACCAATATTTGTTTAAGGATAGTGAATAAACTCAATATGCGCGCCACCTATAATGTTGGTAATGAGAATTGAAAAAATAAGTAAAAAACCAAAAATGCTGGTGCTGGGACTTGAACCCATGACAAGACGCTACCTATAATGACGGTTGGTTTAAATTACTCGTGGTGAAAGGTCTGTCATCATTTTGAAAAAATAAGTAAAAAAAGCTACCTATTACAACGGTTAGTTTAAATACCCCTTGTGAAAGGGCCTATCAGTGTAACGCCCCAGTTTTTGTGTGTTTTAATTAATCGAGTCTTTTTGATTATTTTATTATTATTTTATTTTATTTTTGACTTTTATCTGAAAATATGTTATTTTTCGATGTTGTGATATTTTATCGCGTTTTGGGAACATTTGCGAGATATTGGAGCGTGGGGGTATTTTGGTCATTTCATAATATTTTTAATTAAGTTAGTAAGAATAGAATAGAAAGAGAGAAAAATAGAGAGAAGGAAAAAGAGAAGAAAGAAAAAGGAGAGAAAAGAGAAGAAGAAGAGAAAAAGTGAGAAAAGCTTGGAAAATTCAAGAGAGCAACTCCTAGAATCGGTTTAATCGGGTAAGGGTGCGAAACTCAATTATTGTATGATTGTGTATGATTATGTATGTGTATTTGTGGTTGTTTTTTAATTGATTTGGAGAAATTTAGTAAAACCCATATTTTGTAAAATTGATTAGAAATCGATTAAATGTGCTTGAAATCATGTTTTTAGTGTTCATTATTATTGGTACATGATAGATACATGTTGTTATACCTTGTATTGGTAATTTTCTGGGTGTAGGTGAAAAATTGGATGATTTTGGTTGACAAAACGCAGAACAAAGTTCTGCAGAAATTTTTCTGGTTTTTCCAGGTCATACGCGTATGGACCTTGGCAATACGCGTAACATGGGCGAGGTAGGAGCCAATACGCGTATGGATCTTCAATTTTCTCGGCCATCTGCCCATTTGCATATGATACGCGTAGCATTTCAGGGCAATACGCGTATGGTGTTGGCCCTACGCGTATTGGAATTAAAATGGGAATTTTGGGGGAAAATGGTCTCTGACCATACGCGTATGGTCTTGGGCAATACGCGTATGGCATGACAAGGTTTTTGGGCAATACGCGTATGGCTCAGGGCAATACGCGTATGGCCAGGAGAATGGTAAAATGGAACTTTTCAAAATATCGTTTTCGTTTTCTTTCGTAACTTGGGTTCCGTTAGTCTGATTTTTACATTCTTGGTATCGTTGGAAAGCTATTGAGCTGTACTTTCTTATTATGATGATTTGGAAATTGTTACCCGATTTAATTATGTCGAAAATCAGGAATAGTGTCGGTCGTCTACTTTTGTCGTTATAACTGTGTGTAATTGATGTGTATTATGCAAGGTGCTGATGTATGATGTAAATGCATGTGTTTAGATGGTATTGAGATGAATTGTGGCCGTATAGCAATTAAATGCATTGTTTTGGGCTTAAGTGCAAAGTGTGATTTTGGTGAATGCATATATGTGTGTATTTGAATGTCATGAGTCAT
The DNA here is from genome assembly GCA_022829125.1 of Lathyrus tuberosus. NCBI lineage: Eukaryota > Viridiplantae > Streptophyta > Magnoliopsida > Fabales > Fabaceae > Lathyrus > Lathyrus tuberosus. The sequence goes on along the minus strand of JALAZF010000012.1, from coordinate 17,079,374 downwards.
TGTATGCCAAGCATCATGATATGCATTCTGGTGATGTCCTGAGTGACGGTTTGATTCCAGAGGGAATCTGCTATAACATCATGAGCCTTAAAAATAAGAGGTATGAATAGCCTTAAACATAAGAGGACCGAAAGCGATGGTTATAGACGATCGTGTGCCCATGTGGGGTGTGAGCGATCGGATTGTGCGCCTTATACCGAGAGGACCTAAAGCAATCCATAAACGTCGTGCGCCTTATACCAAGAGGACCTAAAGCGACGGGAGAACATCGTAGGCCCGACGGGGTGTTACTTGAGTGATCCTCAGTAACGAACGATGATTCCAGCAGAGTTCCTGAGTGAACTAATGATGAGAAATATTGGAAGTCGGTACCACATGGCATGTGCATAGAGTCGTTGTGTCGGTCTCTGTGCATTTGCATAAATCATAAAATATGATTGACTATGTGTGAGAATTGTGAATGGCTTAATCCTGTGTGGAATTGATGAATTGATATTCTTGGTGATAATTGCATGGTGTACGATTAATGTGCATTGACGTTAGATAAATGAAATATGTATGATGTTGTGTGGTATTGGGATTCTGTTGTATGTTTGTGGTGAGAAATTTATATGTACATTTTTGTGTTAATATATATAATTATATGCAACTGTATTATGATTGTTTTTCTCACCCTTCTGCTGTTTTATAATGCTCTATGAGGCATTGCAGATTAGAGTTGCTGGAGGTATTTTTGTGAAGCTTAGGACTTCATTCTTTTGTCGGTCGGCTCTGATATGTGACACCGGGTAGTTAGGGAGGCCGTTTGTGATATTTGTGTATTCTGTATATATATCGTTTGGCTTGTGCATGTACAACTTGATGTATGGCAAACTTTTCATGATATATATATATATATATATGATATTCAGTTTTAGATTTTTCGCTTTTATTCTAAAATCTGAAATGTGGGTGTAAGGAACTGAGTTCCTCTGTTGATTGCTACCCCACTGTTGCATATCTTTATGAGCAAGTGTTGTATGATTTGTTTCAATATAATGTGATTCCCCCGTCTATGCCATGATAATTTAAATATACTCTGATGAAATTTTTGAATTTTCTTTTACTGCTTTATTTAATTGGGGGTATAGATTAGGGGTGTTACATTAAGTGGTATCAGAGCTAGTCCGTGTCAGTTGTGTCAGTCCTTGTTGGTCGTTGTGTTTGGGCGAGCTATTTGTTTAACCATAAGTGCTGTTATTGGAAATGAACAGAATATGGCTGGTAGGAATGATGCTGCTTTGGCTGCTGCTATGCAAGCTATGGCTCGGGCTGTGCAGGGTGCACCTAATGCTCCAGGTAATGATGAGTTCAGGAAGAATAAACCGCCTGTCTTCAAAGGAAGATATGATCCTGATGGTGCACAGATTTGGCTTATAGAGATTGAAAGGATTTTCTGAGTGATGGATTGTGCTGAGGATCAGAAGGTGAGACTGGGTACTCACATGTTGTTGGAAGAAGTTGATGATTGGTGGGTAGGTACTCGTCATGTGTTAGAAGCTGCAGAAGAGGAAGAAATTACTTGGGAAGTTTTTAGTCGGGAGTTCTTGCGGAGGTATTTTCCTGAAGATGTGAGAGGAAAGAAGGAAATTGAGTTCTTGGAGCTGAAACAAGGTAATATGTCTGTTGTTGATTATACAGCTAAGTTTGTGGAACTTGTGCAGTTTTATCCTCATTATGCTGAAGCGGCTGCTGAATTTTCTAAGTGTGTTAAGTTTGAGAACGGATTGCGTCCTAAGATAAAGCAGGCAATTGGATATCAAAGGATTCGGAGGTTTTCTAATTTGGTGGATTGTTGTAGGATTTATGAAGAGGACGGTAAGGCTCATTCTACTCATTACAAGAGTGTGAGCGAGAGGAAAGGGAAGCAACAGTTTCGTGGTGGGCCGTATGTGACACCGGCTGATAAAGGTAAACAAAGGGGTACTTTTGATAGAAGGTCAGGTGGAGGAGGTATGTCTAATTCTCCGAGATGTTTTAAATGTGGTGAGTTGGGGCATCGTCAGTTTGAGTGCAGGAAAGATATGAGTAAGTGTTCTAATTGTGGAGGTTTAGGATATGTAGCCGCTGAGTGCAAGAGAAAGAATGTGGTTAAGTGTTTTAACTGTGGGGAACCTGGTCATATTAGTACGAAGTGTCTGAAACCAAAGCAGGCTCAATCTGGTGGAAAAGTGTTTGCATTGGCGGGAACTCAGACTTCAAGTGCAGATCGTCTGATCAGAGGTACTTGTTTTATTAATAGTACGCCTTTAGTTGCTATTATTGATACTGGAGCAACTCATTCGTTTATTTCGTCTGAGTGCGCGAAGCGTTTGAATCTTGTATTGTCTTTGATGGGTGGTGAGATGGTTATTGATACTCCAGCAATGGGGTCAGTAACTACTTCTTTGGTTTGTGTGAGTTGTCCTTTAACCATTTATGGTAAAGACTTTGAGATGGATTTAGTGTGTTTGCCGCTGGAGGGTTTAGATGTGGTTTTGGGAATGAATTGGTTGCAATTCAATCGGGTGCACATTGATTGTTATCATAAGCTGGTAAGGTTTCCTTCTCTGGAGGAAGACGAAGACTCGAGTTTCTTATCTACCAAAGAGTTGAAGAGACTTTTGGCGGACGAAGCTTAGTTGTTTGGGTTGTTTGCATCTTTGACTATGGATAGTCAAGTTTCGCTTGATGTGTTTCCTGTTGTGTGTGAATTTCCGGAAGTGTTTCCTGAGGATATTTCGGACTTGCCGCCAGAGAGAGAGGTGGAGTTTTCTATAGATCTAGTTCCTGGTACTAGACCTGTTTCTATGGCACCTTATCGTATGTCGGCATCTGAGTTGGTTGAGTTAAAGAAGCAGTTAAATGAGTTATTGGAAAAGAGGTTTGTAAGACCTAGTGTTTCTCCTTGGGGTGCTCCAGTTTTATTGGTGAAAAAGAAGGATGGAAGTATGCGGTTGTGTATTGATTATCGCCACTTGAATAAGGTGACGATTAAGAATAAGTATCCTCTTCCAAGGATTGATGATCTGATGGATCAGTTGGTTGGTGCTTGTGTATTTAGTAAGATTGATTTGAGATCAGGGTATCATCAGATTAGGGTGAAAGAGGAAGATATCCAGAAGACAGTTTTTAGGACACGTTACGGTCATTATGAATATTCGGTGATGTCGTTCGAGGTTTCTAATGCGCCAGGTGTGTTCATGGAGTACATGAATCGTATTTTTTACGAGCATTTGGATCGATTTGTCGTTGTGTTTATTGATGACATTTTGATTTATTCTAAATCTCGGGAAGAGCACGCGGAGCATTTGCGTTTTGTTTTGTAGGTTTTGAAAGAAAGGAAGCTTTTTGCTAAATTGTCCAAGTGTGAATTCTGGTTGTCAGAAGTGAGTTTCCTTGGACACGTGATTTCAGGTAATGGTATTTCTGTGGATCCATCTAAAGTAGAAGCAGTTCTACAATGGGAGGCTCCGAGATTTGTTACTGAAATTCGAAGCTTTTTGGGTTTGGCTGGTTATTATCGAAGGTTCATTGAAGGTTTTTCTAAGCTAGCACTTCCTTTGACCCAGTTGACTTGTAAAGGGCAAGCGTTCATTTGGGATATTCAGTGTGAGGAAAGTTTTAATGAGCTGAAGAGAAGATTGACGACAACTCCGATTTTGATTTTGCCGAATCCTAATGAACCATTCGTGGTTTATTGTGATGCTTCTTTGATTGGTCTAGGTGGTGTTCTGATGCAAGAAGGTAAGGTTGTGGCTTATGCTTCAAGGCAGTTAAGAGTTCATGAGAAAAATTATCCTACTCATGATCTTGAATTGGTGGTTGTGGTTTTTGTGTTGAAGATTTGGAGGCATTATCTCTACGGTGCAAGGTTTGAAGTCTTTAGTGATCATAAAAGTTTGAAATATTTGTTTGATCAAAAAGAGCTAAATATGAGGCAGCGTAGATGGTTGGAATTTTTGAAGGACTACGACTTTGGCTTGAATTACCATCCTGGTAAAGCTAATGTGGTAGCTGATGCATTGAGCCGGAAATCGTTACATATGTCCGCTTTAATGGTTAAAGAGTGGGAACTTTTGGAATCGTTTAGGGATTTGAGTTTGGTATGTGAAGTGACGTCGGATAGCGTGAGGCTTGGTATGCTAACGATTACTAATGATTTTCTGATGGCTGTGAGTGAGAAACAGAAACTGGATGTGAAATTCGTGGATTTAATGTTGGTTGGAGGAAAAGATACGAATAGTGATTTTCAAGTGGATATTAATGGTGTTTTGAGATTCCGAGGTAGAATTATATTCCTGATGATGCGGAGTTGAAAAAGATGATTTTGGAAGAAGGACACCGGAGTAATTTGAGTATCCATCCAGGAGCGAATAAGATGTATCAAGATTTGAAGAAGATTTTCTGGTGGTCTGGATTGAAAAGTGATGTGGCTCAGTTTGTTTATGCATGTTTGACTTGTCAGAAATCGAAGGTAGAACATCTGAGGCCTAGTGGTTTGTTGCAACCGTTGGATATTCCTGAGTGGAAGTGGGATAACATTTCCATGGATTTTGTGACAGGGTTACCGAATACTCAGCGAGGGCATAATGCTATTTGGGTGATTGTTGATAGGCTGACTAAATCGGCTCATTTTATTCCGATTGACATCAGTTTTTCTTTGGAGAGGTTGGCGGAGATTTACATCAGTGTGATTGTGAAGTTGCATGGAGTTCCATTGAGTATTGTTTCGGATCGTGATCCTAGGTTTACCTCGAGATTTTGGGAAAGTTTATAGAAGGCTTTGGGTTCTAAATTGAGATTGAGTTCGGCTTATCATCCGCAGACGAATGGTCAGACGGAGAGGACGATTCAGTCATTGGAAGATTTTGTTGAGGGCTTGTGTTATGGAACAAGGTGGTGCGTGGGATAGTTATCTTGCGTTGATTGAATTTATGTATAATAATAGTTTCCATTCTAGTATTGGAATGGCACCGTTTGAAGCATTGTATGGACGAAGGTGTCGGACACCGTTGTGTTGGCACGAATCTGGTGAGAGTACGGTGGTTGGACCAGAGTTGGTGCAACAGACGACGGAGAAAGTGAAGTTTATTCATGAGAAAATGAAGGCTTTTCAGAGTAGGCAAAAGAGTTATCATGATTGGAGACGGAAAGATCTTGAGTTTCAAGAGGAAGATCATGTATTTCTGAGGGTTACGTCGGTAACAGGTGTTGGTCGTGCATTGAAATCGAAGAAAGTTACTTCTCGGTTTATTGGTCCTTACCAGATATTCGCGAGAGTGGGTGTTGTGGCTTATAGGGTGGCGTTGCCGCCGAATCTGTCGAATCTGCACGATGTGTTTCATGTTTCACAGCTTCGGAGGTATGTTCCGGATCCGTCGCATATGATTCCGATGGATGAGGTTGAGGTAAGGGAGAACCTTACGGTTGAGGCATTACCAGTTAGGGTTTTGGATCGCGAGGTGAAGCGGTTGAGAGGCAAGGATATTGCACTTGTGAAAGTGGCGTGGGGAGGCGCTGCTGAGGGCAATTTGCCTTGGGAGTTGGAGAGTCGGATGCGGGAGTCGTATCCAGAGTTGTTCGTCTCAGGTATATTTTCGAGGACGAAAATTTCTAAGTGGGGGAGAGTTGTAACGCCCCAGTTTTTGTGTGTTTTAATTAATCGAGTCTTTTTGATTATTTTATTATTATTTTATTTTATTTTCGACTTTTATCTGAAAATATGTTATTTTTCGATGTTGTGATATTTTATCGCGTTTTGGGAACATTTGCGAGATATTGGAGTGTGGGGGTATTTTGGTCATTTCATAATATTTTTAATTAAGTTAGTAAGAATAGAATAGAAAGAGAGAAAAATAGAGAGAAAGAAAAAGAGAAGAAGGAAAAAGGAGAGAAAAGAGAAGAAGAAGAGAAAAAGAGAGAAAAGCTTGGAAAATTCAAGAGAGCAACTCCTAGAATCGGTTTAATCGGGTAAGGGTGCGAAACTCAATTATTGTATGATTGTGTATGATTATGTATGTGTATTTGTGGTTGTTTTTGAATTGATTTGGAGAAATTTAGTAAAACCCATATTTTGTAAAATTGATTAGAAATCGATTAAATGTGCTTGAAATCATGTTTTTAGTGTTCATTATTATTGGTACATGATAGATACATGTTGTTATACCTTGTATTGGTAATTTTCTGGGTGTAGGTGAAAAATTGGATGATTTTGGTTGAGAAAACGCAGAACAAAGTTCTGCAGAAATTTTTCTGGTTTTTCCAGGCCATACGCGTATGGGGCATGTTCATACGCGTATGGACCTTGGCAATACGCGTAACATGGGCGAGGTAGAGGCCAATACGCGTATGGATCTTCAATTTTCTCGACCATCTGCCCATTTGGGTATGATACGCGTAGCATTTCAGGGCAATACGCGTATGGTGTTGGCCCTACGCGTATTGGAATTAAAATGGGAATTTTGGGGAAAAATGGTCTCTGCCCATACGCGTATAGTCTTGGGCAATACGCGTATGGCATGACGAGGATTTTGGGCAATACGCGTATGGCTCAGGGCAATATGCGTATGGCCAGGAGAATGGTAAAATGGGACTTTTTAAAATATCGTTTTCGTTTTTCTTTCGTAACTTGGGTTCCGTTAGTCCGATTTTTACATTCTTGGTATTGTTGGAAAGCTATTGAGCTGTACTTTCTTATTATGATGATTTGGAAATTGTTAGCCGATTTAATTATGTCAGAAATCAGGAATAGTGTCGGTCGTCGACTTTTGTCGTTATAACTGTGTGTAATTGATGTGTATTATGCAAGGTGTTGATGTATGATGTAAATGCATGTGTTTAGATGGTATTGAGATGAATTGTGGCCGTATGGCAATTAAATGCATTGTTTTGGGCTTAAGTGCAAAGTGTGATTTTGGTGAATGCATATATGTGTGTATTTGAATGTCATGAGTCATTGTATGCCAAGCATCATGATATGCATTCTGGTGACGTCCTGAGTGACGGTTTGATTCAGAGGGAATCTGCTATAACATCGTGAGCCTTAAAAATAAGAGGTATGAATAGCCTTAAACATAAGAGGACCGAAAGCGATGGTTATAGACGATCGTGTGCCCATGTGGGGTGTGAGCGATCGGATTGTGCGCCTTATACCGAGAGGACCTAAAGCAATCCATAAACGTCGTGCTCCTTATACCAAGAGGACCTAAAGCGACGGGAGCACATCGTAGGCCCGACGGGGTGTTACTTGAGTGATCCTCAGTAACGAGCGATGATTCCAGCAGAGTTCCTGAGTGAACTAATGATGAGAAATATTGGAAGTCGGTACCGCATGGCATGTGCATAGAGTCGTTGTGTCGGTCTCCGTGCATTTGCATAAATCAGAAAATATGATTGACTATGTGTGAGAATTGTGAATGGCTTAATCCTGTGTGGAATTGATGAATTGATATTCTTGGTGATAATTGCATGGTGTACGATTAATGTGCATTGACGTTAGATAAATGAAATATGTATGATGTTGTGTGGTATTGGGATTCTGTTGTATGTTTGTGGTGAGAAATTTATATGTGCATTTTTGTGTTAATATATATAATTATATGCAACTGTATTATGATTGTTTTTCTCACCCTTCTGCTGTTTTATAATGCTCTATGAGGCATTGCAGATTAGAGTTACTGGAGGTATTTTTGTGAAGCTTAGGACTTCATTCTTTTGTCGGTCGGCTCTGATATGTGACACCGGGTAGTTAGGGAGGCCGTTTGTGATATTTGTGTATTCTGTATATATATCTTTTGGCTTGTGCATGTACAACTTGATTTATGGCAAACTTTTCATGATATATATATATGTATGATATTCAGTTTTAGATTTTCCGCTTTTATTCTAAAATCTGAAATGTGGGTGTAAGGAACTGAGTTCCTCTGTTGATTGCTACCCCACTGTTGCATATCTTTATGAGCAGGTGTTGTATGATTTGTTTCAATATAATGTGATTCCCCCGTCTATGCCATGATAATTTAAATTTACTCTGATGAAATTTTGAATTTTCTTTTACTGCTTTATTTAATTGGGGGTATAGATTGGGGGTGTTACAATCAGCATTTTGAAAAAATAGGAGAAAATGATTAAAATAAATTCATAAAAATCTAAAAACACAAAATTTAATCTAATTAGGTAAAATAAGAATTTTGAGAATTTTTTTAGAATTTTTTGAGATTATGAAAACAGTAAAAAAATTCATTAAAAATAGAAAAAAGATGAATTTGGGGTTTTGAGGGTGATGACCCGTAACTCTTCTAGAGTAAGGGATTAATAACCGCACGATTTTCTGCTTCAGATGCACGAAATAGATCTTAAAAAGGAGACGATTTTCCCTAAAACTGATTTTTTGAAGTGCAAGACCTAAAACTAAATTATTGGCTATAATGACGGTTGAAAGCATACCAGTGGTGAAAGGTTGTGGGTATTTTGAAAAAATATGTAAAAAAACCATAAATGTTGGTGCTAGGACTTGAACCCATGACCATGCGCTACCTATAATGACGGTTGAAAACATACCTGTGGTGAAAGGTTATGGGTATTTTGAAAAAAATGTAAAAAAAACCATAAATGTTGGTGCTAGGACTTGAACCCATGACCATACGCTACCTATAATGACGGTTGAAAACATACCCGTGGTGAAAGACCTCACATTTCACCACGGTTTGAATATTAACCGTCATTAAAAGCCTTTTAACTAGATTAAAAAAAAGCGCGCATCTATTACAACGGTGTATAGGCAATCCTTTGTAAGCCTGGCATTGTTGTTTGCGCATTTCGTAGTAATGTATCCACATATTTGTCATCAATGGCAACTGGAATCGTCACATGTCGACGGGAGGGTAATTTCACCCTCGCATGCACACAAAGTGCCATAATCAAGCAAGGAAAAACTAAAGGACAGTTCTTCCTAGATCCGGGCTACATCAATCTGAACATTTGTAAGAATGTTATGGACAAGGTGAGCAATGGGTATAGGCACAGTGGAGGTGTGCGACTTTGGTTTAATGTTGGTCAAAACCAATAACAGAATAAGTTGGGTCAAAGGAATCATGTCCTCCCTGTGATACCTCTTAGGAACCCCAGATGGGTTCAAGACAACAGTCTTCCCCTCACGCAATAAATCACGAGTCATCGCATTCGTGTACCTGTGCAATCTCAAAGTAAGGTGATAATAATCAATTTCATTTTCTCCTAAAGTTAGCGGGTTACCTAGAACCGTGTTTATGGTATCACGATCAAACTTCACTTCCCTTCCACAAACCAAAGTCCTCTATGAAAGTCGTTCATCATCATTGGGAAGTGCGTTCGCGTAGAACTCTCGAATCATCTCCACATTGTAACTGTCTCCGGGAGTGATCAATTTCCCCCATTTCTTGCTTTCCAAGAGTGCCGCTACCACTGGTAGGTTCCTTGTGGATTTAGGTTGAAGCGCTTTTCAGGCAGGATGCTCCTTTTTTCAAGTGTTAAGTATCGAGCAACCTGCTTTGCTCCTCGAAATCGATCAGAATCGAACTGAATTGGTATTAGTCGAGATGTGCCTCTGGTTTTTTGTATCTTTGAAGGAACAACCTTTGGTGCCATCTGCAAAACCATCGACAAAAACAAATAACCAGCCAACACACAATTTTAATTAGTAAGGAAACACAGCAATAATCATCAGAATCAGAAACAAGCAGCAAATTTTTTTGAAAAATCTACTCTGTTCGCCCAAAAGTTCACAAGGCGAATCCTTAACGAACATTCGCCCCAGATTCACTAGGCGAAGTCCTGGAAAATATTCGCCCTAGGTTCGCTAGGCAAACTAGTGGCGAACCCTGCGAATTTCTAACTCAGCAGGTTCTACCCACCTATCCATTAACATCAATTTATCCACAACACATATTCTATTCCCTTCTTATGATAATACCCACTTGCAAAAACAAAGAATACCCAAGAACAGAACATGCATTGGTACATTTCAACCTAGAATCAATTTTTCTCTAAGTTCAACACTAACCCTAACCACATGTTTTTATTAAGAATCAAAAGAAGAGAATGAGATCAAACCTGATACTTGGTAAGATTAGCTTGGAAAAATTAGTGAGAAGTTGCAGAATTTCAAAGCTCGTGAGAGTTGTGAGAGTAAGAGAGTGTTTGCACAGTGTAAGTGTGTTTGTGAGAATGAGATTGGAAAGAAAAGGTAGGGTTCCCTCAAGTTAGAAAAGAATGTGGGTCTTGGGCCCTAACATCTGGCCCACACACTCTTTTTCAACTCTTTTTAAAGTGATGTGGCAGCAGACAAATTATGTGTGTCTGCAGCACAACCTTCACATTCCTTCTAACAACTTAAAAACACATAAAACAATAAAAATTACTGGAATACTTACAATGTTGGGGGTGCCTCCCAACTAGCGTTTTGTTTAACATAACCTCGAAACCAAAAGCTCACGAATTAGCTTCCGAGAAAAACAACACTCCACAAACAAAGACTTCAACCATTATCATGTCCAGATTTTGATCCCCTTTTCCTTAAGAAGAAAAAGTCCCAACATGATTTCATCATTGCCACTTTCGTGTCTTCATCCTTCTTTTTCCGCAAAGCCTCTCTTGCACATTCTTTTTCTTTGTAAGTGTCGTCTTCCACTTGACTTGAATACATCACTCCGTTAAAGAGTGTGAATCATGCTTCTTCCTCTCTTCCACTAGACTTAATCCTCACCTTCATGAGGCCTTTATTAATATCTACCAACATTTTTGCGGTTTTCATGAAGGGTCTTCCAAGAATGATTGGAGTATCCTTATCTTCGTCCATATTAATGATCACAAAATCAACCAGAAACAAGAATTTGTCCACTTTTAATAGCACATCCTCCACAACACCATGAGGACGAGTCCTTGACTTGTCTGTAAGTTGCAATGTCATGATGGTTGATTTCACGTCCATGTTCTCAAGTCTTTTAACCACAGACAAAGGAATTAAATTGATGCTAGCACCCATGTCGATCAAAGCTTTACATTTAAAATCATTACCTATAGTGATAGGTAAATCTACTCTTCTCGTATCTTTTTCTTTCCGCGGAAGTATACTTTGAACAACGACACTACACTCAGCATTGAGATCAATGTTCTCCTCATCCGTGTACCTCTTTTTTTCGTAAGTATGTCCTTCATAAATTTGACATACTTAGGCATTTACTCGAGAGCCTCAAAGAAAGGAACGGTTACTTGCAACCGACTAAATAAGTCTAAGAATCTCGCATAATGCCTATCGTTTTCTTTTTTCGTAGGAGCAAGAAGATATGGTAACCTTCTTTGTAAAACTTCTCTCTCATACTCCTTTCTTTTTGTATCTTTTTTCTTCTTCACCTCTACATCTTTTTTTTCAACTTCAACCTCTTCATCATTTTTTTCAACTTCCTCCACTACAATCTCATTCTCCTTTTCAATTACCACCTAATTTTCAACTTCTCCACCTATTGTTCTTCCACTTCTTGTAAAAATGACCTTGCAATGTTCCTTTGGATTTGTTTGAGTGTTAGCGAAAAAGGATGGCCCCGGTTGTTGCTCGGCTAATTGCTTCGCAAGTTGCCCAACTTGAGATTTAAGATTCTTAATTGAAGCTTCCATACTCTTTTGGGTGGCCATTGACAATTGCATGAATTGTGTGAAAGTCTCTTCCATCTTTGAACTTCCACCTTGATCTTGTGTTGGTTGATAAGGATTTTGACGGTAACCTTGTTGATAACCCGGATTGTTCCCTCTTAGTTGGCAACCTTGATTGTTTTGGTAAGGTTGTTGAGTGTTTTGGTAAGGTGGTCTTCCTTGATAGCCTTGATTTAGATTTCCAGCATAATTCACTTCTTCCACTACCGGAGGACAATACCCGATATGGTGATCTCCTCTGCATAATTCACAAACAGCTACCTGAACACTCTTGCTTGGCAAGTCTTGCATCTCTTTAAGTTGTTGTGGAAGCTTTGACATTTGTTGAGTCAACAACTCCATTTGTTGGGATAACAATTTGTTCTGAGCAAGAATCGCATCACTAATTCCCAATTCAAGAATTCCTGGTTTCTTTTACGTAGTACCACGGTTATGATTCCCTTGATGATCATTGAGTGACATCTTATCAATGATAGAAATTTCTTCTCCGGTGCTTTTGGTCATTAAAGAACCTCCCGAAGTAGCATCTAACAAGGTCTTATGAACCGGTTAGAGACCATTTATGAAAATATGCACTTGCGTAAGTTCATCAAAACCGTGTCCCTTACATTTTCTTAGCATGGATTTGAATCTCTCCCAAGCTTCGTTGAGGGATTTATTTCTGCCTTGTGAGAAAACCGCGATCAGCGTTTTTGCTTCCATAAAACGATTATGTGGAAAAAATTGTTCTAGAAATTTTTCTTCCAACACGTTCCAATCCGTCATAATCACAGTCGACTGATCAAGGTACCATTCCTTCACCTTCCCTATCAAGGAATGAGGAAAGAGTCTCTTGAACAACGACTCCTCTTCAGCTTCAGGCGCTCCAGTTGCACCCGCAATTTTGTAAAATTTTGTAAGATGAGTGAAGGGATCCTCATGATCCATACCGATGAAAGGATTTTGGTATAGAAGAGCAAGGATGTCGGTCTTCATCTCAGAGTGCCTCCCGTTGTGGGCATTACGTGTAAACTGAGTTGTGTGCCTCGGACTGTTAGTGCATGGCGTTGAAGCAGGTAGAGGTGGTGGTGCTGCCATGTTTGGCACAAACTGTGGTGTTGGTGTAGAAATAGAACTTTCTCCTCTCTCTCTTCTTTCTTTGGCAAGTTACCTCCTCCGTCTAGTTTTTCTATTCAACTTATGCGCAGTTCTCTGAATCTCAGGATCGAAAAGAAGTTGATATGCATGTAACTTTCCTCGCATAAACAGAGTCTGCAAAACTTAACCAAACAAATTAAAAAGCTCAAGAAAAATTTATACAAGCTTAAAACTTAACAACTATTGCAATGCTTGCAATATCAAACAATAATCCCCGGAAACGGTTCCATTTTGTTGAAATGTATATTCGGTGGGAGTTTTTGTTATCGTATCATTGTGCGATATTACCGCCGTTCTACAGTTGGAATCATTTTAAACTTATGGTAACAAAGAGTTTGTTTGATTGTAACAGAATGTTTGCATGAAGAGTTAATAACAACGGTAAAAGAATTTGGTTTTAAAGCGTTTAGTAAAAGGATGCCAAGATTAGGGTTCGATAATTCATTTCATACGTATTTACTCGATAAAGTATGTGAACTTGTTAACAATGAATATAATCACATATCCTCTCAACATGTTTATCTCTAACACATGTTGTGAGATTTATCATATTGATCCTTAGATGATCTCTCACTCTAACTATCAATATAATAACATTAAAAGGTCAATATTTATGAACACCAACTCTCAAAACTATCTCTAGCCTCATGATTGTTGATGGATTAAAACCTAGGTCAAGTCTTAGAACGTATTTCTCAATCATGAACAAAAACAAAGTATAAATCATACAAACAAAGTTTTTCACCATATATTAATCATCAACAAGGTTCACAAACTATCTATCAAGATCAATACATACAAAAGAGAGGATTATCTACCACTAATCTTGACACAAAAGGTGTTTAGCTACCTATCACCATGGTAGCTTACTTCACAAGTATCGGGAGGAGATGAAAAAGCATCCACGTCGAATAATCAGGATTGGATGCAAATCCAGCTTCTCTATGTGAAATCTCACTCTTGGATGATTAAAACTCAGAAAACTAGGTTATGGGGTGTGAAAATAGGTTATGATCCCCAAAAATGACCAAAAGTGCTTAAATACATCACTTAAAATCTGTCATGTTCGCACTGCAAACTTTTCATCCGCCTAGCGAACAGCAAAATAGGCACCTGATGTGCCTTTGCAGAGTTAAACCGCCTCTGAGATATTTCAGAAGTTCGCAGTGCGAATGATTATTCGCCTAGCAAACTATTCGTCTACAAGTTCGCACAGCGAACTTAGGTCCCTTTAGCTGCTGCCTCTTCTCTGAGTTGCTTCGCCAGGTCTTCGTTGGAGCGTTGCCAAAACGAACCTTCGCTGGCATGTTCACACAGCGAACTTAGATGTCTTTTCTTACTGCCTCAAATTTGGAAGCATTCGCTGGCACTTCGCCAGATGTTCGCCCAACGAACATTGGCTAGCAAGTTCGCCTAGCGAACTTACTGAAGTTTCTTCATTTCCTTTGGCAACTTGAATCACTTTTCTTGTGTCTTAATATTTGATGCCTTAATGCCTTTTTCTGCACAATAACACACAAATTACAAGTACCAAAGGTATTTTCACATAATTTGAAGAATGACAACTTTCAAGTATAAATTCCAACAAATCAACATAAAAGAGTTAAAAAATGCCAAGTATAAATGAGAAATATAAGGCATGCTTGACATCTAACACTTGCCACGGTGGCATAGTTCGACCTTGAACTGGAACAGATGGATGTGAAGACTGTGTTCTTGTATAATGATCTAGATGAAACAATCCTGATGAGGCAACCTGAAGGGTATGTTGGAAGTGGAAAGGAAGATTATGTGTGCAAGATGAAGAGATCGTTATATGGACTGAAACAATCTCCTCGACAGTGGAATAAGAGATTCGACAAGTTCATGGCACGCATAAGTTTCATTAGAAGTCAGTTCGACCACTGTGTTTACTTCAGATTTTGACCTGGTAATTCATTTGTTATTTTGTTGCTTTATGTGGATGATATTCTAATAGCAAGCAACAATGTTGAACATGTAATAAGGGTGAAGGTTGAACTCAATAAAGAGTTCGACATGAAGGATCTGGGAGCTGCGTCCAGGATTCTTGGGATTGACATCTGAAGAGATAGAAAGTAGTCAAAATTATGCTTATCTCAAGAGGCATACCTACGGAAGATTCTTGAAAAGTATGGTATGTCGAATTCAAAGCCTGTTGTGACTCCGACAAACCCTCAATTCAAGATGAGTATAGATCAGTGTCCCAATATTGATGTCGAAAGAGCTTATATGAATAGCATTCTATATGATAATATAGTGGGTTCTTTGATGTATGTTATGGTCTGTACTAGACCCGACATATCATATGCAGTAAGTCTTGTAAGCAGGTACATGGCGAATCCTGGAAAGACTCACTGGAAAGCATTGAAGTGGATTCTAAGGTACATAAATGGGTCTCTGAATAGAGTCCTAATTTAGGCGGAGCCTTGGGTGAAGATAGTAAAGCAGCAATCGAAGGATATGTCGACTTTGATTATGCAGGTTATATAGATTCCAGATAATCTATTTCTGGATACATGTTCACTATGTTTGGCACAACAATAAGTTGGAAAGCAACACTTCAAAAGGTTATTGCCTTATCAACCACTGAAGCGAAATATATCGCCCTAACTGAAGTTGTGAAGGAAGAATTGTGGCTTGAAGGTTTTGCAAAGGAGCTGAAACTTCAAGGTCGAGTTGTCACTGTTAAATGTGATAGTCAAAGTGCAATACACCTGTCGAAGATTTCAGCCTATCATGAGCGAGCCAAGCACATTGATGTGAGACTGCATTTTTTCAGAGGGGTAATTGAGTGTGGAGAAGTCCAAGTGCTGAAGGTTTCTAAAGATCATAATGCTGCTGATATGATCACCAAGACGTTGCCCAGTTGCAAGTTTTTCCACTATATGTAGTTGATAAAGCTGCATGAAGAAAACTAGTCTGTTTCTTGATGTTAGAGTTAGATCCAAGGTGGAGATTTTTGAGATATTGGATCGAACTCTAGTTAGCATGCCGTCGAAGTATGCTCACACGCTGTTGTCGAAGACCTACATGCTGTAGTCGAAGTGTGTTCTAGTATGTAGTTGTCGAATTGGGCCTTGTTGGGTAATTGTTAAAAAGCCCATTAGTTTAGTATGTTATGTTTTATTATAAATAACATATTAGTCTCTCATTCTGTGGTGTGACAAAACCTAATTAGGGTGAGAGGGTTATTTGTTATTCTTGAGTACTTGTAATATGTTTTATAGAGAAAGTAAATAATAGCAGTTATAACCAATCCTTGTTGTTTTTCCTTGCCTTTCCTTGTTAACCCTAACCCTTATGTGTTTTTTGCCTATAAAGAAATCGTTTATACTTTGTTTCAAGGCATCCTAATTCACAATAATAAGTGTTGGTGTTACGCTGAACGACGAACTAAGCAGACTTAGATACTACCATAATTTGTACATAATTGATCGAAGATTGGAATGGAAGAAAGATCAGTCGGTTTGACGTAGGGGTTAAGAAACAGTGAATTTCAATAGAAATTTGCAGGAAACATAATTTTATTCTCACAGACCATGCCCATGTTTCAGTCATGAAACTAATGTTTTAAAACTCAGATCGATCATCGACTTAGTCAAACTATTGGGTCATTGGGTTAGTGGTCAGACCAGTGGGTCATTGAAGAGATCGCGTGACTTCTAATTTAGTTTATACAAATTAAAAAAACTCATGAAATAAAATTCTTGACATAAGTTTCATAACTATAAAATCTACAAAAGAAAATTCAATGAATTTATTCATACAAATAAGTTGAATAACAATCTTAAATAAAGTTCCAATTTCTAAACATAACAAGTTGTTGATGCTCCTAAGTTAACAAAAATGGAAAAGTAATTATATGACATAATAATACCATAAATGAATATAGAACATACGAAAATATTATGTTATATGAATAATTAAAAATATTTATAGAACAGTTTGATCTCCTATAACTATGATTGAGAGAGGGCTGGAACAATTTGATGTTAGAACTCACTCTCGAACTAGATTAATCGGTCGAGTGGACCGGATACTGTTTGTGAAAACTAAAAAAAATAAAAAAATAAAAGATAGTGTTGAAAAATAAAAATCTATAAATAAAAAAATTATTAAAAATAATACGACTTTTACTTAAAAATAATGATGATACTTATACTGAAAATAGTATGAAAATTTTATTCCATCCTTCTTTGGGAACATAATTTTTTTCCAAAATAATGAGATTCATTCTTAAAATAATGTGAAAATATAATTTCATCTTTATTTGGTAACATGATTTAAAAAAAAAAATAATTGTTAATTTATAGTATTATCGTATTGTATAATTAATTTTTAACTTTTCAAATTTATTATATTATTATATTTTATGTTTAATAATAAATAATTTTAATGAAATGCATTAGATAGAAATATTGAAATTATAGAATATATAACTCTTTTTGCCAAAATTAAACATCAAATGATTCATGGTGCACTTGGTAAAATTACAAGTGTAGTAGTTTTGAAAGGTCACAGACATGACACCAAAACTATTAAAAGAATAAAAATAGAGGATCAAAATTGTAATTAAGACAAAAAAAAAAAAAAAGATTAAACCGTTGGATCAAGAAATTCATTGGTTGATTAATCTGATTGGTGAATCGGGTCACACCAATTTTTACAGAGTCAATTTCAATTACGATCTTATGACCTTATAGGACTGCACAAAATGATATATTCATTGGATGAAGGAAGAAAGTCATTCAGATACAGTGATAATAGTGTTTGTTACGGATGAACGGGGTGGACTTGCAAGACTATCACTGTTGTAGTGCAGATAGCAAGTGTAATTTTATCGTCTTCATAGACCTTCATAGAGACTGGATGTGTTTTAAATATCGTTTAATAGTTATAGTACTTTAAACTTGACTTATCAAAATATTGATTGTTTGGTTAATACTTAAAAAGTAAAATAACAGAAAATAAATATTCGATGTTTCAACACTGAGAAAAATTTGTTGGGGTTATACTTTATTGACGTGTTCTTATATAGCATTCTTGACTAGTAATATACAATTCCAATCGGTTATTAATATTGTTGCATGTTGTTGTCATCGTAGCTAATGTCTGAGCCAACAATGTAAGATGAGTCGTATTACCTAATAGACAGTCTCTCAGCCTATTAACCAATATGTCAGCATTAAGTTTCAATAATGCATGTATTAATGTTCTATTTCATCAATATTGTTATTTGTGCATATATCAAACCTAAATCTATGTCTGTAATTTAGCATCCAATAGATGATAGACTTGAGTCTAGTAATGACAAATACCTTTTGAATATTAAGTCATACCATTAAAACATGTTTTAGGTAGCTAATAAAAAACAAGTATTAAAAACGAAACGTCTATCAATAATAAAACTTAAGAAGAATTACATAGAACGACATGGTTGGGATCAAAACACAAGTAATATGACAACTATATCTAATCCTAACAAAAGATAAAATTAGCTACGCTTACTCATCATAGCTTTAGAATCAAGTCCTAGAAGAAGAAAGTTGAAAAACATCTCTTAACATTTTCTCAGATATCGCCCCCGCCCTTGATCTTTCTCTCCTATTCTCTCATTTTGTGACTTATAGTGCAAACCTATCTTCGCTAAGGAACCACATTGAATTCCAATGAATTTGATCCAGTCCTCTTGAATTAAATTGGATTGAATATCCCAAATGATGGTCTGACACCCTTATTTATAGGTTGAGAAAGGTAGGCTCGCTAAGCCCACCGCTCAGGCTCGCTTAGTGCGTCTACTTTCTTCTATGTTAAGTAATGTCATTTACTTTAGACCTAGTCTTACCGTCTATGCACGCTAAGCGAACCGCTCAAGCTTGCTTAGCCACTAAACCCTTGCTTCACCTTGAAGTAGCTTAAACCTAAAGTTTTTTTGCTAAGCGCGCATATGTTTTTTGGCTTAGAGAGGATGCATTTGCTCGCTAAATGTGCTTGTATTATTGACTTAGCGAGTCTTAATTTGTTGAGAAAAGTTTTAGCTTGCTCTTTTGTGTTGTTTTGGTTGATTTCTTAATCTTATGCTTGTATTTCATAAACGCATAATTAAAATGTCTAGATAAGCGTTTTGTCATTTTTCAATGAAAAGTCAAGATTTTTCATTGGAAAAATCTTAATCCACTAAGATTCACTACATGGTTCAATTTATACCAAAACGATACTATCAAATCTCATATTTTTATTCAACTCGTTAATCTCAAAATCTTTTTTAATTATTTTTTTTACGATAATTTTTAGATTATTTTCAATCTTTAATTATTTTTACATCGTCTTATTAATAAATTAAAATGAGTTTAAGTTTTATAAAATACAAAAAAAAATGGTTTTCAACGCAAACGGAGCCTAATATTTCCCTTATGAATAGCAAACCTACTTTGATGGTACAATTGGGGGAAAGTAACATAAATTCCCCCTGAATTTAACTCATGGTTTCGGCAAGTAGACAAGGGTTGGAAGAATAGGATAATCTAAGGATGCAAAATAAAGTGATACACTATTTGCATAACTTGAGTCTTCATCATATACACAACAAGTATTATTCAGATCTTAGTAGAAGCAGAATCACTCTTTTGGTGAGAACTGAATCATGATGCTCTCAAACTTGAAAATGATTCATCGGTGTAATAACATTATGGTTAATCAGCACTTTAACCATTCAAATTGGTCCATATAGCAATTCCACTTGTCCCAACAGCCAAAATAATCACCACTATTGCCACTACTTTATCTCTTGTTTTTGATATACCATGCATATCCCTGTGCCAAAAAGAGTTGGAAGGAGTAATTAGGACTCAAACATATAATAAGAGAAATTTAAGCTGAGTAAGTCCAGGGATGGCAATCAGGCATGTCGTCTATTTAAACCCGTGCTGCAAAAACCTGAAAAAAAAAAAAAAAGAGAGACGGGACGGACATAGTTGAGAGTGCAGACCTAAAACTTTGTCTGCCCCGAAAAAAATGAGGGCAGAGCGGGGTGGATCCACGGACATTGCACTTTTAAAGTTTAAAATTGCAAAAAATTATGTTAATAACCATTGCCTGCGCCTGAAAAAAAAATGGGGTGAGGCGGACATTTTAGATGGTGCAGGCCTAAAAACCTTGGTCCGCTCCGCAAAAAAATGGGTGCAAAACAGGCAAGGCCAGCAGGCCCGGTTCGTTTTGACACCCCTTCAATCGATTCAGTCGATTCAACTACGGTTCAACCGATTGAAAAAAGTAAGTGATAAAAAGAGGTGAGAATTTTATGGTATACCTTAGTATGATTGCAGCAGGGAAGATGAATGAGATGCAAACAATGGTAGTAGATCCCAAGAACTGAAAAAAGTACCAAACATTTGGAATAGCCACAGCCACCAAATATATGAATGCTAACAAAACAAGAGTGAGTGACACAAATCTTGGAGTGTCCAAAGCCAAAGGAGGCTTATTTTTCTTTGAGAATAATAGTTCATCTATATTGGCCCTCAAAGAATAGTTCATGATGGGGAATACAAGTGCTAGATGGAGGGCGTAGCTTAGCCGAATAATGTTGTCTAACAATTGACCAAAACTCGAATCGGAGTTCTGGTCGAAGTTTACCAACACGTCCGGCATGATGGAGTCGCCGAACAGTAGGTATCCGAAGAATCCAATAGCAAAGTAAATGGCAACAGAGATTAACAATGAAATTCGCACGGCGGTATTCATGTCTGTCGGTTTTACAAGCTCTGCTCTGATGGGATGAACTGCAATAATTAATCATATGTAAAATGATGACATAAAATATATATTTAACCATTAATGTTAAGTGTTGATGAAACTAACCGTTGACATGGAATCCGAAGCCTGTTACAAAAATAGGAACAGTGGTGAAAAGATCAAGGGCAGTGACTTGAGAGAAATCAGGAAATATTCTCACCGACTGAGATTTCCCGGACGATAATGCAGTAACTGCCATCGAGGAGCATATTACAACAAAAACCAACGCTAAAAAGATCGATAACGCAGAACTATACTTGAGTGAATCTGTTAACATGAACAAAATAATAATAATAATTCTTCATTAGCTGAATTAATGTACTTGATTAAGATAATAGGAAGCCTTAAATTTGAATCGAGACTTCTGAAATCTGGATACCTCAAATTCATGCAATCAGTACATCAGTTGTCATTGAATCGGACAATAACTGATTTACTGCCGACATGAATGCAAGGGTATCTCAATTGACTGCTCGTACATTTTAGTAGTACCTACACAGCGTAACATAACTAGAGGGAGCATTATGACTAGTGCGACGACAAGAAGAGCAAAAGTGCGACAAGTCCACCAGTGGATGCCAAACCATTGTTGTAGAATACCTAAATGTATGCTACCTTCAAACTCATTTCCACATAGAACATCTCCTATTAAAAGGAAAGGTCATTAGGATCAATCAAATTTATGTTTATTAGAATAACAACTAGTAACAGAAGAGAAAATAGATTATCAGTCGCAAGACAATGAATTCGAAATTTGTCTAAGCAGTTTAGTCAAGTGCAACAATGTTCGATATCCACCCGAGCTTGTTTTCTATCATCTTTTTCATTATAGATATTATCACCGCACTCTCTAATATTATCATTTTTAATCTTATCTAATTTATTCTTCCCACTGTAAAATAACATCGTCATGACAAATAAGATTACAAATCACTGAAAAAGATTTTAAGTGTCCAGGATTAGTCTACTTAAATAAATATGATTTTATTTTTATTTTTTTATATATCATAAATTTGTTAAATTTTTCAAAAATTTAATTATACTAATCTAAATTAATGTTTGATATACTTAAGATAATCATCGTAAAATAAAATTTAAAAATGATTTTCAAAATATTAAATATGATGTAATATAAAATAAAATTATCTAAATTATCATATTAAATCTCAAAAAAAAAATCATTTTGATCGAAATTACATTTAAAAATACGACAAATTACTCTTTTTTTTTTGGTCAAAGCTAAAATTCATCTTTTAAAGGTGAACAAATTAGCATATCGCAAGTTCGAATCTATGTATCTGATTTACTCATTTATTCTTTAAAAAATTATATTTTATGGTGGTAGTATTTTTTTTCTTTTTTACGAGTGGTAAACTAGTAATTTCAAACTCAAGTACCTCCCAATGGCCCAATAGATATCAAATATGGTATAAAAATTGAAATTTCCACCTAGTTAAAATTAAGCTGCAAACTTAAACAAAAATCTACTTCTACTCTATACTTTAGAATCAATCATATGAGAAAAGTGCAAACAAATTAAAAAATCATAACGAACTTTATGCAAATTTAATTTAAACTAAAGATTAAGAAAAAAAACGTACCAAGAATAATGAGATAGACGATAAGAACACCAAGATTAGTGGTAATAACACAAATCTTAACAGCAAGAGAACCAACCGAACCAAACGACTCACCCACCATACCCGCATATGTAACCGCTTTACCGGAGCTTGTACACCTCAACATAAACTCAACCGTTAAATCCGTTAAAACCGCCACCAAGACGATCACAATTAGCCCCGGAATTATGCCGAGGACTTTCATGGTTGCCGGAATCGACATGATTCCGGCACCGACCATGGTGGTTGAGATGTTGAAAACTGCTCCCGAGATTGATCCATTTTGTGGAATTGGGTTTTCTTGGGGGTTCTCGGTGGTTTGTGGTAAAAGAGGGGTGGCAAATTCGGAAGTTGAATTTGACATAAGTGTGTGTGGAAATTTTTTGTTTTTTGTTTTTTGATTGATGAAATGGAACGTGAATGATTTGTTTTGGGATAAATGTTGTATGGATTAGGTGTGATTTCGGGTATGTTCTTATTAATTGATAAAATTATTAGGTGTCAATCATTTGGTGGAAATATTTTTAAAATAAAATGGGTAAGAAAATATAAGAAAGAATATTGTTGATTTATGGTGATTTTTTTAATTTAGTAATTGAATTGTATATTAATTTTTTTGGTAGTATTGAAATTATTTCTTTGTTTTGTAGTATTTAAAATATTCTTTTATTTTTATATGAATAAAATATTTAATATATATTAAAAGGAATAAAAATTAGTAGTGTATTTAACAATGTGTTTTATGTGTAGATTATGTTTGACGATGAACCGAATCAATTCCAACATAGTTTCACATTCGATTCAATAATTAAATTGTTGAATTTGATAAATAAAAAATTAAGTTTGTTAATTAAGTTTAAAAGTAGTTTTTAATTAGAATTTTAAATGTATTTTTTTAAATTGGTAAATTTTGAGATAAAGTTAAATTTTAATTTTATAATTTTAATTTTATAATTTTAATTTTCTTTTTAAAAAATTAATTTAAAATGTTATATACATAATATAAAGAAGTTATACTTTAAAAAAATATGTTTTAAGTTCGTGAAATAAACAAGCTGAATGTAACAAGTTGAATTGAGTTGTTTGTGAACTTAAAATTCGAGTTTAAAATTTTAAAAAATTTTGTGTCTAACTCTAATCTAATTTTAAACTAAATCAATTCTTATTGAGTCGAAACGAACTGAGACGAATTCAACTCGATTCATTTCTCGTTCGTATAGTATTCTTTCGTAGACATCCTTAAATGTATTGATTTATTTTTAAACATAAACATATTTATAATGTTTAAAGATTATATTAAGAGATATTTAGAGATTATTGTTGTGGTTGGTTTGCTTCCTTTGGTGGATTGTTTTCTGACCATGCTTGAAGCTCCACTGTTATCCGTGTTTGTTCAGCGATCGCATAAGGAGACATCCTCATTTTATTTAGTTCTTATTGATCAAAGATATTTTATATATCTAATTTCTTTTCATGTGCAGTGTTGGATATACGAGCATTTCTTATCCATTTGTGACAAACGTTTTTGTGCTCCTACTAGTGGCTCTCCACAGGTCACCTAATGTAAGGCCAAACATTCACATCCAAGAGGTCTTTAGGAGTACATGATGAGGATCGATACAATCATCATATGCGATGTCATATAAACACCATACGTAGAGCATATAGTGCATCAGGACTTTGATGACACTACCATATTTTTTGGCTATCTGTGATGGGAGATTTCAATGGCTAAATATTTTCTTGAGAGGTGTCTGTGCCTGTTTGGGTATGTTCAGGGCATCCCTCAACTAGTCCCTGATGTGTCATATGAAGGAATTGACAGATGGTTCATGTCTAACATTGTCAGCAGTGTCATTGCTATTAGGGATGCTCATGGATGGTTAATTTCTATAACCAATCCATAACCATAAATAACTCATATGTTATAACCAGTTATTAAAGCTAATTGTCATAATCAGATTTTATTGTTGTAAAATGATTATAAATCAATTATTAATCGGTTATATCTACAACCAATTTTATAATTAGTTTTTATTTAATTTTTTTTAAATTATTTTTTGCAATATTCTTTTTATTTTAAAAAAAATCTTTTTTTTATTTTAAGAAAAAAAATTATTTTCAAAACTAAAAAAATCATATTTTTGTATTTTTGGTAAAAAAACATATTTTTCAAAAAATAATATTTTCAATTTGAAAATAAAATTTAAATGTCTTTTTATTATTTTTTCAGTTTTTTTATTTGCTGAAAAAAAAAATAATTTTTTTTAAAATATTTTTTTTAAATAATAAAAAAAATTCAAAAGGAAAAAAAGTTTTTTTCCACTTGTTTTATAAAAAAAAAACTAATTTTATATTTATTTTAGATATAGATGTCTAAACTATGGATTTGGTTAAAGCTATATTAATAAGACATCCAAAATATGTATTTGGTTAAAATCATACTAATAATTAACTGGTTTTAAATAATTAGATTTGGATATGGATATGGAAAATTTAAATAACCGGTTAATTTAAGCATTCTAAATTGCTAGTAAAGATAATAAAGATAGTGCAATGGAGGTGTAGTTTCTTGAGCATTGTGAAGATTGTTACTTTGAGTGGTATGTTACAATATCACACCATCGCATTATTCCACTTGCTTAGCTTGCTGATGATGTTGGATCTTCCTATGATGAATGACCTTCAAATGATATGTCACTGCTTCCACTTAGTATGATTGGCCAGCAACAACTACGGATAATAACACTTCTTTTAGATAACCCCATGGGTTTGGCAAACATGGATAGTGAGGTGTGTATGCTTTGGCATCGCAGATAACACACATTGCACGTGGTGGACATGTCTAGATTTTATTACTTTTTATTATTATTTACTATCGCAGACATTGACACTTTAGTTTAACATTTCATTAGATGAAAAATAGCATTTCATTATTACGAATTAACATAACTTAACACAGACATTGCTTAACATAACTTAATAAGAGAATAACAATTACAAAACTTAAACAATACTAGATGATTCATGACGTTTCAACATCTTGATAATATCATCGACATAACTAGCAATTGTCACGTCCACGTCAATCAGACCCTTTGTTTCATATCGATGATATGTGCTTCACATGACTTTTAAATCTTCATCAGCCTTTAGCTCAAAGTTACTGATCCTAATCTTCCCTTCATTATCAATTGATGGTGAACGATACTCGCATTAACCATTTTTCTATTGTCGGTATGATGTACAAGATTATCTAGTTTGGAGTTTAGAATAGCAAGACGAGTGTCCTCTGTGAGCATAAAATCAACTCTAGGTTTCACGCCGTTGAAGTATACAAACGCGAGATATCAATAACGAGAGATATCAATATTGAGACATTATGAGATGTTTTTTAATAACATATCATGCATATTTACACAACTTTGGAATCAATATGGACCACACAAATTTTCGGTGCAATCACAACCTTACAAAAATGTCTACAAAATTCCAATTGTTGAATATTAACGCTATTGGATTTTTTCAGCATTACACACAAAAATTTATAATCATATGAGGTTTTTAATAAAACAATAAGCTAAGGAAGTTTTTCAAAAAAAAAAAAAAAAACCGATAATCATATAAAGTTTTTTTTTAAATCGGTAAAATAATATTACTGAATTTTTCAGATTTATGAAAAAAAAAATCGGTTATCTCTAGTGTTTTTGAAATACACTGAAAAAATTTGACACACACATCATTTTTTTGAAAAATTCGATTAAAATACATACTGAATTTTTTTATTTGACTACCGAAATTTTCGCATGTCTACCGCTTTTTTTTTCCTACTCAATTTTTTTGCATGATTTTTCTTAAACAAAGGTATTATTGATATTATGAAAATATGGAGGGTGTCTGGTCAAATTAAACGGGTGCTGGTTAAAATTCCCCAAATTTTCCTTACTAGTTGATTGGGCAAGCCCAATAAAATAGCTTAATAAAGATAAAGCCCAATAATAAGGCCGGTTGTGAAAAGCGAAAATCAACAATTCTGTTTTTCTCTTTCTTTTTGTTCTTTCAGTTTCATGGTGAATACTTTCTATCTCCATAACCATTTCCATCTCTAGAAAAACAAATCAATTTGCATAAAAATACAGAAAATTGAATTGATCGATTCCATTTTGTTGAAAAGATGGGAGATCAATTGGCGAAAGCAGAGGATTTTGAGAATAAGGCAGAAAAAAAGCTGAGTAGTTGGGGCATGTTCGGTTCCAAATTTGAGGATGCCGCTGATCTATTTGATAAATCTGCCAATTCCTATAAGCTCTCCAAATCATGTAACATCTCCAGTTATTCTTTAATTGATGATTTGTTACATGTTATTAATGATAATTGATTGTATTGATTGTGAATTGTGATGCAATGCAACCTTTTTATTGTTGGATGATGAGGTTGCCCCTTGTTACCTATGCTTGTGTCGCAAGTTTCATGTATATTGAGTTGTGACTTTGTTACTTTGAATTATTATATCAATTCATATTGATGCAATCTCTTTTGATAAAACCGAAACATTTATATTTTTTATTATAATGAGATATACGTAGCACTGACACTTCAGATTAAGGACATGTTTGGAGTCAGATACATGTCAATGTTTGACACTAGGATATCTTGTTAGATTCAATCACTTTTAATTTCAAATGCCCTTTCTAGTTGTTAGTAATGTTTTAGGTGTAACAAAAGCAGGCTGAAATTGTTGTTAGTCTTGGTGTGATCGCATTTCAGGGGACAAAGCAGGATCCACCTATGTTAAGTTGGCAAATTGCCATTTGAAGGTGACACAATTTACCTTTCTTTGGAGTTTTTTATACTACTTTGTTTCTTAGTCTCTCTTGACCTTGAAATGATCTTTGTTACCTTGTGATTTTAGTTGGAAAGCAAGCATGAAGCTGCCTCGGCTTACGTTGATGCTGCGCATTGCTACAAAAAAGTTAATATGAATGGTATGTGTATGAGTGTGTGGTTATATACACTAGGATTGTCCTAAAACTTAAGTGGTATATGCAGTGTAGTCAAGAACGAGTGCTGGATCGTAAGATCGTAAGATGCCTGAGAGTGCTACGATAAGAGAAAGATCGTTTTCGTTGCTGGTGTAATCAAGATCGAGCTTTTTGAAATTACCATTTTTCCCTTTGGTGGGATCTCATGTGTTGTGCTAACGATCTGAGTTAAACGATCTTTCACAAGCCGACTGATCTTACTTAAGATCTTGTGCTTGACTACATTGCGTATATGTATAACTGTAGTTGAGTTCCATCTCATTTGATGTGGAATTCATTATATAGCTCAAAGCATTTGTTAGCGCGGCATTACTCGCATTATGATTAAGAAAATAGCTCTTTCGATGCTAATCTTCCTCGACTATCTTTTAATGCAGAAGCTGTATCTTGCTTAGACAATGCTGTAAATATTTTCTGTGACATTGGAAGAATTTCTATGGCTGCTAGATATTTGAAGGTATATATATCATTACTACTTCGGCATTTACAATGCATATTCAATTCTTCTTCTCCTCTTGGCAATCCTGTTTACTCGAATCGCCATAAAAAATGTCATAATTGGATTTTGCTTTTATTTACACAGGAAATTGCTGAATTATGCGAGTCTGAACAAAATATCGAGAAGGCCCTTGTTTACTATGAAAAATCAGCCGATTTTTATGAAAGTGAGGAAGTGACCACATCTGCAAACCAGTGCAAGCAAAAAGTTGCTCAATTTTCTGCTCAGCTAGAAAAGTATGATTTTCTAGGAACTTTATCATATCATTTTCTTTATGGTAGATTTCATGTTAATAACTGTTTTGTCTATTTTTGGTATTCTATAGATATCAGAAATCGATTGAAATTTATGAGGCGATAGCTCGTCAGTCTCTCAACAATAACCTGTTGAAGTATGGAGTTAAAGGACATCTTCTTAATGCTGGGATCTGCGAACTTTGTAAAGGAGATGTCATTGCTATTTCCAATGCATTAGAACGATATCAGGTTGAATATCTTTTAAGAGTTTACGTCTACAACAGACTAGAAATATCCTCAGTTATTTAATCATTTAGATGGGTATTTGTGTTTTCGTTGCAGGAATTGGATCCAACGTTTTCAGGAACACGCGAATATAGACTTTTGGCGGTATAATGCTTAGTAAATTATACATTAGAATGCACATATTTTTTCAATAATGGTCATGATCGCTAACTTGTTTCGTTTCAAAAACAAATTGGCAGGATGTTGCTGCTGCAATTGATGAAGAAGACGTTGCAAAGTTTACCGAAGCTGTCAAAGAGTTCGATAGCATGACTCCTTTGGTAAGCTCGAAATTACAAAAAAACGCGATTGTTTCTAGACGTGTATAAATTCTTATACTAGAATAAACATATTGTGCAGGATTCTTGGAAAACAACACTTTTTCTGAGGGTGAAGGAAAAACTGAAAGCCAAAGAACTTGAGGAGGATGATCTTACTTGAATTGTGTGTTAGTTTTGTGTTGGTTGGACTTGATGTTTGATTATATTTGTTTTGTATTATGATTGTCTATGCAGTTGTTCATCTTACATATTACTTATACTGTGAAATGGTAACTTTTCAAACATATGCTGAATTCTTGAGATGAGTGATGTTTGTGAGGTTTCTAATTTGGTAATATCCAATATTGATGGATCATAGAATGTTTCATGCTCCTATTTGCATTTGATTACGTAGGTTTCATGATATTAAGTTAATAACTCAATGTAAAATGATGAAAACAGAAATCTTAATTCCTAAATAGTTAATACTCTTTAACAACAAATGATATCCGTAATTTTTTTGTTACATTTTTTTCACTCTTAAACAAAAATCGTTGCATTACCAAATGGCTGCTAACATAGGGATAGGTTGTTCATGGTACAGTTCATAGAGAAAACCGTACCTAACCGAACCAAATCATAATAAAAATTTACTTGAACTGAACCGAACTGTTTTACTTTACTTAGAACCGAACCGAACCAAAGTCATTGGTTTAATATACCATTTAGAAATTCCGAACCGTACCGAATCGTTAGAAGACAATTTTTCCAAACCGAACCGTTTATTAAAGAACCGAACCATTAAACTATTTTTTAAAATTTTAAAATAATAAAAATTAAAACTTGTTTTTAGTATTTTTAATTTTCAGTTTCAGTTCGGTTTGGTTTTAGTTCGGTATGGTTTTAAAATTGTTTCGTGTAATATGGTTTGGTTCACTAATCAAACATAACAGTTCGGTTATTATAACTTCAATTCGGTTCAGTTCGACAGTTCAGTTCGGTTCATAGTTTTTTAACAACCCTACTAACATGTGTTCCAAGAACACAAATAAATTATGTATTTATAAAAAATATTCTTTGAAATGTGTCCATTCAAATATTTGAAAATATATAAATTTTATTCTATTCAATTAATCTTTTCTACTTTTAATATTCTTAAATGAGATCCTTACCAAATACTAAAGCTACAATAAAGTTTTCTATTTGTTGAAAAGTATAGTCGAGTTGACGCGTGAGCTAATATATAGCCCTCATGTAATAAAAATAAAACAAAATAATAGAGAATTTTTTAATATACCACGTGAGTTTCTTAGGCATCGTACAAAATTTCTTTTTTGCCCTCTGATTTTAGATGTGCATATTCGGACGCACCATTTTTTTTAAAAATGTTGACTTGTTTCGGATGTGCAAATCCAGAATGTTTCCAGATGTGCAAATCTGGAACTATTTCTTATAACTTGGCGCCAGAGCTTCTCCCCCTCATTCTTTAGATTTTTACATTCCAAACTATCAAACTCTCTCAAACTCTCAATTTCTCATTCCCACAAATCCCAACTTTTTTCACTCGAGTTCGGCGCAGAGCAACTTCTACAACGATCAAGACACTCCAAATCCTCTGTATCTCAATTTAATCGGTAAGTTTTCGAATTTTAGAGTTTCAGAGTTATTTTCGAGTAATCGATTTAGAGTAGACATTTAGATGTAGAAATTATTAGGTAGTATGAATAACATAGGTTAGAGACAATGTAGGTATTGTTTGCTGCTTCAAACGGACGATCAGGGCATTAAAATACCCTTTTCTATCGTACAGTAGTCATGGATGTGTTTTTTAGAACTTGAAATACGTACCAGATGTGCAGATCCGGAAAAATTTTAACGTTGATTGCTTTCCTGATGTGCACATCCTGAAAAACCCAACGTTAAATATTCTGAGTACTTCCGGATGTGCATCCACGGAAGTTCTCCTGATATGCAAATCCGGAAGCAACTTGGTTTCTATTTTTTTTTTATTGTTTGTTGTTTTTTTTAATTATTTTTAAAAAATTCTAATTTATTTATTATGCTTTCCAAATTACATGGCTGCAGAGACGATCGTATGATACATGGACGAACAGCTCAGCATGCATCTGTCCGACGTGAGCGGACGCAGTCTACAGCAGAGGCAGTTCCAGCAGCCCCTACAGCTGAGGGACATCTGTTAGGTGCAGATTTTACCTAAAAATGATATATTTTTCTTTGCACTTTTTCTTCTCTTTTCTCATGTTTTCATTGATTTTAGTTATGATTGTTGTTGTTCTTCTAAACCTTGAGAATATACCTTTGGTGCTTGTAATGTGTGTGTTATTGTGCAGGAATATGCATAAATTGATCAAAAGTGTAAGACACAAGAAAGTGATGCAAACTGCTAAAGAAATGAGGAATGCATCAGTTAGTTCGCTTTGTGAACTCTGGCGAATGGCTAGTGAAGGTTCGCTTTGCAAACAGTCTAGCGAGGTCCCAGCGAATGGACCCAGATTTGGACAGAGGAAAAAGGAGCTAAAATTCGCTTTGCGAGCTTGAAAGCGAGTGTTCGCTTTGCGAACATTCCTTCGCTTTGCGAACTCACGAGAATTTCTGAGGCGGTTTAACTATTCATAGGCACCTGAAGTGCCTATTTTTGCCATTCGTTGTGCGAATGAAGTGGTTCGCCTAGCGAACTGTGAAAATCCTGAATGAATATAAATAGATTTTTCACACTTTTCTAAATAATTATCATTCCAACTTGTAATTAAAGATCAGAACTTGATATTTCTTCATTCCAATGGAGAAAAGGTAGGATCTTTGATCTCCTGTTGGATGAGGATGTAATCTCTTGATACCTTTTGTATTTCATCTAATGTATGTTTGTGAATATGTTTCGATTTTCTATTGTTGTTGTCTTTGATTGATTATTTGTGGTCTTGACAAAACCTTTACAAATCCTTGATCTTAGATTTTTAACTATCAATGAACCAAACTTTTGACATGGTTTTGTGAGTTGATATTCATTTTATCTTTTGTTGTATTGTGTTGATTAAGTAGCATGGCTAGCATGAGTAGGATCGATACGGTATTGCGAGGATGCGTGATAATAGTGATGAAGAACGGTATTCACATTCATTTGGCAAATTAGTTAAATACATGTAAAAAGGGTTAAACGTATGTACGTATTCTGATTGTTGGCATTGTATATGAAGCAGTCATTTATCTGATTTTGGTGTCATCTTTTTTTACCTGTTTATCTTTGATTTGAACCGCTATAGACATATACTCTTCAGATATGGATCTAAGATGATTATTTGTTTTGTTCTAAACTCTAGAGATAGATTTAGGCTTAACACTTGCGTGAGTATCAGCTCTTAATGCTCTGTGTTGGTTTTGTTGCATTAGACATCACGAATGAGGCAATACGGTCGATCTCTCGACGTTGCGTTAGACATAACCTCTGTCGTGGGTGATACGTGAGGATATTAGGCGAATGATTGATTTATGTATAATATGGTCAGAAGAATGCATGTGTTATCAATTTATGATATCCAATTCCAACAAGGCTCCGTTTATAATTCAATCTTTATTTTATATTTTCAGTCTTTACATTTTCCGCATTTAATCTTGGTTCCTTCTTCAAACCAAAACTTTTGAACCATAAGCTTAGAAATATAGATATCGTCGAATGGCATTCTTTCCCTCGCACTGATCCATGTGGAGAACGATAAAATTGGGTTACTTATATATTTTTGCTTGCTGCTATTCTATCTTCAACAAAATGGCACCATTGTCGGGGATCGTTGTTTAGATACTGAATCGCATCGCGATAGTTTCTATATTTTTGAGCTTTGAGCTTTGTACATTTGTTTATATTGTATGTATTTGTTTTCTTTTATGTTTTCTCCAGTGTGTTCAGGAATGACGAGAACTCCTTCTAGATTGGTTGCTATTTGTTTAAAAGTATTCAATGAAGCTTCGACCGAGTCTGGATGGTGAGATTTGAATGTATGCAAGGTAAATTGTACTGCTTTATAGAATGCTAGAATGATTTAAGAATTTTGTGCTTTGTGAAAATGTGTATTCTTGTTTCATTTTTCAACTTGTTTGAATGCTTGTTTCACTTAGGTCCAAAAGCCACAAATTGTGAGAAACCTCCATTGTTTACTATATGCTAGGATGACTGATAACTTTGTTCAATTCGTTTGATTCATGCTTTATCTTTTGATTATTGTGATTTTGTGGAAGCATTAGAAATGATCAAGGCATTTGTTTATATTGAGCACAACCGTATCCAAAAGTACCTTACCCGTGAGTAGAGAGAATTCGTTAGCCCCTTTGAGCCTAAACAGTTTAGATCTATTTTTAGTGATGAACTTTGTGTTGTACATAATTTGTAAAGTGTAGTTCATCATTGAATTTTGTGAGGTTCTAAAAATTTCTTCTTGAACCTTTGAACATTGTTTTAATTTGATTTCCTTGCCGTAAAAAGCAAGAAGCATTCACTTGAGGTTTGGTTGAATTCAAGTTGGGGAGAATGAAAAAGAAGATTGGTAGGTGCTATAAACTTTTGAAAAAGTTCAAACAAGCATGAAAAGAAAAGGTGTGAATATGAATGTGAAAAACAGAAGAAAAAGAATGCTTGCTTGAATGAGAAAAATAGAGAATGAAATAATTGTGCATAAGGAGTTTGAGAAGGTTGGTGATAAAGGAATGAGAATGGTGAATGAAGTTGTGATGTGTAAATACCATGTATACTAAATGTTTCTTTTTGCATCGGCAATTTCGATTCAATGGCCTTTAGAAATGTCCCTTTGTTATAAACCCGACCAAGCTATAACCTCGAAAGCCCTTACTGATCTTTTTGCTTCCATGTTTTCATTTTTGATTATTAGATGTTGTATGAATTAATTTGCTATTTGCATTGTTTGTCGGGTGAGTGAAATTTCCCCGCGGTTGCAAACGCGCCAATTTCTTCATTCTTATTTTGAAGAGGAGTGTTAGAGTGATTCAAGTATGAAAATTTAGTTGTGATTTGAACCATTCCATGATATTTGTTTTAAGAACTTAATTATTTATCATTGTTCGATTTTATTGAGTGGTAATTGTTGCTTGTGCGCATTTTCATGCTTGACTTTGGTTGAATCTTATGCTTGAGCAAATCCTCTTGTTTTAATGAGGGGCATACTTTGCTTGAGGACAAGCAAAAATCTAGTTAGGGAGAGTTGTTAGGTGCATATTTTACCTAAAAATTACATATCTTTCTTTGCACTTTTTCTTCTCTTTTCTTATGTTTCCATTGATTTTAGTTATGATTGTTGTTGTCCTTCTAAACCTTGAGAATATACCTTTGGTGCTTGTAATGTGTGTGTTATTGTGCAGAAATAGGCATAAATTGATCAAAAGTGTAAGACACAAGAAAGTGATGCAAGCTGCTAAAGAAATGAGGAATGCATCAGTTAGTTTGCTTTGCGAACTCTGAGAATGGCTAGCAAAGGTTCGCTTTGCGAACAGTCTAGCAAGGTCCCAGCGAATGGACCCAGATTTGGACAGAGGAAAAAAGAGCTAAAATTCGCTTTGCGAGCTTGAAAGCGAGTGTTCTCTTTGTGAACATTCCTTCGCTTTGCGAACTCACGAGAATTTCTGGGGCAGTTTAACTATTCAGAGGCACCTGAAGTGCCTATATATTTTTTCCATTCGCTGTGCGAATGAAGTGGTTCGCCTAGCGAACTATGAAAATCCTGAATGTATATAAATAGATTTTTCACACTTTTCTAAATAATTATCATTCCAACTTGTAATTAAAGATCAGAACTTGATATTTCTTCATTCCAAGGGAGAAAAGGTAGGATCTTTGATCTCTTGTTGGATGAGGATGTAATCTCTTGATACCTTTTGTATTTCATCTAATGTATGTTTGTGAATACGTTTTGATTTTCTATTGTCGTTGTCATTGATTGATTATTTGTGGTCTTGACAAAACCTTTACAAATCCTTGATCTTAGATTTTTAACTATCAATGAACCAAACTTTTTACATGGTTTTATGAGTAGATATTCATTTTATCTTTTGTTGTATTGTGTTGATTAAGTAGCATGGCTAGCATGAGTAGGATCGATACGGTATTGCGAGGATGCGTGATAATAGTGATGAAGAACGGTATTCACATTCATTTGGAAAATTAGTTGAATACATGTAAAAAGGGTTAAACGTATGTACATATTCTGATCGTTGGCATTGTATATGAAGCAGTCATTTATCTGATTTTGGTGTCATCTTTGTTTACCTGTTTATCTTTGATTTGAACCGCTATAGACATATACTCTTCAGATCTGAATCTAAGATGATTATCTGTTTTGTTCTAAACTCTAGAGATAGATTTAGGCTTAACACTTGCGAGAGTATCAGCTCTTAATGCTCTGTGTTGGTTTTGTTGCGTGAGACATCACCAATGAGGCAATACGGTCGATCTCTCGATGTTGCGTTAGACATAACCTCTGTCGTGGGTGATACGTGAGGATATTAGGAGAATGATGGATTTATGTATAATATGGTCTGAAGAATGCATGTGTTATCAATTGATGAGATCCAATTCCAACAAGGCTCCGTTTATAATTCAGTTTTTATTTTATATTTTCCGTCTTTACATTTTCCGCATTTAATCTTGGTTCCTTCTTAAAACCAAAACTTTTGAACCATAAGATTAGAAATATAGATACCGTCGAATGGCATTCTTTCCCTCGCACTGATCCCTGTGGAGAACGATAAAATTGGGTTACTTATATATTTTTGCTTACTGCTATTCTAGCTTCAACAACATCCTACACCACAACCTTCCACATCACGGGTTCAGGCCACTCCCCCGTCAACCGCCGTTTCTACATCTCGGAGGCATCGGGTTTCTACTGCTGGTTCATCAGGGTCCCCGCCCGCACACAGGCATCGTCGGGAGACTCCAGTTCCATCACCTGCTCCTATTCCATCCCTATTCCTGTTCCTGAGGGTGATCACCCAGCACATGAAGGTGGTGACAGCGATGGCGATTTCGATGAGCTGGAGGGTTACCCCGGGGGACCGTCTGATATGTCCATACTCCTGGGGTACTCTGAGCATACTGCCAAATATGTCTGGCTAGGACAGGTAACCTTTTTCGGTTTATTTATAGAATTGTTTTCGTTGAAAATATTTTCATTTGTAACATTGTTTTATTTGGAAATTTTCAGGAGAAGGATTCTCATAAGTTCTATAACCATGGGGGCAAGGTTATAGACATGATTGCGGAGCTGCCAGAGGATGGGTGGTTCCAGTCTGCACTTGCTACCTCTGGTCTCGGAGGCCTTTCTAGGATTGGGTATCCCCAGATCATGTACGGTATGCTGATGGCCTTTGTTGAGAGATGGCACCGTGAGACATCCTCATTCATCTACCGTACGGCAAGCTCACGATCACACTCGATGACATCTCGTGCCTTTTGCATCTACCGATCACGGGTACTCTTCTCCGTCATGGTAAGATGTCGAAGGTGGAGGCGATAGAGATGTTGACCGGGGAGCTTGGGGCTACCCCAGATGATGCACTTGCGGAGGTGACCCAATTGAGAGGCGCACACGTCCAGTTCTCCTTACTGACACGCAGATTTCGTGAGGAGCTTACAGAGGCAGGATGGACAGCAGGTGATCCAGCTAAGGTGGAGATCCACAGGCAGCGTGCCCTGAGATGCTACTATCTATTTTTGCTCGGCAAGCAGCTGTTTGTGGACACGAGCGCCACTTACGTTGATATCGTTTACCTCAGGTACCTTTTGGATCCCACAAAGATCCATGGGTACAACTGGGGGAGGTTACGCTAGCATACACCTATTCTAGGCTCTTAGATGGTTGCCTCTGGGCAGCCAAGACTGTGGCAGGAAGCTGTTCACTATACGTGGTAACAATCTTATATTCTAAGTCTTTTTTTCATTTCTTTTCTTTTTATATTCATTATAATGTTTGACACCGATGTTATGTTTTCCATTTCAGGCGTGGATATTACAGCACTTTCCCAAGATTACTGGTTGGGGGAATGTCGAGGGGTACACTGAGGATATGCCGCGTGCTGCTACATTTCTCCTGCTGAGAGGGAACCAGGCTCCCGAGCCCTACAGAGTTTATCTTAATCGGATGGATGCTGAGGACATTTTTTATGACGCCTATGCCGATCATCGTGTGACGCGCCCGTTCGATAAGGTTTCGCTGTTCTCAGGATGGTTGGCATGCAGTTCGACCATTACTGCTCCATACCTGCCGGAGCGCGTCTTGCGTCAGTTCGGTTACACGCAGACAATCCCCAGGATGCCTCATGAGTCTGCTCCTCTAGGCTTTACCGGCACGCAGATAGGTGAGACATATGCTGACTTCCAGTCCCACTTGGTACCGGAAGAGGCTCGGGCGACCAGAGCGCCGAGAGACTGGAGCGTTGCTGCCGGGTACATCATGTGGTTCTATACCGCCTCACACCCATGCATGGTACCCACTACCCAGAGTTACTCATCAGGAGATATTAGAGGAGCGGCAGTCTCAGCTGGACCATACTCAGGATGTCCTACCTCGCTGTCGTGAGATAGAGGAGATAGCGCGGGCGACCATTGCAGACGGTCACCTCCCTGAGGGCTCTGGTGGCAGACTTGCCATGGATAGGATTATTGAGATTGCTCGGGGGGCACTTCAGTACCGCAGACATCGAGCCCGGACGGCTGGTAGGGGCAGAGGAGCAGGGGAGCCAGGAGAGATCCTTCGACATACACAGTAGTTTTTTGTTTGATGTATTCTATTTTTATTACATTAATGTACTGTATTTTGACAGGAGTATTATTATGTATATATATCATTTTATTTTATATATGGATGTTTTCAAATGTATATTAAGTTGCGACGATATATTAACATCTGCGACCAACCAGCAAAACTGATTTAAAAAAAAAAATAAAGTTCTGCTAGATCAGGAATTATTCCTGATATGCACATCCGGAACAAATCAACGTTTTTAAAAAAATGGTGCGTCCGGATGTGCGTATCCAGAAACTGGGGGAAAAAACGGAAATTCGCGTGGTGCCTAAGAAACCTATATGGTGTAATAAGAAATCCTCAAATAATATATAGGTAACCAGAGTATACAATATTGATTCTCAAAACAAGCAACTAGGTATTTTTTTTCTTTTAAAACGATTATGGTTTTGTTTATTTTGTAAATTTTTCTTTATTATTTATTTTAAAATTTTGGATGAGTCCCAAAACTGTTCGGTCTCTTTAAGACATTTTGCAAAAATGTTTAAAAATATGCAAAGTAGTTTAACTATCACGTCGTCTCTAGGTTAAAAAAGCTCAGTTAAGCTATAAAATAACTACTTGTATAGAAGGTATCGTTCTAGAGATACACGCTCTGATGGCGTTAAAACCACTCGATGATGGTGTTAAAATCACTCACAGTTTTTGGAAAAACCCATTCTTTGATGGTGCAGACAAGTTACTCGAAAACAGAAAATAAAAATTTAAAAAGCGGAGTAGAGAGAGAGAGAGAGAGAGAGAAAGAGAGATAGAGAGAGAGAGAGAGAGAGGGAGGGAGGGAGGGAGAGAGGGAGGGAGGGAGGGAGAGAGAGAGAGAGAGTTCAAAATACAGAATTCTGGAGTGAGTTGCAAGTGATGAGAAGGTAGCTATTTATAGCCGAGAATCTGACATGAATGGAGAAAAAATCATGGAGGGTAGGGGTGGAAATAGGCTGGGCCGAGTTAGGCTTTGTCAAGCCCAAACTTGACCTGCCAAAAAAACTAAAGCCTAAATCTGGCCTGTAACCTGTCATAGACTTATTTTTAGGCCTGAGTCTGACCTTTTCTAAGGTTTGGTTAACCTGTTAGCCTACATGAAAGCCTGTTATTTTAAATAGACTAAAAAACTAAAAAACTAACGAGACTAAAAGTTTGTTTACATTGACTTATTTTAACATATCTATTAGCATAAGTTTTGTGAGATTATTTGTTTAAGATAACTTACAAAAATAACTTATAACATTGTTCATAAGGTGTTTTCATCTTATTTTCATAAGTTATCTAAGATAACCAACTTTTATTTATGTATTTTAATTCAAAATACAAAACATAACATAATGATAATAAAAAATTATTCATATTTATTTAAATAGGTCGGCCTGTTAGGCTTAAAAGGCCTTTTTCATGGCCTGAGGCCTAGTCTTTTTAACTAAATAGGCTTATAAAAAAGCCTAGACCTTTTCTATTTAAAAAATTTTGTGGCCTGACCTGAGCCTGTGTAGGCTAGGCCCGTAGGCCCCTGTTATCGGTATGGCCAATTTCCACCCCTAATGGAGGGAGTGAAGCAAGTTAGCACGAAAGTAGCCGTTACGGTGCTTGGTCAGGCAAGCAAACTTAGTAAAAAATTAGGTTAAAAGTAGGGTTTGGTATAGCATCTTAAACAACTTGTTTCTTCACTAGCAGCCGCTAATGCTATCATCTTAAACACCATCGTCGACTGAACCAAGATAGTTTATTTCTTTGATTTCTAAGATACAGCTCCTCCAACTATATTGAATATATGACCTCTAGTAGCTTTGCACTAATCTAATAAGGTATTCCAATATGCATATTTGTATCCTTCAAGTACAACAGGAAATCTCGAATAATGCAAACCGAGATTCAAGGTCTTTTTAAGATACCCCATGACTCGCTCAATAGCTTGCCAAAGTTCATTACTCAGTCTACTAGTAAATCTGCACAACAATCCTACGACATATGCAATGTCGGGTCTAGTACAATCAACGACATACTTAAGATTGCCAATAGCATATTCTGTTTGTCAGACACTTTTACTAGGGTTCTTAAACAGTTTCACGCTTGGCTCATATGGTTTACTTGCTGTTTTACGGTCAAAGTAATTATATTTCTTTAAGATCTTTTCCACATAGTTTGATTGATCCAAAGAAATTTCTTACTTGAATCTCGTAATCTTAATACCAAGAATCACACCCGCTTCTCCAAGATCTTTCATATCAAAGTTGTTGCACAATAATGATTTCACATCATTAACAGCTTAAATGTTTGATCCAATTGTTAATTACCAATAAATCCTTTTTGATGTATAATTTTTTACAAAGACAAAAATAAATTAGGGAGTTCATAATTATATAATTATATAGATAATACTAACTTGTAACCTAAAACTATAAAAATTTACAAATGAAAAATATGTGTTAAAAAAATAATTAATATTTATAATAAATTAAATGCATAATTTTCAATATAATTTTTTTTTATTTAATTTTAACATGTATCCTAAAAACACATGTCAGCGTTACCTAAGATTACCCTTGGTTAGATAGATGCTTGAAGCTTCAACCGGTACATTAGAACTTTAGAAGATTTAAGGTTTTTTCAAAACTATCAATTTCAACTAAGTTGAAATCGTTTATTTTCACACTGTAATGCAAACAAGAACAAGAAAAAAAAAGTCAGACATACAGAAATCACAAAGTAAGTACCTAATGAGACAGAAACATAAGAAAATAAAATTGACGATGTATCTAATTCTAAAAAATGATGTCATGTCAAAATATTTAATTGAAAGTAGCTCAACTATGCAAACCGGTCAATGAAGTCATACATTGCATTAGTCAATAATAAATGCATTAATATTTAATACCCACCACCTCATGCCAGATTCAACGGTAAATATCAACAGTGAGTAAACCATCGACGGCGCAAAAAACGAATAAACATGACAGCTTACAATTACTTAGACATGTCATTTCCAAATTGTAAATTTTAAGACTCAATTATACATATTCTTACTTGGCTAAAATACAGTTTTGGTCTCTCTGTTTATCAAAATTCACGGTTTTGATTCCTCCATTTTATTTTTTAACAGTTTTGGTCCCCCATTTCAATTTTGGTCCAAAAAAGTAATGAACAGTACCTGGTCCGTACACGAACAGTACATATCCGTACATGAACAGTACGTGTCCGTACATAAACAGTACATGAATAGTGAGGGGTGAGAGACCAAAACTGTTAAAAAACAAAATAGAGGGACCAAAACCGTGAATTTTGACAAACAGGAAGACAAAAACTGTATTTTAGCCTTCTTACTTTAAAAAAACTGCTCCCAAAACAACTGAACACGTGTCAAAAAATTATTGGACATAAAACACGCGTGGCACAAAACGTTAAACTAAGACTTGTCTGTTTGTTCTACCGTGACACATTTATTCTAGATAAGTTTGAATTTTCAATGTTTTTCTTTTAATAAACTTTTTAATAAAGAGAGTATATTTTATTTTCCACTCATCAAATATCAATTTATTTTTTTATTTTTTTATTATCTCATTTCTTTTTTCTTCTTCTGGGAGGTCGCATTTAGCAACCTTTTTGAACATGTTCCAAAGCAATTCGCGTTTCATTTCATTCGGTTCTTTTGTTTTACATTTCTATACAGGTTGAAACAGTTCTTGATTTTGTGTTTTGTCCAGAATATAACTCTTGCTTGGATTCAACGCTTTCTTCTTGTTTTCTCAGTTTACAGGTACTTTTATAATAATCACTTTTTGATTTTTTTTTGCTTTTCTTATCAGCATATTTGATTACTAGGGTTTTGTTAGAATTTATTTTTTTGTTTAAATTTGAGATTACTAGGGTTTCTGTTTCATGAGATGAATCTGTATAGATATATGATATGAAATTTGATTTGGATTTGGAAATTTAGTACAGTTTGTTATGTTTTTGTTCTTGCAGTATTTGTTCTGTACTCTTACGGTTGATTTGTGAGAATTTGATTTTGATTGAGGAAGATCTGAGTTAGTATCATAATGGTTTCGGTTGATAATGGTAAAGAAGAAATTGAGGAGTGTAATAATAATAATAATGGAAGTAAAGTAGAAGAGTTTACTTCCATAGATATTTCGACTTCTCGAAGAACATTGGTGACCGGTGATAATCCTGACAGAAAGTTCCCGGGTAAGTTTAGTGGCATTCCTAATAGGATGAACTTGTTGAAATTTGGTTCCGCGTCTGCCAAATTCAAGCGGCTTGCTACTCTGATGGACCAGGCGTCGCAGTCTGTGCCTTCTCCGAGTTCTAATAGCTTAAGAGAACGATTCAGCGGCATATTTGCTAAGAAACTTGATTGGAATTCGATTAAGAAGATGTCAATGGAATGGATTAGAAACCCGATGAACATGGCGCTTTTTGCGTGGATTTTATGCGTTGCTGTTTCGGGTGCCATTTTGTTTCTTGTCATGACTGGTATGTTGAATGCTGTACTGCCGAAGAAATCTGCGAGGAATGCGTGGTTTGAAGTAAATAATCAAATACTGAATGCGTTGTTTACGCTGATGTGTTTGTATCAGCATCCGAAGAGATTCTATCATCTTGTACTTCTGTGCAGATGGAATCCGAAAGATATCGCCAAACTTAGAAAGGAGTATTGCAAGAATGGAACTTATAAGCCGCATGAATGGATGCACATAATGGTAGTGGTAATTCTCGGTCATGTGAACTGTTTCGCTCAATATGCACTTTGCGGTTTAAACTTAGGGTATAAAAGATCTGAGCGGCCAGCCATCGGTGTTGGAATATGTATATCTTTTGCGATTGGTGCACCTGCAATTGCTGGTTTATATACCATTCTTAGTCCGCTAGGTAAAGATTATGAGTCAGGATCGGACGAAGAATCACAGGTTCAAATTACTGCTGATAAAAAGCCAGAGCAGATGAGAGTGACATCATTAGAGAGGAAATATTCATTTGCTCCAAAAGATAAACGAAGGACTGTTGAAAATAGACCAAACTGGAGTGGTGGAATACTTGACATTTGGGACGATATCTCTCAAGCGTATCTATCACTTTTCTGTACTTTTTGCGTCTTTGGTTGGAATATGGAGAGACTTGGCTTCGGAAACATGTATGTTCACATTGCCACTTTTATGCTGTTCTGTATGGCACCCTTTTGGATTTTCATCTTGGCTGCTGTTAACATCGAGGATGATACCGTTAGGCAAGCGCTAGTAGGTGCTGGGATCGTTCTATGTTTTTTCGGTTTACTCTATGGCGGCTTTTGGAGGATTCAAATGAGAAAGAGATACAATTTGCCAACTTATGACTTCTGTTTCGGCAAGCCTGCGGTTTCTGATTGCGCACTTTGGCTATGCTGTTGTTGGTGCACTCTTGCTCAAGAGGTACGGACAGGGGATGCGTATCATATTGTAGACGATAAATTCTTCAGCAAAGAACTTAGCACTGTTGACCAACAGCCAATTTCACCTCTGCGCCGCGAAGGTGTGGCTTCGACCAAGTCGGGTACGAGTTCCCCTCTTGGTGCCAACTCGTCTCCTTCTACATTCAAACCGTCGAGTCCTCTAAGTTCTAGCAGTTTCTTTACGGAACTTCATAGCCCAAATGGCTCACTGTCTACTTTAAAAGAAGAACTTTCCGAAAAAGATAAAGATGTAACTATGACTCCACCAACTCCGCCGTTGATACGAAGAGAATCTGCTTAGTCCCTGAAGATAAAGACTCGGAATCCTTTCAACCTGCTCATAGTTTCTTATATCGACCAACGACCGTGTGTATTTGAGGAGGCACGACACAATTTAGCTGTTGATTATCAACAGCAGCATGTAATTGATTTAGTTAATGTCTGTGTCAAATCAAAGTACTTTCATTCTTGTTTGAGGCTTTCTTTACATCCATTGATATGATTGTGGAGAGCGTTGTACAGTTCATTCTTAACTGTGTTCCTTTTTGTGACAGTAAAATTTATGATTGGATATGAAACCAGGTGTTGTTTCCAATAAACAAGGTGCATAGTTTGCAATGAAGATGCATGCATGAATTTCTTTTTTCTGATACATAATCAATCCCTACAAGCAGCATCCCCTGAGTTTATGACAAGTTATTAATTCATTTTATATAGACCAAGAGTATAACTAACTCTTATGCAGTACAACTAATTTTTAATTACCTTGCATCTGATAACTATCTCATTTAATGTAACGAATTTGTAAGTAACTTCCAACACTTCCAACTTGGGAGAACAACATAAATCATAAATGTAATCAACAATCAAAAACAAAAGAAAAGTTCAAAGTTGGTAGAAGTTAAAGTGCATAGCTCTTAGAAGTCTTGAACCAACTTTTGGATTTTAATAATCTTCTTCCGGTGTCTCCACAACATTCACTCTAAAAGAAAAACAAGAAGGCTAGGCATGGCAAAAAAAATTCGCCCCCACACAAATCCTGCCGCCCCTGGCCGAATTTAACGGGGAAATTCAATTTAATTGGGGGCGGGTGCGGAAAAAATCTGATTTTTAATTATGAAGGCGGGGGCGAGGACGGAAACGAAGATGGGAGATGCTAGTTTTGCTCCGCACCCACCCTCGCCCCCATTCCGACCTATTAAATTTAATTTTTCATCATTATTTTTAGGGTTAAATATGTTTTTGGTCTCTATAAATATCTCACGTTTCATTTTTAGTTCTTATTAAAAAAAGGACATATTTTTGTCTCTACAAAAATTTTATGCATGTTTTAGTCCTTGTTATTTTTTAAAATTTTGAAAACTATTTAATTACCCCTAAACTTTTAAATTTTTGAATAATTTTTTTCATACGTGTTCAAATTACTATAAAATGTTTCTTTACCAAATTATATAACATTTTAATATGAAAAGAATTAATTATGAATTTTTTAAATTTCAAAAGATAATGATAAAACTAATGAAAATTTCGACTTATAAATTAAATTTTAAGTTTTTTTTTTCGAGGAACTTTTTATAACGTTCTAAACATATCTGAAAATAATCATTCAAAAATACATATTGGTTTAACCGTAGGGACTAAAATTACGTGCATAATTATTTTGTAGGGATCAAAACACGCTATTTTTTTATAAAACCAAAAATAAAAGTTGATGATTTTATAGAGACCAAAAACATATTTAATCTTTATTTTTAATAATTTTA
Organism: Lathyrus tuberosus; assembly: GCA_022829125.1. NCBI lineage: Eukaryota > Viridiplantae > Streptophyta > Magnoliopsida > Fabales > Fabaceae > Lathyrus > Lathyrus tuberosus. Next base: position 17,034,774 of record JALAZF010000012.1, on the reverse strand, counting down.
CTACCTATTTACTTTTTTTAATCTTAAGATGGCGAATTCATTATAATTAATATTCATTTTAAAAAAAATATATATAAATGACCAAATAGTATCATTATAATTTAAAATCAAATATAAAATTTAATTATTAATTTTTTTTATTATTATGCAAGAAAGGGGCTGATACAGGGAGGCGGGGCGGGGGTGGGTGGTAATTTGTTACTCCCGAATGGGGGCAGGGTGGGGTAGGGGCTGATATTGAGAGGTGGAGGCGGGATTTGTAATGCATAAATCCGCCCCGTCCTGTAACTTTTCAAAATGTCAAATAAAGCAATAAAATTTGTGCCATCAAGTAGAAACCATAATTTAAGACTTTAACCACTCGGATGAAACAACAATCAAATACTTAACCATCAAGTTGTTAGTTCATAAATTCGACGCCTATGTGAAGTTGGAAGTATTGATGGGAATATTAAACTCTTGAAGAGGTTTTATGAGGCTTTCAACGGGATCTGTGTGATAGGGTTTCAGTCGAAGATGTTCACAAGAAGAGTGGATGCTTTTGGAGACTTAGAAAATATTTCTAAGAGTTGAAGAGGTTACCTTCGACCGACAACACTGCTAGTGTCTGACGTTGGGAAATTCAAATTCAAATAAAGGAGAGAGTAGTTACTTTGGTTCGCTCTTGAAGAAAGACAAGTGGCGTGTATCTAAGCAATGGAAGCATGCAATGCGACACTTGTCATTAGTTGATTATTTCAGGCAGTTTATAGCAGTTAGTTTTAGTAGTATAAATAAGGGTTCTAGCAATAGGATTCGGGGTGTGATGTTCACTTTGTACAAGTAACTCCAAATTTACTCAAAGTATCCGCGTGTTGAGAAAAGAGTCTTGTGAGAATGTACGTGATGTAAACACCATCTATCTTTCAATGCAATTTACTTCAATCTTTCGTTAAATTTTTATCTTCTATTTAACGCAAGATATGTTTCTGTACTTTCTACATTTTCAACCTTTACTGCACCCCTTCGACCTTTTCTTTTACATTTTCAGCCTTTTAACTTAACATTTTTAAAACGTTGTCAAAATTGTATTTTCAACAAACTTTTCTTTATGAGTCCCGTCGAAGAGTTTATTTCTTTAGAATTTACCTTAGATTGATTGTTAGCACATTTCCTAGGATCAATCTGATCGATCCTGTGAGTCACCAAAGTTAGATTTGGAAGATCAGCGGTTGTTTACCAATTTTCACGGTAAACAAATTGGCACACCCGGTGGGACAGTGCTAACTTGATAAAGATCTTTCTAAATTTTGAAAATCTTCATTCATCGTTTCCTTCTTAAAAAGCTTCGTTGCATGTTATTGAGAAGTGGTAAAGTAGTCACTACAAACGAAGAGAGACCAAAGAGAAGATATACTAGAAAAATGGCGACGAACACTTGTCAGCCAAACAATCCAAACCCTCAAGGGAGTGGTTCTAATCCTCAGTCAAGTAATTCGAATGCCCAGCCTAGTAACACTGACCCTCAAAATGTGTCTAGGAACGATGTGATACCACATCTAGTTCCTTCGACAGGAGAGCCAATACCACCTCCTGTTATGTCCGACCCAATGCCATCAATGACAGGATCAGGGTCGACATATATAAGGGCTTACACTCAACCTGTTTTGGAGTACTTTGGGCCACAAGCATCTAATCCCAAAACCCCACCAGGAGGAACTTCGACATTTAGGCATTTTCCCCCTCTAGGATTTTCACAACCATTACCAAAGAATCCACCTTATGGAATGCCAACGTCAATAATGCAAAGCCTCCAAAATGCCCCCCAGTATTCTCAGACAATGTAATGTCTTCGCCATTACAAGGATCGGGATTTAGGATAAATACGGGTCGAAACAGCCAAAGTGTAGGTGTGGGATATTCCACTCAAGGTCCTAGTCTGACAAACACGTCTATAGCATGTTTAAGACAGTAAATGGATGAGAGTAACCTACAAATAGTACAAACCTTGTCACAAACTATGGGGGAAATTTTCCAGCCCTTGATTCAGAACACTACCCAAACTAACCAACAATTAGCGGCGCAATTGGCACGCATGGTAGAATTTATGGGGGTGCCAGCCCTTGTACGAGGTGCGACTGTGGTTGAGAATATCCCACGGAGGAACCTAGAGACTATACCTGAGGCGAATCTAGAGCCCCCTAGAGTCGAACCCCATATAGTCGAACTTCCCAGAGTCGAACCACCTAGGAACCAAGTGCCAATTCCTGAAGAAAGGGAGCAAGGGGTAGTGATAGTAAATAGAAACCAGGATGCTGACCATGTTGTACAACAGGTTCGACGTAACAACATAGCAGCAGATAACAACCTAACAGCCATGGTCGAAAGGATAATAGCTCGAAATGGGGTAAATTTTGGCTTTACTAGGCCAAATTATACATCACCCATAGTGGATTATATTCTACAATCAAAATTACCTCCTAGGACGAAGGTTCCAAAATTTACCAAGTTCTCAGGAGATACAACTGAATCTACTGTCGAACACGTAGCCCAGTATATGATTAAGGCTGGAGAAATTGCAAATGACGAAAGTCTTAGGATAAAATATTTCCCAAGTTCTCTCACCAAAAATGCTTTTACTTGGTTTACAACCCTACCTCCTAACTCAATCTGTAATTGGACTCAGTTAGAGCGTTTGTTCCATGAACAATTCTATATGGGGAAAACTAAGATTAGTTTGAAGGAGGTGGCTAGCATAAAGCGAAAGTTTACTGAGCCAATAGACGATTATCTAAACAGGTTTCAATTACTTAAGGCTAGGTGTTTCACTCAAGTGCCAGAGCATGAGTTGGTAGAAATGGCCGCTGGTGGCCTTGATTACTCTATTAGAAAGAAATTGGATACCCAGTATCTGAGAGATATGGCCCAACTGGCTGATAGGGTTCAACAGTTAGAACGTCTGAAAGACGAAAAGGCTAAGTTCAATAAGGGTAAAAAGGTAGCTTATGTTGAATATAATGAGGATGTCGAGGGTTTATACGACGAACCATTATATTTCGACGAGAGTGAGGCAGACGTTGCTGAGTTAAAGCAAGGTCCTCCGTATGCTTGTAAAATGTTAGCCTCTTCAAACGGAAAAAGTTCTGTCGAATCTGAGAAGAATGATAAATTTCCCAAGAAAACATACACTTTCGATATCACTAAATGTGAAGAAATTTTTGATTTGTTAGTAAAAGATGGGCAGATGATAGTGCCTCCTGGAGCTAAAATGCCACCTTTAGAACAAAGAAAAAAGAGAGGATTTTGTAAGTACCATAATTTTCTGGGTCATAAAACTTCTCAGTGTTTTCTTTTCAGGGATCTGGTGCAAAATGCTATTCAGGAGGGCAGGCTGAAATTCGGAGAGAAGAGCAAAGGTCAGATGAAAATTGACTCTGACCCATTGCAAACAGCAGAGGCCCATTATACTGAGCCAGAGGTACATATGGTTGAGGTTGCTGATGACTTTGACTGTTCAGTCAACATGGTGGAAATTACTGAAGATTTCGCCAACGATGCCGTGTTAGCCAAGGTTACTGAAGACCTTGACATTTATGTTGTGGAGAAACTCATGAGCGAGGCCGCTGATAGCTTTGATGAAGCCACTGAGGGCTTAAATGATGGGATCACTGAGAGTTCCAACATGATGCTGGTTACCAAAGAGACTGCTGAGAGTTTCGTTAAGATGGATAAGGCTGCTGAAGGCCTTGATGTAGACTTCTGCAATCTGAATCTTAGTGCTGATGTCGATATGGACATAAATATGGTCGAGATTACACAACATAAGACCATGGAGGTGGACGAAGCAAGCTGCCAAGAAGAGCGTAACAAAGTGGCGTATCCAAAACATGATGAGACTATCATCGAATTCCTTCACCGCTGCCAAAAGAAGGGATCAGGTGTCATGTTATGCCCCAGATGCAGTGCAATCTTCGATCAAAAGGCTGCTCACAATCTTGAAGGGTATAGGAAGGCTAAAGAAAGAAGGGAGTAGAGAACATCTCATGGTCAAAGGGGTTTCGACCCTAGAAGGTCCTCTTCAAAACAAGTAGGAGGAAAAACACAGTTCCCAGGGGCCAGACCCAGTACCTTCAAACCAACAAGCAATGCACTAATAGGGAGCTGGATGAAACCTGTCGAATGAAAGGAAAAAGGTTAGAAAAAATGGCAGAAGTTTGATGTGGGCAGAGGCTCTTCAATAGAATATCGAAAGGAGTTTCAGACTTCTAACAAATCGGCGTATGTCTCTGAAAACTATAAGGGGAAGAACCCAATGTCGCGATCTCAATGGAGGAGAGAGCAACGTCGAAGGAAGGCTCTCAGGGAGGCCCAGTCGAAGGATCAAGGAGAATCCAGTACTAATTCCCTACTGACAATAATGGAGGGAATCAAATGAAGACTGCTGAAAAAATACCCGTAGGAAGAAAACTGTTTGCCTCTCAAGAGGATAAACCTGAAAAGACTGTCGAAGATGATGACGAAATGACAGACAACTTCGACTCTGAGTCTGATGCTTCTCTCGACATCATAGTCAATGTGGTGTTTGTAATGCCCAGGGAGTTCGACTAGATTACAGAGGTCGAAGATTTAGATGCCTGCACTGAAGCAGAGATGGCAGCACACAAGCCGGTGTGCTACTATATTATGAATAATGGGTGTGTCGAAGAGCAGAACGCCTTTTTCAAGAGACCCACAGAGGCAATGAAGGGTCACCTAAAGCCCCTCTACATTACTGGCAAGGTGGAGAATGTGCCAATAAATAAAATATTAGTTGATTGTGGCGCAACAGTAAACTTGATGCCACATTTCTTACTGAGCAAGATTGGCAAGTATGATACTAACACTAAGCCACATAACATGGTTCTTTCAAATTACGAAGGAAAAGTTGGCTCTACTCTGGGGGTGATACAAGTCGACTTGACAATGGGGACAATCACTAGGCCTACTGTCTTTATGGTAGTAGAAATAAAAGCCAACTACAATCTGCTCTTAGGACGAGAGTGGATACATGGCATCGGTGCAGTGCCATCTTCGATGCATCAACGCATCACCATCTGGAGGCCAGATGGCATAGTCGAAAACATTGAAGCTGACCAGGGGTATTTTAAGGCACCAATAAATCATGTCGACAGACGCCGGTTTGACAAACATTTGGCTCACATTGCCCCCTGTGGCCCAGTAGATTTTGAGTTTGTCCCAGATGACGAGACATTTTGCTCACTGTACTTGCATCCCGTCGATGGTTTCCGTTGGGATAAGGAGCCTGCAGATGACGAGACAGTTTGAGGTACCAGGGGAAAGACTTCCATACCTTGGTGAGCCTGCAGTAGACCCTACAGGGTGGGAAAGTGAATTCAGTGATAATGACTGAGTTCGAAGCATTGAGAAGAATTTCGGCCTATGTGGCTGAAACCAAACTACAAGCGGCTTTGGAGGCTGCTAACGAATATATGGCTGGCGAAGCCAATCCTGAATTCCACCAAGAAGGTCCTGGTAAGAACTTCAACCCAGAGCCACCTGATAAGGTTCAGGGTGTAGAGCAAGGCTAGAGGCTTGATGCCATTTATGACGATGAGCCTTTGAGATTCGAAAAGGATCTGCTGGCAACTAACACTAAGATGCTAGCCCAAGATCCGTTGGAAGAAATCGACCTAGGAGAAGGGGTGACTAAAAGGCCAACATATGTTAGTGCTAATCTTGACCCACAACTTAAGGTCGAAGTTACCCAGCTGTTACAGGAGTTTAAAGACTGTTTTGGTGGGACTACGATGAAATGCCTGGTTTGAGTAGAGAGTTGGTCGAACTTAAGTTGCCAATCAAGCCTGGGAAGAAGCCAGTTAAACAGAATCCAAGATGGTTTGCCCCAGAAATTCTCTCAAAGATAAAGGAGGAAGTCGAAATACTCCTTCGATGCAAATTTATCCGCACTGCCAGGTATGTCGAATGGTTAGCTAACATTGTACCTGTTATTAAAAAAAATGGTTCCTTAAGAGTTTGCATAGACTTTAGAGATTTAAATGCTGCAACTCCTAAGGATGAGTATTCTATGCCTGTGGCAGAAATGCTAGTCGATTCCGCCGCAGGACATGAGTATCTCAGTATGTTAGATGGGTACTTTGGTTATAACCAAATATTCATTGCCGAAGATGATGTCCCCAAAATAGCTTTTCGTTGTCCTAGAGCCTTAGGCACCTACGAGTGGGTGGAAATGCCTTTTGGCCTCAAAAATGCTGGGGAAACATATCAACGAGTAATGAACTCAATCTTCCATGATTATATAGAGACTTTTATGCAAATATATATTGATGATATTGTGGTTAAGTCTGTTTCAGGGAAGAGTAACTTAGACCATCTTCGACACTCCTTTGAAAGGATGAGAAGACATGGTCTTAAAATGAATCCTCTTAAATGTGCGTTTTGTGTGCAGGCAGGGGATTTTCTAGGCTTTGTGGTCCATAAAAAGAGGATCGAGATCAACCAGAATAAGACCAAGGCCATCATGGGAGAGAAAACGCCATCAACAAAAAAGGAGCTGCAATCACTGCTGGGCAAGATCAATTTCTTGAGAATATTCATATCGAACCTAAGCGGAAAAACGCAGGCCTTTTCACCATTGTTTCGATTCAATAAAGATGGGTTCGAATGGGGGCAGGAGCAGCAGGCAGCCTTCGACAAGATCAAGTAATACCTGAGTCATCCTCCAATTCTTTCACCACCTTGTAGGAATAGGAGTATGAGATTGTACATAGCTGCATTAGAAAAAACCATAGGGAGCATGTTGGCTCAAGAGGATGAGGATGGCGTCGAGAGAGCCATTTACTACCTCAGTAGAGTTTTGAATGATGCAGAAACTAGGTATAGCATGATAGAAAAATTATGCCTATGCTTGTATTTCTCTTGTACAAAATTGAAGCAATATATAAAGCCAGTCGATGTTTATGTTTCTTCTCATTTCGATGTTATTAAGCACATGTTGTCTAAACCTATCTTGCATAGTCGAATCGATAAATGGGCACTAGCATTGACTGAGTACTCTTTAATGTATAAGCCTCTGAAGGCAGTTAAAGGACAAGTGGTAGTAGACTTTATAGTCGACCACTCCATAAATGAAAGCATGTTGAATTATGTCGAATTGGAACCTTGGAAGTTATACTTCGATGGCTCCAGCCACAACGATGGCACAGGAGTAGGTGTGCTGATTATTTCTCCAGATAAAGTTTCAACAAAATTTAAGTACAGGGTCGAAGGACTTTGTTCCAACAATGAGGCTGAGTATGAAGCCTTAATAGCTGGACTTGAAATTTTGTTAAAATTGGGGGAAACTCGAGTCGAAATAATGGGAGACTCAGAGTTGGTCATAAAGCAAATTACAAAGGAATACAAATGTGTTAAGGAAAATCTTATCATGTACTTTGTAGTGGCCAACAAACTACTAAAGAAATTCGAAGTAGTAAGCATTCGACACATACCTCGACTAGAGAATCAAGTGGCCAGTGACTTGGCTCAGGTTGCTTCTGGGTATAACGTTTCGAAGGAAAGTTTACAAGAGGCAATCGAAGCTAGAGTTAAAGTTGTATCTGTTGGATTATGCCCATCGGACCTAGAAGTGACAAAGCTTGGATACGCCGATGAAGAAAATTTCGAGATTTTTGCAATAGACAGCTTGACGGATAAAGATTGGAGGAAGCCTATAGTCGAGTACTTGCAAAACCCGTCAGCATCCGTATAGCCAAAGGTTAGGTATCAAGCCTTAAGTTATGTCCTTCTAGGCAATGAATTGTTCAAAAAGACCCCTGAGGGAGTCCTACTTAAATGTCTTAGTGAAACAGAAGCGTATCTTGCCCTTTCGACTGTCCATAGTGGGGCATGTGGGGCACATCAAGTAGGCCATAAGATGAAGTGGCTATTGTTTCGACAAGGCATGTATTGGCCTACTGTTGCGGTGAAAATTGGATAACAAATTATCAATTAATTTGCATCATTTTCTTTTACAACCGACTTTGATTTATCCAAAGGAAAGGTTCAAGATCGTAAGAAAAACCTAAAGGGGGAGATCTAAGGTTCGGGGGTTGGTTATGCCTAGGGAAGGTATTAGCACCCTAAACGTCCGTAGTACTCTACGGGAACCTCTTGTTTTAATTTATGTTATGCTATGTTTGCTAAGGGTTCTATGCTAGAGGTTGAAACCCTAGGGGTTAATATCTAAGTATACTCGATAAGGCATCGCACCTTACGCCTACGTATCCTCGGGAATAGAATCAGAGTATGCGTAGTTCTACTTCTACTGAATGATTGACTATGGTTAATATTCAGAGGGGAAATGAGTACAAGCTCATTGTAGAGTTTAAGAACTCTCTAAGTCTAGTTGTAATGGACCTATGTTATGTTTTTAGTTAGTAAGGAAAAGTGATGATTCATTATGATGAATATCACTAAGAGTTTAGGAACTCTCTCCTAAAGCTAGTGGTAATCTCAATGGCTCTGATGAGGCTACTGAGTTGGATGGGGGTTATGACTTATGAGTCAACATTGTTTAACCTTCCATTGGAATGGGGGAAAGATAACAGATGTAAAAGATTACTAAAAGATAACAGGTTAATAATTCGAATAAGATGATGCAAAATAGACACGAATAAGATAATGAGATAAGATAAAATCATGATATCAATGCAAAGTGAGAATTAAACATGAGATGCAAAAAAAAATAGAAATAGTCTCGTCTTAATCATGATTTAATCGAGAAATCGACAATCAGTGATTCTTGACTTTTCATCGACTAAATAAAAAAGTGGTCTCATGTTGATCAAAGTTTTGTCAACTCAATGAAATCAACCAAACCATGAAGTTTGTTATGTCATCGACCAAAATAAAGAAGGCGGAATCAAAATGAAAATAAAAGTCGGTCTCGTCTAAATCAAGATTTAATCGAGAAATCGACAATCTTAATATTTGACTTTCCTTGACCAACAAAATAAATAAACAATAGCCTCCCATTTATCAAGACTTTATTGATTTAAAATAAATCATCAAGGTCAAGATTTTTTGTATGTCATTGGCCTAAATAAAGATTATGAAATAAAATAAGGTTAATCTCGTCTTAATCAAGATTTAAATCGGGAAATCGACAATCTTGACATATGACTTTCATCGATCAAAATAGAATCGGAATGAAAATGACACTAGTCTCGTCTAAATCAAGATTTAATCGATAAATCGATAATCTTAGATTTTTAACTTTCATCGACCAAAATGGAATCGAAATGAAAAAGTTGGTCTCGTTTAAATCAAGATTTAATCGATAAATCGATAATATTAGATTTTTAACTTTCATTGACCAAAATGGAATCGAAATGAAAAAGTTGGTCTCGTTTAAATCAAGATTTAATCGATAAATCAATAATCTAAGATTTTTAACTTTCATTGACCAAAATGGAATCGAAATGAAAAAGTTGGTCTCGTTTAAATCAAGATTTAATCGATAAATCGATAATCTTAGAATTTTAACTTTCATTGACCAAAATGGAATCGAAATGAAAAAGTTGGTCTCGTTTAAATCAAGATTTAATCGATAAATCGATAATCTTAGATTTTTAACTTTCATTGACCAAAATGGAGTCGAAATAAAAAAGGTTGGTCTCGTTTAAATCAAGATTTAATCGATAAATCGATAATCTTAGACTTCTAACTTTCATCGACCTAAAATAGAATCAGAATAAAAATCAAGTTGGTCTCGTTCAAATCAAGATTTAATCGACAAATCGATAATCTTAGATTTTTAACTTGCATTGACCAATCAAGAGAAAAAAACGGCCTCTTACATATCAAGAGATTTATTAATTTTGATAAACCAACAAAACATGATTTTTGTGAGATCATTGGCCCTAAAAAAATGAAAGAAATCATTGCGAATAAAATTAATGGAAGGAAATCATGAAAAACAAATGACTAAAAATTTATTATTTAAGAAAATTTAAAATGAGCAGTGAATTTTAAACAAACCAAAATAAAAAGAATAAGAGAGGGGTGCGCTTAGTTGACTGGCGGTGTCTAAAAAAATGAGGAATCATATGGGCTTAGCCCATCATCCTCAAAAACCGATGTCACGGTTTAAAAAAAGGAAGGGTGTGTAAAAGAAAAAGGGAGGTGGTCAGAAAGAAGAAGATGGGCCTATGATCCCAATCACAGTCTGAGCCCAAGCGAAAATATTATTTTTCAAGATAAACATGGTTTGACCAAAAGAGGGATACGACCTCCCCCACCTACAGCCACTCAGACTCAGTTTTCCAAAATAAACATGATTATGGATTGAGAAAACAACACACATGAATATCAAAACAAATCGTGCTCAGAAGAAGAACCAAATTCCTCTCCGTCATTGCGATATTAAAGAAAAAAACGGAACAACATCGTTGCGAAAATGAATCGAAATAGCACGAAATTGATTCAACCTTCTTGCTACGACGAGGACACCATCAGGTTCGTTCATGATTCTATGTGTGTACGATTTATGTTCTGTTTCTCATTTTTGTTTTCGATCCACTCTTCTTCTACATCTATTTTCTGTTCCGGATCTGAAATGGTTCTGGTTTGAATCTGAAATTGATTTGGGAAGTGTTGTTTGGAGGATATTTGTTGATTGGTGTTATGTTGAACAAAGGCGTGGTTGCGATTTGGTTTTAGTTGATGAAGGGAGGTTTTGAACATTGAAGACTTATTTTGAGATTGGAGTGAGATGGTGTTGAGTTGCTGTGGTTGATGTTTGTGACGTTGATGTTGGTGTTTGAAGGTTCAGTTCCGATTTTTAGGTTGAAGGTGATATGAGGTTGTTGGTTGGTGATTGAAGATGATGAGGGGTTCGATTGAAAAGGGCTTGGTTGTTGTAGTTGGAGGATTGTTTTGGATGGTTGTGGTTCGGTTTCTGGTGAGGGTTCTGGTGAGGTTGAACTGAAGGCGTTTGAGTTTTGTGTTGTCGGTTGAAGACGAAGGTCGAAGAACAAAGATCAAGGTTTTTTGTTGTGAGGTTCTGTTTTTTGAATGTTTTTGAATCTCCTCCCCCCTATATCCTCTTCTCTTCATCTGTTATATACCCCAAAGAAAACTTGTTCTTGAATTATTTTGAAATTGTGACCGTTGTTGTACTGTTGCTTTCATGCTTGCAGGTCTGTTGAAGGAGCAGGTTTACGTTGCGATGAGCCTCGTACGGTTGAGCAGAAAGTGGCAGGTCGCGCCAAAGGATTGATGAGGGTTTAAGACGAATTTGAATGATCTTGTTTGAATTTCTCCTATTCCTCTGCAAATCAAGGTTACAACAAAGAGAAAGAGGAAGTTTGGTAGCTTTTTTTCTTCTCCAAATGCCACACGACGCTCTCTCGTTGGTTGAAGGCAGAGTTGAAAAGTCAAAGACATAAGTTTGATTCTCATTGGCTATTGGAAAAAGCAATTCCTCCAAACAAAGCCAAGATAAAATCCACGGCGGACCACTTGCTGAGTTATAAGTGGAAGTGAATAATTTTTTTCTCTTTTCTTTTTTGAATTAACTTATAATGAGGTTAAATAACAAATAACAATAAATCTAATTGAAATCTTAAATTAAATAATTAGAAACATAAACTAAATTAACAATTAATTTAATTAATTAAACTAATAATTTTGTACAATTAAATTAAATTGAGATTTAATTAAATTAATAAAGAAAGGACAATTTAAATATAAATAAAAATAAAAATAAGCCATATTGAAATTAAATTAAAATAAAAACAAATGAAAATATATTAAATTTAAATATAGAGAAAAATAAATAAAAAAACACCAACTAGCAGAAAAATGAGGGTAAAATTTGGGGTGCAACAGTAGCCCCTATTTAAATATTTTCACCTAATGACATGAGAGATGAAGATCCTCATGTAATCAACAGTGAAAGATATTTAAATACAGATAACCGAAAATTTTGCCCTCGGATGCACACACATGCAATGCAGCAAACATGATGCCAAGAAGATGCAAGAAAATGCAGACACAACAAGACACCAAGGGGCAAAGAGGAAGCAAACAAACGCAGATAAGCTTCACTGGGGAAGGACGAAGGTTAGTATCCATGAGAAACACCTCTCTAGGGATACAAGCTAACCAACAAAAGAGACCCACCCGGGAGACTCCAAAGAAACACTGGGGAAAAGACCACAGACAATCTTCACCGGGGAAAAGGTCCGGGGAGATAGACTACTGGGGACAACACAAAACCACGTTCTTCCTGGGCATGAAACCAGAAAGAAGAACCCGATCACTAGGGATCAAACAGACAACCAACAAAGACCTCTTGGGGATCTTATACCGAAGAGTTCAGAATGGGATCTTCAAGAAAAGCCAGGAAGACAGAGACAAACTCTGCGCACTAGATAGGAGTCCTAAGGTTGAATAAATTATTCCAAGAAGCTTAGCAATTTTCAGAAAATCCAAGGTAAGGGTTCAATGTTCGACACGATTTGAACAAGAACGGTTTTAAAATAAGAAGACAGTGCTTGACACGATTCAAACAAAGTCTAAGTTCAAGTTTGACACGATTCAAACAAGAACAAGTTTTAACAAAATCTTTAAAGTTAAACTTCTTGGGGAACATCAAAAAGGTTTAAAGATTCAAATCTGGCGCGCAAAGGTTAAGACCGAACAAGCACGACAAAAAGCAAACCGGGAATGTCTTTACTTCACTAGGGAAATAAAGACAGACACCAACAACCGACCACAAGCAACACAAAGCCCAAAGAGTCAAAAAAATGCTAGGGCATGATGCATATGCTTAGCTATATGCTAGAAACGACGTGAATGACGCAAAACAGGAAGGAAGAAAGGATAACACAAGCCAACACCCTAAAACCCAAACATCAAGGATAATCGGAGCGATCTTCTCTTCATTGGAGATGGCAAATCCATGCCAAAAAATACAGTACTGCTAACTCTTCCTGTATAAACTTGATTCCATAAAACATCTTGATACTAGCGTAAAACTTAGTTCATCTTTGTGTTTTCTTAAAACATTCCTGCTTCCAAGAATCAGATGAAAATGACAAAGTTATTGTATTCAAAGACCAATAACAATTCTAGTGACTAAGAATTCTGTCGTCTAACAGTTGACTTCTCTGGGGACTCCTGCATAAAGAGCTGGGGTTTAAATGGAAACATGGTTAATGAGTCAAGAATAGATTCTGGTACTCAAATAAGAGTTGGTTGAGATAACACATAATCTGCTTCATGAAGAAAAACCGGTAGGAGCCAGAAAGGTAACCTCATTGGAGATAGAACCAAGAAATGGGCTCCAATCAAGTCCAGATGACATTCTAGAAAGGATCCGCAATGAAGGTTGAACCAAAAAATGGTCTTCACTGGGAAAAGACATCCAAAGTGATGGAACAACAGGTTCAAGCATGACCGATTGGCACTTTGGAAAAAGAAGAACCTTATTGGAGATTGAACCAAGAAATGGGCTCCAATAAAGTATCTAGGATGATTGATCATCAAGTCTAACGTGACTAAATGACATCCTAGAGACACCTCTAAAGTGATAGAACAACAGGTTCAAGTATGGCCGGTTGGCTCTTTAGAAGTAACCTCTAAAGTGATGGAACAACAGGTTCAAGTATGACCGGTTGGCGCTTTAGAAGTAACCTTATTGGAGATAGAACCAAAAAATGGGCCCCAATAAAGTATCTAGAATGATTGATCATCAAGTCTAAACGCGACTAGATGACATTCTAGAAAGAATCCGCAATGAAGGTTGAACCGAAAAACGGTCTCCACTGGGAAAAGACATCCAAAGCGATGGAACAACAGGTTCAAGCATGACCGGTTGACACTTTGGAAAAAGAAGAACCTTATTGGAGATTGAACCAAGAAATGGGCTCCAATAAAGTATCTAGGATGATTGATCATCAAGTCTAACGTGACTAAATGACATCCTAGAGACACCTCTAAAGTGATAGAACAACAGGTTCAAGTATGACCTGTTGGCTCTTTAGAAGTAACCTCTAAAGTGATGGAACAACAGGTTTAAGTATGACTGGTTGGCGCTTTAGAAGTAACCTTATTGGAGATAGAACCAAAAAATGGGCCCCAATAAAGTATCTAGAATGATTGATCATCAAGTCTAAATGCGACTAGATGACATTCTAGAAAGAATCCGCAATGAAGGTTGAACCGAAAAACGGTCTTCACTGGGAAAAGACATCCAAAGTGATGGAACAACAGGTTCAAGCATGACCGGTTGGCACTTTGGAAAAAGAAGAACCTTATTGGAGATTGAACCAAGAAATGGGCCCCAATAAAGTATCTAGAATCTGATAGGTTAGTACCGGGGTTGCATAACTGAAGATAAGGCTTCCTGGGGAATACCCATTTACGATTGCGAAGAGGTTGAATAGTACCAGAGATAGATAAGCTGCTTATAAGATACTGCCAAGCTTCTTCAAAAGATTGCTACTTCAAAGATATGTTTGATATCACAATAATGTTGGAGAAATAATGTCTTCAATGAGGATCTGTGAAAGATGTTTCTTGCGAGAAACAGCGCAAAATAAATGCACGTTCAAAGATAGGTTAAAAACCCCCACCTGCCAGGGACCAAAGTTCAATATAGGAACAAGCTAGAAAGAAACGGTCAAACAAGACTCCAATTGAGGAATGAACTCAAATGGGAACTTATCTTATCCAAAAGGAAAAGATAACTGAACCAACCATCATCCACGAGAATCAAACTCTGTGGGGAATTCAGAAGAGATGGGCACTTTATGCCTAGGGCTAACAACTCTACTGGAGAGAGTAGACAAACCTAGTCACTTGGGGAGATAAACACCAAAGTGAACCAAAACAGGTAAACACCAGAAAAGGAAACAGAAATGGTAAGATGCTATGCTTATGCTATGCTTATGCTGATAAAACAGACAACCGAAACTGGAGACGAAGAAAACGTCTCGACAAGGATACCCAGCCAAACTCAAAGGGCTGGACCAATACTGGGGATGAGGAAGAATCAACAACCTCACTGGTGAAAAGAGTATTCCACTTGCGGTATAACATCATGAGGATTTCCATCATGAGCTTGATCTCTTTGTTGGTAGAGGATCCATGGAGAATTTGTCAAGATTAGCTGAAGTAACATCTTATTGGGGAGCTAGCAAAGGATACCGGCATAATGATCATCTTCAAATCTTATCTGTCCCAGGCTGTATGGTTTGTTGGAAGACGATAACAAGAGGATTTTATAGAAGTATTGGCATACAAGGTGTGTTAATATCTTCAAACTCTTGGAGAGATCTCGGCGTAACTGCCCCAGATTAACCGCGTTTGCACAACAAAGCCTTTGAACTTGTTCTTCAGAATGGTTGTTGACAACTGGGGAAGAGATGCCCCAGACTGATTGGCCTTTTAGAGATTTACCGAATCTCGACTTAATTGCCTCTGATAGGTAATCAAAAGGATTTTACAGAAGAATTAGAATACCAGATGCCTCAATATCTTCAAACTTTTAAAGGGGAAATGGCATAACTGCCCCTTGTCCAACTGTATTTGTAACACTCAAGCTGTAGTAGAAATGACTGGGGAACAAAACTTGCCCCTGCTGATGGGTCACTGGAGTCCACACTTGTCATAAGATGACCTGGAGAAGACTTGCCCCAATATTTTGAACTTGAAGAATTCTGCCCCTGATTTGTCCACTCACACTTGATTGCCCCTGACTGAGTCATATTTCCTTTATCAAGTTCAATTCCTTGACTGACCGCGTTTGTTGGGATTCCTTGATATCGAATGGTATTGCAAATAAGTGTTGTTCATTAAAATTGGCAAAATTTAATGCAAAGTTTATGCAAAGTTTAAAAACAAAGCTTTGATAAAAAAACGCACAGTGAAAGGATTAAATAGGCAAAAACAAAGGTGGGTCTAGTCATTAAGGAAGTGACCAACACACACGAGTAACAAAGATTATTAAGGGCCAGGTTACTCAACCTTGCTGTAGTATGCCTTTCAAAACAACCTTACCTCAATTAGGTCTTTTAGGGTTTGTAATGTGGTGTAGTTCATGGTTTATGAAACAAAGGATGAATTCCAATCCTACGCTCAGTTAACTCAAGATATACGTTCAAATCTCCAAAAGTAGGAAGTCACTTGATTTGAAAGCTGACCGGCGCCTTATATGAAGCGCTCGTGCATAACCGAGTTAAACTGAGAACTACCCTGCCCCCAAGGTTGAGATTTAAGGTTTTCGTGTAAAGCAAGAAAACTACTACTTCTAAGCTCGAAAGGGGTTAACAAGGGATGAATTGAAACAATGCCTTACATCCTCGACGAGGTTTAATTGAAAGCATACCACAGCAATTATGAACACGAGGTTTTCATCATCCTCCCTAATCTTTGCTTAAACAAACAGTTGAACAAAGGGAGAGAAACAAGGTAAATATTTTTTTCATGAAAATAAAATGAGTGAAACGAATGGACTTAATCCAAAAGATGCACAAACATTTCATTAACCTTGCCAATTTGAAAGTACAACAAAGCTTATGAGCAAATACAAATTCAAAGCGCAAAGGAAATACAATAAAATTGCTGAAACAGCCAAAAGATTGCCAGCTTTATGGAATCAAATACAGCAAATCAAAGAGGAGTTCGATCATAGACCCCTAATCCATATTTGTCTTGATACATCCTCCGCAGCATTACTTATCTCATTAGCGGGTAAGGATTGTTCTTGATGATAGGCTGGGAGCCGTCGAAAGACAAAATGTTTCTTTTTACTAAGTCCTTCATAATATGCTTTAAAGCAAAACAACCTTCTAGATTGTGGCCTAGTGCGCCTTCATGAAATGCACAATGAGCATTGGGATTATAAGAAGGTGGAAGCGGATCAGGAGGTGGGCCTGATGACCTTGTAGTTATTAATCCTTGTTGCACCAAAGCAGGATACAATGCTGTATACGTCATAGGAATGGGAGGGATCGAAGGCCTTCCACCCTTTATTTTGCCTGGAATATTCTGACGAGAAACTTGAGTCCGTTGGAGATAAGCAGGAGCGTTGGGAGCTCGTTGGTACATTGGTGGTTGAGGAACCAGCTGATAAACAGAAGCTTGACTATTGAATGTTGGCGCGATGGCGGCCACATAAGGTTGCTGAACAGAATAACACTATTGTTCCTGCTGACGCTTCCAGAACTGATTTTTCTTCCTTTTGTTCGTCATCACCACATTGGTATCTCCTTCCCTTTTGAAGGATATCTTGGCATCGTGGCTCAAACTATCAGCTCTCTTGGTCATTTTTCCACTCTTCAGACCAAGCTCTACTTTAATCCCCACAGCTACAATATCAGAAAAACTAGCAGACACGCTACTGATCATCCTTTCATAGAATTTCGGTATAACCGAGTCAACAAACCAATCGGTTAACTCCTTTTCAGATAAAGGTGGCTCTACCTGTGAAGCCAACTCTCTCCATCTTTGTGCATACTCTTTAAAAGACTCAGTATCATTTTGAGACATGCTCAATAGTTGTCTACGATCTGGCGCCAACTCCATGTTATATTTGTAATGCTTTACAAAAGCATCAGATACATCTTGAAAACATTGGATCTTAGATTGGTCCAAAGTCAAATACCACTTTGCAGCGGCTCCTTTCAGACTATCTTGGAAGCAGTGGATCATCAACTTATCATTATCCATAAATGCAGTCATTCGCCTGTAATACATGACCAAATGTGACTTAGGACAGGTCGCACCTGAGTATAGGTCAAAATTGGGTAGTTTGAACTTGGGTGGAATTACCAAGCCTGAGACTAAGCACATGTATTTAACATTAGTATTAGATACATTACTCCTCTCCATTGCTTCCAATTTCCTCCGCATTGTCTCTACACTTTCCTCCAACCTTTCATGTCGATTATCCCCTTCTTCGAACATATTGACATGATCATAAATCGGATGTGGGTTCTGAAAAATTGGGCGCACCTGGGCTTGCACTGTTGCTGGAGTGAAGGTAGGAATAGATTGAAAAGCCTCATTAACCAAAGGAACAACTTGTTGAGTAGAAGTGACGGCCGGAGCACGCATAAAGTTAAAAGGCATGCCTAAAGTGGGGTTCACAATAGTAACGGGAGGTTCTACAGTTGTAGCAACGACTTCTGAGACTACGGTGACCTGCGTATCCACCTTTGCTCGTATAACATTCAAAACTTCCATGATCTGCCCCATTCCTCCTCGGAGCTTACTCAATTTGTTGTTGACTCTGTCCATCTCGCAGTATTGTTCAGACATCCTTTGTCGAGTTTGGCTCGGGTGACAATTCAAAGACGATTCTGAAGGGAAAACGGTGACATAAGACGAGGACAGAGAGAAAATACACATGCTATAACATGATGCAAATGAGATGCTAATGCAAGCCAAATGGTTTCAAGGAACTCAAAGGCAAGTTGCAAAAATTTTTGGAAAACAGAAGAAGTTTTTGTTTTTTAAAAATCCAAGCTCTGTTGATCTTTTGAAAAGGAAAAAGTATTTGAGTTTCTCGAAACCAAAGGGCTAGGAATGCTTGAATGTAGAGATGCATAAAGCACACGAGCACAGACATATGTACACACAACAAAACAAATAAACCCTAGGTTTATAGGTATCATGAATGGAGCCACGGTCTACCCATCCCAATAGGTATGTACTACTGGTTTTCACCTGCCGAACAAGGTTCTAAAGAGTTCCCAGAGTCTACAATCCATCTTTCGGATTTTAAGGATTTCCCAGATGACTTGGTAATCAATAAAATTCTCAAGAGGATCTCGTCTGAGTGTAGTATCGCGTGACAACCAATTCAGAAATAGACTCCATCATGGTCTCCGCACTACATCCTAAAAGGCTTAGTGAGGTTTGGTAACTACGGTTCTCAATATCCCGGGCTCCTAGGTCGAGAGTAGCACGCTTTCACGAATGAATTCGTTCAATATAACTAGACTCTCGAGAGGGCCTCAACTGAGTGATGGTGTTATCAATTCAACTTTTCAGGATTCGACTCCCTCAAAGCCTCCTTGAATACCATCGTCCTATAATAAGTGTACGCTCAAATACGAGTATAGGATTTATCTCACTCATAGATATCATGTCAACCCAAATTAAACAGAAAAAAGTCAAGCAAGAACAGATATACAGATATATAAGCAAGTATGACATACACAAGCATATACAAGTAAATAAGCAAACATGAATAACATAAAACAAGATAGGCTTAACCCTCTTAGGAAAGGACCAGCAATAGGTCTAACATCCCCAGTGAAGTCGCCATTTCTGTTGCGGTGAAAATCGGATAACAAATTATCAATTAATTTGCATCATTTTCTTTTACAACCGACTTTGATTTATCCAAAGGAAAGGTTCAAGATCGTAAGAAAAACCTAAAGGGGGAGATCTAAGGTTCGGGGGTTGGTTACGCCTAGGGAAGGTATTAGCACCCTAAACGTCCGTAGTACTCTACGGGAACCTCTTGTTTTAATTTATGTTATGCTATGTTTGCTAAGGGTTCTATGCTAGAGGTTGAAACCCTAGGGGTTAATATCTAAGTATACTCGATAAGGCATCGCACCTTACGCCTACGTATCCTCGGGAATAGAATTAGAGTATGCGTAGTTCTACTTCTACTGAATGATTGACTATGGTCAATATTCAGAGGGGAAATGAGTACAAGCTCATTGTAGAGTTTAAGAACTCTCTAAGTCTAGTTGTAATGGACCAATGTTATGTTTTTAGTTAGTAAGGAAAAGTGATGATTCATTATGATGAATATCACTAAGAGTTTAGGAACTCTCTCCTAAAGCTAGTGGTAATCTCAATGGCTTTGATGAGGCTACTGAGTTGGATGGGGGTTATGACTTATGAGTCAACATTGTTTAACCTTCCTTTGGAATGGGGGAAAGATAACAGATGTAAAAGATTACTAAAAGATAACAGGTTAATAATTCGAATAAGATGATGCAAAATAGACATGAATAAGATAATGAGATAAGATAAAATCATAATATCAATGCAAAGTGAGAATTAAACATGAGATGCAAAAAAAAAGATAGAAATAGTCTCGTCTTAATCATGATTTAATCGAGAAATCGACAATCAGTGATTCTTGACTTTTCATCGACTAAATAAAAAAGTGGTCTCATGTTGATCAAAGTTTTGTCAACTCAATGAAATCAACCAAACCATGAAGTTTGTTATGTCATCGACCAAAATAAAGAAGGCGGAATCGAAATGAAAATAAAAGTCGGTCTCGTCTAAATCAAGATTTAATCGAGAAATCGACAATCTTAATATTTGACTTTCCTTGACCAACAAAATAAACAAACAATAGCCTCCCATTTATCAAGACTTTATTGATTTAAAATAAATCATCAAGGTCAAGATTTTTTGTATGTCATTGGCCTAAATAAAGATTATGAAATAAAATAAGGTTAATCTCTTCTTAATCAAGATTTAAATCGGGAAATCGACAATATTGACATATGACTTTCATCGATCAAAATAGAATCGGAATGAAAATGACACTAGTCTCGTCTAAATCAAGATTTAATCGATAAATCGATAATCTTAGATTTTTAACTTTCATCGACCAAAATGGAATCGAAATGAAAAAGTTGGTCTCGTTTAAATCAAGATTTAATCGATAAATCGATAATCTTAGATTTTTAACTTTCATTGACCAAAATGGAATCGAAATGAAAAAGTTGGTCTCGTTTAAATCAAGATTTAATCGATAAATCGATAATCTTAGATTTTTAACTTTCATTGACCAAAATGGAATCGAAATGAAAAAGTTGGTCTCGTTTAAATTCAGATTTAATCGATAAATCGATAATCTTAGATTTTTAACTTTCATTGACCAAAATGGAATCGAAATGAAAAAGTTGGTCTCATTTAAATCAAGATTTAATCGATAAATCGATAATCTTAGATTTTTAACTTTCATTGACCAAAATGGAGTCGAAATAAAAAAGGTTGGTCTCGTTTAAATCAAGATTTAATCGATAAATCGATAATCTTAGACTTCTAACTTTCATCGACCGAAAATAGAATCGGAATAAAAATCAAGTTGGTCTCGTTCAAATCAAGATTTAATCGACAAATCGATAATCTTAGATTTTTAACTTTCATTGACCAATCAAGAGAAAAAAAACGGCCTCTTACATATCAAGAGATTTATTGATTTTGATAAACCAACAAAACATGATTTTTGTGAGATCATTGGCCCTAAAAAAAATGAAAGAAATCATTGCGAATAAAATTAATGGAAGGAAATCATGAAAAACAAATGACTAAAAAGTTATTATTTAAGAAAATTTAAAATGAGCAGTGAATTTTAAACAAACCAAAATAAAAAGAATAAGAGAGGGGTGCGCTTGGTTGACTGGTGGTGTCTAAAAAAATGAGGAATCATATGGGCTTAGCCCATCATCCTCAAAAATAGATGTCACGGTTTAAAAAAAGGAAGGGTGTGTAAAAGAAAAAGAGAGGTGGTCAGAAAGAAGAAGATGGGCCTATGATCCCAATCACAGTCTGAGCCCAAGCGAAAATATTATTTTTCAAGATAAACATGGTTTGACCAAAAGAGGGATACGACCTCCCCCACCTACAGCCACTCAGACTCAGTTTTCCAAAATAAACATGATTATGGATTGAGAAAACAACACGCATGAATATCAAAATAAATCGTGCTCAGAAGAAGAACCAAATTCCTCTCCGTCATCGCGATATTAAAGAAAAAAACGAAACAACATCGTTACGAAAATGAATCGAAATAGCACAAAATTGATTCAATCTTCTTGCTACGACGAGGACACCATCAGGTTCGTTCATGATTCTATGTGTGTACGATTTATGTTCTGTTTCTCATTTTTGTTTCCGAGCCACTCTTCTTCTACATCTATTTTCTGTTCCGGATCTGAAATGGTTATGGTTTGAATTTGAAATTGATTTGGGAAGTGTTGTTTGGAGGATATTTGTTGATTGGTGTTATGTTGAACAAAGGTGTGGTTGCGATTTGGTTTTAGTTGATGAAGGGAGGTTTTGAACATTGAAGACTTATTTTGAGATTGGAGTGAGATGGTGTTGAGTTGCTGTGGTTGATGTTTGTGACGTTGATGTTGGTGTTTGAAGGTTCAGTTCCGATTTTTAGGTTAAAGGTGATATGAGGTTGTTGGTTGGTGATTGAAGATGATGAGGGGTTCGATTGAAAAGGGCTTGGTTGTTGTAGTTGGAGGATTGTTTTGGATGGTTGTGGTTCGGTTTCTGGTGAGGGTTCTGGTGAGGTTGAACTGAAGGCGTTTGAGTTTTGTGTTGTCGGTTGAAGACGAAGGTCGAAGAACAAAGATCAAGGTTTTTTGTTGTGAGGTTCTATTTTTTGAATGTTTTTGAATCTCCTACCCCCCTATATCCTCTTCTCTTCATCTGTTATATACCCCAAAGAAATCTTGTTCTTGAATTATTTTGAAATTGTGACCGTTGTTGTACTGTTGCTTTCATGCTTGCAGGTCTGTTGAAGGAGCAGGTTTACGTTGCGATGAGCCTCGTACGGTTGAGCAGAAAGTGGCAGGCCGCGCCAACGGATTGATGAGGGTTTAAGACGAATTTGAATGATCTTGTTTGAATTTCTCCTATTCCTCTGCAAATCAAGGTTACAACAAAGAGAAAGAGGAAGTTTGGTAGCTTTTTTTCTTCTCCAAATGCCACACGGCGCTCTCTCGTTGGTTGAAGGCAGAGTTGAAAAGTCAAAGACATAAGTTTGATTCTCATTGGCTATTGGCAAAAGCAATTCCTCCAAACAAAGCCAAGATAAAAGCCACGGTGGACCACTTGTTGAGTTATAAGTGGAAGTGAATAATTTTTTTCTCTTTTCTTTTTTGAATTAACTTATAATGAGGTTAAATAACAAATAACAATAAATCTAATTGAAATACTAAATTAAATAATTAGAAACATAAACTAAATTAACAATTAATTTAATTAATTAAACTAATAATTTTGCACAATTAAATTAAATTGAGATTTAATTAAATTAATAAAGAAAGGACAATTTAAATATAAATAAAAATAAAAATAAGCCATATTGAAATTAAATTAAAATAAAAACAAATGAAAATATATTAAATTTAAATATAGAGAAAAATAAATAAAAAACACCAACTAGCAGAAAAATGAGGGTAAAATTTGGGGTGTAACACCTACTATGCTAAAAGACTGCATTGAATTCGCCAAGGGTTGCCAAGAGTGTCAAGTTCATGCTGGCATACATCATATCCCTGCAAGCGAGTTGCATTCCATAGTCAAACCATGGCCTTTTAGAGGTTAGGCTTTGGATTTAATCGGAGAGATTTGACCTGCATCCTCAAAGAATCAGAGATACATTTTGGTAGGAATTGACTACTTTACAAAGTGGATTGAAGCGATACCATTTACAAATGTAGATCAAGAAGATGTGATCGAATTCATCCAAAGATACATCATTTATAGGTTTGGAATCCCAGAAACGATTACGATAGATCAAGGATCAGTGTTTACTGGTCGAAAAATGCAGGAGTTGGCAAAAGAGATGGGTTTCAAACTCTTAACCTCTACACCTTATTATGCTCAGGCTATCGGTCAAGTCGAAGCAACTAATAAAGTGGTGATTGGTTTGATCAAGAAACATGTGGGAAAGAAGCCTAGAAATTGGCATAGGACATTGGACCAGATCCTCTGGGCATGTCGAACCTCTCCCAAGGAAGAAACCAACACTACTCCTTTTCGATTAACTTTTGGTCGCGATACAGTGTTACCTGTTGAGATCTATCTCCAATCGACTAAGATTCAGAGACATCATGAAATTCCTTCTGAGCTTTATTGGAATATGATGTTAGACGAACTGGTAGATTTGGACGAAGAAAGACTTAAAGCTTTAGAACTTTTCAAGAGACAAAAGAAAAGAGTGGAGAAGTCTTATAATAAAAAGGTTAGAATCAAGACCTTTTTCCCTGGAGATTTAGTTTGGAAGGTAATCCTGCCTATGGATCGAAAGGTTAGAGCCTTGGGCAAATGGTCCCCAAAATGGGAGGGCCCGTTTCAAATTACGCAAGTATTTTCTAATGGAGCCTATGAAGTTGAAGAATTAAATGAGGATAAAAGAATCTTGAAAGTAAATGGCAAGTATTTGAAAAAATATAAACCAGCACTTTAAGAAATTAAAATTGTTAGAGAGTAATTCGACGTGACAAGGGCAAAGCCAATAATGGTATTTATGAATGCCAAAATGGCTTGAAAGTCATTACATATAAAAGCCTCAAAGGGCCATGGAGCATCAAATAAAAAATTACAAAGAAAGTAACAAGCTAAAAGGGGAGATTCTCCTTCATCTTCAAGTACTTCGACTTCTGGAGGTTAAGACGCTTTTCACATAAGGCCTTGTCAGATTTTAAGTGTGCAACTTCCTTCTCCAGTTGTTGAGATTTCTCGGCAAAAGCGATGGCATTTTCAAGCTCTTTCGACGCGCCAGAGTCATCAAAGGCAGACAACTCAGCGTTGCGCTTTTTGGCCTTTGAGATCTTGGCTTGAAGCTTCTTGATCTTTCGCTCCCAGGAAGCAATGTTTTGTTCATTGGAGGTGATCTCTTGCTTCTTCTTCTCTTTGGTTTCCTCTAATTCTGCTACCTTATTCTCGGAGTCAGTGGCAGAGGCCCAAACAGCAGCCTCGCTACCAGATTTTGTTGAAATTGCATTTTCAGTTTGGGCAAGCGTTTGAGGTCACCGTGGACTTGGTCAATCATAGTGTCAAGCTCTAGGATGACGTTGGCAGATTCTGGAGAAATAGCGTGAATGTCAACTTGTTGAAGGAGATTTGTCAGGGAGATATGAGTGACATCATCCATCTGTAAGAGTGTGAAAAGGTCACCCTTAAAGATCTTATTTTTGATCTTTAGAAGGATATTATCCTCAAGTTTGCTCGAAGGCTGATCCCCAGAGGTAGTCGAAGCACTGGGAGTTTTATCAGATGAGCTTCCTCGACGGCCAAGAAGGATCTTTATGTATTGTCGAGGATTGCTAGTCTTCAAGGCATCCAGCTCTTTTTCAGAAAGGCCTGCTCCATACACAGGTGAGGTGGCCTTGCCTTCAGTAGCGGCGGTAGTGGCTGGGGTGGTAGTAGCTTCGACATGGGTTGGCTCGTTGATAGGTCCTTTGTTAGCCTTCTCCTCCTTACCTTTGTCCTCCCCCTCTTCATCTTCGTCCATTTTGTCATCATCATTTTCATCACTTTGGCCATTAAGTTCAGATTGGTGCATGGTCTCATCATCACTTCTTCCATCTCTTCCCCTCCTTCTGGATTAACGTTGGCAGCCCCAATGGGTTCGTCTATTGGAAATCCCTCTTCATCGACCAAGGGTGTATCTTCGTTCATGGCAGCAGCTTTTGGATTTTCTGTGTCAGGATCCTACTGAACATCGTCTGCCTCATGGTCGAAGCCATCTATTTTAGACTGCTGGGTAACAGTCTTTGCTGGCGAAGGGGGAGCTGTTTCAAAACCAGGTTTGTTAATTTCACCTAGTGAACTCATTCCAGAGCCCAAGTCAGAAGTGGGATGGTATGTGGGCTCACCTTGGCTATTTAGGAGAGTGATGGGAGAAGGAGGATTATCCACCGGTGGTTTCGAACCACTATCATCAGCCTAAATTAAGTCGAAGCAAGTCAGATCAAAGGGAAACAAGGTAAATAAGTTGTTATTTAAAGAGAAAATATGACAAGTTACCTTGACACCTTCAGCATCAGGGCTAGAGTTATTGCTTTCAGCATGACCTGCAGTTGGTCTCGAGGCAGCTCCAGAGGAGGCTTCTGCAACTCTCGTACTAGTGGTCTTTTTGGGGACTTTAGCTGTTGCAGGCTCAGGTTGGCCACTAGCAGCACTGGATTCTTGGTTTGGTTTCTTCCTCTTCTTGAGTTTCAAGTCTTCAGGAGGAGATTGGTCCTCATCCTCTGAATCAAATATAATTTGGCAGTGCCCCTCTTTGACTTCCTTTGAGGTGTCGGAGGCGGTTTGCGAGAAGCCTGAAATGACGAGAAGCGTTAAAGGAAGAAGGAGTAACCAGCAAAAGGAAAAAGGTGTGGGATGTACCTTGCTGCCTTCACCTTTGGCTTCGACCGGTTGCTGAGGTGTGTTCCATTTGGGTATAGCTGCAAAACAAACCAAGTTACCACAAGTCAGTAATGATAAAGTTCGAATTAAAGAACATATAATTGGAAAATCCAAACCTTCATGTATTTTGGATTCGATGCGAACATCTTCGATACCGACATGAAGTTGTCCTTTGAAACTGTCTAGCGTACGCTTAGTCGGAACCACCCGCTGAGCTTTGGGTTTTGACTGCTGGCGAAGGATCTTTATAGAATCCCCACAGATGAACCAATCTAGAAATGGAGGGGCAAGTGTAACGCCCCAGTTTTTGGTTAGATTTATTTAATCGAGTCGATTTAATTATTTTTATTATTATATTATTTTATTCTTGACTTTTATTTGGCCATATATTATTTTTCATCGTTGTTATGTTTTATCGCGTTTTGGGAGCGTTTGCGAGATATTTGGGTGTAGGGGTATTTTGGTCTTTTTGCTTGGTTATTTTTCATAAAATAGAAAATAGAGGTTAGAAAGAGAGAAAAGAAAGAGAAAGAAAAAGAGAAAAGAGAAAGGAAGAGAAGGGAAAGAAAGAGAGAAGAGGAGAAAGAGGAAAATCGAGGAAACCTCCGTTTCAATCGCGATTAATCGGGTAAGGGTGAGAAGTTTCGATTATATCTTGCTTGTATATGAATATGTATGTGTATGTTTGAAGTCTATTTGTCTTTCCATAGTTTACAATTCTAGGTTGGAAATGAGAAAAATGATTGGGAATCGATGTTTTTGCTGTTGGAATGTGATATAAATGTTGTAGGATACTTGTTGTTATGATTGTGGTATGTTTTAGTGGTTATGTTATGGTTTGGAAGAGATCTTGGTTGAAGAAATATGGTTTTTGGACCCATAACAGCGCTGCAGAATTTCTGAGTTTTCCTGGGTTCGCCTAGAGAACCTGGGGCGAAGCGAAAGCGAATGATGTTAGAGGGTTCACCTAGCGAGCCCGTCAACGAAGGTCAGGGAATGTTCGCTAACGTTGTCCGCCTAGCGAACTTTGTATCTTTTCAGTTATGTTTGTTGCTGCCTTGGTTCTCTCAGGGATTCGCGAAGCGAACGGAAAGGCAAAGGTTCGCCAAGGAGTTCGCCTAGCGAACTTTGTATCTGTTTTGGTCTAATTGTGGTTTCGCCTGGACATTCGCCTAGCGAAGGTGGTAGCGAATGCTCGCTAGAAGGTTCGCCTAGCGAACATGATAGTTTGTGCAATTTTGTTTCCTTCATAACTTTTGATCTGTAGCTCGGATCGAGGCGCGGTCGGATGCATTGGTAAGCTAATGAAATGTTCTTTCTTATAAAATATGGTTTTGAGATTAATGGCCGATTTAATTGTGTCGAGACTTTGGAAATGTGTCATTTTGTCGACTTTTACTGTCGTAATTGTGTGTGATTGGTGTGTTATCATGCAATATGTTTTGATATATATATCGTATGACTTATGTGATGTTATACGATGTGAATGCATGTGATGAAATGTTGTGATGATGGTTTGTGGCCTAAGGGCAAGAAAATGCATTGTGTTGTGTTTGATTGTATATGCATGATTATGGATGTGTATATGTGTGCATTTGAATGTCATGAGTCATTGTATGCCAAGCATCATGATATGCATTCTTGTGATGTCGTGTGCCCTAGTGAGTGTGAACGACGAAACGGTTCCAGAGGGAATCCGCTATAACATCGTGTGCCTTATACAAAGAGGATCTAAAGCGATCGGATCGTGAGCCTTATACCGAGAAGACCTAAAGCGATCCATAAACGTCGTGAGCCTTATACCAAGAGGACCTAAAGTGACGGGGAACATCGTTTGCCCGACGGGGAGTTACACTAAGTAACAAGCGATGATTCTAATAGTTCCTGAGTGAACTAATGATGAGAATGATGGATGGAACGGTACCACATTGCATTTGCATAGAGTTGTTGTGCCGGTCTCTTTGCATTTGCATAAATCATGAATGGATTGATTATGTGTGGAAAATCATGAATGGATTGATTTTGTGTGGAATTGATGAGTTGATATGTGTATATGTTGGTGATAAATGTATTGTGCATGATTGATATGCCTTTGTGATGGATGTGTGAGATATGATTTGTGGTGTTTTGTATTTGAATTATGGTGTAAGTTGTGGTGAGAATGTTTTACATGTGTATTTTGTGTCATTATATATTTGTATGCAACTATATTATAATTGTGTTTCTCACCCTTCTGCTGTGGTTTGTTGCTCTATGAGGCAATTCCAGATTTATAGTCTTGGAGGCTTTTGTGAAGATCAGTTCTCCATCCGTTTGTCAGTCTGTCTGCTCTGATACGTAACACGGGAGTCGGGGAACGCTTTTGTTATATATGTATACATTTGTTGGATGTATTTTGTATTAACTTTGTATGAATATTTTGATGTTATAAAACCATTTATTTGTAAAACAAGTCAGTTATGGATCTTTCCGCTTTATTCCATAATTGAACTTTCCTTTTGTATGGAAAAAGTTTCCCTTTTAGGTTATTCCATTTTGTGTTATGTATCAAAATTTATGAGCAGGGATTGTGTTTTCTTTCTATTGATGTGGCATCCTTGTTTCTGTCGGAAAAATAAATTTTTACTTACAATGATTTAGCTATGTATTATTTATTCGCGATGGGAATTGGGGTGTTATATTAGTAGTATCAGAGCAGGTCGGTCCGTCTGGTCATGTTGTTGAGTCAGTTGGTGTGACAGTTGAATACTGTCGATGTTGTTTGTCCCTTTGTATGTGATATGTGTGTGAAACACTGTCAGTACTTTCTGGTTTTTCTAATCCTTTGTCTTCAGGTGTGAAAATGAGATAAGTGGGGGAGAAGCTGGTGCTTCTCCAAGTTGCTTCAGTTGTGGAGCGTTGGTTGCAAGAGTGTAAGTGTTACTTGGACAGTGTTGTTCTCGATTTCGGAGGGAATGCGGAGGTAAGGTTTATGTCGACTAAGGATTTGTGCTTTAGGTAGTTTTGTGCTCAGGATGTAAGGAATGCTATTATAGTTTGGTAAAGACGGTTTATGCCCCATCATGATTGTCGGCTGTCTATTGACAAATTGAGGAACTGATCACCCTTAATCTCTTGTTGATAGTAGACGGGAATTATGTTGGATGGAATAGACGTGTCTTTCAGGCTTTGATAGTGTGTGAAATGAATTGTTTGGAATTAAGAAAATGATTACAGATTGTTTTGTTGAGTCGACGAAGATTCTTATATCGGAAGATGAGGCGGATTCGAGGTTTTTGTATGTTGGTCAAGTTGGGAAGTCATTGAGAGAGAATGATTGGGTTTTATTTAAGGGACGCTTCTCAGAGATTAGAGACTGAACTCAAAATTGGACGAAGGTGAGGATTTGAGGTTTATATCTGCTAAGTGAGTAGGAAACTCTCAGGGGATGAGACTAAGATGTTTGTTATGTTTGTGATAATAGTGTTCTGGAATTGGTAGAAAGGCCACAGTGATGGGCTGCCAGTTGTGCGTGATTCCAGATGTGTTTCAGGATGGAATATTGGATGTTAGCGTTAGAATTACTCAGATTGAAAGAGCGGTTGGAAGATTTACTAGAAATGGGATTTGTGAGACCAAGTGTGTCGCTTAGGAAAGCTCCAGTGTTGTTAGTAACAAAAAGGATGGATGACTGAGGGGAATAACAAGCATGATGTGTATGATGGTATTGAGACTATGGAAAGTGAAACTTAGAGTTTTGGTGAGTTTTGGAGTTTTTAAAGTTTTAGGGCATTAACGAAAATTTTGAGAAAACCCTTAGGTGTGGATGTAATATTTGAGAGTTCTTTTTGGTTGGTGGTTGCTACATGTTGGGATTTATGGAGTTTGGACTGTTAAGCGAAGAAATTGTGTATGGATTACTAACAGTTGAATAAGGTAACGATTGAGAATAAGTGTCCACTTTCATGAATAGATAACTGAATTGGTTTGGAATGTTGGATAAGAATGGTGAATTGTGTGAGTTGAGGCTTTGATCGATTTAATGTGACTGGTTATGTTTGTTATCGTCGGGATAGGCTGTTATTTACTCGGTTAAGCTTGTATGTGAGTAACTAGTTACCCAATGAAATTTTTTGCAAAACTTTAAGAATTTATATCTTTTGGAATTTGGTTGGGCATTACAAGGTGCAGTGATGTTGTTCGGTGAGAGTAATGCGTCTGGAATGTTGGTGGAGTATATGAATCGTATCTTCCATATTTAATTATATTAGTTCGTGGTGGTTTTGATTGAGGATATTCGGACCTGTTATAAACTCAGAGAAAGGACAGGTAGAGTGTTTGAGAATTGAATTACAAGTGTTGAAAAGGGGCGAAGTTTTATGCTAAGTTATTCGAGTGAGAATTTTGGTTGAAAAAGGTTAGTTTTCTTGGATATGTGATTTCTGATGATGGTATTGTTATGGATCCATCGGCAGTAGATGTAGTTTGACAATGAGAGGCTCCGAAGTCGGTTAAGGATATTAGAATATTTTTGGACTTTAGTTGGTTATTACCGGAGGTTATGGAAGGCTTTTCCAAGTTGGCGTTTTCGTTACTCCAGTTGACTTGCAAAAGGTAAGTCGTTTGCTTTGGATGTTCGTTGTGAGGAAAGTTTGAGAGGGTTAAAGTAGGGTTTGTCTACGACTTCAATTTTGATTCTGCCTGATCCTAATAAACTGTTTTTGGAATATTGGGATGCGTCCTTGATGAGTGTAGTTAGTGTGTTAATGCGAGATGGTAAAGTCGTGGCTTATGCTTTACGACAATTGAGGACTCATGATTTCAAGATGGTTGCGGTTACTTTTGTGTTGAGAATTTGGAGGTATTATCTTTATGGTTCTAGGTTCGAAGTGTTTAGTAATCACAAGAGTGTAGAGTACTTGTTTGGTCTGAAGGAATAGAGTATGAGACAACGAGGAGGGTTGGAATTCGTGATGAGTTATGAATTTGGCTTGGATTATCCTTCGGGAAGAGCTAATGTCGTGCGTGATGAGTTAAGTCGATAGTCCTTGCATATGGTTGTTTTGATGGTCAGAGAATTAAAATTATTTGAGCAATTCCGAGACTTGTGTCTGGTGTATGAGATAACACAGGAGAGTGTGAAGTTGGGAATATTAAAGTGAACAGTGATTTTTGGCAGAAATGAGAAAGAGTTAGCACTACTACGAAAACCCCATTTAACGACGCCAGGTTTACCACGGTTTCGTATCCCACCGTTGTATAAGGACTAAAAATTTATAACGCCATGTTTAACGACAGTTGTATTACATAACCGTTGTAATACAAGCTGTGTAACAAGCTTCGATTCCTAGCTACTATATTTTTTTTTCCATATTTTTACATTTTAACACGCTTGTATTAGAAGATCGTTCTAATACATGTATCACGCTTCGATTCATAGCAATGTATTTTTTGTCATATTTTTAGATTTTAAACATGTATTAATTTTTTAAACATGTCTAACGCCATGTAATGTATGATGTATATTCCCAGCAATGTATTCTTTAGTATTTTTAAGTGCAATAGAGTATATATATAACTTAAAAAATAAAACTGTAAGACATGAACATATATAGAGATAATTTTTTTTAATATTCCATTGAGAGTACATTGATAAACATATTACATATCAAGATCATTGTCAGAGCCCATACCATAAAATGCATCTTCATAATCTAGACATCTCTCCTCACTCCCCTCATCGGAATCATAATATGCAGGCCTCCTTTTCTTCTTTATCTTCTTCTTCTTCGGCTTCTTCTTCATCTTCTTCTTATCCTTCCTTACCCTTAAGGCATCCCTGAAGTTGACAGTTGCTGGTTGGACGACCTCCTGGATTGGCGCCTGACGTTCCTCATTGAGGTTTCTAGGATTCTCATTTGTTGAACTCATTGTTATGAAGAATATATTATTTAGATATGTAAAATTGTCTATTTATAGATGAGGTTGAAGATGAAAAGACTGATAGTTTAATGCTTGTAATGATGATAACTTGTAAACCGTTCATATTCTGGAACGATATTTTCTTGTAAACCGTTCATATGTTGGGAAGTGCAATGGTTAATAATATTACGACGGTTATAAGTAATGACCGTAGCGATATCACTTATAATCCATGCGTAATTTTAGGAAAATGTTGTTGCCTGGTGTCGAACCTTGTACCACGTATAAGGGGTATCACTACGGTTATTATAACTAACCGTTGTGATATTATTAAATTAATATATAATCTATCATTACAGTTATTTAAGAAAACCGTTGTGAAAAATTTACCTATATAAGGGAATTAACTTTTCCTTTTTGACAGTCGCGCCGTTTCCTTCACAGCAAAACCCTAGCACCCAAACTTCATCTTTTTTTAGAATCTGCGAGAAGAAATACAAGAAGTATGAAGCTTTTGATTTAAGCTTCTTCCTCCTTGTAGTTCTTCTTGCAGAATCTAAAACTAGATGAACATGGTGATGATGCTGGCGGTAGCAAGCGTAATGTACATATTGTTTATGGAAAATAAGGTAGTCTTCCACTTCAATCTTTTTGTTAAATAGTACTCATTATCTCGTTTGCTTCATGATGTTTTTGTTGATTGTTCTCTTTTTGCGCAGATTCGACTTCAATGCTTCACAAGCAAGGTGAACTTCATTGTTATGGTACAGTCCCACTTCTTAGCGTTTTCTTTCAACTTTTACTTGTTTTGTTTTGAATACTAACTAATTTTCTTCATTGCTTCCCACTTCTTAGGGTTTGTTTCTAATTTTGCTTGTTTTGTTTTGAATAATAACTAATTTTCTTCATTGCTTTCCCACTTCTTAGGTTTGTTTCACATGGTGATGATGATGGTGATACATATATATATGAATTCATTCTAATAAGGTACATATATATGAATTCATTCTGATATTGTACATATGAAATTTAGTTTATTATTCTGATATTGTACATATGAAATTTAGTTTATTATATACTATGTATATTGTTTGTTTTACTATCCTTTTAATGAAAATGCAATCTGTTAAATTGGTATCGAAACTTATAATCTGAAAATTAAGATGTATTTGAAAACCAACCATTATCATGTCAATGTTTTTCGAATCGCATCCATTTCATTCAGCACATTGAATGTTCCTTAACGCATAATATACGATTCAACGCTATGATTCCTTCTACACATCGATATCTTTTATATTATATAGTTTACCTATTCATCGCCAAAAATCATCGTGGTTTTTATGATAATGATTGTTATGATGATAAAATCGCGATGATTTTGGTCGATGGAGAGGTAAACTATATAATTAAAAATATCGATGAGTAGAGTGAATCAGTCCATTGAATCGTATATTATGTGTTAAGGAACATAAAATGTGCGGAATGAAATGGATGCAATTCGAAAAACAGTGGTGTGTTTAAGTTGGTTTTCAAGAATATTTTAATTTTCAGATTATATATTTCCTTACCAATTTAATGGTTGTAATTCTTTAACTATGTGTATGGTAAAACAGGCAATATACATTTGTATATAATAAACTAAGGGTACATGTAACAACGGTTGAAACTAATATCCGTTGTGATTGATAATATATTTCACAACGGTTGAAACTAATATCCGTTGTGATTAATAATATATTTCACAACGGTTGATACAACTAACCGTTGCAATATATAGCGCGTTTTCCAGAATACAACAACGGTTTCCAGACCGTTGTAGAAACATCGAAGATACAACAACAATCTACATAACAACGCCTTCGCCCGCGTCATTATATGTCATTCCCAACCGTTGTTAAATGGGTTTTTCGTAGTAGTGTAGACTTTGGACGTGAGATTGGTAGACTCGATGGTTTTGAGTAATCAGAGTGCGCAGCGGAAGCGTGATATGGCACATTTTGTAATTGCGGGTGGGACTTGTAAGAGTTCATAGGTTGAACATTGGAAACATGTTGGAATGATGAGACCATTGGATGTTTCAGAATGGAAGTGTTAAGTGAAAGGTTTAAATATTATTCTTGGGCTACTATGTAGATGAATGTTTTGGTTATATGTTCGATTGGTGAATCGTAGCATTGTTGTAATAGGTTGTGTGACAAGGATGTTGGTATTATGGTTATGTATAGGTTGTTGAATGATGTTGGGTCGTGGAGCTTTATGTTCTTGTTTATGTTGTTGCCTCGTTTCCATCGTGATGGTCCGAGTGCGAGTAGTTAATTCCTGTGTGTGTTCGTAGCTTGGGTATTCTTCGAGTCGTGAGTTAGTCGTCGAGTGCATTGTATGGGCTTTGCATCTTGTCGTTGTTGTTGTCGTTGTTGTTGTGTCGTTGTTGTAGTTGTGGTTAGCGAGGTGGTTTGTCAGTTTGTGTTACTCGTGGTGTTGCTTTTTGTTGGCATGAGAGTGGGTTAGTCGGATGCGAGAGTCGTATCCGGAGTCGTTCGTCTCAGTTATATTTTCGAGGACGAAAATGTCTAAGTGGGGGAGAGTTGTAACGCCCCAGTTTTTGGTTAGATTTATTTAATCGAGTCGATTTAATTATTTTTATTATTATATTATTTTATTCTTGACTTTTATTTGGCCATATATTATTTTTCATCGTTGTTATGTTTTATCGCGTTTTGGGAGCATTTGCGAGATATTTGGGTGTAGGGGTATTTTGGTCTTTTTGCTTGGTTATTTTTCATAAAATAGAAAATAGAGGTTAGAAAGAGAGAAAAGAAAGAGAAAGAAAAAGAGAAGAGAGAAAGGAAGAGAAGGGAAATAAATAGAGAAGAAGAGAAAGAGGAAAATCGAGGAAACCTCCGTTTCAATCGCGATTAATCGGGTAAGGGTGAGAAGTTTCGATTATATCTCGCTTGTATATGAATATGTATGTGTATGTTTGAAGTCTATTTGTCTTTCCATAGTTTACAATTCTAGGTTGGAAATGAGAAAAATGATTGGGAATCGATGTTTTCGCGGTTGGAATGTGATATAAATGTTGTAAGATACTTGTTGTTATGATTGTGGTATGTTTTAGTGGTTATGTTATGGTTTGGAAGAGATCTTGGTTGAAGAAATATGGTTTTTGGACCCATAACAACGCTGCAGAATTTCTGAGTTTTCCTTGGTTCGCCTAGCGAACATGGGGCGAAGCGAAAGCGAATGATTTTCGAGGGTTCGCCTAGCGAGCCCGTCAGCGAAGGTCAGCGAATGTTCGCTAACGTTGTTCGCCTAGTGAACTTTGTATCTTTTCAGTTATGTTTGTTGCTGCCTTGGTTCGCCTAGGGATTCGCGAAGCGAACGGCAATGCGAAGGTTCGCCAAGGAGTTTGCCTAGCGAACTTTGTGTCTGTTTTGGTCTGATTGTGGTTTCTCCTGGACATTCGCCTAGCGAAGGTGGTAGCGAATGCTTGCTAGAAGGTTCGCCTAGCGAACATGACAGTTTGTGCAGTTTTGTTTCCGTCATAACTTTTGATCTGTAGCTCGAATCTAGGCACGGTCGGATGCGTTGGTAAGCTATTGAAATGTTCTTTCTTATAAAATATGGTTTTGAGATTAGTGGCCGATTTAATTGTGTCGAGACTTTGGAAATGTGTCGTTTTGTCGATTTTTACCGTCGTAATTGTGTGCGATTGGTGTGTTATCATGCAATATGTTTTGATATATATATCGTATGACTTGTGTGATGTTATAAGATGTGAATGTATGTGATGAAATGTTGTGATGATGGTTCGTGGCCTAAGGTCAAGAAAATGCATTGTGTTGTGTTTGATTGTATATGCATGATTATGGATGTGTATATGTGTGCTTTTGAATGTCATGAGTCATTGTATGCCAAGCATCATGATATGCATTCTTGTGATGTCGTGTGCCCTAGTGGGCGTGAGCGACGAAACAGTTTCAGAGGGAATCCGCTATAACATCGTGTGCCTTATACAAAGAGGACCTAAATCGATGATTATAGACGATCGTGTGCCTTATACAAAGAGGACCTAAAGCGATCAGATCGTGAGACTTATACAGAGAGGACCTAAAGCGTTCCATAAATGTCGTGAGCCTTATACCAAGAGGACCTAAAGCGACGGGGAACATCGTTTGCCCGACGGGGAGTTACACTAAGTAACAAGCGATGATTCCAATAGTTCCTGAGTGAACTAATGATGAGAATGATGGATGGAACGGTACCGCATTGCATTTGCATAGAGTCGTTGTGAATGGATTGATTATGTGTGGAAAATCATGAATGGATTGATTTTGTGTGGAATTGTGAATGGAATTGATGAGTTGATATGTGTATATGTTGGTGAGAAATGTATTGTTCATGATTGATATACCTTTGTGATGGATGTGTGAGATATGATTTGTGGTGTTTTGTATTTGAATTATGGTGTAAGTTGTGGTGAGAATGTTTTACATGTGTATTTTGTGTCATTATATATTTGTATGCAACTATATTATAATTGTGTTTCTCACCCTTCTGCTGTGGTTTGTTGCTCTATGAGGCAATTGCAGATTTGTAGTCTTGGAGGCTTTTGTGAAGATTAGTTCTCCATCCGTTTGTCAGTCAGTCTGCTCTGATACGTAACACGGGAGTCGGGAAACGCTTTTGTTATATATGTATACATTTGTTGGATGTATTTTGTATTAACTTTGTATGAATATTTTGATGTTATAAAACCATTTATTTGTAAAACAAGTCAGTTATGGATCTTTCCGCTTTATTCCATAATTGAACTTTCCTTTTGTATGGAAAAAGTTTCCCTTTGAGGTTATTCCATTTTGTGTTATGTATCAAAATTTATGAGCAGGGATTGTGTTTTCTTTCTATTGATGTGGCTACCTTGTTTCTGTCGGAAAAATAAATTTTTACTTACTCTGATTTAGTTATGTATTATTTATTCGCGATGGGAATTGGGGTGTTACAGCAAGAGCCACTCCAAAATCGGCTGATGGCAGTCGAGGAGTCTTTGGAGGAAATAGTGCGAAAGCCACTTCATAGCGTTTCTCAGGAGGAACGTATGAAGGGAGTTTCAAACTCTCCATTTTCTTTAAAAAAATTCTCCTTTAGCGTAACCGCAGCTTCACGAACGATTCGACTAATATCATTTGGTCGATAAATAGTTTCAAAGTACTTCTAGAAGGCTTGAATCTCCGTAATGTGAGTGGATATACCTTTCTTGATCTTCTCCTGCACATCAACAAAAGCTTGGTGAATCAACTGAGCGAAGCTGGAGACATCAAGAAACTCTGTAGAATAATGTTTTGACCACAAGTCGTGGAACTCTTGGGTGCAGAGATAAGAAGGTTCAAAGTAGACGGGAGTTAGGAGTGATCGATGAGCATGTGGAGCAAGGTGTGTCGAACTCTCTATGGCATCGTAGATAGTGTTGGGAAGGATAACGTGGACTTTCTTCTCATACAGGCACTTGGGTAGAGTCTGGACTAAACCAAATTATCGAGAGACAAGATTTGGTTGATAGGCCATCAGAGAGGTTTGGCCCTTTAGCAAGTTGAGTCGATGAACGATAAGTCGAGGGATCAGGAATGCCTCCCAGACACGCTACGATTCTTCTTCATGTTTTTTGAACGAAGGAGGAAAGGGCTTGGCAAACCATTCAGGGCCATATTTTCATTCAGCAAAGGGCGCCATCCTTGGTGTGAATTCATAGCGCTTGGCAAACATTTTTATGAAGCCAGAGAAGGATGCCCTAAGTGTCTGCCCTTCTTCTTTTGGGGTCAGTTGCACCAGTCGAACCCATTCGACTCCTCTCTCTTTAATCTCCGCAGCGTCTTCGTCCACAGACCCTTTGTTGGGGAGGCTGGCTGCAAAAGTGGCATTAAGCCAAAGCTGAAGTAGCCAAAAGGGTCCTGATAGCAGGAGGTTCCCGTTGCTCTCTTGGTCTTTCAGACGACCAGCACCTTCACTCAAAGACTCGAACAGACTGGCCAATATCATTTCGCTTAGGCAGATGCCTCGATTAAGGTGCAATTAATTGGCTAGGGTTAGATATTTTCTTGCCACCTGCAAGGATTTGGTACAGAATACACAGCGAGAAAGCCACATAGCCAGGAATGTTATGCGCTCTTTGTCTTCGACTGTGTCGGTTTGCTTGTCGTGGTAATGGTTCATGAAATGAGTATAAGTGTGTTTAGTGGTGGCGAATCCTATAGTGTCCAGAGCATCTATTTAAGGGTTGTAAACTAACCCATGTGGTCTTAGCCATGTGATAGCGGCTATGTCGAAGAGTGTGGGTGTCATCATCCCACAAGGGAGGTGGAAAGTATAATGGGTACTATCCCAAAAATACAAAGATGATGCTAACAAAGTTGGACAATAAGCGGGACTTATCTTCGACGTCATGATCAGGTCGTAGATTCCTAAGCTCTTCCAAGTTTCTGCTTTCACTTTCTCTAACTTGGTCAACCAGTTCAAATAGAGGTCAGAATCCTTAAAATACGGGGTTGCCCTAAATAGCCTAGACCCATCATTCAGATACTTCAAATCTATGTTCTTTAGGGCTACATTGTCATGGGGTTCAGATGTTACTCTACCTTTGTCTTTCTGCCCTAAAGATATGGTTTTACGATATGATGGAAAGAAGTCACTAATGGATGTATAATCTGTATCTAAAGAAGATAAGGGACCGGATAAAGCTAATGGTTTCCCAGAAACAGTAATAGCAATCAGTACCTGGGATTCGTAGATATGTCTTTTCTCCTCCTTGAGAGGCTCATGGATGAATTGCTGATTCTTTACCACCTTGGGTCCATTCAATGTAGCGAATGAAGGAAGTAGTGGTACGCTCTTTTGACCTTTGAGCTTCTGGTTTTTCTTTGGGTCTTGAGTGGTAGCAGTTGAAGAAGCCATTGGTGAAAATTTGAGGAAAATGGGTTTGTTGGAGGTGAAGGGTTGAACGTTTTGAAGAGAGGAGAAAGTGCACAGTGGATACTTTGGAGTTGGAAAAAATGAAAATAGTTTCTAAAGAGACTATTTATATAATGTTTTGGAAACACTAAAAGGTCACTAATCATCATTAAGGAGCTAGAGCTAGTGGGACACGTGTCATCCCAGGAGGCAAAGCAGGGGCGGTGACAGTTGCTACCTATGTCCACGATCTCCTAGACTCTAGGAGAGGTT
This sequence comes from Lathyrus tuberosus, assembly GCA_022829125.1. NCBI lineage: Eukaryota > Viridiplantae > Streptophyta > Magnoliopsida > Fabales > Fabaceae > Lathyrus > Lathyrus tuberosus. The sequence goes on along the minus strand of JALAZF010000012.1, from coordinate 16,995,474 downwards.
ATGATGGTTTGGGTTCTGATGTGATTTTCGAGGAGACGTTTTAGTCATAATCATAATTGGCTATGACGTCATAGATTTGATTGAAAAGAAACTGAATAGTTTCTTGAGACGTGGGTTAGTCAGTTTTTGATGGACACTTATGCATGGTCGAAAGATGGCGTCGAATGGACACTATCAAAAAATGCCCTTTTTCTTCAGTGTTGTCGAAAAAGACATTTTTGGGGGGCAATTTGTTAGCTCATAAATTCGACGCCTATGTGAATTTGGAAGTATTGATGGGAATATTAAACTCTTGAAGAGGTTTTATGAGGCTTTCGACGGGATCTGTGTGATAGGGTTTCAGTCGAAGATGTTCACAAGAAAAGTGGATGCTTTTGGGGACTTAGAAAACATTTCTAAGAGTTGAAGAGGTTACCTTCGACCGACAACACTGATAGTGTCTGACGTTGGGAAATTCAAATTCAAATAAAGGAGGAAGTAGTTACTTTGATTCGCTCTTGAAGAAATACAAATGGCGTGTATCCAAGCAATGGAAGCATGCAATGCGACACTTGTCATTAGTTGATTATTTCAGGTAGTTTATAGCAGTTAGTTTTAGTAGTATAAATAAGGATTCTAGCAATAGGATTCGGGGTGTGATATTCACTTTGTACAAGTAACTCCAAATTTACTCAAAGTATCCGCGTGTTGAGAAAAGAGTCTTGTGAGAATGTACGTGATGTAAACACCATCTATCTTTCAATGCAATTTACTTCAATCTTTCGTTAAGTTTTTATCTTCTATTTAACGCAAGTTATGTTTCTGCACTTTCTACATTTTCAACCTTTACTGCACCCCTTCGATCTTTTCTTTTACATTTTCAGCCTTTTAACTTAACATTTTTAAAACGTTGTGTAAATTGTATTTTCAACAAACTTTTCTTTATGAGTCCCGTCGAAGAGTTTATTTCTTTAGAATTTACCTTAGATTGATTGTTAGCACATGTCCTAGGATCAATCTGATCGATCCGTGAGTCACCAAAGTTAGATTTGGAAGATCAGCGGTTGTTTACCAATTTTCACGGTAAACACAAGTATAAGCCACAACTCAATACTTAAACACTTGGTGAAAGAAATTATAAATCCAATCACCATTAAGACAATATTAAAGAATTCAAATTAGTCTTCAATCTTCAAAAATGTAATGAATAAGTGACCAGAACAAGTAGCACAAAGTCTTCAAACAATATTATGCTTTAATACTTCTAGGAAGCAACATTTATTTCAAAACACAACATAATTGTTTAGACTTTCATTCCAAAATTTTTAGGCAACAACATCCCTTCAAATCAACAATTTACATTGTAAAGTGTTACAACACTAATAAAGAAAACCAGGCATCACACATCCAATATCTTATTTGCCATAATTTTGACTAAAGCTGAAACTTGCAGAATTTAAAGTATCCATAAGACACCAAACCATTTGAACAATTTTCTCGATCGTAACTCTTGGCACAACATTCTTGTCAAGATCTTGAAACATCAAAGAATCAAATTCTGAAATATGGAACCAAAAAATGATTCCATGTATTGTATCTAGATGATCGATGCGATCAATAATGGAGAAGGAAAAAAATGAGAAAAAGGATTTTCTCCACAAAAATGCAGCAGATTATCTCTCTTTTAAGGTGTAAACCATGTTAAGATTCTGAATAAAATCTAAAAAACCGGTAGAAAAGAGAAAATACGAAAAAGTGTAATAGTTTATATTGATCAAAGTGAAAGCTTCCTCCATGAAAGTGATACAACGAGACTTATATAGACTTAGTGTATAACTAACTCTCAGTTAGTGTAACTAATTTGTAACTAACTTGCAATTAATAACTAACTCTCATATAGTGCAATTAGTATGTAACTAATTTGTAAGTAATGTTAATATCTCTAACAAGCTTATATATGTGCTAATATACCAGAGTTTTATGATATGGTGAGGTTAGAATGGCTGAAAAATATAAAGCATATGATTGATTTGGCGGCGATATTGTGTAGACACCACGCGTCAATGCAGAAGTGCCAAGTTGTAGCTTCACATGCCGCATGAAAAGAGCATTGGAACTCTATACAGCGTGAAACCAAACAAATACAAAAATGCTGTGGTGTGGACTTCAGGATTGTTATGTAATGTGTAAGAGTATTACCATAAAACTTATTGATGCAATTGAATCTGTTAACTTCAATGTTTTAGACTTACAGAAGACAATTTTGTAATCCTTTATTGTGTTTTGCACATGAATAAAAACAATTGACTTATACAAAAGGCATTCAGCATTAGAAGCCAATACCTTCACACCCTGTGAATTTTTTGACTTCTATAAAATATTAACTTCAAGTACTGATTTTGTATAGTTATAAACATATTGAAGAATGAAGATATACAAAGCGTTTGCATTTTTTTTCAATTATGCATTAATTAGTTCCACATTATTTCAGTCTGTGCTCATCAATGCAGTAATTTCTTCAACACCGTCTTCGTTGTTGTGATTTTAGGCGATGTTAATTACCGCCTCGTTTGTTCTTTCTCCATTCCCATGGCTTCTCAGGATTTCTTGAAGCCCATAATCCAACACGCTTTGATCTCGCTTCTTTCTCCCACTAGTGTAAAAACATGAGAAAGTTAGGATATATATAGCTTTGAAAAATGAAGAAAACTCGAACAAGAGTTTGTGCGCGTTTGAAAATCCATTCAAGATATCTGATACAATCCGTTAAGTGTGTTCTGTGTTATTATTTGTCGAACATCATTTGCGCATACCGTGTCTAGTTCCGGTCGTTTATCGTAGGCTGTGTAATGCCATGCTAAGCCTTTCTTCAGCATAAATTCCTTATCATAAAAGAAAATCAACATTAGAAAACATTGACGACAGTGGTAAGATGCAAAGAGTTAGAATGTATGAAATGCATACCTGTACGAAAATGTTACCGCAATAGATGTCACCTACACAACGTTGATACCGATCTTCTCCATAAACAAGAACCCTCAAAGACTTTCCTTGAAGAATCTTTGTCAGTTCGATTTTTGCTTCTTTTCCATATGGCATTGCACTTTCTGGCGCATCGATTCCCCTGTTTAATTTCTAGAGTTCATCAATACGTATGCAGGAACCGATCAATACTTGTTTGTTTGATTACTATTACCTTAGTCGAATCCGATACTTTTTAGCTAGGATTTCATCATTTTCAAATGGAATCATCCTAAACAAGAAAACAATTAAAAGTAAAATATAGAATTTGAAATCAGAAACAAAGACATTGAGAATTGAGAATTAGGAAGAACTATAAACCAACCGGTATCCCGCATCGATAATCTGTTTGTGAAATGCATCCGCCTCTTCGTAGTTCCTTCTAGAACGAGCTTCTGATCGATGCAAGGCTGCTTCATGGACATTGCGAGGGAGAACTGATGATTCTCTAGGGTCTGCTGTGCTAACATAAACCGTTACAGTATCACCATCTGCCACTGCTTTTGCATCAACCTAGTCCAATTGCAAAAACATGAATCATGTCAACTTCCACATGTTCATCATAACTATATCTATATGCTTATAATTTAACAAGATTGAATCATCAATTTACAACTTTGTGAACCTTAAAAACCAAAATAGATCGAACTCGAGATAGCTTTAGAATTTCATTCTTACCGGCAAAGTATGCATTTCAAATTTGACTCCATGCGGCAAAGATGTAGGAGGTTGAGCAGTTACTTCAACTAGGGTATGTGGTAGTGGAAGACCATAGAAAGTCAACAAACCCTATAAATCAAGCAACATAAAATTCATATGTAATGAGATATGTTTCTATTATATCATCACTAATTCCACGCATTCAGCAATTCTATCGGATTTCAATGCAAATTTGAAATCTAGACCATCTGACGCGTGAATGCGCGGATCAACATACAAACCCAAATCAACACCGTCATCATTGAAACTGATAAGCAAATAAATTAAGTAGAATTGAAGTTTGGAAGTACTTGAAAACCTCAACATCTGCTTTTTTATGGCCTTTCAAGGTAAGAATAACAAGTCTAGCTGCTTCTTCAGGTGTTCTAGGCGGAGGTTTCGCATCTTTCCAAGCATCTACTAGCTTTCTAAACCTAATTCAAAAACAGTACACAAATTTACAATCTCTTTACACAATAATCAATTTAATTACCATATAATTTAACACGATGACTATACTATATACATACCAATTAGCTTGAGCTTTTTTCGAAGAGACGACATGTTTGCTTAGTCCTTCCGGAACCTAAAAAAACAAAAAAGAACATAATTGAACAAATTTAAGGTGAAATAGAACAAAATTGAAGATATTTTTTTTAAGGAATATGATAGGTTACAGGTACCTGGGAGGTGTTTTCGAAGTGAAAGAGATCATGTGCGAGAGCTGAAAGACCAACAGTGGATGATGAAACACCGTGTGGACCAAGTGATTGTGGATCATCAGAAGTTGTTGGTTTGCAACATTGACCGTAGAGGAATCTGAGAGCGTTTCCCATGTTTTGATTTTGAAAGAATAATTGAAGCTTTGGAGAGAGGAAAGAGAAAAAGAGAGAATCGAGAGGGAGAAAATCTAGGAGTGACAACTAATGTTGTATTGGGAATTGGATCTGATACCTCAATAGAAGGAAAAAAAGGTTGACACGTGGCAACTTTTTATTGGGTGTTATGGTTTTTTTTATGGTTGGTTTGAAAATGTGAGATGTCTTTGTCAACGGTTTTAACGTAAATATTGGGAGAAGGGGAAGTGTACTTTGCGTGTTAACGGCACTGAATTTAATGTAGGTTTGTGTATGTCGACGATGCAATGGAACGTTGCTATTGGGTGTAGCAAAAAAGATATCATGTGATAGTATTGTACTATAAGACAAGTCTTTAAAACATGCAAATTAAAAGAGTTAAACGTGGGATTGAAGTTTGCTAGTTGGTCCTTTGATTTGTTACCCTCTTGCAATATGGTTCATTTGAACCTATTTTCAATCCATATTTTTGAGGTCACAAATGCATAAATTTCACAATATCCTATCAATTAGGGTGTTGGATATTTGACTAAATTCACGATAATTTTTAGTAGTATTAATCAAACAATATTTAGTTTGAGTTACGATCATATTTACTGTGTATTTGGTTATGTGATGAATGAATAAAATTGATTTTGAGTGAATCTATTTAATAAAATTAATTTTGGATAAAAGTAAATTGAAAACATAGTAATTTATGTTTAGATAAATTTTCTCAAAAGTAAGTAGAACAATATATTTTAGTGTAAACATCATGTTTATACTCAAAAGTTAAAAACTTTATCTTCAAATATAATCAATTTTGAAAAGCATTATCAATTCTACTTAAAAGCAACTAAATATGTCAAAATCAATTCTACACATTTAAAATAATTATGAGTGTTCCAAATGTGAAACCACTAAAATTAGTGTATGTTTGGTTTCACGATTGGAGCATCCAAAATTGATTTTGGATGTGTATAATTGATTTTGAAATATTTGATTGTGTTGTGATCACAAACGATACATTTCAACAAATAAAGATTGAGAAACGGAGTTCTTGGGTGAACAATGAAACGGTTAGAACAAAGAGAGAAAGAAGAAATGATAAAAAAGAAAGAAGGAAGAAGGATTCTTGGGCAAATTATTTACTATTCACTTTCTCATTTAGGGTTTACAAATAATTACAAATGAATAACACAATTGGCTTCACTCAACAACCTGAATGATTTAGCCTATTTATAAACAAACTAGCTAACTTACATTACAAGCTAACTAAACAATTGGATACATAACACAATGCCCAATTCGACATAACATTTTGACAATACATATTAGAACCGACTTCGACTTCAATATATAATCCTTCGACATCGGCATGCGACCCATCTTCGACTTCATGCTTGTCTCCTGTCGAAACACATGAAAGCTATCCCTCGACAGAGCTAGAGTTCGATCCAAAATCTCACAAATATCCACCTTGGATCTAACTCTACAAACAATAGGGAATAAACTAGCTTTCATCATGCATCTTTATCCACTGCATACAATGGAAAAACTTGCAACTCGACAATGTCTTGGTGATCATATCAGCAACATTGTCATCAGTCGAAACCTTCAGTAACTGAACTTTACCACACTCGATTATCTCTCTAACAAAGTGCAACCTTACATCGATGTGCTTGGTTTGCTCATGATAGGCTGAGTTCTTCGACAGGTGTATTGCACTTTGACTATCACATTTAATAGTGATACTTCGACCTTGAAGTTTCAGCTCCTTTGCAAAACCTTCAAGCCACAATGCTTCCTTCACAACTTCAGTGAGGGCAATATATTCCGCTTCAGTGGTTGATAATGCAACAACCTTCTGAAGTGTTGCTTTCCAACTGATTGATGTGCCGAACATAATAAACACATATCCAGAAATAGACTTTCTGAAATCCATACAACCTGCATAATCAGAGTCAACAAATCCTTCGATTTCGACTTTGCTATCATCATCACAAGCTCCACCATAAATCAAGACTCGACTTAGAGACCCTTTTATGTACTTGAGAATTCACTTTATAGCTTGTCAGTGTGTCTTTCCAGGATTGGCCATATACCTGTTTACAAGGCTCACTCCATACGCTATGTCTGGCCTCGTACAGACTAGAGCATACATCAAAGAACCCACTATACTAGCATATAGAATGCTACTCATATAGATTCTTCCAGCTTTAGTACTCGGACTTTGAGTAGTACTACACTTAAATTAAAGATTTGTCGGAGTCACAACAGTCTTTGAATTCGACATACCAAACCTGTCGAGAACCTTCCGTAGGTATGTCTCTTGAGATAAGCATAATCTCGATTGCTTTCTATCTCTCCGAATGTCAATCCCAAGAATCCTAGTAGCAGCTCCCAAATCCTTCATTTCAAACTCCTTACTGAGTTTAGCCTTCACCTCCATTACATCCTCGACATTGTTACTAGCTATGAGGATATCATCCACATAAAGCTACAAAATAACAAGTGAGTTTCCAGGTCGAAATCTGAAGTAAACACAGTGGTTGAACTGGCTTCTAGTGAAACTAATGTGTGCCATAAACTTATCGAATCTCCTGTTCCACTGTCGAGGAAATTATTTCAGGCCAACAAAGACCTATTCAGCTTGCACAAATAATCTTCCTTATCCTTTTCTGCATACCCTTCAGGTTGACGCACCAGGATCGTTTCGTCTAGGTCACCATATAGAAATGTTATCTTCACATCCATTTGCTCAAGTTCCAGGGCAAACTTCGCCACCATGGCTAACAACATTCTTATCGATATATGTTTTACAACAGGCAAGAACACATCATTGAAGTTGACACCTTCTTTTTGAGTGAACCCCCTAGAAACCAACCTTGCCTTAAAGCGCTTCGACATCACTCATTTGATTCCTTCCTTGACCTTGAAAATACACTTACAACCGACTAACCTTGCTCCTGCAGGTTTCTCAATCAGTTCCCAAGTGTTATTAGCATGAAGAGATTTCATCTCGTCATCCATGGCTTTTCGCCATTCAGTCTCATTTCGACTCCTCATATCTTCCTTGTAATATCTAGGTTCTTCCTCAAGTACCTCACTTGTAGAGATTACGGTAAAAGCTATAAGATATGCATAACCAAGTCTTTGAGGTGGCTTGATGACTCTTCTCGACTTATCTCTTTCCAGTAGGTAGTCATCGACAGTTCCTTCAGTCTCTTCAGCATCTTGCTCTTCTTCTTCGACTTCAACTGGGTTATGCACTTCAACATCACTATGCTCCACCTCAATAGGAATCTCTACCTGTTCCAGCTCCTCTTCAGAGATTTCTGCACTTTGACCATCACCACCAATTTTCTTGAAAGCCATTTCGACTTCATTGAAAACTACATCACGACATGTGATACATCTTTACCTGGCTCTAGGCACCATAGCCTATAACTTTTGACTCCTTTAGGATATCCAAGGAACATGCATCTCAGAGCTCTAGGTTCGACCTTGTCTTGCCTAATGTGAGCATAGGCTAGACATCAAAATACTCCCAGTTTGTCGAGATCTGGTGGTTGACCCGACCAAACTTCTTCAGGTGTCTTCATTCCTAAGGCAGTCGAGGGACATCTATTTATCAGATAAGCTACTGTCTAAACAGCCTCCGCCCAAACCACCTTCTTCAATTCAGCACTAACCAACATGCATCTAATCCTTTCAAGGATTGTTCGATTGAATCTCTCAGCTAAGCCATTTTGTTGAGGAGTACCTGCTACAGTCTTATGCCTTGCAATCCCAGACTCGACACAATAGCTATCGAAAGCTTCATTGCAGAACTCAAGGCCATTGTCGGTTCTCAACCTCTTAACCTTTCTGCCATTTTGAGTTTCGACCAGAACCTTCCAACTTTTGAAATTCTCAAAAGTTTCATCCTTAGTCTTCTGAATGAATACCCATTATTTTCTAGAATAGTCATCAACTATGGATAGAAAATACCTTGCACCTGAATGTGAAGGATTCCTTGCAGGCCCCCAAAGATCAGCATGAATTTAATTAAGGGATCCATGTGTTCTTTGTGTACCTTTGTTAAACATCACCCTACAGGATTTTCCAAATACACAAGGTTCACAAAAATCTAATTTCTCGACTTTGTCACCACCTAGCAGGTTGAGTTTCCCCAATTCGACCAGGCCTCTTTGGCTGACATGGCCCAATCTCATGTGCCAAAATTTTGTCTTCGACACCAGTTTCGTGGATGCAAAATCTGCTGAACCACTTACAACCTCAGCCTCAAGGGTATACAAGCCTTGTTTCTTCACGCCTCTCAAGATTTCCTTCGACCCCTTCATGACTTTCAGGATACCTTGCTCTCCTTTGAAGACATGTCTTTTCTTGCAGAATTCACAAAGAGAAATCAAATTCCTCTTAAGGTCAGGTACATGCCTCACCCACGTCAATAGCCTTATTAACTCATCATGGAGCTTGAATCTTACAGATCCAATACATGCAATCTTGCAAGCTTTATTGTTTCCCAATAACACTGATCCACCATCTTGATCACATAATTCTTCAAACACATCCTTGTTTGGAGTCATATGCCAAGTACATCCTGAATCCATAATCCACTATTTGCAAGAGTTGCTGTTGGACACCACAAGGACATCAGATGATTCATAATCATCTTTCACAATAGTTGCATTGCCATTGTCCTTACCTCCATGATTATTCAGACGCTCAGAGCACATCTTTCTTGTGTAACCTTCCTTCTTACAGTGATAACACTTAATCCCTGAAATATCACCACTATAAGACATCTTCTGAGTTTTACCTTTCTTCTTCTCAAACCTACCATCTCTCTTCGAGGATTTCCCCTTCACGGACAACCCTTCTCCAACTGATAATGATGGTTTCTGCTCCTTTCTTTTGTTCAAATCCTTCGAATACAAGGCTGCTTGAACTTTTTCAAAGGCCAGGGACTCTCTTCCGTACAAGAGGGTTTCTTTGAAGTGAGCATGCGACTTAGGTAAACAACACAACAATAACAACGCTTGATCTTCATCATTGATGGTAACATCAATATTTTCAAGACCAAGAATCAACTTGTTGAACGTATCCAACTGCTCCGTCAACGCTTTATCTTCATTCATCTTGAATGAATACAAAGCTTGCTTCAAGTATAAACGATTCACCAAGGACTTTGTCATATACAATCCTTCAAGTTTCAGCCAAACACCAGCTGCCGTCGCCTCCTTCGAAACCTGCCTGAGAACCTTATCACCAAGACTCAGAATAATTTCACTGCCTGCTTTCTCGATCATCATTATCTTTTCCTTCCTTGTCAATGCAGCATCCATGGCATCTTCTCCCTTTAACGCTTCTATCAAACCCTGTTGAATAAGAAGGGCTCGTATCTTTAAACGCCATAAACCGAAGTCATTAACACAGGTGAACTTCTCAATTTCAAATTTTGTTGACGAAATATTCTCCACGCTCACCGCACCAGTTTGTTGTGATCACAAACGATACATTTCAACAAATAAAGATTGAGAAACGGAGTTCTTGGGTGAACAATGAAACGGTTAGAACAAAGAGAGAAAGAAGAAAGGACAAAGAAGAAAGAAGGAAGAAGGATTCTTGGGCAAACTCTTTACTATTCACTTTCTCATTTAGGGTTTACAAATGATTACAAATGAATAACACAATTGGCCTCACTCAACAACTTGAGTGATTTAGCCTATTTATAGACTAACTAGCTAACTTACATTACAAACTAACTAAACAATTGGATCCATAACACAAGGCCCAATCGACATAACATTTCGACAAAACATATTAGAACTGACTTCGACTATTATACGTAACCCTTTATCATCAGCATGTGAACCATCTTCGACTTCATGCTTGTCTCCTGTCGAAAGACATGAAAGTTATCCCTCGACAGAGCTAGAGTTCGATCCAAAATCTCACAGGTTACCCACAAGTAAAATAGATGATACTTTTTAGAATTGACTATACTGGAAGCTGAGATTTATAGCTTTTGAGTCTAAACGTGATTTTTCTAATAAAATTTACTGTTCAACTCACTATTTCAAAATGTATCAAAACATAAATCACTTTACCTTCAACTAACTTTTAATTAGAATCAATTTGTTGAAAATCAATTTTCTTGACCATAGAACCAAACATAGCTTAGATTGTGTTTGGTTTTGTGATGAAGAGAATTTATTTTGAATGAACTAATTATATAAACTTGATTCTTATTTGAATGTGAGTTAAAAGTAAAGTGATTTATGTTTTGATAAATTCTTATAAGTGTGTGTTGAATAGTAAATTTCAGTGTAAAAATCACAATTATACTCAAAAACTAAAAATCGTAACTTCAAGTAGAATCAACTCTCAAAAAAACATAATCAATTATACTTGAGAGAAGGCAAACATGTCAAAATCAAATTTACACATTCATAATCAATTATGTTTGTTTCAACTGTAAAATCGAACATACAATTAGAGTACAAATTGTGTAAACTTTGAACTTGCATTTAAACTAAAAATTAGGTTCTGAAAACATTTTTCCTTAAAATTAAAAATGATTTAATTTTCTCAATTTAACAATAGAACAAATAAGTATTCAATCAACATAATAGAAGACTGGTTACTTGTGCTTTTGGGATGTTCAACCACGTGTAAAGACCAAAACCCCAATGGTCTTTTAAGATGAATCTTGTTACTATTTAAAGGCAGTCCTTGCACAGTTAAGCTAGGCATGTTTAATTGTTTTGAGTCTTTCTGTTTTACTTTGTTATACTCATATCTCGAGTCTTACTCCTATGTTAAAGGAATAAAGTATTTGAGTTGTAATTTTATTTTATCATTCTTAAACACTTGTAACTATCCAAACACTAGGGAGGGTGTTTGAGTGAAAGTGACAGGGGTGTTAAATTCAAGGGGAGTCTTGAATCGAAATTCATGAGTAGTATTAGGAAAATAGGCATTGAACCAGGAGAGTTCAAATCAGACCAATTTGTACTTCTAATTATTAAGAGTGAATTTTATTTCATTGCGCTAACATCCTTTAGACGTATGTGGTTTTGCATCGAACTCGATTACCAATTTCTGTGTTATTTTATTTACTACTTTCATTTTGATGATTACACATTATACCTATCATACACATTGTTACAATATTGTGTCTAACATTTTGGTATCCAGTTAACACAATTTCAGCTGGCATCTGAGCAGATACCTTTTTTTGTTAGGGTGAGCTCCAAGCGATCTATATATTCTATTTGAAATTGACAATGCTAAAAGGGAGGATTTGTAAATCAACCACCTATTATAAATGGCACAAACATTGATTATTAGAAAGCTCGTATGGTTGGTTTTCTCAAGTGTATGGATAGTAAAACTTGGAAAGCACTCATAAAAGGATGGACACCCCCAAAGGTTACAGCTGAAGATGACACATAATCCCTGAAGCCTGAGAGTGACTGCTCAAAAAATGAAGATGAAGAAGCTCATGTCAACTCTCGTGCTCTCAATTCCTTTTACAATGAAGTTGACAAAAATAATTTTAGGCTATTAATACTTGCTCTAGTGCCAAAGAAGCTTGGAAGACTCTCTAGGCTACAATTGAAGATACTTTCAAACTTCGCTTGTCAAGATAACAACTCCTCACTATAAAATTTGAAAACTTGAGAATGAAAGAGGAAGAGACTATTGTTGATTTTAATGTCTGCCTCTGAGACATGGTTAATAGTTCCTTTGCTCTTGATGAAAAAATATTAGAAGAAAAACTAGCTTGAAAAATTCTTAGATTTCTTCATAAGAGGTTTCACATGAAGGTCACAACCATTGAAGAGACTCAAGATATCAACACTATTAAAGCGGATAAAATCATTGACTCGCTACTCACTTTTGAAATGGAAATCAATGGCAAATCAGAGAAAAGAAACAAAATTGTGGCATTCAAATCTAACATTGAAGATGACGATGAACAGGTATAATAAGACACTAGTGATAACCTAACTGAATTTGTTGCACTTATTCCAAAAAGATTTGGTAAGGTCGTGAGAAGACTTGACAGGAAACCAAGGAATAATATCACAACTAATGGCAAAGACAATCTACCACCCAATTCCAAAGGTTTTAATCCTCAACACAAAAGTAGAAAAGTAGATAATCTAAACAAAGGCAAAGGGATCCAGTGCCATGAATGCGAGGGATTTGGACACATTTAGGCAAACTGTACCAATTTCCTTAGGAAACAAAAGAAGACATACATTACCACATTGTCATATGAGAAATCAGAAAATGATATTGAACGAGAAAAGGAAATTATGTGGTTGCTTTTATAGCTCATATAAGATCCAAGTCAACTATACACGATGATGTGAAGTTTAGTGATTAAGAACTCTCAGATGAAGATTTTGTTGAAGACAAGGAAAATCTTACTACCACTATCAGTGAGTTAGAGGAAGAAGTTGACCACTTGAACTCCAAACTTGAAGGTATGGCCAAATCAGTTCGTATGTTAAATTCTAGTTCTAAAACTCGTGACAAAATTTTAAAGTTGGGAAAGACTGATAGAGATAGGAAAGGAATTGGGTTTGACTATAACTCCCTGAATGCAAAATCTAAGTTCGTACCTCCTATCAAAAGAACTGAATCATTATGTCAGACTATATGTCACAACATCCATTACGACATCATTACCAGCACACAAATGGCTACAACAAAGCTTCATGTGCGTGTCACTATTATGGCCAACAAGGTCACATAAGTTATTTTTGCCACAAATTGTATGGTTAACCTTACTACCGTTATCAGCACTGTCCCACCAGGAACAATTCAAAGAATGGTCATCATAATAAGTATGGAAAGTTAAAGAAGCAACAATAAGTCACATTCCCCAAACTTCATTAAGGGTTTCCTCTCATGAAAATTGATATTCTGATAGTGGTTGCTCCAGATATATGACTGGAGAAAAGAATGACTTGATAGAGTTAAAACCTTATTCTAATAGCTATGTTACTTTTGGTGATGGTGTTAAAGGAAAAATTGTTAGACAAGTGACTTCAAGCATAAGAGCGGGGGATGAATTGTGGTATTTAAAATTCAAGATTAATTTTATACTTTTCTCTATTAAGATCGTGTTAATAGTTTCTTGAGAGTAAATCGCCGCAGAAGTAAAATAAAAAGTAAATATCTGAAAAGTAAAGAAAGTAAGGGTTAGAGAGAGAGTTATCCAAGTTTGGCCGATTGTTGACCTAGACATGTCCCCAAGAAGTCTTCTTGAGATTTTGACTATAAACTCTTGATCTTTTATAGGTTATGCCCACGAATAATAATACAGGCAGATTTGAGATTTTTACAGGCTTATTTCCAACCAAAGATAGTTTTTGCCATAGGCTAAGCTAACTAACTTTCTTAGAGATATTCAAACTGATCTCAATAACCAAAACATATTTTTTTTTTCCGACAGAGCTCAATAAACCAAGAACATAGCTTTTACGACTAGTTTATCTCAAGAACCAAACTCAATCTTCTTAAGAGAATCACACTCTCCAGAATTAACTAAAACAACACAACCACTTACAAAATCTTTCTCACAAGCAAGGTTTCACTCAAAAGTAGGGATGATAATTTTGCCCATCCCCAGTGAGTATTTACAAAATTACCCACAACGGGTAGGGTAAAAACCCGCAAAAATGGGTGCAGGCACGGACTCAGGTAATTACCCATTTAAATAAGCGGGGATGGGTGCGAGTATGAGCACCTTAGTAACCACCCTGCTCCATACCCACACAATATATATATTTATATATTTTAATTTATATTATTATATAAAAATAAATGTTTATAAAATAAAAGAAATAATTTTAAACTACTACATATTTAATATAAGTGGTCATTTATTTCATAATCCAACATTAATTTTTTTTTAAACTTTTTAATGTTTTTAAAAACTTGAAATATTGTGATATTTTATACTTGATATATTTATTTTTATTAGAAATGTGGATAACGAGTACGAGTACGAGCACTTATATACCCATATGGTACAGGGACGGGTGCCAATGTTAATACTCAAACGGGTATGGCGTCGGTTATGGAGATATTTTCCAACTCCAGGTATGGGGACAGATATTGTAGTACCCTACCCAAACCATGCCCATTGCCATCCCTACTCAAAAGAACTATGACAACTTTAAGTGAAATAAAAAATGTTTCTAGAGAGACAACGAGAAAAATAGAGAGTTAAATTCCAAAAAAAATGTAAAGTTTTGGAATGTGGCGTGAAATGAAGAGGATGTGAGCTTTCTTTATATAGGAGTTGAAAAAATAAAAAATGGAAATGATCCATGGGCAGAATTGATGAGACAATCCATTGACACAAAGCTTCAATCGATTAACCATCTCATTTTTAATCGATTAGCATGCCCAATAGGAAATACTGGATATAGAGTTGTTGCAAGTCATTAATGTGTTGTCCTAATTTCTTGGGTAATTGATTAGCTCTTCTCCAATTGATTGATTTAATGCTCCAATCGATTTCCTGGATCAAAAAAGTTTTACCAATTGATTGACAAAATTTAACAATTTATTGGTTAATTCAAAAATAGTTTGGAAAAGGTTTGGACAAAGTTTTAATCATTTGGCTTGGCTTATAAAATAATTTTCAAGATAAAAACATTTGAAAAGATATTTTAGGTGTGTGTGAGTTACCTTAGTACTTCTAAGCTACTTCCTTCCAATTGATTAGATCTACAATACTTAGGCCAGTCAGATAGACAGATAAACATGACATAGAGAGCTTTCACACTTTATCTGAGGCTTCAAGATTCTTTGCTAGATTGCTTCTGATCATATAACTATTTTGATCTTGAGTCTCCTTTCGTTGATGAGGCATGAGATGTTTTTCTTTGGTTAGATCAACATCATCAAGGTTGAAATTTATTTCCACTGACTTTAACCATTATTATCATCATCAAAACATCATATGGATCTTCTGTGGTATTTTCAATTTTATACCTACAAACACATAGATCCTCATTCTCCCCCTTTTTGATGATGACAACACATATATTAGGGAGGTGGTAAATGAAATAACATATATGCGTTTGAAGTGAATAAACTTCCCATCAATTATACTCTACTCTCCCTGAGAGTATACTTCTTCCTCTTTGTCATAATAAAAAAGGTAAAAAAAAAAATCAAAGCACACAGATCCCATGTAAAAGGAACAAGCTACCTTATAGAGTTAGATAGGAGCAGTCTAGAGTAAGGTGTAAAAAATAGGATCTAACATTTTATTTCTCTCCATGGAAGGTAGCATCTACCTTTGAAATTAATCGGTATGTAAGATTTGGAGAACTTCTTCCCCTTGATTCTTTCTCGAACATAACTCAAAATTCTTCGAAGCTTTCTAAACCAAAAGGGAATTCAGTTGTCTACTTGTTTCTTGCTCAGATTTCTCCAAGGGATAATTATTTCTCCTTAGGAGTGTTTCAGACAACCTCTTTTTAGTCTCCTCAGGCCTTAGATAAGTATTAGGCTCTAGGTTTTTTACACCACTTTGCTTCATAAACACAGCACATAAAAACTCATTTACTAGAGAATCATTTACTAGAGAAATCTCACCCGGAGGCGAGTAAGAAAATAAATTGAATATGCGATTAATAAATCATTTACTAGAGAATTAATCATAGTTTTTCAAATTTTCAATCTCTATTAAGTGTACACCTTGTAAAAGAGAATGACAAGCCATCGTTGATTTTGCTTTTCTATGATTTGTTTGATATGAGAGTTAGTCCAACCATAGGACTGATCAATCCATTACAAATTTATCACCTTTACCTTTCGTGATCATAGTTGTTGAATAATGCCATCAACATCATCATTTTGGGAAATTTCGTTGAAAAACACAATCAACATCTTGATTAAATCTATCAAGGTTGACAAACGTCATCAGGTAACCACTTTTTATAGTGCATTTAGGATAATTTAAATAGCTATCCCGTCTTTCAATTTTAATCAACATCATATCAGAAACATCATTTTAGAAGGATTTATTAGAAGTATTGAATCAATAAATAGAGCAAAAAAAGATGTGTTTGGTTTCAACAAGAGTTGTATCATCCTTCCTTATTAGAAACTTGCTTTCAAGCAGAAAATTGCTCAGATTATCCAACCGATCTCGAAGAGCTTTTTTTGGATCTTAGAAAGCCTTTTTCTTTATTGGAAGCATAACTAAGAAAGTTATAAAAATGGGAGGATGATCAACATACAGTTCCTTCTGGATGTAGCCACTCAAAGATGCATTTTTACATCCATTTGAGAAATATAATGCATGAAAAGGCTAGAATCATCCTTATGGCTTCTAATAGAGTTACTGGGGCATAAGTTTCATCGAAGTCTATGTCTTCTTGTTGATTGTAACCTTTCGTAACAAGTCTTATTTTATTTCTCAAAACATTTAGAAAAGAACACCAAGCTGTTTTGAAAGATCCGCTAAGGTTCCAATCACTCAACTAGCTTTAGGAACGAGTTCCTAAACGTTGTTTCTCTCAAATTGATTTAACCATTCTTACATAGAAAGAGACTAATGTTATTTAACGATAGCTGCATCAATTTTTTTTACTCAATTTGTGAAACATAATCCATATGGTTACATATATTTCTAAGGGAGATGTGAGATGTAATTCCCTTAGAAATATCTCCATTAACATTCTGAATGGGATAGTCTTTAATGATCCTCCATTCTTAAGATAGATATTGACTTTATTAAGTTGACTTCTTTAACTTGAATATCTCCATTTGGAATTTGGACTTTCTCTTGTCTTTGATATTTTTCTTTCCCTTTATTTTCATCTTTTAAGGATGTTCTTTAAGGGATAGCTGCAAAATTAACAATCTATACTTCCATCTGCTATGGGTTAGTTCTGCAAAGGTAATATGTATGAATACTTCCATAGTCATGGACTTTTCGAAAAGAAGTTTTAAAAGGATTAAGGATTTTTAGACCATGCATGTAGAGGAGTTGAACATACTTTATTACCTTTGTCACACTGCTTACTTAATATTAAGTAACTTGTGCAATAAGGCTTTAATTAAATAGAACAAGTAAAAGGGTAAGATTAAGAATCTTACCAAAACCCAAAGATTCAATAATTTTGTATTGTTGTTATTATGCAAATAAATTCCTTCCCTCGTAGGAGTGGAACAATAAAACATATTTATTTATTCAGTTGTGTAGCTTGAAGAGAAAGTGTCGGCATCATCATCTTCATCACAATTTGACTTTTCTACCTTTGGTACCCAAATCTTTTTAGGTCCTTTGATGTTAGTAGAATACATGTTATGGGAAAACACCTTTCTCTTTTTAATTTCACAATGCTCTTTATAAAAGTATGAATGAGGGCGTCCTTCTTTTCTCACATAACTTTTTTTTTATAAAATAAGACATGTCAATGTGGTCGTCTTTAATGAATTTTTTAACAACAACAATTTTTTAAGAGAATTTATGATCAGTTAGTTGGTGATTCTATTAGTAAAGGATTTGTGACATGAGAGCTTGTTGTCAAACCCCGACCCTTTCAAAGTAAATGATTTGTACAAGTTATAATGTTTCTAAAAGAGGAGTTACTTCTAATTCCCTTGCCACCCTTGTGAGTGGAATAGATTCTTTTTGTATCTCTATTGTAACACAAATGTCTTGGGGAAAATCTATTTGGAGATCTCTTACTCTTGGATGGGGTCGAATATGACCCTAAACCTTGTACTTTCAGGATCTTGTACTTTAAAAAACTTAATGAATATAGAGGTGTGGATTTAGCATTCTTCATTCATAAAGGAACGAGAAATTTGTCTCCTAAATTTAGATGAGAGCATGGTTTTGGGAGAAAGTTTGATCAAGAAAGGGGTGTGACATATTGTGATATATGTTCTCAATATGAGCAATTTGTTGTTTGTGTTGGTATATTAATAGAAATTATTGTTGGATCATCATGAGCAGGTCATAAAATGGTTGGTTGACCTCTTATCATTTGTTTAATGGCAAGATATGTTGGATATTTATTGTATGAAGAGTAATTTGTTAATTGGTTTTTAGGTTAAATATCGATCAAAGATGATGAAGATGTTTTTGTTTCGTCAATAAACAACATAGTAGACCCCGAACCACGTCTCTTACAACCCTCATTTTGATTATTTTTTGGAGCCATCTAATTAGTAATAACAATATGTTGTTGTTATTTATGGGTTTGATCTCCACAAATGAAGCTAGTGAACTAGAGTGAACCTAGATCCACAACGTGATAAAACATTAATGTTGGTATGGATCGACAAAAAAAAAATCCTTTGAGGGTGTAAGATGGTAGGATTTTAGAGAATGTGTCTTTTAACTTAAATCATATGTTTGTATTTGACTAAATACTCTTTTTGGTTTCTTATCTATACCTCGGGGGCTATTTTGGTCCCTTAAATTTTTAAAAGACCAATTAAATCCCTTAATTTTTTGAACAGTGTCACGTTTGTCCTTTCTATTAGCACTGTTAGTCAAATTCAATAATATTTTCCATGTGATGTCTACCTAGCGCTTATGTGGATACCAACTGAATAAATTATTCCCTATATAACTTAATTTAAGAGAAACCAAATGTGTTGATGTGTCATTTTTTGTTTTGTTTTTTAACTCAGAAAATCCTAGGTTAGTTCATGGAGGCGATGAAAGTAGTGGAGGCCTTCGAGGGAAGCTCTTCTTAGGCAAAATAGTAGGTGAGAAAAGTCATTGTTTGTGGGGGACGAGGGGGAAGGCGCATTTCAAGATAAATATTTCAAACTTGTTAGTGTGTTTTACGTATTTTTGATTTAGGGTTTTTTGTATTCAAATGCTATCTACTTTAGGTTTTACTATTTATAGTTTTCAAATGCTATCTCTTATTGGTTATACGTTTTATATTCGTTTTTTAGTTTTAGGTTTAAGTGGAATGTTAGGTTTTAGGTTATTCTTTTTCTATTCGTTTTAGGTTTAAGGAAATCATTTTCTATTCGCCCCCTTTATAAAACTTCTCAAATAGGAAATGATATTACTGGTATAAACTTAAACTCTAAAACTGATATGTATAACATGGTATGCATAGGCTGGTATAAAATAGCCTGGTATAACGGGTATGCATATCCTGTTATAAATGGCATGCATAGCCTGGTATAAACTAGTATAACATGTATGTATATCCTACTATAACTTGCATGCATAACATGGCATAAAATGGTATAACATGTATGCATATCCTACTATAACATTGACTGGCATAAAAATAGCCTGGTATAACATGGACTGGTATACATAAAATCAGAGCATAAACATAGTTAAACACTCATAAACCGGTATTCATAAAAAATACCGTATAAACATGAAATAAATGGTACAACTTTCATTCAATTTCTTAAAATGTAACATTACAATTGCTACAAAAGTAACATTACCATTGCTACAAAAGTAACATTACAACAACAAAACAACAATTCAAAATAATTCAAAACCAATTTCATATGTTACAAGGTTAATTTTATGACAGCTTGAGCACTAAACAATTCAAAATACCAAAAAATAATGTCTTCCAAATATTCTTCCAATTTATGTTGTTCTTCAAAACCATTTCAAGTGCTGAAATTTCTTGCTTTTGTGCCTCAATTATGTCTCTTTCACTACAAGAAAATTGGCAAATTGTGACGGTTCATTTTGGCAGGTTACGACAGTTAGAACCGCCGCAATTTACATGTTACGACAGTTGTGACTTTGTCCTAGAAACGTGCGTCGCGAGGCTGTATTGCGACGGTTTATAAAACTACCGCTCCAACTGCTGTAACATTCCGCGACGGTTTTGAAACTGCTTCCAATATATTATTGCGATGGTTGTAACCGCCATAATTGTATAATATATACTTCATTAAAAATAGCGACGGTTGTAACCGCCATAATTATATAATATATATTTTATTAAAAATAGCGACGATTTAGAACAGTCGTTAATTGTATTTTTTTTTAAAATAAAAATTGCTACATTATCTCCTCTCTTCATGTTAGTAGAATACCAATACTATTATAATATTCAATTCTAAGAAAACAAAAAACCATGAAAAATTATAATTTTATTAAACAAAATAACTATCAAGATCCACAATAAGGTTAAGAACCTGTTTAAATTCACCATGATAAGATTTTGAAAATCAGAAAATTAACCAATTAACCACAAAACTATCAAAAGCACATGATGAATGTTCTACAGACTTCCATGGCCAAACACAAGGCCATAACTTAGAGTATTAAACTTTTAAACCACGTTAATATAGTAAGTTATAACAATCATAAACTTATAAACTACGAAAAGTCAACCGCTCATGAAAATTTGCTAAAAGTCTTTCAAAAGTAGGACGAACACCAGCCAATGATTCACTCCTTCTACTATGTTGTTCCCCCTGGACTTCCATTTTAAGGATATCAACGAGTTCACAAAGAAAATAGATACCTGAAATTTATGTACAAAATGATTATGTAGGACATTTGATCTACAGCTATTGGAAAGGCAAGTTAACTTGCATCCTACATTACCTAACTAAAGCACGACACTTAAACTTTTGTACAAAGGATGACACTAGTAACAAACAACATTATGTAATTTAACATTTTTCATATCAAAACAAAACACACTCCTCACCTATAAAATCAAAAACATGTGATAGGAAACAATGAATAACATTGTATTTGTTAACTAAAATATGACATCTGAGAGATCAATCCCTTAAGCATATTCAGAATCATTTCATCCTATACTTCTCAAATATCTTAACTGATATCATTTGAAGATATGTATTAATAGTCATTTAAAATCAAACTTTGAATAAGTTTAGCATAACATTTCTGATTTCAAATATAAAAAGATTCAGACCTTGCATTTCCTCTTTAGCAACCTGTCTATAAACATCCGAAATTTGTTGCGTTTTCGTCTAATCTATCCTTGATTGGTCTTTTGCTATTATCCATTTTGCTTGTTGAATCATTTCCTACTGAGTAAGGAGCATATTATGTTCCCACTAGGTGCAGTGTGTGAGGGCAAGGTGTCTTTCACTTGATCTTTATTTTAATGATGTCAAAACATGTACTAGCTCATAGTTTGTAATTTGGATGGTATCATCTCATCATTGTCGGCATTCTTATTTCGCAATGCATAAAACAATCAATAATCATGTGTCCAAACATATAGGAAGAGTCTTGCACATCTATTACATGTGTGTAATCATGGTATGAGTGTTAGGTATGCATAAACATTTCCTAAGTGGATGAAAACATGTGCAAAAATCTTTTTTTAGGTGTTTTGGTAGCTTGAGTCGACCTAAACTAGGCTTTGGTCGACTCATGACATGTTGGAATGGTTGAGTTTTCATCGGGTTAGCGCACGCTGACCCTATGGTCGATGCGTGCTGTTAGCATTCTTCTTTCTGCATTTTCTTCAGCCATGCGTCGACGCATGACCCCTGTAGCGGTCGACGCATGGTTCCTCAATTTGCGCAGATTCGTCCACGGGTCAGCGCAGGCTGACCCTCATTAATGTATGGTCGACTCTTCGCTGAGTGTGACTCATTTTTCTGGTTTTTCCAAAGTTAAAAGTGCTGTTATGATTGGTAGTTGGTCCTAGCAACATATAAATACTTGGTTCCTCATTTTTTACACAACAACAAGAAAAAGTGAAAGATTTACATTGAAACTTTACTCTCATCACCTTCATCTTCATTCTTTCATTTTCTTAACAAATACACATAACCATTTTTGTTGATCCTTTACATCATGAGGTGATAACGTCCAAACATAGAATTGTTGCTTGTTTGGGGTGAGTGTTTCAGTGGGTTTTTTCTTGAATAAAACCTCTAGAGTTTTGTCCTCCAAGATCAATTGGATTTGGGGGTTTTTGGATCAGATCTTATGTGCATTGAATTTAGCCGAGCGAAGGTGATCGAAGAACGATGGGTTTTATCGATCTAGTAGAATTAACTGGAGGATTGTGCAACAAGGTTTGGGGATCGAATTGTGTGTGGATCAGAATCAGCCGAGTGAAGGTGATTGAAGACCCGTGTGTTCTTTCAATCTAGTAACGGTAAACGGAGATTCATCCAACAAGTTCGAGGCACTTGATTCGACTCGAATCAAGGGAAGAGAAGACATAGTATCTGCATCAATGGAGTTTCTTGAGTGTGTGATAGCTAAGTTTTCTCTTGTAAAAACAATTTGCAAACAAGATTATAGATATCTGAATTCTAGATTTAGAATTGGGGGCAGACGTACCCGAAGCGAGGAAGAAGGAGGAACTGCCTAAACAAACTTAGTGTCGTTTCTCTTTCCCTATCTCATTTAATTTTTGAACTATTTACGCTTGTGATTGTTCAATTGATCGATAAAAATTATGGTATAGTGTAGTGCAAAAAATTTGATTTGAAAACCATTGCACAATCATTTTGGATTGTGCTTAGTGAAAATTCTGCACTAACTAACATAGAAGGTTTAGCTTGGAGTTTTATGCACTCCAAGTGCTCGATAAATTAAACGCTTACAAGGTGTTCGATATATTGTCAATTTTGGTTTAATTTTTGACTATTCATTGGAGATTGCACCATATTAAGTGTTGTTGGTAAATTGATTAATAGTTAAGTTGCGATTCAATTTTTCTCATCGAGTCGTTCGTTCCATTTGGCTTACGTATATCCGATTCTTCTAGTAACTCGGTTCGTGTAGACGAATTATCCTCGGCCGCTTCCGCAAAATATTTTAGCGCCGACTCGCAATTAAAATGAAGTGATTTATTCAACCCCCCCCCCCCCCTTTCTAGATCAATTGTCGTCGTCTAATACTGTGATGTCAGGATGAAACACAAGACAAAAAAAATTGTCACAAAATCATATTAATCGCAGGATCATCATAGACGTGCATCGTTACATTTAATTAATTTCATTTTCTTAAGTTATCATTAGTCCTTATGTGCCGTGTCCGGTGTCTATTTTCATATAGCAAATAAAATCGTGCAGAATGAAATTAAATGTAAGAATGGAAAAGTTAATGACTAAAAATAAGGTAACAAACTTTTAGAATTGATGGAAGAATGGTGCTAAGTCCTCTTGATGAGAATGAAGCAATCACTGGAGTTGGAATTATTGGAGTTTCTGTCAATGCTTTTGTTATGTAAGCAACAAGGTTCCTGCAATATATAAAGAGACATCAATTTCTAGCAATTTTAATAACAAATGGAAACAAAGATGAATCTAGAAGAAAGAATATTACTTTTCACTTATGTTGTGGGAATAAATATATTGAGAATCGGTGTAATTAACATATGAAGTAGGTAAAACATAAGGGTATGCAATAAAATTATAGAA
The DNA here is from genome assembly GCA_022829125.1 of Lathyrus tuberosus. Taxonomy (NCBI): domain Eukaryota; kingdom Viridiplantae; phylum Streptophyta; class Magnoliopsida; order Fabales; family Fabaceae; genus Lathyrus; species Lathyrus tuberosus. The sequence continues at coordinate 16,971,517 of JALAZF010000012.1, read as the reverse complement.
GCTATCATCATCCCTAGACAAAACCATTCCTACTACTCCTCCAGTAAAAGCTTCTGGACCTACATGAAAAATTCCAAAAAAAATCATCTTGGCATAGAACTACTTTTCCCTTCACCTTTTCAACATCAAATGTTTCATAACCTCTTGTAATGACTTTTGTTATTTTTGCCTGGATATTAGCAACGTACAAATGATAATATTTGTACAGTAAAAAATTTGTGAGGTTACTTTTTCTGGTTCCTTTTCGTGTATTGGACGGTGTCAACTCGCATTTAGATGTTCACTTGGTCTCTTAACCTTAGAATGCATAAAAAGTATCTTTGGACATACTATAAAGGTCTTAGGATTATCGTACACCTGAAAAATCATAGTTATGTGTCATAAATCATGTACAGCCGACTTATACGCATACAAGACAACCTATACGAAGCCACAGGCCAACACACAACTGTTACAGACCGGCTCCTACGGAGCAATAATGAAGCTTGTAGCTTCTGCCTACAGGCTGCACTACAGGTCGCCTCACAGGCCGGCCTATTAACCTATACAAGCCGACCTATGACCTTTACATGTCGGCCTATGCATGTCTAACCAAATTGGATAGGCTTGACATACCTGTAGGAGACATCATAGTTGGGATTTTTACTGTTAAATCATTACTTTCCAACTCTTGTAGAATTAAGCAGACAAATCAAAGTTTATGGAGATAGTCAATATACGTGAAAGTGACATATTCCAAGTGAAGGACTTTGAGGGAGGGAAGATCAGCGTAAGGAACTTCGTTCAAGTTAAATGTAATCTTCAATTTGAGGAATGTCAAGGTTTTTGTTGTATATAACCAAACCCGGTTTTGATCTATTTTCTACCACAAGTTAGACACAAATTTCTCAAAATAATAATGTAGCACTAAAGCCAAAGACATTTGCAGTGCATCATGGATTAACACTAAATTGTTTATAGTTATTTTCTCATTACTTATTGTAAGAAGTAAAAGTTATATAGAATTACATAACTGTGAAGCAATGGAAAAAAAAACATAAAAACTATCATCCATTAGTTAAATTTCAATTTGCATTCTTTGTATAGAAGTTGGACATAGAAAATCCAGTTGAATCTAATGCTCAATTAAGGAGCAAGTCTAAAAGGGGGTCATCCAGGTGGGCAAAATGATCTATTGTCAATTTATAATACACAATCTAAAAGGAAAATGTGAAAAACTATAATGCAATGAATTATGAGTCAGTAAGCACCACAACACAAAATCTGATTCAGTTTCAGAAATAACATTCAACAAATCAGTTTTAGAACCCATTCAGTTTCAAAATCCGATTCATCTACCATTCAGTTTCAAAAACTAATATTCAATAAATCATGAACTAAAATTCGATTAGTTAACAAACGAATAACAATAATCTAACAACAATGAAATTCTGGTACCAGATGTGTGATGTTAAGGTGCGATGTCACAACAACACACTCTGCACAATGGACAGCAATAACAGTAAATAAATCAACACAATGATTTGTTCACCCAGTTCGGTCTAACTACCTACGTCTGGGGGCTACCAAGCCAGGGATGAATTTCACTACTTGTAGAATTAAATTACAGACTCAACAACCCAGTTGACAATCTCCTAATCTTAATTCCTACTAGTGACTTTCTACCTAAGAAACCACTTAGATATGAGAACACTACTCAATCCCTAAAACCACTCAAAGAACAACCTCTTTGAGAACCCTTGATTCTGCTTCACAGCTTTGATCAAGTAATACAACTCTATTTGCTTCACAGCTTTAGAGAGGACAGAATACGACACAGCAATTCACCATAGAATTCTGGTTATACACCTTGTACAAAATACTCAAGACACTCAGCCTCTGCTCTTGATCTTCTCCCCGTATTTCTGTACTTTTTCCTTTGGTCTTGTGCGCTTTATATAGCTCCTTGAATTGGGCTTGGACTTGTCACAATATTTGATCAGATTTGTTAATTAAAACTGAATCTTCAAAACAGATTTTATCCCCAAAATCTTTTCAAATCTTCAACCTTTTAATTCTCCAACAGACCTGCAATCAAATCTCCCATGTAACAGAAAATATCTATCCCAAGATATTCTCATCCAATGAGTCAACCACTCTCCACAATTCCAGCTAATACGCGTGCCCTAATAACATATCCTGCTGTTATTAATTCTGCAGGTCTGATGTTACAACATCACCTGTGTGACATCAGACATCCAACTTCAGCACTTAACTACTTAACACAGCCCAGTGTTAAGACTTCAATGTTACAACATCAGCACCTTGACATCAACATTGAATAACCTTTGTTTTACCAAAATTCCAGCCAATCCAGGAACTATCAATCTCCCCCTTTGGCTAATTTTGGCTAAAACAATCTCTGCACTCTGCAAACAACTTCTGCACTCAGCACCTTCAGAGATTTCAGCAGCGGAATAATCTTCAAAACATTGAAAAACACTTCATCAGCAGCAGTTTGACAATCTTCATAGTCTTCATTACTTGATCTGCTGCAGCACCATCTTCATTATTGACAACAGCCAATTGGTGCTCCCCCTCAAAAACATGAACCAGCATCACAGCTGTTCAGTAGCTCACAATGTGCAGCACTTATCCCCCTTGATGTCTGCTTGGCTGCACTCTTCAAATGCTATGATATCTTCACTAGCAGCTCATCAGATTCTCCCCCTTAATATCTGCACTACTACATCACAACTAGCAGCATTTGGCAATCTTTGACACTTGAACCTCTTGGCTATTTCTCATCTCCCCCTTTTTAGCCACAATTTGACAAACCTCAACAAGAAGTCCTATGACACCCATCTATTCAAGGCCATGATTCAATCTTGTCTTCAGACATCTCCTCAGAAGCATGTACGCACAAGATTCAAACAATTTGCTTCATATGACTAGAACCATTCAAAGCCACACCAATCAATAGCCTAATGTCATAACACGCTATCTGACATTATATCCTCATAAGAAGCAACCAATCTCCACAAGCATGCAATCTTCACAATAAATGCACCTTTGCTGCGAAATCCATAGACAAGTACTCCCCCTGTCAAATGCTCTAGATGAATATGAACACTTGCTGAGCACATTCATTTCGGTACCACTGTCTCTTTTTCCACATACAGTCATTCCCTATCATACTCTTCATCTTCAGACTTCAGTCTTCTCTACATTCTCCAACCAAGGCAGACCTTCTACTTCATCATTCTCCCGTATGACTACGTAGATGCTCCTTAGGTATAATGTATGCACAAGGCTTCAGAACCAGAACAAAAACACCCTTTACCAAGGATATCCAACCCAGAAAATGTTCTAACATTTGTTAGGACACTCTTGACACCATGGTTATTGAAATGCTCCACCACTGGACTTACTATCAGTATAGTAATCCAAACTCAACACTGTGTCACAAACTCCACCATTTTATGAAAAGCACAGGAATGTTATCTAGTATGGCCTTTTGAATTTTCTCAGAAGTTCTAACAACAGCGGCCTCCTTCATTTGAGAGATATCCTGGACATTATCCTCAGACTTATCTCTGATCTTCCTAGAGATGAACACTTTACTCCTGGATTTTGTAGTACCATCCACATAGATTTTCTGCTTAGCAGTTCTCATCTTTGGAGGTGACTCGATAGCTTTCCTCTTTCTTGATTTCAGTCGTTTAGCAACCCCAGGAACCACTTTTGCAATTAGTTCATCATCAGCTATAACATCTGCATCTTCCAACCTAAGGATTGTCAACTTGTGGAATTTTTCTTCTGAACTATAGGAGTCATTAGTCAGGTTGTCATCTTTCTTGGCCTTGCAAGTATTCAGCTCCCAACACTTCTTAAGGTCACAGCTTTTGATCCTTCCATCAGCATTGTTGACTCCTTCATCTTGCTCACATAACTGACTACTCACATCATCCAACTTAGGAGTAACAACACCATAAGTCATTAACCCAGATTGACTTTTCACCATACTTTCACACTTGATGTCATCATCTGATGTTACAGCATCATCACTAGATAAGCTGTCCACTTGAGGTATCCACTGATAGCAATTATCTTTGGATCTTACTCCCTTTATCACTACCTCATTCTGCTCATCAGCTACCACACATTCATCTTTGGTGTAGCTTACGTTGTAACCTTCATCACAAAGTTGACTTATGCTAATTAAATTAGCACTCAACCCTTGAACAAGGAGCACATTATCAAGAGTAAGGCCATCATGATTCTTCACTCTTCCAACTCCTTCTACTACTCCTTTTTCACCATTGCCAAAAATAACACCATTTGCATGGCAAGGATTGAACTCTACCAAATGCTTCTTGGATCCAGTCATGTGCTTTGAACATCCACTGTCAAAGTACCATGCATCCATAGCAAAATGTTCATCTGATGTGTGAGCCAATAGACACTTCACCTTCTCCTTAGGTACCCATTGTTTAACAACTTTGGGCTTGTACTCTCTCCATCTGTTTTGAGGCTGAGGGTATCCATGCAGCTTGTAGCAAGAGTACTGCATATGTCCAAACCTTCCACAATAAAAGCATCTCACCCTTTCATCTCTGAATCTTCTGCCATGATGAGATTGCTTAGGCTATCATCCATAATGTGGTCTCCTCCTACCATAACTGGCCTGCCTTCTATTATGCTGGTATCTTCTTCCATAAGGAGGCTGAGAATGTTGTTTCCTGGATTGTCTCCCATGATGGTGTGGCTTTCTTCTTCCATAGATACGAGGAACAGCATTGGTGTAACCATACCCCTGATGTTGAGACACCTGATAAGACATGTGCTGTTTGAACTGAGCAGCTTGCATGCTCTTGTGGTGTTGTGAGGCATATACTGACTAGCTCCTTGTGGCTGCTTTCTCTTCTGATTAGGACCAGTCTTCTTCTCAATCTTCTTAGGTTGTGAAACATCAGCTTTCTTAGGTGTAGGATCCTGCTTCTTTGGCTGATGTTAAGACAAAGGTTGTGACACTTCCTTCTTTGAACCTGAAGTGCTTGCTTCTGAAGTTCCCTTATCCTCAGCCACATAACTTATCCCAGCTTTGTCTCCAGCAGCTTTTTCTGACTGTAGTATCTTGTCAAGAGTGGTTGTCCCACTGTTCAACATTCTAACAGATTTAGTCATATGATTAAGATGAGCTTTGACACATAAGACTTCTTTTTCCAATTCAGCTTTGTCATTCTCTAGCTGAGCAATCTGTTTCTTCTGTTGATTCCTCTCCTGACATAGTTCAACACTCTTTAAGCACAGCTCTTTGTAGGTTGAAGCTTGCTCATCATAAGTGACTTCTCCATCACTATCATCATCAGGTTCAACAATTCCTGTCAAAGCTGTAACATGCTTTGCTGACTCAATTTCACTTTCACTATCAGAGTCAGACCAGGAAACTGTCATGCCCTTCTTCTGCTTCTTCAAGAATGTGGGACACTCTTTCTTGACATGTCCATACCCTTCACATTCAAAGCACTGAACTCCTTTATCTTGGGCAGTCTTCTCTTCATCCTTCTCTTTTGCCTTGCTGTTGTCAGAAGAGATGTTCCTGACATTAGGCCTGGAGTTATTGTTCATCCTCTTGAACACTTTGTTGAACTGTCTTCCCAACATAACTATGGCTTGAGACAGATCCTCCTGAGACTCATCATCTGTAACTTTCTTAACTTCTGCAGGAGTGGAAACCAAGGCTATACTTTTGGGCTTCTTTTCAGGTTTTTCCTCATTCAAACCAAGCTCAAAAGTTTGAAGATATCCAATGAGCTCATCAACCCTCATCTTGCTGATGTCTTGTGATTCTTCAATGGCAGTTACCTTCATCTTGTACTTCTTAGGAAGAGACCTCAGGATTTTCCTTACAAGCTTTTCTTCTGACATCTTTTCTCCATGGGCACTGGATGCATTAGCCAGCTCAAGCACACTCATATGGAAGTCATGGATAGTCTCATCTTCAGACTCTCAAACTTCGATGTTAGAAGCTGGAGTCTTGACATCTTAACTCTAGATGTTCCTTCATGAGTGGCCTTCAAAATATCCCATGCTTTCTTTGCAACCTCACAGGTATTAATTAACCTAAAAATATTCTTATCCATTCCATTGAAGATTGCATTTAAAGCTTTGGAATTTCCAAGGGCAAGCTCATCTTCTTCCTTGGTCCATTCTTCTTCCGGCTTCAGCTTTGAGGTGCCCTCTTTATCTTTGCCAGCATCATCTTTTTCAAACACCACAGGAGCTTTCCATTCTTTAATGACAGCCTTCCAAGCTCTGCTGTCCAATGACTTTAAGAAAGTAGTCATTCTAGGATTCCAATACTCATAGTTTGAGCCATCCAATATAGGGGGTCTGTTGACAAATCCTCCAACCTCTTTGTCCATCTTCACACCAGAAAGTATCTTCCCCAGATCTCACCCAGAGCCAGACAGGATGCCTGCTCTGATACCAAATGAAATTCTGGTACCAGACGTGTGATGTTAAGGTGCGATGTCACAACAACACACTCTGCACAATGGACAGCAATAACAGTAAATAAATCAACACAATGATTTGTTCACCCAGTTCGGTCTAACTACCTACGTCTGGGGGCTACCAAGCCAGGGATGAATTTCACTACTTGTAGAATTAAATTACAGACTCAACAACCCAGTTGACAATCTCCTAATCTTAATTCCTACTAGTGACTTTCTACCTAAGAAACCACTTAGATATGAGAACACTACTCAATCCCTAAAACCACTCAAAGAACAACCTCTTTGAGAACCCTTGATTCTGCTTCACAGCTTTGATCAAGTAATACAACTCTCTTTGCTTCACAGCTTTAGAGAGGACATAATACGACACAGCAATTCACCCTAGAATTCTGGTTATACACCTTGTACAAAATACTCAAGACACTCAGCCTCTGCTCTTGATCTTCTCCCCGTATTTCTGTACTTTTTCCTTTGGTCTTGTGCGCTTTATATAGCTCCTTGAATTGGGCTTGGACTTGTCACAATATTTGATCAGATTTGTTAATTAAAACTGAATCTTCAAAACAGATTTTATCCCCAAAATCTTTTTAAATCTTCAACCTTTTAATTCTCCAACAGACCTGCAATCAAATCTCCCATGTAACAGAAAATATCTATCCCAAGATATTCTCATCCAATGAGTCAACCACTCTCCACAATTCCAGCTAATACGCGTGCCCTAATAACATATCCTGCTGTTATTAATTCTGCAGGTCTGATGTTACAACATCACCTGTGTGACATCAGACATCCAACTTCAGCGCTTAACTACTTAACACAGCCCAATGTTAAGACTTCAATGTTACAGAATCAGCACCTTGACATCAACATTGAATAACCTTTGTTTTACCAAAATTCCAGCCAATCCAGGAACTATCAAACAATACAAATATTTAGGAAATTTAGGGATTAAAGGATAAAAATAGTTTTAAAAAAAAAGAATAAAGTTAGAAGAAAAAGAAGGAACTTAGGGTTTGAGAAGACAAACCTATTAAGATTGGTTTAGGATTGATGGTGGTGGTGATTTTGGCGGAGGCGTGAGTAGAGAGAGATACCAAGGCGCGGTTATGGACCCAAAAGAGTGTTTGTATCAAGCTGAGAGAGAGAGATACCACAACGTGAGCTGAGAGAGAAAGATACCTATAAGCGCTTTTTGAGAAATTGTTTTGAGAATTAGTACATGAAATTAGAGTATATCAAAATTGTTTTCCCTCTTCCACCAATTAAGTAAAGCGCGTTACAAGATTTTGGGGACGGCAGTTTAGCAACCGACGCAGCCCATATTTTAGGGCGGTTGGGCTCATAATCGCCGCCTATATTTATGATTATTTTAAAAGATTAAGGGCGGTTGTCCAAAACAGCCATAGAAACCGTCTTGATATAAGAAAGACGACGATTATTATGGAACTGTCACAGCTTATCTATGGTAAAACTCTATTTTTCTTGTAGTGTTTGTTTTTCAAGATTATGAACATGCTTCTCATTTGCTTTTATTAACAATTCCAATTTCCTTTTTTGCTTTATCATAAAGTGATCCTTCTTATCTTCAACTTCTTCATAGAACCAGTCAAAGAACCCGCACCCAGTTTGGGTAGAGTCCCGTATATATCAACAAACATATTTGTTACCTAGATTTTTCGAGTAGCAAGATGACAAAATATGGATACTAGGTTACCTTAAAATGGGACATTACCAAAATTGCTTTCCATAGTTACTAACTATTGTTGCTCTGCGAAGTACACCAATCTTTTCACAACGACAATTGGATCTCCATCGCATCTTGGAACTTGAGTACACATTCGAATCATAACTTCCAAAACTTTTCCCTTCCGCAATGGATGAAAAATGCCCAAAATTCATTGTTTCTTTCTATTCAATGTATGAATTCACGAATTTGAGCTATGAGGATGATGTATATGGAACTTTATGCCTTAAATCAATTTATGGTTCAAACTTGCGAACGTATTAGAAGAAATAAAGACCAAATAAAAAAGGTGATGACTATGTTGCTAAGTAGGATGCCACGCGTGCATGAATAGACACCTTTAAAGGGAATTACACATAAAGAATTTTTATGACATTGTTTGAATTTTTAAGGGATTCAATTGATCTTTGTAAAAATTAATGGACTAAAATGGACTTTGAGGTATAGATACGAGATTAAAAGGGTATCTAACATTTATATTTATAAGAAAAACTTTAAAAATTCTCAGTTAAGGCTTTAAATTTGGTGTGTTTCCCTAGATGAGATCTCCTATATTATTGTCTGATTGTTATTGGATGGAATGGATGACATCACAAAGTTTACTTGAGCTAGCCTCTATGTTGTCTCCATAATAAGGTTTATAATGCTTTTCTCAATAGCAAGTAACTTGTGTAAGTTCCTGGATTGGCTGGAATTTTGGTAAAACAACAAGGTGTTCAATGCTGATGTCATGGTGTTGATGTTGCAGCATTGAGTCTTAGTACTGGGTTGTACTAAGTTGTGAAGGTTAACTATGTTTGATGTCATGGGCTTGATGTCATAACATTGCACTTAACACTGGGCTGTGTTAAGGTTGATAGTTGCTGAAGTAGATGTCTGATGTCACATAGGTGATGTTGTAACATCAGACCTGCAGAACTGAAGCTAATGACAACATGGGCTTGTTGTTATTAGGGTCGCGTATTAGCTGGAATTGTGGAGAGTGTTGACTCGTTGGATGAGAATATCTTGGGCTAGATATTTTCTGTTACGTGGGAGATTTGAGTGCAGGTTTGTTGGAGAATTAAAAGGTGGAAGATTTAAAAAGATTTTGGGGATAAAATCTGTTTTAAAAGATTCAGTTTTTAATTAACAAATCTGATCAAATATTGTGACAAATCCAATCCAAATTCAAGGAGCTATATAAAGCGCACAAGACCAAGGAAGAAGGTACAGAAAACAGATTGAAGATCAAGAGCTGGAGGCTTAGAGTCTAGGGTTTGTTTAGAGTACTTGTAATCACATTATTCTAGGTTTGAATAGGTGTTGAATTTTCTGTCCTCTCTAGAAGCTGTGAAGCAATAGAGAGTTATTGATTGATCGAAGCTAGGAAGCAAGATCAAGGGATCTCAAAGAGGTTGTTCTTTGAGTATTTTAGGGGATTGAGTAGTGTTCTCATATCTAAGTGGTTTCTTAGGTAGAAAGTCACTAGTAGAGTATAAGTTTAGGAGATTGTCAACTGGTGTGTTGAGTCTGTAAATTATATCTACAAGTAGTGAATTTCATCCCTGGCTTGGTAGCCCCCAGACGTAGGTAGTTAGACCGAACTGGGTGAACAATTCCTTGTGTTATTTTGTGTTCTGTTATTGTTGTCCATTATTGCAGAGTGTGTTGTTGTGACATTGCACCTTAACATCACACGTCTGGTACCAGAATTTCAATTGGTATCAGAGCAGGCATCCTGTCTGTCTCTGGATGAGATCTAGGGAAGTTACTTTCTGGTGAAAGATGGACAAAGAGGTTGGAGGATTTGTCAACAGACCCCCTATATTGGATGGCTCAAATTATGAGTATTGGAAGCCTAGAATGACTACCTTCTTGAAGTCGTTAGACAGCAGAGCTTGGAAGGCTGTCGTTAAAGAGTGGGAAGCTCCAGTTGTATGTGAGAAAGATGAAGCTGGCAAGGATAAAGAAGGCACCTCAAAGCCTAAGCCTGAAGAAGAATGGACCAAGGAAGAAGATGAGCTTGCCCTTGGGAATTCAAAAGCCCTAAATGCTATCTTCAATGGAGTTGACAAGAACATATTCAGGCTGATCAACTCATGTGAGACTGCTAAGGCTGCTTGGGATATTTTGAAGGCTACTCATGAAGGCACATCTAGAGTTAAGATGTCAAGACTTCAGCTTTTAACTTCTAAGTTTGAAAGCTTGAAGATGAAGGAAGATAAGACTATTCATGACTTCCACATGAGTGTTCTTGAGCTGTCAAATGCATCCAGTGCTTTTGGTGAGAAGATGACAGAAGAAAAGCTGGTTAGAAAGATCCTCAGGTCCCTTCCTAAGAAGTATAAGATGAAGGTGACTGCCATTGAAGAATCTCAAGACATTAGCAAGATGAGAGTTGATGAGCTCATTGGGTCTCTTCAAACTTTTGAACTTGGTTTGATCGAGGAAGAACCAGAGAAGAAGCCAAAGAGCATAGCCCTGGTGTCAAATGATCAAGAAGAAAAGAGAAAGAGTTCTAAGTCCCAGGAGGATCTGCCTCAGACCATAGTTATGTTGGGAAGGCAGTTCAACAAAGTGTTCAAGAAGATGAACTATAACTACAGGCCTAATGTCAAGAACATCTCTTCTGACATCAGCAAGTCAAAAGAGAAAGATGAAGAGAAGACTGCCCAAGAGAAAGGAGTTCAGTGCTTTGAATGTGAAGGGTATGGACATGTCAAGAAAGAGTGTCCCACATTCTTGAAGAAGCAGAATAAGGGTTTGACAATTTCCTGGTCTGACTCTGATAGTGAAAGTGAAAGTGAGTCAGCAAAACATGTTACAGCTTTGACAGGAATTGTTGAATCTGATGATGAAAGTGATGGAGAAGTCACCTATGATGAGCTAGCTTTAACCTACAAGGAGTTGTGTTTAAAGAGTGCTGAAGTGTGTCAAGAGAACAAGTACCATAAGCAACAGATTGATCAGCTAGAGAATGACAAAGCTGAATTAGAGAAAGAAGTCTTATGTGTCAAAGCTCATCTTGATCATATGAAAAAATCTGTTAGAATGTTGAACAGTGGGACAACCACTCTTGACAAGATACTCCAGTCAGAAAAGGCCGCTGGAGACAAAGCTGGGATAGGTTGTAAAGAAACTTCAGAAGCAAGCACTTCAGGTTCAAAGAAGGAAGTGTCACAACCTGTGCCTCAACATCAGCCAAAAAGGCAGAATCAGAAAGCTGATGCTTCACGACCTAAGAAGATTGAGAAGAAGACTAGTCCTAATCAGAAGAGAAAGCAGCCACAAGGAGCTAGTCACTATATGCCCCCACAATACCACAAGAGCATGAAGGCTGCAAGGTTTAAACAAAACATGTTCCATCAGATGTCTCAACATCAGGGTAACTGGTATGGATATAATAAAAGAAAGAAGCCTCATCACCATAGGAGACAGCCTAGAAGACAGCATCCTCAGTTCAGGAGACAATCTACCTATGGTAAAAGACAACAGCCTCACCATAGAAGACAGTCAAACTTTGGAAGAAGAAGACAACACCAGTACTATGGATGGTAGCCACAACAGTTTCATCATCAAGGTGGCAGGAAGTTTAACAACTTCAGTGAAGAGAGAGTAAGGTGCTTCTATTGTGGGAGATTTGGTCATATGCAATTTTCTTGCTTTAAACTGCATGGATATCCCAAATCTGTTCCTCAACCTAGACAGAAGGAGAACAGGACTAAGGTTGTTAAACAGTGGGTTCCTAAATCTCAAGCTACATGTCTATTGGCTCACACCTCAGATAGACATTTTGCTAAGGATGAATGGTACTTTGACAGTGGTTGTTCAACGCACATGACTGGGTCCAAAGATCTTTTGGTGAATGTCAATTCTTGCTCCTCTAATGTTGTCACTTTTGGTAATGGAGAAAAAGGGGTGGTAGAAGGTGTTGGAAGAGTGAAGTGTTTTGATGGACCTGACCTTGATAATGTTCTTCTTGTCAAAGGTTTGAATGCTAATTTGATTAGCATAAGTCAGCTCTGTGATGAAGGGTACAAGGTCAGCTACACTAAGGATGAGTGTTTGGTGACTAGTGACAAGAATGAGGTAGTGATGAAGGGAGTAAGATCCAAAGATAATTGTTATCAGTGGATACCTCAAGTGGACAGCTTATCTAGTGATGTGGTAAAATCAGATGGTGACATCAAGTGTGAAAGTATGGTGAAAAGTCAATCTGGGTTAATAACTTATGGTGCTGTTACTCCTAAGTTGGATGATGTGTTAAAAGCCAAATTGAGTAGTCAGTTATGTGAGCAAGATGAAGAAGTCAACAATGCTGATGGAAGGATCAAAAGTTGTGACCTTACAAAGTGTTGGGAGCTGAATACTTGTGAGGCTAAGAAAGATGACAACATGACTAATGACTTCTATAGTTCAGAAGAAAAAGTTCACAGGTTGACAATCCTTGGGTTGGAAGATACAGATGTTGAAACATCTCAAGTCAAGAAAGGTACTTTTAGCCTTAAAATAAAGAAGAATGATGATAAACTGATTGTAAAAGTGTCTCCTGGGGTTGCTAAAAGACTGAAAGCTATTGAGTCACCGCCAAAGGTGAGAACTGATAAGCAGAAGACCTCAGAGGTTGGTCCTACAAGATCCTGGAGTAAAGTGTCAAGAAAGAAGAAGACCAGAGATAAGTCTGATGGTAATGTTCAGGACATCATTCATGTGAAGAAAGCTGTTGTTAGAACTTCTGAGAAAATTCAAAAGGCTTCGCTTGATAACATTCCTTTAAAAAGGTGGATGTTTGTCTTTCAAAAAGGGCTTAATCTGAAGAAAGAATTTGACAAAGATACTCTGGATATGGTTGAGTTTGCTAGGATATGGTTCAGAGAGGGTGTGGGAACTTATGGTATTCAGGTGTGTATATTAACCTGAATAAGCTGCTCTGACTGTGTTTTATTGGGAGCTTCTTGAAGGACTTCTTTGTGCAATGAGTCCTTTGAATGGTGATGAGAAGCTGATGTCCCAAAAGATGTTATAACATCATGTTTACTGGTGGTTATATCTGGAAGATGATTAAGATTGGACATGTGGGGTTGGATGCTCTAGCATTTTTGGTCAGAAGAGGTGGAGATTATGGTAATGTGTTTAGTAGTTTGTTCTGGAAAAGCATGACTACTGTCTTTGAAGACTTCACCAGTTTCAACAACTACTGGTGGATGTAAGGATAGAGGAATTGTGATCTCTTGAAGAGACTGGATCTCAGTAAAGCTTATAAGTAAGCTGAGCATATAGAGTTTGTGACACAGTGTTGAGATTGGATTACTTTGCTGATAGTAAATCCAGTAGTGGAGCATATGTAATACCCTGGTGTCAAGAGTGTTGGTGAAGGATGTCTTTGTTCTGGATCTGAAGCTTAGTGCTTACATTATATCTAAGGAGCATCTACATAGTCATACGGGAGAATGATGAAGTAGAAGGTTTGCCTTGGATGGTGAAGATGAATTGTATGATAGCCTTTGGAGAATGGGACAGTGGTACCAAAATGCATGTACTCAGAAAATGTGCTCAAATGTTCATCTCCATCTAGAGCATTTGTTAATCATGACAGGGGGAGTACTTGTCTATGGATTTTGCAGCAAAAGTGCATTTATTGTGAAGATTGTATGCTGATCAAGCTTGTGGATGATTGTGTGAAGCCTTCATAACTGGATGGATGAAGAATATGTCTGTATTTTCAAAATGTGGATATTGCTGACAGAAGAAGTATGGTTGTGTACAGGGTGTCATAAGAGTTACTTGTTGAGGTTTGTCTAATTATGGCTAAAAAGGGGGAGAGTTGAAAATTGCCATGGAAAGAAGAGTAAGTGTTAAAAGAAGATGCTGCTAAAAGAATAAAGGTGTTTAGTTGAAAAGTGTTGATGCAGCTGTTGAGGGGGAGTGTAGACAGTATAGTTGTGGAGCTGCTAGTGAAGTATTCATAGCATTGAAGAGTGCAGAGTGCAGCAAAGCAGACATCAAGGGGGAGATGTGCTGCACATTGTGAGCTACTGAACAGCTGTGATGTTGGTTCAAGTTTTTGAGGGGGAGCACCAATTGGCTGTTGTCAATAATGAAGATGGTGCTGCAGCAGATCAAGTAATAAAGACTATATGAAGATTGTCAAACTGCTGCAAGTTAAAGTTTCAAAGTATTGAAGATATTCCGCTGCTGAAGTCTCTGAAGATGCAGAGATTGTTTTAGCCAAAATTAGCCAAAGGGGGAGATTGTAAGTTCTTGGATTGGCTGGAATTTTGGTAAAACAACAAGGTGTTCAATGCTGATGTCATGGTGTTGATGTTGCAGCATTGAGTCTTAGTACTGGGTTGTACTAAGTTGTGAAGGTTAACTATGTTTGATGTCATGGGCTTGATGTCATAACATTGCACTTAACATTGGGCTGTGTTAAGGTTGCTAGTTGCTGAAGTAGATGTCTGATGTCACATAGGTGATGTTGTAACATCAGACCTGCAGAACTGAAGCTAATGACAGCATGGGCTTGTTGTTATTAGGGTCGCGTATTAGCTGGAATTGTGGAGAGTGTTGACTCGTTGGATGAGAATATCTTGGGCTAGATATTTTCTGTTACATGGGAGATTTGATTGCAGGTTTGTTGGAGAATTAAAAGGTGGAAGATTTAAAAAGATTTTGGGGATAAAATCTGTTTTAAAAGATTCAGTTTTTAATTAACAAATCTGATCAAATATTGTGACAAATCCAATCCAAATTCAATGAGCTATATAAAGCGCACAAGACCAAGGAAGAAGGTACAGAAAACAGATTGAAGATCAAGAGCTGGAGGCTTAGAGTCTAGGGTTTGTTTAGAGTACTTGTAATCACACTATTCTAGGTTTGAATAGGTGTTGAATTTTCTGTCCTCTCTAGAAGCTGTGAAGCAATAGAGAGTTGTTGATTGATCGAAGCTAGGAAGCAAGATCAAGGGATCTCAAAGAGGTTGTTCTTTGAGTATTTTAGGGGATTGAGTAGTGTTCTCATATCTAAGTGGTTTCTTAGGTAGAAAATCACTAGTAGAGTATAAGTTTAGGAGATTGTCAACTGGTGTGTTGAGTCTGTAAATTATATCTACAAGTAGTGAATTTCATCCCTGGCTTGGTAGCCCCCAGACGTAGGTAGTTAGACCGAACTGGGTGAACAATTCCTTGTGTTATTTTGTGTTCTGTTATTGTTGTCCATTATTGCAGAGTGTGTTGTTGTGACATTGCACCTTAACATCACACGTCTGGTACCAGAATTTCAACTTGGTTAGTTAGTTTCATGATCAGAGCTTCCATTTTTGCGTTAGAGAATCTGAGAGGATATTAGGAGCAAACAATAGACCAAAACAATAGACCAACGTTCCAAAATTATAAGAGAAGGAGATGTCATATCTCCATCTAATATCATAATATAAATTATTTATAAATTTTTGGGGTTGGTTGAAAATATACATGTTAAAGAAGTTGTTCATCGTTTGGTTTTGTAAAGGAATATGGAGTCCAAGACTATATAAATTATTCAAGTATTTTGTTACAAGATGTACCAGTCAAAAACACTTTAAACTTGTATTTAACTTTTTTATATTTTCTTTTATACTCTTATGTTACAATGTTGTGAGGAGTAGTTAAATATTTTTTTTGGAAAGTGTTTGTGTATTGGATTGGTTAAGAGTAATCTATATGTTGTAATAATTTTTACATAGTATTATTCTTTGATTGTCATTTGAAAACGATCGTAATTTTTTTTTCCGATTTTAAAATTTCAACATTACATTCTTGTGTTGTTATTGTGTTGCTCTTTTTTTCATTTGATTTTCATAACATAAATCATATATTTTATATATTCATACTTCATTCATTCACAATAGACTTAAAACTCACCACTAGACACTTAAATCCAAAAATCTCCCGTCACATTAGAGTTTCAAAAAGTCCTATCGTTCCTAGCCGTCCATAATTTTATTGGTTGGTTACAATTAAAATCTCTAGTGATACATATAATCGAAATAAATAACAAATACAAATTGGTGAGAGGATATTCTACAAGAGAACGCATACAATGGTATATTGATGATTTTGTGCATGGTGCAATCGTGTATAAAGCCAACAGCATCTTTATTCACACCAACTTATTCTATGATGGTATATTAATTCATTGCTAGGCTGTTTCCTCATCATCTTTATTCACTTGTTTTGTGACCAATCTTTTGTGGTTGCCAACCATACACAATAAGTGGAGGACAATTACTCCCATGTCAAGAGATAGGAATAACTTTTCACCTTTTATTCACACAAAAAGTAGAACCATATTCCAAAACTTAATTGCTACAATGTCGCCTATTTATACAAATTCTACCACATAACCCTTCCTATTTTCTCCTTACATGTTCAAGGCTTGTAATATCTAGCATAGCAAAATGGCCAATGTAAGAATCAATATAAAATTCTCTTACTAGCTATTTCTTAATTTTATTATGTAGCTATGGAAATGATCATAGTGTTTTTGTTATGTTTAATCAGGTGGTTGAAGTGAAAGTTGGTTTACATTGTGATGAGTGTATCAAGAAAATTCTCAAGGCCATCAAGAAGATTGAAGGTAGATAATTTTTTTTTTTTTGTTTTCTATTATCTACAACATATAACAACTAAAAATCTATGTAACTTTGTAGATATCGAGACATACAACGTGGACAAACAATTGAACAAGGTTATTGTTACGGGCAATGTTACCAATGAAGAAGTGATTGGAGTTCTTCATAAGGCTGGCAAGAATGCAACTGTGTGGGAAAATGTTGAATGTTGAAACCATAATTTATTTTTAAGAAACTACATTTAAGCTTTTTTTTATCATATAAGAAACGTATATAACTATGCATGATGTGAAGTTCTATCATCTATTTAGTTTGTAGAGGCATGGTTATATATCTACTCTACTCAGTTTTGTAATTTTGTCAATTTGAATAAAACACATATGATAGGGAGCTAGTAGATGAAAATTGAAAGGAGAGTTACATCAAATTTCATTATACGTACTTAACTTTTTTTTTTTTCTTTTCTATAAGCATTTTCCCATATTTTGGTCTCTTAGAAAAACTGATGTAGAAAATTTTTCTTTCAAATTCCTTATTATTTTTGGTTTTGTTCATTGGAAATTGGTCTAGTTGAAATTAGTGTCGATATAATCTTTAGTTATTATAATGAATATAATCCAGCGTTTTGAGTTTTTTTTTTTATATATATATTTGTCCTGAGTGAAGGTTTCTAGGTCCCTTTATCCATTCTAAGTGTGCTTGGTAGATAAGAGGGGTTGCTTTTGTCTGTTCAACTAGTGAAAGGAATGAGATCGCCGACTCCTTTTGGTCTTATAGTGTAAATTGTTTGGGGGGAGGGGGGAGGGGGCAGGACAGGGAGCATTGACACCCTTATCTCGGACCCCGGCGACCTCTACTGCCCGTTGAATATATTCTTAAGATTTTTGTTAAGCAGTAGCCACCTCTTCATTGAGAGCCTTTACAGTATTGTCCTGGTCATCCTCCTTCTGCTGATGAGTTTCCCAATATGCTTCGAACGGTCGACACACTTCAGCCGCATCTTCAAAAACCTTCTTGCATCGCTTCTCCCTGTCAGTAAGGAAGACATTCAACCTTTCTAACTGAGTAGCCAAAATGGAATATCTATCATACTGATTCGTCTCTTACCGCAAAAAGCTAAGAGCATCAACATTCGCTCGAAGCTCAGCCAATTCCTTCTCATCATCGTAATTTTGCCGCTTAAGGACTTCACACATCTCCCTCAACTCCTCTCGTTCCCTTAAAAGCTCGACATGACCCAGAACGTCATCTTGTCCAGCAGCTACAATATAAACAAGGGACCCGGCCCTGAATAAAGTACAGGAAGCATCTACAAAAAGAATTCATCTGTCAATCGCAGATAAATCCCGGATGAAATCCAGGTCTCCAGCATCCACGACAGCAGCAAATTCCTCTATGGTGCTAGGTACCCGAGAAGGTAGAATAGCAGTAAACTGGAAGAAAGGAGTCAAAGCACTCTGCTCGCTACCCTTTTCCAAGCTAGCCCGTTTGGGAGAACCTCATTCAACAGAAGTGGACAGACTATCACCCCGACCCATTTTGACAAGGGAATGAGAAGGTGAATGTAATACCCCGTAAATTATTTTACTCTGGATAATATTAGTTGTGATCAACTGAGTCCCAGTGTACTCTGAGAAATTATCTGCAGAGATAATTAGGGTAACTGTTGAACTTAGACTAAATCCAATTAATATTATCTGACTCTGAGATATTTAAGTATTTGAACTTTAGAGACTTTTTGGACAATTAGTAGTGTTGCTAATTGATGATATTATACTATATCATTTCTTTTCCATTCATTTTCCTTATTAGAACAAGAGAAAGAAAAAGATAGAAAGGGTTTTGGAGAGAAAGAAAAGAGAAGGAAAGGAAGAGAAAAAGAGGAAAAAGTCCAAGAACATGATCATCAAGAACATCACCAAATCTTCATCAAATCATCTTCCCATTTTCACCATCATCATCTATTCAAGGTGGGTTCTAGATAGAAACTTAAGTTCTAGAGTTAGAAATGATTTTAGCTTAAGTTAGGTTTATGAGAAATTGCTTAAATTGGTAATCGATGAAATTTAACGGTTGAAATGTGTTACAAACTGAGTAGTATAGGCTATATGAGTGTAGAATCATCTGTATTTGATTGTTGGATGTGTGGGTATGTTTTGGTTTGGTTTTGGACCCAAGGGAATGCAGCTGTACGCTGCAGAATTTCTCCATTTTCCCAGATTCGCACTGCGAATCCCCTAACGAAGGGGAAATCGAGCACTCGCTGGATGTTCGCACGGCGAAGGTGAAGGCGAACATTCGCCAGAGGTTCGCACTGCGAACTTTAGCTTGTTTTGGTTCTGACTTGGGTCGCCAGATGTTCGCACTGCGAATGGTGCAGCGAACCAGTGTTGGCTAGCCATTCGTTGGGAGCTTCGCACGGCGAATGAGGAAGCGAGCATTCGCTGGCTTCTTCGCAATGCGAACATGGCAGATCATCCAACTTGTTTCTTTCATAACTTTTGACTCGTTTATCCAATATGAGTATTCTTGGTATCGTTGTGAAGCTAGGAACATCCTCTAGCTAATGGTGGTGAGAAATATTTGTTTATTGCCCGATTAAATAAATCAGAGGGAACCGTGAATTGGTGTAATGTGTGATATGTTGCATTATGTGCTTCCATTATGTGATTGACGTATATATGTCTATGCTCTTATTGTTAAACATGTTTGAATATGTATGCATGTTAAAATACGAAATAGGTAGAGTGAGGAATATTACCGTAAACAATTGTCGGATAGTGTGGAAATGACATAGTGACAACGCTCGTGCATGAGAGGCCGAGGCGTGTGTCTAGTAATCATAACCAGTTTATCTTATGGTGTAGTTTCATGAGACTCGAGCACCTCCTCTGAAACGTATGCATAATTACTTGGTAGGTTTGATTCCCTACGTGTAGTACTATTGGAGCCTATGCATTGGGCAGAGACTTGTGATGGTTAACAGGCCATGAGAAGTGACGGTTCATGGTTAACAGGCCGGTGATCCCGAATCCAATTCGTATGCCAAGTAACTACAAGGATCCATGACTCGGGTCGTCTTCTAGACGTAGAAGTGGACGGGAAAAGGGGATGCCTTGGTACGGTTATTGATTAGCGAGATTCGAGTTAACAGGCTCAGGACTTACTTTGGTACTAGTGTGAGTTAACAGGCTCACGAGTGTGAATCCATATATGGCGTGTGTGTACTCAAAGTCACTTCCCTTCCCTTTTGACTTGAGTTAGGTTGCTATAACCTTGTAAAGCCGAGAGGACTATAAGATAGCGAACTCACTGAGATTTGATGTATCTCACTCCACGTTGTTGTTTACATCACAAGTACTACAGGTTCAGCGAAGGGTAAGGATAAAGTGGTTTGACTTTTCCTTACAGGTCGTAGCTTTTGAGATGGCATGGCTTCCACTATGGCATTTTATTTTGAGATTACTGTATTGATCTAGTTCTTAGTGCATTTTGGGACATCTTGTATATGTTATGCCGTAGACTTTAGAACTTTGTATTTAGGGCATTTAATGTATATAATGTGTTAACTAGGAACTTATAGTATTTCAGTACCAAATACTTGGATCTATATATGATATTTATGCTTTGATGTATGAGTTTTATATATGGGTGTTACAGTTGGTATCAGAGCAGGTCGTATCCTCGACCTAGCCATGAAATAATATAAGTGTTTCTTTCCGTTTCATATGCGTTGTGTCGGCATTGGTCTTACGTGTTATATTTATGGTATTGAGCCTGATCAACTTAATCCTATCTGTATGACATTTAGGAACATGGCCGACGGGCGCAGAAACAACCGCGGGAGACCGAGAACTACTCCGGCAGGGACAAATCCGCCAGGGGACGAAGGGAATGCCCCTTTGTATCAATTTATGCAACAGATGCAGCAACAATAGAATCAGTTTATGCAACAAATGGTACAGAAAATGGCCGGTGGCTAGCATCCTCCAGTGGTTGTTCCTGAAGCTGCAGGGGGAACCTTTAGGGATTTCATTCGTATGAATCCTCCGGAGTTTCAGGGAGGGTTAGATCCAGTAAAGGCTCATGAATGGATATCCGGTATGGAGCAGATTTTCTTGATAGTTTAGTGTAGTGAAGAAAATAAGGTTGTTTTCGCTTCTCACTTGTTAAAGGGTCATGCCATGAGATGGTGGGAAAGCGCTTCAGCCTTAATGACAATTTAAGAGGTACCGAAAGTATGGGAGCAGTTTAAGATAACTTTTATGGAGAAGTATTTCCCAATTTCCTTAAGGTCTCAGAAGGAATCCGAGTTTCAACAATTGAGACAAGGCAACTTGACTGTGGCTTCTTATGCGGAAAAGTTCGAGGTTATGGCTGCTTATTCTAAGCAGGCTATGTATGCTCCTGATGAGAGGTGGAAGATTGATCAGTTTCTTTTTGGTTTGAGGGCCGAAATTTCACATAGCGTGTCTCAGAGGGAATTCACTAGCTATGCTGAATCGTTACGACAGTGTTACGTGGCGGAGCATAGCTTAAAGAAGGTGCAAGCAGAAGAAGAGTTAAGTAGGGTGAATCAAAGTGATCGTGGGAGATCGAATCAACCAATTAGGCCAAGACAACAATCTTTCAAAGGGAAACAAGCTCAGAGTTCCAGGACTAGTGCACCTCCGGTATGCCGTATGTGTGGTAAGAATCATCTTGGTAGGTGCAGTTTAGAAGGAATGAGGTGTTATCAGTGTAATAAGGTGGGCCATTTAGCGAGGGTTTGTCCTCAAGATAGGAATCAGACACAAGGGAGGACTACCGGCCGGGTATATACTTTGGATACAAAGAAAGCAAAGGGTGACAACTCTTTGATTGCTGGTACGTGTTTTGTGAATGGAAATCCTTGCTTTGTTTTATTTGATTGTGGAGCTACACACTCTTTTGTATCGATGCAATGTGTAAAGCGGCTTGGGTTGCAAGCGGTTCCGTTGTCTCCGCTCATGGTGGTTACTACTGTCATGGATGAGATGGTTGAAACACCTTTAATGTGTGAAAATTGTGTTTTATCTGTGGATGGAAGAGTTTTCCAGATTGATCTGATTTGCTTACCGCTTAAGAAAGTGGATGTTTTTCTGGGAATGGATTGGCTTTCAGCTAATTTGGTATTCATCGGGTGTGAAGAAAAACTAATCATTATCCCCTCTACCGAGGCCACTCCGAAGGATGTGTTAACTACTATTTTAGAAGGTACGGTTGGAATGATTAATTTCTTGTTTAAGGAGGAAAAATCCGTTCTTTTGATTCTTACTAAGGAGGAGGGTAGTAACCGTCAAGTTTTGAGTATTCCGGTAGTTTGTGATTTTCCTGAAGTTTTCCCCGAGGATATCACTTCTCTTCCCCCGGAGCGGGAAGTGGAATTCTCTATTGACCTGATACCGGGAATGGCTCCAATATTCGTTTCTCCGTATCGGATGGCACCACTTGAATTAAGAGAATTAAAGGATCAATTGGAAGAGTTGTTGACTAAGCATTTTGTTCGACCCAGTGTTTTGCCCTGGGGAGCTCCTGTGTTGTTGGTAAAGAAAAAGGATGGTGGAATGCAGTTGTGTATTGATTACCGTCAGTTGAATAAGGTCACCATTAAGAACAAATACCCATTGCCAAGGATAGACGATCTGTTAGATCAATTGAAAGGAGCATGTGTGTTCTTGAAGATTGATTTACGATCGGGTTATCATCAGATTCGTGTGAAGAGTTCAGATGTACCAAAGACTGCGTTCAGAACCCGTTATGGTCATTATGAATTTTTGGTGATGCCTTTCGGTGTGACGAATGCTCCGGCAGTTTTCATGGATTATATGAATCGGATATTTCAACCTTATTTAGACCAATTTGTGGTGATTTTTGTAACACCCCAAATTTTAGATTAATTATGTATTTAATTAATTTATCGGGAATATATGAGTTATTGTGGAATATTCGATATATATGATGTTTTGGGGATTTTATTTTGTGAAGTGATTGGATATAAATGAGTTTTTAGTGATTTTGAGAATTATGCGACAATTTGGAATGATTTAAAATAATTAAAAAAATTAAGTTGGGAATTATTCTAATTAGAAAAATAGGAGTTATTGGTAGTAGAGACAAGAAGGGCATTTTGGTCAATTATGAAGTGTTAGTAAGGATAATAATGGGAAGACCATATTAAGGAGTTCTAGGGTTACGGAAGAGTAACTGTTTTCCTTTCGTGCATGCATTTGGAGAAGAGGCAGAGAGAATAGGAGAGCTGCTAGGGCCGGGAGGAAAATAGAAAAGGGATATCGGAATTCAGTAGAATGCGAAGAGAACGACGGATTCGACGACGAATTAAGGTAAGGGGAGTTTTATCATTTTTATTATAATCGATTTAAGGTCTGGATAATTGTGGGAATTATTGGGGTTTTGGTTGAGTTTTGGTAAATGATAACTGTGACGGAATTGATGATGGTTTGACGTAAAGATTACTTCCAATTGATTGATGAATTACTGATAGAATTTTTTATTAGTATAAAATATAGAGGATCTCATAAAATAACTGAATCAAGGGAAGTGTGGAACTCCGGGTTGAAATTGCTGTTTGAAATTTTACTGGAACTTATTGGGATGGATAGAATAAGGAAGGAAAGAGAAAAAAAGGACTTTTAGGGGGTGGCGCAAGCCACATGGACTTAGTGGCGCCAGCCACATTCTACAAAGGGTGGCGCAAGCCACCCATTAAGTGGGGGGAATTGCATTCTTTTTATTATTAGTTTTCTTCCATAATCTGTAACTTTTGAATTACAATTTCAATTTTTATGTCGTTTGAAGCTATGGAAAGGTAATGGAACAATCTATAACATAGTGAAATAATATAAATCATATAGTGTGATCCTCTAATGAAATTGATAGGCGAAAGTGATGAATGTTCTGTGTTATAAACCTATAAATATGCATGTCTGTGTGAAAACTCATGAATTATTTAGTATTGGTGATAATGAAATAATGCTGACATGATGTTTATGTTGTTGTATTGATGATATTTATAATGTTATTATCTATGGATTATGCCATGCTATATGAATGATGTGTGTGCTGAAATGACGGAAAGTATGATGTCTGTGTGAAATTCCTGAGTTGTGTCTGGAAATGAATTGTCTAGTATTGTTTGTAATGATTTGATAATGGTTTGATTTTAAAGTATGTGTTATGATGTTTGTGAATGGAACATGAAGATTTTAATGATGATGATACTACTTAGGTTTTGGTGTTGTTAGGATGGAGATAATACTGTCATGAAGTAACGTGATATTGTAATGATGATGCTGATATGATATGCATAATCAATCACTAAATATGCTAGATGATGAATTGATAAATGATTACATGTTGACTGTGATGTGATGATATATCCTTGGTAAATGATTTGTGTTGGATTGATGCTATTATGAGTTATGATGATGTCCTGATATTAACACGATGTAAATGATGCTGTGAGATACTTTATGATGCTGTAAGAATAATGGTGACATTGTTTGGTAAAATGACGATGTTTGATAAATGAGGTCGATATGATGATTAAGATGCTATTGTGATATTTATGATGATTGTGGTGCTGTTATGAGACTTAGGATGCTGTTATGGTGTGATGTTAATTATGTGTTGATGAATATGTGATGGTGACTAAGTATTGATGATTATGTGAAGAGAATATAATGATGTTGTTTTGATGAATATGATGTATGTGATGAAGTATGATGAATATGATGAATGATGATGCGTTTGACTAGTCGTGGTCGTATTTTATATGTTGTTGTGCATCATGCATTCATAGCATTTAAAGGACTGTTGTCCAGTGAAGTTTGAAGATGACTAAGTCATCAATGAAGTTATAGGATGATATCCAGTGAAGTTGTAGGACTTATTGTCCAGTGAAGTTTGAAGATGACTAAGTCATCAGTGAAGTTTCGATACCGCATGCATGTTGCATTCATTATCTGTGGCATTGCACAATAATTGTACTATGTGATGTGTTTGATGTGATTCTGATTTTGGTGATGTTCTGACATGAGAATTTGGTGTTTTGTTGTTATGAGGTATATGTGTTAAATGATGTTATGTTGTTGTGATTTCCTGGATATGACTACTATATCTGTTCCTTATGTCTTTTATAATGACTATGATTGTCCTCACCCTTTCTGCTGATATTTCCCCTACCATGGGAAATGGGCAGGTACTCAAGGATAGCAGTAGAAGTTCGAGATAGCTTATGGAGTTATTAGTTATCTTTCCGCAGTGAAGAGGGTATTGCTCTAATAGATGTAACATCAGGTCTTTGGGAATCGTTTGAATTAAATGTTGATAATGATGTATTGAAGTGTTTCATCTTGCTTTAAAAATGTTTTAACAAGTTTTGTGAGTTATGACGTCTGATGATGAATTTTTAATTGAAGTATTTTATTTTAGTAAAACAATGTTTTGAGAACCCGTGTTACGGAGCAGGATGTTTTTAATTAAGAAGTTTTATGAAGAAATGTTGCACCCTTTTTTATGATTACTCTGATATAACTATTTAATATTATATGAATCATCGTGGGCTTTTAGAAGGGTGTTACAATTTTCATTGATGATATTCTTATCTATTCTCGTGATCCTCAAGAGCACGGAGAACACCTAAGAATCGTTTTATCCATCTTACAAGAGAGACAACTTTTTGCCAAGCTAAGCAAGTGTGAGTTTTGGATGTCGGAGGTGAATTTTCTTGGACATGTCATATATCAGGGAGGTGTCGCGATTGATCCATCAAAATTTGAAGCAGTGATAAATTGGGAGAGACCGAAGAATGTGTCTGAAGTTAGAAGCTTCTTGGGACTAGCAAGTTATTATAGAAGGTTTATTAAAGGCTTTTCCCAACTGGCTTTACCGATGACGAGACTTACTCGGAAGGATTATTCGTATGAATGGGATTCGGCTTGTGAGCAAAGTTTTATGAGTTTGAAGGAAAGATTGACGACCGCTCCTGTTTTAGTTATTCCTGATCCTAGCAGGTCGTATGAGGTATATTGTGATGCATCGAAGATGGGATTAGGAGGTGTGTTAATGCAAGATGAACATGTAGTGGCTTATGCTTCACGACAGTTGAAAGTCCATGAAGAGAATTATCCAACACATGATTTAGAATTGGTGGCCGTTGTATTTACCTTGAAGGTGTGGCGTCACTATTTGTATGGTGTACGTTTTGAGATGTTTAGTGACCACAAGAGCTTAAAGTACCTCTTTGATCGGAAGGAGTTGAACATGCGTCAAGGAGGTGGATGGAATATTTGAAAGATTACGACTTGGAGTTAAAATACCATCCGGGTAAAGCGAATAGAGTGGCGGATGCATTGAGTAGGAAGGTGTTGCATAATGCCGAGTTGATGATGCTAGAGTATACTTTATTGGAAAAATTTCGAGATCTAAATCTTCAATTTGTTTGGACCCCTAATGGTGTGATTATGGGGAATTTGAATATCAATTCTACTCTTAGGGAGGAAATCCAACAAGAGCAAGGGTTAGACGAGAAGTTACAAGAAGTGTTATTGCAACCGGGTTTTGTGCGAGCTACCGACGGAATTATTGTATTTAACCGAAGGATTTGTGTTCTGGATAACACGGAGTTAAAAAGGAGGATTTTGGAATAAGCGCATATGGGTGCTTTTACTATACATCCGGGATCTTCAAAGATGTATCAAGATTTAAAGAGGGACTTTTGGTGGTCCGGAATGAAAAGAGATATTACGGTGTATGTGTCGGAATGTGCGGTGTGCCAACAAGTGAAGATCGAGCACCAAAGACCGGGTGGCTTGTTGCAACCTTTAGAAATTCTGGTATGGAAATAGAACAGTATTTCTATGGACTTCGCTGTTGGACTACCCCGTACTCCGGGTGGTTATGATTCGATTTGGGTAATTGTGGATCGGTTAACGAAATCCACGCATTTCTTAGCTGTGAAGACTACCTACAAGGCGAGTCATCTCGCAAGGTTGTTCATTTCGGAGATAGTGAGATTGCATGGTATTCCTACTAGTATCGTTTCGGATAGAGATCCAAAGTTTACTTCGAGATTTTGGAGAGCTTTTCAACAAGCCATGGGAACGAAGTTACGTTTGAGTACGTCGAATCATCCGCAAATCGACGGTCAGACGGAACGGACAATACAAACCATGGAAGACATGTTGAGAGCTTGTGTACTTGAAAGTGGAGGAAATTGGATAGAACTTTTGTCGTTGATTGAGTTCTCTTATAATAACAATTATCATGCAAGTATTGGTATGACACCTTATGAGGCGTTGTATGGAAGGAAGTGTATTGGTATGACACTGTTGTGTTGGGCAGAAGTTGGTGAAGATAGGATGTTGGGACCCGATATTATTCACGAAACTACGGAGAAGATTAGGATTATCCGTGAAAAAGTTAAGCAAGCACAGGATCGTCAGAAGAGTTATGCGGATAACCGAAGAAGACCTTTAGAATTTGAAGAAGGCGATCACGTGTTTTTGAAGGTTACTCCGAGATTGCGGTTGAAAGGACCGTTTCGGTCGCGGAAGTTAAGTCCGAGATACGTGGGACCATATTAGATTTTGGGAAGAATTGGTGAAGTAGCCTACAGATTAGCCTTACCGCCTTCTCTGTCAGAGATGCACGACGTTTTTCATGTGTCTCAGCTTCGAAAATTTGTCCCAGATCCTCTTCAGCCAATTTTACCAGATACAATTGAGATAGAAGCAGATTTGACATTTGAGCCTCAACCGAGTCGTATCACCGGAAGAGAAACTAAAGTGTTAAGGAATAAAGAGATTCCTCTTGTTAAGGTCCAGTGGGATAAGACGCATCCGGGCGATGCAACTTGGGAATTGGAATCGGAGATGCGGGAGGCCTATCCTCATCTTTTCAGGTAATTGTTTTAAATTAGTGGGCGAATTTCTATTTAAGGGGGGGAGGATGTAATACCCCATAAATCATTTTACTCTGGATAATATTAGTTGTGATCAACTGAGTCCCAGTGTACTCTGAGAAATTATCTGCAGAGATAATTAGGATAACTGTTGAACTTAGAGTAAATCCAATTAATATTATCTGACTCTGAGCTATTTAAGTATTTGAACTTTAGAGACTTTTTGGACAATTAGTAGTGTTGCTAATTGATGATATTATACTATATCATTTTTTTCCATTCCTTTTCCTTATTAGAACAAGAGAAAGAAAAAGATAGAAAGGGTTTTGGAGAGAAAGAAAAGAGAAGGAAAGGAAGAGAAAAAGAGGAAAAAGTCCAAGAACAAGATCATCAAGAACATCATCAAATCATCTTCCCATTTTCACCATCATCATCTATTCAAGGTGGGTTCTAGATAGAAACTTAAGTTTTAGAGTTAGAAATGATTTTATCTTAAGTTAGGTTTATGAGAAATTCCTTAAATTGGTAATCGATGAAATTTAACGGTTGAAATGTGTTACAAACTGAGTAGTATAGGCTATATGAGTGTAGAATCATCTGTATTTGATTGTTGGATGTGTGGGTATGTTTTATTTTGGTTTTGGACCCAAGGGAATGCAGCTGTACGCTGTAGAATTTCTGCATTTTCCCAGATTCGCACTGCGAATCCCCTAACGAAGGGGAAATCGAGCACTCGCTGGATGTTCACACGGCGAAGGTGAAGGAGAACATTCGCCAGAGGTTCGCACTACGAACTTTACCTTGTTTTGGTTCTGACTTGGTTCGCCAGATATTCGCACTGCGAATGGTGCAGCGAACCAGTGTTGGCTAGGCATTCGCTGGGAGCTTCGCACTGCGAATGAGGAAGCGAGCATTCGCTGGCTTCTTCGCAATGCGAACATGGCAGATCATCCAACTTGTTTCTTTCATAACTTTTGACTCGTTTATCCGATGTGAGTATTCTTGGTATCGTTGTGAAGCTAGGAACATCCTCTAGCTAATGCTGGTGAGAAATATCTGTTTATTGCCCGATTAAATAAATCGGAGGGAATCGTAAATTGGTGTAATGTGTGATATGTTGTATTATGTGCTTCCATTATGTGATTGACGAATATATGCCTATGCTCTTATTGTTAAACATGTTTGAATATGTATGCATGTTAAAATACGAAATAGGTAGAGTGAGGAATATTACCGTAAACAATTGTCGGATAGTGTGGAAATGACATAGTGACAACGCTCGTGCATGAGAGGTCGAGGCGTGTGTCTAGTAATCATAACCAGTTTATCTTACAGTGTAGTTTCATGAGACTCGAGCACCTCCTCTGAAACGTATGCACAATTACTTGGTAGGTTTGATTCCCTACGTGTAGTACGATTGGAGCCTATGCATTGGGTAGAGACTTGTGATGGGTAACAGGTCATGAGAAGTGACGGTTCACACAGGCCGGTGATCCCGAATCCATTTGTATGCTAAGTAACTACAAGGATCCATGACTCGGGTCGTCTTCTAGACGTAGAAGCGGACGGGAAAAGGGGATGCCTTGGTACGATTATTGATTAGCGAGATTCTTGAGATAACAGGCTCAGGACTTACTTTGGTACTAGTGTGAGTTAACAGGCTCACGAGTGTGAATCCATATATGGCGTGTGTGTACTCAAAGTCACTTCCCTTCCCTTTTGACTTGAGTTAGGTTGCTAGAACCTTGTAAAGCCGAGAGGACTATAAGATAGGGAACTCACTGAGATTTGATGTATCTCACCCCACGTTGTTGTTTACATCACAGGTACTACATGTTCAGCGAAGGGTAAGGATAAAGTGGTTTGACTTTTCCTTACAGGTCGTAGCTTTTGAGATGGCATGGCTTCCGCTATGGCGTTTTATTTTGAGATCATTGTATTGATCTAGTTCTTAGTGCATTTTGGGACATCTTGTATATATTATGCCGTAGACTTTAGAACTTTGTATTTAGGGCATTTAATGTATATAATGTGTTAACTAGGAACTTATAGTATTTCAGTACCAAATGCTTGGGTCTATATATAATATTTATGCTTTGATGTATGAGTTTTATATATGGGTGTTACAGTGAAGTTCCACGAGCAGACAAACCAGCTATGACAGCAGCCTGTTAACCCATTTTAGGAGTCGGATCCAGAACACTAGTTTCGGCTACCATTAGGGCAGTCACCACGACATGAATTAGAACCTCCAGGACAAAAGTAGAAACAACGACATGTGCCATCAGCACCAGGACGGACAAGCCAACAGTAAGACCCTGATCATTCACGGGTGCCAGACTTTTCTGCAATTAACTCAACTGATTCATGTTATCTGCGAAATCACGAGTTGCACCGTAAAAAAAAGGTGTGCGGATCCCCATCCTTATCAAAGAGTTTTTGTGTCTCAGAATGTTTAGAGGCACTGTCATACCCCAAATTTTACCCTTAGATTCTATGATCTTTTGTATATCATTTAGGTCGGTCATATTGCATAATACCCAATTTATCAGCCAGAATAAATTTGTTGAATTTACAGCCGAATCGATCAAACTAAAAGTCAACTATGCGTAAAATCAGTGGATGGAAAATATTAAAATCGAGCCTGCAAACGACAGTGATATTAATCTACGTTTCGGGTAGTTTAACCTGGCGTGCTCATTTAATCATTTTTCGGTCGCATTTTGACCAGTTTAAGCCATTTTAGCGGATAAAATTTTTTTAAAATTTGACTAAACGCTGTATTTTTCCATTACGTATATTTTACGCTGATCATTTTGGTATATTTATTTTATTTTTTCTGAACACTTCGATACCAGTCTAATTATTCGTTTTTTATCGTCTTTATTTTTATTTCTAATTAATATTTTTTTTAATTAATAAGATTTTGTTCTGTTTTTTTAATATATATTTTTTAAATAATTAATATTTTTTTTATATTTAAGTTTAATTTTAATTTTTATTTTTATTTCAACTTAATAGATAAGTCTATAATTTTATAGTATACATAAAGTAGATTTTGTCCACTTTTTTTTAGTAATAGTACACTGTATACTATATTCTTTTTTCGGATCACTGCTTTTCTATCTTTTGTGCTGCATTTGTGTACTACTTTTTTTTTCAATTAAATAATATGATAAAACTCTCTCCACAGACTATAATTCATGACACATCAACCTTGCCACCCCTATCCAAAGGTTTCTCTTTTTTCTCTGATTTTTGAAACTCATTGGCACATTGGATAAAACAAAAAAGAAAAGAAAAAAAAGGGTTCCCAGACACATCTACTCCGCCTCTCACAATAGAATTTCATGCATCCTCTTCTAAAACTATGGGTGTTCAAAAATATGGTTAACTGAATTGTATACTAGAATTGAACTGCATTGCACTGTAAAAAAACTGAACCATTTAAATGGTTAATGAACTGAACCATTTAATTAAAACAATTCAAATTCAGTCTAAAATCGGTTCAGATCCAATTTTTTTTTATAAACTAGTTTAATTATATAAATTAATTAGTTTTTAATAAAATGAATAAAAAATTTACTAAAAGTAAAAAAAAACTAAAAATTAAAAAAAAAAATTTAAAATTAAAAAATATCTAGAAAATATATTTTTTATTTCTTGAAAATAATTTTTTTTTCTTAGAAAAACAAAACTAAAATCGATTTTGTCAAAAAAATCGATTTTTTCCGAAGAGGTTTGTTTATGGTGCATGAGCCTCATTTTTCAAGTAAAGAGTTTTTTTATTTTATATAGAGTGAAAAGAGAAGATGAGGCGTGCTGCAGATATTGTTGTTGATGATTTTATGAAGTAGTCTCTTATGTGGTTTTATGTAGCATGTTTTTAATATAAAGAAAAAAAACAAAGTGATGTAACAATAGGCATATCAAGACAAAGACAAATGTTCGCTCGTCTTCCTTTTTGGTTTAAACCAAAATTGCTATTTAAACCAAAAAGTTTTAAAAAAATCCAGATTTGAATCCAATTTTATTTAAACCAAAAAGTTTTAAAATTGTTATTTAAACCAAAAAATTTTAAAAAAATCCAGATTTGAATCCAATTTTATTTAAAAAAAAAATTTTTTTTTGAAGAAAAAATATTTTTTTTTTGAAAATTTTTTTTCTGAAAAAAATATTTAAAAAAAATAAAATTATTATGTTTTTTGAAAAAAAATATATTTTTAATTTTTTTCAGTAAATAATTTGTTTTTCAAAAAATTTAAAAATTTTATTTTTTTAAAATAAAAAAAAAAATATTTTTTCCAAAAATTAAAAAAAAAAATTATTTTTTAACATAAATATTTTTTTTTAAATATTATTTTTTTAAAAAAGGTATTCTTGAAAAAATCGATTTTAAAATAAAATTAAATCAAAACTAATTATAAAATTGATTATGTATATAACCGGTTTATAACCATTTTAAAAGATGAAAACTGGTTATGACAATTGGTTTTAATAATCGATTATAACATATGAATTATTTATGGTTATGGAAATTAAATGTTCATAAACATCCCTAATGATATATCACCCTCCGTTACTGTAAACACTAGAACCTTTACCTCTTTTCTCACCTTCACTCCTCATATTCTTCTTCAGCAAGTACAACAACACCACTTCAACAAACGCTCCCTACACGTTCAGCTCACTCTCATC
The DNA here is from genome assembly GCA_022829125.1 of Lathyrus tuberosus. Taxonomy (NCBI): domain Eukaryota; kingdom Viridiplantae; phylum Streptophyta; class Magnoliopsida; order Fabales; family Fabaceae; genus Lathyrus; species Lathyrus tuberosus. Next base: position 16,939,040 of record JALAZF010000012.1, on the reverse strand, counting down.
TTCCATTTTCACAAACAACATTCATTGCTCACACCATAAAACACACAAAACCAAAAAAATACTCTTCATCTTCCAAGCTTCACCATTCCATACTCCATTTTTCAACTCACTACAACACAACCATCTTCCTTAACTCTCCTTTAATTCAAAAGCAACGACCAACACAAATGCTACTCTCGCCATATAATACCAAGAGTTCATCTCATGTTTCCATACAAACTCATTCATCAAACCAAGACCTTCCTCACCATATCTGATACGCTTCATCATCTCCTTGTTTCATTGTCGTACAAATAAACCAAAACTCACTTTTTTAACCAACATAACGCAACACCCTTGTTTCTCCTTCCTCAACAACCTTAACAAACACACTGCCATCGTTTCTTTTTCTTTTTCTTGTTTCGATTAAAGAAAATAACTCACCATTTTTCCTTCTAAAACAACAACTTCCACAACATCAGTGCATCAAACACAAGACCATCACCTTTAAACCCATCGTGCTCTTCATTTCTCAACAACGCAATCGTGTAATCACTTCGAATACAACGTTGTAACCCGGATAAACTCAGAGCCGACTTCAACACAACAAATATACACGCTCAGAATCGACAGCTTTGCAGCAGTAGCACTTCGCGTAACGGTAACGATTTCGATTTCGTCCATACGTAACTATCTAATGTCACAGTTTGCTAGTTCTGATTTGATTTTGTTTCTATCCGACTGTTGATTGCATTGCAGGTATTATGCTTGTGTCGGCATCGTATTTCGTCAAGTTTCTGCATATCTTTTATTGCTGCGATTACAAGCTTTTGATTTCTGCTTTAGTTGTTTGCGAAGCTTGATTACTGTGAATCTCTTACAAAGTCGTGAATCTGAAGTTTGAATGTTGGTTATACTTTTGTGTAGTTTGATTAATTGGTGATTGCTGGCTATTCTTTGTAGAGGCTGATGCTTGGCCCTCGTATAATTTCTTTACTTTTCTGTCCTTGGAAAGCAAATATGTGAAATTCTAACAAAGATTTGACTTGTCTTGTTTATGTAAATATCGGGTTGCTAATGTTCCAATGTCCGGTTTCGATTTGGTTTCAAATTATCATTAATTGTTGTTTTGTTCTGTCATATGATCTTTGGTGGTGTATCGAGTTTTCGAGTATGTTAACTTGCAAGGATGTATTCGGGTGGTATGATCTTAAGGTAGAGGAAGAGGTGGAGGCTTTGAACGGTTTGGATTGTGATTTAATTTCAGTTGCGAAAGAAGAGGTTGATTCTTTGGTGGAGCGAAGGTCAGAAGCTTGCAGTACTTTGTGGCATAATCTTCAAATTAAAGAGAATATGTATCTGCAGAAGTCGAGGGTTAGATGGCTCAGTAAGGGTGATGTTAATTCTAGAGTTTTCCAAAGATGGGTGAAGGGTAGAAGTAAGAGCCTTCATATTGGGGCTGTTCTTTCTGAAGTGGGAGTTGTGGATTCTGTTCATGAAGTGAAGCAGGCTGTGAGAGATTTTTTCTTCAATAAGTACGCCGAGGGAGATCTGGTTAGGCCTGTCTTTGATGAGGGTATTTTCAACAGGATATCAACGGAAGATTCTTCTTTTCTTGAAGCCCCATTTTTAGATGAAGAGATTAGAAGTGCTGTGTGGAGTTGTGAGGGTTCTAAGAGCCCTGGCCCAGACGGTTTTACTTTGGGTTTTGTGAAGAAGTGTTGGGACATTGTAGGTGAAGATATTTGTTGTTTTGTCAAGGACTTTCATTCAAATGCTTACTTGCTTAAGGCAATTAATTCCTCATTCCTTATCTTAATTCCAAAAGTGTCTAATCCTATGGAGCTTAAGGATTATAGGCCTATTTTCTTGGTTTCCTGTCTTTATAAAATCATTGTGAAGCTTCTTGCAAATAGAGTGAAAAAAGTGGTGGGCAATTTGGTGTCGCAGAATCAAACGGCGTTTGTGCCAGGAAGGTGTTTGTTGGTTGGTGTAGTTGTGGCAAATGAGGTTATTGATTTAGCATACAAGGAGAATAAGGAGTGTGTTTTATTTAAGATCGGTTTCGAAATGGCGTATGATAGCGTTAATTGGGACTTCCTTAGATTTGTTATGAAGAAGATGGGTTTCGGTACTATATGGATGAGGTGGATGGAGGCTTGTGTATTTAAGGGTTTTATTTCGATTTGGTTAACGGTAGCCCTACTGTAGATTTCGAGATCAAGAGAGGATTGATGCAAGGGGATCCACTCTCTCTTTTTCTCTTTGTTTTAGTGGCGGAGGGGTTAACTAGAATGATTTATAAAGCTGTGGATTTGAATGTTTTCAGTGGTTTCAAAGTTAATGATGTTACGTCGGTGGAAGTAGTTCAATTTGCTGACGATACTTTAATGGTGGTAGAGGGAGGGTGGAAGAATATATGGTTCTGAAGGCGATTCTGAGGGGCTTTGGATTAATATCTGGTTTAGGTGTGAATTATCACAAATGTAGAATTATCGGTATTAATGTTAGTCAACATTTCCTTTTAGCTGCAGCTAATTTTCTGTCTTGTAAAGTCGAAATGTCATGTTTTACTTTCCTGGGGATTCCTGTTGGTTCCGATCCTAGGCGTGTGATTACTTGGAAGCCGGTTATAGATAAGATCAGAATTAAGCTTTCTAATTGGAATGGTAGGCTGTTGAACATGGCAGGCAGGTTAGCCCTTATCAATTCCATTTTATCTAGTCTTCCTGTTTTTCTGTTTTCTTTCTACAAAGCGCCGACATCGGTTTGTAATGAGATTGATAAGATTCGTAGAAGATTTCTGTGGGATGGTTGTAGTAAGGATCGAAAGATTTTGTGGCTAAGTTGGGAGGTAGTGAGCAGTAATAAAGAGGTTGGAGGTTTAGGGATTAGAAGGATGAAAGAGTTTAACTTGGCTCTGCTCAACAAGTGGAAGTGGAAGATTATGTCGGAGTCCGATGATTTATGGAAAAAAGTGCTTAGAGCTAGGTATGGTAATTTGGAGTATTGGATTTTGCAAGGCTCTTTTCATAGGAAGAAGGGTTGTTCGGGTTGGTGGCTTGACTTATTGAAGTTGGCTGATAGTTCTAAGTTGGGTACTTGTGCTTTCTCCTTTGTCGACAGTTTGAGATTTCGTGTTGGGGGCGGTTCTAAGACCTCTTTTTGGATGGCAGACTGGTCAAATAGTGTTCCCTTGGTCATTAGTTTTTTTTATTTGTATTGTTTGAGTAGTTACAAACAGGCGAGCATACCTGAGATGAGTTTTTGGGAGGGAGATGAGTGGGTCTGGGGCTGTTTTGGTGTTCCAGAAGACCTGCAGGTTGCCAATAGGATTAGGATTATGGAGCTGATTGAGAGTTTGAATGGTTTCAAGTCTTGTCTGGTTGGGAATGACGTTGTGCTATGGGTCGGTTGTGATCATTTCTCCTATGTAGTTAAAGAAGTTTATAAGCAATTCTCGGAAGCGGTTTGGAAGAAGACGACGGACGAACAAGACAGAGAATTTTCTTTGCTTTGGATGCTTAAGGTTCCTGAGAAGGTAAAGGTTTTAGGTTGGAAGACATTGTGGTGTAGGTTACCTTCCCGTGTCGAGCTTAGGAAGAGGGGTCTCGATGTCGACCCTTTTTATAGGTTTTGTTCTGAGAATGAGGAGGATTGCAAGCATCTGCTTTTTTCTTGCGCTTTTCTGTTAACATGTGGCGGATAATTGGAAATTGGTTAGGAGTTGGGGTTGAATTTAATGGAGATATCAACAGGTTTTTCTTAAGTTGGTGTGCAGGAGGCGGAAGAAAGATAGGGAGGGGCGTTGTTTGGTTATCGGTCATTTGGGCGTTATGGACGGAGCGTAATAATCGAATTTTCAAGTCGGTAGCTTCTTCTGTTGATGATGTGTGCTGGTCTGTTAAAATTTTAGCTTGGAGGTGGGGGTCTATTAAAAATATTCTCTATTTCAAGTCTAGTTTCTTAAGATTTTGTAGTGATCCTTTTTAATTTTCTTGAATAAACTTGGTAGGGAATCTTTCTTCTTTGTGTAAGAGCTTGAATACCTCTAGTATTCTCATCTATATATTGCTTTTACAAAAAAAAAAACTGTCTCTCGTATACGTTGTTGCATGTTAAGATATGATGAGCAGTGTTGGAAAAAGGATTGCTCTCTACTGTGCGTGTTGCAGTATCTTTTAATTTTCTTGTTTTTACCATTAGCTATCCAATCTTTTTCAGTACTATTTAGATTAAATATAGTGTCCTCACGTTATATTAGACTCCCACATTTCATAGGTGCACTTTCTTTGGTGTTTTTTTTTTTAGTTTTAATTTAATTTAATTAGTTTTTTAATTAGTTAGAATTTAGTTTAGTCACCATTAATTAGAATTTAATTTAATTAAATTTTTAATTAGAATTTATTTTAATTAACTAAGTTTTGGTTTAATTGACCTTTAATTAGATTTTGGTTAATTAGTTAATTAATTTGTAATTAGATTTTAATTTGATTAGTTAGAATTTAATTTAATTGGTTTTTTTAATTAGTTAGAATTTAGTTAGTTTTATTTAATTAGAATTAGTTTAGGATTAATCAATTTGTTTTAATTAATTTAGTTAATTAGTTAGAAATTTGTTTAGTTAATTAGAATTAGTGTAGATAGTTTCATTTAGCATTAGAGTTAGTGGTGGAATTAACTAATTTGTATTTTTAGTTAGTTTTAAATTAAAACTTAGTTAATTAGTTTTAAGTAAATTTGGTTTATTTTTGATCTTGTTTATTTAGATTTTTATTAATTCTTAATTTATCTCGACATCTTCGTATTTTCGTTTTACTTAATTCCCGGTGTTCATTTTATTCTTATTGCATCTGCTGTATATGTATTGATATTCATCTCACACTTGTTACCTGAGGTTTTCCTCTTTGTCCATCTGTTTTTTATACCTTCTTCCAAAGGAAATGAACCTTCTCCGTTGACTGCCATGTCATTTAGGATAGCCTTATCCGTCATTCCCTTATCTCACGCCGCCGGCGATCGAGATTTGCTTTTTCCTTTTAACTTAACCTTAGGTTTAGAGTCTTCGTGCTCTATTTAGGTGTTCCGCTGCGGACACTTCTTTCCCTGTTTTATCTAGCCTTAGGTTTGGAGTCGCCGCACTTCACATAGGTGTCTTGCCGTCAGACTCTACTTTTCCTTGGAACCTTGACCACAGTCAAGAGTTCCTCACCCCCGTTGAGGGGAACTACGGACGCTCTGATTTCTCATGTTTATCTTGAGAATACATAGGCATAGGATTGCGAGATCCTAGCGAGCTACCTTTTCTTTTCTCACTCTTTTCTTATTTCTCACCCCTTTTACTCCGTATTGAGGGGAACTACGAATGCTCTGATTCCATTCCCGTCAGGATACGTAGGCACGAGATGCGATGTCTTGGCGAGCATACTCAGTGTATATATCTCTTGGTCTTTACCTTAGCACATTTCCTTTAGCAAGCAAACTTTAGCGTCACACAAATACTAACAAGAGGTTCCTGTAGAGTACTACAGATACTTAGGATGCTAACACCTTCCCTAGGTATAACCAACCCCCGAACCTTAGATCTCTGAGCTGTGTTCCTACATAGCTCACTTAGGGTTTTTCGATCTTTACCCTTTCCTTTGGATAAATCAAAGTTCAGTGGTGAATTTCAAAGATTTGTGATTCAAGTTAATTAATAGCTTGACATCTGATTCTCACCGCAACATGCACTAATGATCGCGTGAGTATCTATTAGCCTTTTCTTTTGTTGAAAGAAAAGTACTTCGTTTGGACCAAATCCTTCTTCATATCTGAGTCCTTAATACCAAACATATAAATCCTCTTTCCTTTTCACTTCCATGAATTACATATGAGTTGGCCAGGAATGATAAGAAGAAATAGGTCGGGAGAAATGAGATCTAGACCAATATTTCTGAAAGCCACTTCTACAAGAACAAGCACTCCCCGCCGGAACCAAAGACATCGACATGGTCATATGTGCCTCAAAATTGATAGGTTTTACCAGTAAGAAACGCTCTAGAAAGTCCCCTCATTAAGAAGCGAAAGAGTTAAACCAAGGTATATAAGGACGACGAGAGATTAATCGTTGATCCCGAGCATCATCCAACAAAGTACGAACCACGGAGAAGAGGTCAAATAAGGGACCCAATGAAGGTTTCAAATACTTGTACCCGACACAAAGCTGGAAAACCTCCATGAACGCCCAGACTCCAGGATGAAGCTACGAGGGGGGACTTTTAGATGGTTCATCACGATTACCTCATATTCAGATAAAGGTAGACGTATTCCCAACCTAGTGAAAAGACACTCATACAGGGGAACAGGGCAGCCTTCGAAAGAGTTACATACCTTCTCATCCGAACCTACTAGCATAATCGTCAAATCTGGGAAATTGTCAATTGTGATATTGGCCTAGGTTACGGCTTCGATGGTATTCAAAACGGAAAGAGACCCAACTATTTCAATAGCCACTCAATGGTACCTACTTGCATTGGTCAGATCTATTAACCAGATACTTGTATGGGCCAACACACCAGCTCTATGATGATAGTCGGGATTAACCCAAGACATAGTATCTTACCGCCCTTGGCACTCTATATGACGAGCAATTTCAGCGTCACTAGGATCATGACCAATCGACTCTGAGTATGTTTAGACGATGCAACATGCAGGTTCCCTCCTTTGACAGACAACCTTTATTTCCGCATCGATCAAAATAGGAGGAGGCATCGGTCCCTCGGCAAGGATTTCACCCTTATCAGGATTCATAGGAAACAAGATTCTGAAGTATTCATGGAGATAGCTTCATATGATAGAGATTTTCCATGCGACTCTTCCATATTCGAATCATAACTCAAAATGATGATTATTACTTAAATATCTCTACTGATAAAGGGGAAATAATGTGATTCGAACTTCTTTCCCCTTTACAAAGATGAAGAAACACTACCCTTCAAGTAATTCTTGACGATACCACTCATCATAACGAAAATGTGATAAAAACTTTAGTAAAACCTAAGGAAAAGAGAAGGTGCCTTGAAATAGGAAGGTGAGGGCACTGAAACATGGAAGGAATCTGTCAAATCGAGGCTTTAGCACTTTAAAATTATGAGTGTGCGACGAAGGTTACTCTGGGAAGTAAGTACTCTCAGATAAGAGGGAAAAACTCAAAGAGAGAAGGGAAAATCAGTCCACGATGAAGCTATAAAAATTCTTCACATTCTCTATACATCTTTATATAAATGCAAAGGCAATCCAACGAATAGGATCAAAAGCAAGAAATAAAGACAAATAGACGGATATATTTCATCTAGGGAAGACAGTTGCACCCGAGTGTACACAAGTACACAGGAAGATGAGTCACATCACCCCATACCTTTTTGGATCACGCATCAAAGAAAACGGCTAAACATTTCAATGATGGGATTGCATTTAATGCCCTCATTTGCATCACTCTTTCGCAAAACCAAAGTGTCGCATGTCAGCAGACGCCTGGATGAAATTCCTTTGAAGTCGGCCACTATTAGTGAAAGGCTCCCCCAACATCAAACATGTTTGATGAGTTTTGAGGACAATTGTTTCGTGCCAGCTAAAGACCTGGGACCCTCTGTTCTGCGTCGTACAAAGATCCAGTACACACTTCTTAGCATCAGGCAAAGGCCAAATAGCATGAGGCCCATTATCTAGCCTAATCCCCCAGGATCAAGGTATAAACACCTTCGTAAAGGGTTCTAAGGTACACAATGTGGTTGCATGTTCATAATACATTCAGGGGGAGTACCTCAATACAGTTATGTTTTTTGCTTTTCTTATCGCTTCCATCTTTGATTTACTTTTGATTGTTGAGTCTCCTTCTTGATTGCTCGTCTCTGAATCAAGTTTTGAAATTACTCATTTTTAGCATGCATAAACCATTGGTTAAGTTTGAACTTGATCATGATGCTTTTAATCAATTGCAAAAGTCACAAGAATAAGAGTCATATATTACATTGATTCAAGTTAGGTGGAAAGAAAAATCTCAAAGTCTTGTTAAAATTTTGAAATTTTGGGATTTTTTGTGTTTTATTCGAATCATTTTGGATAGAGTTAAACCAGAAATTTTCAAACCATTTTATTTGAATCACATTTTACACAATATTTAAATCATCAAACTCTGGTTCACCTCTGCCTCAATTGATTCGAATCATACTTTACACATGATTCGAATCATGCAATTTTTCCACTTTTACTCTGCTGGCTATGCCTGTTTGATTTGAATCAAATTTAACACATGATTCGAATCATTGGGTGTTTGATTTGAATCACACTTTCCTTTTGATTTGAATTAACTGAAAATGGGTCAAAACTCTATTTTTCTTTTATTCCACTTCACTTGTTCATTTAATTCAAATCATGAAATGTTCTTGATTCGAATCTAATTGACTTTTTCAACCATTTCCTGTGCTTAATCTCATGCACATTTTTGTCATCATTTTCTCATGTAACAAATTATATTGAGTATCATAATCAACATTGTGATTCTATGGAAAATTAATTTCCTCTGTTTTGAAAGTTCAAAGTTCTTGCAACAAAATTTTTGCATCTTCAACTTCAATTTGATTCAGATCTTGATAACGAGAGATTTGTAATTGATTGAACAAGGTGCTTTCTTGAAACTAATTGTTCTTGAAGATTTGGTTGTGATTTTCAGGTTGTTTGCAAGATTGAGGTGATGAAAAATTCCATTGAAAAGAAGTGGATTCTTCTCTCCAAAATTGCCTTAGTAGTGATTGTGTAGAAGGCTAAGGATAAGGCGGTGTTTTTCTCAAATATTCAAATAATTCATCACTCAAGGAATAGGTAGGATCAAAGGGTTGATTGCTACATACAAAGGCTTGGAGCAGATTGATGATATTGGAAGATTAAGAAGGATTAATCGAGTAAAGATTGTGTAGAAGAGTTTAGCATTGTGTTATATACAAGTCAAGATCCATGTAGAAGACTTTAATTTTCTCAGTTGTATTGTGGATTGGTGATTGTATGAGCTCTTGAAAATATTTGTCAAATAAAAGGGAAGAATGTATGTTCCAATGGGAAACCATTGAAGAGTGCACCTAGGCAAAGCGAGGACGAATGTTGAAGCACTATAAATCTTGGTGTCATCTCTCTCTCTCTCTCTCTCTTACTCTTGCATTTAATTTCATAGTATTTGCATGCTTAGGTATTTCAATTTTAGCGTAGTTTATCGTTTATTCAATTGATGGTGATTTATTGTGTAAGCATTAAGTTTTGTTGGAATTGCATACCTTATTGAGTTTAATTGGTGATTAAAATTCTGATAAACAATTGACGTTATAATTCTCTATATTGAATCATTGTGTAAAGACACCTCGTGGATTACACAATCGAATCAATTAAATACCTAATGTTTCATCATATTCATCTTTGTTGTTTGTGAAACGATTTAGTGTTAACATGATTGAAATTTCGAATAGTATAATTTTTACATTTTTGCATCAAACCTTCCACTCGCAATTTTTGAAAACACTCTGATAACTTTTTAAAACGGAAGTTGAATTTTATGTGGGTCTATTCACCCCCTCTAGGCCATTTTTCTACTCCCATATTCACACCTAACACACAATCTCTAATCTTCACTTTCACTATCAATTATCTTGAAACATAAACTAACTTGGACGTTGGAGTGCTAATCATGCAGGTACCCCTCCCCCCCCCCCCTCAGATCCACCGTATCGGAGATCGTAAACGCCGCCTAACCGCAACATAACAAGTCTGATATCTCTGATTCAAGAAGCATCGTGATCGCAACCTTCAATCAACAGTGTTACATTGACGTAGTACACAGAAAACTCTGCTCCACCATAGTTTCTGCAATCAACATCATTTCTGATTCCTCAACAAAACTCATTAAATTGTCTACTTCACTAAACTTTATCACTTGTATCAATATTTAGTCTTTTATGTTAAATATCATACGATAATATAATTAAATTAATATTTAATATTTAGTCTTTTATGTTAAATATCATACGATAATATAATTAAATTAATATTTAATTATTTACGTATTGTTTTACAATTTTTTAATATTATATTAATTTATATTATATTAAATATTTATGCATTATTTTATATAATTTTAAATTGTATTGTATTTAAAACATGTAATAGTATTTTTGAAAAATAAAATAATATTTAAATATAAATTATATTTAAATTAATAAACTTTATATATTATATTTGATCGTACCTGGATCAGACAGTTAGGTAGTGGCCAACAGCGTCGTGAAACCTTCAGCTCCGGGGATGGTGAGATGGCGGAGGGTGTACCTGCAAGGTACTCCGACGCTCAAGTCAGGGAAGGTCAGAGAAAAGAAAGTACAGAAAATAGGTGTGAGTTTAGAATGTGAAGTAACCTGACCCTCTCAAGTGAGAGGGTATTTAGAGAGAGCCCCCAGCGCGGGACCAACGGTTACTTGCACTGGGCTGGATTGCAAGGCCCAATCCAAGTAACTGCCAGGGCTTACGTGGCGTAGTGAAGACCAGCACGTGGTCTTCTCCCTGGGGTAACGGTCCCGAGATCTCCGGAAGTAGAGCAGAATGATTCCTTCGGGAATGGGAGGTTACAAGAGAACGCGTCCTCGCGGGGAGGCTCATGGGTGTCGAGGAGAACCGAGACCTGCAGGACTTGGTGCCTCTACTCGACGGTCTCAGGTGTATGCGTGCTCGACGCTACTGATGGCCGTTACGTGCTCGACGTAGGCAGTTTACAGGGGCCTTGTTGGGCCAACTGGGGTCATGCAGGTTTGGCCTGCCCATCCGAAGGGCAGGCGCTGGCCCAGTCCAGAACAGGAGCCCCCCAAGTTGTTGCTCTGAGGTATCGGAGTAATGACTTAAGGGTCAGCAACTGTGTCGAGGATGCACTGCGTCGAGAAAATTCCTCTATGTGGGAAGCGATTGATCTGCTTGAGTTTGACAGATCGTGCTGGGCGACACTACCGGGATACGAGAAGTTTGAAGTTGAGCAGCAAAGCAACGAAAGGACACGTGAGGTGGAACGAAGGGACGTGTATGGGGAAACGTGTGCCACGTGTCACACGTCATCATTTCCTGGGGCGGCTAGGCTAGGGTAGTTTAATTGAGTGCCTAGGAAACCCCTCAAGTCCCGTGAGGGTCTTATAAATAGGGGTCGTCCCCTTTCATTCGCACTTTTTGCTCTCCCTTGCTCAGATTCTCTCTCTCTTCCTTCCCTGTTTTCACCACCTTTCTCCGCCACAGACCGCCGCTTTCCACCACAGACTGCCGCGCCGGAACCCTATCAGAACTGTATTTCAAGTAAGTTTTCTGATCTCTCTCTTCCTTTATAAAACTAAGCACTTCTTTAACATGTATATTTCAACCAACACCAATAAGTAGTTCTCTTAAAACAAATCATGTACGCACTTCCGGTATAATTTCTCTCTTTCTTCAAGGCTTCAACATGTATAATTTCTAAATTATAATCCATATTTAAATAGTTTTGTGAAAAGAGAAAGAGAGGAAAATAAATTGGATAAGTTAGGAAAAAGTTTGTAGACCAATCAAATAAGGAGAGTTGGGAATTAGAAATTTGAGAGTGTTCAATGTTGTTATGTTAGATAAATGGGTTTTGGGAAGTGAAAAATGATAAGAGAGCATATGGTATAGAAATCTGGTCAACAAATATGGGAAGTCAAGTGAAGAGATTGGGTCGGGGAAGGATATATTTGCTTGGTTGAAGGATATTAATCCGATAGATTTAGATAGTTTGAGCCAATCAGAGGATTTCAGTAAAAGAGACTTATAAAAGAATAATATCAAAATTTCAAAGTAACTCGATTAAGCCATGGTCTAGGTTGTGGAACCAGGCGATCCTATCAAAAGTGTAAGGGATGTGGGGATTGCTTCAAAATAGAATTCCAACAATTAATAATTAATAATCTAATTAGAAAGAGATGATCGACCATATACCAAATAGGTGTGCTGGTGAGTGTACGCGTATGTGTATGCGGGTGAGGAGTTGTTTGAGAAAATGGTATCCCTTGTTTTTCGAGGGTGTTGTTTTTGCGAGAATTTGAAATTACATTTTTCGTTGGTTTGGTAAAAATACAGTAATGTAGGCTGACAGATGGCATCATTTGGAACAATTTAAAGGTCAAAGTGAGAACAGAAGATGGAAATTATTTAGTTCACATGTATTTATACCATTTGGAATGTTTAGAACAAAAATACTTTTTCGAAATGAAGAAATCAATCTCAAAAAAATAATGAATGAAACTCTGGCATAGCAGATAGCAGATGTCCTAACACATGTCAAGACATTGTTCTGCAAAATTAATAAACAAGGAAAAAAACAGTAAACTGATATTCAGAATATCAGAAACTACAGAATAGCAGATGTTTCGACATCTGTTACAACATGTTAATCAAAACTGAACTGTAAATTGCAGAATGATAAACAACACAGAATATGATAACCCAGTTCGGTGTAAATCACCTACATCTGGGGGATACCAATCTAGGAAGAAGAATCATCTATCAGTAGTATAGTTTTATGTAAAAAAACCGATGGTTTACAGTAAACACCAACGTTTACCTATCACTACCAAATGAAGACTTTATCTAAGAACTACATCCTAGATAAGAGAAACCCATCTCACTCCCTAAATCACAACCTGTGATTATCTAATAGTTACAACAACTGTATCATCCTATTGAAAGACACCCATTTCTATACAAAGTTCAGTCAAGCATCCTTGACTAACAATTTAACTTGGATTTGCTTAAAAGCTTCATCCAAGAACAATACACGATTCATTACCTACGAGTTTCTGAATCTGTACAAGTACCTATGTCTACCACAATTTATCAAATCGATACAGAGGGAGACTTACAAGAGAAACCTACGACTCTCAAAACCTAAACCCTACTTTACAAAATATGATTCCTAAGTCTATGTCATTCTCTCTCCCTGTTCTGCCTAGGTCTTGATCTTCTTTTATAATCTTCTGTTGTGTTGGGCTTTTAATTTTCTGTTGGCTGATTCCTTGATCCACGTTCTGATTGTTCCTTAAATCTTGCAACTGATCTGCAACCATCCAGCTGTTAGTAACAGACACGATGCCCTAACATCGTGTTGGGACATCTTATCTGACATGTCTACTTTTAGCATGATTCTTCTTTGTTGTTGGAACATTTTGTACAACAACCTATTTTACCAAAATTTGATCAAATATTTAGAGTCTTCAATCTCCCCTTTTTGAAAAATTTAGGATAAAACTCCTTTTGCACAATAAACCCAGGATGCTCCATATAGAGTAGAAAGTCCCGAAGTCATTTCAGCCGGCAGCTTACACTCTTCTCATGAGGAAGCAGACTACTACTCCGGGTAACTCAGAACACAAGACACAAGGAAGGATTCAGAGCATATAGGAAACCTGAGACTCAAACAAAATATCAGAACATTTTGTCCAACATCCTTGCAAACCAACTGCAAGGACAAACTCAACCCATGTACTTTTCTCCCCCTTTTTAGCCAAAAGCTAACAAACATCTCCAAGACAGAACCAAACCCTGCTGGAACATGTAACACCCTTTTCTACCCCACAATTATCGCAGCGGAATATACATAAAATCATAGTAAAATCAGAATCACCTCAAAGGGTGCACATTTCTCAATTTATTCAAATCAACAAAATTACTCCGTAAACAACGGGTTTTCCTCAAAATAACTCAAAATGCCTTCAAAGGGTAACAGAACCACCATAACCATAAAAATTCCATAAAGGGTTTATTAAGATAAACCATAGTCATCAAATAATCAATAAAATAACAGCTAAATAAAACTCAACATGGTTCGACTCAACGACCCAACCCGATGTTACACTATCAGAGCAAGACCCTCTACATCGACCAAAATGCAAATAACTTCAAAAGTTCTCAAAAGCATCCACAACTAATCCTGATCACCTGCACGTTATCCACGTGGAGGCAACATTCAAACAGACAGGGTGAGTAATACAATTCATTATAATCAATATAAAATAAGATATGCATAAAAATGGCATCATCATATACAACATCATCAGAGTCATCACGAGGCAAACATCAAAACACGTCATCATAAATCACAACAAATGCCACATAAATGCATTGCACAACAAGACTCGTGCATATGGTACCAATCGTCACAATTGATGGACACTTAGGCCATCACCCTCCAAAGATCCCCGTCATTAGGATCGGTTCCACACAAGAACTGGAGCACGTCATAAACCACCTCGCATCCACACAATGGGATGGAAGCCACAATAGACCGAAGTCTAACATCATCATCACTGGACCGAAGTCCTAACATCATCATCAAAATATGCTATGAATGCATTATGCACAACGTCATAATAATCATCATCAATAAAGTCATCACGTGCATCATCATTCATCAAAATCTCATATTCGTCATATCGTCATTTATTCATCAAAACATCATGCATCATCATCTTATCATCATCAACATAGCTCATGCTAATTCACATCAGTATTTAATCATCAAACATCTGGTATAAACAGCTCATAATCATCAATACACTTGTGGTAATTCATATCATCACTTAAATCATCAAACATCACATATAACAGTTCATAATCATCAATATACATCACGGTAGTTCATATCATCAATTAATCATCAAACATCACGAAATCATCGTCATATGATCATCAGTAACATCAGGGAAATTCGTCAGAAAAGTCACAGCATCAAAACATCAAAATAGCTCAAGAAACATAAAACAATTCGCGAACAGCAGACGTTTACTACAACATTTGCCTTGCGAACATGTTCGCTAGGACGTTCGCTTTGCGAACTCCAGCGAACCCCACCATCCCACACAAAAACCAGAGAGTTCCCCCTTATGCCTCTCCTTGCTACCTCTATTCGCTTGGCGAAGCCCTTCGCTGGGATGTTCGCTTCGCGAGCCCTAAAAGTCACCTCCCAGAGTTCATCTCAGTATCATCACACAATCATCGCACATTTGCTGCTCTGCTTGCTTTGCGAGTCTGGGCGAGTGTTCGCCTTGCGAAGGAATGGTTCGCTTTACGAACCCGCGATTTCAGGAAATCGCTGCTACACATCAGTAGCATAACAAACCCAAAACACCTTACGAATTCAACCTCAGTTCACCCAAAACCTCCCCAAAACATTTCCAAGACATCATGGCAAATCAAAGGCATAAAACCTACGACATTTAGGTCGATTAATTCCACTATCCTAACTCAAAATGACCTCAACCTTCACAAACTCTCAAGGTTCCCATAAATCCCTTTCTCATACAAGATCCCACATATCATCAAAAAGGTTTAGCCTCGAAGGCTTATTTTTACCCGAATCAATTCAACCCTTAACAATCCATCATCGACCCTCATAAATACCCCTAAATCATCAATAACTCATAAACCCTTCAAAAACCCCAAAAACCTCAAAAATCCACTTTAAACACATCACTTCCTATATTGAAAACAATGAAACGCAATACTCCTCATACCTTAGATTGTCAATTCGGAGCTTTCTCTACCAATTCTTCGGAAACCTTCTCGAATCCCCGCCTTTCCTTCTTTCCTTAGAGCTCTGCACTTTTCCCTTCTTTTCACGATCTAACCAAATGAATCCTATTCTTCCGAATTCCTTTTTGTTAAACCCTTGGGCTTCCAAAATGGGCTTTCCCCATAATACCCTCACTAATCCTCCTCAAAAGTCCATCTTACCCTTAATTCCTCTAATATTATTTAAATTAATAATAATACTAATATATTCATATTATATACTATTATTTAATTAAATAACCAAAACTCCACAAAATTCCATACAATGCCTAAAACACCAAAATTCACCAAAAATCGCGAATATTATATTTAAATAAATTAAATAAGGGTTAATTATATGAAACCCCCCTGCCATTAGGGCGATATTTGATATTGCCCCTCTGAAGTTTTTTTTTTAACCACCCCTTATAAAATCAAAAACCATCTTTTACCACACCCTTTTACTGGTGTTGCTGACTAGGCCTGTTGACTGTCCAATTAGGGTATCCAAAGTGATGACTGGGCAAGGATAGAATATAATTTCCACTTTCTCTCTCTCTTCCTCATTATCCTCTCCATCCCTCACTTTCGCCCCCACCACTTCCGCTACCACATTCTCCAGATCACACCATGAATTGTTCTCTCCCTCCCACACTCAAACCTCGCCCTTCGCCGTTTCACCGTTTCCACGAATTGTTCAATGAGAATCACCGATTCCCCGGTACAATATTTAAGAACAATTTTCTTTAAAGGAAGACCTTCCCTTGCAATAGAATAAATCATCTGAAATTTGTGAGAAACAGAACTTAAGAGAATTCAAACCCTTCAAGCTGACTAATGAATCAATCACCCGTGAAGTAACGTAATTTGCATCCTTTAGCTCAATTCTGGAAATAGATAAAGATTTCAATGTTGTTCTGTCACGAAGATCCGAAACAATGCCTGTGTCTAGATCATGGGAGTTGAACTAGAGGTCAAGAGAGTTAAGGTCTGAGAATCTATGAAAAATACTGCTGAGAATACAAAATTGTCGATCAAAAATTCTGATAGAGAATAAGAGAGTTAAGGTTTGATATTCACAAGGTTGTAACCAAAATTTTAAACACGAAGCAAGAGTAGACTTACCAAAATTCTTGGTTTTGTGGAGAAAATTACATTGTATTCATATATGGTTTAGGGGAAACATGCTAATTCACATACATGTGAATCAGTACCATTTTTTTTAAGACCGATTAACCTCATATTATAGTTTTCATACTTATCAAGTTCTGTATTTGCTTATCTAAGATACATGGTTATTCCAATAGTGAAAAGATACATGATTATTCTTAATTCCTTACAATTTCAATTTTGGTTTGAGTGTTTCGTTAAGTTTAATTTGGTCAAGAACAAGATAAAATCAGTTAACAACCTATTGAATGACCTTGCCTACCTTACAATGAAACTACAGTTCATCATGTTTTACAAATTTTTTATTAGCCTCAATTTCTAAGCATCAAATTCAAAAGACCGGTGTTGATGCATCTCTGACAATCTTTGCTGTCAAAACTAAACTTAACTCAGAAGTCGAAACTAAACTCAAAACGACTATGCAAAGCAAACTAAAAATCAATACAGCAAAAACTCATGGGAAAACAAACGAAGCGCCTACATGATTGAAACAACATGATATATAGCAGATTATACGCAACAAAAATGAAGAAACTAACACCTAAACGAAACAGCATGTAACGCAATCCAATGGCGAGTTCGATTCATCTAATGAACTCAAACCAACTACACAGTGGAAGCAGAATTTCGAACAACAATTGCAGAATTTCTTACAAGATTACATCAGTAACAGTATGCTTCAACATATCACTCAATATTTAGTTCAACACATTTTCTCAATGATTTCAAAATTGAAAGCCGCAAAACCGAAACGGCATAGCTCAAACCAAGGCCCGCAATCAAAACAATATTATACAACAATCCACACAAAACAGAGCACCAACTTCGCGAGTTCGAAACCGTCAAAACAGATTTGGTTAATCGAGCTCGAAAGAAACTGTGTTGTTGTGCTATTGAGCCTTCTGCTTAGTGCTTCAATAATCAGCTGCTATAACCTAACTAACTCCCATCCTGCAAATAAAGTACACAACCGAAAATGGGTTCTTGTAGAACAGCACGAACTCAAGCATTTTGGTTGCTGTTGTGTTAACAGAAGTGAAATGAAATGAGGTTACTTGCAGTTTGACTTTTTGAGGAAGAAGAGAGAACGTGGAAATTAATATTCAATCCTTGCCCAGTCAGCAAGTCCAGTCAGCAGGCCCAGTAAAAGTGTGTGGTAAAAGTTGGTTTTAGGTTTTATAAGGGGGAGTTTAAAAAAAAACTTCAAGGGGGCAACATCAAATGTCGCCCTAATGGCAGGGGGTTTCATATAATTAACCCATTAAATAAATATTCTTACAAATTTGGGGTGTTACAACTCTCCCCCACTTAAAGAATTTTCGCCCTCGAAAATTACCTCAAGGAAACAGAGTCGGATACGACTCCCTCATCTGATCTTCACATTCCCAAGTCCAACTTTCGCCATCTGGTCCACCCCACTACACCTTCACTAAAGTTATGTCTTTACCCCGCAGTTACTTCATCTCTCGTCCGTCAATCCGCACAGGTAAAGCTTCCACTGTCAGTTTATCCCTCACTTGTACATCATCCATCTGAATCACATGCGACGGATCCGAAATGTACTTCCTCAACTGATACACATGGAACACGTCATGCAAATTTGCAAGTGACGGCGGTAAAGCAATTCGATAGGCTACCTCTCCTATCCTCTGCAAAATTTGATATGGATCAACAAAACATGGAGTGAGCTTCCTAAACTTCAAAGCTCGACTTACACCAGTCACTGGTGTCACCCTAAAAAACATGTGATCTCCCTCTTGGAACTCAAGTGTCTTCCTCCTCTTATCATGATAGCTCTTCTGGCGACTCTGGGACGCTCTCATCCTTTCTTGGATCATCTTAATCTTCTCGGTCGTCTCTTGCACAATCTCAGGTCCGAGTACACCACTCTCGCCCGATTCATACCAACACAATGGAGTCCTACACCTCCTTCCACACAAGGCTTCATACAGCGTCATCCCAATACTAGCATGAAAACTATTGTCGTAAATGACAAATGACTATCCCGCGATCCACCTTGATCTAACACACAAGCTCTCAGCAAATTCTCTTAAGGCTGGATAGTCCTCCATGTCTGTCCATTCATCCACGGATGATACAGAATTCAACCTCAACTTAGTACCCAAAGCATCTTACAAACTGTTCCAACCTTGGCGTAAACCTCAGGTCTCTATCCGACACAATATTCAGAGGTATCCCATGAAAATTCACAATTTCCTCAATGTACATCTCGGCTAACTTCTGCATAGAATGATTAATCGTCATCGGTAAGAAATGAGCCGATTTAGTTAATCTATCCATAATCACCCAATAGAATCATTCCCTCTCTCAGTCTTTGGCAATCCCGACACAAAATCCACAGAAAATACTATCTCATTTCCACTCTAGAATACTCAATGGCTGCATCATACCTAAAGGCTTCTGATGCTCAATCTTCGTCTTCTGACAAGTCAAATATGCATAAACAAACTCCGCAATGTCCTTCTTCATACTTAGCCACCAAAACAACTTTTTTCAAATCCTGGTACATCTTCGTAGCACCGGGATGAATACTCAACCTACTTTGATGTCCTTCTTCAAGAATGCTCTTCTTAATTTCTGGAACATCGGGAACACACACTCTATCTCGAAACCTCATCACACCATCCTCATCGATCCGGAATTATCCTCCGTTACCTTGGTTGCTCAAAATCAGCTGGTCAACTAACTTTAAGTCTGATTGTTGTTCCACTATGATCTCTTCCAGAATGCCACTAGTCAACTTCAACATTCCCAACTCCACACTATCAGGAGTCTCTTCACACACCAACTTAAGTCTCAGACTTGCTAAATTAATTCCAACTCTTTCACCATAAGCATTGACATATGCAATGACTTCCTGCTCAATGCATCGGCCACTACATTTGCTTTGCCCGGATGAGAACTCAAATCAAAATCGAAATCCTTCAATAGCTCTAACCACCTTCTCTGCCTCATATTCAATTCTTTCTGATCGAACAAGCACTTCAAATTCTCATGATCACCGAACACTTCAAATTTAGGGCAAAACAGATAAGCCTCTAAATTTCCAACACAACACCACAGCGGCCAACTCTAAGTCATGCGTAGGATAATTCCTTTCATGAACCCTCAATGTCTCGAAGTATAAGCAACAACTTGTCCAATCTGCATCAATACTCCACATAGACCCATCTTCGACGCATCATAATACACCACAAAAGATTCGCTCGGATTAGGCAAAAATCAACACTGGAGCGGTCGTCAACCTCTCCCTCAATTCCATAAAACTCTCTTCGTAAACTACATCCCACACAAAAGCTTGACCCTTTCGAGTCAATTGATTCAAAGGTAAAGCCAACTTAGAAAAACCCTCGATAAACTTGGGGTAATAACCCGCCCACCCAAAAAAAATTGTATCTCAGTAGCAGACTTCGGAGTCTCCCACTGCAACACAACATCAAACTTAGAAGGATCAACATCAAGTCCACACCTTTAAATCTCTTGGCCAAGGAAACTCACTTCCTTCGACCAAAACCCACACTTCGACAGTTTCACATACAACTTCTTCTCTTTCAACACTTGCAACACAGTCCTCAAATGCTCAGCATGCTCTCCTTCGGATTTAGAGTACATCAGAATATCGTCAATAAAACCCGCTATAAACTTATCCAAATACTCATGAAAAATCCTATTCATATACTACACGAACACCACACCTCATCCTGAAAGCTATCTTCGGAATATCAGCATGCTTAACCCGAATCTGATGATAACCAGGCCATAAATTAATCTTGCTAAAACACAAGCGTCCACCAATTGATCCATCAAATCATCAGTCCTCGAAAGTGGATAATTATCCTTGATCGTCACTTTATTCAATCGTCTATAACCCCCACATAATCTCATAGTACCATCTTTCTTCTCCACCGACAACACAGGAGCACCCACGGAGAAACACTCAGTCGAACAAACTTCATCCCAAGCAACTCTTCCAATTGCTGCCTTAATTCTCCACACTCAGATGTAGACATCCGGTAAGGAGCCATTGACACCGGACTCATACCTGGTATCAAATCTACCACAACCTCTACCTCATGCTCTGGAGGCCAATCAGTTACGTCATTAGGAAACACTTCCAAAATTTCACAAAAAAAGCAAAACACAAACTTCTCCACCTTCACTAATACTCAAAGTTGCCCTCAACATAAACATCTCAGCACCATCCTGCATCGACTCATCAAAACAATCTGTAAGCACTTGGCTTAACTCCAAACAATTCACTGTGCACACCACTTAAGCTCGCAAGACACGTTTATCCCATCCAACATGATCCCGTCTATTATCAATAAGAGATTAAGGGTGATCAGTTATTTAATTTGTCAATAACAGCCGACTATCATGAGGCGGTACAAACTATCTTACCAAACCATTGTAGCGTCCAACACCACACTTAGCCATTGTTCCACACTTGAAGCATCTTGGAGAAGCACCATCTTCTCCCCTACTTGTTTCATTCCCAACCTGCAAATGGAAAACAAAACAAGCATCGACAGTGTTTTCACACACATGTCGCACACTAGGGAATAGACAACATTAGACAACCTGGCCGGACGGACCGACCTGCTCTGATACCACTAATGCAACACCCTTTTCTACCCCATAATTATCGCAGCGGAATATACATAAAATCATAGTAAAATCATAATCACCTCAAAAGGTGTACATTTCTCAATTTATTCAAATCAAAAAAAGTGCTCCGTAAAGAACGGGTTTTCCTCAAAATAACTCAAAATGCCTTGAAAGGGCAGCAGAGCCACCATAACCACAAAAATCCCACAAAAGGGTTTATTAAGATAAACCATAGTCATCAAATAATCAATAAAATAACGGCCAAATAAAACTCAACATGGTTCGACTCAACGACCCAACCCGGTGTTACACTATCAGAGCAAGACCCTCTACATCGACCAAAAAGCAAATAACTTCAAATGTCCTCAAAAGCATCCATAACTAATCCTGATCACCTGCACGTTACCCACGTGGAGGCAACATTCAAACAGGCGGGGTGAGTAATACAATTCATTATAATCAATATAAAATAAGATATGCATAAAAATGGTGTCATCATTATATACAACATCATCAGAGTCATCAAGAGGCAAACATCAAAACACGTCATCATAAATCACAACAAATGCCACATAAATGCAATGCACAACAAGACTCATGCATGTGGTACCAATCGTCACAATTGATGGACACTTTGGCCATCACCCTCCAAGGATCCCTGTCATTAGGATCGGTTCCACACAAGAACTGGAGCACGTTATAAACCACCTCACATCCACACAATGGGATGGAAGCCACAATAGACCGAAGTCTAACATCATCATCACTGGACCGAAGTCCTAACATCATCATCAAAATATGCTATGAATGCATGATGCACAAAGTCATAATAATCATCATCAATAAAGTCATCACGTGCATCATCATTCATCAAAATATCATATTCGTCATATCATCATTTATTCATCAAAACATCATGCATCATCATCTTATCATCATCAACATAGCTCATGCTAATTCACATCAGTATTTAATCATCAAACATCAGATATAAACAGCTCATAATTATCAATACACTCGTGGTAATTCATATCATTACTTAAATCATCAAACATCACATATAACAGTTCATAATCATCAATATACATCACGGTAGTTTATATCATCAATTAATCATCAAACATCACGAAATCATCGTTATGATCAACAGTAACATCAAGGAAATTCGTCAGAAAAGCCACAACATCAAAACAGCTCAAGAAACATAAAACAATTCGCGAACAACAGACGTTCGCTACAACATTCGCCTTGCGAACATGTTCGCTAGGACGTTCGCTTTGCGAACTCCAGCGAACCCCAACATCCCACACAAAAACCAGAGAGTTCCCCCTTCTGCCTCTCCTCGCTACCTCTATTCGCTTGGCGAAGCCCTTCGCTGGGACGTTCACTTCGCGAGCCCCAAAAGTCACCTCCCAAAGTTCAACTCAGTATCATCACACATTCATCGCGTATTCGTTGCACTGCTTGCTTTGCGAGTCTGGGCGAGTGTTCGCCTTGCGAAAGAATGGTTCGCTTTGCGAACCCGCAATTTCAGGAAATCGCTGTTACACATCAGTAGCATAACAAACCCAAAACACCTTACGAATTCAACCTCAGTTCACCCAAAACCTCCCCAAAATATTTCCAAGACATCATGGCAAATCAAAAGCATAAAAACTACGACATTTAGGTCGATTAATTCCACTATCCTAACTCAAAATTACCTAAACCTTCACAAACTCTCAAGGTTCCCATAAACCTCATAATTCCCTTTCTCATACAAGATCCCACATACCATCAAAAAGGTTTAGCCTCGAAGGCTTATTTTTACCCGAATCAATTCAACCCATAACAATCTATCATCGACCCTCAGAAATACCCCTAAATCATCAATAACTCATAAACCCTTCAAAAACCCCAAAAACCTCGAAAATCCACTTTAAACACATCACTTCCTATATTGAAAACAATGAAAGACAATACTCCCCATACCTTAGATTGTCGATTCATGAGCTTTCTCTACCGATTCTTTGGAAACCTTCTCGAATCCCCGCCTTTCCTTCTTTCCTCAGAGCTCTGCACTTTTCCCTTCTTTTCACGATCTAACCAAATGAATCCTATTCTTCCCAATTCCTTTTTGTTAAACCCTTGGGCTTCCAAAATGGGCTTTCCCCATAATACCCTCACTAATCCTTCTCAAAAGTCCATCTTACCCTTAATTCCTCTAATATTATTTAAATTAATAATAATACTATTATATTCATATTATATACTATTATTTAATTAAATAACCAAAACTCCACAAAATTCCACACAATGCCTAAAACACCAAAATTCACCAAAAATCGCGAATATTATATTTAAATAAATTAAATAAATATTCTTACAAATTTGGGGTGTTACAGAACACACCCCAAAAGCTGATAAATCTCATGAATACTCAGCACAACAAAAGAGCAACCTGAGATACGAAGAAACCAAAACCCCCTTTATATATCTGAGCCAATTCCATAGGATGTAATGAACCACTGAAATAACACAAGTCAATTCAAGATGAACATTAAATGAGGAATGAAACTTCCAAAGAAAAATGTGCACCGGCCAAAACTCTTTTGACTGTTTCTTCTTTCAAGGGGAACCGTCCAAGGAATGTGCATGTCTCAAGACACGTGTTTAACACCCGTTTTTTAAGCCACATTCTCTCCACCGTCCAAATCATCTAATTAAGGCGCACCCACATGTCCTAAATAATTTCCTGACGCCTTGTCAGACTTTGTTTAGTCCACCTGAAGCATGGTCACCTTCCCTTTCAACAGGCTCCAAGAATAATCAGAAGACCAAGAATAACTAACCAAGATGTTCAGACATTTCTTTAAACATCTCTTAGTTAGCAGCAAAGACTCTCAAGATACTTGTAACACTTTTGATTCAATTCATTGAACCCCAATGACAGAATCAAGACACCTTGATAAGTCCACCTGGAACTTATACTGGTAGAGCAATGTCACAACATCTCGTCTGACATATCATCCTCACCTGAGGAAATCTATCACAAACTACTTGAAACCACAAACAATCTTGATATCCAATCTGCACTACTACAACAATATATCCATAGCAAAAGTTTAACTCCCCCTGTCATAGATAACCAGTGCTCCTTTGCAAGAAGAACACCCTGAATGAATGGAAAACATAAGACGCATCTTCATGTCTTCAAGAGCGCACCCTCTGTTCAACACACCTGCTGAACGCATTCACCTAATGCTTGATCCACAAGCAATCCATGTACCACACTAGTACATTTAACAGACAGAAGTTCTCCCCCTATCTTCCTCAAAAGATGCTTCTTCAGCAAGAAACACCCAAAATCACCACATGATATCCCATGACAACTTCATGATTATATAGTGAGAGTAACAGGAAAGCATCCTTGTACCAAAACCAACAAACTCTTGGATTGAGACCAAAACACCATTGATCCCTCTCGTCCAGAAATCATCCATACACCATATGAATTCCTCCTGAATTCTCATGTATAGATCTCCTTGTTCCCTGAGATACAACCCAATGAATCTGGAATACATCACATTCCTCAAAGATACATACAGAGCCCCTTAGTTTACTAGCTCGCCCAGACGTTCTTCACACCTAAAGGACATCAAACACATGCTCCAGAAATCCTCAGCTTATTTGCTCCACAAGCACCAAACTGATCCACTTCTCTCTAGCATGACTTGTAGCAGAAGAAACCACCTCTCCACAAGTATTCTGACTTCAGCAAGATCCAGTCTTCTAGATAAACACCCCACAATCTAAGACAGCCTTCAATCTATCATTCTCCCATATGATAAGATAGAATACTTCGGATTCAACTGGTGAATATCAGCTTCCATATTCTGAACACATCAGAATCCAGACCTTCATGCAATCAACCCATGATCCACTTCAGTCTGATACCACATTCACATCATACTTCCAAGACAGTCCTTTACCCATCGTTCTCCCGTATGACAAGATAAATACCTCTTAGACAAGATGTGAGTGTCAAGTTCCACGCACAGAACTTAGAATCCTACTCCAAGGATAACCAACCCAGAAGATGTTATAACATCAGTTAGGACATCCTTCACATATCACAGACACCAACCAACATAATTCTTGATATGCTCTACCACTGGACTTACTATTTACATAGTAATCCAACTGAAGACCTTTAAACAACACTGCGCCATCAGCTTGATCAACAAGAACTCTAGATAACCGAAGAGAGAAAAAAACCCTCATCCACCAAAAGAAGGTAATCTTCCATAATCACCTTAGAACTTCTACTACAAGCCCCAAGATAGAACTGAACCAGAACCTCCTTAAGTCTTCAACTAACTACCCTTCTGCCCAAAAGTAATTAGTTCCAAGCACCCTGCTTGAATGCACAATAAAGATCAACCAAATGCCACTGTTTGGTTAATCTTAGCTTTTCTTCAGAGTTTCAGAAAACCTTTTGATCCACCAATGAAACCTAATCTTCATGTCACATAGTCCACTTACTCCATAGCAAGCCATCTTGGATCCACCAAGCCTTAGATATGTAACATTTTCTCCTTCTTGCAGCTCCCGCAAACTGCATGAGATAGACCTTTTTGAAGCATTAATTCCATTTATTTCTAAAAAGATCAACTTATCTTACGATGAGGCGCCACAACATCAACTAAGACCCTGAAGTTTCTACTTGATGTCATGACATCTGATCAGACATCCAACTGAGAAATTCAGCCCTTCCTTCTGCCACTTAGAAGAACCTCCTCCTTATAACAGAACAAGAGTTCCATGTTCTCATAGACTTGATTCAACAACCAAGTTTGAGTAGACAACCTTCATCCTGCTTAATCATATCACATGTATTCAATTCAAGCTCACACCTTGATGAATATCTGCTTCACAACTCCAAAGAACTCAAATGTGCCAAGTCTGATTCTTCAAAAGGACGTAGTCATAGACTATACCACAACTATACCAAAGAATGCCACTTTCCTTAAGTAGATCCGTCTGCAGAAAGTCAGGGATAACTGCCACTTATTCTAGACCTCCAGATGAGCAAGATCACATGCTTCTATGTACCTAGATCAGAAATAAACTGACCCAAGTTGTACCATCACCAATACCATATTCTGGACAAGTCTCTTGCCAGGACACTTTCTAGATAAGCATCAGATGCTTCTTATAACAACTGGAACGCACCTGCTGCACTCAAATACTCCTAGATCATAAATAAACTGATCCAAGAACTATTCATCAAGATTATGATATCTTCTTCTTCATCTTCAACATCACCATTGTCTAGACCAGTTTCTTGCCAGGAAACTCTCCAGAGATCAGATGCTTCTGCCACACCAAACTGAAGCAGATTCTTAGGTCAACTCCCAAGAGAAATAGATCTAAAAGCGTATGCAGTACCTCTCCCATGATTCTGCACAAACCCAGGTGAAGAGATGTTTCAACATCTTGTTGACATCAATAATCTTGAACTTCACATACAAGGATAATCACTTAAATAATTGTGAATATCACAAATAGAAATTGATCTTAAATCCTTGTTCAATAACCCTGTGTTATTACTGAAGCCATACTCCAACAGATCACTCCATGAACACTTATCAAGTATTCAATTTTTGCAAGTATCTTCCTTAACAAACAAAGTGTTGAGATACCAAGGCTGCCACCCTTGAATCAAGTAACTAAGATTCTCTCTGAACGAACCCTATTTACCTCAACCGTTCTAAAATCTCCATTCAGATTAGATTCATCCTTAGGATTAAGAAAGATGAATCCTTCCTTGCACTTTTGGACAGTGAAAATAAATCACCTCCACTTTCTTCAGCTTTGTGTTTCACAGAAACACCCTCTAGTCAGAAGAGTAACTAGAAGACTCCAGATGCACGACTGAAATGCATTTATGAGTGGACTTGAGAGAATTCTCAAGTATCTTTGATAACTTAGCCGATCAATAATTTATCAAATTCCTATAGGAAGAACTTGATAAGCTTAATCTCAACTCCCCTTCTCTTCAACTGACTTCAAGATGCACAATGCAACCAAGCTTCCAAGTACCAAGTCACCATAACAGACATCTACCAACAACTCTCTCCATTCCATCGCACCCGACTTTGGAATAAAAGG
This sequence comes from Lathyrus tuberosus, assembly GCA_022829125.1. Taxonomy (NCBI): domain Eukaryota; kingdom Viridiplantae; phylum Streptophyta; class Magnoliopsida; order Fabales; family Fabaceae; genus Lathyrus; species Lathyrus tuberosus. The sequence goes on along the minus strand of JALAZF010000012.1, from coordinate 16,911,488 downwards.
ATGCAGATATATTCAAATATAGAAGTCGACGATTGAGATCTCCCACCATCTGTCTTCAGTAACAACTCTAGAATCCAATAAATACCAGAGTTCTTCCATCAGAAGCATATGCGGCGGAACCACTAAGGAACATCTTCAACATGCCCTAATAAGATGTCAGAACATCTTATAAGACACCCCAACAAGAGAACTAGCCACTTCTCCTACAGTTGTTGTAGAACCTCCTCAGAAAACATGAACAACCACCAAGTTGTCACCTTCGATCCAGAACATCTATCCCATCCATTAATACCCTTGAGTATGTCTGAGTTAATGATCTGATCTCCAAAAATCCTCCTTGTTTAGAGCACCAGAAAGTATCTCCCAAATATCTCATCCAGAAACAGACAGGAGGCCTGCTCTCATACAAATTGAAATTCTAGCATAACAGATAGCAGATGTCCTAACACATGTCAAGACATTGTTCTGCAAAATTAGTAAACAAGGAACAGAACAGTAAACTGATATTCAGAATGACAGATGTTTCAACATCTGTTACAACATGTTAATCAAAACTGAACTGTAAATTGCAGAATGATAAACAACACATAATATGATAACCCAGTTCGGTGCAAATCCCCTATATTTGGGGGATACCAATCGAGGAAGAAGAATTCATTATCAGTAGTATAGTTTTATGTAAACAACCGCTGGTTTACAATAAACACCAACATTTACCTATCACTACCCAATGAAGACTTTATCTAAGAACTCCATCCTAGATAAGAGAAACCCATCTCACTCCCTAAATCACAACCTGTGATTATCTAACAATTACAACAACTGTATCATCCTATTGAAAGACACCCCTTTCAATACAAAGTTCAGTCAAGCATCCTTGACTAACAAGTTAACTTGGATTTGCTTAAAAGCTTCATCCAAGAACAATACACGATTCATTACCTATAGGTTTCTGAATCTGTACAAGTACTTATGTCTACTACAATGTATCAAATCGATACAGAGGGAGACTTACAATAGAAACCTACGACTCTCAAAACCTAAACCCTACTTTAAAAAATAGGATTCCTAAGTCTATGTCGTTCTCTATCCCTGTTCTGCCTAGGTCTTGATCTTCTTTTATAATCTTCTGTTGATTTGGGCTTTCAATTTCCTGTTGGATGATTCCTTGATCCACGTTCTGATTGTTCCTTAAATCTTGCAATTGATCTGCAAACATCTGTTGTTAGTAACAGACACGATGTCCTAACATCATGTTGGGACATCTTATCTGACATGTCTTCTTTTAGCAAGATTCTTCTTTATTGTTGGAACATCTTGTACAACAACCTGTTTTACCAAAAATTGCTCAAATTTTTAGAGTCTTCAATGAAATAGGTGAAAATTTTATTCTAGAAATGGATTCCCACAAGTCAAGATGGATCGAAGATAATATTGCGCAATAGGGCGTGTTTAGGAATCATGGATGAGTGAATCGTTGGAAATCCACCACAACCTATGGAGAATTTCAATCAATATTGATGAACAACATTATTATTGATACACAATAACAATGAAAAGAAATAAAAATTGTAGTAGAAATAAAATTAGATTTTGACAAAATATAGAAGAAGATGGTGATTTCTGCAGAGTAACTCTCTGCCCACAAACAGTGAAAAACTTATTCACTTTACAACTTCAAACTTCTGTGAATTCAAATTGTTACAAGAATAGGGCTTACTCTCTCTATTTATAGTTTTAGGTTAGCTTACTCCCTAAGCCAAAGCCCAAAACACAAAAGCCCAAAATATCCAATTTAGCTAACACTGCTAAAATAGGCCTAAGTCAAAATTCTGTCGAGCAACCTGCTTCGACATTTTGACACATACACACACTAGGTTAATTTCGAAAAATCCTTGTTTCTATTTAGCATTACCTGCTTCGACACAAGGACTTACATTCTCAACAAACCACCTAATTCATTGTGTATAAGCTATCTATATTCATCATAGCTCTTAGTATTCTGAACCCTTCGACCTGCACTCCCTTCGTCATGATATCTACAATCTGATTCTCAGTTCTACAGTGTTCCAAGTTCATCTTCCCTTCTGCTACTTGCTCACAAAAATAGTGGAACCTCATTTCGATGTGCTTGCTTCATCCATGTGCCATTGGATTCTTCGTCAGATTGATAGCACGCATGTTGTCGATCTTCATGGTAATTGCTCCATAACTATTCGCTGTAATCTCTTCTACCGGTTTCACCGTCCACTTTGCTTGACATGCACAAAGAGAAACAGCTATGTACTCTGTTTTGCACGATGACAATGTCACTACTGGCTTCTTTCTTGAACTTCAAGCAACTAGTGCACCACCTAGCATAAACACATAGCCAATTGTGGATTTTCTATCCTCAGCATCACTACACCAACTTGAGTCAGTGTATCCCACTAACTTGCATTATTTTCCTTCATTAGCTGCAAGAAACAAAATGCTATATTCGATAGTTCCTTTCAGATACCTTAGTATCCTCTTCGTTGTTATTAGGTGTGATACCTTTGGCTTCTGCATGAATCTACTTACTATACCTACAATATATGCTAAGTCAGACATTGTGTGACAAATTTATCTTAGTGACCCAATAAGTCTTCTATATTGGGTTGGGTCGACATCATATTCATCTGAATCTTTTGACAGTTGCAGTATGTGTTCAGCAGGTGTCAAAGTTGAGATGCATTCTTCCATCTCAAATCTCTTGAGAATTTCACTTGCATATCTTTTTTGATGCATCATCAAACCCCTACTACTCTTGTAGAATTCGATGCCAAGGAAATATGAAATGTCACCCAGATCAAACATTTCAAATTCCTTGCTTTCTTGCAACTACCTGTTATCAACAAGTCATCGACATAGAGACATAGTATTAACAATTCACTCTTGCTTCTTTCTTACATATACTTCATGCTCAGTTGTACACTTTACAAATTCCTTCTCCCTTAGAAAGCTATTTATCTTCTTATTCCAAGCTCTTGGAGCTTGCTTAAGTCCATACAGGGCTTTATGCAGCCTGTATACCTTGATTTCTTTGCCTTGTTTCACAAACCCAGCTGGTTGTGCAACATAAACTTCTTCATCTAAGGGGCTCTTCAGGCATGCACATTTCACATCTGTCGGGGTGAGAATCGTTGACCATATCTATTGAGTTATCTAGGCTTCACAAATCTTAAGATATCACCACCGATCTTTAATTTATCCAAGGGAAGGGGTAAAGAAAGAATAATCCATAAACATGCAATGCAAAGACAAAGCAATAAAGAGATTTAAGGTTCGGAGGTTGGTTATACTAAGGGAAGGTATTAGCACCCTAAGTATCTATAGTATCCTATAGGAATCTCTTGTTAAATTTTTGTTATAAGTTTATTTGCTAATTGGGATTTATTGGGGAGATGAGAAGGGAAATGTTTTTTATTGTTTTTGTGTTTGGCAAGACACAAAGTCTTGTGCCTACGTACCAATAAAGGATCAAAACCTCGTAGTTCGGGGTATAAATTGAAAAGTGTTTGTTAAGGTGGATTTTAATAAAGAAGAGACAAGTTGTCATCTTAAGGAGAATACTAAACTTAACCACCACAAACATGTGGAAGGGGGGACTTTGCTTCACATTGAGAGAATGGCTCAATGTATCAACAAGTATGCCAGATACCTCTCTCAAGTGGAAAAGAAACAACATCTTTCTCACCATGTTGTGGGGTAGGAGATTTATATCTCAACTAGGGATGACCAATGTCTAGTCTATTTGAAAAGGTTTTAAATTGAAAAGCCAAAGTGGCAAAAAGGTTTGAATTGAGTTTTGTGTTTTTTAGTCTTTGTGAAAGAGTTTGAATAAACTTAAGATGCCTTGAAGCATTTATTATGAAAAGAGTTTGAAACAATCAATGACCTAAGGTCAAGGTTTCTATTGAAAGTGGTTTTGAGTTTGAAAGAGGGGAAACCCTAATTGTTTTCTAAGTTGAAGGTAATCCTAAGGGAGACTTCCTAAGGGATAGCAAGTTCTAGGATTACAAGAGAGATACATATACTAGAAGATGTAAAGATGCAAATGCAAATGACAAAGATGTCAACAACAAGCCCCTCCCTTGGAAATTAATAACAATGATTGATCACATAAACATGCATAAATTGATAAACATCATGAACAAAAACATTAACATGATTTTAGGCATTGAGATATGATGAACATAAACAAGACATGACAAAGACTTACATAACATCACAAGAAACAACTCATGGACAAACATAAGGCAAGAGACATGCTTAACACTATGTAAGTTTATGAAGTAAATACTTGAAAACATGTGATCAAAGATAGAACAAATATGAACAAGTAATCATTCAAAGGGAATTATAGGTCATATGAACATGGTGAAGATGAAGCAAAATCCTAAAGAGGATCGTTACACACAAGTTATGAATGAGAAGCAAGAACATGTTGAAAACAAGTCAAACTTTAAACCCTAACAAGGTATAAGCATGCTTCATATCTAGGAGTTTTATGACGGAAATATTTGAAAACATGTCAACAATTAACAAAGTAAGCACAATGAACAAGACATTAAGATGCGATTGAATCAAAGGTTAAAGACCAAACTCAAGTGGAAGTCCTAATCATGCATCAAAATATTTTCAAAAGACCAAGCAAATAAAACCCTAAAGTTTCATATAAACAAACATTTAATTAAGGCATTTTCAAAGGAAGTAACACCCAAACATGGTATAAGGTATGATATTGCCACACAAACACTTATGAACAATTAAATCAAAGAAACAATCATTAAAGGGCCTAAAAGACGCATAAAAGGAACAAGTTTTCAACCTAATAAAAATGGGCAAAATTAATATTATTTTTGGTATTTTTTTCATGCATTCATAGAATGTAGAGGATAAATGACCAGTGTGCAAAAAACCAGCTTAAAAAGATAAAAGAAACATATGGAAATGATTAAAATAAAATGTAAAGAAAAATGAAATAAATAGGTGATAAAAAGATGGTTTTGTTAGCCAAAGGGGTTGAACCCACACACCCTTACTTCCAGCTCAAAATACTAACCATTGGACCACTGCATGCATGGTGTCTAGATAGCGCGCATACACAATAATATATGAAGATCACATGAAAAATAGGCAAAACAAAAATAACAAAAAAGGTCTGGGGCGAGGGGGATTCGAACCCCAGGCCTTACACATGCTAACACACGCAAACTAAGCCTCTAACCAAACACGATGCAATGCCAATTCAGAATCATAATGGAAACTAAAAAAATAAATATTAAACATGATTTTTAAATATGAAAAACGCGCCATGGCCATCTTCTTCCTCCACCATTTTCACATTTTCAGAAAATCATAACTCTTTCATTTCTTAAGGAAATCAAGAGTTATAAACATGAAACTTGTTCAGAACTCAATAAGGATCATGATGGCATCATTTAATTTCATTAATATTCAACATATGGCAAATAATCAAACATGAACCAGCATGAATCCTAAAATTAAAATCTAATATGAAATGCCATACATCACAGGTCAAGAGCAATTAGCATGGGGATATTATTCCTCACATCTTGGCAATCAAAATGGTATAAAGAAATGTTCAGAATGATGTTTATTTCATAGAGTTTCAAAAATAGAAAACCTACCTATTAGAGTAGGTCAAATGCCTCTTCAATCAAGCTGCCAGAAGATGATTGTTGATACAAATAGCTTCTATGGACCTCTAGGATGCTTTTAGGATACTTGGTTTGTGTTGAAACAACTTCCACCTCCTTCCACGATTCCTCTTGCAAATGTGGAAAATGAGAATTTGATCTTGATGAAGATGGTGTTACAAATGCAATTTGAGGGTTTGGACAGTTCGTGTGATGTTTGTGGATGGTGTTTGAAGGATTAGATTGAATGGAAATGGCTTGGATGAAGAGTTATATTGTTTTGGCTAAAAAGTCAACAAATGTCGTGATGAAGGTTGACTTTCTGGTTTACGAGTTTTCTGGTGAATTGGGTGGTTTAGGCAGCTTCAACAAGTGTTTTGTGGTGTGTGAGGATGGTTTGTTTGAGTATTTTATGAATGTATGAAGTTTTGAGGAGTTTTGTGGAAATGGAAATTTTGCTACAATGGAGGTTGTTGTGCAAATCTTGGTGTGTGGAGTTCTGAGGTTTGGTTCTATATTTATAGAGGTTTTAATGTTTCATGTAACTTAAAGAAATCAAGTTTGGTTCAATTGGAATACTGGTTTGGAAGTTTGGTTTCAATTTGCACAAGTAACCACACTTGAGTCATGATGAAAATATGAAGTGAAATGGGGAAGATAGGCATGCTTTTCTGACCTCTAGAGGTTGCTTCTAAACTTTAGAGATTGTTTGTTATCTGAGAAAACAAATTGGAAGCTCAATGCACAAGTTGTTGGCAAAGAGTGACCTTTATCAAAATGGATAAGGTGCTTTATGCAAAACTTCCATAAATGGTATCAAAACTTGGACAAAGCCTCAATTCTTTGTGTAATTCACCAAAGGTTTTTGTAAACCTCTGATTATAGTGAGATTTAGAAGTAATGTGGCCTGAAAAGTGAGATCATGTAGCTTAGGCTTGGTCTTGAACAAGAAGCTTTCCATGAAAATGACCTATAATTCAGCTTTTGGAGGCCAAGTTCATCCCTTCGAAACTCCTAGCCCAAATGTGATAAATTCATGTTCTTGGACTCTTTGGAAAGCTTGAAACATCCTATACAACTTTCATGTTGACAACTTTCCTTGAATCAATTGGGATCATAGTGAAAAATGCTTGCAAAGTAAGTTACTTGACAAGGTCAGAATCTGTTGAAAATTTCACTAAGTGTTTTTTTGTTTAAAAACAAATCGACCTTCCACTTAATGGCTTCATATCTCTTTATCCATGCTTTTTTTGGAATCCATCCCCCATGAAAAAGTTGAAGTATGAAACAAGATCTTCAATTTGGTATTTGGATCAAAGAAAATGGTTGTTTGAGGAGGAAGTTATGGACTTGGGAAGTAGGGCAAAAATCACGGAATTTTCTTAACTTAGAAAAAAATCAAGAAACCCTAATTTTTCCAAATCATGATCCTTGGATGTTTTCTTTGATTTTCTTGATTGATAATGATTCAAATCACATATTTTCATGACTCTTGACTTATGAAATCCATGTTTGACCAAAAATCTTAAAAGTCAAACTTGATTTTGATCATAGTTGACTTTTTCCTAATGAACCTGACTTTCTTCAATTGCTCATGAATCAAACTTCTTGGATCAATCCAAACATAAGAATGGACTAATATGATGCATTTGAGGTCCTTGAAACATGTTTTGAGGTATTGGATCATGTCTTGCTTCAAAAATTAACCCAGAGACTGAATTAGATCAAAACCCTAATGTGGGTGTATCTGATGACTTGAGGCTTGTTGATCTTGATTCAATACAATCTTGCACTTGATTACTGATGAGAGGATACCCTTTATCAATGTTGAATGAATAGGGCTTGAAATGTTGAGGATCCCATAATTCTTTGATTGGTCAAACCTTGAGCTTCTTGAGAGCAAAACCCTAGCTTGTGATCAAAGCAAAACCAAAACACATGTTCTTAAATTTCAAAGGGGTTAGTGAATGCATAAAAACTCACACATGAGATAATGTATGCTATGAAAAATGATGCAAATGAGGTGTAATCTTAGGGTATAACAACATTTATCTAACATATGTGCCAATTGTTCATGTTTGCTAGACCAACAACCAACCTGATTATTTTGATCCTAGCAATAATTGCAAAAACTTTGTCGAACTCGATTCCTTCTTTCTGAAGAAATCCTTTCACCACAAGTCTTGCCTTGTGTCGAGTTACTTCTCCTTTGGGATTTAGCTTTACCTTTTATATCCACTTCACATCAATTGCCTTTTTTCCTTGAGGCAATTCGACAAGTAACCAAGTGTTGTTGACTTCGATGGACTCTAGTTCCTCATTCTTTGCTTTCTTCCACTTTGAATCTTTCAATGCCTCAGCTGCATTGACTGGTTCGACATCTGCGTAGAAAGCATAGTGTACCAGCTCACCTTCTTCATTGACCATATCATTTGATGTAATCAGACATTCTTGCAACCTTACAGGCATATGTCTTGTTCGTTCAGGTCTGTTTGGGCCTGCTTCACCTCTGACTTCTTCTTGTCGAACTTCTCTTTCGACTTCACTAGCTGGCTATTCACATAATATTCTCACTGAATCCTTCTTAATATTCTCAGTTCAATCCCATTCTTTAAGCTTATCTATGTTCACTTCCTTGCTGATCACTACTTGCTTGTTCACTGGGTCGAACAACTTGTATCCTACAGCCGAATGATATCCTATCAAGATCATTTAACTCGACTTGTCATCAAGTGTTCTTCTCAACTGACTTAGGCTAGGATTCACACCAGACCAGCACTCTTTTGGTGTAATTCCTTCTACCCTTTTCGTCTGACATCTGTTCAAGATGTATGTTGCAGTCGACACAACTTCTCCCCGTAATTCTTTGGGTAGATGCTTGCCTTTCAACATACTTCTAATCATATTTATGATGGTTCTATTCTTCCTTTCTGCAGCTCCATTCTGCCGTGGAGTGTAGGGTGCCACCACCTCATGCACAATCCCTTCTTTCTCACATAATGCCTCGAAATATTTCGACACATACTTTCAACCACCATCAGTCCTCATAATCATTAACTTTCGACCACTTTGTCTTTCGACCAAAGATTTAAATTTGGCAAATACCTCGATCACTTCACTTTTCTTCTTGATCAGGTAAGCGCACCGTTTTTTACTAAAATCATCTATGAAAGTGACATCAATTGAATCCACCTAGATAGGACCACATACATCAGAGTATATGACTTCAAGAATTGCCTTCGACTTGCTTCCTACATCCTTACTGAAGTTATTCTTGTGTTGCTTTACCTGCACATATTCTTCACACACTTCATTTGGAATGTTGATATCTGGTAATCCTGAAACCATACTGTTGTACCCCAAATTTTACCCCTTAGATGTCATAACATCCTTTGCATGAGCATCATAGGTCAATCATTGCATAACTAACCATTTTATCAGTTTTTGTTCGTTTTGTTTCATTTGTGAATCAGGTTTTATTTCAAGAGGCCTCAAGGGTTGATCAATCAAGATTTTGAATAGATCACTAACCAATCAAGCTCTCATACTCCTAAGAGACCTCCTCTCCTCGATAATCCAATGTGTTTTGCTTTCATCACAAGTTCTTCCTCAAGGATCAGGCAAGGTCGCCAGGTTAAGGGTTTGTGTGGCATGGTTTGAGATTCAGTGGAAGTTTGACCCAATCTTGGTCAAATAAGTGGTTTGCATCAGTATCAGGTTATCAGGCTGTGCCAGAGATTCTGAATTAGGGTTTTGGTTTTCAATCAAGCCAATGTTTCATCAGTGTGCCTTCAAGAGACGAGGATTAGGGTTTCTCACCCTTCGCGTTTAAGTCGAGCAAGTGTCGTTCAGTTGAGTGTCACTTGAGGCTAGCAGGTTCAATGTGCATGCAAGTACTGATTGAGGTGGACAGGGTTTTCCCTATTGGTACGAGGATTCATCAGGTTATTGTCCAATCAAGATCATTTCAGGATGAATTTGGGTTTGTGATGTTGTTCAGGATCTGTGGTGGTCAAGTGCATTTGTAGAATTTTTATGAGTATTGTGGAGGCATGTCGCCTTTACCCGTACCCATTCCCGTAGTCATTTTCAATCCATGTCCTTATTTTCATAATCCATTCCATTTTATCATTTTTAATCATTTCCAATTTTATCCATGTCCATTTCACTAACTTTTTTTCTCAAACCCATTTTCCAAATTATCCACTCATAAATTCATTTCCCACCATTATTCCTTTTTAATACCCATTTTTATTATCCATTTTCATTTCTTGATCTAATTCTACATCTCGTTTCCAATTTAATCCACTTTTCTAAACCATTTTCACTTTAAATTATCCACATTTTATTTCAATTATCAATTTCACCTAATTCCATTTAAATCCATTTTCAATCCACTTTTCAAAACCATTGTCCATTTGTTCATTCCCTCTATCCATTCTTAATCCATACACCTAAAGATCCATTTTTAAAATCCAAATATCATTTAAGATACAATTTCAAAAATCACATTTATTCCAATTCCTCATCTCAATCTACCACTTTCTTTTTCTTTTGCCACAAATTATTATTTCAACCAAAGTCTAAGTCTTTCTTTTTATTTTTCATTTTACTATTACAATTGTTACAAAAGCCCATTTACACCAAGTCCAAAAATTGACACAAAAAAAGCTCTGTTGCTGCTAGCAAAAGCCACTACAACACTTCACTATACTCCAAAGGTAAATGCAGGTTGGACCCATGCTGTAAGAAAGCAACTTCACACTACTGCAATGACGTACAACCGCTGCACGCCATGATACTCCAAAAAGGCAAGACTTTGCACTGCTACAAAACTTTGACCACCAAAGCCAAAAAAAACCTGTACACAGAAAACCTGCCATGAAAAGGATTTTTCATATGAAAGCATTGCTTTGAACCAAGGAAATAAAAAAAAAGATCATAATTTTAAGACCACAAGGCTCTGACCTGCTGCATTTATTCGCAAAAAACAAGTCTTACACAACTGCACAAGCCTCCAAATACTGCGCCACTTGCACCAAGGAGCACCATAGTCCAACAGCCTTGACCCTATCCCAAGTTATGTTACATCTTGCTTCAACCAAGCCATGCTCTGCTGCCACTAAGTTACAAAATGTCACAGACCTGCAGCAGGAAAAATCAGAGCAGACAACAATTGATACCAAAGCTTATATCATAGTCTTGACTCTTTTTTAGGGGGAAACGGGGAGCTCTTAACCTTCATTCTCATTAAACCTCAATAACTTCAATCTCCATAACCTGCCAACAAGTCCAAAAGAATCTCAAACAACCCTTAACAGAGTGTTCTCAAATCTCCTCCTCCTTTCCAATCGCCCAGACCACAACAATAAATCTTCATCTTCATTCCCTCTTAATTTGTCAACAACATCAACGACTCACCACTCAACCCACAACAGCAAGCCACCCTGAATCGCTTTTCTCTATGCCCTCATCAACCGGACCCAACCTTCTTCATCCCTAAAACTCCATTCAACAAAACCACTGTCACCTTCAATCAAACTCACCCATTCAGTTTACAGCTACACAGAACAATCTAAAACCAATCTTCAACCAAGACACAACATCCATTCAAATCAAAAAACCAGAATAGGAGGAGAGAAACTGTGATGAAGAGAAATCAAAACGGAATGAGAAACCGACAAACCGTGCGGCTCCATAGACAGAACCGAAACGGAAACGAGGCGACGGAGGATCGCGGTTGAAAGAGGGCTAGACGGAGAGACGAAACAGATCGTACGAAAGAGAGAGAGGTTGTTTGATGTTCTTTCATCTCGATTTGCTATTTGCATCCGCCGTTTTGGAAGGTATCGTTGGTTAGGTTAGAAAATGAACTTGGTTTTGGCTAGTGTATGGATATAATTTCACTTTCAAGTTTTTATGTTGCTGCAAGATTTGTTTCTACGGTGCTGATTCGAGTATCAACCACTGTTCTTTTTTTTCTTTCTTCTTTTTGGTCAGTTTTTGTTCATTGGGGATGATGGGCAAGCGTGTCCCCTTCACACGGATGGGCTCAGCCCATGGTTTTTTTGTTTTCTTCCTTTCTTTTTATGAATTGGAGGTAGAATAGACTCTTGGCATGGTATACACACCCTTAATAAATCCTTGCGCCTAACTGAATTTCAAACCTCCTCTTTTATGTTCTTAGTTAATTTGCTGTAAAATCTTTTTAGACATTTTAGTTTCTAAACTTTAAATGATTAGTTTTTATTTTGATTTTGAGTTTTTATTAATTTTGGGCCAATGATATATAAAAATCTTGATTTTGTTGATTTATTCGAATCACTAAAAATCTTGATTTATATGAGGCCACTTTCATGTTTTATTTTTATTGGTCAATGAAAGTCTAATAGAAAGATTATCGATTTATCGATTTAAAATCTTGATTTAGACGAGACTAACTTTAATTTCATTTCGATTCCATTTCCTATTTTTATTTAGGCCAATGATATTACAAAATCATGACTTGGTTGATTTATTCAAAATGACTAAAAGTCTTGATATGTATGTGGCTCATTTCTTTATTTTTGTTGGTCAATGAAAGTCAAACATCAAGATTATCGATTTATCGATTTAAATCTTGATTAAGACGAGACCAACTTTATTTTTATTTCAATTTCATTTCCTTTATTTGGGCCAATGATATTGCACAAATCTTGACTTTGACTATTTCAAATCAATGAAGTCTTGATAAATATGAGGCCACTTTTTATTCATTTTTATTGGTCGATGAAAGTCAAAAATCTAAGATTATCGGTTTATCGATTTAAATCTTGATTAAGACAAGACCAACTTTATTTTTCATTTCGATTCCATTTTCTTTACTTTGGGTCGATGACATAACAAACTTCATGGTTTGGTTGACTCCGTTAAATCGACAAAACTTTGATCTATATGAGACCACTTTCTCTTTATTTTAGTTTTATTCACTTTTTAGTCGATGAAAGTCAAGAATCGTTGATTATTGATTTCTCGATTAAATCATGATTAAGACGAGACTATTTCTATTTCATTTCAATTTTTTATTTCTTTGAATACTAACTCTTCATTTCCCCCTTTGGTGGGACTTTTACATTTTTTTCTGATAAAGTCTTGTGGATAACTATTATGTTATGTTTGTGGTTGCCTTTTTCATTTGACACATCCTCAATGCTATTCCAAAGGAAAGTTCCCCTCAGTTGACTCATAAGTCAATAAACAAATCATCCCACCTTGGCCTCATAAGAGCCTTCCTTTTTCCTTGGCCTCATAAGAGCCATTGAATCATAACTTAGCAATAGTTTAGAGCTTTGAACTCTATGTGATTCTCACCATCATGAGAACTCACTTTTCCCCTATAACTTAGATTTAGAGAGTTATCGTGAACTCTAAAATGAATTCATACTCATTTCCCCTTGGAACTTTGGCCATAGTCAATGGTTCCTCTTTCACCCTTAGTTAGGTGAACTACGGTTGCTCTGATTCTTTAGTCAGATACGTAGGCACAAGACGCGACATCTTGGCGAGCAAACTTAGTGTACATATCCCTAGGTCTTTACCTTATCCTTAGCAAGTAAACATAACATAACACAACATTAACAAAAGGTTCCTGTAGAATACTACAGATACTTAGGGTGCTAATACCTTCCCTTAGTATAACCAACCCCCGAACCTTATATCTCCCCCCTTTAGGTTTTTCTCGATCTTGAACCTTTCCTTTGGATAAATCAAAGTCGGTGGTGAATTCAAAGTTTTGCGATGCAAGTTAATTAATAGCTTGTTATCCGATTCTCACCACAACACATATTTCTTCTCTTCAGATCTCTGATGTCTTTAAAGTTGAGATGGACAAGTCTATAGTGTCATATCCATTCATCCTTGCTATCTGCAGTTGCAAGGCACTTATGCTCCATCACATTAAGCTCAATCTTGAAGGTTCTATTCTAAGACATTGGAGCCTTCAAGATCAACCTTCCATTTGAGTCGAGAACTCTCATCATCTTGTCTTTAATCAACACCTTGTAGTTCTTTTCAACCAACTGACCTATGCTGAGCTAATTACTCTTCATGCCTGGTATGTATAACAACACATTTGGAAATTACTGACATTTTGCCATATTTCCTCATAATCAGCTGCTAGAGTATTGTCATTTGCAAATTTCACCATGTTCTTCATTGAGGGCTTTATGTTGACAAATCAATATTTCCTACCAGTAATGTGTGATGAGCATCCTGAGTCCAAGTACCATTGGTCATGGAATCTTTCTTCATCTTTTGTTGTGACTATCAGCAACATCTCTTCTTCGTGTTTCGCCAGCTTTGCATCAGTTTCTTGATTCTTCTGTTTTTCAGGACAATCACTAGAATAGTGACCATACTTCTGACAATTGTAACACTGATTGTGACTTTTGTCAAGTTTTCGACTACCACCTCTTCCTCTACCTGATGCACCACCTCTTTGGTTGCTTTGGTATGAAGACTTTCTCTGATTCGACCTGCCTCCTTCTAGCTGATTTCGACCAGTCAAACTGTTGTAGCCTCATCTGCCTTTGTTCCCATTCAAACTTCCTTTGCCTTTATTTTCTTTTGCTGATTGCGCCAACAAAGCCACATCACTCTTCAACTTTCCTGCAGCTCTTTCAGCCATTCTTTGTTCATGAGATTCAAGTGTCCCTTGAAGCTCTTCCTTTGTCAATGTTGATAAGTTTTTCGACTCTTCTATGGCTATTGCCACGTGGTCGAACTTTGGAGCCAATGACCTCAAGATTTTTGCAACAACTGATCTTGATGTCAACCCTTCTCCACATGCCTTGATTTGATTCACCAATATTGTAACCCTAGTGAAAAAATCTGTTATGCTTTCATTGTCTTCCATTTGAAGTAATTCATAGGTTCTTTTGTGAGTTTGTAACCCCACCTCTTTCACCTTTTCTACACTTCCAAACGATTTCTCCAGAATTTCCCATGGTTTTTTCGCTGATTCTACATCACCAACGTTTTCAAAATTATCTGGATCAACGCATTGATAATTATAAAGAGCGCTTTATAATCTTTCTTCTTCAATTTTTTGTGTGTGGTCTTTTTTAGATCCGACGCATTTTATGCAAGTGGTGCTACTCCTTCCTTCACAAGATCCCAAAGATCTTGATAAAAGGAGATAACCTTCATTTGCTTGCACCAATTCTCATAATTATTGTTCTTGAGAATCGGAAGACTCGCCGGAAAATGCCCGTTTGGATCATTTGTTGTCATCGTGATTTTCTTCCCATAAATCGCTCAGCCAGTGCTCTAGATACCAGATATTGAAAATCCACCACAACCTATGGAGAATTTCTATCAATCTTGATGAACAAGATTATTATCGATACACAATAACAATGAAAAGAAAGAAAAATTGTAGAAGAAAAAAATTAGGATTCGACAAAATATAGAAAAAAAATAGTGATTTTTGTAGAGTAACTCTACCCACAAACTGTGAAAAATTTATTCGCTTTACAGCTGCAAAATTCTGTGAATTCAAGTTGCTACAAGAATAGAGGCTACTCCATATATTTGTAGCTTTAGATTAGCTTGCTCTCTAAGCCAAAGCCCAAAACAAAAAAACTCAAAATATCCAATTCAGCTAACACTACTAAAATAGGCCTAAGTCAAAATCCTATTGAACAACCTACTTCGACATTTCGACACACACTAAACTAATTTCGACAAATCCTTATTTCTGTCGAGCACTATCTGCTTCGATATAAAGAATTACATTTTCAACATGAATTTATGAAATCTTTGTGCATGATAGCAGTAATCGATATATACAAGGTAAAAAGACTTTAGCAGAAAAATATTGCAGATTTTGTTGGAAAATCCATAAGTGTCGGAAAACCAATAGGACTAACGCTTCAGAAGAGAAAAATACACTACATATGCTACATCTCAACCCAAAACCTCTCTAAACCCAAAACCTCAGAGTAAGTAAATAGGTTATCATCCCCTTTTATAAATCCACACATACCATTTGTTTCATAGATAATGTAAAACTTTAACCTCTCAATGTTACACTCAAATAGTTTTATAACAGCTTTATTGGTGCAGTGGATTGGTTTCTAGTGCATATGGCTAGTAAATTTGTTTCTGCAACCGAATAGTAAAGAAACTCCCTTCAAGAAGCCATGATCACATAGTAATGTGTTTTGGTTTGAGCATTGCATTTTCCTTGATTTATTCGCAGAGTTGTAGAGGGGATCTGTTTCGGAATCCCTTATCGAGGCGCTAATTTCTAGATGTCTTGGTAATTGGTGCACTGGACTGGTGCGTTGGATACATTGAATCTCAATTGTTGATAGCAGTGTGTATGGTGTAACTTGAGCTTTAATTTCATTTTGATATTTACAAAAGAAGATGTTTTGAATTGAAGGCAACTAATTTCCCATAGCGTTATCCTTAAATTCACATTCACACCACACCATTACCAATTTTTCAAAAAAAACAACTTAAACCATCATTAATTAACTTCTGATAAACCCTATAACCTTCAATCACAATTCATTATTACAGTTTTTCATCCTAAGCATTGAAATCTACAGTTTCTCATCATAAGCATTGAGATCTAACGCCGAATCAATTTACTAACACCACAGCAGAAAAACGAAACAAAGGATTAAGAAAAAGAAATGAAGAAATAAAATAAAATAAAGATTCACATACAAAGAAAATGTTTATTCTATTTTTTGAATTTGTTATACACTGAAACTAAACAACTGAATTACTCAACAAACAAAATGAAAATGAGAAATTACAAGAAAACTCTGAAATAAAAATCTACTTATTTTCATACTACGCCTGAACGACTCTTGTTTTTTATTTACAACACCACTTCCCACCAATCTACCTGGGCTGATGAATAGCCCGTGGGCTCACTCTTGGCTTAAAATTCTTCGGAGCCTTCTCCGCATATTTCGGAGCTTCAGCCCATCCACCAGATCCTCTCCATTTCAACGATCCAAGCGACACTAACTCTTTCCCATCTTCGTGTTCTACACGCGCCAATAAAAACACCAGATCCATTAATCCATAAACAATTAAACTTTATTTAAATAAAAAAATATGTAGAAATTAAATAAAAATAGCTTACGGTGTTCAATTTCATGGACATGGAAAAGATCGTCTTCATCCATATCAAAATCCGAAAACGCGTCGTTTTGATTCTGTGGATCTTGGAAGCGTTCGCGGAGCCAGTAATCGCGAAACCAGGGAGAGGATTGAACTAGGGCCCACCAGTCGTCGGAGAAATCTTCCACCGTGCGATAAGCTAGTGGAACGAACATCGGAGCGTTGGGATTCAACGAGGAGGAGGTTGTTCTTGTTGAAGAGAGTACTTCCATTGCTGTGGTTGGTGTGGTTGAAAACAAGATAAGGATAAAGTAGTGATGGAGAGAGAAAGAGAAAAGAGTAAAGTGTTTAACTAGTGTTGTTGAAGGTTGAATTGTTGATGCTAATCTTCGAACCTATGGGCACTATTTATAGGCGTATTTGAGATACTTGTATTCGAGATATTATTTCTAGAAGCGGAAAGACGAAACTGCCCTTCTATCCGTTAGTTTATTTTAATGTACTAACTATATAAATTTTATGATAATTTACTATTTTTAATTTATTTTATTTGTTTTATTACTTTTTTAAAAAAATTTAATAACTTCTTTTTTGATTTTACGTTTGAAATTACTTAAAAAGAATATCTTATTAAAAGAAAATATTAAAATAGATGAATGTTTGATTAAAATAGACAAATTGTTTGTATGTTCTCTAGAGTTATAATATACTCCCTCCTTTTAGAAATAAATTTAAAAAATGATTAAATTTGTAAAAGTTTATTTGTTTGAGAAACATAAAATAAAAAATTAGTTAGTTAAAACTAATTTTAAAATTACTTATTGTATTGAATTTCAATACTCTGGTATACTTAATTTTAATTAAATTTGAAACATAACATTCAATCAATTAATGTTATGGTATGTTATCTTTTTTTATAAAAGTTGCAAGTTACTTTCTTATTATTAATTAATTGGACATTGCTATCACTAGTAGAAAAAAAGTATTTTTAGAAGAAGAGTGTTTTTTTACGGAGAAAATGAGGCAAATGTTAAGGAATAATTAAGTTAAATATAAATACTTGAATTCTATTGAACAAATCTCTTTTTTAAAATTGTATATATTTTTTAGTAGAAAAAGAGTGCCAAAGTCCAAAACAAAGAAGAACTAGACATCAAGTCTAACTGCGGAAGTAACTCAATCATTCACCAATAATTGACTAAGATAAGTTGGGCAAACGTCCAATCAAATCCCATCATATAATCTAGGCATATTTAGATTGGCCAAGAAGTAAGCGCACTTAGAATCTTTAAGAACATGCTTGAAAATAACAACTTCAAACTTTTGAGAGAGGAGAAGAATATGTCTAGCTGATGATAAACCATGCTTAAGAGTCGGACCAAACCCAGCATGGGCATCAACAACAATCTTGTTATTCACTTAAACAATAATCTTCTTGAAATTATTCTGCCAAGCAAAATCCAAACCAGAAAAAAATTCCCCAGTATTCAGCAAAGACTATTACACTTACCATGGAATTTGTGAAAACCACCAAGCCACTACCCAAAGTTATCCCAGAAAAGGCCCCCACAACTAGCATTAAGATTGTCATTACATGCGCCATCTGAATTGAGGCAGATCCATCCCGTAGGAAGAGGGCACCACTAAATGGATATTGGATGCTTAATCAAAGGATGAGTTTTATGAATAAGACTCCTGGCTAATTTTGTAGAAAGAAACCTGCCTACGAATTTCATTAACCAAATTGTAAAGAAAACCAAAAAAGGGGTCATGAAGTTTTGTATTTCTCTAGGTCCAAATGAGATGACAACCAGTGGCCCATAAAGCTGCCCAATCGGGGGCAAAGTGGTGAAGATGCTTAGACATATTTAGAACTAACCAATCTGGATAGGAATTGGAGAAGAAAATATATTTATTATCATTACTAACCAAGTGAGACCATATGCTTTTGGGAGTTGAGCAATCCCATAAAGCATGCAGAATATTGTTCGGTTGATCACCACAAATATCACAAAAGTGGTTTCGCAGTTTAAGACGGATGCGGTAGACATTGGTGATGATTCTGTTGTTGAAGGTTTTTCAAATAAAATTTCAGATTCGGTCGGGGACTTGAAGCTTCCAAATAGAATCCCAGTGGAATTGAGAAGTATCTTCAGGGGAATTGCTTAGATAATAATGCAAACTATAAACAGAAAAAATTCCATAATTTGTTCCTCCCCATAAGCAGTTATCAGAGATACCAACCGAAGAGATAGAAGGCGGAATGACACGTAACTTGTCTAAGATAAATAGAGGGAGGATCCTGAAAAGCAGGTTCCAATTTCGACGATCCCTAGTGGAAATGAGATCAATCACAATAGTAATAATCATCCTAAAATCTTCCTGATGTTGAACATGGTCTTTGAGTTGCACCCCCGGAGCGACCCACGCATCATCCCACAAATTAATGGAAGCACAGTTGCCATTACCTTATTTAAGAACTTTTTATTTGTCAACTGTAATGTATTTATTGTAAATGTCATCCTTAAAATATATATACACACACACACACACACACACACACACACACACACATATATATATATATATATATATATATATATATATATATATATATATATATATATATATATATATATATATATATATATATATATATAATGTAACTCATGTTTGTATTGATAACTAAGCCTAATTAAATATAATCACTGCTTTTTTTAGAAAATATACAGTCACTAAGTTAATCTCTCTAATTCTCTTTTTATTTCTCTATTTTCCTCATTTCTTATAGAGCAAGAAAACACGTGTTCTAACATATTTGGTATCTTAAGCATGATCCTTGTTTGTATAGAACACACAGATTCAGGATTTTGCTTCCATTATTAACCAAGTATAGATGGATGGTGGTAATGATTTTTCAAACACACTTACAATCTTTGATGGAAAGAATTAGGAGAGATGACAAAAAAAGATTTGTTTAGCTAGCAAGACACACTCGAAGTAGTTAGAAGAATGTTCATAAGGAAGAGAAGAAGAAAGATTACAAAGTTATATACTCAATACAAGCAGTAGTATATGGTGAAAATTTTGAAGAAATTTCTCATATTGAGAATGCAAATGAGGCATGGGGTGTCTTGATTAAATATTATGAAGGAGGCGACAAAGTGAAAAGTGTTAATTTGCAATCTCTAAGAAGATAGTATGAACTACTGCAAATGAAGAAGAATGAAAATGTTGAAATGACTTAAACACATTCCAAAGTTTGCACATACTTCTGCATGTTCGATACATATTACACGCATTTTTAGCGCACCTGATACGATTTAAACACATTCCAAAGAGAATTTAAGCATCAGTGATACAACCTAAATGCATGAATGCATTGTTGATACAATCTAAAGACATGAATACATCACTGATATAACCTAAATGCATGTATGTGTAGCTGATACAATATAAACGCGTGAATGCATCACTGATACAACCTGAAAGCATTAATGCATAGTTCATCACCCTAAAATCATTCATGCGTAGTTGTCTCATCCCCCCTTCGGATCTAGCCATCCAAGGGCGTTAGGCGGTGGAACCCGGAGACTTCCACCTCGATCCGAGCCAAGCTTTGGTGGCAGGGACGGGGGATCCCACCCTTGGCTGGGGAACGATCATCTGTGATGCGGAGCCCGAAACAGAGGTATGTCCATATCATGACGCTCTGGCAAGTCCCAAGCCTCACTAAATGCAACATACGAACTGTAACACCCCCAATCTATAACCTGGGTAATTAAAGCGATAACAAATAATTAGAGTAGAGTTAAAACATTCATGGCATAGACGGAGCGTCACATCGCGATGATGAAATATAATAACCTGCTCATAAAGATATGCAATAATCAGGTAGCAACATAAATAGAGGAACTCAGTTCCTAACACCCACAATTTAGATACAGAATAAAAGCGGAAAATCTGCAACTGAAATCTCATATATATATAAACATAGAAGTTTGTCTGTCATATACAGAGTCATACAGGTAAAATCCAAAAATATACATATACATAATGTCACATAACGATCTCCCCGACTACCCAGTGCTACATATCAGAGCCGACCGACAAAAGAATGAAGACATAATCTTCACAAAAAGACCTCCAGCATCGAATCTGGAATGCCTCATAGAGCATTCAAAACAGCAGAAGGGTGAGAAACATAATTATAATATAGTTGCATACAGTTATATAATAATACAAAATACACATGTAAAACATTCTCACCACAACTTACACCATAATTCAAATACAAAACAACACAATTCATATCTCATACATCCATCCCAAAGGCATATCAGTCATGCTCAATACATTTATCACCAACATATATATATATATATATATATATATATATATATATATATATATATATATATATATATATATATATATATCAACTCATCAATTCCATTCACAAATCCCACACATAATCAATCCATTCATGACTTATGCAAATGTACAGAGACCGACACAACCACTCTATACAATGCAATCCGGTACCATTCCATCCATCATTCTCATCATTAATTCACTCAGGAATTATTGGAATCATCACTTGTTACTTAGTGTAACTCCCCGTCGGGCAAACGATGTTCCCCGTCGCTTTAGGTCCTCTTTGTATAAGGCACACGACGTTTATGGATCGCTTTAGGTCCGCTTTGTATAAGGCACACGATCAGATCGCTTTAGGTCCTCTATGTATAAGGTACACGATTGTCTATAACGTCGCTTTAGGTCCTCTTTGTATAAGGCACACGATCGTTACAGCAAATTCCCTCTGGAATCGTTTCGTCGCTCACACCCCACAAGGGCACACGACATCACAAGATGCATATCATGATGCTTGGCATACAATGACTCATGACAATCAAATGCATACACATATACAACCATGTGAATCATTTCAACATCCATAATCATGCATATACAATCAAACATAACACAATGCATTTATTTGCCATAAGGCCACAAACCATCATCACAACATTTCATCACATGCATTCACATCATACAACAGCACACAAGCTATACGATATATATTAAAAGCATACCACATGATAACACATCAATCGCACACAATTACGACGGTAAAAGTCGACAAAACGACACTATTCCAATTCCTGACATAATTAAATCGGCCACTAGTATCAAAACCATTTTTATAAGAAAGAAAATCTCATTAGCTTTCCAACGCATCCAACCGCGCCTCAATCTGACTTACGACCCAAAAGTTATGACAAGAACAAAATGGAAAAATCTGTCATGTTCGCTTTCCTATTCGCAATGCGAACCCCCAGCGAACCATGGCAGAGAAAAAACAGCATAAAGTTCGCGAACCTTCGCTTTCCCCTTCGCAATGTGAATTCCCTGCGAACCGTGGCAGAGAAAAAACAACAGAAAGTTCGCAATGCGAACCTCCCGCGAACCTTCGTTTTCCCCTTCGCTGCCCTATTCGCAGTGCGAACCTACGAACCCAGAAAATATCAGCAGCGTTGTTGTTCACTCTAACCCAACATTTCCTCCACCAAAATACTTCCAACCCATAACATAACAACCAGAACATATCCCAATCATAGTAACAAGTATTCTACAACATTTATATCGCATTTCAACCGCGAAAACATCGATTTCTATCGTTTTCTCTCATTTCGACCTAGAATTGAAAAGCTAGGTAAAACCAGCAAACATTCCAACACACACATACACAATTATACACAAGCATAGCATAACCGAGTTTCGCATCCTTACCCGATTAATCGCGCTTCGAAGTGTCGGTTGAATCGGTTTCTTACACTACAAGTTTTCCTCTTTTTCTTCTTCTCTTTCTCTTTTCCTTCTTTTCTTTCTCTATTTCTCTTAACTTCTTTTTCTCTCTTTTTCTTTCTATGTTTCTATTTTAAATGAAAAACAATATCTAACCAAGCCAAAAAGACCAAAATACCCCTACACTCAATTTTCTCGCAAACGTTCCCAAAACGTGATAAAACATAATAACGATAAACATAACACATTTACCAAATAAAAACCAAGAATAAAATAATATAAAGACAAAAATAATTAAATCGACTCGATTAAATAAATCTAACAAAACCGGAGCGTTACAACTCTCCCCCACTTAGAAATTTTCGTCCTCGAAAATATTACCTGAGACGAATAACTCCGGATACGATTCCCGCATCCGACTCTCCAACTCCCAAGTCAAATTGCCCTCAACAGCGCCTCCCCACGCTACTTTCACAAGCGCAATATCCTTGCCTCTTAACCGCTTAACTCGCGATCCAAAACCCCAACCGGTAATGCCTCAACCGTAAGGTTCTCCCTTACCTCAACCTCATCCATCGGAATCACATGCGACGGATCCGGAACATACTTCCGAAGCTGTGAAACATGGAACACATCATGTAAATTCGAAAGATTCGGAGGCAACGCCACCCGATAAGCTACAACACCCACTCTCGCGGATATCTAATACGGACCAATAAATCGAGAAGTAATTTTCTTTGACTTCAATGCCCGACCAACACCCGTCACCGGTGTAACTCTCAAAAATACATGATCGCCTTCTCGAAACTCAAGATCTTTCCTCCTTCGATCATGATAACTCTTCTACCTACTCTGAGAAGCCTTCATTTTCTCACGAATAGGTTTCACCTTTTCCGTAGTTTGTTGAACTAACTCTGGTCCAACCATCGAACTCTCACCAGATTCATGCCAACACAACGGTGTTCGACATCTTCTGCCATACAACGCTTCAAAAGGTGCCATTCCAATACTCGAATGGAAACTGTTGTTATACATGAATTCAACCAATGAAAGATAACTATCTCAAGCACCACCCTACTCAAGAACACAAGCTCTCAGCAAATCTTCCAACGACTGAATAGTTCTCTCGGTCTGACCATCTGTCTGAGGATGATAAGCAGAACTCAATCTCAACTTGGAACCTAACGCCTTTTACAAACTTTCCCAAAATCTGGAAGTAAACCTCGGATCTCGATCTGAAACAATACACAATGGAACACCATGTAGCTTCACAATCACACAGATATAAATCTTAGCAAACCTCTCCAAAGAAAAACTGATGTCAATCGGAATGAAATGCGCCGATTTAGTCAGCCTATCCACAATCACCCAAATGGCATTATGTCCCCTCTGAGTATTCGGCAACCCTGTCAAAAAATCCATAGAAATGTTGTCCCATTTCCACTCGAGAATATCCAATGGTTGCAATAATCCACTAGGTTTCTGATGTTCTATCTTTGACTTCTGACACGTAAAACACACATAAACAAACTGAGCCACATCCCTCTTCAATCCGGACCACCAAAAGATCTTCTTCAAATATTGATACATTTTATTAGCTCCCGGATGTATACTCAAACTACTTCGGTGCCCTTCCTCTAAAATCATCTTTTTCAATTCCGAATCATCAGGAATACAAATTCTACCACGGAATCTCAAAACACCCTTATCATCCACTTTAAAGTCACCATTCACACCTTTATCTCCAACCGTCATCAAATCAACAAATTTCACATCCAGCCTCTGTTTCTCACTAACGGTCAACAGAAACTCATTAGTGGCCCTTAACATACCAAGGCTCACGCTGTCAGATGTCAATTCACACACCAAACTCAAATATCTAAATGCTTCCAAAAGTTCCCACTCTTTAACCATCAAAGCGGACATATGCAAAGATTTCCGGCTTAACGCATCGGCTACCACATTAGCTTTACCAGTATGGTAATTCAAGCTAAAATCGCAGTCCTTCAAAAATTCCAACCATCTCCGTTGCCTCATATTCAACTCCTTCTGATCAAACAAGTATTTCAAACTCTTATGATCACTAAAGACTTCGAATCTTGCACCGTAGAGATAATGTCTCAAAATTTTCAATACAAAAACCACCGCAGCTAATTCCAAATCATGCGTAGGATAATTCTTCTCATGAACCCTCAATTGCCTTGAAGCATAAGCCACAACCTTACCTTCTTGCATCAACACTCCACCTAAACCAATCAAAGACGCATCGCAATACACCACAAACGGTTCACTAGGATTCAGTAAGATCAAAATCGGAGCTGTAGTCAATCTTCTCTTCAGCTCACTAAAACTTTCCTCACACTGAATATCCCAAATGAACTCCTTACCTTTACAAGTCAGCTGGGTCAATGGAAGTGCTAACTTGGAAAAGCCTTCAATGAATCTTCGATAATATCCAGCTAAACCCAAAAAGCTTCTAATTTCAGTAACAGATCTAGGAGCCTCCCATTGTAGAACTGCATCTACTTTAGATGGATCCACAGCAATACCATCACCTGAAATCACATGCCCAAGAAAACTCACTTCTGACAACCAGAACTCACACTTGGACAACTTGGCATAAAGTCTCTTTTCCTTCAAGATTTGCAATACAATGCGCAAATGTTCCGCATGTTCCTCCCGAGATTTAGAATAAATCAAGATGTCATCGATAAACACAACAACAAATTGATCCAAATGCTCATGGAAAATGCGATTCATATACTCCATAATCACTCTCGGCGCATTAGAAACCCCGAACGGCGTCATGAAATATTCGTAATGTCCGTATCGTGTCCTAAAAGTCGTCTTCTGAATATCTTCCTCTTTCACTCTAATCTGATGATAACCTGACCTCAAATCAATTTTACTAAACACACATGCACCTACCAACTGGTCCATCAAATCATCAATTCTCGGAAGATGATACTTATTCTTAATCGTCACCTTATTCAGCTGGCGATAATCAATACACAATCGCATACTTACATCTTTCTTTTTCACCAATAAAACTGGAGCACCCCAAGGCGATACACTCGGCCTCACAAACCTCTTTTCTAACAATTCATTCAACTTGTTCTTCAACTCAACAAACTCAGATGCCGACATACGATATGGTGCCATAGATACAGGTCTAGTACCAGGAACTAGATCTATAGAAAACTCCACCTCTCTTTCTGGAGGCACATCAGAAATATCCTCCGGAAACACCTCTGGAAAATCACACACGACTGGAAACACATCAATTGCAACTTGACTATCCACAGTCAATGATGCAAACAACCCGAACAATTGAGCTTCATCCGCCAAAAGTTTCTTTAACTCTTTGGTAGATAAGAAACTCGATTCCTCGTCTTCTTCAAGAGAAGGAAATCGTACCAACTTATGATAACAATCGATATGAACTCGATTGAACTGCAACCAAATCATTCCTAAAACCACGTCTAAACCCTCCAACGGCAGACACACCAAATCCATAGCAAAATCCTTACCATAAATGGTCAAAGGATAACTTAAACAAACCAAAGAAGTAGTTACCGACCCCATTGCTGGAGTATCGATAACCATCTCTCCACCCATCGACGGCAACAAAAGATTCAAACGTTACGCACACTCAGACGAAATAAACGAATGAGTCGCTCCGATATCAATAATAGCAACTAAAGGCTTACTATTAATAAAACAAGTACCTCTGATCAGACGATCTGCACTAGTAGTCTGAGTTCCTGCCAATGCAAATACTTTCCCTCCAGCTTGAGCTTGCTTTGGTTTTGGACACCACGTACTAACATGACCAGATTCACCACAGTTGAAACATTTCATCACATTCCTCTTGCAATCAGCTGCTACATGTCCTATGCCTCCACAATTGGAACACTTCCTCATATCCTTTCTACATTCAAACTGACGATGGCCTAAGTCACCACACCTAAAACATCTCAGAGGATTATACGTACCTCCCCCACTTGGCTTTTTATCAAAATTAGCCCTTTGCTTTCCCTTGTCAGCTGGTGACACATAAGGACCCCCACAAAACGGTTGCTTTCCTTTCCTTTCGTTCACACTCTTATAATGAGTAGAACGAGCTTTGTTATCCTCCTCATAAATTCTACAACAATCCACCAAATCCGAAAACCTCCTAATTCTTTGATAACCAATTGCCTGTTTGATCTCGGGACGTAACCCGTTCTCAAACTTCACACATTTGGAAAACTCCGCAGTTGCTTTAGCATAATGTGGATAAAACTGAACAAGCTCTACAAACTTAGCAGTGTAATCAATAACAGACATGTTACCTTGTTTTAACTCCAAGAACTCTATCTCTTTCTTTCCTCTAACATCTTCAGGAAAATACTTCCTCAAAAACTCACTGCTAAACAAAGCCCAAGTGACAACTTCACCTGTAGCTTCCCATACTTGACGCATACTAACCCACCAATCATCAGCCTTCTCCTGCAACATGTGAGTACCCAGTCTCACCTTCTGTTCCTCAGCACAGTCCATCACTCGAAAGATTCTTTCAATCTCCTTAAGCCAAATCTGAGCACCATCAGGATCATGTCTTCCTTTGAAGATAGGCGATTTGTTCTTCCTGAACTCATCATTCCCACCAGCATTAGGTGCACCCCGCACAGCCTGAGCCATAGCTTACATTTGCATAGCAGCAGCAAGAGCAGCGTCATTCCTACCAGCCATATTCTGTTCATGTCTAATAACAGTAACTATGGTTAAACAATCAGCTCGCGAAAACACAACTGACGCACAACAAACAACTTAGTCACAATGACCGACGTGGACTGACACAAACTGGCTCTGGTACCACTTAATGTAACACCCCCAATCTATAACCCGAGTAATTAAAGCGATAACAAATAATCAGAGTAGAGTTAAAACATTCATGGCATAGACGAAGCGTCACAACACGATGATGAAATATAATAACCTGCTCATAAAGATATGCAACAATCAGGTAGCAACATAAACAGAGGAACTCAGTTCCTAACACCCACAATTCAGATACAGAATAAAAGCGGAAAGTCTGCAACTGAAATCTCATATATATAAACATAGAAGTTTGTCTGTCATATACAGAGTCATACAGGTAAAATCTAAAAAGATATATATACATAATGTCACATAACGATCTCTCCGACTACCCGGTGCTACATATCAGAGCCGACCGACAAAAGAATGAAGACATAATCTTCACAAAAAGACCTCTAGCATCTAATCTGCAATGCCTCATAGAGCATTCAAAACAGCAGAAGGGTGAGAAACACAATTATAATATAGTTGCATATAATTATATAATAACACAAAATACACATGTAAAACATTCTCACCACAACTTACATCATAATTCAAATACAAAACAACACAATTCATATCTCATACATCCATCCCAAAGACATGTCAATCATGCTCAATACATTTATCACCAACATATATATATATATATATATATATATATATATATATATATATATATATATATATATATATATATATATATATATATATATATATATATATCAACTCATCAATTTCATTCACAAATCCCACACATAATCAATCCATTCATGACTTATGCAAATGCACAGAGATCGACACAACGACTCTATGCAATGCAATGCGGTACCATTCCATCCATCATTCTCATTATTAATTCACTCAAGAATTATTAGAATCATCGCTTGTTACTTAGTGTAACTCCCCGTCGGGCAAACGATGTTCCTCGTCGCTTTAGGTCCTCTTTTGCATAAGGCACACGACGTTTATGGATCGCTTTAGGTCCTCTTTGTATAAGGCACACAATTTGATCGCTTTAGGTCCTCTTTGTATAAGGCACACGATCGTCTATAACGTTGCTTTAGGTCCTCTTTATATAAGGCACACGATCGTTACAGCAGATTCCCTCTGGAATCGTTTCGTCGCTCACACCCCACAAGGGCACACGACATCGCAAGATGCATATCATGATGCTTGGCATACAATGACTCATGACAATCAAATGCATACACATATACAACCATGTGAACCATTTCAACATCCATAATCATGCATATACAATCAAACATAACACAATGCATTTATTTTCCATAAGGCCACAAACCATCATCACATGCATTCACATTATACAACAACACACAAGCTATACGATATATATTAAAAGCATACCACATGATAACACATCAATCGCACACAATTACGACGGTAAAAGTCGACAAAACGACACTATTCTAATTCCCGACACAATTAAATCGGCCACTAGTCTCAAAAACATTTTTATAAGAAAGAACATATCATTAGCTTTCCAACGCATCCAACCGCGCCTCAATCTGACTTACGACCCAAAAGTTATGACAAGAACAAAATGGAAAAATCTGTCATGTTCGCTTTCCTATTCGCAATGCGAACCCCCAGCGAACCATGGCAGAGAAAAAACAGCATAAAGTTCGCAAGGCGAACTTCCAGTGAACCTTCGCTTTCCCCTTTGCAATGCGAATTCCCTGCGAACCGTAGCAGAGAAAAAATAGCAGAAAGTTCGCAATGCGAACCTCCCGCGAACCTTCGTTTTCCCCTTCGCTGCCCTATTCGCAGTGCGAACCTGTGAACCCAGAAAATCTCAGCAGCGCTGTTGTTCACTCCAACCCAACATTTCCTCCACCAAAACACTTCCAAACCATAACATAACAACCAGAACATATCCCAATCATAGTAACAAGTATTCTACAATATTTATCTCACATTTCAAATGCAAAAACATTGATTTCTATCGTTTTCTCTCATTTCGACCTAGAATTGAAAAGCTAGGAAAAACCTGCAAACATTCCAACACACACATACACAATTATACACGAGCATAGCATAACCGAGTTTCGCACCCTTACCCGATTAATCGCGCTTCGAAGTGTCGGTTGAATCGGTTTCTTACACTCCAAATTTTCCTCTTTTTCTTCTTCTTTTTCTCTTTTCCTTCTTTTCTTTCTCTATTTCTCTTAAATTCTTTTTCTCTCTTTTTCTTTCTATGTTTCTATTTTAAATGAAAAACAATATCTAACCAAGCCAAAAAGACCAAAATACCCCTACAATCAATTTTCTCGCAAACGTTCCCAAAACGCGATAAAACATAATAACGATAAACATAACACATTTACCAAATAATAACCAAGAATAAAATAATATAAAGACAAAAATAATTAAATCGACTCGATTAAATAAATCTAACAAAACCGGGGCGTTACACGAACAAATATGCTAATGCAGTGAACACTAAATATAACAAGCAAACTTAGTTATCAAAAAATGGTGGTTAACATCATCTATTATGTCAAACCTCAATTCACAAAGCATAAAGAGCTCAAGGAAATTATTTATAAATTTTTTGCAATAAATGTTCTTTTTTCGTTTCTCTTCATAAAGGCATGCAAAACTTCGCAGCTTACTGGGAGCAGACTCAAGGCTACCTTGTTGGACATCGGTGATGCCACCAGAACATGCAAACTATGCATCGCAAGGATAACGGGTAAGCTCCAACACCACAACGATTCACAAAAAACTAGAGGCATAACATAACAACAATAATAAAATGGAGGCAAGTGCAGGGCTTTAAGCTAAAGCAACACACAAATCATTGAGGTAAAAAATATTCTTATAGCTATTTAAAGTTGTTACTCCAAAGGCACAAAAGTCTAGAAAGAGTTGCAAGAAATAAAAATAATAAAAACGAAAAGAAAAAAATCAAGCTGAAGGTCTCAGAGCCGAGGCACCAAGATCATCCTCTTGAGTCATCTCGAGAGTAGTCTGGAATGGGTTAAGCGCTTCAGCCAAAATTTTGGCATCATGATAGAGCTCCCTCGTTTGCTCCACGACCCGATCATAAACCTCGAGCACGACATACATAATCCGTTGAAGGGAACCATGGAGTGCCTGCTTCAGACTGGTAACCTCATCTTTAAGAGCTTTTAGGGCCTTGGCATGAGCCTCAACCTCATAAAGAAGAGTTTTTTGATCCTCCTCCTCCTCCTGAAGAGTATTCTCCTCAACAACATTAGAGGAATCTTGATACCATTTCTTTGGCACTTTGAGGGCATCATCTAGCTTAGTTACCCGAGTAGCCAAAGTAGAATGAAAGTCGTGGGTTTTCGCCTCCTCTTACAAAGAGTCAGCATCCTTGACCTCCTTATACAATGCAGTAAGATCCTTTTGGAGAATATAATACCTTTGTTCCATAACTTCACATTTTCCTTTCCAAGTGTCTTTTTTCTTGGAGGGATTATTTGGAGTCAAGACACCCCTTGCCAGCAGAAACAAGGGAGAACAGAGAAGTAGCTTAGTACATGCTATGAGTGATCTCAGAGACGATCTCTAACTTATCTACCTCCAAAAAAGTTTGAACAAAGGATAAATCTTATGTCAAGACAATAGTGACAACCTCCTATAAAGTAAGAGGAAACCGAGAAGAGAAAGCATTTTGAATCCACAATAAGGGAGTTACCTCCTCTGAAACATCATCCACAATAACACAAGTCTATTTTGGAGAACCCTCTTCCTATAGGGGTTGTTGATCTTCATCACAACCCTTATTTGTTAGAACATGATGCGGGGATAACTCCCCTATAATCAAAATAGCTGCAACATCCATAAGTTGATCTACCTCGAGCGCAAAAGTAGAAGTCCTTATCTTCGAAATTGGAGCAAGAGTAATGACCATTGGGAAAGGCGCCACGACCTGAATGCCTTGAGTTTTTGAAAGATTTTAGAACATCTTCACTTTATCCAATTGATATATAATATATGCAAAACACATTCACATATGTAAAAAAAACTCTCGAGGACTCCATCCTCACCAAATATCTTCTTCCTCTCCTCTTTATTCACAATGCTCGCAATGGTGTAAGTGTTAATTTTCCTTTTCCTTACCTCGGTGGGGAGCACGTCACTGAGGTCGAACCCCTCTTTATAGGTGAGTCCCTGAAACCAAGAGTATAAATCTTCCTTAATCACTACATCATAAAGGGAAAAAGGACCCATCCTGGTGCGGTAGGAATTGGCATCCCGATTAAAGTGAAGGGAAGAACAATAATTTAGTAAGGAACCCAAGAAGAAATGAGGAGAATTAGAAGGAATATAGCATAAGGTGAGATGAGTCGCGGGCGTAAGGGGCTTTACCAATAAGAAATTCCCCAACAAATCGCCCTACTCTAAGGGGAATGGGTTGAACTAAGGGTTATCCTAATTGTTAGTTCCTGGATTGGCTGGAATTTTGGTAAAACAAAGTATATTCAATGTTGATGTCAAGGTGGGTATGTTGCAACATTGAAGTCTTAACACTGGGCTGTGTTAAGTATTTAATTGCTGAAGTTGGATGTCTGATGTCACACAGGTGATGTTGTAACATCAGATCTGCAGAATCAATAACATCAGGTGCAGATGTTTTTAGGGTTGCGTGTTAGCTGGAATTGTGGAGAGTGGTTGACTCATTGGATGAGAATATCTTGGGATAGATATTTTCTGTTACATGGGAGATTTGATTGCAGGTCTGTTGGAGAATTAAAAGGTTGAAGATTTAAAAAGATTTTGGGGATAAAATCTGTTTTGAAGATTCAGTTTTAATTAACAAATCTGATCAAATATTGTGACAAGTCCAAGCCCAATTCAGGAGCTATATAAAGCGCACAAGACCAAAGGAAAAAGTACAGATTAAAGATCAAGAACGGAGGCTGAGTGTCTTAGATATTTGTACGAATCATGAGTAAACCATTCTAGGGTGAATTGGTGATTTGTCCTCTCTAAAGCTGTGAAGCAAAGAGAGTTGTGTGACTTGATCGAAGCTAGGAAGTAAGATCAAGGGTACTCAAAGTGGGTTCTTTGAGTGTTTGTAAGGGATTGAGTGGTGTTCTCATACCTAAGTGGTTTCTTAGGTAGGAAGTCATTAGTAGAGTATAAGTTTAGGAGATTGTCAACGGGTTGTTGAGTCTGTAAATTATATCTACAAGTAGTGAATTCCATCCCTGGCTTGGTAGCCCCCAGAGTAGGTTGGTTGTAACCGAACTGGGTCAATATTTCTTGGTGTTATTTTACTATTATTGTTGTCCATTGTGCAGAGTGTGTTGTTGTGACATCACACCTTAACATCACACGTCTGATACCAGAATTTCAATTGGTATCAGAGCAGGCATCCTGTCTGTCGTTGGGTGAGATCTAGGGAAGTTACTTTCTGGTGTAAAGATGGACAAAGAAGTTGGAGGATTCGTCAACAGACCCCCTATTTTGGATGGATCCAATTATGACTATTGGAAGCCAAGGATGACCACCTTCTTAAAATCCTTGGACAGTAGGGCTTGGAAGGTTGTTATTAAAGAATGGAAAGCACCTGTTGTATGTGAGAAGGACGATGCTGGTAAAGATAAAGAAGGCACCTCTAAGCTAAAGCCTGAAGAAGAATGGACCAAGGAGGAAGATGAGCTCGCCCTGGGAAATTCCAAAGCTCTAAATGCCATCTTCAATGGAGTGGATAAGAATATTTTCAGGTTAATCAATACCTGTGAAGTTGCTAAGGAAGCGTGGGATATCTTGCAGGCTACTCATAAAGGAACATCTAGAGTCAAGATGTCACGACTTCAGATTTTAACATCAAAATTTGAAAGCCTGAAGATAAAGGATGATGAGACTATTCATGATTTCCACATGAGTGTTCTTGAGCTGGCCAA
The DNA here is from genome assembly GCA_022829125.1 of Lathyrus tuberosus. Lineage (NCBI taxonomy): Eukaryota > Viridiplantae > Streptophyta > Magnoliopsida > Fabales > Fabaceae > Lathyrus > Lathyrus tuberosus. The sequence goes on along the minus strand of JALAZF010000012.1, from coordinate 16,878,124 downwards.
TGCATCTAGTGCTCTTGGTGAGAAGATGTCAGATGAAAAGCTTGTGAGGAAGATCCTTAGGTCCCTACCTAAGAAGTATAAGATAAAGGTTACTGCCATTGAAGAATCACAAGACATTAGCAAGATGAGAGTTGATGAACTCATTGGATCTCTTCAAACCTTTGAGCTTGGGTTGAATGAGGAAGAACCAGAAAAGAAGCCAAAGAGTATAGCCCTGGTGACAAATGGTGAAGAAGAGAAAAGGAAGAAATCTGAATCCCAGGAGGATCTATCTCAGGCCATAGTGATGTTGGGAAGACAGTTCACCAAAGTATTCAAGAGAATGAATAATAACTCCAGGCCTAATGTCAAGAACATGACTTCTGACACCAGCAAGAAGGATGAAGAGAAAACTGCCCAAGATAAAGGAGTGCAATGCTTTGAGTGTGAAGGGTGTGGACATGTCAAGAAAGAATGTCCCACCTTCTTGAAAAAGCAGAAGAAGGGCATGACAATTTCCTGGTCTGACTCTGATAGTGAAAGTGAAGGCGAGTCAGCAAAGCATGTGAGAGCTTTAACAGGAGCTGTTGTATCTGATGATGATTCTAGTGATGGAGAAGTAACTTATGAGGAGTTAGCTTCTACCTATCAAGAGCTGTGTTTAAAGAGTGCTGAAATTTGTCAAGAAAATAAGTGCCACAAGCAACATATTGCTCAGCTAGAGAATGAAAAGACAGATCTGAAAAATGAAGTGGTGCTAGTTAGAGCTCACCTTGATCAAATGACCAAGTCTGTTAGGATGCTGAGCTGTGGTACAGACACACTTGACAAGATACTTCAGTCAGAAAAAGCTGCTGGAGACAAAGCTGGGATAGGTTATGTGGCTGAGGACAAGGGAACTTCAGAAGGAAGCACTTCAGGTTCAAAGAAGGAAGTGTCACAACTTTCATCTCAACATCAGCCAAAGAAGCAGGATCCTACCCCTAAGAAAGCTGTTGTTTCACAACCTAAGAAGATTGAGAAGAAGACTGGTCCCTATCAAAAGAGAAAGCAGCCACAGGGAGCTAGTCAGTATATGCCCCCACAATACCATGAGAGCATGCAAGCTGCTCAGTTCAAATAGCACATGTCTCATCAGATGTCTCAACATCAGGACAACTGGTATGGTTATGGCTATGGATACACCAATGCTGTTCCTTATATCTATGGAAGAAGAAAGCCACACCATCATGGGAGACAATCCAGGAAACAGCATTCTCAGCCGTCTTATGGGAGAAGATATCAACATAATAGATGGCAGGGCAGTTATGGTAGGAGGAGATCACATTATGGATGGCAGCATAAGCAATCTCATCATGGCAGAAGATTCAGAGATGAAAGGGTGAGATGCTATTACTGTGGAAGGTATGGACATATGCAGTACTCTTGCTACAAGCTGCATGGATACCCTCAACCTCAAAACAGATGGAGAGAGCACAGGCCCAAAGTTGTTAAACAATGGGTACCTAAGGAGAAGGTGAAGTGCTTGTTGGCTCACTTGGCTGACAAAGAGTTTAAAGAAGGAACATGGTATTTTGACAGTGGGTGTTCCAAGCACATGTCTGGATGTAGATCCATGTTTGATGATCTTAGACCTTGCCCCTCTCATGAGGTTATATTTGGCAACGGAGAAAAATGTGTTGTTGCAGGAGTTGGGAAAATGCAAGGTGATGGTAGACCTGAACTTGACAATGTTCTGTTTGTCAGTGGCTTAAGTGCAAATTTGATCAGCATAAGCCAGTTGAGTGATGAAGGTTACAAGGTAAACTACACTAAGCATGAGTGTGTGGTTTCTGATGAGCATAATCAGATTGTTATGAAGGGTGCCAGAACCAAGGATAACTGTTATCAGTGTATTTCTCTTGAAGGAAATTCAACTATTGATGCTCAAGTTGATGTTACAACATCAGACTATGACATCAGGATGCTGAAAGATCACTCAGAGTTAGTGAGTCCTGATGTGAATTCTTTTAAATGTTTAAAAGGAAAGTCTTTATGAAGGGAGAAAATTAGTAATTGGTCTTTAAAAAATACTGAAAAGCTAGCGCCATACCTCAGACCATCATTCTCTAGTGTAGCAAGATCACGGTTCATCAAAGAGCATATCTTTCGTCCGTTCGTCTTCTTCAACAAGAAGAATCATCTGAACTCATACTGTCTCAAGGGAACCATGTCAAACCAGACGTCGTCTCCATCAAAGAAATCTGTCGCTCAAAGCTCTTCGCGAGATAAGGCTAGGGTTTCTTCAGAAGAGGGATTTGCAGAAGAAGCTTTGAATATAGAACCTATCTCAATGATGCTCCTAGAATCAGGTACTTCGAGACCCACTAAACTAACTCCTAAGAGACCTGCTACTATCTTCAAGAATCCTGAAATAAAGAAGGTTGTTACTAGTATGTTATTTGGGGACAAAATTGTGCCGAAATCATATACGTCTCAAACTATGGTGGAAAAGTTTGATGTTGATAAGAGTATGGGTAATCTGGCAACCAAAATACTGGACAAAGGAATACCTGTGAAAGGAATTTCTGTACCGTTGAATCAGATGCCAGCAGAAAAGGTAGACATGTAAGGAGAAGAATCTGATCTTCATAGACTTGCCGTGTCTGTCATTGAGGATTCTGAAAGAGGAGGAGAAGAAGAAGATGTGCATGAGGAAATTAATGATAGAACTACTCCTGAAAAAGAAAAGAGTGAGGAAGTGATCAATGTGGGTGACTTATTTGACAATGAAGTCATTGGAAATGCTGTTCCAAGTATTGCCAAGAGATTACAGACAAGGAAAGGGAAGACCAATGAATCCTCTCCCAAGAAGCCTACTGAAGGAAAGAAGAAAACTGTTGTTGGTCCCATAAAACCTTGGAGCAAGGTTGTTACACCTTCCAAAAAGAGAAAGGTTAGAGCAGAATCTGAGTCTGAGGATGAAGTTGAGGAAGATGTCCATGACATCACACCAGTCAGAAAGACCATTATAAAGAGAATTTATGATAAGGTCCCTGAAGTGCCAGTGGACAACATATCCTTTCATTATGCGAGCAGTGCATCTTTGTGGAAGTTTGTGTGCCAAAGAAGGTTAGCTCTGGAAAGGGAGCTTGGAAAAGATGTCTTGGAGATGAAAGAAATTATGGACCTCATTCATGGAGCTAGACTTCTAAAGACTGTGACCAGATTCTCCAAGTGCTATAGTGGACTGGTTAAGGAATTTATTGTGAACATCCCCATAGATATTTATGACAATAGAAGTGTGAACTACATGAAGGTGTTTGTTAGGGGACAGTGTATTGACTTCTCCCCCAGTACTGTCAATAAATATCTGGGAAGAGATGACCAAGAGGAGTGTGAGCCGGAGGTGACTGATAATGAAGTGTGTAGAGAGATTACTGCTACTCAAGTTAAGGCGTGGCCACTGAAAAATAAATTAACAGCCAACAAACTGAGTATCAAGTATGCTATATTGCACAGAATTGGTGCGGCCAACTGGGTACCTACTAATCACAAAACCACTATAACTGTGGGATTAGGAAGGTTCATCTATGCAGTAGGGAAAAAGGTCAAGCTCAACTATGGAAGCTATATATTTGATCAAGTAGTAAAGCATGGTGCCACCAATGCCATCAAGATGCCTATATCATTCCCTTCCCTTATCTGTGGAATGATCTTAGATCAACATCCTGGTATCTTAACCAGCTCAGAGGTAGCATGTAAGAGGGAATCAACTTTATCTCTGCATCCCAAACTGTTTGCTGGGAGCCATGTTCCAGACATTGTTACAACATCAAGCTCTGGGATTAAGAAGGTCAGTACAAAGTCTGAGCTGATTAAAGAATTAAGGGCGACCTGCAAGGATCTTGACATGGTTATCAAGACCAGCACTGACAGGAAAATGAAGATTGAGCAGATGATTAAAGACTTGGAACAGGGGAAGACAATGGTGACACTGAGGATTCCAGGTCAGATGAGGGTGATGAAGATGCTGATGGTACTAGCTCGGATGAAGACTAATCTCCATCTGCTTTTCTTTAGTAGTGTCAGTTTGTAGTTTTTTATGTTGGGTTTGTAATTTGAATATTGTGCTGTGTTATGCACTGTTTATGTTTCCTTCTATGATTTGTTTTGCCTGTTTACTAACTGAGAGGCTAACAATGAGAGCTAGGGTGTACTGACTATAGTTAATAGGGGTTCTAACTGAAGTTTGCCTAATTATGGCTAAAAAGGGGGAGAAAATAGCCAAGAGGGTCAAGTGTATCAAAGAGTATTATTGCCATATGCTGCAAGTGTGATGCAGATATTAAGGGGGAGATATATTGTTGCTGCATTAAGGGGGAGTTTTGACTGAACTTGTGAAGATATCATGACATTTGAAGAGTGCAGATATTAAGGGGGAGATATATTGTTGCTGCATTAAGGGGGAGTTTTGACTGAACTTGTGAAGATATCATGACATTTGAAGAGTGCAGCCAAGCAGACATCTAGGGGGAGAAGTGCTGCACATTGTGAGCTACTGAATAACTGTGATGCTGGTTCATGTTTTCAAGGAGGAGCACCAATTGGCTGTGGTGCTGTAGCAGATCAAGTGATGAAGACCATGCAAAGTGTCAAACTGCTGCTGATTGAGAGTTTCAAATTTTTGAAGATTATTCCGCTGCTGAAATCTCTGAAGGTGCAGAGTGCAGAGGTTGTTTTAGCCAAAATTAGCCAAAGGGGGAGATTGTTAGTTCCTGGATTGGCTGGAATTTTGGTAAAACAAAGTATATTCAATGTTGATGTCAAGGTGGGTATGTTGCAACATTGAAGTCTTAACACTGGGCTGTGTTAAGTATTTAATTGCTGAAGTTGGATGTCTGATGTCACACAGGTGATGTTATAACATCAGATCTGTAGAATCAATAACATCAGGTGCAGATGTTTTTAGGGTTGCGTGTTAGCTGGAATTGTGGAGAGTGGTTGACTCATTGGATGAGAATATCTTGGGATAGATATTTTCTGTTACATGGGAGATTTGATTGCAGGTCTGTTGGAGAATTAAAAGGTTGAAGATTTAAAAAGATTTTGGGGATAAAATCTGTTTTGAAGATTCAGTTTTAATTAACAAATCTGATCAAATATTGTGACAAGTCCAAGCCCAATTCAGGAGCTATATAAAGCGCACAAGACCAAAGGAAAAAGTACAGATTAAAGATCAAGAACGGAGGCTGAGTGTCTTAGATATTTGTACGAATCATGAGTAAACCATTCTAGGGTGAATTGGTGATTTGTCATCTCTAAAGCTGTGAAGCAAAGAAAGTTGTGTGACTTGATCGAAGCTAGGAAGTAAGATCAAGGGTACTCAAAGTGGGTTCTTTGAGTGTTTGTAAGGGATTGAGTGGTGTTCTCATACCTAAGTGGTTTCTTAGGTAGGAAGTCATTAGTAGAGTATAAGTTTAGGAGATTGTCAACGGGTTGTTGAGTCTGTAAATTATATCTACAAGTAGTGAATTCCATCCCTGACTTGGTAGCCCCCAGAGTAGGTTGGTTGTAACCGAACTGGGTCAACATTTCTTGGTGTTATTTTACTGTTATTGCTGTTCATTGTGCAGAGTGTGTTATTGTGACATCACACCTTAACATCACACGTCTGATACCAGAATTTCACTAATGAAAGCTAATGAACCCTTAGTTTCGGAAGTTGTCCTAGGAGGAACGTATAAAATGAAACAGATTGAAAAACAGACAGAGGGAAGGCTTATGAGACTTGTATTTAAGGCATGTCTGAAACGCCCTTATGTAAACCCAAGATCTCTGATGGATCTGGGATAAGGGCAACCTTTAAGTGCTTCAGGATAGATACTTCGAAGTCAGAAAAAGGCAGCCGCATTCCTATTCTTATGAACAAATACTTGTAGAGTATGATCGCGCAGTCGTCAAAGGAACTGCATATCCTTATTTTTTTGCCATAGTGGAAGAACCGACCACCAGGGGATCGTCGACCATGATTCCAATAGTATCTTTGAAAACTTTAGTGTTCATAACATATGAAGTTCTCGCTATCTTTACGTCCACCATGCCATGCTCCATTGTACCTGATCGGTCTTGAAGATCCAAGTAGGCCTTCACGTCATCATCGTTGGGTTCATAGTTATCTGTTCTCAAACAAAGTTGAATATAATATTTAACGGGTTCTCTCCTATGTCGGTTAGCTTGTATTTCCTTCTCAACTAAGATGGGAATGGGCATAAAGACCTCAGCATGAGTGACCTCTCCGCCAACACTCGATAAGCCAGCTTCCAATAAGTAAGATGTAGAAGCCCATTCTTCTAGGGAATCCTGAGATACCCTTTCTAAATTAGAATCATCAGGTAAGAGTATGGCTCTGGTTCCATATGATCATGATTAATAGAAAGAAGATGAGAATCATGGGATATCCCTATTCTCGAAACAGAAGTATCGCTCTGAAAATCACTTAATAGGTTAACAACATTATCACTGATCCTATCTAGAAAACGGGAAATGCTAAAAGAAAATTTGAGTTAAGGAAGGTACTTGGCTGTGAAAGATTACTAAAATGGAGGAAAGGGAGAAATATAAAGACTTTGAGCAAGATACTGTGAATCTATTTAATTAATACTCTCAATGAAGAGGGAACAAAGACATTTTCTTAGAAAGTGACCATTAGTTTGAATGTCAAGGGTTGCAAAAAACATCCAAACACCGAATTCCTCCTATTTATGGGGAGCTGCAGCTGAAGGATTCATACCAACTAGAGAAGAAAAGTCACAAGATTAATGACTAGATTTCCCCTCGTGGATACATGCAAATTCTAGTACACTATAAAGCGCATCATGCCATAGTTGGTTATGTCACCATACGTATCAGAAGAAAGATATGAAGCATTTCAATGATGGGACTACATTTCATGCGCTTGTTTCCCACTACTTTTTTAATTGATTCCACGTGTTTCAGTTCTATTTCACATCGAACAACATCCTAGTGGCTGACCAACATCACTTAAGGCTTCCCCCGGCTCCTTCAGTGTCGGATAAAGCCTTATGGGAAACTGTTCTAGGTCAGTCAAAGACCAAAGTAGTCAAGGCCCAATGCATATCAAATCCACTACACTTGACATAAGGTATAAATCAGTTCACATGCAAAGGGAAAAATACTTTATCTGATCTCTACTTTTCACTACGCTCATCTTGAATCTTGAACTAACTTGGGCATTAAAGTATTAATCATGAAGTTCCGTCACACGCCGTTATATAGAAGATCAACACCACTCGTTTAAGAGTTTTAGTTCTCCAAGTGTATCTATTTATAGTTCTTGAACGGAATAATAACTAACTCCATATATGGTTACTACTAACTCTATATGTGATTACTACTAACTCTATATGTGGTTACAAACTAGAAGTTAATTAGTTAGTAGTATGATCATATATAAATGATGTAACTCTTATTTGTATTGATCATTAAGCCAAATTAAATACAATCACTACTTTGATCCTTCCCAATCTTGCTTAATTTCTCTCTTCCTTTCATTTCTTGTAGAGTAAGAAAGCTTGAGCTACAACACTATTAAGTCTGTTTAATTGATAGTTGTGCAAGAAAATGAGATTATAGAGGATGCATATTCAAATCCACGACATTCCACTTATTTAAATTTTAACATGTTTTTAATTTTATACAAAAAAAATGCTCTCTTTTATTTGCTTTATCAATACTTTAAGAGTTTGTTTTATAAAATCAATATGTTAGCTTTTAGCTTTTAGCTTTCCATCTCACATCAATAAATCATGTTTGATAACAATTTTTTAGCACGAGCTTTTACCTTTTTTTTAACTAGTTTTTGGCTTTTTGTAAATGTTATTTGAAGTAACTTTTAAACTTATAGCTTTTAGTTTGTCATTTAATATTCCATTTTTATCCTTATTATTTTAACTAAAACTCATTTTTATCCTTTTTAATTTATTATAATTTAAAATTAATTAATTAATTAATTGTAAGCATAGAAAAGTAAGTTTTGTTTATCTAAAAATATCGCACTGCAATGCTTCGTGCATTCTCTTCCTCTTCGTTTTCACTTCAGTTTCTTCCATTCTCTTCCTCTATAGGTTTCACCCTTATTTTCTGTTATTGTTATTCTTCACTCTTATGTTGTCATTTATCATCTATCACCAAAGTATTTATATGATTTTAATACATTTTGGTTTTATGTTAAAGTTCACATATATATTATACTACACAGAGGCAATTGCAAAGAATAAGTGGTGCACTCACATACAACACATATGTAAATAACACAAGCTTAATAAAACACAACAACAATACTCTCATTTATTGATTTTAATTAAGCATAGTACAAGTATTGCATTAATACATAACCTAAACAGCATAACAACACACCAAACTAAAATGAAAATGCATGGTGACACAAAAGAAACAGAACTAGATGCATGACACAGAAGAAAATTCTAAGGAACACGACATGAATGACCTAAACTTCGCACATCATTGTCTTTCACGACCTTCCGACCTCACTCCATGAAACCAGCCTTGACCATCACTTTCAAACTGACGGTCTAAGAAGTCACACATTTCTTGATATAATTATGTGTAATGATGAAGGTCTTCATTCTGGGCAGCAATCATGTGATTGACCCTTGCAATAGTAGTGGCCGTATTAACATCCATTTTGTCCTTTAAGGAAACCAGTTTCTCAGTTACAAAAGATGCAAAATTCTCAAAGTTCACATCTTGGATCTTTATGTGTTCTTGCATAATGCAGAGTTGTGCCTTTAAGCATCTTGTTTGATCAACATATTTTGAAGAAGAGTTATGATGGAGGATTGATCTCCATGAACATCATCATTCCTTTGACCAGTTTTATGGTTCACATCATGCATATGTTCATCATCGCCAACATGTGGCTCGGTAGTGGAGTAAGCAAATTATGAAGGATCATCAAAGTTGTACACCTTCCATCCATGCTTTCCCATCCTAAGGTAATATGTTTGGCATTCCTCATCCCAGAAATACCCCATATTTGTTAAGGTACATTGGGAGAATTCTTGAACTGGGCCAGGCAATATGAGCAGCTAGTTTGGCATGCCAATATTGAAGAAGTTGAGAATTTTGGAAATCATAGGCGCATAGCAGAAGGATGTACCTTTAGTACACTCCTTGATAGTGAACATTCGATAGACGAAGTAATGCGGCCAGTTGATATATATCTTGTGTAGAAGAATATACACTAGATGGATTTTTGCACTATCTACTCTTGAGTAACCTCCTTTCTTTGGGCACAAAATGTGTGAAACCAACCATAACAGAATCCTTGAAACCATCTTCAGCTGACTGACAGCTAGAGCGTCATGATAGTCCTCCGACCTAGGAGCTTTGAGCATCTCATTCATATGTGTATTCCATTTGAAATCCCGATGAATGTCAAAGTTCGTTACCAACATATCAGGCTCTTCATCAACATCAGGATCAATAATGGAAATATCAAACAACCACTTCCATATGTCATCTGTAGCCACATAGACACTATTTCCAATTGTGAGTTTGAAAGATGATCTGTCCCGATCATGTAGGTCGGAGTAGAACACCCAAACAAGGTCTTCATTGTAATCTTGTGACAGCTGTAAAAAGTAGTTTATCTGCTGATGCTCGACGAGTCGAACAACCTCTGGAATCTCCAGGCATCCAACCACCACTGGCTTCCATACGTGTTGCTTCATGACAAGATGATGCTAATATTTTTCTTCAAATTCTGCAACACAATTTTTCGAAACCAGAGAGAACACAATTTCTAGAGCAGCTGAAGATGCCACAACCTTTCCCTTATCACTTTTTCTTTTCACAATTTTGGGTGCCATTTCCTCAAATTCAAACAGAATTCCTACACAATGGATTTTAGTGAATGAGAAAACGAGACTAGGATGTGATATGAGTCATGAAGAGCGCAAGGCTTTATATAGAGTAAGAAATAATGGACACTGATGAGTCATTGAAAAATGTAAGGTTGAAAGGATTAATGTGATAAATTGAATACCAATAGTGGAGAATTAAAGGTCCTTAAAGGAGTTACAATGATTGACTGGAAGTTGAATGACAATTGAAACAAATTCATGAATCAGCCATGAATGCAAGAAAATGAAGCATTCTTGTCAAATATGAATTAATTCGTCCAATCACTGTCATAGGCTGACCTAACGCGATACGCGTCGACACATGCTATAGCAGAATTCAAAAGAATTAACAGAAATCTATTATGTGTCGACATGTACGAAGATGTGTAGACCTATATTGTAACTTTTATGAAAAATGAAAAAATTAATTTGCATAGGCCGACCTATACGAGACTATGTAGACCTTTATTGTACCAGTTTGAACAAATACTAAACATAATTAACATAGGTCGACCCGTACAACTTTGTGTCGACCTAAGTAACACAAAAATCTTAGGATTTACTCAATTTGAACTTGTAGAGACCAATAATGAGTCAAGTTGACTCATACACACTAACTTGATGAGAGACACATGCATATGATAATGTTTGATGGTTTGTTTGCTAGAATCGTGCGATTATGAAAATGCAAGCATGACTTGGTTTGAGATATAGATCAAATAGTGACAACATTTGAATATAGTTACCGTAGCCATATAAAATGCAACATACAACAGTCACATTTGAGATTTTTGGAAGTAAACACATATCACAAACATCATACACATAGTTCATCACATACCTTTGAGAAATAAATAGGTAAAAGAAATACTTATTTACGAAACAAGAAAAAAGATTGAAATGATATTACCTCACCGCACACATGACGGTGGATGCACTTGCATTCCATGAAGAACTTTCGAATGAAAGTTGAAATAAATGCAACATGTGCCACAAAACACAATAAAGATCAAAACGCTCTTACCACTTTTCTTCTTGTACAAGTATTTGAAAGTGTGACTAATAATGTATCCAAAAGGTGATTGTCTTGATGCTTATCCTTGATGTTGGACCAGATTATGTGTTAAGAATTCTTCAGAAGAGTTTAACCAGGCTAATATACAAGCTATGATAACAACCAGACATATAATCAGAAATATACAAGTTCTGATAGATCATGCTTTGATACGAGGCTGATGAACCAGAACTTCTAATACTCAAGGCAAAGTCAATTTTGAAATACTTCTGCAACCAGGCCTCTACTTCTGTAACCAAGCGTTCTAGGAAGTTATTTCTTTCATGCTGATTGAGATTTTTGTATATGTTAAAATTATTTTAAAGTCTTAAATTCAGGGGGAGCTTGCAAACCTAACTTTGAATTTCTAAGATAAAAAAATAATTTTAATAGTATAAAATTCAGGGGGAGCTTACTAACCCCACTTTGATATTTTTATATGATTTAACCAAGTAAAAATTGTTAATCAAAATACATAGTTTTGTCATCATCAAAAAGGGAGAGATTGTAAAAATAAGATTTGGTTTTGTATCTGGCCTTTAGTTTTGATAATAACAATACATTGTTTCTTAGAGAACAATTTTGTATCCTAATGGTTTTGTCTAGTGTGTAGAGTTTGCTAACAGGTTCTGACTCTGAAGATTTGGCGTGTGACGTCATCAGATTCTGAACTCAACACACTTTGACTCTGAAGAGATACAAAGTGCGCTTCACAAGATTACGTAAAGTTCTGGAATGCTCTTAGACCACGATTATGATGAATGTTTGTGCTAAAGTTTCTGACTATGACTCTGATAGAATAGCCCCTGAAGATTTATCAAGCTCTCAAGACTCTGAAGATAAAGTTCTAAAGACTCTGAAGATAAATTTTTGAAGACTCTGAAGACCAGGTTCTCAGGAGCTATGTTAAGACTTTGAAGATAAGGTTTTTAAACTTCTTTCAACCAGTCTCTTGATCCTTCTAAACATGCTTCAACAACATTTACTCAGAAGCCTATGAAGATTAGAAGATAAGATCAAAAGGTTTAATGTGAGAAAAATAGTACACAATACAAGATCAAATATTCCTTCCACTACACTGATTATGTGGAGTAAGGACTGTACTATTGTAAGGTGACAACTCATTTATGAAGATGTTCATTCTACCCTCAAACGGATCTTTTCATGCCTATATAAAGAAGACTTGGAAGAATGAATGAAGCCGCTAATTCTGCTGCAATACGCTATCTCACAACGCTTTCACTGAACATATTATTATTGTGAATATAAGATAGAAAATACGCATAGAGCTTTTGTTCGTTTTTGTGTGATATTTCATTGTACTTAAACTTTGTATAATCTGATTTCTTGAAGCTACTTTGTAAACATAATACTTGTATCTCATTGTTTTGAGGTTGTATTCCTTGAGAGACTATGGTGTTAGTCAGGATTCTCGAGAAGACAAAAATGAGTAATCTTTGTGTGTTTGTAATCTGCTAATTATAGTGGATTAAGTCCTTATTAAGAAGGCAAAATCACCTTGGCGGGTGGACTGAATTAACTTGGTTAACAATAAACCAATATAAAAATAATTGTGCTTATTTATTTTTACTCTTGGTTCTACTTTAAGTGTTTGTGTACAAAAAAATTTTAATCTTGAAAAGCCAATTCAAACTCTCATTTCTTGTGTTTCTTGCCACCTTCCTTATTAGTTATTAATCATTAGTTATTAATGTTTTATTATCAATTTTATTAATGATTCGTCATTAGCTATCACTTACTCCTTCTGTCCCACAATTCCACTCTGAATTATTCATTTGGAATAAAAAATGTCAAAAAATGTGATTCATTTCAATTTTTAATGTAATTTTTTCAATTCTACTCTCTAATATTACTTTTATCATTCTCAATACTTAATAAATAATATTTTAATAAAAATTTTATTCTCTCTTTCATATTTTTCTTTTTTTTATTTGTGTAAAATAATCGACTAAAATACTCATTATGAAATGAAGAAAGTATAGTCTATCGGTTAGTTTTTACCTACCAAGTTTAAAGATATTTGTTAATTTTTTTATTAATTTAATAATATGGTTATTTGTTTAAAAAAATTAACCTTTTTATATACAAAATATCATTAGAAATCAAAATAAGAAAACTTCCGGCATTAATTCCATATGTGCATTAACCACTTGTACTAATTAGTTTATATAAACATTGTTTCACTAAGTAAATTCTTTTTAAAAAAATTTGTAGATTTAATTATTGACTTGTAATGAGTAAAAGCAAAAAAAGGAAAATATTTTATATTATTTTTATTTTATCAAACAAACATAAATGTATATTTGACGTGACTTTAACGCATTACTACCGAAACCAATTATTTACATACATTAAATGAAATTACATTATAATACAATTTTGATTTCTGATGTAAAGTTATAGATATTTTTATAATGAAGTGTAGTTGGGGATAGGATTGTAAAATGATTATAGAAGAACAAAACATTACTGTATAACTAAAGATAATTTTTGCAGGGAAATATTAAAAAATTAATTAATCATTAAAAAAAGTGAGAATGTACTAGTAAGAAGAAAAGGACAGAAAAGTCGTATTCAAATACAAGCACGTGACATGCGTGTGGCACTAGAGGCCAAATATAGAGGACGCGGTTTTTGGATTCAATTTATTTAGCCACGGTTTTTAGCTTCACATTCATTGATTGAGTTGAGTCTATGGGCGAAGACCGTAACGTGTTTATAGGGATGAGTCATGATTTAGATAGCATACCATCATTCTTATCCTTATCCCTAATCAGACATTTTGCACACAACTTTTTTACACGTCATTTTTGTCTCTTCATTAAGGTATTCCCTACTTGCTACGGTCGGTGACATAAGATTTTTCTTTGTTGATTTGGGAAACCATGCTGTTTTTGTCGTAAGCGTACGTTTTGTTTGTTTGGTTAGCCAAAGAGAATAGAAAGATATTCTCTCTGTTTTAAGTTATAAGAAGAAGAAAAAATTAATTCAGAATTTCATGAAAATAAAATACACATACCTAATAGTTTGAGCATCAACTATAATAGACAAAACAAAAAATTATTTTATTAAATAATTGATGTACTTGAATATATCAATAATGATATTGAAAGCCTACTACATATTTGTGATGATGTGGCTTCGTTAATCAAACGTAGTGAATGTAAGTAAAAACTTTAATATTGTTAATCTTTATTAATATTCATCCCATTCTTCAACATATTCATCATCATTTTCATGTTTTTTAAAAGTTTTACTAATCTTCAAAATGTTTGTCATAATTGTTGTTCTTTTTGATTGGTTGTATTATGCAAAACAATATAAAACGTATAAGATATTTTAGTGAAGAAAAGAACACATGTAGAACACAGTGTTCTAATTTGTGTATAGCATTTGTCAACAGATCATAGTTATTATTCTGAGTGAAAATTTTGGTTGTGTTTCAATCAGATTTGTTACTATCTTTTAGTAATGTATTAATTAGATTTGTTTGACAGGTTGAATCAGATCAGCTCTAATTATTTAGAGATTTAAATTTAAATCAAAACAAATCAAATCTTTTTGTTGGAGGTTTTTTGAAAAATAAATTAAAACAGAATCCTTTACAAATCTAGACGTGATCAAATCTTATGTTCATTGAAGAAAAGCGCATATATTGCATTGTTATTTAATGAGACTAAAACCTAACGTTTGAGGCGTGCGCAAGAGTTAACGATCTTTATGTTAGAGTTTCTATTTTGAATCATTTGTTTGTGTTATTGTGTGTGCACCACTCTAGCGTCTACATTCATATCTAAAGGCATAAAAGTTGATTTGATAGTTGAGTTGTAATTCAAACAATCAATATTCTGATTATTGTATTGATCACTAAGGTTAGTGATTGAGAGAAAGTGAGATGAGTCTCATATTTAAAGGGGAGTCCTAAATAGAAATACATGGGTAAAATTAAGAAGAGGGGTATTGAACAGGGGTTTTTCATCTAAAACACTTTGTACTAATTCTATTGAGAATGAATTTCCTTTCTTGGGTTGGAAGTCCCAAGACGTAGGTGACGTTACACAAAACTGGATTAACAATTCTCTTGTGTTTTTTATTACTTTATGATTTATCATCTTGTTTTATATTATATGTCAAACCTGGTATAAAATATTGAACACATTGACTTAGACATATGATCCAACATTTGTCCGTGCATAGAACAAAATTTCAGTTATACAAATTATAAATTGAGCCTTTGGTCACATATGATTAGTCTTGTTTTTTTATAGTGGGCTTAAAGATTTTGATTTTAATTCTCAATTTTATAATTAAATTTAAACTATTTTGCATTCAACTAAGTTATCTATATCTATTAATGGTAATAATGTTGGTTTCTTTAAGTGTCAAAGAGGTGTGAGGCCAGGTGAACCTTTCTCACTTTGTTGTTTTCTATAGCTAAGGAAATTCTTAGTAGAGACATCACTCATTTGACTAATACATGTAAGTTTTATCCCTAACAAATGGTGCTAGAAATATGTTGGTTTCCTCTTATGTTACGTATGCATATGACTTGATGATATTTTGCAAATGTATTTTGTCTAATAAAACATCAAGGATTTTTTTGATAAATATGGTTTAACATCTCACCAAATCACCAATCTTGTCAAATTCACTATTTATTTTCGTAGCAAATCTAGCAAAAGACATAATATTATTGCTAATCTTCTTGATTTTGTCATTAGTAATCCATCCTTCATATATCTGGGCATTCCTATTTTTAGAGACAACCGTAAAATCTCTTACTTTTAGAGAATTGCATATAAGATTAAGTATAAGTTCTCTGTTTGGAATATCTCTTTAGTTTCCATGATAGGCATGGTGAAGTTAGTTAAAAGTATGATTCATATCATGCTGCTGTATAGTTTTCATATTTATCAATGATATGCGAGTTTACTATTTGATGTGGACAAATGGATGAAAAATTTATCTAGTCAGGAGATATGTAAAGGAGAAAGTTGATTACTCTAGCTTGGCGTGAAATTTGTAAACATGGAGATGCACGAGGGTTGGGTCTAAGATCCATTAAAAATATCAACAAAGTTGTCATCTTTCATTTGACTTGGAACTACGTCACTTTTGATCAACATTAAGTTATTTTACTGAGAGCTCATACCAAAAGAGGAAGTGGTCACATTAACTATCACATTGACTCATCAATTCAATATTATATTAAATCCAATTTACATATTATTCAAGATAACTCTCAATGACAAATTGGTAATGGTGACAAAATTCATTTCTAAATTGACTAATGGCTTAGTGAACCCCTGATGAATATTCCCCAAATTGATCCACATATTAGCTTGGAGGCCAAGGTTAAACATTTAATTCTTGACAATCATTGGTGTATCTCTCCTGATACAAATCAAACTTTTCCTAATTTGAATAACTTCTGCAATGTTCATATCCTTAAGAATGAAAATGATGATTATTTGCTATAAACACCTTCTAACTTTGACACTCTCGTCTTAAAGGAATCTTATATACTTTTTGCTTCTCATGGACAAAAATTTATGTGGGTGTTAGGTGCTAGAATGTGTTAATATATAGTTTAGTTTTTGGCACTTTTTGAGATCTTTATTTGCTAATCGATACTTTTTCCCTTTGTTTCCGGTAAACAATCGTAGTATATTTTAAATGCATTATTAGACTTAGTTATTTAACTTTTATGTTTATAATTGTAGGTTTTAACATTGCAATGGGAAGCTTGGAGCATGGAAGGCTCTTAAGGAGCATTTTTGAAGCATGCTACAAGCACGCTTAGCGCGCTCCAAGCGCAGTCTGGAGCTATATTCCAGTAGGTTGCCCGCTTAGCGCGGTCTGGAGCCTGCTAAGCAGGGTCTAAGGCGGTTTAGCAATAAATGACGACGCGCTTAGCGCGGAGCTGCGCGCTTAGCGCGCTATGCGTTTCTCAGCCCCCTTATAAATAGAATTGTTCAACATTTTTTGTGGATCCTTGTTATTTTTCTGAGAGCAAAAAACCCTATACACACTGTAGCATCTTATTTTCAAAGAATAAGAGCATCATTTGTCGAGAGATCGTCGTTGATGCTTGTTCCTCTTCTCCATTTTCTTGTTTGTAAAGCTACCATGTCAATGGATAGCTAATCTCCTTTTGTGTAAAGATTAGAAGGTAGACAATCCTTTCTTTTGTATGTATAGGTATTGATGTAAGCTTATGAGCTTATGGATGATGAATGTATGGTAAAAAATCTTGTTTCTATGGTTTATTCTTTGTGTTGGTTCATGATTGAGAAATGTGTTCTTACACTTTACCTAGGTTTTTCATCCATCAATGCACATTGGCTAGAGATAGTTATGAGAGTTGATGTTCATAAATATTGAACTTGAATGTTATCATTTTGATAGTTTGAGTGAGAGATCATCAAATGATCAAAATGATAAAACTCACAATATGTGTTAGAGATAAACATATTGAGAGGATATGTGATTATATTTATCGTCTAAACGAGTTCATTTGCTTTATCGATTCTATACGTGCAAAATGGTTTGTCAAACCCTAATCTTGGCATGTGTTTTATAAATATTTTAAATCCGATTAATTTTACCGTTTATGCAAAAGATCCGTTATCAATAACCAAAACCCTTTGTTACTTTAAGTTTAAAACGATTTCAACTGTAGAACGGCAGTGATATCTCTAAACAATCTCTGTGGAACGATAACAAAAACCATACTCTATTTGTATTTCAACAAATTGGCGCCGTTGTCGGGGATTGTTAATTGATATTGCAAGCATTGCAATAGTTGTGAAGTTTTAGACTTGTTAAAAATTTTCTTGTGCTTGTTGATTTGTTTTGTTTAGTGTGCAGACTTTGTTTTATGCGAGGGAAACTACCGACGGACCAACTTCTTTTCGATCCCGAGATTGAAAGAACCGCTCGTAGAATCAATAGTAGAACGGGACGAATGAGGCAACTTGCTAGACAAAGGCAAGAACAAGGAGAAAGTTCGACTTCTACACCACCACCAATTCCACAGTTCACGCCAACAATGAATCCACCACTGCCTCCACCTCCCGCTTCCACACTATGTGTAAATAGTCCGCGTCACACAGCTCAGTTTGCACACAATGCAAATAATGGAAGGCAAGCTGAGATGAAAACGGGAACTCTGAATTTGTTATATGGAAGTCCGTTCACGGGAATGGATCATGAAGACCCTTTCGCTTTTCTCACCAAATTTTACGAGATAGCGTTAGCGGCCGGAGTGGATCAAGCGCAAGAGTTACCTTTATTCAAGAGACTATTTCCTCATGCTTTGCTTGGCAAAGCTAAGGATTGGTATCTTGACCAAACTCCTGCTGTGATGACCGATTGGAATGTTCTAGAGGAGAAATTTATAGAAAGGTTATTTTCTCACAATCGTTTTATGGAATCAAAAACTGCGATTTTTGTGTTCTCTCAGGGTACTAATAAGTCTCTAAATGAAGCATGGGAAATATTTAAATTCATGATTCAAAAATGCAAAGGTCACGGGTTTGACGAGTTAACTCAAATTCACATCTTCAGAAATGGTCTCCAACCAAATTGCAAGACATTATTGGATGCCACTTCTGGTGGAGCTTTGTTATCAAAGAGTGCCGAAGAAGCTACAGATATCATCAATAGAATGACTCTCAATGATCTTCAAAGTCAAAATCGTAACAACTCACAAAAGAAACCCGGAGTACTTGAATTGGGAACTAATGATGCAATCCTAGCGCAAAACAAGCTTATATCTCAACAAGTGGAACTTTTGACTCAACAAATTAAGGAAATGAAGGAGCAACCAAGCAAGAGTAAATAAGTTACATGTTGTGAACTTTGCAAAGGAGAGCACGACACCGGATTTTGTCCTCCACCGGGATTTGAAGAAGTGAACTACATGAACAATCAACGAGATTATCAAGGAAGACAACAACAACAACCTTATCAAATCAACCCTCAACAACATTACCAAAACAATCAAGGATATCAACCGAGGGTGAACTATCAAAATAATCAAGGTTATGGTGGCGGTTCTTCGAGCCGGCAAAATCCTTATCAACCTCCACCACCTCTGGTTGCTAGCTCTAAGTTGGAAGACACTTTGAATCAATTCATTCAAATGTTTATGGCCAACCAAAAGAGTAGCGATGCGGCGATAAAGAATCTCGAAAATCAAGTTGGGCAACTTGCAAAACAAATAGCCGAGCAACAATCGGGTCCTTCATTCTCCGCAAATACTCAAGTAAACCCGAAGGAGCATTGCAAAGCAATTGTTACTAGAAGGGGGAAGGAGTTAGCAAAAGAAAATGACAAAAGTGTGGAAGAAGAAAAAATTGATGGTATTGTTGAGGAGGATAGTGACGTGGAAGTAGTTGAAAAGAAAAATGAAAATGAGGTTGTAGTTGAAAAGAAAAATGATGATATTGTTGAAGTTGAAAATGAGAGTGTGGAGGAAGTGAAGAAAAAAGAGAAACATGTGAGAGTTAAGAAGGGGAAGGAGATGATGAATCCGATACCGACTCAAAATATGCCTTACCCTCATGCGCCGACAAGGAAAGACAATGCTAGGCACTACTCAAGATTCATGGATATCTTTAAGCAGCTACAAATCAACATCCCTTTTTCCGAAGCTCTAGAGCAAATGCCGAAGTACGCCAAATTTATGAAGGATATCTTACAAAAAGGCGGAAATTTTCGGAGCCGGAAACCGTTGTTTTTGCGGAAAATTATAGTGCTATTATTAAAAGAACTCTTCGGAAGTAAGAAGCCGATCCGGGGCGAGTTACCTTACCCGTTACAATTGGTAATGTCTTTGTTAGAAATAGCCTTATTAATTTGGGCTCAAGCATCAATCTCATTCCATTATCTATTGTGAAAAGGCTTGGAAACATTGAAATTAAGGGCATCCGGATGACATTGCAATTGGCCGACAAATCTACAACTCATCCGATTGGGTTGGCGCAAGATGTGTTGGTGAAAGTTGATAAAATTTTCTTTCCGGTGGACTTCATTGTTATTGATATGGAAGAGGATGAGGATGCTCCTCTAATTCTTGGTCGCACTTTTATGAAGACCGCTCGCATGATGATAGATGTTGATGATAGCCTTATGAAAGTGCGGGTTCTAAATGAAGAGGTATCTTTTAATCTATTTGAAGCAATGAAGTATTCCAAAGACAAGCATGATAGCTTCTGGATTGATGCATCGGATATGGAAATTATTGAAGTTGCAAAACAAGTTCATGTGGAGTCTCCCTTAGAAAGAGCACTTGGTGAGTCATTTGACATACTTACTAGTGAGGAAGAAAGGGGACTTGAAGATTATTTGAAAGAGTTTGAGTCACTCAAAGAATTACAACCATGGGAAGTTGAGAATGAAGAGTTGAAGAAAGAACCAAGTGATGAGAAAGTTCAACTTGAAGTATGCATTCCTATCGAAAGATGCCTTTTGGCTTATGTAATGCGCCGACAACTTTCCAAAGGTGTGTTCAAGCTATCTTCTCCGACCTCATAGAAAAGACAATGCAGGTGTTTATGGATGATTTTTCTGTGTTTGGAAAATCTTTCGATTTATGCTTGAAGAATTTGGAAACCGTCCTTGAGAGGTGTGTAAAGACAAATTTGGTGTTGAATTGAGAGAAGTGTAACTTTATGGTGACAGAGGGAATTGTGCTTGGCCACAAAGTTTCTTCCGAAGGCCTTGAAGTTGATCAAGTGAAGATTTAAGTGATTGAAAAGTTGCCTCCTTCTACCAACATCAAAGGAATCATAAGCTTTTTGGGGCATGCGGGATTTTATAGGCGATTCATTAAAGATTTTGCAAAGGTAGCAAGGCCACTAGCAACTTGCTCAACAAAGATCAGGTATTTCTCTTTGACGATGAATGTCTTATTGCTTTCCAAATTTTGAAAGAGAAACTAATTACCGCTCCAATAATCATCGCGCCAAATTGGACTTTAAATTTTGAACTAATGTGCGACGCGAGTGATTACGCTGTTGGAGCGGTGTTAGGTCAAAGGAAGGACAAAACTTTTCATGCTATACATTACGCAAGCAAGGTATTAAATGAGGCGCAAGTAAATTACGACACAACTGAAAAAGAGTTGCTTGCGATTGTATACGCACTTGAGAAGTTCCGTTCTTACCTAATAGGGTCAAAAGTGGTAATCTACACTGATCATGCGGCAATCAAATATCTGCTCACTAAACCGGATTCGAAGCAAAGGCTCATCCGTTGAATCCTTTTGCTCCAAGAATTTGATTTGGAAATAAAAGACAAAAAGGGATCAGAGAATTTGGTGGGGGATCATTTGTCCCGTTTGATCAATGTGGAGGTAACCAAAACAGAAAAGGAAATCCGAGAGGAATTTCCCGATGAAAAATTGTTTCTAGTACAAGTTAGGTCGTGGTTTGTGGATTTTGCTAACCACAAAGCAACCGGATGGATACCCGAAGACCTAACTTGGAATCAAAAAAGGAAGTTCTTATCGGATGCGAATTATTATATGTGGGATGAACCTTACTTGTTCAAATTAGGAGGTGACAACCTTTTGAGAAGGTGTGTCACGAGTGATGAAGCTCAGAGTATTCTTTAGCATTGTCACAACTCGCCTTATAGAGGCCATTTTAATGGTTCGAGAACGACCACGAAAGTCTTGCAATCAGGCTTTTATTGGCCTACTCTATTTAAAGACGCAAATCTCGATGCGCAAAGTTGTGATACTTTCCAAAGAACTGGTGGAAATGGAAAAAGAGATGAAACGCCCCTTCAAAACATCCAAGAGGTTGAAATTTTTGATTGCTGGGGCATCGATTTTGTTGGTCTATTCCCACCTCTTTTGGAAATGAGTATATTTTAGTGGCGGTTGATTATGTTTCGAAGTGGGTTGAAGCGATTGCTTCACTGAAGGATGATGGCAAAATGGTAATACAATTTTTAAAGAAAAATATCTTTGCCCGTTTTGGCACTCCTCGGGTTCTTATAAGTGATGGCGAGTCACACTTTTGCAATACATCCCTTGAAAGTGTTTTGAAACATTATGGTGTAACGCATAAAGTGGCGACCCCTTACCACCCACAAACGAACGGTCAAGCCGAGGTGTCTAACCGAGAGGTGAAAAGGATTCTGGAAAAAACTGTGTCGAGTTCAAGAAAAGATTGGTCACAAAAATTGGATGAAGCTTTGTGGGCGTACCGTACCGCTTACAAGGCTCCAATTAGCTTAACTCCGTTTCAATTGGTTTATGGTAAAACATGCCATTCACCAGTTGAAATGGAGCACAAAGCATTGTGGGCCCTGAAACTGTTAAATTTTGATAAAAACGTGGCCGGCGAAAAAAGGAAAATACAACTACATGAATTGGAGGAAATGCGGAATGCCGCATATCATTCTAGTTGGTTGTATAAGGAAAAGGTGAAAGGTTATCATGACAAGAAGATTCGGCAAAAGATTTCAAGGTTGGGCAAATGGTATTACTATTCAATTCCCGGTTGAAACTTTTCCCG
Organism: Lathyrus tuberosus; assembly: GCA_022829125.1. Taxonomy (NCBI): domain Eukaryota; kingdom Viridiplantae; phylum Streptophyta; class Magnoliopsida; order Fabales; family Fabaceae; genus Lathyrus; species Lathyrus tuberosus. Next base: position 16,855,613 of record JALAZF010000012.1, on the reverse strand, counting down.
GGAAAGTTAAAATCAAAGTGGTCAGGACCGTTTCTTGTCAAAGAGGTGAAGAGTTTTGGAGCAATTGTGATCGAAGATATGCAGAAAAAAGACAGTTGGACCGTAAATGGTCAACGTTTAAAAATCTACCTTCGAGGTAATTTTGATCGAGAAAATTGTTCCGTTCTCCTAGACGTTCTTCATTGATCGTCTTGGATCGTCGAGCTTATCCGACGTTAAACAAGCGCTCGTTGGGAGGTACCCCAATTTTGTAAGTTTTTATCGTCTTTTTGGTCAATTTGCTGTTTAATCATGTTTTTGTAAAGTTGGTGTGATTTTCCTGCTGAAAATGATGTTTGGTGCTGCTGGAAACAAGTTTTGAGCTGCTGGTAGTATTTTGTGTGTTGCAGAGCCCGCTTAGCGTGCTCTGAAGAAAAAGCAACACCAAATTCTAGTGAGCAGCAGGCTTAGCGCAGCCAGAGCCCGCTTAGAGCGGTATGCGAAATTTTGAAAAAAATATGATTTTGTCTGGGCCCAATAAGCAAGACCCGACCCAGATTTCTTTTTGTAAAGCTAGGGTTCTGAGGTTGCGCCTCATTTCCCCCTTTTTCTCAAAAATCTCAAGTTTCCTCTCTTCTTCTCCAAAATCCTTGAGAGATCCTTGGATTCTTTGTGCCCTAACTTAATCTTGTCATTTTCTTGCTCTTCATCTACAACAACAATTGTAAGTTCTTCATTTTCTTTTTAATTTTTCATGTAAAAAAAAACCCATTTTGGGTTGAAGCTTTAATGTTCAATGCTCTTGTTCATCTTGTTCTTCTTCTTGTTAGTCATTCTCCATTGTTGTTACTAGAACTAGTTGTATTTGCATGTGGATAGGAACCTTGAATGTAGAAATTAGGTCTTTTGTAGAAATTAGGGTTTTAATTTTATGCATTTGTGATTGGAAGTATCTCTGTGCATGTCTCTGTTTTAGGAAGTAGTTTGTATCCATGGAAGCATGTCTGTTGCAGAGAGGAATTTTTCTGCAAATCGCAGGGTCCGCTTAGCGCGCTCCTACGCGCTTACCGCGGTCTGGGATTTTCAGAATTTTCCCCCTCTTCCAAATTCTGTTTTGATTCCTTTGGATAAATTGTCGTATTTGTTTAGGAATTTAGGCATATTTTAATGTTGTTTTCGTTAACGTATTTGTCTGTTTTGTGGATGTTCTGTTTTGTTTTTCAGATGTTTGGTAGAAAGAAACAGCGTGTCAGGTCGACATCAAACCCAGCTAGACGTGCTCCATCAGGGCCGTTTGACCGTAATCGATTTCTTGGTCCTGACCAACAGTCAAGATATCAACAACTCGAGAGGAGAACTGTGTGGGCTGACCGGATAGTGCAGATCGATCCCGAAGGGAGTTATCGCCGCACATCTTCTCTCTTGCAAGGAGGTGGCTGGGACAAGCTCTCTGAATCTTACCCTGAATATCATTTGGATATTATTAGGGAATTCTTTGCGAATGCTTTACCTTCTGGAGATGAACCTTTCAATTTTAAGACGTGGGTGAGGGGTAAGGAGATCGATTTCTCTAGAGACGCAATTAATACCTGCCTTGGGAACCACATAGAGTTGGCGGAGGATGAGTTATGTGATTATGGGAAAATATTAGCTCGAGGGAATTGGAATGCCGAGCAGTTGAGAGAAGTTTTGTGTGTGATAGGTCAAGCGTATCAATTGAGTGCTATTGGAGCCCCTCTGAAGTTCATGCGAGGTGTTTTGACTACGGAAACTCAAATTGTAATGTCAGTTGTCTTGCACAACCTAAAGCCTCGTAGTCATACCTCTTCCATTCCCATGCAGACCGCTGCCCTCCTAGCTTGTATTCTTGATGATGAGAAGATCGTGGATTTGGCACGGATTATTTCGAATGAGATGAAGAGAATTGCGCTGAGTGCGACACCTTTAGGAGATAGGGTGGCTTGCACATTGATTTATCCTGGGCTGATTATGGCATTGTGCCATAAGGCGAGAGTCACCCTTCCTAGCCATGGGAATGTGAAGTTGGGTGTTTTGGATGACAATTTTATCACCCGTTTTTGTTTGCAGGCTCACAATGATGCTATCCCTGGTACTGCTGCTGCCCCTGCAAGGCGTGTTCGTGATTCGAGTGCTGAGGCCAATTGGGCCATGCACGAGGCTCATCAGCGCGCCTTCTTATTTATGCACGATTCTAAGGTGCAGCTGCAGCTTCAAATCTGGGAACCTCACGTTAATCATCCGTTGAGGTCTAGAGAGGACCTCATGGCATATGCTAGGTGGCCTGAGGCCAGACCAGGTTTTTCGGAGGGGGCAGCTGTGCATGGTGATGATGTTGGTGGTGATGATGGTGATGATGGAGAGTCGAGTTCGAGTTCTTATTGATGGGTTTGATTGTTTCACCCTTGTATTTTATTATGTTTAGTATGTTGCTAGTATTATTGACTTTTGTTTAGGATATTGTTGTAGCTCACATCCGAGCGGATATTGACTTTTGTTGTGGATATGATTTTAGTTGTTACAATTTTTTATTATTATTATTGAAGTTTCCATCCGGGCGGATGAGGTTTTATGTGCATGATTTTTGGTACAAATTTTTTGTGTTTATTCTTAATTTAAGGTAGTTGATTGATTGAAGCAAGTTTTAATTTCTTTGTTCAAAAGCGATATGCTACACCAATCATCGATGGTGATGATAAAATTCTGGATTGTTGCACGAAAAAGGTACTCTGTTTTTGCTTTGTAGAATGTTAGCATGTGTCTGAACTTTTTGCTTTACACAAATTTCAAGCTTTGTTTCATTTCGCATGCATGTTCATATGGGAATCATTTAGGACAAAACCACAAAAGTGAGTGCCCATCATAATTCACAAAAGAGAGTAGTCGTGTAGTTGTTGTTTATCTCGTGCGATTCATGCTTAATCTTGTATTCATTGGTAAATCTTGGAAACATAGAAGTGATCTAGGCATTGTTTGACATTGAGAAAAACCACCAATTCTTTTATGCTTTACTTTACCCGGTGAGAATTGTGAGCATTTGCTAACCAATTTTGAGCCTTCACACAAGTAGAATGAATCATAAAACGAAATTCGACAAAATGTCGGGAAACCCACTCATTTGTGGTTGTTGTTGTTAAAAGAAATTTGTTGTGATTCATTCTAGTTTGTTTTTGTATACACTTAACCCTTTGTTTGAACATGCTTTTGAAGAACATTGTCATTAAATTAAAGTGTGGTTTAAAGTTGGGGAGAATGTTTGTTGTGTGAAAAAGAGATGATTTGATGAAATGGAGCCTCTTGTGAAAAAGAAAGAAAAATGAAAAGTATTATTTGCTATGCTTTGCACTCAAAAGTGAGTTGCTTGAAAAGAAAAATAAAAAAAAGAGCATTTGATTCAAATGAGAGAGGGCACCATGTAAGAAAAGAGAAGAGAAAGAAAGGAAAGATTGAAATGATTTGAGATTTGACTAAGTCGGCATGTTCTTCAATTTTGAAAATTTTTAATAGCCACTTTGATTCATTAGCCTTTTATAAATATCCCTTTCTTGTTAACCCTTGCCTCGTTACAACATTTATAAGTCCTTAAGAGATCTTTGTTTCCTTGATTTCCTTGTTGAATTGATTAGATGAACGCATGAATGGTTCTGGATGCTGGCACAATTACTATGAGAGTGTTTTGTCCCTTGTAAATATTGAGCATGACTCATTTGAGTAAAGTAGGTGATTCCCATTTGAACATTTGATTGCTTGTGATGAGTTGCTTGTTATTTCTGTTTAGAAGTTAGTTCATAGCCATGTTTTGATTCTGTGTTGGAGCTGAGCATTACTTGCGAGCGCATCAATTTAGTTTGAACCATCGATTTTTGATTGTGTTGTCTTATCCGATATTCTTCTTGTTTCTATTCTATCTTACCTTTGTTTGAGGACAAACAAAGAAGCAAGTTGGGGAGAGTTGTTAGGTGCTAGAATGTGTTAATATATAGTTTAGTTTTGGCACCTTTTGAGATCTTTATTTGCTAATCGATGCTTTTTCCCTTTGTTTCCGGTAAATAATCGTAGTATAGTTTAAATGCATTATTAGACTTAGTTATTTAACTTTTGTGTTTATAATTGTAGGTTTTAACATTGCAATGGGAAGCTTGGAGCATGGAAGGCTCTTAAGGAGCATTTTTGAAGAAATTTCATTTTTGAAGCATGCTACAAGCGCGCTTAGCGCGCTCCAAGCGCAGTCTGGAGCAATATTCCAATAGGTTACCCGCTTAGCGCGGTCTGGGGCCCGCTAAGCGGGGTCTAGGGCTGTTTAGCAATAAATGACAGTGCGGTGCTGCGCGTTTAGCGCGCTCTGCGTTTCTCAGTCCCATTATAAATAGAATTGTTCAACATTTTTTGTGAATCCTTGTTATTTTTCTGAGAGCAAAAAACCCTATACACACTGTAGCATCTTATTTTCAAAGAATAAGAGCATCATTTGTCGAGAGATCGTCGTTGATGCTTGTTCCTCTTCTCCATTTTCTTGTTTGTAAAGCTACCATGTCAATGGATAACTAACCTTCTTTTGTGTCAAGATTAGAAGGTAGACAATCCTTTCTTTTGTATGTATAGGTATTGATGTAAGCTTATGAACTTATGGATGATGAATGTATGGTGAAAAACCTTGTTTCTATGGTTTATTCTTTGTGTTGGTTCATGATTGAGAAATGTGTTCTTACACTTTACCTAGGTTTTTCATCCATCAATGCACATTGGCTAGAGATAGTTATGAGAGTTGATGTTCATAAATATTGAACTTGAATGTTATCATTTTGATAGTTTGAGTGAGAGATCATTAAAGGATCAAAATGATAAAACTCACAATATGTGTTAGAGATAAACACATTGAGAGGATATGTGATTATATTTATCGTCTAAACGAGTTCATTTGCTTTATCGATTCTATACGTGCAAAATGGTTTGTCAAACCCTAATCTTGGCATGTGTTTTATAAATCTTTCAAATCCGATTACTTTTACCGTTTATGCAAAAGATCCGTTATCAACAACCAAAACCCTTTGTTACTTTAAGTTTAAAACGATTTCAACTGTAGAACGGCGGTGATATCTCTAAACAATCTTTGTGGAACGATAACAAAAACCCTACTCTATTTGTATTTCAACAGTGGGCTAAACATATATGACATCAACACATTCCTCTTTCAAAACCTCTCGTGCTTGGAAGTTTTTTCGGAATGTTTTGCATACTGATGAAAATATAATGGAAAGAGGTTGCAACTTGCCTTTAAGATGTGATTTATGTGGTACTAACTCTGATGCTAGTTATCATATTTTTATTTATAGCAAGTTTGCTAGACATTTATGTCATTGATTTGGTTTTATTTTTCAAATGCAAGTAATTTTTGATATTAATGACATTCTTAATTAATGTAATTATGGCTGGTCTCAACAATGTAAAGAGGTTGTGCTTGCTGGCATAATTAATAATATTGATATCATTTGGTATTGTTGGAATCATACTCGTTTTAATGATAAGAGGATTATGTTCCAAACAACATTGAATTATATTTAAGTTATATACACGAATTTTGAATCCCAAAAATCTTTTCTATCAATGCTCACCCTCTTAAAGCTTAAATGATCAAAGAAGTGTATTGATACAATCTTAGACCTATTGAATCAAGTTGAAGCTCTCGGATCCGAGGCACCAAGATCACCCTCTAGAGTCACCTCAGAAGTAGTCTGGAACAAGTTCAGCACCTCAGCAAAAACTATGGCATCCTGATTAAACTCCCTCACTTGCTCAATGACCCGGTCACAAACCCCGAACACGACCTGCATAATCCTTTGAAGGTGTAACACCCCAAATTTTATTCTGATGTTATTTAATTGATAATGTGATTTTTGTGTGTTTTTATGATTTTATTATTATTATTATTATTATGTTTGTGGTCCTCCTAAATATCTCAAATTTCGTTTTTAGTCCCTCAAAATATTTCCTTCAAAGAATAGTCCTCCTAAAATTTTTCATCCACACTTTTGGTCCATAATACTAAAATCGTCGCTAAAACTGTCGCTAATTCAGTCGCTAAGTGATATACCGTCGCTAATTTGTAAAAATCGTCGCTAAGTTGCAGGAGGGACCAAAAGTGTGGAAGAAAAATTTTAGGAGGACCGTTCTTTGAAGGAAATATTTGGAGGGACTAAAAACAAATTTTGAGATATTTACGAGGAACTCAAACATATTTAACCCTTATTATTTAAAAATATATTATTTTTATGTTATTATTAAGATTATTATTATTACCATTAATAAAATAAAGGGTTGAGGTTATTTAATAAATTATGAGTTAGTAAAGAAAATTAATAAAATAAAGGGGGGTAAAAAGAGATGTTTGAAAAAATTAAGGGGGTTAGTTGGAATAAATAACTAAATAAATAAATTAGGGTTATTATATAAGAGAGAAGGAATGAGAAATGGAGTCTTAGAAACACGTATTTGTTCTTGAGAAAAATGAGATAAAAGACAACCCTAGTAGTGAGAAGTGCAAGAGTAAGATCTCACATCACCAAGAACTCAAAAATTTTCTGCATAATCGAGGTAGGAGGATTTTTCTAAAATGGTATCTTGACAAAAGCGATAATAGGGTTTCCCTTAACCCTTTTTTAGGCATGTTGGTTATGTTTTGGATAATTCATGTGATGCTTGTGGGATTTCATAGTTAGAGGGATTCAAAATTGTTTTGGGATTAAAGGCATGATGAAATTTGGGGTTTTTTTTCATGAGTATTCTTGATTTATATGATTGAATGAATTAATAACTTGCTTGTTGCTTATTTTGATTATTATAAATATGCTTGTGTTACTATTTTATGTCACTATTTTGTGTATGATGAATTTCCCATGTTTTTGATAATGTTAAGGGTTGGTAAAATGACAAATTATGGACCGCTCTTTCATGAAATTATGCTGGAAAAGCTGATTTTCGGGTTCTATTGAGATCTGTATTCGACTACATGTTGTTGTAGTCGAATACAAGTGAGAAAAGTTGAGTTTCTAGGCTTCTGGTCGAAGTTGTAATTGACTACAGGTTGTTGTAGTCGAATACAAGTGATAAACATTGAGTTTTTGGGCTTCTGGTCGAAGTTGTAGTCGACTACACTATTTTGTATTCGACTACATGTTCGAGAGAAATGACGCATATTTGAAAGATATAAATTTGAAACAAAGGATAAAAATTTGAAATGAAAAATATTGATTTTCAATGGGTTGCCTCGCATCAAGCGCTCATTTAAATCATTATCTTGAAATTTTTTCCCTCCTAATTTAGGGAGGGTACTTCATGTTAGACGTTACATCAACCTTCTATTTTGTTATGACAATAACCCATTGTTTCACTTTTAACTTTGGTGCAAACCGGTAAGGAAGCTTGAGTCCATATGGTGCAATTTGGTTAGGCTGCATTATTTGATCTTTGGTTCTTTTGAGCCATGCCTTTTCTTCTACGAGGATATTTCTTTCCTAAACTTTTGTTGCTATACCGGTACTATCTTCCATACCTCCCTTACCATTAGCTCACCTGCCTCATAATCAAAGTTTTCTCTAGATGTTAATTGGAATTATTTGCTTAGGAGTAGGGGGTCTCTTTATCTTTGTTTATATCCTAAATAAATAAATCAACTAGAAATACGAAGTCACCAACTTTTACCAGCACATCTTCCATGGCTCTATAAGGGTATACATAAGATATGTTTGCAAATGTCAATACCATACTAATTGATTTAATTTTCATCTCAAATTTTTTGTGCTTTCTAGATTGGCATCAAATTGATGCTAGATTCGGAATTACAAAGATCTTTTTCAAATCTTAACTTTCTAATTGTACATGAGATAATGAAACCATCTAAATTTGTTAATTTGTGGGTTAGTATTTGTTTGGCGAGAATATGGAGAATACAACAATCTAGAAAGGGGGGGGGGGGGATATACCTCCCAATTAAAATGACCAATTGAAAAATTGTTTTTGAAAAACAAAATGGTTTGCATGGCGGAAGCAAATTTAGCGCATAAAAATATTATGCTTATCGATTGGAATATACACAAAATAGGTTAATTAGTACACAATACAATCAAGACCAAATCAACAATCTAACCAAAGATTAAACAATGTATTTTATTGAATCAATGTTGAATTTACACAAGATGCGTAAAGATTATAAAATAAATACAAATGAATTCTATTATCATAATTTTTAGTTTAATCACCAACAAGACAAATTTAAAGTGCCGATTCTAACAAAACCTACACGTAACAAATAAATTGCTACCAAAGCAAACCTAAAGGCTTGCGATTCTATGAAAGCAATAAAAACAACCTAACATGCAATTTCTACGAAATTAAAAGAAGAGAGAGAGAGAGAGAGAGAGAGAGAGAGAGAGAGAGAGAGAGAGAAGTGTACATTGGGATTTATAGTGGTTCATCTATCGTCTTCGCTAAGCTTAATCCACTCTTTGATGGTTCCCCATCGAAAATTTTGGTCTTCCAATATTATTTGTGACAAATTACATGGGTTTTTAGTACTATCACACTATCCAAATAACGCTGAAAATATAAAAAATCTTCTATCTTGATTCCTTGATTCATACACAGTATCTAAACTGAATTCTTGTGAAATCTTTACTCGAAATCGCCTTGAAACTTTAAGCCCAAAAAATCCTTGTCTAAAGTCTCTATTTTACTGCGATCTTTCCTCAATCCTACTGGGATATTAAGTGTTGGATTGTCTGAAGATTGAAAAAAACTCCCACCTTTTTCCGTAGGCTTCCACACAACACTACCAAAGTGAACATGGAGAGAAAAACCTCCTTCTTTTCCAATGGAATTGTCAAAATCAGTCACAACACCACACACCTTGCAAACCTCTAAAATCTTAAACAAATATTCAAAGAAACATTAAATCCAATAACACAATTGCTGGTGCGGTAAAGCGGCAAGCAACAAAAGTTTTTGGAAGTATTTTTTCGGGAATTTATCGTGTCCACAGAGATCAGTGTTATTGAACTGACGTTCGACAAGTCTCGCGTTTATGAGTTTGGATTAAATTGGTTAAAGTAAAAGCAGAAAAGTAAATATGGACATAAAAAGAATTCATTCTTCAGAGAGTAGAGAACTCTCGGGTTTGCATTTCATCTACCCTATCAAATACTTAAACTTATTACCCATTTGTACGCAACCTAAATCACTCCTCAACATTATCACATATCTCTCACATAGAGGTTATCTCTAACACAGAGTGAGACAACGATCATATTACTCGCGTCGGCGATCTCTCAGCGCAACACAAACAACACAGAAGCATTAAGTTCTGATACCCAAGTGAATATTAAGCCTAAATCTATCTCTAGAATCTAGAACCTAATAAATGTTCATCCTAAATCTGAATTCAACCCGTTCATGTCTACAACAACTCAAACCCAAATAAAGAAAGCAATCATCAACATTAATTTGTAAAATGAGTTTTATACAACACCATAAGCAATAAATATACATATAATCAAGGTAAACTTACATACAAACTCACAACAAATGAAAAATACAAAGGGAAGAGATAAGAGGAATCAAAATCTCCCGCGGTGTCAATCACGATCCAAGAATCATCCACCCCCAATCGTCGAGTTGCAACCTCCATTGATGCTTTTCTAAGCTCTAAATTATCAAAAATGAAGTTTGATGGAGTGGGAGCAAAAAATACCCAAGCTATAACCTAAACAATGTGTTTTTACCCTTAAATATGTGTTTCTGTCCAGGAAAATTCTCCCGGCGAATTAAGACAGTCTATTCTGCATTTTTTTCACGCTTTTGGAGTGTCTGGCGAGCTCGGGGCGAAGCTGACAGATACAGAAAAATTTCAGCACTGTTTTCTTCCACTAGTGCAGAAAAGACTTTTTACATCGGGCGAAAATCACATTTTACATTGGGTATGGGTCCGATGTAAAGTCAAGCGATGTAGTAAATCAAAGACATTTTACATCGGGCAATAACCCGATGTGAAAAATACACCTACTACATCGGTTGACTGTTACGTCTGATGTGAAATATGGGTTTAACTTTAATTTTTTTTAAATAACTGCACATTTAACATCGGTTTCATTTTTGGCCGGATGTAAAATGTAAGTTTTTACATCAGTTGCTTTTCTGGCCTGATGTAAAATGTAGGTTTTTACATCGGTTGCCTTTCTGACTTGATGTAAAATGTAGATTTTTACATCGGTTGCCTTTCTGACCCGATGTAAAATATAGGTTTTTACATCTGTTGCAAGGCACGTCCGATGTAATATGTATGCTATCTTTCTTAAAAAATTATTTTTTTAGCGGAATCCAGATGGAATCCCCGTATTTTTTTTTGGTGCCTAATTTTTCATATTTTTCCAACATCACACATACCACATTTAAGTCGCTATTTGGTACCATAATAAAAAAATAGAAAAGATCTATGCTTTACAAATAACATATTAGGAATAAATTGTGATGCAATAGTATATTTTATTCTTTGTTCATATACAATGATCTCATGAATACAGACAATTTACATTTCAAAAAGAAGAAAAAAACGTAAGCTTAGCTAACTAGATTATAAAGAAATGAAATATATATATAGCCCTCTTTATTCTATGCCTTATCCACCAGTAAGCGAAAGTACTGAACTGGCAACCAGCTTTAGGTTTGAACTTTTCGACACTCTTCATAAGGTCAATACTTCCCTCCTATAACAAATATCACCAGAAAAGCAATGTAAAAAATGTAGCTTCTAATCGTGTCATTAAGATAATTATTATAACAGTTCTAAATAAATTAATAATAGAAATCCTTTAACTGAAGTTTTTCCCCTACAATTGCAACTCCGACTTTAAGCAAACATGTCCTGAAAGCCGAGACCACGTCCCTGAAAATATTTAGCAATGTGAATTACCAGACGTAAATTGGCAAGAATCAGCTTATCTTTTGTTACCAGAATGAAGTCGTGCCTGAAGGACTTGGCTATGATTCCGTACATCATTTGCATAGTTTGTCTCTGAAAATGTGAATTCCTCTTTAATAAACATACCAATAACAATTGACGGACTTAAAAACTACCTACTATTTTGAAAATTTAAATATACAATGCATGTTAAATAGAAAAAACACTAATTAGTTTGAATTCTCCAATTTTGTTCAACTACAAACCAAATTTCTAAGACAAATGCCAACATATTTTCTTTAGTTTGGTAGTTGTCTTGTTGTATGGTATTTTTCCATGATTGTATGGTATTTGGAAAGCTAAATTCATCATTTGATCATAACATCCTAACAGCTGCAACATAAGGTTGAAAATATATATTACAATATCCCAATTGGACTATACTTTTTTTATTTGATGAATTGGATTATATACTTAGTTTGTGCATGAAATTAATTTATGACATTGATGAGTGTATTTTATTGGACCATTATTTTATGCATGAGATACTTTAGACATTATTATTTGAGTGATGGAACAGAAAAAGTGGTGTTCCATAGGTATGTAATGTCACGATACTCTTTTAATATATAGTTCAGATTAGAGTCTTATTCAATACACATGATATACTAAATAACATCAAGAAATTATATGCTACTAGTATTGTTGGTCATTGAAATATAGCTAGCCACATCTTTCACACTATATTACCTGAAAATAGAGAATCTCTTGAACTGTGACAGAAGAAGGGATACCTTCTGGCCACATTGGAATGACAATATAACCAGTAAATCTCTCCCGAGATCTGATCTTACTGACAATTTTCAGCGCCAACTCCATGGGAATCAAGTTATCAGCACCTGATCATAGAATGGATTATTAGAATTAGTAGAAAATGTAGTAATAAAATACTAACAAAAAAAATCACGACAAAAAACATTATCCACTGGATAGTTTTGAAGGTAAAACAATGATAAAAATGGATATTTCAAGTCATATAGATATTTTGGCTATACAATTACCTAATATCACATATTTATTAAGACAGTTTTTCATATCATCAGTGTTAGGCAGTTGCCCAAAATACAGGATGAGCAAAAGAGCATGGCTTGGGCAGGTTTAAAGTTTTGAGGAAAAACAACGATGGGAAATGAACATTTCTATGTTCAAGTGATATTGATAGTTTAGCCACACAATAACAGAACATATGAAGTTGCACGATAGACAAAAGACCACGAGCATGGTTTTGCAAACACTACAATATTGAGAAATAGTCTTAAGCTAAAAGTAACAAAACTTCTGTCACACTCTAATTATGAGCAATCAAAATTGTAAGCAAAATATCATCAATATTCTGTCAAAACCTGCTTCTTTGTAAGATGGCCAAGCAAATGATGATCCAATAAAGTATTGATTCTCGATATAAATAAAATGCCGGGCAGATCTAATGGCATGTATGTAAGTTGTTTGAATACTCTTGTCTATGACCAAATTTTTAGCACAAACAAGATTCTGCAATGAGTGGTTGACAAAAACTTAGTAGTGAGACAGGGAGAACCCAAGGTTCTGTAACATACATAGATCAACTCTATGCTGGTTAAATTCATCTTATAAAAGATTTAATCACCTGAATCATGGCTTCATATATATATCCTTAGAAAATCCTTTCAAAGAGCCTGAATCTATGGATCGAAAATCCTTTAATTACAAAAATTCCAATTTCCAATAATACAAGGAAAGTTTGAGCTTCGGAAACCAATAATACAAGGAAACAGAACTGAGTCAGAAATCGAAATCGAAAACAAAATCGGGGTTTGAAAATTAAAACAGGGTAGAATCAATTAAAATCGACTCAAAGTTTAATACCAAAACTGAATCTGAAGTTAAAATAGAGCAGAGTCGAGAAACATTTAAAACTCATCGTGACGTTCCGAATCAGATTCAAAACCGACCATGGACCCCACCGTGAAGCGTGACAACCACCAGAAAAGCGACGAGCTCGCGAACACTAACCATGGCAGATCCAATACCCTAATTATGGTAAATCAACAACATCAACAACAACTAGAAAAAAATAATCGAAATCGATAGAATGAGCCCTCACCAAAGATACATCCAACAGACAAGATATCAACTCCAGTAGAGTAAGTAGTAGATCCAAGCAAAACCTCAGGAGCTCTATACCAAAGAGTAACAATCTCATGCGTATAACTCTTAAGCGGAACAATAAAAGCCCTCCCGAGACCAAGATCATCCATCTTTAAAATCCCTTTTTGCTGATCAATAAGCAAATTCTGCGACTTCAAATCACGGTGAAGAACACTGAACAAGCGAACTCGGCAACGACCTAGGTTCGCTCCTTTTATAAAAATTATGAATGAATTTCTTCAGATCGGTATCGAGAAACTCGAAAACGAGATAGAGAATAGGCTTAAGAGTCGAATTAGTGTCGGATTTAGGGATTTTGTCGACGTGTTTAACGTTGAGGAGAGAATCCTAGGCCGGATTTAGGGACGATGTAGAGGACGATGTAGAGAGATTGAGAGAGCATTTGAAGGAGAGAAACTTCGCGGAGGGCGGTGGGGAGAACGCCTTCTTCGTCCATTTCGAGACAGGTTTTTTTTAGGGCGACGATTCTAGGTTGAAGTAAGCTGAAATGAAGTTTATTCTCGGATTTTTTGCGGTGATGATTTTGCAGGTTGCAGGCTCCGTTGTCGGCTGCGCTTGGAGAATGTAAGACAGATTAGGGTTTGTAAGGCAGAAGATTTGGAAAATGATATTCCAGTGATAATGACATTTTTATTATGTTTAGACTTTTCACATCGGTTTTAATCCAGATCTGATGTAAAGGCCCATTTTTTTTACATCAGTTTTAAATCCAGATCCGATGTGAAATCTTTTATAACAAAACTTTATATTATTTACGAAATTGTCACCTTATTATTTTTTCATTAATGAATTTTTCACACCGGGTGCAAATTCTGACCCGATGTGAAATCCTTTATAACAAAATTTCATATTATTTACGAAACTGCCACCGTGTTATTTTTCACGTCAGTGGAAACAAATGTCTGATGTAAAATCCTTAAATCAAATATTTTTCACTTCATATTGTTATGAAATCTGATGTAAAATCCTTTGACAAATATTTTTTACATCATATATCTTTAAATCTGATGTAAAATTATTTAACCAAATGTCTTATTTTTAGTAGTGTTCATAACTTTTGAACCGTAACTCCTTTTTTTGCCCGGTTCGAAGCGTTAAAAAGCTTATTCAATGCTCTTTATGAATATGACAAGATAACCTTGCTTGAATACCTGCAAAAAATGAGATAAAAACAATTAAAGTCAATGATATTTACACGATAACATAGTATATACACTATAACGTAAAGTAAACGTATTTACAAACAAAACAGGGTTTATTCGTACGATAATAACAAAAAGTATCGATAAGTGAAACAAAAATTATCTACAAAAATAGCTAAAATTTTCATTTATCAACAATCTTCTCAATAATCACAAATCTTCAAAGATGAGATTTGGATCCACATGTCGATGGAAAAAGAAGGAGGTAGAAGATGAAATAAATAATTTGTAAGCACTCAGCATATTCAAAACTCTTTTGAAAAAAATATGATAGCAAGTGAGTTGTGATTTTTCAAATCAATATTCGAAGTGTATTCTTCTAACTTTTTTTTGAAGGTTTTGAGAGAAAATGGTATTTATATGTGTTGGAGATCTAACACAAAAATGAGTGGAAATGGTGTATAATGTAACACCCCAGTTTTTGAATGGTTATTTTATGTGTTTATTTATGATTTAATTTAATTTTAATTTATTATGTGTGATAATTGCATTAATATGGGTGTTACATGTGTCTGACCTTGAGGTGGGAGTGTGGCGAGTGATTGGAGATTGGTTGAGTGGGCTAGAATTATTAGAGTCCATTTTTAATAATTAAATAATAGTATTTTAATAAAATTATTTAATTAAGACGGGAATATAGAAGGTTTGGGGCCAAAGTGTGAATTATGAGAAATAGAGGGGAGGAATGATAGAGGATGTTAGTAAGTGAAAGGTGAGTTTGTACTTTCAACTAGATTAACCCTAATGATATAAATTAGGAACATAACCTAAGTTTAGGAGTTTTTATCATTACATAGAAACTTTGGAAAAGAGAAAGAGGCTAGAGGCAAAGGAAGAACTTGGAGCTTTGGGTGAGAGGATGACATTCAATCCAGTTCAAATTCAAATCGCTTGCTAGGTATTGAGGTATGGGAAAATGGATTCAATAATGGGTATATGCTTAAGGGATAGAGTTGAGGACTCCTTAACCTCCAATAGGCCTGCATGATTATGCATGTTTTGTTGTGTTTGTATGTGAATTTGAAATTTGGTAATCAATTGGTGTTGTAATCCATTTTTCATGATGAAATTCATGTACATGTGTGTATTAGATTTTCTGTTTTGATGTGTTAATATGTTTTCACCATTGTTAGGTTTTGAGAGTTTTGGGATCATGATAAAAATAGGGAATAAATGATGATTATGATTGCTAATTGATAGATATAGGTTGTGTGATGTTAATATGTTGATTCTTTTTTATTTCCTGATCGATGTGAGTATCTGGAATGGAAAAGCAGAGTTCCAAGGATGACTCCATAACATAAAATGAAATTATCCATTTTGTAGGTCGATGGCGGGCATCATGGTCATGACGGGTGACCTGCCATGAGCCTTAAGTAGGCGTAAATACGGTTTTGGTCATAGCTTGAGTTTTGAAACTCAAATTAAGGCGTGACTTGAAGCATTGGAAAGCTAACGCACAAAGCTACATCATGGTAGTGCCTTGTGAGATGAATTGCCATGTTTGAATGATGTGTGAGTATATGTTATATCGAACGATTATAAGTTATGACAAGTATATGCTAATGTGAGAGTATGATGATTGATAGTTTATTCATAACCTTGAGATGATGAATTGTCACGTTGATTGTGTTAAATGGGTGAATTAACATGTAGTAATTGATGTTTGATCTAATTGGTTAATTTTCTGGACTGATTTGGGATGTTAGAGTAAAAAATTAGAGTTTTGTATTGAACTTCATGTAAGAAGACGAATTCTGCTATCTGCAGGCCGATGGCGATCGCCATCGTCATGGCGACTAGGTCGCCATGGGTCTTGATGTTGATGGGGGGCGCCATGCACCCAGAATGAGCGTAATGAGCTATGGTGCATGGAATTGAGTTCCGATTCCATTTTTTCTATTGTATGATGAATCGAGGTGTTGTTGGGTACTATTTGGTGTCTATGATTAATTATTGGTAGTGCTTAATTAATTTTAACATGATTAAATGATGAATTATTTTGTGTGGTGAAAATGGTGAATGTTATGGAAATATTTGTTGTGATGAAATGTTGTTGTATGTTGATATATTGCCTATCATTATGTATGTTGTTGGTATTATTGGTGTTGTGCACGGTCAGAAGAAGGGCCATGTGTGAATCTATTTAAGTGCATGTCGTTGTGTAATACATTCATGGTGTACAAACTTCGGGTCAATTTTAGTGTGCTGTGGTCCGGTGGTATGGATCGGGAGTGAGTAGCTAATTCGAATGAGGAATTAGTGAAGTGTTACCTATGGTGATGGTAACAAATTTTGGTGTGCTTTGGTCCTATGCTGGGGATTAGGAGTGAGTAGCCGGTTCTAGGTGGGAGCTGGTGAAGCGTTACATATGGTGATGGTAACGAATTTTGGTGTGCTCTAGTTCTATGGTGGGAATCGGGAGCGAGTAGCCAATTCCAGGTGGGAGCTGATGAAGAGTTACCTATGGTGCTGATAATGATTTGATGTGCTTTGGTCCTATGGCGGGGATCCGGAGTGAGGTGAACCTGAGTTATCATGAATGGTACCACATGCATATGCATCGAGATTCATAGTTGAGTCGCATTGCATAAATGAGTTGTATGTGTAATTATGATTGTGTATGGTGTTGTTTTGGGTGTGAGAATATTGTTGTAAAGTGACGTGGTGTGTTTTTTATTGAATGTGTAGATGTTTGTAATTCTATCTAGTAGTTTATGCTGTTTATATTATTTATGTGAATTCTCACCCCCTTTGCTTTGATGTTGTCCATCATGGACATCTTGCAGATACTATGATTAGGAGTTGTCATTGTGAGTGGAAGTTTAGCTTGTTGGAGTTTATTTCCACTTAGTTTTTCGTTGTTTACCTTAGTAGATTATGCTCTTATTATGTAACATCGAGGCTGGGAACACTTGTTTTAATTATTATGGATACTTTTTGTTATGATCTTGAGAAGCCAATGATTTCGTTTTATTTGGAGAACAAACATGTTATTTTGAAAAGTAATTTTTTAAATTGTTTTCGCTGCTATTTAAATAATTATTTAAGTTTTTCGCTGAGGTAACACTTAATTGCTGTATGATTCTTTTATATAAGTATCGGGGTTAGGGTGTTACAATAGTGGTATCAGAGCAGGTCGGTCAGTCCGCCTAGGTTTTGTAATGATGTTTGTTCCCTAGTCGCATTTCATATATATATGCATATTGATGTGAATGGGTGTGAGATTATGGTGATGTTGATTGTGTATTGAATGTGTATTATATTGTATGTTTCTCTACCAGCACATTCTTTACACCGTTCATATTGAAGTTGTTTCTCACCCTTTTGCTGAATGTTGTCCACCATGGACATCTTGCATATACTCAGGAGTAAAGTTGTTGTTGTATGTGAAAGGTTGCTTGTTGGAGCTATACTTAATTTTATTTGTCTTTTATTGCGCATTAGTGGTTTTAGTGCTCTGATCTTGTAACATCGAAAATGAGGCGTTTGTTATGTTTTGGGCTATTGTTGAATTTGGTGTTTTAAAGTTTAATATTTTATTTATGAAGTTTGATACTTTATTTTCTTGAAATGATTTTCCACTGCGTGTTGTCACATGTTTTGATGAGTTTTGGATGGTGATCGTTGGTGACACCATAAATAGTCAAATAAATCTTTTTATATAAGTTTTGGGGTTTAGAGTGTTACGATAAACTTCATTTTTATCAAACAAATAACATAACATCTTTCATTTTTCTTGAGATTATCAACTACATGTTTGGATAGTTGGTAAATTTCCGTTTCCAAGTCCTTAATTGATGCTACATTATTATTGTTGGTAGTTTCTTGAGTAAGTTTCATGGCTTTGAATTTATCTCACGTTAATTGTATGAACTTACTCAAGGTGCCATACATTTTTGAAGATTTCCTCGATTTGTGATGTTGTTGAGTTGTTGTTATGAATCATTTTATTATCTTTGTTAAACTCTCTATTGAGACTGATTCTAATATGTCAAGGTTATTGATGTTGACTTTTGTGCAATTTTTGAGATTGTCTATGTGATTGATTCTCGTACCATGATTGGTACGTCGACCTTGACTCAAACCGTGCCTCTAATTTTCTCTCCTTCTGAAACTCACGTGATTTCTCTATACAGGGAGTAATTATGCTCGAGAAGGAGTTGTTCCTTTAGTAATTGCCTTTGTAATTTGCTTCTTTGTCAAAGTATCCTTTAGAGTTACACTGAACATTCACATGACCACCACAATAGTAATCAGATATCATAGAATGATGTACATGTTTTACTAGATGTTTTCCCTGGTGGGACTTTGTTAGTTGTTTGGTTATAACCTCTAGTTGTGCTTGCATTTGTTCTTGTCTAGCAAACAGTGCATTTTGAGTATCAAATTCTCATCATCTTCTTCTAAAACTTATGTTCACCATTGCACAATAATGGTTATATACCATGTTCTCAATCAAATCTTTTACCTCCACTTTGGACTTAGTTCTCATGTTGCTTCCAATTGAGGCATTTAAGAAAAGTCTTGTATTTCCTCTAAGTCATTAAGTAAAATATTTTGTACATGTGTCAAATAATCAAGATTATATGATGACCATCTTTTTATCATAAGTTTATATTTCCCCACACATCGTGGATAGATTCAGTTTCTCCTTGCTCAAAACCAGTGAGATAGCCATCTTGTACATAAATTTGCTTATTAGATAGAATCTCTGTGAAAACAATCTTTCTAGCTCCACCCAAGTATTTCCGCAACTTATAAATATCAACATTATCATTAGAACAACATTGACACTTTCTACTACTTGAATTTACACATTAACCTATTTCGCAAACAAAAAAATTGCTTAGAGGATCTTCCATCAGTGATTCTAACTAATAAATCCTACATAAAAAATTTGTTATAATCAAACACTTTATGTGTAATCATCTACATTAAGTATTTATCATTCTACATGATAAAGTTTCTATGCAATCCTTCACTTTATATCTAAGTATTATTCTTATTACAATTAAAAAGACATTTTATTTATTAAAAGTAAAAGTAATAAAGTATAATTTTAAATTGTATTATTACAAGATTATAAATATTTAACTTTTTGAATAATTTATAATTAGAAAATTCAATGTAACTTTGCTAGAATTTTTTTTTTTAAATAAATAAAATTTCAAAATTCCCATATTCCCATATGATTCTAGAAGTTTCATGTGAATGAAATACATCTATAAATAAATATTAAGGAGATATGAGATTTTGGACTGATATATTTTTATTCTTCTTTTGCTCTCAACTTCCATTTAAATGTTACATGAAATTTAATTGTACCTAATAAACGAATTTGACATTTTCCACTCTAAATTTTCCCTTTCTTATTTATATTTTTAAAATCTCTCTCTCTCTCTCTCTCTCTCTCTCTCTCTCTCTCTCTCTCTCTCTCTCTCTCTCTCTCTCTCTCTCTCTCTCTCTCTCTCTCTCTCTCTCTCTCTCTCTCTCTCTCTCTCTCTCTCTCTCTCTCTCTCTCTCATGTTTTATGTCACGGTCAAATTATAGAATAAACAACTTTTTTTTCAATACATAACTCATTCAAAAGTGCAAACCACAAACAACCCTATGTTCGAGTAACACGTAAAAATTCAATTAAGAAAAGACAAAAGCGGAAGAGGTGTTACGACTTACAAATACTATAATTTACAAATTTTTCTTTGGGCTTCTTAATCATTGAGTTGGTGAAGGGTCAATAAGTTATCTCTGCCAAATGTTGATCTCCATTTAACCGATACCATGTATCTTCATTTTTCTACTTATTTTATTAAAGAATGAAAAAAGGTTGTAATACATGTGAAATGTTTTGATGCTCATCCCTTTATCTGGTTGCACTCATGAAACAATGGTGATTTTATTTTCTAAATCGTGTTTTATTTTCTAAATCATGTTTTATTTTCTAAGTTGTCATCATCTGTAGTGGTTTTATTTTCCAATAGTGGTTTTATCTCCAATAGTTTTCTAACAGAGATGCTTGACACTACCACACACCAAACAAGTTACAATAGTTGTTTTCCTCCAAGAATTACTTGTGACAGGAACATAAAGATAAATATGACAGGAAAAAAAGAACACTTGAACTATTTCATGAAACATAGGTTGTCTAAAATCATGAAGTTAATGTTCAAGAATTTTGGGAGTTAGCTAGGAATTAACTTGAAATTAACTGCGAATTAGCTACAAATTTTGAGTTTATGAATATAAAAAATAAAAAATGGAAGAAATTGTCACGTGTATTTACGTCAGTTTTTTTGCCACGCTGACACTGCCATGTGTATACCCAGCCATCAAAGAAATTTCACGTGGCATGCCACGTAAGCAGCCGTTAGTGGAATTTGGCGTTAGAGATCAATTGTTCAGACGAAAAATTTTGAATGGACAATTTTTTGAAGAAAAATTTTGAAGGGATTAAAACGAAATCTGCAATATTTAAAGGGACCGAAAAATTCATTATCCTTTTTTATTTATTCAGTTTTGGTTGCATTTATTCATATATTTATTTTTCAATGTTTCTAATTGTAGAATAAAAATTATGTCAATGAAACTAAATTGATAAATAAAAAATAATTTTAAACTTTATTGAATTACAATGCATATTTTAATATATACGTAATGCATCCTTTTAATACCAATTAATGTAAATAAAAATTTAATCAATAGAAAAGAAAAAGGATGTATTAGAATGATCTTTATTTTATTTTATTGTTTCTATTTAAATTGATTTTTCATTTTATTTATTTTACAGAAAAAAGCAATTTCAGTATCTTCTATTTCTTTCAATTTTCACATAAAAAATATGAACCAGTTATAAAATTAAAGATAAATTATGAAGAATCCCTTTTTGTTAGAAATTCTTGAATAAAGGTAAATTGATAGTTGCATGAAAGAGAGACCAACAGAGAATCAAATTAGGATTTATAGAATTATCACTTAATCGAAAAATTAGTAGTCTTAAGTTTTGCAAAACTTTAATGGCACTTTTATACTTTTTTATGTTCAAGTTGTCAGTTTCAAATACTACCACATCAATGAATATTTGTGTTTGCTAAGATAACTAACGAATTATTTTGATAAGCCTTATTCTACTAAGACCTTTTAGTCAGGTCCTTTATTTTTTTTTTCCAAGTTGTTCATTCAATTGTTGAGGCTTATGGTTATATTGCAAGACCATGATGTTATGTTAACCTTATTTAGAAGAGGCATAATTTATTGGATTATGTTCAATTAATTGTTGCTTTGGTTTTCAATATGAAGTATACATGAAAATAATATTTATTTTATACCACACAGTACATCATGACATCAAATTTACTTAATATATATTATAACAATATATAAAGGGATATAAGAATTTGGGGTGACCTATTTTTATTTCTATTATACCTTTTAAAAAAATTTATTTATTTAATTTTAATAAATAAAATATTTATAAATGATGCAGTTATTTAAAAGAGAATTTACTTGCATAACTACTAGAGTTAATTTTTCCAACTTTTTTCATAAACCGCAATGCATAATTCAAATACAAAATGATGCAAAGTGGATAAACACATTGTACTACAATTACTATTTATTTGAAAAAACTTAAACAACATATCACATGTTTTTCACACAAATAATTTAAGTAAAATCAAAATTAAACATAAAATTGTTTATATTTTCATGTGTGTGAGCAATTAAAGGGAATAACAAGTGTTGTCGAAGATTATTGAGTTTTGCATTTCTAATTGATTTGATATGGACAAAACAGAAAACGCAGAAGTTTTTATTAGAAATTAGGTGAAATACTCCATTGAAGTTTTTATTCAATCTATGCATGTAGTAATATTTATGAGAAATAATAGCATGCTGAGTGTCTGGAAATTCCAAACCATACATGTTGTTACATATTTTGTTTATTGAAATAAATTTTAAGCCTAACGATTGCATATTGTATAAAATTTTGTACTAACATTATACTATCATCTTATTTCTTTAAAAGGATAAATCTTCATATTTTTTTCAAAGCCTAAAAATATTGTCATCATTCCAAAATTCACATATTTTGAAGTTTGAAATATATGTAAAATACATAGAGGAAACACAAATTATGAATGAGACCGCTATTTTTGTTTTGTATCTCGTCTCTACTTTTTCAGTCTCTCACATTAATAAAACTAGAAACAATGGCTAATAGAGGGGAGGGCGAAGTTGATGGAGAATGGACTAAGGTTGCAGGCCAGAAAGCAACATGATCGAGTAGAAGATGGGACACAAAAGGTTTACCTAAGGATAAGATTTCTAATGAGTCATTGACAGTATTCTTTACGGGGTTCCCACAAAATAAGAGAAAAGGATCTTTATAGGTTGTTTGAAGAATATGGTGCGATCGACGAAGTAGTAATCCCACCAAAGAAGGACAAAAGGGGTTGACAGTATGTTTTTGTGCGTTTTTTCGAGGTAGGAGATGCTAGGAGTTTGGTTTTGAAAATGGAAAACTTGTTTATAGAGGGTAAGAAGCTGCATGCTAACCTTCCTAGATTTCAGAGGGAAGTTGAGAGAGTCTTCCCAGAGGTGAAAACATCCAAATCTTTTAGATCTAAGGCGGAAGACAAAAGGAACTCATCTAAGTCAGGTAGGGCAGAGTTTTATAACAACTTTAGAAAAGGTGGCAGATCTTTTGCTGATGTAAATAGATCAAGATAGAGACAAACAAAAAGCCAGAGGATACCAACATCTTGTTTTCGAAATATCTAAGGAAGACATGTCAAGGTTTGTAAATGCGTACTTGGGAAAGGTTCTGACTCCAGGTTCTACGTACAACATGCAGAGGATTTTTCAATATGAAGGTTATTTTTCTTTGAGGGTGACCCCTTTGAGAGAAAACCTTTGTTTCTTCGAAGAGGATAAAGAAGGTGAATTGGAAGCACTTATTGAGGGAGCTAAGGATTGGCTAGGTCAGTGGTTTTCTGATGTGAGCAAGTGGAAGGAAGGTGTGGTCGATATAGAGTGGTTGACATGGTTGGTGTTATGGCTTTCCTTGCCACGCATGGTCTATTCCTTTCTTTGAGTTCATTGCTTCAAAAGTTGGGAAGTTTTTCTGTTGTGAAGTTGGCTTACAAGACTTTTCGAAGTTTGATGTAGCTAGTTTCATGATTAGGACCTCTTGTGGTATGCTTATTAATGAGTTGTTCCAGATAAGTATTAATGGTATTTTGTACAGAATAAGAGTGGTGGAGGAGACTCTTGGCCCATCTACAAAAGTTGTCAAGAAAGAGGTTATTCAAGACTGTTCGGGATCGTAGTCGTCGTCCTCCATTGAAGGCTCTTGGTGGGAAGAGGAATCAGGGACATGCGGAGGCAGTGTAGCTGAAGTAGAGGAGGTTTTTCGAGATGATATTGTTGGTGTGACTTCTCACGAGGCTAATAAGGAAAAGGAGTCTTTTGTTACTTGTGCAGTTGACTCAAAAAAGGATGTTAATTCACAAAAGAAGCAAAAGGATTTGGAGAAGTCTATAGTAGTTGTGCCTGTCTTGATATCTGGAATTACAGGGTCTAGGGATGGGACTTCTGGTACTAGGGATAATGGAGTTTCTGCAAAGTCTAAGGAAGATGTGGGGCCTAATGAGGTCCTCGTGTCGAAGACCAATGAATTAGATCATTTCCAGGATTTAAGCGTCAATTTCAACGATTTGGTTAAAGCCCAAAAATCTAAGGCCCAAAAGAATGTGGTCAAGGTAGGTCAGAGAAAAAAGGCTTCTAAGAGAGGGGTATTGGATTTAGAGGGAAATCTGTTTGATAGCATTTCAGAATTTTCAGGGGCCCATTCCTTTTCTTCTGTTCAGGTTGAGGGCAGCCAAAGCCTGAAGGCTTTTCCTTCTTTGGGTGTAGAAACAAGATTATCGAAGAGTCAATCTAGGGAGCAGGTTGATCAGCTGTTATCCTCTTCTTCTCAGATGAAACCAAGTGGAGAGTGTTTGGAAAGGAGACAATTGGTGGCTAACGACAAGTTATTGACAGAGGGGGATGAAGAATCTCATTGCTTTTCTGTGACACACTCTGAGGTAAACCAAGGCAATCGTAGGTTTTGGAAGGAGATGGATTCAAAAATGTCTAAGAAAGTTTGGGATATTATCTCAGCTTTAGGTATTGCTGGCGAAGGTAGTCAAGAGAAGTACGTGGAACAAATCTCTTTGATGGAGGAAAGGGATAAATTAGGTAAGAGCAAGAGGGAGAAAAAAATGGTGGTTTATCAATGAATATGTTATCACTCAACTTGAGAGGAGAAGGCAGTGTGACTAAGAGGAAGAGGGTGACTCATATCATTCAATTGGGTAAAGTAGATGTTTGCTTTTTACAAGAAACTAAGTTGTCCAATTTAGATATTGGTACTATTTCTTCTTTCCGGGGTAATGATGATGTTGAATGGACTGAAGCGGGTTCGTTAGGGGCGGCGGGTGGTATGCTGATCTCATGGAGGAAAAAATTTCTAAAGCTCTTGTTTAGCTTTAAAGGTGTCGGGTATGTAGGTTTAAATGCTGAATGGAATGGGCTTGACCTTTTATTTGTTAGCGTATACTCTCCTTGCAGCCATGCCCTTAAGATGATGTTATGGAGAGAGTTAGTGGAGAAAAAGAAGAAGTTCAACAGAGGGGATTGGCTTATAAAAGGTGATTTCAACATGGTTTCTAGCCGTTATGGGAGAAAAGGAAAATGTTTCAATGGTAGAGTAGCAGTGACGGAGGGCTTTTGTAAATTCATAACAGATCTTAACTGCATTAATGTTCTAATTATTGGAGGACAATATACGTGGTTTAACAGTTCGGGTCGCAAATGAGTAGAATTGACAGGTTCTTATTGTCTGATGATTTAGAAAAAAAGTGGAATATCGTGTGCCAATTTGTTGGAATCAAAGACATCTCCGACCACTCTCCGATTTTGTTAAAGGCTTGTAAAAAGGATTGGGGACCGAAGCCTTTTAAGTTTAACAATTGCTGGCTTACTCATAAGGACTTTATGAATTTTGTTAAAGAAGTTTGGAAGTCATTTATGATAATGGGTAGAGGTGACTTCCTTTAAAAGAAAAGTTGAGGTTACTTAAGGGTCATTTGAAAAGATGGAACATGGATGTCTTTGGTTGGGTCGACCTTGTTAGTTCTTGTAGTTGGCTGGAATTTTGGTAAAACAATGTGGATGTCATGGTTGATGTTTCAACATGAGTTTCTAACATTCTGGTTGTGTCAAGTTGTAAATGGTAGCAGATTCTGTGCTGATGTCAAACCCGATGTTAAGACATCAGTTGATAAAACATCAGTCTGAGTTATTTTATTAGGGCTGTGTGTTTCTGTTATTGGAGAGATATTCTGCTGAAGAGAGTGAGAGATTATAGGTGAATATCTTGGTAAAGATATATTCAGTTGCAATCTAATTTGGAGCAGATCTTGTTGCTGTTTTTAAGGCTAAAAGATATGAAGATTTAATTGAAGATTTAATTGAAGATTTGATTGAAGATTTAATTGAAGATCTATTTAGTAGCAGAATCTTTTGCAGATTTGTAGCAGTTAATATGCTGAGATTTAAAGCCCAAATCCAGTTGGGAAAAAGGTTATAAATAGAAGCATTGTAACCTAGTTTAAGGGAAGCCAACCATCATGTAAATTTTAAGGGTTGAGTTTGTGAACCACTCTCTAGGAGGGTTGGTATGTGTGAACCACTCGGATTGTGAGATGGTCATTATTCTTAGAGGAAGCTGTTAAGCAACTCTAAGTATTGTTCTTAGTCATGAGGGTCATGTCTAGGTATTGTTATAGGAGTCTGTCTTCTATGTGTTTGGAGAGTTTTTAGAAATCAAGTTGTTGATGCAGTGACTGAGATGTTGACTGCTAGACATCATTGCGATGATTGGAAGTGAGATGGAGTCTCTTATCTAGGGAGGACTTAGATAGAAGGGTCATTGGGTAGTGATTAAGTTAGTGGATTGTCAACTGGTTTGTTGAGTCTGTAATTTGATACTGCTAATAGTGGACTTCCTTCCTGGCTTGGTATGCCCCCAGATGTAGGTTGTTAGACCGAACTGGGTGAACAAATTCTGTGTGTTGTTTACTGTTTTTTTTATTACTATTATTGCCTTGTTCATACAACAGATATTGATGTTGTGACATTGCACTTGACATCACATATCTGATACCAGAATTTCAATTGGTATCAGAGCAGGCATCCGGTCTGTTTCTGGATGAGATCTAGGGAAGATACTTTCTGGTTCATGAGCAAGGAAGATAGTGTATGGACTTGGTCAGTTCATAGAGATTTTTGTATGATCCCTTGAAGTGGAGGATGAACTGTTCATGACAGGGTGTGTATCAGACCTGTCTATTGTTATCAGGCTTGTAGCTTTGGTGGTGAGCTGCTGTGTGGTTTGACTTATTTTCAAACCTATGTTGACCTAGTGCACATGGAGTTTCGTGTTTGTACAAGAGCTATTATGTTTTACCTGAAGGTTGTAGAGGAGTTTTGTGGTGTGTGTTCCGCTGCATATATATATATATATATATATATATATATATATATTATGGAAAATTCCTGGTGGTTTTGGGTTAAGGCTGCAACATTCTGTTCTCCTCTGAAAATGTATCACATGGTGTGGTGATACTTGAGGATATCTTCAACTAGCTTGTTAGAGTTGCCAAAGATACTTGTGGTTCATCCCAAGTCCACTCCTAAAGGAACTTTTATATGAGCTTGTTGAAAAGAGATCTGAAGAAAGTTAAAAGCAATTTATTCTTGCCTCCAACCCTACAAGGTCAATCTATGGGCTGTGTTAAAGGATCTTTTGGTGTGTTTCTTGTGAAGAGAACTTATGTTCTACCAGATGTTGGAACATAAAACCAACAGATTATGCAGAATCTTGTTGGATAAAGGTATGGCATAACAGATGCTTGGGGGCTAAACTAATGTGTATTGATCACATCTGTTTGGAACCTACTCCTGGCTTGGAAGAGGAGGCATCTGGGTTATGTGTCTAAGAAGTTTCCTTCAAGAAACAGTCTTAGATTTGTATGTTGGTCAAGAGATGGTCAATATAGTGTCACTCATTGGATTAGTGTATTTCTGATCCAAGTGAGTAGGTGTTCATAGGCTGTTTGTTTTTGTGGAGGTCAAGCTCAAATGTCAAGGACATTTTCTCTGATATCTGAATGTTCCTTCTGATCAAAACAGCCGGTTGTTTGCAATCTTGTTTATGGCCATGGAGCAGATTCTTTTTGAAAGGAGTTATATGTGTGTACTAACCATATGATGAGCATTTCAAATTTGTGCAAGGAGAAGTTGGTTTTTTTTACCAAAGGATTATGGTTCCCTGGTATCTGCATGAGAAGTTTCCTCTAAAGCTGGAGTTCAGTTATGTGGTGTCCTCACATAATGGAACATCTTTTTGTAAGGATTGAAGGGCATCCTTGTAGGTTGAAGTGTTGGGAGAAGCATATTTGTCTATGCTGTTTGTGATGACCAGTCAATGGTTTCTCTCCTTTAGGTACAGAAGGATGGCATCCAACATCTCAAAGACAGACAGGAGGTCTGAACATTAAAAGTTTGAAGATTCTTGAGATGTAGAGTATGCTGGTTCCTGTTTGTGTGTATGTTCCGGGTTTGAAGGTTGATCAGCTACTGATGGTCAATCCTCTTGTGTCCCTTGCAAGAGATGTGTGTGGATTACTATGGTTGTTGTCTCCAAAGCCATAGTAGATGTTTAGTGTGATTTACTATGATTGCTGATGTCAGAACTGATGTTGAAACATCATTTCAGTTCTTTGCTCAGGGAGGAGTGAAAGGTCAAGACACTGACCTAACCTGGAATGCTTTTGTGGTGTGAATGGTTGTCATGATGGTTTATTTTGAAGAAGAATCAACAGATGCCTGTTGTGTGAGAAGGTTACCTTGACAGGAGTTGAGTAATTGTCTGCTTTTGATAAGGTTGTGCATTCAACTAATGACAAAATACATTGACGGGAGACTATGTATATGTCTGATGTAAAAGTGCAGGACTGTTGAAGTGTTGAGAATATACTTTTCTCTATGTGGCTGTTTATTTCCCTTCGTGGTGTGTTGGTGTGTGAGAACTCTGAGAAGCAATCATGATGGTTAAAAGTATCTTGAGATTATAACAATAAGATTGTGTATTCTATAATGTATTTAGAAGTGGCATTATTTGGTATAGTTATGGGGTAGTCTTGGACTACTTATTTTCTGAAGATTCAGATGTGGTAGGTTTGAAGTCTTTGGAGTTTCTGAGCAGGATGGAGGTTGTCTACTCAAACTTGATTGTTGAATCAAGTCTATGAGAGCATGGAAACCTGTTTCTGCAAAGGGATGAGGTTCTTCTAAGTGGCAGAAGGAAGAGCTGAATTCAACAGTTGGATATCATAATGTTTTGATATCTAGCTTAACATCAGAAGTCTCAGCTGGTGATGTGGCACATCAGCTTAAGATAGAGGTGATCTATAGTAATGGAAGTTATGGATGCTTCAAAAAGATCTATCTTATACAGTTTGCAGGAGCTGTGGTTTGAGAAGATGTTACATGACTAAGAGGCTTGCTGAATCCAAGATGTCTTACTTTGGAGCAAGTAGTTCATATGACTTAAAGATCTGGTTTCTTAGGTGGATCAGGATATCTTGTGGGAGTTCCGAAGAAGATTGAGATCAATCAAAAGGTGGAATTTGGTTGGTTTTATTGTGTGCATTCAAGCAGGATGCTTGAAACTGATTGTTCTTGTGCAGAAGAGTATTTAGTTGAAAATGTAAGGAGGTTCTAATTCTCTTGGAGCTTTTGGCAGAAGTTCTAGGTTGAGGATGGAAGTATACCTTCTTTTGGTGGATGAGAGTTTAGTCCTCTCTGGCTTTCTGAAGCTCTCTTTGTTCAAGCTGGTGACGCAGTGTTCAGTAGTGGAGCATATCTAGAACCATGGTGTGTCAAGAATGTCCTAATAGATGTTAGAACATTTTTTTGGGTTGGATATCCTTGGTAAATGATGATTTTGTTCTGGTTCTGGAGTTTGGTGCATACATTATGCCTAAGGAGCGTCTACATAGTCATACGGGAGAATGATGAAGTAGAAGGTCTGCCTTGGATGGATAATGTAGAGAAGACTGAAGTAGATTAGGTATTGATTGATTGGAAGTCTGAAGATGAAGAGTATGATAGGGAATGACTGCCTTTGGAGAAAGGGACAATGGTACCAAAATGCATGTGCTCAGCAAGTGTGCTCAAATGCTCATCTTCATCTAGAGCATTAATTAACCATGACTGGGGGAGTACTTGTCTATGGATTTTGCTGTAAAGGTACATATATTGTGAAGATTGCATGCTGATCAAGATTGTGAAGATTGGTTGAATCTTATGAGGATATAATGTCAGATAACATGTTATGACATTAGGCTGTTGGATGACATGTTGGTATGGACATGAATGGTTCTAGCCATGTGAAGCTAATTGTTTGAATCATATGCGCACATGCTTCTGAGGAGAAGTCTGAAGGACAAATTTAGGTGTGTATGGAAGAATTTATTGTTCTCCGCAGATTTTGGAAGAGCTTTGTGAGGGCCCTTGTTGATGGGAGATGTCACACTTGTCTTGGTGTGTGAGTTCAGTGGAAGGCATTATGTGTGTATGATTGTGTGAAGCATTCCTGACTGAATGGATGAAGACTGTGTCTGGTTTTTCCAAATGTTATGATCAAGGAGTTCATTATGATCATTCCTGTGGATATTACAGAGAGAAGTTGATCAGCTTGGCAAGGTGTGAGTTTTGGAGCATGAGAAGATAACAAACCAAGAGGGAATCATGTGAATTCTGGTATTTGGATTATTTGAGGATTAAGCATTAAGTGAATGCGTTCAACAGGTGTGTTGAACAAAGGGTGCGCTCTTGAAGACATGAAGATGAGTCTTATGTTTTCCATTCATTTAAGGTGTTCTTCTTGCAAAGGAGCACTGGTTATCTTAGATAGGGAGAATTGATCTTTTGTTGAAGAAGTTGTTTATCCAGATTGTAATGTCAGACAAGATTTCGTGACATTGTGTTACTGGTGAAGTTCATGGTGTTCTTGACAGTTTAGACCTGGTTCTATAGATTTGTGGGTCAATGGATTGAATCAGAAGTATATATTTACACCAATGTTTGTCAATTTTTGGACATAAAAGGGGAGAGAATGTATAGTAGTAGCTACTGAGTCTGGATTTTGTTCTAAGTATATTGGTTGGATGATTCAGAGGTTGATTTTGGAATTTTTTTTGCTTGCTGCTATGTTCAGAGTTTGTCAAATTGTGGCTAAAAAGGGGGAGAGTTAGCCCATGTGTTGCCTAGTTTTGTTGGTATAGGCTTGAGGGGGAGTAATATGTTTGAACAGCTGGTATGATGGTTCTTGCTTTGAGGGGGAATTTGTTTTGTGCTGAGTTAATAGTTGTTGCAGCTGGTTGGTATTGTTGTAGGTTGTGCTGTGAATGTTAGTAAGTGTTTTTCTGCTGCAAGCTGAAAGTATTTTAGCCAAAATTAGCCAAAGGGGGAGATTGTTAGTTCTTCTAGTTGGCTGGAATTTTGGTAAAACAATGTGGATGTCATGGTTGATGTTTCAACATGAGTTTCTAACATTCTGGTTGTGTTAAGTTGTAAATGGTTACAGATTCTGTGCTGATGTCAAACCCGATGTTAAGACATCAGTTGATAAAACATCAGTCTGAGTTGCTTTATTAGGGCTGTGTGTTTCTGTTATTGGAGAGATATTCTGCTGAAGAGAGTGAGAGATTATAGGCGAATATCTTGGTAAAGATATATTTAGTTGCAATCTGATTTGGAGCAGATCTTGTTGCTGTTTTTAAGGCTAAAAGATATGAAGATTTAATTAAAGATTTGATTGAAGATTTAATTGAAGATCTATTTAGTAGTAGAATCTTCTGCAGATTTGTAGCAGTTAATATGCTGAGATTTAAAGCCCAAATCCAGTTGGGAAAAAGGTTATAAATAGAAGCATTGTAACCTAGTTTAAAGGAAGCCAGCCATCATGTAAATTCTAAGGGCTGAGTTTGTGAACCACTCTCTAGGAGGGTTGGTATGTGTGAACCACTCGGATTGTGAGATGGTCATTATTCTTAGAGGAAGCTGTTAATCAACTCTAAGTATTGTTCTTAGTCATGAGGGTCATGTCTAGGTATTGTTATAGGAGTGTGTCTTCTATGTGTTTGGAGAGTTTTTGGAAATCAAGTTGTTGATGCAGTGACTGAGATGTTGACTGCTAGACATCATTGCGATGATTGGAAGTGAGATGGAGTCTCTTATCTAGGGAGGACTTAGATAGAAGGGTCATTGGGTAGTGATTAAGTTAGTGGATTGTCAACTGGTTTGTTGAGTCTGTAATTTGATACTGCTAATAGTGAACTTCCTTCCTGGCTTGGTATGCCCCCAGATGTAGGTTGTTAGACCGAACTGGGTGAACAAATTCTGTGTGTTGTTTACTGTTTTTTTATTACAATTATTGCCTTGTTCATACAACAGATATTGATGTTGTGACATCGCACTTGACATCACATATCTGATACCAGAATTTCAGACCTGAAGGTTGATCATGCGGTTCTGGCTTTGAACGACTTAGATATTGAAGCTGCCATTTCAGTAGGTTCAAATTATGTTGAGTTGGCTGAGAAAAGGGCTACTGCATCAAACAATGTGTGGAATAGTTTATGTCTGAAAGTGTCTTTGCTGCGTCAGAAATCTCGTGCTCTTTGGTTAAAGGATGGCGATAGCAACTCACATTTTTTCCACGGGGTTATAGAAGCTAGGTTTAGAAGGAATTTTATATCGTATGTTGATACTGAAAAAGGTAGAAAGGAATATGTCTTCGAAGTAAAAAATGAGGTTAATAGGGTTTTCAATGCAAATTTTAAAGAATATGATATTTCTAGGCATGTCATAGAGGGTGTTGCTTTGGGGAGTTTGTCAAAGTCTGATAGTTGTGCTCTTGAAGATCTGTTCTCTGAAGCTGAAATCAAGGAAGTGGTTTGGAACTGCGAAGGCTTTAAAAGTCTAGGTCCCGATGGTTTCTCGTTTAGTTTCTTACAGAACTTCTGGGATTTAGTTAAGGAAGATGTAGTGAGGTTTGTCACCGATTTTCACGTAAAACCTTCTTTAGCCAAGGATGCAAAGGCTTCTTTCTTGATGCTTGTTCCTAAAGTGGTCAATCCTCTTCATCTGGGAAATTACAGACCTATATGTCTGGTTAGTTTATTTCAGAAAATTATCTCGAAGGTGTTAGCTAATTGATTGAAGAAAGTAATTGGTTGTCTAGTTTCTAAGGATCAAACTGCTTTTGTTGAAGGAAGAAGTATGTTAGACGACATGATGGTTATCAATGAGATCATAGACTTTGTGAAACATTATAAGAAATAGTGTTTCGTTATGAAGATGGACTTCAAAAGGGATTACGATTGTGTCAGTTGTGATTTCTTAAGATACTTGTTACGTAAGATGAATTTTGGATATAAATGACAGCAATGGATGGAGGCTCTTGAATTCAAGGGAACTATGTCAGTCCTCGTTAATGGTAGTGCTTCTAAAGATTTTTAGGTTAGCAAAGAACTCAGGCAAGGAGACCCTCTGTCTTCCTTTCTGTTCATCCTTGTAATGGAAGGTTTGAACGGTCTTATGAACAAGGCGGAGGAAGCTTTTCTCTTCAAAGTTTTCAAAGTGTGTGAAGGGGTTTGTCACAGTATCTTGCAGTTTGTGGATGATACCATCTTTGTAGGTGAAGGTAGTTGGAACAATTTATGGTGTTTTAAGGCATTGCTTAGAGGTTTCAGATTGGTCTCAGGCCTCAAAGTTAACTTCTATAAGAGTAGTATATTTGGTGTTAATGTGAAGTCAGGCTTCATGGATGCAGCAACATCGTTCCTTCATTTCAAAGAAAGTTAGTTACCTTTCAAGTTCTTAGGGATTATGGTTGGGGACAGTCCTCAGAAAAGATCAATGTAGAACTAGGTTATTGAAGGGATGAGGAGAAAGCTGGCTATATGGAAAGGAAAGAACTTGTCAACCGTGGGAAGAGCGACTTTAATCAACTCCGTACTGAACGCAATCCCCACTTTTACTTTGTCCTTCTATAAGGCACCAGTGCTTGTAATTAAAGAGGTCATCAAAATCCAGTCGAATTTTTTGTGGGGAAGTTGTTCTTCTAAAAAAGCTAATCCATTAGTTAAGTTGGGAGAATATATGTCTTCCGAAAGAATTCGGCGGTCTTGGGATTAAGGATGTATCTTTGTTTAATAAGTCATTGCTGTTAAAGTGGAAATGGAGATGTATTTCAGATACGGAAGTTGTGTAGGCAGGCATCCTTAAGTTCAGGTATAATAGACAGTTCAACAATCTTGGAAGTGCTATTTTGTGCTACGATGGAAACGTGATTTGAAAATCAAATTCAATATGGTGGCGCGACTTACTGACAGTTGGGCTTGACAAAACCAACCATTCTAATGTTTTTTCAAATGCTGTTAGAGGTTCTTTAGGAGATGGAAGATGTCTATAGTTCTGGCATTGCCATTGACTGGGTTATATTCCATTTAAGGATGCTTTCCCAAACTTGTTCTATTCATTTCCAATTCA
Source organism: Lathyrus tuberosus (assembly GCA_022829125.1). Classification (NCBI taxonomy): domain Eukaryota; kingdom Viridiplantae; phylum Streptophyta; class Magnoliopsida; order Fabales; family Fabaceae; genus Lathyrus; species Lathyrus tuberosus. Next base: position 16,821,590 of record JALAZF010000012.1, on the reverse strand, counting down.
GAAAGGTTGTGTGGAAGATTTGGGTTATACTGCTTATTCTGAGTGGCGGTGGCTTTGTACTGTTCTGTCTTTCATTGCAGGTTCGTTTGAGAGCTCGGAGCTGTTGGAGCTTGAAAAACGGCTGTCTCATTTACACTTAGATCCAGGCAAAGATGGCAGGTTGTCTTGGAACGATGGGGATAAGGGCGTATTTTCGGTCATATGCTGCTATGATTTGTTATTGCAGAGTAATACGCTACACCCCTTAGATAGTGACATGGCTGAAGCCTTGAAGATGTTGTGGAATTCCAAAATTTCATCGAGATTGCAGATTTTCCTATGGAGGGTCTTCTAGGATAGAATCGCAACGACACAGCAGATGTCTAAGAGGGGAGTCATCTTTGATAGTTCAGGTATGTTATGCGGCGGTTGTGGCTTTTCTATAGAAACTTCTTCTCACCTTTTCTTCGAATGTGAGTTTGCTGCTAAAGTTTAGAGTGGAGTAGAGTTGTGGTTGGGCATAGAAGTGGATAGGAGTTCTAATAGAGTTGTTTTCTTTAATTGTTTTGAGAGTTCTTTAAGGAAGTTGTTTCGGAGAAATATTGGTTTTATTATTTGTGCTCAAGCTGTTTGGAGTATATGAAGAAGTCGTAACAACAATGTTTTTAGTAATACTCCTTTTAGTGTATTAGAGGTCTTGAATAATATTAATTTTTTGTCTTGGAGCTGGTTGAGTGCTATGTAATACCCCATAATTTTGCGAACGTTTTGGATAATATTATTATGATCAACTGGGTTCCGGTGTACTCTGAGCAATTATTGGATAAAATAATTAGAGTAAACTGACGAACTCGGAATTGATTAGATTAATATTATTTAACTTGGAGTTTTATTCAATTGGTGCATTTGAGATAATTTGGACAATTAGTAGTATTATTAATTAATATTTCTCTATATCTCTTTTTCCTTTCCATTATTTGAAGTGGGTAACTTTTGAGAGAGAAAGGGAAGAGAAGGAAAAAGGAAGGAAAATGAAGGAAAAGGAGAGGAAAATTCTCAAGAGCTCAACAGATTGAATCATCAACCCATCTCCAATCTTTTCATCTCAGCTTCATCATCCTCATCTTGTAATCCAGGTGGGTTCTAGTTAGATGCTTTAGAGTAGAGTTTTATTGAGTTTAGAGATAGTTTTGATATTGTGAGAAATGAGAAATTTTGCACTAAAATCATGTTTTAATGTTCCTTATGATTGATACATGTTAGATATGTGTTGTTGTGTATCCAATTGGTATGTTTCTGGTGTTTAGAAGTGAATTGGAAGGGAAAATGGATCATTTTCGCAGAACCCATTATGCAGGAAAAATTCTGATTTTCACGCTGCCCATACGCGTATCACTCAAGGCAATACGCGTATTGGTTAAGGCAATACGCGTATGGCCATGAAGAAATGTGGGCAATATGCGTATGGAGTTCCATTTTCTCGGCCATCTGCCCATTTGCGTATTGGTACGCGTAAGGTTTTGGGCAATACGCGTATGAGGTAGGGTAGTACGCGTATTGGAGTTTTAAATGGAATTTTTAAGGGAAAAATAGCCTCTGCCCATACGCGTATTACTTTGGGCAATACGCGTATGGTTGGGCGAGCCAGCTGGGCAGTACGCGTATGTCACAAGGCAATACGCGTACGGTCAGTGAGAGTGCAAAATTGTGTTTTTCGCGATACCTTTTCTCGTTTTTTTCATAACTCGTATTCCGATCATCCGTTTTTAACATTCTTGATATCGTTGGAAAGCTAATAGAATGTACTTTCTTATTAAAATGGTTTGAGATTGTAGGCCAATTTAATTATGTCGGGAATTTGGAATAGTGTCGTTTTGTCGACTTTTACCGTTTAATGGTGAGTAATTGTTGTTGAATATGCATGTTAAAATATGAAACAGGTAGAGTGAGGAAACCTTAGTGCAATAGAATGACTTAGAGAATCGTGCGGTAATGCTTACATCGATACTAGAAGAGTATCTTTTTTAAGTAGTTGTTAGTGGAGGATCGTATTCCTCCGGTTTGTTGTGTGTGTGTGTGTGTCTTAATAAATACCGTGACCCGTGCTGAAGTGCTCCTTGTGTGGGCTGGGCGGGGAGAAGTATTTATTAAGTAAGTAACCGTGACCCGTGCTGAAGTGCTCCTTGTGTGGGCTGGGCAGGGAGAAGTTACTTAGTGGTTGATACCGTGACCCGTGCTGAAGTGCTCCTTGTGTGGGTTGGGCGGGGAGAAGTGCCAACTGTAGATAACCGTGACCCGCGTTGTATTTTCCTTGTATGGCTGGTCGGGGAGAAGTTATCTACGTTAAGAATCAATGACCCGCGTTGTATTTTCCTTGTATGGCTGGCCTGGGAGAAGATTCTTAACTTGTATGTCGTTTGTGTTTTGCACGATTGTCTCTCTAGTCAGAATGTTTGAACTCAAAGTCTAGTTCCATTTTTCCCGACTTGAGTTAGGTTTTGGTTAGAACCTTGTAAAGCCGAGAGAATCCATAAGATAGAGAACTCACTGAGATTTGATGTATCTCACCCCACTGTTGTTGTTTACATCACAGGTTCTGCATGTTCAGGGAAGGGTAAGGACAAGGTTGTTTGACTTTCCTTACGGATCGTAGCTTTTGTGTGGCAAGGCTTCCGTTGTGAAGATTTTTGAGATCATTATCTGATCTAGTTCTTAGTATTTGTCCTTGGAACATCTTGTAGATATACTATGCCGTAGTTTTTTGTATTTAGGCTTTTTGGGCATGTATATGTATAATGTGTTTACTAGGAACTTATTGTATATTTTAGTACCAAAGGTGGTATTCATGTATAATATATGCTTTGATGTATGTATATATATATATGGGTGTTACAGTTGGTATCAGAGCAGGTCGTATCCTCGACCTAGCCATGAAATAGAATAAGTTTTCTTTCCGTTTCATATGCGTGGTGTCGCCTTTGGTCTTATGTGTTATATTTATGGTATTAAGCCTGATCAACTTAATCCTATCTGTATGACATCTAGAAACATGGATGATAGGCACAGAAACAACCGTGGTAGGCCCCAAACTACTCAAGCTGGGATAAATCCGCCGGCCGACGATGGGAATGCTCCTCTGTATCAGTTTATGCAACAGATGCAGCAACAACAGAATCAGTTTATGCGGAAAATGGTTCAACAATTCAATGAGGGTCTGCATCCTCAGGTGGTTGTTCCAAAAGTGATTGGTGGGACTTTTCGGGATTTCTCCCGCATGAATCCTTCGGAATTTCATGGCGGATTAGATCCTATAAAGGCTCACGAATGGATTTCAGGTATGGAAAGGATTTTCTTGATAGTGCCTTGTACCGAGGAGAATAAAGTGGTTTTTGCTTCGCATTCCTTGAAGAGTCCTGCCATGAGATGGTGGGAGAGTGCATCGCTCTTATGACTATTCAGGGCGTGCCAAAGGTATGGGAACAATTCAAGGTAACTTTTATGGAGAAATATTTTCCTAGCTCCTTGCGGACTCATAAAGAGTTTGAATTTCAACAGTTAAGACAGGGAAATATATCTGTGGCCAGTTATGCTGAAAAGTTTGAGAATATGGCTGCTTATTCTAGGTAGGCTATGTATGCTCCGGATGAACGGTGGAAAATAGATCAGTTTCTTTTTGGATTAAAAGCGGAAATATCTCATAGTGTCTCTCAGAGGGAATTTACTACTTATACAGAAGTTCTAAGACAATATTATGCGGCGGAGCATAGTTTGATGAAAGTGCAAGCTGAAAGTGTTGCAAGTAGGGTAAGTCAGGGTGATCGTGGAAGAGCAAGTCAACAGTTTGGGCCAAGATCACCAGCTTTCAAGGGAAAGCAAGTTGCTAGACCTAATGCTATTCCTCTGTGTAAAGTGTGCAACAAACGTCATTTTGGGAAGTGTACCGATGAGAATTTTAGGTGTTATAATTGTAATGGTTTGGGTCATATGGCTAGAGATTGTACTCAGAATAAAATCCAAGGGCAAGGACGGAAAACCGGGAGGGTGTATACCTTAGATGCTAGGAAGACAAAGAATGATAACTCCTTGATTGCGGGTACGTGTTTCGTAAATGGACATCCTTGTTTTGTTTTATTTGATTGTGGGGCAACGCATTCTTTTGTGTCAACACGATGTGCGAAGCAACTTGGGTTGCAAGCTGTTCCTTTATTTCCTCATATGGTGGTCACTACCGCCATGGATGAAATGGTTGAGACACTATAGATGTGTGAAAATTGTGTTTTGTCGATGAATGATAGAGTTTTCCATATCGACCTTATCTGTTTACCGCTTAAGAAAGTTGATGTCATTTTGGGAATGGATTGGCTTTCTGCTAATTCAGTGTTTATTGGGTGTGAGGAAAAGCTAATCATTATTCCATCCGATGAGGCTACTCCAAGGGATGTGTTAACGACTATTTTGGAAGGTACGGTTGGAATGATGAATTTCTTGTATGAAAAGGAGAAGTCTATTCTGTTGGTTCTTACTAAGGAGGAGAGTAGCAACCTTCAAGTTTTGAGTATTCTGGTAGTTTGTGAGTTTTCGGAAGTTTTTCCCGAGGATGTCACTTCTCTTCCTCTGGAGAGGGAAGTGGAATTCTCTATTGACCTAATACCGGGAACGGCTCCAATATCCGTTTCTCCGTATCGGATGGCACCACTTGAACTAAGATAACTAAAGGATCAATTGGAAGAATTGATGGCTAAGCATTTTGTTCGACCAAGTGTTTTGCCCTGGGGAGCTCCAGTGTTATTGGTAAAGGAAAAGGATGGTGGAATGCGATTGTGTATTGATTACCTTCAGTTGAATAAGGTCACCATCAAGAATAAATACCCATTACCAAGGATAGACGATCTGTTAGATCAATTGAAAGGAGCCTTTGTGTTCTCGAAGATTGATTTATGGTCGGTTATCATCAGATTCGTGTGAAGAGTTCAGATGTACCAAAGACTGCGTTTAGAACCCGTTATGGTCATTATGAGTTTTTGGTGATGCCTTTCGGTGTGACGAATGCTCCGGCAGTTTTCATGGATTATATGAACCGGATATTTCAACCTTACCTGGACCAATTTGTGGTGATTTTTATTGATGACATTCTTATATATTCTCGTGATCCTCAAGAGCACGGAGAACACCTAAGAATCGTTTTATCCATCTTACACGAGAAGCAACTTTTTACTAAGTTAAGTAAGTGTGAGTTTTGGATGTCTGGGGTTAATTTTCTTGGCCATGTCATATCTCAGGGAGGTGTAGCGGTTGACCCATCAAAAGTTGAAGCGGTGATTAATTGGGAAAGACCGAAGAATGCTTCTAAGGTTAGAAGTTTCTTGGGATTGGCAGGGTATTACAGAAGGTTTATCAAAGGTTTTTCGCAACTGGCTTTACCAATGACGAGACTTACTCGAAAGGATTGTTCGTACGAGTGGGATTCGGCTTGTGAAAGAAGTTTTATGAGTTTGAAAGAAAGATTGACGACCGCTCCTATTTTGGTTATTCTGGATCCTAGCAAGTCGTATGAAGTATATTGTGATGCATCGAAGATGGGATTAGGAGGTGTGTTAATGTAAGATGGACATGTTGTGGCTTATGCTTCTCGACAGTTGAAAGTCCATGAAGAGAACTATCCAACGCATGATTTAGAATTGGCGGCAGTTGTATTTACTTTGAAAGTGTGGCGTCACTATTTGTATGGTGTACGTTTTAAGATGTTTAGCGACTACAAGAGCTTAAAGTACCTCTTTGATCAGAAAGAGTTGAACATGCGTCAAAGGAGGTGGATTGAGTATTTGAAAGATTATGACTTGGAGCTAAAATACCATTCGGGTAAAGCCAATAAAGTGGCGGATGCATTGAGTCAGAAGGTGTTGCATAATGCCGAGTTGATGATGTTAGAGTATACTTTATTGGAAAAATTTCGAGATCTAAATCTTCAATTTGTTTGGACTCCTAATGGGGTGATGATGGGAAATTTGAATATCCATTCTACTCTTAAGGAAGAAATCCAACAAGAACAAGGATTAGATGAGAAGTTACAAGAAGTGTTAGTACAACCGAGTTTTGTGCGAGCTACCGACGGAATTATTTTGTTTAACCAAAGGATTTGTGTTTCGGATAACATGGAGTTAAAAAGAAGGATTTTGGAAGAAGCGCATAAAGGTGCTTTTACTATACATCCGGGGTCTTCAAAGATGTATCAAGATTTAAAGAGAGACTATTGGTGGTCCGGGATGAAAAAGGATATTGCGGTGTATGTGTCGGAATGTGCGGTATGCCAACAAGTAAAGATTGAGCACCAAAGACCGGGTGGCTTGTTGCAACCTTTAGAAATTCCGGTGTGGAAATGGAATAGTATTTCTATGGACTTCGCCGTTGGACTACCCCGTACTCAGGGTGGTTATGATTCTATTTGGGTAATTATGGATCGGTTAACGAAATCCGCGCATTTCTTAGCTGTGAAGACTACATACAAGGCGAGTCATCTCGCAAGGTTGTTCATTTCGGAGATAGTGAGATTGCATGGTATTCCCACTAGTATCGTTTCGGATAGAGATCCAAAGTTTACTTCCAGATTCTGGAGAGCTTTTCAGCAAGCTATGGGAACGAAGTTGTGTTTGAGTACGTCGAATCATCTGCAAACGGATGGTTAGACGGAACGGACAATACAAACCATGTAGGATATGTTGAGAGCTTGCGTACTTGAAAGTGGAGGAAATTGGATAGAACTTTTGCCGTTGATCGAATTCTCTTATAATAACAGTTATCATGCGAGTATTGGTATCACACCTTATGAGGCATTATATGGGAGGAAGTATAGGACACCTTTGTGTTGGGCAGAAGTTGGTGATGATAGGATGTTGGGACCCGAGATTGTTCACGAAACTACGGAGAAGATTAGGATGATCCGTGATAAGGTCAAACAAGCACAAGATCGTCAGAAGAGTTATGCGGATAACCGCAGAAGACCTTTAGAATTTGAAGAAGGCAATCACGTGTTTTTGAAATTTACTCCGCGATTGCGCTTGGAAGGACCGTTTTGGTCGTGGAAATTAAGTCCGAGATACGTGGGACCGTATCATATTTTGGAAAGAATTGGTGAAGTATCTTACAGATTGGCCTTACCGCCTTCTCTATCAGAGATGCACGACGTATTTCATGTGTCTCAGCTTCGAAAATTTGTCCCAGATCCTCTTCAGCCAGTTTTACCAGATACAATTGAAATAGAAGCAGACTTAACTTTTGAGCCTCAACCGAGTCGTATTGTGGGAAGAGAAACGAAGGTGTTAAGGAATAAAGACATTCCTCTTGTGAAGGTGCAATGGGATGTGACGTATCCGGGTGATGCTACTTGGGAGCTAGAATCGGAGATGCGGGATGCTTACCCTCATCTGTTCAGGTAATCTTTTAAACTCGAGAATGAATTTCTATTTAAGGGGGGGAGGATGTAATACCCCATAATTTTGCGAACATTTTGGATAATATTATTATGATCAACTGGGTTCCGGTGTACTCTGAGCAATTATTGGATAAAATAATTAGAGTAAACTGACGAACTCAGAATTGATTAGATTAATATTATTTAACTTGGAGTTTTATTAAATTGGTGCATTTGAGATAATTTGGACAATTAGTAGTATTATTAATTAATATTTCTCTATATCTCTTTTTCCTTTCCATTATTTGAAGTGGGTAACTTTTGAGAGAGAAAGGGAAGAGAAGGAAAAGGAAGGAAAAGGAGAGGAAAATTCTCAAGAGCTCAAGAGATTGAATCATGAATCTATCTCCAATCTTTTCATCTCAGCTTCATCATCCTCATCATGTAATCCAGGTGGGTTCTAGTTAGATGCTTTAGAGTAGAGTTTTATTGAGTTTAGAGATAGTTTTGATATTGTGATAAATGAGAAATTTTGCACTAAAATCATGTTTTAATGTTCCTTATGATTGATACATGTTAGATATGTGTTGTTGAGTATCCAATTGGTATTTTTCTGGTGTTTAGAAGTGAATTGGAAGGGAAAATGGATCATTTTCGCAGAACCCATTATGCAGGAAAAATTCTGATTTTCACGCTGCCCATACGCGTATCACTCAAGGCAATACGCGTATTTGTTAAGGCAATACACGTATGGCTATGAAGAAATGTGGGCAATACGCGTACGAAGTTCCATTTTCTCGGTCATCTGCCCATTTGCGTATTGGTACGCGTAAGGTTTTGGGCAATACGCGTATGAGGTAGGGTAGTACGCGTATTGGAGTTTTAAATGGAATTTTTAAGGGAAAAACAGCCTCTGCCCATACGCGTATCACTTTGGGCAATACACGTATGGCTGGGCGAGCCAGCTGGGCAGTACGCGTATGGCACAAGGCAATACGCGTACGGCCAGTGAGAGTGCTGAATTGTGTTTTTCGCGATACCTTTTCTCGTTATTTTCCATAACTCGTATTCCGATCATCCGTTTTAACATTCTTGATATCGTTGGAGAGCTAATAGAATGTACTTTCTTATTAAAATGGTTTGAGATTGTTGGCCAATTTAATTATGTCAGGAATTTGGAATAGTGTCATTTTGTCGACTTTTACCGTTTAATGGTGAGTAATTGTTGTTGAATATGCATGTTAAAATATGAAACAGGTAGAGTGAGGAAACCTTAGTGCAATAGAATGATTAGAGAATCGTGCGGCAATGCTTACATCGATACTAGAAGAGTATCTTTGTTAAGTAGTTATTAGTGGAGGATCGTATTCCTCCGGTTTGTTGTGTGTGTGTGTCTTAATAAATACCGTGACCCATGCTGAAGTGCTCCTTGTGTGGGCTGGGCGGGGAGAAGTATTTATTAAGTCAGTAACCGTGACCTGTGCTGAAGTGCTCCTTGTGTGGGCTGGGCGGGGAGAAGTTACTTAGTGGTTGGTACCGTGACCCGTGCTGAAGTGCTCCTTGTGTGGGTGGGCAGAGAGAAGTACCAACTGTAAATAACCGTGACCCGCGTTGTATTTGCCTTGTATGGCTGGCCGGGGAGAAGTTATCTATGTTAAGAATCCGTGACCCGCGTTGTATTTGCCTTGTATGGCTGGCCGGGGAGAAGATTCTTAACTTGTATGTCGTTTGTGTTTTGCACGATTGTCTCTCTAGTCAGAATGTTTGAACTCAAAGTCTAGTTCCCTTTTTCCCGACTTGAGTTAGGTTTTGGTTAGAACCTTGTAAAGCCGAGAGAATCCATAAGATAGAGAACTCACTGAGATTTGATGTATCTCACCCCACTGTTGTTGTTTATATCACATGTTCTGCAGGTTCGGCGAAGGGTAAAGACAAGGTTGTTTGACTTTCCTTACAGATCGTAGATTTTGTGTGGCAAGGCTTCCGTTGTGAAGATTTTTTAGATCATTATCTGATCTAGTTCTTAGTATTTGTCCTTGGAACATCTTGTAGATATACTATGCCATAGTTTTTTTTGTATTTAGGCTTTTTGGGCATGTATATGTATAATGTGTTTACTAGGAACTTATTGTATATTTCAGTACCAAAGGTGGTATTCATGTATAATATATGCTTTGATGTATGTATATATATATGGGCGTTACATGCTAACTCTTTTTTATACCGCTCTTGTTCGTATTATGAGTGGTTTGTATCTCTAGTTAATTGTGTCGACCGACAGTGATTCTTCCTTGTAGTTCATTGTAAGGGTTGAGCACCCCTTGTGCTATTTTGAGTAATTTCATTGCTTATTAAAAAAAGAATAATTTTCAAAATTTAAATATAAAAGTTCACCCTTCTCCATTTTGTGATTCCAAGTTTAAATAGTTATATGTGAGTTTTAACATAAGATCATTTTTATTGTAAAAAAATAAAAACACAAGAATATATATTGTTTACGACTTTTATGCCCTTTTTGGTGGCTATGAAAAAATCCAAACATGATAGGATATATAATTATATAAAGAAGGAATGTTTTAATGATTATTGAAATATTACTATCGAAATTTTTTAAATTTTAAGCAAAATAAGAAAAGTTGAAAAACTTATCATACATGCATTTTTTTATAAGCAAATTGGATTGAAAAGAAGCACTAGGGGTGCTTAACCCAAAGGTACACACAAAGAAGAAAAGAGGAACAATCCTCCAACAAAATAACAACAACCAACACTCCTAACAAAGATTACATAAGATAGATATTGGGATCACAACGCCAATCCAACCAAGATACACTAGTGTCAACTCTAAAAAACGTACGAAACCAATCCCACTAGAGCTTCTTAATAAAATCCACACCATTTAAATTTGATAAGATAAAATCGTTAAATAGAATGTCATTCCTACAATTCCAAATAACCCAACAAGTAGTCAAGCCAAAAAACCAACCTGTATCCAAAGACCAAACCGACTTACAAGAATTATCCAACAAGAGAAGGCAATCCAAGATAAAGCTTGCCTAAGAGACGTCGTCGATTCGAAGCCAAACACAAATATTGTTCCACCACCTCTTGGATATTGGACAACCAAGGAAGAGATGATCCAAATCCTCATCAACCCCAAAACACAAAAGGAAAACCAAGAAATGAGACCCTGTTAATATTCCCCGTATACATGCATTTGTTATAAGTATACTTTCTCTGTTCCTTTTTAAGTGTTATTTTTTGAATTTTTATACATACCAAGAAAGTTAATAATTATTGTTACTTTTTAAACAATGATTATCTTTTTTTCCTGTTTTACCCTAGCTTTTTATAATTTTATTTGACTTTTTTTTACCTCCGTAATAAATGACTGAGGGTAATTTTGACAAAATAACAATCAATACTACTTTGAACTTTGAAATGACACTTAAAAATGATTTTTTTTATGACACTTAAAAAGAAACAAAGGGAGTACTATATACTAATTTAACATGACAAAAATTAGGAAAAACACGATATTTTTGCGTGTCCGCACTAAAAAAAGCAAATAGACAAATATGAGAGTGTAAATTACAAAGTTTATTACACAAATAATATAAATTAAAATCTAAACTAAATAAAATTATCCATTTATATTTTGACGTGTGTATGTACTAAAAAAAAAGGACAAACGGGCACAGGAATGCCTGTGCGTGTGTGCGTGTGTGCGTGCGTGTGCGTGTGCGTGTGCGTGTGTGTGTGACAAAACCCACATATGTTTATTTACCCTTAGAATCACAAAAGGGTAAAGAGTGAATTTTTGTATTTAGTTTGTGAAAATTATTATCTTACTTATATTAATGCGAGACGGAAAAAGTAGAGATAAAATACAAAACAAAAATATCGGTCTTATTTATAATTTGTGTTTCCTCTATGCAGTTTACGTATATTTCAAACTTCAAAATATATGTGAATTTGGAATGATGACAATTTTTTTAAGCTTTGAAAAAAATGAAGACTTATCCCTTTAAAGAAACAAGATGATAGTATAATGTTAGTACAAAATTTTACACAATATGTAAATACATAATATGCAATCGTTAAGCTTAAAATTTATTTCAATAAACGAAATGTGTAACTACATGTATGGTTCGGAATTTCCAAACACTCAACATGCTATTATTTCTCATAAGTATTACTACATGCATGGTTTGAATAAAAACTTCAAAGAAACACTTCACCTAATTTCCAATTAACTGAAGTGTGTTTTTCCCTCCCTATTATAAACACCACGATATTTAATTTGTTTAAGTGCTCAATAACACTTAGTAATTCATATATACTAACAATGTTTTTTTTAATGTAAGTTTGATTTTAATATAAACTAACTTATTATCAAAATGTTTATTTTATTGTTTAAATATGAAATATATAGACCTCCTTCCTATTCTTTATTTATTAAATTAATGTTGTAAAACTTTTTCAATTTAGTATATATTTCAAGTGTGAATCTAACATTTAAAAATAATTAATATTTAACTTTTCAATAAAAAGTTAGATTACTAATAAATTAACAAATATTCATATATTAAAAACTGAAAGAAGAAAATTAAAATATTGAGTAAGAATAATCTTGAGTAGTTCATATTAATCTATCACCAACCATCCACACAAATAAAATTTCTGTTATGAAATTAAACTTGTAAAACACTAAGTAATTATTCAATTACATTAACAATAGACTGCAATATTAAAATTTTAAATAAATAAAAGACAAATCTAAACATCATTACGACAAACTTAAAAGAAAAAATTTGGAACATTTCAACACAAAACATGGTTACAACCCACCAGTAATCTATTTATATAATCTAACATTAACAGCCACATGTTTGTTAATCTGATAAGCTACTTCTTGATGGAGGAAGTATCCTGACCCTTCAATTACACCTACTTCCTCAAGAAGTGGCAATCTCAGCAAACTATGCTTCTATGTCATCAGGCTCATATAATATTGCAATTGATAGAAACAACCACAAATAATAACTTTTTGTAACACATATGATAGAACGTAAGGCTCCTATAATATTGCAATTGATAGAAACAACCACAAACAATAACTTTTTGTAACTCATATGATAGAACGTACCTGGAATTTGTTGACATAGTAGTCATTAGCATGCATAACTTTAAGGGTATCGAGATCACTTTCTTTTGAGGTTATTATAGACACTAAAAATTAAGAAGCTTATCCAAATTCCTACATGGTGAGCAAGAAGATGATCATTAACTTAATGTACAACCAGAGTATATGGGACATAAGATTGTAGTTAAAAATTCCATGAAAAGACACACTCATAATTTGAACATTGGAATCTCGGGAAACATTGGAATCTAATATACATGTTTAAGCGATAAACCTGAACATTATGTTTGCCATGAAGAAGAATATCACTTGTTCTACTAAAACTCATAATAGGCATGGTCACAGTAAACTTAGCTATATAATCCACGCGTGTTGATTCAGGATTAGGACCATATCCTTAATGCACAACATATATTGAATTCCCCTATGCATAAGCAAGTAAAGCAGACCTGCATAAAGGTGATGGTAATGAGATATATATAAATCATCCTTAGATAGCATTTTTCTAATCTCTTTTAGACTCTCCAAATTACTTATATTCTCTCAAATTTCTCATATTTTTTTTCTTGTGTTATTGGTATACAACAATTGAAGAAATAGAAAGAGAAATGATTGTTCGGGAGGTTACATTTAGAAAAAAAACAGTTACTGAATTTTTCAGCAGAGAGTAAATTTATGAAAAGAAATTGTTGTAACCGTAATATAAAAGAAAAAAAATACAAATTACCTTGCCACCACCATAGTGCACGTAGGAATTAATTGCATCATTTGTTTTGAAATTTGAATCTCATAAAAATGGTGGAAGTTACAAAATAATAATTAAATAATTAAAATAAAATGTGAAGGGTATAACAAGTAAAAAAATTGGCTACACCAAATTAAGGTTTTGCCTTTATGTATTAACTAGCGTCCAGACGGGCACTCGTCTGTCCGTTTTTTTAATGCACACACGTAAAAATATAAAAAAATAATTTTTATTTAATGTTAATTTAAATATTTAAATGTAGAAAGTTATTAATAAGTTATGTGAAAGATGATAGTTATAGTTTAATGGAAGTTATCATGAAAGTTACAAATTTTAAAATAAGGGCAAAATGGGTAGAAAAAAAAGCTACACCAAATCTATGTTTTGCCTTTATATTAGTATAGATTATTATAAATTATAAATTATAGATTATAGATTATAGATGTTATAGATTAATAGTGTTTGTTTTTCAAAAGAATCATGTTCATAACCAAAAAATATTTATTTTCATCATTTTTGTTTTTACTTTTCATTATCTCCCACTTAGTAGGCTAGCACCACTAATGATTATTCAAGGTGGATATCTTCTACCGACCGATTGTTAATTTCTCAACTTCAAAAAGGACGTATAATCCAACCAAATGTAATACTGTAATAGATACCATTAATTCTTATCCTATGAATTATCAAAAAAGATATATTACATCTTTTTCGAAGTTGAGAAACTAATAAAGGGTCGGTAGAAGATATCCATCTTGGATAATCATTAGTGGTGATATCTACTAAGTGAGAGATAATGAAAAGTAAAAACGTAAAGGATGGAAAAAATATTTTGTGGTTGCGAAAATGATTCTTTTGAGAAGCAAAAACTATTAATATATATGTGTTACTAAGTGTTATTGAGTATATAAACAAACTAAATATCATGATATTTATAATGGGGAGGAAAAAACATACTCCAATTAATTAGAAATTAGGTGAAGTATACTTTATTAAAGTTTTTATTCAAATCATGCATGTAGTAATACTTATGAGAAATAATAGCATACTGAGTGTGTGGAAATTTCAAACCATATATGTTGTTATACTTATTGAAATGTACACATTTCATTTATTAAAATAAATTTTAGGAAAATTCTTAAGTACCTATGATAAGTAGTTGAGTATTGGTACTTTTAATAGAAATTAATTTAAAATTTTAATTTATTTTTAAATAAAATAAATATAAAAAGTGACATACTTTAATATGATTGTTTAATTGAATAACAGTATTGATACCTGATCGGAGGTGATCAGACTGGATCGTCGGGGTCTTCACGTAGGACAGATGAGGAAGCTTGCAAGGTACTCCGATGCCAAAGTAAGTGTTTGGTCAAAAGAGAGAAAGCAAGTACAAAAATGTCAAGGTATTGAGTGTATGATATTGGATACCTGACCCTCTCGAGTGAGAGGGTATTTATAAGAGAACCCCCAGTGCGGGGCAAAGGTCTCTCACGTGGCCAAAGCATCTAGTCGACCAATGAGAGATTATTAGGTGGAGGGCAGAGCGCGTGGCCCTTTGACCTGGTCCAACTGTCCCCGTGAGATTCGGGGAGACAGTTGGTCGCGTGAACTATAGAGCGAGTGAGGGGGCATGCCCAACGACTAGTTTCTCCCCAATGACTACTTCCTGCCCAACGGCTAGTTTCTGCCCAACGACTAGTTTCTGGCCATTGGGCCTGGCCAACGGTTGGACTGAATTGGGCCTTGCCCTGCTGAGGGCAAAGCGTATGCCCAGTCCAGAACAGGAGTCCCCCAAGTCTTTGCTCTGCTGAAGAGTAATAACTTAAGGTAGCTATATTGCCTGAGCGATAAGGTTGGGGGAATGTTCCTTGTCTTTGCTAATGTCGAGGTGGTCGTCATTAGTGCTTTGCTCTCCCCGACCCTCAGCTGATGCCCGGGGAGCTTATTTGTGAAAGGGCCATTTTTAGTCGACCAGGTTTTTGGGAGGATGCCTGTAGAATTTGGCGTTTTTGTGTCGGGGAGCTCCGATGAGTACGAAGTGTTTGTGCCGCCGAGGAGACGTGCTCGAGAGGTAGCGAGGGACTTGTAACATTCACTATCGGGAATTTCAAGCGAAGATCCCTTTTGACACGTGGTGGACATGCAGCCCTTGTCAGTCCTAGAGTCGCCTAGGCTATGACGACCTTTGCGATTCCCCATGAGCAAATGCTTATAAAAGGGGGCAGAAGGGTTCATTTGTACACTTCACACAAACTTCTTCTCTCAACATTCTGGCTCTGCAACTTGTCCTTTCGTCGGAGCTCCTGTTCGCCGCCGTTGATCTTCATCGTCTCCGTTCATACCTTCATCTCCAACTCTTCATTTTCAAGTAAGTTGTTCATCTTTTCTGCATTTCTCATGGAGTTCTTCATTTTCTGGGTTTCTTCATGAACTTTCCGGTGATCTATGAGTTTTTCGGTTGAAGATTCATGTGTTCTTCGATGAGCACATGAATTTCTGGGAAATTCATGATAAACATGAAGAACATGGAATGAATGTTGGATTTTTTGGTGTAGATACTCCTAGATTCTGGTTAGGATTAGCTTTAAGTTTGTAGTCAAGCACTAGGCTTGTTCGATGAGAGGTCCTAGTTCTGCGCGGTGATCTTGCATCGTCGCACTCGAGCTCCCTTTTTGTTGAGTCACGGAGACTTGTCCCCGTCGTTCGGGATAATGTCGTCATCGTGTCGGGTCGTGGTCAAAATGGGCTCGAGGTTGTCCTCGACTTCTTCCTCGCCCTTTCACTTGACTAGTGGTGGAATGGTGTATTTGATCTTAGTTATCGAATTCACTTTTTCTTCCTCTACTTTTCAGGTGAAAATGGCTGATCCTCGTGATGAAGTCGTGCCCGACGCCTAGGCCGCGCAAGAAGAGGCAGAGCAGGACGTCGAATATGCTAACGTCCAGGTCGCGAGGGGGGGTCTTAATTGGATCGCGCACGAGCCGCTGTTGACCAAGTCGACATTTACTGAGGAGGAGATTCGGGAATTCTCCTTACAAGAGGATGGGCCGAGGACGCGCCCAGGCACTGGAAGGTCATCTGCCCGACTGAAGATGACATGATTTGCTCGTTATACCCAGGGATACGGTTCCCTATGTATGAGTTTGCCTTTGTGTAGGCTAAGTTTCGTCTCCCCTTTACTGACTTCCAGGAGGCCCTTTTTCGTCACTTGGAGCTGTGCCCGTCCCAGCTTTATCCGAACGCGTTGGCCTTCATTCACGCCTTCGAGCTGGTGTGCCACTTTCTTCGTGTTGGGACGACTGTGGACCTCTTCTTCTGCATCTTTCAGGTCCAGCAGAGTACTGCAGGCATGAAGCAGAGCTGTGTGTCATTTAAACAGCTGAGCAAGCTCTTCTGGCCGTACTCAGAGTTTGTTCGCCATTTTAAAGATAGATTCTTAGTTGTGAAGCCCGTCTCTGAGGCAGCCAAGAGTTTCATCTCGACGATTGAAATGGTGACCGTTGATGGTCGGCAGGTTGAGAAGCCTGTGTCTAAGTTTCCTTTAGAATGGGTGTTCGCCCATTTTAGGTATAAAAGCTACCAGTTTCTGGTGAAGCACGAGCAGCTCAGTGAGGGGGATAAGGAGTCCTACAGGGTACTCCATGCTTATGTGGAGAGTTTTACCCCGACTTAACTGGTGGATCGGGATGGTAAAGAGCTGCTCGGGGATGATGGGGAGCCTGCCCGAGCAGGTCGATATATTAACACCAAGGCTCTCCTTGAGTGCTAAAATGATGAAGTTGCATTCCAGCTGCTCGGCATGATTTGTTCTCATGCATGTATTTATTAAGTTTTTTCTGTCCACTGATCTTTGTTTTTTGTGTGCTCGCAGAGGGGATGACTGACATGAGGGAACGTTTGATGAGGTCCCAGGCAACCAAGATTTAGAAGAAGGCGCCAGCAATGCCCAAGGTCGGGGCGGCCAAGCAACAGTTGTCGCTAGAGAAATTCGTGTCCGGCTCTGGGGACGACTTCCACACCACCAACTCCGAACACATCTTATAAGAGAAAGCGAGATGCTGTTGGAGCCTCCCCGGCGACTTGCTCGGGTGGTTTTACTGGTGGAAAGTTCGTCCTGCCCTCATGCTACCTGCAAAGGATGATGTTTAATAAGGGGAGTTCCATCGTCGTACTGGGACCTGATGCCTCAGCAATTTTGTCTGTAGATCCTCCGACGCGGAGGAAGCTCCTCTGCCAGGATGCGGCGGGCATGTTCAGGGTGCTGGAAGCGGCACTGGCCTTTGGAGATGCAGAAATGGTGCCTCTCTCCGACCTCAAGAAAGCTATGGCCAGGATCGACGAGCTGGAATTGGAAACTGCAGACATGGACAACGAGCTGAAGAAGCTGCAAGGCCATGAGGAAGCCAAAATACTGCTCCAAAAAGAGGTGACCCAGATGAAGGAGAAAGTGACCAAGGTCGATGAAGAAAATGCCCGTTTGAAGGCGATGGTGGCTGAGCTAGAGGGTTCGTCGGCGGTGGCCGACGATGAGACCGGTGATGAGAAGTCGTTGAAGACAAGGGACCTGATCGGGAAGATCTGACTCCTCGGGGAAGACAACTTGAAGGCAGCTGAATTTGGTTTTAATACTGCTTCAGAGCAGTTGAAAGCCCTAACTCAGACGTCCAGCTACTGACCGACGGAATGGGTCTGCTCAACGTGGTCGTCGATGGCAAGGTGGTCCCCCCGGAAGGTGTTAGCGATGTTATTTAGTTTTTGTGAGCATACTTGTATTTTGTGGGCCTGCGTGCCCCTTTTGATGTAATGTTTTGTTGGGTGCTAAGAATGTACTCCTGACTTATTCCGGCCTTGTAGCCGATGTTATTAACATTATGTTTGGAATTTTCTTATTGCATATATTTATGTATGCTTGTTTTTATGGATGTTTGCTCGACTTGTTTCGGTTGTGCTCGACAGTCTGGGGAACTTGTCGAGGAGAGCGAAGTGTTTTTCTCCAGCAATGAGACTAGGATCTCTGTTGAGGTACTAATCCCATAGGCTTGGACTATTCCCATCGCGAGCTGGGAGTCCTTCCTGATTGGTGTGGCAACGGCGGAGCTCGATTGAGGTAACCCCGTTGTGCGCAGAATCTTCTCGGCGTTGTAAAATGGACCGTGTTTACACCAGGGCACGGTCCTGTGGCCGAGCCGTCTCCCCGTTTGGGGTGATCTCTTCGGTAGTTAGTCCGACCTCGTGGTTGGTTCTTAACTATAGTATTGTTTGAGCTTTTCAGCGTTTCTTGGTCGAGCAAATAGTTCTCCGTCCAGAGTTTCTAAGTAGTATGCCCCCGTGCCCGTTTTGGACTTGACCCTGTAGGGTCCTTCCCAGTTCGCGGCCAGCTTTCCTTCCCGCGAATCCTTTTGGTTTCTACGTAGGACCAGGCTGCCAATGGGGAAGTCACGCTTTATGACTCTAGCGTCATGGTGCAAGGTAATTTGTTGTTTTAGCGAAGCTTCACGGAGAGCAGCTCCTGACCGTATCTCTTCGACCAGATTGAGCTCTTCTCTTAAGGCTTCGTCATTTATTTCCTCGTCGAGGGGAGCTTCTGTTCATCTAGAAGGTTCCCTGATTTCCATCGGTATCACCGCCTCAGTTCCATACGCTAGTCGGAAAGAGGTTTCCCCGGTGGTGGAGTGTGGTGTCGTTCTATAGGCCCAGAGCACGCTATGTAGCTCTTCGACCCATCTCTTCTTGGCTTTGCCAAGCCTTCGCTTTAGACCACGAAGGATCACCCTGTTCGCGGCCTCCGCTTGCCCATTGGTCTAGGGGTGCTCGATGGAAGTAAAGTGTTGTTTCGTGCCTAATTTGGCGACGAAGTCTTGGAACTTTCTATCTGTGAACTAGGTTCCGTTGTCGGTCACGAGGGCCTGGGGCACCCTAAACCGCGCGAGGACATTTCTTTTGTAGAAACGAAGTATATTGAAGGTTGTGATCTTGGCGAGGGCTTCGGCTTCGATCCACTTCGTAAAGTAGTCGACGGCCATAATTAGAAATTTGTTTTGATAAGACCCCATTATAAAGGGGCCGAGTA
Source organism: Lathyrus tuberosus (assembly GCA_022829125.1). Lineage (NCBI taxonomy): Eukaryota > Viridiplantae > Streptophyta > Magnoliopsida > Fabales > Fabaceae > Lathyrus > Lathyrus tuberosus. Next base: position 16,802,239 of record JALAZF010000012.1, on the reverse strand, counting down.
TGTCCATCCCCCACCAGGCGAAGAGCCATGGCGAGGATAGAGTCTTTAATCCGTTAGGGGTGCCAAGTGCATGTCCCCATGACGCTGACACCGGTCACATTTTTGGACGTGCTCCTTGGCGTCGTACTGCATGGTTGGGAAGTAATATCCTACTCGTCGTGCCAAGGATCTTCCCCCCAAGTGTTGTGCATTGATGCCCTCATGTATTTCTTGGAGAATTTCAGGGACCTTGCTCTCCTTGACGCATTTCAAGAGGGGAATGGAGAATCCTCTTCGGTAGAGTTTGTCTTCAACCAGTATGTCGTGGCCGACAAAAATATTCGAGTCGCCATCATATTTTTTTAAGGGAAATAAATGATAAACCTAAAATCCTAATCCTAAGAGTAGAGATTCCTAAGGTTCGGGAGTCGGTTAAGCGAGGGGAAGGTGTTAGGCACCCCTCACTTCAATTGTACTCAATGGGATCCTCCTTAAGTTCTAGGGTTTGTTTGTTTGTCGTCTAACTTTTTCTTTATTAAAAAAAAACCATTATTATATAAAGAAGAAAAGTTAATTTAAGAGGGGGACCCTAAGTTTTATTATTATTATACTCGCTAGGGTTTACAACCCTATGCCTACGTACCTTCAATTTTGAAGGATCAGAGTAACCGTAGTTCGCCTCCCCTATTCCTACCCCCCTAATCCTATTCCAAACCCTAATCCTAAACCCAAACCATTATTTATACTCTTGGATAAAGAGTTTTATCCCCAAATCTATTGTTTATACTCCTAGATAAGGAGTTTTACCCCTTAATCTATTGTTTATACTCCTAGATAAGGAGTTTTATCCCTTAAATCCCTTATCCCTTGTTTATACTCTCGGAGAGAGAGTTCTATCCCTTAATCCCTTATCCATTGTTTATACTCTCGGATGAAGAGTTCTATCCCTTATCCATTGTTTATACTCTCAGATGGAGAGTTCTATCTCTTAATCCCTTATCCCTTGGCCTTTATTTATACTCTTGGAACCTAAGAGTTTTATCCCTAAATCCCACCCCTTATTTAGGCTCTTGGGCAAAGAACTTAATCCCAAATTTTAAAATTCTTAAAAATCCTTTTATATTCCTTATAAAGACACAATAAAATCCTCCAATTCCATAGAATTTAATGAAACCCAAAATACCATTTATGCTAAAAGATAGCAAAAACAATTCCCCAAATTATCCCAAAGAATTATTTTTAAAACCAGTATGAATCCTAAAATAACATAATTTTAATCCCCAAAGATTATTTACGAGTAAACATTTTTAAATATATGTATTAAAACCCAACCCAAAATTCTCCCTAAAACCCTAAATAAAAGTCCTAGATAAAAATTAATTCCTATTTTTTCTAAAAAAAAAACCCCAAGTATGCTAAATTCATAAAATATAAATTTAAACCCAACCCCACGATTAACCCAAAAATTCCTAAAAAAAAAAATACTAAAAACAAATAAATCCCCATTTAAAAATTAACATTTTAAATATATAACACCATTTATTATGAAAATAATTAAAGAATTGAAATAAAAACCTAAATATTTATCCTAATTAAATATTTAAATTAAGTTATTAATTTAATTACTAAAGCCCTAAAATCCTACTTCTAACCCTAATTAAAATTTAACCTAATTAAATAATTAAATTAAGTTATTAATTTAATTATTGAGAAAAACCCTAAATTAAAAAAATTTAACCTAATTAAACAATTAAATTAAGTTATTAATTTAATTGATTAAATTAACCCTAAAACCCTATTTCTAAATCCTAAATTGAAATTATTAAACTCAAATACTAATTAAATTATGTTAATAATTTAATTAAATAAAACAAACCAAGGGGTGTACTTTGCTGCATGACAGCAAGTGGGCTTCTGCCTGGGGTGTGCATAGTAATCTGGGCGCGAGGCCCAATTACCAAAGTCCAAATCCTGAGAAAAAACAAAAAAAAACCACCGTGGAGAGAGTCAACGGTTGACTCCCTCAGAAGCATCTGATGATGATCAGACGGTTCCAAAGGCCTGAAATCCTGGCCGTAGATCCTGATTACTATTCCAGGTATGCTAAGTGAACGGTCCAGATGTTGAGTCAACGGAGACTCACGGTGCACACGCGTATGGAAGCACTCGTTGACTCAGACAGTCAAACGATCAGGGCGGTTCAGGGGAGGGACACTTGGCGCACATCCAAGGTCGCACGGAGGGAGTACATAATCCCAATCTCTCTCAGACCTTCCCCATTTTCTCATTTTTCTTTCTCTCTCTAATCCTCTCCTTCTCGCACTATCTCTCAATTTCTCTCGCCTCTTTCTAATCTTCTCTCTTCGGTGAGCTTCTCCGGCCACCGTCCTCCACCCTCTAAACCACCACCCACCCAGAATCCGGTTGGGTTTCAGCCAGAAAACTCATCCCAAGAACCCTAACACCCCTGCCAACCCAGAAATAATATGGTTCTTTAGGGTTCGTGAAGAACCCTAACCCTCAACCTTCATCCTAAAACCCAGAAACACATGAACCCTAAGAACCCTAAGGGTTTCGTGAAGAACCCTAACCCCAACCTTCATCCCAAAACCCAGAAACACATAAACCCTAAGAACCCTAACCCCAACCCCAAAGAACCCTAACCCTATTTTACCCAGAAAACCCAGAAACACAAACAAAATCCAGATTCAAAAACACCCAAACACAAACAAGCAACAACCGATCAAAATCATGACCTAAAAGCTAAGTTTTTCGGCTTACCTCCCCTGCAGTGTCCAATTAAGCTGCTCCGAACCTTCTTACTCGTCTTCTGATTCTCTGTTTGCTTTAGATTGTCCCTCCCTTCTCTAATCCTTTCTTCTTTGTTTTTTTTGCAGGTGCTGGAGTCTAAGCTCAAAGGGATTGGGGCTCTAATGTTGAACCCTAATTCTCTTGGATGCAAGAGCTTTAGTGGAAGGTTTTGGGGGTCGCTCCAAATTTTCGATTTCGGGTCCCCTTTTTTGGATTTGTCTTAGGTTTATATAGAGTTAGAATTAGGTTTAACATTAAGTTTAGAAGAATAGATTTAGGAATTTCTGATGTAACCATATTTGATTTGATTTTGTAGTTGTAATTAGAATTAGGGTTTCAGTTATACAGTTGTAATCGATTCGAAAAAATAAATGAAATGATCCCTGTTGTTAGCAACATATCCAAATCGATCTGATTTGATTTCCAAATCTGCGCAGATTAGGGTTTCCATTGAAGAAGATGACCCCCTTATTGGTCAAAAACTTTGACCCACAATAAAAAATATAAATAAAATAAAATAATAATTATTAATATAACAACTACAAAACACGTAAATGCTTATAATATCCAATTATTCAACAATTAAAAAACCCCAGATAATAAATATTAATAAAAAAGTGACCATATTAAAATATATATTAATTAATAATAACTAAAAAATAGATGTAGTAAATAATAATTATAAACATCAAATAATAATAAATAATAATAATAACCATATAAAAATAATTAAAGAAATAATTAATTCTAAAAAATAATACCTGATTATCCTCTAATTAATCTAAAAAGCCCAAATTCTAAAATAACAACCCAATCATCTCTGTAATAATAAAAAATAAAAATAATAAATTCTAAAAATGAAATCCCAATTAAATTTAAAAGAACACTTTACTTCCTAATATTAAAAATAATTAAACCAAAATTCTAAATATTATCTAATAAAATTAATCTAAAACTTTTTAATTCCTAATTAATTACAAAAGTCCTTTATATGAAACCAAACCCCAGAATTGGTCTAAAAGTACTAACAAACCCCCCAAAAGCCCAAGTGAGACTGAATGACACCCCCTAGTAGTACAAGAAAAATCCCAAAAGATGAGAAAAACACTGGTCAAAATTTAGGGTACTACAACTGCCTCTATTTAATCGTCTTCGAATCAGAAAGAGGAAGTCGATATGTCTGCCTCTTTTGATGAGGAGATGATTAAATACAATAAGGACCCTAATTTTGACTGCTGAGCCAGACAAGTACCCCTCTGACTATCCTGAGATCCCTAGTGAAATATCCAATTAAACCCTGGTACCCATGAGAGAAATTATAATCCTTATGCCATGTATGCATGTTCAAAAGTATGTGTGCTCTTATGCATGATGCATTATTTGGGCTAGCGCCTCTTTTATGATATGCAATGCATGTTTTTACGGAAACCAAATCTTTTTGCAATATTCCGACTTCCCGACCCTTGAACCCTTTGACCCCTTTGACGAGTGTAACGCCCACGAATAAATACATGCATCAAATCATATATCATACATGAAAAGTACGTTTGGTACTGAAATACATAAGTTCCTAGTAACACTGTATACATAAAGATGCCCAAAGCAACCTAAAACAAACACTGGCATGCTATACATATAAAATGTTCCAAAGATAAAACTAAGAACTAGATCATTAAGGATCTCAAAAGACTTCGCAACGGAAGCAAAACCAACAGCTAAGCAAGGATGGTCACACAGCCTTATCCTTACCCTTCGCGGAACCTGTAGAACCTGTGATGTAAACAACAACAGTGGGGTGAGATACATCAAATATCAGTGGGTTCGCTATCTTAGAGTCCTCTCGGCTCTACAGGGTTCTAGTAAGCCTACCTCAAGTCAAAGGGAAGGGGAGTGACTTTGAGTACACACACACACTATATGGAAGCATGTTATGAGTTCATCAACTCACAATATCACTAATCGGTAACCACACCAAGGCATCCCCTTTTCCCGTCCGCTTCTACGTCTAGAAGACGACCCGAGTCATGGATCCTTGAACCTACTTGACATACGAATGGATTCGGGTTCTACGGGCCATTAACCGTTATGAACCGTCACTTCACACGGGCCATTAACCGTTATGAACCGTCACTTCACACGGGCCATTAACCGTTACAAGCATACGCTCTCAGAGCGCCATTCGTACTGCACACGGGAATCAAACCTGTCAAGTAGTTGTGCACATGTTTCAGAGGAGCTTGAGACCTATGAAATGCACTCGCAAAGATAACCGGTTACGATTACGTGATTACACACAGTCGCGATTGTATTCGACAATCACAAGGTCATTAAGCCTTATCACAACCAAACGGTTACCACACATGTTCCATACTAGTGTTTATTCATTTTATAGTTCCCAACACTGCTTATGGTAATGGTCCTCACTCTACTTACTTTATATTTTATCATGCGTACATATTCAGCAACAATCACACACCATTAAACGATAAAAACGACAAAACGACACTATTCCAAAAATCCCGACATAATTAAATTGGCCAACAATCTTAAAATCATTTTCATAAGAAAGTACATTCTGTTAGCTTTCCAATGATATCAAGAATATTAAAAACGGATAACCGAGTCAAAGGTTATGAACATAACCAAAAATAGTGTCGCGAGAAAACACAAGTGTGTAATTTTCCTGACCGTACGCGTATTGCCCTAAGCCATACGCGTACCGCCCATTTGGCTCGCCCAGCCATACGCGTATTGCCCAGGTCATACGCGTATGGGCAGAGGCTATTTTCCCCTTGAAAATTTCCATTTTTCCTCCAATACGCGTACCACTCATGCCATACACGTACGGACAAGCCCCATACGCGTAAGGCCAAGCCCCATACGCGTATGGGCAGTGGAAATCTGCAGAATTTTTCTGCAGAATTTTCTGCTACGGGTTCTCCAAAATCAATCCCAAAAATCCATTTTCCACAATCAAAACACATCAAAACATATTATAATTCACACAACCAGTATAACATACAATCAATTATTGAATTTCAGCAATTAAAGGTTGGTTCTATTGTAAAATTACCCATTTCTTACAATACCCAGTTAACTCTAAAACTCAACCAAACCTTAAATCTAAAGAGTCTAACTAGAACCCACCTGGATTACTAGATGAGGAGGTTGAATGCTGAGATGAAAAGATGAAAATTTGATGATGATTGATGATTTAGAGCTCTTGGGAGAATTTCCTCTTCTTTCTCTTCCTTTTCTCTAAGTTTCTCTACTTTTACCAAATAAGGAAAATGAAGAGAAAATATATCAGGAAATATTAATTGGCAATACTACTAATTATCCAAGTTATCTCAGTTGCACCAATTAATAAAATCCCAAGTTAAATAATAGTAATTTAATCAATTTATGAGTTCGTCAGTTTACTCCAATTATTCTATCCAATAATTGCTCAGAGTACCCCGGAACCCAGTTGATCAAAATAATATTATCCAAAACGCTCAGAATTTTACGGGGTATTACATCCTCCCCCCCTTAAATAGAAATTCGCCCACGAATTTAGAACAATTACCTGAAAAGATGAGGATAGACCTCCCGCATTTCCGATTCTAATTCCCAAGTTGCATTGCCCGGATGCGTCTCGTCCCACTTGACTTTAACAAGAGGAATCTCTTTATTCCTTAAGACTTTAGTTTCTCTTCCAGTAATACGACTCTGCTGAGGTTCAAATGTCAAATCAGCTTCTATCTCAATGGTATCCGGTAAAAATGGCTGAAGAGGATCGGGAACAAATTTCCGAAGCTGAGACACATGGAAAACGTCGTGCATTTCTGACAGAGAAGGCGATAAGGCTAATCTGTAGGCTACTTCACCAATTCTTTCCAAAATCTGATACGGTCCAACGTATCTTGGACTTAATTTCTGCGATTTAAATGGTCCTTTCAATCTCAATCTCGGAGTAGCCTTCAAGAATACATGATCACCCTCATCGAACTCCAACGGTCTCCTACGGTTATCCGCATAACTTTTCTGATGGTCTTGAGCTTGTTTAATCTTTTCCCAAATCATTCTAATCTTTTCCGTGGTCTCATGAATAATCTCGGGTCCCAAAATTCTATCATCGCCAACCTCCGTCCAACACAATGGCGTTCGACACTTCCTACCATACAACGCTTCATAAGGTGCCATACCAATACTTGCATGATAACTGTTATTATAAGAAAACTCAATCAATGGTAAAAGTTCTTTCCAATTTCCTTTACTCTCTAGCACACAAGCTCTCAACATATCCTCCATCATTTGTATCGTTCGCTCAGTCTGACCATCCGTCTGTGGATGATTAGACGTGCTCAAACGCAACTCCGTCCCCATAGCTTGTTGAAAGACTTTCCAAAACCTTGAAGTAAACTTCAGATCTCTATCCGACACGATATTAGAGGGAATACCGTGCAATCTTACAATTTCTGCAATAAACAACCTCGCAAGATGACTTGCCTTAAAAGTAGTCTTCATGGCCAAGAAATGCGCGGATTTTGTTAACCGGTCCACTATAACCCAAATTGAATCATAACCACCCTGCGCACGAGGTAAACCCACTGCGAAGTCCATCGAAATACTATCCCATTTCCACATTGGAATCTCTAAAGGTTGCAGCAAGCCACCCGGCCTTTGGTGCTCAATCTTCACCTGTTGACACACCACACATTTTGATACATACACTGCAATATCTCTTTTCATCCTGGACCACCAATAGTCCCTCTTTAAATCTTGATACATCTTTGAAGCACCATGATGTATAGTAAAAGTACCCTTATGCGTTTCCTCCAAAATCCTTCGTTTTAACCCAGTGTTATCAGGAACACAAATCCTTTGGTTAAACGAAATGATTCCGTCGGTGGTTCGCACAAAACCCGGTTGAGTCAACAATTCTTGTAACTTCTCATCTAACCCTTGCTCTTGTTGGATTTCTTCCCTAAAAGTAGAGATGATATTCAAATTTCCCATAACCACACAATCAGGAGTCCAATTGAATTGAAGATTTAGATCCCTAAACTTTTCCATTAAGGCATACTCTAACATCATCAACTCTGCACTATGCAACACTTTCCTGCTTAAGGCATCTGCCACCTTATTCGCTTTACCCGGATGGTACTTCAGTTCCAGATCATAATCCTTTAAATATTCCATCCACCTTCTTTGACGCATATTCAACTCTTTCTGATCAAATAAGTACTTTAAGCTCTTGTGGTCACTAAACATCTCAAAACGTACACCATACAAATAGTGACGCCACACTTTCAAGGTAAAAACAACTGCCGCCAATTCTAAATCATGCGTCGGGTAATTCTCTTCACGGACTTTCAACTGTCGTGAAGCGTAAGCCACCACATGTCCATTCTGCATTAACACTCCGCCTAAACCCTTCTTCGATGCATCACAATATACCTCATATGACTTGCTAGGATTAGGTATAACCAAAATAGGAGCAGTCGTCAATTTCTCTTTCAAACTCCTAAAACTTCTTTCACAAGCCGAATCCCACTCATACGAATAATCCTTCCTAGTAAGTCTGGTCAATGGTAAGGCCAATTGCGAAAATCCTTTGATAAATCTTCGGTAGTAACCTGCTAATCCCAAGAAACTCCTAACTTCCGAAACATTCTTCGGTCTCTCCCAATTAATTACTGCTTCCAATTTTGATGGATTGACCGCCACACCTCCCTGGGATATGACATGACCAAGGAAATTAACCTCAGACATCCAAAACTCACACTTACTTAACTTAGCAGAAAGTTGCTTCTCTTGCAAGATGGATAAAACGATTCTTAGGTGTTCACCGTGCTCTTGAGGATCACGAGAATAAATAAGAATGTCATCAATGAAAATCACCACAAATTGATCCAAGTAAGGTTGAAATATCCGATTCATATAATCCATGAAAACTGCCGGAGCATTTGTCACACCGAAAGGCATCACCAAGAATTCATAATGACCATAACGGGTTCTGAACGCGGTCTTTGGTACATCTGAACTCTTCACACGAATCTGATGATAGCCCGACCGTAAATCAATCTTCGAGAACACACAGGCTCCTTTCAATTGATCTAACAGGTCATCTATCCTTGGTAATGGATATTTATTCTTGATGGTGACCTTATTCAACTGACGGTAATCAATACACAACCGCATTCCACCATCCTTCTTCTTTACCAATAACACTGGAGCTCCCCAGGGTGAAACACTGGGTCGAACAAAATGCTTAACCAATAGTTCTTCCAATTGGTCCTTTAATTCCTTTAATTCAAGTGGTGCCATCCGATACGGAGAAACGGATATTGGAGCCGTTCCCGGTATCAGGTCAATAAAGAATTCCACTTCCCGCTCCGGAGGAAGAGAAGTGATATCCTTGGGGAAAACTTCAGGAAAGTCACAAACTACCGGAATACTCAGAATTGGAATGCTACTACTCTCCTCCTTAGTAAGAATCAAAAGAACAGATTTTTCTTCCTCAAACAAGAAATTAATCATTCCGACCGTACCTTCTAAAATGGTAGTTAACACATCCTTCGAAGTAGCCTCTTCGGACGGAATAATGATCAGCTTTTCCTCACACCCTATAAATACCGAATTAGCGGAAAGCCAATCCATTCCCAGAACAACATCCACTTTCTTAAGCGGTAAACAAATAAGGTCAATCTAGAAAACTCTTTCATTCACCGATAAAACACAATTTTCACACATCAACGGTGTCTCTACAATCTCATCCATGGCAGTAGTAACCACCATAGGAGGAAACAAAGGAACAACTTGCAACCCAAGTCGCTTCACGCAACGCGTGGACACAAAAGAATGAGTCGCCCCACAATCAAATAAAACAAATCAAGGATGTCCATTTACGAAACACGTACCAGCAATCAAGGAGTTGTCATTCTTTGCTTTTCTTGCGTCCAAGGTATACACTCTGCCGGTATTCTTCCCTTGTGCTTGATTTCTACCCTGAGGACAATCTCTCGCCAAGTGGCCCACCTTATGACACTGATAACACCTCACACCTTCGATACCACACCGTCCGTAATGATTTCAACCACAAGTACGACACACTGGAGGCACACTAGTTCTAGAACTCTGAGCTTGTTTCCCTTTGAAAGATTGTTGCCTTTGTCTAAACTGTTGATTCGATCTTCCACGGTCACTTTGAGTTGCCCTGTTCAAATCACCCTCCATTTGTACCTTTTTCAAACTATGCTCTGCTACATAACATTGTCTTAACATTTCAGCATAAGTAGTAAATTCCCGTTGAGACACACTATGTGAAATTTCAGCCCTTAAACCAAACAGAAACTGATCAATCATCCACCTCTCATCAGGAGCATACATGGCTTATCTGGAATAAGCGGCCATAGTTTCAAATTTCTCAGCATAGGAAGCCACAGTCAAGTTACCCTGTCTCAGTTGTTGAAACTCAAATTCTTTCTGAGATCTCAAGGAACTTGGAAAATATTTCTCCATGAAAATTACCTTAAACTGTTCCCATACCTTTGGTACCTCTTGGGTTGTCATTAAAGCCAAAGCGCTCTCCCACCACCTCATAGCAGGACCCTTCAGCATGTGGGAAGCAAAGACCACCTTGTTCTCTTCACTGCACTGAACTATTAGAAAAATCCATTATATACCTGATATCCATTCATGCGCCTTTACTGGGTCTAACCCTCCCTGAAATTCCGGAGGATTCAACCGACTGAAATCCCTAAAGTTCCCTCCTGCAACCTCAGGAACAACCACTGGAGGATGTACACCACCCGCCATCTGCTGAACCATTTTTGCATGAACTGATTTTGTTGTTGCTGCATCTGCTGCATGAATTGATACAACGGTGCATTCCCATCATCAACCGGAGGATTAGTCCCTGCTGGAGTGTTTCTCGGTCTACCACGGTTGTTTCTGCGCCTGTCAGCCATGTTCCTGAATTTCATACAGATAGGATTAAGTTGATCAGACCCAATACCATAAATATAACAGACAAGACCCATGGCGACACGCCGCATATGAAACGGAAAGACAACTTATTCTATTTCATGGCTAGGTCGAGGATACGACCTGCTTTGATACCAACTATAACGCCCACGAATAAATACATGCATCAAATCATATATCATACATGAAAAGTACGTTTGGTACTGAAATACATAAGTTCCTAGTAACACTGTATACATAAAGATGCCCAAAGCAACCTAAAACAAACACTGGCATGCTATACATATAAAATGTTCCAAAGATAAAACTTAGAACTAGATCACTAAGGATCTCAAAAGACTTCGCAACGAAAGCAAAACCAACAGCTAAGCAAGGATTGTCACACAACCTTATCCTTACCCTTCGCGGAACCTGTAGAACCTGTGATGTAAACAACAACAATGGGGTGAGATACATCAAATATCAGTGGGTTCGCTATCTTAGAGTCCTCTCGGCTCTACAGGGTTCTAGTAAGCCTAACTCAAGTCAAAGGGAAGGGGAGTGACTTTGAGTACACACACACACTATATGGAAGCATGTTATGAGTTCATCAACTCATAATATCACTAATCGGTAACCACACCAAGGCATCCCCTCTTCCCGTCCGCTTCTACGTCTAGAAGACGACCCGAGTCATGGATCCTTGAATCTACTTGACATACGAATGGATTCGGGTTCTACGGGCCATTAACCGTTATGAACTGTCACTTCACACGGGCCATTAACCGTCACAAGCATACGCTCTCAGAGCGCCATTCGTACTGCACACGGGAATCAAACCTGTCAAGTAGTTGCGCACATGTTTCAGAGGAGCTCGAGACCCATGAAATGCACTCGCAAAGATAACCGGTTACGATTACGTGATTACACACAGTCGCGATTGTATTCGACAATCACAAGGCCATTAAGCCTTATCACAACCAAACGGTTACCACACATGTTCCATACTAGTGTTTATTCATTCTATAGTTCCCAACACTGCTTATGGTAATGGTCCTCACTCTACTTACTTTATATTTTATCATGCGTACATATTCAGCAACAATCACACTCCATTAAACGATAAAAACGAAAAAACGACACTATTCCAAAAATCCCGACATAATTAAATTGGCCAACAATCTTAAAACCATTTTCATAAGAAAGTACATTCTGTTAGCTTTCCAATGATATCAAGAATATTAAAAACGGATAACCGAGTCAAAAGTTATGGACATAACCAAAAATAGTATCGCGAGAAAACACAAGTGTGTAATTTTCCTGACCGTACGCGTATTGCCCTAAGCCATACGCGTACCGCCCATTTGGCTCGCCCGGCCATACGCGTATTTCCCAGGTCATACGCGTATGGGCAGAGGCTATTTTCCCCTTGAAAATTTCCATTTTTCCTCCAATACGCGTACCACTCATGCCATACGCGTACGAACAAGCCCCATACGCGTAAGGCCAAGCCCCATACGCGTATGGGCAGTGGAAATCTGCAGAATTTTTCTGCAGAATTTTCTGCTACGGGTTCTCCAAAATCAATCCCAAAAATCCATTTTCCACAATCAAAACACATCAAAACATATTATAATTCACACAACCAGTATAACATACAATCAATTATTGAATTTCAGCAATTAAAGGTTGGTTCTATTGTAAAATTACCCATTTCTTACAATACCCAGTTAACTCTAAAACTCAACCAAACCTTAAATCTAAAGAGTCTAACTAGAACCCACCTGGATTACTAGATGAGGAGGTTGAATGCTGAGATGAAAAGATGAAAATTTGATGATGATTGATGATTTAGAGCTCTTGGGAGAATTTCCTCTTCTTTCTCTTCCTTTTCTCTAAGTTTCTCTACTTTTACCAAATAAGGAAAATGAAGAGAAAATATATCAGGAAATATTAATTGGCAATACTACTAATTATCCAAGTTATCTCAGTTGCACCAATTAATAAAATCCCAAGTTAAATAATAGTAATTTAATCAATTTCTGAGTTCGTCAGTTTACTCCAATTATTCTATCCAATAATTGCTCAGAGTACCCTGGAACCCAGTTGATCAAAATAATATTATCCAAAACGCTTAGAATTTTACGGGGTATTACAACGAGTGTAACAAGTCGTATGCTCTTGATATCTGGAGATGTGCATTATTTTCTCGAAGAAACTCCCACAATGATTGGGCCGTGACTGTTAACATATAAACCTTGTGATATCATCCCTTTACTGTTTCCAAATCGAAGTAAAATACCTTTTTATTCCTTTTTTTTAAAAGCTTTTGATTATGCCTAATGTTTCAATGTATTATTCTATAATTAATCAACATTTTGTAATCAAGCGGAATAATTGGAAAAAGGGGAAAATTTTATTTATTGAAACGGGCCCTTAAATAGGCAATAGTACATAAGGAAAGTAATCCTCATAAGGAGGAATTACTACAAATCTACAAGATGAAAAATGGCAATACGAAAAAACAAATTTATTTATGTCCCTATTGAATTCAAACACAAACTAATATCCCTAAGTCTCCGAGGCCATGGCACTTCGCTTCCGAAGATGACGACTGGATTGATCATTCCTTTCTGAATCCCCATTGTGTGACCATAAGTGCTATCAGTCCTATGCCTTTTGGATATCCTTAATTTTGCCTGGACCGTTCCTTTTGAGTCTTAGTCCATCAGGATGATATACCATTTTTTCAACTAGCCGCCCTTTAGGGTTTTCGACTTGTCGGGTATCCTTTTTATTTAAGTCCCTAATTTTTTCTTGGATTGCTCTCTCGAGTTTTTAATCCACCGGGACACCCTAATTTTGCCTAAGTCGCCCTTTAAGGTTTTCGACTTAGCGGGCTTTTATCCTCTTTTTCTAGGCATAGTATTTTTTGACTGAATCAGAATTTACCGGTCGCGGTAAATCCGCTTCATCCATTGTAGTCAACATTAACGCTCCACCAGAGAAGGCGCTCTTTACGACATATGGTCCTTCATAGTTTGGGGCCCATTTTCCACGAGGATCTTTATAGATGGGTAGCACTTTCCTTAACACCAAGTCTCCTTCTTCGAATAGGCGAGGGCGGATTTTCTTTTCGAATGCCTTTTTGAGTCTCTGTTGATATAGTTGACCATGACATACTGCAGCCATACGCTTTTCCTCTATGAGATTCAGTTGATCAAGTCTATTTTGTACCCACTCCGCTTCATCCAGCTTAGTCTCCATTATGACCCATAGTGAAGTAATTTCTACTTCAATAAGGAGTACCGCTTCTGTGCCATATACCAAGGAAAAAGGAGTAGCTCCTGTTGAAGTACAGACTGAGGTTCTGTAGCCATGAAGTGTAAAAGAAAGCATTTCGTGCCAATCCTTGTAGGTCTTCATCATTTTCTGGATAATTTTCTTGATGTTCTTATTGGCTGCTTCTACCACGCCATTCATCTTTGGGCGATAAGGTGATGAGTTATGGCGATCTATTTTGAAACTCCCGCATAGCTCATCCATCACTTTATTATTTAGATTGAGCCCATTATCCGTGATGATCTTATTAGGAACCCCATAGCGACAAATTATCTCTTTCTTGATGAATCGTGCAATTACTTGCTTTGTCACATTAGTGTAGGAAGCAGCCTCTACCCATTTGGTGAAGTAGTCAATAGCCACTAGAATGAATCGGTGTCCATTTGATGCCTTCGGCTCGATCATCCCAATTATGTCTATTCCCCACATAGAGAAAGGCCACGGGGCGGTTAAGAAGTTCAAAGGAGTTGGTGGCACATGAATTTTATCCGCATAGATTTGACATTTGTGGCACTTCTTAACTTACTTGAAGCAGTCTGATTCCATAGTCAACCAATAATACCCTGCTCGGAGAATCTTCTTAGTCATTGCATGCCCATTTGCATGGGTTCTGTCATACGCCAAATTTTGACCACTAAGATTTCCCATCATTGTGCAAATCATCATCACAATATGGAGGAACCATCCTACCTTATCAGTCTCCCCAAAGATGGGTGAGCATCCACTGCAATCAAATTTAGGGTTTCAAGCCCTCTCTGAGTGCTTAGACAAAGGATCAATCAAGGAATGACATGATCTTCAACTTTTCTAAACCTCTCAAACATACACAAAGGATAAAAAAGGACTCCCACTTTAAGGATTAAGCACAAGGTTGCTCCCTTCTAGGTGGATCAAGCTTCAAGATCGACAGTGTCACCAAATTAGGGTTTTGGTCGACCAGGGCCCCCAGATGGAAATTTTCATCTGGGCATGACCCAATGATCCAAAACATAACCTAATATACTCCATGGGACCTCATGGACCCAATCACCAAGTCAATTTTACCTCAGGGGATGCATACATAAAAAATCAGGAATTAGGGTTTCTTGACCTAATTCACCCCTAAGTTGACTTTTGGTGCAAATCATCAACCAAGACCTCAAGAGAGGAATTGGGGGTCTCCAATATACCACATTGATCCATTTGGAACAATGGATTAATCCAAGAAGCTTGAGCAACAAGTCTCAATTTCATCTGCACCTCAGTTAGGGTTTTAAGGAAAAAGTCAACTATAACTTTGACTTTTGACCAAGACATGCTCCTAAGCCCTAAGACATGATTCAATATACCCTATGACACCCATGGAACATGTCCATCAAGTTTGGTTTAGGTCAAGGACATGATTTCCTGAAGAATTGCACAGTTTGGAATTCATCTGATAAAAAGTCAACTGTGCACAAAAGTCAACTTTGACTTTTTGAGATTTTTCACCAAAATGTATTTTTAACCCTAAAATGATGTTTATGTATGATTTGAATCATCATTCATCAAGAAAAATCAAGAAAAGTTGGATAACTTGTAAAAGGGGTAACCATAAAAACTTAGAAAATTTTCTAAGTTAAAAATAAAGTGGCTAGTGTACCAACTTTGGAGGATCATAACTCCTAAACCACAAGGCCATTTTTTCTCATCCAAAGATGGATTTGTAGCCCTCATTACCCTCTACAAAAACTTCAACTAGACCTAAGTCCAATTCATTAAGAATTTTGAGTTGTGGAGTGATCAAAATGGCTGAAAAGTGAAAATGTCACTTTTTCCAACACTTAGTGAAATTTTCACTAAGTCCAAATCTGTCTTCACTTTTTGCCAAATGTAGGGGGATTTTTCACTTGGATTCAGAAGAGATCAAAACCAAATATGTTCAAACAGTTGTTGTATCATGTAAGGGCTTTCCAAAATGACCAAGAACATTGCCAAATTCCATTTGAGTCATGAGATATGACATTGGAAAGTTGCCTTGCTGAAATCTGTCAAAGGCAAGGCAGAATTTGCAATTTTGCTCGATTTGCCAAAATCAGCCAAATTCAAATGCTCCTATCCACTTGGACACCTCAGAGGATTGAATCTAAACGGGACAATCACTGAGCCAAGCCTCCAAAGTCCATGGAACAAGAAATAGCATGTTGAACCTAAAATTGCCAAAATAGGGACAAGACTCTAAATTTGGATTGAAGCATTCAATGGAAGCATCAAGGTGGCATAGACTGAGCCATTCTCATCTGAAATCAGTCAAGACTTATCCAAGACCAAGGGGACCAAAGCTCTGTGCCCTAACCTCTAGTCAATGGCTAGAGGAGACTTGGATTTTCATTTGCCAACATTGGCCAAACCTACTTAACAGCCGCCATTCACTATTCCTTGCAAAACAAACTTGATCTACTATAAATAGAGCTCAATTGTGATCAGTTTGAGTACACCAAAGCCATCTAACAGATGCTTTCCTCAAAATCTCTTTCTCTTGGCAAAAATGCCTTTCTTAGCAAGGTAGCTATCGGGTTTTGAGTTTGAGAGCTTTTCCAATCAAACCAATCACTCACACACCTCACATACATCATATAGAAGTGATCCAAACACTCACATAACATCTGGAACACTGATTTCACAAAATCACCAGCCAATTGCTCAAGTTCATGACAGTTTTGCAGTTGAGGTGCCATCTTCAATTCCAAACCATTTCAATCCATTCCAAGCACTCAGACACATCACTTGGCACCTAGGGAAGCTATCCACATCATTGGAACCTAGCTGTAACACCTCCAACACAAATCACGATCACCAGCTGCAAGTGGTAAGCATGAGCTCTTCTAACTCTATGATCCATACAATTTTTGCTGCACAATAATTTGGCCATATGTTCATAATCATGCATGGAATGTTTCCCCTCAATTAATTGCATTGTTTGAATCGTGTATCAAAAACTCTAGCCTTCATGCATAAATTAGGGTTCTTGAGGATTTTTCATGATTTCTTGTTATATGTTTAATTTAAATGAAATTAATGGACATAGACATGATCGTGAGGTTGAGGCGAGCATAATGATATGTGGATTGCATGTTATAATCAAGTATTCAAAGAGATTGGATAGAAAATGCAAATCAGCCAAACCCAGAACACACGCGTGTTCTTCAGCTGTTCTTGGCGCCTTTTTTGAATTTTCAAATATTTGAATTTTGTGATTTTCTTTAATTGATTCAAAAATTAATTTCTCTCTGAGTTTTAATGATTTTGAGTTGATTCTTTTTTTAATAATTCACAAAAATGTTAAAATATTTTATTTTCCCAAAAAATCCCAAAAATATTATTTATTTCATATAATTGATATTTTTGCAAAGAATTAATATTTTAATTGTTTTTTGACATTTTAAATATTTTTTCTACATAGATTTTGCAACTTTTAATGCTTTCTAATTATTTTGTAGGTCAATACTTAATTTTTGAAGCATTAATCCAAGATCACAATTTGTTTTTCATATGTTAAACAATTTTGATCATTTTAATTGAATTTTTATTCAATTAAATACATTTTTGAAAACAAATTAGGGTTTTTGGATTAATTCAACCCTCATAAATCATTTTCAAAACACTTGGGCCTCTAATAGAGTGTAAGACCCAATCCTTTTTTTGACCAAATCATTTTTGGGCCTCAGTGTATTGTATAAGTCCCGATACCGTCAAAAACAAACGGCGTGATCGTCGCCTTTTCAAAATAACCCTGGGCCTACCCTCGAGTAGTAAGACCCATTTCTTCATTTAAAACTCTTTGGGCCTCTATTAGAGTGTAAGACCCAACCCCCTTTTAACCAAAATATTTTGGCCCTCACTTATTGTATAAGTCCCTCCGCGTTAAAAGAAAACCTCGGCGCGATTGTCATTTTAAACGGAAAAATCAAATGGGCCTACCCTCGTGTTATAAGCCCCACTCTCACTTGTTTAAAACTATTTGGGCCTCTTGAGAGAGTGTAAGACCCATCCCTTTGTACAGAAAATACTTTTGGGCCTCAGTCACTTGTATAAGTCCCTCTGTACAAATTCAACAGTGCGCTCACTGATAATACCCTAGGTCTCTCCTTGAGCTGTAAGCCCCAAATCTTTCTTTTTCAAAGCACTTTCTCCTTTGATTTTGAATATACTGTTGTTTTCAATCTTTCTGTGTTGAACAACTAACCAAACAGCATGGAAGCTCTACAACCGAGTAAGTGGTTATTGCTTTCCTTTACCGCTTTCATATACATATAACTGTATTGTGGGACTGTTTCACTGTAAGTCTTCTTTCATAAACTCATATCAACTGTGTAATAATAATATAGATATTTAGAGTTTCCCCGGCAACTACGTCTAGCACTAGGTAAAGCCGTTTCGATCATTCTCTTAGAAATAGTCAAAACTAGATCCCCATAGGATTACCAGACACAGTCTTCCCTCCTCTTGGGGTTAAACAATATGGAGATATAAAAGGCAGCATTCTCTGTGAACCCTTTCATAGACTGTCACTCATAGAAGTTGTCAAGAAACTCTATTCCCCAGAGATGATCTTTTCTCCGTGAATGGCATCTCTTGAGTTTCTTCCAAATTCTCGAACTTTCCTGACTTTGATCTATTCTCGGTGAATAGCATTGCCTTGAATTTCTCGGGGTTTGGGGACCCACAGGCTTCTTAAAAGCACTTGTCAAGAAACTCTACTCCCTAGAGATGATATTTTCTCCGTGAATGGCATCTCTTGAGTTCCTTCCAAATTCTCGAACTTTCCTGACTTGATCTATTCCTTGTGAATAGCTTGCCTTGAATTTATCGGGGTTTGGGGGACCCATCGAGCTTCTTAAAAGCATCGGCCTCCTCTTGGGCATCGTACAAGGACCCACAGGCTTCCTAAAAGCAACCCCGCCTCCTCTTGGGCTTAGTACAAGGACCCTGCGGCTTCTTAGAAGTATTCACAGCCTCCTCTTAGGCTTCGTATAATGATCTCTTCCTCCGGGAATGATAGCCTCCTCTTGGGCTTAGTACAAGGACCAATTAAAAGTTTCCAGCCTCCTCTTGGGCTTCGTACAAATTGTCCCGACGACCTCCTAGAGGTATAGGAACATAACCTATTCATCCTCATAGAACAGTCCTTTCATAGAGTCTATTACTGTTTCTCAAAGCATAGTACAAAAGATGAAACTCTAGACTTGGACAGTCTAATCTCCTTGAGTCTCAAAGACATTCTCAAGTGACCCCTTCGTTAAATAGGAAGGAAACCCGTAGACTCGGACAGTCTCAATACCCTTCGGATTTCCCGCTTCCTTAAAGAACAGGAATAACCCGGATCCTTGAATCAAATCCATGAGTACAGTGTTGTTCATATAAGAACTAATTTTCTCTTTCAAAATTAGTATACTGGACCTGTCACTTAAACAGTTGCCTTAGCCTCTCTCTTGGGCTTTGTACAATGATTCTTCCCAGCGGAGTCAAACAACGTTTAGCCTCTCTCTCTCGGGCTTTGTAAGAGACACATAAGAGACTCCCTCGTTGAGTCAATCACCCCTTTCACCTCCATCTCGGGCTTTGTACGAGATACAAAAAGGTTCTTATTGAGCCAAACAAACAACAGCCTCTATCTCGGGCTTCGTACGAGATACAAAAAACTCTTGTTGAGTCAAATAGCCTTCATCTCAGGCTTTATATGAGATACCAAAAGATTCCCTCGTTGAGTCAAAACCTTTTAGCCTCTCTCTCGGGCTTTGTACGAGACACATATTAGCCTCCTCTTAGGCTTTGTATAAGAAAACCACTGGTTGATCCAATCAACCTTTTAGCATCAAAGTTGTGCTTCGTTCACAGTACACAAACATCAAAAACTCCTTCCCCTTCATCTAATCGCTGTAAGCGGCAAGCCTCTGGATTATTTACATCCATGCCACTGTCCCTCTTTTAGCATGAGAAATTCCTAAGGAAAGATAGCATTGCTCTACACTGAGTTAAATTCTTCTCCTACGGGTTAAAATCCCCTATAAAGGAAATTATGGCATTGCTAGGATCCGCGTATCCCGATTAAAGTAATTCTCCTTTATAAACAGTTGTGACATACAACCCCCTCTTTAGAGATGACAAATTCTCTCTAAAGTGGAGACTTTTTAGCTTCATATCTTAGGCTTTGAACAAGATACAATTAAACTCTTCAGCTTCACATCTTGGGCTTTGAACAAGATACAAACCACCTTTCGCTTCACGTCTTGGGCTTTGAACAAGACACCAAAAAACCATTTTCCTCCCATAGAATAGGAGGAACTATGAACGCTCTGATTTCCCTGTTTTGGTAAACGGGAATACGTAGGCATAAGATTGAAAGAAAAATCTTAGCGAGCACACTAAACAAAAACCCAAAATCCCATATCTCCATCGATCAAAAGCAGTAATTCAAAAACATCAGTCCTAACATCCTAATCCTTGTTCCCCGCCAGAAAACATCTGCCTAGATAAAAACCAGTATTGGCGAAAATACAAATAACCAGTACAAGGGCCCCCCACATTGATAGCATCCGTAACCTAACAGACCGCTGTTTAAACTCAGTATGCAAAGCAGGGTTAATTGGAGACATCTATTTCCCTTCCTTATTCAGCTTTAATACGATAAAAAATGAATCGACCTGTAGTTTAAGCTTAACCGCAGAGAGCGACCAGCGCTTAAGAACCGCATCCGAAATCGCTCGCTACAGAAAAATGGTGCCCACCGTGGGGCCGTTCAAAGTTAGATCTAGGCACGGCCTTTTTCCTTTTCATCTCTTGTGTAAAAAACCACAGATTGGGGCTTCCGCCGGGGAACCCATTTTCTGTTAGGAACTTAAGATTCATAGCTTTAAAGGTCTAGGATGTTTAGGACAAATATATATACTGCTTTTCCTAATTGCTATACGTGTTTATTTTTCTGCTAATGGGAATGCGGGTGATGCCGTATGTGGAAAGATTGAGTATACACTTAAGATAAGTGATGGCGACGGGGTCGACCATCAACCTCAGTGGAGGCTGACCAACGCAACCCATTCTCTCACCTAGACAATGGGCCGGTTGTTAAGTCTGAGAAGCTGAGGAGCCAAACCCTTTCGTAGTGCGGAAACTATCAGGAATAGTTGTTACGCGATACTACCCTCATTTGAGGCTGGTGATCTATTCTCGGTGAATGGCACTTACTCTAAGATTGCACTACAACTCGTTGGCGATCCGCTTGTTGTTTTGCTTTCCTGGGAGGATCTGATGATAATTAGTACAGGTACAAAAATCACCCTAGTATAAACCTTTGGGGATGGGTAGAGCCTTGACTTCATGACAACGACCCTTTGACCCCATGTTTTTTCTATGTTTTTGTGTGCTGCATTCATGCATTCATTTAATAAAACATTAAAACATTCAAAAAACTTCTCTTCTAGTCTCTCTGTTTTTCAAATTAAACTAAGACTGTGATTGCAAATATCAGAGAAAAGGATTACGCTAATGGATTTCGGTAGGAGGAGAACTCATAAGTATACCTTCAAGGTTCCAAAACTAGAGGATTTGAGAAGGTTAACAAGGATGATCACTAACCCTGAGGCTTTTAGAGCCAAGCGCGGTGGTTTGCTACCACTATTAAGAGTCCATGTGATTGAAGGAATCATGGATGCGCTCATCCAGTTTTACGATTCGGTTTATCACTGTTTCACATTTCCGGATTACCAGCTAGCACCAACGCTGGAGGAGTATTCTCATCTGATTGATCTACATATCACCGATCGAGCTCCATTTTGTGGACTGGAAGAAATTCCAAAGAATCAGATCATTGCAAGAGCAATTCATTTGGACGAGTCTGAGGTCAGGACTCACCTAACTACTAAGGGTGGCATCCAAGGTTTTCCAGCCCAGTTCTTGACGAAGAAAGCCCTGTATTTTGCCAGTATAGGAAACATAACTGCTTTTGAAAGCATCTTTGTCTTGCTCACCTATGGGTTATTTTTGTTTCCCAACATTAATAACTTCGTCGATATTAACTCCATTAAGGTTTTTCTCATTGGAAACCCTGTACCGACTTTGCTCGCAGATGCGTATCATTCTGTACACTTGGGAAATTTGTACAGCGGAGGGGAGATCACATGCTGTGTACCTCTGCTTTACAAATGGTTTATCTCTCACTTGCCCAAGTCTTCTGCTTTTTGGGATTGTAAGAGTGCCTTACGTTGGTCGCAGAAGATCATGTCTCTTACCAACTCTGATATAGATTGGTATAATAGGATTTATGAGGGAATCAGAATCATTAATCATTGTGGAAACTTCCCCAACGTACCCCTTATAGGAACTAAAGGAGGAATCAACTACCATCCGATATTGGTTCGCCGTCAATTTGGATACCCGATGAGACACATCCCACGGGGTTTTCATCTGGAAGGTATTTTCTTCAAAGAAGGAGAAGACGACAAAGCACTGAAGATGGAAATAGTGCACGCTTGGAAACACGTTCATAAGAAAGGACGGGAGTCTCTAGGAAAATCGGATTGTGTCTCGGTGGAGCCTTATCTCCATTGGGTACAAACTAGAGCTCTCAAGCTAAAGATACCTTATCCTCGTTACGAAATTCTTCCGCCGAGGGAATCTGTCATGTATTTCATGATGGAAATAGAAAAACTTCAGGTTACTCTCAACAAAGTTCAACGGGAGAAAAGGTCTTGGAAGAACAAGTACCGCACCCTCGACGTAGAGTGCATCAAAATACAGCAATTACTGAAAGAAAAAGATGCTCTGATTGAGATTTTAGAGCAACATGCTGTAGAGAATCAAGATGACCAAAGGAATTTGCTCGCTCCTTTCACTTGGCAAAGGAATGACAACCCGACAACGGCTCCGGAGCCCCGGTCAAAGAAAATAAAGATACCAGAATCAGCACCCGATTTCTCTTCAGAGAGGACTGGGGACCCATTAGCTTAGGTTTCTGTTTCTGCACTTTGTAATCTACTGTATTTCCATTTCTGTAATCCTTTGAATTTCAATAAAAAGGGGTTTCCCCACCGTTTGATATTTGCAATCTAATTGTCGAAGTTTATTTTGATTAAACAAAAAAAAAACAATTAATATAATCATTGCATTCATCATTCTTACGTCACGTATTCTTCTTACCTACGAATCTCACGTTTGTGTCTCGGTTCTAGAGTCAAACTGTCTCATTTGTATAATACTCGGGCCAATCGTCAGAAAAAGATGGGTGATCTTGAGGAAGAAAACAGAGAGTTGAAAGAAGAGGTCGACGCTCTGAGAGAAGATATGAGAAAGCTTCGTAACGACATGCAAGCCATGGCAGAAGCTCAGCTACAAAGAACTGTGATCTCAGAGATCACCTCAATGCCCATAGTGGAGAAGTATGATCCTAGGTATCAAATGCCGAAAGATCGTCCCTGGGGCATGCCTGTTAACTATATCCCAAAAGGATATGTTCCGCCGATCACTGAGGATCAGGGAATCACAACAGAAGCCGCTGGGCCTGAAGGTTACAAACTTCGGGAAAGCGAAGATGCCAGGGGCATACTGAAGACTCCTGAAGGTTACAAACTTCGGGAAATGCCAAGACTCACTGCCGTAGTCACGGTACCACCCCCTGTGGTGCACACTGTCCCGGAAGGACAGATTCCACCAATACCTGCTGGTAAAAAGGAAACTATGTCTGACCGAATGGATGATTTACAGGAGCAGTTCCTGGAAATGCAGAAGGAGCTGCAAGCCATTCGCGGTCAGGATCTATTCGGAAGGGACGCCGCAGACCTCTGCTTGGTTCCCAATGTGAAAGTCCCGCACAAATTCTAAGTCCCCGACTTTGAAAAATACAAGGGTAACTCTTGCCCTCAGAGCCATCTGGTGATGTACACGTGGCGGATGTCAGCTCAGACGAACAATCAGGACCTACTGATTCACTACTTCCAGGATAGTTTAACCGGTGCCGCACTCAAATGGTACATGGGTTTAAACCGTGCTACGATTAGCACTTTCAGAGATCTTGGCACTGCCTTCGTCCAACAATACAAATACAATTTGGACATGGCATCCGACAGAGATCAACTCAGATCAATGTCACAAAAGGACAAGGAAACCTTTAAGGAGTATGCTCAAAGGTGGCGTGAAATTGCCGCTCAAATTTGTCCACCTCTTGAGGAAAAAGAGATGTCAAAGATCTTCTTAAATACCTTAAGCTCATTTTACTATGACCGAATGGTTGCCAGTGCGCCCAGTGATTTCACCGAGATGGTCGGCATGGGCGTACGTCTTGAGGAAACCGTCCGAGAAGGACGTTTGGTAAAAGACACTGGATCGACGAGCGGTACTAAAAAATACGGTAGTGCTCCCCCTAAGAAAAAAGAGCAAGATATTGGGAATATCTCTCTCGGAAAGCAAAGGCGACGATATCAACCAGTAGCAGCTGTGACTCCTGCTATCAATCCTGCGCCTGTTCCTACTTATCAACCTCAGGTTGCGCAGAGCCAACCTGATCAGCAAAGGACACAACAGCCTCTTCAGCAGGCTCGTCCTCCATATAACAACAACCATACAACACGGCCACCAGGATTTGATCCTATACCCGTAACGTACGCAGAGCTGTTTCCACTACTGTTAGCCAAGGGGCACATTCAGACTAAGTCCCCTCTTACAGTACCGGAAAATCCACCTTTTTCGTTTAAGGTGGATCAAACTTGCCCTTACCATCAAAGAGGTTCAGGGCATAACATTGAGACTTGTCTTAATTTCAAGTCCGACGTGCAAAAACTTGTTAGGAGCGGGGTATTATCTTTCAAGGATACAAATCCTAATGTTCTCACAAACCCGCTGCCTCAACACGAGAAAGTTGCAGTCAATCTGATTGAGAAAGAGACTAATGACGTCTATCAAATTCATGATGTACTCTTGTTAAAGACCAATCTGGTCAAGATGTATTGTAGACAGAGTGGATATGGCCATGTGCGACCTCATAATTATCACCAGTGTGATATCTGCTTTAAGAGTAACCAAGGATGTTCTGTAGTGCAAGCAGCTCTGTAGGAACAAATGGATCTCGGATGGATCCAAGAGCACGGAGTTCGTGGAGTTAACATGGTCTATACGAATTCTAATGTCATTCAGAACCACGATATCCGTGCAATGAATGTCAACTTAGTGGCAATGCACTCAAGGCAAAGCCAGTATCATAATCTGCCGCGGCACGATTACAGTTCCTGTCTGAGTTGCTCAGTAAACAAACAGGGATGCTCTTTCATACAAGAGGCCCTCCAGCGTCAGATGAATCTTGGATGGATCCAAGACTACCATGATAGGAATCCCTATCAGATCAACATGGTTCAAATCTTTGATATCCGCTTAATGAATACCAACCTGGTAGAATTACATGCTGAACAGGTCCGACTCGGATTCCTGGTATTACATAATTTTCACAGCTGTAAAGCGGGTTGCGAAAACGATCAGGGTTGTACCCTTGTCCAGGAGGCACTTCAGCACTTGTTAAATCACTGGTGGATGCCAATTTATATGGATGAAGATACTCAGTAAATTAGTATTAGTAACAGGAATCCTACTCGGCGTCAGAGTCAGGATGTCCGATCAGTGGAAGCTAACCTAGTGAGGTTTCATTGTATTCAAAGTGGGTGTGGCCAGGTGCCACCACACAATTATGACCGTTGTAGCGTCTGTTCGGAAAGTAACCAAGGGTGCTACCTTGTGCGAGCAGCTCTTCAGGGTCAGGTGGACCGTGGAGAGATTCGTCCATATTCGGGTTCTGGACCAATCGACTGGACGCCGAACTACCTTGCCGATCAAATTGAGGATGTTGTCACCATCTCTGGTCATCACCATACCAGGGATGTTTTTACCATTATCCCTCTACTTGACGAATCTAAAGTTCCCAACCAGGAACGGATCGAGATTACTTATGATGGACAAAAAAATCAGAAAGTTCCCATAGTCATCTATCTGCCGGGACCATTACCGTATGAATAAACTAAGGCTATCCCTTACAAATACGGTGCAACGACAGTTGAAAATGGAAAGGAAATTCCATTACCCTTCGTTGTGAACATTGCAGACATCAGTCGAGTAACACGGAGTGGTAGAATCTTCAACCGAGGGGTTAGGGAAGTTAACAAAGAAAAAGGACTTCAGACAAAAGCTTCCGATCCACCAGTCGGTCAATCCAGTAATCCCGACCTTTCAAAAAACAATGATGAGATGCTGAAGCTCATCCAAAGGAGTGAATATAACATTGTTGATCAACTGTTACAAACTCCTTCAAAGATCTCGGTATTATCACTGTTACTCAGTTCAGAAGCCCACAGGGAGGCTCTACAGAAAGTATTGGAGCAAGCCTTTATGGAACAGGATGTAACAATCAGACAGTTCGATAGTATTGTCTCCAACATCACTTCCTGCAACAACTTGGGATTTAGTGATGAGGAATTACCTGAAGAAGGTCGCCGTCATAACATGGCGCTCAATATCACAGTCAACTGCCAGGACGATGTTTTAGCCAGCGTACTGGTAGACACAGGGTCAACCCTGAATGTTATGCCGAAGTCTACTTTGATGCAATTATCATTCAAAGGCCCTCCGATGAGAATCAGCGAGGTCGTCGTCAAAGCATTCGACGGATCCAGAAAAATGGTTATCGGCGAAGTTGATCTTCCCATAACTATTGGTCCTCACACTTTCCGAGTCACTTTCCAGGTCATGGACATCCGGGCAACGTACATTTGTTTATTAGGAAGACCTTGGATACATCAGGCTGGAGCGGTTACCTCAACCCTCCACCAAAACCTAAAGTTCGTCAAGAACGATCAACTTGTCACAGTATGTAGAGAACAAGCCTTGCTTGTGAGTAACTTGTCATCATCTACTAGTATAGAACCCGAGGAGGTTATTGGAACGCAGTTCCAAGCACTGTCGGTGAGCAAGGACAATCAATCCCAAGAAGGAACCTCGATTTCCTCGTACAAAGATGCTATCAAAGCGGTCGAGAGTACCGATACGACAGGATGGGGACAGTTTGTCATTCCCACTGACAATAAAACAAAGAAGGGTCTTGGTTTTTCTGCAACCTATACCCAGACAGCTGCCAACGGCAAAAGTCTTCATCCCCTTCAAAACTTCTTCCACAGTGGAGGTTTTCTTCACCCAGTGTCTCAGACAGTTCATGCTATCAATGAGGAAGATCCCTCTGACACAGATGAAGAATGGAAGTCCTATCTTAAAAAGGACGGTTATATGTCTCGGGAAGAGGTGCCTATGCCTTTTTGCTTTCCTACAGAAAGTCTGAGATTTATACCAAGATCAGATGTCAAAATGATATATAAAGGTTGTGATCCGGAAGGATGTCGTGCTCCGCCAAATTCATTAGAGGAGGTGTAACGAGCGATTTTGGACGCGGTTCTTAAGCGCTGGTCGCTCTCTGCGATTTGAGCTTTGACTACAGGTCGATTCATTTTTTATCCTATTGTGAGCTGAATAAGGAAGGGAAATAGATGTCTCCAATTAACCCTGCTTTGCATACTGAGTTTAAACAGCGGTCTGTTAGGTTACGAATGCTTTCAATGTGGGGGGGCCTTTGTACTGGTTATTTGTATTTTTGCCAATACAGTTTCTTTCTTTTTTACCTGGGCAGAAGGTTTCTGGCAGGGAACAAGGATTAGGATGTTAGGACTGATGCTTTTGAATTACTGCTTTTGATTGATGGAGATATGGGATTTGGGTTTTTTGTTGATTGCGCTCGCTAAGATCTTTTCTTTCGATCTTATGCCTACGTATTCCCGTTTACCGAAACAGGGAAATCAGAGCGTTCGTAGTTCCTCCTATTCTATGGGAGGAAATGGGTGTTTTGGTGTCTTGTTCAAAGCCCAAGATGTGAAGCGAAAGGTGGTTTGTATCTTGTTCAAAGCCCAAGATGTGAAGCTGATAGGTCTATTTGTGTCTTGTTCAAAGCCCAAGACGTGAAGCTGAAAGACCTCGGCTTTAGAGAGAATTTGTCATCTCTAAAGAGGGGAGAAGGAGAATTACTTTAACTGGGATACGCGGATCCGAGCAATGCCATAATTTTCGAAGAAAGGGTTTTAACCTGAAGGAGAAGACTTTAACTCAGTGTAGAGCAATGCCATCTTTCCTTAGGAATTTCTCATGCTAAAAGAGGGACAGTGGCGTGGATATAGATGATCCAGAGGCTTGCCTCTTACACCGATTAGATGAAGGGAAATGAGTTGTTGATGTTTGTGTACTGTGAACGAGGCACAGCTTTGATGCTAAAAGGTTGATTGGATCAACCAGTGGTTTTCTTATACAAAGCCTAAGAGGAGGCTATTTTGTGTCCCGTACAAAGCCCGAGAGAGAGGCTAAAAGTTTTTGACCCGACGATAGAGTCTTTGTGTCTCGTACGAAGCCCGAGATGGAGGCTATTGTTTGTTTGACTCAACGAGGGAGTCTTTGTGTGTCTCGTACAAAGCCCGAGAGAGAGGCTAAAACGTTGTTTGACTCCGCTAGGGAGAGTCATTGTACAAAGCCCAATAGGAGGCTATGTCAGTTAAGTGACAGGTCCAGTATACTGATTTTGAAAGAGAAAATTAGTTCTTATATGAGCATCACTGTACTCGTGGGTTAGGTCTGAGGATCGGGGTTGTTTCCTTTTCTTTGAGGAAACTGGAAATCCAAAGGGTGTTGAGACTGTCCGAGTCTGCGGGTTTCCTTCCTATTTAACGAAGGGGTCACTTGAGAATGTCTTTTGAGACTCAAGGAAGTTAGACTGTCCGTGTCTAGAGTCTTATCTTTTGTACTATGCTTTGAGAAACAGTAGTAGACTCCATGAAAGGACTGTTCTATGAGGATGACTAGGTTCTGTTCCTATACCTCTAGGAGGTCGTCGGGACAATTTGTACAAAGCCCAAGAGGAGGCTGGAAACTTTTAAGAAGCCGACGGGTCCTTGTACGAAGCCCAAGAGGAGGCTATCATTCCCGGAGGAAGAGATCATTATACGAAGCCTAAGAGGAGGCTGTGAATACTTCTAAGAAGCCGTAGTGTCCTTGAATAATGCCCAAGAGGAGGCCGATGCTTTTAAGAAGCCCGTGGGTCTATCATCTCCTTTCCATTAGGAGAGATAACTCTTTTAAAGATAAAAACCACCGGTAAATGTGCGAGGTTTACTATCCAGCGACTTTTAGCTTTTAAAGAGGGTTCCTTAGTTAAGGTCCAAGATTATGACCGTAGTGGGTACCCAAACCCCGAGACATTCAAGGCAATCTATCCACGAGGAATAGATCAAGTCAGGAAAGTTCGAGAATTTGGAAGAAACTCAAAGATGCCATTCACGGAGAATACATTCATCTTGGGGAGTAGAGCTTCTTGACGATTCCTAAGGAGGACAACCGAAGAGAAGACTGTATCTGGTGCTCCTATTGGGGATCTAGGCGTCTATTTCTACGAATAAATGAAACGGCGTCACCTAGTTCTAGACGTAGTTGCCGGGGAAACTCGAAATATCTATACTATTATTACACAGTAGATATGAGTTTATGAAAGGAGACTTACAGTGAGCAGCCCCACAATACAGTTTATAATATGAAAGCAGTAAACGAAAGCGATAACCACTTACTCGGTTGGAGTGCTTCCATGCTGTTTGGTTAGTTGTTCAACAAAGAAAGATTGAAAACAACAGTATATTCAAAATCAAAGGAGAAAGTGCTTTGAAAAAGAAAGATTTGGGGCTTACAACTCAAGGAGAGGCCCAGGGTTTTATCAGTGAGCGCATTGTTTGACTTTGTACAGATGGACTTATACAAGTGACTGGGGCCCAAAAATGGTTTTCTGTACAAAGGGATGGGTCTTAAACTCTCTCAAGAGGCCCAAAAAGGTTTAAAGAAAAAAAAGAGTGGGGCTTATAACACGAGGGTAGGCCCAAATGATTTTTCGTTTAAAAATGGCGATCGCGCCGAGGTTTTCTTTTAACGCAGAGGGACTTATACAATAAGTGAGGCCCAAGATGTCTTGGTTAAAAGGGGGATTGGGTCTTACACTCTAATAGAGGCCCAAAGTGTTTTGAATGGGTCTTATAGCTCAAGGAGAGGCCCAGATGATTCTTTTATTTTAAACGGGCGACGATCGCGCCGTTTACTTGTACAGAGGGACTTATACAATGAGTGAGGCCCAAAAAGTTTTTGTACAAGGGGGGATGGGTCTTACACTCTCTCAAGAGGCCCAAAGAGTTTTGAAAATGATTTATGAGGGTTGAATTAATCCAAAACCCTAATTTGTTTTCAAAATGTATTTAATTGAATAAAAATTCAATTAAAATGATCAAAAATTGTATAACACATGGAAAACAAATTGTGATCTTGGATTAATGCTTCAAAAATTAAGTATTGACCTCCAAAATAATTAGAAAGCCTTAAAATTTGCAAAATCAATGTAGAAAAAATATTTAAAATGCCAAAAACAATCAAAATATTAATTCTTTACAAAAATATCAATTATATGAAATAAATAATATTTTTGGGAGTTTTTGGGAAAATAAAATATTTTAACATTTTTGTGAATTATTAAAAAAAGAATCAACTCAAAATCATTAAAACTCAGAGAGAAATTAATTTTTGAATCAATTAAACAAAATCACAAAATTCAAATATTTGAATTTCTCAAAATGGCGCCAAGAACAAGCTGAAGAACACGTGCGTGTTCTTGGTTTCTCAGATTTGCATTTTCTATCCAATCTCCATGAATACGTAATCATATCATGCAATCCACATATCATTATGCTCGTCTCAACCTCACGATCATGTCTATGTACTTTAATTTTATTTAAATTAAACATATAACAAGAAATCACGAAGAGAACTCAAGAACCCTAATTTCTGCATGAAGGCTAGGATTTTTGATACACGATTCAAACAATGCAATTAATTGAGGGAAAACATTCCATGCATGATTATGAACATATGGCCAAATTATTGTGCGAGGAAATATGCATAGATTGAGAGATGACCAAGCATGTGCTTACCTCCAAGCTGTGACAGCAAGTGCAATGTAATTTTTGATTTGGAGGTGTTACAGATGAGTTGTGATGATCTGAACAGCTTCCCTACACCCTATGGATTGCGTTTGGATGGTTGGACTTGATTGAAATTGGCTGGATCATTTTGTGGTACCTCAGCTGCACTTTGGTTAAAACCTTGAGTAACCAGATGGTGATTTTGTGAAATTGATGTTTCAGAAGTAATCTAAGTGTTTGATCAGCTCATATATGATATGTGTGAGGTGTGTGAGTGATTGGTTTGATTGGAATTGCTCTCAAACTCAAAACCCGATAGTGACTTGCCTTAGAAGGCAAAATTGGAGTGAAAGAAGAGATTTTGAGGAAAGCATCTGTTAGATGGCTTTGGTGTACTCAAACTAACCACAATTGAGCTCTATTTATAGTAGAGCAAGTTTGTTTTGCAAGGAATAGTGCATGGCAGCTGGTAAGTAGGTTTGGCCAATGTTGGCAAATGAAAATCCAAGTCTCCTCTAGCTATTGACTAGAGGTTAGGGCACAAAGCTTTGGTTCCCTTGGTCTTGGATAAGTCTTGACTGATTTCAGATGAGAATGGCTCAGTCCATGCCACCTTGATGGTTCCATTGAATGCCTCATTCCAAATTTGAAGTCTTGTCCCTATTTTGGCCATTCTAGGTTCAACATGCTATTTCTTGTTCCATGGACTTTGGAGGCTTGGCTCAGTGATTGTCCCCTTTAGATTCAATCCTCTGAGGTGTCCAAGTGGATAGGAGCAATTGAATTTGGCTGATTTTGGAAAATCGACCAAAGTTGCAAATTCTGCCTTGCCTTGACAGATTTCAGCAAGGCAACTTGCCAATGTCATATCTCATGGTGTAAGTTGAATTTGACAATGTTCTTGGCCATTTTGGAAAGCTCTTACATGATACAACAACTGTTTGAACAAGTTTGGTTTTGATCTCTTTTGATTCCAAGTGAAAAATCCCCCTACATTTGGCAAAAAGTGAGGCAGAATCTGACTTAGTGAAAATTTCACTAAGTGTTGGAAAAAGTGACATTTTCACTTTTCAGCCAATTTGATCACTCCATAACTCAAAATCCTTAATGAATTGGAATGACTTGTAGTTGAAGTTTTTGTAGGTGATAATGAGAGCTACAAATCCATCTTTGGATGAGAAAAAATGGCCTTGTGGTTTAGGAGATATGGTCCTTCAAAGTTGGTACCCTTGCCACTTTATTATTAACTTAGAAAAATTTCTAAGTTTTATGGTTACCCCTTTTACAAGTTATCTCACTTTTCTTGATTTTTCTTGATGAATGATGATTCAAATCATACATTAGCATCATTTTAGGGTTAAAAATCCATTTTGGTGAAAAATCTCAAAAAGTCAAAGTTGAGTTTTGTGCACAGTTGACTTTTTATCAGATGAATTCCAAACTGTGCAATTCTTCAGGAAATCATGTCCTTGACCTAAATCAAACTTGATGGACATGTTCCATGGGTGTCATAGGGTATATTCAATCATGTATTAGGGTTTGGGAGCATGTCCTGGTCAAAAGTCAAAGTTACAGTTGACTTTTCCCCTTAAAACCCTAATTGTGGTGCAGATGGAATTGAGACTTGTTGCTCAAACTTCTTGGATTAATCCATTGTCCCAAATGGATCAATATGGTATATTAGAGACCCTCAAATCATCTCTTGAGGTCTTGGCTCATGATTTATCCCAAAAGTCAACTTAGGGGTGAATTAGGTCAAGAAACCCTAATTCCTGATTTTTGATGAATGCATCCCATGAGGCAAAATTGACTTGATGCATGGGTTCATGAGGTTCCATGAAGTATATTAGGTCATGTTTTGGATCAATGGCTTGTGCCCAGATGAAACTTTTCATCTGGAGGCCCTGGGTGATCAAAACCCTAATTTGGTGACACTGGCGATCTTGAGGCTTGATCCACCTAGAAGGGAGCAACCTTGTGCTTAATCCTTGAAGTGGGAGTCCTTTTGATCCTTTGAGGATGTTTGAGAGATTAGACAAGTTGAAAATCAAGTCATTTCTTGATTGAGCCTTTGTCTAAAGCTCAGAGAGGGCTTGAAACCCTAATTTTGATTGTAGTGGATGCTCACCCATCTTTGGGGAGACTAATGAGGCATGATGATTCATCCATATTGTGATGATTATTTGCACATTGATGGGAAACTCTAGTGGTCAAAATTTGGGGTATTACAGATGCCCCTATTTAATCTTCTTGGACCCGAAGATGTGAATGACGAAGGTGTTCGGACATTCGGGGTGCAAGAGGATTAAATATCGAAATACCCGAAATTTTGATGGTGGTTATGAATGGTAGCTTACGCATTCATCTTCTTTAGCTAAGCGGTGATGCTTAGAAAAGGTAAACTTCCCCTCGATCCTGGTCTTCAGCCAAGGAACTGGTCTCAGTTTTCTTTTCTCAACTTCCCCTCGATCCTGGTTTCCTACCAAGGAACTGGTCTTAGTTTCTGATTTAAACTTCCCCTCGATCCTGGTTTCCTACCAAGGAACTGGTCTTAGTTTCTTTTGTAAACTTCCCCTCGATCCTGGTTTCCTACCAAGGAATTGGTCTTAGTTTCTTTTGTCAATAAACTTTACTGACAAGGGACGCTATGAGTAGCGGTTTTCCTTCAAACTTCTCGCCGAATTTTCATAGGGAGATGCCATTTGAGTGGAAAAACTTTCGATGTCAGACTTGCTGGGGAACCCAGTCGTTTGAGTTGTATAGTTGTATAAACTTCTCTGTTGGAGACGCCATTTGTCTCTACTGGGGGAAAGCAGGTCTCTTGAGAGACTGATGTCGCTTGGGATCTTACATCATACCTTTCTCGGGATCTTCCCGGAGAAATGCCATATGATGGGGTCCAATTTTGAGGTGCCGATGACTTTTTCATCAGCAGGGTTTTTTGGAGAATGGTAGCTGTATTGCCAAATCTCTGGTTAGGAGGCTTTCTCTGTGGATTTTCCTTAATCCGGGAAAGCAAGGACATCATCTTCAATGGCGAAGAGTGATGTTTATTGAAAGTTTTCTCTGGCTTTTCAGAGGTTCAAGTTATCAAAGTGGTCAAGGACCAACTTCTTTCCAGAATTAAACTGGAAGCGAGGTTGTTCAGACACAGTATTTCCTGACGAGGCAAGAACTGACAACTCGATTGAGAGGACTTCTACCACTAGGGGACAAGACCGACTAGAGTGATAGCGATGCAATATGAAATGTGAATGCAAATAAAAAATGCATGATGTATGTATGTATATGCTGACAAAACAGACGCGACATACAGACTAATGGATGAACACAATTGGATACTCGGCCATCGCGGGGCGAAGAAGTACCGTTGATTCAAAATAGCAATTCCACCTTGCTTAGGAGAGATAGTCCCGTTGGGAGCTATGTTGATCGGGCTTAGGAGATGAGAACTCGGCCGAGGATGTCAGACGAAACATGGTCTCTGACATTATTGACCCTTCATTCAGGAGTACTGGTCTAGAAGGAGTACTTTGATTCTGCACTTTGAAGTTCACTTACTTCGGGAGAAGCGATCGATGTTCTTCTGATGTTTAACAGTCAAAAGAAATGCCACCTTTAATTTAAAAGCAGAAAAAGTTTAACAAGTAAATTTATTTTTGTTTTATTTCAAGAATCGCTGATTAAGTTTAAACAACGTCGTTCTGTAAAGCTAAAACAAGTAAAGAATTACAAACAAAAGCACAAGGGCTCAAATTTTATTGATAAGATGGAGATCAGCCAAACGCGTGATTCCAAAGAGTATATACAAAGTTAGAAAATGGTAATTTACAGGGAAAAGGGCTACGTTGAAACATAACGACCACTATCCTTCTACCAACTTTGAGTTTGGGACATCCTGAGCTTCCGTCGAAGATGACCTTTGACTGGAGATTTCCTCCGATAGATGATGCAACTGCTGTTGCTGCTGAGGGACTTGCCTCTGTTGAACATAGTTACTTGCCATTATCCCTAACTTTTGCCTGGATTGTACTATGAGATTTCCAATCCATCGGGATGATTTTTTTCATGTCTCTAACTTTTTCCTGGACCACCCTTTCGGGTTTTCAATCCACCGAGACGTTTTTTTTCTTTTGTTTTAGGCGAATCATTTCTTGACTACATCAACATTCATGGGGTAGGCAAATTCCTCTCCGTCCATGGTTGCAAGTCTCAAGGCGCCGCCTGAGAAAGCTTTCGTGACCACATAGGGGCCATCATAATTTGGGGTCCATTTGCCCCGAGAATCAGTGAGAAATGATTGTATCTTCTTGAGCACAAGGTCTCCTTTTCTGAAGATACGAGGTCGGACCTTTTTGTCGAACGCCCTTTTCATTCTCTGTTGATACAACTGACCGTGGCATAGTGCCGTGATTCATTTTTCTTCGATCAGATTTAATTCGTCGTGTCGACTTTGACACCATTCAGCTTCGGTGAGCTTAGCTTCCATCAATACCCGGATTGATGGGATCTCTACTTCTATGGGGAGCACTGCTTCCATGCCATATACTAGAGAGAAAGGGGTTGCCCCTGTTGAAGTGCGGACAGATGTTCGATAACCGTGAAGAGCAAAGGTTAGCATTTCGTGCCAATCTTTATAGGTTACAACCATCTTCTGAACAATCCTCTTGATGTTCTTGTTAGCCGCTTCTACCGCTCCGTTCATCTCGGGTCGGTAGGGAGATGAGTTATGGTGTTCGATCTTGAACTCTGCACACAACTCTTTCATCATCTTATTGTTCAAGTTAGATCCATTATCAGTAATGATCTCGCTTGGAACACCATAACGGCAGATGATATTGTTTTTGATAAATCGGACCACCACTTGTCGGGTTACATTGGCGAATGACGCTGCTTCGACCCACTTGGTGAAATAGTCAATGGCTACCAGGATGAACCGATGTCCGTTTGAAGCCTTGGGCTCAATCATACCAATCATGTCGATTCCCCATATGGAAAAAGGCCATGGGGAAGAAAGAACTTTGAGATGTGATGGCGGTACATGAATTTTGTCGAAGTATATCTGACACTTGTGACACCTCCCCATGTACTTGTAGCAGTCGGATTCCATGGTCAACCAATAATACCCGGCCCTGAGAATTTTTCTCGCCATTGTGTGTCCGTTGGCATGAGTGCCAAAGGATCCTTCGTGAATTTCTTTCATGAGCATGTCTGCTTCTGGTCTGTCGACGCATCGGAGCAAGACCATGTCAAAATTTCTCTTATAAAGAGTGTCACCGCTCAGGAAGAAGTTTCCAGCCAATCTTCTGAGGGTTTTCCTGTCTTTTTTGAGTGCCCCAGATGGGTACTCTTGTTTCTGAAGGAAGCATTTGATATCGTGATACCAAGGTCTGTCGTCTATGACTGCTTCAATCGCGAAGATGTAAGCGGGCCGTTCAAGGCGCTTGATGTCGATCTTAGGTATGTCATTCCATCGACCTACACTAATCATGGAAGAGATAGTGGCTAATGCATCAGCCATGTGATTCTCATCACGAGGGATGTGATGAAAGTCGACTCTGTTGAAGAAGGGTAACAACCTCATTGCATAGTCTTTGTAAGGAATCAATCCTGATTGGTATGTGTTCCAATCTCCTTTTATCTGGTTAATAACCAGGGCTGAGTCGCCATATACGTCCAAGTTTTTGATCCTTAAATCAATCGCTTCTTCGAGACCCATGATACATGCTTCGTATTCGGCCTCGTTGTTCGTACATTTGAACGTGAGTCTAGCAGCGAAAGGAATGTGGGAACCCTGAGGGGTAACAATGATTGCCCCAATTTCGTTTCCATAATGATTGACTGCTCCGTCAAAGATAAGTCCCCACTGGGAACCTGGTTCTGGCCCTTCACTGGGTAGCGGTTCATCGCAATCTTTCATCTTTAGATACATGACATCTTCGTCTGGGAAGTCAAACCCGATTGATTCTTGATCGTCAATCGGTTGATGAGCCAACTGATCGGCTAAAATACTTCCTTTAACGGCTTTCTGAGCATGGTACTCTATGTCATATTCTGATAGTAACATCTGCCAACGGGCAATCCTTCCCGTGAGAGCAGGTTTTTCGAAAACGTACTTGATTGGATCCATTTCGGAGACCAACCAAGTAGTATGACGAATCATGTAATGGCGAAGACGTTTGGCTGTCTAAGCCGAAGCGCAACAAGTTTTCTCAAGCATTGTGTACCGAGTCTCGCAGTCGATGAATTTCTTACTTAGATAGTAGATGGCAGACTCTTTCCTTTTAGTTTCGTCTTGTTGGCCAAGTACACATCCCATTGAGTCCTCTAGGACTGTGAGGTAAATGATCAGTGGTATTCCTTCCACTGGAGGTGATAGAATCAGAGGATTCAATAGATATTCCTTAATACTGTCGAAGGCGGTTTGGCAATCTTCTGACCAAACGCAATCCTGGTTCTTTTTGAGTAATTTGAAAATCGGCGCGCATGTCGCGGTCATAAGGAATATGAATCTGGAGATGTAGTTCAAACGTCCCAGGAATCCTCTGACTTGTTTTTCAGTTTTCGAAGAAGGCATTTCTTGAATGGCCTTGACCTTGTCAGGATCAACTTCAATTCCTTTCTGGCTGACGATGAACCCTAGTAGTTTCCCTGAACGGACATCGAAGGTGCACTTGTTGGGATTCAAGCGGAGCTTGAATTTTCTTAGACGTTCGAACAATTTTGACATATGTTTAACGTGCTCATCCTCTGTTCTTGATTTTGCAATCATATCATCGACATACACTTCGATTTCCTTGTGTATCATGTCATGAAACAGAGTAGTCATGGCCCTTTGATAGGTTGCCCCGACGTTCTTCAAACCGAACGGCATTACC
Source organism: Lathyrus tuberosus (assembly GCA_022829125.1). Classification (NCBI taxonomy): domain Eukaryota; kingdom Viridiplantae; phylum Streptophyta; class Magnoliopsida; order Fabales; family Fabaceae; genus Lathyrus; species Lathyrus tuberosus. The sequence continues at coordinate 16,764,243 of JALAZF010000012.1, read as the reverse complement.
TTGTAACAAAAGGTACCCCATGGGGTAATGAACGAAGTTTTCTCCATGTCTTTCGGCGCCATTTTGATCTGGTTATAGCCCGAGAATCCATCCATGAAGGAGAATACTTTGAACTTTGTTGTGCTGTCAACCAGCATGTCAATGTGTGGTAAAGGAAAGTCGCCCTTTGGACTTGCCTTGTTCAGAACTCTGTAATCAACACACATTCTGACCTTTCCATCCTTTTTGGGAACGGGTACGATGTTGGCTAACCACTGAGGATATTCAGATGTAGCAAGGAAACCCGCGTCAATCTGTTTCTGTACCTCCTCTTTGATTTTGATGGCCATGTCCAGGTGAGTGCGTCTCAACCTTTGCTTTACTGGCGGACATTCCGATCTTAACGGTAAGTGATGTCCCACGATGCTGGTATCCAACCCTGGCATATCCTGATAGGACCAAGCGAACACATCGGGGAATTCTTTGAGAAGCTTTATCAAACTTTCTTTGACAGTTGGATTGAGCAGTGCCCCAATCCTGATTTCTTTTCTCTCTTGCTCTGAACCCAAGTTTACCGTTTCCAACGGTTCTTTGTGAGGTTCAATGGATCTTTCCTCTTGTCTGAGTAGTCGGGAGATCTCTTCTGGAATTTCGTTGTCAACTTCTTCTTCAGCCTCGAATACCGGGAACTCAAAGTTGGGAGAAGGCATTGGATCGTATGTTTCAACGGGGTTTAAAACAAGCAATCTGCATGACTTGATGATTCGTGTTTAGAAGAGATAGAGAGAAATGCAAGTGTGTGCAGTGTATTTATTTTACTGCTTGTTTTTATCATTGAATGTTTTTTAGGATTACCATTTTTTGAAAAAGCAAAAAGAGAAAACAACAATTGATGCAGAAATTACAGAACGACGTTATTTTATTAATGAACAAGTCGAATCTTGAAACTACAGCCCTATAAAACAAAACTCACTCGCTTTGGGCAAAGCGAAGAGGGAAATTTACAGAAAACGAGCCCTATCAAAATATCCGTTTCACCTGGGCAGGGTGAAAGGTTAAAGATGGCAATTACTTTGACTGGCGAACGACCTTCGGAACCTCGACAGCAACCCATTGGCGGCGAACTCCTCGGTGAATCACAAAGTCTGGCACCTTCCTTGATTTGTCTTCAGAAATGACGCTGATTTCTGGTGGAGCAGGATTGTAGCGAGCGATTTTGGACGCGGTTCTTAAGCGCTGGTCGCTCTCTGCGGTTGAGCTTAAAACTACAGGTCGATTCATTTTTTATCCTATTGTGAGCTGAATAAGGAAGGGAAATCGATGTCTCCAATTAACCCTGCTTTGCATACTGAGTTTAAACAGCGGTCTGTTAGGTTACAAATGCTATCAATGTGGGGGGGGGGGCCTTTGTACTGGTTATTTGTATTTTCGCCAATACGGTTTCTTTCTTTTTACCTGGGCAGAAGGTTTCTGGCGGGGAACAAGGATTAGGATGTTAGGACTGATGCTTTTGAAATACTGCTTTTGATTGATGGAGATATGGGATTTGGGTTTTTTGTTGATTGCGCTCGCTAAGATCTTTTCTTTTGATCTTATGCCTACGTATTCCCGTTTACCGAAACAAGGAAATCAGAGCGTTCGTAGTTCCTCCTATTCTATGGGAGGAAATTGGTTTTTGGTGTCTTGTTCAAAGCCCAAGACGTGAAGCGAAAGGTAGTTTGTATCTTGTTCAAAGCCCAAGATGTGAAGCTGAAAGGTCTACTTGTGTCTTGTTCAAAGCCCAAGACGTGAAGCTGAAAGACCTTGGCTTAAGAGAGAATTTGTCATCTCTAAAGAGGGGAGAAGGAGAATTACTTTAACTGGGATACGCGGATCCGAGCAATGCCATAATTTCCGAAGAAAGGGTTTTAACCTGAAGGAGAAGACTTTAACTCAGTGTAGAGCAATGCCATCTTTCCTTAGGAATTTCTCATGATAAAAGAGGGACAGTGGCGTGGATATAGATGATCCAGAGGCTTGCCGCTTACAGCGATTAGATAAAGGGAAAGGAGTTGTTGATGTTTGTGTACTGTGAACGAGGCACAGCTTTGATGCTAAAAGGTTGATTGGATCAACCAGTGGTTTTCTTATATAAAGCCTAAGAGGAGGCTAATTTCCGCTAGGAAAATCATTATACAAAGCCTAAGAGGAGGCAATCTTGTGTCCCGTACAAATCCCGAGAGAGAGGCTAAAAGATTTTGACCCGACGATGGAGTCTTTTGGTATCTCGTATAAAGCCCGAGGTGGAGGCTAAAAGGTTTGACTCAACAAGAGAGTCTCTGTATCTCGTACGAAGCCCGAGATGGAGGCTAAATTTTTTTTGGCTCAATAAGAACCTTTTTGTATCTCGTATAAAGCCCGAGATGGAGGCAAAAGGATGATTGACTCAACGAGGGAGTCTTTGTATCTCGTACGAAGCCCGAGATGGAGGCTATTGTAACTGTTTCAGTTGAGTGACAGATCCAATATACTGATTTTAAAAGAGATAATCAGTTCTTATATGAGCATCACTGTACTCATGGGTTAGATCTGAGGATCAGGGATATTTCCTTCTCTTTGAGGAAACGGGAAATCCAAAGGGTATTGAGACTGTCCGAGTCTGCGGGATTCCTTCCTATTTAACGAAGGGTGCTTGAGAATGTCTTTGAGACTCAAGGAGATAAGACTGTCCAAGTCTAGAGTTTTATCTTTTGTACTATGCTTTGAGAAACAGTAGTAGACTCTATGAAAGGACTGTTCTAAGAGGATGACTAGGTTCTGTTCCTATACCTCTAGGAGGTCGTCGGGACAATTTGTACGAAGCCCAAGAGGAGGCTGGAAACTTTTAAGAAGCCGACGGGTCCTTGTACTAAGCCCAAGAGGAGGCTATCATTCTCGGAGGAAGATATCATTATACGAAGCCTAAGAGGAGGCTGTGAATACTTCTAAGAAGCCGTAGTGTCCTTGAATAATGCCCAAGAGGAGGCCGATGCTTTTAAGAAGCCCGTGGGTCTATCATCTCCTTTCCATTAGGAGAGATAACTCTTTTAAAGATAAAAACCACTGGTAAACGTGCGAGGTTTACTATCCAGCGACTTTTAGCTTTTAAAGAGGGTTCCTTAGTTAAGGTCCAAGATTATGACCGTAGTGGGTACCCAAACCCCGAGACATTCAAGGCAAGCTATCCACAAGGAATAGATCAAGTCAGGAAAGTTCGAGAATTTGGAAGAAACTCAAAGATGCCATTCACGGAGAATACATTCATCTTGGGGAGTAGAGCTTCTTGACGATTCCTAAGGAGGACAGCCGAAGAGAAGACTGTATCTGGTGCTCCTATTGGGGATCTAGGCGTCTATTTCTACGAATAAATGAAACGGCGTCACCTAGTTCTAGACGTAGTTGCCGGGGAAACTCGAAATATCTATACTATTATTACACAGTAGATATGAGTTTATGAAAGGAGACTTACAGTGAGCAGCCCCACAATACAGTTTATAATATGAAAGCAGTAAACGAAAGCGATAACCACTTACTCGGTTGGAGTGCTTCCATGCTGTTTGGTTAGTTGTTCAACAAAGAAAGATTGAAAACAACAGTATATTCAAAATCAAAGGAGAAAGTGCTTTGAAAAAGAAAGATTTGGGGCTTACAGCTCAAGGAGAGGCCCAGGGTTTTATCAGTGAGCGCACTGTTTGACTTTGTACAGCGGGACTTATACAAGTGACTGGGGCCCAAAAAAGGTTTCCTGTACAAAGGGATGGGTCTTACACTCTCTCAAGAGGCCCACAAAGGTTTAAAGAAAAGAGTGGGGCTTATAACACAAGGGTAGGCCCAAATGATTTTTCGTTTAAAAATGGCGATCGCGCCGAGGTTTTCTTTTAACGCAGAGGGACTTATACAATAAGTGAGGCCCAAAATGTTTTGGTTAAAAGGGGGATTGAGTCTTACACTCTAATAGAGGCCCAAAGTGTTTTGAATAGGTCTTATAGCTCAAGGAGAGGCCCAGATGATTTTTATTTTTAAACGGGCGACGATCGCGCCGTTTACTTGTACAGAGGGACTTATACAATGAGTGAGACCCAACAAGTTTTTTGTACAAAGGGGGATGGGTCTTACACTCTCTCAAGAGGCCCAAAGAGTTTTGAAAATGATTTATGAGGGTTGAATTAATCCAAAAACCCTAATTTGTTTCCAAAATGTATTTAATTGAATAAAAATTCAATTAAAATGATCAAAAATTGTATAACACATGGAAAACAAATTGTGATCTTGGATTAATGCTTCAAAAATTAAGTATTGACCTACAAAATAATTAGAAAGCATCAAAAGTTGTAAAATCAATGTAGAAAAAATATTTAAAATGCCAAAAACAATCAAAATATTAATTCTTTACAAAAATATCAATTATATGAAATAAATAATATTTTTGAGAGTTTTTGTGAAAATAAAATATTTTAACATTTTTGTGAATTATTAAAAAAAGAATCAACTCAAAATTATTAAAACTCAGAGAGAAATTAATTTTTGAATCAATTAAACAAAATCACAAAATTCAAATATTTGAATTTCTAAAAATGGCGCCAAGAACAAGCTGAAGAACACGCGCGTGTTCTTGGTTTCTCAGATTTGAATTTTCTATCCAATCTCCATGAATACGTAATCATATCATGCAATCCACATATCATTATGCTCGTCTCAACCTCACGATCATGTCTATGTACTTTAATTTCATTTCAATTAAACATACAACAAGAAATCACGAAGAGACCTCAAGAACCCTAATTTCTGCATGAAGGCTAGGATTTTTGATACACGATTCAAACAATGCAATTAATTGAGGGAAAACATTCCATGCATGATTATGAACATATGGCCAAATTATTGTGCGAGGAAATATGCATAGATTGAGAGATGACCAAGCATGTGCTTACCTCCAAGCCGTGACAGCAAGTTCAAAGTGATTTTTGATTTGGAGGTGTTACAGATGAGTTGTGATGATCTGAACAGCTTCCCTACACCCTATGGATTGTGTTTGGATGGTTGGACTTGACTGAGAATGGCTGGATCATTTTGTGGTACCTCAGCTGCACTTTGGTTAAAACCTTGAGCAACCAGCTGGTGATTTTGTGAAATTGATGTTTCAGAAGTAATCTAAGTGTTTGATCAGCTCATATGTGATGTATGTGAGGTGTGTGAGTGATTGGTTTGATTGGAATTGCTCTCAAACTCAAAACTCGATAGTGACTTGCCTTAGAAGGCAAAATTGGAGTGAAAGAAGAGATTTTGAGGAAAGCATCTGTTAGATGGCTTTGGTGTACTCAAACTGACCACAACTTAGCTCTATTTATAGTAGAGCAAGTTTGTTTTACAAGGAATAGTGCATGGCAGCTGGTAAGTAGGTTTGGCCAATGTTGGCAAATGAAAATCCAAGTCTCCTCTAGCCATTGACTAGAGGTTAGGGCACAGAGCTTTGGTTCCCTTGGTCTTGGATAAGTCTTGACTGATTTCAGATGAGAATGGCTCAGTCCATGCCACCTTGATGGTTCCATTGAATGCCTCATTCCAAATTTGAAGTCTTGTCCCTATTTTGGCCATTCTAGGTTCAACATGCTATTTCTTGTTCCATGGATTTTGGAGGCTTGGCTCAGTGATTGTCCCCTTTAGATTCAATCCTCTGAGGTGTCCAAGCGGATAGGAGCAATTGAATTTCGCTGATTTTGGCAAATCGACCAAAGTTGCAAATTCTGCCTTGCCTTGACAGATTTTAGCAAGGCAACTTGCCAATGTCATATCTCATGGTGTAAGTTGAATTTGGCAATGTTCTTGGCCATTTTGGAAAGCTCTTACATGATACAACAACTGTTTGAACAAGTTTGGTTTTGATCTCTTTTGATTCCAAGTGAAAAATCCCCCTACATTTGGCAAAAAGTGAGGCAAAATCTGACTTAGTGAAAATTTCACTAAGTGTTGGAAAAAGTGACATTTTCACTTTTCAGCCACTTTGATCACTCCATAACTCAAAATCCTTAATGAATTGGAATGACTTGTAGTTGAAGTTTTTATAGGTGATAATGAGGGCTACAAATCCATCTTTGGATGAGAAAAAATGGCCTTGTGGTTTAGGAGTTATGGTCCTCCAAAGTTGGTACCCTTGCCACTTTATTTTTAACTTAGAAAAATTTCTAAGTTTTATGGTTACCCCTTTTACAAGTTATCTCACTTTTCTTGATTTTTCTTGATGAATGATGATTCAAATCATACATTAACATCATTTTAGGGTTAAAATCCATTTTGGTGAAAAATCTAAAAAAGTCAAAGTTGACTTTTGTGCACAGTTGACTTTTTATCAGATGAATTCCAAACTGTGCAATTCTTCAGGAAATCATGTCCTTGACCTAAATCAAACTTGATGGACATGTTCCATGGGTGCATGGGGTATATTGAGGTATGTCTTAGGGCTTGGGAGCATGTCCTGGTCAAAAGTCAAAGTTACAGTTGACTTTTCTCTTAAAACCCTAATTGTGGTGCAGATGAAATTGAGACTTGTTGCTCAAGCTTCTTGGATTAATCCATTGTTCCAAATGGATCAATATGGTATATTAGAGACCCTCAAATCATGTCTTGAGGTCTTGGCTCATGGTTTGTCCCAAAAGTCAACTTAGGGGTGAATTAGGTCAAGAAACCCTAATTCCTGATTTTTGATGAATGCATCCCCTGAGGCAAAATTGACTTGATGCATGGGTTCATGAGGTTCCATGAAGTATATTAGGTTATGTTTTGGATCATTGCCTTGTGCCCAGATGAAAATTTCCATCTGGAGGCCCTGGTCGACCAAAACCCTAATTTGGTGACACTGTCGATCTTGAGACTTGATCCACCTAGAAGGGAGTAGCCTTGTGCTTAATCCTTGAAGTGGGAGTCCTTTTTGATCCATTGTGGATGTCTAAGAGATTAGACAAGTTGAAGATCATGTCATTTCTTGATTGATCCTTTGTCTAAGCACTCAGAGATGGCTTGAAACCCTAATTTTGATTGTAGTGAATGCTCACCCATCTTTGGGGAGACTGATGAAGTATGATGGTTCATCCATATTGTGATGATGATTTTCACAATGATGGGAAATCTAAGTGGTCAAAATTTGGGGTATTACAGATGCCCCTATTTAATCTTCTTGGACCCGAAGGCGTGAATGACGAAGGTATTCGGGCATTCGGGGTGCAAGAGGATTAAATATCGGAATACCCTAAATTTTGATGGTGTCTATGAATGGCGGATCACATTCATCTTCTTTTGCTGAGCAATGATGCTTAGAAAAGGTAAACTTCCCCTCGATCCTGGTTTCCTACCAAGAACTGGTCTCAGTCTCTTTTGTAAACTTCCCCTCGTTCCTGGTTTTCTACCAAGGAACTGGTCTTAGTTTCTGATTTAAACTTCCCCTCGGTCCTGGTTTCCTACCAAGGAACTGGTCTTAGTTTCTGATTTAAACTTCCCCTCGATCCTGGTTTCCTACCAAGGAACTGGTCTTAGTTTCTGATTTAAACTTCCCCTCGATCCTGGTTTCCTACCAAGGAACTGGTCTTAGTTTCTGATTTAAACTTCCCCTCGATCCTGGTTTCCTGCCAAGGAACTGGTCTTAGTTTCTGATTTAAACTTCCCCTCGATCCTGGTTTCCTACCAAGGAACTGGTCTTAGTTTCTTTTGTCAATAAACTTTATTGACAAGGGACGCTATTAGTAGCGGTTTTCCTTCAAACTTCTCGCCGAATTTTCCTGGGGAGATGCCATTTGAGTAGAAAATGTTTTGTTGTCAGACTTGCTGGGGAACCCAGTCGTCTGAGTTGTAGAGTTGTACAAACTTCTCCGTTGGAGACGCCATTTGTTTCTACTGGGGAAAGCGAGTCTCTTGAGAGACTGTTTCGCTTGGGATCTTACATCATACTTTTCTCGTGATCTTCCCGGAGAAATACCATATGATGGGGTCCAATTTTGAGGTGCCGATGACTTTTTCATCAGCAGGGTTTTTTCGGAGCAAAACTGGCGTGCTGCCGAATCTCTGATCACGAGGCTTTCTCTGTGGATTTTCCTTAATCCGGAAAAGCGAGGATATCATCTTCAATGGCGAAGAGTGACATCTGTTAAGATTTCTCTGATCATTCAGAGGTTCAAGTTATCAAAGTGGCCAAGTGCCGACTCTGATCTAAAGATACACTGGTGGCGAGATTGTGCAGACGCAACACTTCCTGACGAGGAAAGAACTGACAAACTCGATTGAGAAAACTGTTTATCACTAGGGGACAAGACCGGCTAGAGTGATAACGATGCAATATGAAATGTAGATGCAAATAAAAAATGCATGAAGTACGTATGTATATACTGACAAAACAGACGCGACATACAGACTAATGGATGAACATAAATGGATACTCGGCCATCGCGGGGCGAAGAAGTACCGTTGGTTCAAAATAGCAATTCCACCCTGCTTAGGAGAGATAGTCCTGTTGGGAGCTATGTTGATCGGGCTTAGGAGATGAGAACTCGGCCGAGGATGTCAGACGAAACATGGTCTCTGACATTTTTGATCCTTCATTCAGGAGTACTGGTCTAGAAGGAGTACTTTGATTCTGCACTTTGAAGTTCACTTACTTCGGGAGAAGCGATCGATGTTCTTCTGATGTTCAACAGTCAAAAGAAATGCCATCTTTAATTTAAAAGCAGAAAAAGTTTAACAAGTAAATTTATTTTTGTTTTATTTCAAGAATCGCTGATTAAGTTTAAACAACGTCGTTCTGTAAAGCTAAAACAAGTAAAGAATTACAAACAAAAGCACAAGGGCTTAAATTTTATTGATAAGATGGAGATCAGCCAAACGCGTGATTCCAAAGAGTATATACAAAGTTAGAAAATGGTAATTTACAGGGAAAAGGGCTACGTTGAAACATAACGACCACTATCCTTCTACCAACTTTGAGTTCGGGACATCCTGAGCTTCCGTCGAAGATGACCTTTGACTGGAGATTTCCTCCGATAGAGGATACAACTGCTGCTGAGGGACTTGCCTCTGTTAAACATAGTTACTTGCCATTATCCCTAACTTTTGCCTGGATTGTACTATGAGATTTCCAATCCATCGGGATGATTTTTTTATGTCTCTAACTTTTGCCTGGACCGCCCTTTCGGGTTTTCAATCCACCGAGACGTTTTTTTTTAGTTTTTTTTAGTTTAGGCGAAGTATTTCTTGACTACATCAACATTTGTGGGGTAGGCAAATTCCTCTCCGTCCATGGTCGCAAGTCTCAAGGCGCCGCCTGAGAAAGCTTTCGTGACCACATAGGGGCCATCATAATTTGGGGTCCATTTGCCCCGAGAATCAGTGAGAAATGATTATATCTTCTTGAGCACAAGGTCCCCTTTCCTGAAGACACGAGGTCGGACCTTTTTGTCAAACGCCCTCTTCATTCTCTGCTGATACAACTGACCGTGGCATAGTGCCGTGATTCGCTTCTCTTCGATCAGGTTCAGTTCTTCGTGTCGACTTTGGCACCATTCAGCTTCGGTGAGCTTAGCTTCCATCAATACCCGGATTGATGGGATCTCTACTTCTATGGGGAGAATTGCCTCCATGCCATATACTAGAGAGAAAGGGGTTGCCCCTGTTGAAGTGCGGATAGATGTTCGATAACCGTGAAGGGCAAAGGGTAGCATTTCATGCCAATCTTTATAGGTTACAACCATCTTTTGAACGATCTTCTTAATGTTCTTGTTAGCCGCTTCTACTGCTCCGTTCATCTTGGGTCGGTAGGGAGATGAGTTATGGTGTTCGATCTTGAACTCTGCACACAACTCTTTCATCATCTTATTGTTCAAGTTAGATCCATTATCAATAATGATCTCGCTTGGAACATCATAACGGCAGATGATATTGTTTTTGATAAATCAGACCACCATTTGTCGGGTTACATTGGCGAATGACGCTGCTTCGACCCACTTGGTGAAATAGTCAATGGCTACCAGGATGAACCGATGTCCGTTTGAAGCCTTGGGTTCAATCATACCAATCATATCGATTCCCCATATGGAAAATGGCCATGGGGCAGAAAGAACTTTGATATGTGATGGCGGTACATGAATTTTGTCAGAGTATATCTGACACTTGTGACACCTCGTCATGTACTTGTAGCAGTCGGATTCCATGGTCAACCAATAATACCAGACCCTGAGAATTTTTCTCGCCATTGTGTGTCCGTTGGCATGAGTGCCAAAGGATCCTTCATGAATTTCTTTCATGAGCATGTCTGCTTCTGGTCTGTCGACGCATCGGAGCAAGACCATGTCAAAATTTCTCTTATAAAGAGTGTCACCGCTCTGGAAGAAGTTTCCAGCCAATCTTCTAAGGGTTTTCCTGTCTTTTCTGAGTGTCCCAGATGGGTACTCTTGTTTTTGAAGGAAGCCTTTGATATCGTGATACCAAGGTCTGTCGTCTATGACTGCTTCAATCGCGAAGATGTAGGCGGGCCGTTCAAGGCGCATGATGTCGATCTTAGGTATGTCATTCCATCGACCTACACTAATCATGGAAGAGAGAGTGGCTAATGCATCAGCCATGTGATTCTCATCACGAGGGATGTGATGAAAGTCGACTCTGTTGAAGAAGGGTAACAACCTCCTTGTATAGTCTTTGTAAGGAATCAATCCTGATTGGTATGTGTTCCAATCTCCTTTTATCTGGTTAATAACCAGGGCTGAATCGCCGTATACGTCCAAGTTTTTGATCCTTAAATCAATCGCTTCTTCGAGACCCATGATACATGCTTCGTATTCGGCCTCGTTGTTCGTACATTTGAACGTAAGTCTGGCAGTGAAAGGAATGTGGGAACCCTGAGGGGTAACAATGATTGCCCCAATTCCGTTTCCATAATGATTGACAGCTCTGTCAAAGATAAGTCCCCACTGGGAACCTGGTTCTGGCCCTTCACTGGGTAGCGGTTCATCGCAATCTTTCATCTTTAGATACATGACATCTTCGTCTGGGAAGTCAAACCCGATTGATTCTTGATCGTCAATCGGTTGATGAGCCAAATGATCGGCTAAAATACTTCCTTTAACGGCTTTCTGAGCATGGTACTCTATGTCATATTCTGATAGTAACATCTGCCAACGGGCAATCCTTCCCGTGAGAGCAGGTTTTTCGAAAACGTACTTGATTGGATCCATTTCGGAGACCAACCAAGTAGTATGACGAATCATGTATTGGCGAAGACGTTCGGCTACCCAAGCCAAAGCGCAACAAGTTTTCTCAAGCATTGTGTACCGAGTCTCGCAGTCGGTGAATTTCTTGCTTAGATAGTAGATAGCAGACTCTTTCCTTTTAGTTTCGTCTTGTTGGCCAAGTACACATCCCATTGAGTCCTCTAGGACTGTGAGGTAAATGATCAGTGGTCTCCCTTCCACTGGAGGTGATAGAATCGGAGGATTCAATAGATATTCCTTGATACTGTCGAAGGCGATTTGGCAATCTTCTGACCAAACGCAATCCTGGTTCTTTTTGAGTAACTTGAAAATCGGCGCACATGTCGCGGTCATAAGGAATATGAATCTGGAAATGTAGTTCAAACGTCCCAAGAATCCTCTGACTTGCTTTTCAGTTTTCGGAGAAGGCATTTCTTGAATGGCCTTGACCTTGTCAGGATCAACTTCAATTCCTTTCTGGCTGACGATGAACCCTAGTAATTTCCCCGAACGGACACCGAAGGTGCACTTGTTGGGATTCAAGCGGAGATTGAATTTTCTTAGACGTTCGAACAATTTTGACAGATGTTCAACGTGCTCACTCTCTGTTTTTGATTTTGCAATCATATCATCGACATATACCTCGATTTCTTTGTGTATCATGTCATGAAATAGAGTAATCATGGCCCTTTGATAGGTTGCCCCGGCGTTCTTCAAACCGAACGGCATTACCTTGTAACAAAAAGTACCCCATGGGGTAATGAACGAAGTTTTCTCCATGTCTTTCGGCGCCATTTTGATCTGGTTATAGCCCGAGAATCCATCCATGAAGGAGAATACTTTGAACTTTGCTGTGCTGTCAACCAACATGTCAATGTGCGGTAAAGGAAAGTCGTCCTTTGGACTTGCCCTGTTCAGATCTCTGTAATCGACACACATTCTAACCTTTCCGTCCTTTTTGGGAACGGGTACGATGTTGGCTAACCATTGAGGATATTCAGATGTAGCGAGGAAACCCGCGTCGATCTGTTTCTGTACCTCCTCTTTGATTTTGATGGCCATGTCCGGGTGAGTCCGTCTCAACCTTTGCTTTACTGGCGGACATTCCGATCTCAACGGTAAGTGATGTTCCACGATGCTGGTATCCAACCTTGGCATATCCTGATAGGACCAAGCGAATACATCGGGGAATTCTTTGAGAAGCTTTATCAGATCCTCTCTGGCAGTTGGACTGAGCAGTGCTCCGATCCTGATTTCTTTTCTCTCTTTTTCTGAACCCAAGTTTGCCGTTTCCAACGGCTCTTTGTGAGGTCCAATGGACCTTTCCTCTTGTCTGAGTAATCGGGAGATCTCTTCTGGAATTTCGTTGTCAACTTCTTCTTCAGCCTCGAATACCGGGAACTCAAAGTTGGAAGAAGGCATCGGATCGTATGTTTCAATGGGGTTTAAAACAAGCAATCTGCATGACGTGAAGATTCGTGTTTAGAAGAGATAGAGAAAATGTAAGTGTGTGCAGTGTTTTGATTTTACTGCTTGTTTTTATTATTGAATGTTTTTTAGGATTACCATTTTCTAAGAAAGAGCAAAAAGAGAAAACAGCAATTAATGCGGAAATTACAGAACGACGTTATTTTATTAATGAACAAGTCGAATCTTGAAACTACAGCCCTATAAAACAAAACTCTGTCGCTTTGGGCAAAGCGAAGAGGGAAATTTACAGAAAACGAGCCCTATCAAAATATCCGTTTCACCTGGGCAGGGTGAAAGGTTAAAGATGGCAATTACTTTGACTGACGAACGATCTTCGGAACCTCGACGGCAACTCATTGGCGGCGAACTCCTCGGTGAATCACAAAGTCTGGCACCTTCCTTGATTTGTCTTCAGAAATGACGCTGATTTCTAGTGGAGCAGGATCATTGGAATCTGTCTCCCAGGCAGAGTTGTCGTAGGAGAATTCCTCTGTTGCATTTTGCATAGCATTTGTGCTCTCAGCTGTATCTCCCCATCCAGTTGGCTGGATGTCTTCGAACCTGATACGAGAGCTTTCGGTAGCGGTGTACTTGACCATATAGTCGTATTTTCCACTTGGTTGTCCCAGGGTGTCCCACACTTCTGTGGAACTGGAGGAATCATCCCTCTCGATGACGTTGACCTCGGGAAAAGCATAGTTGATGAATTCAAGTCCTGCAATCGTTGCAAATTCATCTTCATGTTGAGTAGTTTCTGAATGACATGAGTGTTGATCCCATGACATAGTGGGGATACAGGTATTCTGTTCAATGACGCTCAGCTGAGTTTCATTGTTCAGCTGACTTTCTGGCCCCAAGTCTCCTGGGTAAGGCTGCCACATTGGCAGGCCATCCATCGGGCCATAGTAATTGTGATCAAAGTTGTCTTTCATCAGAGTGTCTTCCTCTAATGAATTTGGCGGAGCACAGCATCCTTCCGAATCACAATCTCCGTAGATCATTTCGACATCTGATCTTGGCATAAATCGCGGACTTTCTGTAGGAAAGCAAAAAGGCATAGGTACCTCTTCCTGAGACATATAGCCGTCCTTGTTAAGGTAGGACTTCCATTCTTCATCTGTGTCAGAGGGATCTTCCTCATTGATAGCATGTCCTACTTGAGACACTGGGTGGAGAAAACCTCCACTGTGGAAGAAGTTTTTAAGGGGATGAAGACTTTCATCTTTAGCAGCTGTCTGGGTGCAGGTTGTAGAAAAACCAAGACCCTTCTTTGTTTTATTGTCAGTGGGAATGACAAGCCGTCCCCATCCTTTTGTATCGGTACTCTCGACCGCTTTGATAGCATCTTTGTATGAAGAAATTGAAGTTCCTTCTTTGAACTGATTGTCCTTGCTCACCGATAGTGCTTGGAACTGAGTTCCAATAACCTCCTCGGGTTTTATACCAGTAGATGATGACAAGTTACTTACAAGCAAGGCTTGTTCCCCACAAACCGTGACAAGTTGATCGTTCTTGACGAACTTTAGCTTTTGGTGGAGGGTTGAAGTGACCGCTCCAGCCTGATGTATCCAAGGTCTTCCTAATAAACAACTGTATGTTGCCCGGATGTCCATGACCTGGAAAGTGATTTGGAAAGTGTGAGGACCAATAGTTATGGGAAGATCAACTTCGCCGATAACTGTTTTTCTGGATCCGTCGAATGCTTTGACGACGACCTCGCTGGTTCTCATCGGAGGGCCCTTAAATGATAATTGCATCAAAGTGGACTTCGGCATAACATTCAGGGCTGACCCCGTGTCTACCAGTACGTTGGCTAAAGCATCGTCCTGGCAGTTAAATGTAATGTTGAGCGCCATGTTATGACGGCGACCCTCTTCAGGTAATTCCTCATCACTAAATCCCAAATTATTGCAGGAAGTGATGTTAGAGACAATACTATCGAACTGTCAAATAGTTACATCCTGTTCCACAAAGGCTTGCTCCAAGACTTTCTGTAGAGCCTCCCTGTGGGCTTCTGAACTGAGTAACAGTGATAGCACCAAGATCTTTGAAGGAGTCTCTAACAGCTGATCAACAATGTTATATTCACTCCTTTGGATGAGCTTCAGCATCTCATCATTGTCTTTTGAAAAGTCGGGATTACTAGATTGACCGACTGGTGGATCAGGAATTTCTGCCTGAAGTTCCTTTTCTTTGTTGGATTCTCCAACCCCTCGGTTGAAGATTCGACCGCTCCGTGTTACACGACTGATGTCTGCAATATTCACGACGGAGGGTAATGGAATTTCCTTTCCATTCTCGATTATTGTTGCACCGTATTTGTAAGGGATTGCCTTAGCTGATTCATATGGTAGTGGCCCCGGCAGATAGATGACTATGGGAACCTTCTGATTTTTCTGACCATCATATGTAACCTTGATCCGTTCCCGGTTGGGAACTCTAGATTCGTCAAGTAGAGGGATGATGGCAAAAACATCCCTGGTCCTGTGATGACCAGAGATCATGACAACATCCTCAACTTGCTCGGCGACCAAATGATGGGTCCTGAACCTGGATATGGACGAATTTCTCCATGATCGACCTGACCCTGAAGAGCTGCTCTCACAAGGTAACACCCTTGGTTACTTTCTGAACAGACGCTATAACTATCATAGTTGTGTGGTGGCACCTGGCCACGCCCACTTTGAATACAATGTAACCTCACTAGGTTATCTTCCATTGATCGGACATCCTGACTTTGACGACGAGTAGGATTCCTGTTATTGATACTAATCTGCTGAGTATCTTCGTCCATATAGATTGGCATCCACCAGTGATTTAACAAGCGCTGAAGTGCCTCCTGGACAAGGGTACAACCTCGATCGTTTTCGCAACCCTTTTTATAGTTTTGATAATCATGTGATATTAAGAATCCGAGTCGGACCTGCTCAGCGTGTAACTCTACCAGGTTGGTATTCATCACGCGAATGTCAAAGATCTGAACCATGTTGATTTGATAGGAGTTCCTATCGTGGTAGTCTTAGATCCATCCAAGGTCTATCTGACGCTGGAGGGCCTCTTGTATGAAAGAGCATCCCTGTTTGTTTACCGAGCAAATCAGACAGGAACTGTAATCGTGCCGCGGCAGATTATGATACTGGCTTTGCCTTGAGTGCATCGCCACCAAGTTGACATTCATCGCACGGATGTCGTGGTTTTGAATGACGTTGGAATTCGTGTAAACCATGTTAACTCCACGAACTCGCTGCTCTTGGATCCATCCAAGATCCATTTGTTCCTGTAGAGCTGCTTGCACCACAGAACATCCCTGGTTGTCTTTAGAGCAGATATCACACTGGTGATAATTATGAGGTGGCACATGGCCATATCCACTCTGTCTACAATGCATCTTGACCAGATTGGTCCCCAATAAGAGTACATCATGAATTTGATAGACATTGTTAGTCTCTTTCTCAATCAGATTGACTGCAGCTTTCTCATGTTGAGGCAGCGGGTTCGTGAGAACATTGGGATTCGTATCTTTGAAATTGAGACAAGTCTCAATGTTATGCCCTGAACCTCCTTGATGATAAGGGCATGTTTGATCCGCTTTAAACCAAAAAGGCAGATTTTCCAGAACTGAAAGGGGAGACTTGGTCTGAATGTGCCCCTTAGCCAGCAGTAACGGAAACAGCTCTGCGTACGTTACGGGTATAGGATCAAATCCTGGTGGCCGTGTTGTACGGTTGTTGTTATATGGAGGATGAGCCTGCTGAAGAGGCTGTTGTGTCCTTTGTTGGTCAGGTTGGCTCTGCGCAACCTGAGGTTGATACATAGGAACAGGCGCGGTACCGATAGTAGGAGTAACATCTGCTACTGGCTGATAACGTCGCCTTTGCTTTCCGAGAGAGATATTCCCAATATCTTGCTCTTTTTTCTTAGGGAGAGCACTACCGTATTTTTTAGTACCGCTCGTTGATCCAATGTCTTTTACCAAACGTCCTTCTCAGACGGCTTCCTCAAGACGTACACCCATGCCGACCATTTCGGTGAAATCACTGGGTGCACTGGCAATCATTCGGTCATAGTAAAATGAGCTTAAGTTCTTTAAGAAGATCTTTGTCATCTCTTTTTCCTCAAGAGGTGGACAAATTTGAGCGGAAATTTCACGCCACCTCTGGGCGTACTCCTTAAAAGCTTCCTTGTCCTTTTGTGACATTGATCTGAGTTGATCTCTGTCGGGTGCCATGTCCAAATTGTACTTGTATTGTTGGACGAAGGCAGTACCAAGATCTCTGAATGTACTGATCGTAGTACGGTTTAAACCCATGTACCATTTGAGTGCGGCACCGGTTAAACTATCCTGGAAGTAGTGAATCAGCAGCTCCTGATTCTCCGTCTGAGCTGACATCCGCCGAGCGTACATCACCAGATGGCTCTGAGGGCAAGAGTTACCCTTGTATTTTTCAAAGTCGGGCACTTGGAACTTGTGCGGGACTTTCACATTTGGGACCAAGCAGAGGTCAGCGGCGTCCTTTCCAAATAGATCCTGACCGCGAATGGCTTGCAGCTCTTTCTGCATTTCCAAGAATTGCTCCTGGAATTCATCCATTCTGTCAAACATAGTTTCCTTCTTACCAGAAGGTGTCTGTGGAATCTGTCCTTCCGGGACAGTGTGCACCACAGGGGGTGATACCGTGACTACGGCAGTAAGTCTTGGCGCCTCCCAAAGTTTGTAACCTTCAGGAGTCTTGAGTATGCCCCTGGCATCTTCGCTTTCCCGAAGTTTGTAACCTTTAGGCCCATCGGCTTCTGTTGCGATTCCCTGATCTTCAGTGATCGGCGGAACATATCCTTCCGGGATATAGTTAACAGGCATGCCCCACGGACGATCTTTCGGCATTTAATACCTAGGATCATACTTTTCTATGATGGGCGTTGAGGTGATCTCTGAGATCACAGTTCTTTGTAGCTGAGCTTCTGCCATGGCTTGCATATCGTTACGAAGCTTTCTCATATCCTCTCTCAAAGCGTCGATCTCTTCTTTCAACTCTCTGTTTTCTTCCTCAAGATCATCCATCTTTTTCTGACGATTGGCCCGAGTATTGTACGAATGAGACAGTTTGACTCTAGAATCGAGACACAAACGTGAGATTCGTAGGTAAGGAGAATACGCGATGTGAGAATGATGAATGCAATGATTATATTAATTGTTGTTTTTTGGGTTTAATCAAAATAAACTTCGACAATTAGATTGCAAATATCAAACAGTGGGGAAACCCCTTTTTATTGAATTCCAAAGGATTACAGAAATGGAAATACAGTAGATTACAAAGTGCAGAAACAGAAACCTAAGCTAATGGGTCCTGGTACTTCCTCTTCTTTGACCGAGGCTCCTGGGCCGTTGTCGGGTTGTCATTCCTTTTCCAGGTGAAAGGAGCGAGCAAATTCCTTTGGTCATCTTGATTCTCCACAGCATGCTGCTCCAAAATTTCAATCAGAGCATCTTTCTCTTTTAGTAGTTGCTATATTTGGATACACTCTACGTCGAGGGTGCGGTACTTGTTCTTCCAAGATCTTCTTTCCTTTTGAACTTTGTTGAGAGTAACCTGAAGCTTTTCAGTTTCCGTCATGAAGTACATGACAGTTTCCCTCGGTGGAAGAATTTCGTAACAAGGATAAGGCATCTTTAGCTTGAGAGCTCTAGTTTGTACCCAGTGGAGATAAGGCTCCACCGAGACACAGTCCGGTTTTCCCAGAGACTCTCATCCTTTCTTATGAACATGTTTCCAAGCTTGCACTATTTCCATCTTTAGTGCTCTGTCATCTTCTCCTTCCTTGAAGAAAAGACCTTCCAGATGAACACCCAGTGGGATGTGTCTCATCGGGTATCCAAATTGATGAAGAACCAATATCGGATGATAGTTGATTCCTCCTTTAGTTCCTATGAGGGGTACGCTGGGGAAGTTTCCACAACGGTCAATGATTCTGATTCCCTCATAAATCCTATTACACCAATCTATATCAGAGTTGGTAAGAGACATGATCTTCTGCGACCAACGTAAGACACTCTTGCAATCCCAAAAAGCAGCAGACTTGGGCAAGTGAGAGATAAACCATTTGTAAAGCAAAGGTACGCAGCATGTGATTTCTCCTCCGCTGTATAAATTTCCCAAGTGTACAGAATGATACGCATCTGCGAGCAAAGTCGGCACAGGGTTTCCAATGAGAAAAACCTTAATAGCGTTGATATCGACGAAGTTATTGATGTTGGGAAACAAAAATAACCCGTAGGTGAGCAAGACAAAGATGCTTTCAAAAGCAGTCCCGTTCCATATAATAGCGAAGTATAGAGCTTTTTTTTGTCATGAACTGGGCTGGCAAACCTTGGATGCCACCCTTAGTGGTCATGTGAGTCCTAACCTCAGACTCGTCCAAATGAATTGCTATTGCAATAGTCTGATTCTTTGGAATTTCTTCCAGTCCAGAAAATGGAACTCGATCAGTGATATGTAAATCAGTCAGATGAGAATACTCCTCCAGCGTTGGTGATAGCTGGTAATCCGGGAATGTGAAACAGTGATAAACCGGATCGTAGAACTGAATGAGCGCGTCCATGATCCCCTTAATCACATGGACTCTTAACAGTGGTAGCAAACCATCGTGCTTGGCTTTGAAAGCCTCTGGGTTAACGATCATCCTCGCTAACTTTCTCAAATCCTCTAGTTTTGGAACCTTGAAGGTATACTGGTGAGTTCTCCTTCTACCGAAATCCATTAATGCAATCTTTTTCTCTGATATTTGCAATCACAGTCTTAGTTTAATTTGAAAAACAGAGAGACTAGAAGATAAGTTTTTTGAATGTTTTAATGTTTTATTAAATGGATGCATGAATGCAGCACACAAAAACATAGAAAAAACATGGGGTCAAAGGGTCGTTGTCATGAAGTCAAGGCTCTACCCATCCCCAAAGGTTTATACTAGGGTGATTTTTGTACCTGTACTCATTATCATCAGCTCTTCCCAGGAAAGCAAGACAACAAGCGGATCGCCAACGAGTTGTAAAGCAATCTTAGAGTAAGTGCCATTCACCGAGAATAGATCACCAGCCTCAAATGAGGGTAGTATCGCGTAACAACTATTTTCGATAGTTTCCGCACTACGAAAGGGTTTGGCTCCTCAGCTTCTCAGACTTAACAACCGGCCCATTGGCTAGAAGAGTGAATGGGTTGCGTTGGTCAGCCTCCACTGAGGTTGATGGTCGACCCCGTCGCCATCACTTATCTTAAGTGTATACTCAATCTTTCCACATACTGCATCACCCGCATTCCCAGTAGCAGAAAAATAAACACGTATAGCAATTAGGAAAAGCAGTATATATATTTGTCCTAATCATCATAGACTTATAAAGCTATGATTCCTAAGTTCCTGACAGAAATGGGTTCCCCGGCGGGAGCCCCAATCTGTGGTTTTCACATAAGTGAAGAGAAGGAAGGAAAAAGAAAGACGGGCCCCACGGTGGGCGCCACTTTTCTGTAGCGAGCGATTTTGGACGCGGTTCTTAAGCGCTGGTCGCACTCTGCGGTTGAGCTTAAAACTACAGGTCGATTCATTTTTTATCCTATTGTGAGCTGAATAAGGAAGGGAAATAAATGTCTCCAATTAACCCTGCTTTGCATACTGAGTTTAAACAGCGGTCTGTTAGGTTACGAATGCTATCAATGTGGGGGGGGGGGGCTTTGTACTGGTTATTTGTATTTTCGCCAATACGGTTTCTTTCTTTTTACCTGGGCAGAAGGTTTCTGGCGGGGAACAAGGATTAGGATGTTAGGACTGATGCTTTTGAAATACTGCTTTTGATTGATGGAGATATGGGATTTGGGTTTTTTGTTGATTGCGCTCGCTAAGATCTTTTCTTTCGATCTTATGCCTACGTATTCCAGTTTACCGAAACAGGGAAATCAGAGCGTTCATAGTTCCTCCTATTCTATGGGAGGAAATTGGTTTTTGGTGTCTTGTTCAAAGCCCAAGACGTGAAGCGAAAGGTAGTTTGTATCTTGTTCAAAGCCCAAGATGTGAAGCTGAAAGGTCTATTTGTGTTTTGTTCAAAGCCCAAGACGTGAAGCTGAAAGACCTTGGCTTTAGAGAGAATTTGTCATCTCTAAAGAGGGGAGAAGGAGAATTACTTTAACTGGGATACGCGGATCCGAGCAATGCCATAATTTCTGAAGAAAGGGTTTTAACCTGAAGGAGAAGACTTTAACTCAGTGAAGAGCAATGCCATCTTTCCTTAGGAATTTCTCATGCTAAAAGAGGGACAGTGGCGTGGATATAGATGATCCAGAGGCTTGCCGCTTACAGCGATTAGATGAAGGGAAAGGAGTTGTTGATGTTTGTGTACTGTGAACGAGGCACAGCTTTGATGCTAAAAGGTTGATTGGATCAACCAGTGGTTTTCTTATATAAAGCCTAAGAGGAGGCTAATTTCCGCTAGGAAAATCATTATACAAAGCCTAAGAGGAGGCTATCTTGTGTCCCGTACAAAGCCCGAGAGAGAGGCTAAAAGATTTTGACCCGACGATGGAGTCTTTTAGTATCTCGTATAAAGCCCGAAGTGGAGGCTAAAAGGTTTGACTCAACAAGAGAGTCTCTGTATCTCATAAGAAGCCTGAGATGGAGGCTAAAATTTGTTTGGCTCAATAAGAACCTTTTTGTATCTCGTATAAAGCCCGAGATGGAGGCGAAAGGATGATTGACTCAACGAGGGAGTCTTTGTATCTCGTACGAAGCCCGAGATGGAGGCTATTGTAACTGTTTCAGTTGAGTGACAGATCCAATATACTGATTTTAAAAGAGAAAATCAGTTCTTATATGAGCATCAC
The DNA here is from genome assembly GCA_022829125.1 of Lathyrus tuberosus. Taxonomy (NCBI): domain Eukaryota; kingdom Viridiplantae; phylum Streptophyta; class Magnoliopsida; order Fabales; family Fabaceae; genus Lathyrus; species Lathyrus tuberosus. The sequence continues at coordinate 16,742,690 of JALAZF010000012.1, read as the reverse complement.
TGTACTCATGGGTTAGATCTGAGGATCAGGGATATTTCCTTCTCTTTGAGGAAACGGGAAATCCAAAGGGTATTGAGACTGTCCGAGTCTGCGGGTTTCCTTCCTATTTAACGAAGGGTGCTTGAGAATGTCTTTGAGACTCAAGGAGATTAGACTGTCCAAGTCTAGAGTTTTATCTTTTGTACTATGCTTTGAGAAACAGTAGTAGACTCTATGAAAGGACTGTTCTAAGAGGATGACTAGGTTCTGTTCCTATACCTCTAGGAGGTCGTCGGGATAATTTGTACGAAGCCCAAGAGGAGGCTGGAAACTTTTAAGAAGCCGACGGGTCCTTGTACTAATCCCAAGAGGAGGCTATCATTCCCGGAGGAAGATATCATTATACGAAGCCTAAGAGGAGGCTGTGAATACTTCTAAGAAGCCGTAGTGTCCTTGAATAATGCCCAAGAGGAGGCCGATGCTTTTAAGAAGCCCGTGGGTCTATCATCTCCTTTCCATTAGGAGAGATAACTCTTTTAAAGATAAAAACCACTGGTAAACGTGCGAGGTTTACTATCCAGCGACTTTTAGCTTTTAAAGAGGGTTCCATAGTTAAGGTCCAAGATTATGACCGTAGTGGGTACCCAAACCCCGAGACATTCAAGGCAAGCTATCCACAAGGAATAGATCAAGTCAGGAAAGTTCGAGAATTTGGAAGAAACTCAAAGATGCCATTCACGGAGAATACATTCATCTTGGGGAGTAGAGCTTCTTGATGATTCCTAAGGAGGACAGCCGAAGAGAAGACTGTATCTGGTGCTCCTATTGGGGATCTACGCGTCTATTTCTACGAATAAATGAAACGGCGTCACCTAGTTCTAGACGTAGTTGCCGGGGAAACTCGAAATATCTATACTATTATTACACAGTAGATATGAGTTTATGAAAGGAGACTTACAGTGAGCAGCCCCACAATACAGTTTATAATATGAAAGCAGTAAACGAAAGCGATAACCACTTACTCGGTTGGAGTGCTTCCATACTGTTTGGTTAGTTGTTCAACAAAGAAAGATTGAAAACAACAGTATATTCAAAATCAAAGGAGAAAGTGCTTTGAAAAAGAAAGATTTGGGGCTTACAGCTCAAGGAGAGGCCCAGGGTTTTATCAGTGAGCGCACTGTTTGACTTTGTACAGCGGGACTTATACAAGTGACTGGGGCCCAAAAAAGGTTTCCTGTACAAAGGGATGGGTCTTACACTCTCTCAAGAGGCCCACAAAGGTTTAAAGAAAAGAGTGCGGCTTATAACACGAGGGTAGGCCCAAATGATTTTTCGTTTAAAAATGGCGATCGCGCCGAGGTTTTCTTTTAACGCAGAGGGACTTATACAATAAGTGAGGCCCAAAATGTTTTGGTTAAAAGGGGGATTGGGTCTTACACTCTAATAGAGGCCCAAAGTGTTTTGAATGGGTCTTATAGCTCAAGGAGAGGCCCAGATGATTTTTATTTTTAAACGGGCGACGATCGCGCCGTTTACTTGTACAGAGGGACTTATACAATGAGTGAGGCCCAAAAAGGTTTTTTTACAAGGGGGGATGGGTCTTACACTCTCTCAAGAGGCCCAAAGAGTTTTGAAAATGATTTATGAGGGTTGAATTAATCCAAAAACCCTAATTTGTTTTCAAAATGTATTTAATTGAATAAAAATTCAATTAAAATGATCAAAAATTGTATAACACATGGAAAACAAATTGTGATCTTGGATTAATGCTTCAAAAATTAAGTATTGACCTACAAAATAATTAGAAAGCATCAAAAGTTGCAAAATCAATGTAGAAAAAATATTTAAAATGCCAAAAACAATCAAAATATTAATTCTTTACAAAAATATCAATTATATGAAATAAATAATATTTTTGGGATTTTTTGTGAAAATAAAATATTTTAACATTTTTGTGAATTATTAAAAAAAGAATCAACTCAAAATCATTAAAACTCAGAGAGAAATTAATTTTTGAATCAATTAAACAAAATCACAAAATTCAAATATTTGAATTTCTAAAAATGGCGCCAAGAACAAGCTGAAGAACACGCGCGTGTTCTTGGTTTCTCAGATTTGCATTTTCTATCCAATCTCCATGAATACGTAATCATATCATGCAATCCACATATCATTATGCTCGTCTCAACCTCACGATCATGTCTATGTACTTTAATTTCATTTAAATTAAACATACAACAAGAAATCACGAAGAGACCTCAAGAACCCTAATTTCTGCATGAAGGCTAGGATTTTTGATACACGATTCAAACAATGCAATTAATTGAGGGAAAACATTCCATGCATGATTATGAACATATGGCCAAATTATTGTGCGAGGAAATATGCATAGATTGAGAGATGACCAAGCATGTGCTTACCTCCAAGCCGTGACAGCAAGTTCAAAGTGATTTTTGGTTTGGAGGTGTTACAGATGAGTTGTGATGATCTGAACAGCTTCCCTACACCCTATGGATTGTGTTTGGATGGTTGGACTTGACTGAGAATGGCTGGATCATTTTGTGGTACCTCAGCTGCACTTTGGTTAAAACCTTGAGCAACCAGCTGGTGATTTTGTGAAATTGATGTTTTAGAAGTAATCTAAGTGTTTGATCATCTCATATGTGATGTATGTGAGGTGTGTGAGTGATTGGTTTGATTGGAATTGCTCTCAAACTCAAAACCCGATAGTGACTTGCCTTAGAAGGCAAAATTGGAGTGAAAGAAGAGATTTTGAGGAAAGCATCTGTTAGATGGCTTTGGTGTACTCAAACTGACCACAATTGAGCTCTATTTATAGTAGAGCAAGTTTGTTTTGCAAGGAATAGTGCATGGCAGCTGGTAAGTAGGTTTGGCCAATGTTGGCAAATGAAAATCCAAGTCTCCTCTAGCCATTGACTAGAGGTTAGGGCACAGAGCTTTGGTTCCCTTGGTCTTGGATAAGTCTTGACTGATTTCAGATGAGAATGGCTCAGTCCATGCCACCTTGATGGTTCCATTGAATGCCTCATTCCAAATTTGAAGTCTTGTCCCTATTTTGGCCATTCTAGGTTCAACATGCTATTTCTTGTTCCATGGACTTTGGAGGCTTGGCTCAGTGATTGTCCCCTTTAGATTCAATCCTCTGAGGTGTCGAAGTGGATAGGAGCAATTGAATTTGGCTGATTTTGGCAAATCGACCAAAGTTGCAAATTCTGCCTTGCCTTGACAGATTTCAGCAAGGCAACTTGGCAATGTTGTATCTCATGGTGTAGGTTGAATTTGGCAATGTTCTTGGCCATTTTGGAAAGCTCTTACATGATACAACAACTGTTTGAACAAGTTTGGTTTTGATCTCTTTTGATTCCAAGTGAAAAATCACCCTACATTTGGCAAAAAGTGAGGCAGAATCTGACTTAGTGAAAATTTCACTAAGTGTTGGAAAAAGTGACATTTTCACTTTTCAGCCACTTTGATCACTCCATAACTCAAAATCCTTAATGAATTGGAATGACTTGTAGTTGAAGTTTTTGTAGGTGATAATGAGGGCTACAAATCCATCTTTGGATGAGAAAAAATGGCCTTGTGGTTTAGGAGTTATGGTCCTCCAAAGTTGGTACCCTTGCCACTTTATTTTTAACTTAGAAAAATTTCTAAGTTTTATGGTTACCCCTTTTACAAGTTATCTCACTTTTCTTGATTTTTCTTGATGAATGATGATTCAAATCATACATTAACATCATTTTAGTGTTAAAAATCCATTTTGGTGAAAAATCTAAAAAAGTCAAAGATGACTTTTGTGCACAGTTGACTTTTTATCAGATGAATTCCAAACTGTGCAATTCTTCAGGAAATCATGTCCTTGACCTAAATCAAACTTGATGGACATGTTCCATGGGTGTCATGGGGTATATTCAATCATGTATTAGGGTTTGGGAGCATGTCCTGGTCAAAAGTCAAAGTTACAGTTGACTTTTCCCCTTAAAACCCTAATTGTGGTGCAGATGGAATTGAGACTTGTTGCTCAAACTTCTTGGATTAATCCATTGTCCCAAATGGATCAATATGGTATATTAGAGACCCTCAAATCATATCTTGAGGTCTTGGCTCATGATTTGTCCCAAAAGTCAACTTAGGGGTGAATTAGGTCAAGAAACCCTAATTCCTCATTTTTAATGAATGCATCCCTTGAGGCAAAATTGACTTGATGCATGGGTTCATGAGGTTCCATGAAGTATATTAGGTCATGTTTTGGATCAATGGCTTGTGCCCAGATGAAACTTTTCATCTGGAGGCCCTGGGTGATCAAAACCATAATTTGGTGACACTGGCGATCTTGAGGCTTGATCCACCTAGAAGGGAGCAACCTTGTGCTTAATCCTTGAAGTGGGAGTCCTTTTGATCCTTTAAGGATGTTTGAGAGATTAGACAAGTTGAAAATCAAGTCATTTCTTGATTGAGCCTTTGTCTAAAGCTCAGAGAGGGCTTGAAACCCTAATTTTGATTGTAGTGGATGCTCACCCATCTTTGGGGAGACTAATGAGGCATGATGATTCATCCATATTGTGATGATGATTTGCACAATGATGGGAAACTCTAGTGGTCAAAATTTGGGGTATTACAGGAGGACACTCTGATGAAAGACAACTTTGACCACAATTACTATGGCCCGATGGATGGTCTGCCAATGTGGCAGCCTTACCCAGGAGACTTGGGGCCAGAAAGTCAGTCGAGCAATGAAAATTAGCTGACCGTCATTGAACAGAATACATGTGTCCCCACCATGTCATGGGATAAACACTCAGGTCATTCAAAAACTACTCAACATGACGATGAATTTGCAACGTTTGCAGGACTTGAGTTCAGCAACTATGCTTTTCTCGAGGTCAACGTCATCGAGAGGGATGACTCCTCCAGTTCCAAAGAAGTTTGGGACACTCTGGGAGAACCAAGTGGGAAATACGACTTTATGGTCAAATACACCGCTCCCGAAAGCTCTCGTATCAGGCTCGAAGACATCCAGCCAACTGGATGGGAAGATCTACCTGAGAGCACAAATACCATGCAAAATACAACGAAGGAATTCTCCTACGACAATTCTACCTGGGAGACAGATTCCAACGATCCTGCTCCACCAGAAATCAGTGTTATTTCTGAAAACAAATCGAGGAAGGTGCCGGACTTTGTGATTCACCGAGGAGTTCGCCGCCAATGGGTTGCTGTCGAGGTTCCGAAGGTCGTTCATCAGTCAAAGTAATTGCCATCTTTAACCTTTCACCCTGCCCAGGTGAAACGGATGTTTTGATAGGGCTCGCTTTCGGTAAAATTTCCCTCTTCTCTTTGCTCGAAGCGACAGAGTTTTGTTTTATAGGGCTGTAGTTTCAAGAATCGACTTGTTCATTAATAAAATAACGTCGTTATGTAATTTCCGCATTAATTGCTGTTTTCTCTTTTCGCTTTTTCAGAAAATGGTAATCCTAAAAAACAATTTAAAAATAAAAACAAGCAGTAAAAGAAAAAAAAAACACTGCACACACTTGCATTTCTCTCTATCTCTTCTAAACACGAATCATCACGTCATGCAGATTGCTTGTTTTAAACCCCGTTGAAACATACGATCCGATGCCTTCTCCCGACTTTGAGGTCCCGGTATTCGAGGCTGAAGAAGAAAATGACAACGAAATTCCAGAAGAGATCTCCCGACTACTCAGACAAGAGGAAAGGTCCATTGAACCTCACAAAGAACTGTTGGAAACGGTAAATTTGGGTTCAGAGCAAGAGAGAAAAGAAATCAGGATCGGAGCACTGCTTAGTCCAACTGCCAGAGAGGGTTTGATAAAGCTTCTCAAAGAATTCCCCGATGTATTCGCTTGGTCCTATCAGGATATGCCAGGGTTGGATACCAGCATCGTGGAACATCACTTACCGTTAAGATCGGAATGTCCGCCAGTAAAGCAAAGGTTGAGACGAACTCACCCGGACATGGCCATCAAAATCAAAGAGGAGGTACAGAAACAGATTGACACAGGTTTCCTCGCTACATCTGAATATCCTCAATGGTTAGCCAACATCGTACCCGTTCTCAAAAAGGACGGAAAGGTCAGAATGTGTGTTGATTACAGAGATCTGAACAAGGTAAGTCCAAAGGACGACTTTCCTTTACCACACATTGACATGTTGGTAGACAGTACAGCAAAGTTCAAAGTTTTCTCCTTCATGGATGGATTCTCGGGCTATAATCAAATCAAAATGGCGCCGAAAGACATGGAGAAAACTTCGTTCATTACCCCATGAGGTACCTTTTGTTACAAGGAAATGCCGTTCGGTTTGAAGAACGCCGGGGCAACCTATCAAAGGGCCATGACTACTCTGTTTCATAACATGATACATAAAGAAATCGAGGTATATGTCGATGATATGATTGCAAAATCAAAAACAGAGAATGAGCACGTTGAACATCTGTCAAAATTGTTCGAACGTTTAAGAAAGTTCAAGCTCCGCTTGAATCCCAACAAGTGCACCTTCGGTGTCCGTTCAGGGAAACTACTAGGGTTTATCGTCAGCTAGAAAGGAATTGAAGTTGATCTTGACAAGGTCAAGGCTATTCAAGAAATGCCTTCTCCGAAAACTGAAAAACAAGTCAGAGGATTCCTGGGACGTTTGAACTACATCTCCAGATTCATATTCCTCATGACTGCCACTTGTGCGTCGATCTTCAAATTACTGAAAAAGAACCAGGATTGCGTTTGGTCAGAAGATTGCCAAACCGCCTTTGACAGTATTAAGGAATATCTGTTGAATCCTCCGATTCTATCACCTCCAGTGGAAGGAAGACCACTGATCATTTACCTCACATTTCTAGAGGACTCAATGGGATGTGTACTTGGCCAACAAGACGAAACCAAAAGGAAAGAGTCTGCCATTTACTATCTAAGCAAGAAATTCACCGACTGCGAGACTCGGTACACGATGCTTGAGAAAACTTGTTGCACTTTGGCTTGGGCAGCCAAACGTCTTCGCCAATACATGATTCGTCATACTACTTGGTTAGTCTCCGAAATGGATCCAATCAAGTACGTTTTCGAAAAACCTGCTCTTACGGGAAGGATTGCCCGTTGGCAGATGTTGTTATCAGAATATGACATAGAGTATCATACTCAAAAAGCCGTTAAAGGAAGTATTTTAGCCGATCATTTGGCTCATCAACTGATTGACGATCAAGAATCAATCAGATTTGACTTCCCAGACGAAGATGTCATGTATCTAAAAATGAAAGATTGCGATGAACCGCTACCCAGTGAAGGGCCAGAACCAGGTTCCCAATGGGGACTTATCTTTGACGGAGCAGTTAATCATTACGGAAATGGAATTGGGGCAATCATTGTTACCCCTCAGGGTACCCACATTCCTTTCACCGCTCGACTTACGTTCAAGTGTACGAACAACGAGGCCGAATACGAAGCTTGTATTATGGGTCTCGAGGAAGCAATTGATTTAAGGATAAAAAATTTGGACGTATACGGCGACTCAACCTTGGTTATCAATCAGATAAAAGGAGATTGGAACACATACCAATCAGGGTTGATTCCTTACAAAGACTACGCAAGAAGGTTGCTACCTTTCTTCAACAGAGTCGAGTTTCATCACATCCCTCGTGAGGAGAATCACATGGCTGATGCATTAGCCACTGCCTCTTCCATGATTAGTGTAGGTCAATGGAATGACATACCTAAGATTGATATAATGCGCCTTGAAAGGCCCGCTTACGTCTTCACGATTGAAGCAGTCATAGACGACAAACCTTGGTATCACGATATCAAATGCTTCCTTCAGAAATAAGAGTACCCACCTGGGGCACTCAGAAAAGACAGAAAAACCCTCAGAAGACTGGCTGGAAACTTCTTTCTGAGCGGTGACACTCTCTATAAGAGAAATTTTGACATGGTCTTGCTCCGATGCATCGACAGAGCAGAAGCAGACATGCTTATGAAAGAAATTCATGAAGGATCCTTTGGCACTCATGCCAACGGACACACAATGGCGAGAAAAATTCTAAGAGCAGGGTACTACTGGTTGACCATGGAATCCGACTGCTACAAGTACATGAGGAGGTGTCACAAGTGTCAGATATACTCCGACAAAATTCATGTACCGCCATCACATCTCAAAGTTCTTTCTTCCCCATGGCCTTTTTCCATATGGGGAATCAACATGATTGGCATGATTGAGCCCAAGGCTTCGAACGGACATCGGTTCATCCTTGTAGCCATCACCTATTTCACCAAGTGGGTCGAAGCAGCGTCGTACACTAATGTAACCCGACAAGTGGTGGTCCGATTTATCAAAAACAATATCATCTGCCGTTATGGTGTTCCAAGCCAGATCATTACTGATAATGGATCTAACTTGAACAATAAGATGATGAAAGAGTTGTGTGCAGAGTTCAAGATCGAACACCATAACTCATCTCCCTACCGACCCAAGATGAACGGAGCGGTAGAAGCGGCTAACAAGAACATCAAGAAGATCGTTCAGAAGATGGTTGTAACCTACAAAGACTAGCACGAGATGCTACCCTTTTCTCTTCATGGTTATCGCACATCTGTCTGCACTTCAACAGGGGCAACCCCTTTCTTTCTAGTGTATGGCATGGAGGCAGTGCTCCCCATAGAAGTAGAGATTCCGTCAATCCGAGTATTGATGGAAGCTAAGCTCACCGAAGCTGAATGGTGTCAAAGCCGACACGATGAACTGAATCTGATCGAAGAAAAGAGAATCACGGCACTATGCCATGGTCAGCTGTATCAACAGAGAATGAAGAGGGCGTTCGACAAAAAGGTTTGACCCCGCATCTTCAGAAAAGGAGACCTCGTGCTCAAGAAGATACAATCGTTTCTCACTTACTCTCGGGGCAAGTGGACCCCGAATTATGATGGTCCTTATGTGGTCACGAAAGCTTTCTCAGGCGGCGCCTTGAGACTTGCAACCATGGACGGAGAGGAATTTGCCTATCCCACAAATGTTGATGTAGTCAAGAAATACTTCGCCTAAAAAAAAAAAAAAACGTCTCGGTGGATTGAAAACCCGAAAGGGCGGTCCAGACAAAAGTTAGAGACATGAAAAAAAATCATCCCGATGGATTGGAAATCTCATAGTACAATCCAGGCAAAAATTAAGGATAATGGCAAGTAACTATGTTCAACAGAGGCGAATCCATCGGCAGCAGCAGTTACATCATCTGTCAGAAAACTCCAGTCAAGGTCATCTTCGACAGAAGCTCAAGATGCCCAGAATTCAAAGTTGGTAGAAGGATAGTGTCGTTATGTTTCAACGTAGCCCTTTTCCCTGTAAATTACCATTTTTAAACTTTGTATATACTCTTTGGAATCACGCGTTTGGCTGATCTCCATCTTATCAATAAAATTTGAGCCTTTGTGCTTTTGTTTGTAATTCTTATTTGTTTTAGCTTTACAGAATGACATTTTAATATGATTAATGATTCTTGAAATAAAACAAAAATGAATTTACTTACTAAAACTTTACCTGCTTTTTAATAAAGACGACAATTTCTTTTGACTATTGAACATCAGAAGAACATCGATCGCGTCTCCTAAGGTGTTCGAACCTCAAAGTGCAGAATCAAAGTACTCCTTCTAACCCAGTATGCCAGAATGAAGGGATCAATTGTGTCAGAGACCTTGTTTCGTCTGACACACCTCGACCGAGTTCTTACCTCCTAAGCCTGACCAACATAGCTCCCAACAGGGACTATCTCTCCTAAGCAAGGTGGAATTGCTATCTTGAACCAGCGATATCTCTACACGCCCCGTGATGGCTGAGTATCCAGTCATGTTCATCTTTGAGCTTGTGTGTCACGTCAGTTTTGTCGGCATAAACATACATACATTATTGATTTGCATTCACATTTCATATTGCATCACTATCACTCTAGTCGGTTTTGTCCCCTAGTGATAGAAGTTCTCTCAATCGAGTTGTCAGTTCTTGCCTCGTCAGGAAACGCTGCATTTGAACAACCTCGCTTCCAGTTTATTTCTGGAAGGAAGTTGGCCTTTGGCCACTTTGATAACTTGAACCTCTGAAAAGCCAGAGGAACCTTCAGTCAGCATCACTCTTCACCATTGAAGATGATATCCTTGCTTTCCTGGATTAAGGAAAATCAACAGAGAAAGCCTCATAATCAGAGATCCGGCGGCACGTCAGTTTCGCTCTGAAAAGATCGCTGATGAAAAGGTCATCGACACCTCAAAATTGGACCCCATCATATGGCATTTCTCCTGGAGGATCCCGAGAAAAGTATGATGTAACCCCAAATGAAAACAGTCTCTCAAGAGACTCGCTTTCCCCAGTAGAATCGATAAATGGCGTCTCCAAAATAGAGAAGTTTGTGCACCTCTACAGCTCAGACGATTGGGTTCCCCAGCAAGTCTGACATCAAAACTTTTTCCACTCAAATGGCATCTCCCCAGGAAAATTCGGCGAGAAGTTTGAAGGAAAACTGCTACGAATAGTGTCCCTTGTCAATTAAGTTTATTGACAAAAGAAACTAAGACTAGTTCCTTGGTAGGAAACCAGGATCGAGGGGAAGTTTAATTCAGAAACTGAGACCAGTTCCTTGGTAGGAAACCAGGATCGAGGGGAAGTTCGCACATCAGAAACTAAGACCAGTTCCTTGGTAGGAAACCAGGATCGAGGGGAAGTTTTACCTTTTCTAAGCATCATTGCTTAGCTAAAGAAGATGAATGCGTAAGCTACCATTCATAACCACCATCAAAATTTTGGGTATTCCGATACTTAATCCTCTTGCACCCCGAATGCCCGAATACTTTCGTCATTCACACCTTCGTGTCCAAGAAGATTAAATAGGGGCATCTGTCATACCCCAAATTTTGACCACTAAGATTTCCCATCATTGTGCAAATCATCATCACAATATGGAGGAACCATCCTACCTTATCAGTCTCCCCAAAGATGGGTGAGCATCCACTGCAATCAAATTTAGGGTTTCAAGCCTTCTCTGAGTGCTTAGACAAAGGATCAATCAAGGAATGACATGATCTTCAACTTGTCTAAACCTCTCAAACATACACAAAGGATCAAAAAGGACTCCCACTTTAAGGATTAAGCACAAGGTTGCTCCCTTCTAGGTGGATCAAGCTTCAAGATCGACAGTGTCACCAAATTAGGGTTTTGGTCGACCAGGGCCCCCAGATGGAAATTTTCATCTGGGCATGAGACAATGATCCAAAACATAACCTAATATACTCCATGGGACCTCATGGACCCAATCACCAAGTCAATTTTACCTCAGGGGATGCATACATCAAAAATCAGGAATTAGGGTTTCTTGACCTAATTCACCCCTAAGTTAACTTTTGGTGCAAATCATGAACCAAGACCTCAAGAGAGGAATTGAGGGTCTCCAATATACCACATTGATCCATTTGGAACAATGGATTAATCCAAGAAGCTTGAGCAACAAGTCTCAATTTCATCTGCACCTCAGTTAGGGTTTTAAGGAAAAAGTCAACTGTAACTTTGACTTTTGACCAAGACATGCTCCTAAGCCCTAAGACATGATTCAATATACCCTATGACACCCATGGAACATGTCCATCAAGTTTGATTTAGGTCAAAGACATGATTTCCTGAAGAATTGCACAGTTTGGAATTCATTTGATAAAAAATCAACTGTGCACAAAAGTCAACTTTGACTTTTTGAGATTTTTCACCAAAATGGATTTTTAACCCTAAAATGATGTTTATGTATGATTTGAATCATCATTCATCAAGAAAAATCAAGAAAGGTTGGATAACTTGTAAAAGGGGTAACCATAAAAACTTAGAAAATTTTCTAAGTTAAAAATAAAGTGGCTGGAGTACCAACTTTGGAGGATCATAACTCCTAAACCACAAGGCCATTTTTTCTCATCCAAAGATGGATTTGTAGCCCTCATTACCCTCTACAAAAACTTTAACTAGACCTAAGTCCAATTCATTAAGAATTTTGAATTGTGGAGTGATCAAAATGGCTGAAAAGTGAAAATGTCACTTTTTCCAACACTTAGTGAAATTTTCACTAAGTCTAAATCTGTCTTCACTTTTTGCCAAATGTAGGGGGATTTTTCACTTGGATTCAGAAGAGATCAAAACCAAATATGTTCAAACAGTTGTTGTATCATGTAAGGGCTTTCCAAAATGACCAAGAACATTGCCAAATTCCATTTGAGTCATGAGATATGACATTGGAGAGTTGCCTTGCTGAAATCTGTCAAAGGCAAGGCAGAATTTGCAATTTTGCTTGATTTGCCAAAATCAGCCATATTCAAATGCTCCTACCCACTTGGACACCTCAGAGGATTGAATCTAAAGGGGACAATCACTGAGCCAAGCCTCCAAAGTCCATGGAACAAGAAATAGCATGCTGAACCTAGAATTGCCAAAATAGGGACAAGACTCCAAATTTGGATTGAAGCATTCAATGGAAGCATCAAGGTGGCATGGACTGAGCCATTCTCATCTGAAATCAGTCAAGACTTATCCAAGACCAAGGGGACCAAAGCTCTGTGCCCTAACCTCTAGTCAATGGCTAGAGGAGACTTGGATTTTCATTTGCCAACATTAGCCAAACCTACTTAACAGCTGCCATTCACTATTCCTTGCAAAACAAACTTGCTCTACTATAAATAGAGCTCAATTGTGATCATTTTGAGTACACCAAAGCCATCTAACAGATGTTTTCCTCATAATCTCTTTCTTTTGGCAAAAATGCCTTTCTTAGCAAGGTAGCTATCGGGTTTTGAGTTTGAGAGTTTTTCCAATCAAACCAATCACTCACACACCTCACATACATCATATAGAAGTGATCCAAACAATCACATAACATCTGGAACACTGATTTCACAAAATCACCAGCCAATTGTTCAAGTTCATGACAGTTTTGCAGTTGAGGTGCCATCTTCAATTCCAAACCATTTCAATCCATTCCAAGAACTCAGACACATCACTTGGCACCTAGGGAAGCTATCCACATCATTGGAACCTAGCTGTAACACCTCCAACACAAATCACGATCACCAGCTGCAAGTGGTAAGCATGAGCTCTTCTAACTCTATGATCCACACAATTTTTGCTGCACAGTAATTTGGCCATATGTTCATAATCATGCATGGAATGTTTCCCCTCAATTAATTGCATTGTTTGAATCGTGTATCAAAAATTCTAGCCTTCATGCAGAAATTAGGGTTCTTGAGGATTTTTCATGATTTCTTATTATATGTTTAATTTAAATGAAATTAATGGACATAGACATGATCGTGAGGTTGAGGCGAGCATAATGATATGTGGATTGCATGTTATAATCAAGTATTCAAAGAGATTGGATAGAAAATGCAAATCAGCCAAACCCAGAACACGCACGTGTTCTTCAGTTGTTCTTGGCGCCTTTTTTGAATTTTCAAATATTTGAATTTTGTGATTTTCTTTAATTGATTCAAAAATTAATTTCTCTCTGAGTTTTAATGATTTTGAGTTGATTCTTTTTTTAATAATTCACAAAAATGTTAAAATATTTTATTTTCCCAAAAAATCCCAAAAATATTATTTATTTCATATAATTGATATTTTTGCAAAGAATTAATATTTTAATTGTTTTTTTACATTTTAAATATATTTTCTACATAGATTTTGCAACTTTTAATGCTTTCTAATTATTTTGTAGGTCAATACTTAATTTTTGAAGCATTAATCCAAGATCACAATTTGTTTTCCATATGTTAAACAATTTTTATCATTTTAATTGAATTTTTATTCAATTAAATACATTTTTGAAAACAAATTAGGGTTTTTGGATTAATTCAACCCTCATAAATCATTTTCAAAACACTTGGGCCTCTTAATAGAGTGTAAGACCCAATCATTTTTTTGACCAAATCATTTTTGGGCCTTAGTGTATTGTATAAGTCCCGATACCGTAAAAAACAAACGGCGTGATCGTCTCCTTTTCAAAATAACCCTGGGCCTACCCACGAGTAGTAAGACCCATTTCTTCATTTAAAACTCTTTAGGCCTCTATTAGAGTGTAAGACCCAACCCCCTTTTAACCAAAATATTTTGGGCCTCACTTATTGTATAAGTCCCTCCGCGTTAAAAGAAAATCTCGGCGCGATCGTCATTTTAAACGGAAAAATCAAATGGGCCTACCCTCGTGTTATAAGCCCCACTCTCACTTGTTTAAAACTCTTTGAGCCTCTTGAGAGAGTGTAACACCCATCCCTTTGTACAGAAAATACTTTTGGGCCTCAGTCACTTGTATAAGTCCCTCTGTACAAATTCAACAGTGCGCTCACGGATAAAACCCTAGGCCTCTCCTTGAGCTGTAAGCCCCAAATCTTTCTTTTTCAAAGCACTTTCTCCTTTGATTTTGAATATACTGTTGTTTTCAATCTTTCCGTGTTGAACAACTAACCAAACAGCATGGAAGCTCTACAACCGAGTAAGTGGTTATTGCTTTCCTTTACCGCTTTCATATACATATAACTGTATTGTGGGGCAGTTTCACTGTAAGTCTTCTTTCATAAACTCATATCAACTGTGTAATAATAGTATAGATATTTAGAGTTTCCCCGGCAACTACGTCTAGCACTAGGTAAAGCCGTTTTGATCATTCTCTTAGAAATAGTCAAAACTAGATCCCCATAGGATTACCAGACACAGTCTTCCCTCCTCTTGGGGTTAAACAATATGGAGATATGAAAGGCAGCATTCTCTGTGAACCCTTTCATAGACTGTCACTCATAGAAGTTGTCAAGAAACTCTATTCCCCAGAGATGATCTTTTCTCCGTGAATGGCATCTCTTGAGTTTCTTCCAAATTCTCGAACTTTCCTGACTTTGATATATTCTCGGTGAATAGCATTGCCTTGAATTTCTCGGGGTTTGGGGACCCACAGGCTTCTTAAAAGCACTTGTCAAGAAACTCTACTCCCCAGAGATGATCTTTTCTCCGTGAATGGCATCTCTTGAGTTTCTTCCAAATTCTCGAACTTTCCTGACTTGATCTATTCCTTGTGAATAGCTTGCCTTGAATTTCTCGGGGTTTGGGGGACCCATCGGGCTTCTTAAAAGCATCGGCCTCCTCTTGGGCATCTTATAAGGACCCACAGGCTTCCTAAAAGCAACCCCGCCTCCTCTTGGGCTTAGTACAAGGACCCTGCGGCTTCTTAGAAGTATTCACAGCCTCCTCTTAGGCTTCGTATAATGATCTCTTCCTCCAGGAATGATAGCCTCCTCTTGGGCTTAGTACAAGAACCGATCAGCTTATTAAAAGTTTCCAGCCTCCTCTTGGGCTTCGTACAAATTGTCCCGACGACCTCCTAGAGGTATAGGAACAGAACCTAGTCATCCTCATAGAACAGTCCTTTCATAGAGTCTACTACTGTTTCTCAAAGCATAGTACAAAAGATGAAACTCTAGACTTGGACAGTCTAATCTCCTTGAGTCTCAAAGACATTCTCAAGTGACCCCTTCGTTAAATAGGAAGGAAACCCGTAGACTCGGACAGTCTCAATACCCTTCGGATTTCCTACTTCCTTAAAGAACAGGAATAACCCGGATCCTTGAATCAAATCCATGAGTACAGTGTTGCTCATATAAGAACTGATTTTCTCTTTCAAAATCAGTATACTGGACCTATCACTTAAACAGTTGCCTTAGCCTCTCTCTTGGGCTTTGTACAATGATTCTCCCCAGCGGAGTCAAACAACGTTTAGCCTCTCTCTCTCGGGCTTTGTACGAGACACGTAAGAGACTTCCTCGTTGAGTCAATCACCCCTTTCGCCTCCAACTCGAGCTTTGTACGAGATACAAAAAGGTTCTAATTGAGCCAAACAAACAACAGCCTCCATCTCGGGCTTCGTACGAGATAGAAAAAACTCTTGTTGAGTCAAATAGCCTTCATCTTGGGCTTTATACGAGATACCAAAAGATTCCCTCGTTGAGTCAAAACCTTTTAGCCTCTCTCTCGGGCTTTGTACGAGACACATATTAGCCTCCTCTTAGGCTTTGTATAAGAAAACCACTGGTTGATCCAATCAACCTTTTAGCATCAAAGTTGTGCCTAGTTCACAGTACACAAACATCAACAACTCCTTCCCCTTCATCTAATCCCTGTAAGCGGCAAGCCTCTGGATTATTTACATCCATGCCATTGTCCCTCTTTTAGCATGAGAAATTCCTAAGGAAAGATAGCATTGCTCTACACTGAGTTAAAGTCTTCTCCTTCAGGTTAAAATCCCCTATAAAGGAAATTATGGCATTGCTAGGATCCGCGTATCCCGGTTAAAGTAATTCTCCTTTATAAACAGTTGTGACATACAACCCCCTCTTTAGAGATGACAAATTCTCTCTAAAGTGGAGACTTTTTAGCTTCATATCTTGGGCTTTGAACAAGATACAAATAAACTCTTCAGCTTCACATCTTGGGCTTTGAACAAGATACAAACCACCTTTCGCTTCACGTCTTGGGCTTTGAACAAGACACCAAAAAACCAATTTCCTCCCATAGAATAGGAGGAATTACGAACGCTCTGATTTCCCTGTTTCGGTAAACGGGTATACGTAGGCATAAGATTGAAATAAAAATCATAGCGAGCACACTAAACAAAAACCCAAAATCCCATATCTCCATTAATCAAAAGCAGCAATTCAAAAACATCAGTCCTAACATCCTAATCCTTGTTCCCCGCCAGAAAACTTCTGCCTAGATAAAAACCAGTATTGGCGAAAATACAAATAATTAGTACAAGGGCCCCCCACATTGATAGCATCCGTAACCTAACAGACCGCTGTTTAAACTCAGTATGCAAAGCAGGGTTAATTGGAGACATCTATTTCCCTTCCTTATTCAGCTTTAATAGGATAAAAAATGAATCGACCTGTAGTTTAAGCTCAACCGCAGAGAGCGACCAGCGCTTAAGAACCGCATCCAAAATCGCTCGCTACAGGTTCCAAAGGATCCCTCGTGGATTTCTCTTATAAGCATGTCCTGTTCATGTCCATCTAAACACCAGAGCAACACCGTGTCATGATTCCTTTTATAAAGTACATCTCCGTCGAGGAAGAATTGGGCAGCCAGTCTTCTAAGCGTTTTCTTATCCCCACTTGAGGCATTTGCTGGATATTCTTGTTTCTGGAGGAACTGTTTGATATCGTGAAACCACGGTTTATCATCTACTTCGGCCTCCACCGTTGCACAATAAGATGGTTCATCTAGGCGATTGATTCTTATAGTCGGCGCTTCATTGTACCATTTGACTTTGAACATGGATGTCAAAGTTTCCAGGGCATCTGCCAGTTGATTCTCCTCTTGAGGAATATGATGGAAATAGATCTCATCGAAATAGGTGATCATTTTCCAGACACAATCTCGATATCGAGTTAGTTTAGTATTAAGTGTTCTGCATTCTCCCTTGACTTGATTGATGACGAGAGCCGAATCTCCATATACTTCTAAGATCTTAATTCCAAGGTTAATGGCTTCGCTGATCCCTAAGATACACACCTCATATTCTGCCATATTGTTAGTACATGCGAAGCATATTCTCGCGGTGAAAGGTATGTGGAATCCTATTGGAGAAGTTATAACAGCCCCCACTCACTGTCCTTCTGCATTTGAGGCACCATCGAATATAAGCTTCCATCGAGATCCGGGTTCAGGTCCTTCGTAGGAATCTGGGATATCATCATTTCTTACAACCATCATATCCTCATCGAAGAAGTCAAATTGCATAGGTTGATTGTCGTCCACTAGTTGATGAGCGAGATGATCGGCTAACACGCTCCCTTTTATGGCTTTTTGAGTGACATACTGGATGTCATACTCAGTCAGTAACATTTTCCACCGAGCCACTCTCCCAGTCACTGCAGGCTTCTCGAATATATACTTGATGGGGTCCATTCTTGCTATAAATAAAGTGGTATGGCACACCATGTATTGTCTTAATCGGCGGGCGGCCCATACAAGAGCATAACAAGTCTTCTCCAAGAGTGAGTATCTGGATTCACAATCCGTGAATTTCTTACTCAAGTAATAGATTGCGTGCTCCTTTCTCCCTGTTTCGTCTTGTTGTCTGAGTACACAGCCCATCGAATTGTCAAGCACAGTGAGATACATTATGAGTGGTCTTCCAGGTACCGGTGGCACCAATATGGGTGGTTCTTGTAAATATTCCTTGATTCGATCGAAGGCCTTTTAACAGTTTTCACCCCATTCGATGCTTTGATCCTTCCTTAACAGCTTGAAGATTGGCTCACAGGTAGCAGTAAGGTGTGAGATGAACCTCACAATGTAATTTAATCTCCCCAAGAATCCACGCACTTCTTTTTCAGTCCTCGAAGCCGGCATTTCTTGAATGGCCTTTACTTTATCGGGATCCACTTCTATACCTCTTTGACTGACTATGAACCCCAACAACTTCCCAGATCTTACCCCAAAAGTACACTTCGCAGGATTTAATCGTAACTGGAACTTTCTCAGCCGTTCAAACAACTTTTGTAAATTGACTATGTGATCTTCCTCGGTTTGTGATTTGGAAATCATATCATCTACGTAAACCTCTATTTCCTTGTGCATCATGTCATGAAATAGAGTGACCATTGCCCTTTGATAAGTTACCCCAGCGTTCTTCAACCCGAAGGGCATTACCTTGTAACAGAAGGTTCCCCGTGGAGTGATAAAGGTCATTTTTTCCATGTCGGAGGGAGCCATCTTGATCTGATTATATATGGAAAATCCATCCATGAGTGAGAAAACTGAGAATTGAGCAGTGTTATCCACCAACACATCAATATGGGGTAGTGGAAAATCATCTTTAAGACTTGCTCTGTTGAGATCTCGGTAGTGTACACACATTCTGACCTTCCCATCTTTCTTTGGCATGGGCACAATATTGGCTACCCATTCTGGATACTTTACTGCGGCTAAGAACCCTGCGTCAAACTGCTTTTTAACCTCTTCCTTGATCTTGAGAGTCATGTCCGGTCTCATTCTCCTTAACTTTTGTTTAACTGGCGGGCACTCAGGTTTGAGCGATAGCTTATGTTCAACAATATCTATATCTAACCCAGGCATATCTTGGTAAGACCAAGCGAACACATCTACATACACTTGTAGCAACTTGATTAACTTTTCCTTTACATCCCCGCTTAAAGAAGCACCGACTTTAACCTCCTTCTTGTCCTCTTCAGTTCCCAGATTGATCACATCCACTGGTTCCTGATGAGGTTGTATCGCCTTGTCCTCTTGCTTTAACAGTCTGGCTAACTCTTCAGGGAGTTTACAATCGTCCTCATCACCCTCTTCCACTTGGTTAATTGGGAACTCGAAGTTGTAAGGAATTGTATCAGTGTTGTTTTCAATAGGTTCATTTTTAAATCTGCATGAGGGAGATTTTTATGTTTATTATTTTTTGAATTGATGTAAATGAAAGTACTGAAAAGAAAAGTGTATTGCCATTTGAAAAAGGGACAACTAAGAAAGAAAAAGATCTTGATTGAAAACAAAAATGCGATTTTATTATTAAATAATTCAAAGAAACAAAAGGTGGCCCTACAAAGCTTGTCCATTTGCCTTGGGCATAGCAAATGACTTATTATTATTTTAAATAAAAAGTAAATTACTTCGAAACAGAAATCATCTCAGGAATCTCGATAACCCTCCAATTGTTGAGAACTGTATCTAGTGAGCAATGACACACCCAATCTGGTATCCCCTTATCTCCATCTTCGATTGCAGTCACTTGATCTTCATGTCTGAATCCGACATTATGGAAAGTTTCTTTAAGAGGAGGAAATGTCATTTGATGAGACTTCTAAACCCCTTTATTAGCTGGTTTGTAACCCAGCCCGAATATATCCTTCTTCTCGGGTGTCTCTATAACCTTGCCCCAGCCCCTAGTATCCCCATTCTGGATTAAGTTTGTGATCCTTCTTGGCCTTTCCTCTTGTTGGACGACTTGCTTACGACTGACCGTTGCGATCTCCAAAGCTTGGAAAGGTATTTCGAATGTCTCCCCATCCACTTCTATGTATCTGAATGACGATAGGTGGCTGACAAACATGTCTTCCTCCTCATCAACAATTATTAATTTGTCCCCAGATATGAACTTTAATTTCTGATGAAGTGTGGAAGTAACTGCGTCTGCAGCATGAATCCATGGTCGTCCTAGAAGACAAGTGTAGCAGGGATTGATGTCCATGACTTGGAAAGTGCTCATAAAAGTATGTGATCCCACCACTGTAGGTATGTCCACCTCCCCAATTACCATTCTCTTCGAACCGTCAAAAGCCTTAACAATCAGGGAACTGGTCTTCATAAAGGTCCTTACGGATGTTAACTTCATAAGGGTATCCTTAGGCATGACATTTAGGGCAGACCCCGTATCCACTAGCACCCTTGAAATAATAGTGTCTTGACACTTGACTGATATATGCAAGGCCTTATTATGTGATTTCCCCTCGGGGGGTAGTTCCTCACTACTGAAACCCAGACAAGTGCTGGCGGCAATATTGGCAACTACTTCGTCGAACTGAACCACTGATATATCTTTGGTGACATGTGCTTCATTCAGGACCTTCAGCAAGGACTCCCTATGTGCCTCTAAGCATAATAATAAGGACAGAATGGAAATCTTGGACGGTGTTTGATTCAATTGGTCCACCACCCTATAATCACTTTTCTTTATGATTCTCAAGAATTCCTCGGCGTCTTCTTGAGATATACTCTTCTTAGAAGATCCCTCACCTGTATTTGTAGTTTCTTTCCCTTTTGAGCTTTCAGGGGTATCCTTCTTAGGTTGCTCCGAAGAGTATACTCTTCCACCACGAGTCATTCCTCCAATACCAGCTATGTTAGTAACAGCTGGTGATGGTATTATAGTCTTTCCTCCCACGGATGTAGTGATGTCATATTTCCAAGGTACAGTCGTAGTGCTTTCATATGGAAATGGTGCTGGAACATGGAAAGTGATAGGGCCTTCTGACCTTGCAGGCCCTGGAACTTTGACTGGTGTAGGAACAGGTATTTGAATTGGTGTTCGTGCAGGTACCAGAATTGATATAGGAACCTGTGCAGGCCTTGAAACTGGTATTTGAATGGGAGTCGCAACTCCTCTTTTCTGGTACGGAACCTCAGAAGGTACTTGCCCCTGGGATTCTAAGACAACCACCTCATTCATATTCCTTAAGTACCCAATTTGAACTATCCCTTATTCCATTAATTGTTGGAGAACCCTCTTCATCTTCTTACAGTTATCCGGATTAGACGCGCAATCCTCGCAGTCACCGTGCAGCCTTTCAAAATCCTCGTATCCAATTAATACTTCCCTCACTTTAGTCATATGGGTCTTTACTTGTTCTACCCCTCTGATTAGGACATTCTCTCCCAGTCCTTCAATGGAGTTGACAGTTGGCCCAACGTGCCCTGGGAAAGGATTATCTCCTACATTTGGATTATCATAACTGAAGTTAATGACCTTCTGATCCAGCAAATCTTGCACCCTAAACTTAAGGGCTAAACACTTTTCAGTCGTATGCCCTGGTGATCCAGCATGATACTCACATCTAGCATTAGCATCATACCCCCGAGGAAGAGGCGTAGGAGGGGGCCCTAACGACTTGATTTCTACTAATCCCTTTTGGATTAGCATTGGCAGGATCTGAGTATATGTGGTGGGTATAGGGTCAAAGTCCTTCCAAGGCCTCCTTTGTTCCTTTCGAGGATACTTCTGTTGCTGTTGATTTTGCGGAGGTGGCCCCATTGGCTGTTGAATTTGGAGTGTAGGAGCTGCTTGATTAGGGGCTGTAGCCGCCACATAAGGATTATAAGGTACTTGAGTGTACCTATCAGCAAAAATGGCATTGGCCTCCTTCTTTGAGTTGTTTCCCGAATACCTTTTGTTTTTATGTTGACTGGAAGATGACTTTCCAATCTTTCCACTTTTTAATCCATTCTCGATCCTTTCCCCAATGATAACTAAATCCGCAAATCCAGTTGAGACAGACCCAATCATCTTTTCGTAATATAGTTCTTGTAGAGTTCCCATGAACATATCCACCAGCTCACTTTCCAGCAAAGGGGGTTGCACACGAGAGGCTAGTTCCCTCCATCTCTGGGCATATTCCTTAAAAGATTCATTCCCTTTTTGGGACAGGTTTTGTAACTGCATACGATTAGGTGCCATATCCATATTATATTGGTACTTCTTCAGAAAGGCGCTTGCAAGGTCTTCCCAGGTCTTAATGTGAGTCCTCTCCAATTACATGTACCAATCTAAGGATGCCCCACTAAGGCTATCTTGGAAAACATGCATCATCAGTTTTTCATTTTTAGTGTGGGCCTTCGGGCAAACATCCGGATGTGATTTTTGGGACAACTAACTCCTTTGTACATCTCAAAGTTAGGTGCCTTAAACTTAGGAGGTACGACCACATCGGGTACCAGACACATTTCCAAGGCATCAACCCCAAAGACCTTAGATCCTTCCATAACCCTTAATCGCTCTTCAATGATCTTATACTTGTCATCAGCTCCTCTTCCCTCAATGGCAGCTGATTTTGTCTCACGAGCCACTTGTCTTGAGTCTTCCTTACCATATTGGAGGTGCCAGTCATCGGAGACTTCACGGGTGACAAGTATCTGTATAGGTCATGATTCTTCATTAGGCTCAAGTGGAGGAACAGACCCTCTAGGGGGATGAGTACCAGTCTTCCCTTTACCAGCTTCCAATGCTTCACGTTCCAAGTCAACCACAAATCCTAAGAGAGGATTATTATCTTCATACTGGGGAGGTGGGGTAGGGACGCTCATACGGTTGCTAGCCTCGTTGCCTCTTTCTATAATATTCTGAATAGCTCAAGTCAGTTGGTCAATCTTGTCCTTCATTTCCTCCACTTTTCCTTTGACAGCATCCACATCTCCTCTTAGAGCAACTTGGTTCTGTTCCAATTGTTCCATAGCTTTCTTTTGGTGGGCGTGGGTGTTGGGTCGAGACGTCAGATTGTTATGATGATTCTGAGAGAAGATATTAAAAAAATGATTTCCGTTTGATTTTTTTTTATTTAAAATGATTTATGTTTTTATGCATGCATGAATGAATGAGTATGCAAAAATATTTTATTTCAGGAATCTTAAACTTTTATTTATTAAGAGCAAAGCCAAGGATAATGGAAAAACAAATACTTTTATTCATGAAAAGAAATTACTAGGGTCAAAGCCCTATTTATTACCTAAGGAAAACCAAACTAGGGATAAACCCTTAAATTATTCATAACTGAAAGGTAAATAAACCAAAATGTAAGAAAGTCATTACATAGAACAACTAAATCCTTCTTCTAATCCTTGCCCTAAACTTCTCTACCATCTCACGACAAAGTGCAAGAAAACTGGTAATCTCTTTTACTGGCTTGAAGATATCTGCCATGTATTCTGCGTCCTTTAAACTTCAAGGGATCTCATGAATCAGATCGTTGTAGAGTAAGACCAACTTCTGATATCTCTCTCGATAATACGCCTCTTCTCTTTGTAACTTTCCCATGATCTCCAAATCCTCCCTAGCAGTTTGCTCTAGTTGTTGGTTATGTTCTTCAACATAAATGCCCCATTCCCTTAGATCTTCGTAAGACTCCTCAAGTTCTTGGTATAGTCTTCTAAGTTCTCGGTTCTCCTCTTGAGTTTCTAACCATCCTTCTGGCCGTAGGGCAAGAAGTTCTTCAGCTGATCTCATCCGCACAATTGAGTCTAAGGCTTGCCTTTTGCTCTCGAGAAGAGCGTTAGCCAAGCTTTGGACTTCAGCTTCTAGGTTGTGGATATGCCTAACACATCCCTCCTTTAACTCTCTTTGTGTTGATGTCATCCAAATTTCCGTCCACTCATCCCTTTGACGCCATGCTTTATCTAATTGCTCCTTATGGTCTTTGAGACTTGAACTTACAGCTTGAAGGTCGGCGTAAGCTCGTTCCTTCTGCCGTTCTTCCATTTGAGCTATCCCTTCATTAACCCTTGATTATTCTAGAGCTTCATTGAGGCTCCTTCTTAACTGATTGCTCTCCCCTGTGGCTTGATAAAATTTACTTTCCCACTCTTCTTTTTCTTTTTTCAACTGTGAAATAGTCTCTTTGAGTCTTTCACTTTCTTCTACAGAGATTACAGCAGGTGGGACAACCCTTGGATTAATAGGACGATCCAAAGCAAAAGGCAACTTCACTATGCTCACCCTTTCTTTCATCCATTGTATATACGATACCATAGATTCTTCCCTTGGTCTTTTAAGACTGCTCTTCCCTTTGATACTCTGCCTCCAAGCCTGAGCAATCTTTAGAACATCGGGATGATTTCCAGTTACATTTTGTAGGACAAAACCTTCTAACAACCTATCCTCTGGCTTGTAGGCCAATGGATGCCCCAATTGCCTCATTGCTAGGACATGATTGTAACTTATGCACCCTCTCGATCCTATCAAGGGTACGTTAGGAAAATCTCCACAACTTAGGATCACGTCGTCTCGATGGAGTATTTGAGGGAACCACAAGATGTCTTTATCAACAAGAGATACCAAATATTGAGACCAAGCATAGGCTTTCATTTTTTCCATATCCTTTAAATCCCTCACTAGGTGAGAGCACAACCGTTTATACAATAGCTGAGAGCAACATAGCATAGCCCCTCCCCTCCTTTCAAATTTTTGGTGAAGGGTAAAGTATATATCAGTGAGGAGAGCTGGTGTAGGATCTTCTTCTCCAATGGTTACAGCCAAGAATAAATTAATGGCACCGATGTCCACGAAGTTCTTCGCGCTCGGGAATATAACCAACCCAAAGATGAGGAGTACCATGATAGTGTCCATGGCTACCCAATTTTTGTAAGCAGGAAAATGACTGGCTTTCTTCTCTAAGAACCCTTTAGAGAACCCATGAAAGTCTTCTTGAACCCTTAAGTTAGCTTGCCAGTCTTCTTCACAGATATGAAAACAGCTTGTCATTTCTTTGAAGGTAAGGTGATACCCCAAAGCCTTGAATGGACCTTTGTTGCTCTTGGGGACACCCATTATCCTACGAACTTCTTCTAGAGTAGGGGCTATTTGAAAGTATTGAAACTGGAAGCACCTTAGTTCTGTGTCGTAAAACTGAGCCAAGGCGGTTAGACCCTCTTCTTGAATAGGAGTAGTGACAAGATCTAATATATCCCCATACTTATGAATTAGGGGCTTTATCCTTTCCTGATGCAACCCCATAACTTAAGCTTTTAAGCCTTCTATGTCAGACGTTCTTACTCTGATTGCGATAGGTTTCCTTTTCCCGAATTCCATTGCCTTTGACTTTAACATGTTTTTTTTGAAAATATTTAAGATTCCTGTGACATGATAATGCAAAAAAGAATTTATGAGGATGATGAATGTAAATTTTATATACTTTGATTAGGGTAAGGTAATATGCAAGCATGCCCTAGCAAAGGTAGCCCCCCTATGATAGGTTAGATCTATGTTTTGTCTACCCAATACCCTTACATGTAGGATATAAAGTTTGGACAACATAACAACCCTATAATGTGCAGATTATACCCTTGTTTTACGATGAGAAGGAGCAAGCCTTCCTATGGTAATCCTTCGGGATAAGTCTCATTTGGGTAGGACCCTAGTAACAGCCCTTGAGGGTTGAATATATAAGGTCTCCATGAGTTGGCAAGGGGTAGGCTAAAAGTACTCAGAGTCTCGGACCACATCCAAATCATCCTCTACGTTAGGGGCTAGCCCTTTCATGAGGACACCTTTGGAAGGATCTATTCTGAGTGTGGCATCAATGAATTGTTGGGGATGTCACAACCCCCCCCCCCCCCCCCAAAACATTTCTGTTCCACGTCCTAATCAAGGGTTATTCTCCAAGCTTGGGCTTTATCTTTACACATCATATGCCCCCAATCGAATGCATGATGACAAAATAAAAATATAACGGACAAATATAATAAATAAAAACAAATTAAAACATAAAATAAAAAAAACCCTAAAACCTAAGGTTAGGATGGACTCTCTTTAGGGAGGCTTCCTCAGCAGAGTCGCCAGCTGTCGCAGCCGGCAAAAATATTCGAGTCGCCATTATATTTTTTTAAGGGAAATAAATGATAAACCTAAAATCCTAATCCTAAGAGTAGAGAATCCTAAGGTTCGAGAGTAGGTTAAGCGAGGGGAAGGTGTTAGGCACCCCTCACTTCCATTGTACTCAATGGGATCCTCCTTAAGTTCTAGGGTTTGTTTGTTTGTCGTCTAACTTTTTATTTATTAAAAAAAACAATTATTATATAAAGAAGAAAAGTTAATTTAAGAGGGGGACCCTAAGTTTTATTATTATTATACTCGCTAGGGTTTATAACCCTATGCCTACGTACCTTCAATTTTGAAGGATCAGAGTAACCGTAGTTCGCCTCCCCTATTCCTACCCCCCTAATCCTATTCCTAACCCTAATCCCAAACCCAATCCACTATTTATACTCTTGGATAAAGAGTTTTATCCCCAAATCTATTGTTTATACTCCTAGATAAGGAGTTCTATCCCTTAATCTATTGTTTATACTCCTAGATAAGGAGTTATATCCCTTAAATCCCTTATCCCTTGTTTATACTCTCGGAGGGAGAGTTCTATCCCTTAATCCCTTATCCATTGTTTATTTTCTCGGATGGAGAGTTCTATCCCTTATCCATTGTTTATACTCTCGGATAGAGAGTTCTATCCCTTATCCATTGTTTATACTCTCGGATTGCGAGTTCTATCCCTTAATCCCTTATCCCTTGACCTTTATTTATACTCTTGGAACATAAGAGTTTTATCCCTAAATCCCACCCCTTATTTAGGCTCTTGGGCAAAAAGCTTTATCCCAAATTTTAAATTTCTTAAAAATCCTTTTATATCCCTTATAAAGACACAATAAAATCCTCCAATTCCATAGAATTTAATGAAACCCAAAATACCATTTATGCTAAAAGATAGCAAAAACAATTCCCCAAATTATCCCAAAGAATTATTTTTAAAACCAGTATGAATCCTAAAATAACATAATTTTAATCCCCAAAGAATATTTAAGAGTAAGCATTTTTAAATATATGTATTAAAACCCAACCCAAAATTCTCCCTAAAACCCTAAATAAAACTCCTAGATAAAAATTAATTCCTATTTTTTCTACAAAAAAAAAACCCAAGTATGCTAAATTCATAAAATATAAATTTAAACCCAACCCCACGATTAACCCAAAAATTCCTAAATAAATTTTTTTAAACAAAATTAAATCCCCATTTAAAAATAAACATTTTAAATATATAACACCATTTATTATGAAAATAATTAAAGAATTGAAATAAAAACCTAAATATTTATCCTAATTAAATATTTAAATTAAGTTATTAATTTAATTACTAAAGCCCTAAAATCCTACTTCTAACCCTAATTAAAATTTAACCTAATTAAATAATTAAATTAAGTTATTAATTTAATTATTGAGAAAAACCCTAAATTAAAAAAATTTAACCTAATTAAACAATTAAATTAAGTTATTAATTTAATTGATTAAATTAACCCTAAAACCCTATTTTTAAATCCTAAATTGAAATTATTATACTTATATACTAATTAAATTATGTTAATAATTTAATTAAATAAAACAAACCAGGGGGTGTACTTTGCTGCATGAAAGCAAGTGGGCTTCTGCCTGGGGTATGCATAGTAATATGGGCGTCAGGCCCAATTACCAAAGTCCAAATCCTGAGAAAAAACAAAAAAAAAATCACCGTGGAGAGAGTCAACGGTTGACTCCCTCAGAAGCATCTGATGATGATCAGACGGTTCCAAAGGCCTGAAATCCTGGCCATAGATCCTGATTACTACTCCATGTATGCTAAGTGAACGGTCCAGATGTTGAGTCAACGGAGACTCACGGTGCGCACACGTATGGAAGCATTCGTTGACTCAGACAGTCAAACGATCAGGGCGGTTCAAGGGAGGAACACTTGGCGCACATCCAAGGTCGCACGGAGGGAGTACATAATCCCAGTCTCTCTCAGACCTTCCCCATTTTCTCATTTTTCTTTCTCTCTCTAATCCTCTCCTTCTCTCACTATCTCTCAATTTCTCTCGCCTCTCTCTAATCTTCTCTCTCCGGTGAGCTTCTTCGGCCACCGTCCTCCACCATCTAAACCACCACCCCACCCAGAATCCGGTTGAGTTTCAACCAGAAAACTCATCCCAAGAACCCTAACACCCTTGCCAACCCAGAAATAACATGGTTCTTTAGGGTTCGTGAAGAACCCTGAGAACCCTAACCCTCAACCTTCATCCCAAAACCCAGAAACACATGAACCCTAAGAACCCTAAGGGTTCCGCGAAGAACCCTAACCCCAACTTTCATCCCAAAACCCAGAAACACATGAACCCTAAGAACCCTAAAGGTTCCTCGAAGAACCCTAACCCCAACCCCAAAGAACCCTAACCCTATTTTACCCAGAAAACCCAGAAACACAAACAAAATCCAGATTCAAAAACACCCAAACACAAACAAGCAACAACCGATCAAAATCAAGATGTAAAAGCTAAGTTTTTCGGCTTACCTCCCCTGCAGTGTCCAATTAAGCTGCCCCGAACCTTCTTACTCCTCTTCTAATTCTCTGTTTGCTTTAGATTGTCCCTCCCTTCTCTAATCCTTTCTTCTTTGTTTTTTTTGCAGGTGCTGGAGGCTAAGCTCAGAGGGATTGTGGTTCTAATGTTGAACCCTAATTCTCTTGGATGCAAGAGCTTTAGTGGAAGGTTTTGGGGGTCGCTCCAAATTTTTGATTCCAGGCCCCCTTTTTTGGATTTGTCTTAGGTTTATATAGAGTTAGAATTAGGTTTAACATTAAGTTTAGAAGAATAAATTTAGGAATTTCTGATGTAACCAGATTTGATTTGATTTTGTAATTGTAATTAGAATTAGGGTTTCAGATATACAGTTGTAATCGATTCGAAAAAATTAATGAAATGATCCCAGTTGTTAGCAACAGATCCAAATTGATCTGATTTGATTTCCAAATCTGCGCAAATTAGGGTTTCCAATGAAGAAGATGACTCCCTTATTGGTCAACAACTTTGACCCACAGTAAAAAATATAAATAAAATAAATAAAATAAAATAATAATTATTAATATAACAACTACAAAACACGTAAATGCTTATAATATCCAATTATTCAACAATAAAAAAACCCTAGATAATAAATATTAATAAAAAAATGACCATATTAAAATATATATTAATTAATAATAACTAAAAAATAGAAATGTAGTAAATAATAATTATAAACATCAAATAATAATAAATAATAATAATAACCATATAAAAATAATTTAAGAAATAATTAATTCTAAAAAATATACCTGATTATCCTCTAATTAATCTAAAAAGCCCAAATTCTAAAATAACAACCCAATCATCTCTGTAATAATAAAAAATAAAATAATAAATTCTAAAAATGAAATCCCAATTAAATTTAAAAGAACACTTTACTTCCTAATATTAAAAATAGTTAAACCAAAATTCTAAATATGATCTAATAAAATTAATCTAAAACTTTTTAATTCCTAATTAATTACAAAAGTCCTTTATATGAAACCAAACCCTAGAATTGGTCTAAAAGTACTAACAGACCCCCCCCCCCCCCCCCCCCCCCCAAAAGCCCAAGTGACACTGAATGACACCCCTTAGTAGTACAAGAAAAATCCCAAAAGATGAGAAAAACACTGGTCAAAATTTAGGGTACTACACAGTACATATGAACAGGCTCGTCGTTTAGTTATGCTAGCTTCTTTATTGTCCTCGGCCAGCTCCCCTTTGGTGAGGTAGTTGTATACAGGGGTCATCCAGCAATGGGTGTCCCCGATGATGTTGATGTTGAGCAGCTCGGATGGTTTCTCGATGGTAGGTCGGGCGAGTATCTCTTGTATGACGGACTTATTGCCGCATTTCTTTCGGGTGCTAGCCAGTTTGGATAAGATGTATGCTCGCGTGTTTCGTTCGCGAGGGATGTGTTGGACTTCCCATGCATTGAACTTTGTAATTATTTCCTTTACCAGTGCCAGGTATTTGGCCAACTGGTAGTTTTTTGCTTGAAAATCTTCCCGTACTTGTGATGCTATGAGCTAGGAATCAGTGTAGATTTTTACCTCCTTAGCGCCCACGTCCTTGGCCAGCCGTAGTCCTGCGAGGAAGGCTTCATATTCGGCTTGGTTGTTGGATGTAAGGAAGGACAATACCAATGATACTTCGATTAGTATTCCTTCCTCATTTTCGAGGAAGATACCTGCTCCGCCACCTGAGGGGCTGGATGCCCCATCTACGTAGACGATCCATCTATGTACTCCACATGGCGGGGACGGTAACAACGATATTTCCGCCACGAAGTCGGCCAAAACTTGTACCTTGAGGGCCTTCCTACCCGCGTAATGAATGTCAAATTCCGATAACTCCAGAGACCATTTAAGCATTCTGCTAGCCATATCTGGTCGGCATAGCAACTGCCTGATGGGCTGGTCCGTACGGACAACTACGGTGTGGGCCAAGAAGTAGTGTCGAAGTCTCCTCACGACGATGAAGAGAGCAAGGGCGACTTTCTCTATCTGCACGTACCTGACTTCTGGCCCTTGTAAGGCCTTGCTGGTGAAATAGATGGGCTTCTGCCCGTCCGTTGCTTCGCAGATGAGAGCAGCACTAATGGCTTCGCTGGCGACAGGGAGGTACAAGTATAGGGTTTCCCCGCATTCTGGTCGAGAAAGCACAGGTGGCTCGGACAGAGCCCGCTTAAGGTGTGCCAAGGCTTGCTCGCATTCTTCTGTCCATTCGAAACCGGTCTCCAGCCTGAGGAGTTTAAAGAAGGGCAGCGCGTGCTGAGCGGATTTGGCCACGAAACGAGTAAGGGAGGCGAGCATCCCGTTTAGGGATTGTATGTACTTCTTCGACCTGGGCGTGGGGAACTCTACGAATGCTCAGCACTTGTCTGGGTTTGCTTCTATTCCCCTTTTGGTGAGATAGAACCCGAGGAACTTCCTTGCCCGTACACCAAAGGTACATTATTCTGGGTTAAAGAGCATTTTACATTTCCTGGCCTGGTCGAAGACCTTTTGTAGGTGAGTCGTATGATCGGATTCCTATTGGGACTTTACGATCATATCGTCCATGTAAACTTCGAGCATGTCTCTGATTTTTCATCGGAAGACTTTGTTCATCATGTGCTGGTACGTGGCCCAAGCATTTTTCAGACTGAAGGGCATTATGTTTTAGTAATAGTTCCCCGAGGAGGTCATGAATGCGGTATACCTCTTGTCCTCTTCGGCCATAGGGATTTGATTGTATCCCGAATAGGCGTCCATGAAGGACAAGAGTTTGAAACCTGCGGAGTTATCTACGAGCTTATTTATGCTCGGTAAAGGATAAGCATCTTTCGGGCAAGCCCGGTTGAGATCAGTATAGTCAATGCACATGCGCCATTTTACACTATGTTTTTTCACAAGTACAATGTTGGACATCCAGGTTGTATACCTGTCCTCCGAAATGAATTTTGCCTCTAAGAGGTATTGTACAAGTTTTTCGGTAGCCTGTGCCTTCTCGTCAGATTTCTTTCTTCTTCGTTGCCCGACGACGCGGGGAGCCGGATCAATGGTCAAGTAGTGGCATGCGGTCTCAGGGTCCAAGCCGGGAATGTCTGCTGCGCTCCAGGCAAACAAGTCAGCGTTGTCGTCCAGGCACTTCTTCAGTTGTAGCTTGACCTCGTCGGATAGTCCAACACCTATCTTCGCCCCTCTGTTGGGGTTGTTTCTAAAGGTGATGACTTCGAATTCTCCGTCTGGAACTGGTCACATGAGGGCTGATGTGGGGGAGTTGGTTGTCCCGGTTGGTGCACCTTCACCATTATCTTCCTCGCCCTCCTCTGAAATTCGGCTGTCAAGGTCGATGGTGTGCACGAGGAGTGCGGGTTTCTTGTCCGGTTGGCCATCTTCGGTTGGACGATCTTCATTCCTTGCCCATTTGGCTGCTTTAGGTGCTGCTCCAATCTGGTTCTGTCCCCTGGTCGCTGCCTCAAAGAATCTGCGGGCAACCTCTATGTCCCCATGCAAAGTTGCGACGTGACCCTTCTCGGTATAATACTTCAGCTTGAGGTGGACGGTTGAAGGAACAACAACCACACTACTACAAAACGCGCAAACAACAACGTCAAGCTTACAACGGATTGCCTATACACCGTTGTAATAGATGCGCGCTTCTTTTTTTAATCTCGTTAAAAGGCTTTTAATGACGGTTAATATTCAAACCGTGGTGAAATGTGAGGCCTTTCACAACGGGTATTTAAAAAACCGTCATTATAGGTAGCGCATTGTCATGGGTTCAAGTCCCAGCACCAACATTTATGGTTTTTTACATATTTTTTCAAAATACCCACAACTTTTCACCACTGGTATGTTTTCAATCGTCATTATAGCCAATAATTTAGTTTTAGGTCTTGCACTTCAAAAAATTGATTTTAGGGAAAATCGTGTCCTTTTTAAGATCTGTTTCGTGCATCTGAAGCAGAAAAATCGTGCGGTCATTAGTCCCGTACTCTAGAAGATGTACGACACTTCACCCTCCAAACCCCAAATTCATCTTTTTTTCTATTTTTAATGAATTTTTTACTATTTTCAAAGTCTAAAAAAATTCTCAAAATTCTTATTTTACCTAATTAGATTAAATTTCGTGTTTTTAGATTTTTCTGCATTTATTTTAATCAATTTTTCTTATGTTTTCAAAATGCCGACAGACCTTTCACAACGGGTATTTAAACCAACCGTTGTAATAGGTAGCTTTTTTTACTTATTTTTTCAAAATGACGACAGACCTTTCACCACGGGTAATTTAAACCAACCGTCATTATAGGTAGCGTCTTGTCATGGGTTCAAGTCCCAGCACCAGCATTTTTGGTTTTTTACTTATTTTTTCAATTCTCATTACCAACATTATAGGTGGCGCGCATATTGAGTTTATTCACTATCCTTAAACAAATCTTGGTCGTCCATTTAGTGATTATCAACGGCCAAGACACTACTATTAGTGATCCGCGTGAAACCTAAAACTTAGACGAACTACATCTTTTACCTCCAAATATCATCTTTCAGTTACGATACTCTATTTCTCCACTAAACCATGCTAGTTCTGAAATTGGCAGCAATTTTGGTAAAACAAAGTGTTGCATCAAGATGTTCTACTAGATGTCTTGACATGCTGTCTCTAACATTCTGCTGGTGAAGTGTTGGTGGTGTTTGTTAGTATTGCAGACTGTGTGCAAGATGTCAAAAACGATGTTCTAACATCATTTGCCAGAACTTCCAGTTCTGGTGTTATGTTTAGTTGCTGTGCTTTATTTGCAATCTTCTGTGTGTTTTTGTTAAGTGATTACATGCGAAAATCATGGAGTGGAATTATTCTGAAGAAATAAATTTCTGTAATAGTTTGTTGGGCAAAAAGATTTGGAGATTAAATCTATTTTAATTGTGAATCAAATCTGAGATTTGCTAATACCAAGCCCTGTGAGGAGTGTGTCTGGGAATGAGCCTGTAATGGATTGGTTCGGCTGATCATGAAGAGGAGCTATTGGGATAGAATGGAAATGTTTAGAGCTGCTGTGAAGAAGATGTCGAACAACATGTTCTATCATTAATCAGACTGAAGTTCTCATCATCTGGTGTAACATGCCAGAGAAGATGTCCTATGCTGTATCATTCGACATCGTGCCTGTGCTGAGCTGGAAAATTGAATTCTGTTATGATTTAATAGATACAAAATATTTTGGGAATATTATGTTATCCTATGTGATGATGTTTTATAGGTCTGGAAGATTCAAGTCAGAATCAAGAAGGATAATGACTTTCTAATTATGGAGATAAATTAGGAAGGATTTGATTGAAGACCTATTTTGTAGGAGAATCTTTTGCAGAATTGTGTGCAGTCTCCTTGTTGCGTTTTAAAGGCCCAAATCCAGTTGGGAATAGATTATATATAGATGCATTGTAACCTAGAATTGTAACTAAACCAAAGATGTAAAAGTTCTATTATTAGGGTTGGTTCCTGTACCACTCGACATGTGAGTTGGACAGTTTGTTAGTGTGATCCTCGAAGCTGTTAAGTAAGAGGAGTATTGTTCTTGGAGGAAGCTTTTAAGTAACTCTAAGTTGTGTCTTGGAAGTGCGTCTTCCTTGTTGAATTGTTGTATAGGTAAAGAGTCGTTGATGCAGTGGCGGAGTGTTGACTGCTAGACATCATTGCGATGATTGGGAGTGAGAAGGGTTTCTCATATCTAGAGATGATCTAGGTAGAAGGGTCATTGGGTAGTGATTAAGTGATAAGCTGTAAATGGGGAGTTTACCTTTGAATTGATACTGCTGATAGTGGGCTTCCTCCCTGGCTTGGTAGCCCCCAGAGTAGGTGTGTTAGACCGAACTGGGTTAATAATTTTGTGTGCTTTATTTTTATCTTTTCAGTACCGTGCTTATTGTTATATACCTTGCCATGTGTAGGACATCTGAATTCTGCATATGTACCAGAATTTCAATTGGTATCAGAGCAGGCATCCTGTTCTGTTTTTGGGTGAGATCCGAGGGGGATACTCTCTGGTTCATGGTAAAGGAAGAAGGATGTTATAATGAAAAGTTGTTTGTACGTGATAGGTTCATATTGTTGTTTGAATGGTTCCTAGAAGTGGAGGATGGACTGTTCATAACATGGTGTGTATTGGACGTGTCTGTTATCAGGCTTGTAGCTTTGGTGGTGAGCTGCTATGTGGTTTGATTAATTTTCAACCTATGTTGACCTATTGCACCTGGAGTGTGGTGTTTGTGCAAAGGTTATTAAGTTTTGTCTGAAGGTTGTAGAGGGGTTTTCTTTATTTGTGTTCCGCTGCATATGTATCTGTCAGAAAACTCCTTGTGGTTCTGTGTGTTAAGGCTGCAACACTCTGTTCTCCTTTGAAGGTGTATCACATGGTGATACGTGAGGATATCTTCAACTAGCTTGTTAGAGTTGCCAAAGATACTAGAGGTTCATCCCAAGTCCACTCATAAAGGCACTTTTGTATGAGTTTGTTGAAAAGAGAACTAGAAGCAATTTATTCTTACTTTCAACCCTTAAAGACCAATCTCTGGGCTTTGATAAAAGATCTCTTGGTGTGTTTCTTGAGAAGGGAACTAATGTCCTACCAGATGGTGGAACATCAAACCAGCAGATTATGCAGAATCTTGTTGGATAAAGGTATGGCATAGCAGATGCTTGGGGGGCTAAACAAATGTGTTCTAATCACATATGTTTGGAACCTACTCCTGGCTTGGAAGATGAGGCATCTGGGTTGTGTGCCTAAGAAGTTTCTTTCAAGAAACATGTCTTAGATAAGCGTGTTGGATTTGTATATTTCTGATCCAAGTAAGTAGGAGTACAAAGGCTGTTGTTTTGTGGAAGTCAAGCTCAAATGTCAAGGACATTCTCTTTGAAATCTGGAAGTTCCTTCTGATCTAATGGGCCAGATGTATGGAATCTTTTTTATGGCCATGGAGCAGATTCTATTTGAAAGGAGTTCTATGTGTGGATGTACAGCTATTGGAGGGGAGAATGAATAATTCCCTTAAGAGTTCTTAGCAGTTAATAAGGAGGAGTTTGTGTTTTTTTTTGGACCAATGGATTATGGTTCCCTGGTACTTGCATGAGAAGTTTCTTCTTAAGATGGAGTTCAGTTATGTGGTGTCCTCACATAATGGAACATTTTTTTTGCAAGGATTTAAGAGCATCCTTGTAGGTTGAAGTGTTGGGAGAAGCATATTTTTTTGGATGACCAGTCAATGTTTTTTTTTTTGCACCAGAAACCTGTTAGAGGGAATCTCCTCTTTAGGTGTAGAAGGATGGCATCCAACATCTCAAAGTCAGACAGGAGGTATGAACATTAGAAGTTTGAAAAGAAGATTATTGAGATGTATAGTATACAGGTTCTTGCATGTGTGTATGATCTGGTTTTGAAGGTTGGTCAGCTACTGATGGTTGATCCTCTTATGTCCCTTGCAAGAGATGTGTGTGGATTACTATGGTTGCTGTCTCCAAAGCCATAGTAAATGTTTAAATCCATGTGATTTAGACTGATGTCGGAACTGATGTTGAAACATCATTTCAGTTCTTTGCTTCCTCAACCAAGGAAGTTTGTTTGGCTCAGGATGGAGTGAAAGGTCAAGACACTGATCTAATCTGGAATGCTATTGTGGTGTGAATGCTTTTGTGGTATGAATGTTTGTCATGAAGAAGAATCAGCAGATGCCTGATGTGTGCGAAAGAAGAATGTCAGACAAATTGTCCTACCTTGTGTGAGAAGGTAGTCTTATCTGAATAATGATAAATACTTTGACGAGAACTGAGTATTTGTCTGTCCTCTGGTAAGGGTGTGCATCTGACTAATGATAAATACTTTGACGGGAGCTAAGTATTTGTCGGATGTGAGTATGCAAGTCTGCAGTCTGAATTCTTTGCTTCAGAGAGGGTGTGCAAGGTTATTTCTCTCTATGGTGTTTAGGTGTTTATGTTAACTAGAATAAGATGTTGTGGAAGTGTTTTATTGGGAGCTTCTTGAAGGACTTCTATGCGCAATGAGTCCTTTGAATGGTGATGGGAAGCAAAATCATGTTTTTTGATGGTTATATTTAGAAGATGATTGCTCAAGCATTATTGTCAGAAGAGGTGTTTCTGACTATGTGGGTTAGAATGTGGAGATTCTAATCTTGTTTTTAGTAGTATGTTCTGGCAAAGCTTATCTACTATTTTTAAAGACCTCACGAGTGTCAACAACTACTAGTGGATGTAATAGCAGAGGAATTGTGTCAGATGAGGTTATTTGATCAGGAAGTTTTGTTTAAGAGCTGTTTTTTTCTCTTGAAGAAATTAGATCTCAGTAAAGCTTTTAAGTAAGCTGAGAATTCGTGGAGTTTGTGATTAGTGTCAAATCAGTCAGGATAATTGGATGTGTTCTCCAGGAGTGAGAGTACAGTAAGTGAATGCGCTCAGCAGGTGTGTTGAACAGAGGGTGTGCTCTTGAAGACATGAAGATGAGTCTTATGTTTTCCATTCATTTAAGGTGTTCATCTTGCAAATGAGCACTGATTATCTTAGATAGGGGGAGTTGAACTTTTGTTGTTGAAGTAGTGCAGTTGTTTATTTGTGGCTATGGTGAGGGTGTTATGTCAGACAAGATGTCCTGACATTGTGTTACTGGTGAAGTTCATGGCTGAAGATGGCAATACTGAGGCAGCTGGTGAAGACCATACCTCTAGTGAGAGGACTGTTGACAATGAAGGTCATGATTCTGGATCTGCTACTGGTGCTGGAAAGAGAGTGGATGATGATTGTTGCTGGTGATGGTGTTCTTTGGTTTTCTTTTTGTTCTTTGGGTTGGATGATTCAGAGTTTGCTTTTGAAACTTTTGGTGCTTGGTCTGCTCTTTACTCTATGGATTTATTATGGACAGTTCTTAGTGAAGTTTGGCCAATTATGGCTAAAAAGGGGGAGAGTACTTTGGCTTTGTTGTAGTTCTGATGTTGGTTTTTGGTTGAAGTAGTTGGGTTTCTGGTTGTTGTTGGTCCCTTGACTTGAAGGGGAGCTTCAGTACTTGAGGGGGAGCTTCAGTTTGTTTGGAGTGAATGTTAGTGTGGTCTTTAGATATGTTGTGTTTCTGCTGCAGGTTCTCTGTTGTGTGCTGATATTGTTTTAGCCAAAATCTGCCAAAGGGGGAGATTGTTAGTTTTGAAATTGGCAGCAATTTTGGTAAAACAAAGTGTTGCATCAAGATGTTCTACTAGATGTCTTGACATGTTGTCTCTAACATTCTGCTGGTGAAGTTTTGGTGGTGTTTGTTAGTATTGCAGACTGTGTGCATGATGTCAAAAACGATCTTCTGACATCAGTTGACAGAACTTCCAGTTCTGGTGTTATGTTTAGTTGTTGTGCTTTATTTGCAATCTTTTGTGTGTTTTTGTTAAGTGATTGCATGCGAAAATCATGGAGTGGAATTATTTTGAAGAAATAAATTTCTGTAATAGTTTGTTGGGCAAAAAGATTTAGAGTTTAAATCTATTTTAATTGTGAATCAAATCTGAGATTTGCTAATACCCAAGCCCTGTGAGGTGTGTGTCTGGGAATGAGCCTGTAATGGATTGGTTCGACTGATCATGAAGAGGAGCTGTTGGGATGGAATGGAAATGTTTAGAGCTGCTGTGAAGAAGATGTCGAACAACCTGTTCTATCATTAATCAGACTGAAGTTCTCATCATCTGGTGTAACATGTCAGATAAGATGTCCTATGCTGTATCATTCGACATCGCGCCTGTGCTGAGCTGGACAATTGAATTCTGTTATGATTTAATAGATACAGAATATTTTGGGAATATTATGTTATCCTATGTGACGATGTTTTATAGGTCTGGAAGATTCAAGTCAGAATCAAGAAGGATAATGACTTTCTAATTATTGAGATAAATTAGGAAGGATTTGATTGAAGACCTATTTTGTAGGAGAATCTTTTACAAAATTGTGTGCAGTCTCCTTGCTGCGTTTTGAAGGCCCAAATCCAGTTGGGAATAGGTTATATATAGATGCATTGTAACCTAGAATTGTAACTAAACCAAAGATGTAAAAGTTCTATTATTAGGGTTGGTTCCTGTACCACTCGACATGTGAGTTGGACAGTTTGTTAGTGTGATCCTCAAAGTTGTTAAGTAAGAGGAGTATTGTTCTTGGAGGAAGCTTTTAAGTAGCTCTAAGTTGTGTTTTGGAAGTGCGTCTTCCTTGTTGAATTGTTGTATAGGTAAAGAGCCATTGATGCAGTGACGGAGTGTTAACTGCTAGACATCATTGCGATGATTGAGAGTGAGAAGGGTTTCTCATATCTAGAGAGGATCTAGGTAGAAGGGTCATTGGGTAGTGATCAAGTGATAAGCTATAAAAGGGGAGTTTAGCTTTGAATTGATACTACTGATAGTGGACTTCCTCCCTGGCTTGGTAGCCCCCAGAGTAGGTGTGTTAGACCGAACTGGGTTAACAATTCTGTGTGCTTTGTTTTTATCTTTTCAGTACCGTGCTTATTGTTATATACCTTGCCATGTGTGTTCATGTCAGACCAGATGTCGAATGACATGTTATAGGACATCTGAATTCTGCATATGTACTAGAATTTCAAACCAAATTTCAAAACAAATTTCAGAACTCGAGTTAGCAATGTTAGTTGTTGGTGTTCTTTTTAATTATTGTTGTTCTTGTTGTTCTTTTTTATTATTGTTGTTCTTGTTGTTATTATTGTTATTATTGTTATTATTGTTGTTGTTGTTGTTGATGTTGTTGATGTTGTTGTTCTTGTTGTTAATATTGTTATTATTGTTGTTGTTGTTGTTCTTCTTCTTCTTCTTCTTCTTCTTCTTTTTCTTCTTCTTCTTCTTATTCTTATTCTTGTTCTTGTTCTTGTTGTTGTTCTTGTTGTTCTTGTTGTTCTTGTTGTTGTTCTTGATGTTCTTACTGTTGTTCTTGTTCTTATAGTTATTCTTGATGTTCTTGTTGTTGTTCTTGTTCTAATGCTGCAATTTTTTCTTATTTTATTAAAAGACATAAAACAACGGTTTTTTTTTAAATAACCGTCATTATAGGTAGTTCTAATGCTGTATTTTTATTTTATTTTATTAAAAGACATACAACAACGGGTATTTAAAATAACCGTCATTATAGGTAGCATGTTTTCCATTTTATTACAACGGTTACTGGGCCGTCATTGTACGTACCGCATATACAACAACACTCTACATAACAACGCCTTCGCCCGCGTCATTATATGTCATTTCCAACCGTTGTTAAATAGGTTTTTTGTAGTAGTGTCAGTTCCGCGAGGGCTGGTCTCCCCAAAATGCATTGATATAGCGACGGGCAATCGATCACTAGAAACTGGGTCTTGATCGACCTGGATGCCTCTTCTTCCCCGAATGTGACCGACAGCTTCACGTATCCCCAAGGTCTGGCCGTGGCTCAGTTGAACCCCTGCAAATCGGATCCCACGTATGGTGAGAGGTTCTTTTGGTCTAGCTTGAGGGCGCGAAACAGGCCAGTGTACATAATGTCCACCGAACTACCCTGGTCGACCAGGATCCTCCTGGCGTCAGTGTTCGCTAATCTGGCCCTGATGAGCAGGGGAATTTGAGAATTCGGAGAGCCCCCGGGCAGCTCTTTGCGGTAGAATGTGATCAGTTGGGAGAACCCCTTGATTTTATCAAGCGTAGACAACCGGTCAGGACTGCAATCTATAAGCTGCTCGAACTTCCTTTTGACAGATCCTACTGTCAGCTCATTGTAACCCCTGCATGAGATAACCATGGTTGCAGGGAATGCTTCCCAAGTGCTATGGGCGGATATTCGAGAAGGCTCTTGGAGGTAATCTGGAATGGCGAAGTCCTATGGTCGCGTAATGGACATTGCGACCTGTGGGGGAGGACTGGATTGAGACGATTTTGTTTCCTTCTTTGAATCTGAGGTGTCTCGTCGAGAGAACTCGCCTTTCTTTATGTATTGCTTTAAATGACCCTTCTTGATGAGGATCTCAATCACGTCTTTAAGGTGCACGCAATCCTCGGTTGTGTGGCCGTGGCTACGGTGGAAACAGCAATACTTGTTTTTGTCGATGTTGCCTTTGGACGCCGTCAGTTTGGGGAACCTGAAACCCCCCTGCTTGAATTCAGTATTGATGCATTCATGGGGAGCCGTAAGCAGGGTATACTCTGTGAACCGGCCAGCAGGCCCTTTACCTTCTCGGGGACGATCGTCTCGCCGCCTTTCTTTTCCTTGCCGGGATGTCTCCGGCTCATCTTTTTTAGGTGCCCGGGCGCCTTCGCGATCTCTTGCGTCCTGGGCATGGTAAGCAACCTCCTTCTCCTCGTATTGTATGTAAGCTTCAGCTTTCCCGAGGAGCTCTGTTAACGTGCGGGGAGTCTCGATGCCCACGGCTTTGCGAAACTCGCTCTTGGGTCTCAAGCCTTTCTCGAGAAGATATTTTTTCATATGTCTGTTGTACGGACCTCCACGGCTTCTTTGTTAAACCGTTCAATATATGCCGCAGGGATTCGTCCCTGCCTTGTATAATAGCTTCCAAAGTGGCCTTCGACTTGGGATATCGTGGGGAAGCCGTAAAGTGCTGGGAAAACCGGCTCTTCAAGTATTTCCATGATGCGATCGACACTCGAGAAAGGCGCTTGAACCACGTCATTGCCCCATTTCTCAGGGTGATAGGGAACAATTTGCACTTTATGGCCCCAGTCACATTGTGGTAGTGGAGCATTGCTTCTATGTTCTATATGTGTTCACCGGGGTCAGTGGTCTCGTCGTAGGTTGCTAGAGCGGGCAGCTTCTCCAGCCCAAGAGGAATTCTAGTGTCCATAATCTCCTATGAGAGGGGGTCGTGGGCATCGTCGTCGCTACTTGAGCTTGGAGAGCGAGATAAAGAATAGCTACGACCACGGATTCTGCTTGGTCGTGGAGAATGCCTGCGCGCATGGCGGTGCTCATGCCTATCTGAATGTCGGGACTTCTTAGACGCCGGGGAGCGTCTTGATTTCTGCGAAGGAGACCTGCAGCGTCTTCGCGCGAGATCGGATGCAGGCTCTTCCGATCTTGATCATCTTCTCTCCGGGGAGAGACTTCTGGACCTGTCGTGCCTCTGTTTCTGAGGGGAAGATCGGGGACGTGGAGACGGGCTGAGCTATTCCTCCTAGGTAAGTCGCTCTTAGAGGACGTGCTCGAGAGCGCTTATCTTTTCCCCTTGCTGGAAGATCAAAAGGTTTGACCTGTTGAGGGAGGCGATGAGGGCAGCTGTGCTCGAGTCAGTGTTTTGAGGAACTAGAATGGGTTCGAAAACACGTTCAGTAGTTGGTGCTCCGTGTTTCACTTCGTCTGAGGTCGGGGACGCAGTCTTTCCGTCCCATTGGTCAGTTTCCTGAAGCACATGTCTGACGAAGGTGTGGTCAGCGTTGTCAGTCGCAACGGCAGCAGCAAAGTCTTAGAGAGCATCATTCTTGGTGGAGGCCATGATGAAAACTCCGGTACTCTTGAATTTAGTTAGGGTATTTTTCTGGACTGGGCAGACGCTTTGCCCTCAGTAGGGCAAGGCCCAATCCAGTCCAACCGTTGGCCAGGCCCAATGACCAAAAACTAGCCGTTGGGCAGAAACTAGCCGTTGGGCAGAAAGTAGCCGTTGGGCAAGAAGTAGCCGTTGGGAAGAAACTAGCCGTTAGACATGTCCCCCTGACTCACTCTTCAGTTCACGCGACCAACTGTCTCCCCGAATCTCATGGGGACAGTTGGACCAGGTCAAAGGGCCACACGCTCTGCCCTTCACCTGGCAGCCTCTCATTGGTCGGCCAGATGCTTTGGCCACGTGAGAGACCTTGGCCCCACGCTGGGGGTTCTCTTATAATACCCTCTCACTCGAGAGGGTCAGGTATCCAATATCATACACTCAATACCTAGACATTTTTGTACTTGCTTTCTCTCTTTTGACCAAACACTTACTTTGGCATCGGAGTACCTTGCAGGTACAACCCCCTTTCCTCTCCTACATGCATCCTCATCTGTCCTATGTGAAGGCCCCGACAATCCTGTCTAACCACCTTCGATCAGTGGCGCCATCTGTGGGAAATTAGCTTCCCCGTCTTTTGATTCAAGATTCTCTCTTTTTCACTTCAAAGACCAAAGCTTCTTCTTCAAACCTCTTAAGATCATCATGGCCTCCACTAAGAATGACGCTCTCCAAGACTCTGCTGCTGCCGTTGCGACTGACAACACTGACCACACCTTCGTCAGACATGTGCTTTAGGAAACTAACCAACGAGATGGAAAGACTGCGTCCCCGACCCCTGATGAAGTGAAACCCAGAGCACCGACTGCTGAACGCGTTTTCAAACCCATTCCGGTTTCGCAAAACACTGGCTCGAGCACAACTGCTCTCATCGCCTCCCTCAACAGGTCAAACCTTTTGATCTTCCAGCAAGGGGAAAAGATAAGCACTCTCGAGCACGTCCTCCAAGAGTGACTTACCTCGGAGAAATAGCTCATCCCGTCTCCACGTTCCCGATCTCCCCCTCAGAAATGGAGGCACGACAGGTCCAGAAGTCTCTCCCAGGAGAGAAGATAATCAAGATCGGAAGAGCCTGCATCCGATCTCGTGCGAAGACGTCGTAGGTCTTCTCCGTGGAAATCAAGACGCTCCCGGCATCTAAGAAGTCCCGACATTTAGATATGCAAGCACCGCCATGCGCGCAGGCATTCTCCACGATGAAATGGAAGTCGTGGTCGTAGCTATTCTTTCTCTCACTCTCCAAGCTCAAGTAGCGACGACGATGCCCACGGCCCCCTCTCACAAGAGATTACGGACACCAGAATTCCTCACCGGCTGGAGAAGCCCCCCGCTCTAGAAACCTATAATGGGACCACTGACCCCGGCGAACACATAGAGAACATAGATGCAATGCTCCACTACCACAACATGACCGGGGCCATAAAGTGCATATTGTTCCCTATCACCCTGAGAAATGGGGCAATGGCTTGGTTAAAGCGCCTTCCTCGAGGGTCGATCACATCATGGGGAGACTTGAAGAGCCGGTTTACCCGACACTTTATGGCTTCCCGACGACATCCCAAGTCAGAGGCCACTTTGGAAGCTATTATACAAGGCATAGACGAATCCCTGCGGGTATATATTGAACGGTTTAACAATGAAGCTGTGGAGGTCCGTACAACGGACCATATGAAAAAATATCTTCTCGAGAAAGGCTTGAGACCCAAGAGCGAGTTTCGCAAAGCCATGGGCATCAAGACTCCCCGCATGTTAATAGAGCTCCTTCGGAAAGCTGAAGCGTACATACAGTACGAGGAGAAGGAGGTCGCGTACCGCGCCCGGGAAGCAAGAGATCGCAAAGGCGCCCGGGCACCAAAAAAAGATGAGCCGGAGACATCCCGGTAAGAAAAATAAAGGCGGTGAGACGATCGTCCCCGAGAAGGTAAAGGGCCTGCTGGCCGGTTCACAGAGTATACCCTTCTTACGGCTCCCCATGAACGCATTCTCTCCGAATGCATCAATACTGAATTCAAGCAGGGGGTGTCAGGTTCCCCAAACCGACGGCGTCCAAAGGCAACGTCGAAAAAAGCAAGTCTTACCGCTTCCACCGTGGCCACGGCCACACAACCGAGGACTGCGTGCACCTTAAAGACGCGATTGAGATCCTCATCAAGGAGGGTCATTTAAAGAAATATGTAAAGAAAGGCGAGTCCTCCCAACGAGAGGCCTCAGATTCAAAGAAGGAAACAAAATCGTCTCAATCCAGTCCTCCCCCGCAGGTCGCAATGTTCATTACGCGACCAGAGGACTTCGCCATTCTAGATTACCTCAAAGAGCCTTCCCGGATATCCGCCCACAGCACTTGGGAAGCATTCCCTGTAGCCATGGTTATCTCATGTGGGGGGTACAATGAGCTTACAGTAGGATCTTTCAAAAGGAAGTTCGAGCAGCTTATAGATTGCAGTCCTGACCGGTTGTCTACCCTTGAGAAAATCAAGGGGCGCTCCCAACCGATCACATTCTACCGCAAAGAGCTGCCAGGGGCTCTCCGAATTCTCACATTCCCCTACTCATTAGGGCCAGATTAGCGAACACCGACGTCAGGAGGTTCCTGGTTGACCAGGGTAGTTTGGTGGACATTATGTACACTGGCCTGTTCCGTGCCCTCAAGCTAGACCAGAAGA
Organism: Lathyrus tuberosus; assembly: GCA_022829125.1. Classification (NCBI taxonomy): domain Eukaryota; kingdom Viridiplantae; phylum Streptophyta; class Magnoliopsida; order Fabales; family Fabaceae; genus Lathyrus; species Lathyrus tuberosus. The sequence continues at coordinate 16,697,786 of JALAZF010000012.1, read as the reverse complement.
ACCTTTCACCAGACGTGGGATTCGATTTACAGGGGTTTAACGGAGCCACGGCCAGACCCTGGGGATGGACATCAGCACACCACTTAATCACAACCAGCACCAGCAGTTAAACCAAAAGCAAACTAATCAGACAACCAGACATGGCCTAGGCTCATCCTACTAGGACAACCTCTACCAAGGCACCAAACACGAAGTTTTGGTATCCAATGTGCCCAGAAAAACAGGTTCCCAACAAGACAAATTCCCACGCCAAAGACAACTTTAACTGGTCAGGCGATACAACCAATGTCTCGTTATTCATTATTAATATGAAGCCTCCTTGCTCCTACCAGTACACCAAGGAAAGAAACATGAGTCAGTCTAACAAGAATGCAGGGAAGGGACACATGCAGGAGGACAAGAAGCCAGATCCACAGAGGTTGAAGGACACAACACTGTCCACAGCTGAAGCAACTTCAGGAGCAACAAGAACACGAAAGACATCAGAGACAAGAATGAAGACCATCAAGAAAAACCAAGTGCAACTTCAAGTTTCTGATGATGAATGGGATGAAGATTGGAAAACTTTTCTTGATTCGAGGGGTTGGGATAATCTTTAGACTCTTGTTTGTTGCTTTTTCTAATCTTGTATGCTTTCACTAGTGCAATAAAATTCTGTTGAAATTCTGTTCCATTTATACTAAACAAAAGCAATAAGGATCACAACTGCACAAGACACATCACAACACACTTAATCCTCATCTATGCAAAGTAACAGAATTATCAATCTTCCCCTTAACATCACACGTCCAGCTACATAGAATTGTAACATTCTCCCCCTGTCAAGGATAACATGTGCTTCTTCGTACCTGAAGAATGGAAAACATAAGACGCATCTTCATGTCTTCAAGAGCTCACTCTTTGTTCAACTCACAAGTTAAACACACTCATCACTTGTACCAATACTCACATGATCCCAATCTTATCAACTTTTTCTCTATCTAAGATCATCAGTACTCCTTTGCAAGAAGAAAACCTTAAATGAATGGAGAACATGAGACTCATCTTCATGTCTTCAAGAGCGCACTCTCTACTCAACACACCTGCTGAACACATTCACCCACTGCTTGACCCTCACAACAGTACATAAATCAAGTAGAGACTTGTGATCCCAGGGGACAAACACCATAGTATTCTGAACAGAATGTTCTGTCAATAGATGTTAAGACATCAGTCTTGACATCATGAACAGAATCCAGCTGCACTAAGAAAAACACCACATTCCACAACAGAATCTCCAAACTTCCCTTTCTAAGCCTCGGGACCAGAACCAACCATCATATCCCATCACATCACAGAAGCATGAGAGTAGTATTCTCTCATCCAACTCTCTAATCTGTAATCAAACACTTTTAACAGCAGCACAGGCTATGATTGAATCACATCTAGTCAGTACTAGTCTAGCTACACACGATCATTCAGATGATACTTCCAGAGAGAATTATGCCTCATTGATCTTTGACCTTCACGTCCAAGAAGTCTGCTAGCGAGAATACTTCTTGAAATCTCAGGTTCACCACTCCTGTAGCAAGGACCAGAAATAAACTGACCTCAGGGGTAAATAACACGTTAATCACACCAAGACCAACTCTCACATCTAAGATAAGTTCCAGGCCAGAAACTTCTTAGATATACCACCCAGATGCCTCCTCTTCCAGATCAGGAGTAGGTTCTAAACTCATGTGATCTAACCACATTAGTTTAGCACCCAGAGCATCTGCTATGCCATTCCTTCAGACAACAGAATTCTGCACAATTCTGACGTGATGTTCTAACACAAGATAGGACATCATTCCAAGGAACACATCAAGAGATCAAAGACTGGAGATTAGCCCTTTTAGGAACAGAGGCAAAAGTAAATTACTTCTCACTATCTTCAGATCTCTTCCTTACAACTTCACTTATCAATGCCTTTATGAGTGGACTTGAACAATAATCTTCAAGTATCATTGACAAAGTAAGTTGAAGCAGTCTTGCATATATCCCATCACCATAGGATACACATTCAGAGAAGAACAAACTTCTCAGTTACAACCTCAGGAGTTTTCAGATAGATTCGCAGCGGGCCAAAATACAAACTCCTCAAAACCTTCAGGTTTCACATCTCACCCCTAGCATCATAGTCCAGGTGACACCACAATACCACAGGTTTGAAAATAAATCAAACCTACGGAACCACAACACAGCAGTTTTTCAACCACTCCTCCAAGCCTGCCACTGCCTGTCACGAACAGTCCATCCTCTACTTCTAGAGACCATTCTCACACCTATATGAACTACTCCAAGTTCAAACAACTTTTCAGTAGATAGCTTCTACCTTGACCATGAACTAGAAAGTATCTTCCCTTGGATCTCATCTAGATATAGAACAGAATGACCTGCTCTGATACCAATTGAAATTCTGGTACATGTGCAAAATTCAGATGTCCTAGAACATGCCGTTCGACATCTGGTCTGACATGATCACAAATGACAAGGTATATTGCAAAAATCATAGTACTGAAAAGATAAGAGCAAGACACACAAAATTGTTAACCCAGTTCGGATCTAACTATCCTACATCTGGGGGCTACGAAGCCAGGGATGAAGTCCACTATCAGTAGTATCAATTCAAAGCTAAACTCTCCGTTTACAGCTTATCACTCAATCACTACCCAATGACCCTTCTACCTAGATCCTCTCTAGACATGAGAAACCCTTCTCACTCCCAATCATCGCAATGATGTCTAGCAGTTGACATCTCAGCCACTGCATCAACAGCCCTTCACCTACATTCTGATTACACAAATAGACATGAAACTACATTCCTATGACACATCAACATCTGATGAAAACAATACCTAGCCAAGTATGATGCCAAACTCCACCGTTTGTTAGCTTCTTCCTTAACTAAGAACACAACCTGGAGTTGCTTCAAAGCTTCCTCCAAGGACAAAACGTACTGCCTCTTACCTACAGGTTTTGAGGAATACGGGTAACCTTCCCACAGGATGGGAGGTTTACCTAGATAGAACCCTAGACTTCTACATCTTGAGCCATTTTTTTCGAAGGTTACAAACCCTTCTATTTATAACCTGTACCCAACTGGATTTGGGCCTTCAATCACAGCTTCATAAGCTGTTACAAATCTGCAAAATAATCTCCAAGAAAATAGGTATTCAATATGATATTTCCTAATATGTCTCCATATTTAGAAAGTCTTGATTTCTTATTGAATCTTCTAGACCTTTAAAAATGCGCGACACAGACTGCATAATTCTCTTTTAAAATTCTGCACAATTCAAAACACAGCTGAGTCTCATTAATCTAGCTTAGCAGGCGCGATGTCGAATGCTTCCTCATAAGACATCTTCTTCGACATGTTGTTCCAGTTGTTGAATAACTTCAACACAACATGTTCTAGCATTTCAAAAGGACATCTAGTTGTACCTGTTCTTCTTAGCAAGTTTTATACATCCTATTCTCTATTACATTATTACTGCTATTATTTGTTTTACAAAAATTAAGCCAATCCTAAAACAAGAGAACTAACACTTAGCTCTGAAAGCATCAGGGTTGGTGATCATCCTTGCCAACCCTCTCAAATCCTCTAATTTTGGAACCTTGAAGGTGTACTTGTGAGTCTTCTTTCTACCGAAATCCATAACGCAATCTTTTTTTCTTTGATATTTGCAATCATTGTCTTAGTTTAATTTTAAAAAAGAGAGACTAGAAGAGAAGATTTTTTTTTGTTTAATGTTTTTTAATGAAATGAATGCATGAATGCAGCACACAAAAACATAGAAAAAACATGGGGTCAAAGGGTCGGTGTCATGAAGTCAAGGCTCTACCCATCCCCAAAGGTTTATACTGGTGATTTTTGTACCTGTCCTCAAAATCCTTGACCCCTCTTGGGATAACAACAGCTGATTGGAATCACCTGAGCGAGCTGATGTATCTTAGATTAATCTCAAATGAGGGTAGTATCGCGTGATAACTATTTTCGATAGCTTCCGCACTACAAAATAGTAACATGGTTTCAGTCTACTAAAATCCTCAGCTTCTCAGATAACCCAATCAAACAATCTGCTTTCAACAACCGAAGTCGTATAGGAATTCAATCTGCAAAGGGCATCTCCACTGATTCGATGGTCGACCGGGACCTCTTATTTGGGAGTCACTCCCTATAAGATTACCCATATAGTGCCATCACTTATCTTAGGTGTATACTCAATCTTTCCAGATGCGGAATCACATGCATTCCCATTAGCAGAAAAATAAACACGGATATCAATTAGGGAAAGCGGTATACATATTTGTCCTAAAACTAACATCCTAGACCTCTTAAGAGCTATAATAATCTTAGTCTTAAACATACAATGACTCCCCAGCAGAGTCGCCATTTTCCTATAGCGAGCGATTTTTGTCGGTGACGCGACCGCCTTATCGCTGAAGTTTTGAGTTTTCCTCCTCGAGGAGGAAGGGTGCTACTTTCTAATTTCTTATTTATCCCATGAGGCTGAAAGGGAAATGGAAGCTATCTAAAACTAACCTTGCACACGAATGTTTAACTGAACAACCGCTTAGGAGAGATTCGGGGAGTCGGGGTCAGGTTATACAATGGATAGTTGTCAATTACCCATCCTATATGTGGTTATCCATAGGATATTAGCAAATAGGTTCATGCTTTATAATTGATGGTGTTTATCTGGTAATGGGTTGGGAAAGTATGAGTGAGTGAGTTTTGTTTTTTGTGGAAAATGATGATGATGATGGCTTAAGGTATGAAACCTAAGGTTTTGATTGGTATGAAGGTACATGACCTAGGGTTTTGATTGGTATGAAGGTACAGGACCTGGGGTTTTTGATTGGTATGCTCCCTAAGATTTCGCAATCTTATGCCTACGTATTCCCGTTTAAATGAAACAGGGAAATTAGAGCAATCGTAGTACCTCATATTCTATGGGAGGAAAAAGATGTTTTGGTGTCTTGTTCAAAGCCCAAGATTGAAGCTAAAGGTTTGACTGAGAGAGAACTTGCCATCTCCAAAGATCTCTAAAGAGGGACTGGACTTCCTCTGAGGGGATTGTTGATTTTTGTGTGCCTTGATCAAATCACAAGGTTGATGCTAAACGGTTAATTGACTCAGCTAGGGGATTTCTTTGTACGAAACCTAAGAGGAGGCTGAATAGGACTGACTCACCAAGAGAATGTATATATTAGTGTCTTGTACAAGGCCCAAGATTGAGGCAAAAAAGAGGCTGACTCTTTGGGGATATCATTATACAGAACCTAAGAGGAGGCTAAAAGGGTTTTGACTCTGCTCAAAGGGAATTTAATTTTTCAAAGCTTTAAAGAAAGCTAAATGGACTTCTTTGGGGAAATGCTTATACAGAGCCTTATTGGCGAGAATTGTACAAAGCCCAAGACGGAGGCTGAAATGAGAAAGTTAACTAACTCTGGTGAGGATATTTTTATGTGTCTTGTACAAAGCCCAAGATGGAGGCTGAAATGAGTTTGACTCTTTTAGGGGAAATCATTCCTCCAAGCCTAAAGGAAGATTGGGAAGAAATGACTCTGCTGGGGAAGATATATGTCCCCAAGCTCAAGAGAGGGAGATTTATGTCTTGTACAAAGCCCAAGATTGAGGCTAAAGGGTTTAACTCAACAAGAGAGTGTTTTTATTTATCTCGTACGAGGCCCGAGATAGAGGTTAAAAGGGGTTGACTCAACAAGAGAGCCTGGAAAGTGACTGACTCAACAAGAGAGTCTGAAAGGGTGAGTGACTCAATAAGAGAGTCTGAAAAGTGATTGACTCAACAAGAGAGTCTGAAAAGGTTAGCTCTGTTGGGGAGAATCATTTGTACAAAAAGCCCAAGAGGAGGCTGACTTCGCTACGGAAGGATCATTATACAAAGCCTAAAAGGAGGCTAGCTTTTCTGCCAGGGATTATTAAGATCCCGAGGCAGGTCCAAATGGGGGAATCAACTCTTGTTGAGGATTACAGAAGAGTTGAGATTTCAGATACCTCGAGGTATTGATTTGAGATAGTGATGACCTTGATTGGGGAACTCTCGTGAGAGAGGATGGGTTTCTGCTGGAGATCGATCCAAAATCGTTTTCTTCCTATGTTTGTAGGGAACTTGATAATGTCTTTGAGACTCAAGGGGATTAGACTTTCCAAGTCTTTTGGTATGGAAGAGTTTTATCTTTTGTATGATGCCTCTAATAGGAGGCAAGGGCCTTTAAGGGATGAGGATCAACCCTATAGTGGCCTGAGGTCTGACACTGGAAAGACTGCTCTAGCAAAGGATGACTAAGTTCTATTTTATACCTTTAAGAGGTCGTCAGGGTCCTTGTATTAAGCCCAAGAGAAGGCATGAGAACTTCTAAGAAGCCGAAGGGTCCTTGTACAACGCCCAAGAGGAGGCGGGGATGCTTTTAGGAAGCTTGTGGGTCCCCAAACCAAGAGAAGTTCAAGAAATGTAATTCACAGAGAAGAGATCATTCTAGGAAAGTTCGAGGGTTTGGAAGAAACTCAAGAGATGCTATTCACAGAGAATAGTTCAAATCCGGGGAGTAGAATTTCTTTGACAATTTCTAAGGGTGACAGTCTGAGAAAAGGTTCACCGAGAATACTGTCTTTCTCTTTGTTCCATATTGTTTAACCCCAAGAGAAGGGAAGACTGTATCTGGAAATCCTATGGGGGATCTAGTTTTGTTTGTATTTAAGAGTGACCAACATGGCTTTACCTAGTTCTAGACCTAGTTGTCGGGGAAAACTCTAAATAACTATACTAGTATATATACAGTTGATATATGAAAAGTATTTTAAAAAGGTATGAAAGAAGACTAACCATGTGCAGCTTCCCACAATACAGTTATATAAATTTGACATGTATTTAAAAGAATGAAAGAAGACTAACCATGCGCAGCTTCCCACAATTCAGTTATGTATATGAAAGCAGATAAAAGAAAGTGGATAAACACTTACTCGTTGTAGAGCTTCCATGCTGTACTATTAGTTGTTCAGAGAAATTAAAGAAAGTTTTGAATAATATATATATATATATATATATATATATATATATATATATATATATATATATATCTAAATCAAAATGGAATTGTTTTGAAAAAGATCATTCGGGCTTACAGCTCAAGTAGAGGCCCAAGGTTTTACAGTGATCGCACCGTTGTTCTGAGGATCGTATCGGGACTTATACAACGACTGAGGCCCAAAATTGGTTTACTTACAAAAAGGGTTTGGTCTTACAACTCAAGGAGAAGCCCAGTTGGTATTTTTTTTGGAAAAGGAAAGTGGGGCTTATAACACGAGGGTAAGCCCAAAATTTTTTTTTACTCTGAAATGGCGATCGCGCCGAGATTCTTTTAACGTCGAGGGACTTATACAATATCTGAGGTCCAAACTATTTTGGTTAAAAGGGGATTGGGTCTTACACTCTGTTAGAGGCCCAAAGGTTTGCTTTTGTACAAGAGGTGGGGATTACAACTCAGAGAGAGGCCCAGATGTTTTTGTCTTAAACTGGCGATGGCGCTGAGATTTCTGACTGTATTGGGACTTATACAATACACTGAGGCCCAAATTATTTTATTTACAAAGGGATTGGGACTTACACTCTATTAGAGGCCCAAGAGAATTTGAAAATGAATAAATATGGGTCTTATAGCTCAAGGAGAAGCCCAGTTATTTTTGTTAAAAAGGCGACGATCGAGCCGAGCTTTTGAAAATATACAGAGGGATGGGACTTATACTCTATCAAGAGGCCCATGAGGTTTTGAAAAAAGTTTGTTAGGGTGAAAATCGACGAAACCCTAATTTCATCATTTTTTTAAAGTAATTATTCAAAGAGAATTAATTAAAATGATAAAAACACCAAATAAGTTTGAATAAACAATTGTGATTTGTGTTTAAGGTTTGAAAAATGATGTTTTAATCACAAGATGAATTAAAACTCATTTGGGTTTGATTTTTCAAGGTGAATATTCATTTTTTTAAAAGGTTTAAAAACAATAAAAATGAATTTATTTACAAAAATATCAACTATATTAAATAATTAATATAAATCTGATTTTTTTTTGTGGAATAAAATATTTTAACATTTTTGTGATTTTTCGCAAAAAGAACCAATAAAAATAATTAAAATTGAGTGAGAAATTAATTTTTCAAATCATTTAAGAAAATAATATGAAAAATAGTAAAAATGGAAAAAATGGTAAAAAAGAGGATCTGGGGCGAGGGGGATTCGAACCCCATACCTCTTGGGTGCAGCGCGCGCCTTCTACCACTGGGGTGGTGATACATCCGTGTATCAAAACCACCCCATGAATATATGAGCCATGCCTTGTTTTTGGCCTGGCCAAGGCAAGGCAAGGTAAGGTTTTGGCCAAAAACGTGAAGCTTGTAACTTTCTCATTTCTCCATGGATTGGGACAAAATTTAGGTCTATCCTGCCTAGAATTTCACAAGGAATCCAATGGTGGTGGTGGTTTTTTCAGATGAGGTCCCTATTTTAAAACCCGATAGTGGTTTTGAAATAGGCTTATAATTGCATTTTCTGTGCTATCTCTTTAGGAGATTTTTGGGCAATCTATCAAGTTCCTTGCTCCAGAAACAATTTGATGCTTTGGATACCCTCAAATGATCTTTTAGAAGCTTTTAGAATGGTTGGAACCAACTGGAATCCTCAGTTACAAGTTTAAAGGGGCAAAAGTGACCAATATAGCAACTCTCTCAAATGGTCTTCCAGATGTGGGGAACCATTTGGGACAGTTCAAGGATGATATTTGGAGTGTGTTTGAGGTCTTATATGGTTTTGAAAGTGAATGAATGAAGACATGGCTTGAAAAATGCAAAAAATTCCAATTTTAAGGTTTTGAGTGGGGACTTTGTGATTTTGGTGTTACACGTCACTTATGAGAGTTTGGACAGCTTAGATATGACATATTGGATGTGTTTGGATCATGAGCTGTGATGGAAATGCTCTCTAACTCAAAAACTCAGAGTTACCTTGCAAAAGAAGGCATTTTTTCCTAGAGAAAGAGATTTTGAGGAAAGCAAGTGTTGCAGTGCTTTGGGGTACTTAAACTGAGTACAAATGAGCTCTATTTATAGTAGAGCAATTTTATTTTGGCTGAAATAGTGAATAGTGGCTGCAGCAGGTTGTTGGCCAATTGAATCACTTTGGAATCTCAAGTCTCCTCTAGCCATTGACTAGGTTAGAGCACTTGCCTATGGTTTTTTGGTTCAGAGCTTATCCTTGACTCATTCAGTTGGAAATGGCTCAGTTCATGCCACCTTAGTGCATCCAATGAATGCTTGGAAACAAAATTGGAGTCTTGGCCTCTTTTAGACTTTTTAGGGTTTGACATGCTACTTTGGGAACCTTGGACTTGGGAGGCTGATAAATCAGTGCTTGTCCCTTGGTTGTTCCACCTTGAGGCGTGCAGATGGATAAGCATGCTTGGAATTGAACAATTAAGCAAATCGAGCCTTTATGCACAAATCTGCCTTGCCAAGACAGTTTCCAGCAAGGCATGTTGCAGTTGTCATAACTCCTAGCTCAGGTGGAGTTTTATGGAGTTCTTGGACATTTTGGAAAGCCCTTATGTGACACAACACATGTGTGAACATAGTTTGTCTTGAAAATTTTTGGATACAAGTGAAAAATTCCCCTACATTTTGAAAAAAAGCAAGATAGATTCTGACTTAGTGAAAATTTCACTGTGTTGGAAAAAGTGACATTTCATGTTTTCAGCCATTTTGATCACTCCATAACTTAAAATCCATGAAGAATTGGAATGAGGTGTAGTTGACACTTTTAAAGTATGCCATGAGAGCTACAAATCCATCTTTGGACCAGCAAAAATGGTTGCTTGGATCCCAAGTTATGATCCTTGGAAGTTGGTACCCTAGCCACTTTGTTTCATAACTTAGAAAAATTCTAAGTTTTTATGGTTACTTCTTTTACAAGTTATCCCATTTTCTTTGAATTTTCTTGATGAATGATGATTCAAATCACACATTAACATCATTTTAGGGTTAAAGAACCATAATTATGAAAAATCTCAAAAAGTCAAACTTTGACTTTTGTGCACAGTTGACTTTTTATCAGATGAATTCCAAACTGTGCGGTCCTTTATGAAATCAAGTCCTTGACCTAAATCAAAGATTAGGGTGTATTGAATCATGTCCCAGGATTTGGGAGCATGTCCTAGTCAAAAGTCAAAGGTACAGTTGACTTTTTCCTCGAAACCCTAATTGTGGTACTGATGAAATTGAAACTTGTGGATCAAGCTTCTTGGATCAATCCATTGTTAAAAATGGATTAATATGGTGTGTTAGAGACCCTCAAATCATGTCTTGAGGTCTTGGCTCATGTTTTGTCACAAAAGTCAACTTAGGGGTGAGTTAGGTCAAGAAACCCTAATTCCTGATTTTTGGTGAATGCATCCCCTGAGGCTAAATTGACTTGTTGATTGGGTCCCTAAGTTCCCTTGGAGTATATTGGGTTATGCTTTGAAGCATTGGCACATGCCCAGATGAAAATTTCCATCTGGAGGCCCTGGTCGACCAAAACCCTAATTTGGTGACACTGGCGATCTTGAGGCTTAATCCACTTGGAATGCTGCAACCTTGTGCTTGATTCTTGATGTGGGAGTCCTCTTGATTCCTTTGTGTGTTTGAGAGGTTAGACAAGTTGAATATCATGTCATTTCTTGATTGATCCTTTGTCTAAAAGCTCTGAGAGGGCTTGAAACCCTAATCTTTGATAGTAGTGAATGTTCAACAATTCCTGAAGGAGATTGATGAGGCATGAAAGTAAATCCATATTGTGATGATGATTTTCACAATGATGGTAAATCTTAGTGGCCAAAATTTGGGGTATGACACTACCTTGTTGTATTTTTGTCGTTTACTTTGGCTATGCTTATCACCAAGTAACCGGGTTTGTCTCCTCTCTCCAGTAGAGTCGTCAATATTAGGCAGAAAGAGCCATCCCTTCTAAATTCCCCACAGAGTTTGACCCTCGTGGATGATGGTTGCTTCAGTTATTTTTTCCATGTTTGGATAAGATAAGTCCCCGTCTAAGTTCATTCCTTAATGGTTGGAGTCTTGTTTGACCGCTTCTTTCTAGCTTGTTCCTAGATTGAACTTTGTTCCCTTGGAAAATTATGTTTTAAACCTAATTAGGTTGTCGAACCTAGTTTGAGCGTGCATCTATTTTGCATTGTGTCTCACAAGAAGAATCTTTTACAAATCGTCATTGTGGATAAGTGGCAATCTCTCCTGAGAAGCTTATCCAGTCTTGTATTTCCGACAACAAGTAGCAGTCTCCTTTGAGAAGCTTGTTTACTTTTTCCTTTTCTAGATAAGTGGCAGTCTCCTTTGAGAAGCTTATCCTTTATCCCTTTGTTAGGTAAGTGGCAGTCTCCTTTGAGAAGCTTATCCCTTTTTTCGATAAGTGGTAGTCTCCTTTGAAAAGCTTATCCTTTTTCTTTTGTTAGATAAGTGGCAGTCTCTCCTGAGAAGCTTATCATTTTTACCCTTTCAATAATAAGTGGCAGTCTCATTCGAGAAGCTTATCCTTTTTGCTTTTGTCAGATAAGTGGCAGTCTCTTTTGAGAAGCTTATCCTTTATCTTTTCTCAGATAAGTGTCAGTCTCTTTGAGAAGCTTATCCTTTTCCAACGATAAGTGGCATTCTCTTTGAGAAGCTTATCATTTCTTGGTGGTGCGTAAGTCCCTTACGATAATAAGTGGCAGTCTCTTTTGAGAAGCTTATCCAAAGGGCGTTTCCCCGTGAAGTCCAATTATTTTGGCATACAGAAGAGTTTACTTACCTTGTATTTTCCTGATGTTTTCGGAAGATCCTGTTAGATCTCTTCATTTAAGGAATTTCCAGAGGCTTGGATGTTATTTCTTGTTTGAAAACTACAACATTTGTTTGCATGATCCTATTTCTATGTGGATCATACTTTATATTTTCGTCCTAGAGTGTCAGTCGGTTATGCTTGAACTTGTTGGTCAACTACACTGGATATTCCCCAGTGGAGACGGTCTTTCCGGTTCTACCTCCAGTGAGGATCTTTTGTCTTCTTGCTTTCTGAAGTGTCAGCCGGTCATGCCTGAACCTATTGATCCATCACTTTAGATTTCCCCATTTCTTTCTTTTCCCCAGTGTTGGTCATTCCCCAGTGAGTTTGCTACTCGTTGTGTTGACTTTATCCCTGTCTGTTTTGTTTGTCTGCATTTTGCATTGTCATCCCATCATTTTCATCAAGCTAGAGTTCAATGCATATAAGCATTTGTAGGTTAGTCTATTTTGTCCATAGCATTGCATGTCATTGCATCTAAAGTTAAAATTTTCGGTTATCTATATTTAAATACCTTTCACCATGATTTCATGAAGATTTTCATGGTTCATGTCATCCGGTAAAGATATTTAAAGAGGGACAACTGTCATACCCCAAATTTTACTGTTAGTTTCGTGGATTGGCTGGAATTTTGGTAAAACAAAGGTTGTTCAATGTTTGATGTCAAAGTGGTGATGTCACAACATTGAGTTTTAACACTGGGCTGTGTTAAGAGTGAAGTTGGATGTCTGATGTCACTGGCGATGTTGTGACATTAGATCTACAGAATTAATAACATCAGGTTATGATGTTGTTAGGGTTTGCGTGTTAGCTGGAATTGTGGAGAGCAGCTGTCTCATTGGATGCGAATATCTTGGGTTAGATATTCTTTGCTGCATAAGAGATCTGGTGCAGATTTGTAGGAGATTTAAAAGGTTGAAGATTTGAAAAGATTTTAGGAGAAAATCTGTTTGAAGATTCAGTTTTAAATAACAAATCAAGTCATATATTGTAGCAGGTCCACGCCCAATTCAGATAGCTATATAAAGCGCATCTGTAATAAAGGAAAGGTAACGAGCAAAGTGAGCTAAAGACTGAGTGCCGATTGTGTCTTCGTATATGTTTTGTAAACCATTCGAGTGTGAATAGGTATTGTTGGTTTGAGTTGTTCTTGATAAAAGGTGTGAAGCAGAATCAAGCAGAGGTATTCAAAGTGTGTGATCTTTGAATTAGTTCACTAAAGTGTTTTAGGGATTGAGTAGTGTTCTCATATCTAAGTGGTTTCTTAGGTAGGAAGTCACTAGTAGGAATTAAGTTTAGGAGAGTGTCAACTGGGTTGTTGAGTCTGTAAATTAATTCTACAAGTAGTGAATTTCATCCCTGGCTTGGTAGCCCCCAGACGTAGGTAGTTAGACCGAACTGGGTGAACAATTTTGTTTGTTATTCTGCTGTTTATTTTGTCCATTGTGCAGAGTGTGTTGTTGTGACATCGCACTTAACATCACACGTCTGATACCAGAATTTCAATTGGTATCAGAGCAGGCATCCTGTCTGTCTCTGGGTGAGATCTAGGGAAGTTACTTTCTGGTTTAAAGATGGACAAAGAAGTTGGTGGATTTGTCAATAGACCCCCTATTTTGGATGGATCCAATTATGACTATTGGAAGCCAAGGATGACTACTTTCTTAAAATCCTTGGACAGCAGGGCATGGAAGGCCATTATTAAAGAGTGGAAAGCACATGTTGTGTGTGAGAAATATGATGCTGGCAAAGATAAAGAAGGCACCTCAAAGCCAAAGCCTGAAGAAGAATGGACCAAGGAAGAAGATGAGCTTGCCCTTGGTAATTCCAAAGCTCTGAATGCAATCTTCAATGGAGTGGATAAAAACATATTCAGGCTGATCAATACATGTGAAGTTGCTAAGGAAGCATGGGATATTTTGAAGGCTACACATGAAGGTAAATCTAGAGTTAAGATGTCAAGACTTCAGCTTCTAACTTCGAAATTTGAAAGTCTGAAGATGAAGGAAGATGAGACTATCCATGACTTCCATATGAGTGTTCTTGAGCTGGCTAATGCATCCAGTGCTCTTGGAGAAAAGATGTCAGAAGAAAAGCTTGTAAGGAAAATCCTTAGGTCCCTTCCTAAGCGGTACAAGATGAAGGTGACTGCTATTGAAGAAGCTCAAGACATCAGCAAGATGAGGGTTGATGAGCTCATTGGATCTCTTCAAACGTTTGAGCTTGGGTTAAATGAAGAAGAGCCTGAAAAGAAGCCAAAAAGTATAGCCTTGACTTCAAATGCTCAAGAAGAGGAAGGGAAGAGTACTGAATCCCAGGAGGACTTATCTCAGGCCATAACTATGTTGGGAAGGTAGTTCAACAAAGTGTTCAAGAGGATGAAGAATAACTCCAGGCCTAATGTCAAGAACATATCTTCTGACATCAGCAAGTCAAAAGAGAATGATGAAGAGAAAACTTCCCAAGATAAAGGAGTTCAGTGCTTTGAGTGTAAAGGGTATGGACATGTCAAGAAAGAGTGTCCCACCTTCTTGAAGAAGTAGAAGAAGGGCATGACAGTTTCCTGGTCTGACTCTGATAGTGAAAGTGAAGGTGAGTCAGCAAAGCATGTTAGAGCTTTGACAGGAACTGTTGTTTCTGATGATGATTCTAGTGATGGGAAAATAACCTTTGAGGAGCTAGCTTCTACTTATCAAGAGCTTTGCCTGAAGACTGCTCAGCTTGAGACTGCTAAAGCTGATTTGGAAAACGAAGTCTCAGTGGTCAAAGCTCATCTTGATCATATGACCAAATCTGTTAGGATACTGAGCTGTGGTACAAACCCACTTGATAAGATCCTTCAGACAGAAAAGGTTGCTGGTGATAAGTCAGGTATAGGATTCGTGGCTGAGAAAAAGGTTTCTGCTGAAACAAGCACTTCAGGAACAAAGAAGGAGGTGTCTCAACCATTGTCTCAACATCAAACTAAGAGACAGGATCCTACACCAAAGAAGGTTGTTCAGCCTCAGAATGTTGAGAAGAAGAATGGTCCTCATTAGAGGAAGATGCAGCCCCAAGGAGCTAGTCAGTATGTGCCTCCCCAATATCACAAGAGTATGCAAGCTTCCAGGTTCAAATAGAACATGTCTCATCAGATGTCTCAACATCAGGGTAACTGGGATGGATATGGATACGGATCCAAAAATGTTGTGCCTCATTACTATGGAAGAAGGAAGCCTCATCACCATAGGAGATAGCCTAGAAGACAACATCCTAAGTTCAGGAGACAGTCTACCTATGGTAAAAGACAACAACACCATAGAAGACAGACCTACTATGGAAGAAGGAATCAACATTATAGGTGGGAGCCACAACAATATCATCAGTATAATGGTAGATGATATAACCAATTCAGAGATGACAGAGTTAGATGCTTCTATTGTGGAAGGTTTGGACATATGCAGTCCTCGTGCTTCAAGCTTCATGGTTATCCAAATTCTGCTCCTTAACCCAGACAGAAAGAGGTCGGGCCCAAGGTGGTGAAACAATGAGTTCCTAAAGCTCAGGTCACATGTCTGTTGGCTCATACCTCAAATGGACATTTTGCCATGGATGCATGGTACTTTGACAGTGGATGTTCAATGCACATGACTGGATCCAAGGAGCAGTTGGTAGAGTTCAACCCTTTCCATGCAAATAAGGTTGTGTTTGGCAATGGAGAAAAAGGAGTAGTAGAAGGAGTTGGAAGAGTGAAGAATCTTGATGGTATTACTCTTGATAGTGTGATCCTTGTCCAAGGTTTGAATGCTAATCTGATTAGCATAAGTCAGCTATGTGATGAAGGTTACAAAGTTAACTACACCAAAGATGAGTGTGTGGTATCTGATGAGCATAATCAGGTTGTTATGAAGGGTGCCAGATCCAAAGATAACTTCTATTAGTGGATTCCCCTTGAAGTTAATTCAACTAATGATGTTCAAGTTGATGTTATAACATCAGACTGTGACATCAGGTGTGAAAGGATGCTGAAAGGTCACTCAGAGTTAACGAGTTCTGATGTGAATCCTTTTAAAATTTTAAAAGGAAAGTCTTTATGGAGGGAGAAAATTAGTGATTGGTCTTTAAGAGGTACTCAAAATTAGGAGCCTTACCATATTGATTCTATATCAAGATTCATCAAAGCGTTCTCGTCTCAATGGTTCATCGCCCTTAATCTCAACAGAATAGAAAAATCTTCTCTAAACCAAGTCTGTTACAAAGGAACGATGTCTTCCCCATCCAAGAACTCTGATTCTCAAAGACCTGCGCATGTACGAACTAGGGTTTCTTCGGAAAAAGAACTTGTTGACAAAGAACACATTCCTATGGCACTTTCAGATTCAGGTAACTCTAAACCTTCAACCAAGTTGAATAAAACAGAAACTAGGTCATCATCCTCTCAAGCTGTTGAGGAGAAGTATGATGTGGACATGCATCTGGAGCAGATTGCCACCAAAATTCTTGAGAAGGGAATACGTGTGAAAGGGATTTCTGTCCCTTTAAGGCAAATGCCTGCTGAACAGGCGGACTCTCAAAGTGGGGACACAAATCTTCACAGACTGGCCTTGTCTGTGATTCAAGACGCTGAAGGTGGTAGTAAAGAAGAAGATCTTGAAGATACTGATGTCATCTCTGATGTCAGAACATCTTCCCCTAGGGATGAAAGTCACAGTTATAAAGGGAAGGATCAGGTTGAGGTTATAGATGTTGAGGACTCATCTGATAGTGATATCATTGGTAATGCAAGAAGGAGGGAGGATAGGAAAGGGAAAGGAGTAGAGTCACATCCTAATGAAAATATGGTCAAGGATAAGAAAAGGACTTCAGTTGCAGACTCTCCCAAGTCGTGGAGCAAAGTTGCCATATCTGGCAAGAAGAGGAGAATCGGGGAAGAATCAGATTCAGAGTGTGATGTTCAAGACATCCACTCTGTGAGGAATAGAGCTGGTGATCAAGTGCCTGATAACATCTCATTTCACTGTGCCAGAAGTGCATCCATGTGGAATTGTGTGAGCCAAAGAAGGATAGCTCTGGAAAGAGAGCTAGTAGCAGATGACTTAGAGTCTACTGGAATTGTAGATCTAATTAAGTTTGCTGGTCTCATAAGGACTGTGTCACGATTGACTAGTTGCTATGATAGACTGGTCAGAGAATTTATAGTGAATATCCCTGAGTCTATTGATGACAGCAAAAGCCTAACCTTAAGAAGAGTTACCGTCAGGGGTAAGTGTGTCTGGTTCTCTCCTAAGGTGATCAATGCCTACTTAGGAAGAAGTGAGGAAGATTATGGAGAATTAGAAGTTTCTAATAATGTTATCTGCAAAGAAATCACAGCTGGTCAGGTAGAAGTTTGGCCTTCAAAAGGGAAGTTATCAGCAAGTTTATTAAGTGTGAAATATGCCCTTCTTCATAGAATAGGTGCTGTTAACTGGGTTCCTACTAACCACAAGACCTCTGTTTCTGCTGGTTTAGGCAAATTAGTTTATGCCATTGGAACAAAGAGACTAATTGATTATGGCTCTTACATTTATAATCAGACTATCAAGCATACTGCAACAAGAGCTGTGAAATTGCCTATTGCATTTCCATCCCTCATTTGTGGGATAATCCTGTCTCAGCATCCTGGGATTCTTCACCAGTATGATATTGTGTGTAGAAGGAAGCCTGAATTGTCTTTTCATCAGAAGCTGTTTGAAGGAAAATATGTTACTGATCATGTCAAGGCATCTGCCTCAACATCTACTCATCATACTCATGTCAAGACTGATATGATTTCTGAATTGGAGGAAGCATGTAAAGAATTAGATGAAGCCATCAGAGTAAGCACTGAAAGAAAGGAGAAGTTCAAATGATTACTTATGACTCTGAAGATGACAGAAAAAGAAGTTACAGATAAGAAATTTAAGTCTGATAATGACAGCCCAACAGATAATGAAGAAGATGATGATGATCTCAGCTCAGATGATTAAAGCTTTTAATGTTTTGCTTAGTTAATATCTTTAGTTTTTATGTTCTGCACTGTTGTGCTCGGGTTGTAATTTGAATATTGTGTTGTTATATACACCCTTTATGTTTTGGTTCTATGATTTGTTATGTCTTTTTGCTGACTGTGAGACTGACAAGGAGAGCTAGGGTAGTACTAACTATAGTTAGACTTACTTGATGAGGTTGTCAAATTGTGGCTAAAAAGGAGGAGAAATAACCAAGAGAGCCAAGAGCTAAGAGTATCAAAGAGGCTGTTACGAAGAAGGAATGAAGTCAAGGAATATGTTGCTGATTGCTGATGTTATAGTACAGAAGTGCAGAAATTAAGGGGGAGTAAATGCTGAACAGCTGCTAGGCTGGTTGTTACATCGAGGGGGAGTGCTTATTGCTGCTAATGTTGAAATATGTGCAGCTGTTTGAAAATTGTAGTTGTTGAAGATGGTACTGCAGCAGAGTCTTGTGTGAAGTAAAGTCTCTTTGTATTAAAGATGCTGCTGCTTGAAGTTTATTTCGCCGCTGAAGTCTCTGAAGGTGCAGAGATTGTTTTAGCCAAAATTAGCCAAAGGGGGAGATTGTTAGTTTCGTGGATTAGCTGGAATTTTGGTAAAAAAAAGGTTGTTCAATGTTTGATGTCAAGGTGGTGATGTCACAACATTGAGTCTTAACACTGGGTTGTGTTAAGAGTGAAGTTGGATGTCTGATGTCACTGGCGATGTTGTGACATTAAATTTGCAGAATTAATAACATCAGGTTGTGATGTTGTTAGGGTTTGCGTGTTAGCTGGAATTGTGGAGAGCAGCTGTCTCATTGGATGCGAATATCTTGGGTTAGATATTCTTCGTTGCATAAGAGATCTGGTGCAGATTTGTAGGAGATTTAAAAGGTTGAAGATTTGAAAAGATTTTAGGAGAAAATCTGTTTTGAAGATTCAGTTTTAAATAACAAATCAAGTCAGATATTGTAGCAGGTCCAAGCCCAATTCAGATAGCTATATAAAGTGCATCTGTAATGAAGGAAAGGTAACGAGGAAAGTGAGCTAAAGACTGAGTGTCGATTGTGTCTTCGTATATGTTTTGTAAACCATTCGAGTGTGAATAGGTATTGTTGGTTTGAGTTGTTCTTGATCAAAGCTGTGAAGCAGAATCAAGCAGAGGTATTCAAAGTGTGTGATCTTTGAATTAGTTCACTAAAGTGTTTTAGGGATTGAGTAGTGTTCTCATATCTAAGTGGTTTCTTAGGTAGGAAGTTACTAGTAGGAATTAAGTTTAGGAGAGTGTCAACTGGGTTGTTGAGTCTGTAAATTAATTCTACAAGTAGTGAACTTCATCCCTGGCTTGGTAGCCCCCAGACGTAGGTAGTTAGACCGAACTGGGTGAACAATTTTGTTTGTTATTCTGCTGTTTATTTTGTCCATTGTGCAGAGTGTGTTGTTGTGACATCGCACTTAACATCACACGTCTGATACCAGAATTTCATTTACCTTTAGATTATTTGATCTCTTGCATATCATTTCTAGGTCAATCATCCATGCATAGCTAACTAATTTATTAGACTTTGTCTGTCTGGTTTCATTTATGAAATTAGGGTTGTTGCAAAAGGTTCAAGAGTCATGTAAGCCTTGTGTGTGCTCATTGGGATTATAGTCCCTGGCAAATTGTTTTAAATTCCTGTGGAGATAAAGGAAGGATAAACACTCATTCTTTTGGTCCCTTAGTCATTACAAGGTCAATTTTACTCAGAATTTCTCGGAAGCTTCAGTGTATTCACCAAGAAGGATTGAGGTTTTCTTTCCATTGGTGCTGAATATGGTCTTTTGGAGAGTTAGGGTTTTCTATTGGCTGAGGTTTCATTATATTACGAGATCCAACTTCTTAGGAGATTCCCCAGAACATGACTTAGGATTGCATGGCCAGCTATTTTCCTCATAAAACTCGTTCAAAAGATTCATTATGTTCAAGACGACATTTCTATGTGGGCTTGGGTTACTTTGTTTTTTCATTTAGAGTCCAAGTTTATAGTGCTGTCTCTTTTTGCTATTCTTAAGTTAATTTTTTTCTTAAAAAAGAGCATAACATTTACTTAGATTAATAATATTTAGATTAGTTTCCTTTTTAAAAATTAGTTTTTTTAGATTAGTCTTTTTTTAGATTAGTTTTTTTAGTATTTTGAGATTAGTAACTTTAAGTTTAACATTTTTTAACCATTATTATTAAAAATGAAAAAAAATAATAAATATAAAAAAAAGAAAAAAATTTATTATTATTTATATTAAATATATTTATTTAATATTAATTAATTAAAGCATCAATTAATTTTATTAAATATTTAGGTTTAATTTGATTAATAATCGTTGTATATAACTTTGTGTGATATAACATGTGTTCTCGAACCGACTATCTTGAATATGTCTTGCTCGTATTTTGTGCTTATATTGTGATGATACCATTTTGATCTTTGTTTCTCAAACCACTTTTTAAAAATAAATTCTCGATTCACATCGAGCCATTTTTCACCTTGTAAGTCGATTGCCTTACGCATCGCCACCAACCTTGTTCACATCGCTTCAAACTTTTTCTTAATAAGCCATAAAACACTTGATCCAACGTCAAGGGGAATTTTTCTCAATAAATTCAAAAATACAACAAAATACGATTAGGATTGCATGCCACGGGCCTTAATTGGTGGAGAAGGAGTGAGAATGGAGCCTCTCCTACACTCACTCCGAATATTTTTAACACAAGGCGCTCGACGTGGTAGTTCGAAATATTCACCTTTACCCATAGTCGTTAGTGAAATCTTAATCAAGGACAACTTTCTTTCGAAACATTTAAAAAAAACATCCACACATCAAACTTCTCTTTCACCTTAGGGCATCATCCGAAAACCCTTTTCAAGGTATAAAATCAACCAACATACAATCATTTCTTAAGCCTCCGAACTACGGAGCTATAATTCTTCACTTCTTACAAGTGAGGATACATAGGCACAAGGGCCCCAATCCTTGGCGAGCACTCTAATAAAATCCAATCCTCTTTTCCTTTAGCAAGTAGACTTTTAGAATAGAACTTCCATTAGAGCTAGACAACTTTGATGCTTCCCATCGAGTACGATGGATGTGAGGGGATGCTAATACCTTCCCCTTACATAACCGACTTCTGAACCCAGAATGTGGTTGCGATGGCCACGTTCTTTCCCTAAAGGTTTTATCGGCATTTCCCTTTCCCTCTTTGGGATAAATAAAATTTGGTGGCGACTCTGTGACATTTTTCGCGTAGCGACAAGGTGTCATACCCCAAATTTTACCCTTTGATTCTCTGATCTTTTGCACATCATTTCTAGGTCAATCATCCATGCATAGCTAACCAATATATTATACTTTGTCTGTTTGGTTTAATTTGTGAAACTAGGGTTGTTGCAAAAGGTTCAAGAGTCATCGAGGCCTTGTGTGTACTCATTAGGATTATAGTCCCTTGCAAGTTGTGTTAAATTCCCGTGGAGATAAAAGAAGGATAAACCCTCATTCTTTTGGTCCCTTAGTTAATAAAACGTCAATTTTACTTAGAATTTCTCCGAAGCTTCAGTGTATTCGCCAAGGAGGATTAAGGTTTTCTTTCCATTGGTGTTGAATATGGTCTTTTGGTGAGTTAGTGTTTTCTATTGGTTGAGGTTTCATCATATTCCGAGATCCAACGTCCTTAGAGATTCCCCAGAACATGAATTGGGATTGCATGGCTAGCTATTTTCCTCAAAAAAACTCGTTCAAAAGATTCATTATGTTGAAGACGACATTTCTGTGTGGGCTTGGGTTACTTTGTTTTTTCATTTAGAGTCCAAGTTTATACTGCTGTCTCTTTTAGCTATTCTTAAGTTATTTTTTTTATTTAAAAAGAGCATATCATTTATTTAGATTAATAATATTTAGATTAGTTTCCTTTTTTAAAATTAGTTTTTTTAGATTAGTCTTTTTTAGATTAGTTTTTTTAGTATTTTGAGATTAATAACTTTAAGTTTAGCATTTTTATAACCATTAATATTAAACATGAACAAAAATAATAAATATAAAAAAAAAAAGACAAAAATTTATTATTATTTATATTAAACATATTTATTTAATATTAATTAATTAAAACATCAATTAATTTTATTAAATATTTATGTTTAATTTGATTAATAATCGTTGTATATAACTTTGTGTGATTTAACATGTGTTCTCGAACCGACTATCTTGAATATGTCTTGCTCGTATTTTGTGCTTATATTGTGATGATACCATTTTCACCTTTGTTTCTCAAACCATTTTTTAAAAATAAATTCTTGATTCACATCAAGCCATTTTTCACCTTGTAAGTCGATTGCCTTGCGCATCGGCATCAACCTTGTTCACATCACTTCAAACTTTTTCTTAATAAGCCATAAAACCCTTGATCCAACTTCAAGTGGCATTTTTCTCAATAAATTCAAAAATACAACAAAATACGATGAGGATTGCGCGCCACGTGCCTTAATTGGTGGAGAAGGAGTGAGAATGGAGCCTCTCGTACACTCACACCGAGTACTTTTAACACAAGGCACTCGACTTGGTCGTTCAAAATATTCACCTTTACCCATAGTCTTTAGTGAAATCTTAATCAAGAACAACTTTCTTTCAAAACATAAAAAAAAAACATCCACACATCAAAATTCTTTTTCACCTTAGGGCATCATCCGAAAACCCTTTTCAAGGTATAAAATCAACCAGCACACAATCATTTCTTAAGCCTCCGAACTACGGAGCAACAATTCTTGACTTCTTACAAGTGAGGATACGTAGGCACAAGGGCCCCAATCCTTGGTGAGCACTCTAATAAAAAACCAATCCTCTTTTTCTTTAGCAAGTAGACTTTTAGAATAGAACATCCATTCAGCAAGACAACTTTGATGCTTCCCATCGAGAACGATGGATGTGAGGGGCTGCTAATACATTCCCTTCACATAACCGACTTCTGAACCCAGAATGTGGTTGCGATGGCCACGTTCTTTCCCTAAAGGTTTTATCGGTATTTCCCTTTCCCTCTTTGGGAAAAATAAATTTCGGTGGCGACTATGTGTCATTTTTTGCGTAGCGACAAGGTGTCATACCCCAAATTTTACCCTTTGATTCTTTGATCTTTTGCACATCATTTCTAGGTCAATCATCCATGCATAGCTAACCAATTTATTATACTTTGTCTGTTTGGTTGAATTTGTGAAATTAGGGTTACTGCAAAAGTTTCAAGAGTCATGGAGGCATTGTGTGTGCTCATTGGGATTATAGTTCCTTGCAAATTGTGTTAAATTCCTGTGGAGATAAAGGAAGGATAAATCCTCATTCTTTTGGTCCCTTAGTCAATACAAGGTCAATTTTACTCAGAATTTCTCGGAAGCTTCAGTGGATTCGCAAGGAGGATTAAGGTTTTCTTTCCATTGGTGCTGAATATGGTCTTTAAGAGAGTTAGTGTTTTCTATTGGTTGAGGTTTCATCATGTTCTGAGATCCAACGTCTTTAGAGATTCCCCAGAACATGAATTAGGATTGCATGGCCAGCTATTTTCCTCAAAAAACTCGTTCAAAAGATTTATTATGTTCAAGACAATATTTCTATGGGGGCTTGGGTTACTTTGTTTTTTCATTTAGAGTCCAAGTTTATAGTGCTGTCTCTTTTTGCTATTCTTAAGTTAATTATTTTTCTTAAAAAAGAGCATAACATTTATTTAGATTAATAATATTTAGATTAGTTTCCTTTTTTAAAATTAGCTTTTTTACATTAGTCTTTTTTAGATTAGTTTTTTTAGTATTTTTTGAGATTATTAACTTTAAGTTTAGCATTTTTTAACCATTATTATTAAAAAATGAACAAAAATAATAAATATAAAAAAAAGACAAAAATTTATTATTATTTCAATTAAACATATTTATTTAATATTAAATAATTGAAACATTAATTAATTTTATTAAATATTTATGTTTAATTTGATTAATAATCGTTATATATAACTTTGTGTGATTTAACTTGTGTTCTCGAACCGACTATCATGAATATGTCTTGTTCGTACTTTGTGCTTATATTGTGATGATACCATTTTGACCTTTGTTTCTCAAACCATTTTTTAAAAATAAATTCTCGATTCACATCGAGCCATTTTTCACCTTGTAAGTCGATTACCTTGCGCATCGCCGTCAACCTTGTCCACATTACTTCAAACTTTTTTTTAATAAGCCATAAAACCCTTGATCTAACGTCAAGTGGCATTTTTCTCAGTAAATTCAAAAATACAACAAAATACGATTAGGATTGCGTGACACGAGCCTTAAGTGGTGGGGAAAGAGTGAGAATGGAGCCTCTCCTACACTCACTCCGAATATTTTTAACACAAGGCGCTCACTTGGTCGTTTAAAATATTCACCTTTACCCATAGTCTTTAGTGAAATCTTAATCAAGAACAACTTTCTTTCGAAACATTAAAAAAAACATCCACACCTCAAACTTCTCTTTCACCTTAGGGCATTATTCGAAAACCCTTTTCAAGGTATAAAATCAACCAACACACAATCATTTCTTAAGCCTCCGAACTACGGAGCTATAATTCTTCACTTCTTACAAGTGAGAATACGTAGGCACAAGGGCCCCAATCCTTGGCGAGCACTCTAATAAAAAAACCAACCTTCTTTTCATTTAGCAAGTAGACTTTTATAATAGAGCATCAATTCTAGCTAGACACCTTTGATGCTTCCCATCGAGTATGATGGATGTGAGGGGCTGCTAATACCTTCCCCTCACATAACCGAATTTCGAACCCAAAATGTGGCTGCGATGGCCACGTTCTTTCCCTAAAGGTTTTATCGGTATTTCCCTTTCCCTCTTTGGGATAAATAAAATTCGGTGGTGACTCTGTGTCATTTTTCGCGTAGCGGCAAGGTGTCATACCCCAAATTTTACCCTTTGAATATTTGATCTTTTGCACATCATTTCTAGGTCAATCATCCATGCATAGCTAACCAATATATTATACTTTGTCTGTTTGGTTTAATTATTGAAATTAGGGTTGCTGCAAAAGGTTCAAGAGTCATGGAGGCCTTGTGTGTGCTTATTGGGATTATAGTCCCTTGCAAGTTGTGTTAAATTCCTGTTGAGATAAAGGAAGGATAAGCCCTCATTCGTTTGGTTCCTTAGACAATACAAGGTCAATTTTACTCAGAATTTCTCGGAAGCTTCAGTGTATTCGCCAAGGAGGATTGAGGTTTTCTTTCCATTGGTGCTGAATATGGTCTTTTGGAGAGTTGGTGTTTTCTATTGGTTGAGATTTCATCATATTCTGAGATCCAACATCCTTAGAGATTCCCCAAAACATGAATTGGGATTGCATGGCCAACCATTTTCCTCAAAAAAACTCGTTTAAAAGATTCATTATGTTCAAGACAACATTTCTATGTGGGCTTGGGTTACTTTGTTTTTTCATTTAGAGTCCAAGTTTATACTGCTGTCTCTTTTTGCTATTCTTAAGTTAATTTTTTTTCCTTAAAAAAGAGCATAACATTTATTTAGATTAATAATATTTAGATTAGTTTCCTTTTTTAAAACTAGTTTTTTTAGATTAGTCTTTTCTAGATTTGTTTTTTTAGTATTTTTTGAGATTAGTAACTTTAAGTTTAGCATTTTTTAACCATTATAATTTAAAAAATGAACAAAAATAATAAATATAAAAAAAAGACAAAAATTTATTATTATTTCTATTAAACATATTTATTTAATATTAATTAATTAAAACATCAATTAATTTTATTAAATATTTATGTTTAATTTGATTAATAATCGTTGTATATAACTTTGTGTGATATAACATGTGTTCTCGAACCGACTATCTTGAATATGTCTTGTTCACATCACTTCAAACTTTTTCTTAATAAGCCATAAAACCCTTGATCCAACGTCAAGTGGCATTTTTCTCAATAAATTCAAAAATACAACAAAATGCAATTAGGATTGCGAGCCACGAGCCTTAAGTGGTGGAGAAGGAGTGAGAATGGAGCCTCTCCTACACCCACTCTGAATATTTTTAACACAAGGCGCTCGACGTGGTCGTTTAAAATATTCACCATTACCCATAGTCTTTAGTGAAATCTTAATCAAGAACAACTTTCTTTCGAAACATTAAAAAAAACATCCACACATCAAACTTCTCTTTCACCTTAGGGCATTATTCGAAAACCCTTTTCAAGGTATAAAATCAACCAACACACAATCATTTCTTAAGCCTCCGAACTACGAAGCTATAATTCTTCACTTCTTACAAGTGAGAATACGTAGGCACAAGGGCCCCAATCCTTGGCGAGCACTCTAACAAAAAACCAACCTTCTTTTCCTTCAGCAAGTAGACTATTAGAATAGAACATCCATTCTAGCTAGACACCTTTGATGCTTCCCATCGAGTATGATGGATGTGAGGGGCTGCTAATACCTTCCCCTCACATAACCGAATTTCGAACCCAAAATGTGGCTGCGATGGCCACGTTCTTTCCCTAAAGGTTTTATCGGTATTTCCCTTTCCCTCTTTGGGATAAATAAAATTCGGTGGTGAATTTGTGTCATTTTTCGCGTAGCGGCAAGGTGTCATACCCCAAATTTTACCCTTTGAATATTTGATCTTTTGCACATCATTTCTAGGTCAATCATTCATGCATAGCTAACCAATTCATTAGACTTTGTCTGTTTGGTTTCATTTATGAAATTAGGGTTGCTGCAAAAGGTTCAAGAGTCATGGAGACCTTGTGTGTGCTCATTGGGATTATAGTCCCTTGCAAGTTGTGTTAAATTCCTGTGAGGATAAAGGAAGGATAAGCCCTCATTCTTTTGGTCCCTTAGTCAATACAAGGTCAATTTTACTCAGATTTTCTCAGAAGCTTCAGTGTATTCGCCAAGGAGGATTAAGGTTTTCTTTCCATTGGTGCTGAATATGGTCTTTTGGAGACTTAGTGTTTTCTATTGGTTGAGATTTCATCATATTCCGAGATCCAACGTCCTCAGAGATTCCCCAGAACATGAATTGGGATTGCATGGCCAGCTATTTTCCTCAAAAAAACTCGTTCAAAAGATTCATTATGTTCAAAATGACATTTCTTTCATTTTGCTTATCTCTTGTAACTTGAGTTGTTTGTGGCTGGAGGAGTGGAATTAAGGCTTGATTTGAAGATTGTTACAAATAGGTCCATAAGTTCAATTCAATTAAGGCCATATTCCATGATACTTTCAAGAAGTGTTCAAAAGCTCATTTATGTTAAGAACTAAATTCAAATTTTTATGATATGTTTCAAGTCACGAGCCACAAAAGACGTGTTTCCAAAGTTCCATGCCAAGAAGCCATCAAGTTTTAGCAAGTTCAAGTGTGTAAAAATGGAGACTCGTGTTCTTTTACGAAAGCTCATTGATTTCAAGGTTCATGGTTTAAATGGTGAATACAAGTTCAGACATAAGGTGTCAATCATGATTGAAGTCATAAGTTCCTCCATACGAATTCAATTTCAAAACTCAATTTCAAGAGATACCAACAATACAAGTCAATGTCATTCGAGGTCATTTTTCTTGTCAATAGTGAGTTTCATCCAAATACCAAAATGGAAGAAGTGGAAAACTCATAATAATAATAATAATAATAATAATAATACAAAATTCAAGAGTGTTCAAAGGTTATTCAAAAAGCCAAGTTCTTACAAATTGGATCCAAGAAGTGTAAAGCATTACAAGTTCAAGCCAATTCTAAAAAATTTAAAGTATACATTTATCAAAAGGTATTCCACGTGGAGGAAATTAAGCTTTTGAAACTCATCTTCAAAAGTAAGGTTTCAGATGACCCCTGTGGCGTTTTGGCAGCTATAAGAGCATTTATGTTCAAATACATTATTTTCTTCAGTAATGAATTATCACGGGTTCCACAGAATTGGGGTTTGGATGTTCCATCATACTCCTTCCGGTCACTATTATTAGCAAAAAAACACCTTAAATTTTGGTCACTATTATAAAAAAAGTCATTAAATTTTAGACTAATTAATATTTGTATTACTATTATATCTTTAATTTAATTCAAAAGCATTTAATGTTGAAAATTGATTCATCAAATAAACAAAGGATATTATCGTAAATTTTACTTTAATTGTACATGAAATCAAGAAAATTAATTACATTTAACTAACTTTCTTAATACGTGTGAAAGTAGTTATTTTGGCTTATAATTGTGACCGGAGGAAGTATAATATTTCTTCACTCACTGGAAGATGTAAAAGTAAGAGCCTTTGTAACAAGTATGGGTGAAATTTTATGTGGAAGTAATAAAAGGGCCGTGATTGCACTTAAAGCTCTTTCTATTGAATCATCCTTGGATCTACCGAAAGTCCTTAGAATTGAAGCAACTGCTTTGCAGAGGCTTGAAGCAATTATTCCTTTATTCCAAAGTCGTATGGGGCATTGCTTTTCCTAATCTCTGCTTTACTTTCTCGTGGACTTGTTAAGCTCCGATCCTGAAACATCACATGCTGCCGGTAATCGGGTTTTGATCCACACGACAAATCTCCATCATGCCATGAATTAAAACCATCGATAACCTATCCAAAAACAAAATCAGACACATTCATACTTTCCAAAACAGCCAGCCGACATAATGAATTGAAAGAGGAAATTTCACAAACATGTTTCCAACCAGGTCAAATTAAAAAGGAAAATTTATTTCTTTCCAAAACATGTGTCCAACACAATCAAGCAAAGATGGAAATTCTTGAAACAGGGGAACAAGGATCAATATCTCTTTCCAAAAACAGTCTAAACATGTTTAATTTGAAATGGAAAGGTCATCATTCTTCATCAATTAAATAGTATTTCTTCTAAGCCTATTTAAAGAGGCAATACCTACACACATGAAGGGGGCAAAGAAAAGCAGAACAACATTCACATACATACACAAGAGCATATACATTCACAGAAAAATCAGCAATCACATACACAGAGAGAAATTCACATACACACATTCATACGGTTCAAAAATCATTACAGTCAAGCATACATACGTGCAACATTACATACACGAATTGAACAGCAGCAACACGCACATGGTTTAGAAAACAAGCCAATAGCAGCTACTATCAACACCTAATACATAATAGTCTAAGCCCAAGTCATATAGCTTGTTATGTACTTGTATTTTATTCTAGTGGTTTCAGTTATAATGTACAGTATATATATATATATATACTCACTACTCTATGTAACAGTATTCAATTAATTAATAATGAGATATCATTTCTTCCTTTACTTGTGTGAATGTTGCGATGTTGTTATGCTATCAGAGCTCAATGAGCTCTGGTGATGATCCTTTCTTCTTCTTCCTTGTCACATAATTCTAGAAACCTCTTCTTCTTCAATTTCTTTTCTCTCTTTCTTCGCACCTTGTGTTCTTGAATCTCTTTTTACCCTGCGACATCGAATCCCTTTCTCCTTCGCAGAAGTTCTTCTCCTCCTTTAATGGATCACCAGAGCTATACAGATTTCGCAACAAACTCTGCGAATCCCAATTACCTCCATCCAAACGAGAGTCCTGCATTGATTCTTGTTGCTCCACCATTGGATTCCAAGAATTATCATACTTGGTCACATTCTATGCTTCTTGCGCTGATTTCCAAGAATAAAGAGAAGTTTATCGATGGATCTTTCCCTAAACCGTTCGTCATTGATCAGTTATTTGTATAGTGGATTTGCTGCAACACGATGGTCTTATCTTGGATCCAATGATCAATTTCTGAATCAATTGCAAAATTCGTGCTTTGGATCGACACAACGGCGGGAGTTTGGAAGAATATCCAAATTAGGTTTTCGCAGAGTGATGTGTTCCGCATTTCTGATATTCTAGAGGAATTGTATCGATTTCGTCAAGGTACTCTCAATGTTTCTGACTATTTTACTCAATTGAAAATGCCTTGGGATGAACTCGAAAACTATCGTCCCCTTCCTTGTTGTAAATGCTCGTTTGCCTGCTCATGTGGTGCGGTTGATTCTGCAAAAATTTATCGTGAACAAGATTATGTGATTCGGTTTTTGAAAGGTGAAATTCTGGTATCAGATATGTGATGTCGAAGGAGATGTTATGACACCAATATCTGAGAACTGATCCACATAATACAATGTAATAAAAGCAGTAAATGAAAAGAGAGATAACACAAGCAATTGTTAACCCAGTTCGGTGAAAACACACCTACGTCTTGGGGCTACCAAGCCAGGAAGGAAATTCACTAGATAGAATTAGTTTGAAGCACACAACCTCTGGTTTGCAACCTTCTCACCTAATCTCTACCCGTGCAATTTCTACCTAAGACACTCTTAGATATGAGCCCCTTCTCACTCCCCCTCAATCACACACAGTGACAAATACAGAAATCACAAGAGATAGAAGACACACTTCAAAGACACATAATCATCCTTGCTTAAAAGCTTCTAGATGATTAACAAATTACAACTCAACTAACAGTCCAACCCTAGTATTAGAACAATACAAGAGTGGCTCATAAATCACAAAAGACAGAAACCCTAATCCTTCTACCAAAGCGCACAATTCACACTATTCTCTCTGATCAGCAAATAGGGTTTAGCAGGTCTTTATAAAGAAACACGCAGCATGGGATTGGGGAAAATCAACTCAATTTAATGCTTTAAATATCCCAATATTTTTTCCATAAAAGTAGACCAGAAGATCTCCTACAAATCGTAACTGAACTATTTATGGACATAGAAAATCTCCCCCTTAAATTGCGCCATCAAGGAATCAATCAGATATTCCAAACTAAGTAACAAACAAGCACAATACTTATAAAACAGAAACATGTTCAGTTCTGGAAGCACATGTCAAGACATCTGCTTTGACATCCATAAAACCTGCATGAATGTTTTACAAAACAGAGATGTTCTATCCACATGTTAAAGCATCATTCATAACATTTACCAGAGCAGTATGTTTTACCAAAATTGCTGCCAACACAGAACTTACAAACTCCCTTTTTGGTAAATTTTGGCTAAAACAAGAGTCGCTAAAACATTCTTTGACCATTGAAACATGTAAGCAGCACCGCATCTGAGAGATGTCATATCATCTGATCAGACATTATACAAAACCAAGGAAAAACTCCCCCTCAAGCAAAAACTCCCCCTCAACACCAGGTTATAAGCACATATTATAATCTCTCCCCCTTTTAGCCATAATATGACAAGATAGAGCAAGAAACATGCATTAGCCATAACCAGAAAAGAAACAGACATCATCAAGATCCAAGGAGAAGTGCAGTACAAACCAAGCACACTTAGGTGCCAAAAGAAATCCAAACTAGAACCAAAGAAAACAAAGAAATAAAAACAAACATAAGATCTTCAAGAACAAAATATTTAATTGTCTTTAGAACCAACAACACCATCAGTCTCAGAACTTCCCTCTTCACCATCAGCCTCTTCATCAGAGTTGTGTTCCTCAGCACCTTCCTCCTCACTGTCATCACCATCAGCATCTCCATCAGAGTCGTGCTCCTCAGCACCTTCCTCTTCATTGTCATTACCAACACTATCACCTTCAGGCATTTGTAGGGACTTGATCAATTTCTCAAACTTGAGCTTCCTCCCAGTACTAGCACGAATCACCTCATCAAGTTCTTTGCAAGCCTCCATTAATTCAGAGATCACACCTGCCTTGGTTGTGGGCTTGTTTTCAGCAGAAGCAGATGTCACAACAATGTCTGGGACATGTTTTCTAACAAATAATTTATAATGAAGAGATAGAGCAGATTCCCTCTTACACACACTATCAACACCAGATAAGATCCCAGGATGCTGATTTAGGATAATACCACAGATCAGGGAGGGAAAGGCAATAGGCATCTTCACTGCACAAGTTCCAGCATGTTTTAAAGTTTGATAAAAAATAAAGGTGCCATAGTAAAAAAGCTTCTTGGTTCCAACATCTTAAATGAATTTTCCCAAACGAACAGAAATGGTAGAGGTATGGTTGGTAGGGACCCAATTGGCAGCTCCAATTCTATGCAGGATGTCATATTTTACACTAAGCCTCCCAGGAGATAGTTTGTCTTTCATAGGCCATGCAACCACCTGGTTTGCAATAATTTCTTTGCAAACCTGGTTAAAAGAAACCTCCAGCTCACTCTGATCTTCTTCACTTCTTCCCAGGTACCTATTGATGATAGTAGGGGAGAATTCCACACATTTGCCTCTAACAAATACCTTCATAAAATCTTTACTTTTTCTGTCAGCACAATCCACAGGAATATTGACAATAAATTCCTTTACAAGAACTTCATAGCACTTAGCAAACCTAGACACATATTTCATTAAACCAGCAAAAGAAATAAGATCCATCACCTCTTTGCACTCCAAGGCATCTTTTCCCAATTCTCTTTCAAGAGCAATCTTCCTTTGGTACACATACTTCCATCTTTTAACCTCTCAATATGATGAAATGAGATGTTATCCAGAAGAGCATCAGGCACTACATCAGAGATCTTCTTGATCACAGATTTCTTCACAGGGGTGATGTCCTGGACATCATCCTCAACATCATATTCTGACTCAGAATCAGACCTACCCTTCCACTTTTTGGAGGAAATAACCACTTTACTCCAGGACTTTGGGGGACCAGCAGCAACCTTCTTCTTGGTACTCTTGGTAGGAGTTTTGTCAATAACAACCTTCCTTTTTCGTGTTTTGAGTCTCTTAGCAATACCAGGGGTCAGACTTGTGATCAAATCATTTTCAGACAAGTCATCAACATCCACAACATCTTCAGCATTAGCATCCTTCCTTTCCTTTGGGTCTGGAACATCATTTTTGGGAAGAGAATCTTTCCTTGTAGATGATGTCTCAACATTTGGCTCAACACCGGTTCCAGCTTCTTCCAACACAGAGGTAGCAAGCTTGTGAAGATTATCATCTGAATCATCTGACTCAGTCATAGATGGGTCAGCACAAATTTGGGAAAGGGTTTTTGAAATCCCAGGAACCACAAAACCTTCATTCAAAACCCTAGAAACTAATTGTCTTATGCTTCTATCAATATAAAAAGCTTCTTCCTCAGCCCTAATTGCGAAAGAAGAGTCAAGAGAGGTCTTAGAAAAATTACCTACAGAAGCGTCTTTTGATCCTCTTGCATGTGGTGTTCTGGACTTCTTCAGCTCCGTTTCAGTACAATGAACCATAGCTAATGGAGCAACAATAACAACATCATCAAACAAGATATTCACAGGGTGAGCCCTAGAGTTAGACGCAGAAGCAATAGCCTTATCAGATGAGTGTTTAGAAGGAGACGGTGCATGTTGTTGAGACATCTTGGGATTTTTGTGAATGAGAAGGTTATGAGCAAAAGACTTCCTTTTTCTACAATAGAATATGAAAGAGCTATTGAAGTATGGCACAATGTATAAGTAGCGTGTGAGAGAATCTTGAAATGATTGCCTTTGATAGAGGCACTTTATTTGTTGGAAACATAAGAAAATTTGAACAATATTCACCCATGACATTAATTTGCACTTTAACTTTTGAACACATAAGGAAATTTTACCACACGCCATTAATTGCTACATGTCCTCATATATGCAAATTCCAAGTTTGCCCCTCAAATTTCAAATTGATTAGCATCCAAGGCCTTAGTGAAAATTTCAGCTAGTTGCATCTCAGTAGCTACATGTTCTAAGGCGACAATCTTGTCCTCAACAAGTTCTCTTATGAAATGATGACGAATATCAATGTGTTTGGTCCTGCTGTGTTGAATAGGATTTTTGGAGATGTTTATAGCACTTAGGTTGTCACAATATAATTTCATGACATCTTGTGTGACATTGTATTCAGACACCATTTGTTTCATCCAAACGAGCTGAGAACAGCTGCTTCAAGCTGCTATGTATTCAGCCCCAGCAGTAGATAGGGAGACACAATTTTGCTTTTTACTGAACCAGGATATAAGATTATTCCCCAGAATGAAACATCTTCCTGATGTGCTTTTCCTATCATCAACACTTCCTGCCCAATCTGCATCACAATATCCAATTAACATAGATCCAGATCCATGAGAGTATAACATATCATAGTCACATGTCCCATTTACATACTTCTGTATCCTCTTCACTTGATTGATATGACTCACTTTGGGTTCAGCTTGATATCTAGCACACACCCTCACAGCAAATGCAATGTCAGGTCTACTTGTTGTAAGATACAACAGGCTACCTATCATACATCTGTAGAGACTTTGATCCACACTCACACCCTTTTCATCTTCAGATAACTTTAGATGAGTGGGAGCAGGTGTCCTCTTATGACTGGCATTCTCCATACCAAACTTCTTTACTATGTTCTTGGCATATTTACTCTGAGACAAGAATATAGAATCTTCCATTTGCTTGACTTGTAGGCCAAGAAAATAGGTTAACTCATCAACAAGACTCATCTCAAATTCTAACTGCATCTGTTTGACAAAATATTGAATCATCTCATCAGACATCCCACCAAACACAATATCATCAACATAAATTTAGGTAATCATGAGTTTCCCTCATTCTTCTTTTATAAAAAGAGTCTTGTCTATACCACATTTCCTGTAACCATTCGCAACAAGAAATTCTGCCAGTCTCTCATACCAAGCTCTTGGAGCTTGCTTCAACCCATAAAGAGATTTCCTCAACTTGTACACATGGTTAGGATAGGTTGGATCAATAAATCCCTTAGGTTGTTCCACATACACCTCCTCATTTAAGTATCCATTTAGGAAGGCACTTTTTACATCCATTTGAAACAACTTAAATTTCAGAATGCAGGCAACTCCTAGGAGTAATCTGATGGATTCAAGACGAGCTACAGGAGCAAAAGTTTCATCAAAATCAACCCCCTCAACTTGAGTATACCCTTGAGCAACCAATCTTGCTTTATTTCTAGTGACCACACCTTTTTCATCTGACTTATTCTTGTACACCCATTTTGTTCCAATCACATTTGTTCCCTCAGGTCTTGGAACCAGATCCCAGACTTCATTTCTCTTGAATTGCCCTAACTCTTCTTGCATAGCATTGATCCAGAACTCATCAATTAAAGCTTCTTTAACATTTTTAGGCTCAATTTTTGACACAAAACAGGAATTTGACATGACTTCTCTTGATCTAGTAGTGACTCCTTTATTCAGATCTCTTATGATAAGTTCTTTAGGATGATCTTTCTGAATTCTGATAGAGGGCCCTTTGTTGACATGACCAGATTCAGATTCAATATTAGTAGAATTAAGATTAGTACTTCTTTATGCATTTTCTGCTGGGCTATCATTCAGAAATGTTCCAACATCTTCTAGGACATCAGCCTCCTCATTCAATCCTTTATCATCAGTAACAACATTTATGGACTCCATCATGACTTTGGTTATGCAGTTGAAAAATCTATAAGCTCTGCTGTTTGTGGAGTAGCCTAGAAATATTCCCTCATCACTCTTTGGATCCATCTTTCTTCCTTGTTCACGATCTGCCAAGATGTAGCACTTGCTTCCAAAAACATGGAAATATTTGACTGTAGGCTTTCTTCCCTTCCATATTTCATATAAAGTAGCTGATGTACCTTTTCTCAAAGTCACTCTGTTATGAATATAACAGACAGTATTCATGGCTTCAGCCCAGAAGTGGTAAGGTAGTTTCTTTGCATGAATCATGGCTCTAGCTGATTCCTAGAGAGTTCTGTTTTTGCGTTCCACAACTCCATTTTGCTTAGGAGTAATGGGAGAGGAGAATTCATGATCAATTCCTTCAGATGAACAAAATTCAGAAAATTTGTTGTTCTCAAATTCCTTCCCATGGTCACTTCTGATTCTAATAACATAACTTGCCTTTTCTCTTTGAAGTCTTTGACAGAGATCCTTGAACACACCAAACACTTCAGATTTATCTCTGATGAAATTCACCCAAGTGAATCTAGAATAATCATCCACAACCACATAGGCATACTTCTTTCCACCAAGACTTTCCACCTGCATAGGTCCCATCAAGTCCATGTGAAGGAGTTCCAACACTTTTGAGGTGGTGAGATGTTGAATCTTCTGATGTGATATCTTAGTCTGCTTTCCAACTTGACATTCACCATATACCCTTCCTTCTTCAATCTTGAGCTTAGGGATCCCTCTTACAGCTTCCATAGAGATGATCCTCTACATCCCTTTTAGATGCAAGTGTCCAAGTTTTTGGTGCCACAGTTTGACTTCATCTTCTTTGGCTAGAGCACATGTGATGGAATAGCTTGAATCTTGAGGAACCCATAAGTAGCAGTTGTCCTTAGACCTAACTCCTTTCATAATTACTTCACTCTTCTCATTGGTAACAAGGCATTCCGATTTTGTGAAGTTGACTTTGAGACCTTGATCACAAAGTAGACTTATACTAATCAGGTTGGCTGTCAACCCTTTCACAAGCAGTACATTATCAAGCTTTGGAACTCCTGAGCAATCCTGCTTTCCAACCCCCATGATTTCACCTTTGGCTCCATCACCAAAAGTCACATAACTAGTGGAGTGAGATTTGATATCCACCAGCAGATTCTTGATACCTGTCATATGTTTTGAACAACCACTATCAAAGTACCAGTCCTCTTTGGCTGAGGCTCTGAGAGAAGTGTGAGCTATAAGACAGGTAGCATCAGCCTTGGGAACCCATTGTTTCTTATCCTTGACATTTGGAATGACCTGATTAGGTTTGGGCTGAGGTGCAGGCTTAGGGTACCCATACAGCTTGAAGTAAAATGGTTTTATGTGACCAAACCTTCCACAGTAATGACATCTCCAGCGTTGAAATTTCCCTCCTGTGTGATTGAATTCCCTTCTGTCATGATGTTGAGACATTTGATTTAACATCTTTATTTTAGGTTTGGGATGAATGAAGTTTGAAAGAGGTTCCTTTCCTTTATTAAATCCTAGTCCACTCATATCTCCAGCCAATTTTCCAACCTGAAGAATTTCATCTAATGTGTCAGACCCACTGTTCAGCATTCTGACAGACTTGGACATTCTGTCAAGTTTATAGTTCAGCAAACTCACATCATCTTCCAGCTTAGAGATAGTTTCCAAATGCTCTTCCTTTTCTGCCTTCAGTTGGATTATAAGTTTCTTTTGTTTCTCCCCTTGTTGACATACTTCTTCACTTCTGAGACACAATTCTCTGTAGGAGGCAGCTAACTCATCATAGGTGACCTCATCATCACTAGAGTCATCATCAGAGACACATCTGCCAGTAAGTACAGTAACATGCTTGGCAGATTCTTCTTCAAGCTCACTTTCAGAATCCTCATCAGACTAAGATACAGTTAGACCATTCTTTTGTTTCTTGAGGTATGTAGGACATTCAGCCCTAATGTGCCCAAAACCTTTACATCCATGACACTGTATCCCTTTGCCTTGAGTGGATTTCTCTTCAGTCCTAGCTCTTCTTCCAAAGTCATTTGATTTGCTGATGTCAGATGAGTTGTTCTTGACATTTTTTCTAGAATGCATGTCAATCTTTCTCAGCACCTTGTTAAACTGCCTTCTAAGTAGCACTAAATCATTGGATATTCCTTCATTAGTATCCATATCACCTTCCTTCTCTCCATCTTCATAATTGGAAACAAAAGCGATGCTTTTGTTTTTCTTTTCAGGTCTGTCACTGATGCCTAACTCAAATGTTTGGAGAGATCCAACAAGTTCATCCACTCTCATCTTGCTAATGTTTTGAGCTTCTTCAATGGCAGTAACTTTCATATCAAACCTCTTGGGAAGAGACCTGAGAATTATCCTTACCAGCTTTTCTTCTGATATTCTTTCTCCTAAGGCACTGGATGCATTGGCTATCTCAAGAATATTCATATGAAAGTCATGAATGTTTTCATCATCTTTCATCCTTAGGTTTTCAAATTTGGTAGTGAGCAACTAAAGTCTTGACATCTTCACTTTAGATGTGCCTTCATGAGTAGGTTTAAGTATATCCCAATCATCTTTAGCCACCTCACAAGTGTTTACCAATCTGAAAATGTTTCTATCAATCCCATTGAATAATGCATTCAAAGCTTTAGAATTTCCAAGAGCTAATTCATCCTCTTCTTTAGTCCAATCTTCTTCAGGCTTCAGCTCAGAGGTAGGTTGTCCATCTTTCCCCAGAGTGACAGGGTGTTTCCATCCCTTTAAGACAGCTTTCCAAGCCTTGCTATCCAAGGATTTCAAGAAGGCCACCATGCATGGTTTCCAATAGTCATAATTGGTTCCATCTAGAATAGGTGGTCTGTTCACAAATCCTCCCTCCTTATCCATAGTACCAGACAGTAACTTCCCTATATCTCACCCAGAAATAGAGCAGGATGCCTGCTCTGATGCCAATTGAAATTCTGGTATTAGATATGTGATGTCGAAGGAGATGTTACGACACTAATATCTGAGAACTGATCCACATAATACAATGTAATAAAAGCAGTAAATGAAAAGAGAGATAACACAAGCAATTGTTAACCTAGTTCGGTGAAAACACATCTACGTCTGGGGGCTACCAAGCCAGGAAGGAAATTCACTAGATAGAATTAGTTTGAAGCACACAACCTCTGGTTTGCAACCTTCTCACCTAATCTCTACCCGTACAATTTCTACCTAAGACACTCTTAGATATGAGCCCCTTCTCACTCCCCCTTATTCACACACAGTGACAAATATAGAAATCACAAGAGATATAAGACACACTTCAAAGACACATAATCATCCTTGCTTAAAAGACACTTCAAAGACATCAAGGAATCACAAGAGATAGAAGACACACTTCAAAGCTTCAATTTAATGCTTTAAATATCCCAAGATTTTCTCCATAAAAGTAGACCAGAAGATCTCCAACAAATCGTAACAGAACTATTAATGGACATAGAAAATCTCCTCCTTAAATTGAACCATCAAGGAATCAATCAGATATTCCAAACTAAGTAACAAACAAGCACAATAATTATAAAACAGAAACATGTTCAGTTCTGGAAGCACATGTCAAGACATCTGCTTTGACATCCATAAAACCTGCATGAATGTTTTACAGAACAGAGATGTTCTATCCACATGTTAAAGCATCATTCATAACATTTACCAGAGCAGTATGTTTACCAAAATTGCTGCCAACACAGAACTTACAAAAGGATTGAATGAAACGTTCGCTAGCTCCAAATTGCAGATAATGATAATGCACCCTTTGGCCAACATAGACAAGGTCTTCTCTCTGGTTATTCAACAAGAAAGGGAATTGGATCTTGTATCTTCCAATGATTCAAATGAATCTGCCATGTCTGCTTTACAGGTTCAAAGCTCCAATGGAAAAGGATATCAGTCTCAAAGAGGTAAATGGTCTCAACAATCTAAGGGAGCTAGTCGCATTTGCACTCATTGTAAGAGGACCAACCACACTGTGGACACATGCTTCCTAAAACATGGCTACCCACCTGGGTTCAAGCAGAAAGGGCGCAATTCTTAGAATGATTGTGTTTCTCCTCCACAGGCTCATCAGGCTTCAGTTGCTCCCCCTGTGGATGACTCACAATCCTCATTTGGCTTTACTCAAGAAGAGATTCTCAGCATTCGTGCCTTGCTCCAACAATCAAAGCCCAGCCCTACTGCAAACTCAATTCTCACATCTCCTTTAGCTTTAAACTCTCACTCTCCAAACATTGGTAAGAACTCAAATCTTTGGATATTAGACACGGGTGCCACTGAGCACATCACCTTTAGTCTTAATTTTTTCACCTC
Organism: Lathyrus tuberosus; assembly: GCA_022829125.1. Lineage (NCBI taxonomy): Eukaryota > Viridiplantae > Streptophyta > Magnoliopsida > Fabales > Fabaceae > Lathyrus > Lathyrus tuberosus. The sequence continues at coordinate 16,658,050 of JALAZF010000012.1, read as the reverse complement.
TTATAGTTCCATTACTCATATTCCTGTTACTTTACCAGATGGATCACATGTGAATACCTGTATAGCTGGGAATATTACCATATCTCCCTATCTCACCCTGTTACATGTTCTCTACATTCCCTCATTTCATGTCAATCTTATATATGTTCCTAAGTTGACTATTAACAATAACTATCATCTCAATTTCTCTTCCAATGTGTGCCATATTTTGCAGAACCATTCGAAGAAAATGATTGGTACAACTAGCTTGCAGAGGGGTCTCTACATTCTTGACACACATGCTATTTTTTCTACTTGTAATTCTGTTATTTCAAATTTCTAGTATACAAGTAATGGATAAAACTTGTCCACTTATTCCTTGTAAATACAATATGCATCCTTGTGATTCATGTCATTATGCTAAACAAAAGAAATTACCTTTCCCCATTAGTAATACTTGCACTAATTCTCCTTTTGATCTTCTACATGCTGATTTGTGGGGGCCTTTTACCACTAAATCTATCATGGGACACAAATACTTCTTAACCCTTGTAGATGATTACTCTAGGTTTAATTGGGTTATCTTTCTCAAAAATAAATCTGAAACCAAACAACACATAATTCACTTTGTTGCCTCATTAGAGAATCAGTTCAACACTATCCTCAAATGTTTTAGGTCTGACAATGGCTCTGAATTCCTCTCCCTACAATCATTATTTCTTTCCAAAGGCATTCACCACCAAAAATCACGTGTAGAAACCCCCAACAAAATTGGGTTGTTGAGAGAAAACACCAGCACATACTAAATGTGGCTAGAGCAATCACTTTTCATTCTAATCTCCCTCCCACCTTGTGGAATTTTAGCATTAAACATGATGTTCATCTAATCAACCGCATCCCTAGTCCCTTATTGAAATCTAAGTGTCCTTTTGAGAAACTCTTTAATACATTTCCTGTCATTATTCATCTAAAAGTTTTTGGTTGTCTATGCTTGGCTACCACCCTACAAAACCATAGGACTAAGTTTTAGCCTAGAGCAAGAAAAGTTGCCTTTCTGGGGTTTAAAGATGGTACTAAGGGTTTCCTTCTTTATGATTTACAATCACATGAAATATTTCTGTCAAGAAATGTGGTTTTCTATGAATCCTTTTTCCCATTCAAACAGCCTACTCAACCTACTCCTGAATAACCCAATTATCCCTTGGATAATACTCAGCCCTTCCTTGATTCTAATGTAATTTCAGCCATTTTCCCTCCTGCTACACTCAAGCATGACAGTACTGTCCCTACTGCTACACCTGAGCCACCTACTAATGCTTCTAATATAATCCTTGCTGCTACACATCCCCCTCCCATACACCCTTGTACTTCTGATATAGATATCACTTCACCCATGCCTGATGCATCTTTTCCCTCACCAAGTCCTCCTAGTCCCGCCATTGTAGACTCAGACCCTAACACATCTACTGCTGTACCTGCTGAAAGTTCAGATACAAATCCTTCTAATGTTCCAACTATTGTATCTATGCCCTTAGTTAGAAGATCCACCAGGTCTAAAAATCCTCCCACATATCTTAAAGACTATCATTGTAGTCTTCTTCCCAATTCTTCCATAAATCTCTCCACATCAGCCTCTTACCCTATTTTCACTTCTTTATCATATCATAACTGCTCTCAAAATTATATGCAGTTCTGTTGCACCATATCCTCTATCACTGAACCAAAAACATATCACCAAGCATCCAAATCTGATTGTTGGAAAAAGGCCATGGATGCAGAAATGGTTGCACTTAAGGAAAACCAAACTTGGGAAATTGTGGATCTCCCTACAGGTAAGGTACCAGTTGGTTGCAAATGGGTTTATAAGGTTAAGTATCATGCCAATGGAACCATAGAGAGATATAAATCCAGGTCAATTGGAAAGAGTTGATTACTTTGACACTTTCTCCCTAGTTGCCAAAATTACTACAGTAAGAGTCCTTCTATCTCTTGCAGCTGTCAAGCATTGGCATCTTGAACAACTTGATGTCAATAATGCTTTCCTTCATGGGGATCTCCATGAAGAAGTTTACATGTCTCTCCCTCCTGGCTATGGCTCTCCTGATTCTAACAAAGTGAGTAAACTAACAAAATCTCTTTATGGTTTAAAGCAGGCTAGTAGACAATGGCATGCTAAACTCTCTTCCTCATTACTTTCTTTGGGATATGTTCATTATGAGGCTGATCACTCACTATACACTAAGTTGCCTGACTCTGGATTTACTGCATTATTAGTTTATGTTGATGACATTGTGCTACTAGGTGATTCAATGGATGAAATTCAACATGTCAAAGCTTTCTTACACAATAAGTTTCGCATCAAGGATCTTGGCCAACTCAGATTTTTTCTTGGCTTGGAGATTGCTAGGTCCAGCAAGGGCATCTTTCTCAATCAAAGAAAGTATGTTCTAGAGTTGCTTGAGGACACTGGTTTTCTTGGAGCTAAACCTGCCTCCACTCCATGTGACCCTAATGTGAAGCTCTCCTCTACTGATGGAGTTCTCATGGATGATCCATCATCATATAGAAAGCTCATTGGACGACTCTTGTATCTCACAAACACAAGGCTAGACATCTCTTACTCTATTCAGCACCTCAGCCAGTATGTAGCCAAACCTTTTATCTCACATTATCAAGCTGCTACCAGAATTTTAAGGTACTTGAAAGCTTTTCCTGCGTAAGGGATCCTCTTTGACAGTTCCAGTTTTCTTAGGCTACAAGGATATGCAGATTCTGACTGGGCTCAATGCCCGAACACACGCAAATCTGTAACAGGTTATTGCGTCTTACTCGACAATTCTCTTATTTCCTGGCGTTCGAAAAAGCAGAACACTGTTTCTAGATCCTCTACTGAAGCGGAGTACCGTGCATTAGCATCTTTGACTTGTGAAATTCAGTGGTTGCGATACCTGTTTGATGCTTTTCACATTCATTTTAGTGCTCCTGCTTCTTTATATTGTGACAGCAAATCCGCAATCTATCTCGCGCACAATCCCACTTTTCATGAACGCAGTAAACACATTGAGCTAGACTGTCATGTCATCCGGGAGAAATTACAGTCCAAGCTCATCCACCTCCTTCCTGTCCCGTCCAGTTCTCAACTTGCTGATGTATTGACAAAACCACTTCATGCTCCTTTATTCTTTTCCCTTCTGTCCAAGTTAGGCTTATGCAATATCCATAGTCCAACTTGTGGGGAGGTATCAACACCTAATACATAATAGTCTAAGCCCAAGTCATATAGCTTGTTATGTACTTGAATTTATTCTAGTGGTTTCAGTTATAATGTACAGTGTATATATATATATATATATATATATATATATATATATATATATATATATATATATATATACTTACTACTCTATGTAACAGTATTCAATTAATCAATAATGAGATATCATTTCTTCCTTTACTTGTGTGAATGTTGCGATGCTGTTAGCTACATAACACACAAGTTTTAGCAGAGAAGAATCGAAGCATAATTTCACAACACCAACACACAATATTCACACGTCTTGCAGAAGGAAGAAGAAGGACCCATACCTGTGAGATTGTCGATTCTGCCGATGAACCGCTACGTCGAAAGTCTTCGGAGGTACGTATTCGACGCAATTTACATGCTTAAATTTATAGAATTCCGTTGAGAAGGTGTGAGGCTTTAAGTTGACACTTCCAATTTGAATTTGTATTGTGTACAAAGCTCTGTTCGATTTTGGGGATGAGACTGGGACATGGTAAGTTACGAAGTGGGGTGATGAGAATGGATTAACCGTTGTCATCGCCGTCCAGAAGGTCACGGCGCGACAGCTGTAACGGTGTCCCAGCAGAAGTTCTCGCGAAGCAGCAGGGAAGGTTGCGTGAGAGAAGGAGATATTGAGTTGGGAAATGAGAGAGGGAGAGATAAGAGTGTGAGGCTGAGTTGTTTTTCTTTGTTCTTCCTCTTTTGATTTTTCAATGTTGTTATTGTTCTTGATGTGGGTTGGACGGGTTGGGAAGAACTCGACCCATTTCTTTTTTCCATTTTTTTTTACTTTATTTTATCTTATTTGAAAAATAGGTTTAGTTTAAAAACTTATGAATTTTATTTCATAAAAAACAATTTCATTTTTATTTTAGAATTTAGTTTTGTATATTAAAAAAAAAAGAGAATAATTTAATTTTTAAAACTTAATTGTTAAATAATAGTTAACTTTTAATTTTGATTAATGAGGTTTTTAAATTGATTAGTTAGAATTCTTAAAAGTTTAATCGATTAATTAAATTTCTAATTAACCTTAACTAAAAATTTAATTAATTATGAGGCCAACTGCCATTACTTATCTGTCAATGTTATTGTGATAAATGTCCGTATTGATTCACATGCTCCCATAGGATTCACAATTTAACTTTGACCTCTGATCAATTTGAATTAAGATTAGACATTAGGATTAACTTTCTTGCATGATAACTTATAAGATAGCCTCCTTTTTAATCTTAATTTAGGGCATAGTATTAGGTTAGAATTTTCGTTTCGCTTAAGACTAAAATCTCTTCTTGATTAATTCCAAAGGAAAGGATCTCCTCTATTGACTGCCATGTCATGTTTAGGACAGTTTAGCCTAGCTTACTCCATCCTTCCCTTTCCATCCTAGCCATAGGATTAGAGTCGCTGTGCTCTATGTAAGTTCCTGCCATGAACACTTACTCATCTTTCCTTTTTAACCTAGCCTTAGGATTAGAGTCGCCGCACTCTTTGTATGTGTTCTACCATGGACATTTACCTCCTTTTCATCCTAGCCTTAGAATTAGAGTCGTTGTACTCTATGTAAGTGTCTTGCCATTGACGCTTACCTCCCCTATGGAACCTTGACCACATTCAAGAGTTCCTCACCCGTAGTGAGGAGAACTACAAATGCTCTGATTCTATCCTAGTCAGGATACGTAGGCACGAGATGCGATGTCTTGGCGAGCATATTTTGTATATTCCCCTAGGTCTTTACCTTAGCACCTTTTCCTTAGCAAACAAAAAATAACATAACAGAAATACTAACGAGAGGTTCCTGTAGAGTACTACAGATACTTAGGTTGCTAGCACCTTCCCTAGGTATAACCAACCCCCGAACCTTAGATCTCTAGCTTTGTTGTTACATAGCGCAATTAGGGTTTCCGATCTTTATCCTTTCCTTTGGATAAATCAAAGTTCGGTGGTGAATTTTAAACATTTGTGATTCAAGTTAATCAATGGCTTGATATCTGATTCTCACCGCAATAAAGGGGCATTATTGTAAATTCACCAAGAGTTATTTTTCCTATCAGTGAATCATTCTTCCTTAGGAATAAATTATTTCGGTTTGATCTAAACTTGTTAAAAGGTTCCCTTAGGATTAGTGTTAGTCTTTTTTTGGTTCGCGAGCTCTGAGATTTGAGGAAATGATTTCCTTCCAGATTCATGAAGAATAACCAATGAAAATAATTCACATCATTTCTTGAGCTCAGCCCTTTACAAAAGGTTTGTCAGCTCGATATTAGCCCTGTATGAAATCTCGATTCGGTTCATGGCCAACCCTGTACAAAATTGTGGTTCGGTTCTAAGGATAACCAATTCAAAACTCTATCTTGGTTCGAGATAAGTTTGTACAACTTCTCTGTTTGGCTTAGAGACTAAGCATTTGAAGCTCTGTTTATTGTTTTGCGTGAAGACTATCTACTTTATTCCACTATTCACTATGTGGTTGGAATTTAACTTGAAACTTCAATTTTCCTTGTATAAGGGGGTTTGTGGGCTTAACCTTCAAAAAGCTCTCAAGAATTATTAATAACTCTCAAGTTCAGTTCTTAGGGAAAGGAGTAGGTCACCTATTTAGGATGAACCTCTATAAATTTATGGTTCCGTTCTCTTTTCCCTTAACTCTTTTACTATATAACTATTTCTTTTACTCTGATTTTCTAGTGCTTATCCAAACATTTTATTGAAAAAAAAATTTCAACTTTGATTTAGAAAATAATTATTTTTTAAACTATCATTTTTAAAACTCCCATAATTCACCTCCCACTATCCTCTCTTGTATATGGAGTCACATGTTCAACAAGTGACACTAGAGCCTAACTCTTGTTCAAAGGCTAATAGTCTCGGGAGGAGGATGACTTCTAACACTAGTTCCAATGATGATAAGTTTGAAGTATGGAAAGCTAGATTTAAAATTTTCATTCACAGTCTTAACTTCAAATTGTGCGTACTATTATCAAAGGCCTGGTTAACCCTAATCACCATGTAAATGGAGAAATAGTAGATATACCAGATTTCCTTTGGACCATAGAGGAAAAGAGAATGTTCAAAATTTATTTCAAAATGAAAAATTTCATAGTAATTTCTTTAGATGATAATAAACTTTTACATGTTCTTAAGTGTAACTCTTCTAAGGAAATGTGGGACATTCTTGAGATGATATGTGGAGTTTCTCTAAGTGTCAAATAAGAGGGAATGAATACATGAGGAGACGAAGATGAATGTTTTATTCATAAATGCTTTTCTAAATTTAGAAATGTTGGAATAATGTTAGAACTTTCGTTACGAACAAATATATAAGAATTAAGAAGTAGAATCTGAAAACTAATCTAATCCTTAAATTGAGAGATGAGAATGTTTATGAATTTCAGCAAAAATCCAAGAAATAGGAAATTATTGAAAATTTGAATGAATTAATTCAACTACTAAAGTATGAATAAATGAGCTTGAGTCTAGAAGAATATATAGAAACTTCATCAGCAAACTCGTGAAAAAAAAATCAACTCCAATTATCTCTTTTGAAAGAATAGTCTTAGTTGTTAAACGATTCTCGAAGAATTCAACATCAAATGAAGGAACGTCATCCAAAATTTAATAAGCCTTATCTAGTAGAATATTAGAGAGAATAAACGATAAGAAAACCACTACGAATAACAGAGATTCAACACCAAAGAGGAACCTCAAAGATTTAACCTCGGGCTTAACCTTCGAATAATCTTCTTCCAACAAAGAAGGCGAAGTTTGTTTGAAAGTATCTCATGAAGAAGATGATCACGAGGAAAAAAAAGGTATCATACAAGCAACAACTTATATTAATTTCTAAGTTAATCAAAGAAAATGATAAGATTAAGAAGCTTAACTTAGACATTAAAAACTATCTTGAGTTTCTAGAAAAGAGTAATGAGACGCTTAAACACAAAATAACTAATGTTAGAAATCTATATGGAACATGTGAGACTTGGGTCTTGATGGAAAAGGTAGTAAAAAATTTGTATGAAACACTAAATAAATTTACTAAGGGGAAATAAAACTTTGACTTGATTTTATCAAGTCAAAGACCTTCCTTAAATAAAACTAGATTAAGGTTTAAGTCCGATATAAGACATAGTAAAGAATTAAATAGGAAGAAAGTGAATAAATATGTTTATAAATGTTTTCACTATAATATATTTGGCCATTTAGAGCCATCTTGTTTTGATAAATTAAGAAGGTCTAAAGGTAGTAACCTTATACCTCTTAAAACTACTAATGCACTAGGACTCAAGAAAATGTGGGTAGCAAAGGTGAAAACCTAATGAGCTTTTCAGGATGCTTTGCAACTTTAATGAAACCTTAGGACATATTAAATGAGGTTGTGCTCTTCTTTATGTGTTTGTTGAGTCGGCGTCTGCTCTGATATATAACACTGAAGGGGGGGGGGGGGGGGGGGGGATGGAACGCATGTTCATTTATTTTGTGTTTGATAATTCTTATATTTACATTATGCCATGATAATGTTAGGAAAAGTTAAAATAATCGGTTGCTTGATGTTTCCGCTGCTAAAATTATATTGGAGTTCAGACTTGTTCATTATTATTATTATTTTAAAATTTAATATGTGTTACATATCCAACTGCATGAGCTGGTTGTAGTAGGAGGTAGTATCCTAATTATTGATTGCTTAAAATTTACTCTGATTTTCTTTATAAATTATGCGGGGTAAATTAGGGTGTTACAATTACACCACCATACGAAGGTAGAGCCATGATGAGCAGAGTTATGGGGTAGTGGAAAGCACACGTTTTTGAGGTGATAGTTGAAACAAAGGTTATGATGACCATGACGTCAATCCACTACGTGAAAAGCATTCGAGAAGATCAAAAAGACCCATATCTCCTAATTTCGTCGAAAGAGGCATTTTAGGGGGGCAATTTATTAACTGAGATTTTTGACAAGGGGAAAACCTCAACAAACGACAAAGCTAAGTGTACACAAAGTATTGATGACATGTACGCAGAAGGAGTCTTGGATTGAAGAAGATTTGAAACTTAGCATTTTTTTGGAAATGTTGTGGAAACAATTCGACCATATCTGGTTCGACGGCAGCACGTGCATCGAAGAAGTAGTTATTTGGGTGTGCAGATATCATGTTCAAATATACATAACTGCTTGTGGGTTCCATTCTGAAGGACATGTGAAGAGAATGCAAGAGCGGACTGCATGCAGGCTTTTACGTGGCAAAAACTGATGATAGGAACATTAGAAAAAATTATTTTTGTACTAATATAAATAGGAGTTCACTTGTAGAATTCGGTGTGTTCATTTCAATGCAAAAATTTCACTTAAAACCTGAAGTACTAGCGTCTAGAGAAAAGAGTCAAGGCTGACAGAATGTATGAACATTGAAACACCATCTTTTATTTTCAATACAAAGTCTTTAAATTTCATTTCATTTTATCTTGCCAAGTTACTTTCAATTCGTTCAATTACATTACTTTTTTACTTTCAGTTCTTGCTACTGTCTTCTCCTTTCCAACACTATTGAAATTTACATTTTTACACCCTTTTTATCACTATTTCGACCAAGTTAAAATTAGGCTTTCTCAATAGAAAACTATAAAACAAGGTTTTGGAACTATGTCCTAAAATTCACTAGTTGATTTTTCAAGTAACCTTTAACAAAGAGATTAGAGATTGCTTACCAATTTTCGATGTAAACACCTACACAAACCTATCTTTCCAATTCTCATAAGGGTCTGCATAGGATTCCAATAAATGTCTTCCTGGTAGAACTTACAGCATTATCCAACCAGTGTTGGTAAGAATCTTTATGCTAAAGAAGGAAAGGAACACCCAAATAGTGGGGGAGGGGGACACTCGGGTTACAAAACATTATATGGAAAATCATAAGAATGCTCCATACGTTGGAGTGATCTGGGAAGGGGCGATGTTAATAGTCACCAAAAAGTCTACCACAAAAGAGGTAAAAGGAATCAAAGCCCATAACTCGTAGATAACAGGCAAGTAAAAATAAAAATAGGAAGCATACGACTCGCTCGCAATGAGCATATTGGTTCTCTCCATATTTGAACAAGATTTTAGGATCACATCCTCTTCGCGCAATTTCTTAACTAACATGTAACCTCTATTTGAGACTCATGTAAAGTTTTGATAAAATAATTTATAACACGAAGAAAGAAAATTATTAATAGAAGAACTAACAAGTCTTGAATGAATAAAATACAAAGATTATAATTGAAACAAAATCTACTAAAGTACGAATATTATGCTCTTACTAGACACAAGTAAACAATTAATTTTAATCTCCATAGTTTTTTCTAATGGTTATTATAAAAATAAACAATTAATTATATCTCCATAGTTTTTTCAAAGGTTATTATATGTGTATTGAAGTTTAATTTGTTCACATATTTTAAAAGTGAACAAGGCCATTGTAACTATTAAAAAATAAGAGACATATAAATTAAAGTATGAGAAAGGTCACTAGTTTTACAGTATTATTATATAAATATAAAAGTATAAAATTATAAGTAAACTTAAAATTATTTTCAATTTTATTTTTAAAGATTCTTTGAGAGGTGATAGGATTGAAAATAAAATATGATATGCATAAATTGAAGGTCATGAATATTTATCTAAAATTAAAAGGGAAGAAGACAATCAAAATATTATTAGTTTTTCTAAAATTAAAAAGGAAGAAAACAATAAAATTATTATTATTTGTTGTCTTATTTCATTTTATTACAATCATACAAATGTATAAATCCACAACTATTAGGTTCTTGAAATAAAGTTTTAAAAAAATCAATTTGTTTGGGTAACAATATAATATCCAAATAACATATGACAACACATAAAATATTAGGTGTTTGTGTGTTCTCTTGAGTCTTTGCAAACTCATAAAGGTATTTATTTATCCCCTCTCGGGTCTAGCAATTCATGCGCTAGTATACATTTACAATAACTATTGTTTATGCATTTTCTTTTAAAAGGAGGCTGAAAATAAATTTTGTTTTTACAATCTAAATCGTCAAAACATTTGTTTTTATATGCTGCAATAAAAAATACACAATTATGTTATTAAAATTAGACAAAATACAAGGTATGAAATAAAAAAGAAAATTTGAAATGAATGAATAAAACTTACCTTCAATTTTCGTTCCAATACAAAATAGAAAGAATAATATAATCATAACATAAACAAACTTTATTATTTCTACCATATTTCTCCTCATTATTTTTAATAAATTATTTTGTAACTTTATAGTTTATAAATAAAAGTGACTACTCACCTTTTATTAATTTTTAATTGTTGGACCTTATGGAGTTGTAAACTAAATCTTAAAATTAAAATAATTATTATATAACTTTTCGATACATCATTATGTTGTGTTTGTCTCTTCATCATGTCTAAAAAAGATGTCACATAAAACTTGTCTATCATAAAAATATATTCTTCTTGTAATCAAATTGTCATTATTTTATATTATTTAACCTCGGATGCGAATGGGAGATTTCCTCAGTTATAGAGACGAAGTAACAAATAGCGTCATAAAAAACTGCCATCTTACCTATTGGTTCCGAATAACTGAGGGGAAAGGTGAAAAAGTCATTGGTTCGATCCCCAACAATAATTTTTTTTTTTTTTTCAAAACTATGTTGTGCGTGCCACATACCTCTCGGGTTTTGTTAATAACCAAGGAAGTACGCCCCAATTTACGTCAGATTTTGTTAATGACTGAGGGGTATAACCTATTTTTTTTTTAATTCCATTTTGACTGACCTGGATTATTTTTTATATAGAGCATGCAAATTATGTGACAAAATCAGATCATTTGTATTTTATATAGAACATAACACAGAATACCAAATTTACATTGTTTACAAAACCAAGTTTACAATGCTTACAATACTTATGATATTTGGGATACACAAAACCCCTACCAAGAGAACCGATAGACATTTGCACTTATATTGACAAAACCTCTATACAATGCTAGTGTATTGATGTAAATAAAGAAAAAACTAGTGTTTACTAGATTCGTGATAAGATAGGAAGACACTGACGTAACGTGATCAGATGTCATCTATATCTTCTTGTGGGAATGGTGTTTCATCGCTAAACGTGATAAGATAACATCAACAAAATTAAATTAACAAATATACATGTATATGGATAAAGTTAATACCATATTCCGTGAATTGATAATGCCATTGGAGAAAAAACGTATGTCTCATAATATAGTATCCACATTTAAAGTTATGAGGATGTCTTGGCGACTACAAATCATTTTCATATAGTTACTAATTAATACACACAAAGCACAAGTAATACATTAGAGAAAATAAAATAATGTTAAAAATCACAAGTAATACTTACACGTGGTTCGATGAACTTTCGCTTTTTACCCTGTATATTACGTTTCACAAAATTGTATCCCTCCATAGCTCTACATGTCAGTAAAAATCAAACATGACTAAAACTTTTGAAAATTATATCCTCTTAAAATTTTAGAACCCTTATGACTTAATACATATAATTTATAGGTATAAATAGTTAATTCAACCAATCACATAGCTATATGACCTAACCATAATGTTATATTGTGATAAGTCTGATTGAGAAATTTTGCATCATAGAATCGCGCCGCTCCAACTTTGGGTAGTGTCGCTAATTTCTTAGCATAATGTTTTAATATTTTCGTTATTGTTTTGTAGTGCTACTCTGTCCATTCTAAAACATAAGTGCCTAATGGCGTAATTCACATACTTGACCATTCTAAAACATAATACGACTATGGTACAAGCTATGGAAATTAGCCAAAAATAAAATAAAACTAAGAACATTATACAATATTCCTCATTGTACAAGAATGATAAAAATACACAGCGGAAATAAGCTTAACTAAGCTTCTCTTGAAACATCCAAGCATAGCTCCACTTGTAAATCAACCTGCAATCCGAACCTGAAATATAGAAACTATAGTGGGGTGAGATACATCAAATCTCAGTGAGTTCCCAATCTTATAGATCCTCTCGGCTGTACAAGGTTCTATCAATCCTAACTCAAGTCAAGGGGAAGGGAAATGACCTTGAGTTCACAATCTCAAAATCTCACAATCTCACCCTATATGGAAACATGACATGAGTTCATTAACTCACCACATCACTAATCGATAACCGGTACCAAGGTATCTCTTCTTCCCATCCGCTTCTACGTCTAGAAGACGACCCGAGTCATAGATCCTTGTAGTTACTTGGTATACAATTGGATTCGGGATCACCGGCCTGTTAACCGTGAACCGTCACTTCTCATGGCCTGTTAACCATCACAAGTCTCGTACCCATGCACGAGCTTCCAATTGTACTACACGTAGGGCATCAAACCTACCAAGTAATCCTGCCTGCACTTCAGAGGAGCTCGAGACTCATGAAGGCCTTTCAAGGGCAACTCAAAATAAAATGGTTACGATTACATAATCACACAACAAAATAATGTATTCGACAATGCCTAGGCCATAATGCCTCAAGGCCTTTCTTGTCTTTCAACCCACAAAGTTAACCTCATGTTCCATACTAGTGTTTCACTCTCTCCTAGACCAATCTCGTCACGGATGTACCTTCCTACATCAGGTGCCCGAGCCTTGCCATCTAGGTTATCTACTCCAGGCCAGAACTCGTCAATGAATGCACGAGCGTCGTCATCCAGAGTTTCTATCACAATTCTAATCACAACCTAGAATTATACCATTTTGTTTTGGGGTAAAGTTTCCTCACTCTTCCTAACTCATTTTTAAGCATGCATATTTCTCATTCATACTTAACAATAGTTAGATAGACATGGTATAACGCAAATATTACAAGTAAATACATATATCACACATCAAATAAAACATCACTTTTCACATAGTAATTCACGCACGTTTTAAGGCATACATGCCACCACTAACTCCTACCAAGCATCCTTGGTTAACTCATGGTCTCACACTACCATTCACTGCCTTATTGGATCATCCTTCCAAAGGCTTTGGACTCGTATCAATCGGATTCCCGATTCTTGAGTTTTGGTGAAATCAAAATCACATACATTACATTTCTATATTTTTCTTATCAATTCATAGCATATAACTATGTTTCTACCTTACTATCACACAGGGCATAAAATTAGCTTTCCAACGCTTTGAACGAGGACTAAAACGGACTTACGGTTCAAAAGATACGCCCGTTTCAATTTTCATTTTTCTGTCAATAGCAGTGGTAATCAATTACTCACTTTTGGGTAATCGATTACTTGCTCAAAAATAGCCCAGAAACGTCCATTTTCTCATGGGTAATCGATTACTAATATAGGGTAATCGATTACCACTGTCACAGAAGCTAAAAAACTCTGTTTTTCTCATATTTAACCCATTGGAACATCATCAAAACATCATAGGGAGTACTAGCAAGCATTATAAGTTCATTAAGCTCATAACCCGACTATTCTACGCAATTTATATCATATTTCATCCGTTGGATTTCATCGATTCACAAAATTCCACACTTTCTCAAAATCCAACCTAACTCTAAAACCTCAAGAGTTCTACAATTAAAGCCTCTATCTAGAACCCACCTGATAACCGAAGAGGAGTTTGAAGAAGATGATGATCCGTGAGCTTTCTTCTCCCTCTTTCTCTTTTTACTCTCTTCTTCTCTCCCACGTTTCCTCTTCTCTGCTTTTCTTCTTCTTTTCTAACTTCTTTCTTTTCATTCTCTTAACAAACATATATATATATAATACTATTATTATATAATATATTCCAATAGAGTAAGATATCTCCAATTGATATTTTATCGTCTCAATCCAATTGATCAATTATTAGAGTTACCAAAATTACTTTCTTGAATTAATAAATATTAATCCGCCTCTTTAATAAAATAATTGATCTCTTCAGAGTTCATTAGTTGCTCTATTGATCCCAATTGATAATACTTAAAGTAATTGTAGGATTCCATTAATCCAAATTACTAAAGATAGAGCACACAAAAGCTCATCTGATCTCATCTGATATCCAATTGAGCATTTAAATAATACGGGGTATTACACTCTCCCCCCTTAAATTGAAATTCGTCCCCGAATTTCCTTTGCTCAACAATAACCACAACTTGCATTATCGTCTTAGCTCCACACTCGACTTTACTTCCGTTAGAATTTCTGACATAATCCATAGTCCAACTGGACTTCACAGACCAAATTCTTAATTTCACGAATTATCAAACTTCACGTTCTTATTCATACTCTTATTCCAATATTGGGTTAACTTTCAACTTGCGTTTCCTCAATTCATCTGTTGTTTCATACAAAAGACTTGGTCGCAACTTACTTCGGAAAGAATGTACCATTCTACATTCCTCTACCGAGTCACAAACCAAACCGTAACACCTCATCACAAATTCAGGATAACAAACACCCATCAAATTTTCATGAGGTAATTCGGTGATTCCTTAACTCCATACAATTACCGACAACTATTCCTCCGTAAATCCTTCAACGTTCTAAACCACTCCACAATTAGTCAAATGACTTCTTTATCAGTCCCATCTGGTCTGATGCTGTACATGGTACTCCTTACATCCGATATTTCATTTCTTTCGTGTCACACCAAAAGGTAACACGCTTAGAAAAGACTCCTTATTTCCATACTTACAAGTAACAATCATTCTAATCCTCATTAGTCTGACTGAACTCTTTTATCTGTCACCTTCCACTGCGCAAATCCAAAATCTAACAGTGGAAAATCACGAATTCTCAAGCACTACCAAGTATCTAACATTCAGCGGAGAACACACTTATCCATTTGGGTTCTTACTAACCAACGACACAAGAAACTTACCGACGTCCTATAGTAGAACAATTTCCTTGCCAACACATAATATTATAACATCGGTCCCACATTATCCAGACGATAGAGATATCGTAGTTACGTTGCTATAACCATAACATATACACCTCCAAATCCATTTTAAACTCGAAACAACTCATCCAAAACGTAATTGTGAGTTTCCATACTACTCGCCCATTCACGTACAACACTCCACTTACACACACACCTTCGAAGTCCATAACACGTTTCTCAATTGAATCCACTTTTCTCATTTGTTCCATTTCATAAGCGATTCCAAGTCACATACTTAACCTCGGAACGTCAAATTCTTACTCGTACTTAGAAATATAAATTTCAAATTTCCTTCTCTGGGTAAAACACAACTGTACACACTGGCATTACTCTCACGGAGTCTAAACCTGATACCATGAACTCACGGAAAAATAACAATTACTAAATTCTAACCAACCGGTCATACCTGATTAACACCATAATTAAACACTGAAATATCCCTTACGAGGTCAACACTACGTGAGTATTCTCCACTTCGTCCTTAAGACTCTTAACAGTAATGATAATAATACTCTTAAGACTTTCTTACACTCAGCACAATTCACAAGATTACTTCCCCAAGGTCAACTCTCTTGTTGCCTGAACGAAGGGCCAACTACGCAACACCTTTTAGAAGTTCCGATTCCAAAGATACAAATTCGTCTTTCATTTACTTACCATCCCGCTATCCATTCATACAATACTCTACACTCGGACCCACATAAGGTAACAAAAATGTAGATTATGGTTCCTAAGGGATTTCACAACTTACACACATGCAAATTGATTACCCATCTGATCTAATCGGTTAACTTCTTAAAATTCAACGTAAAACAACTTCCATACACGTGTTAATCGGTTAACCCCATTGTGTTAATCGGTTAACACCGCTGCAGGAACTGAAAATACATAATTTCTCATAATTCAAAAAACATCCCTATTCAAAACCATCAATCCGGCTTGCTCTAACCCACAATATTATTCTCAACTCGTGGCTTTTTAACTTGTATAACATTCACTAGCCATGATCCACTCAAGGTAAAACTGACAAAATCAAAACATGCAGATGACACACTCCAACCAAGTAACAAGGCAAAATTCCAAATTCTGACGCGGTCATTCTACAAAACTTCAGTCGGTCAGCTCACTCTCTGTTCATACAAGGACACTAGCGGGAAGTCAATAATGACGACATTCTAGGGTCTTAACCACAACTCATACTTGATTCGTTTATAAGCAAAATCCAACATACAACCATCACGCGGTACTACGAAAATGATGGACATCTCATGTCAAGCATACAACCTTGTTCTCTCACTTGAATTCCTTGGTGAGAAATAATACTACAACGTTCTTAGTCTAACAAAAGGTAGATTCCGAATAGTCCGATTATTCACAAATATAGAAGTTTCTCTATACTTGAAAATAGATCGGGGTAATGCATCCTCTTGAAGAACCTTTCTATCACTTCGTACACACAACCGGGATTTCTTACCTTTCACTACCCATTACACATCCCACTTACACCAATTTACTTAATGGAAGATTCGCAACCGACAATTCTCATCAACTAGTTACAAAACCCTTCCGGTATAAATCATTTCATGATTTACACTTAGTCCGTAATAAATCCTGATTTTGCTTCTCATTGTTTTATCACAATCTTACTTCTAAGGATACCACATTCACTGCTCCACAAGGTACGTCCCTTCACACTTGTCTCAAGAATAAGAATCCATCACGTACATTGTGACTACGGTGCTACTACTACGCTTGTTCTTAATACCAAGGTGTAACTTTCTCATTCCACGTCATACTAATACAGTTCTCATGAGTGAACCATCTGTAATTACACTTCCTTAATTATAGGTTCATCAATACCTTAATAACTCTATAGCACACTCGTCCAAAAATACATTTCGTTGATACTGTTTCCACACCACGTTTACCTTGCTCTCCGTGGTAATCCTCTTAGATCCAATTATAAACTCATCTTACTAATATTCCCTTAGATCTAATATACTTACTCTGTTTCTTAATACAACTCATTTCTTACTCTTCTTTCGGCTCACACTTGTTTCACTTGAAGCATGTAGACACATCCTGGTGTTCCTTCACACACTTCTCTACTACTTTAAGTTCCCATAAAAGCCGAACATCCTTAACTCTCAACTTTTTAACCAGTCGGAAGATATTGTTCCGAACACATTCCTTAAGGTACTCTCATCCATTCAAGATACCTTAACGACCTTAGAAATTGAAGCACAAAAAACTATCTCACTTCC
Source organism: Lathyrus tuberosus (assembly GCA_022829125.1). NCBI lineage: Eukaryota > Viridiplantae > Streptophyta > Magnoliopsida > Fabales > Fabaceae > Lathyrus > Lathyrus tuberosus. The sequence continues at coordinate 16,640,564 of JALAZF010000012.1, read as the reverse complement.
GGACCCTACGCCACGCGTTCCACAAAACAACTTTTCTTTTTCCACAGAATGAGATTACTTGAAATCCTTATCCACACTAGTGGTCAATCCATCTCTACTTGCAATTTTTCGTATTCCTTGATACCTTAACCAATCGTCCGCTAAAGATCCTTAACCTTAAGACTCCATAACTTCCGAAGGATTGCTTGAGCAACACACCACTCCTTAATTCCATGCTACCCAAGCATAACTTCTACTAAACCTTCAACTGAGCTGACCAAAACTCCACACTACTAACTCTTGGCTTGAGCCTACCCTCATAGCACAAGTTCCAACAACACTTCGGAGTCCTCGCGGTCGCTCAACCATGATTCTACCTATCACATACATAGTATTAGGTTGATCAGGCCCAACACTACATAGTATGATATTAAGTTTCATGATGGCAAGACACACTTAAGAGGCAGGAATAGATTTACTTATGATGTTTCAAGGCTAGGTCGAGGACACGACCTGCTCTGATACCAACTGTAATGCCCTGTATAATATATACCTAGAATAATACAATACAAGCATTTTATTTGGTACTGACACCATCATAAGTGCCTAATGGCGTAATTCACATACTTGACCATTCTAAAACATAATACAACTATGGTACAAGCTATGGAAATTAGCCAAAAATAAAATAAAACTAAGAACATTATACAATATTCCTCATTGTACAAGAACGATAAAAATACACAGCGGAAATAAGCTTAACTAAGCTTCTCTTGAAACATCCAAGCATAGCTCCACTTGTAAATCAACCTGCAATCCGAACCTGAAATATAGCAACTATAGTGGGGTGAGATACATCAAATCTTAGTGAGTTCCCTATCTTATAGATCCTCTCGGCTGTACAAGGTTCTATCAATCCTAACTCAAGTCAAGGGGAAGGGAAATGACCTTGAGTTCACAATCTCAAAATCTCACAATCTCACACTATATGGAAACATGACATGAGTTCATTAACTCACCACATCACTAATCGATAACCGGTACCAAGGTATCTCTTCTTCCCGTCCGCTTCTACGTCTAGAAGGCGACCCGAGTCATAGATCCTTGTAGTTACTTGGTATACAATTGGATTCGGGATCACCGACCTGTTAACCGTGAACCGTCACTTCTCATGGCCTGTTAACCATCACAAGTCTCGTACCCATGCACGGGCTTCCAATTGTACTACACGTAGGGCATCAAACCTACCAAGTAATCCTGCCTGCACTTCAGAGGAGCTCGAGACTAATGAAGGCCTTTCAAGGGCAACTCAAAATAAAATGGTTACGATTACATGATCACACAACAAAATAATGTATTCGACAATGCCTAGGCCATAATGCCTCAAGGCCTTTCTTGTCTTTCAACCCACAAAGTTAACCTCATGTTCCATACTAGTGTTTCACTCTCTCCTAGACCAATCTCGTCACGTATGTACCTTCCTACATCAGGTGCCCGAGCCTTGCCATCTAGGTTATCTACTCCAGGCCAGAACTCGTCAATGAATGCACTAGCGTCGTCATCCGAAGTTTCTATCACAATTCTAATCACAACCTAGAATTATACCATTTTGTTTTGGGGTAAAGTTTCCTCATTCTTCCTAACTCATTTTTAAGCATTCATATTTCTCATTCATACTTAACAATAGTTAGATAGACATGGTATAACACAAATATTACAAGTAAACACATATATCACACATCACATAAAACATCGCTTTTCACATAGTAATTCACGCACATTTTAAGGCATACAAGCCACCACTAACTCCTACCAAGCATCCTTGGTTAACTCATGGTCTCACACTACCATTCACTGCCTTATTGGATCATCCTTCCAAAGGCTTTGGACTCGTATCAATCGGATTCCCGATTCTTGAGTTTTGGTAGAATCAAAATCACATACACTACATTTCTGAATTTTTCTTATCAATTCATAGCATATAACTATGTTTCTACCTTACTATCACATAGGGCATAAAATTAGCTTTCCAACGCTTCGAACGAGGACTAAAACGGACTTACGGTTCAAAAGATACGCCCGTTTCAATTTTCATTTTTCTGTCAATAGCAGTGGTAATCGATTACTCACTTTTGGGTAATCGATTACTTGCTCAAAAATAGCCCAGAAACGTCCATTTTCTCATGGGTAATCGATTACTAATATAGGGTAATCGATTACCACTGTCACAGAAGCTGAAAAACTCTGTTTTTCTCATATTTAACCCATTGGAACATCATCAAAACATCATAGGGAGTACTAGCAAGCATTATAAGTTCATTAAGCTCATAACCTGACTATTCTACGCAATTTATATCATATTTCATCCGTTGGATTTCATCGATTCACAAAATTCCACACTTTCTCAAAATCCAACCTAACTCTAAAACCTCAAGAGTTCTACAATTAAAGCCTCTATCTAGAACCCACCTGATAACCGAAGAGGAGTTTGAAGAAGATGATGATCCGTGAGCTTTCTTCTCCCTCTTTCTCTTTTTCCTCTCTTCTTCTCTCCCACGTTTCCTCTTCTCTGCTTTTCTTCTTCTTTTCTAACTTCTTTCTTTTCATTCTCTTAACAAACATATATATATATATATATATATATATATATATATATATATATATATATATATATATATATATATATAAATAATACTATTATTATATAATATATTCCAATAGGGTAAGATATCTCCAATTGATATTTTATCGTCTCAATCCAATTGATCAATTATTAGAGTTACCAAAATTACTTTCTTGAATTAATAAATATTAATCCGCCTTTTTAATAAAATAATTGATCTCTTCAGAGTTAATTAGTTGCTCTATTGATCCCAATTGATAATACTTAAAGTAATTATAGGATTCCATTAATCCAAATTACTAAAGATAGAGCACACAAAAGCTCATCTGATCTCATCTGATATCCAATTGAGCATTTAAATAATACGGGGTATTACAACGTGCATCGAAGAAGTAGTTATTTGGGTGTGCAGATATCATGTTCAAATATACATAACTGCTTGTGGGTTCCATTCTGAAGGACATGTGAAGAGAATGCAAGAGCGGACTGCATGCAGGCTTTTACGTGGCAAAAACTGATGATAGGAACATTAGAAAAAATTATTTTTGTACTAATATAAATAGGAGTTCACTTGTAGAATTCGGTGTGTTCATTTCAATGCAAAAATTTCACTTAAAACCTGAAGTACCAGCGTCTAGAGAAAAGAGTCATGGCTGACAGAATGTATGAACATTGAAACACCATCTTTTATTTTCAATGCAAAGTCTTTAAATTTCATTTCATTTTATCTTGCCAAGTTACTTTCAATTCGTTCAATTACATTGCTTTTTTACTTTCAGTTCTTTCTACTGTCTTCTCCTTTCCAACACTATTGAAATTTACATTTTTACACCCTTTTTATCACTATTTCGACCAAGTTAAAATTAGGCTTTCTCAATAGAAAACTATAAAACAAGGTTTTGGAACTATGTCCTAAAATTCACTAGTTGATTTTTCAAGTAACCTTTAACAAAGAGATTAGAGACTGCTTACCAATTTTCGATGTAAACACCTACGCAAACCTATCTTTCCAATTCTCATAAGGGTCTGCATAGGATTCCAATAAATGTCTTCCTGGTAGAACTTACAGCATTATCCAACCAGTGTTGGTAAGAATCTTTATGCTAAAGAAGGAAAGGAACACCCAAATAGTGGGGGAGGGGGACACTCGGGTAACAAAACATTATATGGAAAATCATAAGAATGCTCCATACGATGGAGTGATCTGGGAAGGGGCGATGTTAATAGTCACCAAAAAGTCTACCACAAAAGAGGTAAAAGGAATCTAAGCCCATAACTCGTGGATAACAGGCAAGTAAAAATAAAAATAGGAAGCATACGACTCGCTCGCAATGAGCATATTGGCTCTCTCCATATTTGAACAAGGTTTTAGGATCACATCCTCTTGGCGCAATTTCTTAACTAACATGTAACCTCTATTTGAGACTCATGTAAAGTTTTGATAAAACAGTTTATAACACGAAGAAAGAAAATTATTAATAGAAGAACTAACAAGTCTTGAATGAATAAAATACAAAGATTATAATTGAAACAAAATCTACTAAAGTACGAATATTATGCTCTTACTAGACACAAGTAAACAATTAATTTTAATCTCCATAGTTTTTTCTAATGGTTATTATAAAAATAAACAATTAATTATATCTCCATAGTTTTTTCAAAGGTTATTATATGTGTATTGAAGTTTAATTTGTTCACATATTTTAAAAGTGAACAAGGCCATTGTAACTATTAAAAAATAAGAGACATATAAATTAAAGTATGAGAAAGGTCACTAGTTTTACAGTATTATTATATAAATATAAAAGTATAAAATTATAAGTAAACTTAAAATTATTTTCAATTTAATTTTAAAGATTCTTTCAGAGGTGATAGGATTGAAAATAAAATATGATATGCATAAATTGAAGGTCATGAATATTTATCTAAAATTAAAAGGGAAGAAGACAATCAAAATATTATTAGTTTTTCTAAAATTAAAAAGGAAGAAGACAATAAAATTATTATTATTTGTTGTCTTATTTCATTTTATTACAATCACACAAATGTATAAATCCACAACTATTAGGTTCTTGAAATAAATTTTTAAAAAAATAAATTTGTTTGGGTAACAATATAATATCCAAATAACATATGACAACACATAAAATATTAGGTGTTTGTGTGTTCTCTTGAGTCTTTGCAAACTCATAAAGGTATTTATTTATCCCCTCTCGGGTCTAGCAATTCATGCGCTAGTATACATTTACAATAACTATTGTTTATGCATTTTCTTTTAAAAGGAGGCTGACAATAAATTTTGTTTTTACAATCTAAATCGTCAAAACTTTTGTTTTTATATGCTGCAATAAAAAATACACAATTATGTTATTAAAATTAGACAAAATACAAGGTATGAAATAAAAAAGAAAATTTGAAATGAATGAATAAAACTTACCTTCAATTTTCGTTCCAATACAAAATAGAAAGAATAATATAATCATAACATAAACAAACTTTATTATTTCTACCATATTTCTCCTCATTATTTTTAATAAATTATTTTGTAACTTTATAGTTTATAAATAAAAGTGACTACTCACCTTTTATTAATTTTTAATTGTTGGACCTTATGGAGGTGTAAACTAAATCTTAAAATTAAAATAATTATTATATAACTTTTCGATACATCATTATGTTGTGTTTGTCTCTTCATCATGTCTAAAAAAGATGTCACATAAAACTTGTCTATCATAAAAATATATTCTTCTTGTAATCAAATTGTCATTATTTTATATTATTTAACCTCGGATGCGAATGAGAGATTTCCTCAGTTATAGAGACGAAGTAACAAATAGCGTCATAAAAAACTGCCATCTTACCTATTGGTTCCGAATAACTGAGGGGAAAGGTGAAAAAGTCATTGGTTCGATCCCCAACAATAATTTTTTTTTTATTTTCAAAACTATGTTGTGCGCGCCACATACCTCTCGGGTTTTGTTAATAACCAAGGACGTACGCCCCAATTTACGTCAGATTTTGTTAATGACTGAGGGATATAACCTTTTTTTTTTTTAAATTCCATTTTGACTGACCTGGATTATTTTTTATATAGAGCATGCAAATTATGTGACAAAATCAGATCATTTGTATTTTATATAGAACATAACACAGAATACCAAATTTACATTGTTTACAAAACCAAATATACAATGCTTACAATACTTATAATGATATTTGGGATACACAAAACCTCTACCAAGAGAACCTATACACATTTGCACTTATATTGACAAAACCTCTATACAATGCTAGTTTATTGATGTAAATAAAGAAAAAACTAGTGTTTACTAGATTCGTGATAAGATAGGAAGACACTGACGTAACGTGATCGGATGTCATCTATATCTTCTTGTGGGAATGGTGTTTCATCGCTAAACGTGATAAGATAACATCAACAAAATTAAATTAACAAATATACATGTATATGGATAAAGTTAATACCATATTCCTTGAATTGATAATGCCATTGGAGAAAAAACGTATGTCTCATAATATAGTATCCATATTTAAAGTTGTGAGGATGTCTTGGCGACTACAAATCATTTTCATATAGTTACTAATTAATACACACAAAGCACAAGTAATACATTAGGGAAAATAAAATAATGTTAAAAAGCACAAGTAATACTTACACGTGGTTCGATGAACTTTCGCTTTTTACCCTGTATATTACGTTTCACAAAATTGTATCCCTCCATAGCTCTACATGTCAGTAAAAATCAAACATGAATAAAACTTTTCAAAATTGTATCCTCTTAAAATTTTAGAACCCTTATGACTTAATACATATAATTTATAGGTATAAATAGTTAATTCAACCAATCACATAGCTATATGACCTAACCATAATGTTATATTGTGATAAGTCTGATTGAGAAATTTTGCATCATAGAATCGCGCCGCTCCAACTTTGGGTAGTGTCGCTATTTTCTTAGCATAATGTTTTAATATTTTTATTATGGTTTTGTAGTGCTACTCTGTCCATTCTAAAACATAAGTGCCTAATGGCGTTATTCACATACTTGACCATTCTAAAACATAATACAACTATGGTACAAGCTATTGAAATTAGCCAAAAATAAAATAAAACTAAGAACATTATACAATATTCCTCATTGTACAAGAACGATAAAAATACACAACAGAAATAAGCTTAACTAAGCTTCTATTGAAACATCCAAGCATAGCTCTACTTGTAAATCAACCTGCAATCCGAACCGGAAATATAGCAACTATAGTGGGGTGAGATACATCAAATCTCAGTGAGTTCCCTTTCTTATAGATCCTCTCGGCTGTACAAGGTTCTATCAATCCTAACTCAAGTCAAGGGGAAGGGAAATGACCTTGAGTTCACAATCTCAAAATCTCACAATCTCACACTATATGGAAACATGACATAAGTTCATTAACTCACCACATCACTAATCGATAATCGGTACCAAGGTATTTCTTCTTCCCGTCCACTTCTACGTCTAGAAGGCGACCCGAGTCATAGATCCTTGTAGTTACTTAGTATATAATTGGATTCGAGATCACCGGCCTGTTAACCGCGAACCGTCACTTCTCATGGCCTGTTAACCATCACAAGTCTCGTACCCATGCACGGGCTTCCAATTGTACTACACGTAGGGCATCAAACCTACCAAGTAATCCTGCATGCACTTCAGAGGAGCTCGAGACTCATGTAGGCCTTTCAAGGGCAACTCAAAATAAAATGGTTACGATTACATGATCACACAACAAAATAATGTATTCGACAATGCCTAGGCCATAATGCCTCAAGGCCTTTCTTATCTTTCAACCCACAAAGTTAACCTCATGTTCCATACTAGTGTTTCACTCTCTCCTAGACCAATCTTGTCACGGATGTACCTTCCTACATCAGGTACCCGAGCCTTGCCATCTAGGTTATCTACTCCAGGCCAGAACTCGTCAATGAATGCACGAGCGTCGTCATCCAGAGTTTCTATCACAATTCTAATCACAACCTAGAATTATACCATTTTGTTTTGGGGTAAAGTTTCCTCACTCTTCCTAACTCATTTTTAAGCATGCATATTTCTCATTAATACTTAACAATAGTTAGATAGACATGGTATAACACAAATATTATAAGTAAACACATATATCACACATCACATAAAACATCACTTTTCACATAGTAATTCACGCACATTTTAAGGCATACAAGCCACCACTAACTCCTACCAAGCATCCTTGGTTAACTCATGGTCTCACACTACCATTCACTGCCTTATTGGATCATCCTTCCAAAGGCTTTGGACTTGTATCAATCGGATTCCCGATTCTTGAGTTTTGGTGGAATCAAAATCACATACACTACATTTCTATATTTTTCTTATCAATTCCTAGCATATAACTATGTTTCTACCTTACTATCACATAGGGCATAAAATTAGCTTTCCAACGCTTCGAACGAGGACTAAAACGGACTTACGGTTCAAAAGATACGCCCGTTTCAATTTTCATTTTTCTGTCAATAGCAGTGGTAATCGATTACTCACTTTTGGGTAATCGATTACTTGCTCAAAAATAGCCCAGAAACGTCCATTTTCTCATGGGTAATCGATTACTAATATAGGGTAATCGATTACCACTGTCACAGAAGCTGAAAAACTCTGTTTTTCTCATATTTAACCCATTGGAACATCATCAAAACATCATAGGGAGTACTAGCAAGCATTATAAGTTCATTAAGCTCATAACCTGACTATTCTACGCAATTTATATCATATTTCATCCGTTGGATTTCATCGATTCACAAAATTCCACACTTTCTCAAAATCCAACCTAACTCTAAAACCTCAAGAGTTCTACAATTAAAGCCTCTATCTAGAACCCACCTGATAACCGAAGAGGAGTTTGAAGAAGATGATGATCCGTGAGCTTTATTCTCCCTCTTTCTCTTTTTCCTCTCTTCTTCTCTTCCACGTTTCCTCTTCTCTGCTTTTCTTCTTCTTTTCTAACTTCTTTCTTTTCATTCTCTTAACAAACATATATATATATATAATACTATTATTATATAATATATTCCAATAGAGTAAGATATCTCCAATTGATATTTTATCGTCTCAATCCAATAGATCAATTATTAGAGTTACCAAAATTACTTTCTTGAATTAATAAATATTAATCCGCCTCTTTAATAAAATAATTGATCTCTTCAGAGTTCATTAGTTGCTCTATTGATACCAATTGATAATACTTAAAGTAATTATAGGATTCCATTAATCCAAATTACTAAAGATAGAGCACACAAAAGCTCATCTGATATCCAATTGAGCATTTAAATAATACGGGGTAATACAACGTGCATCGAAGAAGTAGTTATTTGGGTGTGCAGATATCATGTTCAAATATACATAACTGCTTGTGGGTTCCATTCTGAAGGACTTGTGAAGAGAATGCAAGAGCGGACTGCATGCAGGCTTTTACGTGGCAAAAACTGATGATAGGAACATTAGAAAAAATTATTTTTGTACTAATATAAATAGGAGTTCACTTGTAGAATTCGGTGTGTTCATTTCAATGCAAAAATTTCACTTAAAACCTGAAGTACCAGCGTCTAGAGAAAAGAGTCATGGCTGACAGAATGTATGAACATTGAAACACCATCTTTTATTTTCAATGCAAAGTCTTTAAATTTCATTTCATTTTATCTTGCCAAGTTACTTTCAATTCGTTCAATTACATTTCTTTTTTACTTTCAGTTCTTGCTACTGTCTTCTCCTTTCCAACACTATTTAAATTTACATTTTTACACCCTTTTTATCACTATTTCGACCAAGTTAAAATTAGGCTTTCTCAATAGAAAACTATAAAACAAGGTTTTGGAACTATGTCCTAAAATTCACTAGTTGATTTTTCAAGTAACCTTTAACAAAGAGATTACAGATTGCTTACCAATTTTCGATGTAAACACCTACACAAACCTATCTTTCCAATTCTTTTAAGGGTCTGCATAGGTTTCCAATAAATGTCTTCCTGGTAGAACTTACAGCATTATCCAACCAGTGTTGGTAAGAATCTTTATGCTAAAGAAGGAAAGGAACACCCAAATAGTGGGGGAGGGGGACACTCGGGTTACAAAACATTATATGGAAAATCATAAGAATGCTCCATACGTTGGAGTGATCTGGGAAGGGGAGATGTTAATAGTCACCAAAAAGTCTACCACAAAAGAGGTAAAAGGAATCAAAGCCCATAACTCGTGGATAACAAGCAAGTAAAAATAAAAATAGGAAGCATACGACACGCTCGCAATGAGCATATTGGCTCTCTCCATATTTGAACAAGATTTTAGGATCACATCCTCTTCGCGCAATTTCTTAACTAACATGTAACCTCTATTTGAGACTCATGTAAAGTTTTGATAAAACAATTTATAACACGAAGAAAGAAAATCATTAATAGAAGAACTAACAAGTCTTGAATGAATAAAATACAAAGATTATAATTGAAACAAAATCTACTAAAGTACGAATATTATGCTCTTACTAGACACAAGTAAACAATTAATTTTAATCTCCATAGTTTTTTCTAATGGTTATTATAAAAATAAACAATTAATTATATCTCCATAGTTTTTTCAAAGGTTATTATATGTGTATTGAAGTTTAATTTGTTCACATATTTTAAAAGTGAACAAGGCCATTGTAACTATTAAAAAATAAGAGACATATAAATTAAAGTATGAGAAAGGTCACTAGTTTTACAGTATTATTATATAAATATAAAAGTATAAAATTATAAGTAAACTTAAAATTATTTTCAATTTAATTTTAAAGATTCTTTCAGAGGTGATAGGATTGAAAATAAAATATGATATGCATAAATTGAAGGTCATGAATATTTATCTAAAATTAAAAGGGAAGAAGACAATCAAAATATTATTAGTTTTTCTAAAATTAAAAAGGAAGAAGACAATAAAATTATTATTATTTGTTGTCTTATTTCATTTTATTACAATCACACAAATGTATAAATCCACAACTATTAGGTTCTTGAAATAAATTTTTAAAAAAATAAATTTGTTTGGGTAACAATATAATATCCAAATAACATATGACAACACATAAAATATCAGGTGTTTGTGTGTTCTCTTGAGTCTTTGCAAACTCATAAAGGTATTTATTTATCCCCTCTCGGGTCTAGCAATTCATGCGCTAGTATACATTTACAATAACTATTGTTTATGCATTTTCTTTTAAAAGGAGGCTGACAATAAATTTTGTTTTTACAATCTAAATCGTCAAAACTTTTGTTTTTATATGCTGCAATAAAAAATACACAATTATGTTATTAAAATTAGACAAAATACAAGGTATGAAATAAAAAAGAAAATTTGAAATGAATGAATAAAACTTACCTTCAATTTTCGTTCCAATACAAAATAGAAAGAATAATATAATCATAACATAAACAAACTTTATTATTTCTACCATATTTCTCCTCATTATTTTTAATAAATTATTTTGTAACTTTATAGTTTATAAATAAAAGTGACTACTCACCTTTTATTAATTTTTAATTGTTGGACCTTATGGAGTTGTAAACTAAATCTTAAAATTAAAATAATTATTATATAACTTTTCTATACATCATTATGTTGTGTTTGTCTCTTCATCATGTCTAAAAAAGATGTCACATAAAACTTGTCTATCATAAAAATATATTCTTCTTGTAATCAAATTGTCATTATTTTATATTATTTAACCTCGGATGCGAATGAGAGATTTCCTCAGTTATAGAGACGAAGTAACAAATAGCGTCATAAAAAACTGCCATCTTACCTATTGGTTCCGAATAACTGAGGGGAAAGGTGAAAAAGTCATTGGTTCGATCCCCAACAATAATTTTTTTTTTATTTTCAAAACTATGTTGTGCGCGCCACATACCTCTCGGGTTTTGTTAATAACCAAGGACGTACGCCCCAATTTACGTCAGATTTTGTTAATGACTGAGGGATATAACCTTTTTTTTTTTAAATTCCATTTTGACTGACCTGGATTATTTTTTATATAGAGCATGCAAATTATGTGACAAATCAGATCATTTGTATTTTATATAGAACATAACACAGAATACCAAATTTACATTGTTTACAAAACCAAATATACAATGCTTACAATACTTATAATGATATTTGGGATACACAAAACCTCTACCAAGAGAACCTATACACATTTGCACTTATATTGACAAAACCTCTATACAATGCTAGTTTATTGATGTAAATAAAGAAAAAACTAGTGTTTACTAGATTCGTGATAAGATAGGAAGACACTGACGTAACGTGATCGGATGTCATCTATATCTTCTTGTGGGAATGGTGTTTCATCGCTAAACGTGATAAGATAACATCAACAAAATTAAATTAACAAATATACATGTATATGGATAAAGTTAATACCATATTCCTTGAATTGATAATGCCATTGGAGAAAAAACGTATGTCTCATAATATAGTATCCACATTTAAAATTGTGAGGATGTCTTGGCGACTACAAATCATTTTCATATAGTTACTAATTAATACACACAAAGCACAAGTAATACATTAGGGAAAATAAAATAATGTTAAAAAGCACAAGTAATACTTACACGTGGTTCGATGAACTTTCGCTTTTTACCCTGTATATTACGTTTCACAAAATTGTATCCCTCCATAGCTCTACATGTCAGTAAAAATCAAACATGAATAAAACTTTTCAAAATTGTATCCTCTTAAAATTTTAGAACCCTTATGACTTAATACATATAATTTATAGGTATAAATAGTTAATTCAACCAATCACATAGCTATATGACCTAACCATAATGTTATATTGTGATAAGTCTGATTGAGAAATTTTGCATCATAGAATCGCGCCGCTCCAACTTTGGGTAGTGTCGCTATTTTCTTAGCATAATGTTTTAATATTTTTATTATGGTTTTGTAGTGCTACTCTGTCCATTCTAAAACATAAGTGCCTAATGGCGTTATTCACATACTTGACCATTCTAAAACATAATACAACTATGGTACAAGCTATTGAAATTAGCCAAAAATAAAATAAAACTAAGAACATTATACAATATTCCTCATTGTACAAGAACGATAAAAATACACAACAGAAATAAGCTTAACTAAGCTTCTATTGAAACATCCAAGCATAGCTCTACTTGTAAATCAACCTGCAATCCGAACCGGAAATATAGCAACTATAGTGGGGTGAGATACATCAAATCTCAGTGAATTCCCTTTCTTATAGATCCTCTCGGCTGTACAAGGTTCTATCAATCCTAACTCAAGTCAAGGGGAAGGGAAATGACCTTGAGTTCACAATCTCAAAATCTCACAATCTCACACTATATGGAAACATGACATGAGTTCATTAACTCACCACATCACTAATCGATAATCGGTACCAAGGTATTTCTTCTTCCCGTCCGCTTCTACGTCTAGAAGGCGACCCGAGTCATAGATCCTTGTAGTTACTTGGTATATAATTGGATTCGAGATCACCGGCCTGTTAACCGCGAACCGTCACTTCTCATGGCCTGTTAACCATCACAAGTCTCGTACCCATGCACGGGCTTCCAATTGTACTACACGTAGGGCATCAAACCTACCAAGTAATCCTGCATGCACTTCAGAGGAGCTCGAGACTCATGTAGGCCTTTCAAGGGCAACTCAAAATAAAATGGTTACGATTACATGATCACACAACAAAATAATGTATTCGACAATGCCTAGGCCATAATGCCTCAAGGCCTTTCTTATCTTTCAACCCACAAAGTTAACCTCATGTTCCATACTAGTGTTTCACTCTCTCCTAGACCAATCTTGTCACGGATGTACCTTCCTACATCAGGTACCTGAGCCTTGCCATCTAGGTTATCTACTCCAGGCCAGAACTCGTCAATGAATGCACGAGCGTCGTCATCCAGAGTTTCTATCACAATTCTAATCACAACCTAGAATTATACCATTTTGTTTTGGGGTAAAGTTTCCTCACTCTTCCTAACTCATTTTTAAGCATGCATATTTCTCATTAATACTTAACAATAGTTAGATAGACATGGTATAACACAAATATTATAAGTAAACACATATATCACACATCACATAAAACATCACTTTTCACATAGTAATTCACGCACATTTTAAGGCATACAAGCCACCACTAACTCCTACCAAGCATCCTTGGTTAACTCATGGTCTCACACTACCATTCACTGCCTTATTGGATCATCCTTCCAAAGGCTTTGGACTCGTATCAATCGGATTCCCGATTCTTGAGTTTTGGTGGAATCAAAATCACATACACTACATTTCTATATTTTTCTTATCAATTCATAGCATATAACTATGTTTCTACCTTACTATCACATAGGGCATAAAATTAGCTTTCCAACGCTTCGAACGAGGACTAAAACGGACTTACGGTTCAAAAGATACGCCCGTTTCAATTTTCATTTTTCTGTCAATAGCAGTGGTAATCGATTACTCACTTTTGGGTAATCGATTACTTGCTCAAAAATAGCCCAGAAACGTCCATTTTCTCATGGGTAATCGATTACTAATATAGGGTAATCGATTACCACTGTCACAGAAGCTGAAAAACTCTGTTTTTCTCATATTTAACCCATTGGAACATCATCAAAACATCATAGGGAGTACTAGCAAGCATTATAAGTTCATTAAGCTCATAACCTGACTATTCTACGCAATTTATATCATATTTCATCCGTTGGATTTCATCGATTCACAAAATTCCACACTTTCTCAAAATCCAACCTAACTCTAAAACCTCAAGAGTTCTACAATTAAAGCCTCTATCTAGAACCCACCTGATAACCGAAGAGGAGTTTGAAGAAGATGATGATCCGTGAGCTTTATTCTCCCTCTTTCTCTTTTTCCTCTCTTCTTCTCTTCCACGTTTCCTCTTCTCTGCTTTTCTTCTTCTTTTCTAACTTCTTTCTTTTCATTCTCTTAACAAACATATATATATATATAATACTATTATTATATAATATATTCCAATAGAGTAAGATATCTCCAATTGATATTTTATCGTCTCAATCCAATAGATCAATTATTAGAGTTACCAAAATTACTTTCTTGAATTAATAAATATTAATCCGCCTCTTTAATAAAATAATTGATCTCTTCAGAGTTCATTAGTTGCTCTATTGATACCAATTGATAATACTTAAAGTAATTATAGGATTCCATTAATCCAAATTACTAAAGATAGAGCACACAAAAGCTCATCTGATATCCAATTGAGCATTTAAATAATACGGGGTAATACAACGTGCATCGAAGAAGTAGTTATTTGGGTGTGCAGATATCATGTTCAAATATACATAACTGCTTGTGGGTTCCATTCTGAAGGACTTGTGAAGAGAATGCAAGAGCGGACTGCATGCAGGCTTTTACGTGGCAAAAACTGATGATAGGAACATTAGAAAAAATTATTTTTGTACTAATATAAATAGGAGTTCACTTGTAGAATTCGGTGTGTTCATTTCAATGCAAAAATTTCACTTAAAACCTGAAGTACCAGCGTCTAGAGAAAAGAGTCATGGCTGACAGAATGTATGAACATTGAAACACCATCTTTTATTTTCAATGCAAAGTCTTTAAATTTCATTTCATTTTATCTTGCCAAGTTACTTTCAATTCGTTCAATTACATTTCTTTTTTACTTTCAGTTCTTGCTACTGTCTTCTCCTTTCCAACACTATTTAAATTTACATTTTTACACCCTTTTTATCACTATTTCGACCAAGTTAAAATTAGGCTTTCTCAATAGAAAACTATAAAACAAGGTTTTGGAACTATGTCCTAAAATTCACTAGTTGATTTTTCAAGTAACCTTTAACAAAGAGATTACAGATTGCTTACCAATTTTCGATGTAAACACCTACACAAACCTATCTTTCCAATTCTTTTAAGGGTCTGCATAGGTTTCCAATAAATGTCTTCCTGGTAGAACTTACAGCATTATCCAACCAGTGTTGGTAAGAATCTTTATGCTAAAGAAGGAAAGGAACACCCAAATAGTGGGGGAGGGGGACACTCGGGTTACAAAACATTATATGGAAAATCATAAGAATGCTCCATACGTTGGAGTGATCTGGGAAGGGGAGATGTTAATAGTCACCAAAAAGTCTACCACAAAAGAGGTAAAAGGAATCAAAGCCCATAACTCGTGGATAACAAGCAAGTAAAAATAAAAATAGGAAGCATACGACACGCTCGCAATGAGCATATTGGCTCTCTCCATATTTGAACAAGATTTTAGGATCACATCCTCTTCGCGCAATTTCTTAACTAACATGTAACCTCTATTTGAGACTCATGTAAAGTTTTGATAAAACAATTTATAACACGAAGAAAGAAAATCATTAATAGAAGAACTAACAAGTCTTGAATGAATAAAATACAAAGATTATAATTGAAACAAAATCTACTAAAGTACGAATATTATGCTCTTACTAGACACAAGTAAACAATTAATTTTAATCTCCATAGTTTTTTCTAATGGTTATTATAAAAATAAACAATTAATTATATCTCCATAGTTTTTTCAAAGGTTATTATATGTGTATTGAAGTTTAATTTGTTCACATATTTTAAAAGTGAACAAGGCCATTGTAACTATTAAAAAATAAGAGACATATAAATTAAAGTATGAGAAAGGTCACTAGTTTTACAGTATTATTATATAAATATAAAAGTATAAAATTATAAGTAAACTTAAAATTATTTTCAATTTAATTTTAAAGATTCTTTCAGAGGTGATAGGATTGAAAATAAAATATGATATGCATAAATTGAAGGTCATGAATATTTATCTAAAATTAAAAGGGAAGAAGACAATCAAAATATTATTAGTTTTTCTAAAATTAAAAAGGAAGAAGACAATAAAATTATTATTATTTGTTGTCTTATTTCATTTTATTACAATCATACAAATGTATAAATCCACAACTATTAGGTTCTTGAAATAAAGTTTTAAAAAAATCAATTTGTTTGGGTAACAATATAATATCCAAATAACATATGACAACACATAAAATATTAGGTGTTTGTGTGTTCTCTTGAGTCTTTGCAAACTCATAAAGGTATTTATTTATCCCCTCTTGGGTCTAGCAATTCATGCGCTAGTATACATTTACAATAACTATTGTTTATGCATATTCTTTTAAAAGGAGGCTGACAATAAATTTTGTTTTTACAATCTAAATCGTCAAAACATTTGTTTTTATATGCTGCAATAAAAAATACACAATTATGTTATTAAAATTAGACAAAATACAAGGTATGAAATAAAAAAGAAAATTTGAAATGAATGAATAAAACTTACCTTCAATTTTCGTTCCAATACAAAATAGAAAGTGACTACTCACCTTTTATTAATTTTTAATTGTTGGACCTTATGGAGTTGTAAACTAAATCTTAAAATTAAAATAATTATTATATAACTTTTCGATACATCATTATGTTGTGTTTGTCTCTTCATCATGCCTAAAAAAGATGTCACATAAAACTTGTCTATCATAAAAATATATTCTTCTTGTAATCAAATTGTCATTATTTTATATTATTTAACCTCGGATGCGAATGGGAGATTTCCTCAGTTATAGAGACGAAGTAACAAATAGCGTCATAAAAAACTGCCATCTTACCTATTGGTTCCGAATAACTGAGGGGAAAGGTGAAAAAGTCATTGGTTCAATCCCCAACAATAAATTTTTTTTTATTTTCAAAACTATGTTGTGCGCGCCACATACCTCTCGGGTTTTGTTAATAACCAAGGAAGTACGCCCCAATTTACGTCAGATTTTGTTAATGACTGAGGGGTATAACCTGTTTTTTTTTAAATTCCATTTTGACTGACCTGGATTATTTTTTATATAGAGCATGCAAATTATGTGACTAAATCAGATCATTTGTATTTTATATAGAACATAACACAGAATACCAAATTTACATTGTTTACAAAACCAAATATACAATGCTTACAATACTTATAATGATATTTGGGATACACAAAACCTTTACCAAGAGAACCTATACACATTTGCACTTATATTGACAAAACCTCTATACAATGCTAGTTTATTGATGTAAATAAATAAAAAACTAGTGTTTACTAGATTTGTGATAAGATAGGAAGACACTGACGTAACGTGATCGGATGTCATCTATATCTTCTTGTGGGAATGGTGTTTCATCGCTAAACGTGATAAGATAACATCAACAAAATTAAATTAACAAATATACATGTATATGGATAAAGTTAATACCATATTCCTTGAATTGATAATGCCATTGGAGAAAAAACGTATGTCTCATAATATAGTATCCACATTTAAAGTTGTGAGGATGTCTTGGCGACTACAAATCATTTTCATATAGTTACTAATTAATACACACAAAGCACAAGTAATACATTAGAGAAAATAAAATAATGTTAAAAAGCACAAGTAATACTTACACGTGGTTCGATGAACTTTCGCTTTTTACCCTGTATATTACGTTTCACAAAATTGTATCCCTCCATAGCTCTACATGTCAGTAAAAATCAAACATGAATAAAACTTTTCAAAATTGTATCCTCTTAAAATTTTAGAACCCTTATGACTTAATACATATAATTTATAGGTATAAATAGTTAATTCAACCAATCACATAGCTATATGACCTAACCATAATGTTATATTGTGATAAGTCTGATTGAGAAATTTTACATCATAGAATCGCGCCGCTCCAACTTTGGGTAGTGTCGCTAATTTCTTAGCATAATGTTTTAATATTTTCGTTATGGTTTTGTAGTGTTACTCTGTCCATTTCAATTTTTATAGTGCCGCTATAAGGTGTAGGCACGCCGCTATTGAATGTATTTTCCCATTCTCCTATATTTTCCTCTTGTTCTTTATGTACTAATCCTCTCCCTGCTTCGTTATTGTAAATTTCACAGTAAAATGCTATAAAATTGTATGTTTATGATGATTTTGATTTGGTTTGATCTTTTCCACGTGTCTTTGAAATCTTAATTAAAAACTATAAAAACATAAATGCATTAATAGCAACTTTTAGTCATATCCCCTTTGGTTATATCCCTTTCATCACTACCCCATTGTATTATTAGTATATATCCCTTTTTAACAACTTTTAGTCATATCCCCTTTGGTTATAAACCAAATTATATGATTATGGGTCTAAAAGTACTTGTAATGTAACGCCCTGTATAATATTTATCTAGAATAATACCATACAAGTGTTTTTATTTGGTACTGACACATCAAAAGTGCCTAATGGCATAATTCACATACTTGTCCATTTCTAAAGCATAAATACAACATATGGCACAAGACATGGAAACTAGCCAAAAATAAAAATCTAAGAATAATATACAATATCCTCAATTGTATACAAACAAATAATACACAGCGGAAAAATACGAAAGCTAAGCTTCTCTTGAAACATCCACGCATATCTCCACTTGTAAATCAAACTTGCAAACCACACCAGAAATATAGCAACTATAGTGGGGTGAGATACATCAAATCTCAGTGAGTTCCATATCTTATAGGTCCTCTCGGCTTTTCAGGGTTCTAACCAATCCTAACTCAAGTCAAGGGGAAGGGAAATGACCTTGAGTTCACAATCTCACAATCTCACACTATATGGAAACATGCTCATGAGTTCAACAACTCAAACATTATTATCACTAATCGGTAACCCAAACCAAGGCATCTTTCCCCGGCCAACCCTACAAGAGAGTTCAACACGGGTCACGGATCCTTGAAAGCGTAGACATCCATTCCCGGCCAGTCCTTCCAAAGGATTTTGGACACGTGTCCCGGAAGCTAACATAGATAACTTTCCCCCGCCAGCCCTACAAAGGTTATGGACACGGGTCACGATTACCTACACATGGTACTTTCCCCGGCCAGCCTACACAAGAGGTTATGGACACTGGTCATTAATACCACCACTAAGTAACTTTCCCCGGCCAGCCTACACAAGAGGTTATGGACACGGGTCACAGTCACTTACTTAATAAACACTTTCCCCGGCCAGCCCTACAAGGGTTATGGACACGGGTCACGGATATTTATTAAGGGATCAAAACGGTTCCGATTACGTGATCTCACACAAAAACGTGATTGTATTCGACAATGACAAGGCCACATTAGCCTTAAGGCCTCCCTTGCCTTTTCACAAAACCGCAAAGGTTTACACACATGTTCCATACTAGTGTTTCACTCTTTTCTATATCATTCGGTAACGGACACACGCCTCTGCCTTTTCTACATGAGCGTTGTCATCTAGGTTATCTACTCTAGACCATTATTCGTCAAGGATGCACACATCCATATATCGAATGCACAAGCATCGCCATCTAGAGTTTCTATCACTTCCTAGCCATTACTAGGTTCCACTAACAAGTTGTTATGGGGTAAAGTTTCCTCACTTTACCTAATTCATTTTAACATGCATATTCTCTCATTCATACTTAACAACAATATTAGACAAGCATATTACAATATCAATCATAAAACACACATGATAGCATAACATGTCAAACATAACCACATAGTAGTTCACACACACTTTAAGGCATACAAGCCACTACTATCCTCTACCAAGCACTCTTGGTTAAATCATGGTCTCACACATCATTTAATAGCACATTGGATTCTCTTTCCAAGGCTTCAAGTCCCATATCATTCGGGCTTTCGATTCATGAATTTCCGGTGGAAACATAAACCACACTTTTCACATTCATCACAATATTTAACTCTACCATATCAATCCATGACATATAAATATGTTTTTTACTTCACCATCAATTAGAGCATTTAAATAGCTTCCCAACGCTTCAAACGAGGACCAAAACGGACTTACGAATCAAAAGATACGCCCTTTTTAATTTTCATTTTTCTGCCAACAGCAGTGGTAACCGGTTAGCACATATGCTGTAACCGGTTACTGGCTAGAAAATAGCCCAGAAACGTCATTTTTCAAAGGGTAACCGGTTAGCACATATGTTGTAACCGGTTACCGCGTAACAGAACCCAAAAATCATGTTTTTTCTTCATTCTAAACCATTCTAACTCATACCTAAACATGTTGGGACATCAAAACAAGTATGGTAGGTTCAATCCCCACATAACCCGACTATACTACGCATTTTATATCACATTGCATCCGTTAGATTTCATTGATTAATCCGTTTAATCATTTTCTCTCAAATCTAACCTAAGTTCTAAACTTATAGTTCTAGAACTTAAAGTGTCTAACTAGAACCCACCTGATAATCAAAGTGAAGTTTGAAGAAGATGATGATGATCCATGGCTTCTTCTTCTTCCTTGAGGTTTTCCTCTCTTTCCTTCTTCTCTTCTCTTCCTTTCTCTTTTCTTCTTCTTTACTATCTTTTCTTTTTCTTTTCTTAACAAATATATATATAAACTTATTATATAATATACTCCAACAAGGTAAAATATCTCCAATTGATATTTTGTCGTCTTAACCCAATTGATCAATTATTAGAGTTATCTTAAAATCCTTTCTCGAGTTCAAATAATTGATCTCTTCAGAGTTCATCAGTTGCTCTATTGATCCCAATTGATAATACTTAAAGTACTTAGAGGATTCCATTAATCCAATTATCCAAAGATGGAGCACATAGATACTCATCTGATCTCATCTAATATCCAATTGAGCATTTAAATAATACGGGGTATTACACTCTCCCCCCTTAAATTGAAATTCATCCCCGAATTTCCTCTATTCGACAATGACCACAGCTTGTATCATTGTCTTAGATCCACATTTAATCTTTATTTTCGCTTAAATTTCTGACGTACTCAAATTCCAACTTGACTTCACAAACCAAAATCCGTATTTTCACAAATTATCAAACTTAACGTCCTTATTCATACTCTCGCTCCTATATTGTGTTAACTTATAACTTTGCTTTTCCCATCATTCATCTGTTGTTCCATACAAAAGACTTGGTTACATCTTACTTTCGGTAAGAATGTACCATTCCATATTCCTCTACTGAGTCACAACAAAACCGTAACACTTTATCTTGGTTTAGGATCACAAACACTCATCAAATCTTCGCGATGTAATTCAGTGATTTTAACTTCATACAATTACCGACAACTATCCCTTAATGAATCCTTTAACGTTCGAACCACTTCATAACTAGTCAACGACTTCTTTACCAGTTCCCTCTGGTCTGATGCTGTACACGGTACTCATTAAATCTGATATTTCCTTTCTTTCGTGTCACACCAAAAGTAACACGCTTAGAACAAGATCTCCTTATTTCCATACTTACAAGTAACAATCATTCTAATCATTATTAGTCTGACTGAACTCTTTCATATGTCACATTCCACTGCGCAACTCCAATTCTAACAATGGGATAACACCAATTCTTAAGCATTACCAATTAGATAACAGTCCACGGAGAAACACACTTATCCACTGGGATCCTTACTAATCAACGGTACAAGAAACTTGTTGACGTCTTATAGTAGAACAATTTCCTCGCCAACACACAATATCTTAACATCCGTCCAACACTCTCTAGACGAGAAAGTACAGGAGTTACACTGCTGCAACCATAACTTATACAATTCTAATTCCATTTTAAACTCGAACCAATATATCCAAAATAACTTAACAACTTTCGTTTCTAATTACCACATTCCAAATTGATTTTTTCTTACGGTTTCCGACTTACTCAAGGTTCCTTGTTGACACGAGATCTCAACTCAAAATGACATAACACCAACACAGAACTTCAATCATGTGCGAGTCACCACTTATCAAAACTTAAACCTTTCAAAGTAGAATTGAGAATTTCCATACTACTCACCAATCCACATACAACACTTTATACGTACACACACCCTCAAAGGACATGCCACGCTTCTCAATTGAATCAACTTCTCTCATTCGTTCTGTTTCATAAACAATTCCAAGTTATATGCTTAACTTTGGAACGTCCAATTCTTACTGGTACTTGGAAATATAACTTTCAAATTCCTACTTCTGATTAAAGTACAACTGTACACATCTAGTACCACCTTCAAAGACTCCAAAACCAAAACCGTGAACTCACGGAAGATAACAATTACTAACTCTGACCAACCGTTCATACCTTACTAACACCAAAATTTCACACCGAAATATTCTTTACAAGATCAAAGCTTCGTGAGTATTTTCCAACTCCATCCTTAAGATTCTCAACGATAATACACTGAAGACTTCTCATACTCAACACAATTCACAAGATTACTTCTTCGAAGTCAAATTCCCTTGTCATCTAAACTAATGATCAACTAAGTAATACCCTTCCACAAGTTCCGATTTCAAAACATAAATCCTTCTTTCATTTATTTGCAATCCCGATCTCCATTCACACAATACTCTCCAATCGGAGCAACATAAGGTAACAAAACACAGATGATGGTTCCTTAAGGGATTTCACAATTTACACACATGTTAATCGATTACCCGTCTGAGGTCAATCGGTTAACTCCTCAAAATCCAACGTAAAACACCTTCCATGCACGTGTTAATCGGCTAACCACACTGTGTTAATAGGTTAACACTGCTGCAGAAACTGAAAACCAATTCCTTTTAGTTCAAAAGCCCTCCCTACTCAAAATCATCAATCCGGTTTGTTCTAACCTGAAATATCATTCTCAACTCGTGGCTTCTTAACTTATATTACATTCACTAACCATGATCCATTCAAGGTAATACAGAACAAAGTTAAAACATTCAGACGACACACTCCAACAAGTGACAAGGCAAAAGTCCAAATTCTAACGCGGTCACACTACAAAACTTCAACAGGATAGTTCATTTCTGCTCAAACAACTACACTAGTGGAAAGTCAATAATGACGACATTATAGGGTTTCAACCACCACTCATACTTGATTCGTCCATAAGCAAAACCCAACACACAACCAACATACGATACTATAGAAATGATGGACATGTCGTGTCAAGCATACAACCTTGTCCTCTCACTTGAACTCCTTGGTGAGAACTAAAACAACTACGTTCTTAGCCCAACAAAAGGTAGATTCCGAATATTCTGATTGTTCATAATTACTGAAGTCTTCCTATACTTGAAAATAAATCGGGGTAATGCATCCTCTTGAAGAACCTTTCCATCACTTCGTACACATTAACCAGGATTTCCTTACTTTCCACTATCCATTGTACACCACACTTACACTTAAGTCACTTAATGAAATACTCGCATCTGACAATTCTCATCAACCATTTACAAAACCCTTCCGGTATAAATCGTTCCATGGTTTACACTTAGTCCGTAATAAGTCCTGATTTGCTTCTCGTTGTTTACCGCAATCTTGCTTAAAAAAACAATATTCATTGTTCCACAAAGTACGTTCCTTCACACTTGTCTCAAGAATAAGAATCCAACACGTACACTCGTGACCACGGTGCTACTACTACGTTTGTTCTTAATTCCAATGTGTAACTTTCTCATAACATACCGTTTTCCACACTACGTTTAACTTGCCCTCCACGGTAATCCTCTTAGGTCTAAATATAAAACCATCTTACTTAAATTTCCTTGAATCCAAGATACTTACTTTGTTTCTTAATACAACTTCTTTCGGTTCGTAACACTACACTTTCCGTTACTAAATGAAGCTCATTCTTTCTCCAACACAATACCTTATATTGTTTCCGTGGGTAATCTAACATTTCCAAAAATTCAAATTGGTCTCTCACCAAATACAGAAATCCTGATGTATCATCTCGAACTTAATCTCTCCACATAACTGAATATACGCAATTCATCCCCCACTCTTCGTCCGATACATACTTATTTCACTTGAAGCATGTAAACACATCCTTGTGTTCCTTCTCACACTGCTCTACTACTTTAGGTTCCCATAAAAAATCGAACATTCTTAACTCTTTACTTTTAACTAGTCGGAAGATATTATTCTGAACATAATCTTTAAGGTACTCTCGTCCATTCAAGATACCATAGCGACCTTAGAAACTGAAGCACCATTACTTATCTCACTTCTGGACCTTACGCCACGCGTTCCACAAAACAACTTTTATTTTCCACGGAATGAGATTACTTGAAATCCTCGTTCATACTAGTGGTCAATCCAGCTCTACTAGTGATTTTACACATTCCTTGATACCTTGACCAATCGCTCGATAGAGATTCTTAACTTTCAGACTCCATCCTTTCCAAAAGGATTGTTTAAACAACACACCACTCTTTAATTCCATGCTACCCAAAATACAACTTCTACTAAGACTTCAACTGAGCTGACCAAAACTCCTCACTACTAACTCTTGGCTTGAGCCTACCCTCACAGCACAAGTTCCGACAACATACATAGTATTAGGTTGATCAGGCCCAACACTACATAGTATGATATTAAGAGTCATGCTGGCAAGACGTACTTAAGAGGCAGGAATAGATTTACTTATGATGTTTCAAGGCTAGGTCGAGGACACGACCTGCTTTGATACCAACTGTAACGCCCTGTATAATATTTATCTAGAATAATACCATACAAGTGTTTTTATTTGGTACTGACATTTCAAAAGTGCCATACTTGTCCATTTCTAAAGCATAAATACAACATATGGCACAAGACATGGAAACTAGCCAAAAATAAAAATCTAAGAATAATATACAATATCCTCAATTGTATACAAACAAATAATACACAGCGAAAAAATACG
This sequence comes from Lathyrus tuberosus, assembly GCA_022829125.1. Taxonomy (NCBI): domain Eukaryota; kingdom Viridiplantae; phylum Streptophyta; class Magnoliopsida; order Fabales; family Fabaceae; genus Lathyrus; species Lathyrus tuberosus. The sequence continues at coordinate 16,615,119 of JALAZF010000012.1, read as the reverse complement.
AAAGCTAAGCTTCTCTTGAAACATCCACGCATAGCTCCACTTGTAAATCAAACTTGCAAACCACACCTGAAATATAGCAACTATAGTGGGGTGAGATACGTCAAATCTCAGTGAGTTCCCTATCTTATAGGTCCTCTCGACTTTACAGGGTTCTAACCAATCCTAACTCAAGTCAAGGGGAAGGGAAATGACCTTGAGTTCACAATCTCACAATCTCACACTATATGGAAACATGCTCATGAGTTCAACAACTCAAACATTATTATCACTAATCGGTAACCCAAACCAAGGCATCATTCCCCGACCAACCCTACAAGAGAGTTCAACAGAGGTCACGGATCCTTGAAAGCGTAGACATCCATTCCCAGCCAGTCCTTCCAAAGGATTATGGACACGGGTCCCAGAAGCTAACATAGATAACTTTCCCCGGCCAGCCCTACAAGGGTTACGGACACGGGTCACGGTTACCTACACATGGTACTTTCCCCGGCCAGCCTACGCAAGAGGTTATGGAGACGGGTCACTAATACCACCACTAAGTAACTTTCCCCGGCCAGCTTACACAAGAGGTTATGGACACGGGTCACTGTCACTTACTTAATAAACACTTTCCCTGGCCAGCCCTACAAGGGTTATGGACACGGGTCACGGATATTTATTAAGGGATCAAAACGGTTCCGATTACGTTATCTCACACAAAAACGTGATTGTATTCGACAATCACAAGGCCACACTAGCCTTAAGGCCTCTCTTGCCTTTTCACAAAACCACAAAGGTTTACACACATATTCCATACTAGTGTTTCACTCTTTTCTATATCATTCGGTAACGGACACACACCTTGGCCTTTTCTACACGAGCGTTCTCATCTAGGTTATCTACTCTAGACCATTATTCGTCAAGGATGCACATCTATACATCGAATGCACGAGCATCGCCATCTAGAGTTTCTATCACTTCCTAGCCATTACTAGGTTCCACTAACAAGTTGTTATGGTGTAAATTTTCCTCACTCTACCTAATTCATTTTAACATGCATATTCTCTCATTCATACTTAACAACAATATTAGACAAGCATATTACAATATCAATCATAAAACACACATGATAGCATAACATGTCAAACATAACCACATAGTAGTTCACACACACTTTAAGGCATACAAGCCACTACTATCCTCTACCAAGCACTCTTGGTTAAATCATGGTCTCACACATCATTTAATAGCACATTGGATTCTCTTTCCAAGGCTTCAAGTCCCATATCAATCGGGCTTTCGATTCATGAATTTCCGGTGGAAACATAAACCACACTTTTCACATTCATCACAATATTTAACTCTACCATATCAATCCATGACATATAAATATGTTTTTTACTTCACTGTCAATTAGAGCATTTAAATAGCTTCCCAACGCTTCGAACGGGGACCAAAACAGACTTACGGTTCAAAAGATACGCCCTTTTTAATTTTCATTTTTCTGCCAACAGCAGTGGTAACCGGTTAGCACATATGCTGTAACCGGTTACTGGCTAGAAAACAGCCCAGAAACATCATTTTTCAAAGGGTAACCGGTTAGCACATATGCTGTAACCAGTTACCGCGTAACAGAACCCAAAAATCGTGTTTTTTCTTCATTCTAAACCATTCTAACTCATACTTAAACATGTTGGGACATCAAAACAAGTATGGTAGGTTCAATCCCCACATAACCCGACTATACTACGCATTTTATATCACATTGCATCCGTTAGATTTCATTGATTAATCCGTTTAATCATTTTCTCTCAAATCTAACCTAAGTTCTAAACTTATAGTTCTAGAACTTAAAGTGTCTAACTAGAACCCACCTGATAATCGAAGAGGAGTTTGAAGAAGATGATGATGATCCATGGCTTCTTCTTCTTCCTTGAGCTTTTCCTCTCTTTCCTTCTTCTCTTCTCTTCCTTTCTCTTTTCTTCTTCTTTACTATCTTTTCTTTTTCTTTTCTTAACAAATATATATATATATATATATATATATATATATATATATATATATATATATACTCCAACAGGATAAAATATCTCCAATTGATATTTTGTCGTCTCAACCCAAATGATCAATTATTAAAGTTATCTTAAAATCCTTTCTCGAGTTCAAATAATTGATCTCTTCAGAGTTCATCAGTTGCTCTATTGATCCCAATTGATAATACTTAAAGTACTTAGAGGATTCTATTAATCCAATTGTCCAAACATGGAGCACATAGATACTTATCTGATCTCATCTAATATCCAATTGATCATTTAAATAATATGGGGTATTACATGTAATTACTTTTATCTCCTTGAAATTAGATAGTCACGAAAAAATCATAATCAAAGCAAACCTTTTAAGCTTGTGGTTTCTCATGGAATAGAAAATGTTTTAAGCTTGGGGTGGTGATCTTAAAAGAAAATGCCAAATGAATAGACATAGAATAAAAATTTGTTAAAAGTGGTGCTCATTGGGGAAAAATAATGATTAAATAAAAGTAAAAAACGACAAATATGATCCTGTATAAATGTCTATAATAACTTAGAATCATCTCGTAAGGTTTTGATTAATAACAACAACTTCACCAAGATCAGATTCCACAACATCACAAATCAAGGAACTCTTCAAAAATGGAGAGCACCTTGAGTGACTTCATACAAGTGACACAAGACAAATTCATAGCCATGAAAATTACTAAAGAAACTACCAGCAATTATAATGAAGCATCAATCAAGGACTTGGAAATTCAAATTAATCAACTATCCAAACATGTAGTTGCTCAATCTACATGTTACTCTAAAGGTAATGTAGTTGATAATCCCAAGAAAAATGAAAGATGTTATGCTATTTCTTTGATAAAAATCAAGCTGACCAAAGTGAAAAATGTTAAGTGTTATTATAAGAATTTATCTATGGAGGCTGAGATTAAAAGTAAGTGTAGAGTTGGCGAGGAGGAGAAATAGTGAGTAGAATTGAAAAGAGTGGGGAAAAGAAAAAAAAAAGTGGAGAGAAATTGTGAATGAGTGAGAAAAAAATGAAGAGAGAGAATCGACATTCCTTATAACATTACCTTATCCACTTATGAAGAAAAAGTTTTGAATGAAGGACGAGAAGAACGAACCAAAAGCTCTAGATATCTATTTGTTAGAGTAGATGTACTTGAGTGAGGGAGGAATAATAGAGAAGAGAGAGAATGAAACAACTATATTGAATTGTTGAATTGTTAAAACTGTACAAAATAAATTACACTATACATATGTATATATACGAGTAGGTTATTTATAACTCAAGTAACTAATCATTACAAAGGGGAAGTTATTTATAATTCTAGAGAGAATGAAACGTAACTATATTAAATTGTTAACTCAAGTAACTAAAACCACTACGAATAACAGAGATTCAACATAAAGGAGGAACCTCAAAGATTTAACCTCGGGCATAACCTTCGAATAATCTTCTTCCAACAAAGAAGGCGAAGTTTGTTTGAAAGTATCTCATCAAGAAGATGATCACGAGGTAAAAAAAGGTATCATACAAGCAACGACTTATATTAATTTCTAAGTTAATCAAAGAAAATGATAAGATTAAGAAGCTTAACTTAGACATTAAAAACTATCTTGAGTTTCTAGAAAAGAGTAATGAGACGCTTAAACACAAAATAACTAATGTTAGAAATCTATATGGAACATGTGAGACTTGTGTATTGATGGAAAAGGTAGTAAAAAATTTGTATGAAACACTAAGTAAATTTACTAAGGGGAAATAAAACTTTGACTTGATTTCATCAAGTCAAAGGCCTTCCTTAAATAAAACTAGATTAAGGCTTAAGTCCGATATAACACATAGTAAATTATTAAATAGGAAGAAAGTGAATAAACATGTTTATAAATGTTTTCACTATAATATATTTGGCCATTTAGAGTCATCTTGTTTTGATAAATTAAAAAGGTCTAAAGGTAGTAACCCTATACCTCTTAAAACTACTAATGTACTAGGACTCATGAAAATGTGGGTACCAAAGGTGAAAACCTAATGTGCGCTCCAGGATGCTTTGCAACTTTAATGAAACCTTAGGACATATTAAATGAGGTTGTGCTCTTCTTTATGTGTTTGTTGATAATTCTTATATTTACATTATGCCATGATTATGTTTGGAAAAGTTAAAATAACCGGTTGCTTGATATTTCCGCTGCTAAAATCATATTGGAGTTCAGACTTGTTCATTATTATTATTATTATTTTAAAATTTAATATGTGTTACATATCCAACTGCATGAGCTGGTTGTAGTAGGAGGTAGTATCCTAATTGTTGATTGCTTAAAATTTACTCTGATTTTCTTTATAAATTACGCGGGGTAAATTAGGGTGTTACAATCACGCCACCCTACGAAGGCAGAGCCATGATGAGCAGAGTTATGGGGTAGTGGAAAGCGCACATTTTTTAGGTGATGGTTGAAACAAAGGTCATGATGACCATGACGTCAATCCACTAAGTGAAAAGTGTAGCTCTCAGAAGGGGAAAGGAAGGGGAAGATATTTTAAACTAACCCTGTGCACAAGTGTTTTCCCTACAAATGCGAAGATATCTAGAATCGGGGTTTGGTTATACAAAGAGAAGCTATTAACACCTAAAGTATTTATAGTAATCTATAGGAATCTTCATTTACACATATTGTTTTACTGTTTGAAATGCTTTCTTAAGTCTATCTGCTGTTGATTGGGGAAAGTTTCTCCTTTGTGAGGGCTGAGGGAATGTTTTTGTCATTTTTGGGTTTTCTATTATTTTTGGAAAGGTACTTGACCTGAGATTTTGTATTAGTGTGCTCGCTAAGATTTTGCAATCTTATGCCTACGTATTCCCGTAAAGAGATTTTGGGAAATCAGAGCGTTCGTAGTTCCTCCTATTCTATGGGAGGAAAAAAATGGTTGGTGTCTTGTTCAAAGCCCAAGAATGAAGCTAAAAGGGTATTCGTGTCTTGTTCAAAGCCCATGATTGAAGCTAAAAGAGTGTTTGACTGGGATTGGTTATAAGGGAAGTTACTTTAACTGTCATGTGTGGAATCCAGAAATGCCATATCTTCCTTTATAAATCTTTGCATGCTAAGAAAGGGACATTGGCTTGGATGTGTAGAATCAAGAGGCTTGGTGCTTACATCAGTTAGATGAAAGAGAAATTTTAGCCTTGATAAAGAAGGGACTCCAGCTTGGATTTTGAATCAACAAGTGTGCTACTTACATCAATTATCTAGAAAAAGTTTTGATTATTTGTTTTGAAATGTGATGTATAGAGGAAATTTCTTCCTATAGAGTCGACTCATGGTCTCATCTGAGGGGATATTTAATTTTGTGCCTTGATCAAAGCCCAAGGTTGAAGCTAAACAAGGTTGAGAACTGACTCAACTAGGTAATTTTATTTGAGTATCTTGTTTGAAGCCCAAGATGATGAAGCTGGAGAGTTTAAGTATAATCTTAAAGAAGACTAACTCAACCGAGTAGTGTTATATTTGTCTTGTACAAAGCCCAAGATTGAGGCTGAATGAAAAGTTTCTTATATGAAGCCTAAGAGGAGGCTGAGGGAATCCTGAAGAGAGATGGACTCTTGCTAAGGGATTTTAAATCTTAAGAGAAGGTTCAAACTGCTTGGGGAGTCAGAAAGGGATCTAACTCTTGATGGAGATTTGAAGAGAGTTGATTTATCAACTGCCACAAAGGCTTTGATTCTTCTGGGGTTTATTGATTGTGATATGACCCTAGCTGGGGATTTTAAGGTGAAAGTTAAGCTTTGTTGGGGATCAGAAGGGATTTAAAGATGAGTTTGAATGCCTTAGAGGTTTTAACTCTCCTGGGAATTGATGTATTGGTAAAGATAATTAGGATTTATCCTATTCTTTTAGGAAGCCTGTGGGTCCTTGTATGAAGCCCAAGAGGAGGCTATGGGGATGAGACTTCCCAAGTCTACTTATGTGAAGCCCAAGAGGAGGTTGTGGGTTCTAAAGATGAAGATCAACTCTTGGATGATTGGATGTTCTAGATTTTTTTACTTTCTTGAGGAGTGGACTGATAGAGATAACTAAATTCTACCCTATGCTTTTAGGAAGCCTTTGGGTCCTTGTACAAAGCCTAAGAGGAGGCTATGGGGAACTTCTAAGAAGCCTGTGGCTCCAAGCCTAAGAAAAGTTCAAGAAAGGTTTCACCGAGAAATAATCCTTTCTTTGTTGAACAGTTCTAAGGTTTGAAGAAATTCAAGAGAGGTTTCACTGGGAATTAATCCTCTCTGGAGAAATGAATTTCTTTGTATAAGAATAAACTAGTTGATTGAAAGTATATATACAGATATATGAACAAGTATATAAACAAGTATGAATTGAATTGAAAAGGGTGTTGGGTCTTGTACTCAGGAAAAAGCCCAGGTGTGTTGTAAGTGATCGAATTGATTGTGATTTTATGATTAGGGTTTTGAGAAATTGAAGAAAGTTTTGAGAAAACTTTGAATTTAAATTTGAATTAAAAGAATGTTGTTGTTACTTGAATGAATTGAAAAGAATGTTTGGGGCTTATAACTCAAGGAGTGGCCCAAGTGGTCTAAGAGCAGTTTCACCGGGAATAATGCTCCTCTTAGTACCAGTGTAATTTTTTAATCTTCTTTTTATTAAAAAGGGAAAAGGGATGGGACTTACACTCTATTAAGAGGCCCAAGTTAATGTATTTTTGAATGAAAAAATGAAAGAATAGTATTGGGTCTTATACTCGGGGAGAGGCCCAGGTGTTTTCAAGTAGTTTAAAATAGACTGATGATTTTGAAAACAGAGGTATGGGGCTTACAACTTAAGGAGAGGCCTATGGAGGTTGTTTATTGTTTAAAACAAAGTTTATGTACAAAATATTGGGGCTTATACTCAAGGAGAGGCCCAGATGATTTATTTGAAAACAGTGATCGCACCGTGATACCGAAAGACGTTGTGGGACTTATACTATAGTAGAGGCCCAAAATTTATTAATGTACATAGGAGGGTTGGGTCTTACACTCTAATAGAGGCCCATGAGTGTTGAAATGAAGTTTTGAAAGATCAAATCAAAGTGAAACCCTAACTTCATTTTTTAGGTAAAAATCAGCTAAAAATGATTAAGGTTTTAAAAGGGAAAATATGCTAAAAATGATAAAAAAATATCAAACAAAATCAATAAACATGTTATGAATTATGATTAAGGTTTAGAAAATGACGTTTTATTCACATGAATATTTGAAATCAAATTGGTTTTGAAAAATCAAGAAAAAATAAATTATTTAAAATGTTTAAAACAAATTAAAATGAAATTCTTTAAAATATTCAAAATATATCAAATAAAAATATTTTTTTTTTATTTTTTTGGGTAAATTAAATATTGGTTTAATGAAGTTTTTGGTCCTCCTAAATATCTCATATTTCACTTTTAGTCCCTCCAAAAATTTCTTTAAAAGAATGGTCCTCATAAAATTTTTAATTTTAACTTTTGGTCCCTCCTGCCAAAATCGTCGCTAAATAAAAAACTGTCGCTAAAACCGGCTAAAACCGTCGCTAATTCTGTCTCTAAGTTGTAAAAACCGTCGCTAATTGGCAGGAGGGATCAAAAGTTAAAATTAAAAATTTTATGAGGACCATTCTTTGAAAGAAATTTTTGGAGGGACTAAAAGTGACATTGAGATATTTATGAGGACCAAAAACTTCATTAACCATTAAATATTTAAATATGTGAAGGATTTATGTTTAAAAAATCACTTGAAAATGATTAAAATTGAGAGAGAAATTAATTTTTGAAAATAATTAAGAAAATAATTAAAAATTCAAAAATTTGAATTAAATTTGAAATATGGCGCCAACGGTCATCTTCTTCCTCGCATGTTCCCTCCATGGCCGTTTTGCAAAACCTCTCATATCTCCCTCAATACGTAATGATTTTGCACGATGTAAACTTGAAAGTTGTTTGTTTTTTAACAAGGATTTCAATGGTACCAATTAATTGCATTTCTTTTATGTGTAGAGTGAGATATCATGTGAAGAATAAATGAACCCTAATTTTTTCAAGAACACTATGAAATCCTATATATGATTGATACATAGTAATTGATTGAGGGAAAAAATTTTATATAAGTGCAGAAACATGTTGGTAACTTGAAAATAAATTTATGATTCATGGGTCACAGAGTTTGAGAAGTTCAGACTTACTAGTGCAAGAGGAATTCGAATCCTCGGTTGTCGGTGTTATAGATGTGTTTTAATGATCTGGAAAGCTTCCTTGGACCTTAAGTAGTGTGTTAAGATGCTTGGAATGGATTGAAAACTTCTGGATTGGTGGGCTCGACTCCAACTGCATATGGCTTTGGGATGAGATATGAACTTGATGAATCTGGTGTTGCAGATGTTGTTCAAGTGTTTATATCACTTATATATGATGTATGTGAGGTGTTAGGACCATTGGTTTGAGTTGAATTGCTCTCTATTCCAAAACACGATTCTCACTTCTTTGGAAATGGATTTTTGATGCACAAGAGGGAAATGGTGGAAAACATATGTTGTGATGTTTTGGGGTGGTTTGATCAACCAGAAATGACCTCTATTTATAGTAGATGAAGTTTGTTTTGTAAGGAATAGTGAATGGGGGCTGGATCACCCTATTGTCCAATGGATATGGGTAGGTGTTCAAAGTCTCCTCTAGCCATTGACTTTAGTTGACCTTGGCAGGTTTAAGTCTTCTGATTCTTGACTAAGGCTTGACTCATTTGGACTGATACGGCTTGGTTCATGACACCTCAATGCATCCTTTCAATTCCACATGACAAAATTGGATTTTGGATTTGCAACATTGATGATCACATGCCAAAGGGATATGATTCTTGACTTATTGGCCTTATGGTTAAGATTCCTCATCATTTATGTTGATATTAGACAGAAATCCAATGATGCAAGTTTCCAAAATTGGCTCAAGAAATTGTGGGATGCAAGTTATGTGCCAATGCTATCAAAAATCAGTTTGTATCAAGGCATGTTGTAAGGTCCATAACTCCTTGCTCAAGTTAAATCAATGGATGTTCTTGTACTCTTTGGAAAACTTGTATATCATAGTTTAACTTTGATGTTTACATTTGGTCTTGATTCATCTTGGATCATAATGAAAAATACCTCCAAAGTTGGACAAAACATGAGACAGATTCTGCCTAAAAACTTTCTAAGTGTCAATGTTAAATGTAATGCCCTGTATAATATACATCTAGAATACTACAATACACGCATTTTATTTGGTACTAACACATCAAAAGTGCCTAATGGCATAATTTACATACTTGTCCATTAACTAAAACATAAAAGCTACAAATGGCGCAAGTCATGGAAACTAGCCAGAAAAGAAAATCTAAGAACATTATACAATATTCCTCATTGTATAAGAACAATAAAATACACAGCGGAATAAGCTTAACTAAGCTCCTCTTAAAACATCTCTGCATCGATCCACTTGTAAATCAACCTGCAATCCGAACCTGAAATAAAGCAACTATAGTGGGGTGAGATACATCAAATCTCAGTGAGTTCGCTATCTTAAGGTCCTCTCGGCTTTACAAGGTTCTAAATAAACCTAACTCATGTCAAAGGGAAAGGGGAATGACCATGAGTATACCCACACAAGTAACCACCACGGTGAGCCTGTAAACTCACACTAGTACCGAAGTACCTCCTGAGCCTGTAAACTCAAGGATTCACAATCAATAACCAATACCAAGGTATCCCCTATTCCCGTCCGCTTCTACGTCTAGAAGACGACCCGAGTCATGGATCCTTGTAGCTACTTGGCATATGAATTGGATTCGGGATCACCGGTCCGTACACCATGATCTGTCACTTCTCACAGCCCATACACCGTCACAAGTCTCTTTACCCGTAGGCTCCAATCGTACTCACTACGGGAATCAAACCTGCCAAGTAGTTGTGCATAACGTTTCAGAGGAGGTGCTCGAGTCTCATGAAACTACACCGCAAGAAACAGTGGTTATGATTTACAGAATGCACACGCCTCGGCCTTTCATGCACGAGCGTTGCCACAATGATAATTCACACTTCCAACACGATTTGTGGTAATGTTCCTCACTCTACCTAATTCATTTTAAGCAAGCATATATCTTTCATTCACAATTCACAATTAGATAGACATGGTAACATCACAAATATTACAAGTAACACATATAATAACATAACACATAAAACACCCCTTTCGGGTTCCCTCCGATTCATTTAATCGGGTACCAAAACAATACATTCCACACTTATCCCGTAGGATATTCCCACCTCTTTACATCGGCTATTACTATGCCTTGATCGGATTACGATCCAAAAGATATGGATTCACACATATCCCATATCATGGTTTCCATCATTTCCCACTTAAATATAAAATCCCACATCATACCCAATATTTTCACTTTTTATCGGATAGAGGGTCGTCATAGCTTTCTAATGACACCAAGAACGTCCCGATCCGAGTTACGGATCAAAAGTTATGAAGGAAACAAAACTGCACTATCTGTCATATTCGCTAGGCGAATCCCCAGCGAGCATTCGCTCCAGCCTTCGCTAGGCGAAGCTCCTGGCGAATGAACAAACAGAACAAAACAGACATAAAGTTCGCTTCGCGAACTCCCTAGCGAACATTCGTCTCGCCCTTCGCTTCGCGAACAACTCAGCGAAGCAAGGCAGAACCAAACAGCACTGAAAAGTCATAAAGTTCGCTAGGCGAACGAAGTTGGCGAACCTTCGCTAACCTTCGCTGTCGGGTTCGCTAGGCGAACCCTCGAAACCATTCGCTACGCTTCGCCCCAGGTTCGCTAGGCGAACCCTACGAAACCCAGAAATTCAGCAGCGCTGTTACTCATCAAAATCAGTCATTTCCTCAATCCAAACACTTCCAAATCACACCAAACATAATAACAAGTAAAACCGATCATTCAACTCGATTTATTTCACGTTTTATCCGTTAGATTCCATTGATTTAACAATTTCTCATTTTCTCTCAATTTCTAACCTAGTCCAAAACTTATATTTCTAGACTTAGAGTGTCTAACTAGAACCCACCTGATAATCGAAGAGGAGTTTGAAGAAGATACTGATGATCCATGGGTTTCTCTTCTTCATCTTCTCCATTTTCTCTCTTTCTCTTCCTTTCCACTTCTTCTTCTTCTTCTTTCTAACTTCTTCTTTCACATATATATATATATATATATATATTATATAATATAAATCCAACCGGGAAAAATATCTCCAATTGATATTTTGTCATCTCAACCCTACTGATCAATTATTAGAGTTGCCTTAAAATTCTCTTTTAAACTAACAAAATCAAACTGTCTCTTTAATAAAATAATTGATCTCTTCTGATATCCAATTGAGCAATTAAATAATACGGGGTATTACATTAAAATCCCATGAAACCCTAACTTTATGGCCTTATAACTCAAAATCTAGGCATTTTTTTAGGGTACCTCAATATGACAATCTTTTGGTATGTAAGATGAGCTATCATTTGAGCTTTGGATGGAAGAAAATGGTTGCTTGGATTACAAGTTATGGCCTTGCAAAGTTGGGTAAAAACCATTTTTTCATAACTTAGTGAAATTTCAAGTTTCTCAAGGTTGCCCTTTTTGTAAGTAACCTCTCTTTTCTTGATTGATAATGATCTAAATCACAAGTTAACATTGTTCTTGACCTAAAGAGGCCATGTTTTCTCAAAAAAATCCCAAAAGTCAAACTTGGTTTTGATCACAGTTGACTTTTTGTATCAGATGAATTTTGAACTCGGTGATCCTTTATGAAATCAAGTCCTTGGGATAAATTGAACCTAATGGATGGATTCCATAGGTGTATTTATAGTGTCTTGAATCATGTCCCAAGGTTTGAGATCATGTCTTGGTCAAAAGTCAAAGGTATGGTTGACTTTATCCCAGAAACCCTAGTTTATTGTCCAGATAAATTTGAATCCTTGTGTTGCTTATGAACCAAGTTCTTTGAATCAATTAAAACTTGTGAATGGATTAATATGATGGATTTGAGGCCCTTAAAGCAAATCTTGATGTTTTGGCTCATGCCTTGCTCCAAGAGTCAACTTAGGGTGTGAACTAGGTCAAAAACCCTAATTCCTAATTTTTTATAGATGCATCCCTTGAGGCTATTTTGAACTTATGAATGGACTCATGAGGTTATTTAGAGCTTCTTGAATCATGTATTGAGATATTGGCTCATGCATAGATGAAATTTTTTCTCTGGAGGCCTTGGTCGACCAATCCCCTAATTTGGTGACACTGATGATCTTGAGGCTTGACAAGTTGAAATGTTGCATTCTTGTGTTAGATTCTTGATGTTGAGGACCTTTTGATCCTTCATGGATGTTTGAGAGGCTTGACAAGTTGAAGATCATGTCAATTATTGATTGATCATTTGCCTGAATGCTCAGAGAGGGCTCAAAAACCCTAATCCTTGGTTGAGGTAAATACTCAACAATCTTTGAAGGAGTTAGTGGGGTATGAAAGTACATCCACATTATGGTGATGATTTGCACAATGATGTGAAATCTTATGGTCAAAATTTAGGGTATGACAAAAAGCATTCGAGAAGATAAAAAAGACCCATATCTCCTAAGTTCGTCGAAAGAGCCCTGGGGGGCAATTTGTTAACTGAGATTTTCGACAAGGGAAAAAACCTCAACAAACGACAGAGCTAAGTGTACACAAATTATTGATGACAAGTACGCAGGAGGAGTCTTGGATTGAAGAAGATTTGAAACTTAACATTTTTTTGGAAATGTTGTAGAAACATTTCGACCATATCTGGTTCGACAGTAGCACGTGCATCGAATTAGTTATTTGGGTGTGCAGATATCATGTTCAAATATACATAACTGCTTGTGAGTTCCATTCTGAAGGACAAGTGAAGAGAATGCAAGAGTGGACTGCATGCAGGCTTTTACGTGGCAAAAGCTAATGATAGGAACATTAGAAACAATTATTTTTGTATTAATATAAATAGGAGTTCACTTGTAGAATTCGGTGTGTTCATTTCACTACAAAAATTTCACTTAAAACCTAAAGTACCAGCGTCTAGAGAAAAGAGTCATGGCAAACAGAATGTATGAACATTGAAACACCATATTTTATTTTCAATGCAAAGTCTTTAAATTTCATTTCATATTATCTTTCCAAGTTACTTTCAATTCGTTCGATTACATTGCTTTTGTACTTTCAGTTCTTGCTACTTTCTTCTCATTTCCAACATTGTCGAAATCTACATTTTTACACCCTTTTTTTATCACTATTTCAACCAAGTTAAAATTAGGTTTTCTCAATAGAAAACTATAAAACAAGGTTTTGGCACTATGTCCTAAAATTCACTAGTTGGTTATGCAAGTAACCTTTATGAGCTCATATAATAAATCTTGTTTCACATTCTACACTTAATCCCCATACTCAAGCTTGGCTTGTCTTCCGTTGTTTACCACGGACTCAACTTCTCGAAACACAAGACTCACAACTTAACAAAGAGTGTGTTACTTAAGGAATCACTTACGCACACTTGTGACCATAACGCTACTATCATGTACTTCTTTTAATACCAAGGTTTAACTTTCTCTAGTACACTCCATCCTATAGAAATCTATGTATGCAAACAATTATCAACTACACGCCCCTATCTTATCCTATATGAAATCCTTATGACTCCATTGTCTCCTTATCTGAAGTGCATTCCATTACGATAGTTGTCATACAGGGTTTACACAGGTCCAAAACTCTAAGTCTACTTCTTTTCTAAGGTAAGACCCTTAAATCCAATAATAGAACCCTTCTACTAGAATTTCCTTGATCAAAATTACTTGGCCTATCTCTCAACACAAACCTCCTTCAATCCATCCCATTAGAGCTTCTGTTGTTATATAATGCTTACTCTTTCTTTGACACAAGTCTCTTTTAACTGATTCTTGGGCAACTTAACATTTCCATAACGTCTCCTTACTAGCACTGAATCTCTGACAAATTATCCTGAACCCGATCTCCCTTCTAAGATTGAATATACTTGATTTATCTTCTACCCTTCATTAGACATATACCTGTTTCACTTGGAATAGGCAATCGTTTCTTCAAGTCTCCTCTTACACTTCACCGCTACCTTAGATTCTTACAAACATGTTGAACATCCTTATCTATCAAGCTTTGGAAGGTACCATTCTGAATATACTCCATGAAGTACTCCTGATCTTCTAGTATGCCCTAATGACCTTAGAAGCTGAAACACCAATATACTACCTCACTTCCAGACCTTATAGCATATGAGCAACAAAGCCATCATCCCTTCTTCATTGTATAGTATTAATTTCAACACTTACTCCATACCATTTAGTCAATCTTGTTCTACTAGCAGATTCACATATTTCTTAAAACTCTGACGATTCCTTTAATAGAAATCCTTAACTTCCCGACTCCATCAGCACTACAAGATTGCTTGAAACATACACTGCTCTTAAATTCCACATTTCCTAAATTGCATATCCTACTGAGACTTCAACTAAGTTATCTCGTTCTCCTTACTTTCTAACTCTTGGCTTGAGCCTACCCTCAAAGCACAAGTTCCACCAACACTTCAGAGTCTTCGTGGTCGTTCAACCATGATCCTACCTACCACACACATAAAATTAGGTTGATCAAGCCCAATACTATATACATTGATATTAAGAATCTTGTTAGCTAAACACACATATGAAGCAGGAATAGATTTACTTATGATGTTTCAAGGCTAGGTCGAGAATCGACCTGCTCTGATACCAACTATAATAACCCGTATAATATATATCTAGAATAATATCATACAAGTGTTATTATTTGGTGTTGACACAACATAAGCGCCTAATGGCATCCTTATATACACATGTCCAAACTGAAAACATCAAAGAGACAAGTTTTACAATAAAGCCTAAGAATAAAATCTAAGAACTATGTACAATATCTTCATTGTACAAAACTTTACAGCGGAAGATCACAATAATCAACATCCCTTGAAACATCTATACACAACTCCTCTTGTAACATAACCTGCATAACAATAAATAAAAATCAACAACAATATTGGGGTGAGATAATAATCTCAGTGAGTTCTCTAACTTATGGGTCCACTCACCTTTACAAGGTTCTAGCAATCTAACCTAATAAAGATTTAGGTTAACATTTATACATATCATAAGTATTAAACAACAAAACCCTTGGCCCAGTGGTAAGGCTTGCACCATGACAATGAGGTCCCTGGTTCAACCCCCATTGGTGGCACATTTTCATTTTACAAGGAATTAATTCATGCAATTGATTTCTGCAAAAATGTTGAATCTTTTCTAATAGACAATTCCATTAATTCCTCAAACAATACCCATCACGGTTTCATCACACAACATACATTTATTCCTTAATTTACCCAAGATCAAGAACATATATTCATCACTAGAACTACATTCAACATATGAAACACCACAAAATCATGGAGAGCATAAGCAAGTAAAGTTCATGGTAAAACTCATAATTAAGATAAAATATTCATCAACTCTCCCAAGATTCTACAAACCCTAATTTCTATAAATCATAGTGTTTCTAACTATAATTCATTTGATTAAAGATGATGATGAGATTGATGAAATGGAGGCAAAGTAGGTGATGATGATGATGATGATGATGATGATGATGAAGATGGTGGGTGATAAATCCATGATCTTTTCCCTTATTCTTCCTTTCTTCCTTTTCTCTTTCTCTTCCCTCTGATAACACTCTCTTCTCATTCTTCTTATCCTCTTCTTTTCTCACCCACATATTCCTCTCTTTCATTTTCCACCACACACACACACACACACACACACACACACACACACATGATATTAGGTTATAATACAAAATATCCTCAAGTGATATTTGTATCTTCTAATACCAGTTGACCAATTATTAATGTTACTAAAATGTCCCCTATTGTATTTATTAATAATGGTTTTTTTCTTTTAATAATAATTGATCTCTTCAGAGTCCACTGGTTACTTTATTGGTCTCAACTGACAAAACTTAGAGCACTTACGATTTATGGGATATTACATCTCTCTATCTATCTATCTATCTATCTATCTATCTATCTATCTATCTATATATATATATATATATATATATATATATATATATATATATATATATATATATATATATATATATACTCATAACTAATGTCAGCCTTTTCAAATTTTCAAACAATGAATATAATAAATTATGAAAGTATGTTTTCTACACTTTCTCTTTTGTCCATGTCAAATCAGTAATAAATGTAAAACTTAATAATCTTCGACAACACTTGTTATCCCATTTAAGTGCTCACATGCATGAAAATATAAACAATTTTATGTTTAATTTTGATTTTACTTAAATTATTTGTGTGAAAAACATGTGATATGTAGTCATACATATATTAAGTTTTTTTCTCCAGATAAGTAGTAATTGTAGTACAATGTTTTTTTATCAACTTTTCATCATTTTGTATAACTTTTCATCATTTTGTATTTGAATTATGCATTACGGTTTATAAAAAAAGTTGTAAAAACCAACTTTATTAGTTATGCAAGTAAATTATCTTTTAAATAAATGCATCATTTATAAATATTTTATTTATTAAAATTAAAGAAATAGAGCCCAAATTCTTATATCTCTTATATATATATATATATATATATATATATATATATATATATATATATATATATATATATATATATATATATATATATATATATATATACACTACGTAAATTTCAAGTCATGATGTACTGCATGGTATAAAATAAGTGTTATTTTCATGTATATGTCATATATTGAAAATCAAAGCAACAATTAATTGAACATAATCCAATAAATTGTGCCTCTTCTAAATAAGGCTAACATAACATTATGGTCTTGTAATAAAACCAAAAGCCCCAACAATTGAATGGACATCTTGGGAAAAAAATAAAGGACCCGGCTAAAAGATCTTAGTAGAATAAGGCCTATCAAAATAATTCGTTTGATTTCACAAATATTAGTAAAGCCAAAACATATTATCCAAATTTCTAAAATCCTACTTTCTTTTATAATACTCTTACTCAATAGAAAAATCACCTAAAAGAAAACGGAGTGATTATAAAATATGAAATGTTTATAGGTGACATCATGCCGGCAAATAGTCATCTTAGCAAACACAAATATCTATTGATGTGGTAGTATTTGAAACTGACGACTTGAACATAAAGAAGTATAAAAGTGCCACTACTTTTGCAATTACTGGGCAAAAGTGTCACTAAGGTTTTCCAAAATTTAAGACTACTAATTTTTCGATTAAGTGGTAATTCTATAAATCCTAATTTGATTGTCGGTTGGTCTCTCTTTCATGCAACTATCAATTTACCTTTTATTCAACATTTTCTAACAAAAAAGGCTTCTTCATAATTCATCTTTAATTTTGTAACAGGGTCATATTTTATATGTGGAAATTGAAAGAAATAAAAGATACTGAAATTCATTTTATTTTTTGTAAAATAAATGAAATGGAAAATAAATTTAAACTGAAATAATAAAATAAAATAAAAATCATTCTAATACATCCTTTTTATATTCATGGTTTGAAAAGGCTGACATTGGCTATGAGAGTGTGTGTGTGTGAGAGAGAGAGTGTGTGCATGTGTGTGTGTGTGTGTAACACCCCATACATATATGTCTAGAATACTATGTAGTGATGTTATGATATGGTACAGAGAAACATACAAAAGTTAAAGATGACATAATAAAAATTGTATACATCTCAAAAATCCAAACTAAAAGTATATATAACACATGTCTTCAAGAAATGCACAACGGAAAGAGAATATATGATAATGTCTTCAGGTCATCTGCTCAACCAAGTCTTTAATCCAGACCTTCTAGCAATTCTTCACTTCTAAGAGAAACTTGATAAATAATAATATGTTTGGGGTGAGATTACTAAATCTCAGTGAGTCCTCGTATCTTACAAGGTTCATGCATCAACATGGATCCACCATTGATTCGGGGTTTCCTCATTGTCAAGTACATGATTACTCAACCATCACATACCATCCCCAGTGGTAGTCCCTTGACCGCCAAATTGGGAATCTATAAGCCTACAATAGAATAATACAACCCAGTATGCAAATCTATACCCATGTACGAGAAATCCAGAAGTAGCTCATACTTTCTGCTGACCTAGGCCACACATGCACACCCTCGATGAGTAACCAAGTGCCTAGCGTCAAGAGACTCGCACAAGCACACAACACAATGACTCAGATGAGTGCACATCGAAACGAAGTGGTTTACGCCTAAGTGGCTACACGACCTCATCCGTGCTGAGTAACGAAGTGGCTTTCCTAAGTGGCGTCATGACCCCATCAATCATCAATACACATGTGTGTTAATGTCAAATGTAAAGACGCCTACATGACTACACAATCCCACCGGGCAAAAGGACTAGCGATTACACCTCAGAACAAAGTTCGGAACCAAGTGAATTGCACCTATATGGCTACACAAGCTCTCTAGAGGCGAGTAACAAAGTGACATTACCTACATGGCATCACGAACCCACCGTACCGATCATCCGGGTGAGTATCCTCCCAGTCAGGCCTCATATCTCATCAATCGATAGCTCAGGTGTGTACATCTGAACCCAGTTCGATATCCCAAGTGATTTACGAACTCAGGTCTAGGCCTACTTCAGCTTAAGCATACACGATCACATCACATCCGAACGTTCAACCAGAATGAATGGGTAACCAGAAAGATAGTGATCACATCACATACATCATATAGCATAATGCATCATATTAGTGATGCATATGATTAAGGCATAAACAAGTGATCACAACATGATATTAATTAATCATTGTGCATTACATTAAGCACACATGTAAAAGAGGCATAGAATAAATGATCACATCATATCACACATGTTAGTATATCACTATTTCCCCTAAATAATTGGATTAAAACAATTCAATTACTTAACTACGTAATAGAGCATTGTAAGAGCTTTCCAACGCCTCCGATCGCGTCAAGTTTCGAGTCACGGAACTTAAGTTACGCTAATTTTAATTATGAATTTTCTCACACAAACAGTGGTAACCAGTTACGCTCAATCTGTAATCAGTTACGGGCCTGAAAAATAGCCCAGAACCCTATTTTTCTTGCAGGTAACCGGTTACCACTGACTCCATAGCTCAAATTCACATATTTTATCACATTTCCTTCAATCTAAATCCATTTCCAACTTGGACCAAAATCATATATGAATCAAGAGCATAAAACATCAACTCAACCATACTATATATAAATGATTTATTCAAGTTATCACTCCCCATTCCCATATGCATATAAACATCATAACATAATGGGGTTTAGGAATCATTTTTATCACAAAAATTTCATGAAATTTCTCACAAACCCTTCCCAAATCATAGAATCCTTAATCCCCCAAGTTTCTAACAAATGGAACTCACCTTGATCAAGAGGAGATTCTGATTTCCCAGCTTTAGATGGAGATGATCATAGCTTCAATCTTCTTTCTTAAGCTTTTGTGCATCTCAAAACCACCAAAGCCCTACGCATGTTTTTAGCATAAATCAACACCAGTCCTCCAACTTCAAACGCAATTGCCAACCTCATCAAAACCCAAAGCTCACGAAATTAGTATGAAAAATGAAAAAATGAAGGGAATTTCGTATAGTTTTTGAAAAATCAAGAATCGTTCAATTTCGAGTTATAGGAAGAGATTTATTACCTTTTGAATGGAGACATGTCAAGAATCCGAATTTGCACATGCATGTCAAGGATGATGACGAAGTTGAACCTTTCCCCCTTTTTCTTCCATTTTGTTTTCCATCTCTCTCTTGTTCTCTTTGCCTTGAATTCTGATATGAAGAGGGAGAGAAGAATAAAAAGTGAAGTCTTCCTCCTTCACTTTGACTTTTAAAATACTAGGAGGGTGGAACTCACCTTATTCCCCTTGCCACTCATGTGAAATTACCTCAATGCCACTAACTACTACTTATGAGATTAATACTTAATCTTAATCAACTATTCACTTAATCCAAATATCTTATTCAAATTTCTTCTAAAAAGGCAATGAACAAACTTAGGTGAAAGTCAGGGTATTACATCTCCCCTCAAATTGAAATTCGTCCTCGAATTTCTTCCAACCAATAGATAGCAATGCTCCTTATACCACATTCCTTAGTTAATAGTGCGACTTTGCCTATATGTGTTTCCTTTCCAAGAGAACAACTCTCTCTAATATATATATATATGTCTCAGCGTCTCTTCACTGGCGATCTTATCCCTTACACAACCACACTACTTATAATGCACCAATCATATATACTTGGAATGGATCATTCCGGGATTCACAAACCTTATTTCCTCGCACTAAGTCTTCAGAGCTTCACAAATAACTGCACCTTACTATGGTTAAATCTCTGTCGCCTTCAATATTTGTCCAGCTCATAATTTACTCAGACACATGACATGATTCCCAATTCTTTTCTCTTAGTTCCTCAAACTACCTCCAACCCAAAAACTTTATACTGCAACTTTCATATCCAACAACGATGTTCTAGATTCACTACGACGCAAGTCCACATGGAGTCATATAGGTGCTTGCTATGTCCTCTAATCTTGATTGTTGAGTTCTTGGGGTTAAGATGACTGGTTCCAAGTTTGTCTCCAAATCTTGGTAAATGTTTCCCATCTTTGATCCCTCTTAGACTTTAATTGAGGAAATTGTCGTTGAAGACAACGAGATTGTACAATCTCCTCAACTGATAGCCTCTATAGTGAATAGCCTCATGCATAGTCTTGACAATAAAGAATGTCTATTATGGAAAACATGTAAATATTGCTCTCATTTCATACACATTCACTAAGTACACCAGACATTGTCCCAATAAGACTACGTCAAGTGAAATCCTTTACTTTCCTTTAACATCTCGAATGATTGCTAGATTTTATCAAATCCTTGATATTCACCCGCTTATCACCTAGTCTATGAATGTCTGGTCACACCTCAACCATAATGTCTTTTCTACATTGGCCCATCAACAGTCCATCTCTAGACTATGATGGATCCTTGAGAGACCAAGATGAATGAAACATTACTTCGACAGGTTTCTCTTTGGAAGATACCTCTGCTTAAAACAAAATCTTGCAAGTATTCTGTCCATACCTACTATAGGCTTATTTGATTTTCCTTCGTCTGCTGAGCTACTCTGATATCAATCGGTCGCATACTTATCGAAATCCTTTGTACACTATGTCTACAATCCACTTAGCATCATTACTCTATCACATTTAATCCCTTAATAGCAATAATATATTCTATACATTCATCCAATATGATGCTCACTTGAATCTTAACCACACTATTCGACAACGACTTCTCAAGGTTGGGTAGTTTTAGAGGCCATGCCATTAATGATTCCTTCAATCTTGGTTTGGTCCACTTGAACTTAATCTTGGTTCCATGCTTCGAGTTTAGGGTGTGTGATGCCAAATATTTCTTGAAGAAGAATTTGTCTTACTCCATGATTCCCATAATCATACATCTGTTATGGTATTCATGCCAACCTTTTCCATAGCTTCTTACAAATTATACAATCTTATACTTGTAGGGTTACAATACTTCCATTAACTCATTGCAACTGTTCTGATATAACATCCTCCCATGGTCTCATCTCAGTCACACAGTCGTCCAACATTTTTTTTCTTTCAAATGCGTCACTATGTTGACTTCTCTGAGTGTGCATCTCCATATAGCACTGCTAACATCTTAAGTGCAACCACAATGCAACGCCTCTCCCAACATGCTTTAAGCGAATCTCCTCGATATCATCAACACTTCCAAACTCGATGATTCTTATCCCTTTTGAGACTGACATGCTTTTTTTTCGGGGGTCTATGGATACTCCCACTAGAGATTTCGTGTTGGACTAATCCAAGAAATACTCTCTTCTTCAAACAACGTCCACCATTAGATACTAGAACCATCACACATCAAGTTGGAAAAATGTTTGATTTCACGTAATCCTATCTCAGGCACTTACACACAGGGATTAAATAACATTCGACCAGAACAAACGAACATCCCTAATGTACAATCTGATATTACACACGCGGCCACGACCTCTCAGAGTTTCTTCATAGGCGTAGCTTCTAAATCTGATCCATCTTAAATTACCCTACGAGAATTCAAATCTGCATCTCATGAATACATAATGAGGATCCTTCATCAAGATCGGAACCACTTCTATCCCACATCTTACCGAAAAGGATAGCTTACGCGTATTGATCGGTAAATAGCAAGTGTACTATTTAACGATGTAGTAATAATTGGGGTTATCCCCAGAGTCGGTCTCTTGAGGACTGCGTATAATATGTAAGTGTAGGTGTTATTTCAATTAAACAAAAATTACTTTTGGGGTTTGTTTGGGTTGGCAAAAGTTATAATAACAATATAAAATAAGCAGAACAATAAAAAGTGCTTTTAACGAATATGATGAAATATGCTAGGGAAGGTGTATAAATTGCTCAGTAAGAACCCAAAATTATCATCAGAAGTATATGCCTCAAAACCTTAATTTTACTGACCCTCAAATATTTTTCTTAAATTCCTTAACCGAAAAACCTTTGATATTCTCCCTTGACCCTAATTCCTTAGCAGTCAAGAAAGAACATCAAGCAATAGTTCTGACAAAGGTTTTTAGTCACTACGGGATATCCCCATTCCTAGGCAATATCTACCGTAATGTTATTATGCAAAATCAATAGATTGGTTTCTCAGGCCAACTCCCTAATCGTAAATCATTCCCAATTTAACCGATCGATAAATCTTAAATAATTTGCATAACAAAAGATTAAGGCAAGAAAACATAATCTCATCAAATAATTCAACAAAGGTTCATTACATCACAATTCAGGGACACCCCCTAGCATTGGGGGGTTTAGCCTCTCATAATATTCAAAATAAAAACAACAATAAAATTAAAGTAAGACATTCCAATTTGATCGGAGTAAAATTGATTCTTCAATCGCTTCCGCTCATGAACAATCCTCTTCTCCAAATCTCCTTGATCGCATAAAATTATCGTAAATTTGTTTGTGAAAGTAAAAGTGTCCTCTCTCCTTTTCCAACCTTGCCTAAGTAATTCCCAAAACAATTATAACAATGCGAAATTCCCAGAATATCCCTCAGAGCATTACACTCAGACAGTATGAAAAGAATATAAAAATTTCCTCTCCCAGCCTTGCTGACACGGGCACTCGTGTCAGCCCTCTGTTTCCTCTGCGCTAACATTTTCCTTCCAGGCCTGCTGACACGGGCACCCGTGTCAGCCCTCTGACTCTTGCCCAACTTCCTCATTTCATTACTTCTCCTGACACGGCATGTGTCAGGCAACACGGGGGCCCGTGTCAGGCAACACGGGGGCCCGTGTCAGGCTTCTGGCTCCTTCCAAATGCATCAGAAACGCTCCGAACTTAGCCAAATTCGCACCCATTTCTCGGGAATGTTTGTATGAACCTGAAAACACTAAAGTACACAACCAAGGCATAAAATGTGATAAAATGGGAGTAAAACAAATAAACAATGATGAAATATTAACTAAAACAAATAGTGAAATAACGTATGAAAACCACCGATCAAACTCCCCCAAACTTAAACCGTTGCTTGACCTCAAGCAACAAGCTCGCATAAATTTTTTTTAGATCAATCGGTACATATCAAATGAAAGACTTGTGAAGGTAAGATGTGTCTGTACTCATACGTGAACCTTTGTTCCGATCGACAAAAACTAGTTTTCTTGGTAATCGTCCGTTAACGAAGGTATTACACAAACACAAATCACGTGTAAAACCACGGACCTACATCCCATTTTCGGTTACCTCTCCAACTATGCTTTGGGCTTAAGTATTTTCTTCGATTTTCTACCCCTTTCATTTGGATAATCAGATTAAGGCATATTTTCCGTTTTCCCTCACATGTACAAGATTGATCGAAAGTTTTTCTAGGCATCATTATCTCTTTTTTCTCGCTCATTGGCGCTAATTTGTCCACTTTGGGACGACAATTGAGACTCAACCGCCGTTAGGCTAAGTAATCGGGTGAGGGTTACCCAACTTAGACGGACTAGTTGTCTTTATCGCAATTATTCATTTTTCGGTGCTTTAAGTCATTCTCTCAATCAACCTTATACATGCAATTCTTTTGTCATGCCGGACTATCACTATGAACTAATCTGGGAATACTTCTCAAATCCAAGTACTATGGCACAAATCTACACGTTGGACTCATTTTCTTACTCCGGGGAATCTAGGGTGTTCGGGTCATTCCTAAGTTTTCAGACTTTCCCAATGTCTCTAGTTCTAACTCCTCTTCCCTCAAACTCTATATAATTTCTTGACCATCTCAAAATCACAGTATTCACAAGAAAAATTTTGACGGTTCTAATTCGGGGAGAATTCAGAGAGGTTTTCATAAAAACAAAACACAAAACAGCCATGACCCGTACAAAAAGGAAAGACTAAAAGCAGTAAATCCTCCCCCAAACTTGAACTACACATTGACCCCAATGTGTTAGAACAAGAGCGAGAGAGGTCACTCACAGAGATCCTAACTCAGGATGCTGACGGTAATGCCACACCACTGCTACATCATCGTTTGCACATGTAGGATCCAAATTATTTCCTGCAACCAAAATAAAAACAAACAGCAAATAGAAAGTAATTAATCAAATAAGCGTGAGTTGCCTCCCACATAGCTCTTCCTTTAACATCGCATGGCTCGACGGGTTACTCCCCAATGCTATCAGGGGTACTTCAGCTTACACGTTTTGTTGCTTTTGTTGCTTGAGCTTTCCGCAATAGAGCACCAGTCAGATGCAGGACTAAGAGCTACATTGTGATTCAACTCACATCCAACTTTCACATTCTTCCTTTGATGTTTTTTTCTCTTCTTTCTTTGATGCTTCTTCCTCTTATTGACTTCTTGACTGAATGTTGGAGTCTTGCTAGGTGCAATAGATGACTCAGATGCTGCAACCTGATGGATTATTCTAGAGACTTTTTCAAGAAGTGGTTTTGAGCTTTTGCTTTTTCCCACTGTTCAGATCATTCCAACTGCGGGGTGATTACTTTCCTCTTGACCTTGCTTCTCGAGTTCCAACACTTTCAAGGTTACTTCTTCCTCAAAATATTTCAAGGTTAAAGTATCAGCCTCAATGTCCACACTGCACCGACTGGTCATCAAGAATGGTCGACCCAGTATGATAGTCATCTCCTCATCCTCAGGTAGATCAATGATCTTAAAGTCTACTGGATAGGTGAAGCTATCAATAGTCATAAGCACATCTTCAGCTAAGCCGTATGACCGCTTGGTTGTGAGGTCGGAAAACTTTAGATTTGTTCCCGTTTCACTTATTCTCTTTATACCCAGCTTTTGAAAATTGAGAGGGGCATGAGACTCGCGCTAGCACCCGAATCAATCAAGACTCTCTTAAACGTTTTGTCCTTTATGGTACAAGGGATTGATACATAACCAGGATCTTTCTGTTTGATTGGAATTCTCTTACCTTGTGATTCCCCACTACTCTCCTCAATTAGTCTCTTTACCTCCTCTCCACTAGGTTTCTTTTTTCCAATGACCTCCTTCATGAATTTCTTGTATAGAGGCATTTGTTCAAGTGCTTCAAAGAAGGGCATAATAATCTCTAACTTTTTGAACAATGAGCTGAATTTCTCAAAGTCTTTTTCTTGTGTCTCCTTCTTTGTCACTCTTGAGGGGTACAGTAACTTGATCTTAGGTTTAACTGCTTCTTTTCTTTTCTCTTTGGTTTGCCTGGCTTCTTCTGCGGTAACAACATTGACATTCTCATGATTCTTCAGATTGGGGATTGTGGCGCTTGGGAGGGTGCCTGGTTCCTGAGAACTTGCTAATTGTTGTGCTATCTGGATCATCTGAACTTCGAGATTTTTAATGGAAGCACCTGTGTTCCTCAGATTACTTCTTGTCTCTTCTTGAAATTGGAAACTTTGAGCATTCATCTTCTCAATGGCAATCTCCCATTGTGCTTTTTGGGGAGCTTGTTGCTGTTGTGGGTATTGTTGTTGATTCTGATCTTTCCAGGAGAAGTTAGGATGATTCTTCCACCCTGGATTATAAGTTTGAGCGTAGGGATTATTCTGCTTCAGGAATTTTATTTCTTCAATTTGTTGCGGAGTCGCAACACAATGTGCAGTATAATGGGGTCCACTACAAATCTCACAACTCATGGGTTGACCAGTTTGAACTTGTGCCACACTTTGAGTACCAAGATTCATCTTCTTAAGTCTTCTCTCTACCTCAGCTGCAATCTGGTCTTCCATCTTTACCACTTGCTCAGTAAGCTTCAAATCAATCAACTTTTCTGGTTGGCTCACACTGCGATCATACAACTCCAAATGCTCGTTAGCAGTTATGGCTTCAATGATCTTTTTGACACTAGTGGTTGTTGTAAAATTAGTTGAGCCGCTGACACTTGTATCAATTAGTGACTTAGTTTTTATCTGGAGGCCATTGACGAACACCTGCATCTGCTCAATTTGATCCATGTTGTGATTCGGACAGGCTACCAAAACTTTCTTGAACCTCTTGTATACATCTCCGAGAGATTCTCCGTCCTTCTGTTTAAAGTTCACAATATCATATCATTTTCAGATATAAACAGAGGCCAGAAAATACTCATTCAGAAATGCCTTCTCCATCTCTTCCCAAGTGACAATACTCCCAGCAGGTAACAAGTAGAACCACTCTTCAGCCTCTTCCGCTAGAGTGACAGGAAACATTCTTAACTTCTTTGCTTCCTCCGTGTGCCCCTCAATCTTGAGAGTGGTGCTCATAGTCAGAAATCTTTGCAGATGTTTGTTGGCATCTTCATTAACCTTTCCGGTGAAAGGTCTCCTCTCAAGTTGAGTGATGGTGCTAGGATGCAGCTGGAAATTCGGTACATTCACCGGTTGGTTCACAATAGTCAACCTACCAGCCGGTGCATTTGCCCCACCGTAATCGTCCAGAAGTCTCTTCGCTGGTTGATTTCTAGCCATGGTCACTATATTTTTGTATGACTCTGAACCTGAGTTTGAGTGCTTCGACGGTTCAGCTTCAGACGCTGCAAGTTTTGCTTGCCTACGCCTCTCGTGCAGCGTTCTTTCAATTTCTGCGTCAAAAAGAAAATTTGTTGAGAATTTTCCTCACATACAAATGTTAGACGCAGATTAGTAGCAACAGTAATAATCCAAAAGTTATAAAAAATTTGAAAATAAAAATAACGAAAAAATAAAATTTTAGTCACAGAGTGACAAAATTCTAATTGAATTAACACAACACTTACAATTTGGCAGTCCCCGGCAACGGCGCCAAAAACTTGATCGGTAAATAGCAAGTGTACTATTTAACGATGTAGTAATAATTGGGGTTATCCCCAGAGTCGGTCTCTCGAGGGCTGCGTATAATATGTAAGTGTAGGTGTTATTTCAATTAAACAAAAATTACTTTTGGGGTTTGTTTGGGTTGGCAAAAGTTAATAACAATATAAAATAAGCAGAACAATAAAAAGTGCTTTTAACGAATATGTTGAAATATGCTAGGGAAGGTGTATAAATTGCTCAGTAAGAACCCGAAATTATCATCGGAGATATATGCCTCAAAACCTTAATTTTACTGACCCTCAAATATTTTTCTTAAATTCCTTAACCGAAAAACCTTTGATATTCTCCCTTGACCCTAATTCCTTAGCAGTCAAGAAAGAACATCAAGCAATAGTTCTGACAAAGTTTTTTAGTCACTACGGGATATCCCCATTCCTAGGCAATATCTACCGTAATGTTATTATGCAAAATCAATAGATTGGTTTCTCAGGCCAAATCCCTAATTGTAAATCGTTCCCAATTTAAACGATCGATAAATGTTAAATAATTTGCATAACAAAAGATTAAGGCAAGAAAACATAATCTCATCAAATAATTCAACAAAGGTTCATTACATCACAATTCAGGGCCACCCCCTAGCATTAGGGGGTTTAGTCTCTCATAATAGTCAAAATAAAAACAACAATAAAATTAAAGTAAGACATTACAATTTGATCGGAGTAAAATTGATTCTTTAATCGCTTCCGCTCATGAACAATCGTCTTCTCCAAATCTCCTTGATCGCATATAACTATCGTAAATTTGTTCGTGAAAGTAAAAGTGTCATCTCTCCTTTTCCAACCTTGCTTAAGTAATTCCCTAAACAATTATAACAATGCGAAATTCCCAGAATACCCCTCAGAGCACTACACTCAGACAGTGTGAAAAGAATATAAAAATTTCCTCTCCCAGGCTTGCTGACACGGGCCCATGTCAGGCTTCTGGCTCCTTCCAAAATGCATCCGAAACGCTCCGAACTTAGCCGAATTCGCACCCATTTCTCGGGAATGTTTGTATGAACCTGAAAACACTAAAGGACACAACCAAGGCATAAAATGTGGTAAAAGAGGAGTAAAACAAATAAACAATGATGATATATTAACTAAAACAAATAGTGAAATAACGTATGAAAACCACCGGTCACGTATCATGTACATTAGAAATACTGTGGTACTATACCTGTCTGGTAGAATTAACATGGTGGTCCAATTTTGAGGCCATGTACACCAGTGAACAACCCAGTATTGTATTGCGGTCTCCACCTATATCCTATAGTCATGACAGACTGATAACTGCATAGGTTTCCACAGAGGTCACTTGCTCTTAAGTTTCTCCACTCCCACTCCTTAGGAAGCTAAAACCTAAGAGTGCAACACACTCGGGGTTCACTAACTCTAAACATAACATGATAGTTCCAAATTGATAAAGATTTAGTTCGAAACACTATACCCTACATGGACTCGCCCACACAGTACACGCACAAGAGATTCCAAGGAAAATTCCACTAGAACGTATATTGGGGTTTCCCAACAACCATCACAATCTACATTCATGTTGTTCAGGCTCTAGTCAACCACTAGCTTACATTCACCTAATCATCAATGTCTAGCGTAGTCCTAGGACTTAAGCAAGTTAGCATAAATAAGGAGATGCAATAGCTCACTCCCCTAACTTGGTACACAAGATCTGCCTAAATTGGCAATCACAATATTCATATACTCTCCCGACCCTCTACTAGGTCACATCCTCATTGCTTGGTGTAGATCGAATAGAGTTAAGATCTAGCACCTCATCTATTCAAACACTTTCAAAGCATCAAAATAACCAGAAAAGTTTGGTCTCTCTGTCTAAGCTCCCAAAGGTTTTCTATCCAACAGGTTCCCAAACCTTCTCTGCCACTAGCAACAATGTTTGGGTAGTGAATCCTACTGACTTCAAGCTCAGCACCTTTGCAGAACTTCCTTCTCAGGTGTTTCTTGAGTTTCCTCCTCTGCTACAGGGACCAAAAGGAAGGTTCATTACTTGTGCATAATTATTAGTAATGTTTGGCATATATGTTTGATATCCCGTTCCTAAAGGTTGGGTAATCCTACCCATATTATTTACACCAGAATCGGATCCTTGTAAAGGCGAAGTTACATTTACCATTGGATCTGTGAATGCTGACGATGCATTGTGTAAACTTGCCATTACTGATGTTGGCATTCCATATGGCTGTTATCGATTTAGTTGAGGCATGGAAAAACCATACATGAACGGCCTATACATATTCCCTGAAGGGGAGGGGTCATTTGAGGAATTCGGGGTCCCATGGTAGAGAAACTAGGCGCACTCTGAGGAATTGAATGCGCTGGTGTCGAACCCGTTGTTGATGGTATGGCCTCTGATACTGGTATTGAGGCCGTATTTCCCCTAGTCGAAGGAATAGGGGGTAGTACTCCATCATTTGTGGAATTCTGATTGTTTGGCGGATTTGGATTCGCCATTCTCCTTACTTGTCTTCTTCTAGGTCTTTCTTCGTTATTTATGGATATCTTGCCACTTCTTAGTCTCGTATAACGAAGTGAAGAAGGTTTCGTAAGATTAATGTAAAAATAAAGGTTTTAAATTGTCAATAGCACAAGGTCCCACCGTGTGTGCCAATTTGTTTGCCTCTAAAATTAACAAACAACCGCTGGTCTCTTAATTTATGAAAATTAGTTTACTTATAGGATCGACCATACAAATCCTAGGACAATGTGCTTTAATGATCTCGATAACTTTTGTGAAAATAAAACCTTTTGTTCATCATGTTCATCATCATTTTCATAAACTGATGTGATTTAAATAAAAATGATAAAGATTAGTTCTTAAAAGAAATAACAAAGGAACGCAATAAAAGTGCAAGAATAAAATTGCAGAAATGTAGAGTAAATTGCATGTAAACAACTTAAAACTTTATTGAAATGTAAATAATAAAACTGGTGTTTTTCCATACGTACATTTTCTCAATGATAACTCTTTTCTCTCACACAGATACTTTGAGTATTTTTGAGTAACTTGTACAAATTTTGAACACACCCGGAAATCTAACGTTATGACTCCCTATTTATATACAGTCAAAATAACCGCCAACAATGACCATTTCTCCTAATGGCGACAAATGGCATCCTACATGCCTTCACCTCTTAGATGTATCCCACGCGTCTTGCTTTCAAAACAAAGTTCCCTCCTGAATTTAAATTTCAAAATATCCGTCGAAGCGAGGTCTTCATAGAATTATATCGAAATAACTCTAATACTTAGAGAAAAATCTCCAACTCTTCCATTCCAACTTAACCCCTATTTTCGACTGCCCTTCTTCACAAGAAATGAATTGTTGTCGAAATGCTCTGGTAAATCTTAAACTTTTACCTCCTGAACAAAATCCAGGCGTCAAAATTAGGAGCCTACAGAGGTATGGTATCTCTTTGAGGAATATGGATCATTCCAGATAAATTAGATTTTATCTCAAGGAACGTGGAGGTCTATACATGAGAATTCAAAAGGAATTCGTGTGGTGTATAGATGGGTTCAAGAAGAGAGGGATCAATGGAGCTTTGATCTTAATCCAAGAGTTTATTAATTTAAAATGGTGATCCTAATATGTCCTCACAGGAAGCATGATGGTGTTCATGTGTGAGTGATTATTGGTTCTTGTCAGAAGAAGCAATAAGTGTTTTTGGTGATTATGTCCAGCAGGTAGGTTGGATAGAGGGTGCGCTCTTGAAGAGATGAAGGTGCATCTTATGTTTTCTTTTCATCAACATAAGTGTTCTTTGGTGGAGCACTAGTTATCTTAGATAGGGGGAGTTGCTCCTTGATCTAAGATATATTACTGCAGGGGTGCAATTCTGAATCAAGCTTGTGTTGTGTGTCAAGAAAGTCGTGATTATGTTTCCATCCTGGGAGGATGAGATATCAAGAAGGATGTCTTGACATTATTGTACTGTTGCAAGTTGGGGGAAACTTGACAGTGCAAATTACATGGTTCTTAATGGATACTTAAGAATCATTGGTTAGGTCTGAGAGAATTTATTTTTCTCTGCAGATTGTGATCATAATCCTGTGAAGATGTCATGATCTTGTCAAATCAGAAGGAGACCTTGGACAATGTCTAACATAATGTCAGAACATTTTTTAGGACATGTCTCTCTGGTTATGTGCTTGTGTGGACGGTTTGTCATGGACAGTGGAGAATTTACGCATACAAAACGTGTTCTTCGTTCTTAGAAATTCTTTTGAATGTTGTTATTTCCAATGGCTCGATGATTCTTATGTGAGTACTTGGGTATTTAAAGGGGCATTTCTTGTCGGAGTCTGGATAAGTTATATCCGGATATGAAGCTTCTCTAGACACTTTTGTCAATTTTTGGCTAAAAAGAGGGAGAATTGAGGAGTTTCTACAGTGGTTTCTGTAGTGGTTTTGCAGTTCCAGTTCTTCGTGTCCTAAGTGTCATTTGTGTCTTGTGTTATGAGTTAAGAATACAGTCATGTGTTTAGGGGGAGTTTTATCCTCCTCCTCATATACACCAACATAAATAAAAATTAATTTAGGATTTCTGGAATCTCAATCTCAGGAGTCTTAAACTAATACTTATGAGTTGGTTATTCAGGCTGACACGAATTCAGGAGAATCCTGGCTTAATTGTACAAAATGAGTTTTAGCCAAAATTTGTCAAAAGGGGGAGATTGAAAACTCTAAAGATTTGACTTAAATTTTGGTAAAACTCATTGTCAAATAAAAGGATTCAACATCAAGAAATCTGCCAAACACAAAGATGTCGAAGGAGATGTCACAGCATGAAGACTCAACATTTGGACTGATATAATAGATTGTTTAAATCTGTTTCAAATCTGATCCAAGTTTCCAGGTGCGTTTAGCAGTGGAACAAGGAAATATTTGTTTAGAGATTTGAAGCCCACCTGAAGACTCTATATAAGAAGACTTAGACCTAGGATTTTATATGCCTTTTGTAACTCAGTTCTCTTGTGTAAAAATAAGGGTTTAGGGTTTTGAGAGTCATTGGCTCTCTAGGTTGTAAGTCTCCCTTTGTATCAGTTGATGCATTGTGGCAGATATAGGTGTTGCACAGATCCATAAGCCTTGAGGTATTGGATTGTGTACTGTTTCTTGGATGAAGCTTTTAAGCAAATCCGAGTTAGCTTGTTTGTCAAGTATGCTTGACAGAATTCTGTATTGACAGGGATTATGTAAATATCACAGTGTATGATTAAGGGAAGTGAGTGGGGTATCTCATATCAAAGAAGGTGTTCTTTGATAAAGTCTTCATTGGGTAGCGATTAGGATATAAAGTTGTAAACGGGGGAGTTTAGCTTTGTAATAATTCTACAGATAGTGGAGTCTTCTTCCTGGATTGGCACCCCCCGGATATAGGTGAGTTGCACCGAACTTGGTTAACAATTGTTGTGTCTTTTATCATTCTGCAGATTTAATTATTTTGTTAGGGTTCATGATAAACATGTTGGAACAGATGTCGTAACATCTGTGATTCTGCAGTTCTGATATTCAAGGTATCAGTCTGCTGTTTTTTGCTTCTTTGTTTAAATGGTTATGCAGAAGAATGTCTTGACATGTGTTAGGACATCTGTTGTCTGCTATGCTAGAATTTCATATAGTTACTAATTAATACACACAAAGCACAAGTAATACATTAGATAAAATAAAATAATGTTAAAAAGCACAAGTAATAATTAGATGTGGTTCGATGAATTTTCGCTTTTAACCGTGTATATTACATTTCA
Organism: Lathyrus tuberosus; assembly: GCA_022829125.1. NCBI lineage: Eukaryota > Viridiplantae > Streptophyta > Magnoliopsida > Fabales > Fabaceae > Lathyrus > Lathyrus tuberosus. Next base: position 16,581,749 of record JALAZF010000012.1, on the reverse strand, counting down.
CAAATTTGTATCCCTCCATAGCTCTACATGTCAGTAAAAGTCAAACATGAATAAAAAATTTCAAAATTGTATCCTCTTAAAATTTTGGAACCCTTATGACTTAATACATATAATTTATAGGTATAAATAGTTAATTCAACCAATCACATAGCTATATGACCTAACCATAATGTTATGTTGTGATGAGTCTGATTGAGAAATTTTACATCATAGAATCGCGCTGCTCCAACTTTGGGTAGTGTCGCTAATTTCTTAGCATAATGTTTTAATATTTTCGTTATGGTTTTGTAGTGCTACTCTTTCCATTTCAATTTTATAGTGCCGCTATAAGGTGTAGGCACACCGCTATTGAATGTATATTCCCATTCTCCTATATTTTCCTCTTGTTCTTTATGTACTAGTCCTCTCCCTGCTTCGTTATTGTAAATTTCACAGTAAAATGGTATAAAATTGTATGGTTATGATGATTTTGATTTGGGTTGATCTTTTCCACGTGTCTTTGAAATCTTAATTAAAAACTATAAAAACATAAATGCATTAATAGCATTAAAAATACTTAAAATTAAATGAATTAACTACTGAAAATATTGTTTGATTTACTTTCATCACTACCCCATGTAGCGAGAGATTTTTGTCGGTGACGCGGCCACCTTATCGATGAAGTTTGGGGTTTTCCTCCTTGAGGAGGAAGGGTGCTACTTTTTGATTTCTTATTTATCCCATGAAGCTGAAAGGGAAAGGGAAGCTATCTAAAACTAACCTTGCACGCGAATGTTTAACTAAACAAACGCTTAAAAGAGTTTCGGGCAGTCGGGGTTAGGTTATATAATGGATAGTTGTCAATTACCCATCCTATATGTGGTTATCCACAAGATATTAGCTTTAGGGTTTTGCTTTATAATTGATGGTGTTTATCTGGTAATGGGTTGGGAAAGTATAAGTGAATGAGTTTTGTTTTTTGTGGAAAATGATGATGATGGCTTAAGGTGTGAAACCTAAGGTTTTGATTGGTATGAAGGTACAAGACTTGGGGTTTTTGATTGGTATGCTCGCTAAGATTTTGCAATCTTATGCCTACGTATTCCCGTTTAAATGAAACAGGGAAATCAGAGCAATCGTAGTTCCTCCTATTCTAAGGGAGGAAAAAGATGTTTTGGTGTCTTGTTCAAAGGCCAAGATTGAAGCTAAAGGTTTGACTGAGAGAGAACTTATCATCTATAAAGAGGGATTGGACTTCCTCTGAGGGGATTATTGATTTTTGTGTGCCTTTATCAAAGCACAAGGTTGATGCTAAAAGGTTAATTGACTCAGCTAGGGGATTTCTTTGGACAAAGCCTAAGAGGAGGCTGAATAGGACCGACTCACCAAGAGAGTGTATATATTTGTGTCTTGTATAAGGCCCAAGATTGAGGCAAAAAAGAGGCTGACTCTTTGGGGATATCATTATACAAAGCCTAAGAGGAGGCTAAAAGGGTTTTGACTCTGTTCAAAGGGAATTTAATTTTTCAAAGCTTTAAAGAAAGCTAAATGGACTCCATTGGGGAAATGCTTATACAGAGCCTTATTGGCGAGAATTTGTATGTGTCTTGTACAAAGCCCAAGACGGAGGCTGAAATGAGAAATTTAACTGACTCTGGTGAGTATATTTTTATGTGTCTTGTACAAAGCGCAAGATGGAGCCTGAAATGAGTTTGACTCTTTTTGGGGAAATCACTCCTCCAAGCCTAAAGGAAGACTGGGAAGAAATGACTCTTCTGGGGAAGATATATGTCCCCAAGCTCAAGAGAGGGAGATTTATGTCTTGTACAAAGCCCAAGATTGAGGCTAAAGGGTTTGACTCACAAAGAGATTGTTTTTATTTATCTCGTATGAGGCCCGAGATAGAGGCTAAAAGGGGTTGACTCAACAAGAGAGTGCTTGACTCAACAAGAGAGCCTGAAAAATGTGATTAACTTAACAAGAGAGTCTGAAAGGGTGAGTGACTCAACAAGAGAGTCTGAAGAGTGATTGACTCAACAAGTGAGTCTGAAAAGGTTAGCTCCGCTGGGGAGAATCATTTGTACAAAGCCCAAGAGGAGGCTGACTTCGCTAAGGAAGGATCATTATACAAACCCTAAGAGGAGGCTAGCTTTGCTGCCTGGGATTATTAAGATCCCGAGGCAAGTCCAAATGGGGGAATCAACTCTTGCTGAGGATTACAGAAGAGTTGAGATGTTAGATACCTTGAGGTATTAATTTAAGATAGTGTTAACCCTGGTTGGGGAACTCTCATGAGAGAGACTGGGTTTCTACTGGAGATCGATCCAGAATGCCCCGGGTTTCTTCCTATAGTTGTAAAGAACTTGAGAATGTCTTTGAGATTCAAGGGGATTAGACTGTTCAAGTCTACTGGTGTGGAAGAGTTTTATCTTTTGTATGATGCCTCTAAGAGGAGGCAAGGGCCTTTAAGGGATGAGGATCAACCCTAAAGTGACCTGAGGTCTGACACTGGAAAGACTGCTCTAGCAAAGGATGACTAAGTTTTGTCTTATACCTTTAAGAGGTCGTTAGGGTCCTTGTATTAAACCCAAGAGAAGGCATGAGAACTTCTAAGAAGCCGAAGGGTCCTTGTACAATGCCCAAGAGGAGGCGGGAATGCTTTTAGGAAGCCAATGGGTCCCCAAACCAAGAGAAGTTCAAGAAATGCAATTCACAGAGAAGAGATCATTCCAGGAAAGTTCAGGGGTTTGGAAGAAACTCAAGAGATGCTATTCACAGAGAATAGATCAACTCCGGGGAGTAGAGTTTCTTTGACAATTTCTAAGGGTGACAGTCTGAGAAAAGGTTCACCGAGAATACTGCCTTTCTCTTTGTTCCATATTGTTTAACCCCAAGAGAAGGGAAGACTGTATCTGGAAATCATATGGGGGATCTAGTTTTGTTTGTATTTAAGAGTGACCAACAGGGCTTTACCTAGTTCTAGACCTAATTGCCGGGGAAAACTCTAAATAACTATACTAGTATATATACAGTTAATATATGACAAGTATTTAAAAGGATATGAAAGACTAACCATGTGCCGCTTCCCACAATACAATTATATATATATGACGTGTATTTAAAAGAATGAAAGAAGATTAACCATGCGCAGCTTCCCACAATACAATTATGTAGATGAAAGCGGATAAAAGAAAGCGAATAAACACTTACCCGTTGTAGAGCTTCCATGTTGTATTGTTAGTTGTTCAGAGAAATTAAAGAAAGTTTTGAACAATATATATATCTGAATCTAAATCAAAAGGGAATTGTTTTGAAAAAGATCGTTGGGGCTTACAGCTCAAGGAGAGGCCCAGGGTTTTACAGTGATCGCACCGTTGTTTTGAGGATCGTATCGGGACTTATACAATGACTGAGGCCCAAAAATGTTTGTGTACAAAAAGGGTTGGGTCTTACAACTCAAGGAGAGGCCCAATTGATTTTTTTGGAAAATAAAAATGGGACTTATAACACGAGGGTAGGCCCAAACAATTGTTTTTACTCTGAAATGGCGATCACGCCGAGATTCTTTTAACGCCGAGGGACTTATACAATATCTGAGGCCCAAACTATTTTGGTTAAAAGGGGATTGGGTCTTAAACTCTATTATAGGCCCAAAGGTTTGCTTTTGTACAAGAGGTGGGGCTTACAATTCAGAGAGAGGCCCTGTGTTTTTGTTTTAAGCTGGCGATCGCGCCGAGATTTCTGACTGTATTAAGACTTATACAATACACTGAGGCCCAAATTATTTTATTTACAAAGGGATTGGGACTTACACTCTATTAGAGGCCCAATAGGTTTTTCAAATGAATAAAGATGGGTCTTATAGCTCAAGGAGAAGCCCAGTTGTTTTTGTTAAATAGGCGACGATCGCGCCGAACTTTTGAAAATATACAGAGGGACTTATACAATGTGTGAGGCCCAAAATTGTTTATTTACAAAGGGATGGGACATACACTCTATCAAGAGGCCCATGAGGTTTTCAAAAAAGTTTGTTAGGGAGAAAATCAACGAAACCCTAATTTCATCATTTTTTAAAGTAATTATTCAAAGAGAATTAAATAAAATGATAAAAACACAAAATAAGTTTGAATAAACAACTTGTGATTTGTGTTTAAGGTTTGAAAAATGATGTTTTAATCACAAGATGAATTAAAACTCATTTGGGTTTGATTTTTCAAGGTGAATATTCATTTTTTTAAAAGGTTTAAAAACAATAAAAATGAATTTATTTACAAAAATATCAACTATATTAAATAATTAATATAAATCTGATTTTTTTTTGTGGAATAAAATATTTTAACATTTTTGTGATTTTTTGCAAAAAGAACCAATAAAAAATAATTAAAATTGAGTGAGAAATTAATTTTTCAAATCATTTAAGAAAATAATATGAAAAATAATTTATTCAAAGAGAATTAAATAAAATGATAAAAACACCAAATAAGTTTGAATAAACAACTTGTGATTTGTGTTTAAGGTTTGAAAAATGATGTTTTAATCACAAGATGAATTAAAACTCATTTGGGTTTGATTTTTCAAGGTGAATATTCATTTTTTTAAAAGGTTTAAAAACAATAAAAATGAATTTATTTACAAAAATATCAACAATATTAAATAATTAATATAAATATGATTTTTTTGTGGAATAAAATATTTTAACATTTTTGTAATTTTTTGCAAAAAGAACCAATAAAAAATAATTAAAATTGAGTGAGAAATTAATTTTTCAAATAATTTAAGAAAATAATATGAAAAATAGTAAAAATGGAAAAGTGGTAAAAAAGAGGATCTGGGGCGAGGAGGATTCGAACCCCAGACCTCTTGGGTGCAGCGCGCGCCTTCTACCACTGGGGTGGTGATACATCCGTGTATCAAAACCTCCCCATGAATATATGAGGCATGCCTTGTTTTTGGCCTGGCCAAGGCAAGGCAAGACAAGGTTTTGGCCAAAAACGTGAAGCTTGTAACTTTCTCATTTCTCCATGGATTGGGACAAAATTTAGGTGTATCCTGTCTAGAATTTTACAAGGAATCCAATGGTGGTGGTGGTTTTTTCAAATGAGGCTCCTATTTTAAAACCCGATGGTGTTCTTGAAATAGGCCTATATTTGCATTTTCTATGCTACCTCTTGTTACAAGCATGAATTACATGATGAATTGGTTCAAACACAACATATATGACATGTATGAGATGTGCATGATCAGTGGACTTCAAAACAATGCATATTTCAAAGAGTTCAAGTTGTGATGCACTTACCTCTTGGAGCTTTTTGTGCAATCTGCCAAGTTTCTTGTGCCAGAAGTAATTTGATGCTATAGACACTCTCAATTGATCCCTTATAAGCTTTTAGAATGGTTGGAACCAGATGGAATCCTCAGGAACAAGTTTGAGCTCTTTCTTGCAAAAAGGGCAAAAGTGACCAATATGGCAACTCCCTCAAATGGTGTTCCAGATGTGGGGAACCACTTGGGACAGTTCAAGGATGATATTTGGAGTGTGTTTGAGGTTTTATCTGGTTTCGAAAGTGACTGAATCAAGACATGGCTTGAAAAATGCAAAAAAGTCCAATTTTGAGGTTTTGAGAGGGGACTTTGTGATTTTGGTGTTACATGTCACTTATGAGAGTTTGGACAGCTTAGATATGACATATTGGATGTGTTTGGATCATGAGCTATGGTGGAAATGCTCTCTAACTCAAAAACTCAGAGTTACCTTGCAAAAGAAGGCATTTTTGCCTAGAGAAAGAGATTTTGAGGAAAGCAAGTGTTGTAGTGCTTTGGGGTACTTAAACTGAGCACAAATGAGCTCTATTTATATTAGAGCAAGTTTGTTTTGGCTACAATAGTGAATGGTGGCTGCAGCAGGCTGTTGGCCAATTGAATCACTTTGGAATCTCAAGTCTCCTCTAGCCATTAACTAGAGGTTAGAGCACAGGCTTATGGTTCTTTAGTTCAGGGATAAGTCTTGACTGAATTCAGTTGGAATAGGCTCAGTTCATGCCACCTTGGTGTATCCATTGAATGCTTGGAAACAAAATTGGAGTCTTGGCCCCTTTTAGGCTTTTTAGGGTTTGGCATGCTACTTTGGGAATCTTGGACTAAGGAGGCTGATGAATCAGTGCTTGTCCCTTAGTTGTTCCCCCTTGAGGTGTGCAGATGGATAAGCATGCTTGGAATTGCACAATTTGAGAAAATCGAGCCTTTATGCACAAATTTGTCTTGCCAAGACAGTTTGCAGCAAGGCATGTTGCAGCTGTCATAACTCCTAGCTCAGGTGGAGTTTGATGGAGTTCTTGGACATTTTGGAAAGCCCTTATGTGACAAAACACATGTGTCAACATAGTTTGTCTTGAAACCTTTTGGATCCAAGTGAAAAATTCCCCTACATTTTGAAAAAAAGCAAGACAAATTCTGACTTAGTGAAAATTTCACTAAGTGTTGGAAAAAGTGACATTTCATGTTTTCAGCCATTTTGATCACTCCATAACTTAAAATCCATGGAGAATTGGAATGAGGTGTAGTTGACACTTTTAAAGTATGCCATGAGAGCTACAAATCCAGCTTTGGACCATCCAAAATGGTTGCTTAGATCTCAAGTTATGATCCTTGGAAATTGGTACCCTAACCACTTTATTTCATAACTTAGAAAAATTCTAAGTTTTTATGGTTACCCCTTTTACAAGTTAACTCACTTAATTTTATTTTTCTTGATTAATGATGATTCAAATCACACATTAACATCATTTTAGGGTTAAATAACCATAATTATAAAAAATCTCAAAAAGTCAAACTTTGACTTTTGTGCACAGTTGACTTTTTATTAGATGAATTCCAAATTGTGCGGTCCTTTATGAAATCAAGTCCTTGACCTAAATCAAACTTGATGTACATGTTCCATGGGTGTTATAGGGTGTATTGAATCATGTCTCAGGATTTGGGAGCATGTCCAGGTCAAAAGTCAAAGGTACATTTGACTTTTCCCTCGAAACCCTAATTGTGGTACTGATGAAATTGAAACTTGGGGATCAAGCTTCTTGGATTAATCCATTGTTGCAAATGGATCAATATAATTTATTGGAGTCCCTAAAATCATGTCTTGAGGTCTTGGCTCATGTTTTGTCCTAAAAGTCAACTTAGGGGTGAATTAGGTCAAGAAACCCTAATTCCTGATTTTTTGTGAATGCATCCCCTGAGGCTAAATTGACTTGATGATTGGGTCCCTGAGGTCCCTTGGAGTATCTTGGGTTATGCTTTGAAGCATTGGCACATGCCCAGATTAAATTTTCCATCTGGAGGCCCTGGTCGACCAAAACCCTAATTTGGTGACACTGGCGATCTTGAGGCTTAATCCACTTAGAATGCTGCAACTTTGTGCTTGATTCTTGATGTGGAAGTCCTCTTGATCCTTTATGGGTGCTTGAGAGGTTAGAAAAATTGAAGATCATGTCACTTCTTGATCGATCCTTTGTCTAAGAGCTCTGAGAGGGCTTGAAACCCTAATCTTTGATAGTAGTGAATGCTCAACAATTCCTGAAGGAGATTGATGAGGCATGAAGGTACATCCATATTGTGATGATGATTTGCACAATGATGGGAAATCTTAGTGGTCAAAATTTGGGGTATGACACCCCATTGTATTATTAGTATATATCCCTTTTTAATAACTTTTAGTCATATCCCCTTTGGTTATAAACCAAATTATATGATTATGGGTCTAAAAGTACTTGTAATTACTTTTATCTCCTTGAAATTAGATAGTCACGAAAAAATCATAATCAAAGCAAACCTTTTAAGCTTGTGGTTGCTTATGGAATAGAAATTTTTTTAAGTTTGGGGTGGTGATCTTAAAAGAAAATGCCAAATGAATAGATATAGAATAAAAATTTGTTAAAAGTGGTGGCCATTGGGGAAAAATAATGATTAAATAAAAGTAAAAAATGACGAATATGATCCTGTATAAATGTCTATAATAACTTAGAATCATCCCTTAAGGTTTTGATTCATAACAACAACTTCACCAAGATCAGATTCCACAACATCACAAATCAAGGAACTCTTCAAAAATGGAGAGCACCTTGAGTGGCTTCCTACAAGTGACACAAGATAAATTCAAAGCCATGAAAATTACTAAAGAAACTACCAGCAATAATAATGAAGCATCAATCAAGGACTTGGAAATTCAAATTGATCAATTATCCAAACATGTAGTTGCTCAATCTACATGTTACTCTAAAGGGAATGTAGTTGATAATCCCAATAAATATGAAAGATGTTATGTTATTTCTTTGATAAAAATCAAGCAGACCAAAGTGGAAAATGTTAAGTGTGATTGTAAGAATTTATCTGTGGAGGTTGAGATTAAAAATAAGTGTAGAGTTGGGGAGGAGGAGAAATAGTGAGTAGAATTGAAAAAAGTGAGGAAAAGAAAAAAAAAAGAGTGGGGAGAAATTGTGAATGGGTGAGAAAAAAAATAAAGAGAGAGAATCGACATTCCTTATAACATTACCTTATCCACTTAAGAAGAAAAAGTTTTGAATGAAGGACGAAAAGAACGAACCAAAAGCTCTAGATATCTATTTGTTAGAGTAAATGTACTTGAGTGAGGGAGGAATAATAGAGAAGAGAGAGAATGAAACATAACTATATTGAATTGTTGAATTGTTAAAATTGTACAAACTAAATTACACTATACATGTGAATATATACGAGTAGGATATTTGTAACTCAAGTAACTAATCATTACAAACTAACTAACTAACTAACCAAGTAACTAACAAACTAACTAACATGAATTATATAACAATAAAATGTAGAATGGAAATGAGACTTAAATGAATGCTATAGAGATAATGGAATGTATGAAAAGTGATATGAGATATATAAGTTAGTACACTCACTAATCACATATGAAAGAAAGTATGAAACATCGTGATTGGATATTCAACCATGGATTACACATGGAAGAGCAAGCTAAGATGCCTATGAAAATTTCTCTATGTAGATTTTATTATGCATATATCAAGTATTGAATGCAAGGAAAGAATATGCGTGGTGGAAAATGAAAATGCATAAAAATGTGCATGCAAGATGTGTTTAAAGATGCATAAAGAAAGAGAAAGGATGCATGAAGATGGAGAGAGAATGCATGATGAGAAAAACAACGACAAAAGGTATAAGGGGGAAAGTTTCTCTCTCTACTGTCTACAAGTGTCTTATTGTTATTGGTGACACATAACTATAACTAGGTGTAAATTTCCTTATTTTATCAAGGGATAGCCTAGTATTACCCTTTTTTATTTAATTTTGAAGACTTTCAATCATAGGTGTCGCAGCTGGAAAAATCACATAGTTGCCATCATCTTTTATTTGTTCCTAATGAACCGGGAAAATAATGAGAAAACCCTAAAAGGTAAGGGTAAGACGTTAGGGTTTGGGAGTTGATTAAGTGAGGGGAATATGTTAGGCACCCCTCACCTCCATTATACTCATTGGGAACCTCCTATAATTCTAGGGTTACTATACTTATCTAAGGGATGTTTTCCTAATTACTTGTTATTCTTGAATTCTTTAGTTCATTTATTTATAACAGAACTATTTTATCACTTTTTAAGAAATATTTAATCAAGAAGGGGAACAAAAATAGATTTCTTTTATTATTGTACTCGTAAGAGTGTCACAACACTGTGCCTATGTATCCTCAAGTATAATGAAGAATCGGAGTATCGTAGTTCGTCTAGAAAATGTTGTATTTTTGTTGATTTTATTTATGAAATAATCTCATCACACGAGGGTGGAGAAAAGTTTATTTGAGCAAAAGGTCTCAATGCACAAGGGCAGAGAAAATAACATTTAGGTGTGTTTGAATCGATTTTAAGTTATTGATTGATAAGGCGTGACGCTGCTGAAATGGTAAATCGGCAAGCAAAAGTTAAATTTGGAAGAATTTCGGGTTTTATCATATCCACAAGGATCAGTGCGAGGGATCAAATGTTGTTCAACAATATCTATCTCTATAAGCTTGGGTTTGTAAGGTTTGAATTTAAATCTAGGCAATGTAAAACAAATGAAAGAAAAATATAAAGTTTCAGAGAGATATGAGAGCTTATCGGGATTGAATTTCATCCACCGCTCAAATACGTAAATCTACTAATCAGTTGTATGAAATCTAAAACACTCATCAGTATCATCACGTATTGCTAACATTAGAGTCCATGTCTGCAATGCCGACGAGAGTTGAACTGTATTATTTGATCGGTGATCTCTTAGCGTATCAAACAACATGGAGCGTTACGATTCGATACTCACGCGAATGTTAAATCTAAATCTATGTCTAGAGTTTAGAATCTAATAGATGATCATCCTAGATCTAGATCTGAAGAGTATTTATGAAATAGATCATTTACAACGCCATAATTAACAAAGATGCATAGTTTTACAAGTAAACTTCCATGCAATCCCTAACAAGAGAGATTACAAGGAGAAGAAGGAAGAAGAACAAGCTTCCCTTGTGGTGTCCCAACGATTTCGGCGAATCCAACTTAGGATCTTCAATATGCATATAACCTTTGTTATTTCCTTAGCTTCTATCTCTAAAGAATTATTTCTGATCAAATGGGTATAAAATGCCCCAAGAGATCCCTAAAAAACTATGAAGAAATAAATATATACAAACTAAAATTTTCCTATCTCGCTCGGAGAGCTACATATCGCCTGACGAAAGTCACTATATTGGCCATCAATCAGTCAAAAAATGCATCAAACCATCTTTGGAAAATATCCGATCTCGCAAGTCCTCGCCCGACGAGCTCGACTAGCGAACGTGATGCAGTTTTGCCTCTGCCTCTACACTGAATTGCCTCACCATCAGCTCGAATGGCACCGCTAGCCATCAGTTTACCTGGAACCCCTCACCTTCAGCTCGCCCGATGACCAAGACAAATTTTCCCCCTCTTGCCTTTGTTCTCACTTCATTGCTTTGTGTTTTTTTCTTTGATTTCTTGCACATTTCCTGCACACTTAGCACACAAATCAAAGATATAAAAGCCAATTGCAACTTATATGAAATTATAAGAAAACTCAGGGAAATTAATCATTGAAACCGCAAAATAGAGTCGTAAAATGCCAAGATTTTAAGTACAAAAATAGTCAAGATTTGCACTTATCAAACCTCCCCAACTTAAAATGTTGTTTGTCCTCAAACAATGGTGAATCAAAAATAAAATAAACAAGAGCAACTACCAAGAAATCATGATCAACAAGTTTTTAGAATGAAAACAAATGTATGGTTCAAATTGCAAAAGTACAAGCAAAGTGATGCTTACCACTATACTACAACGACACGTGATTATGAAACGAATTCTAAGCACAAAACAAATGTCAAAATTCTAAATCAATACAACTTAAAATATGAATCACATCTAACACACAACTTCATCGATGGATAAAGAACAATGATGAGAGACTTGACTCACACCCAACAATCTTGCTAACATCCATATCAAATTATGCATTCATCCAAAAAATTCATATTGAAAGCATAAAAAAACAAATCACAAGGACTTCAAGGGGTGTAATGTGGCTTGGTTAACAAAGAAGGGAAAGAAAAATATGCCTAAACAAATGAGAGTGAACACTTCTCAAATTCTCAAGCATTCACAACTTCTTTTACCTTTTTCTAATTGCTCAATTGTTACACCATTTCACTCAACTTATTAGCACAAAACTTATTTTTCACAATTTCTTCCAACAAATCTCTTTCTTTTCTTTTTATTTCCTTTTTCACTTTTCTTTCTTTTTTTTTTCAATCTTTTTCTTTCTTTCTCAACCTCTTAGCAATCCACCTTTTTCTCCCCAACTTGAATACAATCAATCCTTGTAATGTGAATACTCCCAAACTTTCTAAGGCACGGGGAAACTTTCAAACCTCAATTCATGGTTGAAGGTTCAAGTGTTTCAAGAAACAAATTTAGAATCTATACAAAAATCAATGATGAACTACTCTTTGCATGCAAAGGAAAATTTCCAATGTTCAGAATTGATACAGATTCCTATATTAAGGCACAAAGAGGTTAACAAATTCTCGCTCACTCACAAGGTAAGTTACTTTTTGGTCAAGTAGTTGTGCTTAAAATCAAACAAAATTCCTTGATCATTTTCATGCTTTCATACAATTCAATATAAATGCAAGATTAAACATAAATCAAACGAGTTAAAACAAAATTTTGGTAACTTGTGCATATAGTAAACAATAGAAGTTTCCTCACCTTTGGTTATGATCTAAAGCGATTCAAATATGAACATGTATTTCAAAAGAATGAATGGCATGATATTTGTACAAATTATAAGTTTCATATTCATACTATGTTATAGAAAGCAATAAACGTGCACCTTTGCTCAAGCATCAACTTTTCAACTCATATCATTACTGTAACATAATCTTATTGATACAATCAAACTAGAAACAATCAGTCCGTATTTATTCAAGCCAATCAAAGATAAACTTATTGGACAAAACCAAATAAGTCTCTAACAACTTTATATTTAACAAGTATGTATTATAGACAAATGTAAAAATCTCAAAAATGTAGACAAGTGTACAAAGCTAAAAAATATAGACAAAGGTAAAAAGTTCAAAAAGATAGAAAAGTGTATAAAGCTCAAAAATATAGTCAAATGTAAAAAGCTTAAAAAGATAGTCAAAAGTATAAAAATCGAAAGTATAGCCACATGTACAAAGCTTAAAAAGATGGAAAATATTGCTATGCTTTCAAAATCAAATCACCAATTCGCGGCAATAGCGCCATTTTGTTGAAGCGGTAAAGCGGCAAGCAAAAGCAAAGTTTGAAAGAATTCTGAGTTTTAAGGTATCCACAGGGATCGGTGCGAGGAGTCAAATTTCGTTCAATAGTCTCTATCTCTCTAAGCTTAGGCTTGTAAGGTTTGAATTTAAAGCTACACTATGTAAAATTAATGAAAGAAAAATATAAAGTTTCAGAGAGATATGAGAGCTTATAAGAATTGAATTTCATCCACCGCTTAAATACGTAAATCTACTAATCAGTTGTACGTAATCTAAAACACTCATCAGTATCATCACGTATCGCTCCAATCAGTGTCCATGTCTACCACGCCGACGAGAGTTCAACCGTATTGTTTAATCAACGATCTCTCAGCCTATCAAACAACACAGAGCATTAAGATTCGATACTCACGCAAATGTTAAATCTAAATCTATGTCTAGAGTTTATAATCTAACAAATGTTCACCCTAGATCTAGATCTGAAGAGTATTTCTCAATCACGGTTCAAATCAAAGATAAACAGGTAAACAAAGATATCATCGATATAGATTTATGAAGTAGATCGTATACAATGCCATGATTAACAAAGATACATACTTTTTATAAGTAAATTTACATACAATCCCTAACAAAATAGATTACAAGAATAAGAAGGAAGAAGAACAAGCTTCCTTTACGATGTCCCAATGATTTCGGTGAATCCAACTCCGGATCTTCAAGATGCATCTACTATTTGTTATTTCCTAAGCTTCTATCTCTAAAGAATGATTTATGATCAAATGGGTATAAAGTGACCCAAGATATCCCTAAAAAACTATGAAGAAATAAATATATACAAACTATAATTTTCCTATCTCGCTCGGCGAACTACATATCGCCTGGTGAAAGTCACTTTATTGGCCATCAATTAGTAAAAAAATGCATCAAACCGTCTTTGGAAAATATCTGATCTCGCAAGTCCTCGCCTGAAGAGCTCGCCCAGTGACCATGATATAGTTTTTCCTCTGCCTCTACACTTAATTGTCTCGCCTTCAGATTTCCTGGCACCGCTCGCCTTCAGTTCGCCTGGCACCAACCACCTTCAGCTCGCCCGACGAACTTGACAAATTTTCCCCTTCTTGGCTTTGTTCTGACTTGATTGCTTTGTGTCTTTTTCTTTGATTTCTTGCACATTTCATGAACACTTAGCACACACATCAAGGATGCCAAAGCCAATTGCAAATTATATGACATAATAAGAAAACTCAGGGAAATTAATCAATAAACCCGCAAAATAGAGTCGAAAAATGCCAAGATTTTATGTACAAAAATAGTCAAGATTTGCACTTATCAAAATCTCCCCAACTTAAAATGTTGCTTATCCTCAAACAATGGTAAATCAAACCTAAAGGAAATAAGAGCATTTACCAAGAAATCATTATCAACAAGTTTTTAGAATGAAAACAAATGTATGGTCCAAATTTCAAAAGTACAAGCAAAGTGATGCTTACCACTATACTACAACGACACCATGATTATGAAACAAATTCTAAGCACAAAAAAATGTCAAAATTATGAAGCAATACAACTTCAAATATGAATCACACCAAACACACAACTTCATCGATGGATGAAGAACAAATATGTGGGACTTGACTCACACCCAACAATCTTGCAAAAATTCGAATCAAATTATGCATTCATCCAAAAAATTCATATTGAAAGAATAAAAACACAAACCACAAGGACTTCAAGGGTTGTAATGTGGCTTGGTTAACGAAGAAGGGTTATTTATTAAGGAAAATTAAATAAAAATATGCCTATACAAATGAAAGTGATCACTTCTCAAATTCTCAAGCATTCACAACTTTTTTTTTACCTTTTTCTAATTACTCAACTGTTACACAATTTCACACAACTTATTAGCTCAAAACTTATTTTTCACAATTTCTTCCAACAAATCTCTTTCTTTTCTTTTTTCTTTTCTTTTTCACTTTTCATTCTTTTCTTTTTTCAATCTTTTTCTTTTTCTTTCTCAACCTCTTAGCAATCCACCTTTTTCTCCCCAACTTGAATACAATCAATCCTTGTAATGTGAATGCTCCCAAAGTTTCTAAGACTCGGGTAAAAATTCAAACCATAATTCATGGTTGAAGGTTAAAGTGTTTCAAGAAACAAATTTAGAATCTATATAAAAATCAATGATGAGCTACTCTTTGCATGCAAAGGAAAATTGCCACAGTTCAAAATTGATAGAGATTCCTAAATTAAGGCTCAAAGGGCTTAACGAATTCTCTCTCACTCACAACGTAAGTTACTTTTTGGTCAAGTAGTTGTGCTCAAAATCAAATAAAATTCCTTGATCATTTTCATGCTTTCATACAATTCAACACAAATGCAAGATTAAATATAAATCAAACGAGTTAAAACAAGAATTGTTGGTCTCCCGTGGATATAGTAAACAATGGAAGTTTATTCACCTTTTGCTATGATCTAAAGTGATTCAAATATGAACATGTATTTCAAAAGAATGAATGACATTATATTTGTACAAATTATAAGTTTCATATTAATGCTATGTTATAGAAAGCAATAAACGTGCACCTTTTCTCAAGCATCAAGTTTTCAACTCATATCATTACTATAACATTTTCTTGTTGATACAATCAAACTTGTAAAAATCACTCTGTATTTATTCAAGCTAATAAAAGATAAACTTATTGGACAACACCAAATAATTCTCTAACAACTTTATATTTAACAAGTATGTATTATAAACAAATGTAAAAATCTAAAAAATGTAGACAAGTGTACAAAGCTTAAAAATATAGACAAAGGTAAAAATCTCAAAAAGATAGAAAAGTGTATAAAGCTCAAAAATATAGTCAAAAGTACAAAGCTAAAAAAATATAATCAAAAATATAAAAAAAAACAAGGGTATAGACAATTGTACAAAGGTTAAAAAGATAGAAACTATTTCTATGATTTCAATATCAAATCACCAATCCCCAACAACGACGCCATTTTGCTGAAGCGGTAAAGCGGAAAGAAAAAGTTAAGCTTAGAAGAATTACAGGTTTTAACGTATCCACAGAGATCGGTGCGAGGGATCAAATGCCATTCAACAGTCTCTATCTCTCTAAGCTTAGGTTTATAAGGTTTGAATTTAAAGCTACGCTATGTAAAACAAATGAAAGAAAAATATAAAGTTTCAGAGAGATATGAGAGCTTATTAGAATTGAATTTCATCTTCTGCTCAAATATGTAAATATACTAATCAGTTGTACGCATTCTAAAACACGCATTAGTATCATCATGTATCGCTCCAATCAGCGTCCATGTCTGCAACGCCGGCGAGAGTTCAACCGTATTGTTTAATCGATGATCTCTCAGCCTATTAAACAACACAGATGATTAAGATTCGATAATCACGTGAATGTTAAATCTAAATCTATGACTAGAGTTTAGAACCTAACAGATGTTCATCCTAAATTTGTATTTGAAGAGTATTTCTCAATCACGTTTGAAATAAAAGATAAACAAGTAAACAAAGATGACTTCGATATAGATTTATGAAATAGATCACATACAATGCCATGATTAAGATACACGCTTTTTATAAGTAAACTTACATACAATACCTAACAAGAGAGATTACAAGGAGAAGAAGGAAAAAGAATAAGCTTTCATCGCGGTGTCCCAACAATTTCAGTGAATCCATCTCTGGATCTTCAAGATGCATCATCTCTTTTTATTTCCTAAGCTTCTATCTCTAAAGAATGATTTATGATCAAATGGGTATAAAATACCCCAAGACATCCCTAAAAAATTTATGAAGAAATAAATATATATATAAACCAAAATTTTCCTGTCTCGCCCGATGAAAGTAACTTTATTGCCCATCAAGTAGTCAAAAAATGCATTAAACCACCTTTGGAAAATATATGATCTCGCAAGTCCTCACTCGACGAGCTCGCCCAACGACCATGATTTAGTTTTGCCTCTGCCTCTACACTGATATGTCTCGCCTTCAGTTCTCCTGGCACCTCCCGCCTTCAGCTCGCCCCACGACCATGACAGTTTCCCCTTCTTGGCTTTGTTCCCACTTGATTGCTTTGTGTCTTTTTCTTTGATTTCTTGCACATTTCCTGCACACTTAGCACACACTTCAAGGATACCAAAGCCAATTACAACTTATATGACATTATAATAAAACTCGGGGAAATAAACCATTGAAATCGCAAAATAGAGTCGAAAAATTCCAAGATTTTATGTACAAAAATAGTCAAGAATTGCACTTATCAAACTTTCCTCAACTTAAAACGTTGTGTGTCCTCAAACAATGATAAATCAAACCTAAAAGAAACAAGAGCATCTACCAAGAAATCATAATCAACAAGTTTTTAGAATGAAAACAAATGTATGGTCCAAATTTCAAAAGTACAAGCAAATTGATGCTTACCACTATACTACAATGACACCATGATTATGAAACAAATTCTAAGCACAAAAAAAGTCAAAATTTTAAAGCAACACAACTTCAAATATGAATCACACCTAACACACAACTTCATCGATGGATGAAGAACAAACATGAGGGACTTGACTCACACCCTACAATCTTGCTAACGTCCATATCAAATTATGCATTCATCCAAAAAATTCATATTGAAAGCATAAAAACACAAACCACAAGGACTTCAAGGGTTGTAATGTTGCTTGGTTAACAAACAAGGGTCATTTCTTAAGTTAATTGAAACAAAAATATGCCTAAACAAATGAGAGTAATCACTTCTCAAATTCTCAAGCATTTACAACTTCTTTTACCTTTTTCTAATTGCACAATTGTTACACCATTTCACACAACTTATTAGCACATTACTTATTTTTCACAATTTCTTCCAACAAATCTCTTTCTTTTCTTTTTCTTTTCTTTTTCACTTTTCTTTCTTTTATTTTTTCAATCTTTTTCTTTTTCTTTCTCAACCTCTTAGAAATCCACCCTTTTTTCCCCAGCTTGAATACAATCAATCCTTGTAATGTGAATGCTCCCAAACTTTCTAAGGCACAGGTAAAAATTAAAACCACAATTCATGGTTGAAGGTTCAAGTGTTTCAAAAAACAAATTCAGAATCTATATAAAAATCAATTCTAAACTACTCTTTGCATGCAAAGGAAAATTTTCATAGTTCAAAATTGATATAGATTACTACATTAAGGCTCAAAGGAGTTAACGAATTCTTGCTCACTCACAAGGTAAGTTACCTTTTGATCAAGTAGTTGTGCTCAAAATATATATAAAAAAATCGCTTGATCATTTTCATGCTTTCATACAATTCAACACAAATGCAAGATTTAACATAAATCAAACGAGTTAAAACAAAAATTATTGGTCACTTGTGCATATAGTAAACAATGGAAGTTTCCTCACCTTTGGATACGATCTAAAGTGATTCAAATATGAACATGTATTGCAAAAGAATGAATGGCATGATATTTGTACACATTATAAGTTTCATATTCATGCTATGTGATATAAAGCAATAAACATGCACCTTTGCTCAAGCATCAAGTTTTCAACTCATATCATTACCATAATAATTTTTTGTTGATATAATCAAACTTGAAATAATCACTCCATATTTATTCAATCTAATCAAAGATAAACTTATTAGAGAACACCAAAAAATTCTCTAACAACTTTATATTTAACAAGTATGTATTATAAACAAATGTAAAAATCTAAAAAATGTAGACAAGTGTACAAAGCTAAAAAATATTGACAAAGGTAAAAAGCTCAAAAAGATAGAAAAGTGTATAACGCTAAAAAATATGGTCAAATGTACAAAGCTTAAATATATAGTAAAAAAATACAAAAATCAAAGGTTTAGACAAATGTACAAAGCTTGAATAGATAGAAACTATTGCTATGGTTTCAATATCAAATCACATATCCCCTGCTAAGGCGCCATTTTGCTGAAGCGGTAAAGTGGCAAGTAAAAGTTAAGTTTGGAAGAATTCCAGGTTTTAACGTATCCACAGGGATGTGTGCGAGGGATCAAATGCCGTTCAACAGTCTCTACCTCTCTAAGATTGGGTTTCTAAGGTTTGAATTTAAAACTACGCTATGTAAAATGAATAAAAGAAAAATATAAAGTTTCAGAGAGATATGAGATCTTATCAGGATTGAATTTCATCCATCGCTCAAATACGTAAATCTACTAATCACGTGTACGCAATATAAAAGATTCATCAGGATCATCACGTATCGTTCACATCAACGTCCATGTATGCAACGCTAAAGAGAGTTCAATCGTATTGTTTAATCGACGATCTCTCAGAAAATCAAACAACACGGAACATTAAGATTCGATGCTCACATGAATGTTAAATCTAAGTCTATGTCTAGAGTTTAGAAACTAATAGATGTTCATTCTAAATCTAGATCTGAAGAGTATTTCTCAATCACGATTCAAATCAAAGATAAACAGGTAAATAAAGATGACATTGATATAGATTTATGAATTATATTGTATATAATGCCATTATTAACAAAGATACATATTTTTTACAAGTAAACTTACATAAAATCCCTAACAAGAGAGATTATAAGGAGAAGAAGGAAAAAGAACAAGATTCCCTCGCGGTGTCCCAACAATTTCGGAGAATCCAACTCAGGATCTTCAAGATGCACCCACTCTTTGTTATTTCCTAAGCTTCTATCTCTAAAGAATGATTTCTAATCAAATGGGTATAAAATTTCCCAAGAGATCCCTAAAAATTCTATGAAGAAATGAATATATACAAACTAAATTTTTCCTATCTCATCCAGCGAGCTACCTCTCACCTGGAGAAAGTCACCTTATTGGTCATCAATCAGTCACAAAATGCATCAAATCGCCTTTGGAAAATATTTGATCTCGCAAGTCCTCGCCTTGCAAGCTCGCCCAACGACCATGATGCAGTTTTGCCTGTGCCTCTACAGTGGATTGCCTCGCCTTCTTCTCACTTGGAACCGCTCGCTTTCAGTTCACCTGGCACCTTTAGCCTCCAGCTCGCCTGACGACCATGACGGATTTTCCCCTTATTGGCTTTGTTCCCACTTGATTGCTTTGTGTCTTTTTCTTTGATTTCTTGTATATTTCCTGCACACTTAGCACACACATCAAGGATACCAACGCCAATTGCAATTTATATGACATTATAATAAAACTAAGGGAAACTAATTATTGAAACCACAAAATAGAGTCGAAAAATGCCAAGATTTTATGTACAAAAATAGTCAAGATTTGCATTTATCAAAGTCTTCCTAACTTAAAATGTTGTTTGTCCTTAAACAATGGAAAATCAAACATAAAAGAAACAAGAGCAACTATTAAGAAATCATGATCAACAAGTTTTTAGAATGAAAATAAATGTATGGTTCAAATTGCAAAAGTACAAGCAAGGTGATGCTTACCATTATACTACAACGACACCATAATTATAAAGCGCATTCTAAGCACAAAACAAATGTCAAAATTCTAAAGCAACACACTTTCAAATATGAATAACACCTAACACACAACTTCATCAATGGATGAAGAACAAACATGACGGACTTGACTCACACCCAACAGTCATTCTATCATCTAGATCAAATTATGCATTCATCCAAAAAAAATCATATTGAAAGCATAAAAACATAAATTACAAGGACTTCAATGGTTGTAATGTGGCTTGGTTAACAAAGAAGTGTCATTTCTTAAGGTGATTGAAACAAAAATTTGCCTAAAAAATGAGAGTGATCACTTCTTAAATTCTCAAGCATTCACAACTTCTTTTACCTTTTTCTAATTGCTCAATTGTTACACCATTTCACGCAACTTATTAGCTCAAAACTTAATTTTCACAATTTCTTCCAAAAAATCTCTTTCTTTTCTTTTTCACTTTTCTTTCTTTTCTTTTTTCAGTCTTTTTCTTTTTCTCTCTCAACCTCTTAGCAATCCACCTTTTTGTCCCCAACTTGAATACACTCAATCCTTGTAATGTGAAAGCTCCCAAACTTTCTATGGCACGGGTAAAAATTCAAACCACAATTTATGGTTGAAGGTTCAAGTGTTTCAAGAAACAAATTCAAAATATATACAAAAATCAATGATGAACTACTCTTTCCATGCAAAGAAAATTTTCCACTGTTTAAAATTGATATAGATTCCTACATTAAGGCACAAATGGGTTAACGAATTTTCGCTCACTCACAAGGTAAGTTACTTTTTAGTCAAGTAGTTGTGCTCAAATTCAAACAAAATTCCTTGATCATTTTCATGCTTTCATACAATTCAACACAAATTCAAGATTAAACATAAATCAAACGAGTTAAAACAATTATAGTTGGTCTCCCGTGCATATAGTAAACAATAGAGTTTCCTCACCTTTGGCTATGATCTAAAGTGATTCAAATATGAACATGTATTTCAAAAGAATGAATGGCATGATAGTTGTAAAAATTATAATTTTCATATACATGTTATGTTATATAAAGCAATAAACATGCACCTTTGCTCAAGCGTCAAGTTTTCAACTCATATCATTACTATAACATTTTCTTGTTGATACAATCAAACATGAAACAGTCACTCTGTATTTATTCAAGCTAATCAAAGATAAACTTATTGGACAAAACCAAATAATTCTCTAACAACTTTATATTTAACAAGTATTTATTATAAACAAAATCTAAAAATCTAAAAAATGTAGACAAATGTACAAAGCTAAAAAAATATAAACAAAGGTAAAAAGCTCAAAAAGATAGAAAAATGTATAACACTCGAAAATATAGTCAAATGTACAAAGCTTAAAAATATAGTCAAAAGTAAAAAAATAAAAAGTATAGACAAATTTACAAAGCTTAATAAGATAGAAATTATAGCTATGCTTTCAATATGAAATCACCAATCCACGACAACAGTGCCATTTCCCTGAAGCTGTAAAGTGGCAAGCAAAAGTTAAGTTTGGAACAATTTTGAGTTTTATCGTATCCACAGGGATCGGTGCTAGGGATCAAATTATGTTCAACATTCTCTATCTCTCTAAGCTTGGGTTTGTAAGATTTGAATGTAACGTTACGCTATGTAAAACGAATGAAAGAATAATATAAAGTTTCAGAGAGATATGAGAGCTTATCAGGATTAAATTTCATCCACCGCTCAATTACGTAAATCTACTAATCAATTCTACGCAATCTAAAACATTCATCAGTATAATCTCATATCACTCACATTAGCGTCTATGTCTGCAAGGAGGAAGAGAGTTTAATCGTATTGTTTAATCGACAATCTCTCAGCCTATCAAACAACACGGAGCATTAAGATTCGATACTCACACGAATGTTAAATATAAATTGAAATTCGGGTATAGCAGTCCCAGATGTCACATAACATGTCGAGACATCTGGTCTGTTATCAACAACATATACAAGATATAGACAATTAAAGAAGTTGCTGAAAAGTAAAGTGCACACAAGAATTGTCCACCCAGTTTGGTCTAACAACCTACATCTGGGGGCATACCAAGCCAGGAAGGAAGTCCACTATTAGCAGTATCAATTCATAGACCCTACAGTCAACACACCCGTTGACGATCTACTCACTTAATAACTACCCAATGCCCCTTCTACCTAAGTCCACCCTAGATAAGAGACTCCATCTCACTTCCAATCATCGCAATGATGTCTAGCAGTCAACACCTCAGCCACTGCATCAACAGCTTGATTACCAATAACTCTTCAGTCACATAAAAATAGAAGACACGCTCATATGCCTATACTCAGCCAAGACTCTTGACTAAGAACACCATCTTGGAGTTGCTTAAAAGCTTCCTCCAAGAACAATACATCTCATACCTACAGGCTTAGAGATAAACATGATGACCATCCCACAAACCGAGTGGTTCATCGACCAACACAACCCTTATAATTTACATGATGGCTGGCTTGTCTTTTCTAGGTTACAATGCTTCTATTTATAACCTATACTTAACTGGATTTGGGCTTCAAATCACAGCATAACAGCTGCTACAAATCAGCAGAAACTTCTGCTACAAAATAGGTCTTCAATCAAATCTTCCTAAAATATCTCCATAATTAAATACTCAATCTTTTCTTGATTTTATCTCCAATCTTCCAGACCTTTTAAATCAGCTCCACAAAGGATACATAATATTTCCAGGATATTATGTATCTTTTAAATCTTCACATTTTAATTCAGCTGCAAGATCTTCTCCATAGAAATAGGAACAAATCTCCAAATAGTTTCCTAAAAAGTCTCCAAGATCCTTTTTATGAAATCTAATTAAATCTACACTTTGTTCCTAATAAATCTCCTTGACCTGCGTATAATGATGAGGTATATCCAAAAAGATCTCATCAAATCAAATCAAATCCGTCAAGAGATATACAATAGCAGCACCTGCTATATCAGACAATGATGTTATGACATCTCCTTTGACACGTTGATTAACCATCACATGACAGCAAAACAACAACACCTGATGTACCAGATTAAGATGTTATGACATAAGACAGTAGTACTGCCATGACAGTTGATGATGCTTCAACATCTTACTCGACATTCTGCCAAGTATTATAACCACATCTGTACTGATGTCTGATCAACCAAGTCAGGACCTAACAATCTCCCACACAATAAAACCATTCAGTCCAAAATCCCCACTTGTTGCATAGGTTGAGAGTTGTATTTATCTGATGCGCAGCTGCTTCAATATTGGAAAATACGCATCATACATTAGTCAATACATTAGACAAAAATCCTGAAGCATCCCTGCATAAACATCCATGTCACAGAACCTTAACCTTTAGGTTCAGTGAAGTGCAACATGTCACGACATCTGTCATGACATCTCAGAAAACTCCTGCAGAATGGAATTCTATCACACCATAAAATAACCTTGCACTCATACTAGCTTAGTGCAGCACAATATGTCAAGACATCACACTTGACATTTCCACAACCTGCAACTATGACAGATACTGAACTTAACTAGCTAGTGCAGAACAACATGTCACGACATCCCACTTGACATTTCACAACCTGCAACTAAACTATTATGGCAGATACACATAAATACATGATAAAACATCCTAAGTGACATATAAGCTAACATACAGGTTTTAACAAAATTTAGCCAACATAAACACTGCATAGCTGCAGAACTAACAAACTCCCCCTTTGGCAAATTTTGGCTAAAACCAACCATCAGAGATACCAGCATCAGAAGACCAACACAGATTGTTAGCACAGTCACACACACATCAGCAGATAAAAACATGTATCACACAGCAGCAACTTCACAACAACAGATCAACACTCAACTACAACTTCACACAGCCACTCACACTAGCTCACCAGTTAGCATATCATCAGTTAGTGGCAGAGGTACACAAATAAATGTTAGAACATCATATGGGGCATCAGATATCAGCACATCATGCAATCACACACTCTCCCCCTTTTTAGCCATATTTGACAAAGCAATAGCACGCCAGAGCAATATTCATACAACCATCTCCCCCTTAAGGAAACAACCAAGGAACTCTACTACTGCTTACAACCATCTCCCCCTTATTAGCCATAATATGCCAAACCAAGCAACTATGCATTTAAGGGAAATCAACCAGAATCAGGAAAATCAGTAGCATTACTCCCCCTGACATGGATAACCTATGCTCCTTTGCAAGAAGAACACCCAAAATGAATGAAAAACATAAGACGCATCTTCATGTCTTCAAGAGCTCACTCCCAGTTCAGCCACCGACTGAAGCTTATTCATTTTGACACCTGCTAAATAAGCAGTCACTCACACAAGAAGTTACATCATGTTATACGTGAGGAACATAAGGATCACCATCCTCTGTCAAACAAACTAAAGCTCCCCCTCAATCCAACATCACAGAAGATCACAAGAACATAAGAACAGTACTCTCTCTCCCCAAGCTTTTCAACTGGCCTTAGCAAGGCCCTCCATTGATAATCACCCAACACTCCAAAGGCAGTCATTCCCTATCATTCTCCCGTATGACAATTTGGAATACTCCTGATCAGTTGATGAGTATCTTCATCTTCAGATTTCCAAGCAATCAATACATGATCTGCTACAGTCTTCTCTACATTCTCCATCCAAGGCAGACCTTCTACTTCATCATTCTCCCGTATGACTATGTAGATGCTCCTTAGGCATAATGTAGGCACCAAGCTCCTGAACCAGAGCACAATCATCCTTCACCAAGGAAATCCAACCCAGATAATGTCCCAACACCAAGTTAGAACATCTGCCACACACCAAGACATTATCACCATGATTCTTGATATGCTCCACCAACTGGACTTACTATAGCATAGTAATCCAAAGAACTGAAGAACTCCAGACAACATTGCGCCACCAGCTTGAATAAGAACTCCAGAAAGAGAGAAATAAACTCTCATCCACCTTCAAGAAGAATAATCTCCTTGAGTCTTCAACTCATCACCCTTCTCTAAAGCAAGGAGTTCAGACTGCAAACTTACATACTCACATCCGACAAATACTTAGCTCCCGTCAAAGTATTTATCATTAGTCAGATAAGACTACCTTCTCACACAAGGTAGGACATTTGGTCTGACATTCTTCTTTCGCACACATCAGGCATCTGTTGATTCTTCTTCATGACAAACCATTATGACAACTATTCATACCACAAAAGCATTCCCAGATTAGATCTGTGTCTTGACCTTTCACTCCATCCTGAGCTAAACAAACTTCCTTGGCTGAGGAAGCAATGAACTGAAATGATGTTTCAACATCAGTTCCGACATCAGTCTAAATCACATTAACCATCTACTATGGCTTTGGAGACAACAACCACAGTAATCCACACACATCTCTTGCAAGGGACACAAGAGGATCGACCATCAGTATCTGATCAACCTTCAAAACCAGACCATACACACAAGTAGGAACCTGCATACTCTACATCTCAAGAATCTTCTTCTCAAACTTCTAATGTTCAGACCTTCTGTCTATCTTTGAGATGTTGAATGTCATCCTTCTGCACCTAAAGAGGAGATTCCCTCTAACAGGTTTCTGGAGCATACAAAAAATATTGACTGGTCATCACAAACAGATTGTTAAAAAGAATATGCTTCTCCCAACACTTCAATCTACAAGGATGCTCTTCAATCCTTGCAAAAAATGTTCCATTATGTGAGGATGTAACGCCCCAGTTTTGTCAGTTTTTATTTAATTGAGTCGTTTTGATTATTTTATTATTATTTTATTTTATTTCTGACTTTTATGTGAAAATATGTTATTTTTCATCGTGAATATATTTTATTGCATTTTGGGAACATTTACGAGATATTTGAGTGTAGGGGTATTTTGGGCATTTTGATTTATTTTGTTAAGTTAGAATAGAAAGAGAGAAAAACAGCAAGAGAAAGAAAAAGAAGAGAAGAAGAAAAGAAAAGGAGAAGAGAAGAAAAACAGAGATTTTGGGAAAACTTGGAAATCGATCAACCGACTTTGCTACGCGCTATTTAATCGGGTAAGGGTGCGAAACTCGATTATCTTATGCTTGTGTATGATTATGTATGTGTGTATTGGATTATTTGTTGTGTTTTCATAGTTTCTATTCTAGGTCGATAATGAGAAATCGATGTTTTTACGGTTGAAAATCGGCGTAAACGTAGTAGAATACTTGTTATCATGATCGAGTTATGTTTTGATTGCTATATGTTGGTTTGGAAATGTTTTGGGGGGAGAAATATCATTTTTGGATGATCTGGTGCGCTGCTGGGTTTTGCTGAAATCGCAGGTTCGCAGTGCGAATGGCCAGCGAATAGGTGGCGAGCGTTCGCGTGAGATTCGCACTGCGAACGTTGTATTATTTTTCAATCTGCCACTGTTCGCTGGAGGATTCACAATGCGAATGGGGTAGCGAGCATTCGCTAGATGGTTCGCACTGCGAACTTTGGAAATTTTCTAGACTATTTTGCTTCTGCCACTATTCACTGGGACATTCGCACTGCGAATGGAGAAGCGAAGGACTCGCTAGGAGCTTCGCACTGCGAACAGGACAACTTTTACCAATTTGTTTTCCTTATAACTTTTGATCTGTGCGTCGGTTTGAGGCGTGGTTTAATGGGTTAGAAAGCTTGTGAAATGTTCTTTATTATTGTAATGGTTTTGAGATTGTTGGCCGATTAAATTATGTCAGGGATTAGGAAATGTGTTATTTGATTGTCGACTTTTGCCGTTTAATTGGGTGAACTTGATGTGTATGTGCAATATGCTGTTGGTGTGTATATTTTATGACTTGCGTACTGTTGTGTGATGTAGTTGCATGAAATACATATGGTGATAATGATTGGTGGCCTTAGGGAAAGAAAATGAAATGTGTGGTAATTGTAGATATATGCATGATTGTGGAATGTGTATATGTGTGCATTTGAATGTCATGAGTCATTATATGTTGAGCATCATGATATGCATACTGGTAACGTCCTGAGTGACGATTTGGTTCCAGAGGGAATCCGCTATAACATAGTGTGCCTTATACAAAGAGGTGTGAGCGATGATTATAGACGATCGTGTGCCTTATACAAAGAGGTGTGAGCGATCGGGTCGTGTGCCTTATACAAAGAGGTGTGAGCGATCCATAAATGTCGTGTGCCTTATACAAAGAGGTGTGAGCGACGGGGAACATCGTATGCCCGACGGGGAGTTACACTAAGTAACGAGCGATGGTTCCAGCAGAGTTCCTGAGTGAACTAGTGATGAGAAATATTGGAAGTCGGTACCGCATGTGCATTGCATAAGAGTCGTTGGGTCGGTCTCTTTGCATTTGCATAAATCATGGATTAATTGTGTATGGAATTGTGAATGTGATTGATGGGATTGAATATGTGTAATTGTATTGATGATGAGTGTATTGGGTATGATTGACGTGTAGTGTTATTTGAAACTTGAGAATTGTACTGTATTGTGTTGTATTTAACTGTGGTGCATTTGTGGTGAGAATATTTTACTTGTGCATTTCTGTGTTAATATATAATTATATGCAATTGTATTATGATTGTTTTCTCACCCTTCTGCTGTTTTATAATGCTCTATGAGGCATTGCAGATTAGAGTTGCTGGAGGTCTTTTTGTGAAGCTTAGGGCTTCATTCTTTTGTCGGTCGGCTCTGATATGTGACATCGAGTAGTTAGGGAGGCCGTTTGTGATTATTGTGTATTATGTATATGTATCTGTTGGATTGTACATGTATGACTTGATGTATGATAAACTTTCATGATATATACATATGTTGATATTCAGTTACGGATTTTCTGCTTTTATTCTGTTTTTGAATCGTGGGTATAATACTACCTGAATTGTTGCATATCTTTATGAGCAGGTGTTGTATGTTGGTTTCAAATTGATGTGACCCCTCGGTCTATGCTGTGAATTTTTGAATATACTCTGATGAAATTTTGAATTTTCTTTTACCGCTTTATTTAATTGGGGGTATAGATTGGGGGTGTTACATTAAGTGGTATCAGAGCCAGTTTGTGTCAGTCCTTGTCGGTTTTGGCGTTGGAGTGAGCTGTTTGTTTAACCATAGTTTCTGTTATTGGAAATGAACAGAATATGGTTGGTAGAAACGATGTTGCTTTGGCTGCTGCGATGCAGGCAATGGCTCTGCTGTGCAGGGTGCACCTCATGCTGCTGGTAATGATGAGTTCAGGAAGAACAAACCGCATGTCTTCAAAGGAAGATATGATCCTGATGGTGCTCAGATTTGGCTGAAAGAGATGGAAAGGATTTTTCGAGTGATGGATTGTGCTGAGGATCAGAAGGTGAGACTGGGTACTCACATGTTACTGAAAGAAGCTGATGATTGGTGGATTGGTACACGTCATGTGTTGGAACCTGCAGAGGAAGAGATCACTTGGGTTGTGTTTAGCATTGAGTTTCTGAGGAGGTATTTTCCTGAAGATGTAAGAGGAAAGAAGGAAATCGAGTTCTTGGAACTGAAACAAGGTAATATGTATGTTGTTGATTATACTGCTAAGTTTGTGGAACTTGTGCAGTTTTATTCTCATTATGCTGAAGCGACTGCGGAATTTTCTAAGTGTGTAAAGTTTGAGAACGGATTGCGTCCTGAGATAAAGCAGGCAATTGGTTATCAAAGGATTCGGAGGTTTCCTGATTTGGTGGATTGTTGTAGGATTTATGAAGAGGATAGTAAAGCTCGTTCTACTCACTATAAGAGTGTGAGTGACAGGAAAGGGAAGCAACAGTTCCGTGGTGGTCCGTATGTAACACCAGCTGATAAGGGTAAACAAAGGGGTACTTTTGATCGAAGGTCAAGTGGTGGAGGTATGTCTGGTCCTTTGAGGTGTTATAGGTGTGGTGAAGTGGGACATCGTCAGTTTGAATGTAAGAAAGATTTTAGGAAGTGTTCTAACTGTGGAGGTGTAGGACACATTGCAGCTGATTGTAAGAGAAAGGTGGTGAAGTGCTTTAATTATGGTGAGCTTGGACATGTTAGTACGAAGTGTCAGAAACCGAAGCAAGCTCCAGCTGGGGGAAAGGTATTTTCATTGGCAGGGACTCAGACTTCAAGTGCTAATCGTCTGATCCGAGGTACTTGTTTTATTAATAGTACTCCTTTAGTTGCTATTATTGATACTGGAGCGACTCATTCGTTTATTTCGTCTGAGTGTGCGAAGCATTTGAATCTTGTGTTGTCTTCGATGGATGGTGAGATGGTTATTGATACTCCAGCAATGGGGTCAGTAACTACTTCTTTGGTTTGTTTAAGTTGTCCTTTGACCATTTATGGTAAGGACTTTGAGATGGATTTGGTGTGTTTACCGTTGGAGGGTTTAGATGTGGTTCTGGGAATGAATTGGTTGCAATTCAATCGAGTTCATATTGATTGTTATCATAAGTTAGTAAGGTTTCCTTTTCTTGAGGAAGACGAAGACTCGAGTTTCTTATCTACCAAAGAGTTGAAGAAACTTTTGGCAGATGAAGCTCAATTGTTTGGGTTGTTTGCGTCTTTAACTGTGGATAGTCAAGTGCCGCTTGATGTGTTTCCTGTTGTGTGTGATTTTTCGGAAGTGTTTCCTGAGGATATTTCAGATGTGCCGCCAGAGAGAGAGGTGGATTTTTCTATAGATCTAGTTCCTGGTACTAGACCTGTTTCTATGGCACCTTATCGTATGTCGGCATCTGAGTTGGTTGAGTTAAAGAAACAGTTGAATGAATTATTGGAGAAGAGGTTTGTAAGACCAAGCATTTCTCCTTGGGGTGCTCCAGTTTTGTTGGTGAAAAAGAGATATGGAAGTATGCGTTTGTGTATTGATTATCGTCAGTTGAATAAGGTGACGATTAAGAATAAGTATCCTCTTCCAAGAATTGATGATCTGATGGATCAGTTGGTTGGTGCGTGTGTGTTTAGTAAGATTGACTTGAGGTCAGGGTATCATCAGATTAGGGTGAAAGAGGAAGATATTCAGAAGACGGCTTTTAGGACACGTTACGGTCATTATGAATATTCTGTGATGTTGTTCGGGGTTTCTAATGCGCCAGGTGTGTTTATGGAGTACATGAATCGTATTTTCCACGAGCATTTGGATCAATTTGTTGTTGTGTTTATTGATGACATTTTGATTTATTCTAAGTCTCGGGAAGAGCACGCGGAGCATTTGCGTATTGTTTTGCAGGTTTTGAAAGAAAGGAAGCTTTTTGCTAAGTTGTCTAAGTGTGAATTCTGGTTGTCGGAAGTGAGTTTTCTTGGACACGTGATTTCAGGTAATGGTATTTCTGTGGATCCATCTAAAGTAGAAGCAGTTCTACAATGGGAGGCTCCTAGATCTGTTACTGAAATTTGAAGCTTTTTGGGTTTGGCCGGATATTATTGAAGGTTTATTGAAGGGTTTTCTAAAGTAGCACTTCCTTTGACCCAATTGACTTGTAAAGGGCAAGCGTTCATTTGGGATATTCGGTGCGAGGAAAGCTTTAATGAGCTGAAGAGAAGATTGACGACAGCTCCGATTTTGATTTTACCGAATCCTAATGAACCATTTGTGGTTTATTGTGATGCGTCTTTGATTGGTCTAGGTGGTGTTCTGATGCAAGAAGGTAAGGTGGTGGCTTATGCTTCAAGGCAATTGAGAGTGCATGAGAAAAATTATCCTACTCATGATCTTGAATTAGCGGCTGTGGTTTTTGTGTTGAAGATTTGGAGGCATTATCTCTACGGTGCAAGGTTTGAAGTCTTTAGTGATCATAAAAGTTTGAAATATTTGTTTGACCAGAAAGAGCTAAATGTGAGGCAACGTAGATGGTTGGAATTTTTGAAGGACTACGACTTTGGCTTGAATTACCATCCTGGTAAAGCTAATGTGGTAGCCGATGCATTGAGTCGAAAATCATTACATATCTCCGCTTTAATGGTTAAGGAGTGGGAACTTTTGGAATCGTTTAGAGATTTGAGTTTGGTATGTGAAGTGTCGTCGGATAGTGTGAGGCTGGGTATGTTGAAGGTTACTAATGATTTTCTGATGACGGTAAGTGAGAAACAGAAGGTGGATGTGAAATTGGTGGATTTGATGTTGGTTGACGGAAAAGATGCGAGTGGTGATTTTCAAGTGGATATTAATGGTGTTTTGAGGTTCCGAGGTAGAATTTGTATTCCTGATGATGCAGAGTTGAAAAAGATGATTTTGGAGGAAGGACACCGGAGTAATTTGAGTATACATCCGGGAGCGAATAAGATGTACCAAGATTTCAAGAAGATTTTCTGGTGGTCTGGTTTGAAAAGAGATGTGGCTCAGTTTGTTTATGCATGTTTGACTTGTCAGAAATCAAAGGTAGAACATCTGAGGCCTAGTGGTTTGTTGCAACCGTTAGATATTCCTGAGTAGAAGTGGGACAACATTTCCATGGATTTTGTAACGGGGTTACCAAATACACAGCGAGGGCATAATGCTATTAGGGTGGTTGTTGATAGACTGACTAAATCGGTTCATTTCATTCCGATTGACATCAGTTTTTCTTTGGAGAGGTTGGCGGAGATTTACATCAGTGTGATTGTGAAATTGCATGGGGTCCCATTGAGTATTGTTTCGGATCGAGATCCTAGGTTTACCTCGAGATTTTGGGAAAGTTTACAGAAGGCGTTGGGTTCTAAATTGAGATTGAGTTTGGCTTATCATCCGCAGACGGATGGGCAGTCGGAGAGAACGATTCATTCGTTGGAAGATTTGTTGAGAGCGTGTGTTCTTGAACAAGGTGGTGCGTGGGATAGTCATCTTGCGTTGATTGAATTCACGTATAATAACAGTTTACATTTGAGTATTGGAATGGTACCCTTTGAAGCACTGTATGGACGAAGATGTCGAACGCCATTGTGTTGGCATGAATCTGGTGAGAGTTCGCTGGTTGGACCAGAGTTGGTGCAACAGACTACGGAAAAAGTAAAGCTTATTCGTGAGAAAATGAAGGCTTCTCAGAGTAGACAAAAGAGTTATCATGATCAGAGAAGGATAGATCTTGAGTTCCAAGAGGGCGATCATGTATTTCTAAGGGTTACGCCGGTAACGGGTGTGGGTCGTGCATTGAAATCGAAGAAACTTACTTCTCAGTTTATTTATCCTTACCAGATATCTGCGAGAATGTGTGCTGTGACGTATAGGGTGGCGTTGCCGCCGAGTCTGTCGAATTTGCACGATGTGTTCCATGTTTCACAGCTTCGGAAGTATGTTCTGGATCCGTCGCATGTGATTCTGATGGATGAGGTTGAGGTAAGAGAGAACCTTACAGTTGAGGCATTACCAGTTAGGGTTTTGGATCGCGAGGTGAAGCGGTTGAGAGGCAAGGATATTGCACTTATGAAGGTGGCATGGGGAGGCGCTGCTGAGGGCAATTTGACTTGGGAGTTGGAGAGTCGGATACGGGAGTCGTATCCAGAGTTGTTCGTCTCAAGTATATTTTCGAGGACGAAAATTTCTAAGTGGGGGAGAGTTGTAACGCCCTAGTTCTGTCAGTTTTTATTTAATTGAGTCGTTTTGATTATTTTATTATTATTTTATTTTATTTCTGACTTTTATGTGAAAATATGTTATTTTTCATCGTGAATATATTTTATCGCGTTTTGGGAACATTTGCGAGATATTTGAGTGTAGGGGTATTTTGGGCATTTTGATTTATTTTGTTAAGTTAGAATATAATAGAATAGAAAGAGAGAAAAATAGTAAGAGAAAGAAAAAGAAGAGAAGAAGAAAAGAAAGGGAGAAGAGAAGAAAAAGAGAGATTTTGGGAAAACTTGGAAATCGATCAACCGACTTTGCTATGCGTTATTTAATCGGGTAAGGGTGCGAAACTCGATTATCTTATGCTTGTGTATGATTATGTATGTGTGTATTGGATTGTTTGTTGTGTTTTCATAGTTTCTATTCTAGGTCGATAATGAGAAATCGATGTTTTTACGGTTGAAAATTGGCGTAAACGTAGTAGAATACTTGTTATCATGATCGAGTTATGTTTTGATTGCTATATGTTGGTTTGGAAATGTTTTGGGGGGAGAAATATCATTTTTGGATGATCTAGTACACTGCTGGGTTTTGCTGAAATCGCAGGTTCGCACTGCGAATGGCCAGTAAATGGGTGGCGAGCGTTCGCGTGAGATTCGCACTGCGAACGTTGTATTGTTTTTCATTCTGCCACTGTTCGCTGGAGGATTCGCAATGCGAATGGGGTAGCGAGCATTTGCTAGATGGCTCGCAGTGCGAACATTGGGAATTTTCTAGGCTATTTTGCTTCTGCCACTGTTCACTGGGACATTCGCACTACGAATGAAGAAGCGAAGGACTCGCTAGGAGCTTCACACTGCGAACAGGACAGCTTTTACCAATTTGTTTTCCTTATAACTTTTGATCCGTGCGTCGGTTTGAGGCGTGGTTTGATGTGTTAGAAAGTTTGTGAAATGTTCTTTATTATTGTAATGGTTTTGAGATTATTGGCCAATTAAATTATGTCAAGGATTAGGAAATATGTTGTTTTGTTGTCGACTTTTGCCGTTTAATTGGGTGAACTTGATGTGTATGTACAATATGCTGTTGGTGTGTATATTTTATGACTTGCGTACTGTTGTGTGATGTAGTTGCATGAAATACATATGGTGATAATGATTGGTGGCCTTAGGGCAAGAAAATTAAATGTGTGGTAATTGTTGATATATGCATGATTGTGGAATGTGTATATGTGTGCATTTGAATGTCATGAGTCATTGTATGTTGAGCATCATGATATGCATACTGGTAACGTCCTGAGTGACGATTTGGTTCCAGAGGGAATCCACTATAACATCGTGTGCCTTATACAAAGATGTGTGAGCGATGATTATAGACGATCGTGTGCCTTATACAAAGAGGTGTGAGCGATCGGGTCGTGTGCCTTATACAAAGAGGTGTGAGCGATCCATAAATGTCGTGTGCCTTATACAAAGAGGTGTGAGCGACGGGGAACATCGTATGCCCGACGGGGAGTTACACTAAGTAATGAGCGATGGTTCCAGCAGAGTTCCTGAGTGAACTAGTGATAAGAAATATTGGAAGTCGGTACCGCATGTGCATTGCATAAGAGTCGTTGGGTCGATCTCTGTGCATTTGCATAAATCATGGATTAATTGTGTATGGAATTGTGAATGTGATTGATGGGATGGAATATGTGTAATTGTATTGATGATGAGTATATTGGGTATGATTGACGTGTAGTGTTATTTGATACTTGAGAATTGTACTGTGTTGTGTTGTATTTGACTGTGGTGCATTTGTGGTGAGAATATTTTACTTGTGCATTTCTGTGTTAATATATAATTATATGCAACTGTATTATGATTGTTTTTCTCACCCTTCTGCTATTTTATAATGCTCTATGAGGCATTGTAGATTAGAGTTGCTGGAGGTCTTTTTGTGAAGCTTAGGACTTCATTCTTTTGTCGGTCGGCTCTGATATGTGACACCGGGTAGTTAGGGAGGCCGTTTGTGATTATTGTGTATTATGTATATGTATCTGTTGGATTGTACATGTATGACTTGATGTATGACAAACTTTCATGATATATACATATGTTGATATTCAGTTACGGATTTTCCGCTTTTATTCAGTTTCTGAATCGTGGGTGTAATACTACCTGAATTGTTGCATATCTTTATGAGTAGGTGTTGTATGTTAGTTTCAAATTGATGTGACCCCTCAGTCTATGCTGTGAATTTCTGAATATACTCTGATGAAATTTTGAATTTTCTTTTACCGCTTTATTTAATTGGGGGTATAGATTGGGGGTGTTACAGAGGACACCACATAACTGAACTCCAGCTTAAGAAGAACCTTCTCATGCAAATACCAGGGAACCATAATTTAGACCTGTGGATGGTCTTTCAGAGAAGAGAGCAAAAATAAATTGCATCCTTCTGATCTCTCGTCAACAAACTTATTGAAAATGCCTTTATGAGTGGACTTGGGTCAAACCTCAAGTATCATTGGTCACTTTAATAAGTCAGTCAATATTATCCTCAAGTATCACAACACCATGTGATACACCTTCAGAGGAGAACAGAGTGTTGTGGCCTCAACAGACAAAACCACCAGGAGTTTTCTGACAGATACATATGCAGTGGAACACAGATAAAGAAATCCCCTCTACAACCTTCAAAACTTAATAACATTTGCACAAACACCACACTCCAGGTGCAATAGGTCAGCATAGGTTGAAAATAAATCACCCCACAAAGCAGCTCACCACCAAAGCTACACGCCTGACAACATCAAACAGAGCCAATACACACCCTGTCACGAATAGTCCATCGTCCACTTCAAGGGACCATTAAAACAACATATGAACTGACCAAGTCCAAACAACTTTTCAGCAAAGCTATCTTCCTTGAACATGAACCAGAAAGTATCTTCCCTAGGATCTCATCCAGAAACAGACAAGATGCCTGCTTTGATACCAATTGAAATTATGGTATAGCAATCCCAGATGTCACATAACATGTCGAGACATCTGGTCTGTTATCAACAACATATACAAGATATAGACAATTAAAGAAGTTGCTGAAAAGTAAAGTACACACAAGAATTGTTCACCTAGTTCGGTCTAACAACCTACATCTGGGGGCATACCAAGCCAGGAAGGAAGTCCACTATTAACAGTATCAATTCATAGATCCTACAGCCAACACACTCGTTGACGATCTACTCACTTAATAACTACCCAATGACCCTTCTACCTAAGTTCACCCTAGATAAGAGACTCCATCTCACTTCCAATCATCACAATGATGTCTAACAGTCAACACCTCAGTCACTACATCAACAGCTTGATTACCAATAACTCTTCAGTCACATAAAAACAGAAGACACACTCCTATGCCTATACTCAGCCAAGACTCTTGACTAAGAACACCATCTTGGAGTTGCTTAAAAGCTTCCTCCAAGAACAATACATCTCATACCTACAGGCTTAGAGATAAACGCGATGACTATCCCACAAACCGAGGGGTTCATCAACCAACACAACCCTTATAATTTACATGATGGCTGGCTTGTCTTTTCTAGGTTACAATGCTTCTATTTATAACCTATACTCAACTGGATTTGGGCTTCAAATCACAGCATAACAGCTGCTACAAATCAGCAGAAACTTCTACAACAAAATAGGTCTTCAATCAAATCTTCCTAAAATATCTCCATAATTAAATACTCAATCTTTTCTTGATTTTATTTCCAATCTTCCAGACCTTTTAAATCAGCTCCACAAAGGATACATAATATTTCCAGGATATTATGTATCTTTTAAATCTTCACTTTTTAATTCAGCTGCAAGATCTTCTCCATAAAAATAGGAACAAATCTCCATATAGTTTCCT
This sequence comes from Lathyrus tuberosus, assembly GCA_022829125.1. Lineage (NCBI taxonomy): Eukaryota > Viridiplantae > Streptophyta > Magnoliopsida > Fabales > Fabaceae > Lathyrus > Lathyrus tuberosus. Next base: position 16,544,994 of record JALAZF010000012.1, on the reverse strand, counting down.
AAAAAGTATCCAAGATCCTTTTTATGAAATCCAATTAAATCTGCACTTTGTTCCTAATAAATCTCCTTGACCTGCGTATAATGATGAGGTATATCCAAAAAGATCTCATCAAATCAAATCAAATCCGTCAAGAGATATACAATAGCAGCACCTGTTGTATCAGACAATGATGTTATGACATCTCCTTTGACATCTTGATTAACCATCACATGACAGCAAAACAACAACACCTGTTGTACCAGATTAAGATGTTATGACATAAGATAGTAGTACTGCCATGACAGTTGATGATGCTTCAACATCTTACTCGACATTCTGCCAAGTATTATAACCACATTTGTACTGATATCTGATCAACCAAGTCAGGACCTAACAATCTCCCACACAATAAAACCATTCAGTCCAAAATCCCCACTTGTTGCATAGGTTGAGAGTTGTATTTATCTGATGCGCAGCTGCTTCAATCTTGGAAAATGTGCATCATACATCAGTCAATACATTAGACAAAAATCCTGAAGCATCCCTGCATAAACATCCACGTCACAGAACCTTAACCTTCAGGTTCAGTGAAGTGCAACATGTCATGACATCTGTCATGAGATCTTAGAAAACTCCTGCAGAATGGAATTCTGTCACACCATAAAATAACCATGCACTCATACTAGCTTAGTGCAGCACAATATGTCAAGACATCACACTTGACATTTCCACAACCTGCAACTATGACAGATACTGAACATAACTAGCTAGTGCAGAACAACATGTCACGACATCCCACTTGACATTTCACAACCTGCAACTAAACTATTATGGCAGATACACATAAATACATGATAAAACATCCTAAGTTACATATAAGCTAACATACAGGTTTTGACAAAATTTAGCCAATATAAACACTGCATAGCTGCAGAACTAACATAAATTTATGTCTAGAGTTTAGAATCTAACAGATGTTCATCCTAGAACAAGATCAGAAGAGTATTTCTTAATCACAGTTCAAATCAAAGATAAACAGGTAAACAAAGATGACATTGATATAGATTTATGAAATAGATCGTATACAACACCATGATTAACAAAGATTCATACTTTTTACAAGTAAACGTACATATAATCCCTAACAAGATAGATTACAAGGAGAATAAGGAAGAAGAACAAGCTTCCCTCACGATGTCCCAACGATTTCGGTGAATCCATCTTTGGATCTTCAAGATGCACCCACTTTTTGTTATTTCCTAAGCTTCTATCTCTAAAGAATGATTTCTCATTAAATGGGTACAAAATGCCCCAAGAGATTCCTAAAAAATATATAAGGAAATGAATATATACAAACTAAACTTTTCCTATCTCGCCCGGCGAGCTACATCTAGCCCAGCGAAAGTCACTTTATTGGCCATCAATCAGTAAAAAATGCATCAAACCGCTTTTGGAAAATATCTGATCTCGCAAGTCCTCGCCCAGCGACCATGATACAGTTTTGCCACTGCCTCTACAGTGAATTACCTCGCCTTCAGGTTACCCGAAAACCATGACAGATTTTCCCCTTCTTGGCTTTATTCCCACTTCATTGTTTTGTGTCTTTTTCTTTTATTTCTTGCACATTTTCTGCACACTTAGCAGACACATCAAGGATACCAAATCCAATTGAAACTTATATGACATTATAAGAAAACTCAGGGAAATTAATCATTGAAACCACAAAATAGAGTCGAAAAATGCCAAGATTTTATGTACAAAAATAGTCAAGATTTGCACATATCAGACGCCACTTAACCAGTTTAATTTGCAAAAATATAGTTTTAATTTAATTTAGAAAATAAAGTATGATCATAAATACATAGTTATTATTCATATTGTTTTTTGAATATTTTTATTATTTATTTTGGTGTTTTTTATTTATTGTTTGGTTTTATAATATCCTAATAAATTATTCTCAAAATCAATTAAAATAAAAGGACATATATTAGTATTTTTTTAGTATCTTACTTTATGGAAAAAAATAATTAACTTAAGCTAAATAAATAAAGTAAGATATTTTTGCATTTAAATATAAAAAGAAATATTTTTGTTTTTTTTATGATTTATTCAATTATTAAATTAACCTAATCAAATCAATTAATTTCAAATTAGTCTATCTAATCCTAAATTAAACTAAGATTAAAGCCTAGGGAAAAATTAATTAATAAAAGCACAAAAACATAAAAAATTATAATAAATAAGATTAGGGGTGTAGAATTAGTTGAAAGTCATTGAGCTAATTGGTATAGGGGGTGCCAAAAGGAATGGGACAAGGCCCACTGGTTTAAAATCCCATCATTAAAAAAAGAATAAAGAGAAAATATATATAAATAAAAGAAAATGTGCAAAAAAACAAGGGCCATTGGATGTGAATACCAGGGGAAGTCATGATTGGCTTTGGAACGCTGGATCACTTGACCATCAAGGGGTCAACTAATCAAGAGGATAAGATGGATGGTGAAAGATAACTACTGTGAACGCATGGGCATGTGACCAGTCAAAGTAAGGCAATCTAGCGACCCTTAGAGAGACAACATGGGGTATCTGTAGACACGGGGAAGGGGTACTTAAGGCCTACTCCTTCATAAGCTTCTCATTTTCCTCTCTTCTTTCTCTCTCTATCTCTCTCTTCTCTCTTCCCTTCTCTCTCTCTACTCGTATCTCTCTCTAACTCTCTTTGCCCTTTCCTCTCCACCACTACCTGAGCCACCCTTGACGACCCTAAAAGCCACCCTACAACCCATATCTCTGGTTGAAGCTTAATCGAGATCTTCAAACCTTTATCCCTAAACCCAAAAACCCTTATAACCATAGGGTAAACTAATAACCCTAACCCTAAATGGAATAGCCCTAAGAACCCTAGCCTAATTAGTATGAACCCTACCCTAATTAGTATGAACCCTAACCTATCAGACATGAATCTTAACCCTTCTTCAACCTAGAACAATAATCCTCATCCCCTACCTTCGTCCAAAAACCCTAACCTACCTAGAATCGTACCTCACAATCCTAATCCAACCAAACATGAACCCTATCCACCCACTACTAGAAAATTCGCTTTTAGTGACAGAATTAGTGACTGAAAAATTTCGGTCACTATAGTGACCGAATTAGCCACCAAAATTTGACATCTTGTTGGTAAAATTTTAAAAGTCGCTAAATCGGTCACAAAATAAAATTAGCCACCGAATTAGCGACTGGAATTTAGTGACCATAATTTTCGGTCTCAAATAATCATTTTTTATATAAATTAATTCATTAAAAGAATTTGTGACCGAAATTTCGGTCACTAATAATTTTTTATTTTTAAGTTACTTCCTTCCCAATTTTCTCCTTTTATTTTTATTTTTATTTTCTATTCAAAATTTCACAATCATATTATTTTAACAAATAAAACATATATTTATAGAAATAATTAACTCATTAAAATTTATTAATTTAAATAAAATATAATTTTAATGATAATTAGTGTAAAAAAATTTAAATAATATTTAAAATTTCTATTTCATTAATATTATATACATTTTAAATGTAAATGTAACAACTAAAATGAAGTGGCGTAGTGGTCACGTGGAAACCTCTCAAAGGAAAGTGTATTGGTTTGATTCCCACTTGAGCCAAAAATTTTGTTTTTTTATTAGTTTTTAAACAAACAAAAATCGGTCACTAATTCCAGTCGCTAAAATCGGTCACTAATTTCGGTCACTAAATCTGTCGCTAAAGGTTAGCGACTAGCACTTTTCCAACCGAAATTTGGTAGTCGCGTTATTGGTCGCTAAACGTTATAGTGACCGATTTTTAGACTTTTTTGGTCTCTAATTCGGTCACTAAACGCGAATTTTTTAGTAGTGACCGATTCAAACACCCTAATACCTAATCTCCATCTGAAACACGCTCAAATCAAAATCCAAACCCTGACAGATAAACATCAACACCCAAAACCTAAATCCCTTTTGTGAACCTCAAACTGAACCCCTTTCAAACCCTAATCATACCTTAAACAAACATGAACCAAGAACACAAAAAACATAAACCTAAACACACACCAAACAAGCATGGTATCAGAATCAACACATATGAATACAAGGCGACTGGAATACCAACCTACGGAGAGGAGGACTTCTCCAGTTAAAGGTAAAATTTTATTTTAATTTCTTTTTCGCTTTCTTTCTTTTGCTCTCACTGAATTTTTCTCATATTCCCCTTCCTTTCTTTTGCCTGCGAGGTACAACCGGAGATTGGCTATAAGGCTGAGCTTAGATGACTTAGAGTTTCAATGTGAAAACCCGCAGAAGAAATTTTGGGATTTTTCTTAAGGACTTTTTCAATTTTAGTCTTAGGCTTTTATAGCATTAGGATTTCAATTAGATTTTGCTGTTATTTTCTGAGATTTGATATGATTAGGTTTAGGCCTTTGAATGCATCTGGTCATGTTTTGACTTGTAATCCAATGTATTAATGTGAATGAAAATTTGATTTGGTTTCTTTTCTTTCCATTTTGAATTTGATTTGTTTTTAGAACCACTGTAGCACATATAGGGTTTCTGCAATTTGGACCCGTGGGCTTTGTTGACTTAGACATATTATTTGAGCAGGTTCATCTTTTAGAAAAATAACCGAAAACCAAAACCTAAAAAAAACTCTAATAATAAAAACAATAATACCCATTAAATAACAATACTTAGTAATATTCTATACTTTTATAACAATAACCTAATAATAATCTAAATAATAAAAACCAAATAAATTCTAATAATAACATATTTTCTATTGATATTTAAATATTAACTAAGCCTTAATAATATATTATAATTAAATAATTAGTTAAAAACTAATAATCTAAATAGTATATTAAATTCTTAATAATACAACAGGACTAATAAAAAGGCAAAAATAGCAACACAACCTTATAGAATGAACAACGAACCTTTAAAAAACGATAAAAAATCAAAATGCTCCTCCTTTAACTTTTTAAGTCATTGAGGTTGACTAGATGATCTAGATAAGAGACTCTGATAGATCAATACCTTGTACTCAAACCCAATTGAATTGCATCTGACCTAAGGTGCTCAGACATGCCCTAATCATATTTTGGATAGAAAAGAGTTGTTAAATTTTGGGGTACAACACTAGATTTAAGTTGAGAGAAGTAAAAGAAAGTTTTCTTACTAGAAGTTTTGAAAAGAAATTGTCTAATTCACATAATTTCTTGAAGGTCTTAAAAATATGTTATTTGGTACACAAATCTTCCCATCGAATCACTTGAAAGACAACTATTCAATGAAGAGAAAGTACATACTTGAACTCTTTTAACAAAGTTATCTAATACACTAGGAGTGCATATTCACCATTTCAAAAAATTTAAATGTGATAGTAAAAATGGAATTATAAATTATTTAATATGTAAAAGGTCAAAAGAAAAATATTTTACAAATTATAAAGGTGAGGAATATAGTAAAGTTTTAGATTCAGAGATATGCCACCGTAATACAACTCTCATGTGACTATTTATAAAAAAGAATCCCACGTGGCTTTTGGTCAATATTTTTTTCAAAGGCCAAAAGAAGAATATATTAATATAGGCATTAGTAATGCCACCATTTTTTTGTAACAAATACATTCTCCAATACAACCAGCCACAAATTAAACAACTTTAACAACGATTGGCTTGAAGAATGACACAACAAACACACCATTTGACAGAAATAAAAAAACAATACTCTACATCCAATAACACACTAATCTAGCAGCAAGCAGATAAAATAAACTCCATCAGATTCAAAAGATACAAACTAGCTTGAGAGATATGTCATTCTGCAGAAAAAAATAAGACCGGTTCCACTCTACTGTCACAACGACACTGCCGAAAACAACCCCACCAACCTAACTACCAGCATACACCTCACCAATAAATAGATGACACAATGATTCCCATAAACCTCTTCCACACTGAGTTTAAAGAAATTGCATCCTCCTGACAAGCATTTACACTTTCCAACCCAAACAATCTTTATTATTATTATTTTTTTAAGCAAGTGATCTAATAAAACGAGTACAAAGGGTACTCCACCTGATTACAAGAAAAGGGGCTGAGACCAAAGCTCGCCAAAACAAAACAAAAGAGATTACAAACCAAATGCACTTAAGACATGAAAAACAAGGGGTCCTTGTCGAAATCATATAAGCTACAGTTGGGGTAAGTAATTTCTCCCATAAAGGACCATTTCCACAAAGCAATCTTAACCTTCCAAATGATGTCCACAATATTCCAAGTCGCATTACCGAAAATTATATCGTTCCTAACCATCCATAAACTCCAACACACCGCCAACCAAATGTTACTATCCCTACCTTTCAAGAATTTACTCGATTTGCAAAAAGAGGACCACTCTAAATAGCTGCCCTTAAAGTCAATGAACACGCCATCCGGAAAACCAACCCAGTCCGAAATATCCTTCTAAACCAATTTAGCAACATTGCAAGAAAGCAGAACATGCTCTAAAGTTTCGGGAACACAAGAACAAAAAGGACATGCAGTGTCGTTAAAATCACGTATAATACCTCTATGATGTAAGGAAACCTTCGAAGGTAATTTGTTCAAAAAACACCGCCAACCAAACGCTCTGATTTTGAACGGAACCTTCGCCTTCCACACCAGCTCCAAAGCTGAATCATGCCGATCTAAAGGACCTGCAGCAATAAACTGAGAGACAGCAATGGTGTAGTAAGATCTAACAAAATAACACCCATTGTCTTCCTTCTGCCACATCGCTGAATCCTTGAAATCAGTTTTCGGACGAAACTGAGCCACGAAATTGCGCAAAGGAACAGCAGCCTCTGCATGCCCGACCAAATTACCTGCCACAGACAAAACATCAGTGCCCTCCAAGATCAGAAAATCCTGCAGCCGGTCGGGATCCGCAGGCGGGACTTGGGGAAAACCATACGCGAAAACAGTGCCAGAGAAATCCGAAACAGAAACAGAAGCATCCGGGAGGATGCCAACAACAGCTGCAGCAGAGTTAGAACGAGTAGCAGGCCCCTCCGAAACAAACAAGGCCCCAGAATTGGCAAGAACATCCACAGGGTCTGCAGCAAGACTGCCAAACGCAGCAGAGGCAAAAGAAACCCTGTGAGACTGGATGCCAAAATCCCCCCACCTCTATTGCCCCGCCACCCAACCGCCCATCGAAGCAACCGAAACATCCTGGAGCCTCGACGCCACGAAGTCAGACGGAAACAACTTCGAAAGAGGACTACATCCAGTCCAATTGGTCTTCCAAAAAGAACAGTCGTAACCATTTCCCAAAACCACCCTGCAATTATCAACCAAAAAATCTTCCGAACGATTCTTATTGAACGAGAGAAGATCCAAAAACCAGAAAGAAAAAGATTTACAAGTATTAGAAACAGAGTTTCCACCCCACATCATCATACGGATATCTTCGTATCTAGCCTTAAGGACCCGAAACCAAAGCTCCTCCGTGCCGCCAATAATTTGCCACCTCCATTTCAGGATGAGAGCCTCATTGAAAACATCCATCCTCTTCATGTTTAAACCCCCCTTAATTAGAGGCAAGCAAATCGAAGTCCAACTTAACCAATGAACCCTACTCTTCGACGCCGAACTACCCCAAAGAAATCTACCTTGAATCTTCATCATCTCCCTCCAAATTTTCGCCGGCGCTTTGTAGAAAGAAAGTTGGAAAATAGCCAGGCTACTAAGAACAGATTTGATAAGGGAAATTCTGCCACCAAAAGATAAGAACCGCCTTTGCCAAGCCGAGAGTCTTTTACCAAATTTAGAAAGCAAAGGCATCCAAGTCGCAGACCTTCTAGGATTAGAACCGATAGGAATTCCAAGAAAAGAAAATTGATGAGATTCTCTTTTGCAAGCAAGAAACGAAGCCGCTGCCTCAAGAAAACTATCGTTAACATTTATACCGATCAGTTTACTCTTGTGAAAATTAATGCCGAGTCCCGAAACTAATTCGAACGCTCTAAGCACCGCTTTGATAGCCCACATATGTCTCCACCCACCATCCCCCACAAGTAACGTATCGTCCGCATATTGAAGGACATCTATAAAGTACTTTCGATTAATGTTAAAATCGACAAAATCTCCCAAATTAACCGAATTTCGAATCAGCCCCGATAATCCTTCCGTCACCAAAACAAAAAGAAAAGGAGACAAAGGATCTCCTTGCCTAAGCCCTCTCTCCACCACAAACTCCTTGGTGGGGCTGCCATTAACCAATATAGACATCTTGCTAGAAAAAATCAATTTCTCCATCCAACCCATCCAAATTTCACCAAATCCCAGTCTTCTCAACAAGTATCTCAAAAAGCCCCAAGACACCTTATCATAGGCCTTTTCAAAGTCAACCTTGAAAAGGGTGCATTGTCTCTTACTCTTGACCATATAATCCACCAACTCGTTGGCCACAAGGACACCGTCCAGCAACTGACGCCCCGGGCCTGGTATGAGAGGTTGACAGAATTCTTAGTAGCAAATGGTTATAGAAAAGGAGGGATTGACAAAACTTTGTTTGTCAAGGAAGAAGGCGGAAAATTAATGGTAGCCCAAATTTATGTGGATGACATTGTATTTGGGGGGATGTCAGATGCTACGGTGAAACAGTTTGTTCAACAAATGCAATCAGAATTTGAAATGAGTTTGGTTGGAGAACTTAGCTACTTTCTTGGATTACAAGTTAGACAAATGGAGGATTCTATCTTTATTTCTAAAAGCAAATATGCTAAGAGCATAGTAAAGAAATTTGGGCTGGATAATGCCAATCACAAAATAACACCAGCTCCCACCCATTTGAAGCTTTCCAAGGATGAGAATGGAGTGAGTGTGGACCACAGCCTGTACAGAAGTATGATTGGGAGTTTACTGTATCTCACAGCAAGCAGACCTGACATTTCCTTTGCTGTTGGAGTGTGTGCCAGATATCAATCTGATCCTAAGGTGAGTCACTTGAATCAAGTGAAGAGGATTCTAAAATATGTGAATGGCACAAGTGACTATGGAATGCTATATAGCCATGATTCTGGGACTGATTTAAAAGGATATTGTGATGCTAATTGGGCTGGAAGTGCAGATGATAGAAAAAGCACTTCAGGAGGGTGTTTCTTTCTAGGGAACAATCTGATTTCCTGGTTCAGCAAGAAGCAGAATTGTGTATCTCTCTCAACTGCTGAAGCGGAGTATATAGCAGCAGGGAGTAGTTGCTCTCAGCTGGTTTGGATGAAGCAGATGTTGAGTGAATATAATGTCAAACAAGATGTTATGACATTATACTGTGATAATCTGAGTGCAATTAATATATCTAAAAATCCTATACAGCATAGTAGGACAAAGCACATAGACATAAGGCATCACTTCATAAGGGATCTGGTTGAAGACAAAATTGTTACCTTGGAACATGTAGCCACAGATAACCAGCTGGCGGACATATTCACTAAAGCCTTAGATACAAACCAATTTGAAAGGTTAAGAAGCAAATTGGAAATCTGCATTTATGAAGACTAAATCTGCGAGAAAGGGGTTGTGGGCAGTTGGAGTTTTTCTGAAAATGTTTAGTCAACTGTCAGGTGAAGGTTGTCAAATTATGGCTAAAAAGGGGGAGAAGTAGCCAAAAGTAGCTAAAGTACAATATGCAGAGATTAAGGGGGAGTAATTGACAGCAGCTATGCTGGTTCATGATTGAGGGGGAGCAGCATTGTTGAATGTTGTTGCTGAAGCTGGTGCTGCAGTAGAGTTTCTGTGGTGAAGATGCTGCTAGTGTTGAATTATGTTAGCTGTTGAAGATTGTAGCTGTCTGCAGCTTAATGATATATGCTGATGTGGTGATGCTGAAGTTTTTGTGAGCAGTAGAGTTTTGTGAAGTGAAGATGTTACTGATGCTGCTGCTTGGAGTTTCAAGAGTATTGATTGAAGTTTTTTTTCCGCTGCTAAAGTCTCTGAAGGTGCAGAGTTTGTTTGCAGAGTGCAGAAATTGTTTTAGCCAAAATTAGCCAAAGGGGGAGATTATTAGTTCTTGGATTGGCTGGAATTTTGGTAAAACAAAGTATATTCAATGTTGATGTCAAGGGCTGATGTTGCAACATTGAGATTTAACACTGGGCTGTGTTGAGTATTTAATTTGCTGAAGCTGGATGTCTGATGTCACATAGGCGATGTTGTGACATTAGATCTGCAGAATTAATAACATCAGGTTGTGATGTTGTTAGGGTTGCGTGTTAGCTAGAATTATGGAGAACAAGTTGTCTCATTGGATGCGAATATCTTGGGATAGATATTTTCTGCTGCATAGGAGATCTGGTGCAGATTTGTAGGAGATTTAAAAGGTTGAAGTTTTAAAAAGATTTTAGGAGAAAATCTGTTTTAAATATTCAGTTTTAAAAAACAAATCTGGGAGATATTGTAGCAGGTCCAAGACCAATTCAAGGAGCTATATAAAGCGCACCAGTACTAGAGAAAAGTGACGAAGAAAGTGAGCCAAAGTCTGAGAGTCGTTTTGTGTCTTCGTGCATGTTTTGTAAGCCATTCAAGAGTGAATTGGTATTGTGATTTTGAGTTGTTCTTGATCAAAGCTGTGAAGCAGAATCAAGTAGTGGTATTCAAAATGGTTTCTTTGAAGTGTTTTAGGGATTGAGTAGTGTTCTCATATCTAAGTGGTTTCTTAGGTAGGAAGTCATTAGTAGAGTATAAGTTTAGGAGATTGTCAACGGGTTGTTGAGTCTGTAAATTATATCTACAAGTAGTGAATTCCATCCCTGGCTTGGTAGCCCCCAGACGTAGGTAGTTAGACCAAACTGGGTGAACAATTCTTTGTGTTGCTTTGTTACTGTTATTGTTGTCCATTGTGCAGAGTGTGTTGTTGTGACATCGCACCTTAACATCACACGTCTGATACCAGAATTTCAAAGAGAAAGAATAACCATCTGGACCGGGGCTCTTGGAACCGCCACAGCTCCAAATTGCCTTTTTAATTTCCTCCTTCGAGAATGGAGCTTCTAACGAAGCGCTTTCCGAAGCAGAAATAGAGCTGAAAGACACCCCATCAAGAGTGGGTCTCACCACCTCCGGCTCCTGAAACTTCCTCGCAAAGTGACCAAAAACTTCATTTTTAACCCCGAAAACCGAATCCACTACACCTCCAGCCGAGTTAAGGGAACCTAAAAAATTACGTCTCCTTCTCTCTTTTATGACACAATGGGAAAATCTAGTATTACCGTCTCCATCATTCAACCACTTCTACCTCGACTTTTGGATAAGCATATTTTCTTTAATTCTCAAATTCCTCCAAAAACGACTTGAAGCCTCTTTACGGTTAGCAATGGCAATCTCCACCTGAGACTCATCGCAATAAGCTAAATCATCATCTCCATGATTAATCCCAATCGTACCATTGTAAACTTCCAAATTAAACCTACCCAAAACCTCCAAGTTCCACCACCGAAGACTCGTTTTCAATAATCGAAACTTCTCTTTAAGAACAAAATCGCTCCTACCATGAACGACTAAGCCCTTCCATTCCTTTTCGACAAACGGGATAAATAGCTTATTGTTGAACCATTCATCATTCACCTTAAACGGCTTAAGCCCCCAATCGGAAGAATCCACCACCAACCAAACCAGACAATGGTCCGAAACATCCCTCAAACCGATCAATTGGCCCACCACACCCCAACTAGAAATGGCTCCTTCAGAAATAAGAAAGCGATCAATTCTGCTCATAGAGTAACCATCTCCACTATACCACGAGAATTTTTTACCTCTACAGGGAACATCAATCAAATCGCAATCCGAAATGAAATTCGATAACTCCCTCATTTCCGCTGGCCTACTGTCAGCCGATCTCCCTTTCCTTTCCCCCCGCCTAGAAACAGCATTGAAATCACCACCAAAACACCATTCACCATCCACAAATTTAGATTTCAAATAGACTAAATCCCTCCACAACTTTCTCTTTAACAACAGATCACAAGAAGAATAAATGTTAACTATGTAGTATAAACATTGTCTCCATACCACCTTCACTCCAAGGAATCCCTCCCCTCTGAAACTGCACAGCACTTCCACATTGGTATTCCATAAAATAATCAGACCGCCGGAGAACCCGTTGGAACTAGAGAAAGACCAACCTACATCGACATTGGACCAAAAGCTTCTAGCTATCACGTCCGTGACACACCGTAACTTAGACTCTTGTATAAGAAAAAGATCAGCTTTACCTTTCGAGATAATCTGACTGATTCGTTTCCTTTTCAGCAGACTGCCCCCCTCTAATATTAAGAGTACCTATAATCATTTGTTCAGGTCTGTGGAAACCATCCCACCTTCCTTTACCACCCTGTTCCTTCTCTCTAATTCATCCAGTTTGTCCACATAATCCCTCTTTGATTCTGACGCAGCCACCCCTAAGTTGACCATCGCCTCCCACAATTTGTCCCCTACCATTGAATTCAAATTCTGCCATAAACGGGAGTTATTTCTAACGATGATCGATTCCTCCAAATTTTCACCATGAAACGGATGATCCAACCTGCCATCATTGCCCAACTTAGCAGCGTTGAAAGCAGACCTGTGAGAAAAACCTCCAGAAGAAGACGGTTCAGAAAGTTGGGACGATCTCCTCCAAATATTCTTAATGGGCCTTTTGATGTTTTTATTCCTACCAGGCCCACACAGTCCATCCATCTTTTTAAATTTAATTTTCTTGCAAGAAGATTTTTTGGACTCTTGGACCCCACCTTCGGAAACCACCACCTCAGCTAATGAAATATCTGTCTCCAACCTAAACATACCTTGGGAAGAGTTACAAAACTCACCTTTTTCTCTGTCACCTTTATCACTGCCACACAAAAGATCCGTCAGAGTAGCTTTGGATAAACATATAGCCTCATCAAAAGAGCCACTCTCCCCTTTCGAGTTATCCACATACTTCTCTTTAACACCCATTCTGCTATCACTGAGAAGACTCCCTGAAACAACATCAAAACCCGACGCCTTGTCTCCATCATCAGCCCCATCCCTATCAAACACAGGACTGCGCACAGAACTAGGAACGATCTCCAAGATATCTCCTTCAACCTCTGATCCCATGATATCCCTATCCTGGTAGACTCCAACATCTGAATCGAAAGAAGAAGATTCAGTTTTAACCTTACGGTTAGTCGCCGAAGGGAGAATGATCTGCATAGGACCATAAGTGTCCTCTCTCAACACCAGAGTGTATTCACATCCATCCACCTCAACAGCACACCGTTCTGGGAGAACAAAAGAACTAGGAACCTTCAACATCACCCTTGCCAAATCCATTTTCGATCCAGAGGCCGTGTTTTCATCAATGCAAATGAAACTCCCAAATTTGTTAGCAACAACTTCGAAGAATTCTGAACACCAGGTGTGGCACCGAACTCCATATATTCGCATCCACGACACCCTTTCATCATCAATATCGCTCTTCTTCCATTCCCTAATAGAAATGAACCACTGGTTCCACCACAAACTCGCGTCGTTGATGATATCCTTCATGCCCCCCGATTCTATTTCTTCTAAGAGGCAAAGCCTGGACCCTAAAGGGGTAGCTTTAATGAAGAACAAACCTTCCATCTCCAGAATCCTCTGGATGTTATACAGCATACCGGGAGAATGAGTGAACCCAATGAGCGCCTTCTTCATCCTAGAATACACCGATGGTAATGGCGAAAACGAAAACTTAACAGGTTGAACTTGCCCAGTGCCACGAACAACACCAGCATAGGAAGAATGATCTGCATGGAAATGAAAAGAAGCATTCCTCATTTGAGGTGACTCGACCGAAGTCACCCTCTTCGGAGCCGCCGGACAAGAAGAAGAAGCCACCCCGCGAGACTCCGTTTTCATCTTCGTTCCCCTTTCAAACCTAGGAGGATTGGCGTGTATCTTTCTCCCATCCACCATCACGTTATCCAGCTTAATGCCCAACAATCTAGCATCAACCACGTCTGAAAATATCGCAAACCCGAACCTCCTACTGAATTTGTTTCTTTTCGGTGAAATCACCACTTCATACACATTGCCAATGCAGCCAAATAAGACAAATAAATCTCTCGCCTTGAATCTATCTGGAAACTCAGAAATAAAAAAGGAACTGAGTCCCTTCTTCTCTTTTCCAACACTCCCACCACCAAACGGAAAGACGTTCCATTTCAAGGACTCCCTGTAAGACCTCCTTCCGGTAACCTTTATCCATGCCATCGAAAAACCAACAGTCGAAAACACCGGCAAAGGCCTTCGCGAGGTAGAGAGAAGGCGGAGCCCCTCTCTCTAAAATTGTTTTATAACAAACTTAGGTATTAGCTCATGTTAATTTTCCAATCAATTGGTAGAAGACAAGTTAGATCAGGGTTTTTTTTTTTGTAAAAAAGAAAATACAATGAATGAAAATTAGAGAACTGGGGGAGCGTAAGCAACCTAAAGTAATCTTCATAACCATGAACACGCTATGAATTGGTTTTTTTCCCAGACAATCTTTATGATTCGAGATCCACTAATTATGAGGAAAAATAAACCCTTTCACCTTATCCTTGAGCCATCTCCACGATTTCAATTAAATTTATTTGATGCAACTAAGTTCATGTCGATAGGTATTTCTAAATATTTTGTCATTGCGTCTCCTCCAAATTATCCAAATACACATGTTCCAAATGACGATGAATTTCTCCTTGAGGACCTTGCCTCCGCTGCCTAAACCTGGAAAATGAAAAAATTTTGCATAGTAGAATTGTGAGATACATAAACAAAATTCAGCCATCTTAGGATCTTACTCCATACCAAAAACGTTATCGGACATTTGAAAAAAATGTGAGAAACACTTTCTTTTTTATAACAGCCAAATGGCCATGAATTTTGAGATTGAACCAAGATGTATTTTTTATATTAAGTGGTCTCTAGTCGGGATTTTTTTTTGTCAAATCCTCCAAACTAATACTGAAGTCTTTTCTTCAACATCACAGTTGTGAAAGCCATCCATTATCGAAGAATAGACTTCTTTAATTGAATACTCACTTTTGGACCATATCCATCTATCCGGCCAATTGTTCCTCAACACCAATCTTAAAACCCTTTCTTTAATTCCCTTCTTTAATTTTTTGTTGTCCTCATCCAAATTACTTAACCAACTAACATTCCACCTCGATCCCCCACCCTCTCTCCTTAGTGAATCTCTTACACTTGTCTCTTTTTTTTTACAGTTAGCCTATAAAACCCAAATATATTTTCTTCAAGCTTCTCCCCCGATCCAGGGGTCCTCCCAAAACAAAGAGTCTACTTCGTCTTCGATTTCTCTATAAAGATTGTCCTCAAACCATTGTGCCCTGATCCCTCCCTCCCCTATATCAATAGCCTGCATGCCTCTCCAGCACAAAGAATCAAGTCTACCGACCATATTGACTCCCTTACTGACCCCTCCGTACTTGCATTCTAGAATTTTAAACCACAACTTATCCTTTTCATTAATCATCATCTGTTTCTAGTTTCCTAACAATTTTAGGTTTAACGCCCTTAGATTTTTTATCCCCAACCTTCCTTCTTCCTTATGGCGACAAACCTTATCCCATTGAACCCAACTAACTTTCCTCATATCCACCGCACCCCATAAAAACATTTTAAAAAGAGACTCCAGATTAGAGATAATACCTGATGGAGCCTTTAAGAAAAAAATGTAATTATAATAATTAGAAATAGCACATTAAAAATATAATTATATATTAATCAAAAATAAATTTAATTATAATTATTTTGACTTTTGATCAATCTCATTTTTTATTTATTTATTGGATTTTTATCATAGTATTTTTTTATTAGATTTTTATTATAGTATTTTTAAATAAAAAATGGACCTTTCAAAATTGGAGACTTTAAAAAATTTGAGACTCTGTGCAGTAGAGCTTATTGCTCCTGTTTGTTTTATGTGTTGGTATGACATATAATAGATTACATGAATGAGCAACTTTCAACTTCTTATTTGCAGCCTATAATGTAGGCATGACAACAGGCTGTGTCAGAGACGGTTTTTACCTCCTTAAATTCAAACTCAAATCCCCAAATATCTTTGTTCTCATCCCTAAATCCACCAAAGATGGAGAATTAAAATACAAACTCGTCTCAAACGGGTTTGCGTTGGGTTCGGGAATCCCCACCCCGCCACCATGCATTTAGTGCAATCAATTTTTTTAATAAAAATATTTATTTTTTCCAAAATCAAATTACGTTACAAATAATAAAATAAAACAATCTAAAAAAAAATCATATGTATACATTTCAAATATTTTAAATAATAAATACAAATAAAAGTATTAATACATACCACGTATTTATTATTCTAAATTATCAAAATTAAATAATAAAATATATAACAAAATAAATGGGGTGGGTTCAAGAATTAGTTCAAGATGGATACTAATATCTTCATTACCCGACTCATTCTTGTATTTTGTAATCGAAAAATTCCAAATCCAAATTCAAACTCCATCAAAACGGAATTTCCTCATCAAAATTGAGATGGATTTGAATGAGTGCCTTATGTTGCCACCATATGCAGCGATTTATCCATATGGAAGGGTTTGTGCTCTCCCTTTACTTTCTATTATAAGTCTAAATTCTTGTATTGTTAATTGTAAGTATGAATTACAATTTTTTTTACTTTATTATAGTGATCTCATTAAATTCTCTGTAACGGAAATTTCAAAACAATGATGTAAATGGAAGTTTTGATATTTCATCAAAATGATTGATGATGTATCGTATTAATAAAATTGTGACCATAATTTACATTTTTTGACACACAATTTACATTATTGTATTTTACAAAAATCATTTCTAGTAACTAAAAAAAGAGTTACAAATAATATAAAACGGTTTTTAAATGTTACCAATACTAAAGTGAATGTTGCAAAATCAACAAATAAAATGTGACGTATTTTAATTGTTAGTAATGATAGTTTAAAAAGTTACAAAAACATGTTAGTAACATAGATTTTACTTAGCATTTGTTTAAATGTTACGAGATCTAATTAGTAACATTTTCATTGATCTATTAATAAATTTCAATTATGTTGTAATCTGAGAAAAAACAAATTATATTTATGAATAGTTTCTTCTTCTTTCTAGCAGTGGTTCTTTTTTGTGTTGTGTCCACATATGCTATCAAAGTTGTGGATGTTGACATCATTTGCAAGAAAGTTGATGACCCTTCTTATTGCTTAAATTTTCTCAAATCAAAACATGGTGTGGATCTCGTTACACTTGCTCAATACACAATCGATGTGGCGCGTGCTAACGCAACTAGCATAGTTAATCTAACCACGAAACTAATTTCTCAAGGTGATATTGATCCCAAGGAAAAGGCTCATTATGAGAGTTGTTTGAGATCTTTTGGGTGGAATGGTGCTCTTACTGAGCTCGAGAGTGCTGAGAAATACTTAAAGAGTGGAGATTATTTTTCAGTAAGAGTGCAAGGAAATAGTCTCATGGGTGATTATTCGTCTTGTGTTTTAGGGGAATCACCAAGTGATCTACCTTATCCTGACAAAACTATGATACCAAAATATGCTAAATTTATTGAGGAAGTTGCTGTTATTTTGATTATCATATCAAATTTTTTGTTAAAAAAATAATTGTTTAATTTCAACAAAAAAATGCAATAACCGAGTCCATTTTTTTTTTTTTTTGGTTCAAATAGCCTAATGGTTCGATTTCACATTTTAAAATTGAACAAATGGGATGTCACACTCCTACACTCCTATAATTGATGTTACTATATAGCGACCAACACTACAATCATAACGGAAAATAAATCTTTTAGTTTGAAAATTTAAATAAAAAGGTTAAGGTTTTTCTTGTTATAAGCAGAAAATTGTATTAATAATGAGGGTGATACGGGTACCCCAACCCAATTAGAAACTTGAAGTATTTAAGAATGTTAATAAAAAACCAACATTTACAAGTAATCCCAATAATAACTTACCCAATCATAGTAACTACAAGTATTGGTTTTCTTTGATAGCCACCACCAAGAGTTTAGAACAATTATATGCTTCACCAATTCCGAATCTCCAATTTCGTCTTTGAAAATAATTTGATTTCTAGAAAACCAAATGTTCCAACAAACAATAAACCATAATCCAACTGCATTCGGTATTGAAATCTTAATTCTCACCTTATCAATCCAAGACCGCAAGTGTTCACATATCTCTGTTTTGTCGATGTTATCCACACCAAACCAAGAACAAATATGTCTCCAAGTAGTTTTGGTTTTAGAACAAGTAAAGAATAAATGATTAATATCTTCATCAAGCCTAAAACAAAAAACGCATACCCGATCATGAGAACTATTGATGATACCGCGTTTCACAAGATTGATACGTGTAGGAATTCTATTTAAGATCATTCGCCACGCAAAAACTTTGATTTTAACCAGCATATGTGATTTCCACATCAGCTACATTGCTAGCCTTTTATACACATCTAGACTGTTGCTCGTCTGCATTTTTAATAGTCTGCTGTAAAAGGATTTTGCAGTGTATTGCTTTGTGACAGAAAATGGACAAATAACGTCATCTTTAGTGTTAAAACTCGGATGGACATCTCTCAATAACAGTAGGCCATTAAATCTTTCCACCATAAGGAAGTATGTTTGTCATAGTTGCAGGAATTTTTTGACAGTATTGATTTAACAACATCTTCCTATTTTCCTTCAATGATTCCATTCCAAATCACATCTTTTTCACTTAGAAATCACCATAACCATTTGGATAGAAGTGTTTTATTGAACAAACCAACTTCTTTGATACCCAAGCCTGCTTCCTCTTTAGTCTTGCAGATATTTTCCCAACTTATACCTCTCGATTCTTTCGAGTCACACCAAAGGAATTGTCTTTGAATAGAAAATATCAACATCTTAATTTTTCTAGGAATTTCGTAGAAAGAAAGGTAATGTACCAAAATATTCGTGAGGACCGAATTAATAAGCGTGATCCTCCCACCAATGGATAGAAGTTTACACTTCCAACTTGATAGTCTAGTCTTCAAACATTCAATCATCGGTTTCCAAAATGAAATCCTATGATGATTCCCACCAACATAGACTCCCAAGAATTTGAAGGGCAACGAGATTATCTTACAACCCAAGAAATGTTATGCAGCATTTAGATATCCGTCATCAACTCCAATACTAAACATAGATGTTTTCCCAATATTGATTTTGAGGCCATATATCATTTCGTAGCGCTTTAGGATCGATGTCAGTGCATGTTCTCTACTTTATATAATGCTTTTCTTGTGATTGTTTAGAGCAATGGTGTCACATGCAAGTATACATGCTTGATAATGTAGCAAGTGATAAAGTAAAGTTCGAACCCACAAGGAAGTGTAAAGGATTTGAACTACTAATATTAATTTCTTTGTTTAAGAGAAGTATGAGTAAGGTAACAGAAATATGAGAAATAAGAACAGGATCAACACGCAATTAACTAAATTAAAATTGATACTAAAAAGGAGTTAAAATATCAGAGAGAGGAGTTGATGAGCTAAATCCATTAGTATAGTTGTTGTTAGAATGCTTTTATGATGTGAAGTGTCGTGTCTCAAAAGGTCAGAACGTGATCTAGTGGTGTATCTCTACAACATCAAAAACATGCATAACTAGGGCAAGGAAACAAATCTCTAAGTCTCACTTGAAACCCTAAAATACGTCTGGTTTTAATTATGAAAATCTTTATGGTCTCAACTTCTTATCTCTAAGCAAGTTGAATTAAGTGAATATCTCTATCCTACTTTATTAACCACTTTTGTTATGAAATCCGCTTGTTTATTGGATCTCTCTCAACAACAAGCTTTTACCTTTTTCCTAGTTGATCACTCTAAGAACCAAGTTTATAGCATAAAAACACATAATAAAATAAGACACTAGTCAACACATTATATCAACATAAAAACAACTTTTATACTAACTTCACTAGTCTCATCAAATAAAGGTTTAGCTCATAGTGAGCTGAGTACAAACTACTGGAGTGAAACTTAATAGGAAACATTGTCTTACAAAGTGCAGTAAAGAAATGCAACCTAGTAATAACTTGAAGATCTCTTGCGTTGAGTAAACAGCAACAGCTCTCTTCAGTCACGAGTAGAGTGTACAAGTCTGGATGAGAATAGAATACCCTCTACTAATGCTTCCAACTCTTGGAATAAAAATAAAATTAAAACTTAAAACTGAAATAAACTGTTTGTTGTGTGTAATTCTCTGGTCTCTCTTTTTTTTCTTCAATGCACAAGCTCTTTTTATATAGTGATGAGTGGAAGTGGTAGTTGCTCCTTTCTTGGATCGTGGGTCTCTTGATAAAAATAAGGTTAGACCCAAATCAAATCCTCATGTGGACCAGCTGTCCCTCAATCCTTCTGTTGCAAGTAATCTGGTACAGATGTTGGTGGGAGACAAATCTGCTTTTTGCAGGCGGCTGTGGCAGAGTTGTGGAGCAGCGCAGACGGCTGGTGGTTTTGGTGTTGGGTGCTCTTTTGCAGCGTAGTCCCCACCGTACTACCTTTTGTCTTCTAGCTTCCTTGATCTTATCCATTTCTTTTGCTCCAATGCTCTTCAAAATGATGCCACGTGAGCCCTAGTCATCCTTGGCTTCCATCACCAATCTCCAACTCTCTTGGTGAAATAGTTGATTAAACTATCAACTATTTTCTTTCCAAAAGCTCCTCATTTTGCTCCAGAATCTGTCATCCGGGGTCATGCCTCCTCTCACCATCATCTAGCTTCCTTTTAGAGCACAAACACATTGAAAACATAAAAGAAGCACCTAGTGTGCTTAAAGCTTAAAACATGCTGAAATACATTAAACTCATGCCACATCAGTAAATCATGAACTAAAAATGTCACATAAAATGGCCCAAAGTAACACACTAAAATAGTGTTATCACTCCCCCAAAATTGAATGATCATCTGTCCTCAGGTGATGTGACAGTGGAAGACATAGGAAAGTGGAATTGGTTTTCAACAGCTTCAGTCAGGTCAGCAAGGTAATGAGGCTTTAGAATTGGAAGGGTCATAAAGTGATAACTAGCGTAAATTGCTCAGCTTTGCAATTGGCCAAAGTGTTGTTAGCTCAAGGGAGGACTGACATCTCCTGTCACGACCCTACTCTTATAGGAAACAAGCCACAATTCTCTCTTTTTGATCCCCGTTTTGTGTACTTTCGTGAGTGGGGTCTCTTCCTTTGGTTTCACTAGGGAATTCTTTCCTGATTCTCAAATGATATTTTTGATTTGCACACTTGGGACCACACTTCTCCACTTATTTTTTTGTTCTTTTTCTTTCTCTTTTTCTTTTTTCTCTTTTTTTTTTTTGGCAAAACGTCTCATCTCAGAAGAATCTCACATATAATGAGTTCAACTGCATATTATGATGAAACGCTTGTTGTTCCTCCAGTTTCGGGCACATGAACTTTATTGGTGGTCTTTGCCACTTTTTGCACACTTTTGTGTGTTTTTGTGTGAAGTGTGCCCCTTCTGTGATCATCTCAATCATTATTTAAATCTTTTTGTCCTTCCCTTTGTGATTCCTAAGATTTCAACCTTTCTCTTAATTCCCACAATTCAGCTATTTTTTTGAAAAAATTTCTGGCTGGTTTAATAGACTAGTGTTGTCGTGGCAGAGAGCATCAGTCTCCTCTGTCAAAACTCACTTGGCATAATTCCTGCATTTTGCTACGCTCACTCATAGAAGCGTCATTTTTAACGCCCCAGTTTTTGTCAGTTTTATTTAATCGAGTCTATTTGATTATTTGATTATTATATTATTTTATTATTGACTTTTATTTGGTAATATATTATTTTTCATCGTTGTTGATGTTTTATCGCATTTTGAGAGCGTTTGGGAGATATTTGAGCGTAAGGGCAAAATGGTCATTTTGGGTAGTTAGATATTTGTTATAAAAAGAGAAATAGAGAGAAAAGAGAGAGAAAGGAAAAGAAAAGAAAGAAAAGGGAAAGAAGAGAAAGAGAAGAGAAGGAAAAAGAGAGAAGAGGAGAAAGAGGAAAATCGAAGAAACTCCGTCTCAATCGCGATTAATCGGGTAAGGGTGAGAAGTTTCAATTATATTTCGATTGTGTATGTATATGTGTTGTTTGTGTAATTGTTTTGGTTGTTTTCACAACTTTTCTCTAATTGATAAATTGATGAACAATTGATGAAAATTGATGTTTTCGCGGTTAGAATTGGGAATAGATCGTGTAGAATAGCCGAGTAATGTTTGGGTTTAATCGAGAGTACTCGTTGGTATGATTTAGAGAGTTTTGGATTGAATGAGATAGTTTGTGAGAGTTAGGGCAATAATGATAGAAATGAGTGGAAATCGATGTTTTCACGGTTGAAACTCGGAATACGTTGCGTGGTGTAGTCGGGTAAGGTTTGGGTTTAATCGGGAATGGTTGTTTGTGTGTTTTCCCGCGGTTTCGAGCGAGTTCGAATTTAGAATTCAATGATAAAATTATGTTTCAAAATATTTCAAAAATGGAAAATGTGTTAGATGGATTTTTAATGATGGAAATATTGTAGTACGTCGAATTCTGAGATCGCAGCTTTTTACGGAATCGAAAACGGATGTCCGGAAGTCTAAAAACGGTATTTTTAAGGCTGAAATTCGTAGCAGGTTTCGCGCTCAGCGCGCAGGTCTGGGTGAAAGGGAAAATTTCTGAAACTTTGAAAATTCATAACTTTTGAACCGTAAGTCCGTTTTGGTCCCCGTTTGAAGCGTTAGAAAGCTTATGAAATGTTTTTTCTTATAAAAATGGGTTGGAAGGCAGTAGATGATTTATTTAGGTCGTGGTTTTGGAAAAGTCTTGGGGTGTCGAGTTTTTATCGCGTTAAACGCGTGCGGTCGGTGTTTTACCGTGCTATATGCTTTTAATATGTATCGTATGGCTTGTGTGCTGGTATATGATGTGAATATATATGATAAGTGTTGGTGATGATGGTCTGTGGTGTTATGGAGGAATAAATGTGTGTTTTGGGTTTTGATTTCAATGTGCGATAATGATTTGTTGTGAGTAGCATTTGATATGTGAATCCCTTGTGTGAGGAATTAATGATGTTGTGGTGTAGTAATATACATTGTTTGATTGAATATCAATGTATGTGGGTATGATGTCGTGTTGGTTCGTGGTTTGTTGTTGTGGTTTGTGATAATATGCATTGCTTATGTGAAATTCAATGTGTGTTTTGGATGTGAATCATACAATAGTGCATTGATGTGAATGTATGTGATTGTATGAGATGATTACAAACGATTGTGTGCCTAGGTGAGGTGTGAGCAATCGGATTGTGGGTAGCCTTTGTGGTGTGAGTCCCTTGTGAAAGTAATTGTGATTGTATGATTGTTGTGGTATGTGGTATGTGATGAAATGCATTGTTTGAATTGTTTTCAAAGCATGAATAATGATGAGGAGATAATTCATATTGTTGAATTGCGAATGTATATAGATGGTATGTGATTGTATGAGATGAATGCATGAATATATTGTGAATATGTATGCATTTCAAGAATGTCTTGAGTCATTTTGCATGTGAAGCATAATGAAGTACATTCTTGTGTTGAGCGATTCTAATGAGAATCCGTGGTAACATCGTGTGCCTATGTGAGGTGTGAGCGATGGTTACAAACGATTGTGTGCCTAGGTGAGGTGTGAGCAATCAGATCGTGTGCCCGCGTGTGGGGTGTGAGCGATCGGGTCGTGTGCCCAGGTGGGGTGTGAGCGATCCATAAACATTGTGTGCCCATGTGGGGTGTGAGCAATGGGTGAAAATCGTCGGCCCGACGGGGAGTTACATTGGTAACGAGCGATGGTTCCAGCAGAGTTCCTGAGTGAACTTGAGATGATTGAGTCGGTACCGCATTGCATTTGCATAGAGTCGTGAGTCGGTCTCTATGATTTGCATTTATCATCTCTATAATTGTGAATTGATAAATAAACATGAATATGAATGTTTATGTGGAATGATAAGAATTGTGAAAATGTGCATGATGAATATGCTTGGTTTTGTATAGATATATACATTGTGATGTATATGAGTGAGTTGTGATGAATTGTGGTGAGAATTGTGAAGGGATGTGTTATGTGTGGAAAATCATGATTCGATTTATTATGTGTGATATGTTATGTATTGGTGCCATGCTATATGTGTTAGTATGTGATGTATGTGGTGAGAAATATTATATATGTGAATTATCTGTGTTGTGGCATATTATTATGAAATCTTGTTATAGTTGTTATTTCTCACCCTTCTGCTGGAATATGCTTTTTATGGCATAGTGCAGATTGTCAGCTTTAGAGGCGTGGAGGCAAGTGGAAGAGTTAGATCTTCGGTTGCTTAGGTCTTGGTGTCTGCTCTGATACGTAGCACGGGAGTCGGGGAACGATTATGTTATATATGTATATATTTGTAGGATATATTTTGTATGAATATTTTGATGTATAAAACAGTTTATTTTGTAAAACAAGTCGGTTATGGAACTTTCCGTTTTATTCCATAATTGACATTTCCTTTATTATGGAAAAAGTTTCCCTCTTGAGGGTACTCTATTTTATGTTATGTATCAAATGTATGAGCAGGGATGATGTTTTGTTTATTTAAATGTGGCATCCTTGTTTCTGTCGGAAAAATAAATTTTTAGTTACTCTGATTTTATTTATGTATTATTTATTCGCGATGGGAATTCGAGTGTTACATAAGTGGTATCAGAGCAGGTCGGTCTGTCCGGCCAAGTTGTTGAGTCAGTTGGTGTGACAGTTGAATACTGTCGTGGTTGTTTGTTTCTTAGTACGTGACATGTGCGTGGGACACTGTCAGTACTTTCTGGTTTTCTAATCCTTGTCTGCAGGAGTTAGAATGTGATAAGTGGGGGAGGAGCTTGTACTTCTCCATGTTGCTTCAGGTGGGGAGCATTGGCTCAGTGTGCCGTTGGTTGCAAGAGTGTAAGTGTTGTTTGGGCCGTGTTGGTTCCCGGTTTAAGAGGGAATGCGGAGGTAAGGTTATGTCAACTAAGGATTTGTGCCTTAGGTAGTTTTGTGCGCAGGATGCAAGAAATGCTATTATAGTTTGGTAAAGATGGTTTATGCCCCATCATGATTATCGGCTGTCTATTGGCAAATTGAGGAACTGATCACCCTTAATCTCTTGTTGATAGTAGACGGAATTATGTTGGATGGAATAGACGTGTCTTTCCGGCCTTGATAGTGTGTTCAATGAATTGTTTGGAATTAAGAAAGTGATTATGGATTGTTTTGACGAGTCGATGAAGATTTTTATATTGGAAGATGAGTCGGATTTGAGGTTTTGTATATTGGTCAAGTTGGGGGGTCATTGAGAGAGAATGATAGGGTATTACTATGGTTGTTCTCAAAGAGAAGAGTGTGAACTCAAATTGGACGAAGGTGAGGATTTGAGGTTTGGATCTGCTAAGTAAGTGGGAGAACTTTTAGGACGTGAAACTAAGATGTTGTTATGTTTGTGATGATAGTTTTCTAGAGAGATTGGCAAAATGGCTACAGTGATGGGCTGCAAGTTGTGTGTGATTTTCAGATGTATTTCCGGATGGAATATTGGATGTTAGCATTAGAAGTACCCGGACTGATAGAGCAGTTGGAAGATTTACTGGAAAGGAGAATTGTGAGGCCAAGTGTGTCGTCTTGGAGAGCTCCAGCATTGTAAGTAACAAAAAGGAAGAATGATTGAGCGGAATAACAAGCATGAGGTGTATAATGGTATTGAGACTTTGGAAAGTGAAACTTAGAGTTCTGGTGAGGTTTGGAGTCTTTGGAGTTTTCGAGCATTAATGGAAATCTTGAGAAAACCCTTCTGTGCGGATGCAATATTGATATTAAGAGTTCCTTTTGGTGGGTTGTTAATACTTGTTATGTTGGTGAGTTTTGGGAAGGACTGTCGAAGGGCTATTTTTCTGAAAATCGCAGTGCCCGCTCAGAGCGCAGATGCCCGCTCAGCGCGGTCTGCAGAATTTTGAACCTCTCCAGGCAGTGAGGAGCGCGCTCAGCGCGGGTCAGAGCCCGCTTAGCGCGACTTGGAAAATAAAAAAATAAAAAAAGTTTGAAACTTGAGTTTTTTTTTCTAAATCCATAACTT
Source organism: Lathyrus tuberosus (assembly GCA_022829125.1). Classification (NCBI taxonomy): domain Eukaryota; kingdom Viridiplantae; phylum Streptophyta; class Magnoliopsida; order Fabales; family Fabaceae; genus Lathyrus; species Lathyrus tuberosus. The sequence continues at coordinate 16,518,775 of JALAZF010000012.1, read as the reverse complement.
GGGATTTGTAACTCGGATTGAGATGTTCTTTCTTATATAAATGGTGTGGAGATTTAGTGGCCGATTTGATTGTGTCGTGAATTTGGATAAGTTCGTAGTGGTTTTAATTGAGGATATTTGGATTTGTTATAAACTCAGAGGAAGAACAAGTAGAGTGTTTGAGAATTGGATTACAAGTGTCGAAAGGAGACAAAGAGTTATGCTAAGTTATTCAAGTGAGGATTTTGGTTGGAAAGGGTTAGTTTTCCTAGATATGTTATTTCTGATGATGGTATTTTCATGGATCTATCGGAAGTAGATCTAGTTCTACAACGAGAGACTCCGAAGTTGGTTAAGGAGATTAGGATCTTTTGGACTTTAGTTGGTTATTACCGGAGGTTATGGAAGGTTTTTTCCAAGTTAGCATTTTCGTTACTTCAGTTGACTTGCAAAGGGTGAGTTGTTTGTTTTAGACGTTCGTTGTGAGTAAGTTTTGGTGAGCGGATGTAGAAATTGTCTACGGCTCCAGTTTTGATTCTGTGTGATCCTAATAATCTGTTTGTAAGGTATTGTGATGTGTCTTTGATGAGTTTAATCTGTGTGTTAATGCAAGAGGGTAAAGTCGTGGCTTATGCTTTTTGACAATTGAGGATTTATAAAAGGATCTATACTCTTTTGGGGCTTGGATTTGTTCGCGGTTGTATTGTGTTGGAATATTTGGAGGTATTATTTTTATGGTTTTAGATTCAAAGTGTTCAGTAATCACAAGGATATGGAGTACTAGTTTGGTCTGAAGGAATAGAGGGTGAGACAGCGAGGATGGTTAAAATTTGTGACGAGTTATGAATTTGGCTCAGATTGTCCTATTGGTAAAGTTAATGTTGTGCGTGATGAGTTAAGTTGGAAGTTTTTATACATGGTAGTTTTGATGGTTGCAAGTAATCAGAGTGCGCAGCGGAAGCGTGAGGTGGCACATTTTGTATTTACGTGTGGGACTTGTAAGAGTTCCTAGGTTGAACATTGAGAACATGTAGGAATGGTGAGACTATTGGACGTTTCAGAATGGAAGTGTTAGGTGGAAGGTTTGAATATTATTCATGGGCTACTATGTAAATGGATGTTTTGATTGTATATTTGATTGGTGAATCGTAGCATTGTTGTAGGTATGGTTGTGTGACGAGGATGTTGATATTCTGGTTTTGTTGATGTTGTTGAGACGTTGTTGTGTTGTGGGACTTTATGTTCTTGTTTGTGTTGTGCCTCGTTTCCATGGTGATGGTTCGAGTGTGTGTAGCTAAATTCTGTGTGGGGGATTAGGGGAGTGTTACCTATGGTAGGGTAACGATCTTGTTGTATTTCGGTTCTAGAGGGAACCTGTGTGTTGGTATCGTGGTATTCCTTGAGTTGTGAGTTGGTCGTCAAGTGCATTGTATGGGCTTTGCATCTTGTCGTTGTTGTTGTCGTCGTTGTCGTGTCGTTGTGGTAGTTAGCAAGGTGGTTTGCCAGTTGTGTTATTCGTGGTGTGCCTTTTATTAGCATGTTGGTTTGTTAGTCGGATGCGAGAGTCGTATCCGGAGTTGTTCGTATCGGTTAGATTTTCGAGGACGAAAATGTCTAAGTGGGGGAGAATTGTAACGCCCCAGTTTTTGTCAGTTTTATTTAATCGAGTCTATTTGATTATTTTATTATTATATTATTTTATTATTGACTTTTATTTGGCAATATATTATTTTTCATCGTTGTTGATGTTTTATTGCATTTTGAGAGCGTTTGGGAGATATTTGAGCGTAAGGGCAAAATGGTCATTTTGGGTAGTTAGATATTTGTTATAAAAAGAGAAATAGAGAGAAAAGAGAGAGAAAGGAAAAGAAAAGAAAGAAAAGGGAAAGAAGAGAGAGAAGAGAAGGAAAAAGAGAGAAGAGGAGAAAGAGGAAAATCGAAGAAACTCCGTCTCAATCGCGATTAATCGGGTAAGGGTGAGAAGTTTCAATTATATTTCGATTGTGTATGTATATGTGTTGTTTGTGTAATTGTTTTGGTTGTTTTCACAACTTTTCTCTAATTGATAAATTGATGAACAATTGATGAAAATTGATGTTTTCGCGGTTAGAATTGGGAATAGATCGTGTAGAATAGCCGAGTAATGTTTGGGTTTAATCGAGAGTACTCGTTGGTATGATTTAGAGAGTTTTAGATTGAATGAGATAGTTTGTGAGAGTTAGGGCAATAATGATAGAAATGAGTGGAAATCGATGTTTTCACGGTTGAAACTCGGAATAAGTTGCGTGGTGTAGTCGGGTAAGGTTTGGGTTTAATCGAGAATGGTTGTTTGTGTGTTTTCCCGCGGTTTCGAGCGAGTTCGAATTTAGAATTCAATGATAAAATTATGTTTCAAAATATTTCAAAAATGGAAAATGTGTTAGATGGCTTTTTAATGATGGAAATATTGTAGTACGTCGAATTCTGAGATCGTAGCTTTTTACGGAATCGAAAACGGATGTCTGGAAGTCTAAAAACGGTATTTTTAAGGCTGAAATTCGTAGCAGGTTTCGCGCTCAGCGCACAGGTCGGGCGCTCAGCGCGCAGGTCTGGGCGAAAGGGAAAATTTCTAAAACTTTGAAAATTCATAACTTTTGAACCGTAAGTCCGTTTTGGTCCCCGTTTGAAGCGTTAGAAAGCTTATGAAATGTTCTTTCTTATAAAAATGGGTTGGAAGGCAGTAGATGATTTATTTAGGTCGTGGTTTTGGAAAAGTCTTGGGTTGTCGGGTTTTTATCGCGTTAAACGCGTGCGGTCGGTGTTTTACCGTGCTATATGCTTTTAATATGTATCGTATGGCTTGTGTGCTGGTATATGATGTGAATATATATGATAAGTGTTGGTGATGATGGTCTGTGGTGTTATGGAGGAATAAATGTGTGTTTTGGGTTTTGATTTCAATGTGCGATAATGATTTGTTGTGAGTAGCATTTGATATGTGAATCCCTTGTGTGAGGAATTAATGATGTTGTGGTGTAGTAATATACATTGTTTGATTGAATATCAATGTATGTGGGTATGATGTCGTGTTGGTTCGTGGTTTGTTGTTGTGGTTTGTGATAATATGCATTGCTTATATGAAATTCAATGTGTGTTTTGGATGTGAATCATACAATAGTGCATTGATGTGAATGTATGTGATTGTATGAGATGATTACAAATGATTGTGTGCCTAGGTGAGGTGTGAGCAATCGGATTGTGGGTAGCCTTTGTGGTGTGAGTCCCTTGTGAAAGTAATTGTGATTGTATGATTGTTGTGGTATGTGGTATGTGATGAAATGCATTGTTTGAATTGTTTTCAAAGCATGAATAATGATGAGGAGATAATTCATATTGTTGAATTGCGAATGTATATAGATGGTATGTGATTGTATGAGATGAATGCATGAATATATTGTGAATATGTATGCATTTCAAGAATGTCTTGAGTCATTTTGCATGTGAAGCATAATGAAGTACATTCTTGTGTTGAGCGATTCTAATGAGAATCCGTGGTAACATCGTGTGCCTATGTGAGGTGTGAGCGATGGTTACAAACGATTGTGTGCCTAGGTGAGGTGTGAGCAATCGGATCGTGTGCCCGCGTGTGGGGTGTGAGCGATCGGGTCGTGTGCCCAGGTGGGGTGTGAGCGATCCATAAACATTGTGTGCCCATGTGGGGTGTGAGCAATGGGTGAAAATCGTCGGCCCGACGGGGAGTTACATTGGTAACGAGCGATGGTTCCAGCAGAGTTCCTGAGTGAACTTGAGATGATTGAGTCGGTACCGCATTGCATTTGCATAGAGTCGTGAGTCGGTCTCTATGATTTGCATTTATCATCTCTATAATTGTGAATTGATAAATAAACATGAATATGAATGTTTATGTGGAATGATAAGAATTGTGAAAATGTGCATGATGAATATGCTTGGTTTTGTATAGATATATACATTGTGATGTATATGAGTGAGTTGTGATGAATTGTGGTGAGAATTGTGAAGGGATGTGTTATGTGTGGAAAATCATGATTCGATTTATTATGTGTGATATGTTATGTATTGGTGCCATGCTATATGTGTTAGTATGTGATGTATGTGGTGAGAAATATTATATATGTGAATTATCTGTGTTGTGGCATATTATTATGAAATCTTGTTATAGTTGTTATTTCTCACCCTTCTGCTGGAATATGCTTTTTATGGCATAGTGCAGATTGTCAGCTTTAGAGGCGTGGAGGCAAGTGGAAGAGTTAGATCTTCGGTTGCTTAGGTCTTGGTGTCTGCTCTGATACGTAGCACGGGAGTCGGGGAACGATTATGTTATATATGTATATATTTGTAGGATATATTTTGTATGAATATTTTGATGTATAAAACAGTTTATTTTGTAAAACAAGTCGGTTATGGAACTTTCCGTTTTATTCCATAATTGACATTTCCTTTATTATGGAAAAAGTTTCCCCCTTGAGGGTACTCTATTTTATGCTATGTATCAAATGTATGAGCAGGGATGATGTTTTGTTTATTTAAATGTGGCATCCTTGTTTCTGTCGAAAAAATAAATTTTTAGTTACTCTGATTTTATTTATGTATTATTTATTCGCGATGGGAATTCGGGTGTTACATCATTCCCCTTTTTTATCCTTAAGCCCAAAATTTTTGAAAATTAATGCTCCTGACCTAGTGCAGTTTAATCCAACCATTTCCTCGCTTTCCTCACTCTAAACTATGACATGCAACTAAATAACTCAAATTCATCAAAAGAATAACAATCAAACAGGTGCTAATTGAATGAAACACACATGACATTTAAGAAAAACAAACATAAAACAACCAGATCATCATGTTCTAGGGGCATCAGAGCTTCCCCACAAAAGATTTAAAAACCTATGGCTCAAAACATGGCCATTCCAAACACAAATCCAAAATATTATCCAAAAGCAGAAATAAGCAAGACAACAGACAGAATATTCAGCTTGTGATTTCAGAGGGTTAGAGTAGTGAGAATAGGCTAAGCGTTGGTGCCCTCCCCCAAACTTAAAGTAAGGACAGTGTCCTCGCTGTTCAGTGATGAGAGAAGATGAGCCAGCGTTTGCCTATTTCACTTTACCAATTAGGTCCTAAGCCTGGAGCTCTTCCTAGGTGCTGGCATGGCTTGTTTCTTCTTCTTTTTCTTTGCCTCTTGCGCTCCTAGCTCCTTCTTCTCAGTGTCCTCTTCAGCTGTGACTCCAGTAATCTCCTTCCCAACAACTTTACTTGGACTTTTAGCCTTCTTTTTAGGCTGCTCTTCAACTTTCTCTAGCTGCTCCTCCGCAACAATATCTTCATTCATGGTAGGTTCCTTGACAGGTTGGGGTTTTGGGTCAGGTGTGATCTTTTCCTTCTCTTTGCTGTCTGCCTCATCATCTCCTTTGACAATTCCATTTCTTCCAGTGGATTCTTCTTCTCTTCACTCCCTTCTTCCTCTTCAGTCACGTCCTCCTTATTCATTTCCAAATCTTTAGCATCTTTGTCTACCTCTGCTAAGAAGGTTTCCAAGACCTCATCTTTGCCTGAGCCTTCCTCCTCTTGATCAGATTTGTTAAGATCAAACTTGTTTGCAGGAATGACGGGTGGTGTCATGACTGCAGCGGTCTCTTTCTTTCTCCATTCTGCCTTCAACTTCTTCTGTTTTGGGCTGCCTTCCAGTTCTGGAGGAGGAGAAGAGTATGTCTTTCTTAGCTTCTTCTTCTTCTTCACCTGGCTCTGACTGGAGTCTACTGACACGCCCTTACTGGTCTCTTCTACCTCTTTCTTTTTCAACCCTTTATCCTTCTTCTTCTTCTTTGCTTTCTCCTTTTTGGTGGGCTTCTTTTCCTTTCCTTCATTATCAGCAGCAGTTGGTTCAATACTTCCTAGAATGTGATCAGGGAACTTTGGGGCCTCCGACGAGTTGCATGGGGCTCGCATAGCCCACATCTTTTCTAGCCAAGTCGCCCTAGCCTTTTGATAGGCAAAGTACACTTGCTGGTCTTTTTGCATTTGCATTAAAATTTCCATAGCTGGGTCTTGTTGTTCAGCTGTCCCAGAAGAAGTTTGACTTGCTGCTGCTGTTCTTTTCCTGGATCCTTTTGGTTTCATCAGGGTTATGATTAAGGTTTTGTCCAAGGGTTACTATGGAGACCCAAAGTTGTTTAAGTCGTACTCAGGCACGCCTTGTCTCCTACAAAGTGTTGTTATCAAACAAGGAAAATATAGCATTCCCTCTTTCTTCTTTGAGCAGACATGCATCTCTTGCACGATTATCTTCCCAATATTAATAGCCCTCAAACCAGTGATGCAATGAAGAAGCACCAAGCTATCCCTAGAGATTGTCTCATTATGAGCAGTGGGCTTGATTGGATGCTTGAGGAATTGATACCACACCTTGACTTCTGGCCTCAGATCCATCCTTTTCACAGCTTTGTCAATCCATTTTGTACCAGCAACACACAACGACTCCATATAAGCTTCGTATTCGTCTTCTTAAGAACTGAGCACCAAATTCTGGTACTCGTCTTCTATATTCTCCAGCTTGAAATAGAAGTTAATGTTGGACTCATTATAAATCACTTTTGTTCCTCTGACTAAAACCTCTAACCTCTTGTGTCCAGGATCAGTCAGATTGGAATAAAATTCCTTGACCAGAGTAGCATTATACAAACCAGGTTGCTTGCAAAAACTTTCCCATTTCAAGTGTGAGATTGTTGTGCCTATGTCACCTGGTAGTCCCAGTTTCTCATCATCCACATCCATGATGAATCCCCGTTTAGCAAACACGTTCATTTTACTAAATTGTTCCACGAACCGTCTATGGGCTTCCACATTAACAAAAATGTCATCTTCATCTTGACTGGGGATGTCGATTGTGGGGGTGACAGTTTTCTTTCCTGTAGTCTTGTAACGGCGGCCGGTGGTTGGGTCTCTTGTCATTTTTTCTTTGTTAATAGAGGAAATAGGGTTTGAGATATTTAGGGTTACGGAGAGGATGATAGAAAATGAAAAGTGAAAGGTTTTGTTTGAATGATTGGGTATAGAGAGATGTGGAGGGAAGTTGGAAAGGTGTTTGGAAAAGTCTAGAAAATAATTTTAAAAAAACGTCCTTGAGAGATGGAGAGAGAAAATTTCCGTTTTTGTGATTATTAGGGCAAAGAGTGAAAGGACTTAGGTCTGACAGCTGAAAAGACTCTTTTAATGGTTTTACGTGTTTAGGTGGCTGAACAGTCTGACGTGGTAGACATGGCCATCATGACTCTGCTACTACACACGGCCCAAGACGCTCAATCCCCATGCCACACTTTGATTCTCTCTCTTCCTCTTTAAACACAACGGTCCATTGTCTTTCTGAATTCCAAAAGAAAATATTTAATGTCAGCTCAGCATTAATATTATTCTCTTTGGACTTAGCAAAATTAATTCCTTCAACTCTTCCAATATTCCAATTCCACTTTTTTCGTGTCTCTTGCTGGCGTGTCACATCTTGTCATGAGCTGATGCCACAAAAACTATCATGTTCCTATACCAAAAAATAAAAACAAAAGAAAAATGCATAAAGTTGGGCTGCCTCCCAGTAGCATTATTTTAAGGTCTTATCGCCTGACCAAAACAAGTGTCCATCAATCAATGAAATGGAGAGAACCCCTTGTGTTACTTGAGGGTTCTCCAAGATAAGTTTTGACCCTTTGGCCATTAACCTTAAATCTTTCTCCATTTTTCTCATTCAATAATTCCACAGCACCATGGGGGTAAATCTCTTCCAAAATGAAGGGTCCAGACCATCTTTATTTTAATTTCCCAGGGAATAGCTTCAGCCTTGAGTTAAAAAGTATAACTTTTTGGCCTTTCACTAACTCCCTCTTCTGGCATTTCCTGTCATGCCACTTTTTGGTCTTTTCTTTGTACAACTCAGCGTTCTCGTATGAGAACAACCTATGCTCATCTAACTCATTCAATTGGAGCATTCTAGCTTGGCCAGCATTTTGAATATTAAAGTTTAATTGTTTCATAACCCAAAATGCCTTATGCTCCAATTCAATGGGTAAGTGACAAGCCTTCCCATAGACAAGTCTATATGGAGACATGTCTAAGGGAGTTTTATAGGCAGTCCTATACGCCCATAGTGCTTCGTCCAAATGCTTGGACCAATCCTTTCTTGTGGGGTTAACCACTTTTTCCAGAATTCTCTTGATTTCTCTATTGGAAAGCTCCACTTGTCCACTAGTTTATGGATGATAAGATGTAGCAACCTAGTGTTTAATCCCATATTTTTCCATTAAATTTTCAAAAGGTTTGTTGCAAAAATGGGACCCCCCATCACTGATGATAGCTCTAGGCGTGCCATGTCTTGTCAGGATGTTCTTGAGCAAGAACTTAGTCACTACCTTAGCATCATTGGATGGTGTTACTACTGCTTCAATCCACTTGGACACGTAGTCCACGGCTACAAGGGTGTACAGATTGCCAAAGGATGAAGGGAATGGTCCCATGAATTCAATGCCCCACACATCAAAAATTTCCACTTCAAGAATACTCGTGAGTGGCATCTCTTGTCTCATGGACACATTTACAACCCTTTGGCATCTATCACACCTTTTTGTTAATTCATGAGCATCCTTGAAAATAGAAGGCCTGAAATAACCTGATTGCAACATTTTTGCGGCAGTTCTGACCCCTCCAAAATCTCCACCATATGGGGCTTTGTGGCAGGCTGATAAGATCTGTCGCGCCTCCTTATAGTCAACACATCTCCTCAATAGCTAATCAGCACACTTCTTGTACAGATAAGGCTCATCCCAGAAATAATTCTTGACAGTGTGGAAGAACCTCTTTCTTTGTTGGAAGTTGAATTCTGGTGGCACGACTCTGCTGACTAAATAATTAACAATGTCAGCATACCAAGGAGTCGTGCCTTCAGTAATCACCAACAGCTTCTCATCCGAAAAACTATCTTTAATATCTCCACTGTTGTGAGATTGAACTTCTTCAGGTAGTCTTGAGAGATGATCAGCAACTGAGTTTTCTACTCCTTTCTTATCTCTTATCTCTAGGTCAAACTCTTGTAGTAGAAGCACCCATCGTATGAGTCGTGGCTTTGCATCTTTTTTGGCAATCAAATACTTGATTGCTGCATGATTCGTGTATACAATGACTTTAGTTTCTACCAAGTAAGGTCTGAACTTATCAAAAGCAAACACTACTACCAGTAGCTCCTTCTTCGTGGTTGTGTAATTGATTTGTGCTTCTATCAAAGTCTTACTCGCATAGTAAATAGTGTGAAACACTTTGCTATGCATTTGTCCTAACACATCACCAATGGCAAAGTCACTGGCATCACGCATTAACTCAAATGGCTTGGACCAATCTGGAGTTTTGACTACAGGTGCAGAAATGAGAGCTTTTTTCAAAAGGTTGAAAGATTCAAGGCACTCTTTACTGAAGACAAAATGCGTGTCATGTTGCAGCAGCTGGCATGTGGGTTTAGTTATTTTTGAGAAATCTTTTATAAACCTCTTATAAAATCCAGCATGCCCTAAGAAACTCCTAATGCCCTTGATGTTGACTGGTGGGGGTAGCTTTTCAATTACCTCCACCTTAGCTTGATCTACCTCTAATCCTTCTTTTGAAATTCTATGACCAAGAACAACTCCTTCTTTTATCATAAAATGGCATTTCTCCCAATTAAGGACTAAGTTATTCTCTTCACACCTGGTCAGCACAAACTCCAGATTCCTTAGGAAATCTTTAAATGATTCTCCAAAAACTGAAAAATCATCCATGAAGACCTCCATGGAATTTTCTATGATGTATGAAAAAATAGCCATCATGCAGCGTTGGAAAGTGGCTGGTGCATTGCACAGTCCAAACGGCATCCTTCTGAAGGCAAAGGTGCCATAGGGGCATGTGAATGTGGTTTTTTCTTGATCTTCCGGAGCTATTGCAATTTGGTTGTAGCCCGAATATCCATCTAAGAAGCAATAGTACTCCTTTCCAGCCAATCTATCCAACATCTGATCAATGAAAGAAAGAGGAAAATGATCCTTCCTAGTTTCCTTGTTTAGCTTCCTATAATCCATGCAGATTCTCCAACCAGAAACAATTTTAGTGGGAATGCACTCATTCTTTTCATTGGTTATTACTGTCATGCCCCCTTTCTTCGGTACACACTGGATTGGACTTACCCACACACTATCAGAGATAGGGTAAATAATTCCTGCGTCCAGCCACTTGATAATCTCCTTTTTTACAACCTCCTTCATGATGGGCTTCAGCCTTCGTTGACTCTCAATGTTATTCTTAGCATTTTCTTCTAATAGAATTTTGTGCATACAAATTGCTGAGCTGATTCCCTTGATGTCAGAAATCTGCCACGCAATTGCCTTCTTGTATCTCTTCAGTAGTGAAATCAATTGATCTTTCTGCTCCTCTTGTAAGTCTGTGGCAATGATAACTGGAAGCTTCTGACCTGCCTCCAGATATGCATACTGCAAAAATGCTCCGGCAGTTGCTTGAGCTCCAATTCAGGGGGTTCTTCTATGGAAGGTAGTTGCTGCTTGTGAACAACAGTGGTGGATTCTATCACTTCCCCAGATTCTTCCTCTTACTTTTGCATTTGATCGTAGATGATTCCATCTTTTAGTCCTTCATCTTCCACTTTTCCCAACTCAATTTTCAACACATCATTAGCCCCTAGAAGGTTTTTATGAATTAAACCTTCCCAGCTAGATATCATAGAACACTCAGCCACCTCTTCTTCTGGGTATTGCAAGGCATTAAGTATGTTGAACACTACTTGCTGCCCATTCACTCTCATAGTGAGTTCTCCCCTTTCTATATCAATTAAGGTTCTACCCGGTGCTAGGAATGGCCTTCCCAAAAAAATGGGTGTCTCTTCATCAGCTTCAAAATCCATGATGATGAAATCAGCAGGGAAGACAAATTTGTCAACCCTTACCAGCACATCTTCTATCTTCCCTTGTGGGTAGCAAATACTTCTATCTGCCAGCTGCAAGGTGATGGTTGTAGGTCTGGCAGCACCTATCCCTAGCTTCTTGAAAATGGATAGGGGCATGAGATTAATGCTGGCCCCTAAATCACATAGTGCCTTTCCACAAAAGGTGTCTCCAATGGTGCATGGAATAGTAAAACTTCCAGGATCCTTCAATTTGGGGGGAAGTTTGCCTTAAACCAATTGACTACACTCTTGTGTGAGTGCAACCGTAGCAAATTCTCCCACCCTTTTTCGCTTGGTAAGCACATCCATCATGAACTTTGAGTAGTTTAGCATTTGTTGCATGGCTTCAATCAATGGTATGTTGATGTGAAGCTGCTTCAAGATCTCCATAAACTTTTAAAATTGTTGCTCTTCCTTTGCCTTTTTTATTCTTTGTGGAAAAGGAAGTGGTGGTCTTTCTTGCACAAACTTTTGCTTCTTGTTGGCTTCAGTAATGACCTCTGGATTTTCTGGAGGAATGTAGTCTTCAGTAGGTACATCATCTTTGTGCATCTGCTGTTTTGATGAAGACGGTTCTCCATCATTGTCTTTCACTCCAGAACTGTCAGGCTTAGACAAATCAGTACTTGACTCCTTGCTCTTTGTAACAGTCTCTTCGATTTCCTTACCACTTCTGAGTTTAAGAGCTTGGCAAGTTTCAACATTCTTCACTCCAGCTTGTGTATTGGGAGTCTCAGTGGAGCTGGGAAGATTTCCCAAGTTTTTTGAACTTAGAGCCGTGGCAATTTGGCCTACTTGGTTCTCCAAGTTCTTGATGCTCACTCCTTGTGCTTGGAATTGATTCTTTGCTTCTTGAATAAAGGACTTAAGAACATTTTCCAAATGGTTGTTTCCTTGATTGACCTCAGCATAGTTAGGGTTAGAAAAATCATGTGGAACTTATGGTGTAGTTGCTTGCAGTTTAGGTTGACTTTGATTGTTACTCCAAGAAAAATTAGGATGGTTACGCTATCCTGGGTTGTAAGTGTTGTTGTAAGGATTGTTGTATCTGCTATTGTTGTTGGGATTGCCAACATAGTTAACTAAAACAGGATTTGCAGAACATTTTTTAAATAGATGTGGTCCTCCACAGTAAACACAGGCAACCTCAGAAGCATCAGTAACCACCTTAACAAGGTCAGGCTTTGTCACTTCAGGACTCATCAGATTCTTCATCATTTGGTGGATCTGAGCCACTTGAGCAGTAAGAGTTGTGGTCTCAGTGACTTCATGAACTCCAGCAGGCTTCTTTTGAGTTGAACTGGTATTAGCCCTTGTGACCGGCCATTGATATGTGTTGGCAGTAATGCTTTCAATCAACTTGTAACCATCGTCATAAGATTTAGACAATAGGTCCCCACCACTGGATGCATCTAACATATTCCTTGAGGATGGAATTAATCCATTATAGAAAGTCTCAAGTTGTATGCAGATGGGAATCCCGTGATGTGGATATTGTCTCAACAGCTCCTTAAATCTTTCCCATGCGTCAAACAACGTTTCGTCATCTCCTTGCCTAAATGATGTAATTTCGTTTCTCATTTTTGCATTCTTGGAAGGAGGAAAATACTTGGCCATAAACTTTTCTGCCAAGGCGTTCCATGTAGTAATGGAATTTGGTTCCAAAGAATTAAGCCAACTCTTGGCTCTATCCCTTAGAGAATATGGAAACAGCCTTAACCTAAAGGTATCCACTGGCACGTCAAGGATTTTGAAGTTGTCAACAACATCCAGAAATTGTTTTAGGTGCAAATGAGGATCTTCATGAGGAGAGCCTGAATATTGACCAGCAACTTGTAACATCTGGAACATCATAGGCTTGAACTCGAATTCTGGTGTTGTGATGGCTGGCCTAGCAATGCCAGTATTCATAGCATTAGGATCAAATACAGCATAGTCCCTGATGCTGCGCGCTCGGTCATTGGCAATGCCAATGATGTCTGGCTCTTCCATGGTTGCGTTTTGCTGAGCACGTAAAAATCTCCTTCGTGCTTTGAGAATTCTTTCAGGTTTAGGATAACCGCTATAAACTGGTTGTAACGACCTGCGCATACAATAGCTTAAGCCTGTCGAAACACCAAATCACAGCAAACGTTAAAAGCTCAAATACAATCTTAAACAAAAGAAAAATTAAATACAGTTTTTCAAACTTTATCACTTCCCCGGCAATGGCGCCAAAAACTTGTACTCTACTTCATATAATGCTTTTCTTGTGATTGTTTATAGCAATGGTGTCACATGCAAGTATACATGCTTGATAGTGTAGCAAGTGATAAAGTAAAGGCCGAACCCACAAGGAAGTGTAAAGGATTTGAACTACTAATATTAATTTCTTTATTTAAGAGAAGTATGAGCAAGGTAACAGAAATATGACAAATAAGAACAAGAGCAACACACAATTAACTAAATTAAAATTGATACTAAAACGGAGTTAAAATATCGGAGAGAGAAGTTGATGAGCTAAATCCATTAGTATAGTTGTTGTTAGAATGCTTTTATGATGTGAAGTGTCGTGTCTCAAAAGGCCAGAACGTGATCTAGTGGTGTATCTCTACAACATCAAAAACATGCATAACTAGGGCAAGGGAACAAATCTCTAAGTCTCACTTGTAACCTTAAAATACGTCTGGTTTTAATTCTGAAAATTTGTATGGTCTCAACTTCTTATCTCTAAACAAGTTGAATTAAGTGAATATCTCTATCCTACTTTATTAACCACTTTTGTTATGAAATCCGCTTGTTTATTGGACCTCTCTCAACAACAAGCTTTTACCTTTTTCCTAGTTGATCACTCTAAGAACCAAGTTTATAGCATTAAAACACATAACAAAATAAGACACTAGTCAACACATCATATCAACATAAAAACAACTTTTATACTAACTTCATTAGTCTCATCAAATAAAGGTTTAGCTCATAGTGAGCTGAGTACAAACTATTGGAGTGAAACTAATAGGAAACATTGTCTTACAAAGTGTAGTAAAGAAATGCAACCTAGTAATAACTTGAAGATCTCTTGCGTTGAGTAAACAGCAATAGCTCTCTTCAGTCACGACAACTCTCAGCAGAGTGTACACGTCTGGATGAGAATAGAATACCCTCTACTAATGCTTCCAACTCTTGGAATAAAATTAAAATTAAAACTTTAAACTGAAATAAACTGTTTGTTATGTGTAAATCTCTGTTGTACCCCAAATTTTACGCCTTAGATGTCATAACATCTTGCACCTACAGGTAGGGATCATTCATTTGTGCATCATTAACTAACCACATATCTTGCTAGTTTGTTTCTTTGTGAACCAGGAAGCCAGACTCTCACATTTTTAAAGGTCTCCTAAGACATTCTTTGGGTCCATACAATCATCACAAAGAGTCACTAGTTGATTGGAACCAGGATCTCAAGACATTGAATCAAATCAAGTCAACAGGAGACCATCAGACCAAATTGTGGAATTAGGGTTTTAACTTGAAGAATCCCTGAAGAGTTTTGTCATGATCAGTCTAAATTTGATTGGCTCATCAACCAATTGAGCTTACCTACATTCAATAGGTCTCATTCAACAAGAATTCAAGATCATTTGGCTCTCATCATGAGTAATTTGAACCACAATTCCACCCCGCCTCCAAATTAGGGTTTTTGTCAAGACAAGTGAACCATGGCTTGGATTTTGATCAAGAGTTGTTCTCAAAACCTAGGACTTGACTCCATATGATAGTAGACATCCCCAAAGACCATCTATGAGCTTTATGTGTGATGAAAGAAGCAAGATCATAAGAGATTATTCCAGTGCATTTACAATTAAAATTAGGGTTTTGATTAAGGCCCTAATCCTTGAGATTTTGATCCAGAATGAAACATCCAAAGCCTCAATCCATTATGAAATGTCTCATTGATGATTTAGGGTATGAAAGATCAAGTTCTAATAAGTTCCTTGCAAAGGAAACATTGTTTGGTTCATGAAACGTTTCAAATGTGGAAATTTCACTACTTGTGCCAAAATTGAAACAGTCATAACTTCCAAACCACACATCTAATTTGAGTGACTCAAACCTCAAATGGAAGCTCTTTCCATTATCTTCAAAACATATTAGAGAACCCTCTTTCAAAAAATATGTGGTTTTTAAGTTACAAGACTTGGAAGACAAATCACCCTTGAGGACTTTGTGAAAATTTCAGCATTTTGCTCCAATTTTGAACATTACTTCATGGCTGTTTTTCACATAGTTCCAAGCTTCAAATCAAAAATCTTTGAAAATGAAAGTTATTCCTTATTCTTCAACCTTTCTAGGCATGTGTGGAACTCCTCATTTGGATAAGCCAATCTCAAGTTATGATGTGTTAAAGCCAGGTGTTTCAATGAATGAAATTTCAAATAACTTAGAAAATTTTCTAAGTCTCTTTGTCCACTCATGCACATGACTTTAAGGAAATTTTTCTCACTAATATGGACCTTATTTCAAAGAGCTTTCCACGAGGAAAATAGACTACCAAATGCCCACTTCACATGGAACAAAAAATCTCAATATTTGGTGGGGTGGTTCTCAAGTTATGATGCCTTGAACATGTCACGATGGAATGGCATTATACATCTTTAAAGTTTCATTTTTTTTACATATTGCTGCATGAAACTATACCAATAATACCTGAATGTTTTCAAACTCATTTTCAAATGCTTACACCACATCAGATAACATCCCTTTCGTACCATTCTTCTTTTTTTATGGGCCCAAGGACCATGCTCTTAGTTTCATTGGACAAAGAGGAAGTGATTACTAACTTATCCACATTAGTTTCCAAAGCAGCTTTTGCCCTAAAACCTGTTGGAAGAACAACTCCAAGTACAAATACTTTGTACTATGCAACAAACTCCAAAGGCCAATGACAAAGTCCATCGTCTAAATGCTCAAGTACTCCAAACTTGTGGTTTTCTTTTCACTTTTTTTTTTCTTTTTTCTTTCTGATTTAAACTCTGAGATAAGCAACCTATCCCTTGCACTTGGCTCAAGAGGATAAACTAAATATTTTTCGCCTTTGGATAAAGCCTTGGTCTGTTGCGTTTTTCTTACATTGTCCAACTTATTTCGCCTATAAAAGGAGGTTATTTCCTCACCAGAAAACACATGCAATAGATCTCAGCATATCACTTATCATTTGTGAAGGAGCCGCTCTATTCGAGTAGGAAGTTTTTGCAAGAGTTGGAGTACAACTGTTCCAAGGAAGAAGAGGTGCAGCCTTAATCTGTTTTCAAGCTCTCAAAGGTAACTCTCTTTCCATACTCCATATTCAAAATACTACTGTCATTATATTATTTTTTTTGCTCTGAATGATTATGTGACTTGTTTCAGCATCATTATTTGTTCATGACCTGGAACATATTGTGTTGTGTTGGTTTTGTAACTTCTTTTGATTTGTTTACCCATGTTCCATAATAAGTTTGAGCATTAGAGGCTTTTGTCTTAAAGTTATTTAAATATGTGTTCATAAGTTTGTTTCCTCTGCCTATGCTTGAGCTTCGTATGATTCTAAAGCCATTATCACGTCCATGGCTGCATGTTTAGATGTTTAAGAGTTTGTTTAGCTTGAGATGTTACTGTCACGTTCACAAGTTATTTTCATCTTAATTTGAAATAATATCATGAGCTTCATAATGAGTTTGTTTCGGTGCCCTAACGCATGATAATATGAGCAAAGTGCTGAGCTTGCATGAAACTCTTGCAATGCCAATTTGGAAACTAGGATTATTTGGTGTTCATTTAGAGGCAGTAAAATATTTTAACATCCACTGTGTGTTAGCCTAAGATAGATGGAAATGATAGGTTATTTGAGTTTGTATTGGTTTGGTAGGCATTTAGTCTCATCTCTAAAACATAGTCTCATCTCTAAAACACCAGTCTTTTTCACTACTGAGAGTACTCCCTCATCATTCTTCTTTCTCATCAACCTTACACTCTACTCATTATTTCAAAACGGCATTAACAAGGTTGGACTTCAGGTCGGATTGGTTTGTAGTAGCTTGTTCGAAGTTTTTGTCATCGTCGGTAATTCTGAACTGTTTTAGTTTCATATTCATTTCTTGTCAGTTTTGCAGTTATCAAAGATCACTGGTTGTATGTTATTTGCTTGTTTTATGTGTGGAGTCTTGTCTTATGGCGCGTCGTGTTCTCGGTTCGAGTTCGTTACGATATGCTGGATTTCTTTTCATCAGGAATTTGTCCATATTATGTGCAGCATGTTATGTTCACTATGCGAGTCACATCCTTGCAAGAATGTTTGTTCTGTGTGTAGTGTACGAGGTCACTTGTTGAATGTTTTACTCACTGTGTGCATCAAGATGATACTAGCGGAATCATTTTCGTGTGTAGTTCGTATAAATTTCCTCTCCCTGTGTCATTGTCTTGTGCGACGGTGGAACCATGTGTTTACCTTGCTAATTATCATCGTGTGAGAGAGGGCCCTGCTGCTTTTTTGTTCCTATAAATAGCATGCTTGTCTTGAGTGTGATAACACATGATTTAACGAGTTCACGACACGGCTGGTTTTGCCTTTGTATGTTATCAACAATACGTTTGTTTTCAAAGGAGAACATGAGCTCATGGTTACCTGGCCTTGTGTTAGTTTTCATGGCCTGATGGTTTCATCGTGATTTTGTGTGCGTGTGTTTGTGGTAAGCCCTCCTTGTTACTGTAAAGATTTTCACTTTCGGTACAAATATGTTTTGTGTATGCATAACGTGGTTTTTGATGGAACAGTGATGTGCATGAGTAATGCAGTAAGGTGTATAGTGAGTTTGTTCCATTTGGAAAAAAAAAGAAGTACATATCCATGTGTTTGTTTTTATAATTAAAAAGAGTTTCAACTTTCCTTTTTCTTTTAATTTGCACTTATCCGAATGCTAAGGAATTAAAAATATATATGTATTTAATCTTTCTTTTTTACTTCTGTTCCTTTTTCACAAAAGAAAAATAAAAAAATGTGTATTTATTCATTTTCTGTTTTTCATATATTCACAAAAAAAATCTAAAAAATAAATTACATTGTGATTATCATTAGATTATATGATTCATTCATGACGCTTTATGAGTTGACCACTTGTCTTGATTTTTGCTCATATGATGTTATTAGCACTTGATCATATTTTGGGTGTGTGAAGTCTGACCATTCATTAACCTCCTGATGCCTAACTTGTTTAAGGCTCACTGGTATCTTTCCCTTTCTAATACTTGTTTTACAAGTAATTGCTCCTCATTCCAAAGGAAATTCCTCCTAAAGTGACTCAAAAATCAATAAACAAATCACCTCACCTAGGCCTCATAAGAGCCTTTCTCTTTTCTTAGCCTCATAAGAGCCATTGAATCGTAACTTATCAATAGGATAGAGTTCATAAACTCTATGTGGTGTTTGCCTTGTTGAGTATCCACTTTTCCCCATCATAACCTAGATTTAGAGAGTTGTTTCAAACTCTAAAATGAGCTCACACTCATTTCCCCTTGGAACTTTGGCCATAGTCAATGGTTCCTCAAAATCACTCTTAGTTAGGTGAACTACGGTTGCTCTGATTCTTTAGTCAGATACGTAGGCACAAGATGCGACGTCTTGGCGAGCAAACTTAGTGTACATACCCTTAGGTCTTTACCTCTAACTTTAGCATATATCCTTAGCAAGCAAACATAACATGACACAAACTAAATAAGAGGTTCCTGTAGAGTACTACAGATATTAAGGGTGTTAATACCTTCCCTTAATATAGCCAACCCCCGAACCTTAGATCTCCCCCCTTTAGGTTTTCTCGGTCTTGAACATTTCCTTTGGATAAATCAAAGTCGGTGGTGAATTTCAAAGAAATGTGATGCAAGTTAATTAATAGCTTGTTATCCGATTCTCACCGCAACAGAAATGGCGACTTCACTGGGGACCACTAATTTGAGGGTTAAGCCCACCTTGTTTATGCTGGTATTTGTTATATGTTTTGCTTGCTAGCTATATTTGGGCATATCTGTATGTTTACCTGTATATATGTTTTGCTTGAGATCTTCTATTGACATGGAGCTATTGAGTGGTGAGATAAAGTCCTAACCCAGACTTGAGAGCACATATATGATAGGATCGTGGTGTAATCAATAGTCGGTTGTTGGGAGTAGTCTTAACAATCTATGGCATATGATGACCACACTCAGATAAGGCCCTTAGGGATTGTTGATGTCTGATGTGAGCAGTCGCATTGATATTACATTTTCAATTGGGAGCCAGGGATTCTGAGGACCGTAGTTACCTTTACCCCACTTGGCCTTTTAGGATGTAGTGCGGTAGCTATGAGGGAGCCATACCCGAGTAGTTGTCACGCGATACTACACTCAGACGAGTTTATCTTGAGAATATTATTAACCCGTGTGAGTAGTCACATGGACCGATAATATCCGAAGGATTTACGTAGACTCTGGGAACTTTTAAAACCTTGTTCTATAGTTGATGAACCTATAGTCCACACCTTGTCGGGATGGGTAGACCTTGGCTCCATTCATGAGACCTTTGAAACTAAGACTTGCGTGTTGTGTTGTGTACCTATATTTGTGCATATATCTGCCTGTGTTTTGTGCATTGCATACTTCTCATTGCATCCATTTTATTGGTTTTAAGGAACTCAGTCATATTTTCCTTTGAAATCATAGGTATCATGGATATCAAGAAGAGAAACACTAAAAAGTTCAGTTTCAAAAGGCCCAAATTAGCGAAGCTAAAGAAGTTAGCAACCTTGGTGACTGGACATGAAAATTTCCGAAAGAGATATGGAAGATTAGTTGGCCTTCTTGGAACTAAGATGGAGGAAGGGATTCTTGACACTTTGGTCCAGTTTTATGATCCCCTCTATCATTGCTTCACTTTCCCGGATTACCAGCTGGTTCCAACCTTGGAAGAATACTCTCATTGGTTTGGCTTACCTGTGAAGAAACAAAGACCTTTCAGCGGTCAGGAGAAAATTCCTACTCCAAAGGAGATTGGCGAGTGTATTCACTTAGATGCATCAGAGGTCAAGCCTCATATCACTACCAAGGACGGCATCAAGGGGCTTCCATCTAAGTTCTTGTATGAAAAATCTTGTCAATTTTTCAATGCAAACAGTATTGCTGCTTTTGAAGCAACCTTTGCTGTATTGGTCTATGGCCTGTTTTTGTTCGCCAATGTGGAGGATTTTGTCGACGTCAAGGCCATCAGGATCTTTATTAGTGGAAACCCTGTGCCTACATTACTTGGTGATGCTCTCCATTCTGTCCATCATAGGACTCTTCAAGGAAAAGGAACTGTTTTATGTTGCGCACCATTACTTTACCAGTGGTACATCACTCATCTGCCTCGAACATCCGAATTCCGAGATGAAATTCTGGTGCATGTGCAGAATTCAGATGTCCTAGAATATGTCGTTCGACATCTGGTCTGACATGATCATAAATGGCAAGGTATAATCCAATAAACATGGTACTGAAAAGAAATAAGAGCAAGACACACAGAATTGTTAACCCAGTTTGGATCTAACTATCCTACATCTGGGGGCTACCAAGCCAGGGATGAAGTCCACTATTAGTAGTATCAATTCAAAGCTAAACAACCCGTTTACAACTTATCACTTAATCACTACCCAATGACCCTTCTACCTAGATCCTCTCTAGATATGAGAAACCCTTCTCACTCCCAATCATCGCAATGATGTCTAGCAGTTGACAATCCGCCACTGCATCAACGGCTCTTTACCTACACAACAATTCAGCACGGAAGACACCCTTCCAACACACAACTTAGAGTTACTTAAAAGCTTCCTCCAAGAACAATACTCCTCTTACTTAACAGTTTCGAGGATCACACTAACAAACTGTCCAACTCACAGGTCGAGTGGTACAGGAACCAACCCTAATGATAGAACTTTACATCTTTGGTTCGTTGCTCAATTAGGTTACAAAACATCTATTTATAACCTATTCCCAACTGGATTTGGGCCTACAAAAACCTAGCATATGAGCTGCTACGAATCAGCAGAAACTTCTGCTACAAATCAGGTCTTCAAATCACTAACTTCCTAAAATATCTCCATATTTAGAAAGTGCATATTTTCCCATATTCTTCTCAAATTCAGACTTGAATTTTTTAATTCAGCGCCACCTGGAATTTGCATATTATTTCCTGAAACTTCTGCATCTGTTAGAATATAACAGAATTCTACATTCTCTTCAGTTCTGGCGCGATGTCGAATGAACCTGCATGGGACATCTCGATAGGACATGTTGTTCCAGATGTTAACACTACTTCAGCTCAACATGTTCCAATGCACACTAGGACTTCTTGCTCAACCTGTTCTTCTTTAGCAAGATAAACAGAACTTATCTAACATATTGCTGTTATTATTTGTTTTACAAAATTAATGCCAACCCTTACAATTAAAGAACTAACACGAGACAACCCTGACAAACTTCGTTGGTCTCAAAGGATCATTTCTCTTACTCACAACGACATCTTTTGGTATGATCCTGTTTATGACAAAGGAGTATACATTGACAGTTGTGGTCCTTTCCCTAACGTACCGCTTCTTGGTATTCATGGGGAGGTCAACTATAACCCTGTTCTTGCCAGGCGCCAATTTGGATTTGCAATGAAAGAAAAGCCTAAGAGTATTCATGTATCCGGTTTCTTCTACCTTAATGAAAAGGCCACTAATGAAACCAAGAGTGGAGTTTGGTGTGCTTGGGACAAGTTCCACGAAAGTACTAAGAATGAGCTGGGAAAAAGAAACTGTGTATCTTTGGAGCCATACCTTCAGTGGGTTCGATCTCGATCCCATGACCTCAAGATGCCCTATATTCCCAAGATACTTCATCAGCCAAGTATTATACCCCCATATGTTATTCCCATTGAGCGCATGGAAGAATACCAAGAAAATATAGCCAGGATGAAACTTGAGAGGGACACGTGGGAGTGGAAATATCATACCGTCTGCATCGAACAAGATGAAATGAAGGAAAAGATGAAAGAGAAAGACGACTTGATCGAGTGGCTGGAAAAACGTGTGATAGATGAACCTTTGGCACAAGATAATTTATTTTTCTCTAGCACAAAGCCCACTGCTAGCACCCATGAGTATGCTAATGTTCCTCCAACATCCGTTGCATGGAAGGGAATTGTCGACAAACTTATCATCGAGAACTACCAGTTGAAGAAACAGAAAAGAAGACGCGAAGCAGAGCGCTCCTAGATAGAGTTTCTTTTCCTTGGCCTAGCCTTTATTGCTATCTTATTGTATTTTGGGGTCTTTTGAATTGTACTTTTTGTTGTAAACCTTTCTCAATATCTAATGAAATGAGACTTATTTCGCAAATCGTCTTTCTTGAGTTCCTTAAAACCAATCATCTGCATTGCACTTTGTATCTTTTGCTAAGCTATCAAAGTACTAACTTTATCTTGCAGATTTTGTAGACATGGATGCTGTTGGAAAGAATGTTTGGCCTTACTCATTTGAGCTTCCCGAGCTTGAACAATTGTTGTGGTTGGGTGACAGAGTCGCAGACCCGTCAGCTTTCGCTGATAAGTATGGGTGCCTTCTTCCACTAATGAGACTGCCAGTAACCAAAGGGCCCCTTGAGGTTTTGGTTCAGTTATACCATCTAGCTTACCGTTGCTTCCTATTTCCCGAGTTCCAGCTGGTTCCAACCTTGGAAGAATTCTCTGCTATGATTGGAATCCCCATCAGGAAGGCTCCAATTTTCTCTGGGATCGAGGCAATGCCCTCCATTAAGGAAATTGCTATGGCTACAAAGATCAGAGCCTCTGACATTCAGGCTAATCTAACCATTAAAGGAGGCCGACAAGGACTACCTGCTTTGTTCTTGCTAGGAAAAGCCATGTATTTCAAGAACAGAGGAAATGAGGCTTTGTTTGAATCAACCCTCGCTCTGATGATCTACGGTTTGTTTCTGTTTCCAAACGCCAAAAATTTTGTGGATGTCCAAGCCATTCAGATCTTCACAATCAACAATCCAGTCCCAACTTTGCTTGCGGATGTTTACCACTCGATCCAGACCAGATACTCAAGAGGTTGTGGGCCAATTATCTGTTGTGTAGCCCTCTTCTACAAATGGGTCATCTCTTATCTGCCAAAGAATCTGGCTTTCTGGGGGGTTCAAGATTGTAAGATATGGTCCCAGAAGTTAATGGAATTGAAGCATATTAATATCGAATGGTATGACCCGACAGATGAAGGTATTACCATGATCGTTAGCTGTAGAGATTGCCCCAATGTACCCTTGATGGGAAGAAATTGTTGTATCAACTACAACCCTGTCCTTGCTCGCCGCCAGCTAGGCCACATGAAGGAGGGACCTCCGAATAATGAGGGCATGCGCATGATGTACTATGGAGAAGAGGACGGTTTTGAAATGAAAATGCGACTTGAGCGCGCTTGGCGCCAGATTAATAGGCAACTATGGAGGGCTGAATGCCCTGTCACTGAAGCTCACTTAAAATGGTCCCGCTAGATAGCTCGTGTGATGAGGAAGCCATTTCCTCGTCACGAAGCACCACCTGAGACCAAACAGAGGATGGTGGATGCTCTGACTGATTTGTTTCTCGAAAGGGAAAGGATCAAGGGTCGCAACGAGGAGCTTATAAGGAAGATCAATGAAGAGGAAGAGACAGCCACCAGTGGATCCAATTTCTAGTCCTTTAAAGTTGATGTTGATGTTTCTTTCTTTGTTATTTCCTTTCGATGTTGTTGTTATTTGTAAAACCCCAATTCCCATCGCGAATAAATAACACATAAATAAATCAGAGTAGATAAAAATTTATTTTTCCGACAGAAACAAGGATGCCACATTTAAATAAATAAAACACAATCCCTGCTCATAAATTTGATACATAACACAAAATGAATCACCTCAAAGGGAAAACTTTTTCCATATAAAAGGAAAGGTCAATTATGGAATAAAGCGGAAAGATCCATAACCGACTTGTTTTACAAAATAAATTGTTTTATAACGTCAGAATATTCATACAGAGCTAATACAAAATATATTCAACAAATGTATACATATATATAATAAAAATCGTTCCCCCGACTCCTATGTTACATATCAGAGCAGACAGACGACAAAGGACGAAGGACTAATCTTCACAAAAGCCTCCAAGACACTAATCTGCAATTGCTTCATAGAGCAACAAACCACAGCAGAAGGGTGAGAAATAACAACTAAATCAAGATTGCATAATAATATGCAAAACATAAAAATTCACATACACAGTTATTCTCACCACAAGCATCACATATTAATACACATAACATATACCAATTATACTAACATAATCACATATTCACCCATAAGGCACACAAAGTCATAACATACGGAAACACACCACCACATCACATATTTTCATACATAGCATATCGTCCATAAACAATGGATTTATCACGTATGTACATCAATTCCCCAATCCAATCATAAATCTCAACACATAACAAATCAATGCACAATTTACCACACATAATCAATCCAATCATAATTTTTCACACATAATGCATCCATTCACAATTATCACACATAATCAATCAAATCATGATTTTCCACACATAATGCATCCATGATTTATGCAAATGCACAGAGACCGACACAACGACTCTATGCAAATACCATGCGGTACCGACTTCCAATATTTCTCAACACCAGTTCACTCAGGAACTATTGGAACCATCGCTCGTTACTTAGTGTAACTCCCCGTCGGGCATACGATGTTCCCCGTCGCTTTCGGTCCTCTTTGTATAAGGCTCACGACGTTTATGAATTGCTTTCAGTCCTCTTTGTTAAGGCTCACGATCCGATCGCTCACACCCCACATGGGCACACGATCGTCTATAACCATCGCTTTCGGTCCTCTTATTTTTAAGGCTCACGATATATCAAATCGCTTTCGGTCCTCTTATTTTTAAGGCTCACGATGTTATAGCAGATTCCCTCTGGAATCAATCCGTCACTCAGGACGTCAAAACAATGCATATTATGATGCTTGGCATACAAATGACTCATGACAATCCAATGCATACATATATACAACCATGTGAACCATTTTAACATCAATAATCATGCATTGAAAATCAATTCACACAATGCATTCATCATGAACCACAAATCACAACAACAAGCATATTATCATATGCATTCACACCAATTCACATCAATTACACCAAACGGCAACGAGCATCGCTTTACCACCTAATCGGCAACGAACTCTTTCACAATTAACATGCATTTACATTTAATTTAAACAATGCATTTATTTGCCAAAAGGCCTCATTTCACAATAAATTCCACAATCTAGGATTCACGGCATAAGGCTACCCATAACACATCGTATAACAGCACACACAAGCTATACGTTATATAACAAAAGCATATTGCACGATAACACCTCAATCGCACACATTCACGACGGTAAAAATTAACACAACGATACGGTTTCAATTTTCTGCTATAATTGAACTAGATACAGACCTCAAAACTATTTTTCCTAGAAAGAACATCTTGTTAGCTTTCTAACACTTCGAACGGGGGTCAAAACCGACTTACGGATCAAAAAATATGGTATTTTGAAGTTTTTCCAAAACCAGAATTTTGCCTAAAAAGCTGCTACGGGTTTGTGCAAAAGTGCCCGAAAATCCGACCGATTCAATTATTTTTTTCGAAACAAACACATACTCATTCATACCAAACATATAGTAGTGATTTGGAACCATCAAACGTGAATTCTACGACTTTCGATTTCAATCCGAATCTTAAACCCTCAAATCTCCAAAAATGCAAAAACTTACAAAATCAACCAAATTCGATAAAACAAGAATACTCGATCACGGCCTAACATTACCTGACACAACTACGCAATTTATTCCGATTTTTGTCCATGAAAAGATCGATTTCTATCGATTTAACCAAATTCAACCTAAAATGAAAACTATAGGAACACAACCAAACAATCCAAGAAAACATACACATATACATACACAAGCAAGATATTATCGAAACTTCTCACCCTTACCCGATTAATCGAAGTCCAAGCATTGATTTTGATGATTTTCCTCTTCTCCCTCTTCCTTCTCTTCTTTCCCTCTGTTTTTCTTCTTCTTTTCTAACTTTCTCTTTTTCTCTTTTTCAAACCAATATATATATATAATACTTATTATATAATATAAATCCAATAAGGTAAAATATCTCCAATTGATATTTTGTCTTCTAATACCAATTGATAAATTATTAGAGTTACCTTAAAATACTCTCTTTTTCTCTCAAATCTCTATTTATAAAAATATATAATTTTTCTAAAATATCTAACTAATCAAATGACCATTTTACCCTTACGCTCAAATATCTCTCAAACGCTCTCAAAATGCGATAAAACATAAACAACGATGAAATATATTTCGGAAATAAAAGTTGAAAAGAAATTATAATTTATTGCAAATATTTTACCTATCAGGGAAATTAACCAATTAACTCAATTAGCAGGTAAAATACAATAAATTCACACATTTCACAAAATTCACATAAAGGAAATAAATAAATACAATTAAACAAATCGGGGCGTTACAACTCTCCCCCACGTAGAAATTTTCGTCCTCGAAATTATAACTGAGACGAACAACCCCGGACACGACTCTCGCATCCGACTAACCAACTAACATGCCAACACTAGGCACACCATGAATAACACAAACTGACAAACTATCTTGCTAACAACAACTACAACCACGACACGACAACGACGCCAACTACAACGACAAGATGCAAAGCCCATACAATGCACTTAACGACCAACTCACAACTCAAAGAAAACCCAAGCTACGAACACATACCGCAATTAGCTACTCGCACTCGAACCAACACGATGGAAACGAGGCAACAACACAAACAAGAACACAAGTTCCACGACACAACATCGCTTAAACAACCTCCACACAACGATAATACCTACATCCTTGTTACACAACAATATTACAACAATACTACGATTCCCCAATCGAACATATAACCAAAACATCCATCTACATAGTAGCCCATGAATAATATTTAAACCTTTCACTTAACCTTTCCATTCTGAATATCCAATGCTCTCATCATTCCAACATGTTTCCAATGTTCAACTTATGATCTCTTACCAGTCCCACACGCATATACGAATCATGCCACTTCACGCTTCCGTTGCACACTCTGATTACTCGTAACCATTAAAACTACCAATTTCACGTCCAAAGTCTAACTCTTTCTCTTATTCACCAAAAATCACTGTTCCCTGTTAATATTTTCAACTTCACACTCTACTGTGTTATCTCACACACCAGACACAAGCCTCGAAACTGCTCAAATAATTCTAATTCTCTGACCATCAAAACAGACATGCATAACAACTTTCGACTTAACCCTCTAAGCACAACATCAGCTTTTTCCGAAGGATAATCCTAGTCGACTTCATAACTCGTCACGAATTCTAACCATCCTCATTGTCTCATACTCTATTCCTTCAAACCCACCAAGTACTTTAAACTCTTGCGATTACCCAACACTTCGAGCCGAGAACCATAAAAATAATACCTCCAAATTTTCCAACACAGTACAACCGCGACTAATTCCAAATCCAAAATAGTATAGATCCTTTTATGAATCTTCAATTGTCGTAAAGCATAAACCACGACTTTACCCTCTTGCATTAACACACTGATTAAACTCATCAAAGACGCATCCCAATACCTCACAAACGGTTCATCAGGATCACACAGAATCAAAACTGAAGCCATAGACAACTTCTACTTCAGCTTTCTGAAACTTTCCTTACAACGAACTTCCCAAACAAACGACTTACCTTTTGCAAGTCAACTGAGATAACCGAAGTATGAACTTGGCAAAGTTTTCCATAACCTGCGGTAACAACCAACTGAGCTCAAAAGTTTCTAATCTCCTTAACCAACTTCAGAGCCTCTCAATGTAGAACTGCATCTACTTCCGATGGATCCATAACCCTACTCTCATCTGAAATAACATATCCAAGAAAACTAACCTTTTTCAACCCAAAAACTTCGTCTCTTTTCAACACTTGTAATTCAAATCCCAAACACTCTACCTGTTCTTCCTCTGAGTTTACAACAGATCCGAATATCCGCAATAAAAGCCATTACGAACTTATCCAAATAAATATGGAAGATACGATTCCTCTACTCCACAAACATTACAGATTCCTTACTAACACCAAATAACATCACTGCAAGTTGTAATATCCAAACAAATTCCAAAAGATATAAATTTTTAAAGTTCTTGCAAAAATTCTTTTCCCTGGGTAACTGGTTACTCACACACAAGCTTAACCGAGTACATAACAGCCTATCCCAACGATAACAACCATAACCAGTCACATTAAATCGATCAAAGCCTCAACCCACACCATTCACCACTCTTATCAAACATTCCAAACAATTGCAATTTCACTCAAACTCAACCAAACCATTCCAGTCATCCGTTCATGAAAGTGGACACTTGCTCTCAATCGTTACCTTATTCAACTGTTAGCAATCCATACACAATTTCTTCTCTTAATAATCCAAATTCCATAAATCCCCACATGCCGCAACAACCAACCAAAAAGAACTCTTAAATATTACATCCCCACCTAAGGGTTCTCTCAACATTTCCATTAATGCCTTAAAACTCCCAAGACTTCAAACCTCACCAGAACTCTAAGTTTTGCTTTCCATAATCTCAATTCCGTCATACACATCATGCTTGTTATTCCATTCGATCATCATCCCCTTGTATTACTATCAATACTGGAGCTCTCTAAGACGACACACTTGGTCTCACAAATCCTTTTTCCAGTAAATCTTCTAACCGCTCTTTCAATCTGAGTTTCACTTCCTAAAAGTTCTTCTACTTACTTAGCAGATTCAAACCTCAAATCCTTACCTTCGTCCAATTTGAGTTCACACTCTTCTCTCTGAGAACAACCATTAACGATGCCCAATCATTCTCTCTCAAAATTTCCCAACTGGACCAACATACCAAAGCCTCTAATCCGTCTCATCTTCCAGTATAAGAATCTTCATCAATTCATCGAAACAATCCGTAATCACTTGCTTAATTCCAACAATTCATTGCACACACTATCAAAGCCAGAAAGACACGTCTATTCCATCCAACATAATTCCCGTCTGCTATCAACAAGAGATTAAGGGTGATCAGTTCCTCAATTTGCCAATAGACAGTCGACAATCATGATGGGGCATAAACCGTCT
Organism: Lathyrus tuberosus; assembly: GCA_022829125.1. Classification (NCBI taxonomy): domain Eukaryota; kingdom Viridiplantae; phylum Streptophyta; class Magnoliopsida; order Fabales; family Fabaceae; genus Lathyrus; species Lathyrus tuberosus. Next base: position 16,489,465 of record JALAZF010000012.1, on the reverse strand, counting down.
TTACCAAACTATAATAGCATTCCTTACATCCTGTGCACAAAACGACATAAGACACAAATCCTTAGTTGACATAAGCCTTACCTCTGCAATTCTTCCAGAATCTGGAACAACACTGTCCAAACAACACTTACACTCTTGCAACCAACGGCACACTGAGCCAACACTCCACAACTGAAGCAACTTGGAGAAGCATCAGCTTCTCCCCCACTTCTCTCATTCTCAATCCTGAAGACAAAGTATTAGAAACCAGAAAGCACTGATAGTGTTTCACACACATATCACGTACTAAAGAACAGACAACAACGACAGTATTCCACTGTCACACTAACTAACTCAACAACTTGGTCGGACGGACCGACCTGCTCTGATACCACTAATGTAACACCCCATTTCCCATCGCGAATAGATAACACATAAATAAATCAGAGTAGATAAAAATTTATTTTTCCGACAGAAACAAGGATGCCACATTTAAATAAATAAAACACAATCCCTGCTCATAAATTTGATACATAACACAAAATGAATCACCTCAAAGGGAAAACTTTTTCCATATAAAAGGAAAGGTCAATTATGGAATAAAGCAGAAAGATCCATAACCGACTTGTTTTACAAAATAAAATGTTTTATAACGTCAGAATATTCATACAGAGCTAATACAAAATATATTCAACAAATGTATACATATATATAATAAAAATCGTTCCCCCGACTCCTATGTTACATATCAGAGCAGACAGACGACAAAGGACGAAGGACTAATCTTCACAAAAGCCTCCAAGACACTAATCTGCAATTGCTTCATAGAGCAACAAACCACAGCAGAAGGGTGAGAAATAACAACTAAATCAAGATTGCATAATAATATGCAAAACATAAAAATTCACATACACAGTTATTCTCACCACAAGCATCACATATTAATACACATAACATATACCAATTATACTAACATAATCACATATTCACCCATAAGGCACACCAAGTCATAACATACGGAAACACACCACCACATCACATATTTTCATACATAGCATATCGTCCATAAACAATGGATTTATCACGTATGCACATCAATTCACCAATCCAATCATAAATCTCAACACATAACAAATCAATGCACAATTTACCACACATAATCAATCCAATCATAATTTTCCACACATAATGCATCCATTCACAATTATCACACATAATCAATCAAATCATGATTTTCCATACATAATGCATCCATGATTTATGCAAATGCACAGAGACCGACACAACGACTCTATGCAAATGCCATGCGGTACCGACTTCCAATATTTCTCAACACCAGTTCACTCAGGAACTATTGGAACCATCGCTCGTTACTTAGTGTAACTCCCCGTCGGGCATACGATGTTCCCCGTCGCTTTCGGTCCTCTTTGTATAAGGTTCACGACGTTTATGGATCGCTTTCGGTCCTCTTTGTGTAAGGTTCACTATCCGATCGCTCACACCCCACATGGGCACACGATCGTCTATAACCATCGCTTTCGGTCCTCTTATTTTTAAGGCTCACGATATATCAAATAGCTTTCGGTCCTCTTATTTTTAAGGCTCACGATGTTATAGCAGATTCCCTCTGGAATCAATCCGTCACTCAGGACGTCAAAACAATGCATATTATGATGTTTGGCATACAAATGACTCATGACAATCCAATGCATACATATATACAACCATGTGAACCATTTTAACATCAATAATCATGCATTGAAAATCAATTCACACAATGCATTCATCATGAACCACAAATCACAACAGCAAGCATATTATCATATGCATTCACACCAATTCACATCAATTACACCAAACGGCAACGAGCATCGCTTTACCACCTAAACGGCAACGAACTCTTTCACAATTAACATGTATTTATATTTAATTTAAACAATGCATTTATTTGTCAAAAGGCCACATTTCACAATAAATTCCACAATCTAGGATTCACGGCATAAGGCTACCCACAACACATCGTATAACAGCACACACAAGCTATACGTTATATAACAAAAGCATATTGCACGATAACACCTCAATCGCACACATTCACGATGGTAAAAATCAACACAACGATACGGTTTCAATTTTCTGCTATAATTGAACTAGATACAGACCTCAAAACCATTTTTCCTAGAAAGAACATCTCGTTAGCTTTCCAACGCTTCGAACGGGGGTCAAAACCGACTTACGGATCAAAAGATATGGTATTTTGAAGTTTTTCCAAAACCAGAATTTTGCCTAAAAAGCTGCTACGGGTTTGTGCAAAAGTGCCCGAAAATCCGACCGATTCAATTATTTTTTTCGAAACAAACACATACTCATTCATACCAAACATATAGTAGTGATTTGGAACCATCAAACGTGAATTCTACGACTTTCGATTTCAATCCGAATCTTAAACCCTCAAATCTCCAAAAATGCAAAAACTTACAAAATCAATCAAATTCGATAAAACAATCATACTCGATCACGGCCTAACATCACTCGACACAACTACGCAATTTATTCCGATTTTTGTCCGTGAAAACATCGATTTCTATCGATTTAACCAAATTCAACCTAAAATGAAAACTATAGGCACACAACCAAACAATCCAAGAAAACATACACATATACATACACAAGCAAGATATAATCGAAACTTCTCACCCTTACCCGATTAATCGAAGTCCAAGCATTGATTTTAATGATTTTTCTCTTCTCCCTCTTCCTTCTCTTCTTTCCCTCTGTTTTTCTTCTTTTTTTCTAACTTTCTCTTTTTCTCTCTTTCTAACCAATATATATATATATATATATATATATATATATATATATATATATAATACTTATTATATAATATAAATCCAATAGGGTCAAATATCTCCAATTGATATTTTGTCTTCTAATACCAATTGATCAATTATTAGAGTTACTTTAAAATACTCTCTTTTTCTCTCAAATCCCTATTTATAAAAATATATAATTTTTCTAAAATATCTAACTAATCAAATGATCATTTTGCCCTTACGCTCAAATATCTCTCAAACACTCTCAAAATGCGATAAAACATAAACAACGATGAAATATATTTCGGAAATAAAAGTTGAAAAGAAATTATAATTTATTGCAAATATTTTACCTATCAGAGAAATTAACCAATTAACTCAATTAGCAGGTAAAATACAATAAATTCACACATTTCACAAAATTCACATAAATGAAATAAATAAATACAATTAAACAAATCGGGGCGTTACAACTCTCCCCCACTTAGAAATTTTCGTCCTCGAATATATAACTGTGACGAACAACCCCGGACACGACTCTCGCATCCGACTAACCAACTAACATGCCAACACTAGGCACACCATGAATAACACAAACTGACAAACTATCTTGCTAACAACAACTACAACCACGACACGACAACGACGCCAACTACAACGACAAGATGCAAAGCCCATACAATGCACTTGACGACCAACTCACAACTCAAAGAAAACCCAAGCTACGAACACATACCGGAATTAGCTACTCGCACTCGAACCAACACGATGGAAACGAGGCAACAACACAAACAAGAACACAAGTTCCACCACACAACATCGCTTAAACAACCTCCACACAACCATAATACCAACATCCTTGTTACACAACAATATTACAACAATACTACGATTCCTCAATCGAACATATAACCAAAACATCCATCTACATAGTAGCCCATGAATAATATTTAAACCTTTCACTTAACCTTTCTATTCTGAATATCCAATGGTCTCATCATTCCAACATGTTTCCAATGTTCAACTTATGATCTCTTACCAGTCCCACACGCATATACGAATCATGCCACTTCACGCTTCCGTTGCACACTCTGATTACTCGTAACCATCAAAACTACCAATTTCACGTCCAAAGTCTAACTCTTTCTCTTATTCACCAAAAATCCCTGTTCCCTGTTAATATTTACAACTTCACACTCTACTGTGTTATCTCACACACCAGACACAAGCCTCGAAACTGCTCAAATAATTCTAATTCTCTGACCATCAAAACAGACATGCATAACAACTTTCGACTTAACCCTCTAAGCACAACATCAGCTTTTTCCGAAGGATAATCCAAGTCGACTTCATAACTCGTCACGAATTCTAACCATCCTCATTGTCTCATACTCTATTCCTTCAAACCCACCAAGTACTTTAAACTCTTGCGATTACCCAACACTTCGAGCCGAGAACCATAAAAATAATACCTCCAAATTTTCCAACACAGTACAACCGCGACTAATTCCAAATCCAAAATAGTATAGATCCTTTTATGAATCCTCAATTGTCGTAAAGCATAAACCACGACTTTACCCTCTTGCATTAACACACTGATTAAACTCATCAAAGACGCATCCCAATACCTCACAAACGGTTCATCAGGATCACACAGAATCAAAACTGAAGCCATAGACAACTTCTACTTCAGCTTTCTGAAACTTTCCTTACAACGAACTTCCCAAACAAACGACTTACCTTTTGCAAGTCAACTGAGATAACCGAAGTACGAACTTAGCAAAGTTTTCCATAACCTGCGGTAACAACCAACTGAGCTCAAAAGTTTCTAATCTCCTTAACCAACTTCAGAGCCTCTCAATGTAGAACTGCATCTACTTCCGATGGATCCATAACCCTACTCTCATCTGAAATAACATATCCAAGAAAACTAACCTTTTTCAACCCAAATTCTCACTCGAATAACTTAGCAAAAAAACTTCGTCTCTTTTCAACACTTGTAATTCAAATCCCAAACACTCTACCTGTTCTTCCTCTGAGTTTACAACAGATCCGAATATCCGCAATAAAAGTCATTACGAACTTATCCAAATAAATATGGAAGATACGATTCCTCTACTCCACAAACATTACAGATTCCTTACTAACACCAAATAACATCACTGCACGTTGTAATATCCAAACAAATTCCAAAAGATATAAATTCTTAAAGTTCTTGCAAAAATTCTTTTCCCTGGGTAACTGGTTACTCACACATAAGCTTAACCGAGTACATAACAGCCTATCCCAACGATAACAACCATAACCAGTCACATTAAATCGATCAAAGCCTCAACTCACACCATTCACCACTCTTATCAAACATTCCAAACAATTGCAATTTCACTCAAACTCAACCAAACCATTCCAGTCATCCGTTCATGAAAGTGGACACTTGCTCTCAATCGTTACCTTATTCAACTGTTAGCAATCCATACACAATTTCTTCTCTTAACAATCCAAATTCCATAAATCCCCACATGCCGCAACAACCAACCAAAAAGAACTCTTAAATATTACATCCCCACCTAAGGGTTCTCTCAACATTTCCATTAATGCCTTAAAACTCCCAAGACTTCAAACCTCACCAGAACTCTAAGTTTTGCTTTCCATAATCTCAATACCGTCATACACATCATGCTTGTTATTCCATTCGATCATCATCCCCTTGTATTACTATCAATACTGGAGCTCTCTAAGACGGCACACCTGGTCTCACAAATCCTTTTTCCAGTAAATCTTCCAACCGCTCTTTCAATCTGAGTTTCACTTCCTAAAAGTTCTTCTACTTACTTAGCAGATTCAAACCTCAAATCCTTACCTTCGTCCAATTTGAGTTCACACTCTTCTCTCTGAGAACAACCATTAACGATGCCCAATCATTCTCTCTCAAAATTTCCCAACTGGACCAACATACCAAAGCCTCTAATCCATCTCATCTTCCAGTATAAGAATCTTCATCAATTCATCGAAACAATCCGTAATCATTTGCTTAATTCCAACAATTCATTGCACACACTATCAAAGCCAGAAAGACACGTCTATTCCATCCAACATAATTCCCGTCTGCTATCAATAAGAGATTAAGGGTGATCAGTTCCTCAATTTTCCAATAGAAAGTCGATAATCATGATGGGGCATAAACCGTCTTTACCAAACTATAATAGCATTCCTTACATCCTGTGCACAAAACGACATCAGGCACAAATCCTTAGTTGACATAAGCCTTACCTCTGCAATTCTTCCAGAATCTGGAACAACACTGTCCAAACAACACTTACACTCTTGCAACCAACGGCACACTGAGCCAACACTCCACAACTGAAGCAACTTGGAGAAGCACCAGCTTCTCCCCCACTTCTCTCATTCTCAATCCTGAAGACAAAGGATTAGAAACCAGAAAGCACTGATAGTGTTTCACACACATATCACGTACTAAAGAACAGACAACAACGACAGTATTCCACTGTCACACTAACTGACTCAACAACTTGGTCGGACGGACCGACCTGCTCTGATACCACTAATGTAACACCCCATTTCCCATCGCGAATAAATAACACATAAATAAATCAGAGTAGATAAAAATTTATTTTTCCGACAGAAACAAGGATGCCACATTTAAATAAATAAAACACAATCCCTGCTCATAAATTTGATACATAACACAAAATGAATCACCTCAAAGGGAAAACTTTTTCCATATAAAAGGAAAGGTCAATTATGGAATAAAGCGGAAAGATCCATAACCGACTTGTTTTACAAAATAAAATGTTTTATAACGTCAGAATATTCATACAGAGCTAATACAAAATATATTCAACAAATGTATACATATATATAATAAAAATCGTTCCCCCAACTCCTATGTTACATATCAGAGCAGACAGACGACAAAGGACGAAGGACTAATCTTCACAAAAGCCTCCAAGACACTAATCTGCAATTGCTTCATAGAGCAACAAACCACAGCAGAAGGGTGAAAAATAACAACTAAATCAAGATTGCATAATAATATGCAAAACATAAAAATTCACATACACAGTTATTCTCACCACAAGCATCACATATTAATACACATAACATATACCAATTATACTAACATAATCACATATTCACCCATAAGGCACACCAAGTCATAACATACGGAAACACACCACCGCATCACATATTTTCATACATAGCATATCGTCCATAAACAATGGATTTATCACGTATGCACATCAATTCACCAATCCAATCATAAATCTCAACACATAACAAATCAATGCACAATTTACCACACATAATCAATCCAATCATAATTTTCCACACATAATGCATCCATTCACAATTATCACACATAATCAATCAAATCATGATTTTCCATACATAATGCATCCATGATTTATGCAATTGCACAGAGACCGACACAACGACTCTATGCAAATGCCATGCGGTACCGACTTCCAATATTTCTCAACACCAGTTCACTCAGGAACTATTGGAACCATCGCTCGTTACTTAGTGTAACTCCCCGTCGGGCATACGATGTTCCCCGTCGCTTTCGGTCTTATTTGTATAAGGTTCACGACGTTTATGGATCGCTTTCGGTCCTCTTTGTATAAGGCTCACGATCCGATCGCTCACACCCCACATGGGCACACGATCGTCTATAACCATCGCTTTCGGTCCTCTTATTTTTAAGGCTCACGATATATCAAATCGCTTTCGGTCCTCTTATTTTTAAGGCTCACGATGTTATAGCAGATTCCCTCTGGAATCAATCCGTCACTCAGGACGTCAAAACAATGCATATTATGATGCTTGGCATACAAATGACTCATGACAATCCAATGCATACATATATACAATCATGTGAACCATTTTAACATCAATAATCATGCATTGAAAATCAATTCACACAATGCATTCATCATGAACCACAAATCACAACAGCAAGCATATTATCATATGCATTCACACCAATTCACATCAATTACACCAAACGGCAACGAGCATCGCTTTACCACCTAAACGGCAACGAACTCTTTCACAATTAACATGTATTTACATTTAATTTAAACAATGCATTTATTTGTCAAAAGGCCACATTTCACAATAAATTCCACAATCTAGGATGCACGGCATAAGGCTACCCACAACACATCGTATAACAGCACACACAAGCTATACGTTATATAACAAAAGCATATTGCACGATAACACCTCAATCGCACACATTCACGATGGTAAAAATCAACACAACGATACGGTTTCAATTTTCTGCTATAATTGAACTAGATACAGACCTCAAAACCATTTTTCCTAGAAAGAACATCTCGTTAGCTTTCCAACGCTTCGAACGGGGTCAAAACCGACTTACGGATCAAAAGATATGGTATTTTGAAGTTTTTCCAAAACCAGAATTTTGCCTAAAAAGCTGCTACGGGTTTGTGCAAAAGTGCTCGAAAATCCGACCGATTCAATTATTTTTTTCGAAACAAACACATACTCATTCATACCAAACATATAGTAGTGATTTGGAACCATCAAACGTGAATTCTACGACTTTCGATTTCAATCCGAATCTTAAACCCTCAAATCTCTAAAAATGCAAAAACTTACAAAATCAACCAAATTCGATAAAACAAGCATACTCGATCACGGCCTAACATTACTCGACACAACTACGCAATTTATTCCGATTTTTGTCCGTGAAAACATCGATTTCTATCGATTTAACCAAATTCAACCTAAAATGAAAACTATAGGCACACAACCAAACAATCCAAGAAAACATACACATATACATACACAAGCAAGATATAATCGAAACTTCTCACCCTTACCCGATTAATCGAAGTCCAAGCATTGATTTTGATGATTTTCCTCTTCTCCCTCTTCCTTCTCTTCTTTCCCTCTGTTTTTCTTCTTTTTTTCTAACTTTCTCTTTTTCTCTCTTTCTAACCAATATATATATATATATATATATATATATATATATATATATATATATATATATATATATATATATAATACTTATTATATAATATAAATCCAATAGGGTCAAATATCTCCAATTGATATTTTGTCTTTTAATACCAATTGATCAATTATTAGAGTTACTTTAAAATACTCTCTTTTTCTCTCAAATCTCTATTTATAAAAATATATAATTTTTCTAAAATATCTAACTAATCAAATGATCATTTTGCCCTTACGCTCAAATATCTCTCAAACGCTCTCAAAATGCGATAAAACATAAACAACGATGAAATATATTTCGGAAATAAAAGTTGAAAAGAAATTATAATTTATTGCAAATATTTTACCTATCAGATAAATTAACCAATTAACTCAATTAGCAGGTAAAATACAATAAATTCACACATTTCACAAAATTCACATAAATGAAATAAATAAATACAATTAAACAAATCGGGGCGTTACAACTCTCCCCCACTTAGAAATTTTCGTCCTCGAAAATATAACTGTGACGAACAACCCCGGACACGACTCTCGCATCCGACTAACCAACTAACATGCCAACACTAGGCACACCATGAATAACACAAACTGACAAACTATCTTGCTAACAATAACTACAACCACGACACGACAACGACGCCAACTACAACGACAAGATGCAAAGCTCATACAATGCACTTGACGACCAACTCACAACTCAAAGAAAACCCAAGCTACGAACACATACCGGAATTAGCTACTCGCACTCGAACCAACACGATGGAAACGAGGCAACAACACAAACAAGAACACAAGTTCCACCACACAACATCGCTTAAACAACCTCCACACAACCATAATACCAACATCCTTGTTACACAACAATATTACAACAATACTACGATTCCTCAATCGAACATATAACCAAAACATCCATCTACATAGTAGCCCATGAATAATATTTAAACCTTTCACTTAACCTTTCCATTCTGAATATCCAATGGTCTCATCATTCCAACATGTTTCCAATGTTCAACTTATGATCTCTTACCAGTCCCACGCGCATATACGAATCATGCCACTTCACGCTTCCGTTGCACACTCTGATTACTCGTAACCATCAAAACTACCAATTTCACGTCCAAAGTCTAACTCTTTCTCTTATTCACCAAAAATCCCTGTTCCCTGTTAATATTTACAACTTCACACTCTACTGTGTTATCTCACACACCAGACACAAGCCTCGAAACAGCTCAAATAATTCTAATTCTCTGACCATCAAAACAGACATGCATAACAACTTTCGACTTAACCCTCTAAGCACAACATCAGCTTTTTCCGAAGGATAATCCAAGTCGACTTCATAACTCGTCACGAATTCTAACCATCCTCATTGTCTCATACTCTATTCCTTCAAACCCACCAAGTACTTTAAACTCTTGCGATTACCCAACACTTCGAGCCGAGAACCATAAAAATAATACCTCCAAATTTTCCAACACAGTACAACCGCGACTAATTCCAAATCCAAAATAGTATAGATCCTTTTATGAATCCTCAATTGTCGTAAAGCATTAACCACGACTTTACCCTATTGCATTAACACACTAATTAAACTCATCAAAGACGCATCCCAATACCTCACAAACGGTTCATCAGGATCACACAGAATCAAAACTGAAGCCATAGACAACTTCTACTTCAGCTTTCTGAAACTTTCCTTACAACGAACTTCCCAAACAAACGACTTACCTTTTGCAAGTCAACTGAGATAACCGAAGTACGAACTTAGCAAAGTTTTCCATAACCTGCGGTAGAACCAACTGAGCTCAAAAGTTTCTAATCTCCTTAACCAACTTCAGAGCCTCTCAATGTAGAACTGCATCTACTTCCGATGGATCCATAACCCTACTCTCATCTGAAATAACATATCCAAGAAAACTAACCTTTTTCAACCCAAATTCTCACTCGAATAACTTAGCAAAAAAACTTCGTCTCTTTTCAACACTTGTAATTCAAATCCCAAACACTCTACCTGTTCTTCCTCTGAGTTTACAACAGATCCGAATATCCGCAATAAAAGTCATTACGAACTTATCCAAATAAATATGGAAGATACGATTCCTCTACTCCACAAACATTACAGATTCCTTACTAACACCAAATAACATCACTGCACGTTGTAATATCCAAACAAATTCCAAAAGATATAAATTCTTAAAGTTCTTGCAAAAATTCTTTTCCCTGGGTAACTGGTTACTCCCACATAAGCTTAACCGAGTACATAACAGCCTATCCCAACGATAACAACCATAACCAGTCACATTAAATCGATCAAAGCCTCAACTCACACCATTCACCACTCTTATCAAACATTCTAAACAATTGCAATTTCACTCAAACTCAACCAAACCATTCCAGTCATCCGTTCATGAAAGTGGACACTTGCTCTCAATCGTTACCTTATTCAACTGTTAGCAATCCATACACAATTTCTTCTCTTAACAATCCAAATTCCATAAATCCCCACATGCCGCAACAACCAACCAAAAAGAACTCTTAAATATTACATCCCCACCTAAGGGTTCTCTCAACATTTCCATTAATGCCTTAAAACTCCCAAGACTTCAAACCTCACCAGAACTCTAAGTTTTGCTTTCCATAATCTCAATACCGTCATACACATCATGCTTGTTATTCCATTCGATCATCATCCCCTTGTATTACTATCAATACTGGAGCTCTCTAAGACGGCACACCTGGTCTCACAAATCCTTTTTCTAGTAAATCTTCCAACCACTCTTTCAATCTGAGTTTCACTTCCTAAAAGTTCTTCTACTTACTTAGCAGATTCAAACCTCAAATCCTTACCTTCGTCCAATTTGAGTTCACACTCTTCTCTCTGAGAACAACCATTAACGATGCCCAATCATTCTCTCTCAAAATTTCCCAACTGGACCAACATACCAAAGCCTCTAATCCATCTCATCTTCCAGTATAAGAATCTTCATCAATTCATCGAAACAATCCGTAATCATTTGCTTAATTCCAACAATTCATTGCACACACTATCAAAGCCAGAAAGACACGTCTATTCCATCCAACATAATTCCCGTCTGCTATCAATAAGATATTAAGGGTGATCAGTTCCTCAATTTTCCAATAGACAGTCGACAATCATGATGGGGCATAAACCGTCTTTACCAAACTATAATAGCATTCCTTACATCCTGTGCACAAAACGACATAAGGCACAAATCCTTAGTTGACATAAACCTTACCTCTGCAATTCTTCCAGAATCTGGAACAACACTGTCCAAACAACACTTACACTCTTGCAACCAACGGCACACTGAGCCAACACTCCACAACTGAAGCAACTTGGAGAAGCACCAGCTTCTCCCCCACTTCTCTCATTCTCAATCCTGAAGACAAAGGATTAGAAACCAGAAAGCACTGATAGTGTTTCACACACATATCACGTACTAAAGAACAGACAACAACGACAGTATTCCACTGTCACACTAACTGACTCAACAACTTGGTCGGACGGACCGACCTGCTCTGATACCACTAATGTAACACCCCATTTCCCATCGCGAATAAATAACACATAAATAAATCAGAGTAGATAAAAATTTATTTTTCCGACAGAAACAAGGATGCCACATTTAAATAAATAAAACACAATCCCTGCTCATAAATTTGATACATAACACAAAATGAATCACCTCAAAGGGAAAACTTTTTCCATATAAAAGGAAAGGTCAATTATGGAATAAAGCGGAAAGATCCATAACCGACTTGTTTTACAAAATAAAATGTTTTATAACGTCAGAATATTCATACAGAGCTAATACAAAATATATTCAATAAATGTATACATATATATATAATAAAAATCGTTCCCCCGACTCCTATGTTACATATCAGAGCAGACAGACGACAAAGGACGAAGGACTAATCTTCACAAAAGCCTCCAAGACACTAATCTGCAATTGCTTCATAGAGCAACAAACCACAGCAGAAGGGTGAGAAATAACAACTAAATCAAGATTGCATAATAATATGCAAAACATAAAAATTCACATACACAGTTATTCTCACCACAAGCATCACATATTAATACACATAACATATACCAATTATACTAACATAATTACATATTCACCCATAAGGCACACCAAGTCATAACATACGGAAACACACCACCACATCACATATTTTCATACATAGCATATCGTCCATAAACAATGGATTTATCACGTATGCACATCAATTCACCAATCCAATCATAAATCTCAACACATAACAAATCAATGCACAATTTACCACACATAATCAATCCAATCATAATTTTCCACACATAATGCATCCATTCACAATTATCACACATAATCAATCAAATCATGATTTTCCATACATAATGCATCCATGATTTATGCAAATGCACAGAGACCGACACAACGACTCTATGCAAATGCCATGCGGTACCGACTTCCAATATTTCTCAACACCAGTTCACTCAGGAACTATTGGAACCATCGCTCGTTACTTAGTGTAACTCCCCGTCGGGCATACGATGTTCCCCGTCGCTTTCGGTCCTCTTTGTATAAGGTTCACGACGTTTATGGATCGCTTTCGGTCCTCTTTGTATAAGGCTCACGATCCGATCGCTCACACCCCACATGGGCACACGATCATCTATAACCATCGCTTTCGGTCCTCTTATTTTTAAGGCTCACGATATATCAAATCGCTTTCGGTCCTCTTATTTTTAAGGCTCACGATGTTATAGCAGATTCCCTCTGGAATCAATCCGTCACTCAGGACGTCAAAACAATGCATATTATGATGCTTGGCATACAAATGACTCATGACAATCCAATGCATACATATATACAACCATGTGAACCATTTTAACATCAATAATCATGCATTGAAAATCAATTCACACAATGCATTCATCATGAACCACAAATCACAACAGCAAGCATATTATCATATGCATTCACACCAATTCACATCAATTACACCAAACGGCAACGAGCATCGTTTTACCACCTAAACGGCAACGAACTCTTTCACAATTAACATGTATTTACATTTAATTTAAACAATGCATTTATTTGTCAAAAGGCCACATTTCACAATAAATTCCATAATCTAGGATTCACGGCATAAGGCTACCCACAACACATCGTATAACAGCACACACAAGCTATACGTTATATAACAAAAGCATATTGCACGATAACACCTCAATCGCACACATTCACGATGGTAAAAATCAACACAACGATACGGTTTCAATTTTCTGCTATAATTGAACTAGATACAGACCTCAAAACCATTTTTCCTAGAAAGAACATCTCGTTAGCTTTCCAACGCTTCGAACGGGGGTCAAAACCGACTTACGGATCAAAAGATATGGTATTTTGAAGTTTTTCCAAAACCAGAATTTTGCCTAAAAAGCTGCTACGGGTTTGTGCAAAAGTGCCCGAAAATCCGACTGATTCAATTATTTTTTTCGAAACAAACACATACCCATTCATACCAAATATATAGTAGTGATTTGGAACCATCAAACGTGAATTCTACGACTTTCGATTTCAATCCGAATCTTAAACCCTCAAATCTCCAAAAATGCAAAAATTTACAAAATCAACCAAATTCGATAAAACAAGCATACTCGATCACGGCCTAACATTACTCGACACAACTACGCAATTTATTCCGATTTTTGTCCGTGAAAACATCGATTTCTATCGATTTAACCAAATTCAACCTAAAATGAAAACTATAGGCACACAACCAAACAATCCAAGAAAACATACACATATACATACACAAGCAAGATATAATCGAAACTTCTCACCCTTACCCGATTAATCGAAGTCCAAGCATTGATTTTGATGATTTTCCTCTTCTCCCTCTTCCTTCTCTTCTTTCCCTCTGTTTTTCTTCTTTTTTTCTAACTTTCTCTTTTTCTCTCTTTCTAACCAATATATATATATATATATATATATATATATATATATATATATATATATATATATATATATATATATATATATATATATATATATATATATATAATACTTATTATATAATATAAATCCAATAGGGTCAAATATCTCCAATTGATATTTTGTCTTCTAATACCAATTGATCAATTATTAGAGTTACTTTAAAATACTCTCTTTTTCTCTCAAATCTCTATTTATAAAAATATATAATTTTTCTAAAATATCTAACTAATCAAATGATCATTTTGCCCTTACGCTCAAATATCTCTCAAACGCTCTCAAAATGCAATAAAACATAAACAACGATGAAATATATTTCGGAAATAAAAGTTGAAAAGAAATTATAATTTATTGCAAATATTTTACCTATCAGAGAAATTAACCAATTAACTCAATTAGCAGGTAAAATACAATAAATTCACACATTTCACAAAATTCACATAAATGAAATAAATAAATACAATTAAACAAATCGGGGCGTTACAACTCTCCCCCACTTAAAAATTTTCGTCCTAGAAAATATAACTGTGACGAACAACCCCGGACACGACTCTCGCATCCGACTAACCAACTAACATGCCAACACTAGGCACACCATGAATAACACAAACTGACAAACTATCTTGCTAACAACAACTACAACCACGACACGACAACGACGCCAACTACAACGACAAGATGCAAAGCTCATACAATGCACTTGACGACCAACTCACAACTCAAAGAAAACCCAAGCTACGAACACATACCGGAATTAGCTACTCGCACTCGAACCAACACGATGGAAACGAGGCAACAACACAAACAAGAACACAAGTTCCACCACACAACATCGCTTAAACAACCTCCACACAACCATAATACCAACATCCTTGTTACACAACAATATTACAACAATACTACGATTCCTCAATCGAACATATAACCAAAACATCCATCTACATAGTAGCCCATGAATAATATTTAAACCTTTCACTTAACCTTTCCATTCTGAATATCCAATGGTCTCATCATTCCAACATGTTTCCAATGTTCAACTTATGATCTCTTACCAGTCCCACACGCATATACGAATCATGCCACTTCACGCTTCCGTTGCACACTCTGATTACTCGTAACCATCAAAACTACCAATTTCACGTCCAAAGTCTAACTCTTTCTCTTATTCACCAAAAATCCCTGTTCCCTGTTAATATTTACAACTTCACACTCTACTGTGTTATCTCACACACCAGACACAAGCCTCGAAACTGCTCAAATAATTCTAATTCTCTGACCATCAAAACAGACATGCATAACAACTTTCGACTTAACCCTCTAAGCACAACATCAGCTTTTTCCGAAGGATAATCCAAGTCGACTTCATAACTCGTCACGAATTCTAACCATCCTCAATGTCTCATACTCTATTCCTTCAAACCCACCAAGTACTTTAAACTCTTGCGATTACCCAACACTTCGAGCCGAGAACCATAAAAATAATACCTCCAAATTTTCCAACACAGTACAACCGCAACTAATTCCAAATCCAAAATAGTATAGATCCTTTTATGAATCCTCAATTGTCGTAAAGCATAAACCACGACTTTACCCTCTTGCATTAATACACTGATTAAACTCATCAAAGACGCATCCCAATACCTCACAAACGGTTCATCAGGATCACACAGAATCAAAACTGAAGCCATAGACAACTTCTACTTCAGCTTTCTGAAACTTTCCTTACAACGAACTTCCCAAACAAACGACTTACCTTTTGCAAGTCAACTGAGATAACCGAAGTACGAACTTAGCAAAGTTTTCCATAACCTGCGGTAACAACCAACTGAGCTCAAAAGTTTCTAATCTCCTTAACCAACTTCAGAGCCTCTCAATGTAGAACTGCATCTACTTCCGATGGATCCATAACCCTACTCTCATCTGAAATAACATATCCAAGAAAACTAACCTTTTTCAACCCAAATTCTCACTCGAATAACTTAGCAAAAAAACTTCGTCTCTTTTCAACACTTGTAATTCAAATCCCAAACACTCTACCTGTTCTTCCTCTGAGTTTACAACAGATCCGAATATCCGCAATAAAAGTCATTACGAACTTATCCAAATAAATATGGAAGATACGATTCCTCTACTCCACAAACATTACAGATTCCTTACTAACACCAAATAACATCACTGCACGTTGTAATATCCAAACAAATTCCAAAAGATATAAATTCTTAAAGTTCTTGCAAAAATTCTTTTCCCTGGGTAACTGGTTACTTACACATAAGCTTAACCGAGTACATAACAGCCTATCCCAACGATAACAACCATAACCAGTCACATTAAATCGATCAAAGCCTCAACTCACACCATTCACCACTCTTATCAAACATTCCAAACAATTGCAATTTCACTCAAACTCAACCAAACCATTCCAGTCATCCGTTCATGAAAGTGGACACTTTCTCTCAATCGTTACCTTATTCAACTGTTAGCAATCCATACACAATTTCTTCTCTTAACAATCCAAATTCCATAAATCCCCACATGCCGCAACAACCAACCAAAAAGAACTCTTAAATATTACATCCCCACCTAAGGGTTCTCTCAACATTTCCATTAATGCCTTAAAACTCCCAAGACTTCAAACCTCACCAGAACTCTAAGTTTTGCTTTCCATAATCTCAATACCGTCATACACATCATGCTTGTTATTCCATTCGATCATCATCCCCTTGTATTACTATCAATACTGGAGCTCTCTAAGACGGCACACCTGGTCTCACAAATCCTTTTTCCAGTAATTCTTCCAACCGCTCTTTCAATCTGAGTTTCACTTCCTAAAAGTTCTTCTACTTACTTAGCAGATTCAAACCTCAAATCCTTACCTTCGTCCAATTTGAGTTCACACTCTTCTCTCTGAGAACAACCATTAACGATGCCCAATCATTCTCTCTCAAAATTTCCCAACTGGACCAACATACCAAAGCCTCTAATCCATCTCATCTTCCAGTATAAGAATCTTCATCAATTCATCGAAACAATCCGTAATCATTTGCTTAATTCCAACAATTCATTGCACACACTATCAAAGCCAGAAAGACACGTCTATTCCATCCAACATAATTCCCGTCTGCTATCAATAAGAGATTAAGGGTGATCAGTTCCTCAATTTTCCAATAGACAGTCGACAATCATGATGGGGCATAAACCGTCTTTACCAAACTATAATAGCATTCCTTACATCCTGTGAACAAAACGACATAAGGCACAAATCCTTAGTTGACATAAGCCTTACCTCTGCAATTCTTCCAGAATCTGGAACAACACTGTCCAAACAACACTTACACTCTTGCAACCAACGGCACACTGAGCCAACACTCCACAACTGAAGCAACTTGGAGAAGCACCAGCTTCTCCCCCACTTCTCTCATTCTCAATCCTGAAGACAAAGGATTAGAAACCAGAAAGCACTGATAGTGTTTCACACACATATCACGTATTAAAGAACAGACAACAACGACAGTATTCCACTGTCACACTAACTGACTCAACAACTTGGTCGGACGGACCGACCTGCTCTGATACCACTAATGTAACACCCCATTTCCCATCGCGAATAAATAACACATAAATAAATCAGAGTAGATAAAAATTTATTTTTCTGACAGAAACAAGGATGCCACATTTAAATAAATAAAACACAATCTCTGCTCATAAATTTGATACATAACACAAAATGAATCACCTCAAAGGGAAAACTTTTTCCATATAAAAGGAAATGTCAATTATGGAATAAAGCGGAAAGATCCATAACCGACTTGTTTTACAAAATAAAATGTTTTATAACGTCAGAATATTCATACAGAGCTAATACAAAATATATTCAATAAATGTATACATATATATAATAAAAATCGTTCCCCCGACTCCTATGTTACATATCAGAGCAGACAGACGACAAAGGACGAAGGACTAATCTTCACAAAAGCCTCCAAGACACTAATCTGCAATTGCTTCATAGAGCAACAAACCACAGCAGAAGGGTGAGAAATAACAACTAAATCAAGATTGCATAATAATATGCAAAACATAAAAATTCACATACACAGTTATTCTCACCACAAGCATCACATATTAATACACATAACATATACCAATTATACTAACATAATCACATATTCACCCATAAGGCACACCAAGTCATAACATACGGAAACACACCACCACATCACATATTTTCATACATAGCATATCGTCCATAAACAATGGATTTATCACGTATGCACATCAATTCACCAATCCAATCATAAATCTCAACACATAACAAATCAATGCACAATTTACCACACATAATCAATCCAATCATAATTTTCCACACATAATGCATCCATTCACAATTGTCACACATAATCAATCAAATCATGATTTTCCATACATAATGCATCCATGATTTATGCAAATGCACAGAGACCGGCACAACGACTCTATGCAAATGCCATGCGGTACCGACTTCCAATATTTCTCAACACCAGTTCACTCAGGAACTATTGGAACCATCGCTCGTTACTTAGTGTAACTCCCCGTCGGGCATACGATGTTCCCCGTCGCTTTCGGTCCTCTTTGTATAAGGTTCACGACGTTTATGGATCGCTTTCGGTCCTCTTTGTATAAGGCTCACGATCCGATCGCTCACACCCCACATGGGCACACGATCGTCTATAACCATCGTTTTCGGTCCTCTTATTTTTAAGGCTCACGATATATCAAATCGCTTTCGGTCCTCTTATTTTTAAGGCTCACGATGTTATAGCAGATTCCCTCTGGAATCAATCCGTCACTCAGGACGTCAAAACAATGCATATTATGATGCTTGGCATACAAATGACTCATGACAATCCAATGCATACATATATACAATCATGTGAACCATTTTAACATCAATAATCATGCATTGAAAATCAATTCACACAATGCATTCATCATGAACCACAAATCACAACAGCAAGCATATTATCATATGCATTCACACCAATTCACATCAATTACACCAAACGGCAACGAGCATCGCTTTACCACCTAAACGGCAACGAACTCTTTCACAATTAACATGTATTTACATTTAATTTAAACAATGCATTTATTTGTCAAAAGGCCACATTTCACAATAAATTCCACAATCTAGGATTCACAGCATAAGGCTACCCACAACACATCGTATAACAGCACACACAAGCTATACGTTATATAACAAAAGCATATTGCACGATAACACCTCAATCGCACACATTCACGATGGTAAAAATCAACACAACGATACGGTTTCAATTTTCTGCTATAATTGAACTAGATACAGACCTCAAAACCATTTTTCCTAGAAAGAACATCTCGTTAGCTTTCCAATGCTTCGAACGGGGGTCAAAACCGACTTACGGATCAAAAGATATGGTATTTTGAAGTTTTTCCAAAACCAGAATTTTGCCTAAAAAGCTGCTACGGGTTTGTGCAAAAGTGCCCGAAAATCCGACCGATTCAATTATTTTTTTCGAAACAAACACATACTCATTCATACCAAACATATAGTAGTGATTTGGAACCATCAAACGTGAATTTTACGACTTTCGATTTCAATCCGAATCTTAAACCCTCAAATCTCCAAAAATGCAAAAACTTACAAAATCAACCAAATTCGATAAAACAAGCATACTCGATCACGGCCTAACATTACCCGACACAACTACGCAATTTATTCCGATTTTTGTCCGTGAAAACATCGATTTCTATCGATTTAACCAAATTCAACCTAAAATGAAAACTATAGGCACACAACCAAACAATCCAAGAAAACATACACATATACATACACAAGCAAGATATAATCGAAACTTCTCACCCTTACCCGATTAATCGAAGTCCAAGCATTGATTTTGATGATTTTCCTCTTCTCCCTCTTCCTTCTCTTCTTTCCCTCTGTTTTTCTTCTTTTTTTCTAACTTTCTCTTTTTCTCTCTTTCTAACCAATATATATATATATATATATATAATACTTATTATATAATATAAATCCAATAGGGTCCAATATCTCCAATTGATATTTTGTCTTCTAATACCAATTGATCAATTATTAGAGTTACTTTAAAATACTCTCTTTTTCTCTCAAATCTCTATTTATAAAAATATATAATTTTTCTAAAATATCTAACTAATCAAATGATCATTTTGCCCTTACGCTCAAATATCTCTCAAACGCTCTCAAAATGCGATAAAACATAAACAACGATGAAATATATTTCGGAAATAAAAGTTGAAAAGAAATTATAATTTATTGCAAATATTTTACTTATCAGAGAAATTAACCAATTAACTCAATTAGCAGGTAAAATACAATAAATTCACACATTTCACAAAATTCACATAAATGAAATAAATAAATACAATTAAACAAATCGGGGCGTTACAACTCTCCCCCACTTAGAAATTTTCGTCCTCGAAAATATAACTGTGACGAACAACCCCGGACACGACTCTCGCATCCGACTAACCAACTAACATGCCAACACTAGGCACACCATGAATAACACAAACTGACAAACTATCTTGCTAACAACAACTACAACCACGACACGACAACGACGCCAACTACAACGACAAGATGCAAAGCCCATACAATGCACTTGACGACCAACTCACAACTCAAAGAAAACCCAAGCTACAAACACATACCGGAATTAGCTACTCGCACTCGAACCAACACGATGGAAACGAGGCAACAACACAAACAAGAACACAAGTTCCACCACACAACATCGCTTAAACAACCTCCACACAACCATAATACCAACATCCTTGTTACACAACAATATTACAACAATACTACGATTCCTCAATCGAACATATAACCAAAACATCCATCTACATAGTAGCCCATGAATAATATTTAAACCTTTCACTTAACCTTTCCATTCTGAATATCCAATGGTCTCATCATTCCAACATGTTTCCAATGTTCAACTTATGATCTCTTACCAGTCCCACACGCATATACGAATCATGCCACTTCACGCTTCCGTTGCACACTCTGATTACTCGTAACCATCAAAACTACCAATTTCACGTCCAAAGTCTAACTCTTTCTCTTATTCACCAAAAATCCCTGTTCCCTGTTAATATTTACAACTTCACACTCTACTGTGTTATCTCACACACCAGACACAAGCCTCGAAACTGCTCAAATAATTCTAATTCTCTGACCATCAAAACAGACATGCATAACAACTTTCGACTTAACCCTCTAAGCACAACATCAGCTTTTTCCGAAGGATAATCCAAGTCGACTTCATAACTCGTCACGAATTCTAACCATCCTCATTGTCTCATACTCTATTCCTTCAAACCCACCAAGTACTTTAAACTCTTGCGATTACCCAACACTTCGAGCCGAGAACCATAAAAATAATACCTCCAAATTTTCCAACACAGTACAACCGCGACTAATTCCAAATCCAAAATAGTATAGATCCTTTTATGAATCCTCAATTGTCGTAAAGCATAAACCACGACTTTACCCTCTTGCATTAACACACTGATTAAACTCATCAAAGACGCATCCCAATACCTCACAAACGGTTCATCAGGATCACACAGAATCAAAACTGAAGCCATAGACAACTTCTACTTCAGCTTTCTGAAACTTTCCTTACAACGAACTTCCCAAACAAACGACTTACCTTTTGCAAGTCAACTGAGATAACCGAAGTACGAACTTAGCAAAGTTTTCCATAACCTGCGGTAACAACCAACTGAGCTCAAAAGTTTCTAATCTCCTTAACCAACTTCAGAGCCTCTCAATGTAGAACTGCATCTACTTCCGATGGATCCATAACCCTACTCTCATCTGAAATAACATATCCAAGAAAACTAACATTTTTCAACCCAAATTCTCACTCGAATAACTTAGCAAAAAAACTTCGTCTCTTTTCAACACTTGTAATTCAAATCCCAAACACTCTACCTGTTCTTCCTCTGAGTTTACAACAGATCCGAATATCCGCAATAAAAGTCATTACGAACTTATCCAAATAAATATGGAAGATACGATTCCTCTACTCCACAAACATTACAGATTCCTTACTAACACCAAATAACATCACTGCACGTTGTAATATCCAAACAAATTCCAAAAGATATAAATTCTTAAAGTTCTTGCAAAAATTCTTTTCCCTGGGTAACTGGTTACTCACACATAAGCTTAACCGAGTACATAACAGCCTATCCCAACGATAACAACCATAACCAGTCACATTAAATCGATCAAAGCCTCAACTCACACCATTCACCACTCTTATCAAACATTCCAAACAATTGCAATTTCACTCAAACTCAACCAAACCATTCCAGTCATCCGTTCATGAAAGTGGACACTTGCTCTCAATCGTTACCTTATTCAACTGTTAGCAATCCATACACAATTTCTTCTCTTAACAATCCAAATTCCATAAATCCCCACATGCCGCAACAACCAACCAAAAAGAACTCTTAAATATTACATCCCCACCTAAGGGTTCTCTCAACATTTCCATTAATGCCTTAAAACTCCCAAGACTTCAAACCTCACCAGAACTCTAAGTTTTGCTTTCCATAATCTCAATACCGTCATACACATCATGCTTGTTATTCCATTCGATCATCATCCCCTTGTATTACTATCAATACTGGAGCTCTCTAAGACGGCACACCTGGTCTCACAAATCCTTTTTCCAGTAAATCTTCCAACCGCTCTTTCAATCTGAGTTTCACTTCCTAAAAGTTCTTCTACTTACTTAGCAGATTCAAACCTCAAATCCTTACCTTCGTCCAATTTGAGTTCACACTCTTCTCTCTGAGAACAACCATTAACGATGCCCAATCATTCTCTCTCAAAATTTCCCAACTGGACCAACATACCAAAGCCTCTAATCCATCTCATCTTCCAGTATAAGAATCTTCATCAATTCATCGAAACAATCCGTAATCATTTGCTTAATTCCAACAATTCATTGCACACACTATCAAAGCCAGAAAGACACGTCTATTCCATCCAACATAATTCCCGTCTGCTATCAATAAGAGATTAAGGGTGATCAGTTCTTCAATTTTCCAATAGACAGTCGACAATCATGATGGGGCATAAACCGTCTTTACCAAACTATAATAGCATTCCTTACATCCTGTGCACAAAACGACATAAGGCACAAATCCTTAGTTGACATAAGCCTTACCTCTGCAATTCTTCCAGAATCTGGAACAACACTGTCCAAACAACACTTACACTCTTGCAACCAACGGCACACTGAGCCAACACTCCACAACTGAAGCAACTTGGAGAAGCACCAGCTTCTCCCCCACTTCTCTCATTCTCAATCCTGAAGACAAAGGATTAGAAACCAGAAAGCACTGATAGTGTTTCACACACATATCACGTACTAAAGAACAGACAACAACGACAGTATTCCACTGTCACACTAACTGACTCAACAACTTGGTCGGACGGACCGACCTGCTCTGATACCACTAATGTAACACCCCATTTCCCATCGCGAATAAATAACACATAAATAAATCAGAGTAGATAAAAATTTATTTTTCCGACAGAAACAAGGATGCCACATTTAAATAAATAAAACACAATCCCTGCTCGTAAATTTGATACATAACACAAAATGAATCACCTCAAAGGGAAAACTTTTTCCATATAAAAGGAAAGGTCAATTATGGAATAAAGCGGAAAGATCCATAACCGACTTGTTTTACAAAATAAAATGTTTTATAACGTCAGAATATTCATACAGAGCTAATACAAAATATATTCAATAAATGTATACATATATATAATAAAAATCGTTCCCCCGACTCCTATGTTACATATCAGAGCAGACAGACGACAAAGGACGAAGGACTAATCTTCACAAAAGCCTCCAAGACACTAATCTGCAATTGCTTCATAGAGCAACAAACCACAGCAGAAGGGTGAGAAATAACAACTAAATCAAGATTGCATAATAATATGCAAAACATAAAAATTCACATACACAGTTATTCTCACCACAAGCATCACATATTAATACACATAACATATACCAATTATACTAACATAATCACATATTCACCCATAAGGCACACCAAGTCATAACATACGGAAACACACCACCACATCACATATTTTCATACATAGCATATCGTCCATAAACAATGGATTTATCACGTATGCACATCAATTCACCAATCCAATCATAAATCTCAACACATAACAAATCAATGCACAATTTACCACACATAATCAATCCAATCATAATTTTCCACACATAATGCATCCATTCACAATTATCACACATAATCAATCAAATCATGATTTTCCATACATAATGCATCCATGATTTATGCAAATGCACAGAGACCGGCACAACGACTCTATGCAAATGCCATGCGGTACCGACTTCCAATATTTCTCAACACCAGTTCACTCAGGAACTATTGGAATCATCGCTCGTTACTTAGTGTAACTCCCCGTCGGGCATACGATGTTCCCCGTCGCTTTCGGTCCTCTTTGTGTAAGGTTCACGACGTTTATGGATCGCTTTCGGTCCTCTTTGTATAAGGCTCACGATCCGATCGCTCACACCCCACATGGGCACACGATCGTCTATAACCATCGTTTTCGGTACTCTTATTTTTAAGGCTCACGATATATCAAATCGCTTTCGGTCCTCTTATTTTTAAGGCTCACGATGTTATAGCAGATTCCCTCTGGAATCAATCCGTCACTCAGGACGTCAAAACAATGCATATTATGATGCTTGGCATACAAATGACTCATGACAATCCAATGCATACATATATACAATCATGTGAACCATTTTAACATCAATAATCATGCATTGAAAATCAATTCACACAATGCATTCATCATGAACCACAAATCACAACAGCAAGCATATTATCATATGCATTCACACCAATTCACATCAATTACACCAAACGGCAACGAGCATCGCTTTACCACCTAAACGGCAACGAACTCTTTCACAATTAACATGTATTTACATTTAATTTAAACAATGCATTTATTTGTCAAAAGGCCACATTTCACAATAAATTCCACAATCTAGGATTCACGGCATAAGGCTACCCACAACACATCGTATAACAGCACACACAAGCTATACGTTATATAACAAAAGCATATTGCACGATAACACCTCAATCGCACACATTCACGATGGTAAAAATCAACACAACGATACGGTTTCAATTTTCTGCTATAATTGAACTAGATACAGACCTCAAAACCATTTTTCCTAGAAAGAACATCTCGTTAGCTTTCCAACGCTTCGAACGGGGGTCAAAACCGACTTACGGATCAAAAGATATGGTATTTTGAAGTTTTTCCAAAACCAGAATTTTGCCTAAAAAGCTGCTACGGGTTTGTGCAAAAGTGCCCGAAAATCCGACCGATTCAATTATTTTTTTCGAAACAAACACATACTCATTCATACCAAACATATAGTAGTGATTTGGAACCATCAAACGTGAATTCTACGACTTTCGATTTCAATCCGAATCTTAAACCCTCAAATCTCCAAAAATGCAAAAACTTACAAAATCAACCAAATTCGATAAAACAAGCATACTCGATCACGGCCTAACATTACTCGACACAACTACGCAATTTATTCCGATTTTTGTCCGTGAAAACATCGATTTCTATCGATTTAACCAAATTCAACCTAAAATGAAAACTATAGGCACACAACCAAACAATCCAAGAAAACATACACATATACATACACAAGCAAGATATAATCGAAACTTCTCACCCTTACCCGATTAATCGAAGTCCAAGCATTGATTTTGATGATTTTCCTCTTCTCCCTCTTCCTTCTCTTCTTTCCCTCTGTTTTTCTTCTTTTTTTCTAACTTTCTCTTTTTCTCTCTTTCTAACCAATATATATATATATATATATAATACTTATTATATAATATAAATCCAATAGGGTCAAATATCTCCAATTGATATTTTGTCTTCTAATACCAATTGATCAATTATTAGAGTTACTTTAAAATACTCTCTTTTTCTCTCAAATCTCTATTTATAAAAATATATAATTTTTCTAAAATATCTAACTAATCAAATGGTCATTTTGCCCTTACGCTCAAATATCTCTCAAACGCTCTCAAAATGCGATAAAACATAAACAACGATGAAATATATTTCGGAAATAAAAGTTGAAAAGAAATTATAATTTATTGCAAATATTTTACTTATCAGAGAAATTAACCAATTAACTCAATTAGCAGGTAAAATACAATAAATTCACACATTTCACAAAATTCACATAAATGAAATAAATAAATACAATTAAACAAATCGGGGCGTTACAACTCTCCCCCACTTAGAAATTTTCGTCATCGAAAATATAACTGTGACGAACAACCCCGGACACGACTCTCGCATCCGACTAACCAACTAACATGCCAACACTAGGCACACCATGAATAACACAAACTGACAAACTATCTTGCTAACAACAACTACAACCACGACACGACAACGACGCCAACTACAACGACAAGATGCAAAGCCCATACAATGCACTTGACGACCAACTCACAACTCAAAGAAAACCCAAGCTACAAACACATACCGGAATTAGCTACTCGCACTCGAACCAACACGATGGAAACGAGGCAACAACACAAACAAGAACACAAGTTCCACCACACAACATCGCTTAAACAACCTCCACACAACCATAATACCAACATCCTTGTTACACAACAATATTACAACAATACTACGATTCCTCAATCGAACATATAACCAAAACATCCATCTACATAGTAGCCCATGAATAATATTTAAACCTTTCACTTAACCTTTCCATTCTGAATATCCAATGGTCTCATCATTCCAACATGTTTCCAATGTTCAACTTATGATCTCTTACCAGTCCCACACACATATACGAATCATGCCACTTCACGCTTCCGTTGCACACTCTGATTACTCGTAACCATCAAAACTACCAATTTCACGTCCAAAGTCTAACTCTTTCTCTTATTCACCAAAAATCCCTGTTCCCTGTTAATATTTACAACTTCACACTCTACTGTGTTATCTCACACACCAGACACAAGCCTCGAAACTGCTCAAATAATTCTAATTCTCTGACCATCAAAACAGACATGCATAACAACTTTCGACTTAACCCTCTAAGCACAACATCAGCTTTTTCCGAAGGATAATCCAAGTCGACTTCATAACTCGTCACGAATTCTAACCATCCTCATTGTCTCATACTCTATTCCTTCAAACCCACCAAGTACTTTAAACTCTTGCGATTACCCAACACTTCGAGCCGAGAACCATAAAAATAATACCTCCAAATTTTCCAACACAGTACAACCGCGACTAATTCCAAATCCAAAATAGTATAGATCCTTTTATGAATCCTCAATTGTCGTAAAGCATAAACCACGACTTTACCCTCTTGCATTAACACACTGATTAAACTCATCAAAGACGCATCCCAATACCTCACAAACGGTTCATCAGGATCACACAGAATCAAAACTGAAGCCATAGACAACTTCTACTTCAGCTTTCTGAAACTTTCCTTACAACGAACTTCCCAAACAAACGACTTACCTTTTGCAAGTCAACTGAGATAACCGAAGTACGAACTTAGCAAAGTTTTCCATAACCTGCGGTACAACCAACTGAGCTCAAAAGTTTCTAATCTCCTTAACCAACTTCAGAGCCTCTCAATGTAGAACTGCATCTACTTCCGATGGATCCATAACCCTACTCTCATCTGAAATAACATATCCAAGAAAACTAACCTTTTTCAACCCAAATTCTCACTCGAATAACTTAGCAAAAAAACTTCGTCTCTTTTCAACACTTGTAATTCAAATCCCAAACACTCTACCTGTTCTTCCTCTGAGTTTACAACAGATCCGAATATCCGCAATAAAAGTCATTACAAACTTATCCAAATAAATATGGAAGATACGATTCCTCTACTCCACAAACATTACAGATTCCTTACTAACACCAAATAACATCACTGCACGTTGTAATATCCAAACAAATTCCAAAAGATATAAATTCTTAAAGTTCTTGCAAAAATTCTTTTCCCTGGGTAACTGGTTACTCCCACATAAGCTTAACCGAGTACATAACAGCCTATCCCAACGATAACAACCATAACCAGTCACATTAAATCGATCAAAGCCTCAACTCAAACCATTCACCACTCTTATCAAACATTCTAAACAATTGCAATTTCACTCAAACTCAACCAAACCATTCCAGTCATCCGTTCATGAAAGTGGACACTTGCTCTCAATCGTTACCTTATTCAACTGTTAGCAATCCATACACAATTTCTTCTCTTAACAATCCAAATTCCATAAATCCCCACATGCCGCAACAACCAACCAAAAAGAACTCTTAAATATTACATCCCCACCTAAGGGTTCTCTCAACATTTCCATTAATGCCTTAAAACTCCCAAGACTTCAAACCTCACCAGAACTCTAAGTTTTGCTTTCCATAATCTCAATACCGTCATACACATCATGCTTGTTATTCCATTCGATCATCATCCCCTTGTATTACTATCAATACTGGAGCTCTCTAAGACGACACACCTGGTCTCACAAATCCTTTTTCCAGTAAATCTTCCAACCGCTCTTTCAATCTGAGTTTCACTTCCTAAAAGTTCTTCTACTTACTTAGCAGATTCAAACCTCAAATCCTTACCTTCGTCCAATTTGAGTTCACACTCTTCTCTCTGAGAACAACCATTAACGATGCCCAATCATTCTCTCTCAAAATTTCCCAACTGGACCAACATACCAAAGCCTCTAATCCATCTCATCTTCCAGTATAAGAATCTTCATCAATTCATCGAAACAATCCGTAATCATTTGCTTAATTCCAACAATTCATTGCACACACTATCAAAGCCAGAAAGACACGTCTATTCCATCCAACATAATTCCCGTCTGCTATCAATAAGAGATTAAGGGTGATCAGTTCTTCAATTTTCCAATAGACAGTCGACAATCATGATGGGGCATAAACCGTCTTTACCAAACTATAATAGCATTCCTTACATCCTGTGCACAAAACGACATAAGGCACAAATCCTTAGTTGACATAAGCCTTACCTCTGCAATTCTTCCAGAATCTGGAACAACACTGTCCAAACAACACTTACACTCTTGCAACCAACGGCACACTGAGCCAACACTCCACAACTGAAGCAACTTGGAGAAGCACCACAGCAAGCATATTATCATATGCATTCACACCAATTCACATCAATTACACCAAACGGCAACGAGCATCGCTTTACCACCTAAACGGCAACGAACTCTTTCACAATTAACATGTATTTACATTTAATTTAAACAATGCATTTATTTGTCAAAAGGCCACATTTCACAATAAATTCCACAATCTAGGATTCACAGCATAAGGCTACCCACAACACATCGTATAACAGCACACACAAGCTATACGTTATATAACAAAAGCATATTGCACGATAACACCTCAATCGCACACATTCACGATGGTAAAAATCAACACAACGATACGGTTTCAATTTTCTGCTATAATTGAACTAGATACAGATCTCAAAACCATTTTTCCTAGAAAGAACATCTCGTTAGCTTTCCAACGCTTCGAACGGGGGTCAAAACCGACTTACGGATCAAAAGATATGGTATTTTGAAGTTTTTCCAAAACCAGAATTTTGCCTAAAAAGCTGCTACGGGTTTGTGCAAAAGTGCCCGAAAATCCGACCGATTCAATTATTTTTTTCGAAACAAACACATACTCATTCATACCAAACATATAGTAGTGATTTGGAACCATCAAACGTGAATTCTACGACTTTCGATTTCAATCCGAATCTTAAACCCTCAAATCTCCAAAAATGCAAAAACTTACAAAATCAACCAAATTCGATAAAACAAGCATACTCGATCACGGCCTAACATTACCCGACACAACTACGCAATTTATTCCGATTTTTGTCCGTGAAAACATCGATTTCTATCGATTTAACCAAATTCAACCTAAAATGAAAACTATAGGCACACAACCAAACAATCCAAGAAAACATACACATATACATACACAAGCAAGATATAATCGAAACTTCTCACCCTTACCCGATTAATCGAAGTCCAAGTATTGATTTTGATGATTTTCCTCTTCTCCCTCTTCCTTCTCTTCTTTCCCTCTGTTTTTCTTCTTCTTTTCTAACTTTCTCTTTTTCTCTCTTTCTAACCAATATATATATATATATATATATATATATATATATAATACTTATTATATAATATAAATCCAATAGGGTAAAATATCTCCAATTGATATTTTGTCTTCTAATACCAATTGATCAATTATTAGAGTTACCTTAAAATACTCTCTTTTTCTCTCAAATCTCTATTTATAAAAATATATAATTTTTCTAAAATATCTAACTAATCAAATGACCATTTTGCCCTTACGCTCAAATATCTCACAAACGCTCTCAAAATGCGATAAAACATAAACAACGATGAAATATATTTCAGAAATAAAAGTTGAAAAGAAATTATAATTTATTGCAAATATTTTACCTATCAGGGAAATTAACCAATTAACTCAATTAGCAGGTAAAATACAATAAATTCACACATTTCACAAAATTCACATAAATGAAATAAATAAATACAATTAAACAAATCGGGGCGTTACATTATTTCCTTTCTGTTGTGGGCATGTCCCCTACTTTTTTGTATTCAGAGCATGAAGATACTCTGCTCTTGATGTAACGACTGCCGGATTTTCTTAATGAAGAAGATGTTTTGACAAAAAGTTCCATTGCCTATATTATTTGCAAAATTTCGTTGGTTTCTTGATAGTTTAGCTTGCATTTTCATGTGCATCCTCATGTGCATCATATTATATCATGTGCATTCTCCTCTTTGGTTTTGCCTGATGTCGCCTTGTTATCTCAGAACCGTCACACTGAATCATAAGCACATCTACAACACTCGGGCCCAAGCTCGATTGAGGATGTTAGAAGCATACAGAGAAATGGACAGAGTCAACAACGAGTTGAATGAGATACGAGGAGGGATGAGACAGATCCTAGAAGCCATCAATATCATGAAAGCAAAAATGGACACCCAGGCCAGTGTGGTTTCCGAAATCATCACTACAACATTAGAACCTCCTGTCATTTCCGCTGTAAACCCTACCTTGGGTATGCCTTTTGACTTCATCCGTGCCACGGTTCCTCAATCTACTCAAAAAACAGTCCCTCTGGCTAACGAGACTCTATAGGCTATTCCTACTTTTACCCCACCAGCGGTGCAGACACAGGCGCATCCTGTTTTCCACAATCACCACCCTTATGACTACATTGATGTATCAGAAGAAGGGGATGGCCAAAATGAAAAGTTAAGAGAGAGCGTCTAAGAGAGAGCGTCGAGACAATGCAGAGGAAAATAAATGCTATGGAAGGAAGTAACGCCTTTAGCACTGATGTCAAGGACATGTGCCTAGTCTCAGACTTGGTGATTTCCACTAAATTCAAGCTGCCGAACTTTGAGCTATACTCTGGGGCCACGTGTCCTAGCTCACATTTGATCATGTATTTTTTAAGAATGGCCGCCCACGTGCGTAACGACAAGTTAATGATACATTATTTTCAAGATAGCTTGAAGGGCGCTGCTGCTAAGTGGTACCTAAGTTTGGATCAATCTCAGGTCCACTGTTTCCAAGATATAATGGATGCTTTTGTGAAACATTACAAGTACAATCTGGATCTAGCCCCTGACCGAAGACAATTTCTAAGCATGACCCAAAGCAGCACCGAATCCTTTAAAGAGTATGCACAACGGTGGAGGGAAACTGCTTCTCAAGTTGAACCACCCCTGACTGAGAAAGAACTGGCAGACTGGATTATAGATACAGTAAAACCAGAATTTTATGAAAGAATGATCAGCAGCGTCAACGCCAATTTCGCTGACATCGTCGCAGTTGGTGTAAAAGTAGAGGCCGGGTTAAAAAATGGGAAGGTAGTAAGTTCTGCAAGCAGCTCAACCAGCAACAATGTCAAGAAGGCTCCCAGTAACTTTCACAAGAAGAAAGAGGGGGAAACCAATGCCGTCATGACAGGGAAGAAGCAAAATCCTAGGTGGAGACCGCCAATATACCAACAACAGCCTGGTCCAAACTTCTCTCAACAACCAATTTACCTTGTGCAGTACGTTCAACAGCCTTACATAGCAGTTGTTACGCCTACTTTCAATCATCAAGCAGCACCGCGAGCGCCAGCTTATCAACAGCCAGCCTATCAACAACTAACCTATCAGCAGTGGCCGAGAAACCAGAACTACCAACAGCAGAGGCAACAAGCTCCACAGAAGAATGCTCCTCAAAGAAGACAAGGGGCGACGCCCACATTTCCGCCCATACCGATGTCCTATACTGAGCTTTACCCTTCTTTAGTGGAGCAAGGATTGATTGTTACCAGGCCCTTGGGACCACCAACTGAGAAGTCTATGCCATTCTTCAACCCAAATCTAAACTGCGCTTTTCATCAAGGAGGGGCTGGTCACGACTTGGAGGGCTGTTTAGCACTGAAAAATATAGTAAAGAATTTAATGGAAAAGAAGATCTTGTCTTTCGCAGATAATCAGTCAAATGTGAAAAGCAATCCTTTGCCTACGCATGGGTCTACTAATGCCATTGAAGATGTAGATGGTGAGGTGTTAGTTTTGGATGCCACAAAGATCAAGACCCCTATCAAAGCCTTTCATGCTAAGTTGTTCAAGACTGGGTTGGTCAAAGTTTGCCATGATGATTGTGAGGAATGTAATGCCAGTATCAAAGGTTGCCGGTTAGTTCAAGACGATGTTCAGTGTTTGATCAATGAAGGTTTTCTACAAGTGTTCAGCAAGGGACATAAGAGTGAGATTGCAGTAATTGAACCTGTGTTTAACCTACCGAAGCCAAGAAAGCAGGTGCCTGTGTTTAACGCACCTAAGTCGGGTTCTATAGCTCCTGTGTTTAATAAATCCGTACCGGTTTTCAACAATCCTGAGACTGTCATTGCGTCCACTGCCAATCATTCCAAGCAATATGACACCCAACAACCCATTCCGTTTAGGTTCAGAGGGACTAAGGCTGTGCCATGGATTTATGAGAATGTTATGGGCAGCAAAAGACAAGAAGACGTGATTCCAAGGAAAGAGGTGGGAATCACCGTTGAAGACGTAGTTCCAAGGAATGAGGTGGAAACTACCATTGAAGATGGGACAAACATAGTTGGAACAGGAAAAATAACCCGAAGCGGTAGAGTATACACTCTTTATTTCAAAGAAACTATGCCCAAAGAGACCGTTGTTTCTGTACCCCTTAAGGACAAAGGAAAGGAGGTAGTTAATAAGGAAGAAGATGAGGAGTTCCTAAGAAACATCAAGAGGAGTGATTACAAGGTGGTAGATCAACTTCATCAAACCCCATCTAAGATTTCGATCTTATCTCTACTAGTGAATTCACCTGTCCACCGAGCAGCTCTACAAAAGGTACTGGCACATGCACACGTGGCCCGAGATATAACCGCAGGACAATTCGACCATGTCGTCGCCAACATTACAGCTTGTAACACTCTCAGTTTCAGTGACGAGGAATTACCGCGAGGAGGAAGGAACCATGACCTGGCTTTACATGTATCGGTGAAGTGTCAAGAAGATACATTGGCCAGGGTTCTTATGGATACCGGTTCATCCCTGAATGTGCTACCAAAAAGAACCCTTGAGAAGCTGGCTTACCAAGGAGCTGTAATGAGACCTACTTCGCTTGTTGTTAAAGCTTTTGATGGCTCGAGAAGATCTGTGATGGGAGAGATCGAGTTGCCCATTTTGATTGGTCCTCAAGTATTCAACATCCTTTTCCAGGTCTTGGACATCAATCCTGCCTATAGTTGTCTGTTGGGTAGACCTTAGATCCATGAGGCCGGCGCCGTAACATCAACTTTGCATCAAAAAATGAAGTTTGTCGCTGAAGAAAAATTAGTTATCATACACAGCGAGGAAGACCTGATGGTCAGCAATTTGTCCTCGTTTCGTTACATTGAGGCTGATGAAGACGCTTTGGAAACTTCTTTCCAAGCTCTTGAGATAGCAAATGCTGTTATGATTGATGATAACAAGACAGTGGCCCCCAATGATCCATCTTTTGCTTCCTTCAAGAGCATTCAATTCGCCCTACAAAATGGTATACCGGAAGGCTGGGGCAAAATTGTCGAAGTCCAAGAGAGAGAAAAGTACCAAGGGTTGGGTTACAAACCAACTCTTGAGGAAAAAGTTGCTCCGACCACGGGAAGACTAAAGACAATTCAAGAGATGTTCGTCAGTGGAAGACATCAAGTCCATGCCATCATCGAAGACGCTAAAGGCGAAGACATCAATCACTTGGTTTTTCAGTGTGACGCCGCTTTGGGAAGCTATTGAGATCCCTACTTTGTACCCTATGCCAGAGTAATTTGCTTGCTTTTGTTGATGTTTTCAAATTCCGTAGTTGTGCTCGAGGCTATCGGATTATTTTGTATGGGCCACCGCTTTTAACTCTTATTAATCAATGAAAATGGTTGTTTTGTTAAATTCTCTATCTTCTGTTCTTTTACTTTTAAGGAAAATGGCAATCTTTTCAAAACTACAAAAACTTTTTTTTTTGCATTTGAGTTTTGTGCATTTTAATAAAATAAATCCCTCCATCATGCAGAATAAATCCCAAACCTGTTGTATTCAGTGACCCTAATCTCACTATTGACTTTGACTCACCTATTTATCAAGCTAAGGATGAGGAGGACCATGAGGTCCCTGATGATTTGGCAGAGATGTGTGAGTATCAGTACACGGATCTTCAACCGCATGAAGAACAGGTTGACGTCATCAATCTTGGTACCGAAGAAAGAAAGAAAGAGGTCAAGATTGGGGCAACGCTTGGGGCGGACATCAGACGACGCCTGGTACTGCTTTTGGAAGAATATATGGATGTTTTTGCTTGGTCTTATCAAGATATACCTGGTTTGGATACAGATATAGTAGTTCATAAGCTTCCACTCAAACCCGAGTGACCGCCAGTGAAACAGAAGCTTCGTAGGAGTAGACCTGACATGGCTCTCAAGATCAGAGATGAGGTTAAAAGACAACTGGATGCAGGTTTCTTGGCAGTTTCGAAGTATCCTGAATGGGTAGCCAATATTGTGCCGGTAATGAAGAAAAACGGCAAAGTGAGGATGTGTGTAGACTACAGGGATCTCAACAAAGCCAGCCCTAAGGATGATTTCCCTCTTCCGCATATTGACACTCTTGTGGACAATACGGCTCGATTTGCAGTCTTTTCATTTATGGATGGCTTCTCAGGTTATAATCAGATCAGAATGGATCCGGCCGACATGGATAAAACTACATTCATTATTCCATGGGGAACCTATTGCTACAAAGTCATGCCCTTCGATTTGAAAAATGCTGGGGCAACTTATCAAAGAGCTATGGTGACTTTATTCTATGATATGATCCATAAAGAAATTGAAGTGTATGTGGATGATATGATTGCTAAGTCTCAGAGTGAAGAGGAACACTTGGGCCATCTTTTGAAGTTATTTAAGAGACTCCGGAAGTATCAGTTGAAGTTGAATCCTGCCAAATGTACCTTCGGTGTCAGATCAGGGAAGCTGCTCGGTTTTATCGTCAGTCAAAGAGGAATCGAAGTAGATCCTGACAAGGTGCGAGCTATTCAAGAGATGCCAGCTCCGCAGACCGAGTCTCAAGTAAGAGGATTTCTGGGCCGTTTGAACTATATTTCCAGATTCATCTCCAATATGACTCCCACTTGTGAGCCAATCTTCAAATTGCTTCGCAAGAATCAGACAGTAGAGTGGAATTTTGATTGCCAACAAGCCTTTGAAAAACTCAAGAACTATCTGCAAGAACCGCCTATTTTGGTTCCTCCTGTTCCTGGAAGACCTCTCTTCATGTACATGACTGTATTAGAAGGATCCATGGGCTGTGTTTTGGGACAACACGACGAAACTGGTTGCAAAGAGCATGCCATCTATTATCTTAGCAAAAAGTTCGCTGATAGCAAGAGTCGATACTCACTGCTTGAGAAGACCTGTTGTGCTTTAGTATGGGCCACCAAACGTCTGAGGCAATATCTGATTTGCCACACTACTTTGTTGATCTCAAAAATGGATCCAATAAAGTACATCTTCGAGAAACCTGCTCAAATAGGAAGATTGGCTCGATGGCACATGCTGCTGTCAGAATACGATATCCAGTACGTTGCCCAGAAATCTATTAAGGGGAGTGTCTTATCGGAATATCTTGCAGATCAACCTGTCGAAGAGTATGAACCTCTCAAGTTTGAATTCCCTGACGAAGATATCATGGTAGTAAAAGATTGTGAAAAGCTAGGCCCTGACGAAGGTCCTGAACCCAGTTATAAGTGGAAAATGATGTTTGACTGTTCTTCCAATTACAAGGGGCATGGTGTAGGTGTTGTATTGATAAACCCCGATGGCGGTTATACTCCTTTCACGGCAAGGTTGGACTTTGGATGCACGAACAATATTGCCGAGTACGAAGCATGTATTTTGGGCCTAGAAGCTGCAATTGATCTTGGAATCAATATTCTTGAAGTCATGGGTGATTCTGCCTTGGTCATCTACCAAGTCAAGGGTGAATGGGAAACTAAGGATGAAAAACTCATTCCATACCGTGCTTACATTATGGAATTGATTAAGTGCTTCGATGAGATCACTTTCCGTCATGTTCCTCGCACTGAAAATCACATAGTTGATTCCCTAGCCATGTTAGCTTCAATGTGGCAAGTCAGATTTGTCAATGAAGCACCTCTCATCAGTATCGAGCGCAAGACCGAACCGGCTTACTGCCAGTCAATTGAAGAAGAGGTGGATGGGAAACCATGGTTTCACGACATCATGAATTACCTGAAGACTCAAGAGTATCCTGCCAACGCTTCTAGTCTTGATAAGAAAACCTTACGGAGGTTGTCATCTAAGTTCTTCCTCAGCAATGATGTGCTTTACAAGAGAAATTACGACATGGTCCTGCTAAGATGTGTTGATAAACGAGAAGCAGACCTGTTGATGCATGATGTTCACGAAGGAGCCTTCGGTACTCACGCCAATGGACATACTATGGCCAAGAAG
This sequence comes from Lathyrus tuberosus, assembly GCA_022829125.1. Classification (NCBI taxonomy): domain Eukaryota; kingdom Viridiplantae; phylum Streptophyta; class Magnoliopsida; order Fabales; family Fabaceae; genus Lathyrus; species Lathyrus tuberosus. The sequence goes on along the minus strand of JALAZF010000012.1, from coordinate 16,451,383 downwards.
ATCTTGAGAGCTGGGTATTATTGGTTGACTATGGAAGCTGACTGTATCCAATACGCCAGAAAGTGTCATAAGTTCCAGATCTATGCTGATAAGATGCACATTCCTCTGACCTTTCTGAATGTATTATCATCTCCTTGGCCTTTTTCCATGTGGGGCATTGACATGATCGGAGCTATTGACCCGAAAGCTTCTAATGGTCATCGTTTTATTCTAGTGGCCATTGAGTATTTCACCAAATGGGTGGAAGATGCTTCTTATACCAATGTGACCAGGCAAGTGGTTACCCGTTTCATCAAAAACAATATCATCTGTCGTTATGGAATTCCCAACAAGATCATCACCGACAATGGGACAAATCTGAATAACAAGACAATGAAAGAGTTATGTGACAATTTCAAGATTGAGCATCACAATTCTTCACCCTATCGTCCCAAGATGAATGGAGCTGTCGAAGCTGCCAACAAGAATATCAAAAAGATCCTGCAGAAAATGGTCAAGACTTATAAGGATTGGCATGAAATGTTACCATTTGCCTTGCACGGATACAGAACTTCGGTTCGAACTTCGACAGGGGCAACTCCCTTTTCTTTGGTATATGGAACGGATGTTGTCCTCCCTATTGAAGTAGAGATACCGTCTTTGAGAATCCTGATGGAAACCAAGCTTGATGAAGCAGAATGGATCTGAGAGAGATATGACCAACTGAACCTCATTGATGAAAAGCGGCTGACCACCATGTGTCATGGGTATTTATATCAGAAAAGGATGAAGAGGGCATTTGACAAGAAGGTCCGTGTTCGAGAATTTCGGGAAGGAGAGCTTGTACTCAAGAAGATTCTGCCATCTCAAAGGGATGCTCGTGGAAAATGGGCACCTAACTATGAGGGTCCATTTGTGGTAAAGACTGTGTTCTCAGGAGGCTCTTTATTCCTCACAACGATGGATGGTGAACAACTCACACACCCTGTGAATGCTGACTCAGTACGAAAATATTACGCCTAAAAAAAACTCGCTAAGTCGAAAACCAGAAATGGCGACTTAGGCAAGAAAAGGGTATCCCGGTGGGTTGTAACCTATGAAGGAGACCCAGGCAAAAGTTAGGAACAAAGGCATTTCACTGTGTCAGGCCGAATTATCACCTACCTCCAAGAATTCTTGAAGAAGCTCAGTTTTCGATGATCCTAATCAGCAACAAGGATTTTTAGGGCTCTTGGTCATTAGGGATGGTAGTGGTCATTGAATATGATGTAACCTTTTCCCCAAATTTCCATTTTCTAATTTTAATGTTCCATGGAACTTTGCTATTGGCAAGTTACCATTCTAATGAAATCAGATTTTGCGCCATTCTTTGTTTGATATCTATTAGTACTCTAATACTTTCCTTGTTATGCAAAACTTCATTTATTCATTAATAACGGTTTTGAAAGCGGGAGATGTTTTTTTTTAATAATAAAATAAAATCTTTTGGGAAAACATAATAAAAGTATACACTTTGCTTTGGCACTAGGGATGATTTAGTGAAATTATTTGCCTCCTTCAAAAGCTCAGTTTGCAACGAAAGCACTGATAAATCATCTGGCGTGAGTTTGTTGTTAAAAGAGTTTGGCAGTAATTCCCCGAATCAAACATTTCAGTAATGACTGATCACCGACGCAAAGAGCTTCTCCCCAGTATCTCCCCAGATGTTTGTTAACTTTTATTTCCCCAGTGAAGTAAAGACGTCCCCGGATTATCTCTAAAACTTATGAGTTTCAGTGTGATGGATGTGTCATCTTTCCTCTTGCTGCTCCCAATCTATCGTCTCTTGTTAGAATCTGTTTTTGCATATCATTAAGCATAAGCATGGCATGCATGCATTCTTATATGCATAACATCTTAGCATCTCTGCTATCTTGTCTTGGTGTTTACCTGTTTTGTTCACTTTGGCATTTATCTCCTCAAGTGATTGGGTTTGTCTATCCTCTCCAATAGAGTTGTCAGCCCTAAGCACAAAATGCTCATCCTTTCTGAATTCCCCACGGAGTTTTGTCCTCGTGGATGATGGTTGGTTAAGTTGTCTTTTCCACATTCGGATAAGATAAATCCCCATTTAAACTCATTCCTCAATGGTTGGAGTCTTATTTGACCGCTTCTTTCTAGCCTGTCCCTAGATCGAACTTTGGTCCCTAGCAGGTGTGGTTTCTGAGCCTATCTTGAATGTGCATTTATTTTACACCGTGAATCTTTCGATCCTCATGAGGACAAAATTCATTTTCCAGCAGTATTGTGATATCAACATCTCTTCGGAATTTATACCCAACAACAAATGGCATTCTCTTGGAGAAGCTTGTTCTTTTATGGCGATAAGTGGCAGTCTCTTATGAGAAACTTATCTATCTCTGGTTTTATTCAACCTCTTTGCAACCATAATGGGTATTCCCTAGGAAGTCTAACCTGCAACCCCGATACCGATCTATCTGATACTTAATCACCTCATTTGGTTACCTAAAGTCCAGTAATCGCTGGCATTGTTTAACCAGGTCAGATATGAACCTAAACTTTAGATTATCGTGAATCTATTGTTTAACCTCTGGTTATCGTGAACCAATTGTTTGTATCAGGTTATCGTGAACCTAAACTTCAGATTATCGTGAATCTGTCGTTTAAAATTAGGTTATCGTGAACCTAAATCTCTGGTTATCGTGAACCAGTTGTTTGCATCAGGTTATCGTGAACCTGTTGTTTGAAATCAGGTTATCGTGAACCTAAACCTCAGATTATCGCGAATCTGTTGTTTGAAATCAGGTTACCGTGAACCTAAACTTTAGATTATCATGAATCTGTCGTTTGAAATCAGGTTATCGTGAACCTAAACTTCAGATTATCGTGAATTTGTTGTTTGAAATCAGTTTATCGTGAGCCTAAACTTCAGATTATCGTGAATCTGTCGTTTGAAATCAGGTTATCGTGAACCCGTCGTTTGAAACCAGGTCAAATATGAACCTTAACTTCGGTCAACTATGAACCCTTGGTCACCTATGAACCAGAATCTCATATCAATTGTGAACCTCGATTCTTGTCCAACTCATATTGGTTCCTTAACCTTATCCCTAGCCAAAAGTCCAGTTGTATTTTATTATCTGGCCCGCAAAAGTTTATCTCTGTCTTTCCTGGCCTTTCTTGAAGATCCCGTTTGAACTCTTCGATATAAGAAATTTCCAAGAAAATCTTTGGTTGAGGTCTATCCCCTTATTTCAAGATGATCCCCAGTAGAGATCATGTCTTCTTTCTGGTTTCATGCCCAGTAAGAATGTGTCTTTTTCCCTAGTGTCGCCCAGTCACATTTGAACCTGGCGTCCATCTCTCGGGATCTTTTCCCAGTAGAGAATATCTCTCTGGCTCCTATCTCCAGTGAGGATCTGTAGGGTTTCCCCCTTAGTTTTATTCTTCAATCCCCAGTGTTGCCTCAGAGTCTCCCGGGTAAGTCTCTTATGGTTGGCTAACCTGTATCCCGAGTGAGTCTTCCTTGTGGATACTAACCTTCATCATTCCCCAGTAAAGCTCTCCTGTGGTTGTTTACTCCTTATCCTTTAGTGTCTTGTTCGTCTGCACCTTTGCACTATCATGACATCATATCATCATACTATAAGTTCATGGCATGTCAGCATTTTCATGTCTGTTGCTTGTCCTCAGCATCTGCATTCCATCTAAGGGCAAAATTTTCGGTTTGCTATATTTAAATACCTTTCACCTAGATTCCCCGAGGATTTACATTCCTCGTGTCATCCGGTAAAGTTATTCAAATAGGGGCAACTGTTGTACCCCAAATTTTACCCCTTAGATGTCATAACATCTTGCACCTACAGGTAGGGATCATTCATCTGTACATCATTAAATAACCACATATCTTGCTAGTTTATTTCTTTGTGAACCAGGAAGCCAGACTCTCACATGTTTCAAGGTCTCCTAAGAAATTCTTTGGGTCCATACAATCATCACAAAGATTCACTAGTTGATTGGAACCAGGATCTCAAGACATTGAATCAAATCAAGTCAACAGGAGACCATCAGACCAAATTGTGGAATTAGGGTTTTAACTTGAAGAATCACTGAAGAGTTTTGTCATGATCAGTATAAATTTGATTGGTTCATCAACCAATTGAGCTTACCTACATTCAATAGGTCTCATTCAACAAGAATTCAAGATCATTTGGCTCTCATCATGAGTAATTTGAACCACAATTCCACCCCGCCTCCAAATTAGGGTTTTTGTCAAGACAAGTGAACCATGGCTTGGATTTTGATCAAGAGTTATTCTCAAACCCTAGGACTTGACTCCATATGATAGTAGACATCCCCAAAGACCATCTATGAGCTTTATGTGTGATGAAAGAAGCAAGATTATAAGAGATTATTCCCGTGCATTTACAGTTAAAATTAGGGTTTTGATTAAGGCCCTAATCCTTGAGATTTTGATCCAGAATGAAACATCCAAAGCCTCAATCCATTATGAAATGTCTCATTGATGATTTAGGGTATGAAAGATCAAGTTCTAAGAAGTTCCTTGCAAAGGAAACATTGTTTGGTTCATGAAACGTTTCAAATGTGGAAATTTCACTACTTGTGCCAAAATTGAAACAGTCATAACTTCCAAACCACACATCCAATTTGAGTGACTCAAAGCTCAAATGGAAGCTCTTTCCATTATCTTCAAAATATATTAGATAACCCTCTTTCAAAAAATATATGGTTTTTAAGTTACAAGACTTGGAAGACAAATCACCCTTGAGGACTTGGTGAAAATTTCAGCATTTTGCTCCAATTTTGAACATTACTTCATGGCTGTTTTTCACATAGTTCCAAGCTTCAAATCAAAAATCTTCGAACATGAAAGTTATTTCTTATTCTTCAAGCTTTCCAGACATGTGTGGAACTCCTCATTTGGATAATTCAATCTCAAGTTATGACGTGTTAAAGCCAGGTGTTTCAATGAATGAAATTTCAAATAACTTAGAAACTTTTCTAAGTCTCTTTGTCCACTCATGCACATGACTTTAAGGAAATTTTTCTCACTAATATGGACCTTATTTCAAAGAGCTTGCCACGAGGAAAATAGACTACCAAATGCCCACTTCACATGGAACAAAAAATCTCAATATTTGGTGGGGTGGTTGTCAAGTTATGATGCCTTGAACATGTCACGATGGAATGGCATTATACATCTTTAAAGTTTCATTTTTTTTACATATTGCTGCATGAAACTATACCAATGATACCTGAATGTTTTCAAACTCATTTTCAAATGCTTACACCATATCAGATAGCATCCCTTTCGTACCATTCTTCTTTTTTTATGGGCCCAAGGACCATGCTCCTAGTTTCATTGGACAAAGAGGAAGTGATTACTAACTTATCCACATCAGTTTCCAAAGCAGCTTTTTCCCTAAAACCTGTTGGAAGAACAACTCCAAGTACAAATACTTTGTACTATGCAACAAACTCCAAAGGCCAATGACAAAGTCCATCGTGTAAATGCTCAAGTACTCCAAACTTGTGGTTTTCTTTTCACTTTTTTTTTCTTTTTTCTTTCTGATTTAAACTCTGAGATAAGCAACCTATCCCTTGCACTTGGCTCAAGAGGATAAACTAAAGATTTTTCTCCTTTGGATAAAGCCTTGGTCTGTTGCGTTTTTCTTACATTGTCCAACTTATTTCGCCTATAAAATGAGGTTATTTCCTCACCAGAAAACACAAGCAATAGATCTCAGCATATCACTTATCATTTGTGAAGGAACGGCTCTATTCGAGTAGGAAGTTTTTGCAAGAGTTGTAGTACAACTGTTCCAAGGAAGAAGAGGTGCAACCTTTATCTGTTTTCAAGCTCTCAAAGGTAACTCTCTTTCCATACTCCATATTCAAAATACTACTGTCATTATATATATATATATATATATATATATATATATATATATATATATATATATATATATATATATATATATATATATTTGCTCTGAATGATTATGTGACTTATTTCAGTATCATTATTTGTTCATGACTTGGAACATATTGTGTTGTGTTGGTGTTGTTACTTCTTTTGATTTGTTTACCCATGTTCCATAATAAGTTTGAACATTAGAGGCTTTTGTCTTAAAGTTATTTGAATATGTGTTGATAAGTTTGTTTCCTCTGCCTATGCTTGAGCTTCGTATGATTCTAAAGCCATTATCACGTCCATGGCTGCATGTTTAGATGTTTAAGAGTTTGTTTAGCTTGAGATGTTATTGTCACGTTCACAAGTTATTTTCATCTTAATTTGAAATAATATCATGAGCTTCATAATGAGTTTGTTTCGGTGCCCTAACGCGTGATAATATGAGCAAAGTGCTGAGCTTGCATGAAACTCTTGCAATGCCAATTTGGAAACTAGGATTATTTGGTGTTCATTTAGAGGCAGTAAAATATTTTAACATCCACTGTGTGTTAGCCTAAGATAGATGGAAATGATAGGTTATTTGAGTTTGTATTAGTTTGGTGGGCATTTAGTCTCATCTCTAAAACACCAGTCTTTTTCACTACTGAGAGTACTCCCTCATCATTCTTCTTTCTCATCAACCTTAAAATCTACTCATTATTTCAAAACGGCATTAACAAGGTTGGACTTCAGGTCGGATTGGTTTGTAGTAGCTTGTTCGAAGTTTTCGTCATCGTCGGTAATTCTGAACTGTTTTAGTTTCATATTCATTTCTTGTCAGTTTTACAGTTATCAAAGATCACTGGTTGTATGTTATTTGCTTGTTTTATGTGTGGAGTCTTGTCTTATGGCGCGTCGTGTTCTCGGTTCGAGTTCGTTACGATATGCTGGATTTCTTTTCGTCAGGAATTTGTCCATATTATGTGCAGCATGTTATGTTCACTATGCGAGTCATATCCTTGCAAGAATGTTTTTTCTGTGTGTAGTGTACGAGGTCACTTGTTGAATGTTTTACTCACTGTGTGCATCAAGATGATACTAGCGGAATCACTTTCGTGTGTAGTTCGTATAAATGTCCTCTCCCTGTGTCATTGTCTTGTGCGACGGTGGAACCATGTGTTTACCTTGTTGATTATCGTCTTGTGAGAGAGGGCCCTGCTGCTTTTTTGTTCCTGTAAATAGCATGCTTGTCTTGAGTGTGATAACACATGATTTAACGAGTTCACGGCACGGTTGGTTTTTCCCTTGTATGTTAGCAACAATGCGTTTGTTTTCAAAGGAGAACATGAGCTCATTGTTACCTGGACTTGTGTTAGTTTTCATGGCCTGATGGTTTGTCGTGATTTTGTGTGCGTGTGTTTGTGGTAAGCCCTCCTTGTTACTGTAAAGATTTTCACTTTCGGTACAAATATGTTTTGTGTATGCATAACGTGGTTTTTGATGGAACAGTGACGTGCATGAGTAATGCAGTAAGGTGTACAGTGAGTTTGTTCCATTTGAAAAAAAAGAGAAGTACATATCCATGTGTTTGTTTTTATAATTAAAAAGAGTTTCAAATTTCCTTTTTCTTTTAATTTGCACTTATCTGAATGCTAAGGAATTAAAAATATATATGTATTTAATCTTTCTTTTTTACTTCTGTTCCTTTTTCACAAAAGAAAAATAAAAAAAATGTGTATTTATTCATTTTCTGTTTTTCATATATTCACAAAAAAAAATCTAAAAAATAAATTACATTGTGATTATCATTATATTATATGATTCATTCGTGACGCTTTATGAGTTGACCACTTGTCTTGATTTTTGCTCATATGATGTTATTAGCACTTGATCATATTTTGGGTGTCTGAAGTCTGACCATTCATTAACCTCCTGATGCCTAACTTGTTTAAGGCTCACTGGTATCTTTCCCTTTCTAATACTTGTTTTACAAGTAATTGCTCCTCATTCCAAAGGAAATTCCTCCTAAAGTGACTCAAAAATCAATAAACAAATCACCTCACCTAGGCCTCATAAGAGCCTTTCTCTTTTCTTAGCCTCATAAGAGACATTGAATCGTAACTTAGCAATAGGATAGAGTTCATAAACTCTATGTGGTGCTTGCCTTGTTGAGTATCCACTTTTCCCCATCATAACCTAGATTTAGAGAGTTGTTTCAAACTCTAAAATGAGCTCACACTCATTTCCCCTTGGAACTTTGGCCATAGTCAATGGTTCCTCAAAATCACTCTTAGTTAGGCGAACTACAGTTGCTCTGATTCTTTAGTCAGATACGTAGGCACAAGATGCGACGTCTTGGCGAGCAAACTTAGTGTACATACCCTTAGGTCTTTACCTCTAACTTTAACAGATATCCTTAGCAAGCAAACATAACATGACACAAACTAAATAAGAGGTTCCTGTAGAGTACTACAGATATTAAGGGTGCTAATACCTTCCCTTAGTATAACCAACCCCCGAACCTTAGATCTCCCCCCTTTAGGTTTTCTCGGTCTTGAACCTTTCCTTTGGATAAATCAAAGTCGGTGGTGAATTTTAAAGAAATGTGATGCAAGTTAATTAATAGCTTGTTATCCGATTCTCACCGCAACAATCTCCGATCTCTCTTTTTTTTCTTCAATGCACAAGCTCTCTTTATATAGTGATGAGTGGAAGTGGTAGTTGCTTCTTTCTTGGATCGTGGGTCTCTTGATAAAAATAAGGTTAGGCCCAAATCAAATCCTCATGTGGACCAGTTGTCCCTCAATCCTTCCGTTGCAAGTAATCTGGTACAGATGTTGGTGGGAGACAAATTTGCATTTTGCAGGCGGCTGTGGCAGAGTGGTGGAGCAGCGCAGAAGGCTGGTGGTTTTGGTGTTGGGCGCTCTTTTGCAGCGTGGTCCCCACTGTACTACCTTTTGTCTTCTAGCTTCCTTTATCTTATCCATTTCTTTTGCTCCAATGCTCTTCAAAATGCTGCCACGTGAGCCCTAGTCATCCTTGGCTTCCATCACCAATCTCCAATTCTCTTGGTGAAATAGTTGATTAAACTATCAACTACTTTCTTTCCAAAAGCTCCTCGTTCTGCTCCAGAATCTGTCATCCGGGGTCATGCCTCCTCTCACCATCATCTAGCTTCCTTTTAGAGAACAAACACATTGAAAACATAAAAGAAACACCTAGTGTGCTTAAAGCTTAAAACATGCTGAAATACATTAAACTCATGCCACATCAGTAAATCATGAACTAAAAATGTCACATAAAATGGGCCAAAGTAACACACTAAAATAGTGTTATCAGTGCCCACAAATTATGTCTTGAGCAATAACAGATTATGACCGTGTCGTCCGCGTATTGCAAGATGTAAGATACTCCATTATTTATCTTGAAATCTTTAAGCAGATTTGCAACAACAACTCTTTTCACCAATAATGTCAAAACTTCTCCAACCATAGAGAATAAGAAAGGAGAGAGCGGATCTCCTTGTTGTAGTCCTCTGGAAACTTTGAAATCATGCGTAGGACTATCGTTGATAAGAACCGATAAGTGGCTATTCATCACTATTTGTGTCATCCACTTAATCTATTTAGTTCCAAATCTCATTGCCAACATTGTCTTCTTAATGAAATTCCAATCTACGCAATCATATGCTTTTTCGAAATCCACCTTCAATAGGACACAACTTCTCTTACTTTTCTTTGAAAGATCAACGATTTCATTCAAAACTAAAACTCCATCAAGTAACTGTCTTCCCTCTATGAATACGGTTTGAGTACTTGAGATCAACTTCCTCATCACTTCTTTAAGTCTTGTAGCCAATAGTTTTGTGATGATTTTGTAAATACAGCCAATAAGAGTAATAGGTCTATAATAATCAAAATTTTGTGGATTATCTTTCTTGGGAATCAATGCTAAGAAAGAAGAAGAAAAAGCCTTAGGTAGCCAAGAAGCATTATGAAATTCAAGAATACAATTGGTGATTTCTGTGCCTATAATGTCCCAACATCTCTTAATAAATTCACCGTTAAAACCGTCCAGGCCCGAAATTTCGTTCCCACCATCTTTAAAAATAACTTCTCTAATTTCGTCAGCACATAAATTCTCCTCCAACATGTTACTATCTTCTTCATACAACCTTGCTATTCCTACGAAATCAAACTTATGTTTGGGACTGGTAGAGGCTTGGAATCTCTTTTTTAAATGTTGTTGTGCAACCAACTTCACCTACTGAACTTCTTTCACATGTTCCGAGTTAACACATATGGAGGCTATAATGTTAATTATGTTTCTACGCTTAAGAAAAGCGTGAAAGTATTTAGTATTATGATCTCCCTCTTGAATCCATTTCGCCCTCAATTTTTGTTTCAGAATACCATCTCTAATGCGTAAATTCTTCCACAGATTAACTTGTGTTTGGCCTCTTCTTTGTAGTTCTGCATCTGAAACTTTCGCATTAGCAGTAGCCAGCTCCTTTTCCACTTCGTTTATAATGTTAGCCTCATTCTCGACGTTTAAATCCAGCCATCCAAAAATGTTTGTGTTCCACCACCTAAGCCTCTCCTTAAGTAATTTGAATTCCATTATCAGCCTATGTGTGGCATTACTTTCCACACCGAACGAGTTCCATTATGATTTGACAAACGTAATGAAATCCGGATGTTCGAACCAAGAGTTGAAGGTTTTAAAAGGTTTGGGACCCCAATTGACGTTTCTAGCTTTTAACCAAACATGTATATGATCTGATATGTCTCTGTTGCCAACAATTTGCACAACAGTGTTCCAATCCTTCAACAATCCATCAGACACAAGGAATCTGTCCAGACGGCTGCATCTTTTCCCATTGGAACAAAACCATGTAAACTTATTGCCCGAGGTAGGAAGATCCACCAAATTCATTAGTTCAATAAACGATCTGAAGTCTTCCATTTTTGCCCTACCAAGAGAACTTTTGTTCTTACATTCCTTCATGTTTTTTATAGCATTAAAATTTCCAGCTAGTAGCCACTCCCCCAGTTCCATTTTTTGCCTTATTGTTCAGCATTTCATCCCACATGTTTCTCTTATCCTACAAACAACATGAGGAATATACGTTAACCAGACAGATCTTTTTTTATTTCCAAATTGCAGATATGCCTAGAAAGCCTTGTCCACGAAAACTGGCTATAGGATATAAGAAATCCTTTCTCCAGATTGTCAACATACCTCCCGATAGTCCTTCTGAATCAATTGCGGACCATTCATAATCTGTGTTTCCCCAAAGACTACAGACCATACTATTTGACATGCTTTTGCATTTTGTCTCTTGTAAGAAAACAACATCTGCATTTCCTCTTGTGATAATTTCTTTGATTCTGTTGCGCTTAGTATTGCTACCACATCCTCTTATGTTGAAACTAACAAAATTCATCTACCTGAATTTGTTTAGGAATTCTATTATTGGCCTCCATGTTTCTGATGATACTTTCGAATACGTCGTCATCCTCGTCTCCCTCAATCCCCAATTTCTTCATTGATTCCCACACCCTGCTTGGAACATCTTCAATTTTCTTCAAAAAGCAAGAGTTAATATGATTTACGTCAGTGTCTCCAATTGAATCACAACATAGTACCGAACCTCCAGAGTAATGGGATAAGGAATCTTCTACGAATGAGCTGCTAAGAGGAAGGTCATGATTTTGTGGTATTGAAAAATTAAGTGGGATTTCTAAATTTGGATTTTCAGACAAAATTAGGGCTGAGTAATAAGATGGAGAGAAAGGAATTTTTTAATTTTGATAGATATCATAGAGCAGTTTCATTTTCCTGGGCCTTAAAAGCAAATTTGTGCCTCCACCTATAGGATCCATATTAAATATTGGTAAAGTAGACCCAATATCCAATATGTCTTTTTCTCGAACTGAATCCATTAACACGTTCTTCTTCTGACTTTCACTACGTATGGGTCCCATCATCTCTTTTTCGGTCCTATCCATCAAGTTCAAAACTGACATGTTGCCTTTGTCCAGCAGATTAAACTTGTCGTTTTCACTACTTCTAATAGCACACTTTATGTTACCCATGCATTTAAAAATATAGTTTACCATTTTTTAAGGTTTCAAAACACTTTTTTAGTTTTCTTAGTCATACATTAAAAAATATAATTTACCATTTTTTAATAATTTTAGTTTATCATTTTTCAATAATTTTAAACAATTTTTTTTGTATTATTTAAATTTTGATTTATTTGAGTTGGAAGTTGTGTAAAGACAATTTATTATAAGGGTGTAGGCTTGAATTTCACATAATTTATTTATTTTTGAAATATGAAATTTGATAATTAAATTATTAAATTAAATACAAAGTTTTTCTTTTTTAAGTTAGATTTCACAAATATATTAATTTTACTCTCTATGGTATTAAATGTAGCAGTTATTTTTTCAAAAAATAAAAATGAAAAAGATATTATATCTTAAAAATTAAGCAAAATAACTTTTTTCGTCCCTTAACTTTGTCTCAGGGTCCAGTTTGATCCCTTATGGTGAGAGTTGAGAGTGAGAGAGAAGTAGAAAAGTGGTGGTTTAGATTAGGGACAGAGAAAGAGGTTAATTATACTTTCACATTCAAATATATGTCAGCTGTCACGTAGTCAAGAATAGACGGTTGTTTGAGCCAACTAACGGTAAAGACTACTTTGACACCATGTTAAAAGTTAAAGGACAAACTTGCTATTTTTTAAAGTTAAGGAACCAAACTGGAGCTTGGGATACAGTTAAAGGACGAAAAAAAATTATTTTGTCTAAAAATTATATCTCCAAATCACCATCTTTTTGTCATCGTAAAACACATTAATATTTAAAGTAAAATAAATAAATAAATAAATAACTCAAAAAATTCTCTGTTCCAAACAGTATTGAAAACTAACTTTTGCTTGATTTCTCTTGTATATCAGCTTAATTTCACTTTATTTTGAGGTAGATGGAAATATCTCCATGAATGATATTTTATATCAATTTTTATGTTCAGAATTATAAATTTGAGATTTGACTCGATTGTTTAAAACAAAAAAATTGTGTATTTTGTTTAGAAATTAGCAATCTTTTAAAACTATCAATTCGGTCAAGATATCAGATTATTGTTTTACACGTCAGAATAGTGAATTAATGGTCAAACTAGTTTTCAATACACATTCTATAATCAAATTCAAAAAATTAAAGAATTCAGTAATCAAATTTATATAAGATAAAAATAAATTATTATTCTAATAAACGATAACACAAAATTTTACTATATATCGATCATTTCATATCCAAAATTCTCTAGAGTATAAGTCTTAACATCTAATAAAAATAAACTAATGATTCTTAAGCCTTGAGCAAAATTATTCAAATCAAATGATAAATGATAAAGCAAAGTGAAAATATACCATTACAATTATTCAAACATCAAGAAATTTGTATCAATAAAATATCTCAAGTTAATTGACTTAAAATCTCATGATTGTCATGTCTTGCTGCAACAATTTTTACTGGTGGTTATCTGTGACATCCTTTCAAAAAATGTAAAAGTAACTATAACTAGATTGTGCTTGTTCTTCAGTAATATATGTAATAAAGTTATTGATTTTAAAAAGATTAGATGAATTAGAAGATGATATTGTAATAATCTTCTGTCAATTAGAGATCTATTTTCCTCCATCATTTTTTGACTTTATGGTTCACTTACTTGTTCATCTAGTCAGAGAATCAGATTTTGTGGTCCAATTTATTTAATGTGGAGGTATCCAAAATAGCGATACATGAAGATCTTTAAAGGATATAGGAAGAATCATCACCGACCAAAAGTTTCGATCATTGAAAGGTACATCACAAAAAAAGCTGTTGAGTTTTGTTCAAACTATTTGTCGAAAAAAGAGTCTATAGAAATTCATAAGTTGGTTTAATAAAAGGATTTTTAATGATGATAGTGCATCCGAGACAATTAAATGGTTGTCGTACATGTTAAAACACCAATCATTAATGATGATATTGCAGTCTGGATAACAATAACATCAATCATTAGGTTCACTATTGTGGAGATGCACCAAAGTGACTGAGGAAACTGCAGTTCGACATGTAGCAACAAATTTCAGTCCCTCCGACGTGTTTGGGAGACTGGCATCAACAAAGAGTCGATGCACAATGGGGTTATGAAGATTGGAAAGACTTTGCTAGAGATATTTGTCGACAATGGATGAATCGACGTCGATACATCTTAAACGAGCCTATCATGGAAGGTGCTAGACCAATTCAACATTATATGAATTGGTTTATGTCGGTTAGAACGCCACAATTTGTGTTTGCGCCGACGTATTTGATCGACCCGGGCCAACGAGCTTCGTCGTCATACGCCCAACAACAAACACCCGTCCAACAACCAACCCCACACCATTACCAAACCCAACAACAATGTCAACCCGCCCAATCCTAACTACCAACCTTAGAGCATCAACATACCATATACACCCAACCACCAGACATCCAAACCCATAACCCATTCATGCCACACACCCAAACACAACACCAAGAGTCTGACCCATACCACCAACAACCAAACACCGACACCACATATCTCTATAGCCCCGATAATTCATACGACTCCACCCAAACCCACCATAGCCCCCAACAATGAACACTTAAACATCCAACCACCAAATCACCCAACCACTCTTTGACTTTCTTACCCCACAAGAACCATTGTTTTGTTTCCAAAACGATTTAATGTACCAATTCGAGCAACCATATCGTCCTCACATAACCCAACCACTACGACCCAACTTCGAAAACATGGGCATCGAACTGAATTATGGCAGTGCCGTTGGCAGTAACCCCCCGACTATTGGGGAGAAATGATGGAAAATATGTTGAATACGTCGGGACCCTCGCACCAACTAGCTTTTCCTCAAGCCAATACACAAAGACCACAAATACCTCAGGAAAATTATGGTAGACCTAGAAGGCATGCTAATGCGGCGGGATGTGGAACCGGGGGACGTTTCGATCGGGTGGGTCATTGATTTTCAAATCAATTTGTTGTAGCCTTTAATTTCAATAAATAATAGCTACAATTATTTTTTATTTTCTTTTTTATTTCTATTTGTTTAATTAAATTTATTAAAATTCAATATATATATATATATATATATATATATATATATATATATATATATATAAAGTGCGCCATTTGAAATGGCGCATGCACTTCATGCATCAATGTATGCGTATATTTAATGGCTCCACATACAAGCATGAGCCATTTCAAATGGCGCCTTTGTTTTAAAGGGCATACATGTGCAAATCTCAACGACGAATCCTCTTTACTTCGTTTTGGAACATGGTTACTTTCGTAATAAATTTGAAACGTTAGTTTATTTGGTATATAATTTGAAAATAATGGTTACTTTAAAAAAATTTTGATTCTTAAGCCTTGAGCAAAATCATTTAAATCAAATGACAAATGATGGAGCAAAGCGAAAATATAACATTAAAATTATTCAAACATCAAGAAACTTGTATCAATAAAATATCTTAAGTTAATTGGATTAAAATCTCATGATTGTCATGCCTTAATGCAACAACTTCTACTGGAGGCTATTTGTGACATCCTTCCAAAAAATGTAAGAGTAATTATAACCAGCCTGTGTTTACTCTTCAATGATATATGTAATTAAGTTCTTGATTTCAAAAAATTAGATGAATTAGAAGATGAGGCTGCAATAATCTTGTGTCAATTGAAGATGTATTTTCCTCAATCATTTTTTGACTTTATGGTTCACTTACTTGTTAATCTAGTAAGAGAAATCAGATTTTGTGGTTTAGTTTATTTAAGGAGGATGTATGCAATAGAGCGATATATGAAGATCTTTAAAGGATATAAGAAGAGTCATCACTGAACGGAAGCTTCGATCGTTCAAAGGTACACCACAGAAGAATTTGTTGAGTTTTGTTCAAACTATTTCTCGAAAACAGAGTCTATAAAAATTCCTAAGTTGGTTTAATAAGAGGATTTCTAATGATGATAGTGAAGCTAGCGGGATTATACTTGAGTGAATCGCACACTCAACGTACAACAGAGTCCCCACTGAACATTATTTTGTCCCAAAGGACAGGGAAAATACTGATAAAACCTAAGGGGAAGAGAAACGGGTAAGAGAGTTAATTATGCGAGAGGAATGTATTAGCACCCCACGCATCTGTCGTACTCGACGAGAACCATTCTGAATGCTTCTAGGTTCGGATGGGTTATCTATCTAAAGTCTACTCGCTAAAGAAGAAAGAAAAGAGAAAGAGGAAATGCTCGCGGAGGATTAGGGCCCTCGTGCCTACGTATCCTCATAGTGCAATGAGGAATTCGGAGTTCCGTAGTTCATGGAACCAATGATGAAAAAAGAGGAAGGTAGGTAGAAGATTGTGGAAGAAGGGTGCTCGCCAAGATCTCGCGATCTTGTGCCTACGTATCCTCATGGTGCAATGAGGAAATCAGAGCTTTGTAGTTCATAGAACCAGAGAAGAAAGGGGAAAGGTGGCTCGCCAAGATCTCGCGACCTCGTGCCTATGTATCCTAAGAGTGCAATGAGGAATTCAGAGCCTCTGTAGTTTGGAGAACAAAGACAGAAAAATAGAGGTAAATGGTGTCGAAACCAAGAGCAAAAGGCAAGGAGTAAGAACAAGGGTATTTTAACCGAGACTCGGTTCTTAACCTAAAGAAAGGATGAACCGGTGACTACACTAAGGAAGCGTTGACTCGCTGGGAAAAGAAAGTTGGTGTTCAACCGACGGATGACGATCAACCAAAGGAATGTGTTTTAACCAATAGGTGATTAACCCATCAAGAAAGAGAGAGATAGTGGTTTTAACAGATGGACTGTGATTGACAACAAGAACGGGTGTGGAACCAAGCAGAAGTTATGATCCAAGAGAATGAGTATGGAACTAAGCGACGATTGCTAACCTGAAAGGAGTTCGGTGAATTAACTGACAGACTGTCGTTAACCGGAATAAAGGGTATCGAACCAAGAGAAGGTTACTAACCCAAAGGAGCGGGTGTTCAAACAAAAAGAAGGTTGTGAACCTAAAGAGAGAGAGAGCGATTGGTTTTAACAGACAGATCGCGATTAACCAAAAGCACGGGTGATAAACCAAGAGAAGGTTGTTAACCCAAGAGGGACTCAGCATGTTAACAAACGGATTGTGGTTAACCAAGGGAAGGAAGATATTTGTCTTTTAACCGACGGATGATGGTTAACCAACGAAAAGGGTAATTGGGTGTTTTAACCAAAAGGCGATTAACCCAACAAGGTTTCGGTATTTTAACAGACGGACTGTGACGAACCGAAGAAAGAAGAGATACGACTTTGCTGGGGAAGAAGAAAATAAGGGTTTTAACTGACGGACGGTGATCAATCAAAGGGACGGGTGTTAACCAAGAAGTGATTAACGAAGAAAAGATTAGTTTTAACAGGCGGACTGTGATTAACCCAAGAACGGGTGATGAACCAAGAGGTGATTAACCCAACAATACAGAGAGATTGGTTTTAACAGACGGACTGTGATCAACCAAAGAACGGGTGATGAACCAAGAGGTGATTAAACCAGCAATACAGAGAGATTGGTTTTAACAGACGGACTGTGATCAACCGAAGAACGGGTGATGAACCAAGAGGTGATTAACTCAAAAAGAAAGAGAGAGATGGTATCAAGACTGAGTGATCAAGGATCGACTCCGCTGAAGATCGAGAGACACTATAATTTGGAGATATAGATGATTATTATAGGTATAGGGTCATTCGTCCCCTACCCAAAATAACCAGAATGAGTATAGGAATTCTCAACTCTCATCCCTTCTCTCGCACTCAAAGCATTGTGCGGAAATTAAAATCGGCAGAGTAACGACGCAATTTGTACAATGCTCCAATGCGTTGTGCCGACCTCTGGCTCAACAGGATCAAGAAAGAAAGGCCCTAAGGAGATCCTAAAGAGAGCAGGGGAAATTAATCAATCAAAATAAGGTTTCGATCAATCAATCAAAAGGAAGGAGCATGCCTATAATCTTCCAAGCGAGTCGAAATATTATCAAAGCAAAAGTGAGGAATAATGTTGAACAAGATTAAATTTGCTCAAGGAAGAATAAATCTAATGCATCAAGTTGAAATTGCAAAGCATTAACAAGGACAAGCTAGCATGCATTACTAAGCATTAATCATGTTAACCCATAAGCAAAAGTATGCAAAAAGTGCCTCCAATCATGTAATAAAATTGCAAAGTAACATGAATACACAACATCAAGAATGCAAACAATTATATAATCGACAAATTGTGCATCAAAGATTCCCATACATACTGCAACTGGAGGCTAAACAACTCAAGAAAAATCCACAAATATCAAATATGTCAAGCCATGGAAGTTAAATGTGGAAAGTAATCAAGATAAACTAAAAAACGAGCAAAAAAAACTTCTGCAACAGCTGTAATCGATTAACACCTGTTTGTTAATTAATTAACAGCTGTTCAAAAGCTGAAAAACAACATTGTAAAAAGGTGTAATAGATTAACATCCCGGTGTTAATCGATTAACACTGTAAAAACAACAAAAACAGAATTTCGAAAAGCACTTTTCAGAATCATTTATCGTATGCAATTGCAATGGATCATAGCATGACAGTAGATGCAAAATTCATGTTAATTCATAGCAATGAAAGGTAAAAGAATCAATCATGCAAAGCAAGAATTGAAGTAGCAAAGCAACAATTAAGAACTACATTGCGAAAACGCGAAATCGATCAAAAATGATAAATTAAGTAAGA
Organism: Lathyrus tuberosus; assembly: GCA_022829125.1. Lineage (NCBI taxonomy): Eukaryota > Viridiplantae > Streptophyta > Magnoliopsida > Fabales > Fabaceae > Lathyrus > Lathyrus tuberosus. Next base: position 16,432,634 of record JALAZF010000012.1, on the reverse strand, counting down.
TCCACCAACCTACAAGGCTGATATTTGCCTTGGTAATTGTTGTCATCACAATGTGATAGAGAAAAGCTTAGAAAACCAGAAAATACCAAGATCTAGAGCAATCCGTAGCAAGAAAACCGAAGATAATGCGCAATTTGCGTCATATCCGAATTTGCACAAAAACTTCTTCAATGATCAACTTCCAAAGCTTGAATTGAAGTAAATGATGATGTTGGTGCAGAATTTAGAAGTGAAATGAAGATGAATGGAGGTCTAGCTCAAAGAATATCAAGTTTCAATGTGAAGCTTGCTAAGCTTAAATGGTGGAATGAGCTCTAGTGAGGTTTGGGGAAGAAGATAAAGATGATTTTGAGAGAGAGAGAGAGAGAGAGAGTTGCAGAAAATGCAGAGCAAATAGAGAGTGAAGAGTGAAAAATGAGAGAAATGGCCAAGGATCCTTTGCATCAAGGTGAAGGTTTGCTTATATATAGTGTAAGTTTGGAGTGAGGTAGGCTTGGAATTAGGTATAGAGGTAGTTAAATGAGGTCTGACCTTTGGTTAGGAGTTAGTTAGACCCAACTCACTGAGTTGGGGTCTAACTCAGTTAGTTATTTGTTAACTCGGTTGGCAAATCCCAAAGCAACTCACTAGATCAAATGGTACACATGCTTGGAAATAAGGGTGTATGGTGAACATAATTGAAAGTGAGGTAGTGTAGCAAATGTACTTGACATTTTCTGGTGTAATCACATGTATAGAACCTTCCACAAGATATTAGAATGATGTAGATCAAAGAAGAAGAGTAGTGGCTGCTACAATGCTGAGGAACTACTGAAATTCAGCAAAATCAGTAGGTGTAATCGATTAACGCTTGTCTGTTAATCGATTAACAGCTATTCAAAAGCTGAAAACACAGTTGTGAAAAGGTGTAATAGATTAACATATATATGTTAATCGATTAACACAGACAAAGTTTGTTTTTTTGGCTTGAAACAAAGTGTCATGGCCGTGGTTCTGAACTTCGACCATTTTCTTTGATAAATTGGCATAGAAACCCTCTTGTTTTGCCCATATTGATGTGGTGGTGACTTAGTGGGGGAATATATTCATAGTCCTGAGATTTTATGGAGATTTGATTATATACCTACAATGAATTCACAGTGGAAAAATTCCGATGTGTATGCTGGGAATGCGAGTGGACATGCCATACAAAAAGACAAAAAGGGAGGTCAAATTTTGGGTTACGACAACTGCCCCTATTTAATCCTTTTAGACCCGAATGTACGAATTGCGACAACTTTTTGAGTATTCGAGGTGGAAGGGATTAAATATAAGAGTAGCTCAAAAATTTGGCCGTTTATGGTGTTGAAAAAGATATGTGTTGAGAATTTAATTATGTGGGAGTATGGTAAATAAGCTTTTGTGTGAGGTCATCTGTTGGGGACTGATTGAATATCTTCTGGAGAGATGCGTCGGTTATGAGGGATGTAACACGCCCAATCTATACCCCCAATTAATAAAAGCAGTAAAAGAAAATTCGAAATTTCGTCAGAGTATATCTAAATTATCATGGCATAGACCGGGAGGGTCCCATCAATTTGAAACAATTCATACAACACCTGCTCATAAAGATATGCAACAGTGGGGTAGCAATCAACAGAGGAACTTAGTTCCTCACACCCACATTTCAGATTTTAGAATAAAAGCGGAAAATCTAAAACTGAATAACATACATATATATATCACAAAAGTTTGTCATACATCAGGTTATACATGCACAAGCCAAAAGATATACATATACAATTATCACAAATAGCCTCCCTAACTACCCGGTGTCACATATCAGAGCCGACCGACAAAAGAATGAAGACGCAAAGCTTCACAAAAATACCTCCAGCAACTCTAATCTGCAATGCCTCGTAGAGCATTATAAAACAGCAGAAGGGTGAGAAAAACAACCATAATATAATTGCATACAATTATATATATAACACAAAAATACACATGTATACGGTTCTCACCACAACTCACGCCATAAATCAAACACAAGGCATTACAAGACACAAAACATATTTCCATCGTCCACACATATCTATATATCCATTTATCCACAAATCCACACATAAACAACCATAAATGATTTATGCAAATGCAAGAGACCTACACAACGACTCTATGCACATGCACATGCGGTACCGACTTCCATTGTTTCTCATCACTAGTTCACTCAGGAACTCTGCTGGAACCATCGCTCGTTACATCACTGTAACTCCCCGTCGGACCTACGATGTTCCCCACCGCTCACACCCCACACGGGCACACGGTGTTTATGGATCGCTCACACCCCACACGGGCACACGACCCGATCGCCCACACCCCACATGGGCACACGATCGTCTATAATCATCGTTCACACCCCACATGGGCACACGAAGTTATAGTGAATTCCCTCTGGAATCCAAACCGTCACTCAGGACGTTTCAACAATGCATATCATGATGCTTGGCATACAATGACCCATGACATTTAATATGCACACACACACACATATTCATTTACATCGACAAAAATCACGCTTTGCACTTATGCTCAAAACAATGCATTTAATTTCCATACGGCCACAAATCATCACAACACCATCTAAACACATACATTTACGTCATACAACAGCACCTTGCACAATACACTTCCATTACGTACAAGTATAACGACAAAAGTCGACAACCGACACTATTCCCGACTTTTCTGACATAATTAAATCGGATAACAATTCCAAAATCATCATAACAAGAAAGTACACCTCAATAGCTACGCAACGATACCAAGAATGTAAAAATCGGACGAACGGATCAAAAGTTACGAACGAAAACGAAAAACGATATTTTGAAAAGTCACATTTTGCAAAAGTCCTATCCATACGCGTATCGCCATGATCCATACGCGTATGAGCAGAGACTCATTTTTCCCAAAGTTCACGTGTAAATGACTGTACGCGTAATGCCCAAGTCCATACGCGTAATGACCTAAAAAGCTACGCGTATCATACGCAAATGGGCAGATGGCCGAGAAAACAAGCAACCCATACGCGTATTGGCCCTATGGCTCGCCCACCATACGCGTATTGCCAAGGTCCATACGCGTATGAATATGCCCCATATGCGTATGACCTGGAAATCTCAGAAAAATTTATGCAGAACGTGGTTCTGCGTTTTCCACTCAAAAATCCTCCAATTATCACCTACACCCAGAAAAATTACCAATACAATGCATTGCAACAAGCATCTACCATATACCAACAATAAGGAACACTAACAACATAATTTTCAACACATTTAATTAATTTCTAATCGATTTTACCAAAAATGGGTTTACTAAAATATTTCCATTTCAATCCAACAAACATCACAAATATACATACATAATCATATACAAGTATACAATAATTGAATTTCTCACCCTTACCCGATTAAATCGATACTAGAAGTTGATTTCTCTTGATTTTTCCAAGTTTTCCACTATTTCTCTTCTACTTCTCTTTTCTCCTCTTTTTCTTTCTTTCCCTTTTCTTTCTTTCTATTTTTCTCTCTTTCTAATTCCCTTTCTATTCTAACTTAACAAAATATTATGAAATGTCCAAAATACCCCCACACTCAAATATCTCACAAACGAACCCAAAACCCGATAAAATACCACAACATTGAAAAATAACATATTTTCAGATAAAAGTCGAAAATAAAATAAAATAATAATATAATAATCAAACGACTCGATTAAATAAAACGCACACGAAAACTGGGTCGTTACAACTCTCCCCCACTTAGAAATTTTCTTCCTCGAAAATATACCTGAGACGAACAAATCTGGATACGACTCCCGCATCCGACTCTCCAACTCCCAAGTCAAATTTCCCTCTGCAGCGCCTCCCCACGCCACTTTCACAAGTGCAATATCCTTGCCTCGCAGCCTCTTCACCTCGTGATCCAAAACCCTAACTGGTAATGCCTCAACTATAAGGTTCTCCCTTACTTCAACCTCATCCATCGACATCACATGCGAGGGATCCGGAACATACTTCCGAAGCTGTGAAACATGAAACACATCGTGCAAATTCGACAGATTCGGCGGCAACGCCACCCTATAAGCCACAGCACCCACTCTCGCGGATATCTGGTAAGGACCAATAAACCGAGAAGTAAGTTTCTTCGATTTCAAAGCACGACCCACACCTGTTACCCGGCATAACCCTCAGAAATACATGATCGCCCTCTTGAAACTCAAGATTCTTCCGTCTCCGATCATGATAACTCTTTTGTCTACTCTGAGAAGCTTTCATCTTCTCACGAATAAACTTCACTTTCTCTGTCGTCTGTTGCACCAACTCTGGTCCAACCACCGTTCTCTCACCAGATTCGTGCCAACACAAAGGTGTCTGACACCTTCGCCCATACAATGCTTCAAACGGTGCCATCCCAATACTAGAATGGAAACTGTTATTATACGTAAACTCAATCAATGCAAGATAACTATCCCACGCACCACCTTGTTCCAAAACACACGCTCTCAACAAATCCTCCAAAGACTGAATCGTCCTATCCGTCTGACCATCCGTCTGCGGATGATAAGCCGAACTCAATCTCAATCTAGAACCCAAAGCCTTCTATAAACTTTCCCAAAATCTCGATGTAAATCTAGGATCTCTATCAGAAACAATACTCAATGGAACTCCATGTAACTTCACAATCACACTGATGTAAATCTCTGCTAACCGCTCCAAAGTAAAACTGATGTCAATCGGAATAAAATGAGCCGATTTAGTCAGCCTATCAACAACCACCCAAATAGTATTATGCCCTCGCTGAGTATTCAGTAACCCTGTCATAAAATCCATGGAAATACTATCCCATTTCCATTCAGGAATATCCAACGGTTGCAACAAACCACTAGGCCTCAGATGTTCCACCTTCGATTTCTGACAAGTCAAACATGCATAAACAAACTGAGCCACATCTCTTTTCAATCTAGACCACCAGAAAATCTTCTTCAAATCTTGGTACATCTTATTCGCTCCCGGATGTATACTCAAATTACTCCGGTGTCCTTCCTCCAAAATCATCCTTTTCAACTCTGCATCATCTGGAATACAAATTCTACCTCGGAATCTCAAAACACCATTAATATCCACTTGAAAATCACTATTCGCATCTTTTCCTCCAACCAACATCAAATCCACAAATTTCACATCCAGCTTTTGTTTCTCACTAACTGTCATCAGAAAATCATTAGTAATCGTTAGCATACCAAGCCTAACGCTATCCGACGTCACTTCACAAACCAAACTCAAATCTCTAAACGATTCCAAAAGTTCCCACTCCTTAACCATTAACGCGGACATATGTAATGATTTCCGGCTCAATGCATCGGCTACCACGTTAGCTTTACCAGGATGGTAATTCAAGCCAAAGTCGTAGTCCTTCAAGAATTCTAACCATCTACGTTGCCTCATATTTAGCTCTTTCTGATCAAACAAATATTTCAAACTTTTATGATCACTAAAGACTTCAAACCTTGCACCGTAGAGATAATGCCTCCAAATCTTCAACACGAAAACCACAGCCGCTAACTCAAGATCATGAGTAGGATAATTCTTCTCATGAACTCTTAACTGCCTTGAAGCATAAGCCACCACCTTACCTTCTTGCATCAGAACACCACCTAGACCAATCAAAGAAGCATCACAATAGACCACAAATGGTTCATTAGGATTCGGCAAAATCAAGATCGGAGCTGTCGTCAATCTTCTTTTCAGCTCAGTAAAACTCTCTTCACACCGAATATCCCAAATGAACGCTTACCCTTTACAAGTCAACTGGGTCAAAGGAAGTGCTAGCTTCGAAAAACCTTCAATAAACCTCCGATAATAACCAGCCAAACCCAAAAAGCTTCGAATTTCAGTAACAGATCGCGGAGCCTCCCATTGTAGAACTGCTTCTACTTTAGATGGATCCACAGCAATACCATTACCTGAAATTACGTGTCCAAGAAAACTCACTTCCGATAACCAGAATTCACACTTGGATAGTTTAGCAAAAAGCTTCCTCTCCTTCAAAACCTACAAAACAATACGCAAATGTTCTGCATGCTCCTCCCGAGACTTAGAATAAATTAAGATATCATCAATAAACACCACCACAAAACGGTCCAGATGCTCGTGGAAAATACGATTCATGTATTCCATAAACACACCTGGCGCATTAGAAACCCCGAACGGCATCACAAAATATTCATAATGACCGTATCGTGTCCTAAAAGCCGTTTTCTGAATATCTTCCTCCTTCACCCTTATCTGATGATACCCTGACCTCAAGTCAATCTTACTGAACACACACGCACCAACTAACTGATCCATCAGATCATCAATCCTTGGAAGAGGATACTTATTCTTGATCGTCACCTTATTCAATTGGCGATAATCAATACATAACCTCATACTCCCATCCTTCTTTTTCACCAATAAAACTGGAGCACCCCAAGGAGAAACACTTGGTCTCACGAACCTCTTTTCCAATAACTCATTCAACTGTTTCTTTAACTCCACTAACTCCGATGCCGACATACGATAAGGTGCCATAGAAACAGGTCTAGTACCAGGAACTAGATCTATAGAAAACTCCACATCTCTCTCTGGCGGCAAGTCTGAAATATCCTCAGGAAACACTTCCGGAAATTCACACACAACAGGAAACACCTCAAGTGAAACTTGACTATCCACAGTTAAAGATGCAAACAATCCAAACAACTGAGCTTCCTCCGCCAAAAGTTTCTTCAACTCTTTGGTAGATAAGAAACTCGAGTCTTCGTCTTCCTCAAGAGAAGGAAACCTTACCAGCTTATGATAACAATCAATATGAACTCGACTGAATTGCAACCAATTCATTCCCAAAACCACATCTAATCCTTCCAACGGCAAACACACTAAATCCATCTCAAAGTCTTTACCATAAATGGTCAAAGGACATCTTAGACAAACCAAAGACGTTGTTACTGACCCCATTGCTGGAGTATCAATAACCATTCCACCACCCATCACAGACAACACAAGATTCAAATGCTTCGCGCACTCAAACGAAATAAACGAATGAGTCGCTCCAGTATCAATAATAGCAATCAAAGGAGTACTATTATTAAAACAAGTACCTCGAATCAGACGATCTGCACTCGAAGTCTGAGTCCCCGATAATGCAAACACTTTTCCACCAGCTGGAGCTTGTTTCGGTTTCGGACACTTGGTACTAATATGTCCAGGTTCACCACAGTTGTAACATTTCACCACATTCTTCCTTGAACAATCAGTAGCAACGTGTCCTACACCTCCACAATTAGTACACTTCCTCAAATCTTTCCTGCACTCAAACTGACGATGCCCCAACTCACCACATTTATAACACCTCATAGGACCAGACATTCCTCCTCCACCTGACCTTTTCTCAAAATTCCCTCTTTGTTTACCTTTATCAGCTGGTGTCACATACGGACCACCACGGAACTGTTGTTTCCCTTTCCTCTCGCTCACACTCTTGTAATGAGTAGAACGACCCTTACTGTCTTCTTCATAAATCCTAAAACAATCTACCAAATCAGAAAACCTCCGAATCCTCTGATAACCAATCGCCTACTTTATCTCAGGACGCAAGCCATTCTCAAACTTCACACACTTAGAGAATTCAGCAGTAGCTTCCGCATAAAGAGGATAAAACTGCACAAGTTCCACAAACTTAGTAGTATAATCAACTACAGACATATTACCTTATTTTAACTCCAAAAACTCTATCTATTTCTTTCCTCGGACATCCTCGGGAAAATACTTCCTTAGAAACTCTCGGCTAAACACTTCCCAAGTGATCTCTTCTTCCTCCGCAGCTTCCAACACCTGACGAGTACCGACCCACCAGTCATCAGCCTCTTCATGTAACATGTGAGTACCTAGTCTCACCTTCTGGTCTTCATCGCAATCCATCACTTGGAAAATCCTTTCAATCTCTTTCAGCCAAATCTGTACACCATCCGGATCATGTCTTCCCTTGAAGACAGGCGGTTTGGTCTTCCTGAACCATCATTACCAGCAGCATTAGGTGCACCCTGCACAGTACGAACCATTGCTTGCATAGCCGCAGCCAAAGCAGCATCATTCCTACCAGCCATATTCTATTCATTTCCAATAACAAAAACTATGGTTAAACAAATAGCTCAACCAACCATAACGACCAACAAGGACTGACACAACTGACACGGACTGACACAAACTGGCTCTGATACCACTTAATGTAACACCCCTAATCTATACCCCCAATTAATAAAAGCAGTAAAAGAAAATTCAAAATTTCGTCAGAGTATATCTAAATTATCATGGCATAGACCGGGAGGGTCCCATCAATTTGAAACAATTCATACAACACCTGCTCATAAAGATATGCAACAGTGGGGTAGCAATCAACAGAGGAACTTAGTTCCTCACACCCACATTTCAGATTTTAGAATAAAAGCGGAAAATCTAAAACTGAATAACATACATATATATCACAAAAGTTTGTCATACATCTGGTTATACATGCACAAGCCAAAAGATATACATATACAATTATTACAAACGGCCTCCCTAACTACCCGGTGTCACATATCAGAGCTGACCGACAAAAGAATGAAGACGCAAAGCTTCACAAAAATACCTCCAGCAACTCTAATCTGCAATGCCTCATAGAGCATTATAAAACAGCAGAAGGGTGAGAAAAACAACCATAATATAATTGCATACAATTATATATATAACACAAAAATACACATGTATACGGTTCTCACCACAACTCACGCCATAAATCAAACACAAGGCATTACAAGACACAAAACATATTTCCATCATCCACACATATCCATATATCCATTTATCCACAAATCCACACATAAACAACCATAAATGATTTATGCAAATGCAAGAGACCGACACAACGACTCTATGCATATGCACATGCGGTACCGACTTCCATTGTTTCTCATCACAAGTTCACTCAGGAACTCTGCTGGAACCATCGCTCGTTACATCACTGTAACTCCCCGTCGGGCCTACGATGTTCCCCATCGCTCACACCCCACACGGGCACACGGTGTTTATGGATCGCTCACACCCCACACGAGCACACGACCTGATCGCTCACACCCCACATGGGCACACGATCGTCTATAATCATCGCTCACACCTCACATGGGCACACAAAGTTATAGCGAATTCCCTCTGGAATCCAAACCGTCACTCAGGACGTTTCAACAATGTATATCATGATGCTTGGCATACAATGACCCATGACATTTAATATGCACACACACACATATTCATTTACATCGACAAAAATCACGCTTTGCACTTATGCCCAAAATAATGTATTTAATTTCCATACGGCCACAAATCATCACAACACCATCTAAACACATACATTTACGTCATACAACAGCACCTTGCACAATACACATCCATTACGTACAAGTATAACGACAAAAGTCGACAACCGACACTATTCCCGACTTTTCCGACATAATTAAATCGGCTAACAATTCCAAAATCATCATAACAAGAAAGTACAGCTCAATAGCTACGTAACGATACCAAGAATGTAAAAATCGGACGAACGGATCAAAAGTTACGAACGAAAACGAAAAACGATATTTTGAAAAGTCACATTTTGCAAAAGTCCTGTCCATACGCGTATCGCCATGATCCATACGCGTATGAGCAGAGACTCATTTTTCCCAAAGTTCACGTGTAAATGACCGTACGCGTAATGCCCAAGTCCATACGCGTAATGACCTAAAAAGCTACGCGTATCATACGCAAATGGGCAGATGGCCGAGGAAACAAGCAACCCATACGCGTATTGGCCCTATGGCTCGCCCACCATACGCGTATTGCCAAGGTCCATACGCGTATGAACATGCCCCATACGCGTATGACCTGGAAATCTCAGAAAAATTTATGCAGAACGTGGTTCTGCGTTTTCCACTCAAAAATCCTCCAATTTTCACCTACACCCAGAAAAATTACCAATACAATGCATTGCAACAAGCATCTACCATATACCAACAATAAGGAACACTAACAACATAATTTTCAACACATTTAATCAATTTCTAATCGATTTTACCAAAAATGGGTTTACTAAAATATTTTCATTTCAATCCAACAAACATCACAAATATACATACATAATCATATACAAGTATACAATAATTGAATTTCGCACCCTTACCCGATTAAATCGATACTAGAAGTTGATTTCTCTTGATTTTTCCAAGTTTTCCACTATTTCTCTTATTCTTCTCTTTTCTCCTCTTTTTCTTTCTTTCCCTTTTCTTTCTTTCTATTTTTCTCTCTTTCTAATTCCCTTTCTATTCTAACTTAACAAAATATTATGAAATGTCCAAAATACCCCCACACTCAAATATCTCACAAACGAACCCAAAACCCGATAAAATACCACAACATTGAAAAATAACATATTTTTAGATAAAAGTCGAAAATAAAATAAAATAATAATATAATAATCAAACGACTCGATTAAATAAAACGCACACGAAAGCTGGGTCGTTACAAGGGATGCACATGACAAATGTTAGGCGTGCTTGATCTTACATGATGCGTGAGATTATGATATGCAACGGTGCAAGTTAAGGTACAACACGACATGTAAATAATGTAACAAAAGAAAATTCGACTCGACGTCCTCGGTTGGGGAAAGAGCAACATGGATGGTTCTCGAGCTACTGTCATTACTACTGCTGGGTATAAAGAAACATGGACGATCCTCGAACAACAACCGCCGCTTGGGGAAGTACGAGGCCCGGATGATCCCTGGACGATCACCACTATTGGGGAATGATACTTACGACTTGCTGGGGATGCTGCGAAGATCCCACTGTTGTTGGGGAAAAAGAGACCAAACATGGCTCTGTTGGGGAAATGGAAGACAAACAACCTTCGAAATAACCATAATGGTGCTCGCCGCGTATCAAGCTTGCAATAGGGACTACAGATCTTCCTTTAGGGATTTCCGGTAAACCATGCAATGCATAATGCTTTCTCTGTTGATTTAGCTTTTTATTATTCTTAACACTTTCTAGTATTATGTGATCACAAATAATTATTTATTTTGCAAACAAAATACTGTAAGATACAAATTGAGCAATCAAAGGATGAACTTTATTGAATATGAAAAGATTTGTACATAAGGTGTGTACAAGGATGCAAAAATCCTTGATAAGGAAATTTGCAATAAATTGAAAAACAAGGGTAAATGGCAATGGGAAGTTATACTTTGCATTGATTACAACATTGGCTATCATCAACTATAAGTCTAGGTTCCAACGCCTTACCTCCGTTGACAATGACTAGATTGATCATTTATCGTCTGAGGTCCAGCCACGATAAAGATAGGCCCAAGTGTTTGCAGTCAAATGTCTTTATCCCTAATTTTTTCTTGGACATTTTCCTCTTTTTTTTCGTCCATCAGGATGCCCATTTTTGCCTAAGTCGCCCTTTCATGTTTTCAACTCAAGTTCAAGGTACCAGAATTCTAGAAGTACAAGGGTCTGTGTTGTCTCAACATTCATCTGAAGATGTACTGTCGCAAGATGGCTGCCTATGCCAGAGACGAAAAGATGATGATTCATTGCTTCCAAGACAGCCTGTCTGAAGCATCTCTCGAATGGTATATGTAGTTGGAGCATAGTAGAGTGCGCACTTGGGCTGAGTTAGCCGATGCGTTTGTCAAGCAATACAAATTCAACACTGACCTTGCTCCGAACCGTACTCAAATTCAGAGTATGGCTCAAAAGGACAACGAATCCTTTAAGGAGTACGCACAGCGCAGGAGAGAGCTAGCCGTAAGAGTGCATGCACCGCTGGTTAACCGTGAATTGATTGACATCTTCATGGGAACCTTGCAAGGCCAATACTACGAAAAGTTGATCGGTACTGTGTCTTCAGGATTCTCTGACTTGGTAATTGTCAGTGAGAGGATTGAAGAAGGTCTGAAGAGTGTAAAGATCCAAGGAGGTTCTAGCAGTCAGACTGAGCTAAGAAGCCTTTCAACGGATACAAAAAAAAAGAGGGTGAAACAAATGTCGTCTCTGCTAAAAAATGTCAAGCTCAACAACAAGCACCTGCTCTGATGCTAGTTCAAATCCCTTACTTTCAGTATCTGTATGTTGCTACTGCACAATATGCTCTAATGCCTTATCAGCCAGCTGTTCAATCTCCCATTCCTGCTCAAGCTCCTATGCAACAGGCTCCTCAGCAATAGTCATATCATCAGCAAGGGTATCAATATCTGCCTCAGAATCAATAATAATGAGCTGCTCAACAACAGCGTCAGCCTAATCAACAAAGGACGAAGAGGCCAGATAGAAACTTTGATCGTCTACCTATTACGTATGCTCAGATCTTTTCTGAATTGCTGAAGGATAGAGTGATCACCCCGAGAGACCTAGCTCCGCCAACTGTCATTCCTCTAGATTATGATGCTAATACTCACTGCGAGTATCATAAAGGCGCTCCAGGGCACACGATCGAGGATTGTAGAGCCTTCAAACACAAAGTTCAAGGCCTGATTGATTCGAAGTTTCTCACATTCAAGAAGAGGGCTCCAAATGTCACAACCAACCCTTTGCCGCCGCCAAACTAGTGTCAGCATCAAAACAAGTCAAGACAGTCAATATCTGTTCCTCGAAGAAGGCAGTCATCATGCCATCCCGTCATTTTCATTCTTGTATTTTGTCTTTGTTTGTTTAAGTATTGTCTGCTTTAAACATTGTCGTTTGTATTTGGTTTTATTAATGTAGTGATTATGCATGTTCTGAATTAGTTATGTCGTATTCACTCATTTTCTCCATTTACTATAAAGCACAGACACATATTTCTACAATTCACTCTCTTTATCAAACTGTTGTTTAGCAATGATTGGAGGGAGGATGATGAAAACAAAATATCCATAATTGCAAACCGTATGCTTTAGGATAAAATCATGCTGATGACGTACAAGCATTGTTTTAATCCCCCAAACACTGGAGAGACAAGGAGTTAATCCCTATCTAACCACTTCGAGCCAAGAAGTAGCAGTTTCCTTCGGATCTACAAACCCTTACACTCAACCTGGGGCGGGGTAGTGTTCGGTCAATCCAATTACGCACTCAAATCACAAAGCAAAATCCAAAAGATGACGGTTATCCTTCAATAACCCATGACTTGGCAGTCACAATCCTCTAACAAAAAAAAAAAAATCAAAAGCCTACTAAGTCGAACATCTCAAAAGGAGACTCATGCAAAGATCAAGGCAATCCCGATGGACTCGAAAAGTGAAATCAGTCCATGTAAAAGATAGGGATCAAAAGCAAAATTAAAAGAGGTCCTCAAATCCTTAACAAAAATAAAATAAGATACAATGGCCACCATATCAAAATAAAAAAGGTCACTGATATACATCAAAAACAAAATAAGGTGACTTCTATTTCGAGCAAACCTTGAAACATCACCTTACACCGTCAACCCTTTTGGAAGACAAACATGTGCAGAATTAACTGAACGTGGGACTGGAGATCATCACGAAAAAGGGGTGGGTACAAACCAAATTTTGAGCATAATATCCTTTGTTTCAATAATCATGAACCAGACCACGTTACAACCCTCAAAAGACCTAATTGAGGCGAGGTTTATTCTGAAAGCATACTATTGCAAGGTTGCGTAAACTGACTCCCCACATATTTGCTAATCGTCATCATTGGTGTCATTCTCCTTGCTATATCTTTCACACACCAGCAAAATCAGTACAAAGTCTGGACTAACAATTCATTCATCTCACAAATGACTCTTTTTCAAAACCTGCATGAGCATTGCATTAATATTACCATTTGTAAATGAGTAAAATTGCAAATCAGTGCTTGACATCAAAGACACTCTAACAGGACGCAATCAAATAGGAACTTGAACTCTCAGTGGTGTCGACTTGAATCAAGGCTACCTCAAAACCCTTATTCAAGGGCAAATCCCTCAACAGCTCAATCAGGGGCAAGCCATCTCAAAGCACATCTAAGCTTAGCTTCTAACGCTCAAACTATTTCAAAATTGGTTAATCATGGGAAAACCATTACCATGTTCAGACTGGGGCAAGACCCATTACGGAAGGCATGTCCTCTTTGTATCTTCAAGCTAGACAAGCAAATCCTGCCAGACACTAGCAATCATCAAGTCAGAGCAAGAGTACAATCTTCATGAGATGATTACTTCGCTACGCTCATTTTCAGGTCAACCTGATCATCAAGCAAGTTGTGGTTCTCTCAGAATGAACACACGACAAATCAGCAAGTGATCAAGCTCAAGGCATTGAAATCATCTTTGTCTGCTTCAATCATGGCGTCTTCGAAGAACTGAGTGTCAGGAAATCAAACCCTCAAACCACCCGAAGTCCAATCTGTATTGGCAACAACCAAAAGTCCACCATGTTGGTACCTTCCCAAACATATCCAATCACCCATCTGCGATCATGCGCATCATATGCATCACATTCTATATCATAAGCATCATATGCATACAAAAACGAAATCACACTCCCCCAGCACTTGCATCTCTGCGCGTCAGCAGTTGCATTGCATTTCCATTCGATATGGAACATCATTACGAAATCAAGCATTCATACATGCACAAGTCAAGATCCAGGATCAATCTCGAGATTTCCGGGTGATCTTCAGCCCAGCCAGGGGCATCTTCTTCAAGTCTGTGGGTGTTCCTCATAGAGTCGTTTAAACCTTTTGTTGATCAAGACGAGATTCCAAGACAATTTTTAGCCCAGCTAGGGACATCTTCTTCAGGTCCGTGGGCGTTCCTCATGGAATTTATTTCAACCTTTCGTTGATGAAGCGATGATCTCCAAGCATGTCAGTGGTCATTTCCCATTGAGTCGTTTTCCTCAACCTTTTGTTGATGAAGTTGTCATCCCTAGCTCAACCAGTAGCATTTCTCTGAGTTAGTGGGTGTTCCTCATTGAATTGGTTCTCTTCAACCTTTTGTTGATGGAGTTGTTATCTTCAAACCAGTCAGTGGTTTTCCTCCGAATAAATTCTAACCTTTCTCTTGGGCGTTCCCTAGTAAGTTGGTACCTTGTCAACCTTTTGTTGATAAGGATGGTGTTATTCAGTGGCGTTTTTGCTTCAACCTTTTATTGATGTCTCCAAATAAGTCTTACTCATTATACATCTAACTTGACCTTTTGTCAATAATCTCACTATCATCCTTTTGGTGGTAGACAAACCCTGTCAATTCAACCTGAACTTCATCCTTTTGGTGTTGGTAATTCTCAAAATCGGAAATTTACTATCATCCTTTTGGTGGTAGCCATTCGCGTTATTTCAATTTAACCTTCATCCTTTTGGTGTTGGTAATTCTCCATGTGGGAAGTTTATATCATCCTTTTGGTGGTAGCAACTTGTGTTGTTTGATCTTACCGTCATCCTTTTGGTGCCGGCGATCCGTGAATCTTTGGTTTGTGTATCATCCTTTTGGTGAATGACAACCTCTGATATTACTTTATACCTGCTATTATCCTGTTGGTAATAGCAAGTCTTGTTGACCTCACTTTCATCATTTTGGTGGAGGGTCATTGCATTGCGTGTTTTTCTATCATCCTTTTGGTGATAGATCTGTCATCCTTTTGGTGTCAAAGTCCTCTGTGTTTTCTATCATCCTTTTGGTGATAGATCCATCATCCTTTTGGTGTCGGAGTCATATGTGTTTTCTATCATCCTTTTGGTGATAGATCTGTCATCCTTTTGGTGTCGGAGGCGTGTGTTCTATCATCCTTTTGGTGATAGATCCGTCATCCTTTTGGTGTCGGAGTCGCGTGTGTTCTCTATCATCCTTTTGGTGATAGACCCATCATCCTTTTGGTGTCGGGAATCTGTGTGTACTTACTATTATCCTTTTGGTAATAGCGAGCTTTGACCTCATTTTCATCCTTTTGGTGAAGGGCCTGTGTGTATGCTAACTATTATCCTTTTGGTAATAGCGAGTTTTGACCTCACTTTCATCCTTTTGGTGAAGGGTCACTGCGTGTGTGTGTGTTTTATATCATCCTTTTGGTGATAGACCCGTCATCCTTTTGGTGGCAGAATCATGTGCGTGTGTTTCACTATCATCCTTTTGGTGATAGGTCTATCATCCTTTTGGTGTCGGAGTTGCGTGTGTTTACTATCATCCTTTTGGTGATAGGTCTGTCATCCTTTTGGTGTCGAATTCATGTGCGTGTGTTCACTATCATTCTTTTGGTGATTGGTCCACCATCCTTTTGGTGTCGGAAGTGTGTGTGTTCTCTATCATCCTTTTGGTGATAGATCCGTCATCCTTTTGGTGTCAGAGTCGTGTGAGTACTTACTATTATCCTTGTGGTAATAGCGAGTTTCAACCTTACTTTCATCCTTTTCGTGAAGGGTCGTTGCGTGAGTTCACTATCATCCTTTTGGTGATAGATGCGTCATCCTTTTGGTGTCAGAGTTGCGTGTGTTCTCTATCATCCTTTTGGTGATAGTTCTGTCATCTTTTTGGTGCCACTAATTCATGGATCATTAGTTTTATGTATCATCCTTTTGGTGAATGACAACATTTGATACCATTGTGTGCTTACTGTTATCCTTTTGGAAATAGTAAGTCGAGTCGTGTGAGTTTTCTATCATCCTTTTGGTGATAGATCCGTCATCCTTTTGATGTCGGGAATCCGCTATGTACCTAATATTATCCTATTGGTAATAGCAAGTTTTGACCTTGTTTTCCTCCTTTTGATGAAGGGTATGTGTGTGTACTTAGTGTTATCCTTTTGGTAATAGCAAGTAGAGTCGTGTGATTTTACTATCATCCTTTTGGTGATAGGTCTGTCATTCTTTTGGTGTCAGATATCTCAATGTGTGTGTGTGTGTGTGTGTGTGTGTGTTCTATCATCCTTTTGGTGATAGATCCGTCATCTTTTTGGTGTCAGAGTCATGTGTCTTCTATCATCCTTTTGGTTATAGATCCGTCATCCTTTTGGTGTCGGAGTCGTGTGTCTTCTGTCATCCTTTTGGTGATAGAACCATCATCCTTTTAGTGTCGGAAATCTGTGTGTTTGCTTACTATTATCCTTTTGGTAATAGCGAGTTTGGACCTCATTTCATCCTTTTGGTGAAAGGTTCTGTGTGTTTACTTACTATTATCCTTTTGGTAATAACAAGTTTTGACCTCGATTTCATCCTTTTGGTGAAGGGTCTCTGTGTGCGTACTTACTATTATCCTTTTAGTAATAGCGAGTTTTTGAATTCACTTTCATCCTTTTGGTGAAGGGTCTCTCTGTCTGTGCTTACTGTTATCCTTTTGGTAATAGTAAGTTGAGTCGTGTGAGTTTACTATCATCCTTTTGGTGATAGGTTTGCCATCCTTTTGGTGTCAGATATTTTTATGTGCATGTTTACCATCCCCCTTTTGGTGATAGGCATGTCATCCTTTCGATGTCAGAACTTTTTGTTATCATCCTTTTGGTGATAACGAACGTCACAAGTTATTCAGTGTCCACTCGAGGGTCGACATTGATCTGTTATTCCACCTCCTAAACTTTTTCTTTCTTTTTGGACAAATTCAGAGTCTTCTTCATATCTAATTGACTTCTACCTTAAAAGAATGAACACCGTAGCCGTTCATCTTACTAGGTTTAAGCCAATTAGATAGGGGCATCTGCCATACTCCAAATTTGTCCCACTTGTACATTACCTTCATCTGTATTTCCATCCACTAACCATATTAAGAAAATCCAGAAATATGTTGTTTTCGCTTTCATTTTAAGTCCAAGCTTCATTCAAGGGCACCCAGGCCAGGGTGCATGATTTAAGTGTCGTGTGTCTGAAGCCTCAATCAGGGTTTTGTGTCATATTCAAGGCAGTTATGTTTAGGTCAGGTTGTCAGGTCAAGTATGTGCAGTAATGGTTGAGGTTCAGTAGAATTTGACTTGATCTTGGTCAAAGTGGAATTGATTCAGTTACAAGTGTATGAATCAAGTTATCAGACTATGATTGAATTCAGATGTGTCATGCTGAAGAATCATATAGAATCTGCTCCTTGCAAATTAGGGTTTTTGGTGCAATTACAGTGCAGTTCACATGTTTAAGTCATTTTCTTCTGATTTCATCGTTTCAAGGCCCTGATTCATCCGAAGATCCAAATTGCTGGAGTATAGTGGTGGATTAAGTTCCATCGAGGTGCGCATCTGTGGTTTTTTTTAAGTTGAGAATTCGTGATTCAAGTCCATTGTCCATTCTCCAAATTCTCTTCATTTCCAATCTTTAAACATTCATTCCGATACCTGTTTCATCATCATTTTCTCTAGTTCATAAACTGTTTAGTTACTCATTTTGTTAATCCAATTCTCATTTTTCTTAAAATCTAATATCATGCCCACATATTCAATTTCAAATCCATTTCCTTTTGTCAATATCCAATTCCCATTTAAATATCCATTCTACACCAAACTATCCATTTTAATTATTTTGTTTTCTACCCAAAATCCATAAATAAAAAAACATTGTCCAAATAACCATGAGTTCACATTTGTTCCAAGTCCATGATACAAATTCACAAAAAAAATCTTACAAACCCAATTCCAATATACATAGAAAGCCATTCAAAGCTACTACCAAAAATACAAAACAAAAGCACCAAAGGAAAAGCCCATTGTCTTGTTTAGGGCCCATTAGCATGAAAAAGAATTGAGCAACAAAGGAGGATTCTATCTGGCACCCCCCAATTAAACTTGGCACCCCCCAAACTATCAAAATTCTAACATTGCCCCTGGAAAATTTAGGTGGAAAGTGAAAAAATTTTGTCTACCGGGAATTTTCAAATTTCCGGTATTGAGTGAAATTTTGGGGAATTTGAAATTACCGGTAGTATAAAAATATTCATTTTTTTTTTAAATTTTTACACTACCGGGGATTTCAAATTCCCAGAAATTTTCTGTAAATTTCGGGGTATTTGAAATCCCCGGTAGTGTAAAAATTTTCAAAAAAAAAAAGAAACAAAAAGTGAAAAATTTTTGCACTACCGGTAATTTCAAATTCCCGGTATTGTGTGAAAATTTCCGGGGGTTTTACCGGTAATTTCGAAATTTCTGATATTTTTTACCGGTAATTTCGAAATTACCGGTATTTTTCAAAATCTCCGATTCATCTCCCAAAATTCATAATTTTCAAAAGGGTAAATATGGTATTTCGCTACAAGTGGGGGGTGCCAGGTTTAATTGGGGGGTGCCAGGTAAAATTCTCGCAACAAAGCCACACCACTTAACAACCAATTCGCTCAGCCACATAAACACTACATCCTTCAACCATCACAATTCACGCACATGCCATGATTCTACACTCACCACAACGTTTCACATAACCTTTATTCTGAGCCTCCAATACACACAACCATACACATCACCTTGCCAAAACCCGCCTCCAATTTATACAACCATCATCACACTACCAAAACTCGCACAACGCATGCGAACCGCAGCAAGCCATCCACTACAGCCTTCAATATTCCAAGCCACAAAACCTTCAAAAAGTTCAACCATCTACACTACAAGCCACTAAAACATCCCGCACCAGTAAGCCTTCATTATCCAATACGGAACAAAAATCGTAATACACCACACGACAACACCGATTTCACTACGTCACCAATTTGCGCAATAAATTCCAAATGAATGTCGTACAACACAGATAAAAAGGGATGATTACAAAAAATCATTTTCACAACAAATTTTTGGGGGAATTCCTTCACAACCGAGATCTTCTCTTTCTTCTCCACAATTCACTCAACCAAAATCTTCTTCCTTCTTCCCTTTCATTCCATAACAACAAAACATCACTGAAAAATATCAACAACAACAGAGTCATCTCCCTCAATCCGAATCTTCTTTCCCAAACCTTCTAACCACAAATCACCCCTCAAATCTTCAACAACACCTCCAAACTAAACTAACACCTTCAACCCAAATTTCCTTCAAACAACCCAAACCTGAACAAGAATTGAAGGAGAAGAAGAGTGAACCTTCTAATCAAAACAAAACCGAAGCAACGACACTCCAAATCATATACGAAACCAAACAAAGAACACGATTCACAAGCCACACACCTGAAGTGAAATCAAAGCAGACGAAGCGAAGCAACGAACTGATTTCGTGGTGAAGGTTGGAACGAACTAAGCGTAGCATTTTGCTGATGACTTTTTCTTACTGCTGCTTTATTTAAACACACTTTTTGTGTAGGAAACTAATGAACATGTTTTGGATTAAAGCTTCCAAGCCGTGTTTCTTTTTCCCTTTTGTTTTAGGATCTGATGGTATACTGTGTTTTGAACCATAACCTTATTAGGTTTCACTTTTAAGAGTTATTGTTTTAAAAAACAATCCGTATGGTATTTGGGATCATAGGCCCGTGGTGCTATTTCATTCCCATTTCTTTTTTTTTGCACCGTTTTTGTCTTAAACAACATGGATGATTGGGCTTTTTTCTTAGCCCATATGATTCCATTCTTGTTTTGTTTTTTAATTTGTTTTTTCTTTTATGTTTTTTAATTAATTTTTTAATAATTCATTTTCTAACAAGTTTCATCCCTTAATTGATTTTAGTTTTTTTCTTGATTTTTTCATTTCGATTTTATTTTCATTTTGATTTTCGTTTTTCTTTTCATTGTGGTCGATGAAATCTTTTTATTCATAGATATTGGTTGATTGAGGTTGTTTAACCTTCATGGTTTCAAATCTGTAGAAAATGATCATTGAGATCATTTTCTATACTTTGGGATCGTGATAGGTTACCTTCGATTAATCGACACAAGTTTGTGACTAAGACGAGACCATCCGTTTTAGTTTTCATGTGGCATGATTTCTTTAGAGAATGATTCACAATATCATTTCTCTATCGTGTTTTAGCACAAATATCGTTGTTTGCGCGACCTCCTATAGTATGATCTTCGTCATAGATCGTGCTACGAGGTTTTAACACTATAGTGGACCCGATTCATCCGATTCATTGATAATTAACGATTAATCACTAACCACTAACTTTAATTTCTGTCCAATATACTCTTGGTTTACTTTTCCATCAATATATCTTGTTCATATTATTACTCATATCATATTATCATAATGTCCATATCATATTATTCATATCTTGTCCATCTAACCCTTTTTCTTGTTCATATTATTCGAAAACACAAAAAATATTATAAAAATATCAAAAGATTCAATTGGTGGACTGTTGGTTACTTGTCCGAGCAACGGAGTTTGGACCTTGTACAAAAACCTTAGCAAAGAGATTTTGTCTGAACTCTTGTGGCTTAGTTTAGGACACCTCGCACACACACGACTTCCTCTTGGGCTACCTGACAATGACCCCATTTATTTCTCACAATTACGTGTAACGTACATGTACCCCGCTCCCATTTCGATGTATGCACTTTACTCGCTTTTTTATTGTGGTTTTGTTTAATAGGATAGACTAAACCATTTTCAAACTAATTCTCGATTCGTCATCGAGCCACTTTTCAAAACACCCTTGTAAGTCGATTGCTCGTTAGCATCGCCATTAACCTAACGCACATACTTGCACCTTTCGTTATTGTTTTGTTACTAGGAGCACCCCTAGGGACTAGGATCGGTTCACACCTCTTTTCGCAAACTCTCGATTCGTCGTCGAGCCATTTTCAAAACAACTTTTAAGTCAAGTGTCTTTTGCCTCGCAATCAACCTCTTCACACGCGAATACAATCAAACTCTTGATCCAACATCAAGCGAATTTTTCTCAACCAAATTTCAAAATACATAACAACTATCGAAACTCTTTTCAAGGTGAAAAAGAGGAGGATCGAGTCTTCGATCTTTTTCCTCAATTGTTTGGGTGCGAGTTTTATTACTCGTGTGTGAGCAATTGACGCCTCTAAAAAACTCATAACTCGACATCATTCAAATCATTTTTACAAGCACTCGTCATTCCAAAACACTTAACAAATATTCAAACCCAATTTCTTTCGAGGTGAAATGGAGGGGGATGGAGTCTTCTATCTTTTTCCTCAATTGTTTGGGTGCAAGTTCTCTTACTCGTGTGTGAACAATTGTCACCTCAAATCAAACCAACCTAAGTCGTAGTTCCACGAACTACGAACGCTCTGATTCTTCATTCTCGTCCAAATGTAAGATACGTAGGCAAAAGATTGTGATGATCTTGGCGAGCTACCTTCCCACCATCTTCCGTTTTCTACCTTTTATTTTTTCCACCGTTTCCACCTTTTCCGTCCAAACCCTTTTCCCGTAGTCGAACTACGAGCGCTATGATTCCCCATTCCCATGCAAATGAGCATACGTAGGCACAAGGGCCCCAATCCTTGGCGAGCAACCTAATCTAAAACCACCCCATTTCCCCTTAGCATCGATTCCTTTTATCTTACTTTTTTGCTTTAATCGTTTAGAAGAAAACAAATAAGCTTAGCTAACGTTCATCACAATTCGAATTAAGAGGTTCCCGTTGAGTACAACAGACGTAGGGGGTGTTAATACATTCCTCTTACGTAACCGACTCCTGAACCCAGAATGTGGTTGCGATGACCATGTTCTTATCTCTATAAAGGTTTTCTCGATATTTTCCTTTCCCTCTTTTGCAATAAATAAAGTTCGGTGGCGACTCTGTCGAACCGCAATTTCTTCCGCGCCTTTTGCACGAGGGTCGTATTTTCGATTATGTTATTTTTCGAGGTGCGACAGAATGGTATGAGGATGATGCTGTTTACTGGGAAAAATAGTAAACAACCTCTGGTCTATCAATTTTATAAAAATGAGTAACTTGCAGGATCGACCAAACTAAAACCTAGGACATGTGCTAAAACGACTTAAAAAGATATGAAAAGAAAATTGAATACTTCGACTACATTCATATTTAGAAATACAGGCATTTCAACGAGACTTTGAAGAGAAGATAACACGAAGAAATAATTAAAAGTACATTGGAAAGTAACTTAACAAAGTAAATGAGAAAAAGTAAACTTCTGAATAAAAATTAATAGGATTGCAATGAATAAGAAAAACGATGTTACATAACACGTACATTCCTTCAGTAACTCGTTTCTCTCTACACACGGATACTTTAAGTGATTTGAGAAATTTGTACAATTTTAACACACACAAATCCTAGTGCTAAGACTTGCTATTTATAATGGTGAAAAATAAATACCCACTAACGGCCTATTAATCAGGGCGAAACACATGGCATTGTGCATGTCTTCATTCTTCAGATGCTCAACACGTGTCCTTTCTCTCAAATGGATAAGGAAAAAATTCCCTCCATTATTTGAATTTGAATCTCCAAATCAAACGACGCTCATTAGCCTTTTGTCGAAGAATATTTCCAAACTCTTAGAAATATTTATAAGTCCCTAAACCATATCTTCTTTACACAAAGGTACTTTTCGACTGGACTTTCTGGCAACGATATTTCTGTCAAAGTCTCCTGAAACTTCAGAAATCCCATTTCTTAGAATAAAACTCTTAATCCAACATCAGGCTTCGAAATTAGGAGCTAACAAATTGCCCCCGAAAAATGTCATTTTCGACATCATTGAAGAAAAAGGCATTTTTTGAAAATGTAATTCGACGCTTCAATTAGACCTTATATGGTTTCGACGCTTGTTAGTGGTTCCAACTGTTCACTTTCCTTTCAGCAGACCTATGACGTCATAGCCATCATTTCTAAATCTGACATGTCTTTTCAAATCACGCAAAATCTCCATCATCATTACCTTTTCCTAGGGTCTATGAGATCATGGGGGAGTAGGCACTTATTACCTCCGCTTCATCAAGAAACGTGGAGGAGACACGTGTCCCACTATCAGGCTAAACATTTCACAATTTTTTAAACCGCTTCCACTTCCCCACTTATAAATATCATTTCCCACAATCGTTACCACTTTTGCGTCTTCTTCCTTTCAAATTTCCTAGAAACCTCTGAACTCTAAAACTCAATCTTCTTCATTTTTCCCAAAAATGGCTTCCTCTACACGCTCCACTAAAGATGTTGCCAAGGTTACCAAGGATGGTGGCAAACCTACGAGAGCTCCAAAAAATATTTCTCAACTTGCTCCATTTGACTCTGTTTCTGGACCTACCATGGTGGGGAACCAACAATATCTACCTGAACCTCTTGATGAAGAAAAGAGAAGAATTTATGCTTCTCGGGTATGTATTCCTTTAACCGTTTCTGATAAGCCATTGGCTTTGTTTGGTCCTTTAGCTAATTTAAATGTAGATCCTGCTAAGCTTAAGGAATATTTTCCCTCTTATCATAAATACAAACCTGTAGGTCAATGTAGAAAACCTAGGGCTAGTATTGAGAACCCTGCTGATCCCAATGATCCTTCAACTGAAGAGGCTATTGACCTTAGATATTTGAACCATTTTAGGGTTTTTAGAGCAAGTCCAACCTTTAAGGATCCCTCTGATTACTTAGGATGGTTGAACAAATTAGAAAAAAACGAAATCTGATGTCTGGAAGAAAATGGGTATTTATGACCTGATCATGCTGTCGAAAGTAGGGCCTGATTACTGTTCAAATATGCTGATTTCGTCCTTGTACTTCTAGGACAGCACCCACTACACCCTTCATCTCCCATGTGGCATGATGACACCCACCCTTTTCGACATAGCCGCTATCACAGGGCTTAAACCTACTGGGAATACTTATGATCCTAACTTTATGGCTGAAGATAACATAGGTTTTACTACCTCTAAGGCAGCTTATTCGACCCACATAATTCACTATCATGATAAGAGCAGAGGGGAAGTGTCGGACGTCGAACATATAGCCTTCCTAGCTCTGTGGTTGTCACGCTGTGTCTTCTGCTCGAAGTCACTGTAAGTTGCTAGAATGTTTTTGACCATTGCAAACCAATTACATGCTGGCCATGACTTATGTCTGAGCAAATTAATCTTAGCCAGCCTCTACGAGTCCATGAGCGAAGGGGTCACCCAGCTCAAAAGCCTAGCTGACAAGGGAAGTTTACTACTCTTTGGACCCTTCTGGCTGCTTCAGCTGTGGTTGAATACTTCGTTCGAAGCTTGTCTCCCTCTCAAAAATCAAAATTAATGAAGACCCTGATGATGTGAAGAATCGAAGAGTAGAAGGCCCTCATTTGGCAAAATTGACACATGCTGATGATGGTCTACCTGTCCAACAGGTTTTCACCAACTTCATCATGATGTTTGCCAAACGCTACAATTTTACACCCAACATGGCTCCTTTTGCTGCGACGAAGTCTGGTCCCGAATGGTTCACCAGGACATTCCCAGCGCCATCGAAAGCACAAGTAGCAGAATCCCTTGCAATTTGGGAAGCCTTCTTAAACCCTAGGGTCTCAACCCTCATATTTAACCTCTCTAAAAGCCAAGTTTCCTTGATAACTTACCAACTAAATCTTGTCGCTCGACAGTTTGGATTGGTTCAAGTTTTACCCCGACCAATTTATGACAAGAAAAGTGCTCTCCTTCTTTACAATGCCAACCATAGTGAAGTAATGGCCATTAAGCAGATCGCACGATATGTTGGTTGATCGCAGTTTCTTCCAGTAGCTTTCGAACCAAGCTTCCTTTGTACTTAACAATTTAATAACTAGTGGAAGACTTATTATGCTGAAGAATTTTTCGACGTGGCTGCATTTATGCACCACAGTAACAAGGCTTTCCTCTCTGTGCAGGAAAAAGTGAAGAAAGGTACTTTGACGCACATTAAAGAAATCCAAGCCTTCCAAAAATACTTTGAAACTGTTTATCGACCAAATGACCTTGGTCGAACCGTCCGCGATGCAGCTGTTACTCTGAAGGAATTTTTTTTAAAGAAAATGGAGAACTTAAAAATCCCTTCGTACGTTCCTCCTGAGAAACGATACAAAACGACTTTTAATATGTTTCCTCCCAAATTACCTCGACTGCCAAGAGCTGACTTTGGAGTGGCCCTTGCCCCTCTATTTCTAGACTGGTTCGTCTGTGGGGATTCTTTCAAAATCCTTCGCCAACAATCAAAACCAAAAGCACAATGGGTGGTTCCGTCCAAGCATATACTAGACAGTTTCAAAGGGCATCTTCATATTGGGATTGAAGATGTTCGCATCGAATCTGAAATATATGAAAGTGTGGAACGGAAGGATTTTGACCTAACATTTTCTTGTCTATTTATTTTCACATATAATGACTGCTTTTCTGTTTATTCTAGATGTGAACATCCCTCCGAAGAAACCACCAACTAGAAAGCTTTCAGAAGTGAAGGAAGAAGAAGGGAGCAAGACAATAACAACAACAACAAAGGTATTTTCACACCCTTTATTAAGTTTGTCACTTTATGTTCACTATTTTCTAACATTTTCCTCTTCAGGGCGCTCGAAAGCAACCACCGACTCCCCATAAAAGGAAAGCCAAGGATGACATATTAGTGATAATCGAATCTGAAGATGAAGACTTATCTCCAACTGCTGAACAACCTCTGAAGAAGAAGAAAAGGCAACCAAAGATAAACGAAGCCATCGCTTAATCTCAGGCGAAAGGCGTGAAGGTCTTGATCAAGAAACCCACCAAACTAACCATCTTGGAGCCAACACCTGAGGAAATGTTGAAAAAAGATGCAGAGCAACCCGAAAGTGACAACTCAAGTCCCGGGGCAGAAGCTCCTAAGGTACAAAAATGATTCACACATATACCTCATTGCCCTTGGTATTTCTCTTCGACTATTAACTTTGTTTATGCTTTTCAGGATGACACAGGAGTTTTGACTCAACCAGCCGCCGAATCAACCAACCCAACAATCCTCAATAGTGAAGGTGAACCAACATATCACCCTACTTCAGCAAAGAATTATGAGAAGAGCTCACTGAGCGAAATCAACCAAGTGGTCGAGAAACAACGTGAAACCTTTCCATCTAAGACCACCACTCAAATTTCTCACACCAGTGAATCCGATCACGTAAATGATCAAGACAAAGACACACAGGCTGAAACAACTGGGACTGACATGGAGGTGGATAACCCTGAGGTGAAAGTCGCAGACGAAGCTGATGATGGATCCCCCAGAGTCGAAACCTCGAATGCCGTTCAAGATGATGTTATGGAAGAAAGAGGTAAACATTTTATGTTCCCTAACCAATCAATGCCTATTGAGGAATTTATGGATGACGATGAAAACGTCGAAGTGGGTAATGACCAGGATGAAGAAGAGGTAGAAGATAATCTTGAAGAGACAATTGCCAAAACAACTCCTAACCACAACCTGTCAACTGAAAAGGATTTGAGCAAAGCCTCTATGACCCTTTCTGTAGGAGAACTAGAGGCTCTGAAAAAGAACAACCCCCGTGAGTACTTAAAAGTTTTACTTGGTTCTAGGGGAAGTTCGTTTGATAAAACCCTCAGTTCGCCCTCTGTATCTGGTGGTCACTCTACTGCTGATCCTTCAAGCCAGATACTGTCAAAGATTAAAGAAAAGGTTTTCAAGGGTGACTTGTTTCGACTAATTGAGTTTGACTCCACTTCTCCAATTGCTTTGAAGAATCTCCTCAAAGAGGTTGATATTCTAACTGTTTCTCCAGAAATTGCCAATATCATCTTGGAGCTAACCTCAATGATAGATCGAATTGTTGTTGATCTTGCCAAAATTAAACAAATCTCGAAAGATATTGAAAATCAAACTGGTTCAGTCGCGACTGCATGGGATGCTGCCACAGAATCTACTAATCGACTGGCTAATTTGGAGCAAATACAAGAACAGAACAAGACTCAAATCGAGGCCAATATCCAAAGTATCAACTCCTGGGAGGCACAGATTAAAGAGCTGCAAACAAAGATTTCGAACGCCAAGAAGCAGAATGCTGAACTTGAAAAGTTTGATAACTCTGAGGTGGCGAAAGAGCTTAGCGTAGGTCTGGATTTTGCTGACAAAGCTCAGAAACTATAAGCAACACTGGAGACCATGAGGTCGAACCAATCTCTCTGTGAGAGGCGGCTATAACTTTTGAAGGCAAAGTACTCCACCATGAAAGAGAACCTGCCGTTCTAATTCCAAAGACTTTTTATTTCTTTTTAATGCTTCATCATTGTTCCTTGGATTCTGTAATGCTTATTCGCTTTTTAATGTACAAACTTAGCCATTTTGGCACTATGTTTTATTTTGCCATATTAGCTTTGATCATTCACATGTGTGTTTATTCTCTAGCTATTTTTACCTCTCGAAATGCAGGCTTGTACTTCTTTAAGTACTTCCCATTTACCCTCAAAATTCTCTTATCTTGATCTAATTCTTCGATCTCATAAGCACCATTCAAAAAAACTTGTATGATTTGAAAAGGGTCTTCCCACTTAGGAGACCATTTTCCCAAAGATCTATCATTTTAATCCATAGGCAAAATCACTTTCCAAACCAATTCCTCAGGCGAAAAAGACTTAACTTTAACTTTCTTATTATAAGACTGTTCTACTCTCTTCTTCTGCCTTTTAAAGAATTCTAAGCCATTAAGCCTTTCCTCATCTAAGTCCACCAATTTGTCTAACATCATATTCCAATATGACTCAGATGTAATCTCATGATGCCTCTGGATTCTTACCGACTGAAGATAGATTTCAACTGGTAATATTGCATCATGGCCAAAGGTCAATTGGAAAGGTGTGGAATTAGTTGCCTCTTTGGGGGAGGTTCGACATGCCAAAGAACTTGGTCCAATGTTTTTTTGCCAATTTCTAGGCTTCTTTCCCACATGCTTCTTAATTAGGCTAATTACCACTTTATTTGCTGCTTCGACCTGATCATTAGCCTGAGCGTAATAAGGTGTAGAGGTTAAGAGTTTGAAACCCATTTCTTTAGCAAATTCTTGCATTTTCCAACCAGTAAACACTGATCCTTGATCTGTCGTAATGGTTTCTGGGATTCCAAACCTATAGATAATGTGTTTTTTAATAAACTCGATCACGTCTTCTTGGTCAACCTTTGGTAATGGTATAACTTTGATCCATTTCGTAAAATAGTCAATGCCTACCAAAATGTACCTTTGATTTTTAGATGACGCTGGTCGAATCTCACTAACCAAATCCAAATCCCAACCTCTAAAGGGCCATGGTTTGACTATGGAGTGTAGTTCACTTGCAGGAACATGCTGTATATCTGCATGCACTTGGCACTCTTGGCATCCCTTACCAAATTCGATGCAATTATTCAACATAGTAGGCATGTACATGCCTTGTCGAAATAAAATCCATTTCATTTTGTGGCCTACCTGATGAGCCCCACATGCCCCACTATGAACAGTGAAAGGGCTAAGTATGCTTCTGACTCACTAAGGCATTTAAGCAATACTCCTTCAGGAGTCTTTTTAAATAACTCGTTACCCAAAATGAGATAACTTAAAGCTCGATACCTGATTTTTCGATCAGCAGACGTCGTTGGATTCTCCAGATACTCGACTATTGGATTTCTCCAGTCTTCATCCGTTAAGCTATCCACTGCTAAGATTTCGAAGTTCTCTTCATCAGCGTATCCAAGCTTTGTTGTTTCCAAGTCTGATGGGAATAATCTGGCTGATACAACTCTTCCTCTGACTTCGATTGCCTCTTCTAATCTTTCCTTCGATGCCTTATATCCAGAAGCAATTTGAGCCAGGTTATTTGCCACTTGATTTTCCAATCGAGGTATGTGTCGAATATTCACTACTTCAAACTTTTTCAGTAATCGATTGGCTATTACGAAGTACATAATGAGATTCTCTTTAACACATTTGTACTCCCTTCTAATCTGTTTTATGACTAACTCTGAGTCTCCAATTATTTCGACTCGAGTTGCTCCCAATTTCAACAATATTTCAAGTCCGACAATTAAGGCTTCATATTCAGCCTCATTATTCGAATAAATACCCTCGACTTTATACTTGAATTTTGTTGGAATTCTATTAGGAGAAATAATCAGGACTCCTACACCTGTACCATCTTTATGACTAGAACCGTCGAAATATAATTTCCAAGGTTCAATCTCAAGATAATTCGACACGTTCTCATTTATAGAGTGGTCGACAATAAAGTAAGCCACCACTTGTCCCTTAACAGCCTTTAAAGGCATATACGTCAAGGAATAATCAGTTAAAGCTAATGCCTATTTACCAATTCGACTATGCAAAATTAGCTTAGACAACATGTGTTTAATGATATCGAAATGAGATGAAACATAAACATCAACTGGTTTTATATAATGCTTTAACTTTGTACAAGAAAAATACAAGCATAAACATAATTTCTCAACTATGCTATACCTAGTTTCTGCATCATTCAGGGCCATACTAAGGTAGTAAATGGCTCTTTCGACGCCATTTTCATCCTCTTGAGCCAACATGCTCCCTAGAGTTTTGTCCGACACAGATATGTACAGTCTCATGCTCCTATTTCTGCAAGGTGGTGCTAGAAGTGGAGGATGACTCAAATATTCTTTGATTTTGTCGAAAGCTTCCTGTTGAGCTTGCCCCCATTCGAATCCCTCCTTATTTAGTCGGAGTAGAGGTGAGAAGGTCTGCGCTCTTCCGCTGAGGTTCGAGATAAATCTCCTTAAGAAATTGATCTTTCCCAACAGTGACTGCAGTTCCATCTTTGTTGATGGCGCTTTCGCCTCCACAGTGCATTGGTCTTATTCTGATTTATTTCAATTCCCTTCTTATGGAGCACAAAGCCTAAGAAATCTCCCGCTTGCACACAAAAAGCACATTTGAGAGGATTCATTTTGAGACCGTGCCTTCGCATCCTTTTGAATGACTGTCGAAGATGGTCAATATGATTCTTCCCTAAAACAAACTTTACAACAATATCGTTAATGTAAATTTTCATAAAAGTTTCTATGTAATCATGGAAGATTGTATTCATTGCTCTTTGATATGTTGCCCCAGCATTCTTTAGGCCAAAAGGCATAACTACCCACTCGTAAGTGCCTAAGGCCCCAAGGCATCGAAACGCCGTTTTAGGGACATCATCTTCAGCAATGAATATTTGGTTATACCCAGAATACCCGTCGAGCATGTTAAGGTATTCATGGCCAGTGGTAGAGTCGACTAGTATTTCCACCACAGGCATCGAGTATTCGTCCTTTAGGGTCGCAACATTTAGATCTCTAAAGTCTATGCAAACCCTCAGAGTACCATTCTTTTTGATAACGAGCACAATGTTTGCAAGCCATTCGACATACCTGGCCATTCGAATAAATCTGCAACGAAGAAGCGTTTCGACTTCCTCCTTGATCTTCGAGAGAATTGCTGGTGCAAACCGCCTTGGATTTTTCTTGATCGGCTTCTTTCCAGATTTAATTGGTAGCTTTAGTTCGACTAACTCTCTGCTCAAACCAGGCATCTCGTCGTAATCCCATGCAAGGCAGTCTTTGAACTCCTTTAACAACTGGATCACTTCGACCTTGAGTTGTGGGATAATATTCGCACTGATATATGTTGGTCTTTTCGTTACCCCCCTCTCCCAAGTCGATTTCTTCCAAAGGATCTTGCACTAGCATTTTAATATTGGCTGCCAACGGATCCTTCTCGAAACCCAAAGGCTTGTCATCATAAATTGCATCGAGCCTCTGGCCTTGCGTTTCATCCTGAACCTTATCAGGTGGTTCTGGATAAAAGTCCTTTCCAGGACCTTCTTGATTTGCTTCTTTATTGGCTTCATCAGCCATATATTTAACTTCGGCCTCTAAAGCCGCTTGTAGTTTATTTTCGGCTATGTAACCCAAAATCCTTTCGAGCGCCTCAAACTCAGGCATCATCGCCAAATTCACTTCCCAGCCTGTGGGGTTAACTCTGGATGTGCCTTCATAAGAGAAGTCATCTTCTTCTACAACTTCCCGATCCCATTGGAACCTATTTGTTGGATGTAGGTACAGTGAAGAATATGCGTTATCGTCTGGAGTGAACGCAAAATCGGTTGGGTTACACGGAGCGATGTTAGCCAAATTCCTGTCGAAGTTTCGACTATCGACATGGTTAGCCGAAACCAAGAAATAGCTTTGGTCAGCCTCAATGTTCTCGACAATACCATTTGTTCGCCAGATGGTGATTCTCTGGTGCATCGAAGATGGCACGACTCCTATTCCGTGGATCCATTCTCGACCCAATAATAGGTTGTAGTTGGCCTTTGTCTCTACAACCATAAACATGGTTGACCTTGTGACTGTCCCTACCATCAGGTCTACTTGGATTACCCCCAACGTGTTACCAACCTTCCCTTCGTAATTGGATAGCACCATGTTGTGGGGTTTAGTGTCAGTATCGAACTTTCCTATCCTCCTCAACATGAAGTGCGACATCAAGTTTACGGTAGCGCCGCAATCCACCAGAATTTTATTTACTGGTACGTCTTCAATTTTCCCAGTGATGAAGAGAGGCTTCAGATGGATTTTCATAGCTTCACTGGGCCTTTCGAAGAATACATTTTGCTCTTCGACACACCCGTTATTCATTACATAATAGCAAACTGGCTTGTGTGTGGCCATTTCTACCTCAATGTTATCCGTCATATCTTCGACCTCACATACCTGGTCGAATCCCCTCGACAGAACAAATACCATGTTGACCAAAATGTCAAGAGACTGCTCTGATCCTAAATCAAAATTATCAATGAGCAATTCATCCTCAGCAACCTTTCGATCATGCTCTTCCTTGCCTGCTTGTTCTGGTGTAGCAGCAGGTGCTTTTTCGATAGGCTTGGCTTTTTCCCGTCGACTGGTACGATGGTGCTGGATTATACTTTCGCCTCAGCTTCTCTCTGGGCTTTCCTTCGTATTTGTCCCTCCTCCATTGGGACCTAGACATGGGGTTTTTCCTTTTGTAGTTCTCTGAGACGTAAGCTGGTTTCTTTGAGGCCATTGAAGTGCCTCTTTCTACATCAAAACTCTGCCACTTCTGTTGGCTCTTTTCCTTATTCTCATTCGGTTTTACCCACTTGCCGTTAGATAGTTCTGCAAATGGTTTAAAGGTAGCGGGCCTTGCCCCTGGAACTCTAGTCTTCGATTGTTCTTGCTTCGAAGCAGACTTCCTTGGGTCGAAACCCCGCTGGCCATGACGAGCTTTCTCCTCGCGCATTTGTTTGGCCTTTCGAACTCCTTCGAGATTTTGCGCCGCCTTCTTGTCGAATACAGCGCTACATCTGGGACACAACATGACTTCTGACCTCTTCTTTTGACACCTGTGTATAAAGTCAATCAGATTTTCCTCCTTTTTTGGAAAGGCCAACTTATTGTATTCTTCCTGTCGACGTTAATCATCAACCTCCATGGGTGTCTCTTGAGAAATCTCCACCATGTTGATTTCCATTTTGACATCCTCAGTGATATCAAGCTTGCATAATTCCATTTGAAGGCTCTCAGCAGCCTTGTCCATCTGAACGAAACCGTCAGCAGTTTCTTTGGTTACCATCATCCATTGGGAATCCTCAGTGATTCTTCGTTGGTGTCTTCAGTAACCCCTATGTCGACATCATCAGTAGTGTTGTTGGTGAAACTTTCGACAGCCCCGCTAGCAAAACTCT
The DNA here is from genome assembly GCA_022829125.1 of Lathyrus tuberosus. Lineage (NCBI taxonomy): Eukaryota > Viridiplantae > Streptophyta > Magnoliopsida > Fabales > Fabaceae > Lathyrus > Lathyrus tuberosus. The sequence goes on along the minus strand of JALAZF010000012.1, from coordinate 16,398,981 downwards.
TTATGAATTCTTGGTCGAGACCTTCAGTAATCTTGACCATGACTGCTCTATTGTTGAAATCGTCAGCGATTTCGACCATATTGACATTGTTGTCGAGGCCTTCAACAAATTCGATCATGTGGACCTCCGTTGGCTTTGCATAGCGAGCATAAGCCATTGGTAAGGGATCTGAATCGATCTTCATCTGGTTTTGGACTTTTCACCGAACTTGAGCCTTCCTTCTTGGATTGCATTCTGAACAAGATCCCTGAAAAGAAAACATTGAGAAGTCTTATGGCCCAAGAAATTATGGTATTTACAAAACCCTCTCTTTTTCCTTTGTTCTAAAGGAGGCATTTTAGCACCAGGTGGCACTATCATTTGACCATCCTTAACTAACAAATTGAAAATTTTGTCACATTTAGTAACGTCGAAAGTGTAAGTTTTCTTGGGGAATTTATCATTCTTTTCTGGTTTGACAGGATTTTTCCCATTCGAAGGGGCCAACAACTTACAAGAATAAGGTGGGCCTTGTTTCAATTCAGCAAGATCAATCTCGCCTTCGTCAAAACTTACTGGCTCATTATAATATTTTTCATCTTCGTCATTAACTTCGAATTAGGCCACCCTTTTATTCTTATTCGCTCTAGCCTTTTCTTCCTTTAGGCATTCTAGTTGTCGAACTCTATCAGCCAATTGAGCCATATCTCTTAGATATTGAGTATCTAATTTCTTCCTAATGGAATAATCAAGGCCGTCAGTGGCCATTTCGACTAACTCATGTTCCGACACTTGTGTAAAGCATATAGCCTTGAGCAGTCAAAATCTGTTCAAGTAGTCATCTATTGGCTCAGTGAATTTTCGTTTTATACTAGCCAACTCCTTCAGACTAATCTTCGTTTGTCCCATATAGAACTGCTCATGAAATAGCCGTTCCAACTGGGTCCAATTGTGGATCGAATTTGGTGGCAAAGTTGTGAACCATTAGAAGGCATTCTCCGTCAGAGAACTTGGGAAGTATTTTATCCTAAGATTCTTATTATTCGCAATTTCTCCAGCCTCTATCACATATCTGGCCAAGTGTGCGACAGTGGATTCAGTGGTGTCCCTAGAAAACTTAGTGAACTTAGGGACTTTCGTTCTAGGGGGTAACTTCGACTGGAGAATGTATTCTGACAATTGATATGTATAATTTGGCCTTCAAAGGCCAAAGTTTACCTCATTTTTGGACCATAATCCTTTCGCCAATGGCTGCCAAATTGTTATCTGCTGCCACATCATGACGCCGAACTTGTTGTATAACATTGTCAGTGTCCTGGTTTCTATTCACCAATGTCATCCTTGGTTGTTCTCCTACAGGAATTTGTGGTTGATTCCTAGGGGGTTCGACTATTCCCTGGTTCGCTACATTTGACTGGTGTACGTTTCCTGGATTTTGTTGGTTCTGGTTAATAGTGGGGTCCTCTCCGAGCACTGCCCCTTGGTTTCCCGCGATATACTCTCTCTGAGGGTATCGAGGAGGGTTAGGTACCCCAAAGAAATCTGCAAGGTGCGTCATCTACGCAGCCATTTGCTGGTTAGTGTGGGTGGTATTTTGAATTAGAGATTGAAAGATTTCTCCCATAGTTTGTGACATCATTTGGGCCATTTGGTGGTTACTTTCATCCATTTGCTGCCTTAAATAGGCTGTAGTAGTATTCATCAAGCCTGGTATTTGGGTTGAATATCCTATTCCTAAGGATTGGTTATTTTGACCCATGTTAACCCCAGATCCTGACCCTTGTAAAGGTGAAGTTACTATGGGTTCTGTAAACACTGGAGGAGCATTCTGTAAGTTTGCTATCATCGAAGTTGGCATCCCATAAGGCGGGTCCCGACTAGGCAAAGGCATAGAAAATCCAGGGGGAAATGGTTGGAAATTAGAATTTTCCACTGGTGGGGGAGTCCTTGGTGGACCCCTTGATCCAACATAACTCATAATGAGTATGAGCGATCGAATGCTTTGTGGTCGAACTTGCCATAAATTGTATGGCTTCAAATACGGGCGCAGAAGCAGGAACTGTGGGTCCTCCAGTCGAAGACCCAGAAACTGGTTCTACATTGACACCTGACATAGTTTGAGGATTAGAACTATTTGGATGATTAGTACTTGCCATTTTCCTCGTATATTTTCTCTTTGGTCTATCTTCGTTTGTGGTGGCTACTTTACCACTTCTTAATAGCATACAACGTAGTTTTTGATAGAGAAGAGATAATTAGGAATGCCGAATTTTAATTTTTTTTTAAAAACACAAGAAATTCGTTTAGCACGTGTCCCACTGGGCGTGCCAATTTGTTTACTGGGAAAAATAGTGAACAACCTCTGGTCTATCAATTTTATAAAAATGAGTAACTTGCAGGATCGACCAAACTAAATCCTAGGACATGTGCTAAAACGACTTAAAAAGATATGAAAAGAAAATTGAATACTTCGACTACATTCATATTTAGAAATACAGGCATTTCGACGAGACTTTGAAGAGAAAATAACACAAAGAAATAATTAAAAGGACATTGGAAAGTAACTTAACAAAGTAAATGAGAAAAAGTAAACTTCTGAATAAAAATTAATAGGATTGCATTGAATAAGAAAAATGGTGTTAGATAACACGTACATTTCTTCTGTAACTCGTTTCTCTCTACACACAGATACTTTGAGTGATTTGAGAAATTTGTACAATTTTAACACACACAAATTCTAGTGTTAAGACTTGCTATTTATAATGGTGAAAAATAACTACCCACTAACGACCTATTAATCAGGGCGAAACACATGGTATCGTGCATGTCTTCATTCTTCAGGTGCTCAACACGTGTCCTTTCTCTCAAATGAATATGGACAAAATTCCCTCCATTATTTGAATTTGAATCTCCAAATCGAACGACGCTCATTAGCCTTCCATCGAAGAAAATTTCCAAACTCTTAGAAATATTTCTAAGTCCCCAAACCATATCTTCTATGCACAAAGGTACTTTTCGAATGGACTTTTTGGCAACGACATTTCTGTCGAAGTCTCCTGGAACTTCAGAAATCCCATTTCTTAGAATAAAACTCTTAATCCAACATCTGGTGTCGAAATTAGGAGCTAACAGATGGTAGCAATTGTTTTCTTTTTCTTTTTATACATATATCGTTGAGGGTAAAGAGAGGTTGAGAGGCTTTAGCTTGATTTGTTTTAATCTCAAAGGCATGGGGATAGAGTATGTGAGCATGAGACGCTGTGAGAGCAAGAGAGAAGTGACGAGATGCTTAGGGCAGAGGGAGATGGTATTATGGTGTCATAAATTTAGTTTGTTTTGCTCTTTCATCTTATTAATAATTCTTCTCAGTTTTTGTTATTAGGAAAGATGAGTTTAATTTAGTTTGTGGGCATGCTTTAAGCCCATCTGTTAAAAAAAAGAGAAGCCTTTCCATTTATATATCCTTATTTTTAATTTATTTAGTTTATTTAGAAATACATTAAAAAATACCAAAATATTTTTTTTCTCTCTCAATTTATTTATTTATATATTCATGTTTAAAAACCTATTAAAATGTTTAGTTATCTTTGGATTATTTATTTTATTTTCATATAAAGAAAAAAATAAAATATTTTTATTTCCATTTTAAATATTTATTTTAACCATTTTTATATTCTCATATATAAAAAAAATATAGAAATATTTCATTTGTGTGTTTTCATTTTGGTCATATAGAAATGTCATGATCTTGTTACACTTTGACTATTATTTTTGTTGATTCATAAGTTGATTCTTAAAGCGTGAATGTTTGTATGCCTTTCATGTGATGGTTACTTGATTAGATGCTTTATCTTGTGAGTTGATTACATGCCTTGATCCTTGCTTTGTACACATGTTGTGATTTGTTCATTAGTTTAACTTTGTTGTTTGAGGCTTTGTTTTGCCCTATTTTGATATTATTGTCATGATGCCTATCTTGTCTGATGTTTACCCGTGGCTCTCGAATATTTATGATTGCCTATGTTTAAATCCAAGAGAAGTGTTTGTGGTTGACTATGTTGTCATGTGCATATGCACTTTTGTTCTCTTTTGCATCCTTTACTTACTTGTATGATCCTTGCTTCCCTTTAGGTTGATTACCTTAGGATGTATATACTTAGGTTGTTGACTTTAGACTGATTACTTTAGGTTGTGACCCTCTTAGGTAATTACCCTTAGGATATGTCAACTTTAGATAACTTACAATTAGGTTTCCCTTTTCTCAAGAGAGATTAGATATTAGTAATCATTAGTCGAGATGTAATTCTCCTATCCCATGACATAGTTGAGAAAGATGTTGATTCTTTTTCACTTGAGAGAGGTATGTGTCATACTCGTCGATTCTATATCCTAGTTGGAGCCCTTCTCTCAATGTGAAGCAAAGATCCATCTTCCACATGTTTGTGGTGGTTTAGTTGAGTATTCTCCTTAAGATGACAACTTGTCTCTTCTCCTAAAAACAACCAAAAAACATTGCTTTTACCCGTAGTTAGCCGACCTACGATTGCTCTGACTTCCTATATAGGATACGTAGACATAAGATTGCGAGATCCTAGCGAACTACCTTTTTCTTTTTCCATCTTTTCTTTTTACTCACTACTAAAAATAAGACATTTGATTAAATGATTTTACATTAGATTTTAAGATATATAATGTGAAAAATATTTGTCAAAGGATTTTACATCAGATTTCATAACAATATGATGTGAAAAATATTTGATTTAAGGATTTTACATCAGACATTTATTTCCACTGATGTGAAAAATAACGCGGTGCTAGTTTCATAAATAATAGGCTTAAATGCACTTTTGATCCCTCTAGTTTGAACATTTTACATTATTGATCCCCCTATTACAAAACCTGCGATTTTGGTCCCTCAATTTTGATGGTTTTTGTATTTTTGTAGTCCCCCTCCAATTTTGCATACGTGACAATGATGATTGGGATAAAAAAATAATTTTTAATAATATGTTATTGATGACTAGGATAATTTATTAATTAATATTTTTTATAGACTAAATTAATAATTAATTGTTTTAATTAATATTTTTAGAAATTAATTATTTAAAATTTTGAAAAGAATTACTGGGCCTAAGCCCAATTCATAACAGCATCCATCTCACTTAGCATTTGTCCAACACACAAGATGACAACAACCCATGTGTTACTAAGTTTTATAAACACTCATTTTATTTGCAAACAAAACAATGTGGGACTTTGTTGATAACAATACAACTCAGCTACCACCCATAGACAGCATCTTCAATAGGCTATCTTCTACTCCATAGATTGTTTCGTAATGTCATGCTTTATTCCACAGTGGTTAGAGAGATTAACTACAAAGAGTTTACAATGTTGTGATCTTGTCTAACATTATTTTAATAGATTTATGTTTGTTACATATTCTGGTGGATTCTAAGATTTTCAGTTTGGGTTTTGTTTTAATATTGCAACTTGTTGATGTATGATTGTTCATCAATTTATTCCATACTTGGCAAAAGATTCTTGTTGTCTACCGTTTTGGTGGTTTTTGATTCTGATACCAAGATGCTGTTTTCGGTTGCAGGTTTTCAAACTTCAACGGTAAAGAAAAAAATGAAAAAGAAAAGCATTAATATATAGATGGCTCCAACTTCCAAATCCAACATGTGTATATCTATCTATATATCTATATATTAATGCTAGTGGTGGTATGGTATGAATCTTTTAAAAAAACAAAGAAACAGTGTAATCAGAAAGTGAAGGATAAAGAAATAGAAAAAGTGAGGTGGAGTCAGATTTGTGTCTCTAGTTTTAGAATTGTTTAGTGTTTGTTACATCTCTGTTGGCTATGTGTGGTCTTCAATCAAACTTGGATAAACTTCAGTGTTAGCTGGTGTGGTCTTCAATCAAAGATTGCGTGGAGGTGAAACTAGTTTTTTGAGACATTATTTATGGTACCAATCAAAGATTTAGCATTATGGTACCAACCTTTTTTAACTCTAACCACTCTGGAATAAAGCATGATATTACGAAACAATCTATGGAGTAGAAGATAGCCTATTGAAGATGTTGTCTATGGGTGGTGGCTGAGTTGTATTGTTATCATCAAAGTCCCACATTGTTTTGTTTGCAAATAAAATGAGTGTTTGTAAAACTTAGTAATACATGGGTTGTTGTCATCTTGTGTGTTGGACAAATGCTAAATGAGATGGATGCTGTTATGAATTGGGCTTAGGCCTAGTAATTCTTTTCAAAATTTTAAATAATTAATATCTAAAAATATTAATTAAAACAATTAGTTATTAATTTAGTCTATAAAAAATATTAATTAATAAATTATCCTAGCCATCAATAACATATTATTAAAAATTATTTTTTATCCCAATCACTATTGCCACGTATGCAAAATTGGAGGGGGACTACAAAAATACAAAGACTATCAAAATTGAGGGACCAAAATCGCAGGTTTTGTAATAGGAGGATCAATAGTGTAACATGTTCAAACTAGAGGGAACAAAAGTACATTTAAACCTAAATAATATGAAATTTTATTATAAAGGATTTCACATCGGACCTAGATTTGCACCCGATGTGAAAAGTTCACTGATGAAAAAATAACAAGGTGACAGTTTCATAAATAATATGAAATTTTGTTATAAATGATTTCACATCAGTCCTAAATTTGAACCCTGGTGTGAAAAAGTGAAAACTCCCTTCTCTCATTACAATCGATGTGAAAACTCCAATCGCAACCCTAGCGCAAAAAAGCAGCATTTCGTCTTCGCTTCCCTCCGCCATTTTTTCTTCCAAACCCTTAAACCTCTGGTTTGCCCCCCTCCACCTCATACCTTCAGTACTATTAAAACAACAAAGATGAAATTCTGACTTCATTATCTAAACAAGGTATATACTCCCTCATATCACGCGAACACAACCCGCGAAACTCCGAACACTCTCAGAACCCTCCTTCTCAGCTTGCGTTTCATTAACCCAATCATCCACCATACCTGAATCGAATTCCCCAACCTCAAACTCCTTAGACATCGTTCCATTTTCATTCACGATCCCGAATTTTGCCACTGAATCCTCTATCGACGGCGTCGGTGGCGGCGGTGGTTGTGTTAGTGGTAGGGCTTTTTCTTGAACAGGTTATGTGCTGTTGTGATCGATTAGTGAAGAAATATCGAATGATTTGTTGTAATTAGAGGAAATCGAAACCACTTGATTCGGAATCGGATCCGGGTCGGAGTCCTGTGGGTAGAAGACGAGTTGTTGGCAGCCATCGGACTAGTGTTTTCCTAAGTAGAAGAAAGTGAAGATGAACCTCCCTCCTGTTAAATTGTAATTCCTAGTGTCCAAGTGTGTCGAAGTCGAAGCAGAAGGAAGCAGTCGAAGTCGAAGTCGAAACATTCATGTGTCGAAGTGTTGTGCTGAACTGTCGAAAGTGTTTCGACAGATTCATTTAGATGGGATTCAGATTTTGCTTTTATTAGATTAGATTTGATTTGATATGATTTAGATTAGATTTGATATTTTGGGCTTTTATAGTTTGGGTTTTGTCTTGAGATGCAAGCAAACCTAATTCTATAAATAGGGAGTTTCCCTCATTATTTTGTATCAATTACAACACTTTGTAATTTCTCACAGAATTCTGCAGTTGCAGAGTGAGTAATAAGAAGAGAGAAAGTCCCACAGTTTGTGGGCAGCAAGAATACTATTCATCTTCTTCTTCCCTATTTTCTTTATACTTTTCTGTATAATTGCTGCGTGATAGTAGGAATTCCCATAGTTTTTGGTTGATTCCAACATCTGGTATCTAGAGCTCCGGTTTAAGAGATTCAAGGGCAAGAAATCGCAAGAACGCGATGGCTACGAATCATCCAAACGACCATTTTCCAGCAAACCTTCCAATTCTCAAGAAAGATAATTATGAGAATTGGTGCAAGCAAATCAAGGTTGTTTTCTGTTATCAAGATTTGTGGGATCTTGTGAAGGAAGGAATAACAACTCTTGAAGAAGGTGCGACGGATCAAGAAAAGGCTGCATTCAAAGAATTGAAGAAGAAAGATTATAAAGCTCTCTTTATAATCCATCAATGTGTTGATGCAGATAACTTTGAGAAAGTTAGTGATGCAGAAACAGCGAAGGACGCATGGGAGATTCTGGAAAAATCGTTTGGAGGCGCAGAGAAGGTGAAAGAGGTGAGGTTACAAACTCACAAAAGGGCGTATGAATTGCTTCAGATGGAAGACAATGAGAGCATAACAGATTTCTTCACAAGAGTTACGAGACTTGTGAATCAAATCAAGGTGTGTGGAGAAGTGTTGGCGACGAAAGCAGTTGTCTCAAAGATTTTGAGATCGTTGGCTCCAAAGTTTGATCACGTGGTAGTAACCATAGAAGAATCAAAAGATTTGTCGAAGGTGACGAAGGAAGAGCTTCAAGGGACACTTGAGTCTTATGAACAAAGAATGGCTGAAAGAGCTGCAGGCAAGTCGAAGAATGATGTGGCCTTGCAAGCTCAATCAGCGAAAGATAAGAAAGGTAAAGAAAAGATGGTCGACAAAGGTAGAGGAAGCTACAATAATTCGACAGGCAGAGGAAATCAGCAAGAGGCGAATTGGTCGAACCATAGAAGGATCCAGAACCAAGGCAACCAAAGAGGTGGTGCTGCAGGTAGAGGAAGAGGTGGTGGTCGAAAGCGTGACAAAAGCCACATTCAGTGTTATAATTGTCACCAGTATGGTCACTATTCGACAAAATGTCCTGAAAGAAAGAATCAAGAAGATGATGCAAAGCTGGTGAAGCATGAAGAAGAAGAAGGTATGATGCTGATGGTTACAACCAGAGATAATGAGAGTTTCAAGGACCAGTGGTACTTGGACTCAGGATGCTCATCACACATGACTGGGAGGAAAGATTGATTTGTCAACATGAAGCCCTCGTCGAAGAACACGGTGAAGTTTGCAAATGACAACACTCTAGCAGCTGAAGGTGTTGGTGATGTTCTGATTATGAGGAAAGATGGCAAAAGGTCAATAATTTCCAATGTGTTGTACATTCCAGGCATGAAGAGTAATTTGCTCAGTATAGGGCAGCTTGTCGAAAAGAACTACAAGGTAGTTGTCGAAGACAAGATGATGAGAGTTCTCGACGCAGGTGGTAGGTTGATCTTGAAGGCTCCAATGTCTCAGAATAGGACCTTCAAGATTGAACTCAATGTGATGGAGCACAAGTGTCTAGCAACAGCAGCCAGTAGAGATGAGTGGTTATGGCACTTTCGACTAGGCCATCTCAACTTCAATGACATCAGGGAGCTGAAGAGAAGAAATATGGTGTCAGGATTACCAGAAATCGACATTCCTAGTGAAGTTTGTGAAGAGTGTGTTCAGTCGAAACAACACAAGAATAGCTTCAGCAAGGATGCAGGAAGGAAGTCGAAGGCAATTCTTGAAGTCATATACTCTGATGTATGTGGTCCAATCCAGGTGGATTCGATTGGTGGCAACAGATACTTTGTCACGTTTATAGATGACTTCAGTCGAAAATTATGGACTTATCTCATCAAGAAGAAAAGTGATGTGTTTGAGGTATTTGTCAGATTCAAATCCATGGTCGAAAGACAGAGTGGTCGAAGGTTGAAAACTCTGAGAACTGATGGTGGTGGAGAATATGTGTCGAAAGAGTTCGATGCATTATGTAGAAAAGAAGGGATTGTGCATGAGGTGGTGCCACCCTACACTCCACAGCAGAATGGGATTGCAGAACGCAAGAACAGAACCATCATGAACATGGTAAGAAGTATGTTGAATGGAAAACATCTACCCAAAGAATTATGGGGAGAAGCAGTTTCGACAGCAACATATCTTTTGAACAAGTGTCCGACAAAGAAACTTGAAGGAATCACGCCAGAAGAATGTTGGTCTGGTGACAAGCCTAGCCTTAGTCACTTAAAGGTGTTTGGATCTATAGCACATAGACATGTGCCAGATTAGTTGAGAAGGAAGCTTGATGACAAGTCAAATCAGATGATCTTGATAGGATATCATTCGACAGGTGGATACAAACTGTTTGACCCAGTGAACAAGCAGATTGTGATCAGCAGAGACGTGATCATTGATGAGCTTAAGGAGTGGGACTGGACAGAAAATGTCAACAAAGATTCAGTAAGAATCAGTTGTGAAGAACCAGCTAGAGAAGCTGAGAGAGAAGTTCAACAAGAAAGTGTCGAAGACCAAGCAGGACCAAGTAGACCTCGTCGAACAAGACAAATGCCAGCAAGGTTGCAGGAATGTGTGATTACATCAGATGATGTTGTCGATGAAGAAGGTGAACTGGTACACTATGCTTTCTATGCAGATGTCGAACCCGTCAATGTAGCTGAGGCATTGAAAGATTCGAAGTGGGTGAAAGCAATGAATGAGGAAATAGAATCCATCGAAGTCAACAACACCTGGTCACTTGTCGAATTGCCTGAAGGCAAGAAGGCAATTGATGTGAAGTGGGTTTAAAAAGTAAAGTTGAATCCAAAAGGTGAAGTAGTTCGACACAAAGCAAGACTCGTAGCGAAAGGATTTCTTCAGAAGGAAGGAATTGATTATGACGAAGTCTTTGCACCAGTTGCTAGGATCAAAACAATTAGGTTGGTTGTTGGTCTAGCAAATATGAATAATTGGCACACATGTCAGATGGACGTGAAGTGTGCATTTCTGAATGGCCCCTTAGACGAAGAAGTTTATGTTGCACAACCAGTTGGGTTTGTGAAACAAGGCAAAGAGAGAAAGGTGTACAGGCTGCATAAAGCCCTGTATGGACTTAAGCAAGCTCCAAGAGCTTGGAATAAGAAAATCGACAGCTTCTTAAGGGAGAAGGAATTTGTGAAGTGCACAACTGAGCATGGAGTATATGAAAGAAGAAGCAATGGCGAATTGCTTATACTATGTCTCTATGTCGATGATCTGTTGATAACAGGAAGTTGCAAGAAGGAGATCGAAGATTTCAAACGTAACCTAAGTGAAGAGTTTGAAATGTCAGACTTGGGAAATCTCTCATATTTCCTTGGCATAGAATTCTACAAGAGTAGTAGAGGTTTGATGATGCATCAAAGAAGATATGCAGGCGAAATATTGAAGAGATTTGAGATGCAAGATTGCAACCCAACTTCGACTCCAGCTAAGCCCAGACAGCAACTGTCGAAAAATTTAGATGAAGATGATGTCGACCCAACCTAATACAGAAGACTTATTGGGTCACTTCGATACCTTTGTCACATAAGGCCTGACTTAGCATACAGTGTTGGTATGGTAAGTAGATTTATGCAGAAGCCAAAGGTATCACACCTAGCAGCGGTGAAGAGGATACTAAGGTATCTGAAAGGAACTCTCGACTATGGCATTTTGTTTCCAGCAGCTGATGAAGGGAAAGAATGCAAGTTAGTGGGATACACAGACTCTAGCTGGTGTAGTGATGCAGAGGATAGAAAATCCACAGCTGGATATGTGTTTATATTAGGCGGTGCACCAGTTGCTTGGAGTTCGAGAAAGGAGCCAGTAGTGGCATTGTCATCATGCGAAGCAGAATACATTGCTGCTTCTCTTTGTGCATGTCAAGCAACATGGATAGTGAATCTGGCCGAAGAGATTACAGGGAAGAGTCATGGAGCAATTACCATGAAGATCGACAGCATGTCAGCTATCAATTTGGCGAAGAATCCAATAGCTCACGGTCGAAGCAAGCACATCGAAATGAGGTTCCATTATCTTCGAGAGCAGGTAGCAGAAGGGAAGATGAAGTTGGAACACTGTAGAATTGAGAATCAGATTGCAGATATCATGACGAAGGGAGTGCAGGTCGAAGCCTTCAGAAGACTAAGATCGATGATGAATGTAGACAGCTTAGACACAATGAATTAGGTGGTGTGTTAAATTGTAATTCCTAGTGTCCAAGTGTGTCGAAGTCGAAGCAGAATGAAGCAGTCGAAGTCGAAGTCGAAACATTCATGTGTCGAAGTGTTGTGCTGAACTGTCGAAAGTGTTTCGACAGATTCATTTAGATGGGATTCAGATTTTGCTTTTATTAGATTAGATTTGATTTGATATGATTTAGATTAGATTTGATATTTTGGGCTTTTATAGTTTGGGTTTTTGTCTTAAGATGCAAGCAATCCTAATTCTATAAATAGGGAGTTTCCCTCATTATTTTGTATCAATTACAACACTTTGTAATTTCTCACAGAATTCTGCAGTTGCAGAGTGAGTAATAAGAAGAGAGAAACTCCCACAGTTTGTGGGCAGCAAGAACACTATTCATCTTCTTCTTCCCTATTTTCTTTCTACTTTTCTGTATAATTGCTGCGTGATAGTAGGAATTCCCATAGTTTTTGGTTGATTCCAACACCTCCACCTCATACCTTCAGTACTATTAACCCAACCACCGCTCCACCTCATACTTCAAACCACACAATAGTTCACCTCACCACCACCTACGATCCGCCACCACAAACCACCATCAACCGTCTCCGATTTAAAATCACTAAACCCCTTTCATTCTAACCCTCATCGTCCTTTTTCCGCTCCTACAACAATCCCTCTGTTTTTTCAGTCGGCGAAGTTACCACTATCCCTTCGCGTCTACATCAACCGTTCGCCGCCTTCATCAATCCTCCTTTAGCACCGAATTCGAAACTCCCTCCGCCTTTATCAATCCTCTTGCAACAACAACTTCAACATCTTGGTTTGGCGACAATCTTTTCGTATCAACGCCGACACAACTACGCCTTTGCAACCTTGAATCACCGTCATCTGCCATGCACAACGACCGCAGCAACGACGATACCTCAGCTCTTCTGACTCAATACAAACACCTTGTATTTCCGATGAATCACAGCAACAGAAACAAGCACCAACAACAACAGCTTGCGATTCACAAGATTCAACAACGATACAACTCCTGCACGATTTCGATTTAACAACAACAATTATGTTCTCAACAACGACAGACTCAATTTTGTGGCGATACTTTTGCAGTATCACACTTCAACGAAAACGACTCGATTTCACCACAATTAATTTGCGACAACACTTACATCGGTTCCGCCTTTGGTAAATTTTGATTTCTAGCTTCTTTTGGCATGATTAAAAGTATTCCTTGTTGTTTCTTATTCATGATTCACTGCTATTACACTATTGTTGATTATTCATGATTCGTGATGAATTTGCATAATGAGGTGCGCATGATGCTGCTGTAGTTTCAATATTGGTAGCCATATGTATGTGTATGTTGTTCTGATTTTCAAGCTGGTTCTAAACAGGGTTTTTCTTGTGTATCTCATATCATGTTTTGCCTGTTATTCTTTTAAAATTTTTTTATTAATGATTGAAAACATTATAAGTATTTAGTTGTTGTTTCAATATTGAGGGATTTGTTTCTTTGAATTTGGTAGAGATACTCTGCAGGAAGTCGAACATCCTTTGCCGGAATCGCACCCACCGTGAGCCGCCGTCAACACGAACCACCGTGTGTACCTCCGTCGCTATCGCGCTCTCCGCGAGCTCCTAAAAGGTGAGAGTCTTCCTTTCATAAATTCTTTAGTTTAAACTTTGAAAAGTAAAATGACCAACTTTGTGGAAATTTAGCTTTTCCTTCTCTCCCGAACTTTAAATCCCATTATATTTCTTGAAGGAAATTGGGTTTATAGTTACTTTAAAATTGGATTTCTACAACATCGATACCTTTTATCCACAAAGAATAAACCATTGGCTTAGAGACGGAGGGAAAGACGAAAAAAGGTGAAAGCAGAATAAAAAAAGTTGCAATTGCCTTAAGGTCCGTTGGACGCCACGTCGAAAAGATCGCAGGAATCTCTAATTCCATCAGGTTGGTTTCTGATCACTTTCTTCAATGTTGACTACATATATGCATGTTGTCTATATATATTATGCCTTTGAATCCCATTATATTTCTTGAAGGAAATTGGGTGTAGAGTTAGAGTTAAAATATAAACTCTAATATGGATGTAGAGTTAGAGTTAAAAACAAATAATCTCACTCTTACGAAACTGGTATAACAGTAGAGGCAATTAAATGTTTATTTTGGAACTTGAAAAAATATTGAAGAGTTTGATTCAAATTGCTTGTTCATAAAACTTGATGTTGATAGTATTTGTATCATATTGCATAAGTATATTCTCTCTCACAATGGTTCCATCTGGAAAAATATTTGATAGGTATCCTCCAATTAGAAAGTTCTATCAATATTTCCTTACTCCTTAGTCCTTAAACTTCTTAGCATGGCTTCCTCTCTTCTACTTTCATTTTGTAAGTCATTTCACTTCCTGTTTTTCCTCACAACTCAATAATGCAAAATAGTGTGATTGTTGTAATCAAGTTCTATTTTACATAGCTCGCTTCAACTCTTCAATTTCACTGTTATTTTATATTTGATCGTTTCCTTTTTGATATTTATTAATATTTTTTCACAATCTTATTTATAATTATTCCTTTGGGGGATTATTGCGGAATTGATTCTAGTTACTCAGAGTCTGAATACTTCAAACAAACAATGCGCCAAAGTGCTCCTACTAAACCAAAAGAACACCGGATTCCTAGGATGCCACAATTGTAAGCTTCTCACCAAAGCTAAATTTTCTTTCTTTAGCAAACAACTTAACAATAACACAAATACAACAAGAGTTTCCTATAGGATATTATAGATACTTAAGGTGCTAATACATTTCCTTAATATAACAAATTCTCGAAGCTTAGATTTCTCTATTGCATTGTTTTGCATTGCATATTTGTGGGTTATTCTTTCTTCTCCCATTCCCTTGAATAAATTAAAGATCGGTGGTGATATCTTATATTTTGTGATCCTAGCTAACTTAATAGCTATGGTCTCTGATTCTCATCGCACCAGATTGTCTGAAACAGTCATGAATTTATTTGGTGTTTTGTTTTCAATGTTGATTGTGACAGTTTCAAATTGCCGTGAGTGTTAAATAGTGACAGTTCAAACCGTCGCAAACTTTTTAGAAATCCTTAACAATATCATTAATTATTTAATTTTATACATTTAGCAATCACTTAAACTATTATTAATTAACATTTCTATTTTTATTTTTAGTCATTTTTAAATATTTTTTCTTTAAATTTTTATTTTTATTTTTAGTTAAAACTTTTCTTTAAATTATTATTTTAATTCTTTAAATTAAATATGTGTGTTGTTAAAATTGGAATAGATTGATCGATCTGACCAGTTGGATGGAGAATTAAGTTGTATTGATCTAGAGCTCCATAAAAACTAAGTGTTTAAAAATCGAACAAACCGGTATAAAAATGATTATTTCAATAAGTCTTTTTTCTTAATTTCTAAACTTAAAAACATGATATATAATACTCATGGGAAAAACTTTATGCATAATAAAAAAAATCTTTATTAGTTATTTTTAAATCTTAATCAAATTTATTTAGTCTTTTTATTAAATAAAAAATAATATAAGTTATGTTGAATTAAAATTATAATTAAAAATATATTTTATTCACTAGAAATAGAAATGATAATGAACTATTACAAAATTTTACACAATATAAACACACAATATGCAATAGTTAGGTTTAAAATTTATTTCAATAAATTTTAGGTTTCAAACTTCCAGACATACAACATGCAAATATTTGTCATTAATATAGCTACGTGCATGGTTTGAATGAAAAATTGAATGGAGTAAAATTTGATATTAATTGCGTGACCTAATTTTCAATTAACTAGCTAAAATATGTACTGTACACTTCACAGTTCATACTATAAATACTACGGGATTTAACTTAGTTTAAGTGCACAGTATCGCTTTATTTTAATACATTAATAGTTTTTGCAGATTCTTTTTTCTCAAAAGAATCATGCTCATGAAATCCAAAACCGCAAAATATTTATTTTCATCAACTTTGCTTTTACTTTTCATAATATTTCACTTAGTAGCCAGCACAACCGATGATTATTCAAGGTGGATATCCTCTACCGACCAATCACTAGTTTCTCAAGTTCAAAAAGAAAGTAACGTACTTCTATCGATTGTACTTACTTTCTTTTTGAACTTGAGAAAGTAGTGATTGGTCGGTAGAGGATATCCACCTTGGATAATCATCGGTTGTGCTGGCTACTAAGTGAAATATTATGAAAAGTAAAAGCAAAGTTGATGAAAATAAATATTTTGCGGTTTTGGATTTCATGAGCATGATTCTTTTGAGAAAAAAGAATCTGCAAAAACTATTAATGTATTAAAATAAAGCGATATTGTGCACTTAAACTAAGTTAAATTCCGTAGTATTTATAGTGTGAACTGTGAAGTGTACATTACATATTTTAGCTAGTTAATTGAAAATTAGGTCACGTAATTAATATCGAATTTTATTCCATTCAATTTTTCATTCAAACCATGCACATAGCTATATTAATGACAAATATTTGCATGTTGCATGTCTGGAAGTTTGAAACCTAAAATTTATTGAAATAAATTTCAAACCTAACTATTGCATATTGTGTGTTTATATTGTGTAAAATTTTGTAATACTTCCTTATCATTTCTATTTCTAGTGAATAAAATGTATTTTTAATTCAACATGGTTATATAATTTTTTATTTTATAAAAGACTAAATAAATTTGATTAAGATTTAAAAATAGCTAATAAAAGATTTTTTATTATGCATAAATCTTTTCCCATGAGTATTATCTATCATGCTTAATATTAATATATTAAAATGAGAGTAATAAACATTAATTGTGAAGTGATGTAGTGGTAAGATGTTATTGCTTGCAAGAAAGATGACCTCGGTTCAAATCCGAACAAAATGGATGGAAGGGATTAACGTGAATCTTTTTGAACAATTAAAGAATCACTTTAGAACTTTTTAAAGATAAGGGATTAGAATGAACCCCGAAGTAAATTTAAGGGACCATAAAGAGTATTTTGTCTTTAATATATTAGTTTATCTCTTCTAATTTTTCAAATTTATTTTCTTAAAATAATTGTTTAAAATATATAACAATCATATCATGAAAATGGGGGCAAGATAAAACTTAGTAAATGTACTCAAACAATATATTATATTAAACAATTACGTAAATAGTTTCCCATTGTGAGGCCACTGTATCTGCATCTCACTCTGAAAGGAAGGTAGAACTTAGTATTATATATAATTATGTAATTAATTTTCTTTTGTGGGTTTGGAGTCCCCTTACCCTTATACATACATCTGTCCCTGAATGTGAGTAATGTTTGCTATATAGTCAGATAGAGTAGGGGGAAGCCTTTCATATAATGTAACACCCTAATTTCTTTCGCGTAATTTATAATTAAAATCAAAGTAATTTAAAGTAATCAAACAACAACCTCAACATTAATTAGCTCAAGTCATTGGATATGTAGCACACATTAAATTTTAAAATATATACCTATACAAGTTTTTGGAGTGACTTTTTTATTGTTCCAAATTTACCCTTGAGTTTATTATTATATTAAAATAACTAAATAAGTTTATGTAAAGGGTAAGAGGTTACAACTTGCATTTAAATGGAGAGAAATAACTGTTTCATAACTTCATTGTTGAAATAACCGTTCAATAACTTCATTGTTATATTTATTTTATTGTGTAGTTTTTCTTTAAAAGTATATTTTTCATTTACAAATACCAAGATACAAGGAAGAAAAGAATTACTCAACTACATAAATATTTTTTATTTCATGGTACATTGTGTTTTGCCAAGACATGATTCTATTGAGAGAAAGACAACAGCCGACCATCATTGTGACAGAGTTCCTGGACCTTCTATGAAGAATTTTGTTGAAAACTCTTCTCCTCTTTTGATATTTAAAAAAAAGGTTGTACCTATCATATACTGTGACTGTTTCATTTTCTTTAGACTAAGCGTTTCTACCATTGATATTGTAACAAATTGAGTCAAAGTGAGACAGCAATTTCTCATTTGATAACTATAATTTTTCATTTGTCAATTTTACTTTTGCTGCAAATTTTCACCGATAAGACATAAAATAAATTTATATCAAGCAATATAATATTTCTCTTTTTAACATTTCATGTAATTGATGATTTATCTTAGTGATATCATATATTGAGATATATTATACATCACTTTTAAGACTCTCTCATCCATTTTGGTAACTTCTCCACTTATTTAGCATAGTACCCACTATCATAATTTGTTTTGAGTTTTGTACACTGTTATTCTACACACTCAATTTTGTTTGTATTGCTTATTTCTCTACTTTTTTTAATTTATCAGAAAATATGATTCTTATTTGTAAAAAAAAGGCATTTTAACCATCAAAACTTTGTTAATTCATTTCTTCCTTTTTAATAATATTTTTTTCACATAGAACAAATGAACAAATAAAGATGGAGAAATAATAAAAAAAAGAAAGGGTTTTGATTCAATGTAATTTTTAGCCATTACTAATTAAAACTTTATTTTAATATAGTTTATTTTTCTACCATTTATACTCTTACTTGATAACTTCCACAAAATCTCCTAATATTAACTTGCACATGTTGTGTTTGTTTATTTAACCGTGTCTTTGTTTAGGCATACTACATTCTATGTTAACGTTTATGGATTTTTCCCTATTTCTCTATATATGTTTTGTATTTTTTATTGCATATACTAATTTGTGTTCTATTAATATAAGATCCTATTGAGAGAAGGAGATATAAGAAAGTGAACATTTTCACAGTACATGTTATTCACTATTTCATTAAAAAATTCTCCATTGATAATGTAACCGTTTTAATTTCAATTATGAGATTTTATTATCTATAATCTATAATCTATTTATAACTATTTATAAAGAGAATACATCTTTTTGGAGTGACCTATTTTAATTCTTAAAATATCCCTTTTTATAATAAAAAAAATTAAAATTAAAAATGATAGCTTTGTTATTAACTTCCATAGTTTTCAATTTCATCTTTGTAGTTATAGTATTTTTTAAGTATATTAATTAAAAAAAAATGATAATTATTATTAACTGCTTTATATATTACTAACGGCATATGGTAAACTCCCTTACTAGCACTTTAATCTCAATTTTTTTCAATGTAAACTGTACTTTCTTTTTTCAAAGACACAATTTTTTTTTTCTAATGTAAACTGTACTTTCTTTTTTCAAAGACACAATTTCTTTTTTCAAAGACACAGTGGATATTTAACAAACTTTTTTTTTTCTTAATAGCAGTTTTTGTCAACAAAACTTCCAAACAATTTTTGTCAATTACCTTGAAGAAATCATTTGAGAAAATCGTTTTTTTTTTGTTTTCATTGCCGACAATAAATTTTCATTTGCTGCATGTGATAGAGATCAAAAGTTTACTTTTTTCATGGCATATAATTACTGTTATATTTTAAGAAATGATCATATAATATTAATGTTTTAATTAATATTCATGGTATTCAAATATAATTATACATATTTTTATTTTTTATAGTGGTTTTGGAAAGATTTACACGAATACATAAGGGAGTAAATAGTTATTGCCATTATTTTTTGAGATTAATTGTTATGTACTGTCAGTATAAAAAGTTTTACACCGTCATTGCATCACAATCATCCGTTGGTATTACTTTTTAAGTGGTTAAAGTTAAAGTCAAACCTTCCAAATCAATTAACAGTTGTGATTCTCTGACAGTGTAAAAATTCTTTACAGTGACAGTGCATATCAATTAAATTCTTATTTTTTATTTCAAAACATATTTCATTTTTGTATTATTTTTGAATCAATAATGTCAAAAATATTGATTTTGCATTTACTTTCTCAATTGCAAGTATATTGCTCACCATAAAATCGCTAAAGGCCGAAAACATAAACTGCCAATGGTATTAGATTTTAAGGCACACGTTCATTGCCTTCTACATCACAATATCTCTTATTTATTAAGTTTTTTTTATCGTACTAACATGTGTTTTTTTGTTGTATTTTTTGCATAGAATAAGTTAAATTTTAATATTTATGAATATTTTCATTTTAGAATTGAACAATTAAAAAAAACTTTATTAAAACGCACATATGCACAACTTCAGAGATTAAAACGAACAAATTCACATTTGCAATAACTTCATTACTCAAAGAGCATAAAACTTGCAGATTGTTCAAACTTGAAAGAAGTTTACATATTTTAGTTTTTTTTTCTCTTCTCAAGATGTATGGCTCTCATTTTTATTCATCACATATTCTTCAAAACTTATACAACAACATATAATAGTCATTGTCTTCTTAATGTAATTGTGATCATGCTTTATTTCAATAATCCTTATTTAAACCATTATATATACAATTATTCATTTTTTATGTGTAATAATTGGTCTGATAATTTTTATTGGGTTACTCATATTTACCATAGATTACAAATGTTTTACAATTTAGGTTTAATCAAAATTCCATTTTAATTTAAATTGTTTTATATTATATTTTTATTTTCTATTTTTTTAAATTGTTTTTAATATTATTTATTCAATTGGATAGAGAGAGAGATTATCACAAAGTTTACACAAAAAATATCCATTTATATATTGACCTGTGCGTATAGTAACAAAAGCGGACAAACGGACACGGGAGTGCCCGTTTGGACGCTAGTAATAATAATAAACAAGTCTGAAATCCAATATTTGACTTTTCAAAACATTAACATAGCATAATGGAAATATAAAGAGTTTCTCAACATCGGAGAATTCACATAATAAACTCCACTAAACATGAAATAATAAACAAGCGTTTCATCCCCAGTTTTACATATCAGAGCAGACGCCGATTTAACAAAAGGATAACGAAGAGTACTCTCTTCCACTCACATGCATGCCTCTACTATGGATTATCTACACGATGCCCATGTAAAGGCAGCATTCAAACAGAAGTGGTGAGAAACCACAATCATATAAAGAAATGCATAATCACTCAATCTACAATTCACACTCCACACAATCCACACATCATAATGCAACATGTATGCAAATTCAAAGAGACTCAACTCAAGACTCAATGCATGTGGTACCTGTTGCACCCCAAAATTTTACAAATCGATTCAATTCACTTCTTTAAACCACTTCAACAAATTCAAACTGTTTTCTTTCGGGATTCTCTCATCTCTTTTTCAGAAAAGACATGTTATTTCCGTTCTATCGCAAACAGGTAACACGTAAGACTCTAGACAACGAGCGGCAAACACCTAAACTGTTGGAACATGAACGTTAGCATTGTCTATAAAAAACACTTAGCAACCAGTGGTCCCACGAACTACGGACACTCTGATTTCTCATTCCTGTTGAGAATACGTAGGCAAAAGGGCCTCAATCCTTGGCGAGCAACCTTCCCTTTCACCCGTAGTCTTCCAAACTACGATGACTCTGACTTTTTCATTGCACGAGGGACATAACGATCTCCCCGACTACCCGGTGCTACATATCAGAGCCGACCGACTAAAGAATGAAGACATAATCTTCACAAAAGACCTCCAGCATCTAATCTGCAATGCCTCATAGAGCATTCAAAACAGCAGAAGGGTGAGAAACACAATTATAATATAGTTGCATACAATTATGTAATAACATGAAATACGCACGCAAAAACATTATCACCACAACCTATACCATAATTCAAATACAAAACAAACACAATTCATAATTCATGCATCCATCGCTAAGGCATATTAATCATGCTCAATACATTTATCACCAATATATATATCAACTCATCAATCCCATTCACAATTTCCCACACATAATCAATCCATTCATGACTTATGCAAATGCACAGAGACCGACATAACGACTCTATGCATGCGGTACCATTCCATCCATCATTCTCATCATTAATTCACTCAGGAATTATTGGAATCATCGCTTGTTACTTAATGTAACTCCCCGTCGGGCAAACGATGTTCCCCGTCGCTTTAGGTCCTCTTGGTATAAGGCTCACGATGTTTATGGATCGCTTTAGGTCCTCTTTGTATAAGGCTCATGATCCGATCACTTTAGGTCCTCCTTGTATAAGGCTCACGATCGTCTATAACGTCGCTTTAGGTCCTCTTTGTATAAGGCTCACGACCGTTACAACAGATTCCCTCTGGAATCGTTTCGTCGCTCACACCCCACAAGGGCACACAACATCACAAGATGCATATCATGATGCTTGGCATACAATGACTCATGACAATCAAATGCATATACATATATAACCATGTGAACCATCTCAACATCAATAATCATGCATTGAAATCAAACCCAAAACAGTGCATTTATTTGCCAGAAGGCCACAAACCATCATCACAACATATCATCACATGCATTCACATCATATAATAGCACACAAGCTATACAAGATATATCAAAAGCATATCACACGATAACACATCAATCGCACACAATTACGACGGTAAAAGTCGACAAAACGACACGTTTCCAAATTCCTGACACAATTAAATCGGCCACTAATCCCAAAACCATTTTTATAAGAAAGAACATCTCATTAGCTTTCCAACGCATCCGACTGTGCCTCAATCCGAGTTACGAATCAAAAGTTAAGAAGGAAACAAAATGGAAAATCTGTCACGTTCGCTTTCCTATTCGCAATGCGAACCCCCAGCGAACCATGGCAGAGAAAAAACAGCAGAAAGTTCGCAATGCGAACCCCCAGCGAACCTTCACTTTTCCCTTCGCTTTCCTATTCACAATGCGAACCCCTAGCGAACCATGGCAGAGAAAAAACAGCAGAAAGTTCGCAATGCGAACCCCCAGCGAACCTTCGCTTTCCCCTTCGCTTTGGTTCGCAAAGCGAACCTGCGAACCCAGAAATTCTCAGCAGCGCTGTTGTTCACCCCAAAATCAACATTTCCCCACCAAAACGCTTCCAAACCAGAACATATTCCAATCATAACAACAAGTATTCTACAGTATTTATATCGCATTTCAACCGCGAAAACATCGATTTCTATCGTTTTTCTCATTTCAACCTAGAATTGAAAAGGTAGGAAAAACCAGCAAACATTCCAACACACACCTACACAATCATACACAAGCATAGCATAACCGAGTTTCGCACCCTTACCCGATTAATCGTGCTTCGAAGTGTCGGTTGAATCGGTTTCTTATACTCCAAGTTTTCCTCTTTTTCTTCTTCTCCCTCTCTATTTCTCTTAACTTCTTTTTTTTTCTCTTTCTAACCTCTATATTTCTATTTTAAGAAAAACAATAATATCTAACCAAGCAAAATGACCAAAATACCCCTACACTCAATTTTCTCGCAAACGCTCTCAAAACGCGATAAAACATAATAACGATAACCATAACATATTTACCAAATAAAACCAAGAATAAAATAATATAAAAGCAAACAAATAATTAAATCGACTCGATTAAATAAATCTAACAAAAATCGAGGCGTTACACCGATCCCCACCATAGGATCCTAGCACACCAAAAATCGTTACCATTACCATAGGTAACGCTTCACCGGTTCCCACCTGGAACCAGCTACTCGCATCCAATCTCCACCATAGGATTGAGGCTCACCAAAACAGACTACCGTCCAAACACCATGATGCATGATTCATACCAGACACGCAACAACAACAACATGTACAATGATATTCACCCTAATCAATGTACTACGCCATTAGTGGCCACCAAACACCATAAACAAAACTACAATCATTCATCAATAGCATTATAGTACATAACACGCAACAACATCACATTCATAATTATTCCACACCACAACATACAAGCCACATATCACCCAACACCATCATACAATATTTAAATTAATTTCAGACACTGAAACTATTTTTAAATTAAAGTTCATCGTGTTAGCTTCCTAACGCTTCGAACTGCATCTCAAATAGACACCCAGAACTCAAGTTATGAATTTTAAAGTTTATGATTTTCTTTTCAATATAACACGGTTACACAAAAACCCAGTAACCAATTATACCCTTTTTAAAAGCCAAGTTTACACCTTGTTGACATATCACACACTGTCAAACAAATTTAGTCAAATCCTTGTACATACCTTCCCAAAACACATTCTCCTGTAGCCTGCCAAATGTTTTGTTGATCCCACTATGGCCTCCCAACAGTGAATAATGAAATTCTTCTAACAAGACCTTCTTAAGGGGAGAAGTACTAGGGACAGACAACTTTCCGTTGAAAAACACCATTCCCTACACTAAATGGAATTCCTCATGCGCCATCGGGTTTGTTTTGATATCCTCCACCATTCGTTGAAATTCCTCATCATGTTCCAGTTGTCCTTTAAATTTTTTGATGAACTCCATATAAGGGATAGTGAGAGCCAGACAGTGTTTACACGACAAATCATCAGCCACTCGATTTTGCGCACCAGTTTTGTATACAGTTTCATAAGAATAACCTAACAGTTTGACCAAGTAAAATTATTGTTCAGGTGTTTGAATGAATTGTGTCATGAGCTCCCTAAGGCTTCTTTGATCAGTGTATATGGTGAAGGTTCCCCCAAGCAAGTATGTCCTCCACTTCTGACTGCTGAGGTGATAGCACATAACTCTCGAACATACGTCGAAGCTGCTAGCATACCTGTACATAATTATTTTCTATAGTAGAAAATGGGATGAGTGTTTTGAATGAGAACTGCAACCATACCTAAACCTGAATCATCAGTCTCCAGGAAAAGCCATTGGTTGAAGTTTGGAAGAGCAAGAACCGGAACTTTAGACATGGATTTCTTTAATAATGCAAAGGCCTCATTTGCTTCCACACTCCATTCAAATGAATACTTCTTGAGGAGAGCTGTGTGAGGTTCCGCAAGAGCTGCATAACCTTGGACAAATTTTCGATAAAATACTATCAATCCTAGGAATACTCGAAGTTGCTTAATGTTAATGGGCACAAGCCAATGCACCATGACGCTGATCTTTGCAGGGTCAGGACCCACACCAGCAATGGAGACAATATGACCTAAATTCTCGATCGAAGTTTGTGCAATAGCATATTTGGATTTCTTCAAACACAGTTTGTTATCAAGCAGTCGTTGAAACACCACTTCTAGATTTTGTAAATGCTTATCCCATGAAGAACTGTAAACCAAGATGTCGTCGAAGAATACAATGACAAAACAGTGCAAATATGGTTCGAATATTAGATTCATGGTGTCCTGGAATGTGGAGGGGGCATTGTAACTACCATAAGGAATTACTAGAAATTCGTAATGGCCCTGATTCGTATGAAATGTAGTCTTATGAACCTCAGTCGGAGCCACGTGAATCTGGTGATACCCGGAACAAAGATCCAGTTTAGAGAACCATTTTGTGCCATGCAACTCATGCAAAAGTTCATCAATGGCAGGTATAGGATAACAGACTTTGATAGTTATGGCGTTTAAACTTAAAGCCCTGTAATCTATGCGAAACCTCCACCTATCGTCCTTCTTTCGCACTAGCAAGACTAGCAAAGAAAAAGTGCTTCTACTGGGTCGAATTAAGCCTTGGCTAAGCATGTATTTTATTTGTGATTCGATTTCTTGTTTCTAAAAGTGAGAATAGCGGTAAGGTCGCACGTTAAATGGATCTGCATTGTTAGTAAGGTTGATTACGTGGTCACAGATCGTTGAGGAGGTAATGAGGTGGGATTCTGAAACAACTTGGAGAATTTGGTCAGAAGTTGTTGGAGGCGCTCATCAGCTTGTGGTGTTGGTTCGGAGAAATGGCTGTTGTGGAGGATTTGGAAGCGAACGCATGTGTCAATTGCGTGTGTATCAACTAGTCGTTGGAGCTGATGAAAATTTGCTTCCCGTGGACTTGGCTTAGGTATACCAGTGAGATGGATCTGTGTACCCTCTATGTTAGAACTCATAGTGAGTTTATCATAGTCAGTAACAATGGGGCCTTAGGTTTCAAGACACTGTAACCCCAAGACCAGTTATGCACCACTGAGAGGTAAGACAAAGAGGTCCACTTTGAATTCCTGCTGGCTCAAAAATAATGACACATTAGGGAAAATAGTGGTACCATGAAGTTCCTCCGCATTTCCCACGAGGATCTTGAATGAGTGAGCCGGTTCAGTAGTGAGGCCCAAATGTTTGGCCACCCTGTCCTGAAGGAAATTGTGGGTGCTCCTGAAGGAAATTAAGAACAAATTTACTGAAGCTCTCCAGCAACAATTGCAGGATTAAATCAGTCGCAAACTCCTTTTTGAGAGAAAAACTCAATCTTTCAAGGTTCTCCACATACCCAGTCATCTTGAGTACATGGGGACCTAATGGGGCTCCCTCAGCTAGCTTGCCTTGAAAAAGGGTTTTTGAAACTTTAAATCTCTCATGCCTTGTCTGCTCTTGATAGAGCATCTTTAAGTGTTCGATCATATCGAACGCTACCATGTTTTCATATTTCTTTTGCTATTCAAAATTTGTAGTTGCCAACATGAGGCAAGTAGTTTCATTGACATCATCAACATTCTTCTTATAAGCATTTCTTTCTGCCTTAGGAGAAGAATTAGGAGGATCCTCTTCAGGAACAGATGTCTCTAAGGCATACAACTTTTTTATCATGTTTGAGAACAATCCTCAGGTTTCGGTGCCAATCCAGAAAATTTATCCCAGACAATTTTTCCTTATCAAGGATTGATCACAAAATGTTGTTACAAGTGTTTGTTGTCATGTTAATCTACATGGAAAAATATGAAATTATTAGTATCGATAAAAACAACATATTCAATTAGGCCTTTAATTAAATATGCTCCCATATTTTACTCAAACCAAATGACCCTCACCATTTGATTTAGAAAATCCTGTTGGAAGATTTTCTAGTGGATCTTGATCCATATTTCACTTTGTTTTAAGTCAGCATTAGGCTGATTACACAAAACTCAGTTATTTAGGTTGGAACTCCTTCCAATTCTATCTAATACAATTCTCGAATATTTTCAGCAGGGTGAATAACTCCATATTCTAATCCATCATATGGATCATTCACAACTCTTGCTTCTAAACGTATATAATTTTATTATAATTTTTTTAGTTAAGTTTGACCCATTGTTTTAGAAATTGGATATTATATTTATCCCATCGCACCTTACCAATATAAAACATATACCTCGCGTTAGGCGAAACCTACATTATTCGATACTAGTCTTGATGAGTTCTATAACCTGGAAAGCATAAACTTAATATTCAATTTTGAGGGAATTTTCAATTAGTTTGATCTCACCGACTTATTTATCATATAAGTCGCCTCTCACATGCATCAACATACATACACGTGCATCAAAATACATATAAAATGAAACTGTTATGGCCCCTAGCGCAATTGTTCTCCCAAGCCAATGAGAGAACCTAAGCTAAACCTAATAACGATCTACACTTTTTCAAGCAAAATCTCCAAGGTTGTCCTCCTTTGATCTTGTATTATTTTGTTTCTTCATAACTCTACATTACATCAAAGAATACTCGTTTTACATACGAGGGAGTTATATGAGAAAAAAGTTACTTCAAGAGATTAAAAGAGAGGCATGACACACATGTGGTATTTTAAAATCCCAAAACAAAATAAAGGAAAGCTAAGGCCATAACTAATCACCACAAGAGAACAATAATAAACACATATTATTATTAATTTAAATTCTGTTAATTAAATAAATCAAATTAAATTTCGGCAAATGATCACACTACGCAGATAGTCGGGGGTTCCGCTGCCCGGATAGCGGACGGGGTTTCCGCTGACCGTTTAGCGGACGGGGGCCATGGGGGCAGCGCCCCGACGCAAAATTTTAATGAACAGTTCATTTGAAATCGGTGTCGTTTTTCACATCAACACTTGATACTTTCCAAAAACATTAAAGCAAAACTTGTGTCATCGCAACCCTAATCGCATACCTCTTTGACAACACAACTCTTGTGCCGTCATAAACCTTAATGCAACAATTTCATACCATCAAAACACCATGATTGAAAATTCAGTATGATTGATCGACATGTCATTGCTTCACCATACTAATGTTCGATTCCAAAGCAAATGAACACGGATCGCTCAAAGGAATAACAATCATTACGTGATTGAATGGACGAAATAGAAACAATATTTCCAATATACCATCTTTGCATCAGAGTTACTTATATCACATACAAAAATTTGATCAATCGTATTTGTGTAACTTAAGGGCGGTCGATATATCAGTGCTTCACCATACTAACGTCGGATTCCGAAGCATAGTCAATATCGATCATCCAAATCGTACACAACCTCTTGGCAAAATTTAATTACTTGATTATAATTAATTTGAAATTCTAGCACGCAGATACCATATGTCGAGACAGATGTCACAACACTGGGATCAAAACAACTTGATCACACATACAAAAAATGTAGAAACTTAAATGACAGAAAAGTAAAATAACACCAGTAGTTGTTAACTCGGTTCAGTGCAACTCACCTACATCTGGGGGCTACCAAGCCAGGAAGGAAATTCACTATGATAGTATTAGTTCAAAGCTAAACTCCCCTGTTTACAACTTCTCGCCTAATCCCTACCTTGTGCAACTTCTACCTAGACACCCTCTAGGTATGAGATCCCCCTCTCACTTCCTAATCAGTCACAATCCCAGTGACAATACAACAACTACCAAAAATAGAAGTACCAACCCTTCCAAGTACAATACTTCATTTTTCTTAAAAGCATCAACCAAGAATAATACACTCTTGCTTAAAAGTGGGAAATTAACAATGAATAATCAGTATGCCTCAATGCATCAAAAGATACATGAGTGACATACAAATAACACGCACTAAACCCTAAAGACCTACCAAAACACGACTAATCCTTATTCTCCAAAGTCCACGCTTTCTTTAGGTTTAGAGACTCCTTTAAATAAGCATCACAGCTGCATAGGCTTGGGCTCACTAAACGCTAGGAATCAAGCTTTCAATCATTAGATACTTTTCTGCACGAAAATAGGAACAAAATACAAAGTTTTCTGAAAAGGCTCAAGGATCCTTTTTTATGAAAACTAACATAATATGTCAAAATAGAAGTTCCCACAATATCCCTCATTGGATAACACAAATGTGTGAATCAAGACACACTAAAAAAACACACTAAAAATACCAAAACAGTTATGCCCTAACTTTCTGGTATAACATGTCCTGACATATGTCACAACATCATACTGAACATGATGTCTGACTGTCATGGCAGAACATCTGGTTCAACATCTTGCTACCAGCATGTTGTTTTACTAAAATGTTGCCAATCTAAAAATCACAGAACTTACAATCTCCCCATTTGGAAAATTTTAGCTAAAACAGTCTCAACACACATCAGAGGCATACACAATGAAATTAAAAAAAGAAACACAAATAGCAATAACCACAAACCCAAACACAATGTTGTCAAAACAATAGAGCACACCTGACATCACAATGTCAAGACATCTAGTTTGACATCATAGATCCAACAGAGCAACAAAAGTTACATGAGAACATGTAAGATTTGTACAAACTGCAACTTTCCAGCTACAGACCAGGCAGGTACAAAGCTCCCCCTTGTAGCGCGATTTTTGTGGTCTTGAAGCACTATCGCTCGGGTACTACAGTTCGATTCATTTTTTATCCTGTTAAGCTGATTAAGGAAGGGAAATAGATGTCTCCAATTAACCCTGCTCGCAAACTGAGGTTAAACAGTCAAAACTGTTGGTTTACAGATGCTATTAAGACGTGGGCCACTCTTCGATTATTTTGTTAAGAACACAGTGTCTGGACTATTTGTGAGGTTTTTGGTATTGTGTTTAAATTTGATGCTTTTGGGTTGATTTGATGGAGATACTGGATTTTGGGTTTTTGATTAGTGTGTTCGCTAAGATTTTTTCAATCTTATGCCTACGTATTCCTGTTTAACGAAACAGGGAAATCAGAGCGATCGTAGTTCCTCCTATTCTATGGGAGGAAAAAGGTTGTTATGGTGTCTTGCTCAAAGCCCAAGACATGAAGCTAAAGGTGGTTTGTATCTTGTTCAAAGCCCTAGATGTGAAGCTAAAGGGTTTTGGATGAGAGAGAATTTGTCATCTCTAAAGAGGAGTTGTTGATGTTTGTATGCTGTGAGCAAGACACAGATTTGATGCTAAAAGGTTGATTGACCCAACCGAGGTTTCCTTATACAAAGCCAAAGAGGAGGCGATTGACCCAACAAGAGGGTGCTTTTTATTTGTTGTCTCGTACGAAGCCCGAGATAGAGGCTAAAAGGGTTGACTCAACAAGAGAGTACTAAAAAGTGACTGACTCAACAAGAGGGTGCTTTTATGTGTCTTGTACGAAACCCAAGACGGAGGCTAAAAAGGTTTGACTCAACAAGAGAATCTTTTATCTGTCTTATATGAAGCCTAAGACGGAGGCTAAAAAAGGTTTGACTCAACAAGAAAGTCATTTATACTCAACAAGAGAGTGATTTAGTGTCTCGTACGAAGCTCGAGATGGAGGATAAAAGGGAAGTGACCCAACAAGAGAGTCTTTTATACTCAACAAGAGAGTGTTTTGCTATCTCGTACGAAGCCCGAGATAGAGGCTAAAAGGAGATTGACTCAACAAGAGAGTCTTTTACAGGTGATTGACTGAACAAGAGAGTCTGAAGGTTGATTGACTCAACAAGATAGTCTTTTATACTCAACAAGAGAGTGATTTTTATCTGCCTTATACAAAGCCTAAGACGGAGGCTAAAAAAAGGGTTTGACTCAACAAGAGAGTCTTTTATACTCAACAAGAGAGTGATTTTATCTGTCTCGTATAAAGCCCGAGATGGGGACTAAAAGGAGATTGACTCAACAAGAGAGTCTTTTATACTCAACAAGAGAGTCTGAAAAGGTTAGCTCCGTTGGGGAGAATCATTGTACAAAGCCCAAGAGGAGGCTATCTTACCGCCGTGGATTCTGGAAATCCTGAAGCGAGTCCAAGTATGGGGAAATCTCATGAGAGAGACCGGGTTTCTGTCTATGTTTGAAGGGAACTTGAGAATGTCTTTGAGACTCAAGGGTCTTAGACAGTCCAAGTCTAAAGTTTTATCTTTTGTACTATGCCCAAAAGGAGGCACGGGTATTAAGGGATGGGTATCAATCCTACAAAGGTCGGAGTTTTAACGCTGGAAAGACTGCTCTAGCAAAGGATGACTAAGTGCTGTCTTATACCTTTAAGAGGTCATCAGGGTCCTTGTATTAAGCCCAAGAGAAGGCATGAGAACTTCTAAGAAGCCGAAAAGTCCTTGTACAACGCCTAAGAGGAGGCGGGGATGCTTTTAGGGAGCCTGTGGGTCCCCAAACCAAGAGAAGTTCAAGACATGCTATTCACAGAGAATAGATCAAGCCAGGAAAGTTCGAGAATTTTGGGAGAAACTCAAGAGATGCTATTCACGGAGAATAGATCAGCTCTGGGGAATAGAGTTTCTTTGACAATTTCTAAGAGTGACAGTCTGAGAAAGGGTTCAACGAGAATGCTGCCTTTCTCTTTGTTCCATATTATTTAACCCCAAGAGGAGGGAAGACTGTGTCTGGTAATCCTATGAGGGATCTAGTTTTGCTTGTATTTAAGAGTGACACACAAGGCTTTACCTAGTTCTAGACGTAGTTGCCGGGGAAAACTCTAAATAACTATACTAGTATTACACAGTGGATATGTGACAAGTATATAAAAGGATGTGAAAGAAGACTTACAGTGAAGCAGCCCCACAATATAGTTATATACATATGAAAGCGGTAAATGAAAGCGGATAAACACTTACCCGTTGTAAAGCTTCCATGCTGTTTTCTTAGTTATTCAACAAAGAAAGTTTTGATAACAACAGATATTTGAATTCAAAATCAAAGGAGAAAGTGCTTTGAAAAGATTGTTGGGGCTTACAGCTCAAGGAGAGGCCCAAGATTTTAACGATGATCGCACCGCTGTTTTGAAAACTGTACAGAGGGACTTATACAATATGTGAGGCCCACAAAGTTTTTATGTACAAGGGATTGGGTCTTACACTCTATAGAGACCCAAGTGTTTTTGTACCAGTGATGGGGCTTACAGCTCAAGGAGAGGCCCAGGGTTATTTGTTTGAAAATGGCGATCGCGCCGAGATTTTTGAAAACGCAGTGGGTCTTATACAATGGCTTAGGCCCAAAAAATGTTTGGTTTTTAAAGGGGTTGGGTCTTACACTCTATTAGAGGCCCAAAAGTGTTTTAAAGAAAGGAAATGAGACTTATAACACGAGGGTAGGCCCAAAAGTTTTTCGTTTTGAAATGGCGATCGCGCCGAGATTTTTGAAAATGCAGTGGGTCTTATACAATGACTGAGGCCCAAAAATGTTTTGTTTTCAAAAGGGGGATGGGACTTACACTCTATTAGAGGCTCAAAAGTGTTTTAAAAAGATTTGTGAGGGTGAAAATCAAAGAAACCCTAATTTTGTTTTCCTTAAAAAGTAAATATTTAAAGAAAATCAATAAAAATGATAAAAATACCAAATAAGTTTGAATAAACCACT
Organism: Lathyrus tuberosus; assembly: GCA_022829125.1. Lineage (NCBI taxonomy): Eukaryota > Viridiplantae > Streptophyta > Magnoliopsida > Fabales > Fabaceae > Lathyrus > Lathyrus tuberosus. Next base: position 16,366,446 of record JALAZF010000012.1, on the reverse strand, counting down.
TGTGATTTTTGTTTAAGGTTTGAAAAATGAGGTTTTAATCACAAGATGATTTAGAACTCATTTGGTTTTGATTTTCAAAATGAATATTCACTTTTAAATGTTTAAAAACAAATAAAAAATGAACTTATTCACAAAAATACTAATTATATTAAATAAATAATATAAATTTGATTTTTTGTGGAATAAAATATTTCAACATTTTTGTGATTTTTTGCAAAAATAACCAATCAAAAATAAGTAAAATTGAGGGAGTTATTAATTTTTCAAATCATTAAAAATAATATGAAAAATAATAAAAAGTGGAAAAAACCATTAAAAAGGGGTCTAGGGCGAGGGAGATTCGAACCCCAGACCTCTTGTGTAAAGCATGCGCTCCTTACCACTGGGGTGGTGATACATCCGTGTATCAAACCCCAACCATAAATATACAAGGCTTGCCTTGTTCTTCGCCCGGCCAAGGCAAGGCAAGGCAAGGTTTTTGGTCAGAAACGTGAAGGTCATAACTTCCTCATTTCTCCATGGATGGAGACAAAATTTATATGCATCTGGCCTAGAATTTCACAAGGAATCCAATGGTGGTGGTGGTTTTTTCAGAAAATCAATCCTCCTCAAAACCCGATAGTGGTTTTGAAATAGGCCATAATGTGCATTTTCTGTGCTACCTCTTGGTATAGCCATGAATTACATGATGAATTGGTTCAAACACAACACATATAACATGTATAAGAGATGCATGATCAGTGGACCTCAAAGCAAGGCATATTTTAAAGAGTTCAAGTTGTGATGCTTACCTCCCTAGGAGCTTTTTGGGCTATCTGCCAAGTGCTTTGTTCCATAAATGTTTTAATGCTTTGATCACTCTCAAATGATCCCTTAGAAGCTTTTAGGATGACTGGAATCAGCTGGAAACCTCAAGAATGGAAATTGGCCCTTTCTTGCAAAAGGGGCAAAAGTGGCCAAAATAGCAACTCTCTCAAATGATGTTTCAGATGTGTGGAACCATTTGGGACAGTTCAAGGATGATATTTGGAGTATGTTTGAGGCTTTATCTGGTTTTGAAAGTGACTGAATCAAGACATGGCTAGAAAAATGCAAAAAGGCCCTATTTTAAGGTTTTGAGAGGGGACTTTGTGATTTTGGTGTAACAGGTCACTTGTGAGTGTTTGGATCACTTCTATATGATGTTTATGAGGTGTGTGTGTGATTGGTTTGGGTGTAATTGCTCTCAAACTCAAAACCCGATAGTGACTTGCTTTGGAAGGCAAATTTGGAAGTGAGAAGGTGATTTTGAGGAAAGCATCTGTTTGATGGCTTTGGTGTACTCATACTGAGCACAAATGAGCTCTATTTATAGTAGAGCAAGTTTATTTTGCAAGCAATAGTGAATGGCAACTACTGCAGAGGTTTGGCCAATGGTTACATTTTGGAATCTCAAGTCTCCTCTAGCCATTGACTAGAGGTTAGAGCACAGGCTACTGGTTCCCTAGTTCTTGGATATGTCTTGACTGAATTCAGTTGGAAAGGGCTCAGTCTATGCCACCTTGGTGCATCCATTAAATGCTCCAAACCAAAATTGGAGTCTTGTCCCCTCTTTAGGGATTTCTAGGTTTGGCATGCTATTTTTAGTTCCAAGGACTTGGGAGGCTTATGGATCAGTGTTTGTCCCTCCTTGGTCCCTCACTGAGGTGTTCAGATGGATAGACATGTTTTTCATTTGCACAAATTTGGCAAATCGAGCAAAATGCACAAATCTGCCTTGCCATGACAGTTTGCAGCAAGGCATATTGGCAAGGTCATATCTCATGGTTCAAGTTGAATTCCATGGAGTTCTTGGCCATTTTGGAAAGCTCTCATATGATACAACATAAGTGTGATCATAGTTTGTTTTGATACCTTTTGGATCCAAGTGAAAAATGCCCCTACATTTGGAAAAAAGTGAAGGCAGATTCTGACTTAGTGAAAATTTCACCAAGTGTTGGAAAAAAGGGACATTTTCACTTTTTGTGATTTTGGCCATTCCATAACTTGAAATCCATGAGGAATTGAAATGAGGTGTAGTTGACACTTTTAAATTATGCCATGAGAGCTACAAATCCATATTTGGATCAGCCCAAATGGTTGCTTGGATCTCAAGTTATGATCTTTGGAAGTTGGTACCCTAGCCACCTTGTTCTATAACTTAGAAAAATTCTAAGTTTTTTATGGTTACCTCTTTTACAAGTTATCCCACTTTTCTTATTTTTCTTGATGAATGATGATTCCAATCACACATTAACATCATTTTAGGGTCAAAGAACCATAATTGTGAAATATCTCAAAAAGTCAAAGTTGACTTTTGTGCACAGTTGACTTTTTGTCAGATGAATTCCAAACTGCGCGGTCCTCTATGAAATCAAGTCCTTGACCTAAATCAAACTTGATGGATTGATTTCATAGGTGTTATAGGGTGTATTGAATCATGTCCTAGGGTTTGGGAGCATGTCCTGGTCAAAAGTCAAAGGCACAATTGACTTTTCCCGCGAAATCCTAATTGTGGTTCTGATGAACTTGAAACTTGTTGATCAAGCTTCTTGGACCAATCCATTGTTGCAAATGGATCAATGTAGTGGGTTAGAGACCCTAAAATCATGTCTTGAGGTCTTGGCTTATGTTTTGTCCCAAAAGTCAACTTAGGGGTGAATTAGGTCAAGAAACCCTAATTCCTGATTTTTTTATGAATGCATCCCCTGAGGCAAAATTGACTTGATGATTGGGTTCATGAGGTCCCATGGAGTATCATAGGTCATGTTTTGAAGCATTGGCTCATGCCTAGATGAAAATTCCCATATGGAGGCCCTGGTCGATCAAAACCCTAATTTGGTGACACTAGTGATCTTGAGGCTTGATCCACTTAGAATGCTGCAACCTTGTGCTTGATTCTTGTTGTGGGAGTCCTCTTGATCCATTGTGGATGTTTGAGAGGTTAGACAAGTTGAAGAGCATGTCAATTCTTGATTAATCCTTTGTCTAAGAACTCTGAGAGGGCTTGAAACCCTAATTATTGTTTGCAGTGAATGCTCACCCATCTTTGGGGAGACTGATGAGGCATAATGATTCATCCATATTGTGGTGATGATTTACACAATGATGGGAAATCTTAGTGGTCAAAATTTGGGGTATGACAGATGCCCCTATTTAATCTTCTTGGACCCGAAGGTGTGAATGGCGAAGGTATTCGGGCATTCGGGGTGCAAGAGGATTAAATATCGGAATACCCGAAATTTTGATGGTGGTTAAGAATGGTAGTTCACACATCCTTCTTCTTTTGCTAAGCAATGATGCTTAGAAAAGGTAAAAACTTCCCCTCGATCCTGGTCTTTGTACCAAGGAACTGGTCTTAGTTTCTGAAATAAACTTCCCCTCGATCCTGGTTTCGTGCTAAGGAACTGGTCTAAGTTTCTAATGTAAACTTCCCATCGATCCTGGTTTCCTACCAAGGAACTGGTCTAAGCTTCTAATATAAACGTCCCCTTGATCCTTGTTTCCTACCAAAGAACCGGTCTAAGTTTCTGATGTAAACTTCCCTTCGATCCTGGTTTCCTACCAAGGAACTGGTCTAAGCTTCTAATATAAACTTTCCCTCGATCCTGGTTTCCTACCAAGGAACTGGTCTAAGTTTCTGAAATAAACTTCCCCTCGATCTTGGTTTCCTACCAAGGAACTGGTCTAAGTTTCTGAAATAAACTTCCCCTCGGTCCTGGTTTCCTACCAAGGAACTGGTCTCAGTTTCTGAAATAAACCTCCCCTCGATCCTGGTTTCCTACCAAGGAACTGGTCTAAGCTTCTGATATAAACCTCCCCTCGATCCTGGTTTCCTACCAAGGAATTGGTTTAAGTTTCTTTTGTCAATAAACTTTCTTGACAAGGGACGCTATGTGTAGCAATTTTCCTCAAACTTCTCGCCGAATTTTCCCGGGGAGATGCCATTTGATAGAAAAATCTTTTGATGCCAGAGTTGCTGGGGAAACCAGTCGTCTGAGTTGTAGAGGTGTACAAACTTCTCTGTCGGAGACGCCATTTGTCAACTCTATCGGGGCAAACAAGTCTCTTGAGATACTGTTTCCGGCTTGGGGATATTACATCGTACTTTTCTTCGAGATCTTTTCAGAGAAATGCCATACAATATATCCCAATTGTGAGGTGCTGATGACCTTTTTGTCAACGGATTTTTCAGAGAAAAACTGCTGTATTGCCGAATGTCTGATTAAGAGGCTTTCTCTGGGGATTTTCCTCAATCCGGGAAAGCGAAAATATCATCTTCAATGGTGAAGAGTGACGTTTGTCGAGGGTTCTTTGGTTTTTCAGAGGTTCAAGTTATCAAAGTGGTCAAGGGCCAACTCTAATCCAGAAATAAATTGGAGGAGAGAGATAGTTTAGACGTAACATTTCCTGATGAGGAAAGAACTGACAACTCGATTGAGAGGACTGTTATCACTTGGGGATAAGACCGACTAGAGTGATAGTGATGCAATATGAATGTGAATAAAAATCAATAATGCATGATGTATGTATGTTTATGCTGACAAAATTGACGCGACATACAAACTAATAGATGAACACGATTGGATATTTGGCCACTGCAGGGACGAAGAAATATCGTTCGGTCCAAGATAGCAATTCTGCCTTGCTTAGGAGAGATAGTCCTTGTGGGGAACAACCATTGGTCGGACTTAGGAGGTAAGAACTCTGTCGGGGATGTCAGATGGAGTATTCGCATCTGACATAGCTGATCCTTCATTCAGGCGTACTGGCTTAGAAGGAGTACTTTGATTCTTCATTTTGAAGCTCAAACACCTTTGGAGAAGCAATCGATGTTCTTTCGATGTTCAACAGTCAAAAGAATTGCCATCTTTATTTAAAAAGCAGAAAAAGTTTGACAAGTAAATTCATTTTTGTTTTATTTCAAGAATCGTTAATCATGTTAAAATGTCATTCTGTAAAGCTAAAACAAATAGGAATTACAAACAAAAGCACTAGGGCTCAAATTTTATTGATAGGATGGAAATCAGCCAAACGCGTGATTCCATGGAGCATTTACAAAGTTTAGCAAAATGGTAATTTATGGGAAAAGGGCTACATTGAAGCATAACGACCACTATCCTTCTACCAACTTTGAATTCTGGACATCCTGAGCTTCTGTCGAAGATGACCTTGACTGGAGTTTTTTAAGGAACGGCATGACTGCTACTGGAGGATTTGCCCCTGTTTGACGTAGTTACTTGCCAGTATCCCTAATTTTTGTCTGGATTGTACTTTGGGATTTCCAATCCACCGGGATGATTTTTGATCACGTCTCTAATTTTTGCCTGGACCGCCCTTTCGGGTTTTCAATCCACCGAGACGTTTTTTTTAGTTTAGGTGAAGTATTTCTTGACTACATCAACATTTGTGGGGTAGGCAAATTCTTCTCCATCCATGGTTGCAAGTCTCAAGGCGCCGCCTGAGAAATCTTTCTTGACCACATAGGGGCCGTCATAATTCAGAGTCCACTTACCCCGAGAATTAGCGAGGAATGATTGTATCTTTTTTAGCACAAGATCTCCTTTCTTGAAGATGCGAGGTCGGACCTTTTTGTCGAACACCCTCTTTATTCTTTGCTGATACAACTGACCGTGGCATAAAGTCGTTATTCTCTTTTCTTCTATCAGATTCAGTTCGTCGTGTCTACTTTGACACCATTCAGCCTCTGTTAGCTTAGCTTCCATCAATACCCAGATTGATGGGATCTCTACTTCGATGGGGAGCACTGCTTCCATGCCATATACTAGAGAGAAAGGGGTTGCCCCTGTTGAAGTGTGGACAAATATTCGATAACTGTGAAGAGCAAAGGGTAGCATCTCGTGACAGTCTTTATAGGTTACAACCATCTTTTGAACAATCATCTTGATGTTCTTGTTAGCCGCTTCTACCGCTCCGTTCATCTTGGTTCGGTAGGGAGATAAGTTATGGTGTTCGATCTTGAACTCTGCGCACAACTCTTTCATCATTTTATTATTCGAGTTAGATCCATTATCCGTAATGATCTGGCTTGGAACACCATAACGGCAGATGAGATTATTTTTGATAAATTGGACCACGACTTGTCGGGTTACATTGGCGTACGATGCTGCTTCGACCCATTTGGTGAAGTAATCAATGGCTACCAGGATGAACCGATGTCCGTTCGAAGCCTTAGGTTCAATCATGCCAATCATGTCAATTCCCCATATAGAAAAAGGCCACGGGGAAGAAAGAACTTTGAGATGCGTTGGATGTACATGGATTCTGTTAGAGTATATCTGACACTTGTGACACTTCCTCATGTACTTGTAGCAGTCAAATTCCATGGTCAACCAGTAGTACCCTGCTCTTAGAATTTTTCTCGCCATTGTGTGTCCGTTGGCATGAGTGCCAAAGGATCCTTCATGAATTTATTTTATCAGTGTGTTTGCTTCTGGTCTGTCTACACATCGAAGCAATACCATGTCAAAATTTCTCTTATAGGGTGTGTCACCGCTCAGGAAGAAACAGCCAGCCAGCCTTCTGAGGGTCTTTCTGTCTTTCCTTAGTTCCCCAGGTGGGTACTCTTGTTTCTGAAGGAAGCATTTGATATCATGGTACCAAGGTTTGTCGTCTATGACTGCTTCAATCGCGAAGATGTAAGCGGGCCTTTTGAGGCGCATTATGTCGATCTTAGGTAGGTCGTTCCATTGACCTACACTAATCATGGAAGAGAGAGTGGCTAAGGCATCAGCCATGTGATTCTCATCACGAGGGATATGATGAAACTCGATTCTGTTGAAGAAGGGTAACAATCTTCTCGTGTAATCTTTGTAAGGAATCAGTCCTGATTGGTAGGTGTTCCAATCTCCTTTGATCTGATTGATAACCAGGGATGAGTCGCCATATACATCCAAGTTTTTGATCCTTAAGTCGATCGCTTCTTCGAGACCCATGATACAAGCTTCGTATTCGGCCTCGTTGTTTGTACACTTGAATGTCAGTCTGGCAGTGAAAGGAATGTGGGTACCCTGAGGTGTTACAATGATTGCCCCAATTCCATTTCCATAATGGTTGACAGCTCCGTCAAAGATAAGTCCCCATTGGGAACCTGGTTCTGGCCCTTCACTGGGTAGCGGTTCATCGCAATCTTTCATTTTCAAATACATGACATCTTCGTCTGGGAAGTCAAACCTGATTGATTCCTGATCGTCAATCGTTTGATGAGCCAAATGATCGGCTAAAATACTCCCTTTTACAGCTTTTTGAGCGTGGTATTTGATGCCGTATTCTGATAACAACATCTGCCAACGGGCAATCTTTCCCGGGAGAGCAGGTTTTTTAAAGACATACTTGATAGGATCCATTTCAGAGACTAACCAAGTAGTGTGACGAATCATGTACTGGCGAAGACGTTTGGCAGCCCAAGCCAGAGCACAACAAGTTTTCTCAAGCATAGTGTACCGAGTCTCGCAGTCAGTGAATTTCTTGCTCAAATAGTAGATGGCAGACTCTTTCCTTTTCGTTTCGTCTTGTTGGCCAAGTACACAGCCCATGGAGTCTTCCAAGACTCTTAAGTAGATGATCAGTGGTCTTTCTTCCACTGGAGGTGACAGAATCGGTGGATTCAATAAGTATTCCTTAATACTGTCAAAGGCGGTTTGGCAATCTTCTGTCCAAACGCAATCCTGGTTCTTTTTAAGTGATTTGAAAATCGGCGCGCATGTCGCGGTCATGAGGAATATGAATTGGGAAATGTAGTTCAAACGTCCCAGGAATCCTCTGACTTGTTTTTCAGTTTTCGGAGAAGGCATTTCTTAAATGGCCTTGACCTTGTCAGGATCAACCTTAATTCCTTTCTGGCTGACGATGAAACCTAACAGTTTCCCTGAGCGGACACTGAAAGTGCACTTATTGGGATTCAAGCGGAGTTTGTACTTTCTCAGACGCTCGAATAGTTTTAACAGGTGGGTCACATGCTCCTCTTCCGTTTTAGATTTAGCAATCATATCATCGACATATACCTCAATTTCTTTGTGTATCTTGTCATGAAACAGAGTAGTCATGGCCCTTTGATAGGGTTCCCCGGCGTTCTTCAAACCGAACGACATTACCTTATGACAAAAGGTACCCCATGGGGTGATGAACGAAGTTTTCTCCATGTCTTTCGGCGCCATTTTGATTTGATTATAGCCCGAGAATCCATCCATGAAGGAGAATATTTTGAACTTTGCTGTACTGTATACCTGCATGTCAATATGTGGTAAGGGAAAGTCGTCCTTTGGACTAGCCTTGTTTAGATCTCTGTAATTGACACACATTCTGACCTTTCTGTCCTTTTTCGAAACGGGTACAATGTTGGCTAACCATTGAGGATATTCTGATGTGGCGAGGAAACCCGCGTCAATCTGTTTTTGTACCTCCTCCTTGATTTTGATGGCCATGTCCGGGTGAGTCCGTCTCAACCTTTATTTTTCTGGCGGACATTCTGACCTTAACGGCAGATGATGTTCCACGATGCTAGTATCCAACCCTAGCATGTCCTGGTAGGACCAAGCAAATACATCGGGAAACTCTGTGAGAAGCTTTGTCAAACTCTCTTTGGCAGTTGGACTGAGCAGTGCCCCAATCCTGACTTCTTTTCTCTCTTTTTCTGAACCCAAGTTTACCGTTTCCAACTGCTCTTTGTGAGGTTCAATGGACCTTTCCTCTTGTTTGAGTAGTCGGGAGATCTCTTCTGGAATTTCGTCGTCAACTTCTGCTTCAGCCCCAAATACCGGGAATTCAAAGTTGGGAGAAGGCATTGGATTGTATGTCTCAATGGGGTTTAAAACAAGCAATCTGCATGACGTGATGATTGTTTTTTAGAAGAGATAGAGAGAATGCAAGAGTGTGTGCAGTGTAAATTTTTTTGGAAAACAACTTGTTTTTATTATTTGAATTATTTTTTAGGATTACCATTTTCTGAAAAAGCAAAAAAAGAAAACAACAATAAATGCGAAAATTACAGAACGACGTTATTTTATTTATGAACAAGTCGATTCTTGAAACTACGGCCCTATAAAACAAAACTCTGTCGCTTTGGGCAAAGCGAAGAGGGATAATTACAGACATCGAGCCCTATCAAAACATCTGTTTCACCTGGACAATCTTCGGAACATCGACAGCAACCCATTGGCGGCGAACTCCTCGGTGAATCACAAAGTCTGGTACCTTCCTTGATTTGTCTTTAGAAATAACGTTGATTTCTGGTGGAGCAGAATCATTGGAATCTGTCTCCCAGGCAGAGTTATCGTAGGAGGATTCCTTTGTTGTATTTTGCATGGTACTTATGCTCTCAGGTAAATCTCCCCATCCAGTTGGCTGGATGTCTTTGAACTTGATACGAGAGCTTTCAGGAGCAGTGTACTTGACCATATAGTCGTATTTTCCAATTGGTTGTCCTAGGGTGTCCCACACTTCTGTGGAACTGGAGGAGTCATCTCTCTCGATGACGTTGACCTCTGGAAAAGCATAGTTGATGAATTCTAGTTCAGAAAGCTTTTCTAATTCATCGTCGTACGAGATATTTTATGAATGACCTGAGTGTTGATCCCATGACATGGTGGGGACGCAGGTATTCTATTCAATGATGCTCAGCTGATTTTCATTGTTCGGCTGATTTTCTTGCCCTGAGTTTCCTGGGTACGGCTGCCAGATAGGCAGGCCATCCATTGGGCCATAATAGTCGTGGTCAAAGTTGTCTTTCATTAGAGTGTCCTCCTCTAATGAGTTTGGTGGAGCACGACATCCCTCAGGATCACAATCTCCGTATATCGTTCTGACATCTGACCTGGGTATAAATCTCAGACTCTGTGCGGGATAGCAAAATGGCATAGGCACCTCTTCCTGAGAGATATAACCGTCCTCATAAAGATAGGACTTCCACTCTTCATCTGTATCAGAGGGATCTCCCTCGTTGATGGTATGGACTGCTTGAGGCACTGGGTGAAGGAAACCTCCACTATGGAAGAAGTCCTGAATGGGATGAAAACTTTCATCGTTAGCAGTTGTCTGGGTGCAGGTTGTGAAAAAACCAAGACCCTTCTTTGTTTTGTTATCAGTAGGAATGACAACCTGTCCCCATCCTTTTGCATTGTTACTTTTGATCACTTCGAGAGTATCTCTGTATGAGGAAATAGAGGTTCCTTTCTCTGATTGATTCTCATTGCTCACCGACAGTGCTTGGAACTGAGTCCCAACAACCTCCTCGGGTTTTACACAAGTAGATAATGACAGGTTACTCACGATCAAGGCTTGTTCTCCACAGACCATGACGAGTTGATAGTTCTTGATGAATTTTAGTTTCTGGTGTAGTGTCGAAGTGACTGCCCCAGCCTGGTGTATCCAAGGTCTTCCCAACAAACAACTGTATGTTGCTCGGATGTCCATGACCTGGAAAGTGACTTGGAAAGTGTGAGGACCGATAGTTATGGGAAGGTCGACTTCGCCGATAACTGTTTTTCTGGACCCGTCAAATGCTTTGATGACGAACTCACTGCCTCTCATCGGAGATCCTTTGAATGATAGTCGCATTAGAGTGGACTTCGGCATAACATTGAGAGTCGATCTGGTGTCTACCAGTACGCTAGCTAAGGCATCGCCATGGCAGTTAACTGTGATATTGAGCAACATGTTGTGACTTTTGCCGTCTTTTGGCAATTCCTCATCACTGAACCCCAAGTTATTGCAGAAAGTGATGTTAGAGATGATGCTATCGAAATGTCGTATTGACACATCCTATTCCATAAAGGCCTGCTCTAAGACTTTTTGTAGAGCCTCTCTATGGGCTTCGGAACTGAGTAAAAGTGATAGCACAGATATCTTTGAAGGAGTTTGTAATAGCTGATCAACAATGTTGTATTCACTGCTCTGGATGAGCTTCAACATCTCATCATTGTTCTTTGATAGGTCGGGATCGCTGGACTGGCCGACCGGTGGATTGGGAGCTTCTGTCTGAAGTTCCTTTTCTTTGTTAGGTTCTCTAACTTCTCGGTTGAAGATTCGACCGCTCCGTGTTACTCGACTGATGTATGCAATATTCACGACGGAGGGTAATGGAATTTCCTTTCCATTCTCAACTGTTGTTGCACCGTATTTGTATGGGATCGCCTTAGCTGTTTCATACAGTAATGGTCCCGATAGATAGATAACTACAGGAGCCTTCTGATTTTTCTGACTGTCGTAGGTAACTTCAATCAGTTCTTGGCTAAGAACTTTTGATTCATCAAGTAGAGGGATGATGGCACAAACATCCTTGGTCCTCTCGTGATCAGAGATTACAACCACATCTTTGATTTGATCAGTGAAGTAGTCTGGCGTCCAGTTAATGGACCCCGAAACTGGATATTGTTGAATCTCTTTATGGTCCAACTGACCCTGAAGGGCTGCTCGCACGAGGTAACGTCCTTGGTTATTTTCCGAGCAAACTCTACAACGTTCATAGTTATGTGGTGGCACCTGGCCACGTCCGCTTTGAATGCAGTGTAACCTTACTAGATCTGTTTCCATTGATCGAGCATCCTGACTTTGATGCCTATTAGGGTTCCCATCGATCATACTGACTTGTTGCGTGTCTTCATCCATATAGATCGGAAGCCACCAGTGGTTTAACAAGTGTTGTAAAGTTCTTTGAACGAGAGCACATCCCTGGTCACTCTCACAACATCCTTTACAGTTCTGATAATTATGCGAAGTTAGAAAACCAAGATGGACTTGCTTAGTGTGTAATTCCACCAAGCTGGTATTCATCAAGCGAATATCGAAGATTTGAATCATGTTGATCTGATAAATATTTTTATCATGGTAGTCCTGGATCTACCCAAGATCCATCTGACGCTGGAGGGCCTCTTGTACAAAAGAGCATCCCTGATTGTTCACTGAGAAAATCAGACAAGAATTGTAATCGTCCCGTGGCAGATCATGATGTTGGCTTTGCCTTGAGTGCATGGCCACCAGGTTGACATTCATCGCACGGATGGCGTGGGTCTGAATAGTGTTGGAATTCGTATAAGTCATGTTGACCCCACGAATGCGGTGCTCTTGGATCCATCCGAGGTCCAATTGTTCCTGTAGAGCTGATTGCACCACAAAACATCCTTGATTATTCTTAGAGCAGATATCTCACTGGTGATAATTGTGAGGTGGGACATGGCCATACCCACTTTGTCTGCAATGCATCTTGACTAGATTGGTCCGCAATAAGAGTACATCATGAATTTGATAGCTGTCGTTAGACTCTCCTTCTATCAAATTGACTGCAGCTTTCTCGTGTTAAGGCAACGGGTTCGTGAGAACATTTGGATTCATATCTTTGAAAGATAAGACCCCGCTCCTAACAAGATTTTGTACGTCGTATTTGAAACTGAGACAGTTTTCTATGTTATGCCCTGGTCCTCCTTGATGGTAAGGACAAGTCTGATCCGCCTTGAACCAAAAAGGCGAATTTTCCGGTACTGTAAGAGGAGACTTGGCTTGGACGTGCCCCTTGACCAATAGTAATGGAAACAATTATGCATACAACATTGGTATATGGTTGAACCCCGGTGGTCGCGTTGTACGGTTGTTGTTGTACTGAGGACGAGCCTGCTGAAGAGGTTGTTGTGTCCTTTGCTAATATTGCTGCTGATTAGGTTGGCTCTGCGCAACCTGAGGTTGATACGTAGGAACAGGCGCCGGGTTAATAGCAGGAGTTACAGCTGCTACTGGTTGGTAACGTCGCCTTTGCTTTTCGAGAGAGATATTCCCAATATCCTGCTCTTTTTTCTTAGGGAGAGCACTACCGTATAGTTTTGTATTACTTGATGATCCAGCGTCTTTAACCAGATGTCCTTCTCGGACGGCTTCCTCAAGACGAACTCCCATGCCCACCATCTCGGTGAAGTCACTGGGCGCACTGGCGACCATTCTGTCGTAGTAAAATGAGCTTAAGGTTTTCAAGAAGATCTCTGTCATCTCTTTTTCCTCAAGAGGTGGACAAATCTGGGCGGCGATTTCACGCCATCTCTGAGCGTACTTTTTAAAGGTTTCCTTGTCCTTTTGTGACATCGATCTGAGTTGATCTCTGTCTAGTGCCATGTCCAGGTTATACTTATACTGCTAAACAAAGGCAGCGCCAAGATCTTTGAAAGTAGCGATCTTAGTGCGGTTTAAACCCATGTACCATTTGAGTGTGACACCGGTTAAACTATCCTGAAAGTAGTGAATCAGTAGCTCCGGTTCTCTGTCTGAGTTGACATTCGTCGAGCATACATCACCAGATGACTTTGAGGGCAAGAGTTACCCTTGTAGTTTTCGAATTCGGGCACTTTGAATTTGTGCGGAACTTTCACATTGGGGACCAAACAAAGGTCTGCGGCGTCCTTTCCAAATAGGTCCTGACTGCGAATGGCTTGCAGTTCTTTCTGCATCTCCAGGAATTGTTCCTGGAACTCATTCATTCTGTCGAACATACTTTCATTTCCACCAGACAGTATCTGTGGAATCTGTCCTTCTGGGACAGTGTGTACCAAGGGTGGTGGTATAGTCATCATGGCAGAGACTCTTGGTGCCTCCCGAAGTTTGTAACCTTCAGGAGTTGTTGTCATGCCCCTGGAATCTTCGCTTTCCCGAAGTTTGTAACCTTCAGGCCCAGTGGCTCCTGCTGTATTTTCCAGATCTTCCATGATCAGCGGGATATATCTTTCCGGGATATAGTTGAGTGGCATGCCCCAGGGACGATCTTTCGGAATTTTGTACCTAGGATCAGACTTCTCCACTATGGGTGTTGACGTGGTCTCTAAGATCACAGTCCGTTGTTGTTGCATCTGAGCTTTTGTTAGAGCTTGCTTGCTGTTATGAAGCTTTCTCAGATCTTCTTTCAGAGTGTCGATCTCTTCTCTCAATTCTTTGTTCTCTTCCTCGAGATCATCTATTTTCTTTTGTCGATTGGCCTGAGTATTGTACGAATGAGACAGTTTGACTCTAGAATCGAGACACAAACGTGAGATTCGTAGAGAAGAAGAATGTGTTTATGCGAGAATGATGAATGATATGCAATGGTTTTATTAATTATTTTTTGTTTAATCAAAGTAAACTTCAACAATTAGATTGCTAATATCAAACAGTGGGGAAGACCCCGTTTTATTGATTTCAAAGATTACGGAAATGGAAATATAGTAGATTACAAAGTGCTGAAAAAGGAAATGTCTAAACTAATGGATCCTGAGTCATCTCTGAGAAGAGCTCAGGTGCTGGTTCTGGTGCTTTCGTTTTCTTTGACCGAGGCTCTTCAGCCGTTGTCGGGTTGTCATTCCTTTGCCAAGTGAAAGGAGCGAGCAAGTTCCTTTGGTCTTCTTGATTCTCTACAGCTCGTTGCTCTAAAATCTCAATCAAAGCATCCTTTCCTTTTAACAGCTGCTATAGTTTCTTACACTCCACATTTATAATACGGTACTTGTTCCTCCAAGACCTCCCCTCCTGTTGAACTTTGTAGAGATTAACTTGAAGTTTTTCCGTGTTTGACATGAAATAAAGGACAAAGTCCCTTAACGGAAGAACTTCCTGACGAGGGTAAGGCATCCTCAGTTTGAGAGCTCTAGTTTGCACCCAGTGGAGATAAGGCTCCACCGAGACACAGTCCGGTTTTCCTAGAGACTCTCTTCCTTTCCTATGAACGTGTTTCCAAGCATGCACTATTTTTGTCTTTAGTGCCCTGTCATTTTCTCCTTCCTTGAAGAAAAGACCTTCCAGATGAGCATTACGCGGGACATGCCTCATTGGGTATCCAAATTGACGACGGACTAACACCGGATGATAGTTGATTCCTCCCTTAGTTCCTATAAGGGGTACATTTGGGAAATTTCCACAACGGTCAATGATTCAGATTCTGTCGTAGATTCGATTGTACAAATCGATGTCAGAGTTGGTAAGAGACGTGATTCTCTGCGACCAACGTAAAGTATTCTTTTGATCCCAAAATGCAGCAGACTTGGGTAAATGGGAAATGAACCATTTGTAAAGCAAGGGTACACAACACGTGATCATTTCTCCACTGTATAAATTCCTTAAGTGTATCGAATGATACGCATCTGCGAGTAAGGTCGATACGGGATTTCCAATCAGACATATCTTAATGGCATTGATATCTACAAAGTGTTTGATGTTGGGAAACAAAAATAACCTGTAGGTGAGCAAAACAAAGATGCTCTCGAAAGCGGCCACGTTCCCTATACTGGCAAAGTAAAGGGCTTTATTTATCAAGAATTGGGCTGGCAAACCTTGGATGACACCCTTAGTGGTCATGTGAGTCCTGACTTCTGACTCATCCAAATAAATTGCTCTTGCAATGGTTTGATCCTTTGGAATTTCTTCCAGTCCAGAAAAGGGAGCTTGATCAGTAATATGCAGATCAGTCAGGTGAGAATACTCCTCCAGTGTTGGTGCTAGCTGATAATCCGGGAATGTGAAACAGTGATAAACCGGATCGTAGAACTGAATGAGTGTAGACAGGATTCCTTCAATTACATGGACCCTTAATAGAGACAATAATCCTCCTTACTTGGCCCTGGAAGCCTCAGGGTTGGTGATCATCCTCGCCAAACCTCTCAAATCCTCTAACTTTGGAACCTTGAAGGTGTACTTGTCAGTCTTTCTTCTACCGAAATCTATAATGCAATCTCTTTATCTGACATTTGCAATCATTGTCTTAGTTTAATTTGAAAAAGAGAGAGACTAGAAGAGAAGATTTTCTTTTTGGAATGTTTTTTAAATGAATGTATGAATGCAGCACACAAAAACATAGAAAAAACATGGGGTCAAAGGGTCGGTGTCATGAAGTCAAGGCTCTACCCCTCCCCCCCCAAAAAAAAGGTTTATACTGGTGATTTTTTGTACCTGTCCGCAAAATCATTGATCCCTCTTGGGATGACAACAACAAGCGGATCGCCAGCGAGCTGATGTATCCTAGAGTGATCTCAAATGAGGGTAGTATCGTGTGACAACTATTTCCGATAGCTTCCGCACTACAAAATGGTTTCAGTCTACTAAAAACCTCAGCTTCTCAGATAACCCAGTCGACTACACTACTTTCAACAACCGAAGTCGTATGGCAATGTATCTGCAAAGGGAGTCTCCAATGAGTTTGATGGTCGACCGGTGACTCTTAACTGGGATTCACTCCCCATAAGATTACCCGTATTGCCATCACCTATCTTAGGTGTATACTCAATCTTTCCACATGCGGCATCACATGCATTCCCATTAGCAGAAAAATAAACACAAATATAAATTAGGAAAAGCAGTATATATATTTGTCTTAATCATCATAGACCTCTAGTTTTATGATCCTATACAGACAATGACTCCCCAACAGAGTCGCAATTTCTGTGATACTTTGTGAACTCAGGGTTTTCTACCTAAGATTTTGAACTTAAGGTTTCTACCGAAGATTGTAAGAAAGAGAAGAGGGCCCCACGGTGGGCGCCATTTTTCTCTGTGGTACGATTTTTATGGTCTTGAAGCACTATCGCTCGGGTACTACAGTTCGATTCATTTTTTTATCCTGTTAAGCTGATTAAGGAAGGGAACTAGATGTCTCCAATTAACCCTGCTCGCAAACTGAGGTTAAACAGTCAAAACTGTTGGTTTACATATGCTATTAAGACGTGGGCCACTCTTCGGTTATTTTGTTAAGAACACAATGTCTGGACTATTTGTGAGGTTTTTGGTAATGTGTTTAAATTTGATGCTTTTGGGTTGATTTGATGGAGATACTGGATTTTGGGTTTTTGATTAGTGTGCTCGCTAAGATTTTTTCAATCTTATGCCTACGTATTCCCGTTTAACGAAACAGGGAAATCAGAGCGATCGTAGTTCCTCCTATTCTATGGGAGGAAAAAGGTTGTTTTGGTGTCTTTCTCAAAGCCCAAGACATGAAGCTAAAGGTGGTTGGTATCTTGTTCAAAGCCCAAGATGTGAAGCTAAAGGGTTTTGGATGAGAGAGAATATGTCATCTCTAAAGAGGAGTTATTGATGTTTGTGTGCTGTGAGCAAGACACGAATTTGATGCTAAAAGGTTGATTAACTCAACCGAGGTTTCCTAATACAAAGCCTAAGAGGAGGCGATTGACCCAACAAGAGGGTGCTTTTTATTTGTTTTCTCGTACGAAGCCCGAGATAGAGGCTACAAAGGTTGACTCAACAAGAGAGTACTAACAAGTGACTGACTCAACAAGAGAGTGCTTTTATGTGTCTTGTACGAAACCCAAGACGGAGGCTAAAAAGGTTTGACTCAACAAGAGAATCTTTTATCTGTCTTATATGAAGCCTAAGACGAAGGCTAAAAAAGTTTTGACTCAACAAGATAGCCTTTTATACTCAACAAGAGAGTGATTTAGTGTCTCGTACAAAGCCCGAGATGGAGTCTAAAAGGGAAGTGACCCAACAAGAGAGTCTTTTATACTAAAAAAGAGAGTGTTTTGTTGTCTCGTACGAAGCCCGAGATAGAGGCTAAAAGGAGATTGACTCAACAAGAGAGTCTTTTACAGGTGATTGACTCAACAAGAGGGTCTGAAGGTTGATTGACTCAACAAGAGAGTCTTTTATACTCAACAAGATAGTGCTTTTTATCTATCTTATACGAAGCCTAAGATGGAGGCTAAAAAAAGGATTTGACTCAACAAGAGAGTCTTTTATACTCAACAAGAGAATGATTTTATCTGTCTCGTACGAAGCCCGAGATGGAGGCTAAAACGAGATTGACTCAACAAGAGAGTCTAAAAAGGTTAGCTCCGTTGGGGAGAATCATTGTACAAAGCCCAAGAGGAGGCTATCTTACCGCCGTGGATTCTGGAGATCCTGAAGCGAGTCCAAGTGTGGGGAACTCTCATGAGAGAGATCGGGTTTCTGCCTATGTTTGAAGGGAACTTGAGAATGTCTTTGAGGCTCAAGGGTCTTAGACTGTCCAAGTTTAGAGTTTTATCTTTTGTTCTATGCCCAATAGGAGGCACGGGTATTAAGGGATGGGTATCAATCCTACAACAGCCGAAGTTTTGATGCTGGAAAGACTGCTCTAGAAAAGGATGACTAAGTTCTGTCTTATACCTTTAAGAGGTCGTCAGGGTCCTTGTATTAAGCCCAAGAGAAGGCATGAGAACTTATAAGAAGCCGAAGGGTCCTTGTACAACGCCCAAGAGGAGGCGGGGATGCTTTTAGGAAGCATGTGGTTCCCCAAACCAAGAGAAGTTCAAGACATGCTATTCACAGATAATAGATCAAGCCAGGAAAGTTCGAGAATTTGGAAGAAACTCAAGAGATGCTATTCACAGAGAATAGATCAACTCTGGGGAGTAGAGTTTCTTTGACAAATTCTAAGAGTGACAGTCTGAGAAAGGGTTCACCGAGAATGCTTCCTTTCTCTTTGTTCCATATTGTTTAACCCCAAGAGGAGGGAAGACTGTGTCTGGTAATCCTATGGGGAATCTAGTTTTGCTTGTATTTAAGAGTGACACACAAGGCTTTACCTAGTTCTAGACGTAGTTGCCGGGGAAAACTCTAAATAACTATACTAGTATTACACAGTGGATATGTGACAAGTATATAAAAGGATGTGAAAGAAGACTTACAGTGAAGCAGCCCCACAATACAGTTATATACATATGAAAGCGGGTAAATACTTACCCGTTGTAGAGCTTCCATGCTGTTTTGTTAGTTATTCAACAAAGAAAGTTTTGTTAACAACAGATATTTGAATTCAAAATCAAAGGAGAAAGTGCTTTGAAAAGATTATTGGGGCTTACAGCTCAAGGAGAGGCCCAAGGTTTTAACGATGATCGCACCGCTGTTTTGAAAACTGTATAGAGGGACTTATACAATATGTGAGGCCCATAAAGTTTTTATGTACAAGAGATTGGGTCTTACACTCTATTAGAGGCCCATGTGTTTTTGTACCAGTGATGGGGCTTACAGCTCAAGGAGAGGCCCAGGGTTATTTGTTTGAAAATGGAGATTGCGCCGAGATTTTTGAAAACGCAATGGGTCTTATACAATGGTTGAGGCCCAAAAAATGTTTAGTTTTCAAAGGGGTTGGGTCTTAAACTCTATTAGAGGCCCAAAAGTGTATTAAAGAAATGAAACGGGACTTATCACACGAGGGTAGGCCCAAAAGTTTTTCGTTTTGAAATGGCGATCGCGCCGAGATTTTTGAAAACGCAGTGGGTCTTATACAATGACTGAGGCCCAAAAATGTTTTGTTTTCAAAAGGGGGCTGGGTTTTACACTCTATTAGAGGCCCAAAAGTGTTTTAAAAAGATTTGTGAGGGTGAAAATCAAAGAAACCCTAATTTTGTTTTCCTTAAAAAGTAAATATTTAAAGAAAATCAATAAAAATAATAAAAATACCAAATAAGTTTGAATAAACCACTTGTGATTTTTGTCTAAGGTTTGAAAAACGAGGTTTTAATCACAAGATGATTTAGAACTCATTTGGTTTTGATTTTCAAAATGAATATTCACTTTTAAATGTTTAAAAACAAATAAAAAATGAATTTATTCACAATAATACTAATTATATTAAATAAATAATATAAATTTGATTTTTTTGTGGAATAAAATATTTCAACATTTTTGTGATTTTTTGCAAAAAGAACCAATAAAAAATAATTAAAATGGAGGGAGTTATTAATTCTTCAAATCATTAAAAATAATATGAAAAATAATAAAAAGTGGAAAAAACCATTAAAAAGGGGTCTGGGGCGAGGGGGATTCGAACCCCAAACCTCTTGTGTGCAGCATGTGCGCCTTACCACTGGGGTGGTGATACATCCGTGTATCAAACCCCAACCATAAATATACAAGGCTTGCCTTGTTCTTGGCCAGGCCAAGGCAAGGCAAGGCAAGGTTTTTGGTCAGAAACGTGAAGGTCATAACTTCCTCATTTCTCCATGGATGGAGACAAAATTTATATGCATCTGGCCTAGAATTTCACAAGGAATCCAATGGTGGTGGTGGTTTTTTCCAGAAAATCAATCCTCCTCAAAACCTGATAGTGGTTTTGAAATAGGCCATAATGTGCATTTTCTGTGCTACCTCTTGGTACAACCATGGATTACATGATGAATTGGTTCAAACAAAACATATATAACATGTATAAGAGATGTATGATCAGTGGACCTCAAAGCAAGGCATATTTTAAAGAGTTCAAGTTGTGATGCTTACCTCCCTTGGAGTTTTTGGGCTATCTGCCAAGTGCTTTGTTCCAGAAATGTTTTGATGCTTTAAACACTCTCAAATGATCCCTTAGAAGCTTTTAGGATGATTGGAATCAACTGGAAACCTCAGGAATGGAAATTGGCCCTTTCTTGCAAAAGGGGCAAAAGTGGCCAAAATAGTAACTCTCTCATATGATGTTCCAGATGTGTGGAACCATTTGGGACAGTTCAAGGATGATATTTGGAGTGTGTTTGAGGCTTTATCTGGTTTTGAAAGTGACTGATCAAGACATGGCTTGAAAAATGTAAAAACGCCCTATTTTGAGGTTTTGAGAGGGGACTTTGTGATTTTGGTGTTACAGGTCACTTGTGAGTGTTTGGATCACTTCTATATGATGTTTATGAGGTGTGTGTGTGTGTGATTGGTTTGGTTTGAATTGCTTTCAAACTCAAAACCCAATAGTGACTTGCTTTGGAAGGCAAATTTGAAAGCGAGAAGGTGATTTTGAGGAAAGCATCTGTTTGATGGCTTTGGTGTACTCAAACTGAGCACAAATGAGCTCTATTTATAGTAGAGCAAGTTTTTTTTGTAAGCAATAGTGAATGGTAACTGCTGCAGAGGTTTGGCCAATGGTTGCATTTTGGAATCTCAAGTCTCCTCTAGCCATTGACTAGAGGTTAGAGCACAGGCTGCTGGTTCCCTAGTTCTTGGATATGTCTTGACTGAATTCAGTTGGAAAGGGCTCAGTCCATGCCACCTTGGTGCATCCATTAAATGCTCCAAACCAAAATTGGAGTCTTGTCCCCTCTTTAGGGATTTCTAGGTTTGGCATGCTATTTTTAGTTCCAAGCACTTGGGAGGCTTATGAATCAGTGTTTGTCCCTCCTTGGTCCCCCACTGAGGTGTTCAGATGGATAGACATGTTTGTCATTTGCACAAATTTGGAAAATCGAGCAAAATGCACAAATCTGCCTTGCCATGACAGTTTGCAGCAAGGCATATTCGCATGGTCATATCTCATGGCTCAAGTGGAATTCCATGGAGTTCTTGGCCATTTTGGAAAGCTCTCATATGATACAACATATGTGTGATCATTGTTTTTTTTAATACCTTTTGGATCCGAGTGAAAAATACCCCTACATTTGGAAAAAAGTGAAGGCAGATTCTGACTTAGTGAAAATTTCACTAAGTGTTGGAAAAAGTGTCATTTTCACTCTTTGTGATTTTGGCCATTCCATAACTTGAAATCCATGAGGAATTGGAATGAGGTGTAGTTGACACTTTTCAAGTATGCCATGAGAGCTACAAATCCATCTTTGGATCAGCCCAAATGGTTGCTTGGACCTCAAGTTATGTTCCTTAGAAGTTGGTACCCTAGCCACCTTGTTCCATAACTTAGAAAAATTCTAAGTTTTTTATGGTTACCCCTTTTACAAGTTATCCCACTTTTCTTGATTTTTCTTGATGAATGATGATTTCAATCACACATTAACATCATTTTAGGGTCAAAGAACCATAATTGTGAAAAATCTCCAAAAGTCAAAGTTGACTTTTGTGCATAGTTGACTTTTTGTCAGATGAATTCCAAATTGTGCGATCCTCTATGAAATCAAGTCCTTGACCTAAATCAAACTTGATGGATTGATTTCATAGGTGTTATAGGGTGTATTGAATCATGTCCTAGGGTTTGGGAGCATGTCCTGGTCAAAAGTCAAAGGCACAGTTGACTTTTCCCGGGAAACCCTAATTGTGGTTCTGATGAACTTGAAACTTGTTGATCAAGCTTCTTGGACCAATCTGTAACACCCCCAATCTATACCCCCAAGATATTAAAAGCGATAAATAAAAATTCAAAATTTCATCAGAGTATATTTAAATTTTCATGGCATAGACAGGGAGAATCACATCATATTGAAACAAAACATACAACACCTGCTCATAAAGATATGCAACAGTGGGGTAGCAATCATCAAAGGAACTCAGTTCCTTACACCCACAGTTCATCAGATTTTAGAATAAAAGCAGAAAATCTAAAACTGACTATCATATATATATATCACATAAAAGTTTATCTGTTATCAACAGAATCATGTATATATACAACTACAAAGGACAAAGATGCATATACACAACATCGCAAAATAATCCTAATCGATCCCCCGACTACCCGGTGTCACATATCAGAGCCGACCGACAAAAGAATGAAGTCCTAAGCTTCACAAAAGGACCTCCAGCAATCTAATCTGCAATGCCTCATAGAGCATTATAAAACAGCAGAAGGGTGAGAAACACAATTATAATATAAATGCATATAATTATGTATATCGACATAAAATACACATATCAAGTATTCTCACCACAATTATCACATGCCAACACATAAAGCATATATAGATTATACTCACATAATCACATATTCACACATAATGCATATGTTTATACACGAAACATGTCATTCATAACTCAATGCATTTAACACGAATGCACATCGATTCACCAGTGCTATCACAAGCTCAATCACATAATTACTCCATTCCCAATTGCATATTAATCATGCACCATACATTTATCACAAATACATATCACCATGTCTCACACATAATCAATTAAATCATGATTTTCCACATATAACCAATGCAATCATAAACCATGCAGATGCAAAGAGACCGACACAACGACTCTATGCAAATGCATATGCGGTACCGACTCCAAGATTTCATATCTCATCACTAGTTCACTCAGGAACTCTGCTGGAACCATCGATCGTTACATCACTGTAACTCCCCGTCGGGCATACGATGTTCACCCACCGCTCACACCTCCACCAAGAGAGGCTCACGGTGTTTATGGATCGCTCACACCTCCACCGAGAGAGGCTCACGACCCGATCGCTCACACCTCTACCAAGAGAGGCTCACGATCATCTATAACCATCGCTTTCAGTCCTCAGGCTATTCATACCTTCATATTTTTGAGGCACACGATGTTATAGCTGATTCCCCACCGGAACCGCCGTCACACAGGACGCAACAACAATGCACATCATGATGCTTGACACACAAGAACTCATGACAACCATGCATTTTCACACATATATGTAACCATAAACATGCATATATAATCAAATACAACATATTACATTTATTTGCCTTTCGGCCACAATTCAGCACCACAACATGTCATCACATGCATTCACATCATACAACGTCATACAAGTCATACGATATCCATATTCAAGCACATTATATAATACACATCATTTACACACCATTAAAACGGCAAAAGTCGACAAAACGACACTATTCACATTTCCCGACATAATTTAATCGGCTAACAATCTCCAAAACATCATAATCATATTGTACGGCTCAATAGCTTCACAACGATACCAAGAATATAAAAATCGGATGAACGGATCAAAAGTTACGGACGAAAACGAAAACGACATTTTCAAAAATCATGTTTTACCATTCTCCTGGCCATACGCGTATTGCCCTGAGCCATACGTGTATTGCCCAAAACCCTCGCCATGCCATACGCGTATTGCCCAAGGCCTTACGCGTATGGGCAGAACCATTTTCTTCCCAAAATTCCCATTTTGAACCCCATACGCGTATGCCCAACACCATACGCGTATCACCATCTCTCATACGCGTAATGACCCAAACACAGGCCAATGTTACGCGTAATGCCCAGTCCCATACGCGTATGGACATGCTCCATATGCGTATGACCAGAGCAAACCCAGAAAAATTCTGCAGAAACGAGTTATGCGTTTTCCAACCAAAACACACCCAAATTCATCACCTAAATCCAGAAAATTACCAATTTGATTCACAACAACACATATCTATCAAGTATCAACAACAAGGAACACAAACACATAATTTCCAACACGATTAAATCGAATTCCAACACTTTCTACAAAAATGGGTTTTATTATATTTTTCATACAATCCAACAAAACATCAAACAAACACATACATAATCATACACATGTATAAGATAATTGAATTTCACACCCTTACCCGATTAAATCGATTCCTAGAAGTGATTTTCTTGAGTTTCCAAGCTTTTCCCAATTTCTCTCTTTTTCTCCTTTCTCTTCTTTTCTTTCTTCCCTTTTTCTTCTTCTCTTTTTCTTTCTCTCTATTTTTCTATCCTTTCTATTTCTATCTCTTTTCTTTACTAACTTAGTAAATAATTAGGGAAAAGACTAAAATACCCTTACTCTCAATTATCTCCCAAACTACAAAACAACATATTATCACACCAAAGTCATAAATAAAAATAACATAATACTCAAAATAATTAAATCGACTCGATTAAATAAAATGGTCGAAACTGGGGCGTTACACAATCCATTGTTGAAAATGGATCAATGTAGTGGGTTAGAGACCCTCAAATCATGTCTTGAGGTCTTGGCTCATGTTTTGTCCCAAAAGTCAACTTAGGGGTGAATTAGGTCAAGAAACCCTAATTCCTGATTTTTTTATGAATGCATCCCCTGAGGCAAAATTGACTTGATGATTGGGTTCATGAGGTCCCATGGAGTATCATAGATCATTTTTTGAAGCATTGGCTCATGCCCAGATGAAAATTCCCATATGGAGGTCCTGGTCGATCAAAACCCTAATTTGGTGACACTGGTGACCTTGAGGCTTGATCCACTTAGAATGCTGCAACCTTGTGCTTGATTCTTGCTGTGGGAGTCCTCTTGATCCATTGTGGATGTTTAAGAGGTTAGACCAGTTGAAGATCATGTCAATTCTTGATTGACCCTTTGTCTAAGAACTCTGAGAGGGCTTGAAACCCTAATTATTATTTGCAGTGAATGCTCACCCATCTTTGGGGAGACTGATGAGGCATAATGATTCATCCATATTGTGGTGATAATTTACACAATGATGGGAAATCTTAGTGGTCAAAATTTGGGGTATGACACCCCTATCATACATAACCAGTACTCTTCCTGAAGGGGAAAACCAAAATCACAAGAAAAAAATACATATGAACTCTTGCAAGTTCATAAAATAGAACCAAACTTCAAAAACACCAAACACATACATACTCCCCTTAAACATCACAACCTACTACAGAGAAAAATGGATTCTCCCAGACACAGGAGCTTGCTTTAGACAATAAAAAGCCTTCTTTAGTTTGTACACCTGATTTAGAAAAGTGGAATCCACAAATCCTTTTGGCTGTTCAACATTAACTTCCTCTTGTAAGATCCCATTCAAGAAGGCACTTTTTACATCCATCTAATACAACTTAAATCTCAACAAACATGCCATCCCTAATAAGAGTCTTATAGATTCAAGACGAGCAACTAATGCAAAGGTCTCATCAAAGTCAACACCTTCTATTTAAGTGTACCCTTGAGCCACAAGTCTGGCCTTGTTCTTGGTAACCACTCCATTTTCATCAGACTTATTCTTATAAACCCACCTTGTGCCAATGACATTGGTTCCCTCAGTTCTAGGAACTAAATCCCAAATTTCATTCCTTTTGAACTGCTCCAATTCCTCTTGCATGACATTGATCCAAAACACATCAGTTAGAGCTTCTTTCACATTTTTAGGTTCAATTTTTGAAATAAAACAAGCATTGGATATCACTTCCCTTGACCTTGTAATAACCCCTTCATTAGGATTTCCTATTATGAGCTCTTTGGGATGATCCTTATGAATTCTGATAGAGGGCCCTTTACTTGTCTGATTGTCATCATCTTCCACAATGACAGGATCATTGTTGATGTTATTTTTAGCATCAATTTGTTCAGTGACAATCATTTGAGGTGATGTTTCAACATCATTTTCAACATCTATATGCTTCTCTAGAGTTGAGTCATCTATCACCACATTAATAGAGTCCATCATTGTCTTGGTTCTTGTGTTGAATACTCTATAGGGTCTTTTTGTGGAATAGCATAGGAAAATCCCTTCATCACTTTTAGGATCCATTTTCCTTCTTTGTTCACAATCAACCAGAATATAACACTTGCTTCCAAAGACATGGAAGTACTTGACAGTAGGTTTTCTTCCCTTCCATAATTCATAGAGAGTGGTTGAAGTACCAGTTCTCAAAGTAACTCTATTATGAATATAACATGCAATAGTCATTGCATAAGCCCAAAAATGATAAAGCGGGTGCTTAGCATGAAGCATGACCCTAGAAGATTCTTGAAGAGTCCTAATCTTTCTCTCAACTACCCCATTCTACTAAGGAGTGATGGGAGATGAAAACTCATAACTGATGCCTTTAAAAGAGCAAAAATCAGCAAACTTGCTATTTTCAAACTCCTTTCCATGATCACTTCTAATTTAGATAATTTTGCTTTCCTTTTCTCTTTGAACCTTTTGTCATAATCCCTCAAAGACTTCAAAGACATGTAATTTTTCTCTGATGAAATGCACCCAGGTGAATCTTGAGAAATCATCAACAACAACAGAAACATACCTTTTTCCACCCAGGCTCTCAACTTGCATGGGACCCATAAAATCCATGTATAGAAGTTCTAACACTCTTGAAGTGGTCAGATGTTGAACCTTGGGATGGGACATCTTGGTTTGCTTTCCAATTTGGCACTCACCACAAATTTTTCCTTCCTCTATCTTGAGCTTGGGAATTCCTCTAATTGCTTATGATGATACAATTTTCTTCATTCCTTTTAGATGCAAATGACCAAGTTTCTAGTGCCATAGTTGAACTTCATCTTCTTTAGACAGTAGGCATGTAGGAGAATTCTTTGTTGAATGAGGTGTCCACAAGTAACAGTTGTCTTTAGATCTTACTCCTCTCATCAGAACTTCATCCTTCTCATTAGTAACCATACATTCATACTTAGTAAAGTTGACTTTCAATCCCTGATCACACAACTGACTTATGCTTATCAAGTTGGCAGTCAATCATTTTACAAGTAGCACATTTTCATAACTAGGAGATCATGCACAAGCTAGTTTTCCAATTCCTTGAATTTCTCCTTTTGCACCATCCCCAAAAGTGACATAATTAGTAGAGTGTGACCGAATATTGACCAGGAAGTTCTCTATACCAGTCATGTGTCTAGAACACCCATTATCAGTAGGCTGAGGCTGAGTAGCTTGAAGAGTAGGAGTACGAGGAGATTGATTTTGTAGAGCAACCAGAGACTTTACCAGAGCATTCAGCTTCTCCATACCAACACTGAGAGATGTAACCTCTTCACGAAGTTCATGGTTCTCTTGTTCCAAATGATCCACCACCCTTCTTTGAGAATTAGCACGAGTGTTGTAGTGGTGCGACAAATTAACTTCTAAGAAAACCAGGAAGAAAGCAATAAGGCACTTGTCAAAGCAAGACCAGATGCATAATGATGCGAATGCAATGCAAATGTTTCATTCAGTTTTCAAGGATTTTTTAAGATATAAAGCAATTGCAAACATCGTAAAGACATAACAATTTTTGAAATACTGATAAAATCTCATTTTATTGACAATTGGAAAGAGTTACACTTGGAATTACAAATTATAAAGGATCAAAATACGATAAGAAAAAGCTAGATCCTAAGGAGCCACATCTGAGGAGGATCCAAGATGATACTTCCTTCGGAGTCTCTTGATCTCTGTCTCATAGTTTTTCTTCATGGTCGTCTTCTCTAACACGAGCTGATCCACAATACCCTTCCAAGCACCAGAAGTAGGAGGATGAGATGATGAAGTAGTAGAGGAAAATAAATCCTCTACATGTCTCTTCATAACACGTTGCTCAAGAAACCCTATCAAGTCATCTTTCTCCTTTATATGTCTTTGCAACTCTAACTTTTCAAGGTTTGAAGTGTGAAATTTGGCTTCCCACATATCTTTCTCTTGCTTCATCTTGGCCAACACATCTTGAAGCTCCTTTACATCATCAGTAGGAATGGTGAGTGGTATAGAAACCACTATAGACATGGGTTTCTCAAAAGCATAAGGCAACTTAAGCTTCTTAGATTTCTCCTTCACCCAAAGAGTCTAAGGTTCCAAGGCAATGCAGATTTGTCTTCCAATCTCTCCTTTATCCTTCTTATGAATGTTGCGCCAAGCATGAGCCATTCTTCTTTTCAAACCAAGGGAGTCCTTCCCTTCTTGGAAAAATAAACTCTCTAATATAACATTATTAGGCTTATCCTTCATCATATAACCAAGCTGACGTCTCGCTAAACTCGGGTTGTAGTTAATTCCACCTTGTGTACCAAGAAGAGGTACATTGGAGAATTCCCCACAACTATCAATAATATAAACATTCTAATAGATAGAAGAAGACCAAGTAATATTAGCATGAGTAAGGGACATGATCCTCTGAGACCATCTTAAACATCTCTTGTTCTCCTTGAAAGTAGATGATTGCAGCAAGTACGAAATAAACCACTTGTACGGCAGAGGTGTGCAACAAACAATAATACCTTTTCCCTTAGAAGTACTATGATGAATAGAGTAGTAGGTATAACCAAGTAAAGTTGGAACATGGTTCCCTATCAAGAAAATCCTAATAGCATCAACATCCACAAAGTTGTCAACGTTCGGGAACAAGACTAGTCTGTAGAAAAGCAAAGCAAAAATAGCCTCAAGCACCAATGCGCTACAAACATTATCAAATTAAGTAGCTTTCTCAACCAAGAACTTAGAAGCCACCCCATTAATACCTCCCTTAACAACACGGTTAGCACCTATATCAGATTTCTTTAAATGGACGGCTGCAACAATAACTTGGGACTTGGGAACTTCCTCCAAACCAGTATCAGGAACCTCATCAGAAACTGGTATACCCAAAATATAAGCGTACTTCTCCAAAGTCGACAAGAGATGATAATCAGGAAATGTAAAGCATCGATAGACAGGATCATAGAATTGAACAAGATTATTTTCAGTTTCGTCTTCAATGTTGGTAGCAAGAACATATAAGATTCTTCCATGACGAGATCTGAAGTCTGCAGGATCAACTACCAAGGATGCTAGCTTTTTCAAATCTCTAAGATCAGGAGCTCGGTAACTATACTTCTGAGTATTTCTCCTTCCAATGTCCATAATCACAAAAATCTACGATGAATGCATTAGTGCATGATGCAACAAACACAAACAAGATCACAAATAAGGTTAGGGTTCTGAGTCACGAGCTTGGAGCCAAGAGTAAGAACCACCCACAATGGTATGTACTAAGGTTTATTTCCACCTGTAAAACAAAGATGGCATGGAAATAAACACATGAACCTTGGAGTCTCTTGAATAATAATCAATTAAATCTTGGAAATTCTTGATCAAATGATTTTGAATTGTTTGCAGATCAACTTTGACTTTGTTCAGATGAAATTCATTCAAGCTGAGGGACTGATATTGATATCCTTGATCCAAATTCTTCCTAAAAAAGTTAGTAAAGGAAAAACAAACATTTTTTTGGATTTTAATAAATGGTTAGTAAACATAAACATAAACAAATATAAAACAAATAAGAAAAAAAAATGGTGTTTGGTGATCTCCCTCAAGAGTAAACCTACAAAGGAAGGCAAGAGAACCAAAGCTTATGATCTTACTTGTGGTATGAGATGCAAATGATAAGGGGGGATCTTAGACGCAAAAATTAGGGTATTACACCAGGTATATTTGGAATGAGCATAAACAAAAGCTACATAATTTAAAATAAATAAAAAAACAGAATTTGAAGGAAATGGTGCAGGCCCCCAAAGATCAGTATGCACCACCTCAAATGTGGTGTTATACATAGTTGAGGAAAGAGAAGCATGAATTCTATGAGACTTTCCTACACAACATGACTTCCATAACAAAGTGTTTGATTTTCTTGAAATTGAAATGTTATAATGTTTGAGAGCCTGCTTAATGGTTAGAAAGTTGGCATAAACTAGCATATAATGCCATAAAATACTATGGCTAGTTTTATTTACATCAGAAACAACTGAACAAGATATGGAATTTGCCTTTGTACATAGAGAAATTGAACTGTGATGATGTATTGAAGACATCCTTGAAGGCTCCATAATCAATTATGGAAAGCAATATAATCCACTTGAATCAAGAAAGCCTTAAAGTAGAGTGAGCTTAGAAACTTGAGATTTGATAAAAACATTTGTCAGCAATGAACTTTAACACAACTTTATTATCTTTTGAGAACTTAGATACTGATAATAGGTATCTTGTAATGCAAGGTACATGAATAATGTCATTATTAGCAAGAGTATATGATGGACAAGATTGAGAATAAACATAAGAGGAACCTACACAATTTATGGTTACAGACTGGCCATTAGCTACACAAACTCGGTTGCTACCTGAATAAGATTTCTCGACTGCTCATAAATATTTCTTGCTTGGAGATATTGAAAGCCAAACTTTGTTTGTTAATTAAGGTCCTTTACACCATGGTCAATGCTTGAGGATCATATGTTGAAGAGTTAATTTTATTGACGAAGGCATCTGAAAACTCCGCAACCTTTGCTTGTGAGGGTGTATGATTAAAATGCTCACTAAATCTGTAATACCCCGTATTTTATTACTCCGGATAATATTATATTGTGATCAACTGAGTCCGGTGTACTCTGAGAAATTATTTGATAAAATAATTAGGGTAACTGTGGAACTTAGAATAAATCCAATTAATATTATCTGACTCTGAGGTATTTTATTAATTTGGACTTAAGAGACTTTTTGGGCATTTAGTAGTATTATTTACTAATACTAAGTTTACTACATAATTCTCTTCCTCCCATTTTCCAAATAAAAGAAAAAGATAGTAAGAAAGAGAGAGAAAGAAGAAAGAAGGAAAGAAAAGGAGAAGAAGGAGAAAAAGAGGAGAAAGAGGAATTTGAAGTAATTCCAAGAACTTCAAGAACAAGATATTCATCCATTGATCCAAGCTTCAACCAATCATATCATCTTCCTCATTTTCAACTTCTATCCAAGGCGGGTTCTAGTTAGTACCATTGTTTAGAGATTTTGGATAATATGAGTTTTAGGTTAGAATGTGGAAATCGATGTTTTAACGGTTGGAATTTGATATAAATCGAAATGAATGATCAATATACTTGTAGAAACATATATTGTTAATTGTTTTGAAGTTTTGATTGTTTTAATTTGGTTGGAGATTTAGGGTTTATGAGAAATTTGTGATTTTGTGGAAAATTTGGTTTGTGAAGTTTGATGATGAAACTATGATAGAAACAGGTTGAACATGCCTCTAGTGGGTTGTTGGAACTAGTATTGAGGGTTTAAAGGAGCTGGTTTTGAACTGTTATGGCAGATATTTTTCTGAGTTTCGCAGAGCGCACTTAGCGCGCATAAGCCCGCTCAGCGCGGTGTTGAAATCCTGCAACCCCAGATGGCAGAGAGTTGTGCGCTTAGCGCGGACAGGGGCGCGCTTAGCGCGACCTGAGACTTAGAGTTTTTCTTCCAAAACGAGAAAATTCATAACTTTTGACTCGTTTATCGGATTCGATCATTCTTTATATCGATGTAAAGCCGAGGAAATATTCTATGGAATGGAGATGAGATATGTCAAATTTCCCGATCGATTAAATAATCGAGAAAGTTCCAAAAGCGATATATTTATGTTTTAATTGTTATATATTATTCTACTATGCAATTATGACATGTCTTGCCTATCCTATTATTGTTTAACATGATTGTAAGTGAATATGCATGCAAATATGAAAACGATATAGGCAGAGTGAGCAAACCTCAAACTTGAACTATAGGAGAATCTAGTAAGGAACTAGAAATTGTAGACAACTCTAGATGGCGGTGCTCGGGAACGTGTTGTTGGAAGATACATCCTTGGCGAGTATTGGCCTAGTTGAGAGTTACACACTAGTATGGAACATGTGGTTAACCTTTGTGGTTTTAAAAAGGCAAGAGAGGCCTTAAGGCATTATAGTCTTGGGATTGTCGAATACAATCGTATTGTTGTATGTGATCATGTAATCGTAACCGGTATATTTTGAGTGTAGTTTCATGGGTCTCGAGCTCCTTTGAAACGGGTACACAATTACTTGGTAGGTTTGATTCCCTACGTGTAGTACGATTAGAGCCTATGCTATGGGTAGAGACTTGTGATGGATAACAGGCCATGAGAAGTGACAGTTCACGGTTAACAGGCCGATGATCCTGAATCCAATTCGTATGCCAAGTAACTACAAGGTTCTATGACTCGGGTCGCCTTCTAGACCTAGAAGCGGACGGGAAGACGAGATGTCTTGGTATGGTTATCGATTAGTGATGTTGTGAGTTAATGAACTCATGTCATGTTTCCATATAGTGTGAGGATTATATAGTGTGAACTCAAGGGTCCTTTTCCCTTTTCCCCGGACTTGAGTTAGGATTGTTAGAACCTTGGTAGTCCGAGAGAACCCACAAGATAGGGAACTCACTGAGATTTGATGTATCTCACCCCACGTTGTTGATGTATTTCAGGTGATTCAGGTTCCGAGAAGGGTAAGGATTAGGCCGTGTGATCTTTTCCTTGCTTGTTGATGGCTAGCTTCCGTAGCTGAGTTTATTTTGAGATCATTGTGATTTAGTTCTTAGTTTTTATCTTTTGAACATCTTATGTATATTATGCCTTTAGAACTTTTAGTTGTTGTATTTTGGGGCATGTAATATATATAATGTGTTAACTAGGAGCTTATGGTGTTTCAATACCAAACACTTGGATTCATATATAACATTTATGCGTTGATGTATGAGTTTTATATATAGGTGTTACAGTTGTTATCAGAGCAGGTCGTATCCTCGACCTAGCCATGAAATAGTATAAGTATTTCTTTCCATTTCATATACGCCGTGTCGCCATTGGTCTTAAGTGTTTTATTTATGGCATTGAGCATGATCAACTTAATCCTATTTGTATAACCTTTAGGAACATGGCTGAAGGACGTAGAAACACTCGTGGTAGACCCCGTACCACTCCAGGAGGGACGAATTCGCCGGGCGGCGATGGCAATGCTCCTCTGTATCAGTTTATGCAGCAGCACCATAACCTATTCATGCAGCAAATGGTTCAACAAATGAATAGAGGTTTGAATACTACGGTGGTTGTTCCAGAAGCTGAAGGTGGGAAATTTCGGGATTTTATCCGCATGAATCCCCCAGAATTTCATGGTGGATTAGATCCCGTGAAGGCTCACGAATGGATTTCTGGTATGGAGAGGATTTTCTTGATAGTCTAATGCAGCGAAGAGAACAAGGTGTTGTTCGCTTCTCATTCACTGAAGGGTCCCACTATGAGATGGTGGGAGAGCGCTTCGGCTTTGATGGCTATTCAGGAAGTGCCTAAGGTTTGGGAATAGTTCAAAGTTAATTTCATGGAGAAGTATTTTCCGAGCTCATTGAGGACTCAGAAAGAATTTGAAATTCAACAATTAAGACAAGGTAGTATGACTGTGGCCAGTTATGCTGAGAAGTTTGAGGACATGGCTGTTTATTCTAGGCAGGCTATGTATGCTCCTGATGAAAGGTGGAAAATAGACCAGTTTCTATTTGGACTAAAAGCTAAAATATCCCATAGTGTATCCCAGAGGGAGTTCACTACTTATGCTGAAGTTTTAAGGCAATGCTATGTGGCCGAGCATAGTTTGAAGAAAGTCCAAGCTGAAGGTGTTGCGAGTAGAGTGAATCAAGGGGACCGCGGAAGATCTAACCAATAATTCAGGCCCAGGAAACAATCCTTCAAAGGGAAACAAGTTCAAGATTCAAGGGCGAGTACACCTCCTGTGTGTCGCAGTTGTGGTAAGAATCATTCTGGAAGGTGTAGTCTTGAAGGGGTAAAGTGTTTCCAATGTCAGAAGGTGGGTCATCTAAAAAGAGATTGTCCTCAGAATAGGACGCAGACACAAGGAAGAGTTTGTACCTTAGATGCCAGGAAGAAGAAGAGTGACAATTCCTTAATTGCTGGTACGTGCTTCATTAACGGATTTCCTTGTTTTGTTTTGTTTGATTGTGGAGCTACACACTCTTTTGTATCGATGCAATGTATGCAGCGACTTGGGTTGCGGTCCGTTCCTTTGTCTCCTCCTATGGTGGTCACTACCACCATGGATGAAATAGTTGAGACACCGTTGATGTGTGAAAACTGTGTTTTTTCTGTGGTCGGGAGAGTTTTTTAGATTGATCTTATTTGTCTACCGCTTAAGAAAGTTGATGTCGTTTTGGGAATGGATTGGCTTTCTGCTAATTCGGTGTTTATTGGGTGTGAAGAAAAGCTCATCATCATTCCATCTATTGATGCTACCCCGAAATATGTCTTAACAACTATTCTAGAAGGTACGGTTGGAATGATAAATTTCTTGTTCGAAGAAGAGAAATCTGTTCTTTTGGTTCTCACTAAGGAAGGGAGTAGCAACCTTCAAGTTTTGGATATTCCAGTAGTTTGCGAGTTTTCCGAAGTTTTCCCCGAAGATGTCACTTCTCTTCCTCCGGAGAGGGAAGTGAAATTTTCTATTGACCTGGTACCGGGAATGACTCCTATATCCGTTTCTCCGTATCGGATGGCACCGCTTGAATTGAGAGAACTGAAGGAAAAATTGGAAGAGCTTATGGCTAAGCATTTTGTTAGACCTAGTGTCTCACCGTGGGGAGCTCCAGTATTGTTAGTAAAGAAGAAGGACGGTGGGATGCGGTTGTGTATCGACTATCGTCAGCTGAATAAAGTCACCATTAAGAACAAGTATCCCTTACCCAGGATAAACGACTTGTTAGATCAATTGAAAAGAGCCTGTGTGTTCTCAAAGATTGATTTGAGGTCGGGTTATCACCAGATTCGAGTGAAGAGTTCTGATGTACCTAAGACTGCATTTAGGACCCGTTATGGTCATTACGAATTCTTAGTGATGCCTTTCGGAGTGACTAATGCTCCAGCTATTTTTATGGACTACATGAACCGTATATTTCAAGCTTACTTGGACCAGTTTGTTGTAATCTTCATTGATGATATTCTTATTTATTCTCGTACTTCACAAGAGCATGAAGAACATCTGAGAATTGTTTTATCTGTGTTACAAGAGAAACAACTTTTTGCTAAGTTAAGCAAGTGTGAATTTTGGATGGCGGAAGTTAAGTTTCTTGGTCACGTTATATCACAAGGTGGTGTAGCAGTGGATCCGTCGAAGATAGAGCAGTGATAAATTGGGAGAGGCCGCGAAATGCTTCGGAAGTCAGAAGTTTCTTAGGACTGGCGGGTTATTATAGAAGGTTCATCGAAGGTTTCTCTCAGTTGGCTTTACCAATGACGAAACTTACCCGTAAAGATTTTGCTTTTGAGTGGGATTCGAGTTGTGAGCAAAGTTTCATGAAGTTGAAGGAAAGATTGACAACGGCTCCTGTGTTAATCATACCTGATCCTAACAACTCTTACGAAGTGTTTTGTGATGCTTCTAAGATGGGATTGGGAGGTGTTCTGATGCAAGGCGATCAGGTAGTGGCTTATGCCTCCCGACAATTGAAAATTCATGAACAGAATTATCCAACGCATGATTTAGAATTGGCGGCAGTTGTATTTACACTGAAGGTGTGGCGACATTATTTGTATGGTGTACGTTTCGAAATGTTCAGTGACCATAAGAGTTTGAAGTATTTATTTGACCAAAGGGAGTTAAACATGCGACAACAAAGGTGGATGGAGTACTTAAAGGATTATGATTTAGAATTGAAGTATCATCCAGGAAAAACGAATAAGGTAGCAGATGCTTTAAGTCGGAAAGTAGTTCATAGTGCGAAATTGATGGTATTGGAATATGGTTTGTTGGAGAATTTTAGAGATCTTAATCTTCAGTTTGTGTGGACGCAAGATGGTGTAATTATGGGAAATTTGAATGTAAATTCTACTCTAAGAGTTGAGATTCAACAAGGTCAAACGTTGGATGAGAAGTTGCAAGAAGTGTTACTTCTACCGGGTTTTGTTCAGGCTACCGACAGAATTATTATGTTCAACCAAAGAATTTGTGTTCCGAATGATGCGACATTGAAAAGAAGGATTTTGGAAGAAGCACATAAAGGTGCTTTTACTATACATCCTTGTTCTTCAAAGATGTATCAAGATTTAAAGAAGGACTATTGGTGGTCCGGTATGAAAAGAGATGTTGCGGTCTTTGTATCGGAATGTGCGGTGTGCCAACAAGTTAAGATTGAACATCAAAGACCGGGTGGGTTGTTGCAACCTTTAGACATTCCAGTGTGGAAGTGGGACAATATTTCTATGGACTTTGCAGTAGGTTTACCCCGTACGCAAGGTGGTTATGATTCGATTTGGGTGATTGTAGATCGACTAACGAAATCTGCGCATTTCTTAGCCATGAAGACTACTTTCAAGGCAAGTCATCTTGCGAGGTTGTTTATTGCGGAAATTGTAAGATTGCACGGTATTCCCTCTAATATTGTGTCTGATAGAGATCCGAAGTTTACTTCAAGGTTTTGGAAAGTTTTTCAACAAGCTATGGGTACGGAGTTGCGTTTGAGCACGTCTAATCATCCTCAGACGGATGGTCAAACTGAACGAACAATACAAACAATGGAAGATATGTTGAGAGTCTGTGTACTAGAAAGTAAGGGTAATTGGAAAGAACTACTACCATTGATTGAGTTTTCTTATAACAATAGTTACCATGCGAGCATCGGAATGGCTCCTTATGAAGCTTTGTATGGAAGAAAGTGTAGGACACCCTTGTGTTGGGCGGAAGTTGGGGAAGATAGAATCTTAGGACCCGAAATCATCCAAGAGACTATGGAAAAGATTCAGACGATCCGCGAGAAAATTAAGCAAGCACAAGATCGACAAAAGAGTTATGCAGACAATCGAAGGAGACCTTTAGAATTTGAAGAAGGTGACCATGTGTTTTTGAAAGTCACTCCTAGATTGAGCTTGAAAGGACCGTTTAAGTCACGCAAGTCAAGCTCGAGATATGTGGGACCATATCAGATCTTAGAAAAGATTGGCGAAGTAGCTTACAGATTGGCCTTACCGCCTTCTCTGTCGGAAATGCACGATGTTTTCCATGTATCTCAACTTCGAAGGTTTGTTCCAGATCCTCTTCAGCCGATTCTACCGGATACTGTTGAAATAGAAGCAAACTTAACGTTTAAACCTCAACCAAGCCGCATTGTGGGAAAAGAAATGAAAGTATTAAGGAACAAGGACATTTCTCTCGTTAAGGTGCAGTGGGATGTAACGCATCTGGGTGATGCAACCTGGGAACTTGAATCGGAAATGCGAGATACTTACCCTCATCTGTTCAGGTAATCTTTAAATTCAAGGGCGAATTTCTATTTAAGGGGGGGAGGATGTAATACCCCGTATTTTATTACTCCAGATAATATTATATTGTGATCAACTGAGTCCGGTGTACTCTGAGAAATTATTTGATAAAATAATTAGGATAACTGTGGAACTTAGAATAAATCCAATTAATATTATCTGACTCTGAGGTATTTTATTAATTTGGACTTAAGAGACTTTTTGGGCATTTAGTAGTATTATTTACTAATACTAACTTTACTACATAATTCTTTTCCTCCCATTTTCCAAACAAAAGAAAAAGATAGTAAGAAAGAGAGAGAAAGAAGAAAGAAGGAAAGAAAAGGAGAAGAAGGAGAAAAAGAGGAGAAAGAGGAATTTGAAGAAATTCCAAGAACTTCAAGAATAAGATCTTCATCCATTGATACAAGCTTCATCCAATCATCTCATCTTCCTCATTTTCAACCTCTATCCAAGGTGGGTTCTAGTTAGTACCATTGTTTAGAGATTTTGGATAATATGAGTTTTAGGTTAGAATGTGGAAATCGATGTTTTAACGGTTGGAATTTGATATAAATCGAAATGAATGATCAATATACTTTTAGAAACATATATTGTTAATTGTTTTGAAGTTTTGATTGTTTTAATTTGGTTGGAGATTTAGGGTTTATGAAGAATTTGTGATTTTGTGGAAAATTTGGTTTGTGAAGTTTGATGATGAAATTATGATAGAAACAGGTCGAACATGCCTCTAGTGGGTTGTTGGAACTAGTATTGAGGGTTTAGAGGAGCTGGTTTTGAACTGTTATAGTAGGTATTTTTCTGAGTTTCACAGAGCGCACTTAGCGCGCAGAAGCCCGCTCAGCGCGGTGTTGAAATCCTGCAACCCCAGATGGCAGAGAGTTGCGCGCTTAGCGCGGACAGGGGCGCGCTTAGCGCGACCTTGGACTTAGAGTGTTTCTTCCAAAACGAGAAAATTCATAACTTTCGACTCGTTTATCGGATTCGATCATTCTTTATATCGATGTAAAGCCGAGGAAATATTCTATGGAATGAAGATGAGATATGTTGAATTTACCGACCGATTAAATAATAGAGAAAGTTCCAAAAGCAATATATTTATGTTTTAATTATTATATATTATTCTACTATGCAATTATGACATGTCTTGCATATCCTATTATTGTTTAACATGATTGTAAGTGAATATGCATGCAAATATGAAAACAATATAGGAAGAGTGAGGAAACCTCAAACTTGAACTATAGGAGAATCTAGTAAGGAACTAGAAATTGTAGACAACTCTAGATGGCGGTGCTCGGGCACGTGTTGTTGGAAGATACATCCTTGCCGAGTATTGGCCTAGTTGAGAGTGACACACTAGTATGGAACATGTGGTTAACCTTTGTGGTTTTGAAAAGGCAAGAGAGGCCTTAAGGCATTATAGCCTTGTGATTGTCGAATACAATCGTATTGTTGTATGTGATCATGTAATCGTAACCGGTATATTTTGAGTGTAGTTTCATGGGTCTCGAGCTCATCTGAAACGGGTACACAATTACTTGGTAGGTTTGATTACCTACGTGTAGTACGATTGGAGCCTATGTTATGGGTAGAGACTTGTGATGGATAACAGGCCATGAAAAGTGACGGTTCACGGTTAACAGGATGATGATCCCGAATCCAATTCATATGCCAAGTAACTGCAAGGATCTATGACTCGGGTCGCCTTCTAGACGTAGAAGCGGACGGGAAGACGAGATGTCTTAGTATGGTTATCGATTAGTGATGTTGTGAGTTAATGAACTCATGTCATGTTTCCATATAGTGTGAGGATTATATAGTGTGAACTCAAGGGTCCTTTTCCCTTTTCCCCGGACTTGAGTTAGGATTGTTAGAACCTTGTTAATCCGAGAGAACCCATAAGATAGGGAACTCACTGAGATTTGATGTATCTCACCCCATGTTTTTGATGTATTTCAGGTGCTTCAGGTTCCGAGAAGGGTAAGGATAAGGTCGTGTGATCTTTTCCTTGCTTGTTGATGGCTAGCTTCCGTAGCGGAGTTTATTTTGAGATCATTGTGATCTAGTTCTTAGTTTTTATCTTTTGAACATCTTATGTATATTATGCCTGTTGTACCCCAAATTTTACCCTCATTTTCTGTTAGTTGTTGTTTTATTATCTTTCTCTAATTTAATAATTATCTTAGCTTTGTATTCGTTTTTATATTAGTTTAATTTCAATATGGTCTTCTTTATCTAATTTATATTTAAATCATTTTATTTTGTTAATTTAATTTCCAAGCTCGATTTAATTTTTTAATTTTAACTTTTCTAGGAAAACTTAGTTTAATTAATTAGTTTTTTTAATGTAGCTTACTTTTTCTAACTAATTTAAATTAAGATTAATTATTTATTTGTCATACTATAATTTCAATTTAAAGAAAACTAAACCTTTTTCATTAAGGACCCAATTGGTCCACCATGTCTATTTAAATTTCATTATTGGATCTTTCATTAACCATTAACCAATGAAGACCAAGTTGATTTGTTTGACTTTTCAACTTTTGACTTTGGCCAATGATGGAGTGACATGTGGCGTGTGGAGGAGGAATAACACAACATATCTTCTTCTTCTTTTGTCGCATGTCCGTTTGCGGAAATAGAGGAATTTCAAACTCAAAATCATTTCAAATTTTCAACGTAAACCTGCGCAAACCGTACGCTCCCTCTGCCTGAAAGCGATGTTTCAACAACGGTCAAGAGACATGCTCTGTTTTCTTGACAATCCAGCCTTAAAAGCACCGGACGATGGATACAGGGAGGAGGGAGTTTTCTGGAGAACTTCATACACACCTCCAAGCTTTCAGATAAAAAAGCCAAACAACCTTCATCATCCCTCAACTTTTTCCCCCACACGAACCAACTGGAAACCTCCACTGTAAACCCTTTGCTACCCTTCAAACCGCAGCAAACTCCAACCACCATTCGTACCTCGCCACAACCTTTCCACCCCTCAACACCCTCCAAACGTTCTCTCTGCTTTTCGTTCCCCCTGTTTCTCACCAACAACATTGACCCTTCAAGTTCTTCTCCAAAACCTCTTCAAACCTTTAACCAAACCTCAACAATACAAAAACCAAGTCAATAGCAGAGAGGGGTGGAGAGTAAAGGGGACTTAAAAATCACAACAGCCGAAACAACATACCTGGTTTTCTGAAATCCAAAGTTGAAAACGAAACCCAAACCATCCATCCGTGAAACCCAGAAACATCACAACTTCATACTTCAATCTTCATCGTCGCCTGGAACAACAAAGCCAAACCAGCAACCTCGCAAACCATAAACAAACCATCCCTTCATCCACACAAACCTCCTTAGACGAAAACAACACGCCATCACCCAAATCCCTTTTTCAATCAAAACCCTCGCCGGAATCATCACCCAAATCCCCAACAACAACCTGTCAAACCCTTCTTTTTTTTTTCTCTTTCAACCCATTTCAAACACAAAAATCCAGGATCAAAGACGAAGAAAGACACATCCAGAACCCACATCCAAAACCGGTAGCGATTGAAGCCAATCAAAACAGAGAGAGAACGAACACGCAAACCTGAAGCCGAACCAGGGAAGACGAGTGAGAGCAAACGAGTCGGAATCGGATGGAAGATTTTATGGAGAACGTTTTATCTCGTTATACTTTTCCGGATACGCAACCTTATTAAGCTTTCTCTGTTCTTTCATTGGCTAGCGAGAAGAAGGTCGTGGTGACCTTGAAACTTTTCATTCTAAAACCTGATGTTTTTTTTTTATTATTGTTATCCATTATTAATATTTGGTTTTGTGGACTGCTGGGCTCATAGGCCCGCCTTCGTTTCTTTGTTTTTTTTAGGACAACCGGGTTTTTGCAGGGGTGATGGGTTCATGGCCCAAATGATCCCATTCTTTTTTACACCCTCTCCCATGTTATCTCAGTCGCCCCCCTTTCTCTTTTCTCCCTTTTTAGAAAAAGCAATTTTCTTTTTATTGTTATTAATTTTTCTTTATCAAAGTTTTTATGAGTTTTAATCTTTGGTCTTTCTATGTTTTACTAATTTGATTTATGTTACTTAGTGGTTCATTTTATTTCAATCTTTTTAGGCCAATGATATGTAAAATCTTGATTGGTTGATTTTATCCAAATCACTAAAAATCTAGATTTGTAGGAGGCCACTCTCTTTTTTTTTCTTTTTTTTTGGTCGATGAAGTTAGAAATCTAAGGTTATCGATTTATCGATTAAATCTTGATTTAAACGAGACCAATTTGGTTTTTATTTTATTTTGGTCGATGAAGTTAGAAATCTAAGGTTATCGATTTATCGATTAAATCTTGATTTAAACGAGACCAATTTGGTTTTTATTGTATTTTGGTCGATGAAGTTAGAAATCTAAGGTTATCGATTTATCGATTAAATCTTGATTTAAACGAGACCAATTTGGTTTTTATTTTGTTTTGGTCGATGAAGTTAGAAATCTAAGATTATCGATTAAATCTTGATTTAAACGAGACCAATTTGGTTTTTATTTTATTTTGGTCAATGAAAGTTAAAATCCAAGATTATCGATTTATCGATTAAATCTTGATTTAAACGAGACCGACTTGTCTTTTATCCCGATTCTATTTTGGTCGATGAAAGTTAAAAGTCCAAGATTATCAATTTATCGATTAAATCTTGATTTAGACGAGATCAACCTCTTTTTATTTCATAATCTTTATTTAGGCCAATGACACACGAATCTTGACTTTGATCGTTTCAAGTCAATAAAGTCTTGAGGAATGTGAGGCTACTGTTTATTTATTTTGGTTGGTCAATGAAAGTCAAATATTAAGATTATCGATTCCTCGATTAAATCTTGATTTAGACGAGACCGACTTTTATTTTGGTCGATGATATAACAAACCTCATGTCTTTTATATAATGTATTTGTATTATATCTTGTTATCTCGATAATCTTATTAACTGTTATTTTCCCCATATTCCAAAGGAAGTTGAACTTGGTTGACTCATAAGTCATTAGACCCCCACCTTACCTTAGGTAGCCTCATAAGAGCTTACCTTTATTTCTTGGCCTTATCAGAGCCATAGAAATCATAACTTGCTTTAGGAGAGAGTTCCTTAACTCTTGGTGATATTCATCCTAATGAATTTATCACTTTCCCTTACTGACTAAACTTCAACATAGGTCCATTACAACTAGATCTAGAGAGTTCTTAAACTCTACAATGAGCTTGCACTCATTTCCCCTCTGAATATTGACCATAGTCAATCATTCAGTAGAAGTAGAACTACGCATACTCTGATTCTATTCCCGAGGATACGTAGGCGTAAAGCGCGATGCTTTATCGAGTATACTTAGATACTAACCCCTAGGGTTTTTAGACCTTTAGCATAGAACCTTTAGCAAACATAAGATAACATTAAAACAAGAGGTTCCCGTAGAGTACTACGGACGTTTAGGGTGCTAATACCTTCCCTAATCGTAACCAACCCCCGAACCTTAGATCTTTCCCTTTAGGTTTTTCTAACGATCTTGAAACTTTCCTTTGGATAAATCAAAGTCAGTTGTAAAAGAAATATGATGCAAGTTAATTAATAGCTTGTTATCCGATTTTCACCGCAACAGAAATGGCGACTTCACTGGGGAATCGTTAGACTTATTGCTGGTCCTTTCCTAAGAGGGTTAAGCCTATCTTTTCTTATGTTATTCATGTTTGCTTATCTACTTGTATGATTACTTGTATGTCATGTCTGCTTATATATCTGTTCTATGTTTTGATTATCCTGTTTGATTTGGGTTGATACCTTTGAGTGAGATAAATCCTATACCCAGATTTGAGCATACACTTATTATAGGACGATGGTATTCAAGGAGACTTTGAGGGAGTCAAATCCTAAAAGGTTGAATTGATAAACACCATCACTCAGTTGAGGCCCTCTCAAGAGTCTAGTTATGTTAAACGAATTCGTTCATGAAAGCGTGCTACTCTCGACCTAGGAGCCCGGGATATTGAGAACCGTAGTTACCAAACCCCACTTGGCCTTTTAGGATGTAGTACGGAGACCATGATAGAGTCAATTTCTGAATTGGTTGTCACGCGATACTACACTCAGACGAGATCCTCTTGAGAATTTTATTGATTACCAAGTCATCTGGGAAATCATTAAAATCCGAAACATGGATTGTAGACTCTGGGAACTCTTTAGAACCTTGTTCGGCAGGTGAAAACCAGTAGTACATACCTATTGGGATGGGTAGACCTTTGACTCCATGCCCGTAACCCCTAAAACCTAGGATTTGTATATCTTGTTGTGTGTGCTCGTGTGTTTTTTTGCATCTCTGCATTCAAGCATTCCTAGCCCTTTGGTTTCGAGGAACTCAAATGTTTGTTTCCTTTTCAAAGATCAACAGAGCTTGGATTTTAAAACAAAAACTTCTTCTGTTTTCCAAATTTTTGCAACTTGCCTCTGAGTTCCTTGAAACCATTCGGCTTGTATTAGCATCTCATTTGCATCATGTCATAGCAGGTGCATTTCCTCTCTGTCTTTGTCTCATGTCGCCGTTTTCCCTTCAGAATCGTCTTTGAATCGTCACCCGAGCCAAACTCGACAAAGGATGTCTGAACAATACTGCGAGATGGACAGAGTCAACAATGAATTGAGTGAGCTCCGAGGAGGAATGGGGCA
The DNA here is from genome assembly GCA_022829125.1 of Lathyrus tuberosus. Classification (NCBI taxonomy): domain Eukaryota; kingdom Viridiplantae; phylum Streptophyta; class Magnoliopsida; order Fabales; family Fabaceae; genus Lathyrus; species Lathyrus tuberosus. Next base: position 16,322,224 of record JALAZF010000012.1, on the reverse strand, counting down.
GATTATGGAAGCAATTCAAGTTATAAGTGCCAGGATGGATACACAAGCGACATTAGTCTCCGAGATTATCACTACAACTGTAGAACCTCCTGTTACTACTGTGAACCCTACTTTAGGCATGCCTTTTAACTTTATGCGTGTTTCGGCCGTCACTTCTACTCAACAAGCTGTTCCTTTGGTTAATGAGGCTTTTTAAGCTATTCCTACCTTCACTCCAGCAACAGTGCAAGCCCAGATGCACCCAGTTTTTCAGAATCCACCTCCGGTTCATGATCATGTCAATAGATCCGAAGAAGGGGATAATCAACATAAAAGGTTGAAGGAAAGTGTAGAGACAATGCAGAGGAAATTGGAAGCAATGGAGAGGAGCAATGAATATAATACTAATGTTAAAGACATGTGCTTAGTCTCAGGCTTGGTAATTCCAACCAAGTTCAAACTACCCAATTTCAACCTCTACTCAGGAGCGACCTGTCCTAAGTCACATTTGGTCATGTATTACCGGCGAATGGCTGCATTTATGGATAATGACAAGTTGATGATCCACTGCTTCCAAGATAGTTTGAAAGGAGCTGCTGCAAAGTGGTATTTGACTTTGGACCAATCTAAGATCCGATGTTTTCAAGATGTATCTGAGGCTTTTGTAAAGCATTACCAGTATAACATGGACCTGGCGCCAGATCGCAGACAATTACTGAGTATGTCACAGCGCGATACCGAGTCTTTTAAAGAATATGCACAAAGATGGAGAGAGCTGGCTTCACAGGTAGAACCACCTTTGTCTGAAAAGGAGTTAACTGATTGGTTTGTCGACACGATGAGACCAAAATTCTACGAAAGGATGATCAGTAGCGTGTCTGCTAGTTTTTCTGATATCGTGGCTGTGGGGGTTAAAGTAGAGCTTGGTCTGAAGAGTGGAAAAATGACCAAGAGAGTTGGTAGTCTAAGCGACGTTGCCAAGATATACTTTAAAAGGGAAGGAGATACCAATATGGTGATGACGAACAAAAGGAAGAAAAATCAGTTCTGGAAGCGTCAGCAGCAAAAACAGTGTTATTCTGTTCAGCAACCTTATGTGGCCGCCATCGCGCCAACATTCAATAGTCAAGCTTCTGTTTATCAATCGGTTCCTCAACCACCAGTGTATCAACGAGCGCCCAACGCTCCTGCTTATCGCCAACGGACTCAAGTTTCTCATCAGAACATTCCAGGAAAAAGAAAGGGTGGAAGGCCTCCGATTCCTCCCATTTCTATGACGTATACAACATTGTATCCTGTTTTGGTGCAGCAAGGATTAATAACTACAAGGTCATCAGGCCCACCTCCTAATCCGCTTCCACCTTCTTACAATCCCAATGCTCATTGTGCATTCCATGAAGGCGCACCAGGACACAACTTAGAGGGTTGTTTTGCTTTGAAGCATATTGTGAAGGACTTAGTAGAGAGAAACATTTTGTCTTTCGACGGTCCCAGCCTATCATCAAGAACAACCCTTACCTGCTCATGAGATAAGTAATGTTGTGGAAGATGTATCAAGACCAAGATGGACTGTGATTGAGCTCCTCTTTGATTTTCTGCATTTGATTCCCTAAAGCTGGCAATCTGTTGGCTACTTCAGCAATTTTATTGTATTTTCTTTGCACTTTGAATTTGTATTTGCTTATGAGCTTTGTTGTACTTTCAAATTGGCGACATTAACGAAGTATTTATGCATCTTTCAGTTAAATCCATTCGTTTCACTCATTTACTTTTATTTTCATAAAAGCAAATATATATCTTTTTCACCCCTTTTTCAAACTTTTGTTAAAACAAAGATTAGGGAGGATGATGAAATCCTCATGTTCATAATTGCTGTGGTATACTTTCAAATTAACCTCGCCGAGGATGTAGGCATTGTTTCAATTCATTCCTTGTTAACCTTTTCGAGCCTAGAAGTAGGAGTTTTCTTTCACACAAAACAAAAAAATCTCAACCTTGGGGCAGGTTAGTTCTCAGTTTAACTCGGTTATGCATTCAAACACGAGCGCTTCATATAAGGCGCCAGTCAGCTTTCAAATCAAGTGACTTCCTACTCTTGGAGAGTTGAACGTATATCTTGAGTTAGCTGAGCGTAGGATTTGAGCCTTTATCTTTTGTTTCATAAACCATGAACCATACCACATTACAACCCCTAAAAGACCTAATTGAGGTAAGGTTGTTTTGAAAAGCTTACTGCAGCAAGGTTGAGTAACCTGACTCCTAATAATCTTTGTTACCCGCGTGTGTTGGTCACTTCCTTAATGACCAGACCCACCATTTGTTTTTGACTATTTAATCATTTCACTGTGCGTTTTTTATCAAAACTTTGCATTAAACGTTGCATTAAATTTTACCAATTTTTTTTATGAACGATACTTGTTTGCAAAAACAATTCAATATCAAAGGAAATCCCAACAAATACAGCCAGCTAGGGGATTCAACTTGATAAAGGAAACTCAATCAGGGGCAACCCAGTGGAAATATTTGCCAATCTATCGAGTCAGGGGTAGAACTCGTCAAAGTTCAAAATATTGGGGCAAGTCGCCCTGAGGTCATCTTATGACAAGTATGGACTCCAGTAACCTATCAGCAGGGGCAAGTTTTGTTCCCCCAGTCGTTTCTACTACAGTTTGAGTATTACGAATAGAGTTGAACTGGGGAAACCATGTCTAAGTTCATTTCTTTTCAAAAGTTTGAAGACATTGAAGTATCTGGTATAATCAATTCTTCTGTAAAATCCTTTTGACGACTTACCCTCACATACCAGTTAATCGGAAGCAGTCAGGTCGAGATTCGACAAATCTATAAAAATGGTTAGTCAGGGACATCTCCTTCACAGACCAGCCAATCTGACAGGGGCAAGTTTGTTCCCCAAATCGTCAAACAACCGGTCTGAAGCAAGTTCAAGAACCTTGTTGTGTGAATGCAGTTAATCTGGGGCAGTTACGCCAAGATCTCCCCAAGAGTTTGAAGATATTGAAACACCTTGTATGCCAATTCTTCTATAAAATCCTCTTGTTATCATCTTCTGACAGACCATATAGCCTGGGGCAGATAAGATTTGAAGATGATCATTACGCCAGTAGGATACAGAACTACTTTGTTCTTGTGATATCCTGTGCTAGCTCCCCGACAAGCTGTTACTTCAGCTAATCCTGACAAATTCTCCATGGATTCTTCTCCAACAAAGAAACCAAACTCATGATGGTAATCCTTATGATGTTATACCTTATGTGGAATACTCTTTTCACCAGTGAAGTTGTTGATTCTTCTTCACCCCCAGTATTGATCCAACCCGTTGAGTTTGACTGGATATCCTTGTCGAGATGTTTTCTTTGTCTCTAGTTTTGCTTATCTGTTTTGTCAGCATAAGCATAAGCATGGCATAAGCACTCATATGCATAGCATCCTTGCATTTCTGCTTCTTTTTCTGGTGTTTTTCTGTTTTGGTTCACTTTGGTGTTTTTCTCCCCAAGTGACTGGGTTTGCCTATTCTCTCCAATAGAAAGTCAGCCCTAGGCATAAAGTGCCCATCTTTCCTGAATTCCCCACAGAGTTTGATTCTCGTGGATGGTGGTTGGTTCAGTTATCTTTTCCACATGTGAATAAGATAAATTCCCATTTGAGTTCATTCCTCAATTGGAGTCTTGTTTGACCGTTTCTTTCTAGCTTGTTCCTAGATTGAACTTTGGTCCCTGGCAGGCGTGACTTTTCAAACCTATCTTTGAACGTGCATTTATTTTGCACCATTTCTCGCAAGAAGCATCCTTTACAAAAACCTCATTGAAGACATAATTATTTCTCCAGCAATATTGTAATATCAACATATCTTTGAAGCAACAATCTCTTGAAGAAGCTTGGTAATCTCTTATAAGCAGCTTATCTATCTCTGGTACTATTCAACCTCTTCGCAACCGTAATGGGTATCCCCCAGGAAGCCTTATCTTCAGTTATGCAACTCCGGTACTAACCTATCAGACTTTATACCTTTATTGGGGCCCATTTCTTGGTTCTATCTCCAATAAGGTTTCTTTTTCCAAAATGCCAACCGGTCATGCTTGAACCTGTTGTTCCATCACTTTGGATATCTTTTCTCAGTGAAGACCGTTTTTCGGTTCAACCTTCATTGCGGATCCTTTCTAGAATGTCATCTAGTCGCGTTTAGCCTTGATGATCAATCATTCTAGATATTTTATTGGAGCCCATTTTTTTGGTTCTACCTCCAATAAGGTTACTTCTAAAGAGCCAGCTGGTCATACTTGAACCTGTTGTTCCATCACTTTAGAGGTGTTTCTAGGATGTCATTTAGTCATGTTTTGACTTGATGATCAATCATCCTAGATACTTTATTGGGGCTCATTTCTTGGTTCAATCTCCAATAAGGTTCTTCTTTTTCCAAAGTGACAACCAGTCATGCTTGAACCTGTTGTTCCATCACTTTGGATATCTTTTCCCAATGAAGACCGTTTTTTGGTTCAACCTTCATTGCGGATCTTTTCTAGAATGTCATCTAGTCGCGTTTAGCCTTGATGATCAATCATTCTAGATACCTTTATTGGAGCCCTTTTCTTGGTTCTATCTCCAATGAGGTTACCTTTCTGGCTACTACCGGTTTTCCTCTGGAAGCAGATTAGGTGTTATCTCAACCAACTCTTATGTGAGTACCAGAGTCTATTCTTGATTCATTAACCATGTTCCCACTTAAACCCCAACTCTTCATGCAGGAGTCCCCAGAGAAGTCAGCTGTTAGACGATAGAATTCTTAGTCACTAGAGTTGTTATTGGTCTTTGAATACAATAATTTTGTCATTTTCGTCTGATTCTTGGAAGCGGAAGAGTTTTAAGGAAACACAAAGTTGACCTAAGTTTCACTCTGGAATTAAGACATTTTGGGAATCAAATTTGTGCTAGAAGAATTAGCAGTACTGTATTTTTGGCATGGATCTGCCATCTCCAGCGAAAAGAAGATTGCCCCGGTTATCCTTGATGTTTGGGTTTTAGGGTGTTGGCTTGTGTTATCCTTTCTTCTTTCCTGTTTCGCGTCGTTTCTAGCATATGGCTAAGCATACGCATCATACCCTAGCATCTTCGCATCTCTGTGCTTTGTTTTGTTTGTGGTCTGTTGTTGGTGTCTGTCTTTATTTCCCCAGTGAAGTAAAGACGTTCCCGGTTTGCTTTGTGTCGTGCTTGTTCGGTCTTAACCTTTGCGCGCCAGATTTGAATCTTTAAACCTTCTGCTGTTCCCCAAGAAGTTTAACTTTAAAGGATTTTTACAGCTGTTCTTGTTTGAATCACGTCAAACTTGAACCTGTTCTAGTTTGAATCATGTCAAACTTGAACTTAGACTTTGTTTGAATCATGTCAAGCATTGTCTTCTGTGTTCTTGTTTGAATCATGTCAAACTTGAACTTAGACTTTGTTTGAATCGTGTCAAGCATTGTCTTCTGTGTTCTTGTTTGAATCATGTCAAACTTGAACTTAGACTTTATTTGAATCGTGTCAAGCATTATCTTCTGTGTTCTCGTCTGAATCATGTCAAACTTGAACTTAGACTTTGTTTGAATCGTGTCAAGCATTGTCTTTTGTGTTCTCGTTTGAATCGCGTCAAACTTGAACTTGGACTTTGTTTGAATCGTGTCAAGCATTGTCTTTTCTGTTCTTGTTTGAATCGTGTCAAACCTGAACAGAGTCTTTGTTCGAATCGTGTCGGACACTGACCCCCTTTGTTTTAAAACCGTTCTTGTTCGAATCGTGTCGAACTTGAATTGGAACTTTGCTTGAATCGTGTCAAGCATCGTCTTTTGTTTTAAAACTGTTCTTGTTCGAATCGTGTCGGACATTGAACACCTCCTTATCTTGTTTCTTTTCTGAAATTGCTTTAAGCTAAGTTTCTTGGAATAAATTTTATTCAACTTTAAGACTCCTATCTGTTGCGCAGAGTTTGTCTCTGTCTTTCTGGCTTTTCTTGAAGATCCCATCTTGAACTCTTCAGTATAAGAATCCCCAGGAAGTCTTTGCTTGGCTGTCTGTCTTTTTGGCTGATCCCTAGTGATCATGTTTTTCTTTCTGGTTTTGTGCCCAGGAAGAGTGTGGGTTTGGTTTTGTCCCCAGTAGTCTATCTCCCCGAATCTTTCCCCAGTCGAGTTTTGTCTGTTGGTCTTCTCCCCAGTGAGTCTCTTTCGTTGGTTATCCTGTATCCCCAGTGAGTTTTCCTCGTGGATACTAACCTTCGCCTTTCCACGGTGAAGTTCTCTGGTCTTTTGCTTCCTGTTTGCTCCTTGGTGTATTGTTGTGTCTGCATTTTCTTGCATCCTCTTGGCATCCTGTTTGTTGCATTGCATGTGTGTGCATCTGAGGGTAAAATTTTCGGTTATCTGTATTTAAATATCTTTCACAATTGATTACATGAGGATCTTCATCTCTCATGTCATCAGGTGAAGATATTTAAATAGGGGCAACTGTTGTACCCCAAATTTTACCCTCATTTTTTGTTAGTTGTTGTTTTATTATCTTTCTCAAATTTAATAGTTATCTTAGCTTTGTATTCGTTTTTATATTAGTTTAATTTCAATATGGTCTTCTTTATCTAATTTATATTTAAATCGTTTTATTTTGTTAATTTAATTTCCAAGCTCGATTTAATTTTTTAATTTTAACTTTTCTAGGAAAACTTAGTTTAATTAATTAGTTTTTTTAATGTAGCTTACTTTTTCTAACTAATTTAAATTAAGGTTAATTATTTATTTGTCATACTATAATTTCATTTTAAAGAAAACTAAACCTTTTTCATTAAGGACCCAATTGGTCCACCATGTCTATTTAAATTTCATTATTGGATCTTTCATTAACCATCAACCAATGAAGACCAAGTTGATTTGTTTGACTTTTCAACTTTTGACTTTGGCCAATGATGGAGTGACATGTGGCGTGTGGAGGAGGAATAACACAACATATCTTCTTCTTCTTTTGTCGCATGTCCGTTTGAGGAAACAAAGGAATTTCAAACTCAAACTCATTTCAAATTTTCAACGTAAACCTGCACAAACCGTACGCTCCCTCTGCCTGAAAGCGATGTTTCAACAACGGTCAAGAGACAAGCTCAGTTTTCTTGACAATCCAGCCTTAAAAGCACCGGACGATGGATACAGGAAGGAGGGAGTTTTCTGGAGAACTTCATACACACTTCCAAGCTTTCAGATAAAAAAGCCAAACAACCTTCATCATCCCTCAACCTTTTCCCCCACACGAACCAACTGGAAACCTCCACTGTAAACCCTTTGCTACCCTTCAAACCGCAGCAAACTCCAACCACCATTCGTACCTCGCCACAACCCTTCCGCCCCTCAACACCCTCCAAACGTTCTCTCTGCTTTTCGTTCCCCCTGTTTCTCACCAACAACATTGACCCTTCAAGTTCTTCTCCAAAACCTCTTTAAACCTTTAACCAAACCTCAACAATACAAAAACCAAGTCAATAGCAGAGAGGGGTGGAGAGTGAAGGGGACTTGAAAATCACAACAGCCGTAACAACATATCTGGTTTTCTGAAACCCAAAGTTGAAAACGAAACCCAAACCATCCATCCGTGAAACCCAGAAACAACACAACTTCAAACTTCAATCTTCATCGTCGCCAGGAACAACAAAGCCAAACCAGCAACCTCGCAAGCCATAAACAAACCATCCCTTCATCCACGCAAACCTCCTTAGACGAAAACAACACGCCATCACCCAAATCCCTTTTTCAATCAAAACCCTCGCCGGAATCATCACCCAAATCCCCAACAACAACCTGTCAAACCCTTATTTTTTTTTCTCTTTTAACCCATTTCAAACACAAAAATCCAGGATCAAAGACGAAGAAAGACATATCCAGAACCCACATCCAAAACCGGTAGCGATTGAAGCCAATCGAAACAGAGAGAGAACGAACACGCAAACCTGAAGCCGAACCAGGGAAGACGAGTGAGAGCAAACGAGTCGGAATCGGATGGAAGATTTAATGGAGAACGTTTTATCTCTTTATACTTTTCCGGATACTCAACCTTATTAAGCTTTCTCTGTTCTTTCATTGGCTAGGGAGAAGAAGGTCGTGGTGACCTTGAAACTTTTCATTCTAAAACCTGATGTTTTTTTTTATTATTGTTATCAATTGTTAATATTTGGTTTTGTGGACTGCTGGGCTCATAGGCCTGCCTTCGTTTCTTTATTTTTTTTGGACAACCGGGTTTTTGCAGGGGTGATGGGTTCATGGCCCAAATGATCCCATTCTTTTTTACACCCTCTCCCATGTTATCTCAGTCGCCCCCCTTTCTCTTTTCTCCCTTTTTAGAAAAAGCAATTTTCTTTTTATTGTTATTAATTTTTCTTTATCAAAGTTTTTATGAGTTTTAATCTTTGGTCTTTCTATGTTTTACTAATTTGATTTATGTTACTTAGTGGTTCATTTTATTTCAATCTTTTTAGGCCAATGATATGTAAAATCTTGATTGGTTGATTTTATCCAAATCACTAAAAATCTAGATTTGTAGGAGGCCACTCTCTTTTTTTTCTTTTATTTTGGTCGATGAAGTTAGAAATCTAAGGTTATCGATTTATCGATTAAATCTTGATTTAAACGAGACCAATTTGGTTTTTATTTTATTTTGGTCGATGAAGTTAGAAATCTAAGGTTATCGATTTATCGATTAAATCTTAATTTAAACGAGACCAATTTGGTTTTTATTTTATTTTGGTCGATGAAGTTAGAAATCTAAGGTTATCGATTTATCGATTAAATCTTGATTTAAATGAGACCAATTTGGTTTTTATTTTGTTTTGGTCGATGAAGTTAGAAATCTAAGATTATCGATTTATCGATTAAATCTTGATTTAAACGAGACCAATTTGGTTTTTATTTTATTTTGGTCAATGAAAGTTAAAATCCAAGATTATCGATTTATCGATTAAATCTTGATTTAAACGAGACCGACTTGTCTTTTATCCCGATTCTATTTTGGTCGATGAAAGTTAAAAGTCCAAGATTATCGATTTATTGATTAAATATTGATTTAGACGAGATCAACCTCTTTTTATTTCATAATCTTTATTTAGGCCAATGACACACGAATCTTGACTTTGATCGTTTCAAGTCAATAAAGTCTTGAGGAATGTGAGGCTACTGTTTATTTATTTTGGTTGGTCAATGAAAGTCAAATATTAAGATTATCGATTCCTCGATTAAATCTTGATTTAGACGAGACCGACTTTTATTTTGGTCGATGACATAACAAACCTCATGTCTTTTATATCATCGTATTTGTATTATATCTTGTTATCTCGATAATCTTATTAACTGTTATTTTCCCCATATTCCAAAGGAAGTTGAACTTGGTTGACTCATAAGTCATTAGACCCCCACCTTACCTTAGGTAGCCTCATAAGAGCTTACCTTTATTTCTTGGCCTCACCAGAGCCATAGAAATCATAACTAGCTTTAGGAGAGAGTTCCTTAACTCTTGGTGATATTCATCCTAATGAATTTATCACTTTCCCTTACTGACTAAACTTCAACATAGGTCCATTACAACTAGATCTAGAGAGTTCTTAAACTCTACAATGAGCTTGCACTCATTTCCCCTCTGAATATTGACCATAGTCAATCATTCAGTAGAAGTAAAACTACGCATACTCTGATTCTATTCCCGAGGATACGTAGGCGTAAAGCGTGATGCTTTATCGAGTATACTTAGATACTAACCCCTAGGGTTTTCAGACCTTTAGCATAGAACCTTTAGCAAACATAACATAACATTAAAACAAGAGGTTCCCATAGAGTACTACGGACGTTTAGGGTGCTAATACCTTCCCTAATCGTAACCAACCCCCGAACCTTAGATCTTTCCCTTTAGGTTTTTCTAACAATCTTGAACCTTTCCTTTGGATAAATCAAAATCGGTTGTAAAAGAAATATAATGCAAGTTAATTAATAGCTTGTTATCCGATTTTGACCACAACAATGCCTTTAGAACTTTTAGTTTTTGTATTTTGGGGCATGTAATATATATAATGTGTTAACTAGGAGCTTATGGTGTTTCAGTACCAAACACTTGGATTCATATATGACATTTATGCTTTGATGTATGAGTTTTATATATGGGTGTTACAAAATCTATGATAAAAATCAACTATAACATAGCCGTATTTACTACAAAGTTGACATGTAGGTCTGTTTCCATATGAGGTGCAACCTCTACCACGTTGCATTCGTCCTCAACCTCGACTGTTAGAGGAATTGTCACGCACACCAATAATTTGATGATTTGCATGTGTAACACCCCAAAATTTTCCCTCCTTTTATTTAAAATTTTTGTATTATGCTTCATTTCATTTGCATCTTCATTTGTGCATAGCAATGTCTCTAAACATGGGATCAAGGTTTCTTGACTTTCCTCAAGAGGAAGAGATAGTTCTCAAAGAAAGGATTAAGGAGATAACCTCAACATCATGTCATTATTGAGCTTCAAAATCTTTTTATTCATCAAGGAATTCTTAACAACCTCACACAATCATCTGGATTAAGGTTTTCAAGCATTGACCATACTCTCTTATCTTGTGTTCATGAATTAGGGTTTTGGTCAAAGGGCACCTGTGGATATCTTCATGAGAAAGGCAATGTTCTATGGCTCAATATAAATCTCAAGGAGTTCATACGTGCCTCAGGGTCTTTCACAAGTCATTGCATAGGCCTCAGTCAATGGAAAGAGGATTAGGGTTTCATCTGATCAAGAAAGTCAATTGTGGCCTCACAAAGTCAAACTCTTGAGTTTTTGGGTCAATAGTGCGCATTTAAAGTCATCTCAAGTGTTATTATGAGGTTGGATCAGAAGAATCAAGGAGAATCATAAAATCAGGAGGATTGGCAAAATTAGGGTTTTAGTGAAAATTTTCTAAGTACAGAAAACCCTAGTTTCTAGCCATCTTGTAACATTCATAACTTTCTCATCCTTGATCCAAATGAGGCAAACTTGTAATCAAATTAAAGAGGACATTATGAACTACAAGTTTGTATAAGGAAGAAAGTCCAATGAATTCATAGATTAAAAGTTGTGGTGGCTTAAAGTTGAGAATAATCAAGATTGGTGATTTCAATACTTAGAATTTTTCTAAGTATGAAAATTCAGTTTGGAGGGCATGCTTTTAATGGCCATTTTCTTGATGATCTAAGCTTTATATCACTTTTCCTATAACTTGAAAGTTGTTCCTCATTCTCCAAGCTTTCTTTTGATAACAAGAACTCTCCAATTGAGTGTGTAGAACTCAAGTTATGGTGTCCCAAAGTTAGGGTTTTCAAGTTGTGAAATTTAGCAAGTCATTTGTCAACTTCTTGAAGCTAGCTTCCAAGACATTTTTCTCATAGTTCCAAGCTTCAAATCAATCTTCCATCAACATGAAAGTTGTATATCTTCCTCCAATATTTCCATGCATATAAAGAACTCTTCCATTGGATTTGTACATCTCAAGTTATGGTCTCCCAAAGTTAAGACATTTTCATGTTTCATGAGGGTTTCCTAACTTAGAATTTTTCATGGTGCTTAGGCAGATTTTGGAGCAACTTTCAAGTCCTTTTCTCACATGGTTTCAATCTTCATCTCATCATACTTCCAACATGAAAGTTGAAGAGTGATCTCCAAGCTTTCTTTTGAGCACAGTTTCTCACCATTTGGACAAGGAATCATCAAGTTATGAGCAAGGAAAGTGGATCCTATGAACTTGATTTCCAAGCATTTCATGTTATAGTTTCTTGGAATATTTTGAAAGCGTTTGCATCATGCCATGTACACACATCCAAATCACACGCATGACATCATTTCTTTTCCGAAAATGTCCAAACAACATGCATGCTTCATACACATCATGATATGCACACATTGCCAAAAATGAGAAAGAATGAAAATCCCAACAAACCTTATTCCATTTACTTCTCATGTGTTATCCCTATCATACACATTCCATGCCTCATTCCCACTCACTTTGGCTCAGCAACAACACCTAAAACCATAGCAAACCCGAGCCTACACCGTAACACATTTCTTTTCACATTTTTCATTCCCAAACCAATGCAACCAACTCCAAGCCATATGATTCATTTCTTAGCCTTATACCAACCCTAAAACACTTCTATTTAAGCTCCTCTACTCCCAACCTAGCCTCATTCACTCAATTCTCAGATCTGAACCTCTCATTTTCTCTCAATTTTCATTCTCCTCGAAGCTCATTTCTCAAGAGAGTTCTTAACATTTTCTGGCTAGATTCATCATCCTCAAGGATTGTTAAGGCTGTTAGTGAAGTTTTCCACAAGAACCTGCAAGGTTTGAAGGTGCAATGGACACTCTCCACTAGGTAATTTTCATGAGCTGATTCCTCCCATTCTAGACACATGTTAAGTGCATATTGTGTACATCTGAAGTTCTACTTATGGTAGGCAATGTTTGCATAGCTTGTTGTCTTAATTTGAAGAGTTTGATTTTGTATGATTCAATTTTCGTGGTTGAATTTCATGATGTTAGAGTTCTCATTTGTGAAAACTGATGGTAAATTTGGAGCCAGCATGAAAAAATAGGTGGAATGGTGGTCTTGTCCTTCATTTCTGGGTTGTTCAGGGTGGCTCCGACGGTGGTTGGCTGGAGAAGACGACCGGAGCTAGGGCTCCAGCGTCTGAGGGTTTAAGAAGATGATGTGGCCCTTGGCGCCACTTTTTAAATTCAAATGATATGTTGTGTTGTGTTTTAATTCGCTGGCTTGTATGACTGTGTGCTAATTAGGATTAATGAAGCTGATGTGTGCATGTTGATGTGGTTCTGAATGTTTGAATTAATTTGGGCTTGCGTGCCTTTTTTATCCACACCCCTAACTTTTTGAGCCCAATTGCGCTTTCAACTGACTTCAGTTCATTTTGAAATTCAATTTCATACCCCATCATTCTCTAGTTGTTTATTTTTATTATTTTTTCATTTTAATTTTATTTTTGATATTTCTTTCACATAAAAAATTATTTAAAATATTTTTTTATACACTTTAACATCTCTAGAATTTTATCATATTTTTTATTTTATTTTTCAATTAATTTTCATATTTTATTTTGAATTTATTTGTGAAGTTGTTTTCCATGTTTACCCTTGAACTAGGGTTTGGTGTTTTGATGCCTTTTGCCTACATTCTTGAGCCAATTTTTCTCATATGCTTGGACACTTAATTTATGAATATTTGAAGGTTGTTTTGGTGCTTTGATGTGGAATATTTGATGGCTTCTCATTGGGTTTTGTTTAGCCCTCGATTCATGCTCGATTAATGACATGTTTGAACTTGTGGATTTCTTTTGATTGTGCATTCATGCAATTCTTGTTGAGATCCTTTCCATTATTGTTCTTGATTGTTTTAGCATGAGTTTTAGATTTGGTTTCATTTTTGTATGATCATCTAAGTGCCTCAATTTGATTTTTCAATGTGATGTTGTTTGAACATGAACTTGCCTAATTCTTGACCTAGTTTTAGGACTTGCTTCTTGAATGGATTTTTCTTGTGGCTCATGATTCTTGTGTGATTCAAATGAATTGTTTAAGGTTCTGATCTTCATGTTGTGATGTCCATTGTATGATTATTTCTCACCTCTTTCTTCACATGGTCTTTTGTTTCCTTTTATGGATGATTTGAGTGGATGGTTATCTAGTTCCTCGTTCATGCTTTGAATATGATTCCTCTTAGACTTGCTTGATATCTTAGAATTGTTGTTGAATTAAATCCCTTGAATATGCTTCTGACCGTCATGTGATGGTGTGCATTACTTGATCATTTGACCTTTGTACCTTGCTTGAATATACACTTTCCTTTGAAGATGATTAAGGTTGACACTTACCTAGTTTTGATGCATGTTTTGAACTTGATCCTTGATGTTTCTTCTTGCTATTCATGAGTTGATGTTTGATTTGTTATTCATGTCCATGCTACTTCCTCTTCTTGGATTCACGCCTTAATCTTATTACTTGATCTTTCATGGTTTATTTATTATGAGATAATTGTCGGGAAATGCATAGTCTTTGTTGTGGTTCATGTTGGACGCTCTTGTGTTTATTCTTTCATCTTTGAATTGAATTGATCCTGATATGGTATAGGTTATGACCTTACTTGATTCTCATCTTGCTTGACTCATGTTGTCTTAGTATGTTGATCAATGGTGTTTGATTATGATTCTAAGGCATGTTTGCTTGTGCACTTCCTTGATTGCATTTGTTTATCCATTAGAACTTGAATATGTGAACATTTTGATGATGCTTTATGATGATTGAGAATGTGTATGTTGATTGTGTGCTTTATCCATCTTTGATGTCTTGATTCATTTGATAAGCATGCTTTGATTTTAGCCTTGATGTTTAGTACTTAAGAATGATGTTTGATTCTTCTTACCTTGTGATGCTTTGACATCTTTCTTCTCTTCATCTCATTTCTTCTCCCTTAAGCTTTGGATTTCTATTTGTTGTTTGAGATTGAGTTGTGTAATGTTTACTTGTGTTTGATCACATGCTCCCTTAAGGCTCCTAGTCCAATTTAATTTCTGATTAAGTTTGGAGTAGGATATACATTAGGCTCTCAATCCTTTGCATGACAACATTAGAGTAGTCCCTTCTCGACCTCAACCTTAGGTCCATCTTTTTATGATAACATTAGGTAGACTACGTTTTCTCATCCTCAACTATAGGGCCATAATGCATGACAACATCTAGGTGAGTTTCCCTTTGATTTTCTCTTTGCCCTTTTGAGTCTTCTTTCTTCTCTCTTAAGCAAAGTCAAAATACTTAATAAATATGATGTGCATTGTGCGCCACGAGCCTTAAGCACATGGGAAAAGATGAGAGGATGAATTTCTAACCTCATCTTAGGGTACTTTATGCGTGAGACATTTGGATCGTTAGCGCGAAGTATTCAATCCTCTGTCATAGACTTTAGTACAATGTGCATCTTAAATAAAGTCAACCTACTTCTGTTAAAATCCTTAAACAAACTAAAAAATTATTTTTCCCTTCGGGATTTTCTGTCAAACATTTTCAAAAAAGGCATGTCATTTCCATTCTACCGCAAACAGACGTCAACCCTAACTGCTGGAACGTGAACTTAACTCTGCTCATAAAAAACACTTAACAATTGGTAGCCGAACTACGAACTCTCTGATTTCCACATTCTCGTCTGAATGAGGATACGTAGGCACAAGACGGCAAAGTCTTGGCGAGCAACCTTCCCCCATCCACTCGTAGTCCTCCGAACTACGTTGACTCTGACTTTCCCATTGCACGAGGGAATACGTAGGCCTAGGACGGCGAAGTCTTATCGAGTCTCCTTTTGTTTTTTTTTTCCTTTTCATTTCCGTTAGCAAGTAGGCTTTAAATAAACACACCCTTTGATTAGAACAACAAGAGTGGATCCCGTTGAGTACAACGGACGCGAGGGGGTGCTAATACATTCCTCTCGCGTAATCGACTCCCGAACCCAGAATTTGGTTGCAAGACCATGTTCCTTTCCCTTTTTGAGGTTTCACTACAACAAAAGTAAGTTATAACATCGCACCTTAGACAACGCTTTAATACAAAAGCGCTGCTATAAGTTAAAAACAAGGAAACTATTCACTTAGAAATATAAAAGCGCGTCTAAATATAAGACTTTAGACAACGCTTTTGAGGAAAGCGCTTTCTAAGGTCTTATAAATTAAAAAAAAAAATTAAAGAAAAATATTAGACAGCGCTTTCCTTAAAAGCGCTGTCTAAGGTCTTATAAATTAAAAAAAAATATAAGACCTGAGACAGCGCTTTTGAGGAAAGCGCTGTCTAAGGTCTTATAAATTAATATTGTTAAAAAAAATCAAATCCAAATTCAATGCTGCAACTAACAAAGTCTCCCAAAACAATAAAATAAATAATTTATATGAAAACAAGTAAAGAAGGAAGAAGACACAAACTGAAAGCAAAGTGAAAAATGCATCCCTACGCATACAATCTATCACCATTACTTGACATCAATTTCCATTACGACGCATATCCATACTCCGAAGAACACGATACCAATGGCAGCAACGATCTCTTCGACGACGCCGACGACGCCGTTTCGGGAACATCTCCGCTTCCGTTGTGTATGGATTGGAGTCCTCCGCCTTCCTGGACTCTTGTTCCTCAATCCACACCTTCTTCTGATCCTGTTGTGGTATGGTTATTTCTTTGATTTTTAGTTTTTATTTTTTATTTTTGAATTCATTTTTAACTATAGGTTAGGTTATAGTTTTTTAGGGTTCAAGTTGGAGTTCGATCCCCGGAAGCTATCACCACTACTCGAATTATATTGCGCAGATTTAGCGATTTCCTTGACTTGTTTTCTCAAGTGAGTTTATTCTATTTCTATCTACTTCCAATTTTCATTCGCTGATTAGTTAGTTCAGAAAATCGGAATGTATAATTTAATTTCAACTTACTATATGATTAAATATTAAACTGTTATTTTCATAAAGTCTGGTTTTCAAATTTTTTGTTTATACTGTATGTTTGGTTGTTTGGTAATTGATTTTGAATAAGTTGATTTTTATTAAAGATGAGTTGAATGTAAAGTGATTTAATTTGGAATAGCTTATTTAAGCTACATAAGTTTTGTGTCACAATGATTGAGAGGTCTTATCAAAACAACATATGATATTTTTATAAGTTTTTCAAGGTAGTTTATGAAAACATCTTACAGCATATATAATAACAATTTTATTTTATTTTATCATTTGCTATAGAAATAGTTTATGTAACCTTATTCATAAGCGCTTATAATGATAAGCATTTGTGCTATAAATTACATATAAGTTATTTTTGTAAACAGGGTTTAAAATTCAGTTTAAAAGTCATATTTGAACTCAAAAGTTACAAATTCTAACTTCAAGTTTGAATCAATTATACTCAAGAGCAACCAAACATATTAAAATCAATTTTGAGTGCTTCAATGGAACTGATCATAGGCCAAGTGTTTTTTCTTTCTTTTTGAAGTTTATTCACTTATTTTTGCATTTTTGTCAGCTGAACAAAGAATTTCCCATGAAATATCTGCCTTCGCCTCCACCGAAAAAGATATTGAGAATAAAAAGCCAGACCCTTTTGGAAGAGGTACATAACCTCCCTATCTTTTGCTGCTTCCAATAATTGTTTTGTGCTTGTTAAGTATTTTTGTTTTTGTCTTTTAATTTTTCAAATGACTACTATGAAGATTGTGTCTGACAAATTGATAAGAAACAAGTAATTCATATTCCAACCAAGAAAAGAAAGAGATGTTAGTGAAAGAGGTAAAATAATAAAATGTTATATATTATTTCATTCTAAATTCATCTATTATAGTTTTTTTGTATTTTGACGTCGTGTAGAAAGTTTCCATCTAACACTTGTTTAATCTTACAGTGGACATTGGTTGTTGGTCGCAATTAATCCTAGCAGAGAAGTGGCCATCCGATGTATGTATTTCTAACTTATGAGTTATTTTAATATTTAACACATATCTCTCATATAATGAAATAGTTAAAACTAAATCAAACTATGTTATATTATAATGTAGTACTTTGAAGAATGCAAGTGTGCTCATTACTCAATTTCTCAATTGGATGAAATTAAAAAGGATTGGTGTCAATACATTATGGAGCTCGGAGTTTTATCAGGTATAATATTGTACTCTTACTTTAATTGATGAGAATTTAAATATGTGTAACTTTCTAACTATAGACATTGTTGATGTATTCTTTTAATTGAATTACAATCTTTGTGTTCTTTCAGGACCTATGTAGATTTGAAGCAATGCTTTGGTTGGATGCAAAAGTACTAGTATAAGTAATATGTACATTTGTAGAAAAAATGTAATGATTTGTAATTATAAATTGGTGTATATATATATATATATATATATATATATATTGGTTTGAATTGCCAATTGTTTTGGATATATAATTTTGGTGTAAATTGGTACATTTAAATAGGCCAAATTGGATTGATTTGAATCTCCAAATTGTGGTATTTTTCTGAAAAAAAATTGGTTGAAAAACAGGTCAAATTCTGGTTGAAAAACCTGGTAAAAATTGTGGTTTAAAAAAATTTATATAAAAATTTTCGTATACCTTAGACAGCGCTTTACACTAAAAGCGCTGTCTAAGGTGGGGCTTAGAAAGCGCTTTCACAAAAAGCGCTGTCTAAGGTATACCTAAAAAAGTTCAAAAAGGTGGGGATTAGACAGCGCTTTTAAAAAAAGCGCTGTCTAAGGTATACCTAAAAATGTCAAAAAGCGCTGTCTAATAGTACCATAGACAACGCTTTTCATTAAATATACCCCCCTTTAGACAGCGCTTTTGGTATTACCCAAAGCGCTGTCTAAACCTTTAGCAGCGCGGGTTTATACATCGCTTAAAAGCGCTGTCTAAGGCCAAAAAAAGCATTGTCTAAGGTCTTGTTTGGCGTAGTGTTTCTTCGATCTTTCCTTTCCCCGTCAGGATAAATAACTTTCGGTGACGACTCTTTTTTACTGCCAGTTGTTTTTCACGTTGCGACAGCATGCGCTACATTATCTGAGATAGTTGACACAACCAATTCCTGACAAAACTTATCAAACTAAGCATTTTGAACATAGATGAGAGATTCCACATCATAGAGATACTGAGGCTCAATAGTACTACAATTTGCATAACAAATAAATCATATTCCTCCGGGAATCCATCAAGAATGGAGTTAATTTGATCTGGTTCAGAAATAATGTCTCCAACAGTAAGCAACGAATTTGCAATAGTTTTAACACACATAACATATTGAGTAATAGAGTTATTACCTTTCTTGATGGATTTATGTTCAACACGAAGTTGGTGAACTCGAGCTTTCATGTGTGCATTGAATACTTGTGAATCTTATTCCAAACTTCAAATGCATGCTTACACGAGAGAACGCGAGGTAGCACAAATTCAAAAATGGTTGAGAGAATCCATATGAAAATAATTTGATTCTGTACAATCCATTCTTCATACTTATTTGAAACTTTTCCTTCAGGTTGATCTTGTGAAATCTTGCACTTATGAGGGATTTGAGGGTTCACTACTACTTTGTGTAGTCGTTGTGTAATACCCCAACTTATTTTATTTGTTTTCCGTAATTTAATTATGTGTGTTTTATTATGTTGGGGGTACCCTGTGGTGAACGGTAGAGGCCTTAAGAATAGACCCTAAGGGTGAGTGGTGTATGACCAATTTCTTAGAACTTGGTGGTGTAGTGAGAATGGCTAATTAAATAATATTAGTAATATTAGTTGAATATTATTAATTTAAATAATTAGTGGATATTGTTATTATTATTTAGTTTATGGAATAATAATAATAATAATAATAATAATAAAATAATAGAAAAAGGGGAAGTTAAGAGGGAGTTTATTGTCAGATCATGAAAACTGAGAAAAGTGAGAAAGGGGAAAAGAAAGGCTAGGGCTCAGGAGAAAAGAGAAGAAACTCCATTGTTGAGGTCGAAGAATTTCAAGAACTCTAAGGTAAGGGTGGGGTTCTAATTATCTAAGGGTTATCATGATGACTTGTGAGTAGATTATGCCAAGTAGGTTTTGTGTTCTTTCTCTATTTTTATGATACTGATGAATTGGTATTGTGTGTTTGATGAAATTCTAGATGAATTGTGAATTGTTGTTGATGTTGTGATTGATGATAGAATTATGTATCATTTTAAATTCTGTTGTTGGATTCGTATAAGTGATTGTTGTATGTTGTTGATGTTGTTTGTGGTATGTGATCGCAAGTCAGAATCAGAACAAAGTCATGAGTAATTTTTGTATAAAAATAGTTTCGGTGACGGAATTTGAATAATTATGTGGTTGGTTGTATTAAATGCATTATTATCATTATGTTATGGTGTTATATGAGTCTAAATGACTTGTGGATGCTTGCTATGTTGTATGTCGTTGTTGCTGGATTGTATGGCATTTCGTTGTTGTTGGCCTGTAGTGGCATGTTGCATTGTTTAGATGGTCGTTGTTGTTTTGGTTGTCAAGCATTTCATGGTTGCATGAGTTGAGAGATAAGTCGTGTTCCTATGTGGGGTGTGAGCGTCTTATTTGGATTCTAATTGTGGAATCGTATCATTGTTGTTGTTGTTGAGGTGATCGTGTGCCCATGTGGGGTGTGAGCGATCACGGTGATCGTGTGCCCATGTGAGGTGTGATCGATCACGGAAGTCGTGTGCCCATGTGGGGTGTGAGCGACATTATGGAAATTTCGACGGGAATTGTGATCCTGAAATAGGTGTCAGGTTCTAAAATAGGGACCAATGGTACCACATGCATTAAGTTGAGTTATGAGTCTTAATGCATTGCATTATTGTTGTGTTTGTTGTTGTTGTTGTTGTGTTGGATATGTTGTCATGTCAGTTGTAACTGCTGTTGTAGAGTTGTATGTTGTGGAATGGGTATTTGTGCATGAGAAATCTAATGATTGCTTTATTATCATGCTTTCCTTTACCTATTTATGATATCTCACCCCTTATGTTTAAATGTTGTCTTTACATGGGCATCATGCAGATAACTTGCAGTAGAGGAGTTAAAGTGAGTAGAAGATGAAGTCTTAGTGTCGGCATCATCTCTGATGTGTAACACCGAGGTCAGGGAACATTGTGTCATGTTGAGGCTGATAGAGATTTTTTGGATATCTCTAAAATAGCTGTTGTTTATGTTATTTTGAAGAATAATTATGCTTTAAATAACTGCTTATGTTGATATTCCACTATTTCAATAAAGTTTTGAGCTTAAGACATGTTGAGTTGTTTTGGTGATTTTAAATAATTTTCAAATATTTACATGTGTTACATATCTTAATGTATGAGCAGCTGATTGTGTTGAATTGTGTGACATCCTAAATATGAAATGTTTGAATTTACTCTGATTTTCAATTAAACACGCGGGGGATATTTGGGGTTACACGTTGGGCGAAAATGACACCCTCCACTTGTTGAATTCACAAAAGATAGTTGTTCTCCTGCAACTTTATTGAGAGTGTTGGTCCAAAATGGTGTGAAGAAGACGAATCAGAAGCATTGATCGCAAAACTCTGTGAATTCTGGATCATGCTACCGATAAGTGTGGCTTAAACAACTTGAAATGATTCAATCATGGCGTCTCAAGGAAGAAGAAGTGGTTATGTAACTAAATTCGGTTAGGATAATTAGAAAAAGGAAGGGATTGACTAGGTGAAGGATACATGATAGAGATATATATCTTAACTTCATTGTATTCATTCATTATTGTTCTCTATTACAACACCATAGCTGACCTATTTATAAATTTACATGCATGGTTAGTTAGTTATGCTACATTCATACATGCATGATTATAAAGAATTGCAAACATGAGTTCATCCATATGATAATGATGCAATGCTTCATTTCTTGTATCACAAGCTTCTCTCCTAATAAAGAATAAGTGTGCTTTTCAAACGCACCATTTGAGAAGAGAAAAAAATTAATAAATACTCTTTATCAAATTATTCTATTTATTTTTTATAATAATTATTCTATTATTAAGTTGAAATGAGGGAGAAATATATCAAATTTAATTGATAAATATATTATCTCTAACTAGTAAATTTTATTGTCAAGTGAATTGCATTTATGAAGACAGCGGGCCTGCAAGGTTATAAGCAGTAGCATTTTATGTTGTAGATAATCAACCAACTTTTTTCAATTGTGCAATTGAAGGATATCAAGACACATTGTGTATGAAAAAATGGTTGTCAATTGTTCCGTAATTGTTCAATCGCCAAAACTATTGACTTTATCTTCGATAAATTGAGTTCAACCCATGGTTGTCAAGATCTCGATCTAGATCTTAAAATCTTAGGATTTTACGATCTCGCTTACCCCTAACGATCCCGATCTTAAGTAGAATTGCGTGTTGTAGCCAAATTGTGAAAAAAAATTATAAAACCATTGATTTTGTGCGATCTTGGCAACTTTAGGCCGCAATCAGTCGTTTTCCAGCCACACTTGCCTTTTTCCGCCACCTCCATTACAAGGCAAGAAGGTTGACAAGATGCCAAGGCGCAATATTTACGGTTTGGCGGAGGCCATTTTCCCACTAATACACTTGTCAACCAAAATATCATGTCAAAAAAATTCAAATATATAGGTATAACTTTTCGTTTTAGTGATATCTTACGATTTTTGTTACAATCTTATGTTTTACGATCTTGCTACCCCCTCTCGATCTTACAAAAATAATTGGGTAGGATCTTCCAATTTTAGTTACGATCTTATGTTTTACGATTTTACTGTCTCCTCCTGATCTTATGCAAAATCCAGATCTTGACAACCTTGGTTCAACCTTGATCTAGGATTCTAAGATATTCGTGAAGAAGCCTATCAAAGAACAAAAGAACATTATAGTGGAAAATGATATATACAGTAACATATCCACTCCCTGCAAGAATAGTCCTTAAAAACTCTTTCATCAACCAAATATCAGGTTTAGAAGTTGATTCTGGTCTGGTTGAAGAAGTGGAGCCGTTGAAATCATTGGTCATGGAATTCTTTGCAGAAAGATTTAGAAGCAAGCGGGACAAAGCAGTTCATTTAAACATGGCTGATATTAACAAACTTTCTGATGAGGATAATTACATGTTGACAGCTCCATTTGAAAAGGATGAAATTTGGGCAGCAGTTTCTAGTGATGAGAAGAATAAGAGCCCAGGACCCGACGGGTTCAATCATGCTTTTTTGTGCAGGTGTTGGAATTCGGTT
Organism: Lathyrus tuberosus; assembly: GCA_022829125.1. NCBI lineage: Eukaryota > Viridiplantae > Streptophyta > Magnoliopsida > Fabales > Fabaceae > Lathyrus > Lathyrus tuberosus. The sequence goes on along the minus strand of JALAZF010000012.1, from coordinate 16,299,394 downwards.
GGTAGTGAGGTTTCAAACATTCTTCTTCACTTTCACAAGTATGCATCTCTCCCTAAAGCCTTGTCTTCCTCTTTTGTTGCTCTGATTCCAAAAAAAGAAAACCCGCGGAAGCTTGAACACTTTAGACCTATTGGATTTGTGGGTTGCATATACAAGATTATTGCAAAAATTTTGGCCAATAGGTTGAGCAGAGTTATAGATAAACTGGTTTCTCCTACTCAATCAGTGTTTATTCCGGGTCGGCAAATGTTAGATAGTGTTCTAATGGTGAATGAAGTGTTGGATTTGGCAAAAAGGAGGAAGGAGAAATGTATGATATTCAAGGTAGACTTTCAACAAGCATATGACTGTGTCGAATGACCCTTCTTATTAGAGGTGTTAGAAGCTATGAATTTTAATCAGAGGTGGATTAGTTGGATCAAAGGAGGATCTCTGAATTGTTTCATATCAATATTGGTCAATAGTGGCACGACGGGGGATTTTAAGGCAAGTAGAGGGCTTCAACAAAGGGACCTACTTTCATCGTTCTTATTCGCGTTGGTGGCTGAAGGAATGGAGAAAATGGTGAAAAAGGAAAATGCAAGGAACTTGTTGAGGGGATTTAAAGTATCTGATAACAATTTCGTTAACTTTGTTCAATTTGCGGATGACATGATAATCATTTGTGAGGGTTCATGGCAGGATCTTTGGGACATTAAAGCTCTACTGCGAGGTTTTGAATTGTTATCTGGTTTACGTACTAACTTTTTGAAGAGCTGTATATATGGTATTGGGATGGAGAGTGCTTATTTGAAGGCTGCTGCAACGTTCTTAGCTTGTAGGGAGGGATTTTTGCCTTTCAAATTCTTGGGACTAGGTGTCGGAGGTAACCATACAAAGCTGGAATTCTAGAAACCGGTGGTGGAAACATTCAGACGTCGATTATCCATATGAAGGGGTAAATTACTATCGAGGGGGGGGGGGGGGGGGGAGAATTATTCTTATCAACTCAGTTATTTCCAACCTGCCCATTCATCACCTTTCTTTCTTTAAGTTGTCATCGTCGGTGTTGAAAGAGCTTACGTCCATCCAACGTAATTTCCTGTGGTCTGGTATGAATACGAAATCTGGCATCTGTTGGATAAAATGGAAACAAGTAGTTCCACCTAGAAGTGAAGGTGGGTTGGGAATCAAAGACCTGTCAGTTTTTAACATTTCCTTATTATCAAAATGGGTGTGGCGGCTTCTGCACGAACCAGAGGCAGTGTGGCGTCGTATGCTTGAAGGGAGATACGACTGCTTGTTGTCTAGAGTGATACTTAAGTGGAAGATTGGGGCTGCGTCAAATGAATCCTTATGGTGGCGCGATATCATGAACATAGCCGATTCAAAAAAAGCATGATGTTTCATGGACCAACTGGCATGTAAACTTGGAAGCGGAAATCACATTTCCTTTTGGCATAGCCGCTAGGTGGGTCAAGGTAGGTTGAAATCTCTCTTCTCTATCCTTTTTGCTGCTACCGTATCAAAACTAGCAGCAGTGGTGATATGGGATGTTGGAGGGAGGGCTGTTGGGAATGGGGTGATATACTTACTGAGGAATCGCAACCTACTGTAGTGTTGGAGGAAGTGGAGGAGTTGAAATCTACCTTGCCGGATGTTAGTCCTACTGTTATGGAGGTGGACCGTTTTATTTGGATTCCCAGAAATGTTAACGGTTTTTCTGTTCAATCGTGCTATAAATTGATGTCGGCTCATTCAATTGGCGTAGATGTTGAGATTATTCCCAAGGCGGCGTTGGAAATCATTTGGTGTACGAAAGTACCGTTGAAAGTGGGTGTTTTCGGGTTGAGATTAATATTAAACCGACTTCCAACGAGAGGCAACCTCGCGGTCAGGGGAATAATCTCCAATTCACACAATTTAGTGTGTGTGTATTTTGCTTTAATGCGACAGAAGATGTTGATCATTTGGTTTGTTCGTGCCCCCTAATTGTCTCGGTGTGGCGGAAAATTGCGGAATGAGTGGGGATACCTTGGTTAGATGAAGTTAATGTTGGGGATCACTTATATACATGGTACCTAAGGGTGATCGGGAAAACGTCGAAGTCATCCGCTTGTTACATTTGGATGATTTCTTGGTGGACTATATGGTGGATGAGGAATCAAATCATTTTTAATGATAGGATTGTTAGATGTGAGGATATCCCAATGAGGGTGAGACAAGTTTCGTGGAATTGGTTGTAATTTCGGTTCAAGTCAAAACTCAATTGTAGTTTTTATAATTGGTGTAAATCTTCCCTGGACTTTTTATGATTCTATTGTATGAAACTTCTTGGGGTATTACCTTGATTTTGTCGGTGTAAATATGCTATCATTGTATATGTATTGGTGTACTCCTAGTATACCCATATTGAATTGTTGCTTATAAAAAAAAATAATAACATTGAAAATTTTATTTATATTTGATTTGAAATGAAAATGTTTCAAATACTAAAAACTCTTATTTTTGGAAATATTAGACCAATGCTACTAGAAGTGTCAATTGGACAAAAGGTTTAATTATAAAAAATGAAACTTCTTACTCATTTGACTCTTCTTGAAGCATCGGCACTATGTCAAATATTTCTAATTATCAAAGATGGAACTTTTCGCTCATTTGACTCTTCTTGAAGCATCAGTACCAGGTCAAATGTTTCTAAACTCCGCGAAATAAGATATTTTAGTAGTTGGTTTATTTTCATTCCAAATCACACTTTGTTGAATAAAATTTTCAACATAATTGTTAATAAAAATGCTCTTGAACTATACCTCATTTCTATAGTTGAGAAAGCAACAAATAATCAGTAGAAGATATTCACGTTGAATAATCACCGGTGTTGACTAATAAGTGAAAGATGGCAGAGTGAAATAGAAAGAAGCATTTTGTGTTTACAAATTTCATGAGCAAGATTTTTTAGAAAAAATATATATTTAAAAATGATTAATATATTAATATTGAGTGAAATAGTAAAAAAAAAAAAAATTGAGTAGCTTGGTGTTGTGCATTTACACTAAATACCGAAGCTTCATAAATAGGAAGGTGGAGGGAACAATACCTACTTTAATTAAATGGAAGATTTGGTGCAATACTTTATTTGGGTGCATGAGTATAAATTAGGCGCAAGGAATGTTTTAATGTTTTAAGAAAGTATTGATAGTGAATTTCATCATGCTAAGACTTTTTATTTCAAACCATACACGTTGTAGGTGTAGAATTCTAAACTATATTTATGAATTCTTCAATTTGATCATTTTTCTTTTCCTTCTCTTCTTAAAGGGAAGTAATTGCACCTGATGTGTTAAGCAAGTTGAGAAAAGATGGAAAAATTATTAAACATGCATTTGTTAAAAAAATGTTAAAACTTTGAGTTTCTTAGAATACTTATGTGTGTGAAAGTTTTAAGCTTAAAATTTACATGAAGACTTCTAGAATTCCATGGGAGTATATATGGATTTAAGATGTCATTGCTAAAATCAATAAAATCAACATCGTAGGGGACATTAAATCGATGCAAGTAGAGGTTTAAAATTTAAGGTTTATATTTATAAATAAATAAAAAATTCTAGCATTCAGAAGCATATACCTTAAAAAAAATTTCAAAAATAAAACTCATAAATTCATTATTTAACTTCTAATCTTTATAAAATAAAATTACAAACTCTCTTATAAAATTACAAACTCTCCCATAAATTGAACAGAAAAATTGCAAATTCACAATTATAATTTTTGAACGGAAAAATTGTAACTACTCTTCAAATTGTAACTTTTTGACAGAAAAATTGCAAACCCTATCTTAATTACAATTTTTTAACGGAAAAATTACAAACTATTTCAACAAACTATTTTTGAATGGAAAAATAGAAAACACTCTCAACGAACTATTTTTGAACAAATAAGTAGAAAACCTTCTATATATAAACACACAACTACCCAAATCTTAAATATATTCAAAAGACTACATTTTGTTGTTGTATTGTGTGAAAAAGTAAAACTAATTATCTCTATTTATATTAATACTCAAATTTTATTCTCTTTCTACTACCTGATATGAGATTTAGATGAATATACTATTTGCTCCAACAATTTAAAAATCTGATTGAGTTGGAATTAAAATCAGAGTGATAATAAATAAATAAACTGAATAGGCATGTCAAAGATTTTGATTATTACAAAGAGAACAACTTATAAACATCATTAAATAAAGAAAAAGTTTGACACAAATAAAAAATAAGAACTTTTTGGTGATTGATGAAAAAGTATCAAAGCCTGAGAACATCTTCAAGAAATAAAATCATTTGGTCACATTTGATCTTGTACTATGTTTTTTATTTTATTTTTATAACATTAAAAAATGTAAAATTAAGTGTGTCGCTCTAAATTACTAAAGTTGTATCTTCCACTCACACTAAAATATTTTATCAAATTTCATTTAATTTAAAAAAATTATTTAAAAACTTCTTTGTTTAGGCTAAATTTTTTGAACTAAAGTATAATTCATTATACTACTTACTCAATTGATGCAATGAAATTCATTGTTTAATTGATCATGATATTTTTGTAATTAATTATGGAGAGAACCCGCTCAATACTCGATTAAGAAAACCTTGTAATTAATTATAGTTCCAGTGTAACCAAATATTTCCTATTTTTCTACGTCATAATTGAGTATGGTTGCAGTCTAATCGATTATGATGCGGATTTGACCCTAAAAATTGTTTTATTCTTAGAAAAATGTGTAAATCTATGTGTTGTGCAGTTATATTTGTCAATTGATTTTGATGATAGAAACTGATGACAAATTTCAAAGCATGTTTTAAAGATGATAACTCCATAAAATAAAGAACTTTTTGGATGTTGATAGCTCTTTTCAAGACTTATCTGTGACAACTAATAAACGCGCGCGCGGGGGGGGGGGGGGGGGGGGGGGGGGGGGGTTGATTGCATTGTCTAGTAAGCTCTTTATGATGGCATCTGATCAAGAAGATGCCTCAACCCTCATCAGTAAGATAATTCAGAGATCTGGTTGAAGTGTCAATCAATCATTGAATCAAGTAGAGGACCTTGAAGTCTAAAAGAGAGAGTGTGAAAGCTTGTCTAATCCTGCACATAACGTCTTAAAGTGATAAGTTTAAATTATAAAAGATCAAGAGTAGTCTTGAAGTACTAAAAAAATCACACACACACATGAAAACTCTTTTCAAACTTCTTATATTTTCAATAAAATTATTAATGCCTTTCAAGGGATGTATGTGTTAGTACGTGAGGCACTTTTAGCGAGGAGATAAAAAGAGAGAATATGGAAATAAAGATTGATATTATTGAATGAATGACAATAAAACTGAAATATAAAGTGTTTATTTATGTACACCTAAGTGAATTGACTACTAAGCAACAAATATAACAATCTAAGTAACAAATTCTAAATCCTATTTAGTTTTGGACTTGGGTCACATAATACAACTTGGATTATATCTAATATCTCAACACACCCCATATTATCCAAGTTGTCAAAACACACTAATCATTATCGATCTGAACTATTCCTAATTTATTTATCAAAGTTAGGAACATGTTGATCTTCAATCCTTTGGTGAAAATGTCGACCAATTGAGCTTCACATGAGCAATGTCTTACTTCAAGTTCACCTCGATTCACCTTCTCCCTTAAGAAGTAAAACCTAGCTTCGATGTACTTACTTCTTCCATGTAAAACTGGATTTTTTTCCAGATTTATGGCCGACTTGTTGTCGATCTGCAGTATCAGAGATTTTTTCACTTAGACCTCCATTTCTTCAAGCACATATCTAATCCAAATTGCTTGATACGCAACATATGATCCTGCTATATATTCATCCTCACGCGATGACAATGCCACTGCAGGTTGCTTTCTCGAGAACCATGAGATTAGAGCACCAAATACTTGAAAGAAATATCCTTTAGTGCTTTTTCGATCTTACTTATCTCCACACCAATCAGCATTTGAATAACAAGTAACCATAGCTTCTTTGATTTCAGAGTCTCGTCGAAATAAAATTTCATAGTTTGTCGATCCTTTTAAGTATCTCAGGATTCTTCTTGCAGCCTTCATGTGTGACACCTTTGGTTCACTCATATATATGCTCACTAATCTGATTGAGAAACATATATTAGGTCGACTGTTGTACACACATCTCAGAGATCCAACAATTTATTTGAACAAAGTCGCATCGACTTTGTCTTCCTCTCCATGCTTCTCCAACTTCAAATTTGGTTCGATAGGCGAAGATGCAGGAGTCGAATCATCCATTATGAATCTCTAAAGTATCTCTTTGACATACTTTCTTTGACGTAGCACCATACCTTGCTTCGACATTTGAAATTCCATGCCTAGGAAGTATGACAACTTTCCCAGATCCGACATTTCAAATTCCTTTTTCATCAGCTCTTTGAACTTCGACAACTTCTCCAAGCTACTTCCAGTTACTAACAAGTCATCAATATATAAACAAATGATTGTTATATCTTGTGCCACAACCTGAACATAGACCCCACTCAGATTTGCATTTGACGAATCCCAATTCGACCAAATATGAGTTGATCTTCTTGTTCCATGCCCTAGGTGTCTGCTTGAGACCATAAAGCGCTTTGTGCAACTTGTATATTTTCTTTGCTTCCTCATGAATCATAAACCCATGAGGTTTTGTGACATACACATCTTCATCTAAAGGTTCATTCAAAAATGTAGGTTTCACATCTAAGTGAAATGTCGAACAACCTTGATTGCATGCCAAGGCTACCACTAGTCGAACAGTTTCCAATCTTACGACAGGTGCAAATACTTCAAAGTAGTCGAGTCCTGCTCTCTGAAGAAATCCTTGAGCTACCAATCTCGCCTTATGTATTGCTATCGACCCATCAGCATTGTGCTTCAACTTGAACACCCACTTCACTTTGATAGCTTTTGTATGTGCTGGCAATTTGACCAACTCCCATGTATTATTTCTTTGGATTGCTTGTAACTTTTCGACCATAGCAGACTTCCATTATTTATCTTTGAAGGCTTCGCTATAATTGATTGGTTCAGCACCTTCAAGTAAAACAAAATGAACTAGTTCTCCATCTGTTTTGACTTTATCGTCACCAACCACTTCATAGTCTTGAAGTCTTACTGGACGAACTCTAGTTCTTTGAGGTTTATGGCTTGTTCCTTCCATATCCTCTTCAACTTCGACTGTGTGGGGTATGTCAGCAACATCTTCGACGTCAACTGGAGTCTTGTCAATATCTTAGACTTCAACATCATTACTTGCTTCGTCGAAATCATAACTCATAATGGCTTATTAATTGTATCACCAGAATTCCAATCCCATGCAGAGTTCTCATCAATCACAATGTCTCAACTCAACACGATCTTATTGTTCATTGGATTGAATTGCATGTATGCTCCAGTCTTATGATATCCTACCAGAATCATAGGTTCACTATTGTCATTAAGCTTCCTTCTTCTTGCATCAGGAACATGCTTGTAGTAAATAGAGCCAAACACCTTTATATGACTCACCAATGGTCGTTTGCCACTCCAAACTTCTTCAGGAACCTTGTTCTTCAGCTTCTTGGTAGGGCACCTACTCAGAATATAAACAGCAATCGTAACAGCTTTACCCCATAAGGATTTTGGCAAATTCTTCTGCTTCAGCATGCATCTCGCCATGTCCAATATGGTTCTGTTTCTTTTTCTTGCTATTCCATTATGTTGAGGAGTATAAGGAACATTTATCTCATGATCAATACCATGTTCTTCACATAATGCTTCAAATATCTTGGATGTGTATTCGCCACCTCCATATGTTCACAAAACTTTGATCTTCTTTTCACCCTGGTTTTCGACAAGTATCTTGAATCTCTTAAAGATTTCAAATACTTCATCCTTTCATTTGATCACCTAGATCTAGAGCTTTTGATTGTACTCATCGATAAATGAGACAAAATACCTATTTCCGCCGATGGCATGTTCCACAAAAGGACCACATACATCTAAATATACAACTTCGAGTATGTAGGATGATCTCATTGGCATAGTCAAAACAAAAGACTTCCTGGACTGCTTTCCAACTAGACAACCTTCACAAAGTTTGTCAGGCAACTCAAGACTTGGTATACTAGTTACCATATCTTCAATGATCAATTGATTGAGCAACCTAAAGTTTAGATAACCAAACCTTAGATGCCACAACCAACTATTCTTGTGGTCGACAATTGTTTTTAGACATTGTACCTCAGTCGAACTGATCATGTTCTTAAATTTTTTATTCTTCGACAGAGGATATTTCAAGACTAAGTTATTCTAGATGTCGAAAAGTTCTACGGCTCCATCTTTCATAACCACTAAGAACTTCTTTTCGACCAGTTGTCCTACACTTAGCAGATTGCACTTCATTCCGGGGACATAAATTACATCTTTGATCGAGGCTTTTGCTCCATTACTTCTTTGAATAACTATGTTGTCAGTACCTTCTGCTTGCAACGAGCTATTATCAGCAAGTTTGACTCTACTCTTCTTATACTCGTCGAAATCTACTAACCATACTTTTCGACCAGTCATGTGATTCGAGCAGCCTGAGTTGAGGAACCAGATCTTCGATTCGAAACAGTCATTTGCAACTGCATCCATACCCAACATATTATCAGAATCATCTAAATCTACTATATTTCTCAACGTGATCAAATAAAAAGCTTGAATGAAAGTTCTTGAGCTAAATATGTGTAAAAACTCTGTTTGTTTGTTGTTGAAAGGTTGTGGGTTGATCCTATAAAAGCTCAAGTCTAATTTTAGTGGAACTGTCAAGATGAAACTGTTGGGGAAAAGAATAGGCCAGGTGGTTAGGCCGAACCTGTATAAATATCTAGTATAATGTCTCTTTCTCATCTCTCTTTATTTTCCATTATTTATTTTATTTCTGATATGGATCTTTCTTCTTCTCCATCTTATTTCTAAATTATTTATATATTCGTATATAAACATTTTCAAAACATAATGTTTTTATAAATTAATCGATAATTTTGAATATCAAAATTCACCCATTCCCCCTTATTTTATTTGAAGTCACTTGGTTAACAAAATGAGTTACTATAAAGGAAGGATTTGTGATCATTTTAAAAACACGAGAAATTTGAAAATAATCTCTCTTTAACTCATTCCATTGTTATTATAATTTTCACATTCACTTAAATATTATTTTAGTGCTAAGAGAGCAAAAACTTAAGGAGAGTTACCTTGTGTAAACTATTTTTTATCTATAATTGTAAAACAATATAGGGTTGTTCTCTTGGAATATGATATATTGGGGGAAAAGGTTGCAAGCTGAAACTTAGATAAAAGCTTGGTGTAAGAAACTTGTGGGATGATCTTGTTATAAAAGCTCTATCATAATGTTATACCCTTATTTTTACCCCTAAGTTCCCACCTTCATTTGCATCATTTGCATAACACCAAACACTTCTTGTGCGTGTCTTTTATGCATTGCTAATCCCATGAAAATACAAAAAAATATGTCTTGCTTGCTTTGCTTATAAGTTAGGGTTTTGCATCGTGGAGTTCAAGTGGTTGATCAATCAGGGTTTAGTGTGATCCTCAACATCCCAAGCTCCTCCACTCATTCATGGTGATCAAGAGATTCCCTTCATCAATAATCAAGTTTGAGCTTGCATCAATTCAAGGTCATCAAGTCCCAATTCATCAGAATCCCCAAATTAGGGCTTTGGTCAAAGTCAGCTTGATGTTGACTTTTTTGACCAAAACATGATTCAAGAGTTTCAAATACATCTTTGTGGTCCACTCATATGATTCAACTGGCTCAAGAAGTTTGATATATTGATGGTTGAAGAATTTTGATTCAATTGCTAAAAGTCAACAGATGCTCAAAGTGAAAGTTTGACTTTTGAAAATTTTGGTCAACCATAGACTCCTCAAGTCAAGAATCACGAAAGTGTGGAAAATGATTGAGTTTGATCAATTTAAATCAAGAAAAGGTCAAAAGTTGTCAAAATTAGGGTTTTGAAAATTTCCTTAAGTACCAAAAATTCATGTTTAAGTGACTAACTTTCCAAGGCCATGTTGTTTGATTCAATCATCCAATTGAAACACTTGAGAATTGAAATTAAATATGGTGTTTGATACTACAAGTTGATGAAAATTTGAAGCTAAAATCTTTCTTGAAGTGGAAGAAATTGATGGTGAAAGTTGAGGTTTCAAGTTGTTGCAAATTTCAAAACACTTGGAAAATTTTCTAAGTTTTTTACCTTTCCAAGTACATGACTTTATGGTCAATTTGTGAACAACCCAAGCAACCATTCTTGATACATAAGGGCTGAATTTAAAGAGCATACTTCCTACTCCATCATGGTGGAAAATTTGATCAAAAAAGCTTTTGCCAATTGAGAAAAATGGGAGGCCAAAGTTGAGGTTTCATGTTGGTGATCAATAACACATTGAGCCAGATTTTACCAAGTATTAAGGTCAGTTTGTGTGGCACGATTTTGGAGTAAATTTTGAGCACTTTCCAAGTCTTTCCTCAACTTACTATCAACACAAGACCTATTCCTTTACATGATAACATTACAATGATACCATTTTTATGCAAGTTTAACTCTTACAATGAGAACAAAATCATGTCCAAACTATCCACTCTGAATTGCATTCTTAGCATTATGTGAAAAAGTGCTTTTGATCAAAACTTATTCAACAAGTTGTAGACTGGTTTTCAGATGATTGAGATGTTAAAGCAAGTTATCCAACCCTAATAATGAATGCTCAAAATGCCCTCACAAGCTTAGCCCGAGCCATTGCATATGGTACCATTTTTCCATTTTTGTTTGAATTGGTCCAATGAGCAAAACTCCAAGCCTGGCCTCTGATGAAACCTTGTTCCTAACCTAGATCAGACCTCTTCATAAGCAAACTTCAAGTCATAAACTCAACATCCAAGCAATAGCACAGAAAAGACATTGAACTAAAAAGCTCAAAACTCCATCGAAGCATATTTTCGAATTTCACAATTCTTTCACTCTCCTTCCAAAATTCCTTCATAAACACCTTCCATACATCACATAAAAGCTACTGTATGCATTAGAACACGACTATAGCTTCTAAAACTCCATATCAAAACCTCACTTTTTCACACTTGCAACTTGATTCGGGTAGACCAATTCAGAAGGTTTCAAGTGATTCCAAGCATACCATTACACTCCTGGGGACTCAATGAAGCTAAAGGGATCATTATTTCATTTCTGTAAGAGCATTTGAAGGGGCAACTGATGCACTGTGTTATGTAACTTTTCCACCATTTGGTTCTCCTTCTTTAAAGCATCATTTTGATTCATTCTTGTTACACACATGTTTGTTTTAATGTTGTGGTATGAAGCCCCATGAAAATGGAAATTAATTGTTGATGTATGTGATTTAATTTCACTTTTAAGTTTTAGGGTTCTTCTGGTTTTTGATCAAATTTATGAGTTAGAGTTAATATAAATGTGAGCCAAGGCTATAGTTGTGTTCCTTGTGAAATTATGAGCAAAATGATATACCCACATGTCTTGTTTGGTGTGTATTCAGTGAAGTCATGATTTGAAGATTCTGAGTAGTCGTGAGGTAGAAGATGAAGTTGCGCGCGTTTTTTCATTTTTGAATATTAGTTTTAATATATATTATTTTGGTTGGAACATGTTAACAGACCAACCTCCCTTGGCGCGTTGGTAGTGAGGTTTTGTTGCAACCTCCAGGTCCTGGGTTCAACACCCATGGACCTTCTTTTTTTTCTCCTTTTTCTTTTCTTTCCATATTTTCACCTTTTTCTCATTCTATTTATTCTCTTTCTTCTTTTTCTTCTATTTCTTTTATTTTGTTTAATTCTCTTTCAATCTTCTTTTACTTATTTTTAGTCTTAATATTTAAAACCTAAAAATTATTTTATTTTTATTATTTATTTTATAATTACATGTTTTGATTATGTTTAATAACTTCCTTTGCTTGTTTCTTGTGAAGTCCTTACTTTACCATTCTCTTGCCTTGTACTATGATTAAATGTCATGTAAATGCTATGCTTTGATTGATGTTTTGATAAATTTGTGAGTTATCCTTGAGGCATTTAGGCTTGCATGACTTAGGTGTTGGTGGTTTCCATCTTTTGGCCATTTCTTAAGTGTTGAATCTCTTGATGGATTATAATCATGTCACTCGATGTTTGGAGCTTCATTATTTATTTTTTGCTTCTCTTGATGCTAGGCCTCTTCATATGTTTTAATTGATTTAGGGTTTGATTGAAAGTGAAAGTTTATGTGTGATTCAAAACCCTAATTACTTGAGTTCTTGTTTGAATATAAATCTTTGCCATGCTTTGATGTAAACCTTCACCATGTATTGATGATTTGCTTTGAGACTTGAAAAGTTGTTTTAGGATGTTGATGTCTTGATGCATAATTAGGGTTTAACTTGAAGTTATTTAAGGTACTTTTCCACTTAAGGGAGGTATGAGGCATACTTGTTGATTTTATATCCAAGTAAGAAGCCTTCTCTCATTGTGATGCAAAGATCCATCTTCCACATGTTTGTGGTTGATTAGTTGAGTATTCTCCTTAAGATGACAAAGTGTCTCTTCATTAAAATCAACCAAAACAAACCCTTATGTTTTTGTACCTGAACTACAAGGTTTTGATCCTTTATTGGTACGTAGGCATGAGACTTTATGTCTTTCCAAATAAAAAACAATAAAAAACATTTCTTTTCTCATTTCCCCAATCTTTTTCAGCAAACACTTTTAACCAAACACAAATATTTCAAGAGGTTCCTGTAGAGTACTACAGATGCTTAGGGTGCTAGTATCTTCCCTTAGTATGACCAACCCTCGTACCTTTGATCTCTTTATTGCTTTGCTTTTAAGCCTTGCTTTTTTGCTTTGCATGTTTATTGTGGGTTTATTCGATATTTTCCCCATTCCTTGGAAAAATAAAAGTTTGGTGCTGACATTTTGTTTTGCAAGTCAAGTTAGTCAATAGCTTGGTATCCGATTCTTCACCGCGACAGAAATGGCGACTTCACTAGGGCCATCCCCAAGAGGGTTAAACCTAACTTGTTTTATTTGTGTTATTATTATTGTTTTTTGTTTTGTTTTCTGGGTATTTTGGTGATCCATGAGTGGGAAGATAAGTCTTAACCCAAACTTTAGTGAACAATAAGATATGATGGTGGTATAATCAAAAGTTACATGCTTGGAGTAATCTTAAGCAAGATTAACATATGATATAACCCCACTAAGTGGAGGCCCCTTTTATCGTAGTATTTGTCATTGTGAGTAGTCGTAATGTCATTATTACTTTCGACCTGGGAGTCTGAGAAGCTGAGAACCTTAGAACCCTATAACCCCTCTTGGCCTTTTAGGATGTATTGCGGTGATTATCCAGGTGTATACCTGAGGTAGTTGATACACGATACTACACTCATACGAGTTTTTCTTGAGAATATTATTGGCTCGCACAAGTAGTTCTGCAAGTTGGTAATATCCAAAAGATGAATCGATGACTTTGGGAACCTTTTAGAACCTTGTTTTATAAGTACAATAAACCCTTAGTACATACCTTGTGGGATGGTTAGACTTTTGGCTCCATGCTCGTGATGTCAAACCCTTAAACCTTGTTTGTAACCTTATCTATGATTGTTGCATAGACATACATTCATGCATCCATGAAAACCCTTTTGGATTGGTTTCAAGGAACTTAGATGTATTTTCTTTGTAAACATCACAGGTATCATTATCATGGACTTTGGAAGGAGGAACACTAAGAAGTATAGCTTCAAGAATCCTGATTTGACAGGGTTTAGAAAGCTAGGGTCCATGGTATTTAGTCTTGAGGATTTAAGAGGTCGTTACAGAAAGCTTTTGGGTATTCTTAAGACCAAGAATGAAGATGTAATTCTTGTCACTCTTGTGCAGTTTTATGACCCTATTTATCATTGCTTCACGTTCCCTGATTATCAGTTTGTTCCTACTTTAGAGGAGTATTCGTATTGGGTTGGTTTGTCGGTATCAGACAAGATGCCTTTCAGTGGTTTAGAGAAGATTCTGGAACCTTCAGTCATTGCAGAAGCCCTTCATTTGGAGACATCTGAGCATTGCAGTCTCGATTCTTTATTAATTTGCTAAATGACTTTAGAACTACACTGAATTTATTTTTGTTGTTTGAAACAACCAAGACTTTTCTTTTTGACCTTGTTTATGAAATTCTTCTTCATTTAGAAAGCAAATAATCAGAATCTTAGTTAAAAATTCTTTTGTCTTGTGGTGAAGAAAATTTTTTAAAACATTCAAACTATGGGGAATTTTGTTAATAATAAAAGAAATTTGAAATTATTTATCTAAACACATACCTTTAGTGATGTTCTCATAAACAATATCTTGAAGTTCGTAGCATTGAGTCTCCACATACCTTTCATCTTTACCATTTGATACTTGAGGTAACAGCTAACAACATGCTTCTTTTTTTGAGTCTCCCAATCATGTTTTGTAGTATCGCATCTACTATAATAATCGTACAGATCATCTGCGAGTCAATTCAAAATACGATTTTGTAGAGATTATAATTCTCTTTCCATATGGTGATTTCTTTCCCAAGCTGTAAAACATTCATAGTAGATTCAATAGTTTTATCATTTCCATCTGAATCCACATAGTTCTTACCATCAGTTTGTTCAGTTGATCGAGAAGGTGAAACATGAATATCATTTGTCAGAACGTTGGCAACCTTGTTTAAGGTTAGAAAAAAATTATTTTAGCTTGCCAATGTTTGAAGTGAAAACCCTTAAACTTAAATGGTTTGTCAAAGACAATGATCGCAGTATTACCAATAATTTCTTCGGCAGCCATAGCAATTTTGAAACGTCTTAAAATTGTTGTTTCACGGTTTTGAAAATTAGCCACAAAAGAAATTATTGGGTCGAGTCGCGACTAGGTCGCTCTCTTTAATACGTTTCAGGACAGTGCCAAAAGTTATGCAAAGCAGCCGAACTACCGCGCCGTCTCCAGGATAAAACAACTCAGTTCCATACTGTACGATTACTACTTGCACGATAGATAACCAGTCTATAAATACACCATTTGATGGCACAAAGACCATTCGAATATGGTTTAAATACCACTCGTAGTATCTGGTATAATGACCAGTCATAATAACTTCTCAAACCAAGAAAGTTCTCAACTCAAATGAGGAGAAATCAACATAAATCTCTAAAGAGAATTCAAGAAAATACTTGAAAAATTCAACGAGTAGAAAGAAAGGGAAGAAGTTGACACTTAAACAATTCGAAAGACATAGAGTTATGAGAGTGAGGAAGAAAAAACTCAAAATAAGTTTTTGGTGTGTTTTAGAATGAAACAATGAATTTTCTTATATAGTGAAATGAGGAAGAAAAGGTATCTCACCTAAGCAATGTGAGACTAAAGATTTTTTTCAACTAACACACAATGTGAGACTTAACTTAAGAAACTTTTTCAAATTCATCTCTGTATATTTGAATATTAACATAATATTCCAACAATTCTTATCTCAACCAGCTTCATCAAAATCCTCAATTCTTCTTCACTGTAACCATTCTTTCAATTTTTCTTGAAATTCCATTTATCTTAATTTTTTTTAACAAAGTGTATCTAAGAAACTCCTTTTCTTTATCTATGAGAAGAAACACCTTCTTTTTTCTTGAACATTCACTATCGATAATTCCAATATATTTTTCTACACAAATTCAAGCAAATATTAGCAACTAATGAGAGTTTCATGCAAACAATGAAATTCTAAGTACACGTATGCAACACATTTTCAAAATAAATGCAAGGATAAGAGATATGAGATCAACAAAAATATATAAACAACAAACAATCATCAAAATAAAAATAAAACTGGCCATAAATATGCCGCAATGTATCTACCAAAACGCTTAAACAACCAATAAACCACAAAAATAGCAAAGAGACCAATATCCAACAATAAATTAAAATGTCATGATATGATATGATATGATATGATATGAAGAGAAATGAAATGCATGCTAAAATCTAAGGTAGGTTAGAGAGACAAGGGTTACCTGGAGCAAAATGATCTCAAAAACCACATTCAAAATTTAAACCCTTCTGAGCGACGATTGCATTATTGACTGTAGAGAGCTGAGCAATCAACCTTTCTTCCCTCGCCTTTGCAGCTTCTTCTTGCCTTGCTTATCTTTCTCTTGCTTAAATAACACCAACTTTATTCGAGCCAGGAGACGATGCTTCCTTGCCTAGGAAGCAACCAAAATCTGATCCACACAGACATCCAGATAAGCTTTCACTGCCGGAGACAGACTCTCTGAAGTGTTGATAGTAGGGACAAGATCAGAAAATGAAAAATCATAAGCGGTCTTCCAAGAAACATATTATTCTAGACACTCTTCACAAACTATAAACTTGTCTTTAGAGATCTTACTAAAATCATCCTGATAGTACTATACATTTTTGTCATCCCGATGATGTTTCATCAACGTCACCAGTGTGTCATAAAAAATCTTTGAAGCTTTTGGCAAAATTGGTTTTAGCAGAGAAAATGCCATGTTTCTCAAGGATGAAGTAGACAAAGAAAGTCTAGAAAAGAGAACGTTTATGTTTTTCCTCAAGGATGAAGTGGCCAAAGGAAACCAAACTTTAATTAAAATTTAATGATGACGATTAATTGACAATGTAAAACTTCTTTACAATGTCGATATATATCAATTAAATTCTTAATTAATTACGTCAGTATGACTGCTACGAGAAATGTAATGTCTATAACCGAGTTTTAAATTGACGACACAAAAGTTGTAGATTTATTGTTCAAGCCACGCAAGTAAAAACTTTGGTTGGCTGTAAAACTGAGTAATACAATTTTAGTTATTTAATTAAAAGTTTAATAAGTTATTTATTTTACTATTATAAAACAAATTAATACTAATATTAAAATTACTAATTGAGAGATTCTCCTATTTGTTGACAGAGAGATTAATAAAAAAATATTGTATAGATTATGATTATAAATTTTGAGAGAGAAGTTATATGAAAAAAAAACTAGTTTTAGAAATTTTTATAAAATAATATTAGTAAAATATAAAATATATTGTTAAAAAAATTAATTAATTCATTAAAATTAATTTTATGGATGAATGGATATACTCATCCATTAAATAAATTAAATAAATAAATGTTAATGGATGAATTTGATGAATTTTATGCTTAATGAATGGATTGGATTGGATTTTTTAAAAATGTTTTAGTGGATTGTTAATGGATTAATGGATTATTTTGGTTCATCCATTAAAAATCTAATTCATATCCATCTAATCCATCCATTTTGTCACCCCTAGGCAGAATTATCCATATGCTAAATCCAATGAAGACACGTATTGTTGTAATGGAAGAGGTCATAGATCACATATTTGTCAAACAAGGTGAGTCGTTGCTATTGCGGAAGAAATGGAAGAAGAAGAGGAAATAGTAGAACATGCAGTTGAGAACGACAAATATGCATGGGTTGAGTTAGCAAAAGAAGAGTTTGATGAGAGGGTAAATTTTGTGTTGCATAGAATTTTACTAGCATCCAAAGATGAAGGGCAACACAAGAATTTGTTTAAAACATATTGTTCTATAAAGAACAAGGTGTGTAATTTGATTGTGGATAGTGGTAGCATGGAGAATCTGGTGTCACAAAAATTGGTATATTATTTGAAGTTGTTCACGAAACCCTATGAGAAGCCAGACACTCTCTGTTGGGTAAGCACATGCTTCCTTGTTCGAGTAACCCTAGCCTATAGAGTTCCTATCTCCATCGGAAAGCATTATAGAGAAGAGGTACTTTTTGGTGTTCTTGAAACTGATGTTTGTCATATTTTACTTGGTAGGCCTTGATAGTTTGATAATTGTATCACTTATCGAGGACGGGATAACATGATGATGTTTACATGGGGCATACATAAAATTGTTGTGCCTCCTATTTTGCACATTGATAAGAATTCAGGAGAAAAGAAGTCTAGTTTCTTGGTGATGACATAAAGTGAAAAGGAACTTGATGAGGCTGTTAAAGAAACTGAATTTTTCTAATAAGTGGTGAGTAAAAGGTTGATGAGTACTGTAAAGGAGGAAACAACAATTCCAGAAGAAGTGTTAGGGATCCTAGAGGATTTCAAGGAATTGACCATAGATGGGCTACCAATCGATTTGCCTCCTATGCAAGATAAGCATCGTAAATTTAAAGCTTTCAATATGAAGAGGTTTCCATTTGGTACTTACAGTAAATTGTAGCCACGCAAGTATGACCCGTACAAAGTGACTCGAAAGATCAATGATAATGCTTATGTAGTAGCTCTCCCAGATTTCATGAATATATCTAATACTTTTAATGTCGCTGACATTCATGAATATCAAGTAAATGAGGCTCTTTATCAAGAAGAGAACTCGGGGTCGAGTTCTCCAAAGGTGGAGGATACTGTGGTAGGAAGGCTTTTTAAGCCATCCGAGTTTGTTTCAGGCCCAAAAACAACATTTTAATATTTTTGACAATTTTATTATATTAAAAACCCATTGGAGTTTCTTTTTTCTATTTTATTTCTGTTTTGGATTAAAAGTCCATTAGGGTTTCTTTTTATGTCTTTAAACACCTTTAGGTGTGGCAAACAAGATTATCTTTGATCATAATAAAATTCAAGAGTTTCTTTTCTCTTTCTGGTGGATTTTAGAGTTCTAACTGACATGTTTTGCACTTGCAATCCTATGTTTTCATTAATGGTTTAGCACTTGTTTATCCATAGTGTTTTCGATTGTGTCAGAAACTTACATTCGAGACCTTCTTTAGTAAAATGGACATTGTAGTAACAAGCATTGACATGACTAAAATTGAATTTCTTGCTTAGGCTCGAAAACTTCATCATGTTATGATTTTCAAAAAGTTTCAAGAAGTCCGTTCTCATAGTAGTTTCTAATTCCTTTGTAACAAAATACTCAGGCTCATGCGGCTTATTAAAAAATAACTTATAATATCTTTTGTGATCATCTTAAAAAATGAGGTGACTGGCTTTGTACCAAAATAACCAAGGTTTGAGTATGCGAATAAGATGAACCAAGACAAAAGCATATTTACCTGGATGAACAATTTTGATCTTGGGTATGGATTAATCTCTTTGAGCTCTAGTTTTCGTCCTTATTTTTTCTTAGGGATTTTGGTAGGCATGGAAGAAGAGCTTGGATGCTCGCCTTTTGTTTCTAAAAAAATATATTGAACCTTCTGTTTTTGGTGAAGAATGGTGATGGAGGTTGAAGGTGAAATGGTTTAGAGATGAATGTTATGAATGATGGAGGATGAAATGAATGAGTGTATAAGAGGGAAATGAGTTATGTTTAAGTAAATAAGCGATAAGTTTAAAAAAAGGATGGGTGAAGTGTTTAAGTAAAGCAATAATGATTTGAATGAAATATAATGGAGGGATGTAAATGATGAATGCAAAAAAGTTGATTTTTAGAATTTAAAGAAAAGGGTTTGATTCAAATCAGGGAGAATTGTGATTCGAATAAGATATGAAAATGTTTGTTTGATTCGTGTAAGCCTTCAATTTGATTCGAATCAAAATGTTTACTTTTTGCAAAACCTCTTTTGATTCAAGTCAAGAATAATTATGATTCTAATAAATATTACAGAGGCAAAATGCTGAAAAGTTGACACATCTTTTATTCGAATCAGACAAAGTTGTGATTTTAATCAAACGGTCAAATCCTTTTTTGATTCGAATCACATTGTATTTTTAATTTCATTAGTTTAATCGATGTGAGATTTTGGTCAACGTGTTGTTGTTTTATTTAAAATTATTTTAAAAAATTGTTTTGCTTTATGTGTGTAAGCTTTTTTTTCCTTCTAAAAATTACATTGTCAAAAAATATATATTGAAAATTAAAAAAAAAATTATTTGGATTTTTTTAATAATATCATTTAAATGGAAGAGAAAAAATATTTTATAATATTTATGCCTTTCAAATTAAATTAATATAAATGTATGTTTTTCAATTCCATTGTTTTTTTTAACCTTAACTTGGCTTTTTTAACTTTAAAAGAATAATATTCAAATAATTTATATGAAAATGATTTTTAAAAATGATAAGCAAATAGGTTTGTAATTTCAACTTCTTAAACCAAATCAGTATATTTCAATGAAGATTATTAATATCAGACTAGACCAATCTGTCTAATCAAAATCAAATAAACCAGTATAAAATATGCATTCTTTCGACAAATGTTCATTTATTCTTAATTTTTAAATCTTAAATATATGATATATAATACTTATTGAAAATGGTTTTATTTGAAGAAAAAAATTCAATAGGTCTTTTTCAATCTTAATAAAATTTACTTAATCTTAAAAAAAAAACTTATATTGAATCACAATTACAATCAAAAGGATATTTTATTCATTAAAATAAAAATAATAAGTTATAATTTTGAATTGTATTATAACAAATGTTTTTCAGTTTTAGGCCTAATATCTTTATTTTATATAGTATAACATTACAAATATTAAAAATATGTATAATTTAAATATAAGAAATCAATTCGACCCCGGTTCCGATCTGGGTTTTAAACCTTAAATCTTAAACCTATTTACAACGATTTGATTTTTGGTTTAATACCTACATACTCCCTTAAATCTTAAATCCCTACATACTCCCTTATAAATGAAATATATTCAATAAATCTTTAGCTTAAAAATTGAAAACACCCGAGTATTCCAAGAAACTCAAAATTTTAATTATTTTAAAAGCTCAAAATTTTCAACTTTCCTTAACTTGCTTAACACATAAGATGCAATAACTTCGCTTAAGGAAAAAGAAGGAAAAGGAAAATTATCCAATAAGAATTCATAAATATAACTTAGAATTATACAGCAACAACATGCATAGTTTGAAATGAAAAAGTCCAATGTAACTTAGGATGATAAAATTCACTATTAATATTCCTAAAACAATTAAACATTCCATGCTACCTAATTTAACTCATGTACCAACATAAATTATTGCACCGAAATTTCCATTCAATTAAAGGAGGTATTGTGCCCTCCACATTTCTATTTTTAATGCTTCATACTTAGTGAAAATATGCAATACTAAGCTAGATACTTAAAAAAAAAACATTTGCATGAGTACTGGTGTGACACATTAAATTGTCACAAGAGGTAGTATGAAATTTTTAAATATCTAACTCATGAAATCCTTAAATACCAAATGCTTCTTTTTATATTCTTTTTTTCTTTCACATTTTGTCATCTCTCACTTTGTGAAAAGAATCGCTGATGAACACAGCGGGCTTGCAAAGTTATCAAGCAGTAGCATTTTATGTTGCAGATGATCAGCCAACTTTTTTCAATGGTGCAATTGAAGGATATCAAGACACATTGTGTATGAAAAAATGGCCGTCAATTTTTCCGCAATTGTTCAATCGCCGAAGATATTCGTGAAGAAGCCTGTCAAAGAACAAAATAACATTATAGTGATAAATGACATATTCATTAACATATCCGTTCCCCTACAAGAATAGTCCTTAAAAACTCTTTCATCATTGAGGTTCATTTTCAAGAGCTATTTTCATTAACAATAACATTGAAAATTTTATTTGTATTTGATTTGAAATGAAAATCTTTCAAATACTAAAAACTCTTATTTCACTGAGTTTGAAAATATTAAACCGATATTACAAGATGAGTCAATTGGGCAACAGGCCTAATTATTAAAGATGAAACTTTTTATTTATTTGACTCTTCTTGAAACATCGACACTAGATCGAATATTTTCAAACTGAAAAATAAAATATTTTAGTATTTGGTACATTTTCATTCCAAATCAGATACACTTCTTGTTGAATAAAATTTTCAACATAATTGTTAATAAAAATGCTCTTGAACTTTACCTCCTTTCTATAGTTGAGAAAGCAACAAATAATCAGTAGAAGAAATTCACATTGAATAATCACCAGTGTTGACCACTAAGTGTAAGATGGCAAAGAGTGAAATAGAAAGAAGCATTGTGTGTTTACTAATTTCATGAGCAAGATTTTTTAGAAAAATAAATATTTA
Source organism: Lathyrus tuberosus (assembly GCA_022829125.1). Classification (NCBI taxonomy): domain Eukaryota; kingdom Viridiplantae; phylum Streptophyta; class Magnoliopsida; order Fabales; family Fabaceae; genus Lathyrus; species Lathyrus tuberosus. The sequence goes on along the minus strand of JALAZF010000012.1, from coordinate 16,277,233 downwards.
AAAATGATTAATATATTAATATTGAGTGAAATAGTAAAAAAAATTGAGTAGCTTGGTGTTGTGCATTTACACTAAGTACCGAAGCTTTATAAATAAGAAGGTGGAGGGAACAATACCTACTTTAATTAAATGGAAGATTTAGTGCAATACTTTATTTGGGTGCATGAGTATAAATTAGGCGCAAGGAATGTTTTAATGTTTTAAGAAAGTATTGATAGTGAATTTCATCATGCTAGGACTTTTTTTTATTTCTTAAAGCAATGATACTCATAGAACCCTGCACAAGGGGTGTAGGAACCCACGAAACAACTTAGATCCCTTTACAACATAACAACGGGACTGTGTACCAGTTGTAAAAAGACACAAAACTAGAGTTCCTACAATAGAGACTCCAATACCAACTAAAGAACTTGACGTAATTTAATATATCCTCCACAGACAAACTAAAAGATTCAAAAATCCTACGATTTCTAGCGAACCAAATAAACCAAACAGCCGTGCTCCAAATGAAAACACCAAAGGATCTACTAGTAACCTTTTTAATGACATTGATGAACTTGGAAACAGAATCCTGCCATGACAGATAATTGCTTTCGTCTACGCCCAACCACCTTTGTATCCCTCTCCACACCTTGACAGATTTAGGACAATCGAAAAGCACATGGTTAAGCGTTTCAGGCTGGTCTTCACACCCTGTGCACTCTAAATTCCCGTCATCAACTTCGATATTTCTCCTAACCAGCTGGTCCTTCGTTGGAAGCCTATTCCTAGCGACCGTCCAAAGAAAGATTTTGACCTTCAAAGGTAACACCGAGCTCCAAACCATATTCAAAAAAGGCAAAGCAGCTTCCTCTTCGATCGAAAATTCTCTGTACGTCCTAAATAATTCATAACAGGCTTTGACAGTAAAACCAGTTGTCACCTCCAATCCACACCTCGCATTAGGATCCCATCCAAACTCGTCATTATCTCCTTTAAGAGAATAAGCTTCCAACAAAGCCATTAAGTCATCCTTCTCCCTGGCCATGACAGTATCTTGCCCAAAACCTGCCAGAGGAATATCCCACATCCAATTACCGTCGCACCATCGACCACAACTTGCAACCAAACCTTTAGGATCAACCGCAAACTGAAACAGGTTAGGGAACACAGTTTTGAGGGGGATCTTCAATGCCCAGTTAGAGTGCCAAAATAATGTGCTGTCACCATTACCGACCTAACTACCCACATTGGACAAAAAGACATCCTCCCCTGTAGCAGTGTCAAGACTTATGCCCTTTAAATCTCTCCACCATATAGAATCGAACCTGTTGGCCTTCATACTGCCAATGCAATGCATATTTACTGCGAGATTACCATATTTGAACCTCAACAATCTCTTCCAAGCAAACTCCTCAGAACTTAACATCCTCCATTTCCATTTCACCAACATAGCCCTGTTGAAACTCGACAAATCTTTAACACCCAAGCCTCCTTTATCATACGGACGACAAATAGTCTGCCAATCCACCCAACAGATTTTCCTCTTCAATTCACATCCACCCCACAAAAATTTAGCTTGAATTCCTTGAAGGGTCTTTAACACTCCCGCCAGAACTTTGTAAAACGAAAATGCGTAGAGAGGCAAAGCACTTAAGACAGATTTTAAAAGAACAAGCCTACGGACTTTTTATTTCAAACCATACACGTTGTAGCTGTAGAATTCTAAACTATATTTATGAATCTTCAATTTGATCATTTTTCTTTTCCTTCTCTTCTTAAAGGGGAGTAATTGCTTCTGAGGTGTTAAGCAAGTTGAGAAAAGGTGGAAAATTACTCAACATGTATTTGTTCAAAAATATGTTAAAACTTTGAGTTTCTTGAGATACTTGTGTGTATGAAAATTTTAAGCTTAAAATTAACATGAAGACTTCTAGAATCCCATGGGAGTATGTTTGGATTTAAGATTTCATTGATTTTTTTTAATCGAGCACAAGTATATTAAAGGGGAATATTATGGTCCTCCAACCCGATAAACATTATCCTGTGCATACAAGTCAACCCCTAAAGAAAGAATTACAAAAAATTAATAGGGTGTTTGAGTCAGTCATAATAAGAGCATCTAACATCTAGGAAAACATTTATTCCTAAGAGACAACCACAACTAAGAAAACAAAACAATTATATCGAATATGGCATCCGGATTACAAACTTCGTCTTTGAAAATAATTTGGTTTCTAGATCTCCAAAACAAGAAACAAACCAAATTAACCCTGCATAAGACTTGTTACATTTCCCCATAATCGAATTCATTCATTCAAGAAGATGAAGATGACATTCACGTTCCATCAAACAAGAACTTCTGACCAAATAACAATTTTCCTCCAAACTAAAGTAATTTTAGGACAAGAAAAGAAAAGGTGATTATTGGTTTCATCACTTCTAAAGCAAAACACACAAACCTTTTCATGGGAATTAGTGACAATCCGCCTACAGCTCAAGTTCCAACGCGTAGGCAAACCGTCGAACATCATCCATCATGCAAAGATTTGTACCTTCAATGGAGTTTTTAAACACCAAATAAGGTTCATAACATATTTAAAATCATTCACCATGATGGATTCAAACATTGTTCTCATAATGCCTTGATAGCATGACTTAACCGAAAATGTACCACAATTTCTTAAAAGCCAAATGAACCGGTCAGAAACATCACATTGCAGCTGTAAATCCTGTAGAATCAACAGTAAATCAGCATGCTCGCGATCTAATTCGCCCCCACCCTTATCCGAATTGAAGCCCATGTTCCAATGCCAAATGGAATCCTCCTAATATCCAGACTCACTAATTACTTCATGTTTAGTAACAATATCCGAGAAAAGGGTAGGAAAAAGAAAAGACAATGAGGAATTTCCACACCATCGCGCGGTCCAAATGGGATTGTCCGTCCATCTCCTAGTTTGCAAGCAAGTACCTTTGAAAAATAGCCATCCTCCATTGAATTAGCAACACACAACAGACCCCGACACCATAGGGAAAATTTATTAGAATTCAAACCAACCTCATGAAGCAGTATTTTCTTTGATAAATTTCCATACCTTGCAGTCAATAAACCCCATCATAATGCATTGTTATCTGTTAACATTCTCTAAAGCCATTTAGATAACAGAGAGATGTTGAAAGCACCTACTTCTCTAATGCCTAAACCACCTAACTCCTTAGGTTTTCAAACTGTTTTCCAGCTGATCAATGACATACCATTTTTCTCCGTCAAACCAGACCAAAGAAACCTTCTCTGGATAGAAGTTATTTGTCGAATAACCTTTACATACGCTTTGTAGAATGATAAGTAATGAATCAGAAGGCTGGACAAAACAAATTTTAGTAGAGTAACTCTCCCACCAATAGATAACAACCTACCCTTCTAAGCTGACAAACGTGATTTAATCCTACTGATTACCGGGATCCAGAAAGAAATACGCCTATGATTATCTCCTATTCTTAAGTCTCGGTTTTTATGATTGGCATCAATTTTGGTAAAACATGTTCTTCAGCAAGATGTTGGAAAATTTGTCCTGATGTTATGTCACTTGTCTTGACATGTTGACTAACATTGTGATAGGACTGTACTACTGTTTAGGGAAAAGTAGTTTATTGGTGTTGCTTGTTGTGTGCAACTATTTAGGGGGAGCATGATAATCTGTCATGTTTATGCTGCTGCTATTAATTTAGTGTATGTGTGCAATGATGTGCAACCACATGTTCTGACATTCAACCTGATGTGTTTGTAATGTGTATGGTTCTGATGTATGTGTTTCTAATGTGTGAACTTGAATAGTTCATGTTTGATTTTCTGGTGATTTTAGTTTTCTCCTTGAGGGGGAGTAATGGTTATGTGGGACAGGGGGAGCACCGAACTTGTCTGATGTGAAGCTGCAAAAGTGAATGTTGTTCAAAGTTTACATGTTTTTCATGTAGCTTGTGTTTCGTATCTTGTGTTTGTGGTTTTATTCCTCTCTCCAGGTTTATTGTGCAAAAGGTTTCTTTAACCAAAATTTGCCAAATGGGGAGATTGTAAGTTCCATGGTTTTAGGATTTGCAGCAATTTTTGTGAGGGCAATGTTCCTTTATACTATGTTTTAATGATGTCAAAACTAGGATATTAAGTACTTGTGTATTTAGGACGGTATCACCTTGTCTAAGTCATGCATTCATCACTTGCAAGCGTGCATAAAGATCCTTAAACATGCATTAGACATATAGGATCATACACAATGTCAAAAATGGGTTTTTGGGTCATTTTTAGAGCCATAGGTCGACTCACACTGAAAGGAAAAGATTTTGAAACTTTCTGCCTTAGATGCGCCTACCCTGGGTCGACGCATGGGCCTCTACAAGTCGAATCACACAATAAGTAAAATCTTTAAAAATTTTGCCTTGCATGCGTTGACGCATGAGTGCCTGTAGGTCGACGTATGGGCCAAGTTTTATGCAGTTTTGACCACTTCCTTGTTCAGGTCGACTCATAGATGCCAGAGGTCGACCTCTCGCGCGTGTTTACTAATTTTTTTGTGTATTTGTGTCCCCAAACTCAGTTTTTCTTTACTCATTCATGTACATACATATATACTTATATGCATCACTTTGAAAATCAAGAAGAAAATTAAAAGAAACGTTGTCTTGCTCTTCATCTTCACTCTCACAATTGGTGAAATTCTGGCATAGCAGATAGCATATGTCCTAACATATGTCAAGACATTGTTCTCTGCATAACTTTAGAACAAGGGCAGAATAAACAAGCTAATATTCAGAATATCAGCAACAGCAGCAAGACAGATGTTTCGACATCTGTTACAACATGTTAATCAAAATTGAACTGTAAATTGCAGAATGATAAACAACACAGAATATGATGACCTAGTTCGGTGCAAATCACCTACATCTGGGGGCTACCAAGCCAGGAAGAAGAATCCACTATCAGTAGTATAGTTTTATGTAAACAACCTCTGATTTACAGTAAACAACCTCTGGTTTACCTATCAGTACCCAATGGAAATTTTATCATTAAAAGTCACATCTAATTGATAAGAGAAACCCATCTCACTCCCTAAATCGCAACCTGTGATTATCTAACAATTACAATCGACAACAACTGTATCATCCTACTTGAAAGACACCTCTTTCAATGCAAAGTTCAGTCGAGCATTCTCAACTAACAATACAACTTGGATTTTCTTCAAAGCTTCATCCAAGAACAATACACGATTCATTACCTACAGGTTTCTGAATTTGTACAAGTATCTATGTCTTCCACAATGTATCAAACCGATACAGAGGGAAACTTACAACACAAGAAAGCCTACGACTCTCAAAACCCTAAACCCTATTTTCTACTTTACAAAAGTTTACAATAGGTTTTGTTGCTCTATCTATCCTAGGTCTTAGTCTTCTTTTATAGTCTTTTGTCTTGGGCTTCAGATCTGCCCTTGATCCACTGCTAATCCCGCCTTGAATCTTGGAACAGAATTAAAACAACCTACTGTATTTCTCCAGATGTCAAGTCTTCATGTTAGGACATTCCATTCGACATCCTTGTCTTCTGCAGCATTCTTCGTGTTTGATCATCTTGTTCTTCATCAAGTTTTAACCAAAATTTAGTCAAACCACAGGAGCTTTCAATCTCCCCCTTTTGACAAATTTTGGCTAAAACTCCTTTTGGACATTAAACGCAGGATGCTCCTGACATCTCTTCACCCTGAGTGGCGGTTATGATTGGAATACTGATGTGACTTCACTCATGTTGGTGTACATGAGGAAGAGGACGACTAAAATTCCCCCTTACCCCATGAATATATACTTCCTCACTTGGGGGACGAATTTTTCTACTGAAGCAACTAAACACCAACGTGGGAAACTCAGAACACAGGACACGACTGTGTTCATAACTCAGAGCATAAGACACAAAGGAAGGACTCAGAACAGAATGGAAACCTAAGACTCAGACAGAATGTCAGAACATCCTGTCCAACATCCTTGCAAAACATCTGCAAGAATAGACTCAACCCCTGTATCTTTTTCTCCCTCTTTTAAGCCAAAAATTGACAAAGGCAGCCAAGACAGCCCCAAACCCAAACATTACATATCCAGACACGAAAAAAAGTCATTAGAACACAACACAACATGAGACAGAAGAAGCCAAGGACCTCATTTAAATACCCGAGCAATTACCTTAGGACGTAACGAACCATTGAAAGTAACACATATCCATTCAATGAGCGCATTAAATGAGGGATGGCACTTCACAGACAAATGTGCATCGGCCAAATGACAATTGAATGTTTCTTCTTTTAACGAGAATCGTCCAAGGAATGCGCATTAACTGAGATGCATGTTTAACACGCATTCCCTAAGACATATTCTCTCCACCGTCTAAGAAAATCAACTAGGAAACAACCATACGTCCTAACCAATGTCCTGACACCTTGCCAGGCTTTGTTTAGTCCATCTGAAGCATAGTCACAATCCCTTTCAATGAGCTTCAAGAGTAATCCTTCTCACCAAGATGTTAAGACAATTCTTCAAACATCTCCCAGATAACAACAAAGACTCCCAAAAAGCTTGTATAACTCTGATTCAATCCATTTACAACCCAATGATAAAAACAAAATAACCAGTCAAGTTCACCCAGAACTATACCAGTAACCCAATGTCATGACATCTCGCCTGACATTACACCCTCACTAGAGGTATTCAACCACAGTCTGTTTGAAACCACAAACAATCTTGATAAACAACTGCACTACTGCAGCAACATATCCAAACCAGAAATCCAACTCCCCCTGTCAAGGATAACTAGTGCTCCTTTGCAAGAAGAACACTTTAAATGAATGGAAAACATAAGACGCATCTTCATGTCTTTAAGAGCGTATCCACTGTTCAACACACCTGTTGAACACATTCACTCAAAGCTTGATCCTCAAGTAATCTATGTACCCAACAGACAGGAGTTCTCCCCCTATCTTTTATAAAAGATGCTACTGAAGGTGTGAAAAACACAAGAAAGGGGGGTTTGAATTGGTTTTTCAAAATAAAATTTTTCTTTGATTCTAACTCCCTTTTAATAACTCTTTTAACTTATGGATGATAATCTTAATGAAACTTGAAAGAGATAACACGATATGTTTATACTAGTTCACTTGAGAATTCCTCAAGTTAATCTAGTCCACCTGCCAAGGTGATTTCGCCTCTCTCAATCTAGGTCTTAATCCACTAATCAATAGATTAATACAATGCACTAGCCAAAATGCTGGTGACCAACAACAACCTCTAAAACTCTCAAGTTCTAGACTTCTCAAGAGATCAAACCACACTGGTCTCTCTTAAGGAACAACCTCTAAGACTCTCACTAGTCCTAGACTTCTCAAGAAATTTAACCTCACCAGGTTTTTCTCAAGGAACTTCAAACAACAGTTTGAAAAAAAAAGTTTGTGTACAAGATATTGCTTCTAGCACAAGCTGAATATGTAAACTATTTTACAGCACAAAAAAATGACCCCTTTTGAATGATAATAGCAATATAGAGCGTGTTGTTAAGCGGAGCAGTTGTTATCATTCTTTGAGTCTTCAAGTCCTTTTATAGCTGAGTAAAAGTAGCCGTTGCAAGGTAATCTTGACTATTGACGGCGGTTTGGTAGAAACGTGAGGACATATAAAACCTTTTGTGTCCTGTCTTGTCAGTATATCTTCGTTGGCACTGTTACCAAGAAATCTTCATTTGAACTTTTTCATAGTTACCAAGATATCTTCGTTTGAACTTCGTTGCTTAGTCTTCTAGTCTTCTTAACTTCAGAGGCTACTGTGAGCATGAGTAAGAAGGGAAAACGTAGCTTGATTCTTAAGATCTTCAAGTCTTCGAGTCCTCAGAGCAACATCTTCGGAGTCTTCAGCACTTGGTCTTCAGAACCTTGTTCACTTAGAAAATTGTCTTCATATCTTCAGAGGTTTCAGATAGTATTTAGTTGAAGCATGAGTAAAGACTGTTGGTTGGGTCTTCAGAACCTTTATGAGAGAGTGAAAATCTTCAGCATTAGGACTTCTTTCATCACAACAGCATTTGGACTTCGTTCATCAGAACCTCAGTCTTCATATTTTCAGAACTTGTTTTCTTTATCAAGTGAAACGCGTAGGCAAAGTATTCTTTCAGCATTATGTTCACACCAATTAACAGAAGCATAACCTGTTTGTTAGATTCTCAAAAGTAACAAACATTAGTCTTACGAAATTGTTCATACAAACATACTCGTTTGATATCATCAAAACTTAGAAGTCATATTGCAGAACCAAATCTTGTTCTTACAATCTCCCCCTTTTTGATGATGACAAAACTAAGTATTTTGATGACACAATTTTGTACATAATGCAAGAGTAATAAAAGGTTTTAAGGAGTGCTTATCCTTCGTATGCGATACTCCCCCTGATTTCAATAGGTCAGATACTGAAATCATCATAGTCTTTAACAGAGTTATGATTAACTTCATGACGTTTGAATCGGATCAGAATTCCTGAAAAGAAAAACAATCTAATAGAAATAACAGTTGTTAGCATGTAAACAGCGTTGTTTTTCAGAGATTGACTATGAGAATCAAAATATCACATTCATTACTTCTCCTCCTTTTTGTCATGATCAAAAATAATTATTGTCCAAGGGTGTAAAACAAAGAACTAGAATCTTTAAAAACAAAAGAAACATAGATGAGCTTAGGTGCTTCTAGAGGACATCTTGTCCAAAATCTTCTGAAGCATGCTCTGGACATTCGCATTGACAGTCTTTTGTTCTTCAAAATTTTCTCTGAATTTCTGTTGTTCTCCTCTAATTTCTTCAATTGCGTTCTCCAAACGCTTCACAGTAGGGTCAGATGAGGAAACAACTACAACATCTTGCTCGGCCTTTTCCGTGGCTTCAGCTTGTTGCGCCAATCTGGCTTCTTCAGCAGCCTTTTCTGCTAGAAGTCTTGCTTCTTCAGCATCTTTTTCTTCAGTTTCTTTTTGTTTTGGGGCCAAAAACTTGAGTTCCCTAATCTGCTCTTCAGCTTCTGCTTTTTCCTTTGCCAGCTGAACTCCAGCAGTTATAGTGGCGTCTAAGAAGCTTGCAATTCTTGCAAGTTCAGAATCCAACCATTTCTGGAAGTTTTGACAAGAGTTTTCAAGCTCTAGAAGCTTGATACTTGTGTTCATTTCTGCTCTTAACTTTGCAATCTTCTTTAACGCCTTGTTACGAAATTGAAAAATGCATTCTTCAAGGGTTGTTGGAAGGGGTACATTATAGATGACTAAAGCAAGGTCAGGTTCAGCAGAGTTGGTTTCAGACGGTGCTGGCTGAGAAACAATCTCAGTAAGAATATGTTTAGTCATTTGTTGATTAGTAGGAGAAGATACCTCTCGGGTAACTAAAATCAAGAGAGGTTCAGAATTTGGAAATGGAAGATCAGAGTGTTGGATTGAGGATTCAGCAATGATTTTCTGATGAAAAGTGTAGGACATCGGTGAGACAGATATATCTGGTTGGATGATTGAGGTGGTTATTGATGAAGTGTATGTAGGAATTGCTTCGGATTGGATAGGTGTACTGATTGATGGAAAGAAAATTTGTGGATTTACAGGAATAGAAATTGGTGATGGTGGAATTAAAAAAGATGGTGGCTTGAAACTGACTTGTGGATTTGAGGTGGGAATATAGGTAGCTTGAGATGATGATGGTGTAGTAGTAGTTTTAGTAACATTCAATGAAACGGAAGTATTGATAACAGACTTACTGGTATTCCCAAGAAGAAGAGACTGTAGAGTGGAGGTCTTAGCTTTGTTATCCTTCTTCCTTTTCTTAGGCTCAGAATCTTCTTCAGTTTGTCTCCTCTTGCTCCTGGTAATATATTTAGGTTTTGGAGCGACATCTTCAATTCTGAATTTTGTCATATCATGTCCTTCTTCTCTCATTATGGCAACGAATCCAGCAATTGTATTTATATGATCTCCTTTATGATAGATGGAATAGTCTGTTACTAGAAGTCTATTTTTGATCACAGTGTCGTGAGAGATAGACAAGGGTTTCACTTCAACGTTCATGACCATTTTCATATGCTTAAGGTTAACAGTATTGAAATCCTCTCCTATGCTTGCAGTCAGATATTTTGTATATTTGGCTTCTTTGACTAGATACTCCACTAAGCCACTTTCAACAAAAATATCAGAGAGAAGTCTTCCGAAGGGAATGTAGTTTACAATATTTCTTTCCGGTGAGGCTGTTGTTCTTGTTTTGCGTACCATATCTCTTAGATAGTAGAACAGAATTGATGGTAGACACATTTTCTCATTCTTGTGCAAGTAGTACAGCATGTACTTTTGATTTGCATTGAAGAAGTCAACAACACTCTTTGAAGGTCTTGGATTGATATATCCAAGAATAATCTTATGCCAGATTCTCAGATTATCACGCAAATCCTTGCTTTCATACTCTGTTGTCCCAGATTGATAATTTTTGAAGATTGCTTTGTTGATGACAGAGTCAGATTTCTCGGTCTTTCCATAAACCCTTTTTCTTTCCAAAAACTTCATTTCTAGCAGATCTGAAATTGACTTCTCAGTGATAATAATATTTTGATCCATGACAAAAGAGACAACATGAAGATCGTCCGTTTCAGCTTGCCTCCAGAATTCTTTTACTAGAGCTTCATAGGTAGGACCTCTAATTCTGTCAAAGTAACTTTTCCATCCTTGAGTGTTTAGTTGATCAACTAGGTTAAACCCATTGTCACGAAGATTGTCGAAATCGACATCTAGTTCTTTTAGAACGATTAGATCATCTGCATGCACAACACAAGTAACTGAGGAATTTCTTTGTGTTACATGGTTTGCATCGATCATCGGAAGAGACGATGAAGTCGAAGCAATAGTTGCGGTGGTTGCAGAGGTTGTAGAAGGTGCGACAGATGAAGATGGTAACTCTTGAGAGGGATTCAGCAACGCTTCAAGTTCTTTGAAGAAGCGAACAATTTCTTGTTGAATGGTGTTCATCATGATGATGGTTGAGATCGGAGAGGATGAGGATGGTGATTGAGTGTTTGAATGAGAGGGAGAGAGAGAGAGAGAGAGAGAGAGAGAGAGAGAGATATATGATTTAGGGTTTTAGGGTTTCTATTCGAGTGAGAGTGGGAATAAGACATTTTGAATGGGTATTTAAAATGTTTTTGAAAACCTAAAGGGATAGACACTGTATAGGGGATTAATAAATGAATGTAATAATGTTTTAAGTCAATTTCAAGAAAATTATTGTTCCTTTGATTTGGATAACTGTAATGATTTGCCAAAATCATTTTCTAATTAGATGACATGTTATAATGACTTTATAATCTGAACAACCCAAAAGTATTCATTAGAAGTGAGACACTTCTTACCAAAGTGGTTCTGATGATTTAAATAGTTACCTTCTCTGTCTAAACACGTTCGATTCTAACGCACTCTTACTCTGGGCAATAGTCCATTTTCAGATGCTTTAAAATAATTTGAAATTTATCTTCAGCCAAGGGTTTTGTAAAGATATCAGCCCATTGATGGTCTGTATCAATAAATTTTAAGCATAAAATTCCCTTCTGAACATAGTCTCTGATAAAATGGTGTTTTATTTCTATGTGTTTAGCCCTAGAATGTAAGATTGGGTTTTTACTTAAACAAATAGCAGCATTATTATCACAAAAGATAGGAATGTTACTCTCATGTATCTGATAATCTTCTAGCTGATTTTTCATCCACAGCATCTTCCTACTACATAAGGAAGTGGATATGTATTCTGCTTCTGCTGTTGAGAGTGCAATTGTTGATTGTCTCTTACTTGACCATGAGATTAGGTTGTTCCCTAGGAACTGACAGTTTCCAGATGTGCTCTTTCTTTCCAATCTGTCTCCAGCATAGTCTGCATCGCAGTAACAAAAAAAAGTGTACTCTGATGTTTTCTCATACATCAAGCCAATGTTATTTGTTCCTTTCAGATACCTTAGAATTCGTTTAACAGTAGTTTAATGAGGTTCTCTGGGATCTGATTGGAATCTAGCACAAAGATGTACGCTGAATAAGATTACAGGTCTAGAAGCAGTTAGATAAAAAAGAGAACCTATCATATCACGATACATCTTCTGACAGACTTCACCACTTGCTTCTTCTTTCCCCATTATGCATGTTGGATGCATTGGAGTCTTAGCTATTTTACAATCCATCATGTTGAATTTCTTCAGAAGTTCTCTGGTGTACTTACTTTGATGAATGTAAGTAGCTTCTGATTTCTGATCAATTTGAATTCCCAGGAAGAACTTCAACTCACCCATCAGACTCATTTCAAATTCTGCTTGCATTAGCTTTGAGAACTCCTCGCATAGAGAGGGATTAGCAGAACCGAAAATAATATCATCAACATAAATTTAAACTATAAGAATATCATTCTTGTATGATTTACAGAAAAGAGTGGTGTCAACCTTTCCTCTGGTGAAATTGTTTTCTAAAAGAAATTTGCTCAGTCTATCGTACCAAGCTCTGGGAGCTTGCTTCAGACCATAGAGAGACTTTTTGAGTTTAAAAACAAAATCTAATTTTTCTGAGTTTTCAAAACCAGGAGGTTGTCTGACATAAACTTCTTCTGATATGTAACCATTTAAGAATGCACTCTTAACATCCATCTGATATAAAATGATGCTATGATTTACTGAAAAGGATATTAGTAATCGTATTGCTTCAAGTCTGGCGACTAGAGCAAAGGTTTCGTTGTAATCAATCCCTTCTTGTTGACTGTAACCTTGAGTAACAAGTCGTGCCTTGTTCCTGACAACTTCTCCCTTTTCATTTAGCTTGTTTCTGAATACCCACTTAGTTCCAATTATATGAACGTCTTTAGGTTTTGGAACTAGATTCCATACATCATTCTTTGAAAATTGATTAAGTTCTTCTTCCATTGCCAGAACCCAGTCCTTACCCATAAGAGCTTCATCAACTGTAGTTGGTTCAATTAACGAAACCAATTCTAAAAGCGTTTCTTCTGATGGTTTGAAAGCTGATCTGGTTTTGATCAGAGCGTCGTTGCTACCCATAATTAGTTCTTCAGGGTGTGGAGTTGAGACTCTCCTTTTCTTTTGTTGTGAAATATTAGATGATACATCAATGATATTGTGAGTAGGGACTTCTGGACTTTTAACTTCTTCTACTTTTTTTTTTAGGTTCTGAAAATTTGATTTCTAATTCTGCAAATTTTTCAACTAGCTTTGACTTTTTAGAGTCAAGTTTATCATCGAATCTAACATGAATTGATTCTTCCACAATCCGTGATTCTGTGTTATAAACTCTGTAGCCTCTTGAGTGTTCAGAGTATCCTAACAGCAGACACTTCAGTGCTTTGGAATCAAACTTGCCAATATTTTTTTTAGTGTTTAACATAAAGCAAATACATCCAAAAGGGTGAAAATAAGAAATGTTGGGAATTTTATTCTTCCATAATTCACAGGGAGTTTTATTCAAGATAGGTCTTATAGAGATTCTATTTTGAATATAACATGTTGTGTTAACTGCCTCTACCCAAAAGTGCTTAGCCATGTCAGTTTCTTGGATCATGGTGCGAGCCATTTCTTGTAAGGTTCTGTCTTTTCTTTCTACAACTCCATTTTGTTGTGGAGTTCTAGGACAAGAAAAATCATGAGATATCCCATGTGAATCAAAAAGTTTTTCAAAATCTTTGTTTTCAAATTCTCCACCATGATCACTTCTGACCTTGACAATTTTGCAATTCTTTTCGTTTTGCACTTGGGTGCAGAAGGAAGCAAACACAGAATGTGACTCATCCTTGTGCCTTAAGAATTTTACCCATGTCCAACGACTATAATCGTCAACGATGACTAGTCCATATTTCTTACCATTGATAGAAGCAATTTTCACTGGTCCAAAAAGATCAATGTGAAGAAGTTCCAATGGTCTAGAGGTAGAAACAATATTCTTTGCTTTAAAAGAATTTTTTGAAAACTTGCCTTTCTGACATGCTTCACAAAGAGTATTTGAAGAGTACTTCGGATTTGGAAAACCTCTGACAAGTCTAAGCTTGTTCAGCTGTGAGATTCTTCTCAAGCTAACATGACCCAGACGTCTGTGCCAGACCCATTTCTCTTCATTGACAGACAGAAGACACTTTACATTTTGATGTTTTAAATATGATAATTTAATTTTGTAAGTATTGTTCTTCCTCTTACCATTGAACAGAACATATCCATCCTTCCGACTAACAGCCTTACAAGACGTTTGATTGAAAATAACATCATAACCATTTTCACTAAGTTGGCTAATTGACAATAAATTATGCATTAGACCTTTAACTAAAAGAACGTTATTTATAGAAGGAAGTTTACCATTACCAACAGTTCCGGAGCCAATGATTCTTACCTTCTGATTTCCTCTGAAACCGACGACACCTCCAAGCTTTAGTTTCAGATCTTGGAACATATGCCTTTCTCCCATCATGTGTCGCGAGCATCCACTGTCCAGGTACCATGACTGGTGTTTCAGTGGCGCCATTAAGGATATCTGAAACATATACTATCTTATTCTTAGGTACCTGAAATTCTGGTATCAGACGTGTGATGTTAAGGTGTGATGTCACAACAACACACTCTGCACAATGGACAACAATAACAGTAAAATAACACCAAGAATTGTTGACCCAGTTCAGTTACAACCAACCTACTCTGGGGGCTACCAAGCCAGGGATGGAATTCACTACTTGTAGATATAATTTACAGACTCAACAACCCGTTGACAATCTCCTAAACTTATACTCTACTAATGACTTCCTACCTAAGAAACCACTTAGGTATGAGAACACCACTCAATCCCTTACAAACACTCAAAGAACCCACTTTGAGTACCCTTGATCTTACTTCACAGCTTTGATCAAGCAAACACTCTCTATTGCTTCACAGCTTCTAGAGAGGACAAAATACGACACAGCAATTCACCCTAGAATTCTGGTTACACAACTCGTACAAAATACTCAAGACACTCAGCCTATGCTCTTGATCTTCTCTCTGTATTTCTGTACCTTTTTCTTTTGGTCTTGTGCGCTTTATATAGCTCCTTGAATTGGTCTTGGACTTGCTACAATATCTCCCAGATTTGTTATTTAAAACTGAATATCTAAAACAGATTTTCTCCTAAAATCTTTTTAAATCTTCAACCTTTTAAATCTCCTACAAATCTACAACAGATCTCCTATGCAGCAGCAAATATCTATCCCAAGATATTCGCATCCAATGAGACAACTTGCTCTCCACAATTCCAGCTAATACGCAACCCTAACAACATCACAGCCTGCTGTTGTTAATTCTGCAGATCTGATGTTACAACATCACCTGTGTGACATCAGACATCCAACTTCAGCAATTAATTACTTAACACAGCCCAGTGTTAAGACTTCAATGTTGCAACATCAGCACCTTGACATCAACATTGAATATACTTTGTTTTACCAAAATTCCAGCCAATCCAAGAACTAACAATCTCCCCCTTTGGCTAATTTTGGCTAAAACAATCTCTGCATCTTTAGAGACTTCAGCAGTGGAATAATCTTTAAAAATTTGAAACTCAATCAGCAGCAGTTTGACACTTTACATAGTCTTCATCACTTGATCTGCTGCAGCACCATCTTCATTATTGACAACAGCCAATTGGTGCTCCCCCTCTAAAATATGAACCAGCATCATAGCTGTTCAGTAGCTCACAATGTGCAGCACTATCTTCCCCCTTGATGGCTGCTTGGCTGCACTCTTCAAATGTCATGATATCTTTACTAGTTCAGTCAAAACTCCCCCTCTATAACTGCATTACCACTTTTCAACTAAACACCTTTTAGCAGCATCAGTTTATCTTCCCCTTAATATCTGCATCACATTAGCAGCATATGGCAATAATACTCTTGACTATCTTGGCTATTTTCTCCCCCTTTTTAGCCACAATTAGGTAAACTTTAGTTAGAAGCCTTATTAACTATAGTCAGTATACCCTAGCTCTCATTGTTAGCCTTTCAGTTAGTAAACAGGCAAAACAAATCATAGAAGGAAACTAAAACCAAAACTAGTGCATATAACAGCACAAAATTCAAATTATAAAACCAAGCAAAGACAGAAAATAAACTAAAACTACTAGGTGCAAAAGCAAATAAGCTAGTCTTCATTTGAACTAGATTGTTCTCCTGGATTCTCTTCCTCCTCCTCTGAGCTATCCCCACTGGCATTTTCACACTCATCAACTTCATCTTCCTCAGAGCCATTAACATTGTTCTCAACATCATCACCACTGTCCAGTTCTAACTGCTGGATCAGCTTTTCATGTCTCTCTTTTCTAACCAAACTGGTACTGATGACTGCCTCAAGGTCTTTGCATATGGTCTTTAATTCTTCGATCAGTTCAGCCTTTGTAGTCTTCTTCTTGACTTCAGCAGTTGATGTTAGAACAATGTCTGGAACATGATGTCCAGAAAATAGTTTAGGGTGTAGGGACAAGGCTGTCTTCCTCTGGCAAGCTATGTCTGAGCTTGTTAAAGTTTCAGGATGTTGCTCCAAGATGATTCCACACACAAGAGATGGGAATGCTATGGGTAACTTGATAGCGTTTGTTTCAGCATGTTTCACCACTTGCTCAAAGATGTAGCTTCCATAGTCAAACTTGATCTTCTTCCCAACAGCACAGATAAACCTCCCCAATCCAACAGCGATTGTTGTCTTGTGGTTTGTTGGCACCCAGTTGGCAGCACCAATTCTGTGAAGAATTGCATACTTGATGCTAAGTTTACTGGCCTGCAGCTTCCCTTTCAATGGCCAAACCCTTATCTGACCAGCTGTAATCTCTTTACATATTTCATTATCAGTTATCTCAAGTTCACTATACTCTTCATCATCTCTTCCTAAATACTTATTGATAGTACTAGGAGAGAAATTAATGCACTTTCCTCTCACATAAACTTTCATGAAATCAATGCTCTTTTTATCAGCAATATTTCCACTATAGCACTTGGAGAATCTGGTCACAGTCTTTAGAAGTCCAGCTCCATGAATGAGGTCCATAATTTCTTTCATCTCCAAGACATCTTTTCCAAGCTTCCTTTCCAGAGCTAACCTTCTTTGGCACACAAACTTCCACAATGATGCACTGCTCGCATAATGGAAGGATATGTTGTCCACTGGCACTTCAGGGACCTTATCAGAAATTCTCTTTAGAATGGTCTTTCTGACTGGTGTGATGCCATGGACATCTTCCTCAACTTCATCCTCAGACTCAGATTCTTCTCTAACCTTTCTCTTTTTGGAAGGTGTAACAACCTTGCTCCAAGGTTTTGTGGGACCAACAACAGTTTTCTTCTTTCCTTCAGTAGGCTTCTTAGGAGAGGATTCATTGGTCTTTCCTTTCCTTGTCTGTAATCTCTTGGCAATACTTGGAAAAGCATTTCCAATGACTTCATTGTCATATAAGTCATCCACATTGATCACGTCCTCACTCTTTTCTTCTTCAGGAGTAGTTCTATCATTAATTCCCTCATGCACATCTTCTTCTTCTCCTCTTCTTTCAGAATCCTCAATGATAGACACGGCAAGTCTATGAAGATCAGATTCTTCTCCTTGCATGTCTACCTTTTCTGCTGGCATCTGATTCAACGGTACAGAAATTCCTTTCACAGGTATTCCTTTGTCCAGTATTTTGGTTGCCAGATTACCCATACTCTTATCAACATCAAACTTTTCTACCACAGTTTGAGTCGTGGATGACCTAGGTGATGATTTATCACTAAATAGGATACTGGTATCTAGCTTCTTTGTTTCACTATTTTTAAAAGTAGTTGCGGCCCTTTTTGAAGCAAGTTTAGAAGGTATAGGTTTACCTGATTCTGGTAACATTACGGAGATGGGTTGTATATTCAGAGCTTCGTCTTCATAGTACTCATCTGTAGAAACCCTAGCGTTATTCCGCGAAGAACTTTTAGATGGAGAAGCTGTCTGATTTGACATGGTTCCTTTGAGGGAGTATAGAGTAAGATGATTCTTCTTGTTGAAGGGGACGAACAGAGGAAAGATATAAGTTTTGATGAACCGTGATTTTGCTATAATAGGAAATGAGGGTCTGAGGTAAGGCGCTAGATTTTGTGTACTCTTTAAAGACCAATTACTAATTTTCTCCCTCCATAAAGATTTTCCTTTTAAACAATTCACATCAGGACTCATTAACTCTGAGTGACCTTTCAGCATCCTGATGTCATAGTCTGATGTTATCACATCAACTTGAACAACATTAGTTGAATTTCCTTCAAGAGAAATCCACTGATAGCAGTTGTCTTTGGTTCTGGCACCCTTCATAACAATCTGATTATTCTCATCAGAAACCACACACTCATGCTTAGTGTAGTTTACCTTGTAACCTTCATCACACAATTGGCTTATGCTGATCAAATTTGCATTTAACCCATTGACAAATATAACATTGTCAAGTTCAGGTCTACCATCACCTTGCACTTTCCCAACTCCTGCAACAATACCTTTTCCTCCATTGCCAAATATAACCTCATGAGAGGGACAAGGTTTAAGTTCAGCAAACATGGATCTACATCCAGACATGTGTTTGGAACACCCACTATCAAAATACTATGTTCCTTCTTTAAACTCTCTATCACCCATGTGAGCCAATAAGCACTTCACCTTCTCCTTAGGTACCCATTGTTTAACAACTTTGGGCCTGTGCTCTCTCCATCTGTTTTGAGGTTGAGGGTATCCATGCAGCTTGTAGCAAGAGTACTGCATATGTCCAAACCTTCCACAATAATAACATCTCACCCTTTCATCTCTGAATCTTCTGCCATGATGAGATTGCTTATGCTGCCATCCATAATGTGGTCTCCTCCTACCATAACTGCCCTGCCGTCTATTATGCTGGTATCTTCTCCCATAGGACGGCTGAGAATGTTGTTTCCTTGATTGTCTCCCATGATGGTATGGCTTTCTTCTTCCATA
Source organism: Lathyrus tuberosus (assembly GCA_022829125.1). NCBI lineage: Eukaryota > Viridiplantae > Streptophyta > Magnoliopsida > Fabales > Fabaceae > Lathyrus > Lathyrus tuberosus. The sequence continues at coordinate 16,258,181 of JALAZF010000012.1, read as the reverse complement.
GATATAAGGAACAGCATTGGTGTAGCCGTATCCATAACCATACCAGTTGTCCTAATGTTGAGACACCTGATGAGACATGTGCTGTTTGAACTGAGCAGCTTGCATGCTCTCGTGGTATTGTGGGGGCATATACTGACTAGCTCTCTGTGGCTGCTTTCTCTTCTGATAGGGACCAGTCTTCTTCTCAATTTTCTTAGGTTGTGGAACATCAGCTTTCTTAGGGGTAGGATCATGCTTCTTTGGCTGATGTTGAGATGAAAGTTGTGACACTTCCTTCTTTGAACCTGAAGTGCTTCCTTCTGAAGTTCCCTTGTCCTCAGCCACATATCCTATCCCAGCTTTGTCTCCAATAGCTTTTTCTGACTGAAGGATCTTGTCAAGTGTGTCTATACCACAGCTCATCATCCTAACAAACTTGGTCATTTGATCAAGGTGAGCTCTAACTAGCACCACTTCATTTTCCAGATCAGTCTTTTCATTCTCTAGCTGAGCAATCTGTTGCTTGTGGCACTTGTTTTCTTGACAAATCTCAGCACTTTTTAAACACAACTCTTGATAGGTAGATGCCAACTCCTCATACATTACTTCTCCATCACTAGAATCATCATCAGAAACAACTGCTCCTGTTAGGGCTCTAACATGCTTTGCTGACTCACCTTCACTTTCACTATCTGAGTCAGACCAGGAAACTGTCATGCCCTTCTTCTTCTTTTTCAAGAAGGTGGACATTCTTTCTTGACATGTCCATACCCTTCACACTCAAAGCACTGAAATCCTTTATCTTGGGTAGTTTTCTCTTCATCCTTCTTGCTGGTGTCAGAAGTCATTTTCTTGACATTAGGCCTGGAGTTATTATTCATTCTCTTGAATACTTTGTTGAACTGTCTTCCCAACATCACTGTGGCCTGAGATAGACCCTCATGCGATTCAGAACTCTTTCCTTTTTCTTCTGCATCATTTGACACCAAGGCTATACTTTTTGGCTTCTTTTCTGGTTCTTCCTCATTCAACCCAAGCTCAAAAGTTTGAAGAGATCCAATGAGCTCATCTACTCTCATCTTGCTGATGTCTTGTGATTCTTCAATGGCAGACACTTTCAACTTGTACCTCTTAGGTAGGGACCTAAGGATCTTCCTCACAAGTTTTTCTTCAGACATTTTCTCTCCAAGAGCACTAGATGCATTGGCCAGCTCAAGAACACTCATGTGGAAGTCATGAATAGTCTCATCATCCTTCATCTTCAGGCTTTCAAATTTTGATGTTAAAATCTGAAGTCTCGACATCTTAACTCTAGATGTTCCTTCATGTGTAGCCTGCAAGATATCCCACGCTTCCTTAGCAACTTCACAGGTATTGATTAACCTGAAGATATTCTTATCCACTCCATTGAAGATTGCATTCAGAGCTTTGGAATTTCCAAGGGCAAGCTCGTCTTCCTCCTTGGTCCACTCTTCTTCAGGCTTTGGCTTAGAGGTGCCTTCTTTATCTTTACCAGCATCATCCTTCTCACATACAACAGGTGCTTTCCACTCTTTAATAACAGCCTTCCAAGCCCTACTGTCCAAGGATTTTAAGAAGGTGGTCATCCTTGGCTTCCAATAGTCATAATTGGATCCATCCAAAATAGGGGGTCTGTTGACGAATCCTCCAACTTCTTTGTCCATCTTTTTACCAGAAAGTACCTTCCCTAGATCTCACCCAGAGACAGACAGGATGCCTGCTCTGATACCAATTGGATTTCTGGTATCAGACGTGTGTGTTGCACCCCAAAATTTGCCCTCCTTACTTTATTACTAACTGGCTTATGTTGCATTGCATTTTGCATTATCATGTGTGCATATCATTGGTTCTTAGCATGGGGTCAAGGTGCCTGAGGCAGTGCTTCAGAGGGTCAAGCAAGAGTCCTGGTATTGTCCAAGAGAGCTCAGGTGGATCATCCTCTCCTAACCAGTGCATAGATTAGGGTTTTGAGATTCTTGGGTTTATTGCTTCAATGGGCAAGCTCCTTGGGTTTTTATCATCATCAAATGGCATATCTTATCTTTGTTGGAGAGGATACAGATCATATTCAGAGGAATTTGGATTTGGAGACTGTGTTACTTCCTCCTAGACTGAGGGTACCACAACTAGGGTTTGCTATAAAGTCAGTTTATTTCTGATTTTTTGGGCAAGACTTGATTCTATGGTATTCCTTGAGCCCCTAAGTATCTAGGAATGGGAGGTTGTCCATCAGCTTGATTCAGGAGAGGTTCCATTGGCCAATGGATTAAGAATCAGGAGAATTTGGGGAAAAGTCAACAGTGAAAGGAGAAAAGTCAACTGTGGTATTTTGAGGTTCTCTTCAAGGTTTTCAAGGTCTCACATCCTCACATGGTCTCCAGGGGTCAAGTTTCATACATATTTACCAGGAATCAGGAGTTAGTGCAAAGTTTCTAAATTTGGAAAGTGGCCTATAATGAAAAGTTTCCATTTTTGGCAAGTATCTACACTTCATTCAACTTGACTTTTCACCATCAAGGAAGCTTCAAATGAATTTTTCCCCAACATGAAAGTTGAATATCTTTTTCTTCTCTTTCCAACAAGTACTAGTGAGTCTCCATATCATTTGTGAAACTCCAGTTATGGTCAAAAGAAGGTAAAGTGGTTTTTAGGGTTTTTCATGGCTCCATTTTCACAACTTTGGGCATATGGACCTATGATTAATTCCATTGCTTCAAGACATGTTCCAACATCCAAGAACAATCCCTAAGGAGCATTTTTGGCTTTTTAATCAAGTGGTTTCATGGGTTATTATTCACTTATTTTCCATTATTCAAAAAGTCAAGTCATCAAAAAAACTCATGAATCAATTGTTTGCAAGGCCCAAGTTCAATTGCGGTGTAATTAGCAATTCACATATGGGTGAACCATCATGATTTCTTAAGTATACATGCATGGAGGAGGTGTATCCAACAATATGTAATTTTCCAAAATAATTCAAAAACTCATTAAACAAGTAATTACCCAAGCCCAATTCATTATCAGAGGAAAAACCTAGTCTATTTAAACCCATCCATGCACTGGTTAGGGTTAGAAGACGTGCATTTGGAAGAGAACAACAACTTGAACCCTAATTCTTGAATTCATTGGATCTCTCAATCTACAAGGAGTTTCTTCAAAGTTCTTCCACAAAACTTCTCCTGGTGATCTCTAGAACACAACCCAACCACCATTCGCAGCCAAAAGCAAGGATTAGAGTTGCACCATCTCAGGTTGGTGGATTTTTTGATGATTCTAAAACTCTCCTTTTTTATATGAATATTGACGTGTGATGATTGGTGATTATCCTGATCTATTTATTTTTAAATTTGGACGTGTGGTTTGCTTGTAGTGTGGATTTAAAGTTTTGTGCCCTATCATATTTCCATGCGTTTTTCATTGTACATTGGTCATTTGAAACTTTTGATTGCATATTTGGAATCCTGACAAAATTATGGTCAGAAGGGTATATGGCCTTGCATTTTCTGGGCATTTTTTAAGGTTGCAGGTGAAGCAAGAGGCGGCCGGAGCTAGGGCTCCGGCGACCTGGGGAATTCCGGCCGGCCAAGGGTCTTCACGAAGAAGACGAAATCCCAGCCACTCATCCTTCCGATCCAACGATCCTCACGCGGCCATGTGTTTTTTCTTTTTATTTTTTTTCTGAATTTTAATTAATATTCTCATGTTTATTACCCCATCGTTACTATCATGTACATCCAATCATGTGCTTGCATTTCGTTTACTTTTTAATTTGGTTGACTTAGTACAGCGCGTCCGATCAGTCCAATGGCAAGCAGCCAGTCAACTGGGTTGACTGAGGTCCATACGTGGGCCATTTTTATTTTTTGTTATTTTTCTGATGAATTATTGGGTTGGACTCCGCTATCTGCACCCCACCTCCCAAGCCCATTATCATTTCCAACACATTTTCCTTACTAACGCACCCCCTACATATTATTTCATTTTATTTTATTTCAATTATTATATTTCACATTTTAATTGTTAAAAATACATTCTTGCATTTAAAAATTCCCATAAAATTCACACATTATCTTTATTATTTTATAAAATTTTTACAAATTTTATTTTTCATTTTTATTTTATTTTTATCACCTAAACTAATTATTTAGTTAATTTCTTTTTGCAATACTCATATCATGCATACATAAATTTCTTTATTTTATTTCTCTGCAACCATAAAATATTTTTAATCCATTCTTTTTGCATTTGTTAGATAGCATTCTAAAGTGCATTAAAATATTTTTATATCATTTTTAATTATTATTTCATATGGCATTCTGGTCCTCTTTCTTACACACTGAATCCTACTTCTCACCTGAGCTTGGCCTGATTATTCGAATGACTAACATCTTGATTTTTTTGCAGGGATTTTGGGTATTTGGTTTGTCTCTGATTGGGCAATATTTTTATTTAATTTGGGAATTTTAGGAGTTATTTCTCTAATTATTTGATTTGCTTTCACTTGAGATCTGCTTATATGTGTATTTCTGATCATGCCTAAGTCCTTGTTTGAAAGGCACTTGTGCCATTTACTTTGGGGTTGTTTCTTTGATTCCTGAATTCATGTTTGGATTGTTATCACTATTGCATGCCATTGCCCGGGTTTCATTCACCTCATTTCTTTTTACTTATGTCTATTCTGTACTAATCTTTTATGCAGGGACTAAGGTAAGTTCTTTAAGGGTATGGATAAGTATCCATGGTCACCCTTATTCTTTGCTCTTCTTCCTTCTCTCATCTTTCTCCTTTAGGATTTAGGTTGTCATCAAACCTCACTAACCGTAGGTCACCCATGCATGATAACTTTAGGACTCACAGTCCCCCTTTAGAGTTACCCTTGTGTCTTCTCTCTTCTCATTTCAAACTTCTTTAAAACACTTAATAAGTATAAAGTGTATTGCGCACGAGCCTTAAGCGTGGGGAATGAGAAATGAGGGGCTTCCTCTCATCTTTCTAGAGTGCTTAGCGAGCGTCCTGTCTTGGGACGATGCGTTAAGTATTCGCCCCTGTGCCCTAGACTTTGGTGCAATGCAACTTAGGAATTAACTTAAGCCACTTCTGTCCTAAAAAACACAAACCAACTTCAAACCTTTTTGTCCTTCGGGATTGTCAAACTAACAGATATTTTCAAAAAAGGGCACGTTACTTTCCGTCTGAGACGCAAACAGGCATCGACCCTAACTGCCGGACGCGAACTTAACGTCACTCATAAAAAACACAAAAAGAACTTGGTCCGAACTACGTTGACTCTGAATCCCCCATTGCACAAAGGGGGTACGTAGACCTAGGACGTCGACGTCCTACCGAGTCGGTCTTTGTTTTTTCCCTTCTCCGTCTTAGTACAGCCCTAGATGATAGTAACTCACCCTTAGAATAGACAACAAGCGTGGATCCCATCGAGTACGATGGGCGCGTGGGGTGCTAGCACCTTCCCCTTGTGTAACCAACTCCCGGACCCAGGTTATGGTAGCGATGACCATTCCTTTCCCTCTTCCTCAGGTTTATGCGATGTTCCCTTTCCCTCTCTTGGGATAAATTTACATGGCTGGAGACTCTGTTTTTTCGCGCCACTCTCGTGTTTGTACCTGGATGAAAATCCTGGGAGCGACAGCTGGCGACTCTGCTGGGGACTCTGGTTGACCTATGCTGGTCCATCCCTAAGCGAGTCAATCCTAGCGCTTGCTTGTCTTTGTTCTCTTTGGGTGTTTTGTTTTTGTTTTGCTTTATGTGTTGTATTTTATTTTTATTTTTACCGCATTTTCTGCATTTCATTTTTTATTACTGTCATGCTGTTGTGCTGTGCTGGCTGTCTTTGTTTTGCAGGTTGGGTGGGTCTGAGAGATAAGCCCAATACCCAGGCTTGAGTATACCCTAGGACTAGAGTGGAAAGTAGTGGGACCTACGTGCCCGCTTGGTATGTTTGTGTGTTCACGAAATTCACAACCAGACGAGGCTATCTTGGGACGCATTCTAACGTGTGTGTCTTGTGCATGTTGGGGTGTTGATCTAGAGAGCTGTCGACTCTGGTGACCGATCATTGAGGACCTTAGTAGAAACATCCCTCTTTAATGGTGACAGTGGCAGACCACATCCTGTGGAAAACCCATTCGCACCCGAGGGCCCGCTTTGGAACTCGCATAGGATGACCCCTACATTTTGAAGAGAATCAGTTGAGGCACTCCTCGATTGACGATAGTACTATACCTCGAGGGATGAATGTACTATTATTTCTCGACCTCAGTGCCAAAGTTGAGGACCTTCTGCTTTGGAGAATCGGTTGAGGCCTCCTCGATTGATGATGATGCCAAACCAGAAATGGTGAACGTATCATCATTTCTCGACCTGAGAGCCCGGGATACTGAACATCCTAGTACCCACATGTGAGAGGGAATGGGCATTTGCAGGTTTGCAGGTAACCGAGACCTTCAACCTACCCTGTTTTTCTAGATTTCTCATCAATGTCTGATTATTTGGGTCCTGGTTATCTCAATGGTTCAGAATTCTGGTTTTCTGGGTTGTGGTTCTCGTTCAGCTAACAGCACAGCACATCCAGCAGTGTACCTTGACCCCATGATTGCATGAGCATATCATTTTTCTTGCATTCTGACATGTTTGACATTTTGTATGGCTTACATCTTACTCTTGATTCCGGTTTTCTGAGGTTACTTCAGCATGGATGTTTAGAGAAAGAAGACTGTAGCCTATTCATTCCCAGAGCCGACTTTGACACTGATTCATAAGTTGATTAATATGGTTGGTTTCGGAGTTCGTACAAAGTTCAGTGGAAGGTATGGGAGACTTCTGAAATTTGTCTACAACATTTCCAAGTATGAGAAGGATGCCATCCATACACTTCTTCAGTTTTACGATCCGTCTCTGCGTTGCTTCACTTTCCCAGACTACATCTTGGCCCCAACGTTGGAGGAATTCTCATTTATTTTGGGAATCCCTATCAGTCATGATATAGTTTTCTTTTCTGAAGAACACCCCGATATAAAAGAAATGGTTGTGGCTCTTCATATTAGCGAATCCATTCTGAACAGTAATATTGAAGAAAAACAAGGAGTTAAGGGTTTCTTATTGAAGTTCTTGTTTGATCAAGCTTGCATACATGTCAAAGAGAAGAATTGGACTGCTTTCCAAGCTATCCTAGCTATGTGCATCTATGGGATTGTCTTGTTTCCGAATATTCCTGATCTGGTGGATATGCATGCCGTCAGAATCTTTATTTCAAAGAATCCTATACCTACCTTGCTAGGTGATGTGTACCATTCAGTTCACTACAAGAATGAGAATAGGCGTGGTAAAACTGTGAGTTGCTGTGCACCGCTCTTAGCTACTTGGTTTCTGAGCCGTCTCCCTGAATCTGGCGCTTTCGTTGATACGAAAGATTCTCTGAAATGGTCAAAGAGGGTTATGGGCTTGACTGCCGACAACATTGTTTGGATCAATCATGACTTGCTAGGAATGGAGATTATTTGCAAATGCGGAGAATTCCCTAATGTGCCCTTGATAGGGAGAAAAGGTGGAATTAACTATAATCCCTCCCTAGCTATCAGGCAGTTTGGTTATCCTCTGAAAGGTCCACCCGAAGAGCGAGATGTCCGAGAGTCTTTATTCTTCAATGGTATTGAGGATCAAGGGTTGATAAGGAAGGTTGTGAATGCTTGGAAACAGGTGACCAAGAAGGGTAAAATTCCATTCGGAAAAAGTAACAATCGGGCTTTCTCTTCCTATAAAGAGTGGATTAAGAGGAGAGCAGAAGAGGAGCTTCTTCCATTCCCGGTGGAACCACCTTTGTATCCTTCGGTGATCGAGCCTCCTACCACCGTTGAATTGGAAAAGTATAACAAATTATGGGCTGAAAAGGAAAGGCTGCGGGAAGAAAATAATGAGCTAAAGAGAGAGATTTATCAGTGGAAGCATGAGCGGGGTGAAGCTGTTCATACCGCCAAGTTGAAGACAGAGCTCCTTGCTAAAGCAGAAAAAGAGCTTGTTGACATGGTCGCATCCAGACAAAGGATGAAGGAAGCTTTGGATGGTATCAGTAAGGTTCTCAAGTCCAAGGAGGAGGAATTAGACAAGGCTTTGTTGAAGATTCACAGGTTCGATGATCACCGAGAAACTGCAATGGCTGAGAATAAGAGAAAGGAAGACGACTACCTAGCTAAGATTGATCAGTTGAAGTCGACGCTCAAGAAGAAAGACGCTGAGATCTTGTCAGGGGTATTCAAGAGACAGGCAGTCGAGGTTCGACTTAATGAAGCCTTAGCCTCCATAAAGGAGCTGAAGGTCCAAGCTGGAGTAAAGAGATCTAGACATGAGGGACCTAGCATGGATGGTGTTTCTGGAGACGACGCTTGGGAGCTACATTGCCGGTATTTGGATGGGATCATACACAGGAGAGACCTTCTCATTCAAGGACTAATTCAGAGACCAAAACATCCCGACACCAGAAAGCTGTTCGAGAAAATTCAAGACTGGTGCAGAAAGCATAGTGGATGGGGAGGATTGACACTTGTAAACTTTGATGATATGCCATAGTTTCCTATTCTCTTTTATTGTATTTGGATCACCGCCAGGCTTGTTGGTTGGGACCTATGTTTTTTATATTCAGACTCGCTATCCCGGATTTGTGATTGTTGACATTTGGCTTTTCTCTGGTTTTTCTTAATATATGAGCAGAAGTTCCGTTCTATCTTGTTATTAAACTGGAATCAAGGGGTGGATCGCCCTGCTAATATTCAAACATGTTCATTTGCATTTGCATATTCATAATCATTTTGCATAATCATTTTGGATGACAGGTGTTTATCTCTGGTATTCTTATCTTGTTCTCATCTCAGAATTGCAGATCAGCACATTCACCGGTATCCTACTAGACAGAATCAGAAGAGACTCATGGATCAGCTACAGAATGAGATCATTGAGATGCGGACTCGCATGAACCAATTCATGGAATTAATGCAAGGGGTTGCTCATGGACAAGAACAGTTGAGGACTCTCGTTCAGCCACTGATTGCAAGGGTTGATGATGACGGTGTCCTTCATGGAGGACTTCAGACTGGTGTTACTGGTAATAATGGTCAGAATGGTCCTACTGGCGGAGGTGTTCCTGTTTCTGGTGTTATGATTCCTCCGGGCGGAGCTGAAAATGCTGGGGGAGGTGGTACTGGTGCTGGCGCAGTTCAGGGTCGTCAGTATGATGATGTTCAAGATGATGCATTTTCTCTGCCAGGTGGGGATGCCGGACCCCAGATTGACAATGATCAGAGAATCAGGTTGATTGAGGAACAGCTAAGTGGTGTTGTGAATCAAGATTCTGTGGGAATGGATCTAGAGGATTTGGGACTGGTTCCAGGCGTTATTATTCCGCACAAGTTTCAGACTCCCACTTTCGAGAAGTATGATGGTATGACTTGTCCGAGGACCCATATGAGGGCATACGCAAGCAAGATGGCTGCATATGCGAAGAATGAAAAGCTGATGATGCATTGCTTCCAGGATAGCCTATCTGGGGCATCCCTGGAGTGGTACATGCAACTGGAAAGGAAGGATGTGCGTAGTTGGAGAGATCTGGCAGGGGCATTTATCAGACATTACCAATATAACACTAATATGGCTCCTAACAGAACACAGCTGCAGAATATGTCACAGAAGAACAACGAGAGTTTCAAGGGGTATGCCCAGAGGTGGCGTGAACTGGCAGCAAGGGTTCAGCCTCCCATGTTGGAGCGTGAAATGATAACTATGTTTATGGCCACCTTGCAGGGTCATTACTATGAAAAGCTGGTACCGTGTATGACTGGAAAGTTTGCTGACTTGATCTTAGTGGGGGAGATGGTGGAAAGCGGAATTAAGGCATGAAAGATATCAGGTAGTGATGGGTCCTCATATGGAGGAAGTAAGAAGCCTTATGCCAATGGTTATAAGAAGAAGAAGGGAGATGCAAACTCTGTGTCATCATATCGTGGTAGAGATGGACCTCGTCAGAACTACAATCAGCAGGTGGCTTCTGTAACCATCCCAGCAGCACCTCAGCAGCCAGCAGCATCTCAACAACAAAATCAGGCTCCTTACCAATCACAGTCTCAGAATAGGCGGGATAGACAATTTGACACTCCACCTATGTCCTACTCTCAATTATTCCAGCACTTGTTAAAACTGCAGTTAATTAAGACGAGAACATTAGCTCCACCTACTGGTAATCCACCTCCCGGCTATGACGCCAACGCCCACTGTGAGTTTCATTCTGGGGCACCCGGACATCATACTGAGAACTGTAAAGCTTTTAAGCATAAGGTTCAAGATTTGGTGGATTCCAAAGCCATCAATTTCTCCAATGACGTTCCAAATGTGAATCAGAACCCGATGCCGAATCACGGAGGGCCGAAGGTAAATGCTATTATTAAAGACTGTGAAGGCTTGAGTTTGATTTCAGATGTGAACAAAGTCCAAACTCCCTTGGGTGTAGTGAAGGAAAGACTGTTGAAGGGAGGGGTATTTCCCGGTTGTGATGAAGGTTGTGTAGGATGTGTGTCGCAGCCAGGCGGTTGTGAGGTATTGAAAGCAGGTATTCAGAGAATGATCAACGAAGGGGTTTTACAATTTGACAGAGGTTGCAAGCGGAGTAATGTTACCGACAGAGAGATTGATGTTGCCACGATAACAATTCCATTCAAGACAATAACTATATCGGCGCCGCCGAGACCAGCGCCGGTCACTATCACTGTTCCTGGACCAGTCCCGTATGAGACTACCAAGGCCATCCCATGGAACTATGGGGCCGAGGTTTTTGTTAATGGTAAGAAGCAGGAATTGGAAGACACATCAGCTGTGAATACAGGGGTTGGAAGTCTTGTTGAAGCAGGGGCTATCACTAGGAGTGGTAGGTCTTTATTCCGTCCGAGAATCAAGCCGGCTGCTCAAGACAAGACAAGGGTAAACAGATGATGGATGAGTCCATACAGAGGCAGGAAGCTAATAATTCTACGATGAAGCAAGGTGGGGATACTTTCTCAGAAGATGAAGAAGAGTTTATGAGGTTGATCAGAAAAAGTGATTACAAGATTGTCGACCAACTTCACCAAACTCCATCGAAGATTTCCATTCTATCCTTACTGTTGTGCTCCGAGGCACACCGAAATGCATTGCTGAAGGTTCTGAATATGGCTTATGTACCACAGGAAATATCCGTCAATCAATTAGAAGGGGTTGTGGCTCATGTGAATTCTGGTAATGGTTTGGGTTTCACCGATTTAGATCTGACTCCGGCTGGGAGGAATCACAACAACGCTCTGCATATTTCAGTGGAATGTCGTGGCTCCTTAATGTCACATGTGTTAGTCAATACTGGGTCATCTTTGAATGTGTTACCAAAGAAGGCTTTGATGAAGTTGGATACTCGTGGGTTGATTTGTACACCAAGTGACTTGGTGGTACGTGCTTTTGATGGCTCCAAGAGGTCAGTTTTTGGAGAGTTAGTTTTGCCGATCAAGGTGGGTCTTGAGATTTTCAACACCACCTTCTACATAATGGATATTCAGCCTGCCTATAGTTGTTTGTTGGGCCGCCCATGGATCCATGGTACTGGGGCAGTAACTTCTACGCTGCACCAGAAGTTGAAGTATATGGTGGATGGCCACGTTGTGACTGTTTATGGTGAAGAAGATATCATGGTGAGCCACTTATCGACCTTTAAGTATGTAGAGGTAGATGGTGAGATACAGGAAACTTTGTGCCAAGCCTTTGAAGCTGTGAAGATTCCCGAGGGACCCCCAAAGGCAGTCAATCAGCCTGAGGTGGTTGTCCAACCTGAAGTCGTCATACAACCAGAAGTTCCAATGTCCTCTTTCAAAGAGGCGCGTGCTATAGTTGAAGCTGGTGGTTCTCAGAAGTGGGGCAGTGTTATTGATGTTCAAAGAAAGCAAGATACTCATGGACTGGGTTACAAGCCACCTAGGCGTTCCGAAGAGCCTCCCAAGTTCTATGGTCCAGTCCGTTTCACCAGTGCCGGTGTTTTCTTCGACAGAGTCAATGCTATTGAGGATGAAGGAGATAGTGATTGTGACATGGATGAATGGATCCGTCCCTGCATTCCTGGTCAGAGTCTAGGCAACTAGTCCTCTGAGAAAGTTATCCAAGTGACGCGCCCGGAGTAATTTACTTTTGTTTTCTGTTATGTTGAGTCCTACGCTCTTCCCAAGGCGTAGTGACATTTATTTGTAGGGCTTGGATGTTTTATTTGCTATTTTTATCATCAATAAAGGAAGTTTTTTCATTCAAATATTTTGATCACTGTCTTTCTTTTTTTACTTTTTGCATTAACCCACATCAAAATGGCAATGTGTTTTCTTATTTGTTGCACTCATAATGAACATAAAACATCCATCATGCAGGTTCCTTTGTTCAGATTCCACCCATGACTTAGCTATGGCTCGATATGACTTCGACAATCCCATTTATCAGGCCGAAGAAGAGACTGACGAAGACTGTGACTTACCAGAGGAATTAGCCAGGCTACTGAAACAAGAGGAGAGGGTTATTCTACCTCATCAGGAGGAAGTTGAGACTATTAATCTGGGAACCGAGGATGTTAAACGAGAAGTAAAGGTTGGGGCTGCCCTGGAAGACACCGTTAAGGGAAGACTAATTGAGTTACTTCGAGAGTATGTGGATATCTTCGCCTGGTCTTACCAAGACATGCCTGGGCTTGACACGGACATTGTTTCACACCGGCTGCCGCTTAAAGAGGGTTGTACTCCGGTCAAGCAGAAGTTAAGAAGGACAAAACCAGATATGGCTGTCAAGATCAAGGAAGAGGTTCAGAAACAGTTGGACGCCGGATTTCTTGCTGTGACAAATTATCCTCCGTGGGTTGCTAATATTGTGCCTGTACCTAAGAAGGATGGGATGGTCAGGATGTGTGTTGATTACCGAGATTTGAATAGGGCGAGCCCGAAGGATGATTTCCCGCTCCCCCACATTGACGTGTTAGTGGACAATACTGCTTAATATTCTGTGTTTTCTTTCATGGATGGCTTCTCTGGGTATAACCAAATCAAAATGGCCCCAGAGGACATGGAGAAGACTACTTTCATAACACCGTGGGGAACATTTTGCTACAAGGTAATGCCCTTTGGATTAAAGAATGCTGGGGCAACCTATCAGCGGGCCATGGTGACTCTCTTTCATGATATGATTCACAAGGAGATTGAAGTCTATGTTGATGACATGATTGCGAAGTCACAGACAGAGGAAGAACACTTGGTAAACCTCCAGAAGTTGTTTGAAAGGTTGAGGAAATTCAGATTGAGGTTGAATCCGAACAAGTGCACTTTCGGCGTGAGGTCTGGTAAACTGCTGGGATTCATTGTTAGCGAAAGAGGTATCGAGGTTGATCCTGCAAAGATAAGAGCAATACAGGAGATCCCTGAGCCAAGAACAGAGAAAGAGGTTCATGGTTTCTTAGGGAGGTTGAATTACATTGCCAGGTTCATCTCTCATCTGACAGCTACATGTGAACCAATTTTCAGGTTGTTAAGAAAGAACCAAGAGGTCAGGTGGAATGAAAATTGTCGAGAGGCGTTTGAAAGGATAAAGATGTATTTACAGGAACCGCCAGTCCTTATGCCACCAGTGTCTGGGAGACCGTTGATTATGTACCTTACGGTTCTTGAGAATTCGATGGGTTGTGTGCTCGGTCAACACGACGAGACGGGTAAAAAAGACCACGCCATTTACTACCTGAGTAAGAAGTTCATTGATTGCGAATCAAGATACTCTATGCTGGAAATGACATGTTGTGCACTCGCTTAGGCAGCCAAGCGCCTAAGGCAGTATATGTTAAACCACACAACCTTGTTGATTTCGAAGATGGATCCGATTAAGTATGTGTTTGAGAAGCAAGCACTTTCCGGAAGGATAGCCCGCTGGCAGATGGTTTTGACAGAGTACGATATTCAGTATGTTTCTCAGAAAGCCATTAAGGGAAGTGTTCTGTCAGAATATCTTGCTCAACAGCCGGTCGAGGATTATCAGCCTATGAAGTTTGAGTTCCCGGACGAACATGTTATGTTCCTGAAAATGAAAGATTGTGAAGAGCCTCTGCCTGACGAAGGACAAGAGATTGGGTCACAATGGAAGATGATTTTTGATGGGGCTGTCAACTCATATGGTAATGGAATTGGGGCAATCATTACAACCCCGAAGGGTTCTCATATACCTTTCACTACCCGGTTAGCATTCGTGTGTATCAACAACGAGGCGGAGTATGAAGCATGCATTATGGGGTTAGAGGAAGCAATTGATTTGAGAATTAAGAACCTCGATGTCTATGGTGATTCCGCTTTGGTAGTTAATCAGATTACAGGAGAATGGGAGACTCGTCAGGCGAACTTGGTACCTTATAACAACTATGCCAGAAGGTTGTTACCGTTCTTTGATAGGGTGGATTTTCATCACGTGCCCCGAGCTGAGAATCAGATGGCTGATGCGTTGGCGACATTGGCGTCCATGTATAATGTGAACCGTTGGAACAAAACTCTATCGATTAGAATCATGCGTCTGGACATACCAGCTTTTGTGTTTGCAATTGAAGATGTGTCAGATGGCAAGCCGTGGTATCATGATATTAAGGTTTTTTTGAAGAGACAAGAGTATCCAGAGGGTGCCTCCACCAAAGATAAGAAGACTCTAAGGAGGTTGGCAGGAAACTTCTTTCTGAACAAGGATGATGTGTTATATAAGAGGAACTTCGATATGGTCTTGCTATGTTGTGTTGATGAACACGAGGCAGGGTTATTGATGGAGGAAGTTCACGAAGGTTCTTTTGGTACTCATTCCAGTGGACACACCATGGCTAGAAAGTTGTTGAGGGCAGGATATTATTGGATGACTATGGAGTCAGATTGTTTCAAATACGCCCGAAAGTGCCATAAATGCCAAATTTATGCAGATAAGATGCACGTACCACCCACGCCTCTAAATATGTTGTCGTCTCCTTGGCCTTTTGCAATGTGGGGCATTGATATGATTGGAAAGATTGAGCCCACCGCTTCCAATGGGCATCGTTTCATTTTGGTTGCCATTGACTATTTCACAAAGTGGGTGGAGGCAGCCTCGTACGCCTACGTCACCAAGCAAGTGGTAGCCCGGTTTATAAAGAAGGACATCATCTGTCGTTATGGGGTCCCGGAGAGAATCATTACTGATAATGGCTAGAATTTGAACAACAAAATGATGAAGGAACTATGTCAGAGTTTTAAGATCGAGCATCATAATTCCTCTCTGTATCGTCCGAAGATGAATGGGGCTGTTGAGGCGGCAAATAAGAATATCAAGAAGATTGTGCAGAAGATGGTGGTAACATATAAGGACTGACATGAGATGTTACCTTACGCCCTACATGGTTACCGTACTTCGGTGCGTACGTCAACTGGGGCAACCCTTTTCTCATTGGTGTATGGTATGGAAGCAGTTTTACCCTTAGAGGTCGAGATTCCGTCTTTGAGAGTTCTGGCAGATGTGAAGCTTGATGAAGCTGAGTGGGTGCGTTCCAGATTGGATCAGTTGAACCTTATTGAAGAAAAGAGATTGGCAGCCATCGCACATGGTCGATTGTATCAGAACAGGATGAAGCACGCCTTTGACCAGAAAGTGCGTCCTTGGAGTTTTTAGACAGGCGAATTAGTTTTGAAAAGGATCCTTCCTCCTCAGACAGATCACAGGGGTAAATGGACTCCAAACTACGAAGGGCCGTATGTAGTCAGAAAGGTTTTCTCTGGTGGAGCCTTACTACTTTCAACTATGGACGGTGAAGATTTTACATCCCCTGTGAACGCATACGTAGTCAAAAAATACTTCGCATAAAAGAGACCCGCCGGACATAAAAAGAAAATCCAGGCAAAAAATAGGCATCCCGGCGAACCATAAAAAGGAAACGGTTCGGGCAAAAGTTAGGGATAAAATGTAAAAAGAAATGTGTAAACCCGCAAAGTTGAAAACCTGAAAAGGCGACTTTGGCAAAAATGGGTATCCCGGTGGATTGAAAACCCGAAAAGGGCGATCCAGGCAAAAGTTAGGGATTTATAAGCGAAAGGCTACGATCTGCGTTCGATCTGTGAGCACTCTCAATACCTGGAAATTCTGAAAGAAAGGAATCAGTACAGTTAGTCTCTTCAAAGGTCAAGACATTTATGGGTAAGCAAGTCATATGGGTCATAGCTGAGTCAAACCATGGTGGATATCTGTCCCCCACATTGCCGACATGTGTATTTTCTTTTTTTGCTTTTGCGCAATTATCTCTTTCTAGGAATTGCTTCCAAATGTAAATGCCTATTTACAGGCCACTCTTCTCAATAAAATATTCATTTCACTCAGAGAGCTTTCCATTGTTTGTTTTACTTTTACTTTTACTGTTTTGTTTGCGAAAACGTCCGATATTTTTGATAAACATTGCATATAAAACTTTGAGCTTTGCGAAGCATAACGAAAAGCAGTAGAAATTACTTAGGCGTTAACGGTGATAGCCAGGTTGTGGCATATTCTTTTGTTGTTATTTGACTTGCAGGGCAACAGGATTGTACCCCCCAGCAGGTTGTACTCCCCAGCATTGAGATTGCTCCTTCCCCAGCAGGACAAGCTTTCCTCAGCAGAGCAGACTTCCCCCAGCAGGAGACGTGGGAGGTATTTTCTCCGGATCAAGGCGTTATTTCCCCACATAATTAGGGTGTTCATCTTCCCCATCCAGTCAGGAAGCGTGCTTTCGCCGACGATGTCATATTCTAATCCCCAACAAGAAAGGAGTAAAGTCATTCTCCCCACCAGCAGGCTAGGTTCAGCAGTATCCCCAAGCAGGATTGTATTATGGATCATTTTCCCCAAGCATGATGGTATTATGGGCTGGCATCCCCCAGCAGGTCCTGAGCCCAATTAGATATTAACAATCTTCAGTAACAAACTTCCGGTTCCGTTATTGGCGTCCATTCTCAACTCCCCCAGTAGAGGAGAAATCTCAGGTTGGATGTTGCCTTCAGACAGGGGTGGCCCCCGGTAGTTCTTTCGGGACTCCATCCCCAGCAGAAGTCGTTGATCCGAAGAGTCGATCAGTATGACCCTTCTCAGTAGAGTTCCTGGATTCAGAGGACAATTTGTTTTTGTCATCCCCAGATGAATTGGTTTTTTCTCTCCGGCATTTATTTTGCTGGAAAGACCCTTTTTGCATATCATAAACATTCGCATTGCATCCTCAAACGCGCAGCATTTGCATTTTGTGTGGGGCATTACGGCAAAATTCAAACATTTGCATTCGAAGCATAAGCCAGGTTTGATACTTTCCTTGCCAGTTCTCTTTCTCAGCAGAGATGGCATAACTCAGGAGATTTTGGAGGGATGCGTTCCTCAAACTTGTGCTCCCCGGCAGAGTCTTTTATTTAGACTTCTCCTTTCCCCAGCGGAGTCATTTTATCTGTGGATCATGGGTCCGTTAGAAGTTTGTATGGCCTTTCTCTTTTGTGAAAACCCGTTCTTGCTTATTTTGTTTGCTAGAGGTGGTTTAAACCAGAAGTCTTGTTTCACGTTATCCCCAGTGAAGTCGCCATTATTTTTGCTAGTTTCTCTTTATCAGCAGAGATAGCAATCTTTCGGGTATTTTCTTCGTCAGTTCCCTTCATCAGCAGGGATGGCATTATTTTTGCTAGTTTCTCTTTATCAGCAGAGATAGCAATATTTCGGGTATTTTCTTCGTCAGTTCCCTTCATCAGCAGGGATGGCATTATTTTTGCTAGTTTCTCTTTATCAGCAGAAATAGCAATCTTTCGGATATTTTCTTTTGTCAGTTTCCCTTTATCAGCAGGGATGGCATTTATGTTGCTAGTTTCTCTTTATCAGCAGAGATAGCAATCTTTTGGATAGTTCTTCGCCAGTTTCCCTTTATCAGCAGGGATGGCATTTATTTTTCTAGTTTCTCTTTATCAGCAGAGATAGCAATCTTTCGGATATTTCTTTTGTCAGTTTCCCTTTATCAACAGGGATGGCATTGGTATTGCTAGTTTCTCTTTATCAGCAGAGATAGCAATCTTTCGGATATTTTCTTCGTCAGTTCCCTTTATCAGTAGGGATGACATTGGTATTGCAAGTTTCTCTTTATCAGCAGAGATAGCAATCTTTCGGATATTTCTTTTGTCAGTTTCCCTTTATCAGCAGGGATGGAATTGGTTTGCTAGTTTCTCTTTATCAGCAGAGATAGCGATCTTTTGGATAGTTCTTCGTCAGTTTCCCTTTATCAGTAGGGATGGCATTTATTTTGCTAGCTTCTCTTTATCAGTAGAGATAGAAAGCTTTGAAGATATTCTTTTGTCAGTGTCCCTTTATCAGCAGGGATGGTATTTATTTTGCTAGTTTCTCTTCATCAGCAGGGATAGCAATCTTTTCGAGATTTCTTTTGTCAGTTCCCTTTATCAGCAGGGATGGCAGTTTATTTTGCTAGTTCTCTTTGTCAGCAGGGATAGCGATCTTTTGAAGATTCTTTTCGTCAGTTCTCTTTATCAGCAGGGATGGCATATTTCGAGATTCCTTTGTCAGTTCTCTTTATCAGCTGAGATGACGTAACTTGGGAGAGTTTGTTTCACTTTATACCCAGCATAGCTAGCACTCGTCCGTATTGCAACAGTACAGCATTTATGGCTATTTCTCCAGCAGAGGATTGCAAATTTTCGGGTTCTTGGGTATTCAATCTCCGTGCATCCTGATTGTCTGAAAGCCATCGCTATCATACCTTAAGGACCAAGTTGATTGAATAGGGGCAGCTGTTGCACCCCAAAATTTGCCCTCCTTACTTTATTACTATCTGGCTTATGTTGCATTGCATCTTGCATTATCATGTGTGCATATCATTGGTTCTTAGCATGGGGTCAAGGTGCCTGAGGCAGTGCTTCAGAGGGTTAAGCAAGAGTCCTGGTATTGTCCAAGAGAGCTTAGGGGGATCATCCTCTCCTAACCAGTGCATAGATTAGGGTTTTGAGATTCTTGGGTTTATTGCTTCAATGGGCAAGCTCCTTGGCTTTTTATCATCATCAAATGGCATATCTTATCTTTGTTGGAGAGGATACACATCATATTCAGAGGAATTTGGATTTGGAGACTGTACTACTTCCTCCTAGACTAAGGGTACCACAACCAGGG
The DNA here is from genome assembly GCA_022829125.1 of Lathyrus tuberosus. Classification (NCBI taxonomy): domain Eukaryota; kingdom Viridiplantae; phylum Streptophyta; class Magnoliopsida; order Fabales; family Fabaceae; genus Lathyrus; species Lathyrus tuberosus. The sequence continues at coordinate 16,238,960 of JALAZF010000012.1, read as the reverse complement.
TTTACTATAAAGTCAGTTTATTTCTGATTTTTTGGGCAAGACTTGATTCTATGGTATTCCTTGGGTCCCTAAGTATCTAGGAATGGGAGGCTGTCCATCAATTTGATTCAGGAGAGGTTCAATTGGCCAATGGATTGGGAATCAGGAGAATTTGGGGAAAAGTCAACAGTGAAAGGAGAAAAGTCAACTGTGGGATTTTGAGGTTCTCTTCAAGGTTTTCAAGGTCTCACATCCTTACATGGTCTCCAGGGGTCAAGTTTCATACATATTTATTAGGAATCAGGAGTTAGTGCAAAGTTTCTAAATTTGGAAACTGGCCTATAATGAAAAGTTTCCATTTTTGGCAAGTATCTACACTTCATTCAACTTGACTTTTCACCATCAAGGAAGCTTCAAATGAATTTTTTCCCCAACATGAAAGTTGAAGATCTTTTTCTCCTCTTTCCAACAAGTACTAGTGGGTCTCCATATCATTTGTTAAACTCCAGTTATGATCAAAAGAAGGCAAAGTGGATTTTAGGGTTTTTCATGGCTCCATTTTCACAACTTTGGGCATATGGACCTATGATTAATTCCATTGCTTCAAGACATGTTCCAACATCCAAGAACAATCCCTAAGGAGCATTTTTGGCTTTTTAATCAAGTGGTTTCATGGGTTATTATTCACTTATTTTCCATTATTCAAAAAGTCAAGTCATCAAAAAAACTCATGAATCAATTGTTTGCAAGGCCCAAGTTCAATTGCAGTGTAATTAGCAATTCACATATGGGTGATCCATCATGGATTTCTTAAGTATACATGCATGGAGGAGGTGTATCCAACATTATGTGATTTTCCAAAATAATTCAAAAACTCATTAAACAAGTAATTACCCAACCCCCAATTCATTATCAGAGTAAAAACCTAGTCTATTTAAACCCATCCATGCACTGGTTAGGGTTAGAACACGTGCATTTGGAAGAGAACAACAACTTGAACCCTAATTCTTGAATTCATTGGATCTCTCAATCTACAAGGAGTTTCTTCAAAGTTCTTCCACAAAACTTCTCCTGGTGATCTCTAGAACACAACCCAACCACCATTCGCAGCCAAAAGCAAGGATTAGAGTTACACCATCTCAGGTTGGTGGATTTTTTTATGATTCTAAAACTCTCCTTTTTTATATGCATATTGACGTGTGATGATTGGTGATTATCCTGGCCTATTTATTTTTAATTTTGGGCGTGTGGTTTGCTTGTAGTGTGGATTTAAAGTTTTGTGCCCTAACATATTTCCATGCGTTTTTCATTGTACATTGGTCATTTGAAACTTTTGATTGCATATTTGGAATCCTGACAAAATTCTAGTCAGAAGGGTATATGGCCTTGCATTTTCTGGGCATTTTTTAAGGTTGCAGGTGAAGCAAGGGGCGGCCGGAGCTAGGGCTCCGGCGACCTGGGGAATTCCGGCCGGCCAAGGGTCTTCACGAAGAAGACGAAATCCCAGCCACTCATCCTTCCGATCCAACGATCCTCACGCGGCCATGTGTTTTTTCTTTTTATTTTTTTTCTGAATTTTAATTAATATTCCCATGTTTATTACCCCACCGTTACTATCATGTACATCCAATCATGTGCTTGCATTTCGTTTACTTTTTAATTTGGTTGACTTAGTACAGCGCGTCCGATCAATCCAATGGCAAGCAGCCAGTCAACTGGGTTGACTGAGGTCCATACGTGGGCCATTTTTATTTTTTGTTATTTTTATGATGAATTATTGGGTTGGACTCCGCTATCTGCACCCCACCTCCCAAGCCCATTATCATTTCCAACACATTTTCCTTACTAACGCACCCTCCTACATATTATTTCATTTTATTTTATTTCAATTATTATATTTCACATTTTAATTGTTAAAAATACATTCTTGCATTTAAAAATACCCATAAATTTCACACATCATCTTTATTATTTTATAAAATTTTTACAAATTTTATTTATTATTTTTATTTTATTTTTATCACCTAAACTAATTATTTAGTTAATTTCTTTTTGCATTACTCATATCATGCATACATAAATTTCTTTATTTTATTTCTCTGCAACCATAAAATATTTTTAATCCATTCTTTTTGTATTTGTTAGATAGCATTCTAAAGTGCATTAAAATATTTTTATATCATTTTTAATTATTATTTCATATTGCATTCTGGTCCTCTTTCTTGCACACTGAATCCTACTTCTCACCTGAGCTTGGCCTGATTATTCGAATGACTAACATCTTGATTTTTTTGCAGGGATTTTAGGTATTTGGTTTGTCTCTGATTGGGAAATATTGTTATTTAATTTGGGAATTTTAGGAGTTATTTCTCTAATTATTTGATTTGCTTTCACTTGAGATCTGCTTATATGTGTATTTCTGATCATGCCTAAGTCCTTATTTGAAAGGCACTTGTGCCATTTACTTTGGGGTTGTTTCTTTGATTCCGGAATTCATGTTTGGATTTTTATCACTATTGCATGCCATTGCCTGGGTTTCATTCACCTCATTTCTTTTTACTTATGTCTATTTTGTACTAATCTTTCATGCAGGGACTAAGGTAAGTTCTTTAAGGGTATGGATAAGTATCCATGGTCACCCTTATTCTTTGCTCTTCTTCCTTCTCTCATCTTTCTCCTTTCGGATTTAGGTTGTCGTCAAACCTCACTAACCGTAGGTCACCCATGCATGATAACTTTAGGACTCACAATCCCCCTTTAGAGTTACCCTTGTGTCTTCTCTCTTCTCATCTCAAACTTCTTTAAAACACTTAATAAATATAAAGTGTATTGCGCACGAGCCTTAAGCGTGGGGAATGAGAAATAAGGGGCTTCCTCTCATCTTTCTAGAGTGCTTAGCGAGCGTCCTGTCTTGGGACGATGCGTTAAGTATTCGCCCCTGTGCCCTAGACTTTGGTGCAATGCAACTTAGGAATTAACTTAAGCCACTTCTGTCCTAAAAAACACAAACCAACTTCAAACCTTTTTGTCCTTCGGGATTGTCAAACTAATGGATATTTTCAAAAAAGGGAACGTTACTTTTCGTCTAAGACACAAACAGGCCTAGACCCTAACTGCCGGACGCGAACTTAACGTCGCTCATAAAAAACACAAAAAGAACTTGGTCCGAACTACGTTGACTCTGAATTCCCCATTGCACAAAGGGGGTACGTAGGCCTAGGACGTAGACGTCCTACCGAGTCGGTCTTAGTTTTTTCCCTTCTCCGTCTTAGTACAGCCCTAGATGATAGTAACTCACCCTTAGAATAGACAACAAGCGTGGATCCCATCGAGTACGATGGGCGCGTGGGGTGCTAGCACCTTCCCCTCGCGTAACCGACTCCCGAACCCAGGTTATGGTTGTGATGACCATTCCTTTCCCTCTTCCTCAGGTTTATGCGGTGTTCTCTTTCCCTCTCTTGGGATAAATTTACACGGCTGACGACTCTGTTTTTTCGCGCCACTCTCGCGTTTGTACCTGGATGAAAATCCTTGGAACTAACAGTACCCATTTTGTGGGTCCTTTCACATTAGTCTCTCTAGAGGTTCTGATACCTTTGGATTTTCGTGGAACAGGATAATAGTGCGGTATTTGTGCATAGTATTTGAGTCTGGAAGCTTTCTTTCTTGATAATAGTGTGGTATTTGTGCATAGTATTTGAGTCTAGAAAGCTTTCTTTCGTGTGCATAGTGTTGATTATGTTGGAAGTGATCTCTTCTTCTAACTTAAGGATTTTACTTTTTAAAACAACATTTGAGTTTTCTAAGAAAAGTAATTTTTCGTTTAGTTCTGAAATAGTTTGCTTGCTTTTAGTAAGATCTTCTGAAGGAACCACAAAAGTCTTTTTCAGAGTTTTGTGTTTTCTTAGAAGGAGTTGATATCTTTCCATAAGTTCAGATAATCCTATTTCAAGTTCAGAGCGAGATAAGGAAGAAAGTACCTCTCTTTCGTCGTCGGAGTCTGATAGTTCTTCTTCTGATAAGACATCGTTTGTGTTGGTATTTGCCATGAATGCTACGTTGGCATGCTCTCCATCAGAGTCTTCTTCTGACTCTGAATCATCCCATGTTGCCATCAGACTTTTTTTAGTTTTCTTAGGTCTTCCATCTTTCTTGAACTTTGGACAATCATTCTTGATATGTCCAGGCTCCTTGCATTCAAAACATGTAACTTCTCTTCCATAAGTTTTCTTTTGACCATGTGTAGGCTCAGACTTTCTTCTTGGTACTTTGAACTTATTTTTTCTGTATTTTCATAGTTGACTTATCTTCCTTGATATGAGAGATATATCATCTTCGTCTGAATCCTCTTCAGATTCTTCCACTTCTTCCTCTGCTTGATATGCCTTTTTCTTCTCAGACTTAGCCTTTAGAGCAATAGATTTACCTTTCTTCTGAGGTTCATCTTCTTGAAGTTCTATTTCATGACTCCTTAAAGAACTAATTAGTTCCTCAAGACTTATGTTGTTTAAATCCTTTGCTAGTTTCCAGGCTGTTACCATTGGTCTCCATTTGACAGGTAGACTTCTGATGATCTTCTTGACATGATCAGCAGTAGAGTAACCTCTGTCCAGAACTTTGAGTCCTGCAACAAGCATCTGGAATCTTGAAAACATAGTTTCCACAGATTCATCGTCTTCCATTCTGAAGACTTCATATTTCTGGATTAGTGCATGAGCCTTTGTCTCTTTGACTTGAGCGTTGCCTTCATGAGTCATTCTGAAGGAATCAAAGATAGACTTTGCAGTTTCTTTGTTTGTGATTTTTTCATATTCCGTATATGAAATTGCATTTAACAGAATCATTCTTGCTTTGTGATGATTCTTGTAAGTCTTCTTTTGAGCATCTGTTAATGCACTTCTGGAAATCTTTTTGCCTTCAGAATCTACAGGGTGACTGTAGCCATCAACTACCAGATCCCATAGATCTAAGTCAAAAGCCAGAAAGTAACTTTCAATTCTGTCTTTCCAATAGTCAAATTTTTCTCCATCAAAGATAGGAGGTTTTGCACTATAAGAATCTCTTTCATTTGCGGTAACATTTAGTTCAGGTGCATCCATTGTTTTTCACACTTGGATCGGTACTGGACACTGTTAAGTGCTTAATAAAAACTCAACCCTTTTATTACCTCAGAACCGGAGCTCTGATGCCAATTGAAGGTGTGAAAAACACAAGAAAGGGGGGGGGGTTGAATTGGTTTTTCAAAATAAAATTTTTCTTTGATTCTAAATCCCTTGTAATAACTCTTTTAACATATGGATGATAACCTTAATGAAACTTGAAAGAGATAACACGGTATGTTTATACTAGTTCACTTGAGAATTCCTCAAGTTAATCTAGTCCACCCGCCAAGGTGATTTCGCCTCTCTTAATCGAGGTCTTAATCCACTAATCAATAGATTAATACAATGCACTAGCCAAAATGCTGGTGACTAAGAACAACCTCTAAAACTCTCAAGTTCTAGACTTCTCAAGAGATCAAACCACACTGGTCTCTCTTAAGGAACAACCTCTAAGACTCTCACTAGTCATACACTTCTCAAGAAATTTAACCTCACCAGGTTTCTCTCAAGGAACTTCAAACAACAGTTTGAAAACTATTTTACAGCACAGAAAAATGACCCTTTTTGAATGATAATAGCAATATAGAGCGTGTTGTTAAGCGGAGTAGTTGTTATCATTCTTTGAGTCTTCAAGTCCTTTTATAGCTGAGTAAAAGTAGCCGTTGCAAGGTAATCATGACTATTGACGGCGGTTTGGTGGAAACGTGAGGACAGATAAAACCTTTTGTGTCCTGTCTTGTCAGTATATCTTCGTTGGCACTGTGTAATGCCCTGTATAATATATATCTAGAATAATACAATACAAGCATTTTATTTGGTACTGACACCATCATAAGTGCCTAATGGCGTAATTCACATACTTCCCTATTTCTAAAACATGAATACAACATAAGGCGCAAGTCATGGAAACTAGCCAAAAATAAAAATCTAAGAATAATATACAATATCCTCAATTGTATACAACAAAATAATACACAACGGAAATACTAAAGCCAAGCTTCTCTTGAAACATCCAAGCATTTCTCCACTTGTAAATCAAACCTGCACACCACACACGAAATAAAGCAACTATAGTGGGGTGAGATACATCAATTCTCAGTGAGTTCCCTATCTTATAGATTCTCTCGGCTCTACAGGGTTCTATCAATCCTAACTCAAGTCAAGGGGAAGGGAAATGACTTTGAGTTCACAATCTTACCATCTCACACTATATAGAAACATGTCATGAGTCAGTTAACTCACAAATTTATCACTAATCGGTAACTAGTTAAGGAATCTTTTCCCGACCATCCCCCACAAAGAGATTAAACACGGGTCACGGATCCTTAATGTAGATAACTTTCCCCGGCCATCCCGCACAAGGAGATCTCGACACGGGTCACTAATTATCTACCAATGGTACTTTCCCTGGCCATCCCAACCAATAGGATCTCGACACGGGTCACTAATACCACCCACTAAGCAACTTTCCCCGGCCATCCTACAACAGAGGATCTCGACACGGGTCATGGCTACTTACTTAATAAATACTTTCCCCAGCCATCCTACACCAGAGGATCTCGACACGGGTCACTAATATTTATTAAGGGAACACATACCTAATAAATACTTTCCCCGACCATCCTACACCATAGGATCTCGACACAGGTCACTAATATTTATTAGGGGATACGATACTTAATAAATACTTTCCCCGACCATCCTACACCAGAGGATCTCGACACGGGTCACTAATATTTATTAAGGGATACAAACGGTTCCGATTACGTGATCATATACACAAACGTGATTGTATTCGACAATCACAAGGCCACAATGCCTTAAGGCTACATTCTCCTTTCACAAAAACACAAGGTTCACACACATGTTCCATACTAGTGTTTCACTCTTGTCTATATCATTCGGTATGGACACACGCCTCGGCCTCTTCTGCACGAGCGTTGTCATTAAGTCATTCATCAATTCCTAGTCACAACCTTAAACTATACCATTTGTTTTGGGGTAAGATTTCCTCACTCTTCCTAATTCACTTTAACATGCATATTTCTTTCATTCATACTTAACAACAATTAAATAGATATGGCATAACACAAATACTACACGTAAACACATATAATCACACATCATATAAAACACCCCTTTCGGGTTCCCTCCGATTCATTTAATCGGGTATCATAATCAATACTTTTCACTTTTATCCCGTAGGATACTTTCACAGCTTTACAACGACTATTACCATGCCTCGATGGAATTTACGATCCAAAAGATATGGATCTTCAAACATTTCACACAAATTCCATTTTTAAACATTTATACATTTTTGTAAACATTACATTTCTATATTTTTCTTATCAATCCATGGCATATAACCATCTTTCTACCTCACCATCACAAAGAGCATTGAAATAGCTTTCCAACGCTTCCGACCGTGCGTCATTCCGAGTTACGGATCAAAAGTTATGGATTTTTAAAGTATTTTTCCAAAAAGTTACAGTGTTAATCGGTTAACACATTTGGTTAACCAGTTAACCAGTCTAAATTTCACGTAAAACACCATTTTCACCTGTTAATCGATTAACCAAATGGTTAATCGATTAACCCTGTACCAGAAGCATAAAAACTTGTTTTTCTTGATACAAAACCTATCCAAACTCATTCAAAACATATCCCAACACCACAATAAGTATTATCGATTATTTCTACACATGACCCGACTATACTACGCAGTTTATTCCACATTTGAACCGTTAAAACAATGGATTCCACACAATTATTCATTTTCTCTCAACTCTAACCTAAGTTCAAAATTATGAATTTCTATAACTTAGAGTTTCTAACTAGAACCCACCTGGTAATCGAAGAGGAGGTTGAAGAAAATGATGAGGATCCAAGCTTCTTCCCAAGCTTTTCCCTCTTCTCCCATGGTTTTCTTTTTCTCTTCTCTTTCTCCTTCTTTCTCTTCTTACTATCGTTTTCTTTTCTTTTATAACACACATATATATATATATATATATATATATAAAATCCAATCTTATATAATATAATTCAACAGGGTAAAATATCTCCAATCGATATTTTGTCGTCTCAACCCAATTGATCAATTATTAGAGTTACCTTAAAATACTCTCTCGTACTAATAAATACCAATCTGTCTCTTTCATAAAATAATTGATCTCTACAGAGTTCGCCAGTTGCTCTATTGATTCAAATTAACAATACTTAGAGTACTTAAAGGATTCCATTAATCCAATTATCCAAGGATAGAGTACACAAAAGCTCATCTGATCTCATCTGATATCCAATTGAGCATTAAATAATACGGGGTATTACACTCTCCCCCCCTTAAATTGAAATTCGCCCCTGAATTTCCTCTATTCAGCGAAAATCACAACTTGCATCACCATCTTAGATCCACATTTAACTGTACTCCCGTCCAATATTCTGACTTATTCCAATTCCAACTTGACTTCACGAACCAAAATCATTATGTTCACAAATTAACAACTTCACGTCCTTAGTCATAGTCTCGTTCCGATATCGAGTTAACTTCCAACTTTGCTTTTTCCATAACTCATCTGTTGTTCCTTACAAAACACTTGGTCGCATTCTACCTTCGGCAAGAATGTACCATTCTATACTCCTCAACTGAGTCACAACAAAACCGTAACATCTTATCTCAACTGAGTCACCAACGACTTATCCTTTCATAAATCCTTTAACATCCGAAACTACTTCATAGATGGTCAACAACTCCTTCTTTACCAGTTCCCTCTAGTCTGATACGAAACATCGTACCCATCACATCCGATATTTCATCTCTTTCGTATCACATAAAAAGGTAACACACTTAGAACAAAGTCTCCTTATTTCCATACTTACAAGCAACAATCATTCTAATCCTCATTAGACTGACTGAACTCTTTCATCTGTCACCTTCCACTGCGCAACTCAATTTCTAACAGTGGAACACCACGAATTCTTAAACACTACTAAGTAGCTAACAATTTGCGGAGAACCACTTATCCTCTGGGGTCCTTACTAACCAACGGTACAAGAAACTTACTGACGTCTTCTGGTAGAACAATTTCCTCGCCAACACACAATACACAAACATCTGTCCAACACTCTCTAGACGATAAAGACACAAGATTTACATTGCTACAACCATAACATATATAACTCCAAATTCATTCAAAACTCGAATAATTCATCCAAAAAGAGTTTAACAACCTTCGGTTCTGGTTACCACATTCCATAATAATTCTTCTTACGGGTTTTCCGACTTACTCAAGGTTCCTTGTTGACACGAGATCTCATCCAATATCAACGTAACACCAACATAGAACTACAATCATATGCGAGTCACCACTTATCAACCTAAACCATCCAAATCGCAATTGTGAGTTTCCATACTACTCACCAATTCACAACAACACTCTACACGCACATACGCTGTCGAAGTCCATACCACGTTTCTTAATTAAATCCTCATCTCTCCATCGTTTTGTCCATAAAAGATCCAAGTTACATACTCAACTTCGGAACGCCCAATTCTTACTCGTACTTTGGAAAGCTAACTTTCCAATTTCCTTCTCTGGGTAAAACACAATTGTACACAACTGGTACTACTCTCACGGAGTCTAAATCTGATACCATGAACGCACAGAAGGTAACAATTACAACTATAACCAACCGTTCCTACCTTACTAATACCATTAATTCACACCGAAATATTCCTTACAAGAACAATACTTCGTGAGTATTCTCCAACTTCGTCCTTAAGACTCACAACTGTAATACACCTAAGACCTTCTCATACTCAACACAGTTCACAAGATTATTCCCCAAAGTCAACTCCCTTGTTGTCTGAACAAATGGCCAACTACGCAACACCTTTCCACAAGTTTTGCAATCCCGTTTACATTCGCACAATACTCTTCAATCGGAGCAACATAAGATAACAAAACGCAGACGATGGTTCCTAAGGGATTTCACAATTTACACACATGTTAATCGATTACCCAGCTGAGGTTAATTGGTTAACTCCCCAAAATTCAGCACAAAACACCATCCTTGTACGTGTTAATCGGTTAACCCCATTGTGTTAATCGGTTAACACTGCTGCAGAATCAAAAACCAGTTTCTTCTTAATTCAAAGCCATCCCTACTCAAACCATCAATCCGTCTTGCTTAATATGGGAATATCATTCTCAACCCGCGGCTCTTTAACTTGTATAACCTCTACCCCCATGATCAACTCCAGGTAATACATAACCAAGTTAAAACATACAGATGGCACACTCCAACCAAGTGACAAGGCAAATAGTCCAACAAAAGGTAGATTCCAAATATTCCGATTATTCACAAATACAGAAGTTTCTCTATACTTGTAACTAAACCGGGGTAATGCATCCTCTTGAAGAACCTTTCCATCACTTTGTACACATTAACTGGGATTTCTTACCCTTTATTATCCATTACACATCCCACGTACACCAAGTTACTTAATAGAAGATTCGCAACCGACAATTCTCATCAACAATTTACAAAACTCTTCTGGTATAAACCGTTCCATAATTTACTCTTAGTCTGTAATAAGTCCCGATTTTCTTCTCGTTATTTACCGTAATCTTGCTTCTTAGAATACAACACTTACTGCTTCACAAGGTACGTCCCTTCACACTTGTCTCAAAAATAAGAATCCAACACGTACACTTGTAATCACAGTGCTACCACTACGCTCATTCTTAATACCAAAGTATAACTTTCTCATTCACGTCATACTATCAGGCTCCTCACAGGTGAACCATCCTTGATTACACTTCCTTAATTTCAACTTTAACAACATATTAATAATTCTATCATACATACGTCCAAAATACCTTCCGTTGTCACTTCCTCATAACATACCGTTAATATTGTTTTCCACACCGCGTTTACTTCGTCCTCCATTGTAATCCTCTTAGGTCCAAATATAAAACCATCTTACTAAGATTCCCTCAGAACCAAGATACTTACTTTGTTTCTTAATACAACTTCTTCCGGTCCGTATCACTACGCTTCCTGTTACTAAATGAAGCTCATTCTTTCTCCGACATAATACCTTATACTGTTCCTTGGGTAATTTAACAATTCCAAATTGGTCTCTTACTGAAAACAGAAATCCCGATGTATCATCTCGAACTTAATCTCTCTTCATAACTGAATATACACAATTCATCTCCTACTCTTCGTTCGACACACACTTGTTTCACTTGAAGCATGTAACACATCCTTGTGTTCCTTCTCACGCTTCTCTACTACTTTAGGTTCCCATGAAAGCCGAACTTCCTTAACTCTCAACTTTTAACCAGTCGAAAGATATTGTTCCGAACACATTCCTTAAGGTACTCTCGTCCATTCAAGATACCATAGTGACCTTAGAACTAAAGCACCAAAACTTATCTCACTTCTGGACCTTACGCCACGCGTTCCACAAAACATCCTTCCTTATTCACAGAATGAGATTACTTGAAATCCTTATCCATACTAGTGGTCAATCCAGCTCCACTAGCGATTTTACATATTTCTTGATACCTTAACCAATCGTCCAATAGAGATCCTTAACTTTCGGACTCCATCCATTCCAAAGGATTACTTGAACATCACACCACTCTTTAATTCCATGCTACCCAAGGCACATCTTCTACTAAGACCTCCAAAGAGCTGACCAAAACTCCTCACTACTAACTCTTGGCTTGAGTCTACCCTCACAGCACAAGTTCCGACAACACTTCGGAAACCTCGTGGTCGCTCAACCATGATTCTACCTATCACATACATAGTATTAGGTTGATCAGGCCCAATACTACATAGTATGATATTAAGATTCATGTTGGCAAGACACACTTAAGAGGCAGGAATAGATTTACTTATGATGTTTCAAGGCTAGGTCGAGGACACGACTTGCTCTGATACCAACTGTAATGCCCTGTATAATATATATCTAGAATAATACAATACAAGCATTTTATTTGGTACTGACACCATCATAAGTGCCTAATGGCGTAATTCACATACTTGCCCATTTCTAAAACATAAACACGACATATGGCGCAAGTCATGGAAACTAGCCAAAAATAAAAATCTAAGAATAATATACAATATCCTCAATTGTATACAACAAAATAATACACAGCGGAAATACTAAAGCCAAGCTTCTCTTGAAACATCCAAGCATCGCTCCACTTGTAAATCAAACCTGCAAACCACACCTGAAATAAAGCAACTATAGTGGGGTGAGATACATCAAATCTCAGTGAGTTCCCTATCTTATAGATTCTCCCGGCTCTACAGGGTTCTATCAATCCTAACTCAAGTCAAGGGGAAGGGAAATGACTTTGAGTTCACAATCTCACCATCTCACACTATATGGAAACATGTCATGAGTCAGTTAACTCACAAATTTACCACTAATCGGTAATCTTACCCCGACCATCCCCCTCAAAGAGATTAAACACGGGTCACGGATCCTTAACGTAGATAACTTTCCCCGGCCATCCCGCACAAGGAGATCTCGACACGGGTCACTAATTATCTACCAATGGTACTTTCTCCGGCCATCCCAACCAAGAGGATCTTGACACGGGTCACAAATACCATCCACTAAGCAACTTTCCCCGCCCATCCTACACCAGAGGATCTCGACACGGGTCACGGCTACTTACTTAATAAATACTTTCCCCGGCCATCCCACACCAGAGCATCTCGACACGGGTCACTAATATTTATTAAGGGAACACATACCTAATAAATACTTTCCCCGGTCATCCTACACCAGAGGATCTCGACACGGGTCACTAATATTTATTAGGGGATACGATACTTAATAAATACTTTCCCCGACCATCCTACACCAGAGGATCTCGACACGGGTCACTAATATTTATTAAGGGATACAAATGGTTCCGATTACGTTATCATATACACAAACGTGATTGTATTCGACAATCACAAGGCCACAATGCCTTAAGGCTACATTCGCCTTTCACAAAAACACAAGGTTCACACACATGTTCCATACTAGTGTTTCACTCTTGTCTATATCATTCGGTATGGACACACGCCTCGGCCTCTTCTGTACGAGCGTTGTCATTAGGTCATTCATCAATTCCTAGTCACAACCTTAAACTATACCATTTGTTTTGGGGTAAGATTTCCTCACTCTTCCTAATTCACTTTAACATGCATATTTCTTTCATTCATACTTAACAACAATTAAATAGATATGACATAACATAAATACTACACATAAAGACATATAATCACACATCACATAAAACACCCCTTTTGGGTTCCCTCCGATTCATTTAATCGGGTATCGTAATCAATACTTTTCACTTTTATCCCGTAGGATACTTTCACAGCTTTACAACGACTATTATCATGCCTCGATCGGATTTACGATCCAAAAGATATGGATCTTCAAACATTTCACACAAATTCCATTTTTAAACATTTATACATTTTTGAAAACATTACATTTCTATACTTTGCTTATCAATCTATGGCATATAACCATCTTTCTACCTCTCCATCACAAAGAGTATTGAAATAGCTTTCCAAAGCTTCTGATCGTGCGTCAATCCGAGTTACGGATCAAAAGTTATGGGTTTTTAAAGTATTTTTCCAAAAAGTTACAGTGTTAATCGGTTAACACATTTGGTTAACCGGTTAACCAGTCTAAATTTCACATAAAACACCATTTTTCACCTGTTAATCGATTAACCAAATGGTTAATCGATTAACCTTGTTCCAGAAGCATAAAAACTTGTTTTTCTTGATACAAAACCTATCCAAACTCATTCAAAACATATCCCAACACCACAATAAGTATTATCGATTATTTCTACACATGACTCGCTATACTACGCAGTTTATTCCACATTTGAACCATTAAAACAATCGATTCCACACAATTATTCATTTTCTCTCAACTCTAACCTAAGTTCAAAATTATGAATTTATATAACTTAGAGTTTCTAACTAGAACCCACCTGGTAATCGAAGAGGAGGTTGAAGAAGATGATGAGGATCCAAGCTTCTTCCCAAGCTTTTCCCTCTTCTCCCATGGTTTTCTTCTTTTCTTCTCTTTCTCCTTCTTTCTCTTCTTACTATCTTTTTCTTTTCTTTTATAACATATATATATATATAATATAATCCAACAGGGTAAAATATCTCCAATCGATATTTTGTCGTCTCAACCTAATTGATCAATTATTAGAGTTACCTTAAAATACTCTCTCGTACTAATAAATACCAATCTGTCTCTTTCATAAAATAATTGATATCTTCAGAGTTCACCAGTTGCTCTATTGATTCGAATTAACAATACTTAGAGTACTTAGAGGATTCCATTAATTCAATTATCCAAGGATAGAGTACACAAAAGCTCATCTGATATCCAATTGAGCATTAAATAATACGCGGTATTACACACTGTTACCAAGAAATCTTCATTTGAACTTTTGCACAGTTACCAAGATATCTTCGTTTGAACTTTGTTGCCTAGTCTTCTAGTCTTCTTAACTTCAGAGGCTACTGCGAGCATGAGTAAGAAGGGAAAACGTAGCTTGATTCTTAAGATCTTCAAGTCTTGGAGTCCTCTGAGCAGCGTCTTCTGAGTCTTCAGCACTTGGTCTTCAAAACCTTGTTCACTTAGAAAATTGTCTTCATATCTTCAGAGGCTTCAGATAGTATTTAGTTGAAGCATGAGTAGAGACTATTGGTTAGGTATTCAAAACCTTTATCAGAGAGTGAAAGTCTTCAGCATTAGGACTTCGTTCATCACAACAACATTTGGACTTCATTCATCAGAACCTCAGTCTTCATATTTTCAGAACTTGTTTTCTTTATCAAGTGAAACGCGTAGGCAAAGTATTCTTTCAACATTATGTCCACACCAATTAACAGAAGCATAACCTGTTTGTTAGATTCTCAAAAGTAACAAACATTAGTCTTACGAAATTGTTCATACAAACATATTCTTTTGATATCATCAAAACTTAGAAGTCATATTGCAGAACCAAATCTTGTTCTTACAGCTACTTCCAACAAGAAACATCCAAAATCACCACATGATATCCCATGAAAAACTTCATGATCATATAGTGAGAGAGTACCAGGATCACATCCTTGTACCATAACTAACAAACTCTTGGATTGAGATCAAAATCACCATTGATCCCTCTCATCTAGAAACCATTCATACCCTGTACAAATCCACCTTGAATTTTACAGCCATAGATATCCTTGTTCCTTGAGATAAAATCAAATTGAATCTGGAATGCTTCCCATTCCTCAAAGAGACATACAGAGTCCCTTAGTTTGTTAGCTATCCCAGATGTTCTTCACACTTGAAAAACATCAAATACATTCTCTAGAAATCCTCAGCTTACTTGTTTCACAAGCACCAAACTGATCCACTTCTCTCTAGTATAACTTGTAGCAGAAGAAACCACCTCTCCACGAGTATTCTGACCTCAACAAGAGTCAGACTACCACATAAACACCCCATGATTTAAGACACTTTTCACTTCATTATTCTCCCATATGATAAGTTAGAACACTTCTGATTCAACTGGAAAATATCAGCTTCCATAATCTGAACTCCAAGTTCAGAAAACATGATGATGTTCTAACATCAGTTAGGACATCCTGATTATATCACAGACACCATACACTATGGTTCTTGATACAACACCAACTGGACTTACAATCTGCATAGTAATCCAACTGAAGATCTTCAGAGAACACAGCTCCACCAACTTGATCAATAAGAACACCAAACAACCAGAGAGAGAAATAAACTCTCATATATCTCCCAAAAGAAGGTAATCTTCCATAAGCAACTTAGGGCTTCTACCACAAGCTCCAAGATATGAACAGAACCAGAACCTCCTTTGATTTTCAACCAACTACCCTTCTGCACAAGAGTAATTAGTTCCAAGCACACAACTTGAATTCATAATAGAGGTCAACCAAATGCCACTGTTTGGTTAATCTCAGCTTTCTTCAGAGTTCCAGAAAATCTTCTGATCCACCAATGAAACATAATCTTCAAGTTACATAATCCATCTACTCCATAGCAAGCCATCTTAGATATACCAAGACTCGGACATGTAACATCTACTCCTTCTTGCAGCTCCCGCAAACTGCATGAGATAGACCTTTTATGAAGCATTAATTCCATTTATTTCTCAGAAGATCAACTTATCTTAAGATGATGCGCCACAACATCAACTAAGACCCTAAAGTTTTCACTTGATGTCACAACATCTGATCAGACACCCAGCTGGAGAGTTCACTCCTTCATTCTGCCACTCAGAAGAACCTCCTTCCTACAATAGAACAGGAGTTCCATGTTCTCATAGACTTGATTAATGATATCAAGTTAGAGTAGACAACCTCCATCCTACTTTACTGTACTACACCAACCACCTCATCTTCAGAGAAATCAAACATGAAAAAGCTTGATTCTTCAGAAGAGATTAGTCACACATGATCTTACAAAAGGAATCCAGCTTTCCTTAAGTAGAGACTTCTTCAGAAAGTCAGAGATAACTACCACTTATCCTTGACCTCCAAGACGAGCAAGAACACATGCTCCTAGAGTGGAGACAAGAGCACACCTGCTGCACTCCAATGCACCTAGATCAGAAATAAACTGATCCACAAAAAAACTTCATATTCACTTACATCAGCACTACCTTCTAGATAAGCTTCCTGCCACGAAACTTTCTAGTCAGAATCTGTGCTTTTGCAACACCATAATAAAGACAGATCCTACCACACACGTGTATAGTACCAAGATCATCAACTACAACACCTTTTCCCCAGAGATCCACTCCTTGAATCAACAAGATTCTGCACAATCTCTATTGATGGAATGTTTCAACATCTGGTTGGACATCAGATCCTTGTGGAAGCCCAGACAGATCCACGGACTAGATACTTGAAAATTGATGATGTAACAACTTACGAGACACCTCGACTAAATCTTCCTTGATCACCAACTAAGGATAATACATTAAATACTTGTGACTACCACAAATAGAAATGAATCTTAAATCCTTACAAGAGAAACCTTCTTGGATCCTCCACCTGATGTTAGTCCTTGAGCTGTTGCAGTGATGCACCTCCTGATGAACCATCTGAACTCCAGCAATCTTGATCTTCAAAATACAAGGATAATCAATTAAATATTTGTGAATTCCATAAACAACAATTGATCTTAAATCCTTGTCCACAAAACCATACATCTTCAGATATCAACACAAATAAAAAAAATTTTGTGCCAACATCTTTTTAGTCAAACAACATGTTGAGATATCAAGTCTGTCACCCTTGACTCAACCCGCCTATGACTTTACTTTGCTAATAGAATCCTTGCAAATCATGAATGGTGAAAATAAATCACCTCCCATTATCTCCAAGTTGGATAACATCCATCAGCACCAGAGATCTTCAGAAAACTATCTTCAGCATGAGAACCAGATAATCCTTCTAAAAGAGCTCTTAAACACAACCAGAGATTCCTTTATGAGTGGACTTAAGTGAAAAATCAAGTATCTTTGGCAACTTTGTCAAAAAGAATATTTACCAAATTCATAGATCATGAACTTGATAAACACGATCTCAACTCACCTTCTCTTCAAACTGGCATCAAGATACAAGATGAAACCAAACTTCCAAGTACCAAGTCAACATGATAGACATCAACCAACAACTCTCTCCATTCTATTTCTCCTGACTTTGGAACGAATAGATGTTGATATATTCAAGAATAGAAGCCAACAATCAAGATCTTCCACCATCTTTCTTCTATCACAACTCCAGAATCCCATAAATACCAGAGTTCTTCCATTAAAAACATATGTAGCGGAACCACCAAGGAACATCTTCAAAATTCCCAATAAGATTTCAAAACATCTTATAAGACACCTCACAGGAGAACTAACCACTCCTCCTGCAGTTGTTATAGAAACTCCTCATAAAACTTGAACAACCATCAGTAATTGTTACCTTTGATCCAGAACATCCATCCCATCCATTAATTCCCTTGAGTATATTCGAGTGAATGATATGATCTCTCAAACTCCTCCTTGTTTAAAGCGCCAGAAAGTATCTCCCAAGATCTCATCCAGAAAGAGACAGGATGCCTGCTCTGATACCAATTGAAATTCTGGCATAGCAGATAGCATATGTCCTAACACATGTTTGTAGCTCGGTTTTTATGATGCGACCACTACCGCTTTTTGGTGCTACTTTCTGATTTCTAAAATTTATCCTATGAAGCTTAAAAGGAAGGGGAAGATATCTCAAACTAACCCTGCGCGTAAGTGTTTTCCCTTACAAATGCGAAGAGATCTAAAATCGGGGGTTGGTTATACAAAGGGAAGCTGTTAACACCCAGTGTATCTATAGTAATCTATAGGAACCTTAATTTACATATGTTTTGCTGTTGAATTGCTTAATTGTTTGGGTTCATTTACTGTTGAGCAGTGAAAGTTTCTATTTCGGGAAGGCTGAGGAAATGTTATTTTTGTTGTTTTGGGTTTTCTATTGTTTCGGGGGAGGTATTGGACGTAAAGTTTTTTATTAATGTGCTCGCTAAGATTTCGCAATCTTATACCTACGTATTCCCGTAAAGAGATTCATGGAAATTAGAGAAATCGTAGTTCCTCCTATTCTATGGAAGGAGGAAAAAAAGGTGTCTTGTTCAAAGCCCAAGATTGAAGCTAAAGTTTGTGTGTGTCGTGTTCAAAGCCCAAGATTGAAGCTAAAGTTTGCGTGTGTCTTGTTCAAAGCTCAAGATTGAAGCTAAAGTTTGACTGAGAGAGAATTTGTCATCTCTAAAGGGAGATATCTCACCTATTCATTACAAACATTGAGTAATTGGTTATAAGGGAAGTTGCTTTAACTGAGATACGTAGAATCCAGTAATGCCACATCTTCCTTTATAAGTCTCTGCATGCTAAGAGAGGGACATTGGCATGGATATATATAATCCAGAGGCTTGCCACTTACATCATCTAGATGAAAGAGAAATTTCAACCAGTATAAAGGAGGGACTCCAGCTTGGATTTTGAATCAACAAGTGTGCCACTTACAGTAATTTATCTGGGGAAAAGGTTTGATTGTTTGTCTATTTTGAAATGTGATGTACATAAGGGATATCTTCCTACAGAGAGGACTCAATGGTCTCACCTATGGAGATGTTTTTGTGCCTTGATAAGAGCCCAAGGTTGAAGCTAAAGAGTGTTGAGAATTGACTCAACTGGGGATTATTATATATGTCTTGTATAAAGCCTAAGATTGAGTCTGACTAGACGGAAATCATTATATGAAGCCTAAGTGGAGGCTGACTCTTGCTGAGGATTGTTTAAATACAGTGGAAGGTCTAAACTGTGTTGGGGAATCCAAAGGGGGACCAACTCTTGCTGGGGATTGAAGAAGAGTTGATTTATCAAATGCCATGAGGCTCTGATATTTTTGGGATTTTTGTTGATGGTGATCTGATCCTAGCTGGGGGTTTTAAAGATGAAGGCAACACCTTGTTTGAGGATCAGGAGAGACTTAAAAGGGTAAGTCTGTATGTCTTATAGACCTTGACTTCTCCTGGGGATTTAAGTATTGAGAAGATGACTAGAATCTATCTTATGCTTTTAGGAAGCCTGAGGGTCCTTGTATGAAGCCTAAGAGGAAGCTAGGGATGCTTCTAGAAAGTCTGGGGGTCCTAGTATGAAGCCCAAGAGGAGGCTAGGGATGCTTCTAGGAAGCCTATGGGTCCAAGCCTGAGAAAAGTTCAAGAAAAGGTTTCACCGAGAAACAGTCTTTTCTTTGTTGAACAGCTCTAAGGTTTGAAGAAATTCAAAAGAGGTTTCACCGAGAATTAATCATCTCCGGGGAAATGAATTTCTTTTATATGTTTCTAAGTTTTTACAGTCTTAAGAAATGGTTCACCAGGAATAATGCCTTTCTTAGTTCCATATTGAATAAAGCCCAAGAGGAGGCAGATGTATTGGGGAAGTTTCATATGAGGGAACTAGTTATTGAACTAAGTTGTATTGAAAAGGATTTTTATTGTTTGACCTAAAGGGATGACCTAACTGTTGAAGGAAACTTAAACAGATATGCACAAGTATATACAGATATATGAATCAATAGGTATATAAACAAGGGTGCATTGAATTTAATAGATATTGGGTCTTACACTCTGAAAAGGGGTCCAAGTGTATTGTGATTGGATGTATTGATTACCACTGTATGATTAGGGTTTTGAGAAATTGAAGAAAGTTTTGAGAAAACTTTGAGTTTGAATTTGAAAGAAAGTTGTTCATTTGAAAAGAATGTTTGGGGCTTATAACTCAAGGAGAGGCCCAAGTGGTCTAAGAGCAGTTTCACCGGGAATAATGCTCCTCTTTGTAGCAGTTTAAAACAGACAGATGATTTTGAAAACAGAGGTATGGGGCTTACAACTCAAGGAAAGGCCCATGGAGGTTGTTTATTATTTAAAACAAAGTTTATGTACAAAAGATTGGGGCTTATACTCAAGGAGAGACCCAGATGATTTATTTGAAAACAATGATCGCACTGCGATACCGAAGACGTTGTGGGACTTATACCATAGTAGAGGCCCAAAATTATTTATGTACATAGGGGGTTAGGTATTACACTCTAGTAGAGGCCCAAGTGATTGTCGAAATGAAGAAAAGGTGTGGCTTATACTCAAAGAGAGGCTCAGATGAAAACAGTGGACGCACCGTTATTTTGAAAATCGCATTGGGACTTATACTATAACAGAGGCCCAAGAAATTATTTATTTAAAAAGGGGTTGGGTCTTACACTCTATTAGAGACTCAAGTGTAGTTAAGATGAAGTATGAAAGATTGAATTTTAAAGGAAACCCTAATTCCTTTTTTTTTGTATTTTTAAAGGAAAAATCAATTAAAAATGATAAAAAAAATCAAATAAATTCAATAAACATGTTGTGAATTATGTTTAAGGTTTTGAAAAATAAGGTTTTATTCACATGATGATTTAAAATCAAATTGGTTTTGAAAAATCAAGAGAAAGAATTTATTTAAAATGTTTAAAAACAAATTAAAAGAAAATTCTTAAAAATATTTAAAAATATGTCAAATAAAATATTTTTTGTGGTTTTTTTGGGTGAATAAAATATTTTAATGTGTGTGATTTTTGTGCAAAAAATCATTTTCAAATAATTAAAATTGATTTAGAAAATAATTATTTAAAATAAAATATCAAAAATATATAAAAAAAAAAGGCAAAATATGAAAAAAGTGAAAAAAAAATGGCATGGGTGGGTGTTAATCCCACGCCCTCCAGCCAAACACACTTGAAAAACATAGGCCGCTACCACTGGGGTGATGATACATCCATGTATCAAAACCACCCTATAAACATAAATGGGTGGCATGTTTTTAGGCCTGGCCAAGGCGCCTTGGCCTGGCCCTTGCCTAAGGATGACCATATTTTTTGCCTCTTGCAAGAAGGCCATAACTTCCTTATTTCTCCATGAAAATGGATGAAACTTAGATGGATCCTACCTAGAATTTCATGAGGAATCCAATGGTGGTCTTGTAATTTTCTAAAAATGCCTACATTTTAAAACCCGATAGTGGTTTCAAAATAGGTCAAATTTTGCAAGTTCAATGCTACAACTTCATACAAGCAATAATAGCATGGCAAATTGGTTCAAACCAACGTATATTTCAATGTATGACATGTTCATGATCAATGTACATCAAAGCAACGCATATTTCACAAAGTTCAAGTTGTTATGTACTTACCTCTTGAAGATCCATTTGCTATCTTTCAAGATACTTGTGCCAGAAGTAATCCAATGCTTTGGACACTCTTAATAGACCCCTTAGAATCTTTTAGGTTAATCAAAATCAACTGGAAAGCTCTGGAACAGAAATTGGCTCTTTCTTGCAAAAGTGGCAAAAGTGACCAAAATGGTAACTCCCTCAATTGGTGTTACAGTTGAGGGACACTTATTGGAACATCTTAGGGGTGATATTTGGAGACTGTTTGAGGTCTTATTTGGCTTTTAAAGTGGTTGGATCAAGACATGGCTTGAAAAATGCAGAAAAGTTAAATTTTGAAGTTTTGATGATTGACTTTCTGATTTTGGTGTTGTGAGTTGAAGATGAAGGTTTGAACACCTCCAAGGGATGATTTGTGAAGTGTTTGGATGGTTGCTTGAGTGATTCAAGCTCTGGTTTTGAGAATTCCAAGTTTGATCCTTGAAACTTGAAATTTGGAGCAAGAGAAAGAAAGTGAGAAAACAAGGCTTTGGTATTGTTTTTGGTGTGTTAAAATCAATCACAAATGACCTCTATTTATAGTAGATGGAGTTTGTTTTGTAAGGAATAGTGTGTAGATGAGGGATCACTCTATTATCCAATGGATATGCCCATGTATCATGCCTTGAATGCTAAGGTACCAAGTCTCCTCTAGCCATTGTCTTGAGCTGATCTTTGTAGCTTTAGGCCTTCTAATTTTTGAACCAATCTTGACTCAATTGGACTGTCATGGATTGATACATGCCACCTCTATGCATCCTTTAAAGTTTTTGGATTTGAAACTTGAATGCCATATGTCAAAGGGATAGTGCCTTGACTTGCAAGGCTATATGGCGTTGTAGCTCTGCAGGCAACAGGTGCATTGCCCTTTAGAAGCTTGTCTTGCATAGTGACAAGGCTTGCCAAGTCCTAAAAATGACAAAATCAAATGTGTTGTGAAATCTGCCTTGTAAAACCAGGGTGAAAAATGCCATTTTGTGAGGCTTATAACTTCTTGCTCAAATTGAATAATGGGAGGCTCTTGTACTTTTTGAAAAGCCCACATATCATACTTCAACTTTAATGTTTACATTTGGTCTTGATTCATCTTGGATCATAATGAAAAATCTCTCCAAAGTTGGGCAAAACATTAGACAGATTCTGCCTAAAATTTTTCTAAGTGTCAAGAAAAAGTTCATTTCTTAATTTTTGTGATTTTGATCAATCCATAGCTAAAAATCCATGAAGATTTGGAATGTGATGTAGTTGAAAATCTTGTAGTATGTAGTGAGAGCTTTCATTTGAGCTTTGGATGATAGAAAATGGTTACTTGGATCACAAGTTATGGTCTTGCAAAGTTGGGTAAAAATCACTTTTTTTTTCATAACTTAGTGAAATTTTAAGTTTCTTAAGGTTACCCCTTTTGCAAGTAACCTCACTTTTCTTGATTCTTCTTGATGAATGATGATCCAAATCATAAGTTGACATTGTTCTTGGCTTAAAGAAGCCATATGTGTCAAAAAAATTCCCAAAGTCAAACTTGGTTTTGATCACAGTTGACTTTTTATCAGATGAATTTTGAACTTTGTGATCCTTTAGGAAATCAAGTCCTTGGGCTAAATTAAACCTAATGGATGGATTCCATAGGTGTTTTAGAGTGTCTTGAATCATTTCCCAAGGTTTGAGATCATGTCTTAGTCAAAAGTCAAAGACATGTTTGACTTTTTCTCAAAAACCCTAGTTTGTGGTCCAGATGAATTTGAATCCTTGCATTGCTTGTGAACCAAGTTCTTTGAATCAAATCAATCTTGTGAATGGATTAATATTATGTATTTGAGGTCCTTAAAGCATATCTTGAGGTCTTGGCTCATGCTTTGATCAAAAGTCAACTTAGGGTTGAATTAGGTCAAAACCCTAATTCCTAATTTTTGATGAATGCATCCCTTGAGGCTATTTTGAACTTATGAATGGACTCATAAGGTTCTTTTGGGCTTCTTGAATCATATGTTGAAGTATTGGCTCATTCCCGGATGAAAATTTCTCTCTGGAGGTCTTGGTCGACCAAAACCCTAATTTGGTGACACTAATGATCTTGAGGCTTGATCAACTTGGAATGTTGCAACCTTGAGTTTGATTCTTGATGTGGGAGACCTCTTGATTCCCCATAGATGTTTTAGAGGTTTGGCAAGTTGAAGATCATGTCAATTCTTGATTGATCCTTGGCCTGAGTGCTCTGAGAGGGCTTAAAAACCCTAATTGTTGGTTGAGGTTAATGCTCAAATATCTTTGAGAGGATTGATGAGGCATGAAGGTATATCCATATTATGATAATGATTTGAACAATGACGTGAAATCTTGTGGTCAAAATTTAGGGTATGATAGATACCCCTATTTAATCATCTTGGACCTGAAGGTGTGAATGGCGAAGAGATTCGGACCTTCATGGTAAAAGATGATTAAATATCAGAATACCCAAAATTTTGACTGTGGTTGTGAATGGAAAATAATTTCTCATCCATCTTCTTTTACTAAGTAATGTTACTCAGTGTTATACCCCAAATTTTACCCCTTAGATGTCATAACATCTTGCACTTACATTTAGGGTTCAATCATCTATGCATTGTTACCATATCTTGCTAGTTGTTTCTTTTATGTGAAAGCTAGGGTTTGTACGAGAAAGAGGGCAAAGTCAATAAGCCAGGATCTCACATGTTTCAAGGTGTCTTAAGACATTCTTTGGCTCTATACAACCATCACAAGTGTTCACTAGTTGATTGAGGTTGGTGTTTGAAGTCATCTATTCAAGAAAGCCAACTGAGGCTCCAAGGGTCTACCATTTGGTCTCGGAGGCTAATCATGAAGCTCTCAAATCATATGCCATGATCTTATGAGATTAGGTCAAGAGAAGTCAAAGAGAAAACATCAGATCAGGAGTTGTGGAATTAGGATTTTAACCTGAAGAATCACTAAAGGATCTTGTTGTGATCAGTCAATGTCTTGATTGGTTCATCAATCAATTGAGCTTACATACATTCAAGAGGTCCTATTCAACAAGAAATCAAGTTTGTTTGGCTCCCATCACAAGTGCAATGAGCCACAAGTTCATCTGGCCCCAGATTAGGGTTTTGTCAGGAAAAGTCACCTTTTGCCTTTGATTTTGATCAAGGTGTGATCCCAAGCTGTTGAAACCTAATTTTTGACCCCTAAGATTCCACATATCATTCACATCTCATTTTGCATCTTATACTATAAACAAGATCACACATTGGTTCCTTTATCCCTCTCTTCTTTGGGTTTGTGCCTTGCAGGGTTTACTGATCATCTGTGTGTTTTATTATTCACTTTATTGCTTTATTTGTTTATATTTTACTAACTTTAACCAAAACCCAAAAATATTTTTTTTTTCTCTTTATTGACATTATCAGGGGAAGAACAGGTTAAAAATACCAAAATAACAGTCCCAGTGCTCGAATGAATTTTATCTGAACAAAGTCAAAGTTGATCTGCAAATAATTCAAAATCCATCTGATCAAGAGTTGCCAAGATTTAATTGATTATTATTCAAGAGACTCCTAGGTTCATGTGTTTATTTCCATGCCTTCTTTGACGAGCAAAAGAATCGAGCCGAACCACAACAGTGCAGCAAAATGCTCATTTTTCACAAATTTTGCACTAAGTAACCGGTTAGCAGATATGCTATAACTGGTTACCGTCGTGAGATTTTGAAAAAAATTCAGCAAATTCAAAATTCAGCAATTTTTCACCAATCTCAGCCCTTTGATCACATTTGGAATATTCTAGACCATCTCATTTTAATTCCCCTACATCACTTTGATCATTCCCTACCATACACCATCACTAATCACCACTCTTTTATGAATTTCCCTCCAAATTTGAATTCCAATCCTAATTTAGATCATCCAAGCCTAATTCCAAACCACCAAATTCTCAAGCCTAAACTCTATAAATAGAGCCTTCATTTCATTCATTCTTTAAGCTTCTGAGAGCCAAATTCACCTTGCTAAAATTTCTCTTGAAGCTTTTGATAGCCAACAAACCTCTTGCAATTTCTCTTCCCAGCCAAAAAATTCACTCAAAGCTCACTTTTCTTCTTTTGAAATTTAACAAGAATTCACATTGAATCTTGTTCAACTTTGAGCTAAACCTTCATCCAAACTTGTTTTCTTCATCAATTCTCATAGATCAAGGCTTTGGTATTTGGATCTTGAAGCAATTTGAAGGAATTTTCAGATTTGAAGTGGTAATTCATCTTTCACCATTGTTGAAGCTTCAATTTCATCTTCCATAATGTAGATCTTTGGTGAGTTTTGTTACTTGATCCTTTGGTGAGCTTTGTTACTTAATTGCTGGTTTTTGCTAATATTTTCCTTTAAATTTCGTGCAATTTCAGTTCCATGATCATAAGGTGTTTGTACAAAGTTTTGAAAATGGATCATGCTGAATTTTGAACATTTTTCTGCATTCTGGTGCAGAGTAACAGGTTAGCAAATATGCAGTAACCAGTTACTCTGCGTTAATTTTGAAAAAAACTGCACTATTTTGAACTAAGTAACCGGTTAGCAGATATGCCGTAACCGGTTACTTCGAAACAGAATGCCCATTTTGGCTTGTTTTTGGGATTGTTTGGTTCCTTCTCCGTTTTCTTCCCTTTCCTTTTGTTTTTAGCCTTAGATCACATAATTGTGTGGTTTAATTTGTCTTTCTCTTCATCTATTTCCCTTTTCTTTTGATCGATGAAAGTCTTATGGATCCTAGAATTCCGTTGTTGAATTTTGATCAAGACTAGATCACTACCTTCTTTTCTTTTCGTGCGGTATTGCTTTCGGATGACGATCTACATATCGTTCATCTAGCATGCATTAGCACAAAGAGCTATTGACCGGCCTCATTGTAGGGTAATTACTCCGTAAATTACTCGGTGATTGCTTAACATAGCATAACATTATGTCCCTTATCGCAAAACAACTCAATGTTGATTGATCTTTTGTATTAGGTTCAAAATCTATGAAGCATGTTGTTGTAGAGGCTTTGATTCTATCAATCTTCTAATAAGTCTTCATTAACCTTGACCTAAGTACACTATTCAATCATTATTGATCACTTACTCTAACAACTAACAACTAATTACTAACTTCTAACTTCTTTACAATTCTTTCTCGCTCCCTATCTCTCTTTTACTTTTATGCAATTTTTCCTTTGTCCGTTGGACACATGTTTATGCTTATGCCTTTTTCTCTTTGTCCACTTGGACCAAAAACATTAATAAAGGTCAAAACCTCTAAAAAAACTTGTGCTTCTAATCTTGGACTATGGTTACTATCCTTTGCAATAGACATGGAATTTTGTACCTAGACCTTGGACTTCAATGCTATTCTTGAATCCTTGGACTTAGACCTTGGATATCCAATGCTATTCTTGGAACCTTGGACTTAGAACTTGGACCTTTTCCCTTTGCTTTGGAATTATGGTTCAAAGACTTTGAAGACTTCTGTTTTTGCCTGGTTTATGATGAAAACAACTACATTTGTGGTTAGATCTTTCTTATCCTTAGATTTTACTTTATGCTTTACGATAGTCACTTCTTCTCCACCCATTCTTCAATTTTCAAAATCTCCTCTCTTTTTCAAAACCTTCTTGCTTTCAAAACTTGAATCTCTTTCATAATTAAACGTTGACTTTGTCAAGTGATTTTACTCTTTTCCTTTCATTTCTTAATAAATGCTAAACTACATAAGCATATTGACACCTTTTTTAAAAGACTTTAAAAAACACGAAACTCATTCAAACCTCTTTTGTACCCTTGTGCACTTTTCCTTTTACTTTTTCATAAGTTTAGACATGATTCATTTCTTTAAGCGAAATTATTCGTTTGGAAATGACGACTTGTCTTTACATTTAAAATCAACCAAAATAAACAATTTTCATTCTTTGTACCACGAACTACGGGGTTTTGATCCTACATTGCACATCGTGGGTACGTAGGCATGAGGCGACAAGTATCTCCAAACACAAAAATCTTAAAAACAATTTCTCTTCTCATCTCCTCAATCACTTTTCAAGCAAACTTTTTCAGACCAAAAGCGGTAGATATTTCAAAGGGATCCTATAGAGCACTATAGACGTTTTGGGTGCTAACACCTGCCCATTGCGTAACCAACCCCCTTATCCAGTCTCTCTTCACTTTTTCTTGTTTAGAGCTTGTGTAGGTTTTGTTCGCTCTTTTTACTTTCCTTTTTGGATAAAATAAAAGTGCGGTGGCGACTCTTGCTTTTCGAGTTAACTTAATCAATAGCTTACACTCACTATTTTTTCGCTACAGAAAAGTGGCGACTCTGCTGGGGATGATCCTTCCTTGAGGGGTTTAGCCTACTTTGATTTATTTACTGCCTTTTTCCTGATTTGCTTGTTACTTGATTGTTCTATTTGGGAGTTCCTCTGTGTGTGCAAGATAGGTCCTATACCCGGATCAGAGTGTACTTTGAGATAGGAGGATGGTATAGTCAAGGGAGCTTTGAGGGAGTCGAATCCTGAAAAAGCAGAACTTGAGAATCCATCCACTCGGTGGTTGCCTCTTTGGAATTACTGATGCCGATCAAGCAACCGTGAAGGCATTACTTTTTCCATAGAAGCCTATAACACTGAGGACCGTAGTAACCCTTAACCCATCTTAGCTTTTTAGGATCGTGGCACGGAAGCTATGAAGATGCAAATCTGACTTAGCTGTTACGCGATGCCACAGTCAGGTTAGATTCTCTTGAGGATAACTACCAACCTCTGAGCAAATCGGTGCGTTGGTGTGTCTGATAGTGGATTGTGGACCCTGGGCACTCTGTTAGAACCGTTGTTTTCTGCAGGTACATTGAAGACAAAACCTTAGTACACACCTTTTGTGGGATTGGTTCTTAACCTTGACTTCATGCTCATGACTCAAACCTTTGAACTCGTGTGCTTTGAGTGACCTTGTTTGTGGTTGTTGCATCCATGCACTTTTACATCCATGAGCATACATATGCATTCTTCCCAGTTGTCCAGAAACTCATTTCAACTGTCTTCCTCTTCAGTTATCCGTTCACCGTCAAGCTGTTTCCTCAACACAACTATGGAACTAGAGCTACTATCAGATTGAGAATGGAAAATCAAGAATAACACAACACCGAAGTCATAATGGAAATTGATGAGTTGAAGGCCAGCATGACCAAACTCACAAAAATGATGCAAGTTCTGATTGCTAAAGGTGAACCACCTCAGAGGACTGTGATCTCTGAAATCTTACCTGCTGCTGATGACCCTCCACTGACTCAGCAACCAGCTTCTACTTAGCCAGAATTTGGGTTACCTCCGAATTACTCGCCACCCTTTACAACTACTCATGTGTTTGTCCCATCTGTACTGCCAGTATCTTCAGCTCCATTGTTCACTGAACCTCTGCCTGTTTTGCATTCTGTTGCTCAAGCTATTCCTGACAATCGTCCTTTCGTGTACCATGCTGCTGGTCCACAATCTAAAAGTCAGGGAGAACCTGGATACATTGAAGAAGTCAGAGAGAAATGGCAAACTCTAGACAAAAGGATAAGAGCCATGGAAGGAAGTGATGTCTTTAGTGCTGCCGCAATGGACATGTGCTTGGTTTCAGATTTGGTTATGCCTGCAAAATTCAAAACTCCTGATTTTGAGAAATACAAGGGGCACACCTATCCCAGAAGTCACTTGGTGATATACTTCCGCAAGATGGCCGCTTATACCAAAAATGACAAACTGCTCATTCACTGTTTCCAAGACAGCTTGAGTGGGGCTTCAATGAAATGGTATATGGGACTTGAGAAGAACCGTATCCAAAGCTGAAAGGACTTAGCTGATTCTTTCTTAAAGCAATATAAGTACAATTTGGACATGGCACCTGATCGCCGCCAACTGCATAATATGTCTCAAAAAGAAAAAGAATCATTTAAGGAGTACGCTCAGCGCTGGAGAGAGCTGGTTGCTCAAGTGGAGCCACCATTGGCTGAAAAGGAATTGACTGGATTGTTCATGGACACTCTTCAGCCACTCTTTTGGGAAAAGATGATAGGCAGTGTATCATCTGGTTTTGCTGACCTAGTCACTATTGGAGAAAGACTAGAAGAAGGTATCAAGAAAGGAAAGATTGTCAATGCTGAAGCCTTTAGTGGTGCTAAAAAGTATGCTGGGAATTTTCAAAAGAAGAAGGATGGTGATACCCATGCTGTTTCAGTTGAAGGGAAACCTCGTCGCAGGCAACAAAAATGTGTAGCCGCAGTCGCTCCTGTTGCCAATACTCAACCAGTTCAAGCTCATCGTCAGGCTGTTAGACAAAATCAGAATCGCAATAGGGTTAACTTTGATCCTATCCCAATGTCCTACACTGAGCTATATCCATGTCTTGTACAAAAAGGTTTGATTACAACGAGGGATCTACCTCCTCCTCCAAATCCTCTCCCAGTCGGCTATAGGGCTTATCTTCACTGTGAGTTCCATCGAGGTGGGGCAGGCCATAACTTGGAAGGTTGTTATGCATTAAAAGCTAGAGTACAAGAATTGGTGAACTCAAAGATTCTGAGTTTTCTTGATGATAATATCAATGTTGTCAACAATCCTTTTCCAGAGCATGCCAAGTGAAGTTTGAGTCAGTTCAGACGGATCATCTCCTAAAGCCAGTGTTTCATACATGACATCTCATCCTTGTTGCTGATTAGTCACTAGGCCTTGTTTCTTGCTGTTTACATTTTTCTTTGATTGTATTGACTGTTTGTTTTCGAACTTTATTTGTACTTTCATGGTAATTTCAATGAAATGAGCATTGCAATATTTTGATTCAATTCATTTATATCCACTGTGTGCATCTTTATGCTTTCCTTTTCAGAAAACAAAACAAAAATATATCTCCTGTTCACTTTCTTTATCAAACTTTTGTTTATACAAAGATTGGAGGGAGGATGATGAAACTGAAATACCTAAAATTGTTGAACTGTATGCTTTCAATTGAAACCTTGTTGATGATGTACAGGCATTGTTTCAACTCCCAAACACTGGAGAGATAAGGAAGTTAATCCTTTGTCAACCCCTTCGAGCCTAGAAGTTGGAGTTTCTTTCTGTACGAAAAAACCCGCAATCTTAACCTGGGGTAGGGTAGTTCTCAGTTAATTTGACTGTGTATTTAAACACAAGAGAATCATTGCAATCACAAGTTTTCCTTCGCACACATCAAAGAAGTGTCGAAGATGCCTTTCAAATCAAAAGCCAATGATGGTTCACCGTAATCATTAAGCCAGGAAGTCACTATCTTTCAAAAAAAATTGAAAAAAAAGTCAAATGAAAAGCCTGCTAAGTCAAAACCTATGAAGAAGACTTAGGCAAAAATTGGGGCATCCCGCTGACTGTAAGCAAATGACATAGTTCAGGCAAAAGTTAGGGATAACAGAAAAATCAAGAGGTTGCCAAAATCCTCAAAGACAAAACAAGTTGACTGAGGTCCTCATCAAAAACAAAAAATTTTTGTAAGAAAGAGTGACTGCCATCTCAAAAATCCCTTGAGCCATCATCTTAACAGTGTTGCAATTCCAAAATCACTTGGAACCTGAATGCATAGTTTGAATTAACTGAGCATAGGACTGGAGATCATCACGAAGAATGGGTTGGGAACAAATGAACTTTGAGCCTATATCCTTTGTTTCAAAACCGTGAACCAGACCACGTTACAACCTTCAAAAGACCTAATTGAAGCCAGGTTTCTTTTGAAAGCATACTACAGCAAGGTTGCGTAAATTGACTCCTAAGTTTGTTGCCAATCATTTGCTTTGATGTCTTACCTTTGTTTTCTCTTTCATTTTAAATGTCTAAACTGCCGTGTTTTGACAAGTGTTTCATTTACTTTGCATCATAATATCATTCCAAAAATGATTTTTGATTTCAAAAATTGCATTGAGCTTTGCATTAAAATTACCATGTTTGTTTGAATAATCCTATTTGCAGGCAAACTTTCCTCATCAAGAATTTCAAACAGTTGAGAAACTTGGTCAGTGATCCTATCAGGGGCACATTACCTCCAGATCCTATTGTGAATCAATCCAAGATTTATTGCTCAGTGCAAGTTATTCTCAGAATTGGTTAGCCAGAAGGTCTCCTTCAAGATCCATACTGAGTTTAGCCTTCTCAACTTTCATTTCAAGAACTGAAGCCATGATCAGTTCATCCCCAACAATAGTCAAGCTAAAGCCATGATCAGTTTATCCTCAGCAGTTATTTCAAGAATTGAAGCCATGATCAGTTCATTTTTCCCCCTATAGTAGTCAAACTGAAGCTATGATCAGTTTATTTTCATCAGTCAATTAATCTGGGGCAGTCTTCTTCAAGAACCCTCAGCATGTCTTTCTTCAAAAGACTATCAGTCTGAATCAATTCATAAGTGTGACAGAGATGTGTTCAACATCTTCTCTCCAAGCAGAGTGGGCAGTGTTCCCTGTGTTGAGGAATCAGAGTCCTCTTTCTTCCCTCACAAAAAAGTCTATCTCAGTTGTCTCTATCATCTGCATTGCATACATAAATCATTCATATATCATACATAGAAAGATTTTCATAGCTCGAAGTGTGCTTCGCACTCATATGCATTTCCTGAGGTCCTGTTGCTGTCAACATCTTACCTTGAGATCAAAGTCCAACTTACTTGGCACCTACCAAAGCAGTTACCAGTCTTTTCATTCAGTGTCATTCCTGAATGTTGCGTTTACCTATCTTTTCACCCAGTGCTATTCCTGGATGTCTTGATTATTTTCTTTCTTTCCAGTGCCATTCCTGGATGTTGTCGTTTCCCTGTGCATCTTGTCCTGTTGTTAGATGTTTGTTTTCTTCCATTCCAGTGCTATTCCTGGATCTTTGTTTTTCTTTCTCTCCAGTGCCATTCCTGGATGTCTGTCTCTTTTGATCTCCAGTGCCATTCCTGGATATCTTGTTCCTCTTATTTCTCCAAGTGCTATTCCTGGAAGTTTTGCCTCTTTTCTATAATCCCCATCATATTTGCTTGGATATCTTTCAGTGCCATTCCTGAAAGTTTTATCTATTCATTCAGTATCATTCCTGAATGAGATTTTACCTTTACTTTCAGTACCATTCTTGAAAGTTTTATCTGTTCATTCAGTGCCATTCCTGAATGAGTTTTCTCCTTTGCATTCAGTGCCATTCCTAGATGTCTTTCTCACTATCATTCAGTGTCATTCCTGAATGTAGTGATTTACCTTTACTTTCAGTGCCATTCTTGAGAGTTTTATCTGTTCATTCAGTGCCATTCCTGGATGATTTTTCTCCTTTGCATTCAGTGCCATTCCTGGATGTCTCTCTCACTATCATTCAGTGCCATTCCTGAATGTAGTGATTTACCTTTACTTTCAGTGCCATTCCTGAAAGTTTTATCTGTTCATTCAGTGCCATTCCGGAATGTAGTTTCTACTTTCAGTGCCATTTCTGAAAGTTCTCTTCGCTTTATCCAATGCCATTCTTGGATATGTTTTCCTCAATAGAGTCAAATGTTATTCTTGGATATCTTTGGTGTTTACCCTCTTTTATCCAATGTCATTCTTGGACACCTTTTCCCCAGCCAAGTCCAATGCTATTCTTGGATATCTCAAATGTTTGACTTTGCCATCCAATGCCATTCTTGGATGTCCCTAGTGAAGTTGTTCAAATTGAGTTTTGTTTATATCCAATTCTATTCTTGGATGTCTTTGATGTTTGCTGTTGTCTCATTCAATGCCATTCTTGAATGTTGTAGTTTCTTTCATCCAATGCTATTCTTGGATATCTTACTCCCAATAGAGAGTTTTTCACCTCCATCCGATGCTATTCTTGGATGACGCTACTATTTTTACCAGAAACTTTCTTGTTGTTGTCCAATGCCATTCTTGGACATCTTTTGACATACTTTTGTCTTGTTTGTAGTTTCCATCCAATGCCATTCTTGGATGTCACTACTCGTCTTCCCAGGGTCTTGTCCCCCTCTTTCCAACTATTGATGGATACTTCTTGTCACCTTGACAAATATCCAGAAATAGCTTGTGTTCCCCGGCATGTCTTTTCGCATCATCTCTCTCAATTTACCATATCTTTTGTTTCAAGTTTCCCCACAGTCTGTTTCATCCTTTGCATTCATATCATCTTGTGGCATCTTAGGGCTTAAAAATGTAGCTTTTTGTATTTAAGTATCTTCATATCTCCTGATAGAAGAAACTTAAATAAGGGCAGCTGTTGAACCCTAATTTTTGACCCCTAAGATTCCACATATCATTCACATCTCATTTTGCATCTTATACTACAAACAAGATAACACATTGGTTCCTTTAACCCTCTCTTCTTTGGGTTTCTGCCTTGCAGGGTTTACTGATCATCTGTGTGTTTTCTTATTCACTTTATTGCTTTATTTGTTTATATTTTACTAACCTTGACCAAAACCCAAAAATATTTTGTTTTCTCTTTATTGACATTTTCATGGGAAGAACAGGTTAAAAATGCCAAAATAACAGTCACACTGCTCGAATGAATTTTATCTGAACGAAGTCAAAGTTGATCGGCAAACAATTCAAAATCCATCTGATCAAGAGTTTCCAAGATTTAATTGATTATTATTCAAGAGACTCCAAGGTTCATGTGTTTATTTCCATGCCTTCTTTGACCAGCAAAAGAATCGAGCCGAACCACAACAGTGCAGCAAAATGCTCATTTTTCACAAATTTTGCACTAAGTAACCGGTTAGCAGATATGCTGTAACCGGTTACCCACGTGAGATTTTGAAAAAAAATCAGCAAATTCAAAATTCAGCAATTTTGCACCAATCTCAGCCCTTTGATCACATTTGGAATATTCTAGACCATCTCATTTTAGTTCCCCTACATCACTTTGATCATTCCCTACCATACACCATCACTAATCACCACTCTTTTATGAATTTCCCTCCAAATTTGAATTCCAATCCTAATTTTGATCATCCAAGCCTAATTCCAAACCACCAAATTCCCAAGCCTAAACTCTATAAATATAGCCTTCATTTCATTCATTCTTTAAGCTTTTGAGAGCCAAATTCACCTTGCTAAAATTTCTCTTGAAGCTTTTGATAGCCAACAAACCTTTTGCAATTTCTCTTCCCAACCACAAAATTCACTCAAAGCTCACTTTTCTTCTTTTGAAAGTTAACAAGAATTCACATTGAATCTTGTTCAACTTTGAGCTAAACCTTCATCCAAACTTGTTTTCTTCATCAATTCTCATAGATCAAGGCTTTGGTATTTGGATCTTGAAGCAATTTGAAGGAATTTTCATATTTGAAGTGGTAATTCATCTTTCACCATTGTTGAAGCTTCAATTTCATCTTCCATAATGTAAATCTTTGGTGAGCTTTGTTACTTGATCCTTTGGATCTTGTAATTGTGTTTAATTGCTGGTTTTTGCTGTTATTTTACTTTAAATTTTGTGCAATTTCAGTTCCAAGATCATAAGGTGTTTGTACAAAGTTTTGAAAATGGATCATGCTGAATTTTGCACATTTTTCTGCATTCTGGTGCAGAGTAACCGGTTAGCAGATATGCAGTAACCGGTTACTCTGTGTTAATTTTGAAAAAAAACTACACTATTTTGAACTAAGTAACCGGTTAGTAGATATGCCGTAACCGGTTACTTCGAAACAGAATACATATTTTGGCTTGTTTTTGGGACTATTTGGTTCCTTTTCCATTTTCTTCCCTTTCCTTTTGTTCTTAGCCTTAGATCACATAATTGTGTGGTTTAATTGTGCTTTCTCTTCATCTATTTCCCTTTTCTTTTGACCGATGAAAGTCTTATGGATCATAAAATTCCGTTGTTGAATTTTGATCAAGACTAGATCGCTACCTTCTTTTCTTTTCGTGCGGTATTGCTTTAGGATGACGATCTACATATCGTTCATCTAGTATGCATTAGCACAAAGAGCTATTGACCGGCCTCATTGTAGGGTAATTACTCCGTAAATTACTCGGCGATTGCTTAACATAGCGCACCATTATGTCCCTTATCGGAAAACAACTCAATGTTGATTGATCTTTTGTATTAGGTTCAAAATCTATGAAGCTTGTTGTTGTAGAGGCTTTGATTCTATCAATCTTCTAATAAGTCTTCATTAACCTTGACCTAAGTACACTATTCAATCATTATTGATCACTTACTCTAACAACTAACAATTAATTACTAACTTCTAACTTCTTTACAATTCCTTCTCGCTCCCTATCTCTCTTTTACTTTTATGCAATTTTTCCTTTGTCCGTTGAACACATGTTTATGCTTCCACATATTTTTCCTTTGTCTGTTGGACACATGTTTATGTTTCCACAATTTTTCCTTTGTTCATTGGACACATGTTTATGCTTATGCCTTTTTCTCTTTGTCCACTTCGACCAAAAACATTAATAAAGGCCAAAACCTCTAAAAAACTTGTGCTTCTAATCTTGGACTATGGTTACTATCCTTTGCAATGGACATGGAATTTTGTACCTATACCTTGGACTTCAATGCTATTCTTGAATCCTTGGACTTAGACCTTGGACATCCAATGCTATTCTTGGAACCTTGGACTTAGAATTAGGACCGTTTCCCTTTGCTTTGGAATTATGGTTCAAAGACTTTGAAGACTTCTGTTTTTGCATGGTTTATGGTGAAAACAACTACATTTGTGGTTAGATCTTTCTTATCCTTAGCTTTTACTTTATGCTTTAGGATAGTCACTTCTTCTCCACCCATTCTTCAATTTTCAAAATCTCCTCTCTTTTTCGAAACCTTCTTGCTTTCAAAACTTGAATCTCTTTCATAATTAAACCTTGACTTTGTCAAGTGATTTTACTCTTTTCCTTTCATTTCTTAATAAATGCTAAACTACATAAGCATATTGACACCTTTTTCAAAAGACTTTAAAAAACACCAAACTCATTCAAACCTCTTTTGTGCCCTTGTGCACTTTTCCTTTTACTTTTTCATAAGTTTAGACATGATTCATTTCTTTAAGCGGAATTATTCGCTTGGAAATGTCGACTTGTCTTTACATTTAAAATCAACCAAAACAAACAATTTTCATTCTTTGTACCACGAACTACGGGGTTTTGATCCTACATTGCACATCGTGGGTACGTAGGCATGAGGCGACAAGTCTCTCAAAACACAAAAATCTTAAAAACAATTTCTCTTCTCATCTCCTCAATCACTTTTCAAGAAAACTTTTTCAGACCAAAAGCGGTAGATATTTCAAAGGGCTCCTATAGAGTACTATATGTTAGTTCTGTTACTGGCAACAATTTTGGTAAAATAATGTGTTTGATCAAGATGTCATGTCTGATGTCTTAACATGTGCTTCTAACATTCTGCTTGTGGTGTGTTGCTGGGTTTTGTAGTTTTTGTGCATGATGTCAAAACTGATGTCTTAACATCTATTGACAGAACATCATGCTCAGTCTGTTATTTGTTTTAGGGCTGCGTGTTAATTGTTATGTTTTGAGAGATTGCAGGCGAATTTCTTGGAGAAGATTTATTTAGATGTAATCGTTTGTTTCTATATTTAGAGCGAAAAGATTTAAAGATAAAATCTGGTTTTAATGTGCATCAAATCTGAGTTTTTCACAGAGCCCAAGCCCAAGAATATGTTTCTATTTAAAGACGTATCAACCCTACTTGGAAGTGACGAAGACTAGAGAAAAAAAGACTGAGTGTAAAGTGTTAGGGTTTGTGTTTTCGTCTGTTATTTGTGAGCCATTCATTCATCTATTTTGATGTTCGAATTGGACTAATTTAGTTGAGTTGTAATTTGTCCACTCAAAGCTTTTAAGCGCGAGTGTATTGTTCTTGGTTGAAGCTTTTAAGCAAGATCTAGGTATTGTCGTTGAAGTGTGTCTTCTACTTTCTTTATTGTATGTTGTTATCACTGCTGTGATTGAGGGGGAGTGAGAGGTGTCTCATATCTGAGAGTGTCTTAGATAAAAGTGTCATTGGGTAGTGATTAAGTGAGTAGATTATCAAATTGTGTGTTGGTTGTAGAGTCTATGAATTGATACTACTAATAGTGGACTTCCTTCCTGGCTTGGTATCCCCCAGACGTAGGTTGTTAGACCGAACTAGGTGAACAATTCTCTGTGTTTATTTATTGCTTTTTTGTACCGTTCTTTTACTGTCTTGTTCATACAACAGATATTGATGTTGTGACATCTCACTTAACATCACATATCTGATACCAGAATTTCAATTGGTATCAGAGCAGGTCATCCTACTCTGTATCTGGGTGAGATCTAGGGCTGTTACTTTCTGGTGCAATGGATAAGGAGAGTGGTGGATTTGTGAATAGACCCTCTATTCTAGATGGATCAAATTATGACTATTGGAAACCTCGCATGGTTGCCTTTTTGAAATCTTTAGACAGCAGGGCTTGGAAGGCTGTTCTGACAGAATGGAAACATCCTGTCATTGTGGGAAAAGATGGTGTGTCAAAGCTGAAACCTGAGGAGGAGTGGACCAAGGAAGAAGATGAACTAGCTCTTGGGAATTCTAAGGCCTTAAATGCTTTATTTAATGGTATTGACAAGAACATTTTCTGGCTGGTCAACACATGTGAAGTGGCTAAGGAGGCTTGGGATATCCTGAAAATAACTCATGAAGGAACTTCCAAGGTCAAGATGTCAAGACTTCAGCTGCTAACAACAAAATTTGAAAGTTTGAGGATGAAAGATGAAGAGACCATTCATGATTTTCACATGAATATACTTGAACTGTCAAATGTTTCTAGTGCCCTAGGAGAGAGGATGTCTGATGAGAAGCAGGTAAGAAAAATTCTCAGATCTCTTCCCAAGAGATTTGATATGAAGGTGACTGCTATAGAGGAAGCTCAAGACATCAGCAAGATGAGGGTAGATGAATTAATTGGTTCACTTCAGACATTTGAATTAGGGTTGAATGACAGATCTGAAAAGAAGGTCAAAAGCATAGCTTTGGTGTCTAGTACAGAAGATGATGAGAAAGAGTGTGGTCCTGAAACTCAGGAAGAGCTATCCAATGCCATTGTTCTGCTGGGAAGACAGTTTAATAGGGTTTTGAAAAGAATGGACAGGAGCTATAAACCTAATGTCAAGAACATCACATCTGACATCAACAGGTCAGGTGATCAGATGAAGAAAACAAGAACTGAGGAGAAGACTAATTATGACAAAGGAATCCAATGTCATGGCTATGAGGGTTATGGTCATATCAGAGCTGAATGCCCTACATATCTTAAGAAGCAGAAAAAGGGCTTATCTGTGTGTCATACCCCAAATTTTGACCACTAAGATTTCCCATCATTGTGCAAATCATCATCACAATATGGGGGAACCATCATACTTCATCAGTCTCCCCAAAGATGGGTGAGCATCTACTACAATCAAAATTAGGGTTTCAAGCCCTCTCAGAGCCTTAGACAAAGGATCAATCAAGAAACAACATTATCTTCAACTTGTCTAACCTCTCAAACATCCACAATGGACCAAAAGGACTCCCACTTCAAGGATTAAGCACAAGGATGCTCCCTTCTAGGTGGATCAAGTCTCAAGATGGACAGTGTCACCAAATTAGGGATTTGGTCGACCAGGGCCTCCAGATGGAAAATTTTCATCTGGGCACAAGCCAATGATCCAAAACACAACTTAATATACTCCATGGAATCTCATGGACCCAATCATCAAGTCAATTTGGCCTCAGGGGATGCACACATCAAAAATCAGGAATTAGGGTTTCTTGACCTAATTCACCCCTAAGTTGACTTTTGGGACAAATCATGAGCCAAAACCTCAAGAGAGGGTTTGAGGGTCTCTAATGAACTATATTGATCCATTTGGAACAATGGATTAATCCAAGAAGCTTGAGCAACAAGTCTCAATTTCATCTGCACCACAGTTAGGGTTTTAAGGGAAAAGTCAACTGTAACTTTAACTTTTGACCAGGACATGCTCCCAAGCCCTAAGACATGATTCAATATACCCTATGAAACCCATGGAACATGTCCATCAAGTTTGATTTAGGTCAAGGACATGATTTCCTGAAGAATTGCACAGTTTGGAATTCATCTGATAAAAAGTCAACTGTGCACAAAAGTCAACTTTGACTTTTTGAGATTTTTCACCAAAATGGATTTTTAACCCTAAAATGAAGTTAATGTGTGATTTGAATCATCATTCATCAAGAAAAATCAAGAAAAGTTGGATAACTTGTAAATGGGGTAACCATAAAAACTTAGAAAATTTTCTAAGTTAAAAATAAAGTGACAAGGGTACCAACTTTGGAGGATCATAACTCCTAAACCACAAAGCCATTTTTCCTCATCCAAATATGAATTTGTAGCCATCATTACCCTCTACAAAAACTTCAACTTGACCTAAGTCCAATTCATTAAGGAATTTGAGTTATGGAGTGATCAAAATGGCTGAAAAATGAAAATGTTACTTTTTCCAACACTTAGTGAAATTTTCACTAAGTCCAAATCTGTCTTCATTTTTTTCCAAATGTAGGGGGATTTTTCACTTAGATTCAAAAGATATCAAAACCAAACATGTTGAAATAGTTGTTGTATCATGTAAGGGCTTTCCAAAATGACCAAGAACATTGCCAAATTCCATTTGGGCTATGAGTTATGACATTGTCAAATTGCCTTGTTGAATTCTGTCAAGGCAAGGCAGAATTTGCAATTTTGCTCGATTTACCAAAATTCTGCAAATCCAAACACTTCTATCCACTTGGACACATCTGAGGATTGAATCTAAAGGGGACAATCACTGAGCCAAGCCTCCAAAGTCTTTGGAACAAGAAATAGCATGTTGAACCTAGAATTGCCAAAATAGGGACAAGACTCCAAATTTGGATTGGAGCATTCAATGGAAGCATCAAGGTGGCATGGACTGAGCCATTTTCATTTGAATTCAGTCAAGACTTATCCAAGACCAAGGGAACCAGCAGCCTGTGCCCTAACCTCTAGTCAATGGCTAGAGGAGACTTGAATTTCCATTGGCCAACATTGAACAAACCTACTCAGCAGTTGCCATTCACTATTCCTTGCAAAACAAACTTGCTCTACTATAAATAGAGCTCAATTGTGATCAGTTTAAGTACACCAAAGGCCTACAACACTTGCCTTTCTGAAAATCTCTTTCTCTTGGCAAAAATGCCTTCCTTAGCAAGGTAGCTATCGGGTTTTGAGCTAGAGGGCAATTCCACTCAAACCAATCACTCACACACCTCACATACATCACATATGAGCTGATAAAACACTTAAACAACAACTGGAACACTGATTTCTCAAAATCACTAGTCAATTACTCAAGGTTTTAACCAAAGTGCAGTTGAGATGCCATGAAATGATCCAGCCAATTTCAACCAAGTCCAAGCATTCAAACACACTCCATAGGGTGTAGGGAAGCTGTTCAGATCATCACCACTCATCTGTAACACCTCCAAATCAAAAATCACATTGCACTTGCTGTCACGGCCTAGAGGTAAGCATATACTTGGTCATCTCTCAATCTATGCAGATTTCCTCGCACAATAATTTGGCCATATGTTCATAATCATGCATAGAATGTTTCCCCTTAATTAATTGCATTGTTTGAATCGTGTATCAAAAATCCCAGCCTTCATGCAGAAATTAGGGTTCTTGAGGATTTTTCGTGATTTATTGTTATATGTTTAATTTAAATAAAATTAAATGCCATAGACATGATCGTGAGGTTGAAACGAGTTGATTGGTATGTGGATTGCATGATATAATCAAGTATTCAGTGAGATTGGATAGAAAATGCAAATCTGGCAAAACCCAGAACACGCGCGTGTTCTTGGTGTGTTCTTGGTGTCATTTCTTTCAAATTCAAATATTTGAATTTTGTGATTTTATTTAATTGATTCAAAAATTAATTTCTCTCTGAGTTTTAATGATTTTGAGTTGATTCTTTTTTTAATAATTCACAAAAATGTTAAAATATTTTATTTTCCCAAAAAATCCCAAAAATATTATTTATTTTATATAATTGATATTTTTGCAAATAATTAATTTTTTAATTATTTTTAACATTTAAAATATTTTTTCCACCTTGATTTTGCAACTTTTAATGCTTTCTAATTATTTTGTAGGTCAATACTTAATTTTTGAAGCATTAATCCAACATCACAATTTGTTTTTCCTATGTTAAACAATTTTGATCATTTTAATTGAATTTTTATTCAATTAAATACATTTTTGAAAACAAATTAGGGTTTTTGGATTAATTCAACCCTCATAAATCATTTTCAAAACACTTTTGGGCCTCTAATAGAGTGTAAGACCCAATCCTTTTTTGACCAAATCATTTTTGGGCCTCGGTGTATTGTATAAGTCCCGATACCGTAAAAAACAAACGGCGCGATCGTCGCCTTTTGAAAAATAACCTCATGGGCCTCTCCTCGAGCTATAAGACCCATTCAAAACTTTGGGCCTCTAATAGAGTGTAAGACCTAATCCTTTTTTGACCAAATCATTTTTGGGCCTCAGTGTATTGTATAAGTCCCGATACCGTCAAAAACAAACGGCGCGATCGTCGCCTTTTGAAAAATAACCTCATGGGCCTCTCCTCGAGCTATAAGACCCATTCAAAACTCTTGGGCCTCTATTAGAGTGTAAGACCCAATCCCCTTTTAACCAAAACATTTTGGGCCTCAGATATTGTATAAGTCCCCTCGCGTTAAAAGAAAATCTCGGCGCGATCGCCACTTTAAATGAAAAGTCAATTGGGCCTACCCTCGAGTAGTAAGACCTATTTCCTTTCTTAAAACCTTTTGGGCCTCTTGAGAGAGTGTAAGAACCATCCCTTTGTACAGAAAACATTTTGGGCCTCAGTCACTTGTATAAGTCCCTCTGTACAAATTAAAACAGTGCAATCACTGATAAAACCCTGGGCCTCTCCTTGAGCTGTAAGCCCCAAATCTCTCCTTTTCAAAGCACTTTCTCCTTTGATTTTGAATATATTGTTATTTTCAATCTTTCTTTGTTGAACAACTAACCAAACAACATGGAAGCTCTACAACCGAGTAAGTTGTTATTGCTTTCATTTACCGCTTTCATATACATATAACTGTATTGTGGGGCTGTTTCACTGTAAGTCTTCTTTCATAAACTCATATCAACTTTGTAATAATAGTATAGATATTTAGAGTTTCCCCGGCAACTACGTCTAGCATTAAGCCCGTTGATCACTCTTAGAAATAGTCTAAACTAGGTCCCCATAGGATTACCAGACACAGTCTTCCCTCCTCTTGGGGTTAAACAATATGGAGATATGAAAGGCAGCATTCTCTGTGAACCCTTTCATAGACTGTCACTCATAGAAGTTGTCAAGAAACTCTATTCCCCAGAGATGATCTTTTCTCCGTGAATGGCATCTCTTGAGTTTCTTCCAAATTCTCGGACTTTCCTGGCTTGATCTATTCTCGGTGAATGGCATGTCTTGAACTTCTTGGGGTTTGGGGACCCACAGGCTTCTTAAAAGCACTTGTCAAAGAAACTCTACTCCCCATAGATGATCTTTTCTCCGTGAATGGCATCTCTTGAGTTTCTTCCAAATTCTCGAACTTTCCTGACTTGATCTATTCCTTG
This sequence comes from Lathyrus tuberosus, assembly GCA_022829125.1. Taxonomy (NCBI): domain Eukaryota; kingdom Viridiplantae; phylum Streptophyta; class Magnoliopsida; order Fabales; family Fabaceae; genus Lathyrus; species Lathyrus tuberosus. The sequence continues at coordinate 16,195,350 of JALAZF010000012.1, read as the reverse complement.
TGGATAGCTTGCCTTGAATTTCTCGGGGTTTGGGGACCCATCGGCTTTTTAAAAGCATCGGCCTCCTCTTGGGCATTATACAAGGACCCACGGGCTTCCTAAAAGCAACCCCGCCTCCTCTTGGGCTTAGTACAAGGACCCCTACGGCTTCTTAGAAGTATTCACAGCCTCCTCTTAGGCTTCGTATAATGATTTCTTCCTCCGGGAATGATAGCCTCCTCTTGGGCTTCGTACAAGGACCCGTCGGCTTCTTCAAAGTTTCCAGCCTCCTCTTGGGCTTCGTACAAATTGTCCCGACGACCTCCTAGAGGTATAGGAACAGAACTTAGTCATCTGCATAGAACAGTCCTTTCAAAGAGTCTACTACTGTTTCTCAAAGCATGGTACAAAAGATGAAACTCTAGACTTGGACAGTCTAATTTCCTTGAGTCTCAAAGACATTCTCAAGTGACCCCCCTCGTTAAATAGGAAGTAAACCCGTAGACTCTGACAGTCTCAATACCCTTCGGATTTCCCGCTTTCTTAAAGAACAGGAATAACCCGGATCCTTGAATCAAATCCATGAGTACAGTGTTGCTCATATAAGAACTGATTTTCTCGTTTAAATCAGTATACTGGACCTGTCACTCAACTGAAACAGTAACCATAGCCTCTCTCTTGGGCTTTGTATAATGATTCTCCCCAGCGGAGTCAAACAACGTTTAGCCTCTCTCTCGGGCTTTGTATGAGACACATAAGAGACTCCCTCGTTGAGTCAATCACCCCTTTCGCTTCCACCTCAGGCTTCATACGAGATACAAAAAAACTCTCTTGTTGAGTCAATTAGCCTTCATCTCGGGCTTTATACGAGATACCAAAAGACTCCCTCGTTGAGTCAAAAACCTTTTAGCCTCTCTCTCGGGCTTTGTACGAGACACATATTAGCCTCCTCTTAGGCTTTATATAAGAAAACCACTGGTTGATCCGATCAACCTTTTAGCATCAAAAACTGTGCCTTGTTCACAGTACACAAACATTAACAACTCTTTCCCCTCCATCTAATTGCTGTAAGCGGTAAGCCTCTGGATCATCTACATCCATGCCAATGTCCCTCTTTTAGTATGACAAATTCCTAAGGAAAGATGGCATTGCTCTACACTGAGTTAAAGTCTTCTCCTTCAGGTTAAAACCCCCTATAAAGGAAATTATGGCATTGCCGGATTCACACATCCCGGTTAAAGTAATCCTCCTTTATAATCAGTCACCCAACAGTTGTGACGGACAAACCTCTTTAGAGATGACAAATTCTCTCTAAAGACAACACTTTTAGCTTCATATCTTGGGCTTTGAACAAGATACAAATAGACCCTTCAGCTTCACATCTTGGGCTTTGAACAAGATATAAATCACCTTTCGCTTCACGTCTTGGGCTTTGAACAAGACACCAAAAACAACCATTTAGAATGGGAGGAACTACGAACGCTCTGATTTCCCTGTTTCGGTAAACGGGAATACGTAGGCATAAGATTGAAAGAAAAATCTTAGCGAGCACACTAAACAAAAACCCAAAATCCCATACTCTCATGTATCTATCAAAAGTATCAGTCCTAACATCCTAAATCCTTGTTCCCCGCCAGAAAATCCAAGAAAGAGAGAAAACCGTATTGGCGAAAATACAAATAACCAGTACAAAGGCCCCCCCACATTGATAGCATTCGTAACCTAACAGACCGCTGTTTAAACTCAGTATGCAAAGCAGGGTTAATTGGAGACATCTATTTCCCTTCCTTCATCAGCTTTAATAGGATAAAAAATGAATCGACCTGTAGTAAACTCAACCACAGAGAGCGACCAGCGCTTAAGAACCGCGTCCAAAATCGCTCGCTACAGAAAAATGGCGCCCACCGTGGGGCCCGTGTCTCTTTCTCTCCTTTTCATCTCTTGTTTGGATACCACAGATTGGGGCTTCCGCCGGGGAGCCCAATTTCTGTCAGGAACTTAGGATTCATAGCTTTAAAGGTCTAGGATGATTAAGACAAATATATATACTGCTTTTCCTAATTGCTATACGTGTTTATTTTTCTGCTAATGGGAATGCGTGTGATGCCGCATGTGGAAAGATTGAGTATACACTTAAGATAAGTGATGGCGACGAGGTCGACCATCAACCTCAGTGGAGGCTGCCCAATGCAACCCATTCTCTCATCTAGACAATGGGCCGATTGTTAAGTCTGAGAAGCTGAGGAGCCAAACCCTTTCGTAGTGCGGAAACTATCGGGAATAGTTGTTACGCGATACTACCCTCATTTGAGGCTGGTGATCTATTCTCGGTGAATGACACTTACTCTAAGATCGCTCTACAACTCGCTGGCGATCCGCTTTTTGTTTTGCTTTCCTGGGAGGAGCTGATGATAATGAGTACAGGTACAAAAATCACCTTAGTATAAACCTTTGGGGATGGGTAGAGCCTTGACTTCATGACAACGACCCTTTGACCCCATGTTTTTTCTATGTTTTTGTGTGCTGCATTCATGCATTCATCTAGAAAAAACATTAAAACATTCAAAAAATTTCTCTTCTAGTCTCTCTGTTTTTCAAATTAAACTAAGAATGTGATTGCAAATATTAGAGAAAAAGATTGCGCTAATGGATTTCGGTAGAAGGAGAACCCATAGGTATACCTTCAAGGTTCCAAAACTAGAGGATTTGAGAAGGTTAGCGAGGATGATCACTAACCCTGAGGCTTTCAGAGCCAAGCACGGAGGTTTCCTACCACTGTTAAGAGTCCATGTGATTGAGCGAATCATGGATGCGCTCATTCAGTTTTATGATCCGGTTTATCACTGTTTCACATTCCCGGATTACCAGTTAGCACCAACGCTGGATGAGTATTCTCATTTGATCGATCTACACATTACAGATCGAGCTCCATTTTCTGGACTGAAAGAAATTCCAAAGAATCAGACTATTGCAAGAGCAATTCATTTGGACGAGTCTGAGGTCAGGACTCACCTAACCACTAAAGGTGGCATCCAAGGTTTGTCGGCCCAGTTCTTGACAAAGAAAGCCCTGTATTTTGCCGGTATAGGAAACGTGAATGCTTTTGAAAGCATCTTTGTCTTGCTCTCCTACGGGTTATTTTTGTTTCCCAACATCAATAACTTCGTCGATATTAACGCCATTAAGGTTTTTCTCATTGGAAACCCTGTGCCGACTTTGCTTGCAGATGCGTATCATTCTGTACACTTAGGAATTTGTACAGCGGAGGGGAGATCACATGCTGTGTACCTCTGCTTTATAAATGGTTTATCTCCCACTTGCCCAAGTCTGCTGCTTTTTGGGGTTGCAAGAGTGCCTTACGTTGGTCGCAGAAGATCATGTCTCTTACCAACTCTGATATAGATTGGTGTAATAGAATCTATGATGGAATCAGGATCATTAACCGTTGTGGAAACTTCCCCAACGTACCCCTTATAGGAACTAAGGGAGGAATCAATTACCATCTAGTTCTCGTTCATCGTCAATTTGGATACCCGATGAGACACGTCCCATGGGGTGTTCATCTGGAAGGTCTTTTCTTCAAAGAAGGAGAAAACGACATAGCATTAAAGATGGAAATAGTGCACGCTTGGAAGCATGTTCATAAGAAAGGACGAGAGTCTTTGGGAAAACCAGACTGTGTCTCGGTGGAGCCTTACCTCCACTGTGTACAAACTAGAGCTCTCAAGCTAAAAATGCCTTATCCTCGTTACGGAATTCTTCCGCCAAAGGAATCTGTCATGTACTTCATGACGGAAACTGAAAAGCTTCAGGTTATTCTCAACAAAGTTCAAAAGGAGATAAGATCTTGGAAGAACAAGTACCGCACCCTCAACATAGAGTGCATCAAAATACAGCAACTACTGAAAGAGAAAGATGCTCTGATTGAAATTTTGGAGCAACATGTTGTGGATAATCAGGATAACCAAAGGAATTTGCTCACTCCTTTCGCCTGGAAAAGGAATGACAACCCGACAACGGCCCAAGAGCCCCAGTCAAAGAAAAGGAAGATACCAGAATCAGCACCCGATTTCTCTTTAGAGGGGACTCGGGACCCATTAGTTTAGGTTTCTGTTTCTACACCTTGTAATCTAATGTATTTCCATTTCTGTAATCCTTTGAATTCAATAAAAAGGGGTTTCCCCACTGTTTGATATTTGCAATCTAATTGTCGAAGTTTATTTTATTTAAACCAAAAAAACAATTAATATAATCATTGCATTCATCATTCTCACATCACGAATTCTTCTTACATACGAATCTCACGTTTGTGTCTCGGTTCTAGAGTCAAACTGTCTCATTCGTACAATACTCGGGCCAATCGTCAGAAAAAGATAGATGATCTTGAGGAAGAAAACAGAGAGTTGAAAGAAGAGATCGACGCTCTGAGAGAGGATATGAGAAAGCTTCGTAACGACATGCAAGCCATGGCAGAAGCTCAGCTACAACGAACTGTGATCTCAGAGATCACCTAAACGCCCATCATGGAGAAGTATGATCCTAGGCATCAAATTCCGAAAGATCGTCCCTGGGGCATGCCTGTTAACTATATCCCGGAAGGATATGTTCCGCCGATCACTGAAGATCAGGGAATCACAACAGAAGCCGCTGGGCCTGAAGGTTACAAACTTCGGGAAAGCGAAGATGCTAGGGGCATACTAAAGACTCCTGAAGGTTACAAACTTCGGGAAACGCCAAGGTTTACTGCCGTAGTCACGGTACCACCCCCTGTGGTGCACACTGTCCCAGAAGGACAGATTCCACAGATACCTTCTGGTAAAAAGGAAACTATGTTCGACAGAATGGATGAATTCCAGGAGCAGTTTCTGGAAATGCAGAAGGAGCTGCAAGCCATTCGCGGTCAGGATTTATTTGGAAAGGACGCCGCAGACCTCTGCTTGGTCCCTAATGTGAAAGTTCCGCACAAATTTCAAGTGCCCGACTTTGAAAAATACAAGGGTAACTCTTGCCCTCAGAGCCATCTGGTGATGTACGCTCGGCGGATGTCAGCTCAGACGGAGAATCAGGACCTACTGATTCACTACTTTCAGGATAGTTTAACCGGTGCCGCATTAAAATGGTACATGGGTTTAAACCGTGCCACGATCAGCACATTCAGAGATCTTGGCACTGCCTTCGTCCAACAATACAAATACAATTTGGACATGGCACCCGACAGAGATCAACTCAGATCAATGTTGCAAAAGGACAAGGAAGCCTTTAAGGAGTATGCTCAAAGATGGCGTGAAATTGCCGCTCAGATTTGTCCACCTCTTGAGGAAAAAGAGATGACAAAGATCTTCTTAAAAACCTTAAGCTCATTTTACTATGACCGAATGGTTGCCAGTGCACCCAGTGATTTCACCGAGATGGGGGGCATGGGCGTACGTCTTGAAGAAGCCGTCCGAGAAGGACGTTTGGTAAAAGACGCTGGATCGACGAGCGGTACTAAAAAATACGGTAGTGCTCTCCCTAAGAAAAAAGAGCAAGATATTGGGAATATCTCTCTCGGAAAGCAAAGGCGACGGTACCAACCAGTAGCAGCTGTAACTCCTGCTATCAGCCCTGTGTCTATTCCTACGTATCAGCCTCAGGTTGCGCAGAGCCAACCTAATCAGCAAAGGACACAACAGCCTCTTCAGCAGGCTCATCCTCCATACAATAACAACCGTACAACACGGCCACCAGGATTTGATCCTATACCCGTGTCGTACGCAGAGCTATTTCCATTACTACTGGCTAAGGGGAACATTCAGACTAAATCTCCTCTTACAGTACCGGAAAATCTACCTTTTTGGTTTAAGGCGGATCAAACATGCCCTTATCATCAAGGAGGATCGGGGAATAACATAGAGACTTGTCTCAATTTCAAGTCCGACGTGCCAAAACTTGTTAGGAGCGGGGTCTTATCCTTCAAGGATACGAATCCTAATGTTCTCACGAATCCGCTGCCTCAACATAAGAAGGCTGCAGTCAATTTGATAGAAGGAGATACTAACGATGTCTATCAAATTCATGATGTACTCTTGTTGAAAACCAATCTGGTCAAGATGCATTGTAGACAGAGTGAATATGGCCATGTGCCACCTCATAACTATCACCAGTGTGATATCTGCTCTACAGACAATCAGGGATGTTCTGTAGTGCAAGCAGCTCTACAAGAACAAATAGATCTCAGATGGATCCAAGAGCATCGAGTTCGTGGAGTTAACATGGTTTACACGAATTCCAACATCATTCAGAACCACGATATCCGTGCAATGAATGCCAACTTAGTGGCGATGCACTCAAGGCAAAGCCAGTATCATAATCTACCGCGGCACGATTACAGTTCCTGTCTGATTTGCTCGGTAAACAAACAGGGATGCTCTTTCATATAGGAGGCCCTTCAGCGTCAGATGGATCTTGGATGGATCCAAGACTACCATGATAGGAATTCCTATCAAATCAACATGGTTCATGTCTTCGATATTCGCGTGATGAATACCAACTGGTAGAGTTACATGCTGAGCAGGTCCGACTCGGATTTCTGATATCACATGACAATCAAAGCTGTAAAGCGGGTTGCAAAAACGGTCGAGGTTGTACCCTTGTCCAGGAGGCACTTCAGCACTTGTTAAATCACTGGTGGATGCCAATTTATATGGATGAAGATACTCAGCAGATTAGTATCAATAACAGAAACCCCATTCGGCGTCAGAGTCAGGATGTCCGATCTGTGGAAGCTAACCTAGTAAGGTTACATTGTATTCAAAGTGGGCGTGGCCAGGTGCCACCACACAATTATGAACGTTGCGGTGTCTGTTCGGAAAGTAACCAAGGGTGTTACCTTGTGAGAGTAGCTCTTTAGGGTTAGGTGGATCGTGGAGAGATTCATCCATATCCGGGTTCTGGACCCATCAACTGGACGCCGAACTACCTTGCCGATCAAGTCGAGGATGTTGTCATAATCTCTGGTCATCACCAGACCAGGGATGTTTTTGCCATCATCCCTCTACTTGACGAATCTAAGGTTCCCAACCGGGAACAGATCGAGATTACTTATGATGGTCAGAAAAATCAGAAGGTTCTCATAGTCATCTATCTACCGGGACCAACATCGTATGAATCAACTAAGGCTATCCCTTATAAATACAGTGCAACGAAAATTGAAAATGGAAAGGAAATTCCATTACCCTCCATCGTGAATATTGCAGACATCAGTCGAGTAACACGGAGTGGTAGAATCTTCAACCGAGGAGTTGGAGAACCTAACAAGGAAAAGGAACTTCAGACAGAAACTCCTGATCCACCAGTCGGTCAGTCTAGTAATCCCGACCTTTCGAAAAATGATGATGAGATGCTGAAGCTCATCCAAAGGAGTGAATACAACATTGTCGATCAACTGTTACAAACTCCTTCAAAGATCTCGGTGCTATCACTGTTACTCAGTTCAGAAGCCCACAGGGAGGCTCTACAGAAAGTCTTGGAGCAAGCCTTTGTGGAACAGGGTGTAACAATCAGACAGTTTGATAGCATTGTCCCTAACATCACTTCCTACAATAATTTGGGATTTAGTGATGAGGAATTACCCGAAGAGGATCGCCGTCATAACATGGCGCTCAATATCACAGTTAACTACCAGGACGATGCTTTAGCCAGTGTACTGGTAGACATAGGGTCAGCCCTGAATGTTATGCCGAAGTCCACTTTGATGCAATTATTATTCAAAGGCCCTCCGATGAGAATCAGCGAGGTTGTCGTCAAAGCGTTCGACGGATCCAGAAAAACAGTTATCGGCAAAGTTGATCTTCCCATAACTATTGGTCCTCATACTTTCCAAGTCACTTTCCAGGTCATGGACATCCGGGCAACGTATAGTTGTTTATTAGGAAGACCTTGGATACATCAGGCTGGAGCGGTCACTTCGACCCTCCACCAAAAGCTAAAGTTCATCAAGAACGATCAACTTGTCACAGTTTGTGGGGAACAAGCCTTGCTTGTGAGTAACTTGTCACCATCTACTGGTATAGAACCCGAGGAGGTTATTGGAACTCAGTTCCAAGCACTGTCGGTGAGCAAGAACAGTCAGTTCAAAGGAGGAACTTCCATTTCTTCATACAATGATGCTATCAAAGCGGTCGAGGGTACCGATACAACCGGATGGGGACAGCTTGTCATTCCTACTGGCAATACAACAAAGAAGGGTCTTGGTTTTTCTGCAACCTGTACCCAGACGGCTGCCAATGATGAAAGTCTTCATCCCCTTCAAAACTTCTTCCATAGTGGAGGTTTTCTCCACCCAGTGTCTCAGGCAGTTCATGCTATCAATGAGGAAGATCCCTCTGACACGGATGAAGAATGGAAGTCCTATCTTAATGAGGACGGTTATATGTCTCAGGAAGAGGTGCCTACACCATTTTGCTATCCCGCACAGAGTCCGAGATTTATACCAAGGTCAGATGTCGAAATGATATACGGAGATTGTGATCCGGAAGGATGCCGTGCTCCGGATGCCGTGCTCCGCCAAATTCATTAGAGGAGGACACTCTGATGAAAGACAACTTTGACCACAATTACTATGGCCCAATGGATGGTATGCCAATGTGGTAGCCTTACCCAGGAAACTTGGGGCAAGAGAGTCAGCCGAGTAATGAAAATTGGTTGACCGTCGTTGAACAGAATACCTATGTCCCCACCATGTCATGGGATCAACACTCAAGTCATTCAGAAACTACTCAACATGAAGATGAATTTGCAACGTTTGCAGGACTTGAATTCATTAACTATGCTTTTCCTGAGGTTAACGTCATCGAGAGAGATGACTCCTCCGGTTCGAAAGAAGTATGGGACACCTTGGGACAACCAAGTGGAAAATACGACTATATGGTCAAGTACACCACTCCCGAAAGCTCTCATATCAGGCTCGAAGACATCCAGCCTACCGGATGGGGAGATACAGCTGAGAGCACAAATGCTATGCAAAATGCAACAGAGGAATTCTCCTACGACAATTCTGCCTGGGAGACAGATTCCAATGATCCTGCTCTACCAGAAATTAGCGTTATTTCTGAAGACAAATCAAGGAAGGTGCCAGACTTTGTGATTCACCGAGGAGTTCGCCGCCAATGGGTTGCTGTCGATGTTCCGAAGGTCATTCATCAGTCAAAGTAATTGCCATCTTTAACCTTTCACCCTACCCAGGTGAAACGGATGTTTTGATAGGGCTCGCTTTCTGTAAATTTCCCTCTTCGCTTTCCCCGAAGCGACAGAGTTTTGTTTTATAGGGCTGTAGTTTCAAGAATCGACTTGTTCATTAATAAAATAACGTCGTTCTGTAAATTCCGCATTAATTACTGTTTTCTCTTTTTGCTTTTTCAGAAAATGGTAATCCTAAAAAACAATTCAATAACAAAAACAAGCAGTAATAAAAATAAAAACACTGCACACACTTGCATTTTCTCTATCTCTTCTAAACACGAATCATCACGTCATGCAGATTGCTTGTTTTAAACCCCGTTGAAACATACGATCCAATGCCTTCTCTCAACTTTGAGTTCCCGGTATTCGAGGTTGAAGAAGAAAATGACGACAAAATTCCAGAAGAGATCTCCCGACTACTCTGACAAGAGGAAAGGTCCATTGAACCTCACAAAGAACCGTTGGAAACGGTAAACTTGGGTTCAGAAAAAGAGAGAAAAGAAATCAGGATGGGGGCACTGCTCAGTCCAACTGCCAGAGAGGGTTTGATAAAGCTTCTCAAAGAATTCCCCGATGTATTCGCTTGGTCCTATCAGGATATGCCAGGGTTGGATACCAGCATCGTGGAACATCACTTACCATTAAGATTGGAATGTCCGCCAGTAAAGCAAAGGTTGAGACGCACTCACCCGGACATGGCCATCAAAATCAAAGACGAGGTGCAAAAACAGATTGACGCAGGTTTCCTCGCCACATCAGAATATCCTCAATGGTTAGCCAACATCGTACCTGTTCCCAAAAAGGACGAAAAGGTCAGAATGTGTGTCGACTACAGGGATCTAAACAAGACTAGTCCAAAGGACGACTTTCCTTTACCACACATTGACATGCTGGTAGACAGCACAACAAAGTTCAAAATTTTCTCCTTCATGGATAGATTCTCGGGCTATAACCAGATCAAAATGGCACCGAAAGACATGAAGAAAACTTCATTCATTACCCCATGGGGTACCTTTTGTTACAAGGTGATGTTGTTCAGCTTGAAGAACACCGGGGCAACCTATCAAAGGGCCATGACTACTCTTTTTCATGACATGATACACAAAGAAATTGAGGTATATGTCGATGATATGATTGCAAAATCAAAAATAGAGAGTGAGCACGTTGAACATCTGTCAAAATTGTTCGAACGTTTAAGAAAGTTCAAGCTCCGCTTGAATCCCAACAAGTGCACCTTCGGTGTCCGTTCAGGGAAACTACTAGGGTTCATCGTCAGCCAGAAAGGAATTGAGGTTGATCCTGACAAGGTCAAGGCCATTCAAGAAATTCCTTCTCCGAAAACTGAAAAACAAGTTAGAGGATTCCTGAGACGTTTGAACTACATCTCCAGATTCATATTCCTTATAACCGCGACCTGTGCGCCGATTTTCAAATTACTCAAAAAGAACCAGGATTGCATTTGGATAGAAGATTGTCAAACCGCCTTCGACAGTATCAAGGAATATCTGTTGAATCCTCCAATTCTATCACCTCTAGTGGAAGGAAGACCACTGATCATTTACCTCATAGTCCTGGAGGACTCAATGGGATGTGTACTTGGCCAACAAGACGAAACTAAACGGAAAGAGTCTTCCATTTACTATTTGAGCAAGAAATTCACCGACTGCGAAACTCGGTACACGATGCTTGAGAAAACTTGTTGCGCTTTGGCTTGGGCAGCCAAACGTCTTCGCCAATACATGATTCGTCACACTACTTGGTTAATCTCAGAAATGGATCCAATCAAGTACGTATTTGAAAAACCTGCTCTCACGGGAAGAATTGCCCGTTGGCAGATGCTGTTATCAGAATATGACATAGAGTACCATGCTCAGAAAGCCGTTAAGGGAAGTATTTTAGCCGATCATTTGGCTCATCAACCGATTGACGATCAAGAACTAATCGGGTTTGACTTCCCAGATGAAGATGTCATGTATCTAAAAATGAAAGATTGCGATGAGCCATTACCCAGTGAAGGGCCAGAACCAGGTTCCCAATGGGGACTTATCTTTGACGGAGCAGTTAATCATTATGGAAACGGAATTGGGGAAATCATTGTTACCCCTCAGGGTACCCACATTCCTTTCACTGCCAGACTTACATTCAAATGTACGAATAACGAGGCCGAATACGAAGCTTGTATCATGGGTCTCGAAGAAGCGATTGATTTAAGGATAAAAAACTTGGACGTATACGGCGATTCAACCTTGGTTATCAATCAGATAAAAGGAGATTGGAACACATACCAATCAGGACTGATTCCTTACAAAGACTACGCAAGAAGGTTGCTACCTTTCTTCAACAGAGTTGAGTTTCATCATATCCCTCGTGAGGAGAATCACATGGTTGGCGCTTTAGCCACTCTCTCTTCCATGATTAGTGTAGGTCAATGGAACGACCTACCTAAGATAGACATAATGCGCCTTGAATGGCCCGCTTACATCTTCACGATCGAAGCAATCATAAACGACAAACCTTGGTATCACGATATTAAATGCTTCCTTCAGAAACAAGAGTACCCACCGGGGGCACTAAGGAAGGACAGAAAAACCCTCAGAAGATTGGCTGGAAACTTCTTCCTGAGCGGTGACACTCTTTATAAGAGAAATTTTGACATGGTCTTGCTCCGATGTGTCGACAGACCAGAAGCAGACATGCTTATGAAAGAAATTCATGAAGGGTCCTTTGGCACTCATGCCAACGGACACACAATGGCGAGAAAAATTCTAAGAGCAGGGTACTATTGGTTGACCATGGAATCTGACTGCTACAAGTACATGAGGAGGTGTCATAAGTGTCAGATATACTCCGACAAAATTCATGTACCGCCATCATATCTCCAAGTTCTCTCTTCCCCATGGCCATTCTCCATATGGGGAATCGACATGATTGGCATGATTGAGCCTAAGGCTTCAAACGGACATCGGTTCATCCTGGTAGCCATTGACTATTTCACCAAGTGGGTCGAAGCAGCGTCATTCGCCAATGTAACCCGACAAGTGGTGGTCCGATTTATCAAAAACAATATCATCTGCCATTATGGTGTTCCGAGCCAGATCATTACTGATAATGGATCTAACTTGAACAACAAAATGATGAAAGAGTTGTGTGCAGAGTTCAAGATTGAACACCATAACTCATCTCCCTACCGACCCAAGATGAACGGAGCGGTAGAATCGGCTAACAAGAACATCAAGAAGATCGTTTAAAAGATGGTTGTAACCTACAAAGACTGGCACGAGATGCTACCCTTTGCTCTTCACGGTTATCGCACATTTGACCGCACTTCCACAGGGGCAACCCCTTTCTCTCTAGTGTATGGCATGGAAGCAGTGCTCCCCATTGAAGTAGAGATCCCGTCAATCCGAGTATTGATGGAAGCTAAGCTCACCGAAGCTGAATGGTGTCAAAGCCGACACGACGAACTGAATCTGATTGGAGAGAAGCGAATCATGGCACTATGCCATGGTCAGTTGTATCAACAAAGAATGAAGAAGGCGTTCGACAAAAAGGTTCCACCCCGCATCTTCAGGAAAGGAGACCTCGTGCTCAAGAAGATACAATCATTTCTCACTGATTCGCGAGGTAAATGGACTCCGAATTATGATGGCCCCTATGTGGTTACAAAAGCTTTCTCAGGCGGCGCCTTGAGACTTGCAACCATGGATGGAGAGGAATCTGCCTACCCCACGAATGTTGATGTAGTCAAGAAATACTTCGCCTAAACTAAAAAAAAAACGTCTCGGTGGATTGAGAACCCGAAAGGGCGGTCCAGGAAAAAATTAGAGACAAAATAAAAAAAATAATCCTGGTGGATTAGAAACATCACAGTACAATCCAGGCAAAAATTAGGGATAATGGCAAGTAACTATGTTCAACAGAGGCGAATCCCTCAGCAGCAACAGTTACATCATCTGTCAGAAAACTCTAGTCAAGGTCATCTTCGACAGAAGCTCAGGATGTCCCGAATTCAAAGTTGGTAGAAAGATAGCGGTCGTTATGTTTCAACGTAGCCCTTTTCCCTATAAATTACCATTTTCTAACTTTGTAATTACTCTTTGGAATCACGCGTTTGGCTGATCCCCATCTTATCAATAAAATTTGAGCCTTTGTGCTTTTGTTTGTAATTCTTATTTGTTTTAGCTTTACAGAATGACATTGTTAACATGATTAACGATTCTTGAAATAAAACAAAAATGAATTTACTTGTTAAAACTTTTTCTGCTTTAAAATAAAGATGACAATTTCTTTTGACTGTTGAACATCAGAAGAACATCGGTCGCTTCTCCAGAAGTAAGCAAACTTCAAAGTGCAGAATCAAAGTACTCCTTCTAACCCAGTACGCCTGAATGAAGGGATCAACTGTGTCAGAGACCTTGTTTCGTCTGATACGCCACGGCAGAGTTCTCATCTCCTAAGCCCGACCAACATAGCTCCCAACAGGGACTATCTTTCCTAAGCAAGGTGGAATTGCTATCTTGAACCAGCGATATTTCTATACGCCCCGCGATGGCTGAGTATCCAGTCATGTTCATCTTTTAGTTTGTATGTCGCGTCAGTTTTGTCAGCATAAACATACATACATCATGCATTATTGATTTACATTCACAGTCATATTGCATCGCTATCACTCTAGTCGGTCTTGTCCCCTAGTGGTAAAAGTCCTCTCAATCGAGTTGTCAGTTCTTGCCTCGTCAGGAAGTGTTACGTCTGAACATCCTCTCGCCTCCAGTTTATTTCTGGAAGGAAGTTGGCCCTTGACCACTTTGATAACTTGAACCTCTGAAAAACCAGAGGAACCCTCAGTCAACGTCACTCTTCACCATTGAAGATGATATCCTTGCTGTCCCGGATTAAGGAAAATCAACAGAGAAAACCTCGTAATCAGAGATTCGGCAGCACGCCAGTCTCGCTCCAAAAAACCCGCTGATGAAAAGGTCATCGGCACCTCAAAATTGGAGCCCATCATATGGCATTTCCCCGGGAAGATCCCGAGAAAAGTATGATGTAAGATCCCACGCAGAAGCAGCCTCCCAAGAGACCTGTTTTCCCCCCAGTAGAAATAAATGGCGTCTCCAACAGAGAAGTTCGTGCAATTCTACAAATCAGACGACTGGGTTCCCCCCAGCAACTCTGACATCAAAATTTTTTTTCTTCTATCAAATGGCATCTCCCCAGGAAAATTTGGCGAGAAGTTTGAGGAAAATCGCTACGCATAGTGTCCCTTGACAATTAAGTTTATTGACAAAAGAAACTAAGACCAGTTCCTCGGTAGGAAACCGGGATCGAGGGGAAGTTTAAATCAGAAACTAAGACCAGTTCCTTGGTAGGTAACCAGGATCGAGGGGAAGTTTGTTTCAGCAACTGAGACCAGTTCCTTGGTAGGAAACCAAGAACGAAGGGGAAGTTGACAAAAGAAAACTAAGACCAGTTCCTTGGCTGAAGACCAGGATCGAGGGGAAGTTTACCTTTTCTAAGCATCATTGCTCAGCAAAAGAAGATGAATGCGATCCGCCATTCATAACCACCATCAAAATTTCGGGTATTCCGATATTTAATCCTCTTGCACCCCGAATGCCCGAATACCTTCGTCATTCACACCTTCGGGTTCAAGAAGATTAAATAGGGGCATCTGTCATACCCCAAATTTTGACCACTAAGATTTCCCATCATTGTGCAAATCATCATCACAATATGGGGGAACCATCATACTTCATCAGTCTCCCCAAAGATGGGTGAGCATCCACTACAATCAAAATTAGGGTTTCAAGCCCTCTCAGAGCCTTAGACAAAGGATCAATCAAGAAACAACATGATCTTCAACTTGTCTAACCTCTCAAACATCCACAATGGACCAAAAGGACTCCCACTTCAAGGATCAAGCACAAGGATGCTCCCTTCTAGGTGGATCAAGTCTCAAGATCGACAGTGTCACCAAATTAGGGTTTTGGTCGACCAGGGCCTCCAGATGGAAATTTTTCATCTGGGCATAAGCCAATGATCCAAAACACAACTTAATATACTCCATGGAATCTCATGGACCCAATCATCAAGTCAATTTGGCCTCAGGGGATGCATACATCAAAAATCAGGAATTAGGGTTTCTTGACCTAATTCACCCCTAAGTTGACTATTGGGACAAATCATGAGCCAAGACCTCAAGAGAGGGTTTGAGGGTCTCTAATGAACTATATTGATCCATTTGGAACAATGGATTAATCCAAGAAGCTTGAGCAACAAGTCTCAATTTCATCTGCACTACAGTTAGGGTTTTAAGGGAAAAGTCAATTGTAACTTTGACTTTTGACCAGGACATGCTCCCAAGCCCTAAGACATGATTCAATATACCCTATGACACCCATGGAACATGTCCATCAAGTTTGATTTAGGTCAAGGACATGATTTCCTGAAGAATTGCACAGTTTGGAATTCATCTGATAAAAAGTCAACCGTGCACAAAAGTCAACTTTGACTTTTTGAGATTTTTCACCAAAATGGATTTTTAACCCTAAAATGATGTTAATGTGTGATTTGAATCATCATTAATCAAGAAAAATCAAGAAAAGTTGGATAACTTGTAAAAAGGGTAACCATAAAAACTTAGAAAATTTTATAAGTTAAAAATAAAGTGACAAGGGTAACAACTTTGGAGGATCATAACTCCTAAACCACAAAGCCATTTTTCCTCATCCAAAATGGGTTTGTAACCCTCATTACCCTCTACAAAAACTTCAACTAGACCTAAGTCCAATTCATTAAGGATTTTGAGTTATGGAGTGATCAAAATGGCTAAAAAATGAAAATGTCACTTTTTCCAACACTTAGTGAAATTTTCACTAAGTCCAAATCTGTCTTCATTTTTTTCCAAATGTAGGGGGATTTTTCACTTAGATTCAAAAGAGATCAAAACCAAACATGTTCAAACAGTTGTTGTATCATGTAAGGGCTTTCCAAAATGACCAAGAACATTGCCAAATTCCATTTGAGCTATGAGTTATGACATTGTCAAATTGCCTTGTTGAATTTTGTCAAGGCAAGGCAGAATTAGCAATTTTGCTCAATTTTCCAAAATTGTGCAAATCCAAACACTCCTATCCACTTGGACACATCTGAGGATTGAATCTAAAGGGGACAATCACTGAGCCAAGCCTCCAAAGTCTTTGGAACAAGAAATAGCATGTTGAACCTAGAATTGCCAAAATAGGGACAAGACTCCAAATTTGGATTGGAGCGTTCAATGGAAGCATCAAGGTGGCATGGACTGAGCCATTTTCATTTGAATTCAGTCAAGACTTATCCAAGACCAAGGGAACCAGCAGCCTGTGCCCTAACCTCTAGTCAATGGCTAGAGGAGACTTGAATTTCCATTGGCCAACATTGAACAAACCTACTCAGCAGTTGCCATTCACTATTCCTTGCAAAACAAACTTGATCTACTATAAATAGAGCTCAATTGTGATCATTTTAAGTACACCAAAGGCCTACAACACTTGCCTTTCTCAAAATCTCTTTCTCTTGGCAAAAATGCCTTTCTTAGCAAGGTAGCTATCAGGTTTTGAGCTAGAGGGCAATTCCACTCAAACCAATCACTCACACACCTCACATACATCATATATGAGCTGATAAAACACTTAAATAACAACTGGAACACTGATTTCTCAAAATCACCAGTCAATTGCTCAAGTTTTAACCAAAGTGCAGTTGAGATGCCATGAAATGATCCAGCCAATTTCAACCAAGTCCAAGCATTCAAACACACTTCATAGGGTGTAGGGAAGCTGTTCAGATCATCACCACTCATCTGTAACACCTCCAAATCAAAAATCACATTGCACTTGCTGTCACGGCCTAGAGGTAAGCATATACTTGGTCATCTCTCAATCTATGCATATTTCCTCGCACAATAATTTGGCCATATGTTCATAATCATGCATAGAATGTTTCCCCTCAATTAATTGCATTGTTTGAATTGTGTATCAAAAATCCCAGCCTTCATGCAGAAATTAGGTTTCTTGAGGATTTTTCGTGATTTCTTGTTATATGTTTAATTTAAATGAAATTAAATGCCATAGACATGATCGTGAGGTTGAAACGAGTTGATTGGTATGTGGATTGAATGATATAATCAAGTATTCAGTGAGATTGGATAGAAAATGCAAATCTAGCCAAACCCAGAACACGCGCGTGTTCTTGGTGTGTTCTTGTCGCCATTTCTTTCAAATTCAAATATTTGAATTTTGTGATTTTATTTAATTGATTCAAAAATTAATTTCTCTCTGAGTTTTAATGATTTTGAGTTGATTCTTTTTTTAATAATTCACAAAAATGTTAAAATATTTTATTTTCCCAAAAAAATGCCAAAAATATTATTTATTTTATATAATTGATATTTTTGCAAAGAATTAATGTTTTAATTGTTTTTAACATTTAAAATATTTTTTCCACCTTGATTTTACAACTTTTAATGCTTTCTAATTATTTTGTAGGTCAATACTTAATTTTTGAAGCATTAATCCAAGATCACAATTTGTTTTTCCTATGTTAAAAAATTTTGATCATTTTAATTGAATTTTTATTCAATTAAATACATTTTTGAAAACAAATTAGGGTTTTTGGATTAATTCAACCCTCATAAATCATTTTCAAAACACTTTTGGGCCTCTAATAGAGTGTAAGACCCAATCCTTTTTTGACCAAATCATTTTTGGGCCTCGGTGTATTGTATAAGTCCCGATACCGTCAAAAACAAACGGCGCGATCGTCGCCTTTTGAAAAATAACCTCATGGGCCTCTCCTCGAGCTATAAGACCCATTCAAAACTTTGGGCCTCTAATAGAGTGTAAGACCCAATCCTTTTTTGACCAAATCATTTTTGGGCCTCAGTGTATTGTATAAGTCCCGATACCGTAAAAAACAAACGGCGCGATCGTCGCCTTTTGAAAAATAACCTCATGGGCCTCTCCTCGAGCTATAAGACCCATTCAAAACTCTTGGGCCTCTATTAGAGTGTAAGACCCAATCCCCTTTTAACCAAAACATTTTGGGCCTCAGATATTGTATAAGTCCCCTCGCGTTAAAAGAAAATCTCGGCGCGATCGCCACTTTAAACGAAAAGTCAATTGGGCCTACCCTCGAGTAGTAAGACCCATTTCCTTTCTTAAAACCTTTTGGGCCTCTTGAGAGAGTGTAAGACTCATCCCTTTGTACAGAAAACATTTTGGGCCTCAGTCACTTGTATAAGTCCCTCTGTACAAATTAAAACAGTGCAATCACTGATAAAACCATGGGCCTCTCCTTGAGCTGTAAGCCCCAAATCTCTCCTTTTCAAAGCACTTTCTCCTTTGATTTTGAATATATTGTTGTTTTCAATCTTTCTTTGTTGAACAACTAACCAAACAGCATGGAAGCTCTACAACCGAGTAAGTGGTTATTGCTTTCATTTACCGCTTTCATATACATATAACTGTATTGTGGGGCTGTTTCACTGTAAGTCTTCTTTCATAAACTCATATCAACTGTGTAATAATAGTATAGATATTTAGAGTTTCCCCGACAACTACGTCTAGCATTAAGCCCGTTGATCACTCTTAGAAATAGTCTAAACTAGATCCCCATAGGATTACTAGACACAGTCTTCCCTCCTCTTGGGGTTAAACAATATGGAGATATGAAAGGCAGCATTCTCTGTGAACCCTTTCATAGACTGTCACTCATAGAAGTTGTCAAGAAACTTTATTCCCCAGAGATGATCTTTTCTCCGTGAATGGCATCTCTTGAGTTTCTTCCAAATTCTCGGACTTTCCTGGCTTGATCTATTCTCGGTGAATGGCATGTCTTGAACTTCTCGGGGTTTGGGGACCCACAGGCTTCTTAAAAGCACTTGTCAAAGAAACTCTACTCCCTAGAGATGATCTTTTCTCCATGAATGGCATCTCTTGAGTTTCTTCCAAATTCTCGAACTTTCCTGACTTAATCTATTTCTTGTGGATAGCTTTCCTTGAATTTCTCGGGGTTTGGGGACCCATCGGCTTCTTAAAAGCATCGACCTCCTCTTGGGCATTATACAAGGACCCACGGGCTTCCTAAAAGCAACCCCGCCTCCTCTTGGGATATGTACAAGGACCCCTACGGCTTCTTAGAAGTATTTACAGCCTCCTCTTAGGCTTCGTATAATGATTTCTTCCTTTGGGAATGATAGCCTCCTCTTGGGCTTCGTACAAGGACCCGTCGGCTTCTTAAAAGTTTCCAGCCTCCTCTTGGGCTTCGTACAAATTGTCCCGACGACCTCCTAGAGGTATAGGAACAGAACTTAGTCATCTGCATAGAACAGTCCTTTCAAAGAGTCTACTACTGTTTCTCAAAGCATGGTCCAAAAAATGAAACTCTAGACTTGGACAGTCTAATTTCCTTGAGTCTCAAAGACATTCTCAAGTGACCCCCCTCGTTAAATAGGAAGTAAACCCGTAGACTCAGACAGTCTCAATACCCTTCGGATTTCCCGCTTCCTTAAAGAACAGGAATAAACCGGATCCTTGAATCAAATCCATGAGTGCAGTGTTGCTCATATAAGAACTGATTTTCTCTTTTAAATCAGTATATTGGACCTGTCACTCAACTGAAACAGTAACCATAGCCTCTCTCTTGGGCTTTGTACAATGATTCTCCCAGCGAAGTCAAACAACGTTTAGCCTCTCTCTCGGGCTTTGTACGAGACACATAAGAGACTCCCTCGTTGAGTCAATCACCCCTTTCGCTTCCACCTCAGGCTTCATACGAGATACAAAAAAACTCTCTTGTTGAGTCAATTAGCCTTCATCTCGGGCTTTATACGAGATACCAAAAGACTCCCTCGTTGAGTCAAAAACCTTTTAGCCTCTCTCTCGGGCTTTGTACGAGACACATATTAGCCTCCTCTTAGGCTTTATATAAGAAAACCACTGGTTGATCCGATCAACCTTTTAGCATCAAAAACTGTGCCTCGTTCACAGTACACAAACATCAACAACTCCTTCCCCTCCATCTAATTGCTGTAAGCGGCAAGCTTCTGGATCATCTACATCCATGTCAATGTCCCTCTTTTAGTATGAGAAATTCCTAAGGAAAGATGGCATTGCTCTACACTGAGTTAAAGTCTTCTCCTTCAGGTTAAAACCCCCTATAAAGGAAATTATGGCATTGCCAGATTCACACATCCCTGTTAAAGTAATCCTCCTTTATAATCAGTCACCCAACAGTTGTGACGGACAAACCTCTTTAGAGATGACAAATTCTCTCTAAAGACAACACTTTTAGCTTCATATCTTGGGCTTTGAACAAGATACAAATAGACCCTTCAGCTTCACATCTTGGGCTTTGAACAAGATATAAATCACCTTTCGCTTCACATCTTGGGCTTTGAACAAGACACCAAAAACAACCATTTCCTCCCATAGAATAGGAGGAACTACGAACGCTCTAATTTCCCTGTTTCGGTAAACGGGAATACATAGGCATAAGATTGAAAGAGAAATCTTAGCGAGCACACTAAACAAAAACCCAAAATCCCATACTCTCATGTATCTATCAAAAGCATCAGTCCTAACATCCTAAATCCTTGTTCCCCGCCAGAAAATCCAAGAAAGAGAGAAAACCGTATTGGCAAAAATACAAATAACCAGTACAAAGGCCCCCCACATTGATAGCATTCGTAACCTAACAGACCTCTGTTTAAACTCAGTATGCAAAGTAGGGTTAATTAGAGACATCTATTTCCCTTCCTTCATCAGCTTTAATAGGATAAAAAATGAATCGACCTGTAGTAAACTCAACCGCAGAGAGCGACCAGTGCTTAAGAACCGCGTCCAAAATTGCTCGCTACACTGTGTCCTGGTCTGATACTGAAAGTGAGGAAGATGAAGAGACTGCCAAGCATGTTAGGGTATTGACTGGAAGGTATATATCTGATGATGATTCTAGGGATGAAGAGAGCATATTTGATGAGCTTACCGATTCTTATAGAGAGCTATGCATTCAAAGTGAAGAAGCATGTCAAGAAGGGGAGAGGCAGAAGAAGATGATTGCTCAACTCAAGGTTGAAAAGACAGCGCATTTGGAAACCATTGCCAAACTGGAAGATGATGTATTTGTGCTGAAATCTAAACTTGAATCTATGTCCAAGTCTATCAGAATGCTGAATAGTGGAACTGATGTTCTAGACAAGATTCTTAATATTGGAAGAACTGCCGGAGACAAAAGTGGGTTGGGGTTCAACCTTGGATCTGCTTCAAATGATGTTATTCCTAGTTCCAAGCCAGTGATGTTGAAACAGATGTTGAAACATCCTGACAGGACTCCCTCTAGGAAGAAATTCAGGCGCTGGAGATGCCATCATTGTGGGAGCTTTGGACACATAAAGGCTTTCTGTTATAAGTTGCATGGGTATCCTAAGAGTACTCCTAATTGTGCACCCAGACAGGTCATTCATAAAGGTAATAAAGTCATCAAGCAAAAGAAGCAATGGGTCTCCAAAACTGATGTTGTCAGCTTGATAGCTCATACTTCTCTTAGAGTCTCTGGCAAAGATAACTGGTACTTTGATAGTGGCTATTCAAGACACATGACAGGAGTGAAGAATTTGCTGGTGGATGTTAAACTTCATTCTTCTGGCCATGTGACCTTTGGTGATGGTGTCAAAGGAGAAATCAAGGATGTGGGAAAGCTGAATTGTGAAGGTACACCTAGACTTGATGATGTACTGCTAGTCAAGGGGTTGACAGCAAATTTGATCAGTATTAGTCAACTATGTGATCAAGGACTCATTGTTAATTTTACGAAAATTGAGTGCATTGTCACAAATGAAAAAGGTGAAGTTATCATGAAGGGTGCTAGGTCTAAGGACAACTGTTACCTATGGGTGTCACAAGACTCAAGTTCCTCCACATGTTTTCTTGCAAAAGAAGATGAAGTCAAAGTATGGCATCAAAAGTTAGGACATCTACATCTGAAGGGAATGAAGAGAGTCATATCTACAGAAGCAGTAAGAGGAATCCCAGAGCTTAAAATTGAAGAAGGAAGAGTGTGTGGAGACTGTCAGATAGGGAAGCAGACCAAGATGTCACATCAAAAGCTTCAACATCCCACTAGTTCTAAAGTGTTGGAACTTCTTCATATGGACTTAATGGGGCATATGCAGGTGGAAAGTCTAGGTGGGAAGAAATATGCTTATGTAGTTGTGGATGATTATTCCAAGTACACTTGGGTGAATTTTATCAAAGACAAAACAGAAGTGTTTGATGTTTTTAAAGATCTCTGTCAAAGACTCCAAAGAGAAAAGGAGAGCAATGTCATCAGAATAAGAAGTGATCATGGGAGAGAGTTTGAAAATAACAAGTTTGCTGAATATTGTTCTACTGAAGGCATCAGTCATGAGTTTTCTTCACCTATTACTCCTCAGCAAAATGGGGTTATTGAAAGGAAGAACAGAACCATTCAAGAATCTGCTAGAGCAATGATTCATGCCAAAAAGCTTTCTTACCATTTCTGGGCTGAAGCTATGAATACTGCCTGCTACATTCACAATAGAGTTACTTTGAGAAGAGGTACTTCAACTACCTTGTATGAGCTGTGGAAGGGAAGAAAACCAAGTGTGAAGTACTTTCATGTCTTTGGAAGTAAATGTTATATTCTATAAGATCGTGAACAGAGGAGGAAAATGGATCCTAAAAGTGATGAGGGAATATTTTTGGGATACTCTTCAAACAGCAGAGCTTATAGGGTATTCAACTCCAGAACCAGAGTCTTGATGGAATCTATAAATGTGGTTGTTGATGACTATGGAATGAAGGAAGTTGCTGATGTCCTGGATGATGTTGGAACATTTGTTGATGATGTATCAACAGAAGCTGAAGACAGAAGTGGAATTTCCAGTCCTACTGCTGCTGAGCCTGAACTAGAGCAGCTTAACAAGGAACCATCCATCAGAGTGCAAAAGGACCACCCAAAAGAGCTTATTATAGGTGATCCAAACTCAGGAGTTACCACTAGGTCAAGAGAAGTTGTGTCAAATTCTTGCTTTGTATCCAAAATTGAGCCCAAAAATGTTAAAGAAGCCTTGAAAGATGAATTTTGGATTAATGCCATGCAAGAAGAGCTGGGACAATTCAAGAGGAATGAAGTGTGGGATCTTGTACCAAGGCCTGATGGAATAAATGTGATCGGCACCAAGTGGGTTTACAAGAATAAATCTGATGAACAAGGAGTGGTCACCAGAAATAAGGCTAGACTGGTTGCCCAAGGTTACACTCAGGTAGAAGGAATTGATTTTGATGAGACTTTTGCTCCTGTGGCCAGACTGGAATCTATCAGGTTACTCTTAGGTGTGGCTTGTAATCTCAAATTCAAGTTATTCCAGATGGATGTAAAGAGTGCTTTCTTGAATGGGTACTTAAATGAAGAAGTTTATGTAGATCAACCCAAGGGGTTTATTGATCCAACATTTCCTAACCATGTCTACAAACTAAGGAAAGCTCTTTATGGATTAAAGCAAGCACCTAGAGCTTGGTATGACAGGCTTACTGAATTCTTGTCTCTGAATGGCTACAGAAAAAGAGGAATTGACAAGACATTGTTTGTCAAAGAGGAAGGAGGAAAACTGCTGATAGCTCAAATATATGTTGATGACATAGTGTTTGGTGGGAACTCAGAAGCAATGGTTCAACATTTTGTGAAACAGATGCAGTATGAGTTTGAGATGAGTCTTGTTGGTGAGCTCGGCTATTTTTTGGGTCTGCAAGTTAGACAAATGGAAGACTCCATATTTATCTCTCAGAGCAAGTATGCAAAGAACATAGTCAAGAAGTTTGGTCTGGAGAATTCTAATCACAAGAGGACACCTGTTCCTACTCACCTGAAGTTGTCCAAGGATGAACATGGAGTGAGTGTGGATCAAAGCCTATACAGAAGCATGATTGGAAGCCTACTATATCTCACAGCTAGCAGACCTGATGTCTCCTTTGCTGTAGGAGTTTGTGCCAGATATCAATCTGAACCTAAGGTTAGCCACATGAATCAAGTGAAGAGAATTCTGAAATATGTGAATGGTACTAGTGATTATGGCATACTTTACAGTCATGGATCAGGCACTGAACTGAGTGGATATTGTGATGCTGATTGGGCAGGGAGTGCTGATGATAGAAAAAGTACTTTTGGAGGATGCTTTTTCTTAGGGAACAATCTTATCTCGTAGTTTAGCAAAAAGCAGAACTGTGTGTCTCTCTCTACTGCTGAGGCTGAGTACATAGCAGCAGGAAGTAGTTGTTCACAACTGGTTTGGATGAAGCAAATGTTAACAGAATACAATGTCAAGCAAGATGTCATGACATTGTACTGTGATAATCTGATTGCAATCAATATCTCCAAGAACCCAATTCAACATAGCAGGACTAAGCATATTGACATACGTCATCATTTTATAAGAGATCTGGTTGAAGATAAAGTGGTTGCTTTGAAACATGTTGCTACTAAAATGCAATTAGCTGATATTTTTACTAAGGCCTTAGATGCAAATCAATTTGAAAATTTAAGAAGAAAATTAGGGGTTTGCATATATGAGGATTAGTCGATTTTGTTTGTGCAGGAAGGTGGTTTTTGGTGCAGGTGTCTTATGTGGTGAAATTGATAAAATAAGAATGTTTGGAAATATACAAGAACATTTTTATTGCTGGAAGTACTCAATATTACAACATTTGTGAAACTACAAGCAATGAGTTTTCATGTTTGGATTCAGCTATTCATTCCAACCACCTGAGTTAATGAAATTAACCTAATCTTCATCTGCTTCATCCTCAGAATCATGTAGTTGCACATGAGCCTTCTTGTTGGTCTTCATCCTTGTTTCTGTTTTTCTTCCTGTCCTTGTTGCCCCTATAGAGGATCCACCTGTTGTCTTTTCTTTGGACTTCATCTCCTTTGGTTTTGTGATCTTGTTCTTCTGGTCTTGCTTCAACTGACCCTTGTGTGGTTTAACTGTCTTGGAGGACTGACTCATGTTTCTTTCTCAGTATTGGCTGTAGTAAGAAGTAGTTTGGTGTAGTTTTTATATTTCAAATGGCAGCCCTTGTTTGGATCGCCTGGTCAGTCAAAGTTGTTTGGTGTCAGTGCACCTCTCTCTATTGAGTTTAACAGTTTTTCTTGGTACTTGAGCATGTTTGACTAAGTGTCAGAACATTGATAGTGGTCTTTTGGCCAATTATGGCTAAAAAGGGGGAGAGTGGTGTCTTTTTGGCATTGCTGTTGCTATAGTGGATGTTCTGTGATGTTCTGATGTTGGTTTTTGGTTGTAATTGTTGAGAGTTGTGTTGCAGGTTTCTTGGCTTGAGGAGGAGTTTGAGTTTTGATTGTTGTGTGCTGCTAAGTGTGCAGCTGGTTTCCTTGGTTGTTTGTTTTTTCAGAATGTTAGATTTGTTTGAGTAGTGTGTTTCTGCTGCTGGTATCTCTGATGTATGCTGATATTGTTTTAGCCAAAATTAGCCAAAGGGGGAGATTGTTAGTTCTGTTATTGGCAGCAATTTTGGTAAAACAATGTGTTTGATCAAAATGTCATGTCTGATGTCTTAACACGTGCTTCTAACATTCTGCTTATGGTGTGTTGCTGGGTTTTGCAGTTTTTGTGCATGATGTCTTAACATCTGTTGACAGAACATCATGCTCAGTCTGTTATTTGTTTTAGGGCTGCGTGTTAATTGTTATGTTTTGAGAGATTGCAGGCGAAATTCTTGGAGAAGATTTATTCAGATGCAATCGTTTGTTTCTATATTTAGGGCAAAAAGATTTGAAGATAAAATCTGGTTTTATTGTGCATCAAATCTGAGTTTTTCACAGAGCCCAAGCCCAAGAATATGTTTCTATTTAAAGACGTGTCAACCCTACTTGGAAGTGACGAAGACTAGAGAAAAAAAGGCTGAGTGTAAATTGTTAGGGTTTGTGTTTTCGTCTGTTATTTGTGAGCCATTCATTCATCTATTTTGATGTTCGAATTGGACTAATTTAGTTGAGTTGTAATTTGTCCACTCAAAGCTTTTAAGCACGAGTGTATTGTTCTTGGTTGAAGCTTTTAAGCAAGATCAAGTTATTGTCGTTGAAGTGTGTCTTCTACTTTCTTTATTGTATGTTGTTATCACTGCTGTAATTGAGGGGGAGTGATAGGTGTCTCATATCTGAGAGTGTCTTAGATAAAAGTGTCATTGGGTAGTGATTAAGTGAGCAGATTGTCAAATGGTGTGTTGGTTGTAGAGTCTATGAATTGATACTACTAATAGTGGACTTCCTTCCTGGCTTGGTAGCCCCCAGACGTAGGTTGTTAGACCGAACTGGGTGAACAATTCTCTGTGTTTATTTATTGCTTTTTAGTGCTGTTCTTTTACTGTCTTGTTCATACAACAGATATTGATGTTGTGACATCTCACTTAACATCACATATCTGATACCAGAATTTCACTATAGACGTTTTGGGTGCTAACACCTTCCCATTGCGTAACCAACCCCCCTTATCCAGTCTCTCTTCACTTGTTCTTGTTTTGAGCTTGTGTAGGTTTTGTTCGCTCTTTTTCCTTTCCTTTTTAGATAAAATAAAAGTGCGGTGGCGACTCTTGCTTTTCGAGTTAAGTTAATCAATAGCTTACACTCACGATTTTGCCGCTACACAAGCCTTGGGACATGATTCCATATGTTAATAAACATCCTTAGAGGCCATCCATTAGCATTTGAAGAGATTGAGGAGGCAAGATCATCAGAGATCATCCAGTGGAATTCCTGAAGAAATTAGGGTTTTGACTGAAAAGTCAAACCTTTGACTTTTGACATTTTTTATCCAAGACGAAGCATTCAAGCCATATTCCATCAAGACATGCTTAATTTTTTAGTTAGAGCATGAGAAGTTAACATTTGAGAGGTTACTTGCAAAAAGGGCAAGGTTTGATCCTTAAAATTCTCTAAGTATGGAAAAGTTCACTCCTTGTGCAAACTTGGGAAGGTCATAACTTTCAAACCACACATCCAAATTTTGTGACTCAAAGGTCAAATGGAAGCTCTCACCATGAACTTCAAAGTGTATTAGAGGACCCTTCTTCAAAAAAAGGCTTGATTTTTAAGTTATCAGACTTGGAAGATAAGATACATTTATGACTTAGTGAAAATTTGATCATTTTGCCCTAGTTTTTACACAAACTTTATGGCCATTTTTCACATTGTTCCAAGCTTCAAATCCAAAAATTTTGGACATGAAAGTTGTTCCTTGTTCTTCAAGCTTTCCAAGAATGTGTAGAACTTCCCATTTGGATCATTCTATCTCAAGTTTTGTTGTCCTAAAGTTGGTGTTTCAAATTGGAAAAGACTCATAACTTAGAAATTTCTCTAAGTTCTTTTGGACAGCATGTTTCACACGATTTCATGACACTTTTTCTCCAAATTCCAAACCTTATCTCAAGTTACTTTCCACATGAGACTTGTTCTATGATATCCCTACTTTCCATTGAGCCAAGAACCACAAGATTTAGTGAAGTATCCATCAAGATATATTGCACTAAGGTGGGCATGTTGTAATATTGTGTTAACTTAGAAAATTCGGGTTTTTGGCCTCCTTGCTACACCAATCTTTGTCACAATTTTTAGATGTTTCTAGGATTCTTCTCAACCTGTCAACAACATTAAAGTTACTCTACTCCATGACATGTTTCAAAATGGCCAAAAACCAATTCATTTGGTTCATTAGACTTGATGTTATCGTGTGACAAAGTAGAGTCTTTGATTTAGTTTCATTACACAAACCTTGCTTCCATTTTGAACCACATTCTGAACACTACCTATCAAGTACACTTTGTTATCTTTCATCATCAGTTTCCAACATACACTCTACCCCAAAACCCGTGCAAGAAAAGCCACCAAAGTACAACTACTTTGTACTTAACAAGTTGACATACAAAAGCTAAAAACATGGACCATTATGTAATCCTTCTTGCACCATAGCCTTTTGGTTCTTATTCTCTTTTGCTTCTGACTTAAACCCTAATATAAGCAACAACTGATCCTCTCACTTGGCTCAAGAGTGATAAAAGAGGGGTCCATGTGTATATGATCCTACTTGTCCTCATTTCACTCTTAGATAAAGCAAATATCCACTGTGTTTCAAAGCCGATAACCAGCCTATTCTGGATATATAAGGAGTCCACTCTCCTTTGTTCAAGACACAACAAAACATATACCATTCACTACAAAAATACCACATAATAGAGAGCTCGTGAGAAAAAAAATGTAACCAGGAGCAAGCAAGAGTGGAACATTTCATCAGCAACTTGTATACCACCATCTTTGAAAGGAAGAGACTGAGCTGGTTGGATTCTGAAGCTTCCAAGCTGAAGAAGCAGTGGACTGACTCCACTTGGTAAGCTTCTGCCATCTCCTTGCTCTCATGCTTGAGTTTAGATAGTTCTTGAATGATATCATGTTTGCCTACACATTGCATTTATGTTGATCTGAATGGTATCATGATTGTCTACTTAAAGCTTTGAGCATGCATCATCATGTAGTATGTTAAATACAGTTTGAATACCTGACTTTCGTGACCATTTGTTGTGTGTTTAAGCCCTTATTTTGAGTCATTTAAAGCATGATGTTGTTCTACCATTTGAGTACTACACAATGGTGCTTTGTTTCATTAAATTTTGTTGAGAGTTGAGGATGGAAATGATTGAGCAAGATAAGGAGTTTGCCCTATTTGTCATCTGGTTTTCACGAGCTAGGGCTGGTGTTCATGAAATACTGCGTGGAGAAGACAATGTGTGGCAATATAGGATAGGCTGGTGAGTGTTTTTGTCGTTTAGTCACTTATGGACTAAGTGACCGGTTGATTAAAGGTTCCACATGTTTTTTGTACCACAACCGTATATTATTTCATTTGGCTGAAAATAATCTTTACTTGGACGTGGGCCTTGGTAATTTGTCTATTCACACCCCCTTGATTATAAGCCCAAGCGCGCAGAAGGCTTATCTCTTGTTCATGTAGTTTTACTAGTACAACCCCTGTCTTGGTGCATTTCAAACGTTTTCACTTTTTATTTTCATTACAATATTGCTTTAATAAAAATAGTTTTTATTAATATAAAATTCCAAAAAAATTCACACTAACCTTTTGAGGTTTAATTTAATTTTCTAAATTTTTTATTTTCATTTTTATTTTATTTTAGTAGTTATTTCTAATTTTATAAAATTAGAAGCAACTTTTAACCTAGTTCTTGAACTTCTTTTGAAAAAGACCTCTTCCCTTTAGTGGTTTGAGTTGATTTTTCTAGAGTGTCTTAGGACACATTAGGAGGTTGTTTTATGATCAATTGTTGACCTCGATGAGGTCTTTTGATTTGGTTTTAATAGCTTTTGTTTGACCCTCGACTTAGGCTCGATATCCTTGATACTTCACCTTGAAGTTTAATTTTGAAAAGGCTATTTTGCCAGTCTCTACATGACACTTCACACACACATTCTTAAATGTTTTAACTTGAGTTTATGCCTTGGTTTTGGATTTGTCTATCCATTTTCCTAAGTTTGAACACCTCACCAATGGAAGCCTCCTTTCACCTAGTTTCTAACCTAGTTTGACCTAGTTCTTTTGTGACACTCCTTGAAATGTCTTGTATTTTGAACTTGTGTTTATACATGGTTAAATAAAGCTTGTTTAACTTCTAACTTCATGGTTCAAGAGTGCTTTGTCTTGCCTATTGGATCATTTGTTCATGTTTGAGTTGTTGTGCATCATTTCATTATGATTTATCATACTTAATCTTGCTCATATCTAAAGATGATTCACATGGATGTTTTACCTTGACATTTTGATGTTGTATATGTGATTCATAATTGTTTGATGCTATTGACCCTTTTGGATGTTTATCCCTTGGAGTTCTTGAACTCTTATCTCGTGTCACTCATACTTTGATTTATTTGATTTATTTAAATTATTTGAATTAAATGAATTATTTGATTTATTGAATTTATATGCATTATTTTATTTATATAAATTAATTGATTTATTTGAGTTATTTGGATTAATTAATTTATTGGACTTATTTGCAAATAATTGATTTATTTAATTTATATGATTTAATTGATTTAATTAAAATATGTTATTTATTGAATTATTTGAAATAGTGAATTTGTTTGGATTTATTTGAAATAATTGATTTATTTAATTACTTAATTTAGATTATTTAAATTAAGTAATTTATCTAATTGATTCTATTTGGTAGAATTATATAGAATTTCTAAATATTAGTTGGGTTTATGTGGTGTGTGAATAGTAAGTGAGATGAGTTGGGTTAAGCCTAATAGCTTAAAGACAATTTTTAGGGTTTAAGAGAACTAGTAGGAAACCCGTGCGTCCGCACGGGTTCTGGTGTGGATCGCGGATATGTCACCACTTTATAGTGAGAATTCAAACAAATTTGAACATATCAAAATATTATTGGAAAAAAGAAAAAAAAAATAGACCGCGAGATAATTATATAAGTTGTTCCTGTATATAAAAATATATGAATCAACAATGTATTTTTTCCCGTATATGAATTTTTTTTTGTTTTGATATTTATTTATAAAATTATTTGAATCAATAGTGAAGTTGTTCCTGTACATAAAAATATATGAATGAACAATGTATTTTATCTCGTATATAAATAATATTTTTGTTTTGATATTATTTATAAAAATATTTGAATCAATAGTAAAGTTGTTCCCGTATATAAAAATATATGAATCAGCAATGTATTTTTTCCCGTATATGAATATTTTTTTTGTTTTGATATTTATTTATAAAATTATTTGAATCAATAGTGAAGTTGTTCCCGTACAAAAAAAATATATGAATGAACAATGTATTTTATCTCGTATATAAATTATACTTTTGTTTTGATATTATTTATAAAAATATTTGAATCAATAGTAAAGTTGTTCCCGTATATAAAAATATATGAATCAACAATATATTTTTTCCCGTATATAAATATTATTTTTGTTTTGATATTATTTATAAAAATATTTGAATCAATAGTAAAGTTGTTCCCGTATATAAAATTATATGAATCAACAATGTATTTTTTCTGTATATAAATATTAATTTTGTTATGATATTATGTATAAAAATATTTGAATCAATAGTAAAGTTATTCCCGTTTATAAAAATATATAAATCAAAATATTATTTATTTTTATAATATTTATAAAAATATTTGAATCAACAATGTATTTATTCCAGTTAAAAAACTCAACAATTTCGCTATAAAAACCCTAACAAAATTTACAAGTTAAAAAACTCAAAAATTTCAGTGTAAATATCAACAATTTCATAATAAAAAACCATAGAAAAGTTTTCAAGTTAAAAAACTCAACAATTTCACAATAAAGACCATTAAAAAGTTTCAAGTTAAAAAACACAACAATTCCACTATAAAAAACATAATAGAAGCTCCAAGTCAAAAAATTCAACAATTTCACTATAAAAACCATAAAAAAATGTTTCATGTTGTAAAACTCAAAAATTTCACTACAAAAAGCATAAAAAAGTTCCATGTTATAATATTTAACAATTTCACAATAAATACCGTAACTAAAGTATCAAGTTAAAAAACTCAACAAATTCACTATAAACACCATAACAAAATTTACAAGTTAAAAAATTAAAAAATTTAACTATAAAAACTATAACAAAACTTGCAAGTTAAAAAACTCAACAATTTCGCTATAAAAACCATAAAAAAAATTTACAAGTTAAAAAACTCAACAATTTCAGTGTAAAAACAATAACAAAAGTTCCAATTAAAAATCTCAACAATTTCATAATAAAAAACCAAAGAAAAATTTCCAAGTTAAAAAACTCAACAATTTCACAATAAAGACCATTAAAAAGTTTCAAATTAAAAAACACAACAATTCCACTATAAAACCCATAATAGAAGTTCCAAGTCAAAATAATTCAACAATTTCACTGTAAAAATCATAAAAAAAAAAAAGTTCCATGTTGTAAAACTAAACAATTTCACTGCAAAAACCATAAAAAAATTTCCATGTTATAAAATTTAACAATTTCACAATAAAGACTATAACTAAAGTATCAAGTTAAAAAACTCAACAAATTCACTACAAACACGATAACAAAATTTCCAAGTTTAAAAAATAAAAAATTTCACGATAAAAACTATAACAAAACTTGCAAGTTTAAAAACTCAACAATTTCGCTATAAAAACCATAACAAAATTTACAAGTTAAAAAATTCAACTGTAGCGTATTAATTGCAATAGGCAATAAACTTGAACATTTTTCTTCTACTTCCAATACGTACTGTTGCGCCATGTTCCTTGTCCTGTATACTAAATAAAATTGTGACTCCTTAATTCATAAAATTGTGATGATGTAGGTGAGTTGGTAACATTGTATGCCCATTAATTACTCCCTCCGTCTCACAATAGGTGTCCTCTTTTCTATTTTTATTTGTCTCAAATTATTTGTCCCTTTAGAATACCAATGTAATATTTATTATTTCTTTCCACTAACTTACCCTTATTTATTGTATTTTAATTCATTTAACTACCTCACTATCTATTAATAATAAGGTTATTTTAGTAAATTAAACAAATTTTATCATTGAAATCAACACAATTAATCATTATCTTAAAAAGTGTGAAAATCTCAAAGAAGACACCTATTGTGAGACGGAGGGAGTATTTCATAGTGAGTAAATACATAATAGCATATGTTCTTGTAGCAGTTTAATATAATATTGTGAGAATCATATATACTACTACTAATGGCTTAAGTTAAGTGATGAAGTTACAATGTTTAACTATGATATGTTAAACTCTTGAATTCATTTATTTAAAATTTACCAACTAAAAGTTAGTTGGTGTTAATTGTTAATTTGAAATAAAATTGTCCTATTGTAACACTATAATAGCAGGCCCATTAGGACCAAAAGTCAGCCCAAGTGGATGGGTGACTATAAATTAAATTAATTAGTTTTTTTGAAGTTTTTTTTATGTTATTGGGTCGAGCCCATTAGTAACCCTAGTGGTTTATCATGTATTTAAAGACCTTCTATTGTTCATGAAGGGGCAGAAAAATTAATTGAAGTCTTTTCTTTCACTTTTGCATTTTGTGTAGTTATTTGTTGAAACCCTAATAAATCTAAGTTAATAGTTGTGGATTTCTTCTTATCAATTTGGTGCTTTCATCCCTTGTATTCATGGCTCCTCCTCCAAAACCACCTAACCCTAGAGATATCATTGAAGAAGCTGTGCAAACAGCTCATGTGCATCTTGATAATGCAATGACTCAAGCTCAACAACAAATGGATGAGAGATTTGATAAAGCTACTGCAGATCTAGAACTCATTCAAAACCGTATGGATAATGAGAAGCTAATTTCAGATTCTAGGTATGAAAACATCATGGGTATGTTGACAAAACTCACTCTTCAAAACCAACAACCACCCGCTAGTTCGACGGCAGCAGCAGCAGCCGCCACTGTTCCACCTTCAACCCCGGCTGCAACAGCAGCAGCATCTCCCTCAGGTACCACTGATCTTTCCCATTTTATTCCCATACCTACACCCCATTCCAGCCCCAATTTTACTACCATTACCACACCATTACGTTCCCAAAATTTCCAACCATCTTCTACCCCTTTACATTCCACTTCTCTCTCTAGCACCATGTTCCAACAACCTTTAACAACTGGCCCATACCGTCCCACTCCTACCCATATACCCAGATTTTTTGCTTCCCCATACCTAAATCAAACTACCAGCTTGCCATTTACACAAAATTATAATATCCCAATGTTCCAAAGTGTTCCTTATTCACAAGTTCAACCACACACACACCTACCTCCATTCCGCACCCCCAAACTTGAACTACTCATGTTTGATGGCTCAAATCCATTGGAGTGGTTATTCCAAGCGGATCAATTTTTCGATTTTTATCAATTACCACCTGAAAACAGACTTTCGATGATGTCATTTTATATGAAAGGTGAAGCTTTATGTTGGTACAAATGGATGTATCAAAGTCAATTGTTATTTGATTGGCCCTCTTTTACCAAGGCTCTAGAATTGCGTTTTGGGCCTTCTACATATGCTAATCATCAAGCGGAATTGTTTAAATTGAAACAAACTGGTTCTGTGATGGAATATCAAGCTGCTTTTGAAAAGTTAGGTACTCAAGTGGTGGGTCTGTCCCAAGAAGCGATCCTAAATTGTTTCATTTTAGGGTTAGCTCCTGAAATTCAGAATGAGATTGCTATTCACAAACCAACTTCCATTTCCCAAGCTATCGGATTAGCAAAACTGATCGAATCTAAGATTAAAGATGCTAAACCCAAATTCCAAAAACCATTTTCCAACATAACTCAAAAGCCTATTATTCCCACACCATCAGCAGCCCAAACCAACCAAACCCAAAAAAATCCACTCCCCCCCCCCAAAGTCCAAAACTCCCAATTCGCAAACTTTCTAACGCTCAACTTCAAGAGCGTCGCGCCCAAGGTTTGTGTTTCAATTGTGATGAGAAGTTTACTCCGGGTCACCGATGCACATCCGGAAAATTCCTCTTGCTGATCGAGGACGAGGAGTCTGTCTTAGAGACCGAAACACTCGATTGTGTGGAAATCAATTCCCCATCACAACAAGTTGATGACACATATTTCCAGCTATACCCCCAAGCTGCTATTGGCCATTTCTTATCCAAGACACTCAAATTCACTGGTTTATTGCATGGTCTTAATGTTTCAGTTCTAATTGACACCGGCAGCACACATAATATTTTGCAGCCCCGCATTGCCCAGCATCTCAAAATTCCAACCAATCCAATTCCAAATTTTTCCGTCATGGTGGGTAACGGCTCCAAAATTTCTTGTTCCGGTCTTTGTCCTCAAGTCCCTATAACTTTACAAAATACCCTTTTTCACATACCCTTCCATTTGTTACCCATTGAAGGAGTCGATGTCGTGCTAGGTATGGAATGGTTGAGAACCCTTGGTCCCATTGTTACTGATTTTTCAATCCCAAAAATATCTTTCACCTACAAAGATAACTCCATTACCATTACCGGCGATACCAAAGCCATCCCTACACACTCCTCTTACAACCAAATCTGCCATCTTTTACACACGGACTCCATAGTTTCCATTCACCTTTTACTTTACCAACCCTCACATGACTTCTCTCCAACCTTACCGCATCCAAAACAAAATCCCCTTGAATCCTTACCCAATTCACTACCTTCCCAAATCAAATCCATCTTACACACCCATTCTGCTGTCTTTCAACTTCCCCATGGGTTACCACCTCCCCGTTTTCATGACCATCATATCCCAATTATCCCCAACACCGCACCCGTAAAAGTCAAACCTTACCGCTACCCTCACTCCCAAAAAGAGGCCATGACAGCACTAATCAAGGATATGCTTCATGAAGGAATTATTAAACCCAACAATAGCCCGTATTCCTCACCAGTGCTGTTAGTGAGAAAAAAATATGGCTCATGGAGATTTTGCGTGGACTACAGAGCCTTAAATGTTGTCACTGTTCGCGACCGTTTTCCTATACCAATAATTGATGAACTCTTTGATGAGTTTGGATCCGCAACTATTGTCTCTAAGATTGACCTACGGTCTGGTTACCACCAAATCCGGGTTTCTGCTAATGACACACACAAAACTGCTTTCCGCACATTTGATGGACACTATGAGTTTTTAGTAATGCCTTTTGGTCTTACTAACGCTCCTAGTTCTTTTCAAGCTGCTATGAATGATTTGTTACGACCATACCTACGTCGGTTTGTGCTTGTTTTCTTTGATGATATTCTCATTTACAGTTCTTGCTTATCTGATCATATAAGTCATCTAAAATTAATTTTAGAATTACTTGTCTCTAACCAGTTTTATGCCAAATTATCCAAGTGTGTTTTTGCTGTTCCCTCTATTGATTACTTAGGTCACATTATTTCAAGTGATGGTGTAACCCCAGATCCGACAAAAATTCAGGCTATTGTGGAATGGCCGAGGCCACGTTCTCTCACGACACTCAGGGGTTTTTTAGGGCTCACCGGCTTTTATCGTCGATTTGTTCGACATTACGCCACACTCGCCGCTCCGCTCACCGATTTATTGGGTTCCACTAAATTACATTGGAGTACAGCAGCTGAAACAGCATTTACAATTTTAAAAGAAAAAATGACAGAAACTCCAGTGTTGCGTCTTCCAGATTTCTCCCAGGTTTTTGTGCTTGAGACCGATGCTTCCGCCGTGGCAATTGGTGCAGTTTTATCTCAGCAAGGTCATCCTTTGGCCTTTTTCAGCAAGAAACTGTGTAATAGGCTCCAAGCTTCTTCTGTTTACGTTAGAGAGATGTATGCATTCACCGAATATGTAAAAAAATGGCGTTAGTATTTGATAGGAAGGCATTTTCATATCTACACTGATCAGAAAAGTTTGAAAAACTTGTTGGTCCAAACAATCCAGACCCCAGAGCAACAGAAATGGGCAGCTAAACTACAAGGATTTCATTTTGATATATTTTACAAACCTGGAAAATCCAACCAAGTCGCTGATGCTTTGAGCCGTATACAGGATGAGGATGCAGTCGTTTTCTTCTCCCTCTCTTCGCCAGTCCCTCTTCTCATCTCCCAGCTCCAGAAATTCTACAAAATAGAGGAACAAGGACAGGCCCTCATGAACAAAATTATGTCAGATCTAGATTCTCAGCTGTGTTTTCAAATAAAAGATGACCTGCTATACTACAAAAACAAGTTATTGATAAGTGCAAATTGTAGCTATTTGTGTATATATGTTTTGTTGCACTTATCGTTGCTTTTTGTTAAATATCATACGACTAAACCCTGTTTTGTTTATAAATGTGTATAGTTACATTTTAGTGTATATATTGTGTTTCGTGTATATATCATTAAGTTTAATTGATTTTATCTCATTTTTTGTAGGTATTTAAGCAGTGGTATTTTGCCATTGTTGTATAGAGCATTGAATAAGCTTTCCAACGCTTCGAACTGAGCGAAAAACGGAATTACGGTTCAAAAGTTATGAAGAAAATAAGCTTTGGATTTTCGAGCATGCTTTGAGCGCGCTGAGGGCGCTCCAAGCCCCAGGAAGCATGCTTGGAGCGCGTTGAGCGCGCTCCAAGCCCCCAAAAAGAGATACTTACAGTAGGTTGCGCGCTGAGCGCGCTACAAGCCCGCTGAGCGCGCTTTTTAAGGCGGTTTAACTTCAAAAACGCGCGCTGAGTGCCCGTAGCGCGCTGAGCGCGGTCTGCGACTTTGACAGCAATAAATATAGTGAAAAAACACATTTTTTGGGATGGTTTTGGGTATTTTTTGCTCCCAACTCCATCAAACTTCATTTTTCTTGTAGATTAGCTTAGAAAACATCATGGAAGCTTGCATTTGGATGATCCGGGGTGGATTTCTCATCGATCGGCTCTGACAATCCGTGAAGTGTTTGGTTCATTTTCTGATTTTCTTCATGTTTTTCTTCTATGTTGGGTTTGTATATGTCTTACTTTGATCCTATGTATATTTGTCGCCCATGGCGTTATATTTAATTTTCTTTATGAATCTTTATCGATGATTGTCTTTGATTTTTGCTTTATGCGCGGGGTTTGGGTCGTGTTAGAGATAAACTTCACAAACTTCGATTAGGGGTGATTATCTGTTAGTTTCTGAATGCTAGAGATAGATTTAGGGCTAACAATCCGTAAGGGTTTCGAAACTTAATGACGTCCGTGTCTCGAGGCTTCGTGCGCGAGAGTGACGAAGAGAGTGATACGGGTGATTTCTCAGCTCGGTGTGCCAGAGATGGACACTGTTGTGAGCGATACCGGGTGATATTGAGGAGTATTGTAAGTTGAGTGTAATTGGTCGGTAAGTTTAAGTCTGTGATGAGTCGAATATATACACGCCTGATAAGTTTGTCTGTTTGAAGAATGAATTAGTTTTTATGTTTTTATTTACTTTTTTGTTATTCGCTTTAAACCATTTTAAACCCAAACTCATTAACAATTAAATTGTCGAACGGCAGTTCAGTAGCACCGATCTCTGTGGACATGATAATTCCCGGAAAAATACTTCCAAATCTTTTTGTTGCTTGCCGCTATTTCGCCACAACAGTTATACATACCTCCAGTTGACGACTTGTGTTCCCAAATACTCACAGAATTCCATTCTACCCTGGCCGCCGGTCATTCAGGTTTCCGACCCACCTTGGCTCGATTATCAGCCTCTTTTCTATGGCCAGGGATCTACACAAATACAAAGAAATTTGTTCATAACTGTTGCGTGTGTCAGGAAAACAAGTAGTTAACAAAAAAAAAACAAGGCCTCCTTCAACCCTTACCGATTCCTCTCCAAGTCTGGGAAGATTTAAACATGGACTTTATCACCCATTTGCCAGCCTCGTTCGAACACACTGTAATATGGGTGATTTGCGACCGATTATCCAAGTTCTGCCACTTCATTGCTCTCCCAACTCATTTTTTCGCCAAGGATCTTGCTTTGCGTTTTATGGTCGAGATTTTCCGCCTCTATGGGACACCAAAGTCCATTGTCTCAGACCGCGACCCCCTTTTCATCAGTACTTTTTGGAAGGAATTATTTCGAGCTCTTGGAACGACACTCAAGTATAGTATGGCTTACCACCCTGAAACAGATGGTCAGACTGAAGTTACCAATCGCTGTTTAGAAACTTATCTCAGATGCTTTACAAGTGAAAAACCTAAACAATGGTTCAAATACCTTCATTTAGCTGAGTTTTGGCACAACACCGCCCTTCACAGCTCGATCGGCATGACTCCTTTTGAAGCCCTCTACGATCGTCCTCCGCCAGTTTTTCCTCAGTACATCCATGGTTCTTCTTCTAGCGCCGACGTGGATCTTTCCCTACAAAACAGAAATCAAATCATGGAAACGTTAAAAAGGAACTTGGACCGTAGCAGAAAGCAAATGGTTCATCAAGCTAACAAAAAAAGAGAGGATTGCACCTTTGAAGTAGGTGACCTTATGTTACTCAAACTTCAGCCGTACCGACAAGTATCCATTCAACGTAGAACATCTCAGAAGCTGGCTAAACGTTTTTATGGACCTTTCAAAGTGTTGCAACGGATTGGAAAGGTCGCATACAAACTCGATTTACCACCATCTTCACGAATCCACCCTGTTTTTCACGTATCTCAACTTAGAGCCTTCAAATCAACTGAAACCATCCCACACCAACCGTTGATTCAAATGGATCTGGAGAATTTTGATGAGACACCTTTAACCCCAGGCCAAGACAAGCTTGATCCCTCACATGCAAGGACCTCCGTTCATCAAGCACAGAACTGGGAACAAACAAAGCAAGAGCCACCACAAATCAACACAGAGGAACGATTGAGATCACACAAAGAAAAAGCAGAGGAAACGAAAGAAGAAAATGAAGTTAAAGTGGAGAGAGTTGAAAGAGACGCAAAGAAATTGGAGGATAACAAAAGAAAGACGGAGAGAGAGGAAGAAGAAAAATTGCAAAGTGAATTGAATGTGAAGTCTACTGATAATGTCAAGTGTGATATGAAGGGAAATCTAAACGGATCTATCCAAATCCCTTCCACACCGTCTGATTCCATTGTGCCTCTCAAAGTTATATCACAGCCACTCGTTTCCTCACCCACTTTCCCAACTAGCCTGCCAAGTACACCTACCCCACGTGATACTGTTTCCCACACGCATCCCCTTACCACTTCCCAAGACAAGCGTGGCAAGTCTGTCCTTATCCCATCTCCCTCCCAATTTTTCAAACTGCCAACTGTTACAAACCCTAATCGTGCCACTAATGGGCCGAGCAAGTGGGCTTCCGTTTTTTCTTCACCTCCACCTAAATCTGGGCCCATTCTTGAGGACAAGAATGTTTTTGGGGCGGAAGGT
Source organism: Lathyrus tuberosus (assembly GCA_022829125.1). Taxonomy (NCBI): domain Eukaryota; kingdom Viridiplantae; phylum Streptophyta; class Magnoliopsida; order Fabales; family Fabaceae; genus Lathyrus; species Lathyrus tuberosus. Next base: position 16,155,138 of record JALAZF010000012.1, on the reverse strand, counting down.
GGTAATAGCAGACCCATTAGGACCAAAAGTCAGCCCAAGTGGATGGGTGACTATAAATTAAATTAATTAGTTTTTTTGAAGTTTTTTTTATGTTATTGGGCCGAGCCCATTAGTAACCCTAGTGGTTTATCATGTATTTACAGACCTTCTATTGTTCATGAAGGGGCAGAAAAATTAATTGAAGTCTTTTCTTTCACTTTTGTATTTTGTGTAGTTATTTGTTGAAACCCTAATCAATCTAAGTTAATAGTTGTGGATTTCTTCTTTATCACACTAGTTTAGAGATGTTTTGCAATATGGGTTAATTGAATCTTGTTAGTGTGATAACATAGCTTGAACTTGAATGTGAATTGTACTTGAACTGAAATGTGAGGTAGTAAGAGTTAGGAGATAAGAAGATTATCACCTCTTTACTAGTTAATTAATGTGGGGTACTAATTAATTATTCCTAGCACTAACTATTCCTAGTACTAAATAATAATTATTCTTAGTAGACTACCACCTCTTTATTTTTATTGCAATGAAACATATGACTCTTTTAATCCTACTAAATCCTGTAGTAATATGTATCAAATTTTAAAACTATATTAATTATTGAATTTTGTTTTAAATAAATGAAACTTCATTAAAATAATGAAACTTTATTAAATGAAATGGAATCCTATTAAATATTAATTATTTATTCAAATATTAATTATTTATTTAAATACTAATTATTTATTCCAATAATGATTATTTATTAAAATGTTGATTATTTATTAAATTTTGATTATTTACTAAATTTTGATTATTTATTAAAATATTGAATCCTTGTTAAGTATTGAATGTCTACTAATTATTGAAACTTTATTAAATATTGGAATTTTATTAAATAGTGAATATTTATTTAAAATATTGAATACTTATTAAATATTGAAATATTTATTGAATATTGATTTATTTATTTAAATATTAATTATTCATTCGAATATTAATTATTTGTTTAGATATTGAATATTTATTTAGATATAGGATTATTTATTGAATATTGGATTTTTATTGAATATTGACTATTTATTGAATATTGATTCAATTATTGGTGATTGATTAATTATTATATATATTTAATCGGTATCGTGTGTTTTGTGAATTAAGATTGAATTGTATTGATACTTGCGGATTACTTGTCAATTGTGGTGATGATGTTTGAAATAAGAATGCCATGATTTTTGAAAATGTGATTGTGTGTGCAATTGTGTGGTAATTCAAGTATGATGAATTATTGAACATATGCTTGGATATCAAGATTAGGGGATGGTCTTAATTGCATATGATTGTTGATTGCATACGCATCATTTATGTCAAGAGGCAATGCTTGCTAGTTCCGTGGGAGCTAGTGACTTGTCCCAAACCTAGAGTGGGGTTTGAAAGTTTAGGGGACGGATTTTTGTTTGTTATGGGTCTAGGGGACGGACCCGGTTTAAGTGTTAAAACCGAAAAATAATAACAAGTGTTGGTACCACATGCCATAAGTTATATTGAGTATCGCATTGAGTCACATTGCATATACGTTTGTTATATGGAAGTATGTGTATGTATGTGACTTGTTGAATTGATGAAATGGTGAATTGTATGGTTACTTGAGTAATACTTGTTGATGAAACTTTGAAGTGTGAGAATGATTATAATTGTTTTGTATGCCTTTAAATTAATTATTATCTTATGGTTTCAATAATGATGTGAATTCTCACCCTTCTGTTGGAATGATATTTTATACGACATTGCTCAAGTACCGAGGAGTAGAGTTGCTTCTAGCGTGAGGTAGCCGTTGGAGTAGCTGATTTAGTTTCTGTTTTTTTGTTGGGTCGAGTCATGCTCTGATCATGTAACACTGGGATCGTTTCGGTTTATGTTTTGAGAGATACACTATGTACTCTACTTTGTGTTTTTATGTTTATTTGAATTGTGTGAAGTATTGGCTTTTATGCCTAAGTATTGATTATAAATGAGATGAACATGAGACTTTCTTTATGTCTATCATGACTGAATTAAATCCACTGCTACATGCTAATGTGAAAGTTCTTGAAAAGCATGAAATTAGTTTAAGTGTTATTGAGCATGACAGATGTTTGTGATGTTTTGAAAATACATGTGACACCCTTTTGTGAAAGACATGATATTTACTCTGATTTATTTATATATATTCCACGGGGGTTTAGAAGGGTGTTACGGAACTGGTCTCAGTTTTCTTTTGAAATAAACCTCTCCTCGATCCTGGTCTTCAGCCATGGAACTGATCTCAGTTTTTTTTTTTTTTTTTAAGAAACCTCCCTTCGATCCTAGTCTTGAGCCATGGAACTGGTCTGAGTTTTCTTTTGAAATAAACCTCCCCTCGATCCTGGTCTTCAGCCATGGAACTGGTCTCAGTTTTCTTTGAAATAAACCTCCCCTCTATCCTGGTCTTCATCCATGGAGTTGGTCTCAGTTTCTTCTTGTCGAGCTCTTTTCTTGACAAGGAATATTATCTGTGAGGGTTTTTATCAAACTTCTCGCTGAGATTTACTGGGGAGATGCCATTTGATAGAAAAAGAGTTGATGTCAGACTTGCTGAGGATTTACTTAAATTCATTTGTCTGAACTGCAGAGGTGTGCAAACTTCTTTATTAGAGATGCCATTTGCTGGAGAAATCATATCATACTTGCCTTCGAGACTTCTTCGGAGAGACGCCGTGTGATGTAATTCAATTTTGAGGTGCTGATGATTTCTTTAAAGGTAGGTCAGACCTTTCGAGGAGAGATCGCCATTTGTCGACTCACCGGGGATTTATGGGGAAAAACAGACTTCTTTGCCTTGCCGATCGATAGATATTTTTTTGGAGGATACGATGTCCATGTTGCCGAGAATCTTTTGTTGAAAAGCTTCCGTGGGGGATTTTCTTCAATTCGGGAAAGCAAAATATCATCTTCAATGGCGAAGAGGGAAGTTCCAAAGGTGTATACCTTCTTGCCTTTCAGAGGTTCAAGTTATCAAAGTGATCGAGGACCGATTTCAATCAAGGAATACACTGGAGAGAGTTTGTTTAGACGATACATTTCCGATGAGGAAAGAAAGCAAACTGGGATTTTATCCTATCCAAGTGTGGAAAGAAAAACTAACGACTCTAATGGAGAGGACATTTATCACTTGGGGATAAACATGACCAAAGTGATCGAAATATGATATGCAATATGAATATGAATATAAATTAATTATGCATGATGTATGTATGAAATGCTTATGTTGACAAAACAGACATGACATACGGACTGACGATGAGTACAAATGGATACTCGGCCACTCTGGGAGATAGAGGTATCACCGGAGATTTTGAAGGTAGTACCTTTGCCTAAGAACATGGATTCTTGTGTTTGCTCCGGTCTTTGGAGGTACAAATCTGCTAGGGATAGGAATCCATTCTTGCTCTTCAAAATGTAGACTCTACCGGGGATGACAGATGGGACATTCCATCTGAAATAATTGATCCTTTATTCAGGGTGTACTAATTACAAGGAGTATTTTTATTATTCATTTTGAAGTTTGAATGCTCTTGGAGCAGCTGTTGATGTTCCTCTTATGTTCATTAATCAAAAGTGATTGCTATCTTTATTTCGAAAATAGCAATAAATTTGAAAACAAAAGTAAATTCTTTTTTTTTGTGTTTCAAGAATGTTAATCATGTTAAAATGTCATTTTTCAAAGCAGAAACAAATGAGAATTGTAAATAAAAAGGCACAAAGGCTCAAGTTTTCATTGATAGAATGGTAATTAGCCAAATGTGTGATTCCATAGAGCATTACAAAGTTAGAAAATCGTAATTTTAAAGGGAAAAGGGCTAAATTGAAACGTAACAACCACTATCCTTCTACCAACTTTGAATCCCGAGTATCTTGAGCTTCTGCTGAAGGTGACTTCTTTGAAGTTTTCCTGACAGATGACGTTGCCGCTAAGGAGTCAATCTTGTCGGATGCAGTTACTTGCCATGAATCCCTGACTTTTTCCTAAATTGTTTTTCTAGGTGTTAAATATATCGGGATGATCATTGTTTTATGCCTCTAATTTTTGCCTGGACCGCCCTTTCGGGTTTTCAGTCCACCGAGGCGCTCTTCTTTTTCCTAAGTCACCTTTCCAGGTTTTCAATTTAGCGAGCTTTTTTTTTCTTTTTCCTTTGTTTTTAGGCGAAGTATTTCTTGACTGCATCATCATTTGTGGGATAAGTAAACTCCTCTCCATCCATGGTTGCAAGTCTTAAGGCACCGCCTGAAAGATTTCTTAACAACATAAGGGCCATCGTAATTTGGAGTCCATTTGCCCCTGGGATCAGTGAGAAATGATTGGATCTATTTGAGCACGAGGTCACCTTCTCTGAAGGTGCGAGGTCGGACCTTTTTGTCAAACACTTTCTTCATCCTCTGTTGATATAACTGACCATGGCATAAAGTTGTCATTCTCTTTTCTTCGATTAGGTTCAATTCATCGTATCGGCTTTGACACCATTCAGCTTCCGTTAGCTTGGCTTCCATCAATATTCTCATTGATGGGATCTCTACTTCTATGGAGAGCACTGCTTCTATTCCATATACTAGAGAGAAAAGGGTTACCCATGTTGAAGTGCGAACGGACGTGCGATAATCGTGAAGAGCAAAGGGTAGCATCTCATGCCAATTCTTGTAGGTTACAACCATCTTTTGAACGATTTTCTTGATATTCTTATTAGCCGCTTCTACCGCTCCATTCATTTTAGGCCGGTAGGGAGATGAGTTATGGTGTTCAATCTTGAACTCAGCACATAATTCGTTCATCATCTTGTTGTTCAAATTCGATCCATTATCAGTAATGATCTAGCTTGGAATGCCATAATGGCAGATGAGATTGTCCTTGATGAATCGGACCACTACGTGCCTGGTCACATTAGTATATGATACTGCTTCGACCCATTTGGTGAAGTAATCAATGGCTACCAGGATGAACCGATGTCCGTTTGAAGCTTTGGGTTCGATCATGCCAATCATGTCGATTCCCCGTATAGAAAAAGGCCATGGAGAAGAAATAACTTTGAGATGCGTTGGCGGTACATGAATTTTGTCGGTGTATATCTGACACTTGTGACACTTCCTTGTGTACTTGTAGCAATCGGATTCCATTGTCATCCAATAATATCCTGCTCTTAGAATTTTCCTTGCCATTGTGTGCCCATTGACATGAGTGCCAAAGAAGCCTTCATGAATCTCTTTCATCGGCATGTTTGCCTCGTGTTTGTCTACGCATCTGAGCAAAACCATGTCGAAGTTTCTCTTGTAGAGTACATCATTGTTTAGGAATAAGTTACCAGCTAATCTTCTAAGGGTCTTCCTATCTTTTCTTGATGCCCCAGGTGGGTACTCTTGTCGTTGAAGGAAACATTTGATATCATGATACCATGGCTTGTCATCGATGACGGCTTCCATTGCAAAGATGTAATTAGGCCTATCAAGGCGCATTATGTCAATCCTGGGTACGTCATTCCATCGACTCACACTAATCATGGAGGATAAAGTGGCCAGTGCATCAGCCATGTGCTTTTCTTCACGAGGGATGTGATGAAAATCAACTTTGTTGAAGAAGGGTAACAACCTTCTTGAGTAGTCTTTGTAAGGAATCAATCCCGGTTGATATATGTTCCACTCTCCTTTGATCTAATTTATAACCAGGGTTGAGCCTCCAAACACATCCAAGTTCTTTATCCTTAAGTCAATAGCTTCTTCGAGGCCCATGAAGCAAGCTTCGTATTCGGCCTCATTGTTTGTACATTTGAATGCCAATCTGGCAGTGAAAGGAATATGGGTACCCTGAGGTGTAACAATGATTGCCCCAATTCCATTTCCATAAGTGTTGATAGCTCCGTCGAATATTAATCCCCATTGGGATCCTGGCTCTGGCCTTCGCTTGGTAGCGGTTCATCACAATCTTTCATTTTGAGGTACATCACATCCTCGTCCGGGAAGTCGAATCTGATCGATTCGTGATTATTAATCGGTTGATGAGCCAAATGATCGGCTAAAATACTTCCTTTGACGGCTTTCTGAGCATGGTATTCGATGTCGTATTCTGATAACAACATCTTCCAACAGGGAATCCTTTCTGTTAAAGCAGGCTTTTCAAAGACGTACTTGATCGGATCCATTTCGGAGATTAACCAAGTAGTGTGATAAAGCATGTATTGGCGAAGACGTTTAGCTGCCCAAGCTAGAGCGCAATAAGTCTTCTCAAGCATAGTGTATCAAGTTTCATAGTCCGTGAACTTCTTGCTTAAGTAATAGATGGCAGTCTCTTTTCTTTTCCTTTTGTCTTGTTGGCCAAACACACAACCCATGAAGTCTTCCAAGACTGTTAAGTACATGATCAGTGGTCTTTCTTCCACTGGAGGAGACATAATAGATGGTTTTAACAGATACTCTTTGATGCTGTCAAAAGCTTTTTGGCAATCCTCTGTCCATACACAACTTTGGTTCTTTTGGTGTAATTTGAAGATTGGTGCGCATGTCGCGGTCATGAGGAATATGAATCTTGAGATGTAATTCAGACGTCCCAAAAATCCTCTTACTTATTTTTCAGTCTTTGGAGCAGGCATTTCTTGAATGGCCTTGACTTTTTCGAGATCAACCTCGATTCATTTTTGGATGACAATGAATCCCAAGAGTTTTCCTGAACGAACACCGAATGTGCACTTATTGGGATTCAAGCGGAGTTTATATTTTCTCAGATGCTGAAATAATTTTGATAAGTGTTCTACGTGTTCTTCTTCTGTTTTAGATTTGGCAATCATGTCATCGACATACACCTTAATTTCTTCTTGCATCATGTCATAAAACAGAGTCGTCATAGCCCTTTGATAAGTTGCTCATGTGTTCTTCAGATCGAACGACATTACTATATAACAAAAGGTGCCCCATTGAGTGATGAATGAAGTTTTCTCCATGTCTTATGGCACCATTCTGATTTGATTATAGCCCGAGAATCCATCCATGAAGGAGAATACTTTGAATTTAGTTGTGTTGTCAACTAGCATGTCAATGTGTGGTAGGGGAAAATCATCCTTTAGACTTGCTTTGTTTAAATCCCTGTAGTCTACACACATTCTGACTTTTCCGTCCTTCTTGGGGACTGGCACTATGTTGGCTAGCCATTGAGCGTACTCTGATGTGGCAAGGAAACCTGCGTCGATATGTTTCTGCACTTCTTCCTTAATTTTGATGGCCATATCAGGGTGACTCCTTCTCAATTTTTGTTTAACTGAAGGAAATTCTGTTTTCAGTGGTAAGTGATGTTCCAGGATGCTGGTATCCAACCCTGGCATGTCCTGGTAGGACCAAGCAAACAATCTGGAAACTCTTTAAGTAACTCAATCAAGCCTTCTTTTACAGTTGAACTGAGTAATGCTCCGATTTTGACTTTTTTTCTCTCTTCCTCTGAACCCAAATTGACAGTTTCCAACGGTTCTTTATAAGGCTGAATGGATTTCTCCTCATTCTTGAGTAATCAAGAGATCTCATCGGGAATTTCTTCGTCCTCTTCTTCTTCGGCTTCAAATACCGGGAACTCAAAGTTGGGAGAAGGCATTGGATCGTATGTTTCAATGGAGTTTAAAACGAGTAATCTGCACGACGTGATGATGCTTTTTAGAAAAGAAAGAGAGAATGCAAAGGTGTGTGCAGTGTATATTTTTTTGAAAAATGCTTGTTTTTATTTTGTTTTGTTTTTTACGATTACCATTTTCTGGAAAAGCGAAAAGTGAAAATAGCAATAAACGCAGGAATTCATAATGACAATATTTATTCATGATTTGTTGATTCTTGAAACACAACCCTATAAAACAAAACTCTTTTTCTCTGGGCGAAGCGAAGAGGGACCTTTACAGAAAAGCAAGCCCTATAAAACATCCTTTCACCCGGGTAAAATGAAAGGTCAAAACAAAGACGAGACAATTACTTTGATTTATGAACGACATTCGGGACATCGACTACGACCCAATGGCGACGAACTCCTCTGTGAATCACAAGGTCTGGTATTTTTCTCCCAGGATCATCTTCAGTAATGACACTGATTTTTGGCGGAGTCTGATTAGTGGAGTCTTCTTCCCATGCAGCGTTATCATAAGAGGACTCTTCTGTTGTTTCTTTAACAATATTTTTGTTTTCAGGAGGGTCTCCCCACCCTGTTGGCTTGATGTCTTCGTATTTGATACGAGAGCTTTCGGGAGCAATGTACTTCACTAGAAAGTCGTACTTGCCGCTTGGCTGCCCCATGGTATCCCAAGTTTCTGAGGGGATAGACGAGTCATCTTCTTCAATGACATTGACCTCAGGAAATGAAAAGTTGATAAATTTTTGTCATGCGATTCTAGCAACTTTATCAACATGATTTTTGACATTTTCAAAATTTTCTTGGCAAGTTTCCCATGACTCTGGGAGAACAAGTGGATTTTTCTCAAAGTCACTCAGTGGGTATGCATTATCTAGTGACTCTTTTGCCACGAGTCTTCCATGTAAGGTTTCCAAATGGGAAATTCGTCCATAGGATCATATGAGTTGTAATCAAAGTTGTCTTTCATCAGAGTATCCTCTTCCAATGAGTTGGGTGGAGCACGACATCCCTCAGGATCATAATCTCGGTAGATCATTCAGACGTCTGATCTTGGTATACATCTAGGACTTTGCTTCGGAGAGCAAAATGACAGGTATGTTTCTTCCTGAGATATGTATCCTTCATCGTTGAAATAGAATTTCCACTCTTCATCTGTATCAGAAGAGTTATTCTCCTCGATTGTATGGACTTCCTGAGAAATTGGGTGGAGGAAGCCTCCACTGTGGAAGAAACCTTGAATGGGACGAAAACTTTCATCCTTTTTTGTAGTCTGGGTAACTGCTGGAGAAATACCGAGACATTTTCTTGTCTTATTATTAATAGGAATCACAACTTGCCCCCTTTCTTTTACGTTACTGCTTTCCATTACTTGGAGAGCATCTTTGTATGAGGAAATCGACGTTCCTTTGTCTTGATGATTCTTATTGTTCACAGAGAGTGCTTGAAATTGAGTTCCAATGACTTCCTCTGGTTTTAAATATGAGAATGATGATAAGTAGCTCACAATTAAAGCTTGTTCTCCACATAGCGTGACTAATTTGTTGTTCTTGACAAACTTCAGCTTTTTGTGAAGTGTCGAAGTGACTGCCCCTACTTCATGTATCCAAGGTCTTCCTAATAAACAGCTATATGCTGCTCGAATGTCCATGAACTGGAAAGTAACTTGGAAAGTGTGGGGACTAATGGTTATGGGAAGGTCGACTTCGCCGATAACTATTTTCCTAGATCCGTCAAAATCTTTGACTATGATCTCACTGCCTCTCATCGGAGTACCTTGAAAAGATAACCGTACTAGAGTTGACCTTGGCATGACATTCAATGATGAACCTGTCTACCAGTACACTGGCTAAAGCATCGTCCTGGCAATTGACTGTGATATTGAGTGCCTTGTTATGATTTTTGCCTTCCTCTGGAAGTTCTTCATCACTGAAACCCAAATTGTTGCAGGAAGCGATGTTGAAAATAATTCTGTCAAACTGACCCACTATTACATCTTGTTTTACAAAGGCCTATTCCAAGACTTTCTGTAGAGCTTCTCTATGAGCTTCTGAACTGAGGGTTAGAGATAAAATAGATATTCGAGAAGGAGTTTGCAATAATTGATCAACAATGTTGTATTCACTTCTATGGATGAGTTTCAACATTTCATCATTATTTCTCACAGGTTATGTGCTACTGGGTTGACCAATTTGTTGATTAGGAACTTCCGCTTGAGGTTCCTTTTCTTTTGCAGGTTCTCCAACTCCTCTGTTAAAGATTCAACCGCTTCGGGTAACCCGACTGATGTCAGCAATGTTGACAACGGATGGTAATGGAATTTCTTTTCCATCTTCTATTATGGTCGCACTGTATTTGTATGGAATAGCCTTCTCTGACTTATATGGCACCGGGCCTGGCAGGTAGATAACCAAAGGGGTTATTTGGGTCTTTCGACTGTCAAAAATAGCCTCAATTGGTTCCAGTTCAGGATTTTTTGAAAATCTTCCACTGTTGAAAGGGATCCCCGAGTGCTTTGGCTTGTTGAGTATCGGGATAATGGTGAAGACATCCTCGTTAATTCCCTAATTAACAGGTTCTCTTTCATTGAAGACTGTGATGGTCCTTTTGTCCAACAACCATTGAATCTCATTTTGAACAAGGAGACAACCATGTCGACTCTTGCGACATTTGCTGCAAGCCGAATGATCGTGGTGATTTGGACCAAAATAGTCAAGTCCACGCAGGTATTTGTGAAATTTGACCAATGACGTTTCAATGTTCTTAACGTCATAAACTGCATACTGTCCTTGGCAACCTTGTACCATATTGATTGTTAGAGAATTTAGACATAGTTGGGTTTCTCCGTGGTCCACTTGATTTTGGAGAGTTGCTCGCACTACGTAGCATCCTTGACTGTTCTCTGAACATATTCAGTAGCGTTCATAATTGTGAGGTGGCATCCGGCCGTATCCACTCTGTATGCAGTACATCTTTACCAAATCTATTTCCAGCAAGCGGATGTCACAGCTTTGGTGTCTACCCGGATTTCCATTGGTTATGCTAATTTGATGCGTGTTCTCATTCTAATAGACTGGAAGCCACCAGTGATCCAACAAATGTTGAAGGGTTCTCTGAACGAGCGCACAACCTTGATCGTTTTTGGAGAAATCTTTCATATCGGGATAATTATGTGGAGATAGATATCCGAGTCTGACTTGCTTGGTGTGCAATTCTACCAAGCTGGTATTCATTAAGCGAATGTTGAAGATCTGAACCATATTGACTTGGTGATTACTACCTCCTTGGTAGTCTTGGGTCCACCCAAGATCCATTTGACGCTGAAGTGCCTCTTGTACAAAAGAACATCCCTGAATGTCTTTTAAACAAATTGGGCAAGCATTGTAGTCGTGCAGCTGTAAATTATGATACTGACTTTGTCTTGAGTGCATTGCTACTAGATTGGTATTCATTGCACGGATATCATGATTCTAAACAATGTTCGGATGTTGATAAGCCATATTTATTCCATGAGCCCAGTGATCTTGGATCCATCCTAGATCCATCTGCTCTTGAAGAGCTGTTTGTACAATGATGCACCCTCGATTGTTCTTGGAAAAAACGTCGCATTGATGATAGTTGTGAGATGGCACATGGCCATACTCGCTTTGCTTGCGATGCATTTTTACCAGATTTGTTTCCATCAGGCGTATATCATGAATTTGATAATTGCCGCTAGGTTCTTCTTCTATCAAGTTTACTAAAGCTTTTTCATGTTGCGGAAACGGGTTCGTCTAAACATTTGAAAGATAGAAGTCCATTTCGGATGAGCTTTTGTACGTCAGATTTGAAGATAAGGCAGTTCTCAATGTTATGCCCCGGTCCTCCTTGATGATAAGGGCAAGATTGATCGGCTTTGAACCAATAAGGTGGATTATTCGACACTGTGAGAGGAGTTCTGGTTTGAACGTGCCCCTTGGATAGAAAAAGTGGGAATAGTTCTGCATATAACACTGGTATAGGGTCAAACCCTGTTGATCGTGGAAAACGATTGTTATTATTGTATTGTGGGTGAGTCTGCTGAAGAGGTTGTTGTGGCCTTTGCTGATACGGTTGTTGGTTTGGTCGTTGCTGAGCAACCTGTGGTTGATATGCAAGAATCGGTGCGGGACTGACAACAGGAGATACCGTTGCTACCTGTCGAGGCTGATACCTTCGCCTTTCCTTACCCTACGAGATATTACTGATGTCTTGTTCTTTTTTCTTTTGGAATGCACTCCCATATCTCTTAGCACTACTAGATGGTTCTGAGTCCTTAACCAGTTGGCCCTCTCGGATTGCTTCCTCAATACGTACCCCCATGTTTACCATCTCGGTAAAGTCACTGGGTGCACTGGTGACCATTCGGTCATAATAAAATGAGCTTAACGTCTTTAAGAAAAATTTTGGCATTTCTTTCTCCTCAAGAAGAGGTGTAATCTGGGCGGCGATTTTACGCCATCTTTGAGCGTACTCCTTGAAGGTTTCTTTATCCCTTTGGGACATGGCTCTGAGTTGATCTCTGTCGGGTGCCATGTCCCAATTATACTTGTACTGCTGAATAAAGGATGCCCCAAGATCTCTGAAAGTGCTGATCTTGGTACGGTTTAAACCCATGTACCACTTGAGCGTTGCACCGGTTAAACTGTCTTGAAAGTAATGGATTAGCAGTTGTTGATTCTCCGTTTGGGTAGACATCTTTCGAGCGTACATTACCAAATGACTTTGTTGGCAAGAGTTATCTTTGTATTTTTCAAAGTCGGGCACCTTAAACTTGTGCGGTATTTTGATATTTGGGACCAAGCAGAGGTCAGCGGAATCTTTGCCAAACAAATCCTGTCCGCAAATAGCATGTAGTTCCTTCTGCATTTCCAAGAACCATTCTTGGAATTCGTTCATTCTCTTGTATACTTATTTATCTTTGCCAGGGGTGGCATGAAGGATTTTTTCCTTTGGGATAGTATGTATCACAGGTTGTGGTATAGACATTACTGTAGTTTCTCTTGGCGCTTCAGTGACCTGAAGTTTGTAACCTTCAGGAGTTTCTGTTGTAACCCTTGCATCTTCGTTTACCTGAAGTTTGTAACCTTCAGGCCTGGAGGTTCCGTCTGTGGCTCCCAGGTCTTCAGTGACTGGTGGGATATAACCTTCTGGTATGAAATTGAAAGGCATGCCCCATGGAAAACCTTTAGGCATGTTGTACTGCAGAAGATTGACAGGTATCTCAAATGCTGGTGTAGACACAATTTCCGAAATTACAGTCTTTTGCGGTGGTTGATCCTGAGCTGCTGCCAAGGATTTAATCATGTTGTTGAGTCTTTCCAGACTTTCATTCAGAGAGTTGGCTTCCTCTCTTAGATCTATGTTTTCCTCTTCAAGATCGTCCATTTTCTTTTGGCGATTGACTCGAGTATTGTACGAATGAGACAGTTTGACTCTAAAGTGTGACACATGTGTGAGACTTTGTGAAAAAGATGTGTAATGCAATAATGATGAATGATATGCAAAGGATGAGAATGATATTTTTATTTGTCAAAAGAAATTTTAACAATTATATTGCAAATATCATACAGCGGTGGAAACCTTTTATTGAATTCAAAAGGGTTACAGTATCTTACAGGGAAAAGTACATTATTCAAAAGGAAGTATTTTACAGTATCGGAGATAAGGTTCTGCGGAGATGCAGTTTGGTTTCCCCAAAGATTCTTTTCCTTTCTTGTGAACATGATGCCAGACATGCACAATTTCTTCTTTGAGTGCTCTATCATTTTCTCTTTCTTTGAAGAAAAGACCTTCCAGATGAACATTGTAAGGTACATTCTTCATCTGGTATCCCAGTTGCCGAGGGCCAAAACTAGATGATAGTTGATCCCTCCCTTGGTACCAATGAGGGGTACATTGGGGAAATTTCCACATCCTTCGATGATTTTTATTTCGTCATAGACTCAGTTGTACCAATCTATTTCGGAGTGGGTGAGAGACATAATCTTCTGCGACCATCGCATACTACTTTTAGGATCCCAAAAAGCAAAAAATTTGGGTAAGTGGTAAATGAACCACCTGTAGAGTAATGGTACACAACAGGTAATCATCCCTCCATTGTACAAGTTCCTTAAATGTACTGAGTGGTAAGCATCTGCCAGGAAATTTAGGACTGGGTTCCTAATTAAGAAAATCTTGATAGCGTTTATGTCGATGAAGTTGTCAATGTTAGGGAAAAGGAATAACCCATAGGTGAGTAAAACAAAGTTATCCTAAAAGGCAACTATGTTCCCTATGCTGGCAAAGTATAAGGCTTTCTCCAATAGAAACCTAGCTGGTAATCCCCGTATTCCTCCTTTAGTGGTTATGTGAGCTTTGATATCGAATACTTCCAGAGAGGTGATCCTTGCAATGACCTGATCCTTAGGAATTTCTTCCAGTTCAGAGAATGGATCTTGGTTAGTGATAGGTAACTCAATCAAATGAGAGTACTCTTCCAATGTTGGTGTGAGCTGATAGTCAGGGAATGTGAAGCAGTGATACACCGGATCATAAAACTGAACCAATGTAGCTAGGACTCCTTCCACCATGTTAACTTTCAAAAGAGACAAAAGTCCCCCGTACTTAGCTCTGAAAGCTTCCGGATTGGTAATCAATCTTCCTAACTTCCTCAGGTCCTCAAGTCTTGGAATTTTGAAGGTGTACTTCAGGGTTTTTCTTCTATCGAAATCCATAACGCGGTTTCTGATACTTTCAACACACTCTTAGTTTAGTTCTTTTGAAAAATTCTGAGAGAAGATTTTTTTTTATGAATGCATGAATGCAACAAACACAAGTATATGAAAACATGGGTTTAAGGGTTTATCGAGCGTGGATGGAGCCATGGATCTACCCAATCCCCAAAAAAGTATGTGCAAAGGGTTTTGTTTTTTGTACTTGTAGAACGAGTTCTAACAAGGTTCTCAAAATCATTGACCCTCTTAAAAATATTACTAGCGAACCGATTGACTCATGAGAGCCGTAATATCCTTTAGATGAATCTCATTTAAGGGTAGTATCGCGTGTTAACTATTCCCGATAGTCACTGCACTACATCCTAAAAAAATGTTTACGGTCGAATATTTACTAATCCTTAGCTTCGTGGGTGCCCAGTGGAAAAAGTAATGTTTTCACGAATTGCTTGTTCAACATTAGTAATTCCAAAAGGGTACCTCCACTGATTTGGTGGACTTTCAAGTTATCTTGGTCGGGATTCACTCCTTATAAGCCTCCTTGAATCTGCCACCTCATATCTTAAAATATGCTCTCAAGCCCACTGAGGACTTTTTGACTCACCACATGTGTATTAATCACATTCCCAGATAACGGTAAATTAAACAAGTATGGCAAATAAATAGATAGTATGATGGAAAACAATAAATGACATTAAATGATAAAGCAAATAAAACAGAAAAAAAATTCAAAGCAATGCTTAACCCTCTTAGGGGATAGGAAAGTCCCCAACAGAGTCGCCATTTTTCTGTAGCTCGGCTTTTGTGACGCGACCACTACCGCTTTTTGGTGCTACTTTATGATTTCTAATATTTATCCTATGAAGCTTAAAAGGAAGGGGAAGATATCTCAAACTAATCCTGCGCGCAAGTGTTTTCCCTTACAAATGCGAAGAGATCTAGAATCAGGGGTTGGTTATACAAAGGGAAGCTGTTAACACTCAGTGTATCTATAGTAATCTATAGGAACCTTAATTTACATATGTTTTGCTGTTGAATTGCTTAATTGTTTGGGTTTATTTACTGTTGAGCAGTGAAAGTTTCTATTTCGGGAAGGCTGAGGAAATGTTTTTTTTTGTTGTTTTGGCTTTTCTATTGTTTTTGGGGAGGTACTGGACCTAAAATTTTTTTATTAATCTGCTCGCTAAGATTTCGCAATCTTATGACTACATATTCCCGTAAAGAGATTTGGGGAAATCAGAGCAATCGTAGTTCCTCCTATTCTATGGAAGGAGGAAAAAAAAGGTGTCTTGTTCAAGCCCAAGATTAAGGCTAAAGTTTGTGTGTGTGTTGTTCAAATCCCAAGATTGAAGCTAAAGTTTGTGTGTGTCTTATTCAAAGCCCAAGATTGAAGCTAAAGTTTGACTAAGAGAGAATTTGTCATCTCTAAAGGGAGATATCTCACTTATTCATTACAAACATTGAGTAATTGGTTATAAGGGAAGTTGCTTTAACTGAGATACGTAGATTCCAGTAATGCCACATCTTCCTTTATAAGTCTCTGCATGCTAAGAGAGGGACATTGGCATGGATGTATATAATCCAGAGGCTTGCCACTTACATCATCTAGATGAAAGAGAAATTTCAACCAGTATAAAGGAGGGACTCCAGCTTGGATTTTGAATCAACAAGTGTGCCACTTACAACAATTTATCAGGGGAAAAGGTTTGATTATTTGTCTGTTTTGAAATATGATGTACAGAAGGGATATCTTCCTACAGAGAGCACTCAATGGTCTCACCTATGAAGATGTTTTTGTGCCTTGATCAAAGCCCAAGGTTGAAGCTAAAGAGTGTTGAGAATTGAATCAACTGGGGAGTATTATGTCTGTCTTTTATAAAGCCCAAGATTAAGGCTGACTGGAAGGAAATCATTATATGAAGCCTAAGAGGAGGCTGACTCTTACTGAGGATTGTTTAAATCCAGTGGAAGGTCTAAACTGTGTTGGGGAATCCAAAGGGGGACCAACTCTTGTTGGGGATTAAAGAAGAGTTTATTTATCAAATGCCATGAGGCTCTGATATTTTTGGGATTTTTTGTTGATGGTGATCTAATCCTACCTGGGGGGTTTTAAAGATGAAGGCTACACCTTGTTTGAGGATCAAGAGAGACTTAAAAGGGTAAGTCTATATTTCCTATAGACTTTGACTTCTCCTGGGGATTTAAGTATTGAGAAGATGACTAGAATTTATCTTATGCTTTTAGGAAGCTTGAGGGTCCTTGTATGAAGCCCAAAAGGAGGTTGGGGGTGCTTCTAGGAAGCCTAGGGGTCCTTGTATGAAGCCCAAGAGGAGGCTGGGGATGCTTCTAGGAAGCCTGTGGGTCCAAGCCTGAGAAAAGTTCAAGAAAAGGTTTCACCGGGAAATGGTATTTTCTTTGTTGAACAGTTCTAAGGTTTGAAGAAATTTAAAAGAGGTTTCACCGAGAATTAATCAACTCTAGGGAAATGAATTTATTTTATATGTATCTAAGTTTTGATAGTCTTAAGAAAATTTTCACCGGGACTAATGCCTTTCTTAGTTCCATATTGAATAAAGCCCAAGAGGAGGCAGACTGTATTGGGGAAGTTTCCTATGAGGGAACTAGTTATAGAACTAAGTTGTATTGAAAAGGATCCTTACTGTTTGACCTAAAGCGATGAACTGAGGATGACCTAACTGTTGAGGGAAACTTAAACAGATATGCACAAGTATATACAGATATATGAATCAACAGGTATATAAACAAGGGTGCATTGAATTTAACATATATTGGGTCTTACACTCTGAAAAGGGGTCCAAGTGTTTTGTGATTGGTTGTATTGATTACTAGTGTATGATTAGGGTTTTGAGAAATTGAAGAAAGTTTTGAGAAAACTTTGAATTTGAATTTAAAAGAAAGTTGTTCATTTGAAAAGAATGTTTGGGGCTTATAACTCAAGGAGAGGCCCAAGTGGTCTAAGAGCAGTTTCACCGGGAATAATGCTCCTCTTAGTACTAGTTTAAAACAAACAGATGATTTTGAAAATAGAGGTATGGGGTTTACAACTCAAGGAGAGGCCCATGGAGGTTGTTTATTGTTTAAAACAAAGTTTATGTACAAAAGATTGGGGCTTATACTCAAGGAGAAGCCCAGATGATTTATTTGAAAACAGTGATCGCACTGCAATACCGAAAGACGTTGTGGGACTTATACCATAGTAGAGGCCCAAAATTATTTATGTACATAGGGGGGTTATGTCTTACACTCTATTAGAGGCCCAGGTGATTATTGAAATGAAGAAAAGGTTGGGCTTATACTCAAAGAAATGCCCAGATGAAAACAGTGGACACACCATTATTTTGAAAATCACATTGGGACTTATACTATAACAGAGGGTCAAGAAATTATTTATTTAAAAAGGGTTTGGGTCTTACACTCTATTAGAGGCCCAAGTGTTGTTGAGATGATGTTTGAAAGATTGAATTTTAAAGGAAACCCTAATTCCTAATTTTTTTGTATTTTTAAAGGAAAAATCAATTAAAAATGATTAAAAAAATATCAAATAAATTCAATAAACATGTTGTGAATTATGTTTAAGGTTTTGAAAAATAAGGCTTTATTCACATGATGATTTAAAATCAAATTGGTTTTGAAAAATCAAGAGAAAGAATTTATTTAAAATGTTTAAGAACAAATTAAAAGAAAATTCTTAAAAATATTTAAAAATATGTCAAATAAAATATTTTTTGTGATTTTTTTAGGTGAATAAAATATTTTAATGTGTGAGTGATTTTTGTGCAAAAAATTTTATTTCAAATAATTAAAATTGATTTATAAAATAATTATTTAAAATAAAATATCAAAAAAAGACAAAATATGAAGGAAAAAAAATGAAAAAAATGGCATGGGTGGGTGTTGAACCCACACCCTCCAACCAAACAAACTTGAAAAACACACGCTGCTACCACTTGGGTGGTGATACATCTATGTATCAAAACCACCCCATAAACATATATGGGTGGCGTGTTTTTAGGCCTGGCCAAAGCGCTTTGGCCTGGCCCTTGCCCAAGGATGACCAGATTTTAGGCCTCTTGCAAGAAGGCCATAACTTCCTCATTTCTCCATGAAAATGGATGAAACTTAGATGGATCCTACCTAGAATTTCATTAGGAACCCAATGGTGGTCTTGGAATTTTCTAAAAATGCCTACATTTTAAAACCCGATAGTGGTTTCAAAATAGGTCAAAATTTGCAAGTTCTATGCTACAACTTCATACAAGCAGTAATAGCATGGAAAATTGGTTCAAACACAACACATACGATATGTATGACATGTTCATGTTCAATGTATATCAAAGCAAAGCATATTTCACAAAGTTCAAGTTGTTATGTACTTACCTCTTAAAGCTCCACTTGCTATCTTTCAAGATGCTTGTGCCAGAAGTAATCCAATGATTTGGACACTCTTAATAGACCTATTAGAAGCTTTTTGGATGATCAAAATCAACTGGAAATCTCTGGAACAGAAATTGGCTCTTTCTTGCAAAAGTGGCAAAAGTGACCAAAATGGTAACTCCCTGAATTGGTGTTACAGTTGAGGGACACTAATTGGAACAACTTAGGGGTGATATTTGGAGAGTGTTTGAGGTTTTATTTGGCTTTGAAAGTGGTTGGATCAAGACATGGCTTGAAAAATGCAGAAAATTCAAATTTTGAGGTTTTGATGGTTGACTTTCTGATTTTGGTGTTGTGAGTTGAAGATGAAGGTTTGAACACCTCCAAGGGATGATTTGTGAAGTGTTTGGATGGTTGCTTGAGTGATTTAAGCTCTGGTTTTGAGAATTCCAAGTTTGATCCTTGAAACTTGAATTTTGGAGAAAGAGAAAGGAAGTGAGAAAACAAGGCTTTGGTATTGTTTTTGGTGTTTTGAAATAAGTTACAAATGACCTCTATTTATAGTAGAGGGAGTTTGTTTTGCAAGGAATAGTGTGTGGATTAGGGATCACTCTATTATCCAATGGATATGCCCATGTATCATGCCTTGAATGCTAAGGTACCAAATCTCTTCTAGCCATTGACTTGAGCTGATATTTGTAGCTTTAGGCCTTCTGATTTTTGAACCAATCTTGACTCAATTGGACTGTCATGGATTGATACATGCCACCTTTATGCATCCTTTCAAAGCTTCATTACAAAGTTGAAGTTTTTGGATTTGAATCTTGAATGCCACATGCCAAAGGGATAGTGCCTTGACTTGCAAGGCTCTATGATGTTGTAGCACTGCAGACAACAGGTGCATTGCACTTTAGAAACTTGTCTTACATGGTGACAAGGCTTGCCAAGTCATAAAAATGACAAAATCAAATGTGTTGTGAAATCTGCCTTGTAAAACCAGGGTGAAAATGCCATTTTGTGAGGCTTATAACTTCTTGCTCAAATTGAATCATGGGAGGCTCTTGTACTTTATGAAAAGCCCACAAATCATACTTCAACTTTGATATTTACATTTGGTCTTGATTCATCTTGGATCATAATGAAAAATCCCTCCAAAGTTGGGCAAAACATGAGACAGATTCTGCCTAAAATTTTTCTAAGTGTCAAGAAAAAGTTCATTTCTTAATTTTTGTGATTTTGATCAATCCATAGCTAAAAATCCATGAAGATTTGGAATTTTATGTAGTTGAAAATCTTTTAGTATGCAGTGAGAGCTTTCATTTGAGCTTTGGATGAGAGAAATGGTTACTTGGATCACAAGTTATGGTCTTGCAATGTTGGGTAAAAATCACTTTTTTTTTCATAACTTAGTGAAATTTTAAGTTTCTTAAGGTTGCCCCTTTTGCAAGTAACCTCACTTTTCTTGATTCTTCTTGATGAATGATGATCCAAATCATACATTGACATTGTTCTTGGCTTAAAGAAGCCATATTTGTCAAAAAATTCCAAAAGTCAAACTAGGCTTTGATCACAGTTGACTTTTTATTAGATGAATTTTGAACTTTGTGATCCTTTAGAAAATCAAGTCCTTGGGCTAAATTAACCCTAATGTATGGATTCCATAGGTGTTTTAGAGTGTCTTGAATCATTTCCCAAGGTTTGAGATTATGTCTTGGTCAAAAGTCAAAGGCATGGTTGACTTTTTCTCAAAAACCCTAGTTAGTGGTCCATATGAATTTGAATCTTTGCATTACTTGTGAACCAATTTCTTTGACCCAAATCAATCTTGTGAATGGATCAATATGATGTATTTCAGGTCCTTAAAGCATATCTTGAGGTCTTGGCTCATGCTTTGATCAAAAGTTAACTTAGGGTTGAATTAGGTCAAAACTCTAATTCCTGATTTTTGATGAATGCATCCCTTGAGGCTATTTTGAACTTATGAATGGACTCATAAGGTTATTTTGGGCTTCTTGAATCATATGTTGAAGTGTTGGCTCATGCCCAGATGAAAATTTCTCTCTGGAGGCCTTGGTCGACCAAAACCCTAATTTGGTGACACTGGTGATCTTGAGGCTTGATCAACTTGGAATGTTGCAACCTTGTGACTGATTCTTGATGTGGGAGACCTCTTGATTCCCTATAGATGTTTGAGAGGCTTGGCAAGTTGAAGATCATTTCAATTCTTTATTGATCCTTTGCCTAAGTGCTCTGAGAGGGCTCAAAAACCCTAATCCTTGGTTGAGGTGAATGCTCAACAATCTTTAAAAGGATTGATGAGGCATGAAGGTATATCCATATTATGGTGATGATTTGCAAAATGATGTGAAATATTGTGGTCAAAATTTAGGGTATGACAATGTCAAGACATTGTTTTCTGCATAACTTTAGAACAAGGGCAGAATAAACAAGCTAATATTCAGAATATCAGCAACAACAGCAAGACAGATGTTTCGACATCTATTACAAAATGTTAATCAAAATTGAACTGTAAATTGCAGAATGATAAACAACACAGAATATGATGACCCAGTTCGGTGCAAATCACCTACATCTGGGGGATACCAAGCCAGGAAGAAGAATCCACTATCAGTAGTATAGTTTTATGTAAACAACCTCTGGTTTACAGTAAACAACCTCTGGTTTACCTATCACTACCCAATGGAAACCTTATCATTAGAAGTCATATCTAATTGATAAGAGAAACCCATCTCACTCCCTAAATCATAACCTGTGATTATCTAACAGTTACAATCGACAACAACTGTATCATCCTACTTGAAAGATACCTCTTTCAATGCAAAGTTCAGTCGAGCATTCTCAACTAACAATACAACTTGGATTTTCTTCAAAGCTTCATCCAAGAACAATACACAATTCATTACCTACAGGTCTCTGAATCTGTACAAGCATCTATGTCTTCCACAATGTATCAAACCGATACAGAGGGAGATTTACAACACAAGAAAGCCTACGACTGTCAAAACCTTAAACCCTATTTTCTACTTTACAAAAGTTTACAATAGGTTTTGTTGCTCTATCTATCCTAGGTCTTGGTCTTTTTTTATAGTCTTCTGTCTTGGGCTTCAGATCTTTTGTCCTTGATCCACTGCTAATCCCGCCTTGAATCTTGGAACAGAATTAAAACAACCTGCTGTATTTGTCCAGATGTCGAGTCTTCATGTTAGGACATTTCATTCGACATCCTTGTCTTCTGCAGCATTCTTCATGTTTGATCATCTTGCTCTTCATCAAGTTTTAACCAAAATTCAGTTAAACCACAGAAGCTTTCAATTGCATTAATCAATAATCACACATAGTCATCTATATTGATTGTGCTTAGTCAAGAGTGATAACGTCCAAGCGTAGGATTTGTAAATCAAGTTTGGGTAGAGATTCAGTGGGATTTTCTTTGATAAAACCATTGGGGGTTTGTCCTCCAATATCTTGATAGATTTGGGGGTTTTGGTACAAGTCTTCACATCACAGATTCATCCGAGTGAAAGCCTTGAAGAACGGTGGGTTTGGTCAAGGGTGTAACGGTAATCGGAGGATTGTTTTGGAAGATTTGGGGTCAAGCATCTTGCGATTGAAATCAGCCGAGTGAAAGACTTGAAGAACAGAAGGTCCGGTCAAGTGAGTAGCGGTAACCGGAGGTTTGTTCGTAGTGTTTGATGTTCTTGGTTCAGCTAGAATCAAGGGGAGAGAAGTGGTTAGATTCAACTTCAGCAATTGGGTTAGATTTTTGGTTTTCTAGGACTTCTCTTGTACTGAATATTGCACACAAATTTTATACATATCTTAATTCTATTTTAGAATTGAAGGCAGACGTACTCTAAGTGAGGACGGAAGGGGAACTGCCTAAACAAATTGGGTGTCTTTCTCTCTCTCTCTCTCTCTCGCTCTCTCTCTCTCTCTCTCTCTCTCTCTCTCTCTATCTAACTATCTATCTGTCTATCTATCTATCTCTTTACTTTTATATTGTTGAAGTTTGTGTGAAATCAATTATTAGCAATATCTCGATTGATTTGTAGTGTTTTCAAACAGATGTATAAATCCATTGCAATCACTTTGATTGCAAGTGAGAAAAATTCTGCACTACAAATTCAAAGGAAATTTGACTTGGTGTGTCAATTCAAATTTTATCCTCAATTAAGCATTGGAAACTGGTTCAACTTAAGTGGCTTGTATTTGAATTATTGATTGGGAGCCATATTGATTCTACTCTCTCATCAATATTATTCCATTCGGTTTTGTATATCCGATCTTTCTACTAAAGGTTCGGATAGACGAGTTTTGATCCGAGGCCGCTTTCGTATATTTTAGAATAATTTTTTTAAGCGCAAAACATTAAAATAAGTGATCTATTCAACCCCTCTTCTAGATCAGTGCCCTCGTCTAACAAGTGGTATCACGAGCACCGGTTCATCTAGTGCTTCACATATAGCTTATTAGAAAATGGCTAACGAACCTAAAAGGGCGTATAATAGAGCACCGGTTTTTAATGGTGAGAATTACGATTATTGGAAAGATTGTATGCAGGTGTGAAGATGGCTGGTTTCTACCTGAGTGAGTCCCACACTCAAAGATAACAACAGAGTCGCCACCAAACTTTATTTAGTCCCAAAGGACAGGGAAAATATCAATAAAACCCAAGCGGAAGAGAAACGTGAACGGGGGGTCGGTTATACGAAAGGAAGGTATTAGCACCTAACGCATCCGTCGTACTCGACGGGAACCATTTCGCTTGCTTCTAGGCTTGGATGGGTTATCTATCTAAAGGCTTCTATCTAAAAGAAAGGAGAGAGAGAAGAAAATGGAAAAAGAAAGAAAGGAAAGAAAGTGCTCGCGGAGGATTGTGGCCCTCGTGCCTACGTACCCTCATAGTGCAATGAGGAAATCAGAGCGTCGTAGTTCATGGAACCAAGGGACGAAGAGAAAAGAAGAAAGGGAGAAGGAAAGAAGGGTGGAAGTATGCTCGCCAAGACATTGCGTCTCGTGCCTACATATCATACATTCTAAAGAATGCAGAATCAGAGCTTCCGTAGTTCGGGGAACTGAACGGAAAACAAAACAAGAAAGAAACAGGGAGTCGAAAACAGTGGTGTCGAAACCAAGAGCAAGAGTGAAAGAAAAACTCTACTGGGAAAGACCCCGCAGTAAGAGCATTTGCACAAAAGAATAGGAAAAGAATGGTGTCAAAACCAAGAATGAAAGAAACTCTGCTGGGGGATAGCAAAGGGAATTGGTGTCGAAACCAAGAAAGTAAGAGCAAGGGGCATAGGAAGGACTCCGCTGGGGATCCCAATAAAGGGATGGTGTCATAACCAAGAGGAAAAGGAGACTTGATATATTAACTGGTTGGTAGTGGTTAACCGAAGAAAGAGAGTAGGACCCTGGCGGGGAAAAGAAACTGGTGTCAACAGACGAACCGTGACAAACCAAGAGAGAGAGTGTTGAACCGAGAGAAGGTGTTTGACTTTGAAGGGGCCTCGGTATATTAACTGGTAAACAGTAATTAACCGAGGAAAGAAAGGACTGCCACTCTGTGGGGGTAGAGAAGCATTGGTTTTAGCAAAGAAAACTGTGATTAACCAGAAAAGCGGGTGTAGGACCGAGTAAAGATCATAACCCAAAGGACGGGTATAGGATCGAGCAAAGGTCGTGACCCAAAGGCGTTCAGTAAACTGACTGAACAAGCAGTACTCGACCGAAGAAAGGGTATTCGAACATAAGAAAGGTTACTAACCCAAGGGTGCAAGTATTCGAACCAAGAAAGGTTGCCAACTGCAAGGGATTCGGTGTTTGCAGACGGACTGTGATTAACCAAAGAGAACAACGAGTGATTAACGGAGAGAAGGTGATTAACTCGAAAGGGTTCAGTATTTTAACAGACGGACTGTGGTTAACTGAAGAAATGGGTGATTAACCAAGAAAAGGTGATTAACCTAGGAGGTGCTCAGTGATTAACAGACGGACTGTGATTAACTTAAGAGACGGGTGATTAACCAAGAGAAGGTGATTAACGCGAGAAAGGAGAAGAACCAAGAGAAGGCTGCAAACTCCTGGGGAAAATGGTCGTGACAGGAAAACTGTGTTGGACCAAAGAGAAAGAATTGAAACTCTTCAAAGAATCAAAAGCAATGATTGATTACAAGAAGAGCATAGGGTATTGAAACGAAGAAAGCTTGCTAACCCAAGGAACATAGGACCGTAACCAAGAAGAATGGTGTTAGATCAAAAGGAGAGATTGAAAGAGATAGGAGTGATCAAGGATCGAAAGAGATCGCAAAGAGAGAAGAATGATCAAGGTTCAACTCGACCAGGGAAGGAAAACACATTACCGCCTAGAGATAGAGATGACTAAGCCAAGCACAGGGTCATTCGTCCCCTACCTGAAGTAGTCAGAATGAGAGTAGGAAATCTCCCTTCTCATTCCTTCTCTAACAGACACGGGGTGTAATGCAGAAGTTGAACCAGATGGCCCAACAACTCCAAGTTATACAGTGCTCCTGCGTAGAGAAACAGACAGCATAACGACATTAATTTGTACAGTGCTCCGATGCAAGGTGCAGCGCGAAACTCCAACTCCACGGGGGGGAATGAGAGAAAAAGCTCTAAAGGAGGCCTAAAGA
Organism: Lathyrus tuberosus; assembly: GCA_022829125.1. Taxonomy (NCBI): domain Eukaryota; kingdom Viridiplantae; phylum Streptophyta; class Magnoliopsida; order Fabales; family Fabaceae; genus Lathyrus; species Lathyrus tuberosus. The sequence goes on along the minus strand of JALAZF010000012.1, from coordinate 16,129,702 downwards.
GGGGAAAAGGGAAGATCGATTAATCGAAACAAAGTTTCGATCAATTAATCAAGGGAGAAATATGCTAACAACTTTTCAAAGAGGATGAAAAGTCATTAAAGCAAAAAGGAGTGAATTATTGATTACACAAGATTAAATTTATCCATGAAGAATAAACTTAACGCAAATCTGAAATGGAAGGTGCAAAACAGTGCCAAATGATCATCAAAATGCCACACAAAATCATGTATCATGTGAACAAAAATAGTGCAAGAATTTCTATGTTCATACAATGCTAAGAACATTAAACAAATTAATAATCGAAAATGTGCATCGAAAGTTCATGAACATGCTTCAACCAGAAGTGAAATGACATTAAAAACATCCATAAAATCAAGCATGACAATCAATGGAAGTTAAAATGAAGAAAGCATGGCAAACATACTTGAAAATGCAAGAAAATGGCCTTCTGGTTCAGTGTTAATCGATTAACATAATTGCACTGCAAAGTGCTAATCGATTAACACGTGAAAAAATGCAAAAAAAACACTGGTTAATCGATTAACACAATTGTACTGCAATGTGTTAATCGATTAACACTGTACAGGGAGCAGAAAATCAGTTTCGAAAAGTGCTTTTGGCCAACTTTTTTATTGTGCAATCACTTCAATGCTAGGGCAAATAATTATGCACGAAAAATCAAGTTTAGAAATAACAAATGATCAACAATAGAATCAATTAACAATCAAGATCATGGATCAAGCAAAAGTGTAATCAATTCACATGCAAGAATATTGAAATTACGTCGCAAACGATACGAAAACGATCGAAATGATAAAATGAATGAAATCCACCAACCTACAAGGCTGAGATGTGCCTTGGTAAATGTTGCAAAGTGATCTTGGTGCAGAAGATTAAAGAAAACCAGAGGATCCTTGAATCGTAGACGAAACGCGTCGAAACCGATCAAAATCGCGAAAATGCACCGAAATCGAACTTGCACCAAAATAAATGGTGTGAAACCCTTGGATTGAAGTAGAATGAGATGTACTTCCAGAAATCCAACCAAAGAATGCCAAATGATGAAGGTTAAGCTCAAGAATTAATCACTTTCAAGGTGAAAAGTGATTATCCTTCAAGAATAAGAGCTTTTGGTGAGGTTTGATGGAGAATAATTGAGATGAAAATGAAGAATGAGTAGAGAAATCAGAGAAAAAGTGAGAGAATTGAGAGTGAAATGTGAGAAGTTTGGTGAAAAATGGTAGAGAATGGTTGAGGAATTGAAAAGTGAGTGGAGGTGTGTTTATATAGGCTTTAGGTTTGGAATGTGAGATGGTTTGGAATTTGGTTTGGAATTAGCTTTGGGTTTGGAGCTAGGTTATGAGTTAGTTGGACTTGACTCACCGAGTCAAGGCGGTTAACTCGGCTAGTTAGAACCAACTCGGTAACCATCCCAAGGTGAATTCCAACATCCAAAGATCCACATTACTTGGAGAACAAGGAACATGGTTCACTTGATTTGAAGTGAAGTATCATAGCAAATTCACTTGGAATGAATTGAGTAGTTTGGAAATGTTTAGAGGTGTCTAGAATATTCCATATGCTGCTAGAATCCAAGACCAAAATGTGTGCAAGGTGCTGTCATGAAAAAGTAGCAAATTGTGTCTATTTTGCATGTGTTAATCGATTAACACAATTGCACTGCAAATGGTTAATCGATTAACCAGGCCAAAATATGCCCAATTTGCCTAAAAAAGGGTGTTGTGGTCCCGGCTTCGATTTTCCACCTCTTGTATTGAGGAATAGGTATGGAAACCTTCATTTTGTGCTTGTTTTGATCAGGTGATGACCTTGTGAGGATATAATTAATCAGGCTTGGAAAACCTGAAGATCCTGCAACAAGAAACACATAGAGAAAAGCGCGAATGCATATGCCAGCGATGCGAATGCCTATGCTTATGCAAAAGGCAAAAGAGGAGGTCAAATTTTGGGTTACGACAGCTGCCCCTATTTAATCCGCTTGTATTTGAATGTACGAATTGCGCTAGCTTTTCGATGATTCGAGGTAAAAGGGGATTAAATAAAGAGTAGCTCGAGAATTTGGTCGACGACGACAACCAGAGCGGGGCAAGGTAGAATAGGTAAGTGCAATGGTTGACTGAAAATCTGCTGGGAGATAAGTCAAGCAAAAAGAGAGGGAGTATGATCAATGCATATGCTATGTATGCGTTTCTACATGATGCTTGATATCATGCAATGCAAAGGCTAAACATGAGGCACAATGTGAAGTGATTAGGCAGAAACCGTAGCAAAACGACTTCGACACCCTCGGCCGGGGAAAGGACCCGCAGATAAAGACAACCTCTGCTGGAGAAGAGAGTTCACACAGGATGATGATCCTGCTGGGGAGAGAAACTGAGGACAACTCAAGTTTCCTAAATCACCATGGTTGTCTCTGTTGAGGATGAAAGAATTAAATCAATCCTTCCCACCAAGACTGGCTCTGCGTGGGGAAAAGAGATTCCCGAATCACATTGACTCAGTTGAGGAGAAACCACTGTTGCTGGTGACAGATAGTTCCTAATCATAAAAGATGATGCACAACCCTTGCTGGGAAAAGTGAACAAATCGTCTTTGCTGGGGAACACCTTGGCAACCTGCTGGGGAGAATGATGACTCTGCTGAGGAACTGCTGAGGAGACAACAACTTCTCCATAGAATCATTCCATTGTCGGCCAGGCGTTAGGCTTACCAAGGGATATTACCGATTATCCTGCAGGAGTTACCAGTAACACAGGCGATGCATAATGCTTTCTTGGAGAATTTAGCTTTTTATTGTTCTCAACGTTTTTTAGTATTATGTGATCACAAATAATTGTTTATTTTGTAAACAAAATACTGGAATGAAAACAAATTGAGATAACAAAGAATGCATTTTATTGAATGTAAAATTTTTGTACATAAAGTGTGTACATGGATGCAAAATCGTTGATGAGGAAGTTTGCAATAAAATTGAAAAACAAATGTAAATGGCAAAGGGAAATCATGCTTTGCATTGATTACAACATTGGCCCCCATCCACTGTAAGTCTAGGTTCCAATGCCTTGCACCAGTCGATGAGGATTGGAATGTTCTGTTACCGTCTGAGGTCTAACCGTGAGGAAAAGAGGCTTAAGTTTTCACAGTCAATGCCTTTATCCCTAATTTTTGCCTGGACATGCTTTCACATTTTTTTTCCTCCACCGGGATGCCCATTTTTGCCTAAGTCGCCCTTTCGGGTTTTCGACTTAGCGGGCTATTATTGTTTTTCTCATTGTCCCTAACTTTTGCATGGACATTTCTTTTTTTTGGTCCATCGGGACATCCATTTTTGCCTAGATTGTCCTTGCGGATGTCAATCTAGCGGACTTTTATCCATTTTTTCAGGCATAATATTTTTTTACTGTATCGGAGTTCACGGGCGATGACAACTCCTCCCCATCCATTGTGAGGATCAAGGCTCCGCCTGAGAAGGTTTTCTTGACAACAAAAGGTCCTTCGTAATTGGGAGTCCACTTGCCTCGTGGGTCCGAGTGAACAGGTGAATATCTCTTGAGCACGAGTTCGCCTTCGCAGAATGTTCGAGGGAGAACTTTCTTATCAAAAGCTCGCTTGAGGCGTTTCTGATACAATTCACCATGACAAACGGCTGTAAGGCTCTTCTCTTCGATGAGATTTAGCTGGTCGTATCTGGACTGAACCCATTCGGCTTCATCAAGACCTACTTCCATGATGACCCTGAGTGAAGGAATTTTGACTTCGATGGGTAGAACTGCCTCCATACCATACACAAGTGAGTACGGAGTTGTCCCAGTGGAAGTGTGCACTGAAGTTCTGTAGCCATACAATGCAAAGGGAAGCATTTCATGCCAATCCTTATAAGTCTTGACCATTTTCTGGACGATCCTCTTGATATTTTTGTTTGCTGCTTCAACGGCGCCATTCATCTTGGGCCGATATGGTGAAGAGTTGTGGTGCTCGATCTTAAATTCTTGACACAACTCCTTCATCATATTGTTGTTTGGGTTGCTTGCATTCTCTGTGATAATGTTGCTAGGAATGCCATAACGACAGATTATCTCTTTCTTGATGAATCTAGCAACCACTTGTCGTGTAACGTTCGCATAAGAAGCAGCTTCAACCCACTTGGTGAAGTAGTCGATAGCAACCAGAATAAATTGATGATCGTTCGAAGCCTTTGGCTCGATCATTCTAATCATATCTATACCCCACATAGAAAATGGCCAAGGTGAAGTCAAGACATTCAATGGAGTTAGAGGCACATGGATCTTGTCTCCGTAGATTTGGCACTTGTGACATCTTTTGGTAAAGTTGTAACAATCTACCTCCATTGTTGTCCAGTAATACCCAGCCCGAAGGATCTTCTTAGCCATAGTAGGACCTTTAGCATGTACAGCCTCGCAGCCCTCATGTATGGACCTTATGATCGTGTTTGCTTCATGTCTATCCACGCATCTGAGCAACACGGAATCATAATTCCTCTTGTACAGTATACCACCACTTAAGAAGAATTTGGCGCCAAGCCGTCTAAGAGCCTTCTTGTTAGTGATAGTGATACCCTCGGGATATTCCTGTTTTTCCAGATATCTTTTGATGTCGTAGAACCAAGGCTTGTCATCAGACTCATCCTGGATTGCCAAACAGTGTGCTGGTTCGTTCAAGTGATCAATGCGGATATGAGGAGCTTCATTCTTCCACTTGACCTTGAACATGGATGCTAGAGTGGCAAGAGCATCAGCTAGTTGATTTTCCTCTCTGGGAATATGATGAAAAGTGATCTCATCAAAGTAAGGAATCAATTTCGCTATGTGTTGTTGGTACGGAACCAACTTGGAATCCCGAGTCACAAAGTTCCCTCTGACTTGATCGATGACTAAGTCAGTATCTCCATAGACCTCAAAAATCTTGATTCTCATGTCGATTGCCGCTTCCAAACCGTAGATACATGCTTCGTATTCAGCCATATTATTGGTGCATGCAAAGCATAATCTAGCAGTGAAGGGAAGGTGAAAACCTGCTGGAGAGATAAGGATAGCCCCGATTCCACGACCCTTAGAATTTGAGGCACCGTCGAACACGAGCGTCCATCGTGCCTCTGGTTCGGGTCCTATGTCAGGGTCTGGAGTCTCATAATCTCTGATAAACAGAACATCCTCATCGGGAAAGTCAAACTTCATTTGTTGATAACCCTCTACTGGTTGATGAGCAAGGTAGTCAAACAAGACGCTCCCTTTTATTGCTTTTTGGGTAACATGTTGGATATCATACTCAGTTAACAGCATCTGCCACCGAGCAATCCTTCCAGAGACAACAGGCTTCTCAAATATGTACTTTATCAGATCCATTTTGGATATTAACAAAGTAGTATGGCAAATCAAGTATTGTCGTAGGCGTCGAGCAGCCTAGACCAGAGCACTACAAGTTTTCTCCAAGAGTGAGTATCTGGTCTCACAATCAGTGAACTTCATGCTCAGATAGTAAATTGCATGTTCTTTTCTGCCAGTTTCATCATGTTGACCCAATACACATCCCATCGATTCACCAAGAATGGTGAGATACATGATTAAAGGCCTACCAGGAACCGGCGGTACTAAGATTGGTGGCTCTTGCAAGTATTGTTTGATTTTGTTAAATGCTTCCTGATAATCATTATTCCATTCAGCCGATTGATCTTTTCTTAGTAATTTGAACATTGGTTCACAGGTAGCCGTCAAATGAGAAATGAATCTTGAAATGTAATTGAGTCTGCCCAGAAAGCCACGGACTTCTTTTTCTATTTTGGGAGGCGGCATGTTCTGAATTGCCCGAACCTTATCAGGATCAACTTCAATGCCTTTCTGACTCACAATAAAGCCCAACAGTTTACCAGATCGAACTCCGAAGGTGCACTTCGCAGGATTCAACCACAATCTAAACTTTCAGAGTCTGTCAAACAACTTCTTCAGATGAACCAAGTGATCATCTTCAGTTTTGGACTTGGCAATCACATCGTCCACGTAAACCTCAATCTCTCTATGAATCATGTCGTGAAAGAGGGTTGTCATGGCACACTGGTATGTTGCCCCTGCATTCTTTAAACCGAATGGCATGACTTTGTAGCAATATGTACCCCATGGCGTGATAAATGTAGTCTTCTCCATATCAGTTGGGGATATCTTGATCTGATTATATCCTGAGAAACCATCCATAAATGAAAAGACAGAGACCTGCGCTGTGTTGTCTACCAAGACATCAATGTAAGGCAAAGGAAAATCATCCTTCGAGCTTGCCTTGTTGAGATCTCGATAATCCACACACATTCTGACTTTGCCATCCTTCTTGGGAACCGGGACAATGTTGGTAATCCATTCAGGATACTCGGAAGTGACTAGGAACCCAGCATCCAGCTACTTCTTTACCTCTTCTCTAATTTTGAGTGCCATGTCAGGTCTAGTCTTCCTGAGCTTCTGCTTGACAGGAGGACATCCAGGCTTGAGTGGCAAGTGATGTTCAACGATGTTGGTATCCAACCCATGCATATCTTGATAGGACCAGGCAAAGATATCAACATACTCTTTCAATAACTTGACCAACTCGGAGTGTACATGCTCTGTGAGGGATGTGCCAACCTTGACTTCTCTTTTGACCTAGTCAGTACCAAGATTAACAACTTCCACTGGCTCTTTGTGTGGCTGAATCTCTCTATGCTCATGCTCAAGGAGCCTTGCCAGTTCAGCCGGTAATTCACAATCTTCCTCACCATCTTCTTCGGCTTGGTTAATTGGAATTCCATAATTACAATGGATGTTTGCCATGTTGTTATCAATGCTTTTATTAGTTCTGCATGTTTGTGAATATGTTTAGAATGAGCTATTTAAAAAGTGAAAAAGAAAATAAACTTTTGCCATTTGTTTTCTGTGAAAAAGTAAAATAAAGAAAGAAAATAGAGCATGATTTTGAATGCAAAAAACTTTTATTTATTGATCACATAATATTGTAAAAGCGCGAGGCCCTTTACAAGCTATCCACTCGTCTCGGGCGAGGACGAGGGAACGAGAAAGAAAAATGCATTACATGTTATATGGAAAAACCACAGGAATCACGGTAGATGTCCAATTGTTGAGCTTGAAACCCGGCGAACATTTGCGCACGAAGCTTGAAATCTGATTACTGGGACCAGCATCATCAGCAGCTGCCACGATGTCACCCTGCTGGAAACCCGCGCTATGGAACTTGACAAAGTTGCATTGTTTCTGATCAGAGGAACCAGATTGATGACCAGGATGATAGCCCAATCCAAAACGATTATGCTTCTCAACCACACCAATTACGTGCCCCCAGCCTGGCAAGGCACCTCTGTCGATGGTCTCTTTAGCACTCTTAGCAGATGCTAAAGTCAATTGTGGTGATCTATTTTGACTAGTTGAAGCAGAGCTGACATCTTCGAACTCGAGACACTGCAATAGCATCTCAGCTATGCCTTCTTCAGTCTCGACGTATCGAAAGGACGATAACTCGCTTACAATCAAATCCTCTTCACCACAGACAATGACAAGCTGATCGTCAAACATGAATTTCAACTTCTAATGTAAAGTGGAGGTAACTGCCCCTGCCGCGTGGATCCATGGATAACCCAGTAGGCAACTGTACGATGGATTAATATCCATCACTTGGAAAGTAATGGTAAACAGATGCGGCCCAATATTGATGGGTAAATCCACTTCTCCAATGACCTGTCTTCGAGAACCGTCAAAGGCTCTGACAACTAAGGCACTTGGTCTCATCTCGATTCCTTCCACTGGTAATTGACTCAACGTGCCCTTAGGCATCATATTGAGAGAAGAACCGGTATCCACTAGAACACGAGATAACAGGATGTCTGTGCAGGTTACAGATATGTGCAGCGCTTTGTTGTGGGCACTTCCTTCAGGAGGTAGTTCTGATTCATTGAAACCCAAATACCTACTTCCAGTTATGTTGGCCACAACATCATCGAATTCAACGACGGATATATCTTGCATGACATGGGCACTGTTCAAAACTTTCAACAAAGCTGATCTGTGCGCAGGCGAACTCATGAGTAAGGACAAGATTGAGATCCTCAAGGGAGTCTGACCTAGTTGATCCACAATCTTAAAGTCACTTTTCTTGATCAACTTGAGGAACTCTTGATCATCAAGGGTCTCCTTGCTCTTTGAAACATCCTCAGACGGGATAGTTGGTACTAGAACGGTAGTAGATGCCTCTTGTTGAACAACAGGGGTTGCAAATACAGGTGTCTCTTTGGGAGAAACAACAATTGGAACTTGCACAGGCTTCGTAGTGACCTTCGGGGCGAACCCTCGTCCACTACGAGTCATACCTCCACCGGCTGTAACATTCACGATCTCAGATTCGGCGAACCTTATCTCTTGACCTCCAGAAAACACAGTAGACCCACACTTCCAAGGTACCTCCTTAGAATTCTGATACAGAAACGGCTTTGGCGGACAAACCACGATGGGTTGCACCTTCTTCTGTTTAGGGGATTCCACAGGAACCTTCCTATAGACGATGGTGAACGGCTCAATAGTAGCAACTTCCTTGACAGGTTTAGATCTGGCAAATTGCACTTCGCCACGGTTCATCAGAATCTGGACACAACTCTTCAGTCTTCGACACTAGTTGGGATTATCGTCACAAATCTGACACTTACCATGCAAACCTTTCAACAACCCATGTTCCTTCAATTTCTTGAAAACCACAGACATCGGAGTCTTTACTTCATCGACATCTATGATCAATTCAGGCCTGGAATTATCCACAATCATGTTAACCGCAGGCCCACCGTGATTCGGCAACAGATTACTCTGAATGTTGGGTCCTTCCTCAGCAAAAGTCAGAACCTTCTTATCAATGAGTTCCTGAACCTTGGTTTTGAAAATAAAGCAATCTTCTGTTGCATGTCCTATGTATCCAGCATGATAAGCACATGATGCATTTGGGTTATGCTTCGGGCCAAATGGAGGAATTGCAAGCGCAATCTGCTTGGGGATAATTGCCCCTTGGTGAACCAGATAAGGAAATAATTCAGTGTATGACACCGGAATTCTGTCAAAATTCGGACGCTTATGGTTTCCTTGACTGTTGTTGTTCTGACGGTTCTGATTCTACTAATTTTTGTTCTGTTGATTCTGTTGCTGATTCTGAACATTCTAAACTGGTTGTTGCGGATGATACTGATATGGAGGTTGTTGATACTGCGCAGCAGCAATGTACGGATATGGATAATACGGCAAGGGAGCCATGAAAGCTTGATACTGAGGAGAAACTTGAGCTGTCACAGCATTGGCTTCACCTTCCTTTTTCTTGGAATGACTGTTCTGAGATTTCCTAGTGGTCGGTTGCTGGGAAGCAGTTCCGGGAATCTTTCCCGTCTTCAAACCATTCTCAATCCGTTCACCAATCGTCACAACATCAGCAAAACTCGATGAAGAACTACCCACTATTTTCTCATAGTAAGATCCTTGCAATGTACCCATAAAGATGTCAACCAACTCATTGTCAGAGAGAGTCGGTCGCACACGAGATGCCATCTCACGCCATCTTTGTGCATACTCCTTGAATGTTTCACCTGAGTGTTGAGATTGATTTTGCAATTGCAATCTAGTTGGCGCCAGATTAAGGTTATACTTGTATTGTCTCACGAACGCTTCCGACAAATCCCTCCAAGTACAGATTTTGCTGCGCTCCAGGCTCATGTACCAATCTAATGAAGCACAAGACAAACTATCTTGAAAACAATGAACTAGCAATTCATCATTATCAATATGGGATGCCATCTTCCTGCAGTACATAGTGATGTGACTATGTGGGAAGCTCAAACCTTTGTACTTTGGCAAATCAGGTATCTTGAATTTCTGCGGCAACACAACATTTGGAACCAGACACAAGTCTTTGGCTTCCATACCAAAACCAGAGAACCCTTCGATAGCTCTGATACGGTCTTCCAACAACTTGTAGTCAACCGATCTATTCTGATTAGTGAGCCTGACAAGAATATGAGGATTTGGCAGCTGAGAAGCGGTAGGAGCATTCACTTGCGGAGTAGCAAACTGAGAAGGATACACCAAACCAGGACTAACCATCTGACCAGCATTCTGACCCATCGGAACACCATACGGATAATTCGGAGGAGGTATCCCAGCAGCTGAGGAAGATTCCCCAGGATAGAACATCCCAGGATGAATATTCGGAACAGCAGTTTGAGCAGTCTGAGATGGAACCGGAACATGAATATGAGGACCCCTATACACATGTTCTTCATCATCAGGAGTTTCAGTGTCGACCAATCCGACAGTTTGATGAGTTTGAGCCTGAAGATTCTCAGGATCATCATTCACCACTGGAGGCGGGACTAGAGTAGGCATGACCCATGGATAGGCGGCAGCATTCCCATTAGGCATGGGTGCAACAAAAGGCTGATATGGCATGAAGGCGCTACCATTATTTGCAATCCGAGGAGTGTAATTCGGAGGCATGCCCCAAGGAAAACCAGCGGGCATCTGGTTCAAACTAGGCTGAACAGCAGGCTGATTCACAGGCTCAACTGGCACTTCAACTCTAGCAGGAGAAGGAACAACGACAGCAGGAGTAGTCGTAACAACAGGAGGACTAGTTACAGGAGTGACAACAGTTGCATCGGTAGTAGTTGCAACAACAGTCGCAGCAGCAGCGGCGTCCCTCTGGGCACGAAGGAGCTCTATAATGACATCCATGTTCGTCTGGAACTGATCCATCCAACCTTGGAATTGTGCCAGAGTTTCCTTGTACGCAGCGTTCTCAGCTTCGAAGTCAGCCATGATTCTTGATTTGCTTGAGCGAGTAAAATACCGATGTCGAGTCGTCGTCTTGCTACAAGGAATGTGGACAAGGATGAGCAACAGTTTTGGATGAAAGAACGTGCATATGTGTGCAGATGAATGTATGATATGCATGCAAAAAATAAAGTTTTAAATTCCAGGAATTCTTAAACTTATCTTTGTTAAGAATAATCATAAAGCATACAAGTAAAGGCATAAAAGATAGAGTGAGCAAGCATCTTCATTCATTCATTCAATAGAGGAAAGAAATACAAGTTGAATACAAGTCAAATATCTGCCTTTTGGGCTACAACAAAATCCGCATGGATCCTATCAAATACCACCCTACACACAGATAAGAAATGAAAAACAGCCCAAGGAAGCCGGTGTGGCAATGCATCAGCATATGCATCCCTCAACAACCCCGGTAGGTCCTCCAATGCATGCTCAGCAAATCTGGCTAGACGGTCGTGCCTCTCACTCCAGTACTTCGCATCCTTCATGAGGTTACGCAGTAACGAGTGATTAGGCCCCTGAAGCATGTCCTGAAGAAAGGCCTCTTTCTAATCCAGGAGGTTCTGTAGATGACGGCTTTGATGCTCCCAATGAGTGCTCTCTGTGTTGAGCTGACTAATCTGCTCTTGACTCTGATGTTCTTGATCTTGCAGCTTCTGAATCTCACCAAAGACTTTGTCGAGCTTAGCTTGACATTGGGAAAAGTCCTTTGCTAACTGATTAGCACGGTCTTGTTCACTTTGCCACTTCGTCTTGCACTCGAATAACTTCCCTCGAAGCTCTTCAAGTTGCTTGTTGTAGCTTATCTCCTCTTTGTAGGCCTGATAGTGAGCATCGGCGAGTTGTCTCTTCTTTGAAGCAAGTCCCTCATAGGTACTATTCAAAGCATCACCCACCTTCCTGCGCTTGTTCTGTTCAACCTCCACCTCTTTGAGCATGCGCTCGCGCTTCTGATGGAGCTCAATCTGTAGGTTATCCTTCTCGGAAGTGACTCTATCAAGGTTGAGACGAAGATCAGCATTCTCCTTCTTCAACTTCTCAATAATCAGCTTGAGTTTATCGACCTCAGATGGAGGAACTATGGCAAGTTCAGGAGGCTTGGCATTCATGGAAGGCTCAGGAGAGAATGGCAACAAGATCTCTTTGACGCGCTCTTTGACCTAAAGTGTGTAAGCTTCCTTGGTTGCGCAATTTTTCTTACCCAAATCGGCTCTACCTTCAAGATGAATCTGAGTCCAAGCGGCACTAAACCTCTTCAACAAACCCATGTCATCAACCCCTTCATGAAAGATGAACTCTTCCACTACCTCAGGATCAGGTTTGTCAACCATAGGGTATCCCAACTGTCGGAAAGCAATTCTCGGATTGTAGTTAATTCCACCCTTTGTACCCAAGAGAGGCACATTGGAGAATTTCCCACAATGAAGAATGATCGGAATATCGTCAAAGACTCGAGAATACCAAGAAATATCATCAACGGTAATAGACATGATTCGTTGAGACCACTTGATATTATCCTTATTCTCAACAAAGGGACCCTTCTGTGGAAGGTGAGACATGAACCATCGGTACAATAAAGGAGCACAACAGACAATGGTTCCCTTCTTCTTTTCATTCCTGGAATGAATAGAATGGTAGGTATTAGCAAGAAGCGTCGGAACAGGGTTCTTGGACAAGAAAATGCTGATGGCAGCCTGATCTACGAAATCCTCCATGTTCAGAAACAAGACAAACCTATATACCAGCAGAGCGAGAACGACATTGAAAGCCTTCCAGTTTCCATCCTTAGCAAAAGTAGTAGCCTTGTCAACCAAGAACTTTGAAGCAAACCCTCGAATACCTTTCCCTTTGGTCTTGAGATTGTCCTCCACATCTTTCTTACTAATGCAAAGCACATCAGCAATAAGATGAAACTTCGGACAACCACTAGTGTAAACATAAGGAACCTGCTTCTTGATCTCAAACCCCAGAATATAAGCATACTCCTCAAGTGTAGGTGCTAGTTGATAATCCTGAAATGTGAAGCACCTATATGGCGGGTCGTAGAACTGAACCAGAGTATGAATAACAGTGATGTTGACTTCAGTGTTGAGGATGGTCAACAAATTACCATAAGTACCTATGAAAACCCCTCTGTGATCTCGAACCAACAAAGATGCCAAACCTCTCAAAATACCCAGCTTAGGCTCCACAAACTTGTAACTGACGATGCCACGACAACCAGTACTCATCTCTATGATAATGTCAACAAAAGATAAGCCTTCGAATACCTGGAAATGCACATGCATAAATTAATTTACATGATGAAATGATATGCAACACAACAACAAGAAGCCAGCACTGCCCGAATAATCAAATCTGAACAATCCGGATATCTGTATATAATCTGTGTCAGTGCAACATAATCTGATGTGTCGGTGAGGAAATCTGGCGTGTGTGAGAAAAAAGGGTATGAAGTGGCATGTTTTCCTGCAAAAACCCATCCCCCTCACCGGTGTGATCTAGACACAACAAGGTGGTCCCTAGAAAAGGTCGCCCAAACCATAGGACTCAAGATGAAAATCCCCCGTCGTAGTAAATTCTCACAGGACGGAGGTATTCTCAAAGAATCAAGATCTGGGATGTGGGTCTCGTGATATCCCAATGCGCAAAACGCATGCCTCACGACTATCCACGTTCTAGCCTATGTGTATACTAGACCCGGTGTTAGGACCTTTCTCTCCAATAATATCTACCCATCCCAACAATAGCGGAAAATAGCAGATATCTAGAATATGCAGCATATGAATATTCAAAGCAGTAAAGAAATGCGATAAATAAACATAAAGCTAAAGCATGAAAATAAAGCAAGTAAAGTGCCAAAGATAAACACCCAAGCAAGCAAGAAAGCAAACAAAACTAGGCGAGACCCCTCAAGGGATGGACCAGCAAGAGGTCAATCTGTCCCCAGCAGAGTCGCCAGCTGAAGATGGCTGGTTTCTACCTGAGTGAATCGCACACTCAAAGATAACAACAGAGTCGCCACCGAACTTTATTTAGTCCCAAAGGACAGGGAAAATAGCGATAAAACCCAAGGGGAAGAGAAACGAGAACGGGGGGTCGGTTATGCGAAAGGAAGGTATTAGCACCTAATGCATCCGTCGTACTCGACGGGAACCATTTCGCTTGCTTCTAGGCTTGGATGAGTTATCTATCTAAAGGCTTCTAGCTAAAAGAAAGGAGAGATAGAAGAAAATGGAAAAAGAAAGAAAGGAAAGAAAGTGCTCGCGGAGGATTGTGGCCCTCGTGCCTACGTACCCTCATAGTGCAATGAGGAAATCAGAGCGTCGTAGTTCATGGAACCAGGGGACGAAGAGAAAAGAAGAAAAGGAGAAGGAAAGAAGGGTGGAAGTGTGCTCACCAAGACATTGCGTCTCGTGCCTACGTATCATACATTCAAAAGAATACAGAATCAGAGCTTCCGTAGTTCGGAGAACTGATCGGAAAACAAAACAAGAAAGAAACAGGGAGACAAAAACAGTGGTGTCAAAACCAAGAGCAAGAGTGAAAGAAAAACTCAACCGAGAAAGACCCCGCAATAAGAGCGTTTGCACAAAAGAATAGGAAAAGAATGGTGTCAAAACCAAGAATGAAAGAAACTCCGCTAGGAGATAGCAAAGGGAATTGGTGTCAAAACCAAGAAAGTAAGAGCAAGGGGCATAGGAAGGACTCCGCTAGGGATCCTAATAAAGGGGTGGTGTCATAACCAAGAGGAAAAAGAGACTCGGTATATTAACTGGCTGGCAGTGGTTAACCGAAGAAAGAGAGTAGGACCCTGGCGGGGAAAAGAAACTGGTGTCAATAGATGGACTATGATAAACTAAGAGAGAGAGTGCTGAACCGAGAGAAGGTGTTTGACTCTGAAGGGGCCTCGGTATATTAACTGGTAAACAGTAATTAACAGAGGAAAGAAAGGACTGCCACTCTGTGGGGGTAGAGAAGCATTGGTTTTAGCAGAGAAAACTGCGATTAACCAGAAAAGCGGGTGTAGGACCGAGTAAAGATCATAACCCAAAGGACGGGTATAGGATTGAGCAAAGGTCGTGACCCAAAGGGGTTCGGTAAACTGACTGAACAAGCAGTACTCAACCGAAGAAAGGGTATTCAAACCAAAGAAAGGTTACTAACCCAAGGGTGCAAGTATTCGAACCAAGAAAGGTTGCCAACCGCAAGGGATTCGGTGTTTGCAGACGGACTGTGATTAACCAAAGAGAACAACGAGTGATTAACCGAGAGAAGGTGATTAACTCGAAAGGGTTCAGTATTTTAACAGACGGACTGTGGTTAACTGAAGAAATGGGTGATTAACCAAAAGAAGGTGATTAACCTAGGAGGTGCTCAGTGATTAATAGACGGACTGTGATTAACTTAAGAGACGGGTGATTAACCAAGAGAAGGTGATTAACTCGAGAAAGGAGAAGAACCAAGAGAAGGCTGCGAACTCCTGGGGAAAATGGTTGTGACAGGAAAACTGTGTTGGACCAAAGAGAGAGAATTGAAACTCTTCAAAGAATCAAAAGCAATGATTGATTACAAGAAGAACATAGGGTATTGAAACGAAGAAAGCTTGCTAACCCAAGGAACATAGGATCGTAACCAAGAAGAATGGTGATAGATCAAAAGGAGAGATTGAAAGAGATAGGAGTGATCAAGGATCGAAAGAGATCGCAAAGAGAGAAGAGTGATCAAGGATCAACTCGACCAGGGAAGGAAAGCACATTACCGCCTGGAGATAGAGATGACTAAGCCAAGCACAGGGTCATTCGTCCCCTACCTGAAGTAGTCAGAATGAGAGTAGGAATTCTCCCTTCTCATTCCTTCTCTAACACACCCGGGGTGTAATGCGAAAGTTGAACCGGACGGCCCAACAACTCCAAGTTGTACAGTGCTCCTGCGTAGAGAAACAGACAGCATAACGGCATTAATTTGTACAGTGCTCCGATGCAAGGTGCAGCGCGAAACTTCAACTCCACGGAAGGGGGGGGGGGGGATGAGAGAAAAAACTCTAAATGAGGCCTAAAGAGGGGAAAAGGGAAGATCGATTAATCGAAACAAAGTTTCGATCAATTAATCAAGGGGGAAATATGCTAACAACTTTTCAAAGAGGATGAAAAGTCATTAAAGCAAAAAGGAGTGAATTATTGATTACACAAGATTAAATTTATCCATGAAGAATAAACTTAATGTAAATCTGAAATGGAAGGTGCAAAACAGTGCCAAATGATCATCAAAATGCCACACAAAATCATGTATCATGTGAGCAAAAATAGTGCAAGAATTTCTATGTTCATGCAATGCTAAGAACATGAAACAAATGAATAATCGAAAATGTGCATCGAAAGTTCATGAACATGCTTCAACCAGAAGTGAAATGACATTAAAAACATCCATAAAATCAAGCATGATAATCAATGGAAGTTAAAATGAAGAAAGCACGGCAAACATACTTGAAAATGCAAGAAAATGGCCTTCTGGTTCAGTGTTAATCGATTAACATAATTACACTGCAAAGTGTTAATCGATTAACACGTGAAAAAGTGCAAAAAAACACTGGTTAATCGATTAACACAATTGCACTGCAATGTGTTAATCGATTAACACTGTACAGGGAGCAGAAAATCAGTTTCGAAAAGTGCTTTTGGCCAACTTTTTTATTGTGCAATCACTCCAACGCTAGGGCAAACAATTATGCACGAAAAATCAAGTTTAGAAACAGCAAATGATCAACAATAGAATTAATTAACAATCAAGATCATGGATCAAGCAAAAGTGTAATCAATTCACATGCAAGAATATTGAAATTACGTCGCAAACGATACGAAAACGATCGAAATGATAAAATGAATGAAATCCACCAACCTACAAGGCTGAGATGTGACTTGGTAAATGTTGCAAAGTGATCTTGGTGCAGAATATTAAAGAAAACCAGAGGATCCTTGAATCGTAGACGAAACGCGTCAAAACCGATCAAAATCGCGAAAATGCACCGAAATCAAACTTGCACCAAAATAAATGGTGTGAAACCCTTGGATTGAAGTAGAATGAGATGTACTTCCAGAAATCCAACCAAAGAATGCCAAATGATGAAGGTTAAGCTCAAGAATTAATCACTTTCAAGGTGAAAAGTGATTATCCTTCAAGAATAAGAGCTTTTGGTGAGGTTTGATGGAGAATAATTGAGATGAAGATGAAGAATGAGTAGAGAAATCAGAGAAAAAGTGAGAGAATTGAGAGTGAAATGTGAGAAGTTTGGTGAAAAATGGTAGAGAATGGTTGAGGAATTAAAAAGTGAGTGGAGGTGTGTTTATATAGGCTTTAGGTTTGGAATGTGAGATGGTTTGGAATTAGCTTTGGGTTTGGAGCTAGGTTAGGAGTTAGTTGGACTTGACTCACCGAGTCAAGGCGGTTAACTCGGTTAGTTAGAACCAACTCGGTAACCATCCCAAGGTGAAATCTAACATCTAAAGATCCACATTACTTGGAGAACAAGGAACATGGTGCACTTGATTTGAAGTGAAGTATCATAGCAAATGCACTTGGAATGAATTGAGTAGCTTGGAAATGTTTAGAGGTGTCTAGAATATTCCATATGCTGCTAGAATCCAAGACCAAAATGTGTGCAAGGTGCTGTCATGAAAAAGTAGCAAATTGTGCCTATTTTGCCTGTGTTAATCGATTAACACAATTGCACTGCAAACGGTTAATCGATTAACCAGGCCAAAATATGCCCAATTTGCCTAAAAAAGGGTGATGTGGTCCCGACTTCGATTTTCCACCTCTTGTATTGAGGAATAGGTATGGAAACCTTCATTTTGTACTTGTTTTGATGAGGTGATGACCTTGTGAGGATATGATTAATCGGGCTTGGAAAACCTGAAGATCCTGCAACAAGAAACACATAGAGAAAAGCGTGAATGCGTATGCCAGCGATGCGAATGCTTATGCTTATGCAAAAGGCAAAAGAGGAGGTCAAATTTTGGGTTACGACAGGGTGCATATCAATTCTATTGATAGAAAGGTATGGAACATTATTCAAAATGGTCTTGTTGAAATAACCATGACTAATGCGGATAATGTTGTTGTACCTAAACCAGAAGCACAATGGAATGATGATGATGAGAAAAAGTACAATTATGATTGGAAAGCCAGAAATATTCTCATATCCTCTTTGGGAGTTGATGAATACTATAAGGTTTCTCATTCTTTAACCACTAAGGCTATGTGGGACGCATTACAAGTTGCTCATGAGGGAACAAATGATGTCAAACTAGCTAGAATCAATACTTTAACTCAAGAGTTTGATCTCTTTCACATGAAGCATAGTGAAACCATTGCGGATATGCAAAAGAGATTCACTCTCCTAATCAATCATTTAAATTCACTTGGTAGACCCATTTCCAATGATATTGCTACTAACAAAATTTTGAGATGTCTTAATAGGGAATGGCAACATAAGGTCACCGCGGTCAAGGAAGCTAACGATCTCATGACATTGGACACCACAACATTGTTTGGTAAGCTTGAAGAACATGAGCAAGAGCTCATAAGTCATGAGAAACATGAAAAGAAAGAAAAGAAAGAGAAATTGAAAGACACGGACAAGAAGTCTATTGCTCTAAAGGCTTCTAGCTCAAAGTCTTCCACCAAAGAGCTTAGTGAAAGTGAGTTAAGTGAGGATGATGAAGATTCGAATGATGATATGGGGATGTTCGTAAGAAGGTATAATAGATACATCATGAAGAATGAAATACAACATTCGGACAAAAATCTTATTAACTTTAGATGTCAATCAAAATCCTCAAAGCAAGAAGGAAATAAGAATACAAAGTCAAAGGGTTCATGCTTTAATTGCGGAAAGGTCGGTCACTACAAGCCGGATTATCCCTTGATGAAGAAAGACAAAGGAAAAGACAAACATCATCAACAAAAGAAATATAGTAAGCCTAGAAGGGCATACATCGCATGGGAGAGTGATAGTGAGTCCTCAAGCGAATGTGGCTCGAGTGATGAAGACGAGTTGGTCAATCTTTGTCTCATGGCTCATCAAAAGAAGAAAAAGAATGTAAGCCATTCTAAATATGAACATATTGATAAAATGTATTATTCCAATTTGCAAAATACTTTTGAAGCTCTACACCATGAGGCTAAAGATGCTTTTAAACGCTTAACTTCAAATAAGAAAATTTTCTTACATTTAGAGAAAAAGGTTTCTGATTCCGAAAGGGAATTAGAAGCTCTTAAGAAATAAATGGTAGATGCTACAAAAGCTAAAACTGAGGATGACAAGTTCTCTTGATTTAATTGGGCGGGTTGTGAAACTTGTCACATTTGGCAAAAGGAGGTTAGAACCCTTAAAGCCAAATTAGACAAAGCCTTAGAACCTAAAGTTATATTTGCTATTGATCGCTCACACTTTAGAAGTAGTATGAATAATCCTTATCAGAAATATACATATGTGATAAGAGATCAAAGTAGCAAAAGTAACTCGAATTTAAACTTAACTTGTCTATATTTTTGCAAGAAAGGACACACCATTGCAAACTAACGATTTAGGAGATTCTTGGTTCCTAAAGGTATTTTCCAATGGTTGCCCAAATGCAACCAAAGTTTCTCTCACACACAAAGACCCAATAAAAATTGGGTACCTATTTCCTTTGCTTAATTTTGTAGGTGAAATGTCTTGAATCTACGGAGAGAAGATGGTTTCTCGACAGTGGATGTTCAAGGCATGTGAAAAGTGACATTTCCTTATTCATTGACTTTGTGCAAAGAATAAAGGATTTGTAACCTATGGTGATAACAACAAGGGAGCAATACTCGGAAAAGGTAGTGTAGGTAATCCCTCTTCTACTTCTATCTCAAATGTCCTTTTAGTTGAAGGTCTTAAGCACAATCTTATTAGCATTAGTCAAATGTGCGACAAAGGATATAAAGTTTCATTTTCAAAAGAATATGGGATGATTGAACACAATGATAAGAAATATGATGTGTTTAATGGCTTGAGGGTAAATAATGTATATATGCTTGACTTGAATGAAGTATCATTGACTAGCACTAAATGTCTTGTTACCATGAGTGAAGACTCTTGGCTATGGCATAGGCGCTTAGTGCACGTCAACTTTGGCTTTCTAAATAAAGTAGTTTCAAAAGATATAGTTTTCGGTCTACCCATGATCAAATTTTCAAAAGATCACTTATGTGATGCATGCCAAATGGGGAAGCAAATGAGGATCTCATTTAAATCTAAAAATATTGTTTCTACATCGAGACCTCTTGAACTTCTTCATATGGACCTTTTTGGGCCATCTAGAATCAAAAGCTTGGGTGGAAATTACTATGGTTTTTTATTGTAGACGATTACTCTAGATTTTGTTGGACTATTTTCTTGGCTAGTAAAAGTGAAACTTTTTCAGCTTTTGAAAATTTTGCCAAGGTTTCTCAAACCAAACTAAATTCTAGCATCGTTACTATCCGAAGCGATCACGGAGGTGAATTTGAAAACCACCTCTTTGAGGAATTTTGCCAAGGTATCTTTCTCGGATACTCTCAATCTAGCATAGCATATAGAGTGTACAATAAAAGATTACTTATTGTGGAAGAATCCATGCATGTTACTTTTGATGAATCTTGTCCAAATATTGTCGGGAAAGGTATTTCTTTTCATGGTGCAGGTGTTTCTTCGCAAAACATACTCAAAGACTTTGAAGAAGGGATTGATCAACCCGAATCAGTGAAAGTTGAGGAGGAGGAAAATCATAACTCTGGAAAGATTGAGGAGGATCATTCAATTAGAAACGATGGCCTTCCTTTGGCATGGAGATCCTCTAAGGATCATCCAATCGAAAATATTCTCAGAGATATCACAAAAGGATTAACTACGCGGTCTAAGATAAGTAACTTTTGTCATCACTTTGCTTTCGTCTCTCAAATTGAGCCTAAAAACTCCAAAGATGTCTTACTTGATGAACATTGATTTTTGGCAATGCAAGAGGAATTAAATCAATTCGAGAGAAATGAGGTATGTGACCCTTTCCCCCCTCCGCGAGGCCATCGAGTAATTGGTACAAAATGGGTATTTAGGAACAAGCTAGACAAAAACGGAGTAATAACTCATAATAAAGCCCGTCTACTGGCTTAAGGTTACAACCAAGAGGAGGGCATTGACTATGAGGAAAATTATGCTCCGGTTGCTCGCCTTGAGGCTATACGCCTTTTGCTAGCCTATGCTTGTTCTAAAGATTTCAAACTATATCAAATGGATGTGAAGAGTGCTTTCTTAAACGGATATATTAATGAAGAAGTCTATGTATCTCAACCTCCAGGTTTTTAAAGTCATGAGTATCCAAATTACGCTTATAAACTTAAATGTGCTTTGTATGGTCTAAAACAAGCCCCCAGGGCTTGGTATAAGCGACTTAGTACATTTTTACTCGATCAAGGATACTCAAGAGGGAAGGTTGATACTACACTCTTTATTAAGCGCCAAGGAAATCACTCTATTCTATTCCAAGTCTATGTAGATGACATTATTTTTGGATCTACTAATATGCACTTGGTTAAGGAATTTTCAAAGCTAATGCAGGGTGAGTTTGAGATGAGTATGATGGGGGAGCTGACCTACTTCCTTAGACTTCAAATCAAACAACTTGACGAAGGAACTTTTGTGAGCCAAACAAAGTATTGCTATGATCTACTCAAGTGCTTTGATATGGCCAACGCAAAATCTATTGACACTTTAATGCCCACAAATGTGAATTTAGATCGAGATAAAAATGGTAAGGTCGTCAACGTAAAGAAGTATAGAGGTATGATAGGTTCTCTTCTATATCTCACTGCATCTCGACCAAATATCATTTTTAGTGTTTGTATGTGTGCTAGATATCAATCATGTCCCAAGGAATCACATTTGAAAGCGGTAAAGTATATACTTAGATACCTTTGTGGTACATCCAAGTTTGGGCTTTGGTTCTCCAAGGGAAGTGATTGTAATTTGGTTGGTTATTCCGATTCTGATTTCGCCGATTGCAAATCGGATAGGAAGAGCACTAGTGGCACTTGTCATTTCTTTTCAAATTCCTTAGTAAGTTGGCATAGAAAAAATCAAGTTTCTGTTGCTTTGTCAACTGCCGAGGCAGAATACGTCGCAGCAGGTAGTTGTTGTGCCCAAATTTTGTGGCTTAAACAACAACTACTCGATTTTAATGTTAAACTTCATCGTATTCCTATTCTTTGTGATAACACAAGTGCCATAAATCTAACCAAGAATCCAGTGCTATATTCTCGCACCAAACACATTTAGATTCGTCACCACTTCCTTAGGGATCATGTTGAAAAGGGAGATGTCATATTCGAGCATGTTGACAGTAAAAATCAACTTGCCGATATTTTTACAAAACCTCTCACGACAGAACCTTTCTTTAACATTTGTAGGGAACTTGGTGTTCTCGATATCTCGGATTATGTCTAATGAATTATTGCATTCTCTCTATCTATACATGTTTATATATTACTTAACCATGTTTGAAAGTTTAAGCCATATGAGTGCATTCTTCTTTCATCACCATATAGAAGGTAATATCTTTCCTATCTAATTGCTTTTACTCCTATTCTTGGCTAAATAGATGTTCTCTGTTATGTGTGGAGTGTAATTTTGTTGCTTAAATGATAGTTATAGTTTTCACTTTTCTTCCATATTGATGTTTGGAATGATATAGGCTTGTTATCTATCTTTCTATGCATCATACATATCATTTTATTTCTTTTTTTTCATCTTTTAACAGCATACATCGACCTCTCTATTTTATAGGTCGACCTATGATCATCAAAACTTAAGTTTGAGAGCCACTGCATGTCATGCGTCGACCTGCAGATCCCCTTTGCGTCGACTCATACTGGAACTTTAAAATTTTTGAAAATTTTATACTCATGCGTCAACGCATTGCTCGTGTTTTCTGAAATTTTTTTTAAATAACTTTCAGGCTTGTGATGTGTCTTGCAATTTTTCATTTGTATCTCATCTCTTGCATGTTCCTCATCTCTCTTAACCCTTTCAAACCCTAGAAATACCCTTCAAATATTCTCCAACAATTAGTGTTTCAAATCTGAATTGGTGAAGAATTTCTCTTTTCTACACTCACATTTACGACAGCAACTGGGTATCATCATCAACAAAGGAGATTTTCTCAAATGGCTACTTCAAGAGTGTCGGGAAAAAGGTTTGGTAGGGCAACATCCTCTCAAACTCTGGTAACTACTTTATCATTACTCTCTCCTGAACTTGCTAAAGTATATGAGAAAGATTTTAGAAAAAGGTCTATTGTTAAGCAACATGTGTATTACCCTAAGGTAGTGGACAGGATGAGTATCCCTAAAATTGTAGATGTTTTGAACCATCAAAAGATATATGCTTTTTTGGAATGTAGTACAAACTATAATGAAGATATGGTTAGAATGTTTTATGCTGGTTTGATGGATAAATTTACCGGGTATGAGTTTACTTTCAAGATGGGGGGCAAAAGTTATAATGTTGGTAGCTCTATGTGGCAAGATTTGTTTGACATATGTCCTCGCCTTTCTCAATACCTTCATATAACTGATAACAAGTTGGCTATGCAGTATGATTTTAAGACCGGGTTGAAATCCATGCTTAAGGATCCTTATTCTGCGGAAGTAGTTGCGGGTGATAACTTCCCTAAGTCTGTCACAGCTGGTCTGTTGAAATGGGAGGATCGCATTCTGTAGTGGATTATCTCCCACATTTTATGTTTGAAGAAAGGTGGTTACTCAAGGGTTGATCAAGCTGAAGTTCATTTGGTTTATCTCTTCAAGAATAAGATCAAGGTAAACTGGCCTTACTATTTTGTAAGTCGCTTTTATGCATTGAAAGAATGCATCAGAGGCTCATCATTATGCTATGGATCGTTGATCCAAACCATATTAGATCATGCCGGAATTTATGTGCATGGCATCTCTTACATCTCTCTTACTGTTGACCAAGAGTTTAGTCAAAAGACTATGACTCTTATGGGATATATTTGGGACAAGCAACTGAAAACTTATGTGCTCAAGCCTAGGGGTTCAAGTCGACACATCTGTAACTTAAATGAAGCCAGAGAGGACGAGCAAGACAAAGATGAGGAAACTCATCCCATAGAAACTTAGTTTCCCTATGAAAGTCATGATGATCATGCTTAGTTGGGTGACTCTCTGGTTTAGGACAATAACGAAAAACAAGGATGGGGTACATGGCGTTAAAACACTTGGTCTGAGTAAGGCACCTCGTATGTGCCTCTTTCTCCAAATAATCCTTCAACAGACATTTTGGCCATTCTTGAAATGCTCCGAAGTATGCAACTTGAGAACCAAAACTTTGCAGCTCTTCAAGAACAACACTATGAAACAGTGCAGGGGAAAATTCGTGTTCAAAATGAAAACTTTGATATATTTGCATCAAGGATCTTGGGTAGGTTCAATCAAATTGTTGAAACCTCGGGAAATCAACATCGTGCACTCTTATTGACCATCAACACTCTCACCCGAAGTGTCCTTAACTTGTGTGATCGTCTGGACGCTCAAGGAGCAAATCAAGATCAAACATTCCGAGGGAGAGACCAACCTCATCGGGGTCGAAGACCATAGTTAATTGCGTTGTGTTGTTGTCTTGTCATGCATCTCATTTTACATTTTGTTTTGTTTTGAACTATTATTTTGTGTAATGCATTTCTTCACTATTGCTCTATGGTTCTTGAGTTATTTATCTTTATTATTTGCATTGACAACATTATATGTGGATGATTATTAATGATGTATCTGTTGCAATAGCATATATTTGTATTATTATGTGTATGTTATGTTTACAAATGACTGGTTGTTTTACTCTTTTTGATGTTGTCAAAGGGGGAGAAAGAAAAAGCGAGTTCACAAAGTTCAGAATTCTATGGAATTGCATATAGTCAGGGGAGAATGTCCTTCAAGTACTCAATGATTTGGGAAGGTTTTACAAGGTTTTTCCATCATAAAAAAAGGGGAGTATGTGAGGGCAAGGTCATTTTTACTATGTTTTAATGATGTCAAAACTAGGATATTAAGTACTTGTGTATTTTGGACGGTATCACCTTGTCTAAGCCATACATTCATCTCTTGCAAGCATGCATAAAGATCCTTATACATGTATTAGACATATAGGATCATACATAATGTCAAAAATGGGTTTTTGGATCATTTTTAGAGTCATAGGTCGACTCATAAAGGTCATAGGTCGTCTGACACTGAAGGGAAAAGGTTTTGAAACTCTCTGCCTTGCATGCACCTACCCTGGGTCGACACATGGGCCCCTACTGATCGACACACACTATAAGGAAAATCTTTAAAATTTTCTACCTTGCATGCGTCAACGCATGAGTGCCTTTAGGTCGACGCATGGGCCAAGTTTTATGCAGTGTTGGCCACTGCCTTGTTCAGGTCGACTCATAGATGCCAGAGGTCGACCTCTCGCGCGTGTTTACCCATTTTTCTGTGTCTTTGTTTCCCAAACTCTGATTTTCTTTACTCATTCATGTAGATACATATATACTCATATACATCACTTTGAAAATCAAGAAGAAAATTGAAAGAGACATTGTCTTGCTCTTCATCTTCACTCTCACAATTGAATCCATCAATAATCACACATAATCATATTTATTGATTGTGCTTAGTCAAGAGTGATAACGTCCATACATAGGATTTGTAAATCAAGTTTGGGTAGAGATTCAGTGGGATTTTCTTCAATAAATCCATTGGGGTTTTGTCCTTAAGATCTTGATAGATTTGGGGGTTTTTGTACAAGTCTTCGCATCACGGATTTAGCCGAGTGAAAGCCTTGAAGAATGGTGTGTTCGGTCAAGGGAGTAATGGTAATCGGAGGATTGTTTTGGAAGATTTGGGGTCAAGCATCTTGCGATCGAAATCAGCCGAGTGAAATACTTGAAGAACGGAAGGCTCGGTCAAGTGAGTAGCAGTAATTGGAGGTTTGTTCGTAGTGTTTGATGTTCTTGGTTCAGCTAGAATCAAGGGGAGAGAAGTGGTTAAATTCAACCTCAACAATTGGGTTAGATTGTTGGTTTGCTAGGACTTCTCTTGTACTGAGTATTGCACACAGATTTTATACGTACCTCAATTCTATTTTAGAATTGAAGGAAGACGTACCCTAAGCAAGGACGAAAGGGGAACTTCCTAAATAAATTGGGTGTCTTTATCTCTCTCTCTCTCTCTCTCTATCTATCTATCTATCTATCTATCTATCTATCTATCTCTATTTCTTTACTTTTATATTATTGGAGTTTGTGTGAAATCAATTGTTAGAATTGCAGTTTGATTGGAAGTGAGAAAAATTTTGCACTACAAATTCAAAGGAAATTTGACTTGGTGTTTTTCGCACGCCAAGTGTTTGATATATTGATAATATACAAACTGTTTGATAAATTGTCAATTCAAATTTCATCCTCAATTAAGCATTGGAAACTGGTTCACCTTAAGTAGCTTTTATTTGAATTACTGATTGGGAACCTTATTGATTCTACTCTCTCATCAAGATCATTCCATTCGATTTCGCCTATCTGATTTTTACAATAAAGTTTCGGATAGACGAGTTTTGATCTGAGGCCGCTTTTACATAGTTTAAAATAATTTTTTTAAGCGCAAAACATTAAAAATAAGTGATCTATTCAACCCCCTTCTAGATCAATGCCCTCGTCTAACAATTTTGCTAAAATATGGTTCACAGCAAGGGGGTGTGATCTCCTAACTTGTTGGTCTGTCAACATTGAAGATAGATGCTCTGACAGATGCTGTGACATGATGTACTAGAACATCAGTATAGGCTGTAGTCTTATTTTTGACTTATTTGATTTGATTCTGTGAGATTTCTTTTGGACATATCTCACTTATTTTCGCAGGTCAAGAAGATTTAATCTAAAACATTTGATTTAATCTCCAACTGTTCATAAGTTTCTAAAATTGTATGTTGAGACAATTTAGGAAACTTGATGATTTGTTCCAAGATTTAAGGAGATTTTTCTGCATAATTGATACAGTCTTCAGCGTGTGGATCATGTAATATCTGGGTGAAAATTTTGAAGCCCATGAACTGCTGAGGAGTATTTAAAGAGCAACCTAAACCTAATGTTTTCACGGCTTTCACTTTTGTAAAAATAAGGGGAGGTTTTTAGAGTATTAGTTGTTTAGAGTCTCTTTATTGTGACTTTGTAATTCACCCATGTATCTTTTGATACATTGAGGTAGACTGATTGTATGTTGTTTATTATTCACTCTTAAGCTTATAAGCACGAGTGTATTGTTCTTAGTTTGAAGCTTTTAAGCAAAACTAAGTATTTTTTATTGGAAGTGTAATCTTCTATTTTGGTTTCTTGAGTTATTGTCATTGGTTTGTGACTGTTAGGAAGTGAGAGGGAAATCTCATATCTAGAGGGTTTCTAGGTAGAAGTTGCACAAGGTAGTTATTAGGCGAGAAATTGTAAACGGGGGTGTTTAGCTTTGAACTAATGCTATGATAGTGAATTTCCTCCTGGCTTGGATGCCCCCAGATGTAGGTGATGTTGCACCAAACTGGGTTAACAATTGACTGTGTTATTTATCTTTCTGCAATTTATTTTTAGTTTGATTTATTTGTTCTGTCAGACAAAAGATGTTGTAACATTTGTCTTGACATTATGTTCTAACGTGAGGACATCATTATTACCATGTGTTAGAGTGCCAGAATTTCACCTATTGTGACCAAGGAATATGAAGGGTAAAAACTTCTTTAAACATGCTAAGAACCAAAACCCGCCAACATGAAAGAGTCCTCAACACCAATACCATATAGACAACTTTTAGTTGCATTTAATTTCAACCCCGAAACAAGTTCAAAGCCACGTAGAATAGCCTTCAATCCCCAAATATTTGACCATGTTGCTTCACAAATAAGAATCGTGTCGTTAGCAAACTGCAAAAATTGTGCTCAACATCACTATTGACTCTAAATCCACTCATAATACCCAACCTTGATGCTTTACTAACCATGAACGCAAGGTCTTTTACCACTAAGGTAAATAAGAAGGGAGACAAAGTGTCTCTCGCCCTAAGTCCCCTAGAAGCCTTGAAATCGCGAGTAGTACTCCCATTGACAAGAACGAACATGAAACTTGAGAATACCCCATCTTTGATCCAATCTAACCATTTACTACCAAAACCCATAGCCAACATAATATTCACAAGGAAGTCCCAATCTACACAAGCATAAGCCTTAGCGAAGTACGCTTTTAGCATGATGCAACTTCTATTATTTCTTTTAGCAAAGTCACCCAACTCGTTTTCCATAAGAACCTTATCCATAAGCTGTCGACCAGGAAAGAAAATAGTTTGGGATGCATAACTAAGCTTACCAATTACCTTTCTTAGACGAACCACCAATATCTTAGCAATGATCTTATAAATACACTCAATGAGACAAATAGGACGATAGTCATCGATACCTTGTGGACTCTCCAATTTTGGTATTAAGGCAATAAAAGAAGACAACATTGCCTTCGGTAGCATGGAAGAATTGTGAAACTCACAAATACAATGATAACATCCATGCCCATGACCTCCCAACCCCAACAACACTTAAGGAAATGCAAATTAAATCCATCTGGACCCGGGCTTTTGTCCTCGTCGCACTCAAACACTGCCTCAATAACTTAATATAAAGAGAACATTTCCTACAGCTTCAAACTTTCGTCCAAAGATAGTTTAGGTAAACCAATTCAGTCTATACAATGTTTCTACCTAAAATCCTTCGCAATTCTGTCCGCGAAATGGTATGTAAATCGATAAATTGATGTAAGTAAAGTTTTAAAATTTAAGGTTTAAAAGTTTGATTGAGTTGGAATCAACACTACTACGAAAAACCCATTTAACAACGGTTGGAAATGACATATAATGACGGGGACGAAGGCATTGTTATGTAGAGTGTTGTTGTATATGAGGTACGTACAATGACGGTCCTGGGACCGTTGTTGTATTCCAGTATGCGCGCACCATTTCACAATGGTTAGTTTACTCAACCGTTGTGATATAATTAAACTGTGATCTGGTTCGATTCTCAGCAACATTTTTTATTTATATTAGCGTTTGACATACAACTATGGATAGGTTTATAACCGCTGCCAAAAATAGCCTGTTTTAAATATAAAATTTATCTGCTTATCAAATTATTCCTATATTTTATCCTGTCAAAACAGCTTCTATTTACATGCAAACACAATATGTGCATCAAACACAATTCTTCCTATATTTTATCCTTATAAATGAATCAGAGAATTTACATCAAAAGAAATTTACATCAAAAGCTAAATGAATCAGAGATTTAAACTGCTAACATTATTTAAATCAAAAGCCAATATTATTGATTTCATTATGTGCATCAAAAGCCAAAATTATTGTTCACATTATGTGCATCAAAAGCCAAAAATATGTGCATCAAAAAATGCTGCTGATATATCAAACAGCAGGAGCAGAACCCTTAAGTGAATTGTGGATATATGCCTAACGTTTACGAAGATCCACAAAGTTCTCAACGGGGAATGGGGTTTCGTCGTTAAACATCTACATAAGAGCAAAAAATTGAAGATCATGCATGATAATAACTCAATAGTCAACTTATATATTAATATATGTAAACATTTTATGGCATATATACCGTATCCCATGAATCAACAGTGTCGGCAAGGACAATGTTTAACATGCGTTTCATGATAAAATACCCACACTCGTAACTCCCGCGTTGTTTCCTCGTCTACAAATTACATGAATATAAAAACATGAATACAACCACACATGCATGAATGTAAATGAAATAAACAGGTAATCAGGCCACTTACTTTAGGAGTAAGGTATGTGGGCTTTTTCCTAACATTATTCATTATATTAACTTGCTCCACAATACTGCACATTGAAAATTGAATTAAACATATTACATGATAAACTAATTACAATTAATGCCAAAGAAAATGATATTATTAAACAAAGACACTTACGTTAATACAAGATCTTTCATTGGTTTGTGAAGTGGATCGTGCAAGGAACACAGTAATGTCACTGTATTTGTCCTAAACGATATTATGATCAATTGCTAATGACCACTGAATGAACACGAGAATATATATATATATATATATATATATATATATATATATATTATTAGTTGTTACTAAAACAAAACTAAATATAGAATATAGAAATAAATTACAACAATACTAACCCACAGAGGAATGATGCAAGGTAACATTCTTTTCCTCCGTCATTTAGCCAGCTTTTCAAGTACTTTTCTCTGATATTTTTATCATTATACGCCCAAGCAATAAAACTTGGATCCAAGATTCCATAGGTACTTGATTTATTCAATTCTATACAAACACGGTGAATGTACCTAAATGGTCAAAGAAAATGAATAAATTAAGGGAGAAAATACAAAAAATTATAATGTTCTATAATGACATGTATATTTGACTATATACTTACGTGCACCAAACTTGCAAAATAGCTATGTCAAGCCACTTAAATCCTGCGAGAAAATCCCTCACATCTTCAGGAGTGTAATACACTAAATCCAATTTCGGACAATGTTCTAGCGGGAGAGCTTGCGCATGGTCTGTTGTTGAAATGGACAAGTATAAACTTGTTATTTCATTTGGACTAGGGTCCAATATCCCATTGCGGTTATCTACATGGGAGGGAGGGGCTGTACAATTACTTCCTTTTGTAGAAGCGCGATTTACGACACTTCTACTTGGAGTTTGATCATCACCAACGCAACGATGATCTTCATTATTGGTTAGTTGTTCGAGGATTTCACTTAATCTCTACATCATAACATTCAATTAGAACATAAAACAAAAATAAGCACAATATATTCAATTAGAACATACAATATATATCATACAAAAATAAGCGCGATTTACGACACATACCGAATACAACTCTTGTAACTTTTCCACTTCTTTCTCCCTTTTTTCCCTCTCCGCTTCAAACAGCCTACTTTGCTCTGCCAATTGCTTCTCAACATTCTCAATCTTTTATCGTTGAGCAAGAAATTCAGTCGTTTCGGTGCTTCTTCTTTAAGGTCCAAAGTATGACCTCAAGCGGACACCATCTCCAACACCACGGACATGACCTACATGCTCAGCTATTCCGATAGCTTTGACTAATATGTCATGTCGTGCTTCCGGAACAAATGTGCCTTCACGGGCTGCCACAACCAAATTATCCTACACAACATGAGCAACTTACATAAGCAAACGCATTTAAATAACAACTCATAAGCAACTTACATAAGCAAACGCATTTAAACGAAACATATACTTACAATTTTCTCAGCAACTACTCTTGAAGCCTCAGAGGTGTACTCTCCATTAGGTCTTAATCGAGCCCTCTTCCATTTCTCATGTATTGAAGGTGGAGATGGAATGTCACCATCTCCTCCTTCTTATTGTTTTTCCTGCATTATCCTCTTCTCAAGTTTCCTGCAACCCCCACAAGACAATCTATGGGGGTACATGTTTTTCACCTTGTTTTGAATTCCTACTTCGCTTTTAGCCTGTTATTAACATAGTGAAAAATATGTATGATTAATATCTATAACTCATTAGCATAACATTATAGGTTACATAAGACTAGTACTAACCTTGAATTCCTCAGAATGGTGTTTCTTCGCAAACTTGTGCCACACCTTCTTCGATAAAAAACTATATCGAATCCATGGAGGTTGAAGACCGCTCTTAGGCTTCGTAATGTAGTCAGCCGTGAGCCGTGACTTAAATCTCCTCCAACGAACATCGGCATAAGTTATCCACTTTCTTTTCAATTTTGAGTCATCGGTAAACTCAAAATTCAACTACATTATATCAATATATAAGTATGAATTAGAAACTATAGGTAGTGATATCAAATATATGAAAATTATAGTATGAAATACCTTAACATCTATCCATATGTTGTCTTTGACATTAACATCCACTTCTCTCCAATCATCAATCAATATACTGACTTTGCTACGTGCAAGGAACGCAACATAACTCCTAAAAGTAGCGTAATGTGGACAATCCACTAATATGTAGTGCGAATCAAACTTGATCGGAATTTTTACACCAGATGAGTTGCGGACTGATGTGAATTGGGGCATCATTGTGACACCTCTTTGTGATCTTTTCGTTTGACTTTCAGTTGTTTGAGTTTCATTGGCTAACCTTTCATTTGTTTGAGTTTCTTCGCTGGTTTCTGATGAAGAACTAGACAAGGTCGACATCTAAGTTCAAAAACAGCAACAACAACATGAACAACAATGGAAAAAGAGTTTACTGTAGATGCATGGGGAAAATATTTTACGTACCCTAAACGTGACGACTAAGTAAACGATGTTGGTGTTAGTGTTGTTGTTGTCTTCCTTCCTTACGACAACGACGGTGTTGTTGTTATCTTCCTTCTCGACGGTGACAATGATGACGACGGTGTTGGTAGGTGCGTAATCTTCTATTTTCTTCACGATCGTGACGATGATGATGAAAATGACAACAAATGGATACTGATGACGCAAGCTTTGGTTGAAATCGTGTATTGTTTCACAGTATTGAACGTTAGGGTTTAGGGTTGAAATCGTGTAACGTTTCGTCTGGTTTCTATTTTCAATGGAAAAAAGGATACTGAAGAGACAATGAAACTAGCTAGCTTGGAGAATATTGAAAAGCTACTGCGACGGTCAACAATATAAACCGTTATGATATATTACTTTCATAATGATATTTCATATTAAAGCAGAATTAAAAATTAAAAAAACATACAAAATATATCACAATGGTGTATATAAACAACCGTAGTCATAACTTTTAATTTTTTTAATTAAAATTAAATAAAAAAGAAAATGCGCGCTTTAACATAAAAGGAATAATATATATGATGGCGCTGAGGTTCGAACACATGAAAGTTTGATGGTATCACCACGGTTGATTTATCAACCGTTGTTATATACAGATAATCACCATGGTTGGTTTATCCACCGTTGTTATATACAGATAGTTTTTATTCAATAAAAAAATAAAATACAACCGCGCCTTAGTTTAGATATGTCACAACGGTGTAGGGATGAAGCGTTGTGAGCATGGCGTCGTTGTTTACGCGTTTTGTAGTAGTGCAAAATGGGAGTGATAATAAATAAATAAACGGAATAGGTATGTCAAAGATTTTGATAATTACAAAGAGAACAAATCATAAATATCATTAAACAAAGAAAAAGTTTGACACAAATCACAAAACAAGAAATTTTTAGTGATTGTTAAAAAAAGTATCAAAAGCCTAAGAACATTGTTAAAAATTAAAGTCAATTGCTAAAAACTCGCATTTGATCTTGTACTATTTTTTTTTATAGGATTAAAAAATTTAAACTTAAGTGTGTCGTTCTAAAATTACTAAAGTTGTATCTCTCTACACAGACTAAAATATTTTATCAAACTCCGTCTAATTTAAAAATATTATTTAAAAACATCTTGGTTTAGGCTAAATTGTTTAAAACTAATGTATAATGTGTTATACTACTTACTTAATTGATGCAATGAAATTCATTTTTAAATTGATCATGACATTTTTTTTAATTAATTATGGGGACTACTCGCTCAATAATCGATTAAGGAAGCCTTATATTTGATTAAAGTTCAGATCTAACCAAACATTTCATATTTTCCTATGTCATAATCGAGCATGGTCGCAATCTAATCGATTATGATGTTGATTTGATCCTAAAATTTGTTTTATTCTTGGAAAAATGTGTGGATCTATGTGTTATGCAATTATATTTGTAAAATGATTTTGATGATAAAAACTGATGACAACTGTCAAAGCATCTTTTAAAGAAGATAACTCCATAAGTTAAAGGACCTTTTTTTTTATGTTGATGGCTCTTTTCAAGACTTATCTATGACAACTAACAAAGGGGGAGTTGATTGTAATTGTCCTGTAAGCTCTTGATGGCATCTGATCAAGGAGATGCCTCAAACCTCATCAATTAGATAATTCAAAGATATGGTTGAAGTGTTAATCAATCATTGAATCATGCAGAGGATCTTGAAGTCTAAAAGAGAGAAAGTGTGAAAGCTCGTCTGGTCCTGCACTTAGCATTTTAGAGTGATAAGTTTAAATTGTAAAAGATCCAGAGTAGTCTTGAAGTACTAAGAAAATCACACACATACACACACATGAGCGAGCGCTCGCGCGCGCACACACACACACAACACATACACACTTAATCACACACATACACACGCACATGCATCCGCACACACACGCACACGTGCACACACACAAACACACACACGTACACGCACCCACACACGCACAACCCCACGCGCACGTATGAACGCATGCACACACACGCGTGTTTGTGCACACACACACACAAGCACGCGCTTAAACTCTTTTCAAACTTCTTATATTTTCAATAAAATTGTTAATACCGATCAAGAGATGTATGGAATTGATTAAGAAGTATTTCTAATAAATTATGAAAGCTAACTCACTGCCTAATAGATTAAGAGCTTGGTCTAATCGATTAACTCATATACCTATTTTATGGTTTCCTTTTATGGATTAAGGTTGGCACCTTTTGAAGTACTTTAGTTGATTAAAACATGATTTAATCAATTAAATCATTTAATATTTCCCCATGGATTATTTCCTTTTTTAGGCAAATTTTTTATATATATAAAGGAGGCTTCTCTATATTTCATTTTACACCATATTTCTAAATAGAAACCATTGTATTACTCTACTACTCTCTTTGTTTTCGAAAAAAATTTCATGAGAATTGTTGTAGTATTGAAAGACTAGAAAGTCATTATGAGAGTTATGTTGAAAATGGTGATGTCCTTAATATGTTTTATTCAAGAATGTAATTTTCTTGTGTAATATCTTTGTAAAGGATTTGAAGGTTGCAAGATAAACTTGAAAAAAGCTTAGGTGAAGGGTCTTGAGCTAAGCTTGTGTAAAAGCAATGTTTGTTTGTTGTTGAAGGTTCATGGGATGATCCTATTAAAGCTCAGGTCTGATTTTAGGGAAAATCTCAAGAGGAAATTCTTAGGAATAAGAGTAGGCCAAGTGGTTAGGTCGGACATGTATAACTCTCTAGTGCACTCTCTCTATCTTTTCTCTCTTTATTTTTTATTGTTTGTGTAATTTATGTTATGCACATCTCTTCTTCTCCATCTTCTTTCTACCTTATTTATATATTATAATGTAAAATCCCCCGCCCTCTTGTGCTTGGAGTCGCCTTGTCATCCCAGGAGGTACGAATAACTTCAAATAATTCAATAAATAGAGCCCATCCTTTAATGGAGAATGATATGTTTTGTGGTAAGAGAATATGAGAATCTTCAAAGAGAGAATGGATTATGATACTGGAAGGCTGTGGAAAATGGTCTTTTTGTTCCCACTCCTCAAGTTAATGGTGTTGTGGAAAACAAATATAAAGAAATTTTGACCAAAGAATAAAAGGAAAAATTGCAGCGTGATTTGAATGCTAAAATTATTATCATTATCGCTCTTGACATTGATGAGTTTTTATGTGTGTTTCACTATGAGACTATAAAATAAATGTGTGACACCTTTCAAGTTACCCATGAAGATACAACTAAGGTAAAAATGGCTAGAATGAGCACATTGACCCATGAGTATGAGCTCTTTAGAATGAAACATGAAGAAAACATTCAGGATATGGAAAACGGATTTATTCACACTGTGGATCATATGAGAACTATGGTTAAATTTTTACAAAATGGGGATTTGGTTCTCAAAGTGCTTAGATGTTTAAATCGCATCTGGAAACCTAAAGTCACTGCGATTTACACGAATCTAAATACTTGTCTTCTATGGATTTAGCCATTCTTTTTGGAAAGTTGCGGGAATTTGAAATGGAGCTGAAGAGGCTAGTTAAGGATGAAAAAGGCAAAAAAAATGTCTTACTCTAAAAGTTGTGGATGTCAAATACATGGAGTCAAAAGATAATGACTTCCTACAAGTGATAAAGAAATGAATCTCATGTTTAAGAAATTCCTAAGGCACAGAAAATAAACTTTAAAATTTTAGAAGCAAAGTAAATAAAGATCAATCGTCATTCCAACTTGCTTCTAGTATGGAAATAAATGTCACATGAAGCAAAAATATCCACATAATAGAAGGAAATCTAGAAAATCCAAAATACAACATAAAGACTCATAAAGAGCTTGAATTGCATGGGATGACAACAACATAGACTTCATCGATGAATCTAAAAAAAGGAAGAAACTAACCATGAAGAAAATGATATAAATAATATTAATTATGAATTTACTTATAATGAATTATTTTGAATATGTAAAAAATTATATAGGAATTTAAGTAATTAAAACACTTTGTTTCTACTTAAGTGACTATTATCATTCCCTTGAAAAGTAAAATAAAAATTTATTGAAAGAAATAGATACCCTTAGAAAGAAGCAGAGTATTTTAATTCAAAACTCTTCTTCACTTTTTTCTCCTTTCTAATGATGATCTAGTTATACCTACCAAATGTGAACAATGTAGTGTTTTGAAAAATAAAATTGACGATCGACATAACATACTTGATAAGTTTATCAAAAAAGAGATAAATTGAATCTTCTTCTAGGTAGTCAAATAGCATTTTATAAAAAAGTCAGTTTAGCTTATGAACCTAAAAATAATTCTAAAAGTTTTAGTCACATGTGACATCACTTTTACAAATAATATATTTTATGACAGAGTTTTAACCTCAGCCAACCTAAATCGAGGTATACTCCTTTGGCACACAATCTTCCAAATTTTTTAAAAATAAATACCATCTATTCTATTGGATGGGATATCCAACCGAGAGGAAATATGCCTCAGAGACCAAGCCTCAAAACTCACCTTTAGCCTTTTTACTTTTAATTTATTTTTAAACTGATGTCTTTCTTATTATTTTTATTATTTATAATTTATCTATTCCCTCAATTGGGACTTCCAACCAAGAGGAAACATCAAATATCTATCTCATAAGGCATTTTCCTCTTTGTTTTATAAATTTATTTACTCTTTCGGTTGGATTGTCTAACCGAGAGAAAATCTCTTTTGCATGTGTTTCCCAGAACTATACTCTAACTATTCATTTACTTTTCAACACACATTTCATCTTCATTCTCCTGCGAAATCGAATGTTCTTTTAAGAAAATATACCCTAGCCGATTTTCATCTTCATTTTCTTCATATAAACTCACTGACATCTAAAACCATATTCCTTAATCATTTTTGAAACTTCATGTCTTCCATCACACATAAATGTTCAAACTGTTGGAACAAGTTTGGTTCTATAATTATCCTTAAGTTTTGATGAAAACAAAGTATATAGAAAAATTGTGTACTCTAACTATTTTGCTAAGTGTGCAGATTATAGAAAATAGATTATGACTCTGAAGATGTCCAGACTCTACAAAAAATACTAAATTAAAAAACATGTTTACAAGGAAGTAAAGCTTCTGAATTGTCATGTCAATGTTTCTGCAAAGAAACTATCCAGATAGACTCGGATAAGTACTATGACTAAATAAGCATCTGAAATCTCAGAACTCTGAACTCCATAGACTCTGAAGTCTCATTCTCACCAAGTTTTAAAGACAGGTTTTAAACTCTACTCAAGCTTCATCAACTTTTAAATGAAGCCCCTGACTAGAAATTTGCATTCAAAAGTCAATGACTGAATGAAGTGATAGAAGTACAAAATCAAAATTTACTTTCTATGTAAAGTAATGTACTTTGTACCTATAAAGTTCAACATGTTACATCATCCTCACCAACTCTCTAATGCAATCGCAACTCAAATGTTGTATAATGAAGTGACCTTCATTCAACTGTTAGACTGAGGATATTCCAACTTCACCCTCTAATGAATCTATTTCTCCATATATAAAGAGGTCTTGGAAGCTTAGAACAAATACATATACACATACAAGAAAAAGAGCATCACTACTACAAATAACACATCTAACATCGGCCGCGAAATGCATTTAATCTCGGCTACACATGCGAGGTAACTAAGGGATACATGAAAAGAAATCACTTGTTACATTGGTGATTCTAAAACCGAGGTTAGAAATTAAAAGGTCGTGGGTTCGATCCCCAACATCAGCATTTTTTTTTTATTTTAAGAAAATAGTGGCGAGCCTAATATTAACACTCGGTGTTTTGTAGAACCGAGGTAATATCTCAATGTTATTACCTCAGTTTTATGTAAACACCGAGGGGATAATTTTTTTTGTAATATCGTTTGCACCTGCATTACAAAACCAGAACCATATTCCTAAATATAGAACCATATTTTGTAGATTCCTGAAACAAAAACATTGTACATTTTACCAATTTCTCAATCTGAAACATTGTACCACAAATATTCATTGATTAAACTAAATGCAAACCCAAAATGGCACACGCTTTATAATTTTATATCAAAACCAAAACATTTGAAACTAATTAGGTTAATCAACAACAACTTTAGATATATAGTACAATGATTAAAAAGGAGTAAAATGATTAATTATAAATTTCAAAGGGATATAAAATATTTACATACAAGTTTTCCCATGTCCCCTCTTCACGAACACACCATCTGAATCATTTTCTTCAAATGCTTGACGTACATATGTTTCTAAACAAGGCATCTCATAGTTAAAATCTTTATTTTCATCAGTACTATTGGGAAGATGTTTACCTTGAAGAGAAATTGACCATCTAGTGTTAGAAAAATCAGTGACATAAAAAAAACTTTGGCATACACGATAACCATTTGCAAAGATCAGATGCACTAATCTCTTTGCAAATGAAAAATATGTGGGAAAATTGAATTCTGATAAAAAAACCAGAACAACTTTTGCTCTTCCCAAAAGAGAGAAACAACTATAATGATTGAAAAATTTCTTCATTTCTTAAGATGGTCAGACATCATTCAAGAATATCAACCATCAGAAGTAATCATTGCAAGCATTAAATCACCATATGTTTCATCTTCAACCTCTTCTATAAATGCACACTTTCATATACTGAATTTCCTAATCTTTAACCTACTCTTCTTAACTTCTTATAGAAACATGATTTTTCCATCTGAGAAGACTAAGAGCATTATCTCAACAGAAGTCACTATTGAGAACAAAACCATCACCATAGTACAACACCATCAGCAGTCAACTGTGGAGGTCCAACCATCTAGGTCGACTGCTTTTAGGGATGCACTGAGGGTGAGGAAGGCCAAGAAGAAGAAGATGCTGAAGAAGAAGAAATGAAAGGTGTCGGGGAAGATTGTTTACTATGACTCAGATGAGGGTAGTGAGGAGTAAGTCATAGATTGGGAAGATTCCTGTAGTGCTAGAGGATATTATTCCGATGTGGAAAAAAAATTATGTAATCCAAGAATCTTGTACTATTTCCTTTTGATAAATGAAAAAATGAAGAAAAAAATAGTACCTAACCAACAACAATAACAACAACAACGGTAATGAAAAATAACAAGAACGAAATTAATGGACCAAAGCAACAATAAGAACAACAACAACAATAATAACATACCAGAGAATAATGGTGTGAGAGTTTTCTTGTTCGCTATGGCTCCTTGGAGAATAAGTGTTCTTTCATTTGCTGAAGAAGAAGTGTTATTTCGCTAGAGCTCGAGAAGCGAATGAGGTGGACGCTAAGTGATAAAAAAATATAAAGAGAATAACAAGAATAACAGTAATGGAGAATAACAAGAACAATAGTAATGGACCAAAGTAACAACAAGAACGACTATAACAATAATAACATACCGGAGAATAATGGTGAGAGAGAGTTTTTTCATTCGCTAGGGCTCCTTGGAGAATAAGTGTTCTTTCGTTGGCTGGAGAAGAAGTGTTCTTTCGATAGGGCTTGAGAAGTGAATGAGGTAGATATTGAGGAAATAAAAAATATAAAGAGTATTTATCGCGGTTATACTAAAAATCGAGGTAACATTTCTGACGTAAAACCTATAAAAAATAAAGGCTCCTTTTTGGTTCCAAAAAGAATAAAAAATTAGAGTATTTATCTCAGTTTTCATGAAAACCGAGGTAACATATCTGACATAAAATCTATAAAAATTAAAGGTTCCTTTTTGGTTCCATATAAAACATAAAACTGCAGGAGCTGAGAATCGAACCTCAAACCCTAAGCATATATTTATGTCAATTTTTCATAAAATCGAGGTAACAGATTGAGTTTTTGTCAAAAAAAAAAAACAAGGCGCCCCCGTTACATACACCATCGATTTTATATTGTTTGTGGTGAAAGCTTTGTCATAAAAAATGTTATTTGTTGTAGTACATACAACACAACAATGCATTAGATTTCAAATACTCTAACATAAAAAGAAAAGTGTCTTCAATCTAAAAACTATTACATTCAAAAACATTAAAACACTTTTTTGAATCATTTCTTAATTGTATCATTTGTTTTAAACTTGTGTATCTTCTTTTTGAAGCATCTTGTATACACTACCTTGTTTATCTTAACCTTTGGTTAATTTCCGTGAGAGACTAAGTTTAGTTCAGAATTCTCAAGAAGCCATTGACAGTTATTCTTTGAGTTGTATTTCCTTGAGAGATTAGGGTATAGTCAGAAATTCTCAAGAAGCCTTAGACAAATTGTCTTTGAGTTGTTGTAATCAATTTGATTATTGGATTAAAACCTTATTGAGAAGGAGAAATCACTCAGGCAGGTGGACTTGACGTAACTTCGTTAACAGCAAACCAAGATAAAATAGTTGTGTTTTTTATCTTTATCATTATTCTTGTTGTTTATGATATTGGGTTGCAAAAGTTTTAAAACTAGAAACCCTTTAATCCCCCCCCCCCCTTCATTTCTTGGGTTTCTTGTACCTTTAATTGACATCAGAGCTCTGGTTCTAGCTTTTTGACTACTTTGTGTCAAACATTTAACCGTGTCAGATAAAGATCCATCTTTTTTAAATACAATATGGCTCATACAAACAATGATAAAGATCATTATTCTGCAAAACCTCCAATCTTTGATTGAGAGAAGTTCAACTATTGGAAATATTGAATCGAAAGTTTCTTTATAGGTTGTGATGCTAATCTATAGGATATAGTGTTAGATGGTTACACACATCCTACAGATGCAAATGACATTAAGCTTAAAAGAAGAAAAATGAATGAACAGCAAAAGAAGGATCACAAAAATCATCATAATCTGGAACTATATTATTGAATGTTATTTCCTACTCTGAGTATGAAAAGATAATAAATAGAGAGTTTATTAAGTCTAAATTTGTTTGTTTGAAAATGAATAATGAAGGAAATGAGCAAGTTTAATAGACTAAAGCGTTGACTTTAATCCAAAAGTATAAATCCTTCAGAATGGAAGAGTATGAAATGATTAAGGATATGTTCTCAAGATTTCAAACTCTAGTAGCTGGATTAAAAGTCCTGAAAAAAGGATATACCACTTCATATCATGTAAAGAAAATCATCAGAAGTTTGCCTAAAAATGGAGACCAATGGTGATAGCACTGAAGGTATCAAAAGATCAAAACAAAACAACTCTGGAGGAACTTATAATGTCCCTAAGGATTCATGAGATTTAAATTGAGGAGGATGAGCCCCAAAAGAAAATTGTAATACCCCATATTCTCTAAATTCTCAATTGGATATCAGATGAGTATCTATATGCTCTATCTTTGGTTAATTGGATTAATGGAACCCTCTAAGTGTTTTAAGTATGGTCAATTGGGATCATTAGAGAAACTAAGTTAACTCTGAAGATATCAATTAATTAATTAAAGAGACAGGTCATTATTTATTAGTTCAAGAGAGGATTTTAAGGTAACTCTAATAATTGATCAATTGGTGTTAGATGACAAAATATCAATTGGAGATATTTTACCCTGTTGGATTTATATTATATAATAAGCATTATATATATATATATATATATATATATATATATATATATATATATATATATATATATATAAGAGAAAGAAGGAAAAGAAGAAAGTTGGAGAAAGAAGAGAAAGAGGAAAACAGAGAGAAGAAGTAGGAAGAACTTGGATGAAGAAGAAAAGCTTGGATCTTCATCATCTCTTCATCTATTCATCATCTTCTTCAACCTACTCTTCGATTATCAGGTGGGTTCTAGTTAGTACTTAAGCTCTAGAAGTTTTGAATGTTAGAGTTTAGGTTAAAATTGGTTAATATCGAATAATGTGTGGAATCGATTGTTTTAACGGTTAAAATGTGGAATAAATAGCATAGTATAATCGGGTTATGCATGAATTTAATCGGTGATACTTGTTGTTAAGTTCCAACATCTTTTGATTGAGATTGGATTGAGTTACACCATTAAAAACAGGTTTTTATGTTTCTGGTTCAGTGGTAACCGGTTACTCACTTTGAGGTAACTGGTTACATGCATGAAAATTGAGGTTTTACGTAAAAAATGAACTAAGTAACCGGTTACTCATTTTGAGGTAACCGGTTACCAGAATGTGTCTCTAACTAAGATTTTGATTCTATTTGATCAGTAACCGGTTACTCACTTTGAGGTAACCGGTTACCACTGCTTTGAATTTTGAAAAATGTTTGGAAATTCATATCTTTTGACTCAGGTTTCCGATCGAGACGTTCTTGGTATCGTTAGAAAGCTATGTATGATGACCCTCTACCCAATAAAAAGTGAAAATATTGAGTATGATGTGGGATTAATTATTTGGTGGAAATTAAATGAAAATAATGTTATGTGATATGTTGTGATAAATGTTTTACTTGTGCACATTGTGTTATACCATATCTATCTAACTATTGTTAAGTATGAATAAGAGAATATGCATGCTTAAAATGAGTTAGGAAGAGTGAGGAAACCTTACCCCAAAACAAGTTATATGATTCTAGGTTATGACTAGGATTGTGATAGAAACTCTAGATGGCGATGCTCGTGCGTTCGATGTAGAAAGGTGCATCCTTGCCGAGTAATGGTCTAAAGTAGAGAACCTAGATGGCGATGCTCGTGCATTCGATGTAGAAAGGTGCATCCTTGCCGAGTAATGGTCTAGAGGAGAGAGAGAGAGAGAGACACTAGTATGGAACATGTATGAACCCTTGTATTATGAGAAAAAGGCGTATGGGCCTTAAGGAAAATGCGGCCTTGTGATTGTCGAATACAATCATGTTTGTGTATGAGATCACGTAATCGTAACCGTTTCCCTTGAGTTGCAGTTTCATAAGCTTCAGGCTCCTCTGGAACGTATGCATGAATTACTTGGTAGGTTTGATTCCCGTGGTTAGTACGAATGGAGCCTACGGGTAAAGAGACTTGTGATGGTTAACAGGCCGATGGACCCGAATCCATTTCGTATGCCAAGTAAATTACAAGGATCCATGACTCGGGTCGACTTCTAGACGTAGAAGCGGACGGGAAAAGGGGATGCCTTCGTATGGTTATCGATTAGTGATATTTTGAGTTGGTGAACTCATGAACATGTTTCCATATAGTGTGAGATTGTGAACTCAAGGTCATTTCCCTTTCCCTTGACTTGAGTTAGGATTTGGCTAGAACCCTGTAAAGCCGAGAGAATCCATAAGATAGGGAACTCACTAATATTTAATATCTCACCCCATTGTTGTTGTTATTTTTCAGGCGTTGTTGCAGGTTTGATTTACAAGTGGAGCTATACTTGGATGTTTCAAGAGAAGCTTAGCTTTAGTTTTCCGCTGTGTATTTGTTGTATACAATTGAGGATATTGTATATTGATCTTAGTTTTTATTGTTTTGGCTAGTTTCTATATCTTGTACCATAGATTGTGTTTATGTTTTTAGAAATAGTCAAGTATGTGAATTATGCCATTAGGCACTTATGATGGTGTCAGTACCAAATAAAATGCTTGTATAGTATTATTCTAGGTATATATTATACAGGGCATTACAAAAATCAAGTATGTGGCTCTGGAGTCAAAAGGTAAGCTGGAGAAGGTCAAAGATCTTCAAGCTTGAGAAAAAGAAGAGTATGAAGAAACCTCTAAAGAAGAAGATGAGATGTCTCTACTCTCCAGAAAGGTCAACCAACTCTGGAAGAAAAGACAGACAAAGTTTAGAGGTTATAAAAGACCAGGTGGGCAATCTAAGTCAACCTCTAGGCAGAAGGAGTCTTGAGCTAGCAAAGATGCCACATGCTTTGAGTGCAAATAGCCTAGACATTACAAAAATGAGTGTCCCAAACTCATGCCTAAAAAGAAATTCTTCAGGGAAAAGAAGAAGGTTCTTATAGAAGCTTGGGATGACTCGTAAGCTTTGGAAGGTGATTTTGAAGAAGAGTAGACACAAATGGCAATGATGGCTAGCAGAGAAGCATCTGACTCTAGATCAGAATCAGATTCAAACCCCAATAGGATATTCTTTAATCTTAATCACTCTGAAGTAGAGTCTTGTCTCACTGAAATTCTTAAAAAATTTCAGAGTCTTTAGAACAGATACAAGGATTTGAAACGAATCCATGTAGCTGACTCTGAAGCCCTTAGTGAGTTGAAGAAAGAAAATTCTATTTTGAAAGAAAAAATTTAGTTCTAGAAAAAGATAACTTTACTCTAAAAAGCAAGAGTAAAGAACTTGAAAAGGAGATTCTTTTAGATGCTCCTATGGATTCTAAAGATGTTATAAAGAAATATGACATGGCTTTTCAAAAATATCTTGCACGAAACATAGACAGAAGCAAAATGGC
Source organism: Lathyrus tuberosus (assembly GCA_022829125.1). Classification (NCBI taxonomy): domain Eukaryota; kingdom Viridiplantae; phylum Streptophyta; class Magnoliopsida; order Fabales; family Fabaceae; genus Lathyrus; species Lathyrus tuberosus. The sequence continues at coordinate 16,084,960 of JALAZF010000012.1, read as the reverse complement.
TTCTATGATATATGGAGTAAGCAGAAATGGTAAAAGATGTTTTGCTTATGTGCCACCTAAACACTCTAGGGTCAAACCTAATTCTAAACAAAAGGCAACAAAACCAAAAGCTCTATATATCCATTTAACTTATGGGCACACAAATGATTATGTTGCACAAAAACCCCAAGTTAAGAAAAACTCTGGGAAAACTAAAAAGAAAGGACCCAAAAAGATATGGGTACCTAAAGATAAAATAATCTATGTTGCAAAAATCCTTAGTAGCATAGTTGAAACACCAGTCATGGTACCTGGACTCTGGATGCTCACGTCACATGACGGTAAGAAGGCATATGTTCCAAAGTCTATAACTTAATCCTGGAGGAACTGTAGGTTTTGGAGGAAATCAAAAGGGTAATATTATTTGCTCTGGAACTATTAGTAAGGGCTCTCTCACTTCTATTAATAATCTTTTACTTGCTAAAGGATTAATGCATAACCTCTTGTCCATAAGTCAATTAAGTGACGATGGTTACGATATTATCTTTAATAAAAAAATCTTGCAAAGCTGTCAGTCAAAAGGGTGACTTTGTACTTTTCAATGGCAAGAGAAAGAACAACATTTATAAAATTAGAATTTATGATTTGGAAAATCAAAATGTTAAGTGCCTCATGTCTGTGAATGAAGAGCAATGGACTTGGCATAGACAGTTAGGCCATGTTAGCATGAGAAGAATCTTAATGCTGAATAAGCTAAACTTAGTAAGAGGTCTTCCAAATCTAAAGTTTTCTTCAAATGCTCTTCTTGAGGCGTTAGAGAAAGGCAAGTTTTTAAAAACTTCTTTCAAATCCAAAAATGTTGTTTCAACCTCTAGGCATTTGGAACTTTTACACATTGACTTATTTGGGCCCGTGAAAACAGCCGCATGATATGTTTGCTACCTTCTGCTTTTAAGTACAAAATACGAAAGACGTTTAGATTGTTTAAGTCACAAGTGATGATGGTGGAGAATTTAAAAATAAATACTTTGAAAAACTTTTTGATGAACATGGCATTTCTCATGATTTCTATTGCCATAGAACTCCTCAGCATAATGGAGTTGTAAAAAGGAAAAATCAAACATTGGAAGAAATGGCCAGAACCATGATCAATGAAATAAACGTTGCAAAGTATTTTTAGGTAGAAGAAGTCAACATAACGTGTTACGTTTAGAATAGAATCTCTATAAGACCTATTTTGGGTAAGACTCCTTATGAATTGTGGAAGAACAAAAAACCTAACATTTCATATTTTCATTCTTTTGGATGTTCTTATTTTATTATGAATACTAAAGAAAACTTAAACAAATTTGACTCCAAAGCACAAAAATGTATCATGTTAAGATACTCTGAATGCTTAAAAGGCTACAAAGTGTATAACACTGAAATAAGAATTGTTTAGGAATCAATTCATGTTAGTTTGGTGATAAGCTTGACCTTGACAAGTCAAAGCTAGTTGAAAATTTTGCAGATATGGAGATTAGCTACTCAGACTCTGAAGACAAGGAATTTGAATTGAAAGATTCTAAAGACTCTCAACACAATGCTGCTTAGTCTGAATTAGAAGTTGCTACCTCACCATCAGCTTTGAGGAAACAAAAGCAAAGTTCTTCACATCCTGAGGAATTGATTCAGGGAGATAAATCAGAACCCATCAGAACTAGATCCTCATTTAAACCTTATTAAGAAATTCTTCTGAGATTGGTGTCTTTAATAGAACCTACTTCAATTGATGAAGCACTTCTGGACACAGACTGGATTTTGGCTATGCAAGAAGAGCTGAATCAATTCTCTAAAAATGATGTATGAGATCTTGTGCCCGGGCCCAAAGGAACCCATGTTATAGGAACCAAATGGGTCTTTAGAAAAAAGCTGAATGAGCAAGGAGATGTGGTAAGAAACAAATCCAGACTGATTGCACAAGGTTATAGCCAACAAGAGGGAATTCACTATACTGAAACCTTTGCACTAGTGGCTAGGTTAGAGTCTATTCGTCTCTTAATTTCCTTTAGTGTAAATCATAATAGCATTCTATATCAGATGGATGTTAAGAGTGAATTTTTGAATGGATACATTACTGAAGAAGTTTATGTACATCAACCTTCTGGTTTTGAAAATCACAAAAACCCAGATTTTGTTTACAAACTCAAAAAAAATTTGGATACAAATTTGTTTTTGTAAGACATTCAAAAAATGATATCTTAGTTATGCAAATTTATGTTGATGATATTATTTTTTGGTTTTGCTAGTGCTACTCTTTGCAAAGAATTCTCTTAATCTATGTAGGAAAAATTTGAGATGAGTTAGATGGGAGAATTAAAGTTCTTTCTGGGAACTTTCTGGGGATTCAGATCAATAAAAAATCATAAGGATCATATATCTATCAAAGAAAATATACAAGGGAACTTATGAAGAAGTTTGACTTGTCAGAGTGTAAACCATCCAAGACTCTAATGCATCTAGAATACATTATGGAGAAAGATGAAAGCAAACAGGTAGAATAAAAGGTATATAGAGGTAGGATTAGTTCTCTCTTATACTTCACTGCTTCTTATAGACCTGATATTTTATTCAGCGTATGTCTTTGTGCTAGATTCCAATAAAATCCTAGAGAATCCCACTTAAATGTTGTTAATAGGATCTTTAGATATCTGAAAGGTACTACTAACCATGGGTTATTTTTATAGAAAATCCAAAGATTACAAGTTAGTAGTTTATTGTGATGGTAACATAGAGATAGACTAGAAAGGAAGAGCACCAGGGAAGCTGTCAGTTTCTAGGTGACTATCTTATTTCTTGGTCCAGTAAAACGGAGTTAATAATAGCATTATCAATTGCAAAGCATGAATACATTACAACATTTGGTTGCAGCACTCAGATTCTCTAGATGAAAAGTCAGCTAGAAGATTATCAATTCTATGATAGTAACATACTCATTCTTCATGATAATACTTCTACAATTTGTTTATCCAAGAATCCTATTTTGCACTCTAAAGCTAAACACATTGAAATCAAACATCATTTTAAAGAGATTATGTTCATAAGGGTGTTATTAATTTAAAATTTATAGATACAGACCATCAATGGGCTTATATCTTCACAAAACCCCTCGCTGAAGATAGATTTGTTTTTATTCTGAAAATTTTGAAAATGGAACTTTATCCATAATAAAACAAAATTTTTTCAATGTCTGTAGACTCTGGAGAGCCAAATTATGACTCTGAGATAAATTGGCTCTGAACCAATTAGCCCTCTGAAGTTAGGAGGCTCTCTAGATCAGATGGTCCAAAGTCATAACCCTTCTGGGATTTTTTGTCTTATGGACTTTGAGTTCTTGATATTAATGGTGGTACTAAGCATTGTTGCATGCCTCTAAAGTAATACAAATGTCCTACGTTAAAGTCATTTGAACGTTTTAAGTGACCCATTGGGATAATATTTCTTTGTTAAAGAGAAAATATCTTCATTCGCCTTCCTTGTCAGATTGGGCGTGTTTTCAAAATTTTATTTTTTTGTTTTTCAAAATGGTTTTTATTACGTGTATGTTCAAATGCTTTTTGTTGGTCTTTTTCAATACTTTGTAATAATGTCTTATGACGAGTGTGCCTTGTTGCATGTCTTGTTATAAATGTTAATACTACAGTCTTTATTGGTAACTATTGAGTCTTTTTTGTTTAGCTCTCTACTTATTCCTTCCTAATCATTTTATCTCTTTTTCCCTTCCTATTTAAACTCATACTTAGTATTTTAATCTTCATCACTTTTTTCATTTTCTAAAAACTCTTTCTAAAAGTTTTATCTTCCTTTACATCCTTCAAAAACCTCAAAATGTTTTCCATCTATGGCGTTGCATGCCTTCTTTCCATCACCTTTGAAAGATTCATTAATTTCAATGAATTCATGAGTCAAGGTCTTAATTTTCTCAATGTTGTATGTTCCCAAAAATGGGAGAAATACTTCGATATGCTCAACAGAACCATCTATCCAACTCTCAAAAAAGAATTTTGGACAAATGTGTCCCTCAAGTAGCTTAGACAAGATGTCTCATGCATTCAGTCTAATGTTTTTGGTATTCCCATCACCATCACTCCTACCCTGATTGCTAATTAAATCCAATGCAAGGAGACTGGTGTCCATGTGGACATGTACACAAGAACAAGTCCCTTCCTTGAAGACATTTCTTAGAAAATCCTTCCCACCTCTAGCAATCTTTTAAGTGTCTCCTCTCTTCTTCCTAAGGAAAAAATATGGCATCAATTGTTGATGTCAAACTTTCAGCCACGTAAAGATGCTCTGGAAACACTCATTTTTAATGTCAAGCATCTTATCTTCTTCATCTTGTCTAAGATCAAGGTTAACCTTCCCCTCACTATCTTTAACTTTTTGAAGAAAAATATAATTGCCACTCACGAGGGAGTATCTTTTCTCATTCCTTTTGGAAGAGTTCTTTCTGAACGTTTCTATCAAGAAGGAATAGTGAAGAAAGTGGAGGATAGGGGTGTCAAAACGGGTCGCCTACCCCGCCTCGCCCCACCCCGCCTTAAGCCTGCAAAAAAAGGCGGGACGGGCAAACCTGCTAAGTGGAAATGGGCATAAAAATCTAGCTCGCCCTGCCAAGGTGGAGGGTTGGCGAGCGGCGGTCATGCTCGTCTACTTATTTATTTATTTTATTTTTCATTTTTTTAATAGATTAATAGGCTTGTTTTTACATTTCAATTATATTTTTCACTTATTTTTTAGAATAATTTTTATAAAGCATCTTTTTAACAAATTTTACTTCAAAAAATATTGCATATATTCTCAAATACATGTATAAAATAAAACCATCAAGAATTAGAATTACTAGAATTAACCAAAAATGGTGAGTTTAAGGTGGGACAAGCTGAACGAATAGGTACAGTAGACTTTCGCGGGGCGGCTAGTTTTGTGGGGCGGGCTTTGGTGGGCGGCAGGTCCAAAATCCCAACCCAGCCCGCCATTTTTTGACGGGTACAGGGGCCAGCCTGTTTTGCCACCCCTGGTGGAGGAAGCTGGGTTAAACGAGGCTCTGGAGACTCACTGGAATTTGAAGCTCAAAGTAGCTGAAGGCATTTCTAGTGTTCGACCCTTTATCCCCTAATTTCTCTTTTCCTTTTTCTTTTGTTTTATTTTGTTTTGTTCTATTTCTTTTTCTTTCTTTTGTATTGTTTTTCTTTTTTTATTCATGAAAATTACTCTTTATTTTCTCTTGGTTGTCTTTTACTCTGATTGCATTTATTGTGTTTTTAAAAGCTTTATCATTTTGTTAGATGATAGGCTTCGATCTAGAGGGGTGAATAGATCACAAATTAAAACCAAAAGCTCTTGGCAAAAATTTGTTTTCAAAAAGTATGGCACAACAGAAATAACCCGAATCAAATCATCTAATCGAACATACTATCAAAAGGCTCATATATGCGTAATGAAAACCGATGTAATGATAATGAACACAAATTGTTTAATCAATAATTAATTCACAGGTCAATCAAATGCAACACTATACGTAACGCTTATTTCAAATGAACACAAAGTGATAAAAATACTCAAAGACAATTTATCGAACACTTTGTGTGCGATCGATCACGTTTGGAAATTCGATCTATTTTGATGATGTAAAAAGCTAATCACAATAAAAGTGATTGTGATTATATCAACAATAACAATTTAAAAGAAATTTGAAAACAAATTCCAATCGAATTAATCGAAACAACAACGAAAATCGATAATTTTACAAGAACAGCAATTAAAGAAAATTAATACGATAAAGAAACACAAAGATTTATTTAGGAAGTTCCCTAATCAGCCTCGCTATGGGTACGTCTGCCCTCAATCTGAAATCGAATTGAGATACTTGCAATTAACCTTTTTTTTAATAGGTGACTTGCAATTAACCTTATCTTTGCAAAAATGTTTATACAAGAGGTGAAGAATTCTAATCCCACAAACCATATTATTTGTTGTTGATTCAACCACCTCCAAACCCTTGATCAAAGCTTGATCAAGTCACCAACAATGCAGTTACAATCCTAAGATTATCTCGAGCACACACTTGTTGAACCCAAGATTCCCGAACACGATTCACCGTCTCGCGCTACTCCCTTGCAAGGAAACCACCTTGTCCCAAAGTCTTCACTCGGTCGAATCCGTGTTGGCGTGATCTTGTCAAAAACCTTCAAGTCACACTGATCTTGAAGGAAAACCCCACCTTGGTTTTCTTAATTAAAACACACAAATATCCCAACCCAATATTCTCAGTTACACCAAACCTAATTGGATGTTATCAATCCTAATCTAGATGGTCACCCAATCAAAAAATGATTATGTGTAGTTCAATTGTATGTATGCATACAAGAGAGTTTGAAGATGATGGGAATGCTTTGCAATCTAGTTTCGTATATGTAATTCACTAGTACCTTGCTAGATAAAGGTGCATGTGTGAGTATATATAGGTGTGTGTTGAAAAATAAACAAAAGGAATGCAATAAGTTTGAGTAATAAAGAAAATTTTAATTTGGTAAATCGTATAGGTCGGAAAGTCAAATCAATAGGTCGGTATGTCAATGCAGTCAGGTCGGCCTATCAAGGTCTCAGGTCGGCCTATAGAGGTTTTGTGTTGCGTACAAGTTGGTCTATGTGAGGCAACCTATGGACAGAAGCTACATGCTTCAATACTGCTCCATGAGAGCTAGCCTGAAGTTGTTACAGGTCGGCCTATACTGGACTTGAGAGTCGTATAGGTCGGCCTGTTCATGCATGTGTCAGCCTGAAAAGGTTTGACCACCCAAAAACAAGTTTTTAAATGCAATTTTGATGCAAGCTTCTTTTCCAACTTACTTGAATGACTCCTAACACTAAGATGCACATCTAAAATGGGATGATATCGTCTAATATACATAACGCTACACTATCCTAGTTTTGACATCACTCAAAATCCAAAAGCACTCACACATTTATCTTAATCTTTTTTATTGAAGACAAAGGGGGAGAAAATGAATATGATTGTGATATATCTTGTAACCCTAATAAATCGCAAACAATTCTAAAGTCAGTCTGATTATTTTTTGATATTCAAACTTTTTCTAGTTTTATCTCAGAGGGAGCTTACAAACCTCACTCTGAAGAAACTAAGAAAAACTTTAATACGTATAAAACTCAGGGGGAGCTTACAAACCTACCTTTGATGTTTTATAGATATGATTATCCGGTAAAAATTATTCATCAAAATACATGGATTTTTGACCATCAAAAAGAGAGAGATTGTTGGAACAAGTTTAGTTCTACAACTATTACTTAAGTTTTGATGATAACAAAGTATGGAGAATAATTGTGTACTCTAACGATTTTGCTAAGTGTGTAGATAATAGAAAACAAATTCTGACTCTAAAGACGTCCATACTCTGAATCAAATGGTAAATAAAAATATGTGTTTACAAAGAAGTCAAGCTTCTGAATTATCGGGTCAACGTTTATGCAAATAAACTATCTAGATAGACTCTAATAAGAACTATGACTAAACAAGCATCTGATATCTCAGAACTCTAAACTCCATAGACTATGAAGTCTTATTCTCGCCAAGTTCTGAAGACATGTTCTGAACTCTACTCAAGCTTCATCAACTTTTAAATGAAGCCTGTAACTAGAAGTTTATATGCAAAACTCAATGATTGATCGAAGTGATAGAAGTACAAAAGAAAATCTACTTTCAATGTAAAGTACTGTTAGATTGAGGATATTCCAACTTCACCCTCCAACGGATCTATTTCTCCCTATATAAAGAGGTCTTGGAAGCTTGGAAGAAATACATATACACATACAAGAAAAAGAGCATACCACACAACACTGCATTATATTTCAAAATCATTATAACATTTTCTAGAATAATTTATTAAGTGTATCATTTGTTTTAAACTTGTGAGTGTGCTTTTTGAAGCATCTTGTAAACACAACCTTGTTTATTTTAACCTTTAGTTAATTTCCATGAGAGAATAAGTTTAGTCAAAATTCTCAAGAAGTCATTGACAATTATTCTTTGAGTTGTATTTCCTTGAGAGTCTAAGGTATAGTCAGAAATTCTCAAAAAGTCTTAGACAGTTTGTCTTCGAGTTATTGTAATCAATTTGATTATTGGATTAAGATCTTATTGAGAAGGTGAAACCACTCAGGCAGGTGGATTGGACTTAGCTTCGTTAACAGCGAACTAAGATAAAAATAATTGTGTTTGTTATCTTTATCATTATTATTGTTGTTTGTGATATTGATTTCAAGTTTTTAAAACTAGAAACCCAATTTAAACCTACCTTTCTTGTGTTTCTTGTACCTTCACAAACATCAACTCTTCCAACACACTTATGTTTCCTCCCTTTAAAATCCATAACACCATTGAAGCACCAAATTAGTTTGAAACAAAGTAAAGACAACCAAACATCAACAAAGCTTCCTCCACCTTTGTTGTATCTTCTTCATCATGTATTCGATACATAACTCGCTTTATCCATACACGTAACTTTGAAATATTAGTTATTATTGTATGGATTGCTCATTTATCATAGATTATGTTGAAGGAAGTTATTTTTTTTTTGTTATAGACTATGTTATTCTAATTATGTTGATAAAAATGGAAATAGGTTTTTCCAAGCGTTGATGTTGACAAAAATCCACATGTACCATGAGTTAAGTAAAATAGATTTTTCTTTTTTAATGTTGATTTGGTTGATGTTGTGTTAAGTAAATGTTTATGATGTTATTCTTATGAAGTGTTATTGGGAATGTGTTAAGTAAAATATCTCATATGTACCATAAATCTCACATTAGGTGTCTTTATTGAGGTTATCATTAGGAAGTTCTCTTAGGTTTCTATGTTAATATTGTGTTAAGTAAAATGATTATGAGGTTATACTTATGAAGTGCTTTTAGGAAGTGTTGATGTTGTGTTAAGTAAAATGTTTATTGTCGCTGTTGTTTGAACAAATATGGGCAATTCAACTACCAGCTATCTTACAACCAACTCTATTAAGACTAAAAGTACAAGAAATTATAGAGGTGCTACGATGATGTCCAGGTTGACAAAAGTCCATAACACCGATGTTAGGATGTCCACTACTATGAAAAACCCTTTTTACCTCGGTTGGAAAAATGGTTTTACCTTACTTTTCATATGCAAGGTAATGAAAGGCGTAATGGAAACTTGCCACTTTTCCCCTCGGTTATAGTTCTACCGAGGGGGGAATTGTATTGGTCATGGGTTCAATCCCCAACAACAACATTTTTTTATTTTTAAAACTAGAAAGCACACGACACTATACCTCTCAGTTTCTGTTAATATCCGAGGTTGAAAGTAAGCATTTACCTCAGTTTGAATTATAACTTAGGGGAAGAACATATTTTTGTCAATTATAATTTGTTTTAAATTTTAATTTGATCTGTATTTTTTAGACAGAACCTATGTACACATTTTGTGACATAATCAAAATATTTTATTTTATAACAAAACACAACCTAATATATACATATACCAAATTACACTCTTTACAAAAAAATTTAACAGAGTCTAATATACACATATCCAAAATGGAATACCAAGAAAACTGTTAGATGTCAAACATGCTACAAATTTGTATTCAATACTTGGCATTTTTCAACACTTTCTATGATTAATTGTTGATTTTAGTGGTGAATTGTTGTTGTTATTCACACATTGTAACCTACCTTTGGTGCTTGTAATATGTGTGCTATTGTGCAGAAAAAGGAACTAAATGATCAAGAAATTAAGACACAAGAAGTTGATGCAAGCTGTCAAAGAAGGAGGAAAACAACAGCAGGGTTCGCTTGGCGAATCCTGGCGAACTCACCAGCGAACGGTGGCGAAGCTCCCAGCGAAGAGCTCCAGATTGAGACAGTGGGAAAAGGGAGTAAAATTCGCTTTGCGAAGTGCCAGCGAGTGTTCCCTGCTTTGCTCGCTGGGCGAAGGACCTGGCGAAGGACTCTTGGCTGAGGCAGTGGAAAAATGAACCAAAATTCGCTTGGCGAAGGTTTTGGCGAGTGGCTCGTTTAGCGAATGAAACGTTCACTAAGCGAACCCGCGATGATAGCCAAGGGTGGTTTAAGCTTTCAGAGGCACTTAAAGTGCCATTTTTCTTCATTCGCTGGGCGAAGGAATCATTCGCTAGGAGAATACATCATAATCCAAGTGTGTATAAATAGATTTTTTAGTTTCCTTGGGGAAAGACTTGATATTTTTCACACAAAAACATATTTTTCTGAACTTTGATCATCCAAGAGTGAATTTTTACATAGAGAAGCTGAAGTCACATCCAATCTCGATTATTCGACTCGGATGTTCTTTCATCTCCTCTTGAAACTTGTCATCCAAGCTACCATGAAAATGAGTAGCTAAACACTTCTTGTCTTAAGGTTAGATGTAGTTGATCTTGATCATATGTATTTATTTTGATCTTTTGTATATGAACAAGGTTTATGATCAATATAGATGAAGTTATTTGTTCTTAATGATGGATTTGTGGTTTGAATCACTCTAGACATAGATTTTCCAAATCATGACCTAATATTTTCATCTCTTGAAAACCAAACTCTAGACTTAGATTTGGGATTTGTTATTCGCTTTGTGTTGATCTTAACGGTTGTTGTTTCGATTGTTAGCGTGAGACATTATCTAACGGTCTAAACAATGACACTCACGAATTTGCTTTAGACATAAACTTATTCGAGAGGATTCGTGATTGTATTGGTCGGAAACTAAGTTCATATGCTTGATTAATCGGATATGTATGAAAAGGATTAGCGAAATCTAATCTTGACATGCCTTTCTAAAACTTACAACATCTTTGCTCAAAATTTACTCTTTGCTACAAATTTATGTTAAACAAAACCAAGAATCATTTGAAACTCCTTAACTTAAAAAGTTTCGACTATTGAACGGCAAGCATCAAAATATCGCACAATCCCTGCGGATATGATAAAAACACCCCCCGAAATACTGTTTCAACAAATTGGCGCCGTTGCCGGGGATTGTTGTTTGATATTGCAAGCATTGCAATAGTTGTTTTGTTTAAGCTTGTTAACTTTTTCTTGAGCTTGTTAATTTGTTTGGTTTAGTGTGCAGACTTCGTTTTATGCGAGGGAAGTTACCTGCGGACCAACTTCTGTTCAAACTCGAGATTGAAAGAACTGCTCGTAAAATCAACAGCAGAACAAGGCGAAGGAGGCAACTTGCCAAAGAAATACGAGAGTGAGACGGAAGTTCAACTTCGACGCAAATACCACAGTTAACGCCCATCATGACTGAATCACCGCCACCACCAACTGCTTCTAGACCTTATACTAACAGTCCGAGACACACCGCATAATTTTTGCGCAATGCTCAGAAGGGTCGACATTCATAAATGAAGACTGGTATTCTCTTGCTTCTATATCAGAGTCCTTTTACTGGTATGGATCATGAGGATCCTTATACACATGTGACAAAGTTCTATGAGATTGCGGGAGCAACTGGTGCGCCCGAAGCTGAAGAGGAATCACTGTTTAAGAGACTATTCCCACATTCCCTCATTGGGAAGGCCAAGGAATGGTATCTTGACCAATCTACGGCAATAATGACGAACTGGAATGTACTTGAGGAAAAAATTTTGGAACGATTTTTTCCACATAATCGTTTCATGGAGGCAAAGACCGCAATAGCAGTTTTCACACAGGGTGCCAATGAATCTCTCAACGAAGCGTGGGAGAGATTCAAATCTATGTTCAGAAAATGTAAAGGACATGGTTTCAATGAGCTTTCTCACATTCATATATTTCGAAACGGTCTTCAATTAGTGCATAAAACACTGTTAGATGCCATCGCGGGTGGATCCTTAATGACCAAAAGTGCCGAAGAAGCCATTTCCATCATTGACAAGATGGCGTTAAATGCCCATCAGGGAAACCATAACCGTGGCCCTTCTCAAAGGACTCCAAGAGTTTTGGAGTTGGGAACCAATTATGCTATACTTGCTCAAAATAAGTTATTATCTCAACAAGTTGAGTTGTTAACGAAACAAATGTCCAAACTTCCTCAACAACTCAAAGAGGTTCATGACTCTCCGAGCAAGAGTGTATAAGCAGCTTGTTGTGAATTGTGTAGAGGAGATCATCCTACCGGATATTGCTCTCCGGTTGTGGAGGAGGTAAATTATGCTGGAAATCCAACTCAAGGTTATCAAGGAAGACCTCTTTACCAAAGTGCTCAACAATCGTACCAAAATCAACAAGGCTATCAACCACGAGGCAACTACCAAAATCAACAAGGATGGAGACAAAATCCTTACCAACCACCCCAAGAGCAAAGTGGAAGTTCAAGAATGGAGGAGACTTTCACCAAATTCATGCAATTATCAATGGCAACTCAAAAGAGTACGGAAGCTTCGATTAAAAATCTTGAATCGCAAGTAGGGCAACTTGCCAAGTAAATTGCCGAAAACCAACCGGGGCTATCCTTCTCCGCTACCACTCAACCAAATCCCAAAGGAGAGTGTAAAGCCATCTTCACAAGAAGTGGAAGAACAATTGGTGGAGATGTTGAACATGAGGTGGTAGTTGAAAAGGAAAATGATATTGTATTGGAGGAAGTTGAAAAAAATGATGAAAATTGTGTAGTTGAAAAGAATGATGAAGAAGTGAGGAAGAAAAAAGAAAAGGAAAGAAAGGAGTTTGAGAAGGAAGTTTTACAAAGAAGATTACCATATCCCCCTGCACCTAATAAAAAAGAGAATGATAGGCATTACGCAAGATTCTTAGAATTGTTTAGTCGTTTGCAAGTAACCGTACCTTTCTCTGAAGCTCTTGAACAAATGCCTAGGTATGTCAAATTCATGAAAGACATACTTATGAAAAAGAAGAGGTGCACCGACAAAGACAACATTGATCTTAATGTCGAGTGTAGTGTCGTCATCCAATGTGTGCTTCCGCGGAAAGAACAAGATCCGAGAAGAGTAGCTTTACCTATTACAATAGGTAATGATTTTCAATGCAAAGCTTTGGTTGACATGGGTGCTAGTATCAATTTAATTCCTTTGTCGGTGGTAAAAATACTTGATAATATGAATGTGAAATCAACAACCATGACATTACAACTTGCGGATAAGTCTAGAACTCGTCTGTATGGTGTTGTGGAGGATGTGCTGGTAAAAGTGGATAAATTTTTATTTCCTATTGATTTTGTGATTGTTGAAATGGATGAGGATGAAGATACTCCGATCATATTGGGCAGACCATTCATGAAAACCGCCAAAATGTTGGTGGATGTTGATGAAGGCTTAATGAAGGTGCGGATCAAGGATAGTGGTAAGGAGGAAGAAGCGTGTTTTACATTGTTCAAAGGAGTGATGTTTGTGAATCAAGTGGATGAAGTCGTGCACAAAGAAAAAGAATTGGAAAAAGAAAAATTGGAAAGAGAAGCGTTTAAAAAGAAAAAGTATGAAGATACGAAGGTGACTTTGATGAAGTCGTGTTGGGATTGGTCGTTTATAAAGAAAAGGAGACCAAAAACTGGGTACGATAACGATGAGTTTGTGTTCGCAAAGTGTGTTTTTTTTTCTTGGAAGCCAATTCTTTAGCTTTTGGTTTCGAGGCGTCAAGTCTCCGGACCGTCGAGCTTAGCTGACGTTAAACAAGCGCTTGTTCGGAGGCACCCCAACATTGTAAGTATTTATTGCTCTATTTACTGTTTTTAAGTATTTGTTGAAGTTTTGATGTGTTGAGAAAGGTGGCAGAGTGCAGAAAAATTTGAAAAAACTCTGTCATGTTCGCTGGCGTTCGCCTAGTGAGCCTGAGGGCGAGCATTCGCTGGCTCCTCCGCTTGGCGAACCCAGCGAGACAGGGGAGGTTGTTTCTTCCACCTCAGTTAAAAATTGGGTGTAATTTTTGGGTAGGCCAGACATTTGGGCCCATGACCCACCCGTTTCTGAGCATTATGAGTAGGAAACTAGTTTCCTTACACACTCTTTTCCTCTCCAACATTTTCAAAGCTTTCTCTCTTTCTCAAGAATTCATTGCTCACGAATTGTCTCTGCTATATCACATTTCACCAAGTTCTTCCTATTTCAATTGCAAGTTCAGGTTTGAACCTCTTTTTCATCTTAATTTCTGTTTGACAGTAGGTTAGGGAATGGATTGAATTTTAGAGACAAATCACTTAGGGTTTCTTAGTTTCATGTACCTTAGTTCATAATGCTCCATGTTTCTGCATGTTTTAAATTAATCAAGCATTATGAATAGGATTTTATTTGGAAGTATGTTTGTTGTTGGACTGATTGCTTGATTCTGTTATTATGTACTTTCGTAGGTTCGCTACCGTGTTCGCTTTGCGAGCCTGGGCGAGCATTTTCCAGTTGTTGCACCCCAAAATTTGCTCTCCTTACTTTATTAGTAACTGGCTTATGTTGCATTGCATTTTGCATTATCATGTGTGCATATCATTGGTTCTTAGCATGGGGTCCAGGTGCCTGAGGCAGTGCTTCAGAGGGTCAAGCAAGAGTCCTGGTATTGTCCAAGAGAGCTCAGGTGGATCATCCTTTCCTAACCAGTGCATAGATTAGGGTTTTGAGATTCTTGGGTTTATTGCTTCAATGGGCAAGCTCCTTGGGTTTTTATCATCAGAAAATGGCATATCTTATCTTTGTTGGAGAAGATACACATCATACTCAGAGGAATTTGGATTTGGAGACTGTGATATTTCCTCCTAGACTGAGGGTACCACAACTAGGGTTTGCTATAAAGTCAGTTTATTTCTGATTTTTTGGGCAAGAATTGATTCCATGGTACTCCATGGGTCCCTAAGTACCTAGGGATGGGAGGGTGTCCTTCAGTTTGGTTCAGGAGAAGTTCAATTGATCAGAAGATTGAGAATCAGGTGAATGGGGTAAAAGTCAACAGTGAGAGGAGAAGTCAACTGTGGAATTTTGAGGTTCTCTCTAAGGTTTTCAAAGTCTACCATCTTCATATGGTCTTCAAGGATCAAGTTTCATACATATTTGTCAGGAATCAGGAGTTGGTGCAAAGTTTCTAAATTTGGAAAGTGACCTATAATGAAAAGTTTCCATTTTTGGCAAGTATCTACACTTTATTCAACTTGACTTTTCATCATCAATAAAGCTTCAAATGAATTTTTCTCCAACATGAAAGTTGAAGGTCTTTTTCTCCTCTTTCCAACAAGTACTAGTGGGTCTCTATATCATTTGTGAAGCTCCAGTTATGGTCCAAAGAAGGCAAGGTGGTTTTTAGGGTTTCATTTTCACAACTTTTAGGTTTTGGGACATATGGACCTATGATTAATTCCATTGCTTCAAGACATGTTCCAACATCCAAAAATAATTCCTAAGAAGCATTTTTGGCTTTTTAATCAAGTGATTCCATGGTTTATTCTTCACTTATTTTTTATTATTCAAAAAAAGCCAAGTCATCAAAAAACTCATGAATCATTTGTTTTCAAGGCCCAATTTAAATATGGTGTGATTAGCAATCCAAATGAAGGTGATCCATCTTGGAATTCTTAAATATATATGCATGGAGGAGGTGTACTTAACATAAGGTGTTTTTCCAAAATAATTTAAAAACTCATTAAACATGGAATTACCCAAGCCCAATTCCTCATCAGAAGAAAACCCTAGTCTATATAAACCTATCCATGCACTGGTTAGGGTTCATTCACGTGCATTTGGAGGAGAACCACAATTTGGAACCCTAAAGCTTTCTTTCCTTGGATCTCAAGAATTACAAGGTCTTTCTTCAAAGTTCTTCCACAAATCTCTTCCTGGTGATTTCTAGACCACAACCCAACCACCATTTGCAGCCAAGAGCAAGGATTGGAGTTGCACCATCTCAGGTTGATGAATTTTTTCGTGCTCTTAAAACTCCAATTTTTTACGTGTATATTGTTGTGTGACTGTCACTGATCATGCTGATATAATTTGTTTTTAATATGGATGTGTATGTTGCTTGCTATGTGCATTTGAAGTTTTATGCCCTAACACTAATCCATTCGTTTTTTATTATATGTTGTTTATTTGTGATTTTGGATGAGAGATTTGGAACCCTTGCGAAATTATGGTTCGAACGGTATATGGTTTGGTATTTTCTGGGCACTTTTCAGGTTGCAGGTGGCAGAGGATGGCGGCCGGAACCCTAGCTCCGGCGGCTGTGAGGGTTCCGGCGAAGGAAGGTTGAAGATGACTCCCAACCGTCCGATCCATGCATCCAACGATCCTCATCGTGCCATGTGTTTTTCTTTTTATTTTTTTTCTGAAATTTAATTATTGATTACATGTTTATTCACCCATTATAACTACCATGCTCCTCCAATGGTGATATGTCGTTTTGCTTACTTTTTGTTGACTGTTGACCTGTTGACTCAACCGTGTATGTTTGATGAATCATACGAACCACACCTCGCCAGCGCATTAAAAAGGGCATGTGCTAGGCACATGGCATGCCCACGGTAAATCCACTCTTATTTTTGTTTTTTTCTGATAAGTATGGGCGGGCCTCTGCTATTCGCACCTCCATTATTCAGCCCAATTCAATTTCCTCTTCATTTTCTTGCTGTTCACACCCCCATCCTATTTTCTATTTTATTTTTATTTAATTCATAATAATTTCATTTTTTATTTTAAAAAAATACATTCTTGCATTTAAAAATTACCAAAAAAATTCATGCATCATTTTCATCATTTTAATAAATTTTTACAAATTTTATTTTTTATTTTTTATTTTACTTTTATCATTTAAATTAATTGTTTAATCTATTTTCTTTTTGAATTATCCATACCATGCATACTTAATTTCTTTATTTTATTTCTCTGCATCCGTAAAATATTTTTGATCCGTTCTTTTTGCATTTGTTCACCAACATCCTAAATTGCATAAAAACATTTTTCTTTAATTTTTAAATTTATTTCATATTGCATTTAGGTCCTTCCCTTTGGCACACTGAGCCCTAATTCCCATCTGAACTCTGCCTAATTATTTGAATGACTAATATCTTGATTTTTTGCAGGGACTTTTGATATGTTGTTTGCCTCTGGTTGAGGAACCTTAATGTTTAATTTGGGAATTTTAGGAGTCATTTTTCTAATTATCTGATTTGTTTTCACTTGAGATTTTCTTACAGGCGCATCTTTGACCTTGTATGATTATCTGTTTGAAAAGGCACTTGTGCCATTTGTTTTGGGGCTGTTTCTTTGTTTCTTTGATTCATGTTTGGATGATAATCATTGTTGTTTGCCATTGTTTGATTTTCATTCACCTGATCTCTCTTTCTTATGTCTATTCTGTACTAATCTTTTATGCAGGGTCTAAGGTAAGTTCTTTAGGAGTATGGATAAGTATCCGTGGTCACCTCTGTTCTTTCTTTCTCTCCTATCTTCTTCCTTTAGGATTTAGGTTGTCGTCAAACCTCATTAACCGTAGGTCACCCATGCATGATAACTTTAGGATTCATAGTCCCCCTTTAGAGTTACCCTTGTGTCTTCTCTCTTCTCATCTCAAATTTCTTTAAAACACTTAATAAGAATAAGGTGTATTGCGCACGAGCCTTAAGTATGGGGAATGAGAAATGAGGGGCTTCCTCTCATCTTTCTAGAGTGCTTAGCGAGCGTCCTGTCTTGGGACGATGCATTAAGTATTCGCCCCTATGCCCTAGACTTTGGTGCAATGCAACTTAGGAACTAACTTAAGCCACTTCTGTCCTAAAAAACACAAACCAACTTCAAACCTTTTTGTCCTTCGGGATTTCCAAACATAAAGGCTATTTTCAAAAAGGGCACGTTACCTTCCGTCTGAGTCGCAAACAGGCATCGACCCTAACTGCCGGACGCGAACTTAACGTAGCTCATAAAAAACACAAAAAGAACTTGGTCCGAACTACGTTGACTCTGAATTCCCCATTGCACAAGGGGGGTACGTAGGCCTAGGACGTCGACGTCCTACCGAGTCTATCTTTGTCTTTCCCTCTCTGTTTTAGTACAGCCCTAGACGATAGTATAACTCACCCTTAGAATAGACAACAAGCGTGGATCCCATCGAGTACGATGGACGTGTGGGGTGCTAGCACCTTCCCCTCGCGTAACCGACTCCCGAACCCAGGCTATGGTTGCGATGACCATTCCTTTCCCTCTTCCTCAGGTTTATGCGGTGTTCCCTTTCCCTCTCTTGGGATAAATTTACACGGCTGGCGACTCTGTTTTCCGCGCCACTCTCGCGTTCGTACCTGGATGAAAATCCTGGGAACGACAGCTGGCGACTCTGCTGGGGACAATGGTTGACCTATGCTGGTCCATCCCTAAGTGAGTCAATCCTAGCGCTTGCTTGTCTTTGTTCTCTTTGGGTGTTTTGTTTTTGTTTTGCTTTATGTGTTGTATTTTATTTTTACCGCATTCTCTGCATTACATTTCATTTTTATTACTGTCATACTGCTGTGTTGTGCTGGCTGTTTTTGTTTTGCAGGTTGGGTGGGTCTGAGAGATAAGCCCAATACCCAGGCTTGAGTATACCCTAGGACTAGAGTGGAAAGTAGTGGGACCTACGTGTCCGCTTGGTACGTTTGTGTGTTCACGAAATTCATAACCAGACGAGGCTATCTTGGGACGCATTCTAACGTGTGTGTCTTGCGCATGTTGGGATGTCGATCTAGAGAGCTGTCGACTCTGGTGACCGATCATTGAGGACCTTAGTGGAAACATCCCTCTTTAGTGGTGACAGTGGCAGACCACATCCTGTGGCAAACCCATTCGCACCCGAGGGCCCGCTTTGGAACTCGCATAGGATGGCCCCTATGTTTTGAAGAGAATCAGTGGAGGCACTCCTCGATTGACGATAGTACTGTACCCCGAGGGATGAATGTACTATTGTTTCTCGACCTCAGTGCCAAAGCTGAGGACCTTCTGTTTTGGAGAATCAGTTGAGGCCTCCTCGATTGATGATGATGCCAAACCAGAAATGGTGAACGTATCATCATTTCTCGACTTGAGAGCCCGGGATACTGAACATCCTAGTACCCACACGTGAGAGGGGATGGGTGTTTACAGGTTTGCAGGTAACCTTGACCTTCAACATACCCGGTTTTCTGATCAGCAGGTTTATCAGTGTGGTACTATGGTTATTCTGGTATTTTGGGTATTTGGGCAGATCTTTGAGATGGTTCAGTTTGTTCAGTGCAGCAGTTGTCCAGTCTGTGTGGCATCCTTGATCCCATGTGTGCATTTGCATCATCATTTTGCATCCCAACATGTTTATTCGTTTGTAGGGTTGCATCCTAACTTTGATTATGGTTTTTGAAATTAAACTGGAATCAAGGGGTGGATCACCCTGCGAATTTTTAAACATGTTCATTTGCATTCGCATATCCATAATCATTTTGCATAACAGGTGTTTATCTCTGGCGTTCTTACTTGGTTCTCTTCCACCGCACCAGATTGCAGATAAACACATTCACCGGTATCCTACCAGACAGAATCAGAAAAGACCCATGGATCAGCTACAAAATGAGATGACTGAGATGCGGACTCGCATGAACCAATTCATGTATTTGATGCAAGGGGTTGCGCAAGGCCAAGAGCAGTTAAGAACTGTTGTCCAACCACTAATTGCAAGGATTGATAACGAAGTTGTCCTTCAGGGAGGAGTCCATACTGGTGTTACTGGTACTAGTGTGCAGAATGGCCCTCCGGGCGGAGGTATTCCTGTTTCTGGTGTTGTGATTCCTCCGGGCGGAGGAGAAAGTATTGTGGTTCCCCCTGCAGCGGGAGGAGGTAATGGCGCTGGCGCAGTTCATGGCCATCAGTATGATGATGTTCAAGATGATGCATTTTCTCTGCCAGGTGGGGATGCTGGTCCCCAGATTGACAATGATCAGAGGATCAGGTTGATTGAGAAACAACTAAGAGGTGTTGTTAATCAGGATGCTTTGGGTATGGATCTAGAGGATTTAGGGCTGGTTCCAGGCATTGTTATCCCGTACAAGTTCCAGATCCCTACTTTTGAGAAGTATAATGGTATGACTTGTCCGAGGACCCACGTGAGGGCATACGCAAGTAAAATGGCTGCGCATGCAAAGAATGAAAAGCTGATGATGCATTGCTTCCAGGATAGCCTATCTGGGGCATCCCTGGAGTGGTACATACAACTAGAAAGGAAGGATGTGCGTAGTTGGAGAGATCTGGCAGGGGCATTTATTAGACACTACCAATATAACACTGATATGGCTCCTAACCGAACATAGCTGCAGAACTTATCACAGAAGAACAATGAGAGTTTCAAAGAGTATGCCCAGAGGTGGCGTGAACTGGCAGCTAGGGTTCAGCCTCCCATGTTGGAACATGAAATGATAACTATGTTTATGGCCACCTTGCAGGGTCATTACTATGAAAAACTGGTACCGTGTATGACTGGAAAGTTTGCTGATTTGATCTTGGTAGGAGAGATGGTAGAAAACGGAATTAAGGCAGGGAAAATATCAGGCGGTGATGGGTCCTCATCTGGAGGAAGTAAGAAACCTTATGCTGGGTCCTCCAAGGGAAAGGAAGGAGAAACTAGTGTTGTGTATGTTCCCCCTGTTGTTCAACGATCTGTTCAAAATTAGCGACCTTATGCTCCTCATCAACAGAGACAACAGAGATCGCGAAGGCCTGCGAGAAGTTTCGATCCACTCCCTATTCCTCACAGTGATGTTCTTGCTCGTCTACTTGAGAGTTCTCTGGTTGAACTAAGGGATGCCAAGCCTGTTCCTGACCCTATTCCTCCTGATTATGATCTGGATGCCAGATGTGAATATCACTCAGATACACTGGGCCATTCAATTGAAAACTGCAACGTGTTCAAGCACAAGGTGCAAGACCTAGTAGACTCAAAGATCATTGCATTCACTGAAGATGATATGTACATTAATTGAAGCCTCCCTTCTCAAGTGAGCACTCAGTCTGCAAGTACGTCCAGGCAGAATCAAGCTTCCTCAAATGGCAATCTTCAGCTTCTTTACTGCATTTTCATTTGTAGTTTTTCATTTCTCATTAAAGCATCGTATGCATGTAAGACTTGCTTGTTTTTTAATGATGATATTAATGCAATGAGTATGTTTTTCTTGAAGTAATCCATTCGTGTTCACTCTTAAATGTTTTTATGCATTGCAATACCAATTTTCTTCGTTTAGAACTCTTGAGGGAGGATGACGAAATAAGAACGCAGATTTCTAATGGTACGCTCTTGGATAGAACCCTGTTGAGGATGTACAGGCATTGTTTCCAATTCACAAACACTGGAGATATAAGGGAGATAAACCCTCGTTAACCCCTTTGAGCCTTGAAGTAGGAGCTTCTTTCGTACGAAAAAACCCTCATACTTAACCCAGGGGCAGGGTAGGCGTCAGTTAGCTTGACCGAGCGTTCAAATTTCAAGGAGAGTGTGCATCCGAGGAACCATTACCTTCTATCCCACCGTCAAGAGGACAAAAGATGTGAAACCACAATGGTTATCTATCAACGATCAAGGAGTGAGGCAGTCACAACCCTTTCAAGCAAGTAAGACAACCAGTGTCACACGCTTTGTTCAAAAAGGGAATAAAAAGGAAAAAAGAAAAGCCCGCTAAGTCGAAACTTGAAAACAAGTGACTTAGGCAAAAGTCATGGCATCCCGCTGGACTTCAAAATTGAAAAAAACTCAAAAGAGTCAGTCCAGGAAAAATTAGGGATCAAAGGAAAAAGCAAAAGAAAGAAGAAGCGAAAAGGATTACAAAAGAAAATCCTCGATAAGAACAAATTCGTGTGATTACGGGAACAAAAGATAAAAAGGGGTGACTGTCACTCCAAAATTTCCTTAGGTGTCAAACCATTAGTGGCATGGGTTCCTTGAAGATCATAAACCTTTTGAGAGATGAGCGTTTGGGTCAGATTAACTGAACACAGGACTGGAGAACATCACGAAGAGCGGGTGGGCACCGATAAATTTTGAGCCATAAATCCTTTTTTCTGAAATCGTGAACCAGACCACGTTACAACCCTTAAAAGTCCTAATTGAAACAGGGTTTATTCCGAAAATGTACTTCAACAGGACTGCGTTCCTGACTCCTATGAGTTGTGCTAATAAGATTTGTTGGTATTACATGTGTGCATTATTTTACCATTCAAAAATCAAGGTCGCATCCCAGCAAGTGATTTGTTCACAAGGCTTTGCGACACATTTTCATAAAAAGCTTCAAGGTGAACATGAATGTTGCATTAGGATTATCATTCTCATAAATAACTTGTTCTGTTTGCATACATGTGCCTAAACATCAATGGCAGCTTACACAGTGAACGTCAGTCAAGAAGCTTGATCCTGCCAAGTTGGGATACTTGAAAATTCTGAAGGACAAATCATATCAAGGGGCATGCTGCCAAAAGACTCAGTGTAGAGTGGGCTCTCCTCAGTAAGTCGTGTTAAGATGTAGCCAATCTGGGGCGGTCACGTCGAGAAATCTCTCCGAAATTCAGTTATTCTGGGGCATCCATTCTAGGATCAGGGGCAAAGTTCCTTCAAGACTTGGGGCAGGCCACCTCTAGGGCGTGAGAAAATGTCTACTCTTGAAAATGGTTAATTGAAAACACCTCCTCAAGGTTCAAGATGCTAAAGTAGAGTATTGGCAAGTCATTACGATTCCCTTTCGAGGTAATGTACGTCATGGATTATGAAGACTGGGGTAGTTATGTTGAGATATGATAAGTCTCTCCAAGAGTTTAAAGACCTTGGGACAGTGCGAACGCCCGATCTTCTATAAAATCCTCTTGAGATGAAAAGTTCAAAGAGCCGCTTATGACCATAAAGACAAGTCAGGTTGCAGGGCAACAGATTGTACACCCCCAACAATTGGCTCTCCCCAGCATTGAGATTGCTCCTTCCCCAGCAGGACAAACTCTCCTCAGCAGAACAGACCCTCCACAGCAGGAGACTTGGAAAATATTTTCTCCGGATCAAGACGTTATTTCCCCACAGAATCAGGGTGTTCACCTTCCCCGTCCAGTCAGGAAGTGTACTATCACCGCCGATGTCATATTCTAATCCCCAGCAAGGCGGGGGTAAGGGCACTCTCCCCTTCAGCAGGTTAAGTTCAGAAGTATCCCCCAGCAGGTCCTAAGCCCGTCTGTTGTTGGCAATCCTTGGCAACAAACTTCCGGTTCTGTTATTGGCGTCCAGTCTCAACTCCCCCAGCATAGGGGAAATCTCAGGTTTTGGATGTTACCTTCAGTAGGGGACATGGATAATCCCCGGTGGTATGGATGTTCTTTCGGGATTTCATCCCCAGCAAAAGTCGTTGATCTGAAGAGTCGATCAGTGTGATCCTTCTCAGTAGAGTTCCTGGATTTAGAGGACAATTTATTTTTGTCCTCCGCAGCTGAATTGGTCTTTTCTCTCCAGCATTTATTTTGCTGGAGGGACCTCTTTTGCATATCATAAGCATTTGCATTACAAAACGCGTAGCATTTCCACTTCATGTGGAGCATTACTGCAAAATTCAAACATTTGCATTCAAAGCATAAGCCAGGTTTGACGCTTTCCTTGCCAGTTCTCTTTCCCAGCAGAGATGGCATAACTCAGGAGATTTTGGAGGGATGCGTTACTCATACTTGTGCTCCCCGGCAGAGTCTTTTATTTAGGCTTCACCTTCCCCAACGGAGTCATCTTATCTGTGGATCAGGAGTCCGTTGGAAGTTTATCTTTGTTTGCCTCATTTTGGCCTTTTTCTTTTGTGAGTCTTGTTTCACGTTATCCCCAGTGAAGTCCACTTTATATTGGTTATCCTTTGTGGGTACGATTGAGGTCGTATTCGTGTTTTCTTTGCGGGTAGAGTGATTGAGGTCAGTCTTCCTTTGCGGGTACAATTGAGGTTGTATTCGTTTTGTGGGTGCGATTGAGGTCGTATTCTTATTTTCTTTGAGGGTAGAGTGATTGAGGTCAGTCTTCCTTTGCGGGTATAATTGAGGTTGTATTCGTTTTGTGGGTGCGATTGAGGTCGTATTCTTATTTTCTTTGTGGGTAGAGTGATTGAGGTCAGTCTTCCTGTGCGGGTATAATTGAGGTTGTATTCGTTTTGTGGGTGCGATTGAGGTTGTATTCTTATTTTCTTTGTGGGTAGAGTGATTGAGGTCAGTCTTCCTTTGAGGGTACAATTGAGGTTGTATTCGTTTTGTGGGTGCGATTGAGGTCGTATTCTTACTTTCTTTGTGGGTAGAGTGATTGAGGTCAGTCTTCCTTTGAGGGTACAATTGAGGTTCTATTCGTTTTGTGGATGCGATCGAGGTCGTATTCGTCTTTTCTTCGCGGGTAGAGTGATTGAGGTCAGTCTTCCTTTGAGGGTACAATTGAGGTTGTATTCGTTTTGTGGGTGCGATTGAGGTCGTATTCTTACTTTCTTTGTGGGTAGAGTGATTGAGGTCAGTCTTCCTTTGCGGATGCAATTGAGATTGTATTCGTTTTGTGGGTGCGATTGAGGTCGTATTCGTATTGTGGATGCAATTGAGGTTGTATTCGTATTCGTATTTTCTTTGTGGGTAGAGTGATTGAGGTCAGTCTTTCTTTGAGGGTACAATTGAGGTTGTATTCGTTTTGTGGGTGCGATTGAGGTCGTATTCTTACTTTCTTTGTAGGTAGAGTGATTGAGGTCAGTCTTCCTTTGCGGATGCAATTGAGATTGTATTCGTTTTGTGGGTGCGATTGAGGTCGTATTCGTATTGTGGATGCAATTGAGGTTGTATTCGTATTCGTATTTTCTTTGTGGGTAGAGTGATTGAGGTCAGTCTTCCTTTGAGGGTACAATTGAGGTTGTATTCGTTTTGTGGGTGCGATTGAGGTCGTATTCTTACTTTCTTTGTGGGTAGAGTGATTGAGGTCAGTCTTCCTTTGAGGGTACAATTTAGGTTGTATTCGTTTTGTGGGTGCGATTGAGGTCGTATTCTTACTTTCTTTGTGGGTAGAGTGATTGAGGTCAGTCTTCCTTTGAGGGTACAATTGAGGTTGTATTCGTTTTGTGGGTGCGATTGAGATCATATTCTTACTTTCTTTGTGGGTAGAGTGATTGAGGTCAGTCTTCCTTTGAGGGTACAATTGAGGTTGTATTCGTTTTGTGGTGCGATTGAGGTCGTATTCTTATTTTCTTTGTGGGTAGAGTGATTGAGGTCAGTCTTCCTTTGTGGATGTAATTGAGGGTGTATTCGTTTTGTTGGTATAATCGAGGTCGTATTCGTATTTTCTTTGTGGGCAGAGTGATTGAGGTCAGTCTTTCTTTGAGGTTGTATTCGTCTTTTGGGTACGATTGAGGTCGTATTGTTTTTTCCTTGTGGATATGGTTGAGGGCATATTCCTTATTTTTCAGCACACTCTATCTCGTTATTCTTACCATAAGCAAATTTTCGGGGCTCTTTCGGTATTCAATCCCCGTGTACCCTGGAATGTCTGAGAGCCGTTGCTATCATAGCTTCAGGACCAAGTTGATTGAATAGGGGCAGCTGTTGCACCCCAAAATTTGCTCTCCTTACTTTATTAGTAACTGGCTTATGTTGCATTGCATTTTGCATTATCATGTGTGTATATCATTGGTTCTTAGCATGGGGTCCAGGTGCCTGAGGCAGTGCTTCAGAGGGTCAAGCAAGAGTCCTGGTATTGTCCAAGAGAGCTCAGGTGGATCATCCTTTCCTAACCAGTGCATAGATTAGGGTTTTGAGATTCTTGGGTTTATTGCTTCAATGGGCAAGCTCCTTGGGTTTTTATCATCAGCAAATGGCATATCTTATCTTTGTTGGAGAAGATACACATCATACTCAGAGGAATTTGGATTTGGAGACTGTGATATTTCCTCCTAGATTAAGGGTACCACAACTAGGGTTTGCTATAAAGTCAGTTTATTTCTGATTTTTTGGGAAAGACTTGATTCCATGGTACTCCATGGGTCCCTAAGTACCTAGGGATGGGAGGGTGTCCATCAGTTTGGTTCAGGAGAAGTTCAATTGATCAGAAGATTGAGAATCAGGTGAATGGGGTAAAAGTCAACAGTGAGAGGAGAAGTCAACTGTGGAATTTTGAGGTTCTCTCCAAGGTTTTCAAAGTCTCCCATCTTCATATGGTCTTCAAGGATCAAGTTTCATACATATTTGTCAGGAACCAGGAGTTGGTGCAAAGTTTCTAAATTTGGAAAGTGACCTATAATGAAAAGTTTCCATTTTTGGCAAGTATCTACACTTTATTCAACTTAACTTTTCATCATCAATAATGCTTCAAATGAATTTTTCTCCAACATGAAAGTTGAAGGTCTTTTTCTCCTCTTTCCAACAAGTACTAGTGGGTCTCCATATCATTTGTGAAGCTCCAGTTATGGTCCAAAGAAGGCAAGGTGGTTTTTAGGGTTTCATTTTCACAACTTTTAGGTTTTGGGACATATGGACCTATGATTAATTCCATTGCTTCAAGACATGTTCCAACATCCAAAAATAATTCCTAAGAAGCATTTTTGGCTTTTTAATCAAGTGATTCCATGGTTTATTCTTCACTTATTTTTTATTATTCAAAAAAAGCCAAGTCATCAAAAAACTCATGAATCATTTGTTTTCAAGGCCCAATTTAAATATGGTGTGATTAGCAATCCAAATGAAGGTGATCCATCTTGGAATTCTTAAATATATATGCATGGAGGAGGTGTACTTAACATAAGGTGTTTTTCCAAAATAATTTAAAAACTCATTAAACATGGAATTACCCAAGCCCAATTCCTCATCAGAAGAAAACCCTAGTCTATATAAACCTATCCATGCACTGGTTAGGGTTCATTCACGTGCATTTGGAGGAGAACCACAATTTGGAACCCTAAAGCTTTCTTTCCTTGGATCTCACGAATTACAAGGTCTTTCTTCAAAGTTCTTCCACAAATCTCTTCCTGGTGATTTCTAGACCACAACCCAACCACCATTTGCAGCCAAGAGCAAGGATTGGAGTTGCACCATCTCAGGTTGATGAATTTTTTCGTGCTATTAAAACTCCAATTTTTTACGTGTATATTGTTGTGTGACTGTCACTGATCATGCTGATATAATTGGTTTTTAATATGGATGTGTATGTTGCTTGCTATGTGCATTTGAAGTTTTATGCCCTAACACTAATCCATTCATTTTTTATTATATGTTGTTTATTTGTGATTTTGGATGAGAGATTTGGAACCCTTGCGAAATTCTGGTTCGAACGGTATATGGTTTGGTATTTTCTGGGCACTTTTCAGGTTGCAGGTGGCAAAGGACGGCGGCCGGAACCCTAGCTCCGGCGGCTGTGAGGGTTCCGGCGAAGGAAGGTTGAAGATGACTCCCAACCGTCCGATCCATGCATCCAACGATCCTCATCGTGCCATGTGTTTTTCTTTTTATTTTTTTTTTGAAATTTAATTATTGATTACATGTTTATTCACCCATTATAACTACCATGCTCCTCCAATGGTGATATGTCGTTTTGCTTACTTTTTGTTGACTGTTGACCTGTTGACTCAACCGTGTATGTTTGATGAATCATACGAACCACACCTCGCCAGCGCATTAAAAAGGGCATGTGCTAGGCACATGGCATGCCCACGGTAAATCCACTCTTATTTTTGTTTTTTTCTGATAAGTATGGGCGGGCCTCTGCTATTCGCACCCCCATTATTCAGCCCAATTCAATTTCCTCTTCATTTTCTTGCTGTTCACACCCCCATCCTATTTTCTATTTTATTTTTATTTAATTCATAATAATTTCATATTTTATTTTAAAAAAATACATTCTTGCATTTAAAAATTACCAAAAAAATTCATGCATCATTTTCATCATTTTAATAAATTTTTACAAATTTTATTTTTTATTTTTTATTTTACTTTTATCATTTAAATTAATTGTTTAATCTATTTTCTTTTTGAATTATCCATACCATGCATACTTAATTTCTTTATTTTATTTCTCTGCATCCGTAAAATATTTTTGATCCGTTCTTTTTGCATTTGTTCACTAACATCCTATATTGCATAAAAACATTTTTCTTTCATTTTTAAATTTATTTCATATTGCATTTAGGTCCTTCCCTTTGGCACACTGAGCCCTAATTCCCATCTAAACTCTGCCTAATTATTTGAATGACTAATATCTTGATTTTTTGCAGGGACTTTTGATATGTTGTTTGCCTCTGGTTGAGGAACCTTAATGTTTAATTTGGGAATTTTAGGAGTCATTTTTCAAATTATATGATTTGTTTTCACTTGAGATTTTCTTGCAGGCACATCTTTGACCTTGTATGATTATCTGTTTGAAAAGGCACTTGTGCCATTTGTTTTGGGGTTATTTCTTTGTTTCTTTGATTCATGTTTGGATGATAATCATTGTTGTTTGCCATTGTTTGATTTTCATTCACCTCATCCCTCTTACTTATATCTATTCTGTACTAATCTTTTATGCAGGGTCTAAGGTAAGTTCTTTAGGAGTATGGATAAGTATCCGTGGTCACCTCTGTTCTTTCTTTCTCTCCTATCTTCTTCCTTTAGGATTTAGGTTGTCGTCAAACCTCATTAACCGTAGGTCACCCATGCATGATAACTTTAGGATTCATAGTCCCCCTTTAGAGTTACCCTTGTGTCTTCTCTCTTCTCATCTCAAATTTCTTTAAAACACTTAATAAGAATAAGGTGTATTGCGCACGAGCCTTAAGTATGGGGAATGAGAAATGAGGGGCTTCCTCTCATCTTTCTAGAGTGCTTAGCGAGCGTCCTGTCTTGGGACGATGCGTTAAGTATTCGCCCCTATGCCCTAGACTTTGGTGCAATGCAACTTAGGAACTAACTTAAGCCACTTCTGTCCTAAAAAACACAAACCAACTTCAAACCTTTTTGTCCTTCGGGATTTCCAAACTTAAAGGCTATTTTCAAAAAGGGCACGTTACCTTCCGTCTGAGTCGCAAACAGGCATCGACCCTAACTGTCGGACGCGAACTTAACGTCGCTCATAAAAAACACAAAAAGAACTTGGTCCGAACTACGTTAACTCTGAATTCCCCATTGCACAAGGGGGGTACGTAGGCCTAGGACGTCGACATCCTACCGAGTCTGTCTTTGTCTTTCCCTCTCCGTTTTAGTACAGCCCTAGACGATAGTATAACTCACCCTTAGAATAGACAACAAGCGTGGATCCCATCGAGTACGATGGACGTGTGGGGTGCTAGCACCTTCCCCTCGCGTAACCGACTCCCGAACCCAGGCTATGGTTGCGATGACCATTCCTTTCCCTCTTCCTCAGGTTTATGCTGTGTTCCCTTTCCCTCTCTTGGGATAAATTTACACGGCTGGCGACTCTGTTTTCCGCCCCACTCTCGCGTTCGTACCTGGATGAAAATCCTGGGAGCGACACCAGCATTCGCTTAGCGAATCTGGGGCGAATATTCGCCAGCCTTCGCTTTGCGACCCCGGGAGCGAACAAAACATAATTTAATTATTTTTTTATGAAGTTTGAGTTTGATGTTGTGTTGGCTCTTTTCACTAATGTGTTGGTTTGCTGCTTGTTGTGTTTTATTGGTTGTGTGCAGATGGCACCCAAAATCAACCCTGCAAAGAAGAGAAAAGCCACAACTTCGCGGCAAGTACCAATTCGGTTTGATAGCGATAGGTTCAAAGGAGCCAAGCAGGCGGCAAGATACGAGACCTTGGAACGGAAAAATATATTGGCAAAGAAGAGGTTTAATCTGAACGACCATGGGAGTTATAGGACGGTGGCTTCACTTTTGGAAGAAAAAGGGTGGGTTCGCTTGATGACTCCCCTCGATGGTTACAACGCAGAGATTGTCCACGAATTCTTTGCTAATGCGCTCCCCAATGATGCTGAGCTTTTCAGTTGGACGTCTCTAGTTAGGGGGATCGTGGTGAGGTTTGATAGGCGAACTATAAACACTGTTCTTGGTGACCCATTGCCATTGGTAGGAAGTCAGCTGGATGTGTATCATAGAGACCTTCATCTTCATCGTGATATCCCAAAAATGACCAGTGATCTGCTTCTTCCGGGTAAAGAAGTGGAACGCAACCCATCTGGGGTTGCTATTAGATACCGGCGGGCGGATATGCAACCGTTGGCTCAACTCATTCTACTCTTTGTGATTACAAACATCAAGCCAAAGTCACATTCTTCCACCATCCCAATACCACTTGCTCATCTTGTCCACAACATTCTTACGAATGTTGAGATCGACGTGGCCCGTATCATTGCTGATGAGATCAAGGCCATTATTCTGAGTGGTCTTGGAGGTTCTGCTTCTCGGGCGAATGCCCCGCTTGCTTTCCCTTGTCTTATTATGTCGTTGTGTGCTCATGCTGGGGTTGATATACCCGCACGCCGACAGGTCACGATTCCTTCTGCTATAGATGATCGTTACGTGGACAAGTTTTGTATGCCTAGAGGGGCAAGGGGGAGACATCTGGTGCTGGTGCTGATGCTAGCACAGGGGATGGTGGAGCTACTGGTTCGGGGTCACATGCTTTTTATCCTTTTCAGCGGGAAATATGCCATTACAACTGGGACTGGATGACGGCTTCTCAGCGCGCCATGACAGACTTACATGATTCCATGCAGGTTCTTCAGTTGCAGATTCACGATCCTTCCGGTGAGCATTCTTTGATGTCTAGGGAGCAGTTCCTGACACATGCTGGTTAGCCTGAGGCCAGGCCAGTTCTCGGAGGGGGTGAGGATGCAGCTGATGATGATGCTGATGAGGAAGGTGTTGATGTTGAGGCTGATGATGATGATGATGAGGTGGCTGGCTCTGTCGATGGCTCTGAGGGCGAGGAGATCGAGGTGTCCGATGAGGACTGATGGTTGTTGTGATGATGATTTTGTACTTCCTTTGAGCATCAAAGTGAAGTTTTTCTTGTATTCTGTTTTTATTTCAGTTTGTATTGATGTATTGTATCGACTTTGTGGATTATTTTGGATATTTGGATGTACTTGTACCCTCTGGAGGTACTTTTGACTTTGTAGGTGTGTTCACACCAGTACATTTTTATTAGTATTATTAGTAATATTTGTTGTTTTCAGAGAAAAAAAATTATGTTTTAATTTTACTAATATTTCGGTTTTAATTATGTATTAAGTGTTGAGTTCTTCAGTTTACGAATGCTCAACACTTAAATTGTTGGTATGCTTATGTGTTAAGAGTTGAATTCTTCAGTTTACGAATGTTCAACTCTTAAAATGTTAATATGTTTTTTTATTTGTTTTATGTTTGTATGCTTGTGGAAATTTAATATTTCCAACTTTTGGATGTTTTGTGGAAGAAACTTAGGTTGGTGTTGATTATGCATCAAAGAAGATTCCTCCAAGATTGGATGGCTATGATAGTACTTTAAGCATGATGTTGTGGCAAGGTACATAGTTACCTAGTTGTAGAATTTAGAATGTATTAGAACTTTGTTGTCTTTGTACAAATGAAAATGTTATTTCCTGTTACAACTCTATTTGAGTGCTTGTGTCATTTAGGTC
The DNA here is from genome assembly GCA_022829125.1 of Lathyrus tuberosus. Classification (NCBI taxonomy): domain Eukaryota; kingdom Viridiplantae; phylum Streptophyta; class Magnoliopsida; order Fabales; family Fabaceae; genus Lathyrus; species Lathyrus tuberosus. The sequence goes on along the minus strand of JALAZF010000012.1, from coordinate 16,053,385 downwards.
TAAAAATCACAAAAGTGAGAAACCTCCAGGTTATACTATATACTTTGGATTGATGATAAATTTTGTTTTAGACTTTTAATTCATGCTTTATCTTGTAATGTATGTGATTTTATGGAAGTCTTAGAAATGATCAAGGCACTTGTTGATATTGAGCACAACCATGTCCAAGCAGTAATTTACCCGTGAGTAGCGAGAATTCGTTAACCCCCTTTGCGCCTAAATTGTTAGATCTCTTTTAGTGATGAACTTTGTGTTGTACATATTCTGAAAATTTAGTTCATCATTGAATTTTTGAGAGTTTCTAAAAAAATTTCTTCTTGAACCTTGGAACTTTTGTTTTAATTGACTTCCTTGCTTGCAAGGAACATTCACTTAAGGTTGAGTCGAAAATAAGTTGGGGAGAATGAAAAAGAAGATTGGTGAATTACTCAAAATTTTGAAAACATTTAAGCAAGCATGAAAGAAAAGAGCATGTGAATATTTGTATACAAAAGAGAAAAAGAATGCTTGCTTGAATGAGAAAAATAGGTTCAATATTTGTTTGAGGAAGTTTGAGAAGGTGTGATAAAGGAAAGAAATTGGTGAAGGAAGTTGTGATGTTGTGAATACCTTGTTTAGTGAATGTTCTTTTGCAGCGGCAACTTCATTTCAATGGCCTTTAGAAATGTCCCTTTATTGTTAACCCGACCAAGTTATAACCTGAAAGCCCTTAGTGATCTTTTGCTTCCATGATTTCTTTTGTGATCATTTAGATATTGTATGAATTGCTTAGTATTTACATGATTTGTCATTTGAGTGAATTTATCCCGTGCTTGCATGCGCATTTTCCTTCAATCCTTTTTCGAAGAGGAGTGTTAGAATGACATGTGCATGATGATTTAGTTGTCTCTTGAAACATCGCCTGAAAGTTGTTTAAGAGTCAAGTTCTTTTACATTGTCGATTCTAGGATTGTGTAATTGTTTCCTTGTTGCAATTCTTGTTTATTTGAGTCGTTTCTCTTGTCTTGGTTGAATCAAATGCTCGAGTAAATCCTCTTGTTTTCGATGAGAGGCATACTTTGCTTGAGGACAAACAAAGAGTTAGTTGGGGAGAGTTTGTTAGATGTCAAACATGCTACATATTTGTATTCAATACTTGGCATTTTTCAACACTTTCTATGATTAATTGTTGATTTTAGTGGTGAATTGTTGTTCTTCACACATTGTAACCTACCTTTGGTGCTTGTAATATGTGTGCTATTATGCAGAAAAAGGCACTAAATGATCAAAAAATTAAGACATAAGAAGTTGATGCAAGCTGTCAAAGAAGGAGGAAAACAACAGCAGGGTTCGCTTGGCGAATCCTGGCGAACTCACCAGCGAACGTTCGCCTAGAGAACGGTGGCGAAGCTCCCAGCGAAGAGCTCCATATTGAGACAGTGGGAAAAGGGAGTAAAATTCGCTTTGCAAAGTGCCAGCGAGTATTCGCTGCTTCACTCGCTGGGCGAAGGACCTGGCGAAGGACTCTTGGCTAAGGCAGTGGAAAAATGAACCAGAATTCGCTTGGCAAAGGTTTTGGCGAGTGGCTCGCTTAGCGAATGAAAAGTTCACTTAGCGAACCCGCGATGACAGCCAAGGGCGATTTAAGCTTTCAGAGGCACTTAAAGTGCCATTTTTCTTCATTCGCTGGGCGAAGGAATCATTCGCTAGGCGAATACATCAGAACCCAAGTGTGTATAAATAGATTTTTTTTGTTTCCTTGGGAAAAGACTTGATATTTTTCACACAAAAGCATATTTTTCTGAACTTTGATCATCCAAGAGTGAATTTTCACATAGAGAAGCTGAAGTCACATCCAATCTCGATTATTCGACTCAGATGTCCTTTCATCTCCTCTTGAAACTTGTCATCCAAGCTACCATGAAAATGAGTAGCTAAACACTTCTTGTCTTAAGGCTAGATGTAGTTGATCTTGATCATATGTATTTCTTTTGATCTTTTGTATATGAACAAGGTTTATGATCAATATAGATGAAGTTATTTGTTCTTAATGATGTATTTGTGGTTTGAATCACTCTAGACATTGATTTTCCAAATCATGACCTAATATTTTCATCTCTTGAAAACCAAACTCTAGACATAGATTTGGGATTTGTTATTCGCTTTGTGTTGATCTTAACGGTTGTTGTTTCGATTGTTAGCGTGAGACATCATCTAACAGTCTAAGCAATGACACTCATAAATTTGCTTTAGACATAAACTTATTCTAGAGGATACGCGATTGTATTGGTCGGAAACTAAGTTCATATGCTTGATTAATCGGATATGTATGAAAAGGATTAGCGAAATCTAATCTTGACATGCCTTTCTAAAACTTACAACATCTTTGCTCAAAATTTACTCTTTGCTACAAATTTATGTTAAACAAAACCAAGAATCATTTGAAACTCCTTAACTTAAAACGTTTCGACTATTGAACGGCAAGCATCAAAATATCGCACAATCCCCGCGGATACGATAAAAACACCCCCCGAAATACTGTTTCAACAAAAACCTATATACATATTTGAAAACAAAACCATAATGACAAAACTAAATACATATGTGTAACAAAAAAACCTATACATACTGTTTACAATAACTAAGAGAAACTAGTGTTGTTTAAATTTATAAAAAGATAGGAAGCAACCGGCCCAATATGAACGAATGTCATTTATATCATCTTGTGGGAATGGTGTTGGGTCATTAAACACTTAAAATTTGAATAAGATTTAAATTAGGATAACCCAGCAACAACAACATTAAAGATTCAATCTCAACAAAAATAACAACATAAACATTTTACTAGCTAACAACAACGACATTAACTTAACAACTAATATAAATAAATTACATGCATATGGATAAAGTTAACTCCTTAACACATGAATCATTAATGCCTCCGGCGACAATATTCAACATATGTTTCATAATAGTATCCACAAGAATATTTGTTGGGTTGTTTCCGCTTCTACAGATAATTTTCATATAGTTATTAATACACACAAAACACAAGTAATACATTAGTGAAAATAAATTAATGTAAAAAAGCACAAGTAATACTTACTTTTAAGAGAAAGAATCTTGACTTTTTATTTCTTGCATTACGAGACATTAAATTGTATCCATCCATAGCTCAGCATGTTGGTAAAAATTAAACATGAATAAAAACTATTCAAACCTAAAGGTAAAATTCGAGTATTACAAATAATATCACTTACGCACTCAAAACGTCTTTCATCGTTGAATCACTATCATAGTGTAACGATCATAGCATAGGTACACTATTTTTCTTGAGACATATAATTTTTAATTGCCAATACAAATTACATAAACATCCAGAATAATTAATAATATGTATAAAATTTATTTATAAAAGAAAACACAAATTCATATATACTTACAAATTTTGTATGTACGTCCAGAAAACATTTGGCCCCTGTTGTTTGAATTGAATATTAAATAGGTCTAAGAAACAATACTTTGTTAAGCCTCTTTTAGCAGACATCTGATACATGTACCTAAATATTAACACAACAGTCAAATCTTAATGTGAGTCTTGACATTAAAAGTATTTAAGAATAATGAATATAAATTTAAATCTCTATAAAATATGTACTTACGTGCACCATAATTGTAGTATGGTTATGTACAACCAAGTATTATCGTGCAAAATATCCAAAATATCCAACAACACACACACACAACATAAATTTTTTAAACCAAACTTATACTTACCTCCATCATATCATGGGTACACGTCTCCTGCATATCCTCATTCAACTTCCCCCCTCCTCCTCATTCAACCTCTCTCGCTCCTCCTGATACACCCTCTCACACTCCTTCTATACCAAGCTCTCCCGCACCTCCTGGATCAAGCTCTCCCACACCTCCTGATGCACCCTCTCCCATTCCTCATGAGTTACTCTCTCTCCCTCTCTCTCTCTCTCTCTCTCTCTCTCGCACCTCCTTAGTAAATTTCTCTTGCTCCTTTTCTAATGCTTCTTGTATCCTCTCACCCACCCTTTGATCAACTAACTCTTTAATTTCATTCTTGTGCATTACTTTATTACTCCTTGGTGATGATCCAAAAAAATCCTCAAGTTGACACCTCTTACAAGACCACAGACACTCTCACCATGATCCTCTGCTACAATCTATTCTACCAATATGTCACGACGTTCTTGTGGAACAAAGGTACCATATTTTGATTTTTCAACCAACGAATCCTACAACAAAAACAAAATTTTATCTTTACCAAATTGAATTAACTAAAATAAGTAATTTTGAAAAACGTATCTATTTACAATATTTTCAGCAACTTCACGTTTAGCCTTTGATGTGAAATTGCCTCTTGATCTTTGATGTGCTCTCTTCCATTTTTCTTGGCGTGATTCTAGATATGGGATGCAATCACGGCTTATAGAAGGATCTCATGCCTCTAGTTCTATTTGTTTTCTTTTTTACTTAATATATATTTGTTCCAGTTTATCATATCCTCCACGAGACAATCTATGCGGATAGATATTTCTTGCCATATTCTCCTTTCCTCTTTGGCTCTTAGTCAAATATTAACGAGTGCTGCAAAAATAGACAAAATTCTCCCAAGTGTCCTTCCTAGTAAATTTATACAAATTATATGGAGGCTCTAAGTTAAGCTTTAGATGTGTAATATAAACACTTGTGATTTATGTCTTAAAGCCCCTCCAACGCTCACCAGCATATTAAATCCATTTCTTTTGCAGCTTATCTTTGTCTGGAACAATAAATACTTCCTATATTTACATAATAGATTTGATATTAGTATTAAACCAAAAAGTAAATGGTCATATATACTTGTAAAATAAATCATAAAAGTTAAAATAAATACCCTAATATTGGTCCATTTTTTCCTTTTTAATTCACCAGAAACTTCGTTCCAATTATCTATCAAAATGCAGACTTTGCTTATACCTTGTACTACCATTTAAATCTTGAAACTCTTATCTTTTCACCATAAACCTTACCAATTCTTAGACAAAAATCAACCGGGTATCTAATACCGATTTGTTTGGATGTTGACAACTTGGTCATCATCATGGCGTCTATATAATTTCTTGTACTTTTAGTCTTAGTATAGGTAATTGTATGATAGGTGGAGATTGAAGGAGAGGCGTTGGTTGAATCTCCCATCTATGTTTAAAAAAGAATGATAATAAACATTTTACTTAACATAAATAAGTTGAGGCACCTAATGCATATGAAATGTACTAGTGATGGTGCAAATGGATTTTTGTCAACAACAACACTAAAGAGGAAAAACATATTTCCATTTTTATCAACATAATCAGAAGAACTTCTCTCAACATGATATATAAGCAATAAGAAATTCATAACAAAACAAAACTAATATTTCTAAGTTATATGCGTGGATAAAGTGATTTGCATACCAAAAACATGATGAAGAATGTACGAAAACAGTTGACGAAGCTCCATTTGAATTTGGTTGTCTTTCCTTCGCTTAAAGCTTCGTTCAATGGAGTTAATGGTTGTTGTTCCTTTTTGGGTTGGTTGCGTTATGCAAAACAACATGGTATGTTCAAGCTATTTTTGTGAATAAAGGACACACGTAGGAATAGATGTCCCAGCATGTGTGCAACATATGGTCCTTGTTAGTAGGCCAATATTGTAGTTGTTATGCGCATTATTTTTTGGTTGTTTCAATCAGATTTGTTGCAGATTTATTGCTATATTTTAGCAATGCATTTATGTAGATTTGTTTGATTAAAGTGTACAAGATAAAATAAATTTAAATGAAGATTTAAATTTGAATTTAAAAACAAATCATGTATTGTTGAAGCCTTTTGTGGAACAAATCAAAAATAGAATCCAACTGAATATACTATATTTCTGGATATGATCAAATAAAAAGCTTGGATGATTGTTCTTGAGCTAAACATGTGTAAAACTTTGTTTGTTTGTTGTTGAAAGGTTGTGGGCCGATCCTATAAAATCTCAAGTATGATTTTAGTGGATTTCTCAAAATGAAATTGTTGGGGATAAGAATTGGCCAAGTGGTTAGGCTGAACCTATATAAATCTCTTGTACATTGTCTCTCTCTCATTTCTCTTTACTTTCTATTGTTTATTTTATTTTTTATGTGGATCTCTCTTCTTCTCCATCTTATTTATAACTTATTTACATATTCTTATATAAACATTTTCAAAAAATAAAGTTTTTATATATTAATCGCAAATTTTGTTCTCTTGGAATATGATATATTGGGATAAAGGTTGCAATCTGAAACTTAGATAAAAGCTTGGTGTAATAAACTTGTGAGATGATCTTGTTGTAAAATCTTTATCATAATGGAAATTTCAAGGTGTATCCTTTGGAAATGGATGTAGGCCTTGTGGTTTTAGGTCGAACCAGGATAAAATCTGATGTGTTCTTCTCTAATCTTTGGTCTCTTAATTTTTCTATCTTTATTTACTTGTCTTTCTCCTCATCTTCATCAAATCAACCTTAAAACTGATTTAATTTTAAAAGTATCTAGAATATTTTTATATCATAATCCCCCCCCCCCCCTCCACCCCCCATCTTTTGTTTTAAGTCACTTGGGTAACAAGTGGCATTAGAGACTACGTCATATTTAAGACTAATTGTCTCAGGGGGTAGGATGACTTAAAACAAACTCTTTAAAAAAAAAGGACTTTCCATGAACAAACTTTCACCTTTCAATGGTGAAAAGTATAAATTATGGAAAGAAAGAATGAAAATGTTCCATAAACTTTTGATTTTGTTGTGTGGGATTTTATAAAAAAAATATTCCATTTATCCCACTCATTTCATAAATAATGAAATTGTGAATAAACTTAAAGCTTTCTGGATTATAGAAGAAAATTAAAAAATATAACACAGTTTGAAGGCCAAATACTTAATAACTGATCCATAAAATAAACTATTTCAAAATTCTTAACAATTATTTCAAAAACATTTTAACCAACAAATTTATTGTATTTAAAGATTGTTGTTGGTTATCTTGAACAACTATAGTTTCTAAACCTAAGAATTTCTCGTCAAGAGACTTTCCTGGTATATTGATAAATTGCAGTATACTTTACATGAGTTAAAAGATCTTAAAAAACTTTAAGAATTTTTTTACCATAAATAAAAATACTTAAAAGAAGTTCATACCCAATGGAATGATAACACAAACTCATCCGATAAATCCAAACAAGAAAATGACAACACAGATTCATCTGATGAATTTGAAAAAATAAATGACAACATGGACTCATCAAATGAATTTGAACAGGAGATTTAGGTCTCTTAGAGGTGGGCTCACTAAAATTATGACCACCATTTACACCCCTTATTTGGGAACCTTTTCCAACTGTCCTCGAAGAAGGCTTATGAATAGTCTCACCATCAGGTCGGCAAGAAGACGACTCTTGTGTTTGTGCTTGATCACCTCTTAGTATGAGGGGACTTCTTAACACAGGATGATACATTTGAAGAATTATTAAAGGGGTAATATTTAGAGGGTTTCCCTTGAGAAGAGCCTCCTCTAGAGGCTATACAAAAACAACGAATGGCGAGGATGTATTCCTCAACGTTCTTATCATATCGAGCATCTTCTTTAAACAACTTATCTAATATCTCCAAGATGAGGCAAGGAAAGGTGAAAGTTGGTAAGTGTCCTTGATACAGAATAAACAAAGTATATAGAATATGTTTCCATCCCTACCAAAGATGTTATGCCTCTCCTTTTTTGTGGCCTTTTCACTAACATTTGAGTATCAATATACTACCTCTTCTCTTCTTTGAGGTAGAAATGGAAGATTCCACACCATTAACAAAGTCAAGTCCTTCCCCACAAAGGGTGAGATTAGTCTTACAATACATATCCTCTTTATATAAATCACTAGGCACATATATGTATGTACCAGGTACTACCAATAAGTGATTTTGGCGCCAAAATTTAGGAACTTGTCAATGCATTTAGATGGAACACTAGCTTGAATCTCACAGATACTCTCGTGAGCAGTATGTGTTAGAGGTGTGATCAAGTAAGATTTATCTTTGAAGTTTTTCACACTGTCAACATACACTTCAAACGTATTTTTCCCTTGCCTTAGAGAGAGCAAACCTTGACCTTGGTTTGAGTTGGTCGACGTTCGTTGGATGTTGAAGAGATGAAAAAAAACATTAGGGTTGGAGTGCCTTTCTTGTATTTACACTGTTATTAAAATATTTTGACATTATCCTAGCTCATAGAGTGCAACTACATAGGGGAGATATCCATATGACTAAGAACTCTTACCTATAAATAATTGAACGGGATCTAGAACCCTATCCAAGAGGAGTGACACTTGTGGAGAGGGAGAACACACCTCACGTACTGACTGCACAACCTCTTATCACTTTCAAGAGACGTAACCCCTAAATTAGAAAAAAGGCTCACCTCAGAAAAAGTGTTGTTTATATCCCTTTCATCTCCAAAGATGGATATTGTGTCCAACATATCCTAATCCACCCAAAGAAGCTGACGCTCGGCCTTGGGAGCCTGATCATCTTTGGTCTTATAGATCTATTACATCTTTGCTACCATAAAAAAAACAATGATTAAGTATAAGCATATGATTTTGATTCTTTCCACCACCTAAATTCATTATTAGTTCGTTCACAAACAAAAGCATGTTTATGTGCCCTAAAAGAAGTTTGAGGCTTCCATTCTCACTTAAAACATCAACGTACTCTAGTTTGTCTAAAAGAAAAGTTGGGAAAGAAAATCCCCTAGCAATTTGTATAACACTAATACCGACATGGACACATTCCTCCTTAACAACGAGACTAGCCTTTGATCCATAGAAGCCATACTCAGAGCGCAAGCAAAGAACAAACGAAGTTGCAAAAAGAAATATTGTAAACTTAAGAAATCTAAAACTTTTAAGATTTGAGGAGATTGAATCACCAGAACTCCCTTTGGGGTGTGTGTGTGTGTGTGTGTGTGTGTGTGTGTGTGTGTGTGTCTGCGCGCGCAACTGATGACCCTAAAATTTACACCCAACAATCAAATAAGCACCAAATCACGACCAACATCCTAGATCTAACCTCGATCCTCTAACGACACTTAAGCACTCTATGAGCATCACCCATATGAACGGAAATCACTATGTAAAATGCAACAGAAAACAAAAAAAAATTCTTAGTTGATCCTTACAAATGAGAATGATTAATGATAGATTGGTTACCTATTGTGGAGATTATAACCGTTGACACAAAATCAAAAGAACGATCACAAGTGTTAAACAAAGAACAATGCTTATATTCAACCCACATGAACAAAGTGCCTTTAATCTCATTGTTAGATACTATGAATGAAGACTTCAAACCGAATTTCATCAAGTGAGGAAACTTTAGCACAAGGGTTCTATTTATATAACTACTTTTGTAGAGTTCAATCTAAACAAACCCATTTACGTGCATCGTATTTTATGGTGTGTTGTATTCCACTTAAGAGAATTCTACTTTACGATGTTTCGTATTCATTTAAAGGCATAATACCTTACTGATATTCTATATTTCACTTAAGTACATCGTACCTTATGGTGTACCACATTTCTAAAATTAATGATATTGCTTCATAAGACCACATAATCGAATATGTTTCACATATTCATTTTATCTCTCATTGATCTTTTCTTATGTGTGTGACCTTGTATGTTCTCTTGACATTGGTAATTATACTAAATCACACATTTAATGTAATAAACTATGAGCGGTATCAGGCAATACATGACTGCTACCCAAGTCATGAGAATGTCATGTGATATGATGAAACATTTCTATTTTAATATTTATGTGTATAATTACCCTTTTGCCCTCATGTCTATATTGAACACAAGGCATGTACTGTGTTACCCTTATCTAGTTAAATATTGGGAACTTAGACATTTATCCTATTACGCATGATGGGAAAAGTCCATTTAGGTCACTCATGTCCCTCAACATGATTTGTAGAGTATCCATCAACCATCTTTATGGCCATCCTATTACGGATAATGTTTGATTGGCAATAAAGTACTCGACTCCACATCTAGGATCCATAGTGTTTTTCGGTCGAAGGGTGGTGGTATACATCACTATCACCATGAGAATAACTTATGATACTTGCATAACACTCTATGTAGTATTCTCATAGCAGGTCAATCTAGTATAGATATTACTCCTAATATTCCTACATATGTGAATACTTGATAACTCTTTATCCGTGACTTATGAGATGTGATCATCTGTTTATTCACATAATAGTTTTAATGCTTTAATGTTATCTCACTTCATAATAAAGTTCGACTACAGATAGTTTAAAAATACTGTCTTTATCTTTAATGAGATCTCATAATTAAGTCACACTTAATGTTTCATTAAAAAGGCTAACTATTTGAGGAACTTTATTATTTTGGAAAAACAAACATAACAAAGAAATGCCTTATTGTTATTAATAGATAATTCAATATAAACACCAAGTTCAATAAAAAAACTATTGGTCTCTATGGCTTACATAAACACCCTATCCTATAAGCCTAGGGCCACTTAGAAGATTTATATTGTGAAACATTGCAGTTACAAGACTAATATTTATTGTGCATGTTCCCGAGATCAAGTGCTCTCATTTAACATACCTCTGACATGTTCACCAATGTGGAGGTATGCTCAGAAATATTGAGACAACAGAGTAGAGAAATTTGGAGGCTGGTTGCAATATTTTTGTCACAATCCTAAATTCATACCCGATAGCGAGCACTTGGAGGGCAAGTGTATTGGGTCGGCCAACAACCCAAAAAAACTTGCCTAATTTAAAAGGCCAGACCCAAAATACTCTTATTCAAGACGGGTAGGCAGGTGGACTGTCACCACGAGGTCGCACACCACAGTCAAGCCACACATTCATTTTAAGCCATATGATCCAATCCAATAAACTTCTAAGTCCACGTCGCACTTACCGGGAGTGGTTTCCATCGTCGATCATATATACGCTTAATTACGCGCTATAACATGTACAATTTTATCTATTCTTGCAAGTTACACCTCTACGACCTTACGGACTTTAGCATTTATATGCTAACCTTTCTATTACACTCATTTTCTCTACTATTAGAGAATTATTCTCTCGCATCAAAGAGCTTCTACGACGACCTTTATCAACACCTATCTAGATTTTCTGTTCCACAACATAATAACTTGCATGTTTTCTTTATATTTAAGACACAACTAATCATAAATAGTCTTAGTTGATTTAGTGTTGGTGATCTTATCATACTCTTTGTAGAAAATAGCCGTAACAAGGAAACTTCTAGCTTTATGACATAGCTTGAAAGCCTTTTTTTTAGCATCATACATAACAAAAGGATCAACATCTTTTACTTTTCCATCTTTAGGACGTTGTTAACCTTTCTTCACTAAACTCCATAATTTTAAATCTTGAGAGATAAATAAGCTATATAGTTTATATTTCCATTATTCAAATCTTTAATCATCAAATATATGAGCTATTATTGAGTAAGAAATATTGGTTCCTTCACTATTATCATTTGAATGTTCTTCCATATTTTTATCAAATATATTTTAATATTACACTATTAAGTGTTTAAATAAGAGATCAGAGCATTGCTGCCAAATGAAGGTGGAAAAAATACAAGAAATGAAAATTTAAATTGTGTTGATTAATTAAAAACAAATCAGATTTATTTCAAGTGAAACTCAAAACAATCACAAATGTTTAATAATAAAAAAGATATGAGAAGAGAGATTAGACACAAAGTTTAACCTATTTCACACTCTTAACTCAGAGTTACGTCCATTCTCCTCACACAAAGAAATTTTTACTATAATCACACATATTACTATATTGCAAACATATTGCTTAATCCAACTGACATGTATCATAGATTTCAAAATAAAGAAATGATCTCAACTCATATTTTTTTCATCTCAAAATATATGACTAACACTTAGCCCTTAAAGGAATGACAATCAAATAATCCGGGGAATTGTTTCAGAAAAATCACTCATATTTAAAGCTATTTTGAATAGATTTTTTTTTTTTTAAAAACTATACATTCTAAAGATTTTTTTTAAAAAATCATGTGACTTTTAAAAATGTTTAATAATAACTATTTAAGTTATTAGTTGTTAAAATATATATATATATATATATATATATATATATATATATATATATATATATATATATATATATATATATATATATATATATATATATATTGATTTAAAATAACTTTTAAAAATTCTCATAAAAGTCATTTCTAAAACATTAATTTTAATAAATAAAAAAACTGCAACAAAGCCCATAATAAATCAATCTATTAAACCCTGGATCTATGCCACGTACTTCGTTCAATTTCTATTCGTAGCAATTAGTATTTCTCATTTTTCATTAAATCTCTCACAAATTATGTTTTTTTCTGAATTATTTCTACAAATTACTCGTGCAATTGAAGAATAAATAAAAGTTTTTGTTTCAGTTACGTACAAGCGATCATAAGTCCGTGTGAGTTGGCATTTATTTTTATAGAATACGGTCCATTTTCTTGTGGCGTAAAATATATGATCTTTTTTCTTCCTTTTGTGTTACAATAATTAATCAAACTTCTCTTTTCATATAAAAAGTTATGTATATTTTCAAAGTAGGAATATATTCACACATTAGGTATACCGGTTTAAAGAAGCCGAAACTTAAGGAGTACGTTGAAAGACAAATGAAGTCTAAGCATTTATGTATATATGACAGAAAAAGAAGTCGAAGCATTTATGATAGATTACTTAGAAAACAAGTCAATAATATATAGAATATTTTTTAACTTTTTGTTTGTTTTTGACTGGATAGAGCATCTGAACCTTTTTTCATAGTTAGGAGCAGTTTGTCTTATAAAGCACCTAGCGTCAATCTCCAATCAAACTAACTTATTTGTAAAAAAATATTTTCCCAAAATACTATGATTGATTGATACATTTGATTTTTAAATTGACACTTGGACAAAAGAGACATTTCATATGGGTGCCGCTTGTCCCGCCAGCCTTAAATCCACCAAAAAATGGGGTGGAGCGGGCTAACCCGTCAAATGAAAAGGAACGTACGACTTTAGCCCGCTCTGCCAAGATGCAGGTTGGCAAACGGCAAATTTGCCCACCTATTTTTTTTAATTATTTTTTCATTTTATATAAAATAATAGGCTTATTTTTACATTTCAATTAGATTTTTCACTTATTTTTTAGAACAATTTTTTATAAAGCATCTTTTTCACTAATTTTACTTTAAAAAATATTGCGTATATTAACAAATAAATGTATAAAATAGAATCATCAACAAGTATTCCAAAATACAGTTCAAGTATTAACCTTCAACCAACAAAAAAAAATGATTTTAGTGTTTGATAACTACATTGGCTAGCCGGCGGGCTTAAGGCGGGGCGGGTTTAAAGCAGGGCGGGTTATAGGCACCACAAAATCCCAACTCAACCAGCCATTTTTTGGCGGGTGCGCGGGGCGGCCTAGCGGGCCACGACCCGTTTTGTCACCTCTAAACACCATATTATAACGGTCATCTTGTTAACCGTTGTAATAATTCTTTTTTGAAGTTTTTGTATATTTATTAAAAGACATACTACGATCATAGTTAACAACCGTAATGAAATGTACATGGAGTGAAAGGATTCGAATCTCAGCACCGACAACTTTCTATTTATCGTGATATAATAAGTTTGATAATGTATATCAAAATAGTTCTTATAATCAACTGTGGTGTAAGGTGAAATCATTTCATCATGATTTGTAATATCAATCGTGGTGAAAGGTGTTACATATTTATATATAAGCGAAATTATCTCTCGCTTCAGTACATAACAATCGTCTATATCAAAACAAAACTCAAACATCTCTTTCACTCGTCTCTCTTAAAACAAAGCCCTACATCTTTGTAACTCGTCTTTCTCATATGAAAACCTCAAACTTATGCAGCCAACTCGTTTTCTTCGAAGTGTTACCTTTATTGCATCAAATTATATATTTTCAAAGTGATATCTAATTAATACTACATATATCATTTTTAATATATATATATATATATATATATATATATATATATATATATATATATATATATATTGATGGTCCTCGCGAAGGGGAATCCTTCATATTAGGGTCAAATACTCATCTAAAGGTTAATGACTCACCCAACACATGTGATAGAGACGCCATATATTCACCAAAAACCTAAAGGCGATAAGTGTATGAGTCCTCTCACTTATAAAGTACTCAACCTCCAAATTTTCAAGCAATATAAGACTTATATAACTCACATTTATTTCTCAACAATCTCTCACTCAAGTGTGAGTTTATCCATTATATTCCCCTCAAGAAGAAGCTCTTTCATCGACATACTTGTACTGCCGTTGAAAAACACCTTCACCTTGTCATGAGCACTTCAACGGGACACGCGGCCTAATCACCACAATGTCAAGAAAACTTTTGATACAAGGATCTGATCCCTTACTCAAATTAGGCTATGATACCACTGATGAGTCGTCATGAGAGGGAATCATTCACATTGAGTCAAACACTCACCTAAAGATCAAAGACTCGCCCAAACAAGTGAGAGAGACCACATATTCACCCAAAACCTTAAGGTGATAGAAGTGTGTGTCCTCTCTAATTAACTAGGACCTAAAGAAAATTGAATGGAATAAGCATAATCAATTATATAATCGATTATGATAGTGTATTAATGGTTAGTAACGACCCACTATCCAAACTTTCCAAAATGGTCAAAATAATCGGTTCTTTAGGTCATTCAGTCGGTTGGAATAAAGATCCAATTGATTGACCATTAATATTTGCGATGAATCATTTCCTTTTTAGCCTATTCTTCTCCTATATAAAGTAGGTGTCTATCCTCTTCATTTCACACCCGAATTCTGAATTTCTCTATTTTTGTGGAATTTATATCTTCTCTCTCTCTCTCTCTCTCTCTCTCTCTCTCTCTCTCTCTCTCTAATATTTTTGTCATTTCATCTATGTTGCCTTAGTGCCTTTTAGTGAAAAATTGCTTGTGAGGAAGAAATTGTATGGGTGTCGTGTTGTTGTTATTACTCTCAAGAGTGGGATATTCTTGGGAAATTGAGTTTGATTCTTGAGATTAACCAGACATAAAATATTTGTTTAGTTTTACAACTTAATTAGGAAAAGTTATGTCTGGTTGTTAAGATTTTTCTAGAAAATCTCTAATTGGTTTGTTAGCTCAGCTTGGGTAAAAACTTTCTTTTTAGTTAGGAATAAGCCATTGTAAAATCTTTAGATATGGTTATATTAAAGGTTTGCAGGCATAACCTATAAAAGTTCAAGTTTATAGTCAAAATATCAAGAAGATATATTGGGGACAGGAGTTGGCCAACGCTCAGTCGAACTTGGATAAATCACTAGTGTCTCTCTCTAAACCCTTATCACTTAATTTCTACAATTTACTTTACCATTTTTATTTTCCACTGTTCATTTTAATCTTATCTTAAAAAACTCTAACACAATTCATTTTTTAAGTAACAAAACCTTAAATTTAATCACGCATTTTTAATACCACAATTCACCTCCCTATTGTGCTTGAAGTCACTTGTCCAACAAATATAACGGGTTATGAACTAGTTTGTAGCCATAGATGATGTCAACATTTATGAACCTCATTTCAATAGCTAAAATAGGTCCCATCAAATTACATGAAGAGCAAAGGAAATGTCAATATTGAAAGCATTACAATCTTAAAAAGTTGGCTTGATAAATACTACAATGAGTTTATTCATTTGAGTTGTATTTTATCCAAGATATTATAGGAGGGTGCCATAAAATCTTTTTGATTTTAGGTGCCTCGTAACGATTAATCTTGGCATCTAAAAGCTTTAAGAATCGTAAATTTTGGCATCTTAGGACCATCATAAATGTTAGTCGCTACTCTAAAATGCATATTTCGTATTGCCTTTTCACCTCGGCCATAGTGTCCTCCGTTGTAAAATTTATTCATATAGACATTTTTCTTTCATTTTCATTTTAAGCCACTTTTTACTACTGTCAAAGTTTTCAACCATGGTGAAAAGTGGTGTCTGATCATGAGTTCGAATCTCAGCACTACCAGTTTTGTTTTTTATTTATATTTAAGCTACTTTTCATCACTATTGGAATTTCAATCATAGTAAAAAAATGGTGCGTTCCTATTTTTCTATTTTTAAATTAAAAATAAAGAGGTGACTTCTTAGGTTTATTTTTCCAAGATATATAATGCTTCATGTTCATTCACTTTTATTCTATAGTAACTTAGACGAACTCCATCTTCTACCTCCAAACTTCATCTTCCATTTATGAAACTTTATTTCTCCACTAAATTAAACTCGAAAACATCATTTCTTCCATAAACGAAACTTGAAACATCATTTCTTTCATTAACAAGTTTCATTACTCCATCATTTATTCTCTAACTTGAATGAAGCAAGAAAAACATGGACTCAAGTTAGCAATGTTAGTTGTTGTTGTTGTGTTAGGTAAAATGTTTAATGTTGTTGTTGTTGTTGAGATTTAATGTTTAATGATTTAATGATTTTGTTATTTTTGTTGTTGTTGTTGAGATTTAAAGTGTAACGATTCTATTGATTTAGTTTTTATAGTTGTTGTTGTTCTTGTTGTTGAGATTTAATGTTTAACGATTCTATTGATTTTTTTTTTGTTAATGTTGTTGTTGTTGTTGTTGTTGTTGTTGAGATTTTATGTTTAACGATTCTATTGATTTTGTTTTGTTCTTCTTGTTCTTGTTCTTGTTTTTTTAATTATTTTTTTTCTTTTTGTTGTTGTTCTTTTTCTTGTTTTTGTTATTATTGTTCTTGTTCTTGTTCTTATTCTTGTTCTTGTTCTTGTTCTTATTCTTGTTATTATTGTTGTTGTTGTTTTGTTAGAAATATTTAATATTATATATTGTGATGGAAGTTCTCAATGTAGTTGGTCAAAACATGTAGCAAAAATGAAAAAGTTGGTTGATTGACTTTTCACCATGGTTGGAACTTCCAACCATGGTGAAAAGTGGGTTGACTGACATTTCACCACGGTTGGTATTTCCAACCGTGGTGAAAAGTAGCAGGCTATCTAGTTTTTCACCATGACCTTAACTCGTGGTGAAAAGTAGTGCACTTACTACCACACCCTTCATTATCATGG
Organism: Lathyrus tuberosus; assembly: GCA_022829125.1. Classification (NCBI taxonomy): domain Eukaryota; kingdom Viridiplantae; phylum Streptophyta; class Magnoliopsida; order Fabales; family Fabaceae; genus Lathyrus; species Lathyrus tuberosus. The sequence goes on along the minus strand of JALAZF010000012.1, from coordinate 16,036,114 downwards.
ACAGCCATCTGTGGTGGAATCCTTCTCCCAACAGTGGTTATAAATACTTTTGTAGTATTGTGTATAATTATCATCGAGGGAGACATTAGATATAATAAAATGACAAAATATCCTTTTTGATCTTGTATCTTAAACTCAGGGTTCATTTTGATCCCTTAACTTTAAAAAGATCCATATTGGTCCCTTAACTCTTCAAAACGTTCCATATTAGTCCTTCTTGTCCTATTAGCGACGGAAAAATGTAAAATCCAGTCGCTAAATTCGTCGATAAATAGACAAAAAAAAGGACTAATTCGGAATGTTTTGAAGAGTTAAGGGACCAATATGAACCTTTTTAAAGTTAAGGGACCAAAATAAACCCTGAGGTTAAGATACAGGACCAAAAAGGGTATTTTGCCTAATAATATTGATAGAATATCTCTAATTTGTTTTCTTATCTTGAAACCTGAAATTATTCATACAAGGCCAAATATGTTAAATATATTAATAAAGTCACTCTAGATGACAAACTTGTAAGTATTATGGAACCTTGTTTTGATGATGACAACTGATCCTTAATGACAAGTCAAGTATAAGCGATTAAGTGGTTAAAGATGCAAATCAGAATGTCAGGGTTTGTTGGATTTCACTATCTGGTGATGACAATCAAATGGAATTTAACTCAAGTCTCATCCCAACTAAACTCAAGCAAGTGTCTACAAAAAATAAAGCACCCGACAAAGTCTTGAAGTCCCTACCTCATTTAGTCTGAGTGAAAACTCTGTAATGCATAATGGCAGTTTTGTAAAAGTGCATGGCTAAATCGCAAACTCACAAAAATACTTTGCAAACTAATTTTTCTCAAAAAAATATTTTCAAAAATGTCTTGAAGTCATGTCAAACAAGTTAGGAGATATTAAAAAAGCTTTGAAAAGAACCAATCGATTGGTTCATGTTGCCAATCGATTGGTAAGTCATAAGATGTCTTTAAAAATATTTCCTTTTTTAGCCAATCTCTAGGCTATAAATAGAGGCCCCTTATCTCATTTCAAAACATTTATATTTGTGTTTCATTTCACACTTCTCACTCTCTCTCTCTCTAAAATTCTCTTTTATTTACTTTCTCTCACTAAGAATTTAGCCTAAGTGCTTTTCGATAAAGTCTGTTTGCAAGTGAGGATTCGGTAATTATGGAAGGGTAAAACTGTAAGTTCACCAAGGGAGTTTATTTTATACCTTGGTTGAATGCTTTATCCTATTAGGGTATGCTTGTTTGGGTTAGAAGCTAAACTCGTAAAAAGGTTTGGTTTTGAATTTGTCTGATCAAACTTTTGTTTAGGTTCGAAGGATCAGCCCATGTTAAAAGTTTCATATATTATTTCTTAGCCCGTGGTTAAACCAAGTGAAGGTGAACGCTTATCCCGATATTAAAAGCTTGATTAAGTTTAAGATTAACCTGGTATCAAAATTTCACATGTTATTGATTAGCTTGGTTTAAAACCAAGGTTTTAGGTTCGTGAGCTCAACCCGATGTTAAAAGCTCTCAAGGTTTGTTTATAAGCTTGAAGACCAACCACTCCAAGATTCTCGTGGAAAGGAAACTAACCACTCCAAGATTCTCGTGGAAAGGAAACTAACCGCTTTGATTTGCTGTTTATAAGTAAGACTCGCCGTTTCACTCCATAGTTTGATGTTTGATTGAAAGTTAGCCTTAAACTTCATTTTTCCTTGTATAAGGAGGTTTGTGAGTATAACCTACTAAAAACTCTTATGTTTAATGAATAATCTCAAGATCGATTCATGGGGAGAGGAGTAGGTCTTTTCTCTTTTGACCGAACCTCTATAATTGTCAGTGTATTCTATTTTTCCTTAACTTCTTTAATTTCTGCACTTTACATTGTGCTTTTTTATTTTTCGCTGCTTAATATTAAAACATCTTTCAATTTTTTAACTCTGATTTTAATTCTAAAAGTTTTTCAAAACCATATTTTTATAAATCACGCAATATTAACCCCCCCCCCCCCCCCCAGCCCTCTTGTGTGTGAAGCCATATGCCCAATAAGTTGCATCAGAGCCTAACTCCTATTTAAGGACTAATCGTCTTAGGAAGAAGATGACTTCCAACAAGAGTTATTTTCTAATCACACCGCCACTTTTAAACAACAATAGATTTGATATTTGGCAAGATGGGTTTAGAATTTTCATTCAAAACATCAATCATGAATTACGAAAAAAACAATAATCAATGGTCCGTTTATCTCCACTCACCAAGTAAATGGAAAAGTAGTAGATAAACCTAACTCCATTTGGACCAAAGAGGAAAGAGAAAGTTTGAGATATATTTTAAAACTAAGAGCTTTATAATAATGTCTCTAGATGATAGTAAATTTTACCATGTTCATGAATGTAATACCGCTAAGGAAATGTGGGATACTCTTGAGATGATGAATAGAGTTTCTCCAGGTATTAAATAAGATAAGATGAATGCACGAGGCAGAGAAAATGAATATACCACTTTTAGTTATTTTTCAAAGTTTGGAAATGTTATAAATTATATTGCTACATTTTTCACTAACAAGTGTCTTAGAGTTAAGAATTGGAAGTTTAATCCAATCCTTAAATCAAAAGATGGGAACCTTCATGAATTTAAGGGAAAATCTAGAAAGAAGGAGATTGTTGAGAAATTGAACTAACTAGTTCAATTACTCAAATATGAAGAAGTGAACACCGAATAACCATCAACTTCATCATACTCCTATCATACAACTCTTGTTGAATCCTTCGAAAGAACATACTCAATAGTTGAACGATCTTTGAAAAATTCAACATTAAATGAAGGAACCTCTTGTTTAAGAACAGTGGAGAAGAATAAGTTAATTTAGTATTTGAAGAAGAAGAGGAGAAAAATCAACCTCGAGAATAAATATAAAAGAATTTTCTTCCAATGAAGATGATGAAGTTTTCTTAATGGCATCCTACGAGGAAGATGTTGTTAAGGTAACCAAACCATCTTATGAACAATTGTTTAGAATGAGTGTTCAGTTAGTTAAAGAAAATGACAAACTTAGGGATTGCAACTCAGATCTTAAGGAATCGTCAAAATCACTTGAAGAAGTTAATAAATCATTCAAGATAGAAATAACTAAAATTATAAGCTCAAGAGAAACTTGTGAGACTTGTGTCTCCTTGAAAAAGTAAGTAATTGATTTGCATGAAACTCTAGGTAAGCTTTCCCAACGGAAATAAAAGCATGACTTGATCCTATCAAGTCAAAAATAGTACATAAACAAGAATAGACTATGATTTAAAAAAGATAGAACACCTGGTAAAGGTATAGATCAAAAGAAAAAGGACCATCCGTTTTATACGTGCACACATTGTAAAATAGTTAGCCATTTAGAGCCTTTCGTTTTGATAAATTGAAAAGATCTAAAGGTAACCTTATATATTTTGGAACTAATGCACCTAGGCCCAAAAAGATGTGGGCACCGAAGGTGAAACCTTAGTATTTTCCAGGTATGCTTTGTAGCTTGAAGTTTTAAGAAAATGATCAATGAAGTTATACAAAGCAAGAGTATACTGTTAGGTATATAGTTTTTATAAAGTCTCTGATCCAAGGATGAATGAAGATGACAAATATCAATCGGCGTGATCAAAGCAAGTGTTCTTAAGAATATCTCAAAATGTATGATCCTTGGTGATCAGTTTAGTGGATATATATATATATATATATATATATATATATATATATATATATATATATATATATATATATATATATATATATATATATATAATGAACTAATTCATCTTGTTGTTTTTACCAACTCATGCATCCAACGATGTGTTGAGAAGGACACTCCATAATATGCTTGGTGTTTCCCTTTAAGGAAGTGTTTATCAAGAATTCTTGATAAAAGATGTATACAATATTTTAAGGGTAAATTAATCGAACAACTTTGATTAATCCTTAAAAATAGTGAATTTAATTTTTAATCATCTCAATAAAACAATTTTCTAATGCAAAAGATGAGTTTTTCAAGTGTTTTTAGAAAAAAAAAGGGTGCAAATAAGCTCAACAGGGGTGCAAAAAGCAACCAAATTTAGCGCAAGGCCCAAAAATGCACCAAGGAGGCTGAATAATGAAAGCCCAATCGATTGAAAATGTGGCAATTGATTAGAGAAGCTTGGCATACGTAATTTCAGATTAAATCCAAGCTAAACTTATCCTACAAGCATACCAAATATCAACAGTGATGGCAAACGTACAAAATCTTGAGAGAATTGATTCACCAATCAATTGGAGGCATTAGCCAATCAAACGACACTTCTATTTTGGAAAATTTTCGCCTTGATTTTCAATCAACATAAGCTTCATTGATTACTCTCTAGAAATACAATATCAAATCATCAAATGACATGCTATAAGTAGGTATACTCTCTCACTAACTCTTGCCTCTAAAAATGCATACCTTCTAGCTTCTTTTCTTGTGTGAGTTCTTTTGTCATAAGTATCACCATGGCCTCCTTAAGCCAAAAACCTAGAGAAACACCAATGAGGAATATGTTCAATGCGGGATTAATAAAATTCAATTAAGATGAGAATATGGCAATTCTAGCAAATAAATGTCATTCAACCTTTGTACATGGAGCCAATCCTATTGAAAAGTCACAAGCCTTATCACCAAATTTATCAAGCCTCACTCAAAGACTTCTTCACCTAAATACAGGATAGGTCCTTCCAAAACCTATAAAGAGAGTTCTACCAAAACTTGAAACTTGTAGGAACCTCTTTGAAAACATCTATAATGAGAGTGGAAATTGATATTCACAAAGACAAATTTGGGAGAATCTTCGAGTTGCCTACTATACGAACATACTTTACCCTTAATAGACCCTTATGTCTTAGAAACTTCAAATACTCTAAAGCCATTAATACTTTTGTCGTTAAACCTATGGAAACGAACAAAGTCCCTTTCAAGTCTAGCCACGTGAAACCAAAGGTTAGGATCTTTCACTACCTTTTGACTAGGATCCTATTTCCTAGGAAATCAAACTATAGCTATGACATTAGGGAAGATATAGTACCATTGTAGCTATTAACCCAAGAAATTACAACTAATTGGGTAGAAGGAGTTTTCAACCACATGATTCGGTATAAAGAGATCCTATCAGCGGGGCTCCCCTATGGACCAATCATCACACGACTTCTAGCCATCTTCAACATTGACACCATAGATGAAAAAATACTGATAAACCAATCATAGGGTCAGCTATACTACTCTTAAGGAGATTAAAATTATGGACCAACTGTAGCGTGATTTTTGTGGTCTTGAATCACGATCGCTTGGGTACTACAGTTCAATTCATTTTTTTATCCTGTCGAGCTGATTAAGGAAGGGAAATAGATGTCTCCAATTAACCCTGCTTGCAAACTGAGGTTAAACAATCAAAACTGTTGATTTACAGATATTATTAAGACGTGGACCACTCTTCGGTTATTTTGTTAAGAACACAGTGTTTGGACTATTTGTGAGGTTTTTTATAATGTGTTTAGATTTGACGCTTTTGGGTTGATTTGATGGAGATACTGGATTTTGGGTTTTTTTATTAGTATGCTCGCTAAGATTTTTTCAATCTTATGCCTACGTATTCCCGTTTAACGAAACAGGAAAATTAGAGCGATCGTAGTTCCTCCTATTCTATGGGAGGAAAAAGGTTGTTTTGGTGTCTTGTTCAAAGCCCAAGAAATGAAGCTAAAGGTGATTTGTATCTTGTTTAAATCCCAAGATGTGAAGCTAAAAGGGATTGGATGGGAGAGAATTTTTCATCTCTAAAGAGAAGTTATTGATGTTTGTATGCTATGATCAAGGCACAGGTTTTGATGCTAAAAGGTTAATTGACTCAACCGAGGTTTCCTTATACAAAGCCTTAGAGGAGGCGATTGACCCAACAAGACGGTGCTTTTATGTGTCTTGTACGAAGCCCAAGATGAAGGTTAAAAGGTTTGACTTAACAAGAGAGTCCTTTATCTATCTTATATGAAGCCTAAGACGGGGGCTAAAAAAGGTTTGACTTAATAAGAGAGTCTTTTATACTCAACAAGAGAGTGTTTTAGTGTCTCGTACGAAGCCCGAGATAGAGGCTAAAAGGGATGTGACTCAACAAGAGAGTCTTTTATACTCAACAAGAGAGTGTTTTGCTGTCTCGTACGAAGCCCGAGATGGAGGCTAAAAGGGAATTGACTCAACAAGAGAGTCTTTTATACTCAACAAGAGAGTGATTTTTATCTATCTTATACGAAGCCTAAGACGGAGGCTAAAAAGGGGTTTGACTCAACAAGAGAGTCTTTTATACTCAACAATAGAGTGTTTTAGTGTCTCGTACGAAGCCCGAGATAGAGGCTAAAAGGAGATTGACTCAACAAGAGAGACCTCTATACTCAACAAGAGAGTCTGAAAAGGTTATCTCCACTGGGGAGAATCATTGTACAAAGCCCAAGAGGAGGCTATCTTACCGCCGTGGATTCTGGAGATCCTGAAGCGAGTCCAAGTGTGGGGAACTCTCATGAGAGAGACCGGGTTTCTGCCTATGTTTAAAGGGAACTTGAGAATGTCTTTGAGACTCAAGGGTCTTAGACTGTCCAAGTCTAGAGTTTTATCTTTTGTACTATGCCCAAGAGGAGGCACGGGTATTAAGGGATGGGTATCAACCCTACAACGGCCGGAGTTTTGACGCTGGAAAGACTGCTATAGCAAATGATGACTAAGTTCTGTCTTATATCTTTAAGAGGTCGTCAGGGTCCTTGTATTAAGCCCAAGTTAAGGCATGAGAAATTTTAAGAAGTCAAAGGGTCCTTGTACAACGTCCAAGAGGAGGCGGGGATGCTTTTAGGAAGCCTGTGGGTCCCCAAACCAAGAGAAGTTCAAGACATGTTATTCACAGAGAATAGATCAGGAAAGTTCAAGGATTTGGAAGAAACTCAAGAGATGTTATTCACGGAGAATAGATCAACTCTGGGGAGTAGAGTTTCTTTGACAATTTCTAAGAGTGACAGACTGAGAAAGGGTTCACCGAGAATGTTGCCTTTCTCTTTGTTCCATATTGTTTAACCCCAAGAGGAGGGAAGACTGTATCTGGTAATTCTATGGGGGATCTAGTTTTGACTGTATTTAAGAGTGGCCAACAAGGCTTTACTTAGTGCTAGACGTAGTTGTCGGGGAAAACTCTAAATAACTATACTAGCATTACACAGTGGATATGTGACAAGTATATAAAAGGATGTGAAAGAAGACTTACAGTGAAACATCCCCACAATACAGTTATATACATATGAAAGCGTTAAATGAAAGCGGATAAACACTTACTCGTTGTAGAGCTTCCATGCTGTTTTGTTAGTTGTTCAACAAAGAAAACTTTGATAACAATATTATATTCAAAATCAAAGGAGAAAGTGCTTTGAAAAGATTGTTGGGGCTTACAGCTCAAGGAGAGGCTTAAGGTTTTAACGATGATCGCACCGTTGTTTTGAAAACTGTACAGAGGGACTTATACAATATGTGAGGCCCAAAAAGTTGTTTATGTACAAAGGGATTGGTTCTTACACTTTATTTAGAGGCCCAAGTGTTTTTGTACCAGTGATGGGGCTTACAGCTCAAGGAGAGGCCCAGGATTTTATTTTGAACTGGTGATCTTGCCGAGATTTTTGAAAATGCAGTGGGTCTTATACAATGACTGAGGCCCAAAAATGTTTGGTTTTCAAAAGGGTTGGGTTTTACACTCTATTAGAGGCCCAAGAGTTATTTTTGTACAAGAGATGGGACTTACAACTCAAGGAGAGACCCAGGGTTATTTGTTTGAAAATGGTGATCGCGCCGAGGTTTTTGAAAACACAGTGGGTCTTATACAACATCTGAAGCCCAACTCATTTTGGTTTCAAAAAAAGGGTTGGGTCTTACACTCTATTAGAGACCCAAAAATGTTTTAAAGAAAGGAAATGTGACTTATAACACGAGGATAGGCCCAAAAGTTTTTCGTTTTGAAATGGCGATCACGCCGAGTTTTTTGAAAATGCGGTGGGTCTTATACAATGAATGAGGCCCAAAAATGTTTTGGCTTTCAAAGGGGTTGGGTCTTACACTCTATTAGAGGCCCGAAGTGTTTGAAAAAGATTAGTGAGAGTGAAAATCAAAGAAATCCTAATTTTGTTTTCCTTAAAAAGTAAATATTTAAAGAAAATCAATAAAAATGATAAAAATACCAAATAAGTTTGAATAAACCACTTGTGATTTTTGTTTAAGGTTTGAAAAAAATGAGGTTTTAATCACAAGATGATTTAGAACTCATTTGGTTTTGATTTTCAAAATGAATATTCACTTTTAAATGTTTAAAAACAATTAAAAATGAATTTATTCACAAAAATACTAGTTATATTAAATAAATAATATAAATTTGATTTTTTTGTGGAATAAAATATTTCAACATGTTTGTGATTTTTTGCAAAAAGAACTAATCAAAAATAATTAAAATTGAGGGAGTTATTAATTTTTCAAATCATTAAAAATAATATTAAAAATAATAAAAAGTGGAAAAAAAACCATTAAAAAGGGGTCTGGGGCGAGGGGATTCGAACCCCTGACCTCTTGTGTGCAGCATGCGCGCCTTACCACTAGGGTGGTGATACATCCGTGTATTGGAACACAACCACAAATATACAATGCTTGCCTTATTTTTTGGCCTAGCCCAAGGCAAGGCAAGGCAAGATTTTGGCCAGAAACGTGAAGGCCATAACTTCCTCATTTCTCCATGGATGGAGACAAAATTTATATGCATCTGGCCTAGAATTTCACAAGGAATCCAATGGTGGCGGTGGTTTTTCCAGAAAATAAATCCTCCTCAAAACCCGATAGTGGTTTCGAAATAGGCCATGATTTGCATTTTCTGTGTTACCTCTTGGTACAGCCATGAATTACATGATAAATTGGTTCAAACACAACACATATAACATGTATAAGAGATGCATGATCAGTGGACCTCAAAGCAAGGTATATTTCAAAGAGTTCAAGTTGTGATGCTTACCTCCCTTGGAGCTTTTTGGGCAATCTGCCAAGTGCTTTGTTCCAGAAATGTTTTGATGCTTTAAACACTCTCAAATGATCCCTTAGAAGCTTTTAGGATGATTGGAATCAGCTGGAAAACTCAGGAATGGAAATTGGCTCTTTCTTGCAAAAGGGGCAAAAGTGGCCAAAATAGCAACTCTCTCAAATGATGTTCTAGATGTGTGGAACCATTTGGGACAGTTCAAGGATGATATTTGGAGTGTGTTTGAGGCTTTATCTAGTTTTGAAAGTGACTGAATCAAGACATGGCTTGAAAAATGCAAAAAGGCCCTATTTTGAGGTTTTGAGAGGGGACTTTGTGATTTTGGTGTTACAGGTCACTTGTGAGTGTTTGGATAACTTCTATATGATGATTATGAGGTGTATGTGTGTGATTGGTTTGGTTGGAATAGCTCTCAAACTCAAAACCCGATAGTGACTTGCCTTAGAAGGCAAAATTGGAAGTGAGAAGAAGACTTTGAGGAAAGCATCTGTTTGATGGCTTTGGTGTACTCAAACTGATCACAATTAAGCTCTATTTATAGTAGAGCAAGTTTGTTTTGGCTGCAATAGTGAATGGCAGCTGCAGCAGAGGTTTGGCAAATGTTGATCAATGGGAATCCAAGTCTCCTCTAGCCATTGACTAGAGGTTAGAGCACAGAGTTGTAGTTCCCTAGTTCAGATCTTATCCTTGACTCATTCAGTTGGAAATGGTTCAGTCCATGCCACCTTGGTGCATCCATTGAATGCTCCAAAACAAAATTGGATTCTTGTCCCCTCTTTAGGGTTTTTTAGGTTTGGCATGCTACTTTTGGTTCCAAAGACTTGGGAGGCTTATGGATCAGTGTTTCTCCCTCCTTGGTCTCCCCCTGAGGTGTTCAGATGGATAGACTTGTTTGTCATTTACAAAAATTTCCCAAATCGATCAAAATGCACAAATTTGCCTTGCCATGACAGTTTGCAGCAAGGCATATTGCCATTGTCATATCTCATGGCCCAAGTGGAATTTGGTGGGGTTCTTGGCCATTTTGGAAAGCTCTCATATGATACAACATATGTGAGATCATAGTTTGTCTTGACACTTTTTAGATCCAAATGAAAAATGCCCTTACATTTAGAAAAAAGTGAAACAGATTCTGACTTAGTGAAAATTTCACTAAGTGTTGGAAAAAAGTGACATTTTCACTTTTTGTCATTTTGGTCACTCCATAACTTAAAATCCATGAAGAATTGGAATGAGGTGTAGTTTACACTTTTAAAGTATGCCATGAGAGCTACAAATCCATCTTTGGATCAGCCCAAATGATTACTTAGATCTCAAGTTATGATCCTTGGAAGTTGGTACCCTAGCCACTTTGTTCCATAACTTAGAAAATTTCTAAGTTTTTTTATGGTTGCCCCTTTTACAAGTTATCCCACTTTATTTGATTATTCTTGATGAATGATGATTCCAATCACACATTAACATCATTTTAGGGTTAGGGAACCATAATTGATCAAAAAATCAAAAAGTCAAACTTTGACTTTTGGGCACAGTTGACTTTTTATCAGATGAATTCCAAACTGTGTGATCCTCTATGAATTCAAGTCCTTGACATAAATCAAACTTGATGGATTGATTTCATAGGTGTTATATGGTGTATTGAATCATGTCCCAAGGTTTAGGAGCATGTCTTGGTCAAAAGTCAAAGGCACAGTTGACTTTTTCTTGCGAAACCCTAACTGTGGTTCTGATGAACTTGAAACTTATGAATCAAGCTTCTTGGATCAATCCATTGTTGCAAATGGATCAATGTGTTGTAATAGGGACCCTCAAATCATGTCTTGAGGTCTTGGCTCATGTTTTGTTCCAAAAGTCAACTTAGGGATGAATTAGGTCAAGAAACCCTAATTCCTGATTTTTGATAAATGCCTCCCCTGAGGTTAAATTGACTTGATGATTGGGTCCATGAGGTCCCATGGAGTATTATAGGTTATGTTTTGAAGCATTGGCTCATTCCCAGAGGGAAATTTCCATCTGGAGGCCCTGGTCGACCAAAACCCTAATTTAGTGACACTGTCGATCTTGAGGCTTGATCCACCTTGAATGCTGCAACATTGTGCTTGATTCTTGATGTGGGAGTCCTCTTGATCCTTTGTGTATGTTTGAGAGGTTAGACAAGTTGAGGATCATGTCATTTCTTGATTAATCCTTTGTCTAAAGCTCAAAGAGGGCTTGAAACCCTAATCTTTGATAGTGGTGAATGTTCAACAATTCCTTGAGAAGATTGATGAGGCATGATGATTTACCCATATTGTGATGATGATTTGGACAATGATGGGAAATCTTGGTGGTCAAAATTTGGGGTATGACAGATGCCCCTATTTAATCTTCTTGGACCCGAAGGTGTGAATGGTGAAGGTATTCGGGCATTCGGGGTACAAGAGGATTAAATATCGGAATACCCGAAATTTTGATGGTGGTTAGGAATGGTAGTTCACGCATCCTTCTTCTTTTGCTAAGCAATGATGCTTAGAAAAGGTAAACTTCCCCTCGATCCTGGTCTTCAGCCAAGGAACTGGTCTCAGTTTTCTTTTGAAATAAACTTCCCCTCGATCCTGGTTTCCTACCAAGGAACTGGTCTAAGTTTCTGATGTAAACTTCTCCTCGATCCTGGTTTCTTACCAAGGAACTGGTCTAAGTTTCTGATGTAAACTTCCCCTCGATCCTGGTTTCATACCAAGGAACTGGTCTAAGTTTCTGAAATAAACTTCCCCTCGACCCTGGTTTCCTACCAAGGAACCGGTCTTAGTTTCTTTTGTCAATAAACTTTCTTGACAAGGGACGCTATGTGTAGCGGTTTTCCTCAAACTTCTTGCCGAATTTTTCTGGGGAGATGCCATTTGATAAAAAAAATTGATGTCAGAGTTGCTGGGGAACCCAGTCGTCTGAGTTGTAGAGGTGCACAAACTTCTCTGTTGGAGATACCATTCATCGACTCTACTAGGGAAAACGAGTCTCTTGAGAGACTGCTTCCGGCTTGGGGATATTACATCATAATTTTCTCGGGATCTTCTCGGAGAAATGTCATATGATGTGATCCAATTTTGAGGTGCAGATGACCTTTTTGTCAGCGGATTTTTTGGAGAAAAACTGTTGTATTGCCGAATCTCTGATTCAGAGGCTTTCTCTGGGGATTTTCCTTAATCCGGGAAAGCGAAGATATCATCTTCAATGGCGAAGAGTGACATTTTTCGAAGGTCTCCTTGTTTTTCAGAGTTTCAAGTTATCAAAGTGGTCAAGGGCCGTCTTCATCCCAGAAATAAACTGGGGAGAGATTGCTTAACTGATTCACTTCCTGACGAGGAAAGAACTGACAACTCGATTGAGAGGACTTTTGTCACTTGGGGATAAGACTGACCAGAGTGATAGTGATGCAATATGAATGTAAATGTAAATCAATAATGCATGATGTATGTATGTTTATGCTGACAAAACTGACACGACATACAGACTAGTAGATGAACACGACTGGATACTCGGCCACAGAGGGGGATGAAGAGTGTCACTGGTTCACGATAGCAATTCTGCCTTGCTTAGGAGAGATAGTCCCTGCGGGGAATAACCGTTGGTCAGGCTTAGGAGATAAGAACTCGGCCAAGGATGTCAGATGGAGTATTCGCTTCTGACATAGCTGATCCTTCATTCAGGCGCACTGGTTTAGAAGGAGTACTTTGATTCTGCACTTTGAAGCTCGATTATTTCTGGAGAAGCGATTGATGTTCTTTCGATGTTCAACAGTCAAAAGAAATTGACATATTTATTTTAAAAGCATAAAATTTTTAACAAGTAAATTCATTTTTGTTTCGTTTCAAGAATCGTTAATCATGTTAAAACGTCGTTCTGTAAAGCTAAAACAAATAATAATTGCAAACAAAAGCACAAGGGCTCAAATTTTATTGATAGGATGGAAATCAGCCAAACGCGTGATTCCATAGAGTATTTACAAAGTTAGAAAATGGTAATTTAAGGGAAAAGGGCTACATTGAAACATAACGACCACTATCCTTCTACCAACTTTGAATTTCGGGCATCCTGAGCTTCTGTCGAAGATGACCTTGACTGGAGTTTTCTGATGAATGACATGACTGCTGCTGGAGGATTTTCCCCTGTTGGACGTAGTTACTTGCCATTGTCCCTAACTTTTTCCTGGATTGTACTTTGAGATTTCCAATCCATCGGGATGATTTTTGCTTATGTCTGTAATTTTTGCATGGACCGCCCTTTCGGGTTTTCAATCCACCGAGACATTTTTTTCTCTTTTTTTATAATTTTTTTTAGTTTAGGCGAAGTATTTCTTGACTACTTCAACATTTGTGGGGTAGACAAATTCTTCTCCATCCATGGTTGCAAGTCTCAAGGCGCCGCCTGAGAAAGCTTTCTTAACCACATAGGGGCCGTCATAATTCGGAGTCCATTTGGCCCGGTAATCGGTGAGAAATGATTGTATCTTCTTGAGCATGAGGTCTCCTTTCCTAAAGACGCGAGGTCGAACCTTTTTGTCGAACGCCTTCTTTATTCTCTGTTGATACAACTAACCGTGGCATAGTGCCTTTATTCTCTTTTCTTCGAACAGATTAAGTTCGTCGTGTCGACTCTGACACCATTCAGCCTCTGTTAGCTTAGATTCCATCAATATCCTGATTGATGGGATCTCTACTTCAATGGGGAGCACTGCTTCCATACCATATACTATAGAGAAGGGGGTTGCCCTTGTTAAACTGCGAACAGATGTGCGATAACCATGAAGAGCAAAGGGTAGCATCTCGTGCTAGTCTTTGTAGGTTACAACCATCTTTTGAATAATCCTCTTGATGTTCTTGTTAGCCACTTCTACCGCTCCATTCATCTTAGGTCGGTAGATAGAGGAGTTATGTTGTTCGATTTTAAACTCTACGCACAACTCTTTCATCATTTTGTTGTTCAAGTTAGATCCATTATCCATAATGATCTGGCTCAGAACACAATAACGGCAGATGATATTGTTTTTGATAAATCGGACTACCACTTGTCGGGTTACATTAGCGTATAACGCTGCTTCGACCCACTTGGTTAAGTAATCAATGGCTACCAGGATGAACCGATGTCCGTTTGAAGCTTTGGGTTCAATCATGCCAATCATGTCGATTCCCCATATGGAAAAGGCCATGGGGAAGATTCAACTTTGAGACGTGTTGGCGGTACATGGATTGGATTTTGTCGGAGTATATCTAACACTTGTGACACCTCCTCATGTACTTGTAGCAGTCGGATTCCATGGTCAACCAGTAGTACCCTGCTCTCAAAATTTTTCTCGCCATTGCATGTCCGTTGGCATGAGTGCCAAAGGATCCTTCGTGAATTTCTTTTATCAGCATATCTGCTTCTGGTCTGTCTACGTATCGGAGCAAGACCATGTCAAAATTTCTCTTATAGAGTGTATCACCGCTTAGGAAGAAGCTGCCTGCCAGTCTTTTGAGGGTCTTTCTGTCTTTCCTTAGTGCCCCAGGTGGGTACTCTTGTTTCTGAAGGAAGCATTTGATATCATGATACCAGGGTTTGTTGTCTATGACTGCTTCAATCGTGAAGATGTAAGCGGGCCTCTCAAGGTGCATTACATCGATCTTAGGTAGGTCGTTCCATTGACCTACACTAATCATGGAAGAGAGAGTGGCTAATGCATCAGCCATGAGATTCTCTTCACGAGGGATATGGTGAAACTCGATTCTGTTGAAGAAGGGTAACAACCTTCTCGCGTAATCTTTGTAAGGAATCAGTCCTGATTGGTATATGTTCCAATCTCCTTTGATCTGATTGATAACCAGGGCTGAGTCGCCATATACATCCAAGTTCTTGATCCTTAACTCGATCGCTTCTTCGAGACCCATGATACAAGCTTCGTATTCGGCCTCGTTATTTGTGCACTTGAACGTAAGTCTGGCGGTGAAAGGAACGTGGGTACCTTGAGGGGTTATAATGATTGCCCCAATTCTGTTTCCATAATTGTTGACAGCTCCGTCAAATATTAGTCCCCATTGGGAACCTGGTTCTGGCCCTTCATTGGGTAGCGGTTCATCGCAATCTTTCATTTTCAAGTACATGACATCTTCGTTTGGGAAGTCAAACCTGATTGATTCCTGATCGTCAATCGGTTGATGAGCCAAATGATCGGCTAAAATACTTCCTTTAATAGCTTTATGAGCGTGGTATTCAATGTCGTATTTTGATAACAACATCTGCCAACGGGCAATTCTTCCCGTGAGAGCAGGTTTTTCAAATACATACTTGATTGGATCCATTTTGGAGACCAACCAAGTAGTGTCACGAATCATATACTGGCGAAGACGTTTGGCTGCCCAAGCCAAAGCACAACAAGTTTTCTCAAGCATCGTGTACCGAGTCTCGCAGTCGGTGAATTTCTTGCTCAAATAGTAGATGGCAACCTCTTTCCTTTTTGTTTTGTCTTGTTGACCAAGCACACAACCCATGGAGTCTTCCAAGACTGTTAAGTATATGATCAGTGGCCTTTCTTCCACTGGAGGTGATAGAATCGGTGGATTCAACAGGTATTCCTTAATACTGTCGAAGGCGGTTTGGTAGTCCTCTGTCCAAATGCAGTCCTGGTTCTTTTTGAGTAATTTGAAAATCGGCACGCATGTCGCAATCATGAGGAATATAAATCTGGAAATGTAGTTCAGACGTCCCAGAAATCCTCGAACCTGTTTTTCAGTCCTCGGAGAAGGCATTTCTTGAATGGCCTTGACCTTGTCAGGATCAACCTCAATTCCTTTCTGGCTGACGATGAACCCTAAGAGTTTCCCTGAACGAACACCGAAGGTGCATTTATTGGGATTCAAGCGGAGTTGGTATTTTCTCAACCGCTCGAATAGTTTTGACAGGTGGGTCACATGCTCCTCTTCTGTCTTAGATTTGGCAATCATATCATCGACATATACCTCAATTTATTTGTGTATCATGTCATGAAAAAGAGTTGCCATGGCCCTTTGATAGGTTTCCCCGGCGTTCTTAGAACCGAACGACATTACCTTGTAACAAAAGGTACCCCATGGGGTAATAAATGAAGTTTTCTCCATCTCTTTCAGCGCCATTTTGATTTGATTATAGCCCGAGAATCCATCCATGAAGGAGAAAACTTTGAACTTTGTTGTACTGTCTACCAGCATGTCAATGTGTGGTAAAGGAAAGTCATCCTTCGGACTAGCCTTGTTTAGATCTCTGTAATCGACACACATTTTGACATTTCCGTCCTTTTTCGGAACGGGTACGATGTTGGCTAACCATTGAGGATATTCTGACGTGGCGAGGAAACCCGCGTCAATCTCTTTCTGTACCTCCTCTTTGATTTTGATGGCCATGTCTGGGTGAGTCCGTCTCAGCCGTTGTTTCACTGGAGGATATTCCGATCTTAACGGTAAATGATGCTCCACGATACTGGTATCCACCCCTGGCATATCCTGATAGGACCAAGCGAATACATCGGGAAACTCTTTGAGAAGCTTTGTCAAACTCTCTTTGGCAGTGGGACTGAGCAGTGCCCCAATCCTGACCTCTTTTCTTTCCTCCTCTAAGCCCAAGTTGACGGTTTCCAACGGCTCTTTGTGAGGTTCAATGGACCTTTCCTCCTGTCTGAGTAATTGGGAGATCTCTTCTGGAATTTCGTCATCAACTTCTTCTTCATCCCCAAATACCAGAAATTCAAAGTTGGGAGAAGGCATCGGATCGTATGTTTCAAAGGGGTTTAAAACAAGCAATCTGCATGACGTGATGATTGTTTTTTATAAGAGATAAAGAGAATGCAAGAGTGTGTGCAGTGTTTTTCTGAAAACTGCTTATTTTTATTATTGATTTATTTTTAGGATTACCATTTTCTGGAAAAAAAACGAAAAGAGAAAATAACAATAACTGCGGAGATTACAGAACGATGTTATTTTGTTTATGAACAAGTCGATTCTTGAAACTACAGCCCTATAAAACAAAACTTTGTCGCTTTGGGCAAAGCGAAGAGGGATATTTACAGAAAGTGAGCCCTATCAAAACATTTGTTTCACCTGGGCAGCGTGAAAGGTTAAAGATGGCAATTACTTTGACTTATGAACAATCTTCGGAACATCGACAGCAACCCATTGGCGGCGAACTCCTCGGTGAATCACAAAGTCTGGTACCTTCCTTGATTTGTCTTCAGAAATAACGCTGATTTTTGGCAGAGCAGGATCATTGGAATTTGTCTCCCAGGCAGAATTGTCGTAGGAGGATTCCTTTGTTGTATTTTGCATAGTATTTGTGCTCTCAGATATATCTCCCCATCCAGTGGTTTGGATGTCTTCGAGCCTGATACGAGAGCTCTTAGGAGCAGTGTACTTGACCATATAGTCATATTTTCCACTTGGTTGTCCTAAGGTGTCCCACACTTTTGTGGAACTAGATGAGTCATCTCTCTCAATGACGTTGACCTCTGGAAAAGCATAGTTGATGAATTCTAGTCCGGCAAGCTTTACCAATTCATCGTCATACTAGATATTTTCTGAATGACCTAAGTGTTGTTCCCATGACATGGTGGGGATGCAGGTATTCTGTTCAGTGATGCTCAGCTGATTTTCATTGTTCGGCTGATTTTCTTGCCCTGAGTTTCCTGGGTACGGCTGCCAGATAGGCAGGCCATCCATCGGGCCATAATAGTCGTGGTCAAAGTTATCTTTCATCAGAGTGTCTTCCTCTAATGAGTTTGGTGGAGCATGACATCCTTCTGGATCACAATCTCCGTATATCGTTCTGACATTGACCTGGGTATAAATCTCGGACTCTGTCCGGGATAGCAAAATGGCATAGGCACCTCTTCCTGAGACATATAACCATCCTCGTTAAGATAGGACTTCCACTCCTCATCTGTATCAGAGGGATCTCCTTCGTTGATGGTATGGACTGTTTGAGGAACAGGGTGAAGGAAACCTCCACTGTGGAAGAAGTTCTGAATGGGATGAAAACTTTCATCGTTAGCAGCTGTCTGGGTGCAGGTTGTGGAAAAACCAAGACCCTTCTTTGTTTTATTATCAGTAGGAATGACAAGCTGTCCCCATCCTTTTGCATTGTTACTTTTGATCACTTCGAGGGCATCTCTGTACGAGGAAATTGACGTTCCTTTTTCTGATTGATTCTCATTGCTCACCGAAAGTGCTTGGAACTGAGTCCCAATAACCTCCTCGGGTTCTATACAAATAGATAATGACAGGTTACTCACGATCAAGGCTTGTTCTCCACAGACCGTGACAAGTTGATCGTTCTTGACGAACTTCAGTTTCTGGTGCAGCGTCGAAGTGACTGCCCCAGCCTGGTGTATCCAAGGTCTTCCTAGTAAACAGCTGTACGCTGCCTGGATGTCCATGGCCTGGAAAGTGATTAGGAAAGTGTGAGGAGTGATAGTTATAGGAAGGTCGACTTCGCCGATAACTGCTTTCTGAGATTCGTCAAAGGCTTTGACGATGACCTCACTACCCCTCATCTAGGATCCTTTGAATGATAGTGGCATTAGAGTGGACTTTGGCATAACGTTGATGGCCGATCCGGTGTCTACCAGTACGCTGGCTAAAGCATCATCCTGGCAGTTGACTGTGATATTGAGTGCCATGTTGTGACTTTTGCCCTCCTCTGGCAAATCCTCATCAGTGAACCCTAAGTTATTGCAGGAAGTGATGTTAGAGATGATACTATCGAACTGTCATATTGACACATCCTGTTCCATAAAGGCTTGCTCTAAGACTTTCTGTATAGCCTCTCTATGGGCTTCGAAACTGAGTAAAAGTGATAGCACAGAGATCTTTGAAGGAGTTTGTAACAGCTGATCAACAATGTTGTATTCACTCCTCTGGATGAGCTTCAGCATCTCATCATTGTTCTTTGAAAGGTCGGGATCACTGGACTGACCGACTGGTTGATCGGGAACTTCTGTTTGAGGTTCCTTTTCTCTGTTAGGTTCTCCAACTCCTCGGTTGAAGATTCGACTGCTCCGTGTTACTCGACTGATGTCTGCAATATTCACGACGGAGGGTAATGGAATTTCCTTTCCATTCTCAATTGTTGTTGCACCGTATTTGTAAGGGATCGCCTTAGCTGTTTCATACGGTAATGGTCTCGATAGATGGATAACTACAGGAGCCTTCTGATTTTTCTGACTGTCGTAGGTAACTTCAATCAGTTCCTAGCTAAGAACCTTTGATTTGTCTAGTAGAGGGATGATGGCACAAACAACTTTGGCCCTTTCGCGATCAGATATTACAACCACATCCCTGATCTGGTCGGTGAAATAGTCTGGCGTCCAGTTAATGGACCCCGAATCTGAATATTGTTGAATCTCTTTGCGGTCCAACTGACCTTGAAGGGCTGCTCGTACGAGGTAACATCCATGGTTATTTTCCGAGCAGACTCTACAGCGTTCATAGTTATGTGGTGGCACCTGGCCACATCCGTTTTGAATGCAGTGTAACCTCACTAGGTCTGTTTCCATTGATCGAGCATCCTGACTTTGATACCTAGTAGGATTCTCATTGATCATACTGACTTGTTACGTGTCTTCGTCCATATAGATCGGAAGCATCCCTGGTCACTCTCACAACATCCTTTACAGTTCTGATAACTATGCGAAGTCAGAAAACCAAGCTGGATTTGCTTAGCGTGTAATTCCACCAAGCTGGTATTCATTAAGCGAATATTAAAGATTTAAATCATGTTGATCTGATAAAGATTTTTATCATGGTAGTCCTGGATCCACCCAAGATCCATCTGACACTGGAGGGCCTCTTGTACAAAAGAGCATCCATGATTGTTTACCGAGCAAATCAGACAGGAATCATAATCGTGTCGTGGCAGATCATGATGTTGGCTTTGCCTTGAGTGCATTGCCACCAGGTTGACATTCATTGCACGGATGTCGTGGTTTTAATGACGTTGGAATTCGTATAAGTCATGTTGACCCCCCGGATTCGGTGCTTTGTATCTATCCGAGATCCAATTGTTCCGGTAGAGCTGATTATACCATAGAACATCCTTGATTGTTCTTAGAGCAGATATCACACTGATGATAATTATGAGATGGGACATGGCCATACCCACTCTGTCTGCGATGCATCCTGACCAGATTGGTCCTCAATAAGAGTACATCATGAATTTGATAGCTTTCGTTAGACTCTCCTTCTATCAAATTGACTGCAGCTTTCTCGTGTTGAGGCAACGGGTTCGTGAGAACATTTGGATTCGTATCTTTAAAAGATAAGACCCCGCTCTTAACAAGCTTTTGTACGTCAGATTTGAAACTGAGACAGTTTTCTATGTTATGCCCTGGTCCTCCTTGATGGTAAGGACAGGTCTGATCCGCTTTGAACCAAAAAGGAGGATTTTCCGGTACTGTAAGAGGAGACTTGGTCTGGACGTGCCCTTTGACCAGTAGTAACGGAAATAATTATGTATACAACATGGGTGTTGTACCCCAAATTTTACCCTCCGATATTCTGATCGTTTGCATATCCTTTTCATTGGTCTCTGTTTTCGCATTTTAGTAAACATATCAATAATCATGCATTTTCTGTTAGAATTTAATTTGTTTTATTTCTTTTTTTCACTAACTATTTTCAATTATCTTTTTTATTATTTTTAGTTTTATTATTATTATTTCTTTTTTATTATTATTATTATTAATTTTATTATTATTAATTTTATTATTATTAGTTTTATTATCATTATTAGTTTTATTATCATTATTAGTTTTATTATTATTAGTTTTATTATTACTAAGCTTTATTATTATTATTACTTTTATTTTGTTTATCTTCATGGTAAGTGGGGACCACTACAATACAAACACTTCACATGGATTGCCAACTTGGATTTATCAATGGCCAAAAAGTATTCTTACACTTCACTTATCAATGGCCAAGAATCATTCTCATAAAGTCACATGGATTGCCAACTTGGATTTATCAATGGCCAAAAAGCATTCTTACACTTCAATTATCAATGGCCAAGAATCATTCTCATAAAGTCACATGGATTGCCACATCAACACTTCCGCCTCATTCACACTATAAATAAGATCTCTCTTTCTCTCATTTTGGGGGGCACCAACTATACCACACATACATTCTCAAAACCTTGCACATTCATTACATATTTTTCAAGTCAAATCTTTATTTTTTGTTTTTTTTAGGAATCAAATTTTATCATTTTCTTTTACTTACACAATACCCATAAACATTCACCATCTTCACCACAACAACAACCTCCATCAAAACACCTTCACTTCCTTCTACACAACAAGCTTAACCTTTGCTAGCTTTGGAGTTTGTGAGTATCATTCATCCTTTATTTTTGTTCATACCATATATAGTTAGTAGTTTAGTATATATATACATTTTTAGTTTGTGAAGTTATGTTGTAAAAATGTAATATTTTATGTGTTCATGTTTCATTATTGTTATATTATTATTAAGATTTATTTATTTTTGGACCTAAATATTTCCATTTAAATTTAATGATTAAACTTTTTTTTTTAATAAAAAATCTGAAAGAAGAGGACTGTTGGAATCTAGCATTCTAGCATGACCCTCGAATGATCAGTCCCGAGCCTGGCGCATTGGGATAGCTGTTCATTCTCTTCTTTAATTTTTAAAACATCTAATATTAACTTGGACAAATAAGGACCGTTAAGATCTAGCATCTTGACATAACCCTTTTGAGCTTTTCTATCATCAAAAGCTTGTTGTCCTCAAAACAATCTTAATCATAACTTGAACGAATTAGAGCCGTCAAGATCTAGCATCTTGGCACAACTCTTCGAACAATTGATTATCTTCAAGAGTTCATCGTCTATCAAATATTTTTCATTTCAACTTGGATGAATAAGAGCCGTCGAGATCTAGCATCTTGGCACAACTCTTGAATCATTTATTACTATCAATGTTCATTGTCCAGCAAACAATTTTACAATCAATCTTAAATGAAAAGGACTGTTAGAGTCTAGCACTCTGGCATAACCCTTTGGCATTCTTAAAACATATTCAAACCACTTTTAAACCACTAGCTTTTCCAAGAGATAGCCATTAATCTCTTGTGATTTTTAACCCTTCCTTTAACCTTCACCAGAGATAGCCATTAATCTCTTCTCCTTCACCAACCTTTAAACCTTCATTCAAATCCTTTCATAAGAGATAGCCATTAATCTCTTCTCCTAAACAATCAATCCTCACAAGCTTTGCTTTCAAGCTTTTTACCGTAGTACCCAGAACTACGGACGCTCTGATTTCTCAAGTTCATCTTGAGAATACGTAGGCATAGGATTGCGAGATCCTAGCGAGCCACCTTTTTCTTTCTCTTTTGTTTCCTTTACATCCGATGCCTTCTCGGATTCCACCTTTTCTTTTTTTCTACCTTTACCTTTTCCTTTACATCCAATGCCTTCTTGGATTCCACCTTTTCTTTTTTCTACCTTTTCCTTTTTCCTTTACATCCAAGGCCTTCTTGGATTCCACCTTTCCATTTTTCATCGTAGCCCCGAACTACGAAGGCTCTGAGTTCCTCATTGCACTATGAGGATACGTAGGCACGAGATTGTGAAGTCTTGTCGAGCCCCCTAGTAATAAAAACCCTTAGGTCTCCCCTTTAAAAAAATCCTAAAAACATTTCTCTCTCTTTCCTCAAGTAGAAGATTAGAAACAAACCTTAAGCTAACATACATTTGACCCTAACTAAATGGTTCCTGTTGAGTACAACGGATGTGAGGGGTGCTAATATCTTCCCCTTGCGTAATCGACTCCCGAACTCAGACATTGGTTGCGATGACCATATTCTTATCTTTTCTTTTAGGGTTTTATTCGATATTTTCCCTTTCCCTCTATGGAATAAATAAAGATCGGTGGCGACTCTGTTAAGTCCATCCCGCGGGCGTGCGTTGCACCTCGCGAGGTCGTTCTCATTTTTTGAGGTACGACAGATGGCGACTCTGCTGGGGAATCTCATCCTTAAGTGAGTCAAGCCTAGTTTAGTTAGGTTTTCGTATGTGTGTTTAGCTTTGTTGTTTCTCTTCCTTCTTTGATTATATGTTTTATTTCTCTTGCTTTACATATATGTATCTGTACATCCTGTGTGGGGTTTGGGTATCTGATATCTTGAATAAAGCTCTACACCCGAGTTTTGGAAAAAGCAGAGAGAAAACTAAAGGTTAGATTTGGTAGTTAGTAGTGTTAGACTACGAGGGCAAGCTCCTTGTAGCAACTAACATGAAGGCTCCTCTAGAGTAGACCTGTTTGTAGATCTCGTTATAAAACAGCTTGCCTGTTGCATGACGCTGAATCATGAAGGGTCCATGACTCTATGTCCCCCAATTAGAACCAGTGTTATTTTTGTGGTTGCGTAATATTGGACTTCAAGGACATCTCCGTGCTCCAACCAATATAAAAACCCCTATCAGAATAGACCTTTTCGTCACTCTCGTTATAAAATGGCTAGCCCGTTGCATAACGTTGATACGATTAAGGTCCGTGACTCTGAAACCTTATCAAAGACCTAGAAAATATCCCGTGAGTGGGTTTATGGGTAGATAATCTAGAACTATCCTTATAGGGAGACCTACCTAATAGGATGTTCTGGTTTATTCGTGTTATCTCAGATCCCAACCATACCTATTGCATTTTCATTCTGCATCTTGTGTTGTATGACATTGCATATCATTTGCATCTTTGCATGATTCATTACATGCGTCTGTTTGTCCAGCAACTCATCTCTAGTTGTCTCTATCTTCCAGTGTTTCCTATGAGTCATCAAGCTGATTCCTCGACACCGATACATGACTAGAGCTAATTTCAGACGCAAGATGTCAGAACAACCCTCTGCCAGGGCAAGTGAAGCTTCAGTCGACTTCAGCTCAGCTACTTTCCGAAGACAAGCCAGCCCATCCACGTTGTTGACTAGTCACTAGGCCATGTTTCTTACTGTTTGCATTTTTCTTATCTTGTATTAGCTGTTTGCTTTCAAATGATGTTTGTACTTTCAAAATTAATGAAATGAGCATTTGCAACTTTTTGATTCAATTCATTTGTGTTTGCTATTTACTTCTTAATGCTTTCTCTATCAAGAAAAATAAAAAAATTTCTCTTGTCCACTTTCCTTTTGATTATGCAAAGATTGGAGGGAGGATGATGAAAATGTAAATACTCATAATTGTTGTTGGTATGCTTTTAAATCAAAACTTCATTGACGATGTAAGGCATTGTTTCAACTCCTAAACACTGGAGACATAAGGAAGATAATCCCTCTTTAACCCTTTCGAGCCTAGAAGTAGGAATTTCTTTCTTTACAAATAAAAACCCACAATCTTAACCTGGGGCAGGGTAGTTCTCAGTTAACTTGATTGTGCATTCAAATACAAGAGTAGCATTCAAGACGCCTTTCGACAAAGTTCACAAATGTTCCTTCGCACACAGTAAGCAGGTGTCGAAGATGTCTTTCAAGTCAAACGCCAATGATGGTTCACTGTAATCATTAAGCCAGGTAGTTACTAAAAAAAAGAGAGTGAAAAAAAAAGGAAAAAAAAGAAGAAAGAACAAGCTTGTGCGACAACCAAATGTTGTGAGAAGCGATGACTGCCATTTCAAAGTCTCTTAACTTCTGAACCATCATCATTATCATCATCAGTGCAATTTCCTAACCTATGGGAGCCTGAGTGCATAGTTTGAGTTAACTGAGCATAGGACTGGAGATCATCATGTAGATTGGGTGGGTCATAAATAAACTTTGAGCTTTTATCCTTTGTTTCTCAAACCGTGAACCAGGCCACGTTATAACCCTCAAAAGACCTAACTGAAGCAAGGTTATTTTGAAAGCATACTACAGCGAGGCTGCGTAAACTGACTCCAAAAGATCTTTGCGGATCATCTATTCTGACATCATACCTTTTTGCTTTACTTCTCACTTTGAATGTCTTGAACCGCCGTGTTCAGACCAGTGACTCATATACTTCATTTTTTTCAAAATGATTTTGATTTCAAAAGTTGCATGAACTCTGCATTTACCATGTTTGTACAAATACTTTTGTTTGCAAACTAACTTTTCTTCTCAAGGAATTTTCAAACAAATAAGAAACTTGGTCGGTGATCCAATCAGGGGCAAGTTCCTTCCATATCCTGTTGAGAATCAGTTCAAGATTTGTGGTTTAATGGCGACTTCTTAGAATTGGTTTATACATAAGATTTTGCAAGGCTCAGGCTGGGGCAAGCTTTCTCAGTGTACAGTAAAATAATCATCTTTCAAGACTCAGACTAGGGCAAGCTTTCTAAGAGCACCATGAAATGGTCATTTCCAGAATCAATCAAACTGAAGCAATGATCAGCTTATCTACAACAGTCAGCTAATCTGGGGCAGTTTACTTGAAGAATCCCCAGGCATCTCTTCATCCTTCCTACAAGGATCATCAACTTGATACAGTTTATTAGTGTGGCAATGATGTGTTCAAGCGTTAGCATCTCTAGTCCCCAAGCAGAACGGCAGTGATCTCCGTGTAGAGGAATCAGTCTTCCAGTTTTGTCTTCTCCACAAAAGAGTCGTGCTGTGTCGTCAGCATCTTCATCTGCATAATTCATATACATATGCATATCATGAGTGTTTCATCCTCATTTGCATTTCTCCCGAGGTCGTGTCATTATCCACGTCTTACCTTACCAAAACGTTACCTGTCCTTTTCATTCAGTGCCATTCCTGAATGTTGTCATTATCTTGCGCATCTAATCCTGTTGATAGATGTTTATCTTCTCTCACTCCAGTGCTATTCCTGGATCTTTATATTCTTTCACTCCAGTGCCATTCCTGGATGTCTTTCTCACTATCATTTGATACTATTCCTGAATATAGTGATTTACCTTTACTTTCGGTGCCATTCCTGAAAGTTCACAGTCATTTAATGTTGTCTTGGATACTGTGATCCCTTTTATCCAATGCCTTCTTAAATTTCACCTTTTGTCTCATTCGTATCTGATGCCTTCTCAGATATTATGAGTTATACCTTTCATCTAAAGCCATTATTGGATGACTGGTGTTTTTTTACATTCAATGTCATTCTTGAATGTAGTCTTTGTTCACACTCATCTAAAGCCATTATTAGATATTGTGAATTATACCTTTCATTCAAAGCCGTTATTAGATGTCTGGTTTCTTTACCATCTGATGCCTATCCGGATGTGTCTCTCTTTCTGATACTTTTCAGATAGAGTCTTTGTTCACTTTATCTAAAGCCGTTATTAGATATTGTGATTTTTACCTTTCATTCAAAGCCAGTATTGGATGTCCGATTTCTCTACCATCTGATGCCTATCCGGATGTGTCTCTCTTTCTGATATTTTTCAGATAGAGTCTTTGTTCACTTTATCTAAAGCCGTTATTAGATATTGTGATTTATACCTTTTGTTCAAAGCCATTATTAGATGACTGGTTTCTTTGCATTCAAAGCCATTCTTGAATATGGTCTCTGTTCATATTCATCTAAAGCCATTATTAGATATTATGATTTGTACCCTTCATTCACAGCCATTATTGGATGACTGGTTTTTTTTTTTTGCCATCTGATGTTTTTCCGGATGTGTCTTTCTCTGTCTTTTCTGGTTTTTCTTGAAGATCCCGTTTGAACTCTTCAGTATAAGAAAATCCCAGAAAATCTTTTATTGGTGTCTATCCTTTTATTCCAAATTGATCCCCAGGGGAGATCATGTCTTCTTTATAGTTCCATGCCCAGTAAAGAGTGTACTTTCATTTCCCCAGTGTCGTCCGGTCACCTATAAACCTGTCGTCCATCTCCTTGGACTTTTCCTTAGTGGAGAGCCCCTCTCTGGCTCCCATCCTCAGTGAGGGCCTGTAGGATTTCCTCTTTATTTTTCTATCCCCAGTGCATCCTTAGAGTCTCCCCAATGAGTCTATCGTTAGACAGTCTGTATCCCCAGTGAGTCTTTCTCGTGAATGCTAACCTTATCCTTCCCCAGTAAGCTCACCTGTGGTGGATTGCCCTTCATCCTTGGTGTTTTGTTTGTCTGCCCCTTTGCATTTAGCATTCCATCATTTTCATCATATTAGAGTTCATTGCATGTTAGTATTTTTGTCCATAGCATTGCATGTCAGTGCGTCTGAGGGCAAAATTTTCGGTTATCTATATTTAAATACCTTCCACCATAATTTCATGAAGACTATCATCACTCATGTCATCCGGTGAAGATATTTAAATAGGGGCAACAGTTGTACCCCAAATTTTACCCTCCGATATTCTGATCGTTTGCATATCCTTTTCATTGGTCTCTGTTTTCGCATTTTAGTAAACATATCAATAATCATGCATTTTCTGTTAGAATTTAATTTGTTTTATTTCTTTTTTTCACTAACTATTTTCAATTATCTTTTTTATTATTTTTATTTTTATTATTATTATTTCTTTTTTATTATTATTATTATTAATTTTATTATTATTAATTTTATTATTATTAGTTTTATTAAAATTATTAGTTTTATTATTATTAGTTTTATTACTACTAAGCTTTATTATTATTATTATTACTTTTATTTTGTTTATCTTCATGGTAAGTGGGGACCACTACAATACAAACACTTCACATGAATTGTCAACTTGGATTTATCAATGGCCAAAAAGCATTCTTACACTTCACTTATCAATTGCCAAGAATCATTCTCATAAAGTCACATGGATTGCCAATTTGGATTTATCAATGGCCAAAAAGCATTCTTACACTTCAATTATCAATGGCCAAGAATCATTCTCATAAAGTCACATGGATTGCCACATCAACACTCCCACCTCATTCACACTATAAATAAGATCTCTCTTTCTCTCATTTTGGGGGGGCACCAACTATACCACACATACATTCTCAAAACCTTGCACATTCATTACATATTTTTCAAGTCAAATCTTTATTTTTTGTTTTTTTTAGGAATCAAATTTTATCATTTTCTTTTACTTACACAATACCCATAAACATTCACCATCTTCACCACAACAACAACCTCCATCAAAACACCTTCACTTCCTTCTACACAACAAGCTTAACCTTTGCTAGCTTTGGAGTTTGTGAGTATCATTCATCCTTTATTTTTGTTCATACCATATATAGTTAGTAGTTTAGTATATATATACATTTTTAGTTTGTGAAGTTATGTTGTAAAAATGTAATATTTTATGTGTTCATGATTCATTATTGTTATATTATTATTAAGATTTATTTATTTTTGGACGTAAATATTTCCATTTAAATTTAATGATTAAACTTTTTTTTAATAAAAAATTCGAAAGAAAAGGACTGTTGGAATCTAGCATTCTAGCATGACCCTCGAATGATCAGTCCCGAGCCTGGCGCATTGGGATAGCTGTTCATTCTCTTCTTTAATTTTTAAAACATCTAATATTTACTTGGACAAATAAGGACCGTTAAGATCTAGCATCTTGACATAACCCTTTTGAGCTTTTCTATCATCAAAAGCCTGTTGTCCTTAAAACAATCTTAATCATAACTTGGACGAATTAGAGCCGTCAAGATCTAGCATCTTGGCACAACTCTTCGAACAATTGATTATCTTCAAGAGTTCATCGTCTATCAAATATTTTTCATTTCAACTTGGATGAATAAGAGCCGTCGAGATCTAGCATCTTGGCGCAACTCTTGAATCATTGATTACTATCAATGTTCATTGTCCAGCAAACAATTTTACAATCAATCTTGAATGAAAAGGACTATTAGAGTATAGCACTCTGGCATAACCCTTTGGCATTCTTAAAACATATTCAAGCCACTTTTAAACCACTAGCTTTTCCAAGAGATAGCCATTAATCTCTTGTGATTTTTAACCCTTCCTTTAACCTTCACCAGAGATAGACATTAATCTCTTCTCCTTCACCAACCTTTAAACCTTCATTCAAATCCTTTCATAAGAGATAGCCATTAATCTCTTCTCCTAAACAATCAATCCTCACAAGCCTTGCTTTCAAGCTTTTTACTGTAGTACCCAGAACTACGGACGCTCTGATTTCTCAAGTTCATCTTGAGAATACGTAAGCATAGGATTGTGAGATCCTAGCGAGCCACCTTTTTCTTTCTCTTTTGTTTCTTTTACATCCGATGTCATCTCGGATTCCACCTTTTCTTTTTTTCTACCTTTACCTTTTCCTTTACATCCAATGCCTTCTTGGATTCCACCTTTTCTTTTTTCTACCTTTTCCTTTTTCCTTTACATCCAAGGCCTTCTTGGATTCCACCTTTCCATTTTTCATCGTAGCCCCGAACTACGAAGGCTTTGAGTTCCTCATTGCACTATGAGGATACGTAGGCACGAGATTGTGAAGTCTTGTCGAGCCCCCTAATAATAAAAACCCTTAGGTCTCCCCTTTAAAAAAATCCTAAAAACATTTCTCTCTATTTCCTCAAGTAGAAGATTAGAAACAAACTTTAAGCTAACATACATTCGACCCTAACTAAATGGTTCCTGTTGAGTATAATGGACATGAGGGGTGCTAATACCTTCCCCTTGCGTAATCGACTCCCGAACTCAGACATTGGTTGCGATGACCATATTCTTATCCTTTCTTTTAGGGTTTTATTCGATATTTTCCCTTTCCCTCTATGGAATAAATAAAGATCGGTGGCGACTCTGTTAAGTCCATCCCGCGGGCGTGCGATTGCGCCTCGCGAGGTCGTTCTCATTTTTTTAGGTACAACAATGGGTATAGGGTCGAACCCTGGTGGTCGCGTTGTATGGTTGTTGTTGTACTGAGAACGAGCCTGCTAAAGAGGTTGTTGTATCCTTTGTTGATATTGTTGTCGATTAGGTTGGCGCTGTGCAACCTGAGGTTGATACGTAGGAACAGGCGCTGGGTTAATAGCAGGAATTACAGCTGTTACTGGTTGGTAACGCCGCCTTTACTTTCCGAGAGAGATATTCCCAATATCCTGCTCTTTTTTCTTAGGGAGAGCACTACCGTATCGTTTTGTATTACTTTATGGTCCAGCGTCTTTAACCAGACGTCCTTCTCGGACGGCTTCCTCAAGACGAACTCCCATTTCCACCATCTCGGTGTAGTCACTGGGCGCACTGGCGACCATTATGTCGTAGTAAAATGAGCTCAAGGTTTTCAAGAAGATCTTTGTCATCTCTTTTTCCTTAAGAGGTGGACAAATCTGGGCGGCGATTTCACGCCATCTCTGAGCGTACTCTTTAAAGGTTTCCTTGTCCTTTTGTGACATCGATCTGAGTTGATCTCTATCTGGTGCCATGTCCAGGTTATACTTATACTGCTGAACGAAGGCAACGCCAAGATCTCTGAAAGTAGCGATCTTAGTGCAGTTTAAACCCATGTACCATTTGAGTGCGGCACCGGTTAAACTATCCTGAAAGTAGTGAATCAGTAGCTCCTGGTTCTTTGTCTGAGCTGACATTCGCCGAGCGTACATCACTAAATAACTTTGAGGGCAAGAGTTACCCTTGTACTTTTCAAAATCGGGCACTTTGAATTTGTGCAGAACTTTCACATTCGGGACCAAACAAAGGTCTGCGGCATCTTTTCCAAATAGGTCCTGACCGCGAATGGCTTGCAGTTCTTTCTGCATTTCCAGGAATTGTTCCTGGAACTCATTCTTCTGTCGAACATACTTTCGTTTCCACCAGACGGTATCTGTGGAATCTGTCCTTCCGGGACAGTGTGTACCACGGGTGGTGGTATAGTCATCATGGCAGAGACTCTTGGTGCCTCTCGAAGTTTGTAACCTTCGGGAGTTGTTATCATGCCCCTGACATCTTTGCTTTCCCAAAGTTTGTAACCTTCAGGCCCAGCGGTTCCTGCTGCATTTTCCGGATCTTCCATGATCGGCGGGATATATCCTTCTGGAATATAGTTGAGTGGCATGCCCCAGGGACGATCTTTCGATATTTTGTACCTAGGATCAGACTTCTCCACTATGGGCATTGACGTGGTCTCTGAGATCACAGTCCGTTGTTGTTGCATCTGAGCTTCTGCTAGAGCTTGCATGCTGTTATGAAGCTTTCTCAGATCTTCTTTCACAGTGTCGATCTCTTCTCTCAACTCTCTGTTCTCTTCCTCGAGATCATCCATTTTCTTTTGTCGATTGGCCCGAGTATTGTACGAATGAGACAGTTTAACTCTAGAATCGAGACACAAACGTGAGATTCCTAGGGAAGAAGAATGTGTTTATGCGAGAATGATGAATGATATACAATGGTTTTATTAATTATTTTTTTTGTTTAATCAAAAGAAACATCAAAAATTAGATTACAAATATCAAACATTGGGGAAGACCCCGTTTTATTGAATTCAACGATTGCAGAAATGGAAATACAGTAGATTACAAAGTGCTGTAAAAGGAAATGTCTAAACTAATGGATCCTGAGTCCTCTCTGAAGAGAGCTCAGGTGTTGGTTCTGGTGCTTTCCTTTTCTTTGACTGGGGCTCTTCAGCCGTTGTCGGGTTGTCATTCCTTTACCAAGTGAAAGGAGCGGTCTTCTTGATTCTCTACAGCATGTTGCTCTAAAATCTCAATCAGAGCATCTTTATCTTTCAATAGCTGATGTATTTTCTTACACTCTACATTGAGAATACGGTACTTGTTCCTCCAAGACCTCCTCTCCTGTTGAACTTTGTTGAGAGTAACTTGAAGTTTTTCCGTGTCGGACATGAAATAAAGGACAGAGTCCCTTAACGGAAGCACTTCCTGACGAGGGTAAGGCGTCCTCAGCTTGAGAGCTCTAGTTTGTACCCAGTGGAGATAAGGCTCCACTGAGACACAGTCTGATTTTCCTAGAGACTCTCTTCCTTTCTTATGAACGTGTTTCTAAGCATGCACTATTTCTGTCTTTAGTGCCCTGTCGTTTTCTCCTTCCTTGAAGAAAAGACCTTCCAGATGAGCATTACGCGGGACATGCCTCATTGGGTATCCAAATTGACGATGAATTAACACCGAATGATGGTTGATTCCTCCCTTAGTTCCTATAAGGGGTACATTTGGGAAATTTTCACAACGGTCAATGATTCTGATCCCGTCATAGATTCGATTATACCAATCGATGTCAGAGTTGGTAAGAGACATGATTCTCTGTGACCAACGTAAAGTATTATTTTGATCCCTAAATGCAGCAGACTTGGGCAAATGGGAAATGAACCATTTGTAAAGCAAGGGTACACAGCATGTGATTATTCCTCTGCTGTATAAATTCCTTAAGTGTACCGAATGATACGCATCTGCGAGTAAGGTCGGTACGAGATTTCCAATCAGACAAATCTTAATGGCATTGATATCTACAAAGTTATCGATGTTGGGAAACAAAAATAACCCGTATGTGAGCAAAACAAAGATGCTCTCGAAAGCGGCCACATTCCCTATACTGGAAAAGTACAGGGCTTTCTTTATCAAGAATTGGGCTGGCAAACCTTGGATGCCACCCATAGTGATCATGTGAGTCCTGACTTCTGACTCGTCCAAATAAATTGCTCTTGCAATGGTTTGATCCTTTGGAATTTCTTCCAGTCCAGAAAAGGGAGCTTGATCAGTGATATGTAAATCGGTCAGGTGAGAATACTCCTCCAGTGTTGGTGCTAGATGATAATCTGGGAATGTGAAACAGTGATAGACCGGATCATAGAACTAAATTAGTGTGGACAGGATTCCCTCAATTACATGGACCCTTAATAGAGATAGCAGTCCTCCATACTTGGCTCTGAAAGCCTCAAGGTTGGTGATCATCCTCGCCAACCCTCTCAAATCCTCTAACTTTGGAACCTTGAAGGTATACTTGTGAGTCTTTCTTCTACCGAAATCCATAACGCAATCTCTTTATCTGACATTTGCAATTATTGTCTCAGTTTAATTTGAAAAAGAGAGAGACTAGAAGATAAGATTTTCTTTTTGGAATGTTTTTTAAATGAATGTATGAATGCAGCACACAAAAACATAGAAAAAACATGGAGTCAAAGGGTCGGTGTCATGAAGTCAAGGCTCTACCCCCCCCCCCCACAAAAGGTTTATACTGGTGATTTTTTGTACCTGTCCGCAAAATCATTGATCCCTCTTAGGATAACAATAGCAAGCGAATCGCCAGCGAGCTGATGTATCCTAGAGTGATCTCAAATGAGGGTAGTATCGCGTGACAACTATTTCCGATAGCTTCCGCACTACAAAATGGTTTCAGTCTACTAAAAACCTCAGCTTCTCAGATAACCCAATCGACCACACTACTTTCAACAATCGAAGTCGTATAGGCAATGTATCTGCAAAGGGAGTCTCCACTGAGTTTGATGGTTGACTGGGGACTCTTAACTGGGATTCACTCCCCGTAAGATTACCCGTATTGCCATCACATATCTTAGTTTGTTGGTCGACCGGGGTCACCAACTTCGCTTTGCTGAAACCTTGGACAAATTTCACTAACTTCTCATAGGCATGCTGGTCCTCCTCGCCTAATGCACTAGGACAAATGATATAGCTATCTGTGCTCAGCTCGTAGTGCTTCTCTGTCCACTCCAAATGGCACTTCGACTCAATGACCTCCTTCTTTTGACCATCTTCCAGCTCTACTGTCCTACGGGTGTACAAAGTGTCAGTGGCTGTCCAGGTGAGGGGCTTGATGACATACCATCGGGTTTTGAAGTTCCGGACAGAATCCAGATATGCACGAAACAGCCTCATCGGCTGCTTAAAGGACACCCAGCTGTGACAGCCCTCAACCGTCTGTCGTTGTAAGTGGAAGATACAAAAGAAGAGGGAGATTATGGCCTTGACATCAAGATATTTACACACGAGCTCGTATGCCCGCACAAAAGCAATTGCATTCGGGTGAAGTTGGGAGGGCGCGAGGTGTAGCCAAGAAAACACCCCCAGCTGAAAAACGTTGAAGGGCAGACGTAGGCCCGCTTCATGAAAGGCGAACTCATATA
The DNA here is from genome assembly GCA_022829125.1 of Lathyrus tuberosus. Taxonomy (NCBI): domain Eukaryota; kingdom Viridiplantae; phylum Streptophyta; class Magnoliopsida; order Fabales; family Fabaceae; genus Lathyrus; species Lathyrus tuberosus. The sequence continues at coordinate 16,002,024 of JALAZF010000012.1, read as the reverse complement.
TTGGAAATCGCGTCCTTCTGAACGACGAGCAGATACGATGATGCTCCAGTGGCCTGTACGTCTGCCAACTCCGCGCGGACCCTTCGTAGAGGTCCTCGATAGTGGCGAATGCGTCAGGGCCACCTGGAATAAATTGCGAAGGGGAAACCCAAAGGCTCATCCCCAGCCCAATCCTCGGGGGTTCGAGCACCGCTGTCCGCTGGGGATTCGGGCTCATCGTCAGTTTCAAGAAATGCTTCAAGTCTCTGGGTAACCATTTTACCTTAAAAGCAGAGGAAACTGGTGAATTTGATAGCCTAGATCAAATCCACCCTTCCACCGCTGATCAAGTGAAAGGGCGAAGAAAGGACACGGGGAATTGCTCGAGGCAACGTCCCTCCGCCCACGGCGATCGGGGTCGCGCGCAGGTGTGTTCGGTACCTCTATCTCGTTCACCCAACACCCTCGGGACACTCATCGGGCGTCCCCGGGGCCGTTATCAGGTCCCCGGCGTCTTCGTCTCATGTCCCCGGGGGATTCATCCTACGTCCTCGGGACCTTCATCAGGTCCACAAGATACTCATCCCAACTCCCCGTTGGATTCATCGGAAACCTAAGGAAACTCCGTCGTTTTCGCTGGAAACTCCGTGGCCTCCCCGAGAACTTCATCAGTTCACCGGAGAAACCGTCGTAGAAAAGTAAAACAAAAGAGAAAGAGAGCCAGGAACTTACTTGAGACGGTGGTTGAGTGTTTCCGGTGCGGCGGCGTATGGCGGAAGGTTGGCGACGAATGTTTGAGAGGGGAAAAAAAGACTCGAAGCGAAAAGGGTGGAAACGTGCAAATGACACGAACTCAAACCCTATTTTTAAGGCCCTAGGCACTTGAGTGCCCTAGGCCTAGCCGTCCATAGGCATTGATGACGAGCGACACGTGGCACTCAGATTCCCACGCGCGTCTTTCTGTTTCCCTCTTGTGCCCGCGCGAGGTACGCAACCGTCTCCTTCCACCTCCCCGTGTCGTCGACCATCACCAGTTCGTAATCCTTGGGACTTCTGCCTGTCGAGCACCACCTGTTCCTAATCATCCATATTGTCCACCACCTCGGTTCTACGGGCACGCTGTTCCGTTCAACGGCCCCTTAAGTCATTACTCCGACACTTCGGAGCAACGACTTGGGGGGCTCATGTTATGGACTGGGTCGGGGCCTGCCCATCCGTGGGCAGGCCCAATCCAATGCTGCGATGCGGCCCAATACGGCCTAAGTCTGTCAGTCGTCGAGCACACCTGAACCTCTTCGTCCTCAAGCACATAATGATCAGTCAGTGTCGAGCAAAGGTTACATACATCAGGGAGAGGCCATGTCTCTCCCCCCACGATCTCCACGTGCTTCTCCCCGCGAGGACACGTCATCATGTAACTTCCCACCTCCGAAAGAGTCGGCCTGCCCACCTTCCGGAGATCTCGGGACCGTTACTCCAGGGTGAAGACTACGTGTTGGTCTTCCCTACGCCACGTAAGCCCTGGCAGTCACTTGCATTGGGCCTAGCAATCCAGCCCAGTGCAGATGACCGTTGGCCCCGCGCTGGGGGCAGCTTATAAATACCCTCTCTTTTGGGAGGGTCAGGTTATATTACATTCTAACTCACTCTTACTTTCTGTACTTGCCTACTCCTTTTCCTGAGGCATCGGAGTACCTTGCAGGTTCCCCCCCCCCCCCCCCCCGGCCGTCGCATCGCCACCGGAGTTGCGGAATTCATGACGTCGCTGACCACTAATCTCCTTTCTGATCAGGTACGATCATATATATATATATATATATATATATAAGTAAAAATTTATTTAAGATTAACTTATTTCAATATATATAGATGAGCTTTACTTGATTTTAGATTAGCAAAAATTTAATTTTATATTGTTAAGGTGAGAATAAATTGCCAACAATAGTCTAAATCAAAAGAATAATTAATAGTTAAACTAAAAATAATTAAAAATTTATTTAAAATCAACTTTTTTCAATTAAAATTGGATTTAATGATTCTATTATCAACTAAAAAAATATTAAATATAATTAATTATAATAAATTTATATATAATTTAATTTTAAAAATATATAAATATAAAAATTTTAGAGACCGTATTTCAACTTTCGCCTCAGGCCTCGATATGCTTTAGGCTGACCCTGAAAGTCGTTGAACAAAAGAACACAAGAAAAAGGATGTAAAGTTGATTCCATGCTAGTGCTATAAAGATCACTTTCAAAAGCAATAACACAATCTCTAGAGCACAAGTTGTCATCAATAGATAACTTATTGTTAGACTCCCAATAGTTATAAACGTAAACGGTAAAATATCTTTGTGCCAGACTATTTTGGTCTAAGAAAGCATCGGACCATGAGGCCTTTGAAATTTATAAGCTTCTTTAAAAGGGAGAGAGTCATTCACACTATGAATCAAAACAAGTTTGTCAGGAAATTTAATCTTAGGAATATTTATCTTGCTTAACATGTTACACATATTAGGAATGATGTACATAACATAAACGAGAATGTTCCATTGATCTTTGAGCATGAAATATATCATCTTAATATTGAGGATCAGACTAGAGTCAGTAGAAAGAGTATCCTTTAACTAATTATCAAACCAAAAACTAATAGAGCTCTCATTACCAACAAGCCAAGTGGAGTTATCTTGCACATTTGAATTTTTTTTTTAAATTCCTCCTCAAATAGAGGAGTGAATGTGGTATTCAATAAAACATATTTTCATAATGACTATAGGTCTAAGAAAAAAAATCCAATGATTTTGGAAACTAAGAAACTCCCACTCAAGCTTAACCATTGATGCCTCATTGGTGTCTCTATGGGACCTGATGCCCAGATCTCCTTCAAGAGTAGGAGTACAAGCGTCATGTCAAGGAACAATAACAATTTTCCTGATATCAATATCATATGCACATATGAAATTTCTTATCCATTTGTCAATGATATGTATGAGGCCGATATGCCAAGGATAGTTAAGAAAAGATTAAATCAGGATGTGATGGATAACACTCTTGATTAATTCAACTCTTCCGACAAGAGAAAGAAGAGAAGTCTTCCGATCACTCAATTTAGATTTGATCTTGTTAGCAATAGGCTAAAGATAGTTGACTTTAGGCGTGCCTTTAAAAATGAAAACCTCAAAATAATTAAAAGGGAAAAGGCCAATGTTGAATCCAAGCATCTCAGCAAGTCTTTTTGATCCATTATAATTGATTAATCCTTCAAAGAAATTGGATTTAGTTGAATTAATAAACGGATTTATGAACGCATTATACTTGGTGAACAAGTAAATGATATTTCTTACATTGCTGATAGTAATCTTACAAAAGATCATGGCATCATTTACATATAAGACATGTGAAGGGACCTGACTACCTGTAATACTATTAATTAAAGTTTAAATTACCATCATTGACCAATTTTATAATGCATTTATTTAACACATTTTTAACAAAACAAAATGAAAGAGCGGAGAATGAATCACCTTGTCTAACACGCACTTTACATAACATTTAATGGTGTATTGTCACCATTTTCTTCGGACATAACCTAAATTGCTAAAAAGGTCGATGAATATGTCATATACATCTCATCCAAATCAATAAATTAATTATCCTTATCTTATTTTATCTAAATTATGCTAATATTTAAACATATACAAAAAATTGAAAACATTATAGTTTTAAATTTTTAACTTTTGTTTATCTTTAAGTTTTTTTTTAATAATCAAACAAACTTCATTCATAGAATCAAACAGAGATTACAATTGAATGAACCCTTTCTAAAATCTAATGGTCATACCAACCAAGGTCAAAAGAAAAAGAGAAAGCTACTAATATAAGGATCCTTATTAAAACTGAATCAACAACTTTGATAACAGTATGTATAATCCCCCTATATGCCTAACCATACACCAGTAAATCTCAAATTGTTACAGGACATACCAATCTATAGGCATTTTATACTAATAATAAAAGTTGTCCTCTACCTCATTCTTTTTATTCTCCCTCCTCCATTTCCATGTTAAGAGTTTGATTTCTAATAACAGACCCTTTAAATCCAACTCTGCTCCTTGAAAGATGATGGCATTGCGACATCTCCAAATGCACCAGCAGGAAGACAACCAAATAAATGTTAATTGATCTCCCAACACACCTGCACTTGCAACTATTAAAAACTCTTCAAAGCAGCAGTCTCCAATGGGAAGGCTTATACCAGTCCAAACTTCCAGTTCTTTCCATAATTTTTTAGTTATCTCGCATCCAATCATGAGGTGGTTGATGTCTTCGATTCCATTGGCACAGAAAACACACTGCAGCAGATTAGAATCAGTGATAATGCCACGGTTACTAAGATTTTGTCGTGTCGGTAGTCTATTCAACAAGAATCGCCAACCAAATATCAGGATCTTCAATGGAAGCTTTAGTTTCCATAGGTAACCTAGGGCCAATATCATATTATCCTCCATCGGGTCTTCCTCATTTCTATGCATCCACATATCATAACACTCCTTAACACCAAAAGAGTTATCATTTTTCCTTGGCCATAGAACTACATCTTCTTCTAGACGAGATAATGTGATCTCTCCCAACATGTTATTAATTTCCTCAATTGAATCTTCATCCTCAAATGACTGAATGACATTGTTTCCAACGATATCCCAAGTACATACATTATCAATCCAACTCCCACAGTCTTTTACCAATACATGCTGATTTGGAGATGAGTTGAAAAGATTTGGAAATAGAACACTAAGGGTCTTTCCTTCAATCCACCGGGACAGCCAGAACAAAGTGTGACACCCATTTCTAATTTTCCAAGTTAAGTTACTGAACATGTTGTGTGTGTTGGAATAGGAAGCCAGTCTTCTCAAGTCTTTCCACCAATTAGAGGTCTGATTATTTGGGATCTCAAAAGGATTAAGAAACAAACTGTTAAAGTCCTCCTTGTATCTTGATCTAATGGTAGTTGTCCAAATGGCGCCTTGATCATTGATGATCCTCCAAAGCCATTTTGCGACGAGAGCTCTGTTGAAAAGTCTGACATCTTTGACTCCGAGGCCTCCTTGAGCTTTTGATTTACACACTGAAGACCACTTTACCCAGGCCATGCACTCCTTTTCCCCCTTACCAGACCATAGAAACCTCCTCTGAATGGTTTTTATTTGTTTTATGACAGCAACAGGAGCAAGGAATAGAGATAGGTAGTGTATTGGCAAATTTGTTAAAACCGCGTTCAATAATATCACTCGCCCACCAATGGATAATGTTTTACTCTTCCAATTTGCCAACCTGTTTTTGAATGAAGCAATGACTGGTTTCCAGAAACCTATTGATTTGTGGCTGCCACCAACTGCAAGACCCAGAAATTTAAAGGGGAACTTACCAATTCTACAATTCAAGAAAGTGGCCACAGCAGCAATCCTATAATCTTCTATTCCAAATCCCATAATGCTACTCTTACTGTAGTTTATTTTCAGGCCAGACAAAGCTTCAAGCCCTCTCAACACTGATTTTATGCCCCAAATATTTGACCAAGAATCATCGCAAATGAACAACGTATTGTCCGCAAACTGTAATAGACAGCTTGTATTGTTACCTGCTATTCTGACACCCTTCAGAAAACCATTGTCTATTGCTTTCTTCACCAAAAGAGCCAGGCATTCAGTTATTAGGACAAAAAGGAATGGTGATAACGGGTCCCCTTGTCTAAGGCCCTTTTCGATTATGAAATCCTTTGAGCAGCTGCCGTTAACCAAAACTGATCCATAACTTTTGCATATTAACCCTCTAATCCATGCTATCCATTTGGAGTTAAAATTCATTACCTCTAACACCTTGCATAAAAACTTCCAGCTTACACAATCATACGCTTGTGCGAAATCGACTTTAAACATGAAACTTTCCCTCTTCTTTTTCTTGACATAGTCGTATACCTCATTTGCCATCAAAACTCCATCCATGAGCTGTCTGCCTGGAACAAATGTCATTTGACAAGGAGAGACCAATTTTCCTATGACACCTTTCAGTCTCGAGGCTTGTAACTTAGAAACAATCTTGTGCACACACCCAATTAACGCAATTGGTCTAAATTCCTGAAGGTTTTGTGGGTTGTCAACCTTAGGAATTAAAGCAAACAAAGTAGAGCAGAAAGCTTTTGATAGGGCAGCCTTGTCATATAACTCAGTAATACAATTGAAAAAATCCTGACCAACAACCTCCCAAGTTTTTTTTATGAACTTAAAGTTGAATCCATCTGAACCTGGGCTTTTTTCACCTTCACATGATTTCATCGTTTCAAGAACCTCGTCATAAGAGAACCTATCTATTAGCATCTTGTTATCTTCTTCAGAGAGTTGGTTTAAAGAGCTGAAGTTCATCTCAAAACATTCATGATTACTATTCTGAAACTTATCTTCATAGAAATCGTGAATGGTTTGTTTCACTTTTTCCACCCCTTCCTCTTCTTGAAGGCCAACATTCAAAGTTGTAATCGTGTTCATTCTCCTCCTTCTGTTGATCACAGAGTGAAAGTACCTGGTATTACAATCCCCATCCTTAACCCATTTCTGTCTTGATTTTTGAAAAAGAATGCTTTCCTTGGTATGTAAGTTATTCCACATCTCCTCCATTTTCTTTCCTCTCAGTTTCATTGTCTCCTCTAATTTTCCATCAGCAAACTCTGCCACCACTTCATCCAATTCATTAATCTCCATAATATTCTTTTCGATCCTTAAATCACGATTGCCAAATATATTGATGTTCCACCATTTCAATCTACTTCTTAGATTTCTTAATTTCTGCAACAACACATCTCCTGCATTTCCATGAGTACTAGCCAAATTCCAATTCTCCCTAACAAAGTCCATAAAATTATGATGGTCCAGCCACGCATTTAGAGTCTTAAATGGTTTAGGACCACAATTCCTATCATTCAACATTAGTGACACTGGTGTATGATTCGATACATCTCGCAGACCTATCCTCTGATTGATCACCTTCCAATAGTCACACAGATCTTCATTGATAAGAATCCTATCTAGTCTGCTCTTACACGACCCATTAGCCTTAAACCAAGTAAACTTGTTGCCTACCGTAGGAAGATCTAACAGGTCCAATTCTTCTATAAACTCCTTGAATTCCTCCATGTCATTCTGATTATATCCTCCTTGTCCTTGCCTTTCTTCTTTGGATTTAATTGAGTTGAAATCTCCTCCCAATATCCAATCCCCCCTTGGAAAACTAGCTTTCACTTCAAGTAACTTCCTCCACAATATTCTTTTTTCAGCCAAAGCACACGGTGAATATATATTCACAATGTAGATAACTCTGCCCCTCCATTCTCCACTCACCCCTAGATAGACATTCCCTGAGAAACTGAATTTTGAGCAAAAAGACCTCTTATTCCATATTGAAAGCATTCCTCCGGACAGACCTTTTGAATCAGCAGCTGACCATTCAAAATCATCCCTACCCCAAATACTATTTACAAAACCATCCTCAACCTTTTTACATTTTGTCTTTTGGATCATGCAGAACTCTATCTTGTTTCTTACTACAAACTGATTAAGCCTTCTTCTTTTTATCAAAGAATTGCACCCTCTAATGTTGTAAATTGCTAGATTCATTGAACTGTTGTGTTTGCCACCTTCGATCTATCCCTTAACTTATTGTCTCTTGACTCCATTTTCCGTAGTATCCCTTCAAGAACCTCGTCATCTTCCTCGCCATCTACACCTATTGCTTTGAGGATTGTCCATACCTTATTTAATATGTTCTGTTAAATCAATTCAGTTAATATTTATACAAAAATAGCAAACATAGACACATAAATTCAAACGAACGTTATCTCAATTATTCAGTTTGGTGAATTAGCATCACTAAACTACTTGATATAAAAATAATAAAAAAATTAAAAAGTACTATCACATGCGAAGGAAGATCGTGAAACCCTAAAATTAGTTATCTTATCCAAACACTCCTCTTGTGTTAATTATTCGTCCTTATAATCACATGAACTACTTTTGACTTTTCTTTACCTAACAAGAATCTTAACTTTTGCGTCCATAAAATAAACAAGTACACGTCTCAAAATATATTAAAAGCCTAGCTATACTCAATCACTATATATATATATAACCACATAGACCATTAGAGTAAACCCACTAAATCATCTTGCATTATTGCATATAACAATCTATGGCTTATTGCAAATCCATTGATGTGTTTTCATGGATTCAAAACCTTCCACCAATATCTGAATGGAAAACAAGTTCTATAACCTTAAACTTATGTTCTTTAACAAACTCATCTCAACCATCACTTAACCTCGCCATATCAAAAAACCACCAATCTCAAAAACTCTATTTTGCTATTGTGGCGGATTTCAATATCCCTATTTTTCTTTGGACCTCAAAACCATTCAAACCTAGCACAAAAATAGCACATGAAGAAACCATTTCAAATCTCCTTGTTAATTTCATACAAGACATCCTTCATTATGGCTCAAAAAGCAAAAATAATAGTACTACTCTCTTCATTAAATTTCCGAAACTCGAAACTATTTCGAACTTTGGTGATATCTTCAACCTTGCTTTCTTAACTCTATTTTTCTTAGTTTGTATTTACGAAGCTCCTTCGGATCTTCGTTATGGATGTCTTCATTCTTTAAAGAAACAACTCTCATGTTGTGGATCAAGAAATTCATCAAAGATGTTGATGAAACTCTTAGGTTCTAATTTAGAAGAAAAGTGGATGCGTTCTATTAATCTTGCTATTACAAATTGGATTGTGGAGTTACAAGATTTAGCTACAATAAATCATAGAATGCTTAGAACACCATGTCCTTTATTTTCTTATGCATTTTCAGCATATGGGTTGTGGAAGGTTCAATTGTATTGTCCTCTTATAACCATGGATGTTGTTAGTGCAAATAATCACGCAGCTGATGAGAGACTTCAATTCTCTCTCAAATATCAACAACTTGAAGGTGTTCTTCAATTCAATCACAGAGTCTTTGTCAAAGAGAAGTGGGTTGAAATCATGGTGAACATTGATAATATAAGGTAATATTATTTATTCTTCAATATGAAAAATGGTCTCACATATATCAAGAAGAGGTTTGATTTTAGAGTTTCATAACTTTTTTATTTGTTTTTAGTTTTTAAAAATATATCACTCTTTGTATTTAAATTTATTCTTTTAATTTTTTAATTATACAATTTATTTATATTAAAATTTGTATATAGAATATTTAATATTTTATTAAATATCAAAAGTAAAGTTAAAATCATTAAATAATCATCAACATATATAAGGGTTATGGGGATGCAATAATATTGATGATTAATTTTTTTTTTTATTTAAAATATTTAATTAAAATTTATTTTTTTATCTAAAAATTTCTCATGTTTAATCTACTATTTATGTATTTTACACTCCTTCTAATAACCGAGTATTAATTTTAATATAAATAATTATTATTTTTGTTGATATTAGATTAATCTAACGATTGAGATGTAATAATATTAAATTTAATATATTTTTAATAGATATTTTGACAAATAAAATCTCTATTTTATTATGATACAAAAGTCTTCACAAGTAATTTTATTATTGTTTTGTTTTAGTAGTTTTATTATAATATGATTAATTAATTCAATATATTAATTTTTGTGGCTATATAGATGTGGTGTTTTCAAACTAGTAGATGAGACTCTTATGAGAGAAAGAGGAGCTGGTGCGTCTGAAAAACACTTTCCATCAAGAATATCATTACAACTTACACCAACCCTTCAACATCAAGTCTTAAGTGTATCCGTAGGAAAATCCTCAGAAAATCCAAGAAAGGAAATAGGCATAGAAAAAACCCTAGAAGCATCATTTCAACCAACAAATCCATACATAGGACTCAACGTATCAGCTGGAGAATCATCAACAATGAGTTTAAAGCCATGGAAATTCGAAGAATCGGTATACGGTTATAGTGCAAATTTGAATTGGTTTCTTCATGATAGTATGGATGGAAAAGAAGTGTTTTCATCAAAGCCTTCAAAATTTGATATGATTAATCCAAAGTCATGGTTTAGGGATAGGTATTCAAGTGCTTATCGTCCTTTTACTAGAGAAGGTGGAGTTATTTTTGCTGGCGATGAATATGGAGAAAGTGTGTGTTGGAAAGTTGATAAAAATGCTAGAGGGAAGATTATGGAGTGGGAAATTAGGGGTTGGATTTGGGTTACTTATTTGCCTAATAAGTATAGGACTTTTTATCATGAAACTAGGAGGTTGGAGTTTAGGGAAATTGTTCATCTTAATATTCCTTAGCTTAGGAATAAAGCAGAATATAAATATTCTTGCATTGCCAAAAAAAAAAGTGTCTCTACTTGGTTAATATAAAAAATAATACGTGTATTAGTATTGTTTTACAATAAGTTTGTGTAAATATTAATATTGTCAAAAATAATAATTTGTCATTATATCAATCAATTTATATGAAATTGTTTATATCCACTAGCATACATATGTTGATTCTCCTCTCACGCTTATCTTTTTTTTATTTTTTTTTTCTTTTCTTTTTTTTCTCTCACAAAAATCTTCTTTCATTTAATATTGATTTGTTGAGAATGTAATTCATAGTGTTGAAATATGTTGTTGTCGAAACACTTAGTTGTCAAAGTGTCAAGGCGTTAGTCTCGATATAAATTTTTACTTAAGCTCAATTTTATAATGTTAGCAGAATTAGGTATTTGAGATTTGGTTAGAGAACAAGTAAACTCAATCTATAAATAAGGAGTAATTCCTATTATTGAATATATATATATATATATATATATATATATATATATATATATATATATATATATATATATATATATATAGCTTGCAAGAAAAGGAATAAAAAATCAAAACTTGTGAACAGAGAGAAACTCTGCAGAAATTCTTTTTCCCCTATTTTATTTTGAATCCCTAATTTCCTTTCTTCACAATTCAGTTTTGTTTTCTTCTTCTCCATTATTGTTGTGCTGCTGAATCATCTTGCAATCAATGTGTGATTGATTCATTCAAGTGAAGAGTGAAGAACAAGAAGAGAATTTAATCGATTGATTGAATCTTGTTCATTAAGATTGATTCGGAATTACTCAAAGTCTTGGGTTTAATTCCAACATTTGGTATCTAGAGCATTGAATGAACGATTTGTGGGAAACAAAACACAATGACAATGGTGATGAATCATCTGAATGGACATTTTTCGACGAGTCTTCAATTCTGAAGGGTTGAAATTATGAGGATTGGTGTAAGCAAATGGAGGTTGTTTTCTGTTGTCAAGATCTTTGGGATCTTGTGAGGGAATGAGTAACACCACTTGTGTAACGCCCTAGTTTTAGTTAGTTTTATTTAATTTAGTCGTTTTAATTATTTTTATTATTATATTATTTTATTATTGACTTTTATTTGACAATATATTATTTTTCATCATTGTTTATGTTTTATCGCGTTTTGAGAACGGTTGCGAGATATTTGAGTGTAGGGGTATTTTGGTCATTTGGGTAGTTAGATATTTTAAATAGAAATAGAAAGAAAGAAAAGAGAGAAAAGAAAGGGAAAAGAAAAGAGAAGAGAAGAGAAAAGAGAGGAAAGAAAAGGGAGAAGAGGAAAAGTGGAAAAATCGACATAACTCCGTTTCAAGCGCGATTAATCGGGTAAGGGTGAGAAGTTTTGATTATATCATGCTTGTATATGTATAAGTATGTTTTGTTTGAATGTTTGGGTGAAAAATATATGTTTTTCTATTTGGTTGAATTTGTGAGCAATTGATAGAAATTGATGTTTTCACGGATGAATTGATGAAATGCATGCCTAAACGTGTTCTAACATGTTATTTTGGATCATTAGGTGTAATACTATCATGTGGGTTGAAGATTTGGATCATTTTTGGGTCCCAAATACGTTTTGGAGAAATTCTGGTTCGTCCAGATTCGCCAGGCGAGTTGGTGGCGAGTCCGTTTCGCCAGGGATTCGCCAGGCGAATTTGTCTGGGACAGCAAAAACAGTATTTTCGTATTTTAGCCATAACTTTTGAACCGTAAGTCCGTTTTGGTCCCCGTTCGAAGCGTTGGAAAGCTAATGAAATATTCTTTCTATTAAAAATGGGTTGGAGATCAGTAGATGATTTGTTTAAGTCGTGGTTTTGAAAAAGTGTTAGGTTGTCGGATTTTTACCGTCGTATTGATGTGCGATTGATGTGTTATCATGCTATCTGTTTTTGGATATGTGACGTATAGCTTGTGTGCTGTTATATGAGGTGAATATATGTGATGAAATGTTGTGATTTGTGGATTATGATGAAATGCATTGCTTATGTGAAATTCAATGTATGTTGTTTGGTGGTCTTTATGGTTTGAAATGCATTGTTGGAATTGTTTTGCAATGCATGAATGTGATGATGTTGAAGCATGTGACAAGTTGTTGTGATTGTTGTGGTTGATGGTTTGTGGCCTAAGGGCACGTAAATGCAATGTGTTGTATTTGATAATATATGCATGATTATGGTTGCGTATATGTGTGCATTAGAATGTCATGAGTCATTGTATGCCAAGCATCATGATATGCATTCTTGTAATGTCGTGTGCCCATGTGGGGTGTGAGCGACGGTTTGGTTCCAGAGGGAATCCGCTATAACGTCGTGTGCCCGTGTGGGGTGTGAGCGATGATTATAGACGATCGTGTGCCCGTGTGGGATGTGAGCGATCGGGTTGTGTGCCCGTGTGGGGTGTAAGCGATCCATAAACGTCGTGCGCCCGTGTGGGGTGTGAGCGACGGGGAACATCGTATGCCCGACGGGGAGTTACATTAAGTAACGAGCGATGATTCCAGCAGACTTCCTGAGTGAACTAGTGATGAGATTGATGGATGGATGGTACCACAAATGCATTGCATAAAGTCGTTGTGTCGGTCTCTGTGCATTTGCATAAATTATGAATGGATTGATTATGTGATTATGTGTGGAAAATTATGAATGGATTGATTATGTGGTTATGTGTGGGAAATTGTGAATTGATTGAATAAGTGTTGAGATTTATGATTGGATTGGTGAATTGATGTGCATATGTGATAAATGCATTGGGTGTGGATAATATGTTTTATGCATAGACATATGCTATGTGATGTGTGATGTGTTTCTAAATGTTATGACTTGGTATGCCTTATGTGCAAATATGTGATTATGTTAGATAATTGATATATGTTATGTATATGTGGCATGATATATGTGTTAATATGCGATGATGTGGTGAGAATAACTATGCATGTGAATTTTTATGTTTTGCATATTATTATGCAATCTTGATTTAGTTGTTATTTCTTTCCCTTCTGCTGTGGTTTATTGCTCTATGAGGCAATTGCAGATTAGTGTCTTGGAGGCTTTTGTGGAGATTAGTCCTCCATCCTTTGTCGTCTGTCTGCTCTGATACGTAGCACGGGAGTCGGGGAACGATTATGTTATATATGTATATAATTGTTGAATATATTTTGTATTACTTTTGTATGTGTACTTTGACGTTATAAAATAATTTATTTTGTAAAACAAGTCAGATATGGATCTTTCCGCTTTATTCCATAATTGACATTTCCTTTAATATGGAAAAAGTTTCCCCTTGAGGGTATTCAATTGTTTGTGTTATGTATCAAATATATGAGCAGGGATTGTGTTTATTTATTTAAATGTGGCATCCTTGTTTCTGTCGGAAAAATAAATTTTTATCTACTCTGATTTATTTATGTATTATTTATTCGCGATGGGAATTTGGGTGTTACATTAGTGGTATCAGAGCAGGTCGGTCCGTCCGGCCAAGTTGTTGAGTCAGTTGGTGTGATAGTTGAATACCGTCGGTGTTGTTTGTCCCTTAGTACGTGATATGTGTGTGGAGCACTGTCGGTACTTTCTGGTTTCCTAATCTTTTATCTTCAGGTGTTAGAATGAGATAAGTGGGGGAGAAGCTGGTACTTCTCCAAGTTGCTTCAGGTGTGGAGCGTTGGCTCGGTGTTTTGTGAATTGTAAGATTGTAAGTGCTCTTTGGACAGTGTGGTTCCCGATTCTAGAGGGAATGCGGAGGTAAGGTTTATGTCAACTAAGGATTTGTGCCTTAGTTAGTTTTGTGCGCAGGATGTAAGGAATGTTATTATAGTTTGGTAAAGACGGTTTATACCCCCTCATGATTGTCGGCTGTCTATTGACAAATTGAGGAACTGATCACCCTTAATCTCTTGTCGATAGTAGACGAAATTATGTTGGATGGAATAGACGTGTCTTTCCGGCTTTGATAGTGTGTGTAATGAATTGTTGGGAATTTGAAATGTGTTGGTTTGGAAGAGTTGGATTTTGAGGTGTGGAAACCATGGAAATGCAGCAGGAAATTCTAGTTCTGGTGTGATTCGCCAGGCGAATTGGGAATTCGCCAGGCGGATTAGGTTTCGCCAATAGTTCGCCAGGCGAGGTGCTGGCGAAGGGAGATTCGCCAGGCGAGATCATGAGTCGCCAGGCAAAATCGGAGAGACAGAAATGTGTTAGCTACTGGAAGTTTGGGTTTTCAGATAAATCAGGTTTCGCCGCTTGTTCGCCAAGCGAAGGGCTGGCGAAGAGGTATTCGCCAGGCGAAATCCTTACTCGCCAGGCGGATCTGGCTATTTTCCAATAATTGACTTTCCTTCAAAAATTCATATCTTTTGACTCGGGTGTCTGATTTAAGCGTTCTTTATATCGATATGAAGCTATGAAAGTGTTCTATGCTGTGGAAAGTGAAATTATTGTTTATGAGATGGATTGGAGGTTTTGGTATGTTGGTCAAGTTGGAATATCTCTGAGGGAGAATGATTGTGTATTATTAATGGTTGTTCTCAGAGAGTAGAGTGTGAACTCAAATTTGACGAAGGTGAAGATTTGAAGTTTGGATCTGCTAAGTAAGTAGAAAACTCTTAGTAGATGGGACTAAGGTGTTTGTTTTGTCTGTGATGATAGTGTTCTGGAAATTGGCAGGAAGTCACAGTGATGGGCCGTCAGTTGTGCATGGTTTTCGGACGTGTTCTTGGATGGAACATTAAGGTGTCGTCTTAGAGAGCTCCAGCTTTGTTAATAACAAAAGGGAATGATGATTGAATGGAATAACAAGCAATATTGATGTGTATGATGGTATTGAGACTATGGAAAGCAAAACTTAGAGTTCTGGAGAGGTTTGGAGTTTTGGAATTTTAGAGCATTAATGGAAATTTTGAGAAAACCTTAAGTGTGGATGTAATATTTGAGAGTTCTTTTGGGATGGTTGTTGCTACACGTGGGGATTTATGGAATTTGGACTGTTAAGCGAAGAAATTGTGTATGGATTACTGGCAGTTGAATAAGGTAACGATTGAGAACAAGTGTCCACTTTCATGAACAGATGACTGGAATGGTTTGGTTGAGTTTGAGTGGAGTTGCAAGTGTTTGAGAATTGAAGTACAAGTGTTGAAAAGAGACGAAGTTTTATGGGAAGTTATTCAAGTGAGAATTTTGGTTGAAAAGGTTAGTTTTCTTGGTTATGTTGATGGACTCATCGGAAGTAGATGCAGTTCTACAATGAGAGGTTCCGAAGTTGGTTAAGGAGATTAGAAACTTTTGGGCTCAGTTGGTTATTACAGAAGGCTATGGAAGACTTTGCTAAGTTCGTACTTCTGTTATCTCAGTTGACTTGCAAAGGGTGAGTCGTTTGTTTTGGACATTCGTTGTGAGTAAGTTGTGGTGAGCTGATGTAGAAGTTGTCTACGGCTCCAATTTTGATTCTGTGTGATCCTAATAAACTGTTTGTGAGGTATTGTGATGTGTTTCTGAAGAGTGTAGTCAGGTGTTAATGCAAGAGAGTAAAGTTGTGGCTTATGCTTTACGACAATTGAGGATTCATAAAAGGATCTATACTATTTTGGATTTGGAATTGGTTGCGGTTGTATTGTGTTGGAGTATTTTGAGGTATTATTTTTATGGTTCTCGACTCGAAGTGTTTGGTAATTGCAAGAGTTTGAAGTACTTGGTTGGTTTGAAGGAACAGAGTATGAGACAACGAGGATGGTTAGAATTCGCGACGAGTTATGAATTTGGCTTGGACTATCCTTCAGAAAAAGCTAAGGTTGTGCCTGAAAAGTTAAGTCGAAAGTTGTTATGCATGTCTGTTTTGATGGTCAGAGAATTGAAATGATTTGAGCAGTTCCGAGACTTGTGTCTGGTGTGTGAGATAACACAGTAGAGTGTGAAGTTGGGTATATTAAAAGTAAACAGTGATTTTTGGAGAATATGAGGAAGAGTTAGACTTTGGTCGTGAGATTGGTAGTTTTGATGGTTGCGAGTAATCAAAGTGGCACAGCGGAAGCGTGGTGTGACGCATTTGGTATATGCGTGTGTGACTTGTAAGAGTTCATAAGTTGAATATTGAAAATATGTAGGAGTGATGAGACCATTGGACGTTTCAAAATGGAAGTGATAAGTGGAAGGTTTCAATATTAATCAGGTATTAATATGTAGTTAGGTGTTTTGGTCGTATGTTCGATTGGTGAAGGGTAGCATTGTTGTAATATGGTTGTGTGACAAGGACATTGGTATCATGGTTATGTGGAGGTTGTTGAATCGATGTTGTGTCGTGGAACTTGTGTTCTTGTTGTGTTTCGGTTCAAGAGTGAACCTGTGTGTGTTCGTAACTTGGGTATTCCTTGAGTCGTGAGTTGGTCGTCAAGTGCATTGTATGGGCTTTGCATCTTGTCGTTATAGTGGTCGTCGTGTCGTGTTGTTGTAGTAGTTGTTGTTAGTGGGGTGGTTTATCAGTTATGTTATTCGTGGTGTGCCTAGTGTCGGCGTGTTAGTTGGTTAGTTGGATGCGAGAGTCGTATCAGGAGTTGTTCGTCTCAGTTAGATTTTCGAGGACGAAAATGTTTAAGTGGGGGAGAATTGTAACGCCCCAGTTTACTTAGTTTTATTTAATTGAGTTGTTTTAATTATTTTTATTATTATATTATTTTATTATTGACTTTTATTTGACAATATATTATTTTTCATCATTGTTTATGTTTTATCGCGTTTTGAGAGCGGTTGCGAGATATTTGAGTGTAGGGGTATTTTGGTCATTTGGGTAGTTAGATATTTTAAATAGAAATAGAAAGAAAGAAAAGAGAGAAAAGAAAGGGAAAAGAAAAGAGAAGAGAAGAGAAAAGAGAAGAAAGAAAAGGGAGAAGAGAAAAAGTGGAAAAATCGACATAACTCCGTTTCAAGCGCGATTAATCGGGTAAAGGTGAGAAGTTTCGATTATATCATGCTTGTATATGTATATGTATGTTTTGTTTGAATGTTTGGGTGAAAAATATATGTTTTTCTATTTGGTTGAATTTGTGAGCAATTGATAGAAATTGATGTTTTCACTGATGAATTGATGAAATGCATGCCTAAACGTGTTCTAACATGTTATTTTGGGTCATTGGGTGTAATACTATCATGTGGGTTGAAGATTTGGATCATTTTTGGGTCCCAAATACGTTTTGGAGAAATTCTGGTTCATCCAGATTCGTCAGGCGAGTTGGTGGCGAGTCCGTTTCGCCAGGGATTCGCCAGGCGAATTTGTTTGGGACAGCAAAAACAGTATTTTCGTATTTTAGCCATAACTTTTGAACCGTAAGTCCGTTTTGGTCCCCGTTCGAAGCGTTGGAAAGCTAATGAAATATTCTTTCTATTAAAAATGGGTTGGAGGTCAGTAGATGATTTATTTAAGTCGTTGTTTTGAAAAAGTGTTAGGTTGTCGGATTTTTACCGTCGTATTGATGTGCGATTGATGTGTTATCATTCTATCTGTTTTTGGATATGTGACGTATAGCTTGTGTGCTGTTAGATGAGGTGAATATATGTGATGAAATGTTATGATTTGTGGATTATGATGAAATGCATTGCTTATGTGAAATTCAATGTATGTTGTTTGGTGGTCTTTATGGTTTGAAATGCATTGTTGGAATTGTTTTACAATGCATAAATGTGATGATGTTGAAGCATGTGACAAGTTGTTGTAATTGTTGTGGTTGATGGTTTGTGGCCTAAGGGCGCGTAAATGCAATGTGTTGTATTCTATGATATATGCATGATTATGGTTGCGTATATGTGTGCATTAGAATGTTATGAGTCATTGTATGCCAAGCATCATGATATGCATTCTTGTAATGTCGTGTGCCCATGTGGGGTGTGAGCGACGGTTTGGTTCCAGAGGGAATCCGCTATAACGCCGTGTGCCCGTGTGGGGTGTGAGCGATGATTATAGACGATCGTGTGCCCGTGTGGGGTGTGAGCGATCGGGTCGTGTGCCCGTGTGGGGTGTGAGCGACGGGGAACATCGTATGCCCGACGGGGAGTTACATTAAGTAACGAGCGATGATTCCAGCAGAGTTCCTGAGTGAACTAGTGATGAGATTGATGGATGGATGGCACCACATATGCATTGCATAGAGTCGTTGTGTCGGTCTCTGTGCATTTGCATAAATTATGAATGGATTGATTATGTGATTATGTATGGAAAATTATGAATGGATTGATTATGTGGTTATGTGTGGGAATTTGTGAATTGATTGAATAAGTGTTGAGATTTATGATTGGATTGGTGAATTGATGTGCATATGTGATAAATGCATTGGGTGTGGATAATATGTTTTATGCATAGACATATGCTATGTGATGTGTGATGTGTTTCTAAATGTTATGACTTGGTATGCCTTATGTGTAAATATGTGATTATGTTAGATAATTGATATATGTTATGTATATGTGGCATGATATATGTGTTAATATGCGATGATGTGGTGAGAATAACTATGCATGTGAATTTTTATGTTTTGCATATTATTATGCAATCTTGATTTAGTTGTTATTTCTTTCCCTTCTGTTGTGGTTTATTGCTCTATGAGGCAATTGCAGATTAGTGTCTTGGAGGCTTTTGTGGAGATTAGTCCTCCGTCCTTTGTCGTCTGTCTGCTCTGATACGTAGCACGGGAGTCGGGGAACGATTATGTTATATATGTATATAATTGTTGAATATATTTTCTATTACTTTTGTATGTGTACTTTGACGTTATAAAACAATTTATTTTGTAAAACAAGTCAGTTATGGATCTTTCCGCTTTATTCCATAATTGACATTTCCTTTAATATGGAAAAAGTTTCCCCTTGAGGGTATTCAATTATTTGTGTTATGTATCAAATATATGAGCAGGGATTGTGTTTTATTTATTTAAATGTGGCATCCTTGTTTCTGTCAGAAAAATAAATTTTTATCTACTCTGATTTATTTATGTATTATTTATTCGCAATGGAAATTGGGGTGTTACAACTTGCAAAGAATGTGTCGGATCAAGAAAAAGTTGCATTCAAAGAATTAAAGAAGAAAGATTATAAATCTCTCTTTATAATTCATCAATGTGTTGATCCATAAAATTTCGAAAAGGTAAGTGATGTAGAATCAGTGAAAGACGCATGGGAAATCTTGGAGAAATCATTTGGAGGCGTAGAGAAGGTGGAAGAGGTGAGGTTACAAACTCAGAAAAGGACGTATCAATTGCATCGGATGGAAGAAAGTGAAAGCATAACAGATTTTTTCAATAGGCTTACAAAACTAGTGAATCAAATCAAGGTATATGGAGACGTGTTGACATCAAGATCAATTGTTGCAAAGATCTTGAGGTCATTGACTCCAAAGTTTAATCACGTAGTAGTAGCCATAGAAGAGTCAAAATATTTGTCAACATTGACAATGGAAGAGCTTCAAGAGACGTTTGAATCTCAAGAACAAAGAATGGTTGAAAGAGCTGCAAGCAAGTCGAAGAGTGATGTGACTTTACAGGCGCAATCAACAAGAGAAAAGAAAGGCAAATGGAAGTGGTTCGACAACAAAAGTAGAGGAGGCTACAACAATTTGATTGGTCAAAGTCAACAAGAAGGAGGCTGGTCGAATCAGAGAAGACCCTTATACCAAAATAACCAAAGAGGTGGTGGTGTTTCCAGAGGAAAAGGTGGTGGTCGAAAACCTGACAAAAGTCACATTTAGTGTTTCAATTGTCAGAAGTATGGTCACTACTCTAATGATTATCCTGAAAAACAAAAGAACTAAGAAGATGATGCAAAGTTTGCAAAGCATGAAGAAGAAGAGATATTGCTGATGGTCACAACAAGAGATAAAGAAATATTCTAGAACCAATGGTACTTGGACTCAGGATCCTCATCACACATGACTGGTAAGAAAGATTAGTTTTTCAACATAAAACCCTCATTGAAGAACATGGTGAAATTTACATATGACAATACTCTAGTAGCTGAAGGTATTGGTGATGTTCTGATTATGAGGGAAAATGGAAAAATGTCAGTAATTTCCAATGTACTGTACATACAAGGCATGAAAAGTAATTTTCCCAGCACAGAGCAGTTGGTTGAAATGAACTACAAAGTGTTAATCAAAGACAAGATGATAAGAGTTCTCGACTTAGGATGAAGGTTAACCTTAAAGACACATGTCTCAGAATAGAACATTCAGGATTGAACTTAATGTGATCGAGCACAAGTGCTTTGCATCTGCAGCTAGCAAGGATGAATGGATATGGCACTATAGACTTGGCCATCTTAATTTCAAAGTCATCAGAGATCTGAAGAGAA
Organism: Lathyrus tuberosus; assembly: GCA_022829125.1. Lineage (NCBI taxonomy): Eukaryota > Viridiplantae > Streptophyta > Magnoliopsida > Fabales > Fabaceae > Lathyrus > Lathyrus tuberosus. The sequence goes on along the minus strand of JALAZF010000012.1, from coordinate 15,981,309 downwards.
GAAATATGGTTTCAGGATTACCAGAAATCAACATTACAAACGAAGTGTGTGAGGAGTGTGTGCAGACGAAGCAGCACAAGAACAACTTTAGCAAGGATGCAGGAAGTAAGTCGAAGGCAACTCTTGAAGTCATATACTCTGATGTATGTGGTCCTATCCATGTGGATTCGATTAGAGGTAACAGATACTTTGTCACTTTCATAGATGATTTTATTCAAAAAAATTGTGGACTTACCAGATCAAGAAGAAAAGTGAAGTGATTGAGGTATTTGCCAAGTTTAAATTTAAGGTCGAAAGACAAAGCGGTCGAAAGCTCAAGATTTTGAGGCCTGATGGTGGTTGAGAATATATGTCGAAAGACTTCGACACACTATGTGGAAAAGAAGGGATTGTGCATGACGTGGTACCACCCTACACTCCACAGTAGAATGAAACTGTAGAAAGGAAGAATATAACCATCATGGATATGGTGAAAAGTAGGTTGAAAGGCAAGAATTTAACCAAAAAATTATGGGGAGAAGTTGTGTCGACTGCAACATATATTTTGAATAGATTTCCAACGAACAGGCTAGAAGGAATTATGCCAAAAGAATGTTGGTCTGGTGTCAAGCCTAGCTTGAGTCATCTTAAGGTATTTGGATCTATAGCACATAGACATGTTCCAGATCAGTTGAGAAGAAAACTTGATGACAAGTTAAGTCAAATGATCCTAATAGGATATCATTCGACTAGAGGATACAAGTTGTTCGACCCACTGAACAAACAAGCAGTGATTAGCAGGGACGTGATCATAGATGAGCTTAAGGAATGGGATTGGACTAAAAATGTAAAGATGAATTCAGTGAGAAACTTATGTGAAGAACCAACAAGTGAAGTCAAAAGAGAAGTTTAACAGGAAGAAGTCAGAGGTCAAGCAAACACAAGAAGACCTCAAAGAACAAGACACATGCTTGCAAGGTTTTAAGAATGTGTAATTACATCAGATGATGTGGTCGATGATGAAGGTGGGCTGGTACACTATGTTTTCTATATAGATGTCAAACCAATCAATGTAGTTGAAGCATTGAAGGATTTGAAGTGGGTGAAACAAATGAATGAGGAAGTGAAGTACATCGAAGTCAACAACACTTGGTCACTTGTCGAATTATATCAAGACAAGAAGTAATCAATGTGAAGTGGGTATATAAGGTGCAGTTGAATCCCAAAGGAAATTTTCTTATATTATGTTTCTATGTCGATGACTTGTTGATAACAGGAAGTTGCAAGAAGAAGATCGAAGATTTCAAACATAACCTAAGTGAGGAGTTTGAAATTTCAGACTTGGGAAACCTCTCATATTTCCTTAGCATCAAATTATACAAGAGCGTTAGAGGTTTGATGATTCACGGAAGAAGATATGCAAGCGAAATACTCAAGAGATTTGAGATGTAATATTGCAACCCAACTTCGACTCCAGTTGATCCAAGAATGCAACTATTGAAAAACATAGATGAAGATGATGTCGATCCAATGCAGTACAGAAGACTTATTGGATCATTAAGATGCCTTTGTCATACAAGGCCTGATCTAGCATACAATGTGGATATGGTGAGTAGATTCATGCAGAAGCCAAAGGTATCACATCTAGCAGCGACGAAGAAGATACTAAGGTATCTCAAAGGAACTCTCGACTAAGGAATTTTGTTTCCTGCAACTGATGAAGGAAAAGAATGCAAGCCAGTGGGTTACACTGATTCATGTTGGTGTAGTGATGTTGAGGATAGAAAACCAACATCTGGCTATGTGTTTATACTAGGTGGTGCACCAGTTGTTTGGAGCTCAAGAAAAGAATCAGTAGTAGCATTGTCATCATGTAAAGCAACGTACATATCTGCTTCTCTTTGTGCATGTCAATAAACGTGGATGGTGAATCTGGTCGAAGAGATAACATTAGAGAGTTATGGAGCAATTACCATGAAAATTGACAGTATGTCTTCTATCAATCTGACGAAGAATTTGATAGCGCTGGGCGAAGCAAGCACATCAAAATGAGGTTCCATTATCTTCAAGAGCAGGTAGCTAATGGGAAGATGAACTTGATGTTAGAACAAGATTTGTTCACGACATATATTCCTTGGGTTTTGATGACAACAAAGTATTAAAAAAACAATTGTGTTATCTAATGTGTGTTCCAAGTATGCAGGTTCTAATGCTTAAAGTTATATATTCAGAATCTGATATATATATAAGGATGCACTTGAGAGAAGTTGAATTACTAGCTTCTGGTGGTGTAGAATCTGAAGAACACTTTATAAGTGATGTATGGTGTAGGCTCTGAAGCTGAAGGTCTCGGCATCAGAATAAGCAACATATTGTCTTTACACTTGGTGAATGTAATTAGCTTCTGGTGATCATTCAGAATTAGTGATAAAGCTAAAGCTATCTGTACCAGAGAAAGCAAACTACATTGTCAAATCAGTTTGTCAGCTAGAGTCTAAGTTCACGAGGCTCAAGAAGAGTTGACATATTTTATGGATGTCTACTCTCAATGGCTCTATAGTACAAGATTACATGGAAGATGCAATGGTGAAACATGTTACACAATGGATAAAGATATTTTAGTGTATCTCTCTTCAACGTCTCTTGTACTATGGAGAAACAAAGATACTTGTTTAAGTTATCTCTTTCAATGGCTAGTCTTCTACAGCTGCTATATAAGCTACTGAACATTCAAACTGAAGTCTTCAACAAGGAGCAATCAAAAGGGAAAATATAGAAGGAAAGCCAAGAATGATAGAAGTGTTCTACACTTCTGTCTTGATGGAGGAATTACAAGATCATACAATAAGCAACGCAATCGAGTATGCAAATTTTCTGTTATATATTTTTAAATTGTAATAAGCCTTAAGATTTCTTAAACATTGAATATCTTATTAATCTTAAGTGCTTAGAGGTCTTTGTTAATGTGATTACCTTGTACCTATGATCATTGTATCAAGTACACCTTGTTCTCTATTCTGTTGAACATGTTGTTGAGCAGTTTAGATAAAGTCTTTTGCTATGTGCTTAAGCAGAAAAGCGTCTTGCTGAGAAGCTTGAGCCAAGTAAGTCTTCTGCTATGTGCTACAACATTGAAAGTCTTAATTAATTATTGATTGAGCAGAAGTCTTGAATCCATGGGATTTAAGTAAGGAAGTCTTGGACTGTGAGTCTGAGCAAGAAAGTCTTGAACCTGAGGGGTTTGAGCAGAAGTCTTAGGTTTGTGGAACCTGAGCAAGGAAGTCTTGAGTTCGTGGAACTTAAGCAAGGAAGTCTTGGGACTAAGGGGCTTGAGCAGAAGTCTTGGATTCGTGGAATCTAAGTAGGGAAGTCTTGGACCAAGGGTCTGAGCAGAAATCTTGAGTCTGAGGGGCTTAAGCAGGGAAGTCTTGGGTTCGTGGAACCTGAGCAAAAGTCTTGGACCTGAGGGGTTTAAGCAGGAAGTATCGGGTTAAGGGTCTGAGCAAAGAAAAGTCTTAAGCTTAAGTGCATAAGCGAGTGTAATCATATTTTGATTATAGTGAAAATCTCTTGTGCTGCAAGGGGACTGGACTACTCTTAATTGGGAGAAACCAGTATAAATCTTTGTGTGGTATGTTATTATTTATTTGCTTCTGTTAACATCTGATGCAACGTATAAATCATAATTTGAACACCAGTTTAGATTCTGAACTCTGATCAGATGCAAACTAAAGAAACAGAAAACACAATTCAACTCCCCCTTCTTGTGTATTTTTCTTACCTTCACTCGAAACACTGTAGAACTAAGAATCAAATTGGAGATATCATGATGAAAGGAGTGCATATCAAAGTGTTCAAGAAATTAAGGTATATGATGAATATAGATAGCTTAGACACAATGAATTAGGTGGTGTGTTGAGAATGTAATTCATGGTGTCGAAGCATGTTGCTGGCAAAACACCTAGTTGTCGAGGAGTTTGCCACGAAATGGATTTTCATATGGCCCAATTTTGTAGTGTTAGCATAATTAGGTATTTGGGCTTTGCTTAGGGAGCAAGCAAACCTAATCTATAAATAGGGAGTAACCCCTATTTGTGTGTGTGTGTGTGTGTGTGTGTGCGCGCGCGCGTGTGTGTTTATGAGGATGTATTCTATGAGAATGTCGTTTTTATGTGAGAGCATAAAATGAATCTGAACTATTAGATTTAAAATAAATGAGTGAGAGGAGAGAAAATTTTAATTGTCAAAAATATAATATTTTAATTTAATCCATTTATTTTAATAATGGAGGAGAGAGAAAATAAAAATGATACATAATCTCACTCATTTATTTTAAATCTAATGGTTCAGATTCATTCTCATATTCTCACATAAAAATAACATTCTCATAGTATATATGTGTGTGTGTGTCTATATATATATATATATATATATATATATATATATATATATATATATATATATATATATACTTGTAGCTTTCAAGAAACGAAAAAAAAAAATCACTGCTTGTGAATAGAGAGAAACTCTGTAGAAATTCTTCTTCCCCTACTTTGTTTTGAATCCTTAATTTTCTTTCTTCCCAATTCAATTTTGTTTTCTTCTTCTCTATTATTGTTGTACTGCAAAATCATCTTACAATCAAGGTGTAATTGATTTACTCAAGTGAAGAGTGAAGAAAAAGAAGAGAATTTAATCGGTTGATTGAATCTTATTCATAAGATTGATTCACAATTACTCAAAATTTTGGATTTAATTTCAACTTGACTTTCATTCATTTTCCCTAATTACCATTGAAAAGGAATTACTCTCTTTCATAAAATTTTGTGTGACCTCTCTCTCATTCACTCATTCTAATTGTTGCATTTTTTTGGAAAGAATAAAATTAAAGGTTTTTTTGTAAGCAAGGAATTGATTATAAGAGTATTAGGGGTACTCTAACCCGATTACAAAATCCGGTTAAAAAACGGGAGACAAGAAAATATATTAATAATCAAATAAAGCTTAAACAAGAAATTGCAAAGGATCTTTCCAAAAGTCATAAAAGTTACAATTGGGATTTCTAATATCTCCTATAAACGACCACCTACAAACCAAAATTTTGATATTCCATATGACGTCAAATACACTGCAATTTTCGTCGTTGAACTGAATATCATTCCTCTTAATCCAAATGCTCCAAGAGGTAGCTAACCAAATGCAACCCTCCTTCCCGTTTTTAACATTCTTACGTTTGAAGAATTTCAACCATTGCGCAAAAGAACAAAAGGAGTCTTCAACGTGCAAATTCTCCTAAAAACCAATTCATGAAGCGATCGCCTTCCACACTGTCTTAGAAATAAGACAGTTGAAAAACTGATGACTCGAGTTTTCACTCGCATTCAAGCAAAGGCAGCAAACAGAATCTGCTATAGGGATAATACCTCTGTAAACCAGAAGATCTTTTACATGAGGCCTATCATGAAAATTTTGCCAACCAAAAGCCTTGACACGAAAAGGGACCAAAGTTTTCCATAGATTTTCAAATCCTTTTTTATCCCCTGTAATAGAATAAGCATCAAGAAAATTAGAACACGACAACTGATATCTGGATTCCGCTGTGTACCTGACAAAAAAGCCAGGATACCACTCCAGCCGATCTGTCGTGACATTGATCGGAGTATAGGCCTCGAGCTGATAACGCAGAGCTTGAATTCTCGCCAGGATTGTGTTGTTCGCGGTTGGAGAGATGCCGAAATCTCCCCACTTTCACCCTTCCAAGGTCCAAACCTCATTCCGTCTACAATCGCTTTCTTCGAGTTCCTTTTATGAAACAGATCAGGATACTTTTCCACCAAACAAACTTCGTCGTTCCACACTCCAGCCCAGAACAGGACAAATTTTCCATCCCCCACACGAATCTGCTATTATCATGAAGCACCTTCTCGTCGCAAAATTTTTCCTAACTGAAGGATATCCACCACACAATTATCGTTAACTGCAAAACCAGAGAAATCGCCCAAAATCCTCGAATTCCTAACTAGACCAGCAAGGGCTTCTGCTACTATAACAAACAAAAATGGAGAAAGAGGGTCTCCTTGTCTGAGACCCCTTCCCACTTTGAATTCCTTCGTCGGGCTGCCGTTGACTAAAACAGACATGTAACTAGTAAAAACTGTTGATTCATCCATCTCATCCAAAGGGCACCAAATCACATCCTTGACATCAAGTACTTTAAAAAATTCCAGATAACCTTGTCATACACTTTTTCAAAATCAACCTTGAAAAGCATACATTGCTTTTTCTCCTTAACCGTGAAATCCAAAGTTTCATTTGCAACCAAGACACCTTCAAGCAAGTACTTGTCCGAAACGAAAGCCATTTGACATGGAGAAATGATAGAACCAATGACCCTTTTTAACCTTGCCATAAGCAGCTTCGAAAGAGCTTTGTATATGCAACCAACCAAACAAATGGGACGATACTCTCCTAAGCTAGACGAATTCTCCTTCTTTGGAATCAAAGTGAGGAAAGTGGAGCTAAAGGCCTTAAGTAAAAAAGCCTTATCGTGAAAATCTTTAAAGCAACGGACAATGTCATCTTTGATGAATGGCCAACATCTGTTAAGAAAAAAGAAGTTATACTCGTTAGGCCCTGAGCTCTTTGAACCTTCACAACCCTAAAAAGCCTCTTTTATTTCAAGTTCAGAAAAATCAGCCTCTAGAGAATTACTTTCAGCAGCAGACAACCTACTCAGATGCAGACCTTCAGGAATAGGCCGATCAAAATCAAATTCAGAAAAAGCCTCTGAAAAGAATATGTGAAACTCCTCTTTGACACCCTCTACTTCTTCCACCTTGTCATTAGCCGTTTGAAGAGAACTAATAAAGTTCCTGCGTCTTCTATCTTTCATAACTCCGTGAAAGAATTTGCTATTAGAGTCTTCGTCGCTATCCCATTTAATTCTGGACTTTTGGAGCAGCATATTTTCTTTTATTTTCAATCTGTTTCAAAAACAGGAAGCAGCTTTACTCCTTTTTCTCACTATTTCTTCCACCTGAGAACCATCACAAACGCAAAGTAAGTTATCTGCTTCATTCACAGTTCTGCACCCCTCATCTATTTCCAAGTCAATTTTCCCAAAAACATCATAATTCCACCTGCACAAACTATCTTTTAAAATTCTGAATTTTTCTTTTCGAATGAAATCACTTCTCCCTTTGACTTTGATATTCCTCCACACATTTTCTACATAAGGAAGAAACTCTTTGACGTCAAACCATCTATTGTTAACTCTAAACGGCTTTGGGCCCCATTCAGCTTTGTTGATCAACAACCATATCAGACAGTGGTCTAAAATGTCTCTATTTCCGATGAATTGGCCAACTACTCCCCACCTGTTAACCAAGGTATTTGAAAGCAAGAAACGGTCCAACCTTCTCATCGCTAAATCGTCACCACTATGCCAGATGAAATTGTTACCTCTAATAGGGACATCTATCAGTTGAAAATCAGCAATGAATTCCGAGAATTCTCTCATTTCAGAATTTATGCTACCTACCTGATTCCCCTTCGTTTCACCTTTGTGAGCAATAGAGTTGAAGTCTCCGCCGACGCACTATTCCCCGTCTAAATACCTTTGTTTAGGCTCTAAGAGGTTCTTCCATAATGCCCTTCTATTGATCAAAGGACAAGGCGAATAGATATTAACTACATAGATAAATATACCTTTCCAAAGCAACTTAATACCTAAATACCCTACACCTTTGAAGCTGAAGATGACATTAAAGATCCCTTCCTTCCAGACAGTAATCAAACCACCCGACTTACCTGTCGAATCGGAATGTGACCAACCCACCTCAGCATTGTTCCACATACTTCTCACAACACCAACTTCAACTCCTTTTGTAACACCCCATTTTAATTATTTCATCGTCTGGTTTGTTTTGAATTGTTTGACCTTGTTTGGGGGAGTGTTTTGAGTGCGTTTGAGGGTTGCCCTTAGTTAGAAAGGTGAGTTGGTGAGATAAAGCCTTTAGATTAATATTAGTAGTGGTATAGTTAATAATAATAATAGTTTAATTAATAATAGTAATATTATTATTTTATTATTATTATTATTGTTATTATTACTATTATTATTAATTAATTTAATTAAAATAAGATTAAGAGAATTAGAAGAGGTTTAAGGAAAATAGAAAGGTTTTGGCACGTGAAACGAGGAATAGAGAACCGAGAGGAGAGAAAGAACAAGGTGTGTTAAGGCTTGATCTTCTTCCCCAATTATCCAGATTTTCTGTAAAGATTCGAGGTAAGGGGGGAGAAACGGGTTTAATATTAGTGATTCATTCATGATAGGGTAGTGGGGAGTCCTTAACCCCGTAGGAATTTGTATGCAAACTATTGTGTTGTTGATCTGTTGTATATGCCTGTTATGATTCTGAAATCGTGCAAGAATTGATGTGTGTTTCCATGAATTTTTGTTGTTGCTGCTGTTGCATGAACATCTGTTACAGATCTGTTGTTTTGATTCAAATTGGGAGAACGATTTGAGATTATAGACCTGTAATACATGTAGTAATTCTAGGTACAAGAGAAAAGATGAAAATTGGACCTAAAATCAATATAGAAACGAGTATAGAACTGGTTGGGAGTGAAGAAGTGTGGAAATTGTAGCAGAGTGCAGAATGGTGAGGCCTCTAGTGATTTGCGTAATAGATTTGGCCATACGCGTATTGGGCTAGGCCATACGCGTATGGGAGTGAAGGAAAGGGAACCTTACGCGTAAGGGGAGCTTGAGGGGAGGGTTTGACACGGCCCTCTGCTCATACGCATATGGTACGCGTATGGTGGCATGGCAATACGCGTACGGAGTAGCCTTACACGTATGTAGATCTGAGAATTGAATTTTTTGAAGGGGTCTTTGCCCATACGCGTATGAAGTTGGGAAATACGCGTATGGCAGGGCGAGGCAGGAGGCCTTACGCGATCAGATGGGGGCATACGCGTAAGGAAGGGCGAGGGAGCAAGTCATACGCGTATGACTCAGGTCAATACGCGTATGGACAGTCTGAGTGCAGATTTTCACCGTTTTGCGATTCCTTTCCCGTTTTCGTATCGGAATAGGTTTCTCTTGGTTTGAGAGGTTGGGAATAGGTGCCAGGTGCTGAGAAATAAGACATGGGTGATGAAAATATTAATTTTAATAATTTTAATTAATTAATTAATTAATTGGGTGTTTGGTGTGTATGAAGCAAATTACATGACGATGGTGTTGATGATATGTATGATGTGATCAGGAGGATCGTGTGCATGTATTTACGCTTGTATACATGTTTTGTTGTGCATAGTTGAGTCTTGCATATTCATGGTGATTGGTGGGATGAATCATTGCTCAGGAGGAGTGTATGTGATTCATCCGTACTCCTATATGGAGAATGGTGGGGGATAGATCATTGCCAAGTAGAGGTGTATGTGATCTATCCGGGGTTCGATTGAATGAACCAATGAGTCGGTACCGCATGCATGGTGTCGTGTTGCATTACATTATTATTTGATGTTGTTGATGATATTGGACAGTAGGTCGTTTGGTGTGTTGTTGACTTATATATGTGAATGCTACCTTGTTATCATGTATTTATTCAACGATAATATTGAATGTGATTTCTCACCCCTTTGTTGTTGTTGTGTCTGTGCTTCTTCGGAAGTACAGATAATCCAGGTACTTAGATAGCTTGGATATTGGTGTTGCTGATCGAGTCCATAGGAGTGCTCTGATACGTAACACAGGAACTGTTTTTGGGGATTTCATTCATTTTGTTATTTGTTATTCTTTTTGTTACGTATCTTTATTTTTTATGAACATTATGGTGAACCACGATTTTATGTGGAGTTTTGGTGTTATTGGCAGATGGCCGTAATTTGAATATTTTTCCGCTGCATATTTTATCAACAATAGAAGGATTTTATTTGTTGGCTTTTAATGTGACATTCCACTTGGTGAAAACTCTGATTTATCTTTAATATTTTGTTTATTTTTTTAAAATGGGAAAGTGGGGTGTTACAATTGGTATCAGAGCAGGTCGGTCCGTCCGGCCAGGTGTTAGAGTTGAGTCTGTCCTTAGAATAGGAGTTGATTTGGTGTTCTGACCTTATGTTGATTGTTGAACAGTATGGCAGGAAGGAATGATGCTGCTCTTTCTGCTGCTATGCAAGCCATGGCACAGGCTGTAGAGAACGTCAATCAGGCTGAAGGTGCTCAGTTTCGTGACTTAGCATAGTTCCAGAGCAACAAGCCGCCTACTTATGAGGGAGGTATCTTAGATCCAGAAGCTGCACAGAAATGGCTAAAGGTTGTGGAGAAGATCTTCAGGACCATGGGATGCAGTGATGCTCAGAAGGTACGGTTTGGTAAGCATATGCTGGAAGGAGAGGCTGAGGCTTGGTGGGACAATAATCGTCAGAGATTGGAATCTGCAGGTACTGAGATTACTTGGGCTGTGTTTCAAGCTGAGTTCGTGGAAAAGTATTTTTCGGAAGACATTCGTAGTGCAAAAGAGGTTAAATTTTTGGAGCTGAAACAGGGTGATAAGACAGTTGCAGAGTATGCCGCTAAGTTTGAGGAGCTGATTCAGTATTGTGCTCATTACAATACTGAAGAAGCGATGACTTCGAAGTGTTTGAAGTTTGAGAACGGGCTGCGTCCCGAGATCAAATTGGGTATTGCTTGTCAGAAGATAAGAAACTATCCAGAGCTGGTAAGCAGAAGCAGAATTTATGATAATGACAACAGAGCCAGAATTGCTCATTACAAAGCCGTGAATGAGAAAAAGGGTAAGCAGAGATTTGGAGGTACTCCTTACAGTGCTCCAGCTGATAAGGGGAAACAGAAGACTGATGTGGGAAAGAAACCAAAGGAGAAGGGAGCAGGTGCTGATACGCTCAAGTGCTTCAAATGTGGTGGCGCGGGTCACCGTGCTAACAACTGTCAGAATGAGGTGAAGAAGTGTTTCAAGTGTGGCAAAGCAGGTCATGTTATAGCTGATTGCAGAGCCACTATGCCTACTTGTTATAATTGGGGAGAGAAGGGTCACATCAGCACCCACTGTGAGAAGCCGAAGAAGTCTCAGGCGTCTCAAACTGGTGGGAAAGTGTTTGCCTTGGTGGGAGCCCAATCCACTGAGAAGGAGCGTTCCGTCAAAGGTACTTGCTTTATTAATGATGTTTCTTTGCTTGCTATCATTGACACGGGTGCAATGCACTCGTTTATTTTTGTTGACTGTGTGAAGAGATTAGGGATTGTACCATCTACTCTAGAGCAGAGGATGACGATTGAAACTCCATCTATTGGTTCCGTGGTTACTTCTTTGGTGTGTTTGAAGTGTCCGCTGGCCATGTTTGGTAGAGATTTCAGAGTGGACTTGATTTGTTTGCCACTCGGTAATCTTGATGTTATTTTGGGAATGAGCTGGTTGGAGTTCAACTGGGTGTATATTGATTGCTTCAGGAAGACGTTACTGTTTCTTACTCCTGAAGAGGAAGCATTAGCAGATTCGTTATCTAGCAAGGAGTTAAGGGCGTTGTTGGAGGACGAAGCGAAGCTGTTTGCAGTGTTTACCTCGTTATCTGTTGAAAGCAAGACTTCAATTAATGAATTACCTGTAGTGAATGAATTTCCTGAAGTGTTTCCAGAAGACATCACAGAATTTCCTCCGACAAGGGAAGTTGAATTCGCTATTGATCTTGTACCGGGTACCAGACCTATCTCTATGGCACCGTACAGGATGTCTGCATCCGAATTGGCAGAGTTGAAATCTCAGGTCGGGGAATTGCTCGATAAGAAGTTTATCAGACCAAGTGTGTCACCGTGGGGAGCTCCAGTGTTGTTGGTGAAAAAGAAGGATGGTAGTATGCGTCTGTGCATTGATTACCGTCAGTTGAATAAAGTAATCATTAAGAATAAGTATCCACTTCCGAGGATTGATGACTTAATGGATCAGCTGGTAGGAGCTCGTGTTTTCAGCAAAATTGATCTGAGGTCGGGTTACCATCAGATTATAGTAAAGGAATATGACATTCAGAAGACTGCTTTCCGAACTCGCTACGGACATTAAGAATATGCAGTGATGCCTTTCGGAGTGTCTAATGCGCCGGATGTATTTATGGAATATATGAATCGTATTTTCTATTCTTATCTGGATAAGTTTATTTTGGTATTTATTGATGATATACTGATTTACTCTAAGTCTGACGAAGAGCATGCAGGTCACTTGAGAATTGCATTGCAAGTGTTGAAAGATAATAAACTGTTTGCAAAGTTCTCGAAGTGTGAATTTTGGTTGAAGACCGTGAGTTTCTTGGGTCATGTGATTTCTGGTGATGGTATAGCGGTGGATCCCTCTAAAGTAAGTGTAGTACTTCAGTGGGAAGCTCCGAAGACCGCAACGGAGATAAGAAGCTTTTTGGGCTTGGCAGGTTACTATAGAAGATTCATTGAAGGGTTTTCTAAATTGGTGTTGCCATTGACTCAGTTGACCAGGAAGAATCAAGCTTTTGTCTGGGATGCTGCCTGTGAGGAAAGTTTTGAGGAACTGAAGAAGAAGTTAACTACAGCACCAGTGTTAATTTTACCAAGTCCAAATGATTCTTTTGTAGTGTATTGTGATGCGTCTAAGATGGGATTAGGCGGTGTGTTGATGCAAGGTGGCAAGGTAATGGCTTATGCTTCAAGACAGTTGAGGGTGCATGAGAGAAACTATCCTACTCACGATCTGGAATTAGCTGCAGTGGTGTTCGTGTTAAAAATCTGGAGAGATTATTTGTATGGATCAAGATTTGAAGTATTCAGTGATCACAAAAGTTTGAAATATTTGTTCGACCAGAAAGAATTGAATATGAGACAAAGAAGGTGGTTAGAGTTCTTAAAGGATTATGATTTCAATTTGAGTTACCATCCGAGGAAAGCTAATGTTGTGGCAGATGCTCTGAGTCAGAAGACAATCCATATGTCTGCGTTAATGGTGAAGGAAATGGAATTGATTGAACAGTTCAGAGATTTGAGTATGGTTTGCGAAACTACACCGGGAAGTATCATATTGGGTATGCTGAAGGTGAATAATGACTTTTTGGATGTAATTAAGGAAAATCAGAAACTAGATGTGAAATTAGTGGACTTGATGCCTGCAGGAGGAGATGATCTTGATAATGACTTTAAAGTGGATAATGTTGGTGTGTTGAGATTCCGGGGCAGGATTTGTGTACCGGATAATGAGGAATTGAAAAAGGCAATCTTGGAGGAAAGTCATCGGAGTAGCTTGAGTATTCATCCAGGAGCTACAAAGATGTACCATGATTTGAAGAAGTTGTTTTGGTGGTCCGGTATGAAGAGGGACATAGCTCAGTTTGTCTACGCTTGTTTTACATGTCAGAAGTCAAAAGTAGAGCACCAGAAGCCTTCGGGATTGATGCAACCGTTAGAGATTCCTGAATGGAAATGGGACAGTATTGCTATGGATTTTGTGACTGGTTTGCCAAATACGGCAAGAGGCTTTGATGTTATTTGGGTAGTGGTGGATCGACTTACGAAGTCTACACATTTTATACCAATTAACATCAGTTTTCCGTTGTCGAAGCTGGCGGAAATTTATATCAGGATAATTGTGAAGTTACATGGTGTTCCATCGAGCATAGTGTCGGATAGAGATCCGAGGTTTACTTCAAAATTTTGGAAGAGTCTGCAGGAAGCCTTGGGTTCTAAGTTGAAGTTGAGCTCGGCTTATCATCCACAGACCGATGGTCAGTCAGAGAGGACCATTCAGTCGTTGGAGGATTTGCTGAGAGCCTGTGTATTGGAAAAAGGTGGTGCGTGGGATACTCATTTGCCATTGATTGAGTTCATGTATAATAACAGTCACCATTCTAGCATCAGAATGGCGCCGTTCGAAGCTTTGTATGGTAGGAGGTGTAGGACACCTCTGTGTTGGTATGAAACAGGTGAGAATGTGGTGCTTGGACCTGAAATTGTGCAACAAACTACTGAGACAATTCAGATGATCCGTGAGAAGATGAAAGCATCTCAGAGTAGACAGAAGAGTTATCATGATAACAGGAGGAAAGATTTGGAATTCAGTGAAGGTGATCACGTGTTCCTAAGAGTTAACCCAGTGACCGGTGTGGGTCGTGCTTTGAAATCCAAGAAGTTGGATCCTAAGTTTATTGGACCGTATCAAATCTTGCAGAGCATTGGTACAGTGGCTTATAGGGTGGTGTTGCCGCCTGAACTTTCGAACTTGCATGACGTGTTCCATGTGTCGAAACTTTGGAAGTATGTTTCAGATCCGTCTCACGTGATTCAGAGAGACGAAGTTCAAATCAGGGAGAATCTTACCATAGAGACGATGCCGTTGAGGATCGAAGATCATAAGATGAAACAACTCAGAGGAAAGGAGATACCTCTGGTGAGAGTAGCTTGGGGAGGTGCTGCAGGAGGCAGTGTGACCTGGGAATTGGAAAGCAGGATGCGAGAGTCGTATCCAGATTTATTTCCATCAGGTAATTTTTTAGGACGAAAATAATTTAAGTGGGGGAGAGTTGTAACACCCCATTTTAATTATTTCATCGTCTGGTTTGTTTTGAATTGTTTGACCTTGTTTGGGGGAGTGTTTTGAGTGCGTTTGAGGGTTGCCCTTAGTTAGAAAGGTGAGTTGGTGAGATAAAGCCTTTAGATTAATATTAGTAGTGGTATAGTTAATAATAATAATAGTTTAATTAATAATAGTAATATTATTATTTTATTATTATTATTGTTATTATTACTATTATTATTAATTAATTTAATTAAAATAGGATTAAGAGAATTAGAAGAGGTTTAAGGAAAATAGAAAGGTTTTGGCACGTGAAACGAGGAATAGAGAACCAAGAGGAGAGAAAGAACAAGGTGTGCTAGGGCTTGATTTTCTTCCCCAATTATCCAGATTTTCAGTAAAGATTCGAGGGAAGGGGGGAGAAACGGGTTTAATATTGGTGATTCATTCATGATAGGGTAGTGGGGAGTCCTTAAACCCGTAGGAATTTGTATGCAAACTGTTGTGTTGTTGATCTGTTGTATATGCCTGTTATGATTCTGAAATCGTGCATGAATTGATGTGTGTTTCCATGAATTTTTGTTGTTGCTGCTGTTGCATGAACATCTGTTACAGATCTAATGTTTTTATTCAAATTGGGAGAACGATTTGAGATTATAGACCTGTAATACATGTAGTAATTCTAGGTACAAGAGAAAAGATGAAAATTGGACCTAAAATCAATATAGAAACGAGTATAGGACTGGTTGGGAGTGAAGAAGTGTGGAAATTGTAGCAGAGTGCATAATGGTGAGTCCTCTGGTGATTTACGTAATAGATCTGGCCATACGCGTATTGGGCTAGGCCATACGCGTATGGGAGTGAAGGAAAGGGAGCCTTACGCGTAAGGGGAGCTTGAGGGGAGGGTTTGGCACGACCCTCTGCTCATACCCGTATGGTACGCGTATGGTGGCATGGCAATACGCGTACGGAGTAGCCTTACGCTTATGTAGATCTGAGAATTGAATTTTTTGAAGGAAAATGGGTCTCTGCCCATACGCGTATGAAGTTGGGCAATACGCGTATGGCAGGGCGAGGCAGGAGGCCTTACGCGTATCAGATGGGGGCATACGCGTAAGGAAGGGCGAGGAAGCAAGTCATACGCGTATGACTCAGGTAAATACGTGTATGGACAGTCTGAGTGCAGATTTTCACCGTTTTGCGATTTCTTTCCTGTTTTCGCATCGGAATAAGTTTCTCTTGGTTTGAGAGGTTGGGAATAGGTGCCAGGTGCTGAGAAATAAGACATGGGTGATGAAAATATTAATTTTAATAATTTTAATTAATTAATTAGTTAATTGGGTGTTTGGTGTGTATGAAGCAAATTACATGATGATGGTGTTGATGATATGTATGATGTGATCAGGAGGATCGTGTGCATGTATTTACGCTTGTATACATGTTTTGTTGTGCATAGTTGAGTCTTGCATATTCATGGTGATTGGTGGGATGAATCATTGCTCAGGAGGAGTGTATGTGATTCATCCGTACTCCTATATGGAGAATGGTGGGGGATAGATCATTGCCAAGTAGAGGTGTATGTGATCTATCCGGAGTTTGATTGAATGAACCAATGAGTCGGTACCGCATGCATGGTGTCGTGTTGCATTACATTATTATTTGATGTTGTTGATGATATTGGACAGTAGGTCGTTTGGTGTGTTGTTGACTTATATATGTGAATGCTACCTTGTTATCATGTATTTATTCAACGATAATATTGAATGTGATTTCTCACCCCTTTGTTGTTGTTGTGTCTGTGCTTCTTCGGAAGTACAGATAATCCAGGTACTTAGATAGCTTGGATATTGGTGTTGCTGATCGAGTCCATAGGAGTGCTCTGATACGTAACACAGGAACTGTTTTTGGGGATTTCATTCATTTTGTTATTTGTTATTCTTTTTGTTACGTATCTTTATTTTTTATGAACATTATGGTGAACCACGATTTTATGTGGAGTTTTGGTGTTATTGGCAGATGGCCGTAATTTGAATATTTTTCCGCTGCATATTTTATCAACAATAGAAGGATTTTATTTGTTGGCTTTTAATGTGACATTCCACTTGGTGAAAACTCTGATTTATCTTTAATATTTTGTTTATTTTTTTAAAATGGGAAAGTGAGGTGTTACACCTTTCGTCTTTGTTTCTTGAATCAGGGAAATATTTTCCCTGCCAGTAGTGTTGATCTTGGATATCCTTTTCCTTTTCAACTAGTTGCAACACCCTCTTACATTCAATGAACCAATTATCATTTCCCCGAGTAAGTTTGTGCCTTCAGAAGTTCTGGGCCCCTCTCTAGTACCAGCACCTTTTTCTCTTTCAATAACCAGCGGTTCTTCCACTGTTGTAGGAGAACAAGTTCCCTTTACTTTGTTGGGTTGAGAACCGAGTGAAGACCTTTCAACCTCCACGTCATCAAACTCACCAAAATCAGAGTTGTACCATAAGTTATTTAAATCTGAAGAAGAAGAAACCACCTTCAATTGATGACTATTGGACTTCATCATCAAACAGAGAGAATCATAAGAGTCTTCTGAGAGTTTTATAGTATAGAAAACGTTATCCACCTTCACCCGTATAGATTTGTCTAAGACGGCGTCACATGAAGTTCTTACCATAATCCTAGCAATATCCATGACAGACCCCTTTAAAGTATTTTCAACATACATAAGCTCCCACCGTATTAGCAACCTTCTTAAAGAAATCAAGGTTCTAGGCATGACAAGGAACTCCATGCATTATAATATGAGAAATCATTCTCAATTTTTTTAAACATATAAAACGATTAAGTTTTGTTTGTGGCATCCTTAATCTTGGAATAATAGGTTCATAATACATGGTTTTTCATTTTCAACCTTTAAATTGTAAAAGTGAATTCTAGAGTACGAAATCATATTTGTGCCAAATGTGGGAATTTGATACTAGAGTTTCTTTGCTAGGAAATAAAATGGATAAAGTATGAGTAGTTTTTTCATTCAAGTTTGCATTAAATTGTAAAAATGAATTATGGAGTAAGAGAAATCATGTTGATGTTCAAGGTGAAAATTTGAGACTAAAGTTTCTTTTGCTAGAAAAAATAATAGTTGTACGGCTAACTAATTGCTATGGTAATGGTAACAGACTAACAGCACAACACACGCCCAGAGAACTACTACACTATCTCTATACTACTACTTTCATCAAACTTCGGTATTCCTATATTACATATGAAAAATATATATAAATAGTACAATCCAGTTAGAATCTAAGGTACGATTACGAGCACATGCATTTCCTAACAAAGTAGGTGACTCATCATAACAAAATTGAATGACTCACTACTAAAGAAATAGTCTAGATTCATCTTCATTTCTTGTTATTTTTCTTCCATTTGGGCATCACAAAATCATTAAGGTACTTAGGCCTTGTTGTGTTTCTCTTAGGTATTGTTGTGTTTCTCTTGGTCCTTAGTTGAGGGCTCATATCATTTATAAATTCAACCTGATCCAATATTTCATTTTGAGCTTCCTCGTCCTTTTTATAGTCCAAGACGTCCCTTGTCCCATCGAAATTTATCTTGTCCCACTATTAGAAATCTCGCCTATAGAGACCCATTTAACGACTGAAAATCTAAAAAATCGTTCATTAAATTCATCAGCGACTAATTCCGCGACCAAATTTGTGCAGTAGCGAAAACACTAGTCGCTAGTCCGTAGCGACCATTTCAGAGACGAATATTTAGTGACCGAATACAGAGACCAAATTCACATATCGGTGTCAGATTCTGAATTTAAAGATCAATTTTGTGACTGCTTTAAAATTAATTTCTCTATTCTTTGTGACTGAATTCGCAACCGATTAGAAAACTTTGAATTGTGAATATATACATTGAATATATAATAATTTCAAAGAATAAATGTATTGGTAATAGGTAGGTACAATCATCAGTAAATTAAAGCATGATGAATTAACATTAAATATGAAAAAGAAAATTAAAATTGAATCAATTACTCTTTTCAAGTTAATGTTAATTAAAAATCAAAATTGAATTTAATGAGGGAAACTTATAGGAAAAAAATCCAATTTATATAAGAAAAAATAATAAGAGAATTTGAGTAAAGGGAAAACTAAATTCCTCATAAACATAAATGTAATGGAAAAGCTTGAACACATACAATAAACATCATATTCTCGTCTACTCATTGTTGTATATCTTCACTCGTCTTTTATTTTCCATTTCAAGTATTTCATTTTTCAAGCTTTAACTAGGTCATCCAATATCCAAAGGAGTTTCTATCAAAATTTAAAATCACACTCACAGAGACGCAACAATATCCAAAATCCAAATCTAAAACAACAATAATAATAAATAGAAACAACCATTAAAGAAAAGAAGCATAAAATAAAAAATAAAAAAAAAAGCACAGAGAAACATAGAGGAGTGAAAGACTTTGATTTGTGGTTGAAGGTTTTGCGGTTGTCGGACGACAAACGAGAGACTTGAACAGCGTAGAAACAAAGAGGAGTGGATGGCGGAGAAATAAGGTTTTTACGATGGCGGCGCTAGGGTTGGGGGAGCATTTTGGAACAAAGAAATTGTAAAAACAATACTGTGATTTTCTTTTAAAAATAAATTATCAAGCGCTGAAAAAAAACGAAAAACATTTTGTTCAACACTTAGAAGTTTATAACATTCTGGTTGGTTAAATCAAATTTGTTATAAATTTGTTGCTATATTTTAACAATGCATTTATGTAGATTTGTTTGGTTAAATTGGACATGATCAAATCAAATTTAAATGGAAATTTAAATTTGAATTTAAAAACAAATCATGTCTTTTGTTAGAGACTTCTATGGTGAAAATTAAATCCAATTGTATCTGCTATAATTCTAGCCAAAACCAAATCAAATATCCAAAGAAGAAAAGCTCGTAATTGCATTACTATTTAATGTGACTCTCGCCTCATCATTGAGGATGTGTACGTTAGGATTGAATATCTTTGTGTCAATGTTTATTTGAGTTTTTTTTAGTTTCTTGTACATCACGCTATTGATTCATTCACATCATAAGGTATAGTAGTTAGTTTGTTTAGTTTATTTGTAAATTTAACATTGATCATTCAGATTATTGTTGTTGATAAATAAGGTTAGTGATTGAGAGAAAGTGACAGGGGGTTGTCAGATTTTGGGGGGGGTCCTAAATAGAAATATATTGAGGGTAAAATTTGTTAGAACAAGATTTGTTCATACTCTTAAAAGGTTTTGACGATAAAAAAGTATTTAAAGATCAATATGGTTTACTAATGGTTGTTCTAGTGTGCAGGATTAAATGACATTAACCTTGATATAAATTAAGTTAATCACTTAGAAGAATCATTAAAAGGAAGCAGAGCTGTTCTAAATCTGAAGGATCAAAACCAAGCTTTCATACTCTGAAGTGTCAACTCGAGTATTTCAGATGTTGAACCTAAGCTTACTTGAAATACAAAGATCAACAAAGCTCTAAAGGCTGGAATTATTTGAAACAAGCAGACTATATCATAAGGAATGACTCTGCATTTTATGAACATGCTTCATCAACTGTTTTGAAGATTTTACTTCAAATGGAATTCGTCTACATCAAGTCAACAACTCTGAAAGTGTTCATCCAGGCTAGTTCTGATCAAGACTCTGATGAAGCCAAGCTCAGAACCTGTGAACTCAAGACTCTAAAGTCTCATTCCAACCAGGTTCTGAAGATATACTTTAGCTTCTGATCATGCTTTAACTAATTCTATAAAAATCCTTTGATTCAGGAAGCTAAATATAAAGATAACAATGACTCTGAACAAGCTTCAACAAACGTCTACAAGAAGTCATCAGTCAGAAGTTATCTAAAGAAGATCTCATAACAAAGGTACACTGCATTATGTCTAATCAGCATAAAGTAATGTTGTTAGGATCTTATCTCTCCAATTATTTTGAACTCTGCTCTGCTTCTCTCAATGTCTTTATACTAGTTAATTCTATAACTCACTTTATTGTACTTTAGCTAAAGCCCTTCAATGGCTACTTGTACCATGGGTAGTTTCAATCTTCAACGGATCTATTCTTAGCATCTATTTAAAAAATGAGATTAAACACATTCAAAAAAGAGATCTCTCTAGAGAATGAATGTGAGTTGAGGAATGTGTAATTGTGTTCACAAGGATGTGATACCAGTTCACATAAATGGGTTGAGAGAGAATGTGTTACACAGAAAACATAGTTGAGAGAAACACACTCAAAAAGAAAATATAACCAAAAGGGTTAAGTGTGTGAGAATAGAGTGAAACATATTCACATATGTTCTAAAGAAAAAATATATGCATAAGATCAAGAAGATGAAAAAAACAGAAAGGCACAATAAGAAGAAAATATGTGCAAAGAGAGAAGAAGAATGAAAACTTTAGTCTTCTACACTCAGGAGCAAACAACTTATATTCTGATCAAGAGTGTAAACTTTTGTGTATCTACTTAACTAAAAAGCACACATATAAATACAAGGTTAATACCATATTCTTCTATTAAGAGAATCCGAAGAATCTAGCCTCTGTGCTCAGAGTAAGTCTTCTTCTGGATAGATTGAGCATTTAAATCTCATGCTTGAGGGCAGAATAGAAAGTCCTGGATAGGTTGTTTAGGCAAGGAAGTCTCATGCTTGAAGGCTTGAGTAGGAAGTCTCATTCTAGATAGATTGAGCAGGAAGTCTTGAACATAGGGTTTAAGAAGGAAGTCTCATGCTTGAGGGCAGAGTAGGAAGTCTCGATCAGTGTGATTGAGCAGGAAGTTTTGAACCAAGGGATTAAGCAAAGAAGTTACATTCTAGTTTGATTGAGTATAAAGTCTTGAGCTTCTGGATTAAGCAATTGTAATATGATTGATTATACTTAAAAGCTCTTGTGTTGCAATGGGACTGGACTACTCTTAGTTGAGAGGAACCAAGATATATTGTGTGTCTCTTTATTTACTTATGCATTTACATTCCGCTGCACAACAAACTCTGAAGTCAGACTCTGATCTGATTCATCCTCTTGCTTGGATCATAATTTGAGCTTGACATCTTTGGTTCTGAAACAGAGTTAAGAAAATGAAGTAAAACTTTTCACTGTTATTACTCACTCTGATATCAGACTCTGAGCGTATTTTAGAAACTGATGTTTCAAAATCATAAGTGAAAAGAGATTTTTGGATATACATAATTCAACCCCCTTTCTTGTGTATTTTTCTCACCTTTAGTTGGTATCAGAGCCCGATTGTGATTTGTATCTTAACTGTGAAACATAAAAGATCCGATGAGAAAAACTAATTACTCAGAGCTTCAGCTTTCAATGAAGTTTCCTTCATTAGATCAAAGAATGGAAACTACCGAAAGATGAGTTGAAGGAAGTCATGCTAATGTTGAGCCGAGTGTTTAAACATAAGCATATGAACTTGAAGGAACTCTTGAAATAACTAAAGAAGGAGTTCTTTCAAATTTTTGGGGATCAAGAAACTTGTTTCTACTCTAAGTCATTTGTTTTGTGAGTTTGAAAGGATTTTTAATCTTTAAGACTGACTCATGGGACAAGTGTACTTGTTGAAGAAATCAAGAAACCTTTTCTGCTTTAGGTCATTTGCTTTGTGAGTATGAAAGGATTCTTTAATCCTTAAGACTGGGCAAAATGTTTTTCTTGCAAGAATCAAGGTTTAATCTTAATCTGCTTGTTATGGAAAAGCAATATGTTCACTCACATCATTGGTTGTTATGATGAGGTCTGAGACAATTTGGAAGATAGAATTGACTAGGAGATCAATGGTGTTGATATGATAACAGATAGAAAATCTCGAGGAATCTTCCTACAAGATACAACTCCAAGGTACAGCTATTCAGAAGGCTAAAGAACTGAAAGGTTGATCTGTAACCTTCAAAGCCTTGAAATGGAACTGAATGATGATGAACTTTTGTTGAAATCTAGATCTCTTGCTTTGAGGCCTAATGCTGAAAGATTCTCAATAATCAGATAAACCAGAAAAAGCTTCTGATGAAGAATATTCTAATGGGGACTGTGATGATGAGGAAATGGCTTTCATCATCAAAAGGTTTCAACAGGTGGCCAAGAGAAACAAGAGGTTCTATGGTAGAAGTTCAAACATTAAAGGTTCAAGTTCCAGAAACAACGAAGATGACCAGAACATGTGCTACTACTACAACTAGCCTGGTCACTTCAAAAACAATTATCCTGATCAAGCCTTTGTGCTCAGTGTAAGTCTCATTTTGGATAGATTTAGCATTGAAGTCTCAAGCTTGAGAGCAGAGCAGGAAGTCCTGAACAGGTTTTTTAGGCAAGGAAGTCTCATGCTTAAGGGCTTGAGCAGGAAGTCTCATTCTAGATAGATTGAGCAGGAAGTCTTGAACCTATGGTTTAAGCAGGAAGTCTCGGGCTTAAGGACATAGCAGGAAGTCTCGATTAGTATGATTGAGCAGGAAGTCTTAAACCTAGAGTTTAAGCAAGGAAGTCTCATTCTAGTTTGATTGAGCAGGAAGTCTTGAGCTGCTGGCTTAAGAAATTGTAATCTGATTGATTATAGTTAAAATCTCTTGTGCTGCAAAGGGACTAGACTACTCTCAGTTGAAAGGAACCAGGATATATTATGTGTCACTTTATTTACTTCTGCATTTACATTCCGTAGTGCAACAAACTTTGAATTTAAACTTTGATCTGATTTAGCCTCTTACTTTGATCAAAATTTGAGCTTGACATTTTAGTTTCTGATGTAGAGTTAAGAAAAGGAAGTAAAACTTTTCACTACTATTACTCAATTTGATATTAGACTCTAAACGTGTTTCATAATCTGATGTTTCAGAATCATAAGTAAAAAGAGATTTTTGGGCATACAAAATTCAACCCCTCATTTCTTATGTATTTTCTCAACTTTAGAATTAAGAATAGGGGCATTAAGCAAGAGGCTTGTTCATCTAAGACACTTTGTACTAATTCTATTAAATATTGAATTTCCTTTCTTGGGTTGAGTGCCCCCAGACGTAGGTGTTGTTTGCACTGAACTGGGTTAACAATCCTTTTGTGTTCTTTAATGTTTTTGCTTTGATTCATTATTGTTGTCATAATGTGTTAAATCTAGTTTAACAAATTGGACAAAATGTCCTAGACATCTGGTCTAACATTTATCCCACGAGGAACCGAATTTCAACTAGTAATCTTGCGATACTGGTTAGTAGTTGTCCAACTCAAGAGATTAGCAACCAAGGGGGATTGAAGTAAGGGGGTCCTCTAGCTTATTTCATTTTCTGCTTGCGGCTAAGGGGCTAAATGGCTTAGTTGAGAGGGCTAAGGAAATTGGTTTTTACTTGGGGTTTAGGGTGGGTTCATCTAATTTAATGGTATCTCATCTAGAGTATGTGAGTGATACACTTCTTATGGAGAACCCTACTCTTGAAAATATATTAAGTATTAAGGTGATCCTAAGAGGGTTTGAGCTGGCCCAGGACTTTAAGTTAATTTTTTAAGAGCTTTTATAGGGGTTAATATGGACTCGTTCTTTCTAGCCTATGCATGTGATTTTGTTAAATGTGAGATTAAAACTCTTAATTTTAAGTACCTTAATCTTCAAATAGGGTCTAATCCGATATTGGAATCTACTTAGGCCCTTTTAAATAATTTATTGACTAAGAGGCTCCACTTTTGGAAATGCATATATGTTTGTTTGGGAGGTAGAGTGATTCTTCTTACTTCTATGTTTAATGTTATTCCTATATTTTTCTTGTCCTTTCTGAAGATGCTTGTAAAGGCTTAGAAGATTTTTGTTAGAGTACAAAGAAGGTTTCTTTGAGGAAATGTCAAAGAGAATCTAAAATTTCTTGGATTAAATAGTATAGTGTGTGTAAGCCTGAGAAAACATTGGGGCTTCAAGTTAGGGACTTTTGGCTAGTAAATTTATTCCTTTTGGCTAAGTGGAATGAAGGCTACTTACAGGTGCTCCAGGCCTATAGTTTAATATTCTTGTAGTTAGGTATGATGCTTCAGTCTTATTTCCTCTTTTTGAGGGGCATGGGCATTAACTAGGGTTTGATCAACTTCTACTTGGTGGAACAATGTGTCTCTTCTTGGGTACAAAGAAGATGATTCCTTTTATTGATTTGTTAATGGTATCCTTAGGAAAGTACAGTTAGGTATTCATGTTTCCTTCTAGAAGGATCCTTGCTTAGGACATATCCTCTTCAGTTTATGTTCTCTGGTCTTTTTTCTAACTCAATTCAATCAGAATGGTTGGTGGGAGAAATCAGGCAGATGGAAATGGGGAACTAATTATGATCTTAGGTGGATGAGAAACTTCTTTCTTAGAGAGTTACGAATGTTTGAAAATATTCTTTTTCTGCTCTGTGATGTTATTTTATCTCAGGATATAAACAAGTGGAATTGAAAACACTCTAGAGAGTTTTTTTTCTCTGTGTTGCTAGTGTCTATCATATTCAGTTTGATGGCTTCTCACTGTCTCATATGACCGAGAACTTGGTTATCCCTCTTATCTAGATCAGCCGAGCTCCTCCCAAATTGGTGGTCTTCTTTGACAACTTATACAAAAAAGACCACCACTTTAAGAGGGGCCCAATTGATCTAGATGAATGGAATAGCCAAGTCTTGCAAAAGTTTCCAAAGAATATCATCACTTTAGAATTTGTTTTGCAAAATAAGGGGTGATTAAAGATTCCTAAAGGGATTTCTTGTCCTTTTAGTAGGGATTCAATTGAGTCGGTCTCGCATTTTTTTGTCACTTGTGAGTTAACTTTATCAGTATGGTATAAGATTTTACAGTGATTAGGTTGGCGGATGGTTTATTCCGAGTGACCATATGTTTCTTTTTAAGTATTTCCTTTCGTAAGGTGGTAGGGTCAAGTCTATAGGTGATTTTGTTATGATCTGGCACACAGTAGTTTATACCATTTGGAGAGTCTCTAATGATGTAATATTTAATAGTGTTACCAAATCTATTAAAGAGGTTGAGGAAAAGAATATTTTTTAGTCTGGAAATGGTTTAGGTAAAACAGGAGTGAACTTATGCACATATTCTGATTGACTTCAGAATTATATCCTCTTCATTAACCTATGGCGGATCGAGTGTTCGCCTTAATTCTGAAGTAGACATTGGTATATGATTTTTATTGTTCTCTTCTTGAATGCTGATATGTTGATAGTGGTTCTGAAAATAACAGATCTAACTTGAATTATAAAGAAATCGGTCTTTAGGTGTTTGAATGCCTTACATGCCTTCTGTTTGACCTAATATTATGTTGATTGTGGTGTTTGTACTCTTGGTAATTTGGTTGTGGTATTTGTATTGACAGATACTTATCATGCTTTATGATTATTTTTAACGTTTAATAGATATGCACTGACAGTATAAAATAGTTTTACACTGTCATCCAATAGAAAATCAACCGTTTATCATATTATTAAAAGAATTTTAAAATATAAGTGTGATATAGTAGGATACATACTCATTGATTGACAATATTAAAATAATTTATACTCTCAATGCATATCCATTTTCTCTCATTTTTATATTTATGTGGTTTTACCTATTAATATTTTGCCATTAAAAAAAAGTTATCGGTACATTTATTTTTTATTTTGTTATGGATCATTTAATTATTATTTTTGATTGCTATAAATCATTTAGTTTTTAATTAATTGTAAAGACAAGTTTAATAGATGCATCACGAAAATGGAACGGAGAAAGTAAAGAGAGGAGGTGAACATTTCAAAGCATTTTGCTGCGACAACAATAACAACAACACTTTATTTCGTTGACTACTTCGCCATTTGCATTACATTTCTTCTCTATAACATAATAACCTCTTCCACACTTTACCCATTCTCTGCAAACTCTCATTTCGTCCATGGATTCCTCCGCCGCCATTCGATCTTCTCACTGTATATCCCTCTCTTTCTCTCTTTCTATTTTCGTATCTTCATTGCAATGCGACCTTTGCTTCTGTGTTTTTGATCTCGCTGTTTGTTTTTCGCATTTGATTTGTTTGTAGTTTTTGCAATTTGATCGCAACTACGTTTTCTCCGCTTCATGCTTTGAATTTGTACTATTTGTTTGCGGTTTAAATTTGTGCGAAGCCTCGTGATATATGAATGCACGTTAAATATGTATCTAGATAAAGATTTAATCCATTATGTTTTTAAAAATCAGTTGTGGTCGCGTTCGCATAAAGGCTGTCGCGCCTTTGGTCAGTATAAGTGTTGCGACACTTATTGCAGTCGTCGTGATGTGAATTATCCACAATTTGTTCTAACATAAAAACAGTGAATATCTGTATCACTATCTGCCAATACCATTTTGTCACCAATACCATTTTGTCACAACCGTTTTCACAGTCGCGGACTGTTTTTCAGAACCTTGTGATAATGAGCATGAAAGATAGTTAGTGGCGCCTAATTTTGTATCATTTTAGCTGGGGGATACTTCTAAAATTTGTTCAAATAAGATATTCATGTATTTATTACTATGTAGCACCAACTTTTGAAAAAATTGTGTGTCACTGTCAGTATTTGAAACTAACACCGATATTTATGATTATGTTTAATTTATTTATTTTTTTAAACCATTATCTATGTCGACTCGTTAGTGTCGATATCGTGTTTCCGGTGTCCGTGCTTCATAGTACTGTTATCACCATATTCTTTGTGATCATATTGATAATCATTGCAATCAGAAGCTTAATGTTACTTTTTTGACTTTAAATGCCACAGGCTTTATGTCCCTTATGCAATCCTCACTTCAGAAACCAGTTATAATCCCCATAAAAAATGTTGGATGGAACTTTCAAAGTAGGACTTTCATCCAGAGCTTGGCAATTGGTAATAAGCACACTGATTCTCACAACAAATGGAAGAAAACACTAGTGTCTTGCTCAAAACCTACAGAAACTATTGACACTACCAAGTCCGAGGGTGGGTTATTTTGATTCTGAAAATAGTTGTGTACTTATCTTCTATAATTTTTTCTGAGGCTTTGTGTTGAATATGGCAACTAACAAGACTTATTCTTTATCATTCATATGTTGTTAGTATTTGATTTCTAGCTTTTTCGATGGTTATAACATTTTGCATTGCGTTTATCACTATAAAAGTATTTGCCAGCAGTTTATATTTCTATACATATTCAAGATTTATATTTTCTCTTAATATTCTATCTTGATTGAATTTGAAAGTCTTAACTTCTGTTATTGCCCGTAATTTGTATGTTAATAAGTTGACTTGTAATGTAAGAGCTATGTGTCATTTCTAATTTCTTCTTGTTTCTTTGCTTCTTTCAAAGGAATTATATATTTACTTGGATGCTTAAAATTCAGCAATAATTCTATTTATTTTCTGATGAGCATTATTTTTGCTAATTAAAAATGTATTTTGAAAGTAACATGTTAATTCAATTTGGCTGTTATATCTTAAGACCTGATAATTATGTTATAATGTTGCAGCTTCTTTGGACAACATTACAAAAGAATCATTGGAGAAAAATCCTTTGCAAACAGCTACATTTCCTAATGGATTTAAGGTCTATAGCTATCCTTTCTTATATTTACCAGGAACATCATGTAGCTTATTATTGAAAAATTATACACTTCTATGGCAATTAGCAATAGTGTGCCACTAATCAACATATTTTTCTACTTGAATCATTGCCTTGTGAATTTGAATATCTTATAATCCTAAGCAAACTTTTAGTATGATGAACATACTTGGGCACTCATATTGACACTATTTTTACCAATCTATAGGACAAAGTTGCATTGCCTGCATATTAAAATGCATCTGTTTGATGATGATAGTACTTTTGATTATAATCTTACAAACTCCTTTTTGTCTGACATGGTCTGATTTGCTTATGACAGGATTTACTATTAGATATATGTGATGAGACTCAAATTGCTGAAGTGAAATTAAAGGTGACTTTCTAGTTTCTTGTTTTCTGCTTTCATAAAATTAAAATCACACTTCAAGTACAATTAAAGGATAAAATGGAAATTCATTGAATGCTTATAACCCTGAGACTATAGACATGGTACAGTTTCCACATTTTCTTTGTGTTTAAGTGTTTAACCTATATTATTTTTTGTTTTCTTCAATCTTTCAACCTCTGATACTGGATTACCCTTCATTTGATATGAAAATGTGCAATCTAATTGAATGTTTAAGATGTTTTTGGCTCACGTGTATACATCTCAGATGTTGCTGGCCTTCATTTGATATAGCATTGTGTTAGGAAGCAAAATTGCTAACCCTAACAAGGTATGAAACAACTATGAATCTAAGAGAAAAACTAAGATAAAATAGAAATAAAGATAACTTTTGATTTCTTGATTGATACCTAAAATGTGTCCAAGACACTTACATATATAATGATACTAATGGGCCAATGACTAAAATACCCAAATACTAGTGGAAGCCCAATTCAATAACAATTAAACTAAAATACCAACTAATATAAAACCTTGAATTAATAATTCTGATTAAACTAAAATGCTAAGATAAAATACTAAAATATAACTTGATACTCTCTATCATTGCCGCGGGGTTCACTTGAACCTTGTCCTCAAGGTTCTAAACCTACTCCAGGTCCCATTGCTTAAACTGAACAATCCTTGGTCCTACAACTAGCACTATCTCCAAGTCATCTCGTCGTATAATGCCCAAATACTTTAAAAAGAGGCCCATTGCATCCAAATAGTGAACAAGTACTTCCACAAGTGCAGGCTCCGTCCATTTCAAGGAAATAAATTGTTGGAGCAAACCTTTAAATGTTCTACATAAAGCAAACTGCACTTCAGCATTGGCCTCAGCAATATCACCGGATCTGTCAAAAACAGCATTTACAACATTCTCTAAAGCCAACTGCATGCTTTCCACCACAGCTAAGTCCTGATTTGGCGCTGGTGAAACCAAGAAACTCTTGATTATTGTATCAACTCTTTCAGAAACTTTAGCAGCTGCTATCAGGGGTTTGAACGAAGCAACAAATTTAATCAGCTTACGTACTGAGAGAAGAACAGAAGAACTTGTGCTTGACATTTCATCAATTCCGTTTCGGTTACCCATAATTAATGTGAGGTTGGCAAGCTCTCTAAGAGGACGGCATTCTCCAAACGCTTTCACCAAAGTTGTGATGTTCTTTTTAGGATCTGGTCTGGCAAGAGCGAGTATCACAAGCACTTTCTCAGACTCAGAATTAAGCTTAAATGGATCCTTTTGGCGACAGATTTTGCAGACACAATCAAGCATGGCATTGTAAGCCCCTACACCAAGCTCAAAATTCTTCATTATATAGAAAACAGATGGTAGAACTTCATCCAAGAGCTCCATGGAAATTCCTTTAGCTTCCTCAGAACTTATACGTTTAAAGCAATCCAAGGCCTCCACAGCATACCCAGAAAGCAATGCAGCTATGTCAGGAACCAAGTCAGCATTGCCATCCTCGGTCACCAACCTAAACACACGACTAATTTGAAGGCTTTGCAACAACGACAGTTTTGATTGGGGCTTCATTCGCTTGGAAACTACTGCTAACAAACATCGGATTGCAGCACCTTGGAGCTGATCAGATGGGGCACCAACCAAAATCAAATCAAATAACAAGGGGACAAAAACATCATTGTAGATCAAGCCGATGTCAATCCAAGAAATATACCTTCTTATGGAATCTAAAACAATGGCGCATAACTCTTGATCAGAATTACGGTACATGGAAATAATGTCATACCAAGCTCTCACAACATCAGATACACACTGTTGTCTGATTGCATCTTTAACCCTACATGCAACAGTCAACTCCTCAGGGGTTCTAGGGTAGTCGAGACTAATCAATTCGTCGTCAAGAGCATTCAAAACTCTACAGAACATGTCTATGACCAAGTTCCCCTTGCGCAGATGGGGTAAAAAATCAAGAAAAACAAAGGACCAAATCAAGGGGTACTCGAAGTAAATCAAAGCAATCAAAACCTGAGCAAGCTTGTTTTTGATATATGCAGGGCCATCTAAAACCCTAGTAGGGTTCTTGTCGTCGAGACAGACAATTGAAAAGACAGTAGCCCTGATGACGTTCTTCTCGTCGGGGGTTATTGTGGAGTACCGTGTCTGAATGAGTTCATGCAAATTTCTTCTCACACACTCGTATGGCCTGGGCCGCGGCATCTTCAACCTAGCTTCAAGCTCATCATTATTCAACCCTTTAACCCAACTATTAGCCTTAATTTGCTTCAAACACTCAACCCCATTAACATCATTAAGAACACCATCAACTATACTTGCTACACACACAACATCACTAACAGACAATACCTCAAACACCTGATGTGCATAAGGAGCCCCACTCAATCCTCCAGTAACTTTAAACTTTGGGTTTTCAACTCTAGGCAATGCTACAGAAGATGGATTTCTTTCCATGTGACTGCTAGGCATTACACCAGAAACAATGGGTGGATATTGCAATGCTGCAGAAGATCCTGCAGAAAGATGGGGAGGAATAGACACCATCGAAACTGAAGACGTTACTGCCATGTGGTTTGATTTATCAGACGATAACATTCGAACAACATTTGTTGGAAAGCGATTGTCAACCATTCCACCTGTGTTTGTTAGCAAGGGTTGAGGTGTATATGTTGTAGAAGATGCAGATAGTAATTTCTTTGATTCCTCCATCTTCGACTTATTGAACGCATATTTCTCAGCAATGGACATCTTAGGAGTACGAAACCCTAACCTCTGGTCCCCAACCTTAGCGTTCAAACCGAGATCCTCAATAACGGCACCAACAGCTTCACGAGCAACATATCCTTGGGAGCAATCCCCTGGCAGAGAATTGCGAGCTTACTCCGAGCCTCTCTCATGAGCTCAACCTCCACGTCAGTCGGCTTGTTCCCACCTCGCATCGTCACCATCGTTGATAAAACCAAAACAATCTCCGCCACTCGTTTTAATTCCGCCTCCGGGGACTTGGAATGAGAATGAGAATGAGGCAGAGATTTAGATTTTTTTTTAAAAGAGAGATGAAACACTTTCAAATGCTTCTTAAAATCACTTCTAATACTAGAATGGGTTTGATATTTGTGACTAATTATGGAGAAGTTGTTTGGTGAGTTTTGGAATTGATAGGAATTGTTGTAATAGTATGGATAATGAGATGTAGAATAGGATGAATATGGGTTAGGTGGAGGTGGTGTATATCCATGATTAAAATATAAATATGGGGTTGTAACACATGGATTTGTGTAATAGGGTGAAAAGAGTTCCCATGGAAAAGATGGAAATGAAGGTGTGGTAGGAGTGGTGTTTATGGTGGGATGATATTGGTATGCCATGGGAGGTTTTGGTGTTCAAGGATGAAAGCACCAATTGTTAGGAAGCAAAATTGCTAACCCTAACAAGGTATGAAACAACTATGAATCTAAGAGAAAAACTAAGATAAAATAGAAATAAAGATAACTTTTGATTTCTTGATTGATACCTAAAATGTGTCCAAGACACTTACATATATAATGATACTAATGGGCCAATGACTAAAATACCCAA
Source organism: Lathyrus tuberosus (assembly GCA_022829125.1). NCBI lineage: Eukaryota > Viridiplantae > Streptophyta > Magnoliopsida > Fabales > Fabaceae > Lathyrus > Lathyrus tuberosus. The sequence continues at coordinate 15,949,155 of JALAZF010000012.1, read as the reverse complement.
ATACTAGTGGAAGCCCAATTCAATAACAATTAAACTAAAATACCAACTAATATAAAACCTTGAATTAATAATTCTGATTAAACTAAAATGCTAAGATAAAATACTAAAATATAACTTGATACTCTCTATCACATTGTATGCAACAACTTAGATCTAACTTTGCATCTCTATCGGTTTATCCAAAGAAACATGTCTTTTGCTTTTTGAATATGGGATCTTGCCAATAATTTGAATTGATTTTTGTTATGATAATAGGTTGGAGAGTTTGAGATGCATATGAAGCGAAGCATTGGAGTAGCAGATGCTTCAATTTCCAACATTTCACCAGCTACACCACCGCCTGTTTCAACTAAACTCATAGTTGAATCGACAACATCAACCCCACCACCTAAACCATCTCCACGAAAAAACAATCCATTTGTAAATGACTTCCATGGTAAGTCACCAAAGTTGGCTGCATTGGAGGCATCTGATACCAAAAATTATGTCTTGGTAGAATCTCCTATGGTATGCCATATATAAATATATACGTTGAGTTTTGCTTTCACCTAGTTACCATCTTGGGCATGAGCAAAGTAGAGTCTGCAATCACTATTTTTCTTTTCTCCTTCTCTGTTTCTAGGTTGGTTCATTTCGAAGAGGTAGAACTGTGAAAGGGAATAAGCAACCTCCTATATGCAAAGAGGTATTTGACATGTTCCTGTGTCTATTGTCCATAACCATAACTGGAGCAGAATCCCAAATTGTTTTAACAAATAGGCATTTCTTTTGTAAAATTATCTATGAAAATGTAAATTAGATATTTTATCTTGAAAAATCTGATATAGGTTGACCCGTATATTTTTACCAAGGTAATTTTATGTTGTAACCTTAAAATGTATGCCAGGTTTTTCGTGTTTTTGCATAAATTCAATTTCCTGTTTTCAATTTTGAAATCCACAGGGTGATATAATCCAAGATGGTCAAGTTATAGGCTATTTGGATCAGTGTGGCACTTCAATTCCTGTGAAGGTGTTCTTTGTCGATTTCTGTAGCTATTTATCCTTCTTATGTACTGTTCCTGACTTCTTTTTTTCCTTTTGAATCTTGCAGTCAAATGTGGCTGGAGAAGTGTTAAAGCTATTCTTTCAGGATGAAGGTATAATATCTGTGACTTCTATTAAAATGCATTTAGTATTCAATTAGCATGACTCTTCTCAAATAAGAGCAGTATAAGTATGCTTCCAGTAATTAAGTGTGGCAAAAATGATTAACCGAGACTACAGAAAAATGGTTTGTTGAAATGCTAGGTTTCAAGTATATGTATAATAGAAAGGATTTTAATAGTCTTACCAATTTTGTGAGCTTAGCTCACTTGGCTGGAACATTAACTTGAAATTTCTTGAAAAGGGGTTCAATTCAACGTCCATTGATTGAACATTCATTTCTTTTTAAATCTGACGACATACATAGTTTTGAAGAATTTCTTAGTGTTTTTGCTGCTTACTGTTTTCAGAGGCTGTTGCTTATGGAGACCCTCTTATTGCTGTCCTACCAGCTTTCAACAATGTCAACTGAGCCAGCCTTTCCTGTTGTCGATGATTCGTTATACACCATTTATTCTTTGTATTCTGCTGTAACAATCCAGTAATGATTGATTTTGAAAAAACATAGATATTTTGCTTTATGGCTAAGAAAAGAAAATGATGAAACGTATTTAATGAATGAACAAGGTCAACAAGATTATTATGCATCAACATTCAGTCTTGTTTTGGACTCAGCTCCTCACTCATCCTTTGAACCAGCATCTCTTTAACTTAGTGCAACCCATGAGTCTATCTTTGCATACATGTTTTAATATTTCAATAAAATGAATGAGATAATCCCATACGTTTTGGTGAGCGAATTTGTAGCATATAAATATGTTGATATATCAAGTGTGAGTTAAGTTCTATTTCCAATGAAAAAAACTTGAGTTGCTTTTTAATCCAATGTCAGAAAGACTTTCGATACAAGGAGTCTTAGTCGAGCCATGCTCTGATACCATTTGTTGGGGACGTCCGGGGAGTGAGGTCCGGAAGTGTCAATGGGTCAAACGTTGGAGATTCCAAGAGACATTGACGCTACATACCCACCCAAGACATTAAGGGTATGAGTCACCTCTCTTATAAATTCAACATTTCCTCTATTTCAGGTTGATTTGAGACTTAATCACTTTTGCACTTGAAACCCAATATATAAATGATCACTATACAGATCAAAAATATCTCTTATGGTGGTATCCTTCTGCAATTAAGTTGTGGTATGTCAATCAATTGAAGAGGCGGTTAAAAACTTGCTGCAGGATTGAGTTAAAAGATTGATTTGTAAATTGTGATATGGGTAGAACCTCATGCTAAAGCTATAAAATTTATGACCATACCCTTGTTTCATTTTACTATCACTTGTTTTGAGTTATGATTTCTTCTTCTGCATTAAATTTTTTAGAATATACTAATACTGATTCAAAGTATTGTTGGGTGAAAGCTAAGTCCATACTTTACTATTTCCTTGTATTAATCCATTAAGAAAAAAATGGAGTTTTACCTGAAGAATTGGATGTCCAATTGGAAGCATGAATGAGAGTAATCGGTTTCGATATCTTATATTTTACTTACCACTAAGTACAAAAATCATTTAGTTTCTCTAGTTTTAAGATACTTAGAGAAGGTTGAAAAACCAAATAAGGGTAGTTGATGTTTGCTAGGCACATAAAAGAAATTTGATCTCATTGACATGTCAATTTTCATGCTGCATTCTACACTAATGACTAGTTAATGTAATAAGTGATTAACCATGGTAGATTAGATTCTATATCTTTAAGAAATAATGTAATAGTCGTTGTGATCCAACATCACTTATCATTAATTGGATGAGAAATTGATTCATATATAAAAATTGCATTTTAGACCATGTATCAAAAACCAAAGATGCTCCTATTTTTGTTTGTGCAAACCAAACATGTTCTTAGCTAGCCATTACGTGCGTGTAAGAAATACTAAGAATCAACCAACAAAATAATTTAAAAGAGAGCATAATAAACATTTATTTATCTCCTACTTTTTTTTCATCTATTTTTATTTGCATATCAAATGCATGAGAATTTAAAAGGAAATCTTTTTCTTTTTCATTTGTCATTGGAAAAACTTTGACCTTAGAAAACTTTCTTGGAATAATTCTCTGTTGTTGCACAACCAAAATAGAAGTCTTCGTTTCGAAATCCGAAGAAGCAAGCATGTCTCCAATGACTCCTAATTCAGGACACTCACTCCATTCCTCATACCCTTGAAGCAAACCAGACTCTGCATGCTCCTTTCCTACCATAACCAAATCAAAAGAATCTATCCGTTTTCGTATTCTTTTCGACATTTCTATTCCGTCTTTTATAACTTCATCAACAGTCTTAAACCTACGGTTTCCCGTATTTAAGTTTCGATATTCGCCTATCACATCGCCCTCGCGCCTCTTTTCCGTAGAATTTTCCAATCCGTATTGTAGAAACCGAATCACCGTAACTCTCACGTTTTCATGCCTGCACATTCTTGAACTATAGGCTAGTGCTTCTATATCATCTGCACCTCCAAGGAAGAACACGCCGACTTGGTATGTTAATGGTGTTGTAGGATTGGAAAACAGTTGTTTGGTATTGTTTGCACCTCTATCAACTAGGATTCCGACAGAACATGGCGCGGTGTTGAGAACTTTAATGTTCATGTCTTGAATTGATTTGTTTGTTACTGCAACACTTCCATCAATCTCCCATTGCTTATGAAAAGGAAGAATCAAAATGTTGGCTATTCTGTCGATTGCTATACGACAAACATCATCGTTCATGGTTTCGAAATTCGAGATTGAAGTAAACAGTTCAACTGTTGCATACCCTTTGTTGTGTTCTATATATTGGTAAAATGCATGATTGACTTGTGTTGATTTCGACGAGGTGCACCGTAGGATATTGTGCGGTTGATGCGCGACCAGAAGTGGTCTTGATCTTCCTAAAAGCTCTACCAGAATAAGTGCTATCACTCTAACATTGCTATTTTCACTTGCATGAGATACTTCCAATAGGTTCATCATTGTCGGGATGTTTTCGTTCCTGTAAACGCAAACCATGATCCGGAGAATATCCAATTCTCCACTTGTATGTTGAATTGAGCTTCTTATTATAGGATGATATTGTTTTGAAGGATCATACAAGACTTTTATAAGCGGTGTTACGATAGCGTTTATCGCGATCACAGAAAACACTACCAAAGAGAATTCTTGTTCTGATAGTAACTGTCATACACACAAAAAAAACAAATTACATATTTCAAAGGAAAAACAAATGAGTGTTGAATTGAAATACAAGAACAATTTTGTACCTTGGATCCCCTCCATAGATTATAAACAAGAAGTTCTGCTATGCCCCGGGAATTCAGAATCAGTCCGATCACAAAACATTCTTTCAAAGGTACATTAGTGTAATATCCGGAAAACATAACAGCTCCAATTTTTACCCCAACGGAAACAATCACAAGGAAACACACAATCCACATAGACTTGTAATCAATTTTGAAGAGATTAGTTTTCATTCCGGAAATCGCAAGGTAAATCGGATAAAAGAATGCATAAGTAAATGCTTCTATTTTCGCAATCAAACTTGTTCCTATAGGTGGCCCTTCTGGTAAAGCCAATCCTAAAAGCAATGGTCCCATAACATAATGTTGTCCAATAATTTCGCCAAGAAATCCAGCTATAAGAACAAAGAGCATGATACAAACAAATAACCATTCACTAACATGTTTTTCGGTTCTTAGTTTCTTAGAGATCCCTATAAGTATCGGTCTCATTATGAAGATAATCGAAAGAATGAGTCCAGCCAAAGATAAAAAAATACCTAGGAATTTAGAAAAACCACGGCTTTTGGATTGATCTATTGAAAAGACAATTATAGCCAATGAAAATCCAACAATGTCAGAAAACATTGCGACCGACATGGCCAATCGGCCGATGTCCGTGTTTAGAATCTTTAGCTCTGTAAGGACGATTGATACGACCATAAAAGCAGTAAAGGATTGCGAAAGAGCTATATATGGAAGAGATCTGGAAAGGCTTATGTCCATGGGAACATAAGAGGTCATCAAAAAGGATAAACTAGATGGAATTACTAACGTGAACATGAATACAAAAAAACTTATCATCATGGCCTTTTTTTCAGTCTTCCATAATGTAGCAGGATCCATTTTTACACCTACTATGAAGAAGAAGAACATAATTCCAAATGCTGCTGTTGTTTCAATTACCATAGAACCTTGTGGAGGAAACAATGCATTTGATATCATTATCTTTTTGTGACCAAGAAATGATGGCCCAAGTAATACTCCACCCTGTTCCCATGCAACATTTGTTATTATATGATAATAATAATAATAATGAGTAGAAGTTTCACTCCACTCCAGGTGATGTTTATTAAAATGATAATGACACCTCTAAAATATTCACTAACCTCCACTTCAGGTGATGTCTATTAGAATGGCACCGACACCTTATTCAATGTTTTAGTGATAATCAACAACCGTAGGTATAAATGACATTTAACTACAGTTTTTGTCTGTCACTAAACAATTCCGTTAGTATATGTAAATTTAGAGGAGGTTAATGCATATTTTAAAATTAGAAGTGTCGGTGTTATTTTAACAAACTTTTAAGAAGGTGAGTGTAATTTTCCTTATAATAATAATTGTTGTTCAAATATAATGATAGAACTATGAAGCACCAACACAGACACGGATTCAGATATATGTTAGAGGTGTCGATGCTACAAGGAATAAAATGCATATTTCCTCATATATTAATATTATATTGATGAATATAAACATGTTTAGAGTAGAGAAAGCTTACAAGAATCTGAGCTACAATGGATGATTGAGCAAGAGGTTGGATACAAAGAAAGATAAATTGAGAAACAATGGAAAGCAAAGAATATTGAAGTAAGAAAAGAGAACGTGGGTTACGAAGAGGGTTGGCAGAGTGCCAGATATCATAACTTTCATAGTTGCGAGGATTTTGGCACAGAAATTTATAGGTTCCTGATTCAAAATTCATATATATCAATGTATAGGGGAACAATGGAAGGAATTAAAAGATTACTTTCATGTGTGTTTTTCTCTTTCTTTTTAGTGTTTTTTCTTTTCCTAGAAGAAGTAAAAGATGTAAGGTTAACAGAAAGGTAGGTTTAAAGGTAATGAAATTGATAGAAGAAAAATGAGAGGGTGGCCTTATATTTTGATATTCGTATTTTTTAATGGTTTACATTCAAGTAGGAGTCTATATTTATATTTTGTACATTCGATTAATTCACTATGTACCAATATTCAACTTTCTTGATTTCTTAGAACAAGTCATTTAAAAGCCTAGCAATATTACCATGATTCTAAACTAGCGTATATTTTGCAGACATTAGATTTAAAAAAACTTATTCTTGAAATAAGTTGATTATATATATATATATATATATATATATATATATATATATAATATGTGGTCATTCACATAAGCTATGAGAGATACACTTTTATATTAATATAATAATTTATTTACAAGTGAGATATAAAAAAATATAATGTGAAATTAAGAGAGTTTCTTAATGCACCACCCAACTTTTTTAGACAACGCGTGGAATTTCTCTTATGCCCCCTGATTCCGGATGTACACATCCGGACGCACCGCGACCTTAAAAAAAAATTTGTTCCGGATGTGCATATCCGGAAGGCCTCCGGATCTGCATATCCGAAAACATTGCTGATATATTTGAATCTGCATGATCACTCCTCCTTCCCATTCTCAACCTTTCTTCTTCCATACTCACCCTCACCAACCCAAAAAACCCTACTTCATCAATACCATTTCTCACTCAAAAACTTCAACTTTTTGGTGCAACAAATCAAAGGGAGCAAGAGAAGATTGAATTTCAGGTAAATATTCAACTTCATCCACTACATTGCTCACATTATCAATCTACTTTTTTGGAAAAAAAAAAAAAGTTACGCTACTTCCGGATGTGCACATCCGGAACGAATTGAGCATGAACATTTCCGGATGTGCACATCCGGAAAAGTGTCTGGAACTAATTAATTTTAATTTTGAGCAATTTTTAATATGTTTTATTTATACATATTTATTGTTCTATTATTGTTTATAAATAGATATGGTGCACCCTGATAACATGTCAAAAGAATTAGTTTCGCCAATTTTCCCGAAAGATGAAGGGATTATCGTTAAGTCGGTTGATGTCGACGGTGACTTTAATAACAAGCAAGAGTTTGATGATCGCGAAAGCATGCTCGCATACATTCGTAGGACGGCTATTGAGCTTGGCTTCGGTGTAAATATCAGAAGATCGGATAATGGTTCGGAAAGAAGAAAGGCTTTTATAATTTTGGGGTGCGAAAGAAGCCGCAAATATCAAGTACCTCTACGGAAGTTAAAAAAAGACGAGACCGGTACTAGAAAATGTGAGTGCCCTTTTAAGATTGGTGGTTACTGTTAGCTTCCAAGAAATGGAGATTTAGCGTTCGTTGTGGTATACATAATCACGAAATGTGCTCAATGTTTCAAGGCCATCCAAGTATATGTCGGCTCAAGGCGGAAGAGAAGACATGTATTGCCGACATGACCTTGAATCTTGTCCAACCGAAAAATATACTTGCCACGTTGAAACGGAAGGAACCCGACAATATAGCAAATATAAAGCAAGTGTATAACATTCGGTATCAGACGAACAAGGCAATTAGGGGAGATAGAAGTGAGATGCAACAACTGTTGAAATTATTGGATGATAACGGTTACGTGTCTCGGTACAGATATCGCGATGATGGAATTATGGTCCGTGATATTTTTTGGACTCATCCGGATTCCATAAAGTTGTTCAACACGTTCTCGACAGTGCTCATTCTCGATAGTACCTACAAGACGAACAAGTATCGACTTCCATTATTTGAGATGGTTGGTGTTACGTCTACGGATAAGACATATGTCGTTGGTTTTGCCTTTTTGGAGTGCGAAAAAGAGGACAATTTTACGTGGGCATTGGAGACGTGTCGGTCACTTTAGAAGAAACATGTTCAAATGCCAAAAGAAATTGTTACGGACCGCGATAACGCTTTGATGAATGCGGTTGCAAAGGTCTTTCCTTCTTCCAATGCACTACTTTGTCGATTTCACATAACAAAGAATGTGCGAAGTCGGGTTAAGACCGCGGTGGGTGCGAAACAAGTGGAGTCGAAAGATGGAAAAGTGGTTAAATCGGGTGTCATTGTAGAAAAAATAATGGATGCATGGACTCATATTCTAAATCTTCCACAAAGGAATTATATGCCGATTCGGTCATGAAATTCCGAAAAATGTGCGAAAAGTACCCCGCTTTGTTGAAATATGTTGAATCCACCATTCTTGATCAAGTGAAAGAAAAGATTGTTTGTGCGTGGACCAATAATGTACGACATCTTGGAAACACTACCACTAATAGAGTTGAGTCGGCACATGCTACTTTGAAGAATTAGTTGGGTAATAGCAAGGGGGATTTATGTCGAGATTGGGACTCCGTGCATCTCATGATTAAAAACCAACACAACGACATACAAACCACTTTTGGTCGGAGCATTACGGTTTTGGAACATCGTTTTAAAGGTAACTTTCTTTACTCTCAATTGATCGGCAACATGTCTCGGGCGGGGTTGAGCTATATTTTTCACGAGGCCAACCGAGCCGAAACGGTAGGTTCCGATAGCGTAAAGTGTGGTTGCATTATTGTGAAAACCTTAGGTCTTCCGTGTGCTTGTGCTATTGCTACAAAGTTGAAACTAGGTGAGCCAATACAAATTCACGAAGTTTGTCCTCATTGGATGAGACTTAGTTTTGATGATGATGGTTGTAAGGAAGGAGATAAACCAGATATCTCTATTTTGGCCGAATTGGAAGCGATTCAAACGAGATTCTCGAAGGTCGATGACAACATGAAGCTACACATCAAAGAAGATTTGAGGAAGATTGCCTTCCCCGAAACAACCGCAATGTTACCCCCGTCTCAATTGAAAAGGCATCAAATGCAAAAAAGTCAAAAGGTCAAGCTCTGATAGATTTAGAGCGATGTGGCAAACTTTTTTCGATTGCGAAGAACGATTCCCGCTCGAGTTCAAGGCGACCGTCAAAATTAGAAGAACGGTTGATGACATCTTAGAGATGTGCAAGCATCCACCAGGCTATTGATCTTGTAATATTTAAATTTCTGTCGATGTAATGGCGATTTTCTGAATGTAATCCCGATTTTATTTTATGAATGTGAGAAACATTGTTGGATTTTTGGTGTTCTGTATCAGAATTTATTCCGAATTTGTAAATACGAATTTCTTACGGATATGCACATAAGGAAAAAACTGAAAAATTTTAAAAAAAGGGTGCGTCCGAATTTGCACATCCGGAACGCAGGGGTATTTTCGTCAGCGCGCATAGTGCCTAAGAAAGTTGGGTGGTGTGTTAAGAAATTCTCGAAATTAAATCCTAAATAAATAATTTATGCTTGTTTATCTCAACTAATAGTACATTACACACCTAAAAATATTTAAAATTGAACTAGATTATTTTTAAGTTATTTTTTTAGTATGAATAACTAATAAAAAAATAAGATTAAAAATAAAAGTATTAGAACGAATTGTTTAAGAATATATTCAGTAGCAACCTTTAAAATAAATTTTATGAAATAAATTTTATATATATATATATATATATATATATATATATATATATATATATATGAACAATGAGGATGCTAGCAAGTCTGTACTTTGTGATGCTGCTCCGATTCATATTGATCGTCGGTCTATTTAGGGTAAAAGGGGAAAAGATGGAGGTCCTCCTTCTAAAGGCGAAGAATTTAAGTTTTTGGATCGGAGCTTTAATAGCATAGGTTTCTTATATGATCATCTTCATGTTATTTAGTATGTCAATAAAGCCAATAATATGGGTGCCCAAAAGTTCCTTTAGCATCTTGACAGTTATTTCATAAGGATTTGTGTTCTAGGGCGAGCTTTATTTGAGGTGGCTGACTCTTCTGACCGACGGGCGGATGAGCTAAGGCTTGAGCTTTCTCGGGTGAATGAGGCTTAAGTCATCGATCAGACTCTTCTCTCTTTTGTAAATGATAGGATTTGTGGGCTTGAAAAAGAACTTAAGACATTATAAGATGACCGCGATTATCTTCAATCGGCGTAGAAATCTATGGAGGTTGGCTGCAAGACACACTGCGAGAAACTTTCCCTAGTTGAGAAAGAGGTAATCTGACTTAAAGGGGCCGTTAAAGGGTTGAAAATCGACCATACGGAGCAGCGTATGAACAAACTTGTGTCTGGGGATCAAGGTTTCAATAAAGTCGAAGCTTAGGTCCTCTCCTTATACCCTAACCTTAACTTATTTGAATTGGACATTTTTAAGGTGGTGGTCGATGGTCGTTTGGTCAAAGAGGTTGACCTAGAATCGAATAATGAGCTAGCTGCCTCTGCCGAAGCTTAGCATGTTGTTGGGAATAAAGAGTCCGAGAAGAGCAATGTTGAAGAGGTGGGGGCGAGAAAACTGTGGTGTCCATGATAAGTGCAAATTGTAGTTATTTTTGTATATAAGTTTTGTTGCACTTATCGATAATTTTTGTTAATATCGTTCGAATAAACCCCGCTTTGTTTGTAAATGCGTTTACTTTACGTTATAGTGTATATACTGTGTTATTGTGTAAATATCATTGAGTTTAATTGTTTTCCATTTATTTTTGCAGGTATTCAAGCAAGGATATCTTGTCATATTCATAAAGAGCATTGAATAAGCTTTCCAACGCTTCTTACCGTGCGTCAATCCGAGTTAAGGTTCAAAAGTTATGGTCAAAACAAGGGCTGGTATGCTGTTAAGTTCGCTTTGTGAACTCCCCAGCGAATGTTCCCAGACTTGAGGCAGTAGAAAAAGGCACCAAAGTTCGCATTGCGAACTTTCCAGCAAATAAAAGTTCGCATTGCGAACTTTTGCAGAATCGCAGAGGCGGTTTAACTGTTCCTGAGGCACATCAGGTGCCTAATTTGATGTTCGTTTTGCGAATAAAAGTTCGCATTGCGAACTTATGCAGATTTTGTAAATAATATATAAGTCATTTCATTCATTTTTTAGGTTATGGTTTGGGTATTTTTTGCTCCCACTCCATCAAACATCATTTTTCAGTAGGATTAGCTTAGAAAACAACATTGGAGCTTGAACACGGATGATCCGGGATGGATTTCTCATCGGTCGGCGTCGATAAACCGCGAGATGTTTGGTTTATTTCTCTTCTTCTTTGTGTATTTCTTCTTTGTTGGGTTGTTGTATATGTATTTACTTTGAACGCATGTATATTTGTCGCTCATGGCGTTATATTTAATTTGCTTTACAAATCTTTATCAGTGATTGTCCTTGATTTTTGCTTTATGCTCGGGGTTTGGGTTGTGTTAGAGATAGACATCCCAAACTTTGATTAGGGAGGATTATCTGTTAGTTTCTGGATGCTATAGATAGATTTAGAGTTAACAATCTTTATGGGTGTCGAAGCTTAATGCCTCTGTATCTCGAGTCGGGTGCGAGAGTGTCGACGAGGGTAACACGGTTGTTCTCTCACCTCAGTGTGTCAGAGATGGACACTATTGTGAGTGATGCTGGATGATATTGAGGAGTATTGTTGTAATACCCCATATTATTTAAATGCTCAATTGGATATCAGATTAGATCAGATGAGTATCTATGTGCTCTATCTTTGGTAAATTGGATTAATGGAATCCTCTAAGTACTTTAAGTATTGACATTTGGGATCAATAAAGCAACTGGTGAACTCTGAAGAGATCAATTATTTTAAGAAAGGGACATATCATTATTTATTAGTTCAAGAGAGTGTCTTTTAAGGTAACTCTAATAATTGATTAATTGAGTTGAGATTACAAAATATCAATTGGAGATATTTTGCCTTGTTGGATTTATATTATATATATATATATATATATATGGGTTAATACCTATTTTCCCCCCTGCCATATGGGCATGTTTTGAAAAACACCCCTGCGAAAAAAAAAGTTGCATAACTAACCTTAACAAATTTTAAAAGTTTTGATTTAAACCTTTGTCAGGCCACATCATCAAAAATGCTTATGTGGCAAGCATTTTTTTAATTTTTAATTGTAACATATTTCCACATCAGTTAATGAGGACATGCAATGACCATTTTGCCCTCACCCAATTTTCTTAAAAAAAAACCCTAACCCATCATCTTCTACGTTTTCATCTTCCTTGTTTTCTTCTCCTTCGATTTCTTCCAAGTCTTCTTCTCGTCTTCTTCTTTTTTCTTCTTATTTCTTTTTTCTTCTTCTCGTTATCTTCTAAGTCTTTATTTTTTCGTTGTCGTCAATGAAATCCAGCTACGATAGTCAAACATTTTCGTCAAACTCAAGCTTATCTTCCAATGGAAGAGTAACTCCTAAATGTGGCCACAATGTCTCCATGAAGATGTTTGTATCGAAATCGGTTTCAAACCCTGGGAGAAAATATTGGAAATGTAAGCTTTGGGGTAAAGGTGACGATTGCAACGCATTTCACTGGGATGATGAGTTTTTCAGCTACTCTGATGAAGGAATAGTTCAACTGAGTGATATTACAAGCAAGATGGAAGAAATGAAGAAAAAGCTTGATGGGTTAACAAAGAAGATGAATTATGTTTTAGTTGCTTTAATTTGTATCTGTGTTCATTTCTTTGTTAGGTCATGTTGTAACTGAAGTGAATGAAACTTTGTTGTAACTTATCAGATTGTATTGCTTTTAGTTGTTGTTTATGTAACTTGTTTGTGTACATACCTAAGTGAATAAATTTAGTTGTTGTTTCTGTTATATGATTGTATTGCTTTTATTGGAATATTGCACTGTTATATGTTAAGATAACAAGAATATAAAAGAACAAGAACATAACTAATAAGTTGGATAGATAACAATTATCACATAAATACATAAAAGATGTTCACTGCAAAATAACTGAGATGTTCACATAACTGATATGGTTCACAAAATAAGTCAAAGTTACAAAATGGCACATTATGTGCTTAACAAAATAACAAAATAACTAACAGAAAAGTTTCAAATCCAAGTTACAAAATGGCACATTATGTGCTTAACAAAATAACAAACAAAGGTTTCAAATCCAAGTTACAAAATGGCACATTATGTGCTTAACTACTGAGTCATGCGCCTAGCAATATCCTTCCACTTATTCTTTGATGTACTCCCACTTTGTGCATTACTTGCATCATCAAAAACTAATGGCACATCAGGTGTTGATCCAGGTCCACCATGTCTTTTGGCATTCCTTACTTCTTTCAACCTTTCACTGCACCTCTTTCTTGCTGGCTTCTTACTTGCAGCTCTTTTCTTGGCAGAAGGTTTTTTGACATTGATAGCAGCAGGTAGTGTATCATGACTAGCAGCAGGCTGTGTTTGTGAAACTTGTGTAGCAGGAGGTTCTGCATCTTGTGTAGCAGCTTGTGTAGCATCTTGTGTAGCAAGTTCTGCATCCTGTGTTTGTGAAACTTGTGTAGCAGGTGTGGGATTAACAAGTTGTGATTGTTGTTCCTCATAAAGACTCATCATTTCATTCAGAAATGCATCTAACTCTGGGTCATCAACATTTCCATCAACATTTCCATCAGCTTGTGCAGTAGATGTTTCTGGTGCATCAGGCTTTGTAGAGGCTTTGGTCCTTGGTGTCTTTCTCTGCATAATGCAAAAACATATATAAGAACACATATTACATCAACATATAAATCAGAAACATTAAATGATACACCTTACCTTTCTCTTCAGTGCATTAGGATCTTGTTCCTTAGCTTGACACTTCCTTGAATTGTGGCCAAATTTGTCACACTTTGTGCATCTATATGATACACCTACCCTCCTCATCCTTGAACCAGTCTCATCCAGCTCTCTAAACCTCAGTTTCTTAGGCCTTCCAGGGCCCTTCTTGTATTGTGGTGGCAACAAGTTTTCAGCATCCACAGTAGGCCACATGTCCATACCATTGATTGGACTGACATTGTTTTCATAGCATGTCTTGTAAGCTTCCCTCATATAGCAAGGGTCAACATATTTCTCAGGATCTAAATTCTGATATTGCAATGCAGAAACAGCATGCCTACAAGGTATGCCTACAAGATCCCAAAAGCAACAAGTGCAAGTTTTTTTCCCTACATCAACAACAAACTGCAGCCCATTATAAGGGTGGTGGACTTGCCACAAATCACCCATACTCCATGTAGGCAGCCATTCTCCACTTAATAGTGTTTCCTTATCTAGCCTTTTCCTAGGATTAGGCATCACATTGTGCTTCCACTTATCAAGCTTGACTATACTATTAGCAATCCTATTCATCAAATAGTTTCTAATCCATTCTACCATAGTGAGTATTGGCTTATCCCTAGCTTGTAAAATGGTACTATTAAAAGATTCACTCAAGTTATTCATCAAAACATCACACTTAGGGTAGAATGAAAATGAATGCTTACACCACAGTTTTGTTGGCACTCCCATTAACCAATCCCATGCCTTCTTATCAAGTTGTTTAAGCTCATTCATCTTCTTCTCCCAAGCCTGGAAGTATGTTGCTTTTGCAGCCCCCATTAAAAGGTCCCTAATGGCAGCTCCACCACCAAACTTCTTCTTGAAGTTTGCATACAAGTGTCTAAGGCAAACCCTGTGTTCAATTTGCTCAAACATCTCCTCAAAGACACTAACAAGACCCTAAAACCAGAAGCACACAAACAATAAAAAAATATAACATTAGTTTGAATCTATAAACATATAAATTCATAAAAATGCATAACATATCACACTATGTACCTTTTGTTGGTCTGAAATAAAAACATACTTTCTCTCCTCTCCAATGTCTTCCATAAGCAATTGCAGAAACCATCTCCAACTTTCCTTTGTCTCAGTCTCCACCACACCAAATGCCAAAGGATAATATTGGTCATTTGGGTCCCTTGCTACAGCAATTAATAACTGTCCTCCAAAATGTGTCTTAAGATGACATCCATCTACCCCTATAAAGGGTCTACAAGCCTTGGTAAACCCTTTCTTGCAGCCATCCAAACAGAAATAAAATCTCCCAAATCTTGGTGGTAGTGTTGGATGTGGCCTCTCAGTACTTATCTTGACTGTATTCCCAGCACAGTGGTTTCTCAACTCAGCTGCATAACTCCATAACATATTATATTGTTCCTTTGCATCTCCTTCAATTATTTCCTCTGCCATACATCTAGCTCTCCAAGCTTTCCCTTTGGTTATGCCTATTGAATATTTCTGTCTTAGTTCAGACATTATCTCAGAAACTTTTACTTTCCCTTGTGATTTCCTCTTTTCAACCACTAACTTAGAGACCCACTTGGAATTGGCAGACTTGTTATTTAATACCCTAGCACATGTGTGGGTCCCCACCCAAGTCTTTATCTGATAAGTGTGCCTATCCCCCACTTTGCTACACAAGGCTAAAAAACCGCATTTGCCCTTGCACTCAGCCCTAACCCTATAACTCTCATTCTTAACAAAAGTTAACTCCCTACCATTTAAAACTGACCATTCTCTAATAGCATCTTTAAATTCAGAAAGAGATTTGAACTCCATACCTAATTTGAATTGAAAGTCTTTGTTAAGTAGCTCTGATCTGAACTTCTCATACTTTGGCTTAGTAGGTTTGTCATCCATGTCACTTTCATCAGGATCTGAACTATCAAGTTCCTCACTAGCATACTCCACATCCTCACAGTTTGTTGCATTCCTCTGTGAACAGGATCCTAAGACCCTTTTGGGCACCAAAAGATTCAGCTTCTTTACCTTGCTCCTTGATTTCATCTTCTTTGGATCCTTGGATGCACAAAGCTTGACTCTCAGTGATTTTCCATTGACATCCACCCTATTCCCACTAGCTGGATAATCTACCTCCACTTGTTCAAATTCTTCCTCTTCTACTTCACATGCTCTTTCCTCTTCACTGTCATCAAAACATTGTCCAACATCAGAATCAGTGCTATCATCTTCACTAGAAGTTATGAAGGCATCCACATCAGGATGAAGCACCTTGGTCATCATGTCTTTTACACCATGCTCTACCCATAGATGGCCATCAACCTTACAAGACATGCAATGCTTTGCAATTTCTACAGCTTGTGCATCATCAACAACATTTGTAAAACCTTCGTCCATATGAGGAATCTTTCTCCAAAGCCTAAAACCTTCATATCCCCAATCTTTAACCAGACTAACAGCTTCAAAAAAGCTCCATTTATCTTCGTCCAGCCCTTCAACAATTGTCTCCCTACCCCCTCTATAATACGTATGACTGTCTTGAACAAAATTTCCCGCATGGTGAAATATTAAACTAAACACGGCCATGTCTGCAGAATACAAAGAATAAACCCTACATATTGTTAGAAAGATACTCACTTGGGACCACATTATTGTACTTGGATGAGAATAGAAACTTTGAGAATAGTACGTACCTTTCCAAATCAAACTTCTGGAGGTTTTGTTTCGAGAACTCTTTCGGATGTTGGAATGCAAACGATAGTGCTTATGCAGTTGACTTACGAACAAACTTGAAGAAGCTTAAGGAAGGAAGATGAAGATGACGAACGGTATTAGTTAGGGTTTGAAACGAGACCTTTCCCAAATGTCCAAAATTCTGGGTTTTTTTTTAAGAAAATTGGGTGAGGGCAAAATGGTCATTGCATGTCCTCATTAACTGATGTGGAAATATGTTACAATTAAAAATTTAAAAAATGCTTGCCACATAAGCATTTTTGATGATGTGGCCTGACAAAGGTTTAAATCAAAACTTTTAAAATTTGTTAAGGTTAGTTATGCAACTTTTTTTTTCGCAGGGGTGTTTTTCAAAACATGCCCATATGGCAGGGGGGAAAATAGGTATTAACCCTATATATATATATATATATATATATATATATATATATATATATATATATATATATATATAGTAAGAAGAAATAGAAAGTGGGTAAGGAAAAAGAAAAGAAAACGTGGGACGAGAGAAAGAAGAGAAGAAGAAACCATGGAAGAAGAAGAAAAGCTTATGGATCATCTTCAAGATTCATCATCTTCTTCAACCTCCTCTTCAATGCTAAGGTGGGTTCTAGATAGATACTTTAGTTGTAGAGTTTCTAGAGTTAGGTTGGATTTTGGGGAAAATGAGTAATTTTGCAAATCAATGAAATCTAACGGATAAAATGAGGTATAAATGGTATAGAATGATTGATATATATGTATATTCATCTGTTTATACTGGGTTGTGTGTTTGATGGTGTTTTGGTTGATATGGTATGAATTGGAAGTGTTTGGGTGTGGTTGGATTGTAAAACCTAACTTTTTATATTTGAGAAAATTGGTATTAATTTTGTAATCATGGTGGATGGCATTTTTATGGAGAAAATGTTGTAGTATGTTGAATTTTGAGACCGGGGCTTTTTACGGAATCGAAATCGGAGGTCCGAAAGGCATTTAACGGTCGAAAACTGAGTTTTTAGCAGAATCTGCGCATTTATGCGCCGACCCTAGGATTATGAGTCGACTCATGATCTTCGTGCGCTGACCCGGGCGAAATCTCCAGGTTTATGCGTCGACTCATAGAACCATGCGTCGGCTCATGGTCATAGAATTTTTCCAAAATGTCAGATTTTGTTTTCTTCATAACTTTTGAACCGTAAGTCCGTTTTGGTCCCCGTTCGAAGCGTTGGAAAGATATTTCAATGCTCTTTGTGATGGTGAGGTAGAAACATGGTTATATGCCATGGATTGATAAGAAAAAATATGGGAAAGTAATGTATGTGTGAATATTATAGTCCCTGTTTCCACCAAAACTCAAGAATCGGGAATCCGATTGATACGAGTCCAAAGCCTTTGGAAAGATAATACAATAAGGTAGAGAATGGTAATGAGAGACCATGATTTAACCAAGGATGCTTGGTAGAGTATAGTACTGGCTTGTATGCCTTAAAATATGTGTGAGCTACTACGTGAAAAGTGATGTTTTATGTGATGTGTGATTATATGTGTTTACTTGTAAATTTGTGTTATGCCATGTCTATCAAATTGTGAATTTGTGAATGAAAAGAAAATGGAAACTTTACCCCAAAACAAATGGCATAGTTAAGATTGTTATAATTCTAGGTTGTGAATAGAATTGTGACAGAAACTCTGGATGATGACGCTCGTGCATTCATTGACGAGTTCTGGCTTGGAGTAGATAACTTAATGACAACGCTCGTGCTTGCGGTGCCGAGGCGTATGTCCATTTCAGAAATGCTATAGAATGAGTGAAACACTAGTATGGAACATGTGTAATTGTTATGTTTTATTGTTAAAGGCAAAATAGGCCTTAAGGAATTGTGGCCTTGTGATTGTCGAATACAATCACGTTTGTGTGTGTGATCACGTAATCGTAACCAGTTCTTTGAGTTGCAGTCTCATGAGTCTCGAGCTCCTCTGAAACAAGGCATGGTACTTGGCAGGTTTGATTCCCGCGTGTAGTACTAATGGAACCTATGGGTAGAGACTTGAGATGGTTAACAGGCCATGAGAAGTAATGATTCACGGCTAACAGGCCAATGTTTCTGAATCTATTTCGTATGCCAAGTAAATTACAAGGATCCATGACTCGGGTCGACTTCTAGACGTAGAAGAGGACAAGAAAAGGGGATGCCTTGGCACGATTATCGATTAGTGATATTTTGAGTTAGTGAACTCATGACATGTTTCCATATAGTGTGAGATTGTGAACTCAAAGTCATTTCCCTTCCCCTTGACTTGAGTTAGGATTGGCTAGAACCCTGTAAAGCCGAGAGAATCTATAAGATAGGGAACTCACTAAGATTTGATGTATCTCACCCCATTATAGTTGCTATATTTCAGGTGTGGTTTGCAGGTTTGATTTACAAGTGGAGCGATGCTTGGACGTTTCAAGAGAAGCTTAGTTAAGCTTATTTTCCGCTGTGTATTATTTTGTTGTATACAATTGAGGATATTGTATATTATTCTTAGATTTTTATTTTTGGATAGTTTCCATGACTTGTGCCATATGTTGTATTTATGTTTTAGAAATGGGCAAGTATGTGAATTATGTCGTTAGGCACTTTTGATGTGTCAGTACCAAATAAAACACTTGTACGGTATTATTCTAGATGGATATTATACAGGGCGTTACAGTTGGTAACAGAGCAGGTCGTGTCCTCGACCTAGCCTTGAAACATCATAAGTAAATCTATTCCTGCCTCTTAAGTGTGTCTTGCCAGCATGAAACTTAATATCATACTATGTAGTGTTGCTGATCAACCTAATATTATGTATGTGATAGGTAGAATCATGGTAGAGCGACCCCGAGGACTCCGTAGTGTTGTCGGAACTTGTGTTGTGAGGGTAGGCTCAAGCCAAGGGTTAGTAGTGAAGAGTTTTGGTCAGCTCGGTGAGGTTTTGGTAGAAGTTGTGCTTGGGTAGCATGGAAAGTAAAGAGTGGTGTGTTGTTCAAGTAATCATTTGGATTGAGTAGAGTCGGAAAGTTAAGGATCTCTATTGGACGTTTGGATAAGGATTCCAAGTAATCTCATTCCGTGGAAAAGAATAGTGGTTTTGTGGAACGTGTGACGTAAGGTCCGGAAGTGAGATAGGTATTGGTGTTTCAGTTTCTAAGGTCACTATGGTATCTTGAATGGACGAGAGTACCTTAAGGAATGTGTTCGGAACAATATCTTCCGACTGGTTAAAAGTTGAGGGTCAAGGACGTTCGACTTTTATGGGAACCTAAAGTAGTAAAGATATTAAGTTCGAGATGATATATCAGGATTTTTGTGTTCAGTAAGAGGCCAATTTGGAATTTGTTAACTTACCCCAGGAACAGTATAAGGTATTGTGTTAGGGAAAGAATGAGCTTCATTTAGTAACAGAAAGTGTAGTGATACAGACCGGAAGAAGTATGTGTTAAGAAACAGAGTAAGTACCTTGGATTTAAGGAAATTTTTGTAAGATGGGTTTATATTTGGATTTGAGAGGATTACAATGGAGGGTGAAGTAAACGTAGTATGGAAAACAGTATTAACGGTATGTTAAGAGGAAGTGACAACGGAATGTATCTTGGACGAATGTGCATTAGAGCTATTGAGTAGTTATTGAGATATAAATTGTAAAGAACAAGCGCAGTGGTAGCATCATGGTCACAAGTGTACGTGATGGATTCTTATTCTTGAGACAAGAGTGAAGGGACTTACCTTGTGGAACAGTGAATATTGTATTTTAAGAAGTAAGATTACGGTAAAACAACGAGAAGCAAATTAAGGCTTATTATGGACTAAGTGTAAATCATGGAATGATTTATACCGGAAGGGTTTGGTAAATAGTTGACGAGAAATGTCGGTTGTGAGTCTTCCATTAAGTAATTTGGTGTAAGTGTGGTATGCAATGGATAGTGAAGGGTAAGAAATCCCGGTTAATGTGTACGAAGTGATGGAAAGGTTCTTCAAGAGGATGCATTGCCCCGATTTACTTTCAAGTGTAGAGAAACTTCTGTATTTATGAATAATCGAAATATTAGGAATCTACCTTTTGTTGGACTAAGAAGTGGTTGTTATTAATTCTCACCAAGGAATGCAAGTGAGAGAATAAGGTTGTGTGCGGACATGAGATGTCCATCGTTTTGTGGTACCGTTTAATGGTTATGTGTTGGGTTTTGCTTGTGCACAAATTAAGTATGAGTTGTGGCTAAAACCCTATAATGTCGTCATCATTGGACTTCCCGCTGATGTGGTTGTATGAGTAGAAAATGAACTATCCCGCTGAAGTTTTATAGTGTGACCGCGTCAGAATTTTGAATTTTGCCTTGTCACTTGGTTGGAGTGTGTCGTCTGAATGTCTTGACTTTGTCGGTATTACCTTGAGTGGAATCATGGTTGGTGAATTGTTGTATAAGTTAAAGAACCACGAGTTGAGAATGATATTGTGGGTTAGAGCAAGAAGGATTGATGGTTTTGAATAAGGATGTTTTTTTTGAGTTATGAGAAATTGATTTTTGATTCTGTAGCAGTGTTAACCGACTAACGCGATGGGGTTAACCGATTAACACGTGCAAGACAGGTGTTTTACGTTGAATTTTGAGAAGTTGACCGATTAGCTCAGATGGGTAATCGATTAACATGTGTGTAAATTGTGAAATCCCTTAGGAACAATCATCTGTGTTTTGTTACCTTATGTTGCTCCGAGTGGAGAGTATTTGGTGAATGGAAAACGGGATGGTAAGTAAATGAAAGACTGATTTGTGTTTGAAATCGGAACTCGTGGAAGGGTGTTACTTAGTCGATCATCTGTTTAGATGACAAAGGAATTTAACTTCGAGGAAGTAATCTTATGAACTGTGTTGAGTATGAGAAAGTTTTAGGTGTGTTGTTATCAGTACTGTTGCGAGTTTTAAGGACGAAGTTGGAAATACTCACGAAGTATTGATCTTACAAGGAATAGTTCGGTGTGTAATTATGGTATTAGTAAGGTATGAACGGTTGGTCAGCGTTTAGTAATTGTTAACTTTCGTGGGTTCATAGTATCGGATTTAGATCGTGAGAGTGGTACCAGTTGTGTGCAGTTGTGTTTTACCCAAAGAAGGAAATTTGAAGGTTATCCTTCCAAGTACGAGTAAGATTTGGACGTTCTGAAGTTAATCATTTAACTTGGATAATAGTGGATTCAATTGAGAAGCGTGGCATGTCCTTGAGGGTGTGTGTACGTGTAGAGTGTTGCTTGTGGATTGGTGAGTAGTATGGAAACTCACAATTTCGCTTTGAATGGTTTAAGTTTTGTTAAGTGGTGACTCACATATGATTGAAGTTCTATGTTGGTGTTACGCTGTTATTGGTTGAGATCTCGAATCAGCAAGGAACCTTGAGTAAGTCGGAAAATCGTAAGAATAATTGATATGGAAAGTGGTAACTAAAGACGGAAGTTGTAAACTACTTCTGGATGAATTATTCGAATTTTGAATGAATTTGGAGCAGTGTAACTCCTGTACTTGTATCGTTGGTTAGTAAGGATCCCAGTGGATAAGTGTGTTCTCCGTGGACTGTTAGCTACTTGGTAATACTTAAGGATTGGTGGTATCCCAGTGTTAGAATTGGAGTTGCACAGTGGAAGGTGACAGATGAAAGAGTTCAGTCAGACTAATAAGGATTAGAATGATTGTTACTTGTAAGTATGGAAATAAGGAGTCTTTTTTAAGCGTGTTACTTTTGGTGTGATACGAAAGAGATGAAATATTGGATATAATAAGTACCCTGTACAGCATCGGACCATATGGAACTGGTAAAAGAAGTCGTTTGACGAATTACAAATGTGGTTTTAAAGGTTGAGAAGTTGATGAAAGGGTAGTCGTCAGTGATTCCATGAAGATAAGATGTTACGGTTTTGTTTGTGACTCAGTAGAGGAATATGGAATTGGATTATGTCAGGAACTTTAATAGAAGTAAAGTTGAGTGTGGAACTAAGACATTGATACAAGTTGTGGTTATTGTTGAGCGAAGGAAATTCGGGGGTGAATTTCAGTTTAAAGGGGGGGGAGTGTAATACCCCATATTATGTAAATGCTCAATTGGATATCAGATGAGATCAGATGAGTATCTATGTGCTCTATCTTTGGTAAGTTGGATTAATGGAATCCTCTAAGTACTTTAAGTATTGACATTTGGGATCAATAGAGCAACTGGTGAACTCTGAAGAGATCAATTATTTTAATAAAGGGACATATCATTATTTATTAGTTCAAGAGAGTGTTTTTTTAAGGTAACTCTAATAATTGATCAATTTGGTTGAGATGACAAAATATCAATTGGAGATATTTTGCCCTGTTGGATTTATATTATATAATAAGTATTATATATATATATATATATATGTGTGTGTGTGTGTGTGTGTGTGTCTGTGTGTCTGTGTGTAGTAAGAAGAAATAGAAAGTGAGTAAGGAAAAAGAAAGGAAAACGTGGGAAGAGAGAAAGAAGAGAAGAAGAAACCATGGAAGAAGAAGAAAAACTTATGGATCATCTTCAAGATTCATCATCTTCTTCAACCTCCTCTTCAATGCTAAGGTGGGTTCTAGATAGATACTTTAGTTGTAGAGTTTCTAGAGTTTCTAGAGTTAGGTTGGATTTTGGGGAAAATGAGTAATTTTGAAAATCAATGAAATCTAACGGATAAAATGAGGTATAAATGGTATAGAATTATTGATATATATGTATATTCATCTGTTTATACTGGGTTGTGTGTTTGATGGTGTTTTGGTTGATATGGTATGAATTGGAAGTGTTTGAGTGTGGTTGGATTGTAAAACCTAACTTTTTATATTTGAGGAAATTGGTATTAATTTTTTAATCATGGTGGATGGCCTTTTTATGGTGAAAATATTGTAGTATGTTGAATTCTGAGACCGGGGCTTTTTACGGAATCGAAATCGGAGGTCCGGAAGGCATTTAACGGTCGAAAACTGAGTTTTTAGCAGAATCTGCGCATTTATGCGCCAACCCCCAGGATTATGCGTCGACTCATGATCTTCGTGCGCTGACCTGAGCAAAATCTCCAGGTTTATGCGTCGACTCATAGAACCATGCGTCGGCTCATGGTCACAGAATTTTTCCAAAATGTCAGATTTTGTTTTCTTCATAACTTTTGAACTGCAAGTCCGTTTTGGTCCCCGTTCGAAGCTTTGGAAAGCTATTTCAATGATATTTGTGATGGTGAGGTAGAAACATGGTTATATACCATGGATTGATAATAAAAAATATGGGAAAGTAATGTATGTGTGAATATTGTAGTCCCCGTTTCCACCAAAACTCAAGAATTGGGAATCCGATTGATACGAGTCCAAAGCCTTTGGAAAGATAATCCAATAAGGTAGAGAATGGTAATGAGAGACCATGATTTAACCAAGGATGCTTGGTAGAGGATATTAGTGGCTTGTATGCCTTAAAATATGTGTGAGCTACTACGTGAAAAGTGATGTTTTATGTGATGTGTGATTATATGTGTTTACTTGTAAATTTGTGTTATGCCATGTCTATCAAATTGTGAATTTGTGAATGAAAGGAAAATGCATGTTAAAATGAAGTAGGAAGAGTGAGGAAACTTTACCCCAAAACCAATGGCATAGTTAAGATTATTATAATTCTAGGTTGTGAATAGAATTGTGACAGAAACTCTGGATGGCGACGCTCGTGCATTCATTGACGAGTTCTGGCCTGGAGTAGATAACTTAATGACAACGCTCATGCTTGCGGTGCCGAGGCGTGTATCCGTTTCCAAAATGACAACAATCGTGCGTGAGGGGCCGAGGCGTGTGTCCATTTTCGAAATGGTATAGAATGAGTGAAACACTAGTATGGAACATGTGTAATAGTTATGTTTTATTGTTAAAGGAAAAAGAGGCCTTAAGGCATTGTGGCCTTGTGATTGTCGAATACAATCACGTTTGTGTGTATGATCACGTAATCATAACCAGTTCTTTCAGTTGTAGTTTCATGAGTCTCGAGCTCCTCTGAAATAAGGCATGGTACTTGGCAGGTTTGATTCCCGCGTGTAGTACGAATGGAACCTACGGGTAGAGACTTGAGATGGTTAACAGGCCATGAGAAGTGACGATTCACGGCTAACAGGCCGATGTTTCCGAATCCATTTTGTATGCCAAGTAAATTACAAGGATCCATGACTCGGGTCGACTTCTAGATGTAGAAGAGGACGAGAAAAGGGGATGCCTTGGTACGGTTATCGATTAGTGATGTTTTGAGTTAGTGAACTCATGACATGTTTCCATATAGTGTGAGATTGTGAACTCAAAGTCATTTCCCTTCCCCTTGACTTGAGTTAGGATTGGCTAGAACTCTGTAAAGCCGAGAGAATCTATAAGATAGGGAACTTACTGAGATTTGATGTATCTCACCCCACTATAGTTGTTATATTTCAGGTGTGGTTTGCAGGTTTGATTTACAAGTGGAGCGATGCTTGGACGTTTCAAGAGAAGCTTAGTTAAGCTTATTTTCCACTGTGTATTATTTTGTTGTATACAATTGAGGATATTGTATATTATTCTTAGATTTTTATTTTTGGCTAGTTTCCATGACTTGTGCCATATATTGTATTTATGTTTTAGAAATGGGCAAGTATGTGAACTATGTCGTTAGGCACTTTTGATGTGTCAGTACTAAATAAAACACTTGTATGGTATTATTCTAGATGGATATTATACAGGGTGTTACAATTGTAGGTTGAGTATAACTGGTCGGTAAGTTTAAGTTTGTGAGGAGTGGATTATATGCATACCGGATAAGTTTCTTATCTCTGAAGAATGAATTTTTTTTGTGTTAATATTTACTTTTTTGTTTCTATGTTTGAAACATTTTAAACCAAACTCTATAACATTTAAATTGTTTAATGGTAGTTCAATATCACCGATCTCTGTGGACACGATAAATTCCCGGAAAAATACTTCCAAAACTTTTTGTTGCTTTCCGCTTTACTGCTCCAACAAAATGGCACCGTTGTCAGGGACTGGTGTTTTTATTGGATCGCATTGCGATAGTTTCTTTGTTTTTGAGTTGTGTAGATATCGTACATATTGTATATTTTCACTTGTTTATATTGATACTTATACTTGTGAATTTGTTATATCATTGTTTGTTTCTTTTCACGTTTGCTTACGTGTTGGTTAGGAATAACCGGGTGGAAGCAACTTGGAGAAACGTTCATAAATAACAGGCGTCGAGCTTACCACGTAAAACAAGCATGTTGTATTATTTTCTTTTATTGTTGTTTAGTTTAGGTAGTATGATGCAATTGTCTAAACAAATTTAAATCGGACCAGCTATGAAATTTCAAATCTTCACTTTTAAATTTGTTTAGACAATTTCTGCCGGTCTTTTAGTTTGTTTATATTAATAGTTTTTGTGTTTATCTAAAAGCTTATTTTGAGTAGCTTGAGGGAATTTAAGGTGATGTTCCAAGTTTGATCATTTCAACTTGCGGATGTATGGTAATGATATTGTTAAGTTTTGTACACGTCTAAGGTATGTGTTTATCACTTTCTAGACTTTAGCATATTCATGATACTTAGGCATTTTACAAACTTCCATGTCATTCATTCTTTTGTATACTTGTTCTTGATGTGAATCACTTTAGTTCCCGCCCTTTTTGTGAGGTGGCTTTCCATTGTTCATATATGCGCGGAGTACCAACATTCTTGTTCTAACTGGATTTTATTATGCAAAATCTTTTGTTTGTATTGATTATATGAAAGCATGAAAATGATCAAGGCATTTTGTTTCATTTTGATCACAACTACCTAACCAAATAGTCATTCACCTTGTGAGCGTGTGATCATTCGTAAGCCCTTTGTGCCTTTCTATCATTATCCATGTTGTTTGAACTTAATGCTTGTCTATGTGTAATACCCCGTAAATTATTTTACTCTGGATAATATTATTATGATCAACTGGGTTCCGGTTTACTCTGAGAATTTATTGGATAAAATAATTAGAGTAAACTGATGATCTCAGAGCAGATCAAATTAATATTATCTAACCCTGAGGTTTTAATTATTGGAGCTTTAGAGACTAATTGGATATTTAAGTTAGTTGTACTAACTAAATGTTCTTCTTTATGTATCATTTCATTTTCTTTTCCTTTTCATTTAGTGAAAAAGATAGAAAGAAGAAAGAAGTAAGAAAGAAGGAGAAGCAAAGAAAAGAAGAAGAAAACCTAAGAGAAGAAGAACCTTGGAATCATCATCTACTCTTCATCAATTCATCTCATCTTCTTCATCATCATCTTCTATTCAAGGTGGGTTCTAGATAGATGCTTTAGTGTAGAGTTTCTTGAGTTTAGAGTTAGGTTAGATTTTGTGAGAAAATGAGTAAACTTGCTAAAATCATGAATCTAACGGTTGAAAATCGATATAAATTGCGTAGTATAATCGTAATATGCATATGAACATTGTTGATGCTTGGTTGTGCTGTTTGGAATTGATTTGGGTTGAGAAATGGTGAATTTGTAGCTTTGGAACCATGGAACCCGTAAGGGAAGAATTCTGTTTCTGGTGCAATTCGCCAGGCGAAATCCAGATTCGCCAGGCGGATTAAGTCTCGCCACTGTCTCGCCAGGCGAAGTGCTGGCGAAAGGGATTCGCCAGGTGAATTTGAAGAGACAGAAATGTGTTAGCTACTGGAACTTTTGATTTTTCAAAAATTGGAGTTTCGCCACTGGATTCGCCAGGCGAAGCGCTGGCGAAGGGGTATTCGCCAGGCAAATTCCAGATTCGCCAGGCAAATCTGCCTGGGATCAAATATTTTTCTTTTCTTCAAAAACTTGTAACTTTTGACTCGTTTATCCGATTTAAGAGTTCTTTATATCGATGTGAAGCTACAAAAATACTCTATATAATGGAAGTGGAAAATACTGGTTTTGATGCCCGATTAAATAAATCGGAGGGAACCGTGAATTAGTGTAATTTGGGGTATGTTAAATTATGTGTTTCCATTATGTGATTGATGACTATTTGCCTATGCTCTTATTGTTAAACTGTTTGAGTATGTATGCATGTTAAAATACGAAATAGGTAGAGTGAGGATTATTACCATCAACAATGTCAAAAAGTGTGGAATGACATAATGACAACGATCGTGCGTGCGGTGCCGAGGCGTGTGTCAGATACTAATGTCATAGAATGAATAAACACTAGTATGGAACATGTGTGTTAACCTTTGTGGTTGTGATAAGGCGTTATGGCCTTGTGATCGTCGAATACGATCACGTTTGTGAGTGTGATCACGTAATTGTAATCGGTTATCTTGTGAGTGTGTTTCATGGGTCTCGAGCTCCTCTGAAACATGTGCACAACTACTTGGCAGGTTTGATTCCCGCGTGCAGTACGAATGGCGCTCTGGGAGCGTATTCTTGTGACGGTTAATGGCCCGTGTGAAGTGACGGTTCATAACGGTTAATGGCCCGTAGAACCCGAATCTATTCGTATGTCAAGTAGGTTACCAGGATCCATGACTCGGGTCGACTTCTAGACGTAGAAGCGGACGGGAAAAGGGGATGCCTTGGTGTGGTTACCGATTAGTGATATTGTGAGTTGATGAACTCACGACATGTTTCCATATAGTGTGAGTGAGTACTCAAAGTCACTTCCCTTCCCTTTTGACTTGAGTTAGGATTGTTAGAACCCTGTAAAGCAAGAGGACTTTAAGATAGATAACTCACTGAGATTTGATGTATCTCACCCCATGTTGTTGTTTACATCACAGGTACTACAGGTTCGGCGAAGGGTAAAGACAAAGTTGTTTGACTTTTCCTTACGGATCGTGGCTTTTGTATGGCAAGGCTTCCGTTGTGGAGATTTTGAGATCATTAGTTGATCTAGTTCTTAGTTTTATCTTTTGGGAACATCTTGTATATATAACATGCCATAGTTGTTGTATTAGGATTTTGGCCATTTATATGTATACTGTGTTACTAGGAACTTGTATATTTCAGTACCAAACGTATTATTCATGTATGATACATGCTTTGATGTATGTATTTATATATGGGCGTTACAGTTGGTATCAGAGCAGGTCGTATCCTCGACCTAGCCATGAAATAGTATAAGTATTTTCTTTCCGTTTCATATGTGTTGTGTCGCCATTGGTCTTACGTGTTATATTTATGGTATTGAGCTTGATTAACTTAATCCTATCTGTATGACATTTAGGAACATGGCCGATAGGCGCAGAAACAACAGGGGTAGACCAAGAACCACTCCAGTCGGGACAAATCTGCCAGGTGACGAGGGAAATGCCCCTTTGTATCAATTCATGCAACAGATTCAGCAACAACAGAATCAGTTTGTGCAACAAATGGTACAACAAATGGCTGGTGGCGTGCATCCTCCAGTGGTTGTTCCTGAAGCTGCAGGGGTAACCTTTAGGGATTTCATTCGTATGAATCCTCTGGAGTTTCAGGGAGGATTAGATCCGGTAAAGGCGCATGAATGGATATCCGGTATGGAGCGGATTTTCTTAATAGTTCAATGCAGTGAGGAAAATAAGGTGGTCTTCGCTTCTCACTTGTTAAAGGGTCCTGCCATGAGGTGGTGGGAAATCGCTTCAGCCTTAATGACAATTCAAGAGGTACCGAAGGTATGGGAATAGTTTAAGATAAATTTTATGGAGAAGTATTTTCCAAGTTTCTTAAGGTCTCAGAAGGAATTCGAGTTTCAACAGTTGAGACAAGGCAACTTGACTGTGGCTTCTTATGCGGAGAAATTTGAGACTATGACTGCTTATTCTAGGCAGGCTATGTATGCTCCGGATGAGAGGTGGGAGATTGATCAGTTTCTTTTTGGTTTAAGGGCTGAAATTTCACATAGCGTGTCTCAGAGGGAGTTCACTAGCTATGCCGAATTGTTAATGCATCTGTATCTCGAGTCGGGTGCGAGAGTGTCGACGAGGGTAACACGGTTGTTCTCTCAGCTCAGTGTGTCAGAGATGGACACTGTTGTGAGTAATGTTGGATGATATTGAGGAGTATTGTAGGTTGGGTATAACTGGTCGGTAAGTTTAAGTTTGTGAGGAGTGGATTATATGCATACCGGATAAGTTTCTTCACTCTGAAGAATGAATTCTTTTTGTGTTAATATTTACTTTTTCTGTTTCTATGTTTGAAACATTTTAAACCAAACTCTATAACATTTAAATTATCGAACGACAGTTCAATATCACCAATCGCTGTGGACACGATAAATTCCCGAAAAAATACTTCCAAAACTTTTTGTTGCTTGCCGCTTTACCGCTCCAACAGTCCACCCATGGGTTTTAAAGTTTTTTTTTTGTTTTTTGTTGATGTCTTTTTCGGCCCTTTAAGGGCTTTTATGACGTAATCACTACTACGGAAAACCCTTTCACCACGGTTGGTAAAGGAGGGTGTGGTTGTAAGTTCGCTGTATTCAACCACAGGCGTGCAACCATTATAATAAAATATGTAGTGCGCTACCCATCACAATGGTTGACTTAAACAATCGTTTTCATAAATATAGGGTCATGGGTTCATTACCCAACTGCAACCAAATTAAAGCGCATAACAAATAACATTTCACCACGGTTATATGTTCCAGCTGTGGTGGTATTTATAAGAGTTTATTATAAAATATGGGATCGCTTGTTTTTCCCTACCCGTCATTAACCATATACAACCATTCAAATATATTTTTGAGATAATAATCAGAAAAATTGAATTATTCTTGAAAAACAATTTAAACGGTCCAATATTTTTCTAATTGCATACATCTTGTAATTCATGATTTCTTCATTAACCCATATAATTTGATTAAATCCCAAATTCTTCAAAGTAATGATAATGAATGGATGTCTTCTAAGACTTTCACACAAAATTTGATTTCCTTTCTTTCTATAGTTTATTTTGCAAATATCAAATTTTGTGTGAAAGACTCGGAATGACATCCATATATCATCATTGTTTTGAAGAATTTGTGGCATTGAACCAAATTCTATAGACTTAAGAGGAAGTAATGAGCTATAAGATGCATGCAATTCGATAAACATGAGATCGTCTAAGTTGATTTTCTAGAATAATTTAATTTTTCTAATTATTATCTCAAAAATCTATTTAAATGAATGCAAGTTCAATGTGGGGTTAGTGAAACAAGCAATCACATATGATGTAGAAAACTCACTAATAAAATTTATCATCAAAAACATCAATTAATTAACATATATTGGGAGAACTTGATAACTAACCATTCCTGGACATGAATTTGAACACAAGTTCGTAACTCTCTTAGATACATGTACACACAACCAGTTGCATCAGTGATAAGTAAAGAACCATAACCACTTGCTAGCTGCAGATGAATAACCATTTATTGACAAACAACACAAAACAACATTAACAACATACAACAACATTAACAACATACAACAACATTTATCAACAACATACATACCTTTAATTGAAAAAATTGTGAAAAAGTAAGATAATCCATCATGTGAACCACATCAATAGTATGCAAACTTGTAAAATGAAAGGAGGATGAAACTGATGAGAAAGCTGCAAACTTGTGTTAAATTTGAATGGATATGATTCTAGGTCTATCACACAAGTTTGCATCTTTCACTTTATTTTCATCCTATCTTGTATTTTTTCTTCATAGCAACACAAATCAATTGTAATCCTACAAACACCATGAAAAAAATAGCATGTTAACATAAACTAGAAGTACATTATAATCCAACAAAAAATTATCAACATACATAACAATAACATCAACAGAACAACAACATACATGAATACGAGAGAATATGGAAAAAGATTTGTCAACAACAACAACCAACTATAAAACATTTGAAATAAAAAAAAAATATGAAAATCATGTCAACTAACATTTATCAACAACAACAACATACAACAACAAAAAAACACATAAACTCTCGAACAAGAAGAAAATCATGTGAAAATAATGTGAAACATAACAACAACATACACGAAAATGAGAGAATAAGGAAGAAGAAGAATCTAGAGAATGTTGATGTCCTCGCAGTCAATTGTTGAACTTCTTTAATAGAAGTTGGTCTCGTCATGTTCATGATCGCCTGGCATTTTTTCCCTGAATTGGCCTCTATTCCCCTCCTAGTTAACACGGAGCCCAGAAATTTTCCTACTTGTACCCCAAACAAGCACTTGCTCGGATTAAGCTGCATATTGAACCTTCTTACTAATGATAATGTCTCATTTAAGTCGCTGTAATGTTTCCCGTCATTGGGAGTTTTGACAACCATGTCGCCGACATAAACCTCAAAGTTGTGACCTATTTGGATTGAGAACACAATGTCCATGATCCTTCTGCCGTGGCTCTTGCATTTTTTAGTCAAAACAACATGACATCATAGTAGTAATTGTTCATGTTCGTCATGGAGGCTGTCTTCGAGGTGACATTCGGACTCATCCTGATTTGATTGTACTAGAGCATATGTCCATGAAACGTAATGTTTTGAAACTGGACGTGCAATTGATGAGCCTTCCATTACTTGGTAGTGGACATAAATCTTTAAGATTCTCCTTGTTAAGGTCGGTGAAATCTTCAGACATCTGCCATTTCCACAAATTCTTTTTTACCATCGCCATGTTAGTTAATCGGGTGGGATATTTGATATCTTGGGTAAATCTTGCTTATAACAACTTTTTGACTTCTTCCTCATGAAGTTTTAAGCAATATGTCTAATGTAGTAGACATGCGTAGAAAGTGGATCTTGCTAACCATTATTAAATTTACTATATGCACTCTCAACAGATGGATGTCTGTCTAAAATCAAACATAGGTTAGGTTGCAGAGCAATCTGTAATCAGAGATTCTTGAGAAAGAAACTCCATCCACCAGTAGTCCTCCCTTCAACCAGAGTGAAGACAATTGGAAAAATATTGTTGTTGCCATCTTGTGCCACTACCATGATTTGTACAATCATGTTCCATTAGTTTGAATAATAGGTTTGTATAATGCAAAACCTTTGATGCATGGTTCATACCCCTAGAATAGTTGGTGGAGTATTCCATTTCCACTAACATAAATTTTGTGTAGGGTATATGCCGACAGAGTCTCCAAAATTGCAATAGTTCCCAGAGCATAATGCTTAAGTGCCACCAAATATTGTGGAAGTTCTTTGTACTAATCCTCCCAATTTTCGTATACTCGTTCAACCGCCTTAGTCCTATCTATCCACGCCTTCCTGTATGAGGGAGTATAATTGTATCGCGTAATGATATGGGAGATTATTGTACTCACCTTCAATGACGGATCCTTGCTAATGGCATGCAATATTTCATCGCATATTATCTAAGAGCTTAGTTTGATGATCCTGCATCAGATTGATGATAATGCAAGGGTGAGGTGGATTCATAGAACCTATCTTTCAAGAATTACTCCTCTTCCGATAAGATGGTGTCAGCTAGAACATGCAGAGCATATTACAACACAAAATTTTGTACCTCTTCGCATTAGAGCGATTGATAGTATAATCAACTGAAGTTTTCATGTGAAACTTTTTATAGCTCTCACATAGTTTTCTTTTGTGTGAAACATATCTCCCACTTTTAAAATTTTTTCCATCTACATTGGTGGCTGAAATTCAAATCAATTATGATACACTAACACTGATTAGCTTATTCTATTATTATCAACGTTATTTTTGAACTTATTATTTATCAACTTTACAACTTTAATAATTTCCTCTCACAAACAAACCCCAATCACGCACGAATCTCCTTTGCCTCTCTCTCTATCGGTTCCATCCATAGTCACGCGCGGCAACGGAGATTCACGCGCCACCATGTCATCTACACCGACACTCCCCGTTTCCACTTCCCAATCAAACATAAACACCAGCAATGCTTCCTCCCAATCTCAGCCTCCCATCGCAACACCCGCCTTCCGCGCCTTCATCTCCCGCATCTCCTCCTCCCTCCGTCAAGCCTTCTCACAGCGCCGTCCCTGGTACGAACTCGTCGACCGTTCTTCAATTTCACGGCCTGAAACCTTAGCCGAAGCATACTCACGGATCCGCAAGAATTTCACATACTTCCGTGTTAATTACCTAACCCTAATCGGCTTCGCGCTCGCGATTTCGCTAATTACGCATCCCTTTTCGTTGCTGGTTCTTCTCGGACTCCTCGCGTCGTGGTCGTTTCTCTATCTATTCCGTCCTTCAGATCAACCGCTTGTTATCTTCGGCCGTACATTCGCCGATCGTGAAACCCTAGGGATTCTTGTTGTGCTCACTATTTTCGTTGTGTTTCTCACAAGTGTTGGATCTTTGTTGATCTCTGCGCTTATGGTTGGATTGGCGATCGTGTGTGCGCACGGTGCGTTCCGTGTTCCCGAAGATCTGTTTCTGGATGATCAAGAGGTGAATAGTTCGGGATTCCTATCGTTCCTAGGCGGCGCTGCCTCTGCTGCTGCCCCGGTTGTTGGACGCGTGTAAACGGCGGGATCTTGATCCGGTGGAGTTTTCTATCATGAGGTTTGTTAAACCTTTTATCTTGTATTATGCTAAAGATTGAAATTGTTGCAAGATTTATTTTGGCTTTTAGATCCAAAGCAAATTGCTTAGGGATTATAGTTATGACAATTTTATGCCAAGAGATTATTGTATTGTGCTATTAATTAATACAGTTTAGTAAGCATTTTTGAATCTAAATTTGCTTTTTTGTTTTTGCTATTCTTGCACTACTTGCGTTTTTTATTTCTTGTTCATATTGACACTTTTTATTAGTAGATTGGGATTTGAGATTTTGGGAATGAGACTACTGAGAAATGTGCTATGTTTTGTTCTCACTTTTGGTTCTAATACATATTTGTTTTCTTGAGACCTTATTGAACTTATTCGAACTTCAAAACTCCAAGATCATATTTCAATGCTGAATAAAACTTCATTCATACATGATGATTAGATGATTGTGAGAGATGAAAAAGGTAATAAAAAATAGTGTTATCAAATATTTGCCATGGCGGTGCTATGGCAGATATACATGGTAGTTTTTGGACTTGCCGCAATGGTAAATAATGTGGGTTTTTCTGCCATTATCTGCTACAGAAGCTTTGCAGCGGGTATGGCAGGATTTTGGCTCTCTGCCATGGACCGCCATCTGCCATTGACATCAGTGACAAAAAATCATACTTCCTCCATTCTTATTTATAAGCAAATTTTAACATTTTAGATTCATTAAGTAATGAATGCATCTAACCTATATATAGTCTAAATACATCATTTATTGAATGAACCTAAGAAGTCAAAATTTTCTTATAAAAGAGAATGGAGGGAGTAATGTTTCCCAACTTGATGTACATACGGTGTTGGACAAGTATTATTTTTTTGAGTAGTAACATATCTGTTGTTAAATTGGTAAAATGGGTTTAGAAAGATGACTTTAGGTTGTTACAAAAGAAAATTTAATACAGTTTCTTTGTTGATTGATTAAAATTTGTAATGAAAATAAGGAATTAAAGTGGCTTTTGGAATTTTGACTTGTCTAATAAAATAACAACAAACCCTATGTTGATGTGTTTGCACTATGAAGCATCACTTTTTTTGTCCATTCGAAGCTGGATATTACTCTATGTTGTTAATCTCGGAAAGCGGCGCGGCGCGGTCACTCTGAAAATGGGGCGGCACGGAAGCGGGGAGCGGCGCGGGCGCTATGTTTTCGAAGCGGGCGCGGAAATATACTAAAAATATACTAATAAATATATAAAAAAAAACTCAAACTTCATAATAGCATATATTACTTCAAATTCATAATAGCATTCATTACTTCCAATTTCAAATACCATTAAAAGGCATAAGTCTTAAGCAAAAAAAGCATTGCAACATACTTCCAAAATTCAAGAAAATAAACACTTAACATCTAAATCTTAAAATAACTTAAACAATCTAACTCTAATAAAACTTCAACAATCATTAAAATCAAAGTATTCATCGTCACTTCCTCCGACACTAGCATCCTCTTCACCCTCTTCAATCTCTTTATCCTCTCCAAGATACTCTTCATCACCAAATTCATCATCTACTACTACCACTTCCTTTGCTTTTGCCTTAGATCTAGATGAAGAAGGTGGAAGTGGTGGAGGTGCAGCTGCCTTCTTTTGCATTGCCGCTTGGCTCCTAGTGTTGATTGCAGGCTCAGCAACACCACTTGCAATTTAAACATCTAGCCAAGACAAATCATCACCATCAAACACCATATCATCATTATCAGATTAAGCTTCTTCTTCACCTCCCAACAACTATCGGTAAGTGGTCTCAAAATCATCATCCTATATCACCGGTTAGTTTGTGTTTCTTAGCAGAAGAAGCAACCAATTGATTATTGGATGATGATAATGGAATAGAATCAATAGGAGGAGTTAGAGTTGTCATGGTTGTTGGAAAAAAAATAAAACAAAAACAGAGTTCGACAATATATGAAAAGAGTATGAAAATATAGAAACAGAGTTTCTATATAAAAAAAATATAGAAACAAAAAATAAAGCAATGGCATATGAACAGACTATGAAAATATAACAAAAACGAAGCAAAATATAGAAACAGAAAAAAACATAAAAAAAGAAGAGGCATAGAAACAAAATATGTTATAAAAAAAAACATAACTAAAACGAAGCAAAAAAAAAACAGAAAAAAATGAAGAACAGAGAAAAAAACAGAAAAAAAAATTAGAAGAAACAGAGGAAGCAATAAAATCCAACCTCTGTTTTTGCAGGAAGAAGACGGACGTGGGCTGTTGTAGAAGACGAGGAAGAAGAACAGTGGACGAGGAAGAACAGTGGTTGTGTGTAGTAGGGAAGGAGAAGAAGAGAACAGAGAGAGAGCCGTTGACGCGTTGGAAGAAGAAGAGCGTTAAAAAAAAATTAGGATTTTTTTTAAGTTTTTAAAGGAATGCGTAAAACCTGCTGACCTGACCCGCTGTGAACCTGGCCGCTTCCGCAACGTATCCGCACCGCACCGAACCCGCGTTATCCGCCGCGATACCCGCTTTTCACCCGCTTTCCACTTACGCGCCCTACCTGTTCACCTTGAAGCGGCGAAGCCGTTTTTGACGCGGTGCGCCGCGATCGCGGCCGCTACCGCTGCTTTTGACAACATAGATATTACTAATCTTGAATAATAGTTAGATATATTACTTATTTTAATCTCTGAGGAGATAAATCCCTTTTTCCCCTCCCTCTCTCTCTCTGTAATGACTTCATAGTGTAAGTTTTCTATTGGGTGCAATGCAATAGCTGTCTAAGTCTGAGCATTGAGTAATCCAGAGGTTGGGTGGGCACTTGGGCTAGTTTTGTCTGGATTTTCAATGATGTTTACAGTTCAAAATGGTTCTGTTTTTTTGCTCGTGTGTTTTTAAAGATGTCTTTTGAGCGTGTGACATTTTGTTTGAATTTGATGGTTACATGAAAATGGGAGTTGGAGATCAGACCAGGTTGTGGGTCCTTAATAGATTCTTTTGTAGAATAACATGAGATTCTTTGGTAGAATAACATGGCAACACACACCCTTCGGAATGAAATATAAGAAAAA
Organism: Lathyrus tuberosus; assembly: GCA_022829125.1. Classification (NCBI taxonomy): domain Eukaryota; kingdom Viridiplantae; phylum Streptophyta; class Magnoliopsida; order Fabales; family Fabaceae; genus Lathyrus; species Lathyrus tuberosus. The sequence continues at coordinate 15,911,908 of JALAZF010000012.1, read as the reverse complement.
GGTAATATGATAAGTTAATGTATCTTATCTTAATTTATATTCAGATACATCAATTTTTTACATATAATTTTTTCGTATATTTTATTTTGAAGAAATTAGTATGTGTATTTGGTATCATGGTGAGTTCATTGAAATTATGATGAGGTAAAATCGTGGTATATTGAAAAGTTTCACACATAGATTTAGGTCTAAATCATCAGAATTGAGCTAGGTAAAAATACAGGTCTTGTTACTTGGGAAAGTGATTTTACATCCGAATATCCATGTGTATGGAAAGACTTTGTGGCACTGCTGTGCCAACGCATAAACTATTTGCTTCAGCCATACTATTTCCACTTAAAGCAGACTCTGACCACAATTAGGATAGATAAGACACGGATATTTCGACACCTACTAATATTAAAAATAGAGGACAGCATTGATATAAAAAGGTTAAAAATATCATAATCAAAATTGTTATTTGATTTATCATTAATAACTTTTAAAAAAATATAAGGTACGTTGAAGGAAATGATTTTTTTTCTCTAAATACTTGTTTAAATGGTCTGACACGTATTTTATGGGTATCACACGGGTATTGGTTGACTTTTTTAATGTGTGTCATTTGAGTGTCATGTAATATCAAGCACACGCGTGTGTTGGACATCATGACAGGATGCTTTAAAGAAAATATGTAAACCAATTATTATACTCTAAATGCTATATTAATCAAATCAACAATAACCATATAAAATCAATCAGGCGCCATCTATGATGCATCACAGACGAGTATCAATGTAGTATATCATATGTTTCAGCCTGTTTGTGTCCTAGAGCTTCAAATGCAGACCCATGGCAAAGCTGCAGCTTTTAAGAGTAGCTTTCAAAACCAACTTGCTTTGTAACAGTTGATAATATGCATGCTTTGTAACACTTGATAATATGCATATACAAACACTATCTCCCGAATGTGATTTAAGGAACTTTTCTAAAACAACAGACAAACAATGAGTTTGTAGTCTTGTAGGCTTAGTAGTAAATTAACAGAAATGTTTAAAATAATGAGAAAAAAAAACTATATCTGATCTAAAGATTGACTAATATGAGAAATCAACTTCACCATCTATTTCACCGGTTTCATTTAAAGCTAAGGTTTTAATTTATATGGATTGATCCAACATATAATGTAATTTGAGAATATTTTCTAAAAAAAAACAAGACATGCAATGAGTTTGTAGTTCTGAAGGCTTAGTAATAAATTAATAGAAATGTTATTAAAAATGAAAAAAAAAAAAAAAACTATATCTGATATTAAGATCAACTAACCTGAGAAATCAAATCAACTCCAGCGTCTATTTCATTTAAAGCTAGGGTTTTAATTTATATGGACCGGTCCAACATATAATGTAACCTGAGGATATTTTCTATAAAAAAAAAAACTAGACATGGAATGAATTTTTGGTCTTGTTGCTTTAGTATAAAATAAAAAAAAAATTGTTTTTTTTTTGGAAAATTTGATATTCGGTCCTGATTAATTCAGAAGTTCAATTCAATTGTCTATTTGCCAAGCCCATTTAAAGTCATAGTTTTGCTATGGATGAATGAAGTCCAACATAAAAATGGTTAGCAACATAAAAATTGTTAGCATCCATCGAAATTGTCATATGAGACTTTGAGATGAGCACTCTCATGTCCTAATCCTATTTAATATAAATAGGGGTAGAATCAGATATTATATATTGGTATGACTAAACATGAAAGAAAGTATGAATTAAATTATAGGAGATGGGCACTCTTATGTCCTAAATCTTTTTAGTATAAATACGGGCACATCTACAAAATCATTTGGATAAAGTTCAATCATCCTCAATAATTTTTTCTTATCAAAAGCTGCAAATGACGATGAAGGACTTAAACATGAAGCACGTTGTAAAAGTTCAGTATTCTCTTCATCAAACCTAGCATTGAGCTCATGAAACAGCAAATCTAAAACACTATTAACATAGCGAACAACAACAACTTTTTCTTTACCAGCAACAACACCAGATTCATCAATCAAAACACAAAACACATCATCCGCAATATCACATACAATTTGTTGAGTTATTTCACGTGCACAAGTAGCAGCAAGATCACTTTGAATCTTAGAGGAAGTCATAAAGTTATTTTCTGGAGTATAATCTATCACACTAGCTATCTCCGGGTTAATTCCTTTAGAGTGTCCACTAACTCAAGAAATGACCCCTTAAATGAAGAGTTACTCGTCACTCCCTCTAAATGGCATGTCACACCTCAAAAGAAACTTAGTAGCTATAAGAGATGTGTTTACACGACCACAATATTTGGAATTCATTTGTTTAGTTTGATTAACAAACACAATGTTAATACTTTGGTTTGGGTTCATGGTAGCGTAACTCATACGCACACAATCAACATGACTATTGGAAGAAGTAACATGATTAGGTAATCTTTGAGAAAATTCTTCCAATCACCAAACCCTTCTCTAAAAAAAGTGATCCCCTCATATTTAAAGACATTTTTAAACAAAAAATATGGCAAACAAAATGTTAGGTCCTTAGATTGACTATAATCAATCCAATCATACAAATCAAACAAATATTTGCAAAATTGACGTCTTTGTTTACCTTGAACAGACCAAGGGTAAACAAAATTGTGAGGAGGTTGATGACGACCTATTTTTTAATAAGCTTTCCTTACCTCATTTTGGATGTTAGGATGATAGCTTGAAATTAGAGGCTTAATTCCTAGTTTTGTTTCCAACAATTCATAATTAACAACATAAATACTCTCACTTGGATGTTAAGTTTTCAATGCTTCTAGAATGGCCAAAGAAGTAGCTTTGTCTCTAAAAAGCACAAGAAAAAATTTCTTCATCCTATAAAGAGAACAATGATACCATTTAAAATAGTTATTCATACTATAAAGAGAACAGTAAAATCAATCGATTATAAAGAAAATCATTTATAGGAAATTTAGAAAATTGATTTTGTTTTAATAAATTGGGGTTTTAGGGTTCAACTCATAGAGGAGAAAAAAATGAAATACTAGTTTTACATTTGATTTTCAATCACCCATAAATAAGTGCAATCAAGCCAAGTGGAAAAATTGGAGAAAAAAAATGAAGGATTAACAAATATGAAAGGAAGAAACCGTTAGGACAGTTAGGGTTTTCAAGAAAGATGATGAAGAAGAAGAGAGAAAAGAGAGAATGAGAATAACTGCATTAAGAGAAAAGTGAAAAATAATAATGAGTGAAATTCAAACTAAACTGTCAAAGTTGTTAACTATGAAAACTATATATTGAAATTACAACAACATGGCTATTTATAGGCAACCAAAGCTAAGACCCAAAACATATAAAGTTACAATTCAACACAACAACTATATGTTGTATTCGACTCTGTCGAATACAACTGACTCTACAACTACTTCGAATAGGTTACAAAACCTGTTGAACACAAACTACTAAATGAAACCATGAATTACATCTTCTAACACACCTCTTAATTCATGTTTTCAAGACTTCTCATCCTGATGCTTCTCTTCAGCTCATTAAACCTCTCTATTCAAGGGATTGGTGAGTATATCATCTATTTGCAATTTTGTCTTGCAATGCTCAAGTTCAAGCTTTCCTTTATTTACTTGATCCCTGAGAAAATGATATCTCATTTCCATGTGTTTACTTTGATCATGAAATATAGAATGATTTAATAGGTTGATAGCTGACTTGTTATCGATAAACAACCTCATTTTATTTGGTTCCATGATCTTGAGCTCTTCTAGCAGCATCTCTATCCATGCTGCTTGACATGCTTCATATGATGCAACCACATACTCAGCTTCACATGATGAGAAAGCAACAATTATTTGCTTCCTTGAGCTACAAGTGATTGAAGCATCTTCGATCATGAATATGTATCCTTCAGTACTCTTCTTCTCATCTTGATCTCCATTGAAATTTGAAACAGTATAGCCATATACCTATGCATTTGTGCTTGTCTTCTTTTACTTTGACATCATCACACCATGATCAATCATACCATTTATGTATCTCATCACTCTCTTAACTGCGGTGAGGTGAGATTCTTGGGGTTTCTCCATGAATATGCTCAACAACCCGACACTTTGACAAATATCTGGCATGGTATTGCAAAGATACCTTAAGGATCCAATGATTTGTTTGTACAGTGTTGCACTTAAAAACTCATCATTTGTATCCTTCCTCAACTTTGCTCCCGTCTTCAATTGCATGGAAGTTGCATTACAATTGCTCACCTTGAACTTTTTTAAGATATCTTGAGCATACTTCTTTTGACGTAAGAACACTTCTTCATCTGTGTCTTTGAACTTCATCCTTAAGAAATATGACAAGTTCCCTTAGGTCAGACATTTCAAATTCATGCATCATCTTTGACTTGAATCTTCTTATCTATGATTCATTTGCACCTGTGATCAATAAATCATCTACATACAAGCATAAAATGATTCGACTAATCATGTATGCATCATTGACATATACTCCATGTTCAGAGACACACTTTATGAAACCTCCTTAGATCAGGAAGTTATCTATTCTCTTGTTCCAAGCCCTTAGGGCTTGCTTCAATCCATATAGAGCATTCCTCAATCTGTACAATTTCTGCTCATGCCTTTTAATTTAGAATCCTAGCAGTTGAGTTACATAGACCTTTTCTTCCAATGGTCCATTCAGAAATGTTGACTTTACATCTAATTGATGTATCTTCCATCCTCCGTATGCAGCGGTCGACACCACAATCCTGATTGTCTCCAACCTTGCAACAGGTGCGTAGACTTCTTCAAAATTAATACCAGGTTTTTACATAAAACTTCTCGACACTAGTTTTGCCTTATGCTTGATAATTTCACCATTTGGGCTTCGTTTCACCTTTTAGACCTGATCAGGGCATTTTAATGCACATTATCTTATGCTTGTACTCAGGCATTTCCTTAGTTTGTTTTGTTTATTTTACTGTTTTATTATGTTTTTAGAACTAAGTCTTTGTTTACTTTTAATCTATTTTCGCAGCTTATTTTCAACATTAGCGGTTATTTGATACTTGTCCACTGTTCAGATCATAACTGGAGCTACGAGAACCGAATTTACGCGTTCTAATAGGCGTTGGAAATCTGAGACAAAGAGCTATAACTTTCATGTTTTAGGAAGAAGATGATTCAGAATGTAGAAAGCTCGAATAATTCGTTGAAGTCAGTACCCAAATTCTTTCTTTAGGAATATTTAGTTTTGGGCCGGGTTTTTTATGTTTTTCGACCCAGTTGGATTAGAACCGGATTTTGTGATGCTTCCCTATACCTAGTAGCAGCCGTGCTACTGTTGAGGATCTTTTTTTCACTGTTCACATCTTTGCTTTTTGCTTTGTACGAATCTTATGGAGAACTAACTTCTTCGGGTTGATCTGCTGTAACCGTATATCCGTTAACTTTGAGGTTAATACAATTTTCAAGTAATTTTGATTCCCTTTTCAATTTTATCTATAATTTTGAATGCTTTATTCAGTTTCCGTTGTTTGCTTAATTCAATTGCGTATTTTATAGAATAGGATTGATTAATTTGATTGATGTATGTTCTGTTAACCGTAACCGCATTTGCTTAATTCGTGTTTGCATTATCTGTTTGTTTAATTCAGATATAGGAACATAAATCATATATTAGTTTCAATCACGCTTGTTAATTGTTACTGTAATCGAAAGGGAATGGAATCCGCTTAGGGCTTGGGAATTGTATTGTATGATCAATGATAAGTGGGAGAATAAACAACAAATTAACTTATCTTATAATCACTTATATTCTTAATCACTTATATTTTTAATCACTTTTTCTAAATCAAAACCAAACCCCCCATAAGCCTTTACTTTAGTTGGTTAATCATACAAGAGTCCTTGCGATATGATACTCGAGTTGTCATTACTGTTACTATACTTTTTCAAAAATACTCGTTTTTGATCCGTGTGCGACAGCGGATCAAATTGGTGCCGTTGCCGGGGATTCTTGTATTTTTTAACCGTTAGTTGAGTCATAGGTGTCGATTAGTGTGTTTTAAACTTTCGTTTTGCTGTTTTGTCATTTTCGCGTCCAGACGCCCCGTATCGTGTCCGACCTAGTCAAAAAATCATTTTTAGGGAAAATCGTCTCCTAAGTTCATTATTTTTCTATTTTTAATGAATTTTTTTTTACTGTTTTCATAGTTTCAAAAAATTCTCAAAATTCTTATTTTACCTAATTAGATTAAATTTCGTGTTTTTAGATTTTTCTGAATTTATTTTAAACGTTTTTCTTCTTTGATTTTGTTTCTGCCTCTATAGGGACATTGTTGGCATTATCACATTTGTTGTTGCATTAGTCCTGGCTGCTAGGTCATCTTCTTCTGACCTTTTTGATTTTGATCCTGAGATAGAGAGAACCTCGCACACACGTCTTAGAGATAATCAGGTCAACCCTAGTTCACCATCCCTTAACGATTGTGATTCTGATTCCTTGTTTTCACATTGCTTGTTTAATTCTGATTCTGAATTTGCTTTCGATAATAACATGGCTGACCAAAGAACATTAAGAGAGCTTGCTGCTCCTGATGTAAATTATAATGGCTTGTGTATTGAATATGCTGACCTTGTTGTTCCTTTTGAATTAAAAATCTGGATTAATAAACTTGTTGTCGAGGTTTAGTGGTCTTGCAGGTGAGGATCCACACAAGCATCTTAAAGAATTCCAGATCGTTTGTTCTACTCCACTGAGGCCTGAAGGAATTACAGAAGATCACATCAAGCTGAGAGCCTTTCCGTTTTCACTACAAGGTGCGGCCAAATATTGGTTATATTATCTTGAGCCAAATTCTGTTGCAACTTGGAATGATTTGAAAAAGGTATTCCTAGAGAGATACTTTCCTGCCTCTAGAGATGCCTCGATACGAAAAGATATTTGTGGTATTACACAGCTAGCTAATGAATCACTGGCTGAATATTGGGGGGAGATTCAAACAATTAGTTTCAAGTTGCTCACAACACCAGATCACCGAACAATTATTGATTTAGTATTTCTATGAAGGATTAAAACCAATGGATAGGAATATTTTAGATGCTGCTAGTGGTGGAGCACTTGTTGATAAGACTCTAGGTGCTGCCAAAGCCCTGATTGAGAACATGTCGCTTAACTCCCAACAGTTCACAACGAGAAACAATTTTGTCCAAATAAAAGGTGTGAATGAGGTTCATGTTTCTTCTTCTAGCAAGGCCTTCGAAAATAGAACGAGTGAGCTAACCGAATTAGTGAAACAATTGGTAGTGGTAGGTAAAGCTCAAACAGAAGCCTAAGCAGCCCAAACAGCATGGTTATGTGGTATTTGTACTTCTCCTGACCATCCCACCGATATATGTCCTATTCTGCAAGATGAAAAGACTACTGAGTTACCTCAAGCATATGCAGCAGCCCTTTATAATCAAGGTAACAATCAAAATAGGTACAACATTTTTGACTTGTCCACTAATAAATACCATCTAAATTGGTGGAACCATCTAAACCTTCGATATGGAAATCATCATCCCAACCAACAACAGTTGATGCTACCATTGCCACCACCACAAATCCCTCCACAGGTTGCAACCACTTATGCCCCAACTTCCAGACCTTTATTAGAGGATATTCTTAAGCAAATGCCAATCAATAATCTACAATTCCATCAGCGGACATATTTCAGTATCCAAACCCTGCAAACACAGATATGACAACTTGCTTCTTCAATTAATGGCATTCAGCAAGCACAAGGATCCAACCAAGTACCTTCTCAAATAATGTGAGTGCAATATCCTTGTGATCCGAAAAAGTTACAGATTCTGCCCCAGAAAAAAATGAGAAAGTTGTTGAGCCTTCTGTTGTTGTTGAGCCTGAACCTGAGCCTGAGCCTTCTGTTGTTGTTGAGGAAAAAGAAAAAGAGTAGGTACCTAAGATACCTTTCCCACACAGAGTGCAGAAAAATAAGAATATTATTGAGGAAGACAAGAGAGAGAGAGAGAGAGAGAGAGAGATTTTGGATGTGTTCAAAAAAGTAGCGGTAAACATTCCGCTTCTTGATGTAATCAAGCAGATTCCAAAGTATGCAAAGTTTCTTAAGGATTTATGTACCCACAAGAGGAGATTGAAGGGGAATGAGAGAGTGAATATGGGAAGGAATATTTCTGCCTTCATCTAATCTAGCGATTCAGTTGAGCAAAATGTTTCAGCCCTCTTCCAGACCATGCCACAAAAGTGCAAGGATCCAAGAACTTTTGCTATCCCTTGTACCATTGGGAATAGTAAATTTGAAAATTGCATGCTTGACTTAGGAGCGGGTATTAATGTTATGCCTACTTCTATTTATAATAATCTTGATCTTGGTCCTTTGCAGCATACAAGTTTAATCATTCAGCTGGCGAACAGAAGCAATGCTCGCCCCGTCGGAGTCGTGAAAGATGTCCTCGTGCAAGTTAATAGGTTGATTTTTCCTGCAGATTTTTATTTTCTTAACATGGAAGGAGAAACAAAGTTAAATAAGGCACCCATCGTTCTAGGCATACCGTTCATGAAAACTGCGAAGACAAGAATTGATGTTGATGATGGCACATCATCGCTAAATGTAACATCTTTAATGCAATGAAACATCCCATGGAAGAGCATTCTATTTTTCACATTGAGTTACTTTCCGATTTAGTTGATCATACTTATCATGAGTTTTTATCTGATTTTCCATCTTTATTAGATTATGATGATACTTACTCTTGTGATTATTGTACTGACACTAATGTTTGCTCCGTTTTTGCTGAGATAAATGTTGCCTTGCAGGCTGATGTTTTTCATGTAGATGAGGCTATAGATGAAGTCGTTTATGCAGCTGAGGCTCTTGACATCCCTGCTGCCACGACCATTCCGTCCATTGAACAACCCCCTTCTTTAGATCTTAAACCACTCCCGGACAATCTTAAATACGCCTATTTAGAGAGGAATGAAAAGATACCTGTTATTATTTCTTCTAACCTTGATTTTGATTAAGAAGGTAAGCTTTTTTAGGTCTTAAAGAGGCATAAAAAGGCGATTGGGTGGACCTTGGCAGACATTCCTGGTATTAGCCCTTCCATGTGCATGCACCGGGTTTTGCTTGAAAAAGGAGCTAAGGTAGTGAGGCAGCCCCAAAGGAGGCTTAATCCTTTAATTCTTGATATGGTGAAGAAAGAGGTAACCAAGTTGTTGCAAGCAGGTATCGTTTATCCTATCTCTAACAGTAATTGGGTAAGTCTAGTGCAGGTTGTACCTAAGAAATCTGGACTCACTGTGATAAAAAAATGAAAAGAATGAACTTGTTCCCACTAGAGTTCAGAATAGCTGGAGAGTTTGTATTGATTATAGGAGGTTGAACCAGGATACTAAAAAGGATCACTTTCCTTTGCCGTTCATTGATCAAATGCTCGAACGGCTAGTAGGTAAATCACACTACTGTTTCCTTGATGGTTTTTCAGGTTATTTTCAGATCCATATTGCACTAGAGGATCAAGAAAAGACAACCTTCACTTGCCCATTCGGTACATTTGCTTACAGGAGAATGCCATTTGGTCTTTCCAATGCTCCGAGCTTATTCCAGCGATGCATGATTAGTTTTTTTGCTGAATTTATTGAAAATTGCATGGAAGTGTTTATGGATGATTTTACTGTTTATGGTTATTCATTTGATGCATGCTTGAAAAGTTTGAATATGGTTTTAGAGAGATGCATCAAAACTGACCTTGTTTTAAATTATGAAAAATTCCATTTTATGGTTGAGCAGGGAATTGTTTTAGGCCACATAATTTCTGAAAAAGGAATTTCAGTATACCCTGCTAAGATTGATGTGATTTCTACATTGCATTACTGTCGTATCTGCAAAAATCAACCGGCGGAAAAGAACAGAAGAGTCGCCACCGAACGTTATTGATCCCAATTCAAGGAAAGGAAACGATAAAAGAAAACCTCAACAAAGGGAAAAGAATGGTCATCGCAACCATAGCCTGGGTTCGAGAGCCGGTTATGCGAGAGGAAGGTATTAGCACCCCCTCGCATCCATCGTACTCGATGGGATCCACGCTTGTTGTTATCGATCAAAGGTTGTAGGTTATCTGAAGTTCAACTGCTAACTAGAAACCGAACGGGAGAAAAGGGAAGGTGAAAACTAAAAGAGAACTCGCAAGGATCATCACAATCCTAAGCCTACGTATCTTCGTGGACGAACGAAGAATCAGAGTCGACGTAGTTCGACGGACTACGCCTAATGGGGGGAAAGTTTACTCGCCAAGACATCGCCGTCTTGTGCCTACGTATCCTCAATCTTACCGGAAGGAGGAAATCAGAGCAATCGTAGTTTGACCTAACAAGGTCTTGTTGTTTTGTGTTTTTTAGTGGAAGATGTCAACATTCACGTTCCGACAATTTAGGTGTTGCCGCTCGTTGTATGGAGTCTTACGCGTTTACCTGTTTGCGGTAGAACGGAAATGACGTGTCCTTTACGAATGGAGTGAGGGAGATGAAAAGAGAATCCCGAAGGAAGACGATTACTTGTTTTTGTTTTTTAGAAGAAAGTGTTTTGATTTGTTGTTTGAAACTCGTATTGCACTAAAGTCTATGACATAGGATTGAATGCGTCGCAAATCGACCCAAGATGGGACGCATGCTAAACACTCTAGGAAAGTGAAGAGAAGCCATTCACCCTCCATTTCCCATGTACTTAAGGCTCATGGCGTACAATACTCATTGTATTTATTACATGTTTTTGATTTTGTTTTGAGATGAGAAGAGAAAGACTCAAAGTTGAAAGAAAATACTAAGGGAGACTAGGTCCTAATGTTATCATGCAATGGTGGCCCTATGGTTAAGGTTAAGAGGGGACTAACCTACTTGTTAGCATGCAAATAATTGCTTACCTAATTTCTATCCTACTTTGGTCTTAATCAAAAATTAAAACCAAACTAGGAGCCCTAAGGGATCATGTTATTGCACAAGTAAACATTAAGTGGAATCAATCCAAAATTCACAAAAGAAAGAGAGACGAGATGAAAAGGAGGTTGCATAAGAATGTAAACATAAAATTAAAGAGACTTACCTTACACACAAGCTCAACCAATTGATGGTTGAAAGGTTTATGCAAACAAGCTCAACTAATGAATAGTTGAAAGTTTATGCAAATTATGTCCTAAAACTAATGCAAATGCCCTACAATGGTTCTAGGTGCAATGGCAAACCACAAACAAAGTGAACTAGGTACTAAAATGGTAAGATCCTATATAGGTCAGTAGCTAAACCAAGTTTAATCCTATCTAAGTTAGTACCCTAAGGAAGATCAAACAATTCCAAGTTGTATCCAAAGTTAACTCACAACACAAGTCATGCACAAACTATGCACAATTGCTCTCTGAAGGTCACATGAATTGAATTAAGGCATACATATGAGATGAAGTCAGTAGTGTACACCATGAGAAATGAAGTTTAAGATGTGAATAATTGATCATGACATTCATACCAAACCACATTCAAAAGTTTAAGAAATCTTACACAAATATGTTTCACTTAGGAAGAATCAATCACTTAAGGTATTATGATGCACAAAAGTATGAGATGAACATGTAAATGAAATGGATCAGAACTTAAAACATGAGTTCAAGGTATGAGGATGGCCTTAAATTGTCATGGAAGTAGCATGTTAGAACATCATTAAGAGTTACACAAGTCTACACACAAGTAGTTCACTTAAGATGTAACAACATGTTTGATCAAACAAGACATAAGCAATCATGAAAGTACGTATGTAGCATGGTATAAGTCAGAAGTGAATGCACATTTAGATGTTTAATAATGACCTCAAGTCATCATACAAAGTTCTATGTTAATGCACTTGTAGAAGTCAAAACAAGTAAGGTACCAAACAAGCTTCAAACATTTTCTAAGGACTTGTAACTTGTAAGTCAAGTAAAGGTGGAACACATAAGACATATGCACATGTATGAGCATCCAATTCAGTAGGTAAAGAACTCTAATATAGTATGTTCAAGTGTTAAAAGAATGATCACAAGGCATACACATAAGACCTAAAAGAATAGCCAAAGTTAGTGCACATTTGAAGTCACGTTCAAACAAGTTTCAAACCATTTTCAAACCTCCAATGATGACCTATAAAATGAAATTACAAGGCTTTACCTCATGTATTGACAATGTAAATCAATGAACTAAATATCCCTAATGTATTGCATAAATGCATCCTCAAAATCCAAGCAATTAGGCAAACTTTAGACAAGCATTGAGTAAGCAACAATGTCTTAAGAGTGAGCATATGAATCATGGTCCAAACATCTATGTCAAAGCATTATAATAAGTCAAAAAAGGTCTTATGAATTATTCCTACTAAATCCAAAAATTTCATTTTAAGGCAAGCTTCACAAAGGTCTCAAAATCAACCCTACCCCTAAGCATCACCAAGCATATAGGCTACCAAACAATATTCAATGAAAAATAGTTAAATGCTTCAAAAAATTATGAATAATTAACCAAGTTAGGCCAAGGGAAGTGGGTGATTACATACAAAATATTGTGTTCAAATCATGTACCAAAGGCACTCAAGTAGTTGCAAATACCAAACACATGCCAAAGATGATCATACAAGGCAAGGTTCAAAAGATGGAGCTCAAAAACAACTCAAAAATCATGGCTAAAGTGTCAATAAAACATAAATAGGTCACATAATCACATGGCTAATTGTAAACCAAAATTGAGGTCCTAATTATCAAGGGAAGTTCATCTTTTATAGCTTGTATCACAAGGTACGTCATTAAGGACACAATTCTTTCCAAAATTCAAGAAAAATAGCAAGACAACCTAGAAGTGAAATTAAAAATATCCAAAAATTAGTTAAAATCATCAAGAGTGTCCATGAACTTAATTGGAATTTTCTGATGGTTCCTACTATTGTTTAAAATTTAATTTTGAAGCATACACAAAAAAAGAAATTAAAAAAACCTAGAAATGAGAGGGGGGTGCTACACTAGCAGTTACCTAGTTCAGAAAGTCACTTGGGCTCAGTCATGGGGGCGTGAAAAGAAATTGTGCTAGGCCTAACATTCCGAAAAGCCCTTTTTGGTCAGATTTAGTAAAAGGGAAATAAAAGGGGAAAAGTGTCACGTGCCACTGGTGTGGTTTTATTAATGCGCTGGCAGCGCGTGGACCATTGGATCAAGTTTAATGTAGGGCCATGATTAAATCCCATTTTAAGTCAGACTTTGACTTTGGAAGGGGTGTGCGCTGGCAAATGGATGGCCTTAGGATCAAGATGGTAGACGGCCAGGATCACCCCATTACAATGCACTCAGATTTGTTTGAATCAAAATAAGAGGGAAAGTGTGCACGTGCCCCCCCCCCATGTGACATTTTAATGCGCTGTCATGCTATTAACCACTGGATTTGGATTAATCAAGGGTAAAGATTAAACAATGAGAGTGGTCTGAAACCCTTAGGGTTTGTTACAGGTGGCCGGAGAAGGACCTCCGGTCATGTTCTCCGGCGAGGCACCACCGTGCCTGAAAGTGAAATGACCCAGAAGTTGCAAAACCTACCACCATCCCACCCAGAATTCCATGATGATTCCAAAAATGCCATCAAAATTAACATATCATGCACACACAGCAAGGATCGAAGAGAATAAGTTAAGATCCAAACTGAAAAACTCACATTTCCCTAATTTCTATCCAGCAAACAGAGCCTATTGTCATAGGGCTTCAATGTGCAACTTAACTACATGTTTCTGATCACCTACAATCCTATTATGATGCACTGAAATTCAAGATGCTTACCAGGTCAGAAGTGGAATTCTAGCTCCAAGAAACACCAGAGAACTTCTTGCAAGATCTTCAAATTAACACTTGAGGCAAAATAAATGCCTTAGAAGCCTTGGATCTTGAGAGAAATGCAAGAATGCTTGAACTGAGATGAATGTGTAGATTATGCTATGGTGATTTCAGGTGGATTTATTTGCGAACAGAAGCAAAAGCAGGTTATTTTGATGGTGATTGTGAAGAAAAAAGAGAGAAACCTCTCAAAGGAAGAGAGTTTTGAAGCTCTGAACTCTCTGATGAGAAATATGATTTTTTGGTGATTTGTGTGCAACTGAATCTCACTAACTGTTTCTGTTAGGGCTTAGGAGCTTATATACCTAAGGTTAGCATGAGGGTTGAATGTTAATCATAGTCAGGAAGTTAGTTAGAGTGTGGTTAGAGAGTGAAGTTAAGGAAATTGAAGAATGGAGGTTAGTGTGTGTGAGGCACGGGTTATGGAGGTTTTGATGTGTTATGACATGGTTTGCATGGTATGGCACACAATCATGATACAAGATTCAAAGCACCATATTTGACAACCTAATGCATCATTTCATATGATCTTTGAAGCTATGGAAAGAGGAGGTTTCCTAGAACATGTTTGGTGTTCAATGCAAATGGAAATGAGGCTTTTTACACGGTGACAAATGATGTGGAAGATGACAACCCAAGGGCTGCATGAAAGAGTTCTTGACATGAGTTTTTGGAATTCCATAAAGGGTGATTTTTTGGGTTTTTTGAAGGGTGAATCTTCATGGTTTCTAACTCAAACATTATGGTTCTTGTACTCATTTCAAATAGAATGCTTGATACTACAACTTCCATGTCGAAGGCAAGTGAAAAAGAAGTCTAAAAAATGGTGAAAATATGCCTTGAATCATGCTATACATGAGCTGCCAAAAGCTATGAATTTTTCTAAGTGTTTTGGCTAGTTGAACAACTTGAACATCCCATTTTCAAATGATCATAATTTTTTATTCACACATCCAAATGAGGAGTTGTTTATATGGTTGGAAAGGTGAGAGATCATAATACAACTTCCCTTTGAAGAAAATTTCCAAATGAAGCTTGTAGCATGGAGAAAATTAGGCTTGAAGATGGCTGAAAAAGGGTGAAAACTTTCCCAAAATGGAAAGTTCTTAAGAAACCCTAATTTCCCAAAAGGGTAACTTTCACAACTCTTGATTTTTTCTTGATTCTTTGGACATTTCTTGATCAAATTCCACCCATAGGCCATGTTTGACATGAGGATCATGATTTTGACCTTAAAAAGTCAGGAGTTGACTTTTTCCTTAACCAATTGACTTTTTCCTCAATTCTCTTAATTTTCAATCAATCCTCCAATTGAAACCCTTATAAATGCAATTGATGGGTCATATCCCAATCTTAGACACTTGGAACTACATAGAATACCATAGAATCAAGGGTTGCCCAAAAAATCAGAAATAAACTGAGTTTAGGTAAAACCCTAATTGGTCCCCAAAAGTCAAGAGAAATTGACTGATCCTCAAAACCCAAATTCCTCTGGCCATGATGTAGATTGCCTTAAACCAAGATGATTCATGTGATGAGATAATGTTAAAGACCCAAGATCCTTACTTATGAGGGTGTCCCAAGCTCAAATGGTCAAAACCCTAGTTGAGGATCCCCAGCTAGGGGAGCTTTGTTCTCCTCAATTCACTTGCCAATTTCATCCTCTTGATGACATGGTGAACCATATGATTTGTCTTGAAGCATGAGAAGCTTTTGTGGCTTGATTATTTGAGCACTTATTATCCTCTTTACCTTGCCCAGTCTATGATAGTGGTACCCTTGATACCACGCCTTATGAAAGTCAATGATGTATGCAATGTTTATGACCTAAATGCATATGAAATGTGAAACCTAAGCCACTTATTGGTTATAAATAAGAGGGAAAATTTTGAGTTATTACAGTTGCCCCTATTCAATCAACTGTGGACCTGAAGGGATGAGAGCGTCGACTTTCAGTCATTCGAGGTAAATAGGGATTGAATACTAAAGGCAACAGGAAATTTGCACTCTGTGGGTATAATGAAAAGGAAACAGACGAGTGTCTAAGAATCTAGAGTCAATACAGGCAAACACGGACGAGTGTCGAGAGGAATGAGGATCGATACGAACGAGTATTGAGGGAACTAAAGCAAACACAGACGAGTGTTTAAATATCATGACGAGTATCTAAGGTCAATACGGACGAGGTATTGAAGAAATGAAATCGAACACGGACGAGTGTCGAAAAAACACGCACGAGTGTCTAAGATTAGTATGGAATCAATACAAACGAGTATTGATGAACCTGAAACAAACACGAACGAGTGTTGAAAGACCACAGACGAATGTCTAAGAATCTAGGAACAATACGAACAAGTATTGACTAACCTGAGACAAACACGAACGAGTGTTGAAAGACCACGAACGAGTGTCTAAGAATCTAGGATCAATACGAACGAGTATTGACTAACCTGAGACAAACACGAACGAGTGTTGAAAGACCACAGATGAGTGTATAAGAATCTAGGATCAATACGAACGAGTATTGACTAACCTGAGACTAACAAGAACGAGTGTTGAAATACCACGAACGAGTGTCTAAGAATCTAGGATCAATACGAACGAGTATTGACTAACCTGAGACAAACATGAACGAGTGTTAAAAGACCACGGATGAGTATCTAAGAATCTAGGATCAATACGAACGAGTATTGATTAACCTGAGACAAACATGAACATGTGTCGACAGATCAATATGGGCGAATATTGAGGAAACTGGGATAAACACGAATGAGTGTT
This sequence comes from Lathyrus tuberosus, assembly GCA_022829125.1. NCBI lineage: Eukaryota > Viridiplantae > Streptophyta > Magnoliopsida > Fabales > Fabaceae > Lathyrus > Lathyrus tuberosus. The sequence goes on along the minus strand of JALAZF010000012.1, from coordinate 15,895,204 downwards.
GAAGATCAATATGGACGAATATTGAAGAAAACGAGGCAGACACAGACGAGTGTTGAAAGCAATGGGGAATCAATACGAACAAAGTATTGAGGACATGAAACAAACACGGACTAGTATTGAAAGAACAGTGTTTCGAAAACATCGAGATTTACGCATCCAAACCTTGGACGATGGGTGTGTGGGACGACTTAGAGGGGATAAGGAATCCTAGTCAGATGACTCTGCTATGGGATGAAGGCCAAAAGGGTAAGATTGACAAATTTACTACCCTAAGGATCGGTTGAAGCGCCTGCTTGGGGTCACAGTCACATCGTTTTATGCTGGGGAAGAAGAGAATTTTGAACAGACGACTCTGTAGGGGAATACCAATAGGATGAACGAGTTTATTGGCAACTTCACCGAGGGGTAAAGTAAGATCGAACTCCTGAGTTAAACCATTTTCTGTTTGGGGGACATCTGGCAACGAGAATATTCAAACCTGGCTTATGCCTCGAATGCATATGTTTGAATTTTTCTATGGCGTAATGCTCCATGCGAAATGGAAATGCTACGCATTTTGAAGATGCTATGACCACTATATGCAAAATGCAAAAGGAATCCTCTGCTGGGGATGACAGATAACACTCTGCTGAGGAAGACGATGCATGGCGACTTCACTGGGGAGTAGTGATTAATAGGCCTCTGCTGAGGGAGGAAACGTCTCCCAACTTGGTGCAGAAGTTATATACCAGTACTCTATGGAAAGAGAACTCTACTAGGGCCGTGCAGTCAAACGAGTCTCTTGCTGTGGATGCCAACCTGCTTGGAGAGCCAACAAACCATCCTTACCCTGTCTGGGGCTTGAACTTTTACTGGAGAAAAGATAAATCCATCTCTGGATGGGAAAACTAGACCTATGAATTCTTACTGGGGATCATAACAAGAAGACATAACCTCTGCCACGGATGATACCATCTTGATTATTTCTGTTGGGGAGACATTCATGATCTTCCTAATGCCTTTCTGTTGCCTTACTGAGGAAGAGAAACCCCTTACTGGGAACTACTTTGGCACTTCACACTTCTGCTGAACAACTGCCTGCCAATTATCATAAGCGGAATCTCCTCCTGTCTCAGACCTCATGTTCTACTGGGAGAAACCGTCTCAAGAGGATTTTACAGAAAACCCGACATTCAAAATGCCCCAGGATCTTCAAACTTTTGGAGAGATTTATCGGATCTCGACGTAACTGCCCCTGAATGGACAACCTATGAAGGAATTTACCTCGAGAGGATTCGTAATGACTTGAAATATTCTGCCCCAGTATACTGAACCTTGACAGGTGATTTTGATTAACCGTCTTCTGAAAGGATAACTTCTAATGCTCTTGAGGTGGTCTGCCTCAATACGAGTCTTGCAGCAATTCTATCCCTATCTCTGAGAGATTTACTGAATCTCAACATGATTTCCCCATATTGCCGAACTTGGAGAGATTCCTCGACGCGACTGCCCCAGATTGGCTGAACTTCGGAGCACAACTTGCTGAGACAACCATTAGCTGACATAGTCTTTTGACTACATGTTCCTCAATATGATTGTCCAGGAATTTCCTCTTGGAAAAGTTAGACCTCTTGACTGATGCTCATTACGCAAGCTTCATTGGTTCAAGGACAATGTATGCAAGCAGAAAAAGCTTATTCTTAGAATGATTATTCTAATACAACATACATGTTTATCTTGAAGTTTTCATTGAAAATATGTCGCCAAATCTTGTGAACGAATCACTAGTTAAGATGCAACACTAATTTTTGAATAAAAGACATTATGCACATGCAACACCAACAAACATTTTATCCCTACTCGTGGGAGTCAGAAACGCTGTCTTATCAGAAGTACGCCCTCGGAATAACCTTGCCTCAATTAGGACTTTTGAGGGTTGTAACATGGCTTGGTTCACGATTTGAGAAAGAAGGATTTATGGCTCAAAATTTTGTTTGTACCCACCCATTCTCCTTTATGTCCTTCAGTCCTACGTTAAGCTCATTTAGCATAAACGCGTTCCTTTCAAAAGGTTGTTGCATGTCATCATCGATGGTTAAGGAGCCCCTAATGCTTTCGGAGTGGCAGTTGCTCTTTTCGTCTTTGGTGCCTGTAGTCACACAACTCGTTCTTGCTCGAGGAGATCCTTTTTGCTTTTTCTATTTGCTTCTTTTTTCATTTGTTTCCCTGATTTTTCCTGGACTAATTCTTTTGAATCTTTTGGATTTTGATGTCCAGCGGGATGCCCTAACTTTTTTCTAAGTCATTTGCTTTCAAGCTTTCGACTTAGCGGACTTTCTTTCTCCTTTTTCTTTTGATTCTTTTTTTGAACAAATCGTGTGGCACTGGCTTGTCTGACTTGTTTGAAAGGGTGGTGACTGCCTCACTCTTCAGTTGGTGAGGGATAACCATAGACGTAATTGATCCTCGAATGGGACACTCCTTTTGAAATTTGAACGCACGGTCAAATTAACTGACACCTACCCTGCCCCGGGTTAAGATTGAGGGTTTTTCATTTTCAGAAAGAAACTCCTACTACTAGGCTCAACGGGTTTACAAGGGATTATCTTCCTTATGTCTCCGGTGTTTAGGGATTTGAAACAATGCTTGTACATCGTCAACAGGGTTTTGTTCAAAAACATATAATCGAAAGTTTTACTCCTTCCAATTTTGTCATCCTCCATCGGATCCTACTTAAACAAGCATATGATATCGATAAAAGAAAGTATGAGTGAACACGACTGGATTTAATCAAAACATGCATATTCATTTCATTATCATTATCACTTAAAAACAACCGGGTTTTACAAATGAGTTTACACTTTAAAAGAAAAGAAACTACAAATGCAAAGAAATGACATGATATAATGATTGCCAGCTTTGGGGAACTGGGCCTTCCAAGCTTGATTTGCTACTGAGCTAGCCATCTTTAGAATTTCTCATCGAAGCCAATCTGATAATCATCTGCACAACTGCTCTCGGTGCTTTCTTCCATAACATGGACTGATGAACCTACATGACTGGATGAAGAAGAATTGTTGATCTGAATACCTTGTGGCGTGAATGAGAACATATTGGAGTCAAGAAGTGTCTGAACCTTGCTCTTGAGTACCTTACAGTCTTCGGTTGAATGCCCTAGGGCCCCAGCATGGTAGTCACAACGGGCGTTGACATCAAAACCTGGTGGGTACGGAGGAATCACTGGATCTATCTCCTTTGGTACTATTAATCCACCTTTGATCAAATCTGGCAGCATCTGAATGTACAACATTGGCAAATGAGTGAAATGCCTCTCTGGCTTCCTTGGTCTCTAACGGGCGTACTGACGCGGCTGACGACAGTATGACCGTTGATTCTGAGGAGGTCCCTGATTCAGAGAAAGATACTGTCCTTGTGGAGAAAATGGTATTTGATGCGGAGACCCATAAGATTGCCGACTCTGAACAGTTGAAATGCCCGAACGTTGAGAATAAGGTAGTGGAGATTTCCAGATGGAACTATTTTCTTCCTCCCCTTCTTCTTGAGAACTAACAGCTGATTCATTTTCACTAGCTTGGAAGTTCGAGACATCTTGGATCTTTCCACATTTGAGTAGGCTCTCAATGCGTTCTCCCACTATTATCAGGTCAGAGAAGTTTGATGCCCCATAGCCAATTATCTTATAAAAATACAGGCCTTGCAAAGTGTCCATGAATAGGTTAACCAATTCTCTGTCTAGAAGCGGTGGTTGAACACGAGCAGCTAACTCTCTCCATCTCTGGGCATACCCTCTAAATGATTCATTATTTGCTTGAGATAAACCCTGCAACTGCATGCGGCTAAGAGCCATGTCAAGGTTATAACTGTATCGCTTCACAAAGGGTTTGGCTAAATCAGACCATGATTGGATTCAACCACTCTCTAACTACATATACCAATCCAGTGATGCCCCACTTAGACTATCCTAGAAACAGTGAACCATAAGTCTGTCATTGTGAACATATGAGGTCATTCTTCTGCAAAACATCACCAAAAGTTGCTTTGGACAGCTATCCCCCTTGTATTGCTCAAACTTTGGTGTTTTGAACTTTGGAGGCATTACAAGGCCAGGCACCAAACACATGCTCGAAGCATTCAAATCAAGAGTATCACGCCTCTCGAGGGCTTTAAGCTTCTCATCCAACACACGATATCAAACTTAACAGATTGTGGATCCTTAGGCTTCATCTTTGGAACTACCCCTTGGACATCTGGCACAGAAAATGCAAAACTCTGATAGTCTGAGCATCAAGCGAAGTTGAATGTCCGCCTCGGACAATGGGTCATTCTTGCACAACTTGATTCTCAACAGGGATTCGCACAGGCTAAGCTTGAGCAACATTGTTCATCGGAGGTGGAATGGCATTCTCAGTTCCTTGAATATTGGCATCTCTCCATGTCAAGGCTGCCATAGCCTCTATAAGTTGGTCCAGTTGATTCTTCATCAATTCAACATCGACCCTAATCACAAACTGATTCTGCTCTCCTGAGTTAATGATTCTTCCAAAAGCTGATTCAAGTCCAATACGAAAATCGGGAAATCAACGGCGGTTCGGACAAAGGATGGATGGGCTACCTGTTTCGGCCTAGAGAAAGATATGCAAAATGATGCAAGATGCAATGCAAATGCAAAGTAAAGTTATGGATGCAACAAGACATGGGATCAAAGCTTCCATATATTCTGAATAAATGTTGTGCTGATGACTGGATATGTTCATAGGTCTGCTCTGAAGAGAATATCGGAATACCAGAATACCGAATAATCAAAATACTAGAATGTCGAAATAATCGGAATACTAGAATAGTCAAAGTGCCAGAATAATCGGAATACCAGAATATCCGAATGATCAGAATGCCATAATATCAGGCTAATAAGTCCACACTAATAAGAAAACTAGAATACCAGAATAATCTGAATACCAGAATACCAAGCTGATAAGTCCACACTGATAAGAAAACAAGAATACCGGGTAGGTTGAGGGTTAGAGTTACCTGCAAACCTGTAAACACCCGCCCATTCTCACATGTGGGTACTAAAACCAAGGATCCTCAGCGTCATGGACTCTCAGGTTGAGAAATGATGATACGTTCACCATTTCTGGTTTAGCATCATCATTAATCGAGGAGGCCTTAACTGATTCCCCTAAAAAGGTCATCCTATGGCAAGTTCTCAGCTTTGGGTCCTCAGATCAAGAAGCGTAATGGGTTTGCCATTTCTGGTATGCCATTATCACATCTTGGGAGGAGTACCTCAACTGAGTCCTCGGGAATGGTCACCAGAGTCGACAAATCTCTAGGTTAACACCCCGAAATGCACAAGACGCGCAAATCAGAATATCTCCCAAGAAAACCTCGTTTGGGTGTGGGTTTCGTGTAAACCAAACATACCAAGACGCTACATAGGCCACACTAATTTCCACTCTAGTGCTATATGTGTACGCTCAAGCCTGGGTAATGGGCTTATCTCTCAGATCACCCATCCCACCAAAGAAGACAACAGTCCAACACAGTCCAGTATATATGGCAATAGTGAAATGTAAAGCAAGTAAATGCAATGAAAGCGATAAACATGCGGTAAAAGCCATAAATAAAGCAAGTAAAGCATACAGATAAACACCCTACAATAAAAAACAAACAGGTGCTAGGACTGACTTGCTTAGGGAACCAGAGTCCCCATTAGAGTTGCCAGCTGGTGCATATGCAAAAATTAACCGGCGAAAAAGAATAGAAGAGTCGCCACCGAACTTTATTTATCCCAACGCAGGGAAAGGAAACGATCAAAGAAAACCTCAACAAAGGGAAAGGAATGGTCATCGCAACCATATCCTGGGTTCGGGAGTTGGTTACGCGAGAGGAAGGTATTATCACCCCCTCGCGTCCATCGTACTCGATGGGATCCACGCTTGTTGTTATCGATCAAATGGTGTAGGTTATCTGAAGCTTAGCTGCTAACTGGAAACGCAACGGGAGAAAAGGGAAGGTGAAAACCAAAAGAGGACTCGCAAGGACCATCGCAATCCTATTCCTACGTATCTTCATGGACGAACGAAGAATTAGAGTCGATGTAGTTCGACGGACTACGCACTAATGGGGGAAAGTTTGCTCGCCAAGACATCGTCGTCTTGTGCCTACGTATCCTCAATCTTACCGAAAGAAGGAAATCAGAGCAATTATAGTTTGACCTAACAGGGTCTTGTTGTTTTGTGTTTTTTAGTGGATGACGCCAACGTTCATGTTCCGGTAGTTTAAGTGTTGCCGCTCGTTGTATGGAGTCTTACGCGTTTACCTGTTTGCGGTAGAACGGAAATGACGTGCCCTTTACGAATGGAGTGAGGGAGATGAGAAGAGAATCCCGAAGGAAGACGATTGTTTTTTTTGTTTTTTAGAAGAAAGTGTTTTGATTTGTTATTTGAAACTCGTATTGCAATAAAGTCTATGACATAGGACCGAATGCGTCGCAAATCGACCCAAGACGGGACACATGCTAAACACTCTAGGAAAGTGAAGATAATCCCTTCACCCTCCATTTCCCATGTACTTAAGGCTCATGGCATACAATACTAGTTGTATTTATTACATTTTTTTGATTTTGTTTTGACATGAGAAGAGAAAGACTCAAAGTTGAAAGAAAATACTAAGGGATACTATGTCCTATTGTTATCATGCAATGGTGTCCCTATGGTTAAGGTTAAGAGGGGACTAACCTAATTGTTAGCATGCAAAGGATTGTTTACCTAATGTCTATCCTACTTTGGTCTTAATCAAAAATTAAAACCAAACTAGGATCCCTAAGGGATGATGTTATTGCACAAGTAAACATTAAGTGGAATCAATCCAAAATTCACAAAAGAAAGAGTGATGAGATGAAAAGGAGGTTGCATAAGAATGTAAACATCAAATTAAAGAGACTTACCTTACACACAAGCTCAACCAATTGATGGTTGAAAGGTTTATGTAGACAAGCTCAACTAATGAATAAATGAAAGTTTATGCAAACTATGTCCTAAAACTAATGCAAATGCCCCACAATGGTTCTATGTGCAATGGCAAGCCAAAAACAAAGTGAACTAGGTCCTAAGAGGGTAAGATCCTATATAGGTCAGTAGCTAAGCCAATTTTAATCCTATCTAAGTTAGTACCCTAAGGAAGATCAAACAATTCCAAGTTGTATCCCAAGTTAACTCACAACACAAGTCATTCACAAACTATGCACAATTGGTGTCTGAAGGTCACATGAATTGAATTAAGGCATACATATGAGATGAGGTCAGTAGTGTACACCATGAGAAATTAATTTTAAGATGTGAAGAAGTGATCATGACATTCATACGAAACCACATTCAAAAGTTTAAGAAATCTTACACAAAGATGTTTCACTTAGGATGAATCAATCACTTAAGGTAGTATGATGCACAAAAGTATGAGATGAACATGTAAATGACATGGATCAGAACTTAAAACATGAGTTCAAGGTATGAGGATGGCCTTAAGTTGTCATGGAAGTAGCATGTTAGAGCATCATTAAGAGTTACGCAAGTCTACACACAAGTAGTTCACTTAAGATGTAACAACATGTTTGATCAAACAAGACAAAAGAAATAATGAAAGTACGCATGTGGCATGGTATAAGTCAGAAGTGAATGCACATTTATATGTTTAATAATGACCTCAAGTCATCATACAAAGTTCTATGTTAATGCACTTGTAGAAGTCAAAACAAGTAAGGTACAAAACAAGCTTCAAACATTTTCTAAGGACTTGTAACTTGTAAGTCAAGTAAAGGTGGAACACATAAGACATATGCACATGTATGAGCATCCAACCCAGTAGGTAAAGACCTCTAATATAGCATGTTCAAGTGTTAAAAGAATGATCACAAAGCATACACACAAGACCTAAAAGAATGGCCACAGTTAGTGCACATTTGAAGTCACGTTCAAACAAGTTTCAAATCATTTTCAAACCTCCAATGATGACCTATAAAATGAAATTACAATGATTTACCTCATGTCTTGACAATGTAAATCAATGAACCAAAGATCCCTAATGTATTGCATAAATGCATCCTCAAAATCCAAGCAATTAGGCAAATTTAGACAAGCATCGAGTAAGCAACAATGTCTTAAGAGTGAGCATATGAATCATGGTCCAAACATCTATGTCAAAGAATTATAACAAGGCACAAAAGGTCTTATGAATTATGCCTACTCACACCAAAAATTTCATTTTAAGGCAAGCTTCGCAAAGGTCTCAAAATCAACCATACCCCTAAGCATCACCAAGCATATAGGCTACCAAACAATATTCAATGAAAAATAGTTAAATGCTTGAAAAAATTATGTAAAATTAACCAAGTTAGGCCAAAGGAAGTGGCTGATTACATGCAAAATATTGTGTTCAAGAAAAATAGCAAGACAGCCTAGAAGTGAAATTAAAAATATACAAAAATTAGTTAAAATCATCAAGAGTGTCCATGAATTTAATTGGAATTTTCTGATGGTTCCTACTATTGTTTAGAATTTAATTTTGAAGCGTACACAAAAAAAGAAATAAAAAAAACCTTGAAATGAAAGGGGGTGCTACACTAGCAGTTCCCTAGTTTAGAAAGTAAATTGGGCTCAGTCATGGGGGCGTGAAAAGCAATTGTGCTAGGCCCAACGTGCCAAAAAGCCCTTTTTGGTCAGATTTAGTAAAAGGGAAGTAAAAGGGGAAAAGTGTCACGTGCCACAAGTGTGGTTTCATTAATGCGCTGGAAGCGCGTGAACCATTGGATCAGGTTTAATGTAGGGCCATGATTAAATCCCATTTTAAGTCATTGTTTGACTTTGGAAGGGGTGTTTTCTGGCAAACGGATGGCCTTAGGATCAAGATGGTGGACAGCCAGGATCACCCCATTACCATGCACTCAGATTTGTTTGAATCAAAATAAGAGGGAAAGTGTACACTTGCCCCCCATGTGACATTTTAATGCGCTGTCATGCTATTAACCACTGGATCAGGATTAATCAAGGGTCAGGATTAAACAATGAGAGTGGCCTGAAACCCTTAGGGTTTGTTAAAGTTGGCCGGAGAAGGACCTCCGACCATCTTCTCCGGTGAAGCACCACCGTGCCTGAAAGTGAAATGACCCAGAAGTTGCAAAACCTACCACCATCCCACCCAGAATTCCATGCTGATTCCAAAAATGTCATCAAAATTACCAAATCATGCACACACAGCGAGGATCGAAGAGAATAAGTTAAGATCCAAACTGAAAAACTCACATTTCCCTAATTTCTAGCCAGCAAACAGAGCCTATGATCACAGGGCTTCAATGTGCAACTTAACTACATGCTTCTGATCACCTACAACCCTATTATGATGCACTGAAATTCCAGATGCTTACCTGGTCAGAAGTGGAATTCTAGCTCCAAGAAACACTAGAGAACTTCTTGCAAGATCTTCAAATCAACACTTGAGCCAAAATAAATGCCTTAGAAGCCTTGGATATTGAGAGAAATGCAAGAATGCTTGAACTGAGATGAATGTGTACATTGTGCTATGGTGGTTTCAGGTGGATTTCATTACGAACAGAAGCAATAGGAGGTGATTTTGATGGTGATTGTGAAGAAAAAAGAGACAAACCTCTCAAAGGAAGAGAGTTTCGAAGCTCTGAACTTTCTGATGAGAAATGTGATTTTTTGGTGATTTGTGTGCAACTGAATCTCACTAACTGTTTCTGTTAGGGCTTAGGAGCTTATATACCTGAGATTAGCATGAGGGTTGAATGTTAATCATAGTCAGGAAGTTAGTTAGAGTGTGGTTAGAGAGTGAAGTTAAGGAAATTGAAGAATGAAGGTTAGTGTGTGTGAGGCACGGGTTATGGAGGTTTTGATGTGTTATGACATGGTTTGCATGGTATGGCACACAATCATGATACAAGATTCAAAGCACGATATTTCACAACCTAATGCATCATTTCATATGATCTTTGAAGCTATGGAAAGAGGAGGTTTCCTAAAACATGTTTGGTGTTCAATGCAAATGGAAATGGGGCTTTTTACACGGTGACAAGTGATGTGGAAGATGGCAACCCAAGGGCTGCCATGAAAGAGTTCTTGACATGAGTTTTTGGAATTCCATAAAGGGTGATTTTTTGGGTTTTTTGAAGGTTGAATCTTCATGGTTTCTAACTCAAACATTATGGTTCTTCAACTCATTTCAAAGAGAATGCTTGATACTACAACTTCCATGTCGAAGGCAAGTGAAAAAGAAGTCTCAAACATGGTGAAAATATGCCTTGAATCATGGTATACACGAGCTGCCAAAAGTTAGGAATTTTTCTAAGTGTTTTGGCTAGTTGAACAACTTGTACATCCCATTTTCAAATGATCATAATTTTTTATTCACAAATCCAAATGAGGAGTTCTTTATATGGTTGGAAAGGTGAGAGATCATACTACAACTTCCCTTTGAAGAAATTTTCCAAATGAAGCTTGTAGCATGGAGAAAATTAGGCTTGAAGATGGCTGAAAAAGGGTGAAAACTTTCCCAAAATGGAAATTTCTTAAGAAACCCTAATTTCCCAAAAGGGTAACTTTCACAACTCTTGATTTTTTCTTGATTCTTTGGACATTTCTTGATCAAATTCCACCCATAGGCCATGTTTGACATGAGGATCATGATTTTGACCTTAAAAAGTCAGGAGTTGACTTTTTCCTTGACCAATTGACTTTTTCCCCAATTCTCCTAATTTTAAATCAATCCTCCAATTGAAACCCTTATAAATGCAATTGATGGGTCATATCCCAATCTTAGACACTTGGGACTACATAGAATACCATAGAATCAAGTCTTGCCTAAAAAATCAGAAATAAACTGAGTTTAGGCAAAACCCTAATTTGGTCCCCAAAAGTCAAGAGAAATTGACTGATCCTCAAAACCCAAATTCCTCTGGCCATGATGTAGATTGCCTCAAACCAAGATGATTCATGTGGTGAGATGATGTTAAAGACGCAAGATCCTTACTTATGAGGGTGTCCCAAGCTCAAATATTCAAAACCCTAGTTAAGGATCCCCAGCTAGGGGAGCTTGGTTCTCCTCAATTCACTTGCCAATTTCAACCTCTTGATGAAATGGTGAACCATATGAATTGTCTTGAAGCATGAGAAGCTTTTGTGGCTTGATTATTTGAGCACTTCTTATCCTCTTTACCTTGCCCAGTCTATGATAGTGGTACCCTTGATACCACGCCTTATGAAAGCCAATGATGTATGCAATGTTTATGACCTAGATGCATATGAAATGTGAAACATAAGCCACTTATTGGTTATAAATAAGAGGGCAAATTTTGAGGTGTTACACTTACCCATCTTACATTCGCGAGATTCCTTCGTTTCTTGGTCATGCAGGTTTTTACAGGCGCTTCATAAAGGACTTCAGCAAGATAGCTCTTCCGCTTTCAAACTTGTTGAAGAATGATGTGACTTTCAACTTTGATGAGAAATGCAAGAAGATGTTTGATTTCTTGAAGAAAGCATTAACATCCGCCCCCAACATACAGCCTCCTGATTGGAACCTTCCTTTTGAGATTATGTGTGATGCATCTAACTATGCAGTTGGAGCGGTCCTTGCACAAAGGGTGGACAAGGCTGCCCATGTTATTTACTATGCTTCTAGGACTTTAGATTCTGCACAAGCTAATTACACTACCATTGAAAAGGAACTTTTAGCGATTGTTTTTGCTCTTGACAAGTTTAGACCATATTTGCTAGGTTCCAAGGTTGTTGTTTTTACTGTCCGTGTAGCTTTGAAGTATCTTTTAAAGAACCAGAAGTAAAAACAAGATTAATTCGGTGGATGTTGTTGCTCCAAGAGTTCAATGTAGAGATTAAGGACAAAATTGGAGTTGAGAATCTAGTAGCTGACCACTTGAGCATAAAAGAGCGGGAAGAGGATCCTTCCCCCATTCAGGACGACTTTCTTGATAAGCAACTGCTACTTTTACATGGAGTTACTCCTTGGTTTACTGATATTGTTAATTATCTTGTTGTTAGTGTTTTTTCTACAGGTGCATCTAAGGCGCAAATTCACAAACTCAAGAGTGATGCCAAATACTATGTGTGGGATGATCCATATCTTTGGAAGTTTGGTAGTGATTAGGTTATCAGGAGGTGTGTCCCCGACTATGAGATTGAATCTATTTTGCATTTTTCTCACGTCTCTCAAGTAGAGGGACACTTCGGACCTCAAAGGACAACAAGAAAAGTCCTAGACTCAAGTTTCTATTGGCCTACCATCTTTAAATATGCGTATGAGATATACCACACTTGTAAAGAATGTCAAATAGCGGGTACAACTATCACTCGTAAGAGTAAAATGCCTCAACAACCTATGTTTTTCTGTGAGGTATTTGATGTATGAGGAATTTATTTTATGGGTCCTTTTCCTGTATCTTTTGGTTTCCTCTATATTTTACTTGTTTTTGATTATGTTTCAAAGTGGGTGGAATCCATCCCCACTAGGACTAATGATTCTAGAGTTGTTGCAGATTTTGTCAGGTCAAATATTTTTTACAGGTTTGGAATACCTCGAGCTATCATAAGTGACCAAGGCACTCATTTCTGTAACCGAACTATGGAGGTTTTACTCAAAAAGTATGGAGTTGTGCATATAGTCTCTACTGCATATCACCCACAAACTAATGGGCAAGCTGAGATTTCAAACAGAGAGATCAAGCAAATTTTAGAGAAAATGGTGCAACCAAACAGGAAGGACTGGAGCCGCCGTCTAGAAGACGCACTTTGGGTTCACAGAACAACTTTCAGGACATCAATAGGGATGTATCCCTATGGACTTGTATTTGGTAAGGCATGTCACCTCCCTGTAGAGATAGAACACCGTGCTTATTGGACGGTGAAAAGTTGTAATTTGGAGATGCAACAAGCAGGTATAGAAAGAAATCTAAATAGGAATCTGCCTTTTAAGTTAGGTGACCCTCACCTGGTCACTTAGGCTAACGGTGGTGAAACCTTCAAAAAAAGAAAAAAAATATTATTGGTGGTTAATTTTGAATTATTAACAAGATATGAATCATAGTCACTAACATGATTAATAAGTGAATGATCCCGTGCTTGATAAGAAATTTAAATAGGAATCCGCCTTTTAAGTTAGGTGACCCTCACTCGGTCACTTAGGCTAACGGTTGTGAAACCTTAAAAAAAAAGAAAAAATATTGTTGGTGGTTAATTTTGAATTGTTGACAAGATATGGATCATAGTCACTAACATGCTTATTTACCATGTGTGTGAATATATAGCAGGCTTAATGTGATTGCATTAGAATGAAAGAGAGGAAAAAAAAGATGAGTAAGTTAGGCTTAAGCATAATAACATGATTCAAATTGGTTTGTATAGGAGGAAGGTTTATGACCGCACAATTGCGGGTTTGTGTTCTTACGATATCCTTAGTGTGAAAAATTAGTACCTATCGATGCAATCTTGACTGAAGAAGAGTTTGTAGCCTATTGTTTTTCATGAGTCTTGATACTATTTTGCTCGGAGTACAAAAGTTCAAGTGTGGGGGAATTTGATCAATGCATTTTAATGCACATTCTATTATGTTTGTACTTTGGCATTTCCTTAGTTTATTTTGTTTATTTTACTGTTTTATTATGTTTTTAAAACTAAGTCTTTGTTTGCCTTTAATTTATTTTCGCAACTTATTTTCAGCATTAGCGGCTATTTGATACCTGTCCACTGTTTGGATCATAATTGAAGTTACGAGAATCAGATTTACGCGTTCTAATAGGCGTTTGAAAGCTAAGACAAAGAGCTACAACTTTCATGTTCTAGGAAGAAGATGATTTGGAATGTACATGTTATCCATTTTCAACTTTGATTTGGAATGAAGTTAGGACCCGAATTCTGCCTTTAGGAATATTTAGTTTTAGGACGGGTATTTTATATTTTTTGACCTAGTTGGGTTAGAATCGGATTTTTTGATGCTTCCCTATACCTAGTAGCAGAAGTGCTACTGTTGAGGATCTTTTTTTCACTGTTCACATCTTTTCTTTTTGCTTTGTACGAATCTTATGGAGAACTAACTTCTTCGGGTTGATCTGCTGTAACCGTATCTCTGTTAACTTTGAGGTTAATATAATTTCCAAGTAATTCTGATTCCCTTTTCAATTCTATCTATAATTCTGAATGCCTTATTCATTTGCCATTGTTTGCTTAATTCAATTGTGTATTTTATAGAATAAGATTGGATTAATTTGATTGATGTATGTTCTGTTAACCGTAACCGCGTTTGCTTAATTCGTGTTTGTGTTATCTGTTTGCTTAATTCGAATTTAGGAATATAAATCATATATTAGTTTCAATCACGCTTGTTAATTGTTACTGTAATCGAAAGGGAATGTTATCCTCTTAGGGCTTGGGAATTGTATTGTATGATCGATGATAAATGGGAGAACGAACAACAAATTAACTTATCTTATAATCACTTATATTTTTAATCACTTATATTTTTAATCACTTTTTCTAAATCAAAACCAAACCTCCCCATAAGCCGTTAATTTAGTTGGTTAATCATACAAGAGTCTTTGCGATACGATACTCGAGTTGTCGTTACCGTTACTATACTTTTTCAAAAATACTCGTCTTTGATCTGTGCGCGACAACGAATCAAGACCCACTTCACATCAATTGTCTTCTTGTTAGATCTTTCAACAAGTTCCCAGGTCTTGTTCTTCTCGATTTCCCCGATTTCGTCTTTCATGCTTGCACACTAATTTGAATAATTCATGGCTTGATCCAAATTAATTAGTTATGCCTCAACCATCCTCATCACTTCTTCTATGAGATCACCATCTGCATCAATTGCTTGATTTGGAAATCTCAGATATTTAGCTAGCCTTGCCAACTCAGCTTTCCTTCTAGTCGATCTTCTAACATTCTGCTAAGGCGGTTCTTCATTTCGATTGGTTGTGACTTTAGTTTGTTGGTCGTCTTCCAACATAATTATGTTTGTATCTTGCTTCTGTCGAACTGACCCATTATTGAAATCCCACCCTTTTCTTTCATCCACTAGAACATTCATATTGATCACTAGTTTATCATTGTTTTGTGAATACACATTGTATGCATCAGTCGAATGATAGCCTATGAGCACCATGGTTTGACTTCAATCATCTAGCTTCTTCCTCGATTGTTTAGTAATATGCCTGAAACATATTGATCCAAAAACTATAAGATGACTAACATTTGGATTCTGTCTTGTCCAAGCCTCATAAGGTCCATCTTGACTATTTTCTTCATTGGACATCTATTTAGAATGTATAGTGATGTCGAAGCTGTTTCACCCCAAAATCTCTTTAGAATTTCTTTAGCTTTCAACATGCTCTTTGTCATGTTCAATATACTTTTATTTCTCCTTTCAAGTATACCATTCTGTTAAGGTGTATAATTCTAAATTGTGAATACACTTTGACTGAAACACATGAAATCATACGTGAAATAATACGCGAAATCGTTATTTTTTTCTTACTACAAGTCATGTCATATCTTTCCAGATTTTTTTTTTACTTTGAGAAAAGTGATCCTCTGTTTGGGTATCTTAATATCATTTTTTAAGATCATTATTATTAAGATTATAGGATGATGCAAAGTTACATAGTGTGTTGGCATGTACCGATGAGGTCCTTAAAGCGTTAAAAGTTTATGGGAAAACTCTTATTTGTATGTCCTCCAAATTTGTTGTGGTTTTAGATGATAAGGTAATAATAATAGCTAATTTGTGATTTCAACTAAGTCAATTAATGGTGTTGTACAAGATATAAAATTTTTCTCATTGTCCTTACAGATGATACCTAATCTTGAAAACAAGTTGTTATTGGAAGGGTATCATCTGACTCAAGCAATTTGTCAAACACTTGGTGTGCAGTGATCACCAAGCAGAATTTCTTTAAGTGTTGATAATAGTGGAATCCAATTGCAAATGTTAGGTTGCATTTCTCTTCACAAAATAGTTTGAAAAACAATCCAACACTAAATTTTTTTTCAAATTAACTATTGCACACTTAATTTGAAACAATACCAAATGTAAACTAGTGAGTAAAAAAGAGAGAGAGAGAGAGAGAGAGAGAGAGAGAGAGAGAGAGAGAGAGAGAGAGAGAGAGAGAGAGAGAGAGAGAGAGAGAGAGAGAGACACACACACACACACACATAAGATTTGTTTAGGCAGTTTCCCAATTGACCTCGCTATAGGTACGTCTGCCCCCAATTCCAAACTAGAATTGAGATAATTTCTACAACCTTTTGCAAAATGTTATACAAGAGAAGAAATTAGCAATGCAAACCCTCAAATTCAGTATTTGATGTTGATCCTATCTTTTTCTCTCCCCTTGTTCTTAAGTAAGACCAAGTGACTCAAGAACTCTGATTGATCCTCTGGTTACCACTACTCCCTTGATAGACACCACCATTCTTCAAGGCTTTTACTCGGGTGAATCCAATCCCAAGCTTCTTGTGAACCCAAGCTATCCAAAACAATCCTCTGATTATCGCTACTCCCTTGATAGAACCCCCTGTTCTTCAAGGCTTTCACTCGGCTGAATTCAATTTTGCGAGACGCTTGTCAAAAACCCCCAAATCAATTTCAATCTTGGAGGGAAACCCCAATTGGTTTTATCAATGAAACCCACAAAAATTCTCAACCCAATTAAGATTCTACAAACCATAACTTGGACTTTATCACTCTCAATCCCGATCATTCAACATAAATGATTATGTGTAATTGTTGAATGTTATGCAAAGAAGAAAAGTGAAGATGAAAAGCAATCTTTGTATATTTTAAGGTTTCAATCCTTTGAAATGAGATGCATGAATGTATTTATATATGTGTGAGAAAGAGGAAATATAACAAAAAATTTGTGTAAAGAATAATAGAGTTTTTTCAGCAAAAAGAAGCTATGATTCGACTCATAAAACTTCATGCGTCGATGCATGAAGGACAAAGAGAAATGATTTATGAAAACACGACTTATGCATTGACCTATAAAGCTATGCGTCGACTCATAGAAGAAAAATTTCTTCTATGCGTTTACTTGAAACATGGGTGAGTCGACTCATACTGTCCAGGGAGTTTTCTTTTAAAAATTGAGTCTTCATGCATCGACCTGTAACAGCTATGAGTCAATGCATGCTGAGTGAAAATGATTTCCCACATTATTTGTGTAGTATGAGTTGACCTGTGGCTTTCATGAGTCGACCTATAAAATTCATTTCAACACAAAACCTTGACTTAGGAATGACTCTAAACGAATAAGAATAAATCTAAGATGATTATGCACTGTTAGTCGTGAAAATGTACGCCTAGATTAAGAGGATACCATTCAATGCACACAAATACTAAGAGTCCTAGTTGGACATTAATAATAACATACTACTATAAGAGAAATGCACTCACAAAAATGTGTCAAATGAGTTGAGTGGTAGGATAACATGTTTCTTGAAGCCCAATAAACTAGTATTTGAAAACCATTATGGTACAAATTGAGATCTGATTGATGAAAATAGTCTTTTTTGGAAGAAGATTTGAAGAAACCCCGTCTTCCATCTAATAAAGTGTACTTTTTATGAACATATCTAGCTTTGTTCTTCAACTAGAATTTTGTGAGACATTTAGCTATTAGCTAACATGTTATGCAATAGGTGATTGTGAAATCACAAATACAAGAAAGGCCTGCAAAAATTGATCACGTGGGAGGGAAGAAGTAGAGGAAAAATTATTGAAGTTAGGATTGACAACATAATAGATTAATAATCCTTAATTAACCTGTGGCGGTGTATGTCTTTTTTCTTTCTTGTTTAAATTAATTCGTTGGTCCCTTTATCATCCAATTTTTAGTTAAGTCCATATATGCTATAGTTTAGAAACATTAAAGTGTTTTAAATGTTAAAATTGTGATTAAATCTATAACATTATTAATTATGTAATGTACCTAAAAAATGTTCAAATAGTCGTTATCCCAGTTTCATAGTCTCTGGGTCGGGCGCCGCTATTTGCATCTGACAATGTAGTTGTCAAGACTATCACGTCTATATTTCCTTATACGTGTGACTATGTAGGTTCTTGTAACATTGAAAATAATATTAAACCGATTATTTAATATTACAAACAAAGAGCATTATCTAGAAACGCATCACTGCTACTCAAGTGATGAGAATGTCGCATGATATGACACATCCTTTTTGTGATAATGATCACATGTACAACTACCCCTTTTCCCTTATATCTATATTGAACACAACACGTAGTTTGTGTTTCCCTTGATACTTGAGAATACTTAATAACAATAAATAACCATAATATCCCATATTCACTTATTTCACCATTGTCGTGCATATTTACAATCATACCCGATCAAAAGGCCAGTAGATATCTACTATCTACCCATCTACTAGCTACCCATTACTAAGAAGTTCACCAAACTGACTAAATTACCCTTTCTACAAAAAAAAATTAACACTATCAAAAGGATGATTCAGTAATTAACAAATGTCGTAAATAAATCTCAACCAAACCTCTCCTTACATGCCAAATGTGACTCACCCATTGGTTGCCTCAAATAAAATAATGTCCCCTTATCTCTCCTGTTTTCTCTCACTCTCTGATCCCTCTTTCTCTCTCCGTAGCTTGACTTTTCTCTCTCCCTACACTTCACTTTCCCTAGCATTCTCTCTCCAAGTTTTCTCTGTTCTTCTCTTTCCAAGTTTTCTTTGTTCTTCTCTCTTTTCCATCAAACCGTAGCACTTCCGTCGTCATTCCTTTCTCCGTTGCCATCCCTTTCAATCAGCAAGAAATTCAGGGTAGCTTTTCTCCATCCCTCACACACTTGATTCTTGTGTTGTTAGAATTTTCAATTTTTTTCACATTTATGGTTAATTGATGAAATTTGCAATGCTTTTTGTTTGTTTTATGTAGATCTGTTAGTATTCTATTTATATAACACTGATTGTATTTATATAGTCGTGGTACGAGATCGAATGGTGGTGCAGGAGGTAGATCTGTTAGTATTTTAAGGTTTTGATTATTATTGAACTTATTCATGTTTTTGCAGGTGTAAAGAATCTCTTAGATTTTTCATTGCTAAGCTTGGAATTTCCTTAGTTACATGGTACATAAAAGAGAGGTAGAACACATGTATGACTTTCTACAACCCACCTTCTATTTTGTGTAAATCTTGCTCTAAAACCTACTTCGAAAATAATTTTTTCTTTGATGGTATCTATTTTACGAATTTTATGAGTTATTTCAGTTTTATTGCACATCATATGCTGATAAAATGTTGTAGAGGATTCTCACCAACAAAATGACTAAAGTACGATTCTGTTTTCATATATTTGGCATGCTAATGTTTGATGATGGCTTTATAATATTTGAACTTTGTTTTGGATTCAGAATAGATACCTTAAAAATACTTATTAGATCAAGGTATCTTTTCTTACTGGCTTTATGTTAAGAACTACTTAAAAATACTTATTGGTTGTTGTTTGTTAAAAATACTTTTTTGGTACATGTCGTCAGATGTAAATAAGATTTGGTTTGCCATTGATGATCTCAACAACACTAGATGTCTTTGGCATTATCTAACAGTGGCTGGTGAGATCAAGAGAAGTTTCATGTCTAACTTTTTTTCTTCTGTATAGAGCATTGCCATTCTGCAGAATTATCGGGTGAAAGTGTCGATGTTTAAAGTTCCAAGTTTGGAAGAAATGTATATTGAAACACCACTTAAAACTACATTGTTGATGTATAAGTTATTCACACATTCTTTGTTATGACAATTAGTCTTTTACTTTGATTTTATTAGTCAAGTATGATTGTGAATTGACTAAAGTAATACAAATATCAATGAAAGGAATGTTATAGTGTTGTATAACACTTTATTAAAGTTGAATTAAGATAGGCTTTTTAAAATAGGTTCCCTATGTCACAGGTCTCCAATGCAAAAGTTCTATGTTACCTGTTTTTTTGCAAGTGACGCTTAAAAACGGGAAAATTATTTTGAATGGTGAGAATTTTATAATAGTGAGAAGTATTTTTAAGCAACCAGTGGTTTGTGTCATAATCCAAGTTTGCTCTTCTGTTGCTACATGTTGGATTTTTTTTAATTATTATTTTGTCTTTTGAACTCTTGATGTAATAGTTAGGATTGTTTTTGTCAATTATATGCTGAGATGAAATTTGGGTTTTTCCTTAAACTCATGTGGTGACAAGGAAACAAAAAAATCATGAAGTGCATTGTTCTAAGAGTACAAAATGGAAGTAGGAAAATCATTTATGTGTTTTGTTAAAGGTGCTAATTATGGATGAATACCAATGGGGATAAGAGATGAAACTCTTTAATGTGAGACTATTTATAGATAGTTTTCTCTAATTGATAAATGAATTAAACCATGTAATGATTAAAATAATGTTTTTAATCTTTGTTGTTAAATATAGTGCATGAGATAACCCACTGGTTTCTTGGAAAAATCTTTTGAAAGGTTACTTTTGTGAAGGCTGCAAGAAACAACAGTTTTTCACCAAATATACAACTTTATTTTGAGTGCATATTTTGTATAAAAATTTAATTATGTCTATTTTTAGAGGCCATAACAATCATGGTATTCTCTTCTGCAGTTGTCTCTTGCATGCATTTGAAGTCGAAGAAATGATAAGATCAACATAACTTCCTAAGAGAGCTGAGACATGTGATAAGTGGACACAGAGATAATGAAAAGGTTTGATCGGTTTGTCTTCAAGGCCAGTGAAAAAGTTAGAAACTTTATTTTATGTATGCATTTGTTTTTTATAACTAAAAATGAATTATTTTCTCAAATTAGTACTTTGGTTTCTAATTTTTTATTTTCCCAAGAAACCTTTATTTCACGAAAAATAGAAAAGCACAACTATAAGTGGTGTTGACTTGGATTGTTAGAGCTTATAGAAAAGAAACCTGATTCGTTTATTAAAACCTTGAGTTATATCATATTTTTATCTGTCTATTACACATTGCTAATTCCAAAATTGGCTTTCAATTACTTATAAAACAAAAATAACTTGACTTCAGTTTCTGCATGATCCGGCTTGATTTAGTGACTTGTCCTGCTGGATCCGGTCTGATTTACTAAGTTTCTGCAGCTTATACTTTACATATTTTCTACGGTGTAAACAATTGTCTCGATGGCATATCGATTCAATGTCCTGATCAATGAAGAAGCTACAAGAAAAGAGGTTTCTTCCAAGTGTTTTGTTGACTTGCTTGATGCTTTAGAAGCTATGGACAAAGATAACCAGCAAATTCCCCCCACGAGAAATGAACTCGAGCAAAATATACAGAAACTAAGTGGGCTCATGAAGTTGCTTATGGCCATTATTGGTTTGGTAGATAGGACTATAAGTTTGGTTGTGGAAATGAGTTCTCGTCAGGTTATGATCCCATGGCTGATAAATAAGTGCTGGTCATGTTTGTTGACTAAGGGAATTGACTAACACTCAGTATTTAGTTTATATCTTTGTACTTTTTTAAATTGGGAGGGCCTGGAGCTGAACTGCATTCAATTACTATTTTTTTTTATATTCTCATGTAGGTCCTCTTTTTCTATCCTTTTAATCAATTGTGTGTGATTTATATATAAACTAAATGAAATAAATTTGACAGAAGAATCATACTTTTAATTTTGCAGCATGTTTGTGACATCATGCAAAAGACTAAGAATCATGAAAGGAATAGAAGCTAGAGGTGTTTGAAAAATAAAAAAGTTGGTATGAAAAGTGAAGTGTGGGTTTTTTTATTGTTTGATTGAAGCTAAATTGATCATTATGTGGAGGATTCTGGAGCTTTTGGTAGGAGTTATAGGGTGGGTTTTTTTTATTGTTTTAGTTTGAGTGCAGTGATGGTGGTGGACTGTAATGATGATTATAATCGTATAACAGTGCAAATTTTCAATTAGCTTAGAGCATTATTTTTTAGTAAATTTGCATCTATTATCATGGAATCAAAACTTAAATTTCTGTTACTTCATCTCCAGGCTTTGCTACAGGCTCTTGGGGATAGGAAGGGTAATAACCTGTTTAGTAACTTCTCTGTTCCACTTGACAAGCACCAGAGTATGATACAGGTCGTCTTAAAACATGTATTTGTAAAAAGTTTAAGAAATATGTGGAGCATTCTTAACCTTTCAATGACAAAAATGTCCGTAAAGAACTACAAAAAAAGATTCTGCACATTATAAAAGGGTGTAGTAGCAAGACTTTATGTATGCCTATAGCTATACATGTTATTGATAAAAAATAACTTCGGAGGTTGAGCTTGAACTTGAGTAAGAAAGACATTTCAAAATAGGGTCATGCTAACCAGTGCCCCAGGGGCACTGGTTACGAATTATAAATAAGGAAAATATTAGATGTTTAGTTCATTAAATACACATAAGATTCTTAAATAAAGTTAATTATTTATGTTTTCAATGCATTGATTATACATATTTTTAAAAAAAAAATGTATTTATAATTTATTAAAAGATGTTCAACTTACCTTTTAAATCTCTTAACCAGTGCCTCAGGGGCACTCGTTCACTGGTTAAGAATTATAAATAAGGAAAATATTAGATGTTTAGTTCATTAAATACACATAAGATTCTTAAATAAAGTTAATTATTTATGTTTTCAATGCATTGATTATACATATTTTTAGAAAAAATATGTATTATTTATAATTTATTAAAAGATGTTCAACTTACCTTTTAAATCTCTTAACCAGTGCCTCAGGGGTACTCGTTAGCATTTCCCTTCAAAATACTACTGCTTTGAAATGGAATATATTTTATCTATAATTCATGCTTTAAATTAGAATAGATTTTAACGAATAGTACACTAAGATATATAATACAAAATTTTTCTTTTTATTTTTTTTTTCATTTCAAAGTCTTTTTTTTCAATTATTTAATAAAATTGAGATTATATAATTATTTTTCATTTTACAATTAAATAATTAATTTTAATTTTACTTTTGAATATAAATACATTTTACATTGTATCAAATAAACTTTCTATTTTATGAGTTACTATAAATACAATACATATTTTATTTTAATCAATAATTACTTTAATTTGAAAGATAAAATCCTTATTTTTAAATATTGAATATTCATTTTTTTCATCTCACGAGTTCATTTTTTTCTTTGTATTTTAATGCAATTGAATTTATATAATCATTGTTCATTTTAAAATTAATAGTTCATTTCAAATTTTAATACGGATATAAATATATTTTATATCATACCAAATTTACATATATATTTAAATATATTTTATACCGTATTAAATAATTTTACCCGTGCGGAAGCACGGGTATATTACTAGTTAATCTTACGTATGTAAGATGGTAAAATATCATCTTGGTCACTTACGTCCCTCCACATGACTCGTTGAGTACTCAATCAATCAATTTTATAAATGTCTTATTACAAACAATGTTTGACGGTACTAAAATGATAAACTACTCAAGTAGAGAATATAGTGATTTCAAGTCAAATGGTTCCATACACCACTATTACAATGAGAATAACTTATAACTTATGATACCTACATAACACACTATTTAGTATTCTCACGGTGGGTCATTCCAGTATAAGTATTACTCCTAATATCTATACCTATTTGAAGACTCCTTATCTCATATCCATGACTTGTGAGATATTGTCATCAATTTACTCACATGATAGTCTCTACACATTATTCTTGTCCTATTTGACAATAAGGTTTGACTATAAATACATTTAGAATGACATCCTTGTATTTAATTATTTCTCACAATTAAGTCATACTTAACATTCCATTAAACAAATTCATTATTCTAGAGACTTTACTACTTTTAGAAGAAACAAAATAATGAAAAGTATTTTTATTATAAATAATAAACATGATATAAGTTTTAATTTCAATCATAAAATAATTGGCCTCTAGGGTTTATGTCAATAATCTCTCGCTATCATTGGAGCCAATTAGGTTATCTAATACCCATAAATCTAATATGACCATCATGCTTGTGTTGAGCAAGAGGTTTTATGAGTGGGTCAACAACATTATCAAGTGTTGGTACTTTTCATATATTCACATCTCATATTTCTATTATATCCTTAAATGAGGCGATAATGCCTAATTATGTTTTTGGATCAATAGTGAGATATCTACTCCTTAGCTTGTGCAATGGCACCGTTGTTATCACAATAGAGATCAATGGGATCCACAATGCTAGGATTTATACCAAGTTCAATTTTGTTGCATTTGAGGCAACACTATGCATGTCCTTTGTGGTATAATCAGTGAATGTTTCCTGCTTTGAATTCTTCCATCTCATAACTCCATAATTTAAACAAAACAAATAATTAGATTGCAATCTAAATTTATCTTTATCTGTATAAAAGCTTGCATTGGTGTACCTATTACAACGAGCTCTTCCTGACCTCCGTATAACAAGAATGAACCATTAGTTTTTCTCAACTACTTAAGGATATTCTTAGTAGCAACCCAATAGCCATAAGCGAGATCATACTAGTACCTACTTTCTATTCTCAAAGCATAAGAGACATATGTTCAAGTGCACAACTTGGAATACATGATCGATCCAATTACAAAGGCATATGGAGTCTTATTCATATGATATCTTATATTTTATTTTTGTTAAGGGGATTGTGATTTTTATAGACACACGCCATATGACATGGGCATGAATTCTTTACTGGATTCATACATATTAAGGCGTCTCAGCACTTTGCATATGTATGTAATTTGAATTAGGCCAAGAAACCATATTGATATATCCCTATAGCTCCTAATTCCTAATAAGTAATTGTCTTCACCTAAATCTTTCATAGAAAATAAATTTCCCAACCAAATTATAGTTTGTTGTAAGATAAGGATCTTATTTTTGATGAGTAATATGTCATCCACATATAACACTAGAAATACAACTATGCTCCCATTGACCTTTTTGTACACATAAGTTTCATTTTAAATTTTAATGAGTCATACATCTCTTATAGTCTAATCAAAATGGAGGTTCCAACTTCTGGAAGCTTGTTTTAATATATAGATATACTATTGCAACTCACATTCCTTTTTGACATGTTTCATATTTCCAAAGCCTTTAGGTTGTTTCAGAGCTTTCCAACCTTATACGCCTTATTTTTGGGAGGTTGTGATACACTATAAATTTTCAAGACTCGAAGTATACACTTAAGTATACATCCTTGTAGACTCCTTGCTTGGATAGTTATGGACCATCATAAGTATCATCACTAGTTTAACTCATATGATAAGAAGCTCAAAGGTCCAGTGATCAAACTTATAATTTTGTAATTCAAGTATATAAGGTTGTAAGAGACACACACATGTGGGTTTACTCTATCAAAATTAGGAAGGCATTCTCATAGAAATGTCGAGAAAGAAGGGAAGTTAGACGAATAAAAGGATTAAGCACAATCCCATGATAAAGAATGAAATTCGGTCATAAACTCTCTATATAAGAAAATTGAGGAGGGAACTAAGAGGTAATTCATTATTCATGTAATATTTTTCATGTGGCACTTGATTCCTTCTTAAAGGAATGTCTTTAACAGACATACTTTTCTCATTGGATCATTATCTGCACCACTGTTAAGTGTTATGCACAGACTATGCTTTGATACCAACTGAAGGTGAAAAAAAGTACACAAGAATGAGGGGTTGAATTGTGTTTTCTATTTTCTTACTTTACTTCTCATCAGAGTTCAGAATCTAAACTGGTGTTCAGATTCTGATTATAATAAGTAGCAGAATGTTAACAGAAGTAAATAAATAATAACAGAACACACAGAGATTTATACTAGTTCCTCTCAAACTGAGAGTAGTCCAGTCCCCTTGCATCACAATAGATTTTCACTATAATCAAATCATGATTACAATCGCTTATGCATTCAGTATAAGAATTTACATTGCTCAGACCCTCAGCCCAAGACTTCTTGCTTAAACCCCAAGGCTCAAGACTTTCTTGCTTAGACCAGCAGCCTAAAACTTTACTGCTCAGGTCCCTCAAACCCGAGATTTCCTGCTTAAACCCCTTAGGTTCAAGACTTATGCTCAAGCCCCTCGGGACCAAGACTCCTGCTTAGATTCCACGAATCCCAGACATCCTGCTCAGACCCTAGGTCTAAGACTTCCTTGCTCAGGTTCCACAAACCCAAGACTTCTGCTTAGACTCACAGTCCAAGACTCCCTTACTCAATCAATCCACTTGATTAAGACTTTCAATGCTCTAGTACATAGCAGGAGACTTACATGGCTCAAGAATTTTGGCGAGAGACTTAGGTGCTCAATCAATCCACTTGATTAAGATTTTCAATGCTCTAGCACATAGCAGGAGACTTACATGGCTCAAGCATCTTGGCGAGAGACTTAGGTGCTCAAGAACATAGCAAGAGACTTTATCTAAACAGCTAAATAACATGTTCAACAAAGTAGAGAACAAGGTATACTTAATACATACATCAGAGGTACAGAGAAATCACCATAACAAAGACATAAAGCTCTTAAGACTTCTAAGATATTCAATGTTTAAGAAATATTAAGGCTTTTACAATTTACAACAAATAGAAGAAGATTCTGCATACTCGATTGTGTTGCTTCATTGTTGATATTGTTATTCCTCTATCTGGTTGATCCTTTTTAAAGATTCAGTTTGAACCTTCAGCTACTTTTATAGCATTGAAGGTGTGAAAAGTACACAAGAAGGGGGGTTGAATTGTGTTTCACGTTTTCTTATTATTTAGCTTCTGATCAGAGTTTCAGAGTCAGAACTGATGTTCAGATTCTAAGTTAATTCCATTGGCAATGGATACAGTAGAAGTAAATAAAATAATAGTAGAAGACATAAAAGATTTATACTGGTTCCTCCCCTAATTGAGAGTAGTTTATTCCCCTTGCCTCACAAGAGCTTTTAATTATAACCACTGTATGATTACAATCGCTTATGCTTCTGTATAAGACTTTTACAACTGCTCAGAACAATTGTCTGAGACTTCCCTTGCATAGAGCGCATGTCTAAGACTTACCCTTTGCTCACACTGTCACAGAGCTGACTCCTCATTTGCTCTCTATTGAGACTTTCCTTTGCTTAGAGCACATGTCTAAGACTTTCCATTGCTCACACCATCAAACTGAGCCGCCTGCTCATCTGTCTTCTGGATGAGACTTACCTTTGCTTAGAGCACATGTCTAAGACTTTATTTTTGCTCAATTAGACTAGCTGAATAAGACTTCCACATTTCAAGCACTTAAGCAATGAGACTTACGCGGCTTAAGCATCTTGGCTCAAAACTTGCTGCTTGAATCCCAATGAGACAAGTCTTTTTGCTCTAGCACATATTAGGAGACTTAATCTAAACTACTGAAGGCTCAGCAGAATAGAGAACAAGGTGTACATGATGCAACCATCAGAGGTACGAGAGATCACCATAACAAAGACCTAAAGCACTTAAAATTTTTAAATATATACAAGGGTGAGAAATCTTAAGGCTTTTTACAATTATAACCTACAATAGAAAATCTTCCTATTACATAGAGTTGATAATTGCTTGATCTTGCTACTCCTTCAACAGAAGAATCCTTGTTAAAAATCCAGGCTTGAATTTTCAGCCATATATATAGCCTTTCCAGAAACTAGCCACTGAGAAGGTTATTTAATCAAGTGTATTTGCTACTGCTCCAAAGTACAAGAGACGTTGAAGATGGATGCACAACAGATTATGAATCCATTGTGAAACATGTTTAACCTTTGTCTTCAAGATGTTTTGTACTAATAGAGCCATTGGGAGTAGACATCCATAGAACATACCGGCTTTTCTTGAGCCTTGCAATACTGTAGACTCGAGCTGATAGGCTGATAAGACAATACAACATGCTTTCAGTAGTACGGATAGTCCACAGCTTTATCACCAACTCTAAATGGTATCAGAAGCTGATATACAATTACTAAGAGTAGAAACTCATCTGAATGCTGAGGCCTTAAGTTCAGAGTCTGCGTTAAGCCACACTAGAAATTGTTCTTCAGACTCTGCCACCAGAAGCTAGCAATGAACCAACTCCAAGTGTATCTTAGATAAACAGATTCTGATTATTTATGTATAAGAACCAAAACTTGCATAAATGAAACACACATCAAATAAACCACTGTTCTTTTTAATACTTTTGTTATCATTAAAACTAAAAGAGAAATATTAAGAACAAATCTTGTTCTAACATATAGCAGTTGTAGTAGACTAGTCGTTGGAAGAGATAACTTGATCAAGTGTCTTTGCTTTCTCCATAGTACAAGAGACTTTGAAGATAGATACACCAAAAATCTTGATCCATTGTGTAACATGTTTAACCATCGCGTCTTCCATGAGATCTTGTACTATAGAGCCGTTGAGAGTAGATATTCGTAAAGCATGTCAACTCTTCTTGAGCCTTGTGATCTTAGACTCTAGCTGACAAACTGATTTGACAATGCAACTTGCTTTGTGCAGTACAGATTGCTTCAGCTTTATCACTAACTCTGAATGATCACCATAAGTCAATTACATTCACCAAGTGTAGAAACAATATGTTGCTTCTTCTGATGCTGATACCTTCAGCTTTAGAGTCTACGCCAGACATCACTTAGAGAGTGTTCTTTAGATTCTGCACCACCGAAAGCTAGTAATTCGACTTCTCTCAAGTGCGTCCTTATATTAGATTCTGAATGTATATCTTTAAGCATTAGAACATGCATACTTGAAACACACATCAAATAATACCATTGTTCTTTTAATACTTTTGTTATCATTAAAACCCAAGGATTATATGTCATGAACAAATCTTGTTCTAACAATCTCCCTCTTTTTGATGATGACAAACATAAGTATTTAAAGGACAATGTTGGACATTTATAATTTTCTTGGCAACAACAGGGTATGAGGTTTGTAAGCCCCCCCTGAGTCTAATAGTCCATAGTTGAGTTTTGTAAGCTCCCCCTAAGTACTATATTTAAGAAAAAGTATTTTAGTTTTCTTAGTAACATCAGAGTTTGAGGTTTGTAAGCTCCCTCTGAGTGTAATAGTCCAAGGTTAAGGTTTGTAAGCTCCCCCTTAGTTCTATATTTAAGAAAACCAAAAGGAATATTTTAAATTTCTTTGGCAACATCAGAATACGAGGTTTGTAAGCTCCTTCTGAGTCTAATAGTCTAAGGTTGAGGTTTGTAAGCTCCTCCTTAGTTCTATGTACAAGAAAGCTAAAATGTGTCGCCTGGGAAAAATAACCATAATAACAGAAATCTAAATACATAAATTATAAATGAACAATATGTACAAACTGAATGGGTTCAGTTTCTAATTAAATACTACTATATCTTTTGTCACATAAAAAAGAATAAAAGAAACAGAAAATAGTTACACTCATAAATGCGTAGTAGAGCATTATTACGTGATCGGTTTTCAAGGAAGAGAAAACGATCAAGTAACATTTGTCATTAAGGATTGTATAATGCATGTTAAATATTTATTGGTCGTAATAGTTTCAAGAATCAAGTAAAGGATTTTATTCTGTCATTTAGGATACTCATAAGCCATTATAAAAGTAACCGAAGCCTAGTTCAATTTCATCAACATCCACCAAAACATCATGGAATCTTCAGCTGAGAGAAAAAAATATTTGTTGTGACTTCTGAACTCTAAGAGTCTGAACATCCAAGACCTTTAGAAGCCAACGGTTTCCAAAGCATCTACTATCGGGCCTATGTCTTCTACCCTGAACACTTCAGACGAGGCTTCGTCATTAGTACCTCAAAAACCTACAAAAGCAGGTCCATCAGTAGCTGTTTTGAAGCCAAGGAAGAAGTCCATGACGAAGACAAGGAGGAAGAGGATCAACAAGATGTTTTACCGTCTTGTTATGCCAAAAGCAAAAGAGAAGGACATAGATGAAGATGAAACATATATCGATTATGGAAACTGCTTCTGCTACAAGCCACTGGATGACTTAGATAAAGCTTAGTCTTAGTTTGAAAAAGTTCCTTATCTTTTTGTAATCCTTTATGTTTGATTAATGAAAATTTATTTTAATCAGTATATATTATGCAATTGTACAAACACTTCATTTACCTTTTAGATTTTATGATATGGACATTAATGAAGTAATGAACAGAACAAGCATTTTAACATGTTAACAATAAAATTTACAGTTGTTAAGAGGATCTTAATAGGTCAGAATACTAGACATTATTGAAGGTGTGGAAAGTACACAAGAAGGGGAGGTTGAATTGTGTTTCGCATTTTCTTTAATTTAACTTCTGATCAGAGTTTCAGAATTATAACTGGTGTTCAAATTCTATTTTAATTCATTAGCAGCAGATATAATAGAAGTAAATAAATAACAATAGAAGACACAAAAGATTTATCCTGGTTCCTCCCCTAATTGAGAGTACTCAATTTCCCTTGTTTCACAAGAGATTTTCATTATAACCACGTCATGATTACAATCGCTTATGCTTCTGCATAAGTCTTTTACAATTCTTATGCCAACTGTCTGAGACTTCCTTTGCTTAGAGCACATGTCTAAGACTTCCCTCTTCTCACACCCTCTGACCGAGCCACCTGCTCCAAGGTCTTCTGGTTGAGACTTCCCCTTGCTTAGAGCACATGTCTAAGACTTCTTGCTCACGTCCTCTGACCGAGCCACCTGCTCTTCTGGTCATCAAACTCATACTTCCCCTTACTCAAGCCACACTTGAGACTTCTTGCTTATGCCCCTCAGAGGGAGACTTCCCCATTTGCTCAATCAGACTAGCTGAATAAGACTTTCACATCTTAAGCACTTAAGCAATGAGACTTACGTTGCTTAAGCATATTGGCTCAAGGCTTGTTGCTTGAATCCCAATGAGATAAGACTTTTGCTCAAGCACATAGCAAGAGACTTAATCTAAACTACTGAAGGCTTAACAGAATAGAGAACAAGGTGTACATGATGCAGGCATCAGAGGTACGGGAAATCACCATAACAAAGACCTAAAGCTATTAAGATTTCTAAGGTTCTTAATGGTAAAAATTCTTAAGGCTTTTACAATTACAACCTAAAATAGAAAATCTGCATATTACATTAAAGTTGATAACTGCTTGATCTTGCTACTCCTTCATATGAAGAATCCTTGTTAACATTCAAACTTGAATCTTCATCCATATATATAGCCTTTGCAGAAACTAGCCATCGAGGAAGTGACTTGAACAAGTGTCTTTGCTTTTACTCCATAGTACAAGAGACGTTGAAGATGGATGCACAACAAATTCTGAATCCAATGTGTAATGTGTTTAACTTTTGAGTCTTCAAGAGGTTTTGTACTGATAGAGCCGTTGGGAGCAGACGTCCGTAGAACATGCTAGCCTTTCTTGAGCCTTGCAATCTTGTAGACTCTAGCTGACAAGCGGATAAGACAATACAACTTTCTTTCTGCAGTACGGACAATCCACAGCTTTATCGCCAACTCTGAATGGTATCAGATGCTGATATACATTTAACAAGTGTAGTAGCTCATCTGAATACTGAGGCCTTCAGCTCAGAGTCTGCGCCCAGCCACACTAGCAATTGTTCTTCAGACTCTGCCCCCAGAAGCTAGCAATGAAGGAACTCCCAAGTGTGTCTAAGTAAAACAAATTCTGATTACTTATGTACAAGAACAAGAACCTGCATAAATAAGACACACATCAAATAAACCACTGTTCTTTTAATACTTTTGTTATCATCAAAACTAAAAGAGGATATGTCATGAACAAATCTTGCTCTAACAATCTCCCCCTTTTTGCTGATGACAAACACAAGTATTTAAAGGACAATGTTGGGCATTTAATTTTCTCTGCAATAACAGGGTATGAGGTTTATAAGCTCCCCCTGAGTCTAATAGTCAACAGTTGAGTTATATTAACTCTAACACCAAGAGCTATTTTTCAAGAAAAAATAAATTAGTCTTCTTAGTAACATCATGGTCTGAGGTTTGCAAGCTCCACTTGAGTCAAACAGTTCCAAGGTTGAGATTTGTAAGCTCCCCCTTAGTTCCATATTTAAGAAAACCAAAATAACAACATTTTAACTTCCTTTGGCAACATCAGAATACGAGGTTTCTAAGCTCCTTCTGAGTCTAATAGGCTAAGTCAGAGGTTTGTAAGCTCTTACTTAACACTATGTACAAGAGAGTTAAAATATGTTAACCTTTTAAATTTCTTTGGCAACACCAGAATATGAGGTTTGCAAGCTCCTTCGGAGGGTATGATAAGCTAAGTTTGAGGTTTGTTCCTTAGACCTGCGTACAAGAAAGTTAAGATACGCCCTGGGCAAGGTAACCAAAAAACAGAAAATAAAAGACAGGAAAGTAAATGACCAATATGTACAACTGAATAGATACTCAATGGGTTCAGTTTCCACTTAAATACTTACAATTATTTCTCCCCCTTTTGTCATATCAAAAAGAATAAAAGAAGGAGGAAAAAGAAAAGAAAGAAAGAAAATTTCCACTTATTAATGTAATTTAGATCATCATTACCTGATCAGTTTCCAAGAGGAAAAGTAATCAAATAATAATAATCATTAAGGTTTGTAAAGTGCGCGCTTTTAAAGTCTCATTGGTCATTACAAATCCAAGAATGAAGCAAGGATTAATTTCAGACTCTAGGTATCCGCATAAGCCATTATAAAAGCATCTAACTACTAAGTCATTTTTATCAACATCTTCTTAGAGAATTGGAGTCATCAACTGAGAGTCATAATACATTCTTCATAACAGATGTAACTGAGAGCTCTACAAGTATAACAATTTGATCTCCTCAGAGGTGAGCTGCTTCTAAATCTTCTATAACTGAGCCTTTGCCCTCAGCATCACTTACTTATGAAGAGGCAACTTCAGCAGTCCTTGAACGAACTTCAGAAGGAGGCACATCAGTAGCTGCTTTGAATCCAAAAATAAGAAGTATGAAAATGTCAAAGAAGAAAAGAAGGGTCAACAAGCAATTCTACCAATCACTCCCAGTTATAGAGGAGAAAGAAGAGATTGACTTAGAAGACGAAGAGGTGGACTATGGCAACGGTGGACGCCGTTGGGCACAAGATGCTTTAGCTAGGGATCTTTTCTAGAACATCTTGTACATTTTTTTAAAAAATTATTGTAATTCAGTTGCTTAAAATTAATGAAATATTTTTTCTGACCAATACTACTTTAGCATGCAAGTACATTGCATTAATTCTTCTTTAGATTTTCTTAAAGTATATTAACAAAGTGAATCTTACACAGAACATCAGTAAAACGAATTAAACATTAACTCATAATTGTTCAGAGAATCTTAAATAGATTTGACAGCTAGATAACATTTCCAAGAGTTATTATTAAAGTACCAATAAGATTTAACAAGTACTTAAATCATATTAAACTCAAGACAATGTATGTAACACGTCTATAAAAAAGACTCAAGTAAACCTTCTTCCATCATCACTTAATCCCTAAAATACCAAGATGTACAAGCAAAAGCAAATATGGCTTCCAAAGAGAGATTTCAGGAAGGCAACATTACTGAATGCAGCAACTCAAGCAAACCAAGACAAAGCAGCAACTATAGGATCTGCAAGCAAAGAGACAACTTCAAAAGTGCTCTCCTCTTCAGCATCCTTTGTGAAGACACACAGAAGAAGAAGATCTTCTAGATTCAGACGCAGAAACCAGCTGAAGAAGGAGGCTTTGGAGTTTGTTAAGGAAGAACGGCAAGATTTCTTAGATAATCTGTACATGTCAGGTGATCCTAGGGAATTCCATAGGGCTCATCCAATAGACTAGAAAATTTAATTGTCTAGTAATAACTTCCTCTTTATTAATGAAATAAGTTACAAACATTGAGAACTTTTACCTATTTTTTTTTTTATTTTCATGAACAACAAAGAATAAATATTCAATAGTTTAAAACTGAACGCAAGCATGAACAAACTTTGAATTAATAATAAGAAGCTTAATACAAAGATTTCAACAAAATACAAAGCATAACTATGCAGAAATCTAACATCAGAATCTTTCATAGATAGCTTCAAACTTGTCTCTCCAAATCTTGGAAGAACTAACCTCAGAACTTATGTTAACCCCATGCTGAACAAGTATTTCAGAAATAAATCCCCCAAAAGGAATGGAGAAGGTCTTTCCCTTTTGAAAAGAAGAAAAAGACCTCTTCAGATGGTCAAACATAACTTGAGGAAGACCAATCTTCAAATCTGAATTAAAAAGTAGAAGCATATCTTTTTTAATAGGGTTCACTTGGTCTAAATCCTTATCCTTAGGAAGTAAGTTTGAATTCAGAATTTGATTCCAAACAACAGCATCAGGAAGAAGATATGAGACATCTGATGTATTAGATGGGTCTACAAAGATACACCAAGTAGGAAGATAGTGTTTCCAAACAAGAGTTCATGGGATTTCTCCAATCGCCTCACAATTGATCACATTTTCAATTGCTTTAGAGGTTAGTGTAATAGAAACACCAGTCACTCTAGACAGAATAGCATACTCGGAATTTAGCCCAACAATGGAGGTATTGATAAAAAACTCTTTGAAAGTACTTGGATAAGTGAAACCAAAAAGCATCTCAAAGTAGCCATTTTAACCTTATTTAGACACAGTCTTCCAGAAGTTGAAACCAATCTTAAGCAACTCATCAAAATCCACAAACTTTTCATTTATGACAACTAGCTGATTCAAATGAGAATTAACTGAAGAATTCATCTCAGGTTTGGTTTGATCAGAACACAAACAAGAAGAAAATAAGAAGAAGAAGAAGAAGAAGAATTGAACAAGAATCCTACAAGAATAATAATCTTGTCAAAAAAAGGACACAATGATGTTTCACAAAATAGAGAATAGTAACAGCAAGTACCAAGAGAAAACATCATTACCCAAAGGTTCTTTATCCAATAGATATTTCAATTCCACTAGATGAGTTTCAAATTTATAAAAATTGAAGTATTATAAAAGTTTCTTTTTGAAAAACTTTTTACTTAAACTGCTATGTCAGACATAAAGAATCTTCTTCTAAATCTCAGAAACTGACAGCTTTCAGAAGGTATCAACCATCAGTGTCTAGTAGATCTAGACTTAGATCGAGATATCATCTGTCAGTCATAATCCTCTAAAATTCTTTTCATAACTAGCACTTTATCTTGAAACAAGAGTCATGAGTGATAGATGAATATTGAATTGTCTTCTTTAGACAACTAGCAAGAAATAATATCAACACAAAAGTGAGAAAATTGTTTCCATAAATATGATCATCATATGGCTTAATAAGAAATTCAGTATAGACAAACACAATAGAGTTCCCTCTTAAAGATTTATGAAGTTCTTTTTTTCAAAATAACTTTTCTAGAATTCTAACAACAACTTTGTATTTATATCTATACAAATGTTTCGTTGAATAAAAAGATAAATCAGAAAAGAACACGCATACCAATTTATTTTTGTTGGCCAGACTCGAATCAGTATTCATACTTGATAAATAGAGTCTGAACACAGCTTTTAGTGGATTCTGATTCAATGGTTATCTAACCATTGATTCCACTACTCTCAGCAAATTCAGTACCACCAGTACTTGAATCTGGGTTGTTGGTTCTTCCTCCAATAAATGTTGTAAGCAACCTTATGGAAGATGCATATTCTTCTTTCCTTGATATCTGTAGAAGATTCATTATGATACTCATATTTCTATAAGACCTTACATGTAAGTACAAACAAACTCTTCTTTAGCTTATATCTCAATCTAATAGCAAAATCATAAGTCACTCCAGACTATAAGTCTAGGATGAGATATGATAGAAATGGAATCTTGTTCTAAGCAGAGTCACTAATCTCATTGTCTAGGATTAAATCTTTTGACTCTGAAATAATTAACAAGCTCAGAACCAAATGGTGTTAGCTATCAGAAATTAACATAAAGCAAATCAAAGTACTGTCTTAGTACACAAGACAGAACTCAAAGAGAAGTTGAAGACTTCTCATAGGAATGTCTTTTAAAACAACTTCCATGATGGTCCTTAAACAAGAAGCAATGAAGTTTCTTAACATATCACCTTAATGAACAAACTCCATATTATCCAATATTTTGAAGCAAGATAGATTTAACACCGTCTCTTACTTTTCAATACTTTATTTTTATTTCAGAACACAGATGCTTCTTTTCATCTGTATCCTGCACTAATATCAGCTTCAAAAGTTTAGACATTGAAGAGCATTTGACATTAGGTTCTGGTAGTGTTTCTTCTTGCTTTCAGATCTGGGAGATTGGTTGAAATACAAGTATTTAAGAAGCTTTTGAAATAACTCTTCTATCAACAAATATCACAATCCATTCAGTCAGTATGAAAGTTCCTCTGACAAGAAACCTAAGTTTCTTATCATTAGTCATTTCAAAGAGCATGGGCTAAATTGAGAAGGTGATCTGTTGAATAGTTTTTCATCATCCAACTTCATTTCTTTCCTTTGAAGACTGTAAGGCAAACCTTCAAAACCCAGCAGATTTAAGATGTAAACATCCTGAATAAATGTGACTTTAGACTTTAGTCAAAGAACAATCTTCTCATAATTTGCTTGAAAAGATTAGATGAGCTGATTCCCACAAATATGAGCACACGAATTCAAAGATAGTCCAAACATCAGACATATCAATGATGTTAATATACTCAGAAGTGAGATAGAGCATCTACCATAATGCAACTACCTCTAAAGATATTCAATATGCATCTTCTGAGTTGGTGAAAGAGATTTTCAAGATGATTATCTCTACACCATCATCTTCTATAGTAATACCTCTTTCAAGAATATTCTATAGACCTTCAGCAACCCTTTATCAAGACCAATGAGTTAAAAATATGTTTAGATTTTCCATCATTTAAATCCAGTGGAATCATCCATTTGAATATGGTAGGAAAAGCCGTATGATATTTTTCATGTGGCACTTGATTCCTTGAAGAAGATATATACTTTTCTTATTGGATCATTATCTGCGCCACTGTTAAGTGTTAAGCCCAGACAATGCTCTGATACCAATTGAAGGTGTGAAAAATACACAAGAAGAAGGGGGGTTGAATTATGTTTCGCATTTTCTTTAATTTAACTTCTAATTAGAGTTTCAGAATCAGAACTGGTGTTCAAATTCTGTTTTAATTCATTTGCAGTGGATATAACAAAAGTAAATTAATAACAGCAAAAGACACAAAAGATTTATCCTGGTTCCTCCCCTAACTGAGAGTACTCCAGTCCCCTTGCCTCACAAGAGATTTTCATTATAACCACTTCATGATTACAATCACTTATGCTTCTGCATAAGTATTGTACAATTGCTCAGACCAACTTTCTGAGACTTCCTTTGCTTAGATCACATGTCTAAGACTTCCCTCTGCTCACACCCTCTGACCGAGCCACCTGCTCTAAGGTCTTTTGGTTGAGACTTCCCCTTGCTTAGAGCACATGTCTAAGAATTCTTGCTCACGCCCTCTGACCGAGCCACCTGCTTTTTTGGTCATAAGACTGATCAGGTTGGGAGCAGACGTCCGTAGAACATGCCATCCTTTCTTGAGCCTTGCAATCTTATAGACTCTAGATGACAAGCTGATAAGACAATACAAATTGTTTTCTACAGTACGGACAATCCACAGCTTTATCACCAACTTTGAATGGTACCATATGTTGATATACAATTACCAAGTGTAGTAGCTCGTCTGAATGCTAAGCCTTCAGCTCAGAGTCTGCGCCAAGCCACACTAGCAATTGTTTTTCAGACTCTGCCACCAGAAGCTAGTAATGAAGCAACTCTCAAGTGTGTCTAAGTAAAATAGATTCTGATTATTTATGTACAAGAACAAGAACATGCATAAATAAAACACACATCAAATAAACCATTGTTCTTTTAATACTTTCGTTATCATCAAAACTAAAATAGAATATGTCATGAACAAATCTTGTTATAACAATTATTTCCAAGAGTTAGTATTTAAAATTGATTTGACTAAATCAATATTAAAATAATGAATACTCAAGGCAATGAATGTAAGGACTCTATATAAACCTTAGCAGACTTACTTTCATAATAACTTAATCTTCTGAACTCCAAAATGTATAAGCAAAAACAAATTTGGGTCCCAAAGAGAGATTTCAGAAAGACAACCATACTAAATGCGGCAGCTCAAGCAAACAAGAGTAATGCAGCAACTGAAGGATCAACAAGCAAGTAGATGACTTCAAAAGCACACACTTCTTCAACAACCTTCGTTGAGGCACATAGATTAAGAAGAACTTCTAGGTCAAAGCGCAAAAATCAGCTGAGAAAGGAAGCTGTAGAGTTTTCAAAATTTAGACAATCTAGATATGTCAAATGATCCTAGGGAATACCTTAGGGAAAATCCGAAACCCTAGAAAGTCTTAACAATTTGTAATAGGTTCCAATTATTAATAAGAATGTTGCATATTTTGAGTTTTTAATCCTATTTGTTTTATCCTCTTTAACAATATTATATATATATGAGTGGGGATCAACTTACTCCAAGAGTAAATTTTTTCAACTTACTCCAAATTATAGCCTTTGAATTGAATCTAATCTAATGGTTAAATTAGCCTTTTACTTAATTAACCATTAGATTAGATTCAATTCAAGGGCTATGATTTGGAGTAAGTTAAAAAAAACTCTTGGAGTAAGTTGATCCCCACTATATATATATATATATATATATATATATATATATATATATATATATATATATATATATATATATATATATATATATAAGATGTACAAATGTAAGAACAAATTTGGATTAACAATAAGATTGCTTAATACAAAAAGTCTTTACAGTTACAAGGCATAAATTTGCAGAAATCTAACACCAGAATCTCTTATAGATAACTTCAAACTTGTCTCTCCAGATTTTAGAAGAATCAGCCTCTGAACTTATGATAACTCCCTGTTGGACTAGTAGTTCTGAAAGAATGTCTTTCCCTTGTGAAAGGAAGAAAGAGTCTCCTTCAAATAGTCAAGCATAACTTGAGGAAGATCAATCTGCAAGTCTGAATTGAGAAGAAGTAACAAATATTTTTTAAATAAATTCCACAAAGTCTATATCCTTGTCTTTAGAAAGCGGGTTTGAATTCAAAATCTGATTCCAAACAATTGCATTAG
Organism: Lathyrus tuberosus; assembly: GCA_022829125.1. Lineage (NCBI taxonomy): Eukaryota > Viridiplantae > Streptophyta > Magnoliopsida > Fabales > Fabaceae > Lathyrus > Lathyrus tuberosus. Next base: position 15,855,902 of record JALAZF010000012.1, on the reverse strand, counting down.
GATGAAGATTTGAGACCAGAGATGTGTTAGAAGGATCTACAAAAATGCGCCAAGTAGGAAGATAGTGTTCCCAAATAAGAGTACCTGGGATTTCTCCAATCTCCTCACAATTGATGACATTAGTAATCAATTTAGAGGTTACTGTTATAGAAATACCAGGCGCCTTAGAAAGAATATCACACTTAGAATTCAGCTCAACAATGGAAGCATTATTCCAAAACTCTTTGAAAATACTTGGATAAGTGAAACCACAGAACATCTCAAAGCATCCATTCCAGCTTTGTTTAGACACATTATTCCAGAATTTAAAACCTAGCTTAAGCAATTCATCAAAATCCACAAACTTTTCATTGATGACAACTAGTTGATTCAAAGGAGAATTGACTAGAGAATTCATCTCAAGTTTGGTTTGATTAGCACACAACCAAAGAAAATAAAAAGAAAAACATTGAACAAGACTCTAAAGGAATAAGAATCTTGTTAGAGAAAAAGGTGATAGAGATAATAATAATATATAAAAAGAAAAACATCATAAACCAAAGGTTCTTATCCAGCAGATTTCCTGAATCCACTAGATGATTGTCAACTTTATGAAATTTAAATAATATAAAAGTTTTGAAATACCATTTACTTATACTACTTTATCAGAAGTAAAGAATCCTTTTCTGAATCTCAGAGTCTGACAATTTTCAGAAGCTATCATCCATCAGAGTCTAGTAGATCTAGACTTCGAGTAAGACATCTTCTGTCAGTCATCAGTATTATAGATTGTATTCAGAATCAAGCATTTTGTCTTGAAGCAAGAGTCATGCTTAATTAATAAATATTGAATTGTTTTCTTGACAGCTAACAACCAGCAGTATCATCACAAAAAGTGAGGAAATTGTTTCCATAAATATGTCCATCATCTAGCTAATGATATATTCAGTATAGATAAATACACTATAGTTTCTTCTTAAAGATTTATGAAGATTTTTATTCAAAAGAACTTCTCTATAAATCTAACAAAGACTTTGTATTTTCTCATACACAAATATCTCATTGAATCAAGAAATAAGCCTGAAAAGAACAGACATTTTTTCCGGTCAGACACATGTGAGTATTCAGATTTGAACATAGAATTTGAATACTATCTTGAGTGGATTCTAATTTAATGGCTGTTAACCATTGACTCCACTTTTTTCACCAAACTCAGTACCTCTAGCACTTGAGTCTGGGATGTAGGCTCTTCTTCCATCAAATGTTGTAAACAACCTTTGATTAAGTACCATGGAAGATGCCTTTGCTCCTTTCTTCGATATCTACAGCATATACATTTTGATTAATGGTACCCATATTTCTACAAGACCAAAAATGTTAGTTATGACAGACTTTCCTTTGATTTATGCCTCAATCTGATAGCAGTACCATAATTCATTCCAAAGTATGAGTCTAGGATAAGTTATGGTATGAACAAGATCATGTTCTTAGCAGAGTCATTGATTTCATTGCCTTGGATTAAATTCTTTGATAGTGAAATCTTTGACAAGCACAGAACCAGATAATGTTTACTATCAGAGATTGACATAAAACAAATTCACAGTACTGTCATAGTATTGCTAACAGAACACGAAGAAGAACTGAAGGTTTCTCATAGAATTGTCCTTTAACACAAATTTAATGATGACCTTCAATCAAGGAGAAACGGAGTCACTTAAGATATCACCTTGAAGGGCATACTCCTTATTATCAAATATTGAAGCAAGATAGATTTGACATTATCTCTTTCTCTTCAATAATTGATTTTTATTCCAAGATTCAGATGCTTTTTCAGAAGCAGTAATGACCAGCAGAGCCAGATTACTCTATCTTATGAATCTTGTTCTATGTCAGCTTCTTTTGAATATGCAATGAAGACTTCTGACATAGGTTTTAGGTAGTGTTTTTCCTTGTTCTTAAGATTTGGGAAATCAGTTGAAATAAGAATATTTTTTAAGCTTATGAAGTTACTCTTCTATTAACAGATATCATATTCCATTTTTACAATTAAATAAATCTTTTGATAAGGACTATTAATTCCACATCATCAGACATTCCATAGGAATTTACTTCAACAGGTTTTTAGGAAGGGTGATCTGTTTGATAGCTTTTCATCATCTAATTCCATTTCTTTTCTTTTGAGATTGCTAGATAAACCTACAAGACACAGTAAACTCAAGTTGTATGACTTCTTGAATAACTGTGAATTTAGGTTTGAATCCAAGGACAATCTTCTCAGAATTTGCTTGGAGAGATTAGATGAAGTGTAACTGGACAAGCTTCTTCAATGATTCCGACAAATATGAACACAAGGATTCAAAGATAGTCTGAGCATTAGACGTATCAATGATGTTGATATACTCAGAATCGAGATATAACACCTACCAGATTGCATCTACCTCTAAAGATATTTTCAATAAGCTTCTTCTTAGCTAGTGAGAGGAACTTTCAAACTTTGATCATCCCTACACCATCAACTTCTATAGTAACACCTTTCTCAATGATATTCTATAGACCTTCATCAAAACCCTTTATCAAGACCAATGAATTAAAAAAATATTTAGCTTTTCCATCATTTAAATTCAACGGAATCACCCTTTGAATATGGTAGAAAAAGAAATGTAATATTTTTTATGTGGCAGTTGATTCCTTCTTAAAGGAAAGTCTTTAACAAACATACTTTTCTCATTGGATCATTATCTGCACCATTGTTAAGTGTTATGCACAGAGCATGCTCTGATACCAACTGAAGGTGAAGAAAAGTACAAAAGAAGGGGGGTTGAATTGTGTTTATTTTCTTACTTTACTTCTGACTAGAGTTCATAATCTAAACCGATGTTCAGATTCTGATTATATTAAGCAGCAAAATATTAACAGAAGTAAATAAATAATAATAGAACACGCAGGGATTTATATTTGTTCCTCCTAAACTGAGAGTAGTCTAGTCCCCTTGCATCACAAGATATTTTCACTATAATCAGATCATCATTACAATCGCTTATGCATTCAGCATAAGAATTTACATTTCTTAGACACCCCGCCTATGACTTCTTGCTTAAACCCCCAAGGCTCAAGACTTCCTTGCTTAGACCAGCAGCTTAAGACTTTACTGCTTAGGTCCCTCAGACCCTAGACTTCCTGCTTAAACCACTCAGGTTCAAGACTTCTGCTTAGATTCCACGAATCCAAGACTTCCTACTCAGACCCTCGGTCCAAGACTTCCTTACTTAGGTTCCACGAACCCAAGACTTCTTCTTAGACTCACAGTCCAAGACTTCCTTGCTTAATCAATCCATTTGATTAAGACTTTCAATGCTCTAGCACATAGCAGGAGACTTACATGGCTCAAGCATCTTGGTGAGAGACTTAAGTGCTCAATCAATCCACTTGATTAAGACTTTCAATGCTCTATCACATAGCAGGATACTTACATGGCTCAAGCATCTTGGTGAGAGACTTAGATGTTCAAGCACATAGCAAGAGACTTTGTCTAAACTGCTAAACAACATGTTCATCAGAATAGAGAACAAGGTGTACTTGATACAAACATAAGAGGTACAGGGAAAGCTCTTAAGAGTTCTAAGATATTCAATGTTTAAGAAATCTTAAGGCTTTTACAATTTACAACAAATAATAGAAGATTTTGCATACTCGATTGTGTTGCTTCATTGTTGATCTTGTTATTCCCCCATCTGGTTTATCCTTGTTAAAGATTCAGTTTGAACCTTCAGCTACTTATATAGAAGTTGCAGAAGACTAGTCGTTGGAAGAGATAACTTGATCAAGTGTCTTTGCTTTCTCCATAGTACAAGAGATGTTGAAGATAGATACACCAAAAGATCTTGATCCATTGTGTAACATGTTTAAACATTGCGTCTTCCATGAGATTTTGTAATATAGAGTCGTTGAGAGTAGACATTCATAAAGCATGCTAACTCTTCTTGAGCAATGTGATCTTAGTCTCTAGCTGACAAACTGATTTGGCAATGCAGCTTGCTTTCTGCAATACGGATAGCTTCAACTTTATCACTAACTCTGAATGATCACCAGAAGCCAATTACATTTACCAAGTGTATAGACAATATGTTGCTTTTTCTAATGTTGAGACCTTCAGCTTCAGAGTTAATGTCCGACATCACATAGAGAGTGTTCTTGAGATTCTGCACCACCAGAAGCTAGTAACTCAACTCCTATCAAGTGTATCCTTATATCAGATTCTAAATGTATATCTTTAAGCATTAGAACCTGCATACTTGAAACACACATCAAATAATACCATTGTTCTTTTAATACTTTTGTTATCATCAAAATCCAAGTATTATATGTCATGAACAAATCTTGTTCTAACATGTATCACTTCCACCATCTATCTTGAGAGCTCTGTCGACCCTGGGTCTAGACTTAAAGCTTGTGGCTTGGTGTTAAACTTATTTTTTTAAATCAGATTTTTTTATTAGTGTTTTTTAAGAAATCAGTATGTTTGAAATTTCACCTGTTTTGCTTATGTTAGTGTGTGTTTGGCACACACCTACCTAAAATCCCCATGTTCCAACATCCGCCTCACTTAATTATTCATTTGGTCATTCATTTCATAATTGTTAAATGATTAAATTAGTTTGGTATTGGATTTTTTTTCTATAAAAATAGAGAGCTTCACCTAACTATTTATTCACTCAAACTTGAAACATTTTGAGTTTATCTCTTTTCCCTCTTCTGTTCGTCGAGTTTTCCGAACCTTCTCTGTGTCTTCTGCTCACCGTGTTTTTCGAGTCTCTTATACTACTTTCGGAAGAAAAAATTATCTTTGGAGAAAATATTCTCTTCAGATATTCAAGTAGCCTCATCACTATATTTTAGAGTGTATTTTTACCATATAATATGATGTAATTATTAATTCGTTATTTTATTGCATTATGGTACCTGTCGTAGTGAGAATCAGATATCAAGCTATTAATTAACTTGAATCACAAATCTTTGAAATTCACCATTGAACTTTGATTTATCCAAAGGGAATGGTAAAGTTCGAAAACCCTAAGTGCGCTATGTAGGAACACAGCTAAGAGATCTAAGGTTCGGGGGTTGGTTATACCTAGGGAAGGTGCTAGCATCCTAAGTATCTATAATACTCTACAGGAACCTCTTGTTTGTATTTGTGTTATGTTAATGTTTGCTTGCTAAGGGAAATGTGCTAAGGTAAAGACCTAGGGGTTAATATCTAAGTATGCTCGCCAAGACATCGCATCTCGTGCCTACGTATCCTGACAGGAATGGAATTAGAGCATTCGTAGTTCCCCTCAATAAGGGTAAGGAACTCTTGACTTTGGTCAAGGTTCCAAAGGGAAGAGGTAAGTATTCATGGCAAGATAATTACATAGAGTGCGACGACTCTAAACTTAAGGTTAAGTTAAAAGGAGGTGAGTGAGTAAATGTCTATGGCGGGAACTTACATGGAGTGCGGTGACTCCGATCCTAAGACTAGAATAAAAGGGAAATGAAATGTCTATGACGGGACACTCACATAGAGTACGACGACTCTAATCATAAGGCTAGGATGAAAGGGGAAAGAAATGTCCATGGCAAGACACTCACATAGAGTACGGCGACTCTGATCCTAAGGCTAGGATAAACGAGTAAGCTAGGCTAAGCTATCCTAAGTATGACGTGGCAGTCAGCAAAAGGGATCCTCCCTTGGAATTGGGTATATGAAATTATTAATCAAATTAAATATTAATATTTAATAGGATTAACTAATAATTTAATTAATCAAATTAAATAAAAATATTTAAATTAATTAATAATCACAACAACATTTTTTTACATTTTTCTAATATAATTCAAATAACGAAATAAACCAAAAAGATGAAAATATAAAAAAAATAAATGATAAAAATGTTTTTGGTATTTTCAATATTAATCAAATTAAAAAAAAAAAAGTTAAAGTTTAAATGTATTTTTTGGTATTTTCTAGAATATGCAAGAAGAAACATTGTAAAAAAAACAAATAATTAAAAAAACAAAATGGGGACTATAAGACACTATCGTTTACTTTTAGTTCTCAATAGAGCAGTCATAATATTGTACCAAATACCAGTATCATAAAAAATAAATTTTAAGCAAAGAAACAAAACATGTTGTCCTTATTACATACAGTACCCTAAAATATCTACTAATATAGTATCTCATATTATCAAACCAAAACAATATATGACAAGAAAAGGAAAAGGAATAAGTAATATATAAAATTTATAATAAAAACTATAAGGTAAATCATATAAAAACAATATTGTATTATATTTATGTATAAAACATGCCTACAAAACGAAAACAAAATAGTATATTATCTCTATATATTAAGCAAAGTGAAACAAGTATTAATAGCATTAATATAATAATATATAAAACGAAACAAGTGCATCAACAGGAATTGAAGAAAAATACGAAGAAAGAGAAAAAAATATCAAGAAAATACTAACACAATTTTCCGAATCCGGCGACTTTTTCTGCGAGTATGAGTTTTCCGGTAACAAAACCAAAATCCGACGAGTGCTGGATCTTCTACCTTTCTTCTTCATCTCCCCCCTTTGGCCTTATATATATATATATAGTATTAAGTTTTCAACAATAAAACAAGAATGATAAAAAGAATTAAAAACCATGTTTTTGTGTTTTTTTTATAATAAGACAAAAATAAAAAGAATTAAAAATCATGTTTTTTTTTTGTTTTTTATGTTAAGACAAGAATAAAAAGAATTAAAAATCATGTTTTTTGTGTTTTTTATAATAAGACAAAAAGAAAAGGAATTAAAAATCATGTTTTTGTTTATAAAAGGGAAGAATTGATGACAAAATAAAAATAAAATAAAATCAAACAATTAAAATGAATTTAAATTTAAATATCTAAATAAATGAATTAAAATTATTATTTAACTAAAAAATAAAATAATTAAAAAACAAATAAAATGTCGGACAAAAAAATGCTCAAAAAAATAAAATGAATGCACTAAAATGATCAGAGCGAAATAAACATATTGGAAAAATACAACGTTTGGTCATATTTTTGAAATATATTTAGACCAGTTTATCTATAAATCCAACAAGTTTATACCAGCTGATAAATTGAGTATTATGCATGATGAAATATGTGATATGCTATGCAGACGATGCAAAACGAAAAACAAAATCTCAGAGTAAAAAATTAGGATATGATAGTACCAATATAGTGAAATTAGGTCGTTATTCTAATAATTTTGTGGTTGATATTCTATTTTCACAATTTTGGGGTTTTACATGAAACTTCTCAAGAAATTACTTATAGGGATACTCAACCAAATAATCTATTTGGTAGAAAAAACATTTTTAAAAACCATTTCTTTATGAAACAACAATTTTAAGACTTTATTTGTCATGTCTACCGAAAAAAATTATTAACAAGGTTAAATTGTTTCTTAAAAAAATTAATTTTGAGGGTACTCATTTCAAATTATGGCATTATTATACGTTATTCTTTTTTAACTGTGAGAAAGAATGTTAGTGTTTTGACACATAACATGCTAGTTAAGAATGAAATAGTTAACCAGTCGAAAATGATAAAAAAAAGTATAAATAGTTAACCCAGTGGAATGAAATGATTATCTATAGAAAAATTGTGTTCTTAATGTACTTGCTTACAATTTATATAATTATTCTAATGTTTACAAGTCTGCTGAGAAAATCTGGAATGCTTTGAAAAAGAAGTATGTCACTAAGGAAGCTAAGGCAAAAAAGTATGTTTTGAGTTGATGCCTCAAATACCAGATGATTGATAAAAAAAATCTAAAAGATAGTTAATAAATTATCATTGAACGTATGACTTTAAAAAAATTCAAGTAATTGTCATTATTATTGTAGTTATGCAAATAAAAATGGTGGAAACCATTTAAAGAGGGAAAAAGAAGAATATGGTATATTGAATGAACTAAATTCCTCTTGATCATAAAGTTAGTTACGTTGAGTTTATATAGCTGAATGAAACCTAAAAAACCCATAACTAACTATTAATGATTTATGATTACAAGTTATCATTACATACAACACAACACTAGATTGCCTGTACTATAGGTAAACCGGTTGCTTGCCATGCAAGGAATTAGTTCAGCACCCCCTCAAGCTAAACATGGTACATGTGGAGCATGTTGAGCTTGGAAATGAAATAGTGGAAAATCTTGGGTGGTAACGACTTTGATAAGAAGTCTGCCAGCTCAGCTTTGGTATGAATTGGCAGCAACTTGAACATGCCTTTCTGAATTCTCTCACGAACAAAATGACAATCTATCTCAAGATGTTTTATTCTTTCATGAAAGACGGGATTGGTTGTGATGTGTATACCACTTTGGTTGTCACAATACAAAGTTGGAAGTTTTGTAGTTTCAACATGAAGATCTTCAAGCAAACCAATCATCCATTACAATTCACATTATACAAAAGATAAGGCTCGATATTCCGCCTCAGATGGACTTCTGAAAACTATATGTTGTTTCTCAGCACGTCATGAAACTAATGAAATTCCAAGGAAGAAATAACAGCCATTAGTTGATCTTCGAGTATCTAGACATCCTGCCCAGTCAACATCAGTAAAGCCAAGGAGTTAGAGTTGTGCATCTCTCCTGAATAATAATCCTCGACCTAGTGAGCCTTTAAGGTATTTGATCACTCGACAAGCCATTTCATAGTGAGTGGTAAATGGAGCATGGAGAAATTTTCTTAACTGTTGTGTTACAAAACCTATAGTAGGCCATGTAGTAGTGAAATATAATAGCTTTCCAACTAGTCTTATGTAGCTAGCAACATCTTCAAATAAATATGAAGTATCTTGGTGTAACTTTTTGGAAGGATTAATAGGAGTCTTGGCAGGTTTAGCTCCAAGGAAACTAGTGTCATATATCAAGTCAATGAAGTATTTCCTTTGGCACAAAGTTATATCAACTTTGGAATGAGGCACTTCTATGCCAAAAATACTTCAAATGTCCAAGATATTTGATTTTGAATTGTTCATCTAGAATTATTTTAATGTTATCAAACTCATGTAGAGAAGAAGCTGCAAGAAAAACATCATCAACATATACCAAAAGAGTTGTGAAAGAAGATTCTTTAGTAAGTGTGAATAGAGGAGAATGATCAACAATTGATTGCTTATCCTTGATCTGTCATACCCCAAATTTTGACCACTAATATTTCCCATCATTTTGCAAATCATCATCACAATATGGATGAACCATCTTGCTTCATTAGTCTCCCCAAACATGGGTGAAACTTACAACAGTCAAAATTAGGGTTTCAAGCCCTCTCAGAGTTCTTAGACAAAGGATCAATCAAGAAATGACATGATCTTCAACTTTTGTAACCTCCCCAACATCTACAATGGATCAAGAGGACTCCCACTTTAAGGATTAAGTACAAGGATGCTCCCTTCCAGGTGGATCAAGCCTCAAGATCGCCAGTGTCACCAAATTAGGGTTTCGTCGACCAGGGCCTCCAGATGGAAATTTTCCTTTGGGCATGAGCCAATGCTTCAAAGCGTAACCTAATATGCTCTATGGAACCTCATGGGCCCAAGCATCAAGTCAATTTGACCTCAGGGGATGCATACATCAAAAATCAGGAATTAGGGTTTCTTGACCTAATTCACCCCTAAGTTGACTTTTAGGACAAATCATGAGCCAAGACCTCAAGACATGATTTGAGGGTCTCTAACATACCACATTGATCCATTTGTAACAATGGATTGATCCAGGAAGCTTGAGCAGCAAGTCTCAATTTCATCAGTACCACAATTAGGGTTTCGCGAGAAAAGTCAACTGTAGCTTGACTTTTGACCAGGACATGCTCCCAAACCCTAGGACATGATTCAATACACCCTATAACACCAATTAAATCAATCCATCAAGTTTGATTTAGGCCAAGGACTTGATTTCATAGAGGATTGCACAGTTTGGAATTCATCTGACAAAAAGTCAACTGTGCACAAAAGTCAACTTTGACTTTTTGAGATATTTCACAAAAATGGTTTTTTAACCCTAAAATGATGTTAATGTATGATTTGAATCATCATTCATGAAGAAAAATCAAGAAAAGTGGGATAGCTTGTAAAAGGGGTAACCATAAAAACTTAGAAAATTTTCTAAGTTATGAACAAAGTGGCAAGGGTACCAACTTTGGAGGATCATAACTCCTAAATCTAAAGGCCATTTTTCCCCATCCAAAGCTAGATTTCTATCTCTCATTACCCTCTACAAAATCTTAAAACTGACCTCCTTCCAAATTCATCATGGACTTTGAGTTATGGAATGATCAAAATCACAAAAAGTGAAAATGTCACTTTTTTCCAACACTTAGTGAATTTTTCACTAAGTAAGAATCTGCCTTCACTTTTTTCCAAATGTAGGGGGATTTTTCACTTGGATCCAAAAGGTATCAAAACCAAATATGATCAAACAGTTGTTGTATCATATGAGGGCTTTCCAAAATGGCCAAGAACATCACCAAATTCTACTTGGGCCATGAGATATGACAATGGCAATATGCCTTGCTGAAAACCGCCAAGGCTAGGGAGAATTTTGCATTATTGCTCGATTTGGCAAAATTAGATAATTCTAAGCCTTGTCATCACTTTGGACACATCCGAGGATCAAATTTAAAGGGGACAAACACTGAGCCAAGCCTCCAAAGTCCTTGGAACAAGAAGTAGCATGCCAAACCTAGAAATCACTAAAAGAGGGACAAGACTCCAATTTTGGATTAGAGCATTTAATAGATGCTTAGAGGTGGCATGAACTGAGCTTCCTCCAACTGAATTCAGTCAAGACTTATCCAAGACCAAGGGAACCATAACCATGTGCCCTAACCTCTAGTCAATGGCTAGAGGAGACTTGGATTCCAAAGTGCAACCATTGACCAAACCTCTGCTGCAGTTGCCATTCACTATTGATCCCAAAACAAACTTGCTCTACTATAAATAGAGCTCATTTGTGCTCAGTTTGAGTACACCAAAGCCATCAAACATATGTTTTCCTCAAAATCCCTCTCTTTAGGCCAAAATGCCTTTTTTGCAAGGTAACTCTGAGTTTTGAGTTGGAGAGCATTTCCATCACAACTCATGATCCTGACACCTCATAAACATCATATCTAGGTGATCCAAACTATCAAAAGTGACCTGTAACACCAAAATCACAAAGTCACATCTCAAAACCTCAAAATAGGCCTTTTGTGCATTTTTCAAGCCATGTCTTGATTCAGTCACTTTATAAACCAGATAAAACCTCAAACACACTCCAAATAACATCCTTGAACTGTCCCAAATAGTTCCCCCCATCTGGAACACCATTTGAGAGAGTTACTATTTTGGTCATTTTAACCCCTTTTACAAGAAAGGGCTAGTTTGTGTTTTTGCAGGTTCCAGCTGATTCCAACCATCCTCAAAGCTTCTAAGGGATCATTTGAGAGTGTCCAAAGCATCAAACCATTTCTGGAACAAGAAGTCTGGCAGATTGCACAGAAAACTCCAAAAGCTCAAAAAGAGGTAAGCATCATGACTTGAACTTTCCAAAACATGCATTGCCTTGAAGTCCACTGATCATACACACCTCGTACATGTTATATATGTTGTGTTTGAACCAATTCATCATGTAATTCATGCCTGTATCAAAGTGTAGCATAGGAAATGCAATTATAGGCCTTTTTCAAAACCACTATCGGATTTTGAGGAGGGAGTATGATCTGGAAAAAATACCACCACCATTGGATTCCTTGTGAAATTCTAGGCCAGATGCATATAAATTTTGTCTCAAACCATGGAGAAATGAGAAATTTATGACCTTCACGTTTCTGACCCAAAACTTGTCTTGCCTTGCCTTGGGTCAGGCCAAAAACAAGGCAAGCCTTGTATATTTGTGGTTTCACTTCAAGCAATGGATGTATCACCACCCCAGTGGTAAGGCGCGTTCCCTATAACCTTGAGGTCGTGGGTTCAAACCCCACCCATGCCATTTTGTGTTTTCTCACATTTTTGCTATTTTTTCCAATATTTTCATGTTTTATTAATTAATTGGAAAATTAATAACTCCTTCAATTTTAATTATTTTTTATTGGTTCTTTTTGCAAAAAATCACAAAAATGTTGAAATATTTTATTCCATAAAAAAATTAAGTTTATATTATTTATTTAATATAATTAGTATTTTTGTGAATAAATTCCTTTTTAATGTTTTTAAACATTTTAAAAGTGAATATTTACTTTGAAAATCAAAACCAAGTGAGTTTTAATTCACCTTGTGATTAATCCCTCATTTCTCAAACCTTAAAAAAAAATCACAAATGGTTTATTCAAACTTATTTGGTATTTTATTTGATTTTCTTTAAATATTTACTTTTAAAGAATAACAAATTAGGGTTTCTTTGATTTTCACCCTCATCAAACAATTTCAAACACTTTTGGGCCTCTAATAGAGTGTAAGACCCAATCCTTTGTAAATAAAAACCTATTTTTGGGTCTCACTTATTGTATAAGTCCTGTTGTATTTTAAAAAGTTCGACGCGATCATCGTCCGTTGAAAAACAAACCCTGGGCCTTTCCTCGAGCTATAAGACCCATTCAAAATATTTTGGGCCTCTATTAGAGTGTAAGACCCAACCCCTTTGAAAACAAAACCATTTTGGGCCTTAATGCATTGTATAAGACCCACCGCGTTTTCAAAAATCTCGGCGCGATCGCCATTTTCAAACAAATGACCCTGGGCCTCTCCTTGAGCTGTAAACCCCACCACTTGTACAAAAATAAATCTCTTGGGCCTCTATTAGAGTGTAAGACCCAATCCCCTTTTAACCAAAACTTTTTGGGCCTCAGACATTGTATAAGCCCCCCTGCGTTAAAAGAAAACCTCGGCGCGATCGCCAAAAAAAAACTAATTATCTGGGCCTACCCTCGTGTTGTAAGCCCCATTCTTTTTCTTTAAACACTTGGGCCTCTTGAGAGAGTGTAAGACCCATCGCCTTGTACATAAAACCTTTCTTGGGCCTCAGTCACTTGTATAAGTCCCTATGTACAAAACGACAGTGCAATCACTGATAAACCTTGGGCCTCTCCTTGAGCTGTAAGCCCCAACATCTTTTCATAATACTTTCTGCTTTAATTTTGAATATACTGTTGTTTTCAATCTTTCTTTGTTGAACAACTAACCAAACAGTATGGAAGCTCTACAACCGAGTAAGTGTTTATATGCTTTCTTTATCCGCTTTCATATACATATAATTGTATTGTGGGGCTGTTTCACTGTAAGTCTTCTTTCATAAACTTATATCAACTGTGTAATACTAGTATAGATATTTAGAGTTTCCCCGGCAACTACGTCTAGTACTAGGTAAAGCCCTGTTGATCACTCTTAAATGCAAACAAAACTAGATCCCCATAGGATTACCAGATACAGTCTTCCCTCCTCTTAGGGTTAAACAATATGGAGACGTGAAATGTAGCATTCTCGGTGAACCCCCTTTCTCAGACTGTCACCCTTAGAAATTGTCAAAGAAACTCTGACTCCCCAGAGATGATCTTTTCTCCGTGAATGTCATCTCTTGAGTTTCTTCCAAATTCTTAGACTTTCCTGGCTTGATCAATTCTCTGTGAATAGTCTGTCTTGAATTTCTCGGGGTTTGGGGACCCACAGGCTTCCTAAAAGCATCCCCGCCTCCTCTTGGGCATTGTACAGGGACCCTACGGCTTTTTAGAAGTATTCACAGCCTCCTCTTAGGCTTCGTATAAGGATTCTTCCTTTGGGAAGAGAGCCTCCTTTTGGGCTTCGTACAAATTGTCCCTCGGCTTCTTAAAAGTTTCCAGCCTCCTCTTGGGCTTCGTACAAATTATCCCGACGACCTCCTAGAGGTATAGGAACAGAAATTAGTCATCTTAATAGAACAATCTTTCAAAGATTCTAGATCTTTTTTACCGTGAACGTACTACTACTGTGTCTTTAAGCATAGTACAAAGGATAAAACTCTAGACTTGGACAGTCTAATCTCCTTGAGTCTCGAAGGCATTCTCAAGTAAGGAAAAACACCAGTAGACTCGGACAGTCTCCAATCCCCCCCGGATTCCCCATTTCCTTAAAGAATAGGAAATGACCCTGATCCTCTGATCAATCCCAAAGCATAGTCTTACCTTTAATCAGTCTCTTCATGAGAACTAATTTTCTATTTTAACCAACCTACTGGACCTGCCACTCAACTGAAATAGCAATCCTTTTAGCCTTTATCTCGGGCTTCGTACGAGATACAAAAAGACTCTCTTGTTGAGTCAATAATCCTTTTAGCCTCTATCTCGGGCTTCGTACGAGATACAAAATCACTCTCTTGTTGAGTATAAAAGACTCTCTTGTTGAGTCAACCTTTTAGCCTCCATCTCGGGCTTCGTACGAGATACAAAAACACTCTCTTGTTGAGTATAAAAGACTCTCTTGTTGAGTTAACCTTTTAGTCTCTATCTCGGGCTTCGTATGAGATACAAAATCACTCTCTTGTTGAGTATAAAAGACTCTCTTATTGAGTCAACCTTTAGCCTCCGTCTTGGGCTTCGTACAAGACACATCTAAAAGCACTCTCTTGTTGAGTCAATTCCTTTTAGCCTCCCTCTCGGGCTTCGTACGAGACACAAAAGCATCCTCTTGTTGGGTCAATAGCCTCCTCTTGGGCTTTGTATAAGAAAAACCCCAGTTGAGTCAATCAACCTTTTAGCATCAAAACTGTGCCTCGTTCACAGGATACAAACATCAACAACTCCTTTCATCTAATTGCTGTAAGCGGCAAGCCTCTGGATTATTTACATCCACGCCACTGTCCCTCTTTTAGCATGAGAAATTCCTAAGGAAAGATAGCATTGCTCTACACTGAGTTAAAGTCTTCTCCTTCAGGTTAAAACCCCTATAAAGGAAATTACGGCATTGCTAGGATTCATATATCCCGGTTAAAGTAATCCTCCTTTATAGTCAGTCACCCAACAGTTGTGACAAACAGACCCCCTTTAGAGATGGCAAATTCTCTCTAAAGACAATACCTTTTTAGCTTCACATCTTGGGCTTTGAACAATATATAAACCACCTTTTCAGCTTCACGTCTTGGGCTTTGAACAAGACACCAAAACACCATTTCCTCCCATAGAATAGGAGGAACTACAATCGCTCTAATTTCCCTGTTTTGGTAAACGGGAATACGTAGGCATAAGATTGAAAGAAAAATCTTAGCGAGCACACTAATCCAAAGCCCCAAATCCCGTACCTTCACATATCAATCGAAAAGAATCAGTCCTAGCATCCTAACAAAATTCCCCATGAACAGTCCCAGTATTTCATTCTGAACAAAGTAAGAAGAAAGAGGCCCCATTACCATATAGCATCCGTAACCTAGCAGACCGCTGTTTAAACTCAGTATGTGTCTCTCCCAAAAAGATTCGCATCCAACGGTACAAACGCGAGAGTGGCGCAAAAGACACCGAGTCGCCAGCAAAGTGTATTTATCCCAAGAGAGGGAAAGGAAACACTGCATAAACCTGAAGAAGGGAAGGAAAGAGCATGGTCTCACAACCAAGATAACGGGTACGGGAGTCGGTTACGCGAAGGGAAGGTGTTAGCACCCAACACGTCCATCGTACTCGATGGGATACACGCTTGTTGTCTGCATCAAAGGGTGTCGTCGTCTGGAACTCCACTGCTACTGGGCCGGGGAAGAAACGAGAACGGAAAGAACGGAGAAACGAAGAAGAAAAGAAAAAGAAGAAGTGACTCGATAGGACGTCCTCGGAGTCCTATGCCTACGTATTCCCTCGGTGCAATGGGAAAGTCAGAGTCAACGTAGTTCGGACGGGAACTGGGGGGAAGGTTGCTCGCCAAGACATCGCCGTCTTGTGCCTACGTATCCTCAATCGGACGAGAAAGAGGAAATCAGAGCAGTCGTAGTTCGACCTATGGGTCAAAAAGAGACAAAGAGGTGATAAAGAAAGGTTGTGAAAGAAATGTGCTCGGAGGGATCTCGCACGATCTCCTGCCTATGTATCTCGCTCGCACGCGAGAATCAGAGCGACGTAGTTCGTGGGTACGACCACGAAACAAGGGGAGGAAATTGGTGAAAAATGGAGAAGGTAGCCCGCCAAGATCTACGCAATCTTGTGCCTACGTATCTTTACTCGGACGAGAATAAAGAATCAGGGCAGTCGTAGTTCGTGGTAACGACCACGAATGGGAAAACGAGATCGGTCTCGATCGCACGGGTGCGAGAGAAAAGAGTCGGGACCCGCGGAAAGTCTAAGGGGGAAACTGAATCCTACAAGTTATCATGCAAAATGACCCTAAGGTCAGGATTAGAAGGGAATTCTACCTAATGTTATCATGCTTGGATTGAGAGCCTAATGTCTATCCTACTCCGAGCTTAATAAGAAATTAAGTCGGACTAGGAGCCTTAAGGGAGCCTGCGAATATAGGAGAATCAACAAGTAAACACAAAGCATCGCAATCACAAGAGTAAGTCAAGTAAGAGGAAAGTCAAGTATTTAATCGGGAATTAATAAAAAATCAATCAAGATAGGCATCAACATCAAGATCAACAATCAATAAAATAACCAAGTTAGAATTAAAATGCTAATTAAAAAAGAAGATTAAACCTAATTTACTTCTAATTAACAAATCAAATCAAATTTAATTTCAATTTAAAATTTATCCTAAGTTAATTCAAAATTAAACTTCTAGTTCTAAGTCAAGATTAAATTCTAAATTAAAATCTAATTAAAAACAATTAATCAAAACCAAAGTTAAAAGTTAATTAGAAAAAATTAGAAACAAGATTAATTCTAAAATTAAACTCTAATTCTAAAAATAATAACTAAACTAGTTATCCTAAATTAATTAATTAAAACAAATAACCAATTATCTAGTTAAACAAAATTAAAAAGTTAGAATTAATTTGAAACCAAAAACTAAACTATTAATAATAAAAACAATCAACACGAGGGGGTGCAGCAATGTTTGGTTGCGTGAGAAAAGCAAACCAGACGAATGGGCTTATATCTTAGGCCCAAAGTCTTTCAGCTTGTAGACAGAGGGAGTACAAAAGGATATAGGGTACGGAAAAGAAAATGGCCAAGTGGGCCTATGAACCCAATCCGCTGTAGCTTTAATACATGGGCTAAACAAAAACCTCACAAAACCAAACCCTAATGTGTGTAACTAGTTCCCTCTTCACCATTCTGCCGCCGTCTCTCTCGTGTCACTATCCTCTCCTTCTTCAGCCGCTCAACCTTCATTCATCTCAGATTCGCCGTCGTAGCCTCAATGCCCTCTCCTCCATCAAATACGCCGTCAATGGCTTCAAGCTTCGCCGGAATTCCTCATTCCATCGCCCTCTCTCCGTCTTGCTCGCCTCACATAACCTCACTCTAGATCGCGCCGTTGGAAACAATGATTCAACCTCCTTCTTCCTCTTTGCTTCGCCTTCTGCTCGTTCACACTAATTAACAAACGCAAGGAGTCGGAGCTCATGAACGAATACACAGTGCAAACACCAGAGTAACAATCAAAAATAAATAACATCAAATCTAAGATCAGCAACAACAACATGAATTATCACTCTTCAACATATGAAACGAAATTGACGTACCTATCGGAGTCGCTCCGATGGCGCTTCGACGACGGCAGGAGAAAACCAGAGATTATACTTCAGGTATCTTGCTTCCTCTTTTTACGTGCTACGATCTTGCGCTGTTGTTATCGAGTTCTTCGCGTTGCATTTTCATCCCTATTCAATCATCTTCTTCTACTCTTTCTGTCTGTTGAGTCGCGTGTTGTTATTGTAGGATTGTTGATGTTGTTGAGTTCTTGAGCACGTTGCACTTGTGAATTGGTGAAGATATTGAATCGTTGTGTTGATGCTTTGAAATGTATGGAATACGTGTGCGATGAGGTTGTAAAGGTTGAAGAAACTTGTTGCAAAGGTTTTGTTTTCTTGGTGGAAGCAGGCTCTGAATTTTGATGAAGAGATTGAAGAAAACTGGTTGCAGAGAGTAGCGAGGAGTGAAGGATCTGAAGATGGCGTGGGAGGAACGGAAAAAAATGAAGAATCCCCTCCAGTAAAATTCTGCTGCAGTCTGCTTTATACAAGGATTTGAAGGGTAGTATAGGCATTGTGTTGAAATTTTGTTATGCCAATTCCTTGCGTGAAAAGGTCACGCGTATTCATCTGGTTTTGTAATTTTTTTCACTGCATTTTAAATCTCATTTGAATTGTTTTGCAAGTGGAAATATGTTGTGAATTATTCTTGTGAAATCTTGTAACCAACTTGAGCCTTGCCACTACTTTTTTTTTCTGCTATTTTTAGTGACTTGTTGTGGAAAATGGTTAATAAAATAAAAATGGATAATGGATTTTTGGTTTAAATGAAAATGGATATTAACAATTGGATAATGGAAATGAATAATGGGTATTAAAATGAAATGGATATGAATTAAAATGGATATTAAATGAAATGGATATGAACTAAAAAGAGTGGTTTTGGACATGTGAATGGATATTTGGAAATGTGGATATGATAAAATGGATTTAGAAAGTAGAAATGGTTTATGAATAAAAGAAAAGGTAAGTGGATAAAAAAGAAAATGGTTGATGGATTAAAAATAATGAGTTTGGATATGGATTACGGATAGAAAATGGATAACCAACTGAATTCAAAACCAATCACCAACTTTCTACGAGCCTCTGGAAAAATAGTCACAGCTACCACTGAACAATCTGGCCACTCACATGATCCACTGAAGAATCTCAACCGATAACTATCCACCAGCTCAATTGTAAACAAGAACTCCAATTCTCCCTGATATGCTGATAAATCTCGAAGAAGATGATTTGAACCGGGAAGAAATTAAAACCTGATTCACACCAATGAACCTCTGACCCAAAGCCTTGGATGAATCCTCTGAACAAGAAAACCTCAGAACATGACGCACCTCTGAATAGGAAAATACTGATAAAAAGAAAACTCTTCGATCCCATGTCTTAAAAGACCAATGCAAGTGAAAAATGCAGTTATGACCTAGTGATGCAAAAATGAGAAAGAAACATAAGCCAGAAAAAGGTAGGGCAAATTTTGGGGTGCTACAGTATGCAAGCAGGGTTAATTGGAGACATCTATTTCCCTTCTTTAGTCAGGTCAATAGGATAAAAAATGAATAGACCTGCAGTAACCCCAGAGCGAGAGTGCTTAAGAACCACGTCCAAAATCGCTCGCTACAGAAAAGTGGGCCCACCGTGGGGCCCTTCTCATCTTTCTTTCTTATAATTTAAGGTGGAAACTTTGGACAAGTCATTTTCATGGCGGTGGCCGCCACAGAAAATTGGCGCCCACCGTGGGGACCTTTTCCTTCTTTCTTTTTTCCTTTTTTTGGGGATTTCACTGGGATAGGACTTTTTTTGACTTCACTAGGATCTTAAGTCAAAACCTTTAAAGTTGGGAAGGTACCACAGAATGGCGACTCCGCCGGGGAGCCATTTTTGTCAGGAACATAGGATTCATAGCTCTTTAAAGTCTAGGACTTTAGGAAAAATATATATACTGCTTTTCCTAATTGATATCTGTGTTTATTTTTCTGCTAATGGGAATGCGTGTGATGCCGCATGTGGAAAGATTGAGTATACACCTAGGAAAAACCTCTTTTAGTAGTGCGGAAACTATTGGAAATGGTTGTCACGCGATACTACCCTCTTCTGATGGTTCTTCGAAAAACATCACCTAGCACGGTTCCCGGTCCGCTGGCGTTTTCTCGACAAGAACTGATGATTTTGAGAGACAGGTACAAAAATCACTAGTATAAACCTTTGGGGGGGGGGTAAAACCTTGACTTCATGGCACCGACCCTTTGACCCCATGTTTTGACCCCATGTTTTTTCTATGTTTTTGTGTGCTGCATTCATGCATTCATCTAAAAAACATTACATCAAAGAAAAACTTCTCTTCTAGTCTCTCTTTTTCAAATTAAACTAAGACAATGATTGCAAATGTCAGAGAAAAAGATTGCGCTCATGGACTTCGGTAGAAGGAGAACTCATAAGTATAGCTTCAGGGTTCCAAAACTAGAGGATTTGAGAGGATTAGCAAGGATGATCACTAACCCTGAAGCTTTCAGAGCCAAGTACGGAGGTCTGCTACCTCTGTTAAGAGTCCATGTGATTGAAGGAATCATGGAGGCACTCATTCAGTTTTACGATCCGGTCTATCACTATTTCACATTCCCGGATTACCAGCTCGCACCAACGCTGGAGGAGTATTCTCACCTAACCGATTTACATATTACTGATCGAGCTCCATTTTCTGGACTGGAAGAAATTCCAAAAGATCAAACCATTGCAAGAGCAATCTATTTGGATGAGTCAAAAATCAAGACTCACATGACCACCAAGGGTGGGCTCCCAGGTTTGCCAACCCAATTCCTGACAAAGAAGGCTCTGTACTTTGCTAGTATAGGGAACATGACTGCTTTTGAAAGCATCTTTGTCTTACTCACCTACGGGTTATTTCCGTTTCCCAACATTAATAGCTTCGTCGATATCAACGCCATTAAGGTTTTTCTCCTTGGAAACCCTGTGCCAACTTTGCTCGCGGATGCGTATCATTCTGTACACTTAAGCAATTTGTACAGCGGAGGGATGATCATTCTGTACCTTGCGTTGGTCGCAGAAAATCATGTCTCTTACCAACTCTGATATAGATTGGTACAATAGGATTTATGACGGGATCAGGATCATTGACCGTTGTGGAAACTTCCCCAACGTACCCCTCATAGGAACTAAGGGAGGAATCAACTACCATTCAGTATTGGTTCGTCGTCAATTTGGATACCCGATGAGGCATGTCCCGCCTAATGCTCATCTGGAGGGTCTTTTCTTCAAAGAAGGAGAAAATGACAGGCCACTAAAGATGGAAGTAGTGCACGCTTAGAAACGTGTTCATAAGAAAGGACGAGAGTCTCTAGGAAAACCGGACTGTGTCTCGGTGGAGCCTTATCTCCATTGGGTACAAACTAGAGCTCTCAAGCTAAAGATGCCTTATTCTCGTCACGGAGTTCTTCTGCCGAGGGAATCTGTCATGTACTTCATGACTGAAACGGAAAAACTTCAGGTTACTCTCAATAAAGTTCAACAGGAGAGGTGGTCTTGGAAGAACCAATACCGCACCCTCAATGTAGAGTGTACCAAAATACAACAACTGCTGAAAGATAAGGATGCTTTGATCGAGATTTTAGAGCAACATGCTGTGGATAATCAGGATGACCAAAGGAATTTGCTCGTTCCTTTCACTTGGCAAAGGAATGACAACCCGACAACGGCCCAAGAGCCCCGGTCCAAGAAAAGGAAAGTACCAGAATCAGCACCCGGTTTCTCCCCAGAGAGGACTCGGGAGCCCTTAGCTTTGGTGTCTATTTCCGTACCTTGTAATCTACTGTATTTCTATTTTCGTAATCCTTTGAATTCAATAAGACGGGGTTTCCCCACTGTTTGATATTTGCAATCTAATTATCGAAGTTTATTTTGATTAAACAAAAAAACAATTAATATAATCATTGCATTCATCATTCTCACGTCACTATTCTTCTTACCTACGAATCTCACATTTGTGTCTCGGTTCTAGAGTCAAACTGTCTCATTCGTACAATACTCGGGCCAATCGTCAGAAAAAGATGGATGATCTCGAGGAAGAGAACAGAGAGTTGAGAGAAGAGATCGACGCTCTGAGAGAAGATATGAAAAAACATCAAATCTAAGATCAGCAACAACAACATGAATTATCACTCTTCAACATATGAAACGAAATTGACGTACCTATCGGAGTCGCTCCGATGGCGCTTCGACGACGGCAGGAGAAAACCAGAGATTATACTTCAGGTATCTTGCTTCCTCTTTTTACGTGCTACGATCTTGCGCTGTTGTTATCGAGTTCTTCGCGTTGCATTTTCATCCCTATTCAATCATCTTCTTCTACTCTTTCTGTCTGTTGAGTCGCGTGTTGTTATTGTAGGATTGTTGATGTTGTTGAGTTCTTGAGCACGTTGCACTTGTGAATTGGTGAAGATATTGAATCGTTGTGTTGATGCTTTGAAATGTATGGAATACGTGTGCGATGAGGTTGTAAAGGTTGAAGAAACTTGTTGCAAAGGTTTTGTTTTCTTGGTGGAAGCAGGCTCTGAATTTTGATGAAGAGATTGAAGAAAACTGGTTGCAGAGAGTAGCAAGGAGTGAAGGATCTGAAGATGGCGTGGGAGGAACTGAAAAAAATAAAGAATCCCCTCCAGTAAAATTCTACTGCAGTCTGCTTTATAGAAGGATTTAGAGGGTAGTATAGGCATTGTGTTGAAATTTTGTTATGCCAATTCCTTGCGTGAAAAGGTCACGCGTATTCATCTGGTTTTGTAATTTTTTTCATTGCATTTTAAATCTCATTTGAATTGTTTTGCAAGTGGAAATATGTTGTGAATTATTCTTGTGAAATCTTGTAACCAACTTGAGCCATGCCACTACTTTCTTTTTCTGCTATTTTTAGTGACTTGTTGTGGAAAATGGTTAATAAAATAAAAATGGATAATGGATTTTTGGTTTAAATGAAAATGGATATTAACAATTGGATAATGGAAATGAATAATGGGTATTAAAATGAAATGGATATGAATTAAAATGGATATTAAATGAAATGGATATGAACTAAAAAGAGTGGTTTTGGACATGTGAATGGATATTTGGAAATGTGGATATGATAAAATGGATTTAGAAAGTAGAAATGGTTTATGAATAAAAGAAAAGGTAAGTGGATAAAAAAGAAAATGGTTGATGGATTAAAAACAATGAGTTTGGATATGGATTATGGATAGAAAATGGATAACCAACTGAATTCAAAACCAATCACTAACTTTCTACGAGCCTCTGGCAAAATAGTCACAGCTACCACTGAACAATCTGGCCACTCACATGATCCACTGAAGAATCTCAACCGATAACTATCCACCAGCTCAACTGTAAACAAGAACTCCAATTCTCCCTGATATGCTGATAAATCTCGAAGAAGATGATTTGAACCGAGAAGAAATTAAAACCTGATTCACACCAATGAACCTCTGACCCAAAGCCTTGGATGAATTCTCTGAACAAGAAAACCTCAGAACATGACGCACCTCCGAATAGGAAAATACTGATAATAAGAAAACTCTTCGATCCCATGTCTTAAAAGACCAATGCAAGTGAAAAATGCAGTTATGACCTAGTGATGCAAAAATGAGAAAGAAACATAAGCCAGAAAAAGGTAGGGCAAATTTTGGGGTGCTACAGTATGCAAGCAGGGTTAATTGGAGACATCTATTTCCCTTCCTTAGTCAGGTCAATAGGATAAAAAATTAATAGACCTGTAGTAACCCCACAGCGACAGTGCTTAAGAACCACGTCCAAAATCGCTCGCTACAGAAAAGTGGCGCCCACCGTGGGGCCCTTCTCATCTTTCTTTCTTATAATTTAAGGTGGAAACTTTGGACAAGTCATTTTCATGGCGGTGGCCGCCACAGAAAATTGGCGCCCACCGTGGGGACCTTTTCCTTCTTTCTTCTTTCCTTTTTTTGGGGATTTCACTGGGATAGGAATTTTTTTGACTTCACTAGGATCTTAGGTCAAAAGCTTTAAAGTTGGGAAGGTACCACAGAATGGCGACTCCGCCGGGGAGCCATTTTTGTCAGGAACATAGGATTCATAGCTCTTTAAAGTCTAGGACTTTAGGACAAATATATATACTGCTTTTCCTAATTGATATCTGTGTTTATTTTTCTGCTAATGGGAATGCGTGTGATGCCGCATGTGGAAAGATTGAGTATACACCTAGGAAAAACCTCTTTTAGTAGTGCGAAAACTATTGGAAATGGTTGTTACGCGATACTACCCTCTTCTGATGGTTCTTCGAAAAACATCACCTAGCACGGTTCCCGGTCCGCTGGTGTTTTCTCGACAAGAACTGATGATTTTGAGAGACAGGTACAAAA
This sequence comes from Lathyrus tuberosus, assembly GCA_022829125.1. Taxonomy (NCBI): domain Eukaryota; kingdom Viridiplantae; phylum Streptophyta; class Magnoliopsida; order Fabales; family Fabaceae; genus Lathyrus; species Lathyrus tuberosus. The sequence continues at coordinate 15,831,811 of JALAZF010000012.1, read as the reverse complement.
ATCACTAGTATAAACCTTTGGGGGGGGGGGGGGTAAAGCCTTGACTTCATTACACCGACCCTTTGACCCCATGTTTTGACCCCATGTTTTTTCTATGTTTTTGTGTGCTGCATTCATGCATTCATCTAAAAAACATTACATCAAAGAAAAACTTCTCTTATAGTCTCTCTTTTTCAAATTAAACTAAGACAATGATTACAAATGTCAGAGAAAAAGATTACGCTCATGGACTTCGGTAGAAGGAGAACTCATAAGTATACCTTCAGGGTTCCAAAACTAGAGGATTTGAGAGGATTAGCAAGGATGATCACTAACCCTGAAGCTTTCAGAGCCAAGTACGGAGGTCTGCTACCTCTGTTAAGAGTCCATGTGATTTAAGGAATCATGGAGGCACTCATTCAGTCTTACGATCCGGTCTATCACTATTTCACATTCCCGGATTACCAGCTCGCACCAACGCTGGAGGAGTATTCTCACCTAACCGATTTACATATTACTGATCGAGCTCCTTTTTCTGGACTGGAAGAAATTCCAAAAGATCAAACCATTGCAAGAGCAATCTATTTGGATGAGTCAAAAATCAAGACTCACATGACCACCAAGGGTGGGCTCCCAGGTTTGCCAACCCAATTCCTGACAAAGAAGGCTCTGTACTTTGCTAGTATAGGGAACATGATTGCTTTTGAAAGCATCTTTGTCTTACTCACCTACGGGTTATTTCCGTTTCCCAACATTAATAGCTTCGTCGATATCAACGCCATTAAGGTTTTTCTCATTGGAAACCCTGTGCCAACTTTGCTCGTGGATGCGTATTATTCTGTACACTTAAGCAATTTGTACAGCGGAGGGATGATCATTCTGTACCTTGCGTTGGTCGCAGAAAATCATGTCTCTTACCAACTCTGATATAGATTGGTGCAATAGGATTTATGACGGGATCAGGATCATTGACCGTTGTGGAAACTTCCCCAACGTACCCCTCATAGGAGCTAAGGGAGGAATCAACTACCATCCAGTATTGGTTCGTCGTCAATTTGGATACCCGATGAGGCATGTCCCGCGTAATGCTCATCTGGAGGGTCTTTTCTTCAAAGAAGGAGAAAATGACAGGCCACTAAAGATGGAAGTAGTGCACGCTTAGAAACGTGTTCATAAGAAAGGACGAGAGTCTCTAGGAAAACCGGACTGTGTCTCGGTGGAGCCTTATCTCCATTGGGTACAAACTAGAGCTCTCAAGCTAAAGATGCCTTATTCTCGTCACAGAGTTCTTCTGCCGAGGGAATCTGTCATGTACTTCATGACTGAAACGGAAAAACTTCAGGTTACTCTCAACAAAGTTCAACAGGAGAGGTGGTCTTGGAAGAACCAATACCGCACCCTCAATGTAGAGTGTACCAAAATACAACAACTGCTGAAAGATAAGGATGCTCTGATCGAGATTTTAGAGCAACATGCTGTGGATAATCAGGATGACCAAAGGAATTTGCTCGTTCCTTTCACTTGGCAAAGGAATGACAACCCGACAACGGCCCAAGAGCCCCGGTCCAAGAAAAGGAAAGTACCAGAATCAGCACCCGGTTTCTCCCCAGAGAGGACTCGGGAGCCCTTAGCTTAGGTTTCTGTTTCCGCACCTTGTAATCTACTGTATTTCTATTTTCGCAATCCTTTGAATTCAATAAGACGGGGTTTCCCCACTGTTTGATATTTGCAATCTAATTATCGAAGTTTATTTTGATTAAACAAAAAAACAATTAATATAATCATTGCATTCATCATTCTCACGTCACTATTCTTCTTACCTACGAATCTCACGTTTGTGTCTCGGTTCTAGAGTCAAACTGTCTCATTCGTACAATACTCGGGCCAATCGTCAGAAAAAGATGGATGATCTCGAGGAAGAGAACAGAGATTTGAGAGAAGAGATCGACGCTCTGAGAGAAGATATGAGAAACATTAAATCTAAGATCAGCAACAACAACATGAATTATCACTCTTCAACATATGAAACGAAATTGACGTACCTATCGGAGTCGCTCCGATGGCGCTTCGACGACGGCAGGAGAAAACCAGAGATTATACTTCAGGTATCTTGCTTCCTCTTTTTACGTGCTACGATCTTGCGCTGTTGTAATCGAGTTCTTCGCGTTGCATTTTCATCCCTATTCAATCATCTTCTTCTACTCTTTCTGTCTGTTGAGTCGCATGTTGTTATTGTAGGATTGTTGATGTTGTTGAGTTCTTGAGTATGTTGCACTTGTGAATTGGTGAAGATATTGAATCGTTGTGTTGATGCTTTGAAATGTATGGAATACGTGTGCGATGAGGTTGTAAAGGTTGAAGAAACTTGTTGCAAAGGTTTTGTTTTCTTGGTGGAAGCAGGCTCTGAATTTTGATGAAGAGATTGAAGAAAACTGGTTGCAGAGAGTAGCAAGGAGTGAAGGATCTGAAGATGGCGTGGGAGGAACGGAAAAAAATGAAGAATCCCCTCCAGTAAAATTCTGCTGCAGTCTGCTTTATACAAGGATTTAGAGGGAAGTATAGGCATTGTGTTGAAATTTTGTTATGCCAATTCCTTGCGTGAAAAGGTCACGCGTATTCATCTGGTTTTGTAATTTTTTTCACTGCATTTTAAATCTCATTTGAATTGTTTTGCAAGTGGAAATATGTTGTGAATTATTCTTGTGAAATCTTGTAACCAACTTGAGCCTTGCCACTACTTTCTTTTTCTGCTATTTTTAGTGACTTGTTGTGGAAAATGGTTAATAAAATAAAAATGGATAATGGATTTTTGGTTTAAATGAAAATGGATATTAACAATTGGATAATGGAAATGAATAATGGGTATTAAAATGAAATGGATATGAATTAAAATGGATATTAAATGAAATGGATATGAACTAAAAAGAGTGGTTTTGGACATGTGAATGGATATTTGGAAATGTGGATATGATAAAATGGATTTAGAAAGTAGAAATGGTTTATGAATAAAAGAAAAGGTAAGTGGATAAAAAAGAAAATGGTTGATGGATTAAAAACAATGAGTTTGGATATGGATTATGGATAGAAAATGGATAACCAACTGAATTCAAAACCAATCACCAACTTTCTACGAGCCTCTAGCAAAATAGTCACAGCTACCACTGAACAATCTGGCCACTCACATGATCCACTGAAGAATCTCAACCGATAACTATCCACCAGCTCAACTGTAAACAAGAACTCCAATTCTCCCTGATATGCTGATAAATCTCGAAGAAGATGATTTGAACCGAGAAGAAATTAAAACCTGATTCACACCAATGAACCTCTGACCCAAAGCCTTGGATGAATCCTCTGAACAAGAAAACCTCAGAACATGACGCACCTCTGAATAGGAAAATACTGATAATAAGAAAACTCTTTGATCCCATGTCTTAAAAGACCAATGCAAGTGAAAAATGCAGTTATGACCTAGTGATGCAAAAATGAGAAAGAAACATAAGCCAGAAAAAGGTAGGGCAAATTTTGGGGTGCTATAGTATGCAAGCAGGGTTAATTGGAGACATCTATTTCCCTTCCTTAGTCAGGTCAATAGGATAAAAAATGAATAGACCTGTAGTAACCCCAGAGCGACAGTGCTTAAGAACCACGTCCAAAATCGCTCGCTACAGAAAAGTGGCGCCCACCTTGGGGCCCTTCTCATCTTTCTTTCTTATAATTTAAGGTGGAAACTTTGGACAAGTCATTTTCATGGCGGTGGCCGCCACAGAAAATTGGCGCCCACCGTGGGGACCTTTTCCTTCTTTCTTCTTTCCTTTTTTTGGGGATTTCACTGGGATAGGACTTTTTTTGACTTCACTAGGATCTTAGGTCAAAACCTTTAAAGTTGGGAAAGTACCACAGAATGGCGACTCTGCCGGGGAGCCATTTTTGTCAGGAACATAGGATTCATAGCTCTTTAAAGTCTAGGACTTTAGGACAAATATATATACTGCTTTTCCTAATTGATATCTGTGTTTATTTTTCTGCTAATGGGAATGCGTGTGATGCCGCATGTGGAAAGATTGAGTATACACCTAGGAAAATCCTCTTTTAGTAGTGCGGAAACTATTGGAAATGGTTGTCACGCGATACTACCCTCTTCTGATGGTTCTTCGAAAAACATCACCTAGCACGGTTCCCGGTCCGCAGGTGTTTTCTCGACAAGAACTGATGATTTTGAGAGACAGGTACAAAAATCACTAGTATAAACCTTTGGGGGGGGGGGGGGGGGTAAAGCCTTGACTTCATGACACCGACCCTTTGACCCCATGTTTTGACCCCATGTTTTTTCTATGTTTTTGTGTGCTGCATTCATGCATTCATCTAAAAAACATTACATCAAAGAAAAACATCTCTTCTAGTCTCTCTTTTTCAAATTAAACTAAGACAATGATTGCAAATGTTAGAGAAAAAGATTGCGCTCATGGACTTCGGTAGAAGGAGAACTCATAAGTATAGCTCCAGGGTTCCAAAACTAGAGGATTTGAGAGGAATAGCAAGGATGATCACTAACCCTGAAGCTTTCAGAGCCAAGTACGGAGGTCTGCTACCTCTGTTAAGAGTCCATGTGATTGAAGGAATCATGGAGGCACTCATTCAGTTTTACGATCCGGTCTATCACTATTTCACATTCCCGGATTACCAGCTCGCACCAACGCTGGAGGAGTATTCTCACCTAACCGATTTACATATTACTGATCGAGCTCCTTTTTCTGGACTGGAAGAAATTCCAAAAGATCAAACCATTGCAAGAGCAATCTATTTGGATGAGTCAAAAATCAAGACTCACATGACCACCAAGGGTGGGCTCCCAGGTTTGCCAGCCCAATTCCTGACAAAGAAGCTCTGTACTTTGCTAGTATAGGGAACATGACTGCTTTTGAAAGCATCTTTGTCTTACTCACCTACGGGTTATTTCTGTTTCCCAACATTAATAGCTTCGTCGATATCAACGCCATTAAGGTTTTTCTCATTGGAAACCCTGTGCCAACTTTGCTCGCGGATGTGTATCATTCTGTACACTTAAGCAATTTGTACAGCGGAGGGATGATCATTCTGTACCTTGCGTTGGTCGCAGAAAATCATGTCTCTTACCAACTCTGATATAGATTGGTGCAATAGGATTTATGACGGGATCAGGATCATTGACCGTTGTGGAAACTTCCCCAACGTACCCCTCATAGGAACTAAGGGAGGAATCAACTACCATCCAGTATTGGTTCGTCGTCAATTTGGATACCCGATGAGGCATGTCCCGCGTAATGCTCATCTGGAGGGTCTTTTCTTCAAAAAAGGAGAAAATGACAGGCCAGTAAAGATGGAAGTAGTGCACGCTTAGAAACGTGTTCATAAGAAAGGACGAGAGTCTCTAGGAAAACCGGACTGTGTCTCGGTGGAGCCTTATCTCCATTGGGTACAAACTAGAGCTCTCAAGCTAAAGATGCCTTATTCTCGTCACGGAGTTCTTCTGCCGAGGGAATCTGTCATGTACTTCATGACTGAAACGGAAAAATTTCAGGTTACTCTCAACAAAGTTCAACAGGAGAGGTGGTCTTGGAAGAACCAATACCGCACCCTCAATGTAGAGTGTACCAAAATACAACAACTGCTGAAAGATAAGGATGCTCTGATCGAGATTTTAGAGCAACATGCTGTGGATAATCAGGATGACCAAAGGAATTTGCTCGTTCCTTTCACTTGGCAAAGGAATGACAACCCGACAACGGCCCAAGAGCCCCGGTCCAAGAAAAGGAAAGTACCAGAATCAGCACCCGGTTTCTCCCCAGAGAGGACTCGGGAGCCCTTAGCTTAGGTTTCTGTTTCCGCACCTTGTAATCTACTGTATTTCTATTTTCGCAATCCTTTGAATTCAATAAGACGGAGTTTCCCCACGGTTTGATATTTGCAATCTAATTATCGAAGTTTATTTTGATTAAACAAAAAAAACCATTAATATAATCATTGCATTCATCATTCTCACGTCACTATTCTTCTTACCTATGAATCTCACGTTTGTGTCTCGGTTCTAGAGTCAAACTGTCTCATTCGTACAATACTCAGGCCAATCATCAGAAAAAGATGGATGATCTCGAGGAAGAGAATAGAGAGTTGAGAGAAGAGATTGACGCTCTGAGAGAAGATATGAGAAACATGAAATCTAAGATCAGCAATAACAACATGAATTATCACTCTTCAACATATGAAACGAAATTGACGTACCTATCGGAGTCGTTCCAATGGCTCTTCGACGACGGCAGGAGAAAACCAGAGATTATACTTCAGGTATCTTGCTTCCTCTTTTTACGTGCTACGATCTTGCGCTGTTGTTATCGAGTTCTTCGCGTTGCATTTTCATCCCTATTCAATCATCTTCTTCTACTCTTTCTGTCTGTTGAGTTGCGTGTTGTTATTGTAGGATTGTTGATGTTGTTGAGTTCTTGAGCACGTTGCACTTGTGAATTGGTGAAGATATTGAATCGTTGTGTTGATGCTTTGAAATGTATGGAATACGTGTGCGATGAGGTTGTAAAGGTTGAAGAAACTTGTTGCAAAGGTTTTGTTTTCTTGGTGGAAGCGGGCTCTGAATTTTGATGAAGAGATTGAAGAAAAGTGGTTGCAGAGAGTAGCAAGGAGTGAAGGATCTGAAGATGGCGTGGGAGGAACGGAAAAAAATGAAGAATCCCCTCCAGTAAAATTCTCCTGCAGTCTGCTTTATACAAGGATTTAGAGGGTAGTATAGGCATTGTGTTGAAATTTTGTTATGCCAATTCCTTGCGTGAAAAGGTCACGCATATTCATCTGGTTTTGTAATTTTTTTCACTGCATTTTAAATCTCATTTGAATTGTTTTGCAAGTGGAAATATGTTGTGAATTATTCTTGTGAAATCTTGTAACCAACTTGAGCCTTGCCACTACTTTCTTTTTCTGCTATTTTTAGTGACTTGTTGTGGAAAATGGTTAATAAAATAAAAATGGATAATGGATTTTTGGTTTAAATGAAAATGGATATTAACAATTGGATAATGGAAATGAATAATGGGTATTAAAATGAAATGGATATGAATTAAAATGGATATTAAATGAAATGGATATGAACTAAAAAGAGTGGTTTTGGACATGTGAATGGATATTTGGAAATGTGGATATGATAAAATGGATTTAGAAAGTAGAAATGGTTTATGAATAAAAGAAAAGGTAAGTGGATAAAAAAGAAAATGGTTGATGGATTAAAAAGAATGAGTTTGGATATGGATTATGGATAGAAAATGGATAACCAACTGAATTCAAAACCAATCACCAACTTTCTACGAGCCTCTGGAAAAATAGTCACAGCTACCACTGAACAATCTGGCCACTCACATGATCCACTGAAGAATCTCAACCGATAACTATCCACCAGCTCAACTGTAAACAAGAACTCCAATTCTCCCTGATATGCTGATAAATCTCGAAGAAGATGATTTGAACCGAGAAGAAATTAAAACCTGATTCACACCAATGAACCTCTGACCCAAAGCCTTGGATGAATCCTCTGAATAAGAAAACCTCAGAACATGACGCACCTCTGAATAGGAAAATACTGATAATAAGAAAACTCTTCGATCCCATGTCTTAAAAGACCAATGCAAGTGAAAAATGCAGTTATGACCTAGTGATGCAAAAATGAGAAAGAAACATAAGCCAGAAAAAGGTAGGGCAAATTTTGGGGTGCTACAGTATGCAAGCAGGGTTAATTGGAGACATCTATTTCCCTTCCTTAGTCAGGTCAATAGGATAAAAAATGAATAGACCTGCAGTAACCCCAGAGCGACAGTGCTTAAGAACCACGTCCAAAATCGCTCGCTACAGAAAAGTGACGCCCACCGTGGGGCCCTTCTCATCTTTCTTTCTTATAATTTAAGGTGGAAACTTTGGACAAGTCATTTTCATGGCGGTGGCCGCCACAGAAAATTGGTGCCCACCGTGCGGACCTTTTCCTTCTTTCTTCTTTCCTTTTTTTGGGGATTTCACTGGGATAGGAATTTTTTTTTACTTCACTAGGATCTTAGGTCAAAACCTTTAAAGTTGGGAAGGTACCACAGAATGGCGACTCCGCCGGGGAGCCATTTTTGTCAGGAACATAGGATTCATAGCTCTTTAAAGTCTAGGACTTTAGGACAAATATATATACTGCTTTTCCTAATTGATATCTGTGTTTATTTTTCTGCTAATGGGAATGCGTGTGATGCCGCATGTGGAAAGATTGAGTATACACCTAGGAAAAACCTCTTTTAGTAGTGCGGAAACTATTGGAAATGGTTGTCACGCGAGACTACCCTCTTCTGATGGTTCTTCGAAAAACATCACCTAGCACGGTTCCTGGTCCGCTGGTGTTTTCTCGACAAGAACTGATGATTTTGAGAGACAGGTACAAAAATCACTAGTATAAACCTTTGGGGGGGGGGGTAAAGCCTTGACTTCATGACACCGACCCTTTGACCCCATGTTTTTTCTATGTTTTTGTGTGCTGCATTCATGCATTCATCTAAAAAACATTACATCAAAGAAAAACATCTCTTCTAGTCTCTCTTTTTCAAATTAAACTAAGACAATGATTGCAAATGTCAAAGAAAAAGATTGCGCTCATGGACTTCGGTAGAAGGAGAACTCATAAGTATAGCTCCAGGGTTCCAAAACTAGAGGATTTGAGAGGATTAGCAAGGATGATCACTAACCCTGAAGCTTTCAGAGCCAAGTACGGAGGTCTGCTACCTCTGTTAAGAGTCCATGTGATTGAAGGAATCATGGAGGCACTCATTCAGTTTTACGATCCGGTCTATCACTATTTCACATTCCCAGATTACCAGCTCGCACCAACGCTGGAGGAGTATTCTCACCTAACCGATTTACATATTACTGATCGAGCTCCTTTTTCTGGACTGGAAGAAATTCCAAAAGATCAAACCATTGCAAGAGCAATCTATTTGGATGAGTCAAAAATCAAGACTCACATGACCACCAAGGGTGGGCTCCCAGGTTTGCCAGCCCAATTCCTGACAAAGAAGGCTTTGTACTTTGCTAGTATAGGGAACATGACTGCTTTTGAAAGCATCTTTGTCTTACTCACCTACGGGTTATTTCCGTTTCCCAACATTAATAGCTTCGTCGATATCAACGCCATTAATGTTTTTCTCATTGGAAACCTTGTGCCAACTTTGCTCGCGGATGCGTATCATTCTGTACCCTTAAGCAATTTGTACAGCGGAGGGATGATCATTCTGTACCTTGCGTTGGTCGCAGAAAATCATGTCTCTTACCAAATCTGATATAGATTGGTGCAATAGGATTTATGACGGGATCAGGATCATTGACCGTTGTGGAAACTTCCCCAACGTACCCCTCATAGGAGCTAAGGGAGGAATCAACTACCATCCAGTATTGGTTCGTCGTCAATTTGGATACCCGATGAGGCATGTCCCGCGTAATGCTCATCTGGAGGGTCTTTTCTTCAAAGAAGGAGAAAATGACAGGCCACTAAAGATGGAAGTAGTGCAAACGTGTTCATAAGAAAGGACGAGAGTCTCTAGGAAAACCGGACTGTGTCTCGGTGGAGCCTTATCTCCATTGGGTACAAACTAGAGCTCTCAAGCTAAAGATGCCTTATTCTCGTCACGGAGTTCTTCTTCCGAGGGAATCTGTCATGTACTTCATGACTGAAACGGAAAAACTTCAGGTTACTCTCAACAAAGTTCAACAGGAGAGGTGGTCTTGGAAGAACCAATACCGCACCCTCAATGTAGAGTGTACCAAAATACAACAACTGCTGAAAGATAAGGATGCTCTGATCGAGATTTTAGAGCAACATGTTGTGGATAATCAGGATGACCAAAGGAATTTGCTCGTTCCTTTCACTTGGCAAAGGAATGACAACCCGACAACGGCCCAAGAGCCCCGGTCCAAGAAAAGGAAAGTACCAGAATCAGCACCCGGTTTCTCCCCAGAGAGGACTCGGGAGCCCTTAGCTTAGGTTTCTGTTTCCGCACTTTGTAATCAACTGTATTTCTATTTTCGCAATCCTTTGAATTCAATAAGACGGGGTTTCCCCACTGTTTGATATTTGCAATCTAATTATCGAAGTTTATTTTGATTAAACAAAAAAAACAATTAATATAATTATTGCATTCATCATTCTCACGTCACTATTCTTCTTACCTACGAATCTCACATTTGTGTCTCGGTTCTAGAGTCAAACTGTCTCATTCGTACAATACTCGGGCCAATCGTCAGAAAAAGATGGATGATCTCGAGGAAGAGAACAGAGAGTTGAGAGAAGAGATCGACGCTCTGAGAGAAGATATGAGAAACATCAAATCTAAGATCAGCAACAACAACATGAATTATCACTCTTCAACATATGAAACGAAATTGACGTACCTATCGGAGTCGCTCTGATGGCGCTTCGACGACGGCAGGAGAAAACCAGAGATTATACTTCAGGTATCTTGTTTCCTCTTTTTACGTGCTACGATCTTGCGCTGTTGTTATCGAGTTCTTCGCGTTGCATTTTCATCCCTATTCAATCATCTTCTTCTACTCTTTCTGTCTGTTGAGTCACGTGTTGCTATTGTAGGATTGTTGATGTTGTTGAGTTCTTGAGTACGTTGCACTTGTGAATTGGTGAAGATATTGAATCGTTGTGTTGATGCTTTGAAATGTATGGAATACGTGTGCGATGAGGTTGTAAAGGTTGAAGAAACTTGTTGCAAAGGTTTTGTTTTCTTGGTGGAAGCAGGCTCTGAATTTTGATGAAGAGATTGAAGAAAACTGGTTGCAGAGAGTAGCAAGGAGTGAAGGATCTGAAGATGGCGTGGGAGGAACGGAAAAAAATGAAGAATCCCCTCCAGTAAAATTCTGCTGCAGTCTGCTTTTTACAAGGATTTAGAGGGTAGTATAGGCATTGTGTTGAAATTTTGTTATGCCAATTCCTTGCGTGAAAAGGTCACGCGTATTCATCTGGTTTTGTAATTTTTTTCACTGCATTTTAAATCTCATTTGAATTGTTTTGCAAGTGGAAATATGTTGTGAATTATTCTTGTGAAATCTTGTAACCAACTTGAGCCTTGCCACTACTTTCTTTTTCTGCTATTTTTAGTGACTGGTTGTGGAAAATGGTTAATAAAATAAAAATGGATAATGGATTTTTGGTTTAAATGAAAATGGATATTAACAATTGGATAATGGAAATGAATAATGGGTATTAAAATGAAATGGATATGAATTAAAATGGATATTAAATGAAATGGATATGAACTAAAAAGAGTGGTTTTGGACATGTGAATGGATATTTGGAAATGTGGATATGATAAAATGGATTTAGAAAGTAGAAATGGTTTATGAATAAAAGAAAAGGTAAGTGGATAAAAAAGAAAATGGTTGATGGATTAAAAAGAATGAGTTTGGATATGGATTATGGATAGAAAATGGATAACCAACTGAATTCAAAACCAATCACCAACTTTCTACGAGCCTCTGGCAAAATAGTCACAGCTACCACTGAACAATCTGGCCACTCACATGATCCACTGAAGAATCTCAACCGATAACTATCCACCAGCTCAACTGTAAATAAGAACTCCAATTCTCCCTGATATGCTGATAAATCTCGAAGAAGATGATTTGAACCGAGAAGAAATTAAAACCTGATTCACACCAATGAACCTCTGACCCAAAGCCTTGGATGAATCCTCTGAACAAGAAAACCTCAGAACATGATGCACCTCTGAATAGGAAAATACTGATAATAAGAAAACTCTTTGATCCCATGTCTTAAAAGACCAATGCAAGTGAAAAATGTAGTTATGACCTAGTGATGCAAAAATGAGAAAGAAACATAAGCCATAAAAAGGTAGGGCAAATTTTGGGGAGCTATAGTATGCAAGCAGGGTTAATTGGAGACATCTATTTCCCTTCCTTAGTCAGGTCAATAGGATAAAAAATTAATAGACCTGTAGTAACCCCACAGCGACAGTGCTTAAGAACCACGTCCAAAATCGCTCGCTACATAAAAGTGGCGCCCACCGTGGGGCCCTTCTCATCTTTCTTTCTTATAATTTAAGGTGGAAACTTTGGACAAGTCATTTTCATGGCGGTGGCCGCCACAGAAAATTGGCGCCCACCGTGGGGACCTTTTCCTTCTTTCTTCTTTCCTTTTTTTGGGGATTTCACTGGGATAGGACTTTTTTTGACTTCACTAGGATCTTAGGTCAAAACCTTTAAAGTTGGGAAGGTACCACAGAATGGCGACTCCGCCGGGGAGCCATTTTTGTCAGGAACATAGGATTCATAGCTCTTTAAAGTCTAGGACTTTAGGACAAATATATATACTGCTTTTCCTAATTGATATCTGTGTTTATTTTTCTGCTAATGGGAATGCGTGTGATGCCGCATGTGGAAAGATTGAGTATACACCTAGGAAAAACCTCTTTTAGTAGTGCGGAAACTATTGGAAATGGTTGTCACGCGATACTACCCTCTTCTGATGGTTCTTCGAAAAACATCACCTAGCACGGTTCCCGGTCCGCTGGTGTTTTCTCGACAAGAACTGATGATTTTGAGAGACAGGTACAAAAATCACTAGTATAAACCTTTGGGGGGGGGGGGGGGGGGTAAAGCCTTGACTTCATGATACCGACCCTTTGACCCCATGTTTTGACCCAATGTTTTTTCTATGTTTTTGTGTGCTGCATTCATGCATTCATCTAAAAAACATTACATCAAAGAAAAACTTCTCTTCTAGTCTCTCTTTTTCAAATTAAACTAAGACAATGATTGCAAATGTCAGAGAAAAAGATTGCGCTCATGGACTTCGGTAGAAGGAGAACTCATAAGTATAGCTTCAGGGTTCCAAAACTAGAGGATTTGAGAGGATTGGCAAGGATGATCACTAACCCTGAAGCTTTCAGAGCCAATTACGGAGGTCTGCTACCTCTGTTAAGAGTCCATGTGATTGAAGGAATCATGGAGGCACTCATTCAGTTTTACGATCCGGTCTATCACTATTTCACATTCCCAGATTACCAGCTCGCACCAACGCTGGAGGAGTATTCTCACCTAACCGATTTACATATTACTGATCGAGCTCCTTTTTCTGGACTGGAAGAAATTCCAAAAGATCAAACCATTGCAAGAGTAATCTATTTGGATGAGTCAAAAATCAAGACTCACATGACCACCAAGGGTGGGCTCCCAGGTTTGCCAGCCCAATTCCTGACAAAGAAGGCTCTGTACTTTGCTAGTATAGGGAACATGACTGCTTTTGAAAGCATCTTTGTCTTACTCACCTACGGGTTATTTCCGTTTCCCAACATTAATAGCTTCGTCGATATCAACGCCATTAAGGTTTTTCTCATTGGAAACCCTGTGCCAACTTTGCTCGCGGATGTGTATCATTCTGTACACTTAAGCAATTTGTACAGCGGAGGGATGATCATTCTGTACCTTGCGTTGGTCGCAGAAAATCATGTCTCTTACCAACTCTGATATAGATTGGTGCAATAGGATTTATGACGGGATCAGGATCATTGACCGTTGTGGAAACTTCCCCAACGTACCCCTCATAGGAACTAAGGGAGGAATCAACTACCATCCAGTATTGGTTCGTCGTCAATTTGGATACCCGATGAAGCATGTCCCGCGTAATGCTCATCTGGAGGGTCTTTTCTTCAAAGAAGGAGAAAATGACAGGCCAGTAAAGATGGAAGTAGTGCACGCTTAGAAACGTGTTCATAAGAAAGGACGAGAGTCTCTAGGAAAACCGGATTGTGTCTCGGTGGAGCCTTATCTCCATTGGGTACAAACTAGAGCTCTCAAGCTAAAGATGCCTTATTCTCGTCACGAAGTTCTTCTGCCGAGGGAATCTGTCATGTACTTCATGACTGAAACGGAAAAACTTCAGGTTACTCTCAACAAAGTTCAACAGGAGAGGTGGTCTTGGAAGAACCAATACCGCATCCTTAATGTAGAGTGTACCAAAATACAACAACTGCTGAAAGATAAGGATGCTCTGATCGAGATTTTAGAGCAACATGCTGTGGATAATCAGGATTACCAAAGGAATTTGCTCGTTCCTTTCACTTGGCAAAGGAATGACAACCCGACAACGGCCCAAGAGCCCCGGTCCAAGAAAAGGAAAGTACCAGAATCAGCACCCGGTTTCTCCCCAGAGAGGACTAGGGAGCCCTTAGCTTAGGTTTCTGTTTCCGCACCTTGCAATCTACTGTATTTCTATTTTCGCAATCCTTTGAATTCAATAAGACGGGGTTTCCCCACTGTTTGATATTTGCAATCTAATTATCGAAGTTTATTTTGATTAAACAAAAAAAACAATTAATATAATCATTGCATTCATCATTCTCACGTCACTATTCTTCTTACCTACGAATCTCACGTTTGTGTCTCGGTTCTAGAGTCAAACTGTCTCATTCGTACAATACTCGGGCCAATCGTCAGAAAAAGATGGATGATCTCGAGGAAGAGAACAGAGAGTTGAGAGAAGAGATTGACGCTCTGAGAGAAGATATGAGAAACATCAAATCTAAGATCAGCAACAACAACATGAATTATCACTTTTCAACATATGAAACGAAATTGACGTACCTATCGGAGTCGCTCCGATGGCGCTTCGACGACGGCAGGAGAAAACCAGAGATTATACTTCTGGTATCTTGCTTCCTCTTTTTACGTGCTACGATCTTGCGTTGTTGTTATCGAGTTCTTCGCGTTGTATTTTCATCCCTATTCAATGATCTTCTTCTACTCTTTCTGTCTGTTGAGTCGCGTGTTGTTATTGTAGGATTGTTGATGTTGTTGAGTTCTTGAGCACGTTGCACTTGTGAATTGGTGAAGATATTGAATCGTTGTGTTGATGCTTTGAAATGTATGGAATACGTGTGCGATGAGGTTGTAAAGGTTGAAGAAACTTGTTGCAAAGGTTTTGTTTTCTTGGTGGAAGCAGGCTCTGAATTTTGATGAAGAGATTGAAGAAAACTGGTTGCAGAGAGTAGCAAGGAGTGAAGGATCTGAAGATGGCGTGGGAGGAACGGAAAAAAATGAAGAATCCCCTCCAGTAAAATTCTGCTGCAGTCTGCTTTATACAAGGATTTAGAGGGTAGTATAGGCATTGTGTTGAAATTTTGTTATGCCAATTCCTTGCGTGAAAAGGTCACGCGTATTCATCTGGTTTTGTAATTTTTTTCACTGCATTTTAAATCTCATTTGAATTGTTTTGCAAGTGGAAATATGTTGTGAATTATTCTTGTGAAATCTTGTAACCAACTTGAGCCTTGCCACTACTTTCTTTTTCTGCTATTTTTAGTGACTTGTTGTGGAAAATGGTTAATAAAATAAAAATGGATAATGGATTTTTGGTTTAAATGAAAATGGATATTAACAATTGGATAATGGAAATGAATAATGGGTATTAAAATGAAATGGATATGAATTAAAATGGATATTAAATGAAATGGATATGAACTAAAAAGAGTGGTTTTGGACATGTGAATGGATATTTGGAAATGTGGATATGATAAAATGGATTTAGAAAGTAGAAATGGTTTATGAATAAAAGAAAAGGTAAGTGGATAAAAAAGAAAATGGTTGATGGATTAAAAATAATGAGTTTGGATATGGATTATGGATAGAAAATGGATAACCAACTGAATTCAAAACCAATCACCAACTTTCTACGAGCCTCTGGCAAAATAGTCACAGCTACCACTGAACAATCTGGCCACTCACATGATCCATTGAAGAATCTCAACCGATAATTATCCACCAGCTCAACTGTAAACAAGAACTCCAATTCTCCCTGATATGCTGATAAATCTCGAAGAAGATGATTTGAACCGAGAAGAAATTAAAACCTGATTCACACCAATGAACCTCTAACCCAAAGCCTTGGATGAATCCTCTGAACAAGAAAACCTCAGAACATGACGCACCTCTGAATAGGAAAATACTGATAATAAGAAAACTCTTCGATCCCATGTCTTAAAAGACCAATGCAAGTGAAAAATGCAGTTATGACCTAGTGATGCAAAAATGAGAAAGAAACATAAGCCAGAAAAAGGTAGGGCAAATTTTGGGGTGCTACAGCTGTCCCTATTCAATCGACTTGGACCTGAAAGGATGATAGCAATGGCTTTCAGACATTCAAGGTAAAAGGCGATTGAATACAAAATGAACCCGAAAATTTGCAAACTGTGCCAAGGAGAGACGACTCCACTGGGGGATGATGAAAAAAGTTGTTTACGAGGACGGCCGCAGACGAACTCGAAAAGGGTAGACCAACCGAAGGCGGACTACGCTGGGGGATATAAAGGTAATACGAGGCCATGCCGAAGGTGGGCTCGAAAAGGAAAGACCAGGCCGAGGGTGGGCTTTCAAAGAAAGACTAAGCCGAAGGTAGACTTTCAAACAAAAGATATGAGACCATGCCGAAGGTGGGCTCAAAAAGAAAGACCAAGCCGAAGATGGACTCTCAAACAAAGGATATGAGACCATGCCGAAGGTGGGCTCAAAAAGAAAGAATATGAGACCATGCCGAAGGTGGTCTCAAAAAAAGAAAGACCAAGCCGAAGGTGGGCTTTCAAAGAAAGACTAAGCCGAAGGTAGACTTTCCTGGGGATATCAAGATAACAGCGAGTGCGAGGACGGCCGAAGGCGAACTCGAAAAGGTAGAAAAACCCAGCCGAAGGTGGACTTTCAAAGAAAGACTAAGCCGAAGGTAGACTCTCAAACAACGATATGTAGAATCGACAGCTCTACAAAGATGACTCCGCCAGGGACAAGAGAAATCTAAACAGACAACTCTGCGGGGGGAGTAGCTCAACATCGTCAAGGAATTGACGAAGATAACACATTGTCATAGGGATGACAGGAAGAAGATGAAACCCAAGAAACATCTCGTCAAAGGGTTGACGGGAAGAAAACCTAACCGAAGAGAACGTATTGTCATAGGGATGACAGGAAAAAGATGAAACCCATAGAAAGAAAAGTGAACCCCAGAACCGCACCGATTATTTATCCGAAGAACCACATTGTCATAGAGATGACAGAAAGAGAACAAAAACCCGACCGAAGAGACACATTGTCATAGGGATGACAGAAAGAAGATGAAACCCAAGAATCACCTTGTCATAGGGATGACAGGAAGAAAAATTCCACTGTAGGAACACATTGCCATGGAGATGACAGAAAGAAGATGAAACCCAAGAAACACATTGTCATAGGGATGACAGAAAGAAAATGAAAATTCCACTGCAGGAATACATCGTCATGGGGATGACTGAAAGAAGATCTGAACATATCCGAAGGTACGAAACCTGAGCTCGGAACACATCGTCAAAGGGTTGACGGGAAGAAACTGTCTGCTGAGGAATGGCTTGGCATTCTCTTTTGGGATATGTCACTGCTCTGACTGAAAATTAATTCGGGCTTCTGTACAAGGTACCAAATCTGGCTTATGCTTCGCATGCATATGTTTGAATTTTCTTTCTATGGCGTAATGCTCCATACGAAATGGAAATGCTACGCGTTTGAGGATGCAATGCAAATATGCTTACTATATGCAAAAGGACCCCTCCAGTAAAATAAATGCTGAAGAGAAGAGGCCAATTCCGCCGGGGATGGCAAACTGAACTGTCTCTGAGGTCACGAACCCTGCTAAGGAAGTCACACTGAACGGCCTTCCTGATATAACCACTGCTGAAGATGAAACCCGAAGAGAACTCCCACTCCGTTGGGGATTATGAATAAACCTTAAAGATGAACCCCAAAGATCTGATACGGAAGAGGTGTCAATAACCATTGGACTCTGAATCTGGTGGGGATGTCAACCACTGTTGATCAAGCCATTAAGATGACTATCACCTGCTTAGGGAATGAAGTCAATAACAGCGAACCTGCTGGAGAATATCATTGAGCTTAGCCTATAGTCGGGGAAACATCCTTAACCTGCTGGGGAATACCAGCCATCACCAACACCTCTGCTCGGGGAACAACGGTTGATGATATCCACTCTGCTAGGGGACAACATTGAGCTTACTCCTCTGCCGGAGACTTACTTTCTACCCTTACTCTGTTGGGGAGAGAAACTCTACTGGGGACGTCACGTGTTAACTATCAACATGAATCTTGCAGATGTGATATGACCAAAAGATGCCCTGATATAGCATAGCCTATAAAGGAACCTGTCTTCGAGAGGTCTCATGAAGATCTTATATATCTTGCCCCATGATCTTGATAAATCGTTCTCCTGAGAAAAATCCTTTTGCTTTTAGGGTGACCTGCCCCAGCCTTGAAGTGATTTTGCCCTTGACTGGCTGATCTGTGAAGGAGTACCTCTGACTGACTGACCTTCGAGAGATTTGTCGAATCTCGACCTGATTGCCCCAGATTAGCTGAATCTTGGAATGAATTGCCCCTTTGATACGACTTGCCCCTGCTCAACGGAGTACTCGGGCACTTTGCAATTATATTGATCAATCTCTTCATTGCAGAAACTTCCCTGATCAAGCACTTACTCGCAAGTAAAACAATTCGTTTTGAAAATGACAATTTTAATGCAATGCATATGACAGTTTTGAAATCCAAGTCTGTTCACTGGAGAAAAAAGTTGTGACATATAGTGAATGAATCACTAATCAAAGTGTCGCTGATACCAACATGAATGGTAAGAAGATCCTTTTAGGAGTCAGGTTCGACGCGATCTTTACCAAAGTATGCTTTCGAAACAACCCTGCTTCAATTAGGTCTTTTGAAGGTTGTAACGTGGCCTGGTTCACGGTTTGAGAAAGAAAGGATATAAGGCTCAAAGTTCTATTTTAACCCACCCATTCTCCTTATTGTTCTCCAGTCCTACGTTCAGCTAACTCGACACAAGCGCTCACCTATCAAAAAGGTTAATGAATAGTATGAGGATAGAAAGAACCCACACGGTTTTCGGAGTGACAGCCACCCCTTTTGCCTTTGGTGTATGTAAACACACGACTTGTTCTTTATTTGAGGACTTTTCTTTTTCCATTTTTTCACTTTTTATTCTTTTGCTTTTCCCTGATTTTGCCTGGACTAACTCTTTTGAATTTTTCGATTTCGAAGTCCAGCGGGATGCCCTAACTTTTGCCTAAGTCACTTGTCTTCAAGTTTCGACTTAGCGGGCTTTCTTTTTCTTTTGATTCTTTTTCTCCTTTTTTTTTGAACAAATCGTGTGACACTAGCTTGTCTGACTTGTTTGCAAGGGTTGTGGCTGCCTCACTCTCCGGTTGGTGAGGGATAACCATAGATTTGATCCTCGAATTGAACGCTCGGTCAAGTTAATTGACACCTACCCTGCCCCAGGTTAAGATTGAGGGTTTTTTCGTTTTCAGAAAGAAACTCCTACTTCTAGGCTCAAAGGGGTTTACAAGGGATTATCTTCCTTATATCTCCGGTGTTTGAGGAATTTGAAACAATGCCTTTACATCCTCAGCAAGGTTTTGTCCCAAAAGCATACCATCAGAAGTTCTGCGTCTTTGAATTTCATCATCCTCCCCCAGATCCTGCTTAAACAAGGGTTAGATATCAATAAAGAAAATATGAGTGAACACAGATGGATTTAATCAAAACATGCATATTCATTTCATTATCATTGTCAACCGAAAACAGACAAGTTTTACAAATGAGTTTTCACTTTAACAGAAAAGAAACTACAAATGCAAAGAAATGATATGATCTAAAAGATTTCTAGCTTCGGGGAACTGGGCTTTCCAAGCTTGACTTGCTACTGAACTAGCCATCTTCAAAATTGCTCATCGAAGTCAGTCTGATAAAAACTTGCACCACTGCTCTCGGTGTCTTCTTCCATGACCTGAACTGATGAACCCACATGACTGGATGAAGGAGAATTGTGGATCTGAATACCCTGAGGCGTGAATGAGAACATGTTGGAGTCAAGAAGAGTCTGAATCTTACTCTTGAACACCTTACAATCTTCAGTTGAATGCCCCTGTGCCCCAGCATGATAGTCATAACGGGCGTTGACATAAAAACCTGGTGGATACGGAGGAATCACTGGCTTCAATCCCTTCGGCACTATTAATCCACCTCTGATCAAATCTGGCAGCATCTGATGATATGACATTGGCAACTGAGTGAAATGCCTCTCTGGCTTCCTAGGTCTTTGGCAGGCGTGCTGACGCGGCTGACGGCGATATGACCGTTGATTCTGAGATCCAGAAGATCGCTGACTCTGAACAGTTGATGCATCTGAATATTGAGGATGAGATAGTGGATGTTCCCAGATGGAATTACTTTCTTCCTCCCATTCCTCTTGAGAACTGACAACTGATTCACTTTCACTAGCCGGGAAGTTCGAGGCGCCTTGGATTTTTCCACACTTGATACCGAACTCAACGCGTTCTCCAAGTATTACCAGGTCAGAGAATTTTGATACAGTAATCAACTTTTCGAAGTATGGTCCTTGCAAAGTATCCCTGAACATGTCAACCAATTCTCCTTCCAAAAGTGGTGGTTGAACGCGAGCAGCTAACTCTCTCCATCTCTGAGCATACTCTCTGAATGATTCGTTATCCGCTTTAGATAAACCTCGCAACTGCAGGCGGCTAGGAGCCATGTAAAGATTATAACTGTACTGCTTTACAAAGGCATTGGCTAGATCTGACCATGATCGGATGCTACCACTTTCCAACTGCATATACCAACTCAATGATGCCCCACTCAGACTGTCCAGGAAATAGTGAATCATGAGCTTATCATTATAGACATGTGAGGTCATTCTTCGGCTAAACATCACCAAATGCAGCTTCGGACAGCTATCCCCTTTGTATTTCTCAAAATTCGGCATCTCAAAATTCGGAGGCATCACAAGACCAGGCACTAAACACATGCCCGAAGCATCCAAATCAAAAGTATCACGCTTCATTAGGGCATCAAGCTTCTCTTCCAACACACGACACCTTTCATCAAACTGAACAGCCCGTGGGTCCTTAGGTTTAATCTTTGGAACTGCCCCTTGGAAATCTGGCACAGAGAAGGCAAAGCTTTGATAGTCTGTGGCATCAAGAGAAGAAGAATGTCTATCTCGGACGATGGTACGCTCGTGTATAGCTTGATTCTCAGCAAGGATTCGCACATGCTGAGCTTGAGCAACATTGTTCACTGGAGGTGGAATGACATTCCCCGTAACTGAAGTCCTCTAAACATTGGCCTCTCCCCTATTCATGGCTGCCATAGCTTCCACAAGTTGGTCCAACTGACTTTTCATCAATTCAACATCGGCCCTAGTTACAAACTGATTCTGGTCCCCTGAATTCATGATGATCTCCCCAAAAGCTGATTCAAGTCCGATGAGAAAGTCTATAAATCAACTGCGGTTCAGACAAAGGATGGATGAGCTCTCTGATCAGGCCGGAGACAGATATGCAAAAAAAATGCAAGATGCAAATGCAATGCAATATGAATGCAGCAGACATGGGATCAAAGCTTCCACAAATTCTGAATAACCATTATGCTGCTGACTGAATAAGTTCACAAGTCTGCTCTGAAGAGAATACCAGAATACCAGAATACCGGATGATCAGAATACCAGAATACCAGGCTGATAAGTCCACACTGACAGTAAATCCAGAATACCGGGTATGTTGAAGGTCAAGGTTACCTGCAAACCTGTAAACAACCCGCCCCTCTCACATGTGGGTGCTAAGATCCTCAGTATCCCGGGCTCTCAGGTCGAGAAATGATGATACGTTCACCACTTCTGGTTTGGCATCATCATCAATCGAGGAGGCCTCAACTGATTCTCCAAAACGAAAGATCCTCAGCTTCAGAGGTTTGAAAAGAAATAGCACATTCAGCCCGAAGGATACAATGCTACCGCCAATCAAAGAGGTCGTCTGCTGATTCACTTTCAAAAAGAAGGATCCTATGGCGAGTTCCCAGCATTGGGTCCTCGGATCGAGAATGTGCAATGGATTTGCCACAAAGGGTGGTCTGCCACTGTCACATTTTGGGAGGAGTGCCGCAACTGAGTCCTCGGGAATGGTCATCAGAGTCGACAATCCCTCCAGAGAATAACTATTGGTCTATATCAACATACAGTAGCAGAAAGCTCCGAATAGAACCTCGTCTGATTGTAGGGATCGTGATCACCCGCACGTGGCCAACACCACGGGAGTGTCACGCCTGCCCACGCTAAAACCTAGGTGTATACTCGAGCCTGGGTATTGAGCTCATCTCTCAGAACATCCCAACCCGCCAAACAGAACAACAGCCAACACAGCGCAGTATATCCAGTATGACAATATAAAATGCAATGCGATAAAAGCTGTAAAAACAGTAAAGCAGTAAAGCAAAAATACAGTAAACAACAATACAGTAATATACAACAAAGCAAAGCACCATAGAAACACCCAACAAAAACAAACAGACAAGCGCTAGGATTGACTCGCTAAAGGGGGAGGACCAGCAGTAGGTCAACCAGAGTCCCCAGCAGAGTCGCCAGCTGTCGCTCCCGAAAAGATTTGCATCCAACGGTACAAACGCGAGAGTGGCGCAAAAGACACAGAGTCGCCAGCAAAGTGTATTTATCCCAAGAGAGGGAAAGGAAACACTGCATAAACCTGAAGAAGGGAAGGAAAGAGCATGGTCTCACAACCAAGATAACGGGTACGGGAGTCGGTTACGCGAAGGGAAGGTGTTAGCACCCAACACGTCCATCGTACTCGATGGGATCCACGCTTGTTGTCTGCATCAAAGGGTGTCGTCGTCTGGAACTCCACTGCTACTGGGCCGGGGAAGAAACGAGAACGGAAATAACGGAGAAACGAAGAAGAAAAGAAAAAGAAGAAGTGACTCGATAGGACGTCCTCGGAGTCCTATGCCTACGTATTCCCTCGGTGCAATGGGAAAGTCAGAGTCAACGTAGTTCGGACGGGAACTGGGGGGAAGGTTGCTCGCCAAGACATCGCCGTCTTGTGCCTACGTATCCTCAATCAGACGAGAAAGAGGAAATCAGAGCAGTCGTAGTTCGACCTATGGGTCGAAAAGAGACAAAGAGGTGATAAAGAAAGGTTGTGAAAGAAATGTGCTCGGAGGGATCTCGCACGATCTCCTGCCTACGTATCTCGCTCGCACGCGAGAATCAGAGCGACATAGTTCGTGGGTACGACCACGAAACAAGGGGACGAAATTGGTGAAAATGGAGAAGGTAGCCCGCCAAGATCTATGCAATCTTGTGCCTACGTATCTTTACTCGGACGAGAATAAAGAATCAGGGCAGTCGTAGTTCGTGGTAACGACCACGAATGGGAAAACGAGATCGGTCTCGATCGCACGGGTGCGAGAGAAAAGAGTCGGGACCCGCGGAAAGTCTAAGGGGGAAACTGAATCCTACAAGTTATCATGCAAAATGACCCTAAGGTCAGGATTATAAGGGAATTCTACCTAATGTTATCATGCTTGGATTGAGAGCCTAATGTCTATCCTACTCTGAGCTTAATCAGAAATAAAGTCGGACTAGGAGCCTACAAATACAGGAGAATCAACAAGTAAACACAAAGCATCACAATCACAAGAGTAAGTCAAGTAAGAGGAAAGTCAAGTATTTAATCGGGAATTAATAAAAAATCAATCAAGATAGGCATCAACATCAAGATCAACAATCAATAAAATAACCAAGTTAGAATTAAAATGCTAATTAAAAAAGAAGATTAAACCTAATTTACTTCTAATTAACAAATCAAATCAAATTTAATTTCTATTTAAAAGTTATCCTAAGTTAATTCAAAATTAAACTTCTAGTTCTAAGTCAAGATTAAATTCTAAATTAAAATCTAATTAAAAACAATTAATCAAAACCAAAGTTAAAAGTTAATTAAAAAAAATTAGAAACAAGATTAATTCTAAAATTAAACTCTAATTCTAAAAATAATAACTAAACTAGTTATCCTAAATTAATTAACTAAAACAAATAACCAATTATCTAGTTAAACAAAATTAAAAAGTTAGAATTAATTTGAAACCAAAAACTAAACTATTAATAATAAAAACAATCAACACAAGGGGGTGCAGCAGTGTTTGGTTGCGTGAGAAAAGCAAACCAAACGAATGGGCTTATATCTTAGGCCCAAAGTCTTTCAGCTTGTAGACAGAGGGAGTACAAAAGGATATAGGGTACGGAAAAGAAAATGGCCAAGTGGGCCTATGAACCCAATCCGCTGCAGCTTTAATACATGGGCTAAACAAAAACCTCACAAAACCAAACCCTAATGTGTGTAACTAGTTCCCTCTTCACCATTATGCCGCCGTCTCTCTCTTGTCACTATCCTCTCCTTCTTCAGCCGCTCAACCTTCATTCATCTCAGATTCGCCGTCGTAGCCTCAATGCCCTCTCCTCCATCAAATACGCCGTCAATGGCTTCAAGCTTCGCCGGAATTCCTCATTCCATCGCCCTCTCTCCGTCTTGCTCGCCTCACGTAACCTCACTCTAGATCGCGCCGTTGGAAACAATGATTCAACCTCCTTCTTCCTCTTTGCTTCGCCTTCTGCTCGTTCACGCTAATTAACAAACGCAAGGAGTCAGAGCTCATGAACGAATACACAGCGCAAACACCAGAGCAACAATCGAAAATGAATAACATCAAATCTAAGATCAGCAACAACAACATGAATTATCACTCTTCAACATATGAAACGAAATTGACGTACCTATCGGAGTCGCTCCGATGGCGCTTCGACGACGGCAGGAGAAAACCAGAGATTATACTTCAGGTATCTTGCTTCCTCTTTTTACGTGCTACGATCTTGCGCTGTTGTTATCGAGTTCTTCGCGTTGCATTTTCATCCCTATTCAATAATCTTCTTCTACTCTTTCTGTCTATTGAGTCGCGTGTTGTTATTGTAGGATTGTTGATGTTGTTGAGTTCTTGAGTACGTTGCACTTGTGAATTGGTGAAGATATTGAATCGTTGTGTTGATGCTTTGAAATGTATGGAATACGTGTGCGATGAGGTTGTAAAGGTTGAAGAAACTTGTTGCAAAGGTTTTGTTTTCTTGGTGGAAGCAGGCTCTGAATTTTGATGAAGAGATTGAAGAAAACTAGTTGCAGAGAGTAGCGAGGAGTGAAGGATCTGAAGATGGCGTGGGAGGAACGGAAAAAAATGAAGAATCCCCTCCAGTAAAATTCTGCTGCAGTCTGCTTTATACAAGGATTTGGAGGGTAGTATAGGCATTGTGTTGAAATTTTGTTATGCCAATTCCTTGCGTGAAAAGGTCACGCGTATTCATCTGGTTTTGTAATTTTTTTCACTGCATTTTAAATCTCATTTGAATTGTTTTGCAAGTGGAAATATGTTGTGAATTATTCTTGTGAAATCTTGTAACCAACTTGAGCCTTGCCACTACTTTCTTTTTCTGCTATTTTTAGTGACTTGTTGTGGAAAATGGTTAATAAAATAAAAATGGATAATGGATTTTTGGTTTAAATGAAAATGGATATTAACAATTGGATAATGGAAATGAATAATGGGTATTAAAATGAAATGGATATGAATTAAAATGGATATTAAATGAAATGGATATGAACTAAAAAGAGTGGTTTTGGACATGTGAATGGATATTTGGAAATGTGGATATGATAAAATGGATTTAGAAAGTAGAAATGGTTTATGAATAAAAGAAAAGGTAAGTGGATAAAAAAGAAAATGGTTGATGGATTAAAAACAATGAGTTTGGATATGGATTATGGATAGAAAATGGATAACCAACTGAATTCAAAACCAATCACCAACTTTCTATGAGCCTCTGGAAAAATAGTCACAGCTACCACTGAACAATCTGGCCACTCACATGATCCACTGAAGAATCTCAACTGATAACTATCCATCAGCTCAACTGTAAACAAGAACTCCAATTCTCCCTGATATGCTGATAAATCTCGAAGAAGATGATTTGAACCGAGAAGAAATTAAAACCTAATTCACACTAATGAACCTCTGACCCAAAGCCTTGGATGAATCCTCTGAACAAGAAAACCTCAGAACATGACGCACCGCTGAATAGGAAAATACTGATAATAAGAAAACTCTTCGATCCCATGTCTTAAAAGACCAATGCAAGTGAAAAATGCAGTTATGACCTAGTGATGCAAAAATGAGAAAGAAACATAAGCCAGAAAAAGGTAGGGCAAATTTTGGGGTGCTACAGTATGCAAGCAGGGTTAATTGGAGACATCTATTTCCCTTCCTTAGTCAGGTCAATAGGATAAAAAATGAATAGACCTGTAGTAACCCCAGAGCGACAGTGCTTAAGAACCACGTCCAAAATCGCTCGCTACAGAAAAGTGGCGCCCAACGTGGGGCCCTTCTCATCTTTCTTTCTTATAATTTAAGGTGGAAACTTTGGACAAGTCATTTTCATGGCGGTGGCCGCCATAGAAAATTGGCGCCCACCGTGGGGACCTTTTCCTTCTTTCTTCTTTCCTTTTTTTGGGGATTTCACTGGGATAGGATTTTTTTGACTTCACTAGGATCTTAGGTCAAAACCTTTAAAGTTGGGAAGGTACCACAGAATGGCTACTCCACCGGGGAGCCATTTTTGTCAGGAACATAGGATTCATAGCTCTTTAAAGTCTAGGACTTTAGGACAAATATATATACTGCTTTTCCTAATTGATATCTGTGTTTATTTTTCTGCTAATGGGAATGCGTGTGATGCCGCATGTGGAAAGATTGAGTATACACCTAGGAAAAACCTCTTTTAGTAGTGCGGAAACTATTGGAAATGGTTGTCACGCGATACTACCCTCTTCTGATGGTTCTTCGAAAAACATCACCTAGCACGGTTCCCGGTCCGCTGGTGTTTTCTCGACAAGAACTGATGATTTTGAGAGACTGGTACAAAAATCACTAGTATAAACATTTGGGGGGGGGGGGGGGGTAAAGCCTTGACTTCATGACACCGACCCTTTGACCCCATGTTTTGACCCCATGTTTTTTCTATGTTTTTGTGTGCTCCATTCATGCATTCATCTAAAAAACATTACATCAAAGAAAAACTTCTCTTCTAGTCTCTCTTTTTCAAATTAAACTAAGACAATGATTACAAATGTCAGAGAAAAAGATTGCGCTCATGGACTTCGGTAGAAGGAGAACTCATAAGTATACCTTCAGGGTTCCAAAACTAGAGGATTTGAGAGGATTAGCAAGGATGATCACTAACCCTGAAGCTTTCAGAGCCAAGTACGGAGGTCTGCTACCTCTGTTAAGAGTCGATGTGATTGAAGGAATCATGGAGGCACTCATTCAGTTTTACGATCCGGTCTATCACTATTTCACATTCCCGGATTACCAGCTCGCACAAACGCTGGAGGAGTATTCCCACCTAACCGATTTACATATTACTGATCGAGCTCCTTATTCTGGACTGGAAGAAATTCCAAAAAATCAAACCATTGCAAGAGCAATCTATTTGGATGAGTCAAAAATCAAGACTCACATGGCCACCAAGGGTGGGCTCCCAGGTTTGCCAGCCCAATTCCTGACAAAGAAGGCTCTGTACTTTGCTAGTATAGGGAACATGACTGCTTTTGAAAGCATCCTTGTCTTACTCACCTACGGGTTATTTCCATTTCCCAACATTAATAGCTTCGTCGATATCAACGCCATTAAGGTTTTTCTCATTGGAAACCCTGTGCCAACTTTGCTCGCGGATGCGTATCATTCTGTACACTTAAGCAATTTGTACAGCGGAGGGATGATCATTCTGTACCTTGCGTTGGTCGCAAAAAATCATGTCTCTTACCAACTCTGATATAGATTGGTACAATAGGATTTATGACGGGATCAGGATCATTGACCGTTGTGGAAACTTCCCCAACGTACCCCTCATAGGAACTAAGGGAGGAATCAACTACCATCCAGTATTGGTTCGTCGTCAATTTGGATACCCGATGAGGCATGTCCCGCATAATGCTCATCTGGAGGGTCTTTTCTTCAAAGAAGGAGAAAATGACAGGCCACTAAAGATGGAAGTAGTGCACGCTTAGAAACGTGTTCATAAGAAAGGACGAGAGTCTCTAGGAAAACCGGACTGTGTCTCGGTGGAGCCTTATCTCCATTGGGTACAAACTAGAGCTCTCAAGCTAAAGATGCCTTATTCTCGTCACGGAGTTCTTCTGCCGAGGGAATCTGTCATGTACTTCATGACTGAAACGGAAAAACTCCAGGTTACTCTCAACAAAGTTCAACAGGAAAGGTGGTCTTGGAAGAACCAATACCGCACCCTCAATGTAGAGTGTACCAAAATACAACAACTGCTGAAAGATAAGGATGCTCTGATCGAGATTTTAGAGCAACATGCTGTGGATAATCAGGATGACCAAAGGAATTTGCTCGTTTCTTTCACTTGGCAAAGGAATGACAACCCGACAACGGCCCAAGAGCCCTGGTCCAAGAAAAGGAAAGTACTAGAATCAGCACCCGGTTTCTCCCCAGAGAGGACTCGGGAGCCCTTAGCTTAGGTTTCTGTTTCCGCACCTTGTAATCTACTGTATTTCTATTTTCGCAATCCTTTGAATTCAATAAGACGGGGTTTCCCCACTGTTTGATATTTGCAATCTAATTATCGAATTTTATTTTGATTAAACAAAAAAAATAATTAATATAATCATTGCATTCATCATTCTCACGTCACTATTCTTCTTACCTACGAATCTCACGTTTGTGTCTCGGTTCTAGAGTCAAACTGTCTCATTCGTACAATACTCGGGCCAATCGTCAGAAAAAGATGGATGATCTCGAGGAAGAGAACAGAGAGTTGAGAGAAGAGATCGACGCTCTGAGAGAAGATATGAGAAAGCTTCATAACGACATGCAAGCCATGGCAGGAGCTCAGCTACAAAGGACTGTGATCTCGGAGATCGCCTCGACACCCATAGTGGAAAAGTCCGATCCTAGGTACAAGATGCCGAAAGATTGTCCCTGG
The DNA here is from genome assembly GCA_022829125.1 of Lathyrus tuberosus. Taxonomy (NCBI): domain Eukaryota; kingdom Viridiplantae; phylum Streptophyta; class Magnoliopsida; order Fabales; family Fabaceae; genus Lathyrus; species Lathyrus tuberosus. The sequence continues at coordinate 15,802,776 of JALAZF010000012.1, read as the reverse complement.
GGCATGCCACTTAACTATATCCCGGAAGGATATATCCCATTGATCAATGAGGATCAGGGGACCGCAACAGGAACCGCTGGGCCTGAAGGTTACAAACTTCGGGAAAGCGAAGATGCCAGGGGCATGACAGCAGCTCTTGAAGGTTACAAACTTCGGGAGGCACCGAGAGTCTCGGCCATAATGACTATACCACCGCCCGTGGTACACACTGTCCTGGAATGACAGATTCCATAAATACCTTCTGGTGGAAACGACAACATGTTTGAAAGAATGAATGAGTTCCAGGAACAGTTCCTGAGAATGCAGAAAGAACTGCAGGCCCTTCGTGGTCAGGATTTATTTGGAAAGGACACCGCAGACCTCTGCTTGGTCCCCAATTTAAAAGTCCCGCACAAATTCCAGGTGCCCGAGTTTGAAAAGTACAAGGGTAACTCTTGCCCTCAGAGTCACTTGGTGATGTACGCTCGGCGAATGTCAGCTCAGACAAAGAATCAAGATTTACTGATTCACTACTTTCAGGATAGTTTAACCGGTGCCGCACTAAAATGGTACATGGGTTTAAACTGTGCTACGATTATCACTTTCAGAGATCTTGGCACTCCCTTCGTCCAACAATATAAATACAATCTGGACATGGCACCCGACAGAGATCAACTCAGATCAATGTCACAAAAGGACAAGGAAACCTGTAAGGAATACGCTCAGAGATGGCGTGAAATTGCCGCTCAAATTTGTCCACCTCTTGAGGAAAAAGAGATTACAAAGATCTTCTTAAAGACCTTAAGCTCATTTTATTACGACAGAATGGTTTCTAGTGCGCCCAGTGACTTCACCGAGAGGGTCGGTATGGGAGTTCGTCTTGAGGAAGCCGTCCGAGAAGGACGTCTAGTCAAAGACACTGGATCATCAAGTAGTACAAAGCGATACGGTAGTGCTCTCCCTAAGAAAAAAGAGCAGGATATTGGGAATATCTCTCTCGGAAAGCAAAGGCGACGTTATCAACCAGTAGTGGTTGTGACTCCTGCTATCAATCCTGCGCCTATTTCTACGTATCAACCTCAGGTTGTGCTGAGCCAACCTAATCAGCAAAGGACTCAACAACCTCTTCAGCAGGCTCGTCCTCCATACAATAACAACCGTACAACGCGGCCACCAGGATTTGATCCTATACCCATATTGTACGCAGAACTATTTCTGTTACTACTGGCTAAGGGGCATGTCCAGACTAAGTCCCCTCTTACAGTACCAGAAAATCCGCCTTTTTGGTTTAAGGTGGATCAGACTTGCCCTTACCATCAAGGAGGACCAGGGCATAACATAGAGAACTGTCTCAATTTCAAATCCGACGTACAAAAGCTTGTTAGGAGCGGGGTCTTATCTTTCAAGGATATAAATTCTAATGTTCTCATAAACCCGCTGCCTCAACACGAGAAAGCTATAGTCAATTTGATAGAGGGAGAGACTAACAACACCTATCAAATTCATGATGTACTCTTGTTAAGGGCCAACTTGGTCAAGATGCATTGTAGACAGAGTGGATATGGCCATGTGCCACCTCATAACTATCACCAGTGTAATATCTGCTCTAAAAGCAATCGAAGATGTTCTGTGGTGCAATCAGCTCTACAGGAATAGATGGATCTCGAATGGATCCAAGAGCACCGAGTTCATGGAGTTAACATGTTTTACACGAATTCTAACATCATTTAGAACCACGACATCCATGCAATGAATGTCAACTTGGTGGCGGTGCATTCCAGGCAAAGCCAGTATCATAATCTGCCGCGGCATGATTACAGTTCCTGTCTGACTTGCTCGGTAAACAAACAGGGGTGTTCTTTTGTACAAGAGGCCCTCCAGCGTCAGATGGATCTTGGATGGATCCAGGACTACCATGATAGGAATCCCTATCAGATCAACATGATTCAAATCTTCGATATTTGCTTGATGAATACCAGCCTGGTGGAGTTATATGCTAAACAGGTCCGGCTCGGGTTCCTAGTATCACATGATTATCAGAGTTGTAGGGCGGGTTGCGAAAACGATCAAGACTGTGCCCTTGTCCAGGAAACCCTTCAGCACTTTTTGAACCACTGGTGGCTTCCAATCTATATGGATGAAGACACCCAGCAAATTAGTATTACCAACGGGAACCCTACTCGGCATCAAAGTCGGGATGTTCGATATGTGGAAACTGACCTAGTGAGGTTACATTGTATTCAAAGCGGGAGTGGCCAGGTGCCACCACACAACTATAAATGTTGTAGAGTCTGTTCGGAAAGTAACCAAGGATGTTACCTTGTGCGAGCAGCTCTTCAGGGTCAGGTGGATCGTAGAGAGATTCGCCCATATCCGGGTTCCGGACCAATCAACTGGGTGCCGGACTACCTCGATGATCAAATTGAGGATGTTGTCGTAATCTATGATCATCAGAGGGCTAGGGATGTTTGTACCATCATCCCTCTACTTGACGAATCGAGAGTTCCCAACCAGGAGCGGATCAAAATTGCTTACGATGGTCGGAAAAATCAAAAGGCTCCCATAGTCATCTATCTACCAGGGCCATTACCGTATGAATCAACTAAGGCTATCCCTTACAAATACGGTGCAACAACAGTCGAGAATGGAAAGGAAATTCCATTACCCTCCGTCGTGAATATTGCAGACATCAATCGAGTAACACGGAGTGGTCGAATCTTCAACCGAGGAGTTGGAGAACTTAACAAAGAAAAGGAACCTCAGACAGAAGTTCCCAATCCACCAGTCTGTCAATCCAGTAATCCCGACCTTTCGAAAAATGATGATGAGATACTGAAGCTCATCCAAAGGAGTGAATACAACATTGTTGATCAATTGTTACAAACTCCTTCAAAGATCTTTGTGCTGTCACTTTTACTCAGTTCAGAAGCGCACAGGGAGGCTCTACACAAAGTCTTGGAGCAAGCCTTTGTGGAACAGGATGTAATAATCAGACAGTTCGATAGCATTGTCTCTAACATCACTTCCTGCAATAACTTGGGATTTAGTGATGAGGAATTACCTGAAGAGGGTCGCCGTCATAACATGACGCTCAATATCACGGTCAGCTGCCAGGGCGATGCTTTAGCCAGCATACTGGTAGACACAGGGTCAGCCCTGACTGTTATGCCGAAGTCCACTTTGATGCAATTATCCTTCAAAGGACCCCCGATGAGAACCAGTGAGGTCGTCGTCAAAGCATTTGACGGGTCCAGAAAAATGGTTATCGACGAAGTCGACCTTCCCATAACTATTGGTCTTCACACTTTCCAAGTCACTTTCCATGTCATGGACATCCGGGTAATGTACAGTTGTTTATTAGGAAGACCTTGGATACATCAGGCTGGGGTGGTCACCTCGACCCTCCACCAAAAGTTAAAGTTCGTCCAGAACAACCAGCTCGTCACGGTCTGTGGAGAACAAGGCTTGCTCGTGAGTAACTTATCATGATCTACTGGTGTAGAACCCGAGGAGATTATTGGAACTCAGTTCCAAGCACTGTCGGTGAGCAAGGATAATCAATCCGAAGAGGGAACTTCCATTTCCTCATACAAAGATGCTATCAAAGCGGTCGAGAGTACCAATACAACAGGATGGAGACAACTAGTCATTCCTACTGACAATAAAGCAAAGAAGGGTCTTGGTTTTTCTGTAACCTGTACCCAGACTGCTACTACCAACAATGAAAGTCTTCATCCCATTCAAGACTTCTTCCACAGTAGAGGTTTCCTTCACCCAGTGCCTCAAGAAGTGCATACCATCAATACAAATGATTCCTCTGATATGGAGGAAGAATGGGAGTCCTATCTTAACAAGGACAGTTATACGTCTCAGGAAGAGGTGCCTACGCCCTTTTGCTATCCCGCACAGAGTCCGAGATTTATACCCAGGTCAGGCGTCGAAATGATATACGGAGATTGTGATCCGGAAGGATGTCGTGCTCCACCAAACTCATTAGAGGAGGACACTCTGATGAAGGACAACTTTGACCACAACTATTATGGCCCGATGGATGGCCTGCCAATGTGGCAGCCGTATCCAGGAGACTTGGGGCAAGGAAATCAGCCGAACAATGAAAATCAGTTGAGCATCATTGAACAGAATACCTGCGTCCCCACCATGTCATGGGATCAACAATCAGGTCATTCAGAAAACGTCCAGTACGACGATGAATTTGCAACGTTTGCGGGACTTGAATTCATCAACTATGTTTTTCCGGAGGTCAACGTCGTCGAGAGGGGTGACTCCTCCAGTTCCACAGAAGTGTGGGACACCCTGGGACAACCAAGTGGGAAATACGACTATATAGTCAAGTACACTGCTCCCGAAAGCTCTCGTATCAGGCTCGAAGACATCCAGCCAACTGGATGGGGAGATCTACCTGAGAGCACAAATGCTATGCAAAATGCAACAGAGGAATCCTCCTACGACAACTCTGCCTGGGAGACAGATTCCAATGATCCTGCTCCACCAGAAATCAGCATTATTTCTGAAGACAAATCAAGGAAGGTGCCAGACTTTGTGATTCACCGAGGAGTTCGCCGCCAATGGGTTGTTGTCGATGTTCCGAAGATCGTTCATAAGTCAAAGTAATTGCCATCTTTACTTTAACCTTTCACCCCACCCAGGTGAAACGGATGTTTTGATAGGGCTTACTTTCTGTAAATTTCCCTCTTCGCTTCACCCAAAGTGACAGAGTTTTGTTTTATAGGGCTGTAGTTTCAAGAATCGACTTGTGCAGAAATAAAATAACGTCGTTCTGTAATTTCCGCATTAATTGTTGTTTTCTCTTTTTGCTTTTCTCAAAAAATGGTAATCCTAAAAAACAACTCAATAATAAAAACAAGCAGTTTTCCAAAGAAATACACTGCACACACTCTTGCATTTCCTCTATCTCTTCTAAACACAAATCATACCGTCATGCAGATTGCTTGTTTTAAACCCCATTGAAACATATGATTCGATGCCTTCTCCAAACTTTGAGTTCCCAGTATTTGGGGCTGAAGAAGAAGTTGACAACGAAATTCTAAAAGAGATCTCCCGACTACTCAGATAGCAGGAAAGGTCCATTGAACCTCATAAAAAGCCGTTGGAAATGGTAAACTTAGGTTCGGAAAAAGAGAGAAAAGAAATCAGGATTGGGGCACTGCTCAGTCCAACTGCCAGAGAGGGTTTGGTAAAGCTTCTCAAAGAATTCCCCCGATGTATTCGCTTGGTCCTATCAGGATATGCCAGGGTTGGATACCAGCATCGTGGAATATCATTTACCGTTACGGTCAGAATGTCTGCCAGTAAAACAGAGGTTGAGACGGACTCACCCAGACATGGCCGTCAAAATCAAAGAGGAGGTACAGAAACAGATTGACGCGGGCTTCCTCGCCACGTCTGAATATCCTCAATGGTTAGCCAACATCGTACCTGTTCCCAAAAAGGACGGAAAAATTAGAATGTGTGTGGATTACAGAGATCTAAACAAGGCTAGTCCAAAGGACGACTTTCCTTTACCACACATCGATATGCTGGTAGATAGTACAACAAAGTTCAAAGTTTTCTCCTTCATGGATGGATTCTCGGGCTATAATCAAATCAAAATGGCGCCAAAAGACATGGAGAAAACTTCGTTTATTACCCCATGGGGTACCTTTTGTTATAAGGTGATGCCGTTCGGTTTGAAGAACGCCGGGGCAACCTATCAAAGGGCCATGACTACTCTATTTCATGACATGATACACAAAGAAATCGAGGTATATGTCGATGATATGATTGCAAAATCTAAGACAGAAGAGGAGCATGTGACTCATCTGTCAAAGCTATTCGAGCGATTGAGAAAGTACAAAATCCACTTGAATCCAAACAAGTGCACCTTCGGTGTTCATTCGGGAAAACTTTTAGGGTTCATCGTCAGCTAGAAAGGAATTGAGGTTGATCCTGACAAGGTCGAGGCCATTCGAGAAATTCCTTCTCCAAAAACTGAAAAACAAGTCAGAGGATTCCTGGGACATTTGAACTACATCTCCAGATTCATATTCCTCATGACCGCGACATGCGCGTGGATTTTCAAATTACTCAAAAAGAATCAGGACTGCGTTTGGACAGAAGAATGCCAAACCGCCTTCGACAGTATTAAGGAATACCTGTTGAACCCTCCGATTTTATCACCTCCAGTGGAAGGAAGACCACTGATTATCTACCTCACCATCCTAGAGGACTCAATGGGATGTGTACTTGGCCAACAAGACGAAACTAAAAGGAAGGAGTCTTCTATCTACTATTTAAGCAAGAAATTCACCGACTGCGAAACTCGATACACTATGCTTGAGAAAACTTGCTGCGCTTTGGCTTGGGCAGCCAAGCGTCTTCACCAGTACATGATTCGTCACACTACTTGGTTAATCTCTGAAATGGATCCAATCAAGTATGTCTTTGAAAAGCCTGCTCTCACGGGAAGGATTGCCCGTTGGCAGATGTTGCTATCAGAATATGACATAGAGTACCATGCTCAAAAAGCCGTTAAGGGGAGTATTTTAGCCGATCATTTGGCTCATCAACTGATTGACGATCAAGAATCAATCGGGTTTGACTTCCCAGATGAAGATGTCATGTATTTAAAAATGAAAGACTGCGATGAACCGCTACCCAGTGAAGGGCCAGAATCAATCGGGTTTGACTTATCTTTGACGGAGCTGTCAATCATTATAGAAACGGAATTGGGGCAATCATCATAACACCTCAGGGTACCCATATTCCTTTCACTGCCCGACTTACATTCAAGTGTACGAACAACGAGGCCGAATACGAAGCTTGTATTATGGGTCTCGAGGAAGCGATTGATTTGAGGATAATAAACTTGGACGTATATGGCAACTCAGCCCTGGTTATTAATCAGATTAAAGGAGATTGGAACACGTACCAATCAGGATGGATTCCTTACAAAGACTGCGCGAGAAGGTTGCTACCCTTCTTCAACAGAATCGAGTTTTATCATATCCCTCGGGAAGAAAATCACATGGCTGATGCCTTAGCCACTCTCTCTTCCATGATTAGTGTAGGTCAATGGAACGACCTACCTAAGATCGACATAATGCGCCTTGAATGGACCGCGTACATCTTCACGATTGAAGCAGTCATAGACGACAAACCTTGGTATCACGATATCAAATGCTTCCTTCAGAAACAAGAGTACCCACCTGGGGCACTAAGGAAGGACAGAAAAACCCTCATAAGGTTAGCAGGCAGCTTCTTCTTGAGCGGTGATACCCTCTATAAGAGAAATTTTGACATGGTCATGCTCCGATGTGTAGATAAACCAGAAGAAGACATGCTGATAAAAGGAATTTACGAAGGGTCCTTTGGCACTCATGCCAACGGACACACAATGGCGAGAAAAATTCTAAGAGCAGGGTACTATTGGTTGACAATGGAATCCGACTGCTACAAGTACACGAGGAAGTTTCACAAGTGTCAGATATACTCAGACAAAATTCATGTACCGCCAACGCATCTCAAAGTTCTTTCTTCCCCATGGCCTTTTTCCATATGGGGAATCGACATGATTGGCTTGATTGAGCCTAAGGCTTCAAATGGACATCGGTTCATCCTGGTAGCCATTGATTACTTCACCAAGTGGGTCGAAGCCGCGTTATACGCTAATGTAACCCGACAAGTGGTGGTCCAATTTATCAAAAATAATATCATCTTCCGTTATGGTGTTTCAGGCCAGATCATTATCGATAATGGATCCAACTTGAGCAATAAGATTATGAAAAAGTTGTGCGCAGAGTTCAAGATCGAACACCATAACTCATCTCCCTACCGACCAAAGATGAACGGAGCGGTATAAGTGGCTAACAAGAACATCAAGAAGATCGTTCAAAAGATGGTTGTAACCTACAAAGACTGGTACGAGATGCTACCCTTTGCTCTCCATGGTTATCGCACATTTGTCTGCACTTCAACAGGGGCAACCCCTTTCTCTCTAGTATATGGCATGGAGGCAGTGATTCCCCTAGAAGTAGAGATCCCATCAATCCGGGTATTGATGGAAGCTAAGCTTACAGAAGCTGAAGGGTGTCAAAGCAGACACGATGAACTGAATCTGATCGAAGAGAAGCGAATCACGGCTCTATGCCACGGTCAATTATATCAACAAAGAATGAAGAGGGCGTTTGACAAAAAGGTATGACCTCACGTCTTCAGGAAAGGAGACCTTATGCTAAAAAATATACAATCTTTTTCACTGATTCTCGGGGCAAATGGACTCCGAATTATGACGGCCCCTATGTGGTCAAGAAAGCTTTCTCGGGTGGCGCCGTGAGACTTGCAACCATGGACGGAGAGGAATTTGTCTACCCCACAAATGTTGATGTAGTCAAGAAAAACTTCGCCTAAACTTAAAAAAAAAAGTCTCGGTGGATTGAAAACCCGAAAGGGCGGTCCAGGCAAAAATTAGAGACAAAGTCAAAAAATCATCCCGGTGGATTGGAAATCTCAAAATCCAATCCAGGCAAAAGTTAGGGATAATGGCAAGTAACTACGTCTGATCAGTTCAACTCCTCAGCAGTCATGCCATCCATCAGAAACTCCAGTCACGGTCATCTTCGACAGAAGCTCAGGACGCCCCGAATTCAAAGTTGGTAGAAGGATAGTGGTTGCTATGTTTCAATGTAGCCCTTTTCCCTTAAATTACCATTTTCTAACTTTGTAAATACTCTATGGAATCACGTGTTTGGCTGATCTCCATCCTATCAATAAAAGTTGAGCCCTTGTTCTTTTATTTACAATTCATATTTGTTTTAGCTTTACAAAATGATGTTTTTAATATGATCAACGAAACTTGAAACGAAACAAAAATGAATTTACTTGTCAAACTTTTTTTGCTTTTAAAATAAAGATGGCAATTTCTTTTGACGGTTGAACATCAAAAAAACATCGATCACTTCTCCAAAGGTGTTCGAGCCTCAAAGTGCAGAATCAAAGTACTCCTTCTAAACCAGTATGCCTGAATGAAGGATCAGCTATGTCAGATGCGAATGCTCCATCTGACCTCTTCGGCCGAGTTCCCATCTCCTAAGCCCGACCAGCGTCGCTCCCAACAGGGATCGTTTCTCCTAAGCAAGGCAGAATTGCTATCTTGAACCAGCGGTACTTCTTCGCCCCGCGATGGTCGAGTATCCAGTCATGTTCATCTATTAGTTTGTATGTCGCGTCAGTTTTGTCAACATAAACATACATACATCATGCATTATTGATTTGCATTCGCATTCATATTGCATCACTATCACTCTAGTCGGTCTTGGCTCGTAGTGGTGACAGTCTTCTCAATCGAGTTGTCAAGTTCTTTCCTCATCAGGAAAGGTTGCGTCTGAACAATCTCTCTCCTCCAGTTTATTTTTGGATCAGAATTGGCCCTTGACCACTTTGATAACTTGAACCTCTGAAAGACCAGAGAACCTTCAACCGATGTCACTCTTCGCCATTAAAGATGATATTTTCGCTTTCCCAGATTAAGGAAAATCCCTAGAGGAAGCCTCTTAAGCAGAGATTCAGCAATACAACAGTTTTTCTCCACAAAAAAAACCGCTGATGAAAAGGTCATCAGCACCTCAAAATTGGATCACATTATATGGCGTTTCTCCGGGAAGATCTCCGAGAAAAGTATGATGCAATATCCCCAAGCAAAAACAGTTTCTCAAGAGACTCGTTATCCCCTAGTAGAGTCAACGAATGGTATCTCCAACGGAGAAGTTTGTACACCTCTACAACTTAGGCAAATGGGTTCCCCAGCGAGCCTGGCATCAAAATTTTTCTATCAAATGGCATCTCCCCTGGAAAATTCGGCGAGAAGTTTGAGGAAAATCGCTACGAATATCGTCCCTTGTCAAGAAAGTTTATTGACAAAAGAAACTGAGACCAGTTCCTTGGTAGGAAACCAGGATCGAGGGGAAGTTTATTTTAGAAACCTAGACCAGTTCCTTGGTAGGAAACCAGGATCGAGGGGAAGTTTATTTCAGAAACTAAGACCAGTTCCTTGGTAGGAAGCCAGGATCGAGGGGAAGATTATTTCAGAAACTGAGACCAGTTCCTTGGTAGGAAACCAGGATCAAGGGGAAGTTTATTTCAGAAACCTATACCAGTTCCTTGGTAGGAAACCAGGATCGAGGGGGAAGTTTTACCTTTTCTAAGCATCTTCGCTTAGCAAAAGAGGATGAATGTGTAAGCTACCATTCATAACCACCATCAAAATTTCGGGTATTCTGATATTTAATCCTCTTGCACCCCGAATGCCCAAATACCTTCGCCATTCACACCTTCAGGTCCAAGAAGATTAAATAGGGGCATCTGTCATCCCCCAAATTTTGACCACTAAGATTTCCCATCATTGTGCAAATCATCATCACAATATGGATTAACCATCTTGTTTCATTAGTCTCCCCAAAGATGGGTGAACACTTACTACAATCAAAATTAGGGTTTCAAGCCCTCTCAGAGTTCTTAGACAAGGGATCAATCAAGAAATGACATGATCTTCAACTTGTCTAACCTCCCCAACATCTACAATGGATCAAGAGGACTCCCACTTTAAGGATTAAGCACAAGGCTGCTCCCTTCCAAGTGGATCAAGCCTCAAGATCGCCAGTGTCACCAAATTAGGGTTTGGTCGACCAGGGCCTCCAGATGGAAATTTTCCTCTGGGCATGAGCCAATGCTTCAAAGCATAACCTAATATACCCCATGTTTCCTCAGGGGATGCATACATCAAAAATCAGGAATTAGGGTTTCTTGACCTAATTCACCCCTAAGTTGACTTTTGGGACAAATCATGAGCCAAGACCTCAAGACATGATTTGAGGGTCTCCAACATACCACATTGATCCATTTGTAACAATGGATTGATCCAGGAAGCTTGCGCAGTAAGTCTCAATTTCATCAGTACCACAATTAGGGTTTCGTGAGAAAAGTCAACTGTAGCTTTGACTTTTGACCAGGACATGCTCCCAAACCCTAGGACATGATTCAATACACCCTATAACACCTATGAAATCAATCCATCAAGTTTGATTTAGGTCAAGGACTTGATTTCATAGAAGATCGCACAGTTTGGAATTCATCTGACAAAAAGTCAACTGTGCACAAAAGTCAACTTTGACTTTTTGAGATTTTTCACAAAAATGGTTTTTTAACCCTAAAATGATGTTAATGTATGATTTGAATCATCATTCATCAAGAAAAATCAAGAAAAGTGGGATAGCTTGTAAAAGGGGTAACCATAAAAACTTAGAAAATTTTCTAAGTTATGAACAAAGTGGCAAGGGTACCAACTTTGGAGGATCATAACTCCTAAACCACAAGGCCATTTTTCCCCATCCAAAACTAGATTTGTAGCTCTCATTACCCTCTACAAAAAGCTTAAAACTGACCTCCTTCCAAATTCATCATGGATTTTGAGTTATGGAATGATCAAAATCACAAAAAGTGAAAATGTCACTTTTTTCCAACACTTAGTGAAATTTCCACTAAGTCAGAATCTGCCTTCACTTTTTTCCAAATGTAGGGGGATTTTTCACTTGGATCCAAAAGGTATCAAAACCAAATATGATCAAACAGTTGTTGTATCATATGAGGGCTTTCCAAAATGGCCAAGAACATCACCAAATTTCACTTGGGCCATGAGATATGACAATGGCAATATGCCTTGCTGAAAACTGCCAAGGCTAGGCAGAATTTTGCATTTTTGCTCGATTTGGCAAAATCAGATAATTCCAAGCCTTGTCATCACTTTGGACACATCTGAGGATCAAATTTAAAGGGGACAAACACTGAGCCAAGCCTCCAAAGTCCTTGGAACAAGAAGTAGCATGCCAAACCTAGAAATCCCTAAAAGAGGGACAAGACTCCAATTTTGGATTAGAGCATTTAATGGATGCTTAGAGGTGGCATGAACTGAGCTTCCTCCAACTGAATTCAGTCAAGACTTATCCAAGACCAAGGGAACCACAACCCTGTGCCCTAACCTCTAGTCAATGGCTATAGGAGACTTGGATTCCAAAGTGCAACCATTGGCCAAACCTCTGTTGCTGTTTCCATTCACTATTGATCCCAAAACAAACTTGCTCTACTATAAATAGAGCTCATTTGTGCCATCAAATAGATGCCTTCTTCAAAATCCCTCTCTTTAGGCCAAAATGCCTTCGTTAGCAAGGTAACTCTGAGTTTTGAGTTAGAGAGCCTTTCCATCACAACTCATGATCCTGAAACCCCATAAACATCATATGTAGGTGATCCAAACTATCAAAAGTGACCTGTAACACAAAAATCACAAAGTCACTTCTCAAAACCTCAAAATAGGCCTTTTGTGCATTTTTCAAGCCATGTCTTGATTCAGTCACTTTCCAAACCAGATAAAACCTCAAACACACTCCAAATAACATCCCCAAATAACATCCTTGAACTGTCCCAAATGGTTCCCCCCATCTGGAACACCATTTGAGAAAGTTGCTATTTTGGTCATTTTAACCCCTTTTGCAAGAAAGGGCCAGTTTGTGTTTTTCCAGGTTCCAGCTGATTCCAACCATCCTTAAAGATTCTAAGGGATCATTTGAGAGTGTCCAAAGCATCAAACCATTTATGGAACAAGAAGTCTGGCAGATTGCACAGAAAACTCCAAAAGCTCAAAAAGAGGTATGCATCATGACTTGAACTTTCCAAAACATGCATTGCTTTGAAGTCCACTGATCATACACACCTCATACATGTTATATATGTTGTGTTTGAACCAATTCATCATGTAATTCATGCCTGTATCAAAGTGTAGCATAGGAAATGCAATTATAGGCCTTTTTCAAAACCACTATCGGATTTAGAGGAGGGAGTATGATCTAGAAAAAATACCACCACCATTGGATTCCTTGTGAAATTCTAGGCCAGATGCATATAAATTTTGTCTCAAACCATGGAGAAATGAGAAAGTTATGACGTTCACGTTTCTGACCCAAAACTTGCCTTGCCTTGCCTTGCCTTGGGCCAGGCCAAAAACATGGCAAGACTTGCATATTTGTGGTTTCACTTAAAGCAATGGATGTATCACCACCCCAGTGGTAAGGCACGCGCCCTATAACCTTGAGGTCATGGGTTCAAACCCCACCCATGCCATTTTGTGTTTTCTCACATTTTTGCTATTTTTTCCAATATTTTCATGTTTTATTAATTAATTGGAAAATTAATAACTCCTTCAATTTTAATTATTTTTTATTGGTTCTTTTTGAAAAAAATCACAAAAATGTTGAAATATTTTATTCCACAAAAAAATTAAGTTTATATTATTTATTTAATATAATTAGTATTTTTGTGAATAAATTCCTTTTTAATGTTTTTAAACATTTTAAAAATGAATATTTACTTTGAAAATCAAAACCAAGTGAGTTTTAATTCACCTTGTGATTAATCCCTCATTTCTCAAACCTTAAACAAAAATCACATATGGTTTATTCAAACTTATTTGGTATTTTATTTGATTTTCTTTAAATATTTACTTTTAAAGAATAACAAATTAGGGTTTCTTTGATTTTCACCCTCATCAAACAATTTCAAACACTTTTGGGCCTCTAATAGAGTGTAAGACCCAATCCTTTGTAAATACAAACCTATTTTTGGGCCTCACTTATTGTATAAGTCCTGTTGTATTTCAAAAAGTTTGACGCGATCATCGTCTGTTGAAAAACAAACCCTGGGCTTCTCCTCGAGCTATAAGACCCATTCAAAATCTTTTGGGCCTCTATTAGAGTGTAAGACCCAACCCCCTTTGAAAACCAAACCATTTTGGGCCTCAATGCATTGTATAAGACCCACCGTGTTTTCAAAAATCTCGGCGCGATCGCCATTTTCAAACAAATGACCCTGGGCCTCTCCTTGAGCTGTAAGCCCCACCACTTGTACAAAAATAAATCTCTTGGGCCTCTATTAGAGTGTAAGACCCAATCCCCTTTTAACCAAAACTTTTTGGGCCTCATACATTGTATAAGTCCCCCTGCGTTAAAAGAAAACCTCAGCTCGATCGCCAAAAAAAAAGTAATCATCTGGGCCTACCCTCGTGTTGTAAGCCCCATTCTTTTTCTTTAAACACTTGGGCCTCTTGAGAGAGTGTAAGACCCATCCCCTTGTACAGAAAACCTTTCTTGGGCCTCAGTCACTTGTATAAGTCCCTATGTACAAAACGACAGTGTGATCACTGATAAACCTTGGGCCTCTCCTTGAGCTGTAAGCCCCAACATCTTTTCAAAATACTTTCTCCTTTAATTTTGAATATACTGTTGTTTTCAATCTTTCTTTGTTGAACAACTAACCAAACAGCATGGAAGTTCTACAACCGAGTAAGTGTTTATATGCTTTCTTTATCCGCTTTCATATACATATAATTGTATTGTGGGGCTGTTTCGCTGTAAGTCTTCTTTCATAAACTCATATCAACTGTGTAATACTAGTATAGATATTTAGAGTTTCCCCGGCAACTACGTCTAGTACTAGGTAAAGCCCTGTTGATCACTCTTAAATGCAAACAAAACTAGATCCCCATAAGATTACCAGATACAGTCTTCCCTCCTCTTGGGGTTAAACATTATGGAGACGTGAAAGGTAACATTTTCGGTGAACCATTTCTCAGACTGTCACCCTTAGAAATTGTCAAAGAAACTCTGACTCCCCAAAGATGATCTTTTCTCCGTGAATGGCATCTCTTGAGTTTCTTCCAAATTCTCGAACTTTCCTGGCTTGATCTATTCTCTGTGAATAGCCTGTCTTGAATTTCTCGGGGGTTTGGGGACCTACAGGCTTCCTAAAAGCATCCCTGCCTCCTCTTGGGCGTTGTACAAGGACCCTACATCTTCTTAGAAGTATTCACAGCCTCCTCGTAGGCTTCATATAAGGATTCTTCCTTTGGGAAGAGAGCCTCCTCTTGGACTTCGTACAAATTGTCCCTCGGCTTCTTAAAAGTTTCCAGCCTCCTCTTGGGCTTCGTACAAATTATCCCAGCGACCTCCTAGAGGTATAGGAATAGAAATTAGTCATCTTAATATAACACTCTTTCAAAGAGTCTAGATCTTTTTTACCGTGAACGTACTACTACTGTGTCTTTAAGCATAGTACAAAGGATAAAACTGTAGACTTAGACAGTCTAATCTCCTTGAGTCTCGAAGGCATTCTCAAGTAAGGAAAAACACCAGTAGACTCGGACAGTCTCCAATCCCCCCTGGATTCCCCATTCCTTAAAGAATAGGAAATGACCCTGATCCTCTGATCAATCCCAAAGCATAGCCTTACCTTTAATCAGTCTCTTCATGAGAACTGATTTTCTATTTTAACCAACCTACTGGACCTGCCACTCAACTGAAATAGCAATCCTTTTAGCCTCTATCTCGGGCTTCGTACGAGATACAAAAAGACTCTCTTGTTGAGTCAATAATCCTTTTAGCCTCTATCTCGGGCTTCGTACGAGATACAAAATCACTCTCTTGTTGAGTATAAAAGACTCTCTTGTTGAGTCAACCTTTTAGCCTCCATCTCGGGCTTCGTACGAGATACAAAAACACTCTCTTGTTGAGTATAAAAGACTCTCTTGTTGAGTCAACCTTTTAGCCTCTATCTCGGGCTTCGTACGAGATACAAAATCACTCTCTTGTTGAGTTTAAAAGACTCTCTTGTTGAGTCAACCTTTAGCCTCCGTCTTGGGCTTCGTACAAGACACATCTAAAAGCACTCTCTTGTTGAGTCAACTCCTTTTAGCCTCCCTCTCGGGCTTCGTACGAGACACAAAAACATCCTCTTGTTGGGTCAATAGTCTCCTCTTGGGCTTTGTATAAGAAAAACCCCGGTTGAGTCAATCAACCTTTTAGCATCAAAATTGTGCCTCGTTCACAGGATACAAACATCAACAACTCCTTTCATCTAATTACTGTAAGCGGCAAGCCTCTGGATTATTTACATCCACGCCACTGTCCCTCTTTTAGCATGAGAAATTCCTAAGGAAATATAGCATTGCTCTACACTGAGTTAAAGTCTTCTCCTTCAGGTTAAAACCCCCTATAAAGGAAATTATGGCATTGCTAGGATTCACATATCCCGGTTAAAGTAATCCTCCTTTATAGTCAGTCACCCGACAATTGTGACAAACAGACCCCCTTTAGAGATGACAAATTCTCTCTAAAGACAACACCTTTTTAGCTTCACATCTTGGGCTTTGAACAAGATATAAACCACCTTTTCAACTTCACGTCTTGGGCTTTGAACAAGACACCAAAACACCATTTCCTCCCATAGAATAGGAGGAACTATGATCGCTCTAATTTCCCTGTTTCGGTAAATGGGAATACGTAGGCATAAGATTGAAAGAAAAATCTTAGCGAGCACACTAATCCAAAGCCCCAAATCCCATACCTTCACATATCAATCGAAAAGAATCAGTCCTAGCATCCTAACAAAATTTCCCATGAACAGTCCCAGTATTTCATTCTGAACAAAGTAAGAAGAAAGAGGCCCCATTACCATATAGCATCCGTAACCTAAAAGACCGCTGTTTAAACTCAGTATGCAAGCAGGGTTAATTGGAGACATCTATTTCCCTTCCTTAGTCAGCTCAATAGGATAAAAAATAAATTGACCTGTAGTAACCCCAGAGCGACAGTGCTTAAGAACCACGTCCAAAATCGCTCGCTACAATATCCAATAGAACTCCAATTAAATTTTCATACCACTTTCTATTGGCATGTTTGAAACCATAAAGGGATTTGAGGAGTTTGCACACTTGATTTCGTCTAGGACTTTGTAAGCCTTGACGAACTTGCATAAATACATCTTCTTGCAAGTCACAATGCAATAATGCATTATTGACATCCAATTGATGCAAGTGCCATGATTTAACAGCTGCTACTGCAATAAGTAAACTCACAGTGGTGATCTTAGCTACAGGGGAAAAATTATCAAAAAATCAATGCCCTTTATTTGATTATACCCCTTTACAACTAGTCGAGCTTTGTATCTTTCGACTGTTCCATATGCCTTGTGTTTAATCTTGTACACCCATCTACTTCCTATAGGTTTCACTCCTTGAGGAAGATCAACAAAAACCCAAGTTTTATTCTGTTGCAAGGCCAAGAGTTCAGAATTCATGACTTGCACCCAACACTCTTGAGTTTTAGCTTGGTTATATGTGGTTGGTTCATTTTCAGCAATCAAAGACAAGGCATATTTTCGATGTGTATCTGAAATGTTATCATAAGAATGATAATATCAAATAGGATAGATGATACATGAAGATGTTGATCTAGCTAGAGTTAATGAAAGATTGCATATGTAATGAGATGGCTAGGTATGTGTTTGATTCTGGTAGATTTTCTAAGTCCTTGTTCAGAACTTGGTTAGGTGCATCATATGGTGCATCATAATTGTCTGGTATTAATTCATCAGGTTCATCATTTTGCAGGGTTATAGATGAAGGTTCTATATTAATGTTAGGTGAGGTAGTGTTGTGGTAAGATTCATGGTTAGGGATGGCAACGGGTCGGGTCGGGTGCGAGTTTCACACTATCCAAATCCGCACCCGAAATCACCACCCGAACCCGAATCCAAAGTCTATTCGGGTGGCAAAATAACACCCACGCCCACACCCGTTGGGTTCGGATTTTTTCACCCAAACCCGAACCCGTAGAAAAAAAATAATAATATATATATATATATATAATTATATAATTATATAATAGTAACTAAAAGTAACTATTCACGGAATTATACAATAGAAAAGTGAGAATTGGAAATTGCAATTATATATATTACTTAGCAATGAAATTATATAAAGTGATACGTACTGTATATTTCATAGAAACCAGAAATTATATATATTTACTTTCACGGAAATATAGTGGTACGTGCTGTATCAAAATTGAAATTGAAAAGATCTATACACACTTACAATTGAAGTAAATAAGAATATATATATATATATATATATATATATATATATATAATGGGTGTGGTTTCGGGTTTCGGGTGTGGGTTTCACACTACCCAAACCCGCACCCGAAATATCGGGTGGCACCCGAACCCGAATCCGGTCAATTCGGATTTTCACCCGTTGACTCGGGTTCGGGTGCGGGTGGGCCCCGCAGATTTGGGTCTGCCTGCCATCCCTATTCATGGTTGATCATTTCATCAGGTTTTGAGGTAAGAGGACGAGATGAATGGTATGACCAAGTGAAGGGTGGATTAGTATTGGTATAAAGTAGAATATTTTCATTATAGGTAACATGTCTAGAAATAAAAATGGATTTGGTGTTCAGGTCAAGTAAAACTGCTCCTTTAACACCTTACTAGTGTCCCAAGTAGACAACTTTTCTTGCTCTAAGATCAAGTTTGTTTCTATGGTTTTGAATGTTTAATACATAACAAACACAACCAAATACTTTGATATCATTCAAGTCAGGGTGTGCACCAAATATATGAAAATATAGGGACTTGTTTTGAAGTGTATGACTTGGAATTCTGTTTATGATGTATGTGGCTTGGAAGACAACATAAGACCAAAACTATTTGGGAAATTTTGACTGAAATAAAAGGGCTCTCCCAACATTAAGGATATGTTGATGCTTTCTTTTGACACAATTATTTTGTTGAGGTGTCTCAACATAACTGGTTTGGTGTTCTATCCCTTTGGAAGCCCAAAAGTTTGGCATTAAAAATTCAGGGCCATTGTCATTCCTTACAACTTTAACATGGTTGTGGTATTAATTTTCAATCTTAAGAAGGAACTTTTGGACAAGGTCAGATATTTCAGATTTGGATTTGCACAAAATGACCCAAGTAAATCTGCTATAATCATCTAGTGCGGTAAAAAAAATACTGATGTCCATGAATAGAAGAAATAGAAAGTGGCCCCCTAATGTCAAAATGAAACATTTCATAACATTTTGAAGCTTTGTTTGTACTACTGGGAAATTTTAATTTTGTGTGTCTATCATAATGACAAATGTCACAAACAAAATTATGATCTACATTTACAAAGGGAAAACTATTATGTAAATTCAAAAGTCTAGAATTAGATAAATGTCCCAATCTGAAATGCCATAAAGCTTCTTTAGGAATGATGGTTTGAGTTGTGGTTTGAGATGTGGCGATGACAATTGATGTTTCTTGTAGGGTAAGGTAGTACAATCCTTCATTTAACTCAGCCAAACCAAGCATTATCGAGGTCTTCTTTTCTTGTATCCAACCTTTATCTTGCTTAAAAATCCCATTACAATTGTTATGAAGACAAAGTTTTGGTACAAATAACAATTTCAAATGAAAATCAGGCAATAATAGAACATCTGATATGATCAAACGAGATGAGAATTTGACAGTTCCAGTAATTTTTAGCCAAAGAGACATGACCACTGGGAATTTTGATATAGATGGGAACTATGTTATGATATTGATGAGTGATTCATAGGGAAAGACATGTGAGTGATACCTGATGTGATATGAGTACCAGTATGATTGACTACATTCACCTTACTAGAATTTTGTAGCATGCCTACCAATTGTTCATATTGTTCCCTTGTGAATCCAAAAGATTAATTTTCTTTGGAGCTTTTGTATTCACCAACATCCTCGTTTTCATCTGTTTGTTCAACAGAGGTATTGCTAGAAAAGTAAGTTTTCCCATAGTTTGGGGGAACACCATGTTTCATATAGAAAACATTGATGGTGTGGCCTATCCTACCTCAGTGAGAGCATTATTTGTTCTTATAACCAGAAGGTTTTCCTGGAAAATTAGATCCATCAGCACCACGATTGCATTTAAGCAAAAACTTTCTTGCATCACTAGCATTAATGAGAACTTTAGATTCATCAACATGAGTGGAATTATACTGTCTTTCTTGTTGAAATACCATGGAAAATATACGGCTAATAGGTGGTAAAGGATTCATTAACAGAATTTAAGCATGCACTGAATCGAAATGATCATTGAGACCAATCAGAAATCTAATGGAACGAGTTATATCATGGTGATGGTTAGCATTGGTAATACCTGATGCACATACGCATCGATGTGGACAAGAGGAAACTAATATAGGCAAATATGCTTCAAGTTCTTCCCACAAGATCTTGAGAGTTGTGAAGAATTCAGAGACTGATCTTGAATCTTGCTTCAAGCCAAATATCTCACATTGAAGCTTAGAAATTCTGATGTAATCTCCTTGAGAAAAATGCTCCTTGAGTTTATGCCTTACATTAACATCATTCTCAAGGAACACAATGCTTTGTGCTATGGAATCCTCAACAGAGTTCGTTGTCCACGAATGAACCAACATGTTACGGTGACTCCAAGCTTTGAAATTCAATCCGAAATTGGTGGGAATTAGAATTGATTCATCAATAAAGTTAAACTTTTTCTTGCTACCGAGTGCACGACGCATTGAACGAGCCCAAGCATGATAGTTTGAATGATTAAGAACATGTTTAACCATCACTTACGACGGTTCATCAATGGAGTGAACGTAATAAACGTTTCCAAGTATTTGTGAAGGATTAAGAATCAGTGGAGGAGGAGGAAGATTCACGTTGGCATTGCCATGAAACATGATGAAACAATGATGCGCAGTAGATCTCAGAAGAGCTCTGATACCATCTTGCAAAAATGCATGAAATGAGTAAAAATGGTGGAAACCATTGAAAAAGATACGAAGAAGAAGAAGATGGTATATTGAATGAACTCGATTCCTCTTGATCATAAAACCTAACAAACTCATAACTAACTATTAATGACTTGTGATTACAAGTTATCATTACATACATAAAAAAAACTAGATGACTTGTACTATAGGTAAACCGGTTGCTTGCCATGCAAAGAATAAGTTCAACAATTATAGCTAACACCCTCTCCCTCTTGAAAGGGTTTCAAATAATAAGATCTAAGGCACAAAATAAAAAAAATTGTCTCAAAATTCTAATAACTCGCATTTGTATAGAGGAAGAATCTATCAAACAAGATAAAATGGAATAAGTTTTGGTTGTTTCAAACAATAATAATATATTCATAGGTATAGTTCCAAAGCATACTAGAAAACCTCAAAAGAATTAGAACTACAATTTGAATAAGAACTTCAACTCTAACCATAAAAAATAGGATAACCATCCAAAAATATAAATGGCGAAGAATAACCACCACCACCCCCATACACACACATACACACACACAGACATGGTTTCAGTTCAAAATTCATTTATCACAACTATAGGAAATCAGGTCATATGGTACACAATTGTAGGAACAAGTCAA
Source organism: Lathyrus tuberosus (assembly GCA_022829125.1). Classification (NCBI taxonomy): domain Eukaryota; kingdom Viridiplantae; phylum Streptophyta; class Magnoliopsida; order Fabales; family Fabaceae; genus Lathyrus; species Lathyrus tuberosus. Next base: position 15,781,454 of record JALAZF010000012.1, on the reverse strand, counting down.
GTGTTTCTTCACAAGCTAACATGACTGAAGATCAACCCATTACTATGATTAATAAGATCATTCTTGTTGATGGACCAGATGGACAGTGGATTGACACTATCGTTATGCCTCTTATGATACTGCCATGTTCAAAAAATACACAAATTTTGAAGATAAGAAAATGTCGTTGGGATATTCTCACACCACTAATGTTGTCAAAAAATGGAGATGTGGAGCTAAACTTCACCTCGTAAAGACATTGATTCTCAAAGATGTTATGCACACTCCAAAGATAAGTAAAAATATTATTTTTGATTTTATTTTTGATAATGCATGGTTTACTCAGTCTATAGGTTGTGAGTTGTACATCAATACTAAATGTTGTATTTTGTGATGAAAAAGTAAGCGACTAATGGCATGTTCAAACTAACATTGATATGAATAAAGATGCAAATTCAATATATATGATGTGTGATTTTAATATTTGGCATGCTATATTTTGTTGTGTAAACAAACATATTATTTCAAATATTAGTAACTTGATTTTAATTTCAAAGTTATATTTTAATGATCTTGAAAAAGATTATTTATGTAGTCAAGTTAAAATAACCAAAAGCTTAATTGAACCAGTAGTTAGAGAATCAGAGCCTTCAGATTTGATACATTTTGTGTGAACTTGGTGGAACATTAACTAGAAAGGGAAAATGATATTTTATCACTTTTAATGACTTTTTTTACTATACTTGTGTAAATATAATGGAAAATAAAATGAAGTATTTGACATCTTTAATTTTTTTCGTAACAAAAATTGAAAATATATTTAGTAGAATAATTAAATGGTTTCAAAGTGATAGTATTGAGTATGATTATAACATGTTTAATGAATTTTTAAAAGTGCATAAAATTATATAGTAAACTTTTGGGTAAGAATTTATGAGCTTCCTCTCATCCTTAGATCCGAAACAATGGCAAAAAAGATTGGTAATATTGTTGGGATTTTTGAGGAAATGGATATTAAGGAGGCACATAAGAACAGAAGATTCTTACGAATCAAGGTAATGGTTAACTTGAAAGAACCTCTGAAACGAGGCATTGTTGTGAAATACAAAGAGAAAACCCTTAGAGTCCACTTCAAGTATGAGCGGTTACCGACGTTTTGTTTCGTATGTGGTCGTATGGGACATCAAATCAAAGATTGTGAGGTGATGGAAGAACTGAATGAAGTCGGATATGATGATATCGAAGAGCAGGATCTTTCCTTTGGGCAATGGCTTAGGGCATCCCCTCTCCCAAAAGTTTTAGATGAAGGCAAATCAAAGGATTCTAGTTCCAGTAAGTGCAGCAGAGAATTATTTGAGGTATCCTCTAGCCTTAGCAGATGTGGTTCGAAAGGAAAAGAAAAGGAGGAAGAGCCTGAAGTTCAAAAAGTTGATGCGACGATGGTTATGAAAGAGAAAAGTCCTGTCGAAGGCTCAGCTGTTCGAACCCCCATTGTTGATGTGGAGAGAGTCGCGGAATCTCTAGGGGCAGTTGCTCTTTCTACTGTTAAGGAGGTTTCCCAAATCCAAGCTCCCACAGAATGTGTGTCAAATAAAAAATGGATAAGAAGGAAGAATAGTAAACCATCAAAGACGAGTAAAATGGGTAATCCGAAGCCTATGCTAGTTAAAAGGAATCTGATTGATGTTATGATTACTGAGGGGCCTGTGGATGTTAAAGGTTTTGAGGAGAAGAAAAGAAAACAATCAAATGAGGAGGGTATCAAGCTTTCAACTCAACCAGAGGTGGTGTTGGTTAACCAACACCGCCTATCACAATGAAAATCCTATCTTGGAACTGTCGGGGATTGGGGAGTCCTCGTGCGGTTCGAGCCTTGGTGAGGCTCATTCGTGTTGAAAATCCCTAAGTGGTTTTCTTAATGGAAACTAGACTGAAGGAAGATGAGGTGATTAGTGTAAAAAGAAGGTTCAGATTCAATTTAGCAAAAACGGTGGATTGTAGAGGGTCGGGTAAAGATAGGGCGGAGGGCATTAGTTTATGGTGGAATGAAGATCTAGAGCTTCAAATATCTTCATTCTCCTCAAATCATATAGTTGGTTTGTGCAGTTGGGAAGAAGACGATGATGCGTGGTCCTTTGTGGGAGTCTACGGTTTTCCGGATGAGCCTAGAAAAAGAGAGACCTGGAGTTTGGTTCAAAATTTGAAGGAAGATGGTGGGAGTCTGATGCTGCTGTTTGGTGATTTTAACGACATTACTCAGGATTCGGATAAGAAGGGAGGTATTAGTAGATCTGATGTTCAATACTCTTGGAACAGAAATGCCCTTGATAGTTGTGGCCTAAAAGAAGTGGGTTTTGAAGGTTATCCCTTTACTTGGACAAATGGGAGGAAGGGAGAAAATAATGTGCAGTGTAGACTGGATAGAGTTTTGTATTCCATGGCTTTCCAAAGGATCTTCCCTCTCACCAAAGTTGTCCATTTGGAGCGACACGGTTCAGACCATGCTCCTCTCCGAATTCTCATTCAAAGGGAGGTCGAGATCGAACAGAGGAAGTATATTTTCAGGTTTGAAGAGGCTTGGTCTAAAGAAGGTAATTGTAGGGATTTGATGCGTAATCTTTGGAGTACGAATGGCAATTCTTTCTGTCAGAAATTGCATTCTATCCATTCTATCCAACATACTTTTAGTGATCTCAGAACAAATAGGGTCTCTAAGGAAATCCAGCGGATCGATGGTTTGATGAAAGAAGAGAGAAGATGGGCTAGTGATCCTTTGAATTGCAGCAATTCAAAACTCTTGAAATTCAACGTGATAAACTTCTCAAAACTGAAGAAACCTTGTGGAGACAAAGAAGTCGTGCGGTTTGGCTTATGGATGGTGACAGAAATACTAAGTTTTTTCACTCCAAATCTGATCAACGGAGGCGTACCAATACTATAAAGAGACTTAAAGATGATAACGGTTTGTGGAAACGTGGAGGCCATTCTGATTAATTATTTCAGGGACCTTATTTCTATCAGCCATCCTGTTAATATTGGGCAGGTTTGTTTGTACACTCCTGGCAGACTCTCTGCTGAGCATAAAGCTTTCTGCGACAAGCCGTTTACATCAGAGGAGGTTCGTACGGCTATTTTCCAAATGCACCCGACTAAGGCCCCTGGACCGGATGGTCTCCCTGCTCTCTTCTATCAGAAGTACTAGTCCATTGTTGGTGGAGACGTTGTGGATTTCGCATTGGAGATTCTTAACAAGGGAGGGGATCCTTCTGTTATAAATAACACCTTCATTTCTCTTATCCCTAAGAAGAAGAATCCGTCATCTCCAGTTGATTTTCGCCCGATTAGCTTTGCAATGTTTGTATGAAAGCCGTAACCAAAGCTATTGTTAATCGTATGAAGGTTTTGCTTCCTAATGTAGTGAGCGAAGAGCAAAGTGCCTTCATTCGTGGTAGGTTAATCACGGATAACACACTTATCTCCATGGAATGCTTTCACTGGATGAAGCATAAGAAGCGGGGGAAAAAAGTAACAATGGCCCTAAAATTGGATATGTCGAAAGCTTATGATAGACTTGGATACTCAAGGAAAAATCAAGGCTATTCTCGGGTACAGAGGGGTTCTTAGTCACTCTCGGTATCTTGGATTACCAGTGGTTTTTGGGCGCTCAAAGAAAGAGGTTTTCAAGTTAGTAACTGAAAGAGTTTGGAAAAAAGTTAAAGGTTGGAAAGAGTCCTTCTTGTCTCGTGCGGGTAAAGAGGTTTTGATAAAGGTTGTGGCTCAGGCGATTCCCACGTATATTATGAGTTGTTATCGTATCCCGGAGAGTGTTTGCAAGGACATTGAAGCTATGTTGTCCAAATTTTGGTGGGGATCAAAGGATGGCGTCAGGAAAATCCATTGGTTAAGTTGGGAAAAACTCTCTCAAGGGAAAGGTGTGGGTGGTATGGGATTTCACGAAATTCACGATTTCAACTCTAGCCTCCTTGGAAAGCAATTCTGGCGTCTCATGAGTAGGGATGATTCTCTTTTGGCTAGATTCTTTAAGGGCCAGTATTTTTCGAGATGTAACATTGAAGATGCAAAGTTGGGTTTCAAACCAAGCTATGCTTGGCGTAGCATTATGAGTTCAAGGGAGGTGGTTCTGAGTGGTGCTCGGTGGAGGGTCGATAATGGTAGGCACATTTCTGTTTTGAATGATAGGTGGGTTCCTTCGGCTCCTGGTTTTAAGGTGTCCAATCCACCTCGTCTTCTTGGTCCTGAGGCTACTGTTAGCCAGCTGATAGACCTTGACAGCTCAAGCTGGAACACATCAGTTCTGGAAAATAATTTTGACGCTTTGGATGTTCTTCGAATTTGTAGCATACCTTTATCTTTCCAGCAGCCTGATGACAAACTGATATGGCACTTTGATAAGGATGGTGAGTATTCGGTGAAGTCAGCTTATCACTGCATTGCCGCGAGTCATCGTGCAAAATAACCTGACCCTTCTTCGAGTGGAAATGTTGACATTTGGAGGCATTTGTGGAAGGTTGATGTTTATCCTCGAGTTCGGAACTTCCTTTGGCGTCTCTCAAAAAATATTCTTCCATTAAAAGGCAACTTGTGGCGCAAAGGTATGGATATTGATGACTCTTGCCCTTTCTGCTTTGAACATCCTGAAACTTCCAACCATCTATTCCTTCATTGTGATTTTGTGAAGCGAATTTTCTTCTCGTCTCCATTAGGAATTCGCACTCCTGTTGTTGGTTCTATAATGGACTAGTTTTGTTGTGTTTTTTAGCAAAAGGATACAAAGTTTAGTCAATTGCTTGGTTTCTCTTTCTGGAAAATATGGAAAATCCGAAACTCTGTGGTGTTTAACAATTCCAAGCCAGTTTCGGCTCTCGTAGCGCGGGAAATTTTTGAGACCTTTGAGGAAAATTCCAAGAAGAACATTGAGGAGCAAATTGGTACTGCTGCGGTTTTGGTTTCGAATGTGCCAAAAAACTTCTGGCTTATTCAATCGGACGTGGGCTGCTTTGATGGTGGCACAGTTTCGCTTGGCTGCATTTTCAGGGACCCTACCATGAACATCTTTATGGCAGCTTGCCAAAGATTTTCTAGTGTGGCTGATCCTCTTTCGGCGGAAATCTTGGGTATTCGAAGAGCGTTGAGCATTGCTGCCGAGCTGAAGATTAAGCGTATAGTATTACAGTCGGATGCAATACAAGCAGTGGACTGCATTAATGGCTGTCTTGATATGCAGATATTTCTATTATTGTTGCTGATTGTATTTCTTTGTTAGATAAGTTTGATAATGTTGTTGTTATGTTTATTCCTAGAGGATGTAATGAGGAAGCTCACCATATGGTTGGTCTTGGAAAAGCCAGAGGTTCTAGAACTTAGTTTGGACATATACCTACCTTACTTTTTTCCTCTTGTAATTCTGTTTCTTGTTTTAGTTAATGAACATCTATGTTCCCATAAAAAAAAAAAAATTGTACCACATTCTCATAAAATGAATGGTAAAACTGAAAGAAAGAATAGAACTTTTACTAAATTGGTTGTTGCTACCATGCTTAATTCAAGCGATGCATCTCATTTGTAGGGGAATATTATTGATTGTTTAATATGTGTTGAATAGAGTTCCCAAATGAAATAGTCATGTATCAACTTATGAAATATTGAATAAAAGACAATATACTTGTATTATCTTCAAACATGGTTGTCTGAACCATGTCAAGATTTTGGACCCCAGGAAAGTTAAACTCGCCAATATAGCCTATGAACATGTAGTTATTAGGTACTTTATATAGACGGCTTACTCTTATTTGGTACAAACATTCATGTTTTAAAATATGTGAAATTATTATCGTGTAATAACTTTGATATGAAAGACCTCGAATAAGCAATTGTAATACTTCGTGTTTATGTTAATAGGTTAAAAAAAGGGAATTTCTTTAAACCACTCTCATTATGTTGACAAGATCTTGAAGAAATACATATTTTTTAATACAAACCTATTTTAAACTATATGATCCAAATGTTAAACTCATCAAAAACACCCGTGAAAGTGAACATTTATGAAAGTAAAGTTGGTGAAAGTGTAAGACAATATGAATATGAAAGCATCATTGGTAGGTAGCCTTAAGTATATTACAAATTGTACTAGATCCGACATTGCCTATATTGTAGGATTATTATGCACTACTAAACCTAGTATAGAATGTTGGAAATCTATTGAGAGGTCCATGAGATATCTAAAAAGAACCAGTAAATTATAATATAAAAAAATTCATGTTGTCCTTAAAGGATACAATGATAATGATCAGAACGCCTAGTCAAATGATTCCAAATAAAAGAGTGATTATATATTTAGCATAGCTAGAAGAATTTCCTCTTGGAAATCTAAGAAACAAATAATTTTGGGTCAATCGACTATGGAATCAAATATGATAGTACTTCTCATTTCTAGAGAAAAAACAAGTTGGTTGAGATGTTAGCTAGTTAAAATTCCTTTAAGAAAAAAATTGATGTCATTTGTGTTGATCCACTATGATAATACCAAAAATATTGCAAAAATTGATAATAGTTACTACAACAATAAGATACGACAAGTATAAAAGGATTATCTAAAAAGAAAGTTCTAAATACGTCTAAAAGGATAGGACTATTGCCTTTAGAACAATGACTTGCTCATGGTCGTAATCCAACCTAAAATACTAGAGATCCCACGAATTAGGTTCAATGGGTAATTATAAGTTTGAAGTGAATATAAACTTGAGTGATGCTTCTTCGGTTCGTAATAGTAATCAGGTTCAATGTGTTATAACCTAATTTAAAGATGTTTATCCAAGGATGTCAACATTTATCTTATCGATAAACGTGTATGGGATATCCTTCAAGCATCTGATAAGCTATGGGTTAACATCATTTCCAACAGATATGTTTTTAGTCCCCATATTTTATCGCACCCTGTCACTACAGGTTCCCCTACCTAGAATTATATAATGAAAGCCAAGAATGTACTTAACGATTTTGAGACCTGGCTCGTCATCGTCTAGTTCAACCATCGTCATACTTGCTCTAACTATGAATGATGTTTTCTCAACAAGTCTTCCCCAACTCAATCATCTCTTCACCAAGCTTGCTCCATATATTACAGAAGTTGAAGAAAAAAAAGAATTTTAGTTTCAAAAATCATAATTAAGATCACATAAATAGTAAGTGCACCGTAAAAAATGACTACTTGTGTCTCTTAAACAACAAAAGAATGTGTCAATGGTCGTCACTTGGCTCCTGGTCATTCTTGGTCTTGGATCAGAAAGCTCTGCCTCTAAAAAAAAACATTATTCCCTCTGGTCTTATTTCTAAGAGAAAATTTATATTTTAGATTCATTGAAAAATCAATGTATCTAGACTGTATAACATACCACATACATTAATTATTCAATGAATCTAAAAAGTCAACTTTCTTTTATAAATAGGATTAGAAGGAGTAAATTCTTGTTTTATCTTGCCAGAAATAACTCGGTCTCTAATTCATCATTGCTAACTTATCGTAATATGAGAAAGCTCACTTCAAAGTAATCAACACTCTCATAAAGAAAACAAAAGTGTTGACTTCATGGACAATTTTATCGCTTCTTCTAACCAAAACCTCCTCATCCACGTCTCTTTTCCTCCAAGACTTAGAGTATGTTTGCTAACAAAAACAGAACTTTTAGCTTTTCACCTCACATTAACAAAAAAAACTCTGTTTGGTAATTGTCATTTAGCTTTTAGCTTTTAGCTTTTTCTACTAGCTTTTGCATTTTAAGCTATTTGAAGTAGCTTATGAGCTTGTAGTTTTTAGCTTGCCACTTTTTCTTTCATTTATACCCTTATTATTTTAACCAAAGTTTATGCTTACCCTTTATTCTACTACCTTATATATATATATATATATATATATATATATAGGGAACGTATCATATGAGAATGTCATTTTTATGTGAGAACATGAGAATGAATCTGAACCATTAGATTTTAAAATAAATGGTGGAGATTATGTGTTAGTTTTTTCTCTCTCTTCCATCATTTATTTTAATAATGGAGGAGAGAGAAAAACAAAAATCACACGGAATCTCCACCATTTATTTTAAAATCTAATGATTCAGATTCATTCACATGTTCTCACATAAAAATGACATTCTCATAGGATATGAACTATATATATATATATATATATATATATATATATATATATATATATATATATATATATATATATATATATATATATTGCTCCTAGTCATAACCTTTATCTTACTCCTAATCATAACCTTTAAATTAAATTTAATCAAATGGTTAATTAAATTTGTGACAACTCACAAGATGAAAAATAATGCAATGTTTAATGTTTTTTTAGCAACATTTAATTTACATAATGAATTTTGAAATAGTATCGATAATTATATATATATATATATATATATATATATATATATATATATATATATATATATATATATATTGTTCTGGACTGGGCCAGCGCTTGCCCATCAGTCAGGCAGACTCAACCCAATAGTAATGAGAGGCCCATTAAGGTCCAATCCTCTCTCTCATCGGGCACATCCAGATCCCATTAATGTCGGACAGAGATTACATGGCTCGGGGAGAGAACGAGCATCCTCCCCACGTACTCCACGTGCTCCTCCTGCGGGGACACGTCATCAGGTAACTACCCACCTCCGAAAGAGTTGGTCTACCCACTTTTCGAAGATCTCGGCTAGTTACTCCAGGGCAAAGATCACATGCTGGTCTTCCCTACGCCGCGTAAGCTCTGGCAGTTATCTGCATTGGGCCTAGCAGCCCAACCCGATGCAGACGACCGTTGGTCCAATGCTGGGGGCACAATATAAATACTCTCTCTCATGAGAGGGTCAGGTATTCTAATTCTTATTCTCACTACCTTTTGTATTTGCTTGCTCTGTTCCTGACTTTAGCATCAGAGTACCTTGTAGTTACACCCCTAACTGTCTCACCATCATCGGAGTAGCGGAGCTCACGACGTTTGCTGGCCACTGATCTATTTTCTGATCAGGTACGATCAGTGGCACCATCTGTGAGAACCTTTGCTTCCTCGTTTTCTCCTCGTAATAACCAAAGCAACTTTTATTTTCTAACAATCATGGCCAGCCCTCGAACTGATGCCAAAACTCTGGACACCGCCTTCGTTCAATTCAACGACAGGGATGACCACGAGCCCAATGTGGTCTTTAACGTCGAAGAAGGCGACCCAAGGGATGGGCATACTGCCTCCCCCTCCTCTAATGACGCGACCTTCAACGCCGCCCAACATGACAGTAGCCCGGCTGTCTACCAAACGGTCCCCACGCCACCGAATAATGACCCAAACATGGTGGCCCTATTCGTACTGATCAATCAGACCAACCTGTTGATCTCCCAGCAGAACGTGCAGATAGAAGCGCTCGAAAGGGGGTGACAAAAATGCTCTCCCCCGTGGAGACATCGTCTCCCCATATCTCGTAGCCCTTCTCCTCCCCCAAAGAGGACATGGCAGGACGACTCTCGGACTCCTTCCCCCCAACCTGCGGGGCGCCGCCCACGTCTAGAACAACCCCAACCTGTGGTCGTCCAGAAGCGCAATCGATCCCTTGCTCGGAAGGAACAACGACGCTCCCTTTTCCAAAGCAGGAGTAAGTCTGACGGCTACGGCGAGAAGCCGAAGAGCCGGCCAAGGAGTCCCTCCCGACGAAACAGGCGCGGTCATGGCGATCACTCCCCTTCACAGTCACCAGTTAGGAGTGACGAAGATGACCAGTGTACCCCCCTGTCCAGGGAAATTATGGAGACGCCTTTGTCCGTCGGGATGGAAAAGCCTCCACCTTTGGCGACGTACGATGAAACTGCTGACCCGAAGACCACGTCAAGAGCTTCGAGGCAATGCTCGACTACAGGAATGTCCGGGGAGCTATCAAGTGCAGGATCTTCCCGACCACCCTCCGAAAGGGTGCCATGACATGGTACAAGAGCCTCGCACCGAAGTCCATCACTGCCTGGAAGGAACTGAAGAGACAGTTCTCCAGGCATTTCACTGCCTCCCGACGCCACCCGAAGACGGTGGCCTCCCTGGAAGCCATCATCCAAGGGAGGGACGAATCTCTCAAAGATTACATCGAGAGATTCAATTGGGAAGCCTTCCAGGTAGCCGCCACGGACGAGATGAAGAAGTTTCTGATCGAACGAGGACTACAACCTCGCACCGAGTTCGCCAAGGCTGTGGGCATCCAGAGGCCCCGCAACTTGGAAGAGCTCCTCCACAAGGCCCAAGCATACATTCAGTATGAGGAGCTGAGGCTGCCCATTGTGCCCGTGACTCGCGGCACCAAGAGGGCCCCCGAAGCTCCAAGCAAGAAGACTCTACCGCTCCCCGATGAAGGGGTGATAGAAGAAGAGAAGACTGTCCCAAAGACTCTCGTGAACTGAGAGGTCCAACTTCCCGATTCACAGAGTACACGCTACTCACTGCTCCCCGCGAGCGAATTTTGGCCGAGTGCATCAACTCGGAATTCCAGAAAGGAGGTGTCCGCTTTCTGAAGCCGATGTCACTCAAACCAAATGTTGACAAGTCCAAGTACTGCAAGTTCCATAGGAGCCATGGGCACGTCACCGAGGAATGTATCCACCTCAAGGATGCGATAGAAATTTTGATAAAGGAGGGGCACCTCAAGCACTACACGAAGAGGAACGACACCCCCAGACAGGATTCTAGGGAGACACAAAGGGTCGAGGAGACGTCCCCTTCCGCTGGAGAGAACGAGATGCAAGTTGCTCTGAGTATCACTCGACCAGAGGGCTTCTACATTCCCGACGAGCCCGAGGTCTCCGCAACCGCTCGTAACTGGAAATTCTTCCCCCCGAGGACTGTGATCGCTCGTTGCCCGTGGGAGAGTTTCCCCACGAAAATGGTTATATCAGGCGAGGGGTTCAACAAGGTCTTCGTCAAGTCGATCAAGCGAAAGTTCAACAAGCTGATCGGCGCGAGTTCAGCACAGACTGCCACATTCGAGAAGGTACAAGGGAAGTCGAACCTCATCACCTTCTACCTAGAGAAACTGCCGGGCGGCGCACCTAACTCCACCATCCCTCTCCTGATAAGAGCGCAGATGGCGAACTTTGATGTCCGTCGAATCCTGGTCGACCAAGGGAGTTTGGTGGACATCATGTATGCCCACCACTTTGAGACCCTCCAGCTCAATGAAACACATCTGACCCCCTACGTGGGCTCAGATCTACAGGGATTTAACGGCACCACCACCAGACCGTAGGGCTATGTCGAGCTGATGGTTACTTTCGGGACTGATGAGACTGCCCGATAGGTCAAGACCCGTTTCCTGGTGGTGGACTGTCCTTCCCTGTACCAGTGCATCCTGGGGAGAACTACTCTGGCCGAACTCACGACGGTACCATCTACAGTCCATATGAAGATGAAGTACTACAAGACCAGAAGTCGGGTCGTCACCCTCCATAGGGATATCGAAGCTGCTAGGAGATGCTTCGAAGCTGCAACCAAGGGCCTGAGCTCGATCAACGTCAAGCCCAAGAGCGGAGAGAAGCCATCCCCAGACGCAGAGCAGAAGCCACTTTCGCGTGTCAACGCGGTATACCTCGACAGTCGTTTCCCTGACAATCAGGAAGAAGGGGAGCAGCGGATAACGACCTCCCAACTGAAGGCAACGAGCAGCCTCTCCACCCAATGCGCCCCATTTCAGACGAAGACTTCGAGCTCATTACTCTCGGAGACTATCCAGACAGGAATGTGAAGATTGGTACCAGACTCCCTGACCTGGCGAGGAAGCAGTTGAAGGACTGCCTCAGGGAGAATGCTGATTTATTCGCGTGGAGCGTGTCGGAGATGCCCGACCTTGACCCAGAGGTATCCTGTCATCAGCTTATCGTAGATCCAACCGTTAGGGTTGTAGTGCAACGTATGCGTAGGCAGTCTCCCGAGAAAGCGGAGGCTGCTGAAAAAGATGCAAAAGACCTCTTAGAGGCAAATTTCATTTCGGAGGCCAGGTACACAACCTGGCTGTCCAACGTTGTACTTGTCAAGAAAAATAATGGAAAATGGAGGATGTGCATTGATTACACTGATCTTAACCTGGCATGCCCGAAAGATGCTTATCCACTGCCTAACATCGACCAACTGGTCGACAATTCTGCAGGTTTCAAGTTATTGTCCTTCATGGAAGCCTACTCGGGGTACAATTAAATCCCCATAGCCAAGGCCGACAAGCAGCACACCGCCTTCATGACCGAGTCGGGCAATTACTACTACAACGTAATGCCCTTCGGCCTAAAGAACGCCGGTGCGACCTACCAGCTGATGATGAACAAATTCATCCGAGAAGAAATCTGTGACATGTTCGAAGTCTACATGGACGACATGATTGTAAAGTCTGCAGAAGAAGTCGACCATGCTGCCCACCTCAAGAAGGTCTTCGACACGGCGAGGAAATGCAAGATGAGGTTCAACCCCGAGAAATGCACCTTCGGCGTCCGGGCAGGCAAATTCCTCGGTTTTTACCTCACAGAGAGAGAAATCGAGGCGAACCCCGACAAGTGTAGGGCATTCTCTGAAATCCCGACGCCGAACTCAAAGAAATCGATTCAATCGCTAAACGATATACTGACCTTGCTCTCCCGCTTTGTTGCCAAATCGGCGCAATATGCGCTTCCATTTTTCAAACTCTTGCGCCAGAAAGCCACGTTCAAATGGACCGAGGAGTGCGAGCAGACACTCCTCCACCTCAAATAAGTCCTCTCGCAACCCCCTGGTGCTCTCGCGACCAAAGGACAGGGAGACGTTATTCCTATACCTCTCCATCACGAGCGAAACAGTCATCATGATTTTAATCCGGGAAACCATTGACGGGCAGAAGCCGATTTACTTCACCAGCAAAGCCCTCAAAGGCCCTGAACTTAGATACTAGCAAATCAAAAAGGTCGCTTTGGCTCTCTTCAGCGCAGCCAAAAGACTGCGACACTACTTCCTGGCACACACGATCGTGGTGAGAACCGAGCAACCCATGAGACAACACCTCGGCCGACCAAACATGGCAGGGAGGATGCTCAGGTGGTCCCTCGAACTCGCCAAGTTTGACGTCCAATATGAAGGGAGAAAGGCCCTGAAGGCTCAGGTGCTGGCCGACTTCGTGGCGGAAATGACCCTCCCGGAACCTTCGACCAACGGATCTAAAAAGTGGACGATCTACATCGACGGGGCATCCAGCTCGACAGGAAGCGGAGCAGGCATCATCCTTGAAAACGAGGAAGGTATCTTGATCGAGGTCTCCCTCACGTTATCCTTCACAACCTCGAACAACCAGGCCAAATACGAGGCTTTCCTCATTGGATTACGGTTAGCTGAGGATCTCGGCACCAAAGAAGTCAAAATATTCACTGTAACACCCTTTTCTACGCCACAAATATTGCAGTAGATTAAATCAAATATCAGAGTAAAATCAGAACCACCTCAAAGAGTGCACAATTCTCAATAAATTCAATTAAACAAAATTGCTCCGTAAACAATGGGTTTTCTTCAGAATAATTCAAAAACCATCAAACAGCAGCGGAACCACCATAACCAAAATAATCCAACATAAAAAGGTTTCCAAAATAAAACCATAGTCATCAAATAACAACAAAATAACAACTCAACAATGGTTCGACTCAATGACCCAACCTGATGTTACACTATCAGAGCAAGACCCTCCACATCGACCAAAAGCAAAATAAACTACAAAAGTCCTCGATGGCATCCACGGCTAATCCTGATCACCTGCACGTTACCCACGTGGAGGCAACATTCAAATAGGCAGGGTGAGTAATCACAATTCATTATAATCAATATAAAAACAGGATATGCATAAAATGGCGTCATCATCATATACAACATCATTAGGGTCATCAAAGGAAAACATCAAAAATCACGATATCATAAATCACATCAATGCCAAATAAATGCAATGCACAACAAGACTCATGCATGTGGTACCAATCGTCACAATCGATGGACACTAGGACATCACCCTCCAAAGATCCCTATCATTAGGATCGATTCTACACAAGAACTGGAGCACGTCAAAACCACCTCACATCCACACAATGGGATGGAAGCCACAATAGACCGAAGTTTAACATCACTGTAATGCTATGAATGCATGATACACAACGTCATAATCATCATCATCAATAAAAGTCATTACGTGCATCATCATTCATCAAAATCTCATGTTAATCATGTCGTCATTCATTCATCAAAGCATCATGAATCGTCATCTCATAATCACCAGCATCACTCATGGTAAATCACATCAAAATAGTCATGTATCATCATCTTTTAATCATCTATATAACCCATGGTCATTCACATCATCATGTAATCATCAAGCATCCTATATAACATCTCATAATCATCAACATACTCGTGATAATTCATATCTTCGGTTAATTATCAAACATCATATATGCACAACTCATAATCAACAATATACTCATGGTATTTCATATCATCAATAAATCATCAAACATCATATATACACAGCTCATAATCATCAATATACATCATGATAATTCATATCATCAATTATGTAAGTAGGAATGTACCTAAGAGGGGGGGTGAATTAGGTTCCTTAGAATATTTTCTCGGTTTTTTGACGATTTTGATTATTACTTTCCTAAAGTTACTAAGTGATGAAATGCAGTAAAGTGCAGAAAGTAAATGACACAGAGATATATCCTGGTTCCTCTCACAGTCCGAGAGTACTCCAGTCCCCTTTCAACACGAAAGAGATTTTCACTAATGTTAGATCTTAGGACAAGACACACCTAGTCTTCCTATACAAGACTCTAACAATTCACACCAAGAACAACCTCTTGGATTTTACAAATTAGTTGAAATGAGAACAGTCCTCTCAAGATCAACCTCTTGTTTCCAACAAACCTTGAAAAACAAGGAAAACAGCAAACCCTATAAGAGAAGTGTTTGAAACTTGATTCTTTGAATATATCAATCACAAGATTGATCTTCTCTTTCAACAACAATAATTCACAAACACTAAAGTGTTAGATTGCTCAAGAGTTTTCTATTTTGGATGATATGAAAGTATGCAGAAAAGTTCTTGAATGAAAGTTTAAAAACTTGAAATGTGAATATGTGAGAATGAAGATTTTATTGAAAGAGATGAAAATTTGATTTGAAATTTCATGTATTTATATGCACATAACACCCTTATGAAACATGGTAATGACTGTAAAAAATCATGAACAAATGCCAATGCATAATGAAAAGGTTCCATGAAGAGAGGCATGAAGATGTGTTATGAAAGATAATTATTTTTCATTTCTGTTCTGGTGCAAATCGATTGCACCTATGTGCAAATCGATTGCACAAGAATGTTTGATTGATTGAGCATCTAAGACTTTAGTGTTTGATTAGAATTGTCAAATCGATTGCACAGTGAAAAATGTGAAAAATTCAGCAAATTGTTTTTAGGCAACAGCAGGTGCAAATCGATTGTACCCTTGTGCAAATCGATTTGTATTAGTGAAAAAGTGAGAATTGCCTATTCTAAACATGTCATGATCATGAAAGAAGTATGCAATGATGTTTGATTGATTGAGCATCTAAGACTTTAGTGTTTGATTAGAATTGTCATTATACCTCCATGAAATGTGAATTTCTTGAAACCAAAGTCTTGAATAAAATATTTTCATATTGAAGATCATTTTTGCCTTCTTGTTACTTCTTGTCACTAAGATATTTTGTCTTCATCAAAACAATATTCAACATAGAAACTTGATTTCAAAGATTAATCATCAAACATCATATATACACAGCTCATAATCATCAATATACATCATGGTAAATCATTAGAATAATCACAACTCAAACGTCAAGACAACACAAGAAACATAAAACAAAGTTCGCGAACAACAGACGTTCGCTACAAAGTTCGCCGTACAAACTCGTTCGCTCTGGTATTCGCTTTGCGAGCTGCCAGCGAATCCCCAAAATCCTATACAAGAACCAGAGAACCCTACCCTGTCTCCCTCGCTACCTCTGTTCGCTTTGCGAAGTCATTCACTGGGAAGTTCGACGTGCGAACTAAAAATCACAATCAGAGTTCATCTCAGTATCATCAAACAAAATCATCGCGCATTCGCTGCGCTGCTCGCTTTGCGAGTCTGGGACGAATGTTCGCCTTGCGAAGGAATTGTTCACTTTACGAACTCGCGATTTCAGGAAATCGCTGCTATGCATCAGTAGCATAACAGACCCAAAAACTCTTACGATTTCAGCCTCATTTACCCCAAAAACATCCCCAAAACATTCCTAAGGCATTACGGCAATCGAAGGCACAAAACCTACGACTATTAGGTCGATTAATTATACTATCTTGACCTCAAAATCACATAAACCTTCATAACCCCAAAGATTCTTATAAACCCCGTAAATTCCTTTCTCTACAAGATCCCACATATCATCAACATAAGGTTTACCCCAAAGGTCTACTTTTATCCAAATCAATTCCACCCTTCATATTCGTCATCAATCCACAAAAACAACACCTAAATTACCAAGTTACTCATAAACCCACAAACCCACGTAAACCCCCAAAAATCCGCTTTACACACATCAATTCCTATATTGAAAACAATGAAAGGCAATACTCCCCATACCTTAGATTGTCGATTCAGTGCTTTCTCTATTGAGTCTTTGGAAATCTTTTCGAATCCTCACCTTTCCCTTTTTCCTCAGAGCTCTCACCTTCTTTCCTTCTTTTCACGGTCTAACAAAAAAATGAATCCTATTCCCAAATTCTCCTTTTTGTTAAACCTAACTCTTGGGCTTCTAAAATGGACTTTCCCCATATTACCCTCACTAACTCCTCCTTAAAAGTCCAATTTACCCTTAATCCTTCTAATATTATTTAAATTAATAATAATACTAATATATTCATATTATATACTATTATTTAATTAAATAACCAAAACTCCACGAAAATGCCAACGTCAACACAAACCACCAAAATTCACAAAAATGCACGAATATTATATTTAAATAAATTAAATAAATATTCTTACAAAATTTGGGGTGTTACAACTCTCCCCCACTTAAAGAATTTTCGCCCTCGAAAATTACCTAAAAGAAATAGAGTCGGATACGACTCCCTCATCTGATCTTCACGTTCCCAAGTCCAACTTTTGCTAGCCAGTCCACCCCACAACACTTTCACCAAAGTTACTCTTTACCTCGCAGTTGCTTCATCTCCCGACCGTCAATCCGCACAGGTAAAGCTTCCACCGTCAGGTTATCCCTCACTTGTACATCATCAATCTGAATCACATGCGACAGATCAGGATTGTACTTCCTCAACTCATACACATGGAACACGTCATGCAAATTCGCAAGTGACGGCGGTAAACAAATTCGATACGCTACCTCTCCTATCCTATGTAAAATTTGAATGGACCAACAAAACATGGAGTGAGCTTCCTAGACTTCAAAGCTCGACCCACACCGCTCACTAGCGTCACCCTCAAAAAAACACATGACCTCCCTCTTGGAATTCAAGTGTCTTCCTTCTCTTATCATGGTAGCTCTTCTGGCGACTCTGCGACGCTCTCATCCTTTCTTGGATCATCTTAATCTTCTCGGTCGTCCCTTGCACAATCTCAGGTCCGAGTATAGCACTCTCGCCAGACTCATACCAACACAAAGGAGTCCTACACCTCCTCCCATACAAAGCTTCATACAGCATCATCCTAATACTAGCATGAAAACTGTTGTCGTAGGTAAACTCGATCAACAGCAAATGACTATCCCACGACCCACCTTAATCCAACACACCAGCTCTCAGCAAATCCTCTAAAGACTGGACATCCCTCTATGTCTTCCATCCGTCTGCGGATGATAGGCAGAACTCAACCTTAACTTAGTACCCCAAAGCATCTTCCAAACTCTTCCAAAACCTCGACGTAAATCTCAGGTCTCTATCCGACACAATACTCGATGGTATCTCATGCAACTTCAAAATTTCTTCTACATACTTCTCAGCTAACTTCTGCATAGAATGATTAATCTTCATTGTTAATAAATGAGCCGATTTAGTTAATCTATCCCCAATCACCCAAATAGAATTGTTCCCTTTTTCAGTCTTCGGCAATCTCGACACAAATTCATGGAAATACTATCCTATTTCCATTCTAGAATATTCAAGGGTTGCATCATACCCAATGGCTTCTGATGTTCGATCTTCGACTTCTAACAAGTCAAACAAGCATAAACGAACTCGACAATATCCTTCTTCATAGAAACCTTTCTCGATCGCTGGAACGTCCAGAACACACACTCCATCTCAAAACCTCATCATACCATTCTCATCAATACGGAATTCACCTTTGTTACCTTGGTTAATTAACGTCAATTGGTCCACCAACTTTAAATTCACTTGCTAACCCACTCTGATTTCCTCCAAAACACCACTTGTCAGCTTCCACATTCCTAACTTCACACTGCCAGGAGTCTCTTCACACGCCAAACTCAAATCTCGAAACTGTTTGATTAATTCCAATCCTCTCACTATAAGCATCAACATATGCAATGACTTTCTACTCAACGCGTCGGCCACTACATTTTCTTTGCCTGGATGGTAACTCAAATCAAAGTCATAATCCTTCAGTAATTCCAACTACCTTCTATGCCTCATATTCAATTCTTCCTGATCGAACAAGTACTTCAGACTTTTATGATCACTGAACACTTCAAACTTAGAGCCAAATATATAAGTCTCCAAATCTTCAACACGAACACCACAGCGGGCAACTCTAAGTCACGCGTAGGATAATTCCTTTCATGAACTCTCAATTCTCTCGAAGCATAGGCAACAACTTATCCATTCTGCATCAATACTCCACCAAGACCCATCTTCGATGCATCACAATACACCATAAAAGATTCGCTCAGATTAGGCAAAATCAACACTGGAGCAGTCGTCAACCTTTTCTTCAATTCCACAAAACTCTCTTCGCAAGCTACATCCCACACAAAAGCTTGACTCTTTCAAGTCAACTGAGTCAAAGGTAATGCCAACTTAGAAAAGCCCTCGATAAACTTGCGGTAATAACCTGCCAATCCTAGAAAACTTCGGATCTCAGTAGCAGATTTTAGAGTCTCTCACTGTAACACATCATCAATCTTAGAAGGATCTACAGCAATTCCACCACTTGAAATCACATGGCCAAGAAAATTCACTTCCTTCAACCAAAACTCACACTTCAACAGTTTCACATACAACTTCTTCTCTTTCAACACTTGCAACACCGTCCTCAAATGCTCAGCATGCTCTTCTTTAGACTTAGAATATATCAGAATATCATCAATGAAAACCACCACAAACTGATCCAAATACTCATGAAAAATCTGATTCATATACTCCATGAACACACTAGGTGCATTGGACACACCAAACGGCATCATAGTGTATTCATAGTGACCATACCTTGTTGTGAAAGCTGTTTTCAGAATGTCATCGGGCTTAACATGAATCTGATGGTAACCCGACCTCAAATCAACCTTGCTAAACACACAGGCACCTACCAACTGATCCATCAAATCATCAATCCTCGGAAGTGGATACTTATTCTTGATCATCACTTTATTCAACTATCTATAATCCACACACCATCTCATAGTACCATCTTTCTTCTTCATCGACCACACGGGAGCACCCCACAGAGAAGCACTCGGTCGAACAAACTTCATCCCAAGCAACTCTTCCAATTGTTTCTTCCATTCTCCTAACTTAGATGCAGACATCCGGTAAAGACCCATTGATACCGGACTCATACCTTATATCAAATCCGCCGTAACCTCTACCTCATGCTCTGGAGGCCCATCACTTACGCCATCAGGAAACACTTCCGAAATTTCACAAACAAAAGGCAAAACACCAACTTCTCCACCTTCACTAATACTCAAAATTACCCTCAACATAAATGTCTCGGCACCATCCCGCATCGACTCATCAAAACCATCTGTAAGCACTTGGCTTAACTTCAAACAATTCAGTGTGCACACCACTTAAGCTCGCAAGACACGTCTATCCCATCCAACATGATCCCATCTATTATCAATAAGAGATTAAGGGTGATCAGTTCCTCAATTTGTCAATAACAGCCGACTATTATGAGGCGGTACAAACTATATTACCAACTATTGTAGCATTCAACACCACACTTAGCCATTGCTCCACCCTCGAAGCATCTTGAGAAGCACCATCTTCTCCCCCACTTATTTCGTTCCCAACCTGCAAATGGAAAACAAAATAAGCATCGACAGTGTTTTAACACACATGTCGTACACTAGGGAATAGACAACATTAGACAACCTGGCCGGACGGACCAACCTGCTCAAATACCACTAATGTAACACCCTTTTCTACCCCACAAATATTGCAGAAGATTAAATCAAATATCAGAGTAAAATCAGAACCACCTCAAAGGATGCACAATTCTCAATAAATTCAATTAAACAAAATTGCTCTGTAAACAACGGGTTTTCCTCAGAATAATTCAAAAACTATCAAACAGCAACGGAACCACCATAACCACAATAATCCAACATAAAATGGTTTTCAAAATAAAACCACAGTCATCAAATAACAACAAAATAACAACTCAACAATGGTTCGACTCAACGACCCAACCCGATGTTACACTATCAGAGCAAGACCCTCTACATCGACAAAAACAAAATAAACTCCAAAAGTTCTCAAAGGAATCCACGGCTAATCCTGATCATCTGCATGTTACCCACGTGGAGGCAACATTCAAACAGGCAGGGTGAGTAATCACAATTCATTATAATCAATATAAAAATGGGAAATGCATAA
This sequence comes from Lathyrus tuberosus, assembly GCA_022829125.1. Lineage (NCBI taxonomy): Eukaryota > Viridiplantae > Streptophyta > Magnoliopsida > Fabales > Fabaceae > Lathyrus > Lathyrus tuberosus. The sequence goes on along the minus strand of JALAZF010000012.1, from coordinate 15,760,533 downwards.
AATGGCGTCATCATCATATACAACATCATTAGGGTCATCAATGGAAAACATCAAAAATCACGATATCATAAATCACAGCAATGCCACATAAATGCAATGCACAACAAGACTCATGCATGTGGTACCAATCGTCACAATCGTTGGACACTAGGCCATCACCCTTCAAAGATCCCCGTCATTAGGATCGCTTCTACACAAGAATCGGAGCACGGCAAAACCACCTCACATCCACACAATGGGATGGAAGCCACAATAGACTGAAGTCTAACATCACTGTAATGCTATGAGTGCATGATATACAATGTCATAATCATCATCATCAATAAAAGTCATTACGTGCATCATCATTCATCAAAATCTCATGTTAATCATGTTGTCATTTATTCATCAAAGCATCATGAATCGTCATCTCATAATCACCAACATCACTCATGGTAAATCACATCAAAATAGTCATGTATCATCATCTCTTAATCATCTATATAACCCATGGTCATTCACATCATCATGTAATCATCAAACATCCTATATAACATCTCATAATCATCAACATACTCATGGTAATTCATATCTTCGGTTAATCATCAAACATCATATATGCACAGCTCATAATCATCAATATACTCATGGTATTTCATATCATCAATAAATCATCAAACAACATATATACACAGCTCATAATCATCAATATACATCATGGTAATTCATATCATCAATTAATCATCAAACATCATATATACACAGCTCATAATCATCAATAAGCATCATGGTAAATCATCCGAATAATCACAGCTCAATTGTCAAGACAGCACAAGAAACATAAAACAAAGTTCGCGAATAGCAGACGTTCGCTACAAAGTTCGCCGTGCAAACTCGCTCGCTCTGGAATTCGCTTTCCGAGCTGCCAGCAAATCCCCAAAATCCCATACAAGAACCAGAGAACCCTACCCTGTCTCCCTCGCTACCTTTGTTCGCTTTGCGAAGCCATTCGCTGGGAAGTTCGTCATGCAAACTAAAAATCACAATCAGTGTTCATCTCAGTATCATCAAACAAAATCATTGCGCATTCGCTGCGCTGCTCACTTTGCGAGTCTGGGACGAATGTTCGCCTTGCGAAGGAATTGTTCGCTTTGCGAACTCGCAATTTCAAGAAATCGCTGCTATGCATCAGTAGCGTAACAGACCCAAAAACTCTTACGATTTCAACCTCATTTACCCCAAAAACATCCCCAAAACATTCCTAAGGCATTACGGCAATCGAAGGCACAAAACCTACGACTATTAGGTCGATTAATTATACTATCTTGACCTCAAAATCACCTAAACCTTCACAACCCCAAAGATTCTCATAAACCCCGTAAATTCCTTTCTCTACAAGATCCCACATATCTTCAATAGAAGGTTTACCCCAAAGGTCTACTTTTATCCAAATCAATTCCACCCTTCATATTCGTCATCAATCCACAAAAACAACACCTAAATCACTAAGTTACTCATAAACCTACAAAACCACATAAACCCCAAAAACTCCGCTTTACACACATCAATTCCTATATTGAAAACAATGAAAGGCAATACTTCTCATACCTTAAATTGTCGATTCAGAGCTTTCTCTATTGAGTCTTTGGAAACCTTCTCGAATCCTCACCTTTCCCTTTTTCCTCAGAGCCCTCGCCTTCTTTTCTTCTTTTCACGGTCTAACAAAAAAATAAATCCTATTCCCAAATTCTCCTTTTAGTTAAACCTAACTCTTGGGCTTCTAAAATGGGCTTTCCCCATATTACCCTCACTAACTCCTCCTTAAAAGTCCAATTTACCCTTAATCCTTCTAATATTATTTAAATTAATAATAATACTAATATATTCATATTATATACTATTATTTAATTAAATAACCAAAACTCCATGAAAATGGCAACGTCAACACAAACCACCAAAATTCACAAAAATGCACGAATATTATATTTAAATAAATTAAATAAATATTCTTACAAAATTTGGGGTGTTGCATTCACCGACTCCCAGCTCGTGGCCTCTGAGGTACGAGGAGAGTACCAAGCCATGAACGACAACCTCATCAAATACTTGGCTATGGTGAAACAAATGATGAAAAAGTTCACCTCGGCGGGAGTGAATCATGTCCCACGCGAACACAATACTCGAGAAGATGTCTTGCCGAAACTCAGAAGCACAAAGAAAAAGACGGGAACAAATATGTCATTCAAGAAGTGCCTCCGCGTCCAAGCATCAAGAAACTCGTTCCCGCGACTGACGTGAACGCCATTGGAGACGGCCACTGCTGGATGACCCCGGGGTACGAGTACCTTACCACGGGAAAACTACCTGACGACTCCAACGAAGCCAGAGTAGTGAGGCGACGTGCTTCCTCGTATACGATTTTCGAGGACAAGTTATATCGATTCGTCTTATCAATCCCTTTTCTCAGATGCGTCGAGGAGTCCAAGGTCCCGTCATACTCCAAGAGATCCATGAGGGGATCAACGCGCAACACCTCGGTGGATGATCACTAGCCCGTAAAGTGTTACGAGCAGGGTACTACTGGCCCACCATGCAGCAGGAAGCCAAGGAGCACGTCAAGAAATGCGACAGATGCCAACGACACGGGGACATGCACCTGGCCCCGGCCAGTGAACTCAAAATGTTGTCGTCCTCGTGGCCGTTCTCCTGGTGGGGGATGGACATCCTCGGACCCTTCATCGTGGGGTCGTACCAAAACAAGTACCTGATCGTCGGCGTTGACTATTTCACAAAGTGGATCGAGGCCGAAGCCCTGGCCAAAATCCCAGCCCACAACATACTGCGCTTTTACAAGAGAAATATACTTGCCCGGTTCGACGTGCCCCAGGAAATTGTCACCAACAACGGGACACAGTTCACCGACAAGAACTTTCAGGACTTAGTCACCAAGTTGGGCACGAAGTAACATTTCACGTCGGTCGAACACCCACAAACAAACAGGAAACCGAAGTTGCGAACAGGGTGATCCTGCGAGGTCTGAAACAGAGATTGGACGACGCCAAGAAAAGGTGGGTTGAGGAGCTACACAGCGTACTCTAGTCCTACAGAACAACCCCACACTCCACTACCAGGGAGACCCCCTTCCGACTGACCTACGGAACTGAGGTGGTGATCCTAGTGGAAATAAGGGAACCCTCGAGAAGAAATGAGTTTCCCCTCGACGAGGATATGAACGATGAGGCCATACGGAAGGAGCTCGACCTGGCCGAAGAGATAAGGTCAGGCGCATCCCTCCGCGAAGCCTCACTCAAGTAGAAGATAACTTTACGCCATAACAACAAAGATATTTAATGTGATTTTCAGGTAGGCACCCTCGTCCTACGAAGGAACCAGAAATATTCGCGTAAAGGAAAGCTCGCCGCAAACTAGGAGGACCCCTATCGCGTCCGCGCGAAAATGGGGACAGGAGCCTATTACCTCGAAAACCTACACGGGGAGGAACTTGCTCGACCATGGAATGCTGAAAGGCTTAAACAATACTACAGTTAAACACTGCCTGCGATCCATCCGCGTCACGACTACGGGGGCGCACTAAGGTACAAGTTCGACTCCCCTCCTCTAGGCAAGAAGACAAGGACCTACGTTTGTGTGTGCGCGAGGACCCTTGATCCGACGGGGATACCTCAACCGAGCTCCACCGTCGTTGTACCAGCTAAGTAGGGCACCCAGATCACGATGGGAATCCCACGCCACGAAGCTAAGACCTCGACCGAGCTCTTAGCCTCGTCGAAGGTCAGAATACAGCTCCGACCACACGACTAGTACCCTACACTGCCGAGGATCAACGAAGTATAGCAAAGTCCCCAAAATACTTAGGTAAAGACAAAAATGGCAAATATATAATTAACATACAAACATCACACACAGGATAAAGAAAGACAATTCATTAGAATCGGGCAGAAGCCCGTCGTTCAAAGTGTACATGCAAAATTACCATAAGCCCCTGGCTCGCAGGCCGGGCAGAAAGTGATACAAAACACGGCACGCAGGCAGAACTAAACAAAGTAAAAAAAGAAAGCGGCACGCAGGCCAGACAAACAAAAGCTCAGACAGATATCTCCTCCTCAATCCGGGCTTCCATCTCCCCGTCACCACGACCATCATCATCATCGTTCTCTCCGGGTACGACCATCTTTCTGTCGACTACACAGTGGAACGGGCTAACTCTGTCGAGGGCAAGCTGGACCCTCGGATTCTCAACCTTGATCTGCGCAATCGCACTATTAAAACCCACTTTGAGACCCTCCAAACAATCTTGCTACAGCTCCCAAACTCTGGCGATCAGAGCACCATGGTCGACGAGGCGCCTCTCTTCCTCTGTCTCGTCCTCCGCTGGATTAGCAGCAGCCTCCAGCTCGGCAACCTTGTTTGGGAGCCGGTCTCGCTCCTCTTGAGTTTTCACAACTCTGCATTTTTTTCGTTAAGCTCGTGGAGGATGCAAATGTGGTTCTGGCACCTCGCCTAGGCCTCTAGCAGGTCGCTCTCAACTTTGTTCTTCTCCTTCTCGAGGGCGTTGTACTCGTCCTGCAGCCTTTGTAGTTCAGAAGCCAGGCTTGTCTCATCGTTCAGGACCAGGGCGGTCTCAAAAATTCGCACCATGGCAGCCATGTCCTCAGCAAGCACTTTTCTCCTGGCCGAACTCTCAATCCCCAGAATCGCCTTCGCCTTAGCCTCGGCCTCGGCCACAGCAGGGGGATTCCCTCCGAAGAAGTCCCGCTGGAGGTGGCAGGCAGGTAGCATAAACTTCTCAATGGGCACTCTCTCCTCGAGGTCCACGAGGACAGACGCCTCGGCACGCGGCCTCTTGGAAGTGGTCCTCTCTGGGGGGAGACTGGCTACAATAAGGAGAAGAGGAGCCACTTGCCCCCTCGACAGGCACCGCCGTCTGTATAACTTCTTTGACCCATCCTTTACTTCTCTTTGCACCCCGGGTGGCGGCCAACTTCATGATGCGCTCAGTCGCGTTCGACATTTGGCATGCGACAAGAAACAAGAAACAAGTCAGTATGAGAAAACGAAATGAGGTAAACGCCCGAGCAAAGCAGAGGGCTACTACCTAAAAACCTCATGGCCTCGTCTTTAGACTCTCGCTCGAGGAGGGCTTTGGTGTTGATAAAACGAGGCTCAGTGACAACCCGTCCACGGTCGTCGAGGACGAAACTCCCTTCCTTGTTTATACATTTAACCCGAGTAAAGCTGGTGACGTACTCGACCAGCTTCGTGAACGACTCGCGGTCCTCGACGTACAACTCGCTAGACTTCACGAGGTAGCTCTTCGTGTTACTCTCGAAGTGCGCCTCCTCCCACTCCAGGGGGCACTTAGACTCAAATCTTTCTTCACCGATGTCGTCGGTCATGATGTTGAACAGGGACCCAACGGATCTGTACGTGGCGGGCATAATATAATAAACCTGCCCTTAAAGCAGCGGACGAAATCTAAATACGCCTTGAACAGTTTCCTCAGCTGCTTCAAGGAAACCCAGTTGTGTCGGCAGTTGACAACTGATCGTTGCAGGTGGAAAAACTGTCCTTAAAGCAGCGAACGAAATCTAAATTAGCCGTCTAGTATTATTTCCATCATTAACATTAGCAAATAATATCTTGAATCTTGGAATTATCGGTAGGTACCGCATCACCTTGTGTCATACCCTAATTTTAACTCTGAATCACTGAATCAATGCATCTATTTTGACTTCTACATCATCTGCATAGCATGGGATGCATTTCATCTTGCATAATGCCCAAATTGTCACTCATAATATTTTTTTGGATTTACAGACAGACTGGCCAAACTGAATCTCAATTGTGTGTAACAGTGGACAAAAAATTCCAAAATCGAGCTTTCAGATGTCAATTATATTAATCTATGTTTCATTTAGTTTAACCAGGTGTGCTCATTTAAATTTTTTTACTACTTTTTCGGTCGCATTTTAATCAGTTTGAGCCTTTTAACCAATGAAATTTTATTTCAAAAATTAATCAAACGCTGTATTTTTCCAATATGTTTATTTTGCGCTGATCATTATGGTGCATTCAGTTTATTTTTTCGAGTATTTTCGTGCCTAACTTTTCTTGATTTTGAGCCCGTTTTTTTTTTGTCAATGCACTTGAAATAAATAAATAGAATTTTTCATATTTTTGTTTTAATTCAATAATAATTATTTAGATTAATTCAATTTTATTTGATTTAGTTTTTTGAAATTTATTTTTACACCATTTTTATTCATTAGAGGTATTTTTGGATTTTTTTTTAAATTAATAAAACCCTAACATTGTTGGTGTCATGCATCGGGAGAGTAGAGAGACCAATAGACTCTCTTAATTCAAAAATCAGAGAGGAAAGTCTCAAAATCTGCATCAATTAAGCATCTTTTTATTAGTAAAAAAAAGAACAAAAACAAAGAGATGATTTCTAGGTAGAAAAAACAAATTTCTCTTTCTCTTGTTCATAACTTGTTGCCACTTTTTAGGAAATATTTTTCTAAAAATCCCACGCCTACTATTCATATTGGTGACCCTCTTTTATTTTTCAAAAATAAAAAAGATAAAAAGATAATAAAAAGAGAAGAGATTTTTCATAATATGCACCAACATCATATCGCTTCCCCATCTCACCTTTCCACATATCATTCTCTTCCAAATAAAAAAAATAGAAACAAAAAGAGGAAAACTCCCTTCTTGAGACGACACTCCAAACCTCCATATCCAAATTGTAACATCATCTCTATACAATAACCATGGTTAAACACATTCCAAAACCATCACTCCAAATACATGTAATCCTTGTTATTGTTATTGTTATACGGTTCCTTTTCCTTACCTCATTCTTCATGGTATAATGCATAAACACCTTAATTCACCATCCAAACAAAGAAAAGGGGAAAACCTTTGCTTTCAACAACAACTATAGTAACGGATACCACGATAACATGATCTTCACACAACACAAAACATATACATGATACTACTCCATCACAAACACCACATACTTCTTCCTTCATATTACAACACACAAAAGCTTTTCATCCAACAACTTTTCTTCATGCTGTTCATCACCATATATCTCTTTTTTCACCTCACACAAATAATAAACCTCCAACTCTTCCACTCATAACAACACAAGACAAACCGCACATTTCACGCATGGAACACCTCACTTCCTCTCTTCATTCACTCAAAACCATAACCCACTTTCTTCTACTTTTCTTGAACCATTACCTACAAGCATGTGAACCACTTACTTCCTCATCAATCCACCACATGCATACCCTATTTCACTTCACACTTTTCTTCCACTACGTCATAACACAACAACAAGCACCAATGCATGCAACACCGCTACAAACTGGTCACCGCCACAACGACAACGCATCAAGGACACCACCACGACGACGAGAAACCACTCAAATCCGTTACTTTGAATCCGCCGTCGTTCATCCGCTGTAGCTGTAGAAGAGGAAGATCCAATGAGATTTTTTTGGATCTTTTCGTTTGGCCGCACGCACTAGGTTCCAATATCAACACAAGTTTGGACTTTAAAAAAAACATGGTATAAAAGAACAGATACTTTGGTATAAGTCTGTTTTTTTAAAACTCTTTAAAAAGTTTTCACTTTTTGTTTCTACTTTTTGAGTTGTGTGATCCATTTCATTTTGTACAAATTAATTACTATTACTAGTTGTTATATTTTTAAATTAAAAAAAAAAAGAAAAAGAAGCAAATCAATGGACACATGCTTCTTCACGTCATGTGTAGCATTTTTTTTTTTTTCTTATGAATTATATATATATATATATATATATATATATATATATATATATATATATATATATATATATATATATATATATATATATATATATTTATTTATTTATTTATTTATTTATATATATTTTGTTTTAGTCTTATAAATGGATATATGTATATGTACTTATATGTTTTAATTTTAATACATACTCTAATGAGGTTTAGTAGGACCTCACTCTTTTTTTAAATTTTATTTTTAATTTTTTATTCTATTTTTTTAATTTTTTTTTTTATTATTCATTGTTGGGATAGTGTATGTGTATTTTTTTATGTTTGGTTTTTCGTATTTTGATTACGCTAAGATGATGAAAATATTGTAATGTTGCTTAATAATGAAAAGATATATGTTGTTGTTTGGTTTATTATTGCGTTGCAATCTTGAAGTTAAAATTCAATTTAACCTTCGAAAGTTGTTTGGACGCATAGATTTCGCTCTGCTTCTTATAGAGTGATTCCTACATGAATCTACTCTAAGTTAGCTTAGAGCTAAATTCAGTTGTTTTTTACTTCTGATGATTTCCGGGCCCATGGCTTAATTTTGGGCCTAAATCAAACATGATGTAAACAAAACTTTTCCTCAATAAAATATGAAAGAAGACGACTATTGGAATCTAGCATTCCGGTAAGAACCATTGAATGATCGGTCCTGAGCCACGCATTTTGGTTTAACCGTTCGTTCTTTTCTTTCGTTCTTAAAACACTTTAATTAACTTGGATAAATAAGGGTCGTAGGGATATAGCATTCTGGCATAACTCTTTGAACAATTGATTATTATCAAGCGTTTATTGTCTATCAAACAATTTTCAAATTAATCTTGAATGGAAAAGGACCGTTGGGATCTAGCATTCTGGCGTAACTCTTTGAACGATTGATTCTCATCAAATGTTTGTCATTCACATGAAACACATCCAACCAATCAATCTTTTTTTCCTCGCCGACGTGCGATCACCTAAAAACCTTTTAATAAACGAAAGACATCTTGTCTTAAGATGATGCAAGAGAAATGCTTCATCCACAATCATTGAGTTGAGATAAGTGGCGTGAATGTGATTTGTAAATCCAGTCAATGTGGTGTAAACGTCTGCTCCTCACCTGTTTTGGGTTAAACAATGTTTTTCGTCGATTAATACAAGATAGCTTTCGCCAAAATCGACCAACAAACAATTTTTTTTACCCAGAACTACGTGTGCCTTGATTTCTCTTTTGAGATACATAGGAGCAGGATTGTGAAATCTTGTCAGGCCCTCTAGTAATAAAAACCCCTAGGTCCCTTTTTTCTCTAATAAAAATTCAAAAACATTTCTCTTAACTCCCTTTTCTATCCCAAATAAGTAGAATATTAGTCTAACTTTTAAACAAACACTAACACGCACAACTAACCTAACGGTTCCTGTTGAGTACAACGAACGTGTGGGGTGCTAATACCTTCCGCTTGCGTAACCAACTCCTGAAATCAGATATTGGTTGCGATGACCATATCCTCATCTTTTCTTTTAGGGGTTTTATTCGATGTTTTCTCTTTCCCTCTATGGGAATAAATAAAGATCGATGATGACTCTATTAAGTTTATCCCGTAGGCGTGCGATTGTGCTTGTGAGGTCGTTCTCATTTTTTGAGGTACGGCAAATGGCGACTCTTCTAGGGACTTTCCCACCCCTAAGTGATTCAAGCCTAGTTAGGTTGTTGTGTATGTTTATGTTTGTTTATTTATATGGTTTTTCTTTTATCTTATGTTTTTATTGTCGTTATATTACTTTATGGCTCTGTTGAATCTTTGGTACCTGAATTTCTGATTACAAACCTTGAGGGAAATGCTCTATACCCGAGCTTTAAGTAAAAACATAAGATGAGACGATGGTTGAATAATGTAGGTCCACGAGATTTAGATCTCGTTAGGGTCGACATGAAAACCTCACTTAGAGTAGGTCTTTTGAGAATATTGGAGCCCGACATGTAGTTGTCGTTAGCCTCGATGTTTGTATAAGGATCCGGGACTCTAAGAACCTTTGTGGAACCTTAAACCATTTATCTATTAGGAACGATGGTCGCGTAGTATGGAGCCCCTGAGAGGTAGATCACGAAGGGTCAGTACAAAGATCTTTCTCAGAGTAGATTATCTCGATGGAGTTGACGCCCGACATGTAGTTGCCGTTGGCAACCAACATTCGTTTGAATTCATGACTCTGGGAACCTTGTCTAGACCCAAAATCGATGGTCGCGTAGTGTGACCCCTCTGAGAGGTAGATCTCGAGGGGTCTGTACGAAGATCTCACCCAGATTATATTCATTTGATGGAGTGGACGACCGACATGTAGCTTCTGTTGGAGGAAAACATTCATGTGAATCTATGACTCTGGGATCCCTTTTATAAACCTTAGATCACACTAGGTGAGAACCCTACTAGGAGAGTAGTCAGTCTTATCCTTCATACGTACCTCGGACCTTGGAACCCATTACTTAAAAAAAACAAAAAAAAATACATGGAATCTCATTGCATCCATTCCATTGAATATGCATCTCATCAGCATGCATGCATACCATTTCCACAAAGAAAACTCATTCTGCCTTTTTCCATGTCACCAACTAATTTCCCAGTACCCGCTTTGAACTAGTGGTAGCTGTTGAAGGACGACTGAGTTTTTGAAGCAGAATCATATAGTGATAAGAGGAATACAGACACCTTGAAAGGAGAAGTAGACCAGACGTTGGAATATGTGGTAGTTATGTCAAATTTTTAGCATGTTGTTGCGGAGAACGTTGGTCCCCCACTAGGCTTTAGTGTGGTGACTAACCCAATGTACGATCATCCCTCTGAATGTCTTCCTCAACAAGTGGATGTTCCTACTTAACCTTAACCTGTGCATATCCCTTTATCTGATGAAGTCCTCATGGTGCAAAATAACCCCAATGTTCATATTGACGAGGAGGATTTTCAATTCAGAAGGAACGTGTCAGATTCTCAAGGTGCCCACCTAATGACAAAAATGGAGCGTTCTCAAGTGGCTAAAGTCGTAAAAATAACTCGTAATATGGAGAAACGATTAAAGGCTATGGAAGGCTCTAACACAGTGAGACTTGATGACATGTGTTTTGTGCCAGGTCTTGTTATACCTCCGAAATTTAAAGTACCTGACTTCTAGAAGTACAAAGGGGATAGTTGCCCAAGACACCATTTGGTGATGTTCTGTTGAAAAATGGCTTCCCATACTCATGACGATAAGTTGATGATTCATTATTTTCAAGACAATTTGAGTGGGGCATCATTGGGTTGGTACATGAAGTTAGAAAGAAGCCACATCCAATCATGGGAAGATTTAGCCAACACATTTTTGAAGCGGTACAACTACAACTTGGAAGTGGCTCCGGATAGAAGACAATTGTTGAGTATGTCTCAGAAAGACAATGAATCCTTCAGAGGATATGCACACCGGTAGAGAGGATTGGCAACCCAAGTGCAACCACCACTCTTAGACAGAGAGTTAGTTGACATGTTCGTGGATACCTTTCAAAGATCATACTTTGAAAGGATGGTAGGTATTACACATCTGACTTTTCTGACTTGGTGAAAGTTGGAGAACGCATCAAGAGAGGTCTCACGGTGAGAATGAATCCCTCAGTAGCTCCCAAGAGGACGAAGAGGATGTAATTAATGCAGTCATGGCAGATGTCGAGTATTCTCACAGTGCACCAACAAGACATTATGGTCCTCCATCTCCACAGCGGTCATCATTTCCAGTGTCATGCTATCCTTATAGGCAACTAGCAATGGCTAAAGCACCATACCAACAACTTGGGAAAACTCCTCTTTCAAATCAGCAAGCCCAAATTTGAGGATATCAGGATCAGCATCATAGCTAACATAGGCCTTACAACAACTTGAAAAGATGGAATGCTCCTCTTGATCCAATTCCCATGTCATACAATCAACTTCTGAATCCTCTAATTCAAAGCTCGTTGGTGGTCCCCCATGTTTTTGAAGCCTGTTCCAAAGCCATACCCGCCTGGGTATGATCCATATGTACAATGTGGATATCATGGCTGATTGATAGGACACTCAACTGAAGACTGCAAAGCTTTCCAAGCTAAGGTGCAACAGTTGATCGACAAAAAAATACATATCCTTTCCAGAAGTAAGTTTGGTGGTGAACAACCTCTTGCCTTGATAAGTGCAAAGACCTCAAGGGGCATCTCCTGTAGATAGTGGATCAAACAGGAAGTCATCCTCAATGCTGGTAGTCATGGGAATTTCTATCATTTTCATTTGTATTTTCTTTGTCTGTTAAATGTTACTTGTTTTTAAACATTGTTGTTCTTTTAATGGCAATATTAATGAAGTGGTCATGCATTTTCTGAATCAATCCATTCGTATTCACCCTTGCTATTTTTCCTTCATTCATGCAAAAAACATGTCAACTTTTCTTCCATTCACTTGTCTTTAACAAACCGTTGTTTTAACAAAGATTGGAAGGAGGATGATGAAAACCAGATACCCATAAATGTTGGTATGCTTTCAGTTAAAACTTTGCTGATGATGTAACGCATTATTTTAAATCCCCAAACACTAAAGATATAAGGAATTAGTCCCTAGTCAACCACTTTGAGCCTAGAAGTTGGTGTTTCTTTCGCATTTAAAAACCCTTAATCTTAACCAGGGGCAGGGTAGTTTGTTCAGTTAATCTGACTTTGCGTTCAAATTGCAAGAGAAAACATCCCACCTAAGGAGGTCAACCACATCTGATCCTTCTTGTACACCATAAAGTGTCGAAGAAGTCGTGAAAATCTAAGAGAAATTATAGTGATTGTTCCTTATCCACCAATAAAGTGGCAGTCGCCAACCATTTAGCATAAAAAATGAAAAATGCCTGCTAAGTCGAATACCACAAAAGACGACTTAGACAAAAATCAGGGCATCCCGGTGGACCAAAAACTTAAAAGAAGTTGTCCGGGCAAAATTACGGATAAAAATAAATAAAAAGAAGTCATTAAAATCCTTGACAAAAAAACAAAATAAGGTGACTGCTATTTCAATAAAATATCATCTTGAATCCTCATCCTTACCATCACACTTTCAAACCTTCTTAGGAATTGAATGCATTGTGTTTGCCTTGAAAATTAGCAAATTATCGTTGGTCGCCTAATTTATAAAAATTAGTTTACTTGTAGGATCGACCATACAAATCCTAGGACGATGTGCTTTAATAACTTCGACAACACATACGAAAGTCAAATCCTTTATTTATTGTGTTCATCATCGTTCTCATAAAATGATATGATTTGGATGAAAATGATAAAACTTTGTTCTTTAAAGAAGTAACGAAAAACGTAATAATAATGCAGAAATAAATTGCAGAAATGTGGAATAAACTGTATATAAATAACTTAAAATTTCATTGAAATGTAAAAGATAAAACTGGTGTTTTTCCAAACGTACATTTTCTCAATGATAACTTTTTTCTCTCACACGGGTACTTTGAGTGTTTTTTAGTAACTTGTACAGAATTTGAATACACACACGGAAATCTAATATTATGTCTCCCTATTTATATACATAGTCGAAATAACCGTCAACAACAGTCATTACCCTTAATGAAGACAAATGGCATTCGGCATGCCTTCGCCTCTTAGATGCACTCCATGTGTCTCGCTTTCAAAAACAAAATTCCCTCCTTTATTTAAATTTCAAAATATCAGTTGAAAAGAGATCTCCGTAGAATTGTATCGAAATGGTTCTAACACTTAGGAAAATCTCCAACTCTTCTATTCCAAATAATCCTTGTTTTCAACTGATATTCTTCACAAGAAACAAGTTTCTGTCGAAATACTCTGGAAAGCCTCAATCTTTCACCTCCTTTATGAAAAAACCCAAGCGTAGAAATTAGGAGCCTACAAATTGTCCCCCAGAAAATGCATATTTCGACAAAGGAGAAAAAGCATTTTTTGTCAACATAATTCAACACCTTGACCGATTCGACGAAACGACTGTTCATATGACTTGACATTCTGAGATGTCAGAATCATCATTACACTTTTTCTGAAACGTCTTCTCAGCCTACGTTCTAAAATCTTTTCAATCATCACGATCCTAGTCCCTAGGAGATCGTGGGTCAAAAATAATTTCCACCGTCCAATCAGTCCATTCATGGCTAACACGTGTCCCATGATCTCTTCGCATTAAATGGTAAACCCTTTGAATAGTAACCGCGTTAGTCCCCTTTTCCACTTATAAATAAGTGAAATTTCTCCTCAATTCACTTTTTCCATTCTCTTTTCTGAAAAACCACTTACTTCATACAACTTCATCTTCTTTATTTCCTCTCTGAATTTTCTGCGAGCAACCATGCCTTCTTCCACAGCTCCTCAAGGAGCCAACACCAAGAACAAAGACTCCCAGAAATCCAAAGGTTCGCCACCTGTTCACAGAATCCTTGGTCTAAGCGTCGTGGGGAATCAACAATACGTACTAGAACCTCCCAATGAAGAAGAAAAAAGACGTATTTATCAATCACAGGTATTAATCCCCATCCTCATTTCTGGTAAATCCCATGCAATCCTAGGACCTTTGCCTGATTTATAGTTAGATCCTTTAAAAGTAAAATAAAAATTCCCAACTTATCATTGTTATAAACCAATAGCTAATGGAGTTAGGCCTAGGACTGAACAATAAATAGCCATAGATGAAAAATCTAAGGTAGATGGTCAAGGGTCACCTTCAACTGTAGCCTCTAGGGATGCCATAAATCTAGAGTATATGAACAACTTTAGGATTTTTAGGTCTTGCCCCCTATCGAAAGACCCATCCGACTACTTATCTTGGTTAGCAAAAATAGAAGCAGCCAAATCTGAGGATTGGAAAACCATGGGCATTTTTTACCTTATCCAGCTGTCTAAAGTAGGTCCTGAATATTGTCCATCCATGCTTTTAGCTTCCCTTTACTTTTGGGATAGTACCTATAACAACTTTCACCTTCCTTATGGAATGATCACCCCCACCCTCTTCGACATAGCTGCCATAACTCGTCTTAGTCCTCTCGGGGTGGATTATGATTCCAACCTCCTAGCTGACGATTCCATAGGTTTCGACATTAGTAAAGCTGCCTTTACCTCCGACATCGCGTACTATCATGACAAGGAAACTGCTGAAGTTTCTGACCAAGAACATGTGGCCTTCCTAGCTCTCTAGTTGTCGAGGTGCATCTTCTACTCCAGGTCTCTCCAGGTGGCGAAAAGATATATCACTATGGCAAATCAACTCTATGTTGGACATAAACTATGCCTTAGCGAAATCATCCTAGCCAACCTGTATGAATCCCTTGGTGAAGGAATCACTTTACTGAAGAACATTAAGACGAAGGGAAGTCTTGTGTTGTCGGGACCATTCTGGCTCCTACAACTGTGGCTAAATGCCACCTTCTAAGCTTCTCTTTCTAATAAAAACCCTGTAGACGAAGCTGCTCTAAAAGATAGAAGGGTCGAAGGAACTAGGCTGGCACTGCTGACACCCAATGATGAAGGTCTGAGCCTCCAGCAAACATTCACTGGTTATGTTATGATGTTTTCCAAATGTCATAACTTCACACCTAATATGGCCCCTTTTGCAAGCAGAAAAGTTGGACCATAATGGTTCACTAGGAAGTTTCCCCCTGAGTCGAAAGAACAAGAGGTGGAATCTTTCAATGTCTAGGAATCCTTTCTAAACCCCAGGCTTCTAGCCTCCAGGATCAACCAATCAAAACTAAAAATCTCACTTGTCAACTACCACCCTAATCTGGTCTCTCAACAGTTTGGATTAATTCAAATAAAACCCAAACCTCTTTTTTCAAAGAAAGGTTTGCTGATACACTACATCATGCTCCACAATGAAGCTGAGTGTACAAAACTGCTGGCAAAATACTCAGACATGGTCAAAATCCAACCGGTGGCTTTCAAACCCAGCTTTCTCTGTACTAAAGAGTTTGATGACTGCTGGAGGGATTACTACATTTCACAATTCTTCGACGTGTCTTCTTTTACTCTTCAAGTGACCAAAGCTTTCGCCCTTGTATAGGACAAATCAAAGAAAGGTACTTCAAGACACATCAAAGAAATCCAAGCATTCCAGAAGTACTTTGAAACTGCCTATAGACCCAACGAACTTAGTCGAACCATTAGCGAAGCAGCCGTTACTTTGAAAGAAAAATTTACAAGGCAACTGGATGAGTTAAAACTACCTTCATACGTTCGACCAGATCAACGTTATAAGTTAGCTTTTAATCTCTATCCACCAAAGTTCCCTTCTCTACCCTCTGCTAAATTTGGTGTGGCTTTTAGCCCTCCATTTCCAGATTGGTTCGTCTGTGGGAATTTTATGAAAAACTTTCGCCAAGACTACCAAAAACGTGCTAAGCGAGTGATTCTGACTAAGTATACTTAGGACAATTTCAAAGGCCACCTTCATATTGGCATAAAACACGTTCGTGTGGAATCTCCTATATATAAAGGTGTAGAATGAGAAGATATTCAACACTACTTCCTTTTATTTATATATATTTTCTTCTTCTTAGTTCATATTTAACTTTTCCCTTTTTTCCTCTCTTTTTCTTAGCTACAAAAATTCCTGCTAAGAAATCGGCTATCGTAGAAAGGTCAACTGCAGAAGACGAAGAATACCAAAAGGACATAACCAAGAAACCTGTGGCGAAGGTATGGTTTCTCCTTTTCCCTAATTGTTATATATATTTTTATTTTCACCATCTAAAATGTATTAGCGAAATCCTTTTGCAGGGAAGTCAGAAACCTCCTTCAACACCAAAGAAAAGAAAAGAAGTGGAACCTGGTATTTAAGTTATTGAATATGACGATGGTGAAAATTTGCCTGACCAAGCTAAACCTTTGAAAAAGAAGAATAAGTCATCGAAAATCCAACAACCCAAACCTTCCGCTTCCAGAGTATTGGAAATGAGTGCTCCTACTCCTCACAAAGAGCATGTCGAACAAACCACTCCAGCCCCAGCAGAAAGTGAAAACTCTAGTCTTAAGACTGAAATTCCAAAGGTATGTTCTCTTTTTCGAATTTTGATGTTTATAGCCACTTTCACTCATAATAAAATTTGACTTACTAACTTTTTCAGGTTATCGTTGATACTCACGGAAATCCTCTCATCCAAGTTCTTCCCAAAACAAGCAGGGATCCAACCTACAAACCAACAAGCCTCTCCAAGCCTTCTCCAAAGGATCCGACCAAAGAGTCTGCTACTGAAGTGAATCAGCCCACCAATGCTTCTGAGAAACTTCCCAAGATCATCACCACAATCCCATCTCTTGACGTGATCGAAGAGAAAACTGGTCCTAAGGAAGATATTTTAGTTGATGTTGGCGGGGACACTGTGATGCCCAATGCAGAACTCACCATGGAAGACAATCCTGAAGACAACTCCCCTATCAACCCAAAATATGATAATGAAGAGAAAGAGGGGAATGTTGAAGCTGATTACAAAGAGGAAGAAGAAAAAGATGGCGAAAGGCAAACAACTCCAGAGGCTGCTGCTGGTGAAGAAGGAAGAAAGGACGAGGAAAACCTTGATGATCGTCCCAAAGCTGCTTCAACAAACACTACTTCGACTAGTTTATCTCATGAAGAACTTGAAAACTTGAAGGTGCAGAAACCACTGGAGTATCTGAAGGCTATGCTTAGTACACGCTGTAATTTCTGTGACACCACCACCAGCGGTTCGACCACCTCAGGGACTCTTTCTGGCGAAAAATTCATGGATGAAGTGCTAACCCAGAATCGAGAAAAAATCCTCAACATAGACTTGTTTAAATCCTAGAGAAAGATTCCTCTGCCCAATTCAACCTAAAAAAGAACTTAAAACAAATAAATGTTATGGAAGCTCCCCCTGAAGTGACTAACGTTGTTGTAGATCTAACCACACTAATTGACCTTGTGGTGGCAGATTTTAACTAACTTCGAGATTACTCGAAAAAACTTGAAAATAAGTCGGGTACTCAACTTGCTGAATGGGATGCTGCCTCAAATTCTACCTGAACTGGAGAAGACTTCTGAACAGAACAAGAAAGAGGCAACAAGCTGCAATGAAAACATTCGTAAATGGGAGAATCAAATCACCATCCTTCAAGGCAAAATTTCTCAGGCTATAAAGCGTAAAGAATAACTGCAAAAATTCAACCAAGAAGAGATGGCTAAAGAGCTTGAAGTTGGGATGCATCAAGTCGAAAGAGCTCAAAAGCTTGGCAAAGAAATCGAAGAACTTTCAACTAGCAAAGCCCTCTGCGAACGTCGCCTTATGATTCAGAGGTCCAAGTTCGAGAAACTGAAGAAGTCTTTCCTTGTTTGAAGCACTTGTAATTTCATTTGGCCCTTTGAGGCCTAATTTTGTAATGACTTTAAGCCATATGTTTGGCGAAAAGAATTTTAATTCACCAAGTCGGTTGTTTCCTTTATTACTTTGCATGATTATTCGACTCCTATCTTTACCTCTTGCAATGCAGGCTTATATTTTTTCAAATATTTCCCGTTTATTTTTAGCACTCGCTTATCTTTATCTAATTCTTCAACTTCATATGTGCCGTTTGAAAACACTTTAATAATTTGAAAGCGCCCTTCCCATTTAGGGGGCCATTTCCCCATAAACCTGTCTTTTTGATCCATGGGAAGAATAACTTTCCAAACAAGATCACCAATCGAAAATATCTTGCTTTTCACTCTTTTATTGTAGGATTTTTCCACCCTTTATTTCTGCCTTTTTAATAATTCTAGCGCATTTAACCTTTCTTCGTCTAAATCCACCAGTTTATCTATCGTCATATTCCAATATGAATCTGGTGGAATCTCATGATGCCTTTGGATTCTTTTCGACTGTAAATATATCTCGACCGGTAGAACTGTATCAAGACCGTATGTTAATCGAAAAGCCGTAGCATTTGTAACTTCCTTAGGAGAGGTTCGACAGGCCCATAGAATTTGGTCCAAAGTTTTGTGCCAATTCTTTGGCTTTCTTCCCACATGTTTCTTTATCAAACCAATTATAACCTTATTTATTGCTTCGACTTGTCCATTGGCTTGAGCATAGTAAGGCGTTGATGTGAGAAGTTTGAACCCCGTTTCTTTCACAAAAGATTGCATATTTTTACCAGTAAAAACAGATCCTTGATCTGTTGTTACAGTCTCTGGGATCCCGAACCTATAAATAATGTGTTTTTTATCACAGCTTCTTGATCCACATTTACTAAAGGTATGGCTTCGATCCATTTTGTGAAATAATCAACACCCACCAAAATAAACTTTTGATTTTTTGATGACGCTGGTCGAATTTCTCCAATCAAATCCAAAGCCCAACCCCTAAAGGGCCAAGGCTTTACTATAGAATGCAACTTGCTTGCAAGAATGTGTTGTATCCCTGCGTGCATCTGGCATTCTTGACATCCTTTCGCGAATTCGACGCAATCCTTCAACATGGTTGGCCAATACATTCCTTGTCGAAACAACAACCACTTTATTTTATGGCCTACCTGATGCGCACCGCATGCCCCACCGTGTATATTTGACATGGCTATGTATGCCTCAGATTCACTCAGGCACTTGAGTAATATCCGCTCAGGAGTTTTCTTAAATAATTCATTACCCAAAATAACATAACTCAAAGCTCGATACCTGATTTTCCGTTCGACTATTCCTGTCGGATTTTGTAGATGCTCTATTATGGGCTTCCTCCTGTCTTCAATTGTCGAACTATTTATGTTAAAAATTTCAAAATTTTCTTCGTCAGCGTATTCTAGCTTTATTGTTTCCAAATCTGATGGGGATAATCTGGCTGACACGACTCTTCCCCTAACTTCAATGGCCTTTTGCAGACTTTCCTTTGATATTTTGTAGCCAGAAGCAATTTGTGCTAAGTCATTTGCCTCCTGGTTCTCTATTCGAGGGATATGTCGAATTATTACCATATCGAATCTTTTCAAGAGTCGATTGGCTATTACAAAGTACATGATCAAATTTTCTTTGACACATTTGTACTCCTTTGTTATTTGTTTTATTACTAACTCTGAGTCGCCCATTATTTCGACTCGAGTTGCCCCCAATTCCAATAAAATTTCAAGTCCGGCTATTAAAGCCTCATATTCTGCCTCATTATTTGAACATAGGCCTTCGACTTTATACTTGAATTTTGTTGGAATTTTATTAGGAGAAATAATTAGAACTCCTATACCAGTTCCATTTTGATGACTAGAGCCGTCGAAGTATAACTTCCATAGTTCTAGTTCAATGTAGTCCAAAGACTTTTCATTTATAGCGTGGTCGACTATGAAATCAGCCACCACTTGTCCTTTAACAGATTTTAGAGGTAAGTACGTCAAAGAATATTCAGTTAATGCTAACGGCCACTTTCCAATTTGACTGCGTAAAATTGGTTAACATGTATTTTATAACATCGAAATGAGAAGAAATGAAAACATCCACTGGTTTTATATAGTGCTTCAATTTCATACATGAAAAGTATAAACATAAACACAATTTTTCGACTACATTATATCTAGTTTCCGCATCGTTTAAGACCCTACTAAGGTAATAAATGGCTCTTTCAACACCATTCTCATCCTCTTAAGCCAACATGCTCCCTAATGTCTTGTCCGACGCAGATATGTACAGCCTTATACTCCTACTTCTACAAGGTGACATCAAAATTGGAGGATGCATCAGGTATTCCTTGATTTTGTAGAAGGCATCCTACTGGGCTTGCCCCTAGTCGAAGTCTTCTTTTTTCAGTCGAAGTATAGGGGAGAAGGCTTGCATCTTTCCACTGAGGTTGGAGATAAATCTCCTAAGATAGTTAATCTTGCCAAGTAGAGACTGCAATTCCTTCTTTGTAGATGGAACTTTCGTCTCCATTATTGCCTTGGCCTTGTTTTGATTTATCTCGATCCCTTTCTTGTGGACCACAAAGTCTAGGAAATCTCCCGCCTGCACACAAAACGCACATTTGAGAGGGTTCATCTTCAAGCCAAACTTCCTCATCCTTTCAAAGGACTGTCGAAGATGGTCTATATGACTTTTTCCTGAAACAGACTTAACAACAATATCGTCAATATAAATCTGCATGAAAGTCTCAATGAAATCGTGGAAGATCGAATTCATTGATCGCTGGTATGTTGTCCCAGCATTTTTTTAAGCCAAAAGGCATCACCACCCATTCGTAGGTGCCTAAGGCTCCAGGGCATCGAAATGCTATTTTAGGAACATCTTCCTCAGCAATAAAATGTTGATTGTAACTAGAGTACCCATCAAGCATACTAAGGTACTCATGGCTTGCAGCAGAATCAATAAGCATTTCCGCCACTGGCATAGGATATTCATCCTTTAGGGTAGCAGAGTTCAAGTCTCGAAAATCTATGCATACCCTTAGTTTTCCATTTTTCTTTATCACCAGAACTATATTGGCAATCCATTCGACATACCTGGTCGTGCAGATGAACTTGCATCTGAGGATCCTTCTGATTTCTTCTTTAATCTTTGAAAGGATCTCTGGTGCGAATCGCCTTGGATTTTGCTTAACAGGTTTTCTCCCAGGCTTTATTGGTAGCTTTAGTTCAACCAGATTCCTATCCAGACCGGGCATTTCGTCATAGTCCCATGCGAAACAATCCTTGAATTCCTTTAGCAACTGGACTATTTTGACCTTGAGTTGGGGACTAACCTTTGCACTGATGTAGGTTGGTCTTTTTTCTTCCCCCGACCCCAAGTCAATTTCTTCGAGTGGATCCTGTGCCATCATCTTGATGTCTGCTACTAATGGATCCTTCTCAAAGCCCAAAGGCTCATCATCATAGATCGCGTCGAGCCTCTGGTTTTGCAATTATCCCAGATCTTTGTCAGGTGGATCTGGGCCAAAGTCCTTTCCAAGACCTTGTTGATCTGCTTCGATCTCGTTGGCTTCGACAACCATATACTTCACTTCGGCCTCTAAGACCACTTTGAGCTTGTTCTCGGCTATATAAGCCGCAATTTTCTCAAGAACCAGTGACTCATTCATTGTCACTAAATTCGCTCCCCAGCCAGTTGGCTGGATGTGTGAGGTTCTAAAAATATAATTCTCTTCGCCAACTACCTCTCTATCCCACTGAAACCCGTGGGTGGGATGAAGGTATAGGGAACATAAGGCGTTGTCTGTTGGCGTCATGTCGAACGTTGCAGGACTACAAGGAGCAATATGAGCCAGATTTCTGTCAAAGCTTCGCTTGTCAACCTGATTTATTTTGGCCAGAAAGTAGCTCTGGTCCGCCTCTATATTCTCGACAATCCCATCGGTACGCCATATCATTATTCTTTGGTGCATCGATGAAGGGACGACTCATATGTCGTGTATCCATTCCCTGCCTAACAACAGGTTGTAATTTGCCTTCGAGGCAATTAACATAAACATTGTCGGCCTTGTCATGGTCCCGACTATTAGATCCACCTGGATTACTCTCATGGTGGTTCCCACCTTACCCTCGTAATTCGACAACACCATATTATGAGGTTTGGTGTCGGAATCATCCTTTCCAATCTTCTTGAGCATGTAGTGCGGCATCAAATTGACGGTCGCGCCTCCGTCAACCAGAATCTTTTTTACCTATATATTGCTCACCTTTCCTTTAATGAATAGGGGTTTTAAGTGACTCCTCATCAAATCATCTAGTCTTTCAAAAAATGTGTTTTGTTCTTCCACGCATCCGTTGTTCATAATGTAATAACAAACAGGTCTGCGCCTGGCTGTTTCGACTTCCATGATCTCTTCCTCATCTTTGACTTCCATTATCTGGTCATATTCCCTGGGGAGTACTGACACAACGTTACACATCACGTCGAAAGATGCTTTCGACTCTGAGTTGAAATCATCGATCATTTCATCATCTCTAGTTGCGTCCTCTTTCCAGGACACTTGTTCTGGAGCAACGAACGACTTTCTATCCTTCAATTCCTCTTTCTGATTCGAGGCTTGATTATTACTGTTGGTTTCTGGTTTAGCCATTCCTGCAGCCTCCCTTTCTACTTTCTTTCGACGCTGATACCTTCTCCATTGTGATTTTGTCATAGGGTTCTTACCCTTGTAGTTTTCAGATGAGTAAGTCGTCCTCTTAGATTTTTGGAATTCTTTCCTATATGATAAGGAAGATCCCCTTTGTACTTCGAAAATTTTCCACTTCCCTTGGCCTTGGGCTTTCCAGAATGGATTAACCCATTTGTCATCTAGAGCCTTAGTCGTAGGCTTGAATGTGTTAGGGTACCTTCCTCCTAACTTCTGCTTGTTTTGGTCTCTTCTCCTGGGGTCAAATCTTTCTCCTCCTGATGGTTGATAAGGCTTCTAATTTCCCCTTCTTTTTGCCCTCTCCACCCCTTCTAGGTTCTGTGCTGCCTTTTCGTCGAAGACGGCACTACAACGAGGACAGAGCATTACTTTAGACCTCTTTTTCTGGCATCTGTGGATGAAATCTGCCAAGTTCTCCTCTTCTTTAGGGTATGCTAATTTGTGGTATTCCTCACGTCGACGCTCTTCGTCGACTTGCATCGAAACATTCTGAGATACCTTCACCGTGTTTACATTGGAAGTTGTCTCTATGGCAATCCTTAATTTGATTAACTTCAAACTGAGGGCTTCATTGACCTCGTGATCTTTCTCGACACGGTTGAAACTTTCACTGGTTTCCTTTGTTGGTACCTTTGGACGCAAACCCTTGGTAACCTGTTGGCTGATGAATCCGACAACCCTCTCTTTCCTCCATGGTTCTTCGGAGGAGGCCAACAGCAGCCTGTTTGTAGGAACCTTCAGTAGTCCCTTTGTTAACCTGGATGAAACCATCAGTGGTCCCGTTGTTGGTTTTAGCGAAACCTTCAGTGGTTTCGTTGTTGATTATGATGAAACCCTCAGTAGCTTGATGGTTGACGCCATCAGTGGCCTCACCAATGTAATTCTCAATAATCTTTTGTCAAGGTCTTCAGTGACCTTAAGCATCACATCCTGGTTCACGAATTCATCAGTAACTTCGACCATGTTACTTTTGTCGGCGGGATCCTCAGTAACCCCCACCATGTTCACATTGCTGTCAAAGCCGTGAGTACCCTCGATCATATTCATGTTGCTGTCGAAGCCTTCAGCAACTTAGACCATGTTTACCACGGATGGCTCAGCGTAGTGGGCTTCTGCCACTTGTAAAAGGTCTGAATCGATCTGCATCTGAGGCTTCGACTTATCCCCGAATTTGAGCCTTCCTTCTCTGATTGCATTTTGTACTAGATCCCTGAAAAGGAAACATTGAGATGTTTTATGACCCAAAAAAATTATGGTATTTGGAAAAACCTCTCTTTTTCTGTTGTTCTAAAGGAGTTGCTTTAGCACCAGGTGGTACTATCATTTGGCCATCCTTAACTAACAGATCAAATATTTTGTCACACTTTGTGACGTCGAACGTATAAGTTCTTTTGGGGAACTTGTCGTTCTTTTCTGATTCAATTGGGTTTTTCCCATTCGACGAAGCCAAGACTTTACAAGCATATGGCAGACCCTATTTTAATTCCGCCAAATCGACCTCATGTTCGTCAAAATTCAATGATTCATCTTCGTCATCATCCTCACACACTCCGACATAGGCTACCCTTTCTTTTTTATTCTTGTTAGCCCTATCTTTTTCGGCTTTTAGTCGTTCGACCTGTCTAACCCTATCAACCAATTGTGCCATGTCTCTTAAGTACTGGGTATCTAATTTCTTTCTAATTGAGTAGTCGAGGCCACCCGCGGCCATTTCGACTAACTCATGTTCAGGCACCTGTGTAAAACACCTTGCTTTGAGCAACCTAAACCTATTCAAGTAGTCATCAATTGGCTCTGAGAACTTTCTCTTGACGCTAGCCAATTCCTTCACACTTATCTTTGTTTGCCCCATGTAGAATTGTTCATGGAACAATCTCTCCAACTGGGTCCAGGTATGTATCAAATTTGCAGGTAGTGTGGTGAACCAAGTAAAAGTATTTATTGTGAGCGAACTTGGGAAATATTTCACTTTCAAATTTTCATTATTTACTATTTCGCCCGCTTGAATCAAATACCGTGCCACGTGTTTAACAGTCGATTCACTAGTATCCCCTGAAAATTTTGTAAACTTGGGAACCTTCCATCTTGGGGGTAAATGTTGCCTGCAAGATATATTCAGATAAAGGGGAAGTATAACTGGGCCTCTGCAGGCCCACATTCATTCCATTTTGTACCATAATCCTTTCGACCATGGCTGCCAAATTATTTCCTGCTGGCACATCATTACATCGCATTTGTTGTATAATATTATCAGCATTTTAGTTTCTATTAACTAATACTACCCTTGGCTCTTGTTGAATAGGAATTTCGACTCCTGGTTGTTCGACTACTCCTCCTTGGTTCAACAAGTTTGCCTGAGGGATGTCTGGTTATCTTTGGTTTATGGTAGGTTCTTCTTCGACGGCTACTCCTGGATTATGAATTACACGTTCCCTTTAGGGAGGTTGAGGGACACCAAAGAAATCGGCGATACACGTCATTTGCGCTGCCAATTGCTGGTTTGTTTGTGTAGTGTTTTGAATCAAGGGGTTAAATATAACCCCCATTTGTTGGGCTAGCATCTGAACTATATCATGGTTGCTTTCGCTGATTTGTTGCCTTATTACCGCTGCATAATTATTAGTAATGTTTGGCATATATGTTTGATATCCCATTCCTAAAGGTTGGCTAATCCTACCCATATGGTTTATACCAGAACCAGATCCTTGTAAAGGCGAAGTTACGTTTACCGTTGGATCTGTAAATGCTGATGACGCATTATGTAAACTTGACATCACTGATGTGGGCATTCCATATGGTTGTTCTCAATTTAGTGGAGGCATGGAAAAATCAGATATATATAAGGCCTGAACATATTCCCTGATGGAGGAGGGGTCATTTGAGGAATTTGGGGGTCCTACGGTAGAGAAATTAGGCGCACTCTAGGGAATTGAATGCGCTGGTTTTGAACCCGCTGTTGATGGCATGGCCTATAATACTGGTATTGAGGTCTTACTATCCCTAGTTGAAGGAATAGGGGGTGCGTCTCCATCATTTATGGAATTCTGATTGTTTGGCGGATTTGGATTTGGCATTCTCCTTAATCGTCTTCTTCTAGGTCTTTCTTCATTATTTATGGCTATCTTACCACTTCTTAATCTCATACAACGAAGTGAAGAAGGTTTTGTAAAATTAATGTAAAAATAAAGGTTTTATGTTGTCAATAGCACAATGTCCCATCGGGCGTGCCAATTTATTTGCCTTGAAAATTAGCAAACAATCGTTGGTCTCCTAATTTTTAAAATTAGTTTACTTGCAGGATCGACCATACAAATCCTAGGACGATGTGCTTTAATAACTTCGACAACACATACGAAAGTCAAATCCTTTATTTATTGTGTTCATCATCGTTCTCATAAAATGATTTGATTTGGATGAAAATGAAAAAACTTTGTTCTTTAAAGAAGTAACGAAAAACGTAATAATAATGCAGAAACAAATTGCAGAAATGTGGAATAAACTGTATATAAATAACTTAAAATTTCATTGAAATGTAAAAGATAAAACTGGTGTTTTTCCAAACGTACATTTTCTCAATGATAACTCTTTTCTCTCACACGGGTACTTTGAGTGTTTTTTGAGTAACTTGTACAGAATTTGAATACACACACGGAAATCTAACACTATGACTCCCTATTTATATACATAGTCGAAATAACCGTCAACAACGGTCATTACCCCTAATGAAGACAAATGGCATTCGGCATGCCTTCGCCTCTTAGATGCACTCCACGCGTCTCGCTTTCAAAAACAAAATTCCCTCCTTTATTTAAATTTCAAAATATCAGTCGAAAAGAGTTCTCCGTAGAATTGTGTCGAAATGGTTCTAACACTTAGAAAAGTATCCAACTCTTCTATCCTAAATAATCCTTGTTTTCGACTGATCTTCTTCACAAGAAACAAATTTCTGTCGAAATACTCTGGAAAGCCTCAATCTTTCACCTCCTTTACAAAAAAACCCAGGCGTCGAAATTAGGAGCCTACAGTATGACAATTAATTGAACGTAGGACTGAAGATCATCAAGAAGAAAGGGTGGGTTAAAATTAAATTTTGAGCCTTATATCCTTTTATTTAAAAGAAAACCCGTGAACCAGACCACGTTACAACCCTTAAAAGACCTAATTGAGGCATGGTTTATTTTGAAAGCGTACTACACCAATGTTGTGTTAACCTAACTCCATAAGATCTTTGTTATTTGTTTGTATTGATCACACCATCTTTCATCCTGTGAATGGCTAAATCAACATTGTGTTCTAATCATTGACCCGTTCACTTTATTCACCATCATATCAATAAATTTTGATTTCAATTTTGCATAAACACTGCATTAAAATTACCATTTTTGAATGAACTATTTTAATTATAAGTCAGCATTTAGCATCAAAGGATTCCCAACAATGCACAATCAGTTAAGGAGCTTGATCAAGTGAAAGAAGTCCAGTCATGGGAAAATCACTTTGTGAATCGATCAATGTAAGCTAATCACCCCAAAAAGTCGGTTAGTCAAGAGCAAATCCTCAAGACCCAGACTAGGGTGAGCTACCACAAAGAGCTTAGTGTGTCCAAAGGCCGGTCAATTAGAAGTCTCCCATTCCAAGAATTTTTTAATCAGGGGCAGAACACTGTAATATTCAAACACCTGGGACAAGCTACCTCAAGGTCAGAGCAAGTAACTCCTTTTAAGGCGAATGCCTTTAATGACCCAATGTAACATCCCAATTCCCATCGCGCTAAATAATACATAAATAAATTAGAGTGAATAAATTTTTTATCCATAGACAGAAACAAGGATGCCACATTTAAAGAAAGAAAACACAATCCCTGCTCATAAATTTGATACATAACACAAAATGGAATAAACATAAAAGGGAAACTTTTTCCAACAAAAGGAAAGTTCAATTATGGAATAAAGCGGAAAGATCCATAACTGACTTGTTTTACAAAATAAATTGTTTTATAACATCAACATATTCATACAAAGTTAATACAAAATAGATCCAACAAATGTATACATATATAACAAAAGCGTTCCCCGACTCCCGTGTTACGTATCAGAGCAGACAGACCGACAAAAGGATGGAGAACTAATCTTCACAAAAGCCTCCAAGATACTAATCTGCAATTGCCTCATAGAGCAACAAACCACAGTAGAAGGGTGAGAAATAACAACTAAATCAAGATTGCATAATAATATGCAAACACATATAAATTCACATGCATAGTTATTCTCACCACAAGCATCACATACCAATACATATAGCATATATCAATTATACCAACATAATCACATATTCACACACAAGGCATACCAAGGTTATGACATATGGAAACACACCACCACATCACATATATTCATATATAGCATACCATAGATAATTAATATAATCATTGTAATGTACAACATCCCCACAAAACATAGCATATGTCTATACATAAAACATATCATCTATAACCAATGCATTTACCACAAATGCATATCAAATCACCAATGCTATCACAAGCTCAACACATATTCAATCATTTCACAATTTCCCACACATAATCAATCAATTCATGATTTATGCAAATGCACACAGACTGACACAACGACTCTATGCAATGCAATGCAATGCGGTACCGTTCCATCCATCATCTCATCATTAATTCACTCAGGAATTATTGGAATCATCGCTTGTTACTTAGTGTAACTCCCAGTCGGGCAAACGATGTTCTCCCGTCGCTCACACCTCTTTGTATAAGGCACACTACGTTTATGGATCGCTCACACCTCTTTGTATAAGGCACAAGACCCGATCGCTCACACCTCTTTGTATAAGGCACACGATCGTCTATAATCATCGCTCACACCTCTTTGTATAAGGCACACGATGTTATAGCGGATTCCCTCTGGAACCGTTTCGTCGCTCACACCCACTAGGGCACACGACATCACAAGATGCATATCATGATGCTTTGCATACAAGGACTCATGACAATCAAATGCATCTTCACAAATCAATAATATGGGTTATCTTATCATCATTATTCATGCATTGGAAATCAATTCAAACAATACATTTACTTGTCATAAGGCCACCAATTAACACACATTGGATTTCATCATAATCCACAAACCACAACAATCATAACAATATACATTGATATTCAATCAAAAAATATATTTTACCACACAAAAACATCATTATCACATGCATCAACATCATATAAACCACATAAAAGCTCCACGTTATATAACAATAGCACAACACATGGTAAAACACCTACCACACGCATTTAATGCGATAAAAACCCGACAACCCAACACTTTTACAAAACCACGACTTAAATAATTCATCTACTGCCCTCCAAACCATTTTTAATAGAAAGAATATTTCATTAGCTTTCCAACGCTTTGAACGGGGGTCAAAACGGACTTACGGTTTGAAAGTTATGAATTTTTGAAGTTTCGAAAATTTTTCATTTTTGCCCAGACAGCGCTAAGCGCGTAGACCCCCGCGCTAAATGTGCTACCTGCATACATTGGCCTTAAAAACACCATTGAAAGACTTTCGGACATCCATTTTCGATTCCGTAAAAAGCTGCGATCTCATAATTCAACGTACTACAATATTTTCACCATTAAAAAGCCATCCAACACATTTTCCATTGTTGAAATATTTTGAAACATAGTTTTATCAATTTAACCCAATTCCAAACTCGATCGAAACCACTCAAAAACACACAAACAACCATTCCCGATTAAATATCAACCTATACCAATGTTACCAGGCATATCCAAACACATTTACTCGATCACAATATCAATTTGCACAAAACATCGATATATATCAAAAACGCAAAAGTTACAAATTCAACCCAATTCAATCAAATGATCATACTAAATCACATCCTAACATCACTCGACTCCACTAGCGACTTATTCCGACTTTCGACCGTGAAAACATCAATTTCTATTCATATTGATCATTTTCAACCTAGAAATGAAAACTATGGAAAAACAAGAAAACATTCACGCAATCACACACATATACATATACAATCACAATATAATCGAAACTTCTCACTCTTACCCGATTATTCGCGATTGAAACGGAGTTTCTTCACTTTTTCCTCTTTCTCCTCTTCTCTCTTTTTCCTTCTCTTCTCTTTCTCTTCTTTCCCTTTTCTTTCTTTTCTTTTCCTTTCTCTCTCTTTTTTTTTCTCTCTATTCTCTATTTATATAAATATCTAACTTATCAATTGACCATTTTGCCCTTACGCTCAAATATCTCCCAAACGCTCTCAAAATGCGATAAAACATAAACAGCGATGAAATATATTTCGGGAAATAAAAGTTGAAAAGAAATTATAATTTATTGCAAATATTTTACCTATCAGGGAAATTAACCAATTAACTCAATTAGCAGGTAAAATACAATAAATTCACACATTTCACAAAATTCACATAAATGAAATAAATAAATACAATTAAACAAATCGGGGCGTTACAACTCTCCCCCACTTAGACATTTTCGTCCACGAAAATATAACTGATACAAAAAACTCCGGATACGACTCTCGCACCCGACTAACCCATCAACATGCCAACACTAGGCATACCACGAATAACACAAACTGACAAACCACCTTGCTAACAGCAACTACAACAACGACACGACAATGACGACAACTACAACGACAAGATGCAAAGCCCATACAATGCACTTGAGGACTAACTCACGACTCAAAGAAAACCATGTCACCAACACCTAGGTAACACTCCCCTAATCTCCCACACAGGGATTAGCTACTCGCACTCGAACTATCACGATGGAAACGAGGCAACAACAAAGACAAGAACCTAAAGTCCCACGACACAACATCGTCTCAACAACATCAACAAAACCAGAATACCAAACATAACATCAATACAACAACATTGTGATTTACCACCAAACATGTAACTAATACATCCATTTACATATTAGTACATGGTTAATATTGAAACCTTCCACCTATCACTTCCATTATAGAACATCTCACGGTCTCATCATTCCTACCGTTTTCCACTGTTCAACCTTTGAACTCTATAAAGTCACCCACCAGATACAAGTCTCTGAACTACTCAAATAATTCTAACTCCCTGACCCTCAAAACAGACATGTATAAAAACTTTCGACTTAACTCATCAGGCACGACATTAACTTTACCAATAGGACAATTCTAGCTAAAGTCATAACTCATCCCAAATTCCAACCATCCTCGCTGTCTTATACTATATTCCTTCCGACCAAACAAGTACTCAATATTCTTGTGATTACTAAACACTTCGAACTTAGAACCATAAAGATAATACCTCCAAATTTTCCAACACACTACAACCGCAACCAATTCCAAATCCTGAATAGTATAGATCCATTTATGAATTCTCAATTGTCGTAAAGCATAAGCCACGACTTTACCATCTTGCATTAACACACTGACTAAACTCATCAAAGACACATCACAATACCTCACAAACGATTTATTAGGATCACACAGAATCAAAACTGAAGCCGTAGACAAATTCTACTTTAACCCTCTCAAACTTTCCTCACAATGAACATCCAAAGCAAACGACTTACCCTTTGCAAGTCAACCGAAGTAACGAAAATGCTAACTTGGAAAAGCCTTCCATAACCTCCGGTAATAACCAACTAAAGTCCAAAAAGTTTCTAATCACCTTAACCGACTTTGGAGCCTCTCCTGAAGAACTGAATCTACTTCCGATGGATCCATAACAATACTATCATCAGAAATCACATATCCAAGAAACTAACCTTTTTCAACCAAACTTCTCACTTGAATAGCTTAGCATAACACTTTGTCTCTTTTCAACACTTGTAATTCAATTCTCAAACACTCTACCTGTTCTTCCTCTGAGTTTATAACAGATCCGAATATCCTCAATTAAAACCACTACGAACTTATCCAAATTCACGACACAATCAAATCGGCCACTAAATCTCAACACCATTTTTAATAAGAAAGAACATCTCAATCCGGGTTACGAATCAAAAGTTATGGATTTTAGAAAAAAACAAGTTTTAATTTTTTTCCCCAGGTCGCGCTAAGCGGGCTCCACCCCGCGCTAAGCACGCTCCTCACTGCATAGAGAGGTTGCAAATTCTCTAGACCACGCTAAGCGGGCGGCTGCGCGCTAAGCGCGCACTACGAATTTCAGAAAAATAACCCTTCGATAGTCCTTCCCAAAACTCACCATTTTCATCTTAAATCCGTTCCAACCAGCATAACAAGTATCAACAACCCACCAAAAGGAACTCTTAATATCAATATTACATCCACACATAAGGGTTTTCTCAAGATTTCCATTAATGCTCTAAAACTCCAAAGACTCCAAACCTCACCAGAACTCTAAGTTTCGATTTCCAAAGTCTCAATACCATTATACACATTATGCTTGTTATTCCGTTCAATCATCCTTCCTTTTTGTTACTAACAATACTGGAGCTCTCCAAGACGACACACTTGGCCTCACAATTCTTCTTTCCAGTAAATCTTCCAACTGCTCTATCAGTCCGGGTACTTCTAATGCTAACATCCAATATTCCATCCAGAAATACATCAGAAAATCACGCACAACTGGCAGCCCATCACTGCGGCCTTTCTGCCAATTTCTAGAAAACTATCATCAGAAACATAACAACATCTCAGCCTCATCTCCTAAGAGTTTTTCTACTTACTTAGCAGATATAAACCTCAACTATTCGCCTTCGTCCAATTTAAGTTCACACTCTACTCTCTGAGAACAACCATTAGTAATACCCAATCATTCTCCCTCAGAGACATTCCAACTTGACCAACATACAAAAACCTCGAATCCGCCTCACCTTCAGATATAAGAATCTTCATCGACTCGTCAATATAATCTGTACTCACTGGCTTAGCTCCAAATGATTCACAAAACATACTATCAAAGCTGGAAAGACACGTCTATTCCATCCAACATAATTCCGTCTACTACCAACAAGAGATTAAGGGTGATCAGTTCCTCAATTTGTCAATAGACAGCTGACAATCATGATGGGGCATAAACCGTCTTTACCAAACTATAATAGCATTTCTTGCATGTAGGGCACAAAACTACCTAAGGCACAAATCCTTAGTCGACATAAACCTTACCTCCGCATTCCCTTCGGAACCGGGAACAACACTGTCCAACCAACACTTATAATCTTGCAATCTACAACACACTGAGCCAATGCTCCACACCTGAAGCAACTTGGAGAAGCACCAACTTCTCCCCCACTTATCTCAATCTCAATGCTAAAGACAAAAGATTAGAAAACCAGAAAGCACTGACAGTGTTTCACACACATATCACGTACTAAGGGACAAACAACATCGAAAGTATTCAACTGTCACACCAACTGACTCAACAACTTGGCCGGACGGACCGACCTGCTCTGATACCACTAATGTAACACCCCAATTCCCATCGCCCTAAATAATACATAAATAAATCAGAGTGAATAAAATTTTTATCCTTAGACAGAAACAAGGATGCCACATTTAAATAAATAAAACACAATCCCTGCTCATAAATTTGATACATAACACAAAATGGAATAAACATAAAAGGGAAACTTTTTCCAACAAAAGGAAAGTTCAATTATGGAATAAAGCGGAAAGATCCATAACTGACTTGTTTTACAAAATAAATTGTTTTATAACATCAACATATTCATACAAAGTTAATACAAAATAGATCCAACAAATGTATACATATATAACAAAAGCGTTCCCAGACTCCCGTGTTACGTATCAGAGCATACAGACCGACAAAAGGATGGAGAACTAATCTTCACAAAAGCCTCCAAGATACTAATCTGCAATTGCCTCATAGAGCAACAAACGACAACAGAAGGGTGAGAAATAACAACTAAATCAAGATTGCATAATAATATGCAAACACATATAAATTCACATGCATGGTTATTCTCACCACAAGCATCGCATACCAATACATATAGCATATATCAATTATACCAACATAATCACATATTCACACACAAGGCATACCAAGGTTATGACATATGGAAACACACCACCACATCACATATACTCATATATAGCATACCATAGATAATTAATATAATCATTGTAATGTACAACATCCCCACAAAACATAGCATATGTCTATACATAAAATATATCATCTATAACCAATGCATTTACCACAAATGCATATCAAATCACCAATGCTATCACAAGCTCAACACATATTCAATCATTTCACAATTTCCCACACATAATCAATCCATTCATGATTTATGCAAATGCACAGAGACCGACACAACGACTCTATGCAATACAATGCGGTACCGTTCCATCCATCATCTCATCATTAATTCACTCAGGAATTATTGGAATCATCGCTTGTTACTTAGTGTAACTCCCCGTCGGGAAAACGATGTTCTCCCGTTGCTCACACCTCTTTGTATAAGGCACATTACATTTATGGATCGCTCACACCTCTTTGTATAGGGCACAAGACCCGATCGCTCACACCTCTTTGTATAAGGCACACGATCGTCTATAATCATCGCTCACACCTCTTTGTATAAGGCACACGATGTTATAGCGGATTCCCTCTGGATCCGTTTCGTCGCTCACACCCACTAGGGCACACGATATCACAAGATGCATATCATGATGCTTTGCATACAAGGACTCATGACAATCAAATGCATCTTCACAAATCAACAATATGGGTTATCTCATCATCATTATTTATGCATTAGAAATCAATTCAAACAATACATTTACTTGTCATAAGGCCACCAATTAACACACATTAGATTTCATCATAATCCACAAACCACAACAATCATAACAATATACATTGATATTCAATCAAACAATGTATTTTACCAAACAACGACATCATTATCACATGCATCAACATCATATAAACCACATAAAAGCTCCACGTTATATAACAATAGCACAACACACGGTAAAACACCTACCACACGCATTTAACGCGATAAAAACCTTACAACCCAACACTTTTACAAAACCACGACTTAAATAATTCATCTACTGCCCTCCAAACCATTTTTAATAGAAAGAATATTTCATTAGCTTTCCAACGCTTTGAACGGGGGTCAAAACGGACTTACAGTTTGAAAGTTATGAATTTTTGAAGTTTCGGAAATTTTTCATTTTTGCCCAGACAGCGCTAAGCGCGTAGACCCCCGCGCTAAGCGTGCTACCTGCGTACATTGGCCTTAAAAACACCATCGAAAGACTTTCGGACATCCGTTTTCGATTCCGTAAAAAGCTACAATCTCAGAATTCAACGTACTACAATATTTTCACCATTAAAAAGTCATCCAACACATTTTCCATTGTTGAAATATTTTGAAACATAGTTTTATCAATTTAACCCAATTCCAAACTCGATCGAAACCACTCAAAAACACACAAACAACCATTCCCGATTAAATATCAACCTATACCAATGTTACCAGGCATATCCAAACACATTTACTCGATCACAATATCAATTTGCACAAAACATCGATATATATCAAAAACGTAAAAGTTACAAATTCAACCCAATTCAATCAAATGATCATACTAAATCACATCCTAACATCACTCGACTCCACTAGCGACTTATTCCGACTTTCGACCGTGAAAACATCAATTTCTATTCATATTGATCATTTTCAACCTAGAAATGAAAACTATGGAAAAACAAGAAAACATTCACGCAATCACACACATATACATATACAATCGCAATATAATCGAAACTTCTCACTCTTACCCGATTATTCGCGATTGAAACGGAGTTTCTTCACTTTTTCCTCTTTCTCCTCTTCTCTCTTTTTCCTTCTCTTCTCTTTCTCTTCTTTCCCTTTTCTTTCTTTTCTTTTCCTTTCTCTCTTTTTTTTCTCTCTATTCTCTATTTATATAAATATCTAACTTATCAATTGACCATTTTGCCCTTACGCTCAAATATCTCCCAAACGCTCTCAAAATGCGATAAAACATAAACAGCGATGAAATATATTTCGGGAAATAAAAGTTGAAAAGAAATTATAATTTATTGCAAATATTTTACCTATCAAGGAAATTAACCAATTAACTCAATTAGCAGGTAAAATACAATAAATTCACACATTTCACAAAATTCACATAAATAAAATAAATAAATACAATTAAACAAATCGGGGCATTACACCCAACAACTAGGGCAAGATGAGCCATAGAGGGGCAAGTTCTCTCCATGCCTTCAAGTTGTTTAAGCAAGCTATACGTCAGTAACCGTGAGTTCAAGACGAGTTTTGGGGAATCATGTCGTCTCTCTCTCAAATAACCCTTTCATTTTGAAAAAGAAGTCTTGCTACAAAAAGAACCCTTCCATTCATTACCCACCACAGGGGCATCATTTTGGAAACCTTTGAGTCATGCATAAATTATCCTCATGCATAAATCATTCTCATGAACTAATAATGCCGCGTCGATCTAGCGTCAAGCCATGCATATCGTCTCATTCATCAAGCATATGCCCATAGCATGAAAGATCAAGCATCAAAAACCAGTTCTCGTCTGGTAGTCTTTTTAAAACTAGTTCTCGTCTGGTGGTCGATTGAAAAACTAGTTCCCGTCTGTTGGCCTATTTCTAACTCGAGTTATCATCTAGTAGACAGTTTCTTTTGCAAACCAGTTCCCGTCTGGTAGCCATTTTAAAGTCAGTTTTTGTCTGACAATAAATCAGAAGAAATCAGTTCCCGTCTGGTAAAACATTTGAAATTCAGTTCCCGTCTGACAGTCAGTTTTCAAGCACCAGTTCTCTTCTGGTAACCTTTTTCTTAAACACCAGTTCTCGTCTAGCACTCTATTTTTAAAGTGCAGTTGTTACTGACACTCTGGTTTTAAAGTCCAGTTGTTACTGGCACTCTATATTTAAAGTCTAGTTTTTACTGGAACTCTGTTTTTAAAGTCCAGTTGTTACTGGCACTCTGTTAAAGTCCAATTGTCATTGGCATCTTTTAAAGCCCAGTTGTCACTGGAGTTGTCATTGGTAACTAAAGCCCAATTGTCATTGGCATCTCCTAGAGTCTAGTTGTCATTGTCTTTAGCTTCAAAGTTCAGTTGTCACTGATATCATTCCAAAGTCCAGTTGCTACTGGCACTCATTTTTTGTAGTCCAATTGTTATTGGTTTTCAAAGTCCAATTGTTATTGGTATGTCTAAAGTCCACTTGTTACTAGCACTCATTTTTTGTAGTCCAATTGTTATTGGTATTCAAAATCCAATTGTTATTGGTATGTCTAAAGTTCAATTTTTACTGGCATCATTGTTAAAATCCAATTGTTATT
Source organism: Lathyrus tuberosus (assembly GCA_022829125.1). NCBI lineage: Eukaryota > Viridiplantae > Streptophyta > Magnoliopsida > Fabales > Fabaceae > Lathyrus > Lathyrus tuberosus. The sequence goes on along the minus strand of JALAZF010000012.1, from coordinate 15,723,207 downwards.
GGTATGTCTAAAGTCTAATTGTCACTGGCACCTATTGCTTAAAATCCAATTGTTATTGTTATGTCTAAAGTCTAGTTGTCACTGGCACCCATTGCTTAAAATCCAATTGTTATTGGTGTTATTTCTTTGATTTTGTGGTTGGCATTTATTTTGCTAAAACTATTCTAGCTGCAAGATGTTGAAACAATATGTTCTAATATTCTGCATTTAACATGTCGGATAAAGATGTCCCATCCTGGATTATAGGACATCGCGTCTGATTTTGGTTTAAAAGGAAGATTCTGTTGTTGGTATTTGTTACTAAATATTCTGTGAATATTTAGTTATCCTATGTGGCATCCAAAGTATTTTGGGTTGAGTTTTTGTGTGTTGGTTTTTGGATTTTCAACATTTTCTAAATATGGAGACATATTAGGAAACTTTAGATTGAAGACCTATTTTCTTGGAGTTTATTTTGCAGAATTGTGTGCAGTCTCTTTGCTGCGTTTTTGAAGCCCAGTCCAGTCCAGATTTAATGCTATATATTGACGGGTGTAAACCTAGTTTAGGTGTGGAACTTACGTGTGTTTTGTTAGGGTTTGTTGAGTGTTATTTGTGAGCCTAACTGGTATCATTCTGATAACAGTACAAGGACTGGTTTTGTGTTGTAAGTTCTGTCAGTTACTCATAAGCTTTTAAGCATTGAGTTTCTTGTGTGTCAATTCTCATAAGCTTTGAAGTATTGAGAATTGTGTGTTTTGAAAGTGTGGCTTTCATTTTGTTACTTGTGTTGAAAGGAACCATTCACAGTTTGTGATTGAAGAGGGATTTGAGGAGGGCCTCATACCTAGGTGAGTCTTAGGTAGAAGTCATAGGAAGGGTAGTGATTAAGTGAGCGGATTGTAACCGGGTGTGGTTACTGTATGATCTGTGAATTGATACTATTGTATATTGATTTCGTCCCTGGCTTGGTAGCCCCCAGAGTAGGATTGTTGATCCGAACTGGGTAAACATATCACTGTGTTCTTTACTTTCTGCACTGTTATTATTATTGTTAACTTGTTCATTGTGTTGGATATCAGTGTCTCAACATCTGTGTAGGACATCTGATATCTGTGCCAGAATTTCAATTGGCATCAAGAGCTTGCACCCTTGTTTGGTTCTGGGTGAGATTCAGGGAAGGTACTTTCTGGTGCAATGGACAAGGATGGAGGATTTTTGAACAAACCACCTCTGCTTGATGGTTCCAACTATGACTACTGGAAACCAAGGATGGTAGCATTCATCAAATCCATGGATGATCAAGCATGAAAAGTTGTTATCAAAGGATGGGAACCCCCAAAGGTTAGAGATGGAGAAGGTAATCCTACTGATGTGGTGAAGGAAGAGGACGACTGGGATGATGCAGACTACAAAGGGTCCTTGGGAAATTCCAAAGCTATGAATGCATTGTTTAATGGTGTTAACAAAAATATCTCCAGGTTGATTGAACACTGCACCATTGCAAAAGAGGCTTGGCAGGTCTTGAAGGTTGCTCATGAAGGGACTTCAAAGGTGAAGATGTCAAAACTTCAGATTCTCACTACCAAGTTTGAGAATTTGAAGATGAAGGAAGATGAGAGTATTCATGACTTTCACATGAACATTATTGAGATAGCTAATGCTTCAAGTGCCCTAGGTGAAAAGATGTCTGATAGCAAACTGGTCAGAAAAATCCTCAGATCTCTACTTGACATGAAAGTGACTGCTATAGAGGAAGCTCAGGACATAGATAAGATGAAAGTGGATGAACTTGTGGGATCACTTCAAACATTTGAATTGGGGATCAGTGAAAAGTCTGAAAAGAAGAAGAGTATAGCTTTTGTGTCAAAGGCAGGTGACTCAGAAGATGAAAGTAATCTAGACAGAGATGAAGGCCTTTCAGAAGACCTGGTGTTACTTGGCAAACAATTCAACAAAGTGTTCAGAAGGATGGATTGGAAGTCAAGATCAAATGTTAGGGACAAGCCATTCGACATAAGCAAAAACCAGAATGCTGGGAGAAATGCCAGTACTGAAGAAAATTTCAACCAAGGGAAAGAAGCTCAGTGTCATGAGTGTGAAGGTTTTGGGTACATAAAATCTGAGTGTCCCACTTATCTCAAGAGGCAAAAGAAGGGGTTATCAGTTTCATGGTCAGAAGATGACTCTGAAACTGAAACTGATGAGAAGTCTGGAAAGCCGGTTACAGCATTAACAGGTGTGTGTGAGTCTGATGAAGAGTCAGTCAGTGAAGAACTTACCTTTGAAGAGCTGGTTGCTTCCTATAAGAATTTATGCATTAAAAGTGAAGAAGTATGTCAGCAGAGAGAAGAACAAAAGAGAGTTATTACTCATCTAAAAGTTGAAAAGGTAGAGCATTTGTCTACTATTTCTGATCTAAAAAGTGAAGTGGTTGTTCTGAATTCAAAACTGGACAATGTGATCAAGACTGTCAGAATGCTCAATAGTAGCTCTGATGTGCTTGATGAGATTCTGAAGTCAAGGAGAGATGTTGGAAATGTTAGTGGTCTTGGGTTTGAAAGTTCAAGTGAGATAGACAAGGGAAAATGGCCTGAAGTGACACCTGCTCAATCTAAGAAAGAATTGAAGACGCCATATAACATGTTACAACATCCTCACAGACATCAGAAGAATTGCACAAGAAGAAAGAATCAAAGATGGAGATGTCACTATTGTGGAAGGTTTGGCCATATAAAACCCTTTTGCTACAGATTATATGGCTACCCCAAAACTGGGTTACAGTCTAGTAGGGAACAGGATTGGGTTGGAGCAAAGAAGGTGTGGACTCCCAAGAATACTGTGGAAGAACACATAGCTCATAAGTCTTTCAGAGTCTCTACAAGGGAAAAGTGGTACTTTGATAGTGGATGTTCTAGGCACATGACTGGTGTCAAGGGATGTTTGTCAGATGTTAAATCTCATTTTATTAACTACGTGACCTTTGGTAATGGATCAAAAGGGAGAGTAACGGGTGTTGGAAAATTGGACTGTACAGGACAACCCAATCTGGAGGAGGTATTACTTGTTGAAGGCTTAGATGCAAACTTGATAAGCATAAGTCAACTATGTGATCATGGTCTCAGGGTCAACTTTACCAATTCTGAATGTCTGATAACAAATGAGAAGGGCAAGGTTGTTATGAGAGGCAAGAGAGCATCAGATAATTGTTATTTGTGGAGGTCTGAGAGCACTGCAATATGCTTGGAAACTAAGAAAGCTATTGGAAAGAGTACTGAGTTAGAACAGGTGTTGATCAATTTTAAAGCAACTCAAAATGTTAGCATGGTGAACTATGATAATAAGATTAAACTTAGTAAGTATGTCAGCGCAGAAAATTTAAAAGGAAAGTTTGATGGATGCACATTTGAGGTGAATCGGGTGTCCAAAGTTTGTGACTGCCGCGTTTCTCTAGGACCACTTCTCAAAAATATAAATAGGCGGGCAAACACACCCTACCTACATCAAACATATTTTACAAAAATTCCTCTTGCCCTTTCTCTCCAAAGTTCACGGGCTTTAGGGTTTTCTCTTAACATCCTCAATATTGTGCCTTGTGATCAATCGAAAATGTCTCAACATCATGCATCAGAATCCATGCATGGTTCTTCGGATAACTCAGGATCTCCTCGAATGAATGCTGGAGATGATGAATCACTTTGAATGATCAACCTCTCAGATCTTGTGCTTGATATTGCTCCCTTGATCGTAGTACCGGCTGATCCTAAAGGAAAACGACAAGTTTCTCACTCAATGGATGTCAATATTCCTGGTAAGACGTCTAAACCTTTTTCATCTAGGAAGAAAGTTCACTCGATGACTAGTTTATATGCAGACCAAATAAGCCCTAGAAAAAACTTGTCTGAAAAAGGGTCTAAGTCTGGTTTGATTGAAAAGTAGAATACTACTGAATCATGTGGTATAAACAAGAATCCTACTGATGCTGATGTAGTCAGAAAAGATAAGGAACTTAGGAAGTTTGTTGCCAAGGTTTTGAGTGGAGTTGATACAAATGTTGGGTCTAATGTTCCAACATCCTTGACAGGAAATGCCAATGGCAACCCTACAGATAGGACTGATGATGGTGTCCCCATTCATGTGGGTCACGAAAGAAAGAGTAAAAAGAAAGCCGATGTAGTTATTAATGTTGATGATCTCACTTCTGATGAGGAACCCATTGCTGGGATGTTAAGGAGAATTAAGAGAAGAAGAGAGAAAACGGTTATGATTGAAGGTTCAAAGTCTGCAAAATTGCATAGAAAGTCTGGAGGTGTGGATAGTACCAAGGGAAAAGTTGGAGCTGGGCCTCCTAAACAATGGAGTAAGGTTGTTGTTCCAACTAAGAAGAGAAAAGTCACTGCTCACAGTGAGTCTGAATATGAGGCTGCAACAGATGTTCAAGACATCATTGGTGTGAAAAACTCTACATGCAAAAAGACATATGCTGATGGTTTTACAAGGAATGCAGATAGGTGGAGAGTTGTGGATCAAAGGAGGATTGCCTTGGAGAGAGAGCTGGGTAAGGATTTCATTAAATACAAAGAAATCATGGATCTTATTACAGCTGCTGGGTTGATGAGAACTGTGTCCAAGATAGGACCCTGCTATGAGAAATTAGTCAAGGAATTTGTTGTGAATATTCCTGAAGACTGTGATGATAACAAGAGTAACAACTTCAGAAAAGTGTCTGTGAGAGGAAAAGTCGTCATTTTTTCTCCTGAAGTAATCAATAACTTTCTGGGCAGGTGTGAAGAACCTCAGCCTGAGTTAGAGGTCACAGACAATGAAGTGTGTAAGGAGATTACAGGTGGTTGTCTTAAACACTGGCCAAATGAAGAAAAGTTATCCTCTGGAAAACTGAGTGTTAAATATGCTATTCTCCACAGGATTGCTGTTGTGAATTGGGTACCTACCAATCATACATCTATTATTTCCTCCATACTTGGTAGGTTCATTTATGCTATTGGGAAAAAGGTCTCTTTTGATTTTGGGACATACATCTTTGAACAAATCCTGAAACAATCAAGTTCAACTGCTGTCAAGATGCCAATTTGCTTTCCAACCCTGATCTGTGGTGTTATTTTAGATCAGTTTCCTAACCTTTTGTTAGGGAGTGACAATGCTCTCAAAAGAAAACCTCATATGTCCCTACACTATAAGTTACTTGGTGGGGCACATGTTTCAGACATTGTTGGGACATCTTCTCAAACTTCCAGTCATGCTACCTTTGATGATGAAGTCATTGCATAGCTGCAAGAGACGTGCAAGGAACTGGAAGATTCCATCAGAAAAGACACTGCTAGGAAGTCCAAACTTGAATAGTTAATTAAAATTTTCATGGAGAAAAAGAATGTTTCTGTTGGAACAGTTGGTAAAGACCAAGATAACAAGGAAACTGCTGAAGGAGATGCCTCTGGTGGATCTGATAGAGAGAGTGAACAGGGTTCAGATGACTCTGTATCTGGGAGTGGTAATATTGATGATGAGACTGTGGAATCTGGGTCATATGAAGATGATTATGGTGCTACAGAATAACTGCAGAAGATGATGTTTTTTTTGCTTGTTTTGTTGTTGTTGGTGCTGTTTTGACTGAACACCTAGGATTACTATATCTCTGTCTCTCGTTCTGAACATTATCGTTTGCTATATTATGTTTTATTTTGAACTGTTCTACTTGCCTTTGTCATATTTATGGCTAAAAAGGGGGAGTAGTGTGTGCTTGTGGTGTGCTTGTGGTGTGCTTGTGCTGGTGCTGCAGCTGAGGGGGAGAATGTTGAATGTTGTTGTGTTGCTGCAGTTGAAGGGGAGTTTTTTTGGGTGTGTAGTTTTGCTGACGCTATCTGACATTGATGTTGGTGCTATGGTGTGTTTTTTTCGCTGCTGTCTCTGATATTGTTGTTTTGCTTGTGTTATTTTTGCAAGATTGTTTGGTGTGTAGTTTTAACCAAAATAAGCCAAAGGGGGAGATTGTTATTTCTTTGATTTTGTGGTTGGCATTTATTTTGCTAAAACTATTCTAGCAGCAAGATGTTGAAACAAGATGTTCTAATATTCTGCATTTAACATGTCGGATAAAGATGTCCCATCCTGGATTATAGGACATCGCGTCTGGTTTTGCTTTAAAAGGAAGATTCTGCTGTTGGTATTTGTTACTGAATATTCTGTGAATATTTAGTTATCCTATGTGGCATCCAAAGTATTTTGGGTTGAGTTTTTGTGTGTTGGTTTTTGGATTTTCAACATTTTTTAAATATGGAAACATATTAGGAAACTTTAGATTGAAGACCTATTTTCTTGGAGTTTATTTTGCAGAATTGTGTGCAGTCTCTTTGCTGCGTTTTTGAAGCCCAATCCAGTCCAGATTTAATGCTATATATTGACTGGTGTAAACCTAGTTTAGGTGTGGAACTTACGTGTGTTTTGTTAGGGTTTGTTGAGTGTTATTTGTGAGCCTAATTGGTATCATCCTGATAATAGTACAAGGACTGGTTTTGTGTTGTAAGTTCTGTTAGTTACTCATAAGATTTTAAGCATTGAGTTTCTTGTGTGTCAATTCTCATAAGCTTTGAAGTATTGAGAATTATGTGTTTTGAAAGTGTGGCTTTCGTTTTGTTACTTGTGTTAAAAGGAATCAGTCACAGTTTGTGATTGAAGAGGGATTTGAGGAGGGCCTCATACCTAGGTGAGTCTTAGGTAGAAGTTATAGGAAGGGTAGTGATTAAGTGAGCGGATTGTAACTGAGTGTGGTTGCTGTATGATCTGTGAATTGATACTATCGTATATTGATTTCATCCCTGGCTTGGTAGCCCCCAGAGTAGGATTGTTGATCCGAACTGGGTAAACATATCACTGTGTTCTTTACTTTCTGCACTGTTATTATTATTGTTAACTTGTTCATTGTGTTGGATATCAGTGTCTTAACATCTGTGTAGGACATCTGATATCTGTGCCAGAATTTCAATTGGTATGTCTAAAGTCTAGTTTTCACTGGCACCATTGTTAAAATCCAATTGTTATTGGTATGTCTAAAGTCCAGCTGTCACTGGCACCCATTGCTTAAAATCCAATTGTTATTGGTATGTCTAAAGTCCAGTTGTCACTGGCACCCATTGCTTAAAATTCAATTGTCATTGGTATTCAAAATCCAGTTGTCACTGGCACCCTTTTCAAGTCTGGTTGTTACCGATATTATTCTCAAGTCCAATCATTATTGGCACTCTTTACAAAATCCAATTGTTATTGGTACCCCCAAAATCCAGTTGTTACTGGTATCATTTACAAATTCCAGTTGTCACTGGCCCCATCTTTGAAAGTTCAGTTATAACTAACACTGACCCGTTAGAAGCTGGTTATAACCCATGATTGTAGTCTAAGTCTAATTATTGTTGACACATACTGAGAGTTTGATTACCCTGTTTTTCCTGATGGTTCCTACAAGGTCATGTATGAATCTTCATTTTAGGGAATTTCCAGAAGCTTGGATGTTATTCTTGTTGGAAAACTCCATTGATTTTTTGTTTCGATTGATATCTTCGTAAAGAATCATCATATGCCTTGTTTTGTAAGGATGGCCTTCTAAAGAGAAGATTCTAGAACTATCAGATGTATTCTAATCGTTTTCAGGTCATGTCTGAACCTGTTTGATAAATCATACTTTGAATCTTCCCTAATGTCTTTTTCCAGTAATTTTTCATCCCCAGTGAGTCTTCAACCATTGTCTTTGACATCTTTTGTGGATCACCATTACCACATATCTCCATTTTCCCCACAAATTTGTCCATCACCCAGCACAAAAGTCATGATAAGGTTCATTTTACTTCACGTCATATCCCCAGCAAATAAAAAAGAGAGTCCCTCATAAATTCATAACATTGCATATCATATCATTTCGCCTGCATTCATGGACAAAATTCGGGTCTTTAGTATTTAACTATCTCCCACTGCGATCATATGAAGAGTATCCTTCTCCATATTCTCTGGTTGAAGTTACTTAAATAGGGGCAAATGTCATACCCTAATTTTGACCCTGAATCAGCGAATCAATGCATCTATTTGGACTTTTGCATCATCTGTATAGCATGGCATGCATTTCATCTTGCATAATGCCCAAATTGTCAGTCAGAATATTTTTTTTGGATTTACAGACAGACTGGCTAAACTGAATCTCAACTATGCGTAAAATCAGTGGACGAAAAATTCCAAAATCGAGCTTGCAGATGTCAATTACATTAATCTACATTTCGCGTAGTTTAACCAGGCATACTCATTTAAAAAAAATTTATTACTTTTTCGGCCGCATTTTGATCAATTTGAGCCTTTTAACCGGTGAAATTTTATTTCAAAAATTGATCAAACGTTGTATTCTTCTAATATGTTTATTTCGCGCCGACCATTTTGGTGCATTCAGTTTATTTTTTCGAGTATTTTTTAGCCCGACTTTTATTCATTTTGAGTGTGTTTTTTTGTCAACGTACTTGAAATAAATAAAGAGAATTTTCCATGTTTTTGTTTTAATTCAATTTTGATTATTTAGATTAATTCAATTTTATTTGACTCAGTTTTTTAAAACTTATTTTTACATAATTTTTACTCATTAGATGTATTTTTGGATTTTTTTTTTAAATTAATAAAACCCTAGCATTGTTGGTGTCATGCATGAGGAGAGTAGAGCAACTAATAGACTCTCTTAATTCAAAAATCAGAAGGGAAAGTTTGAATATCTACATCAATTAAGCATCTTTTTATTGGTAAAAAACAAAAAAAAAACAAAGAGATGATTTATGGGTAGTAAAACAAATTTCTCTTTCTCTTGTTCATAACTTGTTGCCACATTTCAGGAAATATTTTTCTAAAAATCTCACGCATATTGTCCATATTGGTGACCCTATCTTATTTTTCAAAAATAAAAAGATAGAAAAAGATAATAAAAGGAGAATAGATTTTTCATCATATGGACCAACATCATATCTCTTCCTCATCTCACCTTTCCACATATCATTCTCTTCCAAATAAATAAACAGAGACAAAAAGCACTACGCCATATAAGGGAAAAGACATCGTTTTTTTGGCATAGACAGCGCTTAAAAGCGCTGCCTATACTGGCGCTGCTGTAGGTAAAGGCAACACTTTTTTTAAATGCAAAAGCGCTGCCTTATGTCCCCTTTAGGCAGCTCTTCTTTTTAAAAGCGCTTTCTATTATCACCTTTAGGCAGCGCTTTTTCTTGAAAAGCGCTTTCTATTATCCCCCTTTAGACAACGCTTTTAAAAGCGCTGTCTAATGTATCTTTTAGTTCTCTTTTAGGTCTCTTTTGGGCAGAGCTTTCTTTAAAGTGCTTTCTCTTCTCCACTATAGACAAAGCGCTTTCTATTCTTCACTTAGGCAGCGCTTTTTTTACAAAGCGCTGTCTATTGTGCACGTATGCCAGCGTGTTTTTGTTAAAGCGTTGGCATAAGTCTTATTTTTTAATAAAATGGCAGCATATTTTTTAGAAGTGCTAGCACAACATGAAATCGTTATAGCAGCTAGTTTTTGATATATATATTCCAGATTTTCATATTACCAATATATATATATATATATATATATATATATATATATATATATATATATATATATATATATATATACACACACACCGGATATATACCAACTCTAGCTAAAAAACTATGAATTTGTCTTCTGCACATATCAACAACTTTTAGTAACTTGTTATCTCTATCTTCTGCACCTATCTGAAACAAAACCAACACATTAAAAGGCATCAAAACCAAGCTATATAACACATAAACCTTATAACCATTATAATTCAACACAAACCTTATAAATATTGCTATATATCATTATACATCAAGAAAATCATATTTTTATCAAAATTTATCACAAACCTTTATAATTCAACACAAACCTTTAATTCAACACATAAACCGTATAACCTTATGACCATTATAATTCAACACATAAACTTTATAACTGTTATAATTCAACACAAACCTCATACAACAAGAAAATAATTTTTTTATCAAAATTTGTAAATGCTATATTGCCTTTAGCAGCGCTTTTTTTCATAAAAAGTGCTTTCTATTCTATGTCCTATAGAAGCGCTTTCTAAAGAATGTCCTTTTGTAGTGCTTTTCAGAAGCGCTTTTTAAAGTGTGGCCTCTAGCAGCGCTTTTTAAAACCGCTCTCTTATATATGGCCTTTAGCAGCGCTTTTCTGAAGCGTTTTTTAAAAGCGCTCTCGTATATATAGCCTTTAGCAGCGCTTTTCTGAAGCGCTTTCTAAAGTTAGCCTTTAGCAACGCTTTTTCTCAATTTAGTATATGGTTTTATTTTTTTTTTAACTTATAGCAGGGCTTATGGAGTGCTACCTAAAACCAGTTTTGGCGTAATGAAGAGGAAAACTCCCTTCTTGAAACCACACTCCAAATCTCCATAACCATATTGTAACTTCATCTCTATACAACAACCATGATTAAACACATTCCAAAACCATCACTACAAATACATGTAATCCTTGTTATTGTTGTTGTTATACAGTTCCTTTTCCTTACCTCATTCTTCCTAGCATAATGCATAAACACCTTAACTCACCATCCAAACAAAGAAAAAGGGAAAGCCTTTACTTTCAACAAAATCAATAGTAACGAATACCACCATAACATGATCTTCACACAACTCTAAACACATACATGATATTACCCCATCACAAACACCACATACTTCTTCCTTCATATTACAACACACAAAAGCTTTTCATCCAACAACTTTTCTTCATGTTGCTCATCACCATATATCTCTTCTTTCACGTCACACAAATAATAAACCACCAACTCTTCCACTCATAACAACACAAGAAAAACTGCATTGTTCACGCATATAACACCTCACTTCCTCTCTTCATTCACTCAAAAGCATAACCCACTTTCTTATACTTTTCTTGAACCATTACCTACAAGCATGTGAACCACTTACTTCCTCATCAATCCACCACATGCATACCCTCTTTCACTTCACACTTTTCTTCCACTACTTCACAACACAACAACAAGCACCAACGCATGCAACACCGCTACATACCAGTCACCGTCACAACGACAATGCAGCAGGGATGCCACCACCACGACGCGAAACCACTGAAATCCCTCACTTTGGATTTGCCGTCGTTCATCCGCTGTAGTTGCAAAAGAGGAAGATCCAACAAGATTTGTTTTGATCGTTTCGCTCGGTCGCACGCACTAGGTTCCAGTATCAACACAAGTTTGGACTTTAAAAAAAAGGCATGGTTTAAAGGAAGAGGTATTTTGGTATGAGTCTGTTTTTTCCAAAAAAATTTAAAAAGTTTTCACTTTTTGTTTCTACTTTTTGAGTTGTGTGATCTATTTCATTTTGTACAAATTAATTATTATTATTACTATTTGTTAATTTTTTAAATTAAAAAAAAAAGCAAATCGATGGTCATTCACGTCATGTGTAGCATTCATTTATTTAATTTTTTCTTATATATATATATATATATATATATATATATATATATATATATATATATATATATATATATATATATATATATATATATATATATATATATATATATATTTTTTTTTTTTTTTTTTTTTTTTTTTTTTTAATTTAGTTATAATATATACTTTCTTTTTTTTATTAGTTATAATATATCATTTTTTTTCTTAAGTTATACTATAATATATACTCCCTTCATTCTTATTTATAAGTAAATTTTAACATTTTAGATTTATTAAGTAATTAATGCACCTAACTTATATATAGTCCAAATAAAAATAAATTGACACAATTATTTTTCACCAACAATGGTATTTTCTGCAGAATTAAAGATCAACGCTAACAAGACAATAAAAATAAATTGACACAATTATTTTTATCCTGGTTCACTGTTAACAAAGTTACTTCAGTCCATCCACCATGGTGATTTTGCCTTAGACAAGGACTTAATCCAATAATCTCAACAGATTACAACCTCTAAGTGTTAGACAACAGCTTAGACCTCTCAATTATCCAGACTAACGACTTAGTCACTTGAGAAATCTACACTTTGAAAAGTGTTTACAAAGGTGTGTACATGAATATCTTCTAAACAAGCAGGTGACACAATTGAAGTACAATAACACAAAACTGTTTCTAGCAAGATATGAGCAACAACTCCTTTCTATTTTACAAGACTATGCTTCTCTCATTTCTTGTAGAGCGGCGCTCTAATTTGTTGAGCTTGAGCATCTTCTTCTTGAGCTTGTAATCTAGTGCGTGTTTCCGCCTTCCACACATACTGTCGTGTATTCTTCAGCTCTTGAACTTCTTGTTCTTATTTCTCTCTCTTGATTTTTCTTTCCTGCTCTTGCAGCATTTTGCACTTCGGCATTTTATATTTTTACTTGGCTTGTAGCAACTACAGCAGCAACATTTCGCCTAGAACTTTCGTAGCTTGTAAGCAACTCAAGCATACACACACACACACTCATGCACACTATTGTAAGCAACTTGGCTTTCATGGCTTTCACAGCCTTCACGGCTTTCCGCGGCTTTTCGGCTTTTCGCAGCATTCTTCAAGTCTTCAGATCTTCAATAAATAGGACTTGATAATAGATCCGTTGGAGGGTATAATTAGAAACATATTCCAACTGTAATATCCCAACATTCACTTATAGGAATGGTCACATCATAAATCAAAAAGTTGTCCTTGTGCCACCTAATCTGGGTAAAGGTCACAGACTACTTTGTACTATTATATTCATTGACACACGTAAACCATTCTTCTATCTTCTAATCTTCAGAGGCTTCAGATGTGAATTTGATGAAGCATGTAGAGAGATCAATACTTGTAACTTCAGAACCTAAGTCTTCAGAATCTCAGATCTTCGTTCAGTAGAACTATCTTAAGAGTCTTCAACACTTGGTCTTTAGAAGGATGTCTTCATAGACTTCAGAACTTTGTTCAACAGAACCTCGTCTTTAGAGTCGTCAGAACTAGTTGAGTGCATATTTGTCTTCAGAGTCTTCAGAACTTCGTTCAACATAACTTTGTCTTTAGAATCTTCAGAGCTTGATCTTCAGAAATGATGTCTTTAGAATCTTCAGAACTACGTTCAACATAACTTTGTCTTTAGAAACTTCAGAGCTTTAGCAATAAAAGCATATTTCTAAGAAAGCTTTCAAGGCTTACTTACAGAGTCACAATCAGAAGTTTTGATACACATGTTCTTCAGAACCGTTGTATTAGAAAGCCTTTCAGAATAATGACTTTAAATCTTGTACACACAATATATTTTCTTCCAGAGTAATTAGATAAAGATCTGATGACGTCACATGCCTTTAGATCAGATTCATATCCTGTTTAGCAAAAGCTACACACTAGATAGAAACCATAAAGTACCGAATTGTTCTCTGAGACAACATGTGCAGTTATCATCAAAACTTAAGGCCAAATGCATAACCACTCTTGTTCTTACAATCTCCCCCTTTTTAATGATGAAAAAAAATGTATTTTGATAGAGCAATTTGTACAGGGTAATAACCATAAAACTACAGAATCAGAGTTAAGCTCACCAGCTCCCCTGAATATGTTATTCTCAAAATTCATTTATGTTTGTTCAGAGTCTCCCCCTGATCCCAAGACTTACAAAATAATTTTGAAGTACAGAGCATACGATTATAGAAGGAATACTTCTCAGAGACATCTCATCAGAGTCTGACTAGAACTGCCTGGTCTTCATCTCAGAATATGACTTGCTATCAGAACGCGATTGACGTAATCAAAACATGATTTATAAGCTCATTGATGCTTTGCATCATGTATCTAAGATAGATTCTTTTAATATTTTGAGCATGTCACCAAGAGGTGTAGTAATCAAAATGTCAACGGAAAGTTCACAACTTGAACATTTTCAGAATGACCATCTTGATTATCCATAAGACCCACAATCTTGAAGTGCTAGAGTCTAGTTACCATGCTTTCAGAAAGTTCACAACTTCTAACAAGCCTGAGGTATTAGAGTACTCACAGACATTCTTTCAGATTGTTCTTTTGCTTCTGATTTATGAATGGTCAAGACTAATTTGAATTATGTATTGTATTAGAGCAAATACAATTAGAGCATACTTCTTATTTCTTGAACATATCTTCTGATAACCTATTTTAACATATAGTGAACTTTTACAAAGTTCCTAATCAATTCTTAAACAAAGGTTAGTGATAAAAACATATTGAAACATGTATTTGGGATCAAGAGACTTGGAATAGGTATATCAAAATCATTTCACTTTCTTCCCCTTTGTCAGAAATTAAAAAGGTGACATAGATTTAAAATAAATAATTGATAAAAAAAATAGATGAACAAATATGAGAAATTCATTATAAAAAAGAGAGTATAAGCGAATAGAATAGTAATACAATAACTAAGAAAATAACAACATGACAAAAAACGTTCAGGGTCTGAGGTTTGTAAGCTCCCCCTATGTCAAATAGTATTAGAAAAGAGGTTTCTAAGCTCCTTCTAATTTCTATTTGAGAAGTTTTAAGTTATGAAGTTAATTTCTCAAAAACATATACGAAACTAAAAAAAATCAAGAGGGAATTTAAAGGATAGACTGATTGTAAGATAGTTAATAACATGAATGGTAAAGAAATAATTAACAGAAAATAATAGATAACAGTTCGAATCGTAGTTAAAGGGGGGTTTGTTATCGTCTCCACAGGGATTGCAGATATTTTGATGCTTGCCGTTCAACAGTTTATTGTTTCAAGAAAAAGGGTTTTCAAAGTTTTGTTCATAAAATTGTCACGTTTTTAGTAGCAAAGCTTATAAATTCTAAAGAGTTTGATTAACAAAGTATATCAAAAGTAGTTTTCATCTACCCTAACTTATATGTATTCTTTTAATCTTGCATGTGAAGTCGGATCCGATTAATATTGTCGCGCATTCTCTCAACACCGTCTATCTCTAGAGCGGCGCCGTGAGAAATACCGTATTCATAACTACACGATTTCTCCATATAACAACCAATATAGTAAGCTTTAAGTTCAACACAAAGAAACTATCGACCATAGACCGATTTCTCCAATCTATAAATTGATAGATGACTATTTTAAGTCAAGTTTCACAAAATCTATGTCTAGAGTTTTAGAAAAAACAAAATGGATCATTAAGAACAAAAATATTCATCATATATTAATCATAACTTGTTCACATACAAGACTAATCAAAAGAAATACATACAAGCTAATGGTAGACTACCTCTACCTTTAATACAAAAGAAATTAGTTACCCATAACCACGGTAGCTTGCTTTAAAAGTTTTGGAAGAAGATGAATGAGCATCCACGTCGAAGAATCAAACTTGGATGCGAATCCAACTTCAATTTGCAAAATATCACCTTTTGGTGAAGAAATGATGAGAAATGAAGTTTTTGTGTGAAAAATAGGGCTATGATCCCCAAAAAATGTGAAAAGTACATATATAGTACTTTTGGAATCTGTCATGTTCGCCCTGTGAACTATTTCTTCGCCCAGAGAACACACTTTTAGGCACATGAAGTTCCTCTGAACAGTTAAACCGCCCCTGAGAAATATATGAAGTTCGATGTGCCAGAAATTCTTTGCCCTGCAAACTACCTCGCTACAAGTTCGCACAACGAACTTATGGTCATTTAGCTACTGCCTCAAATCTGGGATGGTTCGCTGGTCCTTCGCTAAGACCCCGCTACAGTGAACATTCGCTACCAGTTCACCCAACGAACTTAGTGCCATTTTCTTACTGCCTCTAAATTGAGAGGGTTCGCTAGGGCTTCACCATGAGTTCGCCCAGTGAATATTCACTGCTACTCCTCGCTGGCTGTTCGCCCAGCGAACATGCTGAATCTCTTCTTTTCCTTTGGCTTCCTTGTCCAATTACTTGTGTCTTTTACTTTGATGTTTTTATGCCTAATTTCTGCACAATAACACATAAATCAAAGCAACCAAAGGTATTTTCAACAACATTGAAGAATAGCATGATATCATGGAGTAAATCCAACAAAACATAACAAAAGAGTTGAAAATGCCAATAATTAAGGATCAATTTAAAGCAAGTTTGGCATTCAACAATAACTTCAATAACATAATAAAGAGGAGTACATGCCAAACATTTTTAAAGAGAGTAGCAAGCGAGAATGACAAATACAACCAAAATCAGATAAACCAAGACCACATGAAAATGAACGTCATCAAAAACCAACCGACCACAGACAACCTACAGACATAGAGACAAAAAGACCAAAATGTACCCAGACACCAAATATCCATCCAGCAGAGAAAACTACCAATCCAACAAGCTTGTAACAGCTTCACATCTTACTTCAGCACCCGCCACATCCGGTCCATCTCTCTTAGTCAAACCAATGATATTAGCCCTATAGAAAAGTTCAGATAAAATCCTTCCATAAGGAATGAAGGATTTATACTGACCTCTTGAGATAGTGACTGATTCTTTCAGATGATTGAAGATGGTTTGAGGCAGGTTGACACGGACGTTATTCGTGAAAAAGTAGATGAAAACTCTGTCAGCATGGGATACAACATTTTTGTCTACACTCCGAGGACAAAAACTAGTTAGCAGGAGGTTAAACCATGCTTTTGGTGAGGGAATGAGCTTCTCAAGATTTTCTGGTTCAAATCTGGGAAATGAGGAATCATGAATGTTATTGAGCTTATCAATAAAGGTGTAGGTAAAGCGAAACTCGTCCACAGTGATACAAGTTTGGGTACAACCAATAGCTTTAGCAATTGAGGCAGGAGTGATGGTAACTGTAGTGCCATAAATATAGGAATAGATGGAGTCACCATCCACACCTACTAAGGCATAATTCCAGAAAGCCTTCATCATGTTGGGATAAATGGGTACATGCAATAATGCATAGTATTTGGGCCAATCCTGTATGTGCATGCTCAAGACGATGTCGTGATCAGTTCCTTCAAGAAGAGGAAAAATGGGTCGATTTTCACAAATAACTTCCACAAGATCTTCATTACCACAAAAGGTTTTGACAACCATGGTTGAATGAAAACAGAGAAGGATAGAAGAGAAGAGAAGGTTTGTAAGGGTGGAAAGAAGGAATGACTGTTAGAAGATGAACTGAAGAGTATAAATAGAGGAACTTGAGACGAATCAAAGAAATAAGACAAACCAATTTAAAACAAACAAACTCGAGATACGCAAATCAATTAATGCTTAACCAAGAAAATGGA
The DNA here is from genome assembly GCA_022829125.1 of Lathyrus tuberosus. Taxonomy (NCBI): domain Eukaryota; kingdom Viridiplantae; phylum Streptophyta; class Magnoliopsida; order Fabales; family Fabaceae; genus Lathyrus; species Lathyrus tuberosus. Next base: position 15,705,938 of record JALAZF010000012.1, on the reverse strand, counting down.
CAAACATCATTACCAAGGAGAGTACACATAGGAAATATAAGCGCATAAAAGGAATTTAAAGTGAAATAGTAAAGATTGTATTAAATGCACTCGATATAACAATAAAGAATTGATAAATGGATATAAAAATATTAGGTAATTGTCACAGATAAGAAAAGACAACAGTAAAAGAAATTAATTCTGGCAAGAGAAAAAGTTATGATTTAGCAGCCTGAATTCAGGAGTCTCGTCACCCAATGTGTCACGTTAGGTGTGAAGCGGCGTTCATTAAAAAATAGCTAACTTAAAATAAATCATAACCCTTCACTTTTCTTGACAACATGTTAATGAAGTAAACTCTTCAGTTTCCAACGGTCAAAAACTTAATAGAACATTCTGACCATGGATACTTCAGATACATGAGAACTTCACTTGTCAGAAGCTTCACATCTCAGAAGTAGAACATAATAAATCAAGCATCAGAAAAATATTTTTCTATTCTCGAGAATATATGTATTTTGAGATACTTCTTTTCATTCAGAACATAGAACAGAGTTCACATGTGGGAATGAGAACAAGTTTATCTTCAGTAAGAAATTTGAAAAGATAGCAGTCATAAGAAAAGATTGTATCAATAAGGATTAAAAACAATAATTCCTTTTTGAACATAATCCCAAAATCTTAATCCTAGAATAAAAAAATAGATTCTTAGATAATTTAAAAAGGTAAAAGTTTAGAAAATGTTACTCATTTATCTGGTAGACTTCCAGCTTCTGTTTCTTGAGAATGTGCGCTTCTTAAGAATCATCACTCAATTTGCTTCTGCTTTTGAGATTGTTGTTTGATGATGTCTCTAGATGGACCTCTAGAGCAAATTTTTCTTAGAAATTTTCTTCACATAATCTTCTTTCCTTCTTGAATGAGATGCATAGAATGTTATCCTTTTCTAGAATCTGAGTAGGATGCATATGAGCCTTCATTGTCTTCTTCCAAGATAAGCTAGAACATCTTCAAGGCTTCTTTGGTCTTCCCATTCTGATGGATGAAACATTTCTCCTGATGTTTGTTATATTCATATCATTGGAAGGATCTGAGTAATCCATTTGGCTTCCTGCTTCTGATCAATCACTTTTGTCCTCATCATGATTAGTTTTCAGAAAGTCAATTGATTCAATCAACTACTACTTAATTTCGGATTTAGAAATCCAGAATCAGCATGCCGATAGGACTGGTTGAAGTTTTCTTGCATCATTGGAGTACGATCTTTGATCAGACACTTTCCTTCTTCAGATGCAGATACCAATATGAACATCATACTACGACATATTTCATCAGAGGGTTTGAGGTTTGATCTTGTTCTTACTGGCTTAGTCTTATCACCAAGAATCAGTACTTCAGAAAGTAAAGACTTCTGCCTAAGCTTTCTCAGGTGAGTAAGAACTGCGACGGCTTTTGATAGATCAACTTCTGATTTCTTCATCTTGTACTCTTTCAGCAGCTCTATTACCTTCAGGTTTTGAAAAGGTAATTTTCAGATTTAGGATCTTTCAATCAGCTTTGGTTTTCAGCTACCATGCTTATCATCAAATCTGACTTTAAATAGATTTGTCTGCAGAAGTACTTTAACTCTAAGTACTTGTAGACATTGAGCAATCTAATCACGATGCATCAGAAGTGATTTGAAAAGAGATCTTGTCCAGATTAGCATGTTTCATCTCTTTAGAAATGTTTTGTCATGATAATCTCAGATATCATGAATTAACAATTTCTTCTTCAAGATCTCGTTCTTTCATTTACATTTGTATTTGGTTGTAAAGAACTAGGATATGAAATATTCATTCTCAACATATAGTTTCTCAAGCTATTTGTCCTTAATCTGTTGACCAAGATTATTTCTAACCTTGAACACTCTCAGACAATCACTTTTGCACTTAGATACATCAATTATTCAATAAACCTAAAAAAAAATTGTTGCTTATAATAGCGATCAGAGAATAGATCAACTATCAATATTCAACTTTAAATAATTAACTATCAACTATTAATCATCAATTATTAATTATCAATTATTAAGTAGGTTTATCAAAGAGAGTTTTAACCATGTCCTCTCAAGTGGGGCAAACAATTTTCCTTTTAAGACTAATTTATTTCTCTCTCTTTTTATATTTTTTTCCTTTTAACACAAAAAAAAAAGTGAAGATTGTTTTTTTAATATATAAAACAAGTGGCGTGTTGAAATTAATTTTTCCGTGGGGGTTGAGTGCACAACGCTCCAGTCGAGTGAAATGTTTACACACAGAGGTCGGAGAATAAACGGCATTGTTCTCCATTTATAGGTCAAAACAACAAGAAAGAGTTGTCAAAGGACAGGGTAATGTGCTTTCTGCGAACGTGTTGTGCCTGTGGACCAATACCCACAAACCCATATAGCATGAACTTGATGACGATCGTCACTAACTATGTACCACACGGCCCATTTTAGATCTGCATGTTTCTATGAACAGTACTTGTCAATATTACAACAAGCCACGACGATTTTGTTTAAATTTAAATTTAAGGGTTTCCTTGTTTTCAAAACTTATCTTCATGCTATTTTGTCCTCCTCAATTTTGTTTTATTTTGGTAAAATCAGTTGAAATCAACCATATTTTCTCGAAATTAACTACAAACTATATCATGTTAGTATGTCGTTGTCAACTAGTCAAAAAGCGACAAGAAAGTTCGGATTTCTGAAAAAAATCACTATTCATACTATTACATCTATAGGCTTTTTAAAATAAATAAATTATTATTTTAAAATATATATTCTCTATGATTAATATTATAAATTAAAATAACTATTTTACGATGATTAGTAATGCAATTAATTGCAATTAGTATTCTAGACCGGTGAGAAGTATGAGTAATTACGTTCAAAGAGTTGAACGATTCACTGCATCACATATTATGCTATCTTAGTTAAAATGCAAGTGATCTTGATCTATGATCAATCAAACAAATCTTTATATTTTACGTTGATAAATCAACATGTGATTATAAGATATTTTAAATATTTCATACAAATTAATTATGAATGTAAAAGATAAATTATTATGACTTTACCATTGTCTCTGGTTCATTATACATGAAAAAGAAATTTAAAGAATAAATAGTAATAAAATTATATGATGGCTTATAATTTAAGACAGATATTTTTTTTTCAAGTGAATTATAATTTAAGACATAACGAGTGTACAAGAGAAAAATTTGTCATTTTTCAAATACTTTTTAAATTCAAATTTTATTAATTAATCACATTTTCATATTGACTTAAATATTATAATGTTAACCTTGCAGGTTAGTCTATTTTATAATATGAAAAGCACAAATATTTTTTTTCAATCCCTCTACATTGATTGTGCAGAGCAATTAATTTTTATATTTATATAGTAAAATTTATTAAAGCGCTCTTTGTTATTACTTCTGATCTTATTTATAATAAAAAAAATTTCTTTTTAAATTTATTTAATAACCATTGTATTTTATCTATATTTTATTCAGATACATTATTTATTTGATGAATCTAAAAAATAATTTTTTTTTATAAATAAAACAGACCAAAGGGAATATATTTTATTTGATTATAATTTTGCTCTCTTATTTTATGTCATTCACAATATAATAATCATATTTTAATTTAATTTTTAACCATATGATATACTTCTTTCAATCTTATTTATAAAAAAAAATCTAATTTTTTTGTTTTAAATATAATCAAATATTACAAATCTAAACACATTTAATGATTTTATTCTAAAATCATTAAATTAAGGGTGAATTAGTAATTGTGTTCATTTTTTTTACATGATATAAAAAAAATTAATTGTACATAAATATCATTTTTATTAAATGTGGAAGTCTTTTTTTTCTTATAATTCAGGCAGGATTACTATCATGTTTTAAGAGTTAGTACATATCATTAAAATCTATAATTAAGTTTATACTGTTTTGAGTTAATTAACGGTCAAACTATCCTACGTGACCACGTCATGTTTCCCAAACATAGGGAGAATATATAGTTCTACATATGACAAGTGGCAAGGGTAATTAAGTCATTTAACTTCATTTTGTAATTTTCCTATCCAAAACTGAACAACGCTGCACAGAAATGGGTTGGTCGGTCCTACACATTAGAGAAGGAAAAAACTAGCCGTTGGAACTTCGGAGTTCGGACATGCAATAAAAGAAACTTAATGTCTTTCTTTTATTATCTCCTCATTACTTAACCTCCTCAACACTCAACACAACCAAATCAAGAAAACCAATAATAATAACCCTAATAACCATACCGAACATAAATGTAATAACCAAAAGCCAATAAAATATTAATGGAGCTCTTTAGTTGGTCTGATTTCAAACTCAATCCTAAACAAAGAATTTAGTATTGAATAGATAATATTGTTAGTTTAAAAGTTTTGCTCTTTTCATTATGGTCTTGCTTGATAGATTAGTCTCATCAGTTATACATAGAGAATAATCGATTAATCTTATTCGGAGTCAGTTCTACTATCAAATTGTTATTTCAGTCTCTTTTCAATCGCAGTTGCGAAAGATTGAAATGTGATCTTTTCCATCAAAACCAACGTCATTTACCAATAAACCAACTAACGAGTGGTGAATAATCGATTTTTACATAACAAGAAATACTACTCTAATAATTTAACAAAACTAGCCGTTTGTGATTTTAAGAAGAGTCTTTTTTTGCACCTGACAATTGTCTTCACAGTTTCTGCTCTCTCTCTCTTCCCAACACAAGATTCCTCAATACCCCGCGCCCCACTCACTCTTTCTTATGACCATCCATCACGTGCTTCTCTCTCCTCTTCTCTCTCTCTTCCTATTACAAAACCATCTTCCATAACTCTTCGTCTACTGTTTCCTTTCTATGATCTTTCTTTTTCCACTCTCTTCTCTCACATTTCAAACACAGTGTCTTCATGGTCCATGGACACTAACAACAACACTCACCAAGTAAACCATCTCTCCTCTTCTCACAACAACCCTTTTCAGATGACAAATGCACCGGAAAAAAACAATTTTTACAGACTATTTTTCATATTCATCATCTGGGTCCATTTCATAACGAACCCAGTTTCATGCGAAGAACATTGGGACGGAGTCGTCGTAACACAGTCAAACTTCCTCGCACTTCAAGCCTTCAAACAAGAACTAATTGATCCAAAAGGGTTCTTGAAAACATGGAACGACAGTGGCTTTGGAGCATGCTCAGGAGCTTGGGCTGGAATCAAGTGTGCTCAAGGACAAGTCATTGTAATCCAGCTTCCATGGAAAGGGCTAAAAGGACAAATCACTGAGAGAATCGGTCAGCTTCAAGCTCTCAGAAAGCTTAGTCTTCATAACAACCGAATTACCGGTTCAATCCCCTCATCTTTAGGACTTCTCGTTAATCTAAGAGGAGTTCAGCTTTTTAACAACAGGTTAACCGGTTCAATCCCTTCTTCATTAGGTTCCTGTCCTTTGCTTCAATCTCTAGACTTCAGTAACAACTTGCTCACGGGAACAATACCTGATAGTTTAGGAAATTCCACTAAGCTTTATTGGCTTAACTTGAGCTTCAATTCTTTGTCTGGTTCAATACCAACTAGCTTAACTAGTTTGAATTCTCTCACTTTTATGTCCCTTCAACACAATAATCTCTCCGGTTCTATTCCTAGTTTGAAAAATGGGCTATTTAGCCTTCGAAATCTTGTCTTGGATCATAATTTCTTTACTGGAACCATTCCTGGTTCTTTAGGTGATTTAAGGGAGCTTAGAGAGATTTCTCTTGGTCATAACCGTTTTAGTGGTCACATTCCTCAAAGTATTGGAAAGATTTCAAATCTTAAACAGCTTGATTTGTCAGTGAATAATCTCAGTGGAGAAATTCCTGTCTCATTTGATAATCTACTTATTCTTAATTTCTTCAATGTTTCTTATAATAATCTCTCTGGTCCTGTTCCAACTTTACTAGCACAGAAATTTAACTCAAGCTCATTTGTGGGAAATGTTCAACTATGTGGTTATAGTCCTTCAACTCCATGTTCCTCTCCGGCTCCTTCAGAAGGAGAAGGTGCACCTTCTGAAGTATCGAAACAGCGCCGTCATAGGAAACTCGGTACCAAAGACATAATCCTAATTGTAGCAGGAGTGCTGCTTGTAGTCCTGATAATAGTGTGTTGTATCCTGCTCTTCTGCCTGTTCCGGAGAAGAAAAACATCGAATGACGTAGAGGGGCACGTCACGGCGAGATCAGCAGCGGCTTCTGCCAGGACAGGAAAAGGAGTCCCTCCTGTCGGCGGAGAAGTTGAAGCGGGCGGTGATGCGGGAGGCAAACTAGTACATTTTGATGGACCGCTCGCTTTCACGGCTGACGATCTCTTGTGTGCAACTGCTGAGATAATGGGAAAGAGCACCTATGGAACAGTGTATAAGGCAACATTAGAAGATGGTAGTCAAGCTGCAGTGAAAAGATTGAGGGAAAAAATCACTAAGAATCAGAGAGAATTTGAATCTGAAGTTAGTGTTCTAGGAAGAATTCGACACGAAAATCTTTTGGCAATGAGAGCTTATTACTTAGGACCTAAAGGAGAAAAGCTTCTGGTTTTTGATTACATGCCTAAAGGAAGTCTTGCTTCTTTTCTACATGGTATGTCTAATGTAAAAGTTGGCCATAACATAATTATGATTGCAAAGATTGTTTGTTTATTGATGAATCAACTTGATTGTTTTCTACTTTTTTGCAGCTCATGGACCTGAAACAAGAATTAATTGGGCAACAAGGATGAACATAGCACAAGGCATGGCTCGCGGCTTGTTATACCTACATTCACACGAAAACACCATACATGGGAACCTAACATCAAGCAATGTGTTACTTGATGAGCACACAAATGTCAAAATAGCAGACTTTGGTCTATCAAGGTTGATGACAACAGCTGCTAACTCTAACGTGATTGCTACAGCGGGTGCGTTAGGATACCGAGCTCCCGAGCTATCGAAGCTAAAGAAAGCGAACACGAAAACCGATGTATACAGTCTTGGTGTAATCTTGTTAGAACTACTAACAAGGAAGCCACCTGGTGAGGCAATGAATGGTGTTGATTTACCTCAATGGGTTGCATCTATTGTTAAAGAGGAGTGGACAAATGAGGTTTTTGATGTTGATTTGATGAGAGATTCGTCGACAAATGGTGATGAGTTGTTGAACACTTTGAAGCTTGCTTTGCATTGTGTTGATCCTTCTTCATCAGCGCGACCGGAAGTTCAGATGATACTTCAACAGCTTGAAGAGATTAGACCACAGATGGTATCATCAGGCATTTCTAGTGATGAAGGAGACATTCCTACAAGTGAATAAGTTCCATCATGTGTGTCACAACTTTGGCATTGTTTAGGATAGTGTTTTTGTTATTCTTTCATTCTTATTTATTGATTACATTTTTTTGCATGTTTGAGTGTGTACATACTAATGTATTTTAATTCAGTGAGTGTTTCCTCTTTAACACTTCATCGCTTCATAATGGAAATTAGTTTGTTCAACTTGCTCTTCTTGTCCCCTCACTTTTTTATAAAATGTTCAAGATTTTTTGTTAAAATTTTATTTACAAAAACCGTGTAATAATTTCTTCACATCCTCTTTTACATCCAAGTCACCAATCTCCATTGCAGCTTTGTAGTCTTCCTTTTGGCATGACTGAAAGTCTTAGAACTAAATATGTCCATTCAAGTTTTTGTCATTCTTGTTTTCCTGATAAACAAGTTAAATTGTCATTTGTTGATTCTCATAACAATACTTATATGTCATTTGATATTTTATGGATGGACATCTCGTTTTCAGTTTCTTGAGCCACAAATATGGTGTTTTTTTATCTATTCGAATTACTTGTGGATTTTTCTAATTTCAAACAAATCTTAAATTTATTTATCTTTTAAAAATTAAAAGTATATATCAAAACTCAACTTCGTCCCAGACTAAAAAACATTTAATGCAGCAATAGTAGAGAATGTGTCAATAATCAGTTTAAAAATTAAAAAAAAAATGATGGAATGAAATTTTCTTGCAACTCTCTTGTCTTTACTCATCCTTTCAAAATGGTATAGCGGAAAGAAAAAATTGTTAAATTAATAATTTCATTTGCAACCTATTAATTCATGCTTAACTACCACTCTCTTTTTGACACCATGCCATTCATATGACAACATATCTCTTAAACATTTGGCAAAACAAAAATTACAATTTTCAAATATTATACTGTTAAGACATATCATACTCTCACCCATGAGTCTTTGGTTATTTATGTAATCCTTTATTTCCTTCCACTATGACACATAAGTTCAGGACTTTTTTTTGAGTGCGTGCAAGACGGATTACTGCACAGGGTCTCAAAACTTTTACGGTTAAATTATAGCCTATAAAGGTCTCGCAAAATATTTGTTACGATTAAACCATAACAAAGTAGGATCTATATTTATTTTTCTACTGTTAAATCATAGTAAACCTACACATGACCTTCGAAAATTTAAGACGGTCTTGCATAAATTTCATCCCCGCTCCACACCATGTGTCTTCTTAGATTATCCATCTCCTCACCGTGGTTACAAATATTATAATTTATCATCCAATAAAAATATTATTTGTCGCTTGTAATCTTTAATGAAACTCAATTTCTCTTTAAGATATATGCTCCAACACCCGCAACATTCAATTTTTTAGATAATGATTTCTCACCTTAAATCATTAATAATTTACTAGATGATTTTGTCTCACAAAATCACCAACAGCCACAAATCTCATATCCTCGACCTCTCTTTCCCACTTGATTTCCCTCTCTCCCTACAATTGAATCTCTCTCCATATAAATTACCACCATAATTTCCTATCAATCTCAACTCACATCTAGATTAAGACTACATCTTTCTCCCATTTATCAATCCAGTTTGAGTCCAGAAACTAAATAGTCACAAGGAGCCAATATAGTATCTTCAAACTCAACAATAAATGATGTGGCATTCACACACGTGTTACAAGATCACCAATTCCTTCTAACTTTGTGTATGCACTCAAAGACTAGAATTGAAAAATGGATATGGGTGACAAATTTAATGATCTTATTAAAAATATGACGTGGGATTTAGTGCTTCGTCCACCTGATGTTAATGTTATTCGATGAATATGCATTTTTAGACCAAAAGAATTATGATGACTCTTTTGAGAGGCATAAAGCCTGACTTGTAGGTGATGGTGCAGATCAACAGGTTAGTATGGATTGTGTGGAGAGGCCTTCAACTCGGTCGTTAAACCGGCAACCATTTAAATTGTGCTCATTCTTACTCTCTCTAAAGCATAGTATGAATTGTGTAGAGAGACCTTCAACTCGGTCCTCAAACCGGCAACCATTTAGATTGTGCTTATTCTTACTCTCTCTAAAGCATGGCTCCTTTGTCAGATGGATGTTAAAATATTTTCTTGCATGGTGAACTTATAGAAATAATCTACATGTATCAACTGTTAGGGTTCAAGGATCCAACTCATCCAGATAATATATGCATGGTCTTAAACAAGTCCCTAGAATTTGGTATAAACTATAGATTATGTTTCATCTATTAGTTTCTTTCAAAGAAAGTCTGAAAACTCTTTCTTCATCTATAAAAAAAAAAACACTTATAAGACATATCTTATTATATATGTGAAAGAAATCATTGTCACCACATCTACTGAGATCTTTGCAAACTTATCATATCACTTCTACGTTCTAAGTTCTGAATTTTCTATGAAAGCCTTGGGACCACTTAGTTTTTTTTAGCATTAGTGTTACTTGACATGCTAGTGGCTTATTCTTATCTCATAAAAAACATGGAAAAGTGTGAGTCTATATGCTTAAACATACAACTATCTGAAGCAGACAGATGTTCACAATGATTTTGATGATGACAACACTATAATGTGAAGTATTCATCAATCAAGAAGAAGTAGGAATTAAAATGTTGTGTTTTTGAGATCAAGATATCAAGTCAGATTCAATAAAGATAACACCTAATGTCAAGCGACGTTCGGTGGAGTCCATGATGATCTCTGGTCAAGCAATCTTCAATGATGGTGTTTATCTAAAAAATTTATCATTCAAAATAAGTCAAGTCTCGATTGAAGTGTTGAATCAATGATGAATCAAGCAGGGGTATTAAAACTTCAAATATTATAAATGAGAGAAAGTGTGAAAGCTCATTCGATCTGTGTTTAAATGATCAAAGTATTGTAAAGATATTATAATAATTCTTAAATTACTAAGATCACGCACACACGCTCACACCCATACATTAAAAATAGTTTTAGGAAGCATTTATACACTTCTTAATCTATTAGAAACTTAATATAACATATTAAGACAAGACACAATTTTCTTAATCAATTAAGAATATTCCTAATCAATTAAGACACATAGTCGTTGTAGAGTTTCCTTTATCGAAATTAGGATTGCCGTATTTTTAAAACTTATAATCGATTAACTTACTTTTTACTCTCTCCATTTCATTTCTTTCTTTTTCCTCACAAAATTGTCTTAGTACTTTGAAAGTGAAAAATATCACCGAAACTTTTATTATTTTGGTATTGAGGGAATTTCAAAAAGCTACTCAAGAAGGTCTGTCTTTTATGTAATATCTTTAAAAAAATATGTTCTGGATTGGGCCAGCGCCTGCCCTATTGTCGGGCAGGCCCAAGCCCAATCACCGGCGAAGACCCAACGAGGCCCAAAGTCGCCTCCGTGTCGGGCACGTACCAATCCCCTGGGGATGTCGGACACGCGAGGTAAAGACTGTCGAGCAGAGGCATATAGCCCGTGGACGCACCTCTCCTCGACACCCACGTACTCCTCCCCGCGAGGACACGTTCTCTTGTAACTTCCCACTCCCGAAGGAATCAGTCTGCCCTACTTCTGGAGATTTTGGGACCGTTACACCAGGGCGAAGATCACGTGCTGGTCTTCACTACGCCACGTAAGCCCTGACAGTTACTTGGATTGGGCCTTGCAATCCAGCCCAGTGCAAGTAACCGTTGGCCCCGCGCTGGGGGCTCTCTATAAATACCCTCTCACTTGAGAGGGTCAGGTTACATTGCATTCTAAACTCACACCTGCTTTTCTATACTTTCTTACTCCCTTTTTCTTACTTGAGCGTCGGAGTACCTTGCAGATACACCCCCCGACCGTATCATCATCACCGGAGCTGAAGTCCATACGACGTTGTTGGCCACTGTATAACTGTCTGATCCAGGTACGATCAGTGGCGCCGACTGTGGGGACCACTGCTTCCCCGTTTTTCCTTCAACGATAAACCAAATCAATCCCTTCGTTCATCACCAGCATGGCCAATAACCCGTCTGCGAACAAAGTTCTGGACACCGTCCTCGCGCAAATCGAGAATGGAAACCACCGTGAGGACAATGCTGCCCTTCAATGTCGAAGAAGGCGGTGTAAGAGACGGGCAGACCGCCTCCCTAGACTCTGAAGACGCGGCTTACGATGCCGCCCAGCAGGACGACCAGCAAGCCGCCTTTCAGCCAGTTGCTCCCCCGCCTAATGCGGATTCGAACACCGTGGCCCTATTCGCCTTGGTCAACCAGACCAACCAGCTGATCATGCACCAGAATCTCATAATTGAAGCACTCGAGCGAGGGCGGACCCGACGATCTTCCCCGTGAAGACATCATCGTCCTCCTTCACCTCACCGTTCTCCTTCCCCGCGAAGGACTCCTCCAGAAGAATCTCGGACCCCCTCGCTGGGGCGTGAGGGCCGCCGGCCACGCCTCGAGCGTCCCCAGCCAGAAATCTCTCAGAAGCGCCATCGTTCCCCGCCTCGGAAGGAACCCAGGCACTCCTCGACTACCAAGAGGAGCAAGACCGCCGAGGAGAGGCCGAGGAATCGTTCTAGGAACTCCCCTCCACGAGAAGGACCTGGTCGACACCACCGATCCCCATCGAGGTCCCTAGCCGAAAGAGATGACGACGACCAGAGGACCCCCTTGTCATGGAAGATCATGGACACCCCAATTCCTGTGGGCATGGAGAAACCCCCCCCCCCCACTGGGGACCTACAACGGCCTGGCCGACCCCGACGATCACGTCGAAAGTTTTGAAGCCATGCTCAACTTCAAAAACGTCAAGGGAGCCATTAAGTGCAGGCTTTTCCCCGCCACCTTGCGGAAGGGCGCCATGACCTGGTACAAGAGTCTAGCACCCGGGTCGATCATGTCCTAGAGACAACTAAGAGAACGTTTTACCAAACACTTCACGACATCTCGCCGACACCCGAAGACGGAGGCCGCACTAGAGAGCATCTTCCAGGGGAAGAACGAGTCTCTCAGGAACTACATTGAGAGGTTCAACAGGGAAGTCGTTGAGGACCACATGACCGACGACATAAAGAAGTTTCTAATCATCTGGGGACTACTTCTTTGATCCGATTTTGCCAAGTCTGTGGGCCTCCGCAGACCTCGCCGTTTGGAGGACCTCCTTCAACGAGCTCAGTCTTACATCGAGTTCGAGGAGTCGGAGGCAGCACAGATCGCCCTCGACTCGAGGCAGAAGGAAGGCCCACGCGGCCGCAGAGAAGAAGACTCTTCTCCCGGACGTGGAGGAGAAAGAAATAAGGAAAGCCGCCCCCGGGACTTTCGTGAACCGCGAGGACCAGCTGGCCGGTTCACGGAATACACACCCCTCAACGCTCCCCGCGCGCGCATCCTCTCCGAGTGCTCCAACTCGGAATTCCTGAAAGGAGGCGTCCGCTTTCCGAAGCCAACGACCCCCAATCAAACACGGACAGGTCCAAGTATTGCCGGTTCCACCGGAGCCACGGACATGTCATGGAGGACTGCATCCATCTCAAAGATGCAATTGAGATTCTGATCAAGGAGGGGCACCTAAAGAAGTACGCCCAGAAGAATGACGCCCCTCGTCCCAGCTCCCGGGAAGCCCAAAACGTCAAGGAGACGACACCTCCTCCCGACAAGAGTCGGCTTCAGGTCGCCCTCAACGTCACTCAACCCGAAGAATTCTTTGTCCCCGAAGGTATCGAGGGCCAAGAAGCAGTTCGCAGCATGTGGGCAAACTTCCCCCACGAATACCTCGTCGCTGCCCGCAGCATGTGGGAAGGTTTCCCCAAGACAATGGTCATCTCCGGGGTGGTTACGAGAAGGTGTCTGCCGGGTCGATCAAGCAGAAGTTTGACAAACTGGAGTCTCCAACATCGGCGAAGACCACCACTCTCGAGAAGGTGCAAGGGAAATCAAACCCTATCACCTTCTACCTTGAAGAGCTCCTAGGCGGAGCGCCCAACGCCATTATCCCCCTCTTGGTTAGGGCACAGATGGCGAATTTTGACGTTCGAAGGATCCTTGTCGACCAGGGAAGTTCGGTCAACATTATGTACGCTCACCTATTCGGGACTCTCCAGCTCGACGAGAGACATCTGACCTCGTACGTCAGTTCAGATCTGCAGGGGTTCAATGGTACCACCACCAGGCATGGGGCTACGTTGAACTGATGGTCACGTTCGGGGCCGAAGACACTGCCCTTCAAGTGAAGACCCGCTTCCTGGTGGTCGAATGTCCATCCCTCTACAACTGCATCCTCGGGAGGACCACCCTGGCCGAACTCACAGCAGTACCATCAACGGTCCACCTCAAGATGAAGTACTACACGGCCAGGGGACAAGTAGTTATGATGCACGGGGACATAAACGCGGCCAGGAGGTGCTTCGACGCTGCAATTAAAGGCATGAGTTCCATCGGCACCAAGCCCAAGACCGGAGCAAAGCTACCCCCGGACACCATACAAAGAGCCCTCCCACGCGTCAACGTTGTCTTCCTTGACAGCAGGTTCCCGGGCGAGCACGAAGAGGGCGGAGCAGAAGACGTCGACCCCGAGGCGGAAAACAACGGGCAGCCTCTCCACCCAACACGCCCCATCCCAGACGGAGACTTCGAGATCGTCGTCCTCAGGGACGATCCAGACCGTAACGTTAAGATTGGCATCGGGCTCCCAGACCTGGCGAAAAAGTAGCTGAAGGCATGTCTCCGGGAGAACGCTGATCTGTTCGCATGGAGCGCCTCTGAGATGCCTGGCCTTGACCCCGAGGTGGCATGCCATTAGCTCGCAGTAGACCCAGCCGCTAGGGCCATAGTTCAACATAGGCGTAGGCAGTCTCCCAAAAAGGCGGAGGCTGCTGAAAAAGCTGTAAAAGACCTCCTAGAGGCAAATTTTATTTCGGAGGCCAGGTACACGACCTGGCTGTCCAACGTTGTACTTGTCAAAAAAAAATAATGGAAAATGGAGGATGTGTGTTGACTATACCGATCTTAACCGGGCATGCCCGAAAGACTGTTATCCTTTGCCTAACATCGACTAGCTGGTCGACAATTCTGCAGGTTACAGACTGTTATCCTTCATGGATGCCTACTCAGGGTACAACCAAATTCCCATGGATAAGGCCGATAAACAGCACACGGCCTTCATGACCGAGTCAGGCAATTACTACTACAACGTAATGCCCTTCGACCTGAAGAACGCCGGCGCGACCTACCAAAGGATGATGAACAAAGTTTTACGGGGAGAAATCGACGACATGCTAGAGGTCTATATGGATGACATGATTGTCAAATCCGCAGAAGAATTCGACCACGCCGCGCACCTCAAGAAGGTGTTTGACACAGCGAGGAGATGCCGCATGAGGTTCAATCCCGACAAATGAACTTTCGGCGTTCGTGCAGGTAAGTTCCTCGGCTTCTATCTCACAGAGCGAGGAATCGACGCCAACCCCGACAAGTGTAGCGCTTTCTCCGAGATCCTGACTCCGAACTCGAAGAAGTCAATACAATCACTGAACGGGATACTGACCGCCCTCTCCTGCTTCGTCGCCAAATCCGCACAATACGCACTCCCATTTTTCAAGCTTCTTCGACAAAAAGCCACGTTTGAATTGAGCGAGGAATGCGACCAGGCTTTACTCCATCTCAAACGAGTCCTGTCACAGCCCCCGGTCCTCTCACGGCCAGAGAACAGGGAGACACTCTTCTTGTATCTCGCCATCACGAGCCAAGCGGTCAGCGCCGTCCTCATACGGGAAACTCCCGACGGGCAAAAGCCGATTTACTTCACAAGCAAATCCCTCCAAGGTCCCGAGCTCAGGTATCAGCAGATCGAGAAAGTCGCCCTGGCCCTCGTCACCTCGGCCAAGAGGTTGCGCCATTACTTCCTAGCCCACACTGTTGTCGTAAGAACCGAATAGCCTATAAGGCAGCTCCTTGGACGACCATATATGGCGGGAAGGATGCTCAGGTGGTCGCTCGAACTTGCCAAGTTCGACATCCAATACGAGGGAAGGAAAGCCCTGAAGGCTCAGGTATTGGCCAATTTTGTGGCGGAGATGGCCGTCCCGGAGCCTTCGACCAATGGATCCCAAAAGTGGATGATCTATGTCGACGGAGCATCCAGCACGAAGGGGAGCGGTGCGGGCATTATCCTCGAAAATGAGGAAGGCATCCTGATCGAGGTCTCCCTCGAACTATCCTTCCCGACGTCGAACAACCAAGCAGAGTACGAGGTTTTCCTCGCCGGGCTTCGGTTGGCCGAGGATCTCGGCGCCAATGAGGTCAAAATTTTCACCGACTCCCAGCTCGTAGCCTCGCAAGTCCGAGGGGAATACCAGGCCAAGAACGACAGCCTCATCGAATACTTGACCTTGCTGAAAGAAAGGATGAAAATATTCACCTCCGCGCAAGTAACCCACATCCCTCGCGAGCACAATACCCGAGCAGATGTCTTGTCTAACACCCCGATTTTCGTAAGAATATTTATTTAATTTATTTAATTTATTTAAATATTATATTCATGGTTTTCTGTGAATTTTGGTGTTTTGTGTCGATGTCGGTGATTTTGTGAAGTTTTGGTTATTTTAATTAAATAATAGTATATAATATGAATATATTTGTATTATTATTTAATTTAAATGAAATTAGAGGAAGTAAGGGTAAAGTGGACATTTGAGGAGAATAAGTGAGGGTTTGATGGGAAGAGCACATTTAGGGGCATTTTAAGAGAGAATAGTGAAAAGGAACTCATTATTCGTATTATTTTTGAGGAAGAGGCAAAGGTGCTCTGAAGAACAAGTGAGAAGGAGGCTAGAGCATGGAAGAATTCCGGCGAAACTTCAAGAGAAGTCGAAGGAAACAATATTCTAAGGTATGGGGAGTATCACCTTGCAATATTTTTAATATAAAGATTAAGTGTTAGTGGGTAATTTGGGTTTTTGGGGAAAACCTAGGAATTGAAGGTTAGGGATGATGGATTTTGATGAATTGCTAGGTGATGATTGTTGTTATTGATGTATATGTGATAGTTATAGGTTATGATAACATAATCTGTTGAAATTTGAGGATAAATTCTGGTTTAGGAGTGTTGAATCACATATGGAGAAGGGCTGTTATCGCAGGGTTTTTCTGCAGAAATCACAGAGCCCGCTTAGCGCGGTCTGAAAAAATTTTGTCTCTTCGAGGCAGTGAGTAGCGCGCTTAGCGCGGGAGGGGAGCGCTTAGCGCGACCTGGGACTGAAAAATATTATTTTGTTAGTTTAAAATTCATGAAAAATATCTGTTTTATATTATATTAATGCTGTGATGTTGCCGTGAATTTATGCTATGTGTTGACGTGTTATATGATAAATTATTTAGTGATGAAAATGATGTTATGATGATTAGATGATGATATGATGTTATTGATGATTATTAGATGTTTATATAAGATGTTGAGGATAGAATGACGATGTGAAGTACCATGTGTATATTGATGATTATGAGATGACGATTCATGTTTTGATGATTAAATGATGACATGGATTAACATGAGATTTTGATGAATGTTGATGCACGTAATGACTTTTGTTGATGATGATGATATTGACATTGTGCATCAAGCATTCATAGCATTTAGACTTCGTTCTATTGATGATGTTAGGACTTCGTTCCAGTGGTGGCTTCAATCCCATTGTGTGGATTGAGGCGTTTGTGGCGTGCTCCCTTGTGGAGGGTTGATGGCCTAGTGTCCATTATTAGGACGATTTGGTACCACATGCATTTTTATGACGTTGCATTTCATTCTTGGTGGCATTGCATGATTGCATATGAGTGATATTGGTGATGTGATGCTTTATATGATGCTTTGGGTGGGTTGCTGTAGTATTTGATAAAAACAATGGTTGCCCTGTTAATGTCTTTTCTTTATATGACTTATATTGAATTGTGATTACTCACCCTGCATGTTTGAATGTTGGCTCCACGTGGGTAACGTGCAGGTGATCAGGTTTAGCTTTGGATGCTTCCGAGGACCTTGAAGTTTATTTGCTTTTGGTCGATTTAGAGGGTCTTGCTCTGATAGTGTAACATCGGGTTGGGGTCCTTTGAGTTAAACTATGTTGTTTCCTTATTTTGCTGTTATTTGATGATGTGGTTTTATTTGGATTATTATGACGTTTGTTGAAAACCTATTTTAATTGAAATTTTTGAGTTCCGCTGCCATGTGAAGGCTTTTGATTTGATTTGAGGAAGACCCTTTGTTTATAGGGCAATTGTATTTATTTTGAGTTAAATGAGAAATGTGCACCCTTTGAGGGAATTTTATGGCTTACTCTGATATATGAGTTGTTTCTGCTGTAACATTATTTGCGGGTAGAAAAGGGTGTTACATTAGTGGTATCAGAGCAGGTCGGTCCGTCCGACCAGGTTTTTACTTGATGTACTTCCCTTTCAGTCGACGAGTGTGTGTACACTGTCGATGGTTTAGTTCTTCTAACCTTTTTGGTGGCGTGCAGGATGGCTGGAAGAAATGATCATGCAATTGCTGATGCGTTGGAATCGGTTGCTAATGTGGTGGCGCAGCTGAATTTGAATGGTGGAGCTCCTGATGAGTTTCGTGTTATGGGGAAGTTTCAATGGAACAATCCACCGACTTTTGTGGGTACGCATGATCCAGCAAGTGCACACAAGTGGCTGAAGGTGATCGAGAAGATCTTTCGGGTGATGGGGTGTTCTGATGAGCAACAGGTTCAGTTTGGAACTCATATGCTGGAGGAAGAAGCTGAGGATTGGTGAGATAACACCCGTCAGAGACTTGCGGATGTTGGCACTGTGATAACTTGGGTTGTGTTTAAGCAGGAGTTTCTGGGAAAGTATTTCCCAGAGGATGCTCGTGGCAAGAGAGAAGTGGAATTCCTTGAGCTGAAGCAAGGAGATATGACTGTGGCAGAGTATGCCGCAAAGTTCGAGGCTTTGGTGAAGTTATTTCCGCACTACAATCGTGTTGATGCTGAGATGTCTAAGTGTCTCAAGTTCGAGAATGGGCTGAGACCAGAGATTAAGCAGGGTATTGGGTACCAACAGATCCGCAGGTATGCTGAGTTGGTTGACAAGAGCAGAATCTACGATGAGGACAGCCGAGCTCGATCTGCTCACTATAAGCAGTTGAGTGAGAAGAAAGGGCAGTATAGGGGTAAGCCTTATACAACTTCAACTGACAAAGGGAAGCAGAAGGCTTCAGAGGGGAAAAAGATAAGTGGGGGAGCAGCTCCCACTTCTGGAAAGTTCCATAAGTGTGGCGAGCAGGGTCACCGTGTTGATGTGTGTACCAACAATGTGGTGAGGTGCTATCGATGTGGTAAGAATGAGCATAGAGCTACTGACTGCAAAGATGAGGGTCCGACCTGTTCAATTGTGGTGAGAAAGGCCATATCAGTACTCAATGTCAGAAGCCGAAGAAGAGTACGACCACTACTCAGAGCTGTGGCAGAGTGTTTGCTTTGAGTGGTGCAGAAGTTCCAGAGAAGGACAACCTGATTCGAGGTACTTGTTTTATTAATAATAATGAGTTGGTTGCTATTATTGATACTGGTGCTACTCATTCTTTTATCTCACTTGAATGTGCTAATAGATTGAGTTTGAAGTTATCTGATATGAATGGGAATATGGTAATAGAAACTCCAGCTAATGGTTCTATTATTACTACCCTTGTGTGTTTAAGATGTCCTGTGATGATTTTAGGGAAGAGCTTTGTGATGGATTTGGTGTGCCTACCTTTGCACTAAATCGATGTGATCTTTGGAATGAACTGGTTGGAGTTCAACCGTGTTCATATCAATTGTTATACCAAGGCTGTAGAGTTTCCTAAGATTGATAATAGTGGGGAGTTGATGTTCTTGTCTGCTAAGCAAGTAGACCAACTTCAAGAAGACGAAGCTTTGGTGTTTGCAATGTTTGCATCGTTGCAAATTGATCGTCAAGCTACGAGTGTGGAGTTGCCTATTGTCTATGAATTCCCATATGTGTTTCCAGATGACATCAGTGATTTGCCTCCAGAGCGTAAGGTAGAGTTCCCAGTGGACTTAATACTAGGTACGAGTCCAGTGTCGATGGCTCCTTATCGGATGTCAGCTTCTGAGCTAAGTGAATTGAAGAAACAATTGGAAGAGCTGCTCGAGAAGAGGTTTGTTTGACCAAGTGTTTCCCCGTGGGGTGCCCCTGTGTTGTTAGTGAAAAAGAAGGATGGAAGTATGAGGTTGTGTGTTGATTATCGGCAGCTGAATAAAGCGACTATCAAGAATAAGTATCCGCTACCAAGAATCGACGATTTGATGGATCAGCTAGTAGGTGCTTGTGTGTTCAGTAAGATTGATTTGAGGCCGAGTTATCATCAGATTCGAGTTAAGCCTGATGATATTCCGAAGATGGCTTTCAGGATGAGGTATGGACACTATGAATACACTGTGATGTCGTTTGGTGTATCCAATGCACCTGGTGTGTTCATGGAGTATATGAATCGAATCTTTCATGAGTATTTGGATAAGTTTGTGGTGGTGTTTATCGATGATATCTTGATATATTCTAGATCTGAAGAAGAGCATGCTGAGCATTTGAGGACTGTGTTGCAAGTCTTGAAGGAGAAGAAGTTGTATGCAAAGATGTCTAAGTGTGAGTTCTGGCTGAAGGAAGTAAGCTTTCTTGGCCATGTGATTTCAAGTGGTAGTGTTGCTGTTGATCCTTCTAAGATTGATGATGAGTTACAGTGGGAGACTCCGAAGTTTGCTACTGAGATATGAAGTTTTCTGGGATTAGCGGGTTATTACCGCAAGTTTATTGAAGGTTTTTCTAAGTTGGCATTACCTTTGACTCAGTTGACTCGAAAAGGTCAGACTTTTGTGTGGGATGTAGCTTGTGAAGAAATTTTTGTGGAATTGAAGAAGAGATTAACTACTGCTCCAGTGTTGATTTTGCCTAATCCGAGTGAGTCTTTTATGGTGTATTGTGATGCGTCGAACATGGGTCTTGGTGGAGTATTTATGCAGAATGGACAAGTTGTTGCCTATGCTTCGAGACAATTGCGAGTTCATGAGAGGAATTATCCTACACATGACTTGGAATTAGCCGCGATGGTGTTTGTGTTGAAAATTTGGAGACATTATCTGTTTGGCTCTAAATTTGAGGTGTTCAGTGATCATAAGAGTGTGAAGTACTTATTTGATCAGAAGGAATTGAATATGAGGCAGAGGAGGTGGTTAGAGTTGTTGAAGGATTTCGATTTTGATTTGAGTTGTCATCCGGGCAAAGCAAATGTAGTGGCCGATGCATTGAGCAGGAAGTCATTGCATATGTCGATGCTTATGGTGAAAGAGTTGGAATTAATTGAGCAATTCAGAGATTTGAGTTTGGTATGTGAATTGACTCCTGACAGTGTGAAGTTGGGAGTGTTGAGGTTGACTAGTAGTATTTTGGAAGAAATCAGAGCGGGACAACAATCTGATTTAAAGTTGGTTGACCAATTGACTTTGATTAACCAAGGTAACGGAGGTGACTTCCGAATTGATGAGAATGGTGTGATGATGTTCAGAGACAGGGTGTGTGTCCCAGATGTTCCAGGTATTAAGAAGAGCATTCTTGAAGAAGGACATCGAAGTAGGTTAAGTATTCATCCTGGTGCTACGAAGATGTACCATGACTTGAAAATGTTGTTTTGGTGGCCAAGTATGAAGAAGGATGTTGCGGAGTTTGTTTATGCGTGTTTGCCTTGCTAGAAGTCGAAAGTTGAGCATCAGAAGCCTTTAGGTATGATGCAGCCGCTGAGGATTCCAGAATGGAAATGGGATAGTATTTCCATGGATTTTGTGGTGGGATTGCCGAAGACTGCTAAGGGGAATGATTCAATTTGGGTGATCGTGGATAGATTAACTAAGTCGGCTCATTTCTTGCCGATGAAGATTAATCATTCCATGCAGAAGCTAGCTGAGATGTATATTGAGGAGATTGTAAAGTTACATGGGGTACCTGGGAGTATTTTGTCCGATAGAGACCCGAGGTTTTGGAGGAGTTTACAAGATGCTTTGGGTACTAAGTTGAGGATGAGTTCTGCCTATCATCCGCAGACGAACGGTCAGACAGAAAGGACTATCCAATCTTTAGAAGATTTGCTGAGGGCTTATGTGTTGGATCATGGAGGATCGTGGGATAGCCAATTGTCGTTGATTGAGTTCACGTACAATAATAGTTTTCAAGCTAGTATTGGAATGGCGCCTTATGAAGCTTTGTATGGGAGAAGGTGTAGGACTCCTTTGTGTTGGTATGAATCGAGCAAGAGTGTTGTACTCGGACCTGAAATTGTACAAGAGACGACTGAGAAGATTAGGAAGATCCAAGAGAGAATGAAAGCTTCACAGAGTCGTCAGAAGAACTACCATGATAAGATGAGGAAAGCACTTGAATTCCAAGAGGGAGATCACGTGTTTTTGAGAGTGACGCCAGTGACTAGTGTAGGTCGAGCTTTGAAGTCTAGGAAGCTCACTCCACGTTTTTTTGGTCCATATCAGATATCGCAGAGGATAGGGGAGGTAGCCTATCAAATTGTTTTACCGCCGTCACTTGCGAATTTGCATGACGTGTTCCATATGTCTCAATTGAGGAAGTACATACCAGACCCGTCACATGTGATTCAGATGGATGATGTACAAGTAAGGGATAATCTGACTGTGGAAGCATTACCTGTGCGGGTTGATGGTCGAGAAATGAAGCAATTACGGAGTAAAGACATAGCCTTGGTGAAGGTGTTGTGGGGTGGACCAGCTGGCGAAAGTTGGACTTGGGAGCGTGAAGATCAGATGAGGGAGTCGTATCCGACTTTATTTCCTTGAGGTAATTTTCGAGGGCGAAAATCCTTTAAGTGGGGGAGAGTTGTAACACCCTGATTTTTGTAAGAATATTTATTTAATTTATTTAAATATTATATTCGTGGTTTTCTGTGAATTTTGGTGTTTCGTGTCGATGTCGGTGATTTTGTGAAGTTTTGGTTATTTTAATTAAATAATAGTATATAATATGAATATATTTGTATTATTATTTAATTTAAATGAAATTAGAGGAAGTAAGGGTAAAGTGGACATTTGAAGAGAATAAGTGAGGGTTTGATGGGAAGAGCACATTTAGGGGTATTTTAAGAGAGAATAGTGAAAAGGAACTCATTATTCGTATTATTTTTTAGGAAGAGGCAAAGGTGCTCTAAAGAACTAGTGAGAAGGAGGCTAGAGCATAGAAGAATTCCGGCGAAACTTCAAGAGAAGTCGAAGGAAACAATATTCTAAGGTATGGGGAGTATCACCTTGCAATATTTTTGATATAAAGATTAGGTGTTAGTGGGTAATTGGGGTTTTTGGGAAAAACCTAGGAATTGAAGGTTAGGGATGATGGATTTTGATGAATTGCTAGGTGATGATTGTTGTTATTGATATATATGTGATAGTTATAGGTTATGATAACATAATCTGTTGAAATTTGAGGATAAATTCTGGTTTAGGAGTGTTGAATCGCAGATGGATAAGGGCTGGGTTTTTTCTGCAGAAATCGCAGAGCCCACTTAGCGCGGTCTAGCGCACTTAGCGCGACCTGAAGAAATTTCGCCTCTTCGAGGCAGTGAGTAGCACACTTAGCGCGAGAGGGGTGCGCTTAGCGCGACCTGGGACTGAAAAATATTATTTTATTAAATTAAAATTCATGAAAAAGATCTGTTTTATATTATATTAATGTTGTGATGTTGCCGTGAATTTCTGCTATGTGTCGACCTATTATATGATGAATTATTTAGTGATGAAAATGATGTTATGATGATTAGATGATGATATGATGTTATTGATGATTATTAGATGTTTATATGTGATGTTGAGGATAGAATGACGATGTGAAGTACCATGAGTATATTGATGATTATGAGATGACGATTCATGATGTTTTGATGATTAAATGATGACATGGATTAACATGAGATTTTGATGAATGTTGATGCACGTAATGACTTTTGTTGATGATGATGATATTGACATTCTGCATCATGCATTCATAGTATTTTGACTTCGGTCTATTGATGAAATTAGGACTTCGGTCCAGTGGTGGTTTCAATCCCATTGTGTGGATTGAGGTGTTTGTGACGTGCTCCCTTGTGGAGAGTTGATGTCCTAGTGTCCATTATTATGACGATTTGGTACCACAAGCATTTTTATGACGTTGCATTTCATTCTTGGTGGCATTGCATGATTGCATATGAGTGATATTGGTGATGTGATGCTTTATATGATGCTTTGGGTGGGTTGCTGTAGTATTTGATAAAAACAATTGTTGCCCTGTTAATGTCTTTTCTTTATATGACTTATATTGAATTATGATTACTCACCCTGCCTGTTTGAATGTTGCCTCCACGTGGGTAACGTGCAGGTGATCAGGTTTAGCTTTGGATGCTTCCGAGGACCTTGAAGTTTATTTGCTTTTGGTCGATTTAGAGGGTCTTGCTCTGATAGTGTAACATCGGGTTGGGGTCCTTTGAGTTGAACTATGTTGTTTCCTTATTTTGCTATTATTTGATGATGTGGTTTTATTTGGATTATTATGACGTTTGTTGAAAACCTATTTTAATTTAAAGTTTTGAGTTTCGCTGCCATGTGAAGGCTTTTGATTTGATTTGAGGAAGACCCTTTGTTTATAGGGCAATTGTATTTATTTTGAGTTAAATGATAAATGTGCACCCTTTGAGGGAATTTTTATGCCTTACTCTGATATATGAGTTGTTTCTGCTGCAACATTATTTAGGGGTAGAAAAGGGTGTTACATCTTGTCCAAATTGGCGAGCACAAAGAAGAAAGGCGGAAACAGATCTGTCATACAAGAAGTGCTTTCCCGCCCGAGCATCGACAAACCCATTCCGGCGGCGGACGTGAACACCATTGGGGACAGCAATTGCTGGATGACCCCGGTATACGAGTACCTCACGACTGGCAGCCTGCCCGAAGACCCCAAGGAAGAGGGGGTGGTCAAGCGGTGGGTGTGCTCGTACACGATAGTCAGGGATAAGCTATACCGCCGAGGGTTTTCTATCCCCCTCATCAGGTGTGTCGAGGAGACCAAGGTCCCCGGTATACTCCAGGAAATCCATGAGGGAATCAATGCACAGCACCTCGGCGGGCGATCTTTAGCCCGTAAGGCACTTCGGGCAAGGTATTACTGGCCCACCATGCAACAGGACGCCAAGGAACACGTCAAGAAGTGCGATAGATGCCAGCGACACGGGGATATGCACCTCACTCCTCCTAACGAGCTCAAAACACTGTCCTCCTCATGGCCGTTAGCGTGGTGGGGAATGGATATCCTCGGACCTTTCGTCGTGGGATCGTATCAAAACAAATACCTCATCGTCGGGGTGGATTATTTTACGAAGTGGATCGAGGCGGAAGCATTGGCCAAAATCACGGCCTTCAACATACTACGTTTCTACAAGAGGAATATCCTCGCCCGATTCGGCGTGACCCAAGCTATTGTCACCGACAACAGAACACAGTTCACGGACAGGAACTTCCAAGACTTCGTCACCAAACTGGGCACGAAGTAGCACTTCACGTCGGTCGAGCACCCTCAAACGAACAGGCAAGCCGAAGCAGCGAACAGAGTAATCCTCCGAGGATTGAAACGTCGATTAGGCGACGCCAAACAACGGTGGGTCGAGGAGCTACACAGCGTCCTCTGGGCCTACCGAACAACCCCACATTCCACGACCGGGGAGACCCCCTTTTGTCTGACCTACGGAACGGAAGCGGTGATCCCCGTGGAGATCAGGGAACCCTCAAGGAGGACGGAATCCCCCCTCTACGGAGACGCGAACAACGAAGCCCTGAGGGAAGAGCTCGATTTCGTCGAGGAGACACGGTCGGGCGCTTCTCTCCGAGAAGCCTCACTAAAACAAAAAATAACTTTACGTTATAACGACAAAGTTATCAAACGTGACTTTCAGGTAGGCACCCTCGTCCTACGAAGGAACTAGAAAGATTCGTGAGAAGGCAAACTCGTCGCGTACTGGGAGGGCACGTACCGCGTTCGCGCGAAAATGGGGACAGAAGCCTACTACCTCGAAAATCTGCACGGGGAAGAACTTGCTCGACCATGGAACGCTGAGAAGCTTAAACAGTACTACAGTTAAGCACTGCCCGCGACACACTAGCATCGCGGTTACGGGGACGCACTAGGGTACGAGCACGACACCCCTATATAAAACACGATGATCAATGGCTGCGTTGTGTGTGCGCAAGCACTTTTGATCCGACGAGGACACCTCGGTCGAGCTCCGTCGTCGTTGTACCAATTAGGAAGAACACCCAGCTCGCGATGGGAAGTTCACGCCACGAAACTAAGACCTCGACCGAGCTCTTAGCCTCGTTGAAGGTCGGAATACACCTCCGGCCACTCGGCCAGCTCTCCACGCAGTCGAGGATTATCGAAGTCGAGCAAATTCCCAAAATCTCTATTACTTAAACAAAAGTAAATAAAGTATAGCAAATACAATAACATCACACATAAGCGAAAACATACAAACATCACACGCGCAGATAAACAAAAATGCATTAAGAGGGCAAAAGCCCATTGTACAGGTATTACAAACACGTATCAAGAAGCCCCTGGCACGCAGGTCGGGCATAGGCATCAAAAAATAAAATGGCTCGCAGGCCAAATAAAATGAGAAAGGAAAAACCTACTCGGCGACGGTCCCCTCTGGCTGCTCGTGTTCGTCTACCCCTCCGCCGACCTCTTCCTCTTGCATCGACTGCACGATCTGACCGTCGACCACCTCATAGTCGAGGTCAGTCCCTTCAGTTATGAGGTCGGGGTTGACAACCCTAAGTTGCTGCACGGCATTCCTGAAACCTATGTCAGCCGCCACGAGGTTATTCTGATCGGCTTCCCTGAGTTTAGCTATTAGCGCTGCCCGCGAAGTCAACAACTTGTCTTCCTCGGTTTCCTCCTCAGCCGGGCGAACAACTTCTTCCAGCTCGGCGTTCCTCGCCAAGAGACGTTTCCTCTCATCCTCAGCATTCCTCAACTTCTCCTCCAACTTCTCTTGAAGCTCGGCCTGGGCCTTGTTCTGGTTTTTGCAGTCAGTCAGCTCCTTGCCCACCTTCTCCATTTCAGCTGAGATGGACCTGAAACCCTCTTGCAGCCTGTTCAGCTCATCCGCGGGGCATGTCTCGTCGTTCAGGACCAAGGCAGCAGCACAAACCCGCATCACCACGGACACATCCTCCACCAGCGCCCTTCTCCGAGAAACCTTGTCAAAACCCAAGATGGTCTGAACTTCGGGCGCACCAACACATAGGGAATTGTTCCCCATAAAGAAGTTCGGCCTCGAGTGGCAAGGCGGGAGCACAAATATCACAACAGGAGGGCTTTCGTTCTCAGTGAGGTCGACATCCACGTGATCAGCAAGCCGTTGCCTCTTCGGGGAGTGCTGAGTGCTGGGGGAGTCGTTGTCCTGGGGAGAGCCAGAAGAACCCCTGTCGCCGGAGTGGGACCAGGGACCTGCGATCGAAGTTGGTCGATACGGCCTTTGCCGCCCTTCTTTGAAATGCGGGCAGCCTTCAGTTTCTTGATGCGTTCCTCAGCATCCGACATCTTGCCTGCAAAGAAAACAAATGTGTCAGTAAATTGGAAACCAGGACGCGAAGAAAAAGCAAGTCGAAGAGGACTCCACCACCTAACAGCTGAAGGGCATCCTCGTCGGAAAAAGTCTCGAGGAGGGCCCTCGTATTAATTAAACGGCGCTTCGTTAAGACCTGCCCGTCGTCTCCCCGGACGAATTCTTCGTCCGACGTCACGAGCTTGGCTTTGTTGAATCCGTTGACGAAGGCGACTATTTTCTCATACGCCAGACGATCCCCCTCGCCAAGTCGGCCAGGGCTGACAATGTAGCTGTCCGTCCCCTTTTTGAAATGTTCTTCCGTCCAGAACAAGGGGAATCTCGGTTCAAGGACCTCCTCTGTCTGTCCGTCTGTCGCGATGAAAATTGGATACCGTAGTTATTTGTTAACTAGGATCGCATTTTTAAAAGTCACCACCATCTTTGATTTTATCCAAGGGAAGGGAGAAAGACCGAATACCCACAATGTAATGCAAATGCACTAAGATTCTAAGTTCGGGGGTTGGTTATACCTAGGGAAGGTGTTAGCACCCTAGATATCTATAGTACTCTACAGGAACCTCTTGATTTTATTTTATGTTATTTGTTATCTTTTTTGCTAAGAGTTTAAAGGTAGGTGATTTATTATTTTTATTCCTAAGTGTGCTCGACAAGATATTGCATCTTGTGCCTACATATCCTGTCAGGAGGGAATCAGAGCACTTGTAGTTCCTTATTAAGGATACTAAAGTGTTTAAAGGTTTTAGGAGAGAAGATGAGTCATCATCTTAAGAAGACCACCACAGTTTTTGAAAATATTTGTATTTTGTGGGGTATGGGATTGTATGTCCCTTCTTTGAGATGATTAACATCTAATTCTCTTGTGTGGAGGATTAGGTGAGCTAAATTTTGATTGTAAAATCAAAATTACGGGGGACTAACTTAGGAAGCCTATCCTAAAGTTGTCTAATTGACCTATCTTAAGGTGTTGCAA
Source organism: Lathyrus tuberosus (assembly GCA_022829125.1). NCBI lineage: Eukaryota > Viridiplantae > Streptophyta > Magnoliopsida > Fabales > Fabaceae > Lathyrus > Lathyrus tuberosus. Next base: position 15,677,915 of record JALAZF010000012.1, on the reverse strand, counting down.
ATGATGTGCACCATGCACAATAACATGGTTATCATGCATGGGATTTTCCCTTGGATATTAATGCGATTAATTGTTGTTATTTAGGCGAGGGTGCTAGCAAAGTGATGCTAGTCTTGTGTCTAGTGACCAAAAGGTTGAATGCGATGCCTAAAGGCGATCGAATTACATGGGTAGAAAATGGGCTCGATGTTGGATCGAGAGTTTTATAAGTTTGAAAAGGTTTAGACATACAAAGCATACATTCAAATATAGGCATAGTAAACATATAAACACGCAAGCGCACACTCGGGCGCGAGAGACTTCTAAATGAGTTTTGATTTATTGAGAAAAAGAGTTGATTTGATTTTAAGGTTTATTATGAAAAAGTTAAAGGTTTTATTATTTATTTAGGAAAAGATTTCTAGTTTAATAGTGAATAAAAGTTATTATAACCTTGACACTCTAGAAAAAGCTATACTTAGTTAAAGTAGTCAATTATAAAAAAAAAAGTTAAATGTTGTTAGAAAAAAAGTTAATTATAGTATTATAAAAAAAAAGGTTCTATATTTTTGATGTGAAAAGATTAGTGTTAGAAGTTTACGTTACTAAATAAAAGGTTTTTATCAAAGGTCATTTTATTAAAGAAAGGTTTTATTTTATTTTAGAATTATGTTTAGAGGTTATTATTGATTAAAAGTTAGAGTTTTTAAAGTTTTTATTATTTTAATTTTAAAGTTACATTAATAAAGTTAATGAAAAAGTTTTCTTATTAAAAGTTTAATTATTTAAAAGTTTTTATTATTATTTTTAGTTTCAAAGCCATGTTAATAAAAAGTTAATTAGAGAAAAAGGTATTAAAAGAAATTTTATATTAATTAGCAAAGGGTTTAATTTTAATATTTTTATAAAGAGTTTTTTGTTAATTAATTTTAAAGTTATTAAAAAGTTAATAAAGTTTTTTATTAATTAAAAGGATTTTAATTTTAATATTTTAATAAACAAGTTTTATCATTATAAAAAGGTTTTACTAATTAAAAAAGAAGTTTTAATAAAACTCATAATTCACTCTTTCTTCTAGGAAACAGATTAATAAAATGTTTAAATTATATTATGCTTTATTAAACTAATATTTGATGATTATTCTATAAAACTCGAACGTATTAAAAAAAGGACAGTGTGACTAATTAATCAAAAAAGATATAAGAGACGGAGGGATCGTGTGTTCAGCAAAGGGAGAGGGTTCACGATGGACCCTCCAATTAGTACCGTGTGAGGTGTATGTGTTGTGAATCGTGTGTGAAACGTGAGAGGTGTACAGATGATGTTGTGGGCGTGAGTGTACATGATCATTCGTGAAATCAAAAGAAAAAGAGAAACGAAGGAAGCGCTCTCTTCTCTCTCTCCGACTCTCTCGTCTCCCTCTCTCTCTGAGTTTTTATTCAAAAAGGGCAATGGAACCCTAGCTCGCCACTCTCATCCTCGTCTTCCTCACCCTCTCGCAAGCCCTAAATTAACGACAGCGGAAACAAAGCAATAAGAACCCTAACCCCCACAATCCCAATACCCCAATTCACTATGATTTCAGAGATTTACAAGTTATAAGGAGTTGATGAAAGGAAAAAAATGTAAAACGTAAAAGAGAGCTAAGTCGCCGATCAAAGAGTCATTTGGATCTGGTACGTGCTTTCACGAATCCTCTTCTCCTTGGTGTGTATTGCGATTGTTCTGAGCTGGCGTGGTGATTTTCCTCCCGGCTTTGTGTGTTTGTGAATCTTTGTGAGGCTATGATGATACTGTGTGTGTTTACTTTGTTTGTGTGTAAGTATTATGCAACCTCAAAACTGCGTGATTCCGCCTCCTTCTTTGTGTTGGCTATGATTCTGCTCTGCAAGAATGTATTTGTGGTGCTTCTCAAAACCGTATGTGATGTATGGTTCTGATGAGTTTTATTCTGATGATTCTCTGGTATATGTTAGGACGGTTGTGTAGGGTCTTGTGAATTTTCTGGTGATGGCCTTTGTAACTTTTTTTTTGAATTTTTTTTCTTTTCCCATGCTCTTCAATTTGTATGTATTTATAGGCTCAAGTGCAATCAAAATTCTGATTTTGGATTTGATGAGTGGAATTAAGCTGTCGATTCTTGTTGTGAATTTGTTTCCGAAAAGAAATTATAACGTGTTTGGTTGTTTTTAGAAAAACATTGAATGGTGTCTGATCAGTTTTAGAAACAATTCAAATTCTTATCCCCTTGTTGAATACTCAATTGATTAGGTTGGAAATATTTTTGACACTTGATTAAATGATTGCCTCTGTTTTGGTTGGAGTATTTTGGGAAGTTTTGCTGGCCGCCTTGGGAAGATTTTGATGATATTAATTCCTGCCATAATGCATTTTGATCACACGGGTTCTTTGATCTTTGTTTACTACAGCAGAGTCATAATAGGAAAGTGGTGCCATTTCACTGCTGGAACTTTGGTAAGTCCCGAGTCTTTGGAGACTTCGCTGTGAATCTCTTGCTTTGAGCATAACTCAAGAAATTTCTTTCCATTTTTTATAGCACACCAACCAAAGTCAGGTGATAATGTGTAACCATGGGGTTCTTTGGTTATTTGAAGCTTGAATTATGGTGATAAATGTAGTTAGCAAATTGCTGTGTTTGGATTTTTGACAAGGGTATTTTATGGCTGAAAATCCTTTGTTTTAATTTGAACAGCAGCCTCGAATTAGAACCGCTTCTTCATCTGCTCCATTTCTAGATTTTAATCTGAAGATCTTATGCAATTTTAGTGTATTTGTTGTTGTAAGTGTTCAGTTCTTATTGAATATGCGACTTCTGAATTGTTCATTGCCTCCTGGTTTTTTTTTTCTGAATCTATATGGTCGAATCGATTCCTTTCCTATATGTTGATTCCTGAGCATGATCCTTCAAAGAGCTTAAGCAAAATGAGACATTTCTTGTTTATTTGCAGGTCCTTACTTAGTGATGACGGTGAGCGGGTTCCTTTCAATATTTCTTAGTTTGCTCTTTTTTAGCGATCTGACCCTGTATCTTCTGTGCCGGCAAGGTATTTTATTTTATTACAACGAGTTGGTAATTGTTTGGCCGGGTAATGCGGACATCATTAGAAGCTGGCTATTATTGCTTTTCCTTTGTAGAATCACAGCTTATTTGTGGGCCTTTGTAGGCTAATTTGGCGTAATGGCTTGTTCATGGTTTAAGTTAATTTTGAAGTGGTGTGTATGGATTGTAGGAACCTGCGTTTTTCATGTAGCTACTTACTGCTTTCCTGGTTTATTTCTATTTTGTGTATTGTATGCTTGTTAACAACTAATGACCGTTTTCTTTTCTTTCCCATGTGCATAGGGTGTGTAATGAAGCACGATGAGCAAGCAGACCCGATGGTGAGGTTTTGGAAGAGCTGAGGGAGTAAATGCTAGAACAGATATCCATGTTGGACTTTCAATTATCACACATGTGTTTAGGCACTGAGGCCAAGAAGGATACCTCTAAAGACCAGTCACTAACATAGCTAGGTGGGGAATATTAGGAGAAAGCTTGGAGGCTTTGAATTTCCTGCAATAACTTTTCTTCTTGCAGGGGTTAATTTGGATAATACCGTAGGTTTAGATTATGTATCTTTAGGTGCATCCTTGTTTTTAGATGATGAAGCAATGTGCTATCCACCACTGATTTCAAAATTTACGCAATCTAAAGTGAGGATGATGTTGTCGGAATGCGAAGCAAACCTTAATGCTTTCTAAATGCAGTGAGGAATGCACACCGGTAAGGCTTTCTCAACTACTCCACTACATGACTTACACCCATTGTTAATGGATTCTCATCTGCTGCTGTTGAACTATGGCTTTATTTTGAACTGTTGACGCTTATGGTAGGTCCATTCGTGGCACAAACCAGTCGTGGTTGAATTACCGTGAATGGTTACGGATTGGTTAACTTGTGATGGCTGCAGATATTCCACTGTCAATACATAGGATTAGAATTGAGCCTTAGTTGAACAAATAGCGCAATTATTATAAAGTGTTTTAAGAACTCTTGCTACTTGTTGATATGCTAATATTGTTGTCTTTCTGCAGGTTTCATTGTCTTTGAATGGCTCGAATGTTGGATCGCTTAAACACCCAGTGTTTCGCTTATTCTTTCGAGAACTCGGAGACCCAGTTCACAAGATAGCCTTGTTATTCAGGATAAGGTAGTTCGAGCGACATTATTCCAAGGTTATAGACATCGGTTTCTGAACCTTGTTGAGGAAGTAACTCGGGTTTCGTCTATTCGTCTTCAGGTGGTGTTGATGGGATGTCTACTAGTGCCGAAACTGATCTATTAGGAACACTAGAGAGAAGAGTTGCACTAGCAGTAACAGCATTTAAATGACAGTCGCGTACCATGTACTCCCAATGAGCTCTGTGATGAACTCTAGGATCTCTTTTATCAGCAACATCGTTTATGGGGTTCAACATAAACTGCAGCTCGCCTTCATTTGAACCGCCCTTCCAGGCTTTTGCCAATTCTAATGTATTAGTAGTATGAGGGGTAAGAACCTTGGAGTCACTTTCTGTTTGTAACTTAAGACTTGTAATCGTAAATTAACATCCACGCCTTGTTGTAACTTTCATCATTTGGAATTCCATCAATGGGAGTTTGTTATTATTATAATAGTTAAATTCACATTGAATCTTGAGTTTTAGACCTCATGGACTTCGAAAATTGCATGTTGTATTATGGACCTTGCACTTAAACCTCCAGATTTTTAAATTGCGTGACATTTTGCACGAAAGAAACTCTTTGGTTTTTTTCTTTATGAATCCGACTTCGGTGTATTGTAAACTTGAACTTGTAACTTTGAAGCAAATATGACAAAATTCTTTTACAGAACAATCTTGAGTTTTGTGTGAAACATTTGCCTCTTCTAAAATTGTATAATGAAAATATACTTTGGAACTCAACTTCTAATTCCTTTCCAACTTGAACTTTCGTTATTTAAGAACGTAGCATCACAGGACAAATACATCTTAAATCTTGAAGAGCAGAAGGAGGGGGGAAAAGGTCATCTTGTAATATAACTTTATCACACAACCAGTGACCAGTCTTAGGGTACCAAATTCCATATAAGAGGGTATTCTGTGGGGAGGAAACTTGCAAAGGCCAGAGAAATCTCCACAAACACACACAGCACAACCTTCAAGACCTTGAGCCTTCTGCAGCAGCACTTGTACTCATAAATGAAACAAACAGGCAAAATCTAGATAAAGCGGTTAGTTATGCACAAATGATGGCCTAAGATGTTATGCAAAGAGCAAAGCGGGGATCTTAGGGTCAAAATTTAGGGTGCGACACCGTCCACTTCGCGGGAAACCCGGCGATACACCGAATTCACTGCCTCAAGCGTGACCGGCCTCACGATGTAATATTGGTATTTAAAGTCCCGGACAGAGTCCAGGTAGATGTGGGAGAGGCTGCTTACATGTTTAAAAGACACCCAGCCGTGTCTGCCGTCGGAGGCCAGTCGTTTGAGGTAGAAGATACGAAAGAAAACAGGCACGGTTGCCCCGATCTGGAGATATTTACAAACTAGCTCGAAGGCTCGGATAAAAGCGAGGGAGTTAGGATGAAGCTGCGAGGGTGCCAGGCGCAGCCAAACGAACACCGCTTATTGGAAATCCATAAAGGGCAAGCGCCACCCCGCCTCGTCGAACATGAATTCATAAAGGGGGAACCTCATCCCTCGGTATGTCGAACAGATGCGGTGGTGTGCCTGAGGCCGAAACACCTTCCACGTCTTCGAGGAGCCCACCAGCCAGTGTTCAACTGTACAAAAAATATCATCTTCGTCCCCGTCGACGAACTGAGAGATCATGTTTAGCGACTCGTGGCTAACCCACTCCGTGAGGGGACGCTCCTCGACACTAGTTATCTCCGCCATCGGTGAGTCGGGTTGGTCGTCGGTGTCTAAAGATCCCATGGCCACAGACACGCGCAAAGCTTCCATGTACCTAAAAAGCAGAAGGAAATGGTGAATTCGATGATCCATATCAAATTCACCCCACCACCGCTGTTCAAGTGATAGGGCGAAGAAGGAGCGGCGGGATCCTGAGACTGCCGTACTCGCCCACGTCCCCGTGACAACCGACGAGCGTCCCCGTGACCATCCTCAGGTCACCGGTGTGCCTCTTTGGGAGGAATCCCTCCCACAGAGTAGATATTGTTGAGGACCCCGAGATTTTTATCTCGTGTCCTCGGGACATTCTTCTTGTCCCCGAGGTATTCATCCCTTCTCCCCGCGAGATTCAACAAAGAAACTAAGAAATTCCGCCGTTTTCGCCGGAGATTTCGTTATTTCCATGAGAACTTCATCAGTTCACCATGAAACCACCATATAAATGCAAACAAAAGGAGAAAAAAAGAGAAACTTACTTGAAATACACTTCCGTAGGGTTCTGGTACGGCAGTCGGTGGCGGCGAATGGTGGTGAAAAAGAGAAGGAAGAAAGAGAGAGTCTGAGCAAAGGGGGAGCGAAAGTGCAAATGAAACGGGATGACCCCTATTTATAAGGGCCTCACGAGACTCGAGGACTTCCTAGGCAATCCATTACGCTACCCTAGCGTAGCCTCCCTAGGCAATGATGAGGTGTGACACGTGGCACACGCTTCCCCACGCACGTCTTTTCATTCCCCAACACGCGTCCTTCCATTCGCCTCGCTTCAGACTTCTCGTATCCCCGCGAGCAGGTCAATTTATTCCTGTCCGGTTGACCAACCGCTCCTCGTTTAAAATCCCTTCCCCGACGGGACACGTCCTCAACATAGTACTAGCCCTTAAGTCATTACTCTTACACCTCAGAGCAACGACTTGGGTGGCTCATGTTCTGGACTGGGCCAGCGCCTGCCCTACTGTCGGGCAGGCCCAAGCCCAATCACCGGCGAAGACCCAACGAGGCCCAAAGCCACCTCCGTGTCGGACACGTACCAATCCCCTGGGGATGTCGGACACGCGAGGTAAAGACTGTCGAGCAGAGGCATATAGCCTGTGGACGCACATCTCCTTGACACCCACGTGCTCCTCCCCGCGAGGACACGTTCTCTTGTAACTTTCCACTCCCGAAGGAATCGGTCTGCCCTACTTCCAGAGATTTAGGGACCGTTACACTAGGGCGAAGACCACATGCTGGTCTTTACTACGCCACGTAAGCCCTGACAGTTACTTGGATTGGGCCTTGCAATGCAGCCCAGTGCAAGTAACTGTTGGCCTCGCGCTGGGGGCTCTCTATAAATATCCTCTCACTTGAGAGGGTCAGGTTACATTGCATTCTAAACTCACACCTGCTTTTCTGTACTTGCTTACTCCCTTTTTCTTACTTGAGCGTCGGAGTACCTTGCAGGTACACCCCCCCCCCCCCCCCCGGTATCATCATCACCGGAGCTGAAATCCATACGACGTTGTTGGTCACTGTATAACTGTCTGATCTAAGTACGATCAAAATTATTGTTTGATTCTTTAATTAAACCAGTTAAAAGTTATGTTTTGTTTTGCAAAGTAAAGTCTTTGTTTTGATCATATGACAAAAATAAATAAAGAAATGAAAAATAAAATTCCTAAAGAGTATATGACAAAAATTACGCGAAGAGAAGATGACTTTGACGAAGAAAATAATATTTGGAGAAACAAAAACATATGTGGAGAAGAAAAAAGTTGCTGACAGGTTTTAGTTTTATAACTATTTAATCAAAGTAATTCTTAATATTTAATCACACTTATAATTCTTTTGAACATGTTTGAAAAATAAAATATACCTGAACAAGAATTTTCACATATCCACAACACCATAACTCTTCCAATAGAGCTGTTTTTTTTTTTTAATCTTAATATTTAACCTTGCAAACAACTAATCCAAGAGAATGCCGGCTAATCCAACAGGATCCCATCGCCAATTTTGGTATCCGGCCCTATCGTAAGAGGATCCGGACTAATCCAAGAGGATCCCTCTGTCCACTTGCGGGAGTCCTACTGTTTGCTCCTAGCAGGATACTAATCCAAGAGGATCCCTCTGTCCACTTGCGGGAGTCCTACTGTTTGCTCCTAGCAGGATTTGAACCAGAAATCTTGAAAGAAATACACTCAAAACCTAAATCTTCACCATTACACCAAAATGCACTGTTGATTTTCTGCAGGCTCAATTTGACAACATTAATGACACCCCATAGCTCCTCATGCTGAAACCATGACTATTGTTCAGAAGACCAAATCTCATTTCTATACATACATGTGGATTAAAATGCCATCGATTTATCACATGAAAAAATTCAAAATCCTTCAAATTAATAACAAATGGATTAAGTAATCATTAATATGAGAAAAAGAGTATTGTAATGGTTTGCGGTGATAGAAACTACATATTAACAAGGATTGTGGGGGGACGACAATTAGTAGTAGTCAAGGCATTTTTCTAAGTTGGAATATTGTACATCATTAGACAATAATATACGCTGCGTAGCTTAATGAAAACAAAATTTACAGCCGAGTACAAATTTTAACTGCTGTCTCTCGAGTATGTAGCTGTTTCTTCCGCAAGCTTCTCCCATACAGCAGCCATCTTCTCAGCATAGCCTGCCTGTAAAATGCATGTTGTAGAATAAATTACCGTTCTGAATCACAAATAGCCAAGCAATCTCATAAAACAGCTTACAGAGATAAGATAAACGAGGGTTACCTGATTGACAACAAACCCACGCAGCATGCTTTGAAAGTCACTTTGCCTTTCCTGGTCAATTCTTTCAAGCTCACTCCTATTATTTTCCTGCGAAGGATCCACATTTGCATGTTATTATCGACATAATATTTGAAGAAAGACTAGGGCATTGGTTCCTTAAGCAATTTTTGCTTTTTTCACTAGAAATATAGAGAGAACCAAATCATGGCCCGACTCAGCATCACAATTCAAAATTGATGGGCAGAATCATGAGGTTCAAAATTACTTAAGGGTGAAAGGTGGTGGACTGGGTTCCCCTCACTGCCATTCAAATCAGCAGCTGGGTTCATTAACCTCTTTGGTCTATCGGGTTCTTTGCACACTCTTTCCAGATTTGCAATGTTGGTTCTGTCTTTGTTTTTTAGTTTGAGAGTTGAGACTTCATTTGTGTTGGGAGCAATGGGATTGAAACACAACTCAATACAAACATCATTTACTTCCTATATAGGTGGGTAAAAGTTGGGACATCAGATGCACATATAGAGTTAAGTGCTACAATCAGATTAACTTTCTGTGCATTGCAAAGCCATGCCATTTTAGGAATCTGGTAGCAAATAACCATCATGTTGAAAACTTGGCATTCTGTTCAAGTCTATAGGAGTCTACTGGAGTTTACAGTTTTATATGTGAGTTAAGTTAACTCTATCTTCATGCCTAAACTCTTGCGATTTTATGAGTTAACTGAAGAATTTGCCACCGCGGATATGAGATAGTCAGATGGCTGGTCTCTCCTCACTTTTTTGGATGATATACCCTTGGATACTCCAGGTTAGGATATAAGGTAATAAGGAGTTCGATAGGATATGAGATAAGAGGGGAGTTTGTTAGGATATGGGATAAGAGGAGTTAGTAACAATATAGGATAAGGAGTTAATTAGGGTAGTTAGAGACATTATGTATAAATAGGAGAATACAATGGATAAAAATCATCTTTGGATATTGTAATTGCTAATAAAGTATTAGGGAAAACCGTTGGAGGAGAGATTCTCTCCTATTCCATCATATTTCTCAAATAAAGTGTTCTTTCTATTCAATTCAAATCTTGGGTTGGTAACACTATTCTCGCTATCTCATGGGGAATTTTCAGGTATAGCCTCCTTTTATCAATCATATATGTTTTATGCCACCACTCTCTAACTTGTGTGGGACTTGGAAAGACTAAGCAACATGATAGTTATCCCTGGCTTTTATATTTGTTGTAAACTTGGATATTCCACTCGCTAACTTATGTTGTATGCTTGCACGGTTGGATTAGTGAATTGCAAACTTTTGTCTTTACTAATTAAATTATCAGTCTGGTTTTTAAACTATTGGATTACATATTGAGATGGAAATAGATTTAGAATTCAATTTTCGATCAGTGACATAAGCTACCATGACACATTTAAAAGTGCATCAAAATATGGAAATAAAATTCAATGATCAATCTGGTTTTAAAAACATTGGATTTTACATATGGAGGAGGCAAAAGATTTAGAAATTAAGTTTGGATATGCAATCAAATCAGCTATTAATTGGTGACTTTGATGGAAGCATGCATTCTATGCAACACTCAACAAAACATTTACAAATGCATCAAATACGGTTTTGACACTTGTTTAGTTTTGTTTTTCTATCTACGCGAAACTTCTCTATAAAGCAAAGACAATTGCATTATATCATTGAGTAATGGTGTCAAATGTTCTCCCTAGGCTAATGTAACTGTACACATGAAAGCAAACAAAGACAATATCTTCAAAGTATGGAAAAACATGGATACATGAATTATATGGGTGCCAAATTAAAACAGAGGAGTCAGCTCTAAAAGCACAGATATGCTAACATGTACGAGGAAGGGAAAGCTCAATTTTACAAGAATATAGTGGAGTCTGAGTTACAGATGCTAAGGGAGAAGAGAATCCGAGAAACATAAAATGTAGTTGCATGTTACCTTGATTCGTTCATACTCTCTATCTGCGCAAATTTTAGCGTTTTCAGTTACTTTCAAGGTTTCTTTTAACTCTTCAATTTTCCGCATCCTAGACTTGTCTCCGCCAAATATTCTAGATGAAGCAACTTCAAGCTTCTCAATCCGTGAATGTAAAGAAGCTAGTTCGGATGAGAGTGTTTGAACAGTCAACAATGCACTTGATCGGTCGGAAAATGCATTGTTGATGGCTAGCATTGTCCCAAGGTATTCATGTAGTTTATCCTGCAACATACATATAATATTTTTCATCAACAGAAAAAGAGTTAACAATTATACCCAGAAGCTAACACAAATATTATAGTGCATTTATATACTAGTGGTATAAAGTTCTATCGTAATAAGTAATTAAAAATTGCACTTACCAAATGTTTGATTGTTTGTGTATTCAGCTCTCTATATAACCTGCTTGCTTTGACAGCTGCTGTTGCTACATTTTTCATGTCAGCAGCTCGTACTCTCTGAGATTCAAATTCGGCATCTTCCGTCTCAAATTTAGTAAGTTTCACAAAAGCCAACCCTAGCTCGCCCATTGTTTCACCCATGTCTTGCTGATACTTGACAAGGGATTCAGCCTGCAACAAATCAATGCAGTTGATAAACAAACAAAATCAACCCTAGCAATCAAATAAGGAAAATAACAACAGCATTCTGAAACAATTCATTCAGTTCCACATGACAAAAATGGCAATGCAATTCTTAAAGGAGAACAATTTAAACAAAAAAGCTCCATAAAACACAATGGCATTAGTACACGAACGTTTTTCAATCAACCAACTACTATACCATGTTCGGTAAAGAAACTCAAATAGACAAATAAAATGGTAATGCAATTCTTAAAACGAGAATAATATAAACAAAAAACTCCCATAAAACACAATGACATTAGAACATGAACGTGCTGCAATCAACCCATTACTGTATCGTGTTTGGTAAAGAAACTCAAATAGACATGAGACTTGGAGCGACGGTTGGAATTTCTTCCAAAAAGTAACAGTTCTAAATCACTGTAATAGCCACATCAGGATCATTGATATTAGTGGTGTCAATTGTGTAGCGAAAAATAGCAGTTTCTTTAAACCCTGGTACGTAACACTGATATAGCGCCGTTATTTGACAAAATTTTGTACTAAATAAAATAGCTTATCATGGAACAATAACAATTTGTTCAAATTATGCTATGCTATAATGCCTCTATAGTTGCTATTTAATAACACTAATCAATACTGTCGAGAACCATGATCAAATGCAATTGATATAGCCATAGTGTAGTCACATTGTTGTTGTGAGGATATCATAAACCACAATGTTGCGGCGCATATTGCGGTTGCAGACCCTTTTTTGAAACCCTAAATTAAACCCACTTTGGAGTTAATGCATCATGCTTGAGATCTCTTCAATGAACTACCAAACATGTACTAAGAGGTCACAAGGGCTATCTAGAATAGATCCACAATGAGTTCTATACTAACATCATATTCCATTTTGGTAAAACAAAAAGGAGATAAACTACCTGCTGAGAAACATTGCTAAGTTGTTGTTCAAACTCCATCAACTTATCCTTCTTCTCCATAAACTCCTTATCTTCTTCCACAACCAATGGCTTGGCAGCACTCCAATCATTGGTAACAGATTGTTTCAACTCTTTGAAAATCCTAAGCAAGTCTCTCCCACTTTTGGCAGGTTGAGCCACATCATTCAAGTCAACAGCCATGCTCTCCGAACCAAACAGCTGCCGGGGAAGCCTCACAGCTCCATCGAGCAGCCTCGACGCAACATCAGTGCTCCTCACCAACTGCAACTTCCCCTGAGCTTCCAAAAATAATCTCAACTCTTCACTCTTCCCAATCACAGGATGCGACCCTAACTTCCTTAGGTACTTCTCCAAAGCAACCCTCCTCTGCTCAACAAACTCCTCTTTCTGCATCACCTTCCTCTCCACTGAACTCTTCTCCGGTCTCACCGGAATCACATAACCACGATACGCCTCCGATAATCGTTCCGACAGTGTAACCACCTCCCGGAACCTTCTCCTCACACCGAATTCCGATTTGTCTGTCCTCGTCGTGATGAGATAAGTATGATACGTGCTTCCACCGGGAACAAGTGAGTTCGTGAGTTCCTGCTCTTCTTGCGGATCGGAAACCGAGATTTGCATGCATTCAGATTCGGATCCGGATCGCGTCGACTGTTCTAGGGTTTGATCATGACCGTTGGAATCAAACGAAGTGAATATCGCTTCGGCGTAAGACGGAGGATCAAGAAACGAATTGAAAGGCGATTCAGGACTCTTCGGCTGTTTTTGAAGGTCGCCGGAGGAATCGTGATCGCCGTCGTCGTGGAGTACCAACGATTCCATGTCGTCGTCTTGGGAAGCGCGAAGAATGTGATCTTGGTTCATCATTTTATTTCTTCGATTCGATGATTCAAGAAATTGTGGAATAAAATTAAATTGATTTTTCAGTGTGTCATGGTGAAGATTCTGAAGAAGATAAAACTCCGGTTAGAACGAGTGGGTTTCAGTTGAGACTCGGGATTTTTGTTGAGTCGACTCGGAAACGGGAAAAATGGTAGCATTGGATTTGGGTAGTTCAAGAATTGCATGGGTGCCAGCTAATAAATTGAGAAGCACAATTTTCTTACGTGTCACGAGTTGCAAATTGCTGACGTGGAAGCCTTAATTTTTAATTCAATGAAATTATTGATTAATAAACTTTTTAAAAAAACTCCGCATAAAATTAAAAATATATAAAATCATCTAGTTTAATTTTTTTATTGAAATATTTTAGCCTAATTTTACTTACGTGTAATAATTAAAGACTTAACAATGTGATTTTCTGGAGATTAACGCAACAAAATGTAGTAATATGTGAATACAAACCAGGTTTGTAAAAGACAAAAGTGGTGACAGTGTTTTCACTTTTCAGGCTTGTGGATGAAGACCAGCTTTCGACTATAGCGTCACACAGTCCAAATGGCAGATGCCAAATGGATTGCCAAAGTTTGAGCTGGATTTGTAAATGATTTTTCAAATTTTGAATTTGGATTTTATTTGTGGTTTATCAAAGAATCTGTTTTTTTTTTATAATTATTTAATTTATTGATAATAACTTTATCATTTTGTTTTATAATAATCAATTACAAATATTTTTCAGGGGTATCAAATGTTTCATGTTTATTTTAAACATGTTGTTTGAATCTTTAACCACTAGTCATTACATTTTTTATTACTTCATTATAAATAATTGGTGTATATATTATCAATCTTCTTCCATATTTTAAAACTATTTCAAAAGAAGTTTTTATCATATTCATTTTTGTTTGTGTAATCTGATTTTTAAATCGAAAAGAAGATAATTTTAATTGTCTATTCAACCCTCACATTTTCTAGACAAATTATTCCATATTCAAACCAATAAATGGCATTAAGAGATAGTTCTTTTGATAAGGTTTAACAACTCCAACAATTATCGAATATGGCGCAAATTAATCTGAATGGAACGTATAATAGAGCCCCGATTTTCACCGTTGAAAATTATGCCTATTGGAAGGATTGCATGTATGTACACCTTATGGCTGTGGATTTACAATATTTGTTAGCCATTGAAGACGGACCCTTTATTCCTCAAAATGTTGTTAATGGTGTATCAATTGTAAAAACACCTAAGGATTAGAATGATGTTGAGATTAAAAAGGCATCTTATGATCTGGAGGCAAGAAATATACTCATCTCATCATTGTGCACGAACATATATTTTTCTATATCACATTGTAAGATGGTTATGGCAATGTGGGATGCTTTCGATTTCTCTATGATGGAACCGAAGACGTCGAGCAATCTAAGAGCAATACTTTAACAGAGGAATATAAACTATTCCTCATGGAACCCGGTGAAATTGTGGCCTCCGTACATATGAGATTTTCGCATATAATAAATAAAATTGAGAATTTTGAAAAAGACACTTCTAATCAAGATTGTATTAATAATATTTTAAGGTCTATGTGTATGGAATGGCAGCCAAAAGTCACTGCTATCAAAGAATCTCATTACCTAAATATTTTAGACCTGTAAACTCTCTTTTGTAAGCTCACTAAACATGATGTTGTGAATTAGGATGCCTTTGAGCAAAATATACTCGGTTTCTTTATAGGCAAGAAACACGCAAGGGTTAGGGTTAACAAGGAAAAATAAAGGAAAAAACAACAAGGATTGGTTATAACTGCTATTATTTACTTTCTCTATAAACAGATTACAAGTACTCAAGAATAACAAATAACCCTCTCACCCTAATTAGGTTTTGTCACACCACACCTAAGATGAGAGACTAGTATGCTATTTATAATAAAACCTAACATACTAAACTAATGGGTTTTTTTTAACAATTACCCATTACAATCTAACTTAGGGTACAGGCTAACTTAAACAATTGGATCTTAACACAAGGCCCAATCCGACAACTACACACTAGAACACACTTCGACTACATCATGTAGGTCTTCGACAACAGCATGTGAGCAGACTTCGACGGCATGCTAACTAGAGTTCGATCCAAAATCTCAAAAATCTCCACCTTGGATCTAACTCTATAACATCAAGAAACAAACAAGTTTTCTTCAAGCAGCTTTATCAACTGCATACAGTGGAAAAACTTGCAACTGGGCAAAGTCTTGGTGATCATATCAGCAGCATTATGATCTGTCGAAACCTTCAGCACTTGGACTTCTCCACGCTCTATTACCCCTTAGACAAAATGCAGCCTCACATTAATGTGTTTGGTTCGCTCATGATAGGCTAAATTCTTCGACAGGTGTATTGCACTTTGACTATCACATTTAACAGTGACAACTCGACCTTGAAGTTTCATCTCCTTTGCAAAACCTTCAAGCCACAATGTTTCCTTCACAGCTTCAGTTAGGGCAATATATTCTGCTTCATTGGTTGATAAGGCAGCAACCTTCTGAAGTGTTGCTTTCCAACTTATTGTTGTCCCAAACATAGTGAACACATATCCAAAAATAGATTTTCTGGAATCCATACAACCTGCATAATTAGAGTCGACATATCCTTCGATGCTGCTTTACTATCTTCACCCAAGGCTCCACCATAAATTAGGACTCTATTCAGAGACCCATTTATGTACCTTAAAATCCACTTCAATGCTTGCCAGTGAGCCTTTCCAGGATTCACCATGTACCTGCTTACAAAACTTATTGCATATGCTATGTCAGGTCTAGTACAGACCATAGCATACATCAAAGAACCCACTATATTAGCATATGGAATGTTATTCATATAAGCTCTTTCGACATCAGTACTGGGACATTGATCTATACTCATCTTGAGTTGAGGGTTTGTCGGAGTCATAACAGGCTTTAAATTCGACATACCATACTTTTCGAGAATCTTCCGTAGGTATTGTAACACCCTTTTCTACCCCCAATAATGTTGCAGCAGAAACAACTTAAAAATCAGAGTAAGGCATAAAAACTCCCCTCAAAGGGTGCACATTTCTCATTAAATCAAAATAACACAATTACCCTGTAAACAAAGGGTTTTCCTCAAAATTAATAAAAAGCCTTCACATGGCAATTATTAGCTCCTAATTTTGACGCTACATGATTTCAAATAAATTTGGCTTTTAAAGAAGTTATTCTTTAAAATAATAAGCTAAAGAAGAAGAAGGCTTCGACCAGAAGGCTTCGACCTTATTTTTTGAAAGCCTGAGTTGAAGAGAATGATTTTAAGACTTCAAACATTTCCAAGTCCAAAGAGTCAATTCGACAGGATAAAGTGGCTATGGATAATGCGCTGCAGTTGCAGTTAATTATTGGAGGGAAGTTCTACTATTTGAATTTGAAAAGAGGACAAGTGGCGAATATCCAGAAGTTGAGGACATGCAAAGTGTCAAGTGGCGTGTTCCAGGAGTAAACCGTCAAATGGTGGTTATTTTAGAGTATTATAAATAGGTTAGTTCTAGAGTTAGAATGTGTGAAAAAAATCGTGTTGTACAAGTAACTCTGTAATCACTCAAAGTATCCAGCGTGTAGAGAAAAGAGTGAGGCGAGAATGTACGTGATTGTAATCACCATTATCTTTCATTGCAATGCAATTTACTTTGAAGTTTCTATCTTAGATCCTTTACTTTGAAGTCCTTTAATTCAGTCTGTTACTTCCAAGCATTTTATATTACAGAGTTTTTACTTCGCAGTTTTTATATTAAGAAGCCTTTACCTTCAAGCATTTACATTTCTGCAGTTTATTCAAGATTTTATGCATTTTCTTCACCATTTAAACTTCAGTCTTTCATTGAATTTGCTTTTACATTGTTTTCTCTAAGTTTCTTGTTCGACTTAAACATTTTCCTGCCTTTTATCACTTTTATTTACATTTCAAAACATCCTTTTTGTTTGCCAGCATGGTCGAAAGGTTTGTTTTATGCATTTGTGAAACATTTTAAATACACTTATAGCACATGTCCTAGGATCAATCTGATCGATCCTGTAAGTTACTAGCACTTTATTGTTTTAGAAGATCAGCGGTTTTTACCAATTTCCAAGGTAAACAAATTGGCACGCCCAGTGGGACAGTGCTAAACGTGTATTTGGAAGTTTATAACTTTTAAATAACTGTCAAAAGGAAGTTTTATAACTGCCTTTTTGAAAAAAATTTCGTTTCATTGGTCGAGATTGTGGCAAACGTTATGATATGCACTTGAGAAGTGGAAAGGTAGCCAATTCAAACGAATATAGACCAAAGAGAAGAAACCCGAGGAAAATGGCATCTGGCCAAGGGAATTCAAATCCCAGTTCTGCTGGGACTAATCCTTAACCAAGCAGTTCAAGCGTTCAGAACAACATCATCAATCCTCAAGAAATACCAAGAAGTATTGTGGCGCCAACTCTAGTTCCTTCGACATGAGGGTCAACAGTGTTAACCATGGTGACAGAGCCAGCGCCTTCGACAGTAGGACCAGGGGCGACATATGTGAGGCCTTACACTCAGCCAGTCCTGGAGTATATTGGCCCATCAGTGACAAATCCTCAGACTCCACCAGGAGGAAGTTCGACGTTTATGCAATTACCTCCCCCAGGATTTTCACAGCCTTTGCCTAAGAACCCAATCTATGGCATGCCAACGGCAATGATGCAGAATTTGCGTACTGCACCCCCAATATTTTCAGAGAATGTGATATCTTCCCCTTTACTGGAGTCAGGTTCTGGAATTAACATGGGTCGAAACAACCAGTCCATAGGTTTGGGATATTCTGCTCAAGGACCCAACTTAACAAATGAATCTGCAGCATATTTGAGGCAACAGATGGATGAGAGCAACATGCAAATGGTACATACTTTGTCTCAGACGATGGGAGAGATTTTCCAGCCATTGCTCCAAAATACTACTCGAACCAATCAAATGATGACAGCCCAGATGGCGCGTATAGCAGAATTCATGGGAATGCCCGCTCCTGTTCAACACCAAAATCAAGGAGTCGAGGGGAGGGAAAATGCTTAACAAGTGAATCCGGTGAATCCGGAGTTGGTCGAACCACCAAGGGAGGAGCCTCCTAGAAATCAAATACCTATACCTGAAGAGGAGGAACCAAGGATGGTGTTAGTAAACAGAAATCAAAACGCTGATCATGTGGTGAATCAGGTTCGACGCGATAATGTAGCAACAGAGAATAATTTGGCAGCCATGGTTGAGAGAACAATGGCTCGAAATGGCCTGAATATGGGTTTTTCTAGGCCAAACTTCACTTCACCTATAGTAGACTATATACTCCAGGCTGAATTACCCCCCAGGACAAAAGTACCAAAGTTTACTAAGTTTTCAGGAGATACTACAGAATCTACCGTCGAACATGTGGCACGCTACCTAATCAAAGCTGGTGAGATTGCGAATGATGAGAGTCTAAGGGTGAAGTATTTCCCTAGTTCCCTCACTAAAAATGCATTCACGTGGTTCACTACGTTACCATCTGGTTTGATTTGTAATTGGACCCAGTTAGAACGTTTGTTCCATGAGCAATTTTACATGGGGCAAACTAAAATTAGTTTGAAAGAATTGGCTAGTGTGAAACGAAAGTTCAATGAGCCAATAGATGATTACTTGAACATGTTTCGACTACTCAAGGCTAGGTGCTTTACACAAGTGCCTGAGCATGAACTTGTCGAAATGGCCGTTGGTGGCCTTGATTACTCTATCAGGAATAAACAGGACACCTAGTATGTAAGGGATATGGCCCAGTTAGCTGACAGAGTTCGACAGCTAGAG
Source organism: Lathyrus tuberosus (assembly GCA_022829125.1). Classification (NCBI taxonomy): domain Eukaryota; kingdom Viridiplantae; phylum Streptophyta; class Magnoliopsida; order Fabales; family Fabaceae; genus Lathyrus; species Lathyrus tuberosus. The sequence goes on along the minus strand of JALAZF010000012.1, from coordinate 15,658,930 downwards.
CGTCTCAAGGATGAGAAAGCTAGGGTGAACAAAAACAAGAAGGTAGCTTACGTCGAATACCAAGAGGGCATCGAAGAGTTGTATGACGAGCCTGTTAGGTTCGACGAAAGTGAAATAGATCTTGCTGAACTTAAGCAAGGTCCTCCTTATTCTTGTAAATTATTAGTCCCTTCAAATGGAAAAAACCCTGTTGAAACCGAAAAGAACGATAGGTTCCCAAAGAAAACATACACTTTCGACATCACTAAATGTGACGAAATTTTTGATTTGTTAGTTAAGGATGGTCAGATATTGCCTCCTGGTGCTAAAATGCCACCTTTAGAGCAAAGAAAAAAGAGAGGCTTTTGTAAATACCATAATTATTTGGGTCATAAAACTTCTCAATGTTTTCTTTTCATGGATCTGGTGCAGAATGCTATACAGGAAGGTAGACTCAAATTTGGGGAGAAGACTAAGACCCAGATGAAGATTGATACCAACCCTCTTGAAGTAGCTGAAGCAAATTACACAGAGCCCCATGAGGTTAACATGGTCGAATTGGCTGAGGAATCTGACAGCAGCTCCGACAGTGTTAACACTAATGAAGCTCTTGGCAGAAATGCCACAGTGGTGGAGGTTACTGAGGACCTTACCAATGATGTTGTGTTTATTAGAGAAGTCGAGGAAATGGATGGCTGCCAGCTTGAGCATTTGATATGTATGGCTGTTAAACACTACTTTAGGACATCTTCTGAAGTTCAAAGGTTCGACGTTGAGGCTACAGTCGAGATACATGATGAAGCTGAAGCATCAAAATTACAGATGGTAACAAAAGAGACTGCTGACTATTTCAGACAGATGGATGAGGCTGTTGAAGACCTTGATGTCAACTTCTCCAAAATGCGCTTAAAAGATGAAATTGACATAAACATGGTCGAAGTTACTAACGGACAGGTCATGGATGTTGATGAACAGGTTCATCAAGAAGAGAAGATGAAACCATTGTTGATTTTCTCCACAGGTGCTAGGGAAAGAACTCTGAAGTTATGTTGTGCCCTCGATGCAGTGCTATCTTCGACAAAGAAGCTGCTCATAGCCTCCAAGCGGGGAAAGAAGCCAAATCTGGACGTGAGAAAAAAGCTGCTCAAAGGCCAGGGCATTTCGACCCAAGGAAAGCTACTAAAAAACAATATAGCCAAAGGCCACAAATGCCAAGGGCTAAGCAGGCTATCTTCAAGCCTAGCAGTGAGGTACCAACTGGAAAGTGTATCAAACCAGTTGAAGCAGCAGGGAAAGGGAAACAGAGATGGAAGAATTTTGACGTGGCTAGAGGTTCTTTAATTGAGTACCGGAAAGAATTCAAGTCCTCCAATAAAGCTTCCTATATCTCTGAGAATTACAAAGGAAAAAAATCCTATGTCCAGGTCTCAGTGGAGAAGGGAACAGAGACGAAGGAAGGCTTTGAGAGAAGCTCAGGCCAAAGACATAACTGAAACTAGTACCAACGTTCTGCCTGCTAGCAATAAAGATGTTAGGACAAAAATAACAAATAAGATGCATGTGGGGTGTAGGTTATTTACTTCCAAGAAGGAAGAAGCTGAGAGGTTTGCAGTCGAAGCAGCTGAGGACGAAGATTTGACTCACAACTTCGATTCTGACTCTGATGCCTCTTTAAACATCATTGTTAATGTGGTTTCAGTAATGCCAAGAGAATATGATAGGATAACTGAAGTAGAAAACTCGGATGCCAACGTTGAGGCTGAAATGGCAGCGCATCAACCTGTGTGCTACTATGTGATGAACAATGGCTGTGTCGAAGAACAGAATTCTTTCTTTGAACGACCAACTGAGGCCATGAAAGGGCACTTGAAACCTCTGTACATTACAGGAGAACGTGGCTATGAATAAAATCTTGGTGGATTGTAGGGCTACAGTCAATTTAATGCCACATTTCCTACTAAGCAAAATCGATAAATTCGACTCTGATCTTAAGCCCCACAACATGGTCATTTCTAACTATGAAGGGAAAATTGGGACCACTCTTGGCGTTCTGCAGGTGGATTTAACTGTGGGAACGGTGACAAGGCTTGCCTTGTTTATGGTAGTCGAAAGCAAAGCTAACTATAACCTTCTGTTGGGGAGGGAATGGATCCATGGTGTTGGAGCAGTACCTTCGTCAATGCACCAGCGGATCACAATCTGGAGGCCTGATGGCATAGTAGAAAACATTAAAGGTGATCATGGGTACTTTAAGGTGCCTGTTAATCATGTTGATGGTGTCGAGTTTGACAAAAACTTGGCGCATATTGCGCCTAGTACTCCAGCAGAATTTGATTTTACCCCAGATGACCGTGCATTCTGCTCATTACACCTACACCCTGTGGAGGGATTTCGATGGGATAGATAGGTCATAAGGGAAGAAGGCAATGTCCCATACTGTGGGGAGCCTGATGTAGACCCCACAGGCTGGGGAAGTGAATTCAGTAACAATGACTGAATTCGATGCACTACAAAGAATTTCGGCCTATGTGTCCGAATCTAAGTTACAAGCGGCCTTGGAGGTTGCACACAACCACATGGTTGTCGAAGCCACAACTCAAATTTGTGAAGTAGGCCTGGTAAGGACTTTGATCTTGAACCACCTGATGGGTCTCAAATCGAAGACCAAAATCAAAGGCTTGATGCTATTTATGATAATGAGCCTTTGGGTTTCGAAAAGGATCCATTGTCAGACAACAGTAAAATGTTGGCGCAAGATCCTTTGGAAGAAATTGACTTGGGTGAAGGGGGAGTAAAAAGGCCTACTTATGTTAGTGCTAACCTTGACCCACAACTCAAAGTCGAAGTGGTCCAACTATTGAAGGAATTTAAGGATTGCTTCACTTGGGACTATGATGAAATGCCTGGTTTGAAGAGAGAGCTTGTTAAACATAAGTTGCCAATCATACCTGGGAAAAAGCCAGTCAAGCAAAATCCAAGACGGTTTGCCCCAACAATCCTTTCAAAGATCAAAGAGGAAATTGAAAGGTTACTTAGATGCAAGTTCATCCGTACAGCTAGGTATGTCGAATGACTAGCTAATATTGTACTAGTCATTAAAAAGAATGGTTATTTAATGGTCTGTATAGATTTTAGAGATCTAAATTCTGCAACCCCTAAAGACGAATATGCTATGCCTGTGGCAGAAATGTTGATTGATTCTGCTGCAGGACATGAATACTTGAGTATGTTGGATGGTTATTCTGGTTATAACCAAATATTCATTGATGAGGATGATGTCCCAAAGACTGCTTTTCGATGTCCAGGGGCATTAGGCACCTATGAATGGGTAGTAATGCCTTTTGGTCTAAAAAATGCTGGGCCAACTTACCAGCGAGCAATGAATTCGATCTTTCATGATTTTATTGAGACTTTTATGCAAATCTATATTGATGATATTGTTGTTAAGTCTTTTTCAGGAAAAGATCATTTAAGCCATCTTCGACATTCCTTTGAAAGGATGAGAAAGCATGGTCTTAAAATGAATCCTCTCAAATGTGCTTTTTGTGTGTAGACAGGGGATTTCTTAGGCTTTGTGGTCCACAAGAAGGGGATCGAAATTAACCAGAATAAAACCAAAGTCATTATGGAAGCAAAAGCGCCATCAACAAAGAAGGAATTGCAGTCTCTCTTGGGCAAAATAAATTTCTTGAGGAGGTTTATATCCAACTTGAGTGGGAAAATGCAAGCCTTTTTGCCATTGCTTCGAGCTAGCAAGGGTGGGTTCGACTGGGGGCAAGCGCAACAGGAAGCCTTCGACAAAATCAAAGAGTACCTGAGTCACCCCCCGATTCTCTCACCACCTTGTGGCAATAAGTGTATGAGATTCTACATAGCTGCGTCAGATAGGACTTTAGGGAGCATGTTAGCTCAAGAGGATGATGATGGTGTCGAAAGGGTCGTCTATTACCTTAGTAGAGTTCTAAATGATGCAGAAACTAGATATAGCATGATTGAAAAATTATGTTTATGTTTGTATTACTCTTGTACAAAATTGAAGCATTATATAAAACCAGTTGATGTTTATGTTTCTTCTCGTTATGACGTTATTAAACATATGTTGTCCAAACCTATTTTGCATAGTCGAATTGGAAAATGGGCATTAGCATTAACTGAATATTCCTTAACTTATAAGCCTTTAAAAGCTGTTAAAGGACAAGTAGTGGCAGACTTTATAGTTGACTATTCTACAAATGAGACCCCTCTGAACTATCTTGAATTGGAACCTTGGATGTTATACTTCGATGGGTCGAGCCATACTTCGATGGGTCGACCCACAAAGATGGGACAGGCATATGAGTGCTTGTTATTTCTCCTAATAAAATTCCAACAACACTTAAGTATAAAATTGAAGGTCGTTGTTCCAACAACGAAGCTGAATATGAAGCTTTAATTGCTGGACTTGAAGTATTGTTGGAATTGGGGGCAACTTATGTCAAAATAATGGGAGATTCAGAACTGGTCATAAAACAAGTTGCCAAGGAATACAAGTGCATAAAATAAAACTTGATTATGTACTTTGTAGTTGTGAATCGACTGTTGAAAAAGTTCGACGCAATTAGTTTTCGACACATCGCTGACTGGAAAACCAGGTAGCTAATGACTTGGCTCAGATTGCATCAGGGTATAAAGTTTCGAAAGATAAATTACAAGATGCAATCAAAGTTTAAGTCAGAGGAAAGGTGGTGTCAGTAGGATTAGCCTCATCAGATTTGGAAGAAACTAAGCTTGGATACGCTGATGAAGATAATTTTGCAATTCTGGCAATTGATAGCATAACTGACAAGGATTGGAGAAAACCTATAGTAGATTATCTAAAAAATCCAATATCTTCAACAGAAAGGAAAACCAAGTATCAAGCTTTGAGTTATGTCTTGTTGGGTAATGAATTATTCAAAAAGACTCCTGAGGGAGTATTGCTTAAGTGCCTTAGTGAGGCAGAAGCGTACTTGGCCCTTTCGACTGTCCATGGTGGGACGTGTGGGGCACATCAGGTAGGCCATAAAATGAAATGGTTGTTATTTCTACAAGGCATGTATTGGCCTACCATGTTAAAAGATTGTATCAAATTTGCTAAGGGTTGTCAGGAATGTCAAGTTCACGCTGGCATTCAGCACGTCCCTGCAAGTGAATTACACTTTATAGTGAAACCTTGGCCTTTTAGAGGATGGGCTTTGGATTTGGTTGGAGAAATTCGACCAGCGTCATCTAAAAATCATAAGTACATTTTGGTAGGTATTGATTATTTTACCAAATGGGTCGAAGCTATCCCTTTACCAAATGTGGATCAAGAAGATGTGATTGAATTTATCCAGAAACACATCATCTATAGGTTTGGAATCCCAGTGACAATTACAACAGACCAAGGATCAGTCTTCACTGGTCAAAAAATGCAAGAGTTTTCTAAAGAAATGGGATTCAAACTTTTAACATCCACACCTTATTATGCTCAAGCTAATGGCCAAGTCGAAGCGGCAAATAAAGTAGTTATTGGGTTGATAAAAAAGCATGTGGGAAAAAGGCCAAGAAATTGGCATAAGACATTGGACCAAATACTCTGGGCATGTCGAACGTCCCCAAAAGAGGCAACTAATACTACCCCTTTTCGACTGACATTTGGTCATGATACAGTTTTGCCTGTAAAAATTCATCTTCAGTCCATAAGGATCCAAAGGCCTCATGAGATCCCATCTGAGTCTTATTGGAATATGATGCTTAATGAGTTAGTGGATTTAGACGAAGAAAGGCTCCATGCGTTGGAGTTGCTGAAAAGGAAAAAGAAAAGGGTGGAGAAGTCTTATAACAAAAAGGTCAAGATTAAAACCTTTCTAGCTGGGGAATTGGTGTGGAAAGTGATCTTGCCTATGGATCGAAAGACCAGATCTTTAGGGAAGTGGTCTCCGAAGTGGGAAGGTCCCTTTCAAATTATTAAGGCATTTAGTAATAATGCTTACGAGGTTCAGGAGATTGAGGGTGATCGAAGAGTCTTAAGGGTAAATGGGAAATATTTGAAAAAATATAAGCCTATTTTGCAAGAGATTCATATTAGAACATAAGTCTTATTAAAATTGTAAAAGCCAAAATAGGCCATGTGAGGCCAAAATGGCATACAAAGGAAAGGAAATAAGTACAACAACATGAAACCTAGGAGAAAGATCATTCATAGTCTCTCCAATTAATAGAGTTGAGGAAGGTGACATAATCTTCGTCAGCTTCATCATCAGAGTTTTGTGCTTTGGAAAGTCCTTTCTTGGGGACCTTCATCTTAGTTTCTTGCTTCTTGGAGTGAGTGGTTGCTCCAGTTGAAGTATCATTGTAGGCAGTAGTTGTTGCCTCAACTTTCTTTGTCTCCTCAGCCACCTTCTTGGTCACTGCCTTCTTTGAGGAAGTACTCATGCTTGCTTCAGTGGGTGCAAAATATGGCTCATGTGAAGAGGATTTTATAGAGGCAAAGCCTTGTAAGGATTGGCCAGTCAATAATGGAAACACGTGAAATTGCTCTTGGGAATATACCCTAGGGTTACGCTATTAATATTCCTTTATGGAATAGAAACTTGTGCCGTTGGAACACTAAGATGTTAAAAGCTGCGTTATTTTCATGATTTCCAAGAAAAGAGGCAGAGTACTTTAATTACAAATATTACCAAAGTTTAAGAGAAAATGCGTCATAATTTTGTCAAAGATTTTGCAAGTCGAAGAGCTAATAGCGAACAAAAGTATTTAGATAGATGCCAGGGGGCATTGAGATTGTCTTTACATAGGGCCTCAAAAGGGCCAGAAAACATGATGATAAAAAAAAGAACTACAAATAAGAAATCATAGGACAATCAAAAAGGGAGCTTCGACTTCAACTCAAGAAAGTTGACCTTGTGAGTCTTAAGGCGTTTCTCACACAGAGCTTTGTTGAGCTTAGCTGTTGAAAGTTCCTTTTCAAGCGTTTGGGCTTTATCAAGGAAGTCTATAGTGCGCTTTAGCTCTCTGGCCATTTCAGTATCGTCGAAGTCTTTCAGCTCAAGGTTGCGCTTTTCAGCGTTAGAAATCTTGTTTTGCAGTTCTTCAATTTGCTGCTTCCAGGTATCAATGTCCTTTTGGTTCGACTCTATCTCCGCCTGCCTTTTGTTTTGGTTAATCTCCAGATTTTCGACCTTAGCTTCTGATGCGTGTGCTTCATCCCAAGCTGAATGTTCCAGTCCAGTTGTAACTTCAATAGTGTGTTAGATCTTGGGAAGAAGTTTGAAGTCCTCAGACATTTGATTTACTAAAGCAGTTAACTCCACAAGGAATTCAGACACATCTTTACTAAGAGTCGAGAGGTCCAGTTTTTGGAGGCTATCTTTCAGGAAGAGAGGAGCAGTTCGATCTGAAAGTAAGACATTGTGGATGTCTCCCTTGAAGAATTTGTTATTGATCTTTTGAAGGATAGGGCTGGCAAAGTCATCTGGAGCTGGACCCCCAGAACTGGTCGAAGTACTAAGGCTAGTACCTACAGAGCTGTACTTCTTCCCAAGTATCATTCTGGCATACTCTCGAGGATTCGACCATTTAAGAGCAGCCAATGGGTCTCCAGTGGGGGATCCTCCAGTAGTCGAAGTGACTGTAGGCCCAGGAGTTGGATTGTTGACAGGACCTGTTTCAGCCACAGGTGAATGGGTCTGATCCTGCTCAGTCCTTTCCCTCTCTTCTTCTTGTTCTTCTTCATTTTCGACCTCCTCTTGTTCCTCTTCAATTGGCCTTCCTTCTACATCCATTGCAATGGTCTCTGTATGGTCGAGAGGTTATTGGTTAGAAACATCATCCTCTTCATGTTCAGAGCCATCTGTTTGGGATTGTTGAGTGTTGGTCCTGGTGGGCGAGTTTTTGTTTATTTCAACTGCTTCAGAAGGAGGAACTATAAGAGGAATAAGTTGGTTAATTTCGCTCAGTGAACTATATCCAGAACCAAGGTCAGAGGTAGGGTGATAAGTTGGCTCACCTTGGCTATTCAGGATAGTTGTTGCAAAGCTGAATGAAGTTTGTGGTGGGTTAGAACCACCTACATCAGCCTGAAAACCACAAGTAAAGAGAATAAGATTGAAAGAAATCTGAGTAAGGAATGCAAATGCTGCGTAAAGATAGTGTATATACCTATACAGTTGCGGCATCAGGACTTGAGTTTACGTTCTCAGGATCACCAGCGGTCATTTTTGACGCAATCTTGGAGAGTTGTTTCTTGACACCACTATCAGCAGGTGTCTTCTCTAGAATTCTGGCTGCCTTTGAGGAGGATTGGGTGGTAGCTCCAGAAGCATTGGTAAGCTTCATTTTCTTTTTAGCCACTACCTCCTCAGGGGATTCATCATCAGCATCTAAAAGGACAACAGTTTGAACACCTTTCTTGCCCTTTTTTAAAGGCGTTGGAGGTTTTTGAGCAGTCTAAAAGGTGATGCAAATATTAGAAGTTAGTTACACAAAAAGATTTAGGCAAGGGATATAAAATACCTTTGTGCCTTCAGTTTCCTTTTCGACTCTTGCGGCACCCTTCGATGAGCTGGTCTTCCTGGCCATAGCTGAAAGACAGATGATTATTACAAGATTAATAATTGAGTGGTTAGTTAAAAATCACAAATCGAGGGCCTCAAACCTTCATATATTTCGGATTCAACATGAACATCCTCGACCCCTATATGAAGGTATCCTTTGAAACTGTCTAGCGTATGTTTAGTCGCAACCACCTGTTGGGCTTTCGGTTGAGACTGCTGTCGAAGGAGTTTTAGGTGCTCACCACAGACAAACCAGTCTAAAAATGGGGGGGGGGGGGAATGCCACTCCAAAATCAGCGTTAGGCAATCGAGGGAACTTTGGAGGAAAGAGTTCAAACGCCACCTCATAACGTTTCTCAAGAGGAACGTTTGAAGGGATTTTCAACTGATCCATTTTTTGTAGAAATTTCTCCTTCAAAGTAACAGTAGCCTCACGAACGGTTCGACTAATATCATCTGGTCGATAGACAGTTTCAAAGTACTTTTGGAAGGCCTGAATTTCTTTGACATGAATGAACTTACTCTTCTTGGTTTTCTCCTGCACATCAAGAAAAGCTTGGTCAAGTAATGAAGAGAAGGCAGCAACATCAAGAAATTGTTCACTGTAGTACTTCGACCACCAGTTGTGAAATGGTTTAGTGCATAAAAATGTGGGTTAAAAGTGCACAGGGGAAAGAGTTGCTTTTCTCGCGTTCCACCGGTCGAAAGGGATTTCAGCACCTCCTTCATCAAAACTGGCAGTATGAAGGACTACATAGCCTTTCTTCTCATACATACACTTGGGAAAAATTTGAGCCAACCCAAACTGTCAAGAGACCAGGTTTGGTTGGTAAGCAATCAAGGCTGACATATCTCTTCCAAGATTCAGCCTCTGAATGATAATTCTAGGAATCAAAAAGGCTTCCCAGATTGAAACAGATTCAGCATGGAGTTTTTTTGGATGAATTAGGGAATGGCCTTGTAAACCACTCAGGTCCATATTTTCTTTCAGCAAAAGGGGCCATACTGGGTGTGAAATCATATCGCTTGGCAAACATCTTAATGTAACTGGAGAAGGCTCCTTTGAGAGTGTCCCCATCATCATTGGGCATGAGTTTCACCAGGCGAGTACCTTCGACCCTCCTTTCTTTGATTTTAACAGAGTCCTCATTGACTTGCCCTTTCCTGGGAAGGCTAGCTTCGAAAGTTGCATTAAGCCATAATTGAAACAGCCAGAGGGGGCCATTCAGGTGTACAATGTCTAGGGCCTCCAAGTCTTTGAGTCGAGCTGCCCCTTCGCTAAATCAACCCACTAAGGCAAACTCCTCTGTTGTTGTGAAGTTGGTTGGCCAGAGTGAGATATTTCTTGGCCACCTGTAGGGATTTTGAGAAAAATATATACCTCGACAACCATACGGTGAGGAATGCAATGTGTTCCTTGTCAGTTATTTCTTTAGTGTCACGTTTGTGGTGGTTTATGAAGTGGGTGTATGTAAGCTTGGAATCAGAGATCCCTATGGTATCTTCTGCATCAGTTTCAGGATCATATGAAATGCCATCTGGTCGAAGCCCTACAATGGCAGCCAGGTCGAAGAGTGTGAGGGTAACCATCCCACAAGGAAGATGAAAAGTGTAGTGGGTACTATCCCAAAAGTAAAATGATGCTTCCAGCAGGTGCAAACAATAAGGAATATTGGTCTTCGACAGCATAAGCAGATCATAAATTCCAATGGTTTTCCAATGATCAGCTTTGACCTTTTCCATCCTGGTCATCCAAAGGTCAAAATACTTTAACTGGTTAACAGCTCTTACTAATCTAGTACCATCATGAAGATACCTAAGATCCATCTTAGTCAAGGTGGGTGTATCAGGGGAAGCTTCATCTTCCTTAGGGTTGCTCTTTTGCCCTAAAAGTCTTGATTTACGGTAAGAAGGGAAAAACTCACTAAGTTTTTCATCGATGGGTTTAACATCAGCTAAGGGGCCACATAAAGCATAAGGTTTATCAGAAACAATTAGAGGAATCATTACCTAAGACCCCTAAATGCTCCTCGCTTCCGTAAGAAGGGGTTCTGGCATGAACTGTTAATTCTTCACCACCTTGGGTCCTGGAATGTTCGAAAATCGTGGAAAGGATTGCTTGAACTGTGTGGCTCTATCTTTTTTACCTTTTGTTTCTTGGGGGATGGTTTGTGAAGACGCCATTGTTGGAAGTTGAAGAAAAGTGAGAATGCGTTCTGGGTTTTTCTTGAGAGAGTTTGAAGGATTAAGAAATAGGGTTGCAAGAAATTCTGAGAATGCAAAAGTTTAATAAGTTATGGAAAAAGGGTATTTATAGGAATTTGGAAGTTAAAAAGGTTGTCAATCCACCAATGGAGCAAAGTGGGTTGTGGGACGTGTGTCTGTTTTTGCAAAATTGTTTGAGTGGTGGCAGTTATGATCAGACTGCAAATGTCTAGTTCCAAGAAAGGTGATGATGAAAACTATTCAAGGATGCGGCGGAAAAGACGTTTGAAGATTTGCCATTATGGTATGACATCATAAGCGTGATTGAAAGAAACTGAATAGTTTCTAGATCGTGGGTTGGTCAGTTATGACCACGTCTTCTCATAGTCGAATGCGCAAGCGTCGAAAATGGTTCTATCAAAAAATGACCTTCCTACCAACACTGGCGAAAGGACATTTTTGGGGGGCAATTTTTTAGCTCATAATTTCGACGCTACATGATTTCAAATAGATTTGGCTTTTAAAGAAGTTATTCTTTAAAATAATAAGCTAAAGGAGAAGAAGGCTTTGACCAGAAGGCTTCGACCATATTTGTTGAAAGCCTGAGTCGAAGAGAATGATTTTAAGACTTCAAACATTTCCAAGTCCAAAGAGTCAATTTGACAGGGTAAAGTGGCTATGGATAATGCGCTGCAGTTGCAGTTAATTATTGGAGGGAAGTTATACTATTTGAATTTGAAAAGAGGACAAGTGGCGAATATCCAGAAGTTGAGGACATGCAAAGTGCCAAGAGGCGTGTTCTAGGAGTAAACCGTCAAATGATGGTTATTTTAGAGTATTATAAATAGGTTAGTTCTAGAGTTAGAATGTGTGAAAAAATCGTGTTGTATAAGTAACTCTGTAATCACTCAAAGTATCCAACGTGTAGAGAAAAGAGTGAGGCGAGAATATACGTGATTGTAATCACCATTATCTTTCATTGCAATGCAATTTACTTTGAAGTTTCTATCTTAGATCCTTTACTTTGAAGTCCTTTAATTCAGTCTATTACTTCCAAGCATTTTATATTACAGAGTTTTTACTTCGTAGTTTTTACATTAAGAAGCCTTTACCTTCAAGCATTTACATCTCTGCAGTTTATTCAAGACTTTATGCATTTTCTTCACCATTTAAACTCCAGTCTTTCATTGAATTTGCTTTTACATTGTTTTCTCTAAGTTTCTTGTTCGACTTAAACATTTTCCTGCCTTTTATAACTTTTATTTACATTTCAAAACATCATTTTTGTTTGCCAGCATGGTCGAAAGGTTTGTTTTTTGCATTTGTGAAACATTTTAAATACACTCATAGCACATGTCCTAGGATCAATCTGATCGATCCTGTAAGTTACTAGAACTTTATTATTTTAGAAGATCAGCGGTTGTTTACCAATTTCCAAGGTAAACAGCAGCGGAACTCAAAATTTTCAAATAAAAGGTTTTCAACAAACATCATAATAATCAAAATAAAACCATATCGTCAAATGACAACGAAAATAAGGAAACAACATAGTTCTACTCAAAGGACCCCAACCCGATGTTACACTATCAGAGCAAGACCCTCTAAATCGACCAAAAGCAAATAAACTTCAAGTCCTCGAAAGCATCCACAGCTAAACCTGATCACCTGCACGTTACCCACGTGGAGGCAACATTCAAACAGGCAGGGTGAGTAATCACAATTCATAATAATCATTATAAAACAAGATATACATAAAATGGCATTATCTTCATAAACGACATCATCAAGGTCATCATCAAGGAAAACATCAGGAAACACCATATCACAAATTCATCAATGCCACATAAGATGCAATGCATAACAAGACTCATGCATGTGGTACCAATCGTCACAAAGGATGGACACCAGGCCATCAACCCTCCAAAGATCCCCGTCAATAGGATCGATCCTGCATTTGGAATCGGAGCACATCATAATTACCTCATATCTGCACAATGGGAATAAAGCGTCGTCACAGAGTATGCATATGAATGTATGATACATAAACGTCAATAATTCATCATCATCATGTAAACATCATTATGTGCATCATCATTCATAAATTCTTCATAAATTCATATCATCATATATTCATCGAAACATCACAAACCAGCACCTCAATATCATCAACACACCAAATCCATCACAAAGCTCTTCTCAAAAATTGTCACAGGACGTCTCAAACACACAAGGGTAGTAGTAACAGAACCATTAGCTGGAGTTTCTATTACCATATTCCCATTCATATCAGATAACTGCAAACCCAGTCTATTAGCACATTCAAGCGAGATAAAAGAATGAGTAGCACCATTATCAATAATAGCAACCAAATCGATATTATTAATAAAACAAATACCTCGAATCAGGTTGTCCTTCTCTGGCGCCTCTGCACCACTCAAAGCAAACACTCTGCCACTGGTCTGGGCAGCAGTAGCAGTCTTCTTCGGCTTCTGACATTGAGTACTGATATGACCTTTCTCACCACAATTGAAACAGGTTGGACCTTCATCTTTGCAGTCAGTAGCTCTATGCCCCTTCTTACCACATCGATAGCACCTCAGCACATTATTGGTACACGCATCAGCATGGTGACCTTGCTCGCCACACTTATGACACTTTCCAGAAGCGGGAGCTGCTCCCCCACTTGACTTTTTCCCATCTGAAGCCTTCTGCTTCCCTTTGTCAGCTGAAGTTGTATAAGGCTTACCTCTATACTGCCCTTTCTTCTCACTCAACTGCTTATAGTGAGCAGATCGAGCTCGGCTGTCCTCATCGTAGATTCTGCTCTTGTCCACCAACTCAGCATACCTGTGGATCTGCTGATACCCAACATCCTGCTTAATCTCTGGTCTTAGCCCATTCTCAAACTTGATACATTTAGACATCTCAGCATCAACACGATTGTAGTGCAGACAGAACTTCACTAGCTTCTCAAACTTCGCAGCATACTCTGCCACAGTCATGTCTCCTTGCTTCAGCTCAAGGAATTCCACTTCTCTTTTGCCACGAGCATCCTCTGGGAAATACTTGCCCAGAAACTCCTGCTTAAACACATCCCAAGTTATCACAGTGCTAACATCCGTAAGTCTCTGACGGGTGTTATCCCACCAGTCCTCAGCTTCCTCTTCCAGCATATGCGTTCCGAACTGAACCTGTTGCTCATCAGAACACCCCATCACTCGGAAAATCTTCTCGATCGCCTTCATCCACTTGTGTGCACTTGCTGGATCATGCGTACCCACAAAAGTCAGTGGATTGTTCCTTTGAAACTTTCCCAACGCGCAAAACTCATCAGGAGCTCCACCATTTGGATTCAACTACGCCACCACATTAGCAACAGATTCCAATGCATCAGCAATCGCACGATCATTTCTTCCAGCCATCCTGCACACCACCAACAAGGTTAGAAGAACTAAACCATCGATAGTGTACACACACTCGTCGACTGACAGGGACAAACATCAAGTAAAAACCTGGCCGGACGGACTGACCTGCTCTGATACCACTAATGTAACACTCTTTTCTACCCCCAATAATGTTGCAGCAGAAACAACTTAAAAATCAGAGTAAGACATAAAAACTCCCCTCAAAGGGTGCATATTTCTCATTAAATCAAAATAACACAATTACCCTGTAAACAAAGGGTTTTCCTCAAAATTAATAAAAAACCTTCACATGGCAGCGGAACTCAAAATTTTCAAATAAAAGGTTTTCAACAAACATCATAATAATCAAAATAAAACCATATCGTCAAATGACAACGAAAATAAGGAAATAACATAGTTTGACTAAAAGGACCCCAACCCGATGTTACACTATCAGATCAAGACCCTCTAAATCGACCAAAAGCAAATAAACTTCAAGTCCTCAAAAGCATCCACAGCTAAACCTGATCACCTGCACGTTACCCACGTGGAGGCAACATGATCGATCCTGCATTTGGAATCGGAGCACGTCATAATTACCTCATATCCGCACAATGGGAATGAAGCGTCGTCACAGAGTATGCATATGAATGTATGATACACAAACGTCAATAATTCATCATCATCATGTAAACATCATTATGTGCATCATCATTCATAAATTCTTCATAAATTCATATCATCATATATTCATCGAAACATCACAAACCAGCACCTCAATATCATCAAGAACATCATGGTAAATCATCATAAATATAACAGCAATCAAGTACCAGAACGACACAACAACAGCAACGGAATTTTGCGAAACATCAGTTGTTCGCTCCAGGGTTCGCCTAGCGAACCTGTTCACTGCGGCCTTCGCCTAGCGAAGCGGCCAGCAAACCTCACAGATCCCACACTAAACACCAGAAACCCCACCATCTGTCATGCTCGCTAGTTTGTTCGCTTAGCGAACCTACTCGCTGTTCCATTCGCCTAGCGAGGCTTCCAGCGAATCACTCCCTCTACTCCAGAATCACCTTTATACTCACACTCATAACATTGAGCATTCACTGCGCTGCTTACCTAGTGAGCCTTGGCGAACATTCGCCTAGCAAGCAATGGTTCGCCTAGCGAACCTGCGATTACAGCAAATCGCTGCTACACATCTGTAGCTCCCAAACCTCCAAAGCACCTGCGATTACAGTCTCAATTGACCCAAAATCATCCCTACAACAATCTTAACATATCACAGAAATCAAAGGCCTAAAATCTACGTCTGTTAGGTCGATTCAGGACCCTACGGGAAACCTTAATTTCTCTTAAACCTTCAAAATTCTCAAGCTTCATATAAACTCATAAATCCTTCACCACGGGGTTAAAACTACAGCAACGGGGAAGTTTGCCCCAAAGGTCTATTTTACCAATTAAATTTGACTCTTATCAATCGTTCCCACAGAATTCCCTCAAAGTCATCAGTTTACCTCAAAACCCATAAACCCTCAAAACCCCAAAATCCCCAACATCCACTTTAATCAATCGAATCCTATAATGAAAACAATGAAAGGAAATTACTCCCCATACCTTAGATTGTCGATCCGATGAGTTCTCTCTTGAGCCTTTGGAAACCTTCACGAAAATTCTCGCCTTCTCCCTTTTTCCTCAGAGCTCTGCACTTTCTCCTTATTTTCACGATCTCCACAATGAATCCTAATTCTCCTCAATTCCTCCTTTTGGTTGATTTAACTCTTGGGCCTCAAAATTGGGCTTTCTCCATAATACCCTCACTAATACTCCTAAAATGCCCACTTTACCCTCAATTCCTCTAATATTATTTTAAATTAATAATAATACTAATATATTCATATTATATACTATTATTTAATTAAAATAACCAAAACTTCACCAAAAATACCGACATCGACACCAACCACAAAAAATTCACAGAAAACCACGAATATAATATTTAAATAAATATTCTTACGAAAATCGGGGTGTTACAGGTATGCCTCTTGAGATAAGCATAATTTTGGCTGCTTTCTATCTCTTCGAATGTCAATCCCAAGAATCCTGGACGTAGCTCCTAGATTATTCATGTAGAACTCCTTATTGAGTTCAGCCTTCACCCTCATTACATCTTCGACATTGTTGCTTACTATTAGAATATCATCCACATACAGCAACAAAATAACAAATGAATTACTCGGTCGAAATCTGAAGTAAACGCAGTGGTCGAACTGACTTCTAATGAAACTTATGTGTGCCATGAACTTGTCGAATCTCCTATTCCACTGTCGAGGAGATTGTTTCAGTGTATATAAAGATCTCTTCAACTTGCACACATAATTCTCCTTCCCTTTTTCGACATACCCTTCAGGTTGCCTCATCAAGATTGTTTCATCTAGATCACCCTACAATAACGCAGTCTTCACATCCATCTGTTCTAGTTCAAGGTCGAACTGTGCCACCGTGGCAAGCAACATTCGAATGGATATGTGCTTCACAATAGGAGAGAACACATCATTGAAGTCGACACCTTCTTTCTGAATGAACCCCCTAGCGACCAATCTTGCCTTGTATCTCTTCGACGCCATTCCTTCGATTCCTTCCTTAACTTTGAAAATCCACTTACAGCTGACTAACTTGGCTCCAGCAGGTTTCTTGATCAGTTCCAAGTGTTGTTATTATGAAGAGATTTCATCTCATCATCCATGGCCTTCATCCATTCAGTCTTCTTTCGACTCCTCATAACTTCCTTATAGTCTCTAGGTTCTTCGTCGAGAACCTCACTTGCAGAGATTAAGGCATAAGCTATAAGATCTGCATACCCAAGTCTCTGAGGTGGCTTGATGATTCTCCTCAAACTATCTCTTGCTTGCAGGTAGTCATTATCAGTCTCCTCATCTTCGACAACAACTTTTGTTTCTTCTTCGACTTCATCTGGGATACGCAATTCAGCATCAACATGCTCCACCTCAACAGGAATCTCTCTCTGTTCCAGCTCTTCATCAGCATCATAAGTTTTCTTGAAGGTCATCTCTGCTTCATTGAAAACTACATCTCGACTGGTGATGCACCTTCTGTGACCTGGCTCTAGGCACCAGAGCCTATAAGCTTTGACTCCTTTGGGGTATCCCATGAACATGCATTTCAGAGCTCTAGGTTCGATTTTGTCTTGCCTAATGTGAGCATAGGCCATGCAGCCAAATACTCTCAATCTAACGCTATCGAAGGACATCTGTTTATCAGATATGTTGCTTTCGAAATAGCCTCAGCCTAAAACACCTTCTTTAATCCAGCACTAGTCAACATGCATCTAACTCTTTCCAAAATAGTTCGATTAAAACTTTCCACCAAACTATTTTTTTGTGGAGTATCTGCAGTAGTTTTGTGCCTTACAATACCTGAGGCAGCACAAAATTTGTCGAACGCCTTATTGCAAAATTCAAGGCCATTGTCGGTCCTCAACCTCTTGACCTTTCTGCCAGTCTGATTTTCGACCAGAGTCTTCTAACCTTTGAAATTTTCAAAAGTTTTATCCTTAGTCTTCTGGATGAATACCTATATCTTTCTGAAATAATCATCAACTATAGATAGAAAATACCTTGCTCCTGAATATGATGGACACCTTGCAGGCCCCAAAGATCAGCATGGATATAATAAAGGGATCCCTGAGTTCTCTTGTTTTCCTTTGTTGAACTTTACTCTGCAAGATTTTCCAAGTACGCAAGGTTCACAAAATTTCAGCTTTTCGACTTTGTCTCCTCCAAGCAGATTTTGTTTCCCTAATTCGACCAGACCCCTTTCACTGGCATGGCCCAATCTCATGTGCCAAATTTCTGTCTTCGACAAAGGTTTCATGGATGCAACATTTGTCGAACCACTTACAACTTCATCCTCAAGAGTATACAAGCCTTGTTTCTTCATGCCTCTCAGGACTTCCTTCGACCCCTTCATGACTCTTAGGATACTTTCTCTCCTTGAAAAACATATCCCTTATTTTCGAATTCACCAAGAGAAATCAAATTTCTCTTCAAATCAGGTACGTACCTGACTTCAGTCAATAATCTTATTGACTCATCATGGAGCTTGAATCTCACAGATCCAATTCCTACAATTTTACAAGCTTTGTTGTTTCCCAACAGCATTGATCCACCATCTTGATCACATAGCTCTTCAAACAAGTCTTTGTTTGGAGTCATGTGCCAAGTGCAGCCTGAATCCATAATCCACTCCTTTTTTGAGTTTCTGCTTGAAACCACAAGAACATCAGATGATTTGAAGTTATCTTTAACAATGGCTACATTGCCATTATCCTTACCTCCATGATCTTTCAGACGTTCAGGGCACACCTTTCTTGTGTGACCCTCCTTCTTATAATGATAACATCGAATACCAGATGTTTCACCACTATAAGACTTCTACTGACTTTTACCTTTCTTCTTGTCGAACTTACCATCCTTTCGCAAGAATTTTCCCTTAAGGGCCAAACCTTCACCAACCGTCGAAGGTTTATGCTCCTTTCGTTCATTCAAGTCCTTAGAGTACAAGGTTGATTGAACTTCTTCAAAGCTCAGGGACTCCCTTCCATACAAGAGAGTTTCTTTGAAGTGAGCATGTGTTATGGGCAAAGCGCACAACAACAATAATGCCTGATCTTCATCATCGATCTTCACATCAATATTTTCAAGATCAAGAATAAACTTGTTGAACATATCCAACTGCTCAGCCAACACTTTGTCTTTGCTCATCTTGAATGAATACAAAGCTTGCTTCAGGTACAGTCGATTCACTAGAGATTTGGTCATGTACAAACTTTCAAGTTTCAACCATAACCCCGATGTCGTTGTCTCCTTTGATACCTGTCGAAGAACCTTATCACCAAGGCTCACCAATATTGCATTGTGGGCTTTCTCTATCATGGCCGTCTTTTCTTTTTCCGTTAACGCAACGTCCATGGCTGACTCTTCCTTCAACGCTTCCAAACAACCATGCTAAACCAGTAGGGCTTTCATGTTCAAGCGCCACAAGCCAAAATTGTTCACTCCGATGAACTTTTCAATCTCATACTTTGTTGAAGGCATTTTCTCCACGCTCACCGCACCAATTTGTTGTGAATTAGGATGCCTTTGAACAAAATATAATCGGTTTCTTTATAGGCAAGAAACACGCAAAGGTTAGGGTTAACAAGAAAAATAAAGGAAAAAACAACAAGGATTGGTTATAACCGATATGCTTTACTTTCTCTATAAACAAATTACAAGTACTCAAGAATAACAAATAACCCTCTCACCCTAATTAGGTTTTGTCACACCACACCTAAGATGAGAGACTAGTATGCTATTTATAATAAAACCTAACATACAAAACTAATGGGCTTTTTAACAATTACCCATTACAAGCTAACTTAGGGTACAAGCAAACTTAAACAATTGGATCCTTAACGCAAGGCCCAGTCCGACAGCTACACACTAGAACACACTTCGACTACAGCATGTAGGTCTTCGACAAAAGGATGTGAGCAGACTTCGATGGCATGCTAACTAGAGTTCGATCCAAAATCTCACACATGAGCATGAATTAAAGATACTTGAAGCGAGTGAAAGCAATGCAAAGTGCAAGGATACGAATAAAGAAAAGAAAAAGAACATCTCCTTGAATTCCTCAAATTTCAAGATCAAAATGGAGGAAGATGACGAGGACTCGAGTGACTCTTTGAAGGACAAAGAGATAACATTGTTTGTTAGGGGCTACAACAAGTATATGAGGATAAATCGTCTAAAACACTCAGAAAAGAACCTAATAAAGTTCAGAAAATAAAATCACTTATAAATGGAATGAGAAAAAGAAAGAAGAAAAATAAGTTATGTACTTTGATGACGAAAAAGTCAGTCAATATAAAAGCGTCTGTCCAAGCTTGGAAAGCGCAAAAGAAAGCAATAGTACCACAAGTCCAAAAGGCAAGGCAAGGACGACGCGCATACATAGCACCAGAAGAAGATGAAGACTCGTCAACACCCTCTTCGATTTCAAACGAAGAAGAAGCTAATCTCTGTCTAATGGCTCGAAACAAGCAAAAAGACTTAAAAATGAGTGACTTTGATTCTCATTCTTTACCTTCTTACAGTGAGTTATATGAGGCGTTCCATGAGATGCATGATGACACATTAAATTTTTTTAAGAAAATCTCCTCTCAAAAGAACAAGATTTTTAAACTAGAGGGAGAAATCTTAAAACTTCAAAATGCTCTTGAATCCTTGAAAGAGGACCATGCATTTTTAGTAAACAACTAATTGTGCATTCCTTCAAATTTAGATGAAAAGATAATTTATTTGATTGTGTTACTTGCCCTTGTTTGAAAATTGAAATAGAAAATCTAAAGGGACAAATAATGCAACTAACTAGAACACTTACTATTACATCTATTAATTCAAGTGACGATGAGCAAAGTTTTAGAAAATGAAATAAGAAAAATACTCATGTTACTAGAAAGAATAGAAAGAATATTTCCCCTAAAGTTGTGTGCCATTATTATGGTGAAAAGCGACACATTAGGTCTAAATGCCACATTCGGGATGTAAAAATTCCAAATTGCCTCATGGCATAAAAACCTAAAAATCCTAGCACTAACCCCTAAGGACCCAACACTAGTTATGGACCTGAATTTAAATGTTGATTGTCCTATATGAATGTCTTACGACTCTAAATATGATGTGGTTCCTAGATAGTATTTGCTCAAGGCATATGAAGGAAGACACGTTGTAATTCATTAAATTTTTCAAGAAAAAGCGTGGCACCATTATGGAGACAACAACAAAGTTAGAGTACTAGGAGAAGGTATTGTGGGAAATCCCTCCAGAATCACCATAGAAGGTGTTTTGTTTGTAAAAAGGCTTAAACATAATCTTCTTAGCATAAGTCAATTATGTGATAAGGGTTATTCTATTACTTTTTACCCCCTTAATTGCATAATCGAACATAAGAATGACAAGGAGAAAATGTTTAAGGGTTCTAGAATTGTTAACGTTTATATGCTAAATCTAGATGCGTATCAAATATTGGTACCAAGTGTTTAGTCACCCGAAGTGAAGACTATTGGTTGTGGCCTAAACGCTTAGGTCATATTCATTTTGACTTAATAAATAAAATAGCTTCTAAGAATCTAGTAATTGGTCTGCCAAAAATTAAATTTTCTAAAGAAAAGTTGTGTGATGCATGTAAAATGGGAAAGAAAACAAGAGTGGGTTTTAAATAAAAAAAATTATGTTTCGACTTCAAAACCTCTTAAGCTTCTTCATCTAGATCTCTTTGGTCCCTTAAGGACTATGAGTCTATGAGGCAACTACTACAACTTTGTAATAGTAGATGATTTTACTATATTTACTTAGACTATGTTTTTAAGTTAAAAGTAATAAACCTCTAAGTCTTTGTGAAATTTTTCAAGCTTATCCAAAACCAACTTAATTTGAAAATAGTCACCCTAAGAAATGGCCATGGTGGTGAATTTGTCAACCACCAGTTTGAAAGCTTTTTCAACAAAATTGTATAGCCCATAACTTTCCATGTTTGCACATTCCACAACAAAATAGTGTTGTGGAGCATAAAAAATGTGTTTTAGAAAAATTAGCACGAACAATGATAAGCAAAATGGGATTGCCTGAGTAGTTTTGGGCGGATGGGATTAACACTGCATGTCATATCTTAAATACGGTAGTCCTCTGACCTATTCTAGAGAAGACACCCAATGAGCTACTTAAAGGTAGGAAATATAATATTTTTTACTTTCATGTTTTTGGTTGCAAATTGTTCATTCTAAATAGTGGTAAAAATAAGCTTGGTAAGTTTGGTGCAAAAGCTGATGGGGGAATCTTCTTAGGATTATCTAGTAAAAGATATAGGGTATTCATAGAACTTTAGTTGTCGAAGAATATATACATGTTGCTTTCGATGAAACTAAACCTAAAAGACGGGGATAGGTATTTCTTCTGTTATTGATGTTTCAAGTGCTAACACGGAAGATAAAGTCGACGATGACATTCCAAAAATAGATCCTCCAAAAGATAATGACATTAAAGATGATGAAGAGGAAAGTGAACAAGAGGATAACAAACAAGAGGCCTCAAAACAACTTCATCAATATTGGATCTTCATAAAGGACCATCAGTTGGATAACATATTAGGAAATATCAAAATGGGAGTAATCACATGTTTATAATTAAATAATTTATATAATTACTCTGCTTTCATATCACAAGTCGAAGCAAAAACTATAAGTGATGCTTTAACTGATGATGGTTGGCTTCTTGCTATGCAAGATGAACTCAAACAATTTAAAATAAAGGCTTAAATAGTGTTTTCGTCCCTGTAAGTTAGCGTGTTTTTGGTTTTCATCCCTGTAATTTTTTTTGTTTTAGTCCCTATATTTCAAATTCGCGTTCGTTTTAGTCCTTAAAACCAAAATCCGCAGGAAAATCTGTAGGAAAATTCGTAGGAAACCTTTGGATTCTCCTGCGGATTTTGGCTTTAGGGACTAAACAGTAAGCAAAAAGTAAGATATAGGGAC
This sequence comes from Lathyrus tuberosus, assembly GCA_022829125.1. Classification (NCBI taxonomy): domain Eukaryota; kingdom Viridiplantae; phylum Streptophyta; class Magnoliopsida; order Fabales; family Fabaceae; genus Lathyrus; species Lathyrus tuberosus. The sequence goes on along the minus strand of JALAZF010000012.1, from coordinate 15,636,179 downwards.
TAAAACCAAAAAAAAAATGACAGGGACGAAAACCAAAAACTCGCTAACTTACAGGGATGAAAACACTATTTATGCCTAAAATAAATGACGTATTTGATTTGTTACAGTGTCCTAAAAACAAAACAACCATAGGCAATAAGTGGGTCTTTCGGAACAAACTAGATGAGAAAATAATATTTACTAGAAACAAGGTTAGGCTAGTGGCAAAAGGGTATAACTAAGCCAAAGGGATAAACAACAAGGTGACTTTTGATTATGTAGCCCATATTGAGGCTATTAGACTCCTCTTGGCATTCACTTGTTGCCTTGATTTCAACTTATATGAGATGGACGTTAAGTCTGTTTTCCTAAATGGATTTATAAATGAAGAGGTATTGTTCCCCAACCTTTGGGATTTGAGGATCATGACAATACTGACCATGTTTTTAAACTTAAGAGAACCCTATATGGCCTTAAACAAGATCATAGAGCTTGGTATGAGCATCTTAGTAGTTTCTTACTAGAGAAGGGATTTAGTCATGGAACTGTATACACCACTTTATTTATAAAATGTAAGGGAAATCATGCTTTATTGGTTCATATATTTGTAGATGACATTATTTTTGGATTTACTAATGAATTTATGTTATGTAGTGGAACCATAATTGATCAATAAATGGGAAGTATAGCTTGTTGCAGTGGTCCCAAGTTTCTGATGCGGTGGAGAGGGCGTTGACCTTTATGGTTAAAACTCTAACGCTCAAGCTAGCAAGAGAATGAGAAGATCTGTTTGAGTGAGATCGAATTTGAATATTTGAGAAATGACGTGTCCTCCCTCTTATTAGACGATGACACTGATCTAGAAGGAGGGTTGAATAGATCACTAATTTGTAATAATTTGTGCTTAAAAAAATTTGTTTTAAGCATATGTGAAAGCGGCCTCGAATCAAAACTCGTCTAAACGAACCTTTATTGGAAAGATCGGATATGCGAAACCGAATGGAATGATCTTGATGAGATAGTAGAATCAATAAGGTTCCTAATCAACAATTCAAATAAAAGCCAGTTAAGGTGAAACAGTTTTCAATGCTTAATTGAGGATAAAATTTGAATTGACAATATATCAAATAGTTTGTATGTTATAAATATGTCAAACACTTGGCGTACGAAACACACCAAGTCAAATTTCCTATGAATTTGTAGTGCAGAATTTTTCCCACTTGCAATCAAAGTGATTGCTATGGTTTTTCAAAGCAGTTTTAAAACACTACAAATCAATCGAAATATTGCTAATAATTGATTTCACATAAACTTAAACAATATAAAAGTAAAGAGATAGAGAGAGAAAGAACGACTCCTAATTTGTTTAGGCAGTTCCCCTTTCGTCCTCGCTTCGGGTACGTCTGCCCTCAATTCTACAATAGAATTGAGATATGTATAAAATATGTGTGCAATATTCAATACAAGAGAAGTCCTAGCTAACCAACAATCTAACCCAATTGTTGAGGTTGAATCTAACCACTTCTATCCCTTTGATTCCAGCTGAATCAAGTGCATCAAACACTTCGAACAAACCTCCGGTTACCGCTACTCACTTGACCAAACCTTCTGTTCTTCAAGTCTTTCACTCAGATGATTTCAATCGCAAGATGTTTGAACCCAAATCTTTCAAAATAATCCTCCGTTTACCATTACTCCCTTGACCGAACCCACCGTTCTTCAAGGCTTTCACTCTGTTGAATCTGTGATGCAAAGATTTGTGCAAAAACCCCCCAAATCTATCAAGATCTTGGAGGACAAAACCCCAATGGTTTTATTCAAAGAAAATCCCACTGAATCTCCATCCAAACTTGATTTACAAATCCTATGTTTGGACGTTATCACTTGTTGCGGTGAGAATCAGATATCAAGCTATTAATTAACTTGAATCACAAAACTTTGAAATTCACCATCGAGCTTTGATTTATCCAAAGGAAAGGGTAAAGATAGAAGAAAACCCTAATTACGCTGAGTGAAGACAAAGCTAAGAGATCGGGGATCGGGGGTTGGTTATATTAAGGGAAGGTATTAGCACCCTAAGTATCTTTAGTACTCTACAGGAACCTCTTGTTTTTTTGTGTTATGTTATGTTTGCTTGCTAAAAGAATCTACTAAGGGTAAAGGTAAAGACCTAAGTGCTAAGGGTAAAGACCTAAGGGTATATACACTAAGTTTGCTCGCCAAGACATCGCATCTTGTGCCTACATATCTGACTAAAGAATCAGAGCAACTGTAGTTCACCTAACTAAGGGTGAGGAACCATTGACTATGGCCAAAGTTCCAAGGGGAATGAGTATAAGCTAATATAGAGTTTAAGAAACTCTCTAAGTTTAAGTTGTGATGTAAGTGGCTATGAGGTCAAGAGGAAAGTATCCTATGACTATGAGGTCGAGGGAAGATGTTACCAATGACTATGAGGTTAAGATGGTAAGATGGCTATGAGGCCAAGATGATATCCTATGACTATGAGGTCAAGGGAAAGATGGATGCCTATGACTATGAGGTCAAAGAGAAGGTGGCTATGACTATGAGGTCAAAGCTGATATCCTATGACTATGAGGTCAAGGTAAAGAGGTGGCTCTATGACTATGAGGTCAAGAGGGAATCCCATGACTATGAGGTCTAGGAAAATGGGTGCCTATGACTATGAGGTCAAAGGGGACAATGAGCTTTCTATGACTTTGAGGTCAATAGAGAGACTTTCCTTTGGAATGAGGGGAAGACTATTCTTATATGCATAAGTGTTGAAAAAGGATTGAAATTAAATGAACAATATGAGTTCAAGAATTTCAAACAAAGCATGATATATACATTCATATATGAGCATGGTAAAAGATAATGAGATAGTTCACAACAAAAATGAATAAATGAATCACAAGCATGACAAAGTATTCAAGAATTATGAATTTAAGAGTGGTGACAATCATATCAACACAAATTCCATTTTGCAAGAACATTCTAAGAGGTGCCACAAGTTATGGCTAAGGCTTAAATCCAAGTTGAAGTAAATGGATAGGTGAGGGGTTAAAGAAAATTCAAACAAGACCCACTCAAAAGTCCTTAACAAAATTGATAATCACACTCAAAAATAACTTCTCAAAAATGTCCTAAAACATCTTTAGAAGATCTTCCAAAAAGTGGAAAGAAAATAAGATCAAAATTAAAATTCACAAAATTAAAATAAATATTAAAATAAAGTGAAAATAAAAAAAATAAAATAAAAGTTTAGAAAATTAAAATGAACCTTGAAATGTCAACATAAACTTTTTTTTTGGGAATTTTTTGGGTTAAGGGAAATATTTAAAATAATTGGAACAAAATAAGATGAATATTTGAAAACCAAAATATTGGGGGTGTAATAGCAAAACCCATATGAACTAAGCTGAGTTTACCACACGCATGGGCCCGAAACAGGGGGGATGCTAACAGTGAAAAGCCAAGGCCCAAGTCTAACTGGAATCATTATTCAGTAAAATAAATGCTACACGGTTTAATGCACAAAACAATTATGTGAACCTCTACTCAACCGGTCATGAAGTTTTTTAAATAACAAAAAGACAAAACTATGTCCTTGCCAATCACACGCCGCCAACTCTCTCTTTCATGTAAACATGCAGGTTAAACAAAAAAAATTGTGAAACAAGCATGACAAAGTTGTGGCGATCGTCTCACTTATTCTTCTATTTTCACCACCAAGATTCAACCAAATGCCATGAAACAAAATCTTAACATGAAGTACTCATATAGTAGAACAACCCTGATCCCTAGGTCACTTAAAATACTAACTAAAATTTGGAGAAAATTGGACATGAAGACAAGGGTTCAAAACTGACATAAATTAACAATGCCATCACTCATTAAGCAAACTCACACGCCATGCTCACATCAGTTCCACAACAACAAAGCTTAGAGACTCAAAACCTTAAATAAAAGAGCTACAACATGAATGCAATATTTCACTACACACAAACACGATAATGTACATATAAATCAACCTCAAAGAAAAGCCTTTATCACAGCAAATTTATAAGTTTCAGGGTCTTAGAGACTTACCTCTTGGAGCTTGGAAATCCCACCTCTTTTAAATTGTAGTGGTCTTCAAGACACTTGAAATGTGCAACTCTCCTTTGGTTGGTGATTGCTCAAGGAGGTGTCACTCGTATTTTCTCTTGGTCACTCACGAGCTGTTACGGACAGTGTGTGTTTTTAAATGAGAGTCTATCGTTATGTTGTTGATGCAGAAGAAATGGAATGAAAAAGTTTTATTCTGATATTTCTTTGGTGGATGTTGTTCTGATGTTTAGGTGTGTTGTGTGTTTGTTTGAGGGTTGCACAAAGAGAAGACTTTGGAGCAGTTGTTTACAAAAGGATATGATGAAAGAGTGTCGGGGTTTCCTTCTTGTTATGAGGTGTGTGTTTTTTTCTTCGTGTGTTGAGGATCTGATCTTGGTGTCTAATAAAGGAGAAGAAGTCTCCTTTTATAGGAGAGCAGGCTGGTCACGACAATGTAAACACAAAGGATAATAGTTTTGTTCAAGAGGAAAAATATCACAAAAAAGATTATGAGCATGGTTTTGTTCTGAACTTTTTCTCTTGAGCCAAGTGAGACTTTGCAGGGGTTGCTTGCTTCACGTCTTCAGTCAGAAGGAAAAAGAAACTCATGAACTAGTAGATTAAAGTGCCACCAAGAGGTTACATAATGGTCCTTGCTTTTAACCTTTAACATGTCAACCATAAAGTACAAAAGCATGGTACTTTGATACGATTTTTGTGGCAAAAGAAGGCATTGGGAACTGATGTCAAAAGTCAGTAGAGTGATACTTGTATTTTGGCTAGGATTTAGTTCAAAATGAAACTTGGTTTGTGTAATGGAAATACAAAGTCATGGACCTCTCTTTCCTACACATTATTTTGTGACTTAATGAACCAAATGAAAAGGTCATTCCCTCTTTTGAAAGATGGCATGGAGTATAGCACATTATATGTTGGTGGCAAGGTGAAATAGATCCCAAAATATGTGAAACACGTGGGAAAGGTTAGGGTATCAAAGTGTTACAAAAAAATCTGAATTTTCCTACATGAGTACAATATTTCATCATGCCAACTTTAATACACCATATCTTAATAACCATTGATCCAACTTATGAGATTTTTGATTCTTTGCAAAATTGGCATTTGATAGAATAAGTTTCATGCGGAAGACAACTTAAAATAAGGCTTGTAACAATGAGAAAAAATACCATAAAGTCATGCACATGGGTTGTCCAAAAGACTTAGAAAATTTTTCTAAGTTATGAATTTTTCATCATTTGAAACACCTAACTTTAAAACATCATAACTTGAGATTGGTTGATCCAAATGAGGAGTTCTACACATGATTGGAATGCTTGAAGAACAATGAACAACTTTCATGCCCAAAGATTTTTAATTTGAAGCATGGAACTAAGTGAAAAGTTGAGTCAAAGTTGGATGAAAATAAGGGTGAAAATGACCAAAATTTCACTAAGTCTCAAAGGCAACTTATCTTCCAAGTCTCATAACTTAAGAATCATGCATTTTTTTTAAGAAAGGTCCTCTAATACACTTTGAAGTTCATGGAAAGAGCTTCCATTTGAGTTTCGAGTCACTCAAATTGGATGTGTGGTTTGAAAGTTACGGCCTTCCTAACTTTGCACAAGAAGTGAATTTTCCACACTTAGAAAGTTTTAAGGACCAAACATTGCCTTCTTTGCAAGAAACTTTTCAAAACTTGATTTCTCATGCCCTACCTCAACAATTAGACATGTCATGATGGATTAAGGCTTGATTTTTTCTTTTTAGATCACCATCTCCAAAGTCAAAGGCCATAGTCAAAACCCTAATTTCCCTTAGGAATACAACTGGATGATCTCTGATGATCTTGCTTCTTCAATCTATTTCAATGCTCATAGATGGCCTTCAAGGATGTCTAGTATCATATGGAATCATGTCCCAAAGCTTGGGAACATGTTCTGATCAGGATCAAAAGCAATGGTTGACTTTCTTGACCAAAACCCTAGTTTGAGGTATGATGAACTTGTGGCTCCAGGTACTTGTGATAGGATCCAAGCACACTTGATTTCTTGTTGAATAAGACTTCTTCAATGCATGTAAGTTTAAATGGTTCCATTTGGAGTCTCAGTTATCTTTCTTGAATAGATGACTTCTCATACCAATCTCAATCCACTGGTGAACACTTGTGAGACTTGTATGGAACCAAAGAGTATCTCAGGAGACCTTGAATCATGTGAGAGCTTAACTTAGGAGACCTTTGTTTCCTTCCTTGTGCAAACCCTGGCTTTCACACAAAAGAAAAAGCTAGAAAGATATGGTGGTTAGCAATGCATAGATGATTGAATCTAAATGCAAATGCAAGATGTTATGACATCTAAGGGGTAAAATTTGGGGGTACAACAGTTGCCCCTATTTAAATAGTTTTGCCTGATGGCACGAGGAATGGAAATCCTCGGGACATCAAGGTGAAAGGTATTTAAATATAGAAAACCGAAAATTTTGCCCTTAGATGGAATGCAGATGCTAAGGACAGGCTATAGACATGCATATGTTGACATGCCGTGAACTTCTAGTATGGTGATATGATGCCATGATAGTGCAAAAATGCAGACAAAAAAAGACACCAAAGATAAAGATCAAACAACCACAGGTGAGCATCACTGGGGAAGGATAAAGGTTAGTATCCACAAAGAAGACCCACTGGGGATACAGGCTGACCAACAAAGGAGACTCACTGGGGAGACTCCAAGGAAACATTGGGGATAGAAAAATGAAACTGAGGGGAAACCCCACAGATAGGAGCCAGAGAGGTGTTCTCCACTGGGGAAAGATCCAGGGAGATGGATGGCAGGTTCATAGGGGATCGGACGACACTGGGGAAATAAAACACAATCTTTAATGGGCATGAAACCACAAAGAAGACATGATCTCCACTGGGGATCAACTTGAAGTAAAAGGATATACATCCTACAAAGATTTTCTGGGGATTTCTTATACTGGAGAGTTAAAACGGGATCTTCAAGAAAAGCCAGAAAAGACAGAGACAAACTCTGTGCGCGCCAAATGAAAGATGTTGATAATGACTGAACCTCTACTGGGAATAAGATTAAAGTGCCAACAATGATTGGACTTGGAAATAACATGTCAATAAACACCAATATGAGTTAGATTAGAAACCAATATGAGTTGGTTTTCCAGCAAAGACTGGACTTTAGACACCAATATGAGTTGGGCCTGGATTGAGGTTCACAACTGACCAAAATTCACATCGTCAAAAAGGGCTGACGACAAGGAACAATAACATATCCGAAGGTACACAACCTGAGCTCGAAACACATCATCAACAAGGTTGACGACAAAGAATCAAACCATAAAAATGGTACAAAACCTTAGCTCGGAACACATCATCAACAAGGTTGACGGCAAGGAATCAAACATATCCGAAGGTACAAAACCTGAGCTCGGAACACATCATCAAAAAGTTTGACGGCAAGTAAGAAACATATCCGAAGGTACACAACCTGATCTCGGAACACATCATCAACATGGTTGACGGCAAGGAATCAAACATGACCGAAGGTACAAAACCTGAACTCGGAACACATCATCAACAAGGTTGACGGCAAGGAATCAAACATATCCGAAGGTACATAACCTGAGCTTGGAACACATCGTCAGCAAGGTTGATGACAAGGAATCAAACATATCTGAAGGTACATAATCTGAGCTCGGAACACATCATCAGCAAGGTTGACGACAAGGAATCAAACATAACCGAAGGTACATAACCTGAGCTCGGAACACATCATCAAAAAGTTTGACGGCAAGGAACAATAACATATCCGAAGGTACAAAACCTGAGCTCAGAACACATCATCAACAAGGTTGACGGGAAGAAAACAGAACATATCCGAAGGTACAAGCAAGGAATCAAACATGACCGAAGGTACAAAACCTGAGCTCAGAACACATCATCAACAAGGTTGACGGCAAGGAATCAAACATGACCGAAGGTACAAAACCTGAGCTCGGAACACATCATCAACAAGGTTGACGAGAAGAAAACAGAACATATCCGAAGGTACAAAACCTGAGCTCAGAACACACCATCAACAAGGTTGACGGCAAGGAATCAAACATGACCGAAGGTACAAAACCTGAGCTCGGAACACATCATCAACAAGGTTGACGGCAAGGAATCAAACATGAATGAAGGTACATAACCTGAGCTCGGAACACATCATCAAAAATTTTAACGGCAAGGAAGAAACATATCCGAAGGTACAAAACCTGAGCTCGGAACACATCATCAACAAGGTTGACAGCAAGGAATCAAACATAACCGAAGGTACAAAACCTGAGCTCGGAACACATCATCAACAAGGTTGACAGCAAGGAATCAAACGTGACCGAAGGTACAAAACCTGAACTCGGAACACATCATCAACAAGGTTGATGACAAGGACACCTCAAATAGGGCTCACATCAAACAGGTTGATGGAAAGTGACTGATTGATGGTAACATCATTGGTAACTGTAGAAGTATGAATAAAACCAAGGACGGATAAGCTTCTCGTGAGGGAGATTTCCACTTATCTTTGTAGAAAACAAGCTTCTCAAGGAGGTTGCTACTTGTTGTTAGGTATAAATTCCAAAGAGATATTGATATTACAACACTGCTGGAGAAATAATTTTGTCTTCAATGAGGATCTGTAAAAGATTCTTCTGCGAGACTTAGTGCAAAATAAATGGACGTTCAAAATGGGTTCAGAAACCACACCCGTTAGGGACCAAAATTCAATCTAGGAACGAGCTAGAAAGAAACGGTCAAACAAAACTTCAACCATTGAGGAGTGAGCTCGAATGGGGATTTATCTTATCCAAATTGTGGAAAAGATAACTAAACCAACCATCATCCACGAGAATCGATCTCTATGGGGAACGTAGAAAGGATGGGCACTTTATGCCTAAGGGTTGACGACTCTATTGGAGAGAGAAGACAAACCCAATCACTTGGGGAGATAAACGCCAAAGTGAACAAAGCAGATAAACACCAGAAAGGGGTATCAAAATGCTAAAATGCTATGCATATGAATCCTTATGCCATGCTTATGCTTATGCTGACAAAACAGACAAAGAGAAGCGAGACTGGAGATGAAATAAACATCTCGACAAGGATACCCAGTCAAGCTCAACAGATTGGACCATCACTGGGGGTGAATAAGTAGGATCGACAACTCTACTTCAAGGTTACAACCTTCTTTGAGGGAAAAGTATTCCACTTGGTATATCATCATGACTTCACTAGGATTGCCATCATGAGCTTGATTTCTTCACTGGATAGAAATCCATGGAGAATTGCCAAGATTAGCTGAAGTAACAACTTACTGGGGAGCTAGCAAAAGATGTCACAAAAGCTGACTAGTTCTGCATAACTCATCTGCCCCAGAGTGGATGGTCTGTCAGAAGAAAATACCAAGAGGATTTTACAGGAGAATTGGCATACAATATGCTTCAATATCTTCAAACTCTTGGAGAGATTCAGGAATCTCGGCATAACTGCCCTAGATTAACCGCATTTACACAACAAGTTTGTCTTTTTAGAGATTTTCTGAATCTCGACCTGATTGCTTCTGATTAATTGGTCTGTGAGGATAAGTTACCAAAAGGATTTTACAGAAGAATTAGCATACAAAATGCCTCAATATCTTCAAAATTTTGAAAAGATTCGTGAATCTCGACATAACTGCCCCAGCTCAAGTGTATCTGAAATACAAAATACTCGGACTATGGTAGAAACAACTGGGGAAAAAACTTGCCCCTGTTGGTGGGTCTTTGGCGTCCTTGTCTTTGAAACAAACTTGTCATAAGGTGACCTCGAGAAAGGTTGCCTCAATATTCTGAACTTTTGAAGAGTTTTTCCTCTGATTCAATAGCTTTTGGAGTGGTGGATTGGCAAATCCTTCCGCTTGGTTGCCCCTGACTAAGCTTTCTTTATCAAGTCAAATTCCCTAGTTGGCTGTATTTGTTGGGATTCTTTTGACATTGAATTGTTTTGCAAACAAGTATTATTCATTAAAAAATTGGCAATTTCAATGTAACATTTATGCAAGCTTTTGAAAACAAAGTTTATTGATGAAAACACACACAGTGGAGTGAGTAAATAATCAAACACAACGCAGATCTGGTCATTTACAGAATGACAGATTTTGTGATCAACACACACACATTTAGCAAAGATCATTAGGAGTCAGGTTAATCAACCTTACTGTAGTATGCTTTCAAAACAACCTTACCTCAATTAGGTCTTTTAAGGGTTGTAACGTGGCCTGGTTCACGGTTCATGAAACAAAGGATAAAGGCTCAAAGTTTATTTGTCCCAACCCAATCTTTGTGATGAACTTCAATCCTAAACTCAGTTAACACGGGTTATGCATTCAGATCCCCATAGGCTAGGAATTGAGTTGATGATAGTTGATGATGATTCATACACCTTGGTAGTCACTGCTCCCTTATAACATTTAGTTATCCTTTATTGTTGAGGTTTTGAGACCTCTTATTGTCTTCACTGAGGTTTTGAGACCTCTTCTTGTCTTTGTTGAGGTTATGAGACCTCTTCTTGTCATTGTTGAGGTTATGAGACCTCTTCTTTGCTTCATTGAGGTTATGAGACCTCTCTTTTGATTGTTGAAGTTTTGAGACCTCTTCTTTTTTATTTGATTTGAGAGAGCTGACTGGTGTCTTGCATGAAGCATTTGCATTTGATTGCATAACCAAGTTAAACTGAGAACTACCCTGCCACAAGGTTGAGATTTAAGGGTTTTTTATGTAAGGAAAGAAAACTCATACTTCCAGGCTCGAAGGGGTTAACGAGGGATTATCTTCCTTATTTCTCCAGTGTTTGGAATTTGAAACAATGCCTTACATCATCGGCAAAGTTCGAATGGAAGCATACCACAACAATTATGGATATAACGTTTTCATCATCCTCCCTAATCTTTGCTTAACAACAATTTGATAATTGGAGTAAAACATGATAAAGATATGTTTTTTCGCTTTTATGAACATAAAAGTAAATGAGTGAAACGAATGGACTTAATCAAAAGGTGCACAAACATTTCATTAATCTTGCCAAATTGAAAGTACAACAAAGCTTATAAGCAAATACAATTTCAAAGTGCAAAGGAAATACAATTGAAAATACTGAAATAAACAAGGTACAACCAGCTCTGGCGAATTGATTTCAGAAGATTTCAGTTTTCGGGTCCATACGGGGGAACACCTTCACCACCGATCACTTATTCCTTGTGATACAGAACCTTGAGAGGCCCCGCAAGTCTTTTGCCTTTTGCTTCAAGAGTTCAGACATTGACATCTGACGTACCTTCCTGAGGTTGTAGCGTCTTTAGCAAATTTAGCACTTTTTGCTCGAAATCTTTGCATTCTTCAATGAGATGTCCCATTATCCCAGTGTAGAATTTGCATTCAATATCTGGGCGATCTTCTTTAAGGATCAGCTAATTGTCATAGATCAGCCTTTGCACAGTAGCTTCTAAGGCTCGACAACCATCCAAGTCATGCCCTTCGGCTCCCTTGTGGAATTCACAAGTCAGGTTTGGATTGTGCCAAGGTCCTGGCACCGGGTTAAGAAGTCGAGGAGTCACCAACTTGTTTTATATCAACAGTGGGAAAAGTTTTCTCAATGGCACTGGAATAGGCTGGCAGTTAACCCGGCCTCTTTCGACAGGGTACTTCTTCTTGTTTTGGTTTTGAGAATCTCGCTGAGACGCCCTTTTGGTAGATGCCTGATGACGATGATATTCTGGTGCAAGACCAAGACCAAATGTTGGCTGGTATGAAGTTTCCCCAAAGGCAGATCCTTGGTATGGAAGAACCACAGGAGACGAGTAATTGACAACTTCCTTGGGCGCCATAGGGTGAATATGCCCTTCCTTTATCTTTAAGTTTTGCATGGTCTCCATGACCCAACTCATATGGCTCTTGAGGATTCTGACCTCCTTTTCCAAATCTTCTTGGTTCTCCAGAATTTCATTCATTGTTGCCATTGTCTTGAATAGGTGCTAGGTATCCTTCAGACACAGAAGAGGATAGACTCAAGACTGAGAAATGCAAATGAGATGCGAATGCGCATGGAATGCAAATGTAAACCAAGTGGTTTCAAGGAACTCAAAGGCAAGTTGCAAAATTTTTTGGAAAAACTGAAGAGGTAAAATTTGGAATGAAAATCTGGATTCCTTGAAATCAACAATGGATGCAATGAGATGTAATCAATGCACAAAACTTGGGCACACATAAACACAAACATATGTACACACACCAAAGCACATAAGTCCTAGGTTTAGGGGTCTCATGAATGGTGCCATGGTCTACCCATCCCAATTGGTATGTACTATTGGTTTTTCAACTGTAGAACAGGGTTCTAAGAAGTTCCCAGAGTCGACAACCCATCTTTCGGATATTATCGACTTTCCAATTACTTGGTAATCAATAATATTCTCAAGAGAGTCTCGTCTGAGTGTAGTATCGCATACCAACCATTTAGGATTACTCCCTCATAGTCATCGCACTACATCCTAAAAGGCCGAGTGAGGTAAAGGCTAACTAAAGGTCATCAGAATCATGGGCACCTAGGTCAAAAGTGGCAACGCATTCACGATTGCTCATTCAACATATACCACCTCCAAGAGGGCCTCAACTGAGTGTGGAATCTCAAGTTAACTCCTTTGGGATTACTCCCTCGAAGTCTCCTTGACTATATCCACTATCCTATCATAAGTGTACTCTCAAGTCCGGGTTAGGACTTATCTCACCACTCAATAGTAGCAACCCTGCCAAACAGAAGAATCCAAACAAGTATGCAAATATATACAAACATATGTACAAATAAGTAAGCAAAACATGTAAATAACACAAATAAAATAAGGTGGGCTTAACCCTTAATACATATCCATCCCCAGTGAAGTCGCCATTTCTATTGCGGTGAGAATCAAATATTAAGCTATTAATTAACTTGAATCACAAAACTTTGAAATTCACCACCGAGCTTTGATTTATCCAAAGGAAAGAGTAAAGATCGAAGAAAACCCTAATTGCGCTGAGTGAAGACAAAGCTAAGAGATAGGGAATCGGGGGTTGGTTATACTAAGGGAAGGTATTAGCACCCTAAGTATCTGTAGTACTCTACAGGAACCTCTTATTTTTTTGTGTTATGTTATGTTTGCTTGCTAAAAGAATCTGCTAAGGGTAAAGGTAAAGACCTAAGTGCTAAGGGTAAGGACCTAAGGGTATATACACTAAGTTTGCTCGCCAAGACATCGCATCTTGTGCCTACGTATCTGACTAAAGAATCAGAGTAACGTAGTTCACCTAACTAAGGGTGAGGAACCATTGACTATGGCCAAAGTTCCAAGGGGAATGAGTATAAGCTCATATAGAGTTTAAGAAACTCTCTAAGTCTAAGTTGTGATGTAAGTGGCTATGAGGTCATGAGGAAAGTATCCTATGACTATGAGGTCGAGGGAAGATGTTACCAATGACTATAAGGTCAAGATGGTAAGATGGCTATAAGGCCAAGATGATATCCTATGACTATGAGGTCAAGGGAAAGATGCATGCCTATGACTATGAGGTCAAAGCTGATATCCTATGACTATAAGGTCAAGGGAAAGAGGTGGCTCTATGACTATAAGGTCAAGAGGGAATCCCATGACTATGAGGTCAAGGAAAATGGGTGTCTATGACTATGAGGTCAAAGGGGATAATGAGCTTTCTATGACTTTGAGGTCAATAGAGAGACTTTTCTTTGGAAGGAGGGGAAGACTATTCTTATATGCATAAGTGTTGAAAAAGGATTGAAATTAAATGAACAATATGAGTTCAAAAACTTCAAACAAAGCATGATATATACATCCATATATGAGCATGGTAAAAGATAATGAGATAGTTCACAACAAAAATGAATAAATGAATCACAAGCATGACAAAGTATTCAAGAACTATGAATTTAAGAGTGGTGACAATCATATCAACACAAATTCCATTTTGCAAGAACATTCTAAGAGGTGCCACAAGTTATGGCTAAGGCTTAAATCCAAGTTGAAGTAAATGGATAGGTGAGGGGTTAAAGAAAATTCAAACAAGACCCACTCAAAAGTCCTTAACAAAATTGATAATCACACTAAAAAATAACTTCTCAAAAATGTCCTAAAACATCTTTAGAAGATCTTCCAAAAAGTGGAAAGAAAATAAGCTCATAATTAAATTTCACAAAATTAAAATAAATATTAAAATAAAGTGAAAATAAAAAAATAATATAAAAGTTTAGAAAATTAAAATGAACCTTGAAATGTCCACATAAACTTTTTTTTTTTGGGAATTTTTTGGGTTAAGGGAAATATTTAAAATAATTGGAACAAAATAAGATGAATATTTGAAAACCAAAATATTGGGGGTGTAATAGCAAAACCCATATGAACTAAGCTGAGTTTACCACACGCATGGGCCTGGAACAAGGGGGTGCTAACAGTGAAAAGGCAAGGCCCAAGACTAACTGGAATCATTATTCAATAAAATAAATGCTACACGGTTTAATGCACAAAACAATTATGTGAACCTCTACTCAACCGGTCATGAATTTTTTTAAATAACAAAAAGACAAAACTATGTCATTGCCAATCACATGCCGCCAACTCTCTCTTTCATGCAAACATGCAGGTTAAACAAAAAAAATCGTGAAACAAGCATGACAAAGCTGTGGCGACCGTCTCACTTATTCTTCCATTTTCACCACCAAGATTCAACCAAATGCCACGAAACAAAATCTTAACATGAAGCACTCATATAGTAGAACAACCATGATCCCTAGGTCACTTAAAATACTAACCAAAATTTGGAGAAAACTGGACATGAAGACAAGGGTTCAAAACTAACATAAATTAACAATACCATCACTCATTAAGCAAACTCACACAACATGCTCACATCAGTTCCACAACAACAAAGCTTAGAGACTCAAAACCTTAAATATAAGAGCTACAACATGAATGCAATATGTCACTACACACAAACACAATAATGTACATATAAATCAACCTCAAAGAAAAGCCTTTATCACAACAAATTTATAAGTTTTAGGGTCTTAGAGACTTACCTCTTGGAGCTTGGAAATCCCACCTCTTTTGAATGGTAGTGGTCTTCAAGACACTTAAAATACGCAACTCTCCTTTGGTTGGTGATTGCTCACGGAGGTGTCACTCGTATTTTCTATTGGTCACTCACGAGCTGTTATGGACAGTGTGTGTTTTCAAGTGAGAGTCTATCGTTCTGTTGTTGATGCAGAAGAAATGGAATGAAAAAGTGTTATTCTTATATCTCTTTGGTGGATGTTATTCTGATGTTTAGGTGTGTTGTGTGTTTGTTTGAGGGTTGCACAAAGAGAAGACTTTGGAGCAGTTGCTTACAAAAGGATGTGATGAAAGAGTGCTGGGGTTTCCTTCTTGTTCTGAGGTGTGTGTGTTTTTCTTCGTGTGTTGAGGATCTGATCTTGGTGTCTAACAAAGGAGAAGGAATCTCCTTATATAGGAGAGCAGGCTGGTCACGACAATGTAAACATAAAGGATAATAGATTTGTTCAAGAGGAAAAATATCACAAAGAAGATTATGTGCATGGTTTTTTTTGAACTTTTTCTCTTGAGCCAAGTGAGACTTTGTAGGGGTTACTTGCTTCACATCTTCAGTCAGAAGGAAAAAGAAACTCATGAACTAGCAGATTAAAGTGCCACCAAGAGGTTATATTATGGTCCTTGCTTTTAACCTTTAACATGTCAGCCATAATGTACAAAAGCATGGTACTTTGATACGAGTTTTGTGGCAAAAGAAGGCATTGGGAACTGATGTCAAAAGTCAGTAGAGTGGTACTTGTATTTTGGCTAGGAATTAGTTCAAAATGAAACTTAGTTTGTGTAATGTAAATACAAAGTCATGGACCTCTCTTTCCTACACACTATTTTGTGACTTAATGAACCAAATGAAAAGGTCATTCCCTCTTTTGAAAGATGGCATGAAGTATAGCACTTTATATGTTGGTGGCAAGGTGAAATAGATCCCAAAATATGTGAAACATGCGGGAAAGGTTAGGGTAGCAAAGTGTTACAAAAAATATGAATTTTCCTACATGAGTACAATATTTTATCATGCCAACTTTAATACACCATATCTTAATAACCATTGATCCAACTTGTGAGATTTTTGATTCTTTGAAAAATAGGTGTTTGATAGAATAAGTTTCATGTGGAAGACAAATTGAAATAAGGCTTGTAACAATGAGAAAAAATACCACAAAGTCATGCACATGGGCTGTCCAAAAGACCTAGAAAATTTTTCTAAGTTATGGATTTTTCATCATTTGAAACACCTAACTTTAAAACATC
This sequence comes from Lathyrus tuberosus, assembly GCA_022829125.1. Taxonomy (NCBI): domain Eukaryota; kingdom Viridiplantae; phylum Streptophyta; class Magnoliopsida; order Fabales; family Fabaceae; genus Lathyrus; species Lathyrus tuberosus. Next base: position 15,619,680 of record JALAZF010000012.1, on the reverse strand, counting down.
ATAACTTGAGATTGGTTTATCCAGCATGGCTTCCGCAAGCACGAACCCGGTTTTCAAAGACGGTGGAAGTAGTAACAAGCCCCCACTTTTCTCTGGAGAGTATTTTGATTTTTGGAAGATTCGTATGAGAGCACATCTTGAAGCACAAGGAGAAGGTATATGGGAAACTGTTGAAAATGGTCCACACCAACCAATGAGTGTTGTAAACAATATTGCAACTCCAAAGATTAAAACTGCTTATAATGAAGATGATAGAAAGAAAGTGCTCGATGAAAAGAAAGCTATTAATATTCTTCAAAGTGCATTAAGTATGAATGAATTTTTCCGAGTTTCACAATGTAAATCTGCTAAAGAAATATGGGATACTTTGGTAGAAACACATGAAGGAACGACTGAAGTTAAAAGATCCAGATTAAACACATTAAGTCAAGAATATGAAATGTTCCGAATGCAGCCCGGAGAAACCATTGTTGCTTTACAGAAAAAATTTGTTCATTTGACTAACCACTTAATAGCACTTGGTAAAACATTCTCAAATGATGAACTAAACCTCAAAATTCTAAGATCTTTGACAAGAGAATGGCAACCAAAAGTAACGGCAATATCAGAAAAGAAAAGCCTCTCTACGATGACTTCCGCATCTCTATTTGGTAAACTTCAAGAACATGAGTTAGAACTTGGACAACTTGAAAAACATGAACTTCAAGATAAGAAATCTAAAGGTATTGCTTTAAAGGTAGATACAAAAGGAAAACAAAATGACGACTCATCGGAGGAAGACGAAAATTTCATGCTACTAGTAAAAAGACTTGGAAAATTCTTTGGAAATAAAGATAAGTCTTTTTATGCTAAAAGGAAGAAACACTTTAAGAAAAAGGATACTTCAACTTCTTCTCAAGACATTACATGTTATGAATGTGGAAAGCTAGGTCATATAAAACCCGAATGTCCACAACTTGCAAAGAAAGGAAGTTTTAAAGGCAAAAAGGAATCAAAAAATAAGAAGGCATACATTGCATGGGAAGATAACAAAATTAGTTCATCATCCGACTCGGAGAGCGATGAAAGCGCAAAACTAGCACTTATGGCTACACATAACTCCGAAGATGAAAATGACGAGGTTAGTACTAAATTTTCTCTTTATGATAATGATGCACAAGAAGCCATAAATGAACTCTTAAATGAATGTAAGGTTTTATGTAAAACAATTTCTTCACAAAAAAGACAAATAACATCTTTAGAAGAAAAAGTCGATGTTATGGAAAAAGAGTCAAAAGATGAAAAACAAAAGAGAGCAAGTGAAGAAAAACAAGAGTTGGTGTGTAAAAATTGTGAGTCACTTTCATTCCAAATTGTTCAATTAAAAAGAGTCTTAGAAAGATATGAGAAAGGACAAATTGGTTTAGAAGCGGTCCTTAGTCAACAAAGATATTCGAATGATAAAAGTGGACTTGGTTACTCTAAATTTTCTAAACCAAGTTCTAGTAAAACAATCTTTGTTAAGGCTAGTGACCAAACTTCTAAGGAGAAAGTAAACAAACCTAAAATTGTGCATCCTTATCCTAAAAAGAAAAGAACTCCCATTAAGAAGAGATTTCCTAAAAAGAAATCATATGTTCCTAGATATAAAAGCAATTTTATTCCTACTTGTTTTTATTGTGGTATTATTGGCCATACACCTAATGCTTGCTATGTAAGAAACTTTAGTGTTGCAAGTGGGCATTATGTGTGGGTAAAGAAAGGTACTAATTATGAAGGACCCAAGGCTATTTGGGTACCTAACAAAATTTAATTTGTTTTGTAGGTTTGCTTGAAGACCACTTCTAATCTATGGTATCTTGATAGTGGTTGTTCGAAGCATATGACCGGAGATATAAACAAATTTTCAAGTCTAGTGCTTAAGGCCAAGGGTTATGTTACTTATGAAGATAACAATAAAGGAAAGATTCTTGGCGTAGGCAATGTTAGTTCACCACCTTTCACAATAATTGAAGATGTGCTTTATGTTGAAGGCTTAAAGCATAATCTCATTAGCATATGCCAACTTTGTGACAAAGGATTCAAAATCAAGTTCACTAAAGATGAATGTTTGATAGAAGACGAAGTCACTAATGAGGTAATGCTTTAAGGTAATCGAATTAACAATATTTTTATGATTTCCCTTGATAACACTTCTTTGAAGGTTAAATGTCTTATGGCAAGCAATAACGATTCATGTCTTTGGCACAAAAGGATTGCTCACATTCACATGGAGCATTTGAATAAATTAATTAAGCATGACTTAGTTATTGGATTACCAAAGATAAAATATGCCAAAGATAAGTTGTGTGATGCATGTCAAAAGGGGAAACAAACCAAGTCAACTTTCAAATCTAAAGATGTGGTGTCCACTTCAAGGCCACTACAATTGTTGCATATGGACTTATTTGGTCCATCAAGAACAAGAAGCTTCGGAGGTAATGTTTATGCTTTAGTTATTGTTGATGATTTCTCTAGATATACTTGGACTTTCTTTTTAGTATAGAAAAGTGATGCTTTTAAGGCGTTCAAGAAATATGCAAAGCAAATTCAAAATGAGAAGTCACTTTCAATTGCCTCCATAAGAAGCGACCATGGTGGAGAATTCCAAAATGCTTCCTTTGAAGAATTTTGTGAAGAACATGGAATATCTCACAACTTCTCGGCACCAAGGACTCCTCAACAAAATGGAGTGGTGGAGAGAAAGAATAGGTCATTGGTGGAACTTGCAAGAACAATGCTTAGCGATTCAAATCTTCCAAAATACTTTTGGGCGGATGCGGTAAGCACGACATGTTTTGTAAGTAATCGTGTTAATATTAGACCTATTCTAAAGAAGACCCCCTATGAACTTTTCAAAGGGAGGAAACCAAACATTGCTTATTTTCACATTTTTGGATGCAAATGTTTTGTCTTAAACAATGATAAAGACAATCTTGGTAAGTTCGATGAAAAATCGGATGAAGGTATATTTCTTGGTTATTCACTTACAAGTAAGGCTTATAGAATTTATAATAAAATAACTTTAACAATTGAAGAATCTATGCATGTTAAGTTTGATGAATCTAACCCCTCCAAGGAGGATATTGTTTTGTGTGATGATGATGATGAAATTGTAGAAGTTCCCCAAGAAGATACTTCAAGAAAGAATCAAGTGGAGTACCAAGAAGAACCGATTCAACAAGAAACAAACGTAAATGATCTACCTAAAGAATGGAGGACTCATAGAGATCATCCAATTGACAAAGTTATTGGTGATATTAGTCAAGGTGTAGCAACAAGGTTAAATCTTAAAGATGCTTGCATGAATATGGCGTTTGTCTCACAAACTGAACCCTCCAAAGTTGGTGAAGCCTTAAGTGAGGATCATTGGATAATTGTTATGCAAGAAGAGTTAAACCAATTCAAAAGGAATCAAGTTTGGGAACTTGTTCCTAGACCAAGTAATAAACACATCATCGGTACCAAATGGGTGTTTAAGAACAAACTTGATGAGAATGGGATAATTATTCGAAACAAGGCAAGATTGGTGGCTCAAGGTTACAATCAAGAGGAAGGCATTGATTTTGAGGAAACATTCACTCCGGTTGCAAGGTTAGAAGCTATCCGTTTATTACTTGCTTATGCATGTTCATTAAATTTTCAGCTTTATCAAATGGATGTCAAAAGCGTTTTCTTGAATGGCTACATCAATGAAGAAGTTTATGTCAAACAACCCCCGGGCTTTGAAGACTTCAAGAATCCTTCACATGTCTTCAAATTAAAGAAAGATTTTTATGGCTTAAAGCAAGCACCAAGAGCATGGTATGATCGTCTTATCAATTTTCTTTGTGAAAAGGGTTTTGTAAAAGGCAAAGTTGACAAGACATTGTTCATTAAGAAAGCAAAAGGTAATACTTTGTTAGTTCAAGTCTATGTTGACGACATTATATTCGGTTCAACGAACGAAGATCTTTGTAAAGAATTCTCATTGATGATGCAAGGAGAGTTTGAAATGTCAATGATGGGAAAAATGAATTACTTCCTTGGACTTCATATCAAACAACTAAAGGATGGTATATTCATCAACCAATCCAAGTATTGCAAAGATTTGTTGAAAAGATTCGACATGGATAGTTGCAAGGCTATGGCTACACCAATGGGATCCGGAACCTATGTTGATCAAGATGAATCGGGTGCTTCCATTGATATTACGAAGTATCGAGGTATGATTGGTTCTTTATTATATTTGATGGCAAGCCGTCCTGACATAATGTTTAGTGTGTGTTTATGTGCTCGTTTTCAAGCAAATCCAAAGGAGTCACATCTCACCGCTGTGAAAAGAATCATGAAGTATCTCAAGGGAACGACAAACGTTGGTCTATGGTATCCAAAAGGTAATATGTGTAATTTAGTTGGTTATTCTGACGCGGATTATGCAGGTTGTAAAACTGATAGAAAAAGCACGAGTGGAACATGTCACATATTAGGAAATGCCTTAGTTTCATGGTCCTGTAAGAAACAAGCATGTGTTGCTCTTAGTACGGCTGAAGCGGAATACATAGCAGCAGGGAGTTGTTGTGCACAAATTCTTTGGCTAAAACAACAATTAAGTGACTATGGAATCAATCTAGGATGTATACCCACTCCAATGTGACAACACAAGTGCAATCAACATTACAAAGAATCCGGTCATGCACTCTAGAACCAAACACATAGACATTCGACATCATTTTCTACGTGATCATGTGCTAAAAGGAGATGTTGAAGTCACATTTGTGGATACACATAATCAACTTGCGGACATATTCACAAAGCCTCTAGCAAAAGAACCATTTTTTAAGATTCGTCGAGAACTTGGCATATTGGATGAAAGTGACATTTAATCCTCAATGTTTTATTCAATATATGTCATAATGAAGCTAAGGTACACAAAATATCAATTATTTTAATTTTAGTAAATTTTTGGAGCTCATTGTTAAAATTTGTTTTATGTGGAAATGTGTGAATTTTCTTTTTTTTAATATGATTAAATTATTTTTTCTGAAATTTTTTTTCCATCATAAGTTGTCTTACTATGTCTATTATCATGTCAAACTTATAATTTTTGGAAAAATCTCTTGAGTTATGAGTTGCAAAGCCTCTGTTTTTCCTCTCTGCAGTAAAGTAATCGATTACTCAAAAGAAGTAACCGATTACTTCATCCTTTCGCTGGCAAAATTATCTAAGTTGGGTCTAAGTAATCGATTACTCAAAATGAGTAACCGATTACCACTGTATCTCTCAGAATTTTTTTTATTTCTTTTATCGAGAGAGTGTGATAATGTGTTTTTATTTTAGTCTTTTTCACACTCATTGGGACTCCATCCTCCTCATTTCCCAAAATCTTTTACTCTTCTCATCTTCCATTTCCTCCAAAACTTAGTCAAACATATTAATCACCCACTCACTCTTTTTCTCTCTATAAACTCAAACAAAATCCGAAAATCTCAACAAAACCTTAAACCTCTCGGAGCTCCTTCAATGGCACCAAGGCTTGACAAGGGTAAGAAGAAAATGGTTGCAGAAAGCTCAGAACACATGGAGGAAGAACATGCACAAACAGTCAAGGCCAGAAGATTAACCTCAGCTATCAGGAATCGCATTCTGTTGCCGGTAAAGTATGTTAACCTTAATGATTTCCCTAACCATAGCTTTACTTTTCCAGTCCTTTTGAAAGATTCTGGTGTAGAAGGATTGATTACTGATGTTGGTTGTTACTATCCGGATTTGGTCCGTGAATTTTATCACTCTGTTAAGTTCAAAACTGATGATTTTGATGATTTAGTGTTATCTGCGAAAGTGAAAAATAAGGAGATTTGTATGGATTTGAAGAAATTAGGAGAAGTTTTAGGTGTTCCATATGCTGGTGAGAAGCTCCGTCAGGGGACACAACCTGAGACTGATTTTTGGGAAAAGTTTGATCCCATGGAATACTTTGTAAACATCTTTAGAGGAACTCAGAACGATCTAATGAGTCGACAAAAACCAGACTCTTCAAGGATTATTAAGTATTCAAATTTTTTGACTGTGAGCGACCGTATGCTTCATTATGTGCTAAGCTATGTGTTGGTTCCAAAAAGATCAAATCATTCTCAAGTGAGTGATTTAGAAACTCAATTAATCCGCTGCATGAAATTAGGAAAACCTATCAATTGGGCTTATGTGATTTACCACCATATGAAGTATTTGCTAAGGCTTAAAGGAGGTCTTCCATATGCTAGGTATGTATCAAGAATTTTGGAGGCTTCTAATATCTTGCTTCAAAGAGAGCCAAAGGTGGAAATGACGGAAAAAACATGTGAAATTCATAAGGGAACCTCTCTCAAAAATATGGGAATCATTGTTAGACCTAATGGTGTCTATCGATATCGGGATCCAATTGCTCAAGCTCCTCAAGGCCCTATGGCACCTCCACCCATTTCGGAAGGAGGAATAACTAATGAATTTCTTTACACTACTATGATACGACATCACCGTGAAACCACTCGCGGTATTTCTTCTCTCCGTCGGCTACTTAGAAACATGAACCGTTCACAACATGGAATTGAAGAAAGTGTTGAAGGTGAAGAAGAAAGTGATGAAGATGGAGAAGATGGAGGAAGCGGTGAAGAAGAGAATGATCCCATGAGTGACTAGTAGTTCTATGATGTTTCTTTTTGTTAAGTTTGTTTAAAATTCTATTTTATGATTTAAATACTTGTTGTTTTATGTACTTTGTGGAATGTTGTTATGCACTTAGTTTTGCTTAGTTCTAGTACAATGTCGCTTATTTGAAATCTAAGTGATTTATGCATGATAATGTTGTTTTTATGTTCAATAGTATTTGTTATCTTGCTTAACATCCTTTTCCCATCCTTTTTGGTGATGACAAAGGGGGAGAAGAATGTTCATATTATTTCACTAACAATTGCAGAATTTTTAAGCTTCATAAAAAGTATTGGATTTAGGGAGAGCATCTATTAAGGGAGAGATGTTTCCTAAAGTAACTTGCTTGATCTTGCTTGGTTCAAGTGTTTATATTTAATGGGTTGTCATCATAAAAAAGGGGGAGAATGAAGACATGAGCTTCCAAATTGTTTTGATGATGACAATGTTTCAAGTATCAAGTTAGGTCAACAAAAAGAATGGTCAAAGGCATCAAGATCAAATAATGAAGTTTTAACTATTTTTTATCAAGACTTGATGATTTCTAAAGTTTGGATGCAAATATTATGGTATAACCATTCAATCTCTAGATGGTAATATAAGTGTTCTAATGCATCTCTACTACATGTCATGGTCTTTGGAATTTTTAGTCTGCATTAAAAATGTCACAGCTTTCTGGTTTTAGCAGTTTTTTAAAATCTGGCTTGAGTAATCGATTACCCATTTGGAGTAACCGAATACTCTGAAGGAATTTTCAAAATATTTGTACGTTGGGAGCGAGTAACCGATTACCCACTTGGAGTAATCGATTACCACTGAACCAGTGGCATTTTTTCGTTAGATTTTTCATGTTTCTTGTTTCAAACTCCCTTCTTATGAACCATGACATCCTTTGGTTATTAGCATCTATTTGTAGAGGTGTCTAGGCATTATATAAACATCCTTATTTCAGATTTTAACTTCACCTCCTGACAAAAAATTTTCAAATCAATTTCTCATTAACTTTAAAATTCCAAAATATTTCAAGTGTTCATCAGAATTTTTCTAAAGTGAAACTTTGCATAAATCTTCATTCTAAGCATCATAGTTTCATTTGCAGTCAAGAACACTTGTATTATTATCTTGAGTATTGAGTGCTACAAAGGAGAAGATCAATCTTTAGATTGATACATTAAAGATTCAAACTTTCTACACACATACAAAATTCAGATTTGTTATATTTTGATTACAACTTATTTTTAGGATTGTTAAAGATAAGTTTGTAAGGTTTTTCCTTGTTATCCGGATTGTGGATACAAGAGGTCCATTTGTGAGATATTGATTCTCGATTGGACTTTAAATATTTGTAAATCCAAGAGGATTGTTCTTGGTTGTTAGAGTAGTATAGAAAGACATAGTTTTGTCTTGTCTAGGAATCTAACATTTAGTGAAATTCTCTTTCAAGTTGAAAGGGGAGTGGAGTACTCTCGACGTGTGAGGGGAACCACTATACGTCTCGGTGTTCATTTACTTTCCGCATTTACCATTTCATCGCTTAGAAATCTTTAGGAAAGTAAAGACAAAAATCGTAAAAATCGGGATAATTTTCTAAGAACCTAATTCACCCCCCTCTTAGGCTCACATATAAGTTACAGGCCCTGTTCTCCGTCTTTGCCTGGACGCGATAGGGTCCTTCCCAATTTGCGGCGAGTTTGCCTTCTCGAGAATCTTTGTGATTCCTTCTTAAGACGAGACTGCCTACTTGGAATTCTCATCGTATGGCTTTGGCGTTGTGCCTAATTGCAATTTTTTGCTTTAGTGAGGCTTCGCGGAGAGCTGCTCCTGATCGGACCTCTTCGACGAGATCGAGCTTCTCCCTTAGTGCCTCACTATTTGTCTCCTCGTCCAGGGGGAATTAAGTCCGTCTGGAGGGCACGTGTATCTCAATTGGGATTACCGCCTCAGTTCCTTAAGCCAGACAGAAAGGGGTTTCCTCGGTCGAGGATCAGGGCGTCGTGCGGTAGGCCCATAGCACGCTGTGCAGCTCCTCGACCTAAGTTTTCTTCGTTTTGTCCAGCCTTCATTTGAGACCTCGCAGGAACTTTCTGTCCGTGAACTGCGTCCTATTGTCGGTGACTATTGCTTGGGGGATGCCGAAGCGGGCAAGGATGTTCTGCTTGTAGAAACGAAGTATGTTGTGGGTCGTTATTTTGGCCAGAGCCTCTGCTTTTATCCACTTGGTGAAGTAGTCAACGCCTACTATCAAGTACTTGTTCTGGTTTAACCCTACGATGAAGGGTCCCAGGATATCTAGGCCCCACCATGCGAAGAGCCATGGGGAGGAAATTGCTTTGAGTTCGTTGGGCAGTGCCAAGTGCATGTCCCCGTGCCGTTGGCATTTGTCGCATTTCTTCACGTGTTCTTTTGCATCATGCTGCACGGTCGGCCAGTAGTATCCTGTTCGTAGAGCTTTTCTGGCGAGGGATCTCCCCCCGAGGTGTCGTGCGCTGATCCCTTCGTGAATTTCATGCAGGACGTGGGCGACCATCTCTTCCTCGACACATTTGAGTAAAGGGATGGAGAACCCTCGCCTGTAGAGCTTATTCTCGACCAAGACGTAGGAGAAGGCCCTGCGCCTGACTATGCTGACCTCTTTGGGGTCGGATGGTAGTTCATCCTTGGCGTGGTAATTGTAGACGGGGGTCATCCAACAATTTCTGTCGCCGACGACGTGCACGTCGAGGAGCGCAAAAGTTTTCTCGATGCTGGGCTGAGGAAGTACTTCTTACATGACGGATTTGTTTCTGCCCTTTTTCTATGTGCTTGTTAGCTTTGACAAAATGTCTGCTCTGACATTATGTTCGCGGGGAACATGTTTTACTTCTACCGCTGCAAACTTTGTCATCTTCTCCTTGACCAGGGACAAGTATTCAGACAAGTTGTCATTCTTGGCCTGGTATTCTCCTCGAACTTGGAGGGCCACGAGTTGAGAATCGGTGCAGATGTTAATCTCCTCGGCCCCTAGGTCTTCGGCTAGGCGTAGACCGGAGAGGAAGGCTTGGTATTTAGCTTGATTGTTGGAAGTAGGGAAAGATCAGGTAAGCGAGACTTCGACGATAATTCCTTTGTTGTTTTCCAAAATGATACCTGCCACGCTTCCTACCGAGCTGGATACTCCGTCGACGAAGATTATCCATTTGCGCGCCCCGCAAGTGAGGGAATCGGCGAATGTCATCTCCGCGACAAAGTCGGCCAGTGCCTGGGCCTCGAGGGATTTTCTACTCTTGTATTGGATGTCGAATTCGGATAATTCCAACGACCACTTAAGCATTCTGTCTGCCATGTCTGGTAGCCCTAACAGCTGCTTCACGGGCTGGTCTGTTCGGACCATGATTGTGTGGGCCAGAAAGTAATGTCTTAGTCTTCTCGCAGCGTTGATGAGGGCCAGGGCTACTTTCTCTATTTGTTGGTATCTTAACTTTGGTCCTTGCAAGGCTTTGCTCGTGAAGTATACGGGATATTTCCCGTCGGGTGTTTCACGAATGAGGGCGGCGTTGACGACCTCGGTTGCCACGACAAGATAAAGGTATAGGGTTTCGCCGTTATCTGGCCGAGAGAGGACGGGCGGTTTCGACAATGCTCGTTTTAGGTGGAGGAGAGCCTGGTCGCATTCCTCCGTCCATTCGAAAGCTGTCTCCATGCGGAGGAGTTTGAACAAAGGCAGTGCATGTTGAGCAGACTTGGCCACAAAACGGGATAATGAAGCAAGCATCCCATTGAGGGATTGGATGAATTTCTTCGAGTTAGGCGTAGGAAACTCGGAGAAGGCCCTGCACTTGCCGGGGTTACCTTTGATTCCTCGTTCCGTCAGATGGAAGCCGGGGAACTTTCCCGCTCGTACCCCGAACGTGCACTTCTCTGGGTTGAAACGAATCTGGTATTTTGTGGCATGCTCGAAGACTTTTCTCAAATGGGCCGTGTGATCGGATTCCTCGTGGGACTTCACGATCATATCGTCCATGTAGATTTCGGGCATGTCCCCGATTTCTTCCTGGAATACCTTGTTCATCATCCTTTGGTAGGTACCGCCAACGTTTTTCAATCCAAAGGGAATTACATTGTAGTAATAGTTACCCGACTCGGTCATGAAGGATGTGTACCTTTTGTCGCCTTTTGCCATTGGTATTTGACTGTAGCCCGAATAGGTGTCCATGAACGATAACAGTTTAAAACCAGTAGAATTATCAACAAGTTTATTTATATTGGGGAGGGGGTAAGCATCTTTAGGGCATGCCCTATTGAGATCAGTATAATCAACACACATACGCCACTTTCCATTAGACTTTTTATTGAGTACAACTTTGGACAGCTAAGTAGTGTACTTGGCCTCTGAAATAAAGTTTGCCTCGAGCAGGTCTATTACAGCTTGTTCGGCAGCCTCCATTTTCTCCGGAGACTGCTTTCTCCATCGTGGTGCTACAGCCTTAGCGGTGGGGTCAATAGTGAGCTGATGGCAGGCGACAACAGGATCTAGGCCAAGCATCTCCGCGGCGCTCCAAGCGAACAAATCTGCATTTTATTTTAGATCTAGGCCAGGCATCTTCGGTCCCAATCTTCACTCCTTGCTGGGGGTCATCGCCGAGCGAGACGGGTTCGAACTCGCTATCCGGAATTGGAAGTATCGGATGAGAGCTGTCGTCAGTGCTGGTTGAAGCTGAAGGGCTGCTCGAACAAGTCTGGGTCTCCTTCTGGTCATCTTCGGAGAAGCGGTTGTCGAGGTCGATAGAGTCGACTCGGGGCAGCGGCTTGACCTCCTCGGAACTGTTGGGTAGGGCCTGATTGCTGGAAGTTTTCGGCTTGGCAGCAATGGCGTTGAGTCCTTTGGTGGCTACTTTGAAACATCTCCTTCCTGCCTTAATGTCCCCGTGTAGGGTGGCGACCAGACCCTTAGAAGTGTAGTACTTCATTTTCAGATGCACGGTTGACGGTACGACCACTAATTCAGCCAGGGTTGGCCGCCCAAAGATGTACTGATAGAGAGAAGGGCAATCGATAACCAGGAATTGGACTTTAATAGACCTGGCTGTCTCTACAGATCCGAAAGTCACGATCAATTCCACATATCCCCAGGGCTTTGTAACCGACCCGTTGAAGCCCTATAGGTTAGAGCCTACGTAGGGGGTCAAATGCGATTCATCTAGCTAGAGGGTGGAAAACAACTGCTAGTACATGATATCGACCGAGCTGCCTTGGTCGACTAAGATTCGACGAACATCAAAGTTAGCCATCTGGGCTCTTACGAGCAGCGGAATACTTGAGTTAGGAGCCCCACCGAGGAGTTCCCCGCGGTAGAAACAGATAGGGACCGACTCTCCCCAGACTTTCTCGAGCGTGGTACTCCTGTTGGAGCTCGTGCTGAGAAGATGCTCGAATTTCCTTTTAATGGAGCCCACAGTAACTTAGTTGAAACCCCCTCTGGATATGACCATGGCGGAGGGGAAACTTTCCCACGGACTATGTGCTGTAAAGTAGGGGGAACGCTGAGCCCCTTAGGAACATAGAAGTCCTCAGGCCGCGATACGGTCATGGCGACTTGAAGGGTTGTCTCTTCCTAGGAAGGCACCTCTTCCTCGACTTTCTTCGACTCCTGGGCATCCTTTTGAGGAGTTTCCCTCTTCTTGGTAAACTGTTTCAGGTGGTCGTCCCTGATCAGTATCTCAATGGCATCCTTCAAGTGGATGCAATCATCGATTGTGTGGCTGTGACTTTTGTGGAAACGACAATATTTTGACTTGTCAGCATTCGCCTTGGCCGATATCTGCTTAGGGAATCAAACCCCTGCTTGTTTGAACTTCGAGTTGGCACATTCAGAGAGGATTTTCTCCCTGGAGACGGTCAGAGGAGTATACTCATGGAAGCGGCCGGAGGGTCCCTTGTTATCCCGGGATTCCCGGGGGCGATCTTCATGTCTTCTATCTCCCCGACGAGATGTCAAGGGTTCATCGCTCTTGTAGGTCCAGGTACTCTCCTGGTGGCGTAAGACTCGGGCGGAGCTGGCCGCTTCTTTCTCCTCGTACTGGATATATGCTTGTGCCTTATGGAGGAAGGCGTCCAGAGTCCTTGGAGTTTCAATGCCAACAACTTTGGCGAGTTCGGTACGGGGACGTGTCATCGGTCGTTGAGACCTGTCTTGCTTCTTTATTGAACCTCTCGATGTAGGCGCGAAGAGGCTCGTCCTTCCCTTGAATTATGGCCTCAAGGGAGGCTTCGGTCTTCGGGTGGCAGCGGGATTCCGTGAAGTGTCTAGAGAACATTCTCCCCAGTTGTCTCCATGAGGTGATGGACTCGTCGAAGAGTTTTTTATACCAGGTCATCGCTCCCTTCCTGAGCGTGGTAGGGAACAGTCTACACTTGATGGCGCCCCAGACGCTGCGATAGTCGAGCAAAGCATCAATATTTTCTATGTGCTCGTCTGGATCCGTCGTATCGTTGTATGTACCCAAAGACAGTGGTTTCTCCAATCCCTTGGGGAGGCGCATATCCATAATCTCCTGAGACAACGGGCCATGAGGCTCGTCGTCGCTGCTGCTACTGGTCCAAGACGGTGAACGGGTGCTTCGCTCAAGAAAAGGACGGTGATTCCTGTAGGGAGATGGGGTTCGTGTCCGACCCTTAAGTCTGGGCGGAGGCAAACGCTGGTCTCTCCTGGTCCTCTTGGCTCTCGGGGAGTACTGGCTCCGCGGGGAGATGTGGTCACGCTTCTGGACGACATGGGATTCTGGTTCAGGTGGTGCCCGACGGTCTCTTTCACGTCGGGGAGGTGGGCTTCGGGATCGTCGGCGCTCTTTCCTCGGTGGAGGGGGTCTTGGCCGGACAGATTCCTCTAGGGCTCCAATCCTCATGTTTTGTTGGAGGATTAGGAGGTTGGTTTTGTTGAGAGCTTCAAGAAGGGCCGCTACGGCCGGGTCGACGTTGGGCTGAACAGAAACAGGCTGGTGGTCCAGGGAGGGTTGGTCTTCCACATGATCAGCACGAGTGAGGGAGGGAGACACAGTGGCTCCATCTCTCAGATGGTGGGCGTCGCCTCCAAGGAAGGATGCAGCTCCGTCAGTATCAATCTTGCTGACGGGGAGAAAAGCAGGGTTGCGAGCATCATGAACGTGATCTTGGCTTGCCATGATCGAAATCTTGGACAGAGAGCTGTTTTGGTCTTGAATCTACGATGGATGTTAGACGGGGATAACAGACTTCCCACAGACGGCGCCACTGATCTTGACGGCTGATCAGAACTTGAAGTGGGCCAAGGATGACGTCTGCGATGCTGGGTGCGTGAGATGAGGAAGGGGGTGTACCTGCAAGACACTCCGATGCTAAAGTAAGAATCAGGAGAGAGAGAGAGAGAGAAAGACAAGTACAAAATATGTATTTCGTAGGATGATTTTGAATACCTGACCCTCTCATTGAGAGGGTTTTTATAGTGCCCCCAACGCGTGGCCAACGGTCCCTATTTTCAAGGCGAAATAACTGTTTCCCGAAGAATAGGTAATTGCCAGAAACTAGCCGTTAGGACGGACAGAGGTGCCCGAAACTAGCCGTTGCTACGGGCAAAGACGCAGTTCCGGGCACGGGCGTCGCGACTGTTTCTGGATGGTGAAACTGTGCATGACGGGCAGAAATTACCGAGGAGGAGCAGGTGACCCTTGGGGTTATCCGACCATATTTGCCCGATAGGGGGCAGAAAGGTAAATGCTACCCCCAAATGGCTGGACTTAGACAATTGAGTTGTTCTTGGAACAGAAGTGGATTTGGTCATGCCTAATCATTGGTCCAGTCCGGAACAAGAAGGATTAAAACTACTCTATAATTAATTTTTCATTTTAATTTTTTAAATCATTTATAATTTTTTAACAAAATATATAATACTATGAAAATTATTTTTTAAAATATTGAAACATATTTTTCTTTAGTTTCTTGATTCATTTTGGGTTAGACAAAACATTGACTTGGATTTAAATATTGCCCAAAAGTTCACACCAACTTTTAACTAACCATGAAAATGAAATCCAAAGAAATCAAAAGTCCAAAACATGTGCAATAACTATTTAGGAGAAACTTAATAAGAAAAGTTATTCTTGAGAGAAAGACCAAGCAATTGAGTTTTTCTTTTTCCGCTCTTGTGTCAATTTTCATCTTTTTCACTTTTTTATATGAAGACTTTTGTAGTATTTGCTAGTATTTTTCATTCTTAAGAAAAAAATTATGATAATGATAAAGTCATTAACAAACTAACAAATTTATGTCTCTTTCTATGTTTCTTGTTCATCCATCCAATTTGACATGATTTCGTTCTTAGTATCTAACGGTTTTAGTGACACTTTCATCTTCTTCCTTGTGATTCAAGATTAAAATTGTACTCTCCTCTCACTTTGGATACTAAAATAGACTTGTGCAAGTGTTAGCTTCCATGTCTGTTTCAATGTCTATGTAGGGAAAATCTCATCAATCAATCAATCATCATCAAGATTTAGATTTATACAAATATAACCACTACATATCTTTTATGGCCGAGAACATTTGTAAAATCAATCTTTATTTTTTTATTTTTTTTATTTTTTTTATTTTTTTATTTAAAATATAAATTCAACTTAATTTTAAGATAAAAATTAAAACTATTTAAGATCTTTGAAGCGACTATAACTATGGTATTATATTTTAGGTTTAATATTATTTTTGATTTTATATGATAATTAGGGTTCACAATGAATCGAATTAATTCAAAAATAGTTCGGAATTCGGTTCGACAATTATTTTACTAAATTTGGTTCATGAATCTAATGAGATATGAGCGAAAAACTAAGTTCGTTAACTAAATGAGTTGAATTTAAATTATATATAATTCGATTCGTTAGGTTCATGAGTCAACTCGAATATATATGAGAAGAATTATATTGTTTAGGTTTAAAGATTCAATATGAATTTTAACCTTATGTTTTATTTTAATCTAACGATTTTAATTGATAACTTAAACTCTCAACTGAGTAAAATATTTCTAAAAATGATTATACAAATAAAATTATCATCATATAAATTAATTAATTTTTAAATTAGTAAATTTTTGAGACAAAGTTAAATTTCAATAATAACTTTTATTTTATTTTAATATTTTTTTAAATAATTAATTTAAAATGTGAAATATATTAAAATAGACTTTAAAATTTGATTTTTAAGTATGTGAAACAAGGGAGCTGAACCCAACAAGTCGAATTGAGTTGCTTGTAAACTTATAACGAATCAGATTTGAGTATTAAAAAAAATTGTGTCAAACTCGAACTAAAATTTAAGTTGAACAAATTCTTAACAAGTCGAGCCGAGTTGAGACAAGTTCAACTCGACTTCTTTCCTACCCTAATGATAATGATAATGTTAGGGTCATTGATCCTTTAACTTAAATAGTTTTATATTAGACTTTTAACCATCATATTAATCATTTTTATTTAATTAATGATGAAAAAAAATTAAAAATCAATCACATTACTTAAATAAAAATGACTAACATGTTAAGGTATAAAATATAAATCTTTTTTAAATTAAAAAATTAAAATAAATCTCATTTTTAACTTACAAAACCAAAAAGATATTAAATATATATTTTATACGTCAAGATGTCAAATTTTAAATGTAATAAGACTGTGTTAAGAATTTTACATTTAGAGACAGTCATTTAGAGTTTGATTGCTCGCCACTACTAAATCGCTAAGTAGTGTATTTCTTTTTCTTTTAAAGGTTCTATGACCAATTCATTTTCTAGTAAGAAAGACTACTTAAATTATAATGTCATTTAGGGATGGCAACGGGCGGGACAGAGCGGGTTTAACTATATCCACACCTGCCTCCATATGACACATCCGTTTTTAACTCCAACCTAACCAGGAGTCTCAAAACATGACTTACAAAGAATGTAAAAATTGATATGTTTCATTTTAGTACTAACTAGACAATTTCCCTGCGAACTTATGGAGTAACACAAATTTATAATCTTTTCCATGTTAAATTTTTATAAAATATAAAAAAGAATTCAATTAATTAAATAAATAAAATATATAATTTTAATAATATAGTTAAAATTAATTAACATAAATAAATGTTCTAATTTTACCGTTTTCATAGAAATTGGAATAGTGTGAAAATCATGATATCAAGATCCAAAATATGAAATTTTTTCTAACAGTTGTGGTATAAGATTGAAATCAATAAATGAAGAGAGAGAAGAGGGATTTAAATTTTATTTTGAAATTCAAAATAAAAAACCCCATTGGCTTACTTATCATCAAGTCAAAACAATCATCGCATTAAGTCATCTTTTATTTAAAGCCAAAATTTTATTTACATGAGTCATTTTTAATGGATTAATAAATTAATCCTACAATCTCCCACTTGACTCATGTGATAACTTGATGTTTCAATGTTATACCATAATTGTGCACCATTCATTGAAAGCACCAAATCATTATCTTTAATAAAGTAAAATGATTGGATCATGGCAGTCACAAGTTATTCATCAACTTGATTCCTTCCATGTATCACAAATCAATCCAATTCCAATAACTTTAAGGGATACAATATGTGTGTTTCATGTCTATTCAAAGACACCATTATCATCACATATTAACAATAACATATATAACATAATATGGATAACAAAAATTTAACAGAAACATAACCTTAATTGAATTCACAAGTGTCATATAATATAAACAATAAACTATACGCGTATACATACCGATTATTATAATGTTGTAGCGGGGAAATTTGTGAGTGTAAGCTATTGATTAACTTAACTAAAAAATAAACAAGAGTCGCCACCGCACTTTTATTTTATCCACAAAGGGAAAGGAAAAAGAGCGAACAAAACCTAAAGAGATAAGGGTAAGGGGGGTTGGTTATGTAAAGGGAAGGTTTTACGCACCCAATACATCTATAGTACTCTATAGGAGCCCTTTGATGTATTCACTGCTTTTTGGTCTAAAAATGGTTTGCTTGTAAAGAGATTGAGGAGATGAGAGGAGAAATATTTTTTAAGATTTTTGTGTTTGGAGAGACTTATCGCCTCATGCCTACGTACCCACGATGTTCAATGTAGGATCAAAACCTCGTAGTTCGTGGTACAAAGAACAAAAATTATTGGTTATGGTTTATTTTATCTTGAAAAAGACAACCTGTCATTCTCAAGAGAGAATACTCAACTAATTACCCAAAGGTATGGGAAAGTGGCATTTGCTTCACATTAAGATGGAGGATTTGCTTGGATTAACATCAACAAGACTAATCACTTCAACATCTAAGTGGAAAACGACCATACTTTCAACAAAATACCATGGTTAGGAGTTTTACATCTCATCAAAAAAAATGACTCATGTCTAATTCCTTTTGAAAAGTTTAAAAGAAAAAGGTGCATAAAAGCACAAAAGAATTTGGATGAGTTTTGTATTTTTTATATTTTTATGAAATGGTCAAAGTATGATTAAGATGGATTGACATTTATTAAGAAAACAAAGTTTAAAAAGTCACTTGACAAAAGTCAAGGTTTTATTATGAAAGTGGTTTTAAGTTTGAAAACAAGAAGAAGATTTTGAAAAAGGGAGAAGATTTTGAAAATTTAAGAATGGGGAGGAGAAAAAGTGACTATCCTAGTGCATAAAGTAAAAGCTAGGGAAAGGAAAGATCTAACCAAAATGGAGCCACTTCAAAGTAATATTAAAAGAATTCCATCCTTAAGCAAATTGGCCGAATAAGGGCAAGTCTTCAATCAATACTCCAAGCAAAGGGATGAGAAGTCCTAATTCTAGGTCCATAAGTCCAATATCACTTCAAAAGAGGTCCATAAAGAGATCACTCCAAAGCATAGGATAGTAACCAATAGTCCAAAATGAAGAGAATTAAGTTTTTTATGGTTTAATCCTTTATTAATGTTTTAAGTCCAAATGGACAAAAGAAAAATGGCATAAGCATAAACATATGTCCAACGGACAAAGGGAAAAAATTCGGAAGCATAAACATATGTCCAACGGACAAAGGAAAAATTGCGGAAACATAAACATGATATGGAATGATAATAATGAAGCATAAAAAAATAAAAAAAATAAAAGAGATAGGGAGCGAGAAGGAATCATAAACAAAATTAATATAATAAAATTGTTAGTAAGTTAGTGGTTAATTGTTAATGTTAGTGATCAATAACAATTGAATAATTGCACTTAGGTCAAGGTTGATGAAACTCATTAGAGGATTGATAAGACCAAAGCCTCCTAACAACAAGTTTCATGAGTTGTGAACCATAAGACAAATAATCAACTATTTTTGATATTTATTCCGAGGCGGGACAAATTTTGGTCTATGTTAAGCGCACGCCGAGTAATTTGTTCGAGCAATTATCCTACGAATGAGGCCGGCCATGAGATATATGTGTTAATGCACGCGAGATAAACGATATAGGGATCGTTATCCTAAAGCGATGCCACACGAAAAGAAAAAGTGGTAATGATCTCGTCTCGATCGAAATTCAACAAAGAAATTTCACGATCACTTCGACTTTCATCGATCAAAAAGAAAAAGAAATAGAAGAAAGAGGAAACCAAATTTGAATTATAAATTCAAGACAATTCCATCTTTAAGTTCATTCACTCATTTTGGTGGATTAAAGTGCTAAATATATCATTAACTCAAAGCACCTAAAGTGAATTAAATAATTCACTTTAAAGGTAGATTTGAATTAGTGAACATTTATCCAACTTCATCTACACCCTAAGTCCAATGAATTTAAAGAGAAATAATGCCTTAAAAAATGTAATTCAAATCCAAAATTAAAAAGAAAAAAGAAAAACAAGAACAAAATATTCAAACAAATTTCAAGAGATTTTTTCTTTTAGAAAAGTTTCCAACAAATGTAGTAAATCCAAATTTACAAATAAAACTAAAAAAAAATTGAAAAGAACTAAAAGAAAATAGTATAGAATATTTTTTTAAAAAAAGAAACAAAGGAGGTGTATGGAGAATAAGGTGGTGGTGTAATGAATGGGCTAGGCCCATCACTTTCCAAAAAAAATAGAAAAAAAGAACCAAAAACAAAAAACAACAAAAAGGAAAAGGAAAAAGAAAAAATCAGCAAGTGAAGAATATCTTCTTCTTCTACATTTCCATGCGTTACTATTCACCAACAACAACACCACTTTCAATTTTCGAGCTCCGTCAAATCGGAGCGACGGAGCTCAAACCATATACCGTTGCGATCGTGAGACGGAGATGATTTCAAATATGTGATCACAATTAACCGTCGATGCAAGAATTGGACGAATCGGAGTTTCAAAGTTTCGACGGAAAAATCGAACTACCTTGAAAAATGGAAGCAAGACTTCTCTTCAACTTCTACTCTCTTCCTCTTGTTGTTGTGTGAAGAATTTCACTCTTGGAAACGATTTTTGATGAAAATTGGAGTGATATTTGAAGCTTTTGGAAATGGAGCTTCAATGGAGTTTTCTTTTTGGTTTGATTTTGGCAGAGTTTTTGGGGCTGTGAAAGCTTGAAAAAATTATGAAGGTGAGGCTTGTATTTATAGATGGAATTGGAGTGAAATTGGAAGGAAAAAAAGGTTGCCGTTTTGAGTAATTTTGTGCGTTTTTGAACGGTGCAGTGTGCGTGTTGTTATGGCATGTGCTGGATTTGCGTCGCGTGAATTGAAGCTGATGGCGTAGGAATTGTTGCTCGGCTTGGAAGTAGCGGCTGAAGTGTGAAGCTGATGGCGTTTGGAAATTGTTCACGGCTGGGGAGTCACGGCGTGATGGAAGCTGCTTGGCTAGTGTGAAATTCAAGTATTTTTCTACAGCTTTTTCAATCATTTTTTTTTTCATTTTTGGTTAATGGGCTTATGGTTTTTTGTGAAATTATAATTTGGACAAAGGTTTTTTTTTTTGAACAAATTGGTTAGAATAAGATAATTGGAAATTGGTTAAGGGTATTTAATTAGAGAAAAAAATGTTTATAGAAAAAAAAAATGATTTGTGAAATTGGATATGAAATGGATATTAAATGAAAATGGATATAAAAATGGATAAAATTGGACAAATTTGAAAAATGATGGATAGAAAATGGATCTAAAGTGGATATGGTTTAAAAAAAAAAAGTGGATAAAAATTGGTATAAATGAGGCAAAGTGGATAATTGGATATTAGAAGTTTAGGGAAGAAAAATGGATAATTGAAATGGTTTAAAAAAATAAAAATGGATTTATTTGGATATTGGATTAAATTGGATTTGGAAGTAAAATGGATAATGGAAGTGGGTTAAAAAAATTGTAATGGGCCTTGATGTAGTAATAGGAGGTGTGAATAGAAAAATGGAAAATGGGCCTTAGGTATTTTTGTAATGAATTCTTGATGGATTTTGGTTTTTTTGAAAGGATAAAAATGTTAAGGAATGGTATAAAAATGAATATTATATATTGAGAAAAATATGGAGAATTGGATTGGAATATGGATATAAAAAAAATGGTTATATAAAAAAAAGTGGTTTGGATAATAAAAATGGAGTATGGATAAATTGGTTAAAAGAAATGGTTTAGAAGTTGGATATGATATTTGGGTAATGGATTTAAGAAATGGATACAAATGTGGATTTAGAAAAAAATTAAAAGAGAAAAAGAAATGGTTTAGAGAAAGGAATGGTTTAATTGGATATTGGATAATGAAATTGGATAATTGGAAATAGAAAAATGGTTTAGAGAATGGATATGGAAAATGGTTAAAAAAAAAAGGATGTTATTGGATATGGTTATGATTATGGACAAAAAGGTGAAATTGGATATATATATATATATATATAAAAAATGAAAGTGGACATTGAGTATTTATGGATATTTATGGATACTTATGGATTTAGAAATGGAAGTGGAAAAAATGGTTTAGATAGCAAAGAGTGGAATATGGAAAATTTGGTTAAAAGATGTGGATAATGGATAGCAAGTCTCTTTTTTTTTTAAAACCAAACTTGAATTTTTTTCACAAGCCTTTGATAAACATATGCCACATAACCAGCCACAACTGAAACAACGGCCATCCGAATCCGTTTGAACCCAAAACTCATATGCACCACTGCCTGATAAATTGAAGAATCTCAGCACAAGACATCTTGCTTTTGAACAAACACCTGTGACTTGAAATCACTTCCTTATCTTTGACAAACCTGCACCACACACAGAGAGAAAAACAAGCAAACGGCAACATATTTTTTTGTATTTTTGGTTAGAGGTTAGATAAACAGAAATAAACATAAACAAAAAAGAAAACACAGGGATACTGGTGATCTTGCTTGTGGTATGCAAAAATGCAAATGATATGTGGGATCTTAGGGGTAAAAATTAGGGTATTACAGCTGCCCCTATTTAAGTTTCTTCTATCCGGAGATAAGAAGATTGACATCTTTGTCTCGACGAGATAGAAGAGACTTAAATATAACAATAAACCCAATTTTTGGCCCTAAGAGACCACAAAATGATATGATTATGCAAATGGTATGCAGACACAAGACCACTATGAGAGTATATGCCACAGGAGATCAAATAAAAGAAGAACGGGAGAATAAAACTCCACCGGGGAAACCCATCACAGGAGACCACCAACTAGGCGGGGAACACACCGCACAACTACTGGGACTCAGCTGAGGAAAAGATTTAAACTTGGGATAACTGCATATGGAAATAAACCACAACACAACAAGGATATAACTCAACAGGGAAGACTTAACACAACAAGGCTCCACTGGAGAAAATCAATACCTCAACAATGAATTATCTCTTGCATACGGAAGAGACTAACCATCCATCGGAGTTACAAAATCTCAACAACGAACTGTCCCATCAAACTGAAGAGACTTACCATTCATCGGAGTTACAAAATCTCAACAACGAAATATCCCGTCAAACCGAAGAGACTTACCATTCATTGGAGTCACAAATCCTCAACAACGAACTGTCCCGTCAAATCGAAGAGACTTACCATTCATCGGAGTAACAAATTCTCAACAACGAACTGTCCCATCAAACCGAAGAGACTTACCATTCATTGGAGTAACAAAATTTCAACAACGAACTGTCCCGTCAAACCGAAGAGACTTACCATTCATCGGAGTCACAAAATCTCAACAACAAACTGTCCCATCAAACCGAAGAGACTTACCATTCATTGGAGTCACAAAATCTCAACAACGAACTGTCCCATCAAACCGAAGAGACTTACCATTCATTGGAGTCATAAATTCTCAGCAACGAATTGTCCCATCAAACCGAAGAGACTTACCATTCATCGGAGTCACAAAATTTCAACAACGACCTATCCCATCAAACCGAAGAGACTTACCATTCATTGGAGTCACAAAATCTCAACAATGAACTGTCCCATCAAACCGAAGAGACTTACCATTCATTGGAGTCACAAAATCTCAACAACGAACCGTCCCATCAAACTGAAGAGACTTACCATTCATCGGAGTCACAAAATCTCAACAACGAACTGTCCCGTCAAACTGAAGAGACTTACCATTCATCGGAGTCACAAAAGGTAATAACTGCATCGCCTCAGGCTTCTCAAATAAAGGAATGCCACGAAACAGTATTGAACCTTCCAAAAGGGAATCATACGCAGATCTCAGCTGAAGGGCGCAGAATCCTCAACGGTGCAAAATAAATGCACTCTCAATCTAGGTTTCACAGCCTAGAGATCCAAACAAATATTGCAGGCGACCAAAGTTCAATCCAGGAACAAGCTGGAGAGAAACAGTCAAACAAGACTCATCTCGAGGAGGAAATATCTCAACTAGGGACTAATTCCATCCAGATAATGAACTGGGAAGGAAACTGAATCAAGATCTTCCACGAGAAACAAACTCAGTGGGGAATTATCAAAGATAGGCATTTTTCTGCTTACGGGTCGACGCTCTAAATGGAGAGAAGACACACACGCTCTGCGGGGATAACAACACCAGAGAGCAAAGAAGCACCAACACAAATGCAAAATGCAAAAATGCAACAACAACATGCTATGCACAACAAAATGAATGCGCACGCAATGTGTATGAGTATGAATATGCTGACAAAACAGACATAAAGGATAAACAGAGGGCGGAAAAAACATCACAACACTACTGAATACTCGGCTAATCTCAACAAGATGGAGATGTCATTAGCAATTCTTCTAGGCATTTAGCTGAAGGAATCCTGCAAGAGATAAACAAAAGCCATCAAAGGAAAATAAATCCTACTACAAGGCTCAAATCTTGCTGGAGAGGAAGATACTCCTTGGGGAAAGACCCAAATATCAATATTCTAACATCGATGATCCACAGAGAGGATAATAACATAAACTCTGTTTTGAGGATGGCAGGAAATCTGTCGGGGAATCATACAAACCCAAATCTTTCTGAATCTTCCTGGGGATCATAAAAATTCACAGGAACTTTTATTTCAAAAGGATGAAGAGATCTGCTGCGGAGAAATAATGAATCCGCTGGGGATTGCAGACATATAAACATCTTATGCAAAATCCACTGGGAATACAAGGCAGATCTACTGGAGATACAAGAGAAAAGCTCTATGAGGATTAACCAATTCTGAGCAAAGCATCCTGGACTTGCTGGGGAAACAACAAAAGTTCAAACTGTGGGGGATTTTAGATCAATACTTATCATGAGTGAGAGAAAATCCAACAGGTGACTAAAAGAGATATCATCAGCGACTTCACTGGGGAATAGCCGCATTAGAGATACACAATCTTCACTAGGAGGATAAATTTCTGAAAAACAATCCGGAGAGAAGTACACCTTGGACCTGCCAGGGAAATGAGAAGTTAACCTCACTGCTTTATGATTGGAGAGCAAACAAAACAGTAATGCTCTGTCTCCGCTTGGGAATCAGCAAGGATAAATCATCCTGGCGAGAAATACAACGACAGGTAATAATCCAACAAACAACCACCAAGTCCATGCTTCTTAAAGGAAAAAACATGGCTCTCTGTTTGGGGATATCCAAAGCAACAACAACACGTCTAGAGGGTAAAACTCTGAGTGAAGATTTCTCATATGATTTCAGTTGGGGACAGCAAAAATGAATCTCTGCATGGGGACCACCATTACGGAGAAATGGACCTCAAAACTACTCAACTGCCTGACCATGATATAATCAGTTGGGGAAAATTCAGATCAAGACCTAGCTGGGGAAAGACCAAACAACATTGAACCTTATTAATTCAACACATCATAACAAACCCAACACTTTGTCAGCAATTGATCACATTCATAGGCACAAGTTCTGCTGAGGAAATATCAACAAACTCTACTGGGGATCTGTCAATAAATTCGGCCAAAGGAGCGAGAACGAACCCTGCTGAGGAAGACATTGATCCTACCATTCTTGGAATAACCATTGACATTCCTTTTTATATTCATAAATCAAAAGAAAATGTTTTTATAATTTTCAAAAATTTAAATCAATTATTCACATTTTGTTTCAAAAATTATCATAAAAAATAAATGAAATTTTGTAAACAGAAACAAAATAAGAATTACAAACAAAGGGACAAAGGCCCAAATTTTATTAATAGAATGGAAGTCCGCAAATGGCGTAACTCCATGGATCATTACAAAGTTTGAAAAATGGTAAATACATGGAAAGGGTTACATTGAAATACAATGACCACTATTCTCCCTAACAACTTTGAATTCCACTGTGCCCAAAACTTAAGTTGAAGATGATTGAAGCAGAATCTTTGATAGACAATGTTGCTTTCAAATGATCAAGACTGGGCAGATGCAGTTACTTGCCAGAATCCCTAACTTTTGCCTAGATTGCCCTTTCGGGTTTTCAATCTACTGGGATGATTATTTCTGTTTTTGTCTCTGATTTTTGCCTGGACCGCCCTTTCGGGTTTTCAGCCCACTGAGACGCTCATTTTTGCCTAAGCCGCCCTTTCGGGTTTTCAACTTACCGAGCTGTTCTTTTATTTTTTTTTAGGCGAAGTATTTCTTGACTGCATCGGCATTCACAGGACGAGTGAACTCTTCACCATCCATAGTTGTAAGAAGTAATGCACCGCCAGAGAAGGCTCTCTTAACAACATATGGGCCTTCATAATTAGGAGTCCACTTGCCCCTAGAATCATTGGTAGAAGTCGAGATCCTTTTGAGCACGAGGTCGCCTTCTCTGAACACACGAGGTTGAACCTTCTTGTCAAAAGCTTTCTTCATTCTTTGTTGATACAATTGGCCATGACACAAGGCCGTCATTCTTTTCTCTTCAATCAAATTCAATTGATCATATCTGCTTTGACACCATTTAGCCTCAAACAATTCAGCTTCCATCAAAACTCTCATAGAAGGGATTTCAACCTCTACCGGGAGCACTGCTTCCATACCGTAAACAAGAGAGAAAGGGGTTGCCCCTGTTGAAGTGCGGACGGATGTACGATACCCATGCAGAGCAAAAGGGAGCATCTCATGCCAATCCTTGTAAGTAACAACCATCTTCTGAACAATCTTCTTAATATTCTTATTAGCAGCTTCAACAGCCCCATTCATCTTAGGTCTGTAAGGAGAAGAATTATGATGCTCAATCTTAAACTCATCGCATAATTCCTTCATCATCTTATTATTCAGGTTCGACCCATTATCAGTGATAATCTTGCTCGGAACACCATACCGACAGATGATTTGGTTCTTGATAAACCGGACCACTACTTGCTTGGTCACATTGGCATATGATGCCGCTTCAACCCACTTGGTAAAATAGTCAATAGCCACCAATATGAAACGGTGTCCGTTCGACGCTTTAGGCTCAATCATTCCAATCATATCAATGCCCCACATGGAGAAAGGCCATGGAGAAGAGATAACATTGAGAGGAGTCGGTGGTACATGAATTTTGTCAGCATAAACCTGACACTTATGGCACTTCTTCACAAATTTGCAACAGTCAGATTCCATTGTCAGCCAATAGTAACCTGCCCTTAACATCTTCTTAGCCATTGCATGCCCATTGGCATGGGTACCAAAAGATTCTTCATGAATTTCTTTCATCAACATGTCTGCTTTGTGTCTATCCATGCATCTGAGCAAGACCATGTCATAATTTCTTTTATACATCACATCATCATTCAAGAAGAAACTACCAGACAATCTTCTCAAAGTCTTCTTATCTTTCTTGGATGCCCCAAGCGGGTACTCTTGATTTTGAAGAAAGCATTTAATATCATAATACCATGGTTTATCATCAACAACCTCTTCAACCGCAAACACATGAGCTGGTCTGTCAAGACGCATAACATCGATTTTTGGCACATCATTCCACCGACTCACCACAATCATGGAGGATATAGTGGCTAAAGCATCCGCCATTCGATTTGCTGCTCTGGGTATATGATGAAACTCAACCTTATTGAAGAAAGTTAACAACCTTCTTGCATAATCTCGATAAGGAATCAAATCAGGTTGACGTGTCTCCCATTCTCCTTTAATCTGATTAATCACTAGGGCTGAATCTCCGTATACATCGAGAATCTTGATTCTCAAATCGATAGCTTCTTCCAAGCCCATAATACAAGCTTCATACTCAGCCGCATTATTTGTGCAAGTGAATGTCAACCTTGCAGTGAAAGGAATATGAGAACCATGAGGAGTAACAATTATTGCCCAAATACCCTTGCCATACTCATTAACAGCTCCATCAAAAATCAAACCCCAACGGGATCCAGGCTCAGGCCCTTCACCAGGTAACGGTTCTTCACAATATTTAACCTTTAGATACATCACATCCTCATCAGGAAAATCAAACCTGGTCGGTTGATAATCGTCAATTGGCTGGTGTGCCAAATGGTCAGCCAAAACACTTCCTTTTATCGCCTTTTGAGTTCGGTACTCGATATCATATTCTGACAACAACATTTGCCAACGAGCGATCCTCCCCGTTAAAGCAGGCTTTTCAAAGATATACTTGATTGGATCCATTTTGGATATCAACCAAGTTGTATGATTCAACATATACTGGCGGAGACGCTTGGCAGCCCAAGCTAAAGCACAACATGTTTTTTCAAGCATTGAGTACCGAGACTCACAATCAGTGAACTTCTTACTCAAATAATAAATGGCAAATTCTTTCCGACCAGATTCATCTTGTTGACCCAGAACATAACCCATAGACTCTTCCAGCACAGTCAAATACATGATCAAAGGTCTTCCTTCTACTGGAGGAGACAAAATCGGAGGTTCAAGCAGATACTCTTTAATTCTTTCAAAAGCTTTCTGACAATCCTCTGTCCAGACACAACCCTGATCTTTGCGAAGAAGCTTGAAGATCGGCGCACAGGTGGCAGTCATATTGGATATAAATCGGGAAATGTAATTCAAACGTCCCAAGAATCCTCTTACTTGTTTTTCTGTTTTGGGCGCAGGCATTTCCTGAATGGCTTTAACTTTACCAGGATCAACTTCAATGCCTTTTTGGCTGACAATAAAGCCCAACAATTTTCCAGAACGGACACCAAAAGTGCATTTATTAGGATTCAAACGGAGCTTGAACTTTCTCAAACGTTGAAACAGCTTCAATAAGTACTCAATATGATCTTCTTCAGTCTTCGACTTACAAATCATATCATCCACATAGACCTCAATTTCTTTATGCATCATATCATGGAACAAAGTGGTCATAGCTCTTTGGTACGTTGCACCAGCATTTTTCAAACCGAAGGGCATCACTCTGTAACAGAATGTTCCCCAGGGTGTAATGAATGTTGTTTTTTCCATGTCCTCGGGTGCCATCTTTATTTGATTATAACCGGAAAATCCATCCATAAAAGAAAAGATACTGAATTTAGCAGTATTATCTACCAACATATCAATGTGCTGCAATGGAAAATCATCTTTTGGACTTGCTTTATTCAAATCTCTATAGTCAACGCACATTCGGACTTTTCCGTCTTTCTTTGGAACAGGCACAATATTGGCCACCCACTGAGGATACTCAGAAGTTACAAGAAAACCAGCATCAATCTGCTTTTGAACCTCCTCTTTGATCTTCACAGCCATGTCGGGATGAGTTCTTCTCAATTTCTGCTTCACAGGTGGACATTCAGGCTTCAACGGCAATCTATGCTCCACAATATCAGTATCAAGACCAGGCATGTCTTGATAAGACCAAGCAAACACATCAACATATTCTCTAAGAAGCTCCACAATCCTCTTCTTAACATCTGACTGAAGCAGTGCCCCAATCTTGACTTCTTTTATATCATCCTCTGAACCCAAATTAACCAATTCCAACGGCTCTTCATGAGGCTGAATGGCCTTTTCCTCGTGCTCAAGCAACCGAGAAATTTCATCTGGAATCTCCTCAATACCCTCTTCTTCAGCTCCAAACACAGGGAACTCAAAGTTGGGAGGGGGCATATGGTCATTGTTTTCAATGGGTTTAACAATCAATCTGCACAATGATTTATTTGATTTTAGAATATGAACAAAAGTGTAAGTATCATGCAGATAAAGGTGATTATCACATTATTATTATTATTTTGGTTTTTTATGTTACCATTTTTCAGAAATAAAGCAAAAAGGGAAAACATAATAGAGATAAACAAAATAACATTTTATTGATGATGATAAAATTTGAAACAAAGCCCTCACAAATTCACTTTCACCTTGGGCAGAGTGAAAGGATTTTTTTGAAAGAAACAAAAACAAATTACTTTGAAACATGAACAATAGTAGGAACGTCAACAGCTATCCAATTCTGGCAGACTTGTCCACGTGTCACAAAATTGGGAAGCTCTTCCTCTTCATCATCTTCAATGATGGCAGCAGTAGAGTGATCCTTGTGGATGAATCCATCGCTGTGAAAGGTCTCATTAATACGTTTCAAATCTCTTCTGACTATACCAGGCGTAAAGCCTAAACCAGTTTTGCCCATGTTATCAACCACATCAATGATTCGGCCCCAACCGTCAGACCGACCAGTTTCTAGCACATGCAGAGCATCTTTCAAAGAAGACATGGGTAACTCATTCCTCTTAACAGCTTTGTCATCAACAGAAAGAGCTTGGAACGGAGTTCCAACAGTTTCATCAGCGTCAACATACGAAAAGGATGAAAGGTGGCTCACCAGCATCGCTTGCTCTCCTCCAACAACTACCAGCTTATCATTCTTAACAAATTTCAATTTCTGATGGAGAGTCGAAGTCACTGCCCCAGCCTCATGAATCCAGGGTCGACCAAGCAAACAACTATAAGCAGGACGAATATCCATTACTTGAAAAGTAATCTGGAAGAAACACGGTCCTATTTTGATTGGAAGATCAACTTCTCCAATCACAGTCTTTCGAGATCCATCAAAAGCTTTAACAAAAACCCCACTATACCTCATGGGAGGACCTTGGTAAGCAAGCTTGGATAAAGTAGATTTTGGTAACACATTCAAAGAAGAGCCAGTATCAACCAACACATTAGAGAGCGCATCTTCTTGACAGTTCATAGAGATGTGTAAAGCCAAATTGTGATTTCTCCCCTCCTCGGGTAACTCTTCATCACAGAAACTCAAATTATTACATGCGGTGAGGTTGGCAACAATGCCATCAAACTGGTTAACAGTCACATCATGCTCAACATATGCTTGTTCCAATACCTTCTGCAAAGATTTCCTGTGAGCTTCAGAATTCATCAGCAAGGACATCACTGAAATCTTGGACGGGGTGTGCAAGAGTTGATCCACAACACTGTAATCACTCTTCTTGATCAACTTCAATACTTCATCTTCAAAAACTTTCAAACCACTGGACTGACCAGCAACATCGACATTACTCTCATCTTGAATTTGTTTGCCAGCTTTAACATTCTCCACAATCTTTGGAGGCTCAGGAGCAAAGACACGACCACTTCGGGTTACCCTACTCACATCAGCGATGCTTACCACAGAAGACAAAGGAGGAATGGGCACTTCCTTACCATCTTCTACCATGGTAGCATTGTACTTATATGGAACAGCTTTATCAGATTCATATGGTACTGGTCCGGGCAACCGAATAACCAAAGGTGTAACAGCTGTCTTCCGACTATCATAAGAGATAACAACTCTTTCAGGGATATTAAAGCGTGGCTCAATAGCATTCACCTCATTCTGATATTCGTCCCTCTTAGCAGTGACCTCAATCAAATTCTCGTCCATCATCCTTTGAATGTCCCTCTTCACTATCACACAACCACGAGGATTTACAGAACAGATACAACAAGCTGCATAGTCATGATCAATATCATGGTATTCACTCAAAACTGCATGCATTTCCACAAGAGACCTTCGGATCCAACGGATATCAAAGATTTTGAATGTACCAGGACAACCATACACCATATTGACAGATACCTGGCCATGGTTAGGCAGCGGATTCGATTTCACATTAGGGTTGGAATCTTCGAAAGACAAAATACCACTTCTTGCCAGCCTTTGCACTTCCATCTTCAATGGATAACAGTTCTCAGTGTCGTGTCCAGCTCCTCCTTGATGGAAAGCACAATGAGCTTCAGACTTATACCACCAGGGTGAATCTTTTGGAACAGCAGGCGGTGGACGGGTCTGAACAAGATTCTTCTTAATCAAGCAAGGAAGCAATTCCGTGTAAGTCATCGGAATCGGATCAAAATCCTTCTGAAAACGGCCTCTATGATTGTTTGGCTGATTAGAACGTTGCTGCTGAACAGAAGTTGTCTGAGCAACGGGAGCTGAACTAATAACAGGAGTGACAGATGCAACATGTTGCTGACACTGATTGTTTCTATTGCGAGGTCTTCTATACCTTTCTCGAGAAATGGCATTGGTCTCTCCTTCTTTCTTTTTGGCAAATACTCCACCATATTTCTTGGAATTTCCAGCAGAATTGCCATCTTTCGACAAACGTCCCTCACGGACACCCTCTTCCAATCTCATCCCCATATTAACCATCTCAGTGAAATCACTTGGGGCACTAGCAATCATACGCTCATAATAGAAAGGACTCAGAGTTTTCAGGAAAATCTTGGTCATCTCCTTTTCTTCCAAAGGAGGGTTGATCTGAGCAGCAATTTCGCGCCACCTCTGCGCGTATTCTTTGAATGTCTCTTTATCTTTCTGAGCCATTGCTTGAAGCTGGTCACGGTCAGGAGCCATATCCACATTATATTTATACTGTTTCAAAAATGCCTCACCTAAATCTTCGAAAGTGCGAACTCGAGCACTATCGAGTCCCATATACCATTTCAAAGCTGCACCAGACAAACTGTCTTGGAAGCAGTGAATAAGGAGCTGATCATTATCTTTATGAGCCGACATCTTACGAGCAAACATAGTCAAGTGACTCAATGGACAAGAATTACCCTTATACTTTTCAAAGTCAGGGGTCTTGAACTTATGCGGGATCTTCACATTCGGAACCAAGCATAACTCATGAGCATTCTTTCCAAACAGCTCTTTACCTCTCAGAGCCTTGATCTCTTTCTGCATTTCAGCAAACTGGTCTTGAATCTCTTCCATTCTATCATAAGCACTGCCATTCTCACTTTGAGCAGTATGGAAGATTTGCTCTTCACCAAAAGGAACAGTATACACCACAGGCGGTGGCACAGTCATCACAGGTTGAACAGTAGGAACAACTGGAATTTCAGGAGGCAGAGGTGGTGGTTGATAACCTTCAGGAACAAAGTTAAGAGGCATGCCCCAGGGGTAGCCAGGAGGCATGGAATACTGAGGAACACTAGCAGGCGCCACAGAGATGGGCGTAGAGACAATCTCAGAAATGACTGTCCTTTGCACAGGAGTTGAAAGCAGAGGAGGTGGTGGTGGTGGCTGATTCTGAGCAGCCACCAGAGCTTCCA
This sequence comes from Lathyrus tuberosus, assembly GCA_022829125.1. Taxonomy (NCBI): domain Eukaryota; kingdom Viridiplantae; phylum Streptophyta; class Magnoliopsida; order Fabales; family Fabaceae; genus Lathyrus; species Lathyrus tuberosus. The sequence goes on along the minus strand of JALAZF010000012.1, from coordinate 15,587,091 downwards.
TCATAGCAGTGAGTCTTTCCAAACCATCCTTCAGAGTTGATACTTCTTCACGAAGCTCACGGTTCTCTTGTTGCAATTGATCCATCTTTTTCTTCAGATTAGCTCGAGTATTATACTGGTGCGACAACTTGGCTGAATGAAGACCAAAGAAACAATAAGACACCTGGAAAAGGCAAGAAACAATGCAAGAGAATGATGCTTGATATGCAAGATGCAAATGCATAGTTTCAAGGAAATATAAGGTATATTGCAAACATTGTTATCTGAAATACCAAAATCTCATTCATTAATGATAGAAAAGATTACATCTCGGAAGTACAAATTCAAGAATCCTAAAACAAAAGAGAATAAAGAAAACTAGATCCCTAAAGAATCCTATGAGAAGAAGTCCCAGCTCTATCTTCCAGCTTCTTGATGTGGGCCTGCATCTGAGTCTTCTCAATCAGCAACTTATCAACAATCAACTTCCAAGGAGATTCTTAACTCTTCGGAATATCGGAAACTAGATGAATGCGAGAGGAAAATAAATCCTCTTGCGCCTTTCTCTTCTTGTTGGCAACTTCCTCTTCATTCTTCTTCTTGAAGTGCTCTTGAAGTCTTGCATTCTCTAACTCAACAATCTGATACTTGTTCTTCCAAGCATCTCTCTCTTGTTGCATCTCGTCCAAAGCAATCTGAAGCTTTTCTTTGTCTTCCATAAAGTAGAGAATAGGCTTCTTAGCAGTTAGAGACAAAGGTTCTTGATGCTTATAAGGCATCTTCAAAGTAATGGCTCTATTTTTAACCCACTGGAGGTAAGGTTCCGAAGAGACACAATTCGGATTTCCCAAACTTTCCTTTCCTTTTCTACGAATGTTGGACCAAGCTTCCACAATTTCTCTCTTGAGAGCAACCTGAGATTCTTCATCCTTGAAAAAGAGCCCGGCCAAATGAATGTTCTTCGGTACCTCTCGCAAAGGATATCCCAACTGACGACGAGCTAACACCGAATTGTAGCTGATTCCCCCTTTTGTACCAAGAAGGGGTACATTGGGAAAATCACCACAACTATCAATAATCATCGCTCCAGAAGGAATACGGCTACACCAATCAATATCCGAATGAGTGAGAGACATGATCTTCCGCGACCAATATAAACCATCCTTGAGATTCCAGAAAGCTGTAGACTTCGGCAAGTGAGAAATAAACCACTTGTAAAGTAAAGGTGCACAACAGATAATCATCCCTTCACCATGGAAATTCCTAAGGTGAATAGAATGATAAGCATCGGCAAGCAAAGTGGGAATTGGATTCCCAATCAAGAAGATCTGAATAGCGTTGATGTCGACAAAGTTCTCAACATTCGGGAAGAGGAATAGTCCATAAATAAGCAAGGCAAGAAGAGCCTCGAAAGCAACTGTATTCTTCACACGAGCAAAATGATGAGCTCTATCCATCAAGAACTTAGCGGGTAACCCAAGAATCTTTCCTTTGGTATCCATGTGAGCCTTAATTTCGGAAACCTTCAAGTGAGTAGCCTTTGCAATAACATCATGCTTGGGAGCGGGATCCAAACCAGAGAAAATCTGACCATAAACAGGTAAACCAAGCAGGATAGAATACTCCTCTAGCGTAGGTACCAACTGATAATCAGGAAAGGTGAAACAATGAAGCAAAAGGTCATAGAACTGAACCAAAGTAGCAAGCAATCCTTCAGCCATATCAACCTTCAAGAGAGATAAAAGCCTTCCATATCTGGACTCAAACTTCTTAGTATCAACAACCAAAGATCCTAGCTTTCTCAAACCCTCTAACTTAGGACTCTTGAAAGTGTACTTCTTGGTACTTCTCCTTCCAAAATCCATAACAAAAGTACCTGCAATGTTTGCAATAACACCTTTAAGTTCCTTGAAACCTTCCAAAAGAATGCTCATGAATGCATGAGTGCATGAATGCAACACCCACAAACAAGATCACACAAAGCACACGGGTCAAGGTTTAAGTCACGAGCATGAAGCCAAGGGTAAGAACCAATCCCACAAAGGTATGTACTAAGGTTTTGTCTTCATTGTACCTGCAGAAAACATCGGTTCTAACAGAGTGCCCAGGGTCCACAATCCACTATCAGACACACCAGCACACCGATTTGCTCGGAGGTTGGTAGTTATCCTCAAGAGAATCTAACCTGAGTGTAGCATCGCGTGACAGCTAAGTCAGATTTGCATCTTCATAGCTTCTGCACTACGATCCTAAAAAGGCTAGGATGGGTTAAGGGTTACTACGGTCCTCAGTGTTATAGGCTTCAATGGAAAAAGTAATGCCTTCTCGATCGCTCGATCGACATCAGTAATTCCAAAGAGGCAACCACCGAGTGGATAGATTTGCAAGTTCTTCTTTTTCAGGATTCGACTCCTTCAAAGTTCCCTTACTATACTATCCCCTATCTCAAAGTGCACTCTGATCCGGGTATAGGACCTATCTCACACACAGAGGAACTCCCAAACAGAACAAACAAGTAACAAGCAAATCAGACAAAAAGCAGTAAATAAATCAAAGTAGGCTAAACCCCTCGAGGGAGAAGCTCCCCAGCAGAGTCGCCACTTTTCTGTAGCAGGGAAATTTGTGAGTGTAAGCTATTGATTAACTTAACTCAAAAATAAACAAGAGTCGCCACCGCACTTTTATTTTATCCACAAAGGGAAAGGAAAAAGAGCGAACAAAACCTAAAGAGATAAGGGTAAGGGGGGTTGGTTATGTAAAGGGAAGGTTTTACGCACCCAATACATCTATAGTACTCTATAGGAGCCCTTTGATGTATTCACTGCTTTTTGGTCTAAAAATGGTTTGCTTGTAAAGAGATTGAGGAGATGAGAGGAGAAATATTTTTTAAGATTTTTGTGTTTGGAGAGACTTATCGCCTCATGCCTACGTACCCACGATGTGCAATGTAGGATCAAAACCTCGTAGTTCGTGGTACAAAGAACAAAAATTATTGGTTATGGTTTATTTTATCTTGAAAAAGACAACCTGTCATTCTCAAGAGAGAATACTCAACTAATTACCCAAAGGTATGGGAAAGTGGCATTTGCTTCACATTAAGATGGAGGATTTGCTTGGATTAACATCAACAAGACTAATCACTTCAACATCTAAGTGGAAAACGACCATACTTTCAACAAAATACCATGGTTAGGAGTTTTACATCTCATAAAAAAAATGACTCATGTCTAATTCCTTTTGAAAAGTTTAAAAGAAAAAGGTGCATAAAAGCACAAAAGAATTTGGATGAGTTTTGTATTTTTTATATTTTTATGAAATGGTCAAAGTATGATTAAAATGGATTGACATTTATTAAGAAAACAAAGTTTAAAAAGTCACTTGACAAAAGTCAATGTTTTATTATGAAAGTGGTTTTAAGTTTGAAAACAAGAAGAAGATTTTGAAAAAGGGAGAAGATTTTGAAAATTTAAGAATGGGGAGGAGAAGAAGTGACTATCCTAGTGCATAAAGTAAAAGCTAGGGAAAGGAAAGATCTAACCAAAATGGAGCCACTTCAAAGTAATATTAAAAGAATTCCATCCTTAAGCAAATTGGCCGAATAAGGGCAAGTCTTCAATCAATACTCCAAGCAAAGGGATGAGAAGTCCTAATTCTAGGTCCATAAGTCCAATATCACTTCAAAAGAGGTCCATAAAGAGATCACTCCAAAGCATAGGATAGTAACCAATAGTCCAAAATGAAGAGAATTAAGTTTTTTATGGTTTAATCCTTTATTAATGTTTTAAGTCCAAATGGACAAAAGAAAAATGGCATAAGCATAAACATATGTCCAACGGACAAAGGGAAAAAATTCGGAAGCATAAACATATGTCCAACGGACAAAGGAAAAATTGCGGAAACATAAACATGATATGGAATGATAATAATGAAGCATAAAAAAATATAAAAAAATAAAAGAGATAGGGAGCGAGAAGGAATCATAAACAAAATTAATATAATAAAATTGTTAGTAAGTTAGTGGTTAATTGTTAATGTTAGTGATCAATAACAATTGAATAATTGCACATAGGTCAAGGTTGATGAAACTCATTAGAGGATTGATAAGACCAAAGCCTCCTAACAACAAGTTTCATGAGTTGTGAACCATAAGACAAATAATCAACTATTTTTGATATTTATTCCGAGGCGGGACAAATTTTGGTCTATGTTAAGCGACGCCGAGTAATTTGTTCGAGCAATTACCCTACGAATGAGGCCGACCATGAGATATATGTGTTAATGCACGCGAGATAAACGATATAGGGATCGTTATCCTAAAGCGATGCCACACGAAAAGAAAAAGTGGTAATGATCTCGTCTCGATCGAAATTCAACAAAGAAATTTCACGATCACTTCGACTTTCATCGATCAAAAAGAAAAAGAAATAGAAGAAAGAGGAAACCAAATTTGAATTATAAATTCAAGACAATTCCATCTTTAAGTTCATTCACTCATTTTGGTGGATTAAAGTGCTAAATATATCATTAACTCAAAGCACCTAAAGTGAATTAAATAATTCACTTTAAAGGTAGATTTGAATTAGTGAACATTTATCCAACTTCATCTACACCCTAAGTCCAATGAATTTAAAGAGAAATAATGCCTTAAAAAATGTAATTCAAATCCAAAATTAAAAAGAAAAAAGAAAAACAAGAACAAAATATTCAAACAAATTTCAAGAGATTTTTTCTTTTAGAAAAGTTTCCAACAAATGTAGTAAATCCAAATTTACAAATAAAACTAAAAAAAAATTGAAAATAACTAAAAGAAAATAGTATAGAATATTTTTTTAAAAAAAGAAACAAAGGAGGTGTATGGAGAATAAGGTGGTGGTGTAATGAATGGGCTAGGCCCATCACTTTCCAAAAAAAATAGAAAAAAAGAACCAAAAACAAAAAACAACAAAAAGGAAAAGGAAAAAGAAAAAATCAGCAAGTGAAGAATATCTTCTTCTTCTACATTTCCATGCGTTACTATTCACCAACAACAACACCACTTTCAATTTTCGAGCTCCGTCAAATCGGAGCGACGGAGCTCAAACCATATACCGTTGCGATCGTGAGACGGAGATGATTTCAAATATGTGATCACAATTAACCGTCGATGCAAGAATTGGACGAATCGGAGTTTCAAAGTTTCGACGGAAAAATCGAACTACCTTGAAAAATGGAAGCAAGACTTCTCTTCAACTTCTACTCTCTTCCTCTTGTTGTTGTGTGAAGAATTTCACTCTTGGAAACGATTTTTGATGAAAATTGGAGTGATATTTGAAGCTTTTGGAAATGGAGCTTCAATGGAGTTTTCTTTTTGGTTTGATTTTGGCAGAGTTTTTGGGGCTGTGAAAGCTTGAAAAAATTATGAAGGTGAGGCTTGTATTTATAGATGGAATTGGAGTGAAATTGGAAGGAAAAAAAGGTTGCCGTTTTGAGTAATTTTGTGCGTTTTTGAACGGTGCAGTGTGCGTGTTGTTATGGCATGTGCTGGATTTGCGTCGCGTGAATTGAAGCTGATGGCGTAGGAATTGTTGCTCGGCTTGGAAGTAGCGGCTGAAGTGTGAAGCTGATGGCGTTTGGAAATTGTTCACGGCTGGGGAGTCACGGCGTGATGGAAGCTGCTTGGCTAGTGTGAAATTCAAGTATTTTTCTACAGCTTTTTCAATCATTTTTTTTTTCATTTTTGGTTAATGGGCTTATGGTTTTTTGTGAAATTATAATTTGGACAAAGGTTTTTTTTTTTTGAACAAATTGGTTAGAATAAGATAATTGGAAATTGGTTAAGGGTATTTAATTAGAGAAAAAAATGTTTATAGAAAAAAAAATGATTTGTGAAATTGGATATGAAATGGATATTAAATGAAAATGGATATAAAAATGGATAAAATTGGACAAATTTGAAAAATGATGGATAGAAAATGGATCTAAAGTGGATATGGTTTAAAAAAAAAAAAGTGGATAAAAATTGGTATAAATGAGGCAAAGTGGATAATTGGATATTAGAAGTTTAGGGAAGAAAAATGGATAATTGAAATGGTTTAAAAAAATAAAAATGGATTTATTTGGATATTGGATTAAATTGGATTTGGAAGTAAAATGGATAATGGAAGTGGGTTAAAAAAATTGTAATGGGCCTTGATGTAGTAATAGGAGGTGTGAATAGAAAAATGGAAAATGGGCCTTAGGTATTTTTGTAATGAATTCTTGATGGATTTTGGTTTTTTTGAAAGGATAAAAATGTTAAGGAATGGTATAAAAATGAATATTATATATTGAGAAAAATATGGAGAATTGGATTGGAATATGGATATAAAAAAAATGGTTATATAAAAAAAAGTGGTTTGGATAATAAAAATGGAGTATGGATAAATTGGTTAAAAGAAATGGTTTAGAAGTTGGATATGATATTTGGGTAATGGATTTAAGAAATGGATACAAATGTGGATTTAGAAAAAAATTAAAAGAGAAAAAGAAATGGTTTAGAGAAAGGAATGGTTTAATTGGATATTGGATAATGAAATTGGATAATTGGAAATAGAAAAATGGTTTAGAGAATGGATATGGAAAATGGTTAAAAAAAAAAGGATGTTATTGGATATGGTTATGATTATGGACAAAAAGGTGAAATTGGATATATATATATATATATATATAAAAAATGAAAGTGGACATTGAGTATTTATGGATATTTATGGATACTTATGGATTTAGAAATGGAAGTGGAAAAAATGGTTTAGATAGCAAAGAGTGGAATATGGAAAATTTGGTTAAAAGATGTGGATAATGGATAGCAAGTCTCTTTTTTTTTCAAAACCAAACTTGAATTTTTTTCACAAGCCTTTGATAAACATATGCCACATAACCAGCCATAACTGAAACAACGGCCATTCGAATCCGTTTGAACCCAAAACTCATATGCACCACTGCCTGATAAATTGAAGAATCTCAGCACAAGACATCTTGCTTTTGAACAAACACCTGTGACTTGAAATCACTTCCTTATCTTTGACAAACCTGCACCACACACAGAGAGAAAAACAAGCAAACGGCAGCATATTTTTTTGTATTTTTGGTTAGAGGTTAGATAAACAGAAATAAACATAAACAAAAAAGAAAACACAGGGATACTGGTGATCTTGCTTGTGGTATGCAAAAATGCAAATGATATGTGGGATCTTAGGGGTAAAAATTAGGGTATTACAAATGTTAACAAGGACTTTTACATAATATTCATCTTTTCAGCGTGGCCAACAAATGTCTTGGGCGATAAACCTTTAGTTAACGGATCCGCTATCATTAAATCTTTACCAATGTGTTCAAATGACGCTTTTGTTTCTGTACTTCTTCTTTCACTAATAAGTACTTCAATTTCATGCGTTTAACACCCTTTAAATACTTATCATTCTTAGAGAAGAAGACAGTTGTAGAATTATCACAATAAATCCTTAGTGACTTAACTATACTCTCGATAATATCAAGCCTTAAAGTAAAATTCTGCAACCACAATAATTGAATTATGACCTCAAAGCATGCCAGAAATTCAACTTTTCCATAATATTTCTCCTCTAGTATGGAGAAAACATTCTTAAATATGGATTTCCTTGAGTCCACATATCCTACAAAGTTTAAATCCGAGTAGTCACCCACTTCAAGATGATCTGACCTTCTATATGTGAGCATGTAATCTTTGGTGCCTTGTAAGTACCTAAGAACATTCTTTGCAGCTTTCCATGACTTGTATGAACGTGATTGGCTCCTAATCAATGCTCAAGTCACATTCATGCTCAAGTGAATAATTATTTATTGTCTCTTTGTGTTGTATGACGACAACACAACTATATGGACACCAACACGATGAGATTATTTGATGAAGAAGATTCTCCACAAATCTCCATAATATCCATTTTATGCGATTTCTCACTCCCACTGAACTGACCATTTTCAATAAATCGAGCATTACCAGACTCGATTATTCCCATACCATGATTAGGAGAATGAAATCTATACCATTTTGATATGGATTATACACCTTTGCTTTTTCTTTTAAACATGAATATATCATAAAATAGGTTTCCTTCCAATCCAGAGTTCATAAGGAGTCTTAGGAACTGTCTTGCTAGGAATCCTATTAAAGCAAATACGCAGCGGTCCTTAATGTGTATGTCCAAATTGATAATGATTCATTACTATAATTTAACATTGATCTACTTATGTCCATGGGAGTACCTAATGCTTTTCAACTACATAGTTTTGTTATGGTGTGTCAGGAATAGAATATTGTTCACATTTAACACAACTTTCGAGAAACTTGCAAATGAACCTATATATGGTCCTTTCTAATCAAGTTCAAAGAAAACCTGTTGGATCTTTCTTATGTCTCTAAGAGAGACATTTCTCTTTTGTACTGACCCCTGCAATGGCTGCAAGTTTCTCATTCATTATCAGTGTCATTTCTAATTCCATAACACCATACTAGTAACCGCAAATATTTAAAACATGCTCATACTTTAATGCTTTGATTAACTTTCATGGATTTAAACTAATCATATTTAAACATGTATCAAAGTTCACCTTTGGGTAAAAACTTAAATACATTTCAATAAATTTTAATGATGCTAAATAAACATATTTTAATGGACAATAAAATCACTTAAAACATGCATGTCTATCTTTGGATATACAATCAACAAGTATGTCAACAAATATCTTGATTTTATTAATTATAAGTCATGATCCATCTTTGGATGATCTATATATACCTTATAATATTATTGAACACAAATATGTTATTCACATAGCATCCGAATCAAGGTAATTGCATAATTTAGAATCATAAACTTTAATTAATTTGACCACTTTGGTGATTAACAAATTTATAACTCAAATAATTTCAAATTATACGGTACACATTTCACTTCAAAATTAAATAATGGATTGAAGTTCATAATCAAAATTCAATGGTAATTTTTTATGAATTTGACCACTTTGGTGATTAACAAACTCTAAAATAATTTTAAAATATAAGTGTAATATTTTATTCAAAAATTCAATACATAAATAAACTATACACTATTATCATTTATCACAATTGAATTGTATATAATTTGAAATTACAAACTTTAATATATTTGACTATTTTAGTAATCAACAAATCCATAAATTTACTGAAATTCATACAATTCATTTAAACACTGATATGCATACAAATTAATCAACAAATTTTTAAGATGTAAACACAAAATTACTTCCAAAATTTATCCTTTCACCAATAAAACTTTTGGCAAATTAACACATTCATAAATATAATATGTTTTGCCAAAATAGTAATATGTCATACTTAACATGATTAATATAATTGAAGGAAACATATTGTTCTCTTTTATTATGCGTAAATAACATGACACATCCTCAGCTAGGGGTGTACATGGATCATAAACCAAACTAAATTGAACCATATATATGGTTTGGTTTGGATCTTGAAATTGTTTCTATAAAACCGGTTTACAAATGGATCGGTTCAGTTCTAAACCGGTTTTTCACAATAATCAGTTTTTACAAAAAACCGGTTTTAAACCGGTTTTTCTCAAAATCAATTTTTTACTTTCTTTAAAAAAAACCAATTTTATAAAAAAAAAATAGTTTTAAAACCAATTTCTACATTAAATTTTTTTGACAATGTGATTTATAATTTGGAAGTAAGTCATAAATAACAATTAATTTATATACTAATTCAAATCTAAATGCAAACTACATGTAACGAAAATTAAACTCAAATACAAACTCACAAGTTAAGATGAATTACATTTAACATTTACATCAAATCAAACATCTTTTATTAACTAAAGCATTTATATTTTGATTAATATTATGTTGTTTTAAAATGTTTGTATTGAGAAAAAAATTAAGGTTTATTCGTGTAAGATAAGCTAGTGCATACAATTGTTAAGAAAAAAAAAGTAGTTTGATGTGCATCTAAAAAAGTAAACAAAGATTCACTGACGCAAGAGAAAAATCATAAAACGGCTATAGTAATAAACATATTAATTTAACACATAATGAAATTTGGATATCCAATAACTAAACCACATTATTATTATGGTTACCGGTTTATATTTGGATAATAAAATGGATACCCACATTTATATTTTAACATTTGGTTTGAATTTTTAAAAGTGGAACAATTTAGATACCAATTTGGTTAAGAATAACCGGTTTTTTTGCACACCCATATCCACGGCCATGCATACATAGATATAATGAATGAATTAATTTGTCTTTTGGTGGCACTATATGAAACACTATTATGAAACGCTGCTACGAAACACAATGCTTTGTTTCAAAATTTTAGTAATTATGCATATATTAATTTATCAAAGTGACATGCACATGATATATATTGGTGCAACCATATCATTATTATTTTTTCAATCCAATCAAAACCCATGCTCTCCCGTAAAACAAACATGTGATCAATATATAATCAAATTATTTATAATACAATTTCATTTTTTTTACTGGTGTACCATTACACACAATCATATTAGTAACAGTAAATAAACTGCAATATCATGAAACTCCAATATCAAATAGTACTTACAAATATTTTGTTTCGTTTACATTCATTCTATTCTATCAATACTATATAAAATTGTTTCAAGACAATATTATCATTCATGAATTATATATATAATTCAAAATACATTTTATTGAAAAATCATAATATCGGTAACAAAAGCTCTGATACCAACTGTTAGAAAAAATTTCATATTTTGGATCTTGATATCATGATTTTCACACTATTTCAATTTCTATGAAAACGGTAAAAACATACCCGGATCCATGACGGTGATTCTTATCCGGTTCTCGGTCTTGTTTTTAATTGTTCTCTCCTCTCTTCCTTATTCCTTTTGTGTATCCTTTGATGATATACTTTTGTGTATTTGTGAGAAAATGAGAAAGAATGAGAAAAGTTGTTATTGCTTTCTTAATGATGCCTATTTATAGGCCTCTTATTCCAACAATCATATCACATCCCAACAGTCATGTCCCAATAGCCATGAAGAGAGAGAAGAGAAGTTTAAATTTTATTTTGAAATTCAAAACAAAAAACCCCATTGGCTTACTTATCATCAAGTCCAAACAATCATCACATTAAGACATCTTTTATTTAAAGCCAAAATTTTATTTACATGAGTCATTTTTAATGGATTAATAAATTAATCCTACATGTTAACGAATGCAAGGATAATTTTTTAATGAATGCAGCTGTCTTTATATGTTAATTTATGTTAATAAATATTATCGGATGTATTGTCTAACATGTCTTGACAAGAGACTTTTTGATTGTTTTGCCCCTAATTTAAAACAAAATTCTCATATGTCACAGTTTGAAAAAAAAATTTAGGATATCCAAATTGAAGAAGGGACTCGACCAATCAAAGGACGAAGGTACCCTACATTTTCTTTGATGTATATCTTCGGCCAATCTATGAAGTTCCTTGTATACCCTAGTAAGTGTAAAATTAGATTGTTATCCATGTTAACAAGTTTTTTTTTTTGCGTAGTGCCTTGTCTTCAATCTCACACATGAAGTTCTGCGCAATGTGTCTAATACAGTAGACATATGAAGATGAAGATATTGCCACTCGTTTTCAGGATCATTATACACATTATATATCAACTAATGTCTGTCTGATATTAGACACGGATTAGCCTAGGATGTCACATGCATTCTCAAATTCCTAAGAAAGAAACTCCAAGCATCATTTGTCTCACCTTCAACTAATGCAAAAGCTATTGAGAAAATGCCGTCGTTCTCATCATGTGCCATAACCATTAACAAAGTCCCTTTCTACTTGCCCTACAATCATGTTCCGTCAACTTGCATAATAGGCTTACAATATGCGAAACCGCGGATACATGGTTGAAACACCATAAAAAACGATGGAAGATCCTCTTGTCACCTAATTGAGTTCCATACCGATGTGATTGCGACGATTTAGTCAGGTATGCTTCAACATTATCAAGAAGACGAACATATAACTCAATCGTGTTTAGTTGAACAAATGTCTCGTGACACCGAAACATTGATTTGACCTATTCGTCATTTTTAATTTGTGTCATTATGTAAAATACGGTATCATAATCTCCATTAATTAATGGATGCTGATAAATAATTTCTAGAACACAATGTTGCAACTTCTTTCTATCTGATCTTTCAAATGAAGGAAATCAAAATTGACATGACTTTTGAATAATTGAGTATCAATATTGCTAAATGTGAATCCGACATTAATATCTTGCTTATTGTGATATTGTTGGGCTTATTTGATTTTGTGTACTCTGTGAGATGGCTCTATACCCTTAGGGACTAGGATCGATCCAAACCATTTCGCAAACCCTTGATTCAACGTCAAGTGGCATTTTCAAAAATAAATTTTAAGTCGAGTGCCTTTTGCCTCACAATCAACCTCTTTTCACAACTCAAACGGCAATTCAATCAAACCCTTGATTCAACATCAAGTGGATTTTCTTAAACAAACTTCAAAAACACTTAACAACTATCAAAATACTGCTTTCATTAAATGTGAAGTGAGGGAGATAGAGTCTTCGATCCTTTTCCTCAATTATTTGGGTGCGAGTTCCCTTACTCACGAGTAGACAATTTTCACCTCTAAAAACCAACAAGTCGTAGTAACACGAACTACGAACGATCTAATTCTTCATTCTCGTCCGAATAGAGATACGTAGGCATAAGGGCCCCAATCCTTGGCGAGCTACCTTTTTATTTTTCCGCCGATGCTACATTTTTCTTTTTCCGCCATTTCGTGTCTACCTTTTTCTTTTTCTGCTGTTTGCCACCTTTTTCCACCTTACCTTCGTTATCCAAACCTTTTCCCGTAGCCTGAACTACGGCTGCTCTGATTTTTCATTCTCGTCTGAATGAAAATACGTAGGTACAAGGGCCCCAACCCTTGGAGAGCACCCTATCAAAAAACCACCCATTTTCCCTTAACAACCGAATCCTTTACCTTACCCTTATTGCATTATTCGCTTAGAAGAAAACAAACAACATTAGCTAACATTTATCACAAATCGAACTAAGGGGTTCCCGTTGAGTACAACGGACGTAGGGGGTGCTAATAACTTCCCTTTACGTAATAGACTCCTGAACCTAGAACTTGGTTGTGATGACCATGTTCTTGTCTCTCCAAGGTTTTCTCAATATTTTCCTTTCCCTCTTTTAGGATAAATAAAGTTTGGTGGTGTCTCTGTCCGAACCATTCTTCTGTGCCTTTTGCGCAAATGTCGTAGGTCACGTTTTTCGAGGTACGACAGTTGGCGACTCCACTGGGGAAGGCTCTGCTCCATGCAAGTGAGAGTCAATCCTATCTTAGTTCGAATTGTGATGCTCGTTAGCTTCGCTTATTTGTTTTCTTCTCGCTTATTCGTTTATTTGCTTACTTATCTTTATCTGTGTTACTATTGCTTATTGTGATATTGTTGGGCTTATTTGATTTTGGGTACTCTGTGAGATGGCTCTATACCTGAGTCTGAGTAAAACCATAGGATTAGGATGGTGGTTGTGTAGTTGAGACTTGCGAGGAGTCTTCCTCATGAGGTCGATACGAAAACCCTGCTCGGAGTAGGTTCCCTTGGAAATGTTATTGTTTTGATGTTCCTTCATCACGATGATAATGTTTTCAAGCCTGAATCGTCGACTCCAAGGACCATTTAACCCGTTCAGTCCATAATGGTTGGTAGTATTAACTCCTTTTGGGTTAATACGAAAGCCCCAATCAGATGAGATCCTTTGAACGTATTACTTCCTGGCAGTAATATTTTTAACCTCGATCTATGACTCTGAGAACCTTTCTTAGAACCTGTGTGTCGATGGTTGTGTAGTGGAACGAAAACCTCACATAAAAGAGATCATTTTATGGATATTATCGTCTGATGAGTCTTCGTCATGGCTATAATGTCTTTGAAAGATATCCATGACTCTAGGAACCTACCCGTCTTAGAACTTACCTGTGGGGTTTCTTTGATCAGAGACTTTGGTTATTGACCCGTTTCTCTTACCAACCTCAGAACTGATCGAAACTTTGATCCTAAATTCTTGCATCTTGCATTGCATCCAAACCGGTCATTGCATTGCATTGCATCGATTATGCATCTTGCATTTCATGTCAAAAGTAGAAACTCATTTCACCTTCCTTCATCTCCAGTAACTCAAGCTGATTCCTCGACATCAGTACGCAACTTAAGCCAACACTAGACGAATGATGGTACAGATTCAACAAGAGCAAGCCGCTTTCAGAGAGGAATTGGACTCTATCAAAGGCAAGATTGATTAGATTCTTGAAGCCATAACTATGGCCAGAAAGGAAGAAGAACTGTGTGAGGCCGCTGCTGCAATGAACAATGTTCTTGTGCAAGGATCTATCTCAAGGCTTTCAGTTCATGTTCCCAATCCCATCATCTATAGGATGCCTATGAACTTCACCTCTGCAATCGAATGAGCTACTACTCAGCCATCTGAAGTCACTATTGGAGCTATCCCGCAAGCCCAACCTGCCGTCACTCAGATTCCCATCCCTCATGCTGAAGAAAATCTACAATATGAGATGCAAAATCATTATGTTGCTATCTCTATTGCCAATCCTGAAGCTGCTCAGGATTCTGAAGCTATCAAAATGTGTCGTGATATAGCTGAAAAATTTCGAGTCATGGAAGGGCATAACTCAAAATCCTTGAATGCCTTGGAGATGTGCTTGGTGCCAGATGTTGTCATTCCTCCCAAGTTCAAGGTTCCAGAATTCTCGAAGTACAAGGGTCTCAACTGTCCCAACATTCATTTTAAGATGTACTGTCGAAAGATGGATACCTATGCTAGAGTCGAAAAGCTGATGATTCATTGCTTCCAAGACAGCTTGTTTGAAGCATCTCTCGAATGGTATATACAACTGGAGCATAGCAGTGTGCGCACTTGGGCTAAGTTAGCTGAAGCGTTTGTCAAGAAATACAAATATAACAGCGACCTTGCTCCGAATCGTACTCAACTTCAGAGTATGGCTCAGAAGGACAACGAATCCTTTAAGGAGTAGGCATAGTGCTGAAGAGAGTTAGCTGCAAGGGTGCATCCACCATTGGTTGACCGTGAACTGATTGATATCTTCATGGGTACTTTGCAAGGCCAATACTACGAAAAGTTGATCGGCAATGTGTCTTATGGATTCTCTAATTTGGTAATCGTCGGTGAGAGAATTGAAGAAGGTCTGAAGAGCGGAAAGATCCCAGGAGGTTCTAGTAGTCAAGCTGGAGCTAAGAAGCCTTTCAATGGATACAAGAAAAAGGAGGGCGAAACAAATTCCATCTCTGCTCAGAAAGGGAAATCTCAACAGACAGCGTCCGCTATAGCGCCTGTTCAAATCCCCTACTTCCAGTATCCGTATGTTGCTGCTGCGCAATATGCTTCAATGCCTTATCAACAAGATTTTTAAGCTCAGATTCCCGCTCAGATACCTCTGCAATAGGCTCCTCAGCACACGATCGAGGACTGCAGAGCCCTCAAGCACAAAGTTTAAGACCTGATTGATTCAAAGTTTCTCACATGTACTCAGAGGACTCCAAATGTCATGACCAACCCTATGCTGCCGCCAAGCTAGTGTCAGCATCAAGTCAAGAAAGAAAGATCAGTTTCACCGAAGAAGGCAGTCACCATGCCATCCCGTCATTTGCATTCTTGTATTTTATCTTTTCTTGTTTAAGTATTGTTTACTTTAAACATTGTCGTTTGTATTTAGTTTTGTTAAATGTAGTGATTATGCATGTTCTAAACTAGTTATGTCATATTCACTCATTTTTTCCATTTACTGCAAAGCATAGACACATATTTATCCACTTCACTCTCTTTATCAAACTGTTGTTTAGTAAAGATTGGAGGGAGGATGATGAAAACGAAATACCCATAATTGCAAACTGTATGATTTCTGATAAAATCCTATCAATGATGTACATGCATTGTTTCAACCCCCAAACACTGGAGAGACAAGGAGTTAATCCCTAGTTAACCATTTATAGCCTAGAAGTAGAAGTTTCCTTCGGATCTATAAACCCTTACACTCAACCTGGGGCATGGGTATTGTTAAGTTAACCTGATTACGCACTCAAATCACCAAGCAAAAATCCAAAAAACATGACGGTTGTTCTTCAATAACCCATGACTTAGCAGTCACAATCCTCCAACAAAATAAAAAAAAATCAAAAAGTATACTAAGTTGAACACCTCAAAAGGATACTTAGGAAAAAGTCAAGGCAATCGCGATGGACATGAAAATAGCAGAATCAGTCCATGCAAAAGTTAGGGATCAAAAATCAAAATCAAAAGAGGTCCTCAAATCCTCAGCAAAAACAAAATAAGATTCAGTGACCATCATATCAAAAATAAAAGGTCACTGACATCCATCAAAACAAAATAAGGTGACTGCCATTTTGAGCAAACCTTGAATCATTACCCTTACATCGTCAACCCTTTTGGAAGACAAATGTGTGTAGAATTAACTGAGCGTAGGACTGGAGATCATCACGAAGAAGGGGTGGGTACAAACCAAGCTTTGAGCATAATATCATTTGTTTCATAAACCATGAACCAAACCACGTTATAACCCTCAAAAGACCTAATTGAGGGGAGGTTTATTCTGAAAGCATACTACTGCAAGGTTGCGTAAACTAACTCCCCGCATATTTGCTAATCTTCAGTATTGGTGTCATTCTTCTTGCTATATCTTTCACACACTAGCCAAATCAGAACAACGTCTGGACTAACGGTCCATTCGTCTCACAATATCACACCACTATAATAAACGGCTTTTTCAAAACTTGCATGAACATTGCATTAAGATTACCATCTACAAATAAACAATTTTAACTGTAAATCAGTTATTGACATCAAATCAACTCAAACAAGGGGCAATCAAAGAGGAACTTGAACTTTCAGTGGTGCCGACTCGAATCAAGACTACCTCAAAAACCCTGAATCATGGGCAAACCCCTCAACGGCTCAATCAGGGGCAAGACATCTCAGAGCACATCAAAGCTCAGCTTCCAAAGATCAGATCACTTCAAAATTGGTTAATCGGGGGCAGATAATTACCATATTTAGATATTGGCGAAAAACAAGTTGCAGAGGGCATATCCTTTATGTATCTTCCAAGTTGGACAAGTAAATCTTACCAGACACTAGTAATAATTAAGTTCAGAGCGAGAGCATAATCCTCATGGGCTGATCACGTCGCTACGCTCATTTTCAGGTAATCCTGACCGTCAAGCACAAAGTTATGGTTCTCTCAGGAACGAACACCGCGTCTTATCATCAAGTGATCAAACTTAGGGCATCGAGAGCATCTTCATCCGCTTCAATCATGACATCTTCAAAGATCTAGTGTCGAGGAAATCAAACCCTCCCACCACCCAAAGTCCAATCCACATTGGCAACTACCAAAAGTCCACTATGGTGGCACCCACCCAACAAATATTCATCACCCATCTACAATCATACGCAACACATACATCGCATTCAACATTGTGTGCATCATATGCATACATAAACCATCACATACTTCCCCATCACTTGCATCTCAGTGAATCAACATTTGCAAGGCATTTCCATTCGATATGAAAAGTTATTACAAAATCAATCAAGCATTCATACATGCACAAGTCAAGATCCAAGATCAATCTCGAGATTCTAAGATGATCTTCAGCCTAGCCAGGGGCATCTTCTTCAAGTCCGTGGGCGTTCTTCATAAAGTTGTTTCAACCTTTTATTGACAAAGTCGAGATTCCAAGACGATATTTAGCCTAGCCAGAGGCATCTTCTTCAATTCTACGGGCGTTCCTCATGGAGTTGTTTCAACCTTTTATTGATAAAGCCGCGATTCCCAAGCAAGTTAGTAGGCGTTCCCTATTGAGTTGTGTTCCTCAACCTTTTGTTGATGAAGTTGTCATCCCCAGCTCAGCCAGTAGCATTTCTTCGAGTCAGTGGGCGTTCCCTATTGAATTGTGTCTCTTCAACCTTTTGTTGATGGAGTTGCTATCTTCAAAACAGTCAGCAGTTTTCTCCGAACAAATCTCTACCTTCCTCTTGGGCGTTACACAGTGAGTTAGTTCCTTTCAACCTTTTGTTGATGTCTCCAAACAAGTCTTACCCATCAAATATCCAGCAAACTTGACCTTCTGTCAATGTCCTTACTATCATCCTTTTGGTGGTAGCCAAATCCTGTCAATTCAATCTAACCTCCATCCTTTTGGTGTTAGTGATTCTCAAAATTGGGAAATTTCTATCATCCTTTTGGTGGTACCAATTTATATTGTTTGATCTTACTGTCATCCTTTTGGTGCCGGTAATCCTTGGATCTTTTGGTTTGTGTATCCTCCTTTTGGTGAATGACAACCTCAGATATCATTATGTACTTACTATTATCCTTTTGGTAGTAGCAAGTCTCGTTGACCTCACTTTTATCCTTTTGGTGAAGGGTCATTGAGTCGTGTGTATTTTCTATCATCCTTTTGGTGATATATACGTCATCCTTTGGTGTCGAGAATTACTGTGAGTCCACTATCTTCCTTTTGGTGATATATTTGTCATCCTTTTGGTGTCAGAGTTGTGTTTTCTCTATCATCCTTTCGGTGATAGATCATTTATCCTTTTGGTGTCAGAAATTTGAGTCGTGTATTCTCTATCATCCTTTTGGGGATAGATCCGTCATCCTTTTGGCGTCGGAGTCGTGTGTGTAATATCATCCTTTTGGTGATAGACCTGTCATCCTTTTGGTGTCGGAAATCTGAGTCGTGTGTTTCACTATCATCCTTTTGGTGATAGGTTTGTCATCCTTTTGGTGTCGGAGTCGTGTGTTTACTATCATCCTTTTGGTGATAGGTCCGTCATCCTTTTGGTGCCAGAGTCGTGTGTTTACTATCATCATTTTGGTGATAGGTCCGTCATCCTTTTGGTGTCGGATATCTCTATGCATATGTTCTCTATCATCCAGTTGGTGATAGATCTACCATCCTTTTGGTGTTAGAAAATCAAAAATTTTATCAAATGTTTTCTATCATCCTTTTGGTAATAGATTCGTCATCCTTTTGGTGTCAGAGTCGTCCATTTTTAATCATCTTTTTGGTGATAGATCCGTCATCCTTTTGGTGTCGGAGTCGTGTGTTTACTATCATCCTTTTGGTGGTAGGTCCGTCATCCTTTTGGTGTCGGCATCATGTGTTTAATATCATCCTTTTGGTGGTAGGTCTGTCATCCTTTTGGTGTCAGAGTCATTTTTTTACTATCATCCTTTTGGTGATGGGTCCGTCGTCCTTTTGGTGTCGGGTATCTCTGAGTTTTCTATCATCCTTTTGGTGATAGATTTGTCATCCTTTTGGTGTCGGGTACTTCAGCGTGTGTATTTCTCTATCATCCTTTTGGTGGTAGGTTCGTCATCCTTTTAGTGTCGGATATCTCTGTGTTTTGTACTATCATCCTTTTGGTGGTAGGTCTGTCATCCTTTTGGTGTCAGAGTTGTGTTCTCTATCATACTTTTGGTGATAGATCCTTCATCCTTTTGGTGTCGAAAGTGGGTGTTCATTATCATCCTTTTGGTGATAGATTTGTCATCCTTTTGGTGTCATAATCATGTTTGTATTCTCTATCATCCTTTTGGTGGTAGATCTGTCATCCTTTTGGTGTCAGAATCTGAAATCTTGTGTTTTCTATCATCCTTTTGGTGATAGATCCATTATCCTTTTGGTATCAGAGTTGCGTGTGTTTTCTATCATCCTTTTGGTGATAGACCCGTCGTCCTTTTGGTGCCGGTAATCCTTGGTTCATTAGTTTTGTGTATCATCTTTTTGGTGAATGACAACATCAGATACCATTGTGTGCTTACTATTATCCATTTGGTAATAACGAGTTTTGACTTCATTTTCATCCTTTTGGTAAAGGGTCATTATGTGTGCTTACTGTTATCTTTTTGGTAATAGCAAGTCGAGTCGTGTGAGTTCACTATCATCCTTTTGGTGATAGGTCTGTCATCCTTTTGGTGTCGGAACTTTCTGTTATCATCCTTTTAGTGATAACGACCTTTGCAAGTTATTTAGTGTCCACTCGAGGGTTGACATTGATCTGTTATTCCATTTCCCAAGCTTTTTTTCTTTCATTTTAGACAAATTCAGAGTCTTCTTCATACCTATTGTCTTCTACCTCGAAAGAATGAACGTCGTAGCAGTTCATCTTACTAGATTTAATCCAATTAGATATGGGCATTGTCATACCCTAAATTTTGACCACAAGATTTCCCATCATTTTGCAAATCATCACCATAATATGGATGTACCTTCATGCCTCATCAATCCTCTCAAAGATTGTTGAGCATTCACTACAATCAAGAATTAGGGTTTTGAGCCCTCTCAAAATACCCAGACAAAGGATCAATCAAAATAGACATGATCCCCAACTTTTCAAACCTCTCAAACATCCATGAAGGATCAAGAGGTCTCCCACATCAAGAATTTAGCATGAAAATGCAACATCTCAAGTTGATCAAGCCTCAAGATCATCAATGTCACTAAATTAGAGTTTTAGTCGACCAAAGCCTCCAGAGAGAAATTTTCATCTGGACATGGACTAATACTTCAAAACATGATCCAAGAAGCTCAAATGGACCTCATAGACCCAATCACAAGTTCAAAGTAGCCTCAGGGGATGCATTAATCAAAAATCAAGAATTAGGGTTTCTTGACCTAATTCACCCCCAAGTTGACTTTTGAAGCAAGGCATAAGCCAAGACCTCAATAAGTGTTTTGAAGACCTCCAATACATCATATTAATCCATTTACAAGATTGGATTGATTCAAAGAACTTGGTTCATAAGCAATACATAGATTCAAATTCATCTGGACCAATTAGGGTTTCTGATGAAAAAGTCAACTGTACCTTTGACTTTTGACCAAGACATGATCCCAAACCTTGGGACATGATTCAAGACACTCTAAAACACCTATGGAATCCATCCATTAGGTTTTAATTAGGTCAAGAACTTGATTTCATAGATGATCACAAAGTTTGAAACTCATCTGACAAAAAGTCAACTGTGCACAAAAATCAAGTTTGACTTTTTGAATTTCTTGACAAACATGGCTTCTATAAGTCAAAAATAATGTTAAATTATGGTTTGGATCATCATCCATCAAGAAAAATCAAGAAAAGTGGGGTTACTTGCAAAAGGGGCAACCATAAGAAACTTGAATTTTCACTAAGCCATGAAAAAAAGTGATTTATACCCAACTTTACAAGACCATAACTTGTGATCCAAGCAACCTTTTTCTTCCATACAAAGCTCAAATGAAAGCTCTCATTACATACTTCAATATTGTCAACTACAACAGATTCCAAATCCTCATGGATTTTGAGTTATGGATTGATCAAAATCATAAAAAATGGAAAATGACACTTTTTTCAACACTTGGTGAAATTTTGGACATAATCTATTTTGCATTTTCACCAACTTTGAGGCCATTTTTCATTATGATCCAAGATGATTCAAGACCAAAGTTAAACATCAAAGTTGAAGTATGTTATAGGGGCTTTCCAAAAAGTACAAGAGCCTCCCATGGTTCAACTTGAGCAAGGAGTTATAAGCCTCCAAAAATGGCATTTTTCACCCTGCCTACACAAAGGCATGAAAACCAAACTTTTGCCACACGATTTTGTCACTCAAGTTTTGCCATTTTTCCAATTTTGTCATCTTCCAAAAGCACAAAACTTCTGATGGCTCACTTGGTTCTTGATCAAGAAGTCAAGAATTCAACTTGGCATGTGTAAAAACCATCATGATATGAACTTTGAAATTTAATTTTGGCAAGATAACATCAATGCAATACATTGAGATGTTATGAACCAGACTATAACACTCCAATCCAGTCAAGTCCAAACTCTGAGCATTCAAACCTGCAGAATTGAATGAAGTCAAGATAAGTGAGTTGACTTGGCACTTTTGGATTATCTAAGTCAATGGCTACAAGCTACATGCCATGACCAGCCTCCAATCACTATTGCTCCAAAAAAAAAAACTTCCTCTACTATAAATAGAGGTCATGTGTGACTGATCAAACTACCCCAAAACATCTGAATTTATGTTTTCTTCCACTTCACTCTCCAAACCCAGATTTTGCTTCTTTTTGAAGTAACTATCGAATTTTTCAAAAGAAAGCAAATCCATCAAAACCAACCATCCTAACACCTCGCATATGTCATATACAAGTGATCCATAACCTTAAAACACACATGGAACACCAGAATCACTAAGTCACCATCCATTTGCTCAAGCTTTTTAGCCTATTTGCAGTTGGGGTACCACAACAAATTCCAGGTTGTTTTAATCCATTCCAAGCTTCCAAACACCTTACATAAGGTCCATTGAAATTGTCCAGATCATCACACAACATCTGTAACACCTCTTCATCAGAATTCTATTTCTTCTTGCAAGAGGTAAGCCTGAACTCTCAAACTCTATGATCTATGCATCATAAATGTGTTTTTAAGTTACAAACATGTTTCTGCACTTATGTAGAGTGTTTCCCCTTAATCAATTACTTTGTAGCTATCATGTATAGGATTTCATAGTGTTCTTGCAGAAATTAGGGTTCACGTGTTCATCATTTGATTTCTCACTCAACACTTAATATAAATGCAATTAATTTATATCACTGAAATCCTTTTTCAAAAACACACAACTTTCATGTTTACAAAAGTCAAAACCATTACGTATTGAGAGAGATATATGAGGTTTTGCAAAACGGCCATGGAGGGAAGTCGCGAGGAAGAAGATGACCCTTGGTGCCATAATTTGAATTTTTGAAATTTTGATCATTTTCTTAATTGATTTCAAAAATTATTTTCTCTCTCAATTTTTATCATTTTTTATTGGTTCTTTTTTTTTTAAATCACAAAAAAGTTAAAATATTTTATTCTACAAAAAAATCAAATTTATATTATTCATTTAATATAGCTTGAATTTTTGTAAATAATTTCATTTTTTATTATTTTTAAACATTTTAAATGAAATTTCCACCTTGATTTTTCAAATTCAAATGAATTCCAAGTTTTCAAGTGATTAAACATGATTTTTCAAAACATTTTTCAAATTTTACAACTTGTTTTTTAATATATTTGATATTTTATATCATTTTTTATTTAATTTCCTTTGAAAAATTGTTTTCTAAATTAAAATTAGGGTTTTTCTTAATTTTGATTTTTTCAAACTTCATTTGAAACACTTTTGGGACCCATCCCCTTTGTAAATACAAAATTTTGGGCCTCAGTCATTGTATAAGTCCCGATATGATTTTCAAAATAAACGGTGCAATCACTGTTTTTCATCTGGGCATCTCCTTGAGCTGTAAGCCCCAACTCTTGTATAAAAATAATCTTTTGGGCCTCTAATAAAGTGTAAGACCCATTCCTTCTTTGTACATAATTAATTTGGGCCTCAGTCATTGTATAAGTCCCTCTGTGGTTTTCAAAACCGCGACGCGATCTTCGCCTTTTCAAATAAATCATCTGGGCCTCTCCTTGATTATAAGCCCCATTTTTCTTCTTTACAAACATTTTTGGGCCTCTAATAGAGTGTAAGACCCAACCCCTCTTTGTACATAAACCATTTTGGGCCTCTGCTGTAGTATAAGTCCCATAAACGTTGTTTGGTATCGCAGTGCGATCAATGTTTTCAAATAAGTCATCTGGGCATCTCCTTGAGTATAAGCCCAAATATTTTGTACATAAACTTTGTTTTTAACAATAAACAACCTCCATGTCCCTCTCCTTGAGTTGTAAGCCCCATACCTCTGTTTTCAAAATCATCTGTCTGTTTTAAATTGGTACTAAGAGGAGCATTATTCCCGGTGAAACTGCTCTTAGACCACTTGGGCCTCTCTTTGAGTTATAAGCCCCAAACTTTCTTTTCCTTCAAAACAACTTTCTTTTAAATTTAACATTCAAAGTTTTCTCAAAACTTTCTTCAATTTCTTAAAATCCTAATCATACATTTGTAGTCAATACAACAAATCACCATACACTTGGGCCTCCTCTCAGAATGTAAGTCCCAACATCTTTTTCAATGCATATTTGTTTATACATATCTGTATATATATATATATATATATATATATATATATATATATATATATATATATATATATATATATATATATATATATATATATATATATACCTGTGCATATTTGTTTAGAGTTTTCCCCAGTAGTTAGATCCACACTTAGGTCAAACCAGAGATTACTTTCAACTTAGTCAAAATTAGTTCACTCATAGGAAATTCCCTTTACAGTCTACCTCCTCTTAGGCTTATTCAATATGGAACAGAGAAAGACATTATTCCCAGTGAAACTTTTCTCAAGACTGTTAAAATTTAGAAATATGTTTATACAAGAAATTCATCTCCCCAGAGAGGATAAATTCCCGGTGAAACCTCTTTTAAATTTCTTCAAACCTTAGAAATATTCAACAAAGAAAGGATTAATTCCCAGTGAAACCTTTCTTGAACTTTTCTTAGGCTTGGACCCACAGGCTTCCTAAAAGCATCCCCAGCCTCCTCTTGGGCTTAGTACAAGGACCAACAGGCTTCTTAGAAGTTCCCCAGCCTTCTCTTGGGCTTAGTACAAGGACCCAAAGGATTCCTAAAAGCATAGGATAGAAATTAGTTATCTCTACTAGTTCAATCCCCAGGAAAGTCGAAATTCCAGAACATCATACCATTCTAAGGGTTGATCTTCATCCCTTAAACCCTCAGTCTCCTCTTGGGCATCATACAAAGATCTCTCTCTACACTAGAGCCTACCACTTCTTGAGAGACTTGGACAGTCTCAGTCCCCTCTTGGGCTCTATTCAAGTAGACTTGGAAAGTCTCATTTCCTCTTGGATATCACATAGAGACCCTCAAGTTTCCTAAAAGCACAGGAAAAACCCTGATCATTGTACCAATACACCAGTCTCCAGCAGAGTTAAAACCTCCAAGGTTTTCAAAATCAACTTTAAACTTCTTTGACCCCTAACAAGGTTTAAGCTTTTACTTTAAAAATCCCCAACCAGGGTCAATTTACTGTCAACAAAACCCTAGCAAAATCAGAGCCTCATGGCATCTCGTACTTCAACTTTTCCCTAATTCTCAGTAAGAGTAAACCCTTTGGATTCCCCAATACAATTTGGACCTACTCCTGGATTTCAATAAATCCTCAGCAAGAGATAGACTCCTCTTAGGCTTCATATAATGATTTCCCTAGTCAGCCTCATTCTTGGGCTTTGTATAAGATAGATAAAACCCTTCCCAGTGGAGTCAGTTTCCTTTAGCTTCAACCTTGGGCTTTGATCAAGGCACGCAAAAATTAGTATCCAATCATATGAGACCATAAGTCCCCTCTGCAGGAGGATATTTCCTCTATGCATCACATATCAAACAAACAATCAAAACCTTTCCAGATAATTGCTATAAGTGGCAGAATTGTTGATTCAAAATCCAAGCTGGGGTCCTTCCTTTATCCTGGATAAAATTCATCTTTCATCTGACAGCTGTAAGTGGCAAGCCTCTGGATTCCTCAACATCCAAGCCAATGTCCCTCTCTTAGCATGAAAGATTCATAAGTAAAAACTGACATTGCTCTGCACTGAGTTAAAGCTTTCTTCCTTCATGACATCACCCTTATAAAGGAAATTATGGCATTGCTGGATCCCATATATCCCAATTAAAGTAATTTCCCTTATAAACCAATTACCTAACATTTTTGATGAATAGGTGAGATATTCTCCCTTTAGAGATGACAAATTCTCACTCAGTCACCCCTTTAGCTTCAATCTTGGGCTTTGAACAAGACACATGAAATTCTGGCGATCCAGATAGCAGATGTCCTAACACATGTCTAGACATTGTTCTGCATAAATATTTAAACAAGAAACAGAACAGCAAACTGATACTTTGAATATCAGAACTGCAACAACATAGATGTTGCGACATCTGATCCAACATATTAATCAAGAATGAACTGAAAATAGTAGAATGATAAACAACACATAATATGATGACCCGATTTGGTGCAACTCACCTACATCTGGGGGATACCAATCCAGGAAGAAGAAATCACTATAAGTGGTATATTTTTATGTAAACAACCTCAGGTTTACAGAAAGCACCCACGCAAACCTATCACTACCCAATGAAGTCTTTATCATTAGAAGTCACATCTAATTGATAAGAGAAACCCATCTCACTCCCTAAATCACAACCTATGATTATCTAACAGTTAATACCTCATAATTGTATCTACCCTATTGAAAGACACCCTTTCCAATACAAAGTTCAATCAAACAACCTTGACTAACAAGTTAACTTGGATTTGCTTCAAAGCTTCATCCAATAACACTACACGATTCATTGGCTACGGGCTTCTGAATCTGTACAAGTACCTATGTCTACCACATTGCATCAAATCGATACAGAGGGAGACTTACAAGAGAAACCTACGAATCTCAAAACCTAAACCCTACTTTACGAAATAGGATTCCTAACTCTATGTCATCCTCTCTCCCTTTCTGTCTAGGTCTTGGTCTTCTTTTATAGTCTTCTGCAGAGTTGGGCTTCATATCTTTGATCCTTGATCCACTGTCAATCGCGCCTTGAATCTTGTAACAGATTTAAAACAAGCCTATTGTGATAGTCATGATGTCGAGTCTTCATGCTGGGACATTTCATTCGACATCTTCTGTCTGGGGAAGAAACCTTCATGTTGGAACATATTTCACAACATTATGTTTTACCAAAATTTAGTCAAACTCTTGGAGCTTTCAACACAAATACTCAACTAGCTTCAATCTTGGGCTTTAAACAAGACACCAAATATTTTTCCTCCCATATAATAGGAGGAACTACGATTGCTCTGATTTCCCAAATCTCTTTATAGGAATATGTAGGCATAAGATTGCGAGATCTTAGCGAGCATATAAATCAAAAACTCTTGGTCTAGTACCTTCCCAAAATAAATGGAAAATAGAAAACCACAAAAACATTCTCTCAATTCTCCCAAAGGAAAAACATTCCCAAGCCACAACAGATAAACATGAGAAAGCATCTTAAGTTAACAGAAATACATGCAAAAGAAGGTTCCTATGGATTACCATAGATACACTGGGTATTAATAACTTCCCTTTGTATCACCAGACCCCGTTCCCCGATCTCTTAGCATTTATTAAAGAAAACATTTGCGTGCAAGGTTAGTTTTAGATATCTTTCCTTTCCTTTCCAGCTTCATAGGATAAATACAGAAATTAGAAAGTAGTACCCAAATCCATTGTGGTAAGGTGGTCGCGTCACTGACAAAAATCGCATGCTACAGGCATCTGTCATACCCCAAATTTGTCCTACATGTATATCACCTTCATTACATCCTTCCACTAACCATTATTCAGAAAATCCAAAAAATATGTTGCTTCTATCATAAGGTTGAATTGAATCGAGGTTCATTTGAGGTTCATTCAAAGTGTGTGCGGTAACGGCTCAGTTTAACTTGACCTAATTTCTGTTCAGACAAATGGGAATTGATTCATCTACAAGTTATCTGTGTCTTGGTTTGGGAGTAAAGAGGTGATTGAATTCAAGTGCTCTGCGATTGAAGACCGCCAAGGACAAAATCACGGTCAATTAGGGTTTTGTGCGATGTATTGAAGTTCGTGTCTCAATTCATAAACTCTCCGATTTTAAAGCATGATTATTTCGCAGCGAAGTGTTGGTTCATCATGGTCAAAGTGGCATTGGGTTACCTGTGTATGGATCAGGTTGTCAGGCTGTACCAAAGCAGGTGCTTTGTGATTGAGAATCATCAGGATTCAATTAGGGTTTTGTGCAACGTTTCAAAATTCATATCCCAATTCATAAGCCCTCTGATTTCAAGGCATGATTCTTGCTCAAGAAGGTTCAGTGAAATTTTTTCAAGATTCAAATGGTTATAGGTTTAAGATTTATTGGTGATTAATTCATGGTTGACTTATTCTCTCAAATTTAGTTTAAGGGTTCAATACATTTCAAAAGTGCTCAAAATCAAGAATGGGGTGTGGTTTTGGATTCGAATACAAAGAACTCCCATTTCTACTTCCACTTATGGACAAGCATGATGGTGTTTAATTTTAAATCAAGAATTTCAAGTATTGATCACAATTCAAGTCCAAATCACATCAATTTAAGGCCTATTATCCAAAAGTTCATTACATCACCAAACATTCTAAAAAAATCCAAAAAAAAAAATGATGATGCATTGATTCGTGTTTTACTCTAAAAATAAAAAGGCAAAATTCAATAACCATGTTAAAGCCCATGTCTAAATGACATTACAATTACCAAAATCAAAAATCATTTAAGTCTATTACTTTGTTATTATTCTTGAAGCCCATGTCAAAACCTACAAAAAGCTCCTTTTACAAATTTACAAAAAATGTGATACAATTTGCAATACAGCCATTACACAATAAATCAAGTTTCACTAAGTCAGCACATTCCATACAACAACCCATGAACCAAGTCAATATACCCCACCATCACAATACCACCTATTCCTACAACCTGCTCCAGCCATGCGAGAAAACAACTTTGCCAAAAGCTTTATACAACCTGCTAACGTTACAACAACAAAACCTTGCCTCGCAGCATTCTGCCTCCAATCATTCCATCCACCAAAGCACACACCCTAACGCATCTGTAATACATTACACAACTTTATGCCACTCTTCAAAACAATCACAACACGCATACCACTTGCCTTACACAACAACACAATACGTAACAGCTTCCACCAACCTTTTCACACGCAGCACCACACCGAAACCAACATAAAGTAAACTTGCAAATACAAAATGCAAGATGCACGCATCAAAACAACGCAATACGCACCATACAACCAAAACATCAATAAAACCAATCCTGCAACCATACATACACAGTTAACAAAACCAGAATAAGGATGCAACCAAACATGACCCCACAATTCCAAAACAACCTTTCCAATACGTGAACCCTACTTGTAGGATTTGCAAAAACGTCATCACCATTCAAAAACCGTTTCGCAGTACAACACGAATTTTTTACACAACGTCACTAAATGAATCTGCAGCAACAAATACCAATTCACTCCTCATTCCTTCCTTTAAATACAGTATTTCATTCTCTCATCACCCTTCCACTTGTTAGAAGTAATTCAAGTTCTCTGTCAAAGTCGAAGTCAGAGTCTTTATAGGGTTTTTGTTGATGTCGAATTAGTTGTAGTGTTGTGTAGTCAGCTGTATTCGACAGAGTCGAATATAGCTGTTAAGGAGTCAGTCAAAATGTTTGTTTAGGCATGGGCTTTGATAGTCTATATAAAGGGATTTGTAATTTGTAATTACACACATCACACACAGCATTTAGCACAATAAAGTTTAGAAAGTTTTGAAAACCCTAATCTCTTCTCTCTCTCCTTCTTTTTCTTCTTTCTCTCAAACATTCATCTTTCTT
Source organism: Lathyrus tuberosus (assembly GCA_022829125.1). Taxonomy (NCBI): domain Eukaryota; kingdom Viridiplantae; phylum Streptophyta; class Magnoliopsida; order Fabales; family Fabaceae; genus Lathyrus; species Lathyrus tuberosus. Next base: position 15,557,482 of record JALAZF010000012.1, on the reverse strand, counting down.
GGAACCCAGTTCCAACAATTGGTATAACAGAGCCCGGTTGCGATTCAGAGAGAATCTAATGGCAAACGGAACAACAACATCCACACAATTCCCAGCGAATCTATCAGTTTTCAAAGGGGAAAACTACCAACGGTGGGTTGCGCAGATGAGGGTTATTTTCAGATTTCAAGATGTGGTTGAAATCATGAATGATGGTATAGCTGATTTGGGGGCGAATGCGTCTTATGAACAGAAAGCTGTGTACAAGGATCAATGGAAAAAAGATGGCAAAGCATTGTTCTTGATTCACCAGTGTGTGGATCCGAATGTGTTTGAGAAAATTATTGAAGAAGAATCTGTAAAAGGAGCGTGGGACAAGTTAAAGAACTTGTATGGAGGTGATGAGAAACTGAAGAGGGTGAAGCTGTAAACCTTGAGAAAGCAATACGAAATGATTCAAATGAAGAAAGATGAATCAGTTTCAGAGTTCTTTTCAAGATTGGTGATGCTGACGAACCAGATGAAGTCTTGTGGAGAAACAATCACAGATTTGCAGAAGATTGAGAAGGTACTAAGATCTCTGACTGCAAATTTTGATTACATTGTAGTGTCCATTGAAGAGTCCAAGAATCTTGGTGAGATGAAGGTTGAAGAGCTACAGGCTTCTTTGGAAGCTCATGAGATGAGATTGAAGCAAAGAGATTCAGAAAGAGAAAAGGTATCGGACCAAGCACTACAAGCGAAATTCACCAAGAAGTCTGGGAAGGTAAAGCAGGGAAGGAATCTTGCTAGTGATGAGAAGTCAAGTAAGAGTTCAAAGAATCATGATGATTCAATAAAGAAAGGCATGGGTAACAAGTATTATGGGAAGAAAGTTGACATGAAAGACGTGCAGTGTCACAATTGTCAAGGTTTTGGTCACTATGCTCGAGACTGTCGAAAGAAGAAGGAAGCACGGCAAAAGAAAGTGACAAAGCGCAGTATGCACAGGCAGAAGATAGTGATTCTGATGATGTGCTACTAATGGCAGATACTCAGTCAAACGCTGATGAAACAGATTTGTGGTATCTTGATTCAGGTTGCAGCAACCACATGACCGGTAACAAGAACTGGTTCACCAAGCTTGATGAATCAGTTAAGAAGGTGATAAAGTTTGCAGATGGTAGACAGATCACATCAGGTGGAAGAGGAAACATATTTGTAATGAGAAGAGATGGTAGAAAAGCCAGCATTACTGATGTGTTGTATGTGCCTTCTATGACAAGTAACTTGATAAGTATAGGTCAATTACTTGCCAAAGGACATAATATGAAGCTGGAGAAGAACCAAATGAAGGTGTATCATGTTGATGGTAGGTTGGTACTGAAAGCACCATTGGCTGATAACAAGACCTTTAAAGTTCAAATTAACACGATTGATCATCAATGTCTTGCGTCAACTACAGAAGAGGAAAAGAATTGGCTATGGCATCATAGATATGGGCATCTAAACTTCAGGAGTTTGGGTATGCTCAATCAGAAGAAGATGGTTTATGGTTTACCTCAGGTGAAGGAACCAAATCATGTGTGTGAAGAATGCTGCAAAGCAAAGCAGGCTAGAAAAGCATTCAAGCATGATCTGCCAATTAAGTCAAAAGGAAAGTTAGAGCTAGTTCATTCTGACGTATGTGGACCTTTTGAAGTTAGGTCGAATGGTGGAAAGCGTTACTTCTTAACGTTCATCGATGAATTCACCAAATATATGTGGATTTAAATGATCGAAAGTAAAAGTGAAGTATTCACAAATTTCAAGAAGTTTAAGTTGCTTGTCGAAAAGCAAAGTGGTTGCAAGCTAAAGAAACTGAGAACTGATGGTGGTGGTGAATACATCTCTCGAGAGTTTGCTAGATTTTGTGAAGAGGAAGGTATAGAGCATGAGGTTATTGCACCCTATACACCTCAACATAATGGAATAGCTGAGAGGAAGAATAATAGTATACTGAATATGACGAGAAGTATGTTGAAGGCTAAAGAGGTGCCAAAGAGATTTTGGGCTGAAGCAGCTTCGACAGCAGTATACATTCTGAATAGATGTCCAACAAAGAAGCTAGTCGAGAAGACTTCTTATGAAGCTTGGACAGGTGAGAAGCCAAATGTAAGTCATCTTAGAGTTTTTGGATCAATATGTTTTAGGCATGTTCCGGAGCAATTGAGAACAAAACTAGATGATCGAAGTCAAAGCATGGTGCTCATAGGTTATCATTCAACTGGTGCATATAGACTATATTCACCAGAAGATGATAAAGATGTGATCAGTTGAGATATTCTGGTAGATGAAAATAAAAATTGGGAGTCGAGTCATGGGTCAGTTCGACAGGAAACTGGTCGACAAATGGAAGAGACAGTTCCGACGGTATTTGAAGAAGACCAACAAACTGAGGCCACGACAATTCGAAATGAAGAACCTCCTGAGCAGAATGTCAGAAGATCAACTAGAACAAGAGCTGAGTCGACAAGGTTAGCTGGATATGAGAGATTTCCAGATAATGCAATTGATGCAGATGGTGACTTAATAGAAGAAGTAATGATGATGGCTGAAGCAGAACCAATTAACTTGGATGAAGCCATGAATGATTCGAATTGGTGTGAAACCATGAAGGAAGAACTCAGGGCAATCGAGAAGAACAATACCTGGGAACTTGTCGAAAAAGCCAGCAAGAAGCCTATTGATGTGAAATGGGTTTATAAGCTGAAACGAAGGCCAAATGGTGAAATTGCCAAACATAAGGCAAGACTAGTGGCAAGAGGTTTTCTGCAGAAACCTGGTATTGATTTCGACAAAGTCTATGCGCCAGTGGCTAGGTTGGAAATAATCAGGATTTTTGTTTCGACAGCAGCATATAGAGGATGGAAGATACACCAGTTGGATGTAAAATTAGCATTTTTGAATGGACCTTTGGAGGAAGAAGTTTATGTCACTCAACCACCAGGATTTGAGATCAAAGGGCATGAGTCGAAGGTGTACAGATTGAGGAAGGCTCTCTATGGATTGAAGCAAGCTCCGAGGGCTTGGAACAAAAGAATAGATAGTTTCCTAATCGAATCAGGTTTCACAAAGTGTGTGTCTGAGCATGGAGTTTATGTAAATGATGTCGACAATGATAGTCGAATCATTTTATGCCTGTACGTCGATGATTTGCTAATTACAGGTGCAAATAAAGCTGAGATAAGAAAAGTTAAGTCGAAGCTAATGCAAGAGTTCGAAATATCCGACCTAGGGAATTTGTCATATTTCTTAGGGATGGAATTCAAAGACACAGCTGAAGGTGTGTTCCTGCACCAGAAGAAGTATGCTCAAGACATCTTGAAGAGGTTCAAGATAACTGACTGTAAAGCTGCAACAACTCCATTGGAAACAGGAGCAAAGTTGAAGAAGGTAACTGATGATGAGTTTGTAAGTTCGACACTGTACAAACAAATTATTGGATCCTTGAGGTATCTTTGCAATACAAGACCGAACATTTGTCAGAGTGTCGGATTGTTAAGTCGATTCATGGAGAAACCCCAAGAATGTCATCTCATTATAGTAAAGAGAGTACTGAGATATATTAAGGGTACGATTGATCATGGTGTGCTGATGCCATGTCGAAATAAGTCCAAGTCGAAAGATGCGGAGGTATATGGTTATACTGATTCAGATTTCAGTGGAGACCAAGATGAGAAGAAGAGTATTGCAGGCTACATTTTCATGATAGAAGGAGCTCCAATCTCTTGGAGTTCGAGAAAACAAAGAATTGTGGCTTTGTCATCATGTGAAGCTGAGTACGTAGCTGCATCGTATGCAGCATGTCAGGCAGCATGGATAGATATGTTGTTCGAAGAACTCAAGATCAAGGAACCTGGGAAGATGAAGTTGTTTGTAGACAACAAGTCAGCTATTGATCTGGCCAATCATCCTATGTGTCATGGTCGAAGTAAGCACATAGAAATAAGGTATCATTTTCTCAGGGATCAAGTGAACAGAGGGAAGCTTGATCTTGAATATTGCAAGACTGAATTTCAACTAGCCGACATACTTACCAAACCTTTGAAGAGAGTCAGATTCGACGAGTTAAAGAAGAGCATTGGGATGAGAAGTCTCGAGAACATGAATTAGGTGGTGTGTTAGAAGTAATTCAAGTTCTCTGTCGAAGTCAAAGTCAGAGTCTTTATAGGGTTTTTGTTGATGTCGAATTAGTTGTAGTGTTATGTAGTCAGCTGTATTCGACAGAGTCGAATATAGCTGTTAAGGAGTCAGTCGAAATGTTTGTTTGGTCCTGGGCTTTGATAGTCTATATAAAGGGCTTTGTAATTTGTAATTACACACAACACACACAGCATTTAGCACAATAAAGTTTAGAAAGTTTTAAAAACCCTAATCTCTTCTCTCTCTCCTTCTTCTTCTTCTTTCTCTCAAACATTCATCTTTCTTGGAACCCAGTTCCAACACCACTCTTCCCTCACCTAAACCTTCATCTTAATCTTCAACCTTAAAAACTCTACCCAAAACCTTCTTCAATCTTCTTGACAATCAAACACAAACTTTACAACTTCAATCTTAATTCCTCAAATATCAACAACAACACACTCAAACCTTCATAAACACCCAAAATAGAGAGATAATTCAAAACAGAATGAGATGAAGAAGAGAGATTGAGTAAGGAAATTGAATCACAACCCATACCCGAAGCAATTGAAATAGATCATGAGAAGAGAAGAGGCTCGAAACCGAGATTGAGACGGAGGCTAGAGACGATTCATGACGACGCAAGAGAAAGACGAAAGAAGGTTGGGGATGATTTTTCGTCGTTGTACGCTTCGTTTTCATTTTGTTTTAATTCGCTTTTTTTTCCTATTTTGAAAAGAAACCCGTTACTGTACTTAGCAGTGCCCTTCCATTTTTTGGTTTAACGTTCTTTACTGATGATGGCTGTTAGAATAAGATGGACTAGTTCCTCGTTTACTTTTTTTCTTTTTTAGATTGAAAGATCCGCTTTTTCTTATGGGCTTAAGGCCATGTAAATTTTCCTCATATTACCTTTTTTAATCCGTTTTTTATGCGACAGGATGATGGGATTTTTAGCCCACATGATTCCATTCTACAATCCCTTTACTTAGCCTGCACCACCATTTCCTATGATTTAGTTTTTTTTTAGGGTTAAATATGTTTTTAGTCCCTATAAAATTTGAAATTTCATTTTTAGTCCTTCCCTACCTTTTGGCAACGGTTTTTACAAAAAAACCGTTGCCAAAACCAGCTAAAACCGTTGCCCAAACTCAGGAGGGACTAAAAATGAAATTTCAAACTTTATAGGGACTAAAAACATATTTAACCCTTTTTTTTATTATTTTATTTTATTTTTATTTATTTCACTTTTGATTCTTCTCTAATTTTTTTTAATAAAATCTTATTTTGTAACATTAGGTTTTATTGATCTTCTATATTGCTTTATGCATTGATTTTATGTTCGACTTTCATTTCGGTTTTCATTTCGATTTTATTTCAATTTTTGGTCGATGAAGTCTTTAACATCACGAATGTCGATTGTTGAAGTTGTTAACCTTCATTATTTCAAATCTGTAGAAATTGATCCTTTGGATCATTTTCTATACTTTGGGATCGTGATAGGTTACCTTCAATTAATCGATAAGAGTTTGTGATTAAGACGACCTTTTCTTTTTTTGTGGGGCACGATTATTTGAGAATGATCTACATATCATGTCTCTATCGTGTTTTAACACCAACATCTTCATTGAACGACCTCCCATAGCATGATCTTCGTCATAGATTATACTATGATTGCTCAATGCTAAAGTGGACCAGATTCGAAAGCGTTTTATCTGATTAATGACAATTAACAATTAACTACTAACTTTAATTTCCGATCATTATATTCTTGCTTTATACTACTGTCTATATATCCCTGTTCATATTATTGTTATCCTGTCATCTTATTCATATTTTGTTCATCTAACCCTTTTCTTGTTCATTTTATTCGAAAACACAAAAAACATTATAAAACTACTAAAACCTTAAAAACGTTTAATTGGTGGACTGTAGGTCACTATCTTGAGCCATGGAGTTTAGACCTTGTACAAAAACCCTAGCAAAGGAGAATTTTCCTGAACTCTTGTTAGTGGCTTAGTTTAGGACACCTCGCACACACATACGACTTCCTCTTGGGGTACTTGACAATAACCCCATTTATTTCTTACAATCCCGTGTACTTTACATATACCCCGCTCCCTTTTCGATGTACGTACTTTACTCGCTTTTCTTTGATTGTGGTTTTGTTTACTAGGAGCACCCCTAGGGACTAGTATATACTAAACCATTTTCAAAATAACTCTCGATTCATCGTCGAGCCACTTTTGAAAACACCCTTGTAAGTCGATTGCTCGTTAGCATTCACTATCAATCTAATGCACACACTCGTACCCTTCGTCGTGGTTTCGTTACCAGGAGCACCCTTAGGGACTAGTATCGATCCAAACCATTTTGCAAACCCTTGATTCAACGTCAAGTGGCATTTTCAAAATAAACTTTTAAGTCGAGTGCCTTTTACCTCGCAATCAACCTCTTTTCACAACTCAAACGCCAATTCAATCAAACCCTTGATCTAACATAAAGTGGATTTTCTTAAAAAGAACTTCAAAAAAACTTAACAACTATCAAAACACTGCTTTCATTAAAGGTGAAGTGAGGGGGATAGAGTCTTCGATCCTTTTTCTCAAATGTTTGGGTGTGAGTTCCCTTACTTGTGTGTAGACAATTGTCACCTCTAAAAACCAACAAGTCGTAGTAGCACAAACTACGAACGCTCTGATTCTTCATTCTCGTCCGAATAAAGATACATAGGCACAAGGGCCCTAATCCTTGGCGAGCAACTTTTTATTTTTCCGCCGTTGCTACCTTTTTCTTTTTTCTCCATTTCGCGTCTACCTTTTTCTTTTTCCACTGTTTGCCACCTTCCGTTTTTCCACCTTTTCCCACCTTACCTTCGTTATCCAAACCTTTTCCCGTAGCTCGAACTACGACTGCTCTGATTTTTTATTCTCGTCCGAATGAAAATACGTAGGCACAAGGGCCCCAATCCTTGGCGAGCACCCTATCAAAAAACCACCCATTTTCCCTTAGCAACCGAACCCTTTTACCCTACCTTTATCGCATTATTTGCTTAGAAGAAAACAAACAACATTAGCTAATATTCATCACAAATCAAACTAAGGGGTTCCCGTTGAGTACAACGGACGTAGGGGGTGCTAATACCTTCCCTTTACGTAATCGACTACCGAACCTAGAACTTGGTTGCAATGACCATGTTCTTATCTCTCCAAGGTTTTCTCAATATTTTTCTTTCCTTCTTTTGGGATAAATAAAGTTCGCTGGCGACTTTGTCCGAACCATTATTATGTGCCTTTTGCGCAAAGGTCGTAGGTCGTGTTTTTTGAGGTGTGATAGCAGGTAATCTTTCTCTTTTGATTTATTGAGAAAATGTTTGATTAGTTACGAGTGTATTGAATGAAAGACAAACACTTGAGTTTGAAAGAGATTACCACTTGGGCTTAGTATTCAGGACTATGACTGGACCTTTCACCTAAGTAGTCTTTTTCTTTCCATTGTTGTAAAAAGGAGACGCACTTGTATTTTAGTGAAATACGAGATATTTATGACTTACAAGCGATTATCACTTGGGCCTAACACTTGGGACTATGACTAGACCTTTCACCCAGGTAGTATTTTTCTTTCTTATTGTTTGAAATGGTCAAAGTATGAATTAATTGTTTTGAATTTGATTATAAAAAGAGCTTGATGTTGAGTCAAGCATTTGATTTGCGTTTGTAGAGTGAATTTTGAAAATGGTTTTAAATATGAATGACATTGGTTTGAAAATGATATTGAAATGATATGAAGGCTTTTTGTGAAGGCTTTTTGTGAAACTCAAACAAAGATCACAAATAAACAATCAAGAGAGAAAGACACATGATATATCCTGGTTCACTTGAAAACCATCAAGTTAATCCAGTCCACCCGCCAAGGTGATTTTTCCTTATACATAAGGACTTAATCCACTATAATCAACTTATTACACTGCACTAGCAACTGCTGGTGACTAACAATCAAAGACTAACCGTCTCTTCTTAAGGATTCTGACCTAACTGGTCCCTTAAGGAATACAAACAACTATTTGAACAAATCTAATGTTTACAATGAAATGCTTCTACACAAGCTGATATAAATACTATTAATAGCTCAAATAAAATCTATATAGTATGAACAATGTATTTTGCTTTGTATTGTGGTGTTTTACTGTTCACACATGTGTCTTTCTTCTATGTATCAGTTTCTCTCTTTGTTTTTTATTCAAGTGATCAAGTCTTTATATAGCCAAAAAGAGATCCGTTGGAGGGCAGATCAGGAATATAATTAAGATTGCTGGCAACTTGAAATAATGTCGTTATGTTGGGATGAAAATCGTACACAAAAGTTGTCCTTTGTAGCACCAAATCAGGGTAGTGGAATGGTAGTGGAAAAGAACGTGTTTGATATGTACTATGTACTATTTTCCCTCGCAAATGTTTCATCTTCTTCTGTTCTTCAGAGGCTTATGAGTTGATATGGTTGAAGTATGAATAGAAGAGTTAATCACTGGGTCTTCAGTGTCTTGAGTCATCAGAGTCTTTAGAACTTGTTCACCAGAACCTTGTCTTAAGAGTCTTTAGCACTCGATCTTTAGAACCCTTGGTTATCAGAAACTTAAGTCTTTAGAGTCTTCAGAATGTTATTCAGTAGAACTTTGTCTTCAAAGTCTTCAGCATTTAGTCTTCAGAAAATTAAGTGTTCAGAGTCTTCAGAATGTTGTTCAGCAGAACTTTGTCTTCAGAGTCTTCAGCACTTAGTCTTCAAAAGATGATTATCAGAGTCATATTCAGAGGCAGAATCCAAGAGAACATTGCAGTAGCAACATATTATCTTCTTAGAATCTTTCTGAAAGTGAGCAGATCAGAAGCAAACTTGCTTCTTTTGCGCAGAAGCGACTTTTGGTCAAATAAGAGTGATGTTCCACGTGATCTCTATCAGAGTCAGAGCTTTCTTTATCAGAGTCAGATCCTGTTTGATAATTCTTTAGAAAACAAACTTTAGAGTACTAAAATTGTTCTTACACAAATACTACTTTGTTATTATCAAAACTTAGAGATATCTAGCAGAACCAAATCTTGTTCTAACAATCTCCCCCTTTTTGATAATGACAAAACAATGTATTTTGATAAAACAATTTTGTACAAAGATAATTAATAGGAAATGACAAATATAAGTTTAGAGTTAACTTCCCTTTATCAAGCCCCCCCCCCCTGAATCTAAGACTTAAAAAATCTTATCAGATTAGGGTTACCAGAGCCTGATTACAAGGATCTAGTCAGATCCAGAATATCAGAGCTTGATTATAGTGGTAATGGAATCTGATAACAGAGCCTGATGGGTTAGATCAGAGCCTAATTAAATTAGAGCCAGATTGCCAATATAAATATTGTTCCTGAAATGCATTCTAAGAAAATTTGCAATTACCGTGTTAGAATGTTAGAGCTATGATTCAGAGACAAGATAATTATCAAAATAACTTTCCATTAATATACTCCCCCTTTTTGTCATAATCAAAAAGGGTAAACAAAAAGATTATCCATAGTACAAAAAAAGATAAATGAACAGACAAAGAAAACTACGGGGTAGCCTAAAAAGTACCGAAGGTTGAGAAGGAGGAGGAAGCCTCTAAAGGATATGAGCAAATGCGTTCTGAATGATGGAAGTGACTTCATCTTGCTTGTCCATCCCTGTTCTGAATAACTTTTGCTCCTTCTGAATGCTAGCCAGAGTCTTCAACACTAGATCAGAGTTAGAGTTTTTAGCAGCCTCTCTCTCAGCTTGATCTTGAGCTTCCTTAGCCAACCTTTCTGCTTCTCTGTCTAGAGCTTCCTTGGCTAAGCTCTCATCCAATTCCCTTTCAGCAGATAGCCTGGCTCCAACTTCCTTCTTATCTTTCAACCTCTTTTCAGCTTGCTGGACAAAATAGTCTTTTGTATGAACAGAGAGATTCTGAATCTTCTGAAATTCCTCAGACATCCACTGATTGATTTGATCCCATGGAGTACCCAAGGGTTTTAGGGTTTTTGAGAAAAGTGTGGGAAGTGAAATAAGCATAGTGTGTGATAGTGAGAGAGTTAATATTTATAACAAAAATATTGATGATTATGAAAAGGTGGGAGTAATAGGAAATAATTACTTGAAACCTAGTCTCGTGAAATCACAACGCTCGAGGTGTCTCTTCAACAGAAAGGTATGATTTGATTTTGGACAGGTGTCATAAATAATCATAGTCGTTTGTTTTAAAGAGAGCATGTTTGATATTCCCAAGGTCAAGAATACCACGAGGTATCTGACTGGACGAGTTTCTGATCAGGACATCTTCTAACATGTAGAAGTATCGTTAATTAGAAAGTCATAAAATAATGAAACAATCTGCTTAACATCATAATCTTATTTCAGAATTTCTGGTGACTTGACACATTAAAATATCATCTACTCATTCTGGACAAGGTTTTATAAATAGATTTTCCAGAATGAATACGAATTTATCCTCAGCAAGGGGTTTTGTGAAAATATCAGTCCACTGGTGGTCTGCATCCACAAATTTTAACTGAAAAGTACCCTTCTGAACATAGTCACGTAAAAAGTGATGTTTAATTTCAATATGTTTTGCCCTAGAATGCAAAATAGGATTCTTAGATAAACAGATAGGATAAGTATTATCACAGAAGATAGGAATGTTACTCTCGGGTATTTGATAATCTTTGAGTTGATTCTTCATCCAGAGTATCTGAGTACTGTACAATAATGTTGAGATACATTCTGCTTCTGCAGTTGAAAGTGCAATTGTTGATTGTCTTTTGCTTGCCCAAGAGACGAGGTTGTTCCCCAAAAACTGACAGTTTCCAGAAGTACTTTTCCTTTCCAATCTGTCTCCAGCATAATCTGCATCACAATAACCAGAAAGCTTGTACTCTGATGTTTTCTTATACATCAAGCCAAGGTTAGTTGTTCCTTTTACATACCTTAGGATTCTCTTAACAGAAGTTAGGTGAGTTTCCCTTGGATTTGATTCGAAACGAGCACAAAGACATACACTGAACAAAATATCTGGACGAGAAGCAGTCAAATACAGAAGAGAGCCTATCATACCACGATAGAGCTTCTGACAAACATTTTTACTTACTTCTTCTTTCTCCAGAATGCATGTCGGATGCATAGGAGTCTTTGCAAGTTTACTTTCTGACATATTGAACTTCTTCAGAAGTTCTCTTGCATACTCGCTCTGATGAATGTACGTTCCTTCTGGACGTTGATCAATCTGAATTCCTAGAAAGAATCTAAGTTCTCCCATCATACTCATTTCAAATTTAGCCTGCATTAACTTGGAAAATTCCTTGTACAAGGAAGTATTAGCAGAACCAAATATAATATCATTAACGTAGATTTGAACGACCAAAATGTCATTTTTAAAGGTTATACAAAAGAGTGTTGTATCCACTTTTCCTTTGGTAAAGTCATTTTCCAAAAGAAAGTTACTTAGCCTTTCATACTAAGCTCTGGGAGCCTGTTTTAAACCATATAACGATTTTTTAAGTTTGAAAACAAAATCCGAGTTTTCAGAACTTTCAAAACTAGGAGGTTGGTGCACATACACTTCTTCAGAAATATATTCGTTTAAAAATGCACTCTTTACATCCATCTGATATAAAGTAATGTCATGATTCACACCAATGGAAATTAAAAGACGAATAGATTCTAACCTAGCAACTGGTGCAAAGGTTTCTATATAGTCTATCCCTTCTTGTTGACTATAACCTTGTGCTACCAGTCGTGCTTTGTTTCTTACGACCTCACCTTTCTCATCTAACTTATTTCTAAATACCCACTGTCTCAATGACGTGGACACCTTTGGGTTTCTGAACAAGATCCCATACATCATTTCTGGTGAATTGATTCAACTCTTCTTGCATGGCCAGAACCAATCATTCTTCCTAAGAGCTTCATCAACTGATGTTGGCTCTATCAAAGACACCAAACCCAGAAGAGTTTCTTTAGAAGGTTTGAACGATGAATAAGTTCTGACTGGATTAACTTTGTCTCCTAAAATCAATTCTTCAGAATGAGAAGTCTTTAGTCTATTCTTCTTCTGATGAGATAGACTATTTGCTGTTTCTGGTAAGGTTGTATCTGATTGTGGAGAATATGCATCTTTGTCTCCTTCTTCAGAATCTTCCTCCTTAGATTCTGATAAAGTGATCTTCAAATCTGCAAACTTTTCAACTAGCTTTGACTTTTCAGGGTCAAACTTATCATCGAATCTGACATGAATTGATTCCTCAACAATCCGTGTTTCTGTGTTATAGATTCTGTAGCCTTTAGAGCGTTTAGAGTATCCTAATAGTAAACACTTTTGAGCTTTGGAGTCAAACTTGCCAAGATTCTCTTTAGTGTTCAACATAATACAAATACAGTCAAAATGATGAAAATACGAGATGTTGGGTTTTCTATTCTTTCACAATTCATAAGGAGTCTTACCCATAATAGGTCTGATAGAAATCCTATTCTGAATATAACATGCTGTATTTACTACCTCTTTCCAGAAGTGCTTAGCCATGTCAGTTTCTTGGATCATGGTATGAGCCATTTCTTACAAAGTCCTATTCCCCCTTTCCACTACTTCACTCTATTGTAGAGTTCTGGGATATGAGAAATCATGGGAAATGCCATGAGAATTAAAAAGATTCTCAAAGTATCTGTTCTCAAATTCTCCGCCATGATCACTTCTGACCCTGACAATTTTGTAATCCTTCTCTGTTTGCACTTGTGAGTAAAAGGTAGAGAACACAGAATGTGACTCATCCTTGTGTTTCAAGAATTTTACCCATGTCCAACGACTATAGTCATCAACGATAACTAATCCATACTTCTTTCCACTGATTGAAGCAGTTTTTACTGGTCCAAACAAATCAATGTGTAGAAGTTCTAACGGTCTAGAGGTGGACACAACATTTTTTGCTTTGAAGGAAGTTTTAGAGAACTTTCCTTTCTGACATGCTTCACAAAGAGCATCGGAAGATTACTTTAGATTTGGTAAGCCTCATACAAGTTCAAGCTTATTTAGCTGAGAAATCCTCCTCATGCTAATATGACCTAAACGTGTATGTCATACTCATTGCTCCTCATTAACAGACATTAAGCATTTGACATTCTGTTCATGTAGATCAGAAAGTCTAATCTTGTAAATGTTGTTTTTCCTCTTTCTGATAAAAAGGATTGAGCCATCTTTCAGACTGACAGCCTTACAGGACTTTTGATTAAAGATGATATCATAACCATTGTCACTAAGTTGACTAATTGACAACAAGTTATGCATCAAACCATCGACCAGAAGAACATCAGTAATAGAAGGAAGGTTACCATTACCAACAGTTCCAGAGCCAATGATTTTTCCCTTATGGTTTCCTCCGAAACCAACGAATCCTCCAGGCTTAAGTTCCAGACTTTGGAACATATGCCTTCTTCCCGTCATGTGTCGCGAGCAACCATTGTCCTGGTACCATGATTGGTGTTTCACCTGAGCTGCTAAGGATATCTGCAACATAGATTATCTTGTCTTTAGGTGCCCACTTTCTGGGTCCTCTTTTGTAAGTTTTCCCATAGTGTTTGACAACTTTGGGCTTATGTGCAACAGGATAATCAAGTGGAATTTGTGCATGATATTTAGCTTTAGAAATAGACTTCTGTGTCGGTGGGAGTTTCTGTGCAAGCTCAGAACAAATAAGCTCGGTGCCAGAAGGCACAAAATGGTCATAGAGAGGTTTTGGTTTTACAGGATGACTTTCGTCAATTTCAAATGTTTATGTACATCCTAAACCTTTCTTTCCATTTCTGCTAACTCCATAGATCATGGAAGCTATTCTACTTCTATCTATGCTTTTAGCCAGAAAGTACTGGAATGCTCTATCATACTTTTTGACACAACTTGTGTCAAAGACATTGGAGATTAATTCTTCTTCTAATTTAGATATTTTACTTTTTGAAGCACAATTACTATTTTTTAAAGAAAAATGTTTTTATTTAGAGAAGAATTATTCTGCTCAAGCTTATATTTTGCTTCAGAAGCAATTACATGGGATTTTTTAAGATCCTTGTATTTACTTTGAAGAGTTTGATATTTTTCCAGCATTTCTGAAAGACACGACTCTAATTCACAACAAGAGAGTTTAGATAATACCTCTGAGTCAGAGTCTGAGTCTGATTCTGGTTATGTTGGCATTTTGTCTTTTGGTTCTCCAGAGACTTCAACGTCAATTGTTGTTGCCACTAACACAACGTTTTCTTGTTCTTCATCAGAATCAGAGTCATCCCAAGTTGCCATGAGTCCCTTTTTCACTTTGGAGAAGTTCTTCTTAGGCTTCTTGTCTTTCTTAAGCTTCGGGCACTCGTTCTTGTAATGACCTAGCTCATTACACTCATAGCAGATGACTTCTTTTTCCATAACTCTGCTTCTTTTGTCTAGATGATGACTCAGCACGGGCTTTGTTTCTTCTTGATCCTCTGAAGTTTCCTTGCCTATGTTTCCAGAGTTTGTTGATCCTTATGGAAATAAGTGACATCTCATCTTCTGATTCTTTGTCAGAATCTTCTGATTCTTCCTCAGCTTGATAAGCCTTTGCCTTTTGAGGTTTAGAGTTAAGAGCAATAGATTTACTCTTCTTTTGAGGTTCATCTTCTTTCAGCTTTATCTCATGACGTCTTAAAGAACTAACAAGTTCTTCAAGACTTATACTGTTCAGATCCTTGGATAACTTTAGAGCTATTACCATAGGTCTCCATTTCTTGGGAAGACTTCTGATGATCTTTTTAACATGATCAATAGTTGAGTATCCTTTGTCCAGAACTTTAAGTCCTGCGACTAGCATTTGAAACCTTGAAAACATAGTCTCAACTATTTCATCATCCTCCATTCTGAATGTCTCATATTTCTGGATTAGGGCAAGCGCCTTTGTCTCCTTAACTTGAGCATTTCCTTCATGAGTCATTCTCAGAGAATCAAAAATGGATTTGGAGGCTTCTCTATTTGTTATCTTCTCATACTCAGTATAAGAGATAGCATTTAGCAATATGGTTCTTGCCTTGTGATGATTCTTGTAATCTTTCTTTTATTGGTTGGTCATAGCACTTCTAGACACTTTTACTCCTGTAGCATCAACTGGGTGAGTGTAGCCATCGACTACAAGATCCCAAAGATCTACATCATAACCAAGAAAGAAACTTTCAATTCTATCTTTCCAGTAGTCAAACTTTTCACCATCAAAGACGGGTGGTTTGGCACTGTAATGATCTTTCTCTTCTTGAATATGATTAGTATTAGTTGCCACCATGATATCTCACACAAATACTGGATCAGTACTGAACATGGTGAATTGTTGATAAAACTTTTTATCACAATCAGAACCGGAGCTCTGATGCCAATTGAAGGTGTGAGAAAACACAAGAAAGGGGGGTTTGAATTTGGTTTTCAAAATGAAGGCTTTTTGTGAAACTTAAACAAAGATCACAAATAAACTAGAAAGAGAGAAAAACACGCGATATATCCTGGTTCACTTGAAAACTATCAAGTTATTCCAATCCACCCACCAAGGTGATTTCGCCTTATACACAAGGACTTAATCTACTATAATCAACTGATTACACTGCACTAGCAACTGCTGGTGACTAACAATCAAAGACTAACCGTCTCTTCTTAAGGATTCTGACCTAACTGGTCCCTTAAGGAATACAAATAACTGTTTGAACAAATTTAATGTTTACAATGAAATGCTTCTACACAAGCTGATATAAACACTATTAATAGCTCAAATAAAATCTATACAGTATGAACAATGTATCTTGCTTTATATTGTGGTGTTTTACTGTTCACGCATGTGTCTTTCTTCTATGTATCAGTTTCTCTCTTCATTTTTTCTTCAAGTGATCAAGTATTTATATAGCCAGAAAGAGATCCGTTGGAGGGCAGATCAAGAATATCATTAAGATTGCTGGCAACTTGAAATAATATCGTTATGCTGGGATGAAAATCGTACCCAAAAGTTGCCCTTTGTACCACCAAATCGGGGTAGTGGAATGGTAGTGGAAAAGAACGTGTTTGATATGTACTATGTACTATTTTCCCTCGCAAATGTTTCATCTTCTTCTGTTCATCAGAGGCTTCTGAGTTGATATGGTTGAAGCATGAATAAAAGAGTTAATCACTGGGTCTTTAGAGTCTTGAGTCATCAGAGTCTTCAGAACTTGTTCACCAGAACCTTGTCTTCAGAGTCTTTACCACTCGATCTTCAGAACCCTTGGTTATCAGAAACTTAAGTCTTCAGAGTCTTCAGAATGTTGTTCAGCAGAATTTTGTCTTTAGAGTCTTCAACACTTAGTCTTTAGAAACTTAAGTCTTCAGGGTCTTCAGAGTCTTCAGCACTTAGTCTTCAGAAGATAATTATCAGAGTCATATTCAGAGGTAAAATCCAAGAGAACATTGTAGCATCAACATATTGTCTTCTTAGAGTCTTTCTAAAAGTGAGCAGATCAGAAGCAAACTTGCTTCTTTTGCGCAGAAGCGGCTCTTGGTCAAATAAGAGTAACGTTCCACATGATCTCTATCAGAGTCTGAGCTTTCTTTATCAGAGTCAGATCCTATTTGATAATTCTTCAAAAAACAAACGTTAGAGCACCAAAATTATTCTTACACAAATACTACTTTGTTATTATCAATACTTAGAGATATCTAGCAGAACTAAATCTTGTTCTAACACCTTTGATTTTAGTATTTTGAAAGGTTAATTTTAAGGGCCATTTAATCTTTTTGGATTAACAATTATGCATCAACTAAAAATGCAATAAAATAAATGCAAAATACCCTTTTTGGTGCTTTAACTTTACCTTGGGGTCCATTTTGGTCCCTCAATTTTAAAAAGTTCCAAGTTGATCCTTTAATTTTTGCTTTAACCTTGATTCAAACCAGGCACTTGATGGTTGTAAACAAGACACTCTACCATTGAGGCATTCTTCCATTTTTAATTAAGTTTACAAATTAGATATATATTAATTTTTTCTCTTTCATGGGTTTCTTCAAACTTCTTCAACCTGAGTTTTGTCATCTCATCTCAGTTATTTTTTCTGACCCTTTGTGAGATACGCACGGTTTCAGAAGATTTATTTAAATCCCCAATACTAAAATCCAGAACTAACATCTACTTGTTCCCCTCTTCTTAAATTCCCATCATTTTCTAAAAAATATTCAAATATGTAACAACCCAAATTTTGTTTGGAAAATAGGAATCAACATTGAAGATGAATCGTTTTCTGATGAATTATTTACATTGAAGATGGATCAACATTAAAAATCCAAATTTATAATAACCCAGATTTTAATTTTGAGGAATTTCATATTTGTTTGCTTGTTTGGGGAGATAGGAATCAAGATGGAGGAGAAATCGTTTCGAGCAGTTTACTTTTTTTGATGAAAAATTTCCAGATTCCAGCGAGAGTATGAATTTTCTGTTGAAGATTATGAATCGTTTTGGCGAAAGTGTGAAAATAAATAATAAAAATTTATCTACACGATCTCGCAAACACAATGGTATATTCAAAATTAGCAAATAAATAAAAAAATTCCAAAATCAACAAAAATGCAGCATCATATATTTGCTTGATTCAGTCATTTTATCCACCCTCATGACAAATGAACCATGGATTCATGCTCGGGGTGATGTTAAAAATCTATTGGATACATTATTTATGTAAAACAAGTATCAATTTACATTTTACCTTTTTTGTTCATTGAGGTTCAAGAACACTTTAAACTCTTGATTTTGAACCAATGAAGTTTCTATACAAAATATTGGTGATTAATATACTAATTAAGTGCAGTAGGAATAATAATGCAAAAAAATTAAATAAACGAAAATTTCACATCTAATCACTTTTCCTCATGGAGGTTCGAGAACACTTTAAACTCTTGATATTGAATCAATGGAGTTTCCATGCAAAATGATGATGTAAAGCCCATATATATATATATACATACATCAAAGCATATATTATACATGAATAATACGTTTGGTACTGAAATATACAATAAGTTCCTAGTAAATACATTATACATATACATGCCCAAAAAGCCTAATACAAAAAAAAAATACTACGGCATAGTATATCTACAAGATGTTCCAAAGACAAATACTAAGAACTAGATCACTAATGATCTCAAAAAAAAACTCCACGACGGAAGCAAAGCCATCAGATAAGTAAGGGTAATCACACGACCTTATCCTTACCCTTCACGGAACCTGCAGTGCCTGTGATGTAAACAACAACAGTGGGGTGAGATACATCAAATCTCAGTGAGTTCCCTATCTTAAAGTCCTCTCGGCTCTACAAGGTTCTAATAGACCTAACTCAAGTCAAAAGGGAAGGGAAGTGACGTTGAGTACACACACACTATATGGAAATATGCTATGAGTTCATCAACTCACAATATCACTAATCGGTAACCACACCAAGGCATCCCCTGTTCCCGTCCGCTTCTACGTCTAGAAGTCGACCCGAGTCATGAATCCTGGTAACCTACTTGACATATGAATGGATCCAGGTTCTACTGGCCATTAACCGTTATGAACCGTCACTTCACACGGGCCATTAACCGTCACAAGCATACGCTCCCAGAGCGCCATTCGTACTGCACGCGGGAATCAAACCTGCCAAGTAGTTGTGTACATGTTTCAGAGGAGCTCGAGACCCATGAAATGCACTCGCAAAATAACCGATTACGATTACGTGATCATACACAAACGTGATTGTATTCGACAATCACAAGGCCATTATGCCTTATCACAACCAAACGGTTAACACGCATGTTCCATACTAGTGTCTATTCATTCTATAGTTTTCTGACATTGCTTATGGTAATGTTCCTCACTCTACCTATTCCGTATTTTAACATGCATATGTATTCAACAACGATTACACACCATTAAACGATAAAAGTCGACAAAACGACACTATTCCAAAATCTCGACATAATTAAATCGGCCAACAATCTTAAAACCATTTTAATAAGAAAATACATTTTGTTAGCTTTTGAACGATATCAAGAATGTTAAATATGGATAACCGAGTCAAAAGTTATGGACATAACGAGAAATAGTATCGCGAGAAAACACAATTCTACATTTTCCTGACCGTACGCGTATTGCCCTAAGCCATACCCGTATTGCCCAGCTGGCTCGCCCAGCCATACGCGTATTGGCCAAGGTGATACGCGTATGGGCAGAGGCTGATTTCCCCTCAAAATTTCATTTAATCCTCCAATACGCGTATTGCCCAACCCATACGCGTATTGCCTCCTCCCATACGCGTAACGCCCAAAATCCTTCATTGCCATACGCATATTGACCACCCCAATACGCGTATTCCCTCTTCTTTTCCTTCCTTTTTCCTTCTCCTTTCTTTCTTTCTCTAATGTTTCTATCTTTTTTCCAAATAAGGCAAAGAAAAGAAAATGTACATAGAAAACATTAATTGGCAATACTACTAATTATCCAAATTTTCTCAAATGCACCAATTAATAAAATTCCAAGTTAAATAATATTAATCTAATCAAATTTCTGAGTTCGTCGGTTTACTCTAATTACTTTATCCAATAATTGCTCAGAGTACCCCGGAACCCAGTTGATCATAATAATATTATTCAAAATGTTCACTAAAATTATGGGGTATTACATCCTCCCCCCCTTAAATAGAAATTCGCCCTCGAATTTAAAAGATTACCTGAACAGATGAGGGTAGGCCTCCTGCATTTCCGATTCTAATTCCCAAGTTGCATCGCCCGGATGCGTCTCGTCCCACTGGACCTTAACAAGAGGAATCTCTTTATTTCTTAACACTTTAGTTTCTCTTCCGATGATACGACTCGGCTGAGGCTCAAATGTCAAATTAGCTTCTATCTCAATTATATCTGGTAAAACTGGTTGAAGAGGATCTGGGACAAATTTCCGAAGCTGAGACACATGAAAAACGTCGTGCATCTCTGACAGAGAAGGCGGTAAGGCTAATCTGTAAGCTACTTCTCCAACTCTTTCTAAGATTTGATACAGTCCCACGTATCTGGGACTTAACTTCTGCAATTTAAATGGTCCTTTCAATCTCAATCTCGGAGTAACCTTCAAAAATACATGATCACCCTCATCAAACTCTAACGGTCTCCTACGGTTGTCCGCATAGCTTTTCTGATGATCTTGAGCTTGTTTAACTTTCCCACGAATCATTCTAATCTTTTCCGTGGTCTCGTGGATAATCTCTGGTCCCAAAATTCTATCGTCGCCAACTTCTGCCCAACACAATGGCGTTCTACACTTCCTACCATATAACGCCTCGTAAGGTGCCATACCAATACTTGCATGATAACTGTTATTATAAGAGAATTCGATCAACGGCAAGAGTTCTATCCAATTTCCTCCGCTTTCAAGTACACAAGCTCTTAACATGTCCTCCATAGTTTGTATTGTCCATTCCGTCTGACCGTCCATTTGCGGATGATTCGACGTACTCAAACATAACCTCGTTCCCATGGCTTGTTGAAAAGCTCTCCAAAATCTTGAGGTAAACTTTGGATCTCTATCCGAAATGATACTAGTAGGAATGCCATGCAATCTCACTATTTCTGAGATGAACAACCTTGCGAGATGACTCGCCTTGTAGGTAGTCTTCACAGCTAAGAAATGATCTGATTTCGTTAACCGATCTACAATTACCCAAATTGAATCATAACCGCCATGCGCACGAGGCAATCCCACTGCAAAGTCCATTAAAATACTCTCCCATTTCCACGTCGGAATTTCTAAAGGTTGCAACAAGCCACCCGGCCTTTGGTGCTCTATCTTCACTTGTTGGCACACCGCGCATTCCGACACATACACCGCAATATCTCTTTTCATCCCGGACCACCAATAGTCCCTCTTTAAATCTTGATACATCTTTGAAGACCCCAGATGTATAGTAAAAGCACCCTTATGCGCTTCTTTCAAAATCCTTTGTTTTAACTCCGTGCTATCCGGAACACAAACCCTTTGGTTAAACAAAATAGTTTCGTCGGTAGCTCGCACAAAACCCGGTTGTAGTAACACTTCCTGTAACTTCTCGTCTAACCCTTGCTCTTGCTGGATTTCTTCCCTAAGGGTAGAAGAGACATTCAAATTCCCCATGACTACACAATTTGGAGTCTAGTTAAATTGAAGATTTAGATCTCTAAACTTTTCCATTAAGGTATACTCTAACATCATCAACTCGGCATTATGCAACACCTTCCTACTCAATGCATCCGCCACCTTATTTGCTTTACCCGGATGGTATTTTAACTCCAAGTCATAATCCTTCAAATATTCCATCCATCTCCTCTGACGCATGTTCAACTCTTTCTGATCAAATAAGTACTTTAAGCTTTTGTGGTTGCTAAACATCTCAAAACGTACCCCATACAAATAGTGACGCCACACTTTCAGAGTAAATACAACTGCCTCCAATTCTAGATAATGCGTTGGATAATTCTCTTCATGGACTTTCAACTGTCGTGAAGCATAAGCCACTACATGTCCCTCATGCATTAACACTCCGCCTAAACCCTTCTTCGATGCATCACAATATACCTCATATGACTTGCTAGGATCAGGAACAACCAAAACAGGAGCGGTAGTCAATCTCTCCTTCAAACTCCTAAAACTTCTTTCACAAGCCGAATCCCACTCATACGAATAATCCTTCCGAGTAAGTCTCGTCAATGCTAAGGCCAACTGCAAAAACCCCTTGATAAACCTTCTGTAGTACCCTGCCAATCCCAAGAAACTTCTAACTTCAGAAGCATTCTTCGGTCTCTCCTAATTAATCACCGCTTCAACTTTTGACGGATCGACCGCTACACCTCCCTAGGATATGACATGACCAAGGAAATTAACCTCAGACATCCAAAACTCACACTTACTTAACTTTGCAAAAAGTTACTTCTCCTGTAAGATGGATAAAACAATTCTTAGGTGTTCTCCGTGCTCTTGAGGATCACGAGAATAAATAAGAATGTCGTCAATGGAAATCACCACAAATTGGTCCAAGTAAGGTTGAAATATCCGATTCATATAATCCATGAAAACTGCCGGAGCATTCGTCACACCGAAAGGCATTACCAAAAATTCATAATGACCATAACGGGTTCTAAACGCAGTCTTTGGTACATCTGAACTCTTCACACGAATCTGATGATAACCCGACCGTAAATCAATCTTGGAGAACACACAGGCTCCTTTCAATTGATCTAACAGGTCGTCTATCCTTGGTAATGGGTATTTGTTCTTGATGGTGACCTTATTCAACTGACGGTAATCAATACACAAACGCATTCCACCATCCTTTTTCTTTACCAATAACACTGGAGCTCCCCAGGGTGAAACACTGGGCCGAACAAAATGCTTAGCCAACAATTCTTCCAATTGGTCCTTTAATTCTCTTAATTCAAGTGGTGCCATCCGATACGGAGAAACAGATATTGGATCCGTTCCCAGTATCAGGTCAATAGAGAATTCCACTTCCCGCTCCGGAGGTAGAGAAGTGATATCCTCGGGGAAAACTTCAGGAAAGTCACAAACTACCGGAATACTCAAAACTGGGATGTTACTATTCTCCTCCTTAGTAAGAATCAAAAGAACAGACTTTTCTTCCTCAAACAAGAAATTAATCATTCCAACCGTACCTTCTAAAATGGTAGTTAACACATCTTTCGAAGTAGCCTCTTCGGACGGAATAATGATCAGCTTTTCCTCACACCCAATAAACACCGAATTAGCAGAAAGCCAATCCATTCCCAGAACAACATCCACTTTCTTAAGCGGTAAACAGATAAGGTCAATCTGGAAAACTCTTTCATTCACTGATAATACACAATTTTCACACATCAACGGTGTCTCTACAATCTCATCCATGGCAGTAGTAACCACCATAGGAGGAAACAAAGGAACAGCTTGCAACTCAAGTCGCTTCACGCAACGCGTGGACACAAAAGAATGCGTTGCCCCACAATCAAATAAAACAAAACAAGGATGTCCATTTATGACACACGTACCCGCAATCAAGGAGTTGTCATTCTTTGCTTTCCTCGCATCCAAGGTATACACTCGGCCAGTATTCTTCCCTTGTGCCTGATTCCTACCCTGAGGACAATCCCTCACCAAGTGGCCCACTTTCTGGCACTGATAACACCTCACACCTTCGATACCACACCGCCCGTAATGATTCCGACCACAAGTACGACACACCGGAGGTGCGCTGGTCCTTGAATTCTGAACCTGCTTTCCCTTAAAAGTTGGTTGCCTTTGTCTAAATTGTTGATTCGATCTTCCACGGTCACTTTGAGTTGCCCTGCTCAAATCTCCTTCCATTTATACCTTTTTCAAACTATGTTCCGCAACATAACACTGTCGTAACAATTCAGCATAGCTAGTGAATTCTCTATGAGATACACTGTGTGAAATTTCAGCCCTTAAACCAAACAGAAACTGATCAATCTTCCACCTCTCATCAGGAGCATACATGGCTTGTCTAGAATAAGCAGCCATAACCTCGAACTTTTCCGCATAAGAAGCCACAGTCAAGTTACCTTGCCTCAATTGTTGAAACTCGAATTCCGTCTGAGACCTCAAGGAACTTGGAAAATATTTCTCCATAAAAGTTATCTTAAACTGTTCCCATACCTTTGGTACCTCTTGAATTGTCATTAAGGCTGAAACACTCTCCCACCACCTCATGGCAGAACCCTTCAGCAAATGAGAAGCGAAGACCACCTTGTTTTCCTCACTGCACTGAACTATTAGGAAAATCCGTTCCATACCTGATATCCATTCACGAGCCTTTACTGGATCTAACCCTCCCAGAAATTCCGGAGGATTCATACGGATGAAATCCCTAAAGGTTCCCCCTGCAGCTTCTGGTACCACCACTAGAGGATGCGCACCACCAGCCATTTGCTGTACTATTTGTTGCACAAACTGATTCTGTTGTTGCTGCATCTGCTGCATAAATTGGTATAAAGGAGCATTTCCCTCGTCACCCGGCGGATTAGTCCCTGCTGGAGTGGTTCTCGATCTACCACGGTTGTTTCTGCGCCTGTCAGCCATGTTCCTGAATTTCATACAGAAAGGATTAAGTTGATCAGACTCAATACCATAAATATAACAGACAAGACCAATGGCGACACGCCGCATATGAAACGGAAAGAAAACTTATTCTATTTCATGGCTAGGTCGAGGATACGACCTGCTCTGATACCAACTGTAAAGCCCATATATATATATACATACATCAAAGCATATGTTATACATGAATAATACGTTTGGTATTGAAATATACAATAAGTTCCTAGTAAACACATTATACATATACATGCCCAAAAAGCCTAATACAAAAAAAATACAATGGCATAGTATATCTACAAGATGTTCCAAAGACAAATACTAAGAACTAGATCACTAATGATCTAAAAAAAAACTCCACGACGGAAGCAAAGCCATCAGATAAGTAAGGGTAATCACACGGCCTTATCCTTACCCTTCGCAGAACCTGCAGTACCTGTGATGTAAACAACAACAGTGAGGTGAGATACATCAAATCTCAGTGAGTTCCTTATCTTAAAGTCCTCTCGGCTCTACAAGGTTCTAATAGACCTAACTCAAGTCAAAAGGGAAGGGAAGTGACGTTGAGTACACACACACACTATATGGAAACATGCTATGAGTTCATCAACTCACAATATCACTAATCGGTAACCACACCAAGGCATCCCCTGTTCCCGTCTGCTTCTACGTCTAGAAGACGACCCGAGTCATGGATCCTGGTAACCTACTTGACATACGAATGGATTCGGGTTCTACGGGCCATTAACCGTTATGAACCGTCACTTCACACGGGCCATTAACCGTCACAAGCATACGCTCCCAGAGCGCCATTCGTACTGCACGCGGGAATCAAACCTGCCAAGTAGTTGTGCACATGTTTTAGAGGAGCTCGAGACCCATGAAACGCACTCACAAAATAACCGGTTACGATTACGTGATCATACACAAACGTGATTGTATTCGACAATCACAAGGCCATTATGCCTTATCACAACCAAACGGTTAACACGCATGTTCCATACTAGTGTCTATTCATTCTATAGTTTTCTGACATTGCTTATGGTAATGTTCCTCACTCTACCTATTCCGTATTTTAACATGCATACGTATTCAACAACGATTACACACCATTAAACGATAAAAGTCGACAAAACGACACTATTCCAAAATCCCGACATAATTAAATCGGCCAACAATCTTAAAACCATTTTAATAAGAAAATACATTTTGTTAGCTTTCCAACGATATCAATAATGTTAAAAATGGATAACCGAGTCAAAAGTTATGGACATAACGAGAAATAGTATCGCGAGAAAACACAATTCTACATTTTCCTGACCGTACGCGTATTGACCTAAGCCATACGCGTATTGCCCAGCTGGCTCGCCCAGCCATACACGTATTGCCCAAGGTGATACGCGTATGGGCAGAGGCTGATTTCCCCTCAAAATTTCATTTAATCCTTCAATACGCGTATTGCCCAACCCATACGCGTATTGCCTCCTCCCATACGCGTAACGCCCAAAATCCTTCATTGCCATACGCGTATTGACCACCCCAATATGTGTATTGCCTTGCGTGATACGCGTATGGGCAGTGGAAACCCAGAATTTTCCTGCAGAAAAGTTATGCTACGGGGTGATCCAAAACAACCCCAAAATCCCATTTTTTTTTTCTCAGTCAAATACACCAAAACATGCTATAATCATCACAACCAGCATAACACACAATCAATTATCGAATTTCAGCAGTTAGATTATGATTCTATTGTAAAATTCCACATTTTCTAACAATATCCAACTAACTCTAAAACTTAATAAAATTCTATTCTAAAGTGCCTAACTAGAACCCGCCTGGATTACAAGATGAGGAGGTTGAAGCTGAGATGAAAAGATGAAGATTGGTTGATGTTTCTTGCTCTTGAGCTCTTGGAGAATTCCCTCTTCTTTTCCTTCCTTTTTCCTTCTCCTTTCTTTCTTTCTCTAATGTTTCTATCTTTTTTCCAAATAAGGCAAAGAAAAGAAAATGTACATAGAAAACATTAATTGGTAATACTACTAATCATCCAAATTTTCTCAAATGCACCAATTAATAAAATTCCAAGTTAAATAATATTAATCTAATCAAATTTCCGAGTTCGTCGGTTTACTCTAATTACTTTATCCAATAATTGCTCAAAGTACCCCGGAACCCAGTTGATCATAATAATATTATTCAAAATGTTCACTAAAATTATGGGGTATTACAGATGATGATTAAGGTACTAATTTAGTGTAGCAAGAATAATAATGCAAAGAAAACTAAATAAATGAAAATTAAATAACATTGAATCACTTTTGCTCATGGAGGTTCAAGAACACTTTAAACTCTTGATTTTGAATCAATGAAGTTTCCATGCAAAATGGTGATGAATAAAGTACTAATTAAGTATAGCAACAAGAATAATAAAAATAAAAATAAAAATACACAAAAGTTAAAAGCCTACCTAAATAAAGAAGAATAAAAAGTGACTTAACAATTTGAGAGAAATTTGTGCAAAGTTTTGGCTTGTTCTTGTGAGTGATTTTTGGTGTCATTTGTGAATGAAATATAGTTTCTTTATAGGCTCTAGAAAGGATAGTTTAGAAATTATGAAAAAAAGAAATGCAAAAAGTGTAAGTGCCTTAGAAACATTTATTTTTGTTTTATGATGCATAAAATTCAAATGGATATTTTAATTATAAAACAAATGATCATGAATTTATTTTTTAAAATGCATAATGAAAAAAAATGCAATTTTAGTCAATTTCTTCAACATGTAAAATGTTGACTTTATATTGACTTTTTTTTTACTATAATGCATATATGCATGATTATGGTGACTTTATTTGATGATAAAAATGTATATGGCTAAAAATGCAAAACTTGACAAATGGACACATATCAGATGAATTTAAAATGTCGGACAAAATTGGGGTATGACAATTCACTTTTATCGTAACGCTTCCTTCTCCTTGAATCAGGAACATGTTTGTAGCAAATAGAGCCAATCACCTTCAAATGACTCACTGGTGGTCGTTTGTCCCTCCAAACTTCTTTTGCATCCTTGTTTTTCAGCTTCTTGGTAGGGCACCTATTCAAAATATAAACAACTATGGTTGTGTAAGGAGTATTTACCTCATGATGAATACCATGTTCTACACAAAACTCCTCAAATATCTTGGTTGTGTATTCGCCACCTACATCTGTTCGCAGAATCTTGATATTCTTTTTACTCTGGTTTTCGACATGCATCTTGAATCTCTTAAAGATTTCAAATACTCTGTCCTTTCGCTTGATCACATAGATGCAAAGCTTTCGACTATACTCATCGAAAAATGAGACAAAATACTTATTTCTACCAATGGTATGATCCTCGAACGGGCCATATACATCTAAATGTACTACTTCTAGTATGCAAGAGGACCTCATTGGCATAGTCGAAACAAAAGACTTTCTGGATTGCTTCCCTACTAAGCAATATTCACAAAGTTTGTCGGGCATCTCAAGACTTGGTTTACCTGTTACCATATCTTGAGTAATCAGTTGATTAAGTGACCTAAGGTTTAGTTGGCCAAATCATAAATGCCACAACCAACTGTTCTTGTGGTCGACAATTATTTTTAGGCATTGTACCTCAGTCGAACTGATCATGGTCTTAAATGTCCTATTCTTCGACAGAGGAGATTTTAAAACCATATTATTCTAAGTGTCGAATAGTTCCAAGGCTCCATATTTCATAACCATTGAGAAACCTTTTTCGACGAGTTGTCTAACACTTAGCAAATTGCACTTCATTCTAGGTACATAGAGTACATCTTTGATCATAACTTTTGCTTAATTTTTCCTTTGAATAACTATGTCGATAGTACCTTCAGCCTGCAATGAACTATTATTAGTAAGTTTGACCTTTCTCTTCTTCGACTCATTGGAATCTACTAACTATACTTTTCGACCAGTCATGTGATTCGAACGGCCAGTGTCGAGAAATCAAATCTTGGTATCGACATGCTCATCTGCAATTACAACCATAACCACCATGTCTTCAGAATTATCTGAATCTTAGCGTGCAAGGTTTTCTCTTGCACGCCTTTTTTTCTTCTTTGTCTTTCTGATATGAGTTTCTTTCTCCTCTTTTCAAGGATTCAAAAGCCCTATCATCGACCTTATGCTTTTAAGGGTTCGACCAAGAAATCTTCCTCTGAGTCTTGTCTTCTTTGCCCCTGAACTTGTTGGAACCCCTATGTTTTTTCCATGCCTGAGCCTGTAGAGCTTGTATCGAATCTTGAACACCTTTCCTTTCGACAATCCTCATCTCATGTGCCTTAAACGAACCAACCAAATCTTTCAATTTCAATGTTTCAAGATTGTTGGATTCTTGAATAGTAACGATAACATGCTTAAAGTGATAGGTCAATGTACGCATTACCTTATCAGTTAAGGTTTCACCACAACTTTTCATGAGATGAACAAGCTTCTGCACCTTCGAGGCATAACCTGTAATCTTTTCTTCTTCTCCCATCTGCAGTAATTCATATTTTCTTTGCAACGTTTGTAATTTGACGACTTTAACATTCTCACCTCCTTCGTAATACTTGACAAGAATATCTCATGTCTTATTCGTCGATTCAGTATGAGAAATTCAATCAAAGTTCTCTGCGTCTACCGACAATTGAATATACAACGCAACCTTGCAGTCTTTCTTCTTGGCCTCCTTGTCCCCGACTCTCTGAGCATCAGTTGCATTCTCAACAAGCTCAAGGACGCCATTAATAACCACTTCAAGGGTTTCATGAAAGACAAACAAAGATTGCATATGTTTTCTCCATGGGATCCAATTCTTGCCGTCAAGAATTGGAAGAGAATTCAAAATGTCATTGTTACCATTCATCTTTGCATCAAACATGATTAACAACCCACGATCACCGACATGTGATTCTTGAAAACACGATCTAAAAACTAACCGGAGCTCTAAATACCATTTTGTTAGTGCGTGAGACACTTTTAGTGAAGAGAAAAAGAGAGAATAAAGAATAATTTTTTTATTATTATTGAATGTCATTATTATGAAAATTGAATTACAAATGCATATATATATATATATATAGGGTTAAAACCCATTTTGCCCACTGCTATATAGACGCTTTTTGAAAAACCCCCTGTAAAAAAAATTTGCAAAAAAAACCCTAACATTTGAAGATTCTCTCAATTTTGACCTTCATCACATTCAGTCACCAAAAACCTGTCATTTTGACCCCTGCCATTTTGGCAGAGTTTTTATTTTGACCCCTGCCATTTTGGCAGCGTTTTCATTTTGACCCTTGCCATTTTGGCAGCGTTTTTATTTTGACTCCTGCCATTTTGGCATTTTTAGTGACTGAATGTGATAAAGGTCAAAACTGAGAGAATCTTCAAATGTTAGGATTTTTTTTGCTAGTTTTTTTTTTACAGGGGGTTTTTTCGAAAAGCGCCTATATGGCAGGGGGTAAAATGGGTATCAACCTATATATATATATATATATATATATATATATATATATATATATATATATATATATATATATATATATATATATATATATATATATATATATATATATATATATATATATATATATATATATATATATATAAGTAACTAACTTCTAAGCCAAATAATTAATTTAGATCTAGACGTGAGCTACACAATTTAGATTATATCTCAACAATTCTATCTAAAAAAAATTATTTCAAATCGATAAACTAAATTAAACAAAATCAAACTAAATTTTAGTATGATTCGGTTCAATTTTTACAAAACACTTGAAACAAACTAAATCAAATTGATAAAATTTCAATCAACTTAAATAATTTTTATTTAAAATCGATCCAAACCTTATAGCATATGATTAACCAATATTGAATCAATTCGCGACCAACGAACCGTATGGAATCAAAATCATAAGATTAGGTGGCATCGATATTCTAGTTTCCAAGCATTAATCGTTTCTGATAATTACTAAGAATTTTGTTACCTAGTTTAACCTTTACCGTTTATAATTGGTCATATCAATTATTTTGGCACGTACTTCAATAACATCACAAATGCAAGCAAACCAAGATTACGGCCGGCACCATAGTAAACATATGAACAAGTATATACTGACAAAAATGGGTCCATGACAAAGACAATCTCATGTTATTTTAGCATAGCAATTGTCAACAATACCAACATCTTGTTTTCATATATATAGGCATGTGTGGAAGGTAAAACCTAAAACCAAATAAGTAAAAGTAAGTTGATATTGAAATAAAGATGGAGTATTGTTGCAAGGAGTTCAAAGTGGGAAAGTGTGAAGGAGAGAAGATAGTGGATGGAGAAACCCTTCCATTGGTGCTAGAACCTCGTGAGGCAAACAAGAGTGATTTGGAGTCATTGCTTTTGGGTTTGAATGAAAACAAAGAATGGTTTGAGGAAATGATAATAAAGAACAGTGCTGTTCTTCTGAGAGGTTTTGATGTGAAAAAGGCTGAGGATTTTAATGATATTGTCGAAACATTTGGTTGGGAAGACATTCGGTATGTCGGACCGGCTCCTCGGACACATATTTATAAAATGATTTGGACTGCTAATGAAGGTCCCCTCTCTGAGTTCATTTACTATCACCATGAAATGGTTTTGGTAAGTTATTATTATTCAAGTCATTACTGAGTGTCAATGCAGGTTTGAATTCGCATCTCTGCAATCAGATGTTCTCCACTTTTTTTAATAAAAATGTATTTCTATTATACAGATTAAGGAATTTCCAAAGAAAGTGATTCTGTTCTGTGAGATACCTCCACCTGAAGGAGGAGAGACTCCTTTTGTTCCAAGCTTCAAAGTGACGGAAAGGATGATTGAGGAGTTTCCAGAAGAGGTGAAGGAGATGGAGGAGAAGGGGTTGAAGTATTCCTTTACAGCTCCTAGTAATAGTGATACTAACTCAATGAGAGGTAGAGGGTGGGAGGATGCCTTTGGAAGCTCGGACCGTAAGGAAGTCGAGAAAAGGTATTTTTATTTACGATTTTCGTTTTTGGAGACTCTGTGTATCTGTGTATGTTAGTCACAGTTAAACGGGTATAATAAATATGAAATATATTTATATTTAGTAACAGTTTAACCATGACAAATATATTATTAGATTTTATTTAGCTACAGTTTAATCGTAACAAATTTTATAATCAGTATTGTAGCTCATCTCCTTATACGATCTTAAAGAAAATCCTGATTTGCAGGTGATATAATGATTTATATTTTGTTGTAGGGCAAAAGGTCTAGGAATGGATGTAGAATGGCTTGAAAATGGAGGGCTAAAGACAATCCTTGGACCAAGAAATTTAACAAAAATATTTGAAGGAAGAAAAGGGAGAAAAATGTGGTTCAACACAATTGTAGGAATGCATGGAAAGGATATTAGTTCAGCCACAATGGCAGATGGGACAGAGATTCCAGAACATGTTGTGAAAAGGTGTGGAGAGATTATTGAAGAAGAGAGCATACAATTCAAGTGGGAGAAAGGAGATGTTCTTTTCTTGGATAACTATGCTTTGCTTCATGGTCGAAGGCCTTCACTTCCACCTAGAAGAGTCTTGGTTGCTACTACTAAATAATTTCAGTTTGTTTTCATCTTGTATTGCTCATCAATAAATGTGTCATTGTTCACCACTTTCTTATACTTTATTAAATAAAAATGTGGTGAGAGACACTCGTCAATTACTTTTCATCATTAAATTTATGTGCAAGGGTTGAAATTTAGTCATAGCTTATAGAATTTGTGTGGTATTTTTCTGCAAATCCTAATTCAACTATTAAAAAACAATATTAGTAGGTTGCATATCATCCAGATTTGAACTTATGAATTGAGAGTTAGTAATTATTACTTCCTATGATCTTATTTATTTATATATGAAAAAGTTTATTTTTAAATTTATTGAATAATTAATATATTTAAATAATATATGTGTGATATTGCCCTTTTGCATCAAAGTCATGACTATTTAATCTATTAAGTATTGGGAAAATCTCAAGCTCTACATTGTTTAAAGATAGTGTTCACAAAAGGTTTATATTGAGTGACACTCTTCACCCTACAAGTCAGTTTTTAAATCGGTTTTGTAGAGATGAGTTAGGTCAAACTCTAATTTTATCATGGTATCACGAGTCTATCGATTCGGGACACCCACTATTTATATATGCGTATCAGCCTAAAAAATGTTGGGCATAAGATAGTGTATTTGAAAAATCAAGTCTTATATATCGATCATTCAGGTCATCCACAGTTTATATCCACGCACCAAGCGCAATAGTACTGGGCGTGAGAGGGTGTATTGGAAATAACCCAAGTCTCACATTGGTTAAAAGTAGTGCCCACAAAGAATTATATGGAGTGTCACCCCTCACCTTACAAATCAGTTTTTAAGTCGATTTTGTAGGGATAATTTATGTCAAACTCTAATTATATCTTTAAGAAATGATTTTAATTGATTAGTAGATTGCCAAGGTGACATTTCTTATAAGTTTTTATTTGACCAAATAGGAATCTTAGATGATCAATTAGGTGATGATTTAATAGTTAATGCTCAGTTTGTTTTAATTTTAAAAAAATAATTTTTTTTTGTATTTTTGAAGATGGATTCTATAAAAATGTTTTTTAAAATAATTCAAGTTTTTTTAAATTTGTTTTATATAAATTAAAAGACTAATTTTCACATTTTATAACATAAACATACATTATTAAAATTAAAACATAGTCAAAATCACAATTTTTTTTAAAGAGTTGTATCTTAAAAATAATTTTTATGAAAAGTTATTTAAAATAACTTCAAAATTAAATGATTTTTAAAAATTTAGATATCTGAAAATTTTTCAATAAAATGATAAAATATATAAAATAATATTTTAATAATAACTATTTAAACCAAATTTTCATTTGAAATTTTATCTTTGTAAAGTTTTTTACACTAAAATATATAACACTATAAAATCATATTTTAAAAAAGGACAAACAAACGGGCCTAAAACAAATGGTTAATAATTTACAAGTGATTTTATACCTAAAGAGTATATAAGTAGTGAATAATAATCTAAAATAATAGTAAAGGAATATTATAACGATTGGGCGTAATTGTTGATTATTGGATTCAAACTTGACTTCGATGAGCCAATATTTGTTATGATGTGAATAATGTTAGATATGTAATAAGATGATTTGATGATAGTTTGTAATGATAGTGTTATATATATATATATATATATATATATATATATATATATATATATACTAATTTATTCAAATAATATTAAAAAACTATTGCTTCTTTGTAATTGCAAATGAGGACATATTTGTGTTAAATATATAATTCATTGTTTTAGAAAGATTTGATTTGATTTAGAAAGATCAAATTTGATTTAGAAAGATTAGATTAGATATTTTTGGGCTTTCATAGTTTGAGCTTTAGCTTGAGATGTAAGTTAACCTAAATCTATAAATAGGGAG
The DNA here is from genome assembly GCA_022829125.1 of Lathyrus tuberosus. Classification (NCBI taxonomy): domain Eukaryota; kingdom Viridiplantae; phylum Streptophyta; class Magnoliopsida; order Fabales; family Fabaceae; genus Lathyrus; species Lathyrus tuberosus. The sequence goes on along the minus strand of JALAZF010000012.1, from coordinate 15,523,659 downwards.
GAACCCTTATCATTGAAATCATCAAGTTTGATAATTCACAGTTTGCAGTTGCAAGTGAATATTGAAAGTTTCCACAATTTGTGGGCAGAAAGAATTCTGCAGTTTTTCATCTTCTTCTCCAACACTACTATTTCTCTTTTCTCTTTCTTTCTTTCTTTCTCAATTTTTCTCTTCGTTGCCATTGCATGTGATTGTTAACAATCTTGAGATCAAGATTGAATAGGAATTCTCAAAAGGTTTTCGGTTAATTCCAACACCTGGTATCTAGAGCTCTGGTTGCGATTCAATGAAGGAAAATCGTGATGGCGATGAATCATCCGAACAGGCACTTTCTGGCGAGTCTTCCGATTCTCACGAAAGATAATTATGAGAATTGGTGCAAGCAGATTAAAGTGGTTTTCTATTATCAAGATCTTTGGGATCTTGTGAAGGAAGGAGTAACACCGCTTGCAGAGAACACGACAGATCAAGAAAAGGCTGCACACAAAGAGTTGAATAAGAAAGATTATAAAGCTCTCTTTATAATCCATCAGTGTGTCGATCCAGATAACTTTGAAAAAGTTAGTGATGCAGAGTCAGCAAAGGAAGTGTGGGAGATTCTTGAAAAGGCTTTTGAAGGCGCAGAGAAGGTGAAAGAGGTGAGGTTACAAACTCACAAGAGAACCTATGAGTTGCTTCAGATGGAAGACAATGAAAGTATAACAGATTTCTTCACCAGAGTTACAAAGCTGGTGAATCAAATCAAGGTATGTGGAGAGGTGTTGACATCAAGATTAATTGTTGCAAATATCTTGAGGTCATTGGCTCCAAAGTTCGACCACGTGGTAGTAGCCATAGAAGCGTTGAAAGACTTGTCAGTATTGACGAAGGAAGAGCTTCAAGGGACGCTTGAGTCTCATGAACAAAGGATGGCTGAAAGATCTGCAGGAAAGTCGAAGAATGATATGGCTTTGCAGGCGCAGTCAGAAAAGGAAAGGAAAGGCAAAGGAAGTTGGAATGGCAACAAAGGTATAGGAGGCTACAACAATTCGACTAGTCGAAATCAGAATGAAGGAAACTGGTCGAATCAAAGAAAACCCTGGAACCAAGGCAACCAAAGAGGTGGTGCTGCAGATAGAGGAAGAGGTGGTGGTCGAAAGCCGAACAAAAGTCACATTCAATGTTTCAATTGTCAGAAGTATGGTCATTATTTTAGTGACTGTCCAGAAAACAATAAGAATCAAGAAACTGATGCAAAGCTGGCGAAACATGAAGAAGAAGAGATGTTGCAGATGGTCACAACAAGAAACGAAGAGAGATTCCAAGACTAGTGGTACTTGGACTCAGGATGCTCATCACACATAACTGGAAGGAAATATTGGTTTGTCAACATGAAGCCCTCGTCGAAGAACACAGTGAATTTGCAAATGACAACACTCTAGCAGATGAAGGTGTTGGTGATGTTCTCATTATGAGGAAAGATGGCAAGAGGTCAACAATTTTCAATGTGTTGTACATACCAAGCATGGAGAGTAATTTACTCAGTATAGGGAAGTTGATCGAAAAGAACTACAAGGTGTCGATCGAAGACAAGATGATGAGAGTTATCGACGTAGGTGGCAGGTTGATCTTGAAGGCTCCAATGTCTCAGAATAGGACCTTCAAGATTGAACTTAATGTGATGGAGTACAAGTACCTAGCAACTGCAACCAGCAGAGATGAGTGGTTATGACATTTTTTACTAAGCCATCTCAACTTCAATGACATCAGAGAGCTAAAGAGAAGAAATATGGTTTCAGGATTACCTGAAATTGACATTCCAAGTGAAGTCTATGAAGAGTGTGTTCAGTCGAAACAACACAAGAATAACTTCAGCAAGGATGCATGAAGGAAGTTTAAGGCAATTCTGGAAGTTATATACTCTGATGTATGTGGTCCAATCCAGGTGGATTCGATTGGTCGTAACAGATACTTTGTCATGTTTATAGATGATTACATTCGAAAGCTGTGGACTTACCTCATCAAGAAGAAAAGTGATGTGATCGACATATTTTCTAGATTTAAATCTATGGATGAAAGACAGAGTGGTCGAAAGCTAAAAATTCTTAGGACTGATGGTGGTGGAGAGTATGTGTCGAAAGAGTTCGTTGAATTATGTGAAAACGAAGAGATTATGCATGAGGTGGTGCCACCCTACACTCCACAGCAAAATGGAATTGCATAAAGGAAGAACATAACCATCATGAATATGGTGAGAAGTATGTTGAATGGACAACATTTACCCAAAGAATTATGGGGAGAAGCGATTTCGATAGCAACATACATATTAAACAGGTGTCCGACGAAGAAGCTTGAAGGAATCGCACCAGAAGAATGTTGGTCATGTGTCAAGCCTAGCCTCAGTCACTTGAAGGTGTTGAGATCTATAGCACATAGACATGTGCCAGATCAGTTGAGAAGAAAGCTTGATGACAAGTCGAATCAGATGATCTTGATAGGATATCATTCGACTGGAGGATACAAGCTGTTCGACCCAGTGAATAAGCAGGTAGTAATCAGCAGGGACGTGATCATAGACGAGTTTAAAGAATGGGATTTGACTGAGAATGTAAAGAAGGATTCAGTGGGAATCTCTTGTGAAGAACCATCCACTGAAGTCGAAAGAGAAGTTCAACAAGAACAAGTCACAGATGAAGCAGGTCCAAGCAGACCTCGACGAATAAGACACGTGTCTGAAAGGTTGGAAGAATATGTAATTACATCTGATGATGTGGTTGATGAAGAGGGTGAGCTGGTACACTATGTTTTCTACGCATATGTTGAACCAGTCAATGCAGCTAAGGCATTGAAAGATTCGAAGTGGGTGAAAGCATTGAATGAGGAATTAGACTTCATCGAAGTCAACAACACCTGGTCACTTATCGAATTGCCTCAAGGCAATAAGGAAATTGATGAGAAGTGGGTTTATAAGGTGAAGGTGAATCCTAAAGGAGAATTAACTCGACGTAAGGCGAGACTTGTGGCGAAAGGATTTCTTCAGAAGGAAGGAATCGACTTCGACGAGGTGTTTGCACCTGTTGCTAGGATCGAAACAATCAGGTTGGTTATTGGTCTAACAAATATGAACAATTGGCACACATGTCAGATGGACGTGAAGTGTGCATTCCTTAATGGCCCCTTAGACGAAGAAGTTTATGTCGCACAACCAGCTGGGTATGTGAAACGAGGCGAAGAAGGAAAGATGTATAGGCTGCATAAGGCCATGTATGGATTTAAGCAAGCTCCAAGAGCTTGGAATAAGAAAATCGGCATCTTCTTAAGGAAGAAGGAATTTGTGAAATGTATGACTGAGCATGGAGTGTATGTAAAGAGAAGCAATAATGAATTTCTTATTCTATGCCTCTATGTCGATGACCTGTTGATAACAGAAAGTTACAAGAAGGAGATCAAAGATTTCAAACATGACCTAAGTGAGGAGTTTGAAATGTCAGACTTGGGAAATCTCTCATATTTCCTTGGCATTGAATTCTACAAGACTAGTAGAGGTTTGATGATGCACCAAAGAAGTTATGCAAGCGAAATACTCAAGAGATTTGAGATGCAAGATTGCAACCCAACTTCGACTCCGGCTGAGACCAGATTGCAACTGTTGAAAGATTCAGATGAAGATGATGTCGACCCTACCCAATACAGAAGACTTAGTAGGTAACTTCGATATCTTTGTCACACAATGCCTGACTTAGCATACAATGTGTGTATGGTAAGTAGATTCATGGAGAAGCCAAAGGTATCACACCTAGAAGCAACGAAGAGGATACTGAAGTATCTGAAAGGGACTCTCAACTACGACATTTTGTTTCCTGCAACCGATGAAGGAAAATAATGCAAGTTAGTGGGATACACCGACTTTAGTTAGTGTAGTGATGTTGAGGATAGAAAATCTACAGCTGGCTATGTGTTTATGTTAGGTGGTGCACCAGTTGCTTGGAGTTTGAGAAAGGAGCCAGTAGTGGAATTGTCGTCATGCAAAGCAGAGTACATAATTGCTTCCCTTTGTGCATGTCAAGCAACCTGGATGGTGAACCTGGTCGAAGAGATCACAGGGAAGAGTCGTGGAGCAATTACCATGAAGATCGATAGCATGTCAGATATCAACTTGGCGAAGAATCCAATAGCACATGGTTGAAGTAAGCACATTGAATTGAGGTTCCATTATCTTCGAAAGCAGGTAGCAGAAGGAAAGATGAACTTGGAACACTGCAGAACTGAGAATCGGATTGCAGATATCATGACGAAGGGAGTGTAGGTCGAAGTTTTCAGAAGACTAAGAGCCATGATGAATATAAATAGTTTAGACACTGTTAGGTCTTTGATTGACTACATTTTAGCTAAAACAAGTTTACAGCAAGATGTTGGGTAAGATGTCCTGACATGGTTGATCAGACATCAGTTTAGATATGGTTACAATATTTGGCAAGATGTTGAGTAAGATTTAATTGGTCTGGTACAACAGGTGGTGATGTTATATGTTTCAGACAGATGTCATGACATCTTAGTCTAGTACAACAGGTGTTGCTATTTTGCTGTCATGTGATTTTTAATCAAGATGTCGAAGGAGATGTCACGACATCTTTGTCTGGTACAACAGGTGCTGCTGTTGTATATCTCTTGACAGATTTGTTTTGATGAGAATATTTTGGATATGTCTCATCATTAGACGCAGGTCAAGGAGATTTATTAGGAACAAAGTGCAGATTTAATTGATTTCATAAAAAGGATCTTGGAGACTTTTTAGGAAATTATTTGGAGATTTGTTCCTATTTTTATGGAGGAGACTCTGCAGCTGATTTAAAACGTGAAGATTGGATCTGATTGAAGAGTCCAAGCCCATACCGTAGGAGTCTATAAATAAGGACTTGCTAGACCTAAAATAGTAAGCACACACAACAACAAGTCGTCGGTGCAACATAAGGGTTCAGGGTTTTGAGAGTCTCTTGTGTAGTTTGTAAGTCACCCATGTATCCTTTGATACTATGTGGTCGACATAGGTTGTTGTAAATTAGTCTCACTCGAAGCTTTGAAGCAAGAGTTGAGTATTGTTCTTGGTTGAAGCTTTTAAGCAAAACCGAGTATTATTGTTAGTCAAGAGTCTTGGCTGAATACTGTTATTGGAAGGAATACCTTTCAATTGAACAGATTGATGCAGATTGTAACTGTTAGATATCACTGAGGTGATTTAGGAATTTAGATGGGTTTCTCTTATCTAGATGGTGATTTCTAGATAAAATTGTATTAAGTAGGGATTAAGTAAGGAGTTGTAAACGGGGGAGTTTACCTCTAAATTAATACTACAAATAGTGAATTCATTTCTGGCTTGGTAGCCCCCAGATGTAGGTGATTTGCACCGAACTGGGTTAACAATTGATGTGTGTTTGTTTACTTTCTGCAATCTGTCCTACTGCTGTTACTGATATTCTGAATATCAATTTGTTTGTTCTGTCCTTGTTTAATATTTATGCAGCACAATGTCTTGACATGTGTTAGGACATCTGTTGTCTGCATAGGCCAGAATTTCAGACAAAATAAATTAGGTGGTGTGTTAAATATGTAATTCATTGTTTTAGAAAGATTAGATTTGATTTAGAAAGATCATATTTGATTTAGAAAGATTAGATTAGATATTTTGTGGGCTTTTATAGTTTGGGCTTTAGCTTGAGATGCAAGTTAACCTAAATCTATAAATAGGGAGGAACCCTTATCATTGTAATCATCAAGTTTGATAATTCACAGTTTGCAGTTGCAAGTGAGTATTGAAAGTTTCCACAGTTTGTGGGCAGAAAGAATTCTGCAGTTTTTCATCTTCTTCTCCAACGCTACTATTTTTCTTTTCTCTTTCTTTCTTTCTTTCTCAATTTTTCTTTTCTTTGCCATTGCGTGTGATTGTTAACAATTGAATAGGAATTCTCAAAAGGTTTTGGGTTAATTCCAACAATTTGGTCAAATTGTATAAATAATTATTGTGTTTGTTGTTTTTAATTTACATACGTTTCTATTTTCTCTTTTGTTACTAGTTGTTATTCTAACAATTGCTATTATGTGGCGATTAACTTTTGTATGAAATTTGAAGTCTCAAGATTCAACTAAACATAAAATTTTAAATTGTGGCAAATGAGAGTTAAGGATCTATTGGGTCAGCAAGATTTACATAAGGCACTGTGAAAAACAAAATTGTAAGACGCAGTGGATATTGGTTAGTTAGATTTGCAGGAGAAGACTACAGGATGGACACGTCTATGTGTTTCAAACGAGATGGTGTATCATATCCTAGACCTAGCATCACTGAAGGCGGTTTAGGATAAATTCAAAAATCAATATATGTCCAAGTTATTGATGAACAAATTGTTTATGAAGTAGAGAATATACGGTTTGAAGATGCATGAAGGTTCCAATTTGAAACATGTCAATACTTTAACAACATAACCATTGATCTGGTGAGACTAGGGTAAAGGTTTGTGAGGAAAGTAAGGTAATTATAGTGTTTTATTTGTTACCATATTCTCACGATCACTTGGTGGTCATTCTTACCTACATGAAAGACACTATCAACATCAATGTAATTACTGCTACAATCATGTCTTATTCGCAAATGAGACTAAATATAGAAGAAGAGACTTAAGGTGGAGGTATGTATGTGAAGAGGGGGCCAAGATCGTGGGAGGAACAAAGATAAAGCAACTTATGAAAAGATGAGATCTAAATCTAAGAACAGAAAAAAATGGAGTTCCACCGTTGCTAAAAAATTGGGCATTAAAAAAGGGATTATCCAAACGAAAAGCAAAACCCAACAAGTTCTGAACATGTGCTCCAAATTTATAACTCTTGTAGTGAAGGATATCTACTTTGTGTTTCATCTTTAAAGTGCACACAAATATGGATTATTGACTCTCGATGCTCTTATCATATGGCTTCATAACAGAAGTGGTTCACTGTATTCAAGTCAGACAGTTTTGAATTTGTTTATTTGAGTGATGATAAAGCATATGCTATCATTGGAACTTGGAAAACTACTATTTTTATGGATGATAGTGGCTTGGAAACATTGAATGATATATAGTATATACCATAATTGATAAAAATGTGGTTTCCCTATGTATTGTACTTGTAAATTGCTTCTATTATAGGTTTGATGGAGATAGAAACATTGTTAACAAGGATGCTTTTACGACGATGAAAAAAAAAAGAACTTTAGGTAAAATCTACAAATTGTTGGGAAGTACTACTGTAGGTGTTTTTGTATGAGTTGAGTCGATTAGTTATGAAACCAAAATCTGCCACACGTATCTAGGTCATCTCATTGAGCTTGAGATGATGGAACTCCATAAGAGGAATATATTGGAAGATATTCTCTGTTGAAAGATGTGTTTGTGCAAGTATTTTGTACTTGAAAAACAATGTTGTGATCATTTTAAGAATGAGAAACACCAAACAAGGGGAATCCTAGTCTATGTTCATTTAAATGTGTGAAGCTTACCAAAGAGGCCTTTATGGGTAGTTTTGTAGTTCAATGTGCATACATGTTTTGATGGTGACACGTAAAAATAAATCGTAATGAACATCATCAAAGAATGGATATGAATCAAAAAGCATGAACTAAAATTTCTAATGAATGAAGGAACAAAATCAAACACTATGTAGATCATCAAAAAACTAGCCTAACTATCTAAAGCAAACCTCTGATCTAAACCTCAACTATTTAATATTATCTTATGATCAATGTGAAAAAAATAGTGTGATGCTCTCTAAGTACTAAAAGTATACACACACTCACGAAAACATTTTTAAACTTCATCTCTTTCTAAAAACTTCTCAAAAACTATTTGGAAAAGGTAAACAACCATTTTTTATCAAAGTAATACCGATTAGAGCTTTAGATAATCAATTATGAAATGTTACTCACTCTCTATTCAATTATGATATTTATATAATCGATTATGAGGTGTGTTTCTCTTAGTAATCGATTATGTTTCGAACCTAATCGATTATGCTACAATTTGAGCCAAAGCTTTATTGATTTACAACTGCATAATAGATTATAGCCTTGTCACAATCGATTATGGACCAGTTTTTAGCCTTTAAAAAATTTCCCTATTTGCAATTTCTTTACTATAAAAGGAGATATTGTGGTCACTTGAAAACATACAAGAAATCTGAAAAACAGATTCTCTTCTACTCTCATTCTACTTTTATAATTTACAATTACACTTCATATATCTTTAGAGTTGAGAGGAAAAGTTAGATAAATAATTATGATAAAGTATAGAGATAAATGATAATGAAGGAACACAGTGAATTTATGATGGTTAGACCCAAAACCACGAGGCTTACATCCAGTCCCCTAAGATAGCACCTTGAGATTTTCCACTATCAAGAGAGCTTTTATCATAGGTTCAACCCACAACCTCTTACAAAAATCATTAACCTCACGCTTAGCTTGAAACCTTTATGCAAGTTACTATATATTAGTTACTCACTTGGTTTTACAATGCATATTAGATTTACTACAATGATTTACACAACTTACAATTGGCTGCATATTAGATTATGAAGTCGCTTGGTCAACTAGTGGCATCTGAGCATAACTCTTGTGTATAAACAAATAGTATTAAGAGGAACGATTGTGGTTCCATGTATTTTGAAGGTTATGATGTTCCCATTTATGGTATTGGTAATGACAGAAGAACAAAGTTGAGAATCATCAATGTAGAAGTTATCAAAAGATAAGCCAAGAAGTTTCCAATTTGAGAACAAAAATAGTCAAATATAAAGATCAACATCAAAAGGAGCTGAAGTTGTGAAAACTATCCTAATCATATGCTTTAATTTTCATTAATTTGTTTTGGATCGATAGTGTGTAATTAAGCTAGAGTAGCTCTTAAGGTATTAAGGTAATGCGCACGTGCACACACACACACACACACACACACACACACACACACACAAGCACACGCACACACACACAAATTTTACAAAACTTCAATTATTTCAAAATTCTTCTAAAAATATCTTATGACTTCTCACTAGCCGATTAGGAATCATCCTAATCAATTAGGAAACTTTATCTATCTCTCTCTCTCTCTCTCTCTCTCTCTCTCTCTCTCGCTCACTCGCTCTAATCTATTAAAACTTGTATCGAATCGATTAAGGAGAGAACTCTTTAAATAATCGATTATGAACCTTTTTAGTCAATTAGGAAGAGAATCTGACTAAATGGTTTCCATGTATGCTAGGCAAATCGATTAGAGAGCAGCCATATCCCATAAGTTATTTCCTTTTTGAGCCAATTTTGTTCTCCTTTATAAAGGAGTCTTGTGTATTCTTCAAAATTATAAAAATATAATTTATTACTCTTCTTTCTCACTCACTTTATCCATATAAACTGATTTTATACACTTGTCATTATCTTAGTGGTGAGAGAGTAAAAGATTTAAAGCAGGGTTTTGTAATTGAGAGAGGGTTTGTAATTTTTCTGTCCAAAAATTGTAATAGAAAGAGGGTTTGCAATTATTCCATCCAAAAATTATAATTGAGAGAGGGTTTACAATTTTTCCGTTCAAATTATAATTTGGAGAGTTTGCAATTTCTCCTTAAAAATTGCAATTGTATGAGAGAGTTTGTAATTTTGTCCTTGTAAAAATTACAAGTTGAATTATGATTTTATGAGTTTTTTTGCTTGAATTTTTGCTCTTTCTTTTCTTTTTTTTAGGTAGGTATGCTTCAGCGTGCGTAGAAATTTGTTTTGTTTTGTTATTTTTCCATCAACTGATTTCAGAGCCTGGTTCTGATCAAGGGGGGAATGAAGAGTCACAAAAAATTTTGATCAAGCGAAAAAGGATGAGTAACAAAAAATTATGATCAAGGGAGAAAGAAAAATTATGATTAAGGGAGGAAGAAGACAAAAAGATTGAAGAGTAATAATTTTACAAATGTTGCTAATCATTATAATTATTGATCCGAAGTATTCGAACTGGTCCACGTAAGCTGGTCGTCAGAAGGTGAGGTGCTCGGATGATTGCTGGTCGTAAGGCGTGCAATGTGCTCGGCTTGAGAATGAGGAGAGAAGGGGGTGTACCTGCAAGGTACTCCGACGCTCAAGTAAGAAAGGGTCAGAGAAAAAGGGCAAGTACAAAGTGTATTCTTAGGGTGAAAATGTGATACCTGACCCTCTCAAGTGAGAGGGTTTATATAGAGCCCCCAGCTCGTGTCCAACGGTCCTATTTTCGGGGCGAACTAGCCGTTTTTCCCAAAGAATAGGCAACTGCCCAAACTAGCCGTTATGTCGGGCAGGGTGCCATGAACCAGCCGTTATGTCGGGCATAGACGCAGTTGCGGGCACCTGCCCATTGCTGTTCGGGCAGCGGGGAAACCGTGCGTAACGGGCATCAGAGCCGGGGAGGGACGTTGCGTTCCTTGCCCGGCTTGAGGGGCAGAAATGTCACTTTTGCCCCTCTGTGGATTGGGCTTAGGAAATTTTGGCCGCTCTGGAGTGGAAGCGGATTGGGCCAATTCCAGCCATTGGTCGAGTCCAGAACAGGAGCCCCCCAAGTCGTTGCTCCCGAGCATGGGAGTGATGACTTAAGGACTGCTCGTCGCCCGGGGGGAGTTACGTAGAGTCGTCGTAAGGAGACGAGGAAGATTGTCTCGATGTGCCCGTGGCCCTATGTGTTCGTGATGTTTATGGTCGTGACCCTGTTGCCCAGTATTCGGGAAGATAAATCGTCAGACAAAGTGGGAAACGTTGGGCTGCCACGTGTGCATCGAGCCCTGCGTAGAAGTTAATAGGTAATTATGGCTAGTGGGCAGTCATTATTACCTACGGGCGCGTGTGTGCACGTGCCCCTCAGTATAAAAGGGGGGAGGTTGTCCTATTTTGCACTTTTTCCCTTCTGATTCTTCTTCGTCGTCATCAGCGTTCCTGCCCGTCGCCGTCTTCAGAGTAACCGACCACCGTGCCAAGTTTCGAGCAGCCTTTCTCTTCTACTCAAAACAAGTAAGTTTTCTGGTTTCCAGCTTGTTGTACTTCCTCTCATTGTCAATGGTAGATTGCATGCGGCTAGGGTTAGTTTTAGGTGACAAGGTAGGTAGATTTCCGGTTAGTGTTGGTGGTGGGCGGTGGTTCTTCCCATTCACTGTACCAAGCATCTCGTCGGAGTGGGTAGCACGTTCGGTGAACATGGTGGTCCACGCGGTGGTTACGAGTCGTGACCACCGCGTCATGCCATCTTCTGGTGGACTGGTGAACTTTTCGGTGGAACGTTTCCAGATTCCGGTGGAGCTTCAAACGGAATTTGGGCACGAGCGCGGGGAGGTTCCTCGTAGGAAGATGGTATGTCTCGGTCATCTCCTCGCGGGGAGGTTTTTTCTTTCTTCGTTTGATGTTAGGGCTTAGGCCGGGGACGTTGTCCTTAGCCTTCTGCGCGCCCTTTCACTTGACTTAGCGGTGGAAGGGTGGATTTGATTTCCTGTCGAATTCACTATCTTTCTCTGCTTTTTTAGGTGATCGTAGGGGCGATGGAGCCAGAGAGGGAAGTTATCCCCGTTACATCTGAGGAGGAGACTGTGTCCGAGGAGAGCAGTAGTGCAACGGCCTCGAGCTCTGCGTCCTCGAGCTCGTCGGCTTCGAACTCCTCGAGCGAAGTCGAGGGGGAAGCGAGTGATGCTGATGAGGGAGAGGATTTGGAGGTCGTGGAGGAGGACACAATGGAAGAGGACGTTGATGTGTTCTGCCCGGAAGAGTGGGAGGTGGCCGAACCTTCCCACCATATTTCCACGCTTGCCAGGTCTGCGGCAGACGCTTTTACCGAGGTGGGGCCAGCGGGCGAATGGAGTGTGCTTTTGCCTAATTCGGACGAGCGGATCTGCTCGAACTTCAGGGACAGCTTCACCATGTACGAATATGCCTTCAAGGAATTGGGGCTGAGGTTGCCCTTTACTGACTTCCAGCGGTCGGTGTTTGAGCACCTGAAGTTGGCTCCTTCTCAGCTCCACCCCCAATTCGTTGGCCTTCATACGGGCTTTTGAGTTGGTGTGCGAGCACCTTGCTCTGGGGACCACTCTTCCTTTATTCTTTGCTATTTTCAACCTACAGCGGCAGCTGGCGGGGAAGAGGTATGGATGGGTCTCTTTGAAGCAGCCCAGAAAGTTGTTTAAGCCGTTCTCGGAGTCCATCTGAACGTTCAAGGGACGGTACTACATCGTCGAGCCTCTGTCTGAAGCTGCTCAGGACAGCGTGTAATTCTGGGAGGTAGAGTATGATGAGAACGGAGATGAGCTACTTACCGAGGAGGGGAAATATATCGGGGAGAGAGTGTACAAGTTCCCGATCCGCTGGACACCCGACCACTTCTCAAAGAAGCCCAGCGCCTACGTCTTTGAGCCGAGCGCGTTACGCGGGCAGGATGTTGTGTCCTACGAGACGCTGGTGAAGTGGGTTAACTCCTTCGATCTTGCGAGCTGCTGGACGAGCAAGGGTGCCCCTATCTACGAGGATGACGGGAGCCAGAGAGTCGAGCGCAGGTTTATCAATGTGAAGGCTCTGCTGGAGTGCAAAACTCCCGCGGATGCCATGAAGTTGCTCGGTAGTCTTAGTTACTTAGACTTTATTTGTTATTTCTTTTTCTTCCCCATTGCTAACGTGTTCGTTTCATTTGTGCAGGTGAGATGCCTCAGGCTCGTTATCGTGTGGTGAGGAACGCCATGGCGAGGGGCAAGGCTGGAGCGGCTCCTCCCAAGGCCCGTCCTGTTGGTGGTGCTCGTGCTCTTCCTCTTGCTCATGCTGTGGTGGGGACCTCTGCTTCTCCTACTGCAGCTCCCCGGGACTCTCCATTGGCTCTGGCTGGGCGAGCGAAGCGGCAAAGGTCGTCGGATGCCGTGGACCTGACTCGGGCGCCCGAGAAAGGGAAGTTTGAGCTTCCTCCGTGTGTCCTTGACCGGAGGTTCTTTGAGGGCAACACTTTGGTCGTTCCGCGGGCAGAGTCACTCAACCTCGGAAGCATAGACCGAGCGAGCAAGAGGGCGATGGTGGCCCAGGATGCTTCTGCCATGGTGAGGATGCTGGAAATGGCGGCCGTTTATGCGGAAGGGGACTCTGTGCTCGAGGCTGAACTCACTACTGCTCGGGCCTCCGTGGCGTCCCTAAAGGAAGAAGCCAAGGGTGCTCGCGAGGCTAGGAGGAAGGCCGAGGAGGAGACGGCCAAGCTGAAAGAGGAGGTAACCAGGCTGAAGGCGGAGAAGAAGGCTGCAGAGGATTTGAACAAGGAGCTGATGGCGGCCAGTGCCCCGGGTGCTGATGAGCTGGACGAGATAAAGGTGTTGAAAACTAGGGTTGAGCTGGTCGCCAGCATACTGCAGGCCGAGGAGGATGACATTGCTGTGGCATCGGAGTCTTTCGAAAGTGTCGTGGCCCAGTTGCGGGTGGTGAACCCCGGGCTCGACATTTCGACCGATGGTATCCACTACCTTGCACGAGTGGAGGATGGTCGCATCGTCTTGCCCGCAGGCCTGGTTCTCGACACCCCCGAAGCACAGACTGAAGATCAGCCAGCGGAGGAGCAGGAGCCCGAGTCCGAGGCGACTGAGCATGTGGAAGGATGAGGACTTAGGTTGTTTTGATGCTGTTGTATTTTGTCCGGCCTGCGTGTCGTTGAGTAATTTGTAATTTATTTGGTTTTGGGGGGGGGGGGGCATGGCCCCCTTTTTATGTAATACGCACAGTTTTTTGGCCCTTGTGGCCTTTTCATTTAATGCTCGGTTCATTTATACAATTTTTATTGTACTTTACATTATTGTTGTACTTTACCTTAGTTGTGCGTGTACGACTGCCCGTCGGAGGGTATGTCTGTTAGTGGAGCTTTCTTTTGAAAGATGGCTCGCTGTGTGTGAATTCGCCAGTGCGGGGAACTGGTCGAATAGCCGGGGAAGTCCCTGGCGAGGTTGCGAATCTCAGGTCGCGATTGAGGCCTGAGGTCGTGGCGTGAACGTCCCATCGCGAGCTGGGGTTCTGCCAATCATGGTACTTGGGCGAAGGCGGTGCTCGATTGAGGACCGCCGACGAGCAGAGTTCCGACTTGTTTATTTGAGCGGGATTCTACTTTGTGTGCATGCGTCGTTTGTACCTGGACGAGCATGATGACCGCTAGGTGGTCTCTTGACGCGAGGAAGCCTATGGTTACTTTAGCTGTAGTATTGCTTAAGTTTCTCAGCGTTCCATGGTTGGGGGAGTGCCTCCCCGTTAAGGTTTTCGAGGAAGTATGCACCATTTCCCGTTTTGGCACGGACTCTCGTCGTAGGACTTTAGCGTTGTGCCTGATTGCTATTTTTTGCTTAAGGGACGCTTCGCGGAGGGCTGCACCTGTCCGGATTTCCTCTACGAGGTCGAGCTCTTCTCTCATTGCTTCGTTATTCATTTCCTCGTCTAGAGGTGATTCGGTCCTTCTGGACGGTACGTGGATTTCGATGGGTAAAACAGCCTCCATGCCATATGCTAACCGGAAAGGCGTTTCCCCGGTGGTGGACTGGGGAGTAGTGCGATATGCCCATAAGACGCTGTGGAGCTCCTCGACCCAGGCTTTCTTTGTTTCATCCAGTCTTCGTTTGAGGCCACGAAGGATGACGCGGTTGGCCGCTTCCGCCTGCCCGTTGGTCTGGGGGTGCTCTACCGAAGCGAAGTGTTGCTTTGTCCCGAGATGGGCGACAAAGTCTTGGAACTTCTTGTCCGTGAATTGTGTTCCATTGTCCGTGACGATTGCTTGTGGGATCCCAAAACGGGCAAGGATATTCCGCTTGTAGAAGCGTAGGATGTTAAGTGCTGTTATCTTCGCTAAGACTTCTGCTTCTATCCATTTTGTGAAGTAATCTATGCCCACTATCAGGTATTTGTTTTGGTTGGACCCCGTCACGAAGGGTCCTAGGATGTCTAGGCCCCACCAGGCGAATGGCCACGGGGATGTCAAGCTTTTCAACTCGTTAGGTGGAGCAAGGTGCATATCCCCGTGCCGTTGGCATTTGTCGCATTTCTTCACATGCTCCTTGGCGTCTTGCTGCATAGTTGGCCAGTAATATCCTGCCCGGAGTCCCTTGCGGGCAAGGGACCTTCCTCCCAGGTGCTGGGCGTTAATACCTTCATGAATTTCTCGTAGTACGTGGGGGACAATCTCCTCCTCTATGCACTTTAGTAGTGGGATGGAGAAGCCCCTTCGGTAAAGCTTATTTTCGAGGATGACGTATAAGCAAGCTCTGCGTCTGATGGTGCTGGCTTCCTTGGGGTCATCCGGAAGTTCGTCCCTGGTGAGGTAGTTGTACACGGGCGTCATCCAGTAGTCGCTGTCTCCGATCGCGTGCACGTGTAGGGTCGAGGACCCCTTATCGATGCTGGACCGGGGAAGTATCTCTTGGATGACCGACCTGTTTTCGCCTTTCCTCTTGGTACTCGCTAGTTTGGACAGGACGTCTGCTCGCACGTTGTGTTCGCGGGGAACATGTCTTAATGCCACCATCCTGAACTTTGACATCTTTTCCTTGACTAGGGAGAGGTATTCAGATAGATTGTCGTTTTTGGCCTGATACTCTCCAGAGATCTGGTGGGCTACGAGCTGAGAGTCCGTGCAGATGATGATTTCTTCTGCCCCTAGGTCTTCGGCTAGGCGCAACCCAGCGAGGAAGGCCTCATACTCAGCCTGGTTGTTCAACGTGGGAAAAGACAAAGTGAGAGACGCCTCTACTATGGTCCTTTCGTCGTTCTCCAGAATCACTCTTGCCCCGCTACCGCTCGAGCTGGATGCTCCGTCCACGTAGATGGTCCATCTGTTTGCTATGTGAGGCGAGGAGTCTGAGAAGGTTACTTCCGCCACAAAATCGGCCAGGGCCTGTACTTTGAGAGCTTTTCTGCTTTCATACCGGACGTCAAATTCGGACAGCTCCAACGACCACTTGAGCATTCGACCGGCCATGTCTGGCCGGCCCAGCAACTGCTTGATGGGCTGATCCATCCTCACTACGATCGTATGGGCCAAGAAATAGTGTCTCAGTCATCTGGCAGCGTTGAGGAGGGCCAATGCTACCTTCTCTATCTGCTGATATCGCAACTCTGCGTCCTGCAACGCTTTGCTTGTGAAGTATACGGGCTTTTGCCCGCCAGGACCTTCGCGAATGAGAACGGCGCTCACGGCCTCGTCAGTGACGGCGAGGTACAGGAACAATACTTCCCCGGTATCTGGTCGTGATAACACGGGCGGTTTCGAAAGGGCTTGCTTTAAGTGAAGGAGGGATGCCTCGCATTCTTCGGTCCATTCAAACACGACTTCTTTTCTCAAGAGCTTGAAGAAAGGAAGGGCGTGTTGGGCAGATTTTGCGACGAAGCGGGACAACGAGGTGAGTACCCCATTGAGGGACTGGATGTTCTTTTTAGACGTGGGCGTTGGGAACTCATAGAATGCCCGACATTTGTCAGGGTTAGCCTCTATTCCTCGTTCCGTTAAGTAGAAACCAAGGAATTTTCCTGCCTGTACGCCGAACGTGCATTTCTCTGGGTTAAAATGCATTTGATATTTTCTTGCTTGCTCGAAATTTTTTCGAAGATGGGCGACATGGTCTAGTTCCTCGTGGGACTTGACGATCATGTCGTCCATGTATACCTCGAGCATGTCGCCTATTTGTCCTCGGAAGACTTTGTTCATCATTCGTTGGTACGTAGCGCCGACGTTCTTCAGTCCGAAGGGCATTACGTTGTAGTAAAAGTTGCCCGATTCGGTCATGAAGGCCATGTACGTTATATCGCTCGTGGCCATTGGGATTTGGTTATAGCCCGAGTAGGCGTCGAGGAACGGTAACAGTTTAAAACCTACGGAGTTATCTACGAGCTTATCTATATTGGGGAGGGGTAGGCGTCCTTCGGACAGGCCTTATTAACATCGGTATAATCAACGCACATTCTCCATTTGCCATTATTTTTTCTTACAAGTACAACATTTGAGATCCATGTAGTGTATTTGGCCTCAGAAATAAACCTAGCTTCTAGAAGGTCTTTGACAGCTTTCTCCGCGGCTTCCATCTTCTCCGGGGACTGTTTTCTTCTGCGTTGGGCAACGACTTTGACGGCCGAATCAATTGTAAGCTGGTGGCAGGCGACGGAGGGGTCCAATCCTGGCATTTCAGCAGCGCTCCATGCGAGCAAGTCTGCGTTCTCCCGGAGGCACGCTTTTAGTTGTCTCTTGGCCAGGTCGGGGAGGTCTGCTCCGATCATCACTCCCCGCTGGGGGTCCTCTCCAAACGGAACGATCTCGAAGTTGCCATCTGGGATGGGGCGTAGGAGATGGGCGCTGCTGTGGGACTGGCTGCCCGAAGTCGTCAGGTCTTGGCGTGATCCTCCTCGCTGAAACGGCTGTCCAAATCGATGGATTCAACCTGGGTGAGTGGCTTTGGCTGCTCAGAGCTGCTGGGCAGAGGAGGACGACCAGATGTCCTTGGCCTCGCTGAGATGGTGCTCAGTCCTTTTGATGCTGCTTCAAAGCATCGACGGGCAGCTTCGATGTCGCAGTGGAGGGTGGCGACCATCCCTTCAGAAGTGTAATACTTCATCTTGAGATGCACGGTGGAAGGCGCTGCAATCAACTCTGCCAGGGTTGGCCTTCCAAAAATGCACTGATATAGCGACGGGCAGTCAATTACCAGAAACTGCGCTTTGATTGCTCGGGTTGTCTTTCCTGAACCGAAGGTCACGATGAGCTCTACGTAACCTCGGGGCCTTGTTACTGCTCCGTTGAATCCCTGCAGGTCGGATCCAACGTATGGAGTAAGGTGAGAGTCGTCCAGCTGCAGTGTCTCGAACAGGTGGTTGTACATTATATCAACTGAACTGCCCTGGTCCACGAGTATCCTGCGAACGTCGAAGTTCGCCATCCTTGCCCGGATGAGAAGCGGGATGTTTGAGTTCGGTGACCCGCCGAGGAGTTCCTCCTTGTAGAAGGAAATGGGAGATGATCCTTTGTGAGTGGTATCCAGCGTGGTGACTTCGTTGGAGCTTTTACTGATCAGTTGCTCGAATTTCCTTTTGACTGAACCAACCGTGATTTTGTTGAATCCACCACCGGAGATGACCATGGCCGATGGGAAGGTCTCCCACGGGCTGTGGGCGCCGAGGAACGTGGAGGCGGGCAGACTATCAGGGATACAGAAGTCCTCTGGCCGAGTTATGGACAGAGCGACCTGTACGTTGGTGTCCTCGGAGGGCGGAGTCTCTTCTGCAGCTTTCTTGCTCTCCTGGGTTTCTTGTCGGGGAGCCTCTTTCTTCTTCGCGAATTGCTTCAGGTGGCCGTCGCGAATGAGGATCTCTATGGCATCTCTGAGGTGGATGCATTCTTCCGTCGTATGGCCGTGGCTCTTGTGGAAGCGGCAATACTTGGATTTGTCTACACCTGGCCTGGCCGGCAGCTGTTTGGGGAAACGGACCCCCGCCTGCTTGAACTCTGAGTTGGCACATTCGGACAAGATTTTCTCCCTTGAGGTAGTGAGGGGGGTATATTCATGGAACCGTCCAGAAGGTCCCTTCTGTTCGCGTGCATCGCGAGGCCGATCGTCGCGTCTTTTATCTCCCCGACGGGATGTCGAGGGCTCTTCAGCTCTGGATGTCCGAGCACCTTCTTGGTGACGGGAGGCCCGGACAGAGTGGGCAGCGACCTTTTCCTCGTACTGTATATGCGACTGGGCTTGGTGGAGGAGGGCGTTGAGGTTCCTCGGCGGATCTAGGCCGATGGCTTTCGCGAAGTCTGAGCCAGGACGTAATCCCTGCTCAAGCAGGAACTTCTTCATCTCGTCGGTCGTTGGCACTTGGACGGCTTCCTTGTTGAACCGCTCAATGTAGTCCCGAAGAGGTTCATCTCTTCCCTGTACGACAGCTCCAAGGGACGCCTCAGTCTTTTGATGGCGTCGTGATGCGGTAAAGTGTCGGGAGAAAATCCTCCCGAGCTGCCTCCAGGATGTGATGGATTCCTCTGGCAGCTGTTTGTACCAGGTCATTGCTCCCTTCCGGAGCGTGGTTGGGAACAGGCGGCATTTGATTGCTCCTCGTACTCCTCTGTAGCCAGAAGAACATCTATGTTTTCTATGTGTTCGTCTGGGTCCATGGTTCCATCATAAGTCCCTAGAGACGGAGGCTTCTCTAGTCCTTTAGGGAGGCGGGTGGCCAGGATCCTGCGGGACAACGGGCCGCGAGGCTCGTCGTCGCTGTCCGAACTTGAAGTCGATGGTGACCGTTGTCTGCGCTCGCGGCGGCGGTCTCTGCGAGGTGAGGGTGATCGTGGCCGGTCGCGAGGTCTGACCGGTGGAGAATGCCCGTCTTGCCTCGTTCTCTTGTGTCTTGGCGGTGACTGATCCCGCGGGGAGATCTGGTCGCGCTTGCGAACGCGTTGTGGTTCAGGCTCATGCCTCGTCATACGGTCTTCCCGGCGCCTAGGTGGCGGGCTTCTTGATTTCTGGTGTTTCCTCTTGGGAGGAGAGGATCTTGGAAGAGCTGCTTCTTCGAGAGCCCCTATCCTTTCTCCTTGCTGCAAGCATGCCCGACCCTGTGCCTGTGCAACCAGTGCCACAGCACAGGGCCTCAAATGTCTTAGGGGCCCCAAAATAAAAATATATATAGGATGGGATATGAGGCGTGCTATTATTCATAGTATTTTGTGGATCTGTCCCTATAACTACTTTTGTTACTTTTGCCTTAAATGAATAATGTTAATTTAATACACAAACTAACGCTAAAGTGTATAATATACCATTGATTTAACTTTTTTAATATGTCATTGTTACTTTGAAATATGTGTTTAAATACAACAGCATGCCATTAAGTTCTACAATAGTATTAGTATTTAGGGTCATTGAATTGATATTAATTTTTATATTAATTGCTAATATCTTGAATTCTTCAAATATAGTTGAATAATCTTGTGTTTAAAATTTACTATACAGTATGAATAATCTTTTATTACTCAAAATTTAGTTGTATATTGATTGCCTTTTACACAAAGATATTTTTTAATTATGAACTCTTAAATAAATATTATACAATTTATCTATTTTTTTATACATTATAAATTACAATATGAGTTTAATGAAGCTGTACTGATAGTATAAAAATGTTTTACATTATTATTTAATAAAATATATCATTTTATTATGTCATATAAGTAATTTTAAATTTTCAATCTAATTTAATGGAATACATTTTTGTCATTGATTAATAATATAAAATTAATTTATACCATCAGTGGATCATCTATTATCTCTTATAATTATATAATGGCATTATGACTATGAATTAAAAAAACTATAGTATTAATAATATTTATTTTTTGACCAAAAAATTCAAGTAAATTACACTTTGTTTTATTTACGGTCTATTATAAAAATTAGAACAGGGCCTCTAGTTTGTTTGGGTCGGCCCTGGCTGCAAGATAAGGAGGTTTGTGCGGTTGACAGCATCCAGGAGGGCTGCAACGGCCAGATCAACGCTGGGGGGGCCAGGAATTGGTCGTTCCCCCAACGGTGACTGTTTTCCTCCTTGCTCGGTGGGAGGAGGAGTTGGAGACGCAGTGGCCCCGTCTCGAAGGAAACGGGGATCAGAGAGTAACAACAAACTGCCATTAGCGTCCATTTTGTTGACGGGGACAAGAACCGTAGCGTCAGCACCCTTTGCGGAGTTCTGAGCGGCCATTCGTGGGCAGATCAAAGAGAGTATGTTTTGATCTTTTGGTTTCCGAGGAGGAAAGAAAGAAAGGGAGAACAAGGATTTCCCACAGACGGCGCCACTGATCCGAAGTATTCGAACTGGTCCACGTAAGCTGGTCGTCATAAGGTGAGGTGCTCGGATAATTGCTGGTCGTAAGGCGTGCAACGTGCTCGGCTTGAGAATGAGGAGAGGAGGGGGTGTACCTGCAAGGTACTCCGACGCTCAAGTAAGAAAGGGTCAGAGAAAAAGGGCAAGTACAAAGTGTATTCTTAGGGTGAAAATGTGATACCTGACCCTCTCAAGTGAGAGGGTTTATATAGAGCCCCCAGCGCGTGGCCAACGGTCCTATTTTCGGGGCGAACTAGCCGTTTTTCCCAAATAATAGGCAACTGCCCAAACTAGCCGTTATGTCGGGCAGGGTGCCATGAACCAGCCGTTATGTCGGGCATAGACGCAGTTGCGGGCACCTGCCCATCGCTGTTCGGGTAGCGGGGAAACCGTGCGTAACGGGCATCAGAGCCGGGGAGGGACGTTGCGTTCCTTGCCCGGCTTGAGGGGAAGAAATGTCACTTTTGCCCCTCTGTGGATTGGGCCTAGGCAATTTGGGCCGCTCTGGAGTGGAAGCGGATTGGGCCAATTCCAGCCATTGGTCCAGTGCAGAACAATTATAATGACCATTTTAAAGATGAAGTTGAAGATAAAGTGAAGATATGTGAGACTTTGAATAAATGGGTGATTTGTTGGATCAAATAATATATTCATTCAAATCCCACATATGATAGTAGAAAGAAAATAAAATTGAAGTATTAATATAAATAAAGATAGTTAGTTTTAATTTTTTACACAACAATAAAATGTAGTCTTTTGGGTTTATTGGAGATTTGGGTAATTGTGTGTTTAGAGAGGGTTTTCTATTTTTATTCAAAAATAGTTTGTTGAGAAGATTTCCTATTTTTCTGTTCAAAAATAATTTGTTCATAGGATTTGCAATTTATATGTCCAAAAATTGTAATTGAGAGAAGATTTACAATTTTTCTGTCTAAATATTATAATTGGGGGAAAGTTTGCAATTTTTCCATTCAAAATCATAATTTGAAAATTTTGCAATTTTCTTCTTAAAACTACAATTGTATGAAAGAATTTATAATTTTATGAGTTTTTTTTATTTTTTATTTTTATTTTTCCAACAATTTTAAACTCAATTTGAATCCACTTTTCTTCCACACCTACTGAATTTAAAAAGATGGAAAACATAATTGGAATCTTATAAGATTTGTATCTCCTTAATGCAAGGATGCTATTAATTAAAAAAAATATAGATCTTCAAAGAGAATAACTATTCTTGCCGTTTCATGTTATAGATATACTAAGAAACAAAACAGAGATGACTCGAGAGAAATCGTCAGCAATGACATTTTAGTTTATGTATGTGGCCTATGAAGATCTTCTCCTTTGTTTGTTAAATTACGTATCTCTGTCCTCTGATCATGAATGGTCCTTGTGTTACAGTTTGATGTTGATGATCCATGTTTGAAATGTTGGGGGACAGGCCACCTAATTTAATACTCACGTTACATTTTTCATAAGTATCTCTAACTAAATTCTTGTTCAACCCAATTAAATCACTTCAATTTTCAACACTATTTTATTTTCTACCCACCGAATGGTTCACACTATTTTACTCATTTCCTACACGTTTTCACATTTTAATATGTTTGTTAGATCCCTCATGGCCACTTGAATAAAATAAAATAAAACAGAACATTAGCCTCAGTTCTTTAAGATGTGATAAAAAATGCTCTGTTTTCAATAGCTAGACTCTGTTTTTTAACATACACTTTTTTTTTTTTTACAGGTATTACTTTTCTCATCAAATCATTTTTATTCTATTTAAGTGCTTTACTTTCTAAATTCTTCAACCACCGTAACAAAGAAAACGTCTAATTGAACTAACACAAAATTAATTTGCACTCTTATTACTTTCGAAACTTCTAAGAAGTATAGTATTCTTTTCATGTGTTATTTTAATTTAAAAAATTAAAATAATATTATTTTCATTTTTAAGTATATTAATTTCAAACTATTGTACGAAAAATGTTATGAATTCTCTGTTTTCATTGTTGGTTTTAATATTTTTCTTTTATTAAATAAAATTTATCTGAATTACTCGCTCTAAAAATTGTTGGTGTACAAGGTGAAATAATGATGAACAAAGAAGAATATATTATAGAGAATGACGGCTACAAAGATTACAAAAGGATTACTAAAAATACTCACTACCACTAGTCTATTTATAAGCTAAAACTAGGGCTACAAAAGCAACAATAAAATACTAAAATACCCTCTAACAAACTTGGTCACCAAGTTTGTGAATATTAATTAAAATATAAATTATTTCTATTTCTAATACCATCCCTTAATTTATATTTCATCAAAACTAACAACTCCAATTCCATCCCTTAAGCGAAGGAATTGATCAGTCTTGATAGTCTTCGTCAGAACATCTGCCAACTGCTTCTGGGTGCTACAGTGCAGAACTTCTAACACTCCATTCTGAACTTGACTTCTCAGATAGTGATACTTGGTCTCAATATGTTTGCTTCTCCCATGCAACACTGGGTTTCTGGCAAGATTGATTGCAGACTTGTTATCAATCATCAGCTTTAGAGGTTTGTCAACTTTGATCTTCAGATCTTCCAGCAAGTTCAGAATCCACACAGCTTGACATGCAGTAACAGCACCTGCAATATATTCAGCTTCACAGGTTGATAGCGCAACAACAGATTGTTTCTTGGAACACCAAGAAATAGGGCCTCCTAGAAACTTAAACAAGTATCCAGAAGTACTTCTTCTATCAGCTCTGTCTCCACACCAATCAGAGTCTGAATAACTCAGAAGTTCTGATTCACTCTTTCTTTCAGAAGGGAACAACACTCCATACTTCAGAGTTCCCTTGATATACCTCAGAATCCTGACAGCAGCTTGGTAATGGGACCACTTGGGTTTACTCATGAATCTACTAACCATTCCAACTGCATAGCAAATATCAGGTCTGGTATTACACAAATACCTCAGAGAACCAACCAACTGTTTGAAGGTTGTAGCATCCACATCCTCACCATCAGAATCAGAATCTAGTTTCTGATTTGTATCTGTAGGTGTGATAGCAGCCTTACAATCCTGTAGCTTAAATCTCTTCAGAAGTTCTCGTTCATACTTCAGCTGATGCAAAATGATACCTTTCTCAGAATATCTGAACTCCATCCCTAGAAAGTATGTCATTTTCCCGAGATCAGTCATTTCAAACTCATTCATCAGCACCTTCTTGAACTTAGCTAATTCTTGTTCAGAACTTCCGGTCAGCAGTATGTCATCAACGTACAAACACACCAGAATCATATTTCCTTCAGAAATATGCTGAACATAAACACCGTATTCCATCTCACATTTCTGAAAACCCTGCTTCTTGAAAAATGAATCAATCTTCTGATTCCAAGCTCTGGGCGCTTGCTTCAATCCATACAAAGCTTTATGTAATCTGTACACCATCCCTTCCTAATTCTTTTTCACAAATCCAGGAGGTTGTGACACATAAACTTCTTCTTCTAATGGACCGTTCAGAAATGCAGATTTCACATCTAAATGCATCAGAGGCCAATTCCTGTTAGCAGCTATTGCAATCACCAATCTGATTGTTTCATGTCTCGCTACAGGTGCAAACACTTCAGAATAATCCAGCCCAGGTTTCTGTAGAAATCCTCTTGCTACCAACCTCGCTTTGTATTTGCCAATTGATCCATCTGGCTTTAGCTTTTGCTTGAAAACCCATCTGACGCTGATGGCTTTCTTGTCCTTTGGAAGTTCTGTTAGCTTCCAGGTCTTGTTTCTTTCTATGGCCTCAAGTTCTTCTTTCATGGCCTTTAGCCAGAACTTCTGCTTGAGAGCCTCTTCTGTACTCACAGGTTCAGAGTCTACTAACATGGCACACTGAATAATTTCTCCTTCAGAATCTACTTTAGTGTCTTGCAACATATCAAACTCTTCAAATCTTCTTGGAATATTTCTGATTCTCTGTGGCCTCTGACCTCGTTCAGAACTTTCTCCGGATGTTTGAACCTCAGAAGTTTCTCCTTCAGAAGCTCTTGCTCCAGAAGGTTGACTTCCTCCAGAACCTTGACCACCTTCAGAGTCTGGCATATTCCCAGAGTCTGAATCACCACCAGAATCTGGATCATCATCAGAATCTGGATCATCAGAATCACCTTCATCTTCTGAGTCTCCTTCAGAATCAGAATCACCATCAGTTTCAGAAATTCTTATTTCTGACCTTTCTTCAGAAGTTCTCACATCAGAATCAGATTGAGACTTATCCCAATTCCAAACTTCTGCTTCCTTCACAATAACGTCTCTGCTGAACTCAACTTTATTAGTTTCTGGACAATAAAGCTTGTACGCACCCGTACTGTGGTACCCCACCAGTAACATTACTTTGCTTCTATCATCCAGCTTCTGTCTTCTAGCTTCTGGAACATGTTTGTAACAAACAGAACCAAACACCTTTAGATGACTAACACTTTGCTTTTCTCCCATCCACTTCTGAATAGGAACTATTTCCTTCAGCTTCTTCGTTGGACATCTGTTGAGCACATATGCTGCGGTGGCAACAGCTTCTCCCCAGAAGTTCTGAGGAAGCTTCTTCTCCTTCAGCATGCTTCTCACCATATCAAGCAAAGTACGATTTCTTCTTTCAGCAAGACCATTGTGTTGAGGAGTGTAAGGAGCAGTAACCTCATGCTCAATTCCATTCTCCTCACAGAACTTTTGAAACTCTTTGGAGTTATACTCACCCCCACCATCGGTTCTGAGAATCTTCAGAGTCTGACCACTCTGATTCTGAACCTTCATTCAGAACTTCTTGAATTCAGCAAACACCTCGTGTTTGAGCTTAATAAGGGATACCCATATCATTCTCGTGAATTCATCAACAAATGACACGAAGTATTTATTCCCTCCGAATGATTCTACTGGAAATGGACCACACACATCAGAATGTACTACTCCCAAGGCATGTTTTGCTCTTGGAGCAACTCCTGACGCAAATGGCAATCTTGGTTGCTTTCCTTCCATGCACACTTTGCATGACTTCTCAGGCTTCTTAATTGTAGGAATTCCATGTACCAGCTTCTTCGAATTCAGATGTTCTAAGCTTCTGAAATTCAGATGACCAAATCTTCTGTGCCACAGCTCACTTTCTTTCACAACACTTGTTGCACTAAGACATTCAGAGTCAGAAAAAAAAATATATTAAAAAATATTGAGTCAGGCCATTGGATCTCTTATATGTATAACTTACATTTTTATATATTATCCAAATTTGTTGATAAAAAATATATTAACCAAATTTGCAGTATTAATAATAAGAAGAAAAAAAAACACATCTAATAAATTATTCTAGACTTATATTTTAAAATAATTTTTTTATTGAAAATTAGTTTATAATTAAAAATAGAGTGTGCGTTTAAATCAATATTTTAAAATTTGGGGCGAAGATAACTCTATCAAAATAATAAATCAATGAATTATCAGTTAAACCACTTATCACTAAAATGTATAACTTTAATATTTATATTTCAACATAAATTTGTAGTGTTATAAGAAAAACCTAACCACATGTAAGAAATTATTGCGCAAAGATTCATATTTAAAGATAAAAAAATTTGTTAAAAATTAGCTTATAATTAAGGATAAATAGAACGTTTGAATTAATGTTTTAAAATTTGGTTCAAAGGTTAATTCGGTCAAGACAGTTTATCAACGAAGTAATGGTAGGACCGCATGATTATCAACTCAACTTATATTTAAATTTCAAAATATTTACTAGTATAAAATTCCTGACATAAATATTATAAATATAAATTCTTAAATAATTTTGTTGTGCACACATGAAAATCAAATCCAAAACTCTGAAAGTTTTATATTTATTGGCAATGTAGCTAAATTAAAATGACAATTTACTTGTGTCGTAAGTGTGTCGTAAGTGAATGACTTAAAACACAAGGAAATTGTCACAAATGATATTTTTTTAAAATTAATTAGTTAGTTAGTTATTTAATTATATATATCATTGTCTTATATTATAGTAGAATGAGATCAATATACTAAGCTTCTCTCTTCTCCAATTTCACTTAAAATCACCCTAATTCTCTCTCTCTCTCTCTCTCTCTCTCTATATATATATATATATATATATATATATATATATATATATATATATATATATCAATGCTCATTATTTTGCAATATATTCAATCCCAATAAATTGGTATTAAGAGCACTAGTTCAGTCCAAACTTTCATTAATGGAAAATGAAAGTACATTCTCTAATCAATTCCTTACAAATCTATATGTGTTTAAAGAAGAACATTGTGATAGATGGTACAAACATGAAAGTCAACTTTATATTTTAATATGTTCTTGAAATCATGAATGATGGTTTTTCTTCATTGAAATTTAACACAACTAAGGCGTAAAAGATCAACAAAGGTAAAGAAAAATGGAAGAAGTAGAAGGAATGATAAGGGTGCTTGCAATAATTTAAAGAATCAAGGAGAGGCGGGAAAAATGGTGCCACTCACAACAAGAAAATTAAGAAGAAGGTTGATACGAAGGAAATGCAATGCTATTATTTGTAGAAGTTTGACCAATATGCAATAGATTGTCACTTCAATAAAGAATCCAATGCAAGAGATAAAGAAGAAACACAGTTTGCCCATGCAATAAATATTGAATTTAACAAGGTGTTACTAATGGTCAATACACATTTGGCATAATATAATGCTAATGTTTGGTATCTTGACACAAGTTGCAATAATCACATGAAAGAAAATAAAGACTGGATTATCAAGTTTGATAAATTAGTAAGAAGAACCATTAGGTTTGTTGATAACGGCAGAGTCACATATGATGGCAAGGGAAACATTATAGTGAAAATGAAAGATGAACAAGAAGCAATAATAAGGGAATGATGAGAAACCTAATTAGTTAGGTCCAGCTGCTTGACAAGAACTACATCGTGGGGCTATATTGTTGGGGGAGTTTTACACTAGGGAGCATTGAATATTAGGGCAAGAGCAACACAAGTGAGAGAGACACCACATATTCACCCAAAACCTTAAGGTGATAGGTGAGTTGGTTCTTCCACTTATAAATGTTCAAGTCACCACATGCTCATCCAATGTGGGACTATTTCCCCACTTACTCACACTTGCTTATATTATTCTAACACTCCCCCTCAAGTGTGAGTCCACAATGTTCCCCACTTTTTTATACTTGTACCGCCGTTGACACCTTTTTTCAAGGCACCTCTTATTAGGTATTTCAAATACACCTCTTCCTTGGGCGTTTCGATTTCAACGGAACACCACTTCCTGGGCATTTCGATACACCCCGGTCCTTTTCTCGAACCAAAGTCTCATGATACCATTTGTTGGGGGAGTTTACTAGGGAGTATTGATACATAGTGTAGGACTAGGCACCTTTGTGAGAGACACACCACTTATCCACCTAAAACCTTAAGGTGATAGGTGTATGGGTTCTCCCACTTATAAATGCTCAAGTCACCACATTCCTATCCGATGTGAGACTATTATCCATACAACTCACACTTGTTATATTATTCCAACACTCCTCCTCAAGTGTGAGTCCACAATGCTCCCCTCATGTGGAACTCTTTTTGTCTACATATATTTGTACCTTCGTTGACACCTATTACTAGGCACCTCTTATTAGGTATTTCGAATACACCTCTTCCTTGGGCATTTCAATTTCAACGGGACACCACTTCCTGGACATTTCGATACAAGTAAGTCGATCCATTTCTCGAACCAAAAGCTCTGATTCCATTTGTTGGGGGGAGTTTTACACTAGGGAGCATTGAATATTAGGGCAAGAGCAACACAAGTGAGAGAGACACCACATATTCACCCAAAACCTTAAGGTGACAGGTGAGTGGGTTCTTCCACTTATAAATGTTCAAGTCACCACATTCTCATCTAATGTGGGACTATTTCCCCACTTACTCACACTTGCTTATATTATTCTAACATATATGACAAGGAACTGGAGGTGTTTGATTCAAATTCTAAACTAATTTTAAAATCACCTATGTCAAACAATAAGAGTTTCAAAATTATGATTAATATGCTTCACCATCAATATCTTGCATTAACCATTACTAAGGATCAAAATTTGATTTGGCATCAAAGATATGGCCATATGAATTTTAGAAGTCTTAGTCTAATGCATATGAATAAACTGGTGATTGGTCTTTCTCAAATCAAAATGTCGAATCAATTATGTGAAGAGTGTTGTGGAGTCAAGTTAATTAGGAAAGAATGACTTACCTATGAAGTTAAAGCAAAAGTTAATGACTGTTCATTTAAATGTATGTGGACCATTTGAAATAAATTCAAAGGGAGGTAGTAGATATTTTCTAACCTACATAGATAAATTCACCAGGTATATATGAACTTAACTTATGGTGAAGACAAGTGAAATATTCACTCAATTAAAGAGATTTAAGTTTTTAGTTGAAAAAATTAGCTGAAAGTGACACCAAGAAGGAATTGGGCACGAGATAATTGCTCACTAAACACCTGAGTATAAGGTAAATCCACAATTTTGTGAGAAATGATGAATAAAGTTGCAATTTACTTGTGTTACAAGTGAGTGACTTGTAACATAAGCAAAATGTCATAAATTGATAGTTTTCAAAAAGTAGTTAATTATTTGGCTTATATATATATATATATATATATATATATATATATATATATATATATATATATATATATATATATATATATATATATATATATATATATATATATATATATATATATATGATTGTAATGTGTTATAATTGAATGAGCTCAATACATAAAATTTCTCTCTTCTTTAATATCTCTGTATATCTATCTATCTATATATCTTGTAACACAAGTAATCCCAACACTATTTTGAATTGAGGCACCAGAAAGGGGATACGATTTCAATTTCATATATTTTTTCACTCCCCAAAGGTGTGTGAGTAAATAAAAAGAGTTCAAATCTCCTAATTCAAGCAAATCCAACTATTCGATGATTTGACCTTAATTATACTTTAAAAAGCTTCAACATATAGTCTAAACCAACTCGTGTTATTTATTATGTTTTTGTACAACTTTTTATAGTGAAGAGTTTCTAATAGAAAAATATATATTTTAAAAATAATTATTCAAAAGGTCTCAAGCGAATTTAAAAATCTCTGAGTTCAAAAGATACAACACATTGTCTAAATATTCTAAACTATACTGACAAAAATTAAAATAGACAAAAAAAAAAAGTCCAAAGTCTAAGCGGACCATTAAATGATGTGGTCCATTAACCTCAGTCTATATATCCAACTCTATATACAAAAAAATTTGCTAATAAAAACCAATTTACACAATTAATGACATTAACCACCTCTACATGAAGAAAATAAATTTGGAGACTCAATTTGATTTTATTGTTGGAATGAAATCTAAACACTTTGTGACACTGATTTAAGAAAATGTTTAGATTTAAAGAAACCTATACAATTTAAAGATTAATGTTGAAAACAAAATATTACATGAATATCAATATAAAAAGGAATAAATATTAAAATATCAGACCAAAAACAAAACTCAACTTTTAATGACCACCATAGTAATTTGCCTAAGGCATTATTTATATACAAACACAATTTCCATATGTTTGAAGTTATTTGCAAAACTTGTTTGGCACAACTTCAAAACTCTAAATATGTAAGTATATTATAACCACATAAAAAAAACCTTTAGAGTCTATTTCGGTGGAATATTTTAATGAAAAAAAAATGTAATATTTAAGAAATTTTAAAATAATTTAAATAAAATTTATTATTTGAATAAAAATAGAACTAAAATGATTGAAGTTTGTGAAAATTCAAATTAAATTTAATAATTTTGAACCTAATAAAAATAATTTGAAAATTCCTATTTTTTACAACATATAGTGTGAATATTGGATTGAATATTATTTTTATTTTAAATTTTGCAAGCTGGTCCCTATATTTTTACAATTTTATAAATTGACTCTTGAAATTTTCCAAAAAATATAAATTGGTTCTTGAAAATGTTCAAAATTTACAAATTAGTTTATTTAAGTTTCTAAAAATTGCAACTTATTTTCTATTTTTTAAATAAAAATATTTAAAACTTATTAAGTGACCCCAAAAATTCAACAATAAATAGTGTTAACAAAAAAAATTAAAAATTAAATTAATTTCAATCGAATCATTAAATTATTTAAAATTTTAAATTTCTTGATAGTTCATAATTACCTCATCCAAACACGTTCTTACGAGTGTATTCGGATGAAGAGCTTTGATGGGGTAAAGTAATTGTTAAAATAATAGAAATCTATAAATTATTTATTTCTCAAATACACCTAAAAATTAAGAAATTTGAAATTCATCTCTCACTCTATATAATATGAATGTCAAATTGATTATTATTAATCTTTTAAATTAGTCCTTTTAAAGTTGCTCCACATATTTTAAAAAAAATTTAAATGATCCTCAAAATTTGTAAATTAGTCGTTATTAATTTTTTGAATTTACAAATGAATCCTTTTAAATTTAAATTGACCTCTATTTTTCAAACTTTAAATTTAATTTAAAAATTTATTAAAAAAATTTAAAAATAAATTTATTTCATTTAAATTAGTTAAAATTTTAAATTTCTTACAAAATTTCAATCACCTCAAAAAAAAAATTCATTCTAAGCCCTATCAAATGTCATACTTCGATAGAAAAGAAGAAAGAGAAAAATTAAATTTAAAACCCATCTTATTCCCTTTTAAAAAGTGTAAAAATAATCACCCTTTTTGAAAATTCAACTTTTCTAACTAAATGAAGGCTTGAGATAGAAGCAAACTTTGTTGAAATAAAAACAATTAACCATCCTTCTGGTGCAACAACTTTCATTGTATTGAACTAAGTTTCTTGATGTATTTTACAACCTAATCCACCAACCTTAAAGACTCTAATCTTCACTATATAAACCATTCTCTCCCACTCTTACTCTCATTGCAATTTTCCAACCTTAATAACCTTCATTACTAATAACCTTCATTACTCAGTATTCTAAACAATGGAACTTTTCAACACCATGTTCTTAGCATTTTTTCTTCTCTTAGTTTCTTTAGCTAATGCCAAAGTTCAAGAGCACGAGTTTGTTGTAAGTTTTTTTTCTTTCATTTAAGCATTTCTTCGGAAGAGTTTAAAATTTTGGAGACTCTGTGTAAATTAACCACGGATTATGTGTGATAAATCATATATGGACTCTGTCATGGTTTAACCGTGACAAATATTTTATAGTCTTTTTTAATCACAGTATAAACGTGTCAAATTTTAAGCTTTGTGGAGTAGCTCGTCTTACACGCTCTCTGCATTTTTTCCTTTTATTTACTCTTTGTGAGATACTTAATTGATATTTTTATTGTGATAGGTTCAAGAAACTCCAGTGAAGAGGCTGTGCAACACACACATGAGTATCACTGTGAATGGACAACTTCCTGGTCCAACATTGGAAGTTAATAATGGAGATACTTTGGTTGTTAAAGTTGTTAACAAAGGTCGTTACAATGTCACAATTCACTGGTAAATTATTAAGCTATGATTACTAATTAGTAACTTTCACTTTCTTTTTGACAAATTAGAAACTTTGCTTCATCCACAAGCAAAACTTTTTATTAATTTTTATTTTCTTCACATAGTTGTATACTAATAATTGAGGTTGCATCAACCCGTGATTATGTGTGTTTAGGCATGGAGTTAGACAGATCAGAACAGGGTGGGCCGATGGGCCGGAATTCGTGACACAATGTCCTATTCGTCCCGGAGGAAGTTACACTTATAGATTTACCATTCAAGGACAAGAAGGTACGCTCTGGTGGCATGCTCATAGTTCATGGCTTAGAGCCACAGTTTATGGAGCTTTAATCATTCATCCAAAGGAAGGAGATGACTATCCTTTCGCTAAGCCAAAGCGCGAAACACCCATTCTTTTAGGTAATGATGATTACATTGTTTGTCTTTTTATGTATCAATGACACTTCTGAACAAATCTGTGTCCAATGTGTGACACTGACACATGTTCTTACTTTCACTGTATTAATAGCGTCAACGTGTCAATGTCGTTGTCATGTCTCTGATTGGTAGGGTTTAATGGTGAAAATAATGATGGTTATGATTATTGATTAGGGGAATGGTGGGATGCAAACCCTATTGATGTTGTGAGACAAGCAACACAAACAGGCGCAGCTCCAAATATATCTGATGCATACACTATCAATGGTCAACCTGGTGATCTTTACAAGTGTTCCAGCCAAGGTTTGATCATTTTCTTAATTTTTCCGACTTAACTCATTAATCAACATATCACGTATATTGTTGTTCCACCTGACTCGAATGATTAGTCTGTGCAGTTCAGTTGTGTGCAGAGGTTACTCGGTTACTTGAGTTAAATTCTTCATGACCATGACAATGACTATTTTTCATGCAGGCACAACAATTGTTCCAATAGATTCAGGAGAAACAAATCTCATAAGAGTAATCAATGCAGCATTAAACCAACCACTTTTCTTCACAATTGCAAACCACAAACTAACAGTAGTAGGTGCTGATGCTTCTTATGTTAAACCATTCACAACCAATGTCCTTATGTTAGGACCTGGCCAAACCACTGATGTTCTCATCAACGGCGACCAACCACCATCACGATACTACATCGCTGCACGTGCTTACCAATCCGCTCAAAACGCTCCGTTCGATAACACAACGACGACCTCAATTCTCGAATACAAATCATCACCATGTCCTGCAAAAGGGGGTGCAAATATCAAACCTATCATGCCTTCATTGCCTAACTACAATGACACAAACACTGTTACATCCTTTAGTAAAAGTTTCAGAAGTTTAAGGAAAGTTGAAGTTCCTTATGAAGTTGATGAAGATCTTTTCTTTACTATCGGATTAGGACTCAACAAATGTCCATCAAATTTCAATTCGAATCAATGTCAAGGACCGAACGGGACGCGGTTCACTTCTAGTATGAACAATGTGTCTTTTGTACTTCCCAGCAAGTTTTCAATCCTGCAGGCTCATAAACTTGGAGTACAAGGCATCTTTACGACCGATTTTCCCACGAAACCGCCGGTGAAATTCGATTACACCGGTAACGTGAGTCGGTCGCTGTGGCAACCGATTCAAGGGACTAAAGTTACTAAGTTGAGATTTGGATCAAGGGTTCAGATTGTTTTGCAGGATACTAGTATTGTTACTCCTGAAAATCACCCTATTCATCTTCATGGATATGATTTTTATATTGTTGCTGAGGGATTTGGAAATTTTGATCCCAAGAAAGATGCTTCGAAATTTAACCTTGTTGATCCACCTATGAGGAACACTGTTGCTGTGCCTGTTAATGGTTGGGCTGTTATCAGATTTGTTGCTGATAATCCAGGTAACATTAGTTCAATCCTTACTTTGCATTGTATAATAACTATGAAGCACGGACACTAAAAACACGATACCGACACTGACACATTGACACCAGTAATAATTTCAAAAAATGAATAAATTAAATTTAATCACATGTTAGTTTCAGACACATACATTGACAAAACATTTTTCAGAGATGTCGGGGCTATAGTTTTTAAGGTTAAATATGTTTTCAGTCACAATAAAACTACATCTTGTTAAGTTTTTTTATACGTAGTCTAATAGCCGCTAGAATTTTACGCTTTACAAATAAATGAATAAAATATCGTGAGTTCGAACATACGCCTACAATTTGATGTCTCTGAAGCTACCAACTGAACTGATTTGATGTGATGTATGTAGGTGTTTGGATTATGCATTGTCACTTGGATGTTCATATTGGATGGGGTTTGGCAACTGTGTTCTTGGTAGAGGATGGAGAAGGGCTATTGGAATCCATTGAAGCTCCTCCAGAGGATCTGCCTCTATGTTAGGATGATCCAAATTATGAAATTTGTAATTTTATTTAGTTTTGAAGTTCATTGTATGTTTTCCTATTTGGGGAAGTTTTTCTACATTGTTGTGTTTCATAGAGATAAAATTGGGTTTAGAAGAAAAGATGGTAATGTGATTTCAAACACAAATGCTATCTTATAGGGTTATAAACCTAATTGATTAAATTGATATACTAGATGTTGTATTTCTCTTTTGTAATAGACTTTATAATGAAAATATAAGTTTTGATTATTTCTAATCCTTTCTTTTCAAGTCTCAATATGAGCACAACATCATTCAAATTCTAATGCCAAATTTTTGTTCGCAAGATCAAAATTTTAGATTCGTACAATCTATTATGTCCATATAATTAATATAATAACTATGAAGCACGGACACTAAAAACACGATACCGACACTGACACATTGACACCAGTAATAATTTCAAAAAATGAATAAATTAAATTTAATCACATGTTAGTTTCAGACACATACATTGACAAAACATTTTTCAGAGATGTCGGGGCTATAGTTTTTAAGGTTAAATATGTTTTCAGTTACAATAAAACTACATCTTGTTAAGTTTTTTTATACGTAGTCTAATAGCCGCTAGAATTTTACGCTTTACAAATAAATGAATAAAATATCGTGAGTTCGAACATACGCCTACAATTTGATGTCTCTGAAGCTACCAACTGAACTGATTTGATGTGATGTATGTAGGTGTTTGGATTATGCATTGTCACTTGGATGTTCATATTGGATGGGGTTTGGCAACTGTGTTCTTGGTAGAGGATGGAGAAGGGCTATTGGAATCCATTGAAGCTCCTCCAGAGGATCTGCCTCTATGTTAGGATGATCCAAATTATGAAATTTGTAATTTTATTTAGTTTTGAAGTTCATTGTATGTTTTCCTATTTGGGGAAGTTTTTCTACATTGTTGTGTTTCATAGAGATAAAATTGGGTTTAGAAGAAAAGATGGTAATGTGATTTCAAACACAAATGCTATCTTATAGGGTTATAAACCTAATTGATTAAATTGATATACTAGATGTTGTATTTCTCTTTTGTAATAGACTTTATAATGAAAATATAAGTTTTGATTATTTCTAATCCTTTCTTTTCAAGTCTCAATATGAGCACAACATCATTCAAATTCTAATGCCAAATTTTTGTTCGCAAGATCAAAATTTTAGATTCGTACAATCTATTATGTCCATATAATTAATATAAAATTTGCAATTTTTGAATTTTAGGGAAGCAAAGTCAATAAGACCCGTCCTTATCTTTTTTGAAACAAAATAAAATTTTAGATTCACATTTTTGTTTTTGCATATTGTTATAGAACAGATCTAACTGGGACGGATTTTTGTGTTTCCCGATTCTACCGCCACTTAGATATTGCATAAAATAATTACAAGTTTTTTTTAAGAGCTAGAATAATTATAAGTTGATGAAGTGGATTATTCAGCCAAAAAATTTCTTGTGTTAGATGACCAAAAATATTACTACCTGTTTGACTAGATTGAGGGGTTAATAATGTAGTCTTAATAATCACATAAGTAAAGTGAATTTTAGTTTTAAGTGAAGGTCAATATGGGTGCAACTGCAATAGTGGAAATGTTACATAAATTTCAATCTAACAAGAAAAATCAAACAATTAATGCCCCAAAGACAATATTTTGGCCTCCAACTTTTTACTTTCTGAACAAAGCCAAGAATTGGATAAATACACAGAAAGTTTGATTAAAGTTTTTGTTGAAGTCAACATTTTCTCATTTAGAAAGGCAAAATTCTCTCTCAAAATTTAAAACTGATGTAATTTTAGAAATGAATTTGAAACCAGAATTTTTAGTTAAGCAAAAAAATATAATTATAATCTTATTCAAATATTCTTGTATTACTAATTCATTTTTATATAATTAAAAAACTTATGTAACAAAAAAAATTGTTTTAGCTTGAGATACAAACCAATATTTACCCTTTAACTCGATTTCTATATATTTGATTTGGTTGTATAGACATGGATCATTTGCAATTTTTATAAAACTAACATTTGGTAGTTTCAACAAAATACTGGTGTTGTGTGATGATTTATAAAATGTATTAAATCTTGATGGATTTTTAATCTATTCATTTTGATTTCTTTAAATCCATATCAATTAGGCGTGTCTTATAAGTATGCATCTTTCCATTCATAGATTTCCGAAATACTTATTCTATGAGATGCAATCCAATTTATTTTTTTTAAATTCAAAAATGTTTTTATTGTGTCTATCGTCTTGAGATGAATCTTCAGACGCATTTAAAATCAAATTAGTTATCGTAATTGAGTCATACACACTCATTTTTGTCAAAATCTAATTCGGATATGTATTTTTATAAATTTTTTAGGATAGATCCAGAGTTGCATCTCTATAAAATCCCAGAAGTCATTTTAAACTATTGGAATCGTGCTTAATGCACATGACAGAAGATATTTCGAAAATACATCTTCGGAAATTTCTTTGAATATTTTCTAGGCAACAACACTCTTCTAACTTTGACATGTTTAGAAGGAAAATTATATTTTAGGTCATTTTAGACCATAAATTAAAAAAGGCATGCATAAGTTTATTCAAACGTACTCCAAATATATCAAAAAAAGTCATACATTAATTAAATTACATTAAAAATAAACCAATCATACATAATTTATTCTTAAAATACAAAAAATAATACAACTAACTCAAATCATTGAAAGGGACATCGTTGGTCGTCTGAAGACTTCTTGAGGTAAATACTCACTCCAGAGTAAGAAAGAAGTCGAGGAATTTCCGCATTGATGGTAAAAAAAAACACCCTGTCGAGGAATTCGATAAGGGGAGTCCCAAGGTCCTAAGACGCCAAAGGTCATCCCTGAGTTATGACCCCTAAGCAACCAGCTATTCGATCATACGTCAGCAGGCAAATACATAACGAGGTACCACGACATCCAGTCCAAGAGACGCCTTGGAAAATGCACTCATCTCGGAGCCTCAGGGAAGGACAACGGCCAAATACTCAAGGAAACGTCCGACCATTTCATTATTTATTTGTAACGAATTCTATATATATATATATATATATATATATATATATATATATATATATATATATATATATATATATATTTCTCTCTTATGTCCCACAGTACGTCGTTAGATGCTACGCTACGTACATTCTAGATGTGGTCATCCTTAACGTCTAGTACCTTTTTAATAAGGTCTAGATGATCTTCCAAGAGCGTCAGATGTCTGAGAGGATGAGACATCCTATAAAACTATATCATGTAATCATATGCATAAGTCCAATGTACAAAGTTGATATTCTACAAAAATCCTCTGATATCAAATGGCTCTTGAAATCCTATGCTAAAAATACAAAAAATTTTGGCAAATTTAATAAAAATGTATAACAGATTTTTTGAATAAACTATGGGATTTTTTTGTTTTACTGCTTTTTAGAGAGTAAATTATTCTACCCAAATATCAAAATGAGAGTATGTAAATAATGAGAGAGGGTGTTTTAGGTGTTATAAAAAATAAGGGTGGCAAAACAAAATGTCAAACTAAAAGTAGTATTTTGGACCCATCTTCCTTCTAGTTGGACTATCATAAGAATTTATTGAGCACCCCGCATTTTAAACCTGATATACCTACGTAATTCCATAATATCAATAATATATCTCTCATAGTTTACTTCTTTTCATTCTTACCATTTTTATAAAATAAAAAATCAATAATTATAAGTAAAAAATCGATAAAAATAAGTAAAATTGAAAAGGGAAAGTTTTCTTTTTTACCAAATATTTTAAAATATGCGGTAAAAACTAAAAATTAGGTGCCCGTTATTTAAAAATCTTGTAAAATTGTATAAAATGTATTAATTTCAATATCAACAAAAAAAATCGCATTTTAAATATTTTCTGAAATTTTACAAATTTCTGCAACAAATTCTGTAGATTAAAAAATTTTAAAAAAATGCCTTAAATTGGATTTTTTTTATATTAAAAATTGGTGACACTCCTACATATATTATTGAATATTTAAAAAAGGCGATAAATACTAAAAAAAATTAGGTAAGAGTATTTTTAAAATCCAATAAAAATGTGTATTCATTCAAATATCGACAAAAGAATTTGTAGGTAACGTATTTTCTAAAAAAAAAAAATTGTTATATTTCGAAGCAAATTATGCACGTAAGAAAAAATAATTACAAAATAAAAAAAAATGACTAAAACTAAATTTAAAAAAAAAATCTTGTGACACCCCTACATCACCAGATATTTTGAAAATAGGGTATAAAACTAAAATTAGGTATTAGTCATCTAAAAATTAGGTAAAAATACATAAAATGCATCCATTGTAAAATCGGGAGAAACATCTGCCAATAACTTATTTCTTGAAAAAAAAATTGTTATAATTCGTAGTAAATTATATAGGTAATTAAATCAAATAATTAAAAAAGTGCAAAAATTTAATTTTTCTTTTATTAAAATCGTATTTTGGTCACATTTTTCAATATAAAGGGGTGTCTAATTTGAGTTGTAAGGTGCTGAGTAGACTCCTTGGTTAATGTGATTAGATAGTTAAATATATTTATACATC
The DNA here is from genome assembly GCA_022829125.1 of Lathyrus tuberosus. NCBI lineage: Eukaryota > Viridiplantae > Streptophyta > Magnoliopsida > Fabales > Fabaceae > Lathyrus > Lathyrus tuberosus. Next base: position 15,484,201 of record JALAZF010000012.1, on the reverse strand, counting down.
TTTTTCTTTGAACAGAAAAAACTTTGATTAAAACAAAACCTACATACAAGCAAGTCTAGTGCCAGCCCACACAAGGCTAGCCACCATTATAACAACAAATTAGCTACATGAATATTGGGGCTCTCTCTTGCATCCCTTATGCTGGATTGAGGAGTGTGAATAAAATTTTGGTTCTTTTAAAAAAAAAAAAAAGCTACATGAATATTAAGCATATTAGTACACCAACCCCTATAAACTATAGCTTCTATAATTTTCTCAACTATATTAGTAATATTTACATTTTTATTAAAAATCTTATCATTCCTAAGTTGCCACATGATAGATTCTATTACTAGTTACTAAAAATCTAAATTGCAAAGGAAGAAGAAAACATAAAACAAAGTTTTTCTTTTTTTATATCTCTTCAAGTCTTCAACAAAACACTTAAATACTTAGGGTTTTTCTTAACATTGGGCCTAAGCCACTCTGAATAACCCAATACAACAAAAAGGCTAATACTAATAAAAGAAAACCCCATAATTCTAATTAATAAAGAAAATAGTCTTGGAACCATTTGGGTTGTTGGGCCTTACGTTTGGGCTTAAAATTGTATCTTCTAACAATACTCCTGGGCCCCATAAAAACTTTGTCCTCAAGGTTCACTTTAGAGCTGCCACTTGTCTGTTGAGTAATGCTGGCTGGTGGGGAATTAGTAACGGTAGGCTGATGAAAATTGGAAGGGTTTGGCACACGGTTTGGTGAAGGCACGGAGCTCCATGCGTGGGTTTGCACATGGCTTTATGGAAAAGATAGGGTGGTATTGGTTGTGTCAGTATGTGTTGGGTGGTGTGTGAGGGGAGTGGTTAATAAGGGTAGTATGTGGGGTTTAGTGATAGGTAACAGAGGTGTGCTTTTGGGGAGAAACAATGGAATGGGAAAAGGGACGATAGCTGGCATCACGTGGGTAGGAGAGGGGGACGCATGGGTCCGCATGGGAAGTGTGGCGGCATCAGATGAGGACACGTGGCATGGGATGGGCGGTGGGGATGAGATGTCCGTTGGAGAAGCCAAAGCACGTGTGGGGTTGTGGGAAGCATTACTTAGAGCAGAAAGTCCATTTTGCATGTCATTTGGACTTTCACTTTGGTTTCCAACACACTTCAAGGAATCTTTCTTTTCTAAACCCAAAGTGTTGTCTTCTAAACTGAGATCTTTCTCTTCCAAACTCAGATTGTTCTCTTCCAAACTCACATGTTTCTCGTCCAAACTCACATCTTTCTTTTCCAAACTCACATCATTCTCTTGAGTTCTGGGTTTTGGTCCGATCTTGTTTTTGCCTTCTCCTTTAAAAAATTGCTCAAAGTCCGTTGCATGAGTAGAAGCGAAATATGGTCTCAACTGGGAAACATGAACAACTGGGTGGATCCTTGAAGAAAGTGGTAGATCCAACTCATATGCAACCTCACCGATCTATTTTTTCACTTTGAAAGGACCAAAAAATCGTTTTGCAAGTTTCTGAGTAGTTCTTCGAAAAACAGTGTGTTGTCTATAAGGTTGAAGACGAAGGAGGACCAGATCACCAACCTGAAAGGTAAAAGCTATTTGTTTCTTGTTTGCTTGCTCTTCCATTTTTTATTTGCTTTTTGCCAGGTTAGTTTTTAACTTAGAGAGTATTGTATCTCTGTCTTGCAAGGTATCCGCTAAGGAGGGATTTAAGACTGAACCAGAGATAAAGTCAGGAATGGAAGGAGGAGATCGACCATAAAGAGCTCGAAAAGGTGTCATCTGGATCGACGAGTGGAACGGGGTGTTGTACTAGAACTCAGCCAAGTGAAGAAATTTGTACCATCGGCGTGGTTGGTCACTTGTGAAACATCGAAGGTACGTTTCAAAACTCATATTGACAACTTTAGATTGTCCATCTGTTTCTGGGTGATATGCTGAGCTGAACTTAAGAATTGTTCCATGCAGTTTAAAGAACTCCTTCCAGAAATGGCTAAGGAAGAGCGTATCGTAGTCAGAAATGATGGACTTAGGGGTTCCGTGAAGTCTGAAGATTTCGACAGAAAAACGAGCGGCGAGGTCCTGTGCTGAAAATTTCGTTGGAAGGGCTATAAAATGGGCGTATTTGGAAAGGCGATCACAAACAACCCAAATCACAGCATGACCGAATGAGTTTGGGAGATGTGTGATGAAGTCCATTGTAATGTCCTCCCGGACCTGAGTTGGAGTTGGCAAAGGTTGAAGTAAGCCCTTCTTTTTCTGTGTCTGATTTTTATTATGTTGACAAGTTAAGCAATGTTTAACAAAGTGTTTAACATCTTTGTAGAGACCAGGCCAAGAAAAAGAGGTTGCTACTCGTGCAACAGTTGGTTTAACTCCCGAGTGCCCTGCAGTATGGGTGTCGTGGAATTCAAAAATCAGTGCCTTTCGAAGATTAGGCAAGTCAGGTATAAACAACTTGTTATGAAAGTAGAGTAAATCATTCATGAATTTGTAGTCTCTTTGATCATCTGGGCTGTTTTCTTTTTTGGAAACTAACTGTTGTCCTTCTGTATCAGATGTGTAATATTTCTGGAGCCTTTGAATGAGAGTTGGCACGGGGGGGTGATAAAGAGAACAACAAAGGAGTGTCGTTGTATTTTTGGCTGAGGGCATCTGCTACCAGATTTGAACGTCCAGGTTTGTAAAAGATTTCAAAATTAAATCCCTGTAATTTTGAAGCCCATTTTTGTTGTTCGGGAGTTTAAATCTTTTGTAACAACAAGTTTCTTAAACTTTTCTGGCTGTGTAGATGTTGAAATTCTGCCCTACCAAATATTGGCGCCACTTCTTGATGGATTCGGTGATGGCAAACATTTCCCGGACATAAACGGAGGCAGATTGCATTCTTGGAGTCATTTTCTTGCTGAAGAAGGCTATAGGGTGTCCTTCCTGAGATAAAATCGCGCAGATGGCAACTCCGGGGGCATCAGTGTCTAGGTTGAATTATTTTGTAAAGTCCGGCAATGTTAGCACCGACAATGTTGTCATTCTTTTTTTAGCTCTGTAAAGGCTGAACTAGCCTATGTACTCCAAGAGAACTTAGTGGAACGCAGAAGATCGGTGAGAGGAGCGGCGAGAGTGGTGTAGTTTTTGACAAATCTACGATAGAATCCTGTGAGACCCAAAAATCCTCTGAGAGCCGTGAGTGAACGAGGTTCAGGCCAGTCCAACATTGCCTAAATCTTTTCCGGATCTGGTTCAACACAACCACCAGCAATAACATGTCCTAGATAGACAACTCTTTCCACTGCAAATACATATTTTGATAATTTCGCAACAAAAGAGTGAGATAATAAAAGATCAAATACAACCTGCAAGTGAACTAAATGATCATTAAAAGTAGAACTATAAATTAATATGTCATAAAAAAAAACCAATACAAACTTGCGTAAGTATGGTCTTAGAAGATCATTCATAGCGGACTGAAAAGTAGAATGGGCGTTAGTGAGCCCGAAGGGCATTACGAGAAACTCGTAGTGACCGTCGAAAGTCCGAAAAGCCGTTTTATGAGTATCTTCTGATGCAACACGGATCTGATGGTAACCAGATCGTAGATCTATCTTGGTAAAAATTCTAGCTGACCCAAGCTCATCCAAAAGTTCATCAATGGTGGGTATAGGAAATCGATCTTTAATTGTTACTGCGTTAAGAGCTCGATAGTCGACGCAAAAATGCCAAGTCCCATCTTTCTTTTTAACAAGTAGGACAGGAGAGGAAAAAGGGTTGTTACTAGGGATGATGATGCCATCGTGTAGCATCTCTTGAATAATTGTGGTCATGGCAGTCTTTTGGGAGTGAGGATATCTATAAGGTTTAACATTGATAGGAGGGGTATGGGGTAGTAAAGGGATATGATGGTCATGAGGTCTGGCTGGTGGAAGACCACAAGGTGGCTGAAAGACTTTGGAAAATGTCTTGAGGATTTTTGAGATAGCTGGATGAAGGTTGTGGGGTAAGTTGGCTGAATTAGTAGTTGGAGTTATGTTAACGGATGAAGGAACGTCGAGTGGAAGAAAAGTCATTAGGTGGAGGTGTCGCTCCCAGGATTTTCATCTAGGTACAAACGCGAGAGTGGCGCGGAAAAATAGAGTCGCCAGCCGTGTAAATTTATCCCAAGAGAGGGAAAGGGAACACCGCATAAACCTGAGGAAGAGCGAAAGGAATGGTCATCGCAACCATAACCTGGGTTCGGGAGTCGGTTACGCGAGGGGAAGGTGCAACACCCTACGCGTCCATTGTACTCGATGGGATCCACGCTTGTTGTCTATTCTAAGGGTGAGTTATCCTATCATCTATGGTTGTACTAAACGGGGGAAGGGAAAACTAAGACAGACTCGGTAGGACGTCGACGTCCTAGGCCTACGTACGCCCTTTGTGCAATGGGGAATTCAGAGTCAACGTAGTTCGGACCAAGTTCTTTTTGTGTTTTTTATGAGCGGCGTTAAGTTCGCGTCCGGCAGTTAGGGTTGATGCCTGTTTGTGACTCAGACAGAAGGTAACGTGCCCTTTTTGAAAATAGCCTTTAGGTTGACGATCCCAAAGGACAAAAAGGTTTGAAGTTTGTTTGTGTTTTTTAGGACAAAAGTGACTTAAGTTAGTTCATAAGTTGCATTGCACCAAAGTCTAGGGCACAGGGGCGAATACTTAACGCATCGTCCCAAGACAGGACGCTCGCTAAGCACTCTAGAAAGATGAGAGGAAGCCCCTCATTTCTCATTCCCCACGCTTAAGGCTCGTGCGCAATACACTTTATACTTATTACGTGTTTTCAAGAAGTTTGAGATGAGAAGAGAGAAGACACAAAGGAGACTCTAAGGGGGACTAAGAGTCCTAAAATTATCATGCATGGGTGACCTACGGTTAGTGAGGTTTGACGACAACCTAAGCCTAAAGAAAGGAAAGGATGAGAGGAGGAAAGAGTAAGGATAACCATGGATACTTATCCATACCCTGCATGAAAGGTTAGTACCAAACGGACATAAATAATATCAAACCAAATGAAAACCAAACAATGGCATATAATAGTGATAACAATCCAAACATGAGTTAAGAAGTCAAATAAACAACCCCAAAACAATGGCACAAGTGCCTTTCCAAACAGATAATCAGACAAGATCAGAAATAGGCATACAAGAAGATTTCACACAAAGAGCCATTAAACAAATAGTAAAACAACTTCTAAAATCACCAAATTAAATATCAAAATTACTCAACTAGAAACAAACCAAATACCAAAAACTCCTGCAAAAATTCAAGATGTTAGTCATTCAAACAATCATGCAAAGCTCAGATGAGGATCATGGTTCATCATGTAAAAGGAAAGGACTAAAATGCAATATGAAATAATTTTAAAAATGATAGAAAAATATTTTAATGCACTTCAGAATGTTATCTAACAAATGCAAAAAGAATGAATTGAAAATGTTTTATGGATGCAGAGAAATAAAATAAACAACTTTAGATATGCATGATATGGATAATTCAAAAAGAAAATGAATAAAATAATTAATTTAGATGATAAAAATAAAATAAAAATAAAAACTAAAATTTGTGAGAATTTTATAAAATGATATAAAGTATGCATGAATTTTATTAGAATTTTTTAATGCATATAACTATTTTTAAAAATTAAAAAATGAAATGTAATGATTTAAACAAAATAAAAATAGAAAGAAAATGCAAAGGGGTGTAAATAGTGATCCAAACACGTTGAAAGAGAATATGGGCTGAAGGGTGGGGGTGTTAATAGCGAGCCCAGTCCATCAGCAAAAAAATAAAATAAAAAAAGGAACAATAAGCTTCAGTCAACGAGTTGACTTAACATGGGCCCTTGGATTGATCATGCGCTCTGCAGTTAGTCAACAAAATCCAAAGGTATTGAAGATCAATGGCCAGGATTAACACGCACACTGAACTTACCAAACACGCACACACACGTAGCCTTGAGAGCACCCTACACACCCCATGTGCCAGGCACGCGTATTTTTTATTCGCTGGCACGTTCGTGGCCACTTGATTCATCCAACGATCCACAGTTGGTCAACGTAAATGTAAGTAAACAAAATGAAAAAACATAATTGGCTGCACACAGTAAGAATGGTGGGGTAATGTACACATAATTATTAAATAAAAACTCAGAAAAAAATAAAAGGAGAGACGCGTGGCCCCATGATGGCCGTTGGATCAAGAGAATGGAGGGTGAGGATTTCATCTTCCTCGTTGGAACCCTTGGCCGCCGGACCACCGCACCAATCGCCAGAACCCTAGTTCCGGCCACCACCTGCAACCTAAAACAACCCAGAAAATGCAAAACCATATACCATCCTGTCCAAAATTCAACGAGGATTCCAAATATGTCATCCAAAATCACGAACCCTTAGTGCATAACAAAAAACGCATAGAAAAAGCTTTGGGTCCAAAACTTTAAACTCAAAGTATGATCAATCCACACGTCCAAATTTAAAAATAAATAGATCAGGATAATCACCTATCATCACACATCAATATGCATATAAAAAAGGAGAGTTTTAGGATCATAAAAAAAAACCACCAACCTGAGATGGTGCAACCTGAATCCTTGCTGTTAGCTTCAAAGGGTGATTGGTTCGTGCTCTAGAGATCCCAAGGGTTCTGTTGGTGAAGGAATTTCTTCAAAACTCCTTGTAGATTGAGAGATATGAATGTGAGATGCTTTAGGGTTCAAGTTCTTGTTTTCCAAATGTCACGTGTCTTCTTTTGATCATAAGTTGAGTTTCACAAATGATATGGAGACCCACTAGCACTTGTTGGAAAGAGGAGAAAAAGATCTTCAACTTTTATGTTGGAGAAAAATTCATTTGAAGCTTCTTTGATGATGAAAAGTCAAGTTGAATGCAGTGTAGGAACTTGCCCAAAAAAGGAAACTCTCAAATTACAGGTCACTTCCATATTTAGTAACTTTTGCACCAACTCCTGACTCTTGACAAACGGCATGAAACTTGACTCTTGATGACCATATGAGGATGTGAGACCTTGAAAACCCTGGAGAGAATCCCAAAATTCCACAATTGACTTCCCATATCACTGTTGACTTTTATCCAATTCACCTGATTTACAATCCATTGGCCAATTAAATCTCTCCTGAACCAAACTGATGGACAACCTCCCATCCCTAGATACTTAGGGACCCAAGGAATACCATGGAATCAAGTATTGCCCAAAAAATCAGAAATAAACTGACTTTATAGCAAACCCTAGTTTTGGTACCCTCAGTCTAGGAGGAAATAACACAGTCTCCAAATCCAAATTCCTCTGAATATGATGTGTATCCTCTCCAACAAAGATAAGATATGCCATTTGGTGATGATAAAAACCCAAGGAGCTTGCCCATTGGAGCAATAAACCCAAGAATCTCAAAACCCTAATTTCTGCACTAGTTAGGAGGAAGTGGTCCACTTGAACTCTCTTGCTTGACCCTTTGAAGAATATCTTCTCCTCTGCCTCAGGCACCTTGACCCATGCTAAGAACCAATGATATGCACACATGATAATGCAAAAATGAAATGAAACATAAGCCAGTTAGTAATAAAGTAAGGAGGGCAAATTTTGGGGTGCTACAGCTGCCCCTATTCAATCAACTTGGTCATGAGGGTATGATAGCGACGACTTTCAGACAATCAGGATACACGGAGATTGAATACCAAAGAACCTAGAAATTTACAATCAATAAAGGAGGGACGACTCCACTGGGGAACAAGCAATAAATATTGCACTGTCACAACACGTACGAGTGTTGGAAATCAATACAAACAATGTATTGAAATGTCTTGTAATAAACACTAACGGGCGTTATCTATGCTGAGAATAAACACTGACGGGTGTCAAGGAATCAAAGATATCAAATACGGACGGGTATCAAAAAGGTACACGGACGGGTGTAAAAAGGTTTCAATACGGACGGGTATCGAAAAGGTACACGGACGGGTGTAAAAAGGGTTTCAATACGGAAGGGTATCAAAAAGGTACACAGACGAGTGTAAGAAGGTTCAATACGGACGGGTATCAAAAAGGTACACAGACGGGTGTAAAGAGGTTCAATACGGACGGGTATCGAAAAGGTACACGGACGGGTGTAAAAGGCTCAATACGGATGGGTATCGAAAAGGTACACGGACGGGTGTAAAAAGGTCAATACGGACGGGTATCGAAAAGGTACACGGACGGGTGTAAAAGGCTCAATACGGACGGGTATCGAAAAGGTACACGGACGGGTGTCGAAGAGGTTTCAATACGGACGGGTATCGAAAAGGTACACGGACGGGTGTAAAAGGCTCAATACGGACGGGTATCGAAAAGGTACACGAACGGGTGTAAAAAGGTTTCAATACGGACGGGTATCGAAAAGGTACACGGACGGGTGTAAAGAGGTCTCAATACGGACGGGTATCGAAAAGGTACACAGACAGGTGTAAAAAGGTTTCAACACGGACGGGTATCGAAAAGGTACACGGACGGGTGTAAAAATGTTTCAATACGGACGGGTATCGAAAAGGTACACAGACAGATGTAAAAAGGTTTTAATACGGACGGGTATTAAAAAGGTACACGGACGGGTGTAAAAAGGTCTCAATACGGACGGGTATCGAAAAGGTACACGAACGGGTGTAAAAAGGTTTCAATACGGACGGGTATCTAAAAGGTACACGGACGGGTGTAAAAAGGTTTTAATACGGACGGGTATCGAAAAGGTACATGGACGGGTGTAAAAAGGTTTCAATACGGACGGGTATCGAAAAGGTACACGGACGGGTGTAAAAAGGTTTCAATACGGACGGGTATCGAAAAAGTACACGGACGGGTGTAAAAAGGCTCAATACGGACGGGTATCGAAAAAATACACGGACGGGTGTCGAAAAGGGTGTAAAGCAACTTTTACCGGGGATTAATCTCGCTGGGGAATGGATAAGTCTAAATGAAAGACTCTGCCGGGGAGCACAAATATGAGGAACGCATCCCTCCAAAATCTCCTGAGTTATGCCATCTCTGCTGAGAAAGAGAACTGGCAAAGAAAGTATCAAACCTGGCTTATGCTTCGAATGCAAATGTTTGAATTTTTCCGTAATGCTCCACACGAAGTGGAAATGCTACGCGTTTGAGGATGCAATGCAAGTGCTTATGATATGCAAAAGGGGTTTCTCCAGCAAAATAAATGCTGGAGAGAAAAGACCAATTCAGCTGGGGATGACAAAAATAAATTGTCCTCTGAATCCAGGAACTCTGTGTAATACCCCAAATTTTGACCACTTAGATTTCCCATCATTGTGAAAATCATCATCACAATATGGATGGACCATCATGCTTCATTAGTCTCCCCAAAGATGGGTGAGCATCCAATACAATCAAAATTAGGGTTTCAAGCCCTCTCTGAGTGCTTAGACAAAGGATCAATCAAGAAATGACATGATCTTCAACTTGTCTAATCTCTCAAACATCCACAATGGATCAAAAAGGACTCCCACTTCAAGGATTAAGCACAAGGCTGCTCCCTTCTAGGTGGATCAAGTCTCAAGATCGACAGTGTCACCAAATTAGGGTTTTGGTCGACCAGAGTCTCCAGATGGAAATTTTCATCTGGGCACAAGGCAATGATCCAAAACATGACCTAATATGCTTCATGGAACTTCATGAACCCATGCATCAAGTCAATTTTGCCTCAGGGGATGCATTCATCAAAAATCAGGAATTAGGGTTTCTTGACCTAATTCACCCCTAAGTTGACTTTTGGGACAAACCATGAGCCAAGACCTCAAGAGATGATTTGAGGGTCTCTAATACACCATATTGATCCATTTGGAAGAATGGATTGATCCAAGAAGCTTGAGCAACAAGTCTCATTTTCATCTGCACCACAATTAGGGTTTTAAGGGAAAAGTCAACTGTAACTTTGACTTTTGACCAAGACATGCTCCCAAACCCTAATACATGATTGAATATACCCTATGACACCCATGGAACATGTCCATCAAGTTTGATTTAGGTCAAGGACATGATTTCCTGAAGAATTGCACAGTTTGGAATTCATCTGATAAAAAGTCAACTGTGCACAAAAGTCAACTTTGACTTTTTGAGATTTTTCACCAAAATGGATTTTTAACCCTAAAATGATGTTAATGTATGATTTGAATCATCATTCATCAAGAAAAATCAAGAAAAGTGAGATAACTTGTAAAAGGGGTAACCATAAAACTTAGAAATTTTTCTAAGTTAAAAATAAAGTGGCAAAGGTACCAACTTTGGAGGACCATAACTCCTAAACCACAAGGCCATTTTTTCTCATCCAAAGATGGATTTGTAGCCCTCATTATCACCTACAAAAACTTCAACTACAAGTCATTCCAATTCATTAAGGATTTTGAGTTATGGAGTGATCAAAGTGGCTGAAAAGTGAAAATGTCACTTTTTCCAACACTTAGTGAAATTTTCACTAAGTCAGAATTTGCCTTCACTTTTTGCCAAATGTAGGGGGATTTTTCACTTGGAATCAAAAGAGATCAAAACCAAACTTGTTCAAACAGTTGTTGTATCATGTAAGAGCTTTCCAAAATGGCCAAGAACATTGCCAAATTCAACCTACACCATGAGATACAACATTGCCAAGTTGCCTTGCTGAAATCTGTCAAGGCAAGGCAGAATTTGCATTTTGGCTCGATTTGCCAAAATCAGCCAATTTTAATTGCTCCAATCCACTTGGACACCTCAGAGGATTGAATCTAAAGGGGACAATCACTGAGCCAAGCCTCCAAGGTCCAAGGAACAAGGAATAGCATGTTGAACCTAGAGTTGCCAAAATAGGGACAAGACTTCAAATTTGGAATGAGGCATTCAATGGAACCATCAAGGTGGCATGGACTGAGCCATTCTCATCTGAAATCAGTCAAGACTTATCCAAGACCAAGGTGACCAAAGCCATTTATAAATAGAGCTCAATTGTGGTCAGTTTAAGTACACCAAAGCCATCTAACAGATACTTTCCTCAAAATCTCTTTCTCTTGGCAAAAATGCCTTTCTTAGCAAGGTAGCTATCGGGTTTTGAGTTTGAGAGCAATTCTGCACAAACCAATCACTCACACACCTCACATACATCACATATGAGCTGATCAAACACTCACATAACTTCTGAAACATCAATTTCATGAAATCACCAGCTGGTTGCTCAAATTTTCAAACAAGATGCAGCTGAGGTACCACAAAATGATCCAGCCAATTTCAATCAAGTCCAACCATCCAAACACAATCCATAGGGTGTAGGGAAGCTGTCCAGATCATCACAACTCATCTGTAACACCTCCAAATCAAAAATCACTTTGAACTTGCTGTCACGGCTTGAAGGTAAGCACATACTTGGTCATCTCTCAATCTATGTATATTTCCTCGCACAATAATTTGGCCATATGTTCATAATCATGCATGGAATGTTTTCCCTCAATTAATTGCATTGTTTGAATCGTGTATAAAAAATCCTGGCCTTCATGCAGAAATTAGGATTCTTGAGGTTTCTTCGTGATTTCTTGTTGTATGTTTAATTTAAATGAAATTAAAGTACATAGACATGATCGTGAGGTTGAGACGAGCATAATGATATGTGGATTGCATGATATGATTACGTATTCATGGAGATTGGATAGAAAACGCAAATCTGAGAAACCAAGAACACGCGCGTGTTCTTCAGCTTGTTCTTGGCGCCTTTTTTTCAAATTCAAATATTTGAATTTTGTGATTTTGTTTAATTGATTCAAAAATTAATTTCTCTCTGAGTTTTAATGATTTTGAGTTGATTCTTTTTTTAATAATTCACAAAAATGTTAAAATATTTTATTTTATAAAAAAATCCCAAAAATATTATTTATTTCATATAATTGATATTTTTGTAAAGAATTAATATTTTGATTGTTTTTGGCATTTTAAATATTTTTTCTACATTGATTTTGCAACTTTTAATGCTTTCTAATTATTTTGTAGGTCAATACTTAATTTTTGAAGCATTAATCCAAGATCACAATTTGTTTTCCATGTGTTACACAATTTTTGATCATTTTAATTGAATTTTTATTCAATTAAATACATTTTGAAAACAAATTAGGGTTTTGGATTAATTCAACCCTCATAAATCATTTTCAAAACACTTTGGGCCTCTATTAGAGTGTAAGACCCAATCCTTTTTTGACCAAATCATCTTTGGGCCTCACTTATTGTATAAGTCCCGATACCGTCTAAAAACAAACGGCGCGATCGTCGCCTTTTTAAACTTTTTGGGCCTACCCTCGAGTAGTAAGACCCATTTGTTTTCCTTTAAACACTTTGGGCCTCTTGAGAGAGTGTAAGACCCATCCCCCTTGTACAAAAACGTTTTGGGTCTCACTCATTGTATAAGTCCCTCTGTACAAGTAAACGGCGCGATCGTCGCCCGTTTAAAAATAAAAACCATCTGGGCCTACCCTCGAGTAGTAAGACCCATCTTTCTTTTTCTTTGAACCTTTTTGGGCCTCTTGAGAGAGTGTAAGACCCATCCCTTTGTACAGAAAACCGTTTTGGGCCCCAGTCACTTGTATAAGTCCCGCTGTACAAAGTCAAACAGTGCGCTCACTGATAAAACCCTGGGCCTCTCCTTGAGCTGTAAGCCCCAAATCTTTCTTTTTCAAAGCACTTTCTCCTTTGATTTTGAATATACTGTTGTTTTCAATCTTTCTTTGTTGAACAACTAACCAAAGAGCATGGAAGCACTACAACCGAGTAAGTGGTTATCGCTTTCATTTACTGCTTTCATATTATAAACTGTATTGTGGGGCTGCTCACTGTAAGTCTCCTTTCATAAACTCATATCTACTGTGTAATAATAGTATAGATATTTCGAGTTTCCCCGGCAACTACGTCTAGAACTAAGTGACGCCGTTTCATTTATTCGTAGAAATAGACGCCTAGATCCCCAATAGGAGCACCAGATACAGTCTTCTCTTCGGCTGTCCTCCTTAGGAATCGTCAAGAAGCTCTACTCCCCAAGATGAATGTATTCTCCGTGAATGGCATCTTTGAGTTTCTTCCCAATTCTCGAACTTTCCTGACTTGATATATTCCTTGTGAATAGCTTGCCTTGAATGTCTCGGGGTTTGGGTACCCACTACGGTCATAATCTTGGACCTTAACTAAGGAACCCTCTTTAAAAGCTAGAAGTCGCTGGATAGTAAACCTCGCACGTTAACCAGTGGTTTTCATCTATAAAAGAGTTATCTCTCCTAATGGAAAGGAGATGATAGACCCACTGGCTTCTTAAAAGCATCAGTCTTCTCTTGGGCATTATTCAAGGACCCTACGGCTTCTTAGAAGTATTCACAACCTCCTCTTAGGCTTCATATAATGATCTCTTCCTTCGGGAATGATAGCCTCCTCTTGGGCTTAGTACAAGGACACGTCGGCTTCATAAAAGATTCCAGCCTCCTTTTGGGCTTCGTACAAATTGTCCCGACGACCTCCTAGAGGTATAGGAACAGAACCTAGTCATCTTCATAGAACAGTCCTTTCATAGAGTCTACTACTGTTTCTCGAAGCATAGTACAAAAGATAAAGCTCTAGACTTGGACAGTCTAACTTCCTTGAGTCTCAAAGACATTCTCAAGCACCCTTCGTTAAATAGGAAGGAAACCCGCAGACTCGGATAGTCTCAATACCCGTTGGATTTCCCGTTTCCTCAAAGAGAAGGAAATATCCCTGATCCTCAAATTAAATCCCTGTGTACAGTATTACTCATATAAGAACTGATTTTCTCTTTTAAATCAGTATATTGGATCTGTCACTCAACTGAAACAGTTACAATAACCTCCATCTCGGGCTTCGTACGAGATACCAAAATTCTCCCCAGTGGAGTCAAAACAACCTTTTCGCCTCTCTCTCGGGCTTTGTACGAGATACAAAAACACTCTCTTACTAAATATAAAAGATTCTCCAACTGAGTCAACTCTTTGCTAGCCTCCTCTTAGGCTTTGTATAACGATATGCCCCGCTGGGTCAAAACCTTTTAGCCTCTCTCTCGGGCTTTGTACGAGACACAAAATAGCCTCCTCTTAGGCTTTGTATAATGATTTTCCTAGCGGAAATTAGCCTTCTCTTAGGCTTTGTATAAGAAAACCACTGGTTGATCCAATCGACCTTTTAGCATCAAAGTTGTGCCTCGTTCACAGTACACAAACATCAACAACTCCCTTCATCTAATCGCTGTAAACGGCAAGCCTCTGGATCATCTACATCCATGCCACTATCCCTCTTTTAGCATGAGAAATTCCTAAGGAAAGATGGCATTGCTCTACACTGAGTTAAAGTCTTCTCCTTCAGGTTAAAACCCTTTCTTCGGAAATTATGGCATTGCTCGGATCTGCGTATCCCAGTTAAAGTAATTCTCCTTCTCCCCTCTTTAGAGATGACAAATTCTCTCTAAAGCCGAGGTCTTTCAGCTTCACGTCTTGGGCTTTGAACAAGACACAAATAGACCTTTTAGCTTCACATCTTGGGCTTTGAACAAGATACAAATCACCTTTTGCTTCACGTCTTGGGCTTTGAACAAGACACCAAAAACCAATTTCCTCCCATAGAATAGGAGGAACTACAAACGCTCTGATTTCCCTATTTCGGTAAACGGGAATACGTAGGCATAAGATCAAAAGAAAAGATCTTAGCGAGCGCAATCAACAAAAAACCCAAATCCCATATCTCCGTCAATCAAAAGCAGTAATTCAAAAGCACCAGTCCTAACATCCTAATCCTTATTCCCCGCCAGAAACCTTCTGCCCAGATAGAAAGAAAGAAACCTGTATTGGCGAAATACGAATAACCAGTACAAAGGCCCCCCCACATTGATAGCATCCGTAACCTAACAAACCGCTGTTTAAACTCAGTATGCAAAGCAGGGTTAATTGGAGACATCTATTTTCCTTCCTTATTCAGCTCACAATAGGATAAAAAATGAATCGACCTGTAGTTTTAAGCTCAAACCGCAGAGAGCGACCAGCGCTTAAGAACCGCGTCCAAAATCGCTCGCTACACTCTGCTGAGAAGGGTCATACTGATCGACTCTTTGGATCGGCAACTTCTGCTGGGGATGAAATCCCGAAAGAACTACTGGGGCTACACCTGTCCATTACTGAAGGTAACATAGAACCTGAGATTCCTCCTCTGCTAGGGGGAGTTGAGAATGAATGCCAATAACGGAACCGGAAGTCTGTTACTGAAGATTTCCAATAACCAATTGGGCTCAGAACCCGCTGGGGATGCCAGCCCATAATACCATCCTGCTTGGGGGAAACAGTCCATAATACCATCCTGCTTGGGGATACTGCTGAACTTAGCCTGCTGATGGGGAGAATGCCTTTATTCCCCCCTTGTTGGGGACTAGAATATGACATTGCCGGTGAGAGCACGCTTCCTGGCTGAATGGGAAAGGTGAACACCCTGATTCTGTGGGGAGATAACGTCTTGATCCGGGGAAAATGTTTCCCAAGTCTCCTGCTGGGGAAGGTCTGCTCTGCTGAGGAAAGGTGCAATCTCAATGCCGGGGAAAGAAAACTGCTGGGGAAATACAATCATGTTGCCCTACAAGCTGACTTGTCTTTAAGGTCATAAACGGCCCTCTGAATTCTCCACTTGCCCCAGACCACCAGGTCTAATGGAAGAAATTATCTCAAGAGGATTTTATAGAAGACCGGGCGTTTGCACTGCCCCAGGGTCTTCAAACTCTTGGAGAGATTTATCATATCTCGACATAACTGCCCCAGTCTTCGTAATCCATGGAATACATTACCTCGAAAGGAATTTTAATGACTTGAAAATACTCTTCTTTAGTACCTTGAACCTTGAGGAGGTGTTCTCAATTAACCATTTTCAGGAGTGGATAATCTCCCCCGCTCTAGAGGTGGCCTGCCCCAATATGAGCTTTGAAGTGACTTTGCCCCTGATCTCAGAATGAATACCCCAGAATAACTGAATTTTGGAGAGATTTCTCGACGTGACTGCCCCAGATTGGCTACATCTTAACACGGCTTACTGGAGAGAGCCCACTCTACTCTGAGTCTCTTGGCAGCATGCCCTTTGATATGATTGTCCTTCAGAATTTGTTTGGCAGGATCAAGCTTCTTGACTGTCGTTCATCGTGTAAGTTTCTTGGATATCAAACATATACAAGCAGAAAATGTTTATTATGAGAATGACAATTCTAATGCAACACTCATGTTAACCTTGAAGCTTTATTGAAAAATGCGTCGCCAAGCCTTGTGAACGAATCACCAGCTGGGATGCGACCGCGATTTTTGAAAAAAAATGATGCGCACATGCAATACTAACAAATCTTATTAGCACAACTTATAGGAGTCAGGAACGCCATTCGGTTGAAGTGCGCTTTCGAAATGAACCCTGTTTCAATTAGGACTTTTAAGGGTTGTAACGTGGTTTGGTTCACGGTTTCAGAAAAAAGGATTTATAGCTCAAAGCTCATCGGTGCCCACCCACTCTTCGTGATGTTCTCCAGTCCTATGTTCAGTTAATCTGACACAAACGCTCATCTCTCAAGAGGTTTACGATGTTTAAGGAATCCATGCAACTAATGGTTTGACACCTAAGGAGTCTTGGAGTGACAGTCACCCTTTTTATCTTGTGTCTGTAATCACACGAATTTGTTCTTATCGAGGATTTTCTTTTGTAATGCTCTTCGTTTTTTCTTTCTTTTTGATCTTTTTTTTTATCCCTAATTTTTGCCTGGACTGACTCTTTTGAGATTTTTCAATTTTTAAGTCCAGCGGGATGCCCTAACTTTTGCCTAAGTCGCCTGTTTCCAAGTTTCGACTTAGCGGGCTTTCTTTTTTATTCCCTCTTTTCGAACAAAGCGTGTGACACTGGTTGTCTTACTTGCTTGAAAGGGTTGTGACTGCCTCACTCCTTGATTGTTGAAGGATAACCATTGTGGTTTCACATCTCTTGACCTCTTGATGGTGGGAAAGAAGGTAATGGTTCCTCGGCTGCACACTCTCTTTGAAATTTGAACGCTCGGTCAAACTAACTGACGCCTACCCTGCCCCTGGGTTAAGTATGGGGGTTTTTTCGTATGAAAGAAGCTCCTACTTCAAGGCTCGAAGGGGTTAACGAGGGTCTATCTCCCTTATATCTCCAGTGTTTTAGGGGTTTGAAATAATGCCTGTACATCCTCAACAGGGTCTTATCCAAAAGCGTACCATTAGAAATCTGCAATCTCATTTCGTCATCCCCCCTCAAGAGTTCTAAACAAGATAATTGGTATTGCAGTGCATATAAACATTTAAGAGTGAAAACGAATGGATTACTTCAAGAAAAACATACTCATTGCATTAATATCATCATAAAAAAAACAAACGAGTCTTACATGCATACGATACTTTAACAAGAAATGAAAAACTACAAATGAAAATGCGGTAAAGAAGCTGAAGATTGCCATTGTTGAGGAAGCTTAATTCTGTCTGGATGTACTTGCAGACTGAGTGTTCATTTGAGAACGGAGGCTTCCATTGACGTACATATCATCTTTAGTGAATACAATGATCTCTGAGTCCACCAGGTCTTGCACCTTGTGCTTGAATACATTACACTCATCAATTGTGTACCCAAACGTTCCTGAGTGGAACTCGCACCTAGCAGTCATGTCATAATCCGGAGGAATAGGGTACGGTATCGGTGCGGTGCTCCTTATTTGAATCAGAGAATTCTTGAGCAGACGAGCAAACAGCTGACTATAAGGGATAGAAATAGGATCAAATATCTTCTTGGGCCCTCTTGGTCTTGGTTGCCCCTGCTGCTGATAACTCTGCTGTCGGTGCTGATTTAGGCGCCTCAACTGCGCTTGCACTCTCCTTCCCACAATTGACTGAGGCATAAACAAAGGTTGCTGACGTAGAGCTTCTGCAGCAAAAGGTTGTGGAGAAAGTCCATGGCATAAGGTGGATTCTACAAAGAGGGGGGAGCCTTCACTTCTTTTACAACAATTGGGGTAACATCACCTTGTACATTCACGCCGCCCGACGTGAACTCAATTGCCCCTGCATCAATCAAATCCTGGACTCGATGCTGAAAGGCCCTACATTTCTCCACGGTATGCCCTGGTGCCCCAGAATGGAAATCACAATGGGCTCCTACATCATAGCCTGGTGGAGGATTGCCGGTGAGAGGAGCTAAAGTCCTTTTCTGTACCAGTTGAAACTGAAGAAGATGCTGTAATAGTTGAGAATATGGCATAGGGAGCGGATGAAAAACTTTTTCAGACTTCTTTTGTCCCTGTGTACACTTTTTTCCCTTGGGCTTCTCTTGGGAGCCAAGACCTAGCTGCTGTTGGGAGAGTTTCGGAACCTTCGATTGTGGAAGAGATTCACGAGGTAACCCACGATTTAAATCAGATTCCAAAGAGATGGGAGGAGCAAGGATCTCTGTTGTGGAAGCGGGCACATGACTGTTTTCCTTCTTCAACACTGTTTTCAAAACCTCCATGACCAAACCCATCTGAGTCTTCATCTGATTGATCTCCTCCCTCAGTATCCTCTGCTCCTGGAGCATGTCTTCCCCAAATTGTCTCATCTGAACCTTCAGTTCACTCAACTCAGCTTGAACTCGCTCCATGATCAACTCTTGAATGGCCTAAGAAGTTAAATCTGCAATTCTGAGATGGGAACAAGATAAGAACACCGGAGATAAACACCTGTCATGCAAAATGGTTATGCAAAATGATTATGGATATGCAAATGCAAATGAACATGTTTGAGTATTCGCAGGGCGATCCACCCCTTGATTCCAGTTTAACAACAATATAGATCAGAACTTCTGCTCATATATTAAGAAAACCAGAGGAAAACCAAATGTCAACAATCACAAATCCAAGATAACAAGTCTGAACACAATAATCATAGATCCCAACCAACAAGTCTGGCGGTGGTCCAAACAATGAAAGAAAATAGAAAACTATGGCATATCATCAAAGTCCACAAGTGTCAATCCCCCCATCCACTATGCTTTCTGCTCCAGTCTTGAATTTCCTTGAACAGCTTTTTGGTGTCGGGATGCTTTGGTCTTTGAATTAGCTCTTGAATGAGAACGTCTCTTCTATGTATGATCCCTTCCAAGTATCGGCAATGCAACTCCCAAGCGTCTTCTCCAGAAACACCATCCATGCTAGGACCCTCATGTCTAGGTTTCTTCACTTCAGCTTGGACCTTCAGTTCCTCTATGGAGGCTATGACTTCATTGAGTCGACCCTCGACTACTTGTCTCTGGAATATCCCTGATAAGATCTCAGCGTCTTTCTTCTTGAGCAATTTCAATTGATCAATCTGAACTAAATAACCCTATTCCTTTCTCTTATTCTCGGCCATTGCAGTTTCTCGGTGATCATTGAACTTGTGAATCTTCAACAAGGCCTTGTCTAATTCCTCCTTCTTAGACTCGAGAACCTTACTGATACCATCCAAAGCTTCTTTCATCCTTTGTCTGGAAGTGACCATGTCAGCTAGCTCTTTTTCTGCCTTAGCAAGAAGCTCTGTCTTCAACTTGGCTGTATGAACAGCTTCACCCCGCTCATGTTTCCACTGATAAATCTCTCTTTTTAGCTCATTATTTTCTTCCCGCAGCCTTTCCTTTTCAGCCCATAACTTTTCAAACTTCTCTATCTCAACTGTGGTAGGAGGCTCGATCATCAAAGGATACAAAGGTAGTTCCACCGGGAAGGGGAGAAGCTCCTCTTCTGCTCTCTTCTTAATCCACTCTTTATAGGAAGGGAAACCCCGATTGTTACATTTCCCGAATGAAGTTTTTCCCTTCTTGGTCACCTGTTTCCAAGCATTCACAACCTTCCTTATCATCTCTTGATCCTCAATACCATTGAAGAATAAGGACTCTCTGATATCTCGCTCTTCAGGTGGACCTCTCAAAGTATAACCAAACTGCCTGATAACTAGGGAAAGATTATAATTAATTCCACCTTTCCTCCCTATCAAGGGTACATTAGCGAATTCTCCGCACTTGCAAATAATCTCCATTCCTAGCAAGTCATGATTGAACCAAACAATGTTGTCAGCAGTCAATCCCATTAACCTCTTCGACCACTTCAGAGAATCTTTCGTATCAACGAAAGCGCCAGCTTCAGGGAGATGACTCAGAAACCAAGTAGATAAGAGTGGTGCACAGCAACTCACAGTTTTTCCCCGCCTATTTTCATTCTTGTAGTGGACTGAGTGATACACATCACCTAGCAAGGTAGGTATAGGATTCTTTGAAATAAAGATTCTGATAGCATGCATATCCACCAGATCAGGAACATTGGGAAACAGGACGATTCCATAGATGCACATAGCCAGAATAGCTTGGAAAGCGGTCCAATTCTTCTCTTTAACATGTATGCAAGCTTGATCAAACAAGAACTTCAATAAGAAACCCTTAGCTCCTTGTTTTTCCTCAATATTACTGCTCATAACAGATTCGCCAATATGAAGAGCACTAGCCATTTCTTTTATCTCAGGGTGTTCTTCAAAAAAGAATACTATGTCATGCCTGATGGGGATTCCCAAAATAAATGAGAATTCCTCCAACGTTGGGGCCAAGATGTAGTCTGGGAAAGTGAAGCAACGCAAAGACGGATCGTAAAACTGAAGAAGTGTATGAATGACATCCTTCTCATACTTGGAGATATTGTAGACAAATTTCAGAAGTCTCCCATACACTCCACTGAACTCTGTACGAACTCCAGGACCAGCCATATTAATTAGCTTGTGAATCAATGTCAAAGTCGGATCTGGGAACGAATAGGCAACAGTCTTCTTTCTCAGGACATCCATGCCAAGGTTACCTCAGAAAACCAGAATCAAGAGTAAGATGCAAACCCTGAAAAATGTCAAACATGTTAGAATGCAAGAAAATGATATGCTCATGCAAACATGGGATTAAGGCAACACTGCTGGATGTGCTGTGCTGTTAACTGAACGAGAACCAGAACCCACAAAACCAGAATTCCGAACCACTGAGATAACCATGAACCCAAATAATCATACATCGGTGAGAAATCCAGAAAAACAGGGTAGGTTGAAGGTTTCGGTTACCTGCAAACCTGCAAACACCCATCCCCTCTCACGTGTGGGTACTAGGATGTTCAGTATCTCGGGTTCTCAGGTCGAGAAATGATGATACGTTCACCATTTCTGGTTTGGCATCATCATCAATCGAGGAGGCCTCAACTGATTCTCCAAAGCGGAAGGTCCTCAGCTTTGGCACTGAGGTCGAGAAACAATAGTACATTCATCCCTCGGGGTACAGTACTATCGTCAATCGAGAAGTGCCTCCACTGATTCTCTTCAAAAAATAGGGGCCATCCTATGCGAGTTCCAAAGTGGGCCCTCGGGTGCGAATGGGTTTGCCACAGGATGTGGTCTGCCACTGTCACCACTAAAGAGGGATGTTTCCACTAAGGTCCTTAATGATCGGTCACCAGAGTCGACAGCTCTCTAGATCAACACCCTAACATGCGCAAGACACACACGTCAGAATGCGTCCCAAGATAGCCTCGTCTGGTTGTGAATTTCGTGAACACACAAACGTACCAAGCGGGCACGTAGGTCCCACTACTTTCCACTCTAGTCCTAGGGTGTACTCAAGCCTGGGTATTGAGCTTATCTCTTAAAATAACCCAACCTGCAAAACAGAAACAGCCATCACGAAACAGCAGCATCCAGTATGACAGTAATAAAAATGCAATGCAGAAAATGCGGTAAAAATAAAATACAACAAACACAACAAAGCAAAAATAAAGGCACCCAAAGAGAACAAAGACAAGCAAGCGCTAGGACTGACTCGCTTAGGGATGGACCAGCATAGGTCAACCAGAGTCCCCAGCAGAGTCGCCAACAGTCACTCCCAGGATTTTCATCCAGGTACAAACGCGAGAGTGGCGCGGAAAAACAGAGTCGCCAGCCATGTAAATTTATCCCAAGAGAGGGAAAGGGAACACCGCATAAACTTGAGGAAGATGGAAAGGAATGGTCATCGCAACCATAGCCTGGGTTCGGGAGTCGGTTACGCTAGGGGAAGGTGCTAGCACCCCACGCGTCCATCGTACTCGATGGGATCCACGCTTGTTGTCTATTCTAAGGGTGAGTTATCCTATCATCTATAGCTGTACTAAATGGGGGAAGGGAAAACTAAGACAGACCCGGTAGGACGTCGATGTCCTAGACCTACGTACCCCCTTTGTGAAATGGGGAATTCAGAGTCAACGTAGTTCGGACCAAGTTCTTTTTGTGTTTTTTATGAGCGGCGTTAAGTTCGCGTCCGACAGTTAGGGTCGATGCCTGTTTGCGACTCAGACAGAAGGTAACGTGCCCTTTTTGAAAATAGCCTTTAGGTTGACGATCCCGAAGGACAAAAAGGTTTGAAGTTTGTTTGTGTTTTTTAGGACAGAAGTGACTTAAGTTAGTTCATAAGTTGCATTGCACCAAAGTCTAGGGCACGGGGGCGAATACTTAACGCATCATCCCAAGACAGGACGCTCGCTAAGCACTCTATAAAGATGAGAGGAAGCCCCTCATTTCTCATTCCCCACGCTTAAGGCTCGTGCGCAATACACTTTATACTTATTACGTGTTTTCAAGAAGTTTGAGATGAGAAGAGAGAAGACACAAAGGAGACTCTAAGGGGGACTAAGAGTCCTAAAATTATCATGCATGGGTGACCTACGGTTAGTGAGGTTTGACGACAACCTAAGCCTAAAGAAAGGAAAGGATGAGAGGAGGAAAGAGTAAGGATAACCATGGATACTTATCCATACCCTGCATGAAAGGTTAGTACCAAACGGACATAAATAATATCAAAGCAAATGAAAACCAAACAATGGCATATAATAGTGATAACAATCCAAACATGAGTTAAGAAGTCAAATAAACAGCCCCAAAACAATGGCACAAGTGCCTTTCCAAACCGATAATCAGACAAGATTAGAAATAGGCATACAAGAAGATTTCACACAAAGAGCCATTAAAAAATAGTAAAACAACTTCTAAAATCACCAAATTAAATATCAAAATTACTCAACTAGAAACAAACCAAATACCAAAAACTCCTGCAAAAATTCAAGATGTTAGTCATTCAAACAATCATGCAAAGCTCAGATGAGGATCGTGGTTCATCATGTAAAAGGAAAGGACTAAAATGCAATATGAAATAATTTTAAAAATGATAGAAAAATATTTTAATGCACTTCAGAATGTTATCTAACAAATTCAAAAAGAATGAATTGAAAATGTTTTATGGATGTAGAGAAATAAAATAAACAACTTTAGATATGCATGATATGGATAATTCAAAAAGAAAATGAATAAAATAATTAATTTAGATGATAAAAATAAAATAAAAATAAAAAATAAAATTTGTGAAAATTTTATAAAATGATATAAAGTATGCATGAATTTTATTAGAATTTTTTAATACATATAACTATTTTTAAAAATTAAAAAATGAAATATAATGATTTAAACAAAATAAAAATAGAAAGAAAATGTAAAGGGGTGTAAATAGTGATCCAAACATGTTGAAAGAGAATATGGGCTGAAGGGTGGGGGTGTTAATAGCGAGCCCAGTCCATCAGCGAAAAAATAAAATAAAAAAAGGAATAATAGGCTTCAGTCAACGAGTTGACTTAACGTGGGCCATTGGATTGATCATGCGCTCTGCAGTTAGTTAACAAAATCCAAAGGTATTGAAGATCAATGGCCAGGATTAACACGCACACTGAACTTACCAAACACGCACACACACGTGGCCACTTGATTCATCCAACGATCCACAGTTGGTCAACGTAAATGAAAGTAAACAAAATGAAAAAACATAATTGGCTGCACACGGTAAGAATGGTGGGGTAATGTACACATAATTATTAAATAAAAACTCAGAAAAAAATAAAAGGAGAGACGCGTGGCCCCATGATGGCCGTTGGATCAAGAGAATGGAGGGTGAGGATTTCATCTTCCTCGTTGGAACCCTTGGCCGCCGGACCACCGCACCAGTCGCCGGAACCCTAGTTTTGGCCACCACCTGCAACCTAAAACAACCCAGAAAATGCAAAACCATATACCATCCTGTCCAAAATTCAACGAGGATTTCAAATATGTCATCCAAAATCACGAACCGTTAGTGCATAACAAAAAACGCATAGAAAAAGCTTTGGGTCCAAAACTTTAAACTCAAAGTATGATCAATCCACACGTCCAAATTTAAAAATAAATAGATCAGGATAATCACCTATCATCACACATCAATATGCATATAAAAAAGGAGAGTTTGAGGATCATAAAAAAAACCACCAACCTGAGAAGGTGCAACCTGAACCCTTGCTGTTGGCTTCAAAGGGTGATTGGTTCGTGCTCTAGAGATCCCAAGGGTTCTGTTGGTGAAGGAATTTCTTGAAAACTCCTTGTAGATTGAGATATATGAATGTGAGATGCTTTAGGGTTCAAGTTCTTGTTCTCCAAATGTCACGTGTCTTCTTTTGATCATAAGTTGAGTTACACAAATGATATGGAGACCCACTAGTACTTGTTGGAAAGAGGAGAAAAAGATATTCAACTTTCATTTTGGAGAAAAATTCATATGAAGCTTCTTTGATGATGAAAAGTCAAGTTGAATGCAGTGCAGGAACTTGCCCAAAAAAGGAAACTCTCAAATTACAGGTCACTTCCATATTTAGTAACTTTTGCACCAACTCCTGACTCTTGACAAACGGCATGAAACTTGACTCTTGATGACCATATGAGGATATGAGACCTTGAAAACCCTGGAGAGAATCCCAAAATTCCACAATTGACTTCCCCTCTCACTGTTGACTTTTACCCAATTCACCTGATTTACAATCCATTGGCCAATTAAATCTCTCCTGAACCAAACTGATGGACAACCTCCCATCCCTAGATACTTAGGGACCCAAGGAATACCATGGAATCAAGTATTGCCCAAAAAATCAGAAATAAACTGACTTTATAGCAAACCCTAGTTTTGGTACCCTCAGTCTAGGAGGAAATAACACAGTCTCCAAATCCAAATTCCTCTGAATATGATGTGTATCCTCTCCAACAAAGATAAGATATGCCATTTGGTGATGATAAAAACCCAAGGAGCTTGCCCATTGGAGCAATATATCCAAGAATCTCAAAACCCTAATTTCTGCACTGGTTAGGAGGAAGTGATCCACTTGAACTCTCTTGCTTGACCCTTTGAAGAATATCTTCTCCTCTTGAACATGCCTCAGGCACCTTGGCCCCATGCTAAGAACCAATGATATGCACACATGATAATGCAAAAATGAAATGAAACATAAGTCAGTTAGTAATAAAGTAAGGAGGGCAAATTTTGGGGTGCTACAGGAGGGAAGCGATGGAGTTGGTATGGAGGAGGTGTTTGAGTTGGTGGAATATAGTGTGAATAGGGCTGGTGGTGGGGTTGCCTTTAAGTGTTAAGGTTGAATTCTGGTGTTGGAATGTTATGGATGGGATTGAAAAATCTGCTTGGATTGTCCCAAGTGTTCTTAACCATGCCATGCCTAGAACAATGTCAGCTCCTTCTATTGGTAAGAGATAAAAGGATAAGTTGAAAGGTTTCTCTTGGAGGATGATATGGACATTGTTGCAAATCCCTTCGCATTGCAAATGGGAGCCATTTCCCACCATGACTGAGAATTGGTGTGTCGGTTTAGTTTTGAGATTTAAGTGTTGAGCAATGTGAGGTTGCATTATGTTATGTGTGATGCCCGTGTCCACTAAAACCATAACAGGTAATCCTCCAATAATTCCCTTGAATTTGAGTGTTTGAGGGGAAATCTGACCTATTAAAGCTTGAGGTGATAACTGAAAGTAAGTATCATTGAGGTCCAACTCAGTTTCTAATTCGTTACTCTCAGCAACAGTAATTTCCTGTTCTGTTACATCATCATCAGTCATTAACAATAGAAACGTGCTAGTGGAACACTTGTGACCTATGGTGAACTTTTCATCACAATTGAAGCATAACCCTTGAGCTCTGCGTTCTTGTAATTGTGATTGGGAAAGACGTTTGATAGGTATTTTGGTGGGAACGGTGGTGTTTGAAGAAGTAGCGGGTGGGACTGTTTGGAAGGTGGTAGTGTTGTTGGGTTTGATGGATGGGTTTGAGGTTTGGTTTGGTGTAAATTTGGGGTAAGAATTGGTAAAGGACTTTGAGAATTTTGGTTTAGTGTCTTTAATTTTGGATTCAATCAGCTTGGCAAGGCCTATAGCTTGTGAAATGGAAACAGGCCTATGAATAGCCATTTCATTTCTGATTTCTTTAGATAGACCATAAATAAAGCAATTCAGAATTGCCTCTAGAGGTAATCCCACAACTTGATTTCCCAATTTTTCAAATTGAGTTTGATATTCCACAACAAAACCATTTTGTTTAAGTTTGAACAACTCAGCTTGATGGTTGTTATAAGTGGGTGGACCGAAACGTAGTTCTAGGGCTTTTGTAAATGAGAACCAATCACTCAACAATTGACTTTGATGCATCCATTTAAACCAACCCAAGGCATCACCTTTAATATAAAAAGCTATCAAAGACAAACGATGTTCTGGTGGTAATTGATAAAAGTTAAAAAATTGTTCAGCTTGAAATAACCACTCCAATGGTTCAGAACCATTGAACATAGCAAGTTCCAATTTTGGGGTTCTAAAAGGGGGCAATGGTGTGATTTGTGGCATGTGTGGGTAAGGCACTTGGGGAAAATAAGGGATATTATAATTTTGTGTGGGTGTAAAAGTTGTAGGGGATGGTATGTAAGGTGGGTAGGGTGGTGGTGGTTGTGCAGCAGTAAGACAGGTGGCTGCCGTAGCAGTAGGTTGTGGGAGGGTGGTAGAGAAAGAAACTGAGTTTCTAATGGGGGTTTGAGTAGGGCTAAAAATATGGGTAAATGGTTGGGTGGATGTAAGAATAGCAGCAGTAGTTTGAGGTTCATGAGTGATACCTGAAGAGGAACCAGCTGTGTGAACAGTAGCAGTGGCTGCGTGAACAGTGGCGGTTTGTTGTGATTCTTTCTAGGTTGAGAGTTTTGTAAGGATGGACATGATAGATTCATGTCTGCCATTAGCAATATTCTTCTCATTATCCATACGAGTGTGAAGTTGTCCAATGTGTTGTTCCCATTCTGCGACAACAGAATCAAAACGCTCATTTATTTGAAGATGATTTTCCTGTATTGCATTATCCAACAACAACTGTGTTGCATGAACAACTTCTTCAACTATTTCACGGGAAGAAGGGTTTTGGGGTTTTGGGGGAGCCATGAGTTCAATGAAAGCACCAATGATAGATTCTACTACTAGTTACTAAAGATCTAAATTGCAAAGGAAGAAGAAAACATAAAACAAAGCTTTTCTTTTTTCATATCTCTTCAAGTCTCCAACAAAAAGGTTAAATACTTAGGGTTTTTCTAAACATTGGGCCTAAGCCACTCTGAATAACCTAATACAACAAAAAGGCTAATAATAATAAAAGAAAACCCCATAATTCTAATTAATAAAGAAAATAGTCTTGGAACTATTTGGGTTGTTGGGCCTTACGTTTGGGCTTAAAATTGTATCTTCTAACACCACACCCCATAAATGGTTTATGCAGCAACAAGTTTCAGTAAGGCAGCTTTCCACCCTTTGCCTCTAGTGTTATGAACAATCCAGTTATTCATCTCACTATTCACTACAAGTGTTCCTTTAATTAGCACATGGGTTACATGAGAGAAAAGATAATATCTTAACTAGTGTATTCCGGCGCATAATCTGAGAGAAGGTGGAACTAGCCACTACCAATTTCCACCATCAAGCCTTGGTTTACCAACACGAACTATTTGGTTACTCGAGAGAACTATAGAAGCCAACAAGAGTTTGATGTGCATAACAATATACAGGGTGAGAGTGGTACAACTTTAACTTGGACAGTCGTGAGACCTAAGAGAAGGAGAGTGATTAGACAAGATCAAAGCAAGGATGAAGAACACCTAGTATATTCGGAGGAGATCACAACCTGCTATGTTTGTAACCTTCCAGAAGATGTTAGAGCAAGAGAGCTGGGAAGAGTGTTTGAAAAATGGGGAAAAGTGAGTGATGTTTACATAGCGAGCAAGAGGAACAAAGAGGGGGAAATCTTCGCATTCATGAGATACAAAGGAATAAGAGACTCAAGATGGCTGGAGAGTAGACTTAAAGATATTTGGTTCAGGACATAAACTGCGAGTAAATATTTCCAAATTAGATCGCCCGAAAAACTCAAACAAATACAGAAAATCCCTTGCCAATGGAGGAACAGAAATGTTGAGATATCAGGGCCAAGGAAAAGAAGAAAAAACACAGGATAATTAGAGGTGAAAACAGACAAAGCATCAGAGTAAAGGGTAAAAGCTACGCAGATGCGATAAGAGCAACAGATAAAATACATCGTTCAGAAGGCAAATGTATTTGGAGGACAAAGCAGAGCAAAGAAGTTCCGATAACTGAGAACTCATACCATGGAGGATTGTCGATTAACATCACTGAAGAAGAAATGAAATGGGCTAAAACAGGATTTATAGGAAGATTAAGAAATGTGGAAGAGACAACATATATACAACAAAGAATGGTGGACGAAGGATTTAATCAGGTACAAGCTATTCTGATGGGGGGTGATCTGATGTTCTTAAAGGTGGACGAAGATGAGGATCTCAAAACTTTGGTAAAGGACTCACACAAATTCTTCAACCGATGGTTCTCACTGGTGAGGGAATGGGAACCAAGATACGGTATGGGAGCAAGATTCATTTGGTGCAAAATGCATGGAATACCGATTCACGCTTGGAGAAGCAAGGTGTTTGTAGCTCTTACAACATCTTTTGGTAGATACATCAAAATGGATTCGGATACTGAAGAACTCAAAAGGTTGGACATTTCACGAGTCATGGTGAGAACTCCATACGTAGAGCTTATCAATAAAATCATCAAAATCCAACTTAATAATGAAACGTATAGTGTAAGAATCTCGGAAGAGCAAGGAGAAAGATTAACTACAAAAACACTAGAGGAAGAGAAGAAATCAGACAGGGATGGATGGTTTATGAAAGCGACGAGTCAACTTCATCCTTTATTCCACCTTCCATGGCGTCTGATGAAGAGGAAGAAGACGAAGACAGAATCATGACGAATTATGACAACTTACTGCGGCGGATTGAGTCTAACGAGGGTGAAGAGCTCGAGGGTGTAATTGATGGGGATGGAAAATCGAAAAAGGAATCTTTATTCAATGAAATGGAAAACAAAAAGCGGAATGAAGAAACATTAATTACAGGAGCGGGGTACGAGGAAGAAATAGCCGAAAAAGGAATATCAGAAAAAGAAACATCTCCCAAGGAAAAAGAAAGACCGAACCAGTGAGTTGAAAAAAGTAGGGAAGTGTCAAAAGCTAATAGAGGTATTACTGGCCTTAAAGTAGATAACGGGGAAAGTAATAATGAAATAACAAATGGAAGTATTTTTGGGAAAGGTATAGATGGGCTGGAGCAAGAAAATCACAACCCAAATAAGGAACATGAGCATAACAAAGGGGTCCCAAGAAATAGTAATTTTTTAATTAAAGAGAGTGGTGCTACCGAAAAGGCAAATTTAATAAAAATGATTAATAAAGGGAAAGTAACTTTGGAAAGAGAAAACATGGAAAAGGAAACGCAGGAGAAAGACATAGATATTAACAAAGACACGAGAACTTTGGAAAATGATTTGGAGAATACATCTTCAATTCAAAACAAAGAGAAGTCTCAAGTTTCAAAGGCAGCAAACGAAGAGGTAGAATCCAAGTCAAAAAAAGTCTATGTTAAGAAGTACAGGAAAGATCAAAGAAGATTCAGATGAAGGAGTGCTTGAACCACAAGATTACAAAGTTAGAAGACAAAGAAGATACACCATTCTGAAAGAAAAGAAGAAGGCATGGAGGAAGAGGAACAAAAATGCTTTAAAGTGCACATGCAATACTCGTAATCAGAACGGAAAAAAGGTAAGCCCAGTTAAAAATTTAGATGCGGTAGTCAATGACATAGATAAAAGAAGCTGGACATTACTCCACAGAGATGCAAGAAAAGTCGCGAAGGACGTTTGGGATTTAGGCAAAGATTTCGGTTTAATCCATAAGGGTGAGGAGGGAGAAATCATCCAAGAATTAGAAAGGGGGGGTGAAGGGAACCAGGAGTTAAGGCGATGAGGATAAGGATGTTAGGAGATCTGAGGCGCAAAAACATTATCAATATCAATGAAGTTAATTTCTTACAACATTAGCGGCTTAGGAGGGCTAACAAAGAAGAAGGAGATTAGAAGGTTAATACAATCATATAGACCTTAAATGATTTGTATTCAGGAGACTAAAATGGAAAATTGTGACAGGAACATATGCTCATCGACGTGGGGTCTAGACGATTTTGATTTCACCTTTAAAGCAACAGTAGGTAGATCCAGAGGTCTTCTGGTAATGTGGGACACCAACTATCTGAAGATTCATAAAATATCACTGTCGGATTTCACTATGACCATGGAGGGAACGTGGAATGAAGACAAGAAGGGCGTAAATCTGGTAAATATATATGCCCCCTGTGATGCTAGAAGAAAAGCAACACTCTAGTTAAAATTACAACAACAAATTAAAGCAAAAAGTGATGAGAGGTGGTGTCTGATGGGAGACTTTAATGCTGTCAGAGAAGAAACTGAAAGAACAGGTAGTAGTGCGAACATTAGAAGAGATGAAACTAGAGCGTTCGACGAATTTATTGTGCAATCAGAACTTATAGATCTTCCATTACATGGAAGAAGTATACATGGTCCAGGTCAGGAGAAGTGTCGATGAGTAGTCTTGACTGGTTCCTTATATCAGAAGCTTGGGAAAGGAGTTGGGCATTTAGCTCTCAATGGTGTTTAGACAAAGAACTATCAGACCACTATCCAATTTTACTTAGTGAATCGCGACTAAACTGGGGCCCGAAATCGTTTAGGATGCTGAGTTACTGGAAAGAGATGGAGGGATATCACAGTTTCATTAAGGAGAAATGGAAGAAAATCCAAGTGGAAGGATGGGGGATGCATGTGTTAAAAGAGAAGCTAAGGATGATCAAAGTAAATCTCAAAAATTGGCATAAAGAGCACACTCAGAACTTAGGAGAAAAAATTCAGGAAGCAAAAAAGGAGCTTAATAAACTGGAAATCAAAGGTGAAACCTTGAATTTATCGGAAGATGAGTTGAGAACAAAAAGGGAGCTTGTGGCTAATTTACACAGGTTATCTAGGTTGAACTGTAACATACAATGGCAGAAGTCAAGAATAAGGTGGCTAAAGGATGGCGATGCAAACTCGAAATACTTCTATGGATGTAATAAAAAAAAGAAAGAGAGACAATGAGATCTTTGTTTTGGAAGAAAATGGAAGGTCATTAAGGGGTGTTGAAGAAATTAAAGAATCAATATTCAAGAATTTTGAGAATCAATATTCTGTTAGAAGTTTTGGAGTTATCCCTGAGAACATAAGTTTTAGAAAGATCGAAGGCAGCACTAAAGAAGACCTGACCAGAGAATTCTCAGAAGAGGAAATTCGGTCAGCGGTTTGGGAGTGCGAGGAAGATAAAAGCCCGGGTCCCGACGGTGTATCTTTCGGCTTTATTAAAGAATTCTGGGAAGATATCAAAGTAGATTTATTAAGGGTGCTGGCGGAATTTCACGAAAATGAGAGGATGGTTAAAGGTGTGAATAATTCATTTATGGTCTTAATTCCGAAAAGGAAAAACTCAATCAAAATTTCAGATTTCCGTCCCATCTCATTGGTAGGTTGTATCTACAAAATTATATCAAAAGTGTTTGCTAATAGGATGAAAAAAGTGATAGGATCGGTAATTTCAGATTCCCAATCGGCCTTCATTAGTGGTAGACAAATCCTTGATTGTATAGTTGTCACCAACAAAATAATAGATGAGGCTAAAAGGAAGAAAAAAGAAGTTATCATGTTTAAAGTGGATTTTGAGAAGGCATTCGACTCGGTAGATTGGAAGTGTTTGATGAAAGTGATGTCAAAGATGGGATTCCCCGATAAATGGATAAGATGGATATCAACCTGCTTGAATCATTTCGGATTTTGGTTCTCATAAACGAAAGTCCTTCAAAGGAATTTCAGATGTTCCGTGGTCTTAAGCAAGGAGACCCTCTGTCCTCGTTTCTTATTTTGATAGTGGCAGAAGGTTTCAACCTGCTAATGCGAGGCGCTATAGAGGCAGGGCTGTTCCATGGATTCAGATTTGACCATGGAGAAGAGAGATTTAGTCACTTACAATATGATGATGATACACTGATAGCGAGAAAAGATGGTATACTGTTAGAATAATCAAGGCCAACTTGTTATTGTTTTAAGCAATGTCGGGCTTAAGGGTGAATTATCACAAAATTGTTTTAGTGGGGGTCAACGTATCTCAGAGATGGTTGGAAGAGGCTGCGAATATCCTGCAATGCAAAATCGGAAGCATCCCCTTCATTTATCTTGGTCTTCCGATAGGAGCAAATCCAAACAAATCCGATACTTGGCAGCCAATAATAGAAAAGGTAAGATCAAGACTATCAGGCTGGAAAAGGAAGCACATATCGATGGAAGGGCGGATCGTGATTATCAAATCAGTACTACAATCACTTCCAGTATATTTCCTCTCCTTTTTTAAGGTACCGTCAGGTATTATCTCTAAGCTTGACTCTCTTTTCAAACGTTTCCTCTGGTGCAGCAGTGAGGGTAAGAGAAAAATATACTGGGTCCAGTGGGATAAAATTTGTAGGCCTGTTTTAGAGGGGGGATTAGGTATTAAAAACCTGAGGGATTTTAACTTGGCCCTATTAGGGAAGTGGGAATGGAAAATGTCTTTTGAAAAGAGAGGCCTCTGGTTTAAGGCATTAGCCAATAGGTACGGTGTAAGAGAAGACGGTTCATTGGCTGTTGGTAGAGATAGCTCGATTTGGTGGAGAAGCATCAGGAACCTAAACTTTCAAGATCGGATTAACGAGACATTCTATTCAGTTAAGGATAGTTATAGGGGACTGCAGTCTCAATCAATTATTCCGGCAAATCAGGATTGTGTTAAGGTGTGGCATAAAGCTATTATGACGAAAGTGTCGTGTTTAGAGTGAAGAATAATCCAAAACAGAATTGTAACAAAAGAAAACCTAATTAAGAGAGGGGTGATTAATAATGGAACTGGTCTTTGCGCAGGAGATTATGGAAAACCAGAAACGGTTTCCCATATTTTCTTCGAATGCCCGGTCTTTTCGAGGGTTTGGTATGCTGTCTGTCGGTGGCTAAATATATCAGTGGCTTTACATCACGAAAGTCTGTCCTATATGCCTCAATTTGAAGGAATAGTAGACAGTAATAGGAGTATTAGTACAAAGGTTCAATTAATATGGTTTGCGTGTATGTGGAACATATAGAAATCGAGAAACGAAAAGCTGTTCCAAAATAAAAATGTGGATATTGAAAATATAGTTGAGAAGGTAAAATTGCAGGTTTGGAATTGGATGAAAGTCAAAGTGAAAAATTCAAATTTAAACATTACAATGTGGTGTTTAAATCCAAGGACTTCTTTAGGCGTCAAAGATTACACATGACTGGATTAAGTAAACTGTGGTCAGCTCTGGTAATTAGAAATGACCTTTTCTTGGTTAAGCTCAGGATCGGTTATTTGAGTATCTCTTCATTGAGAAGTAGCGGAGAGTGGCATTCAATTCCAAGTAGTAGCTCTCAAAAAGTCTGGTGCAGCAGACTTCTGCCCGCTGTCTCCGTCATGCAGAACTGTTTTAGTTTCAGTTTGGTTTGTGGAGCTTATTTGGTTTTGGGGCTGATTCTATATCTTTGTTGTCAATTGGTTTTCCTTTCTTGGCGCGGTCGTGAAGCTGTCAATTCTGGGCTTGGAATCCAGTTTTTTGGCATGGGAGTGGCGGATGTTTTCAGCAGTAGTAAAATATTACCCTCCTTGCTGGCTTGGTAGGAGTTGTATTTATCTTAGTAGTTTTTTTATGTGGTACTGGTTCTTTACACTATTAGTGTGTGATTGTAATTGGAGAGTGTGGCTTTAGGAGAATTCCTTTGTTTCTGTTTGGTTCTTAATAGTTTGTATCTTCTGGTGTAATCTTCTGTACTCAAGTTCAGCACATCTTGTGCATTTTCAATGAATTGGCCTTTTCAAAAAAAACAATCCATTTCAACTCATTCTCCCAATTACAAGGCTTATGCTCAATATCCATCCATTTAAGGATGTCCTTCCAAATACTGTTCAGCTCCTTGCAGCAAAAGAAAATATGATTAATGGTCTCTTCTTCCTACAAACAAAAACAATAAGTATTATCCTTCAACAAACCAAACCTAGCCATTCTATCTTTAGTTGCAAGTTTTCTACGGCAAGCTGCTGGTGCGGTAAAGGCAAGAAAAAATTATTATTTTGGGAAGAATTCTCTCCGGGATTTATGTCGTCTTCACAGGGATCAGTTCGAGGGAAAGAATGTCGTTCGACAATCTCCACGTATCTAAGCTTGGGTTTGAAATGGTTCTCCAAGGGTAACATGCGGAAATTAAAAGCATAAAAGCAAATAAATAATCACATTCTTTAGAAAGGAGAAACTCATCAGGAGTTGCATTTCCTTATACCCATCATGTACGAGAAAACACCTATCGATCAAATGCACTCACCCTAATACTCGTCAAAACCCTCACGTATCACTCACAAACAGAAGTTATGTCTAATGCAAAGTCCGAGAGATCAACCACATTCTTTCGAAGGTGATATCTCACGCAACAAAACAACACGAAGCATTAAGCTCCGACACACACACACGTGAATATTTAGACCATTTCCCATAGCCAATAGATCATCATCTTAGTTCGAGTTTGAAAAGTATATGTCTACAGCGATCCAAACCCATTAAGATAGATATTAAATAAAAAATAACATCTATTAGGATTTGTAAAAGCGATTTAATACAAAGATCCATAGATAAACATACAACCTAAATAAACATACATACAACATTTTTATATAATTATAATTTTATTCAAATATTCTTGTATTATGGTCTCATTTTTGAAAGAAACTAATTCATTTTCATATAATTAAAAAACTTATGTAACAAAAAAATTGTTTTAGCTTGAGATTCAAGCCAATATTTAACATTTAACTCAATTTCTATGTGTGCAGAATTGTGTATATATATTATATTTGATTTAGCGGTAGAATAGACATGCATCATTGCAATTTTTTTAAAACTAACATTTGGTAGTTTCAACAAAATTCCGGTGTTGTGAGATGATTTCTAAAATGTATTAAATCTTGATGGATTTTTAATCAATTCATTTTGATTTCTTTAAACCCATATCCATTAGTCCTGTCTTATAAGTATGCTCATTTTCATTCATAGATTTTCTTTGGATTGATCAATCATCACAAATATTTAGGAAATACTTATCCTACTCTATGGGATGCATCCCACATCTCTGCAACCTTTTGAGGAGGAAAGTTGGAAGAAGATGGAAGTTAAAGAAAAATTGATTTTTTCTTTCAAGGAGAAATTGAAACTTTTGCGACGTTGTTTAAGGGAGTGGAATGTCAAGGTTTTTGGCTATTTGAACCTTGAGGTGGATTCCGCTATTAAAGATTTGAACGTTTTGGATTTTTTGTCTTCGGATCCGGATTCGTTAGGGGAAGAAGACTTAGCCGCTAAGAGGGTTGTGGCTTCTTCAAAGGTGTGGGATTCTATGCGCTTTAAGGAGAGTGTGTTTCGGCAAAAGGCTAGGTGCTTGTGGTTGACAGAAGGTGACTCTAAATCAAAAAAATTTCATAAGTCTTTAAAGCTTCGCCAAAGGAGAAATTCGATTTTGGGGTTGAATACTTCTAATGGTTGGATTGACAAAGTGGATTTGGTTAAGGAAGATATGAGAGCTCACTTTGAGAAAAGGTTTTTGGAAACCTTTCCTTCAAGACCTCTTTTGGATGGTATTCCGTTTAAATCTCTATCGGTGAGGATGCCGCTTTCTTGGAGTTGTCATTTTCGGAGGAGGAAGTGAAAGATGTCTTTTGGAATTGTGTCGGAGATAAGAGTCCGGGGACGGATGGTTTTACTATGTCTTTTTTAAGGTTTGTTGGGCGTTCTTGAAGGTAGAGGTGTTGGAGTTTGTTAATGAATTTCATTCTTTTACTACTTTGCCAAAGGCGTTCACGACTTCCTTCTTGGCTCTTTTCCCTAAGATTGATAATCCTTTATCTTTAGACGACTATAGACCAATTTGTCTAATTTTTTGTATGTATCGCATCCTTGCCAAGTTACTTGATAATAGATTAAGGTTGGTGGTGGGCAAGCTTGTGTTGGCTTGTCAATCCGCTTTTATACCTAAAAGAAATATGTTGGATGGGGTGTTAATTGTCAATGAGTTATTGGATTATGCTAAGAGGTTTAAGAAGAGTTGTATGTTAGTGAAGGTGGATTTTGAGAAGGCTTATGATTGTGTGTCTTGGAATTTCCTTAGATATTTGTTGAGAAGAATGAGTTTTGGTCATAAATGGAGAAATTGGATTGAAGCGTTGGTTTTTAATAGTTCGATGTCTATTCTTGTGAATGGTAGCCCGAATCGGGATTTTTCGGTACATAGAGGTTTACGGCAAGAGGATTCGCTCTCTATTTTTCTCTTCTTGTTGGTAGCGGAAGGCTTAACGGGGATGGTGGAAATGGCTTCTTCTTTGGGGGATTTCAATGGTTTTTGGATTGATGACCGAACTCATTTTGAAATTCTTTAATTTTCCGATGACACCATATTTATTGGTTATGATTCTTGGGATAACCTTTGGATGTGGAAAGTCATTCTTTGGGGTTTTGAGCTTGTTTTGGGATTGCGCATCAACTTGAATAAGAGTAAACTCATTGGTGTTAATTTGTCTCTGAATTTTATTCAAGCATCATCTTCTTTTCTTAATTACGAGATTGGCTCCTCTTCCTTTGTGTTCCTTGGTATTCCGGTTGGCATTAATCCTATAAGATGTGAGGTTTGGCGTCTTATTGTTTCCAAGCTTAGAAGAAGACTTGGAGGATGGCACAATATACACCTTTTTATTGGTGGGAGGTTGGTTCTTTTGAATTCCGTTTTGTCAAATCTTCTGACTTTTTTC
Organism: Lathyrus tuberosus; assembly: GCA_022829125.1. Lineage (NCBI taxonomy): Eukaryota > Viridiplantae > Streptophyta > Magnoliopsida > Fabales > Fabaceae > Lathyrus > Lathyrus tuberosus. The sequence continues at coordinate 15,446,914 of JALAZF010000012.1, read as the reverse complement.
TTCTCTTTTTAAAAGGCACCTCAAGCGATTATTAAGGAGATTATTATGCTTCAAAGATCCTTTTTATGGGGGGGGGGGGGGGGGAGTACAGGAAGAAGAAGGTGAATTGGATTAAGTGGGATAATGTTTGTTGTTCGAAGAAAGATGAGGGTCTTGGTGTGAAGTATTGTGGGAAATTTAATCTTGCTCGTCTTGGCAAATGGAAGTGGCGAATTTTGAATGAGGAGAATTCTTTATGGACTAACCTTCTTTCTTGCAGGTATGGGGATATTAAATGGGCTATGCTTACTCATTCATCCTTTTGTTCTAGGAGCAAGGTATCTCTTTGGTGGATGGATCTTTGCTCTATTGGTGGCTTGAATTCGGACCATGTTTCAAATTGACTTTCTTCATCTATTTCTCTCAAACTTGGGTCCGGTCATTTCTCGAATTTTTGGAAGGATTGTTGGATTGGTACTACTTCTTTTAGATTTCTTTTTCCAGATTTATACCTATTGGTGGTTGATCGTTTCGTTAAGGTAGCGAAAATGGGAGTTTGGCGTGGCGATAGTTGGCATTTGACGTTTAGTTCAAACGACGCTGTTCTTGAGCATCCTGCGGTAGTGCAATGCACACAGCTGCTGCTGATTTTATAGCAAGTGCAACTCCGATGCTTGTGTGGCGATTAGTTTGTTTGGTGGAGACACGCTTGTGGTTTTTCGGTTTCTAATGTATATTCTACAATTTTACTTTATGACTCTCTGAGACAGCCATTGAATGATCTTATTTCTTTTTCTTTTTTTTTTCATTTATGGAAGTCTAAAATTCCTAATAGAATTTTAGTTTTTGGTTGGAGATTAATTTGGAATAGGTTTCATACGAATACAGAGTTATTGAAACTGGGAATTTTGACAGGGTCTCATTTCTTGGTTTGCCCTTTATGTTTTGGGCTTGAAGAGGATCTGGATCATCTCTTCCTTGGTTGTCCAATATCCAAGAGGTGGTGGAACAATATTTGTCTTTGGCTTCAAACTGATGACGCTCTTCAGCAAGCTCTATCTTGAATTGGCTTCTCTTGTTGGATAAATCTTGTAAGTCGTTTTGGTCTTTGGATACAGGTTGGCTTTTTGGTTTGACTACTTGTTGGGTTATTTGGAATTGTAGGAACGACATTCTATTTAACGACCTTATCTTATCAAATTTCAATGGCTGGATTTTATCAAGAAGCTCTCGTGGGATTGGTTTCGTTCGTTCTTTAAAGTAGACACTAGTGTTTCTTGGTTGGATTAGTGCCGTGATCCCACTTTTTGTCTTATGTAATTTTTTGATAGGAGTGTTGGTTGTTGTTGTTTGGTTTGAGCTTTGTCCCTCTTTTCTTCTTTGTTTGTAACTTTGGGTTAAGCACCCATAGTGCTTTTATTCAATCCATTTTGCTTATAAAAAAAAACTCTACAAATAAAAAAAATACATTTTTATTGTGTCCTAAGATGCATCTTCAAATATATTTAAAATCAAATAAAAAATTGTAATATAGACACACACTTCTATTTTTGTCAAAATTTAGTCTGAATATGCATCTTTGTAAATATTCTAAAGTATATCTAAAGATGCATCTCAGTAAAATCCTTTGAAATCATATTAGACTATTGAAAACATATTTATTGCACATGACAGAAGATATTTCGAATATGTGTCTCCAGAAATCCCTTGAATGCTTTCTAGGCAACAATATTGTTCTAACTTTGACATGTTTCGAGAGCAAATTATATTTTAGATCATAAATTAAAAAAGGCTAACATTAGTTGACTCAAAGTACTACAAATACATTAAAAAAAGTCATACATTAATTAAATTAAATTAAAAATATACTAATCATACATAACTAGTATGATATGCATGCTCGCGCACGGGTAAATTTATTTAATATTGTATAAAATATATTTATATACATATGGAAATTTGAAATGTAAAATGAACAATTATCATTTAAATTCAATTATATTAAATAACCAAACAAAAAAAAAAATGGGAGAAAGGAAAAAAAATGACATTTGTAAATAAAAGTTTTTTTTTTTAATAATGGTAATTATTAATTAAAATATATATTATGCTGATAGTGGTATGTGAGATAAAAAGTTAATTGCGTGCACAACTATCGAGTATTATTTAATTTGGTAAATTTTTATTTTATTAGAATTAAAAAAAATAATTAATTAATATTTTTAGTAATAATAAATAAATATAATTGATTAAATATATTGTAAATACAAATTTTCAAACTCACTTATATAAGTGTTAATTTAGCAATATAAAATTAAAAATAATATTTATAATAAAATCTTATTAAAATACTTTAAATATAATTTAATTTTTCTAAATATTAGTGAGTGCTTATTTAACAATCTTTAATCTATCAACAAAACTTTAAATCATTGAACTCGTGTCTTATTATTAATTTAATATTTAAAACACACATTTACCAAATCATAAAGAAGTACACGTTAAAAACACCTTTAAATAACTAATTATTTGATATAATTTGATAAAAATTAAATAAAAAATATATATTTGGATTAATGTTAAATTGCAAATTGATAACAGGCCCACACAAATGAGATCCAAGCCTAAATGGATGCAAGACTTTGTGATAAAATAATTAGTTTCACTATTAATTACTGAAAAATTTACCTCATACCCCTACAGTTATATCTATACCCCTACATTTAAAAAAAATGTCAATTCTATCCCTGTTTATTTTTTATTATTTTATTATTTTATTTTTTACCGTTACTGTTCATTGTCAAACCGTGTGTCAGAAAACAATTTACCAAATTTTGCGCGTTCCGGAACACTTTTGCCATGACTTCCGGTATGCAAATTTTCATTCCGGAAGACTTTTGATAAGAGTTTCGGTTAATTACAAATTACGTACCGGAAGTGTTGCTAAAAGACTTCCGGTGCTTAGACTTTTTTATGACTATTCCGGAACACTTTCCATCATGTCTTCCGGTTTGCTTGGAATTTTTGTACCGGAACACTTTTGTTAAGAGTTCCGGTTTGTAAACTTTGTTCACCGGAACTCTTTTCCTGAGTCTTTCGGTTTGTTTTCGTAATTCTAATTTTTTTTATTTTTTTTATTTTTTATGTAGGTATAGAAATTCCTCTGCAAATAAGCGATAAAGACCAAATATGTGTAGATACGTCTGATGCTTTTTCAACTACTCAAAGATTTGGTACACGAGAAGAGGTGATAAGATGGATTAAAGAGATCGGAATCCAGAATAAAGTAACAGTTATCATCACTCGTTCAGATATTGAAACAGGCAAGAGAGGAAGAAGTAACAAATTAATATTTGGTTGTGATAAAGGTGGGAAACACAAGGATACTGGTAGTGGTACCCAAAGTACAACGAAAAAATGTGGATGTCCATTTAAAATCAGGTCAACTCTGGCGAAAGATGGGTCTGGATGGAAGGTTGATGTAAAATGTGGAGTTCATAACCATGGTCTGCCTGGTAGATTAGAAGGCCACTCATTTGTTGGTAGGTTGACAGCGGATCAGAAGCAACATGTTGTTGATTTGACAAAGAGAAAGGTTCCACCTAGACATATATTGCTTTCCTTGCAAGAGCAAGATCCAGATAATGTCACTCGGATCACACAAATATACAAGCAGAAGAGTATGATAGAAAAAGAGATAAGAAGTCCTAGAAGTGAGATACAACATTTGTTTAAGCTTATTGAGGGTGCAGGTTATGTTTATTGGTGTAGAAAAAGAGATGAATATGAAGTTATTAGAGCTATATTTTGGGCTCATCCAGATTCAGTTAAGTTGTTAAATATTTTTCCTATTGTGTTAGTTATGGACAACACTTACAAGACAAACAAATATAGGCAACCTCTGTTTGAAATTGTTGGCATGACATCAACCGAGTTGACTTTTGCTGTCGCATTTGCGTATATTGAGTCAGAGCAGACTGAGACGTTTTGTTGGGTGTTAGATAAGCTTAAACAATTGTTTGTTAAGAAAGATTTGTGTCCACAAGTGATTGTGACAGATAGAGATCTTGCCTTGATGAAAGCCACTGATACTGTGTTTCCAAGGTCGACAAATTTGCTATGTCGATTTCATATTAACAAAAATGTTGGTGAAAAACGGAAACAATATGTGGCTAGTGACAAGCAAGCGACAATTGACCAATTATGGACTGAAGTTGTATGGGCTAGTGATGAGATTGAGTATGATCAACGGATGCAGCAACTTGAGCAGGCGTGTGTTGATTGTAATGAATTTATTGATTATGTAAAGGATACATGGTTGACTTGGAGCATGGATTGATCGAGTGCTACATTTGGGTAACATGACGACTAATCGGTATGTATTTGTTTTTAGTATTTCTAAATTGTATATTTTTTTTGTATTTTTTTAAGTATTTTTAATATGTATTATTTTTTAGGGTTGAGTCTGCTCATTGAAAGTTAAAGTATATGTTGGGGAACAGTATTGGTGACATGGTCAAATGTTGGGAGGCTATGAATGACAACTTAAAGTTACAACTGGGCAACATTAGAGCTTCTTTTCAAAAGATTTTTTATGAAGTTGAGCACGCCCACGTAGGTCCGTTTTACAATAATTTACGTGGTTCAGTGTCTCGAGCTGCATTGAGACGCATTGCTAAAGAGTTAACACGGGTTGATTATGTAGGAACTAACAAGGAAATATGTCGTTGTACTCTTAGAACAACATATGGATTACCTTGTGCTTGTGAGTTAACAAGATATATAATTGGTGGTATATCGATACCAATAGATGTTGTGCATGTTCATTGGAGGGAACTAAGTATGGAAGTTAAGTTGGAGGAAGACGTAGATGATGGATCAGAGGTGGATATGAGTAATGCAATAGATGAGTTATGGAAAAAGTTTAGGTCACTAGATATTGTTGGGAAAAGGGCATTAAAAAGTAGGGTTTTTGAACTCGCCTTTCCCACAATGACTTCTTTGTGTCCACCACCTGAGAAAATAAAAACCAAAGGGGGGGGGGGGGTGTCAAGAAGAAAGGCAAAAAACCAGTAAGGTATGATGTTTATAGGGACCCTTCGTATCATGAGTATGTTGATCAAGCATCTCAATCTTCACAGAAGCAATCTCAATTGTCATAAACTTTGAAGAAGTTGAAATTATCACAATCTTCACAGAAGAAATCTCAGCCATCACATGCTTCGAAGAAGTTGAAAATATCAAAATCTTCACAGTCATCTGAGCAGTTCATCCTTCAGTTTCCTAATCACATCAGGTCGTATATTGATGATGTAGTTAATGTTGCATCTGATGGTAATTGTGGATTTAGAGTCATTGCTTCATTGGATGGATATGGTGAAGATGGTTGGCCAATGGTTCGTCGAGACTTGGGGTTGGAAATAATACATAATGAAAGATCAAGTTTGTATGCCAATTTATTTGGTGAACGGTTAGCAAAAGTGAGAGAATCTTTGATGATAGAGGCATTTGGTCCTCAACCACCACAGAAATGGTTGACTCTACCAGACATGGGTTACTTGATAGCGAATCGTTATAATGTTGTACTTGTCTGTTTAGGGTTTGAATGCTTGACTTTCTTCCCTATGACAACCTCATGTTTACCAAATGTATCCTTTTACTGCATTGGTTTTGTAAACGGGAATCATTGGGTTCAGGTACTTAGTTATTTTTACTTAGTTTTTTTTAGTTAATGTGACCAACCTAATTTCTTAGTTATTTTTACTTAACGTTTTGATTATTTTTTTGTTCAGGTAAACATGAAAGAAGGGTTTCCATTGCCACCAGTGACAGCAGATTGGAAGAAGTTTCGTTCTACAGAAGCAACATCTTGGATGATAGGATTTGCAGCACGTCTACAACATTGGTAACAACTTACCTCCATATTACCAACGCATTATGAAATATAAATTATGTTATTCATTTTTTATTTCAAAACACGATTCAGGAATTATGTTACTCATTTTTAATTTCAAAACATTAATCAACTATTATGTTATTCATTTTAAAGCTAAACAAAAGTCTACAAGTTAACACATAAACATATCCCAACTATGTCAAGTGAGTCTAAAAGTTAATACATAAACATAAACATAAGTCACAAAGTCTAAATGTTAACACATTCAAATAAACATAAATATAAGTCAACAAAAACATAAGTCACAGTCAATGTGAACGAGCAATCTATAAAGCTTCGAACAAGTCTGCAAACTTTGGATCATCCTCTTCAGCACCACCCCGTTGAAGATAACGATGAATCAATGAAGAAACACGAGCCCAGCTAGGATCAGATGGTCCTACTTCGTAAACGGGAACTGGCACCTCTCTAGGAGCATCACGACGGGGCGGTATCAGACGAGGATTCGAAACACAATAATACCACTGAAGATATCCATCATCTGTCTCAGATGCTGTGGTGGCCAGTGCTGTCGGACGAATCACATCCGCAACACTCTGATGGTAACTAATCCACTCAACATCAATATCACCAGCCATCGTATAATCAAGAGGTGGAGGTGGAACATACTGCCTGTATCCAAACTGACGCATACATCTGTCAGGCAAGTATGGAACAATAATGTCACCCCACCTCAGACACCCCCTATATAGACATAACTCATCAAACTAACGCCATGCTCTATGGCTCTCGAATGGGCGCCATATGACATTGTCAGGTGTCAGCTCATCTAGAATAGGCCGCAAGTCATCCACCTTCAGGACACCTTGCTTATAGGACCATCGCATCGCTTGAGGGAGACCAAAATTAGTAGCCGGTATCCAATTCTCTCCTTTTTTTCCCAAGTGTTGGAAAATACTCATGAATCCAGCACTGTTACAAAATTAATACTATTAGTTAATCTAAAATAATTAATTATAACATAATAAACTAGAAAAATTAAATTAATATACTAAATAAAATTAATTACAAGAAAATAAACTAAATTAAAATAACTACCTGTAGGAGAGTCGGATAACCACCAAGCTGCTTGCAACTGAACATGGAAGCTTCTCCGAGATATCTATAAAGGGTGGCCAACGCAGCTGCTCCCCAACTGTATCCTGATAAGCCCCCTAAGTCCATAAATAGTGCAAGGTATCGTGCCTCCACAAGCGTAAAGGTCTTGTCCGCAAAAATCGTAGAACCCACTAACATCAACAAATAAGCTCTAGTCGCATATGCCCAACTAGAAGCGGCTTTGTGCTCGACGAATAGATCGTATAACCACTCCAATTTATAATAACAACTGAAATTCTGGTATCAGACGTGTGATGTCACAACAACACACTCTGCATTATGGACAACAATAACAGTAAAATAACACCAAGAATTGTTGACCCAGTTCGGTTACAACCAACCTACTCTGGGGGCTACCAATCCAGGGATGGAATTCACTACTTGTAGATATAATTTACAGACTCAACGACCCGTTGACAATCTCCTAAACTTATACTCTACTAATGACTTCCTACCTAAGAAACCACTTAGGTATGAGAACACCACTCAATCCCTTACAAACACTCAAAGAAACCACTTTGAGTACCCTTGATCTTACTTCACAGTTTCGATCAATTTACACAACTCTCTTTGCTTCACAGCTTTAGAGAGGACAGAAACTCAACACCTATTCAAACCCTAGAATAGTGTAAATACAAGCACTTTAAACAAACTCTAGACACTAAGCCTTCTGCTCTTGATCTTCTGAATGTTTTCTGTACTTTTTCCTTTGGTCTTGTGCGCTTTATATAGCTCCTGAATTGGGCTTGGACTTGTCACAATATTTGATCAGATTTGTTAATTAAAACTGAATCTTCAAAACAGATTTTATCCCCAAAATCTTTTTAAATCTTCAACCTTTTAATTCTCCAACAGATCTGCAATCAAATCTCCCATGTAACAGAAAATATCTATCCCAAGATATTCTCATCCAATGAGTTAACCACTCTCCACAATTCCAGCTAATACACGAGCCCTCATAAAATATCCTGTTGTTATTAATTCTGCAGGTCTGATGTTACAACATCACCTATGTGACATCAGACATCCATCTTCAGCATTTAACCACTTAACACAGCCCAGTGTTAAGACTTCAATGTTACAACATTAGCACCTTGACATCAACATTGAATAACCTTTGTTTTACCAAAATTCCAGCCAATCCAGGAACTATCAATCTCCCCCTTTGGCTAATTTTGGCTAAAACAATCTCTGCACTCTGCAATCAACTTCTGCATCAGAGATTTCAGCAGCGGAATATCTTCAATTAATTTGAAACTCTTCATCAGCAGCAGTTTGATAATCTTCATAGTCTTCATCACTAGATCTGCTGCAACACCATCTTCATTATTGACAGCAGCCAATTGGTGCTCCTCCTTGAAAACATGAACCAGCATCACAGCTGTTCAGTAGCTCATATTGTGCAGCAATTTACTCCCCCTAGATGTCTGCTTGGCTGCACTCTTCACATGACATGATATCTTCAATACTACATGACATGATATCTTCAATACTCCCCCTTAATAACTGCATCACCACTTTTCAACTAAACACCTTTTAGTAGCATCAGCTTATATCTGCACCACACTGGCAGCATATGGCAATAATCCTCTTGACAATCTTGGCTATCTTCTCCCCCTTTTTAGCCATAATTAGGCAAACTTCTATAAGAAGCCCTATTAACTATAGTCAGTATACCCTAGCTCTCATTGTTAGCCTCTCAGTTAGTAAACAGGCAAACAAATCATAGAAGAAAACTAAAAACATAAACAATGCATAAAACAGCACAATATTCAAGTTACAAAACCAAGCACTATAAGTGCTATAACAAATAAAGCTAACCCTACTGAAATAGAAAGCAATCATTAAAAGCTTGAATCTTCTGAGCTGAGATCATCATTATCGTCTTCATCAACAGCATCCTTCCTTGTTTTGACAGCTTCACCTCCCTTTGTTGCCAATCTCAGAGTCATGACAAGTGCTTCAAATTTTTGTTTCCTTTCAGTACTAACTCTTATGACTTCATCTAACTCCTTGCAAGCCTCCTCTAGTTCTGCAATCACCCCAGTCTTGACTGGTGACTGTTGTGATGTTGAAGCAGATGTCTTGACATTGTTAGAAACATGTTTCAACTTGTAATGAAGTAACAAGGCAGGCTTCCTTTTGCATACTACATCTGAATGCTGTAGAATTCCAGGATGTTGAGACACGATAATCCCACAAATGAGAGAGGGAAAAGCAATGTGCATCTTCACAGCATTTGTAGCAGTATGCTTAATAGTATAATCATAGATGTAGGAGCCATAGTCAATTCTTTGCTTTGTCCCAACTGCATAGATTATCTTCCCCAATTCAACAGAAATTGTGGTCTTGTGACTAGTAGGAACCCAGTTGGCAATACCTATTCTGTGCAGAAAAGCATATTTGACACTCAACAAACTGGCTAACAACTTTCCTTCTACGGGCCAAAAATCTACTAGACCAGCAGTGATTTCTCTGCATATAACATTGTTGGAGACTTCAAATTCCCCATAATCTTCCTCATTTCTTCCTAAGTAGGCATTGATCATCTCAGGAGAAAACCAGACACACTTACCTCTGAGGGTAACTCTTCTGAAGGTTCGGCTCTTACTGTCATTTATCGCTTCAGGTATATTCACTATGAACTCCCTGACCAGTCTATCATAGCAATCAGCCAACCCTGGCATAGTCCTTATGAGACCAGCAAGCTTAATTAGGTCAATAATTTCAGTAGATTCAAAGTCCTTTGCTACAACTTCTCTTTCCAGAGCTACCTTTCTTAGGCTCAGAAACTTCCACAAGGAGGCACCTCTGGCACTGTGAGATGAGGTGTTATCAGGCACTTGATTTGTAGCAGGGTTGATGTCTTAAGCATCACTCTCAGAATCTTCCTCCTCCCTGATTCTCCTCTTCTTGCCAGACCTGGCACCTTTGCTCCATGTAGATGAAGTCCTTTTCTTATCCTTCCCTCTTCCAATTCTATCATCATCAGATGAGTCCTTAATCTCTATAACCTCAACCTGCTCCTTCCCTTTACCCCTGTGGCTTTCATTCCTAGGGGATGATGTTCTGACATCAAGACTGACATCAGTGTCATCAGGATCTTCACCTTCCGCTTCTTGACTAAGGGCCTGGCTTTGAAGATTTTTGTCTTCTCCTTGAGAGTCGACTTGTTCAGCAGGCATTTGCCTTAGAGGGACGGAAATCCCTTTCACCCGTATCCCCTTCTCAAGGATTTTGGTGGCAAGCTGTTCCAAATGCTCGTCTACATCAAACTTCTCCTCAACAACTTGAGATGACCTAGCTTCAGGTTTATTCACCGTTGTCGAGGGTTTAGGGTTACCTAACTCGGGAAGAGCACTGGAAATGAGTTCTTCGGAAGAAACCCCAGTTCGTACCTGCTCAGAGTTCTTGGAAGGGACAGACATTGTTCCTTTGTGACAGACTAGGTTTGGAGAAGAACCTTCTATTCTATTGAGATTTGGGGAGATGAAACGTTGCGATGAGAATGCTTTGGTAAGTCTTGATGTAGTATCAATATGGAAAGGCGCCTGATTTTGAATACTCTTTAAAGACCAATTACTAATTTTCTCCCTCCATAAAGACTTTCCTTTTGAAACATTCACATCTGAACTTGTTAACTTTGAGTGACCTTTCAGCATCCTGATGTCATAGTCTGATGTTATGACATCAACATCATTAGTTGAATTCCCTTCAAGAGAGGTCCACTGATAGCAGTTGTCTTTGGTTCTGGTACCCTTCATAATAACTTGATTATGTTCATCAGAAACCACACACCCATCCTTAGTGTAGTTTACCCTGTAACCTTCATCACACAACTGGCTTATGCTGATCAAATTTGCGCTTAAGCCATTGACAAACATAACATTGTCAAGTTCAGGTCTACCATTACCTTGCACTTTCCCAACTCCTGCAACAACACCTTTTCCTCCATTGCCAAATATGACTTCAAGAGAAGGACAAGGTCTAAGATCATCAAACATGGATCTACATCCAGACATGTGCTTGGAACACCCACTGTCAAAATACCATGTTCCTTCTTCATCACCCATGAGAGACAATAAGCATTTCACCTTCTCTTTAGGTACCCATTGTTTAACAACTTTGGGCCTGTGCTCTCTCCATCTGTTTTGAGGCTGAGGGTATCCATGCAGCTTGTAGCAAGAGTACTGCATATGTCCAAATCTTCCACAATAATAGCATCTCACCCTTTCATCTCTGAATCTTCTGCCATGATGAGATTGCTTATGCTGCCATCCATAATGTGGTCTCCTCCTACCATAACTGCCCTGCCATTTATTATGTTGATGTCTTCTCCCATAAGACGGTTGAGAATGTTGTTTCCTGGATTGTCTCCCATGATGGTGTGGCTTTCTTCTTCCATATATATAAGGAACAACATTGGTGTAACCATACCAGTTGTCCTGATGTTGAGACATCTGATGAGACATGTGCTGTTTGAATTGAGCAGCTTACATGCTCTCATGGTATTGTGGGGGCATATACTGACTAGCTCCCTGTGGCTGCTTTCTCTTCTGATAGGGACCGGTCTTCTTCTCAATCTTCTTAGGTTGTGAAACATCAGCTTCCTTAGGGGTAGGATCCTGCTTCTTTGGCTGATGTTGTGATACTTCCTTCTTTAAACCTGAAGTGCTTCCTTCTGAAGTTCCTTTGTCCTCAGCCACATAACCTATCCCAGCTTTGTCTCCAGCAGCTTTTTCTGACTGAAGAATCTTGTCAAGTGTGTCTGTGCCACAGCTCAGCATCCTGACAGACTTGGTCATTTGATCAAGATGAGCTCTAACTAGCACCACTTCATTTTCAAGATCAGTCTTTTCATTTTCTAGCTGAGCAATCTGTTGCTTGTGGCACTTGTTTTCTTGACAAATCTCAACACTTTTTAAACACAGCTCTTGATAGGTGGAAGCTAACTCTTCATAAGTTACTTCTCCATCACTAGAATCATCATCAGATACCACAGCTCCTGTTAAAGCTCTCACATGCTTTGCTGACTCGCCTTCACTCTCACTATCAGAGTCAGACCAGGAAACTGTCATGCCCTTCTTCTGCTTTTTCAAGAAGGTGGGACATTCTTTCTTGACATGTCCATACCCTTCACACTCAAAGCACTGCACTCCTTTATCTTGGGCAGTTTTCTCATCATCCTTCTTGCTGATGTCAGAAGTCATGTTCTTGACATTAGGCCTGGAGTTATTATTCATTCTCTTGAACACTTTGGTGAACTGTCTTCCCAACATCACTATGGCCTGAGACAGATCCACTTGGGATTTAGATTTCTTCCCTTTCTCCTCTTCACCATTTGTCACCAGGGCTATACTCTTTGGCTTCTTTTCTGGTTCTTCCTCATTCAACCCAAGCTCAAAGGTTTGAAGAGATCCAATGAGCTCATCTACTCTCATCTTGCTGATGTCTTGTGATTCTTCAATGGCAGTAACCTTCATCTTATACTTCTTAGGTAGGGACCTAAGGATCTTCCTCACAAGCTTTTCATCTGACATCTTCTCTCCAAGAGCACTAGATGCATTGGCCAGCTCTAGAATACTCATGTGGAAATCATGAATAGTCTCATCTTCCTTCATCTTCAGGCTTTCAAAATTTGATGTTAAAATCTGAAGTCTTGACATCTTGACTCTAGATGTTCCTTCATGAGTAGCCTGCAAGATGTCCCATGCTTCTTTAGCAACTTCACATGTATTGATTAACCTGAAGATGTTCTTATCCACTCCATTGAAGATAGCATTCAGAGCTTTGGAATTTCCAAGGGCAAGCTCATCTTCCTCCTTGGTCCACTCTTCTTCAGGCTTTGGCTTAGAGGTGCCTTCTTTATCTTTGCCAGCATCATCCTTCTCACACATAACAGGAGCTTTCCATTCTTTAATAACAGCCTTCCAAGCCCTACTGTCCAAGGATTTTAAGAAGGTGGCCATCCTTGGCTTCCAATAGTCATAATTGGATCCATCCAAAATAGGGGGTCTGTTGACGAATCCTCCAACTTCTTTGTCCATCTTATCACCAGAAAGTAACTTCCCTAGATCTCACCCAGAGACAGACAGGATGCCTGCTCTGATACCAATTGAAATTCTGGTATCAGACGTGTGATGTTAAGGTGTGATGTCACAACAACACACTCTGCATTATGGACAGCAATAACAGTAAAATAACACCAAGAATTGTTGACCCAGTTCGGTTACAACCAACCTACTCTGGGGGCTACCAAGCCAGGGATGGAATTCACTACTTGTAGATATAATTTACAGACTCAACGACCCGTTGACAATCTCCTAAACTTATACTCTACTAATGACTTCCTACCTAAGAAACCACTTAGGTATGAGAACACCACTCAATCCCTTACAAACACTCAAAGAAACCACTTTGAGTACCCTTGATCTTACTTCACAGTTTCGATCAATTTACACAACTCTATTTGCTTCACAGCTTTAGAGAGGACAGAAACTCAACACCTATTCAAACCCTAGAATAGTGTAAATACAAGCACTTTAAACAAACTCTAGACACTAAGCCTTCTGCTCTTGATCTTCTGAATGTTTTCTGTACTTTTTCCTTTGGTCTTGTGCGCTTTATATAGCTCCTGAATTGGGCTTGGACTTGTCACAATATTTGATCAGATTTGTTAATTAAAACTGAATCTTCAAAACAGATTTTATCCCCAAAATCTTTTTAAATCTTCAACCTTTTAATTCTCCAACAGATCTGCAATCAAATCTCCCATGTAACAGAAAATATCTATCCCAAGATATTCTCATCCAATTGTAGCGAGCGATTTTGGACGCGGTTCTTAAGCGCTGGTCGCTCTCTGCGGTTTGAGCTTTGACTACAGGTCGATTCATTTTTTATCCTATTGTGAGCTGAATAAGGAAGGGAAATAGATGTCTCCAATTAACCCTGCTTTGCATACTGAGTTTAAACAGCGGTCTGTTAGGTTACGGATGCTATCAATGTGGGGGGGGGGGGCCTTTGTACTGGTTATTCGTATTTCGCCAATACAGGTTTCTTTCTTTCGATCTGGGCAGAAGGTTTCTGGAGGGGAATAAGGATTAGGATATTAGGACTGGTGCTTTTGAATTACTGCTTTTGATTAACGGAGATATGGGATTTGGGTTTTTTGTTGATTGCGCTCGCTAAGATCTTTTCTTTCGATCTTATGCCTACGTATTCCCGTTTACCGAAACAGGGAAATCAGAGCGTTCGTAGTTCCTCCTATTCAATGGGAGGAAATTGGTTTTTGGTGTCTTGTTCAAAGCCCAAGACATGAAGCGAAAGGTGATTTGTATCTTGTTCAAAGCCCAAGATGTGAAGCTAAAAGGTCTATTTGTGTCTTGTTCAAAGCCCAAGACGTGAAGCTGAAAGACCTCGGCTTTAGAGAGAATTTGTCATCTCCAAAGAGGGGAGAGGGAGAATTACTTTAACTGGGATACACGGATCCGAGCAATGCCATAATTTCTGAAGAAAGGGTTTTAACCTGAAGGAGAAGACTTTAACTCAGTGTAGAGCAATGCCATCTTTCCTTAGGAATTTCTCATGCTAAAAGAGGGACAGTGGCATGGATGTAGATGATCCAGAGGCTTGCCGCTTACAGCGATTAGATGAAGGGAAAGGAGTTGTTGATGTTCGTGTACTGTGAACAAGGCACATCTTTGATGCTAAAAGGTTGATTGGATCAACCAGTGGTTTTCTTATACAAAGCCTAAGAGGAGGCTAATTTCCGCTAGGAAAATCATTATACAAAGCCTAAGAGGAGGCTATTTTGTGTCTCGTACAAAGCCCGAGAGAGAGGCTAAAAGTTTTTGACCTAGTGGGGCATATCGTTATACAAAGCCTAAGAGGAGGCTAGCAAAGAGTTGACTCAGTTGGAGAATCTTTTATACTCAGTAAGAGAGTGTTTTTGTATCTCGTACAAAGCCCGAGAGAGAGGCGAAAAGGTTGTTTTGACTCCACTGGGGAGAATTTTGGTATCTCGTACGAAGCCCGAGATGGAGGCTATTGTAACTGTTTCAGTTGAGTGACAGATCCAATATACTGATTTAAAAGAGAAAATCAGTTCTTATATGAGTAACACTGTACATAGGGATTTAATTTGAGGATCAGGGATATTTCCTTCTCTTTGAGGAAACGGGAAATCCAAAGGGTATTGAGACTGTCCGAGTCTGTGGGTTTCCTTCCTATTTAACGAAGGGTGCTTGAGAATGTCTTTGAGACTCAAGGAAGTTAGAGTGTCCGTGTCTAGAGTTTTTTTCTTTTGTACTATGCTTTGAGAAACAGTAGTAGACTCTATGAAAGGACTGTTCTATGAGGATGACTAGGTTCTATTCCTATACCTCTAGGAGGTCATCTGGACAATTTGTACGAAGCCCAAGAGGAGGCTGGAATCTTTTAAGAAGCCGACGGGTCCTTGTACGAAGCCCAAGAGGAGGCTATCACTCCCGGAGGAAGAGATCATTATACGAAGCCTAAGAGGAGGCTGTGAATACTTCTAAGAAGCCGTGGGGTCCTTGAATAATGCCCAAGAGGAGGCCGATGCTTTTAAGAAACCCGTGGGCCTATCATCTCCTTTCCATTAGGAGAGATAACTCTTTTAAAGATAAAAACCACTGGTAAACGTGCGAGGTTTACTATCCAGCGACTTTTAACTTTTAAAGAGGGTTCCTTAGTTAAGGTCCAAGATTATGACCGTAGTGGGTTCCCAAACCCCGAGACATTCAAGGCAAGTTATCCACAAGGAATAGATCAAGTCAGGAAAGTTCGAGAATTGGGAAGAAACTCAAAGATGCCATTCACGGAGAATACATTCATCTTGGGGAGTAGAGCTTCTTGACGATTCCTAAGGAGGACAGCCGAAGAGAAGACTGTATCTGGTGCTCCTATTGGGGATCTAGGCGTCTATTTCTATGAATAAATGAAACGGCGTCACCTAGTTCTAGACGTAGTTGCCGGGGAAACTCGAAATATCTATACTATTATTACACAGTAGATATGAGTTTATGAAAGGAGACTTACAGTGAGCAGCCCCACAATACAGTTTATAATATGAAAGCAGTAAATGAAAGCGATAACCACTTACTCGGTTGTAGTGCTTCCATGCTGTTTGGTTAGTTGTTCAACAAAGAAAGATTAAAAAACAACAGTATATTCAAAATCAAAGGAGAAAGTGCTTTGAAAAAGAAAGGTTTGGGGCTTACAGCTCAAGGAGAGGCCCAGGGTTTTATCAGTGAGCGCACTGTTTGAATTTGTACAGAGGGACTTATACAAGTGACTGAGGCCCAAAAAAGGTTTTCTGTACAAAGGGATGGGTCTTACACTCTTTCAAGAGGCCCAAAAAGTTTAAAGAAAAAGAGTGGGGCTTATAACACGAGGGTAGGCCCAGATGATTTTTCGTTTAAAAATGGCGATCGCGCCGAGGTTTTCTTTTAACGCAGAGGGACTTATACAATAAGTGAGGCCCAAAATGTTTTGGTTAAAAGGGGGATTGGGTCTTACACTCTATTAGAGGCCCAAAGTGTTTTGAATAAAAGGAAATGGGTCTTAGTACTCGAGGGTAGACCCAGATGGTTTTTATTTTTTTAAACGGGCGACGATCGCGCCGTTTACTTGTACAGAGGGACTTATACAATGAGTGAGGCCCAAAAAGTTTTTGTACAAGGGGGGATGGGTCTTACACTCTCTCAAGAGGCCCAAAAAGGTTTTGAAGAAAAAAATAAATGGGTCTTACTACTCGAGGGTAGGCCCAGATGATTTTTGAAAAGGCGACGATCGCGCCGTTTGTTTTTTGACGGTATCGGGACTTATACAATAAGTGAGGCCCAAAGATGATTTGGTAAAAAAAAAAGGATTGAGTCTTACACTCTAATAGAGGCCCAAAGTGTTTTGAAAATGATTTATGAGGGTTGAATTAATCCAAAACCCTAATTTATTTTCAAAATGTATTTAATTGAATAAAAATTCAATTAAAATGATCAAAAATTGTTTAACACATGGAAAACAAATTGTGATCTTGGATTAATGCTTCAAAAATTAAGTATTGACCTACAAAATAATTAGAAAGCATTAAAAGTTGCAAAATCAATGTAGAAAAAAATATTTAAAATGCCAAAAACAATCAAAATATTAATTCTTTACAAAAATATCAATTATATGAAATAAATAATATTTTTGGGATTTTTTGATAAAATAAAATATTTTAACATTTTTGTGAATTATTAAAAAAAGAATCAACTCAAAATCATTAAAACTCAGAGAGAAATTAATTTTTGAATCAATTAAACAAAATCACAAAATTCAAATATTTGAATTTGAAAAAAAGGCGCCAAGAACAAGCTGAAGAACACGCGCGTGTTCTTGGTTTCTCAGATTTGCGTTTTCTATCCAATCTCCATGAATACGCAATCATATCATGCAATCCACATATCATTATGCTCGTCTCAACCTCACGATCATGTCTATGTACTTTAATTTCATTTAAATTAAACATACAACAAGAAATCACGAAGAAACCTCAAGAACCCTAATTTCTGCATGAAGGCTAGGATTTTTGATACACGATTCAAACAATGCAATTAATTGAGGGAAAACATTCCATGCATGATTATGAACATATGGCCAAATTATTGTGCGAGGAAATATGCATAGATTGAGAGATGACCAAGTATGTGCTTACCTCCCAGCCGTGACAGCAAGTTCAAAGTGATTTTTGATTTGGAGGTGTTACAGATGAGTTGTGATGATCTGAACAGCTTCCCTACACCCTATGGATTGTGTTTGGATGGTTGGACTTGATTGAAATTGGATGGATCATTTTGTGGTACCTCAGCTGCACCTTGTTTGAAAATTTGAGCAACCAGCTGGTGATTTCATGAAATTGATGTTTCAGAAGTTATGTGAGTGTTTGATCAGCTCATATGTGATGTATGTGAGGTGTGTGAGTGATTGGTTTGTGCAGAATTGCTCTCAAACTCAAAACCCGATAGCTACCTTGCTAAGAAAGGCATTTTTGCCAAGAGAAAGAGATTTTGAGGAAAGCATCTGTTAGATGGCTTTGGTGTACTTAAACTGACCACAATTGAGCTCTATTTATAGTAGAGCAAGTTTGTTTTGCAAGGAATAGTGCATGGCAGCTGGTAAGTAGGTTTGGCCAATGTTGGCAAATGAAAATCCAAGTCTCCTCTAGCCATTGACTAGAGGTTAGGGCACAGAGCTTTGGTCCCCTTGGTCCTGGATAAGTCTTAACTGATTTCAGATGAGAATGGCTCAGTCCATGCCACCTTGATGGTTCCATTGAATGCCTCATTCCAAATTTGAAGTCTTGTCCCTATTTTGGCAACTCTAGGTTCAACATGCTATTCCTTGTTCCTTGGACCTTGGAGGCTTGGCTCAGTGATTGTCCCCTTTAGATTCAATCCTCTGAGGTGTCCAAGTGGATTAGAGCAATTGAAATTGGCTGATATTGGCAAATCGAGCCAAAATGCAAATTCTGCCTTGCCTTGACAGATTTCAGCAAGGCAACTTGGCAATGTTGTATCTCATAGTGTAGGTTGAATTTGGCAATGTTCTTGGCCATTTTGGAAAGCTCTTACATGATACAACAACTGTTTGAACAAGTTTGGTTTTGATCTCTTTTGATTCCAAGTGAAAAATCCCCCTACATTTGGCAAAAAGTGAGGCAAATTCTGACTTAGTGAAAATTTCACTAAGTGTTGGAAAAAGTGACATTTTCACTTTTCAGCCACTTTGATCACTCCATAACTCAAAATACTTAATGAATTGGAATGACTTGTAGTTGAAGTTTTTGTAGGTGATAATGAGGGCTACAAATCCATATTTGGATGAGAAAAAATGGCCTTGTGGTTTAGGAGTTATGGTCCTCCAAAGTTGGTACCTTTGCCACTTTATTTTTAACTTAGAAAAATTTCTAAGTTTTATGGTTACCCCTTTTACAAGTTATCTCACTTTTCTTGATTTTTCTTGATGAATGATGATTCAAATCATACATTAACATCATTTTAGGGTTAAAAATCCATTTTGGTGAAAAATCTCAAAAAGTCAAAGTTGACTTTTGTGCACAGTTGACTTTTTATCAGATGAATTCTAAACTGTGCAATTCTTCAGGAAATAATGTCCTTGACCTAAATTAAACTTGATGGACATGTTCCATGGGTGTCATAGGGTATATTCAATCATGTATTAGGGTTTGGGAGCATGTCTTGGTCAAAAGTCAAAGTTACAGTTGACTTTTCCCTTAAAACCCTAATTGTGGTGCAGATGAAAATGAGACTTGTTGCTCAAGCTTCTTGGATCAATCCATTGTTACAAATGGATCAATATGGTGTATTAGAGACCCTCAAATCATCTCTTGAGGTCTTGGCTCATGGTTTGTCCCAAAAGTCAACTTAGGGGTGAATTAGGTCAAGAAACCCTAATTCCTGATTTTTGATGAATGCATCCCCTGAGGCAAAATTGACTTGATGCATGGGTTCATGAGGTTCCATGAAGCATATTAGGTCATGTTTTGGATCATTGCCTTGTGCCCAGATGAAAATTTCCATCTGGAGACTCTGGTCGACCAAAACCCTAATTTGGTGACACTGTCGATCTTGAGACTTGATCCACCTAGAAGGGAGCAGCCTTGTCCTTAATCCTTGAAGTGGGAGTCCTTTTTGATCCATTGTGGATGTTTAAGAGATTAGACAAGTTGAAGATCATGTCATTTCTTGATTGATCCTTTGTCTAAGCACTCAGAGAGGGCTTGAAACCCTAATTTTGATTGTAGTGGATGCTCACCCATCTTTGGGGAGACTAATGAAGCATGATGGTTCATCCATATTGTGATGATGATTTTCACAATGATGGGAAATCTAAGTGGTCAAAATTTGGGGTATTACAGATGCCCCTATTTAATCTTCTTGGACCCGAAGGTATGAATGACGAAGGGATTCGGGCATTCGGGGTGCAAGAGGATTAAATATCGGAATATCCGAAATTTTGATGGTGGTTATGAATGGTAGCTTACGCATTCATCTTCTTTAGCTAAGCGATGATGCTTAGAAAAGGTAAACTTCCCCTCGATCCTGGTTTCCTACCAAGGAACTGGTCTTAGTCTCTGATTTAAACTTCCCCTCGATCCTGGTTTCCTACCAAGAACTGGTCTTAGTTTTTGATTTAAACTTCCCCTCGATCCTGGTTTCCTACCAAGAACTGGTCTTAGTTTCTGATTTAAACTTCCCCTCGATCCTGGTTTCCTACCAAGAACTGGTCTTAGTTTCTGATTTAAACTTCCCCTCGATCCTGGTTTCCTACCAAGAACTGGTCTTAGTTTCTTTTGTCAATAAACTTTCTTGACAAGGGACGCTATTCATAGCGGCTTTCCTCAAACTTCTCGCCGAATTTTCCTGGGGAGATGCCATTTGAGTGGAAAAAGTTTTGATGTCAGACTTGCTGGGGAACCCATTCGTCTGAGTTGTAGAGGTGTACAAACTTCTCTGTTGGAGACGCCATTTGTTGACTCTACTGGGGAAAATGATTCTCTTGAGAGACTATTTTCATTTGGGATCTTTCATCATACTTTTCTCGGGATCTTCCCGGAGAAGCGCCATATGATGGGGTCCAATTTTGAGGTGTCGATGACCTTTTCATCAATGACTTTTCGGAGAAATACTGATGTACTGCCGAATCTCTGATCACGAGGCTTTCTCTGTGGATTTTCCTTAATCCGGGAAAGCGAGGATATCATCTTCAATGGCGAAGAGTGACATCTGTGGAAGGTTCTCTGATCTTTCAGAGGTTCAAGTTATCAAAGTGGCCAAGTGCCGACTCTGATCTAAAGATACACTGGTGGTGAGATTGTGCAGACGCAACACTTCCTGACGAGGAAAGAACTGACAAACTCGATTGAGAAAACTGTTTATCACTAGGGGACAAGACCGGCTAGAGTGATAATGATGCAATATGAAATGTAAATGCAAATAAAAAATGCATGAAGTATGTATGTATATGCTGACAAAACTGACGCGACATACAGACTAATGGATGAACACAATTGGATACTCGGCCATCGCGGGGCGAAGAAGTACCGTTGATTCAAAATAGCAATTCCACCTTGCTTAGGAGAGATAGTCCCGTTGGGAGCTATGTTGATCGGGCTTAAGAGATGAGAACTCGGCCGAGGATGTCAGACGAAACAAGGTCTCTGACACAGTTGATCCCTTCATTCAGGCATACTGGCTTAGAAGGAGTACTTTAATTCTGCACTTTGAAGTTCGATTACTTCGGGAGAAGCAATCGATGTTGTTCTAATGTTCAACAGTCAAAAGTAATTGCCATCTTTATTTTAAAAGCAGAAAAAGTTTTAACAAGTAAATTCATTTTTGTTTTATTTCAAGAATCGCTGATTAAGTTTAAACAACGTCGTTCTGTAAAGCTAAAACAAGCAAGAGTTACAAACAAAAGCACAAGGGCTCAAATTTTATTGATAAGATGGAGATCAGCCAAACGCGTGATTCCAAAGAGTATATACAAAGTTAGAAAACGGTAATTTACAGGGAAAAGGGCTACGTTGAAACATAACGACCACTATCCTTCTACCAACTTTGAATTCGGGGCATCCTGAGCTTCTGTCGAATATGACCTTTGACTGGAGATTTCCTCTGATAGATGATGCTGTAACTGCTGCTGAGGGACTTGCCTCTGTTGAACATAGTTACTTGCCATTATCCCTAACTTTTGCCTGGATTGTACTATGAGATTTCCAATCCATCGGGATGATTTTTTTTCATGTCTCTAACTTTTGCCTGGACCGCCCTTTCGGGTTTTCAATCCACCGAGATGTTTTTTATTTTTTTTTATTTTTATTTTTAGGCGAAGTATTTCTTGACTACATCAACATTCGTGGGGTAGGCAAATTCCTCTCCGTCCATGGTTGCAAGTCTCAAGGCGCCGCCTGAAAAAGCTTTCGTGACCACATAGGGGCCATCATAATTTGGGGTCCATTTGTCCCGAGAGTCAGTGAGAAATGATTGTATCTTCTTGAGCACGAGGTCTCCTTTCCTGAAGACACGAGGTCGGACCTTTTTGTCGAACGGCCTCTTCATTCTCTGTTGATACAACTGACTGTGGCATAGTGCCGTGATTCGCTTCTCTTCGATCAGGTTCAGGTCGTCGTGTCGACTTTGACACCATTCAGCTTCGGTGAGCTTAGCTTCCATCAATACCCTGATTGACGGGATCTCTACTTCTATGGGAAGCACTGCCTCCATGCCATATACTAGAGAGAAATGGGTAGCCCCTGTTGAAGTGCGGATAGATGTTCGATAACCGTGAAGAGCAAAGGGTAGCATTTCGTGCCAATCTTTATAGGTTACAACCATCTTTTGAACGATCTTCTTGATGTTCTTGTTAGCCGCTTCTACCGCTCCGTTCATCTTGGGTCGGTAGGGAGATGAGTTATGGTGTTCGATCTTGAACTTTGCACACAACTCTTTCATCATCTTATTGTTCAAGTTAGATCCATTATCAGTAATGATCTCTCTTGGAACACCATAACGGCAGATGATATTGTTTTTGATAAATCGGACCACCACTTGTCGGGTTACATTGGCGAATGACGCTGCTTCGACCCACTTGGTGAAATAGTCAATGGCTACAAGGATGAAGCGATGTCCGTTTGAAGCCTTGGGCTCAATCATACCAATCATGTCGATTCCCCATATGGAAAATGGCCACGGGGAAGAAAGAACTTTGAGATGTGATGGCGGTACATGAATTTTGTCGGAGTATATCTGACACTTGTGACACCTCCTCATGTACTTGTAGCAGTCGAATTCCATGGTCAACCAATAATACCCGGCCCTGAGAATTTTTCTCGCCATTGTGTGTCCGTTGGCATGAGTGCCAAAGGATCCTTCATGAATTTCTTTCATGAGCATGTCTGCTTCTGGTCTGTCGACACATCGGAGCAAGACCATGTCAAAACTTCTCTTGTAAAGAGTGTCACCGCCCAGGAAGAAGTTTCCAGCCAATCTTCTGAGGGTTTTCCTATCTTTTCTGAGTGCCCTAGATGGGTACTCTTGTTTCTGAAGGAAGCATTTGATATCGTGATACCAAGGTCTGTCGTCTATGACTGCTTCAATCGTGAAGATGTAAGCGGGCCGTTTAAGGCGCATGATGTCGATCTTAGGTATGTCATTCCATCGACCTACACTAATCATGGAAGAGAGAGTGGCTAATGCATCAGCCATGTGATTCTCATCACGAGGGATGTGATGAAAGTCGACTCTATTGAAGAAGGGTAACAACCTTCTTGCATAGTCTTTGTAAGGAATCAATCCTGATTGGTATGTGTTCCAATCTCCTTTTATCTGGTTAATAACCAGGGATGAATCGCCGTATACGTCCAAGTTTTTTATCCTTAAATCAATCGCTTCTTCGAGACCCATGATACATGCTTCGTATTCGGCCTCATTGTTCGTACATTTGAACGTAAGTCTGGCAGTGAAAGGAATGTGGGAACCCTGAGGGGTAACAATGATTGCCCCAATTCCGTTTCCATAATGATTAACTGCTCCGTCAAAGATGAGTCCCCACTGGGAACCTGGTTCTGGCCCTTCACTGGGTAGCGGTTCATCGCAATCTTTCATCTTTAGATACATGACATCTTCGTCTGGGAAGTCAAACCCGATTGATTCTTGATCGTCAATCGGTTGATGAGCCAAATGATCGGCTAAAATACTTCCCTTAACGACTTTCTGAACATGGTACTCTATGTCATATTCTGATAGTAACATCTGCCAACGGGCAATCCTTCCCGTGAGAGCAGGTTTTTCGAAAACGTACTTGATTGGATCCATTTCGGAGACCAACCAAGTAGTATGACGAATCATGTACTGGCGAAGACGTTTGGCTGCCCAAGCCAAAGCGCAACAAGTTTTCTCAAGCATTGTGTACCGAGTCTCGCAGTTGGTGAATTTCTTGTTTAGATAGTAAATGGTAGACTCTTTCCTTTTAGTTTCGTCTTGTTGGCCAAGTACACATCCCATTGAGTCCTCTAGGACTGTGAGGTAAATGATTAGTGGTCTTCCTTCCACTGGAGGTGATAGAATCGGAGGATTCAACAAATATTCCTTAATACTGTCGAAGGCGGTTTGGCAATCTTCTGACCAAACGTAATCCTGGTTCTTTTTGAGTAATTTGAAAATCGGCGCACATGTCGCGGTCATAAGGGATATGAATCTGGAGATGTAGTTCAAACATCCCAGGAATCCTCTGACTTGTTTCTCAGTTTTCGGAGAAGGCATTTCTTGAATGGCCTTGACCTTGTCAGGATCAACTTCAATTCCTTTCTGGCTGACGATGAACCCTAGTAATTTCCCCAAACGGACACCGAAGGTGCACTTGTTGGGATTCAAGCGGAGCTTGAATTTTCTTAGACGTTCGAACAATTTTGATAGATGTTCAACGTGCTCATCCTCTGTTCTTGATTTTGCAATCAAATCATCAACATATACCTCGATTTCTTTGTGTATCATATCATGAAACAGAGTAGTCATGGCCCTTTGATAGGTTGCCCCGACGTTCTTCAAACCGAACGACATTACCTTGTAACAAAAGGTACCCCATGGGGTAATGAACGAAGTTTTATCCATGTCTTTCGGCGCCATTTTGATCTGGTTATAGCCCGAGAATCCATCCATGAAGGAGAATACTTTGAACTTTGCTGTGCTGTCAACCAGCATGTCAATGTGTGGTAAAGGAAAGTCGTCCTTTGGACTTTCCTTGTTTAGATCTCTGTAATCAACACACATTCTGACCCTTCCGTCCTTTTTGGGAACGGGTACGATGTTGGCTAACCATTGAGGATATTCAGATGTAGCGAGGAAACCCGCATAGATCTGTTTCTGTACCTCCTCTTTGATTTTGATGGCCATGTCCGGGTGAGTGCGTCTCAACCTTTGCTTTACTGGAGGACATTCCGATCTCAACGGTAAGTGATGTTCCACAATGCTGGTATCCAACCCTGGCATATCCTGATAGGACCAAGCGAATACATCGGGGAATTCTTTGAGAAGCTTTATCAGATCTTCTCTTTGACAGTTGGACTGAGCAGTGCTCCGATCCTGATTTCTTTTCTCTCTTTTTCTGAACCCAAGTTTACCGTTTCCAACGGTTCTTTGTGAGGTTCAATGAACCTTTCCTCTTGTCTGAGTAGTCGGGAGATCTCTTCTGGAATTTGGTCGTCAACTTCTTCTTCAGCCTCGAATACCGGGAACTCAAAGTTGGGAGAAGGCATCGGATCGTATGTTTCAACGGGGTATAAAATAAGCAATCTGCATGACGTGATGATTCGTGTTTAGAAGAGATAGAGAAAATGTAAGTGTGTGCAGTGTATTTATTTTACTGCTTGTTTTTATTATTGAATGTTTTTTAGGATTACCATTTTTTGAGAAAGCAAAAAGAGAAAACAACAATTAATGCAGAAATTACAGAACGACGTTATTTTATTAATGAACAAGTCGACTCTTGAAACTACAGCCCTATAAAACAAAACTCTGTCGCTTTGGGCAAAGCGAAGAGGGAAATTTACAGAAAACGAGCCCTATCAAAATATCCGTTTCACCTGGGCAGGGTGAAAGGTTAAAGATGGCAATTACTTTGACTGAGGAACGACCTTCGGAACCTCGACGGTAACCCATTGGCGGTGAACTCCTCGGTGAATCACAAAGTCTGGCACCTTCCTTGATTTGTCTTCAGAAATGACGCTGATTTCTGGTGGAGCAGGATCATTGGAATCTGTCTCCCAAGCAGAATTGTCGTAGGAGGATTCCTCTGTTGTATTTTGCATAGCATTTGTGCTCTCAGCTGTATCTCCCCATCCAGTTGGCTGGATATCTTCGAGCCTGATACGAGAGCTTTCGGGAGCGGTGTACTTGACCATTTAGTCGTATTTTCCACTTGGTTCTCCCAGAGTGTCCCAAACTTCTTTGGAACTGGAGAAGTCATCCCTCTCGATGACGTTGACCTCAGGAAAAGCATAGTTGATGAATTCTAGTCCTGCAAACGTTGCGAATTCATCTTCATGTTGAGTAGTTTCTGAATGACCTGAGTGTTGATCCCATGACATGGCGGGGACACAGGTATTCTGTTCAATGACGCTCAGCTGACTTTCATTACTCGGCTGACTTTCTTGCCCCAAGTTTCTTGGGTAAGGCTGCCACATTGGCAGGCCATCCATCGGGCCATAGTAATTGCGGTCAAAGTTGTCTTTCATCAGAGTGTCTTCCCCTAATGAATTTGGCAGAGCACGGCATCCTTCCGGATCACAATCTCCGTAGATCATTTCGACATCTGATCTTGGTATAAATCTCGGACTTTCTGTAGGAAAGCAAAAAGGCATAGGCACCTCTTCCTGAGACATATAGCCGTCCTTGTTAAGGTAGGACTTCCACTTTTCATCTGCGTCAGAGGGATCTTCCTCATTGATAGCATGAACTGTCTGAGACACTGGGTGAAGAAAACCTCCACTGTGGAAGAAGTTTTGAAGGGGATGAAGACTTTCATCGTTGGCGGCTGTCTGGGTACAGGTCGCAGAAAAACCAAGACCCTTCTTTGTTTTATTGTCAATAGGAATGACAAGCCGTCCCCATCCTGTCGTATCGGTACTCTCGACCGCTTTGATAGCATCTTTGTATGAAGAAATTGAAGTTCCTTCTTCGGATTGATCGTTCTTGCTCACCGATAGTGCTTGGAACTGAGTTCCAATAACCTCCTCGGGTTCCACACAAGTAGATGATGATAAGTTGCTTACAAGCAAGGCTTGTTCCCCACAAACCGTGATAAGTTGATCGTTCTTGACGAACTTTAGCTTTTGGTGGAGGGTTGAAGTAACCACTCCAGCCTGATGTATCCAAGGTTTTCCTAATAAACAACTGTATGTTGCCCGGATGTCCATGACCTGGAAGTGATTTGGAAAGTGTGAGGACCAATAGTTATGGGAAGATCAACTTCGCCGATAACCATTTTTCTGGATCCGTCGAATGCTTTGACGACGACCTCGCTGACTCTCATCGGAGGGCCCTTGAATGATAATTGCATCAAGGTGGACTTCGGCATAACATTCAGGGCTGACCCTGTGTCTACCAGTACGTTGGCTAAAGCATCGCCCTGGTAGTTAACTGTGATATTGAGCGCCATGTTATGACGGCGACCCTCTTCAGGTAATTCCTCATCACTAAATCCCAAATTATTGCAGGAAGTGATGTTAGAGACAATGCTATCGAATTGTCTGAGTGTTACATCCTGTTCCACAAAGGCTTGCTCCAAGACTTTCTGTAGAGCCTCTCTGTGTGCTTCTGAACTGAGTAACAGTGATAATACTGAGATCTTTGAAGGAGTCTGTAACAGTTGATCAACAATGTTATATTCACTCCTTTGGATGAGCTTTAGCATCTCATCTTTGTCTTTTGAAAAGTCGAGATTACTAGATTGACCGACTGATGGGTCAGGAATTTCCGCCTGAAGTTCCTTTTCTTTGTTGGATTCTCCAACCCCTCGGTTGAAGATTCTACCACTCCGTGTTACACGACTGACGTCTGCAATATTCACGACGGAGGGTAATGGAATTTCCTTTCCATTCTCGATTATTGTTGCACCGTATTTGTAAGGGATTGCCTTAGCTGATTCATACGGTAGTGGCCCCGGTAGATAGATGACTATGAGAACCTTCTGATTTTTCTGACCATCATAAGTAACCTTGATCTGTTCCCGGTTGGGAACTCTAGATTCGTCAAGTAGAGGGATGATGGCAAAAACATCCCTGGTCCTGTGATGACCAGAGATCGTGACAACATCCTCAAACTGATCGGCAAGGTAGTTCGGCGACCAAATGATGGGTCCTGAACCTGGATATGGACGAATTTCTCCATGATCGACCTGACCCTGAAGAGCTGCTCTCACAAGGTAACACCCTTGGTTACTTTCCGAACAGACGCTACAATCGTCATAGTTGTGTGGTGGCACCTGGCCATATCCACTCTGTCTACAATGCATCTTGACCAGATTGGTCCCCCAATAAGAGTACATCGTGAATTTGATAGACATTGTTAGTCTCTTTCTCAATCAGATTGACTGCAGCTTTCTCGTGTTGAGGCAGCGGGTTCGTAAGAACATTAGGATTCGTATCTTTGAAAGATAAGAGCCCGCTCCTAACAAGCTTTTGCACGTCGGATTTGAAATTGAGGCAAGTCTCAATGTTATGCCCTGAACCTCCTTGATGATAAGGGCATGTTTGATCCGCTTTAAACCAGAAAGGCGGATTTTCCGGATCTGAAAGGGGAGACTTAGTCTGGATGTGCCCCTTGGCTAGCAGTAACGGAAACAGTTCTGCGTACGTTACAGGTATAGGATCAAATCCTGGTGGCCATGTTGTACGGTTGTTGTTATATGGAGGACGAGCCTGCTGAAGAGGTTGTTGTGTCCTTTGTTGGTCAGGTTGGCTCTGCGCAATCTGAGGTTGATACATAGGAACAGGCGCGGGGCCGATAGCAGGAGTAACAGCTGCTACTGGCTGATAACGTCGCCTTTGCTTTCCGAGAGAGATATTCCCAATATCTTGCTCTTTTTTCTTAGGGAGAGCACTACCGCATTTTTTAGTACCGCTCGTTGATCCAGTGTCTTATACCAAACGTCCTTCTCGGACGGCTTCCTCAAGACGTACACCCATACCGACCATCTCGGTGAAATCACTGGGCGCACTGGCGACCATTCGGTCATAGTAAAATGAGCTTAAGGTCTTTAAGAAGATCTTTGTCATCTCTTTTTCCTCAAGAGGTGGACAAATTTGAGCGGCAATTTCACGCCACCTTTGAGCATACTCCTTAAAGGTTTCCTTGTCCTTTTGCGACATTGATCTGAGTTGATCTCTGTCGGGTGCCATGTCCAAATTGTACTTGTATTGTTGGACGAAGGCAGTACCAAGATCTCTGAATGTACTGATCGTAGTACAGTTTAAACCCATGTACCATTTGAGTGCGGCACCGGTTAAACTATCCTGGAAGTAGTGAATCAGCAGGTCCTGATTCTCCGTCTGGGCTGACATCCGCCGAGCGTACATCACCAGATGGCTCTGAGGGCAAGAGTTACCCTTGTATTTTTCAAAGTCGGGCATTTGGAACTTGTGCGGGACTTTTACATCTGGGACCAAGCAGAGGTCTGCGGCGTCCTTTCCAAATAGATCCTGACCGCGAATGGCTTGCAGCTCTTTCTGCATTTCCAGGAACTGCTCCTGGAATTCATCCATTCTGTCAAACATAGTTTCCTTCTTATCAGAAGGTGTCCGTGGAATCTGTCCTTCTGGGACAGTGTGCACCACAGGGGGTGGTACCGTGACTATGGCAGTAAGTCTTGGCGCCTCCCGAAGTTTGTAACCTTTAGGATTCTTGAGTATGCCCCTGGCATCTTCGCTTTCCCAAAGTTTGTAACCTTCAGGCCCAACGGCTTCTGTTGCGATTCCCTGATCTTCAGTGATCGGCGGAACATATCCTTCCGGGATATAGTTAACAGGCATGCCCCAAGGACGATCTTTCGGCACCTGATACCTAGGATCATACTTTTCTATGATGGGCGTTAAGGTGATCTCTGAGATCACAGTTCTTTGTAGCTGAGCTTCTGCCATGGCTTGCATGTCGTTACGAAGCTTTCTCATATCCTCTCTCAGAGTGTCGATCTCTTCTTTCAACTCTCTGTTTTCTTCCTCAAGATCATCCATCTTTTTCTGACGATTGGCCCGAGTATTATACGAATGAGACAGTTTGACTCTAGAATCGAGACACAAACGTGAGATTCGTAGGTAAGGAGAATACGCGATGTGAGAATGATGAATGCAATGATTATATTAATTGTTTTTAGGTTTAATTAAAATAAACTTCGACAATTAGATTGCAAATATCAAACAGTGGGGAAACCCCTTTTTATTGAATTCCAAAGGATTATAGAAATGGAAATACAGTAGATTACAAAGTGCAGAAACAGAAACCTAAACTAATGGGTCCCGAGTCCTCTTCTTTGACCGGGGCGCTTGGGCCGTTGTCGGGTTGTCATTCCTTTTCCAGGTGAAAGGAGCGAGCAAATTCCTTTGGTCATCTTGATTCTCTACAGCATGCTGCTCCAAAATTTCAATCAGAGCATCTTTCTCTTTTAGTAGTTGCTGTATTTGGATACACTCTACGTCGAGGGTGCGGTACTTGTTCTTCCAAGACCTTCTTTCCTTTTGAACCTTGTTGAGAGTAACCTAAAGCCTTTCAGTTTCCATCATGAAGTACATGACAATTTCCCTCGGCAGAAGAATTCCGTAACGAGGATAAGGCATTTTTAGCTTGAGAGCTCTAGTTTATACCCAATGGAGATAAGGCTCCACCGAGACACAGTCCGGTTTTCCCAGAGACTCTCGTCCTTTCTTATGAACATGTTTCCAAGCTTGCACTATTTCCATTTTTAGTGCTCTGTCACTTTCTCCTTCTTTGAAGAAAAGACCTTCCAGATGAACACCCAGTGGGATGTGTCTCATCGGGTATCCAAATTGATGAAGAACTAATATCGGATGATAGTTGATTCCTCCTTTAGTTCCTATGAGGGGTACGCTGGGGAAGTTTCCACAACGGTCAATGATTCTGATTCCCTCATAAATCCTATTACACCAATCTATATCAGAGTTGGTGAGAGACATGATCTTCTGCGACCAACGTAAGACACTCTTGCAATCCCAAAAAGCAGCAGACTTGGGCAAGTGCGAGATAAACCATTTGTAGAGCAAAGGTACACAACATGTGATCTCCCCTCCACTGTATAAATTTCCTAAGTGTACAGAATGATACGCATCTGCGAGCAAAGTCGGCACAGGGTTTCCAATGAGAAAAACCTTAATAGCGTTGATATCGACGAAGTTATTGATGTTGGGAAACAAAAATAACCTGTAGGTGAGCAAGACAAAGATGCTTTCAAAAGCAGTCTCGTTCCCTATACTAGCGAAGTACAGAGCTTTCTTTGTCAAGAACTGGGCTGGCAAACCTTGGATGCCACCCTTAGTGGTCATGTGAGTCCTGACCTCAGACTCGTCCAAATGAATTGCTATTGCAATAGTATGATTCTTTGGAATTTCTTCCAGTCCAGAAAATGGAGCTCGATCAGTGATATGTAAATCAGTCAGATGAGAATACTCCTCCAGCATTGGTGCTAGCTGGTAATCTGGGAATGTGAAACAGTGATAAACCGGATCGTAGAATTGAATGAGCGCGTCCATGATTCCCTTAATCACATGGACTCTTAATAGTGGTAGCAAACCACCGTGCTTGGCTCTGAAAGCCTCTGGGTTAACGATCATCCTCGCTAACTTTCTCAAATCCCCTAGTTTTGGAACCTTGAAGGTATACTGGTGAGTTCTCCTTCTACCGAAATCCATTAATGCAATCTTTTTCTCTGATATTTGCAATCATAGTCGTAGTTAAATTTGAAAAACAGAGAGACTAGAAGAGAAATTTTTTGAATGTTTTAATGTTTTATTAAATAAATGCATGAATGTAGCACACAAAAACATAGAAAAAACATGGGGTCAAAGGGTCGTTGTCATGAAGTCAAGGCTCTACCCATCCCCAAAGGTTTATACTAGGGTGATTTTTGTACATGTACTCATTATCCTCAGCTCCTCCCAGGAAAGCAAAACAACAAGCGGATCGCCAGCGAGTTGTGTGCAATCTTAGAGTAAGTGATATTCACCGAGAATAGATCACCAGCCTCAAATGAGGGTAGTATCGCGTAACAGCTATTTCCGATAGCTTCCGCACTACAAAAGGGTTTGGATTTTCTAGGTGTATACTCATTCTCACCACATGCAGCATCACACGCATTCCCATTAGCAGAAAAATAAACATGTATAGCAATTAGGAAAAGCAGTATATATATTTGTCCTAATCATCCTAGACTTATAAAGCTACAATTCTTAAGTTCCTGACAGAAATGGGTTCCCCGGCGGAAGCCCCAATCTGTGGTTCCCTGCCTAAGAGATGGACCAGCATAGGTCAATCTTTCTCTTCGGTAGAGTTCCCATTTTCCGTAGAAAACGGGGATGATGCCCTAAGGAAGAAAAGGAGACTCCCCAGCAGAGTCGCCATTTGTGTAATTTTTCACACAAGAGAAGTAGAAAGAAAGGAACGGGCCCCACGGTGGGCGCCACTTTTCTGTAGCGAGCGATTTTGGACGCGGTTCTTAAGCGCTGGTCGCTCTCTGCGGTTTGAGCTTTGACTACAGGTCGATTCATTTTTTATCCTATTGTGAGCTGAATAAGGAAGGGAAATAGATGTCTCCAATTAACCCTGCTTTGAATACTGAGTTTAAACAGCAGTCTGTTTGGTTACGGATGCTATCAATGTGGGGGGGCCTTTGTACTGGTTATTCGTATTTCTCCAATACAGGTTTCTTTCTTTCGATCTGGGCAGAAGGTTTCTGGCGGGGAATAAGGATTAGGATGTTAGGACTGGTGCTTTTGAATTACTGCTTTTGATTGACGGAGATATGGGATTTGGGTTTTTTGTTGATTGCGCTCGCTAAGATCTTTTCTTTCGATCTTATGCCTACGTATTCCCGTTTACCGAAACAGGGAAATCAGAGCGTTCGTAGTTCCTCCTATTCTATGGGAGGAAATTGGTTTTTGGTGTCTTGTTCAAAGCCCAAGACATGAAGCGAAAGGTGATTTGTATCTTGTTCAAAGCCCAAGATGTGAAGCTAAAAGGTCTATTTGTGTCTTGTTCAAAGCCCAAGACGTGAAGCTGAAAGACCTCGGCTTTAGAGAGAATTTGTCATCTCCAAAGAGGGGAGAGGGAGAATTACTTTAACTGGGATACGCGGATCCGAGCAATGCCATAATTTCCGAAGAAAGGGTTTTAACCTGAAGGAGAAGACTTTAACTCAGTGTAGAGCAATGCCATCTTTCCTTAGGAATTTCTCATGCTAAAAGAGGGACAGTGGCATGGATGTAGATGATCTAGAGGGTTGCCGCTTACAGTGATTAGATGAAGGGAAAGGAGTTGTTGATGTTCGTGTACTGTGAACAAGGCACAACTTTGATGCTAAAAGGTCAATTGGATCAACCAGTGGTTTTCTTATACAAAGCCTAAGAGGAGGCTAATTTCCGCTAGGAAAATCATTATACAAAGCCTAAGAGGAGGCTATTTTGTGTCTCGTACAAAGCCCGAGAGAGAGGCTAAAAGTTTTTGACCCAGTGGGGCATATCGTTATACAAAGCCTAAGAGGAGGCTAGCAAAGAGTTGACTCAGTTGGAGAATCTTTTATACTCAGTAAAAGAGTGTTTTTGTATCTCGTACAAAGCCCGAGAGAGAGGCGAAAAGGTTGTTTTGACTCCACTAGGGAGAATTTTGATATCTCGTACGAAGCCCGAGATGGAGGCTATTGTAACTATTTCAGTTGAGTGACAGATCCAATATACAGATTTAAAAGAGAAAATCAGTTCTTATATGAGTAACACTGTACACAGGGATTTAATTTGAGGATCAGGGATATTTCCTTCTCTTTGAGGAAACGGGAAATCCAAAGGGTATTGAGACTGTCCGAGTCTGCGGGTTTCCTTCCTATTTAACGAAGGGTGCTTGAGAATGTCTTTGAGACTCAAGGAAGTTAGACTGTCCGTGTCTAGAGTTTTTTTCTTTTGTACTATGCTTTGAGAAACAGTAGTAGATTCTATGAAAGGACTGTTCTATGAGGATGACTAGGTTCTGTTCCTATACCTCTAGGAGGTCGTCGGGACAATTTGTACGAAGCCCAAGAGGAGGCTGGAATCTTTTAAGAAGCCGACGGGTCCTTGTACGAAGCCCAAGAGGAGGCTATCATTCCCGGAGGAAGAGATCATTATACGAAGCCTAAGAGGAGGCTGTGAATACTTCTAAGAAGCCGTGGGGTCCTTGAATAATGCCCAAGAGGAGGCCGATGCTTTTAAGAAGCCCGTGGGTCTATCATCTCCTTTCCATTAGGAGAGATAACTCTTTTAAAGATAAAAACCACTGGTAAACGTGCAAGGTTTACTATCCAGCGACTTTTAACTTTTAAAGAGGGTTCCTTAGTTAAGGTCCAAGATTATGACCGTAGTGGGTTCCCAAACCCCGAGACATTCAAGGCAAGCTATCCACAAGGAATAGATCAAGTCAGGAAAGTTCGAGAATTGGGAAGAAACTCAAAGATGCCATTCACGGAGAATACATTCATCTTGGGGAGTAGAGCTTCTTGACGATTCCTAAGGAGGACAACCGAAGAGAAGACTGTATCTGGTGCTCCTATTGGGGATCTAGGCGTCTATTTCTATGAATAAATGAAACGGCGTCACCTAGTTCTAGACGTAGTTGCTGGGGAAACTCGAAATATCTATACTATTATTACACAGTAAATATGAGTTTATGAAAGGAGACTTACAGTGAGCAGCCCCACAATACAGTTTATAATATGAAAGCAGTAAATGAAAGCGATAACCACTTACTCGGTTGTAGTGCTTCCATGCTGTTTGGTTAGTTGTTCAACAAAGAAAGATTAAAAAACAACAGTATATTCAAAATCAAAGGAGAAAGTGCTTTGAAAAAGAAAGGTTTGGGGCTTACAGCTCAAGGAGAGGCCCAGGGTTTTATCAGTGAGCGCACTGTTTGAATTTGTACAGAGGGACTTATACAAGTGACTGAGGCCCAAAAAAGGTTTTCTGTACAAAGGGATGGATCTTACACTCTTTCAAGAGGCCCAAAAAGTTTAAAGAAAAAGAGTGGGGCTTATAACACGAGGGTAGGCCCAGATGATTTTTCGTTTAAAAATCGCGATCGCGCCGAGGTTTTCTTTTAACGCAGAGGGACTTATACAATAAGTGAGGCCCAAAATGTTTTGGTTAAAAGGGGGATTGGGTCTTACACTCTATTAGAGGCCCAAAGTGTTTTGAATAAAAAGAAACGGGTCTTACTACTCGAGGGTAGGCCCAGATGGTTTTTATTTTTTTAAACGGACGACGATCGCGCCGTTTACTTGTATAGAGGGACTTATACAATGAGTGAGGCCCAAAAAGTTTTTGTACAAGGGGGGATGGGTCTTACACTCTTTCAAGAGGCCCAAAAAGGTTTTGAAGAAAAAAATAAATGGGTCTTACTACTCGAGGGTAGGCCCAGATGATTTTTGAAAAGGCGACGATCGCGCCGTTTGTTTTTTGACGGTATCGGGACTTATACAATAAGTGAGGCCCAAAGATGATTTGGTAAAAAAAAAGGATTGGGTCTTACACTCTAATAGAGGCCCAAAGTGTTTTGAAAATGATTTATGAGGGTTGAATTAATCCAAAACCCTAATTTGTTTTCAAAATGTATTTAATTGAATAAAAATTCAATTAAAATGATCAAAAATTGTTTAACACATGGAAAACAAATTGTGATCTTGGATTAATGCTTCAAAAATTAAGTATTGACCTACAAAATAATTAGAAAGCATTAAAAGTTGCAAAATCAATGTAGAAAAAAATATTTAAAATGCCAAAAACAATCAAAATATTAATTCTTTACAAAAATATCAATTATATGAAATAAATAATATTTTTGGGATTTTTTGATAAAATAAAATATTTTAACATTTTTGTGAATTATTAAAAAAAGAATCAACTCAAAATCATTAAAACTCAGAGAGAAATTAATTTTTGAATCAATTAAACAAAATCACAAAATTCAAATATTTGAATTTGAAAAAAAGGCGCCAAGAACAAGCTGAAGAACACGCGCGTGTTCTTGGTTTCTCAGATTTGCGTTTTCTATCCAATCTCCATGAATACGCAATCATATCATGCAATCCACATATCATTATGCTCGTCTCAACCTCACGATCATGTCTATGTACTTTAATTTCATTTAAATTAAACATACAACAAGAAATCACGAAGAAACCTCAAGAACCCTAATTTCTGCATGAAGGCTAGGATTTTTGATACACGATTCAAACAATGCAATTAATTGAGGGAAAACATTCCATGCATGATTATGAACATATGGCCAAATTATTGTGCGAGGAAATATGCATAGATTGAGAGATGACCAAGTATGTGCTTACCTCCCAGCCGTGACAGCAAGTTCAAAGTGATTTTTGATTTGGAGGTGTTACAGATGAGTTGTGATGATCTGAACAGCTTCCCTACACCCTATGGATTGTGTTTGGATGGTTGGACTTGATTGAAATTGGATGGATCATTTTGTGGTACCTCAGCTGCACCTTGTTTGAAAATTTGAGCAACCAGCTGGTGATTTCATGAAATTGATGTTTCAGAAGTTATGTGAGTGTTTGATCAGCTCATATGTGATGTATGTGAGGTGTGTGAGTGATTGGTTTGTGCAGAATTGCTCTCAAACTCAAAACCCGATAGCTACCTTGCTAAGAAAGGCATTTTTGCCAAGAGAAAGAGATTTTGAGGAAAGCATCTGTTAGATGGCTTTGGTGTACTTAAACTGACCACAATTGAGCTCTATTTATAGTAGAGCAAGTTTGTTTTGCAAGGAATAGTGCATGGCAGCTGGTAAGTAGGTTTGGCCAATGTTGGCAAATGAAAATCCAAGTCTCCTCTAGCCATTGACTAGAGGTTAGGGCACAGAGCTTTGGTCCCCTTGGTCTTGGATAAGTCTTGACTGATTTCAGATGAGAATGGCTCAGTCCATGCCATCTTGATGGTTCCATTGAATGCCTCATTCCAAATTTGAAGTCTTGTCCCTATTTTGGCAACTCTGGGTTCAACATGCTATTCCTTGTTCCTTGGACCTTGGAGGTTTGGCTCAGTGATTGTCCCCTTTAGATTCAATCCTCTGAGGTGTCCAAGTGGATTGGAGCAATTAAAATTGGCTGATTTTGGCAAATCGAGCCAAAATGCAAATTCTGCCTTGCCTTGACAGATTTCAGCAAGGCAACTTGGCAATGTTGTATCTCATGGTGTAGGTTGAAATTGGCAATGTTCTTGGCCATTTTGGAAAGCTCTTACATGATACAACAACTGTTTGAACAAGTTTGGTTTTGATCTCTTTTGATTCCAAGTGAAAAATCCCCCTACATTTGGCAAAAAGTGAGGCAAATTCTGGCTTAGTGAAAATTTCACTAAGTGTTGGAAAAAGTGACATTTTCACTTTTCAGCCACTTTGATCACTCCATAACTCAAAATCCTTAATGAATTGGAATGACTTGTAGTTGAAGTTTTTGTAGGTGATAATGAGGGCTACAAATCCATCTTTGGATGAGAAAAAATGGCCTTGTGGTTTAGGAGTTA
Source organism: Lathyrus tuberosus (assembly GCA_022829125.1). Lineage (NCBI taxonomy): Eukaryota > Viridiplantae > Streptophyta > Magnoliopsida > Fabales > Fabaceae > Lathyrus > Lathyrus tuberosus. The sequence continues at coordinate 15,409,511 of JALAZF010000012.1, read as the reverse complement.
TGGTCCTCCAAAGTTGGTACCTTTGCCACTTTATTTTTAACTTAGAAAAATTTCTAAGTTTTATGGTTACCCCTTTTACAAGTTATCTCACTTTTCTTGATTTTTCTTGATGAATGATGATTCAAATCATACATTAACATCATTTTAGGGTTAAAAATCCATTTTGGTGTAAAATCTCAAAAAGTCAAAGTTGACTTTTGTGCACAGTTGACTTTTTATCAGATGAATTCCAAACTGTGCAATTCTTCAGGAAATCATGTCCTTGACCTAAATCAAACTTGATGGACATGTTCCATGGGTATCATAGGGTATATTCAATCATGTATTAGGGTTTGGGAGCATGTCTTGGTCAAAAGTCAAAGTTACAGTTGACTTTTCCCTTAAAACCCTAATTGTGGTGCAGATGAAAATGAGACTTGTTGCTCAAGCTTCTTGGATCAATCCATTATTCCAAATGGATCAATATGGTGTATTAGAGACCCTCAAATCATCTCTTGAGGTCTTGGCTCATGGTTTGTCCCAAAAGTCAACTTAGGGGTGAATTAGGTCAAGAAACCCTAATTCCTGATTTTTGATGAATGCATCCCCTGAGGCAAAATTGACTTGATGCATGGGTTCATGAGGTTCCATGAAGCATATTAGGTCATGTTTTGGATCATTTCCTTGTGCCCAGATGAAAATTTCCATCTGGAGACTCTGGTCGACCAAAACCCTAATTTGGTGACACTGTCGATCTTGAGACTTGATCCACCTAGAAGGGAGCAGCCTTGTGCTTAATCCTTGAAGTGGGAGTCCTTTTTGATCCATTGTGGATGTTTAAGAGATTAGACAAGTTGAAGATCATGTCATTTCTTGATTAATCCTTTGTCTAAGCACTCAGAGAGGGCTTGAAACCCTAATTTTGATTGTAGTGGATGCTCACCCATCTTTGGGGAGACTAATGAAGCATGATGGTTCATCCATATTGTGATGATGATTTTCACAATGATGGGAAATCTAAGTGGTCAAAATTTGGGGTATTACACCAATGAGTTAACCACTCTCCACAATTCCAGCGAATACGCGAGCCCTAATAACATATCCTGCTGTTATTAATTCTGCAGGTCTGATGTTACAACATCACCTGTGTGACATCAGACATCCATCTTCAGCATTTAACCACTTAACACAACCCAGTGTTAAGACTTCAATGTTACAACATCAGCACCTTGACATCAACATTGAATAACCTTTGTTTTACCAAAATTCCAGCCAATCCAGGAACTATCAACAACCCCTGCAGTCACGGACTTGTTTTTGTGCATCTCTCCGTGAAACTCCTAAGTAATCAATAGCCCAGTCAATAGCAAGCCCTTCACTGATATCTTGAGGGCACCAGAAGACTCCCCTGATGGGCAAGTGAAGCAGACAAGAGACAACATCCAAAGTAATCGTCATCTCACCAAACGACATATGAAATGAAGATGTCTCTAGATGTCATCTCTCCACAAATGCAGATACCAGGTTCGTATCTATCTTCGACATACTGGTTCTCTGAAGTGAAGTTAAACCAGAGTGAGCTACCAAATTCTCCATCTCTCTAGGAAGCAGCTGTGGAACCCTCTGAGCCAGCTTCAACCCATGTCCTGCTACCTTCAACTCTTTCTTCGTACCCCTCTCCTGAAAATAATTAAAAGTAAATATATTATAAATTACAACTAACAAATTCAAATTTTATTCAATATCAAATAATTGTGGTTTATTTACCTCATTGAACCATATATGTTTAGCAATATGATGTTCGTACTTAACCAAAAGAGAGGTATCGTATGGTCCTCCTGGATATCCAACAGGTTGTGCTGCTGAAGCAGATGCACCAATATGCTCTTCCTCACTCATTCGCGATGATTCTCCCCGTCCTAGACCGCGATTAGGGATCTTACCGTCTTTGCCTCGTGTACGCGCCACTGTCAAAATAAAAACATAAAAAACAAATATTAAAAAAAATATTAAAAAAAAAAGCGTTCCGGAACACTTCATGAAAGAGTTCTGGTTTGGTTTTTTTAGTAAAAGAACCGGAACACTTCATGTAAGAGTTCTGGTACAAAAACTAAAAAATTTAAAGTACCGGAAGACTTCTTCCAAGACTTCTGGTACGTACCTACTTCCGAAAAACTTACTTTATGTGTTACGGTATTGATGTAATGAACCAGAAGACTTGTTGGATGTGTTCCAGATTGAAATTAGTGAACCGGAAGACTTGATGTAAGTGTTCCGGTGTAGAGTAGACTAAAATTCTCTCTCGGGAGACTTCAAAAACTGGAAAATGAAAATGAAAATTTTCTAAATTTTAACTATTTATACAAGGGTATTTTGGTCATAAAAAATTACTGTAGGGGTCTGGGTATAATTGTAGGGGTATGGGGTAAAAATTTTTTAATTACTATGTTATTTTTATTTTTTTTAGTGGGCTGTCCCATTAGATCAATTCTTAGAATTTCTATTTTGTATTTAAAGCAACTCCTGGTTTGAGTTAAGTGAGAATGAATTCAGAATTTTTCTAATTTCCTTATCTCTTCTTTATTTTGTGTGTATCTTTGGAAAACCCCATATCTTAGAAAATAGTTGAGGAAACCTTTTTATTAAATTGGTGCTTTCATCATGGATCCTCCTCCCAAACCACCAAACCCTAGAGATATCATTGAAGAAGCTGTTAAAACAACCCATATCCATTTAGATAATGTAATGAACTAAACACAACAGCAAATGGATGAAAGGTTTGATAAAACTACTGTAGATCTGGAGTTGATTCAAACTCGTATGGACAATGAAAAACAAATTTCTAATTCAAGATATGAAAACATCATGGGGCTGCTCAACAAAATTGCTACTCAAAAGGAACAACAACCTGCTCCTACTGTTCATACAGCAGCAGCAGCAGGAAAATCATCATCATCATCATCATCATCAGGTATTACTCATATTCCCCATTCACTTCCCATATCAACAACCCACCTAAGCCCTGTTTTTACTAATGTCTCAACCCCTCATAGTTCCCCTATTTTCCAGCAGCACACACCCATTATTCACTCCACCAACACCTCACACGAAACCCCCTTAACCACTGCTGCCATTCGTCCCACACCAACACAAATACCTAGATTTATGTCCTCCCCTATGTCACACAACCCAACACCTTGCCATTCTCACAAAACTATAATATCCCAATGTCCCAACAGCTTCCTCTACCCCCATTTCAACCACACACACCACTACCCCCATTTCAAACTCCTAAACTAGAACTTCCCATGTTTGATGGTACCAACCCTCTAGAATGGTTATTTCAGGCTGACCAATTTTTTGATTTTTATCAACTACCACCTGAACATAAACTATCAATAATGTCATTTTATTTGAAGGGTGAAGCTCTATGTTGGTACAAATGGATGTATCAAAGTCATCTTTTAATTGATTGGGCCTCCTTCACTAAGGCATTGGAATTATGTTTTGGTCCCTCTACCTATACAAATCACCAAGCTGAATTTTTTAAATTGAAACAAATGGGTTCCGTTGTGGAATATCAAGTTGCATTTGAAAAACTTGGTACTCAAGTGGTTGGTTTACCTCAAGATGCCATTCTCAATTGTTTTATCTCTGGTTTGGCAGCAGATATTCAAAACGAAATAACCATTCATAAACTGGTTTCAATTTCGCAGGCTACCGAACTTTCTAAGCTTATTGAATCTAAGATTAAGGATGCCAAACCCAAGTTTCAGAAATCCTTCCCCAACACAATTCACAAACCCAATACAACACCTCAATCACCAGTCCTAAACAATTCCAACCCTAAATCCCAAGTCACACCCCAGCCTGCCAAACTCCCCATCCGCAAACTCTTTAATGCTCAACTTCAAGAGCGTCATGCTCAAGGCTTATGTTTCAATTGTGATGAGAAGTTCATACCGGGTCATCGTTGTACCTCCGACAAATTTCTCTTGTTGATGGAGGACGATGATATACCAGTTTCACATGAACAATCAGACGTTTCACATGCACAACCAGAAGCGGTTGATGTCATTTTGCACATATCAGAATCTGATGATATATATTTCCAACTATCCCCCAAGTTGCAATTGGAAATTTTTCTCTTAAGACTCTTAAATTCAGAGGATTGCTGAATGGTCTTACGGTGACTGTCTTAATAGACACCGGTAGTACTCATAATATCCTTCAACCCCGCATTGCCCAACACCTCAAACTTCCAACCAAACCCATTCCCAACTTTTCTGTAATGGTGGGTAATGGATCCAAACTATCTTGTACAGGCCTTTGCCCCCAAGTTCCTATCACCTTACAAGACAACTTATTCCATATTCCATTCCATTTATTACGAATTGAAGGAGCAGACGTGGTACTTGGTATGGAATGGTTAAGAACTCTTGGTCCTATAATGGCAGATTTCTCAATTCCTAAGATCTCATTCACCTACCAAAATAACAATATCACCATCACAGGAGATCCAAAGTCACTACCTGAACACTCATCATACAATCAATTCTGCCACCTTTTATACACGGACTCAATTGCTTCAATCCACCTCATACTTTACCACCTTTCCAATGAAAATCAAACTTTACCTCCCAAACCCAACCCAAACCTTCTTGACTCTTTACGCAATTCTCTTCCAAAACAAATAATATCAATTCTAAAATTCCATGCTGCTATATTCCAACAACCTCATGGTCTACCTCTCTCACGACCACATGACCACCATATCCCAATCATCCCTAACACTGCCCCAGTTAATGTTAAGCCATACCGCTATCCCCCGCCCACAGAAAGATGCCATGACAATTATTATTCATGTGATGCTTCATGAAGGCATCATTAAGCCTAGCAACAGCCCATTCTCCTCACCCGTATTGTTGGTTCGAAAAAAAGATGGATCTTGGCGTTTTTGTGTGGACTATCGTGCCTTAAAGGCCGTAACAGTTCGTGACTGTTTCCCTATCCCGACAATTGATGAACTTTTTGATGAATTGGGTTCTACAACTATTTTTTCTAAGATCGATTTACGACCTGGTTACTACCAAATCAGGGTGGCTCCCGAAGATACACACAAAACTGCATTCAGGACTTTTGATGGACACTATGAGTTCTTAGTTATGTCATTTAGTTTGACTAACGCCCCTAGTTCTTTTCAATCGGCAATGAATGATTTTCTACGCCTTTATTTACGTCGGTTTATCTTAGTTTTCTTTGATCATATTCTTATTTATAGTTCTGGCATCTCTGAACATGCCCATCATTTACATCTTATTTTAGACTTACTGTTATCTAATAACTTTTATGCCAAACTATCAAAATGTGCTTTTGCTATTTCAAGTGTTGATTACTTAGGTCATATTATCTCTAGTGATGGTGTAACCCCAGATCCGGCAAAAATTCAAGTAATCATTGACTGGCCAAAGCCCCGTTCTCTCACGACTCTCAGGGTTTTTTAGGCCTCACCGGGTTTTATCGACGATTTGTTCGTCATTACGCCTCACTCGCTGCTCCTCTCACCGATTTATTGTGTTCCACTAAATTGATTTGGAGTACATCAGTTGATTCAGCTTTTACAACATTAAAAAAGAAAATGACAGAAACTTCAATCTTATGCCTCCCAGATTTCTCCCAACTTTTTGTACTTGAAACAGATGCTTTAGCAATAGCCATAGGCGCAGTTCTTTCGCAACAAGGTCACCCTTTGGCTTTCTTCAGCAAGAAGTTGTGCAGCCGGCTTCAAGCTTCCTCCGTATATGTTCATGAGATGTATGCCATTACTGAAGCTGTAAAGAAATGGAGTCAGTACTTAATTGGCAGATATTTTCACATATATACAGATCAGAAGAGCTTGAAAAATCTGTTAGTTCAAACAATTCAAACTCCTGAACAACAAAAGTGGGCGGCTAAACTGCAAGGTTTTCAGTTTGACATATTTTACAAACCTGGAAAGTCTAACCAGGTTTTTGATGCCTTGAGTCGCATTGAGGCTGACGAAGAGGCGATGTTCTTCTCTATTTCTTCTCATATTCCTTTATTGATCACACAACTCAAGAAATTCTACAAATCCAAACAAGAAGGTCAGACCATCATCCGTAAAGTCATATCTGATCCGGGGTCCAACCCACTTCTTCAAATCAAAGATGATCTTGTGTACTACAAGGATAAGATATACTTACCTCCGGATGCAGAACTGCGAGAGAATATTTTGCGAGAATATCATTCCATACCTGCTGCGGGTCATTCAGAGCTCCAACCAACACTAACACGCTTGTCATCCTCATTCCTCTAGCCTGGCATTTACAGAGACATAAAACTCTTTGTTTAGAATTGCTCAATATGTCAACAGAATAAATATATGACCAAGAAGAAACATGGCCTGCTACAACCCCTACCTGTACCAAACCAAGTGTAGGAAGATTTGACCATGGACTTTATCACACACTTACCAGTATCCTTTGGACATACTGTTGTCTGAGCTTTCTGTGACAGATTGACAAAGCTCTGCCATTTCATAGGTCTCCATACCAAATTTTCTGCGAAAGATCTGGCTTTAAGATTTTCGATTGAGATCTGTTGATTACACAGGATTCTGCGGACAATCATTTCGGATCATGACCCTCTATTCCTTAGCACCTTCTGGAAAAAACTATTTCGTGCACAAGGCACCACCTTGAAGTATTGTACAACCTATCACCCTGAAACAGATGGTAAAATAGAGGTTATTAATCGTTTCCTGGAAACCTATCTACGATGCTTTACAAGTGACCATCCTAAATAATGGTTCAAGTACTTACATTTAGCAGAGTTTTGGCACAACACAGCCTTCCATAGTTCCATTAAAATGTCTCCTTTTGAGGTTTTGTATGGACATCCTCCTCTGCCATTTCCTCACTACGAACCAGGATCTTCATCCCTTGAAGCCATTGATACATCTCTACAAAACAGAGATAGTATTCTTAGAGTTTTAAAAGGAAATCTTGAACGTAGCATAAAATATATGGAAAAACAAAACAACAAAAAAAGAAGCGACGTCACCTTAGAAGAAGGAGACCTCGTCTTGCTTAGATTGCATCCCTATCGTCAAAACTCGGTCCAATGACGTGTCTCTAACAAGCTCTCCAAAAGATACTTTGGCCCCTTCAAGATCCAACGCCGAATCGGAACTGTCGCCTATCAGCTTGATCTCCCCGCTTCTTCAAGGATCCACCCCGTTTTCCACGTGTCTCAGTTGTGTCCCTTTCATGGTATGGATCCTACTTCTCACTTTAAACCAATTCCAATTGAACTTGAACCAACCCTAAACGAAAGCTCTCTGCAAGCATCATCAGAAGCTATAATCGACGAAACCAACATCATGCGTTTAGACACGGAAGGTGAAAGTTTTTATCGAGTTAAGAACTCTGGTTAAGAAACTGAAGGTGAATTGGTTGAAGAAATGTAAAAAAAAAAGTATTTGGGAAATAGTTTTTCTGAGCATGGAAATTCTGAGAGAGAAAATACAAGTGAAACGGAAATGGGGAATAATGAACTAGCTTTAAGGCATGCGGACAGTCCAAACACTAAGTACTTGGGGAATCCAACTCCCCCTGTTGTTTCACGTGACCGCACAGTCCCCATAGCCCCACTTTCCAACAACTCTCGTGTTGTTCCATCAAACCCAGCGCATGCAACTCACCTCAGACCCCAAAACCTGACACCTTTCCCTCTCCCACATGCTTCGGCTCCAGGTGGCAAGTCTAATACACTCCCACATGCGCTTCCTATACCCAATGCTCTGTCACAAGTGGACAAATCAATTCCACCAACTATACAACCTGAAAACTCAAGTTTCCCAAGCAATTTTAAACACGCCTCACCTTCTAACCATGGTCCCAACGTCCCAAAACCCTTGCTGCCTGGATCCGGTGCTACACGCAATTGGGATACCGCTTTTAAGCCCAATAATTATGTTTCAAAATCCAACCTTGAAAACAAGGGTATTTTTGGGTCGAATAGTAGTGATAACAGACCCACACGAATGAGATCCAAGCCCAAGTGGATGCAAGACTTTGTGACAAAATAATTAGTTTCACTATTAATTACTATGTTATTTTTATTTCTTTAAGTGAGCTGACCCATTAGATCAATTCTTAGAATTGTTATTTTGTATTTAAAGCAACTCCTGGTTTGAGTTAAGTAAGAATGAATTCAGAATTTTTCTAATTTCCTTATCTCTTCTTTATTTTATGTGTATCTTTGGAAAACCCTAGATCTTAGAAAATAGTTGAGAAAACCTTTTTATCACAAATAGACAATATATATATATATATATATATATATATATATATATATATATATATATATATATATATATATATATATATATATATATATATATAGTGTATGAACAAAATTTAAAAATTAAAATAATTTTGACAAAAATACAAGATATATTTGTCGTACCTCGAAAAATACGATCCTTGCGATGGACGCGGAAAAAACGTTCGAACAGAGTCGCCACTGAATTTTTTTCATTCCAAAGAAGGAATAGGAAAATATCTATAAAACCTTTAAGATAAGAAAATGGTCATCGCAACCAAATTCTAGGTTCGGGAGTCAATTACGTAAGATGAAGGTACTAGCACGCCCTACGTCCGTTGTACTTAACGGGAACCTCTTAATTCGATTAGTGAGAAATGTTAGCTATGTTTGTTTGTTTTCTTCTAAGGGAATAACGAGTAAAAATTTTACTTCTAAAGGGGGAAATGAATGATTTTTTATTAGGGTGCTTGCCAAGGATTAGGGCCATTGTTCCTACGTATCTTTGATTTAAAAAATGAAGAATATGAGCGTCTGTAGTTCGTGGGACTACGAAAAAAGGTTTGGGGCAAAAAGGTAAAAGGTAGCTCGCTAGGATCTCGCAATCCTATGCTTATGTACCCTCATAGTGTAATGAGGAAGTTAGAGCAATCATAGTTCGGAGGACTACGGTTGGTTGGTTTGGGTTTTTTAAGCGAACGAGTATTTATGTCGCATTCTAACTGCTAAACATTGGCTTGTCTGCTCGCTAGGGGAGGCTGAAACACTAGTTTATATGCGCGGAAGAAATGACTAAACAATGTTCTTTTGAAACAGGTGTTTGATAGATTAATGTGAGACTCCAAGAATTCAATTCTTTCGTAATTTAATTAGGAAAAGATTTTGATTCGATTAAGTGTTTTTATAAATAAATGACGGAACGAAACACAACCCAAGGTGTGCGCCTCAAGATCAATCGTTCAAGGATCCAAGGGGTGCTAGACCCCAAGAACCCATTTCTCTTGTAATTAATTAAGAAAAAGGTCTTGATTAGTCGCATCGAGAAATATTTTAATCGGGTTCAAAATTAAACACTTGGTGTTGGAACAAGATTTTGCTTTTTGAAAATGATTCATTAATCATAATGTTCTCAAGACCGGTTTGTACATAATGCCAACATGAGTATAATGTCATACGTAACGACCATAATGCGAATAAATGTTCAAATAATGTGTGAAAGTTTGGTGGCATAACGATATCAATTTACTGAATCTATGGATCTAATGCAATGGAAGTAAACGATAAGAATTTACAAAATTATTCACAAAATCTTCACGACTATTTATGTCACATGGAGATTACCAAATAATTGGGCAGGAGGTGTAATTAGTAGAAAGACAAATTCATAAGATAAACCAAAATGGGCCTAAAAAACATGACCCAGACCAAAAGCAAACCAACAACAAAAAACCAAATTTATGTAATAACAATAAATCCACTAGTTATAATAAACATAGTAAGAAAGAAGAGATGAATCCTAAAATAAATCCAAGCTACAGTAGGTGCGAAATAAATCCAACTCATTCAAGGGTAAAACGTATACACCATGAACACCATTCATTATTAGCATAAAATAGAACGTGAACAGAGTCAAGTACACGAAAACGCTATTTTGATACTCAACGTGATCACTTCATAATCGATATAGCACAGACGGCACCAAAAGAAACGAGACAATGATATTACATCCAAACTCGTATCAAAATAGCGGCAACGTATTCGAAAAAAATAAAAGCATTGCGTACAAACTCTGCATCATAACAGTATTGAAACGTTAATATCCAATAATGTCGTACGTCATGTTGCAACGCATCGAGTAAGCAAGCCATACATCAACCAAGACAGGATCCACAACCATCATTGAATCCAAATAGCAGAACAAAATCAAGCCGCAAGTGTAACTGTAGCGAGCGATTTTGGACGCGGTTCTTAAGCACTGGTTGCTCTCTGCGGTTGAGCTTAAAACTACAGGTCGATTCATTTTTTATCCTATTGTGAGCTGATGAAGGAAGGGAAATAGATGTCTCCAATTAACCCTGCTTTGCATACTGAGTTTAAACAGCGGTCTGTTAGGTTACGAATGCTATCAATGTGGGGGGCCTTTGTACTGGTTATTTGTATTTTCGCTAATACTGTTTTCTTTCTTTTTATCTAGACAGAGGGTTTCTGGCGGGGACAAAGGATTAGGATGTTAGGACTGATGTTTTTGAATTACTGCTTTTGATTGATAGAGATATGTGATTTGGGTTTTTGTTTAGTGTGCTCGCTAAGATTTTTCTTTCAATCTTATGCCTATGTATTCCCGTTTATCCAAAACAGGGAAATCAGAGCGTTCGTAGTTCCTCCTATTCTATGGGAGGAAATGGTTGTTTTGGTGTCTTGTTCAAAGCTCAAGATGTGAAGCTGAAAAGTCTATTCGTATCTTGTTCAAAGCCCAAGATATGAAGCTGAAGGTCCCAACTTTAGAGAGAATTTGTCATCTCTAAAGAGGGGCTTGTATGTCACAACTGTTTATAAAGGAGAATTACTTTAACCGGGATATGTGAATCCTAGCAATGTCATAATTTCCTTTATGGGGGATTTTTAACCTGAAGGAGAAGACTTTAACTCAGTGTAGAGCAATGATATCTTTCCTTAGGAATTTCTCATGCTAAAAGAGAGACAGTGACATGGATGTAGATGATCCAGAAGCTTGCTGCTTACAGCAATTAGATGAAGGGAAGGAGTTGTTGATGTTTATGTGCTGTGAACGAGGCACAACTTTGATGCTAAAAGGTTGATTGACTCAACCGAGATTTTTCTTATACAAAGCCTAAGAGGAGGCTGATATGTGTCTCGTACAAAGCCCGAGAGAGAGGCTAAAAGATTTTGACTCAACGAGGGAATCTTTTGGTATCTCGTATAAAGCCCGAGATAGAGGCTATTGTTTATTTGGCTCAATAAGAACCTTTTTGTATCTCGTATAAAGCCCGAGATGGAGGCAAAAGGGGTAATTGACTTAGCAAGGGAGTCTCTTATGTGTCTCGTACAAAGCCTGAGAGAGAGGCCGAACGTTGTTTGACTCCGCTGGGGAGAATCGTTGTACAAAGCCCAAGAGGAGGCTATGGTGACTGTTCAGTTAAGTGACAGGTCCGGTATACTGATTTTGAAAGAGAAAATCAGTTCTTATATGAGCAACACTGTACTCAGGGATTTGATTCAAGGATCTGGGTTATTCCTGGTTTTTAAGGAAGCGGAAAATCCGAAGGGTATTGAGACTATCCGAGTCTGCGGGTTTCCTTCCTATTTAACGAAGGGGTCACTTGAGAATGACTTTGAGACTCAAGGAAGTTAGACTGTCCGTGTCTAGAGTTTCATCTTTTATACTGTGTTTTGAGAAACAGTAGTAGACTCTATGAAAGGACTGTTCTATGCAGATGATTAAGTTCGGTTCCTATACCTCTAGGAGGTCGTCGGGACAATTTGTACGAAGCCCAAGAGGAGGCTGGAAGCTTTTAAGAAGCCGACAGGTCCTTGTACTAAGCCCAAGAGGAGGCTATCATTCCCGGAGGAAGAGATCATTATACGAAGCCTAAGAGGAGGCTGTGAATACTTCTAAGAAGCCGTAGGGTCCTTGTACTAAGCCCAAGAGGAGGCGGGGTTGCTTTTAGGAAGCCTGTGGGTCCTTGTACGATGCCCAAGAGGAGGCCGATGCTTTTAAGAAGCCCGTGGGTCCCCAAACCCCGAGAAATTCAAGGCAATGCTATTCACCGAGAATAGATCAAAGTCAGGAAAATTCGAGAATTTGGAAGAAACTCAAAGATGCCATTCACGGAGAATACATTCATCTTTGGGAGTAGAGTTTCTTGATAATTCCTAATGAGGACAGCCGGAGAGAAGACTGTATCTGGTGATCCTATTGGGGATCTAGTTGTCTATTTCTATGAATAAACGAAACGGCGTCACCTAGTTCTAGACGTAGTTGCCGGGGAAACTCAAAATATCTATACTATTATTACACAGTTGATATGAGTTTATGAAAGAAGACTTACAGTGAAACAGCCCCACAATACAGTTATATGTATATGAAAGCGGTAAATGAAAGCGTATAAACACTTACTCGGTTGTAGAGCTTCCATGCTGTTTGGTTAGTTGTTCAACAAAGAAAGATTGAAAATAACATTATATTCAAAATCAAAGGAGAAAGTGCTTTGAAAAAGAAAGTTTTGGGGCTTACAGCTCAAGGAGAGGCCCAGGGTTTTATCAGTGAGCGCACTGTTGAATTTGTACAGAGGGACTTATACAAATGACTGAGGCCCAAAATGTTTTCTGTACAAAGGGATGAGTCTTACACTCTCTCAAGAGGCCCAAAACGTTTTAAAGAAAAAGAGTGGGGCTTATAACACGAGGGTAGGCCCAGTTGACTTTTCGTTTAAAAAGTGGCGATCGCGCCGAGGTTTTATTTTAACGCAGAGGGACTTATACAATAAGTGAGACCCAAAATGTTTTTGTTAAAAGGGGGTTGGGTCTTACACTCTATTAGAGGCCCAAAAGTTTTGAATGGGTCTTATAGCTCAAGGAGAGGCCCAAGGTTTGATTTTTTTATTGGCGAGCGCGCCGAGGTTTTTGAAAATACAGTGGGACATATACTATAAGTGAGGCCCAAAATGGTTTGTATTTACAAAGGATTGGGTCTTACACTCTATTAGAGGCCCAAAGTGTTTTGAAAATGATTTATAAGGGTTGAATTAATCCAAAAACCCTAATTTGTTTTCAAAAATGTATTTAATTGAATAAAAATTCAATTAAAATGATCAAAATTGTTTAACATATGAAAAACAAATTGTGATCTTGGATTAATGCTTCAAAAATTAAGTATTGACCTACAAAATAATTAGAAAGCATTAAAAGTTGCAAAATCAATGTGGAAAAAATATTTAAAATGTCAAAAACAATTAAAATATTAATTCTTTGCAAAAATATCAATTATATAAAATAAATAATATTTTTGGGATTTTTTGATAAAATAAAATATTTTAACATTTTTGTGAATTATTAATAAAAGAATCAACTCAAAATCATTAAAACTCAGAGAGATATTAATTTTTGAATCAATTAAACAAAAATCACAAAATTCAAATATTCAAATTTCTGAAAATGGCGCCAAGAACACACCAAGAACACGCACGTGTTCTGAGTTTCCCAGATTTGCGTTTTCCATCCAATCTCACTGAATACTTAACCATATCATGCAATCCACATACCAATAAACTCGTTTCAACCTCACGATCATGTCTATAACACTTAATTTCATTTAAATTAAACATAAAACATGAAATCACGAAGAAACCTCAAGAACCCTAATTTCTGCATGAGGGCTAGGATTTTTGATACACGATTCAAACAAAGCAATTAATTGAGGGAAAACATTCCATGCATGATTATGAACATATGGCCAAATTATTGTGCGAGGAAATATGCATAGATTGAGAGATGACCAAGTATATGCTTACCTCTAAGCCGTGACAGCAAGTGCAATGTGATTTTTGATTTGGAGGTGTTACAGATGAGTGGTGATGATCTGAACAGCTTCCCTACACCCTATGGAGTGTGTTTGAATGGTTGGACTTGATTGAAATTGGCTGGATCAATTTGTGGTACCTCAGCTACAACTTGATTGAAAATTTGAGCAACCAGCTGGTGATTTTGTGAAATTGGTGTTTCAGAAGTGATCTAAGTGTTTGATCAGCTCATATGTGATGTATGTGAGGTGTGTGAGTGATTGGTTTGATTAGAATTGCTCTCAAACTCAAAACCCGATAGCTACCTTGCTAAGAAAGGCATTTTTGCCAAGAGAAAGAGATTTTGAGGAAAGCATCTGTTAGATGGCTTTGGTGTACTCAAAATGATCACAATTGAGCTCTATTTATAGTAGATCAAGTTTGTTTTGCAAGGAATAGTGAATGGCAGCTGGTAAGTAGGTTTGGCCAATGTTGGCAAATGAAAATCCAAGTCTCCTCTAGCCATTGACTAGAGGTTAGGGCACAGAGCTTTGGTTCCCTTGGTCTTGGATAAGTCTTGACTGATTTCAGATGAGAATGGCTCAGTCCATGCCACCTTGATGCTTCCATTGAATGCTCCAATCCAAATTTGGAGTCTTGTCCCTATTTTGGCCATTCTAGGTTCAACATGCTATTTCTTGTTCCATGGACTTTGGAGGCTTGGCTCAGTGATTGTCCCCTTTAGATTCAATCCTCAGATGTGTCGAAGTGGATAAGAGCATTTGAATTTGGCTGATTTTGGCAAATAGAGCCAAAATGCAAAATCTGCCTTGCCTTTGACAGATTTCAGCAAGGCAACTTTCCAATGTCATATCTCATGACTCAAATGGAATTTGGCAATGTTCTTGGCCATTTGGAAAGCCCTTACATGATATAACAACTGTTTGAACATGTTTGATTTTGATCTCTTCTGATTCCAAGTGAAAAATCCCTCTAAATTTGGCAAAAAGTGAAGCAATATCTGACTTAGTGAAATTTTCACTAAGTGTTGGAACAAAGTGTGATTTCTTGATTTTGATCACTCCATAACTCAAAATCCTTAATGAATTGGACTTAGGTCTAGTTGAAGTTTTTGTAGAGGGTAATGAGGGCTACAAATCCATCTTTGGATGAGAAAAATGGCCATGTGGTTTAGGAGTCATGATCCTCCAAAGTTAGTGCATTAGTGGTACTTTTTCCATAACTTAAAAAAATTTCTAAGTTTTATGGTTACCCCTTTTACAAGTTATCCAACATTCTTTGATTTTTCTTGATGAATGATGATTAAAATCATACATTAACATCATTTTAGGGTTAAAAATCCATTTTGGTGAAAAATCTCAAAAAGTCAAAGTTGACTTTTATGCACAGTTGACTTTTTATCGGATGAATTCCAAATTATGCAATTCTTCAGGAAATCATGTCCTTGACCTAAATCAAACTTGATGGACATGTTACATGGGTGTCATAGGGTATATTGGGGCATGTCCTAGGGTTTGGGAGCATGTCCTGGTCAAAAGTCAAAGTTACAGTTGACTTTCCTCGCGAAACCCTAATTGTGGTGCAGATGAAAATGAGACTTGTTGCTCAAGCTTCTTGGATTAATCCATTGTTCCAAATGGATCAATATAGTTCATTAGAGACCCTCAAATCATGTCTTGAGGTCTTGGTTCATGATTTGTCCCAAAAGTCAACTTAGGGGTGAATTAGGTCAAGAAACCCTAATTCCTGATTTTTGATGTATGCATCCCCTGAGGTCAAATTGACTTGATGCTTGGGTCCATGAGGTTCCATGGAGTACATTAGGTTGTGTTTTGGATCTTTGGCTTATGCCCAGATGAAACTTTCCATCTAGAGGCCCTGGTCGACCAAAACCCTAATTTGGTGATACTGGCGATCTTGAGACTTGATCCACCTAGAAGGGAGCAACCTTGTGCTTAATCCTTGAAGTATGAGTCCTTTTTGATCCATTGTGGATGTTTGAGAGGTTGTACAAGTTGAAGATCATGTCATTACTTGATTGATCCTTTGTCTAAGGCTCTGAGAGGGCTTAAAACCCTAATTTTGATTGTAGTGAATGCTCAACAACCCTTGAGGCATTTGGTGAGGCATGATGATTCATCCATATTGTGATGATGATTTGCACAATGATGGGAAATCTTAGTGGTCAAAATTTGGGGTATTACAGATGCCCCTATTTAATCTTCTTGGACCCGAAGGTGTGAATGACGAAGGTGTTCGGGCATTCGAGGTGCAAGAGGATTAAATATCGGAATATCCGAAATTTTGATGGCGTCTATGAATGGTAATTCACGCATTCATCTTCTTTCGTTAAACAATGATGCTTAGAAAAGGTAAACTTCTCCTCGATCCTGGCCTTCTACCAAGGAACTGGTCTTAGTTTCTGGAATAAACTTCCCCTCGATCCTAGTTTCCTACCAAGGAATTGGTCTTAGTTTCTGATTTAAACTTCTCCTCGATCCTAGTTTCCTACCAAGGAAATGGTCTTAGTTTCTGATTTAAACTTCCCCTCGATCCTGGTTTCCTACCAAGGAACTGGTCTTAGTTTCTTTTGTCAATAAACTTTATTGACAAGGGATGCTATTCGTAGCGGTTTTTCTCAAACTTCTCGCCGAATTTTCCTGGGGAGATGCCATTTGACGGAAAAAGTTGACGTCAGACTCGCTGGGGAACCCATTCGCCTGAGTTGTAGAGGTGTACAAACTTCTCTGTTGGAGACGCCATTTGTCGACTCTATCGGGGAAAACGAGTCTCTTGAGGGTCTGCTTTCACGCTTGGGGATATTACATCATACTTTTCTCGGGATCTTCCCGGAGAAATGCCATATGATAGGATCCAATTTGAGGTGCCGATGACCTTTTCATCAGCGGATTTTCGGAGAAATACTGATGCACTGCCGAACCCTTGCTTAAGAGGCTTTCTCTGGGGATTTTTTTTAATCCGGGAAAGCAAGGATATCATCTTCAATGGCGAAGAGTGACATCTGTTGAAGGTTCTCTGGCCTTTCAGAGGTTCAAGTTATCAAAGTGGTCTAGTGCCGACTCTGATCTAGAGATAAACGGGAGAGAGATTGCTTAGATGATTCTCTTCTTAACGAGGAAAGGTCCGACAACTCGATTGGGAGGATTTTTATCACCAGGGGATAAGACCGACTAGAGTGATAGTGATGCAATATGAAATGTAAATGCAAATCAATAATGCATGATGTATGCATGTATATGCTGACAAAACTGACGCGACACACAAACTAAAAGATGAACATGACTGGATACTCGGCCATCGCGGGGCGTATAGAGATATCGCTGGTTCAAGATTACAATTCCACCTTGCTTAGGAGAGATAATCCCTGCGGGGAATACCGTTGATCGGGCTTAGGAGATGAGAACTCGGCCGAGGCGTGTCAGACGAAACAAGGTCTCTGACACAGTTGATCCCTTCATTCAGGCGTACTGGTTTAGAAGAAGTACTTTGATTCTGCACTTTGAGGTTTGAACACCTTTGGAGACGTGATTGATGTTCTTTCGATGTTTAACAGTCAAAAGAAATTGCCATCTTTATTTTAAAAGCAGAAAAAGTTTTAACAAGTAAATTCATTTTTGTTTTATTTCAAGAATCGTTAATCATGTCAACAACGTCGTTCTGTAAAGCTAAAACAAGCAAGAATTACAAACAAAAGCACAAGGCTCAAATTTTATTGATAAGATGGAGATCAGCCAAACGCGTGATTCCATTGAGTATTTACAAAGTTTAAAAATGGTAATTTACATGGAAAAGGGCTACGTTGAAACATAAGGACCACTATCCTTCTACCAACTTTGAATTCAGGGCATCCTGAGCTTTTGTCGAAGATGACCTTAACTGGAGTTTTCTTCCGATGATGTAACTGCTGCTGCTGAGGGACTTGCCTCTGTTGAACATAGTTACTTGCCATTATCCCTAATTTTTGCCTGGATTGTACTATGATGTTTCCAATCCACCGGGATGATTTTTTTTTATTTTGTCTCTAACTTTTGCCTGGACTGCCCTTTCGGGTTTTCAATCCACCGAGACGTTTTTTTTAGGCGAAGTATTTCTTGACTACATCAACATTCGTGGGATAGGCAAATTCCTCTCCGTCCATGGTTGCAAGTCTCAAGGCGCCGCCTGAGAAAGCTTTCGTGACCACATAGGGGCCATCATAATTCGGAGTCCACTTGCCCCGGGAATCAGTGAGAAATAATTGTATCTTCTTGAGCACGAGGTCTCCTTTCCTGAAGACACGAGGTCGGACCTTTTTGTCGAATGCCCTCTTCATTCTCTGTTGATACAACTAACCGTGGCATAGTGCCGTTATTCTCTTTTCTTCAATCCGATTCAGTTCGTCATGTCGACTTTGACACCATTTAGCTTCGGTGAGCTTAGCTTCCATCAATACCCTGATTGACGGGATCTCTACTTCTATGGGGAGAACTGCCTCCATGCCATATACTAGAGAGAAAGGGGTAGCCCTTGTTGAAGTGCGGACAGATGTGCGATAACCATGAAGAGCAAAGGGTAGCATCTCGTGCCAGTCTTTGTAGGTTACAACCATCTTTTGAACGATCTTCTTGACGTTCTTGTTAGCCGCTTCTACCGCTCTGTTCATCTTGGGTCGGTAGGGAGATGAGTTATGATGTCCGATCTTGAACTCTACGCACAACTCTTTCATTATCTTATTGTTCAAGTTAGATCCATTATCAGTAATGATCTCGCTTGGAACACCATAACGGCAGATGATATTGTTTTTGATAAATCAGACCACCACTTGTCGGTTTACATTAGCGAATGACGCTGCTTCGACCCACTTGGTGAAGTAGTCAATGGCTACAAGGATGAACCGATGTCCGTTCGAAGCCTTAGGTTCGATCAAGCCAATCATGTCGATTCCCCATATGGAAAAAGGCCACGGGGAAGAAAGAACTTTGAGATGTGATGGCGGTACATGAATTTGGTCGGAGTATATCTGACACTTGTGACACCTTCTCATGTAATTGTAGCAGTCGGATTCCATGGTCAACCAATAATACCCTGCTCTCAAAATTTTTCTCGCCATTGTGTGTCCGTTGGCATGAGTGCCAAAGGATCCTTCATGAATTTCTTTCATAAGCATGTCTGCTTCTGGTCTGTCTACGCATCAGAGCAAGACCATGTCAAAATTTCTCTTATAAAGTGTATCGCTGCTCAGGAAGAAGCTGCCTGCTAGTCTTCTCAGGGTCTTCCTGTCTTTTCTGAGTGCCCCAGATGGATACTCTTGTTTCTAAAGGAAACATTTGATATCGTGATACCAAGGTTTGTCGTCTATGACTGCTTCAATCGTGAAGATGTAAGCGGGCCGTTCAAGGCGCATTATTTCGATCTTAGGTATGTCATTCCATTGACCTACACTAATCATAGAAGAGATAGTGGCTAATGCATCAGCCATGTGATTCTCATCACGAGGGATGTGATGAAACTCAACTCTGTTGAAGAAAGGTAGCAACCTTCTTGCGTAGTCTTTGTAAGGAATCAATCCTGATTGGTATGTGTTCCAATCTCCTTTTATCTGATTGATAACCAAGGCTGAGTCGCTATATACGTCCAAGTTTTTAATCCTTAAATCAATCGCTTCCTCGAGACCTATGATACAAGCTTCGTATTCGGCCTCATTGTTCGTACATTTGAACGTAAGTCTAGCAGTGAAAGGAATGTGGGTACCCTAAGGAGTAACAATGATTGCCCCAATTCTGTTTCCATAATGATTAACTGCTCCGTCAAAGATAAGTCCCCATTGGAAACCTGGTTCTGGCCCTTCACTGGGTAGTGGTTCATCGCAGTCTTTCATTTTTAAATACATGACATCTTCGTCTGGGAAGTCAAACCCGATTGATTCTTGATCATCAATCGGTTGATGAGCCAAATGATCGACTAAAATACTTCCCTTAACGGCTTTCTGAGCGTGGTACTCTATGTCATATTCTGATAACAGCATCTGCCAACGGGCAATTCTTCCCGTAAGAGCAGGTTTTTCAAATACGTACTTGATTGGATCCATTTCGGAGACCAACCAAGTAGTATGACGAATCATGTATTGGCGAAGACGTTTGGCTGCCCAAGCCAAAGTGCAACAAGTTTTCTCAAGCATCGTGTACCGAGTCTCGCAGTCGGTGAATTTCTTGCTTAAATAGTAAATGGCAGACTCTTTTCTTTTAGTTTCGTCTTGTTGGCCAAGTACACATCCCATTGAGTCCTCTAGGACTGTGAGGTAAATAATCAGTGGTCTTCCTTTCACTGGGGGTGATAGAATCGGAGGATTCAACAGATATTTCTTAATACTGTCGAAGGCAGTTTGGCAATCTTCTGACCAAACGCAATCCTGGTTCTTTTTCAGTAATTTGAAAATCGGCGCACAAGTGGCGGTTATAAGGAATATGAATATGGAGATGTAGTTTAAATGTCCCAAGAATCCTCTGACTTGTTTTTCAGTTTTCGGAGAAGGCATTTCTTGAATGGCCTTGACCTTGTCAGGATCAACCTCAATTCCTTTCTGGCTGACGATGAACCCTAGTAGTTTCCCTGAACGGACACCGAAGGTGCACTTGTTGGAATTCAAGCGGAGCTTGAATTTTCTCAAACGTTCGAACAATTTTGACAGATGTTCAACGTGCTCACCCTCTGTTTTTGATTTTGCAATCATATCATCGACATATACCTCGATTTCCTTATGTATCATGTCATGAAACAGAGTAGTCATGGCCCTTTGATAGGTTTCCCCGGCGTTCTTCAAACCGAACGACATTACCTTGTAATAAAAGGTATCCCATGGGGTAATGAAAGAAGTTTTCTCCATGTCTTTCGGCACCATTTTGATCTGGTTATAGCCCGAGAATCCATCCATGAAGGAGAATACTTTGAACTTTGCTGTGCTGTCAACCAACATGTCAATGTGTGGTAAAGGAAAGTCGTCCTTTGGACTTGCCTTGTTCAGATCTCTGTAATCAACACACATTCTGACCTTTCCGTCCTTTTTGGGAACGGGTACGATGTTGGCTAACCATTGAGGATATTCAGATGTAGCGAGGAAACCCGCGTCAATCTGTTTTTGCACCTCCTCTTTGATTTTGATGGCCATGTCCGGGTGAGTCCATCTCAACCTTTGCTTTACTGGCGGACATTCCGATCTTAACGGTAAGTGATGTTCCACGATGCTGGTATCCAACCCTGGCATATCCTGATAAGACCAAGCGAATACATTGGGAAATTCTTTAAGAAGCTTTATCAAACCCTCTCTGGCAGTTGGATTGAGCAGTGCCCCAATCCTGATTTCCTTTCTCTCTTCCTCTGAACCTAAGCTTACCATTTCCAACGGTTCTTTGTGAGGTTCAATGGACCTTTCCTCTTGTCTGAGTAGTCGGGAGATCTCTTCTGGAATTTCGTTGTCAACTTCTTCTTCAGCCTCGAATACCGAGAATTCAAAGTCGGGAGAAGGCATCGGATCGTATGTTTCAACGGGGTTTAAAACAAGCAATCTGCATGACGTGATGATTTATGTTTAGAAGAGATAGAGAAAATGCAAGTGTGTGCAATGTTTTTATTTTATTACTGCTTGTTTTTATTTGAATTGTTTTTTTTTTAGGATTACCATTTTCTGAAAAAGCAAAAAGAGAAAACAACAATTAATGCGGAAATTACAGAACGACGTTATTTTATTAATGAACAAGTCGATCCTTGAAACTACAGCCCTATAAAACAAAACTCTGTCGCTTTGGGCAAAGCGAAGAGGGAAATTTACAGAAAGCGAGCCCTATCAAAACATCCGTTTCACCTGGGCAGGGTGAAAGGTTAAAGATGGCAATTACTTTGACTGACGGACGACCTTCGGAACCTCGACAGCAACCCATTGGCGGCGAACTCCTCAGTGAATCACAAAGTCTGGCACCTTCCTTGATTTGTCTTTAGAAATGACGCTGATTTCTGGTAGAGCGGGATCATTGGAATCTGTCTCCCAGGCAGAATTGTCGTAGGAGAATTCCTCTGTTGCATTTTGCATAGCATTTGTGCTCTCAGGTACATCTCCCCATCCAGTTGCCTGGATATCCTCGAGCCTGATACGAGAACTTTCGGGAGCGGTGTACTTGACCATATAAGCGAATTTTCCACTTGGTTCTCCCAGAGTGTCCCAAACTTCTTTGGAACTGGAGGAGTCATCTCTCTCAATAACGTTGACCTCGGGAAAAGCATAGTTGATGAACTCAAGTCCTGTAAACGTTGTAAATTCATCTTCATGTTGAGTAGTTTCTGAATGACCTGAGTGTTGATCCCATGGCATGGTGGGGACACAGGTATTCCGTTCAATGACGGTCAGCTGATTTTCATTGTTCGGCTGACTTTCTTGCCCCAAGTTTCCTGGGTAAGGTTGCCACATTGGCAGACCATCCATTGGGCCATAGTAGGTGTAGTCAAAATTATCTTTCATCGGAGTGTCTTCCTCTAATGAATTTGGCGGAGTGCGGCATCCTTCCGGATCACAATCTCCATATATCATTTTGACATCTGACTTTGGTATAAATCTCGGACTTTCTGTAGGAAAGCAAAAAGGCATAGGCACCTCTTCCTGAGACATATAACCGTCCTTGTTAAGGTAGGACTTCCATTCTTCATCTGTGTCAGAGGGATCTTCCTCATTGATAGCATGAACTGTCTGAGACACTGGGTGAAGAAAACCTCCACTGTGGAATAAGTTTTGAAGGGGATGAAGACTTTCATCATTGGCAGCTGTCTGGGTACAGGTTGCGGAAAAACCAAGACCCTTCTTTGTTTTATTGTCAATGGGAATGACAAGATGTCCCCATCCTGTCGTATCGGTACTCTCGACCGCTTTAATAGCATCTTTGTATGAGGAAATCGAGGTTCCTCCTCTGAACTGATTATTCTTGCTTATCGACAGTGCTTGGAACTGAGTTCCAATAACCTCCTCGGGTTTTATACCAGTAGATGATGACAAGTTACTGACAAGCAAGGCTTGTTCCCCACAAACCGTGACAAGTTGATCGTTCTTGACGAATTTTAGCTTTTGGTGGAGGGTCGAAGTGACCGCTCCAGCCTGGTGTATCCAAGGTCTTCCTAATAAAAAACTGTATGTTGCCCGGATGTCCATGACCTGGAAAGTGACTTGGAAAGTGTGAGGACCAACAGTTATGGGAAGATCAACTTTGCCGATAACTGTTTTTTTGGATCCGTCGAATGCTTTGACGACAACCTCGCTAACCCTCATCGGAGGTTCTTTGAATGATAATTGCATCAAAGTGGACTTCGGCATAACATTCAGGGCTGACCCTGTGTCTACCAGTATGCTGGCTGAAGCATCGTCCTGGCAGTTAACTGTGATATTGAGCGTCATGTTATGACGGCGACCCTCTTTAGGTAATTCTTCATCACTAAATCCCAAATTGTTGCAGGAAGTGATGTTAGAGACAATGCTATCGAACTGTATGATTGTTACATCCTGTTCCACAAAGGCTTGCTCCAAGACTTTCTGTAGAGCCTCCCTGTGGGCTTCTGAACTGAGTAACAGCGATAGTACCGAGATCTTTGAAGGAGTCTGTGACAGTTGATCAACAATGTTATATTCACTCCTTTGGATGAGCTTCAACATCTCATCATTATTTTACGAAAGGTCGGGATTACTGGATTGACTGACTGGGGGATCGAGAGCTTCTGTCTGAAGTTCCTTTTCCTTGTTAAGTTCCCCAACCCCTCGGTTGAAGATTCTACCACTCCGTGTTACTCGACTGATGTCTGCAATGTTCACAACGGAGGGTAATGGAATTTCCTTTCCATTTTCAATTATTGTTGCACCGTATTTGTAAGGGATCGCCTTAGCTGATTCATACGGTAGCGGTCCTGGTAGATAAATGACTACAGGAGCCTTCTGATTTTTTTGACCATCATAAGTAATCTCGATTCGTTCCCGGTTGGGAACTTTAGATTCGTCAAGTAGAGGAATAATGGCAAAAACATCCCTGGTCCTGTGATGACCAGAGATCGTGACAACATCCTCAACTTGCTCGGCAAGGTAGTCCGGCGACCAGTTGATGGGTCCAGAACTCGAATAGGGACGAATTTCTCCACGATCGACCTGACCCTGAAGAGCTGCTCTCACAAGGTAACACCCTTGGTTACTTTCCGAACAAACGCTACAACTGTCATAGTTGTGTGGTGGCACCTGGCCACGCCCACTTTGAATACAATGTAACCTCACTAGGTTAGCTTCCACTGATCGGACATCCTGACTCTGACACCGAGTGGGGTTTCTATTACTGATACTAATCTGCTGAGTATCTTCATCCATGTAGATTGGCATCCACCAATGATTTAACAAGTACTGAAGTGCCTCCTGGACAAGGGTACAACCTCGATCATTTTCGCAACCCGCTTTACAACTTTGATAGTCATGTGATATTAAGAATCCGAGTCGGACTTGCTCAGCATGTAACTCTACCAGGTTGGTATTCATCACGCGAATATCGAAGATCTGAACCATGTTGATTTGATAGGAGTTCCTATCATGGTAGTCTTGGATCCATCCAAGATCCATCTGACGCTGGAGGGCCTCTTGTATGAAAGAGCATCCCTGTTTGTTTACCGAGCAAATCAGACAAGAACTGTAATCATGTCGTGGCAGATTATGATACTGGCTTTGCCTTGAGTGCATCGCCACCAAGTTGACATTTATTGCACGGATGTCGTGGTTCTGAATGACGTTAGAATTCGTGTAGACCATGTTAACTCCACGAACTCGGTGCTCCTGGATCCATCCGAGATCCATTTGTTCCTGTAGAGCTGCTTGCACTATCGAACATCCTTGATTGTCTTTAGAGCAGATATCACACTGATGATAATTATGAGGTGGTACATGGCCATATCCACTCTGTCTACAGTGCATCTTAACCAGATTGGTTTTTAACAAGAGTACATCGTGAATTTGATAGACATTGTTAGTCTCTCCTTCTATCAAATTGACTGCAGCCTTCTCGTGTTGAGGCAGCGGGTTCGTGAGAACATTAGGATTCGTATCCTTGAAGGATAAGACCCCGCTCCTAACAAGTTTTTGCACGTCGGACTTGAAATTGAGACAAGTCTCTATGTTATGCCCTGAACCTCCTTGATGATAAGGGCAAGTTTGATCCACCTTAAACCAAAAAGGCGGATTTTCCGGTACTGTAAGAGGAGATTTAGTCTGAATGTGCCCCTTAGCCAGTAGTAATGGAAACAGTTCTGCGTACGATACGGGTATAGGATCAAATCCTGGCGGCCGTGTTGTACGGTTGTTGTTATATGGAGGACGATCCTGCTGAAGAGGTTGTTGTGTCCTTTGCTGGTCAGGTTGGCTCTGCGCAACTTGAGGTTGATACGTAGGAATAGACGCAGGGTTGATAGCAGGAGTTACAACTGCTACTGGTTGATACCGATGCCTTTGCATTCCGAGAGAGATATTCCCAATATATTGCTCTTTTTTCTTAGAGAGAGCACTACCGTATTTTTTAGTATCGCTCGTCGATCCAGTGTCTTTTACCAAACGTCCTTCTCGGACGGTTTCCTCAAGACGTACACCCATACCGACCATCTCGGTGAAATCACTGGGCGCACTGGCAACCATTCGGTCATAGTAAAATGAGCTTAAGGTTTTTAAGAAGATCTTTGTCATCTCTTTTTCCTCAAGAGGCGGACAAATTTGAGCAGCAATTTCACGCCACCTTTGAGCATACTCTTTAAAGGTTTCCTTGTCCTTTTGCGACATCGATCTGAGTTGATCTCTGTCAGGTGCCATGTCCAAATTGTATTTGTATTGTTGGACGAAGGCAGTACCATGATCTCTGAATGTGCTGATCGTAGTACAGTTTAAACCCATGTACCATTTGAGTGCGGCACCGGTTAAACTATCCTGAAAGTAGTGAATCAGTAAGTCCTGATTCTCCGTCTGAGCTGACATCAGCTGAGCGTACATCACCAGATGGCTCTGAGGGTAAGAGTTACCCTTGTATTTTTCAAAGTCGGGCACTTGAAACTTGTGCGGAACTTTCACATTTAGGACCAAGCAGAGGTCTGCGTCTTTTCCAAATAGATCCAGACCGCGAATGGCTTGCAGCTCCTTTTGCATTTCCAAGAACTGTTCCTGGAATTCATCCATTCTGTCAAACATAGTTTCCTTCTTACCAGAAGGTGTCTGTGGAATCTGTCCTTCCGGGACAGTGTGCACCACAGGGGGTGGTACCGTGACTACGGCAGTGAGTCTTGGCGTTTCCCGAAGTTTGTAACCTTCAGGAGTCTTCAACATGCCCCTGGCATCTTCGCTTTCCCGAAGTTTGTAACCTTCAGGCCCAGCGGCTTCTGTTGTGATTCCCTGATCCTCAGTGATCGGCGGAACATATCCTTTCGGGATATAGTTAACAGGCATGCCACAAGGATGATCTTTCGGTATCTGATACCTAGGATCATACTTCTCCACTATAGGCGTTGAGGTGATCTCTGAGATCACAGTTCGTTGTAGCTGAGCGTCTGCCATGGCTTGCATGTCGTTACGAAGCTTTCTCATATCCTCTCTCAGAGCGTCGATCTCTTCTTTCAACTCTCTGTTTTCTTCCTCAAGATCATCCATCCTTTTCTGATGATTAGCCCGAGTATTATACGAATGAGACAGTTTGACTCTAGAATTGAGACACAAACATGAGATTCGTAGGGAAGAAGAATACGCGATGTGAGAATGATGAATGCAATGATTATATTAATTATTTTTTGGTTTAATCAAAATAAACTTCGACAATTAGATTGCAAATATCAAACGGTGGGGAAACCCCTTTTTATTGAAATTAAAAAGATTACAGAAGTGGAAATACAGTAGATTACAAAGTGCAGAAACAGAAACCTAAACTAATGGGTCCTGAGTCCTCTCTGAAGAGAAATCAGGTGCTGATTCTGGTATCTTCCTTTTCTTTGACCGGGGCTCTTGGGCCGTTGTCGGGTTGTCATTCCTTTGCCAAGTGAAATGAGCGAGTAAATTCCTTTGGTCATCTTGATTATCTACAGCATGTTGCTCCAAAATTTCAATCAGAGCATCTTTTTCTTTCAGTAATTGCTGTATTTTGATGCACTCTATGTCGAGGGTGCGGTACTTGTTCTTCCAAGACCTTCTCTCCTTTTGAATTTTGTTGAGAGTAACCTGAAGCTTTTCAGTTTCTGTCATGAAATACATGACAGATTCCCTCGGCGGAAGAATTCCATAACGAGGATAAGGCATCTTTATCTTGAGAGCTCTAGTTTGTACCCAATGAAGATAAGGCTCCACCGAGACACAGTCCGGTTTTCCCAGAGACACTCGTCCTTTCTTATGAACATGCTTCCAAGTGTGCACTATTTCCATCTTTAGTGCTCTGTCGTTTTCTCCTTCTTTGAAGAAAAGACCTTCCAGATGAACACCCAGTAGGATGTGTCTCATCGGGTATCCAAATTGACGGTGAACCAATACCGGATGGTAGTTGATTCCTCCTTTAGTTCCTATGAGGGGTACGTTGGGGAAGTTTCCACAACGGTCAATGATCCTGATTCCCTCATAAATCCTATTACACCAATCTATATCAGAGTTGGTAAGAGACATGATCTTCTGCGACCAACGTAGGGTACTCTTACAATCCCAAAAAGCAGCAGACTTGGGCAAATGAGAGATAAACCATTTGTAAAGCAAAGGTACACA
The DNA here is from genome assembly GCA_022829125.1 of Lathyrus tuberosus. Classification (NCBI taxonomy): domain Eukaryota; kingdom Viridiplantae; phylum Streptophyta; class Magnoliopsida; order Fabales; family Fabaceae; genus Lathyrus; species Lathyrus tuberosus. The sequence continues at coordinate 15,381,863 of JALAZF010000012.1, read as the reverse complement.
ACATGTGATCTCCCCTCCGCTGTACAAATTTCCCAGGTGTACAGAATGATACGCATCTGCGAGCAAAGTCGGCACAGGATTTCCAATGAGAAAAACCTTAATGGAGTTAATATCGACGAAGTTATTGATGTTAGGAAACAAAAATAACCCGTAGGTGAGCAAGACAAAGATGCTTTCAAAAGCAGTCACGTTTCCTATACTGGCGAAGTACAGGGCTTTCTTTGTCAAGAACTGGGCTGGCAAACCTTGGATGCCACCCTTAGCGGTCATGTGAGCCCTGACCTCAGACTCGTCCAAATGAATTGCTCTTGCAATAGTCTGATTCTTTGGAATTTCTTCCAGTCCAGAAAATGGAGCTCGATCCATAATGTGTAGATCGATCAGGTGAGAATACTCCTCCAGCGTTGGTGTACGCTGGTAATCCGGGAATGTGAAACAGTGATAAACCAGATCATAAAACTGAATGAGCGCATCCATGATTCCCTCAATCACATGGACTTTTAATAGTGGTAGCAAACCTCCGTGCTTGGCTCTGAAAGCCTCTGGGTTAGTGATCATCCCCGCTAACCTTCTCAAATCCTCTAGTTTTGGAACCTTGAAGGCATACTGGTGAGTTCTCCTTCTACCAAAATCCATTAGTGCAATCCTTTTCTCTGATATTTGCAATCACAGTCTTAGTTTACTTTGAAAGAACAGAGAGACTAGAAGAGAATATTTTTTGAATGTTTTAATGTTTTTTAAATGAATGAATGAATGCAGCACACAAAAACATAGAAAAAACATGGGGTCAAATGGTCGTTGTCATGGAGTCAAGGCTCTACCCATCCCCAAAGGTTTATACTAGGGTGATTTTTGTACCTGTACTCATTATCATCAGCTCCTCCCAGGAAAGCAAAACAACAAGCGGATCGCCAGCGAGTTGTAGTGCAATCTTAGAGTAAGTGCCATTCACCGAGAATAGATCACCAGCCTCAAATGAGGGTAGTATCGCGTAACAACTATTTCCGATAGTTTCCGCACTACGAAAGGGTTTGGCTCCTCAGCTTTTCAGACTTAACAACCGGCCCATTGTCTAGGTGAGAGAATGGGTTGCGTTGGTCAGCCTCCACTGAGGTTGATGGTCGACCCCGTCGCCATCACTTATCTTAGGTGTATACTCATTCTTTCCACATACGGCATCACCCGCATTCCCATTAGCAGAAAAATAAACATGTATAGCAATTAGGAAAAGCAGTATATATATTTGTCATAATCATCCTAGACCTATGAAGCTAAGAATCCTAAGTTCCTGACAGAAAATGGGTTCCCCGGCGGAAGCCCCAATCTGTGGTATTCACACAAGTGAAGAGAAAAAAGGTTAAGAAGAAATTGGCCCCACGGTGGGCGCCACTTTTCTGTTGGCAGCCACCGCCATGAAAATGACTTACCCAAGGTTTAAATTGTAAGAAAGAAAGAACCGGCCCCACGGTGGGCACCATTTTTGTGTAGCGAGCGATTTTGGACGCGGTTCTTAAGCGCTGGTCGCTCTCTGCGGTTGAGCTTAAAACTACAGGTCGATTAATTTTTTATCCTATTGTGAGCTGATGAAGGAAGGGAAATAGATGTCTCCAATTAACCCTGCTTTGCATACTGAGTTTAAACAGCGGTCTGTTAGGTTACGAATGCTATCAATGTGGGGGGCCTTTGTACTGGTTATTTGTATTTTTGCCAATACTGTTTTCTTTCTTTTTATCTAGACAGAGGGTTTCTGGCGGGGAACAAGGATTAGGATGTTAGGACTGATGTTTTTGAATTACTGCTTTTGATTGATGGAGATATGGAATTTGGGTTTTTGTTTAGTGTGCTCGCTAAGATTTTTCTTTCAATCTTATGACTACGTATTCCCGTTTATCCAAAACAGGGAAATCAGAGCGTTCGTAGTTCCTCCTATTCTATGGGAGGAAATGGTTGTTTTGGTATCTTGTTCAAAGCCCAAGATGTGAAGCTGAAAAGTCTATTTGTATCTTGTTCAAAGCCCAAGATATGAAGCTGAAGGTCCCAACTTTAGAGAGAATTTGTCATCTCTAAAGAGGGGGTTGTATGTCACAACTGTTTATAAAGGAGAATTACTTTAACCGGGATATGTGAATCCTAGCAATGCCATAATTTCCTTTATAGGGGGTTTTTAACCTGAAGGAGAAGACTTTAACTCAGTGTAGAGCAATGCTATCTTTCCTTAGGAATTTCTCATGCTAAAAGAGGGACAGTGGCATGGATGTAGATGATCCAGAGGCTTTCCGCTTACAGCAATTAGATGAAGGGAAGGAGTTGTTGATGTTTATGTGCTGTGAACGAGGCACAACTTTGATGCTAAAAGGTTGATTGTCTCAACCGGGGTTTTTCTTATACAAAGCCTAAGAGGAGGCTGATATGTGTCTCGTACAAAGCCCGAGAGAGAGGCTAAAAGGTTTTGACTCAATGAGGGAATCTTTTGGTATCTCGTATAAAGCCCGAGATGGAGGCTATTGTTTATTTGGCTCAATAAGAACCTTTTTGTATCTCGTATAAAGCCCGAGATGGAGGCAAAAGGGGTAATTGACTTAGCAAGGGAGTCTCTTATGTGTCTCGTACAAAGCCCGAGAGAGAGGCCGAACGTTGTTTGACTCCACTGGGGAGAATCGTTGTACAAAGCCCAAGAGGAGGCTATGGTGACTGTTCAGTTAAGTGACAGGTCCGGTATACTGATTTTGAAAGAGAAAATCAGTTCTTATATGAGCAACACTGTACTCAGGGATTTGATTCAAGGATCTGGGTTATTCCTGTTTTTTAAGGAAGCGGGAAATCCGAAGGGTATTGAGACTATCCGAGTCTGCGGGTTTCCTTCCTATTTAACGAAGGGGTCACTTGAGAATGTCTTTGAGACTCAAGGAAGTTAGACTATCCGTGTCTAGAGTTTCATCTTTTATACTGTGTTTTGAGAAACAGTAGTAGACTCTATGAAAGGACTGTTCTATTCAGATGATTAAGTTCGGTTCCTATACCTCTAGGAGGTCGTCAGGACAATTTGTACGAAGCCCAAGAGGAGGCTGGAAGCTTTTAAGAAGCCGACGGGTCCTTGTGCTAAGCCCAAGAGGAGGCTATCATTCCCGGAGGAAGAGATCATTATACGAAGCCTAAGAGGAGGCTGTGAATACTTCTAAGAAGCCGTAGGGTCCTTGTACTAAGCCCAAGAGGAGGCGGGGTTGCTTTTAGGAAGCCTGTGGGTCCTTGTACGATGCCCAAGAGGAGGCCGATGCTTTTATGAAGCCCGTGGGTCCCCAAACCCCGAGAAATTCAAGGCAATGCTATTCACCGAGAATAGATCAAAGTCAGGAAAATTCGAGAATTTGGAAGAAACTTAAAGATGCCATTCACGGAGAATACATTCATCTTTGGGAGTAGAGTTTCTTGACAATTCCTAATGAGGACAGCCGGAGAGAAGACTGTATCTGGTGATCCTATTGTGGATCTAGTTGTCTATTTCTATGAATAAACGAAACGGCGTCACCTAGTTCTAGACGTAGTTGCCGGGGAAACTCGAAATATCTATACTATTATTACACAGTTGATATAAGTTTATGAAAGAAAACTTACACTGAAACAGCCCCACAATACAGTTATATGTATATGAAAACGGTAAATGAAAGCGTATAAACACTTACTCGGTTGTAGAGCTTCCATGCTGTTTGGTTAGTTGTTCAACAAAGAAAGATTGAAAACAACAGTATATTCAAAATCAAAGGAGAAAGTGCTTTGAAAAAGAAAGTTTTGGGGCTTACAGCTCAAGGAGAGGCCCAGGGTTTTATCAGTGAGCGCACTGTTGAATTTGTATAGAGGGACTTATACAAGTGACTGAGGCCCAAAATGTTTTCTGTACAAAGGGATGGGTCTTACACTCTCTCAAGAGGCCCAAAAAGTTTTTAAAGAAAAAGAATGGGGCTTATAACACGAGGGTAGGCCCAGTTGACTTTTCGTTTAAAAAGTGGCGATCGCGCCGAGGTTTTCTTGTAACGCAGAGGGACTTATACAATAAGTGAGGCCCAAAATGTTTTTGTTAAAAGGGGGTTGGGTCTTACACTCTATTAGAGGCCCAAAAGTTTTGAATGGGTCTTATAGCTCAAGGAGAGGCCCAGGGTTTGATTTTTTTATTGACGAGCGCGCCGAGGTTTTTGAAAATACAGTGGGACTTATACAATAAGTGAGGCCCAAAATGGTTTGTATTTACAAAGGATTGGGCCTTACACTCTATTAGAGGCCCAAAGTGTTTTGAAAATGATTTATAAGGGTTGAATTAATCCAAAAACCCTAATTTGTTTTCAAAAATGTATTTAATTGAATAAAAATTCAATTAAAATGATCAAAATTGTTTAACATATGAAAAACAAATTGTGATCTTGGATTAATGCTTCAAAAATTAAGTATTGACCTACAAAATAATTAGAAAGCATTAAAAGTTGCAAAATCAATGTGGAAAAAATATTTAAAATGTCAAAAACAATTAAAATATTAATTCTTTGCAAAAATATCAATTATATGAAATAAATAATATTTTTGGGATTTTTTGATAAAATAAAATATTTTAACATTTTTGTGAATTATTAAAAAAAGAATCAACTCAAAATCATTAAAACTCAGAGAGAAATTAATTTTTGAATCAATTAAACAAAAATCACAAAATTTAAATATTCAAATTTCTGAAAATGGCGCCAAGAACACACCAAGAACACGCGCGTGTTCTGAGTTTCCCAGATTTGCGTTTTCCATCCAATCTCACTGAATACTTAACCATATCATGCAATCCACATACCAATCAACTCGTTTCAACCTCACGATCATGTCTATAACACTTAATTTCATTTAAATTAAACATAAAACATGAAATCACGAAGAAACCTCAAGAACCCTAATTTATGCATGAAGGCTAGAATTTTTTATACACGATTCAAACAAAGCAATTAATTGAGGGAAAACATTCCATGCATGATTATGAACATATGGCCAAATTATTGTGCGAGGAAATATGCATAGATTGAGAGATGACCAAGTATATGATTACCTCTAAGCCGTGATAGCAAATGCAATGTGATTTTTGATTTGGAGGTTTTACAGATGAGTGGTGATGATCTGAACAGCTTCCCTACACCCTATGGAGTGTGTTTGAATGGTTGGACTTGATTGAAATTGGCTGGATCAATTTGTGGTACCTCAGCTGCAACTTGATTGAAAATTTGAGCAACCAGCTGGTGATTTTGTGAAATTGGTGTTTCAGAAGTGATCTAAGTGTTTGATCAGCTCATATGTGATGTATGTGAGGTGTGTGAGTGATTGGTTTGATTGGAATTGCTCTCAAACTCAAAACCCGATAGCTACCTTGCTAAGAAAGGCATTTTTGCCAAGAGAAAGAGATTTTGAGGAAAGCATCTGTTAGATGGCTTTGGTGTACTCAAACTGATCACAATTGAGCTCTATTTATAGTAGAGCAAGTTTGTTTTGCAAGGAATAGTGAATGGTAGCTGGTAAGTAGGTTTGGCCAATGTTGGCAAATGAAAATCCAAGTCTCCTCTAGCCATTGACTAGAGGTTAGGGCACAGAGCTTTGGTTCCCTTGGTCTTGGATAAGTCTTGACTGATTTCAGATGAGAATGGCTCAGTCCATGCCACCTTGATGCTTCCATTGAATGCTCCAATCCAAATTTAGAGTCTTGTCCCTATTTTGGCCATTCTAGGTTCAACATGCTATTTCTTGTTCCATGGACTTTGGAGGCTTGGCTCAGTGATTGTCCCCTTTAGATTCAATCCTCAAATGTGTCCAAGTGGATAGGAGCATTTGAATTTGTCTGATTTTGGCAAATCGAGCCAAAATGCAAAATCTGCCTTGCCTTTGACAGATTTCAGCAAGGCAACTTTCCAATGTCATATCTCATGACTCAAATGGAATTTGGCAATGTTCTTTGCCATTTTGGAAAGCCCTTACATGATATAACAACTATTTGAACATGTTTGATTTTGATCTCTTCTGATTCCAAGTGAAAAATCCCTCTACATTTGGCAAAAAGTGAAGCAAAATCTGACTTAGTGAAATTTTCATTAAGTGTGTGATTTCTTGATTTTGATCACTCCATAACTCAAAATCCTTAATGAATTGGACTTAGGTCTAGTTGAAGTTTTTGTAGAGGGTAATGAGGGCTACAAATCCATCTTTGGATGAGAAAAAATGGCCATGTGGTTTAGGAGTTATGATCCTCCAAAGTTAGTGCATTAGTGGTACTTTTTCCATAACTTAGAAAAATTTCTAAGTTTTATGGTCACCCCTTTTACAAGTTATCCAAAATTCTTTGATTTTTCTTGATGAATGATGATTAAAATCATACATTAACATCATTTTAGGGTTAAAAATCCATTTTGGTGAAAAATCTCAAAAAGTCAAAGTTGACTTTTGTGCACAGTTGACTTTTTATCGGATGAATTCCAAATTGTGCAATTCTTCAGGAAATCATGTCCTTGACCTAAATCAAACTTGATGGACATGTTCCATAGGTGTCATAGGGTATATTGGGGCATGTCCTAGGGTTTGGGAGCATGTCCTGGTCAAAAGTCAAAGTTACAGTTGACTTTCCTCGCGAAACCCTAATTGTGGTGCAGATGAAAATGAGACTTGTTGCTCAAGCTTCTTGGATTAATCCATTGTTCCAAATGGATCAATATAGTTCATTAGAGACCCTCAAATCATGTCTTGAGGTCTTGGTTCATGATTTGTCCCAAAAGTCAACTTAGGGGTGAATTAGGTCAAGAAACCCTAATTCCTGATTTTTGATGTATGCATCCCCTGAGGTCAAATTGACTTGATGCTTGGGTCCATGAGGTTCCATGGAGTACATTAGGTTGTGTTTTGGATCTTTGGCTTATGCCCAGATGAAACTTTCCATCTAGAGGCCCTGGTCGACCAAAACCCTAATTTGGTGATACTGGCGATCTTGAGACTTGATCCACCTAGAAGGGAGCAACCTTGTGCTTAATCCTTGAAGTAGGAGTCCTTTTTGATCCATTGTGGATGTTTGAGAGGTTAGACAAGTTGAAGATCATGTCATTCCTTGATTGATCCTTTGTCTAAGGCTCTGAGAGGGCTTAAAACCCTAATTTTGATTGTAGTGAATGCTCAACAACCCTTGAGGCATTTGGTGAGGCATGATGATTCATCCATATTGTGATGATGATTTGCACAATGATGGGAAATCTTAGTGGTCAAAATTTGGGGTATTACAGTAACAAAATCTCACGTAAACAAAACGATAATCGATACGACACGTCACTTGAAGTCGAATCACAACCCAAACCAACCTTAATAGAAATTAGAAAGATTTGCCACAACCCTGCCATTCTAAACTCCAGAACAACAAGCCAGCAACAGCAGTAATTGAAATTACATATTTCTAGTAACAAAATTCACAACTTGTGAAAACAATATGAGTATTAAGTCACGACAACAAAATAGCAGCAACAAATCGCATTCGAACTTCATTAAAACTCACACATTCCAATCAAACAGAGTCATATCATAAAGTTCGAATATATGCACCGCATAAAATATTTTTTCAAACCCAAATGTTTACTATAATGCAATATTAACAGCCTATACGCCGAATTCAAACGTGAATCGTAGCAGCAACAACAACGTATACGAAACGATGTCAATCTATCATCACCATGCTATAGAAAATCAAAATTGTATGCGAAAACAAAACAGGGCAGCAAACAAAGTGCAAATTGATCACAACAAACAACAGTAGCATGGAATATCCGCAATGTTACAACAGTATCGAAAAAAATCATCATGATTGCATAAAGCTTTCAAACAGATCCGGTATTTGCAGTGTAGCCAGCAATCAAACCATACAAAACAAATTAAACGATACGCACATATACAGTATACGAGCAAAACAATTCACACTTTCACAATAAGAAGAAACAATAACTATCACAATAATATTACAGTATGCGATTCAATATGCAAATATTCACAATCCTTGATTTCACAATTGTTCACAAATTCAACAGTGTAACTCCAACAAAAAGAGATCGTAACATCACAGTGAGGCTGAATTGAAATTAAACTCAATGAGAATAATAGCTTGCATAACAAAGAAAGTTTGATTCGAGGATTACCGACACGCGAGTTACTGCAGCAGAGCGTTGTGAACACGAAAACTTAACGGATCGAATACCAAATCCTTGAAGAATTGCATCGCCCACGTCACATTGTCGACATTGTTACTGTAGTTCTGTTGTTGCTCGGTGAATAGCAGAGTGTCGAAGTAGTGGTGCGGCGAAAGAGAAATCTAAGGTGGAACAAATTTGTTGTTGCTCATTGATGCAACTTTTCCTTTGTTCTCTTAGCTTTGAAACAGACTACTCAACCCATTTGAATCCTTGATCATGACCACAAACTCAGATGTTCATCTCGGCTCTAAATGAAGGAATTAAAGCTGGATAACAATGAACTAATCCTTGGATTTCAATGGTGGAATAGTGAGGTGAGTTGAAGCTGGGATGTTGTCATTTTGGATTTGGTTTTAGGTGTTGAATCGGAGACGGAGGTGGTAAGCAGCAATAATGGAGATATGGTTGTGATGCTATTCACAGTAGATTCATGGAGGTTGTGAGTGGAGGGCGGCAGAGGTTGAGCATTTTCTATGCGAGGTTGGAGGTTAGGAAAAGTGGTGATGTGTTTTAGTTTGAGGGGTGACGTGAAGCTGAGATGAAGGAGAAGACGAGCGATGTGGGGGTGGTTGAAGAAGATGAAATTGAAGGAGGGTTTGTCGCGATGGAAACAAAGCGCGTTTGTAAGGGGGTTTATGAATGGAGGTATAACAAATCAATTAACTATGCACACAAATTTAAACAAATAGTCAGGTTAAGTTGAAGATTCAAAAGAAACCATTATACAATTGTCTGATTTCATCAACACCGAATGTGTATACTTTCATATATCCAAACCCAAAAGAGAAGAGAATACATAAATAATAACTACGTTTGAAACAAACATTGCGTTATGTTTCACTTCAACTACAACAGATTCCACCAGCAGTAGAAGGTTGTCCCTACCTCCAGATGGTCTTGGAATTCCACCATATCCTTCTTTTCTTTCATAAGACTGGAATCATATAAATATTATCAGGTTGCGATATGCATTTAGTAAAACAAATTTAGTAACAATATATATATATATATATATATATGCATTTAGTTAAATAAATCTTACAATGTCAACATATCAGTAACAATCAACTATATCACAAAATTAAATATTGATACATTCATCATACAATAAATGGTAAAATCAAGTTTTTTTAATCAATAATTAATTTTCTTATTATTTCTGAATCAACTGTCAAAATCAGTTTAAATGAAAAATAATGAAAAGCACATAAAGAACACATAAACCAAACTCAATAAACATAACAGACCAAACTCAATAAACATAACAGAAAGAAAAAAACACAAAACAACACAAATTCATAGCATAAAAGTAAGCGGAAAAGAGAAAAAATAACAAACTAAGGGAAGCAAGAATAACAAACTAAGGGAAGCATGATTTTATAAAGAGGCTGAAGCTAAAATAGATGAATAACAATCGAGCATAAACATAATTTGTTTAACATAATACTTAAAAAAATACCACACAAAATAAAGCAGCGTTGCAAATAAAAAAATCTAATACGTTCAATCATTCCATCTTGAGCAAGCTTGTATAGCCCCTTTGGGTCCCTTGCTTCACACACAGCTAGTGGGACATCCAAGAAAACCTACAACATGTGTGGGTTGCGACATGTAAGACAACATAGGAAATGAAGAATATCTTGTTCTGTTCAATAATTATAGTGTTCACTATTGTCAGCATTTAACAGATGCCAAACTACCTGCATGATTTGGTTCACCTCAATAAGAATGTACCTCAATAAATCTCCTTTGGGCAGTAGAGAACTGCAAGCATCCCGATCCTTTTGGTATGGTGATATTAAACAGGTGATGCAAATAACTTCTGCATTTGCCAAGAGTTTTTCTACTTCACCTGAAACATCATTCGTGACATTAGACTACTCAAATTATATAGCAAAAGAGGTGCAAGATTAAGGGAAATGTGCAGTAACTCACCAATCCTTCGTATGTTCTTAATAGAGTTTGAGAAAGAGATTATTATGGTGAAGAATGCAAATTGTATTAACTGATTCTTGAATCTAAAACAGTTACAGCAGAATGTATTTATACAAGCTATAAGCCAGTGCCTGCTCAGCATAACAAACTGAGTTAGTAATGACTGAGACTAAACTAATGCTTACTGCTGCCAGCTCATCTTAGTGACTGCTAACTATATTAAATGCTAAAGCTATACTATACTTTAATATTTTCCCCTCAAATGGTGTTGCCTCCTGAGGAAACCACTGGTACACATAGGAGAGCAGTTTTGTCAAGAACTTTGAGACTATCCCTGAGAGTAAGAAATCTGAGTGCAGAGAAAGGCTTTGTAAGGATGTCAGCAGTCTGTAGAGTAGCTGAGATATGCTTGACAAGAAAGGTGTGATTGAGCACTTTTTCTCTAAGAAAGAAAATATCTAGCTCCATGTGCTTGGTCTTGGCATGGAGAATAGGATTATGAGATAAGGCCACAATACTCAAATTATCACAATAGAGTATTGGAGTTCACTACGCCAAACAAGACCTTAGACAGCGTTTTTTTTTTGCCTTAGACAGGGCTTTTAAGCGCTTTTTAAACCTGCGCTGCTAAAGGTTTAGACAGCGCTTTGGGTAATACCAAAAGCGATGTCTAAAGGGGGTATATTTTCACAAAAAGCGTTGTCCAAGACCCATCTTTTTGAACTTTTTAGGTATACCTTAGACAACGCTTTTGGTGAAAGCGCTTTCTAAGCCCCACCTTTTTGAACTTTTTTAGGCATACCTTAGACAGCGCTTTTGGTGAAAGCGCTTTCTAAGCCCCACCTTAGACATCGCTTTTAGTGTAAAGCGTTGTCTAAGGTATACGAAAATTTTTATATAAATTTTTTTAAACCCAATTTTTACCAGGTTTTTCAACCAGAATTTGACCTATTTTTCAACCATTTTTTTTCCAGAAAAATACCACAATTTGGAGATTCAAATCAATCCAATTTGGCCTATTTAAATGTACCAATTTACACCAAAATTATATATCCAAAACAATTGGCAATTCAAACCAATATATATATATATAAATAGACAAATGTACATATTACTTATACTACTACTTTTGCATCCAACCAAAGCATTGCTTCAAATCTACATAGGTCCTGAAAGAACACAAAGATTGTAATTCAATTAAAAGAATACATCAACAATGTCTATAGTTAGAAAGTTACACATATTTAAATTCTCACCAATTAAAGTAAGAGTACAATATTATACCTGATAAAACTCCGAGCTCCATAATGTATTGACACCATTCCTCTTTAATTTCATCCAACTGAGAAATTGAGTAATGAGCACACTTACATTCTTCAAAGTACTACATAATAATATAACCTAGTTTGATTTAGTTTTAACTATTTCATTATATGAGAGATATGTGTTAAATATTAAAATAACTCATAAGTTAGAAATACATACATCGGATGGAATCTCTATTCGATCCAAATTAAGAGTGTCTCTCATAAACCTCAACATGAAATATCCGCAATCTATTTCATTATGTTGCCGAGGACACTACAAATGAAAAGAAAATATGGATAAATCCTAAGTTTTATCAAGTAGCATCACTAATATATAATAAAACATGTGATAATTAATATACCTTCACTCTATTCCATGTAATGGGGTTGACTCTCCTCTTTGGTATTTGGCCATCTCGTAGTGCTCGGAAAGCTTGTATAACGCTAATAAAATATAAATGAATATTTAGAACAATTCACATAAATAAACAAACAAACAAACAAATATACATATTCATATTTAGAACAATCTCACTTACGTGTCAATACATTTCTTCATATCCGGGTATGTTGTCCAATCATTTCCTAACGAATCCAGATAATACACCACTTCTTTGCTAGGATTAATTGCGACCAACAACCAATGTCCACTGTAAGATTAAACGAGTGTTAGATGGAAACTTTCTACACGACGTCAAAATACAAAAAAACTATAATAGATGAATTTAGAATGAAAATCTAACCCAGTATTAAACGGTAAAAGGAACAACTTTTCCGTTTCTTGGTTGTCCATAAAGACGTCGCGTACATACGCCAGGACCTCATCTGGTTTATTTATTATTAAGGATAAGTTGACAGACGCGGGGCATAAGAATGCAAATCTTTGCTGCAATCCACTTGGGCGCATAACTTTGTCATACAGAAACCTTAAATAAAAACATCATTAACATTAGACTATTCATTTGAAACATAAAGTAAATAAGTTGTTCAATTAATATACCAAAGTAGATCGGATATATACCTCACGTATGTATTGGCAACACTGACGCCCAATTCTTCATGATTGAAAACTTGCTCGAAGTCTTCATTACCAATATTTTGTTCATGTTCGAAGCCATATATACCTTTCTCCATATGTATAAGACGAACACCTCCGGTCTGAATATCTGTCAATTGTAGAAACGTCTGAAGGCACGACCTAAACTTGGAGATAGGTTGTTTTCTAGCCCTGTTCTTCTTAGCACCAACAATTTTCTGTGTTGAAACGTTGCTAATCTCTTTACCAGGTAGCTATATATCATATAATTTGTTAGATGAAGTATAAGATATCCAATTTAACATTTTACATGCATAAATATCATATAATTGTGATGTACCTCTTTTTTTGAGACAACGGACTCGGTATGCTCCGGAATCCCCTTATCCTTTGTTTTGGATCTTGTTGGAGTCTAAATAACATTACCATGTAAAAAATGAAAATAAAATGCTCGTAAAATCTTTGAATCTACACATTAAGGTTAACAAAGGTTCATAACGGTTTTAAGCATACCTCATATCCTACGAGTATGAGGTTTGACGGCCATGCAACATACGACCCTATAGCATCTCCCACCAATGTTGCATCCGAAACATCATCAGGATAGGGTAATAATGCACCCGCCTCTGTAGCAATATCAACCGATACTTTCATGCATCCAGTAGGGAGTGGGTTATTGTGAAGTAATTCTACCGAAGTGTTATACACTTTCCCTTGCCAACCTTCCGATAAGTTGGTGAAGATAAGAAGAGCTGACAATGGGAAACGCCCTAAAACCAAAAATATATATGACATTGTTAATGTGTATATATGGCATTTAAATAATTTAAGCTACTAATTTAATTTCATAAAAATATGTATAATTACCTCTGGAATATTCGGTCGAAATCTGCAGTTGATACTATCTTTCTCCGATCCATCTCTAAAACCTGAAGCGTTATCCCTTTCTTTCTCCTTTCTTAATTCCCGAACTTCAGCTTCCAGTGCTTCCAATTTAGCTTGAAGTTCTGTATTACTAGGAGCCTTTCCTTTTTTAATATTCAAGGAGGTTGGAGTGATCCGAAATCCCTTACCCCTCACCCGACCAGAATACTCAGGGACATCTAATGCCCGACTAAGTATGCTCCTAGAATCATCTAGAGATACAGACTGAGATAACGCCTCCTGAAAATCAGATGAATATCGAATATTTGTCAAATATTTGTTAATAAAGTTTTGATTTAATTAAAGAAATATTGTTATACTTACACATTTCTCAAATACTTGTAGAACCCCTTCTGCAACAACTCCAGACTTGCCCACACGGGCTTCCTTCCACAAGACATGTGCAGGAAGAGATGTTTCAGAGCTATTCGCCTTTTGTAACTACATAAAAGCCAAATAATATGATCAAATATAACTCATGATGAACAATTATTATATCATTGCAATTTATTGATACTTACCAAAGATTGCTCCAAACGTCCATATCCAACACGTCCTTTCCTGTATCGATACTAGGGAGCTGATGCTCTTTCCCGATTAATTGCACTTAAACTCTTAAATGTCGGGGTTTGTCGTTTGGCTTTAAACGTTACCCATTCTTGTGGTGAAATCAAACTTGCATATTTAGATGGATACTCTGCATCAACAAAGTTACCTTCAGCATCCTTAAGAAAGGTGCGGTTTAAATATGTTCTAAACCCTCTAAGGAGCTTCCCTGCCAATCTCATCAAATAAGCTTTTCTTTCTTCCTCAACGTTGAAGCACCTCTAAAAAAACCATACACATTGGTTAGTACAAATAATTTAAAATACATGATTAGTTGGCATAATTAAAGATATAATTATGGTACCTTTATCTCATTCCAAATTTTTTCTTTGACTTCCTTCAACTGTTTGTTTCTCCAATCATCACAAGTAATAGGAATCGCATTCCTTACAAGTGCACCAATGAAACTTGTCAAGGTATGACTGTTAGGCTCAACAAGAGTGCCTGAAGGGCTCCAATGCACATCTAAAATGATGCCTTGATCTCTAGCACGAATCACTTTCTTCATAACGGTAATTCCTCTTTTAATCTCTTCTTCCATAGATTTTTGACTTTCATCCTGAATAGGATCATCATCATGTGGGTAATCATCATCATGTGGGTGATCATCATCATGTGGGTGATCATCGTTAGTAGTCATCTAACCTGTAATAAAGAAATCAAGGATATCAAATATATTATATAACAAATATAATATGACATAATATATAACAAATATAATAAAGAAATCAAGTATAAAGAAATCAAGGAAATCAAGGATATCAAATATAATATGACATAATATATAACATTGAATGAGCAATATTAACACTAACACTAACACTAACCTAAACTAACCTAAACTAAACTAACACATTATATAGCAATAACAATTATTAATTTCCATTAGTAATTAATAGAAATCAAAACCAAAAGGAGGAAAGTTATGACTTAAGGATTTACAATATATTTCTTTACCTAATAAACTAACCTAAACTACAATAACACTAATCTAAACTAACTTAAACTAACTTAAACTAATATTCTTAGACATGAAAACTTTGAAATTGTCATAAAAAAGATCTTTAAAAGTTTTCGAGGAGGAGATTCTAAAACTAAAAAGATCCAAATGATTCATAAAAATGCTAAAGTTTGCAAGTCAATCAGCAATCATATTTCTTTCGCACCAAGTATGGTTGATTTTCACATGTCACCTCGATTTCAACATTTTCAAATACGGTGAACTAGAACAAAAATACTCTCATTAAACTTATAATGTTCATATATCATGTTAATCACAACCTTTCAGCTACTTTCTACTCCAAGATTAGAATAATGCTCTTTTCGAGTCATGTTCAATCTCAAATACAAACCCCACGTCTCGACAATCAAAATAAAAGTAATTAGTTATAAAATCAAAATGAACGATATAAAACTGTGCATGGGTTGCATATATGCAGTTCCAGTCTCAGAGCACATGAAACACATTTTCATCCTCATTCTCACACTAACCTAACAGAAACACACTTACTTAGTCCATTGTAACACCCTAAACTACAATAACACTAACCTAACAGAAAAATATGAAACTCACTTCTAACATAAAAAGAAAAACTCTTACCGGAAATGTAGGAAGGACGACGGTCGGACGGACGACGGCGAGAAAGGACGGACGACGACGGTGAAAGGACGGACGACGGCGGTGGTTTCAGCTGGTTCGTCTTGTTCGCAGAAAGAGAGGGAAAGAGGGAAAGAATGAAATGAAAATTGAAACGGTATCAGTATTAATACTGATACCGTTTCAATTTTTATTTTAATTAAAAAGACCTTAGACAATGCTTTAAATGAAAGCGCTGTCTAAGGTGGGCCTTAGACAGCGCTTTTGATTTTTTTTTTTTTTAATTTATAAGACCTTAGACAGCGCTTTTGAGTAAAGCGCTGTCTAATATTTTACTTTAATTTTTTTTTTTAATTTATAAGACCTTAGAAAGCGCTTTCCCCAAAAGCGCTGTCTCAGGTCTTATATATTTTTTTAATTTATAAGACCTTAGACAACGCTTTTAAGGCAAGCGCTGTCTAATATTTTCCTTTAATTTTGTTTTTAATTTATAAGACCTTAGAAAGCGCTTTCCTCAAAAGCGCTGTCTAAGGTCTTATATTTAGACGCGATTTTATTTTTCTAAGTGAACAGTTTCCGTGTTTTCTAAATTTTTTAACTTATAGCAGCGCTTTTGTCATAAAGCGCTGCCTATGTAGTGCTGCCAAAGAGTAATTTTGGCGTAGTGGTTTGAGAGGGTGCCTTTAATTCAGTAAGTAGTGACTTGATCCAAAGGACTTATGGGGCAGTGCTGGCTAAGCTCTTGTACTCAACTTCAGTACTGGATCTAGCTACAAGATATTGTTTCTTGGACCACCAAGAGACCATATTAGGACCTAGGAATATGCAGGACCCTGATGTGGATTTTCTATCAACAGGGTCAGATCCCCAATTAGCATCAAAGTAGGCAGTGATGGTGAACGGTTTATGAGGGCTGAAAGGCATCATTTGAAGACTATGATGAATTATACCCCTGAGATACCTTAGTATCCTTTTGACAGCAACCTAGTGACTTTGCATAGGTTGTGACAGAAACTGGCAAGCCTTGTTGACAGCAAAACTGAATTCTGGCCTAGTGATAGTAGCATTTTGCAAGGCTCCTACCACTAACCTATAGTAAGTGGGGTCTGGTAAATAGTCTGACCCTTCCTTAGTGAGTTTAGGTTAGACACCATAGGATTAGGAAGACTCTTAGCCTCACTCATGTTGGTCATGGCTAAGAGATCTCTAAGGTATTTGGTTTGAGGAGAAAAAGGCCTCCTTGAGGAGTTTTGGATACCTCAATTCCCAAAAAATATTTTAGATCCCCAAGATGTTTGAGAGAGAATTGAGCATTGAGTTTAGTGACTAAAGTATGAATATGGCTAGGATAATTTCCTGTGACAATTATGTCATCTAAATAAACCAGCATGAATATAATGTGAGTAGGAGCAGTCAAGATAAACAAGGAGGGATCACACTTGCTTCTGATGAAACCAAGAGTATGCAGAGCATTAGAGAGCCTCTCAAACCATGCCCTAGGTGCCTGCTTCATCCCATAGATAGCTTTGTTCAATTTGCAGACTAGTGCTGAATTAGACTGCAAAAACCCAAGAGGTTGTTGCATATAAACTTCCTCTGTTAGAATGCCATTTAAGAAGGCATTATTAACATCAAACTGAGTAATTTACCACTCTTTTAAGAGAGCTAAGGTGAGCACAAGTCTGACTATGACAGGTTTGACCACTGGTGAGAATGTCTCCTGAAAATCATAACCTTGAACCTGGTGAAACCCCTTGGCCACCAGTCTGGCCGTGTATTTCAGAATGGAACCATCCAGATTTTGCTTAATCATAAACACCCATTTGCAGCCTATTGCTCTCTTGTCTGGAGGAAGAGAGGTGAGGGTCCAAGTATGATTGTTTAAGAGGGCACCATGCTCAGATTTCATAGCCTTAAGCCATTTGGGATCCTTGAGGGCAACTTTATAGGATGTGGGTTCAAGTTCAGTCAAGAGGAGGGTGGGATGAACTCTAGGCTGCACAATACCAGCTTTTGACCTTGTGATCATAAAATGTGTGTTTTGAGGATAGGGATGAGCCATAGGAGGATGTTCTGAACTTGAGGCAGATAGTGAAATTTATGATGGAGAATGAGGCTGAATGTGTTAGAGAACTGAGGAGAGGTTATGTTCAGTGTTGTAGAAGGTATGGCTTGGGGAGAAGAAATTGGTATGGCAGTCAGATGGCTAGGTTGAGGTAACACAGTGCTAGAGAAAGCATCATGTGGAGAGCATGGAGAGAAGGAAAGAGGTACAGGTACATATATAAATTATGGTGTGTGTAACACCATTTTCTACCCAACAAATCTCACGAATAAAACAACAATTTAATCAGACTAAAGTCTCAAAAAGGGCGCCACTTTTCATCACAAAACATCAAATTACCACATGCTCCGTAACACGGGTTTTACCATCATGATTTTATTTAAACATCATGCAGCGGAAATCAAAATTTAAAACAATTTTATAACCCAAAACTTCTTAAACAAAACAGCATAAAACATCCTCATGCTAACAAATAAAAGAACATAATCGTTCGACTCAAACGTCCCGACCCGATGTTACATATCAGAGCAAGACCCTCTAATCGGCAGAGAAATCAAAATACTTCAAAAGATAAATCTTCATGCGCCAAGAAAGCTAAGCCTGATCACCTGCACGTTACCCATGTGGAGGCAACATTCAAACAGGCAGGGTGAGTAATCATGAATCAATATATAAGATATAAGCAAAGATAGAGCATCAGCACAAACATCATCAAAATCATTCACAAACGTCATCAATACATCAATTTCATCAATATAATGCAATGCCACACAATATGCAATGCAACATCATAGACTTATGCATGTGGTACCAATTCGTCATAATTGATGGACACAAGGCCATCACCCTCCAAAGATCTCCACCAATAGGATCTATTCTACACAAGAACCGGAGCACGTCACAAAACACTTCAATCCACACAATGGGATTGAAGCCACCAAATGGACCGAAGTCCTAACTATGCCATGAATGCATGATGCAAATCGTCATAATAATCATCATCACAAAATTGTCATAATTGCATCATGATCCATGAATCATCATCAAACAACATCACACAACACCAATTCGTACTCGTCACAATTCGTCACTATAGCTCACATTTCGTCATATTATACTCGTCACATAAAATTCCCGATTTTATCCCATTCATCTTCATTACTAGTTTACTCATATTTTATTACCTCATCACAGCCTTACGTCTCCAGAAACCGCATCACAAGTGAAATCGGGATAGAAATAGCAAAAACGGGAAAATCTGCCAACAACCTTATCCATACGCTTATGGCCATGCCCCATACGCGTATGGCTCAACCCCTCGCCCTTGGCCTGCGGATTATACGCGTAGGGCCCTTTTGCCCAGGCCTCTCTTACGCGTATTACCATCCTTGTTACGCGTATCGTCTGAGAGGTTTCCCTCTCAAAGATCCCCCTTCAATCTCCCATTACGCTTAATGGCTAATCCATACGCGTAATGCACCTTTCCCAAGAACCCCATACGTGTATGCCTCATTCTTCCCAGCTTCTCATACGTGTATTGACATCCCATACGCGTAATGCCACCATTCTCATACGCGTACTGGCAGAGGGTCGTGCTGACCCTGGGACGGGTGCATATGCTACACGTATCACCCTGGGAATATCCCCTATTACGCGTAATGCCTCCCGTGTTACGCGTATTGCCAGAAAACACTCCAAAACTCAGATTTCACATCTGAACGAAAATCTTCCCATTCCAGCACCTTCGATCCTCCAAAGTCAAACTCAAACCAGTTTCGAATCATCACAGATCTACGTTTTTCTCCTACTTCATTGTTTACATCAATTCCTTTCTAATTATTAAGTCCTAATTCGTTAAACTCACCTTCGATTATAGATTTGGTTTGTTCACACATTCATCACAACATCAATAATCCTTCACATGAATTTCACAGAAATTTCAGCAACACATACAGATTCATGACAGAAATCATACACATACAGAGTTACGAAAATTCACCACAGCTTCGGCACAAATTCAGCACAGATTCGTCAAAAATGCAAACACACAAAAGTACCTCTACTTTAAACCCATATCAAACATATGAACCCGGATTAACCCCCTATACCTCGAATTTTCCAACAAAAGATTCTTCTGTTTGGGGTTCTACGGTTGATCCTCTTGTTCTATGTGTTCTAGCTTCCTTTCCTCAGCTCTCTCTTCACTTCTAAGGGTTGCATAGAATAACTCTCCTAATTCTCTATTTTCTTTTAGTTAAACCTATCCTTTGGGCCCTAATCACGATTTACCCATATTATCCTCAATTAACCTTCCCAATATTACCGTCTTACCCTTAATGGTTTTCCTAATTAATTTAAATAATAATAATAATAATAATAATAATGATAATAATAATAAATAATAATCTAATTATTAAAAATTATCTTACTATTATTACTAATAAAATAATCTTAATTTAATTACTACTTCTAAGATACCTCAATGTTCCCTTAACCCAAGGCTACCCCACAACATCACTCGAAGTCAACACGCATCACAAAATCCATCAAAATTCACCAAAACACCGAATAATCATAATAATTCAATTAATTGAATATTATAATTATTTTGGGGTGTTACAACTCTCCCCCACTTAAAGAATTTTCGCCCTCGAAAATTACCTGAAGGGAACAGAGTCGGATACGACTCCTTCATCTGATCTTCACGCTCCGAAGTCCAACTTTCGCCAGCTGGTCCACCCCATAACGCCTTCACCAAAGCTGTATCCTTACCCCGCAGTTGCTTCATTTCACGAACATCAACCCGCACAGGTAATGTTTCCACAATCAGATCATCTCTCGACCATCAATCCGCACCGGTAATGCTTCCACTGTCAGGTTATCCTCCACTTGTACATTATCCATCTGAATCACATGTGACGGATCCGGAATGTACTTCCTCAGCTGAGACACATGGAACACGTCGTGCAAATTCGCAAGTGACGGCGGTAAAGCAATCCGATAGGCTACCTCTCCTATCCTCTACAAGATCTGATAAGGACCAATAAAACGTGGAGTGAGCTTCCTAGACTTCAAAGCTCGACCCACACCAATCACTGACGTCACCCTCAAAAACACATGATCCCCCTCTTAGAATTCAAGAACTTTCCTCCTCTTATCATGATAACTCTTCTGACGACTCTGGGAAGCTCTCATCCTTTCTTGGATTATCTTAATCTTCTCAGTCGTCTCTTGTATAATATCAGGTCCGAGTACCGCACTCTCGCCTGACTCATACCAACACAAGGGAGTTCTACATCTCCTTCCATACAAAGCTTCATACGGCGCCATTCCAATACTAGCATGAAAACTATTATTGTATGTAAACTCAATCAACGACAAATGGCTATCCCAAGATCCTCCGTGATCCAACACACAAGCCCTCAGTAAATCCTTTAAGGATTGGATAATCCTCTCCGTCTGACCGTCCGTCTGCGGATGATATGAAGAACTCATCCTCAACTTAGTTCCCAAGGCATCTTGTAAACTCTTCCAGAACCTCGATGTAAATCTCGGGTCTCTATCCGACACAATACTCGAAGGTATCCCATGCAACTTCATAATCTCCTCAATATACATCTCAGCTAACTTCTGCATAGAATGATTAATCTTCATCGGCAAGAAATGAGCCGATTTAGTTAATTTATCCACAATCACCCAAATCGAATCATTTCCCTTTGCCGTTCTCGGCAGCCCCGACACAAAGTCCATGGAAATGCTATCCTATTTCCACTCTGGAATATTCAACGGTTGCATCATACCTAAAGGCTTCTGATGCTTATTGGAGTACAAATAGAGTTAGGGTTTTAGTTATCGTTCCACAGAGATTGTTTGGTGATATCGCAGCCGTTCTAAAGTCGTAATGTTTCAAACTTTAAAGTAACAGGGGGTTTTAGATTGTTTTCGTAACGTTTGCATTCAAAGTTAATTAAAACGGTAAAAAGATTGTTTTAAAGGTTTATAAAAGCATGTCAAGATTAGGGTTCGGCAAACCACTTCGCACGTATATAATCGATACGCTAATGAACTTGCTTGAATGATAAATACAATCACATATCCTCCCAATATGTTTATCTCTAACACATATTGTGAGTTTTGCCATTTTGATCCTTTGTTGATTTCTCACACAAACTATCAAAATGACAACATTAGATTTCAATATTTATGAACATCAACACACATTGCTATCTCTAGCCAATATACATTGATGGATGACAAACCTAGGTAAAGAGTTGGAGCACATTTCTCAATCATGATCCAACACAAAGAATAAACATAAAAACAAGGTTTATCATCATACATTCATCATCCAAGAGTTCACAAGAGAGGATCAATCCATATACATACAAAGTAACGGTTCACCTACATCTAACCTTGACACAAAAGGTAACTTAGCTCTCCATTGGCATGGAAGCTAAACAAACAAGAAGATGAAGAAGATTATTTAACATCAATGACGATATCTCGAAGAATGATGCTTCCAATCTTCCTCAAATGGATGCTACAGTGTTCACAAAGTGTTCTTCTCTCTACTGTCCAAAAGGATCCATCAAAAGAAATGCAGACAGAACTATTTATAAGGGGGCCACAAATCGCAGAGCGCGCAACACCGCGCTGAGCGCGGCCTCATTAATTGCCAAAATGACCTAGAGCCCGCTGAGCGGGCTGCCAATCCGCGCTGAGCGCGCAAGCTACTGCCACTACCTCCTTCTTCGCGCTGGGAGCGCGCTGAGCGCGCTCAAAGCATGCTCAAAAAATCCAAATTTTCCAAAACTGTTTTTGTGCCATCCTCAAGGCTCCATTCTTGACCTTTCCATGTAAAAATCGGCACAAAAAAACACAAAAGATAGATAGATACGATAAATAATGAAATTAACTAGAAAACGGTTATAAACGGAAACAATGGGAAAAGCATGGATTTACGAATAAAGCTCACAAAAAAGGTGCTAAAAACTAATCTAAATATTAACACTTTTTAGCACCTAACAACTCTCCCCAACTTGTCTCTTTGTTTGCCCTCAAACGAAGATAATTTAGAATAGAAGCAAGTGGAAAACAGGGAACAAAATACCAACAAAACATAATGGTTCAAACCAAATAAACACGCACGCATGTACCGCTCGTCCTTACGAAGAATGAAAATATGTAAATGAACTAAATTCTAAACATCATTAACAAGCACAATTCATAAGCAACAAAAGCTCAAATTAGAATCACCTAATTTTCTGAATGAGCCTAGCTCAATATATCCAAGGGACAAAACACACTCATAGCAAAAGTGTCAGCATCCAGAACAATTCATGCTTTCATCAAACCAAATCACAAGAAAACCAAGGAAACAAAGATCTCTTAAGGGCTTCTAAAGGTTGTAGCTTGGCAAGGTTAAACAAGAAAGGGATATTTGTAAAAGGCCAATGAAACAAAGTGGTTAACAAAAATTATCAACAAATGAAGAACATGCCAATAACCCACTTAAGACCAACCTCATAACAATTCAATTCAAATCTTTCTTTTCTTTTCTATTCTTTTCTTATGGTGCACTCTTTCATATTTTTTTTTTTTTAAAACAACTCCCTTTGGAGTGCACAGCACAGCACAAAATAGTGCTTCAAGTTCTTTCTTTCATCACAAGAGGCACCAATTCCCCACTCCATTTTCTTTTTCACAAACTAGTACAACTCTCCCCAACTTTAAACCATACTATAATTAATAGGCAATGTTCTTCAAAAGTATGTTCAAACAAAGGGTTAAGTGCAAAAATAAAAGAACTAGAATGAATCACAAGGGTTTTTCTTTAGCATTAACAACCCACTATAAAGGGGTAGATACAAGATTCATTCCAATTCAAGGCTCAACATGGCTAGCAAGTGCTCACACCTCTCATAAGGTAAAATTGAAGGTTATGGTTTTGTGGTTTTTCTCAAAGTCAACAATTGCCTAGATCATTTCAATGTTTCCATGGTTTGCACATGAATACAAGATTAAACATGAATCATACGAGCTAAACAACATTTACAAAATCACTCAATATTTATGAACAATGGAGGGACTCACATTTGTGGTTGTGTCCTAACAGATTCCAACGTGAACAAAAATTGCTACATGAAGAGAAACTTGAAAATCATGTGAAGCACAAAGTTCAAAAACATACTAACATTCTACCAAGCACAAAACAGAGTACCTTTGTGTGCACCAATTTAGACTTATATCATCACCATCAATGAAAGGTGAAGTGCACACTTAAATGTTCAAAGAAACAACTTGCTTCAACCATCCATTACCTTAAAAATAAAGGGCAAACAACAAAAATTTCTTGTACAAACTAATCATATAAGCAAAAACACATCCGCCCGGATGTTAACTTCATTAATTAACCAAAAAGTTTTAACACCAATTCACTCACATCCGCCCGGATGGAGAATACAAACTTCCTACACAATGTAGTTAAAACAAAACCCCAACATAAAAGTTATACCAAAATAAAGACAAAATAAAATAAGGTCCAATCAAACCCAACATCAATCTGAACTAGAGCTAGACGCTCCATCATCACCGTCATCGCCATCAAGGTCACCTTCCCCCTCCGGAAAAACAGGCCTGCCCTCAGGCCAACGAGCATAAGCAACGAGATCATCGCGAGTTCTCAGCTGGTGGTCCACATGCGGCTCACGAATCTGCAGCTGCAATTGCATCATAGAGTCATGCATAAATAATAAAGCTCGCTGATGAGCCTCGTGCATGGCCCAATTGGCCTCAGCACTTGGATCAAAAGCGTGCCCGCGGCCGCGCCCACGACCACGAGCAGGAGCAGCAGCAGCTACAGGGACAGCCTGCTCAAAATCAATCGCCCCCATACAGTGACGAGTGACATAGCTATCATCAACGACCTGGAGCTTCACATTCGGGTGGGTAGGCAATGTAACACGCGCCTCATGGCATAAAGCCATAATCAAACCTGGATAAATCAGAGCGCATGCCACACGATCTCCAAGAGGCGTACCACTAGTGGCGGTTCTCTTCAATTCGCTATATATAATCCGTCCAAAGTCCACAGTATGGCCCGCCCTGCACAAATGAAAAATCAGAGCGGCCGTCTCCATTGGAATAGAAGAGGTGTGGCTTCTCGGTCGAAGGTTGTAAAGAACAACTGACATGACAAGCTGCGAGACATTATCCAACACCCTCCTAGCAAACTTCTGAGGAGCACCAGCAGCACTTAAAATGTAATTACCCCCTTGTCTGCACAAGGACTCCCTAAGTTGGTCGGCATTCCAGTTCCGCCGAGCCAACGTCCGTCCAAAATCACAAATGTCATCTTCCCCCAGCTGAGGTTGGTCCCCAAGGTAGGTATTGATGGACTCCCTCGAGAAATTGATTGTCTTTCCCCGAACCCATGTTTGAAAAGTGAACGTCTCTCCATCGGACGACAATGCATTAGCATAGAACTCCCTAACAATGTCAATGTTGTACTCAGGGAAGGGAGAACTAAGCTTGTCCCACGGACCACCCTGCACAAAATGACTCATGTTCCTATGGGGACCATTGGGATCAATCATGATTAACCTATCCGGCCAAATTGATCTTTTTTCAAGCTCCACGTATCTTTGTTGCTGCTCTAGGCCAACAAAACGCGTTGAATCAAATTGGCCAGCGGGAGCTCTGCAGTTAGGATTCGACGTCGAACCAACACGCTGCTTCTTCCTTCCTGACATCTGAAAAACAACAAACAAGAAAACAACGTACAAACAAAATAGTACCACAAATTAGTGAAAACAGCAAGCTAGAATTCTTAAATTATTTAAACAAAATAAATACAATGACAATATAGCAGAACAGAGTTGGGACAAGGGGGGATTTTTCTGCAAATCTCAGAGCGCGCAGGAGCGCGCTGAGCGGGCTCTGCGAAATGCAGAAAAATTCCCCTCTGCACAGATGGCTCAAACAGAAAGACACAACCCCTAATTTCACTACACAGCCTGTTACAGAGAACTAATCATCAAAAATCAAAGCAAATTACTCTTTCAACAAACCCTAAGTCTAAAATTTCCTAACCTAATTTCTACAATGCTAACTTCTAACAATATGCAAGCATACTAACACAGAACTTCTACCACAGAATTTCGTTAAAAAACCAAGAGAAGAAGAAGAACATGGCTATCCAACAATTACAAACAATGTCCCATTCAAGGGTTTCTAAATGAAAAACGAAAAAAAATGCTAAAACAGAAACTTACTATGATTGATGATGATTATGCTCTGCAGAAAATGAAAGGGAGATGATGAATGGTCTTGCAAATCCAAGGAACTTTGTGAAAAATTTTGAAAGAGAGAAAAAGAGGGAAATGAGAGAAATGAGAAAAATGAGAAAGAGGCAAGGTTTGGCAAACCCTAGCCACTTTAACATTCATCTGGGCCGGGTACACCTCTGTGGGCCCAGAAATCAAATAAATTTTTTTCAAAATTTCGCAACTCGCGCTGAGCGGGATCCATAGCGCGCTGAGCGCGCTCGCTACTGTAAGTATAGGTTCCTTTTTTCAAACGTGCGCTGAGCGCGCTACCTGCGCGCTGAGCGCGCTGAGCAATTTCAAAAATTTTTCCAGCAGCAAACAGACATCATCCCCACGTTCAAAACATCATCCTAAACATCATACAACAATAATTTTTCACAAAACACGTCTAAACAGCAAATTCACTAGTAAAAACGATTAAAAACTTACAATGTTGGGGTGTCTCCCAATGAGCGCTTGTTTAACGTCGACTAAGCTCGACGGTCCAAGATGCTCACTTAAGAACATCAAGGAGAACAGTACTAGAGGCGCGATCGAAATTTCCAAGAAGGTAAATTTTCAGGCGCTGACCGTTTACGGTCCAAGAATCCTTCTTTTCCAGGTCTTCGATAACCACCGCTCCAAACTCCTTTACTTCCTTCACACGAAACGGACCGGACCACTTGGACTTTAACTTTCCCGGGAAGAGTCTTAACCGAGAGTTAAACAGCAATACCAATTGTCCGGCCTTGAAGTCCTTTTGCCGGAGCTTCTTGTCGTGGTACTCTTTCACCTTTTCCTTATACAACCAGCTTGAGTGGTATGCGGCATTACGCATTTCTTCCAACTCAAGAAGTTGCACTTTTCTCTTGGTACCGGCCAAGTCCTTGTCAAAATTCAGCATTTTTAAGGCCCACATGGCCTTGTGCTCCAATTCAACCGGTAGATGGCAAGTTTTACCATAAACTAGTTGAAACGGAGTTAGACCAATTGGAGCTTTGTAAGCAGTGCGATATGCCCACAAAGCCTCATCCAATTTTTGTGACCAATCCTTTTTTGAGCTAGACACGGTTTTTTCAAGGATTCTTTTTATCTCTCGGTTGGATACCTCAGCCTGACCATTCGACTGCGGGTGGTAAGGGGTCGCCACCTTATGTGATACACCATAGTGTTTTAAAACATTTTCGAGAGGTGTATTACAAAAGTGCGACCCACCATCGCTAATGAGCACCCTAGGCGTGCCAAAACGGGAAAAAATGCATTTCTTTAAAAAATTTATCACCGTTTTTCCATCCGCCCTAGGTGAGGCAATCGCCTCAACCCACTTCGAAACGTAGTCAACGGCTACCAACATATACTCATTTCCAAAAGATGGTGGAAATGGACCAACAAAATCGATGCCCCAACAATAAAAAATTTCTACCTCTTGTATGTTTTGGAGAGGCATTTCATCTCTTTGTCCGATTCCACCAGTTCTTTGGCACATGTCACAACTTTTAGCATGGAGATGTGCGTCTTTAAAAAGAGAAGGCCAATAAAATCCTGATTGAAGGACTTTAGTGGCCGTTCTCGTACCATTAAAATGGCCTCCATACGGCGAGTTGTGGCAATGCCAAAGAATGCTTTGAGCCTCTTCACTCGTGACACACCTTCTCAACAGGTTGTCACTTCCTAACTTAAACAAATAAGGGTCGTCCCATACGTAATAACTGCCATCCGAAAGGAACTTCCTCTTTTGGTTCCAAGTCAGGTCTTCGGGCACCCAACCGGTAGCCTTATGGTTAGCAAAATCTGCAAACCAAGGCCTAACTTGGACTTTGAAAAGTTTTTCATCAGGAAATTCCTCTTGGATTTCCTTTTCAGCAATGGTGACCTCAACATTCACAAGGCGAGACAAGTGATCTGCCACCAAATTTTCCGATCCTTTTTTATCTTTTATTTCCAAGTCAAACTCTTGTAATAAAAGGATCCATCGGATGAGCCTTTGCTTCGAATCCGGTTTGGCTAGCAAATACTTGAGCGCCGAGTGATCGGTGTACACAACAACTTTAGACCCGATGAGGTAGGATCTAAATTTCTCAAGCGCATACACTATAGCAAGTAATTCTTTTTCAGTTGTGGCATAATTAATTTGTGCCTCATTTAATACTTTACTTGCATAGTGTATCGCATGGAAATTTTTCTCCTTCCTCTGGCCAAGTACTGCTCCAACAGCATAATCGCTCGCATTGCACATAAGTTCAAAATTTGAAGTCCAATTTGGAGCGATTATAATTGGAGCGGTAACTAACTTTTCTTTTAAAAATTCAAAAGCGTGAAGACATTCATCGTCGAAAAGAAATACCTGATCCTTGCTAAGCAAGTTGCTCAATGGTCTAGCCACCTTTGCAAAATCTTTGATAAAACGCCGATAAAATCCGGCATGCCCAAGGAAGCTACGGATCCCTTTCACGTTGGTCGGAGGAGGCAACTTCTCAATCACTTCAACTTTCGCTCTATCAACCTCAAGGCCTTTGGACGAAACTTTGTGGCCGAGCACAATTCCCTCCGTTACCATAAAGTGACACTTCTCCCAATTCAACACTAGGTTTGTCTTCACACACCTCTCTAGCACAGTTTCCAAATTTGTTAAGCACAAATCAAACGAACCTCCAAAAACGGAAAAGTCGTCCATGAACACCTCCATTGTCTTTTCTATTAAGTCGGAGAAGATGGCTTGAACGCACCGTTGAAAAGTTGCCGGCGCATTACATAAACCAAAAGGCATCTTACGATATGCAAAAATACCAAAGGGACACGTAAAGGCCGTCTTCTCATGATCCACCGGGTCAACCGCAATTTGGTTATACCCCGAATATCCATCTAAAAAACAATAGAATTGCTGCCCGGATAACCTTTCTAACATTTGGTCCATAAACGGTAATGGAAAATGATCTTTTCTTGTCGCGGTGTTGAGCCGTCTATAATCAATACACATCCTCCACCCCGTCACTGTTTTTGTTGGAACCAACTCATTATTATCGTTACGAATCACGGTCATTCCTCCTTTTTTTGGCACAACATGGACAGGACTAACCCAAGGGCTATCGGAAATCGGGTAAATCATATCGGCTTCCAATAGCTTAACCACTTCTTTTCTCACCACCTCTTTCATTGTTGGGTTTAAGCGGCATTGCGGTTGGGCTACCGCCTTGAAATCTTCTTCCATCAAGATACGATGCATGCAATAATCCGGGCTAATTCCTTTTAAATCGGAAAGGACCCAACCTATCGCATCTATGTTTTTCTTCAAAACATGAATTAGACGGCCTTCCTCTTTTTTTGACAACACGTTACTAATGATAACCGGCTTGTTACCACCGTCATCAAGATAAGCGTATTTTAAATTGAAAGGTAAGACCTTCAATTCAAGTGGTGAATTCTCAACTTTCAAATCCTTTTTTAATTCTTCCGGTTCTACCTCCCAAGGTTGCAACTCTTTGAGGGAATCAAGCTCTTTTAAGCACTCTTCAAGAGCTCTTTCTTCTTCTTCGGAAAATACTTCAAAAGAATCATTAAGAGCCATTTCCAAAGGAGAGATTTCATGTACATGCTTAGAAACCTCCACAGTTGCCTCTTCAATTGCATCGATCCGAAAGCTATCATGTTTATCTTTGGAATGTTTCATAGCTTCGAAAAGATCAAAACAAACCTCTTCATTTTGGACCCTCACCTTCATCAAACCGTCATCCACATCAATCATCATACGTGCGGTTTTCATAAAAGGCCGTCCAAGAATAAGAGGAGCATCATCATCCTCTTCCATATCAATAACAATGAAGTCCACCGGAAAGAAAAATTTGTCAACTTTTACCAAAACATCTTGAGCTAACCCATGAGGATGAGTTGTGGACTTGTCGGCCAATTGTAAAGTCATACGAATGGCTTTCATCTCAATGTTCCCAAGCTTCTTTACAATGGACAATGGGATAAGATTAATGCTTGAGCCCAAATCAATTAAGCCCTTTCCAACATAAACGTCACCAATGGTGACCGGCAAAGTCACACGCCCCGGATCAACTTCTTTTTTAGGAAGAGTTCTTTGGATGATTGCACTACAACTCGCGTCAAGAACAATAGTTTCTGGTTCTGAATACCTCCGCTTCTTCGTGAGAATATCTTTCATGAACTTTGCATACTTCGGCATTTGTTCCAAAGCTTCGGCAAACGGAATGTTAATTTGTAATTGCTTGAAGATGTCCATGAACCGCATATAGTGCCTCTCATTGTCCTTCTTTGAAGGAGCATGAGGATATGGTAAGTTTTGGATCGGAATAGCGCTCACTAATTCCTTTCCCTTCTTTACTCTCCTAAGTTTCTCCTTTTTCTTCGACTCATCACCACTATTATTTTCAACTTCTACCATTTTATCATTTTTATTTTCAACTTCACCTTCACCTTTTTTATTTTCAACTACTTCCTCATCACTACAATCCTCCACAAGACCATCAAGTTTTTCTTCCTCTACATTTTTCTCCTTCTTTTTAACCAACTCCTTCCTACTTCTAGTAACAATCGCCTTGCAATGCTCCTTAGGATTCACTTGAGTATTCGCGGAAAAGAAAGGACCCGATTGTTGTTCGGCAATTTGCTTGGCAAGTTGCCCCACTTGGTTTTCAAGATTCTTAATCGCCGCATCACTACTCTTTTGGTTGGCCATTGACATTTGCATGAATTGAGTCAAAGTGTCTTCCAATTTAGAGCTAGCAACCGGAGGTGGTGGAGGTTGATACGGATTTTGCCGGTTTGAAGGACCGGCACCATAACCTTGATTATTTTGATAATTTGCTCGCGGTTGAAATCCTTGATTTCCTTGATAATTTTGTTGAGAATTATGTTGTTGTTGGTAAGGTTGTTGTTGGTAAGGTTGTTGTTGTCTACCTTGGCAATCTCTTTGATTTTCCATATAGTTCACTTCTTCAAAACCCGGAGGAGGACAAAATCCGGTGTCATGCTCCCCCTTACAAAGTTCGCAACAAGCTACTTGCTTACTTCTGCTTGGCTCCTTCATTTCTTTGATCTGTTGAGTCAAAAGCTCCACTTGTTGAGAGATAAGCTTGTTTTGCGCAAGGATCGCATCGTTAGTTCCCAATTCAAGGACACCGGGCTTCTTTTGAGAGTTGCCACGGCTTTGACTTTGAAGATCGTTTAGAGCCATTCTATTGATAATATCAGTTGCTTCCTCGGCATTCTTTGCCATCAAGCTTCCTCCCGCAGTGGCATCCAACAAAGTCTTACAATTCGGTTGGAGACCATTCTTGAAGATATGAATTTGTGTTAACTCATCAAACCCGTGACCTTTACATTTACGAAGCATGGACTTGAATCGTTCCCATGCTTCATTGAGGGATTCATTAGTGCCTTGAGAGAACACTGAAATTGCTGTTTTTGACTCCATGAAACGGTTATGAGAGAAGAACCGTTCAATAAATTTTTCCTCCAAGACATTCCAATCGGTCATCACGGCTGGCGTTTGATCGAGGTACCAATCCTTTGCCTTGCCAAGCAAAGCATGCGGAAATAATATTTTAAAGAGAGGTAACTCTTGTGCTGGATCTACACCGGCCGCTAATGCAATCTCATAGAATTTTGTGAGAAACGCAAAAGGATCTTCATGGTCCATTCCGGTGAATGGACTTCCATACAATAAATTCAAAGTTCCAGTTTTCACTTCAGCTTGCCTTCCTTGATTGTTGTTGGCAAACTGAGCGGTATGTCGTGGACTGTTCACACAAGGTGTGGATGCGGGAGGTGGAGGTGGTTGCGCCATGATTGGTGTGAATGGTGGTGGTGGTGTTGTAGTAGAACTTCCTTCTTGCTCTTGTCTTTGTCTCGCAAGCTGCCTCCTCCGTCTAGTTCTACTATTGAGCCTACGAGCGGTTCTTTCAATCTCAGGATCGAAAAGAAGTTGGTCCGCCGGTAGTTTCCCTCGCATAAACCAAGTCTGCACACTTAAACAAAACACATCAACAAGCACAAGAAAAATTGTAACAAGTTGAAAACTTCACAACTATTGCTATGCTTGAAATATCAATTTACAATCCCCGGCAACGGCGCCAATTTGTTGGAGTACAAATAGAGTTAGGGTTTTAGTTATCGTTCCACATAGATTGTTTGGTGATATCGCAGCCGTTCTAAAGTCGTAATGTTTCAAACTTTAAAGTAACAGGGGGTTTTAGATTGTTTTCGTAACGTTTGCATTCAAAGTTAATTAAAACGGTAAAAAGATTGTTTTAACGGTTTATAAAAGCATGTCAAGATTAGGGTTCGGCAAACCACTTCGCACGTATATAATCGATACGCTAATGAACTTCCTTGAATGATAAATACAATCACATATCGTCCCAATATGTTTATCTCTAACACATATTGTGAGTTTTGCCATTTTGATCCTTTGTTGATTTCTCACACAAACTATCAAAATGACAACATTAGAGTTCAATATTTATGAACATCAACACACATTGCTATCTCTAGCCAATATACATTGATGGATGACAAACCTAGGTAAAGAGTTGGAGCACATTTCTCAATCATGATCCAACACAAAGAATAAACTTAAAAACAAGGTTTATCATCATACATTCATCATCCAAGAGTTCACAAGAGAGGATCAATCCATATACATACAAAGTAACGGTTCACCTACATCTAACCTTGACACAAAAGGTAACTTAGCTCTCCATTGGCATGGAAGCTAAACAAACAAGAAGATGAAGAAGATTATTTAACATCAATGACGATATCTCGAAGAATGATGCTTCCAATCTTCCTCAAATGGATGCTACAGTGTTCACAAAGTGTTCTTCTCTCTACTGTCCAAAAGGATCCATCAAAAGAAATGCAGACAGAACTATTTATAAGGGGGCCACAAATCGCAGAGCGCGCAACACCGCGCTGAGCGCGGCCTCATTAATTGCCAAAATGACCTAGAGCCCGCTGAGCGGGCTGCCAATCCGCGCTGAACGCGCAAGCTACTGCCACTACCTCCTTCTTCGCGCTGGGAGCGCGCTGAGCGCGCTCAAAGCATGCTCAAAAAATCCAAATTTTCCAAAACTGTTTTTGTGCCATCCTCGAGGCTCCATTCTTGACCTTTCCATGTAAAAATTTGCACAAAAAAACACAAAAGATAGATAGATACGATAAATAATGAAATTAACTAGAAAACGGTTATAAACGGAAACAATGGGAAAAGCATGGATTTACGAATAAAGCTCACAAAAAAGGTGCTAAAAACTAATCTAAATATTAACACTTTTTAGCACCTAACAATGCTTAATCTTTGACTTCTGACAAGTCAAACACGCATAAACAAACTCCGCAATATCCTTCTTCATACTTGGCCACCGAAACAACTTTTTCAAATTCTGGTACATCTTCTTAACACCGGGATGAATGCTCAATCTACTTCGATGTCCTTCTTCAAGAATGCTCTTCTTAGTCTGTGGAACATCTGGGACACACACCCTGTCTCTGAACATCATTACACCATTCTCATCAATCCGGAATTCACCTCCGTTACCTTGGTTGATCAATGTCAATTGGTCAACCAACTTCAAGTCAGATTGTTGTCCCACTCTGATCTCTTCCAGAATACCACTAGTCAACTTCAACATGCCCAACCTCACACTGTCAGGAGTCTCTTCACATACCAAACTCAAATCTCAGAATTGTTCAATGAATTCTAACTCTTTCACCATAAGCATCGACAAATGCAATAACTTCCTGCTCAATGCATCAGCCACTACATTTGCTTTACCAAGATGGTAATTCAAATCAAAGTCATAATCCTTCAACAATTCCAACCACCTTCTCTGCCTCATATTCAACTCCTTCTGATCAAACAAGTATTTCAAACTCTTATGATCGCTGAACACTTCGAATTTAGAGCCAAACATGTAATGTTCCAAATTTTTAGCACAAACACCACAGCTGCCAACTCTAAGTCATGGGTTGGGTAATTCATTTCATGAACCCTCAATTGTCTGGAAGCATAAGCAACAACTTGACCATTCTGCATCAACACTCCTTCAAGACCCATCTTCGACGCATCACAATACACCGCAAAAGATTAATTTGGATTAGGCAAAATCAACACTGGAGCGATCGTCAACCTCTTCTTCAATTCCACAAAACTCTCTTCACAATCTACATCCCACATAAAACCTTGACCCTTTCGAGTTAGCTGAGTCAAAGGTAATGGTAACTTAGAAAAACCCTTGATAAACTTGCGGTAATATCCTGCCAATCCCAGAAAACTTCGTATCTCAGTAGCAGACTTCGGAGTCTCCCACTGCAACACAGCATCAATCTTAGACGGATCTACAACAATTCCACCACTTGAAATCACATGGCCGAGAAAACTCACTTCCTAAAACCAAAACTCACACTTTGACAGTTTTGCATACAACTTCTTCTCCTTCAATACTTGCAATACAATCCTCAAATGCTTAACATGCTCTTCTTCAGATTTAGAGTATATCAGAATATCATCAATGAAAACCACAACAAACTGATCCAAATATTCATGAAAAATCCGATTCATATACTCCATGAACACACCAGGTGCATTGGACACTCCAAACGGCATCACTGTGTATTCATAGTAACCATACCTCATCCTGAAAGCTGTCTTCATAATATCTCCAGGCTTGACACGAATCTGATGGTAATCCGACCTTAAGTCAATCTTGCTAAACACACAGGCACCTACTAACTGATCCATCAAATCGTCGATTCTCGAAAGTGGATATTTATTCTTAATAGTCACTTTATTCCACTACCGATAATCAACACACAACCTTATACTTTCGTCTTTCTTCTTCACTAACAGCACAGGAACACCCCACGGAGAAACACTAGGTCGGACAAACCTCTTCTCGAGCAATTCTTCCAGTTGTTTCTTTAATTCACTTAACTCAGAAGCGTACATCCGGTAAGGAGCCATTGACACTGGACTCGTACCTGGTATCAAGTCCACTGCAAACTCTACTTCACATTCTGGAGGCAATTCACTTATGTCGTCTGGAAACATATCTAGAAATTCACAGACAATGGGCAATTCGACACTTGCAACTTCACAATCAATCTGCTACGATGCAAATATTGCAAACACTAAGGCTTCGTCTTCCAGAAGTTCGTCTACTTGCTTAGCACACAAGAACATCAACTCTCCACTATCACCAAACTCGTGAAACTCTATGGTCTTATTATAACAATTGATATGAACATGTTTGAACTTCAACCAGTTTATTCCAAGGATTACATCGATTTGGTGCAAGGGTAAACACACCAAATCCATCATAAAACTCTTCCCAAAAATTGTCAAAGGACATCTTAAACACACAAAAGTAGTAGTAACAGAACCATTAGCTGGAGTTTCTATTACCATATTACCATTCATGTCAGACAATTGCAAACCCAATCTATTAGCACATTCAAGCGAGATAAACGAATGAGTAGCACTAGTATCAATAATAGCGACCAACTCAACACTATTAATAAAACAAGTACCTCGAATCAGATTGTCCTTCTCTGGAACTTTTGTACCACTCAAAACAAACACTCTGCCATTGGTCTGAGCAGCAGTAGCAGTCTTCTTCAATTTCTAACATTGGGTACTGATGTGACCCTTCTCACCACAATTGAAACCGGTTGGACTATCATCCTTGCAATCAGTAGCTCTATGCCCCTTCTTGCCACATCTGTAACATCTCAACACATTATTGGTGAAAACATCAGCACGGTGGCCTTGCTCGCCACACCTGTAACACTTCCCAGAAGCGGGAGCTGCTCCCTCGCTTGTCTTCTTCCCATCTGACGCCTTCTGCTTCCCTTTGTCAGCCGAAGTCGTATAAGGCTTCCCCCTATACTGCCCCTTCTCTTTCTTCTCACTAAGATGCTTGTAGTGAGCAGATCGAGCTCGGCTATCCTCATCATAGATCCTACTCTTATCCACCAGCTCAGCATACCTGCGAATCTATTGGTATCCAATACCCTGCTTGATTTCTGGTCTCAGCCCATTCTCGAACTTGAGACACTTGGACACCTCAGCATCAGCACGGTTGTAGTGAGGACAGAACTTCACCAACACATCGAACTTTTCAGCATACTCTGCCACCGTCATATTTCCTTGCTTCATCTCAAGGAATTCCACCTCTCTCATGCCACGAGCATCCTATGGAAAATACT
Organism: Lathyrus tuberosus; assembly: GCA_022829125.1. Classification (NCBI taxonomy): domain Eukaryota; kingdom Viridiplantae; phylum Streptophyta; class Magnoliopsida; order Fabales; family Fabaceae; genus Lathyrus; species Lathyrus tuberosus. The sequence goes on along the minus strand of JALAZF010000012.1, from coordinate 15,345,623 downwards.
TTCCCAAAAATTCCTGCTTGAACACAGCCCAGGTTATCACAGTACCAACGTCTTCCAGTCTCTGGCGGGTGTTACCCCACCAATCCTCAGCCTCTTCTGACAGCATATGAGTTCCAAACTGGACTTGTTGTGCGTCAGTACACCCCATCACACAAAATATCTTCTCAATCACCTTCAGCCACTTCTGTGCACTCTCTGGATCATGAGTACCCACAAAAGTCAGCGGATTGTTCCTCTGGAACTTCCCCAAAGCACGAAACTCGTCTGGAGCTCCATCATTCTAATTATTCTGAGCCATTGCTTGAGTAAGTGACTCCAACGCATCAGCAATAGCATGATCATTTCTTCCAGCCATCATGCGTATATCACCAACAAGGTTAGAAGAAACAAAACATCGATAATGTACACACACTCGTCGACTGACAGGGGACTGACATCATGTAAAACCTGGCTGGACAGACCGACCTGCTCTGATACCGCTAATGTAACACCCTTTTCTACCCAACAAACCTCATGAATAAAACAACAATTTAATCAGAGTAAAGTCCCAAAAAGGGCGCCACATTTCGTCACAAAACATCAAATAACCACCTGCTCCGTAACACGGGTTTTACCATCATGATTTTATTTAAACATCACGCAGCGGAAATCAAAATTTAAAACAATTTTATAACCCAAAACTTCTTAAACAAAACAACATAAAACATCCTCATGCCAACAAATAAAAGAACATCCCGATACGATGTTACATATCAGAGCAAGACCCTCTAGTCGACGGAGAAATCAAAATAATTCAAAAGCTAAATCTTCATGCCCCAAGAAAGCTAAGCCTGATCACCTGCACGTTAACCACGTGGAGGAAACATTCAAACAGGCAGGGTGAGTAATCACGAATCAATATATAAGATATAAGCAAAGATAAAGCATCAGCACAAACATCATCAAAATCATTCACAAACGTCATCAATACATCAATTTCACCAATATAATGCAATGCCACACAATATGCAATGCAACATCACAGACTCATGCACGTGGTACCAATTCGTCATAATTGATGGACACCGGGCCATCACCCTCCAAAGATTCCCACCAATAGGATCGATTCTACACAAGAACCGAAACACGTCACAAAACACTTCAATCCACACAATGGGATTGAAGCCACCAAATGGACCGAAGTCCTAACTATGCCATGAATTCATGATGCAAATCATCATAATAATCATCATCATAAAATCGTCATAATTGCATCATCATCCATGAATCATCATCAAACATCATCATACAACACCAATTCGCACTCGTCACAATTCGTCACTATACCTCACATTTCGTCATATTATACTCGTCACATAAAAATTCCCGATTTTATCCCATTCATCTTCATTACTAGTTTAATCATGTTTTATTACGTCATCACAGCCTTACGTCTCACAGAAACCGCATCACAAGCGAAATCAGGACAGAAATCATAATAACGGGAAAATCTGCCAACAACCCTGTCCATACACGTATGGTCATGCGCCATACGCGCATGGCTCAACCCCTCGCCCCTGGACTGCGTATCATACGCGTAGGGACCTTTTGCCCAGGTCTCCCTTACGCGTAAGACCATCCTTGTTACGCGTATCATCTGAGAGGTTTCCCTCTCAAAGACCCCCCTTCAATCTCCTATTACGCGTAACAGCTAATCCATACGCGTAATACACCTTTCCCAAGAACCCCATAAGCGCAATGGCTTCTCATACGCGTATGCCTCATCCTTCCCATACGCGTATTGAAATCCCATACGCATAATGCCAACATACTCATACGCGTATTGGCAGAGGGCCGTGTTGGCCCTGGGGACGGGTGCGTATGCTACGCGTATCACCCTAGGAATGTCCCCTATTACGCGTAATGCCTCCCCTGTTAAGCGTATTGCCAGAAAACACTCCAAAACTCAGATTTTGCATTTGAACGAAAACCTTCCCATTCCAGCACCTTTGATCCTCCAAAGTCAGACTCAAACCAGTTTCGATTTATCACAGATCTACGTTTTTCTCCTACTTCATTGTTTACATCAATTCCTTTCTAATTATTAAGTCCTAATTCGTTAAACCCACCTTCGATTACAGATCTGGTTTGTTCACACATTCATCACAACATCAATAATCATTCACACGAATTTCACAAAAATTTCAGCAACACATACAGATTCATGACAGAAATCATACACATACAGAGTTACGAAAATTCACCACAGCTTCGGCACAAATTCAGTACAGGTTCATCAAAAATGCAAACACATAAAAGTACCTCTACCTTAAACCCATATCAAACATATGAACCCAGATTAACCCCTCATACCTTGAATTTTCCAACAAAAGATTCTTCTGTTTGGGTTCTACGGTTGATCCTCTTGTTCTATGTGTTCTAGCCTCCTTTCCTCAGCTCTCTCTTCACTTCTTAGGGTTGCACGAAATAACTATCCTAATTCTCTATTTTCTTTTAGTTAAACCTATCTTTTGGGCCCTAATCACGATTTATCCATATTATCCTCAATTAACCTTCCCAATATTATCGTCTTACCCTTAATGGTTTTCCTAATTAATTTAAATAATAATAATAATAAATAATAATATAATTATTAAAAATTATCTTACTATTATTACTAATAAAATAATCTTAATTTAATTACTACTTCTAAGATACCTCAATGTTCCCTTAACCCAAGGCTACCCCACAACACCACTCAAAGTCAACAAGCGTCACAAAATCCATCAAAATTCACCAAAACACCGAATAATCATAATAATTCAATTAAATGAATATTATAATTATTTTGGGGTGTTATAGTGTGGGCAGTGAGTTAGTGTATTTATGAAACAAGTGCATATATGGAAACCTTATCTCATTAAAGATTACATCCTTTGAGATGTAAATCTTCCCATCAGGTGCCATACACTTATAGCCTTTGTGATGTGGAGAATAACCCAGGAAAAGACATTCCTTGGTGTGGAAATCAAACTTGTGTGGATTGTAAGGCTTGAGATGACGAAAACAGGCACAACCAAAAACTTTAAGAGACTTGTAGTCAGGATCAGAATTGAATAACATAATGTTGGGGGAATGCATAGTTAGAATGGGAGTAGGCATCCTGTTAATAAGATAAGCAGCTGCCTGAAATGCATGGTCCTTGAACTTCATGGGAAGGGATCCTTGTGCCAATAGAGTAAGGCTTATTTCTACAACATGCCTATGCTTCCTCTCCACATCACCATTTTGGTGGTGTGTATGAGGGCAAGTAAATCTGTGCATTATTACTTGTGTGGCTAGGATAGGAGTGAGTAGCTGAAACTCACCCCCTCCATCAGTTTGAACTGTCTTAAGTTGGCAGTTAAGCTGAGTAGAGATATGTGCCATAAAAGTTTTGAAGATAGAGGTTACCTCAGATTTTTGTACCATGAGAAATACCCAAGTATATCTTGTGAAGGCATCCACACAGGTGAGGAGATACTTGAAGCCAACAGTGGAAATCATAGGATCTGGACCCCCAAACATCTGCAAATAGCAGTTCAAAGGGAGCATGATATTGTGTAGTTGAAGCATGAGATGGTAACCTGTGAACCTTACCCAAACAACAAGCTCTGCAGAAGTCTAATTTTGATTAATTAAGAATAGGAACATTACATTTAGTAAGAACAACTTTAGGGACCTCATGATGAGGATGCCCTAGTCTGTTATGCCATTGAGAGTACACAGAAGGTCCTAAACCAGTTACATTATTTGCACTAGAATCAAAGTAATTGAAGGTAAAGTATGACTAGTGAGTGTGTGCATATAAGGTGACTTATTTGTGGAATCAGAAACAACCTTGAGGTTGCCAAAAGAGTATAGTCCATCCTTCCCAAGAATCCCTTGAAGTAGCACTTCAGAAGTAGCCTGGGATTTGACAAGATAGAAATTAGGATGGAATTCAAAATAGACCTTGTTGTCACGTGCAAACTGACTGACTGAGATCAGATTCTTTGTAATCTGAGGCACTAGCAGTAAGTTATTCAAAGTGAGTGTAATATGTGGTTTGTGTGCAGATGTGAAGGATGTGTTACCAATGGAAGTTATAGACAGACCTTGACCATTGCCAAGCATGACTTGATCAGATCCTAAAGTGGAGATACTGTCAAGGAAGTGATCAGCTGAGTTTGTAACATGATGAATAGCTCCAGAGTCAACATACCATTGAGAATTACTAGCTAGACTAGTGCTAGTATCAGATCCTGCAAGATAAGCCTGAGGTTGCTTGCCAGAATGAGAAGGTGTGGCAGGATTGGAAATGAAGCCTTGTGCAAGACCACACCATTGAGTGGGAGGCATCCATTGGTGTGGCACATGAGCTGGAGAAACAGTTTGGATCCAAGGAACTGAGAAATTAGACATAGTTGAAGTTGCCATATTGGGAGCACGCCACTAATTAGAACCAGAATGAGCTACAGATAGTCTATAGTAACACACCTCGGAATTATGACCATATTTAGCACATATCTGACATTGTACCTTAGATCTTCCACCATTACGACCACCACCACGAGCGAACCGGCCACCACGACCACCGCGATTTCCGTTAAATTGCGACGGAGGCTCCACAATAGTGTGTTGCATAGTCGCATCACAAATAGTAGACGGCAACGAATCTTGTGATTGAGACACTGTACCTTGCGTGAGATTGACATAAAGAGCTTCGTGAGGTGCGACGCGTGTAGATTTGTCCAGGCGAACCTCATGAGAGAAGCATCATTTCAGCCACGACAATTTCATAAGGCTGACTGCGATACTGGATTATCGAAGCTAGGGCTTGATATTCCGGTGGTAAGCCACCAACGATCGTCTCAAGGTGATCACAATGAGAAATTGGATCGCCTATGGATTCCAGAATATCAACAATCTGCTAAATTCTCCATAGGTACTGAGCAATGGTGCGATCTCGTTTCTCTATTGTTTGCAATTTATAGCGCAATTGATGCGATTTTGCATAGATCTGAGCGCGTTGAAATTGATCAATGACGGACCAGACTTCATGAGGATGGACGCACTTGACAACGCGTGGTAACATCGTCTCTGATAGTGTGGTGAGAAGCCAGGTAAAGAAAAGAGAGTCTTCTTTATGCCATTGCACATACGCTGGATTCTTTGTGCCAGAGGCACAATCTGCTGTGGAAAGATAACACGGAGGAATTACAGGATTCACGAGATGACGATGAATATTATGGATGCGAATGATGCCTTCAACTTGTTGCTTCCAAGAGAGAAAGTTGTTGTTATCAAGCTTTATACTGATTTGTTGAGCAAAGCTTTTGAACGCATTTTTCAAAGACGAAGCTGCTGCGTTTTGAGAAGAAGAAGTGGTGCCACTCGCTGGAGAGTTGTTTTTCGCTGAGGATGGCGGTGTTGGAGTTGCAGAAGAAGCCATGGCTATGATGGATCACAAGCTCATGATACCATAATAGAGCTTTATAATGAGAGCATTATGGTGAAGAATGCAAATTGTATTAACTGATTCTTGAATCTAAAACAGTTACAATAGATTATATTTATACAAGCTATAAGCCAGTGCCAGCTCAGCATAACTAACTGAGTTAGTTATAATTGAGACTAAACTAATGCTTACTGCAGCCAGCTCAGCTTAATGGCCGCTAACTATATTAAATGCTAAAGCTATACTATACTTTAATAGTTCTCTGAGCGATCTTTTGCTCTAAAACTAAGATTGCGGTTTAAACCATGTAGAATATTTTCACTATGAAGGATATAAGTTATCTTTCCCCTCGAGTGCAAGCTTGACTCAATGCCCATGCTATCATAATTTTTCCTTAAACCAATGTCAAAAACATCAAACAGAAGAAATTCAAATCAAATTGAATCACCAATTGAATCCTGAACGAATTTGATACTATCGTAAACACAAAGAAACAACATCTATCTAAACGAAATCAAAATTTCATGAACCTGAACCACTGAGACCAATTATCCAAATGACACGGCCTTTTTGTTAAAGTATTTTATGTCTATCAAGCTTTTGGATTGGACATTCATGCCATAAAATGTTCGGATAATTCCCAATCATAGACAAGTCACCAAAATTTTTACCTAGCTAGATAGTAGTTGGGTTAAAGATTTGAATCATCACTCTTTAAATAATATAATCATATTGCTTATATCCAAATTCAAAATTGCATTTGAATTGAATCTGACGGCTCTGAAGCAGAGAATCTTAAACACATCTATTTTAAAAATTAGGAATATCCATAAACCCTAAACTTATTGTTTTGAAATATTGTTACAAAAAGAAATGCTTTGAAAACATGTAATGATACATAATCAAACCATAAACCTTAACAATTTCACCACTATGAGATCAACAAATAGATTTGTCATCCTTGCAACTTCACCATCTCACATGACTATGTTGTCGTCTTCTTCTTCTTTGAGATATGCATATCTTTAGTGTTGAAGGAAAAAGAATGGGAAAAGTGAGGAGAGAGAAAAGAAAAGAGAAGAAGAATGTGGTAGAGAGAGGAAGAGAAGAGGGGGAAATGGATTCAAAGAAGAAAGAGAATTGGGAGAAAGGGTGTGAAAAGAGAGTGAGGTTGGAGATAAAGAGAGAGAGGTTTGAAGAAAGGGGTCTGAAGAAAGGGTGTCGATGAAAATGAAGAGAGAGTGAATAACTTTTTGTGGGAAAGAAATTTTTAGAATTTATGTTTGTAAGAAATTGACACGTGTAAACCAATAAGAGATGTAAGAGTGATTTAATTGGAACATTTGTTGATTACTGAATAGTCATTTATAATAGTGTAAATTTTGAGTGGGGAAATGGTAAATTAGGTAGTTTGTGCAATTGTATTATAATGGGTTGATAGTAGAATTGTTTCGAAAATACAAAAAATAATACAACCAAGCCTAAAATATTATATAGGTCTAACCCTCCGGCTTCTCCGCCTGTACTGCAAGGCATTCCTCAAAAAGTCTTGCCTCTATGCTCGATCTCGCCATATCCTGCAGTACGCCGACAGATGCTGCATACGTCCTAAGTGTGGTCATCCCAAACCTCCAATGCCTCTTGATTAGAAGGCTTACATGGTCTTCCAAGAGTGTCGGGTGTCATGATAGGATGTGACACCCTATAAAACTATGTCATGTAGCCATCTACATAAGCCAAATGTATGAGAGTTGGCACCCTGCGATAGTCCTATGGTACCAAATAACTCTCAAAATCTTCAAGTATGGCATCAAGATCTCTACGGAGAATGGTGGGAGGAACATACATTAAGGGGTGTCTCAAAATAACCTATAAATATCCAAATTGGCACATCATTAACTCAGAATTAGAGGCCAATTGTACTTGTGAATCACCTTCAAGTCAACGAAGTATTTAAGGTAGACCACATCAATGTAGGTTGCACTTTTGCCCATAAATATGGACGTGCCAACCAGGTACAAGAGGACACACATCAATCCACACTATCGGTGGTACTCAACCTGCATAACATCAATGTCGACGTCCATAACCATCTGCAGGTGGTCTTAATAAAGTTCTTCTAAGAATTTATATCTATCATGAGCCCCTCTAGTGTTAGCTACCTGATTTGCGGCCTCAATTGGGTCTACTCCCAAATGGGTGACCATCATCTTGATGGCTTCATCTTGATTGATCCTTTTATGGTCCAGTAATTTTCCCTAATGGGAAGTTGAAGGAGTCATGAGACGTCATCCAACCAAGGTGATAGACATCTCGTCAATATGAAGGTGGAAATATGACGTCTCTGAATGCCATCTTTCTGCAAATTTCGCCTCCATGCCATATTTATCGTTGTGTAGGCTGCAACACATAAACTGGCAAGCCTAGAGTAGCAGATAAAATTCTTGAACCATTCATCATCGGGTTGTTCCAAATCCAAAATCTTCCTTCCTTGGTTTACAGATTTTAAACATGGACGCTCCTGTAAAAAATATATATTACCATCAATCGCGATTAAACTAGTTTAAAATAGATATAATGCAAAGGTAAATAAATATACCACGCCTTCCTAAACATGCCTAACAACATGGTCTCTATAGAGATTAAGTAAGGGGGTGTCTAATGGGCCTCCTAGATAGCTATCTACATGGGCATCCGCATCATTAGCGGGTTCCTCCTGATTTGCCTCATTGGTTTCAGGGGTTTCACGGGCATATTCAGGACTTTATATGCACGGGACTCGTAATCACGTGAAGTAGATGCCTAATATAAGCGATTATGGAAAGTAAAACCAGATGGTTATGAACCATCAAACAAGGTAGCATCAGCCCGAGGCCCTGCCTCTGGCCCTCTCATGCTGTACAAACGCATGTTGGGATACATGACTGAGCTTAATTTTGTCCTGGTTATTTTCAGCCATTGTACCTATGATAAAATCAGAAAATTACATCAAAATGAAACTAGGTCGAATCCAGAAACCCAAATTATTTTAACCATGCGGACGCACGAGTATTTAACTAGTTACTAACTAAGATATGTGAAGGCGTGTCTATAAAGTCGAAGATAGGTTCCATAATATGTAGATCTGTAAGACACATTTATCTTTAGATGTTATAATTCTAAGGATATGATCAATTTATATGAACACACCACATCTCCTTCAATGGCCTAAGTAATTAAGTTGGTCTCGTCTATGCAATGTAAATCATTTTGATTTGATACAATCAAAACTTAATTTGGGTCGCTTAGATCCATACCATTACATTCTAAATGCATTTAATATATATATATATATATATATATATATATATATATATATATATATATATATATATATATATATATGGACGGAGCCAGAGGTTTTAAGATGTGGAGACGATATATAGTGTCTACTAATTAATTTTTTTTAATTTTTAAATAATATTTTCAATTATTTTTGTTTATGTAATTTTCTCAATTTTATTATCAATATTAATATTTATCTATCTCTTTTCATCTAAGTAAATAATAATGATATGAGTAGTTATATGAGATCTTTGGTCATAACATCTTATTGTTAAAATAAAAATATATAATTTTATTTAATATTTAGTCAAACTATTTAAAAATTAAACACAAAACCCATCCGACAATATTTTAGTCCGATATGTTTTGATTTATAATTTACTTTCAAAATAAATAAATAAAAAATCATTTATAATTACTCCGAACGAAACACTAAATAGTTATTCATAAACTATGTGACTTTACCGCTAATTTCTAATAATAGATCTATAACAAAAATTTTCTTTCAATAAATTGATGGGTCATACTATTTTAATTAAATATTTTTTCTTAAATAGTCTTTTGGTCCCTATAAGTAGTGTGTTTATGATTTTCGTCCTTGTATTTTTTTATAAAGTTCTTAAATGTTAAATTTCTTTTGTTTTAGTCCCTAAAGTTAACATCCGCAGCAAAATCCTAGGTTTCCTGCAGATTTTCTTCAGATTTTCTTGTAGATTTTGATTTTATGGACTAAAACCAAAAGGATTTTAACATTCAGGGATTATTTTCAGAAAAAAAAAAGATACAAAGATGAAAATAAAAAACACACCAACTTACAGAGACCAAAAAATAATTTAATTCAATTTTTTTTATATTAATAGTCATATAAATGTATAGTAGCTATTTTAGGGATGTCAATGGGACAGGTAATGTGCGGAGGGTGCTTCTCCGCTCCATGTCCAGCCCCCCAATATTTTCCCCATTCCGGTCCCTGATCTCCACCACGGGGGAATATTTTTCCCCATGCCCATCCCCACAGATCCCCACAGAGAATCGAAGATCCACGGAGATCGAATCATTAAAAAAAATTATATATTTTTTATTATCAAAACTATGACACTAGTGTTTAGTTTTTTTTCCTTTTTTTAAAAAATATATTTTGCATTACTTAATAAATAAAAACAGATCTTGAAACAATAATAAACAAATGCAAAAGCACTTGCAGTTACCAAAACATAACCACTAATTTATTAATTGAACAAAAATCAGCTTAATAATTAAATTATATTGAAGTTAAAGAGTAATTACCATAAGTACAATGAACAAATGAGAGTGGTTGTTTTAATGATGATGATGATGAGAATAAAGGAGATGAAGAATGGAGGAGACAAAGAGAATTGAGAAAAGAAGAAGAGAAAAGGGTGTATACATTGTATGTATTGAGTGCACTTTTCTAGGTTGAGGTACTTCAATGGTGAACCAATACATTATACAACAAAACAAAAAAATGATCCACTTATGACTCTTCATTTCCTAATATATTAATTAATTTTTTATAAAATAAACATGCCAAATTATATAATTATATATTATATAATATAAAGTTAACTATTATGGTCGGGGTCGGGGAATCCGCGGGGCGGAGAGTACTTCTCCAATCCCCGTCCCAAAGTGTCATCGGAGGAACTTTTCCTTCCATCCCCATCCTCTCGGGGAATAAAATCCCCGACTTCAAAGCTTCAAACAGATAATCCCCACAGGGATCCCCATTAACGGATTCAAATTGACATCCCTAAGCTATTTTTTTCAAGAAACATAGTGGGGGCACATGACCCCACACTTGTAAACATGGCTATATATATATATATATATATATATATTGTGTGTGATAAATTAATGGTATAAATAAGAGATGTATTTATAATAAATACATTTAAAAGTTAGTAAATGTCTCATATTTATACACATAAGGAATAAATGTTAACTCACTGGTATTTTTATTAGGAGTGGACAAAGGGAAACCATCCGAGCCTAACCGATCGAACCGAAAAGGAATTTCTAGAGCGGGTCGGGTTTCTTCGAATCTTTGGGTTGGCTGGATTTGCAGTTCATATTTGGATGGGCAAGTGTGGTCGGGTTCAGATCAATATGTTAGGCCTGTCGGTCCCGAACCCTACCGATCAATGAGTTATTGCACACAAAAAAAAACTAACCCTCCTTACATTGTGATTCATATTTTCATTTCTCAAAAACATGTTTCATTTCCTCTTTTTCTAACCTAACCCTAAAACCATGCTTCCACTTCCACTGCCGCAGTCACCCAAACCCTAAACAATCCAAATCCTCCACTCTCATCACCATTTACTCTCGTCCCTCAGCACTCAACTGACAACCACAACGAGTTCCATTCCATTCCAACGAGCTTTCGTCCCTTTCCGTCACCCAGTCAGGTTTGTACCATTTTAGTCTTAGAGAAGAAAGGTTTGTTATGATTTGTTTTGATTAGTTTGTATCATTTTCGTCACTTTCCTCCCTGAAAAGTTTTGATTTGCTGTGATAACTATTAATATCAATTTGGGCTCTTATGTTCTGATTTGTTTTGATTTGTTGTGATAACTATTAATATATTGTATTTTGTTTGAGAAATAGAGATATGCAAGGAGCTGGAGATGTGCAAGGAGTTGAGGAATTAGAGATATGCAAGGGATTTCTAATGTATTGTTGGGGGTAAAAGGGATTTCTATTTTTTTTTGTCTGGTTCTTTGTTCCTTTGGATTACACGTAGAAATAGTGTTTGACAAAACATTTGATTTTAAAACTCAAACTACGTTATAAAGAGATTAAAAATAACAGAGCTTAATAACTTAGATATCAAAAAATTACATGTGCTACTGTCAAGAATTACTTGGATATCAATAAAATTGCAGATTATATGTGCTACTGTCATGATGCTTTAACTTTCCCGTGGTATTCATTCATCTCATTTAGAATTAGTGATGGGTTGGTAGTTGATTACTTGGTTCCAATTATGTTCAATTTGTAATTGATTCATGATATTGCGAAACTTAAGGTTCATTCATATTTAACTGTCTAATCCATTTCCAAGTTAAATGACCACATCAATGTGCTATTGTGTAATACCCCGTATTTTTACTAATTTGGACTTTAGGGACTTTTTGGACATTTAGTAGTATTATTTCTAATACTAAGTTTTTTACTTATTTTCCTTCCACTTTCCAACATATAAAAAGAAAAAGATAGTAAGAAAGAAAAAAAGAGAAAAGAAGGAAAAGAAGAGGAAAGAAAGAAGAAAGGAGAAAAAGAGGAGAAAAAGGGTTTTGGAAGAGAATCCAAGAGAAATCATCATCCATTGATCCAAACTTCAACCAATCATCTCATCTTCATCATTTTCATCATCTATCCAAGGTGGGTTCTAGTTAGTACCAATTTTTAGAAGTTTTGGAATTGTTGGGTTTAGGTCGAATTTATGGAAATTGATGTTTTAACGGTTGGAATTTGATATAAATCGAAATGAATGCTCAATGTGCTTATAGAAACATGTATTGATGATTGTTTTGATGTTTTGGTTTGATTGGAAATGTTAGGTTTTGTGAAACTTTGTGTTCTTGAGAAATATAGGGTTTTTGAATGTTGTTGATCAAACCTTGCTAGAACTAGGTTGTATCACCTTTGTTGGTTGTAATTTATGGTTGAGAAGAGGTTTGGATGTGTGGGGAATTTCTGTTTTGCTGAAGCATTTTTCTGAGTTTCGCAGAGCGCGCTTAGCGTGCAGGAGCCCGCTTAGCGCGGTTCTGAAATCCTGCAACCCCAAATTGCAGAGAGTTGCGCGCTTAGCACGGACAGGGGCGCGCTTAGCGCGACCTGGGACTTGAGATTTTATTCCTTTAGCGAGAAATTCATAACTTTCGACTCGTTTATCGGATTCGATCATTCTTTATATCGATGTAAAGCCGAGAAAATATTCTATGCAATGAAGATGAAATATGTCGATTTTACCGACTGATTAAATAATCGAGAAAGTTCCAAAAATGATATAATTATGTTTTAATTGTTATATATTATTCTACTATGCGATTATGACATGTCTTACCTATCTTATTATTGTTTAACATGATTGTAAGTGAATATGCATGCAAATATGAAAACGATATAGGAAGAGTGAGGATACCTCAAACTTGAACTATAGGAGAATCTAGTAAGGATCTAGAAATTGTAGACAACTCTAGATGGTGATGCTTGGGCACGAGTTGTTGGAAGATACATCCTTGCTGAGTATTGGCCTAGTTGAGAGTGAACACTAGTATGGAACATGTGGTTAACCTTTGTGGTTGTGAAAAGGCAAGAGAGGCCTTAAGAAGGTGTAGTCTTGTGATTGTCGAATACAATCGTATTGTTGTATGTGATCATGTAATCGTAACCGGAATATTTTGAGTGTAGTTTCATGGGTCTCGAGCTCCTCTGAAACGGGTACACAATTACTTGGTAGGTTTGATTCCCTACGTGTAGTACGATTGGAGCCTATGCTATAGGTAGAGACTTGTGATGGTTAACAGGCCATGAGAAGTGACGGTTCACGGTTAACAGGCCGATGATCCCGAATCCAATTCGTATGCCAAGTAACTACAAGTATCTATGACTCAGGTCGCCTTCTAGACGTAGAAGCGGATGGGGAGATGAGATGTCTTGGTATGGTTATCGATTAGTGATGTTGTGAGTTAATGAGCTCATGTCATGTTTCCATATATTGTGAGAATTATAAAGTGTGAACTCAAGGGTTCTTTCCACTTTTCCCCGGACTTGAGTTAGGATTATTAGAACCTTGTTAATCCGAGAGAATCCATAGGATAGGGAACTCACTGAGATTTGATGTATCTCACCCCACGTTGTTGATGTATTTCAGGTGTTTCAAGTTCTGAGAAGGGTAAGGATAAGGTCGTGTGATCTTTCCCTTGCTTGTTGATGGCTAGCTTCCGTAGCGGAGCTCATTTTGAGATCATTGTTGATCTAGTTCTTAGTTTTTATTTTTTGAACATCTTGTGTATAATATGCCTTAGGTTTTTGTACTTTGTACTTTAGGGCATTTATTTGTATATAATGTGTTAACTAGGATCTTATGTGTTTCAGTACCAAACACTTGGATCTATATATAATATTTATGCTTTGATGTTTGAGTTTTATATATGGGTGTCACAGTTGGTATCAGAGCAGATCGTGTCCTCGACCTAGCCATGAAATAGTATAAGTATTTCTTTCCGTTTCATATACGTTGTGTCACCATTGGTCTTAAGTGTTATATCTATGGCATTGAGCCTGATCAACTTAATCCTATTTGTATGACCTTTAGGAATATGGCTGAAAGACGTAGAAACACTCGTGGTAGACCCCGCACCACTCCTGAAGGGACGAATCTTCCGGGAGGCGACGACAATGCTCCTCTGTATCAGTTTATGCAATAGATGCAGCAGCAACAGAATCTATTCATGCAGCAAATGGTGCAACAAATGAATGGAGGTTTGCATCCTACGGTAGTTGCTCTAGAAGCTGAAGGTGGGAAATTCCGGGATTTTATCCGCATGAATCCCCCAGAATTTCATGGTGGATTAGATCCCGTGAAGGCTCACGAATGGATTTCTGGTATGGAGAGGATTTTCTTGATAGTCCAATGCAGCGAAGAGAACAAGGTGTTGTTCGCTTCTCATTCACTGAAGGGTCCCGCTATGAGATGGTGGGAGAGCGCTTCGGCTTTGATGGCTATTCAGGAAGTTCCTAAGGTTTGGGAACAGTTCAAAGTTATTTTCATGGAGAAGTATTTTCCGAGCTCATTGAGGACTCATAAAGAATTTGAATTCCAACAATTAAGACAAGGTAGTATGACTGTGGCCAGTTATGCTGAGAAGTTTGAAGACATGGCTGCTTATTCTAGGCAGGCTATGTATGCTCCTGATGAAAGGTGGAAAATAGACCAGTTTCTGTTTGGACTAAAAGCTGAAATATCTCATAGTGTATCGCAGAGAGAGTTCACTACATATGCTGAAGTTTTAAGGCAATGCTATGTGGCTGAGCATAGTTTGAAGAAAGTCCAAGCTGAAGGTGTTGCGAGTAGAGTAAATCAAGGGGATCGCGGAAGATCCAACAAACAATTCAGGACTAGGCAACAATCCTTCAAAGGGAAACAAGTTCAAGATTCAAGGGCGAGTACACCTCCTGTGTGTCGCACTTGTGGCAAGAATCATTCTGGAAGGTGTGGTTTTGAAGGGATAAAGTGTTTCTAATGTCAGAAGGTGGTCATCTGAAAAGAGATTGTCCTCAGAATAGGACTCAGACACAAGGAAGGGTTTATACCTTAGATGCAAGGAAGAAGAAGAGTGACAATTCCTTAATTGCTGGTACATGCTTTGTTAACGGATTTCCTTGTTTTGTTCTTTTTTATTGCGAAGCTACACACTCTTTTGTATCGATGTAATGTATGAAGCGACTTGGGTTGCGGTCCGTTCCTTTGTCTCCTCCTATGGTGGTCACTACCGCCATGGATGAAATAGTTGAGACACCGTTGATGTGTGAAAACTGTGTTTTGTCTATGGACGGTAGAGTTTTTCAGATTGATCTTATTTGTCTACCGCTTAAGGAAGTTGATGTCGTTTTGGGAATGGATTGACTTTCTGCTAATTTGGTGTTTATTAGGTGTGAAGAAAAGCTCATCATTATTCCATCTGTGGATGCTACCCTGAAAGATGTCTTAAAAACTATTCTAGAAGGTACGGTTGGAATGATAAATTTCTTGTTCGAAGAAGAGAAATCTGTTCTTTTGGTTCTCACTAAGGAAGGAAGTGGCGACCCTCAAGTTTTGGATATTCCAGTAGTTTGCGAGTTTTCTGAATTTTTCCCCGAAGATGTCACTTCTCTTCCTCCGAAGAGGGAAGTGAAATTTTCTATTGATCTGGTACCGGGAACGACTCCTATATCCGTTTCTCCGTACCGGATGGCACCTTTGGAGTTAAGAGAATTAAAGGGACAATTAGAGGAGCTTATGGATAAGCATTTTGTTAGACCTAGTGTCTCACCGTGGGGAGCCCCAGTTTTGTTAGTAAAGAAGAAGGACGGCGGGATGCGATTGTGTATTGATTATCGTCAGCTGAATAAAGTCACCATTAAGAACAAGTATCCCTTGCCAAGAATAGATGACCTATTAGATCAATTGAAAGGAGCCTGTGTGTTCTCGAAGATTGATTTGAGATCAGGTTATCACCAAATCCGAGTGAAGAGTTCCGATGTACCTAAGACTGCATTTAGGACCCGTTATGGCCATTACGAATTCTTAGTGATGCCTTTCGGTGTGACTAATGCTCCAGCTATTTTTATGGATTATATGAATCGGTTATTTCAAGCTTACTTGGATCAATTTGTTGTGATCTTCATTGATGACATTCTTATCTATTCCCGTACTCCGCAAGAGCACGAAGGACATTTGAGAATCGTCTTATCGATCTTACAAGAGAAGCAACTTTTTGCCAAGTTAAGTAAGTGCGAGTTCTGGATGTCTGAAGTTAGTTTTCGTGGTCACGTTATATCACAGGGTGGTGTAGCGGTGGATCCGTCGAAGGTTGAAGATGTGATTAATTGGGAGAGACCGAAGAATGTATCGGAAATTAGAAGTTTCTTGGGTCTAGCAGGTTACTACAGAAGGTTTATCAAAGGCTTTTCGCAATTAGCATTACCAATGACTAAGCTTACTCTGAAGGATTGCCCCTTTGAGTGGGATTCGGCGTGTGAGCAAAGTTTTATGAGTTTGAAGGAAAGATTGACTACAGCTCCCGTTCTGATTATTCCCGATCCTAGCAAGTCGTATGAGGCATTTTGTGATGCGTCTAAGATGGGATTAGGAGGAGTTTTAATGCAAGAAAGTCACGTGGTAGCTTATGCTTCTCGACAATTGAAAATTCACAAGAAGAATTATCCAACCCATGATTTGGAATTAGCGGCGGTGGTGTTTACTTTGAAAGTGTGGCGTCACTATTTATATGGAGTACATTTTGAAATGTTTAGTGACCACAAGAGTTTAAAGTACTTCTTTGACCAGAAAGAGTTGAATATGCGTCAAAGGAGGTGGATGGAATATTTAAAGGATTATGATCTAGAGCTAAAGTACCACCCGGGTAAAGCGAACAAAGTGGTCGATGCCTTAAGTAGGAAAGTTTTGAGAAAGGCCGAATTGATGATGTTAGAATATTCGTTGTTGGAAAAGTTTAGAGATTTAAATCTTCAATTTGTGTGGACTCCTAATGGAGTGATTATGGGGAATTTGAATGTCAATTCTACGTTAAGAGTTGAAATTCAACAAGGACAATTATTGGATGAGAAGTTGCAAGAGATGCTAAGTCAACCGGGTTTTGTGCACGCTAGCGATGGAATGACTATGTTTAACTAAAGAATTTGCGTTCCGAACGATGCGACTTTGAAAAGAAGGATTTTGGAAGAAGCACATAAAGGTGCTTTTACTATACATCCGGGTTCTTCAAAGATGTATCAAGATTTAAAGAAGGACTATTGGTGGTCCGGTATGAAATGAGATGTTGCGGTCTTCGTGTCGAAATGCGCGGTATGCCAATAAGTTAAGATTGAACATCAAAGACCGGGTGGATTATTGCAACCATTAGAAATCCCAGTTTGGAAATGGGATAGTATTTCTATGGATTTTGCAGTAGGTTTACCCCGTACGCAAGGTGGTTATGATTCGATTTGGGTGATTGTGGATCGACTAACGAAATCTGCGCATTTCTTAGCCGTGAAGACTACTTTCAAGGAAAGTCATCTTGCGAGGTTGTTTATTGCGGAAATTGTAAAATTGCACGATATTCCCTCTAATATTGTGTCAGATAGGGACCCGAAGTTTACTTCAAGGTTTTGGAAAGTTTTTCAACAAGCTATGGGTACGGAGTTGCGGTTGAGCACGTCTAATCATCCTCAGAAGGATGGTCAAACTGAACAAACAATACAAATAATGGAGGATATATTGAGAGCTTGTGTACTAGAAAGTAAGGGTAATTGGAAAGAACTACTACCATTGATTGAGTTCTCTTATAACAATAGTTACATGCGAGCATCGGAATGGCTCCTTATGAAGCTTTGTATGGAAGAAAGTGTAGGACACCTTTGTGTTGGGCGGAAGTTGGGGAAGATAGAATCTTAGGACCCGAAATCATCCAAGAGACTACGGAAAAGATTCGAACGAACCGCGAGAAAATTAAGCAAGCACAAGATTGACAAAAGAGTTATGCGGACAATCGAAGGAGACCTTTAGAATTTCAAGAAGGTTACCATGTATTTTTGAAAGTTACTCCAAGATTAAGACTGAAAGGACCGTTTAAGTCACGGAAGTTAAGTCCGAGATATGTGGGACCGTATCAAGTTTTAGAGAGGATTGGTGAAGTAGCTTACAGATTGGCCTTACCGCCTTCTCTGTCGGAAATGCATGATGTTTTTCATGTATCTCAACTTTGGAGGTTTGTTCCAGATCCTCTTCAGCCGATTCTACCTGATACTATTGAAATAGAAGCAGACTTAACGTTTCAACCTCAACCGAGCCGCATTGTGGGAAGAGAAACGAGAGTATTAAGGAACAAAGACATTTCTCTCATTAAGGTGCAGTGGGATGTAACGCATCCGGGTGATGCAACTTGGGAACTTGAATCGGAAATGCGAGATGCTTACCCTCATCTGTTCAGGTAATCTTTCAATTCGAGGGCGAATTTCCATTTAAGGGGGGGGGGAGGATGTAATACCCTGTATTTTTACTAATTTGGACTTTAGAGACTTTTTGGACATTTAGTAGTATTATTTCTAATACTAAGTTTTTTACTTATTTTCCTTCCACTTTCCAACATATAAAAAGAAAAAGATAGTAAGAAAGGAAAAAAGAGAAAAGAAGGAAAAGAATAGGAAAGAAAGAAGAAAGGAGAAAAACAGGAGAAAAAGGGTTTTTGAAGAGAATCCAAGAGAAATCATCATCCATTGATCCAAACTTCAACCAATCATCTCATCTTCATCATTTTCATCATCTATCCAAGGCGGGTTCTAGTTAGTACCAATTTTTAGAAGTTTTGGAATTGTTGGGTTTAGGTCGAATTTATGGAAATCGATGTTTTAACGGTTGGAATTTATATAAATCGAAATGAATGCTCAATGTGCTTATAGAAACATGTATTGATGATTGTTTTGATGTTTTGGTTTAATTGGAAATGTTAGGTTTTGTGAAACTTTGTGTTCTTGAGAAATATAGGGTTTTTGAATGTTGTTGATCAAACCTTGCTAGAACTAGGTTGTAGCACCTCTGTTGGTTGTAATTTATGGTTGAGAAGAGGTTTGGATGTGTGGGGAATTTCTGTTTTGCTGAAGCATTTTTTTGAGTTTCACAGAGCGCGCATGAGCCCGCTCAGCGTGGTTCTGAAATCCTGCAACCCCAAATTGCAGAGAGTTGCGCGCTTAGCGCGGACAGGGGCGCGCTTAGCGTGACCTGGGACTTGAGATTTTATTCCTTTAGCGAGAAAGTCATAACTTTCGACTCGTTTATCGGATTCGATCATTCTTTATATCGATGTAAAGCCGAGAAAATATTATATTCAATGGAGATGAAATATGTCGATTTTACTGACCGATTAAATAATCGAGAAAGTTCCAAAAATGATATAATTATGTTTTAATTGTTATGTATTATTCTACTATGCGATTATGACATGTCTTACCTATCCTATTATTGTTTAACATGATTGTAAGTGAATATGCATGCAAATATGAAAACGATATAGGAAGAGTGAGGAAACCTCAAACTTGAACTATAGGAGAATCTAGTAAGGAACTAGAAATTGTAGACAACTCTAGATGGTGATGCTCGGGCACGTGTTGTTGGAAGATACATCCTTGCCGAGTATTGGCCTAGTTGAGAGTGAACACTAGTATGGAACATGTGGTTAACCTTTGTGGTTGTGAAAAGGCAAGAGAGGCCTTAAGACGGTGTAGTCTTGTGATTGTCGAATACAATCGTATTGTTGTATGTGATCATGTAATCGTAACCAGAATATTTTGAGTGTAGTTTCATGGGTCTCGAGCTCCTCTGAAATGGGTACACAATTACTTGGTAGGTTTAATTCCCTACGTGTAGTACGATTGGAGCCTATGCTATGGGTAGAGACTTGTGATGGTTAACAGGCCATGAGAAGTGACGGTTCATGGTTAACAGGCCGATGATCCCGAATCCAATTCGTATGCCAAGTAACTACAAGTATCTATGACTCGGGTCACTTTCTAGACGTAGAAGCGGACGGGAAGATGAGATGTCTTGGTATGGTTATCGATTAGTGATGTTGTGAGTTAATGAACTCATGTCATGTTTCCATATAGTGTGAGAATTATAAAGTGTGAACTCAAGGGTCCTTTCCCCTTTTCCCCGGACTTGAGTTAGGATTATTAGAACCTTGTTAATCCGAGAGAATCCATATGATAGGGAACTCACTTAGATTTGATGTATCTCACCCCACGTTGTTGATGTATTTCAGGTGTTTCAGGTTCCGAGAAGGGTAAGGATAAGGTCGTGTGATCTTTCCCTTGCTTATTGATGGCTAGCTTCCGTAGCGGAGCTCATTTTGAGATCATTGTTGATCTAGTTCTTAGTTTTTATCTTTTGAACATCTTGTGTATAATATGCCTTAGGTTTTTGTACTTTGTACTTTTGGGCATTTATTTGTATACAATGTGTTAACTAGGATCTTATGTGTTTCAGTACCAAACACTTGGATCTATATATAATATTTATGCTTTGATGTATGAGTTTTATATATGGGTGTCACATATTGTCTGTTCAATAATGGTAGCATTTTGTTGTTGATCTATTGTTTAATCCATTCCCATCTCATGCAGAATTTTGTTCAATAATGTGTTGGTGTCATATCATGTAGCATTTTTTCATATATTTGTAATATACTTTTCAATATGTTTGTTGCTACTATATTATGACTTTTTGTTGTTGGTATATTATGAAAGCAGGAACTCAACATGTTTATTGCTCATATATTTGTTGCTGGTATGAAAACAACATGCTAGTATTTTATGACTAAATTTGGCTATCTGAATAAACTGATATTTTTAATTTTTTATTGTCTCATTTTTTAGTACATGATTGTTATATTCATAACAGGTAAGATATAGCAGCGTAGCAGGTGGTTTTATAAATTTGTTTTATACTTTCCCAGTAAGAAATATCTCAAAAGAATTTTGATTAATTCTGGTTTATAGCAGCCTAGCTGGTGGTTTCATAAATGCTGCTAGAGAATTCTAATTTGTGATAGTTGCATTTATGTTCCTAGTAGATGGTTTCATATTTCCTGCTAGAGAATTTCCATTTGTGCTAGTTGAATTTTGATTAATACTTTACTTAGTACATGTGTACTCAATGATTGTCATGCTGGATGGTTAGTTAAAACATGGACTAATAATTTATGTTCATTGTTTCAGCAAGTGGGCAGCAGACAACAAGTGGGCAACAAACTACAATAACAACACCCAATCTTCCACCAACTAGCCCAAAGAAAATAAGACTTAATGCAAATGGTAACAAAAAGAGATCAGAGGTATGGGTTCACTTTAACCTTATTCCTGCTAGTGACCCCCCCCCCCCCCCCCCCAACTACTGCTTGTAAGTACTAGAATCAAATGTATATGTGTGACTCTAAGAAACATGGAACATCAAACTTAAAGAGTCACATGAAAACGTGTCCCAAGTATCCATTAAACGTGTCTATCGCATGTTGAAATACAAATAGAGAAGGGTTTTTGTTATCGTTCCACAGAGAATGTTTAAAAATATCACCGCCGTTCTACAGTTGAAGTTGTTTTAAACGTAAAGTAACAAAGGGTTTTGGTTGTTGATAACGGATCTTTTGCATAAACGGTAAAAGTAATCGGATTTGAAAGATTTATAAAACACATGCCAAGATATGGTTCGACAAACCATTTTGCACGTATAGAATCGATCAAGCAAATGAACTCATTTAGACGATAAATATAATTACATATCCTCTCAACATGTTTATCTCTAACACATATTGTGAGTTTTATCATTTTGATCCTTTGATGATCTCTCACTCAAACTATCAAAATGATAACATTCAAGTCCAATATTTATGAACATCAACTCTCATAACTATCTCTAGCCTATGTTCATTGATGGATGAAAAACCTAGATAAAGTGTAAGAACACATTTCTCAATCATGAACTAACACAAAGAATAAACCATAGAAACAAAGTTTTTCACCATACATTCATCATCCATAAGTTCATAAGCTTCAATCAATACCCATACATACAAAAGAAAGGATTGTCTACCTTCTAATCTTGACACAAAAGGAGATTAGATATCCATTGACATGGTAGCTTCATAAACAAGAAAATGGAAAAGAGGAACAAGCATCAACGACGATCTCTTGACAATTGATGCTCCGATTCTTTGAAAATAAGATGCTACAGTGTTTATAGGGTTTTTGGTCTAAGAAAATAACAAGGATCCATAAAAAATGTTGATCAAATCTATTTATAGAGGGGCTGAGAATCGGGGAGGGCGCTAAGCGCGCAGCACCGCGCTAAGCGCACTGTCATTTATTGCTAAACTGCCTTAGACCCAGCTTAGTGGGCTCCAGACCGCGCTAAGCGGGTAGCCCACTGGAATTAGCTCCAGACCGCGCTAAGCGCGCTTGTAGCATGCTTCAACAATTCAATTTCTTCAAAAATGCTCCTTAAGAGCCTTCCATGCTCCAAGCTTCCCATTGCAATGTTAAAACCTACAATTATAAACACAAAAGTTAAATAACTAAGTCTAATAATGCATTTAAACTATACTACGATTATTTACCGGAAACAAAGGGAAAAAGCATCAATTAACAAATAAAGATCTCAAAAGGTGCCAAAAACTAAACTATATATTAACACAATTTAGCACATAACATCGTCCCTACCCAAACAATCTTGTCATATTGAACAACTGAGGTTCCATTAAGTTCTAGGTTTAATCCCGTAGCTTGCAGAAACGGATTGGCTTATTTTATCATTTTAGATGAGAAACCATTCAAAACAATTTGAAAGTACTTGTTGTTTGACTAAATTTTGCTAAAACATTCTGATGATATAATTGAAGAATCTGCAGAAGAAAAAGATGTTGAAGAAGATGTCCCAGCATGGTGACTCGACATCCTGACTGACTTACTAAGTTAGCAGGTTTTAATCTGTTACAAGAATTAAAGAACGGATCAAGGAGTCACAGGATCAAGATAGAAAGCCTAACAGAACACTATATAAGAAGACTTAGACCTAGGGTTTTGATATCGAATGTACCTTTTGTATCACTTATAACTTTGTAACCTAGTTCTCTTGTGTTGAATAAGAGTTTAGGGTTTGAGAGTCGTTGACTCTCTTAGGAGTTGTAAGTCTCCACTCTGTAATATGGGATGTAGAGTGGAAGGCATAGGTACAGGGACACAACTAGAAGCCTGTAGGTAATGGTTGTTGTATTGTTCTTGGACGAAGCTTTGAAGCAAGTCCAAGATAACTTGGAGGTCAAGAAACCGCGACAGGATCTGTATTGGCAGAAGACAGAGATATCACAGGTTGTGATTAGGATGTGAGTGGGGTATCTCATATCAGGGTTGTAAACGTTTGAGTTTAGCCTTGGTAAAGATGTTCATTGGGTAGATGTTAGGTATAAAGTTGTAAACGGGGGAGTTTAGCTTTGTAACAGTTCTACAGATAGTGAAGTCTTCGTTCTGGATTGGTATCCCCCAGATGCAGGTGAATTGCATCGAACTGGGTTAACACATACTGTCTTATTTAACATTCTGTAATTTACAGTTTTGTTATTGTTCATGACTGACATGTTGGATCAGATGTCGTGACATCCGTGATTGTGCAGTTCTGATATTCAAGGTATCAGTCTGTTGTTGCGCCTCTGAGTTTAAATGATTATGTAGCACAATGTCTTGACATGTGTTAGGACATTTGTTGTCTGCACAGACCAGAATTTCACAATTAAAGGTGAGGGGTTTAAGTACTTTTTAAGGCAAATGCAAGCCCAATTTTTTATACCGTCAAGGAGAACCATAGCTATGAACTGCTTTCAGTTATATCTTGATGAGAAAGTGAGGTTGAAAGTGTTTTTCACGTCTGATTATAGTAGGGTGGAAATTACAATAGATTGTTCGACTTCTGTCCAAAACCTAAATTACTTGACCCTCACTGCCCATTTTATCGATAGGGATTGGCATTACCAAAAAAAGAATAATTAGCTTTACGGTTATCCCAAATCACTAGGGTAAAACTGTTAGTAAGAAGGTTGATGAGGTATTAAAGGATTGGGGGATGAGAAATGTTTATACCATCACGGTGGATAATGCATCATCAAATGATGTTGCTGTTAAATATTTAGAACAAAAAGTAAGAAAAATGAATGGACTTTTAATGGATGGGTTTGGGTTTCACATGAGGTGTTGTGCGCATGTACTAAATCTAGTTGTGAGAGATGGATTACAAGTTGCCAACACCTCAATTTCAAGTGTTAGAAATGTAATTAGGTTTGTTAAATCTTCACCCCATAAGGCTTTAAAGTTTAAGGAATGCGTGGAATATGCTGGGATTTTATGCAAGAAGTCTGTATGTCTTGATGTTTCAACTAGATGAAACTCGACATATTTGATGTTAGATGCGGCTGAAAAGTTTCAAACTGCTTTTGATAAGCTAGAAGATGGGGATGAAGCTTATAGGGATTTCTTTGAGGTTGATTCCCCCTAGTAGTCAAGATTGGGATAATGTTAGGGTTTTTATTAAGTTTTTGAAGAATTATTATGAAGCGGCAAAGGTTTTTTTTTTGTTTCAACAAAAGCAAGCTTCCATACTGCTTTTTCGTACTAGGCTGCCATTTACATTGAACTTAAGAAATTAAACATGGGCCTTAATGGATTATTTGCTGAGGTGGCTAGGGATATGTTGGAAAAGTATAGTAAATATTATGTTGATATCACTAAGATGAACCAACTCCTTTATTTTGGTGTTATCTTTGATCCTCGATATAAGTTAAGATATGTAGAATGGTGCTTTAATGATATGTATGGAAAAAAATATGACACTAAGAAATCCCTATTAAAATATATAATTGACAATCTTTCAAAGATGTTCAATATTTACAAATAAGAATATGAAACTGATGGAGGCTCAATTCCATCTGGTGCATCAGCTGTTTTTCATGGTGAAACTGCTGCCAACGATGAAGTACCCACATTTGTAGCTAGGGAAAATGCATTTCATGAACATTTGATGTCTATGGATTCAGTGAAAGAAGAAACTGAGCTTTAAAACTATTTAGAAGGAAAATTTTAACTTTTAATGATAAGGATAAAGAAAAGTTTAACATTATTTGTTGGTGGAAATATAATGTTGGTCAGTACCCAATTTTGTCCTAAATAATTAGAGATATCATGCTCACTCCAGTTTCAATCGTGGCTTCTGAGAGTGCTTTTAGCATAAGTGGGAGGGTTTTAGAGGTATATAGAAGCTCACTCAAACTAGAAATGGCAGAGGCTCTAATTTGTGCTCAGAATTGGTTGAGGCCTTCTTTTTACCAATTCAAAGACATGGAATTTAATGAGGAGTATGAGATTTCTGAAGATGTTTTACATGGTATTCTTTCAATCTTTCTTAAGTGGTTTTAGTAATTTGTTTTGTAATAGTTTACTAATTGTTTTTCAAAATGTATTATAGGATTTACTAAAACTTCAGCCAGAAGTGGGGCCCCATCATCCTCTCAGACTCAGTTACAGCCTTCTGGCTGTGCCTAAAACAAAGTAAGGTTCAAATCACTTGTATTTTGTTAATCCATGTTTGTTAAGTATAATATGTATTCTAATGTTTTCTGCGGTTTTTTCAGCCACTTTTTGAATGTTTTGGAGTCATGAAAGACTCATTTTTTTAAAGCCATGAATAACAGAACCAAACACTTTCTGAAAGACTATCAAAACAGTAATGCACATCAAATTTTAGTAAGAATATCAAAATAGACACTAGTTGCTTTTATCATACATTCATTCTCTAGGGTATAGACAATTTGTATTTGCATGTGATTTTGCTTTGAAACTAATTTCTCCGTGAGTTTGCTTTGAATTTGAGTGGTTGTGATTATGAAATAGTTTTAAAATTTATTAAAATTTCCCTGGTTGTACATAATAACCATGTCCATTGCAGAATCTATTGAGATTTCAAATTTGATCTATTTACGTTGTTTATACACTTTGCTTATAATAACCCTATGCATCATTTTAAATTTAAGAAATCATAAATTTTAGTTTCTATATTTCCCCCAAAGAATTTTGATTCCAGGACAATAACATATTTTTGTACAATGATCCTTTGCACCTGATTTTTGTTCATGTGGAGATGGATAATGAAGAAGTTGGAAAGCCTATAACAGATTATTTTGGTATCTCTGAGAATACTCCCAAAGTAATAATTTCTCCTTTTCTATATTTCGTGTGAGAGCCTTGAGATTCTCGACATATTATATAATTTAAATTCAATTCCAAGTAAATCAGGTGACAAATGATATTTTGAATATAGGTACTTGTATTCACAGGAAATGATGATGGTAGAAAGTTTTTGCTTGATGGATAAGTGATTGTTGACAATATTAAGGTATTCTTTTCTCCCTTTCCTCCAAGGGATATGTTCATTTTGTTATCATGTTATGGAATATACACAAATGCTTTCTTGTATGCTTTAGTAAAACTTAAAAAAGATTGCTAAAAAATTCAACTCTTCATGTTCCCTTAGGCATTTGGTGAAGATTTCCTTGTAAACAAGCTAAAACCTTTCCTCAAGTCAGATCCGATTCCCGAAAGTGTAAGTCATTCTATTTTTCATGTATATCATGTTAGCTATGTTTTTCATCTCTAACACATTTGCTAACTTGATGGCAGAACGATGGTGATGTGAAAATAGTTATTGGCAATAACTTCGACGAAATTGTCTTGGATGAGTCAAAGGATGTTCTACTCGAGGTATAATTTTAGCTCACCACTTTCAAGTCATATTTTCATGTAGCTTGTTCAGTGGTTTGTGTTAATTTAATGGCTAATTTAACATCAAATTTATGCTCCCTGGGTAGCCATTTCCAAGCCTTGGAACCAACATACAACAAGCTCGCAAAACATCTTCGTAGCATTGATTCTATTGTAATGGCCAAGATGGACGAAACAAAAAATGAGCATCCTAGGGCAAAGGTAAGCCTCCAATTGATATTGATATTATAGTTATAATTAAAATGACATTTGGTTCCATCTAATGTTAAGTTTTAGATTTTTCGTTTAAGCATACATCAGAAGCCATCACGGTTTTCTTTTGCATGCATGCTTGCATGTGTACTCACCTTCTAGTTATGTTCACTTTATAGTCTGATGGATTCCCCACTCTCCATTTCAAGCATGCCAAAATACATATAACATTCACAATGGAAGGTTCTTCAAGGTTCTTCAATGTTATTGGTTTCACAATGATGCTTTGGTTGTGTTGGTTGATGTTATTAGATTTATTTGGTTTTGTTAATGTTACTACATGTATTTATTTTTTTATGTTGGAAGGTTTAATTTAAACTTAGATTTTATATGGTCCTTAGAAGGATTAATTTTAATTTTAGTTAAAAAAATTTGGTTGTATTAATGTTATTGAATTTTTTTTAGTTATAAGGGAAATATGGGTTCTAATAGTTATTTTGAATGTATTCTAACCATTTAAATTGTAAATTTTTGGAAGGCCAAATATCTGGCCCATTTCTTAATAAACAAAAGAAAAGATTTAACTTGCCACCCCCACTTATACCTGGCACCTCCCCAATCATGGCAAAATTACCTTGTTACCCTTCAAAAAAAATTGGAAATTATGAAATTTACAGTTGAATATCGGAAATTTCGTGATAATACCAGAAATTTTCAAAAAATTACCGTTTTGGAATGTTCATGTGAGACACATACCGGAAATTTTGAAATTTCCGCAAGGGTATACCGGAAATATCAAAATTTTCGGTGAAGTTATACCGGAAATATGATAATTACGTAAAATGACCAAACCTTTCGGAAATTTAAAATTTTCGGTATACTTGAAATTTTAGAAATTCTAAATTTCTGATATGCAACCCGAATTTCAGAAAAAATGAATATTTCAATGTTTTTGACACATTGGCCGACATAAATGGTTTCACAAATAATAAATACATAAAGTCCACAAGATTACATAGCAAATTAGGATGACTTCCTAACTTCTTCCTCCCAGTGCCTAATTCGTCCCGCATATGCTGATTCCCATGCTTTTGCATCTTTAGTACAATTTTGTCTCCAACAGTTAGTGACAAGAGGCAATGGACTATCAGGTTTTAATTTTACCTGAACCCAATGATTATTGTTCACAAAATCAACAACAATAATTTTATGCCTGCTCGTATACATAGGTGAAGCTATGATAAGAGGGAAAAAGGTAATGTTAAGTCTCTATGACATGGAGACAAATACGACAATATATCAACTTGTAATAGGGTAACCCATATCAGGAATCGACATCCATTTTTCTCTATCCTGCAACACCCAAGTGTTCTACTTTTAAGGAATTCCCAACTTCAGAGATAATGTCATATAACAAATTGGAATACAATTTTGGACGTTGATGAACTGGAGTATCTAACTACGTCCGGACCGACGACCATGACTCTTCACCCTATCCAAGTAAAGCATCAATAGCCCAAAAACCACAATTTCCATCGTCACCCACATCAACAATAATGCCATCAATGTATGGATGCAAGAAACCAGGAAACTGAGACAAGTAAAGATGCCTCGAAGATACAATGGACGATTGACTTTGACCCGACATACTTGAAGGTTGACTTTGACCCATTTGTTTACTGTGAATTTTGGTAAACAACCTCTGATCTATCAATCTTAAATAAAACTGACTAACTTGCAGGATCGACCACACAAATCCTAGGACATGTGCTAAATTTAAGGGAAAATGTAACTGACAATGATAAATGCAAGAAATGTAAATTGAACTCCACGTTCGACAGTAAAAGAAAACTACATGAACTCCACGTTCGACTACTTGCAAATAAAGTAAAGGCTTGGAAATGTAAAGGGCTGTAAATAAATGATGCAGAATTTAAAGGCGTCGAATGTAAAAGACAAATAGGTAAATGACTTTGACAAATAAAAGTACAGGAAGATAAATAACTATCGAAAGTAAACAACAAGAAATGTAAAAGTGCTTGAACTCCACGTTCTTGAATGTAAAAGGTTCAGAAAGAGTAAATGACTGTCGAAAGTAAAGGGCAAGAAAATAAATGACTTTGAAGGTAAATGCAGTAATGTAAAAGTTTTTGAAAATAAAATGCAATGAACTCCACATTCTTGAAAATAAAGACTGAAATGTAAAGGTGTTGTCGAAAGTAAATATGCGGAAAGATAAATGACTTTAAAAATAAAAGACTTTGAAGATAAAAGACAAGAAATAAAAATGAACTCCACGTTCTTGAAAGTAAAGAATTTAAAGGTAAATGCTTGAATATAAAGGTGTAGTCGAAAGTAAATGTAGGAAGTTTAAATGAAAGTTTAAAAACAAGACTTTAAGTAAATTTGACATGAAAAGTAAAATTCAGGAAAACGTAAAGACATGGAAAGTAAATGCTTGAAGCTTAAATATGATGAAGATAAATTGCATTAATGAAGAAATAAAGGGTGGTGTTATATTACGTACATTCTCACAAACTCGTTTCTCTACACGCGGGTACTTTGAGTTTCTTTGAGTAACTTGTACAAAAATATGAACACACTTATTACATAGAACTAACTCCTATTTATAGTGCTAAGAAATAACTACTAAGTGGTGGTTATTGCTTCAAACGTGTCCCTTTGGCGTCTTCTCCTTGGCCTCAACTGTTCCCACGTTCACAACTGCTCCTATTTGAATTTCAAACATTGGAAATTCCCTCCAGCCTTAGTATAACAACTGCAGCGCGCGTTTCAATATTCCCATGGTCGAAACCTTTCCCAACACTTAGCCATTTTTTGAGGCTTCCAAAACCCCTATTCGACTCAGGCTTCACCAAAACTAGGTCGAAGCCTTCTTTACATTAAAACTATTTTTTTAACTTAAAATAGCTTTGATTCTTTCTAGCGTCGAAAATGAGGGTTAACAAATTACCCCCCAAGAAATGTCCTTTCGCCAGAATTGGTAAGAAGGTCATTTTTTGATTCAACAACCATTTCGACGCTTGTTTGCATGGCTTCAACTGAATAATCCACTAATCACGCAGTGGCTCAACTGTTCAGTTTCTTTAACCCACGCTTATGACATTATGCCATCATGACAAACCCTTAAACGCCTCTTCAGCCGCACTCATCATAACTCTTTTCTCGAAAATATATGTTTGCAGTCTGAACATAACTGCTACCATTCATCACGTCTCCAGGAAAAGAACACGCGCTCCACTAACTCCTCAACTTCAACGGTAGATCCAAGGCTCTTGGGATTTTCAAACGTCTATAAATACCCATTTCCACCACTTTGTGAACTTTTCACACTCTCATATTCTCAAGCGAACATCTTCTTCTCTTCAGTTTCTCTTACGCAAAACCCAGAAAACACCATCTTTTCGTCTTCTTCAACAATGGCGTCTTCCCAAACCAATCCTCAACCAAAGAAAACTCAAAGAGGCAAGGCTACTCAATTTAAACAAGCCATTCCTCCATTTGCTAATATCCCAGACCCCTAAATAGTGGATAACCGTCGTTGCATGTCGGAACCCACCACTGAAAAAACACGAGCCATATATAAGTCTCAGGTAATGATTCCTTTAGTTGTTTCTGACAAACCTTATGCGATGTCTGGTCCTCTAGCTGATGTTGACATTTCTAATGAGAAACTAAGTGAGTTTCTCCCCTCTTACCGGAAAACAAGGCCATTAGGGCAAAAAAGCTTTTCCAAAATTAACGTTTCTGACGAAACCTCTCCTGAAGAAATCCCCCTGCCCAAAATCAATGTTGGCTATCTCACTAATGGCACCAGGCTGGTGAGAGCTGTCAATCCCTTGAAGGAATTTTACCAATGGATGGCGAAGATGGAGAAGGTCAAAGCTGAACATTGGAAGAATATAGGGATTTATGACCTTCTTATGCTGTCGAAGACCAGCATACCATATTGTCTGAACATGTTGGCAGCATCCTTATACTTTTGGGACAACACCCATTATACCTTCCATATGTCATGTGGAATGGTTACCCCAACCTTGTTCGATGTAGCTGCCATCACAGGGCTTCGCCCAGATGGCCTTACCTATAACCCTGATGTTGATGCTGAAGACACCATCAATATTTCAGGCTCTAAACTTACATACACTCTCTTCATCAAACACCGCTTTAAACAAGAAGATGACAAAGTGTCTGATGAAGAACATATTGCTTTTCTCACAGTCTGGCTGTCGAGATATGTTTTCTATACAAAATCTTTGCAGGTAGCTAAGAAGTACCTGCCCCTGGCGAATCAACTTCACAACAACAGAGGGACCTGCTTGAGTGAACTCATCCTGGCAAACCTTTATGAGTCTATCAGCGAAGGGGCTTCTCGACTTAGAAATATGGAGGCCCAAGGTCCTATTCACTTGAGTGGGCCTCTTTGGCTACTTCAATTGTGGCTTAATGCTACATTTAAGGCTAGCCTCCCCAGAAAAGGCCTAGTTGATGAAGCCTCTTCTGAAATCAGGGAAAGGAGTGTCGAAGGGACGCGTCTGGCCAAACTCACTCCCAATGATGATGGTGAAACGCTTCAAAGGGCCTTTACCAGTTATATTATGATGTTTGCCAAGCGGTATGAGTTCACTCCTAGCATGGCACCTTTTGCTCAAAGAAGATACGGCCCTGTGTGGTTTAAAAGGCCATTTCCAAATCCTCACCAAACTCTTGATCAATAATCTGTTGCTATCGGGGAAGCCTTTTTGATTCCCAGATTCTTTATCCATAGGCTGAACTTAGGGAGAGGTTTAGCAGCACTGATTGCCTATCAACCAAACCTTGTCTCTCGACAGTTTGGGCTGGCCCAGAGCTTTCCTCAATGCTTGTATGAGAAAAAGGGCCAAGTAATTCTTCACACTGCCTGCTTCGACGAGGAAAATGTCTCCATTACACTCGACAGCTGGAATGAGAAAAGAAAAGTCCTTTCTCCTGTGTTTTTTGAGCCATCTTTTCTATGCACTTCATCATTCCACCAATGGTTGTCGAAACACTATAGTGAGCACTTTCTTGATGTGGCTACATTTTCTTCATTACTTGACCAAGCTTTTCTCAATGTGCAGGACAAGACAAAAAAGAGTAAGTTTACTCACATCAAAGAAATACATGCTTTTCAAAAATAATTTGAAACTATCTATCGACCAGATGATCTTAGTCGAACAATTCATGAGGCTGCTGTCACTCTAAAGAGAAAATTTCTAGAAAAGATGGATCAACTAAAAATTTCTCCCAACGTCCCTCGTGAGAAACGTTATGAGGTAGCTTTTAAACATTTTCCTCCAAAGTTCCCTCGACTGCTGTTCGCTGTTGATCTTGGCGAACAATCTCTGGTTTACCAGAATGGTGAAATCTGGGTTACTTGCAGGATTAACCAAACAAATCCTAGGACGTCGAGCGAAAACTTAGATCAACGTGATAATTTTAAGTCAAGGGTGATATCTTGGTTCTTGGTTTTATGTATTTAAGTCTTTTAGAATAAAAGATTTCAACTAACTCTAAATAAAAGTCAGATAAAAGAAAATGACTTTGAAAAGAACTTTTAAAGTAAAATGGCAAAGAAAGAACTTTAAAGTAAAATGGCGAAGAAAACATAAAGATACTGGTAATGTAAAGAAATTGGTAAAAAGACTTTGATTGATAAAGAAATTAAAAGATGGTGTTTACACGTACATTTTTCCAAATAACTCTTTTCTCTCACACGGGTACTTTGAGTAATTGCAGGAAGTTTTGTACAAGTTTTTCACACTGAATTCTAATAACAACTATCCTATTTATAGATAAACAAAATAACTGCTATTAACGACTAAATCCTAAAACTTCGACATCTGGCCTTCTGCATGTCTCCCTTTCGCCAGGTGCTTCCACGCGTCTTCTGCCAAACGTTATAATTCTCTTGAATTTGAATCTTCAAGTTATGTCGAACAAACGCGTCCTTTCAGACTTGTCGAATTGTCGAACTATCACAACGTTCTTCATACTTGTCAAAACCTTTTCCATTTGCAGAAATCTTTACTTGACGAAATGTCGAAACGTTGCCCCGTCGAAATGTTGAAGAATGTTGAAGAATATCTCCCAAGTAGATATACTCTTTCAGTTGTGCTTCTTTTGGCATGTACCTCCATTTGTCGAAAACAACTTTTTATGTGTTGAACTCATGGCGTCGAAAATACGCATATACAAATTGCCCCCCAGCAAAGGTATTTCGACTATCCTGGAGAAATAATCCTTTGGTGTTCAACCAATATTTTGACGCCATGTCATCCTAATTTTAAATTACACAATTTCAAGTCCCAACATATTTCATCATTTTACTTTTCTCAAAACGTCAACTCTAGCCCACGTTCTAGCTTCTAGCCCATTATTACTTAACCTAACATCATGGCTATCTCTTTTTAACTTCCACTTTTCTTCATCACCGTCAAGATGATGCCACGTGCCCTCCATGATCACCACTAAACCCAAAAATCATCTCCTCTTATAAATACATAAACCCTTATTTCTCTTTCTTTTTTACGCTTTTGAACTTTTCTTCTTCACAACCGCTCCAAAACTTCATCTTCTTTCTAAAAAACTTTCTGATTCAACAATCGCTTTTCAAAAACCATCAAGCAGCAAACTTTCCAAGAGTGAGCAACCTTCCATCATCCCTCCAGCGCATAGGTTGGATGAACCAACACTGATTGGGGATCAACAATACATTCCTGAGCCTCCAAACGCGAGGGAAAAAAACTGCATTTTTAAATCCCAGGTACTCATCCCTGTTATTATTTCTGGTAATCATTATGCCATGTTAGGACCACTCCCTAACCCAGAAATTAAACCTGAGCGTTTACAAGAGTTTTTTCCCACTTATTCTCACACAAAACCCATAGGTGCTGGGGTGAAACCCCCAACTCTTGAGAAACCAGTAGAACAAACTGAACCTCAAGGTTCAAATGAAAAAGATGAGGAAGTAATAAATTTAACCTATCTAAATCATACTAGGATTTTTAGAACTTGCCCTTGGTCGAAAGACCTTTCAGATTACTTGTCTTGGTTGAACAGAGTTGAAAATGTTAAAGAAAAATTTTGGAAAGAAATAGGAATTTTTGACTTGATACAATTATCAAGAGTAGGACCCAATGTTTGCCCTAACATGCTGCTAGCCTCCCTTTATTTTTGGGATAGTACGTATAACACCCTCCACCTCCCTTGCGGGATGGTTACCCCTATGCTGTTCGACATAGCTGCCATAGTTGGCCTTAGTCCAATTGGCATTGACTTCGACCCCACTCACCTGAACGAGGACTCCGTAGATTTCGACACTAGTTTCGCCCCATACTCCCTTTTTATGTCTCACTACCATGGCGAAGATGACCAAGAAGTTTCTGACAAAAAGCACATAGCTTTTCTAACCTTGTGGCTGACCAAATTTGTCTTTTGCTTCCGCTCACTTCAAGTGGCTAAGAGGTTCATCACTATGGCGAACCAACTCCATGCTGGGATCAAATTATGCTTGAGTGAGGTAATCCTGGCGAACTTGTATGAGTCCTTGAGTGAAAGCGTGCGTTCTTTGAAGACTTTGAAGGACAAAGGGAAGCTTAATTTGGCAGGCTCCTTTTGGCTCTTGCAACTATGGCTGAATGCCACTTTCGAAGCCTTTATTCCTGTGAAGCATGACATAAATGAAGAGGAATTCAAAAACAGGAGTGTCGAATGGCCTAGATTGGTGCAACTGACACCAACTGATGAAGCAATTAGCCTTCGACGGGCCTTCATTAGCTATGTAATGATGTTTGCTGAGAGACATCATTTTACTTCGACTATGGCTCCATTTGCTGACAGATTAATTGGACCTGAATGGTTTACACGACAATTCTCCTTGCAAACCAAAAAAGATGAAAACATCTTCCTAAATGTCTGGGAATCCTTTTTGACCCCTAGGCTCCTGTTCTCCCACTGCAACACTACGAAACCCCAGATTGCCTTAATAGTTTATCAACCTAACTTGGTTGCCAGGCAATTTGGCCTAATTCAAATCATGCCTCGACCTCTTTTCCCTAAAAAAGGGGCCATCATTTTCTACAACTCCTTCCACGACGAAGCCACCAGCAGGGAATTGTCGAACAGGCTGACTGACAAATCTTTGGATATTCGACCGGTGATTTTCCAACCATCATTCCTTTGCACTCCTGAGTTCGACACATGGTGGAGGGAATACTATGCTACCAAATTTTTCGACGTAAAATCTTTCAACACTCATCTGACGAATGCTTTGCTCTTGTGCAGGAACGGACTAAAAAAGGTACGCAAAGACACATCCAAGAAATACAAAAATTTCAAAAATATTTTGAAACTGCTTACAGACCTGATGATCTTAGTCGAACCATACGCGAAGCAGCGGTTACTTTAAAAGAAAAATTCACGGAGAAGTTGGAGAAGTTGAAACTGCCTTCACACATTCGACCAGAAGTGCGTTATGACTTGGCTTTCAGCTATTATCCTTCTAAGTTTCCACCTTTACCATCTGCTGAATTTGGTGTGGCTTTAAGTCCTCCATTTCCAGATTGGTTCACATGTGGGAACCATATGAAAATTCTTCGTGAAAGTTATAAAAAACCTGCTAAACGCGTGGTTGCGACTAAGTATCATCTGGATAACTACCCAGGGCACCTTCATATTGGAATAGAACACGTTCGCGTGGAAGATCCCATTCTTGAAGGTGTTAACAACAACACGAATTTTGTCATTTTATTATCACGTATTTCTCACTTTCTAACTCTCCCTTTTTTTTTCAGCTGTGAAAGCTCCTGCAAAGAAAGCTTCTGTCGAAACTCCACAAAGTGCCGCCCAGACACCTTCGACTAAGGTATAAATCTCTTCCTCTTTTGATCTATTCTTTTATTTCTTTAAGACACTCACTATTTTTGATTTATATGATCAGGTAAGTCAAAAAACCTCTACATTCCAAAAAAGAAAGAAAATACAAGAGATAATCCCTGTCGAAGAGTCCAGTGATGAGTCTCCATCTCCAAATCCCCCTCCTCAAAAGAAGAAAAGACTGCAGAAAATTGCCTCACAAAAATCCATTGTCAAATCCTCTAAAAGGGAATCTTCTAGCAGTCCTACTACAAAACATCAGCCGAAGGATACGGGGAGTGGAAAGTCTAGCTCCAAAACTGAGACCTCTAAGGTAAATTTCAATTTCGACCCCTCTCGTTTATTTTATTTCATTTCTAACTTAGAAATTTTTCTTTTGATAGAAGCAAAAGGTCGTCGAAAAACAGCCTGAGACAATCCAGGAGGAGGTAGCTCGAGAGGAGGACACTCCCATCAAAGAACTTGAGAGACAAATGGTCAAAGCATTCGACACTACTGTGGGAGCTGATTCTGATAACAACTCTCCTTCTCATCCTGGATTACACGCTGAGCAACAAAGAGATGATGATGTTGAAGCAGACACTGCTGTCAAAGGAGATCCTGAAGAGAAGACTGCTGAAGAAGAAGATCTGTCGAAGCAACAGGAAGCTAGGCGAACTTCAGAGCATAGCAACCAGCCTACTCCTGACCAAACTCAAAGGAGTTCCCAAACAACTGGTTCGACTAGTCTTTCTCATGAAGAGCTTGAAAATCTCAAGGTGCAGAAACCCCTGGACTACCTGAAAGCCATACTTAGCACCAGATTCAACTTTAAAGACTCTTCCTACAGCAGTTCGACTACTTCTGGAGCCACTTCTGAAGTGCAGTCTCTACCCAATATCATGACTCAGATCAAGGCGAAGATCCTTGATGTTGACTTGTTCCAAGTTCTAGAGGAAAATGCCACTGCTCCAATGGAGTTGAAGAAACTGTTGAAGCAAGTTAACGTCTTGGATGCTTCTGTTGAAGTCTGCAATTTTGTGATAGAGCTGACAACTGTGATTGACTTATCCAGCGCAGATCTTCACCGTCGAAGGAACTTATGTCAACAAATCTCAAAAAAAATGGACCAACAAGCTGCTGAATGGAACTTTGTTTCTGTTTCGACAAATAAGGTTTCGAAACTACAAGAGCTTTCTGAAGCCTCTGTCAAGAAGATTGCTACTTGCCATAACCACATTCAGCCATGGAAGGAACAAATAGTAGTTCTCCAAGAGAAAATTTCCAAAGAGGAGGAACTCATAGCTTCTATCCAGCAGCCTAGGCAAAGCGAGATTGATGAAGAGTTGAAGGTTGGCATTCAACACGCAGAGACAGCTCAAAAGATCAACCAAGAGATTGAAGTTGCCCATATTCACAGGAACCTCTGTGATCGTCGACTTCAATTTCAGAAAGACAAATTTACAGCTTTGAAGGCACAATTCGCAAACCTTCAGCTTTAGTTGAATTTTCCTGTCAATTTTCAGCCCTTTGAGGCTTTATTTGTAATGATTTAACGCCATCTGTTTGGCAGCACAATATTTCCTTTCAATTTCAATTTTATTCGACTGCTATCTTTATTTCCTGCAATATTGGTTTATACCTTTTCAAATATTTGCCATTTATTTTTAATATCCTTTCGTCTTTCCCTATCTCTTCGACCTCATATGCGCCATTAGAAAATATTTTCAAAATTTTGAAAGGTCCTTCCCATTTGGGAGACCATTTTCCCATAACTCTGTCTTTTCGATCCATAGGAAGAATTACCTTCCACACAAAATCACCAATTGAAAAAGTCTTAAATTTTACTTTTTTATTGTAAAACTTTTTGACTCTCTCTTTTTGTCTCTTTATGAGATCTAAGGCACGTAGCCTTTCTTCGTCTAAATCAACCAATTCATCCATCATCATACTCCAGTATGTCTCTGATGGGATCTCATGATGCCTTTGAACCCTAACTGATTGCAAATACAATTCGACTGGAAAAACTGCATCATGCCCATAAGTTAATTTAAATGGAGTCGAATTGGTTGCTTCTTTAGGAGATGTTCGACAAGCCCATAAAATTTGATCTAAAGTATTATGCCAATTTTTTGGCTTTCCACCTACATGTTTTTTGATCAAATTTATCACTACCTTGTTAGCTGCTTCGACTTGTCCATTAGCCTGGGCATAATAAGGTGTCGAAGTAAGGAGCTTAAAACCTGTTTCTTGTGCAAACTTCTGCATCTTTCGACCAGTAAACACAGATCCTTGATCTGTTGTTATTGTTTCCGGTATCCCAAATCTGTAGATTATGTGCTTTTGGATAAAATCCATAACTGCTTCTTGATCTACATTCACCAATGGTATGGCTTCAATCCACTTAGTAAAATAATCTACTCCAACTAAAATGTACCTTTGCCCTTTTGAAGAAGCTGGTCGAATTTCACCAATTAAATCTAAAGCCCAACCTCTGAACGGCCAAGGTTTTACAATCGAATGTAACTCACTTGCAGGAACATGTGGTATGCCTGCATGTACTTGGCACTCTTGACACCCTTTTGCAAATTCGACACAATCCTTCAGCTTTGTTGGCCAATACATTCCTTGTCGAAACAATAACCACTTCATTTTGTGGCCTGCTTGGTGTGCGCCACACGCTCCACTATGTACATTTGACAACGCTATGTATGCTTCATTTTCGCCTAAGCATTTCAACAAGACTCCTTCTGCAGTCTTCTTGAACAATTCATTGCCAAAAAGTACATAACTCAAAGCTCTATACCTTACCTTTCGTTCGACTTTTTGATTTGGATCTTGCAAATATTCTTTGATGGGTTTTCTCCAGTCTTCGACTCCTGCATCATCTACGTTGCAAATCTCATAATTCTCTTCGTCACCATATCCCAATTTTATTGTCTCTAAATCTGATGGGGACAAACCTACAGATATGATTCTTCCTCTGACTTCAATGGCTTTTTCTAAACTCTCCTCCGACACTTTGTATCCTGACGCCAGTTGAGCAAGATCATTCGCCTCTTGATTCTCCATCCTGGGAATGTGCCTAAAAGCCACATTGTTGAACTTCTTGAGAAGTCTATTTGCTATCACGAAGTACATTATTAGATTCTCTTTCACACATTTGTACTCCTTAGTCAACTGCTTTATTACCAACTCAGAGTCACCCATTATTTCGACTCTTGTTGCCCCCAATTCCAACAAGATTTCAAGTCCAGCGATCAAAGCTTCATATTCGACTTCATTGTTCGAACATATCCCTTCGACTTTGTACTTGAACTTTGTTGGAATTTTGTCAGGAGAAATAATCACCATCCCAATACCAATTCCATTCTTATACCTGGAACCGTCGAAATACAGTTTCCAAGGTGCTAATTCGACGTACTCTATAGTTTCGACTATAGAGTGGTCGGCTATAAAATCAGCCACCACTTGTCCTTTCATAGCCTTTAAAGGCAAATATTTTAAGGAGTATTCTGTTAGAGCCAAAGCCCACTTTCCAATTCGACTATGCAAAATAGACTTAGACAACATATGTTTTATTACGTCGAAATGAGAAGATACATATACATCAACAGGCTTTATATAATGCTTCAATTTCATAAAAGAGAAATATACACATAAACATAGTTTTTCTATGGCACTATATCTAGTTTCAGCATCATTTAAGACTCTGCTGAGATAATAGATGGCCCTTTCGACGCCATTCTCATCCTCTTGACACAACATACTTCCTAATGTCTTGTCTGATGCAGAGATATACAATCTCATGCTTCTTTTCCTACAAAGGGACATCAAGATTGGAGGACTAGCCAAGTACTCTTTGATCTTGTCGAAAGCCACTTGCTGCTCTTGCCCCCATGTGAATTCTTCTTTCTTTAGTCGAAGTAGAGGAGAAAAGGCTTGTGTTTTTCCACTGAGGTTGGAGATGAATCTTCTTAGAAAATTGATCTTCCCTAGTAGAGACTGCAATCCCTTTTTCGTTGATGGCGCTTTCACTTCCATTATAGCTTTGGCTTTGTTTTCATTTATTTCGATCCTTTTCTTGTGGACCACAAAACCTAAAAAATCACCCGCCTGCACACCAAAAGCACATTTAAGGGGATTCATCTTTAGACCAAACTTTCTCATCCTCTCAAAGGATTGTCGAAGATGGTCTATATGATCTTTTCCTGAAACAGACTTGATTACAATATCATCAATGTAAATCTGCATAAACTTCTCAATGAAATCATGGAAAATTGAATTCATAGCCCTTTTGGTAAGTGGCTTCAGCATTCTTTAAACCAAAAGGCATCACTACCCATTCATAAGTTCCAATTGCTCCAGGACAACGAAAAGCTGTCTTAGAAACATCTTCTTCAGCAATAAAAATTTGGTTATAGCCAGAGTATCCATCTAACATACTTAGATACTCATGACCTGCTGCAGAATCTATAAGCATTTCTGCTACTGGCATAGGATATTCGTCCTTTGGGGTAGCAGAATTTAAATCTCTAAAATCAATGCATACCCTAAGTTTGCCATTTTTCTTAATAACTGGAACTATATTTGCAATCCAATCAACATACCTGGTAGTGCGGATGAAGTTGCATTTTAGA
This sequence comes from Lathyrus tuberosus, assembly GCA_022829125.1. Classification (NCBI taxonomy): domain Eukaryota; kingdom Viridiplantae; phylum Streptophyta; class Magnoliopsida; order Fabales; family Fabaceae; genus Lathyrus; species Lathyrus tuberosus. Next base: position 15,305,009 of record JALAZF010000012.1, on the reverse strand, counting down.
AGTCTTTTGACCTCTTCTTTTATCTTCGACAGAACATCTGGTGCAAAGCGCCTTGGAGTTTGCTTGACTGGCTTCTTCCCTTCTATGATTGGCAGCTTCAATTTGACCAAACTTCTGTCCAAACCAGGCATTTTGTCATAATCCCATGCAAAGCAATCTTTGAACTCCTTCAACAACTGGATTATTTCGACTCTAAACTGAGGATCCATCCTTGCACTTATGTAAGTTGGTCTTTTTTCTGCCCCCAGTCCCAAGTTGATTTCTTCTAAAGGATCCTGCGCCACCATCTTCAAATTGTTTGACACTGGATCTTTTTCGAACCCCAAAGGTTCGTTGTCATAAATGGCGTCAAGTTTCTGGTGTTGCCATTCGTCTATTTGGTTGTTATCATCATTTTCCTCAACGTCTTTTTGAAGACATTGCTCATTTGAATCTTCATGATTGGCTTCGACAGCCATGTATTTTACTTCGGCCTCCAGAGCCGCTTTGAATTTGTTTTCGGCTATGTAAGCCGTAATTTTGTCGAGCACTGCTTGTTCATTCATCATCATTGTCGAACTCACTCCCCCATCCTGTTGGTGCTATGTTGGTAGTTCCCCACATGTAGTTGGAGTCACCAATGACTTCCTTATCCCACTGAAAACCATGTGTAGGATGGAGATACATGGAACAGTACGCGTTGTCCGTTGCCTTCAAGTCGAATTTCGCTGGACTGTAAGGAGGTATGTGGGCTAAGTTTTTGTCGAAACTTCGATCACTTACATTGTTTACTTCGGACATGAAGTAACTTTGGTCTGCTTCTATGTTCTCGACGATTCCATCTGGCCTCCAAATAACTATTCTCTGATGCATCGACGAAGGAACAGCACCTATACCATGGATCCATTCTCTTCCCAACAACAAGTTGTAGTTTGCCCTAGAAGCAATAACTATAAACATTGTTGGCCTTGTTATAGTGCCAACTGTCAGATCCACTTGAATAACTCCCATGGTTGTTCCTACCTTTCCTTCGTAATTCGACAGAACCATGTTGTGAGGCTTTGCATCCGAGTCATCTTTGCCAATCTTTTTCAGCATGAAGTGGGGCATTAAATTCACAGCAGCACCACCATCAACTAGGATCTTGTTCACACCAACACTCTCAATTTTTCCTTTGATAAACAAAGGCTTCAAGTGCGCCTTCATGGAATCGTCTGGTCTTTCGAAGAAAGCATTTTGCTCTTCGACACAACCATTATTCATTACGTAGTAACACACGGGCTTGTGCACCATCGTTTCCTCTTCCATCCCATCCTCTTCGTCTTCGACTTCCATGATCCTATCATAGTCTCTAGGAAGGACCGAGACCACGTTACAGACAACGTCGAAGGATGCCTCCGAATCTGACTTGAAATCATCTGTCATCTCGTCATCCTCCAACTTCTTCTCTTTGGGAACACTCTGCGCTGCTACGCTATTCGGTTTGATTTGCTGGAGAGGCTTCTTCTTGTTTGCCATTTGAGCGTTGCTGCTACATTCTGCTTCGTCCTTGTTTCCAGCCACTTTTCTCATCATACCTTTTTCAGCAACTTCTTTCTCAACCCTCTTTTGCCTTTGGAACCTCCTCCACTGGGATCTCGACATGGGGTTCTTCCCTTTATAATTCTCTGAAGGATATGGCCTAGGTTTATATTTCTCCAACTCCTTCTTGTTTTCCATTGAAGCGCCTCTCTGCACTTCGAAATTCTTCCACTTCTTCTGGCCTTGGGCATCTCTGATGGGTTGAACCCATTTGTCATCTATCACTTTGTTTGATGGCTTGTAAGTGCCATAGTGTCTGTCTCCGCGCCTCCATTGGTGGTGCTCACTCCTTCTTGGATCATATCTTGTTGCTCCCCCATTTGCCTTCCTTCTTGCTTGATCTATTGCCTCCAAGTTGGTGGCAGCCTTTTTGTCGAAAATGGAACTGCAACGAGGGCATAGCATCACGTCACTCTTCCTTCTCTGGCACCTTTTGATGAATTCGACCAAACTCTCATCTTCTTTGGGGTACACCAGCTTTTGGTACTCCTCTCGACGTTGATCTTCATCTACTGCTGCCTGAGCTTTCTGAGACACTTCTACCATATTTATTCCCGCATTTTGTTTGTCAGCAATGGTTATTTTGTTCATCTTTTCAATGAGCTTTTCCTCTTCGACTCTGTCCTTCTTTTTCGTCAGGTCGAACTTCCCTTCTGGGCAGCAACACCAGGATATGTTCCTAGGAGCATGCTTGCAGCAACACTTGTTTGACTCTTCTTTAGGATCCTCCTTTATTCTTCGTAGGATCCCATAAGTCCCAGATTTCCCACGGCCATGCACAGCTTTTTCTTTCATCCCTGTGACCTCCTTGTCGAAAGGTCTCATGATGGTGATGCAGTAATTTGCAACATCAGCTTCCTTCGTGTTGTCAAGATCAAGGCCTTCAGTAGCCTTGTTTTCAGCAACGAAGTCCTCAGTAACTTCCTCCTTAGCGATAGGGGAATCACCATCGTCATCAAAGTCACTTCCCCAACCAGTTAGTTGGATTTCGCTGATGTCGGTGTAATAAGTTGCAGGAATAGTGTACTTCACCAGGTAGTCGAATTTTCCACTTGGCTGTCCCAAGCAATCTCAGATTTCTCCTGGTCGAACCACCACATCTTCAGCAACACTGTCATCGTTCTTTTCGTCGAAACCCTCTGTAGTTTTCTTCAATTTCTTATTGTCAAAGCTTTTAGTAACTTCGACCTTACCTTCATCGTCGAAGTCCTCAGTGACTTCAACTGTGTTTTTGTCGTCAAGATCTTCAGTGACTTTGACTTCATTACGTTGTCGAACGCTTCAGTGCCTTCGACTTCGTTTTGGCCTGCAAAATCTTCAGTAATCTCGACCATGTTGACACTGGTGTCGAAACCTTCCATAGCCTCCACCATCTCGAAACTGCCATCAGAAGCAACTTCAATCTCCACCATATTCACAGTGGATGGTTCAGCATAGTGTGCTTCGACAACCTACATAGGATTCGAATCAATCCCCATTTGTTGTTTTGGCTTCTCGCCAAACTTCAGCCTTCCATCACGGATAGCATTTTGAACTAGATCCCTGAAAAGAAAACATTGAGATGTTTTATGACCCAAAAAGTTATGGTACTTACAAAAACCCCTCTTTTTCTGTTGTTCGACAGGCGGTTCTTTAGCGCCTGGTGGTTTTATTAACTGACCATTTTTGACCAATAAATCAAAAATTTCGTCACACTTGGTGACGTCGAACGTATAAGTTCGTTTAGGAAACTTATCATTCTTTTTAGGTTCGACTGGATTTTTTCCATTCGACGGCGCTAGTACTTTACAGGCGTATGGTGGGCCTGACTTTAGTTCTGCCAGATCAATTTCTTGTTCGTCGAACAAAATTAGTTCATTTTCGCCACCATCATCATCCTGGCATACTCCTACATAGGCCACTCTTTCCTTTTTATTTTTATTTGATCTAAATTTCTCAGCTTTTAGCCTTTCAATCTGTCTTACCCTATCTGCTAATTGTGCCATATCTCTTAAATATTGAGTGTCTAATTTCTTCCTTATGGAATAATCTAGACCCCCTGCAGCCATTTCGACTAACTCTCGTTCTGGCACTTGTGTGAAACATCTTGCCTTAAGCAACCTGAACCTATTTAGGTAATCATCTATAGGCTCTGAAAATTTCCTCTTAACACTGGCTAATTCCTTCAAACTTATCTTAATCTGACCCATATAGAACTGTTCATGGAACAATCTTTCTAATTGGGTCCATGTGAATATAGAGTTCGCAGGCAAGGATGTAAACCAGGTGAATGCATTTTTTGTCAAAGAACTTGGGAAGTACTTCATTTTCAAATTTTCATTATTGGCTATTTCTCCTGCTTCTATTAGATAACGCGCTACGTGCTCTATAGTAGATTCACTAGTATCTCCTGAAAACTTAGTAAACTTAGGAACTTTCCATCTTGGGGGTAGTTCCTCCTGCAGAATGTATTCTGACAATGGGGAAGTATAAGTAGGCCTTTGCAACCCTACATTTACACCGTTTTGGGACATTATCCTTTCGACCATGGTTGTTATGTTATTTTCGACAGGCAAGTTATTATATCGTATTCGCTGTTGCAACACATCATCAGCATCTTGGCCTCTCTGGACTATTACCCTCCTAGGCTCTTGTTGAACGGGGATTTCGACACGAGGCTGTTCGACCACTGCCTCTTGGTTTCTAGGGTTTGCCTGAGGATTCTCTAAAGGCCTTTGATTTATCGTGGGTTCCTCTTCGACATTTACTACTTGGTTTTGAATCACTTGTTCTCTTTGTCGTGTTTGAGGAACACCAAAAAAGTCAGCAATGCGCGTCATTTGCGTAGCCAACAATTGGTTGGTTTGGGTAGTGTTTTGTATTAAAGGGATAAACACTGCTCCCATTTGTTGAGTCAACATTTGGACCATATTATGATTACTTTCGTCCATTTGTTGTCGAATTACTTGCGCAGAATTATTGGTAATTGCTGGTATTTGGAAATTTGGTAGGGATTGGTTCAATCTACTCATATTTCCACCATATCCTGACCCTTGCAGTGGCGAAGACATGTGGACCATGGCGTCAGAATACAAGGGTGGTGCACTTTGCAAGTTTGCCATTACTGACGTTGGCATTCCATATGGTTGTTCTCTTCCGAACATAGGCATGGAAAAATTTGTCTGGAATGGCCTAAAATTTTGTCCTCCCGGAGGAGGCGTCCCCATAAGCCTTGAATGTCCCATTGTGGAAAAACTAGGCATACTTTGGGAGAGCGAAACCGCTGGTATAGATCCTGTTGACGAAGGCATAACCTCCTCCAGAACAAGGTTTGAATCCACATTTCCCCCTGTCGAAGGTATAGGGTTGGAAACTGGAATGTTTTCATTTGGATTTGGATTGGGATTAGGATTATTTGACTGATTCGCCATTTTCCTTACTCTAGTTCTTTTAGGTCTCTCTACGTCAGATACGGCTAATTTACCGCTTCTTAGTATCATACAACGAAGAAAAAGCTTTAATTTAAAATTATTTAAGTTTTATATTGCACTAGTCCCACTGGGCGTGCCAATTTGTTCGCTGTTGATCTTGGCGAAAAATCTCTGGTTTACCAGAATGGTGAAATCTGGGTTACTTGCAGGATTAACCAAACAAATCCTAGGACGTCGGGCAAAAACTTAGATCAACGTGATAATTTTAAGTCAAGGGTGATATCTTGGTTCTTGGTTTTATGTATTTAAGTCTTTTAGAATAAAAGATTTCAACTAACTCTAGATAAAAGTCAGATAAAAGAAAATGACTTTGAAAATAACTTTTAAAGTAAAATGGCGAAGAAAGAACTTTAAAGTAAAATGGCGAAGAAAACATAAAGATACTGGTAATGTAAAGAAATTGGTAAAAAGACTTTGATTGATAAAGAAATTAAAAGATGGTGTTTACACGTACATTTTTCCAAATAACTCTTTTCTCTCACACGGGTACTTTGAGTAATTGCAGGAAGTTTTGTACAAGTTTTTCACACTGAATTCTAATAACAACTATCCTATTTATAGATAAACAAAATAACTGCTATTAACGACTAAATCCTAAAACTTCGACATCTGGCCTTCTGCATGTCTCCCTTTCGCCAGGTGCTTCCACGCGTCTTCTGCCAAACATTATAATTCTCTTGAATTTGAATCTTCAAGTTATGTCGAACAAACGCGTCCTTTCAGACTTGTCGAATTGTCGAACTATCACAACGTTCTTCATACTTGTCAAAACCTTTTCCATTTGCAGAAATCTTTACTTGACGAAATGTCGAAACGTTGCCCCGTCGAAATGTTGAAGAATGTTGAAGAATATCTCCCAAGTAGATATACTCTTTCAGTTGTGCTTCTTTTGGCATGTACCTCCATTTGTCGAAAACAAATTTTTATGTGTTGAACTCATGGCGTCGAAAATACGCATATAGAACTGCCTAATGCTGATTTTGGAGTGCCGCTTGCCCCTCTATTTCCAGATTGGTTTGTCTGTGGGGAGCATTTAAAACTTCTTCAACAGCAGTCTCAGCCAAAGGCCCAATGAGTGGTTCCGACTAAGCATATGTTAGACAGTTTTAAAGGACACCTTCATATAGGAATTCAGGACGTTCGTGTCGAATCTGAAATATATGAAGGTTTGAAACCCTTAATCCATGGCTTTATAACTAACCACGTAATCATTAACTTGTAACAATTTTTACTGTCTTTCAGGTGTACCTAGGAAAACTGCTTCAACTAGGGCTGCTACCTCACAAAGTGGCAAAGAACCAGAGAGCACACAGGTATATTTCACATCCCCTGCTTACGCTTTTACTATATGAATTTCTTTCTTATATTTACATTGCCTCTTTAGACTGGTCGAAAACATCCAACACCTTCCAAGAAAGGTAAAAAGGATACCCCAGCTGTTATTATATCTTCAGATGCCTCAGATGAATCTCCTGAGGAGGTTCTTACAAAGAAAAGAAGAAAACCAATAAAGGCATCTGGACCTACTGGCCCACCTCCTTCGAAGGTGGCCAAAATACTTGAAAAGGCACCCACAACAAGTGGTGTCAAAAAACAACCTTCCATGGTAGCTACCCAAACACCTCCTGGCGACCATGAAAGTGGTAACTCAAGTCCTGCTGTTGTACAAGCTCAGGTATTTGCACCATTTTTTCATTATACTGACGTCTTTCGCCCAAATTCTTTCAATCTCATTTTCTTCACTTGTGTTCTTTAGGCAAACATAATCAATAATCCTGACCCTTAACCAGCTTTGGGCAATTTTGCTACCGACATAATCAACAATCCCACCCCTCAACACGCTGCAGGAAGTTTCACCACTACACTCCTCAACAGCCAAGGTGAACCAACTTACCATCCATCATCTGATCTTGGCTCTGGTTTAAGTGAAATGAATCAACCTAATCCTCTAGCTGCAGACCCCACCAACCCTCCTACCCAAACTACTACACAGAATGCACAGGCTGATGGCTCTAACTCTGATGATGATGATGCTTCAAGTCCACCACCTTTCGACCTGACTAACTTCATGGATACTGATCAACTGGTTGTCGAAGAAGAAGGTGGTCCTGAGGCTCAACCTCAAAACGACAATCCTGGACAAGCTGCCCCTGAAGAAACACATGAACCACATCCTGAACCAGCTGATGACCAGGCCAACCTTCAACCAACTGCTGAAGAAAATGATGGAGGAGTGACAGTCGAAACTAAAGAAGAAAAGGATGAAGGAGAAGAATCAGAAAAAGAAGAAGAGGAAGAAGACCAACCAGATCCTACCCCTCACCATACTTCTTCGCCCGTGGGCCAGCAACCTTTGGCTAACGTTCCAAATCTTGGAGACTCACTGACAGCACTCAAGTGGTCGAACCCACATGAGTATTCCAAATTAATACTCGGGCAGAAGTATGGTTCTTCTTCTTCTGGCTCTTTGACTTCAGCATCAGATGATTTCGCCAAAACAATCCTCCAAGCCATAAAGAAAAGATTCTTTAGGGGGGACATTCACAGAGTTTTGGCCTCAGACCCCACTGCAACCACTTATCTGAAGGACACCCTTGAAAAGCTTGAGCTCACCACCCTTAATCTAGACGTTTCTGTTTTTTTGATAGAGTTAACCGCTGTGGTGAACCAAATAGCTACAGAAATAAAGCTGCTTCCATCTATCAGGAATACCATAGAAGAAACATCTGGTCATGAGAGTTCAGCCTGGTGTGGTGCAAAAGAGTCGTATGAAAAGGCCGAACGTATGGAGGCTGATCAAAAGAAAAAACAAGACGAGATAGCCTCCAACCAGAAGGATATTGATGCCTGGAAGCAACAAATCACGGAACTACAAGCCAAAAATGAAAATGTTGAAAAACGCAACCGTGAATTGCAACATTTCGACGACACTAAGATGGCTGAAGAAACGAAGAATGTTATTGATCGTATTGAGGCAGCCCAGAGATATGAAAAAGAGCTCGCAGCAGCCAAACTTGATGAATCTTTGTGCAATGCTCGCCTCAAACATCACATAGAAGCCTTTTCTCAGTTGGCGTCGAGGCTTCCCTTCTGATACTTTTGAAACCTTTGTTTGTTTAACCATCATTTGTTTCTTGGCCTTTTCAGGCCTTTATGTAATGACAGTTTTTATGCCTTTGGCACTGATTAAATAATCATTAGTATTTCGCCATTAACTGCTTTCGACTCGTATTATATTATGATGCATTTTATTTATTGCTTCATATTTAAGTTAATTCTGCAATTAAGACATTCTGCCCTTTTTTTTTTCTTGGAAAACAAAACTTTCTCAGTTTTAAAACTTCAAGGCATAAGCCTCTAGCTTTAAAGTAACATTTATAGCATAGCCCTCAGGCATACTTCCAAGAATAACTCACGTGTTTCCACCGTTTGACTGGCCAATCTAATCAACACTTCGCCTCTATAAATTCTCTTCCACATGACCAAGTTTTGCATAGAGGCAAACATGAACAATTCAGAGAAATCATCAGCCAAGAAAATGACTGGAAAGGCAAAGGCAGTTGAGGAAACAAAAAAGATGGAGGCAACAAAGAAACCTGAAGCCTCTATTGGAGCAACCTCTCAAGCCAAGAAGAGAGAAACTAAAATGAAGATCTCTAAGAAAGGACGCCCCAACACCCAGGACTTTGATGATGAACCAGATGCAGATTATATGGATTTCCTCAAATCCATAGATTGGAGAGATTATGAATAACCTTTCCTTGATTAAAAAATTGTTGTGTTGATTCTTCTTTGCTTTGTATGCCATATTAGCCTGACTTGGCCTATTTTGGCTTTCTTTTTATTGAATAAAGCTTAAGTTTTAATGCGAATCTCTTGCAAAATAGGCTTATATTTTTTCAAATACTTGCCATTTACTTTCAAGACTCTTTTATCTTTGTCCAACTCTTCAACTTCATAGGCTCCATTGGAGAAGACTTGTATAGCCTGGAATGGACCTTCCCACTTAGGAGACCATTTGCCTAGTGTTCTATCCTTTCGATCCATAGGCAAAATCACTTTCCAAACTAAATCCCCACATGCAAAAGATTTAGACTTAACCTTTTTGTTGTAAGATTCTTCGACCCTTTTCTTTTGTCTTCTTAACAATTCCAAGGCTCTAAGCCTTTCTTCATCCAAATCAACTAGTTCATTCATCATCATCTCCCAATAATCCTCAGAAGGAATCTCATGATGTCTTTGAACTCTTACAGATTGCAAATAAATCTCAACAGGCAATACTGCATCATGACCAAAAGTAAGTCGAAACGAAGTGGTATTAGTAGCCTCTTTAGGGGATGTTCGACATGCCCAAAGAACTTGGTCCAATGTCTTGTGCCAATTTCTAGGCTTCTTTCCCACATGCTTCTTAATTAGTCCAATCACTACCTTATTGGCAGCTTCGACTTGCCCATTGGCCTGAGCATAATAAGGTGTAGAAGTCAATAACTTAAAACCTATTTCTTTGGCAAACTTCTGCATCTTTCGACCAGTAAACACTGATCCTTGATCCGTAGTGATTGTTTCAGGAATACCAAATCTATAAATAATGTGATTTTGAATGAATTCAATAACATCTTCTTGACCTATATTCGCCAGTGGTATTGCTTCAATCCACTTGGTGAAATAATCAATTCCCACCAAAATATATCTTTGGTTCTTTGAAGATGCTGGTCGAATCTCTCCCACTATATCCAAAGCCCATCCTCTGAAAGGCCATGGTTTCACTATGGAATGTAATTCACTTGCAGGGATATGCTGTATGTCAGCATGAATTTGACATTCTTGGCAACCCTTAGCAAATTCTATGCAATCTTTCAGCATAGTAGGCCAATACATGCCTTGTCGAAACAACAGCCATTTCATCTTCTGGCCAACTTGGTGTGCTCCACATGCCCTACTATGTACTGTCGAAAGAGCCAAATATGCCTCTACTTCACTAAGGCATTTCAATAAGACTCCCTCAGGGGTCTTTTTAAACAATTTATTACCCAAAAGTACATAGCTTAAAGCTTGATACCTGATTTTTTGCTCTGTCGAAGCCGTTGGATTTTGCAAATATTCAACTATAGGCTTCCTCCAGTCTTCATCTGTCAAATTATCTATAGCAAAAATTTCAAAATTTTCGCCATCTATGCATCCAAGCTTAGTTGTTTCTAAGTCTGATGGGCACAATCCAACAGCCACCACTTTACCTCTTGCTTCAATTACTTCTTGAAGATTTTCCTTCGACACTTTGTATCCAGAGGCAATTTGAGCCAAGTCATTAGCAACTTGATTCTCTATTCTAGGTATATGTTGGATGGCCACTACCTCAAATTTCTTGAATAATCTATTGGCTATCACAAAGTACATAATGAGATTTTCTTTAACACATTTATATTCCTTTGTGATTTGTTTTATAACCAATTCTGAGTCTCCCATTATTTCGATTCTAGTTGCCCCCAATTCTAACAAAATTTCAAGTCCAGCAATTAATGCTTCATATTCAGCATCATTGTTAAAGCAAGGTCATTCAACCTTGTACTTGAATTTTGTTGGAATTTTTTCAGGAGAAATAATGTATATTCCCACCCCTGTTCCATTTTTATGACTTGATCCATCAAAGTATAACTTCCAGGATTTTAATTCAACATAATTCAAATCATTTTCATTTATGGAGTGGTCAACTATAAAGTCTGCAACTATTTGCCCTTTCACAGCTTTTAAAGGTTGATATGTTAGAGAAAATTATGTTAATGCTAATGCCCATTTGCCAATTCGACTATGCAAAATAGGCTTAGATAACATATGTTTTACAACATCAAAGTGAGAAGAAACATACACATCAACTGGCTTTATATATTGCTTCAATTTAGTACAAGAGAAATACAAGCATAAACATAACTTTTCAATCATGCTATACCTAGTTTCTGCATCATTTAAAACTTGACTAAGGTAATAAATGGCTCTTTCGACTCCATTTTCATCCTCCTGAGCTAACATGCTCCCTAGAGTTTTATCTGATGCAGCTATATACAATCTCATACTCTTGTTTCTACAAGGTGGTGAAAGAATTGGAGGGTGGCTTAGGTACTCCTTGATCTTGTCGAAGGCTTCCTGCTGTAATTGCCCCCACTCAAAACCACCTTTGTTGAAACGAAGCAATGGCGAAAAGGCTTGTGTTTTTCCACTCAGGTTGGATATAAACCTTCTTAAGCAGTTGATCTTGCCCAGCAACGACTGCAACTTCTTTTTAGTTGATGGCGCTTTCGCCTCCATTATGGCTTTGGTTTTATTCTGATTTATTTCGATCCCTTTCTTGTGGACCACAAAGCCTAGGAAATCCCCTGCCTGCACACAAAAAGCACATTTGAGAGGATTTATTTTAAGACCATATTTTCTCATCCTTTCAAAGGACTGTCGAAGATGGTCAATGTGACTCTTCCCAGAAATAGATTTTATCACAATATCATCAATGTAAATTTGCATGAATGTGTCTATAAAATCATGGAAGATTGAATTCATCGCCCTTTGATAAGTGGCACCAGCATTTTTGAGACCAAAAGGCATCACTACCCATTCATAGGTGCCTAAGGCTCCAGGGCATCTAAAAGCAGTTTTATGAACATCTTCCTCAGCAATGAATATTTGGTCGTAAGCCAGAATATCCATCCAACATACTAAGATATTCATGTCCTGCTGCAGAATCTATTAACATTTCTGCTACTGGCATTGAATATTCATCTTTAGGAGTTGCAGAGTTTAAATCTCTAAAATCAATGCAAACTCTCGAAGACCCATTCTTTTTAATAACAGGTACTATATTAGCTAACCATTCGACATACCTTGTCGTGCGAATGAATTTGCAACGAAGCAGTCTTTCGACTTCCTCTTTGATCTTTGACAATATCTCTGGTGCAAACCGTCTTGGATTCTGCTTGACTGGTTTTTTTCCAGGTGTCATAGGTAACCTGTGTTCGACCAACTCCTTGCTCAAACCAGGCATCTCATCATAATCCCAGGCGAAGCAGTCCTTGAACTCTTTCAACAACTGAACCACTTTAACCTTCAACTGGGGATCAAGGTTGGCACTGATGTAGGTAGGCCTTTTGGTTGTCCCCTCACTGAGGTCAACTTCTTCTAAAGGATCTTGTGCTAGCATTTTGATATTATTCGCCAACGGATCCTTCTCAAATCCCAAAGGCTCGTCTTCATAGATGGCGTCGAGCCTCTGGCTTTGCTCTCTAGTTTCAGCCTTATCTGGAGGCTTTGGGTCGAAGTCCTTACCAGGACCTTCTTGATAAAATTCAGAAATGGCTTCGCCAGCCATATAGTCATTGGCAGCTTCCAAAGCCGCTTGTAGTTTTGTTTCAGCCACATAGGCCAAAATTCTTTTTAAAGCTTCGAACTCAGTCATGTTCACTGAATTCATTTCCCCATCCTGTGGGCTCTATTGGAGGTGAGCCTAAGCATGGCAACCTTCCTCCTGGTACTTCCCTGTATCATCTGAAACCTTCGACATGGTGTAAATACAATGAATAAAACATTTCTTCATCAGGCGTAAACTCAAAGTCGGCTGGAGGACATGGAGCAATGTTCGCCAAATGTTTCTCAAACTGTCTATTATCCACATGATTAATAGGCACCTTAAAGTACCCTTGATCAGCTTCAATATTTTCAACTATCCCATCTGGTCTCCAAATGGTGATTCTTTGATGCATAGATGAAGGTACAGCTCATATTCCATGAATCCACTCCTTACCCAAGAGTAGATTGTAGTTAGCTTTCGTCTCAACGACCATAAACACTGTTGGTTTGGTAATGGTTCCCACAGTAAGATCCACTTGAATCACTCCTAGAGTGGAACCAACTTTTCCTTCATAGTTCGACAGGACCATCTTGTGGGGTATGGTATCAGTCTCAAACTTCCCAATCTTGCTCAGCAAAAATCTTGGCATTAAATTAACAGTTGCACCACAATCAACAAATATTTTGTTAACAGGAACATTTTATACTTTGCCAGTAATGTAGAGAGGCTTCAGATGACCCTTCATTGACTCTGTGGGACGTTCAAAAAAAGCATTATGTTCTTCGACGCACCCATTGTTCATGATGTAATAACACACAGGCTTGTGTGCCAACATTTCTAATTCAGCAGTTTGATCCAAGTCTTCGACCTCTGAAGCTTGATCAAATTCTTTTGGCATCACTGATACCACATTCACAAGAATATCTAGAGAAGCTGTTGACTCACTGTCGAAATTATCAGTCATATTCTCATCATCTTCAACTTTCTTCTCTGGCTGAACATTGAACAACTTTCGCCTTATGGGCATCTTCTCAATTGTCCCAGCTTGATTATCAATATTGGTGCTTGACTCTCCTTGTACCTGAGTCTCCCTGATAGCCTTTCGCCTACGTTGCTCTCTTCGCCATTGTGATCTAGACATGGGATTTTTACCCTTGTAATTTTGAGAAATGTATGCTAACTTGTTGGTGGTATGGTTCTCGTTTCTATACTTAAATGAAGAACCTCTTTCCACATCAAATTTCTCCCACTTCTTCTTCTGTCCTCTTCCTTCGATAGGCTTGATCCAACTACCTGTTGGTACATTCGCAGCTGGTTTGAATGTACCTGGCCTAACTCCTGGCACTTGGTTTTTCAACCCTGTCGAAAGTCGTCTATGGTCAAAACTTCTGGGACCTTTATTTACCTTCTGCCCCCAGCTTCCACCAGTTTTTTTGACACCTTCTAACTTGTGGGCAGCTTTCTCATCAAAAATGGCGCTGCATCTAGGACATAGCATTACTCCAGAACCTTTCTTCTGGCAACGGTGCAGAAAATCCACAATGTCTCCTCTTGCTTAGGATAAGCTATTTTGTTGCGCTTTTCTTGCTCATCTGCCTTACTCACTTGTTCAGCTTTTTGATCTGTAATTTTGACCATATTGACATCAATTTTATCCTTTAAGCGCATCTTGGAGAAATGAGCTTCAAGACTTTCAGTGGTCTTCGCCAGACACCCACCACTTGCTGTTACTTTTGCAGCTTTTTGGGAAGCTTCTTGCCAAGCAGCTTTTTCAGCTTCAACCATTTCTTCAACATTAACCTTTTCGACATTAGGAGACATCTTGAAAAACTATTCAGCAGCCATACATATCCAGTTTTCTACCAAACAACCATTCATGTCTATCATCTCTCCTACCAATAGCATGTCATCTTCCAACTCTTTAACAACTTGGACTTTGGAGGCGTTCCTGCCCATAGCCTCATTAGTACTGATACTGCCTGAGCTAGCATCAGATTCTTCAACCAATTCGACCATGTTAATGCCCTCAATGGCATTTATCTTCAATTCGCTTACTGCCATATCCAATATCTTGGCAGCATTATCCATCTCAACAAACTTATTAGCAGTTTCTTTGGTCACCAACATTAGACTGGTACCATCAGCATTCAAGCCATTCGTAGCCTTATTAAAACCTTCAGTTACCACAGGATTGGTGGCGAAATCCTCAGTGACTTCCACTATGTTGACTGACTGATCAAATCCTTCTGTGGCTTTGACCATCTGAACCTCGTGAGGCTCTGTATAGTTAGCCTCTGCAACTTGCAATGGGTCAGAGTCAATTCTCATCTGAGCTTTGCCTTTGTCACCAAACTTCAGCCTCCCTTCTTGAATAGCATTTTGCACCAAATCCCTGAAAAGAAAACATTGAGAAGTTTTATGACCCAAAAAATTATGGTACTTACAAAAACCTCTTTTCTTTCTTTGTTCTAAAGGTGGCATCTTAGCACCAGCAGGCACTATCATTTGCCCATCTTTAACTAACAAATCAAAAATTTCGTTACATTTAGTGACGTCGAAAGTGTATGTTTTCTTAGGAAATTTGGCGTTAGATTCGACAGGATTTTTTCCATTTGAAGGAGCTAATAATTTGCAGCCATAAGGTGGACCTTGCTTTAACTCAGCAACGTCAACCTCATTTCCGTCGAAATAAGATGTTTCATCATACAAATTCTCCACATCTTCATTACATTCGACAAAGGCTACTTTTTTACCCCTGCTGAATTTAGCCTTTTCCTCTTTTAGCCTTTCTAGTTGTCGGACTCTATCAGCTAACTGGGCCATATCTCTAAGATATTGGGTATCTAATTTCTTCCTAATGGAATAATCAAGACCCCCAGTAGCCATTTCAACCAACTCATGTTCTGGTACTTGTGTAAAGCACCTGGCTTTAAGAAGGCGAAACCTATTCAGGTAATCATCAATTGGCTCGGTAACTTTGCGTTTGATGCTAGCCAATTCTTTCAAACTAATCTTAGTTTGCCCCATGTAGAACTGTTCATGAAACAAACGCTCTAACTGGGTCCAATTGTATATGGAATTTGGAGGCAAAGTAGTGAACCATGTGAAGGCATTCTTGGTAAGGGAACTTAGGAAGTATTTGATCCTAAGGCTTTCGTCAGCTGCAATTTCGCCTGCTTCAATCAAATACCTAGCCACATGTTCGACAGTAGATTCAGTAGTATCTCCTGAAAACTTGCTGAACTTTGGAACCTTCATCCTAGGGGGTAATTCTGCTTGGAGAATATAATCCACTATAGGCGAAGTATAATTTAGCCTTGTGAAGCCAAGATTCACACCATTTATGGTCATTATCCTTTCAACCATGGCTGCAAGATTATTTTCTTCTGCTTGATTTTGATGTCGAACCTGTCTAAGGAACTGATCAGCATTTTGGTTCCTGTTCACCATCACTACCGGCTCTTCCTCCATCTGGACTGGCATCTGGTTTCTTGGTGGTTCGACTCTAAAATGATCAATCATCTCTTGATCTTCCAAGTTCACCTCAGGTCCATGACGTGGATGACGTCTTGGGATATCTTCGACAACAGTTGCTCTTCGATCCACCGCTGGTACTTCCATGAAATCAGCCATACGTGCCAATTGTGTAGCCAATTGTTGGTTAGTTTGAGTTGTATTCTGAATCAAGGGTTGAAAAACTTCTCCCATTGTCTGAGACAACGTATGCACCATTTGCATGTTACTTTCATCCATCTCTATCTCAAACAATTTATGGATGTATTTGTAAGACTAGGCGCTTGAACGGAGTAACCAACACCTATACTCTGATTGTTTCGACCCCTTGATCCTGGTCCTTGTAATGCCGAAGACACTACAGTCTCTGAAAATACAGGTGGAGCATTCTGCAGATTTTGCATCATTGATGTAAGCATACCATAGGGTTGACTCCTTGACCCTGGATGCGGAAAACCTGGAGGAGGGAAATGTCGGTACATTGAATTTCCTCCTGGGGGTGTTGGTGAATTAGGACTTTTTGGTCCTATGTATTCTAGCACAGGTTGAGTATATGATTTTGTGCATGTTGATCCTGGTTCAGACACTACTAATGAAGATGACGTCTGTCCTCCTGTCGAAGGCACTGGTGATGATGTGCTTTGAGACCCCATACTGCTACTTGACTGAGTGTTTGAAATACTCCCTTGAGGATCAACTTGTTGGTTGGCATTAGTTGCCATTCTCTTAGTGTATCTTCTCTTTGGTATTCCTTCGTTTGTTGTGGCTAACTTCCCACTTCTCAATAACATACAACGAAAGTATTTCTTCACCAAGAAAGATAAGGTTAACAAAAAGTATAAATCTTAGCGCTAGGTCCCACCGGGCGTGCCAATTTGTTTACTGTGAATTTTGGTAAATAACCTCTGGTCTATCAATCTTAAATAAAACTGATTAACTTGCAGGATCGACCACACAAATCCTAGGACATGTGCTAAATTTAAGGGAAAATGTATCTGACAATGATAAATGCAAGAAATGTAAATTGAACTCCACGTTCGACAGTAAAAGAAAACTACATGAACTCCACGTTCGACTACTTGCAAATAAAGTAAAGGCTTGGAAATGTAAAGGGCTATAAATAAATCATGCAGAATTTAAAGGCGTCGAATGTAAAAGACAAAAAGGTAAATGACTTTGACAAATAAAAGTGCAGGAAGATAAATAACCATCGAAAGTAAACAACAAGAAATGTAAAAGTGCTTGAACTCCACGTTCTTGAATGTAAAAGGTGCAGAAAGAGTAAATGACTGTCAAAAGTAAAGGGCAAGAAAATAAATGACTTTGAAGGTAAATGCAGTAATGTAAAAGCTTTTGAAAATAAAATGCAATGAACTCCACGTTCTTGAAAATAAAGACTGAAATGTAAAGGTGTTGTCGAAAGTAAATATGCGGAAAGATAAATGACTTTAAAAATAAAAGACTTTGAAGATAAAAGACAAGAAATAAAGATGAACCCCATGTTCTTGAAAGTAAAGACTTTAAAGGTAAATGCTTGAATATAAAGGTGCAGTCGAAAGTAAGTGCAGGAAGTTTAAATGAAAGTTTAAAAACAAGACTTTAAGTAAATTTGACATGAAAAGTAAAATTCAGGAAAACGTAAAGACATGGAAAGTAAATGCTTGAAGCTTAAACATGATGAAGATAAATTGCATTAATGAAGAAATAAAGGGTGGTGTTATATTACGTACATTCTCACGAACTCGTTTCTCTACACGCGGGTACTTTGAGTTTCTTTGAGTAACTTGTACAAAAATATGAACACCCTTATTACATAGAACTAACTCCTATTTATAGTGCTAAGAAATAACTACTAAGTGGTGGTTATTGCTTCAAACGTGTCCCTTTGGCGCCTTCTCCTTGGCCTCAATTGTTCCCACGTTCACAACTGCTCCTATTTGAATTTCAAACATTGGAAATTCCCTTCAGCCTTAGTATAACAACTGCAGCGCACGTTTCAATATTCCCATGGTCGAAACCTTTCCCAACACTTAGCCATTTTTTGAGGCTTCCAAAACCCCAATTCGACTCAGGCTTCACCAAAACTGGGTCGAATCCTTCTTTACGTTAAAAATAATTTTTTAACTTAAAATAGCTTTGATTCTTTCTAGCGTCGAAAATGAGGGTTAACACCATCATACTAGAAGGTTGACTTCTTGTTGGTTTCATGAATGATCTCTTTGTAGTCTGACTTTAAGTATGTGAGATACTTAGTTTCTCTATTAGCATACATGATGTTGTTCCAATGGTCCATGACATGTTCATGTCTTTTTGATTTAACATACTCCTTACATTTCATGCTAATGGTTTTTGTAATATGGAACGAACATAACAGATATGTCGAATTTGGAAACACAAATTTAATTGCATTCATCAATGCAAGTTCTTGGTCCGTCATAACAATATTCGGTAGCAATTTCTAGGAAGAGAACAACTCTTTGAGCTTCTCTAGTGCCCATGTGAAGTTCTCCTATCTTTCATGTTCCAAATAGGCAAACCCTACCAAAAACGTCAACTTTGTTAACGTAACACCTACAATCTCAAGCAGTGGTAACCGGTACCTGTATGTTGATGATTCAAATAATAAAAATTTTGATAAATCAATGTATGTCTAAATGGTATCAAGGTATGATCAAGATGCACATTATCTATTGGTCTTGCATGTACAATTAAAAATGAACACCAAGTGAAACATATTCAACAACTTCACTAAATCAGAATGTGTCCAGAAGATATCAGCAACAACATTTGAGTCTTCCCTATTTCTTGTCCAGTGCATATATTTTTCTCTATGAATAAGGGTCAACAACATTTGTATTTTCATCAATGTACCTCTCTTGCTCGCATTGTATGCAGCTCTAGCTTTATACACTTTGTACATGTCAAATATATTTTCCTAGTCGAGCTGTATAGTCGACTAAGATCGGGTATAAATCTAGTTGAGTACGTGGCCTAGCTAACTGGCCGAGTTGAGTACCTGGCCTAGCTATCTGGCCCAGTTGAGTACCTGGCCCTGCTATCTGGCCGAGTTGTGTACTAGGCTCAGCTATCTGGCCGAGTTATGTACTAGGCCTAGCTATCTGGCCGAGTTGAGTACCCGACCCAGCTATCTGGCCGAGTTGAGTACCCGTCCTAGCTATCTGGCCGAGTTGGGTACCTAGCCCAGCTATCTGGCCGAGTTATGTACTAGGCCCAGCTATATGGCCGAGTTGTGTACTAGGCCTAGCTATCTGGCCGAGTTGAGTACCAGGCCCAGCTATCTGGCCGAGTTGAGTACCCATCCTAGCTATCTGGCCGAGTTGAGTACCTGGCCCAGCTATCTGGCCGAGTTGAGTACCCGACTTAGCTATCTGGCCGGGTTGAGTACTTGGCCTAGCTATCTGGCCGAGTTGTGTCTGGTCGGGTTGCGCTGGCCGGGTTGGTTGGTTATCCGGTTCAGAACTCAATAGACGTCGGTTACAAACCATTGATGGGACAGTTACACTTGGTTAAATAGAGGTTGTTACTAAATTAATGGTTGGCTGTTACAAACGTTATTAAGGGGATTAATGGCCATTAGACCAAGAATTACACTATATAAAGGGTGCTCTAGGAATCCAGAAAGGGGACTCTGCGACGTTCATAAAGCAGACATATACACTACATACTGAGGGGCTCCCACATGAGGGTTAAGCAGGACGTTCATCTTGAGGCAGTATACAACACCTGTATAGCCCTTAAATCCCCAAATATCCATCACAACATACTCCATAGTATAGACAACATAGTCATCTCTACCCTAAAGAAGGAGACTAGCACTTTTAGTGTTCTGACCATTTTTGGCTAGAACATTTGGTGCCCACCGTGGGGCCTCGATAAAACTTTCCCGGGCCATACAAGATATTCAGGATGAATGAGCAAAGTCATTTTCCAGTTTCTATACCCATATTCACGTTATGAGTAGCGAACATTGTCACTTCCAGATCCCTAAACCAAAGTGCCATGGCAAAGGTCATAAATTTTACGAAGTCGGCGGAGCTTCCAAATCTGATATATCCATTACAATCCCAACGAGATCGCCCGCCAACAACATTAGTATCGCACGTCATTCCTTTCGGCGTTCTAGTAAGATTTCGTGAATCTCCGCGACAACGCTCAAGCTAGGATCCAATTTAATTTCAGTCTACGATAACGACTTTTACTCAGAAAAGTTTCACACAATCATTCTAGTTATTTCAGTTTGTTTTGATTAATTGGAAACATCCTTAATCTACAGATAACTCGGATGGTTAATCTAGTATCGATCAGTTACATTTAATGGTTTTCTATAAAATACTTGGCTTAGCTATCTGGCCGAGTTGTGTACCAGACCTAGCTATCTAGTCGAGTTATGTACTAGGCCTAGCTATCTGGCCGAGTTATGTACTAGGCCTAGCTATCTGGCCGAGTTGAGTACCCATCCTAGCTATCTGACCGAGTTGTATATCATGCCTAGCTATCTGGCCAAGTTGTGCATGGCCGAGTTATGTTGGACGTTAGATATAAGATGATTATAAGCCAATGTCTCACTTGCATGTGAATTCCTGTGTAGAAGTTGTTGGCGCAGTGTCTCAAAAATATGGTTGAAAATGCCATGGTCGGTATTATTGGAAACATGGGGTTCAAAGTGATTGGATCATCATCTTAATTGGAATTGGAGAAAACTTAAAGGGTAACAACATGCAAGTTGATAAAACTTAAAATCACATACTTCATCAATCAAGAGTATCTACAAGACCGACAAGCATAACAAGACTAAAGTTTATGCTTCAAAATTTCCTATTATTGTATAAAAAGAGCTATGAAGAATAGTAGTACACGCAACTACTTCGAAACTTCTATAAAGACATCGAGATGATAGAGTTAACCTTAAAAGGATAATTTCCTTAAGCGAGGACATCAAAGTAGTTATAGGGATAGTCAAATACAAATTTATGCTTCCGATTAATTATGTATATAGTTAGGAGAACCAACTTCTCAGCCATTTGTAATCGTTTCTAAAAACTACTTAGAACTTACTTTAAGCAATGAGTGTCGAACTATATCCCCTGCGTGGGCAGGAGTCACCCTACCTTTGTTTAGCTTTTAAATAAGATAGGATGAGCTCGGAACGTGAGAAACTAAACTCTCAAGAAGAAGCCGGCACACATTATGCTAAGAAGAAACCAAGATGTTAAAAGACAAAGTCATAGAAAACAATATCTTAAAATTACTACTAACTGACTGAAAACTATCAATCTGTTTTTCAGGTACAAAGTCGGGATGAAATTTGATTAAACTCCTATAAAACGTGTCGACTTGCTGCATGTACGTAGGTCGCCCATGAATGGGTTGAATAAACTCCTATAAAATGTGTCGACTTGCTCCGCGTACATAGGTCGCCCATGAACGGGTTGAATAAACTCCTATAAAACGTGTCGACTTACTCCGCATACATAGGTTGCCCATGAACGGGTTGAATAAACTCCTATAAAACGTGTCAACTTGCTCCGCGTACATAGGTCGCCCATGAACGGGTTGAATAAACTCCTATAAAACGTGTCGACTTGCTCCGCGTACATAGGTCATCCATGAACGGGTTGAATAAACTCCTATAAAATGTGTCGACTTGCTCCGCGTACAGAGGTCGCCCATGAACGGGTTGAATAAACTCATATAAACGTGTTGACTTGCTCGGTGTACATAGGTCGCCCATAAACGTGTTCACTTGCTTTGCGTACACGGGTTGAATAAACACTTATAAACGCATCGACTTGTTCCGCATACACATGCCGAATAATCAATTATGAAAATGATGAAATATCCAATCCTAAGCACACCAAAAGAAACTTGGGGCTTGTGAATCTCAAAGTTATACATCCTCAATGACTAAGAGCTTATAAGAGCTCGGAACAAGTCTAGAACAAGTTTAAATTTTAAAAAAAGACATCTGAGTTCAACACTATTCGACTCTTAAGCTTATAAGAGTTTGGGGCTCTTAAAACATCAAGGTTACACATACACAATGACTAGGTGTAATACCCCAATTCCCATCGCGAATAAATAATACATAAATAAATCTGAGTAACTAAAAATTTATTTTTCTGACAGAAACAAGGATGCCACATTTTAAAGTAAGAAAACACAATCCCTGCTCAATTATTTGATACATAACACATAATAGAGAAAATCATTAACGGGAAACTTTTTCCATCTAAAGGGAAAGGTCAATTATGGAATAAAGCGGAAAGATCCATAACTGACTTGTTTTACAAATAAGTTGTTTTATAACACCAAAATATACATACAAAAGTAATACCAAATATATTCAACAATTGTATACATATATATCACAAAATCGTTCCCCGACTCCCGTGCTACGTATCAAAGTAGACACCAAGACCAACAAAAGAACGGAGGACTAATCTTCACAAAAGCCTCGAAGACACTAATCTGCAATTGCCTCATAGAGCAATAAACCACAGCAGAAGGGTGAGAAATAACAACTAAAATCAAGATTGCATAATAATATGCAAATACATAACAATTCACGTGCATAGCTATTCTCACCACAAACACCACATACTAATACATATAACAAACCACATATACGTAACATATATCTATTAATCCAACAATATAGCATATATCAAGTATCCAATATACTCACATATTTGCACATAAGGCATACCAAGTCATAACATTTAGAAACACATCACACATCACATAGCATATGTCTACGCATAATACATATTATCCACAACCAATGCATTTATCACATATGCACATCAAATTACCAATGCTATCACAATCTCAACACATAACAAATCGATGCACAATTTCCACACATAATCAATCAAATCATGATTTTCCACACATAATGCATCCATTCACAATTCTCACACATAATCAATCAAATCATGATTTTCCACACATAATGCATCCATTCACAATTCTCACACATAATCAATCAAATCATGATTTATGCAAATGCACAGAGACCGACACAACGACTCTATGCAAATGCCATGCGGTACCGACTTCCAATATTTCTCATCACTAGTTCACTCAGGAACTCTGCTGGAACCATCGCTCGTTACATCACTGTAACTCCCCGTCGGGCATACGATGTTCCCCGTCGCTTTCGGTCCTCTTTGTATAAGGCTCACGACATTTATGGATTGCTTTCGGTCCTCTTATTTTTAAGGCGATTCATACCTCTTATTTTTAAGGCTCACGATCCGATCGCTCACACCCCACATGGGCACACGATCGTCTATAATCATCGCTTTCGGTCCTCTTATTTTTAAGGCGATTCATACCTCTTATTTTTAAGGCTCACGATGTTATAGCAGATTCCCTCTGGAATCAATCCGTCACTCAGGACGTCACAAGAATGCATGTCATGATGCTTGGCATACAATGACTCATGACATTCAAAATGCACACATATACACATCCACAATCATGCATATATCATCAAATACCACACATTGCCTTTTCCTGCCCTTAGGGCACAAATCATCATCACAACATGTATCACGTGCATTTTCATTTCACAAAAGTACACAAGTCATACAATATCCATATCAACAACACATTGCATGATACACATTAATTACACACAATAACAACGACAAAAGTCGACAAAACAACACCATTCAAATATCATACATCCATCACCAATGCGTATCAATCATGCACAACATTTCATCACATATATTCATGCCATATAACAGCACACCAGCTATACGTTACATATCAAAAGCATATAGCATGATAACACATCATTCGCACACCAATACGACGGTAAAAATCTGACAAACCAACACTTTTTCAAAACCACAACTTAAATAAATCATCTACTGACCTCCAACCCATTTTTAATAGAAAGAATATTTCATTAGCTTTCCAACGCTTCAAATGGGGGTCAAAACGGACTTAAGGTTCAAAAGTTATAAAGATAACAAAATCGGACATTTTGGAAAAATTTTGCAACGTGCAGGTCTGCTCAGGTCGAGTCTTTAGGTCGACGCAAGGGCACTATGAGCCGACCTAAAACCCTATGAGTCGACGCATACTGCGCAGAATTTGATAAAAACTCAGTTTTCGATCGGTAAATGACTTCCGGACCTCCGATTTTGATTCCGTAAAAAGCTGCGATCTCAGAATTCAACATACTACAATATTTCCACCATTAAAAAGCCATCTAACACATTTTCCATTTTTGAAATATTTTGAAACATAATTTTATCAGTTTATCCCAACTCCAAACTCGCTCAAAACCACTCGAAAACACACAAATAACCATTCCCGATTAATTCCTATCCTTACCCGATTAAATATCAACCTATACCCATGTTACCAGACATATCCAAACACTTTTACTCGATCACAACATCAATTTGGACAAAAACATCGATATATATCAAAAACGCAAAAGTTACAAATTCAACTCGATTTAATCAAACGATCACGCTAAATCAAGACCCAACATCACACGACTCTACTACGCGATTTATTCCGACTTTCGTCCGTAAAAACATCGATTTCTACTCATTTTTACCATTTCGACCTAAAATGAAAACTATAAGAAAATATCCAAAACAATCCAAGAAAACATACACATATACATACACAAGCAAGATATAATTGAAACTTCTCACCCTTACCCGATTAATCGAAGTCCAAGCATTGATTTTGATGATTTTCCTCTTCTCCCTCTTTTTCTTCTCTTCCTCTTCTTTTCTATTTTTCTTCTTTCTCTCATTTTCTCTCTATTTCTTTCTATTTATATAAAAACATAAAACTTACCCAAGCAAAAGACCAAAATATCCCTCAGCTCAAATATCTCCCAAACGCTCTCAAAATACGATAAGACATAAACAACGATGAAAAATAATATATTGTCAAATAAAAGTCAAGAATAAAATAATATAATAATAAAATAATCAAATAGACTCGATTAAATAAAACTGACAAAAACTGGGGCGTTACAATTCTCCCCCACTTAGACATTTTCGTCCTCGAAAATATAACCGAGACAAACAACTCCGGATACGACTCTCGCAAACGACTAACCAACTAACACGCCAATACTAGGCACACCACGAATAACACCAACTGACAAACCACCTTGCTAACAGCAACCACAACAACGACACGACACAGATGACAACTACAACGACAAGATGCAAAGCTCATACAATGCAATTGACGACCAACTCACGACTCAAAGAATACACAAGTTACGAACACACAGGTTCACTCTAGAACCAAAACACAACAAGATCGTTACCCTCACCACCGGTAACACTCCCCTAATTCCCCATGCAAGAATTAGCTACTCGCACTCGAACCATCACCATGGAAACGAGGCAACAACAGAAACAAGAACATAAGGTCCCACGACACCACATCGATTAAACAACCTCCACACAACCATAATACCAACATCCTTGTCACACAACATTATTACAACCATGCTACGATTCCCCAATCGACCATATAACCAAAACGTCCATCTACACAGTAGCCCATGAATAATATTTAAACCTTTCACATATCACTTCCATCCTGAAACGTCCAATGGTCTCAACACTCCTACATATTCCCAATGTTCAACCTATGAACTCTTACCAGTCCCACACGCATATACGAATCATGCCACTTCACGCTTCCGTTGCACACTCTGATTACTCGTAACCATCAAAACTACCAATTTCACGTCCAAAGTCTAACTCTTTCTCATATTCACCAAAAATCACTGTTCACTTTTAATATACCCAACTTCACACTCAACCGTGTTACCTCACACACAAGACACAAGTCTCTGAACTGCTCAAATAATTTTAATTCTCGGACCATCAAAACAGAGATACATAGAAACTTTCGACTTAACTCATCCGGCACAACCTCGGCTTTTCCCAAAGGATAATCCAAGCCAAATTCATAACTCGTCACGAATTCTAACCATCCTCGTTGTCTCATACTCTATTCCTTCAAACCAAACAAGTACTCAATATTCTTGCGATTACCAAACACTTCGAACCTAGAACCATAAAGATAATACCTCCAAATATTCCAACACAATACAACCGCCACCAATTCCAAATCCAAAATAGTATAGATCCTTTTATGAATCCTCAATTGTCGTAATCATAAGCCACAATTTTACCCTCTTGCATTAACACACTGACTAAACTCACCAAAGACGCATCCTAATATCCTCACAAACGGTTCATCAGGATCACACAGAATCAAAACTGAAGCCGTAGACAAATCCTACTTCAGCTCTCTCAAACTTCCCCCACAATGAACAAACAAAGCAAACGACTTACCCTTTGCGAGTCAACTGAGATAACAGAAGTACGAACTTAGCAAAGTCTTCCATAGCTTGCAGTAACAACCAACTGAGCCCAAAAGTTTCTAATCTCCTTAACTGACTTTGGAACCTCTCTAATAGAACTACATCTACTTCCGATGGATCCATAACCATACTCTCATCTGAAATAACATGTCCAAGAAAACTAACCTTTTTCAACCCAAATTCTCACTCGAATAACTTAGCACAAAACTTCGCCTCTATTCAACACTTGTAATTCAAATCTCAAACACTCTACCTGTTCTTCCTCCGAGTTCATAACAGATCTGAATATCCTCAATTAAAACCACTACGAACTTATCCAAATAAATATGAAAGATATGACTCATCTCCTCCACAAACATTACAGATTCATTACTAACACCAAATAACATCACTGCACGTTGTAATGCCCAAACAAATTCCAAAAGATATAAATTCTTAAAGTTCTTGCAAAATTCTTTTCCCTGGGTAACTGGTTACTCACACACAAGCTTAATCGAGTAATTAACAGCCTATTCCAATGATAACAACATAACCAGTCACATCAAATCAATCAAAGCCTTAACTCACACAATTCACCACTCTTATCAAACATTCCAATCAATTGTGATTTCACTCAAACTCAACCAAACCATTCCAGTCATCTGTTCATGAAAGTGGACACTTGTTCTCAATCGTTACCTTATTCAACTTCGTCCAATTTGAGTTCACACTCTACTCTCTGAGAACAACCTTTAACAATACCCAATCATTCTCTCCCAATGACTTCCCAACTTGACCAACATACCAAAAACCTCTAATCTGTCTCATCTTCCAGTATAAGAGTCTTCATCAACTCATCGAAGCAATCCGTAATCATTTTCTAAATTCCAAACAATTCATTGCACACACTATCAAAGCCGGAAAGGCACGTCTATTCCATCCAACATAATTCCCGTCTACTATCAACAAGAGATTAAGGGTGATCAGTTCCTCAATTTGTCAATAGACAGCCGAAAATCATGTTGGGGCATAAACCTTCTTTACCAAACTATAATAGCATTCCTTACATCCTGTGCACAAAACTACCTCAGGCACAAATCCTTAGTTGACATAAAACTTACCTCCGCATTCCCTCCAGAATCTGGAACAACACTATCCAAACAACACTTACACTCTTGCAACCAACGGGCACACTGAGCCCACGCTCCACAACCGAAGCAACTTGGAGAAGTTCCAACTTCTCCCCCACTTATCTCATTCTCAATCCTGAAGACAAAGGATTAGAAAAACCAGAAAGCACTGACAGTGTTCCACACACATATCACGTACTAAAAGACAAAAAACAACGACAGTATTCAACTGTCACACCAACTGACTCAACAACTTGGCCGGACGGATCGATCTGCTCTAATACCACTAATGTAACACCCCGATTCCCATCGCGAATAAATAATACATAAATAAATCAGAGTAACTAAAAATTTATTTTTCCGACAGAAACAAGGATGCCACATTTAAAGTAAGAAAACACAATCCCTGCTCAATTATTTGATACATAACACATAATAGAGAAAATCATTAACGGGAAACTTTTTCCATCTAAAGGGAAAGGTCAATTATGGAATAAAGCGGAAAGATCCATAACTGACTTGTTTTACAAATAAGTTGTTTTATAACACCAAAATATACATACAAAAGTAATACCAAATATATTCAACAATTGTATACATATATATCACAAAAGCGTTCCCCGACTCCCGTGCTACGTATCAGAGCAGACACCAAGACCGACAAAAGAACGGAGGATTATTCTTCACAAAAGCCTCCAAGACACTAATCTGCAATTGCCTCATAGAGCAATAAACCACAGCAGAAGGGTGAGAAATAATAACTAAAATCAAGATTGCATAATAATATGAAAATACATAACAATTCACGTGCATAGCTATTCTCACCATAAACACCACATACTAATACATATAACATACCACATATACGTAACATATATCTATTAATCCAACAATATAGCATATATCAAGTATCCAATATACTCACATATTTGCACATAAGGCATACCAAGTCATAACATTTAGAAACACATCACACATCACATAGCATATGTCTATGCATAATACATATTATCCACAACCAATGCATTTATCACATATGCACATCAAATTACCAATGCTATCACAATCTCAACACATAACAAATCGATGCACAATTTCCACACATAATCAATCAAATCATGATTTTCCACACATAATGCATCCATTCACAATTCTCACACATAATTAATCAAATCATGATTTTCCACACATAATGCATCCATTCACAATTCTCACACATAATCAATCAAATCATGATTTATGCAAATGCACAGAGACCGACACAACGACTCTATGCAAATGCCATGCGGTACCGACTTCCAATATTTCTCATCACTAGTTCACTCAGGAACTCTACTGGAACCATCGCTCGTTACATCACTGTAACTCCCCGTCGGGCATACGATGTTCCCCGTCGCTTTCGGTCCTCTTTGTATAAGGCTCACGACGTTTATGGATCGCTTTTGGTCCTCTTATTTTTAAGGCGATTCATACCTCTTATTTTTAAGGCTCACGATCCGATCGCTCACACCCCACATGGGCACACGATCGTCTATAATCATCGTTTTCGGTCCTCTTATTTTTAAGGCGATTCATACCTCTTATTTTTAAGGCTCATGATGTTATAGCAGATTCCCTCTGGAATCAATCCGTCACTCAGGACGTCACAAGAATGCATATCATGATGCTTGGCATACAATGACTCATGACATTCAAAATGAACACATATACACATCCACAATCATGCATATATCATCAAATACCACACATTGCATTTTCCTGCCCTTAGGCCACAAATCATCATCACAACATGTATCACGTGCATTTTCATTTCACAAAAGTACACAAGTCATACAATATCCATATCAACAACACATTGCATGATACACATTAATTACACACAATAAAAACGACAAAAGTCGACAAAACAACACCATTCAAATATCATACATCCATCACCAATGCGTATCAATCATGCACAACATTTCATCACATATATTCATGCCATATAATAGCACACCAGCTATACGTTACATATCAAAAGCATATAGCATGATAACACATCATTCGCACACCAATACGACGGTAAAAATCTGACAAACCAACACTTTTTCAAAACCACAACTTAAATAAATCATCTACTGACCTCCAACCCATTTTTAATAGAAATAATATTTCATTAGCTTTCCAACGCTTCAAACGGGGGTCAAAACGGACTTAAGGTTCAAAAGTTATAAAGATAACAAAATCGGACATTTTGGAAAAATTTTGCAACGTGCAGGTCTGCTCAGGTCGAGTCTTTAGGTCGACGCAAGGGCACTATGAGCCGACCTAAAACCCTATGAGTCGACGCATACTGCGCAGAATTTGATAAAAACTCAGTTTTCGATCGGTAAATGACTTCCGGACCTCCGATTTTGATTCCGTAAAAAGCTGCGATCTCAGAATTCAACATACTACAATATTTCCACCATTAAAAAGCCATCTAACACATTTTCCATTTTTGAAATATTTTGAAACATAATTTTATCAGTTTATCCCAACTCCAAACTCGCTCAAAACCACTCGAAAACACACAAATAACCATTCCCGATTAATTCCTATCCTTACCCGATTAAATATCAACCTATACCCATGTTACCAGACATATCCAAACACTTTTACTCGATCACAACATCAATTTGCACAAAAACATCGATATATATAAAAAACGCAAAAGTTACAAATTCAACTCGATTCAATCAAACGATCACGCTAAATCAAGACTCAACATCACACGACTCTACTACGCGATTTATTCCGACTTTCGTTTGTAAAAACATCGATTTCTACTCATTTTTACCATTTCGACCTAAAATGAAAACTATAAGAAAATATCCAAAACAATCCAAGAAAACATACACATATACATACACAAGCAAGATATAATTGAAACTTCTCACCCTTACCCGATTAATCAAAGTCCAAGCATTGATTTTGATGATTTTCCTCTTCTCCCTCTTTTTCTTCTCTTCCTCTTCTTTTCTCTTTTTCTTCTTTCTCTCATTTTCTCTCTATTTCTTTCTATTTATATAAAAACATAAAACTTACCCAAGCAAAAGACCAAAATACCCCTCAGCTCAAATATCTCCCAAACTCTCTCAAAATACGATAAGACATAAACAACGATGAAAAATAATATATTGTCAAATAAAAGTCAAGAATAAAATAATATAATAATAAAATAATCAAATAGACTCGATTAAATAAAACTGACAAAAACTGGGGCGTTACACTAGGGACTTCCCAAATTGTAGTTAGCCTTGTGTTTTGACATATACAAAATCTTGAATAAAATCAAGAACAGATAATATGGCCGAAAAATAATACCTGGCACTCTATATTCTGACACTTAAGTCCTATAAACTTAGTGCCGGGGGGGATAGGATATATGCACATGATTATTTTAAGTTATACTGAAAAGTCAAAGCAAAATGAAAATACTATTATAAAGGCCACAAAGGACAGCTCAAAGCACAAAGCCCACGGGAAAAAATCATAGTCATACGCATTCCCCAGTTAAGGGTCAAGTACTACGAAAACACTCCTCGATTAAAAAGTTAGATTCCATAACAAACACTCCTCATATAAAGAGTCGAGTTCTACAATAAATATTCCGGTGTAAGAGGCGAAACCTTACACTTCTCGTAAAAAATAGTTAGATGCATTACCATGGTGGGATCAAGGCGCATCTGATCAACCCCGCCTCCGAGTAATGAAAATCCACAAAACGGACAAATACCGTGAATCCTCGGCTATGTTGGTATGCCTTGAACCCGGTCAAGTTAATAAAACTTTGACCATTATCTAATGAAATCTGGGGCTTTTATTTGGTCACCAGTGAAATAATACCCACCTTAAAAGGCAAAAGAGTATTCTAAACCGGACGGATAAAACCCATTGTGGTAACTGTCAGATTCAAAAAAGTTTGCTTGGGGCTCATTAGCTCGAAGACATGAACAAGTGGATGATCACCCAACATCAGACAGGCTTGGGGGTTTTAAAATCACCATTGTTGATTTCATAAATCAGCCAAAGGTGGCGTAAAGTCGGGTATCTTATATCCGGACACTTACTCTTATGGGCTTCGTACCCAGGAAACCCAGCTTGGGAATAGATTATGTCGCAAGTATTCGGGCGCTTACAACAAAACCGAGAAATTAGCAGACGAACTCTCTCGGTTATGTCACAACCCGGACAAAGTACTTCACTTCAGTGAACTTGGTACCCGGAAGACTCCGCCTATATCCTAAGTTAAACACCCAAGGATAAAGATAAGCGAACTGAGTCTAAAAGCCGCTTGGGGCTCTAAACAAAGATGTTCGAGAAAAAATCTCCAACGAAAGATATATAAAAACTTCTATGTGAACAACCAAGAATATTGTCGTATCCAAACACTTCTTTCCTGAGGATTTCATGTGTAGAGAGACTTAGCATACACACCCCTGGATATTGTATATAAACCAGGATATGAACTCGGATAAAGCCCCAATGGGCTCCAGACGCATATTGAAAATCCTCAAGTAAGGCAAAATTACGGGTTAAAATAAAAACCTATGTCCAATCGACTCAAAAATCAAGGATAAACAAACATTAATCTCACTACTTTGTGATACTACCGAAGATAGTCTAGTCAGTGACTGACCACACAGAATAAATTACCTTGGTAAGTATAAGTATAATCAGGGTAATCGAGCCCTTTACATATGCAAAACTCAGGTAAGATGTATCTCCGACTCGGGCATAATGCGTACCTATAAGGTACTAAACTCGCATGAGGCCAGAAGTGAATAGCTATGGGAATCCGAAAAAACTTTTACAAAATTCAGACCACGTAAGGGTATGGGAAGAAGACCGGGTTACAACACGACATATTTTAAAACATATCCGAAATTTCCCGATGACCGAATACTACATTCCTAGATCAGAATTTGTATTCAAGGGGCTTATGTACATGCCAAATATATTTTCATAGTCGAGATGTATAGTCGACCAAGACCGGGTATAAATCTAGTTGAGTACCTAGCCTAGCTATCTAGCCGAGTTGAGTACCTGACTTAGCTATCTGGCTAAGTTGAGTACCTGGCCCAGCTATCTGGCCGAGTTGTGTACTAGGCTCAGCTATCTGGCTGAGTTGTGTACTAGGCCTAGCTATCTGGCCGAGTTGAGTACCCGACCCAGCTATCTGGCCGAGTTGAGTACCCGCCCTAGCTATCTGGCCGAGTTGGGTACCTGGCCCAGCTATCTGACCGAGTTGTGTACTAGGCCCAGCTATTTGGCTGAGTTGTGTACTAGGCATAGCTATGTGGCAGAGTTGAGTACCCGGCCCAGCTATCTGGCCGAGTTGAGTACCCGTCTTAGCTATCTGGCCGATTTGAGTACCTGGACCAGCTATCTGGCCGAGTTGTGTCTGGCCGGATTGCACTGGCCAGGCTGTTTGGTTATCCGGTTCAGAACTCAATAGACGTTGGTTACGAACCATTGATGGGACAGTTACACTTGGTTAAATAGAAGCTGTTACTAAATTAATGGTTGGCGGTTACAAACGTTATTAAGGGGATTAATGGTCATTAAACCAAGAATTCACTATATAAAGGGTTTTCTAGGAATCCAAAAAGGGGACTTGCGACGTTTGTAACACCCTTTTCTACCCCATAAATACACACGACAATTACACAAATTATCAGGTAAAAATCACCTCAGAAGGGTGCATATTTCTCAATAAACTCAAAATAAAACATTTGCCCCGTAAACACGGGTTTTCCTCAAAATATTCAAAAGCCATCAAATTAGCAGCAGAACCACCATAACCACAATAATCCAAAATCAAAAAGGTTTCTAATAAAAACCATAATCATTCAAAAATAACAACAAAATAACAACTCAACATGGTTCGACTCAACGACCCAACCCGATGTTACAATATCAGAGCAAGACCCTCTACATCGACCAAAAGCAAAATAAACTCCTAAAGTCCTCGAAGGCATCCACAGCTAAGCCTCATCATCTGCATGTTACCCACATGAATGCAACATTAAAACAGGCAGGATGAGTAATCACAATTCATTATAATCAATATAAAAACAAGATATGTATAAAATGGCATCATTATCATATACAACATCATTAGGGTCATCACAAAGGAAAACATCGAAAATCACGGTATCATAAATCACATCAATGCTAAATAAATGCAATGCATAACAAGACTCATGTATGTGGTACCAATTCGTCAAAGTCGATGGATACTAGGCCATCACCCTCCAAAGATCCCCGTCATTAGGATCGATTCTACACAAGAACTGGGGCACGTCAAAATTACCTCACATCCACACAATGGGATTGAATCCACCATAGACCGAAGTCTGAAATGCTATGAATGCATGATACATAACATCATTATCATCATCATCAATAAAAGTCATTACGTGCATCATCATTCATCAAAATCTCATGTTAATCATATCATCCTTTATTCATCAAAACATCATGAAATCATCATCTCATAATCATCAATATAATCATGGCAATTCATCAAAATAATCACAACTCAAAACATCAAGATAACATAAGAATCATAAAACAAATTCGCGAACAACAGGCATTCGCTGGAACGTTCGCTTTACGAGTCTGGGACGAATATTCGCTTTGCGAGGTCGCGGTTTCCTACAATCGCTGCTACGCATCAGTAGCATATCAGACCCCAAAAACCTTACGGGTTCAGCCTCATTTACCCCAAAAACACCCCCAAAACATCCCTAAGGCATTAAGGCAACAAGGACACAAAACCTACGACTATTAGGCCGATTTATTACATTATCCTAAGCTTCAATTTCACATAAACCTTCACAAACCCAATTACCTTCATAACTTCCATAAAATCCCTTTTTCCTACGAAGTCAAAACAACATCAACAGAGAAATTAGCCTCGAAGGCCTACTTTTATCCGATTCAATCTAACCCTTCATATTCATCATCAATCCACAAAAACAACACATAAATCCTCAATTTACTCATAAATCCACAAACCCACATAAACCTCAAAAATCAGCTTTAAACACATCGAATTCCTACATTGAAAACAATGAAAGGCAATACTCCCCATACCTTAGATTGTCGATTCCAAGCTTTCTTTCTTTAGTTCTTGAAAACTTTCTCGAATCCTAGGCTTTTCCCTCTTTCCTCAGAGCTCTGGCATTTTTCCTTCTTTTCACGGTCTAAGAAAATGAATTTTATTCCTCTCAAATTCTCCTTTTTGTTAAACCTAACCCATGGACTTCTAAAATGGGCTTTCCCAATATTATCCTTACTAACTCCTCCTTAAAAGTCCAATTTACCCTTAATCTTATAATATTATTTAAAATAAATAATAATACAATATATCCTATATTATATACTATTATTTAAATAAATAACCAAAACTCCACAAAATACCAACATCGCCACAAACCACCAAAATTCACTAAAAATCATGAATATTATATTTAAATAAATTAAATAAATATTCGTACGAAATTTGGGGTGTTACAACTCTCCCCCACTTAAAGAATTTTTGCCCTCGAAAATTACCTCAGAGTTAGATACGATTCCCTCATCTGATCCTCACGCTCCCAAGTCCAACTTTCACCAGCTGGTCCACCCCGCAACACCTTCACCAAAGCTATGTCTTTACCCCGCAGTTGCTTCATCTCTCGACCATCAATCCGCACCGGTAATGCTTCCACTGTCAGGTTATCCTTCACTTGTACATTATCCATCTGAATCACATGCGACGGATCCGGAATGTACTTCCTCAACTGAGACACATGGAACACGTCATGCAAATTTGCAAGTGACGGTGGTAAAGCAATTCGATAGGCTACCTCTCCTATCCTCTGCAAGATTTGATATGGACCAACAAAACGTGGAGTGAGCTTCCTAGACTTCAAAGCTCGACCCACACCAGTCACTGGCGTCACCTTCAAAAACACGTGATCTCCCTCTTAGAATTCAAGTGTCTTCCTCCTCTTATCATGGTAGCTCTTTTGGAGACTCTGCGATGCTCTCATCCTTTCTTGGATCATCTTAATCTTTTCAGTCGTCTCTTGCACAATCTCAGGTCCGAGTACAACACTCTCGCCTGACTCATACCAACACAAAGGAGTCCTACACCTTCTCCCATACAAAGCTTCATAGGGCGCCATTCCAATACTAGCATGAAAACTATTATTGTATGTGAACTCAATCAGCGGTAAATGGCTATCCCAAGCTCTTCTGTGATCCAACACACAAGCCCTCAGCAAATCCTCTAAGGATTGGATAGTTCTTTCTGTCTGACCTTCCGTCTGCGGATGATAGGCAGAACTCATCCTCAACTTAGTACCCAAAGCATCTTGCAAAATCTTCCAGAACCTAGATGTAAATCTCGGATCTCTATCCGACATAATACTCGAAGGTATCCCATGCAAATTCACAATCTCCTCAATGTACATCTCAGCCAACTTCTGCATAGAATGATTAATCTTCATCGGCAAGAAATGTGCCGATTTAGTTAATCTATCCATGATCACCCAAATTGAATCATTCCCTTTTGCCGTCTTCGGCAACCCCGACACAAAGTCCATGGAAATGCTATCCCATTTCCATTCTGGAATATTCAACGGCTGCATCATACCTAAAGGCTTCTGATGCACAATCTTCGACTTCTGACATGTCAAGCACGCATAAACGAATTCTGCGACATCCTTCTTCATACCTGGCCACCAAAATAACTTTTTTCAAATCCTGGTACATTTTCGTAGCACCGGGATGAATACTCAACCTACTATGGTTTCCCTATTCTAGAATGCTCTTCTTGATTTCTGGAACATCTGGAATATATACCCTATCCCGAAACCTCATCACACCATCCTCATCAATCCAGAATTCTCCTCCGTTATCTTGGTTAATCAAAGTCAACCGGTCAACCAACTTTAAATCAGATTGTTGTCCCACTCTGATTTCTTCCAGAATACCACTAGTCAACTTCAACATTCCCAACTTCACACTGTCAGAGGTCTCTTCACATACCAAACTCAAATATCGGAATTGCTCAATTAGTTCTAATTCTTTCACCATAAGCATCGACATATGCAATGACTTTCTGCTCAATGCATCGGCCACTACATTTGCTTTGCCCGAATGATAACTCAAATCAAAATCGAAATCCTTCAACAGCTCTAACCACCTCCTCTGCCTCATATTTAATTCTTTCTGATCAAATAAGTACTTCAGACTTTTATGATCACTGAACACTTTAAACTTAGAGCCAAATAGATAATGTCTCCAAATCTTCAACACAAACACCATAGCGGCCAACTCTAAGTCATGTGTAGGATAATTCCTCTCATGAACTCGCAATTGTCTCAAAGCATAGGCAACAACTTATCTATTCTGCATCAATACTCCACCAAGACCCATCTTCGATGCATCACAATACACCACAAAAGATTCGCTCGGATTAGGCAAGATCAACATTGGAGCGGTCGTCGACCTCTTCTTCAATTCCACAAAACTCTCTTCTCAAGCTACATCCCACACAAAAGCTTGACCCTTTCGAGTCAACTGAGTCAAAGGTAATACCAACTTAGAAAAGCCTTCGATAAACTTGCGGTAATAACCTGCCAATCCCATAAAACTTCGTATCTCGGTAGTAGACTTCGGAGTCTCCCACTGTAACACAACATCAATTTTAGAGGGATCAACAGCAATCCTGCCACTTGAAATCACATGGCCAAGAAAACTCACTTCCTTCAACCAGAACTCACACTTGGACAGCTTTGCATACAACTTCTTCTCCTTCAATACTTGCAACACAGTTCTCAAATGCTCAGCGTGTTCTTCTTCAGATCTAGAATATATCAAGATATCATTGATAAACACCACTACAAACTTATCCAAATACTCATGAAAAAAATTAATTCATGTACTCCATGAACACACCAGGTGCATTGGACACACCAAATGGCATCACAGTGTATTCATAGTGACCATACATCATCCTGAAAGACGTCTTCGGAATATCATCAGGCTTAACACGAATTCGATGATAACCAGACCTCAAATCAATCTTACTGAACACACAAGCGCCTACCAGCTGATCCATCAAATCGTCAATTCTCGAAAGCAGATACTTATTCTTGATAGTCACCTTATTCAACTGCCGATAACCAACACACAACCTCATGCTACCATCTTTCTTCTTTACTAGCAACACAGGGGCACCCAATGGAGAAACACTCGGTCGAACAAACTTCTTCTCAAGTAATTCTTCTAGTTGTTTCTTCAATTCACTTAACTCAGAAGCTGGCATCCTATAAGGAGCCATAGACACTGGACTCGTACCTGGTATTAAGTCCACCGCAAACTCTACTTCACGTTCTAGAGGCAAATCGCTGATGTCATTCGGAAACACATCTGGGAATTCACATATAACAGGTAAGTCAACACTTACAGCTTCACGATCAATCTGCAACGATGCAAACATTGCAAACACCAGAGCTTCGTCTTCCATAAGTTCGTTTACTTGCCTAGCAGACAAGAACATTAATTCTCCACTATCACCAAACTCAGGAAACTCCACAGTCTTATTATAATAGTTGATGTGAACATGGTTGAACTCCAACCAGTTCATTCCAAAGATTGCATCGATTTGGTGCAAGGGTAAGCACACCAAATCCATCACAAAACTCTTCCCAAAAATCTTCAAAGGATATCTCAAACACACAAGGGTAGTAGTAACATGACCATTAGATGGAGTTTCTATTACCATATTCCCATTCATATCAGACAACTTTAGACCCAGTCTATTAGCACATTCAAGCGAGATAAAAGAATGAGTAGCACCAGTATCAATAATAGCAATCAACTCGACATTATTAATGAAACAAGTGCCTCGAATCAGGTTGTCCTTCTCTAGCACTTCTGCACCACTCAAAGCAAACACCCGGACACTGGTCTGAGCGGTTGTAGCGGTTTTCTTCGGCTTTTGACATTGGGTACTGATATGACCTTTCTCACCACAATTGAAACAGGTTGGACCATCATCTTTGCAATCAGTAGCTCTATGACTCTTCTTACCACATCTGTAGCACCTCAACACACTATTGGTGCACACATCAGCCCGGTGGCCTTGCTCGCCACACTTATAACACTTCCCAGAAGCGGGAGCTGCTCCCTCACTTGCCCTTTTCCCCTCTGAGGCCTTCTGCTTCCCTTTGTCAGCTGAAGTTGTATAATGCTTTCCCCTATACTACCATTTCTTCTCACTCAACAACTTGTAGTGAGCAGATCGAGCTCGGCTATCCTCATCGTAGATTCTGCTCTTGTCCACCAACTCAGCATACCTGCGGATCTGTTAATACCCAATACCCTGCTTAATTTCCGGTCTCAGCCCATTCTCGAACTTGAGACACTTGGACATCTCAGCATCAGCACGGTTGTAGTGCGGACAGAACTTCACCAGTGCCTCGAACATCCTCTGGAAAATACTTTCCTAGAAAATCCTACTTAAACACAGCCCAGGTTATCACAGTACCAACATCTGCGAGTCTCTGATGGGTGTTATCCCACCAATCCTCGGCCTCTTCTGATTGCATATGCGTACCAAACTTAACTTGTTGCTCATCAGTACACCCCATCACCCAAAAGATCTTCTCAAACGCCTTCAGCCACTTGTCTGCACTTACTGGATCATAAGTACCCACAAAAGTCGGTGGATTGTTCCTCTGAAACTTCCCCAAAGCACGAAACTTGTCTTGAACTCCACCATTTCGATTGAGCTGAGCCACTACTTGAGCAACCGGTTCCAACTCATCAACAATAGCACGGTCATTTCTTCCAGCCATCCTGCACACCACTAACAAGGTTAGAAGGAACAAAACATCGACAGTGTACACACACTCGTCGACTGATAGGGGACTGACATCAGTAAAAACCTGGCCGGACGGACCGACCTGCTCTGATACCACTATGTAACACCCTTTCCTAACCCATAAATACACACGACAATTACACAAATTATCAGAGTAAAAATCACCTCAGAAGGGTGCACATTTCTCAATAAACTCAAAATAAAACATTTGCCCCGTAAACACGGGTTTTCCTCAAAAATTCAAAAGCCATCAAATTAGCAGCAGAACCACCATAACCACAATAATCCAAAATCAAAAGGGTTTCTAATAAAAACCATAATCATTCAAAAATAACAACTCAACATGGTTCGACTCAACGACCCAACCCGATGTTACAATATCAGAGCAAGACCCTCTACATCGACCAAAAGCAAAATAAACTCCAAAAGTCCTCGAAGGTATCCACAGCTAAGCCTGATCATCTGCACATTACCCACGTGGAGGCAACATTCAAACACGTAGGTTGAGTAATCACAATTCATTATAATCAATATAAAAACAAGATATGCATAAAATGCCGTCATTATCATATACAACACCATCAGGGTCATCACAAAGAAAAACATCGAAAATCACGATATCATAAATCACATCAATGCCAAATAAATGCAATGCACAACAAGACTCATGCATGTGGTATCAATTCGTCAAAGTCGATGGACACTAGGCCATCACCCTCCAAAGATCCCCGTCATTAGGATCGATTCTACACAAGAACCGGAGCACGTCAAAATTACCTCACATCCACACAATGGGATTGAAGCCACCATAGATCGAAGTCTGAAATGCTATGAATGCATGATACACAACATCATTATCATCATCATCAATAAAAGTCATTACGTGCATCATCATTCATCAAAATCTCATGTTAATCATATCATCCTTTATTCATCAAAACATCATGAAATCATCATCTCATAATCATCAATATAATCATGGTAATTCATTAAAATAATCACAGCTCAAAACATCAAGACAACACAAGAATCATAAAACAAATTCGCGAACAGCAGGCATTCGCTGGAACGTTCGCTTTGCGAGTCTGGTACGAGTACTTGCTTTACGAAGGATTCCTTTGCTTTGCGAGGTCACAATTTCCTGCAATCGCTGCTACGCATCAGTAGCATATCAGACCCCCAAAAACCTTACGGGTTTAGCCTCATTTACCCCAAAAACACCCCCAAAACATCCCTAAGGCATTAAGGCAACAAGGACACAAAAACTACGACTATTAGGGCGATTTATTACACTATCCTAAGCTTCAATTTCACATAAATCTTCACAAACCCAATTACCTTCATAACTTCCATAAAATCCCTTTTTCCTACGAGGTCAAAACAACATCAACAGAGAAATTAGCCTCGAAGACCTACTTTTATCTGATTCAATCTAACCCTTCATATTCATCATCAATCCACAAAAACAACACCTAAATTATCAATTTACTCATAAATCCACAAACCCACATAAACCTCAAAAATCAGCTTTAAACACGTCGAATTCCTACATTGAAAACAATGAAAGGCAATAATCCTCATACCTTAGATTGTCGATTCCAAGCTTTCTTTCTTTAGTTCTTGAAAACCTTCTCAAATCCTAGGCTTTTCCCTCTTTCCTCAGAGCTCTGGCCTTTTTCCTTCTTTTCACGGTCTAACAAAATGAATCCTATTCCTCTCAAATTCTCCTTTTTGTTAAACCTAACCCTTGGGCTTCTAAAATGGGCGTTCCCAATATTATCCTTACTAGCTCCTCCTTAAAAGTCCAATTTACCCTTAATCTTCTAGTATTATTTAAAATAAATAATAATACAATATATTCTATATTATATACTATTATTTAAATAAATAACCAAAACTCCACAAAATACCAACATCACCACAAACCACCAAAATTAACTAAAAATCATGAATACTATATTTAAATAAATTAAATAAATATTCTTACGAAATTTGGGGTGTTACAACGTTCATAAAGCAGACATATACACTACATACTGAGGGGCTCCCGCATGAGGGTTAAGCAAGGCGTTCATCGTGAGGCAGTATACAACACTTGTATAGCCCTCAAATCCCCAAATATCCATCACAACATACTCCATAGTATAAACAACGTAGTATTCTCTGCCCTAAAGGAGGAGATTATCACTTTTGGTGTTTTGACCATTTTTTGCTAGAACACACTTGGCCCACACTGGTGAGGTTTTCTAGATCTTTGTCTTTCAAGGCAGAAACTATGTACCATGGAGCCATGTTATACTTCGCCATGTCATTCACAAATTGTCTCTCATGATCTTTTAGACGACCCAATATGTCATGACCATCTAAATCCTCAGATAGTTTATGATTGTGAAACTCACACCTAACCATCACCTTCTAACCAATACCACTTAGCGAAGATCTCAACCTAAAAGGACATTTCACTTTCATACTATAAATGCCATCTGAAGATTTACTGCTTTTAGATGTATTTTTCCTTTTATAATTTCCTCCTCTCTCACAACCCATAATCAATTTATCCTTCCTACCTCGCTGGTCATTTGCAGTATCAGAACGAACAGTCACAACTATAATACTAGGTTGCTTGCCAATATGTTGTGCCAAGGTTAATACTTTAGCTTGGCCCTCAAATATCTGTCATTTACAATACATAAAAAGTATATTATCCATATCATATAACGTTGCGAAAATATTAAATTTTAACTTGTTACATAGAAAACATATTTTGTATGTAGTGAAGAACTGCGTACAATCGCTACACAAATCTGTAGATGAGCTTGCCACTTTGGACCGCTCAAAGAAAGCATTTTTGTTACTTACTGGTCTGTTACCAGAAATTTCCACAATTCCAAAATTTGCAAAATTTTCGGTATTGTAAGCAAAAGTTTGTGTGAATCACTGGATATTGCCAAATTTCCAGTATAAAATACCGGATATTTTTGAAATTTTCAATAATGTATACCAGATTTTTTCAAATTTTTGGTATATGCACGTGAATTTTCAAAATTTGCGCAACAATACGAGTGGAAATTTTAAACGTATTACCGGAAATTTTGAATTCTGAGGAAGAAAAAAGTGAATTTTTTTTATAAAATAGTAAAAAAAATTAGGTAAATATTAAAAAGAAATATTGAAAATATGGAGGTGCCATGTATAAAATAGGGGGTGCCAGATTAAAATCTCAAAAAAAATTGATTTAAAAATGTATTTTGGCCACTTTTAAAATTGGACCATCCTTGATCCAAATAAAAAATTGTATTTATTTTCATTGGGCCTAAATCTGTTAAATAAAAAAAATCGAATTAGAAACCCGAATCTGAATAAAATTGAACCTGAAAACCCGAAATTTTAACCCGATTAAAAATAGATCAGAATTTCTCAGTTGATGAATTAGTCAGTTTGTGGTTTTAAGTCCAAACCCGAACCATCCTGATCCGCTGCCCTTCTATGTTCCACGTCCCTGTTTCTCCATCATACTTTGATTTTGTGTATGTTTAATTCTCATTTTAAAAGAGAGAAAAAAACAATATTTTAGAGAGAAATATTGAATTGTTTTAGACTTATTTGGTTCATCAAAAATAAAAATAGATTATAATCTATAATTAATTTTATTTAAAGTTAAAATTTATAACTTATAAATTTAAACATAATTTCCACACTAAAATTTACTATTCAATTCATTTTTATAAATAAAATTTATCAAAATTATAAATTATTTTATTTTTAATTCACTTTAGTTAAATTAAGAGTAATGCCAACATATAATCTTATGGCACGTGTTAATAACAAAATAAGAAATTATTTTAAATATTATATATTGATTTATTATAAATATTTAATTAATTTTTTAATTATTTTTCAAGATAAATTGTCGATTTCTTAATTAGAACACATGGTAGCATTATTTTTAAATTAATATTTTACAATTAATTCACTTAAAATTATTTTTTGTCAAATTATATGCAAATCATATTAATTATTTCGTCTAATGTTAAAACTCAAAGTACAATTATTTCAGCAACTAAATAATTGTTGGAGTAGTAATCACCGCATGTGCAGTATTGTCTAAACTATCAATTGAGGTGTTACAAGATTTGAATACATGCCATATTTATCTATTTAATACATGCATGTATATTTAGAGGCAAGATGCCAAGGCTCTAGTTCTACACACATGAATAGATGGACCTCACTAGCTTAACAACTCATAAAATATATGCATCAGCCATTACGTTGTGTACTTATTGAAAGTTGGCGTAAATGGAATGCTCTATTATAAGACTAATATAACAATTTTCTTAGTTTTCTTTTGATCAAATAACAATTTTCTTAGTTAAACTTCTTCATTAGCCTAATTTTCTTTCAAATAATTAATGATATTTGATGTCGATTTTGGATAATTAATGCAATTTACGTGTGTGGTTAGCTATACTTGGTCGACTGTTATTAGCCTAATTTTGGATTATTATTAGCCTATTTTTTTCTAATTATTTTTAATTATTTTATATTTCATACACTACTAATTAATAAACAGTCTCTAGAATATTATAATAAAAAATAACACTTTTTAATAATAAATATAAGATATCTTAGGATAAATAAAATGTTACTCAGAATTTGATACAAGTTTTTCCTTTCTTAAGTGGTATTTCTTGTGAATGGATTTCTTTTCTTTTTTGTTGCAATAATTTTCTATTTTTCATTCCAAAAAGTGATTTGGCAATTGTATTACCTTAAAAGGGAAAATATCAATAAAGCTCATAAAAAACGATAATGATATGGTCGTCGCAACCAATATCAGGTTCGGGAGTCGATTACGCAAAGAGAAGATATTAGTACTTCACGTCTGTTGTACTCAATGGGAACCATTTAGTTAGTTATGTGTGTTAGTGTTAGCTTAAAAATATTAGGCTTCTCGAGTTATTGAAAAGAATAAAAAAGGATATGACTAAAGGTGGATTTTTTTATTAGGGTTCCTGACGAGACTTTAATTCTCGCTCATACATATCTTCGAGTAAGATGGAGAATTCAAGGATACGTAG
The DNA here is from genome assembly GCA_022829125.1 of Lathyrus tuberosus. Taxonomy (NCBI): domain Eukaryota; kingdom Viridiplantae; phylum Streptophyta; class Magnoliopsida; order Fabales; family Fabaceae; genus Lathyrus; species Lathyrus tuberosus. The sequence goes on along the minus strand of JALAZF010000012.1, from coordinate 15,260,633 downwards.
TTTTGCGTAGAAATTGTTTGTTTGTGGATAGATTTTAGAGAAATCTGTTTTGTTACAATAGACGAAAAAAACTTTGCTTGTTACCCAAAACAGTGGAGAATGAGACGTTTGCAACACAACAGAATGGATAGACATATCAACATTCGCGGGAAAACATCGCTAGCTTACCCACACATTTATGTGGAAGAAGCATTGTCTTGCATCATCTCGAGATGAAATATCTTTCGTTTGTGAAAAGGGTTTGAAGGTTGAGCCAAGAGGCAAAATTTGGAATGTGTTTGATTATTTTTGGGTGATGACGATAGCTCGGATGATCGAGAAATACATCTTGTATCCTATCTCTCAGGAGCTCGTGGATTACAGCACATTCCTTTTTCATCTTATTTGTGAAAAGAGTTCGATAGTTTTAGGTATTTTGGTTAGACGATGAGCGTTCGAATGGTCGAGAACTACATCTCGTATCCTATCCCTCATGAGCTTGTGGACTACACCACGTTCCTTTTCATCTGATTTTATCAAGAAATTAATTTTCAAAAATCTCATTGAGAGTTTTTTAGAGGACGACAGATGTTAGGATGGTCGAGAACTACATCTCGTATCCTAACCCTTAGGAACTTATGGACTACACCACGTTCCTTTTCATCTGATTTTATCAAGAAATTGATTTTCAAAAGTCGCATTGAGAGTTTTTAGAGGGCGGCAGATGTTCGGATGGTTGAGAACTACATCTTATATCTTAACCCTCATGAGCTCGTGGACTACACCACATTCCTTTTTCATCATTTTTATTGAGAAAATGTTAGATAATGATTAAGTGTTTTTTATTTTTTATTTGGGAAAATAGCTTGACGTTGGATCAAGCGTTTGATTTGCGTTTGCGAAATGATTTGAAATGGTTTTTGACAATGGTTTTGAAATGATTGAAGGATAAATGGGAGATAAGAATCGTAACATAAAAGTGTGAATTGTATCGCGAGGGGTGTAAATTCTAGCGTGATGATACGAACTCTAGCACAAGGCGTAATCTAACGCCACAAATAAATCGAATCTAATATATACAAATCATTCAACAAGATAAAAAGATACTAGCGCATATAGAATATTTACAACACACATTCATCATAATACAAGCGCATACAAAGTATTTCAACACAAATTGAATTACAAATTTCTAACGCACAATGCGCTCATTGCAAATAAAATTGAATCGCAACAAAATATAACATCATCAAAGCAAAAGTCACATGTCAAAACGTGAATTGGTAAAAAGAAAAAAGCGCGAATTGTCGCTATGTTAAACCATCAGATACACATACGAAATTGAAATGAAACATAACGATAACTAACTTGAAATGTTGCACGTAAAACAATGAAAATCAGCCATTAACTTGCTACGCTCAACGCGATAATTGCAAATGGGTAGAAATATGTACAAAAAACCAACTCAAAGAAATGAAACTTAATGAAATGAAACTTAATGCATGTGAATTACAACATAATGCAACCAAACGTGCATAACATAAAGCTAAAATGCAAACAAAACCAACCCACATATGCATCGAAATGTTATCAATATATTGAACAAAAGTTCGATAGAGTACCGAAATATATATTATGTTGAACCCACTGATTTTATAAAATTTAACACATAAAAAACAAACAACACACAACCACAATGTATATTTATTATTATTATTATTATTATTATTATTATTACAGCAGTGTTATAAAGTTATTACAACAAATCATCACAACCGAAATAAAATAGCCAACACGAAACAAACGCAAAGATATCGAAAATACGCAAACAAACATGACCAATAGTCAAACTGAATGATAAAAATGCGATGAAAAGAGAAATGAAAAGCAAACCAAGTGAAGCGAACTCGAGTTGTTGCTGCTGAGTTGAGTTTGTGTTGTGTTGCAGAGTCGAGTAAATAGTATTGCGGAGTCATGCTTGGAAAGGCGTGAACAGTGTTGGGGCTAATCAAAATGAGACAGTAAATGGAGTCGAAAAAATTAAACGAGCACGCCGGTTTAAACTACGCAAATTATAGATCAATAAAACTGACATCTGCAACCCCGACCTCAAAATTTTTTGCCCGCTAATTTTACGCGCAATTGAGAAAATATTCAACCGTCTGTCTGTAGAACTGAAAATTTATTCTGATCGACATTTTAAGTATTATGCAGAAAGAAATGCATGTTATGATATGCAGATGATGCAAATGTCACGGTGTATGTATCGATTTATTGAATGAGGGGCAAAATTGGGGTGTGACAGCAATCATACTCAATCTTGTATTCCTTAAATTCTTCATTTGTACTTATTTGTATTATAGTGAAGAGATCTTTGTGAATCTTTCAGTTTGCATACTTTTTATCGTTGTTACATTTGGTGCTTTCATTAAACTTGTTATGGCCGAAAATATGTGTATAAAAGGCTTGGAAGTTGTAATCAACAACATCAACTCCATGATGTAGAAGATTATATAAGACGTTGACTCACATGTAACCACTACATGCAACATTGTGATGCTGATGTGACACGACTCTAACGAATCAAGGCACAACTTGGAAGATTCGAATTCTCTTTCGCTTTGAAGGTAGTGTAAACTCTAATGGCTTATCGCGGTAACAACATTTACAGGCGCGCAATGTGAAGCTTTATTTTTGTAGATTTGATGACACTTGGGTATTAAATTATATCTTTAAAGCTGAGCAATTCTTTGATTATTACTCTACATCGAACAATCGCTGACTCACCATGGCAGTGGTGCATTTGAACAAGGATGTGGTGCCTTGGTATCAAATGATTACGCATAAAAACCCTTTTAGATCTTGGGTAGATATGATGTGTGATTTCAAATTCGAATATGGACTTTCGTTGTATGAATCTCCCAGACCCACGTTTAACCTAAACCACCACTATTTCTAAATATTATTCCATCTTCACCACACTTGCTAATCGCACCCAGGGTCTCTTACCAGATGCAATGTTGTATTTTTCTTAGTGGGCTTAAGCCTAACCTTCGCCATGACATTATAGCCCAAAATTGTATCTCATTTTCCAAAGCCATATCCCTCGCTAAACTCTTTGAGGAAAAATACACCCCACTTAATAAGCTCACCCCAACCCACAAAATCCTTCTCCAACCCAAGACCGCACTCCTTGACCATACCCACAAACACATTTTTACCTACTCCTTTAACTCATCTCCAATCCCAATCTCCAACTTCCCGACCTCTTCCCATTTAGAGTATCATTAAACTCTAGCGAGACAAAGTACAATGTTTCTATTGTGATGAAAAGTTTTCACCTAACCACCATTGCCCAAGCATACACTACCTCTTGTTGAAATTCGATGATTCAGATGCACCAGAGCCAGATCCTTCAGATTCTTATCTATTACTCCTTGTCCTTGAGTCAGAGAAACATCTCTCTTTGAATGCTCTCAAAAGGGTGTATAATACTTGCAAAATTTAGTTCCTGGTAAAATTCAAGGTGTCAAAATAAAACTTTTACTTAATAGTGATAACTTTGATAACTTTCTTCAACCATGTATTGCTCAATGCTTGAATTAAATAATCCATGAAGCTCCTCAATTTCAAGTTCTCGTAGGTAATGGTAACACCTTAACAACTTATTGGTTGATTTAGGACTTACCAGAAAGGTCATACTCTTTGCCTTCTAGTGTATTTGCTACTAATTATTGGGGCTGATTTGCTTCTAGGCGCGCCTTGGCTCAAGACTTTGGGTCCTCACATTGCGGATTATGATGCTTTATCTATTAAATTCTGTGAAGAAGATATGTTCATCCTTCTTAGTTTGATTTTGATTATGCTAAAAGGCTATCTTAAGAAGAAAGATCAAAGAAGAAAAAGTTTGAATTAATAAGTATCAAGTTTTAGATTTCAAGCATATTAAATCAGACCAAGATACAATGTTCAATTCAATGATTATAGACCTTAAATGCCCAAAATATAGTTTATAAATTATTTTATGCATTGTTTTCAAAAATGACAAATTTTTTCCATTTTTAACTTATAAAATTTTCTAAGTACAAGACATGTTAATCAATAACCTATATGTGCTAATCAATTAACCATCTCTTATCAACCGATCAACCATTTCAATGTTTGAAGCAAAATTTGATTTTTCATTAAGGATAATGGATTACCCTCCCTGGTCAATCGGTTAACCATGTTATTTTTCTCAAAATTTCTCAACGTTATGAAATGTCTAATCGATTACCCTAACCATGTTAATCGATTAACCTATGTTTAAAGCTGAAAAATTCTGCACCAATGCAACACCTCTTCATCTCTAATGATCATAGAACTCTTTCAAAACATTGCAAATGATCATGAACATTTTTCGAACATTATTTTTGAAAATTCAAGAGGTACAAGGTTCATTATAAATAGGAGGATTTTTCAAATTCAAAATTAACTTCTTTGTGAACAATTTTGTCTGTTTTACGTATCAGTAAATATTTTGATGGAGAACATTTTTCTGTATAATTTTAAAATCACACGTGAAATAGTTTTGAGCATTTAAATGTTTATATCATATTGATTTGTTCATTGAAAGAGAAGATTGAAATTGTCAATATATCATAAAAGCAACAAAAGTTATCAAATTATCAAAATCTACTGCAAAGTTTGTTTATTACAGATTATCTTTTTATCTGTAATTTTTCAACAAATGTGTGACGATTCTTTATTGAAAAGAAAGTATTGTATTTATTATAGATTCTTGCAAATAAGAAAGATTATTTTTCTATTTGTCTAAAAAGAAAATTTAAATCAGGATGATTCAAAATCTATCATAATTGTCAGTGTCAGAAAATCAAAAAAATAGTATAATTCTTTATTCTTATTAGATGATTATAAGAAAAATCTTAATAATAAACTTGTACAAAGATCTAACATCTATCTTCTAAATATTTATGACAATTGAGTGTCACATTTGGTTCCTCATAACAAAAGCATAACATAATCTACTAATAAATGTACTATATTCTTTCAGGTTTTTTTAACTACTCTCTGCAGAAAACACAAGAATCAAACAAGAAAACTAGAAGAACCACCATTCATGAATTGGTGATAGACAACACTCATTAAACCGCAACATGAGACGTGTTACCACTAGCATGCATAAAAGTGTCACATTAGCTACCTTGGCACGTGTCCCACGTGCATGCATTTTCATGTGTCATCTGTACATATGCACACTGTCTGTCTGATTACGCTGATTTATATTCCTTTGATTGAGGAATCCACTAGGTACCTTGCACGTTCATTAGTTACGTGCCACTTATCCATTTGAACCCATAATTGGAGTAGTAGTAGTTGTATATTTGAAGAGTTACATTAATGTTTTTACACCTTTTTATTCCCTATTTTATACAATATTATTGAAGCTAATGTTTATCATTTAAGATTTCAATAACCTGATAAGGTAATAATGGGTATCTATGTACCGATTTGGCAGTCGATTTCTACTTTTTCTCCTTGTTGTGGATTCTACTAGTACTTTTTGGCTTTTGCAATAAAACGGCGTTTTGTTAATTTAAATTTTAGAAATGACAAAAACATACTTATCTAAGATGGAATTGAAGACAATTGTCGGGCAGTGGAATACGGCGGAGATGAATGATGTAGGTGTGGTTTGTTTGTTCTAATGTTTACGTTAGTGAAGCTTTAAGAAGAATTTAGAAATTTAACTTAATGGAAAATACACCTTTTATCTGAATAACACACATTTAATCTGAATGTGAATTGTTTTATATTAATGACATGTCAAATAAACCATCACATAAATAAAAATACAATCTTTAAAGATATTTGTGATAATATATTTGCACATATTCCACGGTATAACATTTATTTTAATAAAAATGTTGTGTTTAAGTTAGGGATAACAATAAAATTCAGTAAAGTACTATCAAATGAAATACTGTTTAATGGATTGGATCAAATTCATTTATTTAATCATCTAGATGGATTAAATTCATCTGTCTCATTTTGGAAATCCAATGGATTATATATAAGTGGAAATATTTAATGATCAATTATATGAAATTAGAGTATCAATACTTATTTGTTAAAATCGTGATTCGAAATCTCGAAAAGATGAATAACTGAATCTTCCTCTATATCTCACACTCCCGTTTACAACTCTCAATGGGGCATGTTATGGAGCCGTCAGTTACATTTTTTATTCTTGTGATTACAGAAGGGACCTAGCCATATAATATATATAACCCTAGTCTCTACCCATTATGGACGCAGGGTTAAAGCACACACTTTTACCCACATCAATCAAGTTTCAGATACTCAACCTTTAATTAAAATATATCACTTATCCAATAAAAGGGCTTATATATGCACCCTCATCAGAATCACGATTAATCTGTTTTTCACAAGTAAACAACAATTGATTGTAACCCCTAAAAAGTTAGATAAATCTAACATTCTCCCACTTGGGCAAAATCAATTGTGTGACTTTTATTTTAAAATACATCTTGAAAACGACTTGCAGGTTAATGACTAATTCCTTAAAATGCGGCGGCATTTTAAGGGAATGCATGATTTCAGGTGCAGTATCTAAATATGACTCCATCCAACACTTTATAAGTAAGCGGACTAATACACCTATCACCTTAAGGTTTTGGGTGAATATGTAGTGTCTCACTCACTTATTTGGGTGAGTCTTTGACCTTTAGGTGAAAGTTTGACTCAATGTGTATGCTTCCCCCTCATGATAACCTATCAGTGGTATCAGAGTCGTGGTTCGAGTAAGGGACCGACTCCTTGTGTCAAAAGTCTTCCTGACACTATGGTCAGGCGGTGTGTTCCGTTGAAGTGCCCATGACAAGATAAATAAGTCTCTCAACGGCGGTACAAGCATGTGGATGAAAGAGCTTCCACTTGAGGGGGAGTATAGTGGATGGACTCATACTTGAGGGGGAGATTGTTGGGAAACAAGTATGAGTTGTGTGGAAAAATAAGTTTTAGTTCTAAGTCCCACATTGCTTAGAAAAGTGGAGGTTAAGCACTTTATATGTAAGAAGGCTCATACACCTATCACCTTAAGGTTTTGGATGAATATGTGGTGTCTCTCTCACTTATTTGGGTGAGTTTTTTTACCTTTAGGTGAAAGTTTGACTCAATGTGTATGTTTCTCCCTCATGATAACTCATCACAGCCAACTGCTATTTTCTTTTTCAGTCATTAACAAATTTCTCTCAAATGCATTAAAGCCAAAGAAATTGCATGATTTTACAAACCATAATGCCTCAGCTCCAATATGACGTCGACCACCGACACAGTGGTCCAAACAATGCTGAGCTTAAAATCAACTTCAATATGACATCAATCACCGGTATATTGATCTCGAAGATGCCGAGCTCAAAATTATAACCATGCCTTGAACTCCAAACTAGTGTCGACCATAGGCACGGTGGTCCCAATGACACTGAATCTCAATTTTAACAATTGACATATAAATAAACAATGACAAATAATAATAACAATATCCATTGTAATATCAATTTTTCAAAATAGAAAGTACTTGACAATCTAACACTTAAAGTGTCCAAAATAAAAAGCAACATGATAAGAAAATGGCATAAAGAACAAACTTCCACTAACCAAGTGCATCAAAACAACTCACAATGCTCATGCTCTTAACATGGTTTTTGAACAAAATGAGCTTAAGTCCCTTAGTTAGGGGATCAGGTATCATGAAATTAGTACCAATGTACTCAACAATAATTTCATTTTTTACAAGATCTCTGATTTTAAATACTTCAATTCCAAATGCTTAGAACCGCTCGAAGTTTTATTATTATTAGAGTAGAATAAAGTTGTACTGTTATCATAGTAAAGCTTTAGTGGCTTTGTAATGGAATCAACACTATGAAGTCCAGTCACTAAATTTCTCAACCAAACAACATGAGTGGCAGCAGCATAACAAGCAACAAGTTTTGCATGTATAGTAGAAGAGGCAACAAGAGTTTGCTTTTTACTCTTCCATGATATCGCACCTCAAGCCAGCCTAAAAATGTAACCATAAGTAGATTTCCTATTATCAACACACCCAGCAAGATTAGAGTCAGTATACCTAACTATTTTCAAGTTGTCAACTCTCCTAAAAACAAGCATATACTCTTTAGTTCTTTGCAAATATCTCACCATTTTCTTAGCAGTAATCCAATGATCATTCTCAGGATTAGATTGGTATCGTCCCAAGACACCAACTATGAAATCAATGTCAGACCTAGTGCATACTTGAGCATACATCAGTGTACCCAATGCACTGTCAAAGGGTTTTCCCTTCATCTATGCCCGCTCATTCTCATTTTTAGAACATTGATATTTACTGAATTTGTATACTTTAGTAATTAGAACATCCCATGGCTTACAGTTCTATATATTGAACCTCTCTAAGACTCTATCAATAAAATCCCTTTGTGACAAACGAAGTACACCACATGGTCTATCTATATGTATTTCAATTCCCAACCTAAAGGAAGCTTCACCAAGATCTTTCATATCAAAGAACTTGGTTAGCGTAAGTTTGGTCTCATGAAGTAGACCAAGATCACTACTGGCAAGCAAAATATCATCAACATATAACACAAGAAAGATGAATTTGCTCCCACTGGCCTTAAGATGGATGCACTGATCAACTTTATTTTCTTCGAAACCCAAGGAAGCCACCACATCGTCAAATTTTAAGTACCATTGTCTAGAAGTCTGTTTCAAACCATAAACATATTTTCTCAATTTACAAACCAAGATTTCATTACTGCTTGTCATAAAACCCTCAGGTTGCTGCATGTACGCCTCCTCATTAAGATCACCATTCAGAAAGGCAGTCTTAACATCCATCTAATGCAATTCCAAGTCAAAATGTGCTATAAGGGCCATAACAATTCTAAAAGAGTCTTTAGTGGAAATAGGAGAAACAGTTTCATTAAAATTAATCCCCTCCTAGTGTGTGAAACCTTTAGCCAAAAGTCTTGCCTTAAACCTCTCAATTTTACCTTTTGAGTCCTTCTTTGTTTAGAATATCCACTTGTAGCGAATCGTCTTAAAATTTCTTGGTAACTCCACTAGTTCCCAAACATAATTATTTACCATGGATTTCATTTCATCATGAATTTGCTCAACTGGCTCAGCAGGTTATGCAACCTCGGCCACAATAGAAGGATCAACTGCATTTTCAACAAGTGGTTCAGCCACATTTTCATTTTGAGTAAAACCTCCACGAGTATTGGATGAGCTAGCGTTATCAAAATTAGGCAATGGCAAAGTAAGAACGTCAGGCATAACAAAATCAATGTAATCATATGCAATGAGAGCTCAGCTAGGGGTGGAAATAGGCTAGGCTAGGCTAGGCTTTATAAGGCCTGGGTCTGGCCTACGATAAACTTAAAAGGCCTGAGCCTGGTCTAAGGCCTATTATAGGCTCTCTTTTTTGGCCTGGCCTAACCTTTTTAAAAGTCTGACCTGGCCTGAAAGCCTATTTACAAGCCTTATTCTCATTATGGTTTTTAATTATTCCATATTACTTAAGAAACTTTATAGGCTGACATATATATACATATATAGGCCGACCTATTTAGCCTTTGTTCTAATATATATGCATATATAAGTATCCTTTTTTCTAATATATATGCATATACAGGACAACCTATTTAGCATATTTTTAATATATATGAAAATATAGGCCGGCCTATAAGGCTTCATAGGCTTTTTTAATAGCCTAAGCCTAACCTATTTAATTAAATAGGCTTTTAAAAAAGCCTAAGCCTGGCCTTTTTATTAAAAAAGTCTGGCCTGGCCTGGCCTTAAGTAGGCTAGGCTATATGCCCCTGTAGGCCGGCCTGGCCTATTCCCACCCCTAGTCTCAGCAACATCATGTTTAAAGAATTTTACATGCATTGACTCCACAATTTTACCACCTCTATCAGGACAGAAGAATCTGTATCCTTTAACTCGATTTGTATATCCAAAGAAAAAACAACAACTTGTTTTTGGGTCATGCTTTGTCTCAAAAGGATTATATATTTTAACTTCTGCGGAGCAACCCCAGACATGGAGATGGTTTAAACTGGGCTTTCTACCTGTCCAAAGCTCAAAAGGTGTTTTTGGAACTGATTTACTAGGAACTCTATTTAGTATATAGAGAGGTGTTTTCAAAGCGTCACCCCATAAAAATTCTGGTAAATTACACCTACTCATCATGCTTCTTATCATATGCTTAAGAGTGCGGTTTCGCCACCAAGTATGGTTTATTGTGGAACAATTCCACAATCTTGCAAGTATTTTGCAAAAGGCCCCATGTGTTTCCCAATAGAATCATATCTACCATAATATTCTCCACCACAGTCAGAACGTACCATCTTTATCACTTTTCCTAGTTGCTTTTCAACCTCGGTTTTAATGATTTTAAAGTTTTCAAGTGCTTCTGATTTTTCCTTAATCAAGTAGAGATAGCCATACCAGGAAAAATCATCAATGAATGTGATAAAAGATTTATTACCACAAATAGTGGGAGAAAAGGGACCGCTAATGTCTGTATGAATAATTTCTAAAAGGTCTGAACTTCTAGTTGAACCTTTCTTATTGATCTTAGTAAATTTTCCTCTAATACAATCCACATAAGTCCTTAAATCATTGAAATCTAAGGAAGGTAAAATATCATCTCTAATTAACCTTTCAACTCTTTCGTTAGAGATATGACCTAAACGCTTGTTCCACAACAAAGAGGATTTTTCTCTAATTTTAGACCTTTTAGCAATGGAGCTTTCAACATTCAAGGATGAGGAAATCATATCACAGTCCAAAGATAACTTACATAGACCATCCAACAAGATACCATTACCAACAACTTGAGAATTCAACATCTAATTTATTTTTCCATCATAAAAGGTAAACTGAAATTAGAGTCTAACTAAACAAGATACTAAAATTAAGTTCCTCTTAAAAGAAGGTACATAAAATGTATCTTTCAAAACAACTTCAAAACTAGTTTCTAGAACTAAGCTAACATCTCCCACTAGCTCCGCAATTACTTCAAGATCATTTCCTACCCTGAGCTTGCTTTCCCTCAAGTTTTGTCTCTATTGGTTTCTGTACCCCTCCAAATTTGTTCTTGTTGTCTAACCAAGCTTTAAAAGCTTGACAATCGGTTTTCTTATCTCCCTTTTCCTTACACCAAAAGCAACAAAAGGATTTCTTAAAAACAACCAGCTTAGGACCTCATATATTATGGTGTGGAACATTACTTTATTTCCTAAATTCATAATGTCTATGAGAAACACTATAAGCATTTTTCTTATTTTTCCAATAATTCTTACTAGAATGGGGTTTTGCATGAACGATCAAGAGGGCTAAATCACTTATTTCTCTTCAGGTGTACTCTGATCATTGATCACATGTTTGGTTTCACACAATGCCATGTCAAGATCAGCAATCCCTAATAAAAACTATAAGTCTTTCTTCCATTTCTTAAAATTAGACTCATTCAAGATCTCAATAGAAGCAGAACAATTATTCATAGAGAAGGTCATTGTTGAGACAAAATAGGAATGCATTAGAACAAATAATAAAGGAAAGATATAGCTTTAATGAACATAAGCTATCACGAAGAGGCCAACATTCTTACGCAATTCCCTTTGGGTGGAATGCGCAAAACTTAAGTTACAACCAAGGTCAAAACCTTAGATGAGTTACTCAATGAGCATAAATTGGGTTCGAAAATCTATCTCCTTTGGGTAGATAAATTTTCTAAACCAAAACACCTCCAACAACTTCATCTGCAAATTTCAAGAATAAGTTACTCAGTGAGCATACATTGAGTTTAGAAATTTATCTCATTTGGGTAAATAAATCCTTTTAACCCAAGCAAACATCTCCAATAAAAAAACATCTCCCGTTTTTCCCAAACTAAACAATAATTGATTGTATCCCATAAAAGGTTAGATAAATCTAACATTATATATTTTAATTTATTATTTTAAAATTTTTAAAAAAAATATAAACACTTTATTTTGTATTTTAAATTCACAACAAATTTTAAAAAAATTCACTCTTACTTAATTTTATCATAAAAATACATGAAAAATATCTCTCCCCTTTCCTCTCTCTCCCTCTTTTGTTTTTTTCTTCCTATATGTAAATCACTTACAAAGCATTTAATCAATAAAAAATTACCACTAATTAATCTAAGTGGAATATCACCCCAAAAACAAAATGATAAAGATGTTCGTAATTTTCTCACCGTTTAATCAAATTTTAAATTAGATTTTTTTTACTGTTTTGATTCACAACATGGATATATCAACATATTTATATTATGTTTCTTATTAGAACTTGAAATCACATATTATAATTGCAAATATACATACTCTGCATATTGTATATTTATCAGGAAATAAAAAGTAAGATTAAGGTTAAATTTGTTAGAACAAGATTTGTTCATGACATATTCTCTTTTAGTTTTGATGATGACAAAAGTATTAAAAAAATAACGGTCTATTTGATGTGTGTTTTATTTATGCAGGTTCTTGTTCTTGTACATAAATAATCAGAATCTGTTTTACTTAGACACACTTGGAGTTGCTTCACTGCTAGCTTCTGGTGGCAGAGTTTGAAGAACAATTGCTAGTGTGGTTTGACGCAGATTTTCTGTTTTAGGTTGTAATTGTAAAATCCTTAATATTTCTTATCATTAAATATCTTAGAAATCTAAGAGCTTTAGGTATTTGTTATGGCAATTTCCCGTACCTCTGATGCTTGCATCATGTGCACCTTGTTTTCTATTCTGCTGAGCCTTCAGTAGTTTAGATTAAGTCTCTTGTTATGTGCTTGAGCAAAAAATCTTTTCTCATTGGGATTCAAGCAACAAGTCTTGAGCCAAGATGTTTAAGCCACGTAAGTCTCATTGCTTAAGTGCTTGAGTTGTGAAAGTCTTATTCAGCTAGTCTGATTGAGCGGTGGGAAGACTCCGTCAGAGGGCATGAGCAAGGGAAGTCTTAGACATGTGCTCTGAGCAAGGGGAAGTCTCGGTCTGATGACCAAAAGAGCGGGTGGCTCGGTCAGAGGGCGTGAGGAAGAGAAGTCTTAGACATGTGCTCTAAGCAAGGAGAAGTCTAAACTTGAAGACCTTGGAGCATGTGGCTCGGTCAGAAGGTGTGAGCAAGGGAATGTTTTAGACATGTGCTCTAAGCAAAGGAAGTTTCAGACAGTTGGTCTAAGCAGTTGTAAAAGTCTTATGCAGAAGCATAAGCGATTGTAATCATGAAATGGTTATAATGAAAATCTCTTGTGAGGCAAGGGGACTAGAGTACTCTCAGTTAAGGTAGGAATCGGGATAAATATTTTGTGTCTTCTGCTATTATTTTATTTACTTTTGTTATATCCGCTGCTAATGAATTAAACTGAATTTGAACACCAGTTCTGATTCTAAAACTCTGATCAGAAGTTAAATTAAAGAAAACTTGAAACACAATTCAACTCCCCCTTCTTGTGTACTTTTCACACCTTCAATTGATATCAGAGCATGGTCTGTGCTTAACACTTAACGGTGGCGCAGATGATGATCCAATGAGAAAAGTATATTTCTTCTTCAAGAAGGAATCAAGTGTCACATGAAAAATATCATACGACTTTTCCTACCATATTAAAATGGATAACTCCACTGAAATCAAACGATGGAAAAGCTAAACATATTTTTTACTCGTTGGTCTTGATAAATGGTTACTGAAGGTCTATAGAATATCCTTGAAAGAGGTATTGCTATAGAAGTTGATGGTTGAAAATCTCTTTCACCAACTCAGAAGATGCTCATTGAATATCTTCAGAGGTAGCTCCATTCTGGTAGATGTTCTATCTCACTTCTGAGTATATCAACATCATTGATATGTCTGATGCTTGGACTACCTTTAAATTCTTGTGCTCAGATTTGTAGGGATCAGTTTTTGAAGCTTGAAGTAGTTGCATTTCATCTAATCTTTTCAAGCAAATTCTGAGAAGATTATTCTTTGACTTAAATCTAAAGTCACGGTTTTTTTTATGTTTACATCTTGAATCTTCCGTGTTCTGAATTTTTTTCTTGCAATCTTCAAAGAAAAGAAATGAAGTTAGATGATGAAAAACTATTCAACAGTTGACCTTCTCTATTTTGCTCAGTTCCTTGGAATGGATGATGATGAGAGACTTAGGTTTCTTATCAGAAGTACTTTCATACTAACCGAATGGATTGTGATATCTATTGTTAGAAGAGTAACTTCAGAAGTTTCTGAAATACTTGTATTTCAACTGATCTCCCAGATCTGAAAGCAAGAAGAAACACTACCAAAACCTAATATCAGATGCTCTTCAATGTCTAGTCTTTTGAAGCTGATATTAGTGCAGGATACAAATGAAAAGAAGCATTTGTGTTTTGAAATAAAAACCAAGTATTGAAAAGCAAGAGATGTTGTTATAGATATCTTGCTTCAAAATATTTGATAGCGTGGAGTTTGTTCTTTAAGGTGATATCTTAAGAAACTCCATTGCTTTTTGGTTGAGGATCATCATGGAAGTTGTTTTTAAAAGAAATTTCTATAAGAAATCTTCAACTTCTCTTTGAGTTCTGTCATCCGTATTAACACAATACTTTGATCTACTTTATGTCAATTTCTGATAGCTAACACCATCTGGTTCTGAGCTTGTCAATGATTTCAGAGTCAAAAGATTTAATCCCAAATAATGAGATTAGTGACATTGCTTAGAACAATATTTTGTTCCTATCATATCTCATTCTAGACTTATACTCTGGAGTGACATATGGTTTTGCTATTAGATTGAGATGTAAGGTAAAAAAGAGTCTGTTTGTACTTACATGTATGGTCTTATAGAAATATGTTTATCATAATGTATCTGCTACAGATATCAAGAAAATAAGCAGAGGCATCTTCCATAAGGTTGTTTACAACATTTATTGGAAGAAGAGCCAACAACCCAGATTCAAGTACTGGTGGTACTGAATTTGGTGAGAGTAGTGGAATAAATGGTTAGACAGCCATTGAATCAGAATTCACTCAAAGTTGTGTTCAGACTCTATTGGTCAAGTCTGAATACTGAATCGAGTTTGGCCAAAAAAACAGGTATGCTTGTTCTTTTCTGGTTTATCTTTTGATTCAATGAAACATTTGTATAGATATAAATACAAAGTTTCTGTTAGACTTCTAGAGAAGTTCTTTTGTAAAGAAGAACTTCAGAAATCTTTAAGAGGAAACTCTGTTGTATTTGCCTATACTGAATGTCTTATTAAGCCAGATGATGATCACATTTATGGAAACAATTTTCTCACTTTTGTGTTGATAATGTTGCTTGTTAGCTATCTAAATAAGACAATTCAATATTCATCTATCACTCATGACTCTTGTTTCAAGATAAAGTGCTAGTTATGAATAGAACCTTAGAGACTTGTGACAGACTAGGGATGGCAATGGGCAGGGTATGGGTAGGGTACTATAGTATCCGTCTCCATACCCGCAGTTGAAAAAAATCCCCGTACCCGAGCCCATACCCGCTTGGGTATCAAAATTGGCACCTGTCCTCGTACCCTATGAGTATATAAGTGCTCGTACCCGTATCCGTTACCCGCATTTTTAATAAAATTAAATATATCAAGTATAAAATATCATAATATTTTAAGTTTTTAAAAATATTAAAAAGTTTTTAAAAATTTTTATTGTTGAATTATGAAATAAATGATCACTTATATTAAATATGTAGTAGTTTAAAATTGATTTTTTTTTAATAAATTTTATAAACAATTATTTTTATATAATAATATAAATTAAAATATATAAATATATATTGTGCGGGTAATGGGGTGGGTTGGGTACTAAGGTGCCCATACCCGCACCCATCCCCGCTTATTTAAGTGGGTAATTACCCGAGCTCATACCCGTACCAATTTTTACGGATTTTTACCCTATCCGTTGTGGGTAATTTTGTGGTTACCCACTAGGGATTGGCCAAATTGCCATCCCTATGACAGACAGATGATATCTCTGTCTAAGTCTAGATCTACTAGACTCTGGTGGATGATAGCTTCTGAAAGTTGTCAGTTTTTGAGGTTCATAAGAAAATTCTTTTTTACTGTCATAACAGTTTAAGTAAAAAGTTTTTTTTCAAAAACTATTATAATACTTAACTTTTCATAAAGGTGAAACTCATCTAGTGGAATTGAAATATTTACTAGATAAAGAACCCTTAGGTAATGATGTTTTCTTTTTTGGTACTTGCTGTTACTATTCCCTATCTTGTGAAACATCATTGTGTCCTTTTTCTGAAAAGATTCTTGTTCAGTTCTTCTTCTTCTTATTTTTCTTCTTCTCTTCTTCTTGGTTGTGTGCTTATCAAACCAAACATGAGATGAGTTCTTCATTTAATTCTCCTTTGAATCAGCTAGTTGTAATCAATGAAAAGTTTGTGAATTTTGATGAGTTGCTTAAGATTGGTTTCAACTTCTGGAAAACCGTGTCTAAACAAGGTTGGAATGGCTACTTTGAAATTCTGGTATTAGATGTGTGATGTTAAGTGTGATGTCACAACAACACAATCTGCTATGAACAAGACAATAAACAACAGTAAAGCATAAACAACACACAAGGATTGTTCACCCAGTTCGGTCTAACAACCTACATCTGGGGGCATACCAAGCCAGGAAGGAAATCCACTATTAGTAGTATCAAATTACAGACTCAACAATCCCAGTTAACAATCTGCTAACTTAATCACTACCCAATGACCCTTCTACCTAAGTCCACCCTAGATAAGAGACTCCATCTCACTTCCAATCATCGCAATGATGTCTAGCAGTCAACATCTCAGCCACTGCATCAACAGCTTGATTTCCAACAACTCTTCAATCACAGAAAAGTAGAAGACACACTTCCATGACAATACCTAGACATAACACACATGAATAAGAACAATACTTAGAGTTGCTTAACAGCTTCCTCCAAGAACAATACATCTCTTACCTACAGGCTTTGAGATAAACACGATGACCATCCCACAAACCGGGTGGTTCATCAACCAACACAGCCCTTATAATTTACATGATGGCTGGCTACTTATTTCTAGGTTACAAAGACCCTATTTATAACCTATACCCAACTAGATTTGGGCTTCAAATCACAGCATATCAGCTGCTACAAATCTGCAAAAGATTCTCCTACAAAATAGGTCTTCAATCAAATCCTTCCTAATTTATCACCATAATTAGAAAGTCATTACTCTTTAATATTCTTCTTGATTCTGACTTGAATCTTCCAGACCTTTAAATCAGCCCCATAATATTTCCAGGATATTATGTATCTTTTAAATCTTCACTTTTTAATTCAGCTGCAAGATCTTCTCTATAAAAATAGGAACAAATCTCCAAATAGTTTCCTAAAAAGTCTCCAAGATCCTTTTTATGAAATCCAATTAAATCTCCACTTTGTTCCTAATAAATCTCCTTGACCTGCGTATAATGATGAGGTATATCCAAACAGATCTCATCAAATCAAATCAAATCCGTCAAGAGATATACAACAACAGTACTTGCTGTCCCAGACAACTGATGTCGTGACATCTCCTTTGACATCACATGACAGCAGTACTTGCTATCCCAGACAACTGATGTCGTGACATCTCCTTTGACATCACATGACAGCAAAACAGCAACACCTGCTATACCAGACTAAGATGTCATGACATCTCCTGCAACATCTGTCACATAACAGCAGCAACTGTTGTGCCAGAACCAAGATGTTATGACATACTGTCATGACAGTAATACTCCATATCTGTACTGATGTCTGATTAACCATGTCAGGACATCTCACCCAACATCCTGCAATACAAAAAACACAACAGATGGTTTTCTGATGTTCTGTCAACTGATGTCAAGACATCATGTTTAACATCAGACCACAAAACTGCAACCCTGCAACAACTATTGTCAGGAACCAATGTTAAGACATCAGACATATGACATCAACATTGTTCAACTTTGTTTTACCAAAATTGCAGCCAATACAAGAACTAACAATCTCCCCCTTTGGCTAATTTTGGGTAAAACAACTCCATATCAGAGATCCCTGCAGCAACCCACACAAACACAACTAACAACACAATTAACATTCTCAGAACAAAACAATCCTACTTCTCTCCCCTTTTTTGGCCAAAAATTGACAAACATTGGGGTAAATGTACACTACTGGTCCAATCCATTGATACACCAGGTCTAAACTGTCATGTCCATCATGAACGACATAACACCTTCACCATAGCCACAAATAATCTAGATAACCAAAAGTTCAACTCCCCCTATCTAAGATAATGAGTGCTCCATTGCACGATGAACACCTTAAATGAAAGGAAAACATAAGACTCATCTTCATGTCTTCAAGAACGCACCCTCTGTTCAACACACCTGCTGAACGCATAATGCTTGATCCTCAAACAACACTAGTACATTTAACAAAAGCCACCACCAAATCACCCACAAGTTCTGAAGCACAAACACACTGCCTTCCACTACACTCTAAGTAAAGTCCTCTTACCAAGACGAGTGTGACATCTCCCATCAACCAAGACCCCTACAGAGTTCTTCTAAAACAAACTGCAGAGAAAAATAAATTCTCCCAGACACAGTAAGGAGTTCCACATCTTTTCAGCAGCAATAATCACGCATGACAGACTATTATGCTCCCCCAAAATAGTTGCACAAGTTCAGCAACAAAAATGTAACTACTCTTTCTAAGCAGTAGTACATAAAGTCATGACATCTGATCTGACATCATAAACATCAAACAAAACACCACTTTACTTATTTCAAGCACATGAACATCTTCATGCTCATACAGACCCCACGAATTCTCAGCTTACTTAAAAGCTTTACTGAGATCCAATCTCTTCAAGAGATACTTGCAGCAGAAGAAAGAACAGCTCAAAAAAAACTTTCTGATTAGATCATGTGACACAATTCCTCCGCCATTACATTCACTAGTTATTGCTGACACTAGTGAAGTCTTCAAAATTAGTAGTCATGCTTTGCCAGAACATACTACTAAAAACAAGCTCAGAATCTCCACATTCTAATCCACATAGTCAGAAACACCTCTTCTGACAATAATGCTTGAGCATCCAACTCCACATGAAGTTACAATTAGGCTATTCGTGAGGAACATAAGAATCATTATCCTCATTCAAACACTGTTAGATAAGGATTCAAAGTCACATAGATCCCCCAACTCTCTAAAGGCAGTCATTCCCTATCATACTCTTCATCTTCAGACTTCCAATCAATCAATACCTGACCTACTTCAGTCTTTTCTACATTCTCCATCCAAGGCAGACCTTCTACTTCATCATTCTCCCGTATGACTATGTAGACGCTCCTTAGGCATAATGTAGGCACCACGCTTCTGAACTAGAGCATAATCATCCTTCACCAAGGATATCCAACCAGATAATGTCCCAACACAAGTTAGAACATCTGCCACACACCAAGACATCATCACCATGATTCTTGATATGCTCCACCAACTGGACTTACTATAGCATAGTAATCTAAAGAACTAGAGAAATAAACTCTCATCCACCTTCAAGAAGAATAATCTCCTTGAGTCTTCACCTCATCACCCTTCTGCCCAAGAGTAACTTGTTCCAAGACAATCCTCAATAATAACCAGCTGCCACACTTTGATTATCTTGATTCTTCGAATCCACTTCTGAGATCAATCAAATGCCACAGTTTGACCTTTTTCACGTTTGTCAGAAATCTCACAAAGATATCCTGATCCACCAAGGAAACTTGATCTTCAAGTCACATGTTCCAATTGCTCAAAAGCAAACACACTTAGACTCCCTAAGCCATGGTCATGTAACATCTCCTCCTCCCTTTGCAGAAACAGATTTCCATGCTCTCATAGACTTGATTCAACAATCAAGTTTGAGTAGACAACCTCCATCCTGCTCAGAAACTCCAAAGACTTCAAACCTACCACATCTGAATCTTCAGAAAATAAGTAGTCCAAGACTACCCCATAACTATACCAAATAATGCCACTTCTAAATACACTATAGAACACACAATCTTATTGTTATAATCTCAAGATTCTTTTAACCATCATGATTGTTTCACAGAGTTCTCACACACCAATACACCACGAAGAGAAATAAACAGCCACATAGAGAAAAGTATATTCTCAACACTTCAACAGTCCTACACTTTTACATCAGACATATACATAGTCTCTCGTCAATGTATTTTGTCATTAGTTGAATGCACAACCTTATCAAAAGCAGACAAATACTCAACTCCTGTCAAGGTAACCTTCTCACACAACTGGCATCTGCTGATTCTTCTTCAAAACAAACCATCATGACAACCATTCACACCACAAAAACCTTCCAGGTTAGGTCAGTGTCTTGATCTTTTACTCCACCCTGAGCAAAGAACTGAAATTATGTTTCAACATCAGTTCCGACATTAGTCTAAATCACCATATTAATCCACACATATCTCTTGTAGGGAACACACAAGAACATATCAACATCTGATCAACTTCCAAGATCAGACCAACAAAACTGCAGTAACTTGCATAACACACTCTTCCAGAAGCTTCTTCTTATAAGCACAAGGTTCAGACCTCTTGTCTAACTTAAGAGTGACAACTGCCATCCTTCTGCATAAACATACCATAGACAATCTGCTACTTCCAATCCTTTAAGCCACAAAACTGAAAGAGCTCATGCAAACACCAATTGACCACAGGCTGATTTACACTGCTACTGCACACAAACTCTTGGAAAAATTGTCCTCAGACATTTTAGTTTAAACAAGGATCATTTCCTTCTCTTCTGCTATCAAGATAACTACCTTTTCTTCAACCAGCTCCAACTGAAATGCTATGACATTATGAACAACATCTCAAAAATTGTTCAACTTTATAGCTTCAGTGATCCTTCAAAACAGCTACAATCTAATAGGTCTTTGACTTAGCATTTACCATAAACTGCTGATGTGTAGCGCAATGTCGAGACATTAGAATTGACATATTAAGCTCAGCTTCTTTCTTGATGAAACTTCCTCCAGTTCATGATTTTGAAAATCAGAAACATGTATCTTCACAAGAGAATTCATCTTCAGATATACTAGAACTACATTTGACATCATAACCAGGAAGATCCTCCTAATTAGGTTACCACAACTAAGCTTAAGAGATAACTTATCAAGATCTTCACTCTCGCATGAAAGATTTGACAGTGATACTCTTTTGCTTTGGCTCCACCCTCTTCTTTCACCATCAAGAACATTGATAAGAAGAAATCAATGTTCTGGACAGATTGAAACTTCCGTGTCATAAGATCCATTCACCTTTTGATCACTTCTTTCCCAAAACAAAGATATGAGTTAATCCTCAAGTATCTTTGGCATCTCTAACCAAACGGTTGAAGCTGTCTTGCATAAACTACAACATCATAGAATATCCTGCTGAGGAGACCAAACCCTAATGTCTTTCCAAGAGAATACCTTCCTAGAATCTCACCACCAGAGATACAAGAACCAACCAGGGTTACATCAGATACCATGCAGCAGAACACACAACAACTCCTCAACAACCTTCAGGCACTACTCAATAATCCTTGCACACCATCACCATAAACCAAGTGCCAATAAATCAAACTTACAACAACAGTTCTTATGATAACAACAGACAGGTCCAATACATACCCTGTCATGAATAGTTCATCCTTCACTTCAAGGGATCATACAAACAACTATATGAACTGACCAAGTCCATAACTCAGCAAAACTATCTTCCTTGCTCATGAACCAGAAAGTATTTTCCCTAGATCTCATCCAGAAACAGACAGGATGCTTGCTCTGATACCAATTGAAATTCTGGTATCAGATGTGTGATGTTAAGTGTGATGTCACAACAACACAATCTGCTATGAACAAGGCAATAAACAACCGTAAAGCATAAACAACACACAAAGATTGTTCACCCAGTTCGGTCTAACAACCTACATCTGGGGGCATACCAAGCCAGGAAGGAAGTCCACTATTAGTAGTATCAAATTACAAACTCAACAATCCCAGTTAACAATCTCCTAACTTAATCACTACCCAATGACCCTTCTACCTAAGTTCACCCTAGATAAGAGACTTCATCTCACTTCCAATCATTGCAATGATGTCTAGCAGTCAACATCCCAGCCACTGCATCAACAACTTGATTTCCAACAACTCTTCAATCACAGAAAAGTAGAAGACACACTTCTATGACAATACCTAGACATGACACACATGACTAAGAACAATACTTAGAGTTGCTTAACAGCTTCCTCCAAGAACAATACATCTCTTACCTACAGGCTTTGAGATAAACACGATGACCATCCCACAAACCGGGTGGTTCATCAACCAACACAACCCTTATAATTTACATGATGGCTGGCTACTTATTTCTAGGTTACAAAGACCCTATTTATAACCTATACCCAACTGGATTTAGGCTTCAAATCACAGCATATCAGCTGCTATAAATCTGCAAAAGATTCTCCTACAAAATAGGTCTTCAATCAAATCCTTCCTAATTTATCTCCATAATTAGAAAGTCATTACTCTTCAATATTCTTCTTGATTCTGACTTGAATCTTCCAGACCTTTAAATCAGCCCCATAATATTTCCAGGATATTATGTATCTTTTAAATCTTCACGTTTTAATTCAGCTGCAAGATCTTCTCCATAAAAATAGGAACAAATCTCCAAATAGTTTCCTAAAAAGTCTCCAAGATCCTTTTTATGAAATCCAATTAAATCTGCACTTTGTTCCTAATAAATCTCCTTGACCTGCGTATAATGATGAGGTATATCCAAACAGATCTCATCAAATCAAATCAAATCCGTCAAGAGATATACAACGGTAGTACTTGTTGTCCCAGACAACTGATGTCGTGACATCTCCTTTGACATCACATGACAGCAGTACTTGCTGTCCCAGACAACTGATGTCGTGACATCTCCTTTGACATCACATGACAGCAAAACAGCAACACCTGCTATACCAGACTAAGATGTCATGACATCTCCTGCAACATCTGTCACATAACAGCAGCAACTGTTGTGCCAGAACCAAGATGTTATGACATACTGTCATGACAGTAATACTCCATATCTGTACTGATGTCTGATTAACCATGTCAGGACATCTCACCCAACATCCTGCAATACAAAAAACACAACAGATGGTTTTCTGATGTTCTGTCAACTGATGTCAAGATATCATGTTTAACACCAGACCATAAAACTGCAACCCTGCAACAACTAATGTCAGGAACCAATGTTAAGACATCAGACATATGACATCAACATTGTTCAACTTTGTTTTACCAAAATTCCAGCCAATACAAGAACTAACATACTTTAAGATGCTCTATGGTTTCACTTATCCAAGTCTTGTCAAAGAGTTTTGGATCAATGCCTCCATTGTTGAGCTAAATTTTGAGTATGCTATTCTATCTAGAGTAACTGGTGTTTCTATTACAGTAACCTCTAAAGCGATTGCAAATATGATCAATTGTGAGGAGATTGGAGAAATCCCAGGAACTCTTGTTTGGGAACATTATCTTTCTTCGTGGCGTATCTTTGTAGACCTATCTAATACATCAGGGGTCTCAAATCTTCTTCCTGATGTTATTGCTTGGAATCAAATTCTAAATTCAAACTTACTTCCTAAGGATAAGGATTTAGACCAAGTGGACCCAATTGAAAAAGATCTGCTTCTACTTCTTAATTCGGATTTGAAGATTGATCTTCCTCAAGTTATGTTTGACCATCTGAAGAGGTCTCTTTCTTCTTTTCAAAAAGGAAAGATCTTCTTCATTCCTTATGGACGAGTTATTTCTAAAATACTTGTTCAGCAAGGGGTTAACATAAGTTCTGAGGCTAGTTCTTCCAAGATTTGGAGAGACGAGTTTGAAGCTATATATGAAAGATTTTGATGTTAAATTCCTACATAGTTATGCTTTATATGTTGTTGAAATCCTTATATTAAGCATCTTATTAATAAATTCAGAGTTTGTTCATGCTTGTGTTCAGTTTTAACTGATTAATATTTATTCTTGTTGTTCAATGAGAATCTGAAATAGATAAAAAAAACTCAAATGTTTGCAACTTATTTTATTAATAAAAAGGAAGCTATTACAAGACAATTAGATTTTCTAGTCTAATGGATGTGTCCTAAGGAACTCCCTAGGATCATATGACATGTCTAGATTATCTAAGAAATCTTGCCATTCTTCCTTAGCAAACTCCAAAGCCTCTTTTCTCGGTTTGTTTCTGCGTCTGGATCCCGAAGATCTTCTTCTTCTGTGAGTCTTCACAAAGGATACTGAAGAGGAGAGCACTTCTGAAGATGTCTGCTTGCTTGCAGATTATTCAGCTGCTGCCTTGCTTTGATTTGCTTGAGTTGTTGTATTCAGTAATGTTGTCTTCCTGAAATCTCTCTTTGGAACCCATATTTGCTTTTGCTTATACATCTTGGTGTTTTAGGGATTAAGTGATGATGGAAGAAAGCTTACTAGAGTCCTTTTATAGACGTGTTACATACATTGTCTTGAGTTTACTATTATTTAAGTACTGGTTAAATCTTATCAGTATTCTAATAATGACTCTTGGAAATGCGATCTAGCAGTCTATCCTATTAAAATTCTTTGAATAACTATGAGTTTATGTTTGATCCGTTTTAACTGTTGTTTCTGTGTCAGTTTCACTTTGTTAATATACCTTCAGAAAATCTAAAGAAATTACTGAAATTTAATTGCATGCTGAAGTAGTATTGGTCAAAAAAATTATTTCATTAATATTGAACTGATTGATTACAAAATTTAAAAAAAAGGAACAAGGTGATTCTAGAAGAGATCCCTAGCTAATACATCTCATGCCCAGCAGCGTCCATTGTTGCTATAGTCCACCTCTTCGTCTTTAGAATCAATCACTTATTCCTCTTCTATAATTGGAAGAGAGTGGTAGAACTGCTTGTAGATCCTCCTTTTCTTCTTCTTTGACCTCTTCATGCTTTTTCTCCATGGCTTCAAAGCAGCTACAGCTGAACCTCCTTCTGAAGGTCGTTCAGGTACTGTTGAAGTTGTCTCTTCTGTAGAAAGTATTGCTGAGGGCAGAGGCTCAATTGTAGAGGACTCAGAAGCAGCTCGTCACTGAGGAAATTGGATTGCCAAACTTGTAGAGCTCTCGGTTGCGTCTGCTACGACGGATGTATCATAACTCACAGTTGATGATTCCATATCTCTATGTTGGTGATTGATGAAAATGACTTAGGAGCTGGATGCTTTTATAATGGCTTTTGTGGATACCAAGAGTCTCTAATTAATCATTGTTTAACTCTTGGAATATTAATGACCACTAATGACTTTTATTACTTGATTATTCTTCATCTTTGGAAACTGATCCTATAATGATGATCTGAGTTACATTTATTAGTGATATTCTTTCTCTTTCCTTTCTTTTCCTTTTATTCTTTTTTATGTGACAAAAGGGGGAGAAATAATAGTAAGTATTTAAGTGGAAACTGAACCTATTCAATACTTGTCCTATACATATTGGTCATTTATTTTCTTGTCATTTATTTTCTGTTTTATGGTTACCTTGCTCAGGGCATATTTTTAACTTTCTTGTACATAGGTCTAAAGAAAAGCTTACAAACCTCAGACTTAGCCTATCAGACTCAGAAGGAGCTTGCACACCTCATATTTTAGTGTTGCCAAAGAAAGTTAAAAAGGGCAGCATATTTTAACTCTCTTGTACATAGTGTTAAGTAAGAGCTTACAAACCTCTAACTTAGCTTATTAGACTCAGAAGGAGCTTACAAACCTCATATTCTGATGTTGCCAAAGGAAGTTAAAATGTTGTTATTTTAGTTTTCTTAAATATAGAACTAAGAGGGAGCTTACAAATCTCAACCTTAGAACTGTTTGACTCAGGAGGAGCTTGCAAACCTCAGACTCTGATGTTACTAAGAAGACTAATTTATTTTTTTCTTGAAAAATAGTTCTTGGTGTTAGAGTCAATAGAACTCAGATGTTGACTATCAGACTCAGGGGGAGCTTATAAACCTCATACCCTATTGTTGCAGAGAAAATTAAATGCCCAACATTGTCCTTTAAATACTTGAGTTTGTCATCATAAAAATGGGGGAGATTGTTAGAACAAGATTTGTTCATGACATATTCTCTTTTAGTTTTGATGATAACAAAAGTATTAAAAGAACAATGGTCTATTTGATGTGTGTTTTATTTATGCAGGTTCTTGTTCTTGTACATAAATAATCAGAATCTGTTTTACTTAGACATACTTGGGAGTTGCTTCATTGCTAGCTTCTGGTGGCAGAGTCTCAAGAACAATTGCTAGTGTGGCTTGACGCAGACTCTGAGGTGAAGGCCTCAGCATTCAGACGAGTTACTACACTTGGTAATTGTATATCAGCATCTGGTACCATTCAGAGCTCGTGATAAAGTTGTGGATTGTCCGTACTGCAGAAAGCAAGTTGTATTGTCTTATCAGCTTGTCAACTCGAGTCTACAAGATTGCAAGGCTCAAGAAAGGCTAGTATGTTCTACGGATGTCTGCTCCCAATGGCTCTATCACTACAAAACCTCTTGAAGACTCAAAGGTTAAACGTGTTACACACTGGATTCAGAATTCTCCGTGCATCCATCTTCAACGTCTCTTGTACTATGGAGTAAAGGCAAAGACATTTGATCAAGACACTTCCTCAATGGCTAGTTTCTGCAAAGGCTATATATATGTCTGAAGATTCAAGTTTGAATCTTAACAAGGATTCTTCTGGTGAAGGAGTAGCAAGATCAAGCAATTATTAACTCTAATGTATTATGCAGATTTTATGTTTTAGGTTGTAATTGTAAAAGCCTTAAGATTTCTTATCATTAAATATCTTAGAAATCTTAAGAGCTTTAGGTCTTTGTTATGGTGATTTCTCGTACCTCTGATGGTTGCATCATGTACACTTTGTTCTCTATTCTGTTGAGCTTTTAGTAGTTTAGATTAAGTCTCTTGTTATGTGCTTGAGCAAAAAGTCTTGTCTCATTGGGATTCAAGTTACAAGTCTTGAGCCAAGATGCCTAAGCCACATAAGTCTCATTGCTTAAGTGCTTGAGCTGTGAAAGTCTTATTCAGCTAGTCTGATTGAGCAGTGGGGAAGACTCCGTCAGAGGGGGTGAGCATGGGAAGTCTTAGACATGTGCTCTAAGTAAGGGGAAGTCTCAGTCTGATGACCAGAAGAGCAGGTGGCTCGATCAGAGGGCGTGATCAAGAGAAGTCTTAGACATGTGCTCTAAGCAAAGGGAAGTCTCAACTTGAAGACCTTGGAGCAGGTGGCTCGGTCAGAAGGTGTGAGCAAGGGAAAGTCTTAGATACGTGCTCTAAGCAAAGAAAGTCTCAAACAGTTGGTCTGAGCAGTTGTAAAAGTCTTATGCAGAAGCATAAGCCATTGTAATCATGAAGTGATTATAATGAAAATCTCTTGTGAGGCAAGGGGACTGAAGTACTCTCAGTTAGGGGAGGAACCAGGATAAATCTTTTGTTTCTTATGTTATTATTTTATTTACTTTTGTTATATCCGCTGCTAATGAATTAAACAGAATCTGAACACCAGTTCTGATTCTGAAACTCTAATCAGAAGTTAAATTAAAGAAAACACGAAACACAATTCAACCCCCTCTCTTCTTCTGTACTTTTTACACTTTAAAAATTGAACTTATTAATTTCTATAGCACACTAAATATCATAATCAGTAGCAATTAAGTTAAACTAGTTAGTTGAAGATAAAGGTAAATTTAACCGAGATTATAAATCCAAGAAAAGTTGACCGTAAATTTTATTTTATTTTTATTAATTGAATATATTTAAGTGAAACTAGTTAAGAGTATTATTTTATTATAAGAATTCTACACTTTGAAATTCTCTAAAATGATTTATCGTCGTAGTTGTGCAAATAGTTAAGTTGATATAAATGCGTTTGAGAGAATATGTAATTTGTTAGCCATAAGATGAATTATGAACTTTTTTTACTAAAATTGAATTGAAATTGAATTGTGATCTTGAAATAATTAAAATAGCAGATTATGATTATAAAATTTCAAAAGATACTATATAATCATTTTTAATATTATTGACATTAATCATAACTAAAAAGAATAAAATTGTGAGGGAACTAAGCCATTCAAACACATAAATAAAATGCGAATAGGGAGAGAGAGAAAGAGAGATATTTCTTTTACAATTATCATTATCAAGAAAGTATTTTTTTTGTGAAGTTTTAAAAAAATTGTTATAAAAAAGTAATTAAAATATTTAAATTAAAATTATGGATGGATGAATATTCATCCATTAAAAAGTTGTTAATAGATGGATTGGATGGATTATATTTTTTATGGATGAAGTGGATTTTTTTTTTTTTAATTTAGTAGATTGTTAATGGATTAATGGATTAATGGATTGTTTTTATTCATCCATTAGCAATCCAATCCATATCTGTCCAATTCATCCATTAGTTTTATGGTATTTTTCCTTTTGCTTTGTTAGAAAGTGATGAGACTTTACGGGATCTATCGCCTTTATTTACTAATAGGGATGCTATCATTGTTGATTAAGAATTATAATGGTCATTGTGATGAAATGTAATTATGACTTTCATCACACAATTTTTGTTGACATGACACTTTGTACTAGTCAAAAAGTATAGGTGTGTTCTCCCTACAATGGCAGGGAGACTCAGAGGCCTTAGTAGGTATATAACGCGTTTGGATGGTGAAGGCTTTCTCATGGCGGCGAGAAGTCATTTACGGTGGTATTTTAGGCTATTTTAGGGACCAACTCACGTGAAATGAGAAGCCCTATTGGCAGCCGACACTACAAGGATTGCAGACGGACGATTAGAATAATCGCGTGTTATGGTTACTGAAAGCGTGATGCTCTTTTAGGTAATAGAAGATGGGTATGACTTAGAGTCTGTCTATATCCCCTTGAGAGGTAATGTATTTATAGGTGTCTCTCGGACCTAGGGTTCTCTCCCTATACATGGTATTAACCGCTCCCCTCTTAATAGAAGAGGTTATTAACCACCTATGTTTTAGGAATCAGTGGTGACTTCTTTTTACTTGAATCCTACATTCAAGGGGCCCTGAGCGAGTCTGTTAGATCCCGCCAAGACGGCATAGATCTGGGGTGAGGTCGCCCTAGTCTAGAAATTTGACAAATATAACACTACATAGTCCCTCAAGCACGGTGACTTTTCTTTTAAAGGCAAAGTGTTTAAAAACCACTATCCCCTCTTCGGGATGTGCCCCTCACCCCACTAACGGTTCCCTTGACTGAGAATAGTCTCCTTTATGGGTGAGTCCCTCAGCGAAGGGCGATTCCTGTTGGAACAAGTTTGGTTCTATAAATATCCTTAAGTTTTGATGATAACAAAGTGTAGAGAACAATTTTGTACTCTAACTATTTTGCTGAGTGTGCAGAAAATATAAAATAGGTTGTGACTCTAAAGACATCCAAATTCTGAACCAAAGGATAAAATTACAAGTTTGTTTACAAAGAAGTCATCTTTGATCTGTCAAGTCAACGTTTCTGAATAGAAACCATCCAAGTAGACTCTGATAAAGGTTACGACTACCAGCATCTGAAAGTCTAAGAACTTTGTACTCCAAAGACTCTAAAAGTATCACCAAATTCTAAAGACAGACTCTGAACTCTACTCAAACTTCATCAACATGTATAAGAAACCTCTGACTAGAAGATTAAAATCCAAAGGTCAATGGCTGATTGTTGTGACAGAAGTACAAAAGAAAATCTACTTTCCATGAAATGTATTGTACCTTGTACCAAAGAAGTTTCTCACATCCCATCATCCTCACCAACTCTCTGCTGTAAGCGTCACTCTAATGTTGCAATATGAAGTGACCTTCATACAATGATTGCATTAAGGATATTCCAACTTCACCCACCAACATATTTATTTCTTCCTATATAATGATGTCTTTGAAGTTTGGAAAAGATAGTGATTGAATTTGTGTATAAACGCATAAACTCAACAGAACTTACGTGAAAGAGAAAAATAAAAGAAGTGTTTCTCACACTCATACACTTAGAATATTTTCTTTGAATACCTTTGTTAAGTGTAATATTTGATTTAAATTCGTGTATCTTCTTGTTAAAGTATCTTGTAAACACAAACCTTGTTTATCTTAACCTTTGGTTAATTTCCTTAAGAGACTAAGTTTAGTCAGAATTCTCAAGAAGTCATTGACAATTATTTTTTAGTTGTTTTCCTTGTGAGACTGTGGTATTGTCAGAATTTTTCAAGAAGTCTTAGACTGTGAGTCTTTGAGTTTTTTTGTAATCAGATTGATGATTGGATTAAGTCCTTATTGAGAAGGCAAAATCACTTAGGTGGGTATATTGGACATAGCTTAGTTAACAACGAATCAGGATAAAAATACGTGTGTTATTATCTTTGATGTTTATTATTGGGTTACAAAAGTTTTTAAATCCAATTCAACCCCCCCCCCCCCCCCCCTTTCTTGTGTTTCTTGCACCTTCAATTGGCATCAGAGCTCCAATATTGGTTTTTGACCACTTTATGTCAAGCACTTAACCATGTCAGATAAAGATCCATTCTTTTTGAAACACATTGTGGAACATGAAAACATTAATAAAGATCATTATTCTGAAAAACGTCTAATCTTTGACGGAGAAAAGTTTGAATATTGGAAAGATAGAATCAAATGTTTCTTCATAGGTTGTGATGTTGACCTATGCAATATGGTGTTGGGTGGTTACACACATCCTGTAGATACTGATGGCACTAAGCTTGAAAGAATCAAAATGGATGAACAACAAAAGAAGGACCATAAGAATCATCATAGGTCCAGAAATATATTTCTGAATGTTATTTCCTACTCTTAGTATGAAAATATAGATTCTACTAAGTCTATATTTGTTTCTTTAAAAATGACTCATGAAGGAAATGAGCAAGTTAAAAAGACTAAAGCCTTGGCTTTGATTCAGAAATATGAATCTTTCAAAATGGAAGAGGATGAAATGATTGAGGAAATGTTCTCAAGATTTCAAACTCTTGTAGCTGGATTGAAAGTTCTGAACAAATGTTATACCACTTTCGATCATGTTAAGAAAATCACCAGAAATCTTCCTAAGACCAATGGTGGCAGCACTGAAGGTGTCAAAAGATCTGAACAAAACAACTCTCAAAGAAATTATAAGTTCTCCGAGGAGTCATGAGATTGAACTTGAGGAAGATGAGCCTCAGAAAAAGATTAAGTATGTGGCTCTAAAATCCAAAAGTAAATCAAAGAAACACTTATAACAATTGGCTCATATTTGGGGATCTAAATATTATTCCTTGTGATAATGAGAAAAATGGGGGAATTCCCCTTGACTCAAATCTAACACATTATTAATAATACTTTCTCTGATTGCCATATTATTGATCTAGGTTATGAAGGCCATATGCAGACCTGGTGCAATAATCAATAAGGGAAAATATTTATTTCTACCAAGCTTCATAGATTTATGGCAGCTAAGGGGTGGATGCAAATGTTTCCTTATTTTCTCAACATTCATCTCCCCAAATCCAAATCTGATCATAATCCCATTCTTCTAGAGTTTCATTCTGATCTTTACCAACAAACCAAAAGAAATCCTAAAGATAAGCCAAAAAGATTCAAAAATATTAGGATGGATAGTCCAGATATTAAAGCCATTATATGTCATAGCTGGAACAACAAACACAATAAAGATATGAAGCATAAACTCCATTATACCTTTGAAACTTTGTGGGACTGGGATAGAACAAATTTTGCTCATCCTAATAAAGAGATTAACAAGTTGAACAATATTCTCAAAAACCTTCAGGATACCAACCATCAAAACAAAAACTATGTTCACATGGGTGATATCCAAGACAAAATTGAACAGATGCTGCACCAGGAAGAGATTTGGTGGACCCAAAAGGCCAAAATCCAATGGCTTAGAGAATGATACAGGAATGCTAAGTTCTTTCATCAAAAACTTAATCAGAGGAAAAACTAGAATATGATTAAGTTTATCATACCTATAAGGAAGAGGAGACCCGAGACATTATGATGCAATATTATAAAGACCTATTCAGAGCTAATACATTATATATTCATCTCGATTGTTTCCAAAACCAGAAGAACATTATTACTGAAGATCAGGCTCATCAGCTTAAGAGTCCATTAACAAAAGAAGAGGTTTTCAATGCTATGAAAATTTTTAAAAGTAATGCAGCCATATGTCGGATGAGTTTCCAGCCATGTTCTACTAAAACTACTGGAATATTGTGGGCAAGGACATTACTACCATTATTGTGAAAATTCTTAACAACGAGGAGAACCCCAAAAGTTTGTACAAAACTTTCATTAGTATCATCCCTAAAACTAATAATCTAACCAAACTACTGATTTTATACCTATAGCATTTTGTAATGTTATTATGAAAATCATTACAAAAATGATAGCTAATAGGATTAAGCCTATTATCCCTACTATTATCAGTGAAAACCATAGCACTTTTGTTCATAGGAGACTTGTCATGGACAACACTACGGTGGCTTATGAGGTTTTCAATTACCTGAATAAAACCACTAGAAGCAAGAAAGGTTATGTAGATATCAAGATGGACATGGAGAAAGCCTATGATAGGCTAGAATAGAATTTTATACATCACACTTTGATCAGTATTGGTTTTTGTACTAATCTTGCTAACCTTATTATAAATTGCGTCACTTCTGTTAGTTTTTCTATTCTAATAAATGGTTTTCCAAACCGACAACATTATCCCTGAACGGAACGAGCGTGACACTGACGTATCTGTCGGATAATGACTGCAAGTATACAGTTGTTGCTGTAGTTTTAAAAAGGTTGTCGAACCCACAGGGAATTGGTAATCAAACTAATGTTATCTATCGTTGCAGTGCAAAGCTAAGGATAAAGGTTAACAGATTATGAACGGGAAGGAAAATACTAATTTCTAAAGATTTGAAAATAATAATAAAACGAGTCCAGAATACGGGTTCAGTGTGCCCAAGGAACCTGTAGAAATCGGGTGCTAATTACAATTGAACTCAGTTCCGTAGAAAATACCAACTTAAAGACTCCGTCTCACACTCTCGCGCTATTGACAAGAACCACACCTTTCAACCACAGGATTTTGCTCTCGCTTGTCCGTTTCAATTAAAAAGCGTATTTTGAAAGTTAATAAGATTCTAAATGATGCCTAAAGCGCTCTCGCTATTTTTAGGATCGATGCCTAGTTTCCACTATCAATTCATTCCTCACACTCTCGCGATGTCGGTCCGAACTTAGTTTATTCCTAACTCTCGTGTCGAAATAATAAAACATGAAATTTGGAAACTATAACCAAAACTAACATACAATCATAAATTCGTACCTAAAGTTTCTACGGAGTCCCGTCGGTAACGACGATCCTTATACGTCGAACTCAATTAATTTAGCAAGACATGATATTATCCATAACGAACATATTAACAACAATCATAATCAAAACTAACATGGTAGACAAAATTAAAGTAACTACAAGTGCAATAAATAAAATAAGAAACAAACCTGTAAAACAAAATGCGAAACTTGAATTAAAATATGCCAGCAGGCTTCGTTCTTGATCCAAGAGTACAACAATGAAAAGAAAATAAAAATAACATATGCGACAATCCCTCGATGTGAGTTATTGTCGCTTTACAACTGATTTGTGCCTAAAATGCTAAACGGAAATTCTGCAGTGCTTCCACACGTCTTGGATGATCTGGAAAGTGTCCAAGAGGTTCTATATATAGAGAAATGAGGGTCTGTAACTGCTCTGGACGTGGCTGGAGAGTGGAGGGAAAAAAGGAATTGGAAAAAACTGCTTCTAACTGCTGCTGAAGCAAAACTGCATCCTGCGCTGCAATGGCGAACGCCATTGCCTCCTTTCATTAATTGATGTGGCAGGCTGGGAGATGGCGAACGACATCTACCTATGGAGAATGCCATATTAGCAACAGAGACAAAATTTGCTTCTTTTGGATGCACTTTTCTATTTTCTATCTTTTTCTCCTGTTTGCTTCTGATTCCGCAACAGATGAATCTAACAACTGCAAAACACAATAAAACACAGTAAAATGCAACAAGACTCAATAAAATACGGACGAATAATACGCGCAATAAGCCTAAAAATATGATACAATTTCTCGTTATCAAACTCCCCCACACTAAGACCTTTGCTTGTCCTCAAGCAAACTCCCAACACAGATGAAAATAATACGACATAACTCTAAAATGATACGCGTCTGCTAGGCTAATGCTAAACAGATAGGTACTAAATATCGACAAAAAGGATACCGTAATGACACATATCCGTATTTGCGGACAAAGACTCTCCCCTATGCAATACCAATCCAAATCATACCATTATGACTCGACCTACATTCCTCGTTTCTTTTCACTTCTTTTTCATTCTCGCCGATCACATTAAGCCCGTTATCCCCGCACTCGCATGGTAAGTGAACCTGTTAGTGTTTATGATCTCGTTGTTCAACTTTTCACTCTTTTCTTCTTTTTTTTTTCTTTTCAAATTTCAAGAATCCGATCCGTTGGGCTAAATGGCCGGGTGAGGACCACCTAACTTAGAGGGAAACGAATCTTTTCATCCGCTTTTTCTATAAAACTATTTAATTCAATTCGATTCAATTTTTCGAGATCATCACATATTTGCATTGGTTCATTACTTAGCGTGTGCCTTAGGATGGTGCTGACCGCTAATATAAACTACTCAAGAGGCTACTACAAAAAAACTCGGAAATCAAGGTATCGACATAATGGTTATTTAAATCGATGTCGCATACTTAGGGAATCTAGGGTGTTAGGACGATACCGATGTTATCAAAACTTTCCCAAGTCTAATTAGCATAGCCTAGAAGTGAAAAGTATCATGCCATTGAATCAGAATAAAAAGAAGAATTTTTTTTTCCGTTGGGGGTCAATTTTAAGAGAATTCTCTAACAAAAGGACAAGGTAACATACAATAGGACTCAATCGGCGCATAAAAGACTCAACACACAAACAGAAATAGACTAACTAAAAAAACATAAAAGCAACACAAAAAAAATGACAGAAAAGTAAAAATAAAGCAATAAAGCTCCTCCCCCACACTTGAACCAAACATTGTCCTCAATGTTTCAGTACAAGGTGAAAGAAGGAGTAGAGAAACCTGGTGTGAAATTAGTGGTAACAGCCTCGGCCGCGAGGGCGTCCAAATCCTCTGCCAAGTGTTGGGTTAGGAACATGCTGAACAAACTCTCTCATAGTTATCACCTCCATCCTCAGTCCTTCCATCTGCTCAGTAAGATCTCACATGCCATGCTATATCCTGTCGGCAAAGTCAACCTGCTGCTGGCTGGATTGGTCTATGGCAACTCTGAGCTCCTCTTGTTGTCGCTGCATGCTCTGAAGTAGTAGATCATGCTCTGCCTCCCTATCGTTCTGATGCCTAAACTCGGACAGGATATCATCTAATGTACTCCAGATGGAAACGTAATCACACTCCTCACGGGGCTGGTAGGTACCTGAAAACTGATCAGAAAAAGTAGGTGCAGCGTGTGCATGGGTACTAGGCCCTAGAATATCAACAGCATTGGCACGAGTGCCAATCTGTGGAGCACGCCCCATAATGTCAACATAGGCCCTATTAACTGTCTCTTCCTCAAGGTCAGGGGCCTCAGTGTCAAATAACCAATTAGTGTTAATGTGCACATTAATGTACGGTGCACACGACAAAGCAATGTTCCTCACCTCCCAGTTACTAATCATCAACCTATATTTGCCGCTAGGCAGATTCTTAATGAGGCACATGTTGCAGCAATACTCTAAATTAGCGAAAGGGATAGCTAACTGCTCAAGGGCAGCCAACTCAGAGGTCAAGCCTAAAGCATAGGCTATGGTGGTAATCATTCCTCTGACACAATATGACCACCGGACCTACCGGCGGCGGATGCAAGATGCAATAAATGGAAAGGGGTGGGGTTAACCTTAGTTTCGGACAGTGCACAATGGATGAAGAAAAGGTCTTAGGAATTTACATTCCCTGTGTTCTCCCTGCAAAATATGGTGTTGGCTAGAATGCGGTGAAGGTACCTTATGGCTGGGTTGTGTATTGCGGTGGCATTGAGACCTTCCCAAGTGGTGGAGCTCTTACTAGTAATCTAACGCCAAAAGCCAAAAGCACTAGACTGCCACTCACTCTCGAGAGGTGCTTGGCAAGAATATACCTCTCCGCTAGGGAATTGGAAGATTGTGCCTATTCTCACTTGTGTCACTGTAAAATCCCTATTAAACATCCTAAAATTAATGGTACCAGAGGTGCGGGACAGATCATGGGAATATTGAAGAGTGATTAAAAATTCATAAGTCAACCTAGTGTATGTGGGGTGAGTAAGAGAGCAAAAGTGTGATAAACCTAGGTTGGTTAGCATCCAGTCGATGCTATCGAACAACCCCAAAGCGCGAACAGTATCATGTGAGCATATCGCATTGTTACAACGGGTCTTTTGCATAGCTTGTGGAAGATGGTCTGTTGATGTTCACCAACGATTCCTTCCGCGAACTCGATACCCATGTAATCGATATCTCTAGAGATTCTTTGAGGCATTCTGGGAATTTTGATGATAATGAGAGGGTTTGAAGGATTAAGAATGGTGATTATGAGAGAAGTTTAGGAATGGTGGTGATGATGGAATGAGAGTGAATGTTTTTGGTATTTATAGAGAATGAGAAGGATATAAATGGTTGGGGGCTAGGATAGAAGTTAAGAGAAGTTATTATGGGTGGTTATTGAGGAGTTTTGGAATTTGAATGGGTTTTAGTTTGAAAACCGCGCAAAAATAATAACAGAAAACGCGCAGAATTTTGCTCGTTCCGCTGCCATGGCGAACGCCATTAAGCACATGGCGAACGCCATGTGTTTAGGACGTTAGATTTCAAAAATAAAGGCTAATGGCGAACGCCATTAAGCTAAAATGCGCAGTTTTAAAGTTTTAAGTCCAAAAACGTAAAATTGGATTATTTTTACATGTTAAAAAACTACTATTAGGAATTATATGTGTAGAACGTTAAATTAGAAATTGAAAAATATATAAACATAAAAATACATAATAACTATAAACATAATTAAACAACGGAAAGGGATATCACATTAATTTAAAGAACAACAACAACATGTCTTTGTCGATAACGCGGCGGTACAGTAAATTCAGAACGACAATGAAAGGAAATACCACGATAAACTAAAATAATTCAAAACAAAGAAACAGCGGAACATAACAGTACAAGTCATCAACATCAACCAAAGTGGCACCTAAATGAGTGAACTTGCTGAAATAAATGATCGAACTGCTCATTGGCGACATCCATAAAACCAATGAGATCTCCTCGGATAGAAGTGATCTCATTCCTAAGAGTTTCTACTTCAGACTGTAAAACACCAATAACGACAACATAGTCTATAGGAGGATTAAAACGATGAGCTCCAGAGACATGAGAAACGACATCAGGGGGAATGGCATCCCGAACATCATAAGGTTGAGGGCTATATGGTGGGGTAGGTGATTCACTTTGTTCCTCTAAGTCATACAGCCAGTTATCCTTGTTGTGAACATTGGTTTTCTCATGGTTAGGCAAGGTGAAATTGCGGACCACTTTGTTATCAATCAGAAACTCAAACTCAGCAGGTCCTAAGTTAGTTATAATGCCACAGTTGAAGCAAAAATTCAAATGCATGGGACGAATGCCTCCAAAGGCACGAATACGGTCAAACTGGTATCTGAAGCCAATGGCATCAACAATCATGGTGACTAATCCTCCAATGAGAATATTACCATGGGTCTCAAGTGCAATACGATTCAGGTTTACTAGCATATAGGTGGCGGCATTCACAGGCCTTCCCTGAGAAGCACAGTACAAGATAAATAACTTATCCTTCAAAACGGAAGTAACATTCTCCTCCTTACCAAATAAAGTATGGACCAAAATCTTATGGAAATACCGGATGGCGGGATTATGGATATTCTCTGAGAACATGGTATGAGGCTCAGGGTGATAGTTACCGGTTATGGTCCCCCAGAAGTAATCAAGGTCAAGGTTGGTAAAAGCGTCATCAGGTGTCAGGGTATAGACATCAGGTCCATTCGAGAATCCTAAGAGATCATCCATCTCGTTATGGGTAAAGCGGTATTTGGTTCCAAACAACCTGAAAGTAGCTAAACCTCGGCCAAATCCGAGACCTCTGTTAGGATCATAGTAAAGAGAGCTTAGGAACTGGAGGGTAAGCATGCGATATGGGGTAAATCTCTTTCTCACAACAAACTTAACCCAACCTATTTAGTTGAGCAGGTACATCACACTGTCCCTGAGTCCTAAGGTAGTCAAAGTAAGTCCATCGGGGTAAATCGGTAATGTCATTTCCCTTTGAGCCAGAACATCAAAACGGCGTCTCAGAGCTTCATTCCTAAAAACAATCTTCATGTCATCAATAGGCTTCATACTCCTAAGTCAGTGATTAGTTATCCTAAGCTATGCTAGCCTGAAATTAGACAAAGATTATACTATTAATGAGCTCTACCGTAAAAAGTGTTAAAATAATAATAATAATAGTAATAGTAATAGTACTAATAATAATACTATTAATAATAGTAATAATAATAATAAAAACAAAACAAAAAACGACTTGGGGGGCTCCTATTCTTGACTGCGCCAGAGGCTGCCCCACTGTCGGGCACGACCCAATCCATCTTCCCCGTCGGGGAGAGCCCAATGAGGGCCCAATCAATCAAGTCACTCGAGGAGCGCTCACGCGTCTCCCCTACGGTCTCCACATGCCCCTCACACAGGGACACGTCATCAGGCAGCTACCAGTGTCTGAAAGAATAGGTCAACCACCTTCCGAAGATCACGGGGCAGCTGACCCAGGGCGAAGACCACATGCTGATCTTCCCTACGCCACGTAGACCATGGCAGTTACTCGTATTGGGCCCAGCAATCCAACCCAATGCAAAGTAGCTATTGGCCCAGTGATGAGGCTCACTATAAATACTCTCTATCACTAGAGGGTCAGTTATTATGTTTTCTATACCTTTCTGTACTTGCCTTCTCACTTTCGCTGAAACTGACTTTAGCATCGGAATGCCTTGCAGATACACCCCCTCCTCTTCTCAACCACCAGTGAATTAAGGAGCTCACAACGTGTGTTGGCTGCTGATCCTTTTCTGATCCGGTAAGATCAGTTCCAAACCCATATTATCGTTTGTAAGCAAAGTATCATAATCACAACCAACGATCCAATAGATAATAAGGTGGCTGATGATATTCAAATACTCCACCAAAGAGGAAATAAATATATAATCAACATGCAAAAAGATATAAAGAGTTAGAAGATAAACATGCATATGAAAAACAAGGGTAAAACAAAGGCTCAAGCGAAGGAGAAGAGTTACCATCATAAAAGGGAGAAGAAAACCACGATGAAGATTAATCCTAAAAACACAAATAACATATGTTAGAAGGAATCATAATAAGAGAGTGAAATACGTTAACAACAAGAATATTAAATAAATACCTCAAAAAGCAGGTTGGTTGATGGAAAATACAAACGCAAGCCTCATTGAAGATGAAATATGGGGCCTAGAAGCGATTGTTAGGAATGCAGAAGGTCAAACAATCAGCCATAATTCATGTAGGATTTAGGAAAGCGGAGGTCCACTAACGGCCGAAGCTATGACACAAAAAGTAGCGATGGTTCAAACTCTTTATGTAATTCAAAATTATTTCACAACC
The DNA here is from genome assembly GCA_022829125.1 of Lathyrus tuberosus. Classification (NCBI taxonomy): domain Eukaryota; kingdom Viridiplantae; phylum Streptophyta; class Magnoliopsida; order Fabales; family Fabaceae; genus Lathyrus; species Lathyrus tuberosus. The sequence goes on along the minus strand of JALAZF010000012.1, from coordinate 15,220,600 downwards.
TTTAAAAATAGTTTTATTCTCAATTAGATATAAAATAAAAAGAACTGATTTCCAATGAGAATAAAAGAGGTGATGAAAAAAAAAATCTAAATTAAGAAAAAAGATATTTTAAAATATTACCATTTAATATATTAAATTTAATTAAATACTATTTATTGTAGATCTCAACATACGATATTTTTTCGATAAATATCTAAAAGGATTTGACAAATCAATGGCATAATCGAAAATACTTGCAAAATCAACGGACCTATCGGAGACATTCTCGAAATAAATAAAATAAAACACAAACCTTGTGAAGAAGGAAAGCGAAACAAGCGTTCAGTTGTTCGGGAAGGTTCGAGCCACACGTGCCACGAGGCTCGGGATACCGAAGCAAGACAAATCGATTAAGAAAACGCCACGTCACCAAAAACCGAAGCAAAATTTAATAATATCAGAAATATCTAGAGAAGGTTATAAATAGATATTTCAGTGTGCCAAATCAAAAAAAATTTCTGAAATCCGCTATAGCTGTTGTTTTTCACAAAACCGTAAACACTAACAAAAACAAACGTTGTACAAATCCAAACAATAACGTGGTTCCATTGTTTCGAAGCTGAAGCGTCTTCTTACCCTTCTCAGGTATTAGTTTCATTTTAATTTTTTGTTTTTGTTTGTGGTTTTTGCTTCTTTGAGTAAATCTTACCCACCAAGTGTTTGATAAACCTTGCCCACCAAGTGTTTGATTTATTGTTTCTATTACTTGGTGGCTAAGAAAAATCAATTCTTGATCTGGTTTATTCATTTATTGTTTATTAATTATTATTTATAACAGTATCTTGGGAAGTTTAACTTGTACTTTTCCGTCTTTTAGGTTTTATTTTCTTGGAGTTTTCTGGAGATTGATCTTGACTTGGTTCTTTCTTGGATTGTTGAGTGTGGAAAGACTGTTGAGTTATTTGGGAAGATGGGTGCTACTGTTTATGATCAGAGTTTTAATGTTAATCTTGCGCCTTTGGAACCATCTAGAAAGAGGAAAACTAGGAGTAGAGGAAAGGGGCGTAAATCTGTGGCTGAGATTCTAGCGAAGTGGAGGGAGTATAATGAACATCTTTATGAAGGGAAAGAGGATGGTAAACTGAAGCGGAAAGCGCCGGCGAAAGGTTCGAAGAAAGGGTGTATGAAAGGAAAAGGAGGGCCTCAAAATTCAGAGAATAGATATAGAGGTGTTAGACAGAGGACTTGGGGGAAATGGGTTGCTGAGATTAGGGAACCGAATAGAGGTAGTAGGCTTTGGTTAGGTACTTTTCCTACTGCTCAAGAAGCTGCTCTGGCTTATGATTATGCTGCTAGAGCTATGTATGGTCCTTCGGCGCGGCTTAATTTCCCTCATATATCGGATTATAGTTCTCTTAGTGAATCTTTGAAGGATTCTTCTTCCTTGGCTGCTGATAGCTGTCCTTGTTCTTCAGTGGCAACATCTACATCTGAAACTGTGTCTAGTCATTCTGAGGTTTGTGCCTTGGATGATGTTAAGGAGATACCTAAACTACCTGTGTATATGAACAATACTCTTGATGTTTTTCGTAAGGATTATGAGGCTTCGTCTCCAACTAGTAGAATGAAGCAAGAGCCGAAGGATGAGCATGTTCATATAATAGACCCTGGTATTGGTGAAATCAAAGATGCTAAATCAGAAGGAATACAAACACAAACACAGACACAGGCACATGATGTTGTGCAGGTTCAAGAAGGTGTATGTAATGACCAGATGGATCTATCATGGATTGATAACTTTGACTTCAATGGTGATTGCTTGAAGAATTTTACAATGGATGAGTTTTTTCATGTGGATGAGCTATTGGGACATATAGACAATAATCCGATAACTGATGAACATGGGATGATGCAAAATTTGGATTTTGGACAGATGGGTTGTCCTGAAGAGACCAATCCTCCTCAGGTTGGAACTGAAACTACTTCAAGCTTCTTTTATGAATTGGAAAATCCAGATGCTAAGCTGTTGGGGAGTTTGCCTCATATGGAGGAGAACACAACATCAGGTGTTGATTTTGGCTTAGATTTCTTAAAAGCAGAAGAACCTGGGAACTATAATGATGCACTTGGAGATACACTATTTCCTGTTTTGGATTATGATTTGAATCATGCTTCAAGACCAATGTAAGGAAGTGAAGAATGATTAGAGAAGACTTTGTGCACAAATTTCCCTCATAGTAGCTTGTCTCTTGGATTTGTTGGTTCTTTTTTCTGTTGGTTCTTTTCCTTTAAGAATGAAATTCTCTGCAGGTTTTTTTTGAAATGGGGGAATTTATCTGACAACATTTGTTTATTTTTTTTGTTTACTTTATTTTCTGGGTTTAGTTTAGACTACCTAAGAACTTATGTACAGCACTGTATAGTTCTAATACAACATATTGACCACTAATTTTGATGTTAGTTCTCATAATATATGTTTATAATTTAATGTCTTTTTAGTGTAATTTTGATTATGTTTTTTAAATTATTTATGTATCTAGTGAAACTATTCACATCATATAACATATAAGAAATCTAAGGATGTAAAATGTAATGCTTCAATTGAGCTTTGTGGTATGACCACTCACATTGGATTCTAGTTAAGATTTGTGTGAAAGGCAAAAGAAAATAAACTAGATAAAACATTACGAAGAAATCATTACAAGATTATTTATTTGCATTGTTTATCTCAAAATTGGTCTATGTAGTAACTCAAATATTTAGCTGTCTCTAATTTGATAACTAAATAAAAAATTTCTGCTAGAGATCACAATATGGATATTTTCTGTTCATTTTTCTATTAAAATGGAAAATAATTTTTTACTGCCAATAGATTCACAAGAAATAGAATTAGAATATGATGGTTTATAATAGAATGAATTAAATTTATACTTTATTTTTTAATTAATAAAAAGATGATGAAATAACAGGGAATATGCAGAAATGTTTCCATCTCATTTCATCATTATCTTTCATTTTTCTTTTATTTTATTGGTGTAGTTTTTTGTTTTCCCGGACTTAGATCATCTTTTAAAATCTCAAAGAGAACACCTTATCATTATCTGTATCCATTTGCTTATGATTTAAACCTTATAACTTATTAAAATACTGTACACACGTTAATGTACCAGTATATCAAATTCCTTTATTTAAATTGTTTTTACAAACACTTATATAAATTCACACTTCTTAAAGACCACTTTGAAACATTCCAAAATCTATTTAAATAATAAAGTATCTTAAACTAAACATCTTCAAATATTCTTATTATTCATGGAATTAAGAATAATTATTTTTCATTCAACAGTTATAAATATTTTTTCAATTGTCAAAATTTTTTCTCAAGCGCTTTACAAGATAATTCACCAATATTTTTGTCAATTTTGAGTTTTAATATGTCAATCTGTTTACATTTTAATTTCCTTTAGTTTCAGTCATATGTTGAAATTAATCATGTGTTTGTTAATCTGTATGATAAAGAATTAAATAAAAGAGGGATAATATTGAGCAATCAAGGAGTACATCGTAACCTACTAATATATCACTTTTTTTTTTTATAACATACTAATATATCACTTTTTCTATTACGTGGAGATAACAAAAAAAAGACACTTACTCTCTCTTGGATTCAATACGGATAAAATAAAATTGACATATAAATGGGATGAATTTTATGAATCTAATTTATTTACATTTAAAGACAAAATTCGATTTAAATTTGATGTTAATTTAACAAACAACAAATGTCATGTTATTTTATATTCTGTTGTCATGTTAATGATTTCTTGTTGGTATTTTATGTATTGTTTTTTCTAATTGCCGATAATATGGTAACATGGGAAGAAAATGGTTATACATGTTGTGGATGACGCGATCAAACATCATTATGTTGATAGTTGAACGTTGAATTGTAGGAATTGAACCCCTGGACTTTTTATTCAGACGCTAGGAGATGTTGTGCTCATTCTAGCTGGTAGTCCTCATCAAGTCAGAATGGAAAGATAAGTTTATTGGTTGGATATAGACATTTTTCTATTTGACTTGTATTAAAAATATTAGCCACAAATCTATTTTTTTGTCGTATTTATATAGTTATGCATTTGAACTTATATCACTATTAACACACGAAGTACATTACTCAAATCCCATACAACAATGACTTATTCTAATAAATCAACACATTTTAATTGGTTGATATACCATGTAGAGTTTAAACTCAAGCTAAACCAACTTTCGACATAGTCATTCTAATTCCAAGTTTATCCTACAATATAGACAAATGTTTTCATAATCATATTCTATATCAAATTCATTTGTGCACCATTTAATATCCAAATCTTTTAATGTGTATCTATATCCTTTGCACACGAGAATTAGAATTGCACACAATTTGTAATGCTTCTTCTTGCTTTTCCATTAATTCTATAAACTTCGAATTGAAGTATTTATATATTTTTCCCCTACATGATGTGAAACATCCTTCCTTTTGCAATTGTAAGACTGTTTACTATAAAATTTAATAAACAAAACAAGTTTTAATTAATATTTAAAAGATTAAACTCGAAAAGATCTCAAGACATATTTGTGTGAATTATGACTTTTAAAATAAGATATTGGTATTGAAATCAAAACTAAGGTAAAAAATTAATGTGTGTCGAAAATCTAAGGTAAAAAATTGTCCCCCAAAATGCCATGTTTCGATTTTGAACAAAGGTGACATTTTTTATGTATTTTCGACATTGCTTCAGCTCCTGCGCTGACATCAATGTCATCATTACCACTTTACTGTGTGCTGTCATTTTCAAAAAAGATCATCTCAGAATCACATCATTATTCCTATTTTTTAGGAGAACATGATTTTGCACATCTTTAATAACTGCTTCACTCACATTAATGTCATTACTTCCGAAAACACGAAACGTTTTCCTTCTCCATGCTTACGCCAAGTGAACAATTCGCCATTTGGGATAATATGATACTTGTTCCTTTTTCTCTGTTTAGAATCTATTTTCCTTCTTCAGACCATACTCGACTGCAAAGTCAAATGCTGGGAAGGTCAAAAAATCCATCCCATTCTATTCAATTACCATGCCTTTAGCATTCGAAAAATGCTCTCTCGACCTATCCTTTATGGATAAACCTGCGTGTCTTCCGATCTGTGCCTCCCACTCAAAACAAGGAATACCTTGCTTGACTCGACAAAGTCCATCTCAAGAGACAAAAATAATGGGAAAAACTAGTCATCTAAGACATGATCCAAATTTCTATAACTGACCTCAGGTACAACCCAACCATGCTGTTTGCGTCAATCTTCTTTTGGGAAGGTTCGACCAATACTTTTTAGTTCCCTTGTGGCATGCTCACGCCAACTTTGTTCGACGTAGCAGCCATCACAGGGTTAAATCCTCTAGGTGAAAACTTTACTCCAACCCTAGAAACCACGAATGAGTTCGTTGTCGAATGCTTTAGTTTTAAAATTTTCATCATTAGCCACCATGACAAAGAAATCGAAGAAGTCTCCGATCAAGAGCACATTACCTTTCTTAACTCATTGGCTCTCCTACTATGTTTTCTACTCAAGTTCCTTGGAGATAGCTAAAAAATTTATCCCTTCTAGCTATCTAACTTCATGTAAGTTGAAAGATCTCTCTGAGCAAACTACTTATGGCCAACCTTTATTAATCAATTGGAGAAGCCTCATACAAATTGAAACACCTACATGAAACCAACAAGTCATACCCGATCCGTGGCCCTTTTTGGCTCCTACAACTCTGGTTGAATGCCACGTTTGAACCCAAACTTCATGTAACCAAATCAAAAGCTCTACTACAAGAAACTAATTGCAGAAGCATCGAAGGCACAAGACTTACCTTAGTTACCCCTTATCAAACCCCTTCAAAAATAATCCTCATGAAATACATCAAGGTGTTCCCCGAATCGACCATTTTCTCTTCGACCATGGCCCCTTTTGTGGACATATGTGTTGGTTTATCTTGGTTCAAAAATAGGTTCTATGGCGTATCGCCATCAGCTACTGCAAAGTCGAATTCTATCTGGGAAGCCTTCCTAATCCCAACGTTACTATCCACTAGAATCGAGACTGGTACTCCTGGCTTCTACTTCGTTGGCTACCAACCTAATCTAGTAGCCAAGCAATTCAGCTTCAACCAAATGTTACCAGGCTCCCTCTACACTTGGGAATCTGACTGTTGATCGGAGAGGAAGTTTCTTGCCCAAGACTACAAAGCTTGCATGGCGTTCGCTCATAATCAACTCCTTGAACTTACGACATTCCTCTTCCAAACATCCTCTTACATGACGGTAGAATACCACAACTGGTGGACGTAATACTTTGAAGGCCACTTCTTTGAAGAACACTTCTGGAAAAGACTTTCGACTGCCCTTTCCAATATGCAGGAGAACCCATAACAGAAAGAATGTATGCACTACTCATTTCTTCTAACACTTTTATACTCTTCGACTTCTCTCACTTTTTATGTGTAGACGAACCTTGAGCAAGAGACGACACTAATGTTGAAGGCCTTTCCACTACCGCTGAGGCTAAAGAAGATGAAGAGCCTCAAAAGAAAAAAGCAAGTTTTTTTCTTATATGAACATTAGCTAATGTCGAATTGATCCTAACATGCCTTTCTTTCCATACTTCACTATGTGATCCTGTATCTCCAACAACCACTAAGCCCAATAAGAAGAAGAAATAAAAGAAGACCACTTTGATAATTGATGACTATGTAGCTGCATCTCCACCACTACAACCTGAAGCTAAGGACAATGTCGACCTACTCTCTCCACATTGCAATGAAGAATTAGAGGATAATATAGCTTCCGTCCAAGACAACATTACTCAGGATGACCCAAAGTCAAAAATCCCAGAAAAGACGGATGAAAAACAAGCCAAACCCCAGGTCGAGACTGCTCTAACAGAAGAGAAAGATCAACCCAACAACACTGAAAAAGAGAAAGCCTAAGCTGCCAATCATGATTCGTCATCTAATACCTCCTTGAGCCAGGAAGAGATTCTTGCCTTGAAAAGAAATAACCCAATAGAAGCTCTTAAAAGAATTCAGAAACTTTGCAAGCTCTCGATAGGTTCAAGATCTAGCCACTCCTCTGATGCTTCACTAGCTAACATAGGTGACAATTATGTGAACCTTCTGATCCAACAGCTAAAGGAAAACATTTTTGTAGTTGTTGTTCTTACTTTCATCGAATGATATGCTCGACTTGGTATTGATATTCGACAGTGTTGGCTGAGCTAAACAAACACAGCGTTTCTGATCATATGGTTCAATTCCTGTTTGAGTTTGAAGCTTACTTCAACCAGGTCTACAAGGACATCGATCTCAAAAGGACCAATGGCGCCCGACTCCCAAAAGTGAAAGATGCCATGACTGTAGCATGGGACCTAAGCAGTGCGTCTGAACAAGAAATTGATAAGCTTGAGACCAAACTCCAAGAATACACTGACAAGAAAGATTCACTTGATGAGAAAATTGCACAACATTGAACAAAGATTCTTGAATTGAATAAGGAAATCGATAAATTGGAAAAGGAAAACGCTGAGCTTGCATGGGAAAAGTCATTTCCTACTAGGGAAATGATCGATCAAGAGGCCAGTAAGGGTGTCGAACATGCTAAAGCTGCTCTCAACCTAGGGCTTGAGATCAATTCTTTGGAGAAAGCCCATGATCGACTGACCACAAGACTCAGATTTTCGAAAACCAAGCTCGAAGAATTCAAATCAAAGTTCCCCGTTTAAATTGTATTTTTGATTTCCTTGCTTTTGATGTTTTGTAATGATGATGCCATTTTGGCACTTTACTTAATACCATTTTGGCGCTTTCATTTTTTTATTCATATTATTCTATTGCAATTCAAATTTCTTGTAGCATAGGCTTATACCTTTTCAAGTATTTACCGTTTACTCTCAGGATTCGATTGTCAGAGGCTAACTCTTAAATCGCATAAGCGTTATTAAAAAATGTTTGAATAATTTAGAACAGACCATCCCAATTAGGATACCATATGCCTAAAGCCCTATCTCTTCGATCCATAGGAAATATAACCTTCTAAACGGAATCTCCAATCGAAAATGTTTTCACCTTAACCCTTTTGTTATAGGCCTTTGCTACTCGCTCTTTTTGCCTTATTAGAACATCTATTGTTGCTAACCTTTCTTCATCCAAATTAACCATCTCATCCAACATCATATTCCAAAAATAGTCATATTGAATCTCGTCCTACCTTTGAATATGAGTCGACTGCAAATAGATTTCGACAGGTAACACAACTCCATGCCCATAGGTCAACTAGAAGGGAGTCATATTTGTCCATTCCTTAGGGGACGTTCAACATGCTCATAAAACTTGGTCCAGGGTCTTATGCCAATTCTTTGGCTTCCTCCCCACATGTTTCTTAATTAGACCAATAATGACTTTATTGGCCGCTTCGACTTGGCCATTTTCCTGTGCATAAGAAGGTGTAGATGTCAACAACTTAATACCCATTTCAGAAGCAAATTCATGCATCTTTCGAACTGTAAACACAGATCCATGATCAGTTGTAATAGTCTCAAAAATTCTAAACGTATAAACAATATGTTTTTGGATAAACTCTATTATTGTTTCCTGATCAGCATTGAACAAAGGAATTGCCTTTATCCATTTAGTAAAATAATCAGTAGCAACCAAAAATGTATTTCCGACTCTTAGAAGATACTGGTCGAATTTCACCAATTAAATCCAAAGCCCAACCTCTAAAAGGCCATGGCTTTATAAACTGCATGTAATTCGCTAGCAGGAACATGTTGAATGCCTGAATGTACTTGACACTCTTGACACCCCTTAGCAAATTCAATATAATTTTTTAACATAGAAGGCCAATACACGCCTTGTCAAAATAGTAGCCACATTATTTTATGTTCGGCTTGATGAGCACCACATGCCCCACTATGGACATTTGATACTACTAGGTAGGCCTCACTTTCACCAAGACATTTAAGTAAAACACCTTCAGGTGTCTTCTTAAATAACTCATTCCCTATGAAAACATAACTTTGGGACCTGTACTTAACTTTTTGATCAGTTTACCCATTTGGATTCTCTAAGTATTCGACTATTGGTCTTCGCCAGTCAGTACTAGTCAGATTCTCAATGGTGAAGACTTCAAAATTCTTAGGATCTGCTGATCCTATTTTTTTTTCTGATAAATGTGATGGAGACAGCCTTGTCGCTTCTCCCTCGTAACATTTGTACTCCTTCGTTATTTGCTTAACCATCAATTCTGAATCACCTTTTATTTCAACTCTCATTGCCCCTAAATCCTACAAGATCTCGAGCCCAGATATTAAAGCCTCATACTCAGCCTCATTGTTTAAGCAAGGATTATCAATTTGATATTTGAACTTCGTTGGAATCTTCTTGGGAGAAATGATTAAGATTCCAATACCAGTCCCATTTTTATGACTAGAGCCATCAAAATATAACTTCCAAGGCTTTAGCTCTAAGTAATTTAAAGGTGCTTTGACTATCGAATTATCCACGATAAATTTAGCAACCATTTGCCCCTTCATTGCCTTTAAAGGCACATATGTTAGGGAATATTCTGTCAGAGCAAGAGCCCATTTTCCAATTCGACTATGCAAAATTGGTTTAGAAAACATATACTTAATAACATTGAAATAAGAAAACACGTTGTTGCGGTGAAAATCGGATAACAAGCTATTAATTAACTTGCATCATTTTCTTTTACAACCGACTTTGATTTATCCAAAGGAAAGGTTCAAGATCGTTAAAAAAACCTAAAGGGGAAAGATCTAAGGTTCGGGGGTTGGTTACGCCTAGGGAAGGTATTAGCACCCTAAACGTCCGTAGTACTCTACAGGAACCTCTTGTTTTAATGTTATGTTATGTTTGCTAAAGGGTTCTATGCTAAAGGTTAGTTAGCGGGGAAGGTGATAAATTCATTATGATGAATATCACTAAGAGTTGAGGAACTCTCTCCTAATGCTAGTTGTAATTTCTATGGCTCTGATGAGGACAAGAAATTGAAGTTTCTCCTAAGAGGTTACTTAGGTTAAGGTGGGGGTCATGACTTATGAGTCAACATGTTTAACCTTCCTTTGGAATAGGGGAATAAACAGTTATAAGTTACTAAGATAAAGAGATTAGTGCAAATACAATGATACAATAATACATGAATAAGATAAGATAAAAATCATGATATCAATGCAAAGTGAGAATTAAACATGTTAGACAATGTTTAAATATACGATGAAATAAAATGCAATAGTCTCGTCTTAATTATGATTTAATCGAGACATCGATAATCAATAATTCTTGACTTTCATCGACTAAATAGGAAGTGGTCTCATGTTGATCAAAGTTTTGTCAACTCGATGAAATCAACCAAACTATGAGATTTGTCATGTCATCGACCAAAATAAAGGAAGTGGAATCGAAATAAAAATCGGTCTCGTCTAAATCAAGATTTAATCGAGAAGTCGATAATCTTAATATTTGACTTTCATTGACCAATAAAAGTAGCCTCGCATTTATCAAGACTTTATTGATTTAAAATAAATCATCAAGGTCAAGATTTTCTGTATGTCATTGGCCTAAATAAAGATTATGAAATAAAACAAGGTTGATCTCGTTTAAATCAAGATTTAATCAACGAATCGATAATCTTGGATTTTTAACCTTCATCGACCAAAAAGGATCGGAATAAAAAAGGGTTGGTCTCGTTTAAATCAAGATTTAATCGATAAATCGATAATCTTAGATTTCTAACTTCATCGACCAAAATAAAATAAAAACTGAATTGGTCTCGTTTAAATCAAGATTTAATCGACAAATCGATTGTCTTAGATTTTTAACTTCATCGACCAAAATAAAATAAAAACCGAATTGGTCTCATTTAAATCAAGATTTAATCGACAAATCGATTATCTTAGATTTTTAACTTCATCGACCAAAATAAAATAAAAACCGAATTGGTCTCGTTTAAATCAAGATTTAATCGACAAATCGATTATCTTAGATTTTTAACTTCATCGACCAAAATAAAATAAAAATCGAATTGGTCTCGTTTAAATCAAGATTTAATCGACAAATCGATTATCTTAGATTTTTAACTTCATCGACCAAAATAAAATAAAAACCGAATTGGTCTCGTTTAAATCAAGATTTAATCGACAAATCGATTATCTTAGATTTTTAACTTCATCGACCAAAATAAAATAAAAACCGAATTGGTCTCGTTTAAATCAAGATTTAATCGACAAATCGATTATCTTAGATTTTTAACTTCATCGACCAACACAAATGAAGAAAAGAGCCTTATATATATCAAGACTTTTAGGTGATTTAAAATAAATCACCAAGTCATGATTTTTGTATGTCATTGGCTAAATGATTAAATTCTAATTAACTCAAAATATAGTTAAACAAAATTCCTAAAAACTAACTAAGCTATATTAAGACTTAATCCAAAAAAGAAAAACTCAATAAGGTTTAAAAAGGAGATGGGCCAGGAAATTACGGAGTAGCGGCCCAGGCTTTCAGAACGGGTCGGGTATGGATGCATTATGACCCAATTCATCTTGTTGTCACACTAAACCTAAGGGAAGACCAGAAAATGTGGCCACTGTTTCACACAACACACGCTGGAATAAACACAATCATAAACCTCACCCTCTCAAAGAAACTAAAGCTTCCTTCAGAAAAAAAAACAAACAAAGTCAACAATAAAAAACTCAATCAATCCCTCCTCAAATCGATCGCTTGCCACTTCTCCTTTCTCTCAATCGCTCGCTCCCTCGACGACCTCCATCAAAGGCGGAAGTGGAAGGTCAGACATCAGCAAACACGACGGAATCCTTACGTCCGCGGGAAGAGCCTCTTGTTCGACGGAGATCTGCAACGACTCAGAGATCGCGGCCGAGTCGACTCAGTTGTTAGAGGATAATTCTATAAGCTCATGTTTCAATGAGATTAGGGTTTGTGTGGGGAAAATTTGGGCTGTGAAAGTGTTTATGGCTGTGAGTTTGAAGGAAATAGAATAACAAAGGGAGTGTTGAAGAAGGTTGAGGCTTGACGATGTCGAGGTTGAGGTGGTGGAGCGATTTTGTTTTCATTCCCAATCCCCCTTCATCTCTATTTCCGGGTTTGGTTTGAACGACTTAAGGTTGTTGCCGTCTTAGTTTACGAGCGTGTTGTAAGGATGAAAAATGAAGAGGAAAGTTGGGTTCAAGATGGTTGGTGGTGGTTTGAAAGTGAGATTTGAAAGAAAAAGGCGGAGGAGATTGATGGCTTTGCGTCTGAAGGTTCTTCGAAAATGGAGTTTGTTCAAAAAATGGAGTTGTTTCGGTTGAATAGTTGAAGAAGGTTTTTGAGAAAAAAATCTGCAGGGGTTGATGTTGTTCGTGAAGGTTTGAGGAGGTTCATAGAGTTTTTTTCTTTAAGGGTTGATTGAAGGTTTTTTTTTGTGGTTTTCTGAACGGTTTTTATGTTGGTGTTGTGTTGCTGAAGATATAGTTATGTGAATTAGGACATGAGGTTGTGGAAGAATTTGATGGGAATCAGAAGGCCGGTTGGGTTCAGAGGTGTTTATGGAGGATGGTTTTTCAAGATGACTTTTCCTGTCAATGGTTTTCAAGATGAGAAGATCGGGTAAGTCTCTCTCTCTCAAATTCTTTGTCTTTCTTCTCTCACACCATTTTCTCTTTATTACCAAGATTCACACTTGCTGGATTTTGGTCAAAGAAAAAAATGGAGAAGAGGATGGTTTTTGAATCATTCCCCCCCTTTTGCTTCTGGGTTCTCTCCTCCTTTTATTAAGTTTTCCTTTCAATTTGAATTTTCGACCGTTCTGAACTGTCCTAATGGTGCAGGCTGAAATGGTTGTTGCAGCAGGTTTATGTTGTGATGTTGCAGAGCTCTTTGGACATACGGTTCTTTTGAACAATGTGGCAACAATAACAACTTGTATTTTTAATGGGCCTTGGTAAAAAAACGTGAAATGGGCTTAAGGAGTTAATGATGGTCTTTGCAAAATAAATGGTGACTTAGACTTGGAAGCTTGAATTTAAAAGGATATTAAAATGGATAAGATTAATAATAACAATTGGATCAACAACAAAAAAGATTTTAAAATGGATAATGACGGGTATTGTGAATTGAAAGTGGATTAGAAATATGGATCATAGAGATAGATATCCATGGATTAAAATTGGATAAATAAAGAGATTTTTTTGGATTAATAATAAGATTAATAAAAACAATACTAAACTAATTAATATTCTAAATTAAAATTAGTTAGAAAAATAAACTAAATGGATAATTAATATAATTAATTAAAACTAATTATTAAAATTGAATAGAATTAAGATTAATTTAAATTGATAAAAATAAAACAACTTGGATATAGATAAAATAAAAATAGGTCGTATTGACTTTAAGTTAAAATAAAACAAATAAAAAACTAAGATAACTATTAAATTAGAAAAGAGAAAAATGATAAAACATCAACTAGCAGAAAAAATGAGGGTAAAATTTGGGGTGCAACAGTTGCCCCTATTTAAATATCTTCACCTGATGACATGAGAGATGAAGATCCTTATGTGATCAACAGCGAAAGATATTTAAATACAGATAACCGAAAATTTTACCCTCAGATGCACACATATGCAATGCAACAAACATGATGCCAAGAAGATGCAAAGATGCAGACACGACAAGGCGCCAAAAGGCAGACAGGAAGCAAACACAAGATGAGCTTCACTGGGGAAAGACGAAAGCTAGTATCCATGAAAAACTCACTAGGGATACAAGCTAACCAACAAAAGAGACCCACCGGGGAGACTCCAAAGAAACACTAGGGAAAAGACCACAGACAATCTTCACCGGGGAAAGATCCGGGGAGATAGACTACTGGGGACAAAACAAACCCACATTCTTCCTGGGCATGAAACCAGAAAGAAGAACCTGATCACTGGGGATCAGTCACAAGGACAGACAACCAGGCAAAGATTTCCTGGGGATCTTATGCTGAAGAGTTCCAAATGGGATCTTCAAGAAAATCCAGGAAGACAGAGACAAACTCTGCGCACCAAAAAGGAGCCTTATAAGGTTAAAGAAATTTGTTCCAAGAAGCTTAGCTTAAAGCAAGTTTTCAAAAATCCAAGAAGCTTAGCTTAAAGCAAGTTTTCAAAAATCCAAGGTAAGGGTTCAATGTCCGACACGATTCGAACAAGAACGGTTTTAAAACAAGAAGACAGTGCTTGACACGATTCAAACAAAGTCCAAGTTCAAGTTTGACACAATTCAAACAAGAACAAGTTTTAAAACAAAAGGCAATGTCCGACACAATTCGAACAAAGACTCTGTTCAGGTTTGACACGATTCAAACAAGAACAAGTTTTAAAACAAGCAGACGATGCTTGACACGATTCAAACAAAGTCCAAGTTCAAGTTTGACACGATTCAAACAAGAACAGGTTTTAAAACACAAGACAATGCTTGACACGATTCAAACAAAGTCCAAGTTCAAGTCTGACACGATTCAGACAAGAACAAGTTTTAAAACAGGAGGCAATGTTTGACACGATTCAAACGAAGTCCAAGTTCAAGTCTGACACGATTCAAACAAGAACAAGTTTTAAAACAAGAAGACAATGCTTGACACGATTCAAACAAGGTCCAAGTTCAAGTTTGACACGATTCAAACAAGAACAAGTTTTAAAACGCAAGACAATGCTTGACATGATTCAAACAAATTCCAAGTTTCAAGTCTGACACGATTCAGACAAGAACAAGTTTTAAAACAGGAGGCAATGTCCGACACGATTCGAACAAAGACTCTGTTCAAGTTTGACACGATTCAAACAAGAACAAGTTTTAAAACAAGCAGACGATGCTTGACACGATTCAAACAAAGTCCAAGTTCAAGTTCGACACGATTCAAACGAGAACAAGTTTTAAAGACAATGTTTGACACGATTCAAACAAGGTCCAAGTTCAGGTCTGACATGATTCAAACGAGAACAGGTTTTTAGAAAATCTTTAAACTTCTTGGGGAACAGCAAAAGATTTTAAAGATTCCAATCTGGCGCGCAAAGGTTAAGACCGAACAAGCACGACACAAAGCAAACCGGGAATGTCTTTACTTCACTGAGGAAATAATGACAGACACCAACAAAAGCTCACCAGCAAAACAGAGCACAAGGATGCACGGATGCTAGGGTATGATGCATATGCTTAGCTATATGCTAGAAACGACGCGAACGACGCAAAACAGGAAAGAAGAAAGGATAACACAAGCCAACACCCTGAAACCCAAACATCACGGATAACCGGGGCAATCTTCTTTTCGTGGAGATGGCAAATCCAAGCCAAAGATACAGTACTACTAATTCTTCCTGTATAAACTTGATTCCAAAACGTCTTGATACTAGAGTAAAACTTAGTTCATCTTTGTGCTTTCTCAAAACTTTTCCGCTTCCAAGAACCAGATGAAAATGATGAAGTTATTGTACTTAAAGACCAATAACAACTCTAGTGACTAAGAATTCTGTCGTCTAACAGCTGACTTCTCTGGGGACTCATAAGAGTTGGTTGAGATAACACATAATCTGCTTCATGAAGGGAAACCAGTAGGAGCCAGAAAGGTAACCTCATTGGAGATAGAACCAAGAAATGGGCTCCAATAAAGGTATCTAGAATGATTGATCATCAAGGCCAAACGCAACTAGATGACATTCTAGAAAGGATCCACAATGAAGGTTGAACCAAAAAGGTCTTCACTGGGAAAGGATATCCAAAGTGATGGAACAACAGGTTCAAGCATGACTGGTTGGCACTTTGGAAAAAGAAGAAGAACCTTATTGGAGATTGAACCAAGAAATGGGCCCCAATAAAGTATCTAGGATGATTGATCATCAAGTCTAACGTGACTAAATGACATCCTAGAAATACCTCTAAAGTGATGGAACAACAGGTTCAAGTATGACCGGTTGGCTCTTTAGAAGTAACCTTTAAAGTGATGGAACAACAGGTTCGAGTATAACCGGTTGGCGCTTTAGAAGTAACCTTGTTGGAGATAGAACCAAGAAATGGGCTCTAACAAAGTATCTAGAATGATTGATCATCAAGGCTAAACGCGACTAGATGACATTCTAGAAAAGATCTGCAATGAAGGTTGAACCGAAAAACTGTCTTCACTGGGAAAGGGCATCCAAAGTGATGGAACAACAGGTTCAAGCATGACCGGTTGCCACTTTGGAAAAAGAAACCTCATTGGAGATAGAACCAAGAAATGGGCCCCAATAAAGGTATAGAATCTGATAGGTTAGTACCGTGGTTGCATAACTGAAGATAAGATTTCCTGAGGAATACCCAATTACGGTTGCGAAGAGGTTGAATAGTACCAGAGATAGATAAGCTGCTTATAAGAGACTACCAAGCTTCTTCAAGAGATTGCTGCTTTAAAGATATCTTGATATCACAATAATGTTGGAGAAATAATCATGTCTTCAGTGAGGATCTTGTAAAAGATTCTTCTTGTGAGACACGGTGCAAAATAAATGCACGTTCAAAGATAGGTTCAGAAAACCACCCCTGCCCGGGACCAAAGTTCAATCTAGGAACAAGCTAGAAAGAAACGGTCAAACAAGACTCCAATTGAGGAATGAACTCAAATGGGGATTTATCTAATCCTCATGTGGAAAAGATAACTGAATCAACCATCATCCACGAGAATCAAACTCTGTGGGGAATTCAGAAAAGAATGGGCACTTTATGCCTAAGGGCTGACAACTCTATTGGAGAGAATAGACAAACCCAGTCACTTGGGGAGATAAACACCAAAGTGAACCAAAACAAGTAAACGCCAGAAAAGGAAGCAGAAATGCAAAATGCTATGCATATGAGCGTTTATGCCATGCTTATGCTTATGCTGACGAAACAGACAAGCGAAACTGGAGACGAAAAAAACGTCTCGACAAGGATACCCAGCCAAACTCAAAGGGCTAGACCAATACTGGGGATGAAGCAGAATCAACAACTTCACCGGTGAAAAGAGTATTCCGCTTGAGGTATAACATCATGAGGATTACCATCATGAGCTTAATCTCTTTGCTGGTAGAGGATCCATGGAGAATTTGTCAAGATCAACCGAAGTAACAATTTTACTGGGAAGCTGGCAAAGATATCACAAGAACACAATAATTCTGCATTCTGACTTGTATGATGATCCTCTTCAAATCTTATCTGCCCCAGGCTATATGGTTTGTCGGAAGATAATAACAAGAGGATTTTATAGAATAATTGACATACGAGGTATTTCAATATCTTCAAACTCTTTGGAGAGATCTCGGCGTAACTGCACCAGATTAATTGTATTCACATACAACAGGGTCTCTGAACTTGCTTCAGACCGGTTGTTTGACAACTGGGGAAAAGATACCCCAGACTGATTGGCCTTTTAGAGATTTACCGAATCTCGACTTAACTGCCTCTGATTTGCTGATAGATAATCAAAAGGATTTTACATAAGAATTGGCATACCAGATGCTTCAATATCTTCAAACTTTTGAAAAGAAAAGAACCTAGACATGATTGCCCCGGTTCAACCGTATTCGTAATACACAAATTGTAGTAGAAACGACTGGGGGAAAGACATGCCCCTGCTGATGGGTCACTGGAGTCCATACTTGTCATAAGATGACCTAGAGAAGACTGGCTCTAGTATCTTGAACTTTGACGAATTCTGCCCCTGATTCGGTAGATTGGCAAATCCTTCCACTTGGTTGCCCCTGACTGAGCTTCCTTTATCAAGTTGAATCCCCTAGCTGGCCGTATTTGTTGGGATTCCTTTGTTATTGAATGGTATTGCAAACAAACGTTGTTCATTAAAATTGGCAAAATTTCATGCAAAGGTTTAATGCAAAGTTTGAAAACAAAGCTTTGATAAAAAACGCACAGTGAAATGACTAAATAGTCAAAAACAATGGTGGGTCTAGTCATTAAGGAAGTGACCAACACACGTGAGTAACAAAGATTATTAGGAGTCAGGTTATTCAACCTTGTCGTAGTATGCTTTCAAAACAACCATACCTCAATTAGGTCTTTTAGAGATTGTAATGTGGTATGGTTCCTAGTTTTTGAAATAAAGGATAGAGGCTCAAATCCTACGCTCAGTTAACTCAAGATATACGTTCAAATATCCAAAAATAGGAAGTCACTTGATTTGAAAGCTGACTGACGCCTTATGTGAAGCGCCCATGTTTGAATGCATATCCGAGTTAATTGAGAACTACCCTGCCCCAAGGTTGAGATTTAAGGGTTTTTTTTTGCCAGAAAAGGGAGCTCCTACTTCTAGGCTCGAAGGGGTTGACAAGGGATTGTCATCCTTCCTTCTCCAATGTTTAGGAAATGTGAAACAACGCCTTACATCCTCGGCGAGGTTAATTTGAAAGTATACCACAACAATTATGAACATGAGGTTTTCATCATCCTCCCTAATCTTTGTTTAAACAAACAGTTGAACAAAGGGAGAGAAACAAGGTAAATATTATTTTTGAAAATAACAGTAAATAAGTGAAACGAATGGATTTAATCTAAAAGATGCACAAACGTTTCATTAACCTTGCCAATTTGAAAGTACAACAAAGCTTATAAGCAAATACAAATTCAAAGTGCAAAGGAAATACGATAAATTTGCTGAAACAGCCAAAAGATTGCCAGCTTTAGGGAATCAAATACAGCAAATCAAAGAGGAGTTCGATCATAGACCCCTAATCCATCTTTGTCTTGATACGTCCTCCGCAGCATTGCTTATCTCATGAGCGGGTAAGGATTGTTCTTGATATTTGGCTGTGAGCCGTCGAAAGATAAAATGTTTCTCTCCACTAAGTCCTTCACAATATGCTTCAAAGCAAAACAACCTTCTAAGTTGTGGCCTGGTGCACCTTCATGGAATGCACACTGAGCGTTGGGATTGTAAGAAGGTGGAAGCGGATCAGGAGGTGGGCCTAATGACCTTGTAGTTATTAATCCTTGTTGCATCAGAACAGGATACAATGCTGTATACGTCATAGGAATGGGAGGAATCAGAGGTCTTCCACCATTCCTTTTGCCTGGAATATTCTGAGGAGAAACTTGAGTCCGTTGTGAATAAGCAGGAGCGTTGGGCGCTCGTTGATACACTGGTGGTTGAGGAACCGGCTGATAAACAGAAGCTTGGTGGTTGGAAGTTGGCGCGATGGCGGCTACATAAGGTTGCTGAACGGCATAACACTGTTGTTGTTGCTGACGCTTCCAGTACTGATTCTTTCTCTTTTTTTTTTTGTCATCACCAAATTGGTATTTCCTTCTCTTTTGAAGGATATCTTAGCATCGTCGCTCGAACTACCAGCTCTCTTGGTCATTTTTCCATTCTTCAGACCAAGCTCTACTTTAATCCCCACAGCCACGATATCAGGAAAACTAGCAGACACGTTACTGATCATTCTTTCATAGAATTCTGGTCTCACCGTGTCGACAAACCAATCGGTTAACTCCTTTTCAGATAAAGGTGGCTCAACTAGCGAAGCCAACTCTCTCCATCTCTGTGCATACTCTTTAAAAGACTCGGTATCACGCTGTGACATGCTCAATAATTGTCTGCGATCTGGCGCCAGGTCCATGTTATACTGGTAATGCTTTACAAAAGCATCAGATACATCTTGAAAACATCGGATCCTAGATTGGTCCAAAGTCAAATACCACTTTGCAGCAGCTCCTTTCAAACTATCCTGGAAGCAGTGGATCATTAACTTATCATTATCCATAAATGCAGCCATTCGTCGGTAATACATGATCAAATGTGACTTAGAACAGGTCGTTCCTGAGTATAGGTCAAAATTGGGTAGTTTAAACTTGGGTGGAATTACCAAGCCTGAGACTAAGCACATGTCTTTAACATTAGTATTGGATACATTGCTCCTCTCGATTACTTCCAATTTCTTCTGCATTGTCTCTACACTTTCCTTCAGCCTTTCATGTTGATTGTCCCTTTCTTCGGATCTAATGACATGATCATGAACCGGATGCAGATTCTGAAAAACTGGGTGCATCTAGGCTTCCACTGTTGCTGGAGTGAAGGTAGGAATAGCTTGAAAAGCCCCATTAACCAAGGGAACAGCTTGTTGAGGCAAACCGTCTAGGCATCTGTTTGACCAACTTCTTCCCAGGTTTTATTGGCAGTTTCAACTCCACCAAATCCCTGCTTAAACCTAACATTTCTTTATAGTCCCAAGCAAAACAATCTTTAAACTGTTTAAGTACATTAACAATCTCTAACCTCAGACTAGAATTGATATTGGCAATGATATAAGTCGGCCTTTTGTTAGTTTCGTCGCCCAAGTTAATTTCTTTATGTGTATCCAGAGGTTGCATCTTCGTAGGTGACACAACAGGATGCTTTTTGAAACCTAAAGGCTCATCATCGTAGATGTAGTCGAGCCTCTGGCCTTTTAAAACATCATTCTCTATACCTACTAATTACGATATTTAGAATAATCCAGGCTCCACATTTATCATTTGAGCCACGTCCAATACTTCTAATTGATTGGCTTTGACAGCCATGTGTGGTATTTCGGCCTCTAAAGCCGCTTTAAATCAATTCTCGACTACATAAGTCGATATTTGCTTCAACACATCCAATTTAGACATCGTCATCGAATTTGTCGCCCCATCTAGTTAGCTGGATTGTGTCATATGTCCTTTCACCCATGATTTCCCTATCCCACATGAATCCAACGGTTGGGTGGAGTTTAAGAGAGTAAAATTTCTCTTCCAAAGGCATGTAAGCAAAACCTAATAGTTTGCAAGGCGCTATCTTCGCTAGATTCTTATCAAAATTCCTCTTATTTACATGGTTCACCTTTGTCTTGTAGTGTTGAAAAGTTTTTCAGTGGGGGTTTTTGTTATCGTATCCGTAGGGATTGTGCGATATTACCCTCGTTCTACAGTTGGAATCGTTTTAAAATTAAGGTAACAAAGAGTTTGGTTGATTGGTAACGGAACGTTTGCATGAAAAGTTAATAAGAACGGTAAAAGAAATTGGTTTAAAAATGTTTGGTAAAAGCATGCCAAGATTAGGGTTCGATAATACGTTTCATACGTTTTTACTCGATAAAGTATGTGAACTTGATAACAATGAACATAATCACATATCCTCTCAACATGTTTATCTCTAACACATGTTGTGAGATTTACCATATTGATCCTTAGATGATCTCTCACTCTAACTATCACTATGACAACATTAAAAGGTCAATATTTATGAACACCAACTCTCAAAACTATCTCTAGCCTCGTGATTTTTGATGGATTAAAACCTAGGTCAAGTCTTAGAACATATTTCTCAATCATGAACCAAAACAAAGTATAAATCATACAAACAAAGTTTTTCACCATATATTAATCATCAACAAGGTTCACAAACTATTTATCAACATCAATACATACAAAATAAAGGATTACCTACCACTAATCTTGACACAAAAGGTGTTTAGCTACCCATTGACATGGTAGCTTGCTTCACAAGTATCAAGAGGAGATGAAAAAGCATCTGCGTCGAATAATCGAGATCGGATGCAAATTCAGCTTCTCTATGTGAAATCTCACTCTTGGATGATGAAAACTCAGAAACCTAGGTTATGGTGTGTGAAAATAGGTTATGATCCCCAAAAATGACCAAAAATGCTTAAATACATCACTTAAAACCTGTCATGTTCGCACTGCGAACGTTTCATTCACCTAGCGAACAGTAAAATAGGCACCTGATATGCCTCTGCACAGTTAAAACGCCTCTGAGATATTTCAGAAGTTCGCAGTGCGAAGGATTATTCGCCTAGCGAACTATTCACCTACAAGTTTGCACAGCAAACTTAGGTCCCTTTAGCTACTATCTCTTCCCTGATGTCCTTCGCCAGGTCTTCGCTGGAGCGTTGCCACAAGGAACATTCGCTGGAAGTTCGCACTACGAACTTAGGTGTCTTTTCTTACTGCCTCAAGTCTGGAAGTATTCGCTGGAACTTCGCCAGATGTTCGCCCAACGAACATTCACTAGTAAGTCTACCTAGCGAACTTACTGAAGTTTCTTCATTTCCTTTGGCAACTTGAATCACTTTTCTTGTGTCTTACTTCTTTGATGATTTAATTCCTTTTTCTGCACAATAACACACAAATTACAAGTACCAAAGGTATTTTCACAATATTTGAAGAATAACAACTTTTAAGAATAAATTCCAACAATTCAACATAAAAGAGTTGAAAAATGCCAAGTATAAATGAGAAATATAAGGCATATTTGACATCTAACAAACTCTCCCCAACTAACTCTTTACTTGTCCTCAAGCAAAGTATGCCTCTCATTGAAAACAAGAGGATTTGCTCAAGCATTTAACTCAACCAAGAAAAGATTTAAGGCTCAAATAAACAACAAATGCAAACAAGCAACGATTACAATTTCCTAGAATCGAACAATGCAAAAGAACTTGGTTCTTAAACAAATATCAGACAATGTTTCAAGTAACAACTAAACTATCATGCTCATATCACTCTAACACTCCTCTTCGAAAAAGAATTGAAGGGAAAACGCGCTTACAAACGCGGGGAAATTTCGCTCATCTGACAAATGATGCCAATACAACCCAATTCATACAATATCTAAACGATCAATAATGAAATCATGGAAGCAAAAAGATCACTAAGGACTTTTAAGGTTGTAGCTTGGTCGGGCTTACAATAAAGGGACATTTCTAAAGGCCATTGAATCGAAATTTATGATGCAAAAGAAAATTCACTATCAAGGTATTCACACATCTCAACTTATTCACCCTTTTCATTCTTTTGCCACAAACCTTCTCAAACTTCCTTATGCACAATTATTTTGGTCTCTATTTTTCTCTTTCAAGCAAGCATTCTTTTTTTTTTTCACATTCTTATTCACATTTTCTTTTTCTTTTCATGTTTGCTTGAAATTTTTTAAAAATTTTAGCAACTTACCAATCTTCTTTTTCATTCTCCCCAACTTATTTTCAACCAAACCTTAAGTGAACGTTCCTTGCTTTTTAAGGCAAGGAAATCAATGAAAACAATGTTCGACAGTTCAAGAAGAATTTTTTTTTAGAATCTCTCAAAATTCAATGATGAACTAAATGTTCTATTTATGTACATACACAAAGTTCATCACTAAGACGAGATCTAAATTTCTTAGGCTCAAAGGGTTAACGAATACTCACTACTCACAAGTAAATTACTGTTTGGAAATGGTTGTGCTCATTATCAACAAATGCCTTGATCATTTCTAATGCTTCCACAAAATCAAACAAATCATAAGATAAAGCATAGATTAAAAGTACAAAACAAAATTCATCAGCAATCCTACGCATTTAGTAGACAATGGAGGTTTCTCACCATTTTGGCTTTTGGACCTAAGTGACATAAACATTCAACAAAGTTGAAACAAGAAACAAACTACATTTGCAAAAAGAAAAGAAGTTCTAACACATTCTAAATCCTAGAAATAGATAACCATGTACCTTGCCAACAATTACATGCTTAAGTACTATCATTGCCATCCAAACTTGGAAGAATCTTCCTTGATGAACAAACATCACCAACCTAGAAATTATTTCAATTCAACACCAAAAATGGAAACATTAAAATTTCTACAAGCATACCAACAATACGAAAATAAGCATACCAACAATACAATTTAAGAGTTGAACATTATTTAACTGAAGAATTCAACTCTTAACAATAATAAAAAAATGAAAATAAAAATGAAAGTTGAACAATTCGACTGAAAAATCTAACTGAATAACAATACTAATAATAATAGTGCGCCATGGTGTTAAAAACACCAACAAAAGTATTTGTACCTCACAATGGTACATAGTACATCAAAATACTACAAATATCCAAAATGATCCACAAAGTGGATAAAGTACAACAAGAAAATACAATAATCATAATAATAAGAAAACTTGACTTTGAAGACCAAATGAAGTTGCACAAAATGACATCAAAACAGAACTAGTCCTCCTCAGACTCAGACTCCTCTATCTCAATCTCCTCTCCAGACTCGGAACCAGATACCTCAACACCCTCATTATCATCATCATCATCAGCATCCTCAGCATCATCAGCACCCTCAGGTTCAGCTGCATCTGCCCCTTCTCCAAAATCTGGTCTGGCCTCATGCCAACCAGCATGGGCTAGGAATTTCTCCCTAGTCATCATCGAATGGTCCACGGAAGGCTCTCTATATTGGAACTGCAAAACTT
Source organism: Lathyrus tuberosus (assembly GCA_022829125.1). NCBI lineage: Eukaryota > Viridiplantae > Streptophyta > Magnoliopsida > Fabales > Fabaceae > Lathyrus > Lathyrus tuberosus. The sequence goes on along the minus strand of JALAZF010000012.1, from coordinate 15,196,230 downwards.
GCATAGAATCGTGCAAGTCAATCATGGCGCGCTGAGTTGTCGCCATCCAATCCCAGTTATACTAGCAGATCTCTCTCTGAAATGGGTCGAAGCCTTGAGATCCCGAACCACCAGAACTGGAAGCATCTCCTGTACCTGTACCAGCATCAGCACCAGCACCAGAGGACTCTCCTCGCACTCCTTTCGGCTTACAAAACTTATCCACATATCTATCATCAATCGCGGCCGAAATCGTAACTTGACGGCGGGGAGTGCAAATTTACCCTCGCGTGCACACATAAAGCCATGATCAAGCAAGGAAAGACTAGAGGACAATTCTTCCTTGAGGTCGAACCTGGTCCACTCTCCACTACTGTACGCATCTCGTCAGCTATAATTTGGGCCACATCAATTTGAACATTTGTCATAATGCTATGGACAAGGTGAGCAATAGGTATAGGCACAGTAGAAGAGTACGAATTTGACTTGATATTCGTTAAAACCAACAACAAAATAAGTTGAACCAATGGACGCATGTCCTCTCTATGGTACCTCCTTAGAACCCCAGATGGGTTCAATTCAACCGTTTTTCCCTCACGCAATAAATCACGAGTGATGGCATCCGTGTCCCTGTGCAATCTCAAAGTACGGTGGTAAGAATCAATATCATTCTCTCTTAAGGTCAGAGGGTTACCTAGAACCGTGTTTATGGTATCACGATCAAACTTCACTTCCCTTCCTCAAACCAAATTCTTCCATGAAAATATCTCATCATCATCCGGGAGCGCATTCGCGTAGAATTCTTGAATCATCTCCACATTGTAACTGTCTACGAGAGTGATAAATTTCCCCTATTTCTTGCTTTCCAGGAGTGCCGCTACCGCTCGGTAGGTTCCTTGTGGATTGAGGTTGAATCGTTGTTCTGGCAGGATGCTCCTTTTTTCAAGTATTAAGTATCGAGCAACCTATTTTTCTCCTCGAAATCGATCAGAGTCAAACTGAATTGGTACTAGTGGAGATGTTCTTCCAGTTTTTTGTTTCTTTGAAGGAATAACCTTGGTGCCATTTGCAAAACCATCAGCAAAAACAAACAACCAGCCAAGATACAGTTTTAATTAGCAAGGAATCACAGCAATAATCATCAGAATTAGAAACAACCAACAAAATTTTTTGAAAAATCTGCTCTGTTCGCCCAGAAGTTCGCAAGGCAAAGCCCTGGCGAATATTCGCCCCAGATTCGCTCGGCGAAGTCCTGGCGAATATTCGCCCCAGGTTCGCAAGGCGAACTAGTGGTGAACCCTGCGAATTTCTAACTCAGCAGGTTCAGCCCACCTATCCAAAATCAGCAAATCTTCCAAAACACAAATTCTCTTCCCTTCTTAGGATAATACCCACTTCCAAAAACAAAGAATACACAAGAACATACATGCATTGGTACATTTTTCCCTAGAATCAATTTTTCTCTAAGTTTAACTCTAACCCTAAGCACATGTTTTTACTAAGAATCAAAAGAAGAGAATGAGAGTCAAACCTGTGATAATGATGAGATTAGCTTGGAAAATTTTGTGAGTAGATGCAGAAATTTCTTCAAAGAGCTCATGAGAATGTTTGAAAAGTGTGTGAGTTTGTTTATGAGAATGAGAGTGGCAAGGGAAAGGTAGGGTTTCCTCACCCAAGTCAGAAAAAAGTGGGTTTTGGGCCCCAACATCTGGCCTACAAACCTTTTTACTCATTTTTTAGTGATGTGGCAGCAGACAAGTTTTGCCTATCTCGCTACATTTGCAGTGTAAACTGGCCAGTGAATACTTGCTCCGGGTTCGCAATGCAAACTTCCTAGCGAACATGACAGACGTTTGAAATTTTTTTCTGTCTGCAGCACATCACTCACAACCATTCTAAACAATTTATAATACACAAAAACAGTAAAAATTGCAGAAATACTTACAATGTTGGGGTGCCTCCCAACAAGCGCTTTGTTTAACGTTGTTTGAGCTCGACGGTCCAAGATGACCTCAATGATCATCTAGAAAAATAGCGCAATTTGAATAATCTCGCCTCCAAGATAGATTTTAAGTCTTTGGCCATTCACAGTCCAACTCTTTTTTTTCTGCAAGTCCTCTATCACAATAGCACATTAGTACTTCACATCTTTAATAAAAAACGGTCCAGACCACTTGGACTTCAATTTTCCCAGAAAAAGCTTCAAACGGGAATTGAACAGAAGAACCATTTGGCCTACCCGACATTCTTTCTGACGGACTTTCTTGTCATGATACCCCTTAACTTTTTCCTTATAGAGCTTGCTAGAATGATAAGCGTTATTCCTCAATTCTTTCAACTTGTGCAATTGGACCTTTCTTTTCTCGCCGGCTTAGTTAGGATCAAAGTTTAACAATTTTAACGCCCAAAGAGCTTTGTGCTCCATTTCAACTGGTAAATGACATGTTTTTCCATAAACCATTTGGAATGTAGTTAAACCTATTGAAGCCTTGTAAGCGGTGTGATACGTCCACAAAGCTTCATCAAGCTTTTACGACCAATCCTTACGAGAGCTTGACACGGTTTTTTCAAGGATCCTTTTTACCTCCCTATTTGAAACTTCGGCTTGGCCATTTGTTTGCGGGTGGTATGGGGTTGCAACCTTATGCTTTACACCATAGTGCTCTAAAACCTTTTCAAGCAGTGTATTGCAAAAGTGCGACCCGCCATCACTAATCAACACACGAGGCGTGCCAAAACGGGAAAATATATTTTTCTTTAGAAATTTGATCACCGTTTTGCCATCGGCCCTCGGTGAGGCAATTGCTTCCACCCACTTAGAAACATAGTCAACCGCGACCAAAATATACTCATTTGAAAAAGATGGGGGAAATGGTCCAACAAAATCGATACCCTAACAATCAAAAACTTCAACTTCCAAAATAGTTTGTAAGGGAATTTCATCGCGTTTTCCAATCCCGCCACTTCTTTGGCATATGTCACAACTTTTCGCATGGAGGTTTGCATCTTTAAACAAAGACGACCAATAAAAGCCTGATTGGAGGACTTTTGTTGTCATTCTCAAACCAATGTAATGCCCTCCATACGAAGAATTGTGAAAATGCCAAAGGATACTTTTAGCTTCATCACTAGTGACACACCTTAACAAATTATCACCACCTAACTTAAAAAGAGATGGTTTATCCCAAACATAAAAATTGACATCCGATAAGAATTTCCTTCTTTGTTTCCAAGTTAGATCTTCCGGTATAAATCTGGTTGCTTTATGGTTAGCGAAATCCGCAAACCAAGGTCTAACTTGTACCCTAAACAGTTTTTCATCCGAAAACTCTTCTCGGACCTCACTTTCTCGGTGTGTTACTTCTACATTGACCAAACGGGATAAATGATCCGCTACCAAGTTTTCAGACCCCTTTTTATCACGAATTTCCAGATCAAATTCTTGTAACAAAAGAATCCATCGGATTAGCCTTTTCTTTGAATCCGGCTTGGTGAGAAGATACTTAATGGCCGAATGGTCAGTGTAGACTACAACTTTTGAACCAATCAGGTAAGACCGAAATTTCTCAAGAGCATACACTATCGCGAGTAATTCTTTTTTCAGTTGTTGTATAATTCACTTGTGCCTCATTTAAAAGTTTACTCGCGTAATGTATGGTATGAAAATTTTTTGTCTTCCTTTGACCAAGCACTGCACCAACCGCATAATCGCTTGCATCACACATTAATTCAAAATTGAGAGTCCAATTAGGAGCAATGGTTATGGGTGCAGTGATCAATTTTTCTTTCAAAATTTGAAAAGCATTTAAACATTCATCATCAAAGAGAAAAGACTTATCTTTGTTGAGCAAATTGCTCAAAGGTCTTGCTACTTTGGAGAAGTCTTTGATGAATCGCTGGTAAAATCCCGCATGGCCTAGAAAACTCCGGATTCCCTTCACATTTATTGGTGGTGGCAACTTCTCGATCACTTCAATCTTTGCTTGATCAACTTCAAGGCCTTTGGAGGAGACTTTGTGGCCGAGCACAATTCCCTCTGTTACCATAAAGTTGCATTTTCCCCAATTTAGCACCAAGTTTGTTTCCACACACCTTTCTAGAACGGTTTTAAAGTTTTTCAAACATAGATCAAAGGAAGCTCCGAACACAAAGAAGTCGTCCATGAACACTTCCATTGTCGTCTCAATAAGGTCGGGAAAAATGGCTTGCACACACCATTGAAAAGTTGCCGATGCATTGCACAAGCCAAAAAGCACCTTCCGGTATGCAAAAATCCAAAACGACACGTGAACGCCATCTTCTTATGGTTTTATGGATTAACCGAGATTGGTTGTACCCAGAATAGCCATCTAGGAAGCAATAGAACTCTTGACTCGATAATCTCTCAAGCATTTGATCCATAAACGGTAGCGGAAAATAATCTTTTCGAGTAGCGATATTAAGCCTCCGATAATCAATACACATTCTCCAACATGTTAAGGTTCTTGTCGGAATCAATTCATTCTTTTCATTTCTTATAACAGTCATTCCACCCTTCTTTGGCACAACTTGCACCGGACTCACCCAAGGACTATCGGAAATCGGATAGATCATTCCGGGATCCAATAGTTTCACAAGTTCCTTTCTCACCACTTCCTTTATTGTAGGATTCAAACGACGCTGAGGTTGAGCTACCGGCTTGAAGTCCTCTTCCATTAAGATTTTGTGCATGAAATAGGTCGGACCTATTCCTTTCAAATTAGAAAGAACCCAACCTATAGCTTATTGATTTTTCTTCAAAACTTGAATCAAATGGTCTTCCTCTTTGTCGGAAAAAATGTTACTAATGATAACCGGTTTGCTACAACCTCCATCAAGGAACACATACTTCAAATTAGAAGGCAACACCTTCAATTCAAGTTGAGATTTTTCATCATTCGCCTCTTTCTTCAACACTTCCATTTCACTTTCCCATGGTTGTAATTCTTTCAAGGATTCAAGTTCCTTCAAGCATTCTTCAAGTTCCCTTTCTTCCTCTTTGGTAAGTATTTAAAATGAGTCACCAAGAGCTTTTTCTAAGGGAGATGCTATGTGAACTTGCTTTGAGACTTCCATTATAGCTTCATCTGTTGCATCAATACGAAAACTATCATGCTTATCTTTGGAATGCTTCATTGCTTTAAAAAGATTAAAGCACACCTCTTAATTTTGAACTCTTACTTTCATAAGGCCGTCATCAACATCAATCATCATTCGAGCGGTCTTTATAAAAGGGCGTCCAAGAATCAATAGAGCATCTTCATCTTCCTCCCTATCAATCACAACAAAGTCAACCTGAAAGAAAAATTTATACACCTTAACTAACACATCTTGAGCTAATCCATGAGGATGAGTTGTAGATTTGTCGGCAAATTTTAATGTCATTGGAATTGCTTTCATTTCAATGTTCCCAAGCCTCTTCATAATAGACAATGGAATTAAGTTGATGTTTGAGCCCAAATCAGTTAAGCCTTTGCCAACATAAACATCACCAATTGTAACCGGCAGAGTAACACGCCCCGGATCGGCTTCCTTCTTCAGTAGAGTTCTTTGAATGATTGCACTACAACTTACATCAAGGATAATTATTTTCATCTCCGAATATCTTCGCTTTTTTGCAAGAATATCTTTCACGAACTTAGCGTATTTGGGAATTTGTTCAAGCGCTTCAGAAAACGGAATGTTGATTTGTAATTGTCGGAATATGTCCAAGAAACGAGTGTAATGCATAGAATTGTCTTTCTTGGTGGGCACATGAGGGTAAGGTAGATTTTGAATAGGAATAGGATTCACTTTCTCCTTCCCCTTTTTGACTCTTCTCTTTTTTTCTTCTATCTTTTCTTTCTCATGGTTCTCATTTTCAACTAATTTCTCCTTTTCATTTTCAACTTCTTCCTCATTATTCTTTTCAACTTCTACCTCATTATTTTTTTCTTCCTCCATAATATCATCACTTCTTGCATCAACATTTTTCTCATTTTGTTCTCCTCCACCCAACTCCCTTCCACTCCTAGTCACAATGGCTTTGCAATGTTCTTTCGGATTGGTTTGAGTGTTTGCGGAAAAAGATGGACCGGGTTGTTGATCGGCTAATTGTTTTGCAAGTTACCCAACTTGGTTTTCAAGATTTTTGATTGATGTCTCATTACTATTTTGGTTGGCCATTGACATTTGAATGAATTGATTGAGAGTTTCTTCTAACTTTGAACTTCCACCTTGAGGTTGTGTCAGTTGATAAGAATTTTGACAGTATCCTTGTTGATTTTGATAATTCCCTATTTGTTGGTATCCTTGAGTGTTTTGATAAGTTTGTTGAGAGTTGTTTTGATAAGGTTGTTGTCTTCCTTGATAACCTTGTTGTTGATTTTGATTTGCCATGTAATTTGCTTCTTCATTCTCCGAAGAAAAATAGTCGGTGGGGTGATCTCTTTTGCATAGTTCACATATGGCTATTTGCACATTCTTGCTTGGCAAATCTTGCAATTCTTTTAATTGTTGTGGAAGCTTTGACATTTGTTGAGTCAATAATTCCACTTGTTGGGATAGCAATTTAATTTGAGCAAGAATAGCATCGTTAATCCCCAATTCAAGCATTCCCGATTTCTTTTGCGGTGTACCACGATTATGAATCCCTTGATGATAATTAAGTGCCATCTTATCGATAATAGAAATTACTTCTTTGGCGCTTTTCGACATTAAAGAACCGCCCGAAGTAGCATCCAACAAGGTCTTGTGAACTGGTTGGAGACCATTTCTGAAAATATGCACTTGCGTAAGTTCCACAAAACCGTGTCCCTTGAATTTTCTTAGCATAGATTTGAATCTCTCCCAAGCTTCGTTGAGGGATTCATTTCCACCTTGTGAGAAAACCGAGATTGCCATTTTTGCTTCCATAAAACGATTATGTGGAAAAAATCGTTCTAGGAATTTTTCTTCCAACACGTTCCAATCCGTCATAATCACAGTCGCCTGATCAAGGTACCATTCCTTCGCTTTCCCTATCAAGGAATAAGGAAATAGTCTCTTGAACAACGACTCCTCTTCAGCTTTGGGCGCTCCAGTTGTACCCACAATTTTGTAAAATTTTGTAAGATGAGTGAAGGGATCGTCATGATCCATACCGGTGAATGGATTTTGGTATAGAAGAGCAAGGATGTCGGTCTTCATTTCAGAGTGCCTTCCATTGTGGGCATTACGTGCAAACTGAGCTGTGTGCCTCGGACTGTTAGTGCATGGCGTTGAAGCAGGTGGTGGTGGTGGTGGTGCCATGGTTGGCGTAAACTGTGGTGTTGGTGTAGAAATAGAACTTGCTCCTCTCTCTCGTCTTTCTTTGGCAAGTTCCCTCCTCCGTCTAGTTTTTCTATTCAACTTACGTGCAGTTCTCTCAATCTTAGGATCAAAAAGAAGTTGATCTGCAGGTAACTTTCCTCGCATAAACAGAGTCTGCAAAACTTAACCAAACAAATTAAGAAGCTCAAGAAAAAGTTATAAAAGAATAAAACTTAACAACTATTGCAATGCTTGCAATATCAAACAACAATCCCCGACAACGGTGTCATTTTGCTTAAAAGTTTTTCAGTGGGGGTTTTTGTTATCGTATCCGCAGGGATTGTGCGATATTACCGCCGTTCTACAGTTGGAATCTGTTCTGGACTGGACCAATGGCTAGGCATGGCCCAATCCACTTCTGCTCCCAGAACTGCCCAATTGCCTAAGTCCAGCTGAGGAAGGGAAGTATTTACCTTTCTGCCCCTCTACCGGGCACATGTGGACAGATGAATCTCAAAGTCATTTGCTCCTCCCTGACATTTCTGCCCGTTATGCACGACTCCACCATCCAAGAACGGTCTTGACGCCTGTGCCCGAAACTACGCCCTTGCCCGTGGCAACGGCTAGTTTTGGGCACCTCTTCCCGTCATAACGGCTAGTTTTTGGCAGTTACCTATTGTTCAGGAAACGGTTATTCCGCCCCAAAAATAGGGACAGTTGGCCACGCGCTGGGGGCATTATATAAACCCTCTCATTTGAGAGGGTCTGGTATCCAATAATCATCCTAAGAACTTATACTTTTGTACTTGCCTTTCTCTCCCTGAGTCTTACTTTAGCATCAGAGTGCCTTGCAGGTACACCCCCTCCTCATCTCACGCACCCAGCACCGTAGACGTTTTTCTTGGCCCATCACGTGATCTAATCAGCCTTCACGATCAGTGGCACCGTCTGTGGGAATCTTGTTGTCCCCGTCTTAACATCCACCTCAGATTCTAAGACCAAAACACATTCTCTATCTAAGATTACGATCATGGCTTCCCAATATCACGTCAAAGGCGCTCACCATCTTTCTGTCCTCCCCGTCAATAAAATTGATGCTGACGGACCTGCATTCCTCCTCGGAGGAGACGCCCGTCATCCGAGAGATGGAGCTACCGCGTCTCCTTCCCCCACTCCTACTGACCGTGTTGACGACCTGCCCTTGCTGGCCCTCCAGCCCGTTACAGCTCCACCCAATGCCGACCCGGCCTTGGTGGCCCTCCTTGAAGCAATGAATAAGACCAACTTCCTGATCCTCTAATAGAACGAGAGGATCGAGGCGTTGGAAGAATCTTCCCGTCCGAGATCCCCCAGCCGAGGAAGAATCGACGACGATCCAAGAGCCCGCAACCCCGGTGGGAAACTAACCAGCGGGGGCGCCAAGAACCAGAGTCTCATGCCGTTCGAAAGCGCGTCCATGTTTCCCAGCCAAACCAGCATTCTCTGGACCACAAGAGAACTCGGAGAGATCAATGTTCACCCCTGGTCAGACCAAAGGGCCAGGCACGCACTCCATCACCCCGAAAAAGTCGTCGTCACGAGCGAATCATCTGCTCCCCTTCCCGAACCAGTTCTAGCAGCGACGATGAGCCCCACGGCCCATTGTCTCAGGAGATATTGGCTACACGCCTCCCCAAAGGCTTGGAAAAACCCCCATCTTTGGACACGTACGACAGAACGACCGATCCAGATGAGCACATCGAAAACATTAATGGGCTGTTAGACTACCGTGGCGTCTGGGGCGCCATCAAGTGCCGTCTATTCCCGACCACGCTCTGAAAAAGGGCAATGACCTGGTACAAACAACTGCCCGAGGAGTCCATCACCTCGTGGAAGCAGCTGGGCAGGATGTTTTCCAGGCACTTTACGACATCACGCCGCCACCCAAAGACTGGAGCCTCCCTTGAGGCCATAATCCAAGGGAAGGATGAGCCTCTCCGGACATATATAGAGAGATTTAACAAAGAAGTTGTGCAAGTTCCCACTACCGACGACATGAATAAATTTCTGCTCGAACAGGGACTCCGCCCGCACTCATAATTTGCTAAAGTTGTTGGCCTTGCACCTCCAAGAAGCCTGGACGCCTTCCTCCTCAAGGCGCATTCGTATATCCAATACGCAGAAAAGGAAGTGGCCAGCTCCGCCCGAGCCTCTCGCCATCAAGAGAATGCCCAGGCCTCTAAAGGCGAAGAGCCCTCGACATCTCGTCCAGGGGAAAGAAGGCGCAAATATTGTCCCCGAGAGTCCCGGGACAACAAGGGGCCCTCCGACCGGTTCCACGACTACACTCCCCTGACTGTCTCCAGGGAAAAGATTCTCTCCGAATGTGCTAACTCGGAGTTTAAATAGGCGGGAGTTCGGTTCCCTAAATATATACCGGCCAAGCCCAACGCCGATAAATCAAAATACTGTCGTTTCCATAAGAGTCACGGCCAGACCACTGAGGACTTCATCCATTTAAAGGATGCCATAGATATACTAATCAGGGATGGCAACCTGAAATAGTTTACAAAAAAGAAAGATGCTCCCCGGTAAGACGCCCAGGAGTCAAAGAAAGTAGAGGAAGAGGCACATTCCTCAGAAGAAACCAACCTCTAAGTCGCCATGTGTATATCACGACCGGAGGATTTCTACATTCCAGATGAGCTCAGCGCTCCCGCGTACTTCGCGGCCCATAGCCCATGGGAAACTTTCCCTTCCGCGATGGTCATCTCCGGAGAAGGATTCAACAAAGTCACTGTGGGCTCTATAAAGAGAAAGTTCGAGCACCTGATCAACACGAGCTCCAGCAAGGTGACGACGCTAGACAATGCCTAGAAGAGATCGATCCCCATCTCCTTCTGCCGGGAGGAGCTCCTCGGAGGTCCCCAAACTCAAGTATCCCACTGCTCGTTCGAGCCCAGATGGCCAATTTTGATGTTCGCAGGATTTTAGTCGACCAAGGCAGCTCGGTCGATATTATGTACTCACAACTATTCTCGACTCTCCAGCTGGACGGATCACACCTAACTCCTTATGTGGGTTTCGAACTCCAGGGTTTCAATGGGTCGGTCACAAAACCCTGGGGGTACGTCGAGTTGATCATGACCTTTGGATATGCGGAGATAGCCAGATCCATTAAAGTTCAGTTCCTAGTAATTGACTGCCCGTCTCTCTATCAGTGCATATTCGGGCGGCCAACTTTAGCCGAGCTGGTAGCGGTGCCATCAACCGTCCATCTCAAAATGAAGTACTATACTTCAAAGGGCATGGTCGCCACATTACACGGGGACATCTAAGCTGCACGATGATGCTTCGAAGCGGCCACCAAGGGACTCAGCGCCATCTCTTCCAAAGCCATCCTTGCCTAGCAACTCAGAGGAAGCCAAGCCATTGCCACGCATCGACTTCGTCGACCTCGCAAGCCGCTTTGCCGAAAATGACCAAAATGAGGATCAGGCCGGCCCGAGCAGCTCATCCGCCTCGACCAGCAACAACTCTCATCTGATGCGCCCTATCCTGGATGGCGACTTCGAGCACGTCCTGCTCGGCGACGATCCTCAGCGGAGAGTAAATATAGGGACCGGCCTCCCCGACATCGTACAGAAACAACTTAAAGCCTGCCTTCGAGAGAATGCAGACTTGTTCGCCTGGAGTGCCACGGAGATGCTCGGCTTAGATCCCGCCGTCGCCTGCCATCAACTAACAATTGACCCCGTAGTCAAAGCAGTAGCACAACGTAGGAGGAAGCAGTCTCCAGAGAAAACGAAGGCTGCAGAACAAGTTGTGAAAGACCTCCTCGAGGCAAAATTTATCTCGGAAGCCAAGTACACCACTTGGCTGTCCAACGTTGTACTCGTAAAAAAATCTAATGGAAAGTGGCGCATGTGTGTTGATTATACTGATCTTAATAAGGCATGCCCAAAAGATGCCTACCCCCACCCCAATATTGATAAACTTGTTGATAACTCTGCTGGTTTTAAGCGATTATCATTCATGGACGCCTATTCGGGCTACAATCAAATACCAATGGAAATGAGCGATAAAAAATACACTGCCTTCCTGACCGAATTGGGCAATTATTACTACAACGTAATGCCCTTCGGCCTAAAGAACGTCGACGCAACCTACCATAGGATGATGAACAAGGTCTTCCGGGGAGAAATAGGCGACATGCTCGAAATCTATATGGACGATATGATCGTGAAATCCCACGAGGAAACCGATCACACGAGCCATTTGAGAAAAGCCTTCGAACAGACCAGGAAATACCGGATGTGTTTCAACCCAGAAAAGTGCACGTTCAGAGTCCGGGCGGGCAAGTTCCTCGGTTTCTATCTGACAGAACGAGGAATTGATGCCAACCTCGACAAGTGCAGGGCATTCTCCAAATTTTCGACACCTAACTCGAAGAAATCCATCCAGTCCCTCAACGGGATGCTCGCTTCTTTGTCCTGTTTCGTGGCCAAGTCTGCCCAACACGCCTTCCCCTTTTTCAAACTCCTCCGTAAGGAGGCAGCGTTTGAATGGATGGAGGAATGCGACCAGGCTCTCCTCCATCTGAAACAGGCACTATCAGAGCTACCAGTCCTCTCGCGACCAAACAATGATGAAACTCTGTATCTGTACCTCGCCGTGGCGACCAAGGCCGTAAACGCCGCCCTTATCCGTGAGACACCTGGCAGGCAAAAACCCATATATTTCACCAGCAAGGGGTTGCAGGGAGCAGAGCTAAGATAACAGCAGATAGAGAAGGTAGCGCTGGCCCTCATCAACGCTGCGAGAAGAATAAGGCATTACTTCCTTACCCACACGATCGTGGTCCGGACAGATAAACCTGTAAAGAAACTGCTGGGATGACCAGATATGACCAACAGAATGCTCAAATGGTCATTAGAGCTGTCCGAATTTGAAATTCAGTATGAAAGTAGGAAAGCCCTCAAAGCCCAGGCTTTGGCTGACTTCGTCACAGAAATGACATTCGCGGATTCCCCTACCTGCAGAGCACGTAAGTGGATCATTTTCGTAGACGGAGCATCCAGCCCGGCAGGGAGCGGGGCAGGCATCATCTTGGAGAATGACAAGGGAATCATCGTAGAGGTATCACTCACCTTATCCTTTCCCACGTCTAATAACCAGGATGAGTACGAGGCCTTCCTCGCCGGCCTGCGCCTGACCGAAGATCTAGGGTCAGAAGAGGTTGTCATCTGCACAGATTCGCAACTCATGGCCCTTCAAGTTCGAGGAGAATACCAGGCCAAAAACGACAACCTGTCCGAGTATTTGGCCTTGGTCGAAGAAAAGATGATGAAGTTCGCTGCAGTAGAGGTAAAGCATGTCCCCCGCGAACATAACGTCAGAGCAGACATGTTATCTAAGCTAGCGAGCACAAAGAAAAAGGGCAGAAACAAGTCCGTCATCTAGGAGGTGCTTCCTCGACCCAGTATCGAGAAGATATCTCTGACCCTCGGCGTACTGGTAATCGGCGACAGCGATTGCTGGATGACCCCCGTTTACAACTACCTCGCTAGAGACGAACTTCTGTCCGACCCCAAAGAGGCAAGCACAGTCAGACGCAGGGCCTGCTCCTACGTCTTGGTTGAAGATAAACTCTACAGGCGATGATTCTCTATCTTATTGCTCAAATGTGTCGAGGAGGAGATGGTCACCCACGTCTTGTGCGAGATCCACGAAGGAATCAACGCCCAACATCTCAGGGGGAGATCCCTCGCCCAGAAAGCCCTTCGAACAGGGTACTACTGGCCAACCATGCAGCAGGATGCTAAAGAGCACGTGAAGAAGTACGACAAATTCCAACGACACGGGGACACGCACCTAGCTCCACCTAACGAGCTCAAAGTTATGTCCACCCCGCGCCCATTCGCCTAGTAGGGCATGGACATCCTAGGGCCATTCGTAGTACGATCAAACCAGAACAAAAACTTAATAGTAGGCGTTGATTACTTCACAAACTGGATAGAATCGGAAGCTCTAGCCAAAATAACTGCCCTTAACATACTTCATTTCTACAAACAAAACATCCTCGCACGCTTTGGCATCCCCCAAGCAATAGTCACAGACAATGGGACACAGTTCACAGACAGGAAGTTTTAGGATTTTGTCGCTCAACTGGGCACCAAAAAACACTTCGCATCCTTCGAACATCCCCAGACTAACGGGCAAGCTGAAGCAGCAAATCGAGTAATCCTTCGAGGCCTCAAGCGAAGGCTGGACAAAACGAAGAAGGCTTGGGTCGAGGAGCTGCACAGCGTCCTATGGGCATACCGCACGACTCCACACTCTTCAACCAGGGAAACTCCTTTTCTCCTAGCCTATGGGACCGAGGTTGTAATCCCCATTGAAGTACACGTACCATCCAGACGGACTGAGTTGCCCCTGGACGAGGAAATGAACAACGAGGCACTAAGAGAGGAACTCGACCCTGTCGAAGAAGTTCGATCAAGAGCAGATCTCCATGAAGCCTCGTTAAAATAAAAACTTGCCATTCGACATAACGCTAAAGTGATACGACGAGAGTTCCAAGTGGGCAGCCTTGTCGTGAAAAGGAACCACAAAGACTCTCGGGAAGGAAATCTCGCCGAAAACTGGGAGGGACCCTATTGCTTCCGAGCAAAGACGAAGAATGGGGCCTACTACCTAGAACATCTCACCAGGAAAGAACATGCTCGACCATGGAATGCCGAAAAGCTAAAATAATACTATAGCTAAGGACCTATGTTGAAGAAGTCTGGAGCAACTATCTTGCCATCCTCAACATGGCCCAATAAATTAGTACCCTCCGTAGATATCTGGACCTCTGGGTTCACCAGCCGGAGTTGGGCCACGGCGTTTTTGAACGACTCTTCCCCAATGGCAATAACATCGTCCTCTGCCCGTATAAGATGTGCGACAAGCTCGGCTCTAGTCTTCAACGGCTTCACCTCCTCAGACTCATCTTTAGTCGATGCCGCCACAGTGTTCACCTGTTCAACCAGCTCCTCAGCAGCTTTCTTTTCTGCGACCAGAGTGTCTTTATCCCCCCTCAGCCTGACAACCTCCTCGTCCGATTTTCTCTTCGCGTCGTTTTTTGCCTTCTTCACCGCCTCCTCCAGGGATGATATAGTCACCTGGGTCTTCTTGAGTTCGGACTCAGAGGAGGAATCCCCCTCAGCATACAATGCCGCCATCTCCAGGACACGAACCAACGTAGAGGCATCTTGCGCCAGCATGACCCTCCTTCTTGGACTGTCCATGCCTTCGAGCTTGAGAGACTCTGCCCGAGGAACCACCAGAGACGTCCCCTCGAAAAACTTCTTGTCGTGGAGGCACGGTGGAAGTTCAAACTTGCCCTTCTCAGCCGCCTGGCTGAGGTCCACTAACTCATTGGCTCTAGTCCGCTTTAATCTCAAAGCCCTGGGCACCGGAGACCCCTGGGTAGGCGAAGGAACGCGCGAAGAGCTCCCCGCAGCAAGTTGGGGAGGAGGCATGCGCTGGGTAAACCGGGACTTAGAGGTGGTCGCACCGGCCTTGCCCCTCGCCATGACATTCTTCAACATCCTCTCATGGACAGAAAGCATATCACCTGCAAAAACATAACAAACATGTCAGCCATCGAGGAAGTTATAATTCGGACAAGTTAAAAAAAGGCTAAAACTACCAAGTAGCTTAAAAGCATCCGTGGGGGTCTTGCACTCCAGAAGTGCCTTCGTATTTATGTAACGGTACTTCACTCTCTGCCCGCCATCTTCCTCAAAAATCGGGGCACCCTTCTTCATCCGCCACTCGGCGGGCCTGAAATAGTTAACGTACTTGACCAGCGTCTCGTAACCGGCTATGTCCTGCTCGTCCAGCATATCCGACTGGGAAAGATAATGGCCAGTACCCCGAGTAAAGTGGCTTCCACTCCAATAAAAAGGGAATTTGAACACCCTATCCGCCAGCAACTTCCCTTCCTCGTCATACATATCTCGGCCCTCTTTGTCTATTGATACTGCCCAGACATACGTCGTATCTTGGGCCGCCTTGGACATAGGTTTGACGACATATAACCTCTCTCTGAAGGTCCTGATCAACTCCGAGAAAGGCTTAAACAACTTTCTTAGTTGCTTCAACGAGACCCAACCATACCTCTTCCCCGAGACCTGCCTTTGGAGGTGGAAGATGGTGAAAAACAAAGGCTTCGTAGCTCTTATCTTCAGGAACTCGCAAGTCAGCTCGAAGGCGCGAATAAACGCCAACGAATTTGGGTGCAGTTGTGACGGGGCTAAATCCATATGAACGAAGATAGATTGCTGGAAGTCAGTAAAGGGCAGCCTCAGCCCTATTTCCTTAAAAGCGTACTCATACATTGAGAACCTTTCCCCGTAATCCGTGCATATCTGATCGTCTTGACCGGGGAAGTGTATCTTCCACTCCCCCTCTGGGCCTACGTCCGTAAAAACATCCCCGGTATAGGACGCGAAGGTAGACGCGTGCTCAGCTGGCTCCGCTACAGTCCATTCCTTCGCGGAATCTTGCCCGTGTTCCTCCCCAACTTCGCTGGGGGCAGTTGAAACCTCAGTGTCGCTACTCTCCGAGGAGCTCTCCTCGGACGAGTCTATGAGAATCTCTCTCTCGAGCTCATTCTCCATCTCGTTCACCTGAAAAGCAGAGGACAAAAGTGAATTTGACTGCAAAATCAAATCCACCCTTCCACAGCTAGTCAAGTGAAAGGGTACGCAAAGGGCCGAGGACGGTGTCCCCGACCTAAGCCCTAAATCAAATAACACAAGAGTCTCACGCGAGGAGATGCCCAGAGGCAACCCCTCCTGCGCATACGGGGAAATCTCCCCGACCTACTACCCAGTTTCCATTTGAAACTCCACCGGAAAATTCATATGTTCATAAAAAAATTCATCAGAGCATCAGAAAATTGGGTAGCTTCACCAGTTACACCTGCGCCATTGTCGCGATAGCACCGGAAACGGCCTAACTCTAGGGTCCCTAAGGAGCTTCGGTGACCACATCAGCAGTAGAAGATGGCCAAACCACCGTCTACCACCAACAGACGCCGGAAAAGCACATTGATCCTACCTATGTCAACCTAACCGCATACATTCTAACTAAACAGTGGTGAAAAAGCCAGAAATAAAGAGGAAAACAGGTAACTTACGTGGTCTAAGAGAGTGTGGCGATCCGATGAAGTTGCTCGAAGCTACGTACGGCGGCTGACACGGCGGTCGACGACGGCGACGGATTGAGTTCTCTGAGAAGAACAAAGAAGGAGAGAGAAGCGAAAACGCGAATGAGCAGCTCTCCCTCCTATATATACAGTCTGAAAGCACGTGCACTAGCACGCACGGCTAGGGGCATCATCATGACCCTAGCCTAGCCATTATTGCGCAGTTAATGTTGCACAAGGCTCGAGGTACATGTGGTGCCACGCCTCTTCAGAATACCTCAATCGTTGGCCTCCTTGCGAGACGGGCATCCTGAACAACGGTACATATCCCGCGGGCACTAGACTCCCCAGGCATCCAAGGATAATTCCGTCCCATTGACAAACAACGACTCCTCCAGAGGTCCCCGTAGCTGAGTCATCCTTAAGTTATCACTCCCATGCTCGGGAGCAACGACTTGGGGGGCTCCTATTCTGGACTGGACCAATGGCTAGGCATGGCCCAATCCACTTCTGCTCCCAGAACGACCCAATTGCCTAAGTCCAGCTGAGGAATGGTAACATTTACCTTTCGGCCCCTCTACCGGGCACATGTGGACAGATGAATCTCAAAGTCATTTGCTCCTCCCCGGCATTTATGCCCGTTAAGCACAGCTCCACCATCCAAGAACGGTCTTGACGCCTGTGCCCGGAACTACGCCCTTGCCCGTGGCAACGACTAGTTTTGGTCACATCTTCCCGTCATAACAGCTAGTTTTTGACAGTTACATATTCTTCAGGAAACGGTTATTCCGCTCTGAAAATATGGACCGTTGGCTACGCGCTGGGGGCATTATATAAACCCTCTCATTTGAGAGGGTCAGGTATCCAATAATCATCCTAAGAACTCATACTTTTGTACTTGCCTTTCTCTCCCTGAGTCTTACTTTAGCATCAGAGTGCCTTGCAGGTACACGCCCTCCTCATCTCACACACCCAGCAGCACAGACGTTCTTCTTGGCCCATCACAGGATCTAATCAGCCTTCACGATCAAAATCCCTTTAAACTTAAGGTAACAAAGAGTTTGGTTGATTGGTAACGGAACATTTGCATGAAAAGTTAATAAGAACGGTAAAAGAAATTGGTTTTAAAACGTTTGGTAAAAGCATGCCAAGATTAGGGTTCGATAATCCATTTCATACGTATTTACTCGACAAAGTATGTGAACTTGATAATAATGAATATAATCACATATCTTCTCAACATGTTTATCTCTAACACATGTTGTGAGATTTACCATACTGATCCTTAGATGATCTCTCACTCTAACTTGAATATGATAACATTAAAAGGTCAATATTTATGAACACCAACTCTCAAAACTATCTCTAGCCTCATGATTGTTGATGGATTAAAACCTAGGCCAAGTCTTAGAACATATTTCTCAATCATGAACCAAAACAAAGTATAAATCATACAAACAAAGTTTTTCACCATATATTAATCATCAACAAGGTTCACAAACTATTTATCAACATCAATACATACAAAATAAAAGATTACCTACCACTAATCTTGACACAAAAGGTGTTTAGCTACCCATTGACATGGTAGCTTGCTTCACAAGTATCAAGAGGAGATGAAAAAACATCTGCGTCGAATAATCGAGATCGGATGCAAATCCAGCTTCTCTATGTGAAATCTCACTCTTGGATGATGAAAACTCATAAACTTAGGTTATGGTGTGTGAAAATAGGTTATGATCCCCAAAAATGACCAAAAGTGCTTAAATACATCACTTAAAATTTGTCATGGTCGCACTGCGAACGTTTCATTCGCCTAGCGAATAGCAAAATAGGCATCTGATATGCCTCTGCACAGTTAAACCGCCTCTGAGATATTTTAGAAGTTCGCAGTGCGAAGGATTATTGAAATTCTGGTACCAGATATGTGATGTTACGTGTAATGTCACAACAACACACTCTGCAATGGACAATGTAAAGCAACACTAAATTAACACAATGAATTATTCACCCAGTTCGGTTTTAACTACCTACTTCTGGGGGCTACCAAGCCAGGGATGAATTTCACTATCAGTAGAATTAATTTACAGACTCAACAACCCAGTTGACATTTCCTAAACTTAATCTCTACTTAATGAAACCTAAGAGACCACTTAGATATGAGAACACTACTCAATCCCTAAATCACTTCAGTGATATAATTCAAAGATCACACACTTTGAAAAACACAACTTGATTCTGCTTCACAGCTTTGATCAAGAACAACTCAAAACAACCATACCAATTCACACTCGAATGGTTTACAAACACGAAGACTCAATCGACTCTCAGTCTTTAGCTCTCTTTCTTCGTTGCTTTTCCTTCAGGATTGATGTGCTTTATATAGCAATTGGATTTGGTCTTGGACCTGCTACAATATCTAACATGATTTGTTATTTAAAACTGAATCTTCGACAGATTTTCTCTCTCAAAATCTTCTTAAATCTCAGTCTTTAAACCTCCCTACAAATCTGCATCAAATCTCTATGCAACAGAGAATATCTATCCCAAGATATCCGCAACCAATGAGACTAACAGCTCTCCCAATATCCAGCTAAAACGCAAACCCTAACAACATCACTAAACCTGATGTTATTAATCTTCTGCAGACCTGATGTCATGACATCGCATGTGACATCAGACCTCAAAACTTCAACAACTTAAATCCTTAACATAAACCAATGTTAAGACTCTATGTTAAGACATCACCCATGTGACATCAACATTGAACAACTTTGTTTTACCAAAATTCTAGCCAATCCAAGAACCAACAATCTCCCTCTTTGGCTAATTTTGGCTAAAACAATCTCTGCAACATCAGAGACTTCAGCAGCGGATAAACATGAATATTTTACCAACTTTCGCAGTAGCATTTCTTCATCACAGCTTCACAATGCATTCAGCATGCTGCACACACACTCCAATACTTTGCTACATACTTCAGCACTAACTGGTAGCATCATTGGGCAAGCACGAATCAGTAAACCAGCTGCTCAACATGCACACTCCCCCTTAACAAATGCCCCTCTCTACACACCTAGGCTAACTCTCCCCCTTTTTAGCCATAATTGGACAATCACCAAGCACAATGTCCTGACATAAAGACATGGTCAAACAACATGCTTCCCAAAAACACAAGTTCCAAAACAATGACTGTTCAGTCGATACAAACTATGCTCCTTGTTTGCATTACAAAAACACGCCTTTCTTCCTTCTAGCAGCACCACTCAGCAACCAAGAATGAGCCAGTCAAACACCAAAGATGCAGCAAAGAACCTCAAGCAGAAGGACAAGACTTCAGATCCACCTAAGAGATAAGAATGAAAACCAGCAGGAAACCTCCAGTGCAACAATATGCTTCTAATGAAGAATGGGATGAAGACTGGAAAACTTTTCTAGATTCAGGGGGTTGGGACAATCTGTAGACTCTTTGTTTGCAATCTTTGATGTACTCCACTCTTGTATGCCTTCAGCAGTTGAATCAATTTTCAATAAAGTACACAACTGCACAATACACTCTCCAGCACATTTAATCTTCATAAATGCAAATTCCCAATTTACTTCTCAAACTTTCAAATTGGTTTGCATCTAATGCTTTAGTGAAGATATCAGCTAACTGTTTATCTGTAGCTACATGCTCCAATGCAACAACTTTGTCCTCAACCAATTCTCTTATAAAATGATGCCTTATATCAATATGCTTAGTTCTGCTATGTTGAATAGGATTCTTAGAGATATTGATAGCACTCAAATTATCACAGTACAATGTCATGACATCTTGCTTGACATTGTATTCAGTTAGCATTTGCTTCATCCAAACAAGTTGAGAGCAACTACTCCCTGCTGCTATGTACTCAGCCTCAGCAGTAGAGAGAGACACACAGTTTTGCTTCTTACTAAACCAAGAAATCAGATTATTCCCTAAGAAGAAACAGCCTCCTGAAGTGCTTTTCCTATCATCAGCACTCCCAGCCCAGTCAACATCACAATATCCTCTTAACTCAGTCCCAGATCCATGACTATACAACATCCCATAGTCACTAGTGCCATTTACATATTTCAAGATCCTCTTCACTTGATTCAAGTGACTAGCCTTAGGTTCAGATTGATATCTGGCACAAACTCCAACAGTAAAAGCAATGTCAGGTCTGCTAGCTGTGAGATACAATAGACTCCCAATCATGCTTCTATATAAACTTTGATCCACACTGACACCATGTTCATCCTTGGATAATTTTAGATGAGTAGGAGCAGGAGTCCTCTTGTGATTAGCATTCTCTAGACCAAACTTCTTCACTATGTTCTTTGCATACTTGCTCTGAGAAATGAATATGGAGTCCTCCATTTGTCTAACTTGTAGACCAAGAAAATAGTTCAGCTCACTAACAAGACTCATTTCAAATTCAGACTGCATCTGTTCTACAAAATGTTTCACCATTGCATCTGACATCCCTCCAAATACTATGTCATCAACATAGATTTGTGCTATCATCAGTTTTCCTCCTTCCTCTTTAACAAACAAAGTCTTGTCAATCCCTTCTTTTCTGTAGCCATTCACAACCAGGAATTCAGTAAGTCTTTCATACCAAGCTCTTGGTGCTTGCTTAAACCCATATAGAGCTTTCCTTAGTTTGTACACATGGTCAAGAAATGTTGGATTAATAAATCCTTTTGGTTGATCAACATACACCTCTTCATTTAAGTAACCATTCAAGAAGGCACTTTTAACATCCATCTGAAAAAGCTTGAATTTGAAATTACAAGCCACCCCTAAGAGCAATCTGATAGATTCCAGTCTTGCCACAGGAGCAAAGGTTTCATCATAATCAATTCCTTCAACCTGAGTGTATCCCTGAGCAACTAATATGGCCTTGTTTCTGGTGACCACTCCTTGTTCATCAGATTTATTCTTGTAGATCCACTTGGTGCCAATCACATTAACTCCATCAGGCCTAGGTACAAGCTCTCATACTTTATTCCTCTTGAATTGCTCCAGCTCTTCATGCATTAGATTTATCCAAAACTCATCAGTCAATGCTTCCTTGACATTCTTTGGCTCAATTTTAGAGACAAAACATGAACTTGCTATAACATCTCTTGACCTAGTCCTCACTCCAGAATTTGGATCACCTATAATGAGCTCCTTTTGGTGGTCCTTCTGCACTCTGATAGAGGGATCTTTATGAGGTTGCTCAGTTTCAGGCTCAGCAGCAGCAACACTAGGAGTTGGGCTTCTGTCTTCAGTTTCTGGTGCAACTTCACCAACTGATGTTCCAACATCATCTAGGACATCATCATCTTCCTGCTTATCATTGTCATCAAACACCACATTGATGGACTCCATCATCACCTTGGTTCTAGAATTGAAAACCCTATATGCTCTGCTGTTAGTAGAGTATCCCAAAAATATTCCTTCATCACTTTTGGAATCAATTTTCTTCTCTGTTCTCTATCAGCCAGAATATAACATCTACTTCCAAAAACATGAAAGTATTTAACATTAGGTTTTCTTCCCTTCCATAGTTCATACAGAGTGGATGAAGCGCCTCTTCTCAGGGTAACCCTGTTGTGGATGTAGCAGGCAGTATTCATGGCTTCAGCCCAGAAATGATAGGGAAGTTTCTTGGCATGGATCATAGCTCTAGCAGACTCTTGGATAGTTCTGTTCTTCCTCTCGACTACTCCATTTTGCTGAGGAGTAATAGGAGATGAAAACTCATGACTTATACCTTCAGCAGAGCAAAATTCTTTAAACTTGCTATTCTCAAACTCTCTTCCATGGTCACTCCTTATCCTGATAACATTACTCTCCTTTTCCCTTTGGAGTCTTTGACAAAGATCTTTAAAAACATCAAACACCTCTGATTTGTCTTTGATGAAGCTCATCCAGGTGTACCTCGAATAGTCATCCACAACAACATATGCATATTTCTTTCCACCCAGACTTTCCACCTGCATAGGTCCCATCAAGTCCATATGAAGTAGTTCCAAGGCCTTGGAGGTGGTGTCATGTTGAAGCTTCGGATGAGATATCTTTGTCTGCTTCCCTTTTTGACAGTCTCCACACACTTTTCCTTCCTCAACATTAAGTTTGGGAATTCCTCTGACTGCTTCTGAGGAGATAATTCTCTTCATTCCCTTTAGGTGAAGATGTCCCAACTTCTGATGCCATATTTTGACATCATCTTCTTTCGCAAAAACACAAGTGGAAGGACTTGAGTCTTGTGGCACCCAAAGATAACAATTGTCCTTAGACCTGGCTCCCTTCATAATGACTTCTCCTTTGTCATCTTTGACAATGCATTCAGACTTTGTAAAGTCTACTTTGAATCCTTGATCACAAAGTTGACTAATGCTAATTAAATTTGCTGTCAGTCCTTTAACAAGAAGAACATCCTCCAGTCTGGGAGCACCAGCACAGTTCAGTTTACCACTCTCCTTGATCTCTCCTTTGACCCCATCACCAAATGTAACATAGCCTGAAGAATGAATCTTCACATCTACCAACAAATTCTTTAGTCCAGTCATGTGCCTTGAACACCCACTGTCAAAGTACCAATCTTCTTTAGTAGAAACCCTTAAAGAAGTGTGAGCTATCAAGCTGGTAACCTTAACTTTAGGGACCTATTGCTTCTTAGGCTTGGTAACCTGCCATCCTCTGTGACAGTTCTGTCTGGGAACAACCTTATGAGCCTTCTGTGGATATCCATGTAGCTTATAACAATAAGTCTTAATGTGTCCAAAACATCCATAATGGTGACATCTACAGTGCCTGTATTTCTTCTTGGATGGAGTTCTGTCATGATGTTTTAACATCTGTTTTAACATCACTGGTTTGGAGGTGATAACATTATTAGAACCTGCATCATTGGTGAATCCCAAACCACATTTGTCTGCAGCCATCTTCCCAATAATAAGAATGTCTTCTAAAGCATCAGTACCATTGTTCAACATTCTGACAGTTTTGGTCATAGAGTCCAGTTTATAGTTAAGCATACTGACTTCAGCTTCGAGTTCAGTCTTTTCAGCTTTTAACTGTACTATGGTTTTCCTCAGCTCTTCTCCTTCAAGACACACTTGTTCACTTATTATGAAAAGATCTTTATAAGTGACAGCAAGTTCATCATAAGTAACCTCATCATCACAAGAATCATCATCTGACTCATAAACCCCAATCATAGCTCTAGCAAGTTTAGCTGAATTTTCTTCAGATTCACTCTCACTGTCAGACCAAGAAGCTGATAACCCTTTCTGCTTCTTTAGAAAAGTAGGACATTCCTTTTTTACATGTCCATACCCTTCACACTCAAAACATTGTATCCATTTGTCATTACTGGATTTTTCTTCATCTTTAGACTTCTTCCCTTGTTCTCCTGATCTGTTGATGTCAGAGGTAATGTTCTTGACATTGGGGTTATAACTCCTATTTATCCTCTTCATAACTTTGTTGAACTATTTACCCAGCAAAGCAATGGCCTGAGACAGCTCCTCCTGAGAATCATCCTCTTTCCCTTTCTTGGCTTCTTCAGAACTAGAAACCAAGGCTATACTCTTGGACTTCTTCTCAGGTTCTTCTTCACTTAACCCTAGCTCAAATGTTTGAAGAGATCCAATAAGCTCATCAACCCTCATTTTGCTGATGTCTTGAGCTTCTTCAATTGCAGTCACCTTCATCTTGTACCTCTTAGGAACGGACCTAAGGATTTTCCTTACAAGCTTTTCTTCTGACATCTTTTCTCCAAGAGCACTGGATGCATTGGACAGCTCAAAAATACTCATGTGGAAGTCATGGATAGTCTCATCTTCCTTCATCTTCAGACTTTCAAACTTTGATGTTAGAATCTGAAGTCTTGACATCTTAACTCTAGATGAACCTTCATGTGTAGTCTTCAAAATATCCCATGCTTCCATAGCAACTTCACATGAGTTGATCAACCTGAAGATGTTCTTATCAACTCCATTGAAGATATCATTTAGGGCTTTAGAGTTACCAAGGGCAAGCTCATCTTCTTCCTTGGTCCATTCTTCTTCAGGCTTCAGCTTTGAGGTGCCCTCTTTATCTTTCCCAGCATCATCTTTTTCAAACATAACAGGTGCTTTCCACTCTTTTATGACAACCTTCCAAGCCCTGCTGTCCAAGGATTTCAAAAAGGTAATCATCCTTGGCTTCCAATAATCATAATTAGAGCCATCCAAAATAGGGGGTCTGTTGACAAATCCTCCAACTTCTTTGTCCATCTTTACACCAGAAAGTAACTTCCCTAGATCTCACCCAGAGACAGACAGGATGCCTGCTCTGATACCAATTGAAATTCTGGTACCAGATATGTGATGTTACGTGTGATGTCACAACAACACACTCTGCAATGGACAATGTAAAGCAACACTAAATCAACACAATGAATTGTTCACCCAGTTCGGTTTTAACTACCTACGTCTGGGGGCTACCAAGCCAGGGATGAATTTCACTATCAGTAGAATTAATTTACAGACTCAACAACCCAGTTGACATCTCCTAAACTTAATCTCTACTTAATGAACCTTCTACCTAAAAGACCACTTAGATATGAGAACACTACTCAATCCCTAAATCACTTCAGTGATATAATTCAAAGATCACACACTTTGAAAAACATAACTTGATTCTGCTTCACAGCTTTGATCAAGAACAACTCAAAACAACCATACCAATTCACACTCGAATGGTTTACAAACACGAAGACTCAATCGACTCTCAGTATTTAGCTCTCTTTCTTCGTTGCTTTTCCTTCAGGATTGATGCGCTTTATATAGCAATTGGATTTGGTCTTGGACCTGCTACAATATCTGACTTGATTTGTTATTTAAAACTGAATCTTTGACAGATTTTCTCTCTCAAAATCTTCTTAAATCTCAGTCTTTAAACCTCCCTACAAATCTGCATCAAATCTCTATGCAACATAGAATATCTATCCCAAGATATCTGCAACCAATGAGACTAACAGCTCTCCCAATATCCAGCTAAAACACAAACCCTAACAACATCACTAAACCTGATGTTATTAATCTTCTGCAGACCTGATGTCATGACATCGCATGTGACATCAGACCTCAAAACTTCAACAACTTAAATCCTTAACATAAACCAATGTTAAGACTCAATGTTAAGACATCACCCATGTGACATCAACATTGAACAACTTTGTTTTACCAAAATTCTAGCCATTCCAAGAACCAACAATTATTCGCCTAGCGAACTATTTGCCTACAAGTTTGCACAGCGAACTTAGGTCCCTTTAGCTACTGCCTCTTCCCTGATGTCCTTCGCCAGGTCTTCGCTGGAGCGTTGCCACCGCGAATATTCGCTGGAAGTTCGCACTACTAACTTAGGTGTCTTTTCTTACTGCCTCAAGTCTGGAAGTATTCGTTGGAACTTCGCCAGATGTTCGCCTAGTGAACATTTGCTAGCAAGTTCGCCTAGCGAACTTACTGAAGTTTCTTCATTTCCTTTGGCAACTTGAATCACTTTTCTTGTGTCTTACTTCTTTGATGACTTAATGCCATTTTCTGAACAATAACACACAAATTACAAGTACCAAAGGTATTTTCAAAATATTTGAAGAATGACAACTTTCAAGAATAAATTCCAACACTTCAACATAAAAGAGTTGAAAAATACCAAGTATAAATGAGAAATATAAGGCATGTTTGACATCTAACATGTAGTACCTTTGATCTGCTTCGATATTCTAAACTATTCCATCATTCCTCCAAACTACTATCCTCTGATGAAGTGACAAAGGTACGACTCTCACACCATGTATCCATTCTTGAACGAGAAGCAAGTTATAACTTGCCTTAGACGCTATGACCATGAAAATAGTGGGTCGAGTTATTGAACCCACCATCACATCGACTTGGATAACACCCATAACCTGACCTGTTTTTCCTTCAAAATTTGAGAGCACCATATTATGTGCCCTCAAGTCAGTATCAAACTTTCCTATCTTTCCGAACAAAAAATGGGGCATGAGATTAACTGCATCCCCCCATCCACTAAGTTCTTATTCATCGTAGTATTATCCATTTTTTTCCTTATAAAAGGGGCTTCAAATGACTCTTCATCCCTTCATGAGGACTTTTAAAAAAAATAATTTTGTTCTTCGATGTAGTCGTTGTCCATGACGAAATAACACATCGGTTTATACTTTGCCATTTCTTCTTCCTCACAATCAGCTGGTTCAGATACCTCTGTAACACTATCATGCTCCCTAGGGAGCACATACACTACTTTTCATAACACCTCAAAATCATCCTCCGATCAAGAGTCGAGGCTATCAGTCACCAGTTCATCCTCCTTAGATGGTGGCACTTCATTCGCCTTTCCATTCGACTGGCCTGGCTTAGGAGAAAATAATTGTCTTCCAACTGGCTTCTTGGTTTGGTCTTCCACTCGACTCTGGTATGGCTCGGTATTACTTGATTCAATAGCTTCCCTCTAAACTTTCTTTTTCCTCTGAAATCTTCTCCATTGAGTTCTCGACATCAGGTTCTTCCCTTTATAGTTACTAGGACCATATGAGCACCTTTCTGACACCTGAAAATCTTCACGATATGTCAATAAAGAACCCTGACCCATTTCAAAGTTCCTTCACTTATGACTTCTAGACTTCTCCTTGCTAGCAGGCCTTGTCCATCTCCCTTGGGGATCATTGGATGCTGACACGTAAGTACCAAACTTTCCCTTCTAGTGAGTAGGAACCTGCTCTTTTTTTTAGGAATGTTGAAAAGTATTTCTGGGGGTGTTTTATTGTATCCACAGGGATTATATAGATATTACCTCCGTTCTATAGTTGAAATCGTTTTAAACTTAAAGTAACAAAGATTTTGGGTGCTTGGTAACAGATCGTTTGCATAAGAATTTAATAACAACGGTAAAGAAATTGGTTTTAAAGGTTTGCTAAAAGCATGCCAAGATTAGGGTCCGATAATCCGTTTCATACCTATTTACTCGATAAAGTATGTGAACTTGTTAACAATGAATATAATCACATATCTTCTCAATAAGTTTATCTCTAACACTTGTTGTGGGATTTATCATATTGATCCTTAGATGATCTCTCACTCTAACTATCAATATGATAACATTCAAAGATCAATATTTATGAACATCAACTCTCAAAACTATCTCTAGCCTCATGATTGTTGATGGATTAAAACTTAGGTCAAGTCTTAGAACATATTTCTCAATCATGAACCAAAACAAATTATAAACCATACAAACAAAGTTTTTCACCATATAATAATCATCAACAAAGTTCACAAACTAATTATCAAGATCATTACATACAAAATGAAGAATTACCTACCACAAATCTTGACACAAGAGGTGTTTAGCTACATATTGTCATGGTAGCTTGTTTCACAAGTATCGGGAGGAGATGAAAAAGCATATGCGTCGAATAATCGAGATCGGATGCAAATCCAACTTTTCTTGGTAAAATATCACTCTTGGATGAAGAAAAGTCAGAAACTTAGGTTATGGTGTGAGAAAAATAGGTTATGATCCCAAGAAATAACAAAAAGTGTTTTTATACATCACTTGAAATCTGCCAAGTTCGCACTTCGAACTTTTTATTCGCCTAGCAAACTACCAAATAGGCACCTGAGGTGCCTCTGATTTATTAAACTGCCTCTGATTTTCTGCATAAGTTCGCAATGCGAATAATTATTCGCAAAGCGAACTATTAGCCTACAAATTCACAAAGCGAACTTAGGTCCCTTTAGCTACTGCCTCATCCATGATGTCCTTCGCCAGGCCTTCGCTGGAGCGTTGAATCAGCAAACATTCGCTGGAAAGTTCGTAAAGTGAACTTAGGGGCCTTTTCTTACTGCCTCAAGTCTGGGAGTGTTCGCTAGAGCTTCGCCAGATGTTCGCCCATCGAACATTCGCTGGCAAGTCCGCAAAGCAAACTTATTGAAGTTTCTTCATTTCTGTGGCAACTTTGATCACTTTCTTTGTGTCTTACTTCTTTGATGACTTAATGCCTTTTTCTGCACAATAACACACAAATTACAAGCACCAAAGTTATTTTCACAATGTTTGAAGAATGACAATAATTCAAGAATAAAATCCAACAATTCAACATAAAAGAGTTGAAAAATGCCAAGTATTAATAAGAAATATAAGGCATGTTTGACATCTAACAAACTCTCCCCAACTAACTCTTTACTTGTCCTCAAGCAAAGTATGTCTCTCATTAAAAACAAGAGGATTTGCTTAAGCATTTAACTCAACCAAGAAAAGATTTAAGGCTCAAATAAACAACAATTGTAAACAAGCAATGATTACAAATTCCTAGAATTGAACAATGCAAAATAACATGATTATTAAACAAATATCAGACAATGTTTCAAGTAACAATTAAACTATCATGCTCATATCACTTTAACACTCCTCTTCAAAAAAGAATTGAAGGAAAAACCTGCTTACAAACACGGGGCAATTTCGCTCATTTGACAAATGATGCAAATACAAACCAATTCATACAATATCTAAATGATCAATAAAGAAATCATGGAAGTAAAAAGATCACTAAAGGCTTCTAAGGTTGTAGCTTGGTCGAGTTAACAATAAAGGGACATTTCTAAAGGCAATTGAATCAAAATTTCTGATGCAAAAGAACATTCACTATACAAGGCATTCACACATCTCAACTTCATTCACCATTTTCATCCTTTACCACAAACCTTCTCAAACTTCCTTATGCACAATTATTTGGTCTCTATTTTTTTTTTCAAGCAAGCATTCTTTTTCTTTGTTTTTCACATTCATATTCACATTTTCTTTTCTTTTCATGCTTGCTTGAAATATTTCAAAAGTTTGAGCAATTTACCAATCTTCTTTTTCATTCTCCCCAACTTATTTTCAACTAAACCTTAAGTGAATGCTCCTTGCTTTTTAGGGCAAGGAAATTAATAAAGACAATGTTCCAAGGTTCAAGAAGAAAATTTTTTAGAATCTCTCAAAAACTCAATGATGAACTTAATTTTCAATTTATGTACAAACGCAAAGTTCATCACTAAGACGAGATCTAAACTATTTAGGCACAAAAGGCTAACGAATACTCACTACTCACAGATAAATTACTATTTGGAAATGGTTGTGCTCATTATCAACAAATGCCTTGGATCATTTCTAATGCTTCCACAAAGTCACACAAATCATAAGATAAAGCATGAATTAAAAGTATAAAACAAAATTCATCAACAATCCTATGCATTTAGTAGACCATGGAGGTTTCTCACCATTTTGGTTTTTGGACCTAAGTGACATAAGCAATCAACAAATTTGCAACAAGAAACAAAATTACATTTGCAAAAAGACAAGAAGTTCAAACACATTCTAAATCCTAGAAATAGGTAACCATGTACCTTGCCAACAATTACATGCTTAAGTACTATCATTGCCATCCAAACTTGGAAGAATCTTCCTTGATGAACAACAACACCAACCTAGAAATTCTTTCAATTCCACACCCAAAAATGGAAACATTAAATTTCCACAAGCATACCAACAATAACACAATAATAAGCATACCAACATAATTTAAGAGTTGAACATTCTTTAACTGAAGAATTCAACTCTTAACAACAATAATAAAAAAGAAAAGAAATTAAAAAAAAAAGCTGAACAAATCAATTGAATAACAAAATACTAATAATAATAGTGTCATGGTGTAGAAACACTAACAAAAGTAATCAGTACCTTACAAAGATACAAGTACATCAAATATCCAAAATATTTCACATAGTGGATGAAGTATAATAAATCTGATACAAAAAACATAATAATAAGAAAAGTTCACTTTGAAGATCAAAAGAAGCACAAAATGTCATCAATCAAAAACTAGTCCTCCTCGGACTCAGAACCAGACTCCTCAATCTCCTCCTCACCAGACTCGGATCCAGAAACCTCCACAACCTCATCATCATCATCATCCGCATCATCATCAGCATCCTCAGGTTCAACTACCTCTGCTCCCCCTCCAAAATATTGCCTGGACTCAGGCCAACCAGTATGGGCTAGGAATTGATCCCTAGTCATCATAGAGTGGTCCATGGAGGGCTCTCAAATCTGCAGCTGCAACACCTGCATAGAATCGTGCAAATCAAGCATGGCGCGCTGAGATTCCGCCATCCAATCCCAGTTGTACTGACAAATCTCTTGCTGATACGGGTAAAATCCCTGAGATCCAGAACCACTTGACCCATCACCTGTACTTGTGTCGGTATCAGTAGCAGCACTAGAAGACTCTCCTCTCAACCCCTTCAGTTTACAGAATTTGTCCACGTACCTATCATTAATAGCGGCCGAGATGGTAACTTGACGGCGGGTGGGCACATTTGCCCCCGCATGCACACAAAGAGTCATGATTAAGCAAGGGAAGGCAAGCGGACAATTCTTCCGTGAGGTCGAATCTAGTCCACTTTTCACAACAGCCCTCATCTCGTCAGCAATAATCCTGGCCACATCAATTTGAATATTCGTCATGATGCTATGAACCAAATGAGCAATGGGTATGGTAATAGTCGAAGAGTGCGACTTTGGCTTGATGTTTTTTAGAACCAATAATAAAATCAACTGAGCCAAAGGTCACATGTCCTCTCGACGGTACCTGCGTGCAACCCCAGATGGGTTCAATTCAACAGTTTTTCCTTCACGCAATAAGTCTCGAGTGATGATATCGGTGTCTCTATGTAATCTCAAGGTTCGGTGGTAGACATCGATCTCATTTTCCCTCAAAGGCAACGGGTTCCCAAGAACCGTGTTTATTGTCTCCCGATCAAACTTCACAACTTTTCCCAAAACCAAAGTCTTCCACGCAAATTCCTCACCATCATCCGGGAGCGCATTTGCGTAGAATTCCCGGATCATCTCAACATTATAACTGTCCACTGGAGTTATCAACCTTCCCCGCTTCTTACTTTCAAGGAGTCCAACTACCGCCCGATAGGCTCCTTGTGAGTTCAAGTTAGAACGCTTCTCAGGCAAAATACTCCTTCTCTCGAGTGTCAAGTAACGGGCAACCTGCTTTGCCCCTCGAAAACTGACATTATCAAATTGGATAGGAATTGCTCGTGAAGAGCTTCTGGTCTTTATTTTTTTTTGAAGGAATAACTTTTGGAGCCATCTGCAAAACCATCAGCAAAAACAACAACCAACCAACAAACAGTTTCATTAGCAAAGGAACAAAACAGTAAAATCAGAATCCTAAAGAAAACAGCAATTTTTTTTAGAATTCTGTTCTGTTCTCCCAGAAGTTCGCAAGGCGAAGCCCTGGCGAACATTCGCCCCAGATTCGCTAGGCGAAGTTCTGGTGAATGTTCGCCCCAGGTTCGCAAAGAGAACTAGTGGCGAACCTGCGACTTTCAAACGCAGCAGTTTCTACCCACTTTTCCAAAATCAGTTTTTCTTCCATAACACAACCTCTACTCTTAATGTTTGATAAAAATCAACATGCAAAAACAAAGAAACCTTAAAAACAGAGGTACATTGGTCCACTTCAACCTAGAATCTAATTGTTCTCTAAGATCAACCTAATCCTAACCACATATTCTATCAAGAATTAAAAGAGAGAAAAAGAGTTAAACCTGAACTTGGTGAGATTAGCTTGGGAAAAAAATTGTGAGAAGATGCAGGGAATCTGAGAGCTCGTGAGATAGAGTGCAAGTGTGTTTGTTTGTTTGAGAGTGAGAGTGGCAAGGTGAGGTTAGGGTTCCCTCACCAAATCCCAAAAAGTGGGTCTTGGGCCCTAAAGTCTGGCCCACCAACTTTTTTAAACCCTTTTTTTTAAATGATGTGATAGCAGACACTTTGTGTCTATCTCGCTGAATTCGCAATGCGAACTGGCCAGCGAACACTCGCTCTAGGTTCGCAAAGCGAACTTCCCAACGAACAAGGCAGTATTTTGAAATTTTTTCTACATGTTGCTACCACACTTCATACAAACTCTAAACAACTTAATACACAAAAACAGTATGAAATACAGAAATACTTACAATGTTGGGGTGCCTCCCAACTAGCGTTTTGTTTAACATCGTTTGAGCTCGACGGTCCAAGATGACCTCAATGATCATCTAGAAACACTGCACAACTTTCACGATTAATCTCACCTCCGAGATAGATTTTTAGCCGTTGGCCATTCACAGTCCAACTCTCCTTTTTCTGCAAATCCTCTATCACAATAGCACTATAGTGCTTGACATCTTTAATAAAAAAACGGTCTAGACCACTTGGACTTCAATTTTCCCGGAAAAAGCTTCTAACGGGAATTGAATAGAAGAACCATTTGGCCTACCTGAAATTATTTCTGACAAAATTTCTTGTCATGATAACCCTTAACTTTTTCCTTATAGAGCTTACTAGAATGATACACATTATTCCTCATTTCTTCCAACTCGTGTAATTGAACCATTCTTTTCTCGCCGGCCAAGTTCGGATCAAAGTTTAACAATTTCAACGCCCAAAGAGATTTGTGCTCCAATTCAACTGGTAAATGACATGTTTTGCCATAAACCATTTGGAATGGAGTTAAACCTATTGGAGCCTTGTAGGCGGTGTGATGCGCCTACAAAGCTTCATCCAACTTTTACGACCAATCCTTACGAGAGCTTGACACGGTCTTTTCAAGAATCATTTTTACCTCCTTATTTGAAAATTCGGCTTGACCATTGGTTTGCAGGTGGCAAGGGGTTGCAACCTTATGTTTTACACCATAGTGCTCTAAAACCTTTTCAAGCAGTGTATTCAATTGGCGCCTTGGTCTGGTCTTCCACTCGACTCTAGTATGGCTCGGTATTACTTGATTCAATAACTTCTCTCTCAACTTTCTTTTTCCTCTGAAATCTTCTCCATTGAGTTCTCGACATCAGGTTCTTCCCTTTATAGTTACTAGGACCATATGAGCACCTTTCTGATACTTGAAAATGTTCACGATATGTCAAATAAGAACCCCAATCCATTTCAAAGTTCCTTCACTTATGACTTCTAGACTTTTCCTTGCTAGCAGGCCTTGTCCATCTCCCTTAGGGATCATTGGATGCTGACACGTAAGTACCAAACTTTCCCTTCTGGTGAGTAGGAACCTGCTCTTTTTTCCGAGGAATGTTGAAAAGTATTTCGGGGGGTGTTTTATCGTATCCACATGGATTGTATAGATATTACCACCGTTCTATAGTTGAAATCATTTTAAACTTAAAGTAACAAAGATTTTGGTTGCTTGGTAACAGATCGTTTGCATAAGAATTTAATAACAACGGTAAAGAAATTGGTTTTAAAGGTTTGGTAAAAGCATGCCAAGATTAGGGTCCGATAATCCGTTTCATACATATTTACTCGGTAAAGTATGTGAACTTGTTAACAATGAATATAATCACATATCCTCTCAACAAGTTTATCTCTAACACTTGTTGTGGGATTTATCATATTGATCCTTTGATGATCTCTCACTCTAACTATCAATATGATAACATTCAAAGATCAATATTTATGAACATCAACTCTCAAAACTATCTCTAGTCTCATGATTGTTGATGGATTAAAACTTAGGTCAAGTCTTGGAACATATTTCTCAATCATGAACCAAAACAAATTATAAACCATACAAACAAAGTTTTTCACCATATATTAATCATCAACAAAGTTCACAAACTAATTATCAAGATCAATACATACAAAATGAAGGATTACCTTCCACTAATCTTGACACAAGAGGTGTTTAGCTACACATTGTCATGGTAGCTTGCTTCACAAGTATTGGGAGGAGATGAAAAAGCATCTGCGTCGAATAATCGAGATCGGATGCAAATCCAGCTTCTCTTGGTAAAATATCACTCTTGGATGAAAAATAGTCAGAAACTTAGGTTATGGTGTGAGAAAAATAGGTTATGATCCCAAGAAATAACAAAAAGTGTTTTTATACATCACTTGAAATCTGCCAAGTTTGCACTGCGAACTTTTTATTCGCCTAGCGAACTACCAAATAGGCACCTGAGGTGCCTCTGATATGTTAAACCGCCTCTGATTTTCTGCATAAGTTCGCAATGCGACTAATTATTCGCAAAGAAAACTATTTGCCTACAAGTTCACAAAGCGAACTTAGGCCCCTTTAGCTACTGCCTCATCCATGATGTCCTTCGCCAGGCCTTCGCTGGAGCGTTGAATCAGTGAACATTCGCTAGAAAGTTCGTAAAGCGAACTTAGGGGCCTTTTCTTACTACCCCAAGTCTGGGAGTGTTCGCTGGAGCTTTGCCATATGTTCGCCTAGCGAACATTCGCTGGTAAGTTCGCAAAGCGAACTTATTGAAGTTTCTTCATTTCTTTGGCAACTTGGATCACTTTCTTTGTGTCTTACTTCTTTGATGACTTAATGCCTTTTTCTGCACAATAACACACAAATTACAAGCACCAAAGGTATTTTCACAATGTTTGAAGAATGACAACAATTCAAGAATAAAATCCAACAATTCAACATAAAAGAGTTGAAAAATGCCAAGTATTAATAAGAAATATAAGGCATGTTTGACATCTAACAAGGAACTCTCCTCTTGTTGAAATAGAACTAAGGCTTAATCCTCTTCCAATTTTCTTTCTTCCTCGATTGTTGAGCACTTTCCACCTTCTTCACAGCCCTCTTATGGAACACAACACTACACCTATAGCACATCATCACTTATCAATCTTCAACTTTGCATCGATGGAGGAATTCGAGCAAACCTTCTTTGGCCTTAGGATAGACATCCTCAATCTGGTTCTTGTTGCCTTCGAATTCTTCCATGTCAAAATCATCAGTGATCTCTACCATGTTGATTCCAACAGGCTCACCATAATTGGTCTTCTCGACTTCCAGCGGGTCAGAATCGAATTTCATAGGAGCTTTGCCTTTGGCAAACTTCAGTCTTCCGTTGTTCAAAGCATTATGAACAAGATCCCTTAAACGAAAACATTGTGAGGTTTTATGTCCTAAAAAGTTATGATATTTACAGAAAACTCGTTTCTTTCTTTGTTCTAATGGCGGTACTTTCGTAAAATCTGGTCATCTGCAACCAATAAATTGAAAATTTCATCGCATTTGGTCATGTCGAAAGTATAGATTTTCTTAGGGAATTTATCATTTTTCTCAGGTTTAGGATTCTTTCCATCTGCAAGTTTAAGCAACTTACACACATATGGAGGACCTGGTTTTAATTCAGCAACGTCGACCTCATTTCTTCAACATGGTTATATTCAAAATCTGATGTTAAGTCATTGTCTTCCATATTAACATAGGCCACTTATTCCTTTTTACCTTTATTTACTCAGGCCTTCTCAGCCTTCAACTGTTCGACCTGTGGAACTCTATCCGTTAGTTGAGCCATATCTCTTAGATAATGTGTATCTAATTTTTTCCTAACAGAATAATCCAATCCCCTAATGGCCATTTCGATTAGTTCATGTTTAGGCACTTGAGTGAAGCACCTCATTTTCAATAGTCGGAAACGGTTCAAGTAATCGTCTATCGACTTAGCGAATTTTTGTTTCACACCTGACAGTTCTTTCAAACTAATCTTAGACTTCCCCGTATAAAATTGCTCATGGAACAACCTTTCTAAACGAGTCCAATCATTAATGGAATGGGGAGGAAGGGTCGTAAACCACGTAAAGGAATTCTTTGTAAGAGAACTAGGAAAATACCTCATCCTTAAATTCTCATTATTCGCTATGTCCCCAACCTCAGTTAGACATCGAGTAATATGCTCGACTGTAGACTATCACCCGAGAAATTTTTGAGTTTAGGGACTTTCCATCCCCTTGGCAATTCTGTCTGCAAAACATATTTTGACAAGGGAGACATGTAGTTTGGCCTTTGTAAGCCCATATTTACACCACTATTCACAATTATCCTTTCGACCATGGCTGTAAGATTATTTTCCCCCACCAAGTTATCCTATCGAACTTGCTCAACCACTTGGTTTGCATCCTGATTTCGATTAACTATCAAAATCGATGGACGTTAAGCCTCCCAAGGCCTTGCTTGTTTAACCGCGTGGGGTACAAATTGTTGCCCCTGATTCAGTGTGTTTTCATCAAAGACTACTGCTTCATTCTGAATTGGTCCTGCCACTTGAGATTGTATTATGGGTCGAACTTGCATCGGAGGCGCAACAAAGAAATCAACGATTCAATTTATTTGAGTTGCCAACTGTTGGAAAATCTGATTCGTATTCTAAATCAATGGGTTAAATATGGTTTCCATTTGTTAGGTGAGAGTGTTTACCATATCATGGTTACTTTCGTCCATCTGTTGTCTCATTTCCATCACAGAATTCGCAGTGAATGTTGGCGTTGCTTGGGAACCAAATCCCATTCCTAATTGGGGCTGTATGGTTCGACCAGGGTTAACTATGGTCGAGCCAGATGCTAGTATTGGGTAATATGCATTTGATGCATTGTATGCAAATGTCGGAGGGTTAGTTTGCAGGTTTTCCATCATATACGTTGTCATACCATAGGGTTGTACACACCCAGTCACGGGCATTGTAAAATTTGTGTCAAAAGGTCTAAAGTTCATTGCCATGTTTGGTCTAGGAGTTACTGGGTGACTCTGCATGATCGAAGAGCAAAAAATGTCAGTTCTTATGCAGTTGATGGTGCAACCGTCGTTGACGGTGTGACCGTCGTGCTAGCAATAGAAGGGATTGGCTCAGTCGAACTTGCAGTGGTCGTGCCTGCCCCTGTGTTATTGGATGGTTGTTCTCCATTATTGTTTATGAGAGAAACCATTCTTCTAGTGCACTTCCTTGTTGGTTTCCTAACTTCTCTTTTTGTTATTTTACCACTCCTCAATCTCATGCACACTCACACCTTGAGAAGTTTTTTAAATGACGAAGTTTACAAAAACATTTTTTCAAAAGCAAAAAGGCCAAAGTTCACACAAAAGGGTCCCACCGGGCGTGCCAATTTATTTACCGTAAAATTTAGTAAAGAAAAACAAGTTTCAATTGATACTTAATTGATTAAACTCAAAAAGAGCCCAAGACATATTTGTGTGAATTACGACTTTTAAAACAAGATATTGGTATTGAAATCAAAATGCAGTGTGAGAAATTAAGATTTAAATTGACTGAAATCAAAATGTAAAGAACAAGAACGTAAAATGACTGAAAGGTAACTTGAATGCATAAAATGACTTGAACATAAAAATACTTGAACATAAAAATACTTGAGTTCATAAAATTGGAACGCATACGTATATTCTTCACTCGTTTCTCAATCACACAAATACTTAGAATTTGTAGAATTTTGCTTATAATTGCGGACCCCAAAAACATAAGCAAACATCTACTTATATATTACTCTAGAATAACCGTCTGCAACGGTCGACTAAACCAAACATGCCATGTCTTCGTCTCCATGCAGCCTTCAACTTCGACAGACTACCATGTGTTCTTGAATAACTACCTAGTTTTATCCAGTCACACGTCATTCGACTGCATATAGAAACACTGAGGATTCTGAATTTCACCAAGTCCCCAAACTCGAAAGACCCCTTTTGTCTCTTACTCACTGTAACATTCGACTAGAATTAAATAGATCTTTTAACAAATCGAATCCACGAGAACCAATATGGATATAACCAACCATTCTGACTTTTCTCAAAAACTCTTGTATAAGCCTTGTTTCAGCTCTGCAATTAACGTGTGTCGAAAATTTAAGATAACAGAGAAAACCAATGGCCATTGGTCTAGTATCTTCATATCCTTTTATAATAAGTAATACTGAGAACAAATAAGTACATGCACGATGTCCTTTTTGAACTCCACCCTTCAAATTTTCCGAAATATCTTCCAATTTCATTTATTATTTTCACATCATTTTCCAACATTATAATTGAATCCTTTAATATAATTTCTTGTTTTGACTATTTTGTATTCTTTCTTCAAACCTATTTCGTGCTTCATCATGAGTAGGATACTTCATCCAACAATACAAATTAATATCATTTACATTGACAACCTTATAACATGTATTGAGAAAGCTTGGAACTATGGAGTTTGAAGACGATGGCAATGGTTGGGAGCAAGTTCATCGACGTAACCGTAAGAGGAGAAACGTCCACTGGGAAGAGGAAGGAAGAACGAAAGGGAAGAGAGTTATGGATTCTACATCGATCTTCATAACAGAATTTCCATAAAGTTATAGGGCGAAAGATTTGTTCTTAATGTTGAAAAATTTTGGAGAAGTTGATGAGGTTTTTATACCAGATAAGAGAGACAAAAGAGGGAAAAGATTCGGTTTTGTATGGTCCTGAGACTTGATAACTCCTTGATTGAAGGCAAAAAACTGTTTGCCAACTTGCCTAGATTTGCTAAGAAGGGAGGAGCGTATCATGCTGCTTCAGCGGGGAAAACAGAGGTTGTCCCAACTAGAAATCACGCTAAGTCTGTGATGCTAAACAGGGGTCCGGCTAAAACGTTTTATGGAGGAGTCAGAAAGGAGATGAGTTATTCTGAAGCAGCTGGGAGCAAAGGATCTCAAGATGAAAAGTGTTTGAAGTTTGTTATTCCGGACGACTCGTTATGTAGATTTCAACGAGCCTACGTGGGGAAAGTGATTAATCCTGGTACAACATACAACATGAACAGGAACTTCCATCTTGAAGGGTATTTTGGCGTTAAAGTTACCCCCATTGGGGCCAATCTCTGTCTCTTAGAAGATGCAGGAGATGGTGAACTGGAGGATTTATTGACTGGTGCTAGGGATTGGCTTTTTCAATGGTTCGTGGAAGTTGTTAAATGGGAGCCTCACATGGTGGATCCGGAACGTATCA
The DNA here is from genome assembly GCA_022829125.1 of Lathyrus tuberosus. Taxonomy (NCBI): domain Eukaryota; kingdom Viridiplantae; phylum Streptophyta; class Magnoliopsida; order Fabales; family Fabaceae; genus Lathyrus; species Lathyrus tuberosus. Next base: position 15,156,897 of record JALAZF010000012.1, on the reverse strand, counting down.
CTTGGATTAGATGTTATGGCACTCCCTGCCATGCCTGGTCGTTTGATTTTTTTGAATTCCTCTCTTCCTTAGTAGGTCATTACGTGTGTAGCGAAGTTAGTTCTATGGATGCCACCAAGTTAGATGTTGCTAGTATCATGGTTAGAACTAAGGTGGGGACTCTGATCGACGAGGTGGTTAAAGTCTCTATCAATGGAGTTATTTTCAGAATAAGGATGGCTGAGGAAACGATAGGTCCGCTGGCTAGGACGGTGGAGAGGGAGGCTGGGGTAGTGTCTGAAACGGAGTCAGAAACCTCCTATGTGAAAGAAAGCATAGGTAGTGTAAGAGCAAAGGAGGGTGATAGCGATTAGTCATCTGAAGAGGTAGGAGAGGACGGGACATCCGAGGTTCCGCAGTGTGCTAATATGGGGGAACGTGTTGACGTAAACTTGGGGTCTAATGTATTAAATGCATTAACAAAGGAGAAGACAAATGTTACCTTTTTTGGGAAAGGTGAACGTCTCGAGGATAGGGTGGATATAGTGGCCCCTACTAGGTCGAAGGAGCTTGTCGCCTCTCTATTGGTTGTTGACAATGTTTCTGCTGTCAACGGTTTGGTAGGGCCCGAAATTTCTACCAAGAAACACGTGGGAGATAGTATTGTGCTGAAAGACAATACTGTTTCCTTTGATGGATTGCTAAAAGCCCAAATAGAGCGTAGGCCAATTACTGGGAAGGATGGGCAAGGGGTTCTGATCCAACCGTGTGGAAGTAAGTTTACCCAATCTCCTTCGAGTAAACTGGGAGCAAAACTAGGGTTTCAGGAAGCCCCAATATTCAATCAGTGTTCTTCATTGTCGAGTTCGCTGAAGGAAGATTATTCTAATTCAAGTAGAGTTTGTAGGCGTATAGTGGCAAGGGCGTCCAAATCCAAGCTCCCATTTACCAGGGGAAAGAAGAAATCTGAGGATTACGCTCTGTCTAAAGATGTGGCTTCTCGTTGTTTCTCTGTCACGGACTCGGAAGTGGCAAAAGGTAACACAAGGTTTTGGGCTGAAGTGGAATCAAAGGTATCGAAGAAGGTATGTGACATTATTAATTCACTAGGCATCAACATTGAAGAGAAGAAGGATAATCTAATTGAAGTAATCCAAGGTTTTGAGGTCAGAGACAGAGCAGGTAAAGTCTTGAGGGAGTCTGAAACAAAAGGTGGAAAATGAATATTCTATCGTTTAATATCAGAGGGTGTGGTAATATCATGAAGAGGAAGAGGCTTGCAGGGGTTCTTCGTGAGGGCAACATGGATTTCTGCTTTATCCAAGAATCTAAGTTAGTTCCTATGGATGATTGTATGGCTACATCATTGTGGGGTGATCATCTTGTCGAATGGTCTGCAGTGAATGCGGTTGGTGCTGCTGGGGGAATTGCTATTCTGTGGAAGAAGGAGAAATTCAATGTTATTCTGAGTTGTAAGGGAGAGGGTTATTTAGGTGTTCTGATTGATTGGAAGGGTAAGGACATTCTTCTTGTCAATGTCTATTCCTCATGTTTTTTAGCTGGTAAAAGGAAACTATGGCATGATTTGGTGGTTCTGAGAAAGAAATTTGGTTGCGTTGGTCTCGTTCTCGGTGGCGACTTCAACGCGATTTCTCATTACAGTGAAAGGAGAGGCGAGATTCAAGGTAGATGAAGTAAGGAGATTGAGGAGTTTAACAACTTTATCTGTGATATGGACTGCGTTGACGTCCCGTGTCTAGGAGGGACTTTCACATGGTTTAATAGCTCTGGCTCAGCTAAGAGTAGATTGGATCTCCTAACCTGGTGGAGGAGTGGGGGATAGTGGGTCAATACGTTGGTAAGAGGGACGTATCCGATCATTGTCCGATATGGGTGAGACCTAACCGTATGGACTGGGGGCTAAAGCTTTTTGTCTTCAACAACTACTGGTTGGAGCATCAGGATTTTCTTGCTTTTGTGGATAAGGAGTGGAGTTCGTATGAAGTCAGAGGCAGAGGCGGTTTTCTTCTTAAATCAAAGCTGGGTCTTTTGAAAAAAAGTCTTAGAAAGTGGAATAGGGATACCTTTGGGTGGATAGATCTCAACATTGACCAGGCGATTAATAAACTGAACGAACTTGATGTGCAGGCGGGTTCAATTGGTTTGGCAGGGGGTGATGAATTGGTGGTTCAAAGAAGGGCTGCTAGTGGTAACGTGTGGAGTAATCTTAACTTGAAGGAAAGGATATTAAGGCTCAAGGCCAGAGCTTTATGGTTGAAAGATGGAGATAACAACTCGATTTTCTTCCATAACATTATGAGGGGTAGACGGCGAAGGAACGAGTTATCAGTTATTAATTCTGGAAGTAAAGTGTTTGATAAGGTTGTTGAGATAAAAAATGAGGTTGCTAATTACTTTGAGAAGAACTTTGCTGAAGACTATCTTGGGCGACCGAAAATTCAGAACTTGGACTTTAAGGTGTTGTCGGAGAGGGATAAAAGGTTAATTGAAGAAGAGTTTACTGACGAAGAGATTAGAGCCGCTGTGTGGTCTTGTGAAGGTAATAAAAGTCCGGGTCCTTATGGTTTCAGTTTCACCTTTTTTCAGAAATGTTGGATTATGGTTAAGGATGATGTTATCAAATTCATTAGAGATTTCTTCTCTAACCCCACTCTGTCTAAGGTTTTGACTGCCTCATTCATTGATTTGGTCCCTAAGGTAAAGCACCCTCAGTCCCTTGTCAATTATCGCACCATCTGTTTAGTAAGCTGTTTCCAAAAAAATCTGTCTAAAATTTTGGCTTGTCGCCTTAAGAAAGTTGTTGGGTCTATAGTGTCAGCCGAACAATCTGCGTTTGCCTCTGGTAGGTGTATCTTCGACGGGGTGGTAGTGGCAAACGAATGCTTGGATTTAGCCAAGAGGTATAAACGAGATTGTATGGTCATGAAGATTGATTTCGAGAGAGCTTACGATTGCGTCTCTTAGGATTTTCTTCGTTTCATTCTTAACAAAATGAATTTTGGGAGGAGATGGATGGAGTGGATGGAGTCTTTGGTATGTAGTGGGTCGATGTCTATCCTTGTTAATGGGAGTCCAACAGGAGATTTTAAAGTTGGGAAGGGCCTTCGGCAAGGGGACCCCTTATCCCCTTTTCTGTTAATGTTGGTGATGGAAGTTCTAACCCAAATTCTTAACAAGGCAGTTAGTTTGGGGTTATATTTGGGTTTCAAAGTTTCCGAGGAGTCGGTTTTTAACATAGTTCAGTTCGCCGTCGACACGTTGTTAATAGGTAAAGCGAAGTGGGAGAATTTATGGAGTATCAAGGCGGTTCTCAGAGGTTTTGAGCTAATTTCGGGTTTGAAGGTTAACTTTTGTAAGAGTAGATTAGGTGGTGTGAATGTCAGCCAAGATTTTCTACTTGCAGCAGCAGATTTTTTGAACTGTGAGTTATGCACTCTGCCCTTTAAATTCCTTGGTATCTACATTGGACATAGCCAGCGTAATAGGTTGATTTGGAGGGATGTTGTGGAATCGGTGGGTAGGAGACTCGCAACGTGGAAGGGAGGACAGTTATTTATTGGGGGTAGGGTTGTCCTTATTAACAATGTTCTCAACTCTCTCCCACTGTATTCTTTGTCGTTTTATAAAGCTCCTAAAGGTATTATCAAGGCTATCGATAGATTGATGAGCAATTTTCTATGGGGCGGTTCTAAAGAGAGGAGAGTTGTCCATTGGATTGATTGGAAGACGGTGTGTTCCTCTAAGGAGAACGGTGGCCTGGGAGTCAAGGATCTTGAAAATTTCAATAGATCTCTTTTGATGAAATGGAAATGGAGATGCTTGAAGGAAAAGAAAGTTATTTGGTATGATTTGCTGAAGTTCAGGTATGCGAAAGACGGATTGTCGTTAGCTGTAACTGGTAATACTGAATTCAAGCAGTTCAAGTCTCACTCCATTTGGTGGAGGGACATCCAGCAGGTTAGTATCTCTAAAGTCTCTCCTAGTGATTTCTTTGTGGACAATCTGATCTGTTCTATAGGAGATGGTAGAGACCTCTCTTTCTGGAAGTGTAAATGGGCGTTTAACGCTTCTTTTCAATCCTTGTTCCCTAATCTGTACTTGCACACGAAACATCCTAACGGGTCTGTTTTTTCTTCGGGATACTGGAGGGAGGGGTTGTGGAAGTGGGATTTGGCTTTTCATCCTTTTGGCCCTGATACTGTGACGGAACGGGAGGAATCGAATTTTTTGTATACATTACAAGCTTTAACCCCAAAACTGGAGGGCGAGGATGTTGTGATTTGGGATGCGTCTCATTCGGAGGAATTTTCAATTGCTGATTGTTATAGGAAGCTTTCTTTGTCGAATGCAGGGAACGGGAATAGAGCGATGGCAGTGTCTGCTGAGTTTTTAGAAGCCTGTAAAGTAGTTTGGAAGATGAACATACAATCTAAAATGCAGGTTTTTCTTTGGAGATTGTTTAGAGACCGTGTTGATACGAAGGAGCAGCTGGAGAAAAGGAAGATTATCTCAGACGGAGTGTCGTCTTTTTGTACCCACTGTGACTCGTGTGTGGAAACGAGTTTTCATCTGTTTTGCTCTTGTGTTTTTGCAGCAGAGGTATAGGGCTGCATAGAGTTGTGGTCTGGAGTGGTTTTCAATCATCAAGATTCTTGCCTATCCTCCTTCGTGTCAACTCTCTGTCCGGCGGATAAGTATTATGGCGGAGGGTACGGGTCAATCATATGGTATTTCACTGCGTGGTGTATTTGGTCTAGCAGGAATAGCAAAGTTTTCGTGAATAAAACTGTTTCTGTTATCGACACTGTCACTTCTATTAAGTTCCTGTCTTAGAAGATGTTATTTTCTAGATCAGGTAGTCATTGTTGCAGCTTGTATGAATGGCACAGTGCCCCTTTAGCTTGCTTTAAGCGGACGTTGCATTCCCGCTAGTTGTATTCGGGTTTGTAGCACCCCTTGTGCTGCTTTTATCTATTTCATTGCCTATTAAAAAAAAAAAATACATTGACAACATTGTACACTTGTTGTTCTTCTCCTATTTAATAGAAAGTTTTACATATTGCCTTAAGATTTAACAGATCAATAGCAGATTTTGAAGCAACTTCGCGTGTTATCTTACGATGAATGTCCATCGGAAATTTTTTAGATTAAGTTAAAAAACCATTTAAATAATGCTCCTTTTTGTTGTTATTGAGAAATCAAGTTGCAACCTTGTAAATTTTCTTTAAAAAAGAAAAGAGTATGAAAAAATATATTAAAGATCAATCAAACTTTAAATTACAATATGCGAGAATATTGCTAGCTAATTTCGTCTCTATCTTTTTCCATATATTCACAATTTAATGTTTTTATTTTGTATTTTTCTTGTATGCATTTTTGTAATTAATTAAAAGATTTCAAATGAGTAAATATAAAAATATTTTTGTGTTTTGCACAAGCTTAAAAAATGCGATTTAGTTTTGTTAAAATAATACTAATTTATTCTAAATTATAGAATAGTTGGGTGATTTTATAAAAAGCAATAAATATTTTTAATTTTATATGAAAAAGAGAAAATTATAGATAGTAGTAAAAATATAATGGAAAAATAATTATTTGTGTTATATTAGAATGGTAAATTGACATATGATTTGGTATAATTTTTTTTTTATTAATACATTTTAAAATACAAGTAATTTGATAAATTATGAAATATATTATAAGTAAAAAGATAGTTGTATCAGTATCATTATTATATCATGAATTATAAATAAAAAATTATTTTATGATTAGTAAGATTGTAATATATTGTGATCTATGATGCATTCATATTTATTTATTGATTAATTCCTTTTTTTTACGGAAATTTCGTGTTCATTAATTATTTAAAAATTCATTAAAAATATAATTCACATATAATAAATATTTATCACTAATTTAACTAAACCATATATACATAAAATAAATATTAATGAATTAAACAAATATACTTTGAAAAAATATTCTTAATTAGCCTTTAACTTTCAAGAATTATCATCACAACAATTCAATTTTTGATAGCAATTTTTCAGCACTAGTAAATGCTATCAAAAGTTAAATTGTGGTGATAATAATTCTTGAAAATTAAGGCTAATTCAGAAAATTTTTTAAAAGTACATTTGTTTAACTCATTAATATATATATATATATATATATATATATATATATATATATATATATATATATATATATATATATATATATATATATATATATATATCGTTGAGATAGATTAGTGATAAATATTTGTTATGTATATGAAGTATATTTTTAACGATTTTTTAAATAATTAATTAACACAAAATTACCATACAAAAGAAAAAGTATTAATCAATAAAAATACGGATGCATCTTAGATCACAATATATTAAAATCTTACTAATCATAATTTTTTTTTTTTATAAGTTATGATATGATAATGACAATGATACAACTATCATTTTACTTATAATATGTTACATAATTTATCAAATTACTTTTATCTTAAAATGTATTTATAAAAAAATTATTCAAAATTATGCGTCAACTTACCATTCTAATAAAAAAAAATATTTATAATTTTACTATTATCTATAATTTTCTCTTTTTCATACAAAACTAAAAATATTTATTGCTTTGTATAAAATGACCAAGTTATTATATAATTTAAAATACATGAGTATTATTTTAATAAAATTAAATCTTATTTTTTAAGCTTGTGCTAAACGCGAAAATATTTTTATATATACTTCATTTGAAATCTTTTAATTAATTACAAAAATACATACAAGAAAAATACAAAATAAAAATAATAAATTGTGAATATATGAAAAAAGATAGAGACGAAATTAGCTTGCAATATTCTCACATATTGTAATTCAAAGTTTGAATATTGATCTTTAATTTATTCTTTCATGCTCTCTTTTCTTTTATTTTTGAAAATTTATAGGGTTGCAATTTGATTTCTCAACAACAACAAAAAGGAGCATTATTTTAATCGATTTTCAACTTAATATTAAAAATCTTCCAATGGACATCCATCTTAACATAATACGCGAAGTTGTTTCAAAGTCTACTATTAACCTGTTATAACTTAAGTTAACATGCAAAAAAAAATTATCAAATAGGAAAGGAATAAAAAGTGTTCAATATTGTCAATATAGATGATATTAATTTGTATGATTAGATGAAGAATCCTACTCATGATGAAGCGCGAAATCGGTTTGAAAAATGAATGCGAAATAGCAAAAATCAAGAAATTATATTAAAGGATTCAACAATAATGTTGAAAAATGGTGTGAAAAATAATTTAAAAAATTGGAAGATATTTTGGAAAATTGAAAGGATGGAGTTCAAAAAGGACATGGTGCATGTACTTATTTGTTCTCACTATTACTTATTATAAAAGGATGCGACCAATGGCCATTGATTTTCTCTAACAATTGTAAAGGAATGATGTTTCACATCATGTAGGGAAAAAAAATATAAATACTTCAATTCGAAGTTTATAAGATTAATGGAAAAGCAAGAAGAAACCTTATCAATTGTGTGCAAGTCTAAGTCTACACGCAAAGGATGTAGATACACATTTGAAGATTTGGATATTTAATGGAGCACATATGAATTTGATATAGAATATGACTATGAAAACATTAGTCGACATGGTAGGATAGACTTGGAATTAGATATGGTAGGATAGACTTGGAATTAGAATGGCTATGTTGAAAGTTATTTAAGCTAACTCATTGAGTTTAAACTCTACATAGTGTATCAACCAATTAAAATGTCGATTTATTAGAATAAGTCATTGTTGTATGAGATTTGAGTAATGTACTTTGTGTGTTAATAATGATGTAAGTTCAAATGCATGAACATTTTTTTTGTATTATCCTTTATAAACTATATAAAAACTATAAAAATTAGATTTGTGGCTAATATTTTTATACATTTTTGTTATGATTTAGGGTGAAGCTATGAGAATGATTGGATCTAAGAAACGTGCCCTACAACATTTTGGTCCTATAACAAAGCTAAAATACTGTTCCAAAAACTAAAAGAACAGTTGCCTTAAGATATAAGAACCGTTATCAAGTCGTGGTAAATTGAGACGTTGCCTTAACTTTTCAAAATGATTTTTGTACCAAATAGAAACACCTTGTAGATCTTTAGAAAACGGTTTTCAAAGTTCCCAACACCAACGATTTTCAAAGTTCCCAACTCCAATGGTTTCTACCCATTTTCAACTTCTAATATACCATATTTATATAACCGTAACCAACAGTTTTGAAGCTAAATTAACAGTTTCTCACCGTAATCACCAATGCATCCAACAATGAATAATGAAGCAAATGGAAAGAGTATTCTAAGAGTACCAAAAAAAATGTTACCTGGATTTTAGAATTTGAGAAAAGGTTCGGTGAGAAAACAGAAGAATCACGAGGGTGACATCAAACTTTGCAAAGATAGATTCCAGTTTAGACAACATGAATAATGTATAAACTCATCATATACAAATTTTATTAATCTAACAATGTCTGGCTATCCAGCCTCTTTAATTTTATTATGCCAAAAGTAGAGTCATCTAATCTTTTTACCAAACTCTGCCTAAAAATCATGGTTGCATTCAACTCCCACATCATGCTTGTGGGAAGCAACAATACAGTTTGTTGCATCTGATATTTGGATAATAACATAGCCAAGCTAACCAAACCCATGTACAAGCTATAACAATCATTTATAAATCTAATCATCATAATGAATTAATTAGGTCTAATTGTAGCTTAGTTTTAGGAATTCATAGTCCTTCCATTTTCCAATAATTAATGTTTCTTCCAATGTAAACTTGAATTGTAATTTTTGAAAAATGTCGCTGAAATTTTTCTTCCCAAAATATCACATGATTTTAAAACTTCTATGAATCATGTTCATCTTAATTATTTTGCTTATAAAAAAAATGTTCATCTTAATTATCATTTCTACTATCAATACAGTGATAAACAACATCCAAATGTTGAATGTAATCCATTGTTGTCGAAGTCGAAGTCGAAGACAACAGGTTGTTGTCTAGTGTCGAAGTCGAAGTCGAAATAGCATGTGTCGAATTGCTTAGTGTCGAATTGTCGAAAGTGTTTTGACAGATTCATTTAGATGGGATTCAGATTTTGCTTTTATTAGATTAGATTTGATTTGATATGATTTAGATTAGATTTGATATTTTGGGTTTTTATAGTTTGGGCTTTGTCTTGAAATGCAAGCAAACCTAATTCTATAAATAGGGAGTTTCCCCCATTATTTTGTATCAATCAATCAATTACAACACTTTGTAATTTCTCACAGAATTCTGCAGTTGCAGAGTGAGTAATAAGAAGAGAGAAAGTCCCACAGTTTGTGGGCAGCAAGAACACTATTCATCTTCTTCTTCCCTATTTTCTTTCTACTTTTCTGTATAATTGCTGCGTAATAGAAGGAATTCCCATAGCTTTTGGGTTAATTCCAACATCTGGTATCTAGAGCTCCGGTTTAAGAGATTCAAGGGCAAGAAATCGCAAGAACGCGATGGCTACGAATCATCCAAACTTCCATTTTCCAGCAAACCTTCATATTCTCAAGAAAGATAATTATGAGAATTGGTGCAAGCAAATCAAGGTTGTTTTCTGTTATCAAGATTTGTGGGATCTTGTGAAGGAAGGAATAACAACTCTTGAAGAAGGTGCGACGGATCAAGAAAAGGCTGCATTTAAAGAATTGAAGAAGAAAGATTATAAAACTTTCTTTATAATCCATCAATGTGTTGATGCAGATAACTTTGAGAAAGTTAGTGATGCAGAAACAGCGAAGGATGCATGGGAGATTCTGGAAAAATCGTTTGGAGGCGCAGAGAAGGTGAAAGAGGTGAGGTTACAAACTCACAAAAGGGCGTATGAATTGCTTCAGATGGAAGACAATGAGAGCATAACATATTTCTTCACAAGAGTTACGAAACTTGTGAATCAAATCAAAGTGTGTGGAGAAGTGTTGACGACGAAAGCAGTTGTCTCAAAGATTTTGAGATCGTTGGCTCCAAAATTTGATCACGTGGTAGTAGCCATAGAAGAATCAAAAGATTTGTCGAAGGTGACGAAAGAAGAGCTTCAAGGGACGCTTGAATCTCATGAACAAAGAATGGCTGAAAGAGCTGCAATCAAGTCGAAGAATGATGTGGCCTTGCAAGCTCAATCAGTGAAAGATAAGAAGGGTAAAGAAAAGATGGTCGACAAAGGTAGAGGAAGCTACAACAATTCGACAGGCAGAGGAAATCAGCAAGAGGCGAATTGGTCGAACCATAGAAGGACCCAGAACCAAGGCAACCAAAGAGGTGGTGCTGCAGGTAGAGGAAGAGGTGGTGGTCGAAAGCCTGACAAAAGCCACATTCAGTGTTATAATTGTCACCAGTATGGTCACTATTCGACAAAATGTCCTGAAAGAAAGAATCAAGAAGATGATGCAAAGCTGGCGAAGCATGAAGAAGAAAAAGGTATGATGCTGATGGTTACAACCAGAGATAATGAGAGTTTCAAGGACCAGTGGTACTTGGACTCAGGATGCTCATCACACATGACAGGAAGGAAAGATTGGTTTGTCAACATGAAGCCCTCAATGAAGAACACAGTGAAATTTGCAAATGACAATACTCTAGCAGCTGAAGGTATTGGTGATGTTCTGATTAAGAGGAAGGATGACAAGAGGTCAGTAATTTCCAATGTTTTGTACATACCAGGCATGAAGAGCAATTTGCTCAGCATAGGGCAGTTGGTCGAAAAGAACTACAAGGTGTTGGTCGAAGACAAGGTGATGAGAGTTCTCGACGCAAGTGGTAGGTTGATCTTGAAGGCTCCAATGTCTCAGAATAGAACCTTCAAGATTGAACTAAATGTGATGGAGCACAAGTGTCTTGCAACTGCAGCTAGCAGAGATGAGTGGATATGGCATTATAGGCTTGGGCATCTCAACTTCAAAGACATCAGAGATCTGAAGAGAAATAACATGGTTTCAGGTTTGCCAGAAATTAACATTCCAGATGAAGTTTGTGAGGAATGTGTGCAGGCAAAGCAACACAAGAATTGCTTCAGTAAGGATGCAGGAAGCAGGTCGAAGGGAATTCTTGATGTTGTGTACTCTGATGTATGTGGTCCAATCCAGGTCGATTCTATGGGAGGTAACAAATACTTTGTCACATTCATAGATGATTTCAGTCGAAAACTGTGGACCTACCTGATCAAGAAGAAAAGTGAAGTGATTGAGGTATTTGCCAAGTTCAAATCTATGGTCGAAAGACAAAGTGGTCGTAAGCTCAAGGTTTTGAGAACTGATGGTGGTGGAGAATATGTGTCGAAAGATTTCGACAGACTATGTGAGAAAGAAGGGATTGTGCATGAGGTGGTGCCACCCTACACTCCACAGCAGAATGGAATTGCAGAAAAGAAGAATCGAACCATCATGAACATGGTTCGAAGTATGTTGAAGGGCAAACATCTTCCTAAAGAATTATGGGGAGAAGCTGTTTCGACTTCGACATATCTTCTGAACAGGTGTCCGACGAAGAAGCTAAATGGGATTACGCCAGAAGAATGTTGGTCTGGTGTGAAGCCAAGCTTAAGTCATCTTAAGGTCTTCGGATCGATTGCACATAGGCATGTGCCAGATCAGTTGAGACGAAAGTTAGATGACAAGTCAAGTCAAATGATCCTGGTGGGATATCATTCGACAGGTGGATACAAACTGTTCGACCCAGTGAACAAGCAGATTGTGATCAGCAGAGACGTGATCATTGATGAGCTTAAGGAGTGGGACTGGACAGAAAATGTCAACAAAGATTCAGTAAGAATCAGTTGTGAAGAACTAGCTAGAGAAGCTGAGAGAGAAGTTCGACAAGAAAGTGTCGAAGACCAAGCAGGACCAAGTAGACCTCGTCGAACAAGACAAATGCCAGCAAGATTGCAGGAATGTGTGATTACATCAGATGATGTTGTCGATGAAGAAGGTGAACTGGTACACTATGCTTTCTATGCAGATGTCGAACCTGTCAATGCAGCTGAGGCATTGAAAGATTCGAAGTGGGTGAAAGCAATGAATGAAGAAATAAAATCCATCGAAGTCAACAACACCTGGTCACTTGTCGAATTGCCTGAAGGCAAGAAGGCAATTGATGTGAAGTGGGTTTACAAAGTAAAGTTGAATCCAAAAGGTGAAGTAGTTCGACACAAAGCAAGACTCGTAGCGAAAGGATTTCTTCAGAAGGAAGGAATTGATTATGACGAAGTCTTTGCACCAGTTGCTAGGATCGAAACAATCAGGTTGGTTGTTGGTCTAGCAAATATGAATAATTGGCACACATGTCAGATGGACGTGAAGTGTGCATTCCTGAATGGCCCCTTAGACGAAGAAGTTTATGTTGCACAACCAGTTGGGTTTGTGAAACAAGGCAAAGAGAGAAAGGTGTACAGGCTGCATAAAGCCCTGTATGGACTTAAGCAAGCTCCAAGAGCTTGGAATAAGAAAATCGACAGCTTCTTAAGGGAGAAGGAATTTGTGAAGTGCACAACTGAGCATGGAGTATATGTAAGAAGAAGCAATGGCGAATTGCTTATACTATGTCTCTATGTCGATGATCTGTTGATAACAGGAAGTTGCAAGAAGGAGATCGAAGATTTCAAACGTAACCTGAGTGAAGAGTTTGAAATGTCAGACTTGGGAAATCTCTCATATTTCCTTGGCATCGAATTCTACAAGAGTAGTAGAGGTTTGATGATGCATCAAAGAAGATATGCAGGCGAAATATTGAAGAGATTTGAGATGCAAGATTGCAACCCAACTTCGACTCCAGCTGAGCCCAGACAGCAACTGTCGAAAAATTCAGATGAAGATGATATCGACCCAACCCAATACAGAAGACTTATTGGGTCACTTCGATACCTTTGTCACACAAGGCCTGACTTAGCATACAGTGTTGGTATGGTAAGTAGATTTATGCAGAAGCCAAAGGTATCACACCTAGCAGCGGTGAAGAGGATACTAAGGTATCTGAAAGGAACTCTCGACTATGGCATTTTGTCTCCAGCAGCTGATGAAGGGAAAGAATGCAAGTTAGTGGGATACACAGACTCTAGCTGGTGTAGTGATGCAGAGGATAGAAAATCCACAGCTGGATATGTGTTTATGTTAGGTGGTGCACCAGTTGCTTGGAGTTCGAGAAAGGAGCCAGTAGTGGCATTGTCATCATGCGAAGCAGAATACATTGCTGCTTCTCTTTGTGCATGTCAAGCAACATGGATGGTGAATCTGGTCGAAGAAATTACATCAATGAGTCATGGAGCAATTACCATGAAGATCGACAGCATGTCAGCTATCAACTTGGCGAAGAATCCAATAGCTCATGGTCGAAGCAAGCACATCGAGATGAGGTTCCATTATCTTCGAGAGCAGGTAGCAGAAGGGAAGATGAATTTGGAACACTGCAGAACTGAGAATCAGATTGCAGATATCATGACGAAGGGAGTGCAAGTCGAAGGATTCAAAAGGCTAAGGTCTATGATGAACATATATAGTTTAGACATAATGTATTAGGTGGTGTGTTGAATGTAATCCATTGTTGTCGAAGTCGAAGTCGAAGACAACAGGTTGTTGTCTAGTGTCGAAGTCGAAGACAACAGGTTGTTGTCTAGTGTCGAAGTCGAAGTCGAAATAGCATGTGTCGAATTGCTTAGTGTCGAATTGTCGAAAGTGTTTCGACAGATTCATTTAGATGGGATTCAGATTTTGCTTTTATTAGATTAGAATTGATTTGATATGATTTAGATTAGATTTGATATTTTGGGCTTTTATAGTTTGGGCTTTGTCTTGAAATGCAAGCAAACCTAATTCTATAAATAGGGAGTTTCCCCCATTATTTTGTATCAATCAATCAATTACAACACTTTGTAATTTCTCACAGAATTCTGCAGTTGCAGAGTGAGTAATAAGAAGAGAGAAAGTCCCACAGTTTGTGGGCAGCAAGAACACTATTCATCTTCTTCTTCCCTATTTTCTTTCTACTTTTCTGTATAATTGCTGCGTGATAGAAGGAATTCCCATAGCTTTTGGGTTAATTCCAACACCAAAGTGCTAACTAAAAAACAGAAGAATTGAGTAAATTAATCGATAAACAAATAGAAAATGCTTAGAAAATAATCATACCACTCATAATTTTGTAAGATCGAAATCAACATCAACATTAACAGCAACATTAATAGATAGAATTACTGCTAGGATTCACCACTAGTCTGCAAAGTTAGGGTCTCGGTTTTATGTCAACATCACCTATGTAATGTTGATTTTATGTTATGAATAATAATTTTATTTTGTCAAAATACAATTTTCTAATTTTCTGATTTTCTACTTCTGTTTCTATTTCAGTATACTACGGAAATGTATTTGCAAACAGATTTCAAATATGCATTTTTGAATAAAAAGACCGCACTCCTAGAGCGCGACTCAGAATTGACCTAAAATGTGTGTTTACTATGCATCTGAATATCTATCTCTAAAATCATAAATATTTTTATATTTTCATATAATGTCTTAATAATATATGATACATTAAAAAATCCCCTATTTTTATTCGGTTCTAGGCTCTAACAGTTTATTTGGGTGCTTCTAGGTCAAGCCGCAGGAGCCCAAAAAAATTCATTGAAGTTTAAAGGGACTTTCGTATGGGTCGAATGATACCATTGAAACTATGAGATGGTAAAGAAACTAAACTATCACTTTACCAACTTCAATCAGTATCCATACAATTTGGGTTAGCTCAAATAAAGACCATTTCAATCATATTTATTGAAAATGATATTCATTCTTCTCGAAAATTAATTTGGCCTCCCTATGATCTATTAGTCAAGTATAATTAAAGTATTTTTTTTAGCTACTATGCGTGTTGAAAATTGATTTGAGTTAGTTAGAGAAACAAATTATTCTCTCCGGTCACAATTATAAGCCAAAATAACTACTTTTACACGTATTAAGAAAGTTAGTTAAGTGTAATTAATTTTCTTGATTTCATGTACAATCAAAGTAAAATTTATGATAATATCCTTAGTTTATTTGATGAATCAACTTGTAACATTAAATGCTTTTGAATTAAATTAAAGGTATAATAGTAATACAAGTATTAATTAGTCTAAAATTTAATGACTTTTGCTTATAATAGTGAACAAAATTTAGAGTGTTTTTTTTATTATAATCGTGATCGGAGGGAGTACAAAACAAAAATTTAGACACCAATTAAATAGAAAGTCAAACATCTCTTTTCAACTTGGATTGGTAAATCCAATTTGAATTAAGGTTCAAATTTCAATGCCACTCAACCGAATTTGACAAATTAGATAATGACTTGGAATATCAAAATCACTAACACTAATTTAAGTTTTAAAAATTAAATCAGTTAACATAAATTAAACAAACATTAATTACTGAAATTAAATTGAAAAAGATAGGGAGAGAGATGACAGATTTGCATTAATTTAGTTGTTTCATCCTTGTTAGTGTTCTAATCATGTCTGTAATGATATACAATAAAAAATTTATCTTCCATATTTTTTTATTTGTTTTGTACATGAGCTTTATTTACAAGAGAGAGATTTTATTTACAAAAGAGAGATATTTTTACAAATATTTTATGTTTAATATTCTTTGAGGTTTATTTTGATCTCTTAATTTTAAAAAATATTAATATTTTAACTCTTTAAAATACATCAAGTTATTTTTTTTTGTCAAATTAATGATGAATTGAACGATCGATATTTAAATTCTTTTTATTATTAATTAGACAAAAAGGATAATACGCTACTTTTAAAAGATTTAAAGGATTAATATAAACTTTTTTTTAAAAATAAAGACCAAAATAAATCTCAAAATTAAGATATTTGATAAAAATATCTTAAACCAATATTTTAATAAATATTCTACTAAACATATCAATTCATATAAAAGATACTGTCTTAACCATTCTTGAACCTACCTGCATCTTTTGTACACAAATAATTTTGGTTAAGATACTTAGAAAAGCTTCTTGATGAAAATCCTCACACTTAGGAGGAGAAGAAATTTTTCTTCTTTTTCCTTTTTCTTTGGAGATTCAAACTTAATTGAACTCTTTCAAATTTAAACTATAATCTATTACACAAACTCAATGAATCCCTTACAACTTGAAACACTGAAATGATAAAAAGTAAGAAAGTGTTCAATGATTTTTCAGAAGAAGAAAAAATTGAGAAAAATTAAATTTCTCAATATTTAATGAAAATAATAAGTCTTAATTACTTTTACAGGTGTCCCAATATATACAGAAAAATATGTTTGAAAAATAGTGTGACCAATTTAATCGATTCACATAATAAATGGATGATTCAAATAAAATGATTTGAATAAAATGATCCAACTAAATATGGGTTTCGCCATAAACTTGACTCTATTCAAATGAACAGATAAGTCAATTCAAATGAACAATGATTCAATTTAAATGAGTTTTTATTCGATTCAAATGACACATTCTTAGAAACCATGAACACGATGCAATTTTAATCAATTTAGACCAAACATGATTCAATTCACTTGAATTGATTAAAAATCTTTGAATTGATTCACAAAGTCATAGAGACTGTTGACAAGTGGCGCAAAAATGGATTTTATAGTTGGATAAAATTGGATAATCCATTCTAAAGAAAACTGATATTCTTATTATTATTTCACACGTGTTGTTTTTACAATAGGGAAGAGCCATATATATAGGCTAGATTACAAGTAACGGTCAAAAAGGAAAAAGGGAAAAATATTGCAATAAAGGAAAACTTTACGTGGGTTGGTGTATTTCAACAGTCCCCCTCAAACTGGAATGGAGGTTTAACAGTCCAAGTTTGGAGACACAAGCTGTAAATGGTCCTAGATGAAGGGCTTTAGTAAACATATCCGCAACTTGGTTGGTGGTGTTTATCGGCATAAGGTGTATGGTTTTTTATAGAAGTTTATCACGAACAATGTGGCAGTCCATCTCGATATGCTTTGTGCGTTCGTGAAAGATCGGATTTGTAGCAATGTATATGGCGCTTTGATTGTCGCAATAGAGAGTAACCAGTTGAGGGTGAGGGATCTTGAAGTCTTGAAGGAGATAAAGGAGTCAGTCATTGGGCTTCACAAGTCGTATTGGCAAGGGCGCGGTATTCAGCCTCTGATAATGAGCGAGAGACGACAGTTTGTTTCTTGGTTTTCCAACTAACTAAATTATCGCCTAAGAAGAAACAGAAGCCTGTTGTGGATCTGCGAGTCATAGGACACGAGCCCCAATCAGAGTCAGCAAAGCCTGTCAGCTTGAAGGATGATGTTCGCTTGAAGAACAGTCCCATTGCAGGTGCGTTTTTAAGGTAGCGAACTATCCGTTGAGCTGCTGTGAGATGAAGTTGTGTTGGCTGAGCAAGAAATTGACTTAATCTGCAAACAAAAAAAGCGATATCAGGCCTAGAATGAGTTAAGTACAACAATCTACCTATGATACTTCTGAAGACGGTGGGATCTTGTAAGGGGGTATCAGTAGGGTTGTCAAGTGGTTGTTTGGGATCCATTGGCGTGGAGGCTGGTTTGGCACCCAAGAGGCCTGTGTCTTGCAGCAAGTCGAGGCAATACTTGCGTTGGCACAATGTGATACCTGCAGAGGAGTGAGCTATCTCAAAACAAGAAAATATCGCAGGCAACCAAGGTTTTTAACACTGAACTCAGTATCCAGCAGGTGTTTTATATGGTTGATTTCGATAAGGGATGTGCCTGCAAGTATTAAGTCGTCAACGTAAACAAGGATAACAGTAAAACAATTATTTACGTGTTTAGTAAATAAGGAATAATCAGCTTTTGATTGAGAAAAACCAATAGCAGTTAGTGTGGTAGTTAGTTTTTTATTCCATTGTCGAATTGACTGTTTAAGGCCTTAAATCGACTTGTTTAATTTACACACCATGTTAGGAGCAATTTTTCAGGCCTGGATGGGGTTTCATATAAACCTCTTATTCAAGGTCACCATGAAGGAAAGCTGTATTAATGTCTAATTGGTGAAGATGCCATTTCTCAGAAGCAGCAATAGATAATAATAATCTAATTGTGGTCATTTTAATTACAGGACTGAAAGTCTCTAAATAATTAAGGCCTTCAGTTTGGGTAAAACCTTTGGTGACGAGACGAGCTTTATATCTCTCAATAGTGCCATTTGGATAATATTTAAGTTTGAAAATCCATTTACACCCTATAGCACGTTTGTGAGGAGGTAAAGGTGTGATATTCCAAGTGTTGGTGCTATTGAGAGATTGAAGCTCAGAATCAATGGCCTGCTGCCAATTAGGATTGGTAATGGCAGAAGCATAAGTAGAAGGTTCTTTTATTGAAGAAATTTTTAAGTTAAAGGTTTTATGTGAATTTGACAAGTTATCATAAGAAATAAATTGACAAAGTGAATAAAGGTGCATACCTGCAGTGTGTGAAGAAGTAGCAATAGGAGTACCTATAAGAAGAGAACAGTGATAGTCTTGTAGATATGTAGGTTATTTGTTAGCTCTAGTTGACCTTCAAACTGTACTCTGTGGGTCTGCAGAAATAGCAGGTTCAGAATTTGGGCTAGAGTGTTCAGAAGTGATGGGAGGGATTTGAGGTGTGGTGGCAGGTGTACTAGGCAGGTTGTCTGGTTGAGTAGATTCTAGTATATGGGGGTGATAATCCAAGGAATCATCTTGGTTAGGATGGTAAATAGGTTTTGAAGATGAGTTGGAAGTATTGTTAGGTGGTGTGTAAGGGAAGATATCCTCATAAAAAATAGTATCTCTAGACAAGAAAATATTTCTAGTTTGTATATTATAAAGAATGGATCCTTTGACACCATGCTTGAGACCTAGGAATATGCACTTGTGTGATCTAATATCAAGTTTGGTGCATTGTGAAGTGTTGCTGCAGGCATAAATAAGGCAGCCAAAAGTCTTTATCTGAGAATAGTCCAGGATATGATTATATAGCAGAGTGAAAGGACATTTTTGAGATAACAGTCTAGAGGGTAACCTATTTATGATGTGGACAGCATATGACAAGGCATAGGACCAGAAATTTTTTGGAAGGTTAGAGTGGAACAAAAGTGCACGGGTGACATTTAGAAGGTGTTGATGTTTGCGTTCAACTATCCCATTCTGTTGTGGGGTGTAGACACAGGAAGTTTGATGAATTATGCCTTGACTAGAGTAAAAATCTCTTAGGAGAAATTCAGGCTCGTTATCAGAGCGAATAGTTTTAATTGTGATCTTAAATTGAGTAGCAATTAGATTAACAAAAGACTTGACAAGTAAAGATGTTTCAGATTTAGATTTCATTAAAAAAATCCAACAGTATCTACTATAATCATCCACCACAGTTAGAAAATATTGATGGCCATGGATTGAAGGGCATGAAATGGGACCCCAAATATCCATGTGGACCATGTCAAAACATTTAGAAGTAGTTGTAGTGCTATTGTGAAAAGGCAACCTTTTTTGTTTAGCTTTGAAGCAAGTATCACAAGGAAGTTCATTAGCATGTAGATTTTGTAAAGGAAAATGTTTATTTATTTGAACTAAAGTATCATAAGATGGGTGGCCTAGCCTATTGTGCCAAAGTTTACAATGATTAATAGCGAGGAGGGTAGAACTGGAAAGATAAGGGGAAATCAAAGTGTAGATGCCTTGTTGTAACCTAGCTGCACCAATCTTCATCAGGGTAGGGAGCCCCTGTATGAGACAGTGAGTGGCAGTAAAAATAAAGGCACAGTTTAAGGAATTAGCTAGCCTAGAAACAGATATAAGATTTGTGTAAAAAGAGGGAATGTACAAGACATCATCAAGATAAAAATTGTCATTAAAATGTATAGAACCCAAAAATTTAGTGGTGATGGAGGCTCCATTAGGGAGCCTCACTATAATGGGTTTGATAGGATTAAGTGTCGTGAACAAATTCCTATCATGGAAAACGTGATCAGTTGCCCCGGTATCAAGTAACCAGTCAGAATGATTAATAGTGTCAGTATGATGAATAGAGGAATAACCTGAGTCTTGAGATGGGATAGTTTGAAGGTGTTGAACGTTTGATTCCGGGGACACGACTGTTTGCTGAAGGAGAGCTAGCAGGGCTTGTTGTTGGTCAGTTGTGAGGCAAAGATTCTCCGCAGGAGTGTCATTCTGACTTGCAGCAGAAACTTCAGATGGAGGATCTTCTTGTGATGTTTGAGCCAAGTTCGTCTTCTTAAGGTATGGTGGTAGACCGTGCTTCTTGAAACACACCTCAATAGTGTGTCCTGGTTTATTGCATTATGAGCAAATTTTGATACCTTTAGACTTAGGTGGGATGGAGGTTTTGCCACCATGGTGGTATCTACCTCGAGGATTTGGTTTTTGAACCTGAGTAATTAGTTTGTCCTCTATAATGGGTGAGGATAGTTGTCTTTCTTATTGTATAAGAAGCGAGAAAACCCGATTGACAGGTGGTAAAGGAGACATGAGCATGATTTGTGCACGAACCGCCGCATATTGATCATTAAGCCCTTTGAGAAATCGAATAACGTAGTCATTATCCTTGTAAATTTTGATGGTGGGAATGAGATTACACTTACAGAGAGGGTCGCAAGAACATGTTGGGAGTGGGCGGAAATTGTCAAATTCCTGCCAAATCTTCTTTAGGGTTGTGAAATATTGAGTGATCGTTTGATCTCCTTGTTTCTGCGCATAGATTTCTTCTTGAAGGTCGGAAATACGAAAGATGTCTCCTTGGTGATACCTTTCATGGAGTTCGTCCCAAATGTCTTGCGCAGATTCCATCCAAAGAACACTTTCAGAGATTTCTTTGTCGATGGAATTCGTAATCCACGCCATGACCGTGTTGCAGCTGGACGAGTTAGGGTTCCATCTATAAACCCTAATTTGTTTTTTGACATGAGAGCTAATTTGAGAAATCGCGACCAAGAATGATAGTTGGTGTTGTTCAGAGGCGGCGAAACAATGGCGAGGCCAGGGTTGTCGCTGGGATGCATGAAATAGGGGTCGATCATATCTTGTTGATAGGAATGAGTGGTGGTGGTGGTGGATTTTGGTGGTGGAGAAGGTGGTGGGTCAGAATTATCCGCCATGATGAAACGAAGAGAAAGATTGAAAGAAAAGAGATGGAATACAAATAGAGAAAGAAGATAAAAGAACAAGAACGCAGGGAGATAGATAGAACAACAAGAATGGAAGATGGAGAAGATGAAGGAGAACGAGACACACAGGAAACGGATTAGGAAAAAAAGAAAAGAAATCAGAGCAATCTCATGCTGCTGATACCATGTTGACAAGTGGCGCAAAAATGGATTTCATAGTTGGATAAAATTGGATAATCCATTCTAAAGAAAACTGATATTCTTATTATTATATCACACGCGTTGTTTTTACAATAGGGAAGAGCCATATATATAGGCTAGATTACAAGTAACGGTCAAAAAGGGAAAAGGAAAAAAAAAAAGAATATTGCAATAAAGAAAAACTTTAAGTGGGTTGGTGTATTTCAACAGAGACTTTGAGAAAACCTTGAATCGATTTAGATAAAACCTTGAAACAATTCACAAAGTCAAAGAGTTGTAAAATCATAATTTTATGCAATGTAGTAGTTTTCCAACTTAGAGGGACTCTTAACAATTTAAACTACAATAAAAAAATAAAATAACTACCTACATCCTAAAGAGACTAAACCTAAATCAAGAGAGCAACTATATATTCTCCCTTTTATTTATGTTTGTCATGACATAGTTTAAGATGACTTCTCAAGCAAAAATTGTGGCTCTACGTGCTTATTAGGTACAATAGATTTTTATGATAAAAAATAGAATAAATAAAAACTATCTCGAACATCATTAAGAAAGAAAAAGATTAAAGTAAATAAAAATGTGAGAAGATTCTGATGTTTAGCAAAAGAGAATCAATTGTTTAAAACAATACCAACGGAAGTGAAGTTTTTGCAAGCTCACATTTGATCATGTGCTTTATTTTAATTTTATATAATTTCTAGCATTAGTGTATAAATAAGCAAAGAATGACACTTGAAGAACTAAGCCAATGCACACACTCACTTAAAATAATTTGTAAAACTTCATTTATTTTCAAAACTTTCTTAATATTTTTTTTGTCAAAGTATAATCGATTATGATGTTGCTTAATCTATTATACATAGAGAATTGGGCCTATAATCAATTATGAATTATATCTAATCAATTAAGGAGTGAAATTCGCTCAATAATCGATTAAGAAAGTTATCTAATTGATTTAGGAACATATCCCGAATACCTAACTCTTTTTACTAAGTATAATTGATTATAACAATTGTCTAATTGATTATAACAACTATCTAATTGATTAGAATGGAAGACTATCAATTAGAGATTGCAATAATTATCTAGGCGATTAAAAGAATTGTCTTATTATTTTAAGAGTGAGTCTGTCCCAAAAATATTTCTTTTTTGAGTCAAATATTTTCTCCTATATAAAGAAGTTTTATGAACTCTTCCAAAGCACAAAATCATATTTTATATCTTTCTCTCCTACTCACTCTCTTCCTATAAAAAAATTGTTCATTATACATTGTTTTAGTACTGAGAGTTGTTTAATTTTGTTGTTATACTAAAATTGTAATGTAAGAGTTTAGTTCTCTCGTGTCTGTAATTGACTTTGAGGTTGCAATCCAAATCTAGTAATAAGTTTGGTGTAAGGAAGGTTGTTAGGATGATTCTGGTGTAAAATCTATAGTTGTTATTAGTGAAAATCTCAAGAGGAGACTCTTGAGAATTGCATTAAGTCGTGTGATTCAAGGTCGAACTAGTATAAATCTTGGTATGATCTTTTTATCTATATCTCTTTACTTTTAGTTATTTGTTTTTCGCTGCTTAATCTCTTATTTTGCTATTTTCTTAACATCAATTAACCTAAAATCACTCGTTTTGCAAAAACTTTTCAAAAATCAAATAACACAATTCATCCCCTCTTTTGTGTTTGAATCACTTGGTCAACACAAATCTCCCTTTAAAACTTAGTGAGCTCTTGAATAAAATTTATTAGAACTTCCCCCTCCCTTTGAAAAAATCAAAGAGAAAGAAAAAAGTAGTCACTAATAAGAATGTAAACAAGATAAACAATAATATATATAAGTAAATAACAATCAACGCTTAACCAGATCAATCAACACATATATAAGGCAAGAGAAAAATAATAAGTTAGAACATCTATATAAGATTATATCAAGAGCACAATTTCATAAACATAAAATAATCCAAATACATAAATGAAAACAACGTAGGGAACAATGTAGTGGTGTAAAACACCTTAAATTATTTATAAAAAATAGAAAGATACCAAGAAGATACATAATAGTAAATCACCAAAAAAAATGTGATGTACGTGAGGATGATTATTGGCCTGGGTAGGGGAATGGAATGGTTTAGGATGGGGTTTTGGCTGAAAAAGGTGGCCAGAAACATCATGGAGTTTTTCAACTTGTGCATAGTAGAATCCAACCATGCAGTCTACTCATTCTCAATAATGAAGTTTAGCAAAGTCATGCCAGTCTTCGACTTGCTTAAAGTTCTTTCAACCATTCTTTTTTCGTGAGATTCAAGCGTTCCTTGAAGCTTTTATTTTGCCATACTTGACAAATCCTTCGATTCTTCTATGGATATTACTACATGATCGAAATTTGGATGTAATAACCTCAAAATCTTTGACACTACAGATTTTGATATCAACACTTCCCCATATATTTTGATTTGATTCACCAGTCTTGTTACCCTAGTGAAGAAATTAGTGATGTTTTCATTGTCTTCCGTTTGAAGCAATTCATACATTCTTTTGTAAGTTTATAACTCCACCTCCTTCAATTTCTCAACGCCTCCAAATTATTTTTCCAGGATGTTGCATGCTTCCTTTGTTGAATCTACATCACCAACTTTCTCAAAGTTGTATGGATCAGCGCGTTGATAGATTAAGAAGAAAGCATTGTAATCTTTATTTTTCAAGTCTTTGTGTGCATCCTTCTGTTCATCTGTAGCATTCTCTCCAATTGGTGTCACATCATTCTTCATCCCAAACATCTTGGTAACAGAAAACAAACTTCATCTACTTACACTAATTTTCATAATTCTTACCATTCAAGATTAGAATATTTGCTGGAAAATGCCCGTTCGGATGATTTCATCGTGATTCAATGTATCCCAAAGATCACACGACCAGCGCTATAGATACCAGATGTTGGAAAAAAAATATTATCTTGAAGTTAAACGGATCAATATTGATGAGCAAGAATAAATCTCAGTGATTGATCACGCCTCATTTTCTTCAGCCTTTACACGGATGAAACAACCACTCCTTGGTTGCAAGATAATTATATACTACACTGTGAATTGAAAGAAGAAAAAAAAAAGAAAATTGAAAGTGAAAAAATGAGAAATTCTTGAGGAAGAATATGAATGTATATTGTGGTGCAAACAACACTCAAGGTGTTTTCTACAATGTATATTAATCACAAATGTGATTTTAGAATCTACATAATGCAACTGTAAAAATTCAATGAATAATTTGTTACAATTGAAATAGAGCTCCTCTCTATTTATAGATGAGATTACTTGCACTCCAAGTAATCTCAAAAATAACTAACTCAACTAAAACTAAGCTAAGTCATACTATTTCGACTTTGTCGAATCTTCGACAGTTGCATGCTTCGACTGCATGCTTCAACAGACTATATTTGACTTTCAGTCAAATATAACAAATACAGACTTTGTTCAACGCATGCTATTTCGACACACACAAAAACACCTTTCGACACCCGTCAAATACAAACACACTATTTCGACTTTTACACGAATAATTATAAATTTAACACACCACCAAATTCATTATGTATAAGCTATCTACATTCATCATTGTTGTTAATCTATTGAACAATTTAACCCGCACAGCCTTCGTCATTATATATGCAATTTGATTCTCTGATCTGCAATGGTCCAGGCTCAAGTTTCCATTTTCTACGTGCTCTCTGGTAATTGAACCTCATTTCGATGTGTTTTCTTCTTCTGTGTGCTATCAGATTCTTTACAAGGTTTATAGCAGACATGTTGTCGATCTTCATGGTCATTGCTCCATGATTCTTCTCTGTAATTTCTCCGACTAGATTCATCATCCATGTTGCTTAGCATGTACATAGTGAAGCTGCTATAAATTTTACCTCACTAAATGATAAAGCTACCACCAGTTCCTTTCTCGAACTCCATGCGACTGGCACACCACCTAACGTGAACACATATCCTGTTGTTGATTTTCTATCTTTAGCATCACCATACCAACTAGAATCAGTGTACCCAACAAGCTTGCATTCTTTTCCTTCATCGAATGAAGGAAACAAAATAATATATTCGAGTGTTCCTTTGAGATACCTTAGTATCCTCTTGGTGGCTGCAAGATGAGATACCTTTGGCTTCTTCATGAATATACTGACCATGCCTACACAATAGGCTAAATCTGGCCTTGTGTGATAAAGGTATCAAAGTGATCTAATGATTCTTCTATATTGCGTTGGATTTACATAATCTTCAGTCGAATCTTTTATCAGTATTAATCTGGTATCAGTTGGAGTCGGAGTTGGGTTGCAATCTTGCATCTTAAATCTCTTGAGTATTTTGCCTGCATATCTTCTTTGGTGCATCATCAAGCTTCTACTACTATTGTAGAATTCGATGCCAAGAAAGTATGAGAGGTTTTCCAAGTCTGACATTTGAAACTCCCGACTTAAGTCGTGCTTGAAGTCTTCATTCTCTTTCTTACAATTGCCTGTTATCAACAGGTCATCGACATAGAGACATAGTATAAGCAACTCACTCATGCTTCTCCTGACATACACATCATGCTCTGTCATGCACTTCTCAGACTCTTTCTCTCTTAAAAAGTTGTCTATTTTATTATTCTAAGCTCTTGAAGCTTTATTCAGTCCATACAATGCTTGATGCAACCTGTATACTTTTCTTTCTTGGTCTTGTTTCACAAATCCAACTGATTGTGTTACATATACCTCTTCGTCTACAGGGACATTCGGGAATGCATATTTGACGTCCATCCGACATATCGGCCATTCATGTATATTGGCTAGACCAAAAACCAACCTCATTATTTCGAGTCTAGCTACTGGTGCAACGACTTCATCATAGTCGATTCCTTCTATCTAAAGAACCCCATTTGCTACAAATCTTCCCTTGTGTCGAATTACTTCCCCTTTTGGATTTAGCTTGACTTTGTATACCCATTTCACTTAAATTGCCTTCTTCCCTTTTGGAAATTCGAATAGTGACCAAGTATCATTGTCTTTTATGGATTTTATATCATCCACCGTAGCTTTCATCCACCTTGAGTCTTTCAGTGCTTCAGCTGCATTGATTGGCTCAATATCTGCATAGAAGACATAATGTACTAACTCTCCTTCATCATCAACCACGTTATCTAATATGATTACACATTCATGAAGTCTTACTGGCATGTTTCTTGTTCTCTGAGGTCTGCTTGTACCAGCTTGACCTTCGACAGCTTCTTGTCAAACTTCTCTAACAGCTTGTTGAATATCTCTAACATCTACACTAGTTGGTTCATCATATAGGATTCTCATTAAATCTTTCTTGATGTTCTTAGTCGAATACCACTCCTTAAGCCCATATACGATCATATCCCTTCTGATCACGACTGATAACACGAAAATATATCATGTTTTTACTTCGATTTATGTTATTTTCTTATTCTGTTTTCGTCTAATATCCGATTTTCTCGAGATTATTTAAGTGTTTCTGCAGGTAATCCCATTTTCCAAGTCAAAGTATGCTAAGTGTGGAAAAGAACCAAAACATGCAAGAAAAGAGCAGAAAAGAGAAGAAAAATTGCAGAAACCAAACTTTGCTGATGTGACGATCGTCACAGGTACACCACGACCGTGGCAGCTTCAAAATACATCACGACCGTCACAATGCCTCACGATCGTCATGCGCTCAATTTTACACGTTGAAGCAGAAACGTGATTACGAGGTTTCAGAGAGCCAGTTTGTTACACGATCACATTTTCCTCCGAAGAATACTAGGTTCAAAGTCACGTAACTGTCAAGAGGAGTGCCTACATTCTCTCCAACCTCCACCTAAATTCAGTCTATAAATACTAGAGTCTTCGAAGAACAAAGGGAGACCACTTTTGCATATTGAAGTACCGTTTTGCTGCCGAATTTTATTCAGATTTTTATTTCCTTTTTGCTTTGCATTTCCATTCCTTATTACCTATTACCGAACAAAGTAATAGTTTCTCACATTGAGGAACTATTATAACTTAGTTTTTGTTTTTGTTTCATTACCTTCATCATTTGCCAATTACTTTATTCAAGCAAGAACCTACCAGCTTGTGGAGGGATTGCTATTGTTGTTATTACGAATTACCAGGTTTCCATTATTTAATTCAAATCATTGTTTATTTCTTTCTTAGTTATGTCTATATCTATTTATCTCTTTGCCTTTACGTTTAATTTCATAATTATGTCAAGCTAAACCGATCTTATCGGTATGTAATGAAGTAACTAAAATGGATCTAATTTCTCTAAGCTAAAATCAATGATCAATTCTTCTTCTGGCTTCGATTTCTTAAGTTTAAACCCAACTTTTATTACGAGAGTAAAAAAGTAACAAAGGTTAAAGTCGAGACCACGGGAGTGTGAGGCTTTACCCGGATAGCTGAAATCGGGCATTAGTTTTAAAAACAGCGGAAGCGCTTTAAAGTTAATTACGTTTAACTAGTTTTCAAAAAGTATTTTTAACCTCATACGGGCTAGCGAGAGCAGACGTATTGACTTAGAAGTATAGTCCGAAGCAATAACCACGGGAGTGTGAGGTGAGGGCTTTTAAACCGGTTTTTCCTACAAATGAATAGGGTGATAAATCTTTATATGCTTAGGTTTAATTAATTCCATGTAGGTTTACTAAATTACATACCGATATCTTATTCATAACTAGTATTCTCGAATTTTAATTTCTCTTTAATTTCCCGTTTGACCTTAAAAACTAATTCTGATTAGCCTTAGGTAAACATAGTAATGATAGATAACGGTGCGTTCAATTTCTAGTCTCTGTGGGATCGATAATCTTTTAAAACTACGTGATACGACTGTATACTTGCAGTTAGATTTATTTAGGCACACTAAATAGAGCGATCAAGTTTTTGGCGCCGTTGCCGGGGACTAATTAAGTCGACATCGTAATTCCTTTGTTACGTCGTATAGACTAAGGCAAAAACCAAAATTCCCTTTCTGTCGATTGTATGCCAAGTACTCGCTCTTCTGGCGAAGACCTCATACGACCGACAGACGAACCTGAACGTCTTCTTACCGTAAAAAGACGTATCCAGGAATACTGCTTAGCTCACGATATCCCTTTTCCTTTATCAGAACCTGAATCTCAATCAGATCCTGAACTTGAATCTGAATCAGATTCCGAATCAGAAACAAACATGGCTGACCCACCACAAAACCGACCTCTTAAGAATTATGCTGCCGCATCTCAACAAGAACCTCACAACAGCATTGTCGCTCCAGCTATCAAACGAAATGATTTCAAGTTGAAACCCTCGCTGTTATCTGCTGTGCAACAAAATCAATTTTCTGGAAACCCAACAGAAGATCCGAACGAACATCTGACCAAGTTTGTGCAGTACGCCGAC
This sequence comes from Lathyrus tuberosus, assembly GCA_022829125.1. NCBI lineage: Eukaryota > Viridiplantae > Streptophyta > Magnoliopsida > Fabales > Fabaceae > Lathyrus > Lathyrus tuberosus. The sequence continues at coordinate 15,128,082 of JALAZF010000012.1, read as the reverse complement.
ACAGTGAAAGCAAATGGTGTGACCGCAGACGCCATAAGACTACGTCTTTTTCCATTCTCATTAAGAGATAGAGCTTGGGCTTGGTTGCAATCCTTGCCATCCAACTCTATTGCTTCTTGGGAAGATTTAAAGAAGGTCTTTCTGGCACGATATTTTCCGCCAAGCAAAACAGCTATGCTGAGAGCCCAAATCAACAGCTTCAGACAAAAATACAACGAGTCTTTATATGATGCTTGGGAAAGATACATAGATATGAGGAGGATATGCCCGCATCATGGTCTTGAGGATTGATTAATTATCCACACGTTTTACAATGGTCTCTTGTACAATACAAGATTGACAATAGATGCCACCGCTGGTGGTACACTCATGGATAAACCCTATGATGAAGCCCAGCAACTCATCGAGAGTATGGCTCAGAATCACTACCAATTGGGAGGTGAAAGAACTCAAGTGGAGAAATCCCAACCAAAAGGAGAAATGTACGAAGTTTCTAGCCTAGATCATGTTCGTGCTAAGGTAGATGCAATAGCTCAAAAGATAGACAATTTGACCATAACACCCACAGCCACCGTGGCTGCTGTAGCGCCAAACTGCGAATTATGTGGAACAGCTGGACACGCTGCCCCTGAATGCCAAGTTTTAGCAGGAGCCTCTACAGATCAAGTGAATTATGCTCAAGCAAACCCTTATGCAAATACCTACAATCCTGATTGGAAGAATCACCCAAACTTCTCTTACAAAAACAACAATGCACTGTATGCACCTGGTCAAGCACCTGCTGCACCACCAGGTTACCAAAAGGCTGCAACAGCTGCTCCAAATGTTCCTAGGAAGTCTAACCTTGAACTGATGATATAAAACTTCATAGCTACCCAAACTCAGACAAACAAAGAGTTCCTGAATCAAAACATACACACTAGTGAACAGATTAAGCAGTTAGCAAACAAAGTAGACGCTTTGGCCACTCACAACAAAATGCTGGAAACACAAATTTCCCAAGTGGCCCAACAACAAGCACCTACTGCTGCTCCTGCTGGGACATTCCCTGGACAGCCACAACCTAATCCTAAAGGACATGCAAATGCTGTTATACTGAGAAGTGGAAAAGAATTAGATGAACCCATTGATCCAAGACTTCAAAATCCAGCCATGTACCAAAAATCCGCTAACAACACAACAACTGAAAAGGAGAATGAACCCAAGGAAAAGGAAGATAATGACCAAGAGGCCGTAAACAAAGAAAAACCTTATGTGCCTCCACCACCTTATAAACCACCTATTCTGTATCCTCAAAGATTGACAAATTCCAAAACTGCAGGGCAATTTAAGAAATTTGTTGAACTTCTGAAACAATTAAACATCACAATACTTTTTACAGAAGCTATCACTCAGATGCCCTCGTATGCTAAGTTCCTAAAAGAAATCTTATCCAATAAGAAAAAGATTGAAGAAAACGAAACAGTCACACTTACTGCTGAGTGTAGCGCAATAATTCAAAACAAAATGCCTCCTAAGCTGAAAGACCCAGGTAGTTTCTCCATACCTTGTGTAATCGGGAAGTTCGTCATAGACAAAGCTCTATGCGACTTAGGAGCCAGTATTAGTGTTATGCCCTTATCCATATGCAAGAAGCTTGATATGGGAGAATTAAGACCAACTAAGATGTCTGTTCAATTAGCTGACCGCTCTATTAAATACCCAGTTGGTATACTAGAAAATGTTCCAGTTCGTATAGGACAATTCTATATCCCTACCGATTTCATAATCATGGATATTACAGAAGACTCTACTACTCCTATCATATTAGGAAGACCATTCTTGGCTACTGTTGGAGCAATTATAGATGTAAAGAGAGGAAGGCTAACTTTTGAAGTTGGTGAAGAGAAGGTTGAATTTATTTTGACATAATTCTTACAAGCTCCAGCTATAGACGACACATGTTATCTACTAGATGTCATAGATGAGTGCGTAAGAGAAATAGAGATGGAACCGACCACATATTTAGATATTCTAAAAATTCCAATACCTCCGATTTTCGAAGATGATAACTGGCGTGAACCTTATCAAGACGATAGCCTAAGCGAATACTTAGCACTTACACCAGATCATCTACCTTGCTCGAAGAAACCAGCCCTAGAACTGAAAACATTACCCAAAAATTTAAGGTATGAATTCCTAGATGAAGCTCTCGAACGACCTGTAATAGTCAATGCAGACTTAGGACAGACTGAAACCAAGAAACTATTAGATGTCTTAAGAAAATACCCAACTACGTTAGGCTATAACATCGCTGACCTTAAAGGAATAAGTCCTTCTATTTGTATGCACCGCATTATGCTGGAGGAAGACTGTAAATCCTCTAGGGAACATTAGAGAAGGATTAACCCGATCTTGAGTACTGTAGTCAAGGACGAAGTGAAAAAACTTTTAGAAGCAGGAATTATATACCCGAAATCAGACAGTAAATGGGTTAGCCCAGTACATGTCGTTCCAAAGAAGGGAGGTGTTACAGTTGTTAAGAACGAAAAATGTGAATCTATAACAAAAAGGGTTGTAACTGGAAGTAGAATGTGCATCGATTATAGAAAGTTAAATAAAGCCACTCGTAAAGACCATTTCCCATTGCCTTTTATTGACCAAATGTTGGAACGATTGGCTAAACACTCATACTTCTGCTATTTAGACGGTTATTCAGGATTCTTTCAAATTCCTATTCATCCTAATTACCAAGAAAAGACGGCCTTCACATGTCCCTATGGAACATTTTCCTATTGACGAATGTCGTTTGGACTATGTAACGCACCTGCCACATTCCAAAGATGCATGATGTCAATCTTTGCTGATTTTATAGATGACATTATGGAAGTGTTTATGGATGACTTTTCTGTTTGTGGGCAGAGCTTTGAAGGATGTCTATCGAACCTAGAAATGGTATTGGAAAGATGCGTAAAAGTTAATCTAGTATTAAACTGGGAGAAATGCCATTTTATGGTAAATCAAGGAATCGTACTTGGACACGTTGTGTCCGATAGAGGAATTGAAGTTGATAAAGCTAAGATAGAAATTATAAAAAATCTTCAACCTCCGAAAACCGTACGGGAAATACGAAGTTTCTTAGGACAGGCCGGTTTCTACCGACGATTCATAAAGGATTTCTCAAAAATTACTAAACCTCTTACCAGTCTATTAATGAAAGACGCTGAATTTATCTTTGATGAGAAATGTCTAAAAGCGTTTGAACAGCTGAAAACAGCTCTTATTATTACACCTATCATGCAACCACCAGATTGGAGATTACCTTTCGAAATCATGTGTGATGCAAGTGATTATGCTGTAGGTGCAGTCTTAGGACAGAGGAGGGATAGAAAACTTCATGCCATTTTCTATGCAAGTAGAACCTTAGATTCTGCCCAAATGAACTACGCTACAACAGAAAAAGAACTTTTAGCCGTGATCTTCGCCCTTGACAATTCCGTTCCTACCTAGTGGGAGCTAAGATCATCATTTATACAGACCACGCAGCTATTAGATATTTACTAAACAAAAAGTATGCAAAACCTAGACTGCCAAGGTGGATCCTACTTTTACAAGAATTTGATTTAGAGATCAAAGATAAGAAAGGAACTGAAAACATAGTAGCAGACCACTTATCCTTATTAGAGGGCATTAAACCAGAGCCAGTACCCATTAATGAGGATTTCCCATATGAACGACTCATAGCCCAACTAGAAAGTGATATGTCTACTCTACAGTTGAATGACCCAAAGATTGAAGAAGTCGTGGAAGAAATTAACATACACACAACCCTGCCATGGTATGTTGACATAGTCAACTACTTAGCAGCTAGAGTACTTCCACCAGACTTATCTTATCAACAAAAGAAAAAATTATTTCATGATCTAAAACATTATTACTGGGATGAACCTTTGCTGTTTAAGAGAGGAGCCGACGGTATCTTTCATCGTTGCGTCCTAGAAGAAGAAATAGAAAGCATCATCTCTCAATGTCATTCTGCTCCTTATGGAGGACATGCTAGTACCTCAAAGACATGTGTTAAGATCTTGCAATCCGACCTATTCTGGCCCAACCTTTGGAAGGATGTCCATATTGCAATACTAAACTGCGACCGGTGCCAACGCACCAGTAACATATCAAAACGCGATGAGATGCCTCAAAAAGGTATATTAGAAGTAGAAGTTTTTGATGTATGGGGTATTGATTTTATGGGACCTTTCCCATCATCCTTTGGAAATAAATATATACTTGTAGCTGTCGATTATGTTTCAAAATGGATTGAGGCAATAGCTTCTCCTACAAATGACGCACGAGTAGTCATAAAGCTTTTCAAAAACACAATATTTCCCAGATTTGGCGTGCCGAGACTTGTCATAAGTGACGGTGGCTCTCATTTCATATCAAAAATATTTGACAAATTAATATCGAAGTATGGAGTAAGACACCGCGTAGCAACACCATATCATCCACAAACAAGTGGACAGGTTGAGGTCTCGAATCGAGAAATAAAACATATTCTAGAAAAGACCGTAGCCACCTCTAGGAAAGACTGGTCATCTAAACTCAACGAAGCTTTATGGACATATAGGACGGCCTACAAAACACCTATCGGAACCACACCTTTCAAGCTGGTCTATGGTAAATCTTGCCATCTACCAGTGGAATTAGAACATAAAGCCTATTGGGCTATTAAAACGTTGAACCTAAGGTATGATTTCGCAGGTGAAAAACGTATCCTAGATCTGCATGAACTAGAAGAGTTAAGATTAGACGCTTACGAAAATGCTAAAATATATAAAGAACGAACTAAAAAATGGCACGATAAACGCTTATCTAGAAAAGAATTTAGTGTGGGAGACGTTGTACTCCTATTTAACTCAAGATTAAAACTCTTTCCTGGGAAATTAAGGTCTAGATGGTCCGGTCCTTTTGAGATTACAAAAATTCTACAAAGTGGAGCGATAGAAATAAAGGGGAGGAATAGTAATCCATTTTTAGTTAATGGACAACGTCTAAAACACTATCACAGCATTGAAAATAGAGATTATTTGAACTGCCTAAGACTTTTAGAGTTGCCCACCGAACCCCCTAACTGAGCATCTAATTGAATTCGTCAGGCTTTCGACGTTAAAAACAGCGCTTAATGGGAGGCAACCCATGATTTTTGTTTTTCTTACTTTATATTTGTTATTTCTTTACGTTTTCTATGTTTTATTTTTATTTTGAAAATTTTTAGTTTCATTTATATCATTTTAAATTTAATTTGAAAATGTTGTGCTGATCTTAAAATTGAAAAACTACAGGATTATAAAGTCTCTCTACTCTTTCTGTTCTCCTCTTCTGCTTACATTTTTTACAAAAAGTACTAATTAATGGCAAACGAGGATAACTTGTTAGTAGAATTCGGAGATGGAGCACAGTGGCATCGCTATGAGGCTTTGTCTCTTAGACCTTTTGCCTTGACAAAATTTGCCCACGGACCCACCATGACCGCCTTAGGTGTAGGTGAGAGCGTAGACTTTCTGTTTAGCCAATTAGGTTGGGAGGGTTTTGCCAACAAGAAACATAAATGCTACCGTAGGTTGACTTTAGAATTCCTGAGCTCTTTAAGCTATAACCCTCACTGTGGAAAAGGTTTAACCAGGGGAAGAATTACCTTTAGACTATTTGGATACAGCTGCCAGTTCACCATAAAGGAAATGTCGGATCTTTTAGGATTTCCTGAAGGACCTAATGTTTTCTCTGTGGTTCAAGAGGACTTAGTGTTGGTTGGAGAGCTGAGTGGTTTTTGGGGTAGAATTTCAGGGAAACCTGATTTTGACATGGACCATATGCTTTCAACAGAAATACATAACCCCGCTTTCCGTTACTTTCATATGATCCTGGCCTATACTTTATTTGGTAAACCTGAGAATGATAACACTGTTTCGAGGGATGAGCTTTTCATTATGTTTTGTGCTTCTTAGTCTAGAGAGCTTAATGGACTCACTTTTATGCTGAACAACTTTTGCAAACTCATTAATAATGATAACAGTCCAATTTTGATAGGTAGCCTAGTTACAAAAATAGCTGATGCTATGGGATTCAGAACCCGACTTTCTAAGATTAACCCCTTTGGAGAATTTAGACCCATGAATATCACTTTTTGTTTCAATAGGGCTATGATTAGGAACCAAGGTCTGAACCATTTTCAGCTTCTGATTAACAATGTTGTCGTACCACACTTTACACTTCCAAATCATGAACGTACAAGTGTGCACAATCAAAATAATTGGCTATATGACCTTGATGAACCCGTGCCTGAACCGGAAGAAACCTTTCCTGAACCTGAGATCGACCCAAAAACACCCCCTCATTATCATGACCTTGATTACATGGAATTCCAAGAAGACATTGACATTCCTAAAGTTGATGCCACTAACTATGCTTCTAATCTGAATTCTATTCTAAAGACTATGGATGAGTATCATAAAGAAATCACTTCAGTAAAGGATGAGCTAAACACTATGCAACAAAACATTGTTGGACTCATGGATTTGACCGTTGAACAATTTGATCATTTAAATCAAGCCATCGCATATTTGAAGAAACGCCTTGGCTAGATTTATGAAGCACCTTATTTTCAAGATTTTTATGCATTTACTATAGAACAATTTTACATTATTTCAGTTTTCATTTTTCATGTCGGGAATAATTTGATCTTCATACAGTTTTGATACATTGCTCGTATTTTACTAGCACCTCTTTGGTTTTAAAGGATAATTTCATTTCCTGCTAATGTTGACTCTTTATGATTTCAATTTCATTCTTGTTCATACTTTTAATTCTGTTTTAATTTATGTTGTCATGTTACTTATCTCTGTGTATGCAATATAATGCTGTTTCTATATGCTTACCATTGCCTGTTACTAAAATATTGTGTTTGGAATTGTTTCTGTCATAAATCATTTCACCACCCAGAAATTGCGAACGCCACGATCGTGACGACCCCGTGACGACCGTCACGCGGGTTTGAAACAGGTTCTGCGTTAAAACAGAACTGCTTCATTCGTCTCCCTCTTCTTTCCCTCATTCAAAACACAGTCGTCCCACTTTCTTTTCCAATTCCATAACCGTCCCACCATTACCATTTGACCCAAATTAATCATTTTCCTTAACCATTCATCTTACCCATTCACTATATAATCAAACCATACATCATTTCTTTTCACAACCCTCAATTCTCCATAACCCATTTTCTTCCTTAATTTCTCTGTAACCCACCAATGGCACGACAAATTCTTGACCTATCAACATTGAACTTCAGAGATGGCGAACCAGGAGAACGTCAAAGGGCTAGGTACATCGATTACTACCAACGTTCCGTACAACCAACTCGCTACGTAGATGTTGCATGTCTAGAAGAACTCGGAATGCTTGAGGGAGTTAAATGGATGTTACAAAATGCTGGTCTATGGCAGCTCTGCACTCAGAGCCGGCCTACTTACGAAGCCCTAATGCTCGAATTTCTCAGTTCATTCACTTACATTACTCCTCCGGGCGAGATGAATCAATTAACCGGTATCGCTAAATTCCGCATGTTTGGTACCGAGTACTCAATCGGCCAAGAGTAACTTGCCGGAATGCTTGGTTTCCACCATGGTGAAGATGTGCACCGCCGAGTACCACAGGAAACTTTCTTTCAAGCAGCATTTCAATTATGGAATCGGTTGACAGGAACAACAGTTGATAGCTGGGATAGCCTTAACGCAACATATATCCACAACCCAGCCATCAGATATGTCCTCCATTATATGTTCCACCCAGAGCCGATCAACGCTGCACCATTTATGTTAGCACACATCCAGGCTAATTGTGCTAGAGGTTCCAAACCCTTCTATTTTGGAGGGATTGTCACTTCTATTGCTCTGAGTTTGGACTTGGGGGACGCACTTAACAGATTACCCTCCATGCCTCCAGTGTTGCTCGACATAGACTATTGCCGCAGCTCACACCTCATCAAATTAAGAAGAGATGGGAAATACCATCCTATGGTTCGCGCCAAAACCGTAAGAAGTATCATTATGCCTTGCAGGAGCCGCATTGACCCTCAGAATATGGACAATTGGCTTTTTGATCTGAATGCTCCTGAGAAAAATGCGCCTGCTCCTGATGATCAAGAACATGGACCTGTTGACGAGATGGAGAAAGAGATGGATAACGCCCCAGAAAACCAACCACCGCCTGCCAATGATGCTCCTTCGACCTCCAGACGTCGTCGCCGCCCTGACCAAGACCCAGTTACTAATGAAGAAATCTTGAGGGCTATATGGCAACAAAACTAGCAACAGAATGAAATGATGACTCTTATGCGTCAAATCCAGCAGGGGCAAGTTGACCAAGGTCAGAGGCTTGACGGTGTCATCGACGAGATGGGTGCATTGACACTGCGAGTGCAGAGCCTACATGAGTACATCCATCACGTGGGCATTCCTGATCGCGTAGTGCAGCATGGACGAGGACGATCCATAGGCAGAGGACGTGGAGCTCCCTGATTTTATTTTGTTTTTCTTTTTAGTTTTTCTTGTTGTTTCCCTTTATATCGCAACATTGAGGACAATGTCCGATATAGTGTGGGAAAGTCAGTTTATTTCTATTTTATTTCCCTTTCTTGTACTTTCTTTTTCCTTATCAAAGTTAATATATGAATATTTTCGTTCAATATTCCGATTTCCCCATTTTATTCTGCCATAATGAAAAAAAAAATTTACGATTATGCACATCGTGACATACCAAGCTTTAAATTATGTTAGGAAACTGGGAAAGTGCTAAAAAGATCGATACCGTCTTGACACCTTAGACCTCTTGCGTATGCGATATCAGTTTCGATACTTATTACACGATACCTTGAGTTCAGTCCTAAAGTAACCCCTAGTAGTTTATATTAGCAGTCAGCACCGTCTAAATCACAAACCACGTGGGGAGCCGATGAATATAAGTGTTTGATGCCCAATCATGAAAATAAAAACATCTTTCTTATCTATATGCCGAGAAAAATAGAATATGCAACAACTCTCACAGTTGTGAAAATTTACAAGAAAAGAAAGAAAATTCATTGTCGATTGGTTCAGAGGTACCTGATTCTGGACTTGGTAGGGCGAACTACGGTTCGATCCCCCGCAATCTACGAACGCGATGCATAAAGGGTTACCACACTTGTGTATCAGGCCCCGTGAGAAAAAGGGATCAAAGTCACTAACCGGTTACTCCACTACATGCGTGAATAAGGCAAAGGGCTTAATGTGATTGCGTTGGAATGAAACCGGGTGAAATAGATACGAAAACTTTTGGTTGAACTATAGTAGAATGATTAGAACTGGATTGTACAAAAGAGAGGTCTATGACAAGCTTGTTGCTTTGTGTCATTATTGTATCCTTAGTGTTTTATACTAGTACCTGTCTTACTAACAAGAAACTCTTTTTCAAATCCATTGGTATACCAGGTATGTGCATTTGATGAAGTTTGTCCGTTTTAATAGATTGATTGCTTGAGGACAAGCAAAGATTCAAGTGTGGGAGAGTTTGATAACACGAAAATATATCATGTTTTTACTTCGATTTATGTTATTTTTTTATTCCTTTTTCGTCTAATATCCGATTTTCTCGAGATTATTTAAGTGTTTCTGCAGGTAATCCCATTTTCCAAGTCAAAGTATACTAAGTGTGGAAAAGAACCAAAACATGCAAGAAAAGAGCAGAAAAGAGAAGAAAAAATGCAGAAACCAAACTTTGCTGATGTGACGATCGTCACAGGTACACCACGACCGTGGCAGCTTCAAAATACATCACGACCGTCACAATGCCTCACGATCGTCATGCACTCAATTTTACACGTTGAAGCAGAGACGTGATTACGAGGTTTCAGAGAGCCAGTTTGTTACACGATCACATTTTCCTCCGAAGAATACTAGGTTCAAAGTCACGTAACTGTCAAGAGGAGTGCCTACATTCTCTCCAACCTCCACCTAAATTCAGTCTATAAATACTAGAGTCTTCGAAGAACAAAGGGAGACCACTTTTGCATATTGAAGTACCGTTTTGCTGCCGAATTTTATTCAGATTTTTATTTCCTTTTTGCTTTGCATTTCCATTCCTTGTTACCTATTACCGAACAAAGTAATAGTTTCTCACATTGAGGAACTATTACAACTTAGTTTTAGTTTTTGTTTCATTACCTTCATCATTTGCCAATTACTTTATTCAAGCAACAACCTACCAGCTTGTGGAGTGATTGTTATTGCTGTTATTACGAATTACCAGGTTTCCATTATTTAATTCAAAGCATTGTTTATTTCTTTCTTAGTTATGTCTATATCTATTTATCTCTTTGCCTTTACGTTTAATTTCATAATTATGTCAAGCTAAATCGATCTTATCGGTATGTAATGAAGTAACTAAAATGGATCTAATTTCTCTAAGCTAAAATCAATGATCAATTCTTCTTCTGGCTTCGATTTCTTAATTTTAAACCCAACTTTTATTACGAGAGTAAAAAAGTAACAAAGGTTAAAGTCGAGACCACGGGAGTGTGAGGCTTTACCCGGATAGCTGAAATCGGGCATTAGTTTTAAAAACAGCGGAAGCGCTTTAAAGTTAATTAGGTTTAACTAGTTTTCAAAAAGTATTTTTAAACTCATGCGGGCTAGCGAGAGCAGACGTATTGACTTAGAAGTATAGTCCGAAGTAATAACCACGGGAGTGTGAGGTGAGGGCTTTTAAACCGGTTTTTTCTACAGATGAATAGGGTGATAAATCTTTATACGCTTAGGTTTAATTAATTCCACGTAGGTTTACTAAATTACATACCGATATCTTATTCATAACTAGTATTCTCGAATTTTAATTTCTCTTTAATTTCCCGTTTGACCTTAAAAACTAATTCTGATTAGCCTTAGATAAACATAGTAACGATAGATAACGGTGCGTTCGATTTCTAGTCTCTGTGGGATCGATAATCTTTTAAAACTACGCGATACGACTGTATACTTGCAGTTAGATTTATTTAGGCACACTAAATAGAGCGATCAACGACTTGCTTATTCACTGGGTCGAAAAATTTGTATCTACCCGTCAAATGATATCGTACTAGGATCACCTGACTCAACTGAGCATCCAACTTTCTTCTCAGCTGATCTGGCACATGCATATGTGTTATGGATCCAAACACTTTCAAATGGCTTAAACTAGGTTTGATACCAGACCAACATTCTTCTGGTGTGATACATTTAAGCCTCTTTGTCGGACATTTGTTTATTATGTATGTTGCAGTCGACACAGCCTCACCACATATCTTATTTGGGAGATGTTTTCCTTTTTAACATACTTCTCACCATATTCATAATGGTTATGTTCATTCTTTCAATAATACCATTTTCTTGAGGAGTGTATGGTGGCCCCACTTTCGAAGAAGAAACTGTAGAAGAGCTCTCACTAGGAAAGGATACTTATGCAATCATTTATCCGCCTTGACTCCTCGATTATGTTCTTTCCATGATTCTCTCTCTCTCTCTCTCTCTCTCTCTCTCTCTCTCTCTCTCTCTCTCTCTCTCTCTTATTTTATACATATTTCTTTCACTGAGGACAATGTGTGTCTTATGTATGGGGGAGAGAATCATTTACTGGTGTGTTTTCTTATCTGTCATTTACTTGTTTTCTAAATTAAAAAAACAAAGTTTTTCTTAGGTTTTTGGGTTCCAAATATGAGTATTTTCTTTGTTCTCTTTACTAAAGACTCATGGTGTGATGTGAATGATTTATTGTTCATTCTTAGTATAATAAGTAGGGCTAAATTCTAAATTGTACATCATTTATAGTAATTTATGGTAAATCATTAAACTTTGTGAGATTTTGAGCCTTATGATGGATAACATTAAAAAAAATCTATCTCTTTTCTTTCTTGTGTGATTTCACTCATGTTTGTTAGTCTCTAGAACTTGATCTGACTCTTTTTGAATTGTTTGTTTACATGTGCATACTGATATGATAAATGCAAGTTGTTTCAGTTTTATTTTTAGTCACGTAGCCAAAAAGCCAACCTTAAAAAATATAATCCCTTGTTTGAACTCCTCTTTAGCCTATTTATATCATTCATTGTTTGAAACTCATTAACAACCTAAAAGTGAAAAATTAATGTTATTACCTTATTTAAAAGGTTGAAAGAGTTTTGTTCGGAGTTGTGTGAGGTTGAATTAATATAATTGTGATATTTCAAAAGTTGGCAGAAAAAAAAAGAATATATATATATACACACACACACACACACACACACTGAAAAAGAAAGGTAAAAAGAAAGAAAAGTCATGTTCTTATCGTATTCCTTCTAAAAAAAGGAGAAAAATAAAAATCAAAGAGAAGAGAAAATGGATGCAAAGAAGTTGCTAAAAATTGAATGAATTATTGTTTAGTTCAACTCCCACAGTCTCCTTCAAATCTCTTTTTCCCTTTTAAATTTTAGCCTAGCACCCCTTAGGATTTATCCTACCCTTACCTTGACATTGTTACAATCTGAATAAAGTCATTTTGATCTTTGTGTGCATGTATTTCAAGTGTGGATGTTAGAGTTTTTTCAAGCTTATGGTAATGCTAATTTTCATGATGTGCTTTGAGTGTAAACAGTAACCTAAACGCTTGAGAGTTGAGAGAATTTTATCCTGTGAGGATCTTGCTGCTTATGATGTACTCTTTGGTAAACTGTCTTCTTACTTGCTTTGAATGTCATAAAAAGTTACTCAATAACACCACATTACTTGAAGCTTAGAATGAGGATTTCACTTACCCCCGTTTTGTTCTTGATTTTTCTTGTTTTTACTCTGTTTTGAATTTTGACTTTAGAATTTTGCTCGAAGTGCAAAGGTTTAAATGTGGGGGAATTTGATCACTGTATTTTAATACACCATATTTTACTTTATGCTAAGGTATTTTTATGACTTGTTACTTTTATTTTACTACTTTTAGTGTGTTTCCTAAGTTTAGCTTATTTTTGTTTTTATTTTAGTTTAGTTGCTTATTTTCTGAATAAGCGGTAATTTAACACCTTCTCGTTGTGCAGGTCATGACTTGAGCTACAGGATACCATTTGACGCATTCTAATATGAATTGGAAAGTTAAGAGGATAAGATACAAGTTTTATGTTGAAGTCAGAAGCTAATTCGGAGTAAAGAAGGGTCGAATAATACATTTTATCTCCATACTTAATAAAAACAATTCATTTTGAGCGAGTTTTTATTTTTTTCTGGGTCGGATGCTATTAGGGACCGATTTCCCTTTTATTATTTCAATGAATTAGTAGATTTGTTTTCATTCATTCAGTTTGCACAAAATAAAATTAGATGACTATAATTCTTATGGATAGCTAATTTTCAATGGTTGATATGTTGTATTCGTATTCCACAACTTTGAGGTTATTATAATTTCTAAGAAAACATCAAAGAACTGAAAACTTGTTCTGATGTTACAATATCAGAGCGAAATCTAGAGATACTAAGTAAAATAAAAAACGATAAATAAAACGAAGTAGTGATCTACACCAATCCTTCTACACAACAACATGTAATGCTCATTTACGTAGGTATATGTACCATTGGCACAATGAGCCACACATGCAAACCAAAAAGGGGTGAGAAATATGTTCATAATGTTAATAGTGTATGAAACAATTAGGATAGTTTCAACAACAATATTCAGCAACCACGTAAAATAGTTCACAGACATAGGACAATCACAAATGCAACTTTATATAATGCAATGTGACTCATCTCTACTACTTAAACATGCATGCGGTACCAAGTTTTTAGATTTCAGAGTTATGTTACTGATTGATCCACGTCTCTAGTTCCTCATCTGAACCAGTAATTCCACAAATGAATCTGAGACCCGTCTCTAGTTCCTCATTTGAACCAACGATTCCGCCAATGAATCTGAAACCACCTCGTTGGACCAAATTCTTACATATCTCCGATATACATGATGCATGAAATCTAATGAACAACATCAATATACTACTCATCAATGGTTCCTCATTTAAACCCATATCTACGCTAATATCAGGCCACCACTGTAGTTCCTCATCTGAACTACTCATGTTAATAATATATATGTAATTTCAGCTTAACAACATGCTTATAGTTATATATTTATTTAACATTACTCACCAACAAGGGAAAATATTAACATATGTGCTCAACAATACTCATTAACAAAGTAAACATATTATTACTCAAATATGCTCACCAACCAGGTAAGAAAATTGATAAGTCCAAGCTTTTAAGATTGCCATTAATTTTGGTAAAACTAACTTGACAGCAAGATGTTGGACAAGATGTCCTATCATGATGATTCGATATCTTTGTCTGTTACTTTGCAATTTTGATACTGCTAATTTAATTCTTGATTTCAGAATATTGTGGGAATATTTGTTTATCCTAGGTGGCGTTCTAAATTAAGGAATCAGAGATTCTGTTTGAATTTAAAGATGCCATTTTCTAAGTGTGGAGACATTTTGGGAAACTTTGGAATGAAGAAACTATTTTTTAGGAGAATAAGTTGCAGATTCTATGTAACAGAATTGGTGCATTTTTGAAGCCCAAATCCAGTCTAGTTTATGGTTATAAATAGGATGGATTTAACCTAATCAGAGTGTGGAAAATACATTGTTGCTTAGTGAGTTTTAGGGTTTGTGTATTTGTGAGCCTCTCTTGTATCGTGTTGATACTAGAGCTGGTTTGTTTGCATTGAGTTGTAATTTCTGTCATTGTTGTGATTGAAAGGGAATTGAGAAGGGTCTCATACCTAGGAGAGCCTTAGGTAGAATTTAAGCACAGGTAGTGATTAATTGATAAATTATAAACCGAAGGTTGTTTAGCTTAGAATTTATACTATCTAGTGGATTTAATTCCTGGCTTGGTAGCCCCCAGACGTAGGTGTTGTTATACACCGAATTGGGTTAACAATTACTGTGTGTTTGTTTACTTTTTGCAATTTTTATTGTGCTCCTTATTGTCATTGAGTTTAAAGCAGGGATCAAGTGTCTCGGCATGTCTTAGGACATCTGAGATATACATACCAGAATTTCAATTGGTATCAGAGCAGGCATCTTGCTCTGTATCTGGGTAAGATTCGGGGAAGTTACTTTTTGGTGTAATGGACAATGAAGGAGGAATATTGAATAGACCACCCATCCTTGATGGATCTAATTATGAATATTGGAAAGTGCGCATGGTGGCCTTTATTAATTCCATGGATGGTAAAGCTTGGAAATCTGTGGTCAAAGGATGGGATCCACCAAAGGCTAAAAATCAGGAAGGTAAGCTTACTGATATGATAAAGACTAAGAAAGACTGGGATGATGAAGATGATAAGCTAGCTCAGGGTAATTCCAAAGCATTGAATGCCTTATTCAATGTAGTGGACTATAACATCTTCAGATTGATAAAGAATTGTACTATTGCCAAAGATGCTTGGGAGATTTTGAAGACTTCTCATGAAGGAACCTCTAGGGTGAAATCATCAAGACTTCAAGTTCTTACAACCAAGTTTGAGAAATTGAAGATGAAGGAGGATGAAAGTATTCAAGACTTTCACATGAACATTGTTGATATAGCCAATAATTTAAGTGATCTAGGAGAAAAGATTCCAGAAGCTAAGTTGGTCCAAAAAATCCTAAGATCTCTTCCAAAGAAATTTGACATGAAGGTGACTCCCATTGAAGAAGCCCGAGACATAAACACCGTGAAGGTGGATGAACTCATGGGATCTCTTCAGACTTTTGAATTGGCAATCAGTGAGAAATCTAAAAAGAAGAAAAACATAGCCTTGGTGTCTAATCAAGGTGAATGTGATCCAAATTCCAATGAAAAATTGTCTAAGGCTGTTGTGCTTCTTGAAAAACAGTATAACCAACTGTTGAAAAAGATGGGCGAGAAGTCAAGATCAAATGTTAAGACTTAGTCATATGACATCAACAGAAGGAAGGATTTTGGAAGAAGAACCAACTGTTCTGGACCAGACCGGGATTTCCTACAATCAAACAGGCCCATTTCATACAGCTTGAAGAAGCCCAATAAAGTCCTAGAGAATAACACATGACTGCCATACGTAAACCCAAAAGCATGTCGGGCACCCTGAGAATCCGAGGACACTTGAACATCCGAAGACAAAGGAAGGCATCATGCCCTGATATGAACCTCCACGACATAGTAGCCTCTCCCCGCGAGAATACTCCCGATCTCCGCTGACTCACAGGTCCTCGACATACATGGATCGCCTCCATTAGGTCCAAGTCCAGACCGCGACCACCGCATCTCCTCGACATCATAGACTCTTCTCCGAGGAACACTTCAACGGTCTTGTTCATACAAATACGTTTCATGTAACCGTCTAAGAATGGCATTAAAGGGACAGTTACACTAGGGCATTGACCACGAGCTGATCATTATTACTACACGTAAGCCCTAGCAGTTACTTGGAACGGGTCACACGCTGGTCCCACCCGTTGCAAGTAACCGTTGGCCACGCGCTGGGGGTCTCCTATAAATACCCTCTCACTTGAGAGGGCCAGGGATAAGTTAACTTCTTACTCTCAGTCTTACTCTCTGTATTTGTTATACACTCACTGACTTAAGCATCTGAGTGTCCTACAGGTACACCCCCCCCCCGGCTGTCTTTCATCATCACTGAAGTAGCAGTTATTCCAGACATTGTTGGCCACTTTCAAATAATCTGATCCAGGTACGATCAGCGGCGCCGTCTGTGGGAACTTTATAAACTTCCCCGTTTTTCCTTTGCGACAAACCAAAGTTTCCTAATTCAACTACCAGCAATGGCCAACCCGTCCGCAAGTCAAGCTATAGATAATGTCATCGCACAACTCGGTGGTAACACCCATGGCGATAACAATGTTCTTCAGCCCGTCGTGGAGAATGATGTCAGAGATAGAGTCACCGCTTCCCCGTCTTCCGACGAGGTAGAGTACGAGACTGCTCAACAAGATGCACAGGAAGCAATCCTCTAGCCCACATACCATCCTGTGGATCCACCACCAAATGCGGATCCGAGCACTGCTGCTTTGTTTGCGTTGGTCAATCTGACCAATCAAATGATCTTCAACCAAAACTTACGGATCGAGAAGCTAGAAAAGGGCCGTGGTCGATCTTCCCCGTGAAAGCACCGACCACCACCTTACCCCGGACGTTCACTGTCTCCGGTAGAATCTCGCAGTCCCTCCCCAGTAAATAAAGGGCGCAGGCCACGTTTGGAGCGCAACCAGACCGAGCATCCACTGAAGCGCCATCGCTCCCCGCCACCAAAAGTGGCCACCTGTCCCTTGAAGACTAAGAAGAGTAAGCCTTATGTCGAGGAGCCAAGAGTCCGTCACCAAGAGAGCTCCCCGAGACGTCACTATATTCGGGGCCATATTTCTCCTTCAGTATCCCCAGGAGATAGCGATGACGAAGAATACCGGACTCCCCTATCCAGACAAATAATGGAAGCCCCTATTCCTAAAGGCTTGGAGAGACCTCCATCCTTGGGGACGTACGATGGGACATCTGATCCAGACGACCATGTCGAGAGCTTCGAGGCTCTTCTCGACTTTAGAAACGTCTCTGGCGCTATCAAATGTCGGCTATTCCCTATGACTCTTCGAAAAGGGGCCATGGCTTGGTACAAAAACCTGGCACCTGAATCTATAGCGTCCTGGAAAGCTTTGAGGGAACGTTTTAGGAAGCATTTTACGGCTTCTCGAAGGCATCCAAAAACTATATCATCCTTGGAGGCCATCTTCCAAGATAAGAAAGAATCTCTCCGAAGCTACATAGAGAGATTCAAAAAGGAAGCGGTCGAGGTCCACACGACCGACCATATCAAATTATATCTTATCATCAAAGGACTGCGGGTTGGTTCCAAGTTCGCGGAATCTGTCGGGTTACACCGTCCTCGCAGCTTCAAAGGATTCCTCGAACGAGCTCAATCACATATCGAGTTCGAAGAAGCAGAAGCCGCCCAGATTGCCCTTGATTTAAGAAGCAGAGAAGGCCCCCGCGGTCGGAACCGGGAAGACTCCCCCACACCTAGACGAGGAGGGGATAAGAGAAGAGAAGATTCCCCTCCACCTAGACGAGGTGGGGAGAGGAAGAAAGAAAATTCACATAAAGAGCCCCAGGAATCTCGAGGACCTGCCGGTCTTTTCAAAGATTACACTCCACTAAACGTGTCTCGTGCACGCATTTACAGCGAATGTGCAAATTCGGAGTTCGTGAAAGGGGGAATCCCCTTCCCAAAGCCAACGGCTCCCAAACCAAATACTGATAAATCCAAATACTTTCGGTTCCATCGCAGTCACGGACATGTTACTGAAGATTGCATCCACCTAAAGGATGTTATCGAAACGTTGATTAAAGAGGGCTACCTAAAAAAGTAAGCCAAATAAGACAAACCATCCGGACACCGGTAAACTACAGGTTGCCTTAAGCATCACCCGACCTGAAGACTTCGGTTTCCTTGGAAATATTAGCGATGTTGAAGTTGTTCGAAACATGTGGAAGAGCTTCCCAGCAGAAGAGATAGTAAGTGTTCGCAGTACCTGGGAAAGTTTTCCCCAAGCCCTAGTCATATCAGGTGGAGATCCTGAACGAGTGACCGTCGGTTCAATAAAGAGAAAGTTCGACGAACTAAAGACATCCACTCCTCGAGACCCAACTCTCAGATTATCTCGAGGAAAATCATGCCCTATAAGTTTCTATCTCGAGGAATTACCATGTGGATCCCCGAATGCTAATATACCTCTCCTAATTCGAGCACAAATGGTCAACTTTGATGTGCACCAGATTTTGGTCGATCAGGGAAGCTCGGTGGACATCATGTACACTCACCTCTTCGATACTCTCCAGCTGACAAAGCATCACCTGTCCCCATACGTGGGATCTGATCTACAAGGCTTCAACGGCGCATCTACAAGACCTCGAGGTTATGTAGAATTGGTGGTCACATTCGGAGCAGGTGAAACAGCTCGACAGGCGAAGACGCATTTCCTAGTGGTTGACTGTCCTTCTGTCTACAACTGCATCTTGGGAAGAACCACCTTGGCCGAAATAACAGCTGTATCATCCACTGTCCACCTAAAAATGAAATATTATACTACTCGAGGACGTGTGGTAACCCTACACGGGGATATTGAAGCAGCCAGAAGATGTTCCGATGCAGCGATAAAAGGCCTTAGTGTCGTCGGTGGTGTCCACCCCAAAAGGGCAGCTGCAGATGTCGCACAGATTCCACTGCCGCCGGTCAGCGCGGTCGACCTTGATAGCAGGTTCTCCGGGGAACAGGAGGAAGTTGCAGGCAAAGACCTCCCAGTTGAAGTCAACGGGCAGCCTACCTACCCAACGCGCCCCATCCCAGACGGAGATTTCGAACTGATCCCTCTCAGCGACGACCCAAAGCGAACTGTGAAGATCGGCCATGGGCTCCCCGACCTGGCGAGGAGACAACTGAAAGCATGTCTCCGAGAGAATGCAGATTTGTTCGCTTGGAGCGCTTCGGAAATGCCCGGATTAGATCCTCAAGTGGCTTGTCACCAGCTGACCATAGATCCAAATGCTAGGGCTGTAGCTCAGCGTAGGCGTAAGCAGTCTCCAGAAAAAATGGAGGCTGCTGAAAAAGCTGTAAAAGACCTCCTAGAGGCAAACTTTATTTCGGAAGCCAAGTACACCACTTGGTTGTCCAATGTTGTACTTGTTAAAAAATCTAATGGAAAATAGAGGATGTGCATTGACTACACGGATCTTAATCGGGCATGCCCGAAAGACTCTTACCCATTGCCTAACATCGACCGATTGGTCGACAACTCTGTAGGATTTAAACTCTTATCTTTCATGGACGCATATTCAGGATATAACCAAATCCTCATGGATGAGGCCGACAGAAAGCACACAGCTTTTATGACTGAGTCGGGCAATTACTATTATAATGTGATGCCCTTTGGTTTGAAGAATGATGGCGCCATCTACCAACGGATGATGAACAAGGTCTTCCAAGCGGAAATTGGTGACATGCTCGAAGTCTATATGGACGACATGATCGTCAAATCCGCAGAAGAAGTCGACCACACTGCTCACCTTAAAAAGGTGTTCGACACAGCGAGGAAATGTCACATGAGATTCAACCCAGAAAAGTGCACTTTCGGTGTTCGAGCAGGGAAATTCCTCGGATTTTACCTTACGGAGAGAGGAATTGAAGCGAATCCCGACAAATGTAAGGCCTTTTCCGAGATTCCCACTCCGAACTCAAAGAAATCGATACAGTCACTTAACGGGATACTCACTGCTCTCTCCCGTTTTGTCGCTAAATCCGCCCAATACGCGCTACCCTTTTTCAAACTTCTTCGACAAAAAGCAACATTTGAATGGAGTGAAGAATGCGAACAAGCCCTCCTCCATCTAAAACGAGTTTTATCGCAACCCCGGTCTTGTCCCGACCAAACGACGGAGAAACACTTTTCTTATACCTGGCCATCACCGGCGAAGCGGTAAGTGCTGTCCTCATACGGGAAACCCCCGACGGACAGAAACCGGTTTATTTCACGAGCAAAGCTCTCCAGGGTCCCGAGCTCAGATACTAACAGATTTAAAAAGTCGCCTTGGCCCTCGTAACTGCAGCCAGAAGATTACGCCATTACTTCCTGGCCCACACAATTGTGGTGAGAACTGAGCAGCCTATTAGACAGCTCCTTAGTCTGCCAGATATGGCGGGGAGAATGCTCTGATGGTCTCTCAAGCTATCCGAATTTGACGTTCGATACGAAGGGAGAAAAGCCCTGAAGGCTCAGGTACTGGCCGACTTCGTAGCTGAAATGACAATCCCCGAATCCTCGACCAATGGCTCCCAAAGATGGACAATTTACGTCGACGGAGCCTCTAGTGCAAAGGGCAGCGGGGCAGGCATTATCCTCGAAAACGAGGAAGGTATATTGATAGAAGTCTCACTAGAACTATCTTTCAAAACATCAAATAACCAAGCCGAGTATGAAGCATTCCTCGCAGGACTTCGACTCGCAGAGGACCTTGGCGCAAAAGAAGTCAAAATCTTTACGGACTCTCAGCTCGTAGCATCACAAGTTAGGGGAGAATTTCAAGCCAAAAATGATAATCTCATTGAATACCTAACCTTGGTACAAGAAAAGTTGAAGAAATTTGTCTCCGCGAAGGTGGCTCACATCCCGCGCGAGCATAACACTCAAGCAGACGTGTTCTCCAAGCTAGCGAGCACTAAGAAGAAAGGAGGGAACAAATCAGTGATCCAAGAGATACTGACCCGTCCGAGCATCAACAAACCTACCCCGACCACCGAGGTGAACGTTATCGGGGACGCAAACTGTTGGATGACTCCAATTTACAAATACCTGATGACGGGCATACTGCCCGACAACCCCAAAGAAGCTGGGATAATTAGGAGACGGGCATGTGCATACACCATAGTCGACGGTAAGCTATATCGTCGAGGATTCTCCATCCCTCTACTCTGGTGCGTCGAGGAAAATAAATTTTCCGAGATTCTCCAGGAAATACATGAAGGAATCAACACACAACATCTAGGCGGAAGATCCTTAGCTCGAAAAGCTATCAGAGCAGGATATTACTGGCCCACTATGCAACAAGACGCAAAGGAACACGTCAAAAAGTGTGACCATTGTCAGAGGCACGCGGACATGCACCTCGCTCCTCCAAACGAGCTTAAATCATTGTCATCCCCGTGGCCCTTTGCGTGGTGGGGAATGGATATCCTCGGACCCTTTGTCGTAGGATTATACCAAAATAAGTACCTCATCGTCGGGGTAGATTACTTCACAAAATGGATCGAGGCAGAAGCACTAGCCAAGATCACTGCTTTCAACATATTACGTTTCTACAAGAGAAATATACTCGCCCGATTCGGCGTGCCTCAGGCCATTGTCACAGACAATGGGACACAGTTCACCGACGGAAACTTCCAAGACTTCGTTGCCAAACTGGGTACGAAGCAACATTTTACATCAGTCGAACACCCACAAACCAACGGGCAAGCTGAAGCAGCGAACAAAGTAATACTCCGAGGACTCAAACGACGACTCGGCGAGGCCAAACAACGGTGGGTCGAGGAGTTACACAGCGTCCTCTGGGCATATCGGACTACCCCTCATTCCACGACCGGGGAGACCCCGTTCCGGTTAACATATGGAACCGAGGCAGTAATTCCCGTGGAAATCAGGGAACCGTCGAGAAGGACATAAGCTCCTCTTGACAAAGAAGCGAACGACGAAGCCCTTCGCGAAGAACTCGACCTGGTCGAAGAAATAAGGACGGGTGCATCCCTCCGAGAAGCCTCTTTAAAACAAAAAATAACTTTGCGTTATAATGACAAAGTCATCAAACGAGATTTCCAAGTAGGCAGTTTTGTCTTACGGCGAAATCAGAAAAATTCACGTGAAGGAAAGCTGGCCGCAAACTGGGAGGGCCCATACCGCGTCATTGCAAAGACGGGGACAGGTGCTTATTACCTCGAAAATCTCCAAGGCGAACAACTTGCTCGACCATGGAATGCTGAGAAGCTTAAACAATATTACAGTTGAACGCCACATGTAACTATACTAAAGTTGCCATTACGGGGAGCGTGCCATGGTACAAGCACGACACCTCTATACGCTAACGAAGGTCACAAGTCACGTTGTGTGTGCGATGAACTGTTGGCCCGGCGAGGGGTACTCTATCGAGCTCCATCGTCGACGTACCTTGCAGGCAGAACACCCAGCTCGCGATGGGAAGTTCACGCCATGAAACTAAGACCTCGATCGATCTCTTAGCTTCATTAAAGGTCGGGGTACAACCCCTGACCACTCGACCAGCCCCCTTCGCAGTCGAGGATCACTAGAGTCGAGCGAACTCCCAAGTATCCAGCAAAATCAAAATAACTTAGACAAAAATAAGTAAAATACCACACACAGAACAGATAAAGAGGCAAAAATGAAAGTATTAAATCGGGCAAGTCCATTGTAAAGATATTACATAAAGCCCCGGCTCTTAGGCCGGGCAAATAAAAAATAATGGCACGCAGGCCAGTCAATACAAAAAATTGGCACGCAGGCCAAACTGAACTGAATACAGCATCACTCAGCAGCAACATCAGCTGCCTCAGGATTCTCCTGTTCCCCGCTGACTGTTTGTCCGGGCAATACAATCTTGCCGTCGACCACCTCAAACTTGGAATCAGCTCCGTCAGTTACGAGGTCTGGATTCAGGAGCTTAAGCTGCGCCACAGCGTTCTGGAACCCGACATCTGCAAATTCTAGAGCGTCATCTTCAGCCAATCGAAGGTCCCTCTCGACCTCCCTGAGCTTGCCTATCAGGGCTGCTCGAGAAGTTAACAGTTTGTCCTCCTCAGTCTCGTTCTCAGCTGGCCGAACAACTTCTTCCAATTCAACTATCCTGCCCTTAAGACGCTGCTCTTCCCCTTCCAACGCAGCAACCCGAGTAAGGTGGCCCCTCGTCGCATCCTCCGCTTCCTTCAACTTCCTCTCCGACCGTTCTTGCTGCTCGCGTTGTTCTCTATTCAGCTCCCTGCAATCCTTCAAATCCTTCTGCACACCGAGCAATTCAGCCCCCAAAGCCTGAAGCTTTTCTTCTAGTCGAGAAAGCTCAGATGCAGAACAACTCTCCTCATTCAGAACGAGGGCAGCCGAACAGAGCCACATAACGGCAGACATATCCTCCATGATTATTTTCCTCCTCGCTTTCGGAGTACTCCCCAACAAAGCCTGAACTTCAGAAGGGGCGACACGAGGACAAACAACCTCGGGGAAATAACGACGCTGGAGATGACACGGAGGAATCTCGAAGCTTGCAGGAGAAGGAGGAGGACTACCCTCCACGTCGACAACGAGCGGCCCAGCAGTCCTCGCCCGCTTAGGTGTCCCTTGATCCCCCGGGGACTGATCCTCAGAGGTCACGGGTGCAGCTAACGCCGTGTGAGCTTGCTCGAAACCCTCGGGCACTGCAGTAGAGGGAGCATTCTCGGGCACTGTCATAGAAGAGGCAGGCTGAGAGGTACTTTGTTCAGCTGGACGGGATTGTTCTTCCCTCGCCCTTTTTGCCCTCAGCTTCAAGTATCTTTCTGCAGCTTTGACCATTTTCTCTGCAAAAAGAAAGAAAAATATTAGTAAAACAGGACACATAAACAAGAAACAAATCTAACTCGAGGATCGTCACCCCACCTAAAAGCTCGACAGCCTCCTCATCGGAGAAAGTCTCGAGCAAGACACGAGTATTAATCAGGCGACGGATCTTCGGCACCTGCTCATCACCACCGGTCGAGGTCTCTCCGCTCGCGGATATGTCGGGGATTTTATTCAAACTCTCCACGTACTCGACAATCTTGGCATAAGCCTCGCGATCCTCGACACTGAGCTTATTATGTCTCACTTTATATTTATCAACCCCCTCTTTATAGTGCTCTTCTGTCCAATAGAAGGGAAATTTTGGCACCATCACTTTGGTAGGCAGCCCATTCACTTCTTGATTCACCCGATCATAAATCGAATTAATGGCCTCGGGAGAGACCGGCTTCACGAAATAATAACGCCACTTGAAATCCCGAACAGAATCCAAGTAGGTATGAAATAGAGCTTTATTTTGTTTGAACGACACCCAGCCGTGTCGACCATCAGTCGTAGAACGCTGCAGATGAAAAATCCGAAAAAAAAAGGGGCACCGTTGCCCTGATCTCCAAATACTTGCAGACGAGCTCAAAAGCCCGAAGAAAAGCCAAAGAATTCAGATGAATTTGTGATGGTGCCAATTTTAACCATTTAAAAACCCCCTCTTGGAAATCTGTGAAGGGGAGCCTCCAACCCGCCTTTTGAAACATAAACTCGTACACCGGGAAGCGCATTCCCATATACGGTGTACATATACGCTGATCCTCGTTGGGACGGTACACCTTCCAAGATTTCTCGGAACCAAGCAACCTATGCTCAATAGTGCAAAACCCATTTTCGCCGGGGAAAATGAAGACCGACGACATAGTAAGGGCTCATCACATACCCAGTCCTCAAACGGACGCTCTTGCCTATAAGCCATATGGGCCATCGGGATTTCAGCTTGGCTATCCTCCTCGAATTCACTACGGCCACTTCAGCAGCCAATCTGTCCATCAACCTGAAAAGCAGAAGGGAACAGGTGAATTCGACGAGTCATACCAAACTAGCCAGTCGGAGACGAACAATAGATGTCCCCGGGAAATTCATCACGTCCCGGGATAATCTCGCCCCTTTCCCCGTGAAATCAACGAAAAAGAGTAATTATTGGGGACCCAAAACATTATCAGGTCCCCGCGATGTCCATTACATTCCCCAGAAAGTTTCTACGAATCCCCGGAATATTCATCCAGCTCCTCGGTTTTAATCAACGGGTACAGAAATAGAGAAAATCTCATAAACTCTTTCTCTTAAAACAACCAAAGATCCATGTCGTACTCGCCAGGAATCTTTCCATTTCTCACGAGAACTTTCATCAGTTCATCAGAGAAACTGTCTCAAGCAAACTAAACTAAAGAAAGATACCAGAGAAAACAACAGTTTGAAAAAAATACCTTGTAAATGACGGAATAGGGTTCAGGCACGGCGTAGCGCGACGGTTAACGGCGAACTTGCAGCGGTTGACGGCGGCAAACGGAAGATGAGAAAACGGAGAAAGAAGAAGAAACGATTCTTGGACGAAATAACGAAAAATGAGAAATGAAGGGAAGGGAGAGTATTTATAGAGAAATCACGGAACTCGAGAAGCCTGCGGCACTCGAGTACTCTACCCTAGGCAGCCACCCTATGCAATAATGACTAGTGACACGTGGCACACTGACATCGCTCAGAAACCCCACACGCGTCCTTTCATCATCCCATCGTTTCAAAACAAAAACTTCTCGTCTCCCCGACACTTCAATCATATGCGACTCTCCGTTGACCACGAGCTGCCAGTGCCCGCCTCATGATAACTACCCGCACAATATTGATGACCGACGTCATGATAATCAGGGGAATTTCGACCATGCTGATAACCTCCTCGGGTCAGCCCTTGACATTTCCCCGACATAATTATTGACCCTCAAGTCATTACTCTAATACCTCAAAGCAACGACTTGGGGGGACTCTTGTTCTGGACTGGACCGGGATTTCCTACAATCAAACAGGCCCATTCCATACAGCTTGAAGAAGCCCAATAAAGTCCTAGAGAATAACACATGACTGCCATACGTAAACCCAAAAGCATGCCGGGCACCCTGAGAATCCGAGGACACTTGAACATCCGAAGACAAAGGAAGGCATCATGCCCTGATAAGAACCTCCACGACATAGTAGCCTCTCCCCGCGAGAATACTCCCGATCTCCGCTGACTCACAGGTCCTCGACATACATGGATCGCCTCCATTAGGTCCAAGTCCAGACCGCGACCACCGCATCTCCTCGACATCATAGACTCTTCTCCGAGGAACACTTCAACGGTCTTGTTCATACAAATATGTTTCATGTAACCGTCTAATAATGGCATTAAAGGGACAGTTACACTAGGGCATTGACCACGAGCTGATCATTATTACTACACGTAAGCCCTAGCAGTTACTTTGAACGGGTCACACACTGGTCCCACCCGTTGCAAGTAACTGTTGGCCACGCGTTGGGGGTCTCCTATAAATACCCTCTCACTTGAGAGGGCCAGGGATAAGTTAACTTCTTACTCTCAGTCTTACTCTCTGTATTTGTTATACACTCACTGACTTAAGCATCGGAGCGTCCTACAGGTACACCCCCCCTGCTGTCTTTCATCATCACTGAAGTAGCAGTTATTCCAGACATTGTTGGCCACTTTCAAATAATCTGATCCAGGTACGATCACCAACAATGATAAAAAGTCTAACAAAGGCAAGGGAATCCAATGCTATGAATGCGAAGGGTTTTGACACACAAAAGCTGAGTGTCCTACCTTTCTCAAGAAGGAAAAGAAAGGCTTATCTGCATCTTGGTCTGAAGATGATTCTTCAAGTGAAGGAGAATCTGCTAAACAGGTTTCTGCTCTTACTAGAGTATATAATTCTAATAAAGAATCAGATGGTGAAGAACTCACTTTTGATGAACTGGTTGCCTCGTACAAGGAGTTATGCATCATAAGTGCAAAAGTATGTCAACTAAGAAAGGATCAACAGAATCTTATTGTTCAACTTCATGATGAAAGATTGAAGCACTTGGCTGTTATCTCTGACCTGATGTCAAAAGAAGATGAGGTGGAGATGTGGCATCAAAAACTTGGCCACTTACACTTGAAGGGAATGAAGGTAGTCTTGTCAAAGGAAGTTGTCAGAGGTATTCCTAATCTAAAAATTGATGAAGAAAGAGTTTGTGGTGAATGTCAAATTGGAAAGCAGACAAGGATGTCACATAAGAAGCATCAACATCTGACCACTTCAAAAATTCTGGAGCTACTTCATATGGACTTGATGGGACCTATGAAGGTTGAAAGTCTTGGAGGAAAGAGGTATGCTTATGTTGTGGTTGATGACTTTTCAAGATTCACCTGGGTGAATTTTATCAAAGAGAAGTCTGAGGTGTTTGAAGTGTTCAAAGAACTTTGTCAAAATCTTCAAAGAGAGAAGGAATGTGGCATAGTTAGAATTAGAAGTGACCATGGGAAGGAATTTGAAATCAACAAGTTTGATGATTTATGTTCCTCTGAAGGAATTAGTCATGAGTTTTCTTCACCCGTCACTCATCAACAGAATGGTATGGTTGAGATAAAGAATAGGATAATTCAAGAATGTGCAAGGGTCATGCTTCATGCCAAGAAAATTCCATATCATTTTTGGGCCGAAGCCATGAATACTACTTGTTATATCCTGAATAGAGTAAACATCCTATCTGGCACATCTGCTACTTTATATGAGCTATGGAAAGGAAGAAAGCCAACTGTGAAGTACTTTCATGTCTTTGGAAGCAAATGTTACATTTTCACTGACCGTGAGCAAAGGAGAAAGATGGATCCTAAAAGTGATGAAGGAATATTTCTGGGATACTCTACAAATAGCAGACCCTATAAAGTATTCAACTCCAGAACTAATGTTATGCTGGAATCTATAAATGTTGTGGTTGATGACTCAACTACAGAAGCTGATGTCACAGATGATATTGGAACATTCTTTCCCATGAGTGATGTTCCTGAAGATGTCACAGAAGATGTTGGAACATTGCATGATGTTCCTGAAGATGTTGCAGACTCAAGTGTTAATCCTGAACCTGCAGATACTGAGACAGTAGACAAGGGACCCTCCATCAGAATTCAGAAAGATCATCCTAAAGAGCTTATAATAGGAGATCATAATGATGGAAGAATGACCAGATCAAGAGAAGTTGTTGTTGGCGCTTGCTTTATCTTAAAATTGGAACCCAAGAATGTCAATGAGGCCTTGATTGATGAATTTTGGATCAATGCTATGTAAGAGGAACTAGAGCAGTTAAAAAGACATGAGGTATGGGATTTTGTGCCAAGACCTGAAGGGTCAAATGTTATTGTTACAAGATGGGTGCTTAAAAACAAGTCTGATGAGCAAGGTGTGATCACCAGAAACAAGGCTAGACTTGTTGCTCAATGGTACACTAAAATTGAAGGGGTGGACTTTGATGAAACTTTTGCTCCTGTTGCTAGGCTGGAGTCTGTTAGATTGTTACTTGGAGTGGCTTATTTTTTGAAATTCAAGCTGTTTCAAATGGATGTTAAGAGTGTCTTTCTAAATGGATACTTGAATGAAGAAGTATATGTGGAACAACCAAAAGGATTTGTTGATCCTACATTTCCAGATCATGTGTTAAAATTGAAAAAGGCCTTGTATGGGTTGAAACAAGCTCCAAGAGCTTGGTATGAGAGGCTAACTGAGTTCCTCATCAACCATGGATACAGAAAAGGTGGAATTGACAAAACTTTCTTTGTTAAAGAGAAGGATGGCAAACTTATGATAGCTCAAATCTATGTAGATGATATTGTGTTTGGAGGGATATTGGATGAGATGGTTCAATAGTTTATCAAGCAAATGCAATCTGAGTTTGAGATGAGTTTGGTGGGTGAATTAACCTACTTTCTTGATCTCCAAGTCAAACAGATGGAAGACTCCATATTTCTTTGTCAAGGGAAATATGCAAAGAGTATTGTGAAGACGTTTGGTTTGGAGAATGTTAGCCATAAAAGGACTCCTTCTCCTACACACTTGAAGTTGTCTAAGGATGAAAAGGGTGTTAGTTTTGATCAGAGTTTGTATAAAAGCATGATTGGCAGTTTTCTATACCTTACTGCAAGCAGACCTGACATAACATTTACTATTGGAGTTTGTGCTAGATATCAAACTGAACCTAAAGTCAGTCATATCAATCAAGTCAAAAGGATTATGAAGTATGTTAATGGTACATGTGACTATGGCATGTTGTATTCTCATAATTCTAATTCCATGTTGATGGGATATTGTGATGTTGATTAGGATGGTAGTGCTGATGATAGGAAGAGAACCTCTAGAGGATGTTTCTTTTTGGGAAACAACTTGATTTCATGGTTCAATAAGAAGCAGAATTGTGATTCTCTATCTACTGCTGAGGGTGAGTACATAGCAGCAGGTAGCAGTTGTTCTCAAATGATGTGGATGAAGCAAATGCTGACTGGGTATAATGTCACACAAGATGTCATGACATTATTCTGTGACAACTTGAGTGCCATCAATATTTCAAAGAATCCTATTCAGCACAGTAGAACCAAACATATTGACATCAAGCATAATTTCATTAGAAATCTTGTGGAAGGCAAAGTTATAACATTGGAGCATGTTGCCACAGAGAATCAGCTAGCTGACATCTTTACTAAAGTTTTGGATGCTAATCAATTTGAGGTATTGAAGGGAAAACTTGGGATTTGCCTGTTTAAAGATTTATAACAGTTAATTTGGTGTGGGAATACTATTCGAGTGAGTGTATGTGTGTTCCCACCAAATAAAGAGAGGTTTTCAAAGCCAAATCTCATTTGTAGAATAATTCTTCAACAATATCCTGGTATTTTGCTGAATGATGATAAAGTCATGAAAAGGGAATCTCCTTTGACTTTGTACCATAAGCTGTTTGCTGGGGATCATGTCCCAAATATTATTTCGACATCTGTTCAAACATCTGCTCTTGCAACCTCAAAGGATGATATTATTGCTCATATGAAGGAGACTTGCTAGGATCTAGATGCCATCATCAAGTCCATCACATCTAGGAAGGCAAAGCTTAAGCAGTTGATACAGGTCTTGACCACTGAACAAGACAAGGGAATTGAAGCTGTTGGTGGTATAGATAATGTTGAAAAGGATGCAGCAGAAGATGATGAGGCTGGTGCTGAAGATGTTGGGTTAGATGATGATGATCTTGATGGAGAAGAAGAAAAGGAAGAGGATGATGAGGCTACTGAAGATGATATCTGATTGTAGTTTTATTAATTTTTTTATGGTTATGTTTTTCTTGTAAGAGCAGAATGCCCAGGATATTTTTGGCACTTCATGTGCTTGATCTGAACTTTAAACTCTTGTTCTACTTGTGTTAATGTTTGGTTGTTTAGTTAGTTAACTACCTTTGTTATATTATGGCTAAAATGGGGGAGTAATATTAACTTAACTAACCACTGCTAACCACTGGCTGCTGCTGTTGAGGGGGGAAGTGCTAACCACTTGCTGCAGAAGAAGGAACTGATTGAGGGGGAGGCTATATTATTTTCGCTGCTATTCTGAGTTTTGCTTCTAACTATTTGTGTATTTGTATGCAAGGGCTATTTAGTTAGTTTTAGCCAAAATCTGCCAAAGGGGGAGATTGATAAGTCCAAGCTTTTGAGATTGGCATTAATTTTGGTAAAACTAACTTGACGGCAAGATGTTGGACAAGATGTCCTAACATGAAGAACAAACTAAAGAACAAGATGTTGGACAAGATGTCCTGTCATGATGATTCGACATCTTTGTATGTTACTTTGCGGTTTTGATACTGCTAATTTATTTCCATATTTTAAAAATATTGTGGGAATATCTGTTTATCCTAGGTGGCGTTCAAGATTGAGGAATCAGAGATTCTGTTTGAATTTGAAGATGCCGTTTTCTAAGTGTGGAGACATTTTAGGAAACTTTGGATTGAAGAAACTATTCTCGAGGAGAATAAGTTGCAGATTTTTTGTAACAAAATTGCTGCATTTTTGAAGCCCAAATCTAGTCTAGTTTATGGTTATAAATAGGATGGATTTAACCTAATCAAAGTGTGAAAAATACATTGTTGCTTAGTGAGTTTTAGGGTTTGTGTATTTGTGAGCCTCTCTTGTATCGTGTTGATACTAGAGCTAGAATGTTTGCATTGAGTTGTAATTTCTGTCACTGTTGTGATTGAAAGGGAATTGAGAAGGGTCTCATACCTAGGAGAGTCTTAGGTAGAAATTAAGCACGGGTAGTGATTAAGTGATAAGATGTAAATCGGAGGTTGATTAGCTTAGAATTAATATTATCTAGTGGATTTCATTCCTGGCTTGGTAGTGATGAGTGCTAATTTGTTGAGAATTTGAGTGTGAATAATTAGCATTTATCAGCTTAATTCGTTTGCTTTTTGTCAATAAACCTCAACTTTAGTATATATTCGGTATAGTTTACATTATAGTGTATATATTGCGTTATCGTGTAAATATCATTGAGTTTAATTGTTTTTATCTCATTTTTGTAGGTATTCAAGCATTGATATTTATTCATTGTTAGATAGAGCATTTAATAAGCTTTCCAACACTTCGAACCGGGAAAAAAATGGAGTTACGAAGAAAATAGTGCAGGATTTTTGCTGTCCTGTCAGTGCTCGCCCCATGCTCGCCAGGCGAAGCAGGGGCGAGCCAGAAGAATGAAATTCACTGTAGAGGCAGTAGCAAATGCCCCCTTGGTTCGCCAGGCGAACCAGAACTTCGCCAGGCGAATTTTGACGGACAGAAACACCATTTAAGGGCTAAAAACACAATTTTTAGGTTATGGTTTTGGGGATTTTTGCTCCCACCTCCATCAAACTCATTTTTCAGTAGGATTAGCTTAGAAAACAACATTGGAGCTTGCACATGGATGATCTGGGGTGGATTTCTCATCGACCGGCACTGACAATCCGGGAGATTTTTTGTTCATTTCTCTTCTTCTTTGTGTATTCTTCATTTGTTGGGTTGTTGTATATGTATTTACTTTGAACTCATGTATATTTATCGCCCATGGCGTTGTATAAAATCTGCTTTACAAATCTTTATCGGTGATTATCCTTGATTTTTTGCTTTATGCTCGGGGTTTGGGTTGTGTTAGAGATAAACATCACAAACCTTGATTAGGGATGATTATCTGTTAGTTTATGGATGCTAGAGATAGATTTAGAGCTAACAATCTTTATGGGTATCGGAGTTTAATGCCTCCGTGTTGTTTGAGTCGGGTGCGAGAGTGTCGACGAGAGTAATACGGTTGTTCTCTCATCTCAGTATGTCAGAGATGGACACTGCTGTGAGCGACGTTGGATAATATTGAGGAGTATTGTAGGTTGAGTATAACTGGTCGGTAAGTTTAAGTTTGTGAGGAGTGGATTATATGCATGCCGGATAAGTTTCTTCTCTCTGAAGAATGAATTCTTTTTATGTTCATATTTACTTTTCTGCTTTTACTTTAACCAATTTAATCCAAACTCTTAAACGCGAGATTTGTCGAACGGCAAATCAATAGCACCGATCTTTGTGGACACGATAAATTCCTGAAAAAATACTTCCAAAAAAAACTTTTGTTGCTTGCCACTTTACCGCCTCAGTAAAATGGCGTCGTTGCCGGGGATTGGTGTTTTTATTGGATCTCATTGCGATAGTTTCTTTGTTTTGGAGTTTTGTAGATATCGTATATATTATCTATTTTCCCTTGTTTATATTTATACTTGTATATGTTTACCATATGTGTGAATTGTACATGTTTTGCATACTTGTGAATATAGTGTATATATTTGTTTCTCTTCACGTTTGCCAAAAGTGTGGTTAGATGTGTAGTTCTGGTTAGATCTCGAAGAGATGAGAGCAAAGGCGGGAGTGAAAGCATTTGGATCATCCAAAGCAACGTGCTGGTTTGTAAATAATAGGCGTCGAGCTTACGACGTAAAACAAGCATGTTGTATTGTTTTTAGTTTCTTTATTGTTTTTTATTGTATTAGTATAGATAGTGTGGTGAATTGGTTAAACAAGTTGAAATTGGACCAATTCTTAAAATTCTCAAATCTTCACTTTTCAACTTGTTTAATTCAATTTCACCCTGTCTTTTAGTATGTTCATAGTAGTTGTTTTAATGTGTTAATTTTTGTGTTTGTCCAAGGGCTTATTTTGAGTAGCTTGAGGAAATTTGAGGTGATTTTTCCAAGTTTGATTGTTTCAACTTGCGAATGCATGGTAATGATGTTGTTTAAAGTTTGGTACATTTCCAAGGTATGTGTTTATCACTTTCTAGACTATAATATGTACATGAAACTTAGGCTTTTTACAAATTTTGTGCCATTCATTCTTTTGTACTACTTGTTCATGAATTGAATCACTTTAGTTCCTACCCCAATTGTGAGGAACTTTCCATTGTTCATATTTGCGTAGAGTACCAACATTCTTGTTTTACCTAGATTTTATTATGTTTAATCTTTTATTTGTGTTGCTTATATGAATGAATGAAAAGGATCAAGGCAATTATTTCATTTTGAGCACAACCACCTTGGCTAAATAGTCAATTTATCCTGTGAGTGTGTGAGCATTCGGTAACCCCATTGAGCCTTTTTGTCAACATCCATGTTGCATTTGAACTTGATGCTTGTCTATGAGTATTTATTTCACTTTTTTAATGGATTTTGATCCTTGTTTTCTTAAACCCTCAACTGTGTGTTGTTGTTTGAATTTTTACCTTGCCTTAGAAAGTAGAGAGTATTCACACATTGATGTTGGTTGAATTCAAGTTGGGAAGAGCAATTTTTGCTCACTTATGTTGTTGGTTGCTATGCGATTGTGAAAAAGAAAAGAAAAAAAAAAGAGAAAAAGAAAGAAAAGAAAAGAGAAAAGTTTTGAAAAAGAAAAA
Organism: Lathyrus tuberosus; assembly: GCA_022829125.1. Lineage (NCBI taxonomy): Eukaryota > Viridiplantae > Streptophyta > Magnoliopsida > Fabales > Fabaceae > Lathyrus > Lathyrus tuberosus. Next base: position 15,093,861 of record JALAZF010000012.1, on the reverse strand, counting down.
CAAAAAGAGTATCAAATAATTGTGCTAAATAAGTTATGTGTTTTGGTGTAGCAATCGGGATAAGATAAAAAGTTGATTGAAATTTTGGTGCTTGAGCCTTTGTGAATTGACCACTCCTTTAGGATTAGGAAAGTTTTTGTTTCAATTACCTTTAGAAATTGCCCCTTGTTTGTTATCCCGGCCACATTACAACCTTGAAAAGCCCTTGTGATTCTTGCCTTTGTATGTTCAATTAGATGAATGCATAATTTAGTCTTTTGTTTTCAAGATTGTTGTGTGAGTGTCAAATTCTTCATTTTGTGTGTTTTTCATCCATTGATGAATTTTTGCTAGGTGTGATTCATGATTGAACTTGTGTTGTTTTGGAATGTTTGGCATGATTTTTGTACGTAGCGTTTGTTTCGTGGTTATATTGTCATTGTAGTTTAGTGGTAAGTATGTTTCCTTGTATGTACCATTTTCGTTTGAACCATTGCATTTGTTTTTGTTTGTTAAAACTTGTTGTTTCGTGATTATTGGATTATCGTCTTTTGTTTCTTTAAGTTGTTTGACTTTGTTTGAGGACAAACAATGTTTTAAGTTGGAGAAAGTTTGATGAGTGCTAATTTGTTGAGAATTTGAGTGTGAATAATTAGAATTCATCAGCTTAATTTATTTGCTTTTTGTCAATAAACCTCAACTTTAGTATATATTCGGTATAGTTTACATTATAGTGTATATATTGCGTTATCGTGTAAATATCATTGAGTTTAATTGTTTTTATCTCATTTTTGTAGGTATTCAAGCATTGATATTTATTCATTGTTAGATAGATTATTTAATAAGCTTTCCAACGCTTCAAATCGGGCAAAAAACGGAGTTACGATTCAAAAGTTATTAAGAAAATAGTGCAGGATTTTTGTTGTCCTGTCAGCGCTCACCCCATGCTCGCCAGGCGAAGCAGGGGCAAGCCAGAAGAGTGAAATTCACTGTAGAGGCAGTATAAAATGCCGCCTTGGTTCGCCAGGTGTTGGAGCGGTAAAGCGGCAAGCAACAAAAATTTTGGAAGTATTTTTTCGGGAATTTATCGTGTCCACAGAGATCGGTGCTATTGAACTGTTGTTCGACAAGTCTCGCGTTTACGAGTTTGGATTAAATTGGTTAAAGTAAAAGTAGAAAAGTAAATATGAATATAAAAATAATTCATTAATTAGGGAGAAGAAACTTATCCGGTATGCATATAATCCACTCCTCACAAACTTAAACTTACCGACCAGTTATACTCAACCTACAATACTCCTCAATATCATCCAGCAACACTCACAACAGTGTCCAACTCTGACACACTGAGCTGAGAGAACAATCGTGTTACCCTCGTCGACGCTCTTGCACCCGACTCAAGATACGGAGGCATTAAGCTCCGACACCCATAAAGATTGTTAGCTCTAAATCTATCTCTAGCATTCAGAAACTAACAGATAATCACCCCTAATCAAAGTTTGCAATGTTTATCTCTAACACAACCCAAACCCCGAGCATAAAGCAAAAATCAAGGACAATCATCGATAAAGATTTGTAAAGCAAATTAGATACAACGCCATGGGCGACAAATATACACGAGTTCAAAGTAAATACATATACAACAACCCAACAAAGAAGAAATACACAAAGAAGAAAAGAAATAAACCAAATATCTCGCGGTTTGTCAACGCCGGTCGATGAGAAATCCACCCCGGATCATCCATGTGCAAGCTTCAATGTTGTTTTCTAAGCTAATCCTACTGAAAAATGAGTTTGATGGAGTTGGGAGCAAAAATCCCCAAAACCATAACCTAAAAAATGAATGAAATGACTTAAATATTATTTACAAAATCTGTCAAGTTCGCAATGCAAACTTTTATTCGCAAAGTGAACATCAAATTAGGCACCTGATGTGCCTCAGGAACAGTTAAACTGCCTCTGCGATTCTGCAAAAGTTTGCAATGCGAACTTTTATTCGCAAAGCGAACATTCGCTGGAAAGTTCGCAATGCGAACTTTGGTGCCTTTTTCATCTTTCCAAAGTCTGGGAATATTCGCCGGAAAGTTCGCAAAGTGAACATGACAGCACACCAGCCCTTGTTTTGACCATAACTTTTGAACCGTAACTCGGATTGACGCACAGTCGGAAGCTTTGGGCAGATTATTCAATGCTCTATACAACAATGGCAAAATATCTTTGCTTGAATACCTAAAAAATGAGAGAAAAGCAATTAAACTCAATGATATTTACACGATACGCAATATATACACTATAATGTAAACTATACAACATATACACAAAAAATGGGGGATTATTAACGAAAAACCAACGAATCAACCCCATAAATGCCAATTATTCACACTCAAAATCTATACATTTTAGCACTTATCAACTCTCCCCAACTTAAACTTGTTTGTCCTCAAACAAGAATTAAACAAACTTAAAAACACAAAAGCAATAACCAAAGAATGATGAATCAACAAGTTTTGAAAAACGGAAGCAAATGTATGGTTCAAATGAAAAACGGTACACACAAAGTAAATACTTACCACTAAACTACGACGATAACATACGAAACAAATGCAAAATACAAAAATCATGTCAAACATCCTAAAACAACACAAGTTCAAACGTGAATCACACCTAGCAAAAACAATCATCGGTAGATGAAAAAAACAAAATGAGGCATTTTTCACTCACACAACAATCTTACAAACAAAGACTAAATTATGCAATCATCCAAAAATCATATTGAAAACATAAAAACAAGAATCCAAAGGGCTTTCAAGGTTGTAGCGTGGTCGGGTAAACAAACAAGGGGCAATTTTTAAAGGTAATTGAAACAAAAACTTGCCTAACCCTAAGGAAGTGATCAACTCACAAAGACTCAAACACAAAATTCCAATCAACTTCTTCCAAAATCCCAAGTGTTGAACTCTTTTTGTTTCCTTTCTCAAGGAACTTTTTTTTCTTTTTCATATTTTTCTCTTTTTTTCTTTTCTTTTTCAACCTCATAGAAACCAACCAATGAGTAAACAATCATTCTCACCCCAACTTGAATTCAACCATATCATCATGTGAATACTCCCTACTTTCTAAGGCAAGGTAAAAATTCATACAACAACACAAAGTTAAGGGTCCAAGAAAAAACAATCAATCAAAATCCATACAAAAAGTGAATTCAATACTAATAGACAAGCATTAAGTTCAAACAACATGGATAATAGTAGAAAGGCACAAAGGGGTTACAAATGATCACACGCTCACAAGGTGAATGACTATTTGGCTAGGTAGTTGTGCTCAAAATGAAACAAAATGCCTTGATCATTTTCATGCTTTCATATAATCAATACAAACAAAAGATTAAGCATAATAAAATCCAGTTAGAACAAGAATGTTGGTACTCCGCGCATATATGAACAATGAAAAGCTACCTCACAAAAAGGGTGGGATCTAAAGTGATTCACATCAAGAACAAATATACAAAAGAACGAAAATGCCTAAGTATCATGAATATACTAAAGTCTAGAAAGCGTTAAACACATACCTTGGACGTGTACAAAACTTAACAATATCATTACCATACATCCGCAAGTTGAAACGATCAAACTTGGAACATCACTTTAAATTCCCTCAAGCTACTCAAAACACTAGTACAAAAATACCTTTTTAGTAGAGGTTGTTAAGTCAGTTCACCTGCCACCTGACTTAAGAAGCGACGCGGTGGCAATTTCGTAAATATTTGTAACTTTGTTAGGTCGGGTGCATTTAAAACTGACTTAACAAAAATTAAATAAAAATATATAATTTGTATTAAATTTCTTAAGTCGCTTGTTTTCACTAACTGACTTAAAAGGTTTATTTATTAAGTCAGGTGTCTCCCACCTGACCTAAAAAGTTTTATTTTTATCTAACAAATTAAATTCTATTGTGTAACATTAGGGAATCGAACTCGATACCCTATATTATCAAGTTAAATTTTTCCAAAATAAAATAAATAATAATAATAATAATAATATTATTATTATTATTATAATTATTATTATTATATACTACTCTAATATTATATATACTTTATTATTATTATTATATACTACTGTAATATTATATACTTTATTTTATTATTATACTATTATATTTTACACTCAGATCTCTCTCTTGGAACTACTCGATTCTTTCTTTCTCAGAAAAAAAAAACCTAAACCCTCTCAAACGATTTCTTTCACCCTCTCGCCTTCACTCTCTATCTCTCTCGCTTCATCCTTCGATCCAAACGGTGAAAACAAGTAACCCAGATCCCCGCGAAAACCCTAACCCTAATCCAATATGTTCATACGATTACAAATTACATGTTACAAATAAGGGCAAAAGAAGAAAAACGAAAGCAATGGAGCGAAAGGGAGAGGCTTGCAGCGATGGCGAGGTGAGGTGGACGTTGACGAGCGGCTTCTCACAGATAAGTTGAAAATTCCTCTCTTTCTCCTTTTTGCGTTGTGTGTGTGGTGAAGTCCTCTGATATGTATATGAATCTGTCTGGAAATGGTATGGATTGATGGTTTTGTGGGTCTGCTTGTGTATGGTTTGTGAATGTTTTTATGAATTTGGTCGAATTTCTGGTTGTGTATTGATTTGGTTTATGCTGGTTTTTTGAAATTTTGTATGTTTCTGAGAGAAGTCAGTGGGGTTTCAAATCTGAAAAAGTTCAAGTGTCCACAGCATGTAAGTTTTCTAGTGAATCCAGCATTGCGATAATTTGTTATGAAAAAATGATTGATGTCTCTTTCATTAGTATATTATGATTCGATGTCAGATTTAGGGATGTGAATTATATTATATAGATATAGATTTGCATTTATTATCTTAAGTTTTAGCCGCACTCAATGGGCAGCTGGTGTAATCATAGTCGTGATTTACCGTGTAGTGTGCAACATTGTGGTTGTGGGTTTAAATCACGATTTTAGTTCTTGTAAATGTTTTAAGACAATCTATCTTTTTGTACACCGTCAATATACACTTGAGGGATGTGAGTAATTGTATGCCAACGCTCTCCTACCTCCTTTTTGTACTTCTCCTTAACTATCAGACATTCACTAATCTCTCTTGATGTTGACCTAAGTTCATTATATCGTCACTGTAATGGTTATTAACATGCTGTTATATTTCGTTTTTAACTGCTTTGTAATGTGTGGGAACTGTTCAGGTTGAATGCTGTTTCTGCCACCATTCTGTGTGTCCCGGGGAAGAGCTGCTATGTTCTGTTCATGGATGTTGCTTAAACATGTTTGACACTATTTTAGAATAAACTTAATATTGTCATAACATGTTTGGGATATGTTGGATTTGGTCTGGTTGTTCACGTTTAATATCCTTTAGATGTAGGGACTTTTGTTTTGGATATTGCTCATTAATAGTTGTTGTAATAAATTCTTCAGTCAAGCCGTTAACAAAACTGGTGACTTTACTAGAAAGTGAAAGCTTCTCCTTGTAGCTGACAGAGTTCTGGTGCTGTTTGGCGGGAAAGAAAGAGACAAGATTTTGAAAATCATCAACTTCCTGAAGAACTGCTAAGGACGAACTTAATTATGCTGGCAAGGATCCATACTTGTTATAATTGTTTTATCTTTTCCCTCACGTAGGCTTTATGGTTTGATGATGTTAAATAAAACTTCTATGTACTCTTTTGCTTGTCATGACTAATTTTCCCTATTTTTAACTTAACAGTAGCCATCCAAGTGAAAAGTCAGCTTCGGACACAAGGATATAAACATTCATAGTACAAAAAGGTATATGGTTCTTACACATTATAGTTAAGTGATGAACCACCAATGAAAAGGTTTTAGAAATTTGTTATTGAATGGTTGCTTCTGGTTGTCTCTGCAGGTACTAGATTGATGGTGTTGAGCAGGATCAACAAGAAGAAGGGTTGATGGCAGCTTTTTTTTCAAAATTTGATATTATCAAACCATATTCTAGGAAACATGATCATAGAATTTAATTTACAGCCTCGTAAGTCATGGATTAGTTATAGCTTCTTACACTTTGAGATAGTCTACGTATTATGATGTTGGTCCCAGAGGCATTGGGTTTTATTGCAGTGCTTCTGTTTAGGATATGCTTTTGTTTAGGATATGAAGTTCTTTTATATAACCAATAATTTTGTTGAGGCCAAATGTATTTTAGATCTCCATTAATAAAAAGTGTGAGTTCTCAGTTAAATATATATATATATATATATATATATATATATGATAAACAATCCATGTCAAATTCCATCTCCAACGAGAAAGACCTTTGAATTCCTTCTGTTTATTTGCAGCTGAACTTGTGGAAAGAGTTGTCCTTCTTGGAGCACCCATTGCAATAAAGGATGTGAATTGGGAAGCTTCTAGAAAGGTAGAAAAGAATTCAAATTTTCTCTTGATAGTTAGTGCATTCTCAATCTCACATGTATGACAAAACTATATAGTTTTTATTAGTTTCAATGGTACCCTGTTCTTCTGTAGATGGTAGCAGGAAGATTTATAAATGCTTATTCAAGGACTGACTGGATGCTTGGAGTTGCTTTTCGTGCCAGGTACGTGAAAATGTAGTATAAAATTTGTGTTGGGCTGTGGATTCTTCCAATTGGTCCACAGTACATAGGTACAATTCTTGTAGGAACTCGGTACCAAACAATTTTTTTTGGAATGGCTTGAAGTTGTATTTAGGTCTCTCTACAAAATCTTATAGATCAGTATTTTATGCAATTATATGCATTAAGTTCCAAAATACGGGGCACTCTGATGCTGCAACAGTAAACGATATTTCATATTTTCATTGATAATGTTTCATGACTTTCATCTATTGATCTACCCAAAACCTTATATCATGACTTCAAATTTATAGTTTGCATTAGACCTTTTGTGTATGACCGCGACGCACCATCTCAACTAATCCATACGGAGAAAGGTTGAACTCACATCACATGACAGCTGCCACAGTTGTTTCTTTTACTGAATAAGTGCATGCTTAGGTGATTTGAATAGATTTTTCTATGAACATATTTTTCAAAAAAAAATAGGACTACTTGCACACTATTAGTAGACAGAAAGTAGAAACTAATCTACGAGTTTTGTGCAGCCTACTTTCTCAAGGTTTAGCTGGGATCCAGCCAATCGATATACCTGGGATCCAAAATATAAGTTTTTCCATCTTCTTTGCTACACAGTATTTATTACTATTGAATATTTTTCTAATAATATTATTGTGTACAATTGCAAGTTGCTATTTTAATTTGAATGATAAGTGCTAGAATTCATAATTTATTAGATTTGGAGATTTTGCTAAAATGGTTACTTGGATTTTCAGGTTGATGTGACCGATCACATTGAAGGACACTCTTCTTATTTGTGGGCTACACAGCATATCTTGGATGAACTTGAACTGGAAACGTATTATCCTGTTTATAACAGCATTCTTTCTAAAGAGTGTAAACACATTCCAATTTCACTTTTTTCTTTTCTGAATATAAGGAAGATAAATTTCTAGTGTCACTTTTAAGGGGATTTGAATTCCCTCATGCACGAGTTGTGTATTGTTGTCATATAACAGAGTCTCCTTCAAACATGTAATCATGGATTTGATATCTAATGAGTGTGTATATTAATGAGCATCGTTTGTGAGAGATTAATCTTTTGAATATATCATTTTCAACCATAAACCAAAGCTTAAGATGGCCCCATTAAGTTTGTCTATTACATTATTTGATAGAGAAAAAATTAATAGTAAATTTGGTGACTAGCACATAGCACATACTGTACATATCAAAAGATATATGGATCCGTGTCTGACGGAGAGGGAGAATCAGAAGGTGGCGTGGGTTAGAGAGCATGAGATGCATGCACGTAATTTTTTGAGGAAGCTGATGTGATCTGGGGTTGGAATATATATATATATATATATATATATATATATATATATATATATATATATATATATATATATATATATATATATGCTAACCGGAAGGATTGTTATTATAAAAAAAAATCCAACTTGTTAGGTCAGTTAAATATATCTGATTTAAAAGAAACTTTTTAAGACGGGTCCAAATGGTGGTAGGGCTTTCTAAAAGCCAAAATTTGTTAAGTCGAGCGCTGATTAGCTGACTTAATAACAGTTTTTTAAGTCAGGTCTAAATCCGACTTAAGAAGTCAAAACTTCTTATGTCGGCAGTTCTTAGGTCTGGTTCGGAACCGTCTTAAGAAGTCGTTTTTAACCGACTTAACAAGTGTTTTTTCTACTAGTGAAACAAGCTTTTAGACAAACACAAAAACTATTAATATAAACAAACTAAAAAATCGGCTGAAAATGGATTAAACAAGTTGTAAAGTGAAGATTTGAGAATTTTACGAACAATCTGAGTACAACTTGTTTAATGAAAGTTCACCACACTACCTAAGCTAGAATGAAAAAGTAATAACGAAACAAAAAAAATGATAAAACATGCTTGCTTTACGTCGTAAGCTCGACGCCTTTACTGTGCTTAGCTAGTAACTTACTCCCTTCATGCCATGGTGATGCCTCACCGTGCAAACCAAAAGCAAGTGTCCTAACCAAACACTTGAACAAACGTTACGGGAACAAAATGTATACAGCATTTAAACAAACATAATGGAAAATAAAAGCAAAACAAGTATCTATACAAGCATATATACAATATAAACAATTATGTACAAAGCTCCAAAACATCAAAACTATCGCAATGCAATTTAATATCAAAACCAATCCCGGGCAACAGCGCCATTTTGTTGATGCGGTAAAGCGGCAAGCAACAAAACTTTTGGAAGTATTTTTTCGGGAATTTATCGTGTCCACAGAGATCGGTGCTATTGAGCTGCCATTCGACAAGTCTCGCGTTTACGAGTTTGGATTAAATTGGTTAAAGTAAAAGCAGAAAAGTAAATATGAATATAAAAAGAATTCATTAATTAGAGAGAAGAAACTTATCCGGTATGCATATAATCCACTCCTCACAAACTTAAACTTACCGACCAGTTATACTCAACCTACAATACTCCTCAATATCATCCAGCATCGCTCACAACAGTGTCCATCTCTGACACACTGAGCTGAGAGAACAACCGTGTTACCCTCGTCGACGCTCTCGCACCCGACTCAAATTACGGAGGCATTAAGCTCTGACACCCATAAAGATTGTTAGCTCTAAATCTATCTCTAGCATTCAAAAACTAACAGATAATCATCCCTAATCAAAGTTTGCGATGTTTATCTCTAACACAACCCAAACCCCGAGCATAAAGTAAAAATCAAGGACAATCACCGATAAAGATTTGTAAAGCAAATTAGATACAACGCCATGGGCGACAAATATACACAAGTTCAAAGTAAATACATATACAACAAACCAACAAAGAAGAAATACACAAAGAAGAAAAGAAATAAACCAAACATCTCGCGGTTTGTCAACGCCGGTCGATGAGAAATCCACCCCGGATCATCCGTGTGCAAGCTTCAATGTTGTTTTTTAAGCTAATCCTACTGAAAAATGAGTTTGATGGAGTTGGGAGCAAAAATCCCCAAAACCATAACCTAAAAAATGAATGAAATAACTTATATATTATTTACAAAATCTGTCAAGTTCGCAATGCGAACTTTTATTTACAAAGCGAACATCAAATTAGGCACCTGATGTGCCTCATGAACAGTTAAACCGCCTCTGCGGTTCTGCAAAAGTTCACAATGTGAACTTTTATTCGCAAAGCGAACATTCGCTGGAAAGTTCGCAATGCAAACTTTGGTGCCTTTTTCTACTGCCTCAAGTCTGGGAATATTCGCCGGAAAGTTCGCAAAGCGAACATGACAGCACACCAGCCCTTGTTTTGACCCTAACTTTTGAACCGTAACTCGGATTGACGCACGGTCGGAAGCGTTGGAAAGCTTATTCAATGCTCTATACAACAATGGCAAAATATCTTTGCTTGAATACCTACAAAAATGAGATAAAATTAATTAAACTCAATGATATTTACATGATACGCAATATATACACTATAATGTAAACTATATAACATATACACAAAAAATGGGGGATTATTAACAAAAAACCAATGAATCAAGCCTATAAATTCCAATTATTCACACTCAAAATCTATAAATTTTAGAACTTATCACCAGGCGAACTAGAACTTCGTCAGGCGAATTTTGACGGACAGAAACACCATTTAAGGGCAAAAAACACAATTTTTAGGTTATGGTTTTGGGGATTTTTGCTCCCACCTCCATCAAACTCATTTTTCAGTAGGATTGACTTAGAAAACAACATTGGAGCTTGCACACGGATGATCCGGGTGGATTTCTCATCGACCAGCGCTGACAAACCGGGAGATTTTTGGTTCATTTCTCTACTTCTTTGTGTATTCTTCATTTGTTGGGTTGTTGTATATGTATTTACTTTGAACTCATGTATATTTATCACCCATGGCATTGTATAAAATCTGCTTTACAAATCTTTATCGGTGATTATCCTTGATTTTTTGCTTTATGCTCTGGGTTTGGGTTGTGTTAGAGATAAACATCACAAACCTTGATTAGGGATGATTATCTGTTAGTTTCTGGATGCTAGAGATAGATTTAGAGCTAACAATGTTTATGGGTATCAGAGCTTAATGCCTCCGTGTTGTTTGAGTCGGGTGCGAGAGTGTTGACGAGAGTAATATGGTTGTTCTCTCAGCTCAGTGTGTCAGAGATGGACACTGTTGTGAGCGATGTTGGATGATATTGAGGAGTATTGTAGGTTGAGTATAACTGGTCGGTAAGTTTAAGTTTGTGAGGAGTGGATTATATGCATACCGGATAAGTTTCTTCTCTCTGAAGAATGAATTCCTTTTATGTTCATATTTACTTTTATGCTTTTACTTATACCAATTTAATCCAAACTCTTAAACGCGAGATTTGTCGAACGACAATTCAATAGCACCGATCTGTGGACACGATAAATTCCCGAAAAAATACTTCCAAAAAAAACTTTTGTTGCTTGTCGCTTTACCGCCTCAGCAGGTAGCCCCCAGACGTAGGTGTTGTTGTACACCGAACTGGGTTAACAATTACTGTGTGTGCGTTTACTTTCTGCAATTTTTATTGTACTTCTTCTTGCCATTGTGTTTAAAGCAGAGATCATGTGTCTCGACATCTCTTAGGATATCTGTTATCTGCATACCAGAATTTCAAAAATTATCATACATCCTCAACGTTACTCATCAATAGGGTAGCTGTAATATTCTACAACTCTCACATTCAACATGGTCAACTCAAAACCCATCACACAACTCAATACAACACATTATTATTTGCCTTCAAATCTAACATTATTAAAATGACTTTAAACTCGTCAAAAGGCAACAAACAGTCACAGAAATCACAAATACTCAAGAATCTCTGAACTGGTCCGCAAAACTTTCCATCACCGATCCGCTGCGCACTGCCTACTTACTCGCTCCACCTGCTCGTGTCGTTGCGGCATCGTCTCACGCATATTACAATATTGAGGCCCTATTGTGCACCCCGCCGTTGACCGCCCCTCCACCACTGAGTCGTGGCTCCGTCCCTGCACGATCACACACTGCATCGCTGTGGGTTTTGTCGTGCGTGCTTTCGCATTGCAATAACTCCTGTCGCACGTCGCCGCCTCGTCGCAATTCTGGTCCCGTGCGGATCCACCGACTTGATTTTCAATTTTTCCTTATTTTAGAATCTCTTATTTTTCTCCCTTTTGAACAGATTTAAACTCTCCTCCCCTATTTAACTACCAATTGTGTCAATATAGGTTAACCAAGATTAATAGGACTCAAAATTAAAACATACATATTCATATATGCTCGCCTTATCAAAATGCATCAATAGGGTTATTAAATCAAAGCCAACAGATCAAATGAGAATTTACATCATATTACTCAAGAATAAAAGGAAACATTATCAATAAATCGCCTCAAAGGGTTGTTCCCAAACCCTCGTTGGCCACAAACATCAATTATAGATAAAGGAAAAGGGAGAAAACACGAGGGTAAGGAACCCTCGCTGTCCCTCTGTTTAGTCACCCATATATGAATAATCCCCCATTACCTCAAAAATTACAAAGCGATGAAACTTTGCCTTTTAGGATTCCTTATGTTCTTCCAACGCTCTTCTAGGTTTCTTTCCGCCTATTTTCCAAAAAAACATTCACTCACCAATTTTCCTTCTAACTTCTCTATTTTAACAAAAATAACCTTAATTCTCATAATTTTAATAAATCTTACAACACCCCCACCTCTTACTAATTTCACTTTTTTTCCTTAATTTTAATTAAATTATATTTCTCTCCCCAAACTAATTATTCTCATATTTTCTATTATTTCTAACATTATTTAATTTAATTAAATTAATAATAATTTTAATCGAATCTCTACCCCTCCTCAATAATTAAATAAATCAAATATAATACTCAAATAAATAATATAAATTCATATGAAATCAATTAAAAGAAATAATCTAAAGTCAGAGTGTTATAGTCCCTCAGGAGGTCGTTCTCAAAGATCCAACACTAAAGGTTGGCCCTAACTTCCTCGACTTCGATAATAACTTGTGTGAACTGGTCTATGTAAGACCACAAGCTTTCCTTCTTTCCATGGACGATCTCGACGATGGCGGCTTCAATCATCGATCGTCTTTTCCAGGTTGTGAAGCCAGCAAAAACCGCTCACAAAATCCGCCCAATATGTAATGCTCCCGTCTGGAAGGCCATTGAACCACAACCTGGTCGGTCCAATAAGAGTAAGTGCAATTAGCTTGCACTTAGATGTGTCATCTACGCTGAAGTAGTTTAATCGGTCGTTTACGAGTTGCACATGCTTCTTAGGGTCTCTCTGTCATATTTGTTAGTTGCACATGCTTGTCTTTAGGAGTGGATTGCGGATAATTGGTGGACGTACTTGTAGTTGAAACCATTGTGATCAACAAGATGATAATTCTTGTGTTTTGAAAAAATATCTAGAAGGAGTGAGATCCTTTCGTGGTGATCGGTCGAGATCGATATGGTCGACCAATATATATATATATATATATATATATATATATATATATATATATATATATATGGACGGAGTCAGAGGTTTTAAGATGTGGGGATGATATATAGTGTCTACTAATTATTTTTTTTTTAATTTAAATAATATTTTCAATTATTTTTGTTTATGTAATTTTATTATCAATATTAATTTTAAATAATGATATGAGTAGTTATATGAGACCTTTGGTCATAACATCTTATTGTTAAAATAAAAATATATAATTTTTTTTAATATTTAGTCAAAAACTATTTAAAAAATATATATATTGGGAAGGAGTGAGATCCTTTCGTGGTCATCGGTCGAGATCGATATGGTCGACCAATATTTCTCACACAATATTTCTTATAATTTAAATATATAAAAAATTTATATATATGAAGTAGTATCTGTTGACACCAGATGTAAGTCTAAAGATTTATAACAAAATTTCAACCATTAATATCAATTGATCATATGACCCATATTAAATGAAATAAAAAATTTAAAGCATATCAGGTGAGACAAATAGACCAAAACATTCTTAACAAGTGTGTATACGCTATTCTTATGGGTATTTTATTATTATTATTATTATTATTATTATTATTATTATTATTATTATTATTATTATTATTATTATTTTAAATAACTAGTTTGCACGAATACATGTTTGGATCGCGGAATTGTCAATAGTTTGCTTTAATATTTGAAACAAATTAGAAATGAATGAAAAGTATTGAATAAAAGGAAAAAATAAATATATTTCAAAATAATTATAGTAAGTGGGTCATTTGATGGACCTCATTTCTTTATACTCCAGATGGCTGGCATGTGGGTCATTTCTTATGTGTCCTTATTTGTCTGGGCGAGTGATGTGTATGTTGGGCTATTTGCAAATTATTCCGAGACTCCCTCAGAGTCCGCTCCTCCCACCGTCCGCCGCAGAGATCTTGATCTGATACTTGATGATTTTGAGAGTCATCTGGTACTAGAGGAGTATCTCAGGGTACTATCTCCTATACATTGGGCCTATGCAGACAACTACATGACATGGTTATATATCGTGTAACACCATATCATGACGCTATATGCTCTTGAAAGACCACCTAGGTCAGCTAATCAGGAGGTACTTGAGGCTAAGGATGACCACACTGAGGACGTGTCGGTGGTTTATCGTTGTATTATGGAGACGAAGAGACCAGACATAAAGACAAAACTTTTTTGGTGATGGCAGTTCCTAGTTAACCTTTGTAAAAGGCCTGATTACCGAGGTACAAAGTGTCTTGCAATACAGACAGAGAAGAAGGCAGAGGGTTATACATACCCAGTGAATTTTTATTTATTTATATTATTTTATATTTTCGGAACAACTTATATATGATCGCTATATTTAATAATTATATGGCTTTTTTCATATATATATATATATATATATAGTCTAAAATAACTTAAAATATATGTATCAAAAATATATTAAATTTAGTGAATTAAAACAAAACAATAACAATAGTTTCAGATTTAAAAATGCGTGAGATATACTTCTAAAGATAGAAAGTGCATTTCCAAAAAATTCTGAATTGTTTATAGTAAAAACAAATATTTTCAAATCCAATTTAAGTTAAAAGAACTACCGATAATAAAATCTTAACAAAAATAAGAATACACCAAAGTATTATCATTTCAAAAGCTTATTCTAACCTACTAACAGGGCCGTCACAAAATTTAAGAGGCTTGTGTAGGTTAATTATAGTTTGATTATGAAAAAATAAATATGGATTTTATTTGTTTATATTTAAATTATAAAAAATATTGTGTGAGATTTATTTTAACCACGATTTAATTCTGAAAAATTTTAGACTCTGTACAATAGTTCGTCTTGTACGCCACGTCCTGCCTACTAATATTTTAAGTATCAATATTTCCAAAGAAAGCATCTTAAGTTGATGCCCTTTAATTTGTCCCAATGGCCAAAAGAATCTGAGCCCTGAATTAGATACCCCACGCCGTTTGAAAAATCATTTTTTACTATCAAATCAATAGCTTTTTTCAGTCTTAACTGATGATATGCTGCTATACATATCAAATCATATTTAAGTTACCAACAAAACTATTGCTCTCAATTTAATGTAATTAATTAACTTTATCATTTTAATGGTGAGAAATGAATTTATCAATAGAGGTTATGAGGGGTCAATTGTCCTTTACTCTTAGAGTGTGTTTGAATTAAGAATTTGTGAATTTTTAAAAAATTTAAAATTTTAAGTAATTTAAATATTTCAATTGAAATTCATTTATTTTTAAATTTTTTTGTTTGGATAAAGTATTAAAATGATTCAATGTAAAAAATTTGGGGTCATTTTCATAACTTTTAAAGTTTTTGAGTCAAATTTAAAATATGAAAAATAGGGACCAATTTGTAATTTTTGAAAATTTGAATGGACCAATTTGTAAAATTTGAAAATTAGTAGGGACTAATTTACAATTTTTTGAAAATTTTAGGGGTGAATTTGAAATTTTCATAAAATATGAGGACCATCTTACAAAATTTGAAAAATTAATAATAAACAATTTAGCATTCATATTAATAGAGTTAAGAAGCAATTTGAAATTCTTTACTTTTTAGTGTTATTTTAAATTCTTTAAATTTAACATGAATAAAATACTCCATAAATTTATATCATTTTAACAATTCTCCATATTTTTTATCAAACAATGAATTTTGATCAAATCATTTCAAATTCCCTCAAAAATTTACTTTTTTTATCAAAATTCTTCATCCAAACACACTATTAAGTTTTTAATTTGTGTTCTGCATTTTGTATAACTCAGTACCTTTAAAAATAAGACATACATTACTTGTATTGTTTGTTAGAATAATGATTTTAGGTCTCTTTTTAATACTTTACCCTTTTTGAATTTAAATCTTTTGACATCTCTCCAATCTGGTTTGCTATATTAACGGTGTATTTGGCTATGTTAGACGAAAATTAATTTAGATTGCATTAATTAATTAAAATATTGTAAAAAAATTATATTCTTTTTATAAATCGAATATTCTCTAATTACATCGGATAATCTTTCAAGTCAAAGAGAGTATAACGAAAAAGTAAATATTTCTATTAAGAGATGTAAAATTGTTGTAAATTCCTGATTAAATTTGAATATAGAACATTTTAATTAAGTTAAAAAATTTTTTTACTATCTCATCCACATACTTTTAAAATATCTATTTGAACACATTTGTTTTATATTTAAATTAAAAGTTTATATCTAAAGCATTTTCATAATTTGTTCAGTATTGCTCGTATTAAGATAAAAAGGGATATAATATGTAGATATTTCAAATGTGTTTTAAGAGGCGGTAGGTTCCGTGGTACGTTTTAAGTGTATTATTGTAAATTGAGTCATAATATTAGATATATTACTTGTTACACTGTAATCCTAATTCATCATAGAAAAAAAATTATAATTGCTCTATATTCACATAGACACTACTTTAATAAAGATCGATCAGGTTAATTATTTTTTATCTTTTGTTTTTCTTTAATCTTCTATACTAATTGTTGTTTTAACAATTAGTATCAAATGAAGATTAACTCTGGGGCAAAGTTCATGGTTACAAGGTTCGACGAAATGGGTAATTGGATTATGACAAATGATATGTTGGCCCATCAAAGTTTATAAAAGGTGTCGCGTGAGACAAAACCAAACAACATCGAGGATATCGATTGAGCATAGATGAAGGAGAATGTCGCAAGATTGATTCACCTATATATTTCAGATGAGGTGATGTATCACATTTCTGGACCTAATAATTGTGAAGGAGGTTTGAGACAAATTGGATAGTTAGTATATGTCAAAGACACTGATGAACAAATTATCCGCGAAATAGCGACTATACAGTGTCAAGATGCATGAAGGATCCGATATGCAACAATATGTCAATGTCTAGAAAAACACAATCACCAATTTGGTGAGGCTTAGGGCAAAGATTGATGGAGAAGATAAGGCAATTATCTTGTTATGTTCATTACCAGGTTCTTATGACCACTTGGTGACTACTTTGACCTACAGGAAAAACAATATCAGTCTTTATATGACTTCTACTACTACTACTACAATTTTGTCTCGTTCATAAAGAATATAAAGTGTATATGAAAGAACTCAAGGCGATCATATGCATGTGAAAGAGGGCCAATATTATGGTCGGAACAAGGATAAATCATGTTTTGGAAAGAAGAGCTCTGAATCCAAGAATATAAAAATAGTTGTATGTTATAGTTGTAAACATATTGGGCATTGGAAGAGGGAATGTCCAAACAAAAAGCTTGCTTCGTCTAGTTATGCAAATGTGGTGTAAATAAATGATTATGGAATTAAGTATGTTATAGTTATAGTTGTATGTTATATGTTGTATATTATGTGTTTCATCCAGCAACTACATAAATGCATGTATTCTCTACTATGGTTGTTCTTAGCACATGACGTTGCACCGAGAATGGTTCACTACATTCAAGCATGATAGTTTTGGATTTATTTATTTGGGTGATGATAAATCATATACTATCACTAGAATGATACAAATTAAAATTGTCGTGGACGATGGTGGCATGCGAACATTGAAGAATGTCAGATATATTCTAGAATTGAGGAAGAACTTGATTTCTCTAGGTACTCTACAGAAATTGGTTTCTCATATAGATCAGATGGGGATAAGGATATTATGAAGGTTAGCAAGGGTAACTTGACTGTGATGAGAGCAAGTAGGACTACAGGTAACATATAAAAACTATTGGGAAACACTGTTGTAGTTGATGCTTCATCACTTGAGTCTGATAATGATCAAACCAAACTCTCGCATATGCAATTGGATCATCTTACTGAGCATGGGATGATGGAATTTCATAAGACAAATATATTTGAGGATGTTCATATTTGCAAGGTGGATTTGTGCAAGTATTACGTATTGGGAAACCGTTTTGTATTCAGTTGAAAACCACAAAACACAAAACATAGGTAATTTTAGATTTTGTGCATTCAAATGTGTGAGGGCCTTCCAAAGAGGTTTATGTGGGTGTTTGTAAGTATTTTTTACTTTCTCTTATGATTTTTCTTGCAAGGTTTGAGTGTATTTCTTCAAGAGGTATTGTGAAGTACACGGTATTCAAAGACATTTCTAAGTTCGTAAGACACCACAACAAAAAGGTGTGGAATATAGATTGAATATATCATTAACTAAAAGGGATATATGTCTCTTGTTAAACGTTGGACTATCAAAAGGTTTATGGGAAAAGGCAGTTAACATGAGGTGTTATTTTATCAAAAGGCCACCACAAGTTGTATTGAAGGGGAAAGCTACAGACGAGCTATGAACATGTAATCCTATTGATCTTTAAAATTTAAGGATTTTGAGGTGTCAACCTTATGTGAATATATCCAATGAATATAAATCAAAACTTGAGACAAAGTTGAAGAAATGTGTCTTCGTGAGTTATGCAAAATGTGTGAAGGAGTTCGAGATATGTGATCCGATTAAAAATAAAATGCTAATAATTAAATATGTTGTTTTTGATGAGTAGTTAATGTTGAAGCAATTAGTTGCAACATATCTGTCAACATCAAAAGGAGAAACTTCAAGAAATTAGGTGGTCCAGGTAGGTGTTGATCTTCCACCCATGAATAATAGACAGGTAGTGCCTAAACCACAAAAGGATTCAAGCACTGATATTGAAATTGACCAAAGACCTGAAGTTTTAAGTGGAGTACAAGATTATATTATTGTACGTGGCAGAGAGCACCATCTAACCAATCCACCAAAAATATACGAGTTTGAAGACTTGGCAGCCTATGTACTTCTTAGAAGTTCTAGAGACCCTTCTACATTTCAAGAGGCTATAGTTAGCAAGGAGAGATATAAGTATATGGTTGTAATGGTGGAGGAGATGAAGTCCTTGAATAAAAATAAGAAATAAGATCTTGTTCAGCTTTCTAAGGGGAAATGAGCCATCAATTGTAAGTGGATGTTCAACAGAAAACCAACAATAATAGATTAAATTCTGGCATTGCAGATAATAGATGTCCTAACACATGTCAAGACATTATTCTGCATAAACATTTAAACAAAGAAGCATAACTGCAGACTGATATATTGAATATCAGAACTGCAGAATCACAGATGTTACGACATCTGATCCAACATATTTATCAATACCAATAACAAAATATGTAAATCTGCAGAATGATAAAAGATAAACTAATTGTTAACCAAGTTCGGTGCAATTCACCTGCATCTGGGGGATACCAATCCAGGAAGAAGACTCCACTATCTGTAGAATTATTATAAAGCTAAACTCCTCCGTTTACAACTTATCTCCTAATCTCTACCCAATGAAATCCTTATCAAAGACATCTCCTTTGATATGAGAATCACCACTCACTTCCCTTAATCACAAACTGTGATATCTACACCATCCCTTTCAATACAGAATTTTGTCAAGCATTCTTGACCAACACGCTAACTTAGATTTGCTTAAAAGCTTCATCCAAGAACAATACACAATCCATTACCTAAAGGCTTCTGGATCTGTACAGTACATATGTCTTCCACACTGTATCAAACCGATACAGAGGGAGACTTACAAACCTAGAGCCAACGAGTCTCAAAACCCTAAACTCTTATTTTTACACAAGAGAACTAGGTTACAATAGTTACATTCGAGGTACATCCAAAACCCTAGGACTAAGTCTTCTTTTATAGTCTTCAGTTGGGCTTTAAATCTTTCCTTGATCCACTGCTGAGCGCGCCTGAGATCTTGGAACATATTTGAAATAGATTTAAAATAATCTGTTATAACAATCCAAAATGTCGAGTCTTTAAGTTGAGGCATCTTCTTCAACATCTTTGTTCTTTGGCAAAAATCTTCAGCTTTGGTCTTCATGTTGAAACATCTTCTTCAGTACTGAGTTTTACCAAAATTTTGTCAAAATCATTTAAGCTTTCAATCTCCCCCATTTGGCAAATTTTGGCTAAAACTCTTTGTACCATAAGACCAGGATGTTCCTAACGTCTCTTTACCCTGAGTGTTGGCTATGATTAGAGTACTGATGTGCCTCCCCCTGAGACAATGAGGTATCTAGAAGTACACATCCACATACACACCCAAGAGATTGGAGACTCCTAAAATTCCTAGGTATAATTCTTAACTCAGGACACAAGACACAAAAGAGACTTAGGTACGAAACCTTTCTCCACCTTTTTTGCCAAAAATTGTCAAAAAAAATGTACCAAGCCAGCCCAGACACACCACAACCAAGGAACAATTCTGAATAATGCCATAAGAACACATATTAGATTCACATCTTGAGCCAAAAGTGACCAAGGATTTCCTATAAATACCCAAGCAATCTTCATAGGTATTAACGAACCAAGGGTCAATTCGATAAGATCATTAATAGCAAATGAGACTTCTCCAACAACGAGAGTGCACCGGTTAAGAATGCTTTGACTGTTTCTCCTATAAAGAACACCGTCCAAAGGTTTTGCAAAACCCGAAGAGCATGTTTTGCACGCGCATGTTTTCCACTGCCCAAGGCACACCGTCCATAATGACCCAATTACTTTTACAAACATGTCCTTAACAATGTCCTGACATTATGTCAGACATCGTTTATCAAAAACTACTGTATTGATCAATATCCCCACAGTCTGCAGCAGCAGAGCAATGTCAAGGCATCCTTCTTGACATCTCATCTTCAAAATAGTCATAGTTTGCTTGACCTCCAAATAAACTAGATTCAGAACTGCACCCCTGCAGTAATACATTTTAGATCAAGGAGAAACTCCCCCTATATAAAATAACCAGTGCTCCTCCAATGAACACTTTTGTTGATAAATGGAAAACATAAGATGCATCTTCATGTCTTCAAGAGCTCACCCTCTGTCCAACCCACCTGCTGAACACAATCATCAACTGCACTTATTGCTTCTTCTGACAAGAACCAATAACCACTCACACATGAACACTATCATGCTTCCCGTGAGATCACATTAGGATCAACATCCTAAATCAACAAACTCTTGGATTGAGATCAAAGCTCCATTGATCCCTCTCTTCTTGAACCCATCTATACACCACACGAATTCCTCTTGAATTCTCATGTATAGACCTTCATGTTCCTTGAGATAAAACCCAATTGATCTGGAATGCTCCACATTCCTCAAAGAGATACCTTACCTCTTAGTTTGTTATCTTCTTAACGATGTCAGATATCGTATACATGCTCCAGAAATCCTCAGCCCATTTGCTCCACAAGCACCAAACTGATCCACTTCTAGCATGTCCCATTCAATCAGACTTCCAAGACAATCCTTTACCCATCATTCTCCCGTATGATAAGATAAATACCTCTTAGACAAGATGTGAGTGTCAAGTTCTACACTCAGAACTTAGCATCTTACTCCAAGGATAACCAACCCATAAAATGTTCTAACATCAGTTAGGACATCCTTCACATATCACATACACCAACCAACATGGTTCTTGATATGCTCCAGCACTGGACTTACTATCTGCATAGTAATCCAACTAAAGATCTTCAAACAACACTGCGCCACCTACTTGATCAACAAGAACTCCATATAACGAAAGAGAGAAATAAACTCTCATCCACTAAAAGAAGGTAATCTTCCATCCTCAACTTAGAACTTCTACCACGAGCTCCAAGATAGACCAGAACCTCCTACCCTTCTGCCCAAGAGTAATTAGTTCCAAGCACCCTGCTTGGATACACACTAAAGATCAATCAAATGCCAGTTTTAATTACCTCATCTTTCTTCAGAACTCCCACAAGATACACTGATCCACCAATGAAATTTGATCTTTAAGTTACATGAACTACTTGCTCCATAACAAGACATTTTGGATCCACCAAGCCTTTAGACATGTAACATCTTCTCAATCCACAGCTCCAGCAAACTGCATGAGATAGACCTTTTTGAAGCATCCATAACTTCCATTCTCCTGTAGATCACCTTATCTTAAGCTGATGTGCCACATCACCATCTGAGATCCTGATGTTAAGCTTGATTCAGAACATTCTGATACGACATCCAGCTGCTGAATTCAACTCCTCCTTCTGCCACTTAGAATAACCTCCTCCCTTTAATAGAACAAGAGTTTCATACTTTCATAGACTTGATTCAACAACCAATTTTGAGTAGACAACCACCGTCCTGCTTGAACATGTCACAGGTATTCCATTCAAGCTCACACCTTGATGAATATATGCTTTGAAACTTCAAAGAACTCACACCTGCCACGTCTGAATCTTCAGAAGAGAAAGCAGTCCTAGACTACACCATAGCCATACCAAAGAATGCCACTTTCCTTAGTATAGCAGTCTGTAGAAAGTCAGAGATAACTGCCACTTAACCTTGACCTTCAAAATGAGCAAGATCTCATGCTCCTAAGTACCTAGTTCAGAAATAAATTGATCCAAGTTGTGCCATCACCAGCACTCCATTCTGGACAAGTCTCTTGCCAGGACACTTTCCAGATAAACACCAGATGCTTCTAGTAACAACTTAAACACACCTGTTGCACTCCAATACTTCTTAGATCAGAAATAAATTGATCCCAAAACTCTCCATCAAGATTATGATGTCTTCTTCTTCATCTTCAACATCACCATTGTCTAGACCAATTTCTTGGCAGGAAACTATCTAGAGATAAGATGCTTCTGCTACACCACACTGAAGCAGATTCTTAGGTCAAAACCTAAGAGAATTAGATCCAAACGCTTATGCAATACCCCTCCCATGATTCTGCACAAACCAGATGAAGAGATGTTCCAACATCGTGTTGAACATCAGGAATCTTGAACTCCACATACAAGGATAATCAATTAAATACTTGTGATTAACACAAATAGCAATTGATCTTAAATCCTTATTGTTGCACCCCAAAATTTGCCCTCCTTACTTTTTTACTAACTGGCTTATGTTTCATTTCATTTTTTTTGCATTATCATGTGTGCATATCATTAGCATGGGGTCAAGGTGCCTGAGGCAGTTCAGAAAAGTCTTATCTGGTCTACTACATCATCAAGAGTTCACAAGTGGCAAGGGATTTCAAGTGGATCACTCTCTCCTAACCAGTGCATGAATTAGGGTTTTGAAATTCTTGGGTTATTGCGTCAATAGGCAAGCTCCTTAGGTTTTTATCATCAGCAAATGGCATATCTTATCTTTGTTGGAGAGGATACACATCATATTCAGAGGAATTTGGATTTGGAGACTGTGTTATTTCCTCCTAGACTGAGGGTACCAAAACTAGGGTTTGCTATAAAGTCAGTTTATTTCTGATTTTTTGGGCAAAACTTGATTCCATGGTATTCCTTGGGTCCCTAAGTATCTATGAATGGAAGATTGTCCATCAGTTTGATTTAGGAGAAGTTCAATGGGCCAATGGATTGAAAATCAGTTAACTTGGTCAAAAAGTCAACTGTGGTCAACACAAGGTCAAACCTCAAGATTTTTGGTCAACATCAAGATTATGGGGTGAAATTCATCATTTGATCAAGGGTTGATCATGATTCATCAGGGAAACCTCATAATCATCAAGAATCGGGAGTTACTAAACTAGGGTTTTTGTAGGAAAAGTCAACTGTACTTTGACCAGGCCTAACTTCCACATACTTCATCAAAAATTCCTCAACCAAAGCCCATCTTGAAGTAAATTTAATTCCCTACAACTTTTTGTCTCACGAGGCAAGTCCAGAAATGCTTCATTCGGGAGATATGAGCCAAGACATTATGGGTCATTTTGAAAGTCAACAAAAGTCAACCTTTTTCAAAAGCTCATAACTTGAACATGGAAGATCAAATTGACATGGGACCAAAAGGGTTGGTTAGAGGACATCTTGAGGTTTCTAAAAATTATTAGTTTGCATTAAGGAGCTAAAAATTGAAGGAGTTATGCTTAGTCAAAGTTGGGCGATTTTGAGGAGGTGCACAAAGCAAACTATGCCTAAAATCCAAATTTTGACAAATGGGCCATAAGTTTCTTAAACCAAACTCAAACATAAAGCCATGCACGACCCAAAGAGCATATATTTGATTTTTCCTCATTTTATTTTATTTTTATTGGATTTAATTAGTTAAAATTCAATATTAAATGAAATAATTAAACAATGGATTATCCAGGCCCAACTCATCATCAGAAGAATAACCCTAAGTATTTAAAACCTCTTCATGCATTGGTTAGGGTTAGAGGACACGCGATATTTGGAGGATTGGAGCATTTGAACCCTAAAGCTCTTTTTCATCAAAGCTCACGATTTACAAGGAGATTCTCCAAGGTTCTTCCACAGACGTCTTCCTGGGGGTCCAAAGAGTAGAAATCAACCACTATTGACAGCCTAAAGCAACTACACGTGTGGAACCATCTCAGGTAGGAAGGATTTTTAAGGATCCTAAAACTCTCATTTTTTACGTGAATATTGTTGTGTTTTCATCACTGATCATGCTGATATATTTTGTTTTGAATATGGATGCGTATATTGCCTGTACCGTGCGTTTAAGGTTTTGTGCACTAACCTTGTTTCGTTCGTTTTAGATTATTCGTTGGTTGTTTGCAAATTTGGATGCCAAATTTGGATTCCTTGCGTTTTTCTAGGTGGGGTAGTGTAGTCGCACGCGCGTTTTGGCCCCCTTTTTGTTGCAGGTGACCGGAGTAGGGGCCGGAACCCTAACTCCGGTGGTGGCCGGAAAACCAGTCCGGCGGGACGTTCCAAGGAAGGAGACAAAGTCCTGGCCGTTGATTCTCCCAATCCAACGGTCCAGGTCGCGCCACGTGCTTTTTATTTTTATTTTTTTCTGAATTACAATCAATGATTCCGTGTTTATTACCCCACGGTATTATGGTGTACGTCCACTTATATTCTTTTGTCTTGTTTACTTTTTGTCTTGTTGACCAAATAAGGGACGCAGGATGCATCCAACGATTGGTGTAAGGTCAACTGATTGACTGAGGGACCACGCAAGGCCTTTTTTATTTTTTTCTCTTTTCTGATGGATTTAGTAGCCGTGGGCTGCTATTCACACCCCACCCCTCAGGCCCATTAACCATTCCAACATTCTTTCTTTACTAATTGCACCCCCAGCCTCTTATTTCATATTTTATTTTATTATTCCATTATCATTTTCATTTTTATTTTTAAAAATACCTAAGTGCATTTAAAAAATCCTAAAAAATTCATGCATCATATTTATTCAATTATAAAATTTTCACAAATTTTATTTTTTATTTTTATTTTATTTTCATCATTTAAATTAATTGTTTAAGTCAACTTCTTTTTAATTACACATCTTATGCATATTTGAACTTCTTCATTTTAATTCTCTGCAATCCTAAAGCATTTTTCATCCGTTCTTTTTGCATTCATTCATGAACATTCTAAAGTGCTTAAAAATATTTTTCTTTCATTTTTAAATATTTTTCATGTTGCATTTAGGTCCTTCTTTTTGGCATAATTGAAACCTATCCCTTACTTGAATTTGTATGATTATTTGAATGGCTAACACTTTGAGTTTTTGCAGGGATTTTTTATATGTTGTTTGCCTCTGGTTGGGGAACTTTAATGATTAATTTGGGAATTTTAGGAATCACTTTGCTAATTATTTGATTTGCTTTCTTTTGAGGTTCTCTTGTGTGCACATTTTTGATCCTATCTAATTACCTTGTTTGAAAGGCCCTTGTGCCATTTGCTTTGGGGGCTGTCTCTTTGTTTTCTTTGATTCATGTTTGGATTATTATTATCATTGTTTGCCGTTATTTGATTTTCATTCACCTCATTGCTCTTATTCATGCCTGTTTCTTACTAACCTTTTATGCAGGATCAAGGTAAGTTCCTTAAGGGTATGGATAAATATCCATGGTCACCCTTAATTTTTCCTTCCCTCATCTTCTTCCTTTAGGATTTAGGTTGTCTTCAAGCCTCACTAACCGTAGGTCACCCATGCATGATAACTTTAGGGTTCATAGTCCCCCCTTAGAGTTTCCTTTGTGTCTTCTCTCTTCTCATCTCAAATTTCTTTAAAACACTTAATAATAATAAGGGGTATTGCGCACGAGCCTTAAGTATGGGGAATGAGAAATGAGGGGCTTCCTCTCATCTTTCTAGAGTGCTTAGCGAGCGTCCTGTCTTGGGACGATGCGTTAAGTATTCGCCCCTGTGCCCTAGACTTTGGTGCAATGCAACTTAGGAACTAACTTAAGCCATTTCTGTCCTAAAAAACACAAACCAACTTCAAATTTTTTTTTTGTCCGTCGGGACCTTCAACTTAAAGGCAATTTTCGAAAAGGGCACGTTACCTTCCGTCTGAGCGCAAACAGGCATCGACCCTAACTGCCGGACGCGAACTTAACGTCGCTCATAAAAACACAAAAAGAACTTGGTCCGAACTACGTTGACTCTGAATTCCCCATTGCACAAAGGGGGTACGTAGGCCTAGGACGTCGACGTCCTACCGAGTCTGTCTTTGTTTCCCCCCGTCTTAGCACAGCCATAGATGATAGGATAACTCACCCTTAGATTAGACAACAAGCATGGATCTCATCGAGTACGATGGACGTGTGGGGTGCTAGCCCCTTCCCCTCGCGTAACCGACTCCCGAACCCAGGCTATGGTTGCGATGACCATTCCTTTCCCTCTTCCTAAGGTTTATGCGGTGTTCCCTTTCCCTCTCTTGGGATAAATTTACACGGCTGGCGACTCTGTTTTTCCGCGCCACTCTCGCGTTTGTACCTGGATGAAAATTCTGGGAGCGACAGCTGGCGACTCTGCTGGGGACCTAGTTGACCTATGCTGGTCCATCCCTAAGCGAGTCAATCCTAACACTTGCTTGTCTTTGTTCTCTTTGGGGTGCTTTGTTTTTGTTTTGCTTTTTGTGTTGTATTTTATTTTTTTATTTTTACCGCATTTTCTGCATTTCATTTTTTATTACTGTCATGCTGCTGTGCTGTGCTGGCTGTCTTTGTTTTGCAGGTTGGGTGGGTCTGAGAGATAAGCCCAATACCAAGGCTTGAGAATACCCTAGGACTAGAGTGGAAAGTAGTGGGACCTACGTGCCCGCTTGGTACGTTTGTGTCTTCACGAAATTCACAACCAGACGAGGCTATCTTGGGACGCATTCTAACGTGTGTGTCTTGCACATGTTGGGGTGTTGATCTAGAGAGCTGTCGACTCTGGTGACCGATCATTGAGGACCTTAGTGGAAACATCCCTCTTTAGTGGTGACAGTGGCAGACCACATCCTGTGGCAAACCCATTCGCACCCGAGGGCCCGCTTTGGAACTCGCATAGGACGGCCCCTACGTTTTGAAGAGAATCAGTGGAGGCACTCCTCGATTGACTTTAGTACTGTACCCCGAGGGATGAATGTACTATTGCTTCTCGACCTCAGTGCCAAAGCTGAAGACCTTCCACTTTGGAGAATCAGTTGAGGCCTCCTCGATTGACGATGATGCCAAACCAGAAATGGTGAACGTATCATCATTTCTCGACCTGAGAGCCCGGGATACTGAACATCCTAGTACCCACACGTGAGAGGGGATGGGCGTTTGCAGGTTTGCAGGTAACCGAGACCTTCAACCTACCCGGTTTTCTGGATTTCTCATCAATGTCTGGTTATTTGGATTCCTCAGTGGTTCAGAGTTCTGGTTTGCTGGTTTCTCGTTCAGCTAACAGCACAGCACATCCAGCAGTGTGCCTTGACCCCATGTGTGCATTTGCATCATCATTTTGCATCCTAACATGTTTATTCATTTGCAGGGTTGCATCCTAACCTTGATTCTGGCTTCTGAAGACTATCAAGGATGAGTACTGAAAAGAAAAAGAATATCATAGGATACAAGTTCCCATCACTAATTCTGGATAATGTTCACAAGGTTGTTTCTATGGCAGAACCTGGGGAATTGGCACTGTGGACTTTGATGACATGCCTAGTTCTTTTTCTCTCTATTTTATTAGGATCACCACCAGGCTTGTTGGCTGGGATCCGTGATTATTGTGTTCAGACTTATTATCTCGAGCTGTGATCGTTGACATCTGGTTTTCCTCTGGTCTTCTTAATATATGAGCAAAAGTTTCGTTCTATCTTATTATTAAACTGGAATCAAGGGGTGGATCGCCCTGCTAATATTCAAACATGTTCATTTACATTTGCATATTCATTGTGCATAATCATTTTGCATGGCAGGCGTTTATCTCTGGTACTCTTATCTTGTTCTAAATCTCAGAATTGCAGATCGGCACATCACCGGTATCCTACTAGACAGAATCAGAAGAGACTCATGGATCAGCTACAGAATAAGATCATTGAGATGCAGACTCGCATGAACCAATTCATGGAATTAATGCAAGGGGTTGCTCAGGGATAAGAACAGTTGAGAACTCTCGTTCAGCCACTGATTGCGAGGGTTGATGATGACGGTGTCCTTCATGGAGGACTTCAGACTGGAGTTACTGGTAATGGTCAGAATGGTCCTACTGGCGGAGGTGTTCTTGTTTCTGGTGTTGTGATTCCTCTGGGCGGAGCTGAAAATGCTGGGGGAGGTGGTACTGTTACTGGCGCAGTTCAGGGTCGTCAGTATGATGATGTTTAGGATGCTGTATTTTCTCTGGCAGGTGGGGATGCTGGTCCCTAGACTGACCAGGATCAGAGGATCCGGTTGATTGAGGAACAACTAAGGGGTGTTGTGAATCAGGACTCTGTGGGAATGGATCTAGAAGATTTGGGGCTGGTTCCAGGCGTTGTTATTCCGCACAAGTTTCAGACTCCCACTTTTGAGAAGTATAATGGTATGACTTGTCCGAGGACCCATGTGAGGGCATATGCAAGCAAAATGGCTGCGCATGCAAAGAATGAAAAGCTGATGATGCACTACTTCCAGGATAGCCTATCTGGGGCATCCCTGGAGTGGTACATGCAACTGGAAAGGAAGGATGTGCGTAGTTGGAGGGATCTGGCAGGGGCATTCATTAGACACTATCAATATAACACTGACATGGCTCCTAACAGAACACAACTGCAGAACTTATCACAGAAGGACAATGAGAGTTTCAAGGAGTACGCCCAGAGGTGGCGTGAATTGGCAGCAAGGGTCCAGCCTCCCATGCTGGAACGTGAAATGATAGGTATGTTTATGGCCACCTTGCAGGGTCATTACTATGAAAAGCTGGTACCGTGTATGACTGGAAAGTTTGCTGATCTCATCTTAGTAGGAGAAATGGTCGAAAGCAGTATCAAAATGGGAAAGATTCAAGTTACTCCCGGTTATTCCGAAACTACGAAGAAACGTTACAGGGGAGAAAAAGGAGAGACCAATGTCGTTCAGTACCAGCAGCCTTATGCTCCTCAACAACAGAAGTATCGGCGTCAGAATCAGCATAGGCCTCGCAATAACTTGGAAAGAAGGAATGCTCATCTTCATCCAGTTCTCATGTCGTACAGTCAACTCTTGCCACACCTGGTTCAAAATTCATTGGTGGAGCCCAAGACTTTGAAGCCTATTCCAGAACCATACCCTCCGGGGTACAATCCCCATGTGCAATGCGGATATCATGGAGGATCTATGGGACACTCAACCAAAGATTGCAAAGCCTTCCAAGCCAAAGTACAACAATTGATTGACAAAGGGTACATATCATTTCCAGAAGGAGACTTGGTTGTGCATGTCGACCTCTCATCTGCTTAAAGACTTCAAAGGACATCATCAGAAGAAACCAGTCCAGACGGAGTCAAGTCTCCTCAATGGCAATCATCGGCTTCCTTTACTGCATTTTCATATGTAGCTTTCATTTGTTTGTTCAAACAGTGTTTGCATGTAAAAACGTATTTGTGTTTTGAATGCTGATTTTAATACAATAAACGTGTTGTTCCTGAAGTATGTTACTTTTATGCACTCATATCATGTTTATATGCATTGCAATACCAACTTTCTTGCTTAAACTCTTTGAGGGAGGATGACGAAGTAAGAACGCAAACTTCTGATGGTATGCTTTTGGATAAAACCCTGTTAAGGATGTACAGGCATTGTTTCAAATCCCCAAACACTGGAGATATAAGGGAGATAGACCCTCGTTAACCCCTTTGAGCCTTGAAGTAGGAGTTCTTTCGCTTGAAAAAACCCTCATACTTAACCCAGGGGCAGGGTAGGCGTTAGTTAGTTTGATCGAGCATTCAAATTTCAAAAGGAGTGTGCATCTGAGGATCCATTACCTTCTATTCCACAATCAAGAGGTCAAGAGATGTGAAACCACAATGGCTATCCATCAATGATCAAGGAGTAAGACAATCACAACCCTTTCAAGCAAGTAAGACAACCGGTGTCACACGCTTTGTTCAAAAAGAGAAAAAAAAGAAAGCCCGCTAAGTCGAAACTTGAAAACAAGCGACTTAGGCAAAAGTTAGGGCATCCCGCTGGACTTCAAAATCGAAAAAGTCAGAAGAGGCAGTCCAGGCAAAAATTAGGGATCAAGAAAGCAAAAGAATGAGAAGCGAAAAGCTAAAAGGATTACAAGAACAAATTCATGTGGCACTGGACACCAAAGATAAAAAGTGGTGACTGTTACTCCAAAACCTCCTTAGGTGTCAAACCATCAGTTGCACGGGTTCCTCAAAGATCATGAACCGTTTGAGAGGTGAGCGTTTGCGTCAAATTAGCTGAACATAGGACTGGAGAACATCACGAAGAGTGGGTGGGAACCGATAAATTTTGAGCCATAAATCCTTTTTTCTGAAACCGTGAACCAGACCAAGTTACAACCTTTAAAAGTCCTAATTGAAACAGGGTTTATTCCGAAAGCGTACTTCAACAGGATAGCGTTCCTGACTCCTATGAGTTGTGCTAATAAGATTTTTGTTGGTATTGCATGTGCGTATTGTTTTCCATTCAAAAATAAATGTCGCATCCCGGCTAGAGTTCGTTCATAAGGCTTGGCGACACATTTTCAATAAAACTTCGGGTTAACACGAGTGTTGCATTAGAATTGTCATTCTCATAATATGCATTTTCTGCTTGCATGTGTTTGACATCAAAGAAGCTTACATGATGAACATCAGTTGAGAAGCTCGATCACGCCAAGTGGAGATGGTGAAAACTCCGAAGGACAGTCATGTCAAGGGGTATGTGGCCAAGAGACTGTGCGCAGCCCGGAGGTTCCCGATAAATGGTGATAAGATGCAGCCAATCTGGAGCAATCACGTTGAAAACTCTCCCTAAAGCAGCCGAACAGGGGAAATCAGGTCGATTTGACAAATCTCTGTAAAATCAGTCAGGGGCAAAGTTTCTTCAAGACTTGGGGTAGGCCACCTCTGGAGCATAAGAAGTTGTCCACTCTTGAAGATGGTTAATTAAAAACACCTCTTTAAAGTTCAGAATACAGGGGCAGGGTATTTTCAAGCCATTACGAGTCCTCTCGAGGCAAATTCCTTCAAAAATCACGCAGTCCGGGGCAATTAAGTCGAGATCCGATAAATCTATCTAAGAGTTTGAAGACCCTGGGGCGGTGTGAATGCCCGATCTTCTATAAAATCCTCTTGAGATGATTTCTTCCTTTAGACCTGGTGGTCTGGGGCAAATGGAGAGTTCAAAGGGTCGATTATGAACATAGAAACGGTTCAGTTTACCATATGTCTGCAGGGTAACAAATTTGTTTTCCCCAGTAAAGCTACCCCCCTCAATATTGAAACTTCATTCTCCTCAGCAGGTTGTTGTTTCTCCAGCAAGGGACTTACAAAACATCTTCTTGGGACAAAGGAGTTATCTTCCCCACAGAGTCTGAACACTTATTTTCCTCAGCCAGTTAGGAAATGTTTTTCTCAGCAGCAACGGTGCGATCTGATCCCCAACAGATGAGTAAGCTTGATGTTATCCGCTAGCAGGATGGATGTCAGCATCTACAGTTCCCCCAAGCAAAGTTTGGTGGTAATCCTCGCAGCAGTTTGTTCAACGGTGGTTGACATCCCCAGCAGGTTTTAAATCCAAGAGACATTTGGCACTCTTCTGATTCAGGCCGTGGCCTCCTTTTTCAAAGAGTTATGTATAATCCCCAGTAGAGCGGATGTTCTTTAGGGATTTCATCCCCCAGCAGAAGTAATTGATCCGAAGAGTCGATCAGTATGACCCTTCTCAGTAGAGTTCCTAGATTCAGAGGACAATTTATTTTTATCATCCCCAGCTGAATTGGACTTTTCTCTCCGGCATTTATTTTGCTGGAGGGACCCTTTTTGCATGTCATAAGCATTTGCATTGCATCCTCAAACGCGTAGCATTTCCACTTCGTGTGGAGCATTACGGCAAAATTCAAACATTAGCATTCGAAGCATAAGCCAGGTTTGATACTTTCTTTGCCAGTTCTCTTTCTCGGCAGAGATGGCGTAACTCAGGAGATTTTGAAGGGACGCGTTCCTCAAACTTGCGCTCCCCGGCAGAGTCTTTTATTTAGATTTCTCCTTTCCCCAGCGGAGTCGTCTTATCTGTAGATTGTGAGTCCGTTAAGAATTTGCCTTTGTTTGGCCTTTCTCTCTCGTGAAACCCAGTTCTCGTCTGGTAGTCAGTTCTCGTCTGACTTATTTGGTAAAACCCAGTTCTCGTCTGACTTATTTGGTAAAACCCAGTTCTCGCCTGGTAGTCAGTTCCCGTCTGACTTATTTGGTAAAATCCAGTTCTCGGCTGGTAGTCAGTTCTCGTCTGACTTATTTCGCGAAACCCAGTTCTCGCCTGGTAGTCAGTTCCCGTCTGACTTATTTGGTAAAATCCGGTTCTCGGCTGGTAGTCAGTTCTCGTCTGACTTATTTCGCGAAACCCAGTTCTCGCCTGGTAGTCAGTTCCCGTCTGACTTATTTGGTAAAATCCGGTTCTCGGCTGGTAGTCAGTTCTCGTCTGACTTATTTCGCGAAACCCAGTTCTCGCCTGGTAGTCAGTTCCCGTCTGACTTATTTGGTAAAATCCGGTTCTCGGCTGGTAGTCAGTTCTCGTCTGACTTATTTCGCGAAACCCAGTTCTCGCCTGGTAGTCAGTTCCCGTCTGACTTATTTTGTAAAATCCAGTTCTCGACTGGTAGTCAGTTCTCGTCTAACTTATTTCGCGAAACCCGGTTCTCGCCTGGTAGTCAGTTCCCGTCTGACTTATTTGGTAAAACCCAATTCTCGGCTGGTGGTCAGTTCTCGTCTGACTTATTACGCGAAACCCAGTTTCTCTTTATCAGCAGAGATAGCGATCTTCTGGATAGTTCTTCGTCAGTTTCCCTTTATCAGCAGGGATGACATCTATTTTGCTAAATCTCTTTATCAGCAGAGATGGCAATCTTTTGGAAGATTTTCTTTCGTCAGTTTCCCTTTATCAGCAGGGACGGCATTTGTTTTGTCAATTCCCTTTATCAGCAGGGAAGGCATTTATTTTGTCAATTCCCTTTATCAGCAGGGAAGGCATTGGTATTGCTAGTTTTCTCTTTGTCAGCGGAGATAGCAATCTTTCGGATATTTCTCTCGTCAATTCCCTTTATCAGTAGGGACGACATTCATCTTGCTAGTATCTCTTTATCAGCAGAGATAGCAACCTTTTGAAGATTTACTTCGTCAGTTGGGGGAGTTTGTCTCGTTTTATACCCAACATAGCAGCATTTATGACTAATTCTTCACTGGAGGATTGCAAATTTCCGGGTTCTTTGATATTCAATCTCTGTGCATCCTGATTGTCTGAAAGTTGTCGCTATCATACACTCAGGACCAAGTTGATTGAATAGGGGCAGCTGTTGCACCCCAAAATTTGCCCTCCTTACTTTTTTACTAACTGGCTTATGTTTCATTTCATTTTTTTTGTATTATCATGTGTGCATATCATTAGCATGGGGTCAAGGTGCCTGAGGCAGTTCAGAAAAGTCTTATCTGGTCTACTACATCATCAAGAGTTCACAAGTGGCAAGGGATTTCAAGTGGATCACTCTCTCCTAACCAGTGCATGAATTAGGGTTTTGAAATTCTTGGGTTATTGCTTCAATAGGCAAGCTCCTTGGGTTTTTATCATCAGCAAATGGCATATCTTATCTTTGTTGGAGAGGATACACATCATATTCAGAGGAATTTGGATTTGGAGACTGTGTTATTTCCTCCTAGACTGAGGGTACCAAAACTAGGGTTTGCTATAAAGTCAGTTTATTTCTGATTTTTTGGGCAAGACTTGATTCCATGGTATTCCTTGGGTCCCTAAGTATCTATGAATGGAAGATTGTCCATCAGTTTGATTTAGGAGAAGTTCAATGGGCCAATGGATTGAAAATCAGTTAACTTGGTCAAAAAGTCAACTGTGGTCAACACAAGGTCAAACCTCAAGATTTTTGGTCAACATCAATATTATGGGGTGAAATTCATCATTTGATCAAGGGTTGATCATGATTCATCAGGGAAACCTCAGAATCATCAAGAATCGGGAGTTACTAAACTGGGGTTTTTGTGGGAAAAGTCAATTGTACTTTGACCAGGCCTAACTTCCACATACTTCATCAAAAATTCCTCAACCAAAGCCCATCTTGAAGGAAATTTAATTCCCTACAACTTTGTGTCTCACGAGGCAAGTCCAGAAATGCTTCATTCGGGAGATATGAGCCAAGACATTATAGGTCATTTTGAAAGTCAACAAAAGTCAACCTTTTTCAAAAGCTCATAACTTGAACATGGAAGATCAAATTGACATGGGACCAAAAGGGTTGGTTAGAGGACATCTTGAGGTTTCTAAAAAGTATTAGTTTGCATTAAGGAGCTAAAAATTGAAGGAGTTATGCTTAGTCAAAGTTGGGCGATTTTGAGGAGGTGCACAAAGCAAACTATGCCTAAAATCCAAATTTTGACAAATGGGCCATAAGTTTCTTAAACCAAACTCAAACATAAATCCATGCACGACCCAAAGAGCATATATTTGATTTTTCCTCATTTTATTTTATTTTTATTGGATTTAATTAGTTAAAATTCAATATTAAATGAAATAATTCAAAAATAATTAAACAATGGATTATCCAGGCCCAACTCATCATCAGAAGAATAACCCTAAGTATTTAAAACCTCTTCATACATTGGTTAGGGTTAGAGGACACGTGATATTTGGAGGATTGGAGCATTTGAACCCTAAAGCTCTTTTTCATCAAAGCTCACGATTTACAAGGAGATTCTCCAAGGTTCTTCCACAGACGTCTTCCTGGGGGTCCAAAGAGTAGAAATCAACCACTATTGACAGCCTAAAGCAACTACACGTGTGGAACCATCTCAGGTAGGAAGGATTTTTAAGGATCCTAAAACTCTCATTTTTTACGTGAATATTGTTGTGTTTTCATCACTGATCATGCTGATATATTTTGTTTTGAATATGGATGCGTATATTGCCTGTACCGTGCGTTTAAGGTTTTGTGCACTAACCTTGTTTCGTTCGTTTTAGATTATTCGTTGGTTGTTTGCAAATTTGGATGCCAAATTTGGATTCCTTGCGTTTTTCTAGGTGGGGTAGTGTAGTCGCACGCGCGTTTTGGCCCCCTTTTTGTTGCAGGTGACCGGAGTAGGGGCCGGAACCCTAACTCCGGTGGTGGCCGGAAAACCAGTCCGGCGGGACGTTCCAAGGAAGGAGACAAAGTCCTGGCCGTTGATTCTCCCAATCCAACGGTCCAGGTCGCGCCACGTGCTTTTTATTTTTATTTTTTTCTGAATTACAATCAATGATTCCGTGTTTATTACCCCACGGTATTATGGTGTACGTCCACTTATATTCTTTTGTCTTGTTTACTTTTTGTCTTGTTGACCAAATAAGGGACGCAGGATGCATCCAACGATTGGTGTAAGGTCAACTGATTGACTGAGGGACCACGCAAGGCCTTTTTTATTTTTTTCTATTTTCTGATGGATTTAGTAGCCGTGGGCTGCTATTCACACCCCACCCCTCAGGCCCATTAACCATTCCAACATTCTTTCTTTACTAATTGCACCCCCAGCCTCTTATTTCATATTTTATTTTATTATTCCATTATCATTTTCATTTTTATTTTTAAAAATACCTAAGTGCATTTAAAAAATCCTAAAAAATTCATGCATCATATTTATTCAATTATAAAATTTTCACAAATTTTATTTTTTATTTTTATTTTATTTTCATCATTTAAATTAATTGTTTAAGTCAACTTCTTTTTAATTACACATCTCATGCATATTTGAACTTCTTCATTTTAATTCTCTGCAATCCTAAAGCATTTTTCATCCGTTCTTTTTGCATTCATTCATGAACATTCTAAAGTGCTTAAAAATATTTTTCTTTCATTTTTAAATATTTTTCATGTTGCATTTAGGTCCTTCTTTTTGGCATAATTGAAACCTATCCCTTACTTGAATTTGTATGATTATTTGAATGGCTAACACTTTGAGTTTTTGCAGGGATTTTTTATATGTTGTTTGCCTCTGGTTGAGGAACTTTAATGATTAATTTGGGAATTTTAGGAATCACTTTGCTAATTATTTGATTTGCTTTCTTTTGAGGTTCTCTTGTGTGCACATTTTTGATCTTATCTAATTACCTTGTTTGAAAGGCCCTTGTGCCATTTGCTTTGGGGGCTGTCTCTTTGTTTTCTTTGATTCATGTTTGGATTATTATTATCATTGTTTGCCGTTATTTGATTTTCATTCACCTCATTGCTCTTATTCATGCCTGTTTCTTACTAACCTTTTATGCAGGATCAAGGTAAGTTCCTTAAGGGTATGGATAAATATCCATGGTCACCCTTAATTTTTCCTTCCCTCATCTTCTTCCTTTAGGATTTAGGTTGTCTTCAAGCCTCACTAACCGTAGGTCACCCATGCATGATAACTTTAGGGTTCATAGTCCCCCCTTAGAGTTTCCTTTGTGTCTTCTCTCTTCTCATCTCAAATTTCTTTAAAACACTTAATAATAATAAGGGGTATTGCGCACGAGCCTTAAGTATGGGGAATGAGAAATGAGGGGCTTCCTCTCATCTTTCTAGAGTGCTTAACGAGCGTCCTGTCTTGGGACGATGCGTTAAGTATTCGCCCCTGTGCCCTAGACTTTGGTGCAATGCAACTTAGGAACTAACTTAAGCCATTTTTGTCCTAAAAAACACAAACCAACTTCAAATTTTTTTTTTGTACTTCGGGACCTTCAACTTAAAGGCTATTTTCGAAAAGGGCACGTTACCTTCCGTCTGAGCACAAACAGGCATCTACCCTAACTGCCGGACGCGAACTTAACGTCGCTCATAAAAAACACAAAAAGAACTTGGTCCGAACTACGTTGACTCTGAATTCCCCATTGCACAAAGGGGGTACGTAGGCCTAGGACGTCGACGTCCTACCGAGTCTGTCTTTGTTTCCCCCCGTCTTAGCACAACCATAGATGATAGGATAACTCACCCTTAGATTTGACAACAAGCGTGGATCCCATCGAGTACGATGGACGCGTGGGGTGCTAGCACCTTTCCCTCGCGTAACCGACTCCCGAACCCAGGCTATGGTTGCGATGACCATTCCTTTCCCTCTTCCTAAGGTTTATGCGGTGTTCCCTTTCCCTCTCTTGGGATAAATTTACACGGCTGGCGACTCTGTTTTTTCGCGCCACTCTCGCGTTTGTACCTGGATGAAAATTCCGGGAGCGACAGCTGGCGACTCTGCTGGGGACCTGGTTGACCTATGCTGGTCCATCCCTAAGCGAGTCAATCCTAACACTTGCTTGTCTTTGTTCTCTTTGGGGTGCTTTGTTTTTGTTTTGCTTTATGTGTTGTATTTTATTTTTTTATTTTTACCGCATTTTCTGTATTTCATTTTTTATTACTGTCATGCTGCTGTGCTGTGCTGGCTGTCTTTGTTTTGCAGGTTGGGTGGGTCTGAGAGATAAGCCCAATACCAAGGCTTGAGAATACCCTAGGACTAGAGTGGAAAGTAGTGGGACCTACGTGCCCGCTTGGTACGTTTGTGTGTTCACGAAATTCACAACCAGACGAGGCTATCTTGGGACGCGTTCTAACGTGTGTGTCTTGCGCATGTTGGGGTGTTGATCTAGAGAGCTGTCGACTCTGGTGACCGATCATTGAGGACCTTAGTGGAAACATCCCTCTTTAGTGGTGACAGTGGCAGACCACATCCTGTGGCAAACCCATTCGCACCCGAAGGCCCGCTTTGGAACTCGCATAGGACGGCCCCTACGTTTTGAAGAGAATCAGTGGAGGCACTCCTCGATTGACTTTAGTACTATACCCCGAGGGATGAATGTACTATTATTTCTCGACCTCAGTGCCAAAGCTGAAGACCTTCCTCTTTGGAGAATCAGTTGAGGCCTCCTCGATTGACGATGATGCCAAACCAGAAATGGTGAACGTATCATCATTTCTCGACCTGAGAGCCCGGGATACTGAACATCCTAGTACCCACACGTGAGAGGGGATGGGCGTTTGCAGGTTTGCAGGTAACCGAGACCTTCAAACTACCCTGTTTTCTGGATTTCTCATCAATGTCTGGTTATTTGGATTCCTCAGTGGTTCAGAGTTCTGGTTTTCTGGTTTCTCGTTCAGCTAACAGCACAACACATCCAGCAGTGTGCCTTGACCCCATGTGTGCATTTGCATCATCATTTTGCATCCTAACATGTTTATTCATTTGCAGGGTTGCATCCTAACCTTGATTCTGGCTTCTGAAGACTATCAAGGATGAGTACTGAAAAGAAAAAGAATATCATAGGATACAAGTTCACGTCACTAATTCTAGATAATGTTCACAAGGTTGTTTCTATGGCAGAACCTGGGGAATTGGCACTGTGGACTTTGATGACATGCCTAGTTCTTTTTCTCTCTATTTTATTAGGATCACCACCAGGCTTGTTGGCTGGGATCCATGATTATTGTGTTCAGACTTATTATCTCGAGCTGTGATCGTTGACATCTGGTTTTCCTCTGGTCTTCTTAATATATGAGCAAAAGTTTCGTTCTATCTTATTATTAAACTGGAATCAAGGGGTGGATCGCCCTGCTAATATTCAAACATGTTCATTTACATTTGCATATTCATTGTGCATAATCATTTTGCATGGCAGGCGTTTATCTCCGGTACTCTTATCTTATTCTAAATCTCAGAATTGCAGATCGGCACATTCACCGGTATCCTACTAGACAGAATCAGAAGAGACTCGTGGATCAGCTACAGAATGAGATCATTGAGATGCGGACTCGCATGAACCAATTCATGGAATTAATGCAAGGGGTTGCTCAGGGACAAGAACAGTTGAGAACTCTCGTTCAGCCACTGATTGCGAGGGTTGATGATGACGGTGTCCTTCATGGAGGACTTCAGACTGGAGTTACTGGTAATGGTCAGAATGATCCTACTGGCGGAGGTGTTCCTGTTTCTGGTGTTGTGATTCCTCTGGGCGGAGCTGAAAATGCTGGGGGAGGTGGTACTGGTACTGGCGCAGTTCAGGGTCGTCAGTATGATGATGTTCAGGATGATGTATTTTCTCTGCCAGGTGGGGATGCTGGTCCCCAGACTGACCAGGATCAGAGGATCCGGTTGATTGAGGAACAACTAAGGGGTGTTGTGAATCAGGACTCTGTGGGAATGGATCTAGAAGATTTGGGGCTGGTTCCAGGCGTTGTTATTCCGCACAAGTTTCAGACTCCCACTTTTGAGAAGTATAATGGTATGACTTGTCCGAGGACCCATGTGAGGGCATATGCAAGCAAAATGGCTGCGCATGCAAAGAATGAAAAGCTGATGATGCACTGCTTCCAGGATAGCCTATCTGGGGCATCCCTGGAGTGGTACATGCAACTGGAAAGGAAGGATGTGCGTAGTTGGAGGAATCTGGCAGGGGCATTCATTAGACACTATCAATATAACACTGACATGGCTTCTAACAGAACACAGCTGCAGAACTTATCACAGAAGGACAATGAGAGTTTCTAGGAGTACGCCCAGAGGTGGCGTGAATTGGCAGCAAGGGTCCAGCCTCCCATGCTGGAACGTGAAATGATATGTATGTTTATGGCCACCTTGCAGGGTCATTACTATGAAAAGCTGGTACCGTGTATGACTGGAAAGTTTGCTGATCTCATCTTAGTAGGAGAAATGGTCGAAAGCGGTATCAAAATGGGAAAGATTCAAGTTACTCCCGGTTATTCCGAAACTACGAAGAAACGTTACAGGGGAGAAAAAGGAGAGACCAATGTCATTCAGTACCAACAGCCTTATGTTCCTCAACAACAGAAGTATCGGCGTCAGAATCAGCATAGGCCTCGCAATAACTTGTAAAGAAGGAATGCTCATCTTCATCCAGTTCCCATGTCGTACAGTCAACTCTTGCCACACCTGGTTCAAAATTCATTGGTGGAGCCCAAGACTTTGAAGCCTGTTCCAGAACCATACCCTCCGGGGTACAATCCCCATGTGCAATGCGGATATCATGGAGGATCTATGGGACACTCAACCAAAGATTGCAAAGCCTTCCAAGCCAAAGTGCAACAATTGATTGACAAAGGGTACATATCATTTCCAGAAGGAGACTTGGTTGTGCATGTCGACCTCTCATCTGCTTAAAGACTTCAAAGGACATCATCAGAAGAAACCAGTCCAGACGGAGTTAAGTCTCCTCAATGGCAATCATCGGCTTCCTTTACTGCATTTTCATATGTAGCTTTCATTTGTTTGTTCAAACAGTGTTTGCATGTAAAAACGTATTTGTGTTTTGAATGCTGATTTTAATACAATAAACGTGTTGTTCCTGAAGTATGTTACTTTTATGCACTCATATCATGTTTATATACATTGCAATACCAACTTTCTTGCTTAAACTCTTTGAGGGAGGATGACGAAGTAAGAACGCAAACTTCTGATGGTATGCTTTTGGATAAAACCCTGTTAAGGATGTACAGGCATTGTTTCAAATCCCCAAACACTGGAGATATAAGGGAGATAGACCCTCGTTAACCCCATTGAGCCTTGAAGTAGGAGTTTTTTCGCTTGAAAAAACCCTCATACTTAACCCAGGGGCAGGGTAGGCGTTAGTTAGTTTGATCGAGCATTCAAATTTCAAAAGGAGTGTGCATCTGAGGATCCATTACCTTCTATTCCACAATCAAGAGGTCAAGAGATGTGAAACCACAATGGCTATCCATCAATGATCAAGGAGTAAGATAATCACAACCCTTTCAAGCAAGTAAGACAACCGGTGTCACATGCTTTGTTCAAAAAGAGAAAAAAAAGAAAGCCCGCTAAGTCGAAACTTGAAAACAAGCGACTTAGGCAAAAGTAAGGGCATCCCGCTGGACTTCAAAATCGAAAAAGTCAGAAGAGGCAGTCCAGGCAAAAATTAGGGATCAAGAAAGCAAAAGAATGAGAAGCGAAAAGCTAAAAGGATTACAAGAATAAATTCATGTGGCACTGGACACCAAAGATAAAAAGGGGTGACTGTTACTCCAAAACCTCCTTAGGTGTCAAACCATCAGTTGCACGGGTTCCTCAAAGATCATGAACCGTTTGAGAGGTGAGCGTTTGCGTCAAATTAGCTGAACATAGGACTGGAGAACATCACGAAGAGTGGGTGGGCACCGATAAATTTTGAGCCATAAATCCTTTTTTCTGAAACCGTGAACCAGACCAAGTTACAACCTTTAAAAGTCCTAATTGAAACAAGGTTTATTCTGAAAGCGTACTTCAACAGGATAGCGTTCCTGACTCCTATGAGTTGTGCTAATAAGATTTTTGTTGGTATTGCATGTGCGTATTGTTTTCCATTCAAAAATAAATGTCGCATCCCGGCTAGAGTTCGTTCATAAGGCTTGGCGACACATTTTCAATAAAACTTTGGGTTAACATGAGTGTTGCATTAGAATTGTCATTCTCATAATATGCATTTTCTGCTTGCATGTGTTTGACATCAAAGAAGCTTACATGATGAACATCAGTTGAGAAGCTCGATCACGCCAAGTGGAGATGGTGAAAACTCCGAATGACAGTCATGTCAAGGGGTATGTGGCCAAGAGACTGTGCGCAGCCCGGAGGTTCCCGATAAATGGTGATAAAATGCAGCCAATCTGGAGCAATCACGTTGAAAACTCTCCCTAAAGCAGCCGAACAGGGGAAATCAGGTCGATTTGACAAATCTCTGTAAAATCAGTCAGGGGCAAAGTTTCTTCAAGACTTGGGGTAGGCCACCTCTGGAGCGTAAGAAGTTGCCCACTCTTGAAGATGGTTAATTGAAAACACCTCTTTAAAGTTCAGAATACTGGGGCAGGGTATTTTCAAGCCATTACGAGTCCTCTCGAGGCAAATTCCTTCAAAAATCACGCAGTCCGGGGCAATTAAGTCGAGATCCGATAAATCTATCTAAGAGTTTGAAGACCCTGGGGCGGTGTGAATGCCCGATCTTCTATAAAATCCTCTTGAGATGATTTCTTCCTTTAGACCTGGTGGTATGGGGCAAATGGAGAGTTCAAAGGGTCGATTATGAACATAGAAACGGTTCAGTTTACCATATGTCTGCAGGGTAACAAATTTGTTTTCCCCAGTAAAGCTACCCCCCTCAATATTGAAACTTCATTCTCCTCAGCAGGTTGTTGTTTCTCCAGCAAGGGACTTACAGAACATCTTCTTGGGACAAAGGAGTTATCTTCCCCACAGAGTCTGAACACTTATTTTCCTCAGCCAGTCAGGAAATGTTTTTCTCATCAGCAACGGTGCGATCTGATCCCCAACAGATGAGTAAGCTTGATGTTATCCGCTAGCAGGATGGATGTCAGCATCTACAGTTCCCCCGAGCAAAGTTTGGTGGTAATCCTCGCAGCAGTTTGTTCAACGGTGGTTGACATCCCCAACAGGTTTTAAATCCAAGAGACATTTGGCACTCTTCTGATTCAGGCCGTGGCCTCCTTTTTCAAAGAGTTATGTATAATCCCCAGTAGAGCGGATGTTCTTTAGGGATTTCATCCCCCAGCAGAAGTAATTGATCCGAAGAGTCGATCAGTATGACCCTTCTCAGTAGAGTTCCTAGATTCAGAGGATAATTTATTTTTATCATCCCCAGCTGAATTGGACTTTTCTCTCCGGCATTTATTTTGCTGGAGGGACCCTTTTTGCATGTCATAAGCATTTGCATTGCATCCTCAAACGCGTAGCATTTCCACTTCGTGTGGAGCATTACGGCAAAATTCAAACATTAGCATTCGAAGCATAAGCCAGGTTTGATACTTTCTTTGCCAGTTCTCTTTCTCGGCAGAGATGGCGTAACTCAGGAGATTTTGAAGGGACGCGTTCCTCAAACTTGCGCTCCCCGACAGAGTCTTTTATTTAGATTTCTCCTTTCCCCAGCGGAGTCGTCTTATCTGTAGATTGTGAGTCCGTTAGGAATTTGCCTTTGTTTGGCCTTTCTCTCTCGTGAAACCCAATTCTCGTCTGGTAGTCAGTTCTCGTCTGACTTATTTGGTAAAACCCAGTTCTCGTCTGGTAGTCAGTTCTCGTCTGACTTATTTGGTAAAACCCAGTTCTCGCCTGGTAGTCAGTTCCCGTCTGACTTATTTGGTAAAATCCAGTTGGCTGGTAGTCAGTTCTCGTCTGACTTATTTCGCGAAACCTAGTTCTCGCCTGGTAGTCAGTTCCCGTCTGACTTATTTGGTAAAATCCGGTTCTCGGCTGGTAGTCAGTTCTCGTCTGACTTATTTCGCGAAACCCAGTTCTCGCCTGGTTGTCAGTTCCCGTCTGACTTATTTGGTAAAATCCGGTTCTCGGCTGGTAGTCAGTTCTCGTCTGACTTATTTCGTGAAACCCAGTTCTCGCCTGGTAGTCAGTTCCCGTCTGACTTATTTGGTAAAATTCGGTTCTCGGCTGGTAGTCAGTTCTCGTCTGACTTATTTCGCGAAACCCAGTTCTCGCCTGGTAGTCAGTTCCCGTCTGACTTATTTGGTAAAATCCAGTTCTCGACTGGTAGTCAGTTCTCGTCTGACTTATTTCGCGAAACCCGGTTCTCGCCTGGTAGTCAGTTCCCGTCTGACTTATTTGGTAAAACCCAATTCTCGGCTGGTGGTCAGTTCTCGTCTGACTTATTACGCGAAACCCAATTTCTCTTTATCAGCAGAGATAGCGATCTTCTGGATAGTTCTTCGTCAGTTTCCCTTTATCAGCAGGGATGACATCTATTTTGCTAAATCTCTTTATCAGCAGAGATGGCAATCTTTTGGAAGATTTTCTTTCGTCAATTTCCATTTATCAGCATGGACGGCATTTGTTTTGTCAATTCCCTTTATCAGCAGAGAAGGCATTTATTTTGTCAATTCCCTTTATCAGCAGGGAAGACATTGGTATTGCTAGTTTTCTCTTTGTCAGCAGAGATAGCAATCTTTCGGATATTTCTCTCGTCAATTCCCTTTATCAGTAGGGACGACATTCATCTTGCTAGTATCTCTTTATCAGCAGAGATAGCAACCTTTTGAAGATTTACTTCGTCAGTTGGGGGAGTTTGTCTCGTTTTATACCTAGCATAGCAGCATTTATGACTAATTCTTCAGTGGAGGATTG
The DNA here is from genome assembly GCA_022829125.1 of Lathyrus tuberosus. Taxonomy (NCBI): domain Eukaryota; kingdom Viridiplantae; phylum Streptophyta; class Magnoliopsida; order Fabales; family Fabaceae; genus Lathyrus; species Lathyrus tuberosus. Next base: position 15,049,170 of record JALAZF010000012.1, on the reverse strand, counting down.
CAAATTTCCGGGTTCTTTGATATTTAATCTCCGTGCATCCTGATTGTCTGAAAGCTGTCGCTATCATACACTCAGGACCAAGTTGATTGAATAGGGGCAGCTGTTGCACCCCAAAATTTGCCCTCCTTACTTTTTTACTAACTGGCTTATGTTTCATTTCATTTTTTTGCATTATCATGTGTGCATATCATTAGCATGGGGTCAAGGTACCTGAGGTAGTTCAGAAAAGTCTTATCTGGTCTACTACATCATCAAGAGTTCACAAGTGGCAAGGGATTTCAAGTGGATCACTCTCTCCTAACCAGTGCATGAATTAGGGTTTTGAAATTCTTGGGTTATTGCGTCAATAGGCAAGCTCCTTGGGTTTTTATCATCAGCAAATGGCATATCTTATCTTTGTTGGAGAGGATACACATCATATTCAGAGGAATTTGGATTTGGAGACTGTGTTATTTCCTCCTAGACTAAGGGTACCAAAACTAGGGTTTGCTATAAAGTCAGTTTATTTCTGATTTTTTGGGCAAGACTTAATTCCATGGTATTCCTTGGGTCCCTAAGTATCTATGAATGGAAGATTGTCCATCAGTTTGATTTAGGAGAAGTTCAATGGGCCAATGGATTGAAAATCAGTTAACTTGGTCAAAAAGTCAACTGTGGTCAACACAAGGTCAAACCTCAATATTTTTGGTCAACATCAATATTATGGGGTGAAATTCATCATTTGATCAAGGGTTGATCATGATTCATCAGGGAAACCTCAGAATCATCAAGAATCGGGAGTTACTAAACTAGGGTTTTTGTGGGAAAAGTCAACTGTACTTTGACTAGGGATAACTTCCACATACTTCATCAAAAATTCCTCAACAAAAGCCCATATTGAAGGAAATTTAATTCCCTACAACTTTGTGTCTCACGAGGCAAGTCCAGAAATGCTTCATTCGGGAGATATGAGCCAAGACATTATAGGTCATTTTGAAAGTCAACAAAAGTCAACCTTTTTCAAAAGCTCATAACTTGAACATGGAAGATCAAATTGACATGGGACAAAAAGGGTTGGTTAGAGGACATCTTGAGGTTTCTAAAAAGTATTAGTTTGCATTAAGGAGCTAAAAATTGAAGGAGTTATGCTTAGTCAAAGTTGGGCGATTTTGAGGAGGTGCACAAAGCAAACTATGCCTAAAATCCAAATTTTGACAAATGGGCCATAAGTTTCTTAAACCAAACTCAAACATAAAGCCATGCACGACCCAAAGAGCATATATTTGATTTTTCCTCATTTTATTTTATTTTTATTGGATTTAATTAGTTAAAATTCAATATTAAATGAAATAATTCAAAAATAATTAACAATGGATTATCCAGGCCCAACTCATCATCAGAAGAATAACCCTAAGTATTTAAAACCTCTTCATGCATTGGTTAGGGTTAGAGGACACGTGATATTTGGAGGATTGGAGCATTTGAACCCTAAAGCTCTTTTTCATCAAAGCTCACGATTTACAAGGAGATTCTCCAAGGTTCTTCCACAGACGTCTTCCTGGGGGTCCAAAGAGTAGAAATCAACCACTATTGACAGCCTAAAGCAACTACACGTGTGGAACCATCTCAGGTAGGAAGGATTTTTAAGGATCCTAAAACTTTCCTTTTTTACGTGAATATTGTTGTGTTTTCATCACTGATCATGCTGATATATTTTGTTTTGAATATGGATGCGTATATTGCCTGTACCGTGCGTTTAAGGTTTTGTGCACTAACCTTGTTTCGTTCGTTTTAGATTATTCGTTGGTTGTTTGCAAATTTGGATGCCAAATTTGGATTCCTTGTGTTTTTCTAGGTGGGGTAGTGTAGTCGCACGCGCGTTTTGGCCCCCTTTTTGTTGCAGGTGACCGGAGTAGGGGCCGGAACCCTAACTCCGGTGGTGGCCGGAAAACCAGTCCGGCGGGACGTTCCAAGGAAGGAGACAAAGTCCTGGCCGTTGATTCTCCCAATCCAACGGTCCAGGCGCGCCACGTGCTTTTTATTTTTATTTTTTTCTGAATTACAATCAATGATTCCGTGTTTATTACCCCACGGTATTATGGTGTACGTCCACTTATATTCTTTTGTCTTGTTTACTTTTTGTCTTGTTTACTTTTTGTCTTGTTGACCAAATAAGGGACGCAGGATGCATCCAACGATTGGTGTAAGGTCAACTGATTGACTGAGGGACCACACAAGGCCCTTTTTTTATTTTTTTCTCTTTTCTGATGGATTTAGTAGCCGTGGGCTGCTATTCACACCCCACCCCCCAGGCCCATTAACCATTCCAACATTCTTTCTTTACTAATTGCACCCCAGCCTCTTATTTCATATTTTATTTTATTATTCCATTATCATTTTCATTTTTATTTTTAAAAATACCTAAGTGCATTTAAAAAATCCTAAAAAATTCATGCATTATATTTATTCACTTATAAAATTTTCACAAATTTTATTTTTTATTTTTATTTTATTTTCATCATTTAAATTAATTGTTTAAGTCAACTTCTTTTTAATTACACATCTCATGCATATTTGAACTTCTTCATTTTAATTCTCTGCAATCCTAAAGCATTTTTCATCCGTTATTTTTGCATTCATTCATGAACATTCTAAAGTGCTTAAAAATATTTTTCTTTCATTTTTAAATATTTTTCATGTTGCATTTAGGTCCTTCTTTTTGGCATAATTGAAACTTATCCCTTACTTGAATTTGTATGATTATTTGAATGGCTAACACTTTGAGTTTTTGCAGGGATTTTTTATATGTTGTTTGCCTTTGGTTGAGAAACTTTAATGATTAATTTGGGAATTTTAGGAATCACTTTGCTAATTATTTGATTTGCTTTCTTTTGAGGTTATCTTGTGTGCACATTTTTGATCCTATCTAATTACCTTGTTTGAAAGGCCCTTGTGCCATTTGCTTTGGGGGCTGTCTCTTTGTTTTCTTTGATTCATGTTTGGATTATTATTATCATTGTTTGCCGTTATTTGATTTTCATTCACCTAATTGCTCTTATTCATGTCTGTTTCTTACTAACCTTTTATGCAGGATCAAGGTAAGTTCCTTAAGGATATGGATAAATATCCATGGTCACCCTTACTTTTTCCTTCCCTCATGTTCTTCCTTTAGGATTTAGGTTGTCTTCAGGCCTCACTAACCGTAGGTCACCCATGCATGATAACTTTAGGGTTCATAGTCCCCCCTTAGAGTTTCCTTTGTGTCTTCTCTCTTCTCATCTCAAATTTCTTTAAAACACTTAATAATAATAAGGGGTATTGCGCACGAGCCTTAAGTATGGGGAATAAGAAATGAGGGGCTTCCTCTCATCTTTCTAGAGTGCTTAGCGAGCGTCCTGTCTTGGGACGATGCGTTAAGTATTCGCCCCTGTGCCCTAGACTTTGGTGCAATGCAACTTAGGAACTAACTTAAGCCATTTCTGTCCTAAAAAACACAAACCAACTTCAATTTTTTTTTTTGTCCTTCGGGACCTTCAACTTAAAGGCTATTTTCGAAAAGGGCACGTTACCTTCCGTCTGAGTCATAAACAGGCATCGACCCTAACTGCCGGACGCGAACTTAACGTCGCTCATAAAAAACACAAAAAGAACTTGGTCCGAACTACGTTGACTCTGAATTCCCCATTGCACAAAGGGGGTACGTAGGCCTAGGACGTCGACGTCCTACCGAGTCTGTCTTTGTTTCCCCCCATCTTAGCACAGCCATAGATGATAGGATAACTCACCCTTAGATTAGACAACAAGCGTGGATCCCATCGAGTACGATGGACGCGTGGGGTGCTAGCACCTTCCCCTCGCGTAACCGACTCCCGAACCCAGGCTATGGTTGCGATGACCATTCCTTTCCCTCTTCCTAAGGTTTATGCGGTGTTCCCTTTCTCTATCTTGGGATAAATTTACACGGCTGACGACTCTGTTTTTCCGCGCCACTCTCGCGTTTGTACCTGGATGAAAATCCCGGGAGCGACACTTATTTAATAATCTTGTTTCACTGTTGAAGCAACACTCCACCAGATCACTTCATGAACACTTATCAAGTATTCAATCTTTTGCAAGTATCTTCTTTGACAAACACAATGTTGAGATACCAAGGCTGCCACCCTTGACTCGAGTAACTAAGATTCTCTCTGAAGGAATCCTATTTACCTCAACAGTTCTAAAAACTCCATTCAGATTGGATCCTCCCTTAGGATTAGAAGAGATGAATCCTTCATTGCTGTTTTGGATGGTGAAAATAAATCACCTCCACTTTCTTCAGGTTTGTGTTTCACAGAAACACGTTCTAGTCAAAAGAATAACTAGAAGACTCCAGATGCACGACTGAGACGCCTTTATGAGTGGACTTGAGAGAATTCTCAAATATCTTTGACAACTTCGCCGATCAATAATTTATCAAACTCCTAGAGCAAGAACTTGATAAACATAAGCTCAACTCCTCTCCTCTTCAACTGACTTCAAATTGCACCATGGAACCATGCTTTCAAGTACCAAGTCACCATTACAGACATCTTCCAACCACTATTTCCATTCCATCGCTCCCAACTTTGGAATAAAAAGATGCAGATATCTTCACATGTAGAGGCCGACGATTGAGATCTTCCACCATCTGTCTTCAGTAACAACTCTAGAATCCCATAATTCCAGAGCTCTTCCATTAGAAACATATGCAGCGGAACCGCCAAGGAACAAATTCTGCTTACCCTAATAAGATGTTATAACATCTTATAAGACACCCCAACAAGAGAACTAGCCACTTCTCCCGCAGTTGTTGTAGAACCTCCTCAGCAACATGAACAACCACCAGGTTGTTACCTTCGATTCAGAACATCCATCCCATCCATTAATACCATTAAGTATATCTGAGTTGATTGATCTGATCTTCAAAACTCCTTATTGTTTAAACGCCAGAAATTATCTCCCAAAGATCTCATCCAGAAATAGACAGGATGCCTGCTCTGATACCAATTAAAATTCTGGCATCGCAGACAGCAGATGTCCTAACACATGTCAAGACATTGTTCTGCATAAACATTTAAACAAAGAAGCATAACTGCAGACTGATACATTGAATATCAGAACTGCAGAATCACAGATGTTACGACATTTGATCCAACATGTTTATCAATACCAATAACAGAATATGTAAATCTGCAGAATGATAAAAGACACAATAATTGTTAACCCTGTTCGGTGCAATTCACCTACATCTGGGGGATACCAATCCAGAAAGAAGACTCCACTATATGTAGAATTATTATAAAGCTAAACTCCCCTGTTTACAACTTTATCTCCTAATCTCTACCCAATGAAATCCTTATCAAAAACATCTCATTTGATATGAGAATCACCACTCACTTCCCTTAATCACAAACTGTGATATCTACACCATCCATGTCAATACAGAATTTTGTCAAGCATTCTTGATTAACACGCTAACTTGGATTTGCTTAAAAGCTTCATCCAAGAACAATACACAATACATTACCTAAAGGCTTCTGGATTTGTACAATACCTATGTCTTCCACACTGTATCAAACCGATACAGAGGGAGACTTACAAACCTAGAGCCAACTACTCTCAAAATCCTAAACCCTTATTTTTACACAAGAGAACTAGGTTACAATAGTTACATTCTAGTTACATCCAAAACCCACGACTAAGTCTTCTTTTATAGTCTTCAGTTGGGCTTTAAAATTTTCCTTGATCCACTACTGAGTGCGCCTGAGATCTTGGAACAGATTTGAAACAGATTTAAAATAATCTGTTATAACAGTCCAGAATGTCGAGTCTTCAAGTTGAGGCATCTTATTCGACATCTTTGTTCTTTGGCAGAAATCTTCAGCTTTGGTCTTCATGTTGAAACATCTTCTTCAGTACTGAGTTTTACCAAAATTTTGTCCAAATCATTTGAGCATTCAATAGAAAAAGAAGGGGAAAAGTTCAAGGTCATCTTGTAGCAAAGGGGTACATAGAGAAGAAAGGAATTAAATATAATGAGATTTTTTCACTAGTCATTATACATACTTCTATCAGACAGTGTTAGCCCTGGTAGCCATCCGAAACATGCATTTAGAGTAGATGGATTTGAATACAACATTTTTTTTACGATAATTTAGATGGCCAAATTTAAATATAGCAGCCAAAGTGGTTTAATAACACTAAAAATGATATACTAGTTTGCAAATTGAAGAGATCTTTGTATGGTTTAATGCTTTGATTCATTAATGCTTGAGATTGACTATAGAAGGTATGAGTATGACAATTGTATTTATGTTAGAAGCTTTGCTGACGAATCTTTTATTATCATATTATTATATGTTGATTGTTGCTAGTCATCTACATGACATAAATGAACTAAAATTCATGTTGGGAAAGAATTTTGACATGAAAGACTTAGGCGCTACTAAGACGATTCTTGGCAGGAAAATTCATAGGGGTAAGAGTGATAGAAAATTACAACTCTCTCTAAAAAGTCTATGTTGAAAATGTGCTAGATAAGTTTGACATGGATAATTCGAAGGCTGTTAGTAGTCCACTGGTGAATCACTTTAAGCTTTCATTAGATCAGTATCCAAAGACAATTTCAAAAGTTCATTATATGTCAAAGATTTCTTATGCTAATGTTGTTGTTTGTTTAGTGTCTGATATGGTCTACACTATACCAGATTTGACACTAGCTATAATTCAAGTTTGTAAGTTTATATTTGGACTAACTCCATTATAAACTACTTGAAAGTTGAAAGGTACAACAGTATCATGTTTAGTAATAAACATTTCAAATATACTTTTTTAATGAGTATGGTATAATAATTTAAAAAATTCTTATATTTAATGACAAATAATTTAAAAAAAAAAAATTTTATAATAAAGATATATAAGTAATCTGTGTTTCAAACACATAATTACTATGCACGGTTATAAAAACATATTTTTCTTAAAATATTATATTTTTATGAAATAATAATTACACTTCATAATATTAATATAATTAAAGTGTTAACGTAATTTAAAATAAAAAACAAATATAATATTATATTAAGTGTGTATCCTGCTATGTTATGACAAAAATTAATTTAAATTGAATTAATTTTATAAAATTAATTGTCATTAAAAATATTTTTATTTTCTTTCGTATTAAAAATATATTAAAGCTAAAATAGCTATGTTTGGGCACACTTATTTTATATTTACATTATAAATTTATATTTAAAATTTTATAAATATTTTAAATAAAATAAAAGGGTGTGAACAACCAATCTTAAATGTGAAAGAAAAACTATAATTTATAACTTTTATTTTTTTTTAAAAAAATCACATTTGACTCCATCACACGTGAAAATAAATCCTCAAATTTAAAAAACTAATTGTATAATTTAGTAATTTATAAAATTCTTATAAATTACTAATTATATAACATACTAGTATAGTAATTTATAAAATTCTTATATTTTCAAGAAATAAATTTTACATATAGTAATTTCTTGGAAATATAAGAATTTTTTAAATTATTATATGAATTATAAAATAAATTTATATAGCAAATCCTCAAATATTTATAGAAAAATTTATAAATTATATAAATTTATAAATTTACCAAATAAAATTTTTATAGTAATTTATAAAAAAATTATATTTCCAAAAAAATAAATTTTTAAATGTATTTTATAAACAGACATAGAAAATATTTTTTTCTACTCAACTTTTTCAAGTTAATATAGTTTGGATTTAGATAAATTTTTTAAATGTGAGTTGAATAATTAATTTATATTACAAAATTATAGTTTTCAAATAAAATTAATTCTAGAAACTACATTCAATTTTACGCATTGGAAATCAGCATTTGTACCTACCCACTATAAATAAATACATAAATAAATATATATGTCTACTATCATAGAAAAACAGCTTTCATTAAATTTCATAGATTGATACACACATTCCAAGTTCTTAAAAATCGGTCCTCCCTTATTACTACCCTCCTTCAATTTCTCTCTCCATCATGCAACTGCACCAATTTCAATGCTTTTCTCAGCTCATTTTTCTAAGTCTGATTTCACTTTACACTATGCATCTTTCTCTTTCACTCTCAACTATATTTCCAGCAACATTATTACCTCATCTTCTCTCTTCTCTTTTTCATCACTAAATCATCATGCTTCTTCTGTAACAACAACAACATCATGTGTTTTTCTTAGATTCTCTTCTCACTATTACACCTGTTTTCGAGTTTTTTTATTAAACTATCCTCTTTTTTCAAATCATTCATTAAATACCAAAGTTTTCCCACTTACTATTACTCAAGTACCATGTAAAAAAAAACTTTCTCCATTCTAAAATAATTTATTATAGTTTGGTTATTTTACATGGGTTAAAAAAATTTAATAAATAAAATAAAAAATAATAATTTTACTAAACTAGTATTGTTTATTATTGGTGTATTCGAATTATCATTAATAAATTAAGAGTATTAATTAGAAAATACAACATTAGAATTTACACTGGAAACTAAAATGCGATACTTATTTTAGGACAAATAATTTTATAAAATGCGACAATTATTTTAGAACAGATGAAGTATTTTTTTTATTATCAAAGACATGTCCATTTATTTAAATATTAAAAGAAAAATAACTATAAATAAATAGATCAATTATAAAATATTATATTATTTTTAAATATGATTTCTCGAATTGTCCATTTCTTTAAGTATATTTAAAAAAAAGATCAATTATAAAATATCATATTATTTTTAAAAAAATTTAAAAACTTTATTATTGAAATAAACAAAAATTTATATTAAATACGTAATGATTTAACAATGATAATTGATAAACATACATTTTTATATAATAATATAAATTAAAATTAATTAAAAAATAATTAAAATACGTGAATATATATTGTGTGGATATGAGAGTGGGATGAGTATCAAAGTGTCCATGCCCACATCCATTCTCATTTATATATATATATATATATATATATATATATATATATATATATATATATATATATATATATATATATATATATGTGTGTGTGTGTGTGTATGAATCATTTATTTATTGTGAGAGAGGGAGGAAGTGAAAATTTGTGTGAACAATTCACCTAAACATATTGTGAAAGGAACATTTGTAACTATTCTAACACTACTCTCGAAAATAGATCTCAAATAAACAGTACCTTTTTTAATTATAATTTTGAAAAACTAATACAATTTATAAAATTCTTATATATAAAGACAAATAAAATTAAAAAAAAAAAGTCTTATAAATGAAGATAGTCCCTCAGTTTCTTTTTAATGGTCTCTTTAGTGTAAAAATGTGCCGTTTTCAAAATTAAAGGTAATTCGGACACATAATTTGGACATGTAGTTATTATTTAAAGTTATAAAAAGCATCTTTTTCTTAAAATATTCTAAATTTATAAAACAATAACTACGCTTCATAATAATTTAGTATCAATTAAAGTGTTAAGTTAACTTATGATACAAAACCGACATAATATTATATTAAGTGTGTATCCTTATGATAAAAATTATATTAATTTGCATTAATTTTAGAGAATTTCTTATCACACCACTCAGGTTTCTTAGGCACTATCTGAATTTTTGATTTTGTTCCCTGATTTCGGATGTGCACATCCGGACGCACCAATTTTTTAAAAAACGCTGATGCATTTTGGAAGTGCACATCCGAAAACTTTCCTAATCTGCAAATCCGGAAAACAGCAGAACTTAATTTTTTTTTTTTAAATGGATTTTGTTGTTTGGTCGCATATGTTAATATATCGTCGCAACTTAATATACATTTGACAACAACAATATATAAAATAAAATGATATATATATATATATATATATATAATAAACCTCTGTCAAAATACAGTGCATACATCTAATATAAATAGAAAACATCAAACAAAAAACTACTGTGTATGGTGAAGAATCTCTCCTGGCTCCCCTGCTCCTCTGCCCCTACCCGCTGTTGAATGCAGACTAGGGCAAGCAAGCAAAAATATTTATTTTCGGAAGAATTCCCTCTGGGATTTATGTTGTGTCCACAGAGATCGGTTCGAGGGAAAGAATGTCGTTCGACGGTCTCTCGCGTTTATAAGTTTGGTTTTGAATGGTTTCAAACAAGAAAACAGAAAAGTAAACATTAAAACATAAAACAAATTCATCCTTCAGAGAGAAAAACTCGTCCGGCAATGCATATAAATCACTCCTCACAAACTTAAACTTACCGACCAGTTATACTCCACCTACAATACTCCTCAATATCACCCAGCATCGCTCACAACACAGGTTATGTCTAACGCAAAGTTGAGAAAACAACCGTGTTACTCTCTTCGTCACTCTCGCGAGCGAAGCCTCGAAACACGGAAGGCATTAAGCTTCGACGCCTATTGAAGATTGTTAGCCCTAAATCTATCTCTAGAATCCAGAAACTAACAGACAATCATCCCTAATCGGAGTTTGCGACGGTTATCTCTAACGCACCCCAAACCCCGCACATAAAGCAAAAATCAGAGACAATCACCAATAAAGATTTGTAAAGCAAGTTTTATACAACGCCATGGCCGACAAATATACATGAGTTTGCAGCAAATACGTATACACAACCCAACCATAAAGAAAACACAAAGAAGAAAAGAAATGAACCAAACATCTCGCGGATTGTCGGAGCCGGTCGACGATCAATCCACTCCGGATCATCCGTATGCATGCTCCACAGTTGTTTTCTAAGCTAATCCTATGAAGAAATGAAGTTTGATGGAGTTGGAGCAAAAACCCCCAAAACCATAACCTAAAAAATGATGAAAAATGACTAAAATAGGCAAAAGTTACTGCCCAGGTTCGCACTGCGAACATAAACCTCCTTTGCAACGTCAAAAACAGTGTTTTTCACACTTCTGGGCACTATTCATTTGCCCCCGGGTTCGCCAGCGAGTGCTCGCCACGGGGGTTCGCAGTGCGAACATGACAGTATGGCAGAAATTGTTTTGATCATAACTCATGAACCGTAACTCCGATTGACGCACGGTTTGAAGCGTTGGAAAGTTTATTCAATGATCTTTATGAATATGGAAAAATCCCATTGCTGGAACACCTGTAAAAATAAATGAAAATTAATTAAACTCAATGATATTTACACGGTACCACACTATACACCGAAAACGTAAAGTAAACGTATTTACGAACAAAGCGGGGTTTATTCAACCAATTTTAACACAAAGTAATGATAAGTGCAACAAAACTTATATACAAAAATAGGTACATTTTGCACTTATCAAACTCTCCCCAACTTACCTAATTGTTTGTCCACAAACAAGAATCAAACACACTTGAAAATGCACAAGCAATATCCAAAGAATGACGAATCAACAGGTTTTGAAAAACGGAAACGAATGAATGGTTCAAATGAAAATGGTACACACAAAAAGTAAATACTTACCACTAAACTACGACGACAACATAGTCACGAAATAAATGCAAAATACAAAAATCATGCCAAAAATTCTAAAACAACACAAGTTCCAAAGTGAATCACACCTAGTAAAAACAATCATCGGTAGATGAAAAACACAAAATGAGTTTCTTTTCACTCACACAACAATCTTGCAAACAAAAGACTAAATTATGCATTTATCCAACAATTTATATTGAAAATACAAAGGCAAGAATCACAAGGACTTTCAAGGTTGTAACGTGGTCGGGTAAACAAACAAGGGGCAATTTCTAAAGGTAATTGAAACAAAAACTTGCCTAAACCTAAGGGAGTGAAAACTCACAAAGATTCACACACAAAATTTCAACCAACTTCTTCCAAAATCCCAAGTGCTACACAACACACAATACTTATTTAACACCATTATTGAAACTCTTTTTGTTTCCTTTTTCAAGGATTTTTCTTTTTCTTCCTTTTTTCTTTCTTTTTCTCTTTAACAAATTTTTCTCTTTTTTCTTTTCTTTTTCAATCCTCATAGAATTCAACCAATGAGTATACAATCATCCTCTCCCCAACTTGAATTCAACCGCACCATCATGTGAATGCTCCCTACTTTCTATGGCAAGGAAAAAATCCATACAACAACACAAAGTTGAGGTCCAAGAAAAAACAAAATCCATTCAAAAATAAGTGAACTAAATACTCATAGACAAACATTAAGTTAAAATAAAAACATGGATCAAAAAGCTCAAAGGGGTTACGAATTCTCACACACTCACAAGGTGAATTGACTATTTGGCTAGGGTGGTTGTGCTCAAAATGAAACAAATGCCTTGATCCTTTTCATGCTTTCATATAATCAACACAAACAAAAGATTCAACATAATAAAATCCAGTTAGAACAAGAATGTTGGTTCTCCGCGCATATATGAATAATGGAAAGCTACCTCACAAAAAGGTTGGGAACTAAAGTGATTCACAATAGAACAAGTATACAAAAGAATGGATGGCATGGAAGTTTGTAAAATGCCTAAGTATCATGAATATGCTAAAGTATAGAAAGCGATAAATACATACCTCGGACGTGTATAAAACTTAACAAAATCATTACCACGCATTCGCAAGTTGAAACGAACCAACTTGGAAAATTACAAAAGCATCCTCAAGTAAGTCAATCAAAATCTGAGAGCAAACAACAACCAAAAACATTCGAAAAGAAAAACTATAAAACATGCTTGTTTTACGTCGTAAGCTCGACGCCTTTACGGTGCTTAATTAGAACTTCCTTCATTCATGCCATGGTGATGTCTCACCGCGCAACCAAAAGCAAGCGTCCTAACCAACCACTTAAACAAACGTTAATCTACAAGTATCAGTATAACAAGTGAAAATATACAATATATACGATATTTACAAAACTCAAAAACAAAGAAACTATCGCAATGCGATTCAATATCAAAACCAATCCCCGACAACGACGCCATTTTGTTGAATGCAGACTAGGGCAAGCAAGCAAAAATATTTATTTTCGGAAGAATTCCCTCCGGGATTTATGTCGTGTCCACAGAGATCGGTTCGAGGGAAAGAATGTCGTTCGACGGTCTCTCACGTTTATGAGTTTGGTTTTGAATGGTTTCAAACAAGAAAACAGAAAAGTAAACATTAAAACATAAAACAAATTCATTCTTCAGAGAGAAAAACTCGTCCGGCAATGCATATAAATCACTCCTCACAAACTTAAACTTACCGACCAGTTATACTCCACCTACAATACTCCTCAATATCACCCAACATCGCTCATAACACAGGTTATGTCTAACGCAAAGTTGAGAAAACAACCGTGTTACTCTCTTCGTCACTCTCGCGAGCGAAGCCTCGAAACACGGAAGGCATTAAGCTTCGACGCCTATTGAAGATTGTTAGCCCTAAATCTATCTCTAGAATCCAGAAACTAACAGACAATCATCCCTAATCGGAGTTTACGACGGTTATCTCTAACGCACCCCTAACCCCGCGCATAAAGCAAAAATTAGAGACAATCACCAATAAAGATTTGTAAAGCAAGTTTTATACAACGTCATGGGCGACAAATATACATGAGTTTGCAGCAAATACATATACACAACCCAACCATAAAGAAAACACAAAGAAGAAAAGAAATGAACCAAATATCTCGCGGATTGTCGGAGCCGGTCGACGATCAATCCACTCCGGATCATCCGTATGCATGCTCCACAGTTGTTTTCTAAGCTAATCCTATGAAGAAATGAAGTTTGATGGAGTTGGAGCAAAAACCCCCAAAACCATAACCTAAAAAATGATGAAAATTGACTAAAATAGGCAAAAGTTACTACCCAGGTTCGCACTGCGAGTACCCGTTCGCACTGCGAACATAAACCGCCTTTGCAACATCAAAAACAGTGTTTTTCACACTTCTGGGCACTATTCATTCGCCCCCGGGTTCGCAGTGCGAGTGCTCGCCACGGGGGTTCGCAGTGCGAACATGACAATATGGCAGAAATTGTTTTGATCATAACTCATGAACCGTAACTCCGATTGACGCACGGTTTGAAGCGTTGGAAAGCTTATTTAATGCTCTTTATGAATATGGAAAAATCCCATTGCTGGAACACCTGTAAAAATAAATGAAAATCAATTAAACTCAATGATATTTACACGGTACCGCACTATACACCGAAAATGTAAAGTAAACGTATTTACGAACAAAGCGGGGTTTATTCAACCAATTTTAACACAAAGTAATGATAAGTGCAACAAAACTTATATACAAAAATAGGTACATTTTGCACTTATCACCCGCTATCCTGGATCGATGTCTGTGGTACTGAAGTGTCCCCCGAGCAATCGCAATAATCCTGTCCACGACATGTCTGGCACCAGAGCCCCCAGGGAGGTGACCGGCCTCAATGGCCTACTGCGCTATCTGCTCTATCTGACGACAGCATGGTAGGACATCCTGAGTATGGTCCAGCTGAGACTGCCGCTCCTCTAATATCTCCTGATGAGCAGGTCTGGCTGGCGATCCCTCAGCAGTGGGCACCATGCATGGGTGTGAGACGGTATAGAAGCACACGATGTACCCGGCCGCAACGCTCCAGTCTCTCTGCTCTGGTCGCCCGAGCCTCTTCTGGTACCAAGTGGGACTGGTAGTCAGCATATAGCTCATCTATCTGCCTGCGAGTCAAGCCTAGAGCAGCAGACTCATAAGGCATCCTGGGGATTGTCTGCGTGTAGCCGAACTGACGCAAGATGCGCTCCGTCGGGTATCGGGCAGTAACGGTCGAACTGCATGCCAACCATCCTGAGAACAAACAAACCTCATCGAACGGGCGCGTCACACGGTGATCAGCATAAGGGCTATACAAAACGTCCTCAGCAGCCATCCGATCAAGATACACTCTGAAGGGGTCCGGTACCTGGTTCCCTCTAAGCAGGACAAATGCAGCCGCACGTGGCATATCCTCAGTGTACTCGGCGCACTCCCCTAACCAGCAATGTTGGGAAAGTGCTGTAAAATCTACGCCTGAAATGGAAAACATAACATGGGTGTCAAACATTATAATGAATATAGAAAGAAAAGAAATGAAAAAATCACTTAGAATATTAGATTGTTACCACGTATAGCGTACAACTTCCTGCCACAGTCTTGGCTGCCCAATGGCACCGTCAGAGAGCCTGGAATAGGTGTATGCCAGCGCAGCCGCCCCCAGTTATACCCGTGGATCTCTGTCTGATCCGAAAGGTACCTGAGGTAGACGATATCAACATAATATGCGCTGGTGTCCACAAACACCTGCGTGCCGAGCAAAAACAAGTAGTAGCATCTCAGGGCACGCTCCCTGTGGAGCTCCACCTCAGCTGCATCCCCTTCTGCCTGTCGTGCCTCGTCAAGCTCCTCACCAAATCTGTGTATCAAAAAGGAGAATCGGACGTGTGCGCCCCTCAACTAGGTCACCTCCGCAAGTGCCTCCTCTGCGCTAGCCCCAAGCTTTGTAATCAGCAACTCCATGTCATCCGCCTTCGACATCCTACCGTGACGGAGAAGGGTACCCGTGATCGGTAGATGTAAAAGGCACGAGATGTCGTCGAGTGTGATCGTGATCTCGCCGTACGGTAGATGGAATGAGGATGTCTCAGGGTGCCATCTCTCAACAAAGGCCATCAGCATACCGTACTAGATCTGGGAATACCCAATCCTAGACAGACCTCTAAGACCAGAGGCAGCAAGTGCAGACGTGAACCACTCAGCCTCTGGCAGCATCTCAAGCATGTCTATAACCTTGCCCCCATGGTTATAGAACTTCTGGGGATCATTCGCCTAAAAATTTCCAAATAAACAATGTTACAAATGAACATATTTTCAACGTAAACAATTCTATAAATAAACCGAAAAAGGTTACCTGTCCTAGCCAGACATATCTGGCAGGATGCTCAGAGTACCCCACGAGTAGGGACATATCAGACGGTCCTCCGGGGTAACCGCCCAGCTCATCGAAATCGTCATCGGCGTCAACACCATCATGTGTTGGGTGATCACCCTCTGGAACAGGAACATGAACAGGGGAACGAGGAGGAGAAGCTGATGGAGCTGGAGTCTCCCGACGACGTCTGCGTGCGGGCTGGGACCCTGATGAACTACCAGTAGAAACGCGACGCCTACGAGATGTAGAATCGGCGGCTGAAGGGGGAGTGGCCTGTACCTGAGATGTGGAAGTGGTCTGAACCTGTGATGTGGATGTCTGTGGTGTAGGATGTGGTGTAGGATGTCCCTCAGCTGTAGGGTCTACCCCAACTCCCTCTGCGCCGGAAGCCTCGGTTGTAGACTGCATCCGCTCACGTCGGACAGATGCGTGCTGAGCTGTCCGTCCATGTATGATACGATCGTCTCTGCCAGCCATCTAATCTGCAAAACATAATAAATAAATTAGATTTTTTTTAAAATAATTATAAAAAAAAATAGTCTCCCGGATGTGCACATCCGGAAGGACACAAAATTTTTAACGTTGGGTATTTTTGGATGTGCACATCCGGAAACACTCAGAATACTAAACGTTACAATCTTTCTGGATCTGTACATCCGGTACATTTTTTGAAGTTTAAAAATGGCAGCCATGGCCACTTTAACATGCAAAAGGGCATTTTAATGCCTTGATCGTCCGTTTGAAGCAGTAAAAAAGACCTACATTGTCTCTAACCTATGTTATTCATACAACCTAACAATTTCTACACCTAAATATCTACTCTAAATCGATTACTCGAAAATTACTCCGAAACTCTAAAATTTGAAAATTTACCGATTAAAATGAGATACGGAGGATTTAGAGTCTCTTAATCGTTGTAGATGTTGCTTTGTGCCGAACTCGAGAGGAAAAAATCGAGATTTGAGGTGATTGAAAATTTGAGAGTTTGAGAGAGTTTGAGGGAGTTTGGAAATGAAAAAGTGAAGAATGAGGGGAAGGAAGAAGGTCTGGCGCGAATTAATAAGAAATCTTTCTGGAAGTGCACATCAGAATTGTTTCCGGATATGCATATCCGAAACACTTCAGCGTTTTTTTAAAATTTGGTACGTCCGTATGTGCACATTCGGAATCAGGGGGCAAAAAAATAATTTCACGTGGTGCCTAAGAAACTTGGGTGGTGTATTAAGAAATGCTCTTAATTTTATAAAGTTGATTGTAATTAAAAATGCATTTTATTTTGTCTAGTATTTAAAAAAAAAATTAAATGTAAAATAATTGTTTGGACACACTTATTTTATATTTAAATTACAAATACTTAAAGTTTATACATTTTAAATAATAATAGGTTGTGAATAACCAATCTTAAACGTGTTATGAAAAAGCAAAATTTTAATTTTATTTTATTTTTTCACCAGAAAAATCGCATTTGACCTCGATGATCCATCAAATTAATATTTTTTTAAATATATTTTGAAAAACTAATAATATATATACTACAGTATTTTATAAAATTCTTATGTTTATAAAAATAAGTTTTTTAAAAATATTTTATAAATAAAGACATAGAAAGTTTTTTTTACTGAACTTTTTAAACTAATATAGTTTGTGTTTGATTATGCGGTGAAAATCTATGAAGCATGTAGCACTACTACAAACAACAACGTCAGGTTTAAAACGGAAGAAATATACACCGTTGTAAAATATTACATTTTTGCGTCCAGTGAATAGCTAGATTTATATACAGTGATTTAATGACGGTTGTCTATAAAAACCGTAGTAATAAATGATGTGTGACAAGTTTCGATTTTCAGCAACTTCGTTTTTTCTATTTTTTAGAGTACATTAAGCGTGTGTCACTTAAGTCTTTTATTTAAAAAATAAAATGTAAATTATTTTACAACAGTTAGTTGAAACAACCGTTGTTATACGCATGTGTCACTTAAGTCCATTATTTAAAAAATAAAATGTAAATGATTTTACAACGGTTAGTTTAAACTACCGTTGTTGTATACTTGTGTCAATTAAGTCCATTATTTAAAAAATAAGATGTCAATGATTTTACAACGGTGAAGAAAGTCAACCGTTGTTAGAGGACTTACATTTCTACTACGGTTGCGTTACACAACCGAGATTTAAGGGTTTACTGATAAATTAAAAACAAAACTTAGTCTGTATTTCTTTCATAAGACGCCCTAGGCGAACAAGCGAGCCAGAGACGACAGCAGTGGCATAATCTTTACTTTCTTCGTATTCATTCATTTGGAGCTCAAATCTTCATCTTTCTCAGTACGGTACTATTCAACATCTTCATTCCTTTTATCTTGGTTTATGTTGTATATGCTCAAATATTCACCCTCTTCCTTCATTTGATTCCTCAACTTCGAAGTACGGTATTCTTCAACATCTTCATTCTTTTTTTCTTTGTTTATGTTGTATATGCTCAATCAGTACGAGAGTACATGTTTCATATGCTTTAGGTTATGATTGTCTGTTGGGTTGTACTTAGGTTATGTTTTAATGCCTTCAAGTTGTTTCTGTAACTGAAATAATGTTGAGGAAGCTATTCAGGGATTAAATGGAACAATGACATCAAAGCAGACCGTGCGTCTTTTTTAGATAGCAGTCCAGGAAATAAGCATGTCAGTTCTATTTTCTTCTACTTCAAACTTAATTTATTCGTAATCTGGTTTAGTTTGATGTTTATGTACTAAAACTTCTAATCTAAATTTTGTCATCGTAACCATGTACATACATCATCAATGAATGTTTTTATATCATCATTATTTAATGTTTTGTGACAGGTTATTTTAGTAATGTTTTATACATAATAAAAATTTATAGGAACATCATGGTGTGGCATCTTAGGGCCCATTATTCCTTAAACACACATTACCACTTCTTATGTAAATAGCATTAGGGCCTATATTAGTTTATTTAATGTTTTGATTTCCAATGCCCTATCTTAAATAAGAATATAATAAAAAAAGAACGAGGAAGATGAAGAATCAACAATGGTTTTTGAATTAAAGAAATAATAATGACTTTCAACTAAAACGATTAGATTTTCAATGTAGAGAGAAGATGAAGAATCAGAGAAATCATTATAAATACGTTATTGCTCTTCTTACCATCACACAAGCAGCATCATTAAAGAGAATTAATCAAAATGAGTTCCAACAATGTAGTCCAGGTCCAACAAACTGTAGATGTTCAAGAAGTTGTCCAAGAAGTCCAATAAACTGCGCGTGTAGTTAAAGATATTGTAGATGTCCAAGAAGTTGTTCAGGTCGTAGATTTTGTAGATGTCCAAGAAGTTGTCAAGGTCGCAGAGGCTGCAGAGGTCCAACCAGTTGTCCAGCCCGAACAAGCTGTACAGATCCAACAGGCGGTCGCCTTGCAAGGAATACGAAACATGAGGAGAATAAGGAGATCAAGAAGAAAGAGAAGGAGGACATCTACGATCGATTCAGATGATGATGACCAAGCACCATATAGGATGAGTAATTTTATGTCAGCTAGGGCATTTAGATTTGATAATTAAAACTTAAAAGTGTCTATGTTGTCTTCAATATTCAGGAGTTTAATTTAGATGTATTAAATATGAAACTTGCACTTATGAAACTTTATATGAAACTTGCATTTTGTTGTCTTCAATATGGCACACAATTCTTATTAAACGTATTTACATATGTGGTAAACTCATCACATAACCTTGAATATATGAACTTGAATGAAAACTTTATCACATATGTTGGTTGCATTTACTACTGTGATATGATGAACAATAAATAGGTTAAAAAATGGGATTATATATAAAAGTAGAATGATATTTGTTAATCCAGCAGAATATGTAACAACGGTTATACATCATAACCGTTATAATATCTCGCACGTTGTCCAGAAAAAAATAAATATCAAAACGGTGCAGCTGGGAATCGAACCAAGGTCCATTAAATTTATCACAACGGTTCGTTTGAAAAACCGTTGTGATAGGGCGCGCTGTTTCCAGGTTATTACAACGGTTAATGGGCAGTCATAATAAGTATTATTTTACAACACCACTCTACATAACGTCTGCGCCCGCGTGATTATACATATTTCCCAACCGTTGTTAAATGGGTTTTCCGTAGTAGTGTAGACCTCAAATACGACTCCGACACCAATAATTATTTAAATAAATTAATTAATTAAATGTAATTATAAATGTCGGTACAGGTGTCTGACCCTGACACGGACACGTAAACATCTTATTACATAGGCGATTTTTTTATATATTTTTAGTGAATTAATTATTTAAAATTAACTATGATTAAAAGTATAGTGAACTAATTGGACATAAAGTAATTCAGGTTAGGATAATTTAAAAAAAAAAGAGTTGGATAATCATTTTCAATATAAATTTACATTTAGATTCAAATAGAAATAATTCTAAAAAGCATAATCAATTTTAGTCGAGAATAATTAAACATGTCAAAATGATGACAATCTTGGGGGGTTCAACATCATGAGAAATTCATGTTAAGAAAGAAGTTTGAAATAAAAGACCTAGTGTTGTTAAGAAGATTCTTGGTATGAAAATTTATAAGGATATGAGTGCTAGTAAATTATAGCTCTCTCAAAAAAACTATGTTGAAAAGGTGGTAGATAAGTTTGACATGAACAATTTGAAGGCTATGAGTATCCCATTGACGAATTACTTTAAACTCTCATTGAATCATTATCCAAAGATAAGTGCAGAAGTTGAGTATATGTATAAGGTCTTATGTCAGTGTGTTGTTGGTTGCTTAATATATGATATGGTCTGTGCTTGATCAGATTTGGCACAAGTTATAAATCAAGTTTGTAAATTTATGTCCAAACTAGGAAAGTGCCATTGAAAAGAACACAAGTGAATTTTTAAGTTACTTGAGAGGTACAACGAGTAATAGTATCCTGTTTAGTAATGAACATGGTGATCCTTCATATGTATGATATGTTAATTCATGCTATGTTGATGATATGGATGATAGAAGGTCTATAACAAAGTAAGTATTTTCTTTAGCAGTAGGACTTCACTACTATAAATAATACTCCATCCGTCCCACAATGAGTGACTCGGTTGACCATTTCACACAAATTAAGAAAAAAGAATAATTAAAAGAGAGAATGATATTTTTACTAAAGTACCCTTATCATGTATTGGGAATGATAAAAGTAATTGGAAATTGAAATGACTCATTCATTTTGAGACACTCTTTATTTCAAATGGACCACTCATTGTGAGACGGATGAAGTACAATCTATTCCCGCGATTTTATTAAACATTGAGATAATAGATCTATCAGAAACCTGACTTCGATTCTACTTACTCTATTTTGTGTTTTTTTAAGCGTTACATTTTTTCAGCCGACACCTTTTCCTTTTCCCTTTTATTTATGTATTTATTTATTTTAAATTACGAAATTAATATTTGTTCAATGAAAATGAAAAAGAAATATTAATTTTATTAAATTATTTACTTAAGTGTCCCATAATTTTAAATGACTCTTGTTTTTTTTTTATTTATTTTTTTCTTCTGTTATTTTGCCCAACCAAAAGATATATCATTTTGCCCAACCGAATGGAAATATCATTTGCATAAATTTTCTAGAATATGTCGGTTTTTTTATTTTTTATTATTTTAAATTAATCTATTCCCTCAATTGTCCTTATACCTCAGTAAAGTTTTTTTTGCATGAGTACTTCACATTATTAGCTTATAACTTTTTATTTACCGTTCAACACTCTTCATTTCTTCTTCATTTTCTTATAAAAAAGCCTAAGTAATTCTCATCTTCATCAAACATTATAAACTCATATTCCATCATCTCTTCCTACACTCCAACATCAATTCGAAATCTTCTCCTTTAATTTTTATTTAATCATACATCTCGAATTAATAACTAATTGTAAGAGTATTAATATTTTTTGTAGTTTTATTTCAATTGGATATACTTTCTAATGTAAATTCCACAACATTAATTAAAATTGTTAACTTAAATAAAGTTAAATAGAGTAACTTTTATTAAAAATATCCTCATATATATATATATATATATATATATATATATATATATATATATATATATATATATATATATATATATATATATATATATATATATATATATATATATATATATTGTAAATGAGAACAATCAATATTATTCATTAAACTTTGATTCATCGAAATTAATAGATTAGATTGAAATCTCTTTCAATAATCCTTTTAAATTGTAATTTATAAAGTTATCACCAAAACTCAATTCATGTTGAATTTTTAGAAACAAAATACTTTATAACTTTTTCATATAATAATATGCAAACATTTAATTTGTTATAAAATAGTTAATAATAAATAATTTTTTTCGTTATATCTAAAATTAAAAGTGTTCTATATAAATAAAAGTTATTGATATAATCATATGTTAATTAAACCCTAAATAAAATTAAAAAATGAATTATAGTTTTGAAAAAAAATTTATATAATAATATATTTTTTGATTTGTAATAAAATTCAGAACAAAACATACCAAAAAAAAAACATTTATACCTATAATTTTTGTATAAAAAAACAATTTAAATAACTATAAGTTAATTATATAAGTTAATTACGAACATTAATATCTAACTATATTTGTTTCTTCCTTTTGAAAATATTATGATAATCAAATGAAATTAAAAATATAAATGTTATTTGATATTTAATAGTTACTATATAATTATCTTAATTTTAATTTGTGGATACCATAATTATAGTTGTTAATATGAATATATTCATTGTTTTAATGAATATATAATTAATTTATCAAATTTATTCATTATTAATAAGTGTTTTTATTTAATTTATGGTCATTTTAATTTTTAATACAACAATACATATTTACATAATAATCTTTGATTTTTATATAAAAATTGATATTAGTAAAATTATTTATAATTTAAAAAACATGTATATATTTATAAGTTACATTTTTAACTTAATAGTTAATATAGAAAATATATATTATACTAATATTCGAATATATATATATATATATATATATATATATATATATATATATATATATATATATATATATATATATATATATATATATATATATATATATATATATATATTTCACTCTAAAACTCATTTCCTTAACTTTCTCTCTAATCCATTGCACCTCTCTCCTCTCTAAAATTCAAACACTCCTGGCTTGGTCGGAAAGATGCTAGTTCTGTGCTGGTGGTCTCTTTGGCAAGGTCCAACCCTAAGATGGTGTTTATTCTCGATTTTTTCGGCTACTTCTCATCGTTGGTGTTTGGTTGTCCTTGTTAGTGTCACTTTTCATCTAACGTCGTCAGTAATTTCTGGATAGACATAGAAGAGTCTCATGTTTGTGGGTTGGATTTGGTTTATTAGATTCGTTTCGTTTTAGATCTGGTATATTGGTTTGGATTCGACTGTAACTTTGTACTTTGTTCCTTGATTCGTTCTTTTGAATCACGTTGCCTTTTGTTTCCTGTTCGAATGCCTAACTGAGATGAGTTTATATTTTTTTCTTCCTTTTCGATTTTTTGAGTCTGGGCCCATTTTAGTAGAAATGTTTGTTATTGGTGGCTGGCTTTTGTCTGTGAGTTGTTGGTTAATGAATTCTTTACTTGTTGGCGTTCTGGTTTATTTTCCGTTTGAATTTGGTGCTCGTCATTTTCGTTTCGCCTCATTTTGTGCATTCGTTGGATTGTGCATGTGATGCGTAAATGTCTCCTATTTATATGGCTTGAATGAGCTTTAATCCTAATGTGATTTCTCACAAGAAGTTGTTAGTACAATTCGTGATGAATCCCTTCATTTGCAATTAATTAAAATTCGGAAGACCCACGCAACATTTTTTGTTATCTATTTTCATCACTAGATACACAGGTTCGCTGAGTAGTGTCTATATTATATGTATTTTTACTTATATCTTTTAAACCTAATTCTAATCTATCTAAATTGTTTACAATTTTTTTTGATGTGGTGTAATTAAGGTAAATTTTTATTTCTCAAACACATGTAATTGAGACATAGTAATACTATGTACTGGTAAAAAAAACAGCTTTCAATTGTGGATACCAATGATTATAGTTGTTAATATGAATATATTAATTGTTTAATGAATGTATAATTAATTTATCAAATTTATTCATTATTAATACATTTTTTTATATTTAATTTATGGTTATTTTAATTTTTAGTACAACAGTAATATATATATATATATTAATATTAGTAAAATTATTTATAATTTAAAAATTATATATGTATGTATGTATATCAGAGTCGTTTCAAGTTTTTGGAAGCTCTATGCATGTTAGCTACTGCAAATCACAAATCTAATAGAGACCCGACTTAATCATGATATAATTTAAAAATTATTTTATGAGACTCTATTTAACTATAATTTAACTCTGGAAAATTTATAATTTAAATCTCTTCTCTAAAAAATTCACATATTTTTTTCTCCTGATGTAGCTTTCGGCTTGGTGGGAGAGATGTTGGTTCTGTGCTGATGGTCTCTTTGGCAAGGTCCAATTTCTCGTCGTCGATTAGTTTCAATGTTCGATTATCGTTTCTGGATAGATATGGAAGAAACTTGTGTTTGTGAGTTGGGTTTGGTTTATTAGATTGGTTTCATTTCAGATATGATATATTGGTTTGGATTCGACTGTTACTTTATTCCTTGAATAGTTCTTTTGATTCACGTTGCCTTTAGTTTGCTGTTCAAATGTTTAACTGAGACGAGTTAATATTTTATGCTTCCTTTTTGGTTTTAATGTCTTGCCCCGTTTGAGTCGGAATCGTTGTTATTACTTGTTTGGTTTTGTCTGCGAGTTGTTGGTTAATGAATTCTTTATGTGTTGGCAATCTGGTTTATTTTCACACTTTTTGTATTGTAGTTTCGTACCTCTACATGGTTACGTCGAATTGTACATGTGATGTGTGAGTGTCTCGCTACAATTTAGATTTGTATAACTTTATATACACATGTAACAGGTTGACTAATTGAGTAGTGTCTATGTTATACACATTCTTTCGTATAGACCATTAAAGACCATTAATCTTGTAGTTCTAATCTATTTAGATTATTTACTCCTACTTTTTGATGTCGTGTAACTGAGTTAAATTTTTACCCCTCAAAATTTTATAATCTCTTTCATTTTTATTTTATTTAATTGTTTTTTATAAAAAAAAAATTCACACACATAATTTAGACATAGTAATTACATATACTATGTACGCTAAGAAAAACATCTTTCCTTAAATTTCATATAGATTGATACACACATTCCAATTTGTTACTCCCTCCGTTCTAAATAATAAGACAATTTGTATCTTTTACGCATATTAACAAATATAATTATTGTTGTATTGAAAAAACAAATTATACATAACTTTATAATATTGATTTTCATTTATTATTGATGAAAGAGAAATTTAAAGAATTAAAAGAAGAAATAATAATAAATAATAGAAGGTATGTTGGAAAAAAAATCATTAATATTACATTGAAATTGTAAAGTGACTTATAATTTATGACAAATTTTTTTTGACAAAGTGACTTATAATTTGGGAGTTACTCCTTCCGTCCCAAATTATAAGACGTTTAGGCATGGCAAGAAACCCGAGACCCGCCCGGACCCGCCCCGAAATTAGCGGAGAAAATCCAGTTTAACTGGGTGCGGGTGCGGGTGCGGGTAAAACCCGATTTTTATTACGGGTGCGGGTGCGGGGGCGGGGGATGCTACTACCCACCCCGCACCCGGCCCCGCCCCCGCCTACCTTAATTTACTTTTATATCTTATTTTAATTATTTTATTATATATTTATTAAAGTTATTTTAATTTTTAAAAATAGTTTTACTAGAAAAACATGTTTATTAATTATTTTACTCTTTAAAAACATGTTTAATATTAAAATAATTAATTATTTAATTAAATTATTAATTTTTATTATTATGAAAAATATTTATTTAAAAAAAAATAGTTTTGCGGGTGGGGGCGGGGGCGGGGGCGGGGAACCCGTACCCCATTGGGGGCGGGTCTGGGTGGTAGTTTTTTACTCCCGATTGGGTGCGGGTGCGGGGGCGGGTCTGTTTCAGGGTGGCGGGTGCGGGTGCGGGGCTGCTCAAACCCGCCCCGACCCGCCCCGTTGCTATGTCTAAAGACGTTTTTGACTTTTCACACAAATTAAGAAACTTAATTATTACTGTATGGGAAAGACAAATTATGTATAATTTTACAGTAATGCCCCTCATAATTATATAGGAGAGAGAAATTAAAAGAGTTGAAAGAATAAATAATACAATAAATATTTGAGGGTATATTGGAAAAGATGTCATTTATATTATATTGCGAATATAAGGTGATTTATAATTTGAGACAAATTTTTTTGACAAAGTGACTTATAATTTAGGATGGAGGGAGTGGTAAAACCTTGTCGTCCCCTGCTACCCTGCTTAAATTTCGATGCTTTTCTCAGCTCCTTTATCTATGTCTGATTTCACTTCACACTTTACATCATTCTCTCTCTTTCCTTCTCTCACTCTACTCACTCTACTCTCTCAACTACCACATTTCCAGCAACATTATTACCTCATCTTCTCTCCTCTTCTCTTTTTCATCACTAAATCATGTGCTTTTCGTAGATTCTCTCCTCAGTAACACACCTGTTTTCTCTCTTTTGGTAAGAATTTCATCACTTCTTTTTTACTAACCAGAAAATTATCTAAAACTATTTCTCGTAGATTATACCAAGTCAACAAAGTGGATCATGTTTTTGATCCAGTTTGTTAATATATATGAAAGTCTGTGATTTTTCTGTTGTTCTTTATGCTGATTTTGTTTACCAAAAGAGATAAAAAAAGTTGCTTTTTTTTTGTCTATATTTTAAGAATCTTTTAGTTTTTTTTTCTGGGTGGCTTTTGAAACTAAAATGTTGCTAAATTAGTGTAGGCTTGAATTGGTAACATAATCTTAAATGTTTGTTTTTTCTTGTTGTTTTTCAGCATAAAGAATCTTTGACATGTTCACATGTGTGAGTGTGTTTGTTTTCTGCTAAACAACACAGCATTGGTTAATCTAGGCTCAGTTCACAGTTCCTTTTATAGAATTTTTTTTTGCTTATTTTGTTTTTAAATTTAATTACATAAAACTTAGGTGAATTAAGTTTTGATTTAAACTTCTAAGAGTGATTAACATTTTTTGTGTGTTTATGTGCTTAATCAGCTGTTGAAGTTGCTCACATACAACATTGAGAAATCAATTAGCAGTTGCTAAGAAAGATGAACAGAAAAAGGCATCTAAATCAATTGAAGAACCCATTCAATTCTCATCGTAAGCCTCTTCCTGTTTCTTTTTAATCAATTCATCACTCTGCATATGGCTGAAAAAAGGAAATCATTTAACAGCAAAAATTCTAATGAATTATAATTGATTTTGATTCTATAATAATAAAACTAATTTTTTTCCCTTGATCATACTAAAACGGTTTGTTTGGATTGATCGATTTGAACTTATCAAACACGGAACACATCCGAGAGCTAGCAAAGACAAACATGCTTTTTGCCGATGGTATAGTTTTATTTGAAGAGTCGAAAGAGGATTTAAATGAGGTTGGAGATTTGGTGACGAATTTTAGAAACGCATGGTTTTCGTTTAAATAAAAGTAAGCTGGAGTATATGTAATGTAAGTTCAACAGAAAGAAAAATGTTTATAACTTATATGTGAAAGTTGAAGACGAAATTTTTCCACAAGTCACACTTTTTAATTATCTTGGATCCATAGTAAATGTACCACTCAAATCGAAGGGAAAATTTTATCGGACCGTAGTAAAACTACCTGCGATGTTAAAAGAGATAGAATTTTGGATGATTTAAAATCAATACGAAAATAAAGTAAGTGTAGCAGAGATGGGGATGTTGCGTTTGATGTATGGTAAGACTTAACAAGATAAGATTATAAATGATAATATTAGAGAGGATGTTGGAGTAGCACCTATAATAAAAAAGACGGTGAAAAATAGACTTAAATAATTTAAGCATGTAGAGAGAAGATATGAAGGTTATGTGGTAAAGAGAGTAAATCAGATGGAAAGAAGTCAAACAATTAAAGGTAGAGAAAGACATAAAAAAAACTAAGAAGTTATTAAGAAAAACGTCGAGATTAACGATTTAGATAGAAATATGGTATTAGATAGAACATTATGGAGAAAATTAATCCATATAATCAATCCCAGTTAGTAGAATAATAAGATTTGGCTGTTGTTGAACATTAATTGTGAGTCTATTTGAAAGAATTTATGGAAGTAGTTTATGACATGACATGTCGATAAACTATTTTTAGCTTATTTCCATAATAACTTATAAAAATAACTTATAATTTATACTAAAACAATTTGAATTTATTTTACCTTCTGTTATTGAAAAAGCTTATACATAAGCATTTATATGATAAACACTTATGATAATTAAGCTGTATTAATCTATATGCCAAACTCAATTGCCTGCAATTTTGCATGATCATATACATTCACATTCTTTGACAAAGATTGTTCCTAACCTATTAGCTTCATCAAATTTTTCGTTTTAAACAGCCTTTGAAGCAGTTTCATCTGGCTCATGGCATCCTGTGGAGTCCATAAAAGTAAAGTCAGGAACTATGACCATACATTTCGCAGATAATCACCATATGGCTATGGATAAATGTGCTTTATCAGACATTCGAATAAGCTCAAGGAAAGCTATTGTGTCTGATTGCTCCCGTTTTTTACGTCCTGGAATAGACATATGCGTGCTAACACCCCCTCAACAAGCCAATGATTCAGCTGGTTTAAATCCAGAGCCTGTAAGTGTTCCTTAGTGCTTCATAGAAATTTCATTCTGCGTGTCTGGTGTCTGGAGTTTGGTGTCTGGTGTCTGGAGTCTGTGTCTGGTGTCTGTGTTATATAACTTACTGTTTTTTTTAAATCATAGGTTTGGATGGATGCTAGAATAAGTTCTATACAAAGAAAGCGGCATGATCCCGAGTGCGCGTGTCAGTTTTTTGTTAACTTCTATGTTGATCAAGGTTCACTTGGTTTAGAGATGAGAACTCTTTGTAAGGATATCAAAGTATTCGGACTCAATCAGATCGCCATTCTCCAAAAAGTCGAACATAATCCTTGCGAAAATCAGCCCTACCGGTGGTCTTCATCCGAGGATTGCTCTTCATTGCCACACAGTAAATTGCTATTAGGAAAATTTTTAACCGATCTTTCATGGTTAGTTGTTACGTCGGTTATCAAGAAGGTTTCTTTCACTGCAAGATCTGTTGAAAGCAAGATGGTGTACCAAATTTTGGGAGGCAATAGTAGTACTAGCTCGTTGTCGAACAGCGAGTCTCATATTGATGTTGTCAGTTTCAGAAATGACAATGGCATGTTAGTACCGATCGTTTCTCAAGTTGCTATAGGTGACACCAAGAGAGTTTGTGATGCATATGAATCCCACGCGGATGAAGCGTCATCGTCTTTGAGTGCTGACGGCTTACGACGCTCCAAACGCAGGCATGTCCAGCCCGAGCGTTACCTTGGGTGCGAAGTTAAAGAGTTGGATGTTGGTTCCTTTAGAAACAGTCCACCGGTGAGGATAAATACATCCAACAAAGAAGACGAAATGTCGTTGTCTTTAGCATCCTTTTTGCGTTTGCAACAAAGCCGTCGCGAAAAGGATGGTGAGAAATCTCAGATCTCCGACAGACCGAATACCAACCGAAAGCTTCTAGTGTACAATCGGAGGCCTAAAAATCAAGAAGTGAAGAAGTCTTGTGAGGTTGATCAAAAAGAACGTCATAATCCACTTGCTATTATTCCTCTCCCGGATCAAGATGCTGATCCAATATCAGTGGAGCATTGTGATCTTAACAGAAATGTTATCAGAAGTAATGAACATGAATCATCCAAAATTTCTCTGAAGTATCGGCATTTGGTTAATAGTTCTAAACCAAGGAAAAACATTAACTTGTTAGATTCTTCAGGCAAGGCAGAAGAAGCTGAAAGTAGCGATAATGCTTTTCTGAGAAGCAAATTTTTCGCCTCGTCTAAGTTGCAAAAAAAGAGTTCGGGTGGTTTGGATGATATGGATCTTGGAAATAGATGGGAAGGGATAAAAAGAAAATCCAAGAAAGGTTTTCGCGAGGGAAAATATCGTTCGACGTATTTAAGAAATAACGGCGAAGGAAAAACTCATAGTTATAAAGACAGATCATTAAATGCAACTGCATACAAGGATTTGATAAATTCATATTTATCGAATATCAATGAAATACCTGTGAAAGAAGAGCCACCTATTACTGATCAATGGAAGAAAAGTAACACAACAAACGGCGTTGGAAAAAACGAGGAAACCGAGATTTCTCATGGAGAGGAAGAGGATGAAAAAGCTGAACTTGATAAATTGTGGAAAGAACTTGAAGTGTCGCTAGCATCGAGTTATTTTGATGAATCAGAGGTACGTAATCGCTTGGCCCCTGTTTTTATTTATCTTTGTTCTTTTGTTCTGTTTTTGTTCTGTTTTCTCTAAGGCTAATCAGTTCGATTATTTAATCAGGTTTCGAATGCGATTGTTCCTTACGAGGCGGAGAAAGTTTTGAAAAAAGATTGTGAACATGATAATAGATTGGACGAAGAAATTGGAATATACTGCATTCGATGTGGATTTGTGACCACCGATATTAGAGATGTTAATCCAATCTTTGTAAGTCGATTAAAACTTAAAAAGATATGTGTGCGTGCTCTTGTTTTTGATAAAGTGTTTCTCAAGTCGGTATCTGATAACCTTGTTGGCATTGGCAGGTTGAAAACTCGGTGTGGTGGCGTCAAGAAGAGAAACAGCGTGATACAGTAGAAGATAATGAGCCTAATAAGGCCGATGAAGACGATGATTTCCATTTTTTTCCGACCAATGTTTCTCCCGACGAACCAATATCTGAAGAAAACGAATGCGTTTGGTCATTAATTCCAGAACTCAAAGATAAGTTACACGCGCACCAGAAGAAAGCTTTCGAGTTTCTTTGGCAAAACATTGCAGGTTCTACGGATCCGAGACTAATTGAAGCAGAATACAAAAAAAGAGGTGGCTGTGTGATATCTCATACTCCTGGAGCCGGAAAAACTTTTCTCATCATCGCTTTTCTCGTAAGCTACTTGAAGTTATTCCCGGGGAAGCGACCTCTAGTTCTTGCACCGAAAACGACTCTCTACACTTGGTATAAAGAGTTTATCAAGTGGGAGATTCCTATACCGGTGTATTTGATTCACGGTCGCAGAACCTATAGAGTATTCAAGCAGAATAACTTTGCTTCTCTTCCCGGAGTTCCCAAGCCTACCGATGATGTCAAGCATGTTTTGGATTGCCTTGAGAAGATACAAAAATGGCATTCGCATCCGAGCGTTCTTATCATGGGCTACACTTCGTTTTTAACATTGATGCGAGAGGATTCGAAGTTCGCTCACAGAAAGTTTATGGCTAAAGTGTTGAGGGAAAGTCCGGGACTATTGGTACTCGATGAAGGTCACAATCCTAGAAGCACTAAGTCGAGGTTGAGAAAAGTTTTGATGAAAGTGCAAACCGATTTGAGAATATTACTTTCCGGTACTTTGTTTCAAAATAACTTCTGCGAATACTTCAACACTCTTTGCTTGGCAAGACCGAAATTCGCTCACGAAGTACTGAAAGCATTAGACCCTAAATACAGGAAGAAAAAGAAAGGAGCGGAACGGAAAGGAGCAGAGAAAGCACAGTATTTAATCGAGTCACGGGCTAGAAAATTCTTCTTAGATAATATTGCTAAGAAAATCGACTCGAATGTTGGTGAGGAAAGACTGCAAGGCTTGAACATGTTGAGAAACGTGACGAACAGTTTTATCGATGTTTATGAAGGTGGAAGTTCCGACGATTTACCTGGTATACAGATTTACACATTGCTAATGAACACAACTGATATACAGCATGAGATTCTGCGGAAACTGCATATTGACATGGCTAAGTGCAGTGGATACCCTCTCGAGTTAGAGCTTTTGATAACACTTGGATCGATTCATCCTTGGTTGGTCAAAACAGCGGTATGTTCTCAGAAGTTTTTAACAAAGGAGCAATTGTCTGATCTTGATAAGTACAAGTTTGATTTGAAAATAGGTTCAAAAGTTCGATTCGTTTTGAGCCTTATCTATCGTGTTGTCAAGAACGAAAAGGTTCTTATCTTTTGCCACAACATTGCACCTGTGAGACTATTTCAGGAGTATTTCGAGAAGTACTTTGGATGGCAAAAAGGCCGCGAAGTTTTAGTACTAACCGGGGAGCTCGAGCTCTTCGAACGTGGCAAAATAATGGATAAATTCGAGGAGCCGGGTGGAGCATCAAAGATACTACTTGCTTCAATCACAGCTTGTGCTGAAGGCATTAGTTTGACAGCGGCTTCGCGTGTGATCATGTTGGATTCAGAGTGGAATCCTTCGAAAACAAAGCAAGCTATTGCACGCGCGTTTCGTCCGGGTCAGCAGAAAATGGTTTATGTTTATCAGCTCTTGGTGACAGGTTCGTTGGAGGAAGATAAGTATCGAAGAACCACGTGGAAAGAGTGGGTGTCAAACATGATTTTCAGCGAGGCGTTTGTCGAGGATCCTTCTCGTTGGCAAGCCGAGAAGATTGAAGATGATATTCTGCGCGAAATGGTCGAGGAAGATAAGTCTAAATCCTTTCATATGATCATGAAGAATGAAAAAGCTTCAACAAACAAATAAAAGGTAAATAAATACTCAAGTTCTTTTCTTCTATATACATATTTATTGACCATGCCATGAAATATTTCTTGTGTAACTTGTAGCGAAAGGAATCACTAGATCTTGGAAAGAAGTGATTCCAAATAAAGGTTAGTAAGTCCTTTTCCTTTTATGGATGATACACAATTAATGTTATTTTTCCATGTGAATTCATGTTGTGATGTTTTTCTTTAATTCAATGTAAATATGGTCATTCCATCTATAGCTAGTTAATTGGGGTATTGGTTGAAAATCTCTTCACATTTTCTCTATACATCACAGGACTATTTGAAGCACCAATAAAGGATCCAAGACCACTTCTCAACAAGCTTCTTTATGGAGAGCTCTATATGATGTTTAGTTTCTTTCTCATAATTTAACATAACAAGTTGGTTTAGAAGCATAGTCCCGATAAAATATTATGGCGGAAGTTGATCCCTGTAGCTGATTCTACTTAATGGAATAAAGTTTGGTTGTTGTAACTTTCTGAATAAAACATTACGGCGAAAGTTGATCCATGTAGCCGACTCCATCTATAATGGGATATGGGTTGGTTGTTGTTGTAACGTTCTGGATAAAATATTATGATGAAAGTTCATCCATGTAGCCGACTCTACTTAGTAGGATAAGATTTGGGTGTTGTTGTTATAATAAGTCGCTAGATTTGGTTATGACATATTCTAGTTATGTACTTGTACTAGTAGGATAAGACTTGGTTGTTGTTGTTATAATAAGTCCCTAGATTTGATTATGTATTTG
Source organism: Lathyrus tuberosus (assembly GCA_022829125.1). Taxonomy (NCBI): domain Eukaryota; kingdom Viridiplantae; phylum Streptophyta; class Magnoliopsida; order Fabales; family Fabaceae; genus Lathyrus; species Lathyrus tuberosus. The sequence goes on along the minus strand of JALAZF010000012.1, from coordinate 15,015,601 downwards.
TACTAGTAAGATAAGACTTAGTTGTTGTTGTTGTTATAATAAGTCGCTGGACTTGGTTATGTCATATTCTAGTTATGTACTTGTACTAGTAGGATAAGACTTGATTGTTGTTGTTATAATAAATCCCTGAATTTGATTATGTACTTGTATTAGTAGGATAAGACCGGGTTGTTGTTGTAATAATAAGTCCCTGAATTTGATTATGTTCTTGTACTAGTAGGATAAGACTTAATTGTTGTTGTTACTATAATAAGTCGCTGGATTTGGTTATGACATATTCTAGTTATGTACTTGTACTAGTAGGATACGACTTAGTTGTTGTTGTTGTTATAATAAGTCGCTGGATCTGGTTATGACATATTCTAGTTATGTACTTGTACTAGTAGAATAAGACTTGGTTGTTGTTGTTATAATAAATCCCTAGATTTGATTATGTACTTATATTAGTAGGGATAAGACTTAGTTGTTATTGTTATAATAAGTCGTTGGATTTGGTTATGACATATTCTAATTATGTATTTGTACTAGTAGGATAAGATTTTTAAAGTCGCAGTTATGACATAGTCTATGTACTTGTACTAGTGATAAATATTGGACATGTTTTTCTCATTCAATATTGGTGCTTATGGAGAATTGAAACATCAACATGATCACTCTTGGTTGTAAAGAATTAACATAGGACTATACGATGCCAAATGAACTATAAAGATGCTGCCATTTTTTTTTATATTATGGTTTTTAAACTATTTTTTAGAATATTTTCCTTCTTTTCTTTTACCAAGAAAAACATGTTTTATTCAATAGCTGAAAAAGGGAACGAGTCAGAAGAAACAGATGACTAAATTTGGATATGATAGTCCTCTATTCTTAAGGTCTATATAGTGCCAATTTAGCTAGTTTGCTAATATTATTCATATCTCAGAGTATTACATGATCTAAATAAAAATTGTGTAAATTAATTTTTTCGAAAAAAACTAAAGAATGCACAAAATTGATATTATTGTATGTTTATGGATTCATGTTTGTGAAAACTACTCATTAAATTTTAAATTTGTTTTTAAACCGAAACTAAATTGAATCAAACTATATATAAACTTTAATATTTTATTTATTTTATCATTATAGATGTATTAATTTTATAATTCTTGTTAAAATTCACATGAGACTAGCGTATGCTTTGAGTGTAATTTTTTCACAATTTATCACATGCGAGATGTGTCTCATTAGATTGAGTAATGTAAGCGTTATATATAAACTATAATGAATTTTTTATTTTTAAACAATATAGATTTTTTTTCCACCAAACACCTAACTAATTTTATATGCAACCCATTATATATATATATATATATATATATAGATCATACCTGGATCAGAAAGTATGACAGTGGCCAGCAACGCCGTGAGGTCTTCAACTCCGGTAGTGATGGAACGACGGGGCGGGGCGGTGTACCTGCAAGGTACTCCGATGTCAAAGTTAGGAAACGGGAGTAAGCAAGTACAAAATATAGTTGTGAGAGTTAGAATGAACGTAACCTGACCCTCTCAAATGAGAGGGTATTTATAGAATGCCCCCAGCGCGGGGCCAACGGTCTCCTGCACTGGGCTGGATTGCCAGGCCCAATCCAGGTGACTGCCAGGGCTTACGTGGCGTAGAGAAGACCATCACGTGGTCTTCGCCCTAGGGTAATGGTCCCGAGATCTCCGGAAGGTGGGCAGACCGATTCCTTCGGGAGTGGGAGGTTACAAGGTGACGTGTCCTCGCGGGGAGGCGAACGTGTAGGTCGAGGAGAGAGGTGCTCTTCTAGACGTAAAGACTCTGCTCGACAATGCCTGTCCAATACGTGCCCGGCGAATGGGTGGTGAGGACATGCCCGACACTGGATAATTGTGGACCTTGTTGGGCCTTCTAAGTCTATTGGGTTGGGCCTATTCGTCCAATGAACAGGCACTGGCCCAGTCTAGAACAGGAGCCCCCCAAGTTGTTGCTCCGAGGTGTCGGAGTAATGACTTAAGGGCCAGTAACCAGTCAAAGATCTGCTCGACAGACCGGGCTAAAGGTGGTTCAGGTGTCTATATGTGATCTTCTGTCAGGGAGACGTTACGGAGAGAACTTTCGAGTCTGTGACCGCAGAAAGACCACGAGCGAGGGATGTTGGACGGGCAGGAATTTCGAGTTTCGTTCGCAGGCGGGCAGAAATTTCGAGTTTTGCTCGCTCGTCGCTGATGGCCGACACTGCGGGGAGATGAGAGGTTGCGGATTCGAGCGCCAAAGCATACGAAAGGACAATCGTCGGAATCCGTGTGCCACGTGTCACGTGTCATCATTACCTAGGATGACTAGGCTAGGGTTAAGGTACTCGAATGCTTAGTGGCGCCTTGAATTCTGCGAGGGATCTATAAATAAGATCCAGCTCATGTTATTTACACGTTTTGCTCTCCCTCACTCGCAATTGCTCTCCCTCTTTCTTTGCTCTCTCCACCGTTTCACCGCCACACGCCGCCGTACCAGACTTTTGCAACAGCCGTTTTCAAGTAAGTTTCTTGATCTTTTTCTTTCCCAATGTGTTTTCTACGGTGGTCCTCCAGTGAACTGATGAAGTTCCCGGGGAAGCCATGAGATTTTTGGCGATTACGGCGGAGTTTCTCTAGATATTTGATGGATTTTTATGAATTTCGCGGGGAGATGGGATGAATGTCCCGGGGACCTGAGGAAGGTCTTGAGGACGTAGGATGAATATCTCAGGGACATAGAACGATGCACACTCGACCCGAGGAAAGTCCCGAGGATGCTTTGCCTGGTGCCCTGGGGAGCAGGGTAGACGTGCGACCCCGACATCCCTGGATGAGGGTGTTGCCCGCGCAGTTCTTCGCGTCCTTTCTTCGCCCTTTCACTCGATCAGCGGTGGAGGGGTGAATTTGATATGGACCATCGAATTCACCATTTCCTTCTGCTTTTCAGGTAAATGGAAGTCGAGGTCGTGATCGTGGGATCTATAGATATCGACGACCAACCTGACTCCCCGATGGCTCCGATCACCAGTGCAGAGGGACGGCCGCCCGAAGATTGGGCTAGCGAGGAGCCTCTGAACATTGCCTCCCAGTTCGTCGCAGGTGACGAGGACGATATCTTCGCCACCGTCGAGCATCATCTGGTGGGTTCTTCGAAGACCTGGATGGTGTATAGGCCTCTGGAGCACCATCGCATCATCTCGACGTACAGAGGAATGAGATTTCCCCTGTACGAGTTTATGTTCGACGAGGCGGGGTGGCGCCTGCCCTTCACCGATTTTCAGCGAGAGGTGTTCATTTGGCTGCGCCTGGCACCCTCGCAGCTCCACCCTAACTCTCTCACATTCATTCGGGCTTTCGAGCTCGTCTGCCAACATCTTCACATCGGGGCGACCATACCTCTGTTCTTCAGTATTTTCCACTTGCAGAGGCAAGTGACTGATGGTAGGCATGGGTGGGTGTCCTTCAAGCAGGTGAGCAGATTGTTCCAGACTTACATGGACTCTGTTCGCAACTTCAAGTCCCGATACTACATAGTGAAGCCTGTCTCGTTCAAGGCCGTGGAGTCGGTGTATAAACGGGCGTATCGGGAAGTAGACGGGTAACAGGAAAAAGTCCTCGAGGCTTGGTTTCCTCTGTTCTGGACGGAGGAGCATTTCAAGAAAAGCACAGACAGATATACATTCAGTCCTGGCTGACTGATCGAACATGATCGTCTGGCTCACGAGGAGATAGTCAAATTCGTCGCCAGTTTTTCCCCGACATAGCTTGTGACATCGGACAGAAAACCCATCCGCGGCGACGACGGGAGGACTCTAGAGCGAGCCCGATTGATTAACACGAGGGCCCTCCTCGAGATGTTTTCTGACGAGGACGCCCTTAAGCTGTTAGGTGGTGGATGCCTCCTCGACTTGATCTTTCCTTGCATTTTGGTCTTCGATTTACTAATGTATTTCTTTTTCTTTTGCAGAGACCATGTCGAGCGCGGAGGAGCGTATCAAGAAACTGGCAGCCAACTGAACTTCGAAGAAGAGTGGAAAGGGTCGGGTCGAGCAGATCCGGTCACAGCGCCCAGGCCCCACTCCGGCAACCGGGGATTCTTCTGGCTCTCTCCAGGGTAGCCAATCTCCAAGCACTCAGGGGTCCCCAAAGAGACAGCGACTCGGCGAGCACGTGGATGTCGATCTTACCGAGAGTGAAAGCCCTCCTGCTGTGAAGTTCGTGCTCCCTCCTTGTCACTCGAGGCCGAATTTCTTTACGGGGAACAATTTCCTGTGTGTTGGTGCACCTGAGGCTCAGACCATCTTGGGTGCAGACCAGGCTTCTCAGAGAAAGGCTTTGGTGGAAGACATGTCCGCGGTGATCTGGGTTTGCGCTGCTGCCCTGGTCTTAAACGAAGAGACATGCCTAGCGGCCGAGCTGACCAGGCTGCAGGAGAGCTTCAGGTCTATTTCAGCTGAGATGGAGAAGGTGGGCAAGAAGCTGACCGACTGTAAAAATCAGAACAAGGCCCAGGTCGAGCTTCAGGGGAAGTTGGAGGAGAAGCTGAAGAAAACCGATGAGGAGAGGAAGGTTCTCTTGGCGAGGGTCGTCGAGCTAGAGGAAGTTGTTCGCCCTGCTGAGGAGGAAACCGAGGAAGATAGACTGTTGACGTCTCGGGCAACGCTGATTGCGAAGCTCAGGCAGACGGAGCAGGATATCCTCGTGGCGGCTGACGTGGGTTTCAACAATGCCGTGCAGCAGCTTCGGATTGTGAACCCCGACCTCATCACTGAAGGGACTGACCACGACTAGGAGGTGGTCAAGGGTTAGATCGTGCAACCGATGTAGGAGGAGGAGGTCGACGGAGGGGCTACGGGGAACGAGCGGTCAGAGGAGGACACAGTCGACTAGGTTTTCACTTGTTCGTTATGCTTGGCCTGCGCGCCATTTTTCTTTTGATGACTCTTATTTGGTTCGGCCTGCGTGCCGTGAATTTTGTAATTGCCCGACCTGCGTGCCAAGGGCCTTATGACATCTTTGAAATATTTGCACAATGGGCTTCGGCCCAGATTAATGCTTTGACTTTTGCTTATTTGTGTCTGTGATGCTGGTATGCTTGATATACTTATTGTTTTTTGTTTAAGTGATTTGTCTAGGTTGGGGGTTTTCTCGACTTTGTTAATCCTCGGCAGTGTGGGGAACTGCTCGAGTGGTCGAGTTTGTATTCTGACCTTTGATGAGGCTAAGAGCTTGGTCGAAGTCTTAACTTCGTGGCGTGAACTTCCCATCACGAGCTGGGCGTTCTGCCTGACTGGTATGGCGACGACGGAGCTCGGTCGTGGAATCCTCGTCGGATCAAAGGTCTTCGCGCACACACAACGCGGTCTTTGATCTTCGTGTGTCATGGAGGGGAGTCGCGCTTGTACCTTAGTGCGTCCCCGAAATCGCGACGTTGCTATGTAGCGGGTAGTGTTTAACTGTAGTGTTGTTTAAGCTTCTCTGCATTCCATGGTCGAGCAAGTTCCTCCCCGTGTAGATTTTCGAGGTAGTAGGCTCCTGTCCCTGTCTTCGCGCTGACGCGGTAAGCCCTCCCAGTTCGCGGCGAGCTTGCCTTCTCGCGAATCTTTCTGGTTCCTTTGTAGGACGAGTGTGCCTACTTGAAAATCACGTTTAATAACTTTGTTGTTATAACGTAGAGTTATTTTCTATTTAAGTGAGGCTTCTCGGAGGGACGCACCAGACCTTATCTTCTCGACAAAGTCGAGCTCCTCCCTTAGGACCTCATCGTTTGCCCCCGCGTCGATGGGAGATTCCGTTCTCCTCGAGGGTTCCCTTATTTCCACAGGGATCACCGCTTCTATTCCGTAGGTTAAGCGAAATGGGGTCTCCCCGGTCGTGGAATGTGGGGTTGTCCGGTAGACCCAGAGGATGCATTGTAGTTCCTCGACCCACCTTTGCTTGGCGTCGCCTAGTCGGCGCTTCAATCCTCGCAGGATTACTCTGTTTTCTGCTTTAGCTTGCCCGTTCGTTTGAGGGTGCTCGACTGACGTGAAGTGCTGCTTCGTGCCCAGTTTGGTGACGAAGTGTTGGAAGTTATTGTCGGTGAACTGTGTCCCGTTGTCGGTGACGATCGCTTGGGGCACGCTGAACCGGGCAAGTATGTTCCTCTTGTAGAAACGTAGTATGTTGTGAGAGGTGATTTTGGCCAGGGCTTCGGCCTCAATCCACTTCGTGAAATAATCCACGCCGACGATCATGTATTTGTTTTGGTATGACCCCACGACGAAGGGCCCGAGGATATCCATTCCCCACCACGCAAACGGCCACGGGGACGACAGTGTTTTGAGTTCGTTGGGCGGGGCCAATCTTGTGTACATAAACTTTGTTTTAAACAAAAACAACTTCCATGGGCCTCTCCTTGAGTTTAATCCCCATACCTCTATTTTCAAAATCATCTGTCTATTTTTAACTGGTACTAAGAGGAGCATTATTCCCGGTGAAACTGCTCTTAGACCACTTGGGCCTCTCTTTGAGTTATAAGCCCCAAAACTTTCTCTTCTTTTCATTCAAATAACAACACATTTCTCTCTTAATTTAAATTCAAGTTCAAAGTTTTCTCAAAACTTTCTTCAATTTCTCAAAACCCTAATCATACAGTTGAAATCATACAATCAATCATAATACACTTGGGCCTCTTTTCAGAGTGTAAGACCCAACATATTTTCAATTCAATGCATACTTGTTTATATACCTGTTAATTCACTTATCTGTATATACTTATGCATATCTGTCTAGAGTTTCCCCAGCAGTTATGTTTACACTTAGGTCAAACCAAAGGTTACTTCTAACTTAGTCAAAAAACTAGTTCCCTCATAGGAAACTTCCCTCAATACAATCTGCCTCCTCTTGGGCTTTATTCAATATGGAACAGAGAAAGGCATTATTCCCGTTGAAACTTTTCTCAAGACTGTCAAAACTTAGATATATATATATATATAAGAAATTCATTTCCCCAGAGAGGATTAATTCCCGGTTAAACCTCTTTTGAATTTCTTCAAACCTTAGAACTGTTCAACAAAGAAAGGATTATTCCCGGTGAAATCTTTCTTGAACTTTTCTTAGGCTTGGGCCCACAGGCTTCTTAAAAGTTCCCTATGACCTCCTCTTGGGCTTAGTACAAGGACCAACAGGCTTCTTAAAAGTTCCCTAGCTTCCTCTTGGGCTTAGTACGAGGACCCAAAGGCTTCCTAAAAGAATATGATAGAATTTATACATCTTTACTAAGTTCAGTCCCCAGGAAAGTCAAAACTCTAGAACATTCAACCAGTTAAGGGTTGATCTTCATCTCTAGAACCATGAGCCTCCTCTTGGGCATTTTACAAAGATCTCTCTCTAACCGGAGTCTACCTCTTCTTAAGAGACTTGGATAGTCTCAGCCTCCTCTTGGGCTTAATACAAAGACCTTCAGGCTTCCTAAAAACATGGGATAGATCCTGATCATCTTTAACAATACATTAATTCCCAGAAGAGTTAAAACTTCCAAGGTTTTCAAACTCATCTTTAAACCCCTCTTACCCCTAACAAGGCTTAACTTTCACCTTAAAAATCCCCAGCTAGGGTCAATTTACCATCAATAAATCAATCAGAGCCACATGGCATATGGTAAATCAACTCTACTCAAATCACCAGCAAGAGTTAGTTTCCCTTTTGGACCCCAATACAATTTAGAGATCTTGGATTTGGATAAATCCTCAGCAAGAGTCAGCCTCCTCTTAGGCTTCATATAATGATTTAACCAGTCAGCCTCAATCTTGGGCTTTGTATAAGACAGACATCATACTCCCCAGTTGAGTTAGTCTTCTTTAAAGCTATGCTCAAACTTTCCAGCTTCATCATCTTGGGCTTCAAACAAGATACTTAAATAAAACATCTCTAATAGAGTCAATCCCCAGTGGAGTCAGTTTTCAACTCTTTTTTTAGCTTCAACCTTGAGCTTTGATCAAGGCACAAAATCCATTATCCCCACAGATGAGACCACGAGTCCTCATTGTAGGAGGATATTTTCTCTATACATCACATATCAAAACAAATTATCAAAACCTTTTCCCAGATAAATTTCTGTAAGTGGCACACTTGTTGATTCAAAATCCAAGCTGGAGTCCCTCCTTTATCATGGTTAAAATTTCTCTTTCATCTAACAGCTATAAGTGGCAAGCCTCTGGATTCCTCACATCCAAGCCAATGTCCCTCTCTTAGCATGAAAGACTCATAAGGAAAAAGTGGCATTGCTCTACACTGAGTTAAAGCTTCTTCCTTCATGACATTTCTCTTATAAAGGAAATTATGGCATTGCTGGATTCCATACATCCCAGTTAAAGTAATTTCCCTTATAACCAATTACCTGACATTTGTGATGAATAGGTGAGATATCTCCCTTTAGACATGACAAATTCTCTCTCAGTCAAATTTTTAGCTTCAATCTTGGACTTTGAACAAGACACAAACATCTCTTTTAGCTTCAATCTTGGGCTTTGAACAAGACACCAAATTTTTTCCTCCCATAGAATAGGAGGAACTACGATTTCTCTGATTTCCTAAATCTCTTTACGGAAATACGTAGGCATAAGATTACGAAATCTTAGCAAGCACACAAATAAAAAACTTTAGGTCAAGTACCTTCCCAAAAACAATAGAAAACCCAAAAACAACAAAAACATTCTCTTAACCCTCCCAAAGGAGAAACTTTCCCAGTCATAGCAGATAAACACAAGAAACCATTTCAAACAGCAGAAATACATGTAAACGAAGGTTCCTATAAATTACTATAGATACTCTGGGTGTTAATAGCTTCCCTTTGTATAACCAAACCCTGATCCCCGATCTCTTAACATTTGTTAAAGAAAACACTTGCGAGCAGGGTTAGTTTAAGATATCTTCCCCTTCATTTTAAGCTTCATAGGATAAATACAGAAATCAGAAAGTAGCACCAAATGCGGTAGGTGGTCGCGTCACCAAAAAACCGACGCTACAATGACGAATATTTTATTATCATATTACTATATGTTGATGATATGTTGATGGTTGTTAATCATCTACATGACATAAATGAACTAAAAATCATGTTGGAAAAGAATTTTGACATGAAAGACTTAGGTGTTACTAAGACGATTCTTGGTATGAAAATTCATAGGGGTAAGAGTGATAGTCAAATTCGTCGCCAGTTTCTCCTCGGCACAGCTCGTGACACCAGACGGAAAATCCATCCGTGGTGACGACAGGAGGACTCTAGAGTAAGCCCGATTGATTAACACGAGGGCCCTCCTCGAGACGTTTTCTGACGAGGACGCCCTTAAGCTGTTAGGTGGTGGATGCCTCCTCGACTTGATATTTCCTTTCATTTTGGTCTTCGATTTACTAATGTATTTCTTTTTCTTTTACAGAGACCATGTCGAGCGCGGAGAAGTGTATCAAGAAGCTGGCGGCTAACCGAACTTCGAAGAAGAATGGAAAGGGTCGGGTCGAGAAGATCCGATCACAGCGCCCAGGCCCCACTCCGGCAATCGAGGATTCTTCCGGCTCTCCCTAGGGTAGCCAATCTCCCAGCACTCAGGGGTCCCCAAAGAGACAGCGACTCGACGAGTACGTGGATGTCGATCTTACCGAGAGTGAAAGCCCTCCCGCTGTGAAGTTCGTGCTCCCGCCTTGTCACTCGAGGTCGAATTTCTTTACGGGGAACAATTCCCTGTGTGTTGGTGCACCTGAGGCTCAGACCATCTTGGGTGCAGATCGGGCTTTTCAGAGAAAGGCTTTGGTGGAAGACGTGTCCGCGGTGATGTGGGTTTGCGCTGTTATCCTGGTCTTGAACGATGAGACATGCCCAGCGGCCGAGCTGACCAGGCTGCAGGAGAGCTTCAGGTCTATTTCAGCTGAGATGGAGAAGGTGGGAAAGAAGCTGACCGACTGCAAAAATCAGAACAAGGCCCAGGTCGAGCTTCAGGGGAAGTTGGAGGAGAAGCTGAAGAAAGTCGACGAGGAGAGGAAGGTTCTCTTGGCGAGGGTCGCCGAGCTAGAGGAAATTGTTTGCCATGCTGAGGAGGAAACCGAGGAAGACAGGCTGTTGATGTCTCGGGCAGCACTAATCATGAAGCTCAGGCAGACGGAGCAGGATATCCTCGTGGCGGCTGACGTGGGTTTCAACAATGCCGTGCAGCAGCTTCGGATTGTGAACCCCGACCTCATCACTGAAGGGACTGACCCCGACTAGGAGGTGGTCAAGGGTTAGATCATGCAGCCGATGCAGGAGGAGGAGGTCGACGGAGGGGCTACAGGGAACGAGCGGTCAGAGGAGGACACAGTCGACTAGGTTTTCACTTGTTCGTTATGCTTGGCCTACGCGCCATTTTTCTTTTGATGACTTTTATTTGGTTCGGCCTGCGTGCCGTGAATTTTGTAATTGCCCGGCCTGCGTGCCAAGGGCCTTATGACATCTTTGAAATATTTGCATAATGGGCGTCTGCCCGGATTAATGCTTTGACTTTTACTTATTTGTGTCTCTGATGCTGGTATGCTTGATATACTTATTGTTTTTTGTTTAAGTGATTTGTCTAGGTTGGGGGTTTGCTCGATTTTGTTGATCCTCGGTAGTGTGGGGAACTGCTTGAGTGGTCGGGTTTGTATTCTGACCTTTGACGAGGCTAAGAGCTTGGTTGAGGTCTTAACTTCGTGGCGTGAACTTCCTATCGCGAGCTGGGCGTTTTTCCTGACTGGTACGACGAAGAAGGAGCTCGGTCGAGGAATCCTTGTCGGATCAAAGGTCTTCTCGCACACACAACACGGTCTTTGATCTTCGTGTGTCATGGAGGGGAGTCGCGCTTGTACCTTAGTGCGTCCCCGTAATCGCGACGTTGCTATGTAGCGGGCAGTGTTTAATTGTAGTATTGTTTAAGCTTCTCAGCATTTCATGGTCGAGCAAGTTCCTCCCCGTGTAGATTTTCGAGGTAGTAGGCTCCTGTCCCCGTCTTCGCGCTGACGCAGTAAGGGCCCTCCCAGTTCACGGCAAGCTTGCCTTCTCGCGAATCTTTCTGGTTCCTTCGTAGGATGAGTGTGCCTACTTGAAAATCACGTTTAATAACTTTGTTGTTATAACGTAGAGTTATTTTCTATTTAAGTGAGGCTTCTCGGAGGGACGCACCAAACCTTATCTCCTCGACAAAGTCGAGCTCCTCCCTTAGGACCTCAGCGTTTGCCCCCGCGTCGAGGGGAGATTCCGTTCTCCTCGAGGGTTCCCTTATTTCCACAGGGATCACCGCTTCCATTCCGTAGGTTAAGCGAAAGGGGGTATCCCCGGTCGTGGAATGTGGGGTTGTTCGGTAGGCCCAGAGGATGTTGTGTAGTTCCTCGACCCACCTTTGCTTGGCGTCGCCTAGTCGACACTTCAATCCTCGCAGGATTACTCTGTTTGCCGCTTTAGCTTACCCGTTCGTTTGAGGGTACTCGACTGACGTGAAGTGCGGCTTCGTGCCCAGTTTGGTGACGAAGTGTTGGAAGTTATTGTCGGTGAACCGTGTCCCGTTGTCGGTGACGGTCGCTTGGGGCACACTGAACCGAGCAAGTATGTTCCTCTTGTAGAAACGTAGTATGTTGTGAGCGGTGATTTTGGCCAGGGCTTCGGCCTCAATCCACTTCGTGAAATAATCCACTCCGACGATCAGGTATTTGTTTTGGTATGACCCCACGACGAAGGGCCCGAGGATATCCATTGCCCACCACGCAAACGGCCACGGGGACGACAGTGTTTTGAGTTCGTTGGGCGGGGCCAATCTTGTGTACATAAACTTTGTTTTAAACAAAAACAACTTCCATGGGCCTCTCCTTGAGTTTAATCCCCATACCTCTGTTTTCAAAATCATCTGTCTATTTTTAATTGGTACTAAGAGGAGCATTATTCCCGGTGAAACTGCTTTTAGACCACTTGGGCCTCTCTTTGAGTTATAAGCCCCAAAACTTTCTCTTCTTTTCATTCAAATAACAAAACATTTCTCTCTTAATTTAAATTCAAGTTGAAAGTTTTGAGGTTTTCTCAAAACTTTCTTCAATTTCTCAAAACCCTAATCATACAGTTGAAATCGTACAATCAATCATAATACACTTGGGCCTTTTTTCAGAGTGTAAGACCCAACATATTTTCAATTCAATGCATACTTGTTTATATACCTGTTAATTCACTTATCTTTATATACTTATGCATATCTGTCTAGAGTTTCCCCAGCAGTTAGGTTTACACTTACGTCAAACAAAAGGTTACTTCTAACTTAGTCAAAAAACTAGTTCCCTCATAGGAAACTTCCCTCAATACAATCTGCCTCCTCCTGGGCTTTATTCATAATGGAACAGAGAAAGGCATTATTCCCGTTGAAACTTTTATCAAGACTGTCAAAACTTATATATATATATATATATATATAAGAAATTCATTTCCCCAGAGAGGATTAATTCCCGGTTAAACCTCTTTTGAATTTCTTCAAACCTTATAACTGTTCAACAAAGAAAGGATTATTTCTGGTGAAACATTTCTTGAACTTTTCTTAGGCTTGGGCCCACAGGCTTCTTAAAATTTCCCTATGACCTCCTCTTGGGCTTAGTACAAGGACCAACAGGCTTCTTAAAAGTTTCCTAGCCTCCTCTTGGGCTTAGTACAAGGACCCAAAGCCTTCCTAAAAGAATATGATAGAATTTATACATCTTTACTAAGTTCAGTCCCCAGGAAAGTCAAAATTCTAGAACATTCAACCAGTTATGGGTTGATCTTCATCTCTAGAACCATGAGCCTCCTCTTGAGCATCTTACAAAGATCTCTCTCTAACCCGAGTCTACCTCTTCTTAAGAGACTTGGATAGTGTTTTGAGTTCGTTGGGCGGGGCCAAATGCATGTCCCTGTGTCGTTGGCATCTGTCGCACTTCTTTACGTGCTCCTTGGTATCCTGTTACATGATGGGCCAATAATACCCTGCTCGCAGTGCCTTGCGGGCTAAGGATCTTCCGCCGAGGTGCTGTGCGTTAATCCCCTCGTGGATTTCTTGGAGTATACCGGGGACCCTGGTCTCCTCGACGCACCTGAGGAGGGGAATGGAAAAGCCACGCTAGTATAATTTGTCCTCGACAATTGTGTATGAGCACGCTCGTCGCTTAACCGCTCTGGCTTCCTTGGGATCGTGGGGCAGCTTGCCAATGGTGAGATACTCGTATACCGGGGTCATCCAACGGTTGCTGTCCTCGATGGCGTTCACGTCAGTCGCGAGGACAGGTTTGCCGATGCTCGGACGAGAGATCACTTCTTGTATGACGGTCTTGTTCCTGCCTTTCTTCTTTGTGCTCGCCAGTTTGGACAACACATCTGCTCGGGTGTTATGCTCGCGCGGGATGTGAGTTACTTCCGCGGAGGTGAAGTTCTTCATCTTTTCCTTTACTAGGGTCAAGTATTCGATGAGGCTGTCGTTCTTGGCTCGGTACTCTCCCCGGACTTGAGAGGCCACGAGCTGAGAGTCGGTGAAAATTTTGACTTCTTTGGCGCCGAGGTCCTCAGCTAACCGCAGCCCGACGAGGAAAACTTTGTACTCTGCCTGGTTGTTCGACGTCGGGAAGGACAATTAGAGGAAGACTTCGATCAGGATGCCTTCTTCGTTTTTGAGGATAATGCCTGTCCCGCTACCTTTCGAGCTGGATGCTCCGTCGACGTAGATTGTCCACTTCCGTGACCCGTTGGTTAAAGGTTCCGGGAGGGTCATTTCTGCCACGAAGTCGGCCGGTACCTGAGCCTTCAGGGCCTTTCTCCCCTCATATTGAATTTCGAACTCGGTGAGCTCGAGTGAACATCTGAGTATCCTTTCTGCCATGTCTGGTCGGCCGAGGAGTTGCCTTATAGGCTGCTTGGTCCTTACCACGACCGTGTGGGCCAAGAAGTAATGACGCAGCCTCCTGGCCACGGTGACGAGGGCCAGGGTGACTTTCTCGATCTGTTGATACCGGAGCTCGGGGCCCTGAAGGGCCTTGCTGGTGAAGTAAACAGGTTTTTGCCCGTCGGGGGTTTCCCGGATGAGAACGGTGCTGAGTGCTTCGCTCGTGATGGCGAGGTACAAGAATATCGTTTCCCCGTTCTCTGGTCGTGAGAGAACCGGGGGTTGCGACAGGACTTGTTTAAGGTGGATGAGCGCTTGCTCGCACTCCTCGGTCCATTCGAATGTAGCTTTCTGTCGTAGAAGCTTGAAAAATGGGAGTACGTACTGTGCAGATTTGGTGACGAAGCGGGAGAGCGTGGTCAGCATCCCGTTCAGCGATTGTATCGACTTCTTCGAGTTTGGGGTCGGAATCTCGGAGAAAGCCCTACATTTGTCGGGATTTACCTCGATTCCTCGCTCTGTGAGGTAGAAACCAAGGAACTTGCCCACTCGAACGCCGAAGGTGCATTTGTCGGGATTGACCCTCATCCTGCATCTCCTCGCCGTGTCGAAGACCTTCTTGAGATGGTTGGCGTGGTCAACTTCTTCTGCGGATTTGACGATCATGTCGTCCATGTAGACTTTGAGCATGTCGTCGATCCTCCCCGGAAGACTTTGTTCATCATCCGTTGGTAGGTCACGTCGGCGTTCTTCAGACCGAAGGGCATTACGTTGTAGTAATAATTGCCCGACTCAGTTATGAAGGCCGTATGCTGCTTGTTGGCCTTAGCCATGGGGATTTGGTTGTACCCCGAGTAGGCGTCCATGAAGGACAATAGTTTGAAACCTGCAGAATTGTCGACTAGCTGGTCGATGTTAGGCAAAGGATACGAATCTTTTGGGCATGCCCGGTTAAGGTCGGTATAGTCAACACACATCCTCCATTTTCCATTATTCTTTTTGACAAGTATAACGTTGGACAACCAGGTTGTGTACCTGACCTTCGAAATAAAATTTGCCTCTAGGAGGTCTTTTACAGCTTTTTCAGCAGCCTCCGCCTTTTCGTGAGACTGCTTACACCTACGTTGGACTATGGCCATAGCGGTCAAATCTACGGTGAGTTGATGGCAGGCCCTTCTGGGTCGAGGCCAGGCATCTCGGAGGCGCTCCACGCGAACAGATCAACATTCTCATGGAGGCATGCCTTCAGCTGCTTCGTCACCAAGTCGGGGAGTCCGGTGCCAATCTTCACGATCCGGCCTGGATCGTCTCCGAGGGCGACGAGCTCGAAGTCTCCGTCGGGGATGGGGCGCGTTGGGTGGAGAGGCTGCCCGTTGATTTCCGCTTGGAGGTCGTGGTCAACTGCCCCGCCTTCCTCCTGCTCGCCAGGGAACCTGCTGTCGAGGTCGATTATGTTGACGCGCGAGAGCGGCTTCTGCGCTGCTTCCGAGGATGGCTTTGCTCCGATCTTGGGTTTGGTGCCGACGGAACCCAGACCTTTGGTCATGGCATCGAAGCGTCTTCTGGCCACTTCAATGTCCCCGTGCATGGTGACGACTCGACCCCTGGTCGTGTAGTACTTCATCTTCAGATGGACTGTCTATGGTACCGCTGTGAGTTCAGCCAGAGTAGTCCTCCCCAGGATGCAGTTGTAGAGGGATGGACATTCGACC